>JARCFY010000009.1:27488607-32488607 GCA_029233225.1 Lepidodactylus listeri
GAGTTAGTGTGAGCTAGCTCACAGTTTTTTTAACCTCCGGCTCACACATTTTTGTCTTAGCTCAGGAAGGCAGGCTCCAGAGCAAACTAATTTATGCAGTAGCCAAATCACTCACTCACAATTTTAATGCTAGTAGCTCACAAAGTAGGATTTTTGCTCACAAGACTCCACAGCTTAGAGGGAGCATTGGTCCTATTCCATTTTGATTTGTCCAGGCCAGAGCTGTTTATGGGGATGTGGGCACTGAAGAGACAGTCACGTGGAGAGACAGCTTTCTCCAACAACCAAAGCTCTCCAGAGTTTCCTCTAGGTACCTGTCTGCCTCTCCCAGTCTGACCTGGACAAGGCTAGAACATGGAAGTAGGCTCCATAAGCCTTGCCCTGGCCTTGAGTGAGGAAGTACACATAATTACCCTGATAACTTTTTGGAAGGTTTTCCAAGCCTAATATTAAGCCATGTTCACTGATATTTTTTATTTCATTTATGGTAACTCTATTAATGGTAATGAATGATAAAAAACTAATGCTTTCAATGTGTGAATAACTAATTCAGCCGATTTTTATTAAATAGTTTATTATTTAATTCATTCATACTGTGCCTTTTCTCCCAATGGGGACCCAAGTGGCTTACACCGTTCTCCTCCCTTCCATTTTATCCTCACAGCCACCCTGTGAGGTAGGTTAGGCTGAGAGAGTGTGACAGGCCCAAGGTCACCCAGCGAGCTTCCGTGGCAGAAGTGGGGATCCGAACCTGGGTTTCCCAGGTACTAGTCCCACATTCTTAACCACTACACCACACTGGCTGCAAGCAGTTGCAGATCTAAAAATGGCAAGTTGGCCACAGGCTAATTGGAGTTAGACAAAAAAACACAGGCAGGGAACATAGCCTTATGTCTGTGCCACAATCTACGTGCCCTCCTGACTCGACACGCCACAGTTTTCTCACACTGGAGGTCACCCGCCTACATTCTGATCTCTACCTTTGCAGTGTTGAGGGCTGCTCCGTAGCCAGTAGAAAATCCGCAGCCAATCAGACACACTTTTTCTGGAGGAGCGGCAGCATCGATTTTGGCAACAGCGTACTCATGCACCACAGTGTACTCTGTGAAGGTGCTGGTGCAGGTGAAGTGGTGCAGCGGCTTCCCTTTGTAAGTGAACCTGCTGGTGCCATCAGGCATTAGTCCACTAGCCTTAAGGCTGAAAGAGACGGGGTGAGGTGGGACCAGTTAGTTTCTCTTTTGATCAAGGACACAATAAAAGGAATGCATATTAATAGGAAGGCCTAGAAGACCAGCCCTTTGATTACTGCTTCTACAGAAACTCACTCATTTAGGAAGCATAGGTTGGCTTTGGGATTTAAGCAGGTGCTGCATTCACCACACTGGGGGATAAAGAGTGGGATGACTTTGTCTCCTGGGAATGACAAGAAGAATATCGTTGGATCTATTGAGGTTTGATACAAGTTAGTAGCATGAAGGCAGACAGTCCTGTGAATCTGAAGGAGTGTGCATGTACACATGCTAAGTCAGTTCTCACTTATACCCAGAACTGAACTTTGTCTTGAAGGTACCACTGGACTCAAACTTTACTCTCACATCCGTTTGTTAACTGTTGTATTTGCATGCTAATTTACTGCCATTCACAGATCTTTCTTACATCCAGTCTCAGCTATAATCCCCCAGTATTTATGCACCTTGACTCAAACTTCCCCTTCCTGACAACCAACCCCCTACCCTTTTCCTATAGGTAATGGTCGAGGCAATTCTGTTTCACTGTATCTGAGGAAGTGTGCTTTCACACAAAAGCTTGTACCATGAATAAACTTTGTTGGTCTCCAAGGTGCCACTGGACTCAAACTTTGTTCTGCTGCTTCAGACCAATGTGGCTACCCACCTGAATCTAATATTCTATATATTCTACAGGTACATCCCAGGCTTATGTTGAACCAGATGTGCTCTGGGAGTTCTGTGTGGGAACTTAATTCTCAGGCATGTTGGGAGCCCAATTCAGATCAGGGTGGCAGTGTGCAGGTAAAAGGACCACGAGCCTTCTTCCTCAAGCTGTTTCCCCAATAGATATTAGATCTTTCCTTCTGATGTGGTTTCTCTAATGAAAACCAGCCCCCCATCACACTATTGTTAGCTCTTTAATTTCCCTTTATTTCTCTATAAAGACCATTTAAATTGCAGGGGAGGAGTCAGTTTCAGCACAGGGAGGTGGTTTTAAACTGCTTCTCTATAGCCCTTACTGAGCTTAAATTGTTGATGTGGAGCTCCAGCCATGTTGTCTGTGTTTCCCCTACATTTCCTTTTGCTGTACCTATATATTTTGCTGTACCTGGTTTCACTCTGGTAACTCCTTCCCCAATGCTCTCCACAACTCCAGCCGCTTCATGGCCAAGAATACAGGGAAGGGGCGAATAGAGGGAGCCACTGATAACGTGATCATCTGAGCGACAGATTCCTGTAGCCAAAATCTGGAGTGAAGATAATGCAAGTCAACTGCATGAGGCTTAGCTGTTTGTTAGAATATGGAAGTCTGCTCAAGTAGGGTTAAATCTTCACTGAAGACTTGTGTTGGTTTGGGGCAGCTGAGAGGAAGAGCACAACTTTCCCACTGCCTACACTCCCTGCCCCTCTTGTGAGATTCCATGACCATAACTGGTCAGGACAAAACAGCTTTAGAAAGTAAGCACAAGTAAGAGACAACGGGTTGGATCCAATTAGCTTTTCCATTGGTGAAAGAGGGAAGAGGGGGTCTTCTTGACCACCAAAAGGGATATGTTGAGGATCATGGGACCTTCATGGATAAAGGCCGTGTAGGATGGGATTTGTAATAAGGAACAGAATGGGATGAGGTTCAGCTAAAAAAGCTTGTTGGCTCCAACCCACCATCTTTCTTGTACCCATCAATACTCTGTTTTTAAACTGTTCCCTATCAGAACACATGGTTTGCATGCAGGTCCCAAAACCAATCCTTAGCATCTCTGGTTGGAAGGATCTTAAGTACCAACAATGGGGATAAATTTGGCCTGAGATCCTAGAGAGCTGTTGTCAATCAGAAATGGAAATATGGTCTAGATCAGGGGTGGGCAATTGTTTTGGCTCGGGGGCCGCTTTGTGGGAGCGGAGGTTAGCGGAGGGCCGCACCTTTTAAAATGATTGCATTCATTAGTTAACTTTGCATTTCAGAAAAGGTATAAATTGTATCATAAAAATCAATAAATATAAATTAAATAAAATAGTGGTAGTTTATTCAATTTATTTATTGTGCTAATTTCATATCATCTATAGCTGCAAGCACATTTAATTTTAGAATCGGTTTAATGAGACAAATGTACCCTATCACACTTTCTACAATTTTTTTTGAAATCAGGAGTGAGATTGCTTGTTGAGATTCCCAACGGAGGCCTGACTGAAACCACGTGGCCAACTGTCTTGGTGGGCCACAAAAAAGTCTGTGGCGGGCCGCATGTGGCCCGCGGGCCACTATTTGCCCACCCCTGGTCTAGACGGAGAAATGGTCTGGCTTAGTATAAGGCAGTTTCATACAGTCAGAGTTTACCTTTCAGATTCTGGGTTTGACATTGTTGTCACCCTACTTTGAGCTTTCAGAATGTGATGGGATATTAAAAAATCAAATATGTAAAATCAAAATGCATCTTAGCTTTTATTTAGTAGCAACAGATTTAGCCCTGAATCAGGATAGCTTCAAAAACTATGATTGGTGGGTTTTATAAAAGCCTGGCTGTTCCTGGTAACTATGCATCCAGTAAATGGTTACATGAAAGATATATATCATATCCTCTAATATTTCACAGACAAAAACAGGAATGTGGTTGTTACACTCCTATGCTCATGTCAAGGGTTAACCTTCCCCCCCAACTTATTGTACTTGCTGAAGTTTCTACCTACTTCTGTTGTCCTGCTCTGTTTTAAAACCAAGAAGGCATTTCTTCCTTAGATTAAATATATCAGTTGTCCACTAGTCTGTTATCAAGAATTTAAAATGATCTTCACCAGTGAATAGAATAGCAGGTTGTGCATTATATAGCACAATCAAGACTGTGTGCATGCATTGACATGCATGGGCACTAAAGCCAAGCTTCCTCAGCCCCATATACTCTGAGAAACTGCTTCTAGAGACCCTGGGGGAAGGGACCTGATTGCTGAAAAATGTGCCAGCTCTAGTTAACAAAATTTTAGCAAGCCGTTTTTGAAAGACAAAGATAGTGATTATCAGACACAGAGAGCATCACCCTCGCTGGTAAATGACATTTTTGTTGTTCATTTTGTTTGATTCTATGTTTGGAGTTGGAACTGAGGTGGGAGGTAAATAGATCCAGCTAGGGCATGTGATACGTGAAAGAAAAGTTATAAAGCAAATAATGGATATCCATAAAACAATCCATTTAGGGTATTTATGGTAAAAATGGCATTCCAGCAGAAATAGAGGGCAATTCCTTGCATCATCTTTGACTAAAGGGAATACAATCAGAAATGTTCCAGCTCTGTCTAATATAACTTGGACCAAATAATTTCAAGGGTGATGGAAGTAGTACCCATTTTTGTTTGTTAAAACTTGGTTCACATGAGATGCTGGAGAGTTTATCTTCCCCCTCCCCAAGTTTCTATTATTTAAATCTGCAATTAGATGCGAAGTGTGCTTTCCTACATGCTGCATGTCTCTGCCCTTTACTCTGCATCAGCCTGCAAATGTTACATCTGTGGAACATCAGGTTTGTCACATGTGCAGAGAGGACTCCTGTGCATCCCCATTGGTTTCAACTGAAGGAATGGAAGCTTGGCTCATGCTTTTGAGGAAGCCGTTCCACGCTGTGGGATTCCACGTATACTCATCCAGAGCTCCTATTGCAGGAACAGATGAGTAGTTTTGTTAGCAGAGACTTTGTGAATCTTTGGTTTGTCGCTCTTACCTTAATGCGAACTTCATGTGCCTTCGGTGGTGCCACTTCTATTTCAACAATGCTAAGCGGTTTCTTAAGCTCCAGGCAAACAGCTGCTTTGCATTTGATCACCTGCGAAGAAAACAGAAGGCCAAATAATAGTTCTGCTTGTAACTAGACCAGCTGTTGACACAGGGTTGGATTCTCTGTGTGTTGTACATGCGATCAGTGTTGGATTTGGACTCCACAGACCTGTCATTCAGCTTTGAAGCTTTCTAATAAAACTTTGATTCATTGCTATCTTTCCACCTAACTATCCCATGGAATATTTGTGATGATTAAATGCAAAAAATGCGAGCAAGTTAGGGGTGAAACCGAAGGCTTTGGAGAGATTAGACCTACTTACTTAAGATGAAATGGAGTTGGCATTTGCAGAGCAGGGTAAGAGATGGGGAATGCTCAGGGACTCAGCAGGCTGGTGTAGTGACTCAAAGAGCTTCCTATCAGCTGCATTTGGCTCACCAACTCTCCCTTTTCTTAGACTTGCCCAACCTGCCTATGCTTTTGTAACCTCATGGTTGAACTTAACTGCAATAATAGGGCTTCCCTAGAAGACTACTCAGAAACTGTAACTGGTTCAGAATGCAGCAGCTGGAGTATTGGCCAGGGCTAGCCAATAGGAACACATCTTGCCTATTGCAAAACAGCTACATTGGCTGCTAGTTTATTTCTGAATTTTAATTCAGTGCTCTGGCAATGTTCTTTAAACCCTTCATAGTCTAAGGGTCATTTTACACCTCCCCTCTAAAGTAGTTTGACTGCTGTCTTTTCCTGTGCTGAATTCACAGTGGTGTGAAATTTCACTCCAGGGGGTCTAAGGCTGATTTTACATGTGACTTTCCCGCTGGAATCATTCTAGTTCCAAAAAAATCTGCCCATACTTCTGTGCGGTGTGAAACCGTGCTGCCACTGAAATGTCCATATCTACTAATTGCCCTCCTGTGGTCAAGGTAGTATAATACCGGCTTCATTCTGCTTTAAACAATTGTAGTTTCTTAGTGCACTTAGACCCCCTGGAGTGAAATCTCACACCACTGTGAAATCAGCACAGGAAAAGACAGCAGTCAAACTACTTTAGAGGGGAGGTGTAAAATGACCCCAAGGTAGTCATTCTGGTATCTACCATTGCCCTTTTCAATACTGGCTCCCACCTAGTGGAACAGGATCCTAGAGAGGGTGAAGAGGTCACCATCTGTAGAAGGTTTTAGGAACTGCTGTAAGACTGTTTTATTTTGTAGAATTTTAGTGGGGGTTGAGCTGCAGGCATTTTCTTGGGGACACAGGTTATCAGGGCCTAATTTTTATTGTGGGTAGTTCTGATGTAGAATTGTAAGCTGTCTTGGGCCCTAAGGAAAAGGTGCAGTATAACATTTTTAATAAATAATGTCACAGTTGGGAACAGATTTAATGAGGAATAGTGGGAGTGGGGGAGAAAACAATTTTTTTAAAAATCCACATGCTCCTGTGCTGGGGCCATGGTTCTGATCGAAATGTTCTGTTCCAGACATCAGAACAGAATTGGCATTCCAACCCCTCCACCCCCCACCCTGGGGCTGGCATTACATTATACCACTGAAACTCCTGATGTGAGTAGAAACACAAATGGAACACAAATGGAACACTGTTTTGTAAACCTGGTTTGAGGTAGAAGCAGCATGGCAACTCTATTAATCCTAGTGTCAACATCTAAACTAATTGCCAGTTTTGTTAATAACAAATTTCCTTCTGCTCTCAGCCTGTGAATTGTATGTTCTGTTTGAACACTTGATCAGCTTCTGATTTTTATATTTTCCCTTGGAGGCTGGAATTTTTCTTTTTTCTTCCCTGTAGGCTAAAGGCATGGCTTGTTGCCAGCTCCACCTAATCTGTTCACACCTGTAGAACATCCTATAGGAGGGCAGGAGGGAAGCATACTATTCAAAACGGCCTGGAACACCTTCCTTCCCCCCCCCCCCCCCCCCACATTCTGCTTTTGTGTTCAACATGAAGCCTGATTAGGACAATTTAAATGCTGGCATGCTGTTCTGTGTTATTTTGGTTGGCCCTAATAAAATATATTTCTCGGCTTTCCTTTTTTGGGTTGTTCTTTGGACCTATGGGCTACCTGCAATCTCTACTTTTAAAACAGATACTAATTCTCCTGACAAAAGAGCTGTGCTGCTTTACCACAGTGTTGCTCTAAATACCTACACACACACACACACACACACTCATGTGGCAAAAATAAAACAGAAAAGTACTTGTCCCATTGAGGTTAGGGCTGTTGGGGTAGCATAAGAGCAGGAGTCCCACCAACCTTTTAAAGCCAGCTGTGAAGTTCTGACACAGAGTGGTGGGCACAGCCACAAAATGGCTGCCAAGGGAGGTGGAACCAACCCCAAAATATTTGGGAGTGAGGTCATGTGTAACTCCAACGGTCACTCTTCAATAGTTCCAGCAGAAATTCTGGTTAACAGGAGGATACCTTTTAAAACTGTGCTGTGGTGGCAGTTGCTGCTGAAGCAACTCTTTAAAAATGTGCACAGCAGATCAGAAGCCCTGCTGGGGAAAACCCCCACGTGGCCCCCGCTCACTTTCTAAAAATACTTGGCAGGCACCAGGAAAGATGTCAGTGGGCGCTAAGGGGTAGCTGGACACCTCCCACTGTTACAAGTGATCTGCAGGCGACAGAGATCAGTTCACTTGGAGAAAAGCCCCTCCTTTCCCCAAACCCCACCTTCTTCAGGCTCCACTCCCCCAAATATCCAGGTGTTTCCCAGCCTGGAGCTGGCAACCCTAGTGGGCACCATGGCACCTACAGGCAGGCACCACGTTGGGTACCCCCCCCTCCCCCCGCAAAATGATCATTTACTCTCTTAGGGCTTGTCATCTTAAAGTCCCCGTGTTACTGCTTCCCCACCCCTTTACTAGTAGCTTTCCAATTAGATCTATCAATCTTTCTACATCCCAGAATGTGTGAATTTGTGATTATTATCAGTAAAATGTTTCAACTAGGATTGCCAACTCTGTTGGGATATTCATGGAGATTTTTGGTGTGGAGCCTGAGGAGGGCAGAATCTGGGGAGGAGAGGGAGCTCAGAAGGGTATAAGGCAGTAGAGTTGGCCCTCCGAAGCTGCCATTTACTCAAGGGAAGACTAGTTGTAGTGGGGGGGAAGTTCCCTAGACCTCACCTAGAGGTCCTCAACCCTCATTGCAATCAAACAGGCATCTATTCTTTTATAGTAAACAATCTGCTTTCTGAAATCCCTCAGTGTTTTCCCTCAAATATTGTCTGTTTGAGAATATAGAATCCTTTTTTTTTAAACTGGGTTTAGTGAAGTCCTATTAACATACTTCGTTTTACAAGCAAGCCCGCAATAAGCACAGTTATCAATAAAAGAAATGAACTGGCAGAAGCCCTGTAACTCAGCGAACCTTGCAGATTTCTTACTGTGTCAAGTGATGATTATTAATTTTAACTTATTATTATTATTATTACTGTGTTAAGTGATATTACACTGGCTTTAAAAAAGATTTGTTATCTTAAATGTGGTGCTGTAAAAGCTTTCAAACCGGTCAGAGCTTGCTTTCCCCCCTTTATTCTTGTGGAAAGAAGTGTTTGCGCAAACAAGGTGAATGTTGGAATTCTACCAAAAATGATACATGGTGACTTTGAGGTGTTGTGTAAATGTTATGAAAGCAGAAAAAAGGAAGATCTTTGCCAAAGGACTGTAAAGAAAAAGTCAGCAATTATGTGATGAGCTCACTTCTTACCAGTGACAAATAACATTATTACCCCTGGGTGGAATATTTTGTGAAGAAATAATCATAGGTAGATTCCAGCATACTACCACAGATGTTTTTGGAATGGATAATTTACCGCTTTTCGTTATTAAAAGCCTGTTATTCCCTGGCTTTTTATCTGGTGTTTTGAAATCTGGGTGGACATTTTATTTATATTTTAGTACATTTTTATCCTGCTCAGGCCAGTGTACATGGCATTCCCTTTCCATTTTATCCTCACAACAATCCTGAGGGTTGCTGTTCCCCAGGTCCAGCTGGGGAATCCCCTGGTTTGGGGAGGCTTCTGCCCACTGCTGGCCAGTGGGGAAAACCCAGTCCCCAAATGGTGATGTTGCAATGTGCTGATGTCACACAGAAGTGACATCATTGAGTCAGGAACTTCATGCGGTGACACTCTGGTTTGAGGACAAAGCTCTATGGTTTGAGGGCAATTTTACCATAGAATTTTGCCCTCAAACCAGAGCATTGCCGTCTGATGTCCCCAATGTGATATTGTCACTTCTGCATGACATCATTACATTGGTGACATCATGCAGTGATGTCACTGTTTGGGGGAAGCCCCACTAGACTCCCGGAACACTTCCTCCTACCCCCCAATGGCACTTGGTGAGTACCTGGCAACCCTGGAGGTCCCTTCCAACTCTATGATTCTATGATTCCTAACAATCCTGGGTAGGGTTATTGACCTCCAGATGGGGCCTGGAGTTCTCTTGGAATTAGAACTGATCTACAGATGACAGAGAACAGTTCCCTAGGATGAAATGGCATCTTCAAAGGGCAGACTCTGAAGTATATCATAGAGTCTGTGAGAAAAGTTCTAGAGTGAAATCACCATTGAGCTCCCTCCTCTCCCCAAACTCTAGCCCTCCTCAGGCACTGTCCCCAAATATTCAGGAACTTCTCAAGTAGGGCTACCAAGACCCCACGAGGGGGGGGGGGATTTCCCCGCTAAATAGGTCCCCAGTCCCCCAGTCTGGATTTGACCAGCGGGGGGAACTTTACCACTGAAATGGCCACATCAGGCCAACATGCCTGGCGCACTGATGGTGCCCAGAAGTGACATCATCACGCCGGGCATGTCGCAGGGTGACGCTCTAGTAATCGCCTTGAAAATTCTATGGTACCATAGAGTTTTTAGGGCAATTACCAGAGATACCTTATTTCAGCAGAAATTCAGTGCACGGGCAGTACTTTAATAAGGCATCTTTAATTAGTCTACGTTATGGATTCTGTTGTCTGCTCGTGGACTATATTAGCGTTAATTAAATTGATAAATGAGTAATTCAGTTATTTTTATCCTTATAGAATCTTCATAAGTATTGTTTGGAGTTGTTATTCTATGGAAAATAATAGAGATGACAACATATTTGGTAATGTAGTTTCCTAATATTAATATTTACTATTGTTAAATGAATAATGCTTAAGATGTTTGAGGCAATCGGGTTTTTTTCTTGTTAACAGCTTTGATAAAGTTATTGTGAATGAAACGGAGAGAAATAATTCAGGTTCTTTGTTGGCTGATTACTGATGTTGCTGCAAGAACAATTTCTGCTGTTTTTTTAAAATTTATGCTTATATATTAATTATTGCAAAATTGTTATACTGTATTTGGAGTGTGCCTCTTTAGTAATATATTCTGAATTGTTAGTGTCATTTGCACTCAGCCGTTTTCCTTGTTAACTCTGTTCTAGCTGAGAGGTCTCTTCTTCCTTGCTCACTAAATCAGGGGTCACCAACATAGTGCCCGTGGGCACTCTGGCACTGGCCAACAGCTTTCTTTGTTTGTGTGAATTATGAAAATATATTCAATTTGGAAAGATCTAATGACTTCAGTAGAGAGCCAGTTTGGTGTAGTGGTTAAGTGTGCAGACTCTAATCTGGGAGAACCGGGTTTGATTCCCCACTCCTCCACTTGCACCTGGCTGGATGACCTTGGGCAAGCCATAGCTCTGTACCAGCTGTTCCCTCAAGGACAGCTTGGGAAAGAGCTCTCTCAGCCCCACCTACCTCACAGGGTGTCTGTTGTGGGGAGGGGAAGGGAAAAGGAGTTTGTAAGCTGCTCTGAGACTCCCTTGGGGAGTGGAGGGTGGGGTATAAATCCAATCTCTTCTTCTTCTTCTTCTTCTTCTTCTTCTTCTTCTTTATGCCCACCAAGTATTTTACGGAAGTCAATGGGGCTAAGTAGGGCCTTTTTTCATTTCTTATGTTTATGGCATATAATTTATTTATTTATTTATTTAATTTGTCTCTTGCCCTCCCCGCAAGCAGGCTTAGCGTGGTTTACATTGGTTGGTACATAATAACATTAAAATCCATATAAAATCATGTAAAACAATACAATTACTAATAATGCTGGCAATGGCCTTATGTAAAATACCTTACCTATGCTAATTGCAGAGTGATATTCTAAAAACATATTGGATCTTCCTTCTTACCAAACATGACAGGTCAGCATGGCTTAAATGCTTAGTACACTTAACTGGAACTTCGACTGAAGTCATTAGATCTTTCCAAATTGAATATATTTTCATAATTCAAATAAACAAAACAAACAACTGTCTGGGTTCATCTAAAGCAGAGGAGCCAGAAGCAGCTTTTTCCCTGCAAAATGCCTGCAAAACAAAGACAGATACTGCCAGGTGAGGGTTTCTTAGCTGGCTCAGTTTGTACAGTTATTTTGTGTGCGTGCAAGAAAATATTTTTAAACATTATGGAAATTTTTAAAGGCATCCCATTATGCAGCGCTCGTGTCTGAAATGCTGAGGAGCTACTCTTCGAGTTATGCATAACCCCATCCCCAGACGTTTTTGTGGTTGGTTCTGTCTCCTGCGGCAGTCTCTGTTGTTTGTATTCCAAATGTGCACGCAGGCTAAAAAAGTTTGAGGACCCTTGCTCTCAGCATTACACTAACACTGGCTCCCCTTCTTTTTGCCACATTTGTATTCTGCCTTTTTGCACGCTACCCAAGGTGTTTTACGTTTTAAAAGTTGTAGACTAAAAAGCAAAACCAATAAAAAGGAGACATTTACACAAGCCCTGGCTGGTTCTTTCAAGGGCAGATGCCATACGTATGAGCTATGACCTGACCAGGACAGCCCGAACTTGTTGGCTCTCCAAAGCAGTGTTCCCACCAAGCAGTGTGTGTGTGAGCAGCCGCTTATTGACACAGGAAACCCCACTCAGCGGCAATCTGGAGCCGCGCAGGGTCTTGCACTGTCCATTGCCCACTTTAAGATTATGGCAGTTATATTCTGCTCAGGATGTGAAAAAAATCAGAGGAAACATTGCTCAGAAACAGCAGGGCTGGCCCTGTCAGTATTTGGATGGGAGCCCACCAAGGAATACCAGGGTCATGACACATGGGCAGGCAAACTCCTCTAAATGCCTTTTGCCTTGAAAACCCCATCAGGTGACCAAAAGTCAGTTGTGACTTGATGGCAAAAAAAAAAAGCAGCTATAGCTGACTGTAACTAGACAAAGTCCCATGAAAAAGAGATGAGAACTCACATTCTCACAGGGCTAGCACAGACCTTTGACTATTTGCGCCTTGTCAGCGGTGCAGTCTTTCTTTTTTTAAGGTGTCGTGAAGCTCTGGGTTCAATAAGAGATTGTTTACTTACTTTCCCTGCAGTGCTCATAGTGGCAGTTCTATCACTTCTGTGTAGGTTCAGCAGGCTTTCAGTAAGTCTTCCTTTACTGCTTGATGCCTAAAGGTTCTCCTTGAAAGCTCCTGTTGCAACAGTACACTTTGACTTATCTTTGCAGGCCCTTCCCTAATTTCCACCCTCTGAACTTAAGCCACTCCTCTGCTGTCTCTCAGTGCGTGCAGGTAGTTTTACAAGCCTGAAGGATTTGTGTTGGTTAACCAAGTAGTTTCTCTAGGTAGTGCAGTGTGCTTTGAATACCACTGAGGAACTTAAGTATTAATTAATGTCAAAAAACCATACCCTTTCTGGTTTCGGTGCCTATTATGGAGAGGCAATTAAATCCAAGTATTTGTCGTGTCAAATCAAGGGGAACAGAATTAAACCGAAATGCCAGCAGATGCCCAGGAAGCCTTCACCTTCCAGTCAGGCAAACAAACAAAAAAAATCATATTGAATGTCTCTCTGATGTTTATTCTGGTTTAAAAGGATCGTGCAGAGGATGCTCCTTAGAAGATGGGTGATGATCAGGCATGCTATTGGCCTGGTTCTGGTGGACATTCTTTTGCCAGCACCCAGTTTTGTCCCTATGCTGATGGGAAAATGGTGGGAACAGAGGTGAAATTGCAAGATACGTTGATGTCACATGCAGGTTTTTGTCTGGATGCCAGCATGTCAGACGATGCGCTAGAAACTCTATGGTTGCGTCTGCCCGGGCCCTGCACCCACTGTGTTCTCAGAGGCACCAGGTGGTGGTCTGGAAATCCTAGTGGTCAGGTGTAAAGTGACTAGATTTAGGTGAGCCTTTTCATAACTCAACAACAAATAACTGTGGTGAACAACAAATAATCTAGCAGCCGTAAAGCCAACCATTGTGCCATATAGGCTCTTTTTAGAGTTCTGAGGATGTTACAAAGTGTCTAGGCTTCACAGATGTCGAAATAATTTTGGAAATGTGACAAACATAGACAATTAGCTCTACTCCTGATATGCTTGTTTACTAATACAGCTTGGGGGGCATCATGTGGAAAAGCATCCAAAAATGTGCCTCCCTGGCAGTCTAGGTTTGCCAGCTCTAAATTGGGAAATCCATGTAGATTTGTGGGGGGGGGGGTGTGCCTGGAGGTGACAGAGTTTGGGGAGGCGAAGGAGCTGAGTGGGGGAGTGATGCCATAGGGGCCACACTCTGAAGCTGCCATTTCCTTCAGGAGAAACAATCTCTGTATTCCAGGGAACAGTTCTAATTCCAAGAGAACTTTAGACCCCACCTGGAGATTGTCAACCCCAAGTGCAGTCTGAAGTGGTACAGTCCAGAATCTACTACATTGACCATACAAAGTGTAGATTACCTCAGAGTTAAGCTCTTTGTAACTTCACTGGCAATGTAGTGCAAGTTCAAAGTAACCTGACCCTTTGTTCTAAGGAGATTAGGCAGGTTACAAACCAGGATGGCATTTGATTCTGTGAAATAAATCTGATGAACAAAATTTAATTTCAAAACTCTTTATTAGTTTTGATCCAGTGAAAGACACCATCCCTTCGATCTATGGGCCTTTCCAGTGTACTGGTTTCTAGTCCCACACAAAGGAAGGAAGGAAGGAAGGAAGGAAGGAAGGAAGGAAGGAAGGAAGGAAGAGTTATAACTGGGTTTGCCAGCTGCAGCTAGTGGCTGATACCCAATGGGAGACCAGGGGCACAGGGACATGCAGGGGTGCTTTTGAGTGATGGTGTGACATTTCTTCTGGGGAAAATGTGGAAGTGATGACATGCCTCTCTAGGAAACACTGGAAGCTCTGTAATTAAAAGACTGAGCTCCCAGCTATTCCTAGAGAGGCATGACATCACTTCTGGGTATTCTCTAGGAGTGATGTCACACCATCACATATCTCCCCTCCTCCTGGTCACTGGAATGTCATCAGGCAATGTGAGCTGGTGGCAGGACATTTGCTGCCCCCAGTGGGGAAATGGCAAATATAGCTGTTACACAAGTAGAACTTCCAATCCAAGGAAACCACCTGTTGTGGGATGCTTGGCAGATTCTTATATTGACATTGTTTGCATGCCAGGCTGAGTCTGCTTCTTTAGTGCCAACTGCCCATCTTTGCTATCCTAAGCAGAGTCACAACATTCTAAGTCCACTGAAGTCTAAGCATTAGAAGCACGTAACGCTGCTTAGGATGGCATTGTATGTTTGCTTATTTAAGGAATCTGTACCTCATTAAAAAGACATTAATGGAGGCTAACGCTTGCAAAAAATGGAATAAAACCGTAGCATTATAAAAAAAGTAAAATAAAATGACAACTCTAAGCCAGCAGCAAAATAGAAACAATAAGAATATCCATCATAGAAGAGCAGCAAAGCACAGTAATATTATGTTTTCTTTTGTGCTGTTACCGTTTTGTGTTCCTGGCAGTTAGTTGGATGGGGTTTTTCTTTCATTACTGTGGTTTTTTATCATTAATATATGTTTTTATTGTTGTGTGTTTATGAGCTTTATAGCCTTGAATGCCTCTTAGGGTATATACATGTATCTAAATTAAATATAGCTTCTCCCAGGCTTTCTCCAGCCTCAGTATGTTCTCTCTGAAACCTTCTTTGGTATGATCTTCCTGGAAAGGACGTGTTAGCAAGTCATGCGAATGGCAAGGTTTGCATTTTCAAAAGACATGCTCACATCCTCACTACTGGCCTTCTATCAGTCCCTTGCAGGTGCCATTTTTCCTGCAACAAAAAAAAATGGTAATTGCTATTGAGCTATAGAGCAACAACATTTGAAAAAGAGTTGGTTTTTAGACTCTGCTTTTCTTTACCTTAAGGAGTCTCAACGTGGCTTACAATCCCCTTCCCTTTTTCTCCCCACAACAGACACCTTGTGAGTGCCAGCTGCCCATCTTTGCTATCCTAAGCAGAGTCACAACATTCTACATGAGAGAATGTTTGCTATCCTAAGCAGAGTCACAACATGAGAGAGAACTGTGAGTGACTCAAGGTAACCTGTAGGCTTCATGTGGAGGAGTGGGGAATAAAATCCGGTTCTCCAGATTAGACTCTCCTGCTCTTAACCACTACACCACACTGGTTCTCTGCCACTCTTAACCACTAAACCACACTGGGATTTAGCATCCGGTAGATTAGATTTAGATACTAGTCTCTCTGCATTCTAGTAATGTATGGCTGCAAGACTTGGACTATAAGGAAGGCCGAGCGCCGAAGAATAGATGCTTTTGAATTATGGTATTGGAGAAGACTCTTGAGAGTCCCTTGGACTGCAAGGAGATCAAATCAGTCAATCCTAAAAGAAATCAACCCTGACTGTTCCCAGGAAGGCCAGATACTGGAGGCCAGATACTGAAGCCCTGAAGGCCAGATACTGAAGCTGGAGCTCAAATACTTTGGCCACCAAATGAGAAGGGAGCACTCACTGGCACGGGCGTAGACTTTGTAAATCCCCGGGGGGGCTCTTTTGTGCTCTTTTGGGACCATGTCCCCGCCGCTTCTCCCCCCCCCCCCCGGCCCCAGGGAGCCAGACCTGGTTTCTTTCCGCCTGCTGCTGCCTGCTGCTTCTCCGGGCACCTCGCTGACCGGCCTGTGTCTCCTGCCGCTGCAGGCGCATTTGTGTTGGGGAGACCACCTGGTGCCACGCGCCTGCCGGGCTCCCTCCCATGGCGGGGGAAGGCGGGGACACGCGGGCGGCCTCAGCAGGAGCAACAGCAGCGCTTCTCTCTCGCCTTTGCCTCAGGGTGTGCGGAGGGGGGGGCGCGCAGATGAGCGCAGTCTCAGAGGCAGCAGCAGCCAGCTGGCCGGCTGACTGCCGTGCGCGTGAAGCGCGGGACCATGTCCCCACCGCTTCTCCCCCCCCCCCCCCCCGGCCCCAGGGAGGCAGACCCGGTTCTTTCCGCCTGCTGCTGCTGCCTGCTGCTGCTCCGGGCAGCTCGCTGACTGGCCGGTGCCTCCTGCCGCCGCGGGCGCGTTTGTGTTGGGGAGACCGCCTGGTGCCATGCACCTGCCAGGCTCCCTCCCATGGCAGGGGAAGGCGGGGACACGCGGGCGGCCTCAGCAGGAGCAGCAGCAGCGCCTCACGCTTGCCTTTGCCTCGGGGCATGCTGACTGCCGTGTGCGCGAAGCGCGGGACCATGTCCCCGCCACCTCTCTCTCCCCCCCCCCCGCCCCAGGGAGGCAGGAGGGCAGGATGGGGGTGGAGGGGAAGGAGAGGCGGCGACAGCAGCCAGCTGGCCGGCTGACTGGCCACCGGCAGGCGCTCCATTTTGCCGGGGGTGGCTGAGCCCCCCCGGGAAATTTCGGGGGAGGCTTGAGCCCTCAAGCCCCCCAGTAGTTGACGCCTATGCTCACTGGAGAAGACCCTGATGCTGGGAAAGATTGAAGGTAAAAGGAGAAGGGGACGGCAAAGGATGAGATGGTCAGACAGGGTCATCGATGCAACGAGCATGAAATTAAGCAAACTCTGGAGCATGACGGAGGGCCTGGCGTGATGTGGTCCATGGGGTCGCAAAGAGTCAGACTCGACTGTGCGACTGAACAACAACAAAAACTCTCTGCATTCACAGCTTTCACTTTTTGAAAAGTCTCTAGTCCTTTCTTCGTGGAGATTTGTCTGCATGAAAAGAGCTAGAGATTTACTTTTTTAAAAAGTGAAACATGGGAATAAAATATTTTTTTAAAATTTATTTAGAACATTTTAATGTCACCTTTCCACCCAATCAAGATCCCAAGTGCAAAAGCAATTACTAATTTTTTGAATAAAGGCATTGCAATGGCACAGCAAGGGGAAATTCGGGGGAAATCGCAGCCAATGGAGGAAAGTGTACACAACCATCTCACATGGATGCCCCATTGTCAGTGCAAATGCTAAGGATGGATATTAAAAAGTTACAGCCAGAAAAAGTTTAGCCGAGAGAATAGTATTCTGGTTATCTCTGGAATGTTTAATATGCTGTTGATGTTCATACAATCAAATGCTTCAGGGAGTGGCAAAATTTTATTTTGTCCTGAGCTGCATCTAGATAGTAATATCTTGTTTAATTTTGATGGTTTAGAGCACCCTATTTCCTTCTTAGGTATCTGGAACCCTTTCGCAGGCACTGCATTAAGAATTGGGAGATATGAGGTTAAGAAAGGGGTTGTCGTCTAACACATTTTGCACTGTCATCCTGCTAAAGATCCATGAGCACAGCTCTTGTATCTTAGACAAACATTAATCCAGTACCCTTGATTAAACAGTAAATTGTATTGACCTTTGAAGTCCACGACTAAACCAAACATGCCTTCAGTGGAATACAGAATTCGACATGCACATTCAGTTGTGCAGCTGGTGCTTTGTTAGGCATTAGGCCTGTAGTAAGTAGCCCAGTGCCGGTGCTGCAGGTGGGCTAGGATGAATATACGCATGAGATACAGACTTAATCCTGCCAAGACAGAGGATCTCTGGGTTAGTAGTAGAAAGGCAGACCAGGGACTTGTGATCTTTCCTGTCTTGGATGGGATTATATTCATCTCGAAAAGCCAGGTTTGCAGCTTGGGGAGTGGTGCTTGACACAGCAGTTGCCTTTGAGAACCAGGTTGCTGTGGGGGCTCGGAGTCCAGGTTATCCAGCTTCAGCTGGTGCATCGGCTGCACCCATTCCTGGTTCAACCAAAACACAACCACAACCATAAAAATTAACGAAGGAAAAACATTGAAAAATAATTCTATATTTTATACAAAGTTATATTGATATGAATTGATAAACAGATGAATTTAATACATGATACATATTACTAGATTACAAAATACAATCCAAAATACCAAAGTGCCGTTAACACCCATAGAAGGCTCAAACAATCCTGATACTCATAAATCGGAATGAGGTTTGAGATGCAGTGTCCTACTGTTACAAACTCATGATCCAGCAGAATATCCAAAACCAGGGCTATTTTTGGGCAGGAACGCACAGGAACAAAGTTCCGGCTGGCTCCCGAGTTGGCCACGTCCAGCAGGAACTCATTAGCATAATAGGCCACACCCAACAGCAGAAACTCGTTAGGATTGGCTACATTAGGGGTATGTGGCCTAACATGCAAAGAAGTTCCTGCTACAAGAAAAGCCCTGGGTTTTGACAACAAACAAGGTGAACAGAATAAGAAGCAAAAGGTGGGTGTGGCTGGATGGCCACACTTCTGGCAACATGGGGGTGAGGCCTAATATGCTAATGAGCTGTGCTGTCAGGAGTGTGGCCTAATATGCTAATGAGTTTCTGCTCTTGGGTGTGGCCTATTATGCGAATGAGTTCCTGCTGGGCTTTTTCTACAAAAAAAGCCCTGTCCAAAACAATTGCTTTACTCATAGCACTTCTAAGCTAAAAGCTTAATGCCAAACATCAGCTCAAAATGCAAGGTCCAGTTCATGGTACTTGTAAGCTAAAAGCTCTATGCCATAAATCATTACAAGTTACAAGGTCTAATAAGAGTAAAATTCCAAATGCAGTGCCTTGCTGCTGCAGACACTTGATCCTGCAGAATATCCAAGAAGAATACTTTACTCACAGCATTTGTAAGCACAAAGCTTAATGCCAAAAAAATCAGCTCAAAAATGCAGGGTCTGGCTCTTAGTATTTGTGATATTATAAATCAGATTAAGCTGCAGGGTCAGGCTGACTGGGGGCTAGTCTGACCTTGTATCTTTACTGGTTTATGACACTGAGTTTTCAGCTCACAAATACAGTCAACCGGACCTTGCGTTTTGAACTGATGTTTGGCATTAAGCTGTTCACTTAGAAATGCTATGAGTAAAGCAATCCTTTTGGATATTCTGCAGGATCAAGAGTTTGTAGCAGTAGGACACTGCATCTCAAATCTAATTCCGATTTATGTTAGGGTTGTTTGAGCCTTCTATGGGTGTTATGGCCCTTTGTTTTCTGAATGTAGTTTGTATTCTGTTTTGTAATCTGGTAATTCAAATTATCTATCAAATTTATCTGTTTACTAATTCATATTGATATAACTTTGTATAAAATATAAAATTATTTTTCAGTTTTTTTCTTAGTTAATTTTCACGGTTGTGGTTGTGTTTTGGTTGCTTCCTATCCATGTGGTATCTCCCATTCCTGGTTCAGGCAGACCTAGCCACAGTGATCCATGCCTCAGTTACGCCTAGACTGGACTACTGCGATGCACTCTATTTGGAGCTACCCTTGAAGAGTGTTTGGAAGCTGCAGCTAGTGCAGAGTGCTGTAACAAGGTTGCTGGTCAAGGCCAATTACTGGAGGCATGTGACCCCCATACTACAGCAATCATACTGGCTATTGGTCCACTTCAAAACCAATGCAAGATGTTGGTTTTGTCCTTAAAAGCCCTTGATGGCTCGGGACCAGGGGATCTGAAGAACCGTCTCCTTCCATAGGTTCCTGCCTGTGAATTAAGGTCTCAGGAAGAAGCCCTCCCGACTGTCCCATCAATCGAAGAAGCTCACCTGGTGGGCACATGAGAGATGGCCTTTTCAGTGGCAGCCCCACAATTTTGGAACAACCTCTCCAGGAAAATGTGCCTGGCCTAGGGTTGCCAACTCCATGTTTTGAAATACTGGGACATTTGAGTCTGGGAGGATTGGGTTTAGGGAGGGGAGGGGAAATCCCACCTTCCAAGACAGCCATTTTCTCCAGGAGAAGTGGAATAAACATTTTAAATAAAAACAAATAAGTGACTGATGTAGTCTGGAAATCAATTGTAATCCCAGGAGCCGGCACCTGGAGGATGGCAACCCTAGCCTGGCTCCCTCACTGTTGATCTTCAGGAGGCAGCTGAAGACAGTTTTATTTAGGACTGCATATGACTGATTCAGATTGTATTCACTGGAAGTCATAATCGTATTGTATTCACTGGAAGTTTTAAATGGTGACTTTTAATGGGGTTTTAAAATCATTTTTGTTTTATTTTTATATTGTTTTTATTGTGCTTTTGAAATTCATGTTATTTATATTGCACGTTGCCTTGAGTTCCACTAGGAAGAAAGGCAGGTAATAAATGTTTTAAATAAATAAATAAACAATATAAACAAGTTTCCCCAGTCAAATGCCTTACTGGAGCCTTTAAAGTTGGGATGTAATAGTGGCTCCCCAGGGGCATTTTAGGTTGGGAGAACGTCATGGGGCAGCTTAAGCCCCCTATCCCTGCAGTGTTGATCCAAGCTGGTCCCCACATGCCTGAGAATATAAGTTTGAACTGGGAGCTCCCAGCATATGTCTAGAGCTGGTGCAGACCCTGGAACGGCATTCCTTGTAGTCAGGAGGACCTGGTGGACTGTAGTGAGGTAGGGCTGTTGCCTTTGTGTCCTCTTGTGGACTTCCCCAAAAAGTAACCTGTGGCCATGATGGGGAAATGGATACTATACTAAGATGGATCATTGGTCTGATCCAGGAGAGTTTTTATGTTGCTATCTTCATTGTGGAGCAAGAATTTAGACTACAAGCAATCACTATGGGTTGCACAAGTCCTCACTAGTCCTAAGCAAAGTCACACCCTTCTGTAGCCATTGAATTAAGTGGGTTTAGCAAGGTGTAACTAGTCACATGATATGTGATTCTCATTTTCATCTTGAGGCTACGCGGGACAGCCAACTGATCTGTAAAGTCAGTAAGCTATTTCATGTTTCATCTTGTACAATAATGTGTAACGCAAATGGGAGTTATGAAATGCAGCAGCTTCAGCCATGCCTTTGGCTCATGAAGGCTTCCAGTGATCTATGGGAAACAGCTAAGACTCTGGCTAGTTCACCCACAATCCCCACTCACAGAAAGTTAGCACGCCAGAGAGAAGAGTATAGTTCCTCCCCAACATTTAATTATCTTTGTGGAAGGAATTTTTAACTGAGAAGAGCATTCATTCATATTATTGATTAATTTAGAATATTTGTAAGCCCACCTCTCTCCTAAGGGAACCAAGGCAGGTAACAATGCTATTGTGAGTGCAATCCCAAGCAGGTCTGCTCAGCAGCTTATTTTCATCTGTCTAATAAGGTTTTCCCCCAGGAGAGTGTTCTTAGGGTGGGACTGTAAAATATTGAAGTTCCTGGAACAATCAGCTTAGTTGAAAGCCTCTTCACACTTAAAAGCAAGAGCTGATGAGCCTTGGTAGTGGAAAGTGCCGTTAAGTCACAGCTGACTTATGGCAACCCCATAGCATAGGCAAGAGATGTTCAGAGGTGGTTTGCCATTGCTTGCCCATGTGTAGCAACCCTGGGCTCCCTTCGTGGTCTCCCATTCAGACGGTAACCAGGGCTGACCCTGTTTAGCTTCTGGGACCTGATTGGATCAGGCTAGCCTGGGCCATTCAACAACTACCCGTTTGAGAAGTTTGGTCTAAGGACTAAACTACATGATAGATGTGACATGTGTCAGGCTGAGGGCCCCTGACTCAACTTGCAGTCATAAGTGATAGCATTTATTGTATATCGCTAGAGACCGTTACAAACAATAACAAAGAATACCCAAAATATTGAAGAGCCTTCACTTTGGTCTGCTTTAATGTCTTACCTTTAGCTGTTCTGGTACTGTAGGGAGATATTCACATACCTCCTATACTCAGCGTATCTGTCCTTGCCACTTTAATGCAGCTGGAACAATTAAACATGTGCTATTTATTGTTTATTTTACAAGGACATTGATTCTTTATGCGTGCAGGTGATGATGAAAAACTAAGAAGGATAATTCATGCTGAGAACCTCGAGGTTAGTGCCAAGAATGATCATAAGCAGGCTGGAAGAAAAAAGACTTCAGTACAATTCTAAGCAGTCACAGCCTTCTAAGTCCATTGACTACAGTAGAAACAGAAAAGGGATAACTCTGTTTAGGACTGCTGGTCTCTGTTTTGCTGCAAGGATTGCTACTAAAATTACAGGATGTGCCTGAAGGTGTAACTAAACCCACAGAATTGTTTTGGGCTCACTGGAGAATTTCCAGATTAAAACCAGATAAACTCTGATCAATTTCCCACAAGCAGCTGTGCCGCCCTCACTCTTTCACTTGCCCTGGTTGCATTGGTCAATTTCACACTCTTCACTGCACAGCCGCATTTTGACCCGCATCTCCCCCCGATTTCATCCGCATCTTCTCGATCCTTGTTTTTTGAGATTGAGAAGACGCGAGGAAAATCGGAGGGAGATGTGGGTCAAAGTGCGGCTGTGCAGCGAAGAGTGTGAAATTGATGAATGCAACTGGGGAAACAAAAGAATGAGGGTGGCACAGCTGGTGGGAAATCGGTCTCATACTCACAATATCGAGTCTCCCCAAAGTTATGCTTTAAGAGAATGACCCATGGAATGGTAAAGCAATTGCCTCTGTACCAGTGAAAGGCAAAACTACTAGAGTAATATTGCTGTAAGCCTACAGACTTGAATCCTGGTCTCTGTGTCCTTATTCAACACACTTTTTGCTGCACCACACTGGATCTTGTATCACATAGTGATCTATGCCTGTAGTATACACATTATTATTGTTTTTTGTATCCTACCATAGTTTCTGTCCTGTATTCATTCCCCTTCACTTTTTCACAAGTGTATTCAAACTGATCACATGCAGTTCTGATGATCACACTAGTCAGATATCCCATTCACATACCACTTTATTATGTACACGCAACATTCAAACTCACATTCTAAAAGTTGACCAGCCTATTCTTTTCTCTCTTGAACCCCTTCACACCAACAGTATATAGTTCTATTTGTCCTTAGAGCTTGTGTACCAAAGCTTCCTCCCCCCAAAATTCTGGACTTCTGGAATGTTCAAGAACATTCCATCAGATCTCACCCACTCAACCAAAGTTGAGCACTTTTTCTACAGTGAAGCCAGAGGTGTTTACAACCAATAGCAGTGACTTTTTACACAGGGGTATTACATTAGTGGTACTATCTTCAGAAACCGGGGTAGCCAGCTCTGGATCAGGAAATACCTGGGGATTTTAGGGGTGGAGCCTAGGGAGGGCAGGGTTTAAGTAGGGGAGGGACCACAGCAGGATACGATGTCATAGAGTCCACCCTCCAAAACAGCCATTTTCTCCAGGGGAGCTGATCTCTGTAGTCTGCAGATCAGTTGTAAAATCGGGAGATCTCCAGGCCTCACTTGGAGGATAAGAATACAGCAAAAGGACCACGGTGTAGATGGTAGAAAAAATTAACACTAAAGGACTGTGTAATAAACAGTAATATAACCTTAAATCAACTCATTTTTTTGGTTTTTTTCTTCCAATACATCGGTATTTATAATGCTAATTTATTATTACACAATCACAATAATTACAAAGTAGATTAAATACAAGACATTAAAAATTTTTTTTCAAAAGTGCAGTGTTTGCCCCAAAGGGTTATAGATTGACATGCAAGTCTAGACAAATTGAAGATGCAGGAAATTAATAAGACAATGAGAGCCAGTGTTGGCTCATTTCTGCTGCCTTCCTTAGGTCTTACAGAATACAAGAGACATAGGATTCTACAAGTGCAAAATTGAAAAACAGTAATAGTAAAGAGAAATACAAAATGGAATTAACAAAAAAATAATATAATAAAAAGTTTTTTTTATAACTACCTAATGTTTTTTTCAATCTGTTGCATATTGTAAGCTTCAGTATATTCATCAAATAATGCTGGAAAAGGTCAAAAATGAATTTGCTATAATGGCCATATAAATACTAATAAATATTAAATAATTTTAAGTAATTTTGAATAATGCAGTAGCCTCCTCACTCAGTTCCTTATCTCTTAGAAAATAGAGAGAATCACCAATCAAATTCTCAAAAACCTGGCACTCAGCCTAACAAGATTCACAGCTGGCAGGGATTCTACTGTCTGTATGCTGAAAATCCTTCTCTACTATACTGACTGACAGGTGCCAGAAGTTAGTAAGTTAGAGACCTGTGGAATTTACAAGAAATTTTACAAAAAGGTTACAAAAATGAGGTAAAGTCTAAAGACTGGTTTAAACCTTGAGGATGAACAGTTTGGAATTTATGTATACAAAAGACTTCTTTTTGTAGTAAAATCCTGGAGATATTAGTACCGTTGTATTGAAATTGAAATAAAACCACAAATTTAAAGTCTTCAGGGGCATGAGAATTGTTAATGAAGTGATTTACCCAGGGGTGATTTCAAGCAGGGGCTCGGGGGAACTCAGCTCCGGGAGTTGGTGCCAGCCCCCCCCCCCCCGGGGCGAAGGAATGCCTGCTTGTGTCATGGCTGCAGCAAAATGACCCCATCCCCTGGAAAGGTCCTTGTTCCTCCAACTAGCCTTCTGAAGGCTTCAGCCACCACTGAAGGTATCCTCCCAGAATAGTTTGATTCCCCACTCCTCCACTTGCACCTGCTAGATGACCTAGGGCAAGCCGTAGCTCTGTACCAGCTGTTCTCTCTAGGACAGTTGTCTCAGAGCTCTCTCAGTCCCACCTACCTCACAGGATGTCTGTTGTGGGGAGGGGAAGGGGAGGGGAAGGGAAAGGAGTTTGTAAGCCACTCTGAGACTCCAAGTGAGTGAAGGGTGGCATATAAATCCAATCTCTTCTTCTATTCTTCTCTTCCTCCCCCTCTCTCCCTCCCTGAATGTGGATTTTTATGGGACGGGTGCTCATTCCTATGTACAATAAGTCACAGTTGCAGGTTACCCAGTATACTATGTTTTTTGAATTGCAGTTTGTGTATTGGGAAAGTTTCCAGGAGCCCAGTCCTTTGGGATGGTAAAATGCTTTGGTTTCCATAGCTAAAGGGCAAACCTGACACCCTTTCCCACGGTGGTGGAGGTGGTGATGATGATGATGATGGTGATGATTGATATTCCCTCTAAGCTAAGTTAGTGTGAGCTAGCTCACAGTTTTTTAGCCTCTGGCTCACACATTTTTGTCTTAGCTCAGGAAGGATTGTCCCAGAGCAAACTAATTTATGCAGTAGCCAAATCGTTCACTTACAACGTTAATGCCAGTAGCTCACAAAGTAGAAATTTTGCTCACAAAACTCCACAGCTTAGCGGGAACATTGGTGATAATGGTGGTGATGATGCTTTCAGAAATTTAGATTTCTGTCATCTGGAGTTCAGTTGTAAGTTTGGGACATCTCTGGGCCTCACCTGGGGGTTGGCAACTCAATGTACAGACTTTCTCAAAGCCCACAAACACACTTAAAACAATCTTACATGAAGGTTCAATACTTCAGAGCCATGATTTCTCTTGATTTCATTTATTTGTTAAAGCAAAGAGAGAAGATATGTTTTTATAGTGCTGGAGCAAATCATTTCTGTAGCCAGAGATAACCTACCATCACCTGAACAATAACCTTCTGCATTATGTATGCATTTTGAAGCAGAAAATTTCTTTTGGATGTGAGAATCTACAGAGGCTCTAATTTGATTAATCAAACAGGATGATAGCCCAGGAGAAAACAGAAACCCAGCCTAGCCGTATCTTCAGCTCCTGATAGTTGTTCTGATGTTCTTCCTCTTACTTCAGATCTTAAAACGTCAGCACAGTGCGAATGCTGAAATATGAAATGATGAATATAAGTTTGGTAAGCCACATTCTAGGCATTCAAGCAGAGCTGCTAGCATTAACTTTCCACCACAGGATGCAACCTCTTCCTGGGGAAAGTTACAGAAACTTATCCTGCATAACCAGATCGTGTACCTTTAATTACCGTTCTTGGAATGGTCACCCCTGCGATTACATATGGGTTCTGTACTGAAAAAGAAATTTTAGAACTCGAACCTAGGAAATGGTATTCACCTCAAGGGAGCTTTTTGACCCTGTGCACATCTTGAGGGGAGGGAGGGACACTTTTCTGCTCAGTTCCTTCAGCCGGTACATGCAGCTCTTCCAAAATGTAGTGAAAGAAGAAGAATGTGTTGTGTTGGGGCACAGATGATTGGTCAATGAACATAAATTATAGGTAAGCAAACTGGTTTTCTTCTTCATGGCCTACAGAAGATGGGGATGTGAGGAAACAATTCTTGAGAGTGGGCCTTTTGCATCCTCATTTTCCTCGCTTGTGCATTCTCATTGCTTCAGGTTTTTTCCCCTTGTGTATTCCTATTTTCACTTGTGTATTCCTGTTCCTTCAGGTCCCTGTCCCCCGCATTCCATATGTGTTTTGCTCCCACTAGTGGTCGATTCTATATTACACCACTTCATGTCCAGCAGAAAACCCTGAAGTTTAAATCTGCAGGGAGATATGTCAGATCAGGGGCGTAGACTTTTCAATTTCCCCTGGGGGGCCCTCTTACCTGTTATTAATCATTTTTGTGCACGCACGTGCCTGGACGATGTCCCTGCCGCTGCCAGAGCTTCCCCCGCACCTGGCTCCCCCACACCCCTCTCCCCACCCACTCCTCCCTCCCTCCCTCCCTTTGGGGACCATCTGGGCGACTGCCCAGCGTGATGACATCACTTCCAGGTGACGTCATCACACTGGGCAGTTGCCTGGATGGCCCCCGGAGGGAGGGAGGGATGAGTGGGTGCAGGTGAGGCAGGCGGGGGGGAGAGGCTCTTGTGGCAGCAGGTGGGCCTAGGAAGGGGGCTTGGAAGGCAGGGAGGTGCGGCGGTGGGCGGGCACTCCGTTTCACTGGGTGGGCTCAGTCCCCCCTGGGAAATTTCAGGGGTGGCCCACACCCCTGAGCCCCCCGTAGTTGATGCCTATGTGTCAGATAGAACATGATGTAATATCAAATCAACCTCTAGAGGGAGCAAAATACACGTGGAACAGAAACACCCCCCCCTTTGCAACAGGAATACACAATCAAGAAATAGGAGAATGCAGGAAAGCCCAGTGGTACATCAGCGTTCAACTTCCAACTGTGAAGGAGGAGAGATAGCATTGGCACAAGTGATGGCCCCAGCAATATAAATTGTATAGCTACCACTGGCACTGTAACAGAGGTAGGAAAGTCCAGCACTTTGTTGTTGTTGTTCTTTGTCCTTATCACCAATGATGTTAACATGCTCTTGTGTGTTGGACCCACTGCAGTGATTCACCAGCTTCAGCAGAGCTTGGCTTCTATCTGAATGTTTTTATGGACTTGTCTTCAAACTCTTCAAGTGGAAATATGAGACTGGAGATGCAGCAGACATGGCTTCAGAAGGTAAAAAAACCCTGAAGGGCACGTGACCCTGAGTGAGAGGATGCGTGGGACAAATTGGAGGAAAAAATGGGGCCAAGGCTGATGGCACAAAATCAGGTAAAAGTGTATTTTATTACTCAGTTAAATTTCTAAAAATTCCCCATGTGTTTCGCCAACAGGCTCCATCAGGGGAATCTGTTTATCTTGAAACAGTTCATTCTGGAAGAACAGATTGCCCTGACAAAGCCTGTTGGCGAAACGTGTAGGGAATTTTTGGAAATTAACTGAGTAATAAAATACACTTTTACCTGATTGTGTACCATTGGCCTTCGCCCTATTTTTTTTCTCTCCTGTGACTAATGCAGCTCTTTTTTTGGGGGACAAATTGGACCAAGGATGTACTAAGGATTTCTCCCAGAGGAGATCATGAAAGCATAAGGTAGAATTCTTCTTGGGTTCCTTGGTAAATTTTGCTCCCATGGGGAAACTGGAAGTTATTTACAAGCACGGTTAACAACAACAATACCACCACAAAAAGTGAGCATCACCTCTCGCCTGACCGGAGCAGTTCAAATCCTTCATTGATTTTATTGAAAGGTAAAGTGTGAGATATTAATGGATCCAAAACAAACTTCTTCCCCATGAAATCAGAAACCAGTCTAGGGACAGCTTCTTTACTCTTCCAGCCTGAAAATCAGCAAACAAGGAAACAGCAATCAGATACGAGGGATGTAAAATAATGGCGAGGAGATTTACAGCCAAAGTGGGCCCTACATTTCACAAGTAGGCCCCACTTTCCATACTGCAGCTGCCAGTCCCAGGGGCAACTCCTGTGTAAAAAGGGCAGACAGTCCCAATTCTGATCAAGGCCATTGTGTTAGGGGGGAGGAGTGGCTCCTGCTTTCCCGCCACCCTGCTTTGGGCAGCCTAAATAACCTGGGAGCCATGGGAGTTGTTATTTGCTTTGTTGGGAGGCTTCCTGTGCATTGAACCTGCAGCCCCCTAATGGGGCAAATAATGCCTGTCCCTGCAGCCCCTTTGGGTCATTTCACCTGCCAAAAATGGTGCAGAGGGGAAGGCAGGAGTTCCTCCTCCCCAGTGTCATTGTCCTAATCAGAACTGGGACCCTCGGCGCGTTTTGCACAGGGTAGCCACCAGGACTGGCAGCTGCAAGGTGGCTCCTAGTCCCTATAGTGAACTTGTGTGTAAAATAACATTTAGTTGGGCTCTTAGATTAGTGTAAAAAAGAACTCATTCTTAACCTCACTGTGTACCTTTGATACGATCTCACAATATAAGGGAGAGATATCCTTCGGCCCATTCTAGGCTTCTCCCAAGTTATTCTGCATCTGCTCTTCAGCAAACAGAATATATTTAGGGCTGGTCAATGCTGTTCCCTGTTTTCTTCCAGGATATTATCCTGAAATACTTAGTACAACATATCCTTCCAGAGGGCTCCACTTCTTGAAAGTTTTTTTTTTTTTTTTTAACACTGGAAGACAGCCTGGTCAATGACATGCACTCTTTCTTTCCTTCCCTCCTCACCTCTTGGATGTGAATTCCTCCCATCTTTTGCTCTGTTTGCTTTAACCACGGTTTACCGTTATACCTACAGCAAAGTTAGCTATATTTAATGGTAACTAGCATCCCATCTTAACAAGTACCAGAAATCAGAGTCTGAAGTTGGTTTGTAAACCTTAGTTGAGGGGGAAGTTGGCCAGAATTTAACCATAGTTAGCATCAGTGCAGATGTAACAATCAGCGATGTGTTAGCCGAATTGCTTTAATTTGCGTTTAGCAATTGGCAAAATACACGGGTTCTTGCCAACTATACCAGGGTCCCACCCCTCCCGGGAGTTCTCAAGGAAAGATATCCAGTTAAATGTTGTTTACTGGACAATGTTGTTCAAGCACACCAAAAACGTAATCACACACACACTCACACAGGCCTAA
Organism: Lepidodactylus listeri; assembly: GCA_029233225.1. Taxonomy (NCBI): domain Eukaryota; kingdom Metazoa; phylum Chordata; class Lepidosauria; order Squamata; family Gekkonidae; genus Lepidodactylus; species Lepidodactylus listeri. The sequence continues at coordinate 27,518,035 of JARCFY010000009.1, forward strand.
GAAATAAAGACAGAAAATAGCACGTTTGCATGAGCAGGTATTCGTTGGTGGGGAAGCAGTGCCTTACCTTAGATGCGTGGTCCAAATGATGGATGAATTGGATGGGGAGAAAAATAGAAAGAATATGGGGACACGAGGCTCGAACCTGCGAGACCACGTGGTTTACCTGGATCGCGAGTCCAGAGAGAGAGGGTAAAATATGGAGGCAAGGGTTGGGTACAGGAAGCTGGACTGAAGAGGTATTTGAAAGCAGATAGGGGACGACGGCTCAAGAGAGCGAGTGCCTCTGGGTTTGGTCTTTTATTAGGGGGTCTTGGGGCGGGCTGATCAGGCCACATCCCACTAACACACCTACTAGGCGGTCCGTCCCTTCTGGACCCTTCCATAGGTTAAAGGTGGACAAAGGGAGGAGGGCCAGGGGATGGACAGGGTTGCAAAACTATGATCTCACCAGGAAGTGGACACCTGGCCTGGGGTCCGATGACTCACCTGGCCACATCTATTGTTAGTCAATGACTTTGGCCGACTGGGTGTTGGCCCAAACATTAGTTGCTAAGCAACTGCGTTAGCATAATCCATTTAGCTATGTTGGAGGGGGCAGGGGTTGACCAGCGTGTGGAAACAGAAAGAAACCTCATGGCAAGAGAAGTCCTTTGTCTCTGATGAACTATACTAGGGTGTCAGCCTCCCGGCGTGGGCTGGAGCTGGCTCCTATTATGAAGAAAGCACATGGCCCTGCCATTCAAGGCAGCCCAAAGTTCAAGTTTATGAATATCACAATTCATAAGAGCACTAGCAGTGCCTTGCTGGCCAACAGATGGCTAAGGGAAGAGTGGGGACATTGGCATCGGAGAGTGGGCAGCATGCATTCCCAAGGCTGGTGTCCACTTTGCAAACCTGGTTTGCAGCCAGCCAGTGATATATACTTGAGATATTGTAGCATGGCACAAATGACATTCAGTTCCACTTCCCTTATTCAGCTAATTGATGTGAAACCACAGCTGTTCTAGACCCCTGCTTAGAGGCAGTAATGATATCCGTCTTAGAAAAACTCCAGTGGCTGCCTAATCACTTCCAGGCCTAATCTAAAATGCTGGCTGTTACCTTTAAAGCCACAAATAGCTTGGGAACAAGGTTATCTAAAAAACCATCCTTTTGCATATGTTCCTGCCCATTTAAAATGCCATTTCAGGCCTCCCTATTTTTTCAGGCAGTAACGAAGACCATGGCCTTTTCCACTGTGACACTCCAGCTTTGGAAGATCTTGATTAGCACCACCTCTATTGACCAAATGGATACCTATTAATTTTCGCAGATGATATTTTTATTTCTCTGATTTTCCCCCCTCTGATTTCTCTCATGCTGACTAATAATGTCATAGAGCCCAATCCTGCCATGTTTATATGGAAGTAAATCTCTTTAATCCACTATAATATATTCCCAGATAAAGGCGCACAGAACCTTAATCAGTTTGATCTGCTGCTTCATATTTAATTTAATCTTGGTGACTGTTTACTGGTTTTAATATTTTAAGGTGTTTACGGTTCTTATGTGTCTTTTGCTGTTGGCTTTTTATAGCTTTTTCCCTCTGACTGGATTTTTATTTTAATGGTCTCGTGATTTTATAGTATTTTGTTGTTTCTGATTGCTTGCTGTAAACTGCCCAAAGAACCATTTCTTTTTCTGTTTGAGGAATGAGATATACACGTTTTAAACAAACAACTAAACAAATGTCTGTGGTACACTGATTGTTTATAGTCCGGGCTTTTTTTGGTAGAAAAAGCCCAGCAGGAACTCATTAGCATATTAGGCCACGCCCCTGACAGCACAGCTCCCTCCCAGGATCAGCTTCCCCAGGTGCCCTGCGGCTTGCGGGGCACATGGGGAACCCAAGGGAAGAAAGGCAGTTTCTGGATCGGCTTCCCCAGGTGCCCTGCGTCTTGTGAGGTGCCTGGAGACCCCCGGGGGGGAGGCTGTAGGCATGGCCAACTCGGAAGCCAGCCAGAACTCCGTTCCTGTGTGTTCCTGCCCCAAAATAACCCTGTTTATAGTTTTCACCCTGCCCAGGAAATGAGCCATATGCTGCAGGACCCTCCCAGGACATTCCAGCTGTGGCATACAGAGCAGTTTGTGCAAGTGGACTTGTATCTATCATCAGTAGCTGGAAACTGGATCCAGCTGTGCACACCATTTCCAGAACTAGAGTGTAATGGACAATGTGTTGAGGTTAATTTGCATAACAAGGAATTAAGATGCTTTTCATTAGGTCTGCAACCATACCTCCAAACACAGATCCCTTCCATGTACGGCCAGTGAAAAGGAGATATGGGTCATAGGAGACATGAGATCCTGGTGGAGGCAGCCCTACGAGCACACTGGTTCCAAGGTTCATGTGGCAGGAAGCCAAGGCAGCAATCTAAGATAAGACACAAGGGCACACCTTTAGTTATTTGCAACATGTATATAACATTTTCAGTTTTTAAAAAAGTTCCCTAAGAAATCGACATAGTGAAACTGGAAAACAATTTAAAAATTATAAAGCAACTGAATACTAAAGTCTTTGCTATACTATCTTCTGTTCCTATAGTTCTTTACCAGGCATACAATGCTAGAACTTCTGGTCTTTCAGAACACTCAGCAGTGATTGTTGGAGGTGCAGAACACACTTATAAAAATCCTTTCTCAGTAGCTGTTACTGCTGCTGTTGCTGTCTCTTCAGACTCATGCTGCCCACAGGGCAAATTCTTCCCCTCTAGAAGGGTGTTACCAAACATTAGGCCTGGGTACAGTACATTACTTTGTCTTGCGACTGTACAGAGGAAATATTGCCTCCATATAGGAATAGAGCCCTGACCTGGGTGGCTCAGGGTAGCCTCATCTCATCAGATCTTGGAAACCTAGAAGGGTCAGCTCTGGTTAGTATTTGGAGGGAAGGCCACCAAGGAAGTCTAGGGTTGCTATGCAGAGCAGAATCCTCTTCTGTTAGTCTGTTGCCTTGAAAACACTACAGGGTCACTACAAGTTGGCTGGGAGTTGACTACTTCACACACACACACACACACGACTGGAACATATGGGATAAAGGTGCTCCTGATGAAAGTACATAGAGATCACAATGACCAGCATCTGAGAGAAGACATTCAATACCCAGTAGGGTTCTAGTATTAATTCTGGCAGTTTTAATTCTGGCTTATCCTTTGTTCACTAATTAGTAACAGTTTCTGAAGTCAGGTACCATAGTATCTGTGCGTCCAACCACTTCAAATGAATAGTCTACACCTTCACCACCAGTCTGCTCAAACAGCACTTCATTGATGGGCTTCTTGAAATCCAGAGGGTCAAGACAATCTGTGGCTCCCAGTTCTCTGGCTTTAGCAAATTTACTTTTGTTGATGTCAACTGCAAAGATCTTGGAAGCTCCTGCAGCCTTGCAGCCCATAATTACTGAGAGGCCAACTCCTCCCAAGCCAAAGACAGCACACATAGAACCACGTTCCACCTAGAAAATTGCAAGAACACATACAGCATGGGTCTGTCATCTGATGCCCACTGGGACCTCCGTTTCGGTCCCCACTTGTGTACATGTACATCTCAACATGGGCCTAAAAATGAAAGATGGCATCTCTGTCAAGCTAATATTAAATGGCAATGAGTCACACCAAGGGCATAAAGTAGGGCAGCTTCGCCATCAATCATGCAAAGTCCATTCCCAGTTGGAGTTAACCGGAGGGCCATTTCCGAAAAGACTTGGGAGTCGCCTCCCTGATAATTTGATCTAATTCAATGACACAAGTATCCAAAACTATAGGTCGATCCCAGCTATTTCCCCCCCTATCTTAAAGGTTGGGCAGGAAGGTCTCTGCCCTGACTCAATGATGAAAACCTCTCAGTCTCCCCCAGATAATATTTCCAAGTCTATATTGCAAATAGGGAAAACTCCCCTCCAAAATGCTTTTCAAATCAGCCCATCTCTGGAGAGATTGATTTTTCATCAATTTCTCATCCCCATGCGAACACCCTTTCCTCCCCACCCCTCTCTTTGGCAAAAAGAGCTACCCCTTAGTTTTTGTAGCCAGTGTAGAATCCATCCAGTTACCCCACCTTCATGATTGGCTTCTCTGCCACTCCACTATACAGCTTTGCTCTTTCTCCTGCTTGGTCAATTTCACTCTCCTAGAGCTGCTTTGTCACCACCAAGGAACCTTTCTTCCTTCTTGTTGAAGACCAGGCTTGTATATTTTTTGGTTCTCTCCCTTTCAGTCCCCCCACCCATGTAGGCAGACAACTTGCTGAGGAAAGTTTTAACTGTTTTCTAATGTCTTTTTCTGCTGTGTAAATCACCATTTTTTACTTTGCAAACTGCTCAAACTTTTAGAACACGAAGAGAAGAGATTGGATTGATACCCCGCCCTTCACTTGGAGTCTCAGAGCGGCTTACAAACTCCTTTTCTTTCCGCCTCCCCACAACAGACACCCTGTGAGGTAGGTGGGGCTGAGAGAGCTCTGATAGAAACTGCTCTTTTTCAAGAACAGCTGTGACAGAACTATGGCTTGCCTAAGGTCATCCAGCAGGTGCAAGTGGAGGAGTGGGCAATCAAACCCGGTTCTCCCAGATTAGAGTCTGCACACTTAACCACTACACCAAACTGTCACTCTTAAACTTATTTTCTGTTCTGTTAACTAAATAAAAACCTCTTTCTAATGTGAAACCCATGCTTTTTGAGCCATATTGGGGAAATTCTACTTGCAGCTCAACTCATAGACTTGGTTCTTGTGGAACACATCGACTGATGGAGCAGATTTCCATCAGCAGAATAGATACTCCTCGCCTATTTCTCCTGTTACATCAAAAATTACCCCCTGAAATGTTTGTCCTGGGGCAGAGTGGACCCCCAGGAGCATGCAGGGGGAGTCAAAAGTCTGGAGGAGTAAAGGAAGACTGGTAAAAAAATCACCCTCCTCTTTTATTTACAGAAATGTTCCATGGGATTCAACCCATCTAGGGTTCCTTATGGTAAGAAATGGTAGGACATTGTTTATTATTATCACTGAAAGCAATGGAAATGTCTTGAGCAGAGAGCTAGGAGAAAGGGGGTGGGGAGTGGGGGGGCAGTCCTTGGTCGGGTGGGAAAGAAGCCTTGATTATTCCTAGATTTGGCAGTGGATAAAGATGCTGTACTAGTGCTGTGTGGTCAAGTAGATGGTACAGGATAAATTTAGGAATGACAAACCAGCTGCATAAGAGCGTGTTTTTATGTTTTTCTTTAATTTCCATGTAATTGCTTTTATAAATTAGTTATGGCCTACTGCTTTAAGCAGATGCACAATCTGTCTCTCATTCAAACACAAAATGATTAGAATGGTACCTAAGGAATGGGAAAATCCTTAAAAATGCATGCTCTAGAACTCACCTTGGCTGTTTGAATAGCTGCTCCGTAACCAGTGGAAAACCCACAGCCAACCAGACACACTTTTTCCACAGGGGCAGCAGCATCGATTTTGACCACGGAAGTCTCATGCACCACTGTGTATTCTGTGAAGGTGCTGGTGCTGAGGAAATGGTGAAGGCTCTTCCCCTTGCAAGTAAACCTGCTGGTGCCGTCAGGCATCAGTCCGAGGGCTGCAATAATACTGTTGACAACATATACCCAGAGATAGACAGAATTAGGTTGCAGAAAAGGAGCTAAAGTTCTGGATTTAGATTGGGTAGATGGAATTCAAACCTACTTCCTTTTGTACTACCCTGACCTCCTTGGGGGGGGGGGGGGAGGACAGAATAGAATTATGATAAACAAACACACTTTTAGCCCATGTACAAGAGATATGTGCCTCAACGCATCAGAAATGTATCAACGAGAAATAATTACAGTAACATTCATTCTGATATTATTAGCTAACATAATTAATATCCTGCCTGGCTTGAAACTCAAGGGAAGTCACACTGTGTCAAGTAAGTGAGGGGGAAAAGATGTTTTCTTCACCTCTTTAAGGAATACATTCTTATACAATCAGCTCAACAACAATCATGTCTCAGAGTGACAGGGGACAACATCACGGGAAGGCCTGGGCCACTACAGCCTGTCTGTTAGCCCTCTAGGGCAACTGGTTGGCCCCTGCATGACAGAGAATGCAGGACTAGATGGACCATTGGTCTGATCCAGGATGAGCTCTTCTTAGGGTCTTATGCTGGTTTATGAATAATCAAACTGGATAATCTATCACACCATGGGCGTCAACTACGGGGGGGCTCGAGGGCTCGACCCCCCCCTGAAATTTCCCGGGGGGGGCTCAGCCAACCCCGGCAAAATGAACGCCCGCTGGTGGCCAGTCAGCTGGCCGTCGCCGCCTCTCCTTCCCCCCCACCCCCGGCCTGCCCTCCTGCCTCCCTGGGGCGGGGCGGGGGGAGAGAGGTGGTGACGGCCAGCTGACTGGCCACTGGCGGGCGCTCTATTTTGCCGGGGGTGGCTGAGCCCCCCCCCCCCGGGAAATTTCGGCGCGCAGAGCTTCGACACGCCGGCTTCGAAGGGCCTGGCTCCACTCGGCAGCCACCACGTGTCCCCCGGGTGGCGGAGCGTCTCCTTTGAGTCGTTCCCCAGCCGGGAAACAGGCCCGAGCTCTCTGTCCTCCAGGGCCCCGAGGAAGGGTGGAGGGCCAGACGGAGGGATGGAGGGAGGAGGAGGACGCGGCGTCGGGGCGGCAGGAGAGCGGCTCCGGGTTGAGAGAGCCGAGCAGGTGTCCAGCATCTGGGCAGCCTGTGGAACTCAGAGCCACCAGCGGGGCTGAGGGGGTGCTTCCTCCGGCAATCCTACGCCGCCGGCGCCCGAGGTGAGCGGGGAGAGGGAGGGGGGGTGGGGAGCGCGGCGGGCAGGCACGGCCCGGGGGAGGGAAGCGGCGGCGGCGGTTCCCTGGGGCGGGGGGGGAGAGCGTCAGGGACATGGTCCCGAGCGCGCGCGCGCACGAGAGAGCCCCCGCCCCCCTGGGGATTGGACACCCCTGTATCACACAGTACAATACAGTTAAAACTTCTACTATAATATTCTTCCAATGTATTATAATCTCTCAGGGAACTAAGCCCAGAAGCTGCTTTCTTCCTTGTGGCAAGGAGTGTATTCCAAATACCAGGCACTGCCACTGCAGTTTTAACTTGGGGCCTTGAAGGAATTGTCAAGAGTTGCTGTGCATTAGATCTCAGTTGGTGTGTGGGCACATATGGAGAGAGGCAGTATATACAGAAATAGCTAAGTGCCTGCCCATGGTGGTCTCTACTCTCCATTGCACATCCTCAATCTAATGAGCAGCAGGGGAAAAATGGGGAGAAACAATGTTGATGAGGCTGTGACATCACTTCTGAGTAATCAACCCCACAGACAGAACTCTAGGAACAGAACCAAGCTCTATGGTCTTTACTATAGAGATTGGAGTTCCTAGAGGGTAACTCTGTGTGTGTGTGTGTGAGAGAGAGGGGGGAGGGATCTTGGGCACTGGCATGGCTACCCTAAATTGCAGTTAGGTTTAATTGTAATTTCAGCCTCCCATTTCATTTAGTATATCATGAAAAGATGCTAAAATACTGGGATTGTTAATATGACAACAATGATGCTCACTCGTTTTCAGAACAAAGATTGCCTCTGGTACTCTGGCAAGAACGACACTTTCCACATTGTGGAACAAAGAGTGGGATTACCTTGTCTCCTAAGAACACAAACAAATCAACTGTTATACCTTTTGCAATTGCACGTACACACACAATAACCAAAACCACAACTAGCTAATTTTACATTCAGTTGGGCTCTGGAGATTTTACAGGAGGCAGCTGATGACAAAAATATCTAGGCAATTGTTTGCCAAAACATAGACTGTTGGATCCAGATAGCTTTTTTGCTCAGTTTGGCTCTCATTTCTCATTTCTGGCTCACACAGCTTTTGTCCATGTAGGTCCCATGAGCCCCAGGACAGATTTTTGGATGATTAAAGTGGAAAAACCAGTTAGACCCAACCCATAGGTATGACTGTGGTTTGTCCACCTACCCTTGCCAGCGGCATGGGCTTCATCTGGAAGCAGATACACTTGACTTTCTTTTCTCCTCTAAGCTCTAACTCTCCCTTCTGTTCAGGACAAGACATCAGTTTTGTCTGCATAGTTTTAACTGTTTTCGTCCTTACTACCAGGCAGAATGAGAGCAATAATCAAAAGCAAAGCAATTCAGTCCTGTGTCTGTTCATGTAGAAGTAAGTCCTGTTGAGACCCAGGCAAGCGTAAACGGGATTGCAACTTGACTTTGGTCTAGCCAGAATGTTAAGCACTAATAAATTTAGTGACTTGTAGGACACACATCTGGAGATGGAAGTCACGGATCCAGCTACTGGAACCATTTAGACAGATCTCAAAAGGGAGTGATCCATCCAGATGGGGACCTTTAAGACCAGGGAAGCCTTATATCGCCCTGATAAGAATCTGGTGTTTGAACTCTGATTAATTTCATTGTTTGTGGAAACAAAGAGACAGGCAACTGAATTTAAAATTAAATTTCTCATATTCCAGAACTTTCCAAATGATCTGATTTAGTTTGTTCAGGTCAGCCAAATCCCCAACTGATTAAAACACACTCTTTTTTGTAGCACGTAAAGCAAAGCTTGCTATACCCTTCCCATGTAACCAAAATGCTGCCGCACTAGAGGGAGGGGCGAGTGCACAGATTTTAAAGAACCTAACTTTTTTTTTTAAAGGCTTAGATTTGGCACATGCTGGGGATATGATATGTACATTGTCATGTGTGTAGTATGCTATATGCAACTATTTGCCATGACTATAGGCCAGTGAGCATGTGTGAAGCAACCCTGCGCTCGCCTTTTGCGGGACTTGCAAGAGTTATTATAGTATGATTTGCCTGTCTCATGATCACCTTTCCTCATACCTGGTTTCACACAAGTTACTCCCTCGCCAACACTCTCCACAACTCCAGCTGCTTCATGGCCCAAAACAATTGGGAAAGGCATAGCAAACGCACCAGTGATCACATGATCATCTGAGCGACAGATCCCTGTGGCCAAAACCTGCACAGAAAGAAAAATAATGCTTCAAGAGGGAAGGAGGAAACATTCTCAGTGGGTTTTTTTGTCTGTTTCATGTCACCCTGCACGAGTTAAGCACTGGCCTTATAAACCTCGTGATTTCCTATAAATGGATGTGTTACAAACATGCCTTACAGTATGGTTCCCCTATACTGCCGGATCATAATTTGGTACTACACTTTACTGCCTTGGATTAGTCAAGGGATCAACCTAAGATTAACCTAAAGCCATCCTGGAACTGTGTAGAATGGCAACTAAATTTTTGTGCCAACAACACAGTGCGATACACAAGTATGTAACCCCAGGAACACCACTGTAAAACCAACATTTGCACAGGCCAGAAATGGACAGCACTGGGCTGGGCAGGGGGAATACACCAAGAGCAGAATAGAATTGGCATTCTAAGTCCCCCACCCAGCCCATACCTCATTAAGTTATACCACAGAATCTTCTGATGTGACTACAAACATAAATCACAATGGAACAGTGGTTTGTAAGCCTGGTTTGAGGCAGAAGCGGAAACAGTAGTTTGCTAATTATGATGGCATAGCAATGAGCACTAAACTGGAAATAATACATTTAATCATAGCATGTGGTGGAGTGGGAAAATCAAGGAATAGACAGATGGCATGATCCATTCACTTCATGAGAACCATTCCATAATTGAATCCATTACCTTGGGAGGACTCCTGACATTGCTTGTTAGAATTCATGTAACATACCAAGAAAGACTCTAATTCCTTTTGTGACATGAAACACCTACCATACAGTTTTGGGAAAGCTGATAACAAAAATATGTACGACACCAAACCTTCAATATACAGCCAAATCTAGCAGCTAGTTTTAAGTCCAGGAGCACCTTAGAGACCAACAAGATTTTTGAAGTAGAAGCTTTCAAGAGTCAAAGCTCCCTTTGTCAGATACAAATTGGTATGGAGACGTCTGAGTCCTTATATCCCAGTCAGAAGGTGGGTGTTGCAGAAAAGGAACTCAGGATGCAAAGACGAAGTGCACGCATAACTAGCCAAATCTAAGCAACTGAAGTGCAGATTTTTAAGGAAATACTTGAGGACAAGAAGCAAACTTTAACAAACTTAAAAAAAAAGATGTATACATTGTGGAGGAGAGCTCCATCCGGTGGTTGCAACAATGGATCCAACAGGTGTGCACAATCAGCATCAATATCATTTACCTTAATGCGAACTTCATGAGCTTTTGGGGGAGCGACTTCAATTTGCTCCATGACAAGGGGTTTATTAGGTTCCCAAGCAACAGCTGCTTTGCATTTAATGACCTGTAAGGAAATAACTTTTGTACATGTGTTACATGCATAGACATCTTCTTCATCAGATAATCCTAATTCCACGTAGAACTGATCAGTCTTCCTTTATACCAGTAAACACACTTCTGTTCTGCGTGCCCAGATAGGCTCCTGGCTACCCCCTGGAAGTTTCGCCTCCCCCACCTTCAGGCCTGTTTAAGCAGAGGATGGGGAAATTTTACACACAGAGTCATATTCCCAGTTCCCACAGCTACCTGTGGCCCTGACCCCAGTCAGAAGCTGAAGAGCGTAAGGGGGAATATCCACAATCCAACAATCCTTGCCATTAGTCAACTGTGCTTTTCCGTGTCAAAATGCTTAACACAGTTATATGGCAAACTTGATGCATTTCTGGGGAGAAAGTTAAAAAATGTTTCATTTTTATACTTGCTTGGTAATTAGAGTGCATTGGTCTATGTCACATCAAATTCCATGATGACAAAATTACAAGAAACCTGTTGTGTTAATCTTTAATGATGCCCCAGATCTGCTTCCTGAAGTGAGCTGTCTGCCTTCTATTCCTCTCCCAGTTCGTTCTGCCTCTTTTTCTTTATTAGTTCCACAAATCTTGTAAAACGCAAGGAGGTTTGTAGCCTCATCTATGAATTACTGTCCTGAGATAACACAAATGACTATAACCATTTTAATAACCCTGTCATTAGAACAATTGGGCAGTTATTGCCTGACATGTAAATGGAGGACGTCTCATCTGCCCCCTTGTGTGATATCCTAAAATAAAACACGGGTTGGGAGAGGAGAAAGGGTTGTATTGGGGAGAGGGGACCTTTTTGACCACCCAAAATGGCTTTCCTGAAGTGAGCTGTTTGGGATCATGGGATCTGCATGAATAAAAACAATATGGATGGGGGCTGTAGTAAGGAGAAGACTGAGTCAAAAAGGTGTCTGGATCCAACCCAAAATCCATCACAAACACACAGAATCTTTTTGATCAGTTAGAAAGCCCTTGATTCCAGAGGTCTGGCAGGCCTCAAATGGTAGCTGCAAGCACTGAGCAACCCCAGCACTTGACTCACAAGTCTTCCACAAGCAAAAGAAAGATTGGATGAGTTTCTGGCACAAATTTAAAACAGAGATTATGTGAGAGCTGAAATAGTTGTGCAACTGAGCCCAGTTAATGAGAACCATACCTCCTTTCCAAAATGGCTTGTAGATACAGCCAAAGGCCTATAATAAAAATAGAAGGTCATGAGTACTACACAGTGAAAGCTTTGTAATAAGTTAATTGATCTGGAAAATGGCTTATACAAGAATAGCCTTCACTTCAAACCTTCCTTCAACAATACACAGCAGCTTAGACATCCATATGGGCAAATGAACTATTGAAAAGTCACATAAGACTGTCAGAGTGAACAATAAATCACAAGATATCATCACAAGGTTTATATTCTTGGCTATTAAGGATTATCTCTATACATTTTCCTGTATATCACTACCAATCCAATCATAATACTGGGGTCTAATATACAGTGCTGAAAGTTAAGTAATATAGTTTGACATCCCATATTGATTAAATATATTTTGTTATTTCAGTGAGAATTTTATGACTGAAATGTCATACCTCATAGGTTGGGATGGCATTAAACCAGTAACCAGAACATGATTTATCTCTGCTGCAGCTTGGATAAGAAAACAATAAAGTTAGAACTGATTTGCTTCATGAAAAAACTTAGAGAACAGATACAAGAAAACTGGCTTGTTCATTTGCAGAAAACAAACAGCCCTGAGGCAAAAACCATAGTTCAAATAAGCAAATAAATAAAGTTGAAAGCACTATTGCATATGAAACAAACATATTACAGGCATAGGACCAGACCCAAGAACCAGGTTTTAATGTTCTCCAAAACTTCAGCATCACGCTTTTATTTAAGAGATATGCTCATACATCATCTCAGAATCTACATTCATCTAGACCGAATGGGATTGAGGATTTAGTCTAGGCTGCCAGCTGATTCATAACATATGGACATTGTCACATCCAGCAGGGGACTTGAAGCATCCACTGGGAATAGAGTCCGTGCCACTGAAAAGAGCCTTTGACTGTATGGAATAGCTGCACTTAAACTACCTTATAGTAAAACTGGGAGTTGAACCAAACATTTTTCATGCAGTAGGTCCCAGATTGATGGTGGCTGTTAATTATTAGACATTAGTCATTATGAACTCCAAAGGAGAACCAAACAGAATACCAAACAAAGGTGTCACTTCAGCTCCTCACCTCCCAGATAATCAAGATTAACTTTGTAGCTTGGGTGGCACAATATGTACATTGTGGATGTTCATAGTTTTGTTTAAAACTGGCCCTTCCAGTTTGCAGATATTAAACTAGAAATTCTATCTATGAATCTTCTGCTCAGGGAATTGGTATTGCTAATGTCTGGCTGGCCTGAGGTTTTCCTGAGAAGCAGGGCAAGGGCAGAATACACAAAGGACCACAGAAGATTTTGGAACCATAAAATTTTGAAATTTCCTAGCAAAGGGAGGGGCAGGGATACAAGGAGGTTAGTAATCCTATTTGATTGATTGATTATTTACGACATTTGTATGCTGTGTCCCCAGACATGCTCAAGGTGGCTGACAACAATAAAACAAAACTAATCAATACAATAAAAATGATTCAATAACAAATCAGTAAAGTAAATAAAAACAGGTCAATAAAAATATGCCAATAAAAACAACCCAGTGAAATGAACCAGGGTATATAAGCAAACTGAGTTGTCCAAAATGATATTAACATGATAGAATAACATCTCAATGAAGAGTTCAAAATCAGTAATCAAAGCTTTTCCTTCACTATACAAGCCCTGGAAGCATCTCTAGATTACGACCCAATAAACAAATTAACTTGCTATTCTTTATTAAAGGCTGTGGAATTTCATGGTCATTTAAAAACCTCTCTTGGTTAGCTCACATTACAGAAATATGTGTAAATACACTCCCAAGAATTTTATTTCTGTGCCAGGTTCTATCTATTTACCTTCCGATCAGAAACTTTTGAAATGGTAAACATTTCTTTAGGGAAGATAAAAGAGGCGGGCTAAAAGGAAATACTGTGCAAAGATTAAGAATAAAGGCTGGCATACCCATTCTATTCCACTTCCAAACTTTAATAAGGTATTGTGTTGTTTCTTAGCTCTGAAATGTCTTAACGTGGTTCCCAAGAGACTCATATTCGTATTGGCATCAGACAGAACAAGGAGCATTCAGGGATTTTCTGGGAGATGTCTGAATGCAGTATAAAGCCAAAGACAGACACTTGCAGCACCCTATGATAATGTGCACCCCTAAAAGTTAGGGATAAATGGTTATATAAAATATCTCTAACCAGCAGCCTTCTCAAATACCGAGCCCCAAACAACAGAAGAGCCTCAAACAATGAAAGCAAATATGTAACAATGGCACCCTACAACGAGAAAGTACAACAGAGCTAAAAATCCATAGACAGCAAGCAGTAGTTCAAGCAGAGAGTATAGACGAACAGCAGAGAATTTTTAGCTAAGGAGTCTTAAATTATATTGCCTTGGCTTGACTGTTACATTCCACAATAGAGAGTGAGACAAGTTTTCTTGAGGAAATCAAGTTCCACCATCTTGGTGCTACTGTTGAGAGGACACTAAACCATTCAGGAGCCAATGAACTTCTGCTGAAAGTACTGTATGTATAGGGCCTCCCAAGCCAGGTTATAATGTCCACATATGGAAGAAAGCGATCCTTGGCTTTAAGTATCATATGCCAAAATCCTGTCGCTTTAAGGATGCAAACCAACATTTCATAAAGGGAGACAAGCACAACTTAATAAATGCATATAGACTCATGAAAAATGGAGCATTTGTACTTCTGCAAATATCATAATGTGTATCAGAAATCCGACTTCTGTCCTACCAGTAGTTACACTCCCATCTGTCTCCTAATTACAGATCCAGCAAATTTTGTAACAAACATGTTCAAAACTCAAACTCATTTATGCAGGGGTCATTTTGTAGAAAAAAAGGTGCAGGAGCTCATTATCATAACTCATTAGCATTATTTGCATATGCCACACCCCCTGACATCACCGGAAGTATGTCAGAAGGCAAGAAAGAGAGAGAGAGAGCTGGCAGAGAGGGGACTGCTACTAATCCAAGCCTCAGAAATACCACTATTCTGGGAGGATAGCTTCAGTGGTGGCTGAAGCCTTCAGAAGGCTGGTTGGAGGAACAAGGACCTTTCCAGGGGATGGGGTCATTTTGCTGCAGCCATGACACAAGCAGGCATTCCCCCGCAGGGGGGGGGGGGCTGGCACCAACTCCAGGAGCTGCGCTCCCCCAAGTTTACACCTCCCCCTGCCAACTGAATACATGCCAAAATTCTGCCAATTCAAGCAAACTGGCAGTCACTTATGTAACATAACTTCATAGAGAAATAATCAATGATATTGATTTTTGTAAAAAAAATACAGCATGTATTTTTGGCTGATTTATATGAGATTTGACTAATTAGTTTTTTGTTTTTTTATTTAGGGTACTTATATTTTTTCCTCGAATAGACCCCAAAATACAATAAACTAACAAAAACAGACTGAAGAAACAGATTCTAGGCTGGTTGTACTCAACAAGTGTTAGCCAAATTGCCTTATTTCTTAATAATAACTTGAGGAATTATGAATATAAAATGGTGATAGGCATATAGCGTGGACCTATGTATACTGGAGTTAGAATTCCCAAGAACCCAGGAATAGACACAGAGACAGGGTAGCTAAATATTCTCAAGCATACAAACAATAATCAAGCATTCACACACACAATACAGAACTAAGAAAGCAGAGGTGATTGATAACTAAGAGGGGTTAGTTATGGGGTGATACTACCTGTCTAGACATGCAGAGGTTTATGAAGAAGGAATTTATGGTGCAAACCCAAAGGCCTGGGGGTGGACTGCCAGTTGGCATTACGGCAGAGGCACACAGTCTGAGGCCATGTATCTGGATGGATATAGACACTGGAAAACAATGCAGACCAATATAAGGTCTTAAGGGGCTTGTCTCAGGTGAAGACAAAAGATTACCTGGGCCAATGATGAGTCCCAGGGGTGCATGGCATCAGGATGGGCAGGGCCTAGATGTGACCAATGAGATGTCAGAGGGGCAGAGTCTGGATTAACAACAGAAGCCAGGTTTTGGATGACTGTACTGGGGCTAGCTGAATGGATTTTCTGTCCATTGATGGTTCTGCTAAGGCTCACAGATAGGTTCCCAGTTATAGACAAAGGATGGGAGATGGGTCCCAGATTAGCGTCAGGAAGGATCATTAATAATTTGAATGTCTGATTGGTTTATCTTGGTATCCTGAGGGATGGAGAAAGGAAGGACAAGCACTGAGACAAAGAATTCACACATAGACATGGGATCACACAAATGGGCTGGGTGAGGTTCTGGAAACAGGAGGACTATTTTCCAGGTGGCCTCTGAATAGCCTTTAGAAATGTAGATATTTTACATGGTGGAACTGCATTGTTTCATATGCATATCTTCCTGGGGGGGGGGGGGGGGGAAGACTGGAGGTTTACTCTGAGGGTTGCCTCATTGTCACCTGAAAATGGAGACACTGTTTCCAGAGCTATGGCTTGCTCTGTGTTTCAGAACCAGGAGTGTCTTCCTTGCCCTAAGTTTTTTGGGTCTCTGGTTGAGGTTAGAAAGTGGGGTGCCCCTGGTATTGGGACTACCTGAGAGTAAAGGCAGTGCCTCCGGGTAACACAAGGTTAGCTAACATAGGCCCTGGGGCACAAGCCACAGGTCTATGGGCCATCAGCCCTTTGTCTCTCGCCTTTTGACTCGCACCCAAGGGCTCATATCACATTGCTGTTTCTGGCCTGGCTGTTAGAGCTACACAAAACATAGACCAGATGGAATTGAGCTCCTACAGCAAATTTTTCTCATCCCCCTTCTTCCAGAATGCTTTGGACTCCTCCCAGGCTAGAAGTACCTTTCAGGCCAAGAACATCAACAGACATTTCAAGACTGATTCTTCAGATAACATCCAATTTGTAAAAAGCCCATAGTTTTATTAATAATTTCTTACTTTATTAAAAAAAACTTTAAAAAAAAGCTCCTCAGAAAGTCCTTTATTGGCACTGCAGGGGAAATAGTGGTCTCCTCTGCTGTATTTATAGGGTTTCCAGCTCTGTCTGGATTGGGAAATACTTGGAGATTTTGGGGGTGGAGCCTGGGGATGGTGGGGTTTGGGGATAGGAGGGACCTCAGTGGGGTACGCTATAGAGTCCACCCTCCAAAGCAGCCATTTTCTCCAGGGGGACTGATATCTGTTATCTGAAGATCAGTTTTGAAAATGGGAGCTCTCCAATCCCCACCTTGAGATTGGAAACTGGGGGAAGACCCTGGGAGGCTGGCAGTTTAAGTCCTGGCTGAGTAAAATAGCTGTAAGAAAAGCTAGTTATGCTGTACTGCACAGTTTGGAAGGAATCCAGGGAAGCAACCTTTCAAACAGCCATGAATGAGTCTATGAATGGTCACACCAGTCTTTGAAAATTGGGTCCTAGTTTGCCATTGGCAAACAGGTTGTAAGCTGAACTGGCAGGTATTCAAGCATTCCTACTCATAACACAACCATACATAAAAATTAGGTTGTTCAAAACCTGCCCCCTATTGAACAATGATTAAAAACACCACTAAGGATCTGCTTTGCAAAATTTACTGGTATGATATGATACTTACCAGAGATTTTTTCAATGATCTTTCGTATACTATACCTTGGGACACAGAACTGAAAAATCAAATGAAAATGATTGGTTAAAGACTGAGATTCTGCATTCAAAACCAAAATACATACCAACACACAAGAGGCACAATTTAAAATATTAAGCCACCAGTATATTGATCCTACTAAATTATACTGAATTCATGCACAACACTCTTTCATAAATGGCAGGAGTATTCAATGGTGTAAACCTACTGGTACATGACATTTTCTAATGAAAAATAATTGTAAATTTCCTGTAAACAGGAGGGCTGATCTTTGGCTATAGACATCCTGAGTGTGAATTCAATTAAACAAATGCACCAGTCCCCAAAATATACATAAGCTTTCTTCCAGTTCCAGCTGCAAATTGCTGTGGAGCTGGTTATTGCTTTTGCAGAACTTTTACTGAAGTCAGCAGGATCTCTGAAATTAGCTTCTTCTTCTTCTTCTTTTTGTCTGTTTGCTTATTTTAAAAAGGAGGATTCCCAGTATTGGCATTCAAGTTGTCAGGAGTCCAGATGCAGGAAAGAACTCCTCATCTGAAGAGGAACATGAGGAACTGGAGACCACCTCTAGAGTACATTAGGGAGCTCGGGGGGTTTCAAGTGTAGACCAGACTACCTCCAGTCCCTGAGCACTTATATTCCAACCTCAGCTGAGGGGCTGTTTCTAGAAATCCTCCTTCTGGAAATGCTACTTAATTTCCAGATCCCAAGGTGACCATCCCTCATAAGTCCCGGACTTGGATTGCCAGCCTCCCGGGGTTCTTCCTTCACCCAGTGAGTACAGCAGAGGAGGCAGGCGTACAAAGAAACAGGCCAGCATAAGAGAACTGCCAGACGCCTGGGCTGTGCTCTAAGTTAACCACTGATATAGACTGCTGTTCTAGCATATTTAGGCTGTTTTTACATCTGACTTTCCCACTGGAATCATTCTAGTTCCAAAAAAACCTGCCCACACTTCTGTGCGGTGTGAAACCGTGCTGCTACTGAAATGTCCACATCTACTAATTGCCCTCCTGTGGTCAAGCTAGTATTCAACCAGCTTGATTCTGCTTTAAACAACTGCTGTTGATTAGGGCACTTAGACCCCCTGGAGTGAAATTTCACACCACTGTGAATTCAGCACAGGAAAAGACAGCAGTCAAACTACTTTAGAGGGGAGGTGTAAAATGACCCTTAGTTTCTTGCAGTATTAGGGCCCAGTTATGCTCTGGCTGGAAAAGCCCCAAGAACAAGCCTCAGTATAGGTAGGGCTGTTCCTCTTTAGCCTAGAAGCCTTAGTTGGCAATAAGCCCCACAAGGTATTAGAACTTTGCTTTTTTAACAGCTTTGTATAAGCTAGCTTCTTATGGCTGTCTGACTCATGAGCCTGGACCAAGCCACCTCCAAACTGTGACCCAGACCTTGATGCTGCCACAGACCTCAGCCACTGGTCACTGCGTGGTTTCATTCTCCTGAGGTGTCCCTGGCCAAGTCCAATACTCTACCTCTGAAAGGCAGAACATGAAGAAATCAAAACACCTTCTGGAGTGAAAGAGTGACTTTGAGATTGCTCCTGTGATTGGCAATCTTAGCAGCAGTTATTGAATAAATAGCATAATATGAATACGGTAGATATAATAGAAAATGTGCTTTACACAGGGGAATCCAAAACAGACATATATCATGCTAAACCCACTGACTTCAGGGGTCTTGGACGGATGTAACTCTCTTTAGGAACGTACAGTCAGTACCCTAGGATTCTGAAGAAAACAATTATGATAAATGACAGATACAGACAGCAATCCTAAAAAAAACCCCACTTTCCTGTGAATAAACCTCACTGAATAAAAGGGTAATATTTCTGAGTAGAGGGGCTTAGGATTGCTTCCAAAGTATTGGACAAAAAAGCCATAAAAACTGGAAACTGAACTAAAGAAATATGGTTCTGTGTGCAAAATACTAAATTTGCCAACTGATTTGTGCCAAATGAAACAGTTTATTTTGAAGATTTAAAGATGGTTCACACTTGGTCAACAGCAAAGCCCTCCCAAATTAATTGCAAGAACCAACATTTGCAGAGACCAGATGTAAACTGTGCCCTTTCATGTACAAAGAGCTCCTGTTGAAGTTTTACTAGTATCTAACAGCATTCAGGAGCAACAAAAAGAGAAATACTGTTAAGATTCCTGGCTTTGGCAATAAACACCAGTCCAATATTTATTTTGTATCACGAATCCCATGCAGAATCAAAGCGAAACTGTTAACTTACTTTGCCTGCGGACAGCATAGTGTTTCTCTTGTCGGTTTTGCTGTCTGTGTTGCTCTTAACTGTCTTGCTTCAGAAATCCTCTCACCTAAACAATGTAGCTTAGTGAATGTAACACAGATGAATATTTTCCCTTTCCGGGTTTAGGGGTGGGACTGAGGAACTCCTGGGCTTGACTAAAAGGCCCTAATCTCTGTCTATGCAGTTTTATTTACAGAGAACCAATTAATAGCTAATGCTTTCCATACTGAATCTGAGTTCCATGCCCCATTTAAATGCATTCTGATACACGTTTGGAATATGATCTACAGTTCTGGTTGCTCTATCCGCAAAAGAGCTGAAAAATTACAGAAAAGGGCAGGAGACTGAAGAATTTTCTCTATGAGGAAGAGCTAAAGCATTTGATACCATAGAGGTTTACAAAGTTATGAACAGTGTGGAGAAACCAGATACAGAGGAAATTCTTTACCTCATAAGATGAGAAATTGTGGTCACTCAATGAAATTAATTACCGGCAGGTAGATTCTGGACTGTCAAAAGGAAGTTTGGCTTCACTCATTATTCATAATTGATGTGTGGAATTTGCCACTAGGAATGGGCACAAACTGGAAAAATGCAGTTTGGTTTGTGGTTCATGGCATGCCCTGTTTGCAAACCATGGACCATCATGAAATTTTAGCCACCTCACAAATGCCTCCTCGACATGTTAGAGACACCAAACTCACAGGGGATCTCCAGCTCACTTTCCTCTACCTGCCTTACAAGTTTGGTAAGGATTGGATTTATAGAGTCCAAGTTAAGGCCTCCCAAAGAAGATGCCCCCAGGAAAGGGCTTTCTGAGGAAACGACCACCTGTAATTTCCCCAGAAAGCACTTTCCTAGGGGCACCTTACTTTTTTTGGGGGGGGAGGGGGAGGGGAATAACATGTAAATCCAATCTTCACCAAAATTGGAGGGCAGGTAGAGGAGAGTCAACTGGAGATTCCTTGAGTGTTTGGTGTCTCTAGCTTGCACAGGATCCATTCTATAAACTTCTGAACCTACTGAACCTGTGCCTGTCAAAATGACCACAGCAGTCATTTTGACAGGTGCAGGTTCAGGAGGTTCAGGAGTGTATAGAATGGATCCTGTGCAAGCTAGAGTAATCAAAGTCACAGGGAACCTCCATCAAATGCTTCTCTACATGCCCTCCAAGTTGTTGAAGTTATGTAAACATTTTGATTGAGTGTAGGCAGTCTCTCTGGAAATGCCTACATTCACGAACCAGCACAAACCTACACGAACAGCTTGAAAGTTCGTGGAAAGTTCATTCTAGGGGACCTGCCATTAACTTGACTCCCCAAAGCATGAACTGGCCAAAAGTCACCAAACACTTTAGTTCGTGAGCTGTTTCATGCCCATCCCTATTTGCCACAGTATGTGCTAATAAGCCACCAATGTGGATGGAGGTTTGATAAACTAATGGAGGGCAGGTTTAAGTTGTATTTATTTTTGGTACTGTATATGCCATCTCCCTGCTTCAGGCAGCTCTCAGTAAAAACAACTGTAAATCAATTATTCCCTCATAACATTACCACAGTTTTAAAAAGCTTTTAAAAGTTTCTAAAAGCTGCTATACCACACTGGCTGTCCATTGCCACCTTCAAACTCTAGTCTAGCACAAAACAAACTCCATCAAACTACAGCATTCTAGTTGTATCTGAAGAAGTGGGCAGTACTCACGAAAACTCATACCCTACCACAAATTTTGTTAATTTTTAAGGTGCTACTGGGCTTTTGCTCTTTTTCAACACAAAAAAGTAAGGGAATCCTCATATGAACACATAATGAACCTTTGTCATTCACATGCCACTCTGATACACACACATTTATATTTGCATTCTAATAGATGGCAAGCACTGCCACAGTCGTGCCTGTTCTCTTCTCCTCTGAATCAGTGTACACTGACAAAAGTTTCATCTGGCCTTAGGGCTTGTGTAGTGACATTCTGGTAAGCTTCCAAGCTACTGATTTATTCATAGTTTAGTTTTCTGTACCAAATCTGATTGGCATGACTGAGTAGAAATCATTTTTATGGTCAGATCACTTTGATAGCCAGTTTGCTGTAGTGGTTTAGGAGCATGGACTCTAATCAGGGAGAACTGGGTTTGATTCCCCACTAAGAACATAAGAGAAGTCAATGTTGGATCAGGCCAGTGGCCCATCCAGTCCAACACTCTGTCACACAGTGGCCAAAAATACCAAGTGCCCTCAGGAGTTCCAGCAGTGGGGCCAGGAAGTCCTCCCACTGTTGCCCCCCCAAGCACCACTAGAAGCCCTCCCACTGTAGCCCCCTCAAGCACCAAGAATACAGAGCATCACTTGCCCCAGACTGAGTTCCTATCTATACTTTGTGGTTAATAGGTAGCACTTCCGAGAAGGCTACCTTGGAGGTCCTGGCCTTGAGTCTCCTGCCTAGCAGCCTAAATTTTTCCTCCAGGACCTCACGACTGCATTTCCCCACATCATTGGTGCCAACATGTACCACGACCACTGGCTCCTCCCCAGCACTATCCACCAGCCTATCTAAATCACACGTAATGTCCACTACCTTCGCACCAGGCAGGCAAGTCACCATTCGGTCAATACATGGTTTCGCCACCCAGCTGTCTACCTGCCTAAGGATCGAATCACCAACTACCAAGAGCCCCCCTCCCTCCATGCCCAGGGATGGTTCCTTGGTACAAAAGGATACCCGTTCACCAGCTGAAGAAGAGGTCCCTTCTGAGGGCACATTCCCCTTATCCACAGCACGGTGCCCTGTTCCCTCTAACTCCCCTCCGTCATGCTCCCTGACAGCAGCAGGGCTGCCAGATTCAGAGTGGGACACATCTAACAAGTCTCCAAGAGTCTTCTCCATGTGCCTAACTGTCTCTGCTTCTCCAGGTCAGCCACCTTCGCCTCAAGAGAGCAAACTCATTCCCTGAGAACCAGGAGCTCATTGCACTGGACACACACCCAAGACTTCTGCCCAGGGGGCAGATAATCATACATGTGACATGCCATGCAAAACACTGGATAGCCCCCAACCCTCTGCTGGGCATTCTGGCTTCATAATTGCTTCAAAATAATTATATATAATCCCCCTTTTAAACCTTTTGTATTCTCCTTGTAGAAGTCTACTTACCTTATTGGGAACCCAAGGAGCCTAGGGCCCGGGTGTTCTAGCTCTTTCTTGGTTTCTCACAAGCCCCAAGTCTAAGAGTCCCTAGGTTAAGAGCCACAGCCCTTTGGTTCATACCCTTCAGCTCGTGCCTCTGGCCCAGTGCTGCCTTAAACAGAAGCCTCCCCCAGCAGAGGGTGTGGCTAGCAGCTATTCAAATACACCCAGACACTCAATTCCAGTCAAAACAATGGTCCTTTCCCACCCTATCTCAAGCAGCCAGCACTCTGCAACAACTCAAAACTCACTCACACACTTCCAAACACAGTCCCCACATACACTACCCTCAGCTGAACCACCTCAGCTGAAAGCAAATAAATAAACCACTCACCCCTCTTGCAGCTCTATCTCCTGCTGCCTTCCAGAGCTCAGCACATCTCAACACTCTGCCACATGCAGCTGCTGGTGGGACCTTGGGTCAGTCATAAGTTCTTTCAGAGCTGTTCTCTCAAGGACAGTTCTCAAGAGAGCTCTTTCAGCCCCACCTATCTCACAGGGTGTCTGTTGTGGGGAAGGGAATGGGATGTAAACTGCTCTGAGATTCCTTTGGGTAGTGAAGGGCAGGGCATGAATCCAATCTTTTCTTCTTCTGCTGCTTAAGGCACAAGCGTACTTTCTTTCCTCTGCAACTTGATGCTCCTGTTAGGATGGCCTGCTGTCAGAGATTTATGGACTGGAATAGCTGGCACCTCTCCTGGTAGCTGGCAGGGAAAAATATTGCTTCATGTGGTTTCAGGGCTCATCATTAAGAGTGGACTCTCATAAAGATCTCCTAGAGCGATGCCAGGTAAGATGGTATAGGCTTGATGGGGTTTAAAGAGTGGGTTCTGCCCAAAGAAAGGAAGACTTTACTTCGGAATACGAGAGAGCTTCAAGAACAGAAGAGACTTGAAAAGTCCAGGAATGGCCATGAAAGATAAAGTTCTAAATATGGCCTGAAACAAATACCTAGTAATTTTAATTATCCTGCCTATCTCTAAAACCAACATAGATAGAAAGTGGCTGTTTAAGACCTAGGAAGAAAGTATTGTCCTTATTTTCACTTTGTAGTTATTAGACCTCTCTTTATTCAGCTGTATGATTTTTGTTTTAGGAGTCAATGACTACAAAGGCAAGTAAAGTTATTCCCCTTCCCTTATAAAAGTAGTCTTATGGTGGTCTGTCTGCATCTACACACAGCCTAACTTGTTCTATGCTTACTAAGGTACACGAGGTTCTTTCCTGGGTCTGAATTCCTCCAATGAACAAGATTCCCAAGGATTCTAGCATAATTTGGAGGATGTGGCAAGGAAAGGCCTGGGGTTCTTAATCTGTAGAAGAGTCTTTTAGAGATAATAGTTATGAAATAGAGAGTCCAGGCAGAAGAATAGAGAGGCATATCTTGGGGAGAGGGGTGAAATAAAACTGGAGAGGTAGGTCAAATCTACATCTGACTTTCCTGCTGGAATCATTATAGTTTAAAAAAAACCCTGTCTATACCTGTTTCCAGTTTTAAACCATACTTGTTCTAGTTTAAAAATTATTGTTTACATTCGTTAATTGCCCTCCTGTGGTCAAGCTAGCATTTTATAGCTTTAAACAGATCCTGTTGCTTTGTACTCTTCAGACCCAGGGAGTGAAATTTGAAACCAGCGTGAAATGTGTGTAGGAAAAGACAGCAGTCAAACTACTTAAGAGGGGAGGTGTAAATTGGGCCTTAAACTTCTCATTGGGGTCTGGTGGCATGGAACCTGGAACAACTGGGTAAATTCTACATTCCCCATGGTAGAATTAGGTACCTGTGAGGACTCATTCTGTTGGAAAGGGCACTGCTGAAAAAGGCCTCCTTGGATTAAGGGGATCTGGTTGATTATTGACTAGGTTCCAAGCCTTTTCTTACAAATTGATCCAGCTTGTGGAGCAGAGTAGCCAAAGGCATTGTAGATTCCACATAGTTTCTTGACCCATTTTGGTCTGGCTTCAAACCTAGTATGTGAATGAGACAGCCCTGATGGACAAGCTGCATCTGCGAAATGAAGGGGCAATTATTCCCGCCTAATTCTGCTAGGTTTTAGTAAGGTTCATCTTGATGAACATCCTAGAGCGTATGGAACTGCACAACGAGAGATTCCGGCTGCTGTCCCACACAATGGACAATGCTGTCTCAATGCCTTATAGCAGTCATTTACAACTGGATTTTCCAGCTTCACACATAGGATTTTTTAAGCTTCCTGTTTAACTGCATTTCAGTGTTTTTATCTTTGATTGTAAAATTACAGAGAAATCCAGATAAGTCAGGATGTAAATTTTATAATTTGTTTTATTCTTCTATCATTTTTACAGCAACTGTTGTCTACTGGATCCTTAGAAATTTTAGACAGGTGCTGTTGGCAGAGTTTAAACATGAAGAAGAACGGAGCACCAACGGTGTAAAGAAAATCTCTAATTCTTTGCAATCTCCAAACAATTTGTATAGCTACCTAATTCAGGGACAATTGAATTAATGTACTTTGTTCCTAGCTCTGAGCTGATCAGAGGAACTAATAAAGACAACAATTGCCTCAATTCAGAGGCACACATGGGTAGAATTCTTTCATATAAATGGATGGATCTGGTTTTCCTGTGTGTGCACACATGCGCATGCACACACACACACACACACACACACACACAAACATTCTTTTGCAGGAGGAGATTGGGCTCATCCTCTAAAATGAATGGGGAAACTTCCAGATGGAGGCTTTCTGTGCATGCATCTGAGTTCTCTGCCCATAAGCAATCTCTATACCAGAATGGTTGTTCTGCAAAGAATTTTAACCCATACACAGAACAGGTAAACAATGCAATCGTAAGCAGAGATGCAACCTTCGAACCCCATTAACTGTAATGGACTCATAAGGCGGTACTGCACACAATTGGTCTTGGAAGTCCCACCTTTGTCTCACATACAGTGAGAAACAAACAACTGCTGTAAAAAAAAAAGCCAACACATCTGAGAATTGAGATTTATTTATTTGGAAGCAAAAGGAGATCATTATGTAGAAACATTTTAAAGGTACAAGAAGGCATGTCTGTCACCTGGACTAACTAACCACTCAACTATGTATACATTTTATACTCTGCAGCCAGAGAGTACTTTGTTCTAAATGTAATGACAAAGAGACAGTTGTATTTCTCTGTGGCAGGCCTCAAAAACCAAAATGCAGTCCTGCAGCCTTTAAAAGTAACATATGTGAGGTGGCATAAACTTTTAGATGTATAATGTATATTCTTTCCTAACACATGAGCACAGAAAGAGCAAATTATAAAACAGTAGGATCGAAAAGCATGAAATTCAGGAGGTATGCTTTATGGTGTGGGTGCTATGAAATTTCAATGTAAGTATGCCATTTAAGCACAGTGACCATACATCACAGCAATAATAACTGGTAACATAGGGAGCAGGTTCTACTCAGAAGTAAATGCCATTTACTTAATGTGTTGTAGCCATAGTACTCTAGCTTTGCTAACCTAATTTAATACATGCTTACATTAGAAAAACGTCATCGTCATTAAAACGTCTTCATGAAATCCTGCAATTTCACCCTGGTATTCAGTATCCATTTAACCCACTAAGCAAACATTGGTGTTAGAACAGAAGAAACCAAAAGTCCAGAATATATGGTTCAGTAGATATGGTGTGGAGAAGGAGCCTCATCTGTTGTCATTCTGATCTTCAGCTTCTTAGAATGTCAAGACAGTGCGGATGCTGAAACAGAATAACAGATGCTTCAGAATAACAGATGTGTGAATCTGGCAAGCGACATTCCAAGAGAGCTGCAAGCATTTCACTGTGCCCCATCCTTATCCAATTTGTTCATGGGTGCTAGAGGCAGGGAACATTATGAATTCATGCAATGTTTAAAAGTTCATGCATTTTCAGTATGCAGATTGATAACTTCATTTCTTTCTTAAGAGTTCCAGCACCTCTTTTTTTTTTTAAAAAAAGCTGTGCATACAGCAATACATACTTCTCCTGATCCCATGATCATGATCCCCGTCTGATCTTCATTGGAGTAGACTTTATGGGACTACTTCTGGCCTTGTATGGAGGAACTAGCCATGAAAGGAGGAACTTGTATGGAGGTACTAGCATCATCACATGAGTGGTATATAGGTGGTTTCTCAGATTCATGTGATGGCAGTAGGTTTTTGGATACAACAGAGATAAATAAAACTACAATAGCCCCAGCAATAAAGCTTTTACACAAGGGGAACTCGTCCTCCACAACTCCTTGGTAGGCAATAAAGGAGTAGTGGAAGACAAGTTCCCCTTGTGAATGTTTTATGTGGTAGCCCAAGACTTTGTTCCCTTGAAGCAACTGATTTTTGTGAGCTGCTATTTTGCAGTCCTTCCAGTTCCTGGAAAAAGGAGACACACAAAACAAAGGCGGTATCTAGATTCTTGGTTGGAACTGAATTTTGGAATTTCATGTTATTGTGACTGAAAAGCTTTATTGCTGGGACTATTGTAGTAATTTACACTTGTTGTAAAGTCATTACCGAATTGTACCTCTTTGCTGTGCTGAGATTATTCTGATATTGTACTGACGCCTTTTGCACAGTTTTATTTATCTATATTGTATTTTTCACTGTGTATTCCACATTGTTTCTGCAGTAGATTTTTGGAGTCACCATGGCATAAAATCAGGGTGGTCACCATCATACCACTTGTGTGCAGGTCTCCGTTCCTGCACATCATGTCTCTGTGTTAGCTGGGCCTGATTGCAAGTCAAGTGATAACCCTACAACTCTGCCAAACAGGAAACTCAGAATTATTTACAACAAATGAAAATGAGCGTCACCTCTTTCCAGACCGGAGCATTTCAAATCCTTCATTGATTTTCTCAAAAGGTAAAGTGTGAGTAATTAATGGATCCAGAACAAATTTTTTCCCCATGAAATCAGAAACCAACTTAGGGATAGCGTCTTTGCTCTTCCAGCCTGAAAAGCAGCAAGCAAAGCAAAGTCTGTCAAAATATATTAGGGTGATTCCACACAACTGCTTGCCCCAGCGTCAGCCCCCACAGAAAATCAGAACTGCTGCTCAATTCCCCACATGAAAATCTGGGGTGGACATTTGACCCACATTTTACCTGCTTTCCCCTCAGATTTTCCAACTGCTGGATTTCCACAGAACTTTAAAAAAAAAATTATTGCTTCTCTATAAAACTACAACAGAAACAATCTGATATGTGGAAAGGAGTTTGGTGTTTTTCCTGAATATTTAGACTATCCTAAGCCACTTTGGAATTCAAGGGCCAAGTCCACACCGTTACTTATTTTTCCTCAGGACATGACCCTGGAACAGTCAGTGCAACTCATATTTCATTAGCTCTCTCAGGGTGTGTTTATCACACTCAGAGATGGCTTCACAAACACATACTCTTTCCTCTTCCTTCCTCACTACTTTGAGGTGAATTTCTCCTATCCTTTATCTTGTTTGCTTTAATGGTTTACCATTAACCTCCACAAATACTAACCACATTTAATGTTAATTATGGTTCCCATCATTACCAGAATTTAATGATAGAGTCTGAAACTCATTTTCAAGCCCTGGATAACTGGGAACTTGGTTAGCATTTACATGGTCAGTACCAATGCAGATGTGGCAACAAGCCATGGTTCAGAGAAGACAGATTGAATCTGAGATGGAGGGTGGAGAGGGAGAAGAAAGGTATATGCATCACCAAGGCTGGCTTCCTCTACATAGAACATATATTCAGGGGTCATTTCGTAGAAAAAGAGATGCAGGAGCTCATTTGCATAACTCATTTGCATATGCCACACCCCCTAACATACCGGAAGTGTGTCAGAAGGCAACACCCACCCCTCGGGCTCCACTCCACAGGTGAGTGAAACTGACCTGCTCTTCCTCCATTCCCTTCCCCATCCAATACTTTGTGCAATAAAAATAAGTGTAAAGAACACACCCTCATTCTCTTCCTGCTCCCTTGAAACCACCAGGTAGACTTGAGATACCCAGGACATGTGCACTACCCATCCCTTTCCCTTCCCCTCCCCACAACAAGACACCCTGTGAGGTAGGTGGGACTGAGAGAGGTCTTTTGAGAACTGCTCATAAGAGAACAGCTCTGAGAGAACTTGTGACTGACCAAAGGTCACACCAGCAGCTGCATGTGGGGAATCAAACCCGGTTCTCCCAGATTAGAGTCTAACTCCTGACCACTACACCAAACTGATGGGGTGGAAGCTGCTGAAGGGTTGGTGAAATTTCTCCAGTACTTATGTGCCATGTGCCCAGATAAAAAATGGTATACTTAGAAAATTTATATGCCACCTTGAGCAAGTCTGTGGAAAAGCAGCACACAGTCATAAAAGGAACAATGATAAAATTATCAATATTAAAACAAAACATTAAAAACAATAAAGACCCTAGCAGGGCTTTCCCTGGGGCGCTGCGCCTCTGCACTGCTCGGGGAAGCTGAGGAGGGGGCGGGGCTTGGTCATGTGCCCGCCCCCTGGGCTCCTCACTCCCGGAGCTGCGCTCCTGTGCGCTCCTGCTCCAACGGACCCCTGCATATATCCATAGAACAGCCAATATGGCAAAGCCCTTACAGAGCTCTCTTCTATAGCCATGTTTGGAATACTGTGTAAAGTTCTGGTCAAAAAGGATCTTGTAGTTCTGGAAAAGGTGCTTCCTCTCTATAAGGAAGGACATTTTAATTTTAAAGAAGACCAACAGGAGACATGATAAGTCAGGTTTAGAAAATGATGCACGAGATAGAGGAAATTAAGAAGGATAATTTCCCCCTCCTCTTTCCTAATACCAAAATTTGCAGGCGCTCAATAAAGTGAATGGGCAGTCAATTCAAGAAAGACAAAAGAAAATACCTTTTCACCCCCAGAGTAATTAACTCATGGAATTCATCACCACAAGACATACTACAAGACATAACTGTAGTTTAGCAGGCTTTGAAAGAGGATAAGATGAAGTCATGGAGGACAGGGCCACTAATGGCTATTAAAGGTAAAAGAACCTCCATGTTCAGAAAACAGCAACCCTCTGAATACCAGTGCTAGAGGGCAATAACAGGGCATCTTTGGACTCTGTGTCCTTTTGTTCTGGCCTTCCAGGGGCATCTAGTTGGACACTATGGGTGCAATCATATGCACCTATTTGCCATGCTAGAGGGATGATTTATCGACGGATCAAACTGGCACGATCACACCAGCACATCTGGGAAGCATCCCACAACCGTCGTCAAGCCACTGCAAACTGTTTTGATCCGGTGGGGAATCATAGTAAAAAACTACTAGTGAAACTCCAGTATCAAATGGTTTGCTGCGGCTCACAGCCAGAGTTTCCCTGTGTGATCGTACCAGCGCAGAAGTGTGGCATTGTGGATAGTGTGATCACACGCTATCCCGACGCGACGCTGTTTTCCCCCCTTCTCTGTGTGCGCATCATTGAAAGCCCTTGGGGGGCGGGGAGAGAAGCAAAGCATCGATTCTTCCTTCCTCCCTTGCAGTGATTCATCGATCCCCCGTTTAAGCACCTCGGAAACCCACCACAAAAAAAAACCACTCGCCCACGGTTGCGTCTGGTCACGCAGCGGCGGTTTGCCCCGGCAGTACCATGGAGCTGTGTGATCATGCAACTACAGGGCAAATTGCTCCAGAGCAAAAAAGCCCGATTCCCCTTCGGATTATCTCGCTTGTGTGGCCACGACCTATGTGAAACAAGATGTTGGGGATGATGGACCACGGTCTCATCCAGAATGGCTACTCTTATATTCTCGTGTCCTGTATAATTCCTTTTCAAGACATAGAATTACTACAAGTTTCCTGAATTTAACATTGTATGCAATGAATTATGGTGGTTTTTCAAGCACATGACTCTACCTCCAAACACAGATCCTTTCCAGGTACGGCCAGTGAAAAGAAGCATTGGGTTAAAGTTGATCTCAGATACTGTGGGAGCTATCCCCACAATGACACTGGTTCCATAGTTTTCATGGCAGGAAGCCAAGGCAGCAGCCTGAGATAAAACAAGGACATAACGCTGATTTAGTTACAATATTTACACACAACGTTTGAACAAGTTCCCAGAGCAATTTGTTAAGTGAACCTGGGCAAAACTAAAATAGCTTAAACTCAAAAACCTTCCATTGCACTTTGTCTTCTGCTATCTTCCTAATATCTGACATTCCTTGGATCTTGACAGCCTTGCTGGGCAAATGGTATCCAAGTCTTTGCTGTGCTCATGAGGCATGTTACCAAGCACCATGGGTGGTTTAATGGTAGAGATGAATGGGCATCTAATAATTGCTCCCATATGGGAACAGAGGTAATGGAATAAATCTGTTCCTGATGAAACATCACAGCAGTGAACATCTGGCAGATCACATTTATCTAAAAGCAATTGGTAAGTATAACAGTTTCTAGTCACCTACCATGGTATCTGTGCGTCCAATCACTTCAAATGAATAGTCTACACCTTCACCGTCAGTCAATTCAAACAATACTTCATTGATGGGCTTCTTGTAATCTAAAGGATTGACACACTCAGTGGCTCCCACCTCCAGAGCTTTAGGGAATTTTTTTGGATTGATGTCAACTGCAAAGATCCGGGAAGCTCCTGCAGCCTTGCATCCCATGACAGCCGAGAGACCAACTCCTCCTAAGCCAAAGACAGCACAGGTAGAACCACGTTCCACCTAGAAAACCATAAGATCAACGTGTGAAAAATGGTTCAGTGCTCCCAGTATGGTTTTTAAACCTCTTTTTCAATATGTGTGGTAAAAAAGGTAGAGCCAGAGCACATTTTATTGCATTCATGAGGATTTCACTGAAAATATCTTCTCCTTGATACTCATTTTGATCATAACAGCTGTACATAGCAATCTTATATCAGTTTCCTGAGGTACTGCATGTAGCTGAGTCTCAGAAAGAGTTTAAAGTGCTATCAAGATGCACTATGGCACTCTGGTGGCTGTAATGTATGCTCTGGCACTTTTGTCAATGTAATGACTTGGGATAAACCCTGTTGGGTGAAACAAAGTTAGTCTTGTGTCTAATGCCAACATACTTGGATATTTTACATCATTTTTCAACTCAAGTTCTTTATGATGGATGGGGGAGTAGCTATGGCCAAGAGAGAATAAATCCAAAAGGTGAGATGGTATCAGATATATAGAGATTGAGAGAGAGAGAAAGAGAGAGAGATTTTCTTCTAAACCAAAGTTACTTGTGTTAGCTATAGAATCCTAATTTGATTAACTTTTATCTCTTTTAGGTCCAAGACTCTAATGCTAGAAATACCCTTGGAAAAATACAAGAAAACTCCCACTGAACAGAGATGTATTTCTGAATGAACTGAGATAGAAGATACTTTTCTTTCTTACTTGTGATTCAATTTATTTTATTTTATTTATCTAATTAATTTGTACCCAGCCTTTCTCCCCAATGCAGACCCAAAGTGGGTTACATCATTTTCCTCTCCTCCATTTTATCCTCACAACAGCCCTGTGAGGCACGTTAGGCTGAGAGTGTGTGACTGGCCCAAGGTCACCCAGTGACCTTCCACAGCACACTTGGGGATTCGAACCCATTTCATCCAGATACTAGTCCAGCACTCTTATCCACTACACTTATGCCTTGATCAGAGAATATTTTCCAGTTATGCATGAGGTAATGTGTTTTGCTTTGGTGGTTGGTAAACATAGCACTACTAGGGATTGGAAGACTTTCCATATTATAAGGTAAAGAATTTGGGGCTTCTTAGTTTAGCGGGGGGGAATATGATTAAAGGGAGAGATTTATAAAATTATGGTATGGAGGAAGTGGCTGGAGAACTCTTTTGTTTCTCATAATACTAAAAGTTAGGATCACATAATGCAGTTGATTCAGAATGAAAAAGGAAGAACTTCTTCACAGAAAATGTATGATATTCACTGGCATAAGATGTGGTAGCTTAGATGAGTAGTCTTCAGCCTTTCCAGACCTGAGATGCTAAGCTGTGAGCACATAACAAGAAGCTCCCTGACATCTCAGTTACATGTCACAGCAAGGGAGGAAGTCAGAGTAATGAACTCAGTGGTATCAAGGCCAGGACCGTGGGCAGAAGACCAAAACAGTGAGGAACAACAAACACAAATAAAACAGGACCTAAGCAATACGGAATATTCTTGAAACGTGTGCTCTGGAACTCACCTTGGCTGTTTGAACAGCTGCTCCATAACCAGTGGAAAACCCACAGCCAATCAGACACACTTTTTCCAGAGGGGCGGCGGCATCGATTTTGACCACTGCATTCTCATGCACCACTGTGTATTCTGTGAAGCTGCTGGTGGTAATGAAGTGGTGGAGGCTCTTCCCTTTGCAAGTGAACCTGCTGGTGCCATCGGGCATCAATCCACGAACTTGACTAATGCTTTGGAGATAATAAAGACACAGATGGAAAAAATTAGATATTTAAAAATGGGAAGTTGTTGGTGCCCACTGCAGTGCAATAGAGTGCAGGACTTGAATGAGAAAGATTCGAGTTCAGATCTAGTCTGCCATGGAGCTCGTTGGGCAGCCATGAGAACATCACTGTCTCACATTATCTTGGGGGAAGCACCAGTCAGTGGAAGAATACAGGCTGTACATGCAAAAAGTCTCAGAATCAAGCCCTGCCATTTACAGTCAAAGGATCACAGGCAGAACGTTATTAGGAAAGAACTCTGCCTGAGATCCTGGAGAACCACGGTCATCCACATCAGAGAGTGCCGCTGTCCTGGCCAATGGCATGGTCCCTGGTCTCTTCCCCAATCCGTTATGAGCAATAGAAACTAGAAAGGCTGGGGGTATACTGAATCCCCTCCCCTGAAACATTTCTGGAATGAGTGAAATGCTTCTTAAGGCAAGGTTTTCACAACAGAAAAATGTACAGCATGAAAAAGTCTCAAGTCTATTTCAATTTTTCCAATGGGGGAAAATTGGGAAATTCGGGGAAGCACTGAAATTTTTCTCTTTGTGAAATTTTCTCTTTCTGAAAAACCTTTTCATGCTGTACATTTCATTCATTCCAAATGTACAACATGAAAAAGTCTGAGGAGCTTCTCAATTTTTGCAGTGGAAACCCCATTCTTATACTATAGACAGGAACATTTTCAGCTCTCTCTCTCTCTCTGAAGAAAAGAAGAGATTGGATTTATACCCCACCCTTCATTTAGAGCAGCTTACAGACTCCTTTCCCTCCCCCTCCCCACAACCTACACCCTGTGAGGTAGATGGGGCTGAGAGACTTCTGAGAGACCTGCTCTTTCAAGAACAGCTTTGATGGAACTATGGCTTGCGCAAGGTCATCCAGCAGCTGCAAGTGGAGGAGTGGGGAATCAAACCCAGTTCTCCCAGTTTAGAGTCCATGCTCCTAACCACTACACCAAACTGGAATTTTGGAAAAAATTATGACGCCATAATTTGTTTAATGATAACACACTATTACAGAGTTCAGTGTTTCTAGTGTTTTAATTTAGCTTATCATCCAAACATGCTGACAGTCCTACTTACTGTGACTCCATGAGACATTTTCTGTCCAAATAATACAGTTCCTTTTGTTTACTACAAATTCCCCCCCCCCTTTTGTTTTTTCCTACCTTTCAGAAGGCAAGAATTAAAGATACATGTGCTGTGGTAGCACAAGGTGCAGAGGTTTGCATCTCTTTCTCAAGTGTCGAGTGCGCTTGCAAATTTCTTAGAGATACTTATACTTTTAAATCCCATAAATTTGCCAAATAGTACAGTTCTATATGCTAACCTGATTACAAATTATGCATTTTATGTTGTTTAATCAGTAAAAGAAGTTTAGGTTTGAAAGAAAAGTATTACATATATTTAATTTCCCCCCTAAAATTTCCATTCCACCCCCTGTGGGGGGACTAAAAACAACCCAGTTTTTTACCCATGGCTTCCAGATTTTCAGAAATTTTACATCTCTAAGAGTAATTCTTGATTCTACCTCCCCACTGTGCTCCAAACCTTTTAGATAGGGTGGTCAACATCCTGGTGGTAGCTGGAGATCTTCCGCTATTACAACTGATCTCCAGGCAGAAGATCAGTTCACCTGGGGAAAATGGCCCCTTTGGAAGGTGGACTCTATGGTATTATAACCTGTTGAAGTGCCTCCCCTCCCCAGCCCCATGCTCCTCAGGCTCCATCCCCAAATCTCCAGGAATTGGTACAGAGTTGGTAATCCTACTTTCAGAGACTACAAGGTTGGGCTTGAAGCCATTTACGTGCACCTTAGACATTCACTGCAGGCTACTGCTGAGGGTGTAGAAAACTCAACCTATATATGCACAGACACAGAAAACTGGTTAGATTTATTTAATCAGGGCTTTTTTTGTATAAAAAGCCCAGCAGGAACTCATTAGCATATTAGGCCACACCCCTGGTAGTCCACACAGCTTGTGGGGCACATGGGGACCCTGAGGGAAGGAAGGCAGTTTCTGGATCAGCTTCCCCAAGAGAAGGAACTGGATTGGCTTCCCCAGGTACCCCGTGGCTTGCGAAGCGCCTGGGGAACCCGAGGGGGGGAGGCTGTAGGCATGGCCAACTTGGAAGCCAGCCAGAACTCCATTCCTGCGTGTTCCTGCCCAAAAATAGCCCTGGATTTAATTGTAACTCATGCCTCTCTTTGATTTGATACAACCCCTCCCCATCATGAAATTATACTATAGGTCAAACTAGATGAGAGAGAGAGAGAGAGAGAGAGAGAGAGAGACAGACCACATATTCATCAAAATCTTTGACATGTAAATTCCAAGCACAGGCAGCTCCAATTTGTATCATAGCCATGTGGGCCAAGGCAAAAGAGGTTTCCCAAGCAGTTTGTCCTGTTAAAATTGTCCTCCTCACGCGGCTGTTAGCAATGTTTACTTTTATTTGAGGGCTAATAACAACACTGAGGTGTAGATGTTATTGGCCAAATCACTCAAGGGATAAAGGTTTAAAGTCCCTCTTATCCCTCATTATGGGTCTAATTCAAATTTGGCTCCTATTACCATATTTAAAACATTGCGTCTTTCATGTCATAGAACTTTCAATTTCTCGGTATAGTGCTAGTGAACTAAAAAAAACAACACCCCCCCCCCACATCACT
Source organism: Lepidodactylus listeri (assembly GCA_029233225.1). Taxonomy (NCBI): domain Eukaryota; kingdom Metazoa; phylum Chordata; class Lepidosauria; order Squamata; family Gekkonidae; genus Lepidodactylus; species Lepidodactylus listeri. The sequence goes on from JARCFY010000009.1 coordinate 27,553,758, forward strand.
CACTCATTTTGGTAACAAAGGTTGCCTCTGGTTTTTCGGCAAGGGTTGCAGTTTCCACACTGTGGGACAAAGAGAGGGATAACTTGGTCACCTGGGAACAAAAAGGAATGCAATAAATTATAACTTTTACAATAACTCACATTGACATGTATGAGATACACAGCCCTCCACATATTTACTACTGAAAATCAGCAAAACAGTGCTGCATTCAGTTTGTCTCTTGCACAACAGTTTTACAGATTACTATTGCTTACAATTAGCTCTGCCAGGGCCAGCACAGCTCTCAAGACTTAGCAGGATACAGCCAGTCCCAAAACTGTGTCTGTTACTTTTTACCAGAACAGAAGTCAACATAAAATTTGTCAGGCTTTGGTCTTCTGTCCTGGCTAGCAACTTAGGCCTTGGGCTGGAGGAAGTGGGTTTTTTAAAATGACTCATAGTTTCTCCTTGTGATTGGTTTCCCTTTGCTTGGGGTGAAGTTGCTGGTGTTCCTCCTGTTCACTCATTGTGGAGTACAGAGGTTGTGCTGGGGACCCCTGGAACCAACTCCCAGCATTTGCATGCAGATCCCAATGCTGTGCATGCTTCCTTCCCTAACTTAGGCATCATCACCAGGGCTTTTTTGTAGAAAAAGCCCAGCAGGAACTCATTAGCATAATAGGCCACACTCAACAGCAGAAACTCATTAGCATGCTAGGCAGGGAGTGGGGGGGTGGGGAAGCACAGGGCAGGCATGGAAGCTTGCCTCTCTCCCCCCCCCCCGCTTCTCTGCCCCACTTCAGCACTGCTTTTCTAGTCTACCCCGCCCGAACCAGACGGCCATAGCGGACGGGCTGGGGAAAGGAAGGCAGGCATACACACATGCTCCTTTCTTCCACTATTGTGGAGAGACTCAGGGAAGTGCAAGGAGGGATGGTTAAATGCCTTCCTTTCCCTCCCCAATCTGGGGAGCCACATGTCAGCTAGAGAAGGGAAGGCAGAGAGAGGCTTTTCCTTGTCAGTTCAGCTGATGGTTTGTTTTGTTTTGTTTTTGTTTTTGAAATTGACAAGGAAGTTTCCAGGGCTCCCCAGAGAGAAAGATGGCATTTTAACATGCTGCCTTTCCCTCCTGGGTGTAACGTGGGGAGGGCAGTGTGCTGTGTAGCCACGCATGCCAGAGGTGTTGGTTGTAGGTGTGGCCAACTCAAGAGCCAGCTGGAACTCCATTCCTGTGCGTTCCTGCCCCAAGATAGCCCTGATTCATCACAATCATCACAGCTCTCCCATCCATGGAAGCCTGTCTCCTGTTATCTAGAAAACCAGACAGAGTCTTCCTACTGCTGCACCACTTTTGAAATGTGGCCGCAGAGAATAAATTCTTCTTTTAGCGAATTGATACAGGATATTAGTGACAAGTGTTTTTTCTTGATAGCTATGGTTATGTTGTTTCACCACCATGAGGGCTCCACACACACACTGTTGTGCTTTAGAAATCATTTGCAAGGGGATTTCTTGCCCATTCAGGACAATCCATTAATGCTATAGTACAAAAAAATTAGTGTGTTGGGTTTGCCACCTTGGGGATCCTAAGATGAGTGGAAAAATCCATAAAGACTACGTTTAGATGTGACAGACAATCCTTGAGCCTTTTGAACTTCTTAATTTTTGAAAGACTAAAAATTCTGTTCTTTTTAAAATACTTGTACTTTAAAGTTTTTATCTAATTATTTCCAATTGAATGGCTGTGTACTTAGAGTATGGTATCCAGCTACGTTTCTAACTGATTTCTGCTGGTTATGTACCAAGATAAACTGAGGTTGAATGGAAAGGGGATGCAAAAATGCTTTAAATACATACATAATCTGTGGATGCAGCCCTGGCTGATGGTGAACAATAATGAGAACCTATGCAATGTGCATTTACCCAGAAGTAATTGCCAGTTAAGTATGCACAGTGTTGCAACCTTATAACAATAATTTGTTTTTGGTCAAATCAGAACATTATGGACTAGCAAATGCAATACTTCAGGACCTTGTAGGACACACTTATCAAGATGAAAGTCATGGATCCTGCAACTGGAACAATTTAGGCAAATTTTAAAGGAAAGTCCCATAGTTAGAGATGGCCCTTTAGGAGCCCAGTGCTTCACTGACAAGCTCATGAATCCCAATGAATGCCAGTTTTAATTTCCTTCCTTTGGGAAATGAAAAGGTAGTTGAGTGAATTTTAAATGCATTTTCCTCTTACTTCAGAACTTTCTAAATGATTTAGCTCAGATTCCTCCCTACTGGATATAGCAATTTCCAAATTATAAGTCACTGTTTCCCCCATAGAACTATGTTAGCACTAGGGCTATTTTGGACCCATGAATGCCCTTCACAGCTAATGGGAGAAGCAGTCTTGTTTTAAGCATTGGAGAGGAGGAATTCAGCATGGCCCTCAAAGAACTAAACCAACTTTTTAAAAAGAAGGAAAGGTTCACTACAAGATGGGTGAGAGTTATTGTGTCATAAGGTGTGCCTAAGCCAAATTATGTAGATCATGTGTGAAGTATATCTTGAAATATTATTTAGTCATTACTGCCATCTTTGAAAGGCTAGTAAGCGCATGACTTTTTTCTTTACAGCTTTTCATGTTCTAAAACATGAATTATATGCCTTATAATCATTTATTTATTTACCTCATTTATACCCTGTCTTTCTCCTCAGTGGGGACCCAAAGCACTTTACACCATTCTCCACTCCCCCATTTTATTCTCACAACAAGCCAGTAAGTCATGTTAAAATGAGAGTGTTGACTGTCAAAAGGTAACACAGCAGGTATCTTTCCTCATACCTGGTTTCACACAAGTTACTCCCTCTCCAACACTCTCCACAACTCCGGCTGCTTCATGGCCCAAAACCATTGGAAGAGGCACAGCAAATGCACCGCTTAGCACATGGTCATCTGTGCGACAGACTCCTGTGGCCAAAATCTATATTGATAAGAAAAAAATAATGCTTCAAGATGGGAAGAGGAAACCTTGTCCCTTTTGTTTCATGTAAGACAGCATGAGTTGAAATTCACCATCTACAATGAAAGGGTGATTTCCCACAGATGCATGTTTATCTTGGCTTGGTTTATTCAGACTGTCAAATCATAGTTCGGGACCATGGGCATGACCCCTAACTTTGCAAGCTCCCTTCTCCTTCTTATTTAGGATTTGCAGCCTCCAAGTGGGGCCTGGCAATCTCCCAGAATTACAACTGATCTCCAGACTACAGAGATCAGTTCCCCTGGAAAAGATGGATGCTTTGGAAGGTGGACTTTGTGGCACTGTACCCCCCTGAGGTCCCTGTCCTTCCCAGGTTCCATCCTCAAATTTCCAGGAGCTGGCAACCCTACCCCACCCCCACCCCTGCCGGTGCCCAGGGAAGACCTCACAACTCTACTACTGAGGTGCATATTTTAGGGCATACCTATGGGGTATGGCATATGCCTAAAGGCATGGATAATTGTGAAATATTTCCCACCCACCCCCAAACATAAAGATTCAGTAAGACATTTAAGAAATTCAAGAACTATCCTACAACAGACTTTCTGCAAAACATATTATTAGACATTTTCTCCATGCTGGATTTTGCTAAAACAATTTCTCCTGCACGACTGCAGGGACCTTTCTTCTTGTTGTTTGTAGATGCAATATTAACATTCACTGGAAACTGGAAAGAAAGGCGGGCTCTGAATGACGTGGGCTGCATCTGCTTGACTCAAGGGTCTATCAAGGGTCATCATCAAAACATCAAACTGGAAAGAGCTTTTCCCTTCAGTTGCATTCAGTCTCTAATATGGAATCTGACTTAGTTTGATAAGCTTTATTTTTTATTTGTATTATTAATGTTTTAAATATATTTAATTTCATTATCCAAAAGATAAAACTGCAAGATTTTATCTTAAATAATGTAGCATCGATATCATTTTTGTTTACCTTAATGCGGACTTCATGAGCCTTTGGAGGAGCTACTTCGATTTGCTCAATGACCAGGGGTTTCTTAATCTCCCAAGCAACAGCTGCTTTGCATTTAATGACCTGTAAAAACAATAGAAATTTCCTTTTTGTGCATGCCACACTGTGGCATACTTAGAGATCTTATGCATTAGCTAAGCTGGAATATCTGCTCCAATGCAAGCAAACTTTGTTTAACTAACATGCAAAAAAGCGCAGTTGGGAGGATACGTCTGTTACAGAAAAGTAACCTCCATGCTATTGTTGAATATATGTGTTGGATTGTACCAGTTTTTCCACCCGATTTCACCCAGTTTTTCTTCTTATGCCAGCCCCTGTCTCACATGGCTTTTCTCCGCATGGCTCACACAATTCCAAAGATAGGATTGGATCCAGCCAGCTTTTTTTTTTTTTTTTGCTCAGTCTTGGCCAATTCCAATTTTTACTATGGTCCCCATCCCACATGGCTTTTGTCCAGGGAGGTCCCATGATCACCAGCATAGCCCTTTAGGTCACCAAAGGGAACCCACCCCTCCCCTTTTCACCAATGGAAAAGCTGGGTGCACTCAACTTCTAGTCTTTTTGTGGGTCACAGGGACTCTTCTTTTGCCAACAGAAAAAATTGGCAGGATCCAAATGTGTGTTGACTTACATTTTCTCTGGCAAATTTAGACCCTGAGGAAATCTGGTTTTTTAAAAAAAGTAGTAGCACAAAGGTAGTTGAAATCAGTCTTGATTTTAGCAATTCAGAACCAAGGAAAACATCAACTAACTCATGAAGATTATGTATAAGTGCCTTCTTAAGGTCAGAAGGTCGGTTTGTATTTCTTCAGAAAAATTGCTACCTACTAGTACACCCTGAGCACTGGAAAATGGTCAAGAAAAAATTGCCCAGAAGTGTATTTATTTAGGAAACTTCTGTGCTACCTCTACAGATCATCAGCTCTATGACTGTATATGAGATGATTTTGTTATAAGTGCTAATACTGTGCTTCAAATTCTTTAGGGAACAGTTATAACTGTATCATAATTGGAGAAAGGTGTTAGTAGATAGTGCACTATCATTTCATCTGGCCAAGCATAAATCTTGAAGAGGAGTTTAATCTGATTTAAATACATTGTTTTAATGCAGGTCTGTGGAACCCACAGCACCAGAGCCAAATGTGGACTAAATATGACTGCTAAAAATGAGATCTTTAAATTATGGCATATAGGAGGGGAAAGAGATGCTAGAATAACCGATATGCAAGGGGAACGACAGAAAAAGATTCTTATGGGACTAAGGGGTCCCAAAATAATCCTTGCCTGCCTAAAAGGGATTAAATATGTTTTACAGAAAGGGAAATGATAAGAGGTGAACTGCTACCAGTAATCCAAGTGCAAACTGTGCACAGATTTAGTGCATTAAAAGAAGTACACAAGGTGCTCCTGTGTACATTTACCAGTTATTGTGAGATCTCTTCCTCACAATAAGTGGCACTTCCTAGTAAAGGGCTCACAACAACCAGTGTTTGGCCTGTGGAAACTTTATGGATTATTAATCAACTTGTCACTTATCAGTAATGTTGAACTGCATATTTACAGTTATGCAAATAGGCTTTCTTCTCCTGGCTCTTTGTTGATCTCTTGCTCTGAATTTCGACGTCGTTTGGCTCTAATTATAAAATGCTCCTGAGTTCAGTGGAATCTTTTTTAAAAATGTAATGGTGTTCTTAGTGTGTGTCCAAGTGAAAAATGAAAATGGAAATCCAAGAACCATGAGCCCAGTTCGAGGTCCTATAGGACCATTCAGAATAATAGATATGAAGAAGAAGAAGAGGAAGAGATTGGATTTATATCCTGCCCTTCACTCACTTAGAGTCTCAGAGCGGCTTACAAACTCCTTTCCATTCCCCTCCCCACAACAGACACCCTGTGAGGTAGGTGAGGCTGAGAGAGCTCATTCCGGGGCTGTGGTGACACACACCAAATAATCCACTTTCAGTCCACTTTCAATGCACTTTCCAACTGGGTTATACCAGTTCACACAGTAAAAATCCAGTTTCAAAGTGGATTGAAAGTGAATTATTTAGTGTGTGTGACTGCAGCCCAGGACTGTCCTTGAGAGAACAGCTGGTACAGAGCTACGGCTTGCCCAAGGTCATCCAGCAGGTGCAAGTGGAGGAGTGGGGAATCAAATCTGGTTCCCCCAGATTAGAGTCCGCACACTGAACCACTACACCAAACTGGCTCTGAAACGGGCATAGATATATGCTACAAAGTATATATCAAAACACAAATTATGGGCACAATCCAGCTAAAGTTTAGTGTAATTGATTACAATGGGGAAGTGGTAAGCTTGAGTTTATCTTGCTGGCAGAAATCCATGGGACTATGTTGGCTGCTGGACCCTATCCTATCTTTCTTTTACCATGCAAGATGCTTTTGCAGGCACTACTGCTTACACTTGAGGCTCTGCATCAAATGCATTTTTAACACTGCATCCTTATGCAGTATTAAAAACTAACTCAGTGTTATGTCAGGATGCTGTACTTTTCCTGTTAACAAACTTGTACTATCTTTCTGGTTTGTGCAACATAACCACAAATGCTGTTCCTCCAGTGAATTAGTTTTGTATTTTATAAACCTCTGAGCAATCATAGTTCATCTGGAGTTTGATATTAGTCAGAATGCTTACTTAAAATGATATATTTATTAATCCTCTGTTTAAAACAATGTACACTTTCATTTTAGTGTAATAACAAGTAGAAGCACAACAGGATTTAAAACAGAACTTGCTTTAGGATACCTGCATTTGACAAGTAATGCCCTATCCATTATGACCTATGAACACTAGGGAAGAACCAGTTTGGACAGTATTTACTTACTTTGCCTGCGGTGCTCATGGTGCTTCTGTTTCTCTGCTGCTCTTTCTTGCTTCAGGAATTCAGGAGCCTGAATGATCTTGCTTGTTGGTGGATCTTGTACAGGTTGGTGACCAGTTCCCTGCAAGCCACAATTGCATGGATATAACTTGGGTCCTTATAAGCAAACTCAGTGGCTCCTCAGTCCCACCCCTAAGTCCACCCCTAAAATTATTGAAAAGGTCTTACCAATTTTGTAATTCTGTCCGGCCATTTCTCCAGGAGCCAATGACCCCTGCTGCCCATGACATTTGGCCAGCTGGACCCTTGATCACCAACTTAGAATGTTTATTTTCTTCCTTTTTTCCACTGACTTTTCCAAGTTGTTTGGCTCCAACCCAATGAATGAAGTCTGCTAGCAGGTCCACATATAATAATTGTGTGCAGTCCTAATCATACGTGCTTCGCTGGACACACGTAGACTGTGAGCCATGTGAACTTAGTCAACAGCCATTCCTGTGGTTGCCATGCTTCTTTCTCTAGTTCAGTGTAATAACTGCAGTTGGTGCTGCACACTTATGCAAAAATGCTTCATATGAATGATCCTAAATATAGAAGTGCTGATGGTGGAAAGTGTCATCCAGTTGTAGCTGACTTATGGTGACCCTGTAGGGTTTTCAAGGCAAGAGGTGAATAGAGCTGGTTGGCCATTGCCTGCCTCTGTGTAGCAACCCTGGACTTCCTTGGTGGTCTCCTATCTAAGTACTTACCAGGGCTGATCCTGTTTAGCTTGCGAGATAGGCAAATACAGAAATAGGCTGGCTGGATGCTTTGTGGAGGAGTTCTGGGATGATTCACGGACCTTGCTTCCCCTCGGTCTTGCAGGAAGGTTCTAAACTATCTACAGACCTCTCGAAGGACAATGGGAAGGCTAGGACTATAAATGGTTGCTCTTTAGGAAAGCCTCTGCTTTCCCAAAAACCACAAGAAGCATTGCCATTGTCATTAAACAATTCTTGCTCAGCGATGTGCTCTTCCTTTTTGTAATCAATGAAAGCAAACATAAGTAAATAAATCCCCCCTTTTATGAGATTGGTATTATGCTGATCCATTTGCGTCCACATACTTAGACTACAAAGCTGAGTTGCCAGCTGAATAGTGGCATTCAGTGGGTGTTGTGGGGGGGGGGCAGGGAGATTCAAATTGACATCGTGGCATCACTTCTGGCACAAACCCAGAAGTGATATCAGCATGCCAGCACAAATGTTCTAGGATTCCACCAAAACTCTATGGCTCTACCTAGAACCCTAGAGCACTGGGGCAATGTGCTGGTGTCACTTCTAGGTTTTTTTGTAATGCAAAACTGCATAGGTACAGTTGTCAGCTCCAGGCCTGAAAATTCCTGGAGATTTGTGGGTGGAGTCTGGGATGGGTGGGGTTTAGGGAGGGGAGGGACATCAGCAGAGTATAATGCCATAGACTCCACCCTTCAAAACAGACATTTTCTCCAGGGAAACTGAACTCTGTCTGGAGATCACTTGTAATTCCAGGAAATCTTCAGGTACTTCCTGGAAGCTGGCAATTCAATTGAAGGAGACAAAGCTTTAGAAATAGATAACAACATGCCCATAATTTATGCAAACCCAGCACACAAGACACTATCAGAAGCTACATTCAAGAAGTATTGCAAGCCCAGAAAATCTATGGTACAGCATAGTTTCAGTTCTGGCAATTTCTTTATGATGAGGCAGCAGGCATAGACTCCTTTGTTGCAATATTTATGGAGAAGTCTCAGCACTGTGAATTTCAGTCCTTAAGGCTGCCAAGTCCCCCCCCCCACACACACCTCTGGCTACCAGTGGAGGAATGGGGATAGGGTTGCCAGCTCCAGGTTGGGAAATTCCTGGATATTTGGGGGTGGAATTTGGGAAGGACAGGGACCCCAGTGGGGTACAATGACATTGACTCCCCTTTGCAAAGCAGCCATTTTCTCCAGTGAAACTGAGCTCTGTAGTCTGGAGATGAGCCGTAATTCCAGGAGATCCCCAGGCCCCACCTGGAGGCTGGCATCTCAAGCCTTCACAGACTGGATGCTGAGCTCATGGAAAGGCCCCTGGAAAACCCATATTTGACTCTGGCCCAAATAATTGATATTTGCAGAGCAGAGACCCTTACCAGGGCTCAGGCACCAGCAATTATTACAGAACCTCAAATCCTAGCTGTACAACACAGGAAAGGACAACCCAGCCACCTCCAGACTCCTATCCAGAAAAGATCAGTTCCTGCAACAGTGTCCAGATTTCAAAGAAACTTGCAGCATATGGAAGGAGGACTCGTTTTGCAAAAGTAGGAGAACATAACATGTGCCTTCTCATCTTGCTAGAAATATGCATGTTCTATTCAAAGGAATAATGATGACTGCACACAAGCCAGATAAGCCTGTGGGGAGCTCAGGTGATGTTTGGTATAATATGGTCACTGCAGCAGTTTACTAGTTCCTTTTAAGTTAGGTACCAGCCCTGAGGTCGACACACAGCCCCAAGAGATAGAAGAAGAAGAAGAAGAAGAAGAAGAAGAAGAGATTGGATTTATACCCCGCCCTTCACTTGTAGTCTCAGAGCGGTTTACGAACTCCTTTCCCTTCCCCTCCCCACAACAGACACCCTGTGAGGTAGGTGGGGCTGAGAGAGCTCTGAGACAACTGTCCTTGAGAGAACAGCTGGTACAGAGCTATGGCTTGCCCAAGGTCATCCAGCAGGTGCAAGTGGAGGCGTGGGGAATCAAACCCAGTACTCCCAGATTAGAATCCATGCACTTAACCACTACACCAAACTGGCTCTCTGGCAGAATGTCTGCCAGGCAAAGTACATAAGGCGAGGACAAACATGACGATAGCAGATTTTGATGGTGCAAGAATCAAACCTATTGTGGTGTATTGTAAGAGTGGGTCTATCAGAAATAATCTTACATTCTGTATCACGGACAACAGGGAACCATCCATATTGGGCAAGTCAGCCTGCATTGCCCTTTATCTGATCTAGCATACCCAAGATCTAGCACTGCATTCCCAAATCACAATGGAGCACCTTTTCAAATATTGTCCGGATATTTTTGAAGGCCTTGGGCATTTTCTAGGTGTGTGTCACATTCTTGTAGCCCCCACAGTACCACTGGTAGAACCTGGGTGCTGAAAGATCCTTGCCCGTGTTCCAATCAGTCCTAGAAGACCTTGAGGTGAAAGGGGTCATCTCAAGGGTGACCAAACCAACAGGATGGGTCAAAAGCCTGGTTATAAGTAAAAAAAGAATGGCTCACCCAGGTTGTGCCTAGACCTCAGGGTTCTCAAAAATGCTGTTGTGACAACACATCTAGCCAAACTGGCTGACAAAAATCTATACACCCATGTATAATAATAAGATGAGGAGGTTCTTCCTGGATCTGAATGAGATTCCTGTATCTAGGGTACTTTGGCATAGGTGACAAGGAAATGTTTTGGGCTTTTAATTTGAAGAAGTGTCTGCAAGACAATCTGGTTTAGGCATGTACATCTGATCTAAATATTGCCAACCTAATAAAATGCCCAATATTTTTTATATCAGAGCAGGTTGGCAATATCTGATACCCCTGCTTGTTGTCTCCATGACATGATTCCCAAATCAGAGATTATCACTCTCAGTAATATCAGAATCAGGAGCAGCTAGTGAGGAGGCTGGCACCCCACCCACCAGATGGGAAACCTTGCCTTTTCTCTTTCCTGGTTCGATTCCTCAACAGAAAGTCCAGGAGGGCATGACTACTTGTAATAAAATATTCCCAGTTTTCTGACACAGAATTTATACCATCTTTTTCACATGCACACTTTTAGTTTGGATATTTAATAGAGATTCTGGTTATCAGAAGACTAGACAGGCATACGTCTACAATATTCCGGTAGTGGAAGTGGTAAAAGCAATCTCCATTGGGAATTGGAATGTGTTGGAAATGTGTGAGTTAACAAGACGTCACATTCAGTCATTATAGGGTTAACTTGGTTACCTTGAAGTGCTGTTGTGTTACATTGACCCGGAAGGGACCTGGCAACCAACCAATGGGGAGAAAGCCTGCAAATCTAGAGAGGGTATTGTTATATTTTTTTTTTGAAAATATTTTTATTGAAGTCACAATTTTCATTAAACAATACTTTCATCTTATTTTTTACCGACCTCTTTTTATTTTCCTCCTCCTCCCCCCTTTTAGGCTTCCAGCAGACCCCACACCTGTACTTAAACTTAGATTAACAGGTAAATTACTAATTTTTAAAAAATTAAGTATTTAGCTCTTTTTCTATAACATATATACCTCTATTTTTATATATTATTCCACTCCTAAAAATGTTAGATAAATATACAGTTACTACAGATTTTTCAATAGTTAGAAAATGTAAATATGTTTCCTTTTAATTCTGTATACTTTTCTGTATATTCTTGCAGGTCCTTCCATTCTTCTAAAAATGTCATAGAGTCTTGATTGTTCAGTTTCTTAGTCCATTTGTCCATTTCAGCCAAAAATACTAATTTTCTGAGCCATTCCCAAAGTTCTGGAATTCTTTCATTCTTCCAGTTTTGTGCATATACCATTCTTGCGGTTGTCACCATATAACATATCATTGTTCGTTTACTGACATCTATATCTTCTAACTTAAGACCCAACAAAAACAATTCTGGTATTTTTTTAAAAGTACATTTCAAAATTTTTTGCATTTCATCATGTATCATTGACCAATAGTTCTTCGCTTTCTCACAAGTCCACCACATATGATAAAAGGAACCTTCTTTTTGTTTACATTTCCAACACTTATTAGATACATGTTTACTAATAATTGCAATTTTCTTAGGTGTCATATACCATCTATACATCATTTTATAACAATTTTCTTTAAGACTATAACATGTTGATATACTCATAGCTCTTTTCCATAAAAATTCCTGTGATGACATTGGAATATCTCTATTAACATTGATTGCCCATTTTATTATCTGTTCTTTAACTAGTTCATCTTCATTATACCATTTCAACAGTATTTTATACATTTTAGAAACCATTTTCTTATCACCTTCTAGCCATATCCATTCTGTTTGAGGGTATTGTTATATTGATTGGTTACTGTAAACAGGTGACTTCCTTTCTAGGTCAAGAAGAGGGAGTGATTCTCCATTGTGATTCTCCCTTGTGATCTAAGATGTTGTTGTAGTTAGACAGAGCAGGATGTAGCTCCAGGATGTTTGTTTTATTTCATAGCATACTCGTTTACCCTTTTCTTTAGTTAATGAAGTAATTTTAAAACTAAGGAAACCGTCTCGACTCCAGTGAAGCAAGATCTATTGCACCTCTGAGCGTTTTAAGTACATTTTGAATATCTTGACCATAAAAGTCACTTTATACAACAGAATGATCTTCCTGGGACCCTCCTTCAAGCCTCAATTTATCCCTTCTACTCTTGAACATTTCTAGTAAACCACAAAATGAGATCATTTGGGGCTTTAGTACATGATATCAAAATATGCTGATAACAGCAAGCTCCCAGATGTTGTTGTCTCTGCTCTGAATCAGTGCATGGATATGATAATCAAAGAAGAGTAATTAAGGCCTTTTGTGCATGGGTGTTTTCCCTCACTTTCCCTCACTTGCATGCCTGTCGGGTTTTCTTTGTTGTTCTGCATTGATTTTCCTCCCTTCAGTGCTCAGTTCACTTTCTTGTTGCTGTATCTCCAGGTTTTCAGAGAGTATTTTTGTGCCAGTTTCCCTCTTGTTATGCTTCCAAGATGAAGATACTTCAAAAGCGTACAGATTCCCTTGGATTTCCCCCCACACTTTTAGTGCCCCTCGAAGGCCACTCCCCACTCATATGGAAGTTGTTCTGCCCACTCTGCACCTTCCACCATCCTTTCCCTTCATTGGTGTCTAAGCTCCATTTTCCCCTTGTTTTTAAATTTTAAATTTTTTGCAAGCAGCATGAATCTAGGGATATAAGTCTTGCTAGTCTCAGATTGCTGAATAAAAAATTTAAAACAACAGGGGGAAAGTTCAAAAGGAGCTTCATGAGGTTTATTTCACTGCTGGTATTGATTTGAAAGGGGGATCAGATAGGAGGCAAACAGCAGCATCCCCAGCAGTGTTCCCTTAAGCTGAGTTAGTGTGAGCTAGCTCACAGATTTTTAGCCTCCAGCTCACACATTTTTGTCTTCACTCAGGAAGGACGGCTCCAGAACAAACTAATTTATGCAGTAGCCAAATCGCTCACTCACAACTTTAATGCCAGTAGCTCACAAAGTAGAATTTTTGCTCACGAGACTCCACAGCTTAGAGGCAGCATTGATCCCCAGTGGTGGAAGGGAAAGGATTTCAGTGCTGCATGCAAACAAAATAAAGGGGGGAGGAATCATCAGCATTGAATGAAATTGACATGAAATGTAAAATGAGAGAGACACTGGGATGGGAAGCCTAAAGCTTTGTAAACATTTTTCCCTTTAAGGCTTTAGTGAACAAAGTTTTGGGGAAGAACCATTTTGGCAGTCTCCACGAGATTAATATTGAAATGGCTGCTGAGCCACATTGACCTTCTGCAAACCACCAAACTTAAAAATCGCTTGGGATCAATCAATTTGGAGAACAGAGTGCAATCCACACAGGACAGGCGCTAAAAAACTGCCAAGATCACAAACAGTATGCAGGGTCAAATTAGAGAGTCAGAAAGAGAAAACCATGCAAATTTGCAAGAAAGGGCAGGAAATTAGTGTTACTTTGATGCTGCACTAGGGCATTGGCGAAAATACCTCTCATTTTTTTTCCAATTTAGTAGGACAAGACTAAAAAAGCTCTCCAGAGCTTCTGCCAGAGGAATCCCTCCCTACAAATTGCAGACCTATGCAAAGCATGGTGGAGTTGCAGCTGACTTTGCTCAGGCACATGCACACACCCACAGGTTGCAATGTCAATGTCAGTGGATTCTACAGTGTACACTCAACATGTTTCCCCATATTATGAGATTGTGTGATTCTTTCCTGTTTTTTCACAGAGGCCATTAACACAGCAGAGAATTCCCAGAGCTCAGCAATATAGAAAAGGGGGCTTTGCAGCTGCTTGTCAGTTTCAAAAAAAAAAAAAGTCTGGTCAGTTTCAACATCAAGTCTTTCCCCTTTGCCTGTGTTCCTTTCTGTTACCTTTCATTCAATGAACGAATGCCAAAATGCATGTGCAACACCTGAAGCACAAGGATTTAAATGGAAGGTGCTTGCTGGACGCTACTGCACAGCTTTGATAGGACAATTGCATAATTTAAAAAAAAAACTTTGGATGCCACCCCTGAATGTCACAAGTGTGGTTTTTAAATTGTAGCTGTGAAATAAATACACTGGAGGAAAAAGAATGGTGCATAAGGTGGGCATGGAATCTGAAGTCAACATTAAAGGCTTACTGCTCTGAAAATCTGCAGTAAGATGTGTGTGTGTAATGGGCCCATAACAGAACTGAAACAAAATAGAGGTGATGCTGATGATGAAGGCTTGATGTCATTGAAGGGACTGACCTGCCTGTCTTGCATAGGGTCCAGTTGACTCTGATCAGGTGAAGTCATTTATGTTCTATTTATGTTCTATTCATAAATTTATTTATACCCCAGTTTCTTCCTAATCATGATCCAAGGCAGCTTACATCATTCTCTAATCTCTCCTCCTCTGTCTTATCCTCAAAGCAACCACCTTGTAAGATAGATTTGCCTGAGAGACTGTTACAGGGCCAAGGTCACCTGGGGATGTTCCATGACATAGCTGAGATCTGAATCTGGTTGCTCCAGGTTCTAGTCCAGCACCCTAATTGCTACACCACACCAGCTTTCAAACTGTTCTCTCATCTAAATTATGCCTCCTTAGCTGTGCTGATCTATGCTTCTGTAATTTCCAGACAGGATTCCTGCAAGGTGTTCTGTGGTAGGACTGAACTTTAAGGTATTTGGGAAGCTTTGGTTGATACAGACTTCAGTCACATGAATTTTGGTTGGGGGTGGACAGTGAACATATATTGAGCCAACTGTAAAGTGGCTTTTCTGGCTTCCAGTTTGCTTTTGGGCTCAGTTTAAACTGGTCTTCCACACCTATAAAGCCTTTCTTGAACTGAGGTCCATGTGCCTGAAGGATGTACTCTCCTGTATTACAGGACATCTGGCAGTGTCCTCTGCTTGCCAAGTGTGGAAATCCTGTGTAGCATGTGCTCGAAATAACCCCCGGGAGGGTCCCCGGGTGCCCCCTGGGATCCAACCTACTGGTTCCTTGCCAATGACTTCACTTGTTGTGGACTATACTGAACTACCACGGGCAGGGCATTCCAAATACCTGTTAGTGTACGTTTGTACTTACACAGGGTGGATTGAGGCATTTCCCACACGCACTGAAACAGCCACTGAAGTAGTCCGCACTTTGCTCAGGGACTTAATTCCAGGTTTTGTTTTACCCCTGACTCTAGAAAGTGACAATGGCCCCGGTTTTAGCAGTAAAGTCACTCAGGGGGTCTCCCACACCCTAGGGATTACATGGAAATTACACTGTGCATACAGACCCCAAAGTTCTGGGAAGGTAGAATGGGCTAACAGGACCCTTAAGAACCTGCTCAGTAAGTTCTGTCAGGAGGCTAACCTGCCCTGGCCTAAACTGTTGCCAATTCTACTGTTCCATCTACACTGCATGCCTTCCAAGGCGACTGGCATTTCTCCCAATGAAGCAATGTTTGGGAGACCCCTGCCCCTCAATATAGGCTGCTGATGCTTACCAGGTCAGTAAAGTGATCACCCAGCAGGAGTTAAGATTGTTAGGCCAGCAAATTGAGGCTCTGACCGCCCATTACTTGGCCACCCTCCCTGTACCTGTCTTTGACCCCCTTCATGTGGTTAAACATGGGGATTGGGTATGGGTGAAGAATTGGTGCAACCAGCCATTGCAGCTGAGGTGGGAGGGTCCTTTCATGGTTCTGCTTAGCTCTCCCACAGCTGTCAAGGTCCAGGGTCGTACCACTTGGATCCATTGGACACACTTGAAACCTGCTCATTCCCAGTGGGATGCTGTTCTGGGTCCGGATCCATTAAAGCTTGTGCTGTGCAGAAAAACCCCTGCTCCTCACCCTACCGGCACGGGTGGGGTCATGGGCAACTAACACAGACAACACCCCTGCTCCAGCACACCAGAAGCTGCTGGCCTGCGCACAGGAGAAGATTGGATGGATAAAGGAATCAAGCTGCAGAAGAAAATGTTTTCTCATATTGTTGTGTGTCTTTTGGGTGTTTGGGGAAATGGGGCAGTTTGAATGGACGGATTTGAATGCAGAGGTTCAGTCATTGTCCCGAGTTGTGTTGCAGAACCAATGGGCCCTTGATCTGCTGACTGCACACCGGGGGGGGGGGGGAACATGTGCTCTGTTGCAAGAACAATGCTGTCTATACATAAATACTAGTGGCCAGGTTGAGCAGAGGGTTGAAAGGCTCAAGGTCATCTTCCAGCAAGCCGCAGAAAATGATAGGCAGTTCAACAAGGCAGGTGGGTCGTTCTCTAACCCCTTTGGGTTCCTTCCCGATATAGGAGGTTGGTTACATACATTACTGGGTGTCGGCATGATGGTGTCGGCATGTGTAGTTTTTGTTTGCTGCGGAGTCCAATGCTGCCCAGTTCTGGTCACCTGTCTCAGGCATGTGTATGCCAAGGTAGCCCAAACCGTGACCCCAGCCCCAGGGGCAGAGGAAGCCCTTGTTATACGGAGGAGGCAGATGTACGGAGTAAAGGGCCCACATGGGCGCTGGCCCATTAATAGGTGTAGGGAGTATAGGGGTCCCCCAGATCTCACCTATGAGGCCGTTGAACTGGAATATAACCCCTACTCCGGAGAGTCTGAGACGCTCGCCATCCCTGCCGACATGTGCGGAGTGTATGCAGACATACTGGTTGACTCTGACAGTGGTCGGTCTAGCCCTAGCCGGGGGGCTAGGAAGACCGAAAAGGGGGAATGAAGCAGGGATTGCCCAGAGACCCAGGCCCAGTTAAAATCATAAGGCCTGTAACCCAAACAAGATGAATTTTGGCGTAGATATAATGTAACTTTGCTTATTGTGACTAATAATCTGCTGACAGTTAGGAAAAGCAAAAGTTGCTAGCTTGCAAAACAAAGGACGGAAAGTCTATGTACCGGGAAACACAAAAAGCAGAAGTCAGGGAATGGTGGGAGCTAAGGCAAAGAGCAGGAGGATGGAAAAGTTTATGAAATGTAACTGTAACACTCAATAACAGGATGCTTGCTACTGTGACACGCCCCGACTGTATAAAGGCTGGCTGATGTAAGGAAATGGGGTCCAGCCCTTATTGAGCACTCCGTGCTGCTGGACCAATAAAGCTTTATCTTTTTCACCTTTTCATCCGCTGTCTAGTGTGGCTCATTCTGATAGTTGGGGTTGCTCATTAGGAGGGCCCCGGCTTAAAGGTCTTTCCCGCTACAATAGCAAGGGAACATGCTTTCTTGCTCTAAATGTTGGGACAGCACTTTTGAAGGCATTCTACAAGGACTGTGGAACTGTTCACATCAGAGGGCTCCCTCGACCTTGTTTGGATTGCTGTTTCGTATTTGTTACATGGGCTTTTTATCTTGCTATTAGATTACTTGTACTTCAGTGTCTTCACCTTCCACTGTAAGTAGCTTTGAAATTCGGATAAGTTATAGTATACATCATTTTTATTTCTCTTGGGTGCCAAAAATCTTAGCCAGATTTCAAAATAAAGTACAATCTCCAAATAATTTATATACCTATCTAATTTGGGGGCAGCTGAATTAATGTTCTTTATTTCTATATCAGAGGAACTAATTAATGAAGACAACAGTGGCCAAACAATCCAGATGCTCACATGGGACTCTGAAGTGTTTGATTGCTGGAAGTCCCCTTTTATATAAATGGATGAGCCTGATCCATTTACACACATTCTCTTGCATAGGAAGAGTGGGCTAATCTGCTAAAATTAATGGGGAAACTTCTGCAGGTGGAGAAATTCTTTGCATATTTCTGAGCTCCCCACCTATAAGTAACCTCTAGATCAGGATCATTGTTTGTGTTGCACTTTAATCTAAAATCAAAATAGATTAAAAGGCTGCTTTCACGCACATGGTGTAATGCACTTTCAATACACTTTTCCAGTGCATTTAAAGTACATTGAAAGTGCATTATTGAACATATGTGAAAGTAACCAAAGTCTTGTCTTTGTATCCAGTATAATATGTAATTCTGTGCAGTAAGAGTAGAAATAAACAATTATAGTCAAAGTCACAAAAAAGTTGAGAATGTATTTATTTAGGGGGGAAGGGAGATCATTATGAAGAAATATTTTACACGGACAAGAAAGCATGTCTGTAATAGAGAGATAACTTCTGTCATCTCCTGGACAAACAACTTCTCAGCTGTACAATATATATTTTTTAACTTGGCAGTCTCAGAGCATTTTCAGTTTAATAACAAATTCCAAAGGGATACTGCATCATGCTGTGGCATCACAAAACAAAAAGGAGACGTTAATTTTCAGACTGATATATTCATGATGGCATAAGCTTTCATGGGCCAAATTGATCAGATCCATGAACATTTATGTTGGCAGATATATGGGAAACATACGAGCAGAGAGAAAACCAACTGTAAACATAAAGGCCGTTAAATGCAAGAGGTATGAACTCACACTTCTATATAAAACTCAGATGTATACAAGATAAACACAGTGGCCATTTATCAAAGCAATAGTTGCTGATATTATAGATACCATAGCTTTGTTGATCTAAACCATTATAGGTTAGCAAAGCTAATATATTAAAATTTCCTAATAAATTCTACCATTTCTGTCTAGTATCCAGCATTCATTTGATCCATTAAGCAAGTATAGGTATTAAAACAGAAGAAACCAAAAGCCCAGCACATATGATTCAGTAGGAAAGCTATGTAGAACAATCTTCAGCTATTGCCGGTCCAATCTTATTCAAGATCTTAAAATGTCAAGACAGTGCGGATGCTGAAACAAAATGACAGACACATGAATTTGGCAAGCCTTATTCCAAGAGAACTGCTAGCATTTCACTATGCCCCATGCTTAGGGGAGACTGCGCATTTATACTGTGATTGATACTTCTCTGGATCATATGATGGTGGTCCCCATGTAACTTCTATGGGGGAACAATTTGTGCAAACTAGCAGCACCTGTTGGTAACCCTACAAACTGTGCCACGTAGGAAACTGAGAATTATTTACAGAGATAGCTAGCAAAAGAAAAACGAACATTACCTCTTTCCAGTTCGGAGCAATTCAAATCCTTCATTGATTTTCTCGAAAGGTAAAGTGTGAGTAATTAATGGCTCCAGAACAAACTTCTTCCCCATGTAATCAGAGACCAGTTTAGGGACAGAGTCCTTGCTCTTCCAGCCTGAAAACCAGCAAAGGAAGAGAAGTAACTCAGAATATATTATTGAAATAAGGACAAGAACAGTATGTTATTGAGGAGTTGGATATTTCTGAAGATCTAAATTAGACCACCTTGGGAATCACGGATGGTATTCTTCTTTCTGTGGCTCATGGGACATGAAAGAACAGTGCTGTTTTGCCCATTATTGGCTTTCCCATCTCAGTTTTAGAGATTTCTGTGATGCAAAGATGTTAATAAAACTAGAGAAGGCTAGGGTGAGTCCGCATAGTTACCTGTTTCCCTTGAGATATGACCCAGGAACAGTCAGTATAACTTATATATTATCAGGGCTCAAGTCTCCAAGAATATTTTTTGATATTCAAATATAAGGTTGCTAACTTTGGGATTGGAAATTCCTAAATATGAGGTAAGAGCTTCTGGAGGGTGAGGTTTCAGGGAGGGAAGAGCACAGCAGAGATGTGATAGAGTCCACCTACCAAAGCTGCTACTTCCTCCAGGGGAGCTGATCTCTGTAGTCTGGAGATCAGTTGTAATTCTGGGGATTCTCCAGCCTCCACCTGGAGGATGGCAACTCTATTCCTACAAATATGTACTCTCTCTTTTCCCCTCTTCATCTCTTCGATGTGAATTCCTCCCATCCTTTATGTGGTTTTCTTTCACAGTTTACCATTACCCTTGTACCCGTGGAGACCACATTTAATGCTAACTATGATTCCCATCTTAACCAGAACTTGATGCCAGAGTTTGGTATTGGTTTGCAACCAATGTTCCCTCTAAGCTGAGTTAGTGCGAGCTAGCTCACAGTTTTTTAGCCTCTGGCTCACACATTTTTGTCTTAGCTTAGGAAGGACGGCTCCGGAGCAAACTAATTTATGCAGTAGCCAAATCACTCACTCACTTTAATGCCAGTAGCTCACAATGCAGAAGTCTTGCTCAAAAGACTCCACAGCTTAGAGGGAGCATTGCATGGAAGCAAGGGAACTTGATTAGCATTGACATGGTCAGCACCAGTGCAGATGTAATAACAAACCATGGTTCAGGGAAAGCAGGGAAAATTTGCAGTGGAGAGTGGAGGTAGAGAAGAAGGTATAGGCTGATTTTTCTCTTTGCAGATCTGCAGTGGATTTAATTAATGAGTTTGCTTCTTATAACACAGGACACAATTTACATCTGAGTTTTGCAGACATAGCCCATTCTACCTGTATCTGAAGAAGGAAGAAGTGACTCACAAAAGCTCACACCCTACCAAAAATTTTGTTAGTCTTTAAGGTGCTACTGGACTCTTACTCTTTTCGACTAGAGTTGAGCTGTAATTCCAGGGGATTCCCAGGTTTCACAGGAGGCTGGCATCCCTAAAAATTAAGTGCTTTTGAAACTGCTTGAGTAATGACACTACCACAGGATGTTCTAATGATCATTAGTTAGCTGGTTTTGCAAGGACAGGTCCATCAATGATTATTAGCTATGATGATTTACATGGAACGTTCACGTTCAAAGGCAGTGCCCTTAGAATACCAACACTAGAGGGCAATAATGGGGAGGTATGAATATGCTGGTATCTGGCCTCATTACTAGGCTTTCCAGGAGCATCTAGATGTCCATGATAAGAAAATTAATGTTAAATTAGATACACGACTGGTCTGATCCAGTATGGCCACTCTTATTTTTTTTGTTCCTGCTCAGTATCATTCCTTTTCAAGACATACAAATACTAGAAGTATTCTGAATATTACATTGTATGCAATGAGTTATGGTGGGGTTTTGCCAAGCTCATGACTGTACCTCCAAACACAGATCCTTTCCAGGTGCGGCCAGTGAAAAGAAGCATTGGGTTAAAGCTGATCTCAGATGCCGAAGGAGGCACCCCCACAATTACACTGATTCCATAGTTCTGATGGCAGGAAGCCAAGGCAGCCGTCTGAGATAAAACATGGACATACCCTTGATTAAGTCACAATATTTAAACACAGCATTTGAATACGTTCCCAAAGCAATTTGTGAACTGAACCTGGTCAAAAAGTAACACGACTAAACTCTAAACATTCCTACTGCATTTCTTCTGCTGTCTTCCTAATACATGGTATTCATTGGACTTTGTAGGCCTTATTGGGCAAATGGATGGTAATGTAATTCTTGGCAGTGGCTTGTGGATGCTCTTGAAGCATATCATCAAGCACCAGATCTGGTTAATACATGGTGATTAATTTAATGGTAGAGAGAAAGCTGCTCCTAATGAAAGTAACTTCAGATCACAACATTCATATTTGCATTCTCTACCAAAAAGGGCTATCCATAACTAATATATAACAATTTTTGATGTCACCTACCATGGTATCTGTGCGTCCGATCACTTCAAATGAATAGTCTACACCTTCACCGCCAGTCAAATCAAACAATACTTCATTGATGGGTTTCTTGTAATCCAGTGGGTTGACACACTCAGTGGCTCCCACCTCCAGAGCTTTAGGAAATTTATTTTTATTGATATCGACCCCAATGATTCGTGAAGCTCCTGCAGCCTTGCATCCCATGACAGCTGAGAGACCGACTCCTCCCAAGCCGAAGACAGCACAGGTAGAACCACGTTCCACCTAGAAAACAATAAGATCAATTTATGTTGTATGGTTCAGTGCTCCCAGTATGGGTTTAAAAGGTACTTTTCAACAGGTGTGGGAGGAAATGCCAGAACACATTTTATTGTTAGCTTAAGAACAAAGGAGAAGCCATGCTGGATCAGGCCAATAGCCCATCCAGTACAAGACTCTGTGTCACATAGTGGGCAAAACCCAGGTGCCATCAGCAGGGCCAGAACTCCAGAACCTCTCCCACTGTAGCCCCCCAAGCACCAAGAATACAGAGCATCACTGTCCCAGACATAGTGTTCCATCTATACCTTGTGCTAATAACCACTGATGGACCTCTGCTCCATATGTTTATCCAATCCCCTCTTGAAGCTGTCTATGCTTATAGCCACCATCACCACTTCCAGTGGCAGTGAATTCCACATGTTAAATACATGAGAGTTCCACTGAAAATATCTTCCTCCTGATTACTGTTTTCATTGTAATAGCTACTGGTACTTAAAACTGCACTGAACAGAGATGCTGTATTTCTCAAGGAGCTGAACTGAAGATATTTCTCATTATATTGCTAAAAGTCCAATTTATGAGTATGTTTGTGAAGACTTATTCCAGGAATTATTGGTTTGAACTAACAAATGGCCAATAGTCATTAAACATATTTATGTCTTGAACACCAAACATTGTCCTAATCACACGCGAAGTAAATTGCTTTAGCTGCTGCTAAGGTAGTGCTAGAGACCTTCCACGCAAGAATACACAGCATTCAGTATTTTTTTACTTTAGAAAAAATACAACTAAAGTCATAAAGGTTTATTAAATTATGGTTTGGTGTGAAGAGAGAGGTTTTCATTATTTTCTGTAGCTTAGAATCTCACAATGGAACTGATTTAGGACACATAACAGAAAATACATGTTCACAGAATTAATTTAAGAAATTTGTTGCCATAAAATGTGATGATGGCCAGTAGTTCATATCAGTGTGCACGAGACCCATTGAGCTGCAGGCATATGACAAGATGTCATCTGACATCAGAGTCATGTGACAGGAATAGGATGAGCCCAGAGTTGTGATCTCACTAGTGTCAAGATAAGGATCACGGGCAGAATACCGAAAGTGATGCAGAAAGCAAACACAACCTAAGCATGAGGAAGTGTCTCGCAGTTTGGAGCAAGCCAATGGTCAGAGCGATGGAGGAATCCTCTCCACTACTGAGGAATCCTCTCCACACCTTGCTGACCCACTTTTTTTTCCAGCATAGCTGCAGAGAGGCAGGAAGCATTGCACCTTTGCTCTGTTTGCTGCAGGTCTTTCCAAAAGACAGCGTAAATAAATGGCAGCTTTATAGGGGATTACAACCCAGCTGGAAGGATGGCATGATCCAATTTATAGTCCTGACCTAATTGAGGTTCCTGAGTCACGGGGTGAAGAAGGCTTAGATGGCTATAAAAATTACTTTAAAAATAAGCAGTTAGGAGCATTTTAGAGGAAATGTGCAACCCAAAAGCAAATTCTGAAAGGCAACAGGGGAGGGCTATTTCCTTCTGGTGTACCACTTTTGGGCTTCTGGGAACATCTCATTAGCCAGTGTGAAAAACATTATGGTGGACCAGACAGACCATTGCCCTGATCCAGTAAGACTTTTCTTATGCTCTTATCAGAAATGTTATCCAAATACATGTCGTATTGCAAGGGGGAAGGTTTGGTTTAAGTAGTGTGTCATATTT
The DNA here is from genome assembly GCA_029233225.1 of Lepidodactylus listeri. Lineage (NCBI taxonomy): Eukaryota > Metazoa > Chordata > Lepidosauria > Squamata > Gekkonidae > Lepidodactylus > Lepidodactylus listeri. The sequence goes on from JARCFY010000009.1 coordinate 27,577,339, forward strand.
TTAACTGAATTATTTTAGCATTTTTAGTTGGTGTTATGGTATGTTCATTTTATACTGCCTTTGATTAATTTCATGAATGTTTTGTGATTTGTTACTTACTGGTTTAAACATACAGAAAATATATATTTCTCTCTGTCTGTCTCTCTATTAAGTGTAGATCAAATGGTTATATTCTTGAAACATGTCCTCAAGAACTCACCTTGGCTGTTTGAACAGCTGCTCCATAACCAGTGGAAAACCCGCAGCCGATCAGACACACTTTTTCCAGAGGGGCGGCGGCATCGATTTTGACCACTGCATTCTCATGCACCACTGTGTATTCTGTGAAGGTGCTGGTGCTAATGAAGTGGTGGAGGCTCTTCCCTTTGCAAGTAAACCGGCAGGTGCCATCGGGCATTAAACCAGAAGGTTCACTGAGGCTTTTTTGGGGGGTGGGGGAGGAGACACACAAAGATGGAAAGAATTAGATATTTAAAAGGGGGATGATACAAGAGCCTAATGTGATATGATAGTGTGCAGGACTTGGATTCGAATGATCCGAGCTCAAATGTTTACTAGGGCACCAACCAACCCTGTTGCTACCCCGCTTGCCTGTAGCATCAAGTTTTGTCCCAGGAGGTAACCTTGGCTTCAGTGGGTGGCTGCAGGGAGCCTGCTATTTTCCCTCTCATCCTCTGTCAGGATGGCGGTGGACAATGGCTTCCCACCTCGGTGCAGTGCTGAGGGGCGGGAGGGCAGTCATAACAGTGCAGGGGAGTAGCTGTAGCTTAGGGTTGCCACAGGGAGGGGCTGTAGTTTAGGATTGCCAACCTATAGATGGTAGCTGGAGGTCTTCTGGGATTATGGCTGATAATCCAGGCAATATAGATCAGTTCACCTGGAGAAAATAGCTGCTTTGGAAGGTGGACTCTACGGCATTATACTTCACTGAAGTCCCTCCCTTCCCCAAACCGTGCCCTCCTCAGGTTTCACCCCCAAAATCTCCAGGTATTTCCCAACCTAGAGCTGGCAACACTACTGCAGCTCATGGTAGATCATCTGTTTTGCATGAGGATGGTCCCAGGTTCAATCCCTGGCATGTCCAGTGAAAAGTACTGGAGTCTGGAGGTCGGTGGAGTGAGTTTCAGCATAGTGGAGTTTATTAGAGGTCAGGAACAAGCATACCTGAGGTGGCCCGGGGGTCAGCTTATATGCACAGAAAAGCCTCTCCCCCGTCCACAGCCACACTGTGGGATAGGTTAATCTTCCCATCAGAGATTACATTGGTTCATATGAATATGTTAAGCCCCTGTGTTGTGTACTAGTCACGAAATGGCGACCGCCATGTGGTCAGAGCACATGGCCCGATTCTACCTGAGCTTCAGCCAGGTAGAACAATAGACAGTCGGATCCAAAACAACCACCAATAGCCAGCCTAGGTCTTCCGCGGGGGACCTATGAACTACAACTTAAGACCTAAGGCCCTATCAGAACTATGCGCATATGCTAAGCCCCATCAGGTATTTTGGGTGCTGCCAGAGGTGTGGCTCCGGCCAGCATATAAGCAGGGCCCTGGAGCCCTGGCTGCATGCTTGATCTGACCATCTCCTGAACATGCTGATTCACTAATAAAGTCTTTGCTATGATCATCATACAACTCGCCTCCCGACTCCAGTACTTTCCACCCTGATAGGTGGATCTTTAGGAGCCTGGGTGCTATTGTTCTTTTACCTCAATCTTGTACCTTTTCCAAGCCATGCGGTCAGACCACATGGCCGGCGCCATTACATGTTTGGTCACATCAAAGAATCATATAAGTGTACAGGAATTGCGTCCAGGACATAACACCCAGTAAAAAGGATCAGGCAATTGGTTATGTGAAAGACCTCTGCATGAGACCTTGGAGAGCCACTGCCAGGCTGAGTTAGGGATGTCAGTCCCCAGGTAGGGGAAGGCGATCCCCTGATTTTGGGGGCTCCCCCCCAGATGTGGCTTGCAGGGCAGGCGCACAGGGCACCTGCCCTTTTCAAATGGAGAGGGAGGGAGGGGGAGAGGGAGGGAGGGGGGCGGGGAGCGCCCCGGGGATTTACAAAGTCTACGCCCCTGGGTGAATTCACAGCTTGCAGTGCAGGTACACACAGTGCCCTCTTTCCCCCTCAACCATTTAAAGGGAAACAAATGATACTTACTCATTTTGAGTACAAAGGTTCCCTCTGGTACTTCGGCAAGAACTGCAGTTTCCACACTGTGGGTTAAAGAGTGGGATAACATGGTCTCCTATGAACCAAAAGAAATAAACCAAGAGTTACAACTTCAACAATTGCACAGACATCTAGAGATGGAAGTCATGGATCCAGCAACTGTGGAAGTTTAGCCATAATTTAAAGGAAAGTCCCCGAATGAGACAAGACCCTTTAAGAGAAGGAGAGTGCACAGCCCATGAAGAACTAAATTAACTTTGCCGCCACTACCACCTGACCCCCCCCCCCCCAAAAGACCTGTTTTACCCCAAGATGTGTGAGTGCTATTTAAGCATAAGGTCTGCATAGAACAAAGCATATACATTGTCACATGTTAAGTTTGAATTTATTTTTTTGTTATCACAGCCTTGGGAGTAACTCTTGCTGTGGCAGCATATATTGGAGCATATGAAAAACAACTCCACCCTTGTATCTGCAGAGTTATGTGAACATTAAAAGTACAAACTGTTTGTCTTATAACCATCTCTGCTCATACCTGGTTTCACACAAGTCACTCCCTCTCCAACACTCTCCACAACTCCAGCTGCTTCATGACCCAAAACCATTGGGAGGGGCACAGAAAACGCACCACTGATCACATGGTCATCTGAGCGACAGATCCCAGTGGCCAAAATCTGTTTAGAGTTAAGATGAAAGGAGGAAACATTGTCTATATTTTTTGGTTATTTCATGTTGCAAGTCATGAGTTGAAATTCAACATCTAAAATAAAATGGTGATTCCCTACAGTTGCGTGTCTGCCACCACCATGGTGCAGAGTCCTGGTTCACCCCGACTGAATAATCATGGCTTAGTATCATGGGCACAAGCCCTATTTTCGCAGGCTCCTGGCTCCTTCTCTTGTTTCCCCTTGCATGCTTAGAATTTAATAACGATGCTCTGTAAATCCTACACAAAGTTATTTGAGTCTATTGAAATTAATGGATTTAAACTGAAGTAAGTCTGCATAGGATTGCATTGTTAATGACTTAACTCAAAAACATAATTTGCTATGATATCTGAAACCGCAAAGTGGGGTTCACTGCCCCAGAAAATCAAAACGGCAAATCTGATTGGAATGGAGAAGGCAAACCATAGTTAATACAGAATTTGTGGGATTTGACTGTCTGCTCAATGTAATGTTTTATATTTGTCCTGTGTAATATTCATGTTTTAATGTATTAACATTATTTCAATACCATAAATCATAAGACTGCAAGAATTTATCTTTCATTTATGTAGCGATAACTTCAAGGTCATTTACCTTAATGCGAACTTCATGAGCCTTTGGAGGAGCTACTTCAATTTGCTCAATGACCAGGGGTTTCTTAATCTCCCAAGCAACAGCTGCCTTGCATTTAATGACCTGTAAAAACAACACATGTCACTTTTGTATGTGTGCTACGCTGTGATGTGCTTAGAAACCTTATTCATCAGCTAAGCCAGGGGTGGCCAACCTTGCTTAACGTAAGAGCCACATAGAATAAACGTAAGAGCCACATAGAGATGTCTGAGAGCCGCAAGACAGGAACAAATATCACACACACGTTTTTATTTTAAAAAATATGCAAATTTGCTTTTTATTAACGTTAAATGGGACTGCCAAAAATAAAAACAAACGAGGAAAACCGGTTATAAGAAAGAGAGAGAGAGAAACTAGGAAAGCAAATAGATGGGAGGGAGAAGGGAAGGAAGGAAGGGAGAAAGAGAGAAAAAGCATGCCTCCCCTTTGCTTCCCCAGCCACCCTGCCAGGAGCCGCACAATATGTGTGAAAGAGCCGCGTGTGGCTCCCGAGCCACAGGTTGGCCACCCCTGAGCTAAGCAGAAACTTCACTTACACCTGAAACTGTCATCCTCACAGCACTAAATGCTGTTTGAAAGCCTAGACATGTTTCTGGCTGCCCCTGAATGTCTCCTTTCCGCAAGGCATGTTAAAACATACGGAGAAGTCTTATCATGTGTACCTTGCCCTTTGTGTTCCTAGGTGTTATGGAACACAATCACTGTTCAAGCATAGAAGAGAGGGGAGGGGAATTCTCACAGCTCATCTGTCATCCTTATCCATTCTTTGTAATAGAATGCTTCCCACAGGCATAGGGCAAAGTTCATGCCCAAATTTCAGGAAAGAAAAATTAAAACATCCCCTATTTTTTGACTTTCTTAATAACCAGGGTGTGCTGATCAACATGACTTCAAATTTCCAATTGTTACAGAACTTTGTCACTGAATCACTTCAGGACAAGGCTGGGAAAAGGAAAACATCAAAGCATAGTTAAAGCATAGTTAGGAGCAGTGTTCCCTCTAAGCTGAGTTAACATGAGTCTGGTTCACAATTTTTTAGCCTCCGGCTCACTCATTTTTGTTTTAGCTCAGGAAGGAGGGCTCCAGAGCAAACTAATTTACGCAGTAGCCAAATCGCTCACTCACAACTTTAATGCCGGAAACTCACAAAGTAGAATTTTTGCTCTCAAGACTCCACAGCTTAGAGGGAGCATTGGTTAGGAGAGAGGAGCTAGCACCAACCACCATCTGTATTTCTGCCCCCATCTGCTTTTTTAAAACCTGCTTTTCCCCAAGTTGTGCTTCAGTGGACTTAGAAGAGTGTATCACTGCTTAGTGTGGCACTGCGAATCGGTCAGACCTGGACTTGTAAGGATTTGGCGCAACTCTGGTGGGGGCATGCTATATACCTATATCAGACCTGAAAGTCACCACTGGTGATCAAGCTGTTTCTTTTCCACCCCATCAGGTCACAGATGAACTGCATCAATATGTGCGGACACAGTGGACTACTACAATGTTTTGTGGGCTCCTTGACAAAATATTTTTAAAGGTGTGCATTTAGATATTTCTTACCCAAAACAGTGCCCAAAATTCCCGTTTTGTTTGGGATCAGAAATACCCCAAACAAAAGAAGGCACTCTTGAAATTTCAGGATTCCTGAAATCAAAATCTGGATTGTTTTGTTTTGTTTCAGCTCAGGTGGTAGAACTAGTCTACCCCTGTTGATTCCAATGGGTGGCAGACCTACTATCGGAGTCTGCATACCAAGTCTATGACCCACTGGAAACAATCAAAATAGGCTCAGATGTAAGGTCTACGTCCCACTAGAATTAGTGGGAGGAGATCTGGTCTCTGGATGCTATGTCTATTGCCCATTGAAAACACTAGAAATAAACCAGGCTGCTGATGGATGGTTGACCTAGCATCCAGATTCCAACAGATGGTGAGTAGACCAGGAATCTAAGTCCCAGGGCCAGGTCTACTTCCACTGTTGTCAGTGGGTGGTAGACCTGGAGTCCCAAGGCCTACCACCTTTTGGAATCTGTGGGGTAGATGTGACCTTCAAGAAACCAAGATTACCATACATTGGCATCAGTCCATTTCCTTGAAATGGGTTTACCAAATGATACTGACATTCCCATTTTTTTGTAAAACTCATCCCCTTTCTGAAGTATCAAAATGAAATGCAAATGAAATTTTTTGAAGCGCACCCGACTGCTTATTATTTATTTGCATTATTTTTATTTCACCTTTCTCACTGTAGACTCAATTCTGCTTATGTCTGTATAGCAAGGATTCATTCACTGTACTTGAAGAAATGGGCTCTCTTATTGTGGAATAAACTTTTGTTAGTCTTAAGGTGTCACAAGAGTCCTTGTTATTTTACTTCATGGCTGGCAGAGCATCAGGTCCTTACTGGTTATCCCATTTTCCTATGCACGGTGTGATCAAGTCCCTGCAGTTTCCATGCAGAAGGTTAATCTCTGGATCAGCCATTTCCCCCTCCATGCATAATAGCATTCTGTGAGGAGCTGTAGACATGGTAAAACTAAGATGATGCTAATTATTTGTAGACCTTAATTTTCTTCTGATATCAAAGGGAGTTCTGCAGCTGGTGTTACTAAGAAAACAAGCAGCACTGGCAGTCAGGATAATCAAACATTTTAGGTGGGGAACTGTGCTGCGGAGATCGTTTGCCTGGCAATTTTATTTGTCCATAAAAGTACAGAGTAAGATTGTAAAACAGGAGGGAAAATGTGTGTGGCTCAGGAGAGGGTAATCCCCATCCCCCCACCTCGAGACCAACAAGATTTTCGGGGTATAAGCTTTCAAGATTCAAATACGACTTCTTCAGATCCTCAAAAGCTTACAGCTTGAAAACCTGGTTGGTCGCTAAGGTGCTATTGGACTCGAATCTACTGCAGACTAACATACCTACCCCCCTGAAACTCCATTTCCTCCATCTCCCTCACCAGCGCTTCCCTCTTGTTCCAGCTCTGATTTCCCTCCCTCCTTATTTCCTTTCCTCACCTGTTCTTTCCTTCCTTCTCACCTACCCAGATGTCCCCCACCCACTTGCCTCTCTACTCCCACAAAGGTAGCAAAAGAAAGAGAAAGCAGGCCATGAAGTGTATGCAAGATGGGGCTGGTTCCACCATCCCCACACCACCATATTTGCACATTAGGGTTGCCAATCCCCAGTTGGGGGCAGGGGATCCCCCCGTTTGGAGGCCCTCCTCCCACTTCAGGGTTATCAGAAAGCGGTGGAGGGGGGAAATGTCTCCTGGACACTCCCCAGATCAGTCCCCATAGGGTATAATGGAGAATTGATCTGTGGGTATCTGGTCCTTAGGGGGTCTGTTTTTTGAGGTAGAGGCACCAAATTTTTAGCATAGCATCTGGTGCCTCTCTTCAAAAAACCCACCAAGTTTCAAAAAGATTGGACTAAGGGATACAATTCTATGAGTCCCAAAAGAAGGTGCCCCATCATCCATTATTTCCAATGGAGGGAAGGCATTTAGAAAGAACACGGTTCCTTTAAATGTGATGGCTAGTACTCCCTTTGGAGCTCAATTGTGCTTCTTTCCTCCCCTCTCCCAGAGGCTCCTGGAAAGTCCCCTGCCAGCTTGTCAGCCTTACCTGACAACCCTAAATGGTACCAGTGTGTGTGGCTTCGGTGGAGAATTAGTTGAGAGCTACCACTGTGTTAGAAGTACAAGCTCCTACCATGGAATCACATGAACCTTCTGGATATGGAGGGTGGACCTGGAAGTGACATCACACAGGGGTGTCGAGTTTTAAAAATCCGGGGGGAGGCACCATGTCCCTGCCGCCTCCACCTCCCCCCTGCCTGACCACTCCTGCTTCCGTCCCTTCCTCCATCCGTCCAGGGGTCAGCGGGGCATTTGCTTAGCTGGCCCCTGGATGGACGGACGGAGGGACCAGGCCGGGGGGGGGGGGAGAGACGGTGGTGGTGGCGGCCCTAGGAAGGGCCCGGGGAGGCGTGGCGGAGGCACTCTGTTTTCCTGGGGGGGCTCAGTCCCCCCCGGGAAATTTCGGGGGTGGCTCAAGCCCTCGAGCCCCCCCGTAGTTGACACCTATGACATCACAGGATGTGACATCACAAGAGCAATGTCATATCCTTGTTCTTGGCTCCACTCCCAAAGTTCCCAGATATTTCCTGAGTTGGACCTGGTAACCCTATTGCACATGGCATTTTAGATCACTGTAGCAACCCAATATGCTGGCTAAAGTCAAAAGGTCGGATCTCAACAACCTTTCTCCTCAGTGTCTTCTGATCCCTCTCCTCAATACAGCCAAATCCGGTGTGGCTTTTGTCTGCCTGGTTTCCATGAATGTCAGCAAAATATTTAGGGTGCTAAATATTTAGGGTGCACCAGTGGAAAAACTGGTAGGGTACAGCCTGCTTTTAGCAATATCTGTGAATGTACAGACACTATTTACATAATATTCATGGCTATTTTAACCTCACTTCCAACTTTTATTTTAAACAATTAAGATTTTCCTGCGAACCTCAGCCCTGGATGACCCCATTATGTGGATTTTTGATGTACATGAGGGCCACCCAATGCTCCCTCTAAGCTGTGGAGTCTTGTGAGCAAAAATTCTACTTTGTGAGCTACTGGCATTAAAGTTAGAGCGAGCCATTTGGCTACTGCATAAATGAATTTGCTCTGGAGCCATACTTCCTGAGCTAAGACAAAACTGTGTGAGCTGGAGGCTAAAAAACGGTGAGCTAGCTCACACTAACTCAGCTTAGAGGGAACACTGCCACCCATAGGTATTAAACATGATTTTTAAAAATGATAAAGACATCAGAAATGCTTATCTGTTACAGCATCCAAAAATGTCTGAAGGAAATAGCTGTGTTAATTAAAAGCCTACAGATAAAAAGTGAAAGGACTTGCAGTTTCCCTGTGTCCCAGTAAAATATCTGGGATCAACATTTTTGCAGCTATCTAGTCCATGGTGAGTCATCTGGGGTTCTGGTGAATGAAGTGACAGAATTTGTTTTAATAAAAACTTTAAGCTAAGAATACCATTCTCAGGCCGAGGACAGACTGGCAGTCTGGCCCGCTCTGCCTCTGCTTTGAAAGGCAGTTTAAACGGCCTTCCCTCCCTGGATCAGCTTGGCTTCCCCAGGTGCCCCGCGGCTTGCGAGGCACCTGGGGAACCTGAGGGGGGGGGGAGGCTGTAGGCGTGGCCAACTCAGAAGCCAACCGGAACTCCGTTCCTGTGTGTTCCTGCCCCAAAATAGCCCTGGTTTCAGTTAACATAGAGGACAATTCTGAGATAAAACTTTATCTCCCAGGTCAGGGGCAAGAATCAGTTTTTCAAATGTAGTATCTGCCCTTCTGTTGATTTTAGTAAAACCCACAGTACCATAAATATTTCTAAGTTGAAAATAAAAGAACCAACAAATTTTCAAGCCTGGGAAGTTCTTTTTTTCCAGGACTTCTTTCCCCAAGAAATGACCTTTAGATTGTAAATCATGGTTATCTGTAACAACCATGAGGAAGCCATTCAAAAATTACATTTGTTTGCTTTCCTGGTGGAAAACATTGTGTTAATTTAGGCTGCTTTCACAAGGAGACTTTTTAATGTAGAAGAAGAAGAGTTGAGTTTTATTTTCTATACCATAAGGAGTCTCAAAGTGGCTTACAATTGCCCAGGGGTCCATTGGGGCTGGAGCGAGGCGGAGCAAAGCTCCGCCAGCTCAGGAGTGGCCACTAGGGCAGCCAGGGGCCGAATCAGATTCTCTGATTTAATTCGGCCCGCTGCTGAATTGCTGCCGAAATTCAGCGGCAACTTTAAAAGCAACTGGAGGGGAGGAGATTTGAGGGAGAGGCTCCAAACTTGCAGGGTAGCTGCTGGGGCCTCTCCTCGAAATACCCACCAAGTTTCAAGAAGATTGGACCAGGGGGTCCAATTCTACGGGCCCCCAAATAGGTTGCCCCCATTCCCTCCATTGTTCTCTATGGGAGGAAAAAAGTAACACTTTTTCCCAGCATAGAGAACAATGGAGGGGATGGGACAACCTGTTTGGGGGCCCGTAGAATTGGACCCCGTGGTCCAATCTTTTTGAAACTTGGTGGGTATTTCGAGGAGAGGCCCCAGCAGCTACCCTGTAAGTTTGGAGCCTCTCCCTCAAACCCTCTTTCCTCCAGCCCCTCATATACCCTATGAGTTTTTGCCATTGATTTCAATGGCCCATAGGGTATAATGGGGCTGAAACTGACATTCCCTTTTTGACACACTTCTGGTGATGTCAGGGGCCGTGGCATATGCTAATGAGTTATGCTAATGAGCTCCTGCAGCTCTTTTTCTACGAAAGGACCCCTGCAATTGCCTACCCTTCTTCTCCCCACAAAATGCACCTTGTATGGCAGATGGGGCTGAGAGAGTTCTGAGAGAACTGTGACTGGCCCAAGGTCACCCAGCTGGCATCATGTGGAGGAGTGGGGAATCAAACCCAGTTCTCTGGATTAGAGTCTACTGCTCTTAACCACTATACCACTCTGGCTCTTGGAGAGGCCAGTGGAGAGGCATTCACATTGGCAATGGAGTATTCAAAAGGCAGTTTAAAACTTGCTTCAGCCATTTCACCCCTCACCACCACAGAGCTTTTTCAGGCTTTTTCGAAAAGGCAGATTGCTGCAGTGAATTAATGTCTAACGATCTGTTGCCATAATCTGCTAGTTTCCTGCTTTCATTTTTTTTAAAGTGAGTCTTGAACTTTTCATCGCAGAATTATAAGAAGGCCATTTCCCTGTATAACTTTGCAATGAAAAAGTCTAGTAACTTTTCTTTCAGTGAAAACTGGGAACTAGTGGATTGTGGCAACAGATAATTATAATCTTACTGCATCATAGCCATCAAGCACTGCCAATTTTTTTTAATCCCCCAAACCCTCTGGTGGGGGATGGGGGGGATGCAGTGCAGCTGGGGCAAAAAAAAATCGTACCAATGTGTGCAGGATCTGCAAAAACACACATTTCCCCATCTAAAGGGCACCCAAAGACACTTGGACTGTTATTTCCAAAAAAATGACATGCCGAGCCAGGTTTGGGAAAAGATCATGGCAAAGCACTGCAAAATGTAGAAACGGGATGAATGGAGGACGACATCATGAAAATAGCACTGCAGTAAGGAAGGTGAGGCAAAACGTTTGAATGGAAGTCCTATTAATCTTATTAAAATAAGAGTCCAAAAAGTATGAGTTTACTCCATGGTCCAATACGATCATTCAGAATAATAGGTATATTGTACAACATTTTTTAAAAAAATTAAAACACAAATTATGTGCATCATCCAGCTAAGTTTAGTGTTGCTGATTCTAGCAGGAAAATGTTAAGCTTGAATGTACTTTGGTGGCAGAAGTCAGTGGGACAACGGCTGCTGGATCACGCCCTATCTTTTACCATGCAAGATGTTTTTTGCAGGCACTATTGCTTCCGCCTGAGGACTTCTCTGCATCAAATGAGTGTTTAACACTGTATCCTTCAGCTGTATTAAAAACTCATCCCGTGTTATGTCAGGATGCTGTACTTCTCCTGTTAACAAACTTGTACCATCTTTCTGGTTTGTGCAACAAAACCTCAAATGCTGTTCCTTCAGTGAATGAGTTTTGTATTTTATAAGCCTTTCTGAGAAATCCTGGTTCATCTGGAGTTTGTTACCAGTCAGAGTGCTTAGTTAGAGTGATATTTTAATTAAGTCAACATATAAAACAATGTACAAGCTCACTTTAATGTAATAATCACAAGCACAACTGAAATTTAAACAGAACTTGCTTTATGACTCCTGTATTTTGACAAGTAATGCCCTATTCATTATGTCCTATGAACACCAGTGAAGAACCCGCTTGGAAAGTGCTTACTTACTTTGCCTGCAGTGCTCATCGTGCTTCTGTTTCTCTGCTGCTTTTTCTTGAGTCACTTGTTCAGAAGCCCGAACAACCCCCTTGCTCTTTAATGGGTCTTGCACAGATAGCTGACCGTTTCCTGGCAAGCCACAACTGCATGAACATAGCTTGGGGCCTTATAAATAAACTGAATGTCTTAGTCCCACCCCTAAACCCAGAAAGGAAAAATACTAAACCCCTCCTCTACTGAATATCAAATCCATGTTGCAGTTTAACCACAACGAAGGAGAATAAGACGTGTAATGTCTTGCCATGTTCACACGTAAGAATTTTTGCTTGTGTGTAATCTCCTGGACACTTGTAATCCATAAACCAAGTGACCTTGGACCTGTCTCGTCCACAGAAAGTCCTGTATTTGTCGTAGTTCTTTCTCTAGTTCATAGTAATTACTGCAGTTGGTGCTGCACACTCATACAAAAATATGTTGTGTGACTCATCACAAAAACAAAAGTAAACTCAATGAACGGTTTGTGGAAAAGCTGACACTCTATGGATCATGGAGTGGATTCATGCATATTTTATTCCTTCAGGAAGCCTCTTGACACATTACAGAGGGTGATCCTTGGGTCCCCGCCCTGTGTCATGTGTAATTAACAGTCAAGCCCAAAGGGGAAGGAAGCACTGTAACAAGGACTGTAAAGTCACTGAATAACAGTAACAGATAATAAAAGTATATTATGTATGCAATGCAAATTATAGTGTGATTTTTACACATTTGTGCAACAATTATTATTTTTTCAAAACATCAACTAGATTAATCAAGTATATGATTTTTTACCATGTAAACAGTACATACAATATTATAAGATTAAAGCTTTGGAAAAAGTCTCAGTTGGAACAATTCTCTAAATAGTATGTGCATGTGGAACAAGAAGAGATCTCTGGGCAAGATTCAACGGATGTCCGATAACATTTCCGTTTCCAGATGTCTTTATTAAGAATCTCTCATTTTCAAAGGAATCACATAGTCCAGCATATTTATCATGGCCTAAATGCAGTCCCGGTTGGAGTGAAAGTTTTTTGTGTCTATTTGCTGAGGACAAGCATTCTATTTCAAAATCTTGGACTTATTTCACATGGTGAAAAGTCATATGCCTGATGAATCTAGTTGATGTTTTGGACTTATTTCACGTGGTGAAATCTTGGACTTATTTCACATGGTGAAAAATCATATGCCTGATGAGTCTAGTTAAAGTTTTGAAAAAAATATATTTATTGTTGCTCTAAAATTTTATTTACATTCATATTTATATTGTATGTACTGTTTACATGGTGAAAAATCATATGCCTGATGAGTCTAGTGGATGTTTTGAAAAATATATTTATTGTTGCACTAAAATTTTATTTATTTATTAAAAAATAAAACGCCGTAATACACATTAAAATGGTGGTCACATTAGCTGGTTGCAAGAGGTTCCATGGCCCATTGGTAACATATAAATAATAGCCAGCAGTTGTTGGATGGGTGACAGAAACCTCAGGGAGGCCATACTTGGACATCCGCTGCCTCAGCCAAAGGCCTGGTAGAACAGCTCCATCTTACAGGTCCTGTGGAATTGAAGAAGATCCCTCAGAGCCCTGATCGCAATGGGGAGCACATTCCACCAGGCAGGGGCCAGGGCAGAGAAAGCCCTGGCCCTGTTTGAGGCAGGATGGATATCTTTCAGGCCAGGGACCACTAGGCAATGTTGATCCATAGAACATAACGCTCTTCGGGGGATATACGGGAAGACTACAATATGGGAACACTACAATTTGCATTTCATACATAATACACTTTTATTATCTATTAGTCTTATGAAGTGACTTTACAGTCCTTGTTACAGTGCATCCTTTCCTTTTGTGCTTATCTTTTCCACCAGGGTCCTTGCCTTGTAGACTGCATCACAGTCAGGCATGCGTTGCGAGTTCTCCTCAATCCCCATGTGAATGATGCCCGATTTGGATCATGACAGCCAATTTCCTGACCTCAAACAGTCCTGAGCGACCTCAAACAGTCCTATTTGGCCCACTGGGGAAACCATTGAGCACCCCCAGGACTTTTTGAGGTCAGGAAAATGGTACAGGGTGAAAACTGAAGCCCCTTCTCTATGTCTGTCACAGTCGCAATCTGAATTGAGCACTGCTTACACAAGGATTGATGAGAACTGGTGTCTGTTACACAGGACACAGGGTGGGACCCCCCCAACCCCCCCCGGGACCCCCCAGACCCCCCCCCAGACCCAAGTTGTATAATTTATAATGTATAAAGAGTCCTCAAATTTCCCACATGGATTAATGGGCCTTACAAATTCAAATCCTTTAATGGCATATGAGAGTAAATTAGAATTAGATACAAACAAGATCTAAGGCAAATAAAATCAGATTTAAAAAATACAATCTAAAAGGGTAATTAGAGTGGTATCAAGTGAACAGTGCCTAAAAGCAAAATCAGACAATTATTGGCTTTATCTAGAAAAGAATAACCTTTGTGCAATACTATAGCCAAGTACTCAGCCACTAATTCCATCATCTGAGAGGATTTATCAGGAAGTAAATACTGGTTAATTCTTTCTGGAGAACCCAAAAAGTTAGAAATAACAGGATTAAGATATTGCTGATGAATCTTATGAAACATGAGGCAGGGAAATAGAATATGAATAACTGAATCAGGCTCCAATGAACAATCATTACATAATCTGTTCTCAATGGGGATATATTGTGATATCTACTTGAGAGAACAGCGGATGGAAAAATATTCAGACTGGCAAGGGTGAAAGCCCAACTCTTTTTGGGGTCAGTAAGATTTTGCATGTCCATGGCTCCTTGCCCTGTAAGGGGCAACAGACCCCCCCAAAAATAAGGAGAACAAATCAGATTAATTTCTGCTGCAGTAGTTTGACTCTCAGTGTCCCAGTTTCTTTGACAAATAATCTCTCCTTATGTATAATTGTGTTTTCAGGTGGCACATTTCTGAACATTCTATGCACATGCAAATCAGTTGGCTCCCTGAACTGCCATTCAGAAAGGGGTCCCTGGCCACTGGCTGTGTTGCTGCAGTCTCACCCACAGAAATGGTGCCCAGCATCTTGGCTTCAGTGTGGTGTGAGGCGATGGAGGGGATGGACACTCCGGTGGGCATAGGCTGAGAAGGCTCAGGCAGAAGATTTGGCCGCATGGTTCTATTTAAAGGCCCCACAGCCAGCAGCTTTTCCTTTGCTGTCCATTCATGTGCTCCTCCACATGCCCTTGAGTAGTACCCTAGCCTGCCAGGCAGCTGTTTTAGCCAGGAATGGGGTGGGATAGGGGGAGGAGGAGGGGGACCTCTTCATGCAGAAGTGTAACCCCCAGGAGGGGGAGGTGGTGGCGGCAGTAGTAGAGGGGTGTGTATCTCTCTATGCACTGGCGGCGAGGAGCCTGCCTGAGGGTGGCAGGCAGTGGTGGCAAACAGGGCAGGTTCCACCACTGCTGTGCAGCAGCAGGAGGACCCAATGGGCCCGGCTGCAGCCTGTCTCCAGAGCAGCTGACCAGGGTGGCCCCTCTGTGCACCAAAAGGAGAACGCAGAGAGTGGAGTCACCAGCCGGGCAACCTCCTTCGGTCCTGCGGTCCAGGGGAGTTGCCTACAAGACCAGACTCAGTGGCCGGGAAGCAACCCTCCATGCCTAGATGATCCTCCAAATGTGGGGTGCCCAGCTGTTCCTCCAGAGACAGCAGCAGTTGCCACGAGAGACCGTGCAGGGGAGCTTGGCAAAGCAGCCATCACCTCTTCAGCTCTCCCCTCTGCCACAATGAACAAGCCCCCAGCTGAAGCAAGGCCCTTCCTCGCTGTTCCAAGACAGGGAAACGAGGCCAAGCACTGGCCCGCCCTGCCAAAGGAGAGCCGTGAGCTCGACCAGTTGGACAGCTGCAGGGCGTGCGGCCAGTCATTGTGCTGCTGCTGCCTGCTAGCACCTCACCACTACCTGCTGTCCCCACCTGCTGCCAAAGACACACTGCTGCCACAGCCGCTGCCTCAGCCAGCCCCATCCTCACCTATTGCCGTGCCCCCCTGCAAGTCTGGTGAGTTGGCAGTGGACAGAGAACAGCTACCATTTGGCAGGGAGGAGGGCACAGCCTAGATCTTTCTAGAGCCTGTTGTATTGGTTTTACAACGGGTTTCACTACTAGTATGAAATAATTGAGACTCATCACAGTTCACTAGAGACTCTAAATTAATGCCAATAGAAACAATTTTAGATCTAATATATTGATACCATTTAGAGTTGTAAGAGTCCCTTAATAGATCATATAACAGAGTATTAGAGCAGGTCCAGAAGCAAAGTTGCAACCAGTATTTAATGGTAACCGTCCAAGCAATGGTTGATGGTAAATGAAGGCCAAGTTTACTACAGATGGTGGCAAGTCTAATCATATTTGGTAAGTAATGGGCCTTACCCTGCTCTGACACTTTTAGGATCTAGGGACAACCTCTGCTCCAGACTTCTCCAAGGACACTGGAAAGTGTGGGTGGTGAATACCAGTATTTGCTCTAACACATCCCACTGATTTTGCATAAGGCAAAAGAAAAATATGCTGTCATAACAATATGGATAATTGTGAAAAAGAGAAAAAATAGAAGTGCTGGTATCACAATACTGTTATACAAATATATTATGGAGCAACTCCATTTGTAATATAGCTCACCGCTTCTAGCTATCCCATCTTAAAAAGTATACCATAGAGGGGTGGCCAAACTTGCTTAACGTAAGAGCCACATAGAATAAACATCAGATGTTTGAGAGCTGTAGGACATGAAAAATATTACCTGTTTTTATTGGAAAATATGCAGATTTGCTTTTTATTAACATTTAATGAGACTGCCGAAAATAATAACGAAAGGAGTAAAAGCAGATATTGATAATGATATTTATTTGTCCAATGATATTTGTTTGCTAATGATATTTAGCTTCCCCAGCCGCTCTGCCGGGAGCCACACAAAATGTGTGAAGAGCTGCATGCAGCTCCCGAGCCACAGTTTGGCCACCCCTGCCACAGACCCAGAAAAGGTATAGAAAAGGGTAACCAAAATGATCATGGATCTGGAGAAACAGCTATGACGAAAAAGATAGTATGGTAGAGGTTTATGAAATTATTTATGGTGTGAAGGAGGCAGATACAAAGCAATGCTTCTCCCTCCCTCATTACACAAGAAATCAGGGTCATCAGCGGTAGATTCAGCCTGGACAACGAAATACATCTTCATGAAACACATCACTAACTTGTGATGGTGGCTACTGATGGCTTAAAACTGGGTATCTGACTCATCTGTTTCTCTCCTACCTGCCAAGATGGCTGCAGCAACAAAGCATGGAGTACCAAGTGAACTGAATGTGAAACTCAATATATTCATTTAGATGGAAATTAAATTAGCTGTGTCACTTGACAGTACTTGAAGCCAAATCTTGGAACATACCATAGAGGGGCCTAGTAAAAATTCTTCCAAGAAAGAACTGCCTCAGGCAGGGAAAAACTGCTGGATTTGGAAAAGCCCCAAGAGACAGCGGTACTGAAGCCAAATCATGCCTGATAAATTACCTCAGAAATGTATGTGTCCACAAGCCTGCTTTCTGTCACTGGCCTTGAACATTGCCAGTGTGAGCTGATATTAATTCTTTCAGAGGGCAGCTATTTTCTAAATATGTGAAAGAAACTAATCTGATGGGCGTGCTGTTTTGACAGGTTTATTTCATTTCACTTTAGGTTTAATGCATGCTTCGAAGACACTTCCTGCATGATATGAAGGGGAAGGAGGGTATAAGCTATACTGTCACATTTGAGAACTTTGTGTGCTTTCATCAAGAATAACCATTTTGCCCTGATTTGGATAGCCCAGGTAAGCTCAATCTCGTCAGATCTTGGAAGCTAGCAGGGTTGACTCTGGCAAGTACTTGGATGGGAGACTTCTTTGAAATACCAGAGGCAGGAAGTGGGGGCAGGCTTTATTCAGCCACCTCTCTGAATATCCTTCAGGTCCCCAGTAGGGGTCAGTCACCAGAGGTCACCATGCCTTCCAGGTGTATGCACACACACCCATGCACACACCCATGCATATATATGAAAAAAAAGAATAACCATTTTGATGTAGTAGCTGACTGTGTCCAAGGTCTCAAAATAATATTGGCACTTGTTTGCCTAGTATTATTTTATAAGTTGATTTTTGTTGAGTTCATATAAAGGAAAAATTGCCCTGATCAGTATCTGATGCTGTCAGAGATTTTTGCTTTGGAGCTGACCTTTACAATATCACCACCTGTGGGTAGCATGCGGAATAGTTCTGTAAATGGTGTTACTGCATCTGTAAGGCATAATTTCTGTTTCTCTGCTCTGGTGTAGCAGTTCTAACTTGATGACTGCAGTTAGCAGTGTGCTATAGGGTTGTCTTTCTGTAAGTAGTTGCTGTTCTCTAGTTGTAACTTGCAACGTCTTAGTTTTGGTCTCCAGTGTTTCGATCTCTGCACTACAAATCCTCTAGATACGACTGTCAGACCATGAGTGTGGAAAACATGAAACAGGGATGCTGTTTCGGGCAGCATAACTGCCACAAGACTAATATAAGAGAAGCAATGAATTGTAGAACCTTGATATCTTCCACTGACTAACCAACTGGACACCCAATTACACTATCTGTATAGTAAAGTAGCAATGGGTTACCTGACTTAGTATCTTTTACATATATTAACTTAATGTATTTGATTAAATGGTGTCAAAGTGCAACACCAATTCATTAATGTATTACTGAATCAATGATTAAGCTAGAAATAATTTCTCCCTCATGAGACAGGCTACCTGTGTACGCACGGAGTTCTGAACCATGCCAGCAATGTAGCTTCAGTCTGACGGGGGGGGGGGTGGGGGTTAAATTACATATTTTAGTTGTTTCCAAAATATTAACACCAACACAAGCCATTGGGGGTGAAGAATGAAAGGAGGGGTGAAGAATGAAAGGAGCTCTAATGGATCTTTTGAAAGGTCAATCTGTTCCATCACTATGGCTGCAATCACACACACAATTAGCCCCGGCATAGGTGCGAATGCCAGTCGGATTAAAGGAGCGCGATCAGACAACAACATCTGGGAAGCACCCTGCAGCTGTTGGCAACCCGGTTTGCTCCACCGCAGAAGTAGTTAAAAGACACCTTGGAAAGTCCGGTAGCAAATGGGTTGCTACAGGCCACAGACAGACTTTTCCATGTCTGATTGCTCCAGCGCACTCTCATGGTGTCAGGATGGTCTGATCAAGCCATCCTGACTCCACTCCATTGTTCTCCCCCCTTTGCAGTATGCGCATCAGCGCACACTCCCGCACACTCCATAGGGAGACCTCAGTGCGGAGGTGCGATTCATTGGTTCCTCATGTAAGCGCATCGGAAACAAATGGTAAAAAAACACAAAACCCCAACTCACCTGCAGTTGCATCTGATCACGCAGTGGCGGGCTGCACCCGCAGCTTCAAAAGTCTGTGTGATCATGCAACTGCGGGTCAAATTCCACTGGAGGAAATAGCCTCATTTCCACCACCCCCCTTTTATCTGGTGCGTGTGACTGCAACTTATGTTTCCAACAGTGGGTATAAAGGCCTTTCCCCACTCCTGCTATCCCTCCACTGTTCTCTGGAACTAGATGAATCCATAAGCATCAACTACATGGGGGATCGGGGGCTTAGGCCATCCCTGAAATTTTCCAGGGGGGACTGAGCCCCCCCGGCGAAACGGAGCGCCTGCCTGCCACCGTGCCTCCCTGCCCTGCAGGCCCCCAGCCCAAGAAGAAGCCACTGCCACCGCCAGAGCCACTCCCCCGCACAGCTCTCCCCACCCACACCACCCTCCAGGCCCCCAGCCCAAGAAGAAGCCGCCATCGCAAGAGCCGCTCCCCCCCCGCACACTTCTCTCCATCCACCTTTCTCCCCCTCCCTCCGGGGCTGACTGCCCAGCATGATGACATCACCCGGAAGTGATGTCATCATGCTGGACATGTTGTCGGGGCGACGCTCTAGCACTCGCCTTGAAACTCTATGGCATGCACACAGAATACTACGACTGCTGAAAGGTAATACTGGGCAACCCTACTCTCTCTCTCTTGTCTTTTTCCCTCCCCCTCCCTCCTCCCCTCTGGCCCAGCCCCCCCCCCCCCCGGAAATTGGAAAGTCTACGCCCTTGGATGTATCTGCTCTTTAGACAATATGGTTAAGGACTGTTCATATGCCTGGTGATGGTGTAAAGCGCCATCAAGTTGTAGCCAACTTATGGAGGCCCCACAAGGGGTTTTCAAGGCAAGGGATGAGCAGAGGTGGTTTGCCATTGCCTGCCTCTGCATGGTGACCCCAGTCTTCCTTGGTGGTCTCCTGTCCAAGGGCCAACCACGCTTAGCTTCTGAGATCTGATGAGATCAGGCTAGCTGGGCTATCCAGGTTAGGGCATTCATACGCCTACGCTCTATTGATTTCTCTTGCCTCTTTTTGAAGGCACCTCAGCCTCTGTGGAAACGAACTCTATAAATTCTGTTAATTCTGGTCCCACATACTATTCCATGGGAGAACTCTATTTTCCTCCACTCTGAGCTCTGATAGTTTGTTTCTGTTCTCTCTGCTATCTGTTCTTTAACCAGCTACCAATCCATGAAAGGATATGTCCTCTCTTTACCATGACTGCTCAGTTGATTCAGGAACCTTTGATAACTGATGTTATCACAAGCTTTTTGAACATCCAATATATAATGTTTACTGAATTACTGGTATCTATATAATTGTTGACATACTCAAAACAATGTAGGATGATGTTGAGGCAGCACTTCCCTTTGCATCAGAAGCCATATGGATTAGTCCTTAGCAAAACTTTTCATTACTTGTTTGATAATTCTAGCCTGATAAATGCTATGGCCATTTACCCAGAGCAGGAGGCATTTAATAGTGTTACCATCTATTTACTCAGTCTATAACTTCCTGGTTTCCTTTTTCAAGCTGTTGGCACATTGGATACCTTCCAGTCCTCTGCCATGGAGGCTGACTTCTCAGGCCATTATTTTAGCTAGAAGATTTTACATCTAATTTCTTTAAGGGCCTGCAAGATGGAGCTCTTCCACCAGGCTTTCCACTAGGAGCCACCCCCACTATTACCATCAACGAGCCCAGCCCTCAGCTCCAACATTGGGTTCATTACATCGAGTGACTCAGGATGACACTGAGCTGGAACTCAGCAGCCGTAGACATCTAGTACGCCATCAGCAAGAGATGAATGTTATAACTAATAGTACCTATGATTTTATAATTTATCTGTATTGAGTCATTTTATAATGTTTTATATGGTTTTATCGGCAACTGGTGCCAATGTTGTAAGCTGCCCTGAGCCCATTTGCAGGGAGGGTGGGGTATAAATTGAATGAATAAATAATAAATAAATAAGAAGTTGCAGTGGAACAGTCCTGCCCTGACTAGCAGGTCCTATTCCGCTGTGCCCTCCAAGATGTCTGGGCCCCAGTGGCTGCCCAAGATGTCTACCTGTCATGTGCCAGCCATCTGGTTTTCCCAACACCTGGAGGAGCTTCTCTCTCTCTGTTCAACTGCTGCTTCCACCTGGCCTTTGTAGGAATTGCTTACTAAGAGGGCAAGGACTCCCAGATTCTTCACCCTGTTCTGAGGACTCACTTCCATATCTCCCTCTATCCAACATTT
The DNA here is from genome assembly GCA_029233225.1 of Lepidodactylus listeri. Lineage (NCBI taxonomy): Eukaryota > Metazoa > Chordata > Lepidosauria > Squamata > Gekkonidae > Lepidodactylus > Lepidodactylus listeri. The sequence goes on from JARCFY010000009.1 coordinate 27,598,472, forward strand.
GGTTACCATGGAGACAGCTTACTGCCTTATGCATCACTGAGGGAGTAGCTACTCGCTGACTGCCCCTTTCTAAAGTAGCATGTCTGGAATGATGGAGGTCTATGGTGGTATAGAGAACCATTGCCAACATTAAAAGTTATAAAGCATTTATTAAAAAGCAAATATCCCCACACATGCTTTCAGAACGGCACCAGATTGAGCAGGGGATCCAAATGAAAAGGGTAACATACAATTTCTTCATTCCTCCTTCTGCACATGCCCTAGTAGGTGTCAACCAAAGGCAGGCACTTTAGCTTAAAAGATTAGTTGTTCTAAAGGGTTCCCTTTGCCTTGAAGCTTCTGCTCAGGTGTGTGGGCCAGGACATGGCAATGGCCACCTCCTATAGACCTCAGGTAAGAGTTCTGTCTGCCTCAATAGAATCAGCACAAAAGAACCCCCCCCCTCCTTGCTCCCTAGGGTTTCTAGGACTTACCTGTGTCCTGGTGGGGGCTCCAGGGCAGCTTCTGGGGGTTTCTATGGTTACCATAGAGTTTTTACCCAAATGCTAGAGCATCCCCCGCACAATGTGCCCAGCATGATGACCTCACCTCCAGGTGAGGTCATCATGTCAGGTGGAGTGCTGCTTCCCCCACCAGCCAGCTGGCCAGTGGCAGATTGGGGCCCCCAAAAGCAGGACAAACCCCATCCCCATCAGGGGGATGGCAATCCTATCACTCCCAGGAGTTTTATCTTCTCTTTTTTCTTCCCAGGTCAAAGAAGCTTTTCTTGAAGTCTATAGGAAATTTTTCCTGATGACTTTCTAACACCTTAAGTCCTCCAAATCTCTGTTCCCTGCTAGATCTCACTCATATAGTTGGAGGGGGATGAAGCTTGGCCCTCCCATAGTCTCTTGGTAGGCCTTTAAACATTTCTAAAAGGGGGGCTGAGGAGAGTCTGGAAAGCAATTGAATTGATTTTCCTCCCCTCCTGCTTGTTCTCTGCCAAGAGAGAGAGATAAACTTTTAAAAAGTAAATGTGAGTTTTGTTCAGTTCAAACCTCCAAAAAGAAATACATTTATCTACAGAAATGAGTATCACTGGTGTATACTATCCAGTTCCAGAGACTTGTTAGTTTATGATTTATCAATTATCTATTGAGAATCAGGACAAAGGATGGTTCATGTAGTTTTCCTGCCACTGCCCTACAGCATTTCTGGGTATCTTTCTCCTCCTAGAATTTGTTTTAATATTTTAGCAATATGTTCCTCAAATTTATTTTCACTCAACTTACTGGAAACCCCCATTTGTTATGCAAGCATTTTATTCTACTCATTTGGCTAAGACTTAAGCTTCTTGCCTTTTTACCGCTTCCTTGAATCTGATCATTCTCTTAGAACTGTGTGTCCTTTTTCTAATCTGAGGTATACATTATTTAAAACCACTGGAACAGAAGGTCTGATATAATCTACAAGTGTATTGAGGGGGTTAACCCTCTTCCTTCAGCTTCATTTGTATCAAAGTCCCTGATTTATTTTTAGATATCTCCTTTCATAGAATTCTGTGTGACTGTGTTGGGCCCCCTAGGTAGTTTTCCACTCATGTATTGTGGACATGTTCCCAAACAGTTTGACATTGTTTACCTCTAATATGATACCCTGGGTGCCAGTACCACTCAGGGTTAAACGGAGAACTATCACCCTTTCCTTGTCAGCTCTATAATTAACAGGCTTAAGGCATAATACACAATAATGTACCTAAAAATATTGCATCTTTGTTAGGACCTTTGGTAGCACTCTTGATTTTTCTCTTGCAATAAGGCACATGTTTCTGGATTTGGCCTACAATTCTAAGAACACTTTCCTGAGAGTAAGGCATACTGAATACAATGGGACTTCTGCATGCACCTGTTAAGGGTTGCTCTTGGAGCTATAGTTTGAGAGGAAAGGGGAAGTTACAGATTACTTTTTTAGAAAAACCAAGGCTATGACAGAAAATGCCCTGATCTGCATAGCCCAGGCTAGCCTGATCTCATCAGATCTCGGAAGCTAAGCAGGGTCAGCCCTAGTTAGTATTTGGAGGGGAGACTGCCAAGGAATACCAGGGTCATGATGCAGAGGCAGGCAATGGCAAACCACCTCTGAATGTCTCTTCCCTTGAAAACCCAATAAGGGGTCGCCATAAATCAGCTGTGATGGCACTGCCACCCTGATAGAAAATGAATGTTGAAAGGAATAATGTATAGGGAGAACTGATATGGGTATGTGTTTCTGGCAAACCTACAGCTCTGGTTATTACAAAACATTGAAAAGTCACCACAGCAAATGTTCTTAAAATACAAAGAGCTTTAAAAAAAATTAATCTCAAAACATATCCAAAAGCAGGTCACAAAAGCCCTGTTCACATGTTACAGTGATCACCCAAATATCCCGTCTGTACATGTGTACCTCTGTTTGTAAGAAAGAGACCACTCATGTCCACTTTACAAATGAAACTGGGGGGACTGTGGTTTCAATTACACATTCAGCTTTACATGTGTTCAGTGTAACATGAGAATAACCGAAAGCATGGATAAAGAAAAATCAAGTGTATGCCATACACAGATTATACATGCACGATATTCACAATACTCACAATACAAGAACTCGGGGGCACTCAATGAAATTGCTGAGCCGTTGGATTAGAACAGATAAAAGGGAGTAATTCTTCTCGCAAAGAGTGATTAACACATGGAATTCGCTGCCACAGAAGGTGGCAGCAGCTACAAGCATGGACGATTTCAAGAGAGAATTAGATTAACATATGGAGCTAAGGTCCATCAGTAGCTATTAGCCACAAGGTATAGATAGGAACTCTCAGGCTGAGGACAGACTAGCATTTTGGCCCGATATAGGTCCACTTTTCAAGTGGATGAAGAGAGCCCGTTCAGACAGCCACAGCTGCCCGGCATTGCCATGCCGTACTCACCTGGTCCTGAAGCACTTTCATCCTGTGTTAAACACGTACCTGGTGAAACTGGTGTCAAGCCGTCTGGGTGCGCGTCCATCCCGCTTCCTGGCAGCGTGGACACAAATAAGCCATGCATCAAGTGGTGCCAGTAATGTGAACCCACTGATCTGGCTGCTGCACCCATGCTCCTATGCGCTCATGTGCCCATGCACATATGCGCACCTTGGCAAAACAGACCAAAGCTGTGCGCTGCAGCAGCAGCTTTGCCAGGGGCCGCCACACAGTGTGAATGCCCCGTTCTGCCTCCTCCCTGGTATGGTCCCACATCAGTCTACACAGTGCGAACGGAAAGCCCCGTGACAACTCGGCCCGGGTCTTTTTGCCCCGCTTCCCCTGCACTTCATTTTGCCAGTCTGTCCTTGGCCTCAGTCTGGGGCAAGTGATGCACTGTATTCTTGGCACCTGGGGGGGGGGGGCAGTGGGAAGGCTTCTAGTGTCCTGGCCCCACTGCTAGACCTCCTGATGACACCTGGTATTTTTGGCCACTGTGTGACAGAGTGTTGGACTGAATGGGCCATTGGCCTGATTCAACATTGGCTTCTCTTATGTTCTTATATTCTTATGCAGTCGACTGTAACATGAGAACAGGGCCTGAAACTTGCTATGATTCTGTTCCCCCATAGTCTGTAATGGCTTTGACTCTGCACTGAAACCTGAAATGGTGGCCCTGAACAGTGAGCCAAGATGTTGTAATCAGCAATCAGTATTAAATGTTTGAGTATAAAATACAGGGTCAAGGTTGACCGGGGTACAGTGTTCCCTCTAAGCTGTGCATGTGAGTGGCCACTCATCAACACAAGAAGCCCCCGTCTGGAGACACTCAGGGTCTTGCACTGCCCGTTGCCCACTTACAGCTGTAACATTCTGCTCAGGAAGTGAACTGCTCCACTCAGTAGGGGGTGGGAAATTAGAGGGAGCATTGCTCCGGGTAATGAAAAGCCCTAGTGCTGCTAGTTGGATTAAGGAAGTTACAGCATCACTTGTGAGTCCCCAGGACAAAGATAAAGAAGCAATTTTCTTTAGAAAAGGATACACTTTATTTTAAGATGATGACAGCGTCCCTCATAGTAGGCATCCTCTTTAGGCTGAAACGATGCACGACTTGGAATATCCAAGATCAGACCACAACCATTGTTTTTAAGGCTTCAAAGCTGCCACTGAGAACAACTGAACTGAAACATGGAGAAATTTTAAACAGTTTGCCCTGGCCATTTCTGTGACAGAAATCTACCCACCTCTGGAACCTGATATTAGCTGAAGTGAGCACAAAAGACAATCACAGCAGAGGCACCTGTCTTTTCCCCCACCCCTCACTATCGGTTGCTGTGAGGAAGTGATTTCTGTTGGTGAAACAGCACAGAGGAAGGGGGCTGAGAATATAGTTGCCAAATTTGGCTTGGGAAATCCCTGGAGATTTGGGAGTGGAGCCTGGGGAGGGCAGAACTTGGAGAGGGGAGGGAGCTGTGTGTGGATGGGATGCCCCATAGAGAGTCCGCTCTCCAAAGCTGCTGTTTCCTCCAGGGGAAATATCTGCAACCCGAAGATCAGTTGTAAATCCAGGAGAACGCCAGTATCCACCCTTGAGGTTGGTAGCCCTAGCTGACAGCTCATCCCCACAACCTTGATCCAATTCACAACCACAAACCTTTGCAGATATGCTTTGAGACTGAAACATTCAAAAAAGAAAGAAAAAGAACCGAGATCTATACATGAAAGGCAATTTAGTCGTTGGAAGTTGCATTCCCTGCAATCTGACAGCAAAGGAGAGGTGGTGGCTCTTATAAGATGGCATCTGCGTTTCTTCTGAGTACTACAAAAACCAGTTTCCTTTTTTTTTTAAAGTGCTTAAAAGATTGAAGACACCTGGGCATGATTTTGAATGGTAGGAAAGGGTTAAGCACCCTTCCTCCTCCTCTTCCACTAGAGACTACTGATCATTTAAAAAAAGAGTTTAGGGAATGCTACATATATATGTAAAATTAGCTTGCCATTATTCCTGTTCATCAATAAGCAACAGTGCTTTCTACAATGGTCATATGGAACAAATCAACTTTTTATTCTCAACATGTGTCATTGTGGTATTCTATGGTGAGTTGCATAGAGCTCTCCAGCTCTTTCCCAACCAGAGAAAGATAAAAGACTCTTTATCTGGACTGGCTCTTGGCCGTCATTTTTATTTATTTTCTCCTTGTTGACACAAACTGATAACCGACAGGGCAACATCTAGTAAACCAGTCAGCCTGTTGACACAATGGCTTAGATGGTTGCATAATGCTTACTGAGCGGAACTGCAAATCATTATAACTCGTTTTAAAAGCTAAGATGACTATCCTATTGACATTTCTGACCATCTATGTAGATTATTCTCCTTTAGGTTACGATATCTGGCTATAGGTTCTCTCTTTCTGCTCAGTTATGAATGTTTTGCTCGAGTTCTCTCTGCCTTCTGGGAGATAGGAACACAACACAAATCAGTTCCCCCTGCCACACTGCAGCCTCTGATGTCAAAGGGACAACTGCAGAATTCGTCCACAAGTCCTGTTAAAATGAATGGAGGCTGCTTTCCAACAAAGCAATCAGTAGGACAGAAGCAAACAAACAAAAAAAGGGAAGGAAGGAATTTTTGACTCTCCGTACCTAGAATGAAATCCAGCCTTACACTTGTCCCTGGTGTATTATTTTGCAAGTCAAGAAACTAAATTCATATACAGCTTTTCTATCCATGGTTCCTGTTTGAAGTCAGTCTGAACGGGTGGTTTCCATTTCAGTTAAAGGACTATATGCCACAGAGGAGACCTGAACTTCCCACTGTAGACCAAGATGCGGCAGCACCCCCAAACCATGAACCCCTGTCCCCCTCCTGGACTCAACCAACCAACCAGCCCAGCATGATATTGGCCACTTCTAAGCAGCTTGCTCACTTCATCAGGCCTCACCAACTGAAAAGTCTGCATTGGGGCAGACAGAATGAGAAGTGAGCTTACATCACTACCACAGAGCAGGCATGACCACTTGCTTTCTCCTGTGTATGGTTGCATTCACATTGAGTTTTCTTCTTCATCTGCTCTAACCATGTGCCCAACTGTTTCATCATCCCAGGCTCCTCAGAAAACCACAGGGCATTTCTGGCTCCACAGAAGGGAGTGTTATAGTATTTTGTGCATTCTTTTAAGATTCTAAAATCCACTTTGAGCCTCAGCCAGAAAGGCAGATGATAAATGAAGTGAGTAAATGGTGAAGGGAAAAGGTGATGATCCATCCATTACATCCCACGAAGGCTGTCATTGCCAAAAACGTGAACTGGGGCTACATTTGTGTATCTGCACAGAACAACATACACACTAACCCAAATCACACTGATGTGATCCAATGGTTCCAAGTATGCACATGGTGAATCTAATACCTCCCTCACAATCAGAGCCTGTCCCATCCATTTCTTCCTGCAGGAATGCTTCATGCCTGTAATGGACTACTTTAATATATAATATTTTAATAGGAATAGGAACGTATGCCTTTCTGGAGGTGGGGGACAGGAAGGAAAGGAAAATAGCTGTTGTTTCCAGAGACCCAGCACTGCTACAAAATAAGACTGCTGGTTAAGAAGATCAGCATTGTGTGCTTAGATTTCACATCGCAGTTTGTTCTGCTCAAGCCTTGTCAAGACTTGTTTGGACATCTGTGTAATAACACGTCTCTAAAATAAACTATCCTATCCAGTTCGTCTGCGAGTAGAACACAGTAGCATGGAGACAACGGGACTACTTGTTCTGGTGCAACTACTACTGGAGTCCCCATTTCCACATGCCACACTTTTTGAAGAGAGCTTAAAGGCAACTGCTTACCTTTGACACTTCACATCCATCGCTGATCTAGACGGATTCTTCATTTCCTTCATTCTACTGCAGGGGGGTTCACTCGCCTGTCGCCAGATCACCCCACAGCACCTGCTCTTGCCTGGCTCGCTGCAATTCAGAAGCACGAGAAGCAAGGCAGGCAGGAGGTTAATGGGCCATCCTTAACAGCTGCTGCCACAGAAGTACTCATAAGAGCAACCAGGGCCAGCCCCAGGGTTTTTTGCGCACTAGGCGAGGCTACCTTGTGGCGCCACCCCAAGTGAGGCTGCCTTGTAGCACCCCCCACCACAGAACCGCCCTTTCCACCACCAGAGACCTGCCCACAAGGGACACCCCCCCCAGTTCCAGTGCCCACCCGCCTGCCTGGGCTCATGAGCTCTCCAGCCCCGCCAGCAGCCACCTGCACCAGCTGGCCACAGCGCCTACCAGTCTATCTGCATTGGCCCAAGACTAAGTTTGGTTCTTAGCCTGAATGGAAAGCTGCATTCAGACATAATGTTAAATCTCGGTTTGCATAAAGCATACTATCTCCTGGTTTGAGTCTCTCCGCCGTCCTGTTTGCCAGCTGCGCTCCTAGGCGGCCGCCTAGTTGGCCTAGTGATAGAGCCAGCCCTGAGAGCAACCACAGTAGGGGAGTTATGTGTTGCATGAAGACCTGTGGCATTTTCAGATCACTTGTTTTAGGGAAATGCGGCTGCTGGGGGCTGCCATTTGAATTGGAAGACAACATGTAGATAGAATAGGGGTGCGAGGTAACACTTTCCCAAGCACCGTTTTCCCTCCATCCGAAACAGTCCTTCCCAGGGGTCATTTCGTAGAAAAAGAGGTGCAGGCACTCATTAACATAACTTATTTGCATATGCCACACCCCCTGGCATCACCGGAAGTGTGTCAGAAGGCAATACCCACCGCTCAGGCTCCACCCCAAAAATCTCCAGGTATTTCCCAACTAAGAACTGGCAAGCCAGCTTTATACTTTGACTAAAGACACTTTAGGTTTCCTTTGCTCTTGCAGGGAAGCTACCCTACAACAAGCATGAAAATACAGGTCAGGATAGTATGGTTTTGCTTTTTTCCACAGTGCATCACCATATGTGCCCACTCCTGGGCTTGTTACTCCTGGAACGGCATTCCTGCGCATTCCTGCTTGAAATGACCCCAGGTCCTTCCAACCCCCTAGGTTGAGAAGATGAAGTCAGTCTCTTCCCTCTTGAGGTGTCAGGACCTGCATTTCATAAGAGGGGGGAAATGTTTAAAAAGAATCATGGAAATGCAGATAGGGTTGGATCCACCACATTCTTTCTGTGGACAGGGCTGGATTTGGGGGACTGCAACAGGAGCAGTCATTCTTCTGTAATAAGCACCGCTGACGACATCATGAGAGGAAGCACAGTGCTTTAAGAAAAGTAAACTGAGATGGCCAATCTGCCAATGCTCCCTGCATTAGATAACGTTGTTATGGGAAGTGCAGTGTCTTTCCCCAAAACTCACTTTTTGCGATATGCAAATTGATTCCTATTGTTCTCTTTTCCACTTTCAATAAAGGAATTTGTCTTCGGTTTCGAGAACTCTACATATGCATCCTTGTGTAAATTCAGCCACTGCAGGTTTTTTCCTTTCTTTTTGACGGTCCACATGACGGGGTGGTGCTCCGCAGCAAGAGAAGGGAGATGATGTTGCCTGCCTCTGGGTGTCTGCAGAGTGAAAGTCTCAAATTTTGCAGAATCTCCCATCCTGCCCATCCTCTTTCGCTAAAAAAGGAACAGATTAAAAACAGGCTCCAAATTCTTAAAAGGGGGGCGGGGGGAGATTGCAAGATTTCAGGGAGAAATTGGGTAAAGAGGAATTAAAGGATTTTCTCTTAACAACACTATTTAGGAACCAATCCAGGTCATGCCATTGCAGAGTAAATAAAAACAACATACAACTGGTGGAGAAGGAGCCCAGGAGTCCTTGGCTGGGTAAATAGTAGGGTTCCATGTACATGAGAAGAAGGAATCTTCCGGCACTTATAAAGGATTCATAGATTTATTGACATAGATTTAGTGTATATATTTCTACTGTCAGAGGTTTCACTTCATGCATCTCATGAAGTGGACTCTGATGAGTTATGCGTTATTCAATCTGTTAGATTTTAAGGTGCCAAAAGGCTCCTCTTTGCTGCAAAAGATGGGACAGAGCTATCCCACTGGTGTTTATGTTTATCTATAAGATAGCGCCATCTAGTGATGTGCTGGACTTGCATTGCTGTGCCGGGTTTCTTGTTCCAGTATTGCATTTTTGAGTTTGTCTTAGCTAAACAGATCAGTGCTTTTTGAAATAAACAGGTAGAGATCTGCAAAATGTGGTGGAAATCTGGGTAGATCCCCGTATCAAATGTACAGCTGGGCTGAGTATCAAAAAAAACTCAGGAAGTAATCCACTCTACATTACATTCCCACTACCTATTTAAATTCACAAAAATAGTTTCATCCATTCACCCATCAGGTTTTAAACTAGCTACCATAGGAATTATTCCTGTGCACCCATTCCTGACAGCCTTCATTATGTAAAGAGCAGTGACTTAAGCAATTCTTTAAGTTCTCTCTCACCATTCTGATGTTGCTTTCTTCTAAACCAGTTGAGTATCCAATTCCAGATGGTTCATTGTGTTAGTCTGTTGTGACAATACCCAAAACAAAAAGGAGACCTATTTTACCTTAAAGATGAATCAGTTTTATCATGGTATTAGATTTCAAAGACTAGAGCATACTTCAGTAGATGCACGGAGTATGACATCAGTTGTCAGATACAGATATGTGCACATATACTCATGGTTACTGAAAGAACTACTGTAAACATCAGGGTCAAAAGGGCAGGAAATGCAAGTAATTCAAGCTGTACAGCTGGCAAACAAAATGTGAGATGCAGGCTGACACATATCACAGTTTGGTACCTCTTTCATTTCATGGCCTTTTGACATTGCTGTTTACAAGTTTTTTCCTCTATATAACCATATATATCTGCCAACTGAGATCATACTTCGTTCATCTGATGAAGTGGGCTGCAGTCCATGAAGTGTATATGCCCAAGAATACGAGTCTTTAAAATGCCACAAGATTCATTTTCGTTTTTACATATTTAGTCCATGCATTCCCCCAAAGTTCTTCTTACACTATTTTGTGGGCTGCTTGTAACGAGATCCATTACGCACATCTCCCAGTCTAGATTCTTTGAGTAGCATAGCAAACCTTTCCAAAGAAAGCTTCCATACTACTTTATGCAAGGCACAAAACGGTGGTCAAACTCAATCTCTGATGCAGCTGACTGGAGCCGGCCTTTCAACCAAAGGCCCAGAGATTTATTTTAAAATGCAAAGCAACTAGTAGCTATTTGCATAACATGCAGAGCTCAAACAAATGCTCTACTTACTTTGCCTGCGAGTAAAAACAACTTCTTACTGTTATTTCTGGCTGAGATGTTCTGTGACCTAACATAATCTCTTGTTGCTGCAATGACAGCATCCTGTTGGATGGTGTTAAATACTGGGTTCCATGGACAAGCAGACCCCCAAGTCTAGTGATCAGCTCAGCTTAGTTAGTGATTCAGCAGATACAAGACAAAACTCCAAAGCAACAGCCTTGTTTAGATAGCATGCAAAACCACACCCAATCACACCCAACTCCCAACGATAGGCTATTTACATAACTTTGATTCCTTGTTGGTCCCCTCTAGAGTCCTGGTGAGCTATTGTTCTAGAGCTCCAAGCTCAGCCAGTCTCTGGTAGACAGTCCTGGAATGTTCCAGCCCTAATACATAACAGTTGAAGAGATTAAAAATTCTTCCTGCAAACTATGACCATAAAAAGTTATGTTTTGACCAGACTTGCTAGATCCTGTCCTGATTTCTCATACTTGAAGGAGGTACTCGGACACCAACTGTTCTCTACCATATAGCAGTTTTCCTAAATGGTCCCAATATTCTTCTGTCTATATCCACACACTGAATAGCGCCACTCCCCTCCGCCCCTCAGTCCGTGATTGGTGAAGGACCGAGAAGCTGGGTGGAGCCAGCTGGGAGAGAGCTACTCCCCATCTCCCCATCTCACACCCAGGTCTCGGTCACGCACACCTGCTCTGTCAGGAAGTCCCGCAGGGTTGAGGTCTTATTATTTATGGACCTGGCACTACACAACACCAATGTCAGAGGGGGGTTAGTCTCAGCCCCACAGTCTGCCAGCCTCAGGATGGGACGCAGGCTGGAAGAGGGCTGAACTTCTCTGTTTCTCTGCCTCCTTCCTTTGGCTTCCTGCCTGGTCATATCTTGCCTTAGTTCTTAACGTTGTCTCCCCAATGCTTCTAATAAAAACTTGGGTGTGAGGAGAGAGTCAGCAGAATTTGTATCGCCATTGCCTGAAGAAGCTAAAGAGGTACTGGCAAGTTCAGCCAATGCAAAAAATTCCCGTAGCAAAGGAGCTCCCCCGGCATTCTTTTGATTCTTTTTGCCCTTAGAAGCTTTAGGCAGCATCCTTTAGGTTAGGTTTGTTTCAAAATAGTCAATTAGAGTTGATTTAAGAGCAAGAGGTCTGGGAGCAGCCAATAATGGCTTCTCCCTAGAGTCTTATTCGACTGACTTTCGAACAAGGGAAACCTTTACCTTTATTATTTGTTTGCTCTTTTTAAGGGAATATTTTTGGTTAAAAATTCTCTCAATAAATAACATTACCCATAGAAAAAAGGTATAATGTGTACGTCAATTGACAAGGGCTATTTTAAGAGATCAGTGCATATTAGAAAATCAAAAGACATGCCTCTTTTTCATGGCTTGATTCTAATCATGAGACTTGAGGCTCAAAATGGGACTGTACAGTCCCTGCTTGTAAGTGTTACATTGCTTTCCGTACAAATAGATATGCTGTACAATTCCTTCCAGTTTTAGAACCTGACAACTAACACAGTACAATAGAAGCAAACTACCATTAAAAACAAACCCACAGCATTAAAAAAACTATTAAAATAGGGATAGAGAGTTATATGATTTCCATTTCATTTATCCTGTGCAGGTTATCTTTGCAGTGATACATGAGGAATATTGGCTAGTTTACAACGGTGAGGTTGGCAGATGTCATAAAAGCAGTGTTGCCCACAGAACACTGGAGATAAAAGATTCTTGAATTCCATCCCTTCTTATCTAGCTGCCTTTTCCTAGGACATTGGGTGAAGAGATGAGCCAGTTACGATAAAGAGAGAAAAGCATTGGATGAAAATTCTGAACTTCTGAATGCCATGAAGTCTTGGTATACACAAAATTGCCTTCCTCTTTCAGTTCAAATGTTTTAACCCTGCAAAACAAATGCCACCATTTCAAGAAAAGAAAAATATAACCCAATACAAACCAAGAAAGCTGCTCAGCTTGCGTTTCTGCAGAAATTACCTTCCTGCACGGCACTTCAGTAGGTACCAAGAAAGAACATGTATGACAGATGTTTAACATTTTTGTCTCATCATTTAATTAAAACAAACATGAGCACGATGCAAAACAAAAATAAGAATTTTATAACTTGGTGGATTAATTATGGTTTTTTTCACATTTAGGTCCAGCTCAAGTCTGAAAGTGCAGTGTTTTTATTTTCATTTCATTTGTGTTTTAAAGCTTCCACATGGTTTATCCATGCACCTTTTGGCTCTTCCACTGCTTTCACGTGATCTTTCCCAAACTGCCTTTGCTACAACTTTTTGGAAAGACTGCAGTCAAAGTGGGGTGAACACTGCGTGGGTAGGAAAGTGCCCGCTTGTTTTAACCTTACACACATCGGCATGAGTTTCCCTGCCCCAGTCCACCAAGGCTGCCACTTCCACACAGCACCAAGTGGAGGGTGTTTTCTCTTTTCTTTATCGTTATTGATTTTCCTTATTCATCAGTTGATATATCACATAGCAATATGTCAATGACCAATTAAGAGAAAACTCGGCAAAGCCCCCTAGTGGCCAGCTGCCAGAACTGGGCTACGGGAAGTGCAGGAAAACATGCTGTCTGAATGCTCTATTATTGCAACGGGAGAGCAACAAGAATGCTATCACCATTTGGAAACAGCCTATGACAATTTCACACCTCCCTATTTCCTGCTGTGTTAAAGAGCCCTTCCAAATTCATACCTTAAGTGTTTGCATTTGTTGCAGTGGAACATTAGCCAGTATAGTGTAGCTGTTAAGAGTGTCGGACTAGTATCTGGGAGACCCGGGTTCGAATCCCCACTCGTGCCATGGAAGTTTGCCGGGTAATCTTGGGCCGGTCACACTTTCCCTTGCCTCTCAATGACACATGACAAACCAAATACATAGCACAGCCTAGCCTACCTCACAGAGTTGTTGTGAGGATAAAATGGAGGATAGGAGAATGATGTCAGCCACTTTGGGTCCCCTACTGGGGAGAAAGGCTTACTTCATTTATTACTTATAAATGAAGTAATTTTTTAAAAATGCACACGGAAGATGCCATTATTACCGGCAGGATTATTCACACAGACACAGTTTTGCATTAATGTGTCAAACTACCAACATTGCTGTGATCTCACAGGCTCCTCAAGGTATGTAAAGACCATAAGAACATAAGAGAAGCCAATGTTGGATCAGGCCAATGGCCCATCCAGTCCAACATTCTGTGTCACACAGTGGCCAAAAACACCAGGTGCCCTCAGGAGGTCCAGCAGTGGGGGCAGGACGCTAGAAGCCCTCCCACTGTTGACCAGCTCCTATATGCACAAGTGGACTTTTCTGCCCCTTCTTTACCTTTCATAGCAGCTCCCTTGCCTCTCAGTGACACATGACAAACCAAATATATAGTGCAGTCAATGTGGGCTTTGTAATAGTACGCAAAGAAGTATGACTCAAGGATGAAAATGCCTTCAAACGTGTCTGTAATCTTTATGTCCATTCCTCTGCAATTTCAGCACCAGGGCTGCCCTGATGGGATGCTGCCGGAATCTGCTGTCCCAGGAATAATTGCAGGGAAGACAGAAACAAGTTAAGATGAATATCAATTTCAGAGAACAACTTGATCCTCTGCTGAGCCCAAGAGGATCTATGAAGCCAAGGCCCAGTGAGGACAAAACTAGTTCTTTTGCATACAGAAACAACCCTCATCCCCAAACAGTGTGCCACATGAAAGGTAAAGTACTCTTTTAAGGTTAACGTGGCCAGTCTCTGCATGAACAGGAAGCACATGTTTCATTGCAGTATTTTCTCTCTTACTTTTTTTTAAAAAATGCATATACCATAACAGAACGTAAAGCAGTCACAGTGAGTCTCCAGTTGCAAAAACTGGTATTGATTCCAAGGAGAATAATGAAAAGCGATGGAGCCTTTTCCAATCCCCCATTGGCAGCATGCAAATCCCCTGTGGCTGTGGCGTCTGTACATGCCCATCACCAATTTTTCCAGTGACATCTCAAGATCTCCCTGGGGATAAGGAAGAGGGCATGGTGAAAAATGTGAGCTCAGGCTTGGAACTGAATCCACAGGATCAGGTCTATGGGGCTGTGGGGAGGGGGGGTCTTAATCCTTGCACCATTTTCCTGAACTGAAAAAGTTCTGGGGAGCTACTGTTTGCCTCCTGGATAAATACATGTAGCTCATCAGTTCCCCCAGGGGCAAAAATACAATTCCCTAGGGCCATATCAGGTTAGGAAAGCAACACAGTATGTGTGTGGGGGGGAGACTTAAACCCCATTTTAACACAGCCCTGATTAGAAGTAGAGCCCCTGGGAATTTTGTCCTAAGCAAGGAATTCCCAATGTAGATCTGGTTGGCAGGTGAACATGGGGATGGGGACAAGACAATGTATGGTCTAATTAAGCTCTCAGGTCAAGTTGTTCGAGGTATGATCAAGGGTGGGGGGGGTTGGTTTGCTACCTAATTATACTTTCTAGAGTATTCAGTCCGATATTTATAGAATCTCTCATTTTAGAATCAACAAAGCACAATTAGAAATACTAGTTAAATGCTGGGCTGAAAGATAAAATCACTTAACAGTACACAGCAAGCCACCACGAATCAATCAGTGAGACTGTAAACGGGTAATCTAGTCAGCTAGACTCTGATGATTCATCAGGCTGTGGCTTTCTTCTCAGGCTTCTGAACTGGGTCAGTTTCCACAAAAATGTTACTACAGTATCAAATAACGCTACACAATGAGTTTTCATGTTTCATGAATTGCGACAATATCAAATGATGCTACGTGGTGAGTTTTCACGACAAATCAAACACTAGACTTTTCAATGACATATTTAGCAATGAGATATTAAGTGTTAGTTTACACATGAATGTGTATGACCTGGTGTTATTATTCGAATACTTGTGGGATGGTCCTCCACCTTATCTATAAAATGTGTGTTGGATCAGATGGTGGGTGAAAGAAACATTTCAGTTTGTGATTGATCTGTGATGACTCATTCCCCCTCCCCGTAAGTTATCATCTGTTATTACAGTAGATTGATGAAAAGTGTGGACCTGCTCCAAGTGTTACACAACTGAGGGATGTGCATGCATTTGTGAAACAGAACTCTGCTTTGTGACCCACATCTGCGCTGTGTCTATATACCAAACCCATTCATACAACTGGGAGGAATTTTAAGGCACCTAATTATGCATCTTTTATTTGTTTCTTTATTGCCCAGGATTAAATGATGTACCTGTCTGTGTTGTGAGAGATCTAGCCTGTATTTCAGGACACCCCTTAATGCCAAGGACAGAACAGGGTCAGAGTACAATGCGCTCTAGAACATCAGTTAGGCGCACTTTTCCTGGTACCACCTCATCAAATTTGCAGTCTATCACAAACAAAAGGAATAGTTACCCAAAGTCAATTTCACGTAAGTAGCCTCCCTTCTTAATACAGATAGAAGACGTGAGTGTGTTTAGGGCTGGACTTCTAGACAAGCTTATCCAAGTGACTGCTTAGGGGCGGCACAATGAGGAGGATGCTGATACAGCAGACACAAAGTCTCATTCAATTCTTTGGATTCTAGATGATATGAAAGAAGACCTTGCATTGTTCAAAATCAGAACAAGGAACACACCCATTTTGAAAAGAAAGGTAATGAGATGGGCCCTCCTGTGCTTTTATCATTCAGACCTGTAAGATGTCTTGTCTCACACTTTGACCCTATGAATCCACAAACCCTTGCACTGATGTACCATAAGCACTGAAAACCTCTTTGCTTTTCCATATCACACATTCATTTCATTTGAGCCAATTTTTACCACAGAGTTTTGCCCAAAAACTAGAGCATCACCCCCCAACGTTGGCAACATGACATGATGACATCACTTCTGGGTGATGTAATTACACCGTGTTTGTGGGCATTTGTGGGCGGGTTTTTCCCCTGCTGGCCAAGTAGCCGGTGGTATGAAGGACCCCGCAAAGGTGGGGAAAACCCACCCAGACCGGGGGTCTGGCAATCCTACCTGGATATCAGCTGGAGTACTGGGAGATTTCCAGGGGCCACCTGGAGGTTGGAAATCCTATCACAGAGAAAGTCTGGAAAAGTTTTAGCAGGGGGTGCATGTTTTGCAGCCTGTGCATTCCCTACCCCTGCATTAGTATGTTTCAGAATTCTAGTTATCCAAGAGCCATAACTTATGATTTCACTTCTTTGAGGGTTCATGTTTGGCCTACACAAAATCTGCAGGAAAGCTGGGAGTAGGGTTGCCAGCTCTGGGCTGGGGGAATACACGGAGATTTTAGGGGTGGAGCCTGGGAAGGGTGGGGTTTGGGGAAGGGGCAGGATCTCAACAGTGTATAATGTTATAGAATCCACCCTCCAAATCAGCCGTTTTCTCCAGGGGAACCGATCTTGGTCATTTGGAAATAAATTGTGATAGCAGAAGATACCCATGGGCCACCTGGAGCTTGGCAACCCTACAAGGAAGGCTTTTTTTAAGGCTCAGGGTTTCAATGATGCTTTCTGCAGAGAGGAACTCCTCTCCCCCACTTGCTAATTCAACAGACATGAAGGAAGAGGAAGTGAAATTTGCAGTGATCAAGAGGCGAAACTGACCAGAAATCTGGGATGGAAAAGTCCATATTAACTTTGGTTTGTCACCTGCGGCCTGAATATTCACTCAAAAGATCTGTTCATATATACGCTTGGAGGCAGTCCTTGGACCTAAGATTACAACCTGTTTATTATGTAACAATGCTGCATCTTTTTATGTGCTGATTTATGACCAGAGTGAGCTTCAGAGAAAATATATTCCGGAACAGTCAGAGGTTATGCCTGTAGCTGACGCCCGTGCTCTTCCACCCACCCTGGCCCTCCGTTACAGACCAGAAATCATGGAGGATATGAATTATACCTTAACCTACCTGGACCATGAAATAAAAGTAAGAGACAATGAGTAAATGGTTCTGTCCTACATTATATATTTCTGTTTAATTCAAGGAACCAGGAGAAAGGTATTTCGATCCTGCAACTGAATCCAACCAATCTGTTGAAAAGAAACGGAATATGAGAGCTGGTGGCATAGAGAAAGGAGAGATTACAATTTTTAAGATATTTTGCTTTGAAAGTCGTTACAAACTGCTTCCAGCAGCACATATACTAAAACTGGTAGTGCCTTTTTCCCGTTTCAACCTGGGCTGTTTCTGCGGAAAAAGAATGCTAGACCTGACCTCAGCCATGACTGTCAGTGAGAAAGGTGGACTATTAATAATGCAAATAAAAAAATAAATTCATTTTCCTGTTAGCCAAATATGGATGGGTCTCTGTCAAGGATTCCAAGGCTAAACGGGTCCCCAGGGCTGATGTACACAAGTAGCCAAACTTTTTAAAAAATATATATAAAGTTTTAATATCTTGCAGAACAAAAACTTTACAGGCAACAGAATGTTCTAAAATCTTGCAGAAAAAAGGAAAACTAGCTTATCATGTTTCCATGATCTGTGTCAGATGGCACAAACCTTAAGTTCAAGAGTCAAATGCCATAGTTTACGTGTTCTCTACACTGCTGTCTATTGCAATATGAGCATATCATAATCCAGGCCTTTAGTCTGTCAGAATCCAAGCTGACCGCCTTTCTCCAGGGCTCTTAGCTCAATTACAGTTTTTTGGCCAAGCAGCATCAGGTGATGATAACACCCAATCAGGACACATTCTTCCTGGAACACTCTAGAAAGTTCTCTCATCACTCCTGATTCCCCTCTCCCTACAGTTCACTTTTAAATACAACCTGCAATATGGGACCCATTTTTAGTTCATTTTGTCCAGGGATCTCTATCGCTGCCAGCAGGGGGCTCCAGGGTCTGTCCGGGAATCTTCAGGTGCACATGCAAAGTGCATGCACTGCAATGCTGTGTGGCACTCTAGTTTTCGGGCAAAATTCTATGGTTTGAGCCGATTTTTACCACAGAGTTTTGCCCAAAAAACTAGAGCATCACCCCCCAACGTTGGCAGTGTGATGACGTTACTGATGAAATGGCAGGCATGGCTTCTGTACCAAACATTGGAGGTCACCCGGTCTGATAATGGTGGTCATTCCAATGCTCTGACCAGTCTTAGGTCAGCATGTAATTCTGAGGTGGGTCCCAACATACCACTTGAAGGGTGATAGTCTGGCTGGTCCCTGAATTGTGTTCCAACATGAATTATTTATTTGATTCGATTTCTAGACCGCCCTCCCCTGTGAGACAGGGCTCAGGGTGGTGTACAACAATAGAGCAGAAGACACCCCAAATCCAGGGACAGGTTGATAATGTCTACCAGGGGACCCCATATTCCCTCACTACTGGCTTTCACCATCCACAAGGGACATGGGTCCAAGAGGCATGTGGTTGGCCCAACAGTACCCAGAATCCTGTCAAAATCAGCCCAGAAGAGTTAGCAGAAATGATCAAATACCAAATCCAATGACGGCCAAAGGGCCTCCAGTTTACTTACTGTATCAATATTGGCTGGGAGGCCATGGCAGAGCAATAAAACTTTATAAAAATCCTTTTTGACAGCCTTGACCACCACCTAATAGGATTTAATAAACGTCCTATAAGATGTTCTTGTGGCTTCATTGCGAGTATGCTGCCAAACTCACTCTAGTCGTCTAAGCTCCAGTTTCATCCCCCAATTAGAAATTAAAGCTTCAAACATCTGGTTATTATGGTTGTGGGTCAAAATTTGGATAAGTGATCCACAGGCCTGGGAATTCCAGAAACAGTTCTGAGACTGGTATTTTAAAAATTTCAAATTGGACTATGGTTAATTTGATAAATTACAGTTATGCACCAATCATTAAATTCCCCCCCACCCCCAAGAGATAAGGGGGCTCTGGTTTGGATCCAGCCAGTTTTTCCGGCCAATTTTTGTCAATACCTCTGCTTACTGCAGCCTATCCTACATGGCTCTTGTCAATGCATATGCCATCAGCTGTTCGGCACGTGCTTTGCATGCAGAAGATCCCATTTCAAAGAAAATCTGGAGGAAGGCCACTGCTGGTCTGAGCAGAAAATACTGACCTTGATACACCAATGGTCTGATTCAATATAAGGCAGCTTCCTGTGTATGTTCAGGTTCAGTCTGCAGCATTTCCAGTTAAAAGAATCAAGCAGTATGTGTGTGAATGACCTCAGCCCGAGACCCACTGCCTGTCAGAGTAGACAACACTGACCTTGATAGAGCAGTGGCCTGACTCAGTATAAGGCAACTTCATGAGCCTGTGTCATGCTCACAGTCACAGGCCATTTTTATTTTGGCTCACTGGACACCCAACCTATATAGCCTAAGCTAAGAGAATTCTATCAAAAATTTGCTTCAGTTTTGAAAATATGCACGCCTATGTAATTTTATTCTCTCCTCATATGTCACTGATGACACCCCCCCCCCAAAAAAAAGATCTATCTAATGAACTGGCACACTTTATTTGTATCACTTTGGTTTGTCCCAGATCCTGGAAAAGCTTCGTGATATTTTACAGACAGACTCCCTTGCAGAGATTCAACAGTGGTTGTCAAAGGCAAGTCTGAATGGTAAGAAGAGGAATGAACTAGGATTCGAATATGCTAGTCAACCAGCCAGTCAAACTGCAGGCTAAACGTGTTGCTTCATGTCATGACAAAAATCAAAGAGGAGAACTTTGTGAATTGTTCACATTTATAAATACTTTGTCAAATATCATCTATTATTCCTTAAAATTTAAAGCTATTTTCTTGTTTCACAATAAATAAATACGTAGCCAACAAATTAAATCACGTGATGATTGAAGTACCTTCTAGGGGTGTGCAAAAAAAATCCCCCCTTCAATTTGGGTCTATTGGACCCGAAAAATATTGGTATTCTCAAATACCAATATCGGTATTGTATTGGGATTTAGGTAAATATCCGGGAAACCTGAATTTATTCGGCTTCGTTATACTCTATGGGGATTGTCCCCAAAGAGTATAATGGAGAATCGATCTGGAGATATTTGGGCCTCTGAGGGGGGCTGTTTATTAAAGTAGAGGCACCAAATTTTCAGCATAGCTGCTGGTGCCTCTCTCTCCCCCCCCAAGTTTTAAAAAGATTGGACCACAGGATCCAATTCTATGGGCCCCAAAGAAGGTGCCCCAATCCTCCATTGAAACCAATGGAGGAAAAAATGGCATTTAAAGACAGCGTGGTCTCTTTAAATGTTCACTTGCTGAGTTGCTCCGAGGCATCAGGACTCAGCAAGTGAACTCAGAAGACATTTACAGAGACCACATTCTCTTTAAATGCTTTTTCCAAGCTGCCCCCCCACCCCCAAATTTGGCTTTTATTCAGGCACTGCTTGTTCAGTAGCCGAATCAGATTCTCTCATCTGTATTTGGAGTAATAAATACCAAAAAAAACTACCAATAAGGTATTTATTTGGCTCAGTATATACCAAGCGCACACTCCTAGCACCTTCCTATGTTCCAGTAAAAGTCTTTAAAAAGTCTGGAGCAATATAATATTTGGTCATTGCTACTTTCAATGTTGCAAAGTTCTTTTCCCAAGCTATAGCAATATATAATAATATGAATAAATAAATGATTGATTTTGGAGTTGGGTTATTAGGATCATTTTTAACTTTATTAGTGTGATACTGCTCAAGGCCTTTGGGTCAAATGAGTAATTTCATTTTAAGGAAGTCATATTTGGTCAATCAACTGACCAAACCTTTTTAACCAGTCAAGTTGTAGAAATATTAGAATATTACAGATCTGCGGAGGCTGCCAACACTAATTGTTCAGGGGGGAAATACCTGTGAATGTATATTAAAGCCTATTAAGAAGCTTACTAATGTCACTAGAGACTCTTTAAGATCACACTAAGACCTTCCAAGTATCTCCCTAAACTTCTTTGTTGGAACAATGCTAACCAAATCTACGTAGAAGTAAGTCAAATGCTAATCAACAGTTTACTCCCAAGAAAATGCCCTCAGAATTGCAACCTGTGTCACTAGTTTTCTGTTGCTGAGCTGAAAAGCAGTAATGTTTACTTGTTATAAAACTTTGCTTAAACAATATACATTAACACAATCAAGAAAATCCATTATTTATATAGGGATGCCATATTTGATTAAATAACAATAGAAACAATACTGGGCCAGTACTTTCTGGGAGCTTTTTGCAGTGGTGCCGATCTGTTGGTTTTTTCCCCAGGTTAACAGCAGCTATTTTAGAAATAAGATATAAGCAAGAATTGGTTTTTATCTGTGCAATTATTCCCATGTTAGATTTCACTTCCCAGTTCTGTAACTATCCAGTAACAAAATGCATAAAGAAAATTCAAATGCTGGTTTGAGGGGAGAAATCAGACTAAATAGAAAATACGTTTTATTTCTCCTATGGGGGGAAGGAGGCTCTGTTCTCATCCAGTATCACATCTTGACTGAAATTTCTAGTGGACTTATTGGAACATATTTTTACTTTGAGCCTGCTGTATATCCAAGAGCACTAATGTACACAACAAAGCCCTTAGCATGCACAACCAAAAGCAGTCTTTCCACAATAAATGCATTCTGAAAAATTGGAAAGAGATGCCCTGCTGTTGTAAGAGAACAGAGCAGCAATTCCATGCACACAGAGAATTCCTATGTAGAGTTGACAGGCCAAGCCTAGCAGTCAGTGGGATGGCTGGGGTGGGGATATGGGGGTCACATACAATGTAGGTAGTAATGCAGCTACCTACTCTGGTTTTACCCAGAAGTGATAATGGGTAGTCTCTCTAGGAATTACCCAAAACTCTATAGTAAAACCATAAAACTTCCAGCCATTCCTAGAACTACCCTGTGTCACTTCCATGCAATGGAACTTGCCAGTGGGAAACCTGCCAAGCCTAGTCCTATGACAGCTGTTATACACAGGTTCGGTAACTATTTTAAGTTATCACATTTTAAACCATTTATTTATAACATCTATAGTCCACCTTTCTCACTGGGACTCAAGGCAGCTTACACAGAATGAGTCAATATAATTAAAAGATGGGACATTCAATAAACAATGAAATAGGATTTGAGCTGCAGAATCAACAAGAAGTCTAAAAATAGAACTGAAGCAAGGAATGAGTGTTAACATGATGCAGATGATACAAAATTACAGTAGAATCCAACCCACAGACCACAGCAGTGTTCCTGCTGAGTTAGTGTGAACTAGCTCAGTTTTTTAGCCTCTGGCTCACCCATTTTTGTCTTAGCTCAGAAAAGATGGCTCTAGAGCAAACTAATTTGTTCTTTGAGGGAGTAAACAAACATGTGGACAAGGGGGATCCAATAGATGTTGTTTACCTTGACTTCCAGAAAGCTTTTGATAAATTTCCTCATCAAAGGCTCCTAAGTAAGCTCAATAGTCATGGGATAAAAGGACAAGTACTTTTGTGGATCAAAAACTGGCTAATTAAAAGGAAACAGAGTGAGTATAAACGGGAAATTTTCTCAGTGGAGGGAGGTATGCAGTGGGGTACCTTTCCCACAATACAAGAACTCGTGGGCACTCCATAAAATTGCTGAGCAGTCGGGTTAGAACAGATAAAAGGAAGTACTTCTTCACCCAAAGAGTGAATAACACATGGAATTCACTGCCACAGGAGATGGTGGTGGCTACAAGCATGGACGGCTTCAAGAGGGAATTAGATAAACACACAGAGCAGAGGTCCATCAGTGGCTATTAGCCACAAAGTATAGATAGGAACTCTCAGTCTGGGGCAATTGATGCTCTGTAATCTTGGGTGTTTGGGGGGGGGCAACAGTGAGAGGGATTCCTGCCCCCACTGCTGGACCTTCTGAGGGCACCTGGTGTTTTTGGCCACTGTGTGACAGAGTGTTGGACTGGATGGGCCATTGGCCAGATCCAACATTGGCTTTTCTTATGTTCTTAATTTATGCAGTGGCCAAATCGCTCGCTCACAACTTTAATGTCAGTAGTTTACAAAGTAGAATTTTTGATCACAAAATGCCACAGCTCAGAGGGAGCATTGGACCACAGTCCCCAATAATTTATCCAAGCAACTTTGTGAAGCACTATTGTTTGTGAAGCCCTATTGTTTACACTATTGTCTGTGTAGAAAAGCCCTCTTGGACATAAACCTACCTTCCTCTCCTTGATCTTTCAGATAAGGAGTTTGTATCAAATTTCATACGCTCGGACATCACCACTCGAGATCTGCTGAATTTTCATCATAAATATGAGCAAAAGGGAAGTGAAGCAGCACAGCTAAACTTGCAGGCTATGCTGAAAGGTCCAAAAGCCATAGGAACAGCAGGGGAAGAAAAATGGTTGAGGTAAATTGATAGAAATCACCGTCAGAGCAGAGTTTAAAATGGAAAACTTCCAGAAGCAAGCCATCACATGGAATTACTTAGCTACAGCCTTGATATTTATTTGAGGTATATCTCAGAATCCCACAAAAACAGTACAACCACTCATGGTCTGACAGTGAGCTCACTGCCAATCATACAACAGGGGCTGAGTCACCATTTCATTACAGATAAACTTCCAGGTGGACCACTGCCCTAGAGGAACACTGGTGGCCAGATGCAAGCAGAGCCAGTTTATTTATTTATTTATTTAATTTATATCCTGCCTTCCCTGCCGAAGCAGGCTCAGGGCAGCTTACATAAAACTTATTAGACAGATAAAACAAGAAATCAGATAAAATACAAATATAAAACACTACATAAAGTGCTAGTGCAGATCATATGGCGGTAGTGAAGCATGAGTAGCATCAGCGTAATATGAGTATAGTTGGCTAATATCTCAGTCCGGGTCATATCGGTGGGGCACAGGCTGTCAATGATGGTATTAGTATTGGCATTGGGGACAGGGCCTTAGTTTGTTAAATGTGGCTCACTAGTCGAAGGCCTGGTGGAAGAGCTCCATCTTACGGGCCCTATGGAACTGTAAAAGGTCCCGCAGGGCCGATATCTTCCGAGAACTCATTCCACCAGGATGGAGTCGCCACTGAGAAGGCCCTGGCCCTCATCAGAGCCAGCCCAATATCTCTGGGGCCCAGAAGGGCCAAACCATTTTGGGACCCTGATTGCAGTGATCTCTGGGGAACATTTGGGGAAAGGCGGTCCCTCAGGTATGTAGGTCCCTGACCATAAAGGGCTTTAAAGGTAAGAACCAGCACCTTGAAGCAGATTCGGTATGCTATGGGCAGCTAGTATAGTGCTTTTAGCACAGCCTGAATATGCTCCCGCACAGACTGGTCGATGCATTCTGCACCAGCTGCAGCTTCTGGATTTGGGACAAGGGCAGCCCCATGTACAGCGCATTACAGTAATCTAATCTCGAGGTGACCATCCCATGGATCACTATTGCCAAGTCATTGTGTTTGAAGAAGGGAACCAACTGCCTTATCAGCCGAAGATGATAAAAGGCTGACTTCGCAGTGGCTGCTACCTGGGCCTCTATTGTTAGAGAGGCATCCAAGAGCACTCCCAAACTCCTAACCTCTGGCAGTGGCACCAACGGCGCCCCCTCGAAGGTCAGGAGTGTGATCCCTACCCTCAGACTCCGACTCATGCACAGGACCTCTGTCTTCATCGGATTCAATTTCACTTGGCTCAGTCTAAACCAACCAGCCACACCTTGCAACACCAGGTCCAGATCTTTTAGACTAGTCAGACTGGCCGCCCAACAACAGATATAGCTGTTGTTTTCACTGTTTTCAGTTTGGGTTCTGTAAAAAAAATAGATACAATAATAAATTGGGTAGGAACTATCTCTTGTGTGTATTGGCACCCAAATCAATGCTTTTGGAATTCACACATTCACCAAAATAAAAAAGGTGTAAACAATAGGTTGGATCTAACATGGTTTTTTCAGTCTGCACCAATTCCTTTTCTCCCACAGTTGCCATGTTACATGGCCTTTATTCATGCAGAAACCATGATCCTAGGGTTGCCAGTCTCCAGGTGGGGCCTGTGAATCTTAAAGTATTATAATTGATCTCCATACTACAGAGATCAGTTCTCTTGGAGAAAATGGTTTCTTTGGAGGATGGATTGTATTGCATTGTACCCTGATCAAGTCTCCCCCCTCCCCAGACTCCACCCCCAAAGCACATTTCCCAACCCAGAGCTAGCAGCCCTACATGATCTTCAGCATATCCTATTTGATAGTCAAGTTTCCTGCAGTGAAAACACTGGTTGGACCCAACCCAGCGGTTCTTTTCATTTAACTAACTGTAAATCTCTACATGTGTTGAATTGTTTCCTCTCTTCTCTTGAACCGTGCTGCACCTATTGTGTATAGAGAATCTGCAAACCTTCTTTTTTATTTAGGAATATAAGCCAAGGATCAAGAGGCAATCTAGGAACAAGATCAGGTACACATTTAATTTTTTAGAACTTTAATTGACAGAATAGGAGACTGTATTTTCAAGAGTGAATGGGTTTTGAAGATTATTATAACTCTGCTTAGGGACACAAAGAGTATGTGCTTTATAGTGATATAAAGACAGACGAGCTCTGTGTTCTGAAATCCATAGGGAAAAAATTCCCATTGTAACCTCTCAGTGGTATAACAATAGTTTTATTTCCAAAATCTCTTTCAGATAGGGAAAGAGATAATTTGCTCACCAGAAGAGAGAAAATCATAATCCCAATTTGTGACCCACTGCCCTTGGAGCGTTCCCCCAGCAGACCCAAAATTCAGGAAAGAAGGCCGGCCTCTCCAGGAATACCACAAACCAGCACCCACCTGCTCTACAAAAAATGTCACATGAGGCCGCCACAACATATCTCAGAAAAAAATGTTCTTCCTAAGAAGCTGGGGAAATGACCTCTTGGAAGGTGCCATGATAAATCTTGCACAACCAGTTCAGTCTCCCAAGCATCCTTTAGAAAAGGAATGGTTATGTGTAAGCACAATAAATACAGGCTATCCCAAACTGCCCTGGATATTAGTATATTGAAATGCCAAACAAAGACTAAATTTCATGACATGCATCTGATATTTAACATTAGAAGACATCACAGATCCATTTCTCTACAGCTTTTAGGGTCTGGACACACTTCACAGTTAATATATCATAGGCCAACCTTGAGCAATGTACAACTCAATATAGTTTCTCCAGTTTTCTTTCACACTTAAGCTCTGTAACATCATCATCATTGCTTTATTACAGTTTGTAACCAGTATAGCTCTATAATATCCAAAGGGATTGAGGTTAACAGAATTCGTATCTGCAATGTTCAAACCAAGACAAAGAATGACTAAGAAGTCACTTCCATATATCTAGGGCTGCCAACCTCCAGGTGGGCCCTGGAGATCGCCCAGAATCCGAACTGATCTCCAGGCAACAGACTGGCTGCTTTAGAGGATGGACTCTATGGCACTGTACCCCACTGAGGTCCTGCCCCTCCCCAAGCCCTGCTTTCCCCAAGATCTCGAGGTATTTTCCAACCCTAAATATAGCTGTTGTATCAGAATTAAACTAAGAAGTAGTGGTAAGTAGCCCAAATGAGTAGCTAGAATCAAGGAACATGCAATGACAGAAGATTGGATCCAGCAGAGCATTTCTGTGGGTAGAAGGACTTCTGGCCTCAAAGCATAACTTCCTTGCCACTACTTTTCCGCTGCAGCACAAAATGCCCCCCCCCCCCCCGCAAATACTGTTCCTGGGCTCCCCACCATGGGCAGCATTTCAGTGGGCAGCCTGCTTTTTGCTCTTGTCCTGATTTGTAAGAGACATGCAGTCTGCTATTCAACACAGTAATGCAACAAGATTTACAATTTCACATTGTCTTCAGTAAGGGAATCTGGCCCATTAAAAAGTTTTCAGCTTCTAGGATAAACTCTAAAATTGGACAGTGATCTGTCTGCAGGAATGCCATGGCATTCCTGGGAAGACAATGCACAAATCTGAATTCTGTAAAGATTAACAAAAACTGTCTACTAAGCAAATGGAGTTCGGGAGATACTTGAGTGAATATTCTGATAGTGAACAGAGTTTAGATAACTTCAGGACAGTGTGTTCTCTCGTAGGAATAAACACAGGAAAGCTGGCAGTCTGCAGAACATAATTTTTCAATGTGTTGGCATTTCTGCAAGGACTCTCTTGAGTTATGGTATTTAAGTGAGCCCAACCAATAGAAAAACACAAACATATGCCTCTTCTCTAAATCTAGTCAAGTTGTTAGCATACCACCAACAGTATTTTGCCTATGCATCCTTCTCAGAAATATGCAGCATAGCACCACTGCTCAACTGAAAATCTCCAGTTATTCATTAAAAATTTTAATTCAATGCTCAAAAACACAACCTGGAACAGACAGATGACTAAATTGATTTGTAGGTGGAAGTGCAAAATAAACACAAAAGGCCATGCTTCCCTCTGCCAAATACCAGAGTTAAGATATTCCAACACGGCCAGTTTAACAGTCATTTCATGTTTCCTTGTGCACTTGTCAAGAAGTCAGAGCTGAGACCTACAGAACACCATGGCTGCGGTCACACACACTAAATAATCCACTTTCAGTGCACTTTCAATGCACTTTGAAACTGGATTTTTACTGTGTGAACCGGCAAATCCAGTTTGAAAGTGCACTGAAAGTGGATTGAAAGTGGATTATTTAGTGTGTGTGACCGCAGCCCATGTGCCAACTGAAAGTGCTATAAAATACACCTTGCTGCAGCACCTTGTGCCACAAAAAAATTGGTTCTTTAGCATCCCTAGGCCTTCAGGGAACTAATTCTGTGCAGCCACAGTAGAAAGGGGAGAGAAGAGCCACAATGTACCTTTGAAACACTACATATGGCTCTACAGATCCAAGCACTAGTCTTGAGTGTTCCAAACTAATGCTGAAGAGGTCTGTTTATCCTACTCAATGTTGCATGAAGGAAAAGTAATGCCTATGCCCTCTAATTCCCCTTCCACCCAATACCCAAGTGCACCTGCTTTGCTACTGACTTGAGTCCTCCACCAAAAGAAGAACCAGAGCACAGAAATGAGAGATACCCCTCTAAGACTATTCTGGTGAGGTGGTCACATTTCATTGTACTATAATAAAGTGATATGGCCCATCTTCAAACTCTCTCCCTCCCAGACGCTAACAGCTGAGTCTGAAGTCTTCAGGATCCTGTCTGTCTGGAGCTATTGAAAAATCTCCGATACACTAATTTAAACAGTCATACATCCATGTCAAACACTTTATAAAAGTACTCAGACTGCAACCTAATATTCCTGGGCACATATTTATACAACTCACTCCAGGGAGCTATTAACATGTCATAGGAGATTGGCTAGAGTCATTAAAAATAAGAAACATGTGCAATGCACAGTAAACAACCGAAATGTTATGGGAGCATACAAACCATCAAATGTTCTTTCAAAAGCAAGGTAATACTACAGAGAAACAATGAATGAAAGTGATTTTCTATGGACACTTTATTAATTGATCACGATTTAGTGGTTCTGGACTATGCCAGTGCCAAGCATGATTAGTTCTGTTGCATACAGAGTAACCACCAGTAGTTAGGCAAAATAGTTCTATGACAATTAACAATGCAGATCGCAGCTTTCTTTCTCAAAAGATGTGCAAATGACATATGAGGTGGGTGGCTGTGGATGCAGCTAGCTGACGTGAAGTGGGGGACAGGGCTACAACAGAGTTGGCAAGGGATTACGCTCCACAGCTGGAGAACAATAGTTTCAAGAACAAGATGCAGAGCCAAGGATACTGCTAAATCACTAGGGTCTATTGAGCTTCAAGCCCAATACAAAGGCCTCCTTTCAGCATATCCTAAGAGGTAGTTCCCTTCCCTCTTCTCTGCCAGCTCTTCATGCCTTCCACACCTTCTCCACCTAGTCCAACCCCATCTCCCTCCTTTGTCCCTTGGTATCACCAACTGTCTAACTGGGTGGTGGGGTCATCCCACCATAGTGATAATGCATTTGTTGAAAACCTACCAGCTGTAT
Source organism: Lepidodactylus listeri (assembly GCA_029233225.1). Classification (NCBI taxonomy): domain Eukaryota; kingdom Metazoa; phylum Chordata; class Lepidosauria; order Squamata; family Gekkonidae; genus Lepidodactylus; species Lepidodactylus listeri. The sequence goes on from JARCFY010000009.1 coordinate 27,627,702, forward strand.
GAAAGGCTTATACACAGAGTCTCAAAAAGGGATAGCCACAGTATGGTATAGTGGAAATAGCTGAAGATCTGGGTTCAAATCCCCACTCAGCTATGTTGTGCACTGGCTGACGTTAGGCTGAGTAACTGGCCCCACTAGAACTGGAATTTTCGTTCGTAATTTTTAGCAAGAGAACTGAAATCATTCTTTATTAGAGGTTTCCTCTTAAGTAGAATCACAAGGTTAAAGTTGGAAGGGACCTTGCAGGTCATCTAGTCCAACCCCCTGCACTCTGCAGGAGCAGAGTAGTACTACTCCCCCTGAGTTTCTCCTTACAGAAATAAAGTATTTTAATGTTGTGTATAATACAGTATACTAAAACAAAGCAGGTTTTATATTACATTTACTAAGTAAAATTATGGGTTTTTTAAGCATTCCACAGAAACCTTGTTTCATTAAAGCAGCTAATATTAGTCTCACAGCCTGATCTTGATTACACCAGTCTGTGCTTGTGATAGTATTTAAGTAGACTACATCATACTAACAAGCTAATTCGTTCATTATGAAAGCAGCATGAGATCAGCTGCTTTAACATAACTGAGAATCCTGCTGTCCCACAGGTCTTAGACAAAGGAAATCATAGGAAACCCACCCCCATCATTCAGGGTAATGGAAACAATTATATGAAAAAGTTGTAGAATTACTATCCTGTTACTAAACAAATGCAACAAACTTTGCTTGCACATTCTTGTAATATAACTAGCACCAGAAAATATGGAGAATGCATGTGAAAAAATTGCAGTTAATTACTAGGAAGATGCAAGTCACCTTAAACACTGCTTTGCCCTAAACTTATCATACCTGGGAAATGTCCAGATCCTTTTGTTCAAAATTTGCTGCTGCCCATAGAAGGTTATAGCATTTGAGAGAGTAGATTTATTTATACTCTGGCTTTCCTCAGTGCTTTTTTTGAATTAAAACAATACAGATATTAAAAAATCCAAACACAAAACCCATGTAATACCTTTTAAAGGATCCAAGCAACACAAGTGTGCAAGCTTTCAAGTTCTTAGAATTTTTCTCCAGGCTGGATGTTTACAAAAAAGGAATAATCATTTCAGGTCTCAGTGTTAAGGTCTCTTTTTCACATTCACAGAATACCCTGTAAATATGTGTCTTTAGCCTTCCAGAAAGCTTCCCAGCTGATCAAATGTTTGTCTAGCATGGATGTCCTTTTAAAAAGCCAAGAACAGAAGGAAAATATGGTAGTCAGTACATTAACAAGACAGGAGATTATGATGGAAGGCAAGGAATCAATGGAAGACAAAATGAGCATTAACACTTACTGGTGGGGACCAGGTGGGTAGCCATGTTGGTCTGAAGCAGAAGAACAAAGTTTGAGTCCAGTGGCACCTTTATAAAATTCACTGTTAACTAAATTCTACAAAAGCTATTCAATTATTAAACAAAATAAACATGACAATGTGGAAGTTCTGATATTCCTTTTGTAAAACTATTGACTGGAAATAGCTCGAACAGTTCTCAATTTCAAGACAGAAATGAAATATGCAAATTAGATACAATACTGTACTGAATTTGCAAATTCATTTGGTTGTCAACATTTTGGTTTATTGACGAAAGGGACTAAGACCTAGAACTACAGATTTCTTTGCAATGTAAACATTTTAAAAGAGATGGTCTAAGATCCAGGCAAAACACTCCTATTCCATTCTATCCAGACACTACCCAGTCCATAATATTTTTATCCAGCAAGCTTTAAACTATGGGTACAACCCAGCCAAAGGTTAAACACTTCGTAAATCTCTGTAATTTCAGTGGAAGTATCGCTCAACTCTCTGCCTCAATGAACTAAATGGAATTAAAAGGTGCTCAACTTGATCACACCAAAATCTAACAAACTGAACACTACTCTAATTCTGAATGGCTGAAAACTGAAGCCCATTAAAGATCTTAAGTTATACTTATGTTTGCCACTGCAACATTATAATCCCACTGCATTTAACATAATGTACTTTAACACATTGCCCAAATTGGAAATTAAGAAAAGTTGCATGTCATTGTAAAAATTTCAGTGATCAAAGCCTGTTTCTATTCAACAATTACCAGTCAGACTGTAGCAGTACTTAGCCTCCCCCTCACGCTGTGGCACAGGAACTGCTATAGCATGTTATCTTCCTGCATTGTGAAGGTAACGTGAAAATCCCAGGGCACATGGAAGGAGCCTGTCTTCTAGTTATTCCCTAAACCTGTCAATATTTCTGGAATGTGGTGAGCAGCTGCAGCATGGGTGGGGTTGATGACCATACCTTCAGAGGTAAGGAAAGACTGCATTGCAGGAAGAAGCTCATTTACAATGAGCAAAGGGCCTTTAAATGTACCACTGTGGGATCATCTCCAGCAGTTTAAAAATAGAGCATATATCTCAGTGTTGCCATTACAAGTCTGCACATCTGCACCAAGATTAAGAGGGAGATGTTTTAAGACAGGAAAAGGACCTCAAAGGCCTTTTCTCTCATTTCCCCCCCTACAAAATCAGGGATCACAGTTCCAAGTAGAGTATGTTACGTTACATGTGCACCAAAACACCCCCAAAGCAGGGCAGATTTCAGAACATCAGCCACAGAAGAACAAATTAAAAAGTTTTAAGATTTACATAGAGAAGTGTTTCAGTCAAGGCACTGTTCACTAGGGATAGGCACAAGCTGGGAAAATGCTGGGAAAATGCAGTTCAGTTCATGGTTCATACTGTTCAGTTCATGGTTCATACTGTGAACCACAAATCATCAAGAACTTTTAGCCATCAAACTAACTGCTTCAGTTCATGAGGTTCATGATGTGGTAGAACAGCCCCCTGGTGTACCAGAGACACCAAGCTCGTGAGGGATCTCCAGCGGTCTCTCTTCTATCTGCCCTCCAAGTTCAATGAGAATTAGATTTACGGGGTGCAAGTTACAGGCCCCCCCCAATGGTGCCCCCAGAAAAACTGCTTTCTGGAGAAATGACAGGCACAGGTTCAGGAGTGTATAGAACGGATCCTCTGCAAGCTAGAAACATTAAAGTCACTGTGAACCTCTACATGCCCTCCAAGTTTGGCTCCCCTGTTGCTTTGAGGTTTGGTAAACATTTAGATAGCTATGAACTTCACTTGGTGAACCAAAACCCAGCCAAAATTCGTCATAAACTTTAGTTTGTGAGCCAGTTCGTGCCCATCCCTACTGTTCACCATCACTAGTATTCTACTGCCAGCTCCAGAAGAAAAAAAAGTCACCTCTTGATAAATATTAAATAATAATATTTATGAGGAAAGTAAATATCAGCTCGCTTGGGAAACATAAAAGCTTGAGAAAGTGTCCTTTAATTTACTAAAAGCTACTAAAAAGTAAATATACTTTAAAAGTAAATATACAGTTCAGATTTGGCAATGTAAAACTGCCAAGCTATACAATGCCCCAAAAACAGTTCTGTACCACAAGTCCAGCATGCTGCACCTGCATATTCAATCCAGCTTCCTCCCCATGGAGTCCATAATACTTTATGCATATTCCTACTGGAGGTTAGTCACTATCAGACACTTCATCTTGAACCTCTTCTGAGTCTTTTAGCTTGCACACGCAGGCGTCAGTTATTGCATGCAGCGGCTTGGCTCCTTTCCGTGGTGGCAAGACAGTGAAAAATGCTTCTTCCCACACTCTTTTCTCCAAGTATGCAAGTATTATCTCAAACACTGCAACCAAAAGACAGAAAGATGAGATACTCCTTCTCTCTAAAATAAAGGATGCCTTTTGTCAGAATCAGAGTTTAATTTCAATTATCTCTTTAATGATTATAACCTCTGTAACAGACAAGGCTCACAGTTAAAGCACTACACTCAAGACAGTTCTTGATGCAATGGAAAGTGAGCATTCCCAGTAACAAGAGGTCAGAATGTAGCTGCTACAGAAAAAAGCTGCCAAGGTTTCCCCTATGTTAACTAGCACTGCTGCATTATCTCATGCTGACAGAGTAAAGCCGTATTTTCATAAACGTACCAACACATCATTAACTGATGATTTTTACATATTTTATATAAAGTTGAAAAACCCAAATAAAAACTAATGCTGAACACAAATATGAAATAAAAAGCTGTGTGGCTCTATTAAATTTAAGCATAAGTTTTGGCGTTATTTTATAACCCAAAGAACAAAGTTTGAGTCCAGTGGCAACTTTAAGACCAACAAAGTTTTATTCCAAGTATAAGCATTTGTGTGCACGCATACTTCTTCAAGGGGGGGGGGAGAATAAGGGGAGCTGTAGCAGAGAAAGAAGGATCACTACTATAAAAAAAACCCCAAACACTTCCAAAAGCTGAGAAGTGTTTATTTAATAGAAAATACACTTAAGAGGGCAACCTGCTTTTACTGCATTGTCTTGTAATCCACTTTTTGTATTGTTTATAGTACATCTTGCCTTAGATAGCTTGCATTATTTTGTTCTGTCTGACTGCACTGTTTTATGTCCTGTAATCAATCTTGAGTCTCAGGAATAAAGGCAATATATTATATAAATATATGCCTCATCAGTCAGGTGTACTTATGTCAATGGATAGGATGGAACAATACACTGTTTATCAGTCTAATAAATCAAAATAGTATTGGACGATTGCTGAAGACCAGCATACAGGAAACAAGGGGAAAAAGCATAACTGCTGTAGAAATGTAATTTGCCACCACAAGGACCAGCACACACAATCCTCAAACTATGACAGTATTTGTGCCTACCATTTGTAAACACAAACTAAATTGCAAAGGCTGGAGCGAAAAATTCAAGGAACACTGGGAAATCACACACATTTCAGCACATTTATCTTGCCAGGCAGTGTCTGAAACCAAGCCCACTTACTGGAGTGGGTCACTTAAGATAATCAAGAATATGTATTGGGCAGAGGTCAACAATAACTCTGCAGGTACAAGAGAACAGATGGCCAATAAGTGTGGTGCACATTTTGACATCTATGGCATGCTTATTCTGAAGCATTCCCCCCACCCCCCCGACTTCATTACTTACCGTGATTCACTGCCAGAACTTTCCTGCTGTTCATTTTTACAAAGACCCCCAATGGAAGTTGTGCATGAGTTATTCCAAGTTCTTGTGCCCTTTTATACGTGATGCCCTGCAGAGAAAACATAGTGTAAAACTTCTCTGACCACCAGTGGTAAATTAGATATTTTCCAGAGCCTCATGTCCATACTGTTTTCTCCCTTATTCCCCACCCCCTGCATTATCTGGATATAAAAAAGGCACAGATCATTACAGAGAAATGATGAGAGAAGATCTACTGCAGCTTATGGACGGAGACTTGGATTCTAAGCCTTGCTTCCATTTGTACCCTTCTCCATCTATCACAGAAGCAGTCCTCTGCTGCACAGCAGTTTCTGCTGGTGCTAGGTGTTTTTCAGCTCGTGGAAAGATGCTGGTTTTGGATGAGCTGTGGATTCTAGTTCCAGAAGAACCATCCCTATATTGCAGCACAAATGGAAACATGGCTTGGAATCTAAACTCATGCACTTATAACCGACTTCAGTAAAATGTTTTGTAATTATGCCGTACTGGCAAGATATATATTCCTTTTGCATATTTCCCTGAAGTCACTGTATGACTTACATCGCATCAAACCTACTCAATTCAGCCTCCTTCAACCCTACTTCCCTGATCATCTTCCAATACCCACATACTCTAACAAATAAGTAGAATCCACTGGTTGAGGAGCTGGGAGACCCAGGTTCAAGTCCCCACTGTGCCATGGATGCTTGCTAGGTGTCCCTAGTAGAGTCAAACACTCTTGGCCTAACCTACCTCACAGAGTTGTTGTGAGGATAAAATGGAGGAGGGAAAGTTGTAAACCTCTTTGGTCTCAATTGGCAAGAAGAGTCATGTACAAATGAAGTTAATAAATAAGATGTAGTAATATGTGTGAGTTTCTAATCCTATAGCTTTGGTAAAATGAAGGAAATGCAGTCTCAATCTGTGCCTAGATGGAGGACCTTATGCAATCTTCTTTAAGGCTTCTAACAGAAGTTAATATTATTAATTCTTCATCATCATCATCATCGATGACAACCAATCAACAGCGTGCCCTAACTGTACATTCTAAATTTTTTCCCATGGTTTGTGTCAAGCTCTGGCCAAGGACTGCATTACTTAGAAACCTATCCTTGGTGAGTCACTAGCAATGCTGCAATAAACATGATTAAAAATAACAGAATCACAGAGGATGTTCTCCTAATAGCTCTGGCAGCCACAGATACACTGCTGACCCTGCTTTAGCTGTTTTAAGGATCATACTGCAACATGAGCAGTTGATACAGAATTATCCATCTCTTGTAGGGAATGTGGTTGGATGAAGAAAACAAGAAGTTATGAAAGTGGGAATTCCTTTCATGAGCCTAGTTGCAGTGGTGGGCTTGCCTTGCTCTGGAGATCAAACTAACACTAGTATTCCGTGCTTGCTCAATATTTTCTTTTTCTCTGCTCTCCCATTCCCATCATAGGATTTATCTGGTAGCTGGAGTACATTCTTCTTTTCCCTCCCAAAACTTCAAGGCAAGGTAGCTCAGCTACTTTTATCTTAATCTTTGCCTCTCCATGGGCTTTTCCCCATGGGTTTTTTTCACTGATTCTGGCCTCATACAGCTTCAGTTTAGCCCCTGCTTTCTGCACAAGTTTGTGTGCCTTTAGTTTTCACTCCCCTCTCTTTCCCCAGCTCTTATGTGACCCTGCCATTTTTGTGGAAGCCAATTGTGAGTCGACTTTTTCCTAGTGTGTATTGCTTCCATCAATTTTCTGTGTCCCATCCATTCCCACCCACCTCCAGCCTACTTTTCAAAGATTGGACTGTAATCATCATTAAACCACTCCTTCTTCCCCCAACAGTGAGTTCATTTTTTCCTGTTAAAGTTCCTTAAAAAAATCATTACAAAGCTGTAGTGTTGTAATGACAGTATAAACGGGCTCTCTGAATTCCCAACTTTCATCTGAACAAAAAGTCTCTAGCTCCTTCCCTCATGGAGGTGCAGAGATACGCCTTTTTCCTTACTAGGGTTAGAAACTTTTTTTTTTAAATGAATGCTGGGAATTCAGGGAACCTGCTTAAATTATCATTACACCCCTACAATGTTATGTAGCTATTTTATGGCCAGTCTTAAAAACAAAGGGTGGGTAGGTGATGTGATGGCACCAATAACAACACCAATGATGTCAGCACCCTCTCTTGAAAATCCTCATTATTTAAACCACAAGCAGAAAAAATAATAATAAACTGACTCCACAACAGTAAAAATGCAGGCACGTGGATGAACCATGCCCAAACTGATTTGAATGCTTGTGGATCAACTTCCAAGGAAATCAGGAGTAAACCCCAGAGTGCAGGCAAGGTCCATGTCATTACTCGCCCAATAAATGCCAGAGAGAATTTCCACCCAAGAGGATGAAAGCTGCTGTGACTGGTGGTTGAAGGAAGAATGGGTACTGCTGAATTTCAAAACATTCCATGAAGAAGACAATTGAGAGATCTACTACCACCTGGAAACAGAGGGTATCATGAAAGACCAAGAGAGCTACAATATTCTACCTTTTTGGTACCATGGAATTAGGATTCAAAACAACTGAAAAATAATGTTGTACAGCATGATCCTAAGCATATTTAATCAGAAGTAAGACGTTCACGGGAACTTATTCCCAAGTAAATCTGCACTAGATTGCAGCCATAGCAGCATACCTTATGATGATTGTGATCAACCAAGCCACCTATGACATATGCTTTGGATTCATCTAGTTCATTCAGGACGTCAGGAGAGTCTGATGTAAGGTAAACAAGGTCTTCCTTCTTTACCAGTTCACTATAATGCTCTGATTTAATGTAGATATCCTTCAAGACATAAATACAAGCAAAAATATTCAAGGAAGTCCAAGGATATTAAAAATACTAAGTCCAAAGATATGAAGCTAACTTCAGTGCACACTGCGTGGTTGGAATGACTCTTAGGACCTCAACTGTGACTAATTAAACAGCACTGGGTGATGTGCTGGTACAACAGATTTGCTTGCCTAGGGCCAATGCTCACAAGCCTTTTGCATACTGTTACCTGACAGCTATTTTTCAATCAGAATCAAAACAATGCTGTGGGTGTTCTAACATTTTTATAACAGAACAAAAGCTTTGTAAACACTGTTAACAAGAAGCCGTCCCATTCCAGACTACAAATATTGCATCTGCCTCATGCTAACAGCAATGCTGTAAAGACAGTTGTAAAAGCCTTTGCTGATCAAAGCTGGCTAATAACAAGGGGCTGGTTTATGTTCTAAGATTTATTCATAACATGAGTTCATCCCACTTTATTCTCACAGCAACCTTGTGAATTAAACCAGGCTGAGAAACAATGACTTGCCCAGCAAGCTTCATAACTAAGTGGGGATCTGAATGCCCACTTCCCAGACATCAGTCCAACAATCTATCTCATCATACCAGGGGTCCCCAAAATGGTGCTTATGGGCACCATGGCACCCATTGGCACCTTTCCTGGTGCCCAACAACTGTTTTTAGAAAGCAGGTACAGCCAGGTGGCACTCTTGTCCAGCAGCACTTTTGATTGGCTGTGCAGGTAAAATAACTGTTTCAGTTGCAGCTGCCACCACAGGGCTGGTTTTGTTCTCTGCCACTCCTCTTTCCCAGTGGACATTTTAAATTAGCCCTCTTCTCTCCTGTACTCGGGCTTCCTCTAGGCGCATGGTTCTACATTCAGTGGAAGCCATTTTGCAGCTGCACCCAGCACATTGTGTGAGAATTCCAAAGGTGCCCACAGGGTCAAAAAGGTTGGAGACCCCTGCATTACACTGTCTCTCCTCAGAAGATTTTGTAGAATACACACTGAGCAGTTCATTTGAAGCAAACATCTGGTAAGGAAATGGGTTCCAATCAACCTTCACAAAATCTTGGTTGTAGGCTAGCCTTCAAAAAAGGAATTTTTGAAACTGTTAGTCGAAAAGCTGTGATAAGGCTATTTCATAAAGTATCTTATATGACTTGGTATAAGGCTAAGCACCCTAATTTCCTCCCAAGGGTTAACATGAATATTAGAAGGCCTAGAACAGAGAGTCTAGTGGCACCTTTAAAACCAACAAAGTTTTATTCAAAGTGTGAGCTTTCATGTGCACGCACACTTTGTCAGACAAATGCGTACACGAAAGGTCACACCTTGAATAAAACTCTGTTGGTCTTAAAGGTGCCACTGGACTCTAACTTCGTTCTGTTGCTTCAGACCAACACAGCTGCCCAATCTATTAGAAGGCCTAGTTTGGCTTGTAGATGTTCATGATTTCAGTGTTCCTGCAGTCAGCATCCGTATTTCTTTCAATGCCAGATGCAAGAATGTAGTAATTAGGCAAATCATGAAAACTTGTGCTCAGTTGTGTAACTAGATGGGAGAAGGGAATTAGGAGCAGTTGCCAACTTCCTCTGGAAAGTTCCTGAGAATAAGGTCCTTGATTGGACCCAAGAGACCATCTGATGCTATAGGGTAGAAAGCTATAATAAGGGTATAGGCCAGAAAGAGTTATGCTAACATCATGCTAGTATGCTTAGATATGGTATGCTTCATTAGGATGGACTGCAAAGTATAGAATGGTTCTTATGCTACTGCTTGGATTTTATGCTGCAAAAAGAGTGCCCATCTAATACCAAGTTATTTAATTTATTAGATGGAAAAGTTAAGCTTCTTTGTTTTCTTGTTCCTGAGTTAGAGACTGAAGCATATTTACAGCATAGTCAAGTATCTTGAATGTGAATAAACCTTTTAACATTTTTACAAGGTCTGGTTTTCTTGTTTGGTATAGTGATTAAATGTGAAGACTCTAATCTGGGAGAACCAGGTTTGATTCCCCACTCCTCCACTTGCACCTGCTGGATGACCTTGGGCAAGCTATAGCTCTGTACCAGCTGTTCTCTCAAGGACAGTTGTCTCAGAGCTCTCTCAGTCCCACCTACCTCACAGGGTGTCTGTTGTGGGGAGGGGAGGGGAAAGGAGTTTGTAAACTGCTCTGAGACTCTAAGTTAGTGAAGGGCGGGATATAAATCCAATGTCTTCTTCTTCTTGTGTGCATCCAACCTTAAGGAGCCACAGTTTCTGGGAAGCTGTTCAGGGGTTCCATCCAGGGAACCAGGAGCAATAACCCAGGGGGACCCAGCCGGGGTCTCTGATACTTGGGCATCTCTTCAATGCTCTGAGTTTGCCAATCTTTAACTGTCATCCAGAGTCTCACACAAATACAAAGTCATCTGATCCAAAGTAGTCAGTTGCTAGTTCAAAGCAAAGGGAAAATAGGCAGAGAAGCAGAGATCACAAACACAACTTGATCAGCTGGTACTGAGATGGCTGACAATTGTGACAACTCATAAAAGTGCCTCAAAGTGCCTCTAGACTAGATTAAAAAGAAATCACCATTTTCTCATAATGAAAAGTTTCCCAGAGAATTATTTAATGAGAGCGTGCGAGAGAGAGAGTGTGTGCGAGAGAGATCTTCTTACCTTCCAATTTACCCATCCTTTGTCAGTTTCATCCATGTTGTCTTTCAATTGGCCTCCATGACTTGTCAAGTAAAACTATGGAAGATTGGGGGGGAGTATATAATATTTCAGTGCTGATTAAATACCCATTTTCCCTGCCAATTTTTACTTACAAATTTCTTTTTGATGTACTCAAATGAGCTTTCACTACTTTAGTTTATCTTGCAGAACAATATTGCATCATACATGTTGAGTGAAAATACTTGCCCTCAATATTCTTAAAATAGTAACATAATGACAAAATTACACCTGCATTTTGGAATACATGGTCCTGTGTATTGTCACTTTTCCAGAAAGAAGGGCTAATTTTGTCTTTAATGTAATTGTGACAAAAACACAGTCAAACTGTGTCAAAATTGCCAAACAGGACAATATTTTCTCTTTAGTGGGGAGTGGCTGCTTACATATCAACATGCACATCACTAAGCGATCAGTTCATGGGAATTAGGAAAAAGATTTGCACTAGCATACCTGTACAGGATGAAGCGCTTTACGATTTTCCGCATAACACCTCCGAATTTGCTTGTGAAGTTTCTTGACATCCTGTATACAACACAATTTGTTTTTATATTGTCCTTCAGAGAAAGCACTTTAAAATGCTTTAACCAAGAGATTCAGAGAGACGCTAAAGAGAGAAAAAGGAAACTTTTAACTGACAAAAGTTATTTTTTGAACATTTATCTTTCTAAAACAGAAATTAAACCATAACAACAAATCATATACATAGCAATGGTAATTTTCAAAGATCACATTTTGATTTTTATCACTGTTGTTTTTTTACTATTTTTACTTTTTAAATAAGTTATATAGGAAGGGGCAGCAAAAATTTACAAAAGCTCAGTCTACATGCCTTACAATTTTTGAAAACCATCCTTGAATGTATTTATGAATGGTATCAGGTTACCAGATAAACAGACCTAAAATTAAACTCATGAATCTAAATATAAATCAAGAGACTAAAAATAGAATTCAGAGTTCTCCACAAAGCCTATCAGATGCTTAGGAGCCTGGTCAACTCTGAGTTCAGATCAGTTATTTGAAAATAATTGTGTGAAACTATGGTGTGAAATACAGCATAATTTACAGAGAATGGCCAACAATAGCACACCTGAAAATGATGACCATACTTAAAAATACTGTTCCTATATGAGATTTTGTCAAGTTGAATGGTTAGGTAAGAAATAAATGACAGAAAATGTTCTCAGAGTTTATTTGGGCTAATAAGAAAGCAAGATAATAGATAGAAATATATTTATGATTTTTTGGTCAAACATAATTTTCACTAATTTTAAACATCCCATACATGTGGCATTTAATGCTGGACAAGCTTGATTAAATTCATATGAACACATTACACATTTGCTAGAAGTATGGGAAATGTTCTTTGGATTACATACATATTTGTTTATTTTATTTATACCCTAACTTTCTCCCCAATGGGGACCTAAGTTGGCTTACATAGTTCTTTCTTCCATCTCACTTTATGGTCATGCCCCATAGTCTCTGATTTTTGGACAAAAAGTCTTTTAATATTAAAGTAATGGGTTTTAAAAAATGTATTTATTTTCCACCTTTCTCCCCAGAGGAGACCCAAATCAGTTTACATCATTTCCCTCTCCTCCTTTTATCCTCACAACAACCTTGTGAAGTAGGTAAGGATGACACTGTGTGACTGGCACAAGTTCACCACAGTGGATAAATGAATCTGGGCCTCCCAGCTTCTAGTCTAGCACTCTATTACACCATTTTGGTTCTTATCTAAAGACCTGATCTGATGCCTGGAGAAGGCAATGGGATGAATGAGGGCCAATAAACTGAAACTCAGACTAGACAACACTAAGATTCTATTGGTCAACGGAGAAGCTGCTTGGAGACCACAGATTCATCCTGTCCTGAAGGGGACTGCATACCCTCTGAAAGTACAGGGCTGTAGCTTGGGGCTTCTCCAGGATCTTGACCTACGGCTAGAGGCTCAGGTCTTCTCTGTGACATGTCAGCTCCGGGTGGTTTGCCAGCTACAACCATACCTCAAAAAGTGCAATCTGGCCACGATGATCCATGATCACATCCCAGTTAGTTTACTGCAGTGAGCTGTATATGGAGCTGCCTTTGAAAATAGTCCATAAACTTGAATTGGTCCAAAGTATTGTAGGCAGGCTATTGTCAGGGGTTGGTTAAAAGAATCATTATATCCCCAGTGCTGGAAGATCTGCACTGGTTACCCATCAATTTCTAGGAACAATTCATGCTAGTTCTGATTTTTGAGGCCCTACAGAGTTTTGGGCCAGGGTACCCAAAGGACTGCCTCCTCCCATAGTATCCAGCCAGCCAGCCAAGATCTCTCTCTCAAGCTCTGCTCTCTATTCCTCTGCCTTCATAGGTGAGGCAGGTGGCGACTAAAGACAGGGCATTTTCTGGGGTGACACCTTGTTTCTGGAATGCCCTTCCTTCAGGCTCACCTAACACCTATTTTACTTTCTTTTAAGTGTTCAGCAAAAACATCTCTTTACCCAGGGTTTTAATTAAAGGTTTAGCATTTTAGTAGTCTGCTTCTGTTTTATAGATACTAGTTACTTACTTGGGGGTAAGCCCCATAATAACCAAATTTGACTGAGGCTGCACGCTTGCGTACATACATGCATTGTTCAACCATGGTTTAAGCACCATGTGAATAAGCCTTGTGTTTAAACCCTGCCTCTTCTTCCACACCCACTGTCTATGAGCGACTTCCAATTTGGCACATATACCCAGACTAGGAAGCGATGGCTTATGTTTCCCCCTCCAAAAAAGAACTACAAACTATGTTAAATTTTAGTACATAACGGGAAGCATATATATACAGGGCTTCTTCAGGTAGCACCAAACTAGGGTATGGCATTACTTCTGAACAAACAGTATGGGTGTAGAGGTATACGTATCCTGTTAAGAACATAAGAGAAGCCAACGTTGGATCAGGCGAGTGGCCCATTGTCACACAGTGGCTAAAAACACCATGTGCCCTCAAGAGGTCCAGCAGGGTCCAGGACACTGTTGCCCACCCCCACTCAAGCACCAAGAATACAGAGCATCACTTGCCCCAGACTGAGTTCCTATCTATATTTTGTGGCTAATAGCCACCGATGGACCTCTGCTCCATATGTTTATCTAATTCCCTCTTGAAGCCATCCATGCTTGTAGTCACCACCACCTCCTGTGGCAGTGAATTCTACGTGTTAATCCCTCTTTGGGTAAAGAAGTACTTCCTTTAATTTGTTCTAACCCGACTGTTCAATTTCAATGTTCTGATGAACAGTGATATATACTTCCTTATAGGATTAGAATGAATCTTTTACCATTCATGGTCAGATTAAGAAATGTTATACTAAAAAGAAACTACATGAACATTGCTTTTTTAAGTGAGAGGCAAACTTCCTTTGTGGTGCTCAACAAGGATGAGTGTTACATGTTGACCATGTTACTTTAAAATAAAGCTTGAATGACGTCAATTTACTAACCTTGCATTCCTCTTCATTGGCATAGGCAGCTAAGACTGAGTGATCACCCCATGAAAATTCCCCCTTCCTCTTGAATTAATAAGCAGAATGTTCAGGATGACATTGAATCAAAATCATCCAGTTCTTTAACTATACCCAAACCAGAGCAGCCAGAACAAACTGCACTTAATAGGACTTCTTTCATTTACCTTTAGCTCCATTAAACTGTCAAAACTGCAGTCTATTATAAGGCGAAGGGTACTGGGAACAATATCCCGATGCATACGCTTCCTGATGCTTCCTTCATTGCTTGATTCCAGTTGAGACTGGCGCTCCAGTTTTCTCTTCAAGCGTTTTTCTTTACGTTTCTTCCTGAAGCATTGTAGTATTAAAAACAAAGTATTATTGCATTATACAGCTGCATATAAACTACACAACTTTAGACTTACCAAATTTGTAGTTTTTTAAAAAGGAAAAAATGCTAGTAAGGGACTGAGACACTAACTAGACTGGATTTAAAGACACAAATGTGTTTTGTGGAAGCCCAGAAATACCTGTTTCTCCTGTCCTCAGAAAACTATACTAGTGGTTCACTGAGAAATTATTTCACTTTTGATAATAAAGATCCCCTTCTACCAACAGAATCATTGCTCTCGTTTTTATCTCACCCCTTTGCCCTGTCACCCACCACAATTTAGAATGTTTTGAGTGCTTATTTGTGTTCTTTACTTAATGGCAAGGTAGACACCTATTGTTTCTCAGTCTACATTAGGTACTATTAAGATTAACCATGAAGTGGTATGCGGACCGTTAACAGTGCAATTCTAAACAGAATGACATCCTTCTAAGTCAACTGAATTCACTGGGCCTATAAGGATGTAACTCTACTTAGGACTGCTCTAGTAATCAACTTCCTGTGGGAAGAAGGCACCAGAGTGGCTTGCCACTAGTTATCATGGGCATACATACAAGGTTGTGTGTTACAATTGGGTTGGGGTATCCTCTTGCCAGATAATCATTCAGCACCTCGGCACACACTTTGCCAGCCTCCTGCCCCCCATCCCCATACTGTAGAGTAAGAGATATGTGGTTTGTGTTCACAGTTCCAGTGTTCTTGTCCTTATACTTTCCCCCCATTATTTTTCATTATTGTAAGTTTAGCATAAGCTTAAAAAAAACTTTATAAGTTGCCTTGGGTAACAGTATTGGTTAAAAAGCAGGATATAAATGCTGTGAATAGTGTATTCATTTCAGATGAACAGATTAAATTACTATGCATCTTAAACTCTCCCCACACCGCTTGTCAAAGATGTGTGTCGCCTCCCCTTCCCTCTCGTTTCAACCACATATTTAAGGTTGTAATCAAAGGCTGGTCAGCAGAAAAGAGAAACTATTTGTTGAATACAGTCCCCAGTTGTGCCTGGGGGGTGGGGAGTGACTTTTATGCACATCTGTGAACTTTTCAGGAACAATTTCACAGGAAGAGGAAGGAATCAGTATTACAATATAGCCATTCCATCAGTGGTTTAAGCCATTTTCCCCTTAGAAAGGCATGAAAAGCCATTTTATGCTCAGGTTTTCATTGACTGTGACCCAGATTTTCATGACTGCAATGGCAATAAAAAAAGGCAAATGCTATGCTGGTAATTATTAGGAAGGGGAATGAAATCAGCCTGCATCATAATACCCCTGTATAAATCTATGCTGTGGCTTCATTTGGAATACTGTGTACAGTTCTGGTCACCACAAAAAAGCTATTATAGCATTGGAAAAGGTGCAGAAAAGGGCAACTAAATTGATTAAGAGGATGGAACACCTAACCGAAGAAAAAAGGTTAAATAAGTCAGGGCTTTTTAGCTTGGAGAAATGACAATTGAGGGATGACATGACAGAGGTTTACAAAGTTATGCATGGGATACGGAAGGCAGAGAAAGAACTTTTCTCCCTTCCTCACAATACAAGAACTTGTGGGCACTCCATGAAATATTTATTTATTAGTTTTGATTTATATCCCACCTTGCCTGAAATTAATGATCAGCCGGCTTATAGTACAGATAAAAGGGAGTACTTTTTCACCCAAAGAGTAATTAACAAGTAGAATTCACTGCTGCTGAAAGTGGTGGTGGCTACAAGCACAGAAAATTTCAAGAGGGGATTGGATAAACATATGGAGCACAGGTCCATCTGTGGCTATTAGCTATGTCTGGGGCAATGATGCTCTGTATTTTTGGTACTTGGGGGGGCAACAGTGGGAGGGCTTCTGAAGTTCTGGCTCCACTGGTGGACCTCCTGATGGCATCTTAGTTTTGGCCACTGTATGACACAGAGTGTTGGACTGGATGGGCCATTGGCCTGGTCCAACCTGGCTTCTCTTATGTTCTTATTATAACAGAACTCAGACTGCAGCTTGGTTAAGATACAATGCCACATCAAGATGTGATATTACACAAATAAGCTTTGGGTTCATCTGCTCCTTCTTCCCCATCCCTTGAATGCTCCAATTCTTTCTCTTCTTGTTTGGAGGCAAGTACTTAATTGCCCTTGCAGCCAGGTCAGCAAACTACTGTTTGTGCCTGGCCTTGAAATTAGAATGGTAAACCACATGGCTTGCAGTTTTAGTTTGGAAGACAAACACATACCATAGCTTGCCCTTTTAAATGTAATGATAAGCAACAATGTGTCATCCAAAGAGGAAGACAAAGGCATATAGTCACAACAGAAATGGCTAAAAACTAAATTTCTGTTTTATATGAAAGCTGGGAATTCAAAGAAGCTGTTACACCTATTGTTACAATGGTAACAATCACAATGTACAAGAGTAGACACACAACCCCACAAGCTCATTCATGTAGCACAAAATCATGGTGCAGTAGTACATCTGAACCAAAAACCTCCTTCATGAAGAATGGTTACCAAAAAAAACCTTGCTATAGTACCTGTTATCACTTCCACTGTAAGTCTTGTTACCCCAAGTGGGAAAGTTCACACACAACACAGCTTCCTTCCCATTACCGTTATAAGGGCAGAAGTATGCCCTATTGCAGGGGTGGGCAATTGTTTTGGCTCGGGGGCCACTTTGTGGGAGCGGAGGTTAGCGGAGGGCTGCACCTTTTAAAACGATTGCATTCATTACTTAACCTTGCATTTCAGAAAAGGTATAAATTGTATCAGCATAAAAATCAATAAATATAAATTAAATAAAATAGTGGTGGTTTTATTCAATTTATTTATTGTGCTAATTTCATATCACCTATAGCTGCAAGCACATTTAATTTTAGAATCAGTTTAATGAGACAAATGTCCCCTATCACACTTTTCTACAATTTTTTTGAAATCAGGAGTGAGATTGCTTGTTGAGATTCTCATCACAGACTGCAAGTTAATGTCTGTCAAAGAGCATCTATATTTACTCTTGTTAATCTTCATGTCTTGGCGGGCCGCAAAAAACTCTGTGGTGGGCCGCATGTGGCCCGCGGGCCACCATTTGCCCACCCCTGCCCTATTGCTTGCATTCATCACCAGCATTTCCATCATCAGTTATGCAGCCTTCTTTTGTTTTTAGCGTTCCTTGTTTATGGCCATAAATGATGGTATGCGCCAGTGTGCCTTTGCTGTTTTCCTCTGTCATATACAGGTGGGCTATACACAGAGGGGCTTGTGGGTTTCCCTGCTGCTGGTGACACTGCAGATAATGTGCAGCAGCAATTTGGCTTCCACATGGCAGGTTTCCCTGCAGTTTCCCTTCCGCAGTCCCCCAGCAGCAGTCAGCCTGTTACCCCGGGCCACCTGGGCTTTCGCAATTTTTAAAAAACCATCAGTTTCATATTAATATACCATGGTGCAATAGGAATAATAGATTATGTGAACCCCCAACTTACTTTTTTTTTAAGTAAGTCTCTAGCTCTTTCCATTGCAAAGATATGCTCTTCCCTTTTCAATTCTACAAGGGATGGCGATATAGACCTTTTTTGAAAAATGAGATCTGAGAACTCCGAAAACCCGTTTACACTTATTGTTATAATGGTATATCAATGTAGTGATATTCTAGTGCTGATTTTTTTTAAAAAAATAAAAAGCCCCCTGGTAGCAGGGTGAGGAAATGGTTGCCACAGGGACAGGGAAAATCTGAACTTTCCCACCCACCCAGCAGCCAAGCAGGCTTTAGTGCAATCTTTCCCAAAACTTCAGAGCAAAGCAGGTTTCAGAAAAATCAGAGAAAAGCTGGGCAAACCCTAAGAGGTGCATAATTGTATTACAATGCTATGGGGAAGCAAGAAAAAACCCTCTTCCCAACAGCAAAGAAACTCGGTCAGATAATCCAAGTGGAAATGGCTGTAGTTTACACAAAATTCAGTGATTTCTTTGTCTTGGAAATATACACAAAGTTCAGAGTCAACGTAATGCTGGCTGTACATTATGTCAAGTTTGAAATATGACATATTGTTGTGATGGTTTTATCAAAGAAAACCGGAGAAAAGTTGTGGGGTTTTTTGCAAACTTTGGATCAGGCCATCTATTGAGAGCAATCTTGGTGTGGAGTACAGTTAGAAAATTCAAGCTTTGCATCTATCAAGAATTGTAAAATAATTTATGATTACCCTAACAGCAACACCCAACATGTGATAGAGCAACTATAACACAGGAGATAGAAGAAGGTAGTTTTTAAAACTCAAGTCATTCTTTCCAACTGTATTTATCATGCTGTTAAGCAGAACTGCATTATTATCTTCCACATTTGGCAGACGAAAGGAGAGGGAAAATTAGTCACATACAAACCCTTCCATTTCTTATGTTTCACTATGAACCAATCCATGTGTTATATCTGCTGTCTTATTTGAGGAAGTAACTGCTGGTAGACTATATGCATGAGCAGCATAATACCAGGTAAGTATATTCACCAAAGGTCTGGTGGCTTTCTAGTATGTTTTATCATACAGACTCAGAAAGACCCTATAGTAGAATAAAAGTAGGATCTCCCTAATTCAGTCATTTAATTTACTTCCTCTGTAAAAGGATAAAAGGAGAAATGGGGAAGAAAGCATCCAAGCCTGAATCCCCGTTGTAATCTTTTGCTGGAAAGAATAATAGGAGACAACATATTGACTTCTCAGCATTATTAAAAACAAAAAACATTACTCATGTAGCAAAGGACAACCCATACTTGCGCAAGTCTCTCTGTTCTTCCCACTGTTTCTGCTTCATTAGCTTCTTTCTTTGTCTTTTTGACATAGCTTCAGTCCCCTCTGTCTTTTCCAGTGCTGATTCTGCTTTCAGATCAATGCTGGATTTTGAGTTTTCTTGCGCTTCAGTAACCATGGCTGAGGCAAGGTTTTTGGCTGACATTTCCAAAGACATGAATTCTTCTGATAATTTTTCTGGAGCTCTTCTAAAAAAACTACAAAAGTTAGATTTCTTTAAAAAATAAAATTTACATCCTAGCTTGCACACAAAACAGTAAATCTTTTAAAAGATGGCTAGAAAGTCATGTACACTGAAAGTTAAAACTATAATCCTACTCAATGGGAAACTTAAAACACAGATACTGGTGCATAGAAACATGAAGTATTTTTCCCACTCAAAAGCTTTAAAGCAGCTAATACATTACAGAGAAGGAAAAGGGGCTGTGGCACAGTGGTAGGGCATCCACCCTGCATGCAGAAGGTCCCAGGTTCAATCCCCTGGCAACTCCTGTTAAAGGACCAGTCAGTAGGTATTGTGAAAAACCTCTGCTTGAGACCTTGGAGAGCCTCTGCAGGTCTGAATAGACAATACTGATGTTGGTGGACCAAGAGTCTGATTCAGTATGAGGCATGTATTCAACAGAAGCTGTTCATCTAAATCTGTGGGTTGGGTCCACACTGAGAGAAAGGAGATTTTTCTCCAAGCTTGGGGAGACCTCCAGGTTTGCAGAAAAATCTGAACTTGGTAAACAATTACATAGGGGGATTAAATTACCCCCCCCCCAAACTAAAAACAGTGGGGTAGCCAGGAGCCAAGGCAGTGTTGCTGACAGTTGGGGGGTGGGGGTGGCTGAGAGCCATAGCAGGCTGGCTGCTTTGCTGATGGGGGGGAGGGGCTGCAACAGGCCAGCTGCTTTGCTGGTGGGGAGGTTAAAAGGTTAAGGAAAACATTTGGGGGAGGTTAATCCCCCCAATGGTAGTGTCCTCAGTGCCTGCACAGCTCGTATATGCTTCCTGAGGCGGTGAAGCTGCAAGTGGGTGGGTGGGTGGGTGGGGGGAGTTGCTGCTGCCATTGAGACAGTAAAGAGGCATGTAGCTGGGTAAGAAGATTTGGGGCTTCCTTAGTTACTGAGAGTCCCTTGGACTCCAAGGAGATCAAATCAGTCAATCCTAAAAGAAATCAACCCTGACTGTTCCCTGGAAGGCCAGATACTGAAGCTGAAACTCAAATACTTTGGCCACCAAATGAGAAGGGAGAACTCACTGGAAAAGACCCTGATGATGGGAAAGATTGAAGGTCAAAGAAGAAGGGGATGGCAAAGGATGAGAGGGTTAGACAGTGTTACCAATGCAACAAACATGAAGTTGAGCACACTCTAGAGGACGGTGGAAGACAGGAAGGCCTGGTGTGATGTGGTCCACGGAGTCACAAAGAGTCAGATTCAACTGTGCGACTGAACAACAAAAACTAGTTGCTGGTACACAGGAGCTTGGTGCAGTTGCCTCCATCATTGGTGCAGTTGCCTCCATCATTGGTGCAGCTTCCCCCATTGCTGGCATGGCTGGTGCAGCTTCCCCCATCATGTCTGGTGACAGTGTATCTGGTGACCGTGCAACCAAGGCAGTGGGCTGGCAGTGAGACAGATGTGCAGGGAGCTGACCCAGCTGAGGCTGGTGGTGGGCAGGGAGACAGCCAGGCAGGGCTCCTATCCACATAGCCTTGGAACTTCCCCAAAGCAAAGAAAAGCAGTCTTTTAGCCGGTGTGTGTGTGTGTGTGTGGGGGGGTTCTGCAAAAAAAGGATGGCTGACAGCAGAGTTGTCAGCAGGCAGGATCCAAGTGATGGGGGCAGGGAGAGAAAGAGTACTGGGGGGTGAGTAAGAGATATGAGTAAAACTGCAGAACTGCAGACAAAGACATTTTGGCTTCTGTCATCAGCCACAGGACTAAATGCCAAGCAAGAACACAACACCAGTGAGGAAACATCAGTTCTACCCTAACTACACAGAAATCCTGACATCTGACTAACCTCCCCCACTTCCCTTCTGGGTCTTGTCTTTTTAAGCCTGACAGCAGAAGATCGCTTTACTGATATGAGCTGCTTTGAGAGACAATTGGCTCAAAAGCTAAATACAGTAAATAATAGATCAGTTAAAAGAATGTCCCAATTTGTAGGCTGAAGTTAAAGGCAGGTTTCAGGGTCTGGAAATTTATTTATTTACTATATTTATAGTAATGAGAGTAGTTTCTCAATGAGACAGAAAGCAAATTACACAGGGTAAACTGCTGTGATCAGTATAAAACATCTAATAAACAATACTCTGGGACTAGGATTACAAAAATCTGAAATGAAGCATAGAGTATTAGACATGATATGTTAAACAATGCATCTTAAACATTAGTTTAAAATACCACAGTGAGAGCAGGATAGTACATACAGCAAGCAGATAATACATCCTAAACGCAGTGGTAGAGCCCACAATCCCTCTCCCTTTATAAAGCACCTTCTTGAACCACTTCTGTTATAGTATGGCCCTATTTCCTTTCTAGAAATGCCCTCCTGAACAAATCTGTTTTACATAGTTTGAAGAATGACAGAAGCATGAGAGACTCCCACAAGGTGAGGGTCACAACAGTGTCCAAGGTTTGATTTAAATGTGATCCTGGTGTGGCAAAAGCACTTTCCTGTGGGACTTCGCACACCATCTCATGTAAACTGTACACCAACCATGTAAACCAGCTACACATTCTTACAGAGCAAGCATGCCAGTATAACAGCCACCTGGTCCCATGGGAGAGTATCTCGGCATCACTAAATCAAGCCTAAGAACACTAAGAATGTATGCTAAGTGTACGTCTTCAAAGAAAAAAAAACATTTCTTAGCAAGCAAATCTTTTGAGTGCATAACCAATACATACAGATATTCTCATTGTGTCATATTTGGGATTATACGGCCTGGTTTTCTGGTTTTTTCGTCCTCTTGCAGTTATTTATTGCAACTTTTTATGGCAAACATTAGTACGGTAACTTAGTTTTTCTCCTTTTATCCCCAGAATTCCAAACACAAACCATTCTTTTCTTGACTTGTATATACAGCTGGTTTAAACCTCCCACTCAACACTACATAAGAATGGATGATGCTGCAGTTCCTCAACTCACACGGATTTCATTTTTTAAAAAAACAAAAACCTGGCATCTTTTTGATGAAACATAGAGAAAAGAAAACCCAAAACGCGTTTGACTGCACAATACTAAACAGTGTCATGGCGTTCTAAGCCCACTGACTTCAGTTGACTTAGAATGGTGCAGCTCCGTTTAGAATTACACAGGACACTGCCGTTTATCTCAACGGACTTTATATCTCCCTAACTTTTATGCTTGCAACTGAAGGGGCGAAAGGCCGGAGAACCTAGAGAAGCTACATCATTAGACTCCTGTGCCCTTATTCGTTTATTTTAGTTCTTTTAAGCGACTCGTTCTAACATTTGACATCTTTCCGCCTGTACCCCTTTGGAAGGACAAGAAAAGCCAATCTCCCTGAACAGAGGCACCTGCCTTGATACCCGGGGGGGGAGGGGGGGAAGAGAGAGAGAGCAAAGACTAAATGTCACACGCTGACAAAGGGCACGAGGACGCTCACTCACCAGCGCGCGCAGAAACAGCAGCCGCCACCAACGGGCACCAGCGGCCGCGCGAGCGTTCCTTCTCCTTCCCACCCGCCGAAGGCGACAGCAGCAAACACCGGCGCATCCTATTGACGCAATTCTCCGAAAGGAACAGACATGAACTGGGAGGAGAATTCTCTATCCGCCCCTCGCCAGCCGCTGAAGTAAAAGCGTTCCCGTGTTGCTTTGCGGCATGTGGCTGGGTTGGTCCTAGGCAGGAGCCGCGAATTAAAAGGTGCGGCTGGGGACGAAGTAGTAAACGCTGAGCTAGTAAGGAGGTGTTCTGTAAATAGGGTTGCCAGTCTCCAGGTGGGGCTTGGCTATACCCCGCTTTTACAACTGATCTCCGGGCGACAGAGATCAGCTCCCCTGGAGAAAATGGCTGATTTGAAGGATGGACTCTATGGCATTGTACCCTGCTGAAGATCCTCATTTTCATTCTGATTTATGTACAATAAATATGTAATGGCACCCAGGTTATACAGTACTGGCTAACAGTATGTAACGGTAAAAGCAACACAGAACCACGTTGAACAGTAAGTAATACAATATCTTAAGTAAAGGGTACAATAATCAGGTGCTATTGGACTCAAATCTAGTACATTTTTCATCTTGTGTTTCTTCCAAGGAGCACAGAGCAGCATTCATGGGCTTCCCATTTTGCCCTCGCAACAATCCTGTGAAGCAGAATGGGCTAACATCAAGTGGTGCAAAGTTACCCAGTGAGTTTTGTGAAAGCAGGGTGCAAATTTGAACCCTGCTCTTTCAGATCCTAGTCCAGCATTAATCGCTACACCACTCTGATTAAAATTTAAGTTATACTTTTTTTCCTTGGCAAAATTAGCTCCCGGAGTGGCTAACAGCAATGTAAATCTT
Source organism: Lepidodactylus listeri (assembly GCA_029233225.1). Lineage (NCBI taxonomy): Eukaryota > Metazoa > Chordata > Lepidosauria > Squamata > Gekkonidae > Lepidodactylus > Lepidodactylus listeri. The sequence continues at coordinate 27,651,493 of JARCFY010000009.1, forward strand.
GACATTACAGGTGGTTACATGGTTTCTTCTAGCCCTTGGCAGTGGATTACAGAAGTCCAGGTTCCAGGCATTTGGCTGTATAGGAACTGTGGCCTGCAGATGGACTCACAGGCTGATGGTAAAGATTGCAAATACAAGGAAGTAGCCATTCTCATACATATCTCAACCATTCTGCGGCATACTATATGATGTCACATGATTTAAAATATTTTCATCTCAGTCTTTCAGCGGACAGTCCACAAGATGGGTTGCATCTACAGAAAAACAAGGTACATTAAAACTAGTGTAACAACACAGCAACAGCATGGAGCTACCAATGAAAAAACAGGCAAGTAAAAGAAGGAATATTAGCTCCCAAAAAGCCCTGCAGAAAAGTATGGTTTTTTAAAACTTGAGGTCTAAAATCCATCAGTGAGAAGGACAAATGTGAGTAAGTTCAACAGTACTGGTGCCTACTCAGAAGGGCCAATCTATCACCCTTCAGGTAATAGGGAAACAAACAGGATCTTGGGAAAATGTGCTGAAAAAACAGGAAAGTTCCTGTGGAAAAGAGTATTTCTTCATGTTGTTGCACCAAAATTCAGGGTCTAAGAGGTCCATACCAGTACACTGAAGCTTATGCCAGTTATTTCATTTGGTATCCCTGAGTTCTAGTATTATGGGAGAGGGATAAAAAGATATATCTCCACTTTATGATCTACTGCATGCATAATTTTTATAAACCTCTGTCTTGTACCCCGCAAGCCATATTTTTTTCTAGTTTGAAAAGTCCCAAATTCTCCACCCTTTCCTCATAGGAAAGGTGCTCCAACTGCTTAATCATCTTGGTCGCCCTCTTCTAGTAAATGTGTAGTATAATTGTTCAAAAGTCCATGCCAGCCTTTGAATTGGCAGTTTATTGTCTGATTAGATATAGAATATATTGTGCAAGTCTTGTCTTTCCCAATCAAATAGCTTCTGGGAAGAATGTTAGTTTGCAGTGAGGCTGAGCAACCATCTTGCAACACCAGCTTCTGGAATTAGCCAGCCAAGTAAGAGCAGAACTACTGAAATGTGCTACTCTCAACACAACCAGCCTCTGGAAGGATACCATGGCTGGTGGTATCAAAAGCTGCAAAGAGGTCCCAGAGAATCAAGAGGGACATGCACCCCTTGTCAGTTCCAGCAAAGATAATCAATGATAGCAATTACTGATTTTTTTAAAGGCTCGAAAAGCCCTCTGGTTGGGTGGGTGGGGTGAGAGAGGGAGAGAGAGATGGTAGAGGGCTGAGGCAAGAAAAGTGTGTGAAAAACTGTCATGTGCAACTGATGTAATGTTGCATTTGCAGCAGCAGTGAGACTTAGCATGGTTGTTTCCTGGAAGCAACACTTGGTGAGATGACAGCTGGCCACAGGGAAAGGAACCCTACTTTTTTTTCTGTTTTGCGGTCGTTTTCTATTATTTTGAATTATTGCAAGGCTTGCTCCACTGGAGATGGAGATACCTAGGTGTTTGGTCTTTATAATATAATTTCATGCATGTATGTATGTGTGTGTGTGTGTGTGTGTATGTATGTGTGTATGTATGTGTGTGTGTGTGGTGTGTAAGTTTTAATTTGTTAGCTGTGTCAGTGGCCCTTGTGAGGGCAAAAATAGCGGCATATACATTTTGTAAAATAAATAAACAGGGAATTGCCACCATGTGGAAGAAAACCTAGATCATCAGAACATTTTTTTAATGACAATATTACGAAAGCAATAAATTTGTGAATGACATGTATCTCCTACTAAACATTTATTCTAACATTGTGTGAAGACAAGGTTACCATCAGCAAAAGAAACTGAATGGGCCATTATTTTCCAGGAGATGCTCCATGCTAAGCTAAGCTTCATCTTCCCGTTTCCACACAGTAAATCTCTATTAAAAGGATAGGATATTTTGGGGGTTTTTTTTCTCCAGGCAGTTGGCAACTGTATGTGAAGGACAGAATAAGAATGTTTTATTGTGCTTAGCTTGGTCAAAGGAAGCATAATTTGTATCATTAGATGATAATGGCAACATTTTATGGCTTGGACTCTGAAAAAATTATGACAGAGGTTGTACTTTAACCCCAGAACACTGGCCAGCAAGGCTTAACTGAGGTGTACAGGAAGGGCATATTTGGCTGCCCTGTTCAAATGTAAGGTAATGCTTGTCATTATTTTGTTGGATAGCAAGTTCATTCCAAAATAGTGACCTAGTTGTTCTCTGGTATGCAGTAATTAACATCACCTGGTAAATAACAGCTTATTAAGCTTGTATTAGAGAGATGGAGGCCCTGATCACACGCAGAATTAGCCGCACGATAGGCACGACTCCCAGCCAGATTTTAAGGGCGTGATCACAAGAGCACACCTGCAAAGTGTCCCGCACCTATCGGCAAGCTGTTTTGCTCCACCGGAGAAGCGGAATAAAAAAACAGTAGGGAAAATGCAGTATCAAACGGGTTGCTATGGGCCACAGATGGACTTCCCCTGTGTGATCACTCCAGCGCGCATTTGTGGCGTCGGGGATAGTCTGATCAGGCTATCCCGGCGCCATGCTGTTGTTTTCCCCCCTTCTCAGTATGCACATCATCGCATACTGCCATTGGAAGCCCTCAGGGTGGATATGCGATTCATCAATCCCCTGTTTAAGTGAATTGGTAATGAACAAACAAAAACAAAAACCCAACTCGCCTGTGGTTGCGTCTGATCATGCAGTGGCGAGTTGCGCCCACAGCTTCACAGAATGGTGTGATCCCGCAACTGCAGGTCAAATTGCTCCGGCACAAATAGTCTCGCTTCCCCCCACTATATTTCGCTCATGTGGCCAGGGCCAGAGAGCATTTTTTTTCTCCAGGCAACCCTAGATCACAGTGCTGGTGGAAAAGGAGATTATCTCTTTCCTCTGTTCTGTTATTCCTACTTAAATCTTTGCCCCTGTTTTTCCTCCTTAAATCACTGGGAGGAACACAGTGATATGAGGATTAACCTCCCAACCTCCAGCACGATTGCCTTGGTCTGATTCTATCCCCTCCTGCTGCCCAGAAAATGGCTTTGACTTTTTCAAAAATGGGATCTTCAGCACATCATCTGCTGGCCTTTTCAGAAATCTTTACCAGGTTTATTACCTTAGGTCTTTTAATTAAAGTTGTCAGGAATGAGATTTAGGTCCTCATTTGTGGTTGCCAACAGCCCTGGAGAAAACTATCCTATTTTATTAAGGAAGGTTTAACCTGTGGAAATGGACAGCAGAAGCTCTTTATGGCATGGAGGCAAGTAATTGTTATTGTCTTTACTGTTTTTGCAACCGAAGTCATAAACAACAAACCCTCATCTCACAATAGACCTTGTTCCACAGGAGGCAAATAATACCACATGGTAAAGAATAGCCCATCAAGCCTAGATTAAAAGGACAGGGTTTTTTTTCCCTCCAGGCAGCTGGAGACCAGAGCACTTCATGCTTGGATCTCAATGTAATTTTCAAGGTTGCTGCTAATTACTAAATATTGCCCTTCAGAAAAGCAGCTGTAGTTTATGAAAGCACCAGCAGGAAAGGTGTGCATGTACTCTACCAGTAGCAACACTATAGAAACAATAATGAAAAGAGCAAAAAAAAATGTAATATCTAAGTTCTGAAGGTAGCTTGTTGTTAGGGAAATTTGTCTGAGCAGTTTGTAATTTGTCCACTGTTGCATGCTAAATTTCATTTAGATGGACTGTGCTGCATATGAGCCACTGGTCAGCATGTACCTTTTTTGAAAACTAAGGAGAACAATGAAATCTTCAAATGTCCCAGATTACCTCAGTTCTTAATAATTAACTGAAAAGATCTGTAATGAACTTAGTACCTAAGTGCAGAGTTTGGAATCTGACCCTTACTGCATCTAGATAAACTTTATTGTAACAGATTCTGAAGCCCTCTTTGTAAGCTTCACTCCAGCCTGAGCAGTTCACTTCTCAAAAGGAGTACCGTATTTCATAGTATTATAGTTAACAGCTAAAAGGAAGAAGGCATGATTCTTCTTACTGTGCTTTTCCCATGTATAATTTCTACATACTCGGCATCTGTGAAAGGTACGTTACTTGTTTGGTTAATCATTTGTCACTGACTTTGGAAAGTGTAATGGTGCCTTTTATCTAAGAAAGGATTTGTGCGAGTAGTTTCATGGCTGAGATCACAAATATCTTCCCGATTTCTTCTAGTACTATCTTGACAAAACTGGCTTTTGAATTCAACTGTACAACTTAGATAATACCTGTTTTCCAGTGTAAGGCAACAAAAGTTTTATAGTAAGAAGCATTATAAATCTTTTTGCAAAGATTGTGTGGGGAGAAGGAATATACCTAGTTTGTTTTCTTTGACGTTAAAGAGACTACTCCCATACTAAGGAATTAAATTTAATTACTTTTTGGATCAATGTCAATTTTTCAGTGTCAGTTGGAATTATCAAGCTGCTACTAGAATAAACAAAAGAGATACCAGTTACTTTGCAGTTTGAATCAGGAGAGTTTTAAAGGAGTAAAAATTCACATCCAAAAAGAGCATACCGTAGCACAAATCACCTTCTGTTTTCCTATGTTGTGGAATCCCTGAAAAACTCTTCCATAACCATGGCATGTAGGCAGTTTTTAAAATGGGGTTAATGTTAAGTTAATGTTGCCTTGACCTGGATGGCCCAGGCTAGCCCAGTCTCATCAGATCTCAGAAGCTAAGCAGGGTTGACCTGATTAGTACTTGGATGGGAGACCATTATGGAAGTCATCACTACGCAGAGGCAGGCAATGGCAAACCACCTCTCTTCATCACTTGCCTTGAAAACCTTATGGGGTTGCCATAAGTTGGCTCTGATTTGATGGCACTTTCCACCACCAACATTAATGGGGTTTGCGCAGGATGACAACTATGGAATGAGAGAGCTTCCTGGAATGTTAAAGAAAATTGACTTTTTCACGTGCTGGGTAGATGCTGGATCCATGACTGAAATGTAATGGTAGCTGTTTATCTTCCTGTGCATGAAGTAAATCAGGCTATTCAGTTTGTGTCAACATGATGTGACTAGCTACACAACACAAGGGAGTAAAATAGGAACTTCTTTGACTAATGGTGTGAGTCTTTAGTCATCAAGACTTTCAGGCTGGAATTAGGAACAGGAGGTACAGCCAATTTTCAGGCAGGGTTAGGAATATACCCTGGCTAAGAGCAGTTTACAGGACTATCATTTGTTCTGTCTTCCATGTGGAATTGTTTAAGAAACTGCTATCTCCCCTGGAACTTGAATCTCTGCACTTAGTTCCACCATGCACTGGTGACTTATTTTAAGTGTTGAGAGAGGTATTGTTCCATGACCCTTTGTGTGTGTGTGTGGGGGGGTATTTTCCCTCAGTGGTAGTTATCTGTGGTAATAGACCATGTCCCAACTATGGGTCTAACTACAAATAAATTGTCCTTGTGTGCCTCCCAGGTCCACCAGAATGACTTTTCATCATACATGCCTTGTGAGTTGTATGCTTGAATTCCAGTTTCCAAGCATATGGTGGCCTGATTCAGACCAGGACCATGGCATGCAAGGAGATGAGGTTCCAGTAGTGTGGCCAACTGGAGAAAAACATGTCATTGCTTTAATAGAGGCTTTTTAGCCTGTTATTTAACAGGTGTTATTTACCTTCATGTCATGAAAAGTGTCAGTGGTCCATTTCCACACATTGTCTGCCATTGAGTTGCTTCGGACTTCTGGGACCCTATGAATTAATGTCTTCCAAAACTCCCTGTTGTTCACAGTCATTCTCAGGTCTTGCATTTTGAGGGTCATGGCTTCCTTGATTGAGTCAATCCATCTCATGCTGTGTCTTCCTCTTTTCCTGCTGCCTTCAACTTCTCCTAGCATTATTGTCTTTTCTAGGGACTCTTTTCACACATTAAGCCTCTGTTAAAGGAACAGAACATTTTCCCAGGTTTTTTGGCAACCTAGGTTTTAGCCTTCTTTCTGACTTGAAACAGCCTCAGGAATCCACTGTTTGACCTGTCGGGGAAATTGACAGATACATAGCAATATGTAGGTCTCCCCAGGAGGGCAAGTAAGCAGCTCCCCATGGCCGTTGCAAGTGAGGTAAATGGCACAGGGAAGAAAGGCTGAAGCCTGCTCTCTTCACAGTCCCAGTCTGAACCGGGCCTTTGTGCCCCTGGGAGTTAAGTTTTGAGCATGGAATTCACAAGGTATCTCTGACTGAAAGACCTTATGGTGACATGTCATTAGGCCCTATTAGTGAACGTCTACAAATGCTTTAAAATACTGTTCGTGAGACCGGATGACTTTGGATGTTGGTGACACAGAGTACTCAGCTAACTGCTTTACCAGTTCACAGTGGAAAAACATATTGAATGGAATGTTGTACTGAACTCTGACACACAAAACTGAATGACACATTAACAACTCTTAATTCCTTTTTTCAAGAAATTTATATTGCTATGCTCTTGTGTAGTCATGTACTTTCATTTGCAAACTTAACATATTTTGCAGTGTGGTTAGTAATTCAAATGCAGCAAATAGCTATGGCAAATTGAAAGAGGTGTTTAAGCAGAAATGACAGCTACAAGTGGAACAGATTTTCAGTTAAGTCAAATATACTTTGAAAAATGTCCCTTTTTCTTGTACCATGTGTTTAGAAGCAAGTTAGTATAAAATCCTGTGTTCAGATCTGTGAAAGTAATGTAATTTAGTTATATTAGTTAAAATAATGCATTTAAAACATATCTTCTGCTATTCAAGGCAGCCTACAAATTAAGTAAAAAAAATCTGAGAAGTGTAGGAAATGTAAGGCAAGGCTCTATTTGCTATTGTGATCCAGTCAGGCCTTGACAAATTATGTTTGGTTTTATGAAACAGCCCAAGAATGTAGGAGCCAGACTCATTTTTCAGACTTCATATTTAATGGACACATTTTCTAAATATTGCTAGTGCAAGACCTAATCCTAGTGTCTTCACAGTTTCTCATAACTGTCATTGTGACAACAAAAAGCTAACCTTTAATCCTAACCTAATTTCTTATAATTCCTCCTTTTCTTATAATTCTGTGGTCACTTTGAAAGGCTCCATTTGATTGAATATTTAATCTAGCATAGAAAACATCTGCTTAAGATGAGTTTATCTATCTCCACTGAGTGGTGACATTTAAGCTTACATATAAACAAGTAACAATAAGAACTTTGTGCACATTTATTTTTACGTCATACAACAAAACATTCTGATGTGAAACAATAAACTTTGGGTTGGACTGAGCCAGTTTTTTTGCTCAGTCTCAACTGATTACCCTCTTTATTACAGCTCCAGTTCCACATGGCCATTCAGGTTCCATGAGTCCAAACATAGTCTTTTGAAGGGGCAAAGAAAGGGAATCCCTTTCCTTCCCTTTTCACCCCTGGGAAAACTGTTTGGTTCCAACCAGTGTTCCCTCTAAGCTGAGTTAGTGTGAGCTAGCTCACAGTTTTTTAGCCTCCAGCTCAAACATTTTTGTCTCCGCTCAGGGAGGATGGCTCCAGAGCAGAGTAATTTATGCAGCAGCCAAATGGCTCACTCACAACTTTAATGCCAGTAGCTCACAAAGTTGAATTTTTGCTCACAAGACTCCACAGCTTAGAGGGAACACTGGTTCCAACTGTCCCTGCTTGCACTGACAATTGCTAAGAGATGCTGCAATAAAATCATTGCAGAAAATACTAGATGCCTCAGTGAAATTCCTAGATGCCATGGCAACCTGGCATCTGGGATTTGTCAAGTTCTGAATTAAGTGATAAGAGATCCCACACACACACAGCATTCATTCAGTATGTCTAGATTAATTTTCTGAAAAGTCCTGTGCTAATCTGTACCACTGAACTCATTTGAAAAATTTTGAACTAAAGATTATCTGAGAGACGGATTTTCTGTATCTGTTGTTTAATCCCTGATAGCCTCAGATCTTCAGGGCAACTCTTCTTGCTGTCTGTCTGTGATGAACACACAAATATGAACATACTTATATTTAATAATATTCAGGTAATGATAGAGTTATATTACCTCTGCAACTGTAAAGCCATGTGTCAAAATGGATCTTTGACTGAGGGAAGAATGTAAATTACCTCTAAACAAACAAGACTGGACGGTCTGCCTGAACAAGGACTAAGTGTGTCAGAGAGCACTGTACAGTTAATAAGCAGGCTCATCCTCACCAAGTTTGTATGAAAGGGAGCCCCATTGATATAATGGGATTTACTTCCAAATAAGTATACTTAGGATCAACCAGGGGTCCTTTCGTAGAAAAAGAGGTGCAGGAGCTCATTGGCATAACTCATTAGCATAACTCATTAGCATATGCCACGTCCCCTGACATCACCAGAAGTGTGTCAGAAAAGGAATGTCAGTTTCAGCCCCATTATATCCTATGGGCCATTGAAATCAATGGCAAAAACTCTTAGGGTATATGAGGGGCTGGAAGAAAGAGGGTTTGAGGGAGAGGCTCCAAACTTGCAGGGTAGCTGCTGGGGCGTCTCCTCGAAATACCCACTAAGTTTCAAGAAGATTGGACCACGGGGTCCAATTCTATGGGCCCCCAAACAGATTGTCCCATCCCCTCCATTGTTTTCTATGGAGGGAAAAAATGTTAACTTTATTCCTACCATAGAGAACAATGGAGAGAATGGGGGCAACCTGTTTGGGGCCCCATAGAATTGGACCCCGTGGTCCAATCTTCTTGAAACTTGGTGGGCATTTCGAGGAGAGGCCCCAGCAGCTACCCTGCAAGTTTGGAGCCTCTCCCTCAAACCCCCTCCCCTCTAGTGGCTTTTAAAGTTGCCACCGAATTTCGGTAGCAATTCGGCGGCGAGCTGAATCAGATTAGAGAATCTGATTCAGCCCGTGGCTGCCCTACTGGCCAGTCCTGAGCTGGCGGAGCTTCGCTCTGCCTCGCTCCGGCCCCAATGGACCCCTAGGATCAACCAATAACTATCTGAACAAGTGAAATATACCATGGTTCTAATTGATTAGAAGACAAAGTTGTGTTTTGCATATATTTTGGAACCTACGTAATATTCCAAATTAGCCATATTAGCAGTGCAGACAAAATCAGCAATGTATATTTTCTGTATTTGAAATCTCTTAACTCTTCAAATAGGATATATGTAAATGAGACCAAGTAAGTCTCGTTTTCTTTACTGCAGATTTTGTTTGAACTAGTGAATATGGCTAACAAGGAATAAGTGAGGTACAGGCCACTTGCTTTCATCAGCACCTTTGCTCCCCAAAATATTGAATATTTACAGGATGTACACTAACTTTAGCCACTGGAAATCACAGCAGCTCAAAGCTAGTGCACTTTAGAAATGGTGGCGGGGTGGGGTGGGGCTACTGCCTGTCCACGCATACTATATTCCAGCATGCATAGGAAGCTGTGCCTGATCCCCAAATAACATATGGGGCTGAGATTGCTATTACAACAAAGTAATTATTATTAATCTGAGTGGTCAAGTTGCAAAACAGCTAGAATTCAGCTTACTTCAAGATACATTGTCTTGATTGTTTGTAAATATTTTGTGTTGTTTTAACAGTTATAGCAAACTGTTTTTATTGAAAGATATTTGTAGCGGTATTTTCCAGTACACAGCTTGCTTATAGAGCTGTTTTTCCTTTTTAAAGCTACACAAAACTATAAAATGTAACTTATAGTCTTAAAGTTAGCTAGTGGTTAGAGCTGCACATGCTGTGCATGCCAAGTACACTAATAAAAGGTACAGGCCCTGACAGCTGTCTCAGCTCAACAGCATAACTTTCTGTATTATATGGTATCATGATTTAATTATAGACAGTCTTAATGACAGACACCAGCACTGTAAGCAGCAAGTCAAGCTGGGTCTACCACTCCTCCCTGAGAGATACTTTGACCGCAGAAGCACTCTTGACCCTAAATCAATATATCAAAATACTGTATTAAGTCCACGCCTAGCCCTATTTAAGGAAATGTGAGACCTAAGGGTATATGATTGCACTGTATAGTATATCAAAGGGGGGTAATATACTAAACGAGAGCAATTTACATTAGTGAAGCTGTTGTGGAGCAAGCGCTACTGAGAATCAGTGTGGTTTCTGTAAAGGGGAGGTACTGTTACATAGTGCTAGAGTATTTGTTTTGAATGTAGAAGGTTCCAAGTTCAATCCCTGGCATCTCCAATTTAAAAAATCAGGTGGTTGGTGATGTGAAAGACCTTTGCCGGTGTTGGGTTCTAATGGCGACCACCATGCGGTCAGGCCATGTGGTCCTGGGCAAGCACATGGCCAGGCACAGTCAGAGCTTCGCTTCAGAACACAATAGACTGGCCAGATTGTAATTTAGACCTATCGGTCAGCCAGGATGCAAATAGGGGCCAATGATCTGGGGAGACTTAATTGTATTAATTATAATCCTATCAGAATGTGTGGGTGAGGCTGGGGGCACGGTTTAGGTGCGCATATAAGCAGACCCCCAAGCCCAGCTCAGACATGTGTTCCTGAACCTCCTAATAAACCATGAGCTGATTTCACTTGAAGGCGTCTCTGGACTGAGTACTTTACAGCCTGATACTAGGGTCTTTGCAATAAACATGGACAGGGTCATGGCTTAGTGAGAGAGCATCTGCTTTATAGGAAGTAGATCCTAGGTTCAACCCTCAGTATCTCCAGTTAAAAGGATCAAGTAGTAGGGGATGTGAAAGACTACTGGCTGAGATTCTGGAGAGACATAAGTAGGCAATATTGACCTTGATGGACCAGTTGTCTGAGTCAGAGTTAGGCAGCTATATATGTTCAAAAGAAAATTTTGTCTTACCACCTTTTAAGAGTTCTTTGAGGGTATTAACAAGCATATGGACAAAGGTATCTGATATTATATATTACGTCTTCTGAAAAGCTTCTGACAAAGTCCTGCACCTAAAGCTTTTAAGTAAATTTAGCAGTCATGTGATAAGAGCAGGGATCCTTATTGTGGATTACAAACTAATTAGCCAACAGGACAATGAGAGTAGGGGTAAATGGACAGTTCTTGTAGTGGAAAGGAGTAGGGATCCACAGGGACTGGTGCTACTCAGGGCTCTTTTTCAGCAGGAATGCGCCGGAACGCCGTTCCAGCTGGTGTCAGAGCCTGCCCCGCCCCCTCCCTGCTGGGCCTGAGCTGTTTACACTTAAAGGGAAAGTTCCTGCAGAGAGCTGGCAGGAAAAAACCCCATCGGGCACTTTCCCTTTAAGTGCAGAGAGCCAGCAGGAGGAAGCCCCGCCCAGAGATTAAGCACAGGGGCTAGGCTCTTTGCACTCTGCATTTGGCTTGCCGATGTCCCGTCGCTCTCCCTGCTCCGGTAAGTGCCTCCCTCATCTCTTTTCCTTCTCTCCTTCTCCCCTCCCCACCTTTCTCTCTGCCTTTCTCTCTTTCTTTCTCTCTCTCTCTCTGTCCCCACCTTTCTTTTTCCTCTCTCTCCCTCCCCCCTTCCTTTCTCTTTCTCTCTCTCCTCCACCTACCTACCTACCTACCTTCCTTTCTTCCGTCCTTCCTTCCTCTCTCTCTCTCCCCCACCTACCTCTTTCTTTCTTTCTCTCTTTCTCTCTCTCTCTCCCCCCACCTACCTCTTTCTTTTCTTTCTTTTCTTTTCTTTGTGTTTTTATAAAAATATTGACAAGGGGGGGAATGTAAAAAAGCAGAGAGCCCAGGAAATGCTGCTTTTGACAATATCTTTAATTTTTGAGAATCTCTTTAGTTTTCTCATGGCATCTTCTGCTTAAGAAAAGTACGTTTGAAGCCTGAGTTCATTGTGTCTTGTTGGGAATGGCTTGCAAATACATGTGTGTCTAAAGTCTGTATTAAAGTGGTTTGGTGTTTACTGCCATGCAAGAGAAAACATCTGAAAAAGTAGCTTCATTGTTGTGTATGTTGGCAGAACACTTGAGTGTTGCATGGGGGACTTTGGGGGACATCTGCAGAGAAACAGAGTTGTAACTAAAAATGAGCATGGTCAGCCACACTTTGGAGATTGCCTGTTTTGTGAAATTTAAAAAGTTGGCAGAGTTTCTGAAGAAGATGATTGTCCCTCTTCTCCTGCCACTGGGCTGACATCTGCCTTTAATGGGCCAGCAAAGTTGATGTTCTTAAACCTCCTAATAAGAGAGATTTCTGCTTCTGAGGAGTTGACTTTCAATGATTGGTGATCTTGTGATGGTAGTGATACTTTTATGTGGTAAAGACCACCTGTTCACAGGATCATTTTACCTGTGGGACAGACTCTGCATGGTAACCCCTCCACTGGTACATAATTGCTTGTAAAAAGTATTATAGTGTAATAATTCAGGTGGGTAGCCGTGTAGGTCTGAAGCAGCAGAACAAAGTTGGAGTCCAAAGTTTCATCCAAGGTATAAGCTTTTGTGTGCATGCACACTTCTTCCATCTGAAGAAGTGTGGGTGGCACATGAAATCTTATACCATGAATAAAATTTTGTACCTTGAATAAAATAGTCCACAAACTACTCCCGTCCAGTGCATCCACAAACCTAGAATAAGCGATTGGATTTATACCCTGCCCTTCACTACCCAAGGGAGTCTCAGAGCTTACAAACTCCTTTCCCTTCCCCTCCCCACAACAGACATCCTGTGAGGTAGGTGGGGCTGAGAGAGCTCTGAGACAACAGCTGGTACAGAGCTATGGCTTGCCCAAGGTCATCCAGCAGGTGCAAGGGGGGAGTGGGGAATCAAACCTGGTTCTCCCAGATTAGAGTCCGCACACTTAACCACTACACCAAATTAGCTCCTAGCGTTGTTCTGCCAGTGAACTAGGGTTGCCAACTCCAGGTTGAGGAAATCCCTGGAGATTTGGGAGTGGAGGGTGGGATTTAGGGGAAGGTGGGACCTAAGCAAGGCATAATGCCATGGACTCTACTTTCCAAAGCAGCCATTGACCTGATCTCTGTAGTTTGGAGCTCAGTTGTAATTCCAGGAGATCTCCAGACCCCACCTGTAAGTTGGTAACCCTAAAAAATCATATTCAGCGTACTAGTTCTGCAGGAAGGCAAGCTGATTTCCATGGGAACCTAACCTTTAGGAATTGATTCCAATCCAGTGTGGGAATAATTGTTGGACACAAGATATTGGTTTGAGCAAGATTTTGTATCGATGGGACAGAAAATAATGTTTTTATTGGTTTTGTCAAAACTGTTTTGACAACAAGGTAAACAGAATAAGAAGCAAAAGGTGGATGTGGCTGGATGACCACACTTCTGGTAACATCGGGTGTGGCCTAATATGTTAATGAGCTGTGCTGTCAGGGGTGTGGCCTAATAAGCTAATGAGTTCCTGCTGGGCTTTTTCTACAAAAAGAGCCCTGGTGCTACTTAATTTATTCATTAATGATCTGGAAGTGGAAGTGAGCAGCAAGGTCACCAAATTTATATATAATACCGAATTATTCAGGATGGTGGGAGCCAAAGTAGTTTGTGAAGAGTTCAAACTGAATAAGCGAACAACAACATAGCAAATGATGTCAGTATAAGTGTAAAGTAATGCACGCTGGAGCAAGGAAATCCTAAATTTAAATATATACTGATGGGATCAGAATTGTAAGGACTAAGGAGAACTTGAGGTCATGGCAGATAGGTCAAAGAAAATGTTGACTCGGTGTGAAGCACCTATAAAAAGAGTGTGTGTATGCCAGGGATTAATTAGGAAAGAGATTGAAGACAAAACAGCCAGTCTCATAGTGCCTTTGTATACATCTACAGTGTGTCTGAATTTGAAATGATGGGTTAGATTCTACTTCCTGTTTCCCCAGTCGCTTATTCAGGGAGCAAAAATTGCAAAATATATTTGATTTTTATCCATTTTAATAAGTACAACTAGATCTATTGTGAAATTTAACTTTCTATTCAGTATTTTTAAATTAAAAATGTCAGTTAAGTAGCACAGCCTGCTTCAGAAGACAGTGCAGTACAGCCTATTACAGAGTGAATGAATGCAGAATTCACTTGGTGGATATGTAATGGGAAACAATGTGGTGGTGGAATACTGGGGCTCAGTCAGCCACAGACCATCTAGGCAGGAATAGGCTATTAACAAGTACACAAGCATTTGAGAACAAATTTGAAGTAAGGATTTGCTACAGCGGGTGATATGGCATTTGGCAGGGGATGGAGGGGACTTCCCAGGAGAAAAAGGAAGGCCCAGGCCACATTGCTGGCATCACACCATCATACCAGTGTTGTCTGGGCAATGTTCTGGTATCTGGGCAAAAACTGTGGTAGAAGCTGTGTTTACCATAGAGTTGTTACCCAAATACCAGAGCATCTCCTGGACATTGCTGGAGTGATTACATCTTTCTCCTGAGAAGTCCCCCTGCCAGCCAGCTGATTGGCGGCTGGGGGCGGCAGGGCATGGCGGGAGGGGAACCTCACCTCTACCAGGGTGTCTGGCAACCCTACTGGTGAGATCAGGGTAGCACCAGGCACTGATATTATCGACTTTTGGTGGAAACACCTGGCCTATCAGCAGCTGTATGCCTATATAGTATTCACCCAATTGCCCTTGTTGCTAATGCCACCACTTGATGCCTGTAGAAAAAGGAATGGGGTAACCTTCCCTATTGATTTCTACACTGAGACAGTTGCCAAATGTTGCCTTCCATTTGATTTTACCATTTCTTACTACAATAGTTAACACTGATTCTCCACATTGCCAGATTGACAACCCTAAGTATTTATAAATAAGGGAATGTCCTTGAAAGTGTGTAAAATACTAAGCCAACTCACCCAGCACTCTTGTATTAGAAATGTCAGTGTTCAGGCTAGAAGGTATAACTCTCAGGCATTGAGAGGAAGAGAATATGGTGGGTTCTTTGAATTTATGATCATCACCAAAAGATTTCTGTTTTCTGCACAGGTCACACTACTGGTCCAAGAATTAACAATGACAAGCTATATAAATTTGCCTACTCCACTGAAGTGCTTATTGACAGGGTTAAAGGGTCACTCCAAGAGAGTGCAGGCTTCCGAATTTCATCTGAAGTGGACGTCAACTTAGTATGGAGAAATCCCAATAATGATGATGATCAGTTGATCAAAATTGCGGTAGGCAGTTTACATGAAATCATGCATTATTTCTGCTAACATTGTTGGATATGTTTTATGTATTTATTTATTTATTCATTATTTCACATTTATACCCCACCCTCCCCATGAACGGGCTACTATGTTTTATAGTAAGAACAATTAAAAGGCCATGAAATGTGACCGTGAGATAAAATGAATACAACTTTTCTGCCAAGCAACAAAGCAGGAAACCTATATTGTATAAATGTTAACATATTTGATTGTCAAAACTTCCACACAAAGAATCCTTGGAATTTATACTTGGTAATAATTTGGAGAACTTAAACAGCGAATTTTCAGTTCTCAAGGTTCCTACTGATTTTAAGCCACTTCAGGCTTAGCAGAGATACGTCGATGGAGCAGACATAGGTCAGCGGGTGAGAGAGCATTTTTTGTATGAACAAGTTCCCTGGTTCTATCCCTAGAACCTTCATTTAAAAGAAATGCTGGTAAATTGGGCTAAATCCATGAAACATTTTGGATTGGATGAGTGCGTCCACAGAGTCCGTACAGGCCAGTGCTGAGAGGTTTGCAATGAAAACAGTGGCAGTTCCAAATAAAAATCCAAATTACCATGTAGTGGATCAGCAGATTCATACAGGAAGCAGGAATGAAAAAGTGAAAATGCTTCCTGCCAACAAAGATGTTTCTACATTCAACTTCTCCTTTCCAGGTAACAGATGTAACCGTTGAAAATGTCAGTGAGCGCCCTACCAACAAAAACATTTTTGATGGAAAAACCACAGATAAAATAATTGGAAAAGAGTATCTGGCAGCTTTAAAAAGACCTGTAGTTCTCCAGTGGACTCGTGGAAAGGTAAAAACTAAAAACTTTGTCTTGAAATTTTAATTCATTCTTTGGGCAAATCCACAAATCACCTCTTGTGGGTATGTTTTCAGGCTTGCCTTTGTGACTTCGCCAAATATAGCCCACTAACCATATAATATGACTGGGGGGGGGGGGTGTCTGGCAATCCTATGAAGGACTGGAAAGGGACAATCAAGTGATAGAAAAGGGAAAGCAAAAGTGTCATCATCAACAAGTCAAACTACATGAAATGCTAGGAGTTTTATAAATGAGTTGCTAAGTAGCAGACGCTCTGTGCCCAAATTAGGATTGGACCCATGGTGCAAGGGGGAGGGGTTAAGCCTTTTGAACTATTTTCTTGGACTAAATTGGCCCCACAGAGCAGTTATTTGCCTCACTGGGGAAAACATATAGGCACAATGCCATGGTGGGTTTACTAGCAGCTCCACTGGGCCATTTTGAGTCATGAAAATGAAATACTGAGCTGAATTGGGATTCTGTGAACCTGATTTTTAAAACACACACTTACTGGCTTATTAACAAAACTATCAGCATTTCATGTGATTTTGCCATAAATACTACATGATGCTATGTAACTGCTATGATATCGGTGGTCTTCCAGATAAACAGATCACAAGAGATAAAAAATATCTTCTCTTTTTATCAGTTTTATGGATTAAGTGATTTTTTCCAGATTCCTGGTTTCATAGTTTCTGATTACTGTAGAACCTGTTCTGTACAGGAGACAGTATCATCATTATGTCCAGTAATACGGTTTGCCTATCCAAGTGAAATCTAGTCTCTTACACTTGTAGGGATGCCAGACTCCAGATGGAATGTGGGGATCCCTTGGAATTACAGCTCATCTTCAAAGTATAGAGATCAGTTCCCCTGGAGAAAATGGATGCTCTGGAGGCTGAACTCTATGGCACTGTACCCCACTGAGGTCCCTGTCCTCCCCAGGCTCCATCCCCAAATCTTCAGGAGTTTCCAAACCTGAATCTGGCAACCCTACCCCCCATCCCTGGCCAGGGGGGACCTGGCAACTCTATATTAACACTTCTGCCATTACTGCCCGCCCTATCCCTTTATCTATTACTGCCTTCCTTTCTCTTCATACTGTCAGCTGGCTTTTTGCAGCTGCGTAAAGACCAGGTCTTCTGAGAGTATCCTAATCCATTTTTTTCACTTCAACCTTTAGTGTCTTCCTAAGAGTTTAGCTGCTTTATCATGGGAAGCTCTGATTAAGTCAGTTCAGAAGAACAGCAATATAATCATGTTCCTGTCCCTGATACAAAATGCAAGGCCACTTTGCGCAGTCCAGAGTTCCTCCACACAATGCAATGAGAGCCATTCTCAGCTGCTTGTGTGCCCAGAGGACATGAGACTCCAAACATCCCTAAGTATAGCTATAGCCTCTTGGGTGCAGATTCCACATTTTAAGCTGATGTGCTCCTGTCCCATCTTGGCTGGATTCCTATAGGGCAGGGGCAAGTTCTTGCAGCAACAGGGCCTATGAAACAAAGTTACCACAGACAGAGTTGAGTTGGTCTGTCTGCAGTATGAGGAGCTGAAGCTGAGATTCAGGACTTTGGACTGATTCATAGTTGACAGCTTTTTCTAACTTCTAACAGCCGCCTCAGCCAGAATGAGTTCTTAAATATTACAGCAGGCTCAGAAAAATTCAGTCAGGAATGACTCTTATTAAAGAGCCCATCCTCTCATTTGGAGTCTTGCATTCTGGCAAGACTGGTCACCTTGGAGGCAGTTGGAGGGCAGGTCTTCAGGGTGTTCACTCTGCATTCTTTTGGGATGGAATACTGGCTCAGGGGTTCAGGTCTAAAGGTGCTTCTCCCTTTCCTATTCTCTTCTTTCATGAATGGAGTTTCTGGCGCAGCCAGGTTACCAGAATCCTCCATTGCTGCCTCCTTTCCACGAGCATCAGGACCTTTATCAAGGGCTGGCCTGGGCAACCAGAAATGGGTTTCTATATCCAGGGAGATGTTGGGACACACAGTACAGTTGTGTTCTTAGAGTCAAGATCCATGATGTTCAGGCTGCTTGGACTGTGCAAACTGATCCGACCTTCCTCATCTAAGGTACCACTGTGCCTCAGAAAGTATAGATCAAAGACTGGCGAGCCTTTGACAGTTTCACAACTTATCACATTGCACTGGTGATGGTGAAGTTGAGAGGTAACATGTTATTAGCGGGGTAGGACAGAACCTGAGATGACTTAACTACATGCTGTTTGGAAAACATTCTGATCCTCATGAAGCATCAGAGCAGAACAGGTTTCTCCCACTTGCATAGTTTATGCTGCTGATTAACTCCTGTGTTAGAAGGTGCTGATAATACCTCTTGCAACTGTGCAGTTCTGTATCACTGGGATTCCAAATGAGATAACATATTTATTGTAATCCTGGTTTATAGTGGGGAGGCGAGTGGCAAAGCCCTGCAGGATGCAACTCCTTGGGTGGTTGTTGAAGGTACAAAGTCTTGGGTCAAGCTCATATGCAGCTCAGTCTTGCCTGGAGGTTCAAAGATCATTGTATGTTTGACACGTCTTTAAGTCATTGATGGAGTTACTGTTACTTTTTGCCCCATAGTCTAGGTTAAAGTGCATAATATATGTTATCTGAGGTGATGAGAGGGATTACTGGGAAGTGTACATCAGGTGCATTCTAAGAACATAAGAACATAAGAGAAGCCGATGCTGGATCAGGCCAGTGGCCCATCCAGTCCCAACACTCTGTCACACAGTGGCCAAAAACACCAGGTGCCCTCAGGAGGTCCAGCAGTGGGGCCAGGACACTAGAAGCTCTCCCACTTCTATATCCATGATTCTATATCATGTTCTCAAGCTGAATGCATTCATTTTTCCCCCAATTATTTTCCTTCAGACTGGCATCTCTTTCCTAATTAAAATCTCTGCCATGGAGCCCTTGTGAGCTTGCCACAGAATTCCTGCACATTGCAAAGAATTCTGTGGCATGTTCTACCATACACAGACAGTTTACATAGCCATTGGCCCATAGGCTCTGTTGGGACTTATTTTGCCCCACATGAACAGAGGCTGACTTCTGGAACACACATTCTCCCATGGCTATGCATTACAATGAAAGACCAACAGGCCGTGGGGGTCTGCCATTTTGGATCTTTTCTTCAATGACTCCCTAATAAATTCCCAAGAAAACTACTGGACTAAAATGCTATAGGTGGCAGAGAGAAGGGTCTGCTTAGCTGCTTGTCATTCAGCTCCCAGTAATTTTATATGAGTTTGTCTCTCCCTCTGTCAGCTGCCACTAGAGGTTTACTTCATAAGTTATTACCGGATTTATATGTTGTAAGCTGTGCCAATGCTTTTTAAGAGCAGAGAGGTGAGATACAAGAATACTAAATAAACATTTATTAGGCCACCTTGACTTGTATTAGGCACTGAACTGTTTAGTTTTCCATAATGTGCATGAAATAATAGATTCACACAGTTGGAGTGGCCTTTTGCCACTCTAACACAATAACCCAGCCTTATGCAACAGATCTAGTATTAATGCCTGTAAAGCTAGAATTTGAAAAACTCTAAAAAAAGAAATTTTATTGCCTTTGGCAGCTTCCTTTCACTGCTGAATTCCTTTTATAGAAAGGAGATTTCCCCCTAATATTCAACTTCATTACTGCATCTTGTTTTAGTAATTTGGATGACACTTTTCCTGGACAAAGGTCACCTTTCTTATCCCATTGACCCCCACAACTACCCTGTGAGGTCATTATTGTCCCAATTTGTCAAACTGGGACGAAAGAAGGAGATAAAATTATTTACCAACAGTAAATCCATGGCCAAATAAGGGCTTATTTTGACCAAGTTTTTTCAAAGGCCAAACTCTACACACAGTTCTTGGTTTTAAAACTGCCTACCTATTTCCCCTTTTCAAATTACCTTTCATTTTCTTACGGCTGTACAGAAATCTTTGAGACCTGATGATAGTAAAATAATCTCATGTCCTCCATATCAGTTAGCCATTAAGTGGATAATTCACTAGAATGTTTATTACAGGTTTTTAAAAATCATACCTGGAGTTGCCCATGGAAGATCTGAATGATCATATGGTCTAATCAGGCTTGAAATCTGGAAAGTAATTTCTGCCCTTTTACACATTGTTTTTCCCTTGGCTAGGTTAAAAACGTCTACTCTTATGCAAATGAACCTGCTGTCGTTCAGAATCTCAAGAAAGGCCTGGCAAGCTTGTTTCAGATACAGATGAATTCTGGAGTTGTCAGCGAGGTATTGTATTTTTTCTATATGAGCTAAGCAATCCCACATGTTCAGTGATGGTATGAAATACTTGCATGCTCTTGACTCCAGATGTAACATAGAGGCAATTTGTTACTTACTGAACATGCGAGTTAGGGATAAGCATGGTCCATATTTTTGTGGTTTGTTTCAGTTCGTGGTTGACCTAACCATGAACTGATATGAACTGCGGGGTTGATTCTGCTCCCTGAGAAAAGCGATTTGAAAGCTCCAAGCCATTTAACACCTACTTTCTGCTTCTGGCGAAAAACAGCTTTGGAGTGGAGAGCAGGAAGCAGGAGTTTCTCTGCAAAAACCAGTGGGGAGGTGAATGGTTTGAATGGCTCAGAGCCATTTAAACCCCTGCTTTCTGTTCCCCGCTGCTCAGCTGTTTTTTGTGAAGAACAGAAAGTCAGGGTTTAAATAGTTTGGAGCCATTTAACCCCCTGCTCTCTGCTCTTCACAAACGGCTGTAACATTCATGGAAGTTCGTGGCAGCTCTTCAGTTTGTGAACTTGAGTTCGCAAACCACAAACTGGCCAAAATTTGTCACAAACTTACACTTGTGAGCCAGTTTGTGCCCATCCCTAATGCCATTAAGCAAACAGACTTTGCCTAATGGAGAAAGCATTTAGATTCATGTTGCAACAGGATGCATGGCACAGTGGACATATGGATTGCCTCTCCACACATCAGAATGCTATCTAGGGAGCAATCCTAAGCATATCTACTGAAAAGTAAGTTTGGGCTTACTCCCTGGCAAGTGTTCTTAGGATTATGGCCATACAGTGCAATCCTAAACAGACTTTAAGTCCCTTGAAATCAGTGAACTTAAAAGGGTATAAGTCTCCATAGGATTTCATTGTTAGTGTGTGCTTGATGCATTGCATGCTGTGGGCTGTAAAACAATCATGGTCATACACATTATAATATATTTATTGTAGACAAAATTAGCTACAGTTAAACAATAAATGTTATTGAAAATGTGTATGTCTATAGTATGCACAGGAATTGCTGTGTAATTATTTATGCAAAAATATTCATATCCCACATTTTCACTGTGTATATATAACCTTGTTTTAAAAAGTACTTCCCTTATTCCAAAAGAGAAAAATCTTGATAGAAGTGTTTTTTTAGTGTTCCACAAAATTGTCAGATTTTATGTTGGAAAACCTGGGGGGGGGGGGGGTGTTCTCAAAGGGAAAAAAGGGAGAAAACCCAGGAGTTTTATTTTCTGAATTTTGACACCTGGCCCTCCGGTTTTAACATTGCTACCATTTTTTTAACATTTCTTTTTAACAGAAAGTGAAAGATGGGAGAGGAGGGAATGGGAATGAGTCAGTTATGGTGGCATAATGGTAGGGCTGTGAACTTGCATGAGACTATGGTTCCTCTTTTGTGAACTGCAAATTGCAAGTTGCATTTTTTCCAATGGAAGAGAAATCATAATATTGCATATGTCTTACATACGTTACTCACATCAGCAGTTAGTTTTGTAAAATTAATTATAGGAACTAAATTAGAGGGCAGGGGGACAGATTTAAGAAGAAGAAGAATGTAGTTTATTGCGGTCAAAGACCATAGTAGATTGACTGCAGTTAATAAAACAGCTATTGTGTTTTTTGACTGTAGATTATACCAGCACAGTACCAGCACAATAGAGAGATATTTATAAATCTCATTATAAAATCACACCCCGGGCATAGTAGGGGGACTCTCCTCGCAATTATGTTGGCAGAAAAAAGTCGCAATATAACTCGTATGGTGGTTAAATTTGGTTGGTTAGCCTATTGCATCAGGAGAGAGTGAAGGGACCATAGTTAACTGGTTAAATTTGATTTTATCTGATTTTTATTGGAATTTGTAAATATTTTTAAAGTTTTATAACATAGATTTAAGGTAAAACATGGCAGGAGAAAACTGATCGCTATGGTAAAAAATGTAATGTTAAAGGTGGGTCTGAAAAAGCTGATGATTATAGTGGATAAAATCTGGCTGCTTAGGAACAGCTATTTTCAGTGCTTTTTTGCTGTGTTACTTATGGCTGTGGCTTAGGAACTTCTTACCATCCTTTCTCTAGGTGGACATCTCTGGAAAATGCAATGTTACTTACCAGGCTCGACAAAATCAAATCACTAAAATTAAAGCCCTGAACACATGCAAACCGGAACGGACAGGCTTTACCAGCCACAGTCGGGTACAGTATGGTTAACTTCCTGTATGCAATGCAAATGTAAACACAAGAAACACTGTCTTAGTGTGCAGCTTGTTTTAGATTGAGGCAGAGGGTAGTCATACATTCTGTTATACTAACAATCTGTCTTCCTCAATATTATTATTTGTTCTCAAATCTCTGTCTTAATTTTATTGGGGGACCCAAAGGTATAGGATACCTCAACACCATTCATAACTTTATAAACATCTATTATGCCTTCTGTTAGGGCAGCTGCACAGTTTAGATGGTAAATGTGTTTAGTATTTGTGCACCAGTGTTATAAGGGTCCCCACAGTAAACACATGAATATACATACATGTACATACATTCTATCTATTACAGGTATTTGTAGATCCTAATCAATGACATGTAGACTTGTCTGGTCATCTATATATCTAATAGCAATGTGTGGCCCTCATCTGCGGATTCCTAAATCTGTGGATCAGGTCCACACCAATGCTAAAGAGATTTTTCTCCAAACTTGGGGGAGCCCCCAAGTTTGCAGAAAAATCTAAAATCTTAAAAGAAATACCCTGGGGGGTTAATTTCCCCAAAAGTAAAAACACACCTACCTCTGGCATATTTGTAGCCCCAGAAGCCATGGCTGGCCTGCAGGGATCAAATGCTCTAAATAAGCATGCCTGGTCCCCCTCCTGAATTACAGATGCACATTTAAATTCCATACTAGATCAATTTTTTTACCTGTTTTGAGCACTTGCTGGTCAAACATCTGTATAAAATTATTTTTTAGATTTTCAACATCAGCAAAAAATCTACTTCTGCTGCCATTTATGTGCTGGAAGACACCTTTTTAAAAATTGTGCGGGCAGAAGAAAATCATGTTCTGAAGACATCTGTACAGCAACAAACTGAGGCAAAAGTCATTTCAAAGTAAGATGGCTTATTTGATTATTTTGTCAAAATTATTGATGGCTAAGCATTAGTGATGCTTTTATGCCAGCCTGATATCCATTGCTGATCTTTCAAATGCTATAATTTAAATAAAATAGTAAAAGTTTGAACACCATTTAGTATTGACTAAAATTTAGCCAGATTAATCTTGTCATCCTGTTATTTGACCTATCTTCTGCTTCGGTCCTTGACTAACTGTCACAAACAATGTTAGAATTTAAATATGAGAGGAATTCAAAGGCTGGGAATTTGTTGGGTTTGTTTTAATAAAGGCTGAGCTACTTGGAATACTGAAGTCTATAATGAATATACAATTTCTCACCTGTGTGATGGTATTCATCATAGAATATATGCAGCCTATAGGTGCTAATCCATTAATGATACCTTAGAACAGGGGTGGGCAAACTTGCTTAGTGGAAGAGCCACCTAGAACAGGGGTGGCCAAACTTGCTTAATGTTAAGAGCCACATAGAATAAACATCAGATATTTGAGGACCACAAGACATGAACAAATATTACCTGCTTTTATTGGAAAATAAGCAAATTTGCTTTTTATTAACATTAAATGAGACTGCCAAAAATAATAACAAAAGGGGTAAAAGCAGATATTGATAATGATATTAATTTGTCCAATGATATTTGTTTGCTAATGATATTTAGCTTCCCCAGCCACCCTGCCAGGAGCCACATAACATATGTGAAAGAGCCGCATGCGGCTCCTGAGCCACAGTTTGCCCACCCCTGCCTTAGAACATGCAGTCATTACATAACAGTTCTGAAATGAAGGGATGCATACATCATGATAATTATGAGCTATTGTTGGAATCAATATGGGGAACTTTCTGTTGAATGGAATATATATACAGAGTATAACCTGAAAATGGTGTTTATATATGTTTATATACAGGCAGAAACTGGAGCTGAAGTCAACTGAAGCTGGCCCAAGGGTGATGGCTGGGAAGCAAGTCACCAGTATTATCAAGGCTCTAGATTCAAATTATGTAGCCATTTCACTAGTAGCAGAGCCACTCATCAGTGAATGCAAAAGTTGTCCCTCAGTAAGTAAATACAAGCCAAGGTACATATATTTGAAGTTCAAGTAGGGAAGATTGTGCTGGGTTATCTGGATTAATTAGAATGCTATGAAGATTTTTGATAGGAGGTTATAAAACACTGCCATTTTCAAACTTTCTGAATATCATCCAGGTGCAATGGAAACTTATCACCATAGTAGTACATCAAGGCATGATGCTACATTGTTTGATTGGTAATTATTATATATTTTAACTGCTTATTGAAGGCCATAGCAATAGGCCTTAAGTGTATAAGTAAGTAGCTTTGTTACATATATTTTAAAATTTGGATTGTGGTGAAAAGCATACTTGTCAGTGGATGCCACTATTAATGAGTATATTTATCAGAGTATATTTAGACCTCTGAAGTTCCTTTGGAAGGAAGTTGTTATAACTAAAATGTTATCCGTTTACTGCACAAAATAACCAGAATTCAAATTGGCTTTGGAAAGTCAAGTTTGCAGTGTAAGTAATTTTGTAGTTGTTCCAGTTGAACAAGGGAAGTAACTTGACCTTTAAACATAGTTGGGAATCATAACTAACTCAAGCGGGTCAGACAAAACTATGGAAAATTTATTCCGTTGTGCATTTTTATACTCCATGTGTTCAGCAGCAATAAAGAAATCAATTGTTCTTCGGTTTTAGACTTCTCCCAGGGTGTGGTAAAAAGTGTTGAGCATTTCACTAAAAGGCACTGAATCAGTTGAACACCAGCTAAAATGAATGGGGGGAAATGAAACCCTGTCCATCTAAAGCACTGGGAAAGCTAAATCACTACCAACATGAGGAAAAATAAGGGCTTTCCCACATGGTCTTTTCCTATCAGTTCTGACCCCATACTACTTGGCATATTCCCTAATTTCCGCATGCATTTTTGTGCCTTTAATTTTCACTTTCTTTGTTTGTTTTTGTTGTTTTCCCAGGTTTTTTCTGGTTCTTTTGAGACCACTTTTACAGTGAACTTTTTCTGGAAGCTGATTTTGAGTTGCCTTTTTCCTAGTGGGTAATGTTTCTGTTGGTTTTCTTTGTCCTGCCCATTCCCACCCACATACAACCCACTTCTCAATGATTGGACAGCTCTTATTATGTAGCCACTCCCTCTCTCCCCTTTCACTTTTGATTTTTTTTAAAAACCGTGCTCTAATATATCAATATATAACTATACTGTTGTAATGATAGGTTAAGTAGGTTCTCTGAATTCCTAGCTTTCATTTAAAAAAATTCATTTCTAGCACTTTCATTTCTAGCACTTTTCCTCACAGAGATATGCCTTTTTTGTTACTTCCCTGTAAGGGAAGAGGATAGAGACTAACTTCTTTTAAAAAATGAAAGCTGGGAATTCAGAGAACCTGCTTAACCTAACATTTCAATACTAAATCTATTTTTTAGAGCTGTTTTTAAAGGGGCGTGTGCTGTGACATCACCAAGGACAACACTAATGAGGCCGTACCCTCTCTTGAAAATTCGTATTATTTGAGGCATGTGTAGAAGCAAATCAACTGACAGTTGTGCCAGACAGTTGGTAGCCTCTGAGTGTGACAAGGGGGTATCAGAGTGTCATTGAGTAACAGTTTATTCAAACATTGGCTATGAAAAGAGTCACAGGTCAAGCTTAAATTAAAATTCATTTACTTATGTGTTTGGCTCAGATATCTTTTCTTTGGGCTGACAATTTACTGAGGAATTAGTGAGCTGATTCCATCATTCATGTTTTAATTTTTCTTGGTATGCAAATCTGAGGATAAGAATGGATGGTTTCCCCACCCCCACGCACACTGGCAGGCATTAGGTACAGAGTTCCTATTACATTTTTACCGGATATTTTCATTTACGTTTGATAATGGAAATGGACAGATCAACAGAGACTGGTTTTGAATTTCGAACCAAAGGTTAGTAATATCAGTGAAGAAAAGGATAAAAAAACCAGGGACCATGATGAAACAAATACAAAATCAACAGAAAACACTGTATGCAAACATACAATATATGCAATTATATTTAATAAAAATATAAATTGTGTATAATATATAACACCTTAAAGATATTAGCAAAATTCATATATAGGGCAATCAAATACATAATCAAAATTATATAAAGGGAACAATCCAAAAGTTATCCTATCTAAATAGCTAGCTTCTGTATAGAAGTAATCCGAATATTATTGCTCTTAGAGCTTGCTATATAGAAAAGACGATTCAACAGTCCCAGTGTTGTAGGACAATCAATCCAAGTCAAGCGATCCGACGACTTCTCAGTTGACAAGTTGTTTCCAGCCTTCTTTCTCAAGAATCTCTTAACCAATCTCCAAAATAATGGAACCAATCTCCATTCTTTTAGCTAAACACTCACTTTTCCCATGGGATTAAGGCTGAATCTACACCTGCCTATCAAGGCAACAATTTGGTAAAAAGCAATAAGGAAATATGTTTGAATGGGCAGAGCCAGGAAGATCAGTGACATCAAAGCTACTGCTTCCCTTCCCGTGCATTCCCAGAAGTGACACACTTCTAAGCCCTTTGCTTTATAAACCCATTAACTTCAATGGACTTAGAATGGTGTAACTGCTTAGGATGGCTCTGGCAGAGTTGGAGTTGTCAAGTATTACATTGTGGGGCCTGCTTTCTCCAGGCTTGTTATTTCTGAATGGTGCATTTGGAGTTTATTTTTAGCCATCCAACTGCATTTTATTTGTGTTTGTTTTGAGTGTTTGCTCACTGCATTCTGTGTTGAAAAACAGCACCTGAAGCAGATTCGATAAACAGTAACACCACAAAACTTGTATAAAACAACTAATATATAAACCACAATATAAACAACTGGCTAAAAGATACCGAAACAAATTTAACCAAATACAGCAGTTAAAACATGTCCAGGTAGTCAACAGAAAAGACCTTTTTTTTGAGGGGGCAGGTTTTAGCTAGTTACCGGGAGGCCATCAGTGTGGAGGCCGCTTGAATCCTACCAGGGAAGGATTCCAGAATATAAGTGTCACTGCAGCAGGAAAACAGCTCCACATTCTCACAGTACTCTGCAAAGGATGGGGTGTGGAGAGAATTCTTTATGTAGCACCTTATAAATGTTTTATGATTTTTGTCTAATTTAACTTTTAATGTAAGCCGCCCTGAGCCTGCCTCAGTGGGGAGGGAAGGGTATAAATCTAATAAATAAATAATCTCTCCCCCCCCCATGAATGTGAAAGAACATATAAGAAAAGATGCTCCCTAAAATATGCATGTCAAAGACTCTAGTATTGATTCTTTAGGTTGCTAAAAATGCTTCATATACTATGTTTTAGTATCTTCCAAGAACATGTATGAAAAGTCAGTTTTATTGTACTGCAGAGGGAGGGTAGGGGGCTGAAAGCTAGTGGCTTGTCTATTGTCAGTTGGTGGCTGTCATGATATCTGAGCCAGAGGCATCCTAGTTCATACTCTTACCTATTATACTGTATAAGCTTTCTTGATCAAACCCCAGAAAAAAGAGCTGTGTCCTTTATATATACCCCAGTCCGTATCAATATATTTAATTCTCCACATGGCCCATCCTGTGGCTACTTAAACTCAGAGACTGGAGCCATGAACAGACAAGACAGATCTTTCTACAAATGAGAAAAAGCCCCATGTTTGCAGAAAAATCTGAAACCTGAGAAAAGTATATTGGGGGGTGACCTCCCCCAATAATAGAACCAGTGCCTGTAGTTTTAAGAAACTCATTGGCCCTTGTGGGCAACCACAACAGCCTTGGTTAATGTCAGTAAAAGGCAGGTGGAGGGGCAAGGCCCTTTCCAGGGATGTTTTGCCCTTTAA
The DNA here is from genome assembly GCA_029233225.1 of Lepidodactylus listeri. Classification (NCBI taxonomy): domain Eukaryota; kingdom Metazoa; phylum Chordata; class Lepidosauria; order Squamata; family Gekkonidae; genus Lepidodactylus; species Lepidodactylus listeri. The sequence goes on from JARCFY010000009.1 coordinate 27,679,726, forward strand.
GGGAGGTCTGGCTGGGGCTGGGGCTGGGGCTGGCAGCAGCCACCAGGCAACCATAACACCTGACTTGTATGGCTCACCTAGGCTTGGCTGCTTGCTGGCAGCCACCCCAAAAGGCCAGTGTAGCATAGTAGTTAGATTTGCAGACTAGGATACAGAAGATGTGGGTTTGAATTACCATTGTGCTGTGAAGCTTACTGGGTGACTTTGGGCCAGTTACAAATTCTCAGCATAACCTACCTCACAAGTTTGTTGTGAGAATAAAATGGAGGAGAGAAGAATGATCTAAACTGCTTTGAGTCCCCATTGTGGAGAAAGGCAGAGTATAAATGAAATACATTTTACTGAAGATGGGGGCAAATATAAGGAAGGTTGGTGGGTGAGTGGAAAGGAGAGAAGGAAGCAGGGAAGGGTGAAGATACGGAGGTTACCAGAAGAAGGGAAAACAGGAAATAGTGGGGGGGGGGGGGCATAGCAGAGGAAAGGGAAATGTTCCCTGCAAGCCCTTGCAGGTCCTCTACTGTGCAAGCAGGTCCAGCCTGGCAGCCAGCACCATGCAACAGGGCCATAGTTTTTTTGCATAGATACTGTCAGGGGGAGGGAAGGAGAGAAAGCTGAAGACGGGACAGATGGGTAGATTAGCTGGTGGGTGAGAAGTAGAAAAGGAAGCTGGAAAAGGCAAGAAGCTATGGGGCATTTCAGAGAAGAGCAGGAGGAAAAGTGGGATAGGAGAAAATGAGATCTCCCTCCCTGCAAGTCCTTGGAGGTCCCAGGCTTGTCCATTCTGAGTTTCAACACTGAATGTAAGCTGGGGGCTCACAAAGTATCACGGGGGAAGGACAACGTCAGTATTGCTTCCTGCCTCCCAGTACATCCCCATATCTCTTACGGAACGAGCTTTCTTTTTGTTAACTGCTCTCAACATAACATTCTGTGTAGAGTGTTTTCAGTCCTTATTGGGCTATTTTTAGTGTATATATATATACACACATACATACATACCTGGGGAGTCCACCAAGCATACAGAAACCCCTGTCTTCCATGTGGATGACTGCATTGTGTGGCCTTTGCCATCCACACGGGAGCCAGCCAGTTTAGTATTAGATATAGTGATTCATCCTGCGACTAGGCATTTGGGACCAGTTGAGGTTTATAGCCTCCACCTGTGTCCTGTGCTATCAAAACACCCCTGCTGGTCATTAATCCACAGGAAATAGCCTGCATCTCTATTATTACTACCTAAGTATGGTTAGTTAGAATGAAGGTAAGCTGAACTCTGTACCATTGAAATTGTAGTGCTATTTGTGGGCAGCATCATCTGCTGTTGCTTAATATCGCTGACCCGATGGAGGTAGGATATTTTAGCACAGGCTGAGCTGGCGTTGATGTGCTTCCCCAGTTCAGAGATCAGCAGTAAACATTGCTGGAAAGAACAGCTGAGCTTTTGCCAAGGAATGCCGTAGATAATACTAGATAACAGAAGTGGAGGCAGATGATAGCACAAGCCAAAATACCCACTCAGCTTCTCTGTGGGAGTGCCCCCCCCCTTAAAGGATGCTATTTGACCTCTGTTTTCCTCATGGGGGACGAAAGTCCACAAGGCGTTTCAAAGACAGAAATCTGGAAATGCGTATATTTGAAGCTTCAGACATGCAGGCTGCATGCAGATGATTGTATCTGTTGAGAATTGGAAGAAACTACTGGGATACTAGCTCTGAGCCTATATTAAAATCTGATAACGGATATTGTGTGTGAATGGAGTGGAAAGGGAGCTGCCTGGTTGGCTGGCTGGCTAGGCTGTAGGAGCACTCCATTTCTGTGATTCTGAATACTTAGCATTTCCTAAACCACTGGAGTAATGGCATCAACTAGATAGTGAGTAGCTTCTAGTGTTACTCATTTCACTCTGAAGGAAAACCTGTCAAAATTGTTTATGAGTGTGCAGGAGTGGGGATGGTACACACTATTAAAAAAATTTTTTAAACATTAAGAAAATATTATTGAAAGGATGGAGTGTTGTTGTATGTGAGTGGGTAGCCGTACACTACTTTAAAAAAAAGAAAGAAAAAAGACGCAGGATAGCTTAAGCAGAAAAGTGGATACGGACATATCCTGCACTGTAAGAACTAAATAAAACTTTCCCAAGTCTAGGGATAAATGGAGAATCACCATTCATGGCACAGGAACTATCCAATAGATGCCTGTGACTGTTGTCAGAGTAGTGCTGCTTGCGCTGCTGGGAGCTACTGAAGGATTTTCTTGGCACTGTTAGGTATGTTTGCAGAACCAAAGATCAGAGATTTGTGGCTGACCTGAAAAACGCATGCGTGTTCTTCAAATAATGATAGCTCTATAATGCCATTTCCAAGCCTGACAAATGACTGGCTGCTTTGTACTGCTGAGAATTCCTGACTACATAGTTGTAGGAAACACATTAAAAATGGTTGAATGTCATTTTCCAGGGAGATAAACTAATAAATAATTTGTTTGTAGGCAGACAGCGGAAGGAAGGGGTAACCCGTTCTAGTAAACAGTTCCATAAATAAATTGTGTAGGTTTGCCTACCTCTTCTCCTGAAGCAGCTGTTACTACAGCCAATTCTAAGATAGTGTTTCATGCTCATGTATGGGTTCACTTTTTTATTTTTCAGTTTGTTCTTTAAGGCAACTTTGAAAGAAACTTACGACATTGTTAGTTCAAAACACCTGCATTCTGTTCAAATTATTATGTATTAAAATGAACCATGCAGTGCACAATAAAGCATTTCCATCTAAACTGTTTATCAAAATTGCTTTCAGGCTTCATATATTCATAGTATAAGTAGCTAAAATATATAACATATGAGAGATATGAATGACCTGGGAAATGCTGGACATTTTGACTTGGGAAATGCCTGACATTGGATGGGTAGAGAAAGGCCCTGTATCCAGGATGTGGAAAATCCAGCCAGAGACATACTGCATTCACACACACACCCCGCCCAGAACAGGGTCTCTGTCAATGGAGAAAAGAGACAGAATGCTGTCAAGGGAAGGTTTGCCCTTACCACAACTGTGCTTCTTAATATAGAACTTTTCCCCTCACAAGTGAGTGCCAGTGTTCGTTTACATAGCAGAAGATAAAAAGGTGCACTTGGGAGACATTGTCGTAATGAAGCATGGTCTCTGCTCCTGTTCACCCCAGTGTTTGGAATAGAGGCAAAGTCTATCTTAACAATTTTTCTGGTTGCATCCCACTAGTTTCTCATTGACTTTCTCCTGAATTCTAGGCAAGAAACAAGGCAACATAGGGCACAGAAGTATCCATGCTGAAGCAGAATGTTTGTGTCAGTTTTTGCTTGGGTAAAAAACCCACTGGATTGGATCCTGCCATCTTTCTACTAATCTAAAAGGAAGGAGGGAACCCCTTTGACTACACACGGCGGCCATGTTGAGGACCATGGGGCCTGCATGGACAGAGAGAGGAACAGGGATTGTAGCAAGAAGGATAATTAAATGAGCCTGATTGAAAAAGCTGGCTGGATCCAACCCACAGTTTATTTTTTCAGGCTAAAAGTCCAAGGTTTTTTTTCATTTCAGTTCAGATCAGAACGTGGGCAGTTATGTTATAGACCAGTTACAACCTGCACCTAGCAATTACACCTAATGTGAAATATTTACCACAAATTTTTGTCCCCTTTTTCGGTAGCTCTCTCAGCACTGGAATACCATTCGGAGAAGGCTGGAACCAGAAAACCTACCCAAAGCTGATGCTGTGAAGGGTTTTTTATCCTTTGTTCAGAACCTGAGGAAGGCTACAAAAGAAGAGATCCTTCAGATACTGAGAACGGAAAGTAATGATGAAGAACTGTGAGTTGATAACAACCCATTTTATTATGTACATCCATGTTAAATGTGCATATACATTGAGGAAGAATGGCCACATGCAAGCTTGTAGGTCAGGATACATACTGGCAATATTTGCTTCTCTTCAGCATGAACAGAAAACCAAAATACAGTTGCTTCTCTAATGATGAATATCTGTGTGCCTCACTGAGTTTTAAAATGAATAATTGTTATTTTTTACACCCCTGCCCTGCCCTCTCATACAGTCCCCAGCTGATTGATGCTGTAGTCTCTGCACACACTTCAGCTTCTCTGGAGGCTATGTTGGAATATCTGGATTTCAAGAACAATACTAGCTCTCTCCTTCTGGAAAGGTTCCTCTATGCCTGTGGACTTGCCCCTCACCCTGACGAGTTACTGCTTAAATCTTTAATAGTAAGTTACTGTGATGGTGAAGGAAATATGTAAGCTGTTTTGACAGGGACGTTTTGCTCCGCGTTGGCATTCTTATAGCAGCACTTTTGGGGGTGGGGGGAGCATCCACACGACGTCCTCGGTTTGTCATACTTCTATGTATTACTCTGCTTTGCTGCAATCTTTCGCAAACCTGGTGGGTTTCCTAAATTTTTCCCAAGCCTGGTCTCTGCTCAGTTCAGAGTTCTAAGGGTGAGAGTTGTGCTGAAGAGAGGCGGAAAAGAGGAGAGAAAAACTGAAGGTGAGCTCACAAAAACAAGATAGTAAAGGCTGCAACTCTAGGCGTAAGCCCCATTGAACTTGGTGGGTTTACTTCTGGGTAAATTTGCTTGGCAAATGTCTTTATACTAAGTATCATGAGCCTCTTTTTTGGGGTAAAAAATAATGCAGGTATCTCATCGTACCATGTGAATCAGTATGTTTAGAGATTGGAAGGATTCTAGTCTGTCACTTTCACACTGCCCTGGGGGTGGGGGGTGGGGGCAGGTAAACCTACCTTGTTACAAACCCACTCTGCTATATCAAGGACATGTCAGAGGTTTCAGGTTAAACACCAGAGACTAACAATAGTTTTTCTTTTCTTTATATAACAGAATATATATCGCAATCCAGTTGGCAACAGTGAAATCAGAGAAACAAATCTCATCATAATTGGGGCTCTCATCAGAAAGCTGTGCGAGAGAGGAAGCTGCAAACTACCTGTATGTATTATTTCCTACTAGCAGGGTCCTGGGTGTGGAAATCAGGAATAGATCCATTTAGACACGATGATCCACGCAAGCTGCCTTCTTTGTCCTTTTTGCCCATTGCTGTCTTGGTGCCTCCTTTCATGCTGCTCCTTATACCTGGAGCAACTTCCTCTTATCTGTACCAGAAGACACTTCTCTGTCTTTCTACAAGACCCTCCTGGAAACCCATTACCTGGATTAACTTTTCCTTGTCTTAACTGTCATCACTCTCCTTCTTGATGTCAACACCTGTCTTCTCCACTGCTTACCCTTCTTTATTTTGTCTATCTAGTGTAGATTGTGTGACCCATGGGGCAAAAAATGTGTGTCATTTCTGTATTCCATATATCACCTTAGTATACTGCTGGCACTAAAGTAGCAGTAGCATCAGAATTTGCTCTCAGGTCACAAAACAGCTGTCAAGTGCCCATTATATTTTAAAAATGGATCCACTTGATGCATTGTTCTTATCTCATAGGTGGGTGCTTGATTGCCAGCCAGTTTCACATTCGTAATAACAGCTCACAAAACTGGAGTATATCACTAGATTTATCTATATATCTAATTCCCAAGTGGCCCACCCCCATGCGGATACCTAAATTCGTGCGGGGGGGGCACTTGGGGGGCGGAGGTTCTGCAGACGGGGGGTGATCCCCCCATCTGCAGAAAAATCTAAGAGGTTTGAAAAAAATTTCGGGGGATATTTAAATCCCCCGAAAAGTAAAAAACGTTCCCTGCGCATGCGCAGGGAATGAGCTTACCTTGGCTGCGGTGGGCGGGTGGAGACAGCGGGGGTCTGCAGTCGGGAAGGGGGAGGCGGCATGGCGGGCCTCGAGCCTAGCCATGCCGCTGGCTCCGGAAGGAAAGAGGGGGCGGGGAGGCGGGGGAGGTGGTGCGGTGAGCCTTGCACCTAGCCGTGCTGCCGGCTCCGGAAGGGGGCAGGGGGCAGGAGAGGGGGGAGGCAGTGAACAGGGGAGGGGGGAGAAGCGGCCGCCCAAGCAGCGCTTGGCTGCTCAGGCCTGGGAGCTGGGGGAGGGGGCGGGAGGGAGGGAAATGCTAGAGCGGGCCGGGGGGGAGGGAGGGGAGAGAGGCTCACCTCCCCCCCCCCGCGAGTACCGCGGGTCCTACTGCTTGTCAGCCCTAATGAGGAAATCATAGTATTTATTTATACATGCTTTGATTCTTGTATTTCTTCAAACTGAGCTCATTTAATTATGATTTTTGGTGATCCTACCTCATAATGAGAGAATGTGCAGTAGTCCTGAGAGGTATAGTCACCATTTTGTGCTAATAGGGGAACACGCATATTTTCCAGCTTCAGTACACATGAATACATAACCTCAGAAATCTAGGTTTCCAATTGTGTGTACCAAACCTGGAAAATGTTCTTGTTACCTGTTCACATAAAATGGCATCCCAGTATATTCAAGAGGATCCCACACTGCATGATCTCCCTTTATGTGCAGTTGGAGTGCCAGATTTATAATGGCTAAAGGGCCGAAGTGTGTCCTCAGAGCCATGCGTCGATTCCTTTTCAATTTGAAACTTTTCTAGAAAGTGGCGGCATTTTCTTTCCAGGCTGTTATGGAAGCCAAGAAGCTGATCTTGGGAGGCCTGAGCAGGACTGAGAAGGCGTGTGATGTGAAGACTTACTTGACAGCACTGAAAAATGCCCTTCTGCCTGAAGCTATCCCGCTGCTTTTGAAATATGCTGAGTCAGGAGAAGGACCTGTCAGCCATGTTGCTGCTACTGCTCTGCAGAGATACGACCCCGTTTTCATCACCAGTGAGGTAAAAAAAAATCCCCTTGAGGAAAAGAGAGTGCAAGAAAACCTTTCAAAAGTAAAGTGAGACTCCCCCCTTCTTTATTTAAATAAGTCTTTAAAAATTATTTCATTATACCCTCTTTTATCCCTTCCTATGACAGTTGTAAAAGCACCAAAAAGAGTTTCCAGAAAGTCTTGGTGATAGGCACTTTGGGCAAGATAACACCAGGGCCTCACTGTGCCCCTGGGCCCTCTTTTACCCCCAGTCAAATATGTGGACACATGTTCATACTTTGTTGGACTGTCTGAGTCAGACGTCAAAACTCTGCACTTTGATCCAGTCTATTTGATTTTATTTATGGTCCACCTTTCTTGCTGCGAATCCTCGCTGAGGTGACAATGTTTTATAATGTAATTGGACAGCATAAGACAATCCGTTAAACAATGCAACGGGTTGGTTTATAAACTATACTTTATTGTGGCTGAAGACAGACTGCCAGTCTGCCGCGCCTCCGTGGTGCGGCAGACTGGGGCGGGGAGAATTTCCCCCGCGGTGCGGCATTCGCATGCCGCCGGAAGGAAGCCGCCCGCAGCATTCAGACTGCGGGCGGCTTCCTGCAGCGGCGGGCGGACGCCACGCGGCTGCCCCTGCCCGCGCGCGTTTACACCCGCACCGGCGCGCCACAGCAGCCGAGCACCACTTTGAAGTGGTGCATGGCTGGTGCTGGAGGAGCGCGGCGCCAGACGCGATGTGTGCGGGCTGCCTCCTGGGGGCAGATGCGGCCGTCTGAACGGCCGCTCTGCCTCCGCTTCTGAAGCGGAGGAAGAGCGGCCGAGACTGCCAGTCTGTCCTCGGCCTGTGATGCATGAATATAGACTCATTCTTCCTCCTACATTTCCAGGCTAGGTAGCTATCCATACGACTTCAAACCAGTTTCTTTCATAGAAAAGCCACAGGTTAGCCAGAAGTTATCTCTGGTTATCTGTGATCTCCAGGCTGCAGTAGAATTGAAGAAGCTTGCTTGCTGGTGACATGTCTCAGCCAGGAATACTGAGAACTTTGACATGAAAATACTTGACGTATGTGATTGAGCTGTTTACACAAGTTGAGATCCTCACTGAATCCTCTCAATGTTTTGTATACAGTTTGAACTGAATGGCATATCAAGCAGCTTTGCACATGGTGCAAAGTAGCCATTTTATCCCAGCATTCCTGTGGAGATTCTTTCATATACTAAGGAGCCATGAGCACTTAAATGGGGTTGCCAACCTCCAAGTGGTGCCTGGAGATATCCTGGAATTACAACTGATCTCCAGACCACAGAGATCAGTTCTCTTGGGGGAAATGGCTGCTTTGGAGGGTGGCTTTATGTCATTATACCCTGCTGAGGTACCTCTTCTCCCCATGCTCTATCCCCAAATCTCTAGGAAACCCACACCAGAGTTGGCAACCCTAACACATATAGGAAACTAATAGTAGCAGCTCTTAGTTATGAAGTATGATGAGAGTCATGTAGTTACCTAGGGAATTAAGCAGTTCCTCTGAAAAATAACTACTGTGAGACAGTGTACATGTGTGAAATATCCCATATTTGAACAGTCTGCTGTCCTTTCTGTTTAAAAACCCAGGGTCATGCAATCAGGATGAGCTAAGAATATAAGCCATGCAGCTTTGAGATAGCTCTTTTTGTTAGTGGAACAATCTTTTTATCATGATAACCTGAGAGAGGCTGGGGCTGGGGACATTACAATTTCCATGAGGCAGGCCAGGAACATATTTATTTATTTACTAGGAATAAGGCCCGTTGTGGAAATAAATACAACGGGCTCTAGAAAGAGGCTCTGGGAGAGTGCCCCAGCCTTGGGCACTCAGCGTTGATTTGCTGTGGCGACCTCAGCAGGGTGTAATGACACAGAGTCCACCATTTTCTCCAGGGGAAGATCTCTGCCATCTGAAGAGCAGTTGTAATTCGGCGTGATCTCCATCCCTCCCCTAGAGATTCGCAGCAATTGTTACCCATGAGGGAACAGGTGGTTTGGAGGGTGGACTCTATGGCATTGTACCTGTCTGAGGTCCCACCCCTGCTGAAACCTCACCCTCTCCTGGGTCCACCCTCAAATCTCCAGGAATTTCCCGACCTGGAGTTGGCAAACCTATCTCCCTCCCAGCCAATTGTCAACGTATCGTTATCTGCCCCCTGGCTTCAGCTTCCCATCTCCTCCCCCTCCCTCCTAGACAGCAGTTGTAATTCTGAGTGATCTCCAGCCTCCACCTGGAGATTGGCAACTATGGTTCTCCATGAGGGACTGGTTGGCTTGGAGGGTGAAGTCTATGGCATTGAGGCTCCCCTGTCTGAGGTCCCACCCCCCTCCTCCAACCTCACCATCTCCAGGCTCCATCCCTCAAATCTCGAAGAATTTTCCACCTGGAGTTGGCAACCCTATCTCCTTCCCAGCCAATCATCAACCTCACTCTTCAACTTTCCATCTCCCCCCGCACAGCCTCCACAGTGCTCTGAAGCCCTGACTGCTATGTCACATTGGCTGTCATAGGGGGTCCATCTCAGCCTGGTATAAGGACACAGAGTCCACCATTTTCTCCAGGGGAACTGATCTCTGCCATCTGGGGAGGACTTGTAATTCTGAGTGATCTCCAGGCCTAGCCTGGAGATTGGCAGCCATAGTTCTCCTGCAGGAAAAGTAGTCTTTCTCTGCAATGGGGACCAAAGTGGCTGACATCATTCTCCTCTGCCCCTTTTGACTTGCACAGCAACCCTGTGAGGTAGGTTAGGCTTAAAGTCTGTGACTGGCCCAAAATCCCCCACTCAGCAAGATCCTGCTCTGAAGTGCTGCCTGCTACGCCTAGGGTACTCAACCTCCAGGTGGGCCCTGAAGATCACCAGGTATCACAATTGAACTCCAGACAACAGATCTCCCCCCCCCCCGGGAGAAAATGACTGCTTTTGAGGGTGACCTCTATGGCATTCTGGCCAGCTGCCCCAATGAGTTTTCTCCCAGAGGCCAACATAGGTATGGAAAGGGGCTTTCAGAGAAGCAAGCTTGGTTGCCTAGCAACAGGCACTGAGGGGGAAATTGCCAGCCCCTAAATACGTGGTGATTTGGGGGGTGGATCCTGTGGAGGGCAGCATTTTTTGTGGGGGGAATGGAAGGACTCAGCAGGATATAATGCCATAGTGTCTACCCTCCAAAGCAGCCATTTTCTCCAGGGGAACTGATCTCTGCCATCCGGAGAGCACTTGTAATTCTGAGTGATCTCCAGCCCTCACCTGGAGATTGGCAACTTCTCCTCCACCCACTGCCAGGTGGGTTTGACTGTCCCCTCAGTGGCCTGCTTCTGTCAGTTAAAAGACGATGGACTTTCAGCATAACCCCCTCCCCCGCCCACTGCCAGCTCGGCAGCCTAGCTTGCTCTGATTAGGGCAATACCTGGAGATTTGGAGGGGTGGATCCTGTGGAGGGCAGTATTTGGGGGGGGGGGGGTTGGAAGGACTCATCAGGGTATAATGCCATAGTGTCCACCTTCCAAAGCAGCCATTATCTCCAGGGGAACTGATCTCTGTCATCTGGAGATCAATTGTAACAGCAGGAGATCTCCAGGTTCCACCTGGAGATTGGCAAACCTAGGGGGAAAGTCAGCCGCACAGCAGGAGGTTGAAGGGAATGGTTTGATGGTTGCTGGCCCACCTCATTAGCCAGTCAGCCATGCCGGAGCTAAGCAGGAGAGAGAGCCTTTATTCTGACAGGAATAGTCAGTTTATTCTGACAGAGTCAGAAAGTCAGGCGGGGGAGGGGGGTTATGCTGAAAGTCCACTGTCTTTTCACTGACAGAAGCAGGCCACTGAGGGGACAGTTAGACCCACCTGGCAGTGGGTGGAGGAGAAGAGTGGACCCAGCACCCAGTCCTTCCCCTTTGCTGGCTCCCTCCAGACTGAGGCCGAGATGCTGGCTGGTGGCTCTGTGGGTAGGACTGAGGCAAAGCAGCGACAGAATGCAGCCAGTGACCAGGGACCCCCTTTTGAGTGGCAGTCCTTCCAGCCAACTGATTTTGGTGCCCCATGGAATCTTGCCACTTGAAAACGGCTTTATATAATAAGGAAAGATATTTACATTTATATCCTGCTCTCCCCGCCATTCGGCAGGCTTGGGGCGGCTAACAACATAATAAATATACATTAAAATTCCCAATAAAACTATATAAAACATAATAAAACATAATATACAATAAAAGATGGCGATCTTCAGATATCCCTGTCAACTGGATGGTGTCAACAGGCTCCCGCATTAGTTATGGAGCCTCAGTTGGTGGCATTGTTGGTCCTGGTTGGTACAGTTAGTGGCCGGGCTAGGGCCATAAAGTCGGGGTGGCACCCTACTTGAAGGCCTGGTGGAAGAGCTCCATTTTACAGGCCCTGCGGCCCTGATGTCCTCTGGGAGCTCATTCCACCAGTGAGGGGCCACCACAGAGAAGGCCCTGGCCCTCATTGTAGCCAACTTGGCCTCTTCAGGCCCTGGAATAACCAGGCGATTTTGGGAACTGGATCTTAGTGTTCGCTGGGGTACATGTGGGGAAAGGCAGTCCCTTAGGTTGGTAGGTCCCTGGCTATATAGGGCTTTAAAGATAAGAACCAGCACCTTGAACCATATAGGCGGCCAGTGCAGGGTTTTTAGGGCAACCTGGATGTGTTCCCGCATGGGAAGGCACAACAACTGCCTTTCCACTGCATTCTGCACCAGCTGCAGCTTCCGGATTTGGGACAATGGCAGCCTCATGTAGAGAGCAGTACAGTAATCCAATCTTGAGGTGACCAATGCATGGATCACCATTGCTAGATTATTGCGTTCAAGGAAGGGAACCAACTGCCTCATCAGCTGGAGGTGGTAAAAGGCCGACTTTGCAGTGGCTGCTACCTGGGCCTCCATTGTTAGGGAAGTGTCCAGGAGCACCCCTATCCTCCAGCACTGGCACCAACGGCGCCCCATCAAAGGTCAGGAGAGGGATCCCTAACCTCGGACCACTCCGACTCATGCACAGGACCTCCGTCTTCATCAGATTCAATTTCAGTTGTCTCCGTCTAAGCCAACCTATATAAGACAATTCATCCATATCTAGACAGTTCAGCTGCCTGTAATGCTGAGTCAAGACAGTCACAAGATCACTTACAGAGGCACCTCAAATCTGTAAGTCACTGTGAAAATACACTTAAAAAAAATTAAAATGTGGCAAACTGCAGTTAAGAACCCGGGAGGGAGATGGCAGCCAGAGGGGAATCTGCAGGAAAGCACTGTGAGATTGCACGTCTGCATCCATTTTTAGCACAACTGAATACTGCCAAAGTGTTAAATGTTCAACTGTGACATCATTTGAACTGATAGGATTGTCAGATCTGGGTTGGGAAATACCTGGAGATTTTGGGGAGGGCGGGGTTTGGGGAGGGGAGGGACCTCAGCAGGGTATAATGCCACAGAGTTCATCCTCCAAAGTAGCTATTTTCTCCAGGGAATCTGATCTTAGTTGTCTGGAGATCAGTTGTAATAGCTGGAGATAGTGATCAAATATTCCTGGTCCCAGCACAATATAGTGGATTATTAGACTGTATTTGATCCTGTATAGTATGAGAAGGTCGGTAGTTCAGCAGTTCAAGACCCGAGTGCTGCATGACGGAGTGAGCTTCTGTCTCTGGTCCCAGCTCCTGCCAACCTAGCAGTTCGAAAGCAAGATTGCAAGTAGATAAATAGGTACCACTTTGGTGGGAAAGGAGCAGCATTCTGTGCACCTTGGCGTCTAATCATGCCAGCCACATGACCATGGAAACATCCTTGGACAGCACTGGCTCTTCAGCTTGGAAACGGAGATAAGCACCACATCCCTAGAGTCGGATTCAACTAGCTTTCGAGCAAAGGAAACCTTTATCTTTGTAGCATGAGAAGTCAGTGGCCTGCTTGTTTTAATTCACTGGTCATAATAGTTTCCTTGCCTCCACCCTATCATCTGTGAATCCATTCTATTGCTGACCAAGTTGTATCCGAACTAGGTGAGGAAAACAATGAACAGGATTTATCACCAGAATCGGAAAGTACATGAGAAGACTATACGCACCACAGCAGCTGCCATCATCTTTAGCAGCAATCCTTCCTACATGGAAGTAAAAAATCTCCTCCTCTCCATTGGAGACTTGCCACCGGAAATGAATAAGTACATGCTTTCTCTAGTCCAAGACATTCTGCGTTTCAAAATGCCTGCCAGGTATATCAAGTTTCATTTGTTATATATCTATGTATGTGTGCAGATAATGTTGAAAAGTAAAGAAAGTCAGATGTTATAATCGTTAAACAGTGGGGCTGGTTTGGAAGCACTCTCGCCATATTGAAAAGTCTTCTCCAGAGTCTGTATCAGTGGGGGGGGGGGGGGGGGGAGTTATACATATTTATTACCATTCTATAAGATCTGCAATTCAGAACTTTTCAGGAGAGCTTGTGAGTCCACTCTACTATAGTTGGTTGGGTTGGGGAGGCTTGAGGCCAATCTGTCTCTTTCTCCTGTCTACCAGCAGAGGTGGCACTTTATTGCACTTTATTGCAGCAGTTCGATCCTGTGCTAAATACCACCCAGGGACTGGGATTGTTGGCAAATTAGGATAAATCCAATTTGCATCCAACCCAATGCATTCCAATGTATAGGGGCTGTCCTCGATTCCTAGGTAGCTCATTCTTCCCTTCCAACAGAGATACAGCATGTGCTTTTCAGAAGGTGGTGTGGGGGGCTATGACTCAGCCCCTTAGCCTTGGGCCAGTGGGGTCCTGCAAGGCTCCATCTTGTTGCCTATGCTCTTTAACATCTACATGAAACCACTGGGTAAGGTGATCTGGGCTGGGTTGTCACCAATGCTCCCTCTAAGCTGTGGAGTCTTGTGAACAAAAATTCTGCCTTGTGAGCTACTGGCATTAAAGTTGTGAGCAAGCAATTTGGCTACTGCATAAATTACTTTCCACTGGAGCCACCTTTCCTGAGCTAAGACAAAATGTGTGAGCTAGAGGCTAAAAAAACCTGTGAGCTAGCTCACACTAACTCAGCTTAGAGGGAACAATTGTTGTCACCAATATGCAGATGGCACTCAGTTCTGTCTCGTGCTTCCTGCTGATCCCAGGGAGGCGGTAGAAACCTTGAGCCAATGCCTGGAGGCAGTTTTGGAGCGGGTGCAGGCTAATAAATAGAAGCTTAATTCCAACAGGATGGAAGCACTACTGGTGAGCAGAAGGTCTGATCCGGGATGTCACCCATTCTGGATGGGGTTGCTCTCCCCTTGAATTGACACGTCCATGGTCTGGGAGTGCTCTTAGACCCAGGTCTACTGCTGGACAAGGTGGTAGTGGCTGTAGCCAGGAGTGCTTTTTACCAGTTTCGACTGATTGCCAGCTGTGGCCTTTCCTGGGCAGAAAAGATCTTGCCATTGTGCTGCATGCCCTGGTTACACCTAAAGTAGATTACTGCAGTGCACTCTGTGTGGAGCTGCCCTTGAGAGCTGTTTGGGAACTTCAGTTGTTGAAGAATACTGCAGCTGTGATGTTGACTGGAGTGGGTAATAGGGACCATAGATTCCAGTCTCGACCCATCTGCACTGGCTCCCAGTCAGTTTCCAGGCACAGTTCAAGGTGCTGGTGCTGACCTTTAAAGCCCTATATGGTTTGAGACCAACATACCTGGAGGAACACCTATTGCCTTCTGAACCTATCTGACCACTGTAGTCCCTTTGGATGCCCCCACATTCTGAGGTCAGGCAGGTGGCAATCTGAGAGACAGCCTTCTCAACCATGTCATCAAAACTCGGGAAACCTGTCCCTATGGAGACTCATCTGTCCCCTCTTGTCGCCATCTTGTGCCAGCAGAAGAAGACTATTTGTTTCATTTGGTGTTCCCTCAGTGATCCTTCCTTCCTGCCATGCTTTACTGATTGTTTTTATGTTTTTGTATGTGTATTTTAGCTCTTGTTTTAATTGTCTTAATTATGTATTTTTGTTGGTTTTAATATTTTTAAGATGTTATTTTTATTATGTATGTTTTGTTAGCGGCCTTGGTGGCCCTGATGAGGGCAGAAAGGCAGGTTATAAATTTTGTAAAATAAATACAATAAAAAATAGTTCACAACTTTCCTCCAGTAGTTTCCTTCAGTGATCCTTATGCAGTGATCAGAATTTCACTTAATTTTTTTCTGCAAGGAGCTTTACAAATCTGTAGACCTGTATAACACTGAAATTTTAATCTTATCATTTCAGTGTGCTTTGATAAAGCAGTTGAATCACGCAGGGGAAAGGGAAAATTTCCCTTTCTATACATGTTAATGTTTCTAATAGAAAACACATGTCTGATTACCAAGGATAGCACTACTTTTCTGTGTTTCAGCAAAATGATCCGCAGAGCTCTGAAGGACACGTTCATTCATAACTATGACCGATTCTCAAAGATGGGTTCTTCTTCAGCCTTCTCTGGGTACCTAAAATGTATGTGACTAACAAACTATATAGTAGATTCATTGATATTTCTTGCCATCCGTGTTGCCAGAAGAATCATTACAATATCTGCCTTTGCTTAATCAAGGTGGTACAGACATGGCATCCGCATATAGTTTTGACATTCTCTACTCTGGTTCTGGCTTCGTGAGGAGAAGTAACACAAATATCCATATTTTCAGTGAATATGCTCAACTTCATGCCGTTCAGGTAAGTATTATTTGTTGTGTGCAGGGCTCTTTTTCCAGCAGGAACTCCTTTGCATATTAGGCCACACACCCCTAATGTAGCCAATCCTCCAAGAGCTTACAGTAGCCCCTGTAAGAAGAGCTTTGTTAACTCTTGGAGAATTGGCTACATTAGGGGAGTGTCACCTAATATGCAAAGGAGTTCCTGCTAGAAAAAGCCCTGGTTGCGTGTACTACTAAAACCATGTCTTAGGCCTAACTCAACAGTTCTGAACTCAACTTATAGCATAGCATAGTGGACAGAGAGTTGCATTTGGACCACTCATATCCTTGCTCAGCTGTGAAGCACTCAGGTGTGCTGGGGTCAGTAATTTTCTCTCAGTCTAATCTACTTCACAAGGCTGTTGTAAGCACAACATTGGACAAAGAAGACTCCTGAATTTCTTGAAGGAAGGGTGAAATACCAATCTAAAGAAGTTACAGTTAGAATATTTACAAACCTGTAAGAATATTTATAAGTCTGTTTCACTTCTGATTCAGGTCAAAATCAGAGGAGATTAGTTGGGTCTGAATCTTTGGAAAGTCAAGGGTGATTTGAATGAGAGATTTTTATTTCCATCTGGAGCATTTGGAAGATGTGGCAAGGAGAAGGAACAATTGCTCCAAGCAGTTAGGTGCCTGTTTGTCTCTTGTGCATGCTGTTGTACATACAGGCCGGTGTGAACCCAGACTGTTATTGGTTGCCATTTTAATTTGGCTGAGTCAGTCAGATTACATCTTGTCTATAGGCCCAAAAGCCCCCTTCCCATTTAATTTCAATGGAATTGTTTATTGGTGTGAATGTGCAGTTCCTTTTGGAAACTGTAAGTTCAAAGATGCTTTAAAATATGCAAATAGTTAAGTAATATAATCAGAAATCAGTCCACAAGAAACAATCTGGATCAAAAAGGGCTGCTTTGACGCCATCTTCATGACTTGTGTTCTTTAATTATGCAGAAAAAAGTATCTAAAATCCGGGGTCATTTCGAGCGGGAGCTCAGGGGAGCTCAGCTCCGGGAGTTAGTTAGTTAGTTAGTTAGTTAGTTCCTTCCTTCCTTCCTTCCTTCCTTCCCTCCCTCCCTCCCTCCCTCCCTCCCTCCTTCCCTCCCTCCTTCCTTCCTTCCTTCCTTCCTTCCTTCCTTCCTTCCTTCCTTTCCTTCTCTCTCTCTCTCTCTCCTTTCTTCCTTGCCTTCTGACATACTTCCGGTAATGTCAGGTAGTGTAGCATATGCAGATAAGTTATGCTAATGAGTTATGCGTCTATCTAGCTGTCTATATGTCTGTCTGTCTGTCTATTGGAAAATAGGTAATGGGAGGAGGGGGAAGAAGGAAAAGAGGAAAGGGGGAGAAAAGGGGAGAGGTCCAGGGAAGAGGTGCAGGGCGTCGTCTACCCTCAGAGTGTTGACTCTTCCAAGGAGGGTGAGGACATGGGGATTCTGCTTCTCCAGGAAGAGACAGCAGGAGGACAGTACCTCTCAGAAGAGAGAAGCAGGAGGACAATACCTCTCAGAGAGAGAGATTTCATCCATAGAGACAGGCCAGAAATGATGTACTTTTATAGGCAGTGGCATTATGACCTGAAGGGACTTAGACTTCCAAACACTTTAAGAGTTCAGGAAGAGTTTAGGATTAGGTTTTATGGTAACAATGATTTGAAAGTGTGATCCTTACAATACAAAACCCTGAAGGCTGAAAAAATGAGTCTGGGAGTTATAGAGTTGCCAGCCTCCAGGTGGGGCCTGGAGATCCCCCGTGTTTACAACTGATCCCCAGCTGACAGAGATCAGCTCCCCTGGAGAAAATGGCTGCTTTGAAGGGTGGATTCCGTGGCATTATACCACGCTGAGATTAAACCCCTGAGGCATTAAACCCCGACCTCTCCCAGATCCACCCCCAAAGTCTCCAGGTATTTTCCAACCCAGAACTGGCAACCCTAGCCAATGTTAATAAATGAGTGTTAGGATTGCAGCTAAGTCCTCCCAGACATTGCTTCCCAGACATGAAAGAAAGACACAAGAGAAATGTATATAGTTAAATCAACTTTATTGAATAAAGGCAGCCCTAAAACACCCACTTGTTCTCATCTGGGCCTAACTACACTCGACACTGTTTCCAGGACTGGGAGTGAACCTGGAGAGAGTGTGGCATGTAGAGAAGTCCAGAGTCTCCAAGGAAGGCAGTGCGGAGAAGGCGAAAAACCTGCATCCACCAGGCCCTCTGGGCGGGGTCACAGGGAAAAATTCCTTCTCGGCTCCAATAGAGGCAACCAGCTATAAGCCTGCACTGTCCATTGAACATAGTGGGCGTGGCACTCTTGCCCAGGAGTCATTTCGAGCAGGAGCTTGGGGGAGCTCAACTCCGGGAGTTGGTGCCAGCCCACCCACCCCGCATGGGGGAATGCCTGCTTGTGTCATGGCTGCAGCAAAATGACCCCATCCCCTGGAAAGGTCCTTGTTCCTCCAACCAGCCTTCTGAAGGCTTCAGCCACCACAAAAGCTATTCTCCCAGAATAGTGGTATTTCTGAGGCTTGGATTAGTAGCTGTCCCCTCTCTGCCAGCTCTCTCTTTCCTTCTTTCCTTCCTTCCTTCCTTCCCTCTCTCTCTCCTTTCTTCCTTGCCTTCTGACATACTTCTGGTGATGTCAGGTGGTGTAGCATATGCAAATAAGTTATGCTAATGAATTATGCTAGTGAGCTCTCCTGCACCTCTTTTTCTACAAAATGACCCCTGTCTAAAATTATCCATGAATGAGATGTGTGTATTTGGAAAGACATATATCCTACAGATGCTTTCATCAGAGAGGCAGGATTAGCTAAAGTTTACTATGAAGGGTAAATGCAGTAACAGATCTGGGTTTGCAGCTCCCAAATGTAATGAAATGGCTGTGGGTAGCCAAGTAAGAGAGGAAGACAAGAATGAAAAGGATTTTGTATCTGAGCGCCCCGTTTTATGTGGCTGATCCCATCCAGTTTCAGGTCATCTGAGCATCACTGGCATATACTTGGATGCTTCTCTGGTTCTCGCTTAACTCAACGTGCTGAGTCCTCTTCCTCTGCACCCACCTCTCTCCCTTACTCTTCTATTATGTTGGCCAGATTTAGATTGCAGCTTGAGAACAGGCTTCCATTTTACTTATCTGCTCTATAGCTCCTAGTAACATAATGAAGATTTTAAAAAACAGCGCTGAAAACAAATATAGTATTTTGTTCAGATGGTGTTTTGTCTTACAAAGTGAATTTTGCAAGTTAGACATGCACTGTTCTGCATGTGAGAGCACAATCTTAAGTAGGCCTATTTGTAAATTAGTCCCATTTTATATGTTGAGGTTTACTCCCAGGGGTGCTTGCAAGATTACAGCCTGGGTGTGCATGGCACATCAGTTGTTCTTCAACAAACATACCTGCAAGTGGTTGGTCAGCCTTAATCATACCTCCTGTGTACCGCTGCCTTCTTTTAGGTGATGATTGAGGCTCAGGGTCTGGAATCCCTTATAGCTGCAACTCCAGATGAAGGTGAAGAAGATCTGGAGTCCTTCTGCGGCGTGTCAGCAATCATGCTTGGTGTTCAACTTAGGCCTGTTACTGTTTTCCATGGATATGGAGATTTAATGTCTAAAATATTCTCTGTCTCCACTGACCCCATGCAAGTGTTGAAAGGACTCATTCTTCTGATGGATTACTCACAGGTATGCTCGATATACTGAATGCTTCTATTGTCTCCAAGCACATGTAACATTCCCTACTCCTACCTCTGCTTAACTCCCCCAGCATCTTAGTATAGGAAGATCACAGGTAAGAACAACCAGAATAGCATTAGTCTATTTTGTGTTCAGAACTATGGGGGTGGGAAACCTGATCAGGCTTCTAAGTTCTGAAGAGCCGACACGCATGGTGTTTCCAGGACCAGTCTTCCTGACTGCCTGACATACACTAAGCTCCAAAAATACTTTTGCAGGATTCTTGGCTACTTGCCCCAATAACTGTGTCAGCATGTAGATCCTGGTCTCCTTAACTTTGGCCTATCAAATAGTCATATGAATGCTGTGAAGTACCTACATAATGGTAAGCCCCCTCTCACCCAATGCAGAAACTGGTAGTCGGAGATCTGAGTCAACACAATGGGCAGGGGGAAACTGAGCTTCGTTAGTCATTGCTGTAGCTGCTCTAAATGCTAACTGGATTCCAAAAGAAATGAAGAGTTTTAAAGAACTTTTCTAGCTAGAAAAAAATGTAGGTCATTCAACATTAACAGACCACAACTGACTGAAAAAGTCTGCAGTGACCAACAGCCACTCTTCAAGGTCTCAAGCCACAGCCTTCCATTGCTCTGCAACTTGACATCCCAGCAGCTCAAAAATAAGAGCTATAAATGTTTGAAATAAATAGCTGGAGCTGAATCTGGAAGCACTGAGGTGTGGCTTTTTAAGGAAGAAGTCCCTCTTGCTCCTTGGCATTGGGTGAGCATGGGATTTCAACCCACAGCCACATGGCCATTGTGTCACAGCAACAAGTGGCTTGCTGAAGAACCTCTGAGTCTACATGGAAATATTTTTTAAAAAGCTCACTATTTAGAATATAAAACTTACAGTGTTTTTCATTATACCTACTAGGAAAATGAAAAATAAGGAGACACATACTTTTTTTTTTCCTGTCAAGTTGCAGCTGACTTATGGTGATCCCACTGGGTTTTCAAGCCAAGATATTTTTAGAGGTGGTTTACCATTGCCTGCCTCTGTGTAGTGACCCTGGTATTCCTTGGTTACCCTGGACTTCCTTGGTAGTCTCCCATCCTAATACTGACCAGGGCCAACCCAGCTTAGCTTCATAAGATCTGATGAGATTGTGCTAGCTTTGGCTATCCAGATGCCAACGTGCTTTTCAAACAGTCAGTCTGGGTCCATGAGTACTCCCAACCTCTTGACCTGCTCTGCAAATGCCAACTCCAGTCTCTACACCACCAGTGGATCCAAACCTTCCCAAGCTTCCGTCTTCCCAACCAGCATCACCCCTGTAAGGTTCCATTTTAAAGTGAAATGTTACCCAAACTGGACCCAGAGAAGGGGAAATTAGTTTTAAAAGGGTTCCAGAAAGTTTTAACAGAAGATCTTGCAGTCTGTGTATACCAGGGTGGATCTTGGCACAGGCACCTCAAAATAAAATTAAGAAGAAAGAGAATGAGAGTAATTGTAAATACAAACAAATAACTTTATCTGACAACAGATTTATTTATTAAATAACATTTATTTTATTTGACAATAAATAACTTTATTATATATAAAATAAAAAAGAATAAAAATGTAAAGAACCTACACTAGACACCTGAGAACTGATTCCCTAAGCAATCACATACACATGTGCGTGCACACACATCACCCAGAGGGCACACTTATTAAAGGGAGGAGGGAGGAATTTGAGAAATTACAGGAAGTTACAGGGAAGTTTAAATCCTGGACTTGAGGACTGGAGAGGTCCTGGGATAGATGAAGCTGAGATCCAAGGAGCAGAGCAGTGAGGAAAAGGAAGGAAAAAGCCTGCAGAGTGTAGCAGGGATTCTCAAAATGAAACCAGAGTTCTGACCAGCAGAGATCTAGACCAGGGATCTGAGGAACAATTTACTAGCACCTGGGACCCTTCTTTTATGAAAAGGAGATCTCCAGGGTGGGTGGGGTTTGGCCATCCTGGCTTTGGATTGAGTCAAGATAAAACGGTTGAATCTCTTGAGTGCCCGTCTTGATTGAGTAAAAAAATGAAAAAAAGAAACCGGGCATTGGCTAATAAAATAATTAGTTCCTTGACTTGGACAGACATCTCTGGGGTATATCAGGGTATTGGGTGATGTCTCCAGTGTTAAAAAGTCTTTTATTGTTGAGAATACTACTACCCTGAGCTGGGGGAGATTATATTTATTTTATTTATTTATTTATTTATTTATTCGTATTTATATCCCGCCCTCCCCACAAGCGGGCTCAGGGCGGCTTACATGGGCCAAGGCCTAAACAGTACATTGACCTATAAAATCAATTAAAAACATTACAATAAATAACATTAAACATATAAATACTCATAAAAGCTTCCATAAAACAGCATCCGATGGCGACCAAGTGGCAGGTCTACCCCCCCCAAATCGGCCATCGCCGAGACCATATTGGACCAGGGCACATCGGGTCTCCCAATATCATCGGTGGCGGCTCCTATTCAAAAGCCTGGCGGAAGAGCTCCATCTTACAGGCCCTGCGGAACTGCACCAGTTTCTTTATTCAGTTTCTAATTCCAGCACATCTGTCCTCTTCTTCCCTGCGAGTCATGGCTGTACTCAGTTGCCTTTGTGAGACCCCCTACATTTCATACTTATTTATTTATTATTCAAATTTTTTTTTGCATTTGTACATTTTTAAAAACTTATTTATTTTTTCAGCCTGAAAAAAGAAAGAAAATAAAACTGAAACTTCCCTGACTGTGCCCGGGGTCATTTTAGAAACCGCACACATACCTTATATTTTTAAAATATTTCTTTTGATTTTTTTAATCAAAAAAATTGTCCAAAGGGGCGATTCTCTTCTGTGGGGGGGCATTGCCCCCAAATGCCCCCCAGTGGCTACGGGCCTGGTTGCAGCTGCACCAGGTGGTAACCCAAGAAAGGTCCTTCTTGAGGACATTCACCTCTCTGTTTTGCCATTGAATGAAGACTTTTTTAAATTTGGCATTCCCTCACTAACTCTTATTAGCCCTCTTCCCTTTTTGTCTGTTCTTAAGTGTTTCTGTGTTTATATTTTTTATATATCTGTGTCTTTATCTTATGTTTTCATTAAAGGTTTTAAATATTTTATGCATAGAAAATGGATTTTTTAAAAAGAAGACATGAAATAAATCTCTTTGCTCAAAGGACTGTGCACATTGCATGTTGTTCTGTCACAGTTTTAACTGCATCTGCAGTGGCTGAATTTTAAAGGGGTAGACCAGCATGGTGCAAGGGGCTATTTAACTTTCTTCCTGCCAAGAATTGCTACCCCTGAGGTATCTGTAACCCTGTTGGGGTAAATGTGTATTTTTCCCCACCGGAGGTTAAACCAGTTTGGGGGAGGGGTGACATAAATTAGAAACACAACGCAAGGAGAAAAAATGGACATAGCCTCTGTTCCACTGTGCTGGTTCCTCCCTCCCCTCTCCATCTCAGTTTCTGTGACTGCCTTCTTTTTCCTGAAGATTGTTTTACATCACAGAACGAAGCCTAATATATCATTCCACCTAAACATGCCTTATTTTATGCTACTCACAGTGGCTATATATAATCTGCTCTCCAAGCTGGGTGAACTTTAAAATCTTGGCTGTCTGTCAACATTCAAATTAAGTGACTTGCTCTGACCCTGAGCTATTATCACTTCCAAAATTGACTCTGTGGGATGGATTTCCAGTCCAGCTGTAAAAAATTCTGACAGCTGTCAACCCGTGTTAGCAAAAACCTCAACAAATGCAACCGGTCTCAAGCTTATCCGTAAATTTGTGTCTCCTTGTGAATTATGCAGGAAATTATTTGGCACTTCTCACAGTAGCTCTTCTGTGTTGTTGCTGTCAGAGGCCTAATACAGGAAAGGAATGGCTCTTCCTTTCAGCAGCCCTTTGGGCACTAGGGGCCATCAATAAAGGGCCTTGCGCTTCGTCATCTCAGAATGAAAAGCAATTCCATTTTTTCAAGTACCACGTAAATGGGCATTTCCATTTTCTGGGCCTGAAAGTAGACCGAGAAGCTAGATTGACTAGAAACCGTGTTTGATATGAAACCATTTCTCTCAAGATAGATTCAGGTGGGTGGCCGTGTTGGTCTGAAGCAATAAAACAAAGTTTGAGTCCAGTGGCACCTTTAAGACCAACAAAGTTTTATTCAAGGTGTGAGCTTTCATGTGCACTTCCTCAGATACATTGAAATGGAAGTTATCAGCCCATACATATAGGCAGAGGGTGAACAACTAATTAGTATACAACATAATGAAGATGTTTTAACAGATACGAGAACCAAACAGGAATAGCAAGCTAAGTTTATGTGGTCACCATTTGTTGGGATATGATTGGGGGGGGGGAAGGGACAAAGTGAAGCAAATAAATATGTCAGCACTGGAGACTGATGTGTGAATGTACCCTTAATTGTGGGATGCTAAGAATAATTAGCTGAGACCCTGTTGTTACGCTCCATCTGCCTCCTCCTCAGGCATTCCTGTTTGGTTCTCAGATCTGTTAATACATCTTCATTATGTTGTATGCTAATTTGCTGTTCACCCTCTGCCCATATGTACAGACTGATAACTTCCATTTCAATGTATCTGAGGAAGTGTGCATGCACATGAAAGCTCATACCCTGAATAAAACTTTGTTGGTCTTAAAGATGCCACTGGACTCGAACATTTTTCACAAGGTTGCACTTTTTCTGTGGCATTCCCAAGTATGCTCTTAAAATATGCTCTTAAGGCAACTTCCAGTGTGAAAATCCTACACAGCACTGAATGCTTAATTCACCTGAGGGATTTGAGCATGCACACAATACTATGGTCATGTTCAAAAGGAACTAGTGAGGGAAAGTTGCACAGGCTGTAGTGATGCAACTTTCCTACACAACTCCCCCACTCTGTTTCCCATGCTGTGTGAGATTGTTGTGCCTTTGTGAAATGTCCTTGGTTTTCCTTTGGGAGGGTCAGAGGATGTGTTCATGTGTTTACAATTCTTCCTTTCTTCTTGAATGCATCATCAAAATACTATCTCATGCGTACTGAACTGTGCAGTGCAAACTAAGGAGATAATTGGAGCATATCTACAACCTTACTTGGGATGACTGGAATATTTCCCAGTTTGCTTTTTGCCTCAACAATAGCAATTTAAGTGAGGGGGCTATGTGAAACCCTCCCTAAAAAGAACTCTACCATCTTCATGGTTCTTTACTCCTGTTTGTAGCTACAGTTCCCTGCTTCCTCATTGCTGCTTCCATAAGGGGTAGAGCCTGGACTTGGCATGCAGAAGGTTCCAAGGCCAATCCGTGGCATCTTCAGTTGAAAGGAGCCAGCAGTGGGTAATGTGAAAGACTCCTGCATAAAATCCTGGAGAGCTGCTGCCAGTCTGAATAGACAGTACTGACTTTAATTGACCAAGAGTCTGATTCAGTATAAGGAAGCTTTGTGGGTTCTTCCTCACAGCCAGTCATTGATCATGTACTGGATGTGATGAAGCTGCAGCCTGACATGGGCAGTCATATTTGGTGAATGAAGTCCATTAGAAGGAAGGCAGTACTTGCAATATTTTTCATCGGGATAATCCAAGACAATCAGGAATCATTCTAACATCTGAACATACTTGCAGTCCTTTCACAACAATCTTCAAAAGTGTTATAAGGAGAGAGCCCTTTTGAAAGTAATAGATCTCTCTGTGGACTTGGCCCCTTCTAAAGCCACTATAAATCCTTTCTCAGGTTTAGATCAATATAACTTTTTGCCATTTTCCCAAAGAATCATGAGGATGGCTTGATCTATTTTTGCTTCTGTTCTGGTGGGTTTTTTTTTAAGGCTTGTGGTTGGTTCTGGAACCCAAATCCTGTTTCGTTGTTTATTGAATGACCCCACCTGTTGATTGTATTGACTCACTCTGTGTAATGCATCTTGAGTCCCAGTGAGAAAGGTGGACTATAAATAATTTAAATAAATAAATAACCTTTAAAAATAAAGCAAAAAATGACTATAGATCCTCCCCCCATCACAGTTTAGCTTTACTTGTGGAAATGCAAATGTGGAACAGTTCTGCTAACACAGAAATACAGACATGAAACAATTCTGCTTTCTCCTGCTTCTATATATGATGGGACTGTAAATAACATTTTACTAGGAAGGAAGTCCCTCTTGCTTATTATTTCCATTAGAAGCTGTGGTTTGTAGATGGAGACATAACTGTATGTACATTTACACACATAACTGAGCTGGTGATTGACCAGAGGGGCATCTATTTTAGGTCTCCGCTCTAAGGTGCTTTC
Source organism: Lepidodactylus listeri (assembly GCA_029233225.1). Lineage (NCBI taxonomy): Eukaryota > Metazoa > Chordata > Lepidosauria > Squamata > Gekkonidae > Lepidodactylus > Lepidodactylus listeri. Next base: position 27,705,273 of record JARCFY010000009.1, read on the forward strand.
TAGAGGTACACAAGAAGTACACAGTATGGTTCTTATCAATGAAGGAAGGACAGAGTTTGGGACTAAGCTTCTGGGACAGGCAAGGAAGATGCTAGTCTCTGAGCCTCCCCTTCTTTCCTTTGCAAGCAGGCTAAATAGTACAAACCTGTATTAAAATGCTGAAAGAAAAATCTATTATTCACATTTAAAACTTTTTTACATGAAATATCTGAATGCTTTCCTTTTTAGCGTGAATTTCAGAATGAGATTTGTATGAACAGGAATGTCCTACATTTAATAACATTGGACAATGTACTCTTTTATGCTTTTAGACTATCCAGCTACAATCTGGGCTGACATGCAGCACCAAGTTCCAGGGAGGCTTGTCCATTGACATTTCAAGTGCACTGGAATTTAGTCTTTGGTACAGAGAATTCAAAAACAATGTCAAAACCCGGTGAGAGAACTCATTGTGTACACAACTAAGGGGAATGCATCAATTGATCTTGTTCATCAATAATTAAAGCATGGAAATCGTACTTGTTTAAGACATACAGAAATGCTCTGGGAATTGAGGACATTGTTTCTTTTCTTTCTTTCTTTGATGAATGCTTTACCCCGCTTCATCCCCACAACTCTTTCCCGGCAATAGTGCAGTGAGAGCATTAAATAAAAGATAATAACTTCCAGAGGGGTAGCCATGTTAATACGTTGCAGCATAAATAAACAGGAGTCTTCTGACCTCTTAGAGACTAACAAAACTTTATTCAAACATAATTTTTTTTGTGGATTACACAAAGAGAGATTGGGTGGTATCAGACAATGTTTTTGATCACTGCTGCCCTACAAACTTTAAAAAGCAAGGGTGTGCGTTCCTTTCCCTGCCATATGGCATACCATCTCAACTCTGGCCATCCATGCAAGGGATTAATGTGCAAACTGAGCATCTGTGTGTACATATGATGTTGTCCATTCCAGAGTTTATCAAAAAACCAACCACATGATGTGTGTGTACATAATCCAGATCTGGAGTTTGTTGAGTGAATGTTTGGTACTGAAGCAGGCTCACTTAGTAGGAGGTGTGAGAATCTGCATCACTGCTCCTTACCCCATGCAGAGGAGTGACTGGCAGAAGTATCACCTGATCTGGCCTATTGCTCACCATTTGCTGTTTTGACTTCTTGCTTGCCCTTCCATTTCTTTTTGCAGGGGGAGCTTTGTGGCAGTTGGCAACATAGTTGTGGACTCCTCCTTTGTAAAGGCTGGCATGGAAACCAGCTTTGAAATCGAAGGAACAATGAATATCATCTCCACAGCTCAATTTTCACAGAATCCATTTTTAGTCTGCATAGAGGTGGACAAAACTGAAACTCCACTCAGGTAGGAAACAAAAGTAGAGAAATCCATTTACTACATGATTCATGCTATCATGTAACAGAAAAGCTTGACTTTGTTCTGTCCTCCTGATTTCTCTGTTACAATGCATAGTATAGGATGACAGAGTTTAGGATTAGGCTGTGAGTCACTGGGGTCAGCCCCTTCTTATCATCTAGGAAAGCTGCATTTTGCAAATGACATGCTATGGACAATAAGTAGCGTTTAGGCAATACATTATGATATGGGTGTGGGGAGGGTGGTAATCATTTGCTTTTCCTGATGACTACAGCAAATGTGAATGAAGTTAGAGGAGTTTTGCTTCCTCTCAGCCAATGCTTGAATAATTGGGAGAAGTAAAATAGGGGACCTTTAATGAAATCCATGAGCATCTCCCATGTCTTACAGCCTTAAATGGAGATGTGGCAGAACCACGGGCTAAGGGAGCTGTCACAAAAGGAAGGTCATCCTCCTGCTCCCTTGTAATTCAAACATTAACCTCAGCTGTACCCTGGATTGTAGTTCCATTTCCTTTGTCCTAAATCTCTGCAGCTGGTACTAAATTCAGAATAATTACACATATGATAGACATTTTTTATTGCTTTTGCTTTAGTTGTTTAACAAGATCTTTTTTTATTTTTGTAGGGAATACTTAACCAAATATGAAAGCCTACCTTCAGGCAAATCTTATGCCTCCCGGAAAGGAAAAGTGAGTCTGCTGGAAGGTTCTCAATATCCCCTTCACCAAGAGAACTCCAACGCCTGTAGAGAAGCTTTCACTGACAAGTCTGACTCCTCAGAAAGCTGGTTTTGAAGCAGGTGCTGGATCTTCAATTTTACGAAAACCTTGGCTGACGTCATTGTTTATGTACTGCACTCACTTATAGCTTGAATCTACAAGGTTCAAGTCCTTGAGAACTTTTACTATCAACTTCAAGAGGCCTAGAGTCAAGCCTTGAGTGGGTGCGCTCTGTTTACATATTTACAGATATTTAAGAGGAAACTTTTTTTTAGCAAGCTAAGGCAAGAGTACAATGTGATGCTGTTCCAAGCACTCACTGAGTATCCCTTTGGAGTTAAATCTCAAAACACATCTCGTAACATGGGGTATATATTGGAACCTGTGGTTCTGAAAGGCAGTTTCTAAAAATTCCACAGCAGAATAACAATGATCTCAAAATATATTTTTGCTTCATTCTTCAGTCACTTTACTCCATAGCAGACCTATTGTTGAGAGATTATGACATTAGTGGTACCCATTTTTAAAAGCAGATAATGATGAAAATATAAGTATTCTAAATGTAGCCCAAAGAATCATGTGTGTAACCCCAAAAGGATATCTTTTGTTCAACCTGGTTAAAATGAAAAATTGTAGCATAGCATAACTGTATTCCTGTACAATTCTCATTCGTCTTCATGGAGTTTGTGTAGATGCTCCTGATGAAAGCTTATTTTTAATATGTGTGCTGTTGTGAAGTTTGTTTTAATTGAGCTCAAAGAAAGCCTCAGCTAAGACAATATGTGGGGAACATATGTATTAGCACACGTGGTATGAAAAAAGTAACATGCTGTTTTTACTGGTGTTGTTTGAGGGGTTTTTGGATATAGTTGGCCTAATATTCCTTTTGTTTGTTTCTGGGTTGCTGAAGCAAAAACAGCTCTCTGTTATAACAATTTTTTGTTGTTGTCATAAATTATTTGCTTTTAAAAGGTACATTGTATACAAGAGGTCAGGGATCATTTCGAGCAGGAGCTCGAGGGAGCTCAGCTCCGGGAGTTGGTGCCAGGCCACCCCCCACAGGGGAATGTCTGCTTGAGTCATGGCTGCAGCAAAATGACCCTGTCCCCTGGAAAGGTCCTTGTTCCTCCAACCAGCCTTCTGAAGGCTTTAGCCACCTCTGAAGCTATCCTCCCAGAATAGTGGTATTTCTGAGGCTTGGATTAGTAATGGTTCCCTCTCTGCCATCTCTCTCTCTCTCTTTCTTCCTTCCTTCCTCTCTCTCTGTCCCTCCCTCCCTCTCTTCCTTGCCTTCTGACATACTTCCGGTGATGTCAGGTGGTTTAGCATATGCAAATAAGTCATGCTAATGAGTTATGCTAATGAGCTCCTGCACCTCTTTTTCTATGAAATAACCCCTGCAAAAGGTAGATATATTTGATAAAAGATTTGAGAGATGATAGCGTGCATAGTGCAAAACACAAAATTTTGTTCCTCCCCAAGCAAATATCAGTAGACAACAATATAGTCTACATCAGTGCTTTTAAGCCTCATCCTGAAATGATGTGAAGCATGGGATGTCTTCACATATCACAAAATTGGACCAGAAGATCTGGAAATCTTAAAGCAACAAGTAACCATCCCCTATTATCTTATATTTTTACTAATACGATAGACCAATTATTGTTGGCTGTTGTATGAAATTTGAGCATTCACAAAGCATCCCATTTATGCTAGATGGTTCTTTGCTATGAGAATGTTTTATTTTTTCAGTTCCATTGCTAGGAAATCTGAAATAGACAGTTTCTAATTCATAAATATATACAAATGAGCAATTGTTACATCATCCCATGATAGTAATGGGTGTGCATAGAATCAGCTATAAAGCTGCCATATTGGATTAATCCAGGTTTGATTTTTTTGGATAAGTAAAATGATAAAGACCATGAGTTTTTGTCCCACTGGCGGACTTCCTGATGGCAACCTGGGTTTTGGCCACTGTGTTGGACTAGATGGGCCACTGGCCTGATCCAACATGGCTTCTCTTATGTTCTTAATCAGAGGCAGCTGATTTATAGGGGGGAAAGGTGATTATTCGCCATCATTGATTAACTTAAGGATGACTAGAAGACACTACTGGTAGATTTTGCTTCCTGCTAATCCTGGACTGTACACAACGTATCTGAGGTTTTCCTGCTGTGATCTTGGTAATTCTCTTCCTTTTGCCCCAGATTCCCTTATATATACCTATAGTAATTAGCATATTGTCTACAAGACACTAGGACAAACTGCATGGTGGGACGGACCTTATTTGAATACATTTTCAGTCTGCCAGATGAACAATATGCACATACACAGCTCCACCAAGCTATTACTGTGATGTCAAAGTTTAAGGTCACAAACAAATTTGAAGCTGAGAGGTCCATGATCAGGTGGCTTCTTAGTGGCTTTTAAAGGGCAATATGAGCTGTGATTTGGATCAGGATCACAAGGGGGGGGGGGTGTCTAACCTCCTGTAGCTTGGGTCCTGACTGAAACTGACCCTTTACATACACAGTGTATAGCTGTAGAAGAGGATAAAGGCAGGCAAAGAGAGGGCACCTGTCTTTCTTCCCTTCCAGTGTGTGCAGGAAAGGTTGGCTTGATTAGCAAAACTGCATGGGCTAGTGGTTGGAGAAGGGTTAAATATTCTCCCTTCACTGTAAACCTGGGCTGAATTGCTACTGCTACTTAAAAACAAGCCTTCAGCATCACATCTGCTTTGATCCTTAAAGATTCAACTGATCCAGAACTTTTACATAAGGGGGCTCTCCCATTTGTGCTTCAGTGCACTTCCTGCGTACGTGTAGAGTTGTCCTTACATTTAAATGAATAGAGAAGCACACTCAGCAAGAGTTCCTTGGAAGTATAGGAGCACCTTTGCTAGCAAGGACCAGTAAGACTAAGGAGTGAGTGTTCTCTGTCTAGCACTTCTCTTTTCAGTGGACTGATTATAGTGTATTTATTGTAGAGATGTTGTCTAAAATGCATTTCCTTTCTGAACCTAAAAATAAAATACAACAAAACCAAGAGAGAAATGTGTCACAATTTTGTTGTTTATGTAGTGCAGGATTATGCACCTTTGAGTGGTGTCACTAGAAAGGTATATTTGAGAGGACAATGTTTAAATCTCATTTGCTCACCTAGTAATTCTAGTTGGGTCTGCCATCCAGAATGCCACCTAGAGCCAGCTACCTGCTGGCTCAGACAAAACAGTGGCAAGTTGGATGCCTTTGAGAAGCTCACAAGTGGAGCATGGACAGGGCTCATTTCGTAGCAGGAGCTCCTTTGCATATTAGGCCACACACCCCTAATGTAGCCAATCCTCCAAGAGCTTACAGAGCTCTTCTTACAGGGGCTACTGTAAGCTCTTGGAGGATTGGCTACATCAGGGGTGTGTGGCCTAATATGCAGAGGAGCTCTTGCTACAAAATGAGCCCTGAGCATGGAGGCGAAAGCCATCTTGTTCTTTTGTTCCGATTACCTATTAGTCAGAGGCATACTGTCATTGATAGGTGTGCTCTTCCTTCCTTAAAGTTGCCTAAAGAGTGATCTAAGGGACAAATTGGATGTTACAAAAGGACACAGGCCCACATTGCTGACCTTGTCTCCTAGGTAATTTTAAGTAAAATATGCATGACATAGTAATTGCTCTCAGTTTTCTCTCCTCTGCTTCACTGGCTGTCCCTTGCAAAGGGCAGGAGGACAGGAGAAATTCTGCACTCAACATCTTACGATCTCTCATCTTCTAGTGTGTTATGGGGTAGATGTGGGGTCAAGACAAACAGTAATCACATATCCCGCCTATAGCATCTAATTTGAACCTAAGCTAGTAGCCATCTCCACATCTTGTGCTGTTTAATATTAGTTGTCTGAAGAAGTATTTCCTTTAATCTGGCATGGTACCAATGATGCTTGGCCACTGGGAGGACAAAGAGGAGCATAGCAAAACAGCTCTGTTGGGCTGCTCCCATTCATATTAACACAACTTGTGCGGAACTTGTCTGTTTTTATTACTAGGCAATGGAACAGGCAGCGATAGAAAAAATATTAGAATTAACAAAAACAAGTCCTTTACCATCAAGCAGCTGTTCCACTCAGTCAGCCTCTAGGCTCCATCAACCCTTAATGGTACTTCTTCAAATTAAACTTCACAAACTGAAGCATCAGAAACCGCTGCTACTTCTTCAGAAGTGGTAAATGCCCTCCCAGATTCTCCATCGTATCATAGCCATGCACTTGGTTCTGAAGCTATCTGACCCCAACAGCTGGACATAATGGGGATGCCAAAAGGGCTTAGCTCAACAGCTGGGAATCAGAAGGTAATGATTTACTAATATGGAGATCTATGTTGCTATGGCAATCCTACAGTGGGGCCAAAATATGACAACCATAAACAGCCCAAGATTGTATTTCTGATAAAAAGGCAGTATCCCTGCATGTAGAAAAATAATATTGCCATGTAGAGTTCTAGCCTAGCCTTTTCATTGACATCTTAGGCGTTTGCCTTCTACATGCAGAGTTGTTGGGAGAGTTTTTTGCATGGAACAATTCAAATATGCAGTTCTACTGAAGGGGTACTCCCAGGCCTGTTTCAACAACGGACATTACTCTGCCCTTCCTCCTTTCACTCACAGGGCACAGCCAGAACAGTGACTCAAACAGAAACATGGGAGGGATCTTCTGAGGGAGGGTAATTTTTGCTCTTACACAGTTTAAAAATAAATCTTTTTGGTTGTGTTTAGTTTGCCTTTGCTTTCGTTCAGAAAAAAAGATGGCTTAGCTATCAGTTGGGGAAACGGTGTCTCATAGGTATTCTTATGTCCCATTCCTTACAGAGTGCAAGGTTTCATGTGCCCTTTCTGACCTGTGTTACTCTTTCCACGTCCACAATTCATACTCTGCATGGTTTTTTAAAAACCCGATGAAAATTGCTTTGGATGTATTTTGGCAGAGTGCACAAAAGAGTAGCACAAATTTACATGCAAGGAAGAGGTATCTTGGCCGTATTGGTGTATAAATACCATAAATATGCTATCATGGAAAATGCTGAGTACAAAGAAGTTTGCTTTATAATCCTGACAATATGAGTATTTGCCAGCAGAAGACGACTCCAAATGAAATAAAGCTGCTGCAATAAAGAGGATTATAAGAGGAGCACTTCAAAACATATTTCTTCACAAAAGTCACATTGCATTAGAGGCATCTGCTTGATTGGATGCATAAGTTTATTACTGAGGAAAAGAACTATTTCAGCTTCATGCTTTCGAGGGGTCTGTGGCAGCCTGCTAGTTAACTAAGAATGCCTTTGCTAAGCAACCCTGTGAAAATCCATTGCTAACTTTAACCTTCCAAATTTTCCACATGCTGTTGGCTGTGCTGCAAAACACACACACACAACCCTTCCCACTCCCACACCCCCTATCATTGTTTGCCTCTATGTCAACTCAAAACTTTGTCTCCTTGTTAGTTTGTGAAATGAAGGAATATACTAAGCTAGGGTCATTTCTGAACACACTTCCTTCATTCTGTTTGGCTGAAACAAACACATGTCTTTTTTGCATCTTATTTACAATCCAGATTAAGATTTAATATGAATCAGGGGAGTAACAATGAAGTAATGATCTACACCACTGCTACAGAAGTGTGATCCTTTTTTCTGATTTTGCCAAGTGTGGTGACAATTGGCCGGTTATGACTTTTTTCAAAAATGGACCTACATTTTATCCATATTAATTTGACACAGAAATACAAATAAAAATGAAATAACAAAAACAAATTTAAATACCAAGTAAAATCACTAGAGTAATCAACTAAACTGAAGTGAGTAATCAACTAATCAACTAGAGTAATCAACTAAACTAAACTTTCTTTTGAGAAGCAATATTTGAGAGGAACAGGACACGCAAGGTTTTGCTTGTCAGAAAACAACAGCAACCTACCTGCCTCCAGTCCTTCCTAACGTTTCTGGACATGGCTGCCAAGCCTCCTCCACAGCTTCTGTAGGCCAGGGTGCTTCCCATCAAAGGTGCAGTGGCCCTTTGTACAATTCAGTGACTAGGTCCTTAGTAGCAGAATCCATCTCTATAGTCCACATTTCTGCTGCTCACCTATTTGCTACTAACTGAAATTCTGCTGGAGCAAGGATAATAGATGATCAGTGCAGAAAACGCTTTCCATCGCTGATTCCCTGGACCATGAACGTTGGCAGTTGTGCTAAACTGAATATGCTCCTAATACAAAGCAACACTATTAGGAACCAGAAGTGTACAATCAGATGTTTAACACAATGTGTAGCATTTCATGAGACCACAATCATCCTGTTGTGCTCATTGTAACTGATGGGTTCTCTTCTGTAGGAATGATTGGACCACAATAAGGATTAGAGCTATTTTGTTGGTAAGAACATATTTCTAGACTTCTATACAATGCAAGCATCTTCATATGATGCATATTACACACACACACAATTATACAGTAGCCTTAAATTATAAGTAGTATTAATTATAAGACATTAATTACAAGCTGTGACTACTGTAAGATAGAACTATTTTTTTCTAAAGTAAGCCACACAGGGAATGGTGGGTTTGTTTATAGTATAGTTTACTGAAAAATACATTTCATTTGTCATAACATTCAAAAAATATACAAATGCTTGCTCGTTTGCTTATAAAGATTGGTGCTTAAATGATTTGAACAGTTTATTATATTCTTGTGATCCTCATAGAATGAGATCTTCACTATGTGCAACACACCGGTAGTAACAAATTCCAGAAGGTCTCCAACTAGGAGTGCAGTTCCTGTGATGTGTTTGCTGTCTTTAAAACTCCAAGCTTGCAGCATTCTGTGTCAGGATCACTTCAAACTTCAGCCAAGACCTTATTATAATATCCTCTATGTTGAAAGCAGCAGGAAGAATCAGGGTTTCCCCCCCAAAATAACTGTTTTTCATTTTCCCACAAGCAGCAGTCTCGTTTTATTATTGAGTCTTCAAACCATTCCACCTTCATCGTCTCACCCTTCTGCACTCTAACCAAACATATAACATACATTCTTTTCCACAATCTTTGCCATTTCTTTACAACCCTACTCTTAAACCCCTTGATACTGATCTTCCCCATCCAAAAACAGAATAAGAGAAACTCAAACCATTTTTAAAAGCCAGCTTTTTAGAACCATTGCCCTTAGGCAGCCAAAACATTGCTGCAGTTACTAACTGGGTGGGTAGGTGGGTAGAAGGAATGACATTGTGGCCAACAAGACTGGATAGCAAAGGTATCTTTGAACGGAGACAGAAGAAACATCAGCAGCAGTAGCTACAAAAGAAAATTAGGCACTAGCAGACATAATAGTCTAAAAATCATTCCTAGATATAGATGTCTGGTGAATACTTGGCGCTACAGCCTCCTACAAAACCCTGTGAGTCTAACTGGGCTTTCCCCCAGTCAACTGCAGGCCCAAACCATTTAAATGATGTCTTAACATTAAGCTTGATCCTGACTGGGATTAATTTTCCCCTTAATTTGCTGTAATGTAAAACTACCAATTTAGATTGGTGACATCATTGCTCTATGCAATTTTTTTTTAAACTGCTTGACTGAAAAACTTAAAGTCTGCCAATGTCTAAAAACAGTAAATTTGTGATTTCTCAGAATCCAGAAATATTGGATGCCATGCACGCCCTCAAGTAAGGTCATTTCCACTTGAGTTATCTGCCCCAGGTTCAGTGCTTTTGGGAAGCAGGGTTTTTTCTTGCTTCCTCACAGCATCATGGTGCATCTGTGCACCTCCTGGGGTTTCCCCACCTTTTCTCCAATGTTTCTCAAGCCTAGTTTGCACTGAAGTTTTGTGAAAGGCCATAGGAAAGCCTGGATGGCTGCTGTGTGGGTGGGAAAATTCAGATTACCCACCAACATGGCTGCCATTTTCCTTAACCCTTTCACCATGGTATGGTGTATGAAGTTCTCTGAATTCACAACTTTTTTAAAGTCTCTAGGGCCTTCTGTTGTGGAGATGCAAGGCATTTATCTGCAACTGAAGTGGCTAGAGACTTAAGCCACAATGGATCAGGGCAGGGTGCTGGTGGCAGCAGCTGAAGGATTGGGCAGGGAAACGGGGGGAAACCTACCGTGTGGAAGCCCCATTGCTGGACTGCTCTGCTTTATCAGCAGTCTCACGAGTAACAGGGAACCCATACAAGACCATATCTGTATGGGAACCACCTATATTCCAGACATATGACTATACTATAATCTAACTTGATAACTCCAGTATTGTAAGATACAAGGAGTCAGTTTATATCTGACCAATAGCCCATCTAGTCCAGCACTGCCTACCCTGACTGGCAGCAGCTCTCTCGAGTCTTAGGCAGACAGTCTTTTGCAGCTCTGCTACGCGAGATGTTTTAATCGCACTGAATCTGAAACATACATTAAAAGTCTATAGTCTACCACTGAACTATGATCCCACCCTAAAATATGGAGACATTTGCAAAGCACCATATTACTGGATTCCCCCAGCCTCTGGGAACTTTAGTATTTCCGGAGAAGGTCAACCCCACAGACCTGCCTGTGCCCATTTAGGGATCTGGAGCATAACTCTGTGGAGTAATCAATGAAACCTCTGGCCCCAACGCAGTAAAATATTTACACGTATGCTTAGCTTTCACTGCAGTGACTGAGGCCACTCAGTGCTTAAGGTTAAATCGCACACTTAACGCCTTTGCTGGCTTGAGTCCAGAGAGTATCACATCAAGAATCTCACAGCAATCTTACAGAATCAAGTTTTCTCTGCAATTATTAAATCTATTTGGTATGAACAGTAAAAATGAAGCACTGCCTGGCATTAGGAGTAAAATATGCCGAATGAGGAGATCTGCCCTGAGAAAAGAAAATGCTTTTGGCATTGCTTCATGGGATCACTTACATTTTACAGGCACTTGACAGAATGAAATCTCTACATATACTTTAATACAGGGCACTTCCCCCCCCCCCCCAAAGGCAGGACTATATGTTATCAGAAAAACCTGAGGTTCCATCTACACCTTATGTGTTCGTTGGGGAACAACACAAGGGCACACAGTGGCTTTTTTCTGTTTGCAACCAAAAGCACGCAGGGAGAAGCCACTTTATCACACACACACACCCCAATAGTCTTCATGTGCACGGAGATGCTGCTGTTTCCATGGCGAAACTTACATGTAGAACCTAGGAACGCGAGGACTTTGTAATGTGTAGATGGACCCTCTTGCCACCCTGACATCATGACGCAGCCAAAGATGTGGAGGAAAGATGAGTAGAACACACTCAGCATCATGATTTTGGGACATAATTTGGTAATTTGAACACAGACGCAATGGAGGGAAGGAGAACTTGACACAGGACGACCAACCCACGCTTGTGCTAATGTCTAGTCCTGTTCTTACTTTCAAGTACACTGAATAAAACTGTAAACCCTGAGAGTGTTTGGCCACAGTCTAACACAGAGTTAAGTGTGCCTAACTCAGTACTGGATTGTAGAGCGAGTTTGTATTGTGCATGCAAACCTGTATCTTGTAAACTGTATATTGGAGCTATAAGCACCATGATAGATCATGTCATTGATAATTACATTGATGATTACACAGATGCTTATATTGCGTGTGTGTATAACTAAGTTACCTTGTCCCCTATACTGTCCGGCAGTCAGGAAAAAAAATATATTGATCACATGGAAATCTTTTGGGAAGCACATGCAAGCTCTACAACATAACAATGTGTTTGACCAGTGTTCCCTCTAAGCTGAGCTAGTGTGAGCTAGCTCACAGTTTTTTAGCCCCCGGTTCACACATTTTTGTCTTAGCTCAGGAAGGATGGCTCCAGAGCAAACTAATTTATGCAGCAGCCAAACAGCTTGCTCACAATTTTAATGCCAGTAGCCCACAAAGTAGAATTTTTGCTCACAAGATTTCACAGCTTAGGGGGAGCATTGGTTTTGAGTATCAAGCATGTTTCCTGAAAACAGCAAGGATGCACCATTTTATAAGAAGCCTTCTTTTAAAAGCTAGGAGAAAAATAAAATTACAGAATTGCATGAGGGCTGAAATTGGCAGACTACATGTTTACAGTTGTCATAGTTGGTATGATTTCTCTTTATACAGTAGCAGGGAAAATATGATCTTAAGTATATGCTTGCAGGGTATTTAATAGGAACAGGGAACTGCTGTAGAGCTTTTTCACACATGTCCCTAAAAACCTTTTGAACCTATCTGTAACCACATGTAAATGACTGCACTGAAGCTCTGACTGTGCAAGAATCGTTTTAAAATAGAATGAAGGAAGGAGGATTTGCAACCACATTTTCAAGCTTCCAGAGCATTTGGTGGTACCTGTTATTATTCTTCCATCTACCAATACCACTACTTTCTGGGGTAAGCAGATGGAGTAATGTCCCTCCTATATTTAATGCAGGAAGTCTTCACTATCCAATGAAGAATATGCAAATGACCTACAGCCATGGTGATAATCTGGCTGATAATTAAAGTGAGAGGCATGCATGAACATGTCTTCACACTGTGGCAGATCAAATGCCCCATCTTGTCCAGTCTCATCAACAATTTTTAAATGCAGAGTTTCAGAACAAGCCCACAATCTAATGAACAGGACTGGTCACTCTAATTCCCAGTGAAGGTTGCTGAACTCTATGTGGATTGATGCTCAAAGATTATATAGATTAGAATTTGTCAAAACGTACTTTATAAAAAAAAATCAATGACATAGGAGAAATGGATAAAACTCATACCTGAAGAATGCCATAGTTGATTTTGGATGTATATCTGAGTTAGAAATGAGGCATGACTATTTTAACTAAGAGTATGAACTATAAACCCATGTCAATGGTTAACAAGCCACCTTGGCATACCACAGGCTAACTGGAGTCCAGATGGATTCAGGTGGGTGGCCGTGTTGGTCTGAAGCAGTAAAACAAAGTTTGGGTCAAGTGGCACCTTTAAGACCAACGGAATTTTTTTGCTGGTATAACCTTTTGGGCGTGCATACCCTATACTGAAGAAGTGTGCGCGCACACAAAATCTTACACCAGGAATAAAACTTTGTTGGTTCTAAAGGTGCCACTGGACTCAAACTTTGTTTTGGAGTTCAGATGCTATGCCCCAGTTTCTCATGTTGCTCTGACTGGCTGCTGGCTCCTGTGATTCCTCCTACCAGATATATGAAATGCTAATAAATATTGCAGTATGCCAGATATGCCTTGGGTTTGCCAGGCCTTTGGCTGCTGGAAAGGACATTTATCAAAGCAGCATGTCACTGATCTGAATTATGCCCTTAGTCCTGAAGTGCCTTCACTGACTATTTAGTTTTTAAAATATTTATACCTCACATTATTTTCTTAGACTCAAGGCGGCTAACAACATTAAGTTGCAAGGACCCCAAAACACAGAACTCCATCAATAAAATAAAAGCAACACAGAGATTAAAAACACAGCCAAATCTGCCAAAAAAATTTTTTTTACCATGTACCAAATGCCCTCTGAAACAGGTCTTGGATGCCTTTGTAAATGCAACCAAAGATGGTACCCTCCACGTCCACTTTGGTAGGCCATTTCAGAGGACTGGACCCACCAGAGAGAAAGCCTGCAACCTAGATGTTGCCATGAGGACCATCCTAAGACAGGACATAGCAAGGAGGATCCTGTTTGAGAACCGTAACTGGTGTGTGGAAGTCTACTAGGAGATCCGGTTCAATAAGTATGAGGGCCTTAGGCCATGAAGGGCTTTAAAGGCATTGCGCCTGGAAGCAAATATGTAAACTGTGCAATTAAAGTAGCACCGGCCTGATATGTTCTAAGTGACTGACCCCAAATAAGAATCTCACTACTGCATCTTGTACCAATTAAAGCTCTCTAGATGTTTTCAAAGGCAGCCCCACATAAAGCATGTTACTGTAGTCCAGCCTGGACGTTATGGTTGCATGGATCAGTGTGGCTCTATCTGCAGCCTAAATAAGGATCCTACTTATGAGCTAGGTGTAATCAAAAGAAGGCACTCCTCTTAACAGTGCCAGCCTATTTAGCCACATCATATGTATGTTAAAGACTGACAGAGCAAAAAGCAAATTCACTTTCCCCCCTATGTCTTACTAAATGAAAAACTTCTCTTTTAAGATCATAGCTTCTGGCATACTATACAACAACAGCCTCAAAGAGAGCTGTATACAGGCATCCTTTCATGCCTGTATACAGCATAATTTCCTTGTACCGGATCTGTGTGTCCCTAGCTTCAATTTCTGTTACATCTTCCTCACAGCAGCATAATGCACGTTAACAAATGAAGTTTACCTGGGTTTACAGAAAAATATGATAACACACAATGACAATGATCTTCGCCGATGCCTAAGAATGTGTGAAATCTCCCTGAGAAATTCTGCAAGAGTTGTGAAAATATTTTTGCTTCTCTCAACATTCCTCAGATGTTCCTGCCTGAGCAGGAATATCCAGATTCATTTCAGCGGCAATGGTATTAAAATCACAACCGGCAAACAGTAGATTATGTAAGGGGGAAATGGCACTGGCAAGCTCACCCTGACTACCATTTCTGGGTACCAAACTGTACTGACATCAGTGCAGTATACAATTAAACAGAGACATGCCTCTACGGTGGGTTTTGGGGGGGGGAGGAGGGGGGAGTTAGGTCAGCAAATTTGACAGAGCGCATGCAGTCTCTGTAATCTACACAGCATCTGTATGCAGTAGACCAGCTCAAAGGAGCGCTTCTGTTATTTTCAGCTGTAGCCCCTTTGCCATGTCCCACACTATTCTGGAGAGTCCCATAACCCTCAGGATTGCTTTCTGAGGAGAAGGAAACAAGGGACTACAATGGGAACGAGGAGACAGGAAAGCCCCATTGCTTAAGTGAAACTCTACCTGCAATTCGCCAAAATTCCGAACCAGGACAAGCTGGGGGGATTTTATTGTCAGCATCAATAACACAGGAGAAGGATGTGAAAAACCCTGTACAATCTGTTTGGGGTCCTGCAGCTTGCACTGGTGATTGGTCACTAAACTAGCCAACTGGGAGCTAGAATGTTCTTCTGTGGATGTGACTTCCTTACAGTGCTATCCTATGCAGACTTACTACAGTCTAAACCCACTGGTTTCAATGGGCTTAGACTGCAGCAACTCTGCACAGGGGTGCATTACAAGTGTAGTGACAATAACAGCCCTCCCGCCAGTAAACCTCCTACAATACCTCTCGATTTCTAAAGCTCACCAAGGTGTTAATTCTCCCTTGCTAGAGCTTTGAGGTGAATATTTAAACCTCATCCTGATGCCAAACATACATGTGCTGGTTTAGGACACTGACAAGAAACCGTAGACTGGGTTACTATTCACAAAGTACTTCCCTAGGAAATTCTCCCCAAATTCATACATTTGCTGGGGTGAGAGGGGAGCTATAACTAACCCTTCCAAATGAACGGAAAGGAAACATTATCCTCTTCTGTGTATAAGAGTTTCAAAACTAGAGTTAACCTCTTTGGGGCACCTGAACAATAGTCAGCTATGTAATAGGCACACATCTTTCCCCACACAATATACAGTGATAAAATTGATCTGTTGGATTTCTGTCTCCCACAGAACTATTAAAGGCACAGGGAGCCCTGCCAGCAAAGAAGATGGCAGTTTCAATGATTACTTTCCTTTTACATCTTTCTAACATTAAAAAACAATAACAAGTCAGTCAAGGCTCCTGGTGATGTTACAAGACAGTACAGAGAAGCTTATTTTAAATTTTCAGAACACCCAAACCAAGCTTTCAGTCATTTCCACAACAAGACCTGAAATTATTACAGAAATACAAATGAAGGTAAACTAAAGATTAGGGCCTTTGTCCCGCTAAATTTAGTCAAGCTCAAGAAACTAACTACATATTATGGAGGAGATCCATGATCAGATAGTTCAGCTTTTTGGTTTTGCCTTAAAAAGTTGCCTTGGAGTAGCCTGATTTGGACCAAAGTTGCAATGCTAGGAGAGAGAAGGGATAAAACCTTTCCACTCTTCCTCCACTTCCCAAAACAACATGAAGGGAGCCACGCAATATCTATTCGCTGCTCTACAAAGGAAAAAAAGACAGGTATAATACAGGTACTTGTCTTTTTCCCTGCTGGAGTAGTTTGAAGTCGGGGGAGCAATTTCTATGTGGAAAATGATACCAGGAGAAAGGGGTTAACCAACAACTATGGTTCCAACCCAACTCCTCCCCTGCTGCTTTTTACAGGTAAAACTATGTCAGGAAATTTGACCATGGATCTTCAAATATGTAGTGTGTAGGTAAGCCCTAAACTGCATACAGAAAAAGGGAAAGTTAGTTATGACTAACATGTTTTCAGTGCAACTTAGATATGACTAGTTTTAGCTAGATTGGAACCTAGACAGTGTGAAGGCAGCTGATTAAAGTGCTTCTGAAGATTATTCCAAGACTACAAATTACTTCAGTGGAAATTGATTTAGGACCACCCATTCTTTAAGTGTAATGTCAGTGCACTGGTTATTACTTGCAAATCCTAAATATTTGCAAAGGAACAGAATTAAATTTAAATTTATGGCATGCCACCTTTATATTTTTTTTTCACTAGGCAACTGAGGGCTATCTATAAAACCACACATTATATACAAATGTGTCTAGCACAGCCCCCAGTGGATGCTTTATTTAAAAAAAACATTTTGGGGAAGCATGAAGAAATGACGAAGGATGAGTGTGTACTAAACCTTTTCCCTTGCATCTGTTTCTCCTCCCTTGGGGTTCCAGAAGTGTGTAAACATGCATCTAGAACTCTGACAGGGAAAACATAGCTGTGGTCACACACACTAAATAGTCCATTTTCAATCCACTTTCAGTGCACTTTCCAACTGGATTTTATTGTGTGAACTGGCAAAATACAATTGGAAAGTGGATTAGAGGAGGATTATTTAGTGTGTGTGGCAGCACTGAGAGGGGCATGACCTGGAGTGGGAAAAGGATTAAGCACACTTTCTTCTTCCACTCCAATGTTCATTCACAAAGTTGTTTTTCTAAAAGAATGGTAATCAGCTCTTCTTTACACTAATTTGCACAGAACATGTATTCAGGTTCTTAACCATATAATGTAGGTACAAACAGTATTGCCAGGTTTCTGCATTATATAAAAAAGTTTTACAGAAAATACCATAATTTATTAATCCACATGTGCATAATTAAATTTATGCATAGTTCCAAAACACAGGGCATTATGCAAACATGAAAAACATTCACACTTGTTTTTGTACAAAGCAATGCATGAAAAATACATGAGAAAGCAAAAGCAACAGTGAAAATGAGAGTTTAGCATTACCAAGTTATTTTCAGATTAAGGGAGAAAAATTCTTGCTCTTTGTGCCTGTAAGATAAAGCAAACACACTAATTAAGTTCTCAAATGACTGCATAAAGATTGCTAGAAAGCATCTTACAATACCACCCTGATTATCAAGCATGCATATAACACATTTCATAGTACACAGTGCTTTGATCACTTTTAAATGCATTTTTAAACAACAGTGCTTCTGGTTCTTTACACTATGTACATTCCCATGTTTACATTAAAGGACTCCCCCCCCCCCATTACACATTGTGCCTACTACACTTTCTAGTGGAAGAGCAGATAGGGTTGGGAGACAGAAGGGCTTTAAAACTTCTCTTCCTGTGCCATTCCCCCCCCCCCCATTACAACCTCCAACCTATTTTTATTCTCACTGGGTTAAATGGACAGGTACCCATATTTCCCCCCCCTCCAACAGAGGTGAGAAGCAGTTGGGGGGTTATTTGCAGGGGTAAATGGCTCACAGGAACAGCTGTAAATCACAGCCCCAGCAACTGCAGTTTGCAGAAAAATAAATCACAAGTAGTTTTGCCCTCAGACAGATAATTTTCCAGCTCTGCTACCTGAGATCTTTTAGCTGAAGATTCTGAGGACTGTACCTGGGGCCTTTCTGTATGCAAGGCATGTGGCACTTAGTGATCACCCTAAGGAACGAAGCAGGCGTGGCGATAAGGAGTGCAGAACCCACCTGCAGCTTACCTTCCTACAGTCTCTCTGCCTGGGCATTTTCCCTTCATTTTTGATCCTGATAATGGAACAACTGAGAAAAAGGCACTGCAGGAAGCAGGCAATGAGAGACGGGAAGGTTGAGTTTTTCCAAACCATCAGTCTCTTTTGCTCATGAAATGTGGCTTGGGGAGGGGGCAGGTACTCTGAAACAGCCTGTCCAACCTCTGAGAAAAATGTCACCCTCCTTTCTGTGGGAGTGTTGGAGACCCATGTTCAAACTCACAGAGCTGCTGCCATTGTGGCTCCTGTGGCTCTCAACAACAAATGGGAGAGCTAAATGATAACACATTTCCAGGTCATGGAGTATGGTGTCAATTTCAGTAGCACAAGTCAGCAGCTCCATAAGTTTAGGCAACCAGGCACAAACCTCAGTAACATTTTGCACTATGTTGTTGATATTGTCTCTCTTAATGAAAAGCACCCTCTCTTAGGCCTCTTGACTGATAGGGAAGCTCTGCTCCTGACTCTCCACTGCAATAATCTGCTAACATCTACTTCAAATGGTGGTAGGTAGCAAGAAGCCCTGCAGTTGGGAACCCTGAACCTATGAATACTTTTAGGCACACAGGCTGAAAATCATCAATAAATAATAGCCTGATGACTGATAATATTTGAAGAAGTCAAAGCTATTTGTTTCCTAGCACAAGAACTCGGGGAATTCACTACCTTTGAAAAATATAAAGTTAACTCCTTAACATAAGGATCTAGGCTTCTAGAGGTCAATGGAAATTCTTTATAGACTAGAACATGCGTACACCACCATCCCCAGTCAGAAACAGAGATCAACTACTTGTATTTGTATACAGTAAATTTTGCATTGTTACAAAATGGTGGACCTCCTGAGGGCACCTGCTGTTTCTGACCACTGTGTGACAGCGTGTCGGACTGGATGGGCCACTGGCCTGATCCAGCATTGGCTTCTCTTATGTTCTCAAATTACTTGTAGTCAATGTAGTATTTTATGTAGAAATACTGAATGCTTAGGGTCAGCATTTAAATGAATGGTAAAATAAATTCTGTGAGCCCAAGATGGCTTTAAACTTTTTTCTTCTAAATGCAGCACCAATCAAAAGCCATCTGTGGTGTGGACACATGACGGTAGTAGGGAATCAGCTATTCAGGGTTTTTTAAAAAAATTCTGCTGTCCAAGTTTTGCTTAACCTTAAGCAACTCTTTGGATCCTGTTCTATGAAATTAGGCCATTATTTATCTGACATGTACTTTGCCCACATTTAATTTGAAAAAAATGAACTCACAGAAGAAAACCACTATTCTATAACTTTAACACACTTGGTTAATACTTTTTATAATGTTTATAATGCAAATAAAAAGTATAACCAAATGTGTTAAAGTTATTGAACAGGGGTTTTCTTTGGTCATTTTTTCCAATTGTATTCACACAGAAGCCTGTCTTGTTTTTGACACATCTAATTTGAGGCTGAGAATCAACTATATAAAATTCTTTTACAACAATCCAAAAATCTGCAATCTCTTTGGCCAACTGAGATTGACCCCATGGTCAATAAGTCTCTCACTCTCCCAGTACTCAAATCCAGCAAGAATCATCCCTGTGAAAGTTATATTTCTCCTGTGGAAGAGATCTGTAAAACTTGGTAGTCAGCTATCCAATCAACATCACTGACCGTCAGTTGCTATAATTTGCATGTCACATGCTTTTCATTTTTTTTTTTTTAAAAAAGGAACTCAGGCTGCAGTTCTGAGAATGCTTTTGCAGTAACTAAAATGGGACTTACTTCCAAGCAGACATGCTTAGGATTGCTCTCTCAGTTACATGCAATTGCTAGTAACAAAATCTTGTAATAAAACAGATTAGAGTCAGTGATATAAAGGCTACAGTCAACTAATTTTAAAAAAAATATACATACACATTTTAATATATTGGATATTTAAAATCATGTACTGGACTCACAGCAAGCCCACAGAGATAGAAGGTCACACTTGTTTGCAGTTCTAGTCTTTGCAGAAATCTGACAAGGCTATTTGAGTAACCACAAATATAGAGTATGCCTCTCATTAAGATGAAAGATTTACTACTCTCGAGCTTATTCCCCCACACAGAGATATTTGTCATTATGAAAGGCTGGATGCTAAAACTCCAAGTATGAGAGAAAGCACAATATGCTGCAGAAGGATTCCTTGTTGCCCCTTGCCCAAGACATACCATGTACTCCATGATGGCCCTGCCAGCAGAAGTCAGAAGTGGTAATTAGGTGGGGGCAAAGTTTTAGGAATGCCAGTATATTTTAGCACGACATGTGCCTTTAACAGCAGTGAGGTTTTCCCCATTATGCAGTTATGGTGATGACACAAGCTTTACCTACTGAATTTCTGCCTATCACTTAGAGTTCCACACACACAAAAAGGCAATCTGAGTGGTGTCTCATATGTTACACATGAGTAATGAGATAGTAGCTCAGCCTCTCTGGCAACTTATTTGAAATGTAGGGTGAGATGATCTGCACTCTCAACACCTACCTGTAATACTGTATATCAGACCACTCAGTGCAAATGCACACATAGACACACAACACTTTTTTTTCTCACCTCCACCCCCCAGTGTGTTTTCCAGATCAGATATTTGTCAGAATTCACCCTTGCAATCAGAGGGAGACCACAACAGCCTTCAGGAACTGGAAGTGTTGAATTTGTACATCTACTCTTCCATAGAAATTCTCATGCAATATATGCTTCTTTCAGAAACACACTACTTGTTCTTTCTCTCCCTCACTCTCTTTAAGATGAGCAATGCTAGTGGTGAAAGTTACCCAGTGTGGAACATCAACACATTTTTACATAAATGCTTCAGCCACATTAATCACTAAGGTCACATGAAACGATTTTCTACATGAATGTAACTTTTCTGTAGGAAACACATAGGCAGACCACAAGCACACCATTGCATAAGGAATGCAATGCACTCACATCAATTTTGATTAGCCTCAGATTTTCACCCTGTGTGTGTGTGTGTGTGTAGTGAAACAGATGTGTGTTCATTACACACAACAGCATGCAGCCTTCTGCACACATTTTCACAGAGGCATCCATGGAGGAACTTAATGTGTTGTTGCAAAGCTCTTCTTACCTGTAATCCTTCCACCTGTGCATGTGTGAAAGTCATACCCTGAAGCCTGCTTTGTGGGGAGGGAGGGCTATAAGTTGAATAATTAATTAATTAATAACAAGTGTTGATTTTGCCAACTATGTCTCCATCTTGTATAACCCTGATTGTGGCCACAGTGTCAGATTAAGATCTGAGAGACCCATGTTCGAATCCCCCCCACTGCCATGGAAGCTTGCTCATTCCCCACTCTGCCATGAAATTTACTGGGTGACTCTGGGCCAGTTACCCTCTCTTAGCCTAATCTACCTCACAGGGTTGTTTTTGTAAGTATAAGATAGAGAAGAGCAGAATAATACTGTAAACTACCTTGGGCCCCCAAAGGAGAGAAAAGTTGGTTATAAATGCCTACATAAATAAGCTACACAACGCAAAACAGATCCTAATGCAATCTTCATATGTGACAATGTATTACACATTATCTTCCACCCTCCTTATGCCAAGCAAAAATTGACACATGGTGGTGGGGGGTTTCTTACTAATGTGAACTTCACGTTTATTTTCTGTAGCAGTTAGGGCATCAGACTAGGATATAGGAGACTTGGGATCAAATCCTCATTCTGCCAAGAAACTTGATGGGTGACTCAGGAACCGTCACTCTCTCAGCCTAACCTACCTCACACGGTTGTTGTGAGGGTGAAATGGAGCAGGGGAGGCCAATGTTTGCCACGCTGAGGTCCTAGGAGGAAGGGAAGGCTTAAAAATATAAAGTAAATAAATCTCTCTTTTTTTTTAAACTCACCCGTCGCAGCACCAGCCATCCTTCAGCTGCCTCCATCATCACCGATGCTCCACAACGAAGCGCATGGTGGTGCCGTCGAAGGAGGGCGGCGCGATGATCCTGGGGCCCAGGGGCTGCGAGGTGATGCTGATGAGAGGCGCCTTCCCTTCTCCGGCTGGGGCTTGCTGCTGCTGGGTCGCTTTGCCCGTGGGCATGTAATAAGGGCTCTCCGCCCCGGGGCTGGCGGCGCTTCTGGACGCGACAGCCATGGCAGAACTGAGCTCGCCGGGCTGCTGGCCGAGCGTGCCCTGCAAGGCGCTGGCGGGCAGGACGGCGGGCAGGAAGCCCGGGTAGAACATGTAGGCCGCGGCGGGCGCGCTGTAGGTGGCCGGCGCGGCGCCCAGGGCCAGGGGGGACATGGGGAGGCTCATGGGGGTCATGGCCGGCGGAGGCGGCTGGGCCGGCAGGGGCACCTCCACATACTGCCCAGTCTCGGGGTCGAAGAGGCGCCTCTTTTGAGGGGGCTGCTGCACGGGCGTCTCCACCACGTAGCACTGGCCCGTGCTCAGGTCCAGCAGCACCTTGCGCTGCGTCTGGGGAGGCGGGAAAGCGGCCGGCTCGGCGGCGGAGGCCGCGGCAGGCAGCGGGGCCGGCATGGGAGGCGAGAAGCAGAGCAGAGGCGCGGCCTGGGCGCCCGTCAGAGCGGCGGCCGCCGCGGCCAGGGACAGGGCCTGAGGGAAGATTTGGGCGGGAGACACTTCGAGCTGAGGCGCCGCTGTTGGCTGGGGCTGGGGCTGGGGCTGCTGCTGCTGAAGTGAAGGAGGCTGAGGAATGGCGAGGCCGCCGCCGCCGCTGATGCTTTCCAGCCCGGGCTGCTGCTGCTGCTGCCGCCCCTTGGCCGGGTTGGCGCCCGCTTGGCTCCTGAGGGGCTGGTGGTGGCTGCACAGGGCGGCCGCCGCCGCAGCTGCAGAAGGGAGGCCCGAGCGGCCTCCTTCGCCTCCTGCTTCTGCGGCTTGCTCCTCAGACGAGGCCTTGAGCGGGATGGCCAAGTAGTTCCCGCAGTCGGGAGCCGCCTGCTTCGGCCCCTTGTCAAGCTCTGCCGGGCCTAGCTTGTCGCCAAAGAGTTTAATGGAGCGAGGCCTAGCCTGGCCTTTGAGGCCTCGTGGGGGTGGCGAGGGCTCCTGAGGAGGCTTGGACTTTGGGGCGTTGAAGGTGAAGGTGCTGCGGGGCACCGCTGGAGCTCTGGCCCTCTCCACAGCCCCTGCCGTGGCTGTTGCCGCCTCCCCACGGAAGCCCATCCCCCGTGGCCGCTCATGAGCCTGCACCAGGCTCTCAAAGGCAGCCGTCTTGGCCGAGACCTTCTCTACATTCTTTGTTGGGTTGGCAGTCCTGCTACGTGGCTGGCGCTCTGGCGCGGCTCTGCTCGTGGTGATGCTGCTGTTGGGGGATGTGGTCAGCCGCACACTCCGACCCGGCGCCTGGTCCTCTGCCTTGGCACTGGCTGTCGACTCTTCCCTGACACTGGACACAGTCCCAATGACCCGTTCCTCACTGGCAATGAGGGACAAGACATGACTGTCAGTTATGGGCAAGGGGTCGCTTTTGCGCTTCCACTCGTTCTTGTTGAAGCTGTAGAGCTCCTCCATGCTCCGGACTGCCGCTGTAAGCTTCTCCAGTGCTTGGTGGTTCATGGTGACAGATGATTTGGGTGTCTCATCCCGGGAAAGGTCCTCTTCCCCAGCCACCACCAGTTGCCCTACCTTGCTGCTTTTCTCAGCTACTGTTGTAGGTTGTGGCTGTAGTGGAGGCTGTGGTTGCTGCCTCCAGGGCACAGATGTTTTGGAGACTATCTTCAGCACAGCAGGCTGACGAGGGTCACTCTTGTTCGGAGCAATGGTAGCCACGGGCAGTCTCCCTGAGGTTCTGTGCACCAGGATTGTCCCCTCTTGGCTAGAAGGCAGCATCTTGCCTCCGCTGCTTGCTTTGGCCCCCATCTCCATAGTCTTGCTGGACCTCCTGTCCTCCTTGCTGTTGCTTACGGCCTGACAAGTTATCACCATGGGAGACAGAGGCCTGGGAATGCCGGCTGTCACCAGCTGCTTGGGTTTCTGTTCAGAGGTTCCCTGATCAGAGTTGACACTGCCTCTGTCACTGTTATCAGCAGACTCGTGGCCGTAGTTACTTTTGATTAGCTTTCTGACATCTCTCACCTGATGTATAGGCCCTTGGACCTTGGGCTTACTTTCTCTTACATCGCGAACCAGGAACTGGGGCACTTTATCCACACCCTCACCTTTAAATTGTTTTTGTGGCTGGCATCTGGTATCTTCAGCTGCCTTGAAAAAGTTTGAGACATTTCCAGCTATCTTAGGTGTGAGAAGCTTAGCAATATTGAAAGGATGATCTTTGTTCTGTTGAACACTGCCCAAACTGATCTTGATTTCAGGAGCTTTGGGCTTGATCATCGTGGTGGCAGTGGCAGTCTGAGCTTCTGCACTGGTTGCTGTAGAATATTTTGTCACCTGTTTGCTGGATTGCTTTTCTTTGCTTGTTTGTTGAATATTTGGGACAAAGAGGCGAGACATTTTAGTTGACTTGCTGGCTGAAATTTCTCCTAAATCAGCCTTCCAGTCACTTTTGGGTGAAATTTTCAGTTTCCCCGCCAGTGCTTTCTCCTCTTTTTTTTCTGCCTCTTTTTCTTTCCATGTTCTAAATGCACTGTTCTGGCTACGAAGGAAAGTTGCCTTGAGAATTTCAGAAGCACTTTCTTTTATTTTGCATGCCTCTTCCAAGTGTGTTTCTGAAATGGATCGTTCCAGACTAATATTTCCCTCCCGGGGAGTAGACCGCTTGGAGGTAGGGGACTTGCTTTCAAAAAACTCTCCCAAATCATCTGCTGTTACAATAGTGTAGTCAGAGCTGCCCTCTGAATACCTAGAATTCTGTCTCTGCAAACCCCCATCCCTTAACTTCTCTTTGGAGGTGGCATCCACTTCTTTATAAGATAAAGAGTTGGACATACCAGAATACGTGTTGTCTGTGATCTCTCCCCTTTCCATTTTGAACTCATGCTCCAGTTGCATTTTCTTTGAGATAACATTTTTGAGGAGGCTAGAGGCAAATTTTGACTTCTTCTGTGTGCCTTCCATGGTTTCTGCAGCCAGCCCAGTTTGTTTGCAAGCTTCATTGCCCAGCTCCTTTGGCAGTGTTTCTGTAATCTCATCTGTGCAACCTGATCCAGCAGCAGCATTTTCCAAAGGTTTAGCAGGTCTGGGGACACCCGCATTAATATTGCTGCTGAAATTCAAAGTCTCCAACAAAGTAACAACCCGGGAGCCCGACTGTATCCGTTTTTCGAAGCAAGGTGGCGTTTCAACATGCGTTATTTCCCCATCAAGCTTGCTGACAACAAACTCTAATGCTTTAGTTTGTGACTTATTGGAGTGAATGTAGAACTGGTCGCTGGATGTCTTTGCCCCAGTGCTTTTGTTCCATCCAGCAGATGCTGTGCTGCTTTTGAAAAGATTCTGTTCTGCTTTCTGCCCAAGGCTGCCACACTTCAAGTCCAAGTAAGTTGACCACCGGTTGATTCCCAGGGTATGATCTGAAAGTGATGTAGAGGATTCACTGGAGCTCAGGTTCAGGGTATCAAAGTAGGGATAAGCTAAGCTCCGGAACGCCCTTGCTGTCAGGCTTCTTACTTCTTTGTCTGCATCATCCAGTTCACTCACCACACTGGAAGCACCGCTTGAGTATCCTCCCAGTTCCCTTGCTCTTATGGCTCCACACTTTGTTTGCAAGCGTGCAGGTACTGCAATGAATTTTTTTGCATAGTCATGAAACACATCTTGTTTTAAACTTGCATTTCGTTCATGAGCTGTGGAGACACAGACGCTCATGTCGCCTTCATGCTTGGCAGCATAAATAATGTTTTGCTTTTCGTGCTGGTTGCTAGGCTCATTTATAGCCCTGGAAGTTGGTTTGATTGATAGGAGTATCTGGCCTGCAGAATTCTCACTCATGTTGCTGAGGTTCTTGGACTGATTTTCTTCCGAGCTGGCGCATTTGTCTGTGCTAGGGGTATCATTTTCAGAATTAATGCTGACTATCTCTGTACTGCTGGTATTATCAATACTGTCTGTCTGATTATTAGGATCACTGGTGGTCGTGCTGAGATAACAGCTATTGTCCTCTTCTGTCTGTGTGTCTGCAAGAGTCTCTTCACTCCCAAAGGAAGCATAATCCACAAAGGAATAAATTACATTGTTGTCCTCAAAGTCCCATCGAGAGGCTAATCCATAATCAAAGTCCATGTCATGGTCTACTTCACTAAGCTGGATTTCATGGGTTGTAATATAATGTGCTTCATCGTTATTGTTACTGTTGGTTTCACTGGTGTAGCTGTGTTGCGACTGCAGCAGTTGCGAAGCATGCCTGCACCCACCTCTCTGGTTACTGAGGCAGATTTCTTTACAGTCTGCATCATCATCCTCATCGCTTTCATATCCAAATGAAGAAGAGGAGGTTTTTCCCTCAGTTCCCATGTCATCCATTTTTGGAAAGCTGCCTGTTGTTTGTACTGGTGAAGGACAAGAGGATGAGGATGATTCTGGGCAGCCGTTTGTGTAAAGCTGAATGTTGGAAATACTAGGGGACAAAGTGTTCTCATTAGACCCTCCTGGGCTGGTGCCAGTGATGCTTCCCCCCACCTCATCAGCCTTCGTTCCCATGGGGGAAGGAGTGCCTTGCATTTTAGATTTATAGTCCTGGGATGCTTGAGTTGCAGATTTGTCTGCCAGTATATTGTTAGCCAATCTGCTAACCTCACTGATCCCACAAGATCCATTTTTAGGTCTGATAAAGGCCACTTTACTTCCATTCCCTGCCAAAGTCAGTTCTAGAGTCTGAGGACTCTCTTCTCTCTCCCCAGGGAAATCATAAATCTCCACGTATTTCGATTCCTTGGAGGAGGATGTTGATGGCTCTTGAGAATGGTGCTTCATCATTCGGCTGTTGCTCTTTTCAGCTTTCTCTTTTTGAGTAATGATCTGCTCAGCAGGCGACTTTGGAAGTACTTCCATGCCGATCTCGTTGCAAGCTGGCTGAAGGAAACAAAAGAGTTTTGGACCCAAGACACAGAGCTGGGAAACACTGCACGTGTCTCCACTGGTGTGATTCTCAACTTCAGTTCCTGCAGTTTAAGTGGTGGATCCTGGAGAAACACCCGTTAGTGTTGGGCTGGTAGCAAGGCGGGTGGCTGCTGTTGTCTCTGTGGAGATGGGGGGGAAGCTGCCGTTGCCAGTGTCCTATTCCAGAGCTATGGAGTACAGTTGTTGGTTTGGCACGAAGAGCTGTCAGTCTGAATGCCATTGGTAACAGAAGTAGCCGCATTAGCAGCATCTGCAGCTCAGCTTCCCCATGTGCTTTCTCGTCATCCGAAAATGAAGAGAAAACATATGGAAATTCTTGTGCTTCTAGTTCTGAAGGGGGAGGGGGATCATTCATTTTATAGTAATTTTTCAGAGGCTGTTAGCCTCATTTATTAAGTAGTATTATGGCTGTTGGATATACTCCTGTGACAGAACAGGGTAGGTGAAGGATAGAAAGCACATAATGCTGTACCAAGCACTACTTGAAAAAATTTATAAATATCGTCCCCAGGCTGTTGCAAAAGCATAATGTTGAACTAAACTTTACTAATTAAAGCACTGAGGATATGAACTATCTTCCATTTTTTGGTGGAAAACTTTCACAGTCTTCATTTTTAGAACTCTTGTCTCCAGTGGTTCATGCTATGTTTAAAGGCATTAAAAGTCTCTGTACCACTTTGGTTGATATTTATACAAAGACAGACCCCTGCCGTTTTCTTCCTGTAGCCCAATACCAAAAATTTTATATCCCTAAAAAAAAACCCACTTCAAACACACCTGTCTCTTGCCACTTCAGTGAAATATGCTGACACAATAAGGAAACAGTGTTTTAACAGATTTTTCAACTCAATCCTAAACAGAATTCCATTGAAGTCAGTCTGTTTAGGATTGTTCTGTTGATCTAATATCTTGGACTGAGTATCTTGTAAAGATAAAGGTTTCCCTTGCTCAGTATCTTGTAACAATCCTTAAATGCCCCAAACTAAATGAATTTAATCCATTTAAAATTGTACAGGCTTTTGTGTTAAAATTCTCAAACCTGCCCCCCTCAGGCCAAGTGTTACTAAAGACATGTTGACCGCAATCATGCACTTCAGTCCTATTAGAATAAATTAGTTTTAGTATATCTAACTCTTCCAGACAGTGGCTGTCTGTTTTTATGAGAACTAATCACTTTTCAGAACAGAAGACAGCTGATAATCTTGTGTAACAAATTATTTACCTTCTATCTGACTGTGGTAGAGTTGCTCCATGGATAACAAGAAACTCTTTGTATCCCACAAGAGCCAAATAATTTCCTACTGAATCTTCAGATATGTCTTTAAACTGATGGAAAGGTGAATCGGAGAGAAGTGCTGGGAAAATGTCAAACTGGTGTGGATTTTCATAGTCACTTTGGACTGGGTAAGAAACTGCTGAGCATTTTTGTAACATCAGTATAGCTTGCTAGGTCAAATCTATTAACTATACATAGACTGTGTGTCATTTCAGCCGAATGAATAAAGTACTATTTTAAACTATCACATTTGTACACAGCAAAAATACATGTGTAGAGCCATCACTCATAGCTAGAATCTCAGCCCCCTGTAATAAAAATGTTCTTTCCTGCTTTCATATGCTTGAGGTGAGAAGGGGCTGGAAGAAAAATGAAATTAAAAATATGTGTGATGCTCAAAAGCTGTATATCAGGTAAAATTAAGTTATGCAAGCAGATACTTCTGTTGGAATTCTGGTTTGGGAAAAGTCTGTTTGGGTGGCCTTTTTTTGGAAAAACAGTGTTTAAATAAATACCATTTTTGAATCAGCGTTTGTATTCCAAATAAATCTGTTAAAGTAACATTCAGTATGAAAATCAATAAAACAATTATGTAAATATCCTAGGCACTGTGAAGCTGAAACTGGTTTGCTTTGAAAACTATTCTTTGAATATGTTCATTAATAGAGGAAGAAGATTCATTAATAGAGGAAGAAACTTGAAAAGGTAAGTGGAGATGCGTGCTTCCTTTTATGTTTGAGGTGTTAAGTCTGGTTGTAATATTGCTATTCAAGATAACCCATGGTAGAACAGTTAAAGTCATGATTAAAATCTGCATAAACCTTTAAAAAATCAAGTGTGATAATTCCAAGTAAGATAAAACATTGCCATTATTCATTGTAAGGTGGATCTGTCTTTAATAAGGAAAAGCAATCAACGTTCATACTGAAATATCTTGTTTCATAACTGGGGGGGGGAGAATTAGGTCTTTTTTGTGTGGGGTAAGACTGTGATAAGCTGAAATGATTCTAATAATTTTATTACTGCGTGTGCTGTCATCCTCAATAAACATTTTTCATTTGAGTTTCCTTCCCCCCAAATGTGGATAAGCCTGCTGGTCAACCAGACACTTCCCCACCAGTCCAAACCTTTGAAATTACCGAAGACAACAACTTGAGTCAAGCAGCAGAAATTAAAACAAGTTCCTACTTCATGCTTCAGTTACATGAATCAACAGACCTTACTTCATGCACACAATTGCTCGTTTATGCTCAGTATCTAAAAGGTAATTTTCTGAAGGACCATTGTCTGTTCTCTGAATTGCTGATCAAGACTACTTGTGGAGAAAATGTGTTCGGGATGCTGAAGAGTTTCATCACCCACAAGAAGTTGCAATGGGTGGAATTAGTTGGCATATGCACTGACAAGGTACCATCAGTGATGGACTCTTCTTCTCAGCTCCAAGTGTTCATGATGTAAGTCACACACACATCCCCCCACCCTCTCTATGCTTCATTGATATGCTTTGGCTGTGAAGACACTGCATCCTGCACCAATACTGTTAAGATTGTTAATCATATATGAAAAAATTCTGAAACAGTCAGAAGTCTTAAAGAAGGCTGGATTCAAATTAAGTTACTCCTGTTCCATACAGACATGTTCTGGTTATCGGGAAGTCTTAACCCATAGGTACTACAATGCCAAGACCACAGCCATACAGCCTGGAAAATGTACAACAACTAACTTAACCTATATGTTGAAAATGAGAGGAGAAATCACCATGTTCCAGGAAAGGGGAAAAACTGCAAAAGAGCAAGGATGAACAGCCATCCTAAAGCTGGGATATGTCCACAACCCCCCCCCCCCCCATATCAATCAGCTGAACCTCACACAACAAGAAATATGGGATATATTCTCATAGCTCAGGTTGCCAGTTTCCTTTTCAAGCTCTAGTTTTACCAGTGTACAGTTCAGTCTGATGATGTATGTGTTCTCAGAACTGACAGTGCCACTTTAGGCAACCAAAGGAAGGTGTTCATTGCTGATGATCCATCAGCAGATATGTCTTTGGTCTGGAATATACCATGAAATGAATGCAGGGATTGTGGGACTTGTTTCTGTTGTGGAAGAAGTCATCAAAGATAAGGCTACCATAGTGAAATAAAAGTTCCTTGATTTGGGAGAAAATAGTACACTGATTGAAGTTGATTGAAGGTCAAAGAAGAAGGGGATGGCAAAGGATGAGATGGTTAGACAGTGTTATCAATGCAACAAACATAAAATTAAGCAAACTCCGGAGCACAATGGAAGACAGGAGGGCCTGGCGTGATGTGGTCCATGGGGTCGCGAAGAGTCGGACTCGACTGGGTGACTCAACAACAACAACAAGAGTACACTGAAAACAGACTACCAGGATTCCAAACTGATGACCTTTGGGCCAAAATTTGGTAGTAAATACTTGATTGTCTTTAGCAAAGTCCTCATTTTTGCTACAAGAAATTGATGTAAGCTTGGTGTTTCTACAGTGGTCACCATTAAATGTGAGGTAAGGAATTGATTGGATCTTATGCAAGACCTCCAGCATACCTGACCTACCTATTACAGTACACTGATACTTTCACCTGCTTTCTCATGTGTTTAATTATAAGAATTATTCAATTGGTTTAGCAAAGTATATGGCATATTTTTAGTAGTTAGCAGACTGAACACATGAAAATTATATATCACACAAGCAGGAGGACCCACGATA
Source organism: Lepidodactylus listeri (assembly GCA_029233225.1). NCBI lineage: Eukaryota > Metazoa > Chordata > Lepidosauria > Squamata > Gekkonidae > Lepidodactylus > Lepidodactylus listeri. Next base: position 27,736,514 of record JARCFY010000009.1, read on the forward strand.
CTTGTGGGGGAGGGGGAGAAGGAGCTCCACATTGAGGAGGAGGAAGCACTCGCAAGTGAGCTTCTCCCCCCCCCAGCACCAACGGCGAGGCCCGGGCCCACAAATCCTTCTCCTTCCCCCATGGGCACCAACAGTGAGGTCTGGGGCCGCCGATCTCCCCCCCCTCCCCCCAAAGGCACCGGTGGCGAGGCCTGGATGCCTCCCAGCCGCCAGTCCTGCCACTGATCTCCCCACACACACACACACACACCAGCGGCGAGGCCTGAGCGGCTCTCAGCTGCCGGGCCTGCTGCCCATTCCCCCCCCGCAGAGCACTGGCAGCGAGGCCTGGACACCTCCCAACCGCCAGCCAGCCACAGTTCCCAGAGCATTCTCTGCGCATGCTCAGGGAACACTCTCTTTGGGGGGGGAATATTCCCGTATCAGTTTTTAAAGATTTTTCTGCACACCTGGGGAGTCCCCCAAGTGTACAGGAAAATCTCTCCGCCCCCCAAGTGCCCCCAACGTGCAGATTTAGATATCCACACGCACAGGGGGCACTTGGCTATTAGATATATTGATTTGCTATCTATAAAGGGGAAGGAATAATTATGGGTTTGATTGCTAGCTGAAAGGACTACAGTGCCAAAATGATTAAGAATCACTGTGGAAGTAGAATGAAAATATATCCAAAAGATGAGTGCTTCTAATCTTTCTTTGAATTAAAATCATGAAGAAACACTCAGATATGATTTACAAAGTGTGCAGAATATTTCAGTCGTTAGAAGAACTTGTGTTGTCAGTAAGTTTCTCCAACGAAGGAAGCATTTCTAGGGAAAATGAATGCTCAAGTTAGGTTAGGTTACAGGTTGGATATTCAATCGGAAGAAGGCACTGAGCCAATCATACAGCTTTCATAATATAACAACCTGCCAGATAGGATACCCAAATTTGGGGATCAGTTTGGATTGTGAATAGTTCTTGAGTCATCTGGGTACAGGGGTGGGTGGGATTTCAGTCTCTGGGGTGGAAAAGGGAAAGGCATAACAATTTCACACTTTCAGCAACAGGTTATAAGGAGCTGTGACCACAAAGATCCAGAATGAGAAAGGCAGGTTCCAGGGAATAAACTGCTTACAGAAGGCAAAAAGTAGATTTTTATGGAAAAGAGTCTTCGAAACATTTGCTAGCACAAAAATATCTAAATTGCATCATGGCATCTCAAACTGTTGTTAAAATGCAGCATTTTAAATGTTTGCACAACATGAAAATAGTGTAGCTTACTTTTTGAAGTTTGGTTTTGGATAGCACTGCCAATAATTCAGTTAGCTTGTGCAGAACAGCCCTCTAGTGTTGAAAGATTGTATCATGCTTATTGCTTGAATTCCTAGAAGATTATTGCATGCCTTTTTGTCTGTATTCATTGTCAGAATGTGTTCCCTTTATACTGCCAGGGAAAATATAGAATGACATGTCTTCCATGCAGATTTTTAGTTTGGCATAATTGGCCAATTATTGGGTTATGATAGTCCAATAGAGATTTTAACCTAATTTCAAAATTACTACAGACAGGTTGAGACAAGACCAACTAATTTTGGCAAGCACTGCGGAGGTAGGAATCAAGTGCTCCTGAGTTTTTTTGAGGGATGATCACTGCTATCAAACAAGCTAGATTTTTTTGCAATGTTAGAGATGTGATTGTGAAGGCCATGTTCTGCTGGAGACCTTCAGACATTGTTGCACCAGCTGACAACAACAAACACCCAGTTTCATTCAAAGAGGGGAAAGACTGTTTAAATACACCCTTGCTGATGAGTCCCTAATGGATGGGAGACGTCCAGTAGTTTTAAGATGCCAACACAGCCAGCAGTTTCCCCACTAAGTACTGATTCTTGCAATTGTCACTAACTAGGAATCAAGTAAAATGCATGAAGTTGTCTGAAGTAATCCAATAGTAATGAAATTATATCAAGCAACAGGAACTGAACTGGAAGATCACTTGCCACATTTAAACCAAGTATGTGAGGAAATGTAATTTCACAAATTAAAAACAAAAATTAGTTTAGCACAGCATTTCATGTACTGCACTCTTTGTCATGACCTGAAAGCAAACAGGAAGAAGGAAGGCGATTCAATACTGAGGTGAGCCAACAACCCACCTTTGGAGGTTGTCAAAGGATGTGCCCCAGCATGGGATGGTGCATTTTCCAGTCCACAGCTGGAAGGAACCCAGACTCATCAGCCCACCACTGGCCTAAGCTGCAGAGGTAAAAATCAAGCAGTAGAAAAGGAGAATTTGTCTGGAAACTTGAGTTCACCAAAGACATTATTTACTGAGGAACCTCTGAATATGTAAGTTAGTGAAGGATCAAGTTGCCTGGGAAAGAATGGAGCTGACAAGTGTATTTAAGCTTTTTGCTTCAGTAGGATCGGTTCCATTTCGTTCTTCCTTAGCTCCCAGGGACCAACTTCCTGGCATCCTGAACCACATCTTGTACTGCCTTTAGGGTATATCTAGGAAAATTCAGTGTGATTTGTTTCCAAGAAAAGTGGTTAAAAATAAGGAACTTAATACCATGCTTAATATTCCATATTTCAGTGTGATGACGATTCCTAGGCAAAGAAATCCAGCAGTTGTAAAATTAGCAGATAGTTTACATGTTACAGTTATTTTTCTGGAAAAGAAATGGAAGAAGGATGGACTTGAATCTGTTCTTCCAGTGTTCTGCTTTTGTGCTTTCAGGGCTGTTCAGAAGAGGGAAGCAGGACATAGTTCATTCTGTCCTCACAGCAAGTAAATTAGACTTACAAAGAGAGTAACTGGTCCACTGTCAACCTGTTTGTTTCATGGCAGAGGGGAATTTCAATCTGGGCTTTGTCAGTTCTAGTCCAATAAATCAACCTCTACCTCACACTGCCTTAAAACTGGCATGACTTTCCTGCAGTCCACCCTGCCACTTCAGGACTCAAACAATTCATTCTGCTACATGTATATGTCTGGCCTTTTGCTGGATTTTGTCTTCTGTTAAAGTATCCTGAAAATATGCATCTTAGAATCAACCCATACAAAAATGAGAGTTCCATAAATATATCCTTTTAAAAATCTCGCTTTAGCTTCCTGGTCTGCTTGACAGATTAAGGACTTCCAGTAAGTAATTTTACATGTGTAAAAAAAAAACCCTTATGCTTTGCTCCTGGGAACCTTCTCAAATTTGTCTTTCTCTGCAAGGAAGACCCTCTTCCAAGGAATGGAACTGTAAACCTGGACAGGTTTCAAGACCTTAACCTGAGTGACTGAGATTAAAAGGATTTAGAAGCCTTACATTGCCCCTTAGAATGGGAGACTGCATTTCCTCTCCAGGATGAGAAAGGATCAGATTCTGGCATGTGTAATGTGCTGCCATGTAACTGAGCCGCTATTAGAGCCAGGGAGCAGAAGTACTTGTGAAATGACACATACGAAAAAGCACTGCCTTTCCTCTTAATCAAGTCACACTCTCACGCCAGATGCTCTTGCAGATATGCTGACCAAGGCAGGACAAAGTGATGAAATTGTTAACCTTTTTCATTTCCCCTTGTTGCACTGGATTTAATCAAAAAGAAACTATCAAAAAAGAAAGTGAAGCCATGTCTGCACTGCTGTAGCGTCAATCCCCTTCCACCAAACCAATTAAGAGGTAAACACCTGCCATTCTGATATTCACTTAATCTTTACTGCTTCCATCTACAGTTTACAGTGCCATTGGTGTGAATGAATATTTATAGGAATAGCTGGCTTTGCTGGAATCTACCCGGATACATTTCAACTGTATACACTTAAAGCAATGAGAACAGGCTTTGAATAAGGCAATTCTGTGTTTGAGAATTGGATTGTCTGAGCGAAGACCTGTGATTAGGAGAGCAAAAAATATTTGCAAAAGGGACTTAGTGGAATAGAAATATAGTAATATGGCTGTCTGAGTCTGGATTATGCGGACAGAATGATCTGATGAAAGGTCTGGTTGTTATGAAGATGCATTTGCATTTATTTATTTAAATCCCATTTTTCTCCCCAGTTGGGACTCAAAGAGGCTCAGAATGTTAGCAGATGAGAAATAAGGAATTCTGCCCCTTTTAATGGCTAATTTTCACGACTGATGAAAGTGGGATGTTCAGTGTTTGAGATTTATAATGCCCTCATTCCTGTGAGCATATATCACAACTGTAATAATATTTCTTTAAAAAATGGAATTTAAAATGAGGCAGAGCCTGCAAGAAGGCAAAAGAGCTGGAAGAGCTCCATGCAGGCCACTGCTCAGGAACCCCAGTCTGTGGACCACTACTGCAACCTTTTCATTCTTGATTCTCTACAGCCCACAGAAGAAGAAAGGGCAAAAGTTGGCAGGGGCCCTGAGATCAGAAGCTTGGACAAGATGTTGACCAAGGGTAAGCAATGACAGAGAAATCGAGCACAGTCTTCTATTTCTTGCCAAGGGCACAAATAATTGCGGTTTCAGTCACTGACATTTTAATCATGCCCTGCCCATGGTCTCTCTCCCCACAACCAGAAACATTTCATTTGACTTGATACTTCTGCACTGATGGAGTCCAAATGGAATGGCTGCAATACGGATCTAAACCAAGTAGCAGCAACTTACTTCAAATTTAAACACTCCAATGAGAATTAACGTTCTATAGGGAATGCAAGAATTGCCATGCTGGGTCAGACTAGAGGTCCCAGCACTCTGTCATTGACAGTGTCCACCTAGGTCCTGAAATCACAGAAGCATGAAACTGACTATGACCAGAGAGGGGGGCTCCCTAGAAGTTCATTTACAGGGAATAAGGGAGGTTGCTGCTGCCATTCTGTGACCCAAGGTGTAGTCATCAAAGATCTTCAGCTCCCTACAGTCTTTTTGTCTGTTACAGAGTACTGGTTAATGTTGCAAGGCAAATAAGTTAACATACTGGGGGTCTCCAAGCAGGTGCAGGACATATTCTTCAATCATGGTTACTCCCCCCCCCCCCACCCAGTGGCATAACGACAGGGTAGCAGAAGAAGTGAGGGGCTGTGGCTCAGTGGCAAAATATCTGCTGGGCATACAGAAGGTCCCAGGTTCAATCCCTGGCATCTCCGCTTGAAAGGGTGATGTGCTGGTGATACAAAAAAGCTCTGAGACCCTGGAAAGTTGTTACCAGCCTGCGTAGACAATATTGAACTTGATGGACCAATGTTCTGATTCACACAGGGCTCATTTCATAGCAGGAGCTCCTCTGCATATTAGGCCACACACCCCTGATGTAGCCAATCCTCCAAGAGCTTACAGTAGCCCCTGTAAGAAGAGCTCTGTAAGCTCTTGGAGGATTGGCTACATGAGGGGTGTGTGGCCTAATATGCAAAGGAGCTCCTGCTACAAAATGAGCCCTGCCCCTCAGCTTTGTGTGACTTGGAGAGAGGTGGCATAGGTGAGGACAGTGGCATCGAGCAACCAATTATTTAGGTCTTTTTTTCAGCTACTTGACATCCAGTTAGTGGGATTCCTGTTGCATGCTTTTATTGAAGTGCCAGCTTTTTTGCTTGTTTATTACTGTCATGCATACCACTTCTCTGGAACACTGTTGCAACAGTGTGGTGGAGCAACACATGAACGTCAGATTATACAGAAGTTTCGTTCACAAGGCGTGTTAGCTGAGTTACGATGAGAGGAAGCACACACCACTTCTCTCACTCTGCCATGTTGTTTTAGCACTATCTCCTGCACATTCTTTCAATGCTGCAGTGAGGGTGGAAATGCGCAGCTCCAACCACAACCATTGTTAGATCAGTAGGCAACCATTTTCTAGATGCATGAAATATTTGACTTTTGGCAACAGAGACAGGTTCACTTTCTACCTAAACATGAAAACATGTCTTTGTCCACTGGTTCATTGGTTTTGTCCACTGATTCTTGAAACACATAAAGAGTATTTTGAATTCTGTGAAACAGCTTTCCCAAAAAATAAAATGTGACAGTTCACTCATTTTCTTTCTGTTGACTTGTTACAAGGAAGCAATACATAGTTTAGTGTTGCACGATTCAGGATTTTGCACTGAGACAATGTTATTTGTCAAGTTAACTGCAAACCTTACCACCTATTTTTGGTCCTAGTTGCTGAAGTTCATGCACTGCAAATCTGGCAGATATTCTTTCCTTGGCTTGCCTTGTGGAGGAAAGAAAGTGCTTTCCATCACCAGGTGATGAAAAGGCAGATCAAACAGCTTTCAAATCAAAGCCTCCATGAAACTGGATTTGCTATATATAGAGGAGAGCAATAAATGCCATTGTGAACGGTTTGCAATCTGCTTCTTGAAAGTGTGTGCGCGCACGCATGCCCACACGCATATATATATATAGTGAGATACAGAAAGGGGAAACATTTCCAGATGGAGGCTTGGATCCTATGCCATGCTTCCATTTGCACAGCACTTTTTTATTGCAGAGGTAATTGTCTGCTGTGAAGCACATTCCTTTGGCGCAAAGTGCTTCCACTCATGAAAGCTGGGTGTCTTTCTATGAAAAGCAGCTAGTGTCAGAGGGATGAATTCTGTAGTGGAAGACTGTCTCTGTGATAGGCAAAGGGTTGTACCAAGACTAATTGGCAGTTTTCTCCAGTTCCCCCTTCTTGCTTCAGATCCCTTTCATGTCACTCTGTCCTCCAGGAGTAGCATTTCGTGGAGATCAGTGAACTGTAGTGGGAGGAGGAAATCAGGGAAGTTGCATTCTGCCACCGGAAAATTTAGGCTGTGGTCACACGGCACCCTAGTTGTGATTTTCTCCTGCTGGACTTTAAATGTGGGATATTTTCTTTCGGGTTGGGATGATCACAATACACCCCAACCTGGTGGCAGCAGCGGTGGCTGGGGGAGGCAAGGTGAGGACCACCCGCACGCACGCACATAGCTGCCTTCCTCCGAACGCCACAAGGAGGGGCGGGCGGGCTGGCTTGCTTGCTTGCCCCGCACTCTGCTCCAGGCCCCGAGCCCCACTGGCTGCCACCTGATGGAAAGTAGGGAGAAGCATGCCAGGGGGTACCAGGCAGCAGCCGGTGGGGCTCGGGGCCTGGAGCAGAGCGCGGGGCATTTCGAGGAATCAGGGCCACCAGGCACTTGAGTGCATATGTGCTCAAATGCAAGAAGCGAAAAAACAACAAAACCCAAAGGACAATCAGATGACCCTTATTGCAATCATTGTGAGAGAGGGCAGTCCAGATCGGCAAAATCGCAGGTTTAAAGCGCATCTTCCGGGAAAGTGGTTGATTTTCCCGGGGTTGGAAAATGTGCTAGGGACCCAGGAGTGAGCCCGCTTCAGCGCAGGAGTCGGCACAACCGGTCTGATCAGCCTGTTTAAATCCAGGAGGGAACAGCATTGAATCCTGATTTAAAGGACCGTGTGACTGCAGCCACAGTCTGGATGTAACACACTTGAGTTTTGCTAGCAGAAGCAAGGCACAGGATTCAAGCCAGTCTTAAAGAATCTTAATCTAGTTATGAAGCACATGATAAAGGTCAGCTTCAAGAGCAGATCAAGCCAAATCCATAAGTTCCTGATACTTTGATGATTCTGAAAAAGTACACTGGGGGGAAACGTAACTTGGTGACACACCATTGGTGCATAGGGTTGGTATTTCATGTGCTTTGTAAACTTCATTCTAAAAATTATTATTTTACACAGCTCTATGGGACTCTTAATGTGTACAGTTACAGTGGTATGTGTTTTGCTGGGTCTTTTTTGTTACAGCATGGAGAGATCCGGCTTTAATTGGCATCAGAACTGAGATTGCAGCTCTAAACACACATATTAGGTAGCGAATCTCACTGAACTAGCTCTGTAAAACTTCTGTATGAAAAAGTTTAGAAGCAGAGCATGATTCTCTGATCTCAGTGACGCTTATGCAGACTTTAGCACACATTGGGTTGTGACCAGTGTTTTGTAAGCTCTAACACAAGGTGTGCGCGCTTTCTGGAACACACTACGCCCTTTTTGATATATCTCAGTGTAATTTTAAGGAATTAGGACAATTGATAAAGAGATCTGGGATAAATCAGTTTGTCCCTGTTGTGTACTAGTCACGAAATGGCGACCACCATGCGGTCAGAGCACATGGCCTGATTCTACCTGAGCTTCAGCCAGGTAGAACAATAGACAGTCAGATCCAAAACGACCACCAATAGCCAGCCTAGGTCTTCCGCGGGGGACCTATGAACTACAACTTAAGACTTAAGGCCCTATCAGAACTATGCGCATATGCTAAGCCCCTATCAGGTATTTTTGGGTGCGGCCAGAGGTGTGGCTCCGGCCGGCATATAAGCAGGGCCCTGGAGCCCTGGCAGCATGCTTGATCTGACCATCTCCTGAACATGCTGATTCACTTAATAAAGTCTTTGCTATGATCATCCTACAACTCGCCTCCCGACTCCAGTACTTTCCACTGGCGACGAAGGTGGGATCCCGATGAGCGACTCATCAGCCGCGCTGAGCAGTGGAGCTCCGAGCACCAAGCCGCCGGCTCAACAAGCCCCAGAGGACATTGCTCGCAACCTTGCTCCTGCCTCGGCAAACATGGCTGCCGCAGCAGGAAACATCCCTCCATTCGACACCTCCAAACCCGAGCACTGGGACGCATGGGTCAGGCAGCTCGAGTTCCTCCTGACCATGCACGGAGTCACCGAGGCCACCCTGAAGAGCACCTGGCTAATGGGCCACTGCGGCATCGAGACAATGCACATCACGCAGAATATCATAGCACCCCAAGACCTGCTGGACGTCTCCTACGACGACCTCAAGAAGCTGCTCGGGAACTACTTCGCGCCAAAACCATCCATGTTGGCGTTCCGGGTCCAGTTCCTCGAACGGAAGCAGCAACCGGGAGAGAATGCCGCCACGTTCCTGGCTGACCTCCGCCGTCTGGCAGTCGGGTGTGAGTTTAAGAATGTGGAGGACAACCTGCTAGGCAGCTTCGTGGCAGGGGTAAGAGAAGCCAAGCTCCGCTGCCGGCTTATCACCACCCCCGAGCCAACCCTCGAGAAGGTGCTGCAGGCTGCCGTCGCGTTCGAGACGACCTACAAGGACAAGCAGGCGTCCAAGGTCCACCGCATCACCTCCTCCGGGTCTGAGACAGATGAGGACGAAGACGTCCACCAGCTACGCCGGCGCGCGCAGAAGGGTGAATCTCGAGGCTGCGCCCAGCACACCACGGCCGCCGACGCCTCCACTTCTTCCAACCCCAGCAGGCTGCTTCCGACGTGCGCTAGCTGTGGGGACCCCCACGAGAGATGCTCCTGCTGTTTCGAGATGCCGTTTGCAGAATGTGCGGGAAGACGGGGCACATCGCCAGGGCCTGCCACTCCCGGAATGCGCGACTGTCCTCCGCGGCCTCCACCGCCCGCTACGAGGCAGTTGACAGCACCTCTTCGGCCACCCTGGTACTCCAACTACGAGAGCCCCTCCCCGCAGCGATCCAGGTCAACCTGCGGATCGGGGGTACCCCCTGTTGCATGGAGGTTGACTCCGGGTCTGCCTACTCCATAGTCTCAGCGGCCACTTTTAAAAAACTGTTTCCGCAGCGGAGCCCCCGGCTGCGCCGGCCAACTGCCCTCGTGCTCCGGGACTTTCAGAAAAACCCGGTCGCCATCAAGGGGCTGGCACAGGTCCAGGTGCAATACCAGGGCGTATGCAAATCCCTCGACCTACTAGTGGTGGAGCGGGACCTCAACAGTCTGCTGGGGCGCGCTTGGTTCAAGCCCTTGCGGGTGGGCATGACGGGTTCACAAAGTAGAGTTAGCAGATTACGACTCAGTCTGTGCGGAATTCCCGGCCGTTTTTGACGGCACCCTCGGTTCCTACCGGGGTCCTCCAGTCTCCCTGGACCTGGATCCAGCCGTACACCCGATCCGGGTGCCAGCCCGGTGGCCGGCTTTAGGAATGCGGCCCAAGGTGGAGGCGGAACTAGACAAACTCATGGCTCAAGGCGTGCTGGAGCCAGTTCCCCATGCAAAATGGGAAACCCCTATAGTGACCCCGTTGAAGTCTAATGGGGAGGTCCGCATCTGCGCGGACTACAAATGTACTCTGAATCGGGCATTACAGGACCACTCGTACCCGGTACCAGTGATCAGCCACGTGCTAGCATCCCTAGCGGGGGCCACAATCTTTGGGAAGCTGGACTTGGCTCAGGCCTATCAACAGCTCCCAGTAGACGAGGCAACCGCGGAAGCTCAAACCATAGCGACACACAAGGGCGCTTTCAAAGTGAAAAGGCTCCAGTTTGGGGTCAGCGTTGCCCCTGGTCTGTTTCAGCAACTAATGGACTCTGTTTTAAAAGGCATTCCAGGGGTGAAGCCATTTTTTGACGACGTCCTCATTGCGGCTCCGGAGGTCGCCACCTTCAAGACACGCTTATGAGCCGTTCTGCAGCGTTTCCAGGACGCCGGTCTCAAGGTGCGAAAGGACAAGTGCACCTTGGGAGTACCTTCAGTAACGTTCCTGGGGTTCCACGTGGACGCACAGGGCATCCACCCCACCAAGGAGAAGGTGAAAGCCATCATGGAGGCGCCGACCCCGACGACAAAAGCGGAGCTCCAGGCATTCTTGGGCCTCCTCAATTTCTACCACGCGTTCTTGCCACACAAGGCGGCGGTCGCTGTGCCCCTCCATAGGTTACTGGACACAGGGGTGAAATGGGCTTGGGGGCCGCGGCACGACAGGGCTTTCGCAGCAGTTAAGGACTTGTTGGCGTCTAACGCGGTCTTGGCACACTTCGATGAGTCTTTGCTGGTGGTCCTTGCATGCGACGCATCTCCATACGGGGTGGGGGCTGTCCTGGGCCATCGTCTGCCAAATGGTAGGGAGGTGCCCGTGGCCTACTACTCCCGGACACTGTCAAAGGCAGAGCGGAATTACGCCCAAATAGACAAGGAGGCTCTGGCAATCATGGCAGGGGTAAAAAAATTCCACGATTACCTCTACGGCCGGGTGTTTACGGTCGCCACGGACCATAAGCCGCTTCTTGGGCTGCTCGCCCCACACCGCCAGACGCCCCAGATGCTGTCTCCCCGGGTCCTGCGGTGGTCTATTTTTCTTGCAGGTTACCAGTACGACCTCATCCACTGCCCCGGGAAAGCCATGGGCCACGCCAACGCCCTCAGCCGCTTGCCCCTCCCGGACTGCGACCCCGACCCGGCTCCTGCATTCTACGTGGCCCTCCTCAAAGATCTTCTGGATCGCCCGGTACAGGTACCCGACGTGGCCCGCCGCACGGCGCGGGACCGCGTCCTCTCCTGGGTTTCCGACTGGGTGGGGAGGGGGTGGCCCGACCATCCGGGCCAGGAGTTCACCACTTTCACAGCTCGGAAACATGAACTCTCCACCCACAAGGGGTGTTTGCTCTGGGGGTCGAGGGTGGTAATCCCTGAGCTGCTCCGCCCGAGGGTACTAGCAGCCCTCCACGAGGCACACCCCGGAATCGTCCAGATGAAAGCCTTGGCCCGCAGCTACGTGTGGTGGCCAGGCATAGACAAGGAGATTGAGGATCGGGTACACAAATGCAGCAAATGCCAAGAGTCGCGGCCCGATCCTCCCCATGCCCCCGTCTGGCCCTGGGAGTCAACTGACAAACCATGGTCGCGGCTCCATCTCGACTTCGCTGGACCGGTCCAGGGGCAGTTGTTCTTTATTGTTGTGGATAGCTACAGTAAGTGGCTGGAGGTAGTCCCGGTGCAGTCTACCTCGACCGAGGCGGCCACCAGAGCCCTGTGGCGCATCTTTGCCACCCATGGAGTGCCAGACTCGCTCGTGACGGACAATGGAACGGCCTTCACGTCAGGAGAGTTCCAGCGCTTCACAGACCTGTTCGGCATCCGGCACATCCTCTCGGCACCGTTCCACCCTGCAACCAATGGACAGGCAGAACGGATGGTTCGCACAACCAAAGATGCCATCAAAAGGATGGACACCAGTGACTGGGAGCTGCAGCTAATCAAATTCCTTTTCAGCCAGCACAACACCCCACACACGGGAACGGGTCGCCGCCCAGCGGAGTTGTTGATGGGCCGGCGACTCGGCACCATACTGGATCGTCTCCACCCCAACCGTGCCATCGATGCTGACGCAAGGACGGAGCTCCGGCCAGCCGCCCGAGGTTTCGCGCCCGAGGACCCTGTCTACGCCCGGAACTACGCCCGGGGCCCAGGGTGGATCCCGGCATGGATCATCCGAGCAACCGGCCCGCTCTCGTACGAGGTCGGGACGGAAGAAGGAGCAACCTGGCGGTGTCACATCGATCAGCTCCGGCGGCGCACTCCGGACCACACACCAAGTGTTCCCAAGTCAGCACTTCCCGCGGAGCCATCACCAACCCAGCTTGGGGACCCTGATCCGGAGGACGAAACCTCAGAATCCCTACCAGAGGAGCAGCCCGTGGACGGAGCGCCGGCCGAGCCGCGGCCCAGTGCTCCCGAAAGCAACCAAGAGGGCACCCTGATCCCAGGGCCTGCCGAGGCCCCGCGACCTGCAACGCCCCGGCGCTCGGGCCGCGAACGTCGCCGGCCAGAGTACCTTCAGGACTATGTCTGCCGAGTGGGACTGAACTATGGGGGGAGGGGTTTTGTGTACTAGTCACGAAATGGCGACCACCATGCGGTCAGAGCACATGGCCTGATTCTACCTGAGCTTCAGCCAGGTAGAACAATAGACAGTCGGATCCAAAACGACCACCAATAGCCAGCCTAGGTCTTCCGCGGGGGACCTATGAACTACAACTTAAGACTTAAGGCCCTATCAGAACTATGCACATATGCTAAGCCCCTATCAGGTATTTTGGGTGCGGCCAGAGGTGTAGCTCCGGCCGGCATATAAGCAGGGCCCTGGAGCCCTGGCAGCATGCTTGATCTGACCATCTCCTGAACATGCTGATTCACTTAATAAAGTCTTTGCTATGATCATCCTACAACTCGCCTCCCGACTCCAGTACTTTCCAGTCCCACTGCCAGATATAATTCTGAATAGGCCTTCTGTTTGCAGTATGTCCAGGAAACTCAAATGGGAAATGCAAACTGGCCCATTGATCAAATAGATCCTGTATTTCATTGCAAGATTCAAACCACAAAAGGTACTGAGTACCAGAGGTCACAAAAAGAAAAGTAGGGAGCAATTGTTCTTAATTGTGTAAAAATAAATTGTTATTATATAACAGCAGTGCAAACAATCCCAGCAAAGTGTAATAATTTCTGGATGTCCTGATAACACATAAATTGGAAACAATCCCAGTAAAATATAACAATTTCCAAATGTATAAAGTATAACAATTTCTGAATGTACTGGTAACAAATGAATTAATGGTCTGCCAGCTCACTAAGTCACCGTTTCGGTATCTTCTTCGCAATTATCTTTTTTTCTGTTTCAGTCCTTTTGGATCCCGGCCTCGTGCAGTTGTCGGGAACAGTCTATAAAAGATAAAACTAAATGCATGATACAACACTCATTGCAGGACTGCCATGCAGTCAGCCATTTTTTCCCTCATATCCCATTCTCCAGCCATGATTTAAGTCATGCTCAGTTTGATGCAATAGGCAATTTGTGAATAATCATGGTGCTTTTCTGAGGTAGTACATGTATGTTCATGTGTGTAATAAGTGGCGATTTTGCTTCCTTGGGGTCTTGCTACTTAGACTAGTGGCTGCACTCAGTGGGGATATGAATACCTGGGTAAATGTCAGGCATCCTGTTCTTTGCATCCGGTATCTATCAGCTGTGTTGAAAGTGACAATGTTAATGTTCTCTTGCGTATGCCTAAAATATTCACTGAACCTTATTCTCAGTAGGGAGTAGGGGGGGGGGGAGAGAATCTTGATGACTACCCACCTGTCGTCATAGGATATTATTTAAAGAATTCATATGAAACAACAGTGATGCAGCTCTGTCTTCACCACTGTGCTTCCAGGCACTAATTTGTCCAAACGTGCCAACTGCCCACCCACCCCTCGAATGAGACACAAGACAAGTCGTGAGTTAAACAGGATTTATTTACACACAAGCTGATCTGCATATATTAAATCAATTATGCACGGGTTACATAGCTCCTGCAAACAGGTTTCCTTAGGGCAAACCCATCCCTGCTCAAAGCCAGGTCTGGAATCCTCATCACGGCCCATGCTTCCAGTGAGTGTGGAGATGTGAGAGCAGATTCCAGCCCATGACTGCTAAGCCTTAAAGCTACCTGGGTCTCCTGGGCTGCTAAGCCACTAGGTACCTAGTTTGAGGGCCCCTTCTACCACTGCTATCTCAGGGTGCTTGCCAGCATGAATAAACCATTCAACCCATGCTTTCCTACCACAGAGGGGGGTTAGCCTTGGCTTAGCTCCCCTCCTGCCAACCCGATACCATAAGGTCTTGAAGACCCCCCTGCAGAGCAGCCTGAAATATGTCAGCACCCGCAACTGGCAGGTGAACCCCATCAGGCCTGAATAGATGTGGGTATGCAAAGTGGATCCCAGGGCAAAGAATTACCCTTCCCCCTTTGGTGGTACACATACACTGAAAAACTAGCAGGAGAATTAGTGACATGTCTCAGCAAGAGAGTGAAATCCAGAAATGTCAGCATACATTCTGAATTTCATAAGACTGTCCATCTCCTGTCATATCCCCTCCTACAGGAATTACTCACATGCTTGCACAAAAACCTACTGAAACATTTCCCTTTCCTGCTTATGCAGACATTTGCTGTTCCTTTTCCCCAGAACTCCCTTCTTCCTCCAAACTGCTTTAACGTGGACTTGGCAGCTTAAGATTCAAGAAGAGATCGGGCTTGCAATGCCTTTGCCAGCTGCCTGGCCCACATGCGTTTGTGTCACAGACACCACAGTACTTCTCAGCCACAACAGGTGTGCCCTCTCTTAATATCTTTCACATTTCAGCAGTGGTACAGGACACCAGCTCTTCCGTCCTCCTCCAAGAAAGGCTGTTGCTAAGGAACCTGGAAGTTACGAGGTTTGCAGTTGGGGTGGATTGGAACCTCTGACAGAAATCTGAGGTCTTCTTTTTCACCTGCTTGCCACATGTCTGGAAACAGCATCATAGGCTCACTCCTCCACCGGCAATGTGGTCCTTGGACTCTAGCTACACAACAAACTTATTTTGATTTTAGACAGCCTTGACACATAAAGAATCCTGGGAACTTCACTGTGAAAAGGTGCTGAGAATTCTCTGCTGCTGGAAAGTGCTGTCATATCACAGCTGAATGATGCTGATCTTGTAGGGTTTTAAAGGCAACAGATGAAGAGAGATCGGGCTAGCCTGGGCCATCCAGGTCAGAGAAAGAATTCTGTACCCTGACAGAATTACAATTCCCATAACTTCATGTAAAGATAACATAACTTAGGGACCCCTCCCCCCATGTGGTGCCCATGGGGAACAGGGTGCCCAGCAGTATGCTTCCTGATGTCTACTTCTCCCCAAAAACACCTCTTCTCCAAATTAAATGGCCAATCCTGACTCTCCTCCATCTTGTTGAAGTAGGCGTTGTTTCAGAAGACTCCAGGAAGGTCTGCAAGGAATGTCCGTTCAGAAATAGCTCCCTCTTCATAAGAGGATGATTGGCATTTTGTGATTGCTGCCCTCCATGGCAAACATTTTGAAGTGGTGTCCACTCTCCTTTCTCAAAAAGGTGCCCATATGGTCGACAAGATTGAGGACCTCTGGCATAATGATTACACAGGTTTACAGGGCAATGTGGTATGATTAGAACATTCAGTCATCCAGCCCAAGTGGAGAGACCTAGATGCAATCCTCCATTAACCACATAGCCCACTAGGTGATCCGGGTTAGTTGCCTTCTCTCAGCCTAACTGTATCTCATGGAGTGGTGACGATTAATGGGGAAGGGGGAAGCCATTTACAAAATCCTGAGCTTTTGGGAAGAGAGTGGGGCAAAATCTGATAAATGAGTATACCTTATAGTTCCTTTATGGCTCTTGTTTCCACTTTGACAGAGGACATGGTTGGACATTTCCTTATGATACGTTTCAGTATTTATGTATTCATATATTTACCTACTTCATTTGTAATCCATCTTTCTTACAGAGATTCAAGGCAGATTGCAGAATTAGAAAAAAACAATACAATAAAGACCAGTACAGTGCAAACCACAAACAGTGTAATAAAACTGGATTATAAAGAACAAAGAAATAAAACCAGTATCAGGCATCCAATAAACAATACAAAGGAGGGGAAAAACTCTCTATTCTTTCTCCAGACATTAAAACTACAATCTGTCATTTTTATAAAATGATCCCTCTTGAACAAGACCATTTTATTGAACATTTGCGTTTCACTACCATCTTGTGTCCTTTTAAAAAAATGCCCTCCTGATCAATTCTGTTTGAAACATTTTGTGTGGAACAATAAATATGTGGGAGCCTTCCTAAAATGGCATCCCCGGTCCATATTTTAAAAGAGCTCTCTTAAATGCCTCTTGAAAATGGTCATGTCCGTATCTCATGCGTCAGGCTAACATAGGGTTGCCAGCCTCCAGGTGGGGCCTGGGGATCTCCGCTTTTACAACTGACCCCCAGCTGACAGAGATCAGCGCCCCTGGAGAAAATGGCTGCTTTGAAGGGTGGACTCTATGGCATTGTATCCTGCTGAGGCCCCTCCCCTCCCAAACCCCACCTTCTCCTGGTTCCACCCCCAAAGTCCCCAGGTATTTTCCAACACGGACTTGGCAACCCTAGGCTAATAGTGTGATTCCTTTGGCAGTCGTATTTAAGTTTCTAAGGGAGAGGAGCCATAGCACTAACCTTTGATCTGTTTAAGGCTTCATGCCTATGCACGGGTACCTGGGAGTAAACTGAGCTCATTGAGTTATGTGGAACTTACATTCAGGAAAGCATGTTCTACTACAGTCTTTCTCATGGTTGCTAGGATTTGGAGCCTGACTTGCTGTAGTCTTTAGGTTCAGGCCAGAAATCTGATTAGAACTAAATATATCATGTGCCCGTGTCATGTTTGGGATGAAGGATATATACACACACACACAAAGGCTAAAAAAAAATCCTCATTGTCATTCCAGATTCAGGTACAACTAAGAATTTTTTAGATCCAATTTAATAAAATGAAAATGCAGTCAAGCAATCAGAGGCACACCTCTATCATGTCCCGTGATTTTGCAAATGTGTTGTAATCAGTAATTCCTGACATCTAGGGACTCAGTCATAGAGAGAGAGAGAGTGAATTCCTTTGCTTGGAAAGGTGGTCATTCAAGGTTACAATGAAAGGGGTAATTGAAGAAGCAGTAAAAAAAAAGAAAAAAGCTTATAGCAGCTGCTTTTGTCTATTAGCCAGGCTTTCTAATCCAGACCAGATGGCTCACAGTCTGGCCTAAAAGGCATCCAGAAAAGGCATCCATTTATGTGGAAGTGTTCAGTAGCTGACGTGAATATACCTTCACAATTTGCACAGTTCTGCACAGTTCTTGGTTTGTAGTATCTTTGAGGGTGCAGCCGCAACCAGGGGACAATGACTCTTGCCTTCTAAATGAATCAAAAAACCCTCTGTATGTTGTTTGCAGATGAGAGTTTGCTTACTGATGGTGGGCAAAAACGCTCGATCTTCACAACATGTCAGAAGAACCCAAAGTAGCTTTTATAGAGGAGTAAGCTACCTATCATATTGCAGATGTTATAATTTTACCTAATACTATAAAATGTTTAAGGGCAGTATAGATCCTACAATTCTGTGATTATCATTATATAATCTCGGGGGATCGAAGCAACTTTTTTTTTAAAGCAAGGTTCTAGCCCTGAAGACGTTACAGTGTGTAGACACTGGGCAATTCTTGGTAAAACATCTGATGAAGAAGAAGAAGAAGAAGAAGAGGAGATTGGATTTATACCCCGCCCTCCACTCCCCAAGGGAGTCTCAGAGCAGCTTACAAACTCCTTTTCCTTTCCCCTCCCCACAACAGACACCCTGTGAGGTAGGTGGGGCTGAGAGAGCTCTTTCCCAAGCTGCCCTTGAGGGAACAGCTGGTACAGAGCTACGGCTTGCCCAAGGTCATCCAGCCAGGTGCAAGTGGAGGAGTGGGGAATCAAACCCGGTTCTCCCAGATTAGAGTCCGCACACTTAACCACTACACCAAACTGATGAGATGTGAAGAATTGAGCAAGACATCCAGTGGGGAAGAATTGAGTAAGACATCCAGTGGGGGTTCATTGTCCATCTCAAAACTGTAAGAAGAAGGGGAAAATACAAATAATAACATAAATGCAATGAGCAACTATATTCTGACGTCCTGACCTCCATGGTACATGTAGATAGTGTGGGACAGGTGTACAAAAGCTCAGGGGCGTAGACTTTCGTAAAATCTGGGGGGGTGGGGGCTCTTTAGTGCGCACGCTCGCTGGGGATGTTCCCCCCCCCCACCGGGAAACCTCCGCGCCTCCCCGGGCCCTTCTGAGGCCCGCCAGCTGCTGCTGCCGGGGCCTCTCTCCCCCCCCCACTCCTTCCCTCTCCACAGGGAAAAGAGGGAGGGAGAGGGAAGGATGGAAGAGTGGCGTGGGGGGGAGGCACCGGCGGCAGCAACTGCCGGCCTTGGAAGGGCCCCGGGAGGCACGGCAGCAGGTGTTACGTTTTCCCGGGGGGGGGGGCTCAGTCCCCCCCGGGAAATTTCGGGGGAGGCTCGAGCCCTTGAGCCCCCCCGTAGTCTACGCCTATGCAAAAAGTGTACAAAAATGTTGAAATGGAATAAGCTGTGTAATTGACACTCCATAGTAGACAACAGAAATCAGTTTCAAGGGGGTCCATTGCATGCATTAAGACTGAAAATGGAAAGCTGCAGACAGCAAATTGGTAGACTTTTTTTTGCAATTAAAATAAAATCTCTAGAGGATAATTAAGAGAAGCATTTGGTAAGAGCTGTCTGTCTCGGCTCCCTGTCTGTCACTATTCTAGAGTCAAATGTTGCCCTTTCACATGAATCATAGAAACAGCTGACGCTTTAGGGAGAGCCATTTGCTGGCTGCCTGGCTGCCTATAGCTCATGAGAAAGCAGATTACTGGGCCTTAGGTGGCTTCTATATTGCAGAACTTTTGCATTGCTCTTTCATCCTTTTTATGCAATCAACGGCAAGCAGAATTAAAACTGTGGTTCCAAATGCTACTTAATGTAGTGCTACAGCCCGCATAAAAATCTGGTCTCACCCATCCCCACTAGCCAGATCTTACTATATATCTGTAGTTGAATAAGTCCCGAGTATCAGAGGTTCTTCCAATCCCTGCCACTGAACTGTCCCTCTGAGTTTTGTTCCTTTATTATTGCTAAATTAGTGACTTCATGGTGGACATAGTGTTCTGGAGCTGATAGTTAATTAATAGGTTTTGTCCTCTTTTTCTCCTTGCAGGCAAACAATTGCTAATTTTTTTCCTATTCCTTTTTTATGGGTTCTATCTAACCAGCTTTTGGTTCATTCCTGGCCAATTCCCCTCCTTATTGCAGCCCCCATACAATATGGCTGTTGTCCGTGCAAGACCCATGATCCCCAGCATAGTATTTTGGGTGGTCTGAGGGGACTCCTTCCTCCCCTTTTCACCAGGGGAAAAACTGGTTGGATCCAACCCTATGGTTTTACTTATGTAACTAAAAATGGCAATCATGAAAAATAATAATAATTTTTTTTAAAAAGACCATTCACTGGAAAGGGGGAAAGGCAGTGGTCAAAATGTTCTCAGAGAAAGAACGAGGACACCCAGGTCTCGTTCCTGCTTTCCCCTTGCAAGTGCACTTGGATAATACTAACTGAAAACAACTGCACTGCACGGAGCTACAGCATAGTAATCCAGAAGTTAAGTCTGCGTGACACTCTTCTGTTAAAATGTGCATATGCCATA
This sequence comes from Lepidodactylus listeri, assembly GCA_029233225.1. Lineage (NCBI taxonomy): Eukaryota > Metazoa > Chordata > Lepidosauria > Squamata > Gekkonidae > Lepidodactylus > Lepidodactylus listeri. The sequence goes on from JARCFY010000009.1 coordinate 27,756,390, forward strand.
AGCTGCTAGAGCTATTAAAAGGTTCTGCAGCAGAGAGCAGGAAAAACTGAGGAGTACAAAATGGGCATTAACACCCTGGGGCAGCACAAGGGGCTAAGGGGAAGCCCTAGGATAGGGGCTTTCACGGAGAGGGAATAAATCAGGTGGTATAAATTTAGAATGCACATGTGGCAATATATTACTAACTCTCTTGCTCAGTTTTTCGCTTTTGATTGCCTGATGATTAAAGTTCCACAGGTGTCGCTCTCAAATGTCCTTTGTTGTCAAGGTCATCCCTGATTTTACCCTCAGCTTTCGAGGGTTCTCTCATCACATTTGCTAAGTCCATCAGGGGTGGCCAAACTTGCTCAATGGAACAGCCATAGAGAATAAACGTTAGATGTTTGAGAGCTGCAAGACATGAACACATATTAGAGAAGGAGAAGAAGAAGAGATTAGATTTATACCCCGCCCTTCACTCACTTGGAGTCTCAGAGTGGCTTACAAACTCCTTTCCCTTCCCCTCCCCACAACAGACACCCTGTGAGGTAGGTGGGGCTGAGAGAGCTTTTTCCCAAGCTGTTCTTGAGAGAACAGCTGGTACAGAGCTATGGCTTGCCCAAGGTCATCCAGCCAGGTGCAAGTGGAGGAGTGGGGAATCAAACCCGGTTCTCCCAGATTAGAGTCCGCGCACCTAAGCACTACACCAAACTGGCTTTGTGTATTACACACACGTTTTTATTGGAAAATATGCAAATTTGCTTTTTATTGACATTAAATTAGACTGTGTGAAAGAGCTGCATGCGGCTCCCCAGGTGCAATTTGGCCACCCCTGCTCTAGTTCATGCCGCAGGCTATGAAGCAGCTATCACAAACTCAAAAGCCTCTGGATGACTATAGCAGCCCTGGTTAGAATTGGTACTGTGCGCACCCATGGTTAATTATGGCCATATTTTTCTGCATACTAGGAGAGAACACCCCCCTCCCCCAGTAGACTTGCCCCCTACCTTGTCTGGGAGTGTCTCTGTTGTGTCCGTACCAACAGGGCTCAATTCGTAGCAGGAGCTCCTTTGCATATTAGGCCACACACCCCTAATGTAGCCAATCTTCCAAGAGCTTACAGAGCTCTTCTTACAGGGGCTACTGTAAGCTCTTGGAGGATTGGCTACATCAGGGGTGTGTGGCCTAATATGCAGAGGAGCTCCTGCTACGAAATGAGCCCTGCGTACCATCATGCCCCCTTATCCATACAAAGGCCAATCCATTTACTATTACATATAGTGATATTTCCCGTAACAAAGACCCATTGTTTAGCAAAGAATTACCACAATTTAAAAAAACCACAAGGATATGCATTGATAATTATTGGAATCACTTTTGTTGTTTTATTTACTATTTTCATGTAAGTGTGGCCCACTTAAACTATGTGTAACTATTCCCTGTTTTACAGTGGTGTTGAGGATGCTCCAGCATGGCTCTGGTGTGGTGCCAGTGCACCTTGACACTGGCATATCTCCCCCTTGCATTGGTCAGCATTCTGCCAGTGGGGGGCTTAGTCACCATCCTAAGTGGTCTGGAGACAGGGCTCAGGATGGCTTCCTCAGAGTGCCATTCTATGCAGTGTTACTTCAGTCCAAACCCATTGCGTTCAATAGGTTTAGAGTGGAGTAGTTCTGCAGGATGGCGTTGTTCCTGCCACGTGGTCCGATTAAATATTATTACTGCCACTAATGTGGTTGTGTTTCTACATCTGCAAAGTGCAAAAATTGTTTAGTCAGATAACACTATAGTAAACAGATGAAACAGCTCTGTTGTGAATGGAATGTAAGTCATCAGTCACCCTAGAAGAGAAAGTCTACATACGTTTGGACACCTGGAATTGAAAATCAAATTTAATCTAAAGGAATATATTAAGCATACTGTACTTATATTTTGGGCCGTGGTGGCTCAGAGGTTAAGACACTGAGCTGCAGACCGGAAGGTCAGTAGCTTGGCAGTTCGAGACCGGAGTGCCGCGTGACGGAGTGAGCTCCTGTCTCTGGACCCAGCTCCTGCCAACCTAGCAGTTTGAAAGCAAGAAATTGCAAGTAGATAAATAGGTACCACTTCAGTGGGAAGGTAACGGTATTCCGTGCACCTCAGCGTTTAGTCATGCTGGCCACATGACCACAGAAATGTCTTCGGACAGCACTGGCTCTTTGGCTTGGAAATGGAGATTAGCACCACCCCCTAAAGTCAGATTTGACTGGCTTTCGAGCAAGGGAAACCTTTAACTTTACTTAAATTTAGGTTCTTACTGTTTCTTGTTGACACATAATAGCGTCCAAGTGTACCATCATGCCCCCTTATCATCGCATGTCTGGCTGTGGGCCTGCCCCCCCCCCCCCGGTGACTGATTATTTCTGACTGGCTCCTGCTATTAATCGTGCCCATTTCCACACTTCTTTCCTGTATTCTGATCCTCTCCCTTTTCCCTGAAACTCAGATCCATTAATGTTGTTTTGGCTTCATGTACTATCTGGATAGCGGTCCTTCCATGCCCTTTGCTGTTTCTGAACAGCCATGCATGATAACCTGGTCCGGGCACTTATTTCACCTGCTCCATTTTCACTGGCTATATCTATATCATAGCAAGGGCGTACTTCATGCATCTGATGAAGTGGGCTGTAGTCTGCAAAAGCTGATGTCACAGTGAATCATGTGTCTTTTAGGTGCCAGAACACTCCTTTTGGTCAGTCCTTGATAACAGACAGAATGCAAATGCTATGGTGTGCAGCCTTGGAAATGAGACTGCTGTACCCCACCTAAGTCCTTGAGACAGTCTTCTTTCAGTGCTTTCTAGAGAAAAAGGAGAGATACTAGAAGCCTTTTCTCCAGGGTTTCAGCTTTCTTCTTGTTTTAAGTGAATTATTTCTTTGCATTTGGCTTGGCTTGACTGAACTTCAGGAGTGCTGAGAGTCAATGGAAAAAGACGGGATAGAAGCTCCACTAGTTTTAATCAGAAGGCCCCATGGGATAGTCCAGTGACCTTAATCGGTGCGCTAATGAACTTTTCTCCTGCTGTTTCTAAATTAGTCTCCTTGGCTTACTAGCTTTCAGACTTTCTTCGCAGTGCAAGACACAAACTGTTCTTTCACAGATGGGCAGCAGTAGGCACTGATACTTCTTTTAAGACTCTGAGCAGAGCGGCCGCCAAAAAAAGGGCAGGATAGTTTCACCAAAAATAAGTGAAAAGTGAGAGCTAGTGTTGCCTGGTGGTTAAAGGGTGGGACTCGTTTCTGGCAGACACAGGTCCGTATCCCCACTCTTCCGTGGAAGCTTGGTGGGTGACCTTGGGCCAGTCACACACTCCCAGCCTAAACTACCTCACACAGCTGTTGTGGGGATACAAATGGAGAAAAGGGGAACAACGTAAGCCATTTTGGGTCCCCATTCGGAAGGAAGGTGGGATACAAATGCAGTAAGTAAGTAAGTAAATAAATAAATAAAAGGTATATGCCGGGTTGCAAGATTGCAAGAGCCCTGGGGCTAGGACTGCCATTGGTGCCGGATGGAGAGATACGGTTGCCAGATCCAGGTCGGGGAACTCCTGGAGGTTTGGAGTTGGAGCCTCGGGTGGACAGAGACCTCAGAGGGCTACAATGCCATAGAGTCCTCCCTCCAAAGCATCCATTATCTCCAGGGGAACTGATCTCTGTAGTCTGGAGGTGAGCTGTAATTCTGGGGGATCCCCAGCTCCCACCTGGAGGCTGGCATCCCTACTTGGGGCTGGGACTTATGTTGCATAATAATGGTATCAACAAGAACAACTGCAATAATCAATTGCATTTTTTCTTATAGGGAATGCTGTTGATTGTCATTCACCAAAGATGAATGAGTTGGTGGCAGCAGTGTTCATGGTGGATCCATCCCTTGATCCAAGCTGGTGTGAGCCAAGTGCTCTGAGTAAACTACATGGTAGCCCATCACAGGTTTTCCAATGTACTGGTAGGATGGAAGGTACTAAGAAGGAAAACAGGGGAGAGATTTGCTACATTCATTCATTCAGCCCCATCCTCTCTTTGCCCATTTTCAACAGGTAGGAGGACTCCTTATCCACTCTGACTTGTTTGCTTTCTCTTTAACTGGTTATTGAGTCAAACTGACCTCTCCTTGCCACCTTGTCTAACATCTCCCAGATCCTGTAGCTTTAAGCATAAATACTGCTGCAATGAACATACACTCCAGTGCATCTAATGAAAGGAGCTCTGACTCAAGAAAGCCTATGCTGGAATTAAGTTTGTTAGTCTTTAAAGTGCCACTGTGCTTTAGTTTAATGCAATTTAATTGGACTCTCTGGTGGCGGGGGTATAGGTGGGGCCCGGAGATCTCCCAAAATTATAACTGATCTCCAGACAGCAGAGAGGAGTTTGCCTGGAGAAAATGACTGCGTTGGAGGCTGGACTCTACAGAATTATACCCCACGGAGGCCCCTCCCCTCCCCAAAGCCCACCCTCCCAAGGCTCCATTAGGGTTGCCAGCCTCCAGGGGGGGGGGCCTGGAGATACCCCGCTTTTACAACTGTTCCCCAGCTGCCAGAGATCAGCTGTATTCTCATGTACTAATTTGTATTTGAAGTTTGGACAAGAGCTTGGCTGTATTCTATGTATTTTGGAAGTTGGAATTTAAGGAGTCCTGTGTGGTCCATACTGATTTTGTATGAATGTATTAGAGGTTATTTCAGTAAGACTATCTTTAGGACTTTACAGATCCATTTGTATTTCTTCACACAGTGCTACAGCCTCAGTGTTGTGTTTTTGTACTATAACCCCTGGAGAAAATGGCTGCTTTGAAGGGTAGACTCTATGGCATTGTACCATGCTGAGGCCCCTCCCCCAACCCCGCCTTCTCCTGGATCCACCCCCAGAGTCTCCAGGTATTTTCCAGCCCAGACCTGGCAACCCTAGGCTCCATCCTCAAATCTCCAGCAATTACCCAAACTAGAACTGGCAGCCTTAGGCTGGGCTCCTCTAGGGGCTGGGGAGAGGACTTTAGTCAGTGCTGTAAAGATGAAGATAAACAACTTGGGTTCATCACAGCCTCAATATTTTTGACTTTAAAAAAAGAAGAAGCAATTCTTCCATTTTAACTGCCCCCTCCCATTGTAAGTCATCTTGGGTGCCAGTACAGGCAGAAAAGCAAGATATAAATGCTTAAACAAACATATTAAAGAGTATTCAAGACCAGAGTTCAAGGCCTACCTGCAGACTAGGGCTGGACTGAGACCAGAGTCCAATGGCATTTCATCTGAATGGAGGGAGGTGTCCAGTGGGGTGCCACAGGGTTCGGTTCTGGGCCTTCATTTATTTTTATAAATGATCTGGATGAGGGTGTGGAGGGGCTACTCATTAAATTTGCAGATGACACCAATTTGGGAGGAGCAGTGAACACACCAGAAGATAGAGATAGAATTCAACGAGATCCGAACACACTGGAAAAGTGGGCAGATGTGAACAAGATGCAATTTAAGAAGGATAAGTGCCGAGTTCTACGTCTGGGTAACAAAAATGAGGAACACGTATACTGGATGGGGGATACACTTCTGAGTAGCAGTGTGTGGGAACAAGATCTTGGAGTATGGGTGGACCGAAAGTTAAATATGAGCAGCCAGTGTGGTGCAGCGACAAAAAAGGCTAATGCGATCTTGGGGTATATCAACAGAGGTATAACATCCAAATCACAAGATGTCGTAGTCCCACTGTACACTGCATTGGTCAGGCTGCACCTGGAGTATTGTGTGCAGTTCTGGAGGCCTCCCTTCAAAAAGGATGCGGACAGAATGGAGCGGGTGCAGAGGAGAGCAACGAGGATGATGGGGGCCTGTAGACCAAGCCCTATGAGGAAAGGCTGAAGGTCTTGGGACAGTTCAGTCTGGAGAAGAGGAGACTGAGTGGAGATTGAAGTGAAGGGCTGTCACTTAGAGGAGGGCAGAATAATAACTGCAAGCTGCCCTGAGTAGAACTCTGGAGAAGTAGCATAAAAAATCTCCTAAACAAACAAACAAACAAACATGCCTTCCCCCATCAAATTAAAATGCAACTTAATGTTCTCTCCACCAAGGTTGGAGGATTGTCCCCTTATTTGTTTCTGCTTTTTAAGGAGACTTGAATGAGTAAACAAGTTTAATTCCTTGCAGTGTATAAATGTACAAGTTCATATGCTAAGTTTCCTTCAAACTCCTGCAGTTGTTGACTGCTATCTCTGTTTGCGAACCCGTGAGCTATCTCGAAGTTATTTTGGATTTGCAGCTTGCTCTTCACCAATGTGATGGTGGGGAAAAATCTACTAATAAAACAAATTTTATCACCTGCAAAACATGAGATGGATTAAATGTTGTATCTTCTGAGTAGGCTATACTTTCTCATACATCCAGATTGGATTACTGTAAAGTCCTTGGTTGTAGGCTTGCCAGACACTCTATTACACAAGCTGCAGTTGGCTCTCAATATGCCCCCTGGCGTGTTTCCTCTCATCTGAACAGAAAAAGACATGTCCCACGCTACTTCTTGGGTCAGCATGGTGGAGCCTAGGAAGGGGGGTGGGTGGGAAGGGGAGGGACCTCGGGGGGGGGGGTAAAATGCCATAGACTCCACCTTCCAAAGCAGCCATTTTCTCCTGAGCAACTGACCTTGGCTGTCTAGAGATTGTAATCACAGGAGATCTTTGAGTTTCATGTGGAGACTGGCAACCCTATGTCCCACAGATCTTTTCTTCTGGTTCAAGGTGCCTTCTGCTGATGGAAGAGGAAGAGTCTTGCATTAACAGAAAGCTCCTTGTATCGCAGAAAAACACTGACTAGCAGTACAGATCCATGGGATTCAGCCTCGCGGCTTTATTTTGCAGTCCCCATTGAACAACATAAGACCATAAGAAGAGCCCTGCTGGATCAGACCAATAGTCCATCTAGTCCAGCTTCCTGTCTCATACAGTGGCCAGCCAGTCCTCTGGATGGCCAACAGCAGGGCATAGAGGCCGAAGCCTTTCCCTGAGGTTGCCTTCTGGCTCTGGGATTCAGAGGCTTAATGCCTCTGAATGTGGAGGTTCTCCTCAGTCACCATGGCTAGTAACCATTGACAGACTTATCCTCCATGAATCTATCTAATCCCCTTTTAAAGCTGTTTATTCCTTTGGCCATTACTACATCCTCTGGCAGCAAATTCCGCATTTTAATAACTCTCATGTAAAGTAGTATTTCTTTTCGTCCAGCCTGAACCTTCTGCCCATCAGCTTCATTGGATGACCTCGAGTTCTAGGCTTTTGGGAGAGGGAGAAAAATTTCTCTGTCAACTCTCTCCACCCCATGCATAATTTTATAAACCTCTATCATCTGTCCCCCTTAGCTGTCTCTTTTCTAAACTAAAAAAGTCTCAGACTTTTCAGACTTTTCTTGTATAGAAGGCGCTCCAGCCCCTGAAGCATCTTTTGTCACCCTCCTCTGAACTTTTTCCAGCTCTGCAATGTCCTTTTTGAGATACAGCGACCAGAACTGTACACAATATTCAATATGAGGTTCACCATAGATCTATACAGGGGAATTACAATACTGGCCATTTTATTTTCAAACCATTTCCTAATAATCCCTAACACAGAGTGTGCCTTTTTCACCGCTGCAGCAGACTGGGTTGACTCTTTCACTGAGGTATCCAGTATGACCCCAAGCTCTTTCCCCCTCTCATTCTCAGCAAGTTCAGATCCCATTAACCTATACTTGAAGTTTGGATTTTTTTTTGTCCCAATATGCATCACCTTAACACTTACCAACACTGGATTTCATCTGCCACATTGTCTCCCACTCAACCAATTTGTGGGGGTTCTCATGAAGCTCTTCACAGACAGCCTTGGTTTTCACCATCCTTAATAATTTTGGCTCATCTGTAAACTTGGCCACTACACTACTCACCCCTAGTTCCAGATCATGTATGAATAAATTAAATAGTACCCGCCCCAATACCAGCCCTTGTGGGACCCAGAGAACTGTCCACTGATTTCTAATCTTTGCTTCTTGTCATTTAACCAGTTTTAAATCCATAAGAGGACCCATCCTCTTATCCCATGACTACTAAATTTACTCAGGAGTCTTTGGTGAGGTACTTTGTCAACAGCCTTTTGAAAGTCCAAGTATATAATGTCTACTGGGTCACTGTTTTCTACATACTTGTTCACTTTCTCCAACAACTCCAAAAGGTTGGTGAGGTAGGACTTAACTTTGCAGAAGCCATGCTGATTTTTCTCAGCTGTAGAACTCTCAGTACCTTGTGAATCCAATTTTTTGTTTCCCAGAATGCAAGGGACCTTTTTGGCTTCCTCCTCTTTTAGCCTGGGCTTCCTAGGTGGGACTAAAACCTCAGTCTGGATGCTTTTCCTTGGCTTCCAATCCCTACCTGTTCAGCACTACCATGCAAACGGTGGACACTGCATCACTGTATAGTCTTGGGTTGTGTAACACTAGACTTTGTGGGTAGAAAAATGTCCTTTAAAAAATTTGTCCCTTTTAAGTTTGGTCTCCTACAGAAGCCTCTTGAATCCCATGTATACTTTCCTTGCATGAAACTTGTAACAAGAGAACAACAAATATATTTGAAATGAAAGTGATCAGAATAAAGACTAGTGTAGCCAACTTAGATATTTACCCGCTTCAATGGGTACCTGGAGTGGCTTACAACCTTTTTCTTTCTCTGCTATGTTCTTTTGAAATATTCCTGCACGCTTTCGTAAATAATACCTTTTGCTTATATTTGGGTATTCTGTGCTTCAAGTGCTTCAGTCTAATTTCAGTACCTTAGACTTTAAGAATCCACCTAGCAGGTTAATAGTGGAAACTCATTCTGCAAGTAGCCTACCATGCAGGGCTGGCTTTCTTAATTAATTCCCAGTAAGGTTAGAAGCTTGCCCCTTGGCTTCTGACCATGTGAGTAGTTCAAGGGGCTGGTGGCAGACTACCAGACTGGGATGTGTGTGGACACACACTCCAGGGTTTTGTAATTTTGTGCTCTGTCTGCCTGCACCAAGAATCCCCTGGACTGGAGATTCTTGACAGTGTTCACTACAATTATATGATACAGCTCTCTGTTAGTCCCCTGAAAACCAAGAACAGTGTCTAGATGTCTTACTGAATCCTCAATATCCATAATTATTTAGCATGACCAAAAAGCAGAACCCAAGAAATACAGAGATAGGAACAAATCTGATTCTTCTTCAGTGGCTCTCCTGTAAACTGAGCTGCTGACCCGGGACCTGGATATATGCGTTGGCAAAGCTAAATGAATGGTTTGAAGAAAAGAATCTGTCACAGTGAAAGCGAATGGGCTGGGTGTGCTTTAAATAGGCAGTCCAACAGAGGGGACCGAAACCTGATCCGTTTTATGTTGCCATGGCCACACGCAGCTTTGCAAATAAGAATGGAAACAAACGCTTCCCTTGATCAACTGACCAAATTCGGTTAAGTTGTGCCGGGGCTGACTTAAAGGCTCCATTTCAACTAACCCAAACCAGAGCTATTCTGTTGCAGCCAGCCCAGGGCTTCAGAGCCAAGCCTCCCTGCCTTATTTGCCCATACAGATGAGCTGGGGACTCACTCACACCATCTGTGTTTTGTTTATCTTGAATGGGGGTTTAAGAAGGGCTAATTATAGCTCCTCTGAAGTGGGTCGAGAGAGCTGCTATGAATAGGTGCTATAAAAATAAAAAAGAGGCTTGATGGACTGGCTGACCTGTTGGCAGAAAGTGGACATGTAAGTCACGTGGGGGCCCTTCAACAGCTGTTATTGCCTCTGTTATAATAAATAACCGGAGGGAGAGGACTGGATCACACTGGATTTGGGGGAGGAGGAAAGGGAGAGGAGATGCAGCACCACTTAGGGCACAATATACATATACTGGTTGTCCCCAGCCCTGTTGAATCAGTGGGCACATTCTGAATGTTGAGAATAGGTGATACCACAAAATGGCTGCCACGGGAGGTGGGAACAGTCATGAAACAGCAGGTTTAAGGGCTGAGTCCAATCATTTAGCATCAGGAGATTTCACAATACATTGGATGATTTAAAGGCAAACATATTCTTGTAACGGAGGCCACTTTTTCCAAATGGGAGCTCCCCACAAACACAAAATTTTACCTCCTGAGCTGTTCTGAAGCAGCTCCTGCTCCAGTGAAGCAGAGGTTAGCCAAGACTGGCTCTTTGCTTTGGAGAAGAGGCACTTGGGAGAAGAAGCAAGTGGGCGCCAGGAAATGTGTTGTTGAGTGCCATGGCCCCCATGGCCCCCCACTGGGAACAACTGACATATATGAACATCTGTTACAAAATGGCACCCACTGCCAGCTCCTTCATATCAGATTTTATGGAATCTTCACCTCCCTGACTATCCAACAGAACTGCAGCACAACTAAACTCCAACGAGTCAAAAGTATGACATTCCTACTTTACAGTTACGTGGTAGAAGCAGCTTCTGAAGGATTGTGTCCAACACTGCACTGAGAACATCAATAGATCTAATTCTTAACATGGCCAAATCTGTCGATACTTCAGTCCAGAGATGGGACACATGATAGGGTTGCCAGGTGGCAGTTGGAGATCTCCCAAGCCAGAGCTGGCAACCCCAAGATATGAACACACAGGACAGATCTTTCTACAAATCTGAAAAAAGTTCCAGTTTTGCAGAAAAATCTGAAATCTACAAAAAAAAAAAAAAAGAGGAGGGAGTTAACTCCTCCAAAATAATAGAAGCAGTACCTGTAGGTTCAAGATATGAATGCCCTCTCAGTGCCCATTGTGGGGGTTGCTAAGTAACCACAACAGTATTGCCAGCCTTGATTTCTGTCAGTAAAAGGCAGATGGAGGGGCAGAGCACTTTCCAGGGCTGTTTTGACCTTTGAAGGAGGACTCCTTGGGGCCAGGCCAGACAACAACCACTGGTTGACTTGATACCATGCACTTTCCACATGACTTGCCCAGGGTAGCAGCCACCCCATAAGTAGTTAGAATTTCAAATTAGGATCTAGGGGACCCAGGTTCGAATTCCCCACTCTGTGGGGAAAGCTAACTGGGTGATCTTGGGCCAGTCACACATTCTCAGCCTAACATAACTTGTGAGTATAAAATGGTTGTAAGCAGGGCTTTTTTTGTAGAAAAAGCCCAGCAGGAACTCATTAGCATAATAGGCCACACACAACAGCAGAAACTTATTAGCATATTTAGGCCACACCCCTGACAGTGCAGCTCCCTCCCATGGCACATAGGGAACCCGAGGGAAGGAAGGCAGCTTCTAAATCGCAGCTGCAGGGCGCCTGGGGTACCCGAGGAGGGGAGGCAGTTTAAACTGCCTTCCTTCCCTGGATTGGATTGGCTTCTCCAGGTGCCCCACAGCTTGCGAGGTGCCTGGGGAACCTTGGGGGGGCCTGTAGGTGTGGCCATCTCGGAAGCCAGCTGGAACTCCGTTCCTGTGCGTTCCTGCCCAAAAATAGCCCTGGCTGTAAGTATAAAACAGAGGACAGAAAATGATATCAGCTGATTTGGGTCCCCATTATGAAGAAAAGTGGGCTATAACTGAAGTAAATAATAACTAAATATAGCTGAAGATGAGAGTTAGATAAAAAGATAGGTTGTTTGGTGGGTTGGAAGGAGAGAAGAAAGCAGGGAAAGGTGAAGATTTCAGGATTTCTGGGAAGAGAGAACAAAGAAATAGTGTGGGGAAGGTGATTCAGAGGGAAATTAGGTGTCCCTCCCAAGTCCTTGAGGTTCCCCATTGTGTAACTGGGCCCAGTGGTCAGCAACACAAAACTGGGCCCAGCCCAGCAACCAGTGCTGCACAACTTGACCGTAGTTTTCCTGGACAGAGGCTGCTTGGGGGAAGATAGTAGTTTATCTGGTGGGTGGAAAGGAGAGAAGAAAGTGGGAGAAGGGTAGAGAATATGGCATTTTTCAGGGAATGGAAAGGCTAATTAGTGGAGGAGGAGAACGTGATTCCCCTAGAAGTCCTTGTCTATATCCAGTAGCTTTATGGCACAGGTAATGTGGGTTACTACTCATGCCAAAGCTCTTTGGATTCAGGGTGAGCTCAGAGTAGTTTTCCCATCCCCCAACATGAATTGCTGCCAGAGTTAGGGTTGCCAAGTGGCCCCGGGGGGCGGGGAAACCCCCACTCCAGTGGCCTGTTGCCTGCCCACTGGGATCGGGCCGCCATGGGGAACCCCACCCCCAAATTGCTGGGTGGAGAAGATGTGCCCAGCGCAATGACATCACCCAGAAGTGATGTCATCACATCAGGCACGTTTCGGGGGGGCCGCTCTGTAATTCGAGGGAAAACTGTATGGTTTTCCCTCGAATTACTGAAGTCCCGCCCCGACATGCCTGATGCGATGACATCACTTCTGGGTGATGTTATCGCAGTGTGTGCGCTTTGCGCGTGCGCGCCAGAAGAACCCTGGAGCGGCCAGGATTCTCCCCGCCAATGGAGCAGGTGGGACTTGGCAACACTAGTCAGAGTTCACTGGCAAGTCAAGCAGAAATTTAAAGTGGGGGTAAAAATGAATGCAATAGATCACAAGTAAATTCACTGATTCAGTGATAGATACCATGACCTCAGAGAGGTGTCTCTGTTGACTGCCAGCTTTGAAATGCGCTGCAAGAGTTTTGCAAACCATGCACTAAATGAGACTGTTACATAAACCATTCTGTTAGATGCACATAAACCATTCTGTAGATTTTTTTCTGCACAATTTTTCTGTTAATACATCAAGACTTGTTCACAGAGTTTTTAAAGAATACTATTGTGACTGTGGGAGTATCTCAGATACTTTAATCACAGCTGTGAATAACGTATACTGAGACAGAGGAATGTGATAATAGTCTGCAAGAGGAATGAGGGTAAGAGAAACATTGTCTTATGTCTTAACCACCCTGGTTGCATAAACAGGCAAGCGACTGAACTGATCCAATGCAAATGAAGTTATTCAGTTCCCTGCAAACTACACTATGCCAACTATAATCCTGCTTCCCCATCCTTCTTCTCTTTGGACTGATTTCCCCTTCCCTTTTGCATATTAATAATGACATCACATTTCAGAGGATCTTCTTTAAAGAGGCTCAGGGCGACATGCATGGTTCTCCTCCATGTTATCATCACAACAAACACTGTGTGAGGTAGGTCAGGCTGAAAGAGAGTGATTGGTCCAAGGTCACCCTGTGAGTTTCATAGCAAATGAGGATTTGAACCTGGACCTCCAAAGTTCTAGTCTAACACTCTAATCATTATGCCACACATAGATCATGTTTTAACCATGGTTTGTATCAGTATACATGTACTAGTGTATTATGGTTTATTAAGGGAAGGAAGGAGAGGAGGGAAAGTACACAATTCTGTAACCCGTTAGTTAACAACTGAAATGAGATTCACAAAATTACACCGCCGAGCCATTATTTAACCTATCTTTAAGTGATCTTGAGAACATCTTCTAAATTGTACCGTAGAGAGTGTACTGCTGAAACGTGCAGGTACAGAAGGTTCCTTCTGAATAAATCCATCTGAGCCAAATGGGCTCCCTTAAACTCCCACAAAATATACTGTATACAGTACTGAAAGAAATAACTTCCTGCCTCCTCCTCCTCCTCCTTCAGAAGGGGGGGAAAATCAACAACAAGTGCCAAGCAATAGACAAGCACGAATCATGGCTTTTAATACTCACAGATGACTGCTCCAGGTAAGACTATGCCTCTTGGGGGGATCTCTATTTATAACCAACATTTTGATAGGCTGTTGGGGGCAGGTGTTAATGTGACAAAGTATTGGTTTTTACTGCGACTCAGATGCCTCAACCCAAAATGGAAGACAGCAGAGCTGAGATCCATCATTCATATCAATCACTGGTGAGGGGCAGAGGGAGAGAGAGCAAAGGGAGTCCGAATAGACGGCATGCAACACATTGGACACCACTCAAGGGGACTTAAAAGCCTCGGGACTTTTTCAAATGCCTTTATGGAATGGGGAGCCTTTTCTTCTTAGAAGTCTTTTGGCCAGAGAGCAGGGGCTGGCATTTGGGGCTTTAAATAAGCCTCTGGCAACAAACCAAGCTGACAATGACTTGGAAATGCCACCAGTAACTCAGATTCCTGTTTGGGTGGCCTTCGTGGTTTCTGGCTGCACCACCTTAAATGTTGGTTAAAGTGCTTCCCCTTCAAGAAGGCAAGGGTGCACCAGAAAGCAAGGGTGTACATATGTTTGTTTGTTTGTTTTTTAATCACCCAGGGATAATTTATAGCACTAGGAGATACTACTAGCACTCAGAAACATACAATGGTTTATAAAGTTCTGCAAATAAGGTCTTAAATTGACAAGATGAAAGAGACTCATCGATTCTGGGAGATCTCCAGGCCCCATCTGGAGGATGGCAACCCTAAGCTAGCCTTTAATCTTTTTTGTTTGTTTTACAGGCTAAAAAGAGCCACATTATTTGGCTCTTCCTTGCACAGGGCTGCCCAGTCCTCCCTGGCCACCTGCAGGGGATGGGAGGGTAGGGTTGCCAGATCCAAGTTGGGAAACTCCTGGAGATTTGGGATGGATGGAGCTTGGGGAGGACAAGTACTTCAGTGATGTACAATATCACAGAGTCCACACTCCAGAGCATCCATTTTCTCCAGGGGAACTGCTCTCTGTAGTCTGGAGATGAGTCATAATTCTGGGGGATCACCAGGTCCCACCTGGAGGCTGGCACCCCTATCCTTGCTGTGATCTCACTGCATGGGTTAATTATAGGAGGGGTTGCAGACACTTAGTACATTAGTATACGCTCAGAACAAGGGAGCAACTGATAGCATAACAACCTGTGCAATACTATGACAGGATTCCAGTACTGCCATAATGTTAAGCCTTTCTAGAGGTAGATTGTCAGTGTGGGCCTGTGGATTTACATGACAGGTACATGCTGGTTGGCTGACATGATTTAATGCCTGTGGATGGAGAATACCTGCTCCACAACACACACACACACACACACACACACACACACACACACACATCCTATTCTGATTGGAGTTGCTTTCATAGCTTCTCTTTACTCAGTTTCTTGAGCCATAACTTCAATTTCCCCATTAGGACGGAGCCATGACCATAGCACTAAGCAAAAGGGTACAATTTCCTTGCTTGGTTCTTCAGTTAGTCTGACAGTGCAGAAATGAATGTACCAAACAAAACACTTTCATCCTATCACATTGCTCAACAAAGCTTGGAAGCTTTGCTGAGCAGAATGGTAGGATAACAGCCACTAGAATGTTGTATGAACAGGAAGACATTCTATTCTGCTGGTAGTACACAGCTCTCTGTGCCCTTGTGTGAGGCAGGAGGGGCTATGTTTGAAATAGCCAGAGTGGAGCACTGCTTTCAGACCTACAGTGCTTCCTTTTTCTCTTCTATGGCCCTTTCTGCACCTGTATTTTGCCTCGGTTTCTGAGTGCGTCCTATTCTTCTGTTCTGCATTCCCTCGCGCTTTCACTTCCAGTTTGTGTCAGGGCTTTTTCTTGTTTCTGCATTTGTTTTACAGGAATCTGCATTCAGACTGCTTCCAGTACACTCTTGCCCCGCAGTTACAAAAAAACCCTTTTGCAGTGATTCTTTTGTTCTCATCCGTTTTCGAATAACTAATCCTTTCTAAAGTAGAATTGTTTCTGCAGGTATTTAAGTGCTGCTCACTGCCCTCCTCCATTTCCACCTCTCTCTCTTTAGGTTGACGCTCCCTCCCCGTTCTGTTTTCTTTCCCTCCTTCTCCAAAGACAAAAGAGGACGTGTCCTCCCACTCAGGCAAACTTTTAAGAAGCCAGAGAGAGCATAAGAAGGAACCAGTAAATATAAAGGACTAGGGAAGGACTAGGGGGTTCCCTGCTCCCAAATGTGTCAGTCTTGCATGTGTGGGCCTGGGTTTCCCCTTCCCTTTCTTTTTGCAGAATCACGGAGGGAGGGAGGGAGGGGTTGGGTCTGCAGTTAAAAGTTTTAACTGTAGCAGGATGATTGCATAATTTTTTTAAAACAACTTTGGATGCCACCCACAGAGTGTCTTGTGACATTTCCATATTAATTAGGAAAAAAATGTGAATTTTGTTTGTAGATGCCGAATGCATACAGAATACACAGATAAATAAACCAGGGATGGGTGGGGGGAAGAAACAATACAGAGGGAATGCATGTGACTGCAAAGTCAACTCTTAAGGCTCGACTCCTTGGATTATCTGGAGCAAGCTGCCAGTGCAGAAAGGGCCTATATAAGGTAGCCGCAGGAAGAGCACCAAAATAAGGAACACATTGTAAGACTGTAAGAAAGCAATATATGTGTCAGAACGTTACCAGTATTTTATCAGAATATACCATACTTGTATTAATTTTATTTTTTTACCGTTACAATGGATCTTTTTACTTTTCGGTTTGTGGGGTTTGGAATGCTAACAGTTTGGGGGAAACAGCAAGGTGCCACGAGTGTGATTTTAACTGAAAATATCCTGTTTCTAAAAGGATCCTTACCATAGAGTTTCTTGGAATTCCTCGAACAGCATGACATCACTTCCAGGTTTTCCCAGAAATGACATGATGCTCTAATGCTGATAGCACCACCCGGGTCCCAACACCCCAAACTCCTGCCAGTATCCTGCTGGTGGCTGTCAACCCTATTGGGAGCTCTCAGCTAAATTTACCGTCTGGTGTATTTTCACTTTTAGGTTGCAGTCCCTTTACATTTGTCTGTATGCTTATGCTGAAGTTGTCGTTTTTAGTTACATTAGCTAGTTTTCATTGTCAATAGATCCTTTAATGAGGCTCGTTAACTATAGCCGCTCTGAGCCTTCCTTTTGGTGGAGAGAGCGGGATATAAATTTAATAAATAATAAATAATAATAATAATAATTGTGGACTGTGCCATTCAGAAAGAGAGCTGCTGTGGTAACAACACACATTCAGGTTTATTGTTTTGCCTTCACCAAAGATGTTAGGCAGTTGTAAAGTGCAGCAAAGCATACTGGCTTTAAAGGAAAGCAGTTTGGAGTTATGTTAATAAATTCTCCCCTGCTAATGTAGATAAGTATATTGCTCTCTAGTGTTCACTGGTTGTCATGATGAACGCAATTGCCAGCTTCAAGTTTTTTTCTTTCCAGGGAATAATCCTTCAGATAAACTGTGGCTTTGAGACGGAGGCTAACAAATCTCCTGCTGTTAGAAAGCTGTGTGTGAATACAGTTTACATTTGGATTAGTATCAGGTGTATGGATGCTTTTCGTTGATGGAACCTCAAGCTGGTCCTGTGAATGTTTGTGCTTGCTCAGGTTCAAAAGGTGACACATTATTCATATCTGGTGGTTACATAATCTGGTTTCAATGCTGTGTTTCGCCAAGTTCTCATGCAATTAGATGTATCTTGGAATTCCATGCTGAAGAATCAGGAGGAATGAGTTCCCCAAAGTGTGTAGTCTTGATTCCTATCAAGAGTGAAGAAAATAGAGAGGGTGCTTATGCTCCCCCCCCCCCCCAATTTATCTCCCTGATCTGAAATGGCCACAGGGAAGTGCTGTTTGCCCCACTGGAGGAACCTCAGTACATATAGAGTCATCAGTAAGGCAAATAGCACCCCCTGGGGCCATTTCAGATTAGGAGAACAGCCAATACCGAAGTTTACCATTCACCCAGGCTTGTCAGGACTCATTTCCTATCATTGCCAAGTAAACTCCAGCCCTGAGCCCTACCTGTGAGGAACAGGGAAAAAATGGCTGGAAAAGGGTCTGCATGGTGATATTATAGGAATCTCCCCATGTCTCTATGGTGTTTATCACAGAGATTAGGGGAAAGGTCTACGGCAGGGGTGTCAAACATGTGGCCCGGGGGCCGAATCAGGCCCCCAGAGGGTTTCTATCAGGCCCACAAGGGACTGGCTGTCTCCTGCTTCTTCCTCCAGTTCTGCTGCTGCTGCTGCATCATAGTTTGCTTTCCCAGATTCTCTCAATTACTCAGGAGGGATAGATAGGCAAGCTTCTGCTCCCTGCACTGGGCTGAGGCTCCTCCCCCTTCCAGATTGCAACCGCACAGACATTTTGATGCAATAATTCAAAGCAAGAAGTGTCAGTTATCAGAGCCTGTTAAATAAACAAAATATTGCAAGAATGCTAATGTTTCAAACATGTTTTTATTTTAAGTAAAAATATCTTTGTGTTTGTATCCTTTATCAAGTTTATATCTCTGCTACCTGGTGTTACATTTTATGACACACATGGCCCAGCCCGGCCCGACAAAGCCCAATTTATGTCAAATCCAGCCCCCCATAACAAATGAGTTCGACACCCCTGGCCTAGGGCGTCACCCAGAAGGGATGTCACATCCTCTCCAAACACCACTCTTCAGAGGCACTGCCCTCAAAATCTCTGAGCATTTGCCAAGGCAGTGCTGGCAACTCTAATGATCCCCTTTCTCCCTGTGTCCTATTGTCCCAACCTGAATCATGTTTCCAAGAGAACCTTGCCATCAGAAGATCTGGAGAAAAATATAATGTGTATTTAGGCTCCAACAGTGCTGTCAGTTCAGTTTGTTGTAATATGCTGTATGTGGGGTTGTTTTTGAAGGCCCCCAGAAAATACATATTGGGCTGAAGTGCAAGAAGACACACTAGAGTGATAAGATCTACACTGGGGACAATTCAAGTTTTGGTTTGGGCCTATAATGCCCTAAAAACAAGACCTCTTCCATTTGAACCTCCCTTTCACCAAGATCTCTTCCTGAGACTCATCTCTGGTTCCTTCTATCAAGAGAGGTGAGGTAAATGGTGACCAGAGTTAGGGCCTTCCCAGCTATGATGTGACATCTCTGGGACAAGCGCCTGCCTGAGATTTACCTAATGCCTTTGCTAAGATGCCAAGATACACACCAATAATGCTTCAGGGGATTATTAGGTTTATCAGCTTCAAGAGGGGCCTGGAGTTCTCTGAGAATTCCAGCTGATCTCCAGACTACAGAAATCAGTTGCCCTGGAAGAAATGGCCGCTTTGGAGGCACCAAAATGGCACCAAGTCCTCACTGTGGCTGTGACCACACTAGCAGCTTGGCGTGATATGGTATGGTTTCTAACTGAACCGGGTGAAAGTATTGCAGGGCATATCAGCCACACGGCCCTGCTGCAGGCTACCTATGGAAACATCCCGTGGTAAAGCATCCACATTCTTGCAGCGCATCAGCCATGGAGTGCATCACCAATTTTTTTTTTTTTTTAAAGCGCATCTCCAGTGGCGGAATGGATCTGCAGTTTCAGACTGCCAAATCCATTCTGCGCACACTCCCTCGTGTTCACACATCCAGCCATGCATGATGAATGCATGGAGAAACAAAAACACCACTTTGGAGGTGGTGGCTCCAAGTCGTCCTCTGACGGGGTGAGTACACACGGAGAATGCCTGACAGATGCGGCTGTGTGAACAGGCCATTTAATCCGTTTGGGAAATGTGCTTATGTCGGGCCAAACTGCCAGTCTGAACACAACCAAAGATTCTTCCCCTCTCCAGACTCTGCCTTCTTCAGGTATTGCTCCAAATCTCCAGGAATTCCCCAAGATGGAGTTGGCAACCTAAATGGCAATTATTCCTGAGGTTTTTGTTTTTTTTAATTGTTCTAATGTAACTTTTTCTGCTGGTGTTGGTTTAGTTAGATGTATTGTTGCTTAATTCTGTTCTCATTATTTTATTTAGTCAGCTGCTTTGAACAATTTTGAGGGATTATTTATTTATTCATTTATTAATTATTTGTGTTTATTTTATAGCCTGCCAATCCCACAAGCAGGTTCAGGGCGGGTAACATCATAGAACAATACAATATATGCAGTTAAAAATTTAAACAATAATAAACATTGAAACACAATCACAATTCAGACAAGTCAACTGATTGTGGGAGGTCCCCTGGCATATTATTTGGGTTGGTAGGTGGGTGGCAACAATCTCAGGGAGGCCATATAGGGACGTCTGCTGCCTCAGCCAAAAGCCTGGTGGAAGAGCTCTGTCTTGCAGGCCCTGCGGAACTGAAGAAGATCCTGCAGGGCCTTAATCTCGACTGGGAGCATGTTCCACCAGGCAGGGGCCAGGGCAGAAAAAGCCCTGGCCCTGGTTCAGGCAAGATGGACGTCCCTCAGGCCAGGGAGAACCAGGAGATGTTGATCTATAGAGCGTAATGCTCTTTGGGGCATATATGGGAAAAGGCGGTCCCTCAGATCTTTCTGATCAGGAAATCAGAAGCTCAGGGCATTATTTATTTAATCCATTTGTACCCTGCTTTTCTTACATCATTTTTCTCTCCTCCATTTTACCCTCACAACAACCCTGTTAGGCTGAGAGAGTGTGACTGGCTCAAGGTCGTCCAGCGAGCTTCCATGGCATGAGTGGGGATTTGAACTCAGTTCTCCCACATATCAGTCTGACACTCTTAACCACTACACCACACTGGTATCTGATGAAATGGACTCTGACTCACAAAGTCTCATGCTGAAATACATTTTGTCAGTCTTGAAGATGACACTGGATTCCTGTTTGATTCTGAAACCCAAATTGGATGTTACACAGCTGGCAGAGATGTTCCCAAACTTCCCCTTTCTGGATGATGCACATTTTGAACTCTAATCAAGACCATTCACGTTCTTCATTGCCATCTTCATGAAAACTCACAGATTAAATAATACTTGATGAAGGAATGCTGATTTAACACACTACATAAAGACATCTATCTAGGGGCATACACACTTCACGAGGAAATGGCTATCTGGCGCTTTCACATATACTTAATAATGCACTTTTAGTGTACTTCAACGAACGTTTGTGCTGGATTTTGACTTCAGTGTATGCAGGGGTCCTTTCGTAGAAAAAGAGGTGCAGGAGCTCATTAGCATAACTCAATAGCATATGCCACGTCCCCTGACATCACCAGAAGTGTGTCAAAAAGGGAATGTCAGTTTCAGCCCCATTATATCCTATGGGCCATTGAAATCAATGGCAAAAACTCATAGGGTATATGAGGGGCTGGAGGAAAGGGGGTTTGAGGGAGAGGCTCCAAACTTGCAGGGTAGCTGCTGGGGCCTCTCCTCGAAATACCCACCATGTTTTAAGAAGATTGGACCACGGGGTCCAATTCTATGGGCCCCCAAACAGGTTGTCCCATCCCCTCCATTGTTCTCTATGGTGGGAAAAAATGTTACCTTTTTTTCTACCATAGAGAACAATGGAGGGAATGGGGGCAACCTGTTTGGGGGCTTGTAGAATTGGACCCCCTGGTCCAATCTTCTTGAAACTTGGTGGGCTTTTCGAGGAGAGGCCCTAGCAGCTACCCTGCAAGTTTGGAGCTCTCCCTCAAACCCCCTCCCCTCCAGTGGCTTTTAAAGTTGCCACTGAATTTCGGCAGCAATTCGGCGGTGAGCTGAATCAGATTAGAGAATCTGATTCAGCCCGTGGCTGCCCTACTGGCCAGTCCTGAGCTGGCGGAGCTTTGCTCCGCCTCGCTCCAGCCCCAACGGACCCCTGAGTGTATGAAAGTAAGTGTCATCGGAGTTTAGAGCAGTTACACTGCAGCTGAAGGGAGGGGGGCAGGTGTTTCTCTCTCTGTGTGTGTAGGTATGGAAACTGCAGTTTGAGGCTAGAAGAGCCTGGGAGACAAGCAGACAGACACAAAAGGGAGCTGGCTGAAGCACCTTGAGGGTGCCAGATCTCTCTGTCTCTGGGGATCTGATGCAGAGTAACAAGAAGTGCCTTGCTGCCTTCGTCTGTGTTATACTTGCTTATATCTCCTTATATATAACTGAGTAGTAGGGTGGCCCTTTCTGAACATTCCATATGATCCTAAATCAGTTGACTCCATGATGTGTCACTCGGAAGCTGTCCCTATCCACTGGCTGCGTTGCCGAGTCTTGCCCCCAACATTCTAAACAGTTTGCTGTTCCTCTCCCTCCCATAGCCAGTCAGAACACAAAGGTCATTTGCATATGCAGGCTGATTGGCCTTTGCCTCTAACATTCTGAACAGTTTGTTGTTGCGAGTCACTGACTGTGTCCTGAGGTAAAATATATCTCCCAATTTTCCCTTAAACAGTCACTGGAGTGGCCAATCTCCCTGTGTGGCCTGGAGATCTCCCAGAAATCACTGTGTTCCCCAGGCACAGCACATCATTTCCCTTACAGAAAATTTACTAGCTATTACAACTGATCTCCAAATGACCAAGATCAGTTCTCCTGGAGACAATGGCTACTTTGGGCAGTGGACTCTATGGCATTATACCCTGCTGAAGTCCCTCTGCACCCCAAACCCTGCCCTCCCCAGGCTCTACCCCTCAAATCTACAGGTATTTCCCAACCCAGAGTTGGCAACCCTGTAACTGACTATGGAACCACTTTCCAGACCCTTGGAACCCATAAGACATGGCATAGGAGGAGGTGCTTTTCTACCTTAGCTGTCACTGCATAACCCCAAATCAACATAAGTCAGGGGTGGAAGGAACCATATCACCATGAGGCTGTCCTCCCATACTACCCACTTGGGGCAGCAAAATGATTTGAGACAGCCCTGCCTTATAGCTAAGCAGAAGGAAATAAAAATGGCTTGCCTCCCTCTATTTCCCCCTTCTGTCTGCCACCCCACCAGCCACAGCCGGGACACTCACCTGGAGCTTCCTTCTAGAACACATTGTATTTCTTCCCACAACAGGCCTTACTCCTAGTTTGTAAATAAAGCAAACATTACTAAATATTATCCAGCACTCTCTCCACCAAAAGTAACTGTTGTGTACTGATACTGTGGTCGCCATGTGCTCCCGCAATGGCGACCGCCACGTGGATCTTCACATGTGATCTGAACCTACCTGAGCTTTGGCCAGGTAGGACAACAGATGGTCAGATCCTGAACGGCCACCAATCCTGTGCCTAGGTTCCCCCCCCCCCCCCGGGAACCTATGAACTGCAACCATGAACTTAAGGTCCTATCAGGACATTCGGGCGAGGTCAGGGGATTATCTCCGACCGGCACAAAAGCGGGCACGAAGCCCGAGGTTTGTCATGTTCCATCTGACCCGCAATAAACGTCATGCTGTTTTCACTGCTACCGGCCTCCCGACTCCAATACTTTCCAGTAACTGGCCCAGATGATCACTTCCTCTGGAAGATCTTGCTCTTCTCAGAGGAGGGTAGCACATAATTACACACACATACACCCTACCTCAAAGAGCATAGTGGTGAATCAGTGGTGAAGCAGCAGAATCACAGAAGGAAGGGCTAAGGTCAAAACCTGAACCGAAAGCCAAGGCAGGAGGTGAAGTAAGGAACTGGCAGACAGGCTGTGCTCAAATGACACTGTCTAAACAGTGCCAGGCCAGGTCAGCCGTCTCTCCAGCTGGAAAAAGAGTGCCAGTGAGAACTGTGTTCACTGAGAGACACATGAAAGCCATTCAGCATGTTTTCTTCCCCATGGCTGGGTAAGAAAACAAAAGTGCTAACTGGAAGTGGAGGGGGAAGTTGCTTCAAGGAAGAGGTACCAATCTGCATGGAAGGCTTGTGCTGTGGTCATTTTTTTGAGCCACACAGTTTGCTTCTTATTCATTCCTCCTCCCCATATGACTTTTGGCTACCAGCCATGCTCAGTTAGTGTGTCTGCTGGCATTCAGAGAGCGGCTTCACTCAGAAGTCCTGTTGGCCCTACAAGAAAAACACAGAGCCTCCGAAAAACAGTTCATAGCACAGTTGCATCCCACCCTTTTCCTAAAGCGCTCAGGGTGTTATGCACTGGGATTATCTCTTTTTACTCTCACCACGATCCTGTGAGGTAGATTACGTATGGAGATTGCAATTGCTCCAGTGCTACTCAATGGGTGGTACAGTTGTACAGGAATTTAAGCACAAGTTTCCCTGAGCATTCAAAAATCCATGAGATGGCTTAAGTGCTGGTCCTCCAACTGAGGGTCCAGTTAACACAGCATAAAACAGTCCGAAACGTGCATCATAGGAGCTTGGAGAGAGCTCTTGGGTACATGATGATGCAGGCGGGCAATTACTTTGCTGTATGTCCAAATCCTGATTTTTTAAAAACAAATTCTGGGTTGACACTTTTACCACACTACCTCATAAGGTACCAGGAATTTTCAGTTTGCCTTTCTGTTACACAATCATATACATCCGGAAAAACAAATGTACATGCCGCGATATAATTCTTCTCTTGCACACATTAAAACAGGAGCCCAGTAGCACCTTAAAGACTAACGACATTTATTTCCGTATAACCTGACCCTTCTGTCTACCAGGCCAGTTTATATACACAACAGAATAGTGGGGAGGGGAATATAACAAAGAGAGGCCAGTTCAAAACAATATCCAGTTCAAAGAGAAACCAGGCCACTCAGCATAGATGTGAGACAATGACAGCTGTTGTTAGATAGTCAAAATGCAAAATCTAGTCCTGCTTCCCCTCCCTGTTGTGTCAGTGGGCTCTGACAGATTTAAACTCCCAAGCATCTGAAGAAGTGAGCTCTAACTCACAAAAGCTGTATGCTTTAATAAATATTGTTAGTCTTTAAGGTACCACTCTGTTGTGTATTAATGGGCAGTCAAGCGGCTTCCAATTTATTGTGACCTTACAAATCAGTGACCTCCACTGGACTGTTGTTTTATTTTTTAAAATGTATTTTGCTGTGACAGTTACCTGTCTGAGGATCTTTCACACATCTATGCGCACCAACAAACACAAACACTCGAGCAGGCAATGTCTGTTCCTTACGTGCATAACTGTGCATTGTAGTGCAGGACAGCCAGAGAGGTGGAACAGCCCGAGCTGCATTCTCCAGAGGGCCTCCCCCTTCTGCCTGCCTGAACCAGAGAGGCAAGGGAGGGTACTTCGGTGCAGGCAGGGAGGGACTCACTTTCACTTCCTCATTCACTCCGAACAGCAGCAGACGCAACAGCAACTTGCTGGTGTGGTGGCGTTTTCCCCCTGCTGTTAATAACAGAAGTCAAAGCAAAGGACTGCCAATCCATTTCCCAGCTCCCAGCTCTTTCTTCCTGGAGCCAGTGGTACCCTGAAAAGGAGCAGCAGGTGTTGCGGATGGGCATAGCCGAGCTGGAAGGAAGAGGGAGGATGAGCTACAAGGAGGACCACCACTTGGGGTATGGTGATGTCGAAGAGGAGCTCCAGAACCTAGGGTAAGAAAAGGAGCTGCGACTGCAAGTAGACTGAGGAGACCTCTCCTGTTCCCCAGAGAGTTCTGGGAGGCTTGAAACATGACTTACATTATGCAGGTGTAGATAACAACAGCAGGGGCATTCCTGATTATGAACATTTTCTACCTCCGAGCTTTTGCTTCCTTGGTGCTGGTTCAGACCCAGCACAAATAGATAGGGTTGCCAGCTCTGGGTTGGGACGTACCTGGAGATTTTGGAGGTGTAGCCTGGGGACAGTGGGGTTTGGGGAGGGGAGGGGTCTCACTGGGGTACAATGCCATAGATTCCACCTTCCAAAGCAGCCATTTTCTCCGGGGTAACTGATCTCTGTAACCTGGTGACCAGTTGTAATTCCGGGAGATCTCCAGCTTCTACCTAACACTGGCAACCCGACTAGTGGATAATATTGTGGGATAAACTGGGGGGAGGTGGATGCAGATGTCTGCGGTGCATGGGAGGAAGCTGTTTTCTGCTTCCCCTACTTTTAATCTACAGGGTTGTATTTGACAGGGCTGGAAATGAGGACTCACAAAGCCCACAATAGAAAGTGAGACAAATTTAAAATGGCGAGAGCTCGTTGCAGGGGAGAGGCTGGACTTTCTGGTGTTTGCTGGGGAGGGTTGCCAACCTCCAGATGGGGCCTGGAAATTACAGCTGATCTCCATACTACATGCTCCATACTACAGCGACCACAACCCCTGGAGAAAAGGGCTGCTTTGGAGGGTGGGTTCTCTGGCATTATACCCCACTGAGGTCCCTGCCAGGAATTTTCCAACCTCAAGTTGGAAACCCTTGGTACACTTCTAAAATCCTTCATGTACTCTTCCTGTGCCAAAGTGGTACAGTAGACAGTGCTCAGTTTGTAAAGAAAATACATTTTAACACCTCCCCAACTGGCTCAAGAATAATTTTTAAAAGCGAACAAAATAGGGCTGCCAAGTCAGCCCGGGGGGCGAGGGATCCCCTGCTACAGGGGTTCCTGATCCGCCGGCCAGCATTCAGCCGGCGGGGGGAACCCCACCCCCCTTCCCCAATGTAATGACGTCATCACGTTGGGGGCGTTGCCAGGGCGATGCTCTGGCAATCGCCCCAAAACTCTATGATACCATAGAGTTTTGGGGCGATTGCCAGAGCGTTGCCCTGGCAACGCCCCCAATGGGATGACGTCACTTCCGGGCTTTGCGTGTGAGCCTGAGAAACTCCCGGACGACGGAGGACTCCCCCCCGCCAGTAAGTTAAGAACACTTAGGAACCCTAGAACAAAATGGAATGGCCGTGGGGGAAGGGGAGAATGTCTTGGCACAACTAAATCTTGTCATATCACCCATGCATCCACAAAACTCCAGGCACCACCAATCGCTTTCCTCCCCAGTGATGAAAAATGGGGATGCTTTGCTGGAAGAATGCAGGTTCCCTACAGCAGGTGCTGGACAAGATCGTTTGACACCCCCCCTTCCCCCCTGCAGCAACTGGTAGTAGTGATTGTTATTAAAGACTTGGTGTTATCTTGGCATCACATTTCCTAGTCTCCTATCCATGGTGCGATCCCAATTGCTGTATGGAAATTAAGAATGTGCCGTCGAGGGCCCTCACCCTCTGCTTCCCCCTTGGCCTCCCTCTTTCACTTATTACAGATTAATTCCCATGTCCCTTTGATGGTTTATTGTCTCCATTGTTTAGTGCTGTATCTGCGTGTGGTGTCAGTGACTGTGGTTAGTTCTGAGGACAGGGTTTGCAATTCCCTTTCTAACCATGATTTCAAATAGTTTGGAAGCAATCCTAGGCCGAGTTCAGACTGGCAGTTTGGCCCGATATAAGCCCACTTTGCAAGCGGATTAAGAAGGCTGGTTCATACAGCCACAGATGCCTGGGGTTGCCATGCCGCACTCACCCCATCCTGAAGCATTTTCATCCTGCTTTAAAAAGGTACCTGGTGAAACCAGTGTTAAGCCATCTGGGTGTGCGTTCATCCCACTTCCTGGCAGTGTGGATGCAAATAAGCTGCACATCAAATGGTGCCGGTAATGTGAACCCGCTGATCTGGCTGTTGTGCCCATGCGCCTATGCACCCATGTGCCTACATGCAGGTCACCAAAATGGACCAAAGCTGCGTGCCACTGCGGCACCGCCGCCAGGGGCCACCCCACAGTGCAAACGCTCCATTTCACCTCCTCCCCGGTATGGTCCTGCATCAGTCTATGCAGTGTGAACGGAAAACCCCGCAACAACTTGGCCCCGGTCTTTTTGCCCCGCTTCCCTTGCGCTTCATTTTGCCAGTCTGTCTTCAGCCCTAGTTAGCTCTAATCATTGTCCTGAAGCAGTTTTAATGTTAAAACCACAGAAAGAAAGGAAGGATTTGGGCACAAGAGGAGATGAGGACAGGAGGGGATGGAATATTCAAGACATTCCTCATCTCTAGTCTCGAGAATTGTGAAGCAACATTTGAAAAGCGATTTTCTTGTAATTCTCTATACATAGCCCTACTCTATATCCTTTCTGTGATTTCCTGTTAGGGTTGCCAAGTCCAGGTTGGAAAATACCTGGGGACTTTGGGGGTGGAGCCAGGAGAAGGTGGGGTTTGGGGAGGGGAGGGGCCTCAGCATGGTACAATGCCATAGAGTCCACCCTTCAGAGCAGCCATTTTCTCCAGGGGAGCCGATCTCTGTCAGCTGGAGATCAGTTGTAATAGTGGGAGATCCCCAGGCCCCACCTGGAGGCTGGCAACCCTATTTCCTGTAGCTCTTAAGACTTGCCTGGCATCTATTGTTTCCAAAGATCCTTAGCACTAAGCTTCAGTTATAGGCACAGGTACTCCTAAAGGTGCAGTTAGATGAAGTAGGGTTGCCAGCATGAGCCTCATAACCTGCAGGAATGGGGGTCCTCAATGGCAATGCAGTGATGTTGTTGGAGTCACGCTGACATCATTTCCTGTACCACTGAAAGTTACATCAGTGTACCACTGGTGATGCTCTAGCAATCTGTCAGAACTCTATGGTAAATCATAGAGTTTTAGCCAGTTGCTGGAGCATCATCAGCAACACGCTGACACCACTTCTGTTGCACAGGAAGTGACATCAGTGCATTAGGACACTGGAAATCACCCCCTCCCATTATATCACCATTTTTCTCCCATGGGCCATGGCAGGATGGGTCTGCTGGGGGTGGAGATCCCATGCCCTCAGCAGGAAAATGACAAGCCAAGGTGGAAGGGAGGAGTTAGTCATCATCAGCATTATTTCCTTTCTGTGAATTTTACCACATGTCCAGAACCTGGGGTAACCCTCATCTGCTGTATGACCAGATGGAAAATCCACATGGGCTATGGATAAGTGCGCCATGGGCTATGGAAAGGTACCTTAAGGCCTGCATTAAAAAGTGGTAAATCTGTGCCTGGACTATACCACTTCAGAGTTCAAGTAGGTGTTTGAACGCTTCTCCATTAAAAAAAAGTATTCCCTGCACATCAAAGACTAGCATGAGCCAGCACAGTATAACGGGTAGAGTGTCAGGCTAGGAACTTGGACTCCAGGTTCAAATGCCCACTCTGGCATGGAAGATGGCTAGGTGACCTTGGACCAGTCACACACACTCTCAGCCTAACCTACTTGATGCAGTTGTGACAATAAAACAGAATAGGGGACAACTATGTTTGTAAGCCACTTCATGTTCCCACTGAGGGAAAAAAGACGGCGTTTCAGTCAGTCAATCAACCAATCAATCACGTGTCTTCCAGTGAAAAAGCCTTCATGCTAAGACAAAGTAAATAAAACTCTGTGACTTAGACAAGGGTACTATTCAGCAGTTTTGTTTTGTTTTAAATCACACGCTTGGTTTTGGTTGGACAGAAAACGATTTAAAGGAAAATTATTTCTGTGTCCAACTTTTGTAGGGACTTTCCACATAGAGATCCGGTTCATGGCCTTCCACTGTGTTTTCAGCTATATAAACTGAAGAGTGCAGCCTTTGAAAATAATGAACAATACTGATTCTCAGTGTGATCATCTAGTGACAATCTGACTTGATTATACATTGAGCAGAAACTACCCTCCATATGAAGGCCTTGTTCAATTTCCTGAGAGGATAAACCAGCACAGAGATATTATGAAAGTGCTGTTAAGAAAGAGGGTGGCGGCAGGGAGGGGAAGATAGACAGAGAGGCCACACATTGTTAACAGGCATGTATTAAGAGTAAAGAAAGGGATAGCATATGATGTTGGTGTGTATGATGTGAGTGTGTGTGAGGAAGATTTGGATATGAGCTGAGAGTGTGTCTGCTAGACCACCTGTGTGATTCTGTCCCTTTTCAAACTGTCTTTGTATTTCGTTTTAGTAACTGGTTGCTAATGGATTTTTTCTGTCATTTCAGACAGACCTTTTTCAGTAACCAGCTGCTAGCGGAATTTATTTACCTGTTCATACAAACCCGCTTGCCTTGAGTTAGCAAAGTGTGGCTGAGCCACTTTTGAGGGAAACTGCTTTTTTCCATTTTCAAACCCCTCATTGCACTTCTGAATCACTGTGGTGGGCTGTTTAAAATGTCCACTCCATTGAGTCAATGCATCTCAACAGTGCTGCTATAACACTTCAGCACTATAGTGGTATAGCACTGTAGCGCTCACATTAGAATGTTTTTTAAAAGTGAGAGGGAAATCGTACTGTGAAAAAGGGAGGGTAGAAAGTGGCACTGTTTGAAATGATCATAGCACTTCAGAGACAGCTCATTAATGGAAGGATATTATTCACTGTATGAAACCCCTGTCCCTGTATTGCTTTACTTGAAATCTGACCAACAATAAATAACATCCAGTTTAGAATGGTAATGTGAAAAGGGCCTCTGTGTGAAAAGGTGAGGAGGTGAATACAGTGACTCTTTAAGTTTAAAAAGATGGCAGTTCATGTACACAACCAAATGACAGTGATGTAATTGTACAGCACTGATGTTTGGTTGTGTAAATATACATATTCTTCTCGCTCACCAGAAAACATTGGCAAGGTAGGTCTGACTTCCAGCCTTGTCTCCCAAAAGGCAGTTTAATTTACATCCTTCCTGGAGAAATGGAAACCATGTTTGATGTTTGTGCTCTCCAGTGTCACTTTGACTGGACAATATTCAGTGAAACTTTAATTTTTTTTAAAAAGTGCCACAGACAGTGAACTGAGGTGACTAATATTTTTAAAAAAACAGCTTCTCTGGACAGTTTGTAAGCATAGGAAATGAGGAAACTTTAAGAAACATGTTAGAAACCTCAATGACATCGTAATCTTGGACTCAATAACTTTTTTGAGAACCAATAAGAACCCTCCAATGATAAAATAGCATGAGTAACCATTGAGTCGCAGAACTGCTTTTGGTCTTAATTTTTCCATGTGAAATACATACTTATCCACTGGACTAAAAATAGTCTTGGCAGAGTGTTCAAAAGAGGAAATATTTCAAATCATTTTCAAAACTTCAATAGGCTCTTCCTTTTGGGTGTGACAAGTTTCCTGTGAAGCAGCAAAATCCCCCAAGAATGGCAAAATGACATGATCGAGGGCTTATTTTCCTTCTGTGGTAACCTTTCCCCCCAACTAGATTGAACGTAAAATGGCAGAAAGGTCATCAACCACAGGCCAAGATTTGGGAGTGCTACTGCACTTATAATGGCAAACTCAGATGATACCTTTTCCACTGCAACATTCATTATTTTATTTATAAAATGTTTAGGCTCTCTTCCATTATAAAATATGTTCAAAATGGTTATCAAGTTGAAATAAGCTAAAAGACATACACAACAGGACAGCTAAGAAAACCCCAAACTAAATCAGTAGCCTAAAAAAGAATAGACAAAGTAACAGAACAAACAAAGCCATCATACACAATACAGAGAAATTTAAAGCTCGAACAAACAAAAAATTTCAACAACCCATAAAGAGAAACTGCTTGGTAGAGTTCCCTGGGGACTGGAATTCAAAGCTGTGGCGCCACTTCAGAAAAAGCCCTCATAATTGTAGATCTTACCTCACAAAAACATGCTAGATGAGCATCATTACTGTGTTATGATGAACAAGATCTAGGCCAGGGTTCCCTACCCCTTTCAAACCTGTGGGCACCTCTGGAATCCTGACACAGCATAGTGAGCACATCTGCAAAATAGGTGCTGTAGAAGGTAAAAAATGGCTGCCACAACTTACCTTCAGTCACATAGTAAAGATCATTATGTGGTGGGGGCAGCTGCTGCCAAAACAATGTTTTAAAAAATCTGTACAGCCAATCAAATCTCCAGTGGCCAATCAGAAGCCATGCTGGGCAAAAGCCGACCTTACCATGCCCACTTTCTAAAAACACTTGGTGGGTGCCAAGAAAGGTATCTGCAGGTGCCATGGTGCCCATGGACACTGAAATATACTGGAGGCTATCACACACCCCTCTAGGGTTGCCAGGTCTGGGTTGGAAAATACCTGGAGACTTTGGGGGTGGAGCCAGGAGAGGGCGGGGTTTGGGGAGGGGAAGGGCCTCAGCAGGGTACAATGCCATAGAGTCCACCCTTCAAAGCAGCCATTTTATCCAGGGAAACTGATCTCTGTCAGCTAGAGATCAGTTGTGATCCCCAGGCCCCACCTGGGGGCTGGCAGCCCTACACCCCTCTATACCTGTGGCTTTCTATTTTGTGAAACTTAATGTTCTGTGGAAGGAGAAATGGTATGTCAGATTTCCCTGAAGCCTGAAAAATAGGAATGTTTATCACACACCTGCAGTGAACAGTGGGTTTGTGAGCCTGGAGAAAGGGAGAGGCCATAGTTATAGTAATTGAGGCAATACTTACCCATCCATTCAAGGAATCTGCATTAGACCTGTGTTTGCATTTTCCATTTGTGCCGCTCCATGGGGTTCTGAAGCTGGAAGGAAAAAGGGGGTCATCACTATTTGACCAGGAGTAGCCATGGCTGGGGAGGGGGGCGGGTAGTCAAGTCACTCTAGAAATGCAGCTGTCTTTGCTCCCTGTTTTCCCCATTTGTACATGGGGTTACATTGGCAAGATATCAGGGTGACTTTCTGCCATCATTACCCTTTCTACACTGTGCATACTTACCCTGTGCCCCCTATTTGGGAGACACTCCTAGCAGCTGCTGTGGTCGACTGTATAGTCCTTGTATCCCCGGATGGGTAGAGTATCCAGGTTGGTGTTTCTGTCCTGAGGTGAAACAACTGTTCTGAGCAGACAGGTGTTAGCAATATTGCTATAACAGTGTTTCTTCTTCTCCTTGGCTGTTTGTACAAAGTCTCTCTTTGAATCTTGGCCTACAGTGTAGCCTTTTATCAGTTTCACTTGATACTCCAGCTATGGCTGTTCCTTGAAAACCATGCCTTGAGCCACAGGGATCTTTGCTCTGGTCACATCTGTGTTTGATAACTGCAATACACTCCGTGGGGTTGTTTTTGAAGACAGTCCAGAAACTTCAGCTGGTCCAAAGTGTGGCAGCCAGACTGGTGTTAGAGACATGGAACGGGGATCTTGTCATCCCTGTGCTGAAAGATTTTCACTGGCTCCCCATCTCTTACCGTGCCTAAACATCTGGGTTGCCAGTCTGTAGGTGGGGCCTGCAGATTCCATGGAATTGTAACTATCTTGACACTATCACTTCCTCTGGAGAAAATGGCTGCTTTGGAGGGTGGACTCTGTGGCATTATACCTCACTGAGGTCCGTCCCCTCCCCAAACCCTTCCTTCCCCAGGCTGTACCCTAAAATCTCTAACGATTTCCAGCCTGGAACTGGCAACCCAACTCGAGTACCAGAAGGACTGCTTCATCTCATATTGTCCTGTCTTCCAAGTGCTGAGAATTTTACTGTCTGAAAACTTCAAATCATGGCTTATGATGATTGCCTAGCGAAGCGGCTTCCTAGAGCATTTAGTACAGTTCTGCATGTTCTTTTCTTAGGAACCTCTGACTGCAAAGATCTTTGCTGTGCTGTCCTTATCAACATGTACAATTTTTAATCATTTAAAGAGTGCAAATGTGTTTTATGAACTAGCATGCAGCAGCCTTTAAAAAGTGACCGAGATAGAGAGACAGAGAGACAGACAATCCTAGGTACATTTACTTGGAAATAAGTCCCCTTGTATATGGTAAGACTTCTTAAGCATATATAAGCTTCGGTACCCATTCATCCAGTTTTAGTGGATATTCAGGATCTTTCTTCATGCATCATTTTTTGCCCTGATGCATTTTTGCTATTGCTAATCACCATGATATTGAGTCACTGCTATCTGGCCTTTTGTTTTGGCAGCTACTTAATCAGCTCCTTTGGAGCAACAGGTGTTACTAGGGTTGACCCTTTGATCTTCTTCTGTGTGTTATGTTGCTGGTCCTTGGAGCAGCTTCTAATCTTACTAATCTTACTATTATTCCCTATTAACAGCATTAGGTTCCAAATATGTCTTCTATTTAAGGTTCTGTGAAGGTACCCTGAGCTCTGTGAAATGTCTAATTCTTTGCCAAATAACTCACATTTCACATTCATTTGTTTTGCTGCCAGGATTTGGGCATTCAAAGAGTCTTTGTTGACAAGGGGGGATGGGCACAGACCAAATTTGATCCAAAGTCCGGGCTGGACTTTGCCCAGTTCAGAGTTTGTGAGCCAAGGTTCAGGGAAGGTGACTTCTGCCAAACACTCACTGAGCTCTTCTGCTTGGTTTGGCTCACATGCCCTGCATGTCACTTCTGGGTGGTGTCGGGCCCTGCCCCCTGCATGCGTAATCCAGAAGTGACACAAGCACATCACCAATGTGCTTGTGTCACTTCTGGGTAATGTGGGTGCACTGGGGGCAGGGCTCAACACCACTTGGAAGCGATGCAAGCACACCAGTTCAGTTTGGGTGGGTTTTTTGCTCAAGGGTTCGGTTTGGGGCCACCCAGTTTGCAAGCCCCAGACCAAACTGGGCTTTCCTGGTCTCACTGTGCCCATCCCTATTGACAAGGACTGGAGGAATACAATAAAAGTAATGGATGAAGAAAAAGGCTAGGATGGAGGACTCTTGCAACCCAAATCTAAGACTCCAGTGGGGCTGTCGTTTAGTGGCAAGGACCTCTGCTTTGTATGTAGAAGCTCCCAGGTTCAATCCCTGACATTTCCAGTTGAAAGGACCAGGCTGTAAGTGATTTGAAAGACCTCTGCCTGAGATCCTGGAGAGCCACTGGGTAGACAACACTGCCCTTGATGAACCGAGGATCTGATTCAGTATAAGGCAGTTCCTTATTTTGTTTATTTATTTATTTATTGTATTTATGCCCCGCCTTCCCAGGCAATCGGCTCAAGATGGCTACCAGCAAATAAATACCATAAATAATGGTTTACAATGTTAAAAAAAATTGTGTTCTTGTGCGATGCTGATGTATCTCCAAGACAAAAAGGTGTAAGGATTAGTCACCATCTTAAACTCTTTTGAGATGGGTTTTAGGATAGAGCAGATGGGACACTTTTGTATATGAAGGACAAACTGCTGGTCAGAGTACTGCAAGTGTTGTCCAGTGGGAGTCCTATCCAGTCCTTTCTCTGGTTTCTGAGACATCACATAATAATCCACACATGCTTTGCAGGGCTCATTTTGTAGCAGGAGCTCCTTTGCATATTAGGCCACACTCCCTAATGTAGCCAGTCCTCCAAGAGCTTACAGAGCTCTTCTTACAGGGGAGGATTGGCTACATCAGGGGTGTGTGGCCTAGTATGCAAAGGAGCTCCTGCTATGAAATGAACCCTGCTTTGCATTTTTAAAACTGTATTGTGTTTGTATTTCCTTTTTCCTCCAGGAAGATGTAGAATTTTTGTACTATTTGCCTGCAGGTCATACCTTGGGATCTTATTTTAAATAATTTTATTTGCAGCGTTGGCTAGTTTGTACAATTTATTCTGGTTTTGCTACTTGCAGTATGGGCAAGAACACTGAAGTTTCACAGTTACACACTAAATTTTACTCTGATTGAAGTGGATCAGTTTCCTATCTTGTATCCGCTTCCTGTGTTGTGGGCCTGTAGCCAGGATTTTTTTAAATTCAGGGGGCCTTTAAATAAGTCAGGCCCCCCCCCCCACAACCCCTGTGCACCCCCCAAGGGAGTGGCTGGGCTGGATGGGAAGTCAGGGGGCCTTGGCAATAAGTCAGGGGGCTGGGCCCCAAGATGCCCCACTGTAGCTACTGGCCTGCTGTGTTGTTTGTTTGTGTGTGTGTGTCTGTGGAACTGCAAAATACTCAGAGCCATGGATGTGAGAGACTTCATTGTGCTAAAGAAATATACTGTAGTGTTCTTGACTGTAGATTGACTTATTCTATATCTACGGATTTTCCATAACTGAGAAGCCAGTTTTGCTCTATAACTTACTATGGTCAATAGGGCATTAACAGATCTTGAACTTTACTATCTTGTTAGGTGGTTTCATGACAATCTTACTCGGCATGCAGCAGAGGCTCTTCTTCTTTCCAATGGCAGTGACGGGAGTTACCTCTTACGGAAGAGCAATGGCAAGACCGATCTGTTTTCTCTCTCAGTAAGGTAAAGTATGTTGACACGGAATCCAGGGGTCAGCTGTGTTAAGCTGAGGCAGCAAAGAGACTTGTGGTACTCTAAAGACAAATAGAGGCATAAGCTTTTGATCAGGGGAAGTGGGCTCTAGTCTTCGAAAGCTTATGTTGCAATTAATAGATGCCACAAGCTACTTTGTTGTTTTTATGAGTTAGGATGTTCTTGGTGTCATGTTCTCGGGACCGCAGAATTCTCCTCTGTGTTAATTACTTGAAACAACATCACCCTGGTATTCGAATTCATAAACATGAATTTAAATACCCGTACAATGTACTAAGAAGTGGGGAGAAAGAGCCATTTAGCCACTCATTTGCTATCCTGATTGTTAATACAAACAGGTGAATAAAGGTTGCTTCCACACTGAGGTTTTGCTCTGGTTTGGCATATAAATAAATTGGAGCAGATTTTTTTTTCCAGCAACCACAACACCATCTTTTGATCTTTCACCTCCCAAAGTTTTCTGCAGCTTTGTCCCAATCTTCTCCAAACTTGGCTTGACATGTCCGTTGAAGAAGGACTGTAGTCAAAGTGTGTTTTCATGCTGTTTAGTCAGAAGGCACACATTTTTGCTGTTTTTCCCACACCAGTGGTTTTTCCCTTGACCCATGACTATTATTCCTCCTCTGCTGCTGGAGAGCTTTTTTGACTTAAAAAAAAAATCAGAAGTTATTATATGGCTATAGTGTTATGTGGATGCAACTACTGCCAATTTGTTAAAACTTGAAAATGCCCTCTGAGGGAAAAATGTTTGGAGGAGGGGCTGAGTCAAGTAATGTATGTGGGAAACCACCATGTGGATGCTCCATTGCTGCTGTGAGTGTTCACAGAGGCAATGAGATCTCCAAGACTGGACCATACAGGTCATGGCAAACCCTACTGTGTGTGTGTTAAGTGCCATCATCACAGCTGACTTATGGCAAACCCAGCAAGGGGCTTTCAAGGCAAGTGAGGAGCATAGATGGTTGCCACTGCTTTTCTCTGCAGAGTCTTCCTTGGTGGCCTTCCCTCCAGGTATTGATTCTGCTTAACTTCTGAATCTTATGAGATTGGGCTATACCATGCAGCCTTCCCCCTCAAACCCTACTGTAGAGTAATCTGAGAAATTAAACACTGTCTTCATCAATCTATAACATGTTGATAAGAATATCTAAGATGATATATCTTATATGTAGGTTTCCCACCAAATTACAGTCATGTGATATGGCCAAAGTTAAGTACTTCTAAGTTTGTTTCAATGCTTGGCAGAGTTAGGCTCATGCTTATATTAAATCAGTAGAGCATAGAAGCACTTAGAAGTTTCACTTCAGCAGAACGGTACTCTTAAAAAAACCCTGTTCCTTGGTAGCACTTAAGTTGAACAGAATCTTATTATTTAGCATCACTTCTGACCTTCAGAAGGTTATGTAAATTTGCTGAGTTATTTCTGGCAAAAATATGCAAATTAAACCATCCTCTGGCCTGTGATATATTTCTCATTAGGCCCACAGACCTGAACAAAGCTCTGTGTATGAAACAAAAGAAGTTGAAAGCGGCATTGCTAATAGTGAAGTCTTTTGATGATCAGCAAACTACTGCGAAGGGGTGGATGAGGGGATAGAGAGGGGCCTCATATGATGCAGGGAAACAAAGGATCCCATTCAGTTCAGGCCAGAACACACAGTGTCAGGATGGGGGCAGGCTAGGGTTGCCAGCTCTGGGTGGGGAATACCTGGAGATTTTAGGGGTGGTGTCTGGGGAGGGACCTCAATAGGGTACAATGCCATAGAGTCCACCCTCCAGAGAAGTCATTTTCTCCAGGGGAACTGATCTTGGCCGTCTGGAGATTGATTGTAATAGCAGGAAATCTCCAGACCCTGGTTGGCAGCCCTAAGGCAGGCTTTAGCCCCAACTTTCATGCTCTCCCTCAGGTACTGTCTTTCTCCACAGATGGGAACGACAGCCTTATGTAAAAAACATACAGAAATAATAGGAGCAAATTACTCTTAAAGAAAAAGTAGTCACTTCACTTGGCCACAATTTTTAAGACCAGGGCATTAGGGAAATGTCACAGAATCAGTTGTCACCCTAAATCACACCTATAATTTTTATTTATTTATTATTTGTATTTATATCCTGCCCATCCCGCAAACAGGCTCGGGGCGGGTAACATCATATTATAATAAATACCATTAAAATTTTAAACACAGTATAAAATATTAAAATTTCAGTACTTTATTTTTGTTCCAGAGCAAAAGATTCTGTCAAACATTTTCATGTGGAGTACACTGGATCTTCGTTCAAGTTTGGTTTTAATGAATTTTCAAGCTTGAAAGACTTGATTAATCATTTTGCCAATCAGCCCTTAATTGGCAGTGAGACAGGTAGGTGACATGTTTTAATATTTGCACTTGTGTACTTGTGCTAGTCCTCTCCTCTCCCTTCCCTTAGGCTATGGCTGCACCAGAACCGACCTACTGTAGTTCTTCATATTTTATTGTATATCAGGTGAACCCTGATGGTCCCTCAGTGTTCCACTCCTGCACTTCTCTTTTCACAAATTAGATATTTATCATATAACTAATATTCTAGAAGGATAGTGATTGTAGCCATATTTGTTTCAGGTTATGAATAAGACAAAAAAGATGTCATTGACTACATAGTATCATTAATCTGATTTTTAAATAGATCAAGTCTTTGTGCTTAAAAAAATATTTCCTTCTACCATTACATTTGGTAAAAGAGCAGTTCTTAATCTAGTAATAAATTTGCTCAACTTGCTTGTCTAACCAGCTTCAATCCTATTCAATCTCACCCAGTTCCCCTTCTTATTACAGCCCCTCTCCTACATAACTTTGCCCGTTATTTAATCAAAGAGGACTATCTCCTCCTTTTTCATCACTGGAAAAGCTGGTTGGATCCAGTTCACAGGAAAAGTTTTGAGTCACGCTGAATAATTGAAGAAAGCAGCCTTTCTATGTGTGTGTGTTTGATTTTGACTGGGAAAATGGTGAGAAAGTATCAGGAAAATATAAAATATTTATTTATTTAGTGAACATATAGGCTGGTTTTCCACTTCCCCAAAACAGTATACCAAGTAAAACAAAAGGCCTTCATAAATCTGAGTAAAAACAAATAAACTAATAAAGATTGAATAACAAACAAAAAAAGTCAGCACTGATAGCAGCCACACAACAACTGAAAGCAGGCACAAAAATCCCATAAAAAATCAAATATATCCAAATAATATAGGAGCGATCACAATCAGCCACTGGGAATAAACGTGGTCTTAATCTGCCATTGAAATTATAGCGATATAAGCACCATCTGTGATTCATCTAGAAAAAGTGGTCTGCAAATGGAGAGCCATCTCTGAAAGTGTTCTGGCTGCTACCCACCTGATCTCAGAAGATGGAGTCATCTAGAGAGAAGCCTCTGCTGCAGATACCAACATTCTGGAAGCTTCATATGGAAGAAGGCAGCTCTTTGAGAACCCCAGTTCCAAGCTGTTTAGGGCTTTTAAGGATCAAAATCAGTGTGCCATGCCTTATTTCTCAAAATATAATGGCCGCAAGCAGTTTAAAGCATTTATTTAAAAATGAGCATGTCAGCAGATTTAAACATGGGCTTCCTGCATGAAGTATAGCTGGGTTCTTCAGGGAGGACAAGGAATCGTGGATGAGAAAAAAGCCCTTTGAAAACAGTGTGTTTCACTTTACTCATTCAGAACTCTGGCTTCCTTAATAAACATTTGCAAATTATATACCACTCAGAATGCTTCTCGGCTAGCCCTGTGTAGACACTATGGCTGCAATCTTACAAACACTTTATCCTCTGGATAAAATGGGACTTACTTCAGAGTAGATATGCTTAGAATCATTACTTACGTTAAGGTACTCTCCAGGTTCTGGTATTTTTGTTTTTGTGTCTGAACACTTAGAGTTAATTAAACAGTGACTAGAATTGACAACCAGTGGGGGCGGGGCCCATGAGTTTGCCAGATCCAGGTTGGGAAACTCCTGGAGATTTGAGGGTGGAGCCTGGGGAGGGCAGGGACCTCATAAGAGTACAATGCCATAGAGTCTACACTCCAAAGCATCCATTTTCTCCAGGGGATGTGATCTCTGTAGTCTGGCGATGAGCTGTAATTCCGGGGGATCCCCAGGTCCCGATAATGGTTTCTTTTTCAGTTTAAATATTTGAGTTTGAATATATTATCTCAGATTTTTAAAGGCTGAGAGCAAGGGCTCTGATTTGGTTTTTTCAAAAGTCTGACTGGTGTCCAGGTCAGAAATGCTTTAATCTCTTTGAAGTATCATATCTATTTCCTGAGATGAGTGTCAAACCAGCATTGATGTGGCCCCAATTGACTCACTGCACTGCAACTTGAGCTCTGTTGTTAAACAGTACTTAAATAGGTTTGTTACTTAACACAAGAGGTGCCCCACGTCTTTTTGATAGACAGCTACCGCTTAGAACAGGTCTGGAAAAAGAAGAAAGGATCCAATTATCAACCACTTACATGACAAATAAGCCATATGGAGCTGACATTTAAGAGCGCTTAAGTACCTAACCATCTGAGAGGGGGACAGAAAGTCAAAAGTCCTGATCACTCTTGATCCATGCTTGGAGACTTCTGCCTCTGTGGTACTGGATAAGAGGGCATTTTCCAGGAACTGGATCCCTACGTGTCCATACTATTTGGTCACAAGCTGCCTTAGCCCTCTGCCCTGTTTTTGAGGGATGGCTCTAGCATTGTGGGAAACCTTAGACACAAACCTTTTGAGTGCTCTTTTACCTGGTGAAGGATCA
Organism: Lepidodactylus listeri; assembly: GCA_029233225.1. Taxonomy (NCBI): domain Eukaryota; kingdom Metazoa; phylum Chordata; class Lepidosauria; order Squamata; family Gekkonidae; genus Lepidodactylus; species Lepidodactylus listeri. The sequence goes on from JARCFY010000009.1 coordinate 27,796,944, forward strand.
GACGGGTCATACAGACCAGTAGAGCATCTTAACATGCCAGAACGCCATCCAAGCTGTGCTATTCAATTGTTCTGCTTCTCCATATTCACAAGGCCCAGAGCATCAGAATGTGATTTGTGACGGCCCACTTTTCTGTAGCTAAAATACAGTATTTTTGACCTTTCCTTACTGCAGAGGAGAAACAATTGTATGCTGCATGTTCCGCCAATTCCCTCTCAAGGTTTCCGACATTGATTTCTCTTTAAAAAGTAAAACCATGCCACCAGACATGGGCTTAGATCCAGTGCAGTGTTTCCACAGACGGAAGTGTTTCTATCTGTGGACTGTGACCTTCTCACCTCCTTCCTCCCAGGGCAGCCCAAAATGCCGACTGAAATGCTGCATTCAGGACTCAGGGAGGGTGCATTTGGGGCTACGGAGCGACGGGGAAGCAAGAAAATCATGTTCTGCGGATGGAAATTGTTCAATCTGTGAAAATGCTATGTTGGAACCATTCCACAATGCTGAACAATTTAGGCCCCACAGGGACTGATGCTCAGGTACTGTGGAAAGTTCATGGCCTTGCTGAACGCCCACTAGTTTCATTAAGAAAAGCAAACAAGACGTTAGACTGCATCCTCAGCAGCCAGGCCACACGCTTACATACAGTGTAATAATTAGTTATGTTTTAATATTTTGAGGAATCTTGCATGCTATTGTGGGCTCCTGCCTTTGCCCCCCACCATCTGTTACATCTATTAACAGTTAAAGACCTGGTGCTATATGATATCAGTGAACATGATCTCCAGCGCTGAATGATAGACTCGCCCAGTGGCTTACCAACTCCCTAATCGGATTCTGCCTGCTCCGTGAAACGCCTTTCATGTGCCCAAAATGGACAGTGCAGGAGGCTGCAAAATAGGTGTGAAGCTTCACAATGCCAATGAACTCGTGTCCTCCTATGTTCCTTTCCTATGTGGAGTAACGCACAGGAAGAGGAGTTGGCAGAGACAGTTGCCGGTTTCATACGCACGGGGCCAGAAGGGCATGAAACCTGAGGGCTTCAAGCTGGCTTATTGGATGAAAGCCCAAAGTCCTTCCTTTGTCCCATTAGAACCCCCAAAATGGTTTATTAACTTGTGGGAGGTGAAACTGATCATGAAACAGTTTCTTGTCGGAATCTTTGTTTGACCATAATGATAATAGCTACCATTTTGCAGAGATGCTATAAATGAAGATATTGGTGAAGCAGATCCTTCTCTATCCATCCATCCACCCACCCATCCATCCATCCATCCATCCATCCATCCATCCATCCACCCATCTGTCCGTCCTTCCATCTGTCCATTTGTCTGAAGACATATAAGCCAGTGTCAGACTATTTTAACTAAAACAGCCTCCCCTGCTTTGCTCTGGCCAGTCAACATTTTTTTCTTTTAGAAGAAGGAAGGAAGACGTCTCAAAGTTTCTGTTTAAAACAAGACCCTCCAATGTTCTCTTGTAGACCTCCCTTGGGATGGAGGTCATAACCAAGCAGCAGCTATTCAGAATGTGTCACTATACACCCTTCCTGTTTGTATTTGACACATAGGTGATAATTTTTGTAAGGTGCTCTCCTTAGCCTTGTGGACCTCAAGGGTTCTTATGAGCCTTTCAACCACAGCTCGCAGTAAGCATTCAGTCTGGTGTAGTGGTTAAGTGCACGGACTCTAATCTGGGAGAGCCGGGTTTGATTCCCCACTCCTCCATTTGCACCTGGCTGGATGACCTTGAGCAAGCCATAGCTCTGTACCAGCTGTTCTCTCAAGGACAGCTTGGGAAAGAGCTCTCTCAGCCCCTCCTACCTCACAGAGTGTCTGTTGTGGGGAGGGGAAGGGAAAGGAGTTTGTAAGCCACTCTGAGACTCTAAGTGAGTGAAGGGCGGGATACAAATCCAATGTCCTCCTCCTCCTCTTCTTCTTTGTTACATTCAATGCAAAATTTGGAATTATATTTAAGACACAATGTATTGGACCCAGTCAGCTTTTCCACTGTTGAAAGGGGATGGGGTATCTTTTTTGACCACCAAAAATACTGTGTTGGGGATCATGGGGAAAAAGGCATGTGAGATCAATGGGAAGTTGGGAACGGTTGAGTAAAAAGGCTGGCTAGATCGAACCCATTTATTCTTCATGAAATGCAAGTTCTTTACACAACAGTCCTATTTCACCTCTGCCTATCCCATGCTAAGCAGTATGGAATCACGACTATCAATAGTCTCACCATATCTTCAGAAGGACTGGGAGAAATCTGAGCCGGGGATAAAAAATGTGAAAGATAGAATCTCTGTTTTCCTTTATTTAGGTACTCTGATTGTACTGAAATACCCGTACCCTAAGAAAGTGGAAGAACCTTCTATTTATGAATCTGTGCGTGTTCACACAGCAATGCAGACAGGAAAAACAGAAATTGATCTTGTCCCCAATGCTCCATCGGTGAGTTACTGTTCTGTTGTTGGACTGGATAGAACACTGGCTGGACCAGTACAGGCTACTTATTTATTATGATGGGATGTACCTTACAGTCATTCCACTGGTGGAAGTGGTCCTTTCTTACCTCTCCTTTCTCCCAGCAGCCTCCTCTGACCGTCACCCCCTCAAAGGCATTGTTGGGGAGATCCAGGGTACCAAAAACCCAGATGAGTCAGGGGCTACAGATTAGCCTCAGTCAGCAACCCACCTACAATAATGGGATAGTGACACTTTCCTAGGGTTCTTGTTAGCGTTGCTCGGAAATGTATGTGAAATGCTCTGAGCACTCAGAAATTCTGTTTATGTACTAAGTATAGTCTTTTTAAAGCTTATATTTTTAATTCTATATATGTAGCAGTGTTCCTTCTAAGCTGAGTTAGTGTGAGCTAGCTCAGTTTTTTAGCCTCTGATTCACATTTTTGTCTTAGCTCAGGAAGGATGGCTCCAGAGCGCACTAATTTATGCAGTAGCCAAATTGCTTGCAACTTTCTGGATCCCCAAACCGCCTGACTATCCCAGGGCCGAGGGAGGCCCGCTTGGCAGCTACAAGGGCCAGGGCATTTTCTGTGGCGGCCCCTTACTGGTGGAATGAGCTCCCGGATAACATCAAGGCCCTGCGGGATTTATTACAATTCCGCAGGGCCTGTAAGACGGAGCTCTTCCGCCAGGCTTTCAAATAGGGGCCGCCCACAGTATTTAAATCTGGCCCTGGCCTGATCTCTAGCTGCCAATGTCCAACCAGATATGAGGATATGCTTGATCGCTGTTTTGATAGTTGTACTGAAGTAACGTCATCTATGCGTCAGGGTGTTTTTATGTCTATTTAAATTTTTAACGAAGTAATGTATTGTGCCACAATGGCTGTTGTTAGCTGCCCTGAGCCCACCGTATGGCGAGGAGGGTGGGATATAAATTTCAATAAATAAATAAATAAATAAATAAACTTTAATACCAGTAGCTAACAAAGTAGAATTTTTGCTCACAGGACTTCACAGCTTAAAGGGAGCATTGGTACTAAGTATAGTCTTTTTAAAGTTTATATTCTTTGTAAAGCAAGTATTCCCTATGTTTGTGGTTGGGACTTTAAAATCCCCCCTTTGTTATCAATGGTCAGTGACTCTTTTGGTACCTAAAAAGGTGCAGGGAGTAGGGGAAGTGAAATAAGAGCACCTTGTCCTGGCTTGTAGCATTTTTAAACTTCCTAAGTTAGGCTTTAAAATGTTGGAGGCATCTTTGGGTCCAACCCAGGGTTGCTGTCACATCTGGTTTGGCCTTAAGCTACAGGAATCTGTTGGCCAAAAAGGCTTGTTTTACCATCTAGGGCCATCTTACTGCAAGAAAAAAAAGTTTAACTGCATTGGCAAATTAGTTAAAAGGTAATCTCTTACATTCTTGGAAAGCCCTGAAGGACTCTCACAGGATAACCAAGAGCTCCTCAACAGGGCGAAGTTAATGGAATGACTTTACATGTTTACCTCCTGTGTAGGCAAAGAGCTCGTGCTCTTACCAGAAATATGATAACACAGTTATAAAGACAGTAATACGGTTATGTAATGACTCATTATCGGTTTACTTGTCCTTGTCCTCGGCCATTCCCTCCCCCGCCTCCTCCCAACACGTAACCTGTTATCTCTTTCTCTTCAGCTTGGAACAAAAGAAGGCTATCTGACCAAACAAGGCAAAATAGTTAAGGTAAGAGATACCACAGGTGTCTTCTGCCCAGACTATAAAGCCAAATTGTTAGAGCCCATGCATAGCTGGAGACAACACAGGGGAAAAGTATATGGAATTGGGAAAGTGGGTTCTGAAATACTAAGTTCTGTTTTGAGCTCATGGTAGTGTATATTGTTTCCTTCCTTCTCCTCCATTTTATGCTTGCAACAACTAATAGAAGTACAATAGTCTGGCAGTAGAGTAGTCCAGTCCCAAAGACTGAGGAACAGTCATGGCTGAGTGAGTGGAGGCGTAAACCTGAATCCCTCAAGTCCAACATACTAGAAACTACACTACTCTGGTTTTTCCATGTATAGGACTTTAAGGGGGGGGGGGGGGGGCGGAGAAGTACAGAAAGCAACTGGAGTTCCAACCACGACTGCTTTCTCACCAGTGCTACCAATGGTGGTCTGTAATGTGTGTAATATTTCTGAGGATATTTGCCCTTCGAAGAGTTATGTATACTCTTACACTAATTTTACTGCAGTTTCTGCTACTGATAAGAAGAAGAGAAGAAGAGATTGGATTTACCCTGCCCTTCACTCCCCAAGGGAGTCTCAGAGTGGCTTACAAACTCCTTTCCCTTCCCCTCCCCACAACAGACACCCCGTGAGGTAGGTGGGGCTGAGAGAGCTCTGACAGAAGCTGCTCTTTTTCAAGAACAGCTGTGCCAGAACTACAGCTTTGCCCAAGGTCATCCAGCAGGTGCAAGTGGAGGAGTGGGGAATCAAACCCTTTTCTCCCAGATTAGAGTCCACGCACTTAACCACTACACCAAGCTGGCTCTATATAAGATCTCTATAGCTCAGCTGCACCCAATTATTCCCAGTCTAGGATTACTGAATATGATGCTATGCCCAACTTTTAATGGTTTTAACTGTTTTTATTGCTTAATATTTATTTTAATTGCTTACTGTTTATAAATTATTGTTGTAATCCACGCTGAGCCCGTTTGCAGGATGGGTGGGATATAAATCCAAATAAATAAATAAAAATCATTTATTTATTTATGTATATATTTATACCCGCTTTCCTCCCCAATGGAGGCCCAAAGCAGCTTACAGCATTGTTCACCTCTCTTCCATTTCACCCCACAACAATAGCCCTGTAAATTAGGTAAGCTTGCCCAAGTTCACCCAACGCAGAGTGAGGATCTGAACCTGGATCTCTGAGAGACTAGTTCAACACTCTAACTACTACACCACGCTGGCTCTCCAGCATGAACTAACTTCCTGTTGGTTAAGTATGATACAATACAATATGTATTTCAACTGACTGGCCACACACTTTGCAACTGGTCATTAAAAGGTGAGAGATGTGCACACCCAATATGCTGTCCCCTTAGGTCTGCTGACCATCACATTTAAATTTGGGGTTAAATTCAAGTCCGGTTTTGGTGTTTGAGCAGTAGTAGGGATTTGTTTTGGGCTTTTCTGCTGTTTAAAATCCCTAAACTGCTTATTTTTAACAGTTGTGACTCCTTTTAAATTTTATAAAAAATATAAAATCCAGAGTCCTCACCGTCCCTTTCTTGCGGGCTTTTATTCTTTCAGAACTGGAAAACTAGGTGGTTTACATTGCACAGGAATGAGCTGAAATATTATAAAGACCAGACGGTGAGTGAGAATATTGCACTTGAAGTATGTTCTGAATAACAATCTTTGTTGTAGGTAAAGCTGGCCATTAAAAAACATTGTGGTCCAGGAGTCAAAGGATGGCAATTCCGGGGATTGCCATTTAAATCCAGGGTTTAAAATGACTTGTTTCTTTGCTAGAGGTTTAATGGAACATTATTTACCAGGAAATGTATTTGCCTCCATACCATGAAAAGTATCAGCTGTCCATTTCCACACATTAAGCCTCTGTTAAAGAGACTGGACATTTTTTTCTAGGCCTGCTGGCCACCCTATTTAAACCTCTTTCCTTTCATACTTTCAGAACATTCCTGGCTTCCACCATGGTTCACATATACTCTGGGAAGTGCAGGCATTTCTATCCATTGCTTGTCAGTTAACATGAAGAGTGGGTTGGTGGGGGTAACACAAGGGTAGCTTGATTAGGTAACTGAGTGCTCTTCCCTGTATCTGAGTCCACTAGGGTTACTAATGCCTTAGAGGCCACCCTCCAAAGCAGCCATTTTCTCCAGGGGAATGTAGGGTTGCCAGCTCCAGGTTGGGAAGTATCTGGAGATTTGGCGGGTGGAGCCTGAGGAGGGCAGGGTTTAGGGAGGGGAGGAGAGGGACATCAATGGGGTATTATGCCATAGAGCTTCCAAAGGGGCTGTTTTCTCCAGGTAAATTTATCTCTGTTGCCTGGAGATCAGTTGTAAAAGCAGATCTCCAGCTACCACCTGGAGGTTGGCAACCCTAGAACTGGACATCAGTTTCCCTGGAGAAAATGGCTGCTTTGAAAGGTGACCTCTATGGTATTATACCCCACTGAGTTCCCTGCTGTCTCCAAACCCCACACTCCATAGGTTCCAGCCCCAAATCTCCAGGAATTTCCCAACCCATACTTGGCAAACCTACAGAGTTGCAGCTTGGAAGAACACACCATAAGCTGCCTGCTGGCCAGCTCTGCCTGAGTGGGTGTGCCCAGAGCTGTGGCTTGGACGGGTGCCCTATAGGGCTTCCCCAGCCCCCCCCCCCCCCTTGCCCTTAGGCATTCTAGGCAATAGTCTAGTACTGGGAAGTGGGCAGATTGTCTCGGATACAAATAATAGTGATCTATGTTCCAGCATCACGTTGCAATTTTACTCTTCAATTAAACTTTTGAAATTAGCTCACTAATTTCCAGGTGGATTCAGGGCCATTTCGCAAGAGACAAGTGACCCAAAATGAATGTTACTGCTATATATTTATATCTATAAGCCCTATCATTTTGTCTTGCATGAGAAAATGCTCATAGGTTTTTTTTGGTCACATATATAGGTAACTGGAAACCACATTTGGTGACAATGCCACTATATCCTTTAATTGCAAACTGTATATTTTCTAGTGAGATTCCCCCGGTTCTTTACATGGAAGTGATTTCCAGTTGTACAAATTCATAGTTACTGGGCTGGGAGAGGAGGAATTTTTAAAAAAATAGTTAAATTTTCTGGAAGCATATATGTACAGGAAACACACAAAGATGAACGTCAAAGCAACAAACATACAAAACTATAATTTTATAAAATGAGGCAATCGTGGCCTTATCTCTTCCTTGGCATTTTTATTTTGGGAATCTGAGGTTCTGATCATGCAAGAAAAAAGAATTATTATTTCAAAAACAAACTTATTTTCCAGTCCGCAGAGCCAATCAGAGCACTAGACTTAACAGAATGCACTGCAGTGCAGTTTGACTACTCACAGGATAAGGTCAATTGTTTTTGGTAAGTTGTGGCCTAATAAATAAAACGTTAAGAGGTTTTTTTCTCTCTTTCTGTGTGTGTGTGTCTGTCTGTCTTCAGAAATCTCATGAATTGTCATGTATAAAAACAATTTATTAACAGAGGTCATTAAATGCTTTTGGGGAATGTTCAGCTCTCTGATAGTCTGCAGTACCATCCCAATTTGCCCCATAATCTACTTTGAATACTGCAGAGAAATCTTCTTGTTTCTTCTCATCTAGACAGTCTTCTGCAAGCAGACACCACCAACCCCTTCCTGACTGTGGGCTAGCTTTGTTGTCTTCTGTCTGTGCTGGTTCACATGTTGGAAATGACATGCTGGTTGTGCGTCTTATACATTTCCCTTTATGGGTACACATTTGTTTGTAGGGAGCCTTGGCCATTTGCGAATATCTGAAGCATCTACCCATGTCAAAGTCCTACCCAGAATGTGCTTTGAAATATGTTAAGTGTTTAGCGTATAAGGTATGGATTTAATCCAAAACTATAAATAACAACCCAGCAAAAGTTGATTATAGCTACAGTAAATTCCGTTTGAATCCCTGGGGCTTAAGTGAGTTTATTTATTTATTTATATTTCATATTTATACCCTGCCTTCCCCACGAACGGGCTCAGTTAGAGTTAACTTCCTACACTCTTTCTGGTGTCTCACACATGCCTTTTGTTTCTTTCTCATACCTAACTGGAGTCTTGCAAACTATTCATTTAACACAGCTTTCTATTTAGTAAACTTAAAGAGACAGTCCTCTTCAAAAAAGAACAAGACAAAAAAAATAACAGTTTTTGCAAAATGTGATATTTTTTAATGATCTCCCATGGACAGAACTAAGACAGCAAGGAGAGAGTACACACTTTCCCCTTCTGTCGCTAATTTTCCATTGGCAGATTTCCTTCCCCCTTTTATTTATTTATTAGTAAATAAGAATGTATTAAAATCTGATTCCCCGTGTGCATGCCCACTTCAGGAGCCTACTGTCTCATACACCCACCTCATTCTGGAATGGAGATGAGTATTTAGTCATAAATTCAGTTGAATGGGCCTAGAAAGTATAATGCCACCCTTAGACGATTCTTAATTCAGTTTAGCTTGATTGTTTCCTCCAGTTTGTCTGGTACTCACACTTCCTTCCGTCTCCTTTGGTTAGCTAATTGGACCGTGTACACCATTGTGACTAAAGCTTCTTGCTCACTGGAGAGGTTTGAGCGACTCTCGTTTTGCCTTTAGCTTCAGTTTCATTTGCAAAATGGGATACAAAGATTCCCTATCTATTTCCATTCACAAGTCAACATGCTGGTCCTTACCCCTAAGGCCCTAAAGGGCTTGGGGTGCCTGAAGGACTGGCTTCTCCTGTACTGTCCAGCTCACTTGGTGAAGATTTACCTCCCAAATTATAAGATTTACCTCCCAATCTGCTCTCTGTGCCCCCACTGGCAGAGATGAGGTGGGTGGCAACTAGAAACAGGGACTTTTCAGTGGCAGCACCTCACCTTTTGGACTTCTGTCCCCTCTTGAGGCTCACTTGATGCCTACCATACTGTCAGCTACCAGTATGGCTGCCAAGTCCCCCCAGGGGGTGGGGATTCCCCTGCTAAATGGGTCCCCAATCCGCTGGTCGGGATCTGGCCGGCGCAGGGTTGCCAAGTCTGGGTTGAAAAATACCTGGAGACTTTGGGGGTGGAGCCAGGAGAGGGCAGGGGGAGGGGAGGGGCCTCAGCAGGGTACAATGCCATAGAGTCCACCCTTCAAAGCAGCCATTTTCTCCAGGGGAGCTGATCTCTGTCAGCTGGAGATCAGTTGTAAAAGCAGGGGATCCCCAGACCCCACCTGGGGGCTGGCAGCCCTAGGCTGGTGGGGGGAACCCACTCCTGAAGTGGCCTGATCAGGCTGATGTGCCCGGCATGATGACGTCATCACGCTGGGCACGTCACCGGGTGACACTCTAGCAATTGCCCTGAAAAACCTATGGTACCATAGAGTTTTAAGGCGATTACCAGAGCGTCACCCCAGCAACGGGCCTAGCGTGTTGACATCACTTCCGGGGGACATCATTGCGGTGTGTGCACGCTTTGCACGTGTCCGGGACTCCTGAAGAGGGACCAGGACTCCCCCGCTGTTATGAAGGTAAGACTTGGCAACCCTAGCTACCAGGTCAAAACATTTATTTTGATCTAGTCTTTTAACAAAAGATTTTAAAAAATCTTTCCACCTGTTTTATGGTCTGCTTCTGGTCTGAGGTCTGTTTTATGGATGCTTTAGGGCATTCAATAGTTGTTTTATGCTGTTTTAATGCCAATGGCTTGTTTTTAATCTCTTGTTCCTTTTTATATTTGTAATGTATGATGTTATGGTGCTGTTTTTACTTGTAAGTCCCCTGCAGCAGGACTATGGAGCAGTGGCCTACAAAATTCCTAAATAACTAAATACAACTAATGGCTGTTTATGAAATAATTTCTTTATTATTATTTTTAAACAGTTTAGTATTTCCAGTGAGGACATATTATCTCTATGCAAAGACTGGAGTAGAAGCAGACGAGTGGATTAAGATATTGCAATGGAAACTGGTAAGGAAATGGCTGTGTCACAAGATTCAGCGAGCATTACTTAATTCTTCAGCTAGTGCGTTAATGATGACAGACAGCATTTCCTGCTGATAATGGATCAGGCTAAATTTCCATTCTGGCCTCACTAGTACTGAAAAGAGAAAATGACCATATTTGGGGATATAAACTGGCATACAAAAAAAATCCAGGTGGAGATTCTGCATATTAATCAGAGCATCCACAATTTATTTTTTCCAAGTGCAGCATCTTGGAATGCACTGCTGATGACCCCTTGAGTCAGTGGGGGAGGGTCTGTGACTCAGTACCTGCTTTGAGTACCTGCTTTGCAGGTAGAAGAATCTAGATCTAATCCCTGCCACCTCCACTTCAAAAGGATCTTAAGTAGTGAGAAAAGACCTTTCTCTCCTGTGACCCTGGAATGTTGCTACCAGTCAGAGTAGAGAGGATACTGAGCTATGAGAAACAGTGATTTGGAAGCTCAAACAGAGGAAAGGGAAGTCATGCATTTGGTCAATCCACAAAGTGCAAATTACTGGCGTGTACAGCCTCAGTTTGCCTTGGTGCTGTGCAGAAGGGAGGGGGCTGTACTCTTCAGCTTCCACTGAACCTTGCTGTTTGAAACTGGCTGCTCTGCAGTTAGCATTTCTTCTCCACTCTCTGTCCTGTGGAAAATTAAGGATGCCAAAGCTTGCAGTTTGCATTTTATGGACAGGCTGAGATGTGTATGATTGAGTAACAGGGGAAGGAGTAGCCAGAGCTGCAGAAAAGAAACAAAAGCAAAGGTGGGCAGCAGAGCCAGTGTCAGGAAGCGGGACAGCAGGGGTGGAGGACTGGAACTCCCCTTCTGTACAAGCCTTCACAGGTCCAGCTCTTCGTATAAAGTATTCAGGGCCTAAAATTATGAGACCTTGTTCCAAATTCAGTTACCTAAAAACAATTGCTGGGGTTTTTGTTTGTTTTGTTTAGTCACAGATAAGAAAACAAGCCCGCCAGCGTGATGGCACACTCAACCCATAGGTATCCCCATAGGAACTTTGCCTGCACGGGGCCCATCATGCTAGTTCAAGCTGATGTTCCATCAAGTCTGCCGTCATGAAGGACAGAAGAACTGCCATGCTGGGTTGGACCAGAGATCCATCAACCCCAGCACCATCCAGATGTTACTAGGACACTCACATGATGGTGGTATGGTGGAGCTAGCCAACCCTGCCTCTGAAGGTTGAAGGTCCATTTTTTATCTATTGCCGCTAATACCTACTGAGGAAACTACCCTCCATGAATTTGTATAACTTTTTTAAAAAAAGAACATCTAAACTATTGACCTTTACCAAATCTTGATGTGTTGATGGCCAACACCTGGTTTTTGGCATTGAACAGCACTGTAAGGTATTGTGTATTCCAGTCTTTGCTGCCGGGCATCACTTCTTTTCTATGTGGATAATTCCAGTTGCACAGAATGAATGAAAACACTTGAGGTGGGTGCAGTTAACTCAAAGGACTTGGATATTTTCATTGTATGAGCCACTGAATGACCTGTGAAAGCTTCAGTTCCAAAAACCCTGGCATACGCTACGTGCTCCACCAGCAGTTCCCTCGTTTCTCAAGCATAAACTGCATGCAGATGACAAAGAAAGTAGTTTTAACCTGGTCTGCTACGGCTTCCAAAATCATCGATGGGTGTGGGTGGTCGTGATAAAGAAGGGCCAAGGCTCAGTCCTTTCAGACAGCAACAGGCTTGTCCTCACAGGGTACTGCTTTGGAAGAACCATGGTTATTATTGACTTTTGTTGGGCGGGGGAGAGGTGGCTGCCCTGGCCACTGGGGGGGACTAAAAAGCTTCCATACGTAAACAGAGCACCATGTGTGGTGTTCTTGACCCAACAGAATGCTGTCTCATGAAGTTTGCCATTTAGGTTTTGAAAACTCCTAGCCTTACCAACAGCGATATCATGTTCTGTTGTTTTATGCCTGTTCAAACCAAATTGGTTTTATACTTTCTTTTGTATAACATTTAGAGGAAAGATTCCTTTCTACGGTAGGCTTATATTTCTCCCCTGCCCCTCCCCAAAATAATTCCTGGGTTTACTCCCTCCCACATTCCATAAAGCAAGTATAATGTGGATGGGTAGGTAAGGATGGGAAGAACACCTCTCTGAACCCAAATTTCTGCTTTTTAAACTATCTTACCCCACTCTAATACAGTTGTGTACAACAGTCTGCATACAGCCTAAGAGAGGGACTGGAGACAGACGTTTGCCTCACAGTGCAAATGGAACTATGCACCTTTCTCCATTCACAGTCTGCAGTGCAGATGACACTTGGGACACTTTGTATCTGACTACATAATAGATCCAGGAAGTGTTCCCATTCCAGCAATGGAATCCAGAACATGTGCAGTTTTGGATCAGAGCACATGTATTTGGCATACTATGAAATGTTGTTATACCAATAGCACCAAAACTATCCTACACACATATAAAGTCCATGGTCGACACACAGGAAGACACATCGCCTGCATTTGGGGAAAGTTATCATGGATGGGCCCAACAGCAGCAGAAGCAACTGTAGGTATGCATTAGTGAGAATGTATGTATATGTGTGCATGAATAGGTATAGTTACTGATCATGGTAAGAGAACCCTTCTCTAGAAAGAGGAGATAGTTGGATACTATTACAGCAGACTGATTAGATTTCCATCTTTTTACACCGTTTAAGAAACAGTGCTGTATTATATTTAATATAGTCTTATGTTCAGTATGGGAAACATTTCAAAATAAACTGTGAATACAGCTAACTAGAGAATAGGACCAGAAGATGGTAGGGTTTTTCAAAAATGTAGCAGGAACAGCAAGAGTTCATATAGTCTTGTATCCTTATTATACATTTTTAATAAACTGAGAACAAAAGAGAAAAAAAAACATGACTGTGTGCACTATTTTATAAGCCCTGGCTGGTTTCACAGAGCGCTATTCCAGAAGTAAACCTCTGCATCATCTTCGGTGAGACAGAACTCATACCATTAACTGTTGCCCCAGTGCTGGTCCCTGTGGCAGTTTCATCATTCCAGGTGTTTGAAAAGGGGCACCCTATTGTGCTAATCCAGCCTATCTTGTTCCAACTCTAGATTTCAATCAAAAGTAAGACAGCTTCTTTATCGCTCAAGAAAATTTGATTTGGGGGAAACTGGATATACACACATACAATTGTTTTAGCTTTTAAATTATCTTGTTTAAAAGGCTAAAATATATATTTATATAGCTTGTTTGATGAAACAGAACCAGCATAATGTCCAGTTCTATAACACTGAACAAGTTGCATAAGCACTGTGATTTCTAGAATCAAAACTTTGTAATCTTTTCTTCTCTGATCTGTCAAACAAAGAACCAACAGCAATAAGACCTCTGCACATTCAGTGGTTTCAGGCATGGTTTGGATCCGACCCTTCATCACTATGTGGTGTGTAGTGGTTAGAGTGTCAGACTAGGGTTCGAATCCCCACTCTGCCATGGAAGCTTGCTGGGTGACCTTGGGCCAGGTGTTCACTCTCAACCTGATCTACCTTACAGGGTTGTTGTGAGGCTAAAATGGAGAAGAAAATTATGTAAACTGCTCTAGGTCCCCACTGGGGAGACAGGCAAGGCATAAATGAATTCAATAAATAAAATTGATAGCATGTGCAAGGATGCAAAGTCACCTACTACAACTGAAAGATCACCCACCTCCCCTCCCACTTTAAGCCCTCTACTACCTTCAATTTTCCCCTACTCTAAGATTTACATTCAGACACACCAAGGGCAACTTTGTGTGCTCTCTTGGGGTTATTTCCCCTTTGCACAGCACTTTCCGTTACGCAGCAAGCTACACATGCAGGAAGGTTCTGTTCCCCTGACAGAAGTATCTTGTATGAACAGAAAATTTAGTCTGAATCTACCCCAAAACCTGCAGCAAGTTACATTCCGTGCAGCTTTGAAATCTTTGTTACCTCACGTGCTCTAGTTAAAAAATGGCTCCTATTTCTCTTAGGCAATGTCACATTTTACTGTAGACAAGGCTAGGTTTTATCCTCCCACTGCAACCTACTTTTATATTTGTTTATAAAACAGAGAAGTGCGGTCTGAAAGTACATGTTCTTGAAGAATCTAAAACTGGAAGGATTTCAAACTAAGGACGATTTTCAGTCTTAGGTTTTTGGACATAAAACAGCCAAATGTATATTTTGCATGCAACTGTAACCTAATACCCACACTGGTTTCCAGACAGATGTATCAGAATTAGAAACCACCACTTACATTTCTATTTGTAACTTATTTTATACTTTTTTGGCACAAGTGTAAACCACATGGGGAAAAGTACATCGTGAAGGAAATCACACAATTGCCCTCAGAGTGAAAATCATCACCTAGATTTCTCAGTCCTCTATTTTGAGAGCCAGCAGGGTGTAGTGGTTAAGAGCAGTGGACTCTAATCTGGAGAACCATGTTTGATTCCCCACTCCTCCACATGAAGCCTGCTAGGTGACCTTGGGCCAGTCACAAGTTCTCTCAGAGCTCTCTCAGCTCCACCTAACTCACTGGATGTCTGTTGTGGGGAGAGGAGGGGAAGGAGATCTGGCTCTCAAAATAGAGGACTGAGAAATCTAGGTGATGCATTTCACTCAGAATAATTGTGTGATTTCCACGGAAACAGAGTTATGTTACCCTGCACAGCCCATCAGAACTCCGGTGGCCAATCAGAAGCCCCACCTGACCCCACTCACTCTCTAAGAACACTTGGTGAATGACCTGAAAAGGTGTCAGGGGGCACCACGATGCCCATGAGCACCCTGCTGGGGACCCCCTGTGCAAGAGGAATGTGTGGATGTGGAGGGAACAAAACACTAAGGCCGAGTCCACTGGACACTCAGCCTATGGGGCACAACTATCCCTTACCGGAGTATTGCTTTGTGTCCTAATATTCTTTCTGAGCTTCTTTTTACAGGCCTTGCATTTTCACCAACAAACTCGCCTGGGAAGGAAAACAAATATCTTTACCTAGGTTGTGCATTTTTGGTCTTGCTAATTACTGCTGCATAATGTATCAAAGGATGCAAGCCACGGTGCTGTCTTTTAAGAAACAGATGAGAGGGCATATCTTATAAATACGTTTATTTAAATTTGTTTAGGAACAAGCAAAGGTAAATGAGGCAGCAAAACAAGTGTAAGTAATCCCACAAAGCACCACCATTGCATGTACTCAGACATCAGTGACCACTGGGAGGACACAGATTTTATCCTTGTATTTTACCAAGAAACATGTAGAGAGAACAAACAAAAACTGGGAGCTTTGATTTCTCCACCAAAAGTGCTGAAGAGCTAGCAAGTATCTGTTAAAAAGCAGTCCGCTGTCTATTAGGTCTTTTTTAAAAATAACAACAGTAACCAACTGACTAACAGTGCCAGCAAAATTTCCCCTTGCAAATGCGATCATTGCAAGATAAGGTTAAAATAATGTTTTTCTCCCAGTTTCTATGATGACAGCTCAGAAGGCAGAGGGACCCACACAGTTAAGGAAGCTGTGGGTAGCATATTTGATCAAACCCTACTTCCCCCGCTTTGGACACTGCATGACATATGATCTGCACAATGCATCGCCTGAGGTTAACTCCATGGGAGTTGCGCAAAGATCCCCAGAGTTTAATGAATGCAGTCAGAGCCCACCTCTCCCAGTCTTGCTTTATAATCGTATTAGTGTGTGGTTTCAGATGTAGCACAATGAAGAACCTTCCTTTTTAAATTTAGAACAAGAGGAAGTGACATTTGCATGGCAGGTCACTGAGAAGGACTGACTTTTTCTTTTGTTTGGTACTGAGGAGATGTTGCGTTCTGCAGATGGGTTCGATTAAGATACCTCCACAACCGGCCACAGCTTTTCGAACAAGGGAGCGAGCTGTTTTTCCAAGCTTTCAATCAACCCTGCAGACATTTTTTTTTTTTGGGGGGGGGGGGGGGGAAAGAAGAACAAAGTCTTTATAGAATACAAGAAAAAATGCATTTGTAAGCATACACTGGCCACCCTCCCTTTACAGAGGAACCTGAAAACAAGCATTTGAGGGGGGGGAAAAACTCCTTAAATTTCACTTCAACTTTTTGGTGCAGAAGTGAGCAGGGCTTAAATGAGAGCCATTCTCCCAGCAGCACAGTAGATGCCTGAAAGCCAAACCCTGCAAAGAGGTGAAACAGAATCCAGGCCTGGCACAAAAGGGAACCACCTTTCTGCTGGGAGCGGCAGGGTCTACCGTTTTGGCTTCATGAGCCAGTCTTTGAGAGGATTTCACCTCAAGTTTCATGCTGTGCAAGCAGCGTTTTCACAGCCAAGATCTGTGTAACAGAGGCTTCCCGGGTAGGTAAAAGATGCAGAATCAGTTTCTCTTGTCATTGTTTAGCTTGCCTGGCATTTGCCATCAGGTTGTAGCTGACTTACAGTGAACCCATGGGGTTTTCAAGGGGACAGACTCTCAGACACGGTCTGCCATTGCCCGTCTCTGTGTAACAACCCTGGAGATTGTTGGCAGTTTCCCACACGCAAGCACTAAGCAGGGCTGACCCTGCTTAGCTTCCAGGATCAGGCTAGCCTGGGCTATCCAGGTCAGGTCAGGGCATGGCAAAGTTATGTTAACAGTATTAATAGTAAATAGCCAATGGAACAAAAGAGTTTTTTTCTCCCCAGTAGCAGCTTAAAGACCAACAAGCTTCTGAGAGTCAAAGGAAAGCTCATACCCCAAAACCCTTTTTGGTCTCTAAGCTGCTACTGGACTTGAATCTAGCTCTTCTACTACTGACCAGCACAGCTGCCCTCGGAAACTTTTACTTTGTCTACTTGTTGGTTATTAATTTTGCTCACTATAGGTTTTTCCCCTCTAGATAAGCAATGGCTTTAGCCCAGACTAGCCTGATCTTGTCAGATCTCGGAAGCTAAGCAAGGCCAGCCCTGGCCAGTATTTGGATGGGAGACCTCCAAGGAATACCAGGGTTGTGATATGGAGGCAGGCAATGGCAAACCACCTCTGAACGTCTCTTGCCTTGAAAACCCTGCAGCATTGTAAGTCAGCTGTGACCTGACCGCATTTTTTACCACCATGATCAATGGCTTCAATTTCAACTAAAGCTAAACATTTCCTTTCATGAATCTGGCGTTACTGTTGCCATTCTGCACCCTTACAGAAGCCTCACAGTCCCACACTACTCTAGGGACAAGGAAAAGAGCTGGTAGTTCCCTAGTTGAAGAAGATGAATTAAAGAGACAAGAAGAGACTGTTTATTTCCCAGAAGGACTAAACTAGCATCCCCCTACAATCTTCAGGTGGTGGTTGAGTTAAAGGAATCATCACTGTTGGGGGTGGGCTGGCAGGAAAAGGGGCTAGATAACTGAATTCAGCTAGGCGTAACACGGGATTTGACCAGCTGAGTAAACTCCACAACCCGGTGTTAGAATGGAGGTCCTTTGTGCCACACAGGTCATCTAGACCCAATGCCCTTGCATTGCTATGCGGCAGCTCTACCTAAAGACCTTTCCCTTTCCTGTTCAGTGGCAAATGGAATTGTCTAATCCTGCTCTGCTGGCCTTGGCACAAGATGCTGCTTTGGCTGTTTGGTGAAGTGGTTAAGTGCACGGACTCTAATCTGGAAGAATCAGGTTTGATTCCCACTCCTCCACTTGCAGCTGCTGGATGACCTTGGGCAAGCCAAAGTTCTGTCAGAGTTGTTCCTGAAGGAGCGGTTTCTGTCAGAGCTCTCTCAGCCCCACCTACCTCGCAGGGTGTCTGTTATGGGGAGGGGAAGGGAAAGGAGACTGTAAGCCACTCTGAGACTCCGAGAGAAGGGTACAAATCCAATCTCCTCCTCTCTTGTTTTGGTCTAAGCCTCAGTGCTCAGCACTGTAAACAGATGCAGCCCAAGAGAAGACCTTTTTGCCACTTTTGCAGAATGGATCCCGCCCCCCACTCCGCCCAAACAGACCAATATCTTAACTTCAGTACTAGTCACTCCACAGCTCACAATTGGGAGTGGAATGTGCTGTCAAGTCCCAGCTGACTTAAGGCGAACTCACAGGGCACGAACGAACTCTGTCTAGGGCACCCTGGACTTCCTAGGTGGTCTCCCATCCAAGTACTAACCCCGGCCGACTCTGCTGAGCATCCGAGATCTGGTGAGATTGGCCTAGTCTGGGCCATTCAGGTCAGGGCATTTGCAACTACCACCAACTGAAAGAGCCACATCAGTACTGAAAGCCCTGTGTGCTACCTCACCAAGCACACATATAATAAAACATGAATATTAATGTTGACTGTATAACTATATATTTTTTAATGACCAGAGTAGATCTGAGCATGTAGGCTTGTGTCTTTCTCTACCCCTGTTGAACCGTAGCCAGCCTCTGTGTAGTCAGAGTGCCGGGAAGGGTTTATAATTCAGACTTCTGACACAAAACCACATGCGAGCTTTCACGCTCTCCAGAACTCTCATTCAGACCAGATGTTAAAAGGAAATGTTTCCTGATGTTAAAAGTACCCTTCAAGTGGAACTCTAGTATTGCAAGAGACTGGGTGGTGCTAAATGGGAACCCACTGGCCAGCCACATGCCCCCCTAGGCATGCCCACTTTCCTGAAAAATGGGGAATGGTGCTTGGAAGAGCCACAGGCGGCAGGTCAAAGAACCACAGGTGGCTCCCAGGCCACTGAGTTAAGTACCACTGCCTTAACAAATATATTGTACAATGTACTTGAAGCCTAGCAATCTGGATGCTGAAGACAGCAACACTTCTTGATCTTGAAAACATACCTGTATTAGCGTTGCTGCTAGCAATGAAACTGACTACCAAGGGTAACCTATTGAACTGAACCACCTGCAAGAAAGGAGACAGTGACTTCAAAAACTATTATACGGTTAAGAAGCCTTTTCCTGACAGTTCACAAGTTATACTTACAAACAACTTTTATACGAGATTAGCAAAAGAGAGAGAGAGAGAGAGATGGTTTCAAACAGTGTTAATATGATGTTCAAACCCCCAGTTTACTGTGCTGCACGACTGCAGCTTCGCAGTCCCCATCTTCTATAGGGTACCCTTCTGAAGCGGCTTTATACCACTGGGCTATCAAGGAACGCAGCTCTCCAAGGTCTCCGACAGAGGGGTTTCATGTCCCCTGGTACCCGATCCTCTCAACTGGAGAAGATGCCAGGGACTGCTGCTCCGCGCAAAGCAGATGCTCTGCCATTCAGCCATCAGCAAACCCTGCAAGGTGTGGAATCCTGCTCACACAGCAGGGCACTACCATAGTTTGCCTGCTGCCGGGATTATATATTTTCATTTTTTTATTTAAAAACATTTATTAGCCACCTTTCTACCTTAAAGAACTCAAGGTAGCTTACTACACAAATGGAGCATAAAACATAAAAATACATAAAAGGCATAAAAGGGCCATGAATTAAAATCACAATTTAAAATACTGATAGGTAGAAAGGACAAATAAACCAAATGCCATCCTAAATAAACCAGTGTTCAGCTGCCCCCTAAAGACTGAGAGTGAGGGGGCCCCGTGCATCTCCCCAGGGAGATGATTCCATAATCGTGGGGCTGTCATATATATGTGTGTCTGTGTGTGTGTGTGTATGCACACACACACACACATTCATTTTATAAACATAAACATTCATTTTTACAGGACACACTGAGCATGTCATCCAGGTGGGGAGAAATTAATCTTGCCTGTCAAAGGTAACGTCCAACAGATGCCCAAGACACTTCTGCCACTGCAAACTGCTCAGCCGTTATGCTTGAGGGATGGAAGAAGTCCCGGTTTCCCAGCAACCAGAGCTCTAGGCAAATATTTGGCTCACTTTGAAGGGGTTGGCTTTCCTGGTGCTGCCTCCCCCATTATGCCTGGCTGATCTCAATACACACCCACCTATCATGTTTGCAGGGGGATCTACCTGCATAGAGACCAACAAGTGTCAGTTCTCACAGTGCAACCAGTATGCTCAGATTTTTGTGGTTTACCAAGTGTGGAGTCAGGGCCTTTGCCAGTTCAACCGATGTTAAAAGGCAAGACATGCAAAGGAAGGAAAGGGAAGATAGCAAGATCTTCTCCTCAACCGCCTTACCATACATCATCTCAAAAATTTTTGATTTAGCAGACTGAGAACTGGGGAAAACTGATTTCCTGCAAAGCTCCCATCCTGCCTCAGCTCCCATCGCTAAAATCCATGGAATGGACGTGGTCCAGGCAAAACAGCCGAACAGCACATGCAAGGAAGGGCTAACCACAAAATTAAAGCATTGTCAGTTTTGAATACACTAGCAACAAGACACAGTGCGGTGTAAAGATTAGACTGCTGGGCGAGGACCTGGAAGATCTGGGTTGGAATTAACACACAATGCCACAGAAGCTTGCTGGGTGCCCTTGGGCCAGTCAAACACTCTCAGGGTGGTTGTGAGGATTAAAATGAAACAGGAGGACAATGTATGCCATTCTGAGCTTCTTGGAGGAAGGATGGGATAAAAGCGTATTACACAGATTGACAGTAAACAGTATCTTCAGTCAGTCAACAGTGAAGGCCTTTCTTTTTCTTAGTTGACTTAGTTGCCATCTTCTTCTGACTGTTTTAAATTTGGCTTTGACTATATGTTCACTCCTATTTTATTTTATATCTTATCTATTCTGAGCTGCCCCAAGCCCACTGGTGGGATAGGGTGGGCTATAAATAAATAAAACAAGAAGAATTGAAACAAACTTGGCATCTTGGGCAAAAATGACTGCTGGTATAAAGAGACAGGGCAGACGCATTTTGATTGCAACAGGAACTGATGCTCAATATTAAGCGACACTGCATTGCTTCCAGAGCTTAGCCAATCACCCACCGCAAGCAAACAGATACTGAACCGCTTACCTGATATGTGTTGTAGTAACAGATAATACTCTTGTTTTTGGAGAGGCCTAGTTTGCTGCCCTGATCTGTTGCCAGCGCAAAGGTCGACAAGAACCCAGGCCGAAGAGCGTGCTCTGGAGCATTATCATTGGCAACTGGAACAAAAAAGGACACTTGGCATCGGGCATCTAAATACGTTCACGCAGAACAGCTAGTGCCATATGGCCTTTCTGAAGAGTAGCATGAGCAGTTCCAGTCACAAGAGTAGTTCTCATGCTCAGGAGAAAGAATATTGAGCTTTGAAAACAGAGCATGGTGCGTTCCAAAGTTTTTACGCTGAGTTGGCCCAACCATGGCTGCCACAACACAGAGAAAGGATTGTTATTGCCCTTGCACTGGGATGTCACAGAAGTAAGCCAGCTTCAGGCTTGCATGGCCATCTCATTATTTTTTAAAAAATGGGAATGCCCATGATCCACCAACATGCTTTATACATATGAAGCACACATGCACAGCCAGGATTTCTGAATTTGAGGCAAGTGAGCCTGAGCACGTTTTCTTGCTTAAGCATGTAAAAATTTCCTTGCAGGATCAAACTAGGAACCAGATGCATTTGCAGGCGCAAAGAGAGGCAGGAGGTTTGCATTTTCATTACAGAATTTCAGTAGCCAAAGAACTTCAGCTTTCACTTAAGAAAAGTCTAGCTTTTGCAGTAGCAAATGAAAAAGTGCAAGTCGCACCTGGTGAAAGTCTCCGGACGTATTGAGCTGTGCTTCCAATGATCTGTGAGCAAGGTTAGGTTGACCTGCACAACCACTTAGCCTGAGTTCTTCTGGCTACCCGATTCCGAATTCCATGCCCATCCTTTTCATAGCTCTCTTTGAGAAGTCAAGATGGGCAGCTGTGTAGGTCTGAAGCAGTAGAACAAATTTTGAGTCCAGTGGCAGCTTGTAAGTCCAACAAAGGTTTACTGTGTGCGTGCACACAAAAGCTCATACCTTGAATAAACCTTTGTTGGTCTTAAGAGGTACCACTGGACTCTGAATCTGGTCTTTGAGAAGCCAAGTTTTACAAGCCAGGGAACCACAGTACAAGATTGTTACCCAGCACTTGTGGGAAGAGCTTTGGTATTCAGCACTCTGGGTTAATCAAATGAGCTGGATACTCAAGGTTATTGCTCTGTCCTGCTCCTACCCAGGGCAACAGCACCCCCACCTGGAGCCATAGAACTATGCAGCAGGCAGACAAGTGGGCTAGTTGCCTAGAAGGCCTCTTGAACAGCTGGCTCCCAACAGCTCAACGCAGGCTAAGGGAGAGGGAGACATCTGGGGATGATGTCAGCAGAAGCCCAGGAATAGCCACAGGCATCAAACTCGCTGACTGGCAACACAGGAGTCTGCTGTGCTGTGTATGCATTTCTGAAGACGCAGGAGTATGGTGGCTGAGTGGGAGGAGCTTGCCCTCTGGGTGAAGTTGATTAACTGAGCATTCCGGATAACTAAGTGCCCGATCACCAAGTTGTTTTTTTTTTTACTGTTTTTTTTT
The DNA here is from genome assembly GCA_029233225.1 of Lepidodactylus listeri. Classification (NCBI taxonomy): domain Eukaryota; kingdom Metazoa; phylum Chordata; class Lepidosauria; order Squamata; family Gekkonidae; genus Lepidodactylus; species Lepidodactylus listeri. Next base: position 27,819,547 of record JARCFY010000009.1, read on the forward strand.
TACAAGTTTTTACTGCATTTGAATTAACCTTGCATTTTCCTCACATCCGAGACCACGTCCATGCAGCTCTGAAAACAGCTTTGTCTTCAGTACATCGTGGAGGCTTAAGAGTGTTTTTGGTCTTCACTGGAGCAATACATGGCAAAACAGTTCACGCTATTACCCAACACTGAGGAAGTGGCTTATGCACACAACTTCCTCAAGCATAGTACTTTTTTCCACTGGTCCATGTAAGAAAAGGGCATCGTCATCCTCTTGTTGGAAATCTGCATTCACTTACCTAAAAATGCACAGTTAGCCCTTACCTTTGATAACAGGCACACCATCTCTGTCTGACACGACAATAGCATGAAGTCCTTCAACACTGGGGGGGGGGAATGAATAGGGCAGGCTTTTAAACACTTTGCAAGGCTGTTTATCATTTGCTGCTGGTGTTTTGCTTTTAAGAAATAGTCAGTTAAATCCATTTAACAATTACGAACTTCAAGATCACGTGACATTTTAAGGCTAATTCATGGAATTCAGGACTGAAATGTATTATTTGAAAAATAATCGTAGAACACAATCAACGTGCAAATGCACTGCTGCCAGCACTCGACATGAAGGGTTCTTTCATGGGGTTTAAGGTTCAGAGAATTCTTTTCTGTTCCTGATCCTTTTGAAAAGACTCCATGGTGATGGACACAGGTCCATCACTGAAGCTAAGCTACACTAGACCTACTGCCTGAGAACTCATGGATTCTCCCAGGAGTTCCTTGGGGAGAAAGGGTAACAACGATTAAAGAGCTAGATTTGAGTCCAGTAGCATCTTAAGGACCAGCAAGATTTTCGTGGTATAAACTTTTACGAGTCAAAGCTCCCTTTGTCAGATACCTGAGGATGTCAATGTTAGTTACCCCATTTTTAGTCTACAACTCAGGAATAAAACAACTGTCTCCCTTCGCTGCATGCTGATGCGAACAGGCAGCTAAGGATACATGTATCTATGGTACAGGTACTTAAAAAGCTACAAACTGATAAGATATTCATAAAGTCCATTAAATCACAGGAAGTTTTCTACAAAAGCACTATTTTCTTAGGAATAGTTAAGAACATATGAACCCTGCTGGATCAGATTACTGATCCATCTAGTGTACCAACCCATTTTACTCAATAGCCAAACCATTTGCCATGGAAAGCCAACAAACAGGGCACAGATACAAAGGCTTTCCCCGATGCAGCCTACCAGTACCGATATCGAGAGGTTACCTCTGAATGTGGAGGTTCCCCTTAGTCACCACGGCAAGTAGCCATTGAGGGACCTCTCCTCCATCAATCTGCCCAACACCCTTTTAAAGCCATCTTTGCTAGCTGACATCACTATGTTCACTTTAGTGAATTCCATGGAAAGAAAAGGGACTTATTCTCAAGTTCCATTCCACAGAAAGAAATTAGGATATTTGACACACACAACAGCAGAACGTTAATCTCAGTAAAAGCTTTACCTTGGCAGCTTTTTGTACAGACACCTTTTCAGATCCTGGAAGAGGAAAACACAAACAACTTCGTCCCTTGAGTCATTTATGTCACATACAAGAAGTCATGCAGTTCCATTCTCATTTCATTAAAGGACTTCATTGGCGGTCACACACGTGAGATAAAGAAGGGGGAAAGTGAGGCTATTTCCTCCGAAGGAAACTGACCCACAGTTGCACAATCAGAGTTTTGTAGATGTGGGCACCCCCCCCCCCCACTGCGTGATCAGATGCAACCACGGGCAAGTCGGGGGGGGGGGGTTTGGCCAGTTTTTCCTGATTCGCTTAAACGGGGGATCAATGAATTCCATCTCTGTCCTGAGGGCTTCCTATGGCAGTATACAATGATGCGCATACTGAGAAGGGGAATAAAACAACAGCATGGTGTTGGGATAGCCTGCTCAGACTATCCCGACGCCATGAGTGCGCACTGGAGCAACCACACAAGGGAAAGTCCGTCTGTGGCCCGTAGCAACCCATTTGCTACCGGACTTTCACTAGTTTTTTTTTACTCCGCTTCTCTGGCAGAGCAAAACAGCTTGCCGAAGGCTGCAGGGTGCTTGCCAGATGTTTGTGTCTGATCGCGTATTTGTGCCTATGGCAGGGCTACTTGTGCATGTGATTGTGACCTTCCTTACATACTTGTATAATCAGATACATGTTTACTTGTCCCATGATGTCCAACCAAACCCAATCCCCCCAAAATGTGCACAGGACTGCAGTCATAACTGTTAATACTAACTGGAATCTCCACACCACTAAACAAGCATGTATGGAAAGGAAATGGTACAAAATGTTTGCCTTTTAAACACAGTTACTTACAATGCATTCCTATCCAGTCTAAGTCTACTGAGATCTTGTGACGCCTGCATTGTCAGCGTCCAAAATGGTTTCTGGTCAAAGCAAACCATTCCAAGCATGCATTACAATGACATTTATACTTACGTCAGCCATCTTATTAAACAGTGACAGTCAAACGAATCGTCCAGACTCCTGGAAAAAATAAAGTTACATATTTTGTGATCAGATTAGCTGTTCCCATGTACTCCTGACTGAGCACTGTGTTCTAGGAAGTGAACGCCCCAGCACAAAGGGGGTTATGCAGAAAAGTCAACCCATGACAATTCCCGCCTGTGCTGGGCCAATTACATGAAGGCTGATACACATACATTGATTATGGCTTTATATGTATGGGCTGTTTTTCCCCTAACAGTCACCAAATGCCTAGTGGTCATGACGATAAGTTCCAAAGGCTACCAAAAAGTCACAGAACCAAAGGATTACAAAATGATCACAATTATTGGACAGTGGAAAAGATTAAGAAACGAAGATAGACACATTGGCCCATAAGAAAAGAAAAATCCTGACAACAGTACCTTTATCATGACCACTTAAATAGTCACAAAATAGAACTCGTCCTGGATGTTAAGGTGAAAAGAACAAAGTAACCAAGGGAAGAAAGAGATATTTTTTTGTATGAGGAAAAGCCCAAGTCTGTAATTCTAAAGATAAAGCAGTGGAAGAGCTGGATAGACTAGACCCTGTTTGGTGTAAAGGGTGGGGTATAAATCAAATAAATAAATAGATCTCAGGGTGCAGCAAGGCATAAAGCAACAATGGTTATTCTCTTGCTAATAAATACATAAATAAGGAGAGAGCGAGAGAGACAGACAGAGATCTCCTGAATCAACAGGCAGTTCCTCAGTTCTAATGACAGAGAATAAGAGAGTATGCAACATCTGCATGCTAGCAGGTTAAATACATAGCCTCAGTACTTCATATTATATTTGTAGGTGCCCATATTATATTTGCAGGGTTTACAACCACAGGACAGCAGCACAATCTAACTGACAGAGAACCAGACTTTAAGGTCAGGCACTTCCTTTCAACCTCTTTTGTGCCTTTCTTTGCCTCCCATTCTTTGGCTACCTTGTTTCTTTAGAGTCTCTCTTCTTACTTGCTCAATAAGACTCAGGTGTCAGTTTGGGTCACCTACACACAACTGAATGACTTCTGTACTTGGTGATGTACCTGTCAAGTGGACACCTAATTATAATTACTGTAGTTCCTGAGAGTTATACACCAGACCTAATGAAACACCATCTATCCCATTTATACAATCATCCATACACCATCTATACAATCAGCTATCACTAGTGCCTGCAGTGGTCGATTATGCATGGTAACTTACAGTGCAATTCTAAGCATAGTTACATCCTTCTATGTCCACTGAAATCAATGGATACAGTAGGGTGCAACTCTGCTTTGCATTGCAATGCTAACGGCTCATTATCAGGTGGAACTAAAACTCTTCCAGCATTTTTTTAAAAAGAGAGAAAACAGCACTGCTTATTTTCTAGTGCTAGGACTTCACACAAGGAAATCAGTACCACTTCAGTGCCTAACCCCACAACTTTTCCTGTTGTCAGACTTTCCTTTGTGTTGCTGTAACACACTGAACATACAGCAGTAACACTCAGAAGTTACAACCAGTTCCAGCAACAAAAGCAGGTGATGCAAAATCTGCAAACTTCCCTGGTTGGCTTCCAGAGAACACAGTAGGCCAGTCTCACTAGTAAAATACCTTTAGATGAAGTGGTTGTCTTAACCTTCCATTTTGATCAGCTAACAGGCTACAGCATGTTCAACATGGAGTCACTTTCAAAAACAGGGATGCAACTTGAAAATCAGCATCTACCATTTAAAAATGTTTGTGTTTATATATGCATTTATACTCAGCCTTTCTCCCCAGTGGTGACCAAAAGTGGCTTACACCATTCTTCCCTCCTTGATTTTATCCTCACAACACTGTGAAGTAGATTACACTGAGAGTGTGTGATTGGCCCAAGGTCATCCAGAAAGCATCCAAAGCACAAGTGGAGATTCAAATCTGGTACTCTCAGATACTAGTCTGACATTCTTAAGTACTACACCACACCAGTTCTTTGCATATGGAACATTCTGTTACAAGATAAACTGAAAATAATATAGACCGAAGTTTAAGTTCAGTGGCACCTTGAAGAACAACAAAGTTTAATTCTGGGTGTAAGCTTTCACGTGCATGCACCCTTCTTCAGATATGCACTGAACACAGCTACCCACCAGAAGCTATGAAAATAATACAGTTACTTTTCTGCATTTAGGTTGCAATGCTGAGCATAATGGTTTGGAAGTAGACCCCACTGAAACTGGCAGAATTGGCTTCCATACAAGTTAGCGTAAGAAAACTGCGCACACGCACAAAAATTGACAGGAACGTTTCATTAGAATTAGCTTGCAAGACTGTTCCTAGCTAGGACATTTTGGTTTCAGACCAAACGCTTAACAGCAATTGAATCACACTTCTAAGCAATCCCACTAAATACAAAGGGCTTCCCCGTCGACCACTCTAATGACACTTAACGAGAAAAGTAACTACCGATATTAATACTCTTTTCAATCAGCCTGCTAAGCATAAGTAAACAATTACAAGAAATCCCTCCTCCCCTGGCAAAGCTCTCTGCTGAGGTTCCAAGAGCAAGAGAAAAGGGGGTGGAAGCCACTACCTCCCAGTTCCCGCTTTCACCACAGTTTTGAGCGCTGGGCTGCACTAACACACCTCACACAGTTTAAGCAACGAACTTTACAACGCATTTCAATCCCCCCATTTCCGACACCAAAGGCTTCACACACCCGCCTCACACAGAGTCCCCGTTCCCTTTAAGCCTCCGTCATGTGACTGTCAAAAAGCAACCAGGCGACTCCTTTCTTTCCTTCCTGGTCATCGCTTCCGCTTTGTCGTCATAAAAACAGAACGACAAGATGAAGGGAACTTCCGGCAAAAACGGAAAGCGGAAGTGGCCTGCGTTGTCTCCGGGCGCCTAATTTGCCGTTCTAGGATGTGGCGTCTCGATAGAGAACATTTGCTTCGTCGTTTGCGTTAGAAGCGAAAGAGTGGGAAGCGAAGCGGATTCAGTTCGAGACTGAAAATTCCCATAAGGATAGGGATAGTGTGTGACGCCGGTTTCATCCTTTCAACGCGATCTGAGATATAACCTACAAATGATAAAGTGTGGGGTTTATAATGTTTACCTGCTTTCTACCTGCAGGTAGAAAATTGGCACTGTGGCAGTGGCACTACTTTGTGAGCTGCTGGCTTTAAAGTTGTGAGCAAACAATTTGGCCGCTGCATAAATTAGTCTGCTCTGGAGCCATCCTTCCTGAGCGAAAACAAAAATGTGTGAGCTAGAGGCTAAAAAAACTGTGAGCTAGCTCACACTAACTCAACTTAGCGGGAACACTGGCCTTGGGTGCGATCACACGGGCATTTAAACCCGAAGTAACAATACAAATGTAGAGGCAAAGTTGTATGATGCACTCCTTATTCCACCTGTAGTTTTGCCATTATGGGATAGGCTTGCCAGCCTCCAGGTGGGGGCTGGGGATCTCCCGCTTTTACAACTGATTTCCAGCTGACAGAAATCAGCTCCCCTGGAGAAAATGGCTGCTTTGAAGGGTGGACTCTATGGCATTATACCATGCTGAGGCCCCTCCCCTCCCCAAACCCCCACCTTCTCCTGGCTCCACCCCTCAAAGTCCCCAGGTATTTTCCAACCTGGACTTGGCAACCCTATTATGGGAACCTGAAATTAAGACTCTTGCCTTTATTTTTCCTTCCTATTTGTATTATTAATTTCTCTGCAGGCATTGATACTAACAGAGAGAAACAGAACGGGGGGCGGGGGGGATAGAAAAGAACATTGGTGGGGGGGAAGAGTCCAGAAGTCACACCACTTTGTAGTAGGATCATACTAAAATGAAGTGAGCTTTGCATTCACCAGAACACTTCAGCTAGTTCTTAAATTTTAAAAAGGAGGGAAGAGGAAAATATGCCGGGCTAGTAACAAAAGCCAGTCTGCAGCCTGTTAACTATTTATTTGTTAACTCCAGTTTTTTGGTGGACTGCAGCCCCAACTATTTACTGGATCTCTCCGAAAAAGACAAAATGCTCATTTATTTTTGTTAAGCTGCGCTTCTAGGAAGGAAACTTATCATGCAGGGACCATAGAAGGGCTCAATAGCAGCCCTGATCGTGTTACAGTGGACACATGCACATCCTTTAGGTACATGGATACATCTTTGTAAGAAACAGCCAACACATCTTCACTTTACAGTAGAAACTAGGGGCCAGTATCTGGACGAATGTGGGGTTTCTATCACATCTTCAGATGAACAATCATTGAATATAACAAGAATTCCTCAACATGTTATATAAAAAGTTAACCCAACATGGATTGTGATAAGGCACCAATGAGTGGCAGGTGGAGATGAGAGTGGAGGACTAATGTGCGGGATGTTCCTCCCAGTTTCATCTGGTCCTACTCCAGCCCAACAGGAACCTGTAAAATGTCCCCCCCCCCCCAATAGCAAAATTAGCTGCTGTGGTCTTTTAGGCCTTCCAATTTCAGATGTTAACAAACATCCAAACCACAGAACAAACTTTTAAAGCCCCGCCACACTTGTTCCCACAAGCTTGCTTGAACAATTCATTACAGCAGTGTTTTTCAACCACTGTGCCGTGGCACACTGGTGTGCCGCGAGATATTGTCAGGTGTGCAGTGGGATTTTTTCAATGAAAGAAATGTGCCTTCCGGGCTGACCTTCCGGGATGCATTTGCGCATGCGAGAAATAACAGTGGCGCGCTCTCGCTGATTCCGCTCGCACGCTCTGTGGCCGGCCTGAGGTAGGAGGGAGCCGCCATTGAGGCGCAGTTCCCCTTGGCCTTGCGAGGACTCGAGGGAGGGAGGGAGAGTGCCGAGGGGCTCTGTCTGTTTGCCCACCCGACCTGCCAGCGCCACGACGGAGGCAGCAGCCATGAGCGACCGGTAGCAGCTGCTGCAGCAAGCCCGCCTGGCCGAGCAGGCGGAGAGATATGACGACATGGCTGCGGCCATGAAAGCGGTGAGTGGCTGGGGGGGAGGAGGAGGAGGAGAAGGGGGGTCCTCCTCAGGAGATACACGGCGCCCCCCATGGGCCCCACCTTCACAGCCTCCGCTTGGCCGCGATGGAGCCAACGCCCTGGCTCGTCTGCACCGCCCCCCCACGAGCCTCGGAGGGGGCAGCTGAGCCTTTCCAGGTGAGGGCTGTCCTCTTCTGCGTGGCCTCTCAGCCCGGAAGGTGGAGGTGGGCCTCCGCGGGTCCCGTTTCATGGCTGCTCTTTTTCCGTCTCTGGCCCTGGCACTGATGTTGGCCATCTCCAAGCCGTGTGTCAGCGGCGGCAGTTGGGTGATGCCTGCCTGCATGTTGGAGAATGAGCAGGGCGAGGCGGCGGACTCGAGCGGCATCCAGTTCGTGGGGGCCGGAGGCAGGCTCGCACACGGCAGATGGTTTTAAATGAATGAGGAGGACTCATGTGCTGAATCAGAGTCATGCTAGACCTGTGGATGTTAATACAGAGGACAGGAACATTCGGTACCAAGGGCATTCACTCCTCCAGCAGAGTAAGCTGGTTTCTTCCAGTGCCTGGCTCCTGGGTTGTGTGTGTGTGTGCGTGGGGCGGGGGTGATTTGCACCAAGACATTCCAGTAAACATGAATATGTTTGATGGTAACAGCTAGCTGTTTCTGTCAGGGTGGGGTTCAAATCAGTAACTGTCCCTCAGCGAAGAATGGGTGTACTGTGTTTCTCTTCAAATCACTTATGGTCAGCGGAATGCCGTTCACATAAGAGTAAGAGTTTAAACTCTCTATTTGAAAAACTTTAGCAGAATCGCAGTATTAAAATACATCCACATTATATTTCTTCTGAAACTCAGGTCAATGTTATGGGAAGGAGCCATTACACTTTGGATCTGTAACTTACAATTTCAAGTTGAGTGGCTATTACGTGTATTTGTAATACTGTCATACTGTTAATACTTGAGCTGAGGCAACTAATGACCCATTTATCTTGTATTTCAGTGTTTTTCAACCAATGTGCCGTGAGATATTGTCAGGTGAGCCGCGGGATTTTTTCAATGAAAGAAATGTGCCTTAGCTCGAAAAAGGTTGAAAAACACTGCATTACAGGAAGTAGCTGGCTGCAGTTAATATGTGTGCCACTCCAATGTGTGCATCTGCATCTTGTGCAGCTACAGGGGATTTTAAGGAGCACCAGTCAGGTCATACACTGCAGCATCAACAACCCTAAAACGTACCACAAAGATCTGGAGTCATTAGCAACACTTATATATTAGGTAAGGCAATGTGACAATACTCTGAGGGTGATTTTCCCCCCTTAATGTTTCTCAAAGTGTTCCCACCCATTTTAAATCCCTTTCTTGGCTTGAGATTTTTTTTAAATGTGTTCAAAATGTCCAAATGGCTTTTGAAATAGGAGTACAGTGGAAATGGGGATACATTTTTTCTTAAGCCTGGAGCTTGTGCAGCTTGGTTCCTGGGTTTTCCATGAGGTGTAAACAGTGGAAATCAACTAACCACCATTTTCTCAGAAGGAATATTTAGAAGTCACCTTTTGGACAATGAATAGGTGAATTCCATTCTTGATACTGAACAAATGAACATGAATTTAAATATCCTTCCACTATCATGGCTCAGATTAATGTTCTCAATACTAAAACCACTAACAACCTTGTTCCTGTCTCTGATTCTCTTCTTAGTCCCATCCTCTGACCTGGGAAACAAACCACTACTTTTCTTTTTCAAATAGCCTTAATTTTAAGAGATGGTACTTTAAAAATACATTTATTTAAATATTTATATACCACTTTTTTGGCAACAGGAATTACTGAAAAGTAGTTTCAATGCATACGCTAAGTAAATACCAAGATATAGTAAAACCATCACAATAAATACATAGCACCACTATTATCAGGGCTAACAAAGAACAGGAACTATAGCTGAACAATGCAAAGGTCCTGCTGAAAAGCCTTGCAGTATTTTCTGAACTCTGACAAGGATTGTTCTGCTTGTACTCTTGGTAGCCCATTCCAACAGCTTGGGGCCACCACTGAAAAAGCCCAAATTCGGGCAGAAACAATCCTTACCTCCCTTGGAGGAGGGATTACCAGCAGCCCTTGCCATGATGAGCGTAGCGCTCTTGAGGGCTCATGTTAGAAAAGGTGGTCCAACCAGGTGCTGCATATTCACAGGCACTGGCATTTTAAATGAGGTGAAACCAGCTTGAATTCACACAGAAAATAAGTTTATTTTGATATAAGTCTGATATAACATTAGGTACATTACAAATCAGATTTCCTTTTTTTAAAAACCTAACCATTAAATCTGTCATTAAATAAAATAAGATCTTCCTTTGTTAAGATGCCACCTTCAATTTCACTGCAATTTCCTTTGCAAGGCTTCCACTATATGCTTCATAAGCATGGTTTGCAAACAGCAGAACTCTAATCCCACCAGCCCTTCAAAAACTAACACTGAAGCCCCTTCCGACTTTTAAAGTGGGCAAGGGGAAACATGTCTGGCAGCTCACCTGATACACACTTGATTTAAAAATAAACTCTGACTGATGTCAATAGAACTGACTTCCAAGTTAAGATTGGAGACTTCTTCTGACATGTTTAGAAAACCCCAACGTCAAATCAGAGATCACAACAAGAAAAACAACCAAGGGCAGCAACCAATTTGGAAGTGTGTCAGTTGGTTTGTGAAACATTTCCAAACACATTTCACTGTGGAGAAATGCTCTTGGCAAAATCAGATGTGCATAGGAACATCCTCATAGATGGGCTCTCTGATATTAAGCATAACCACAGTGTTTCCCTCAGCCATGGTTAAATATTATGTCGGAACAAAACCATGGTTCAGGGTCGGCTTCAAACCAGGATGCAACACCTTACTTGGACACTGGTTTATAAAACCACCCAATCAAACCACTGTCACAGCAGTTTCCCTCCTCTCTAGTCTCTCCATCTGCACGATGACCTACGCACACCCTTTGTAGACAGAGCTAAGTAAGGTAAGTTATATCATGGTTTTATTTGCCTGTGATCTTAACCAGGGTGGACAACAAACAGGAGTTGGTCCAACCATGAGTAAGCATTTTGACTGTATTGGGCCATAGTGGGGGAAGGAAGGAACTGAGGAAATGCAGCCAAAGATGCTCCTTTAAGTATAACATGAAAAACCCAAATGTTAATGGTATTCTGTGCAAACATACCGTGGTAAATATATTACACAATCACAAGTTTTGAGGTATGGAGCTGTAAAAGAAATATATACATCTGTGCATACAAATGTGCATGCAATCAATTTACAAGTTTAGCAATCCTGTAACAGATGGGGCCAAAGTGAGAATAAACAAAGGACAAAACACACACATTAACAAGCTTTACAAAATAAATCAACTCTGCAGTTTCAAAGTAATCCTTAATATAAGGTATATGGTTCTGTTTAACATGCTTAAAAGGAAGATTAAAAAAGAAAAGAATGCAAGCCTGTATCCAATTCAGTAGTCTTGAAATACTTAATTGTCCTGCAAATTAGGAAAAAGCATTCTTAGGTTAAACAAATGGGCCTCGTATTGCCTAAACACAAGGACCTAGATTCACTAGTAGTTTTGATTAACAATCTGTGTTCATTTCAGTGAGGCCTGCATGGAAACCCTTTTGATGAGTAGAGTGCCTGTGTATTCTTCCAACTATAGCATTCTTCCTCTGCCTGCTGACAAATGGAAGCTTAAATAAGGTTTATTGCCAAGGAAGGCAGCACATTTTTGCTTCTGAATCCAGGTCATATCCTCTGACGGCTCAGTGAATTCTAACCCACAGTCCTCCCAGGACAATGTAGCTTGCCTAGTGCTTTATACATCCAATAAACAAGGAAGGTCCAGAAAAGATGTGTAAAAATACACCATACTGGGGCTCCTAAAACTACAGTCAAGCTTATTCATGAATGCTCACACTACTATGGGGTTTTGGAATAGGGTTGGAGGCAAGGACAGCTCTATTTTGGAAGCAAAAGCATCCCCTCCCTAAAATGAATATCACTCCATAAGTAAGGCCTGCTCCATTCAGATGACTGCTAACTAAGAAGTAACACAGCTGAGGCTCTAGAAGACCGGTATAGTAAAAATAAGAAAACATCACAATAAGGCTATCCCGAGATAGTATTCTTTTCCATGTTGCTAGCTTTGAACTACCACAAATTCCCTGAGACCAAGCCTAGGATTAACTAGCAAGGAAATTAAGAAACTGGCAGTTATGAAGATGCACACAGGAGGGAGGGAGGGGGAGAGGGAGAGAGATGGATGGATGGATGTGAGGAGCTCTGTACACTGGTGTTTATATGTAAAAAAAAAAAAGCACAGGTTACAGGAAAAAATGAAATGTTCATGCAAAGGACTAAAAGGATGTTGAACTAGTAGTAGCAAAGCATAAGCATGCATTGTTAGGCTCCCATGTGTGGCTTACATTTGGACCCCAGCTGCTGAAGCGTGTGGGGACAGTGTCAGAATGTCTACCTTAATGACGGCTACAGATAAGGGACCTATGAATGAATAATATGAAGGGGTGGCAAAAGTATTTAAACAGCCATTCATGAAAGAAAACATAATATTTTGGCGTTTCTTTTTCAAAGGCAGGCTATTAGGAACATTGTAGGTTGCTAAGAATTAGGGCAAGTGACAGTCAGCCCCCATCTGTGAGCTCCTTAAGGCAAAGTATAAACTCTTAAGCCTATTTGTTTTCACTGAGGTCACAAAGATAAAAAGCATGAGCTCGACCAAGTGAAGAAGCACATTTAGCTAGGCTAATAAGGGTCATGTTGAAGTGCACATTATGTGGGAGATCTGTGACTGGCTTTCCCAACGCATTTATTTAAAAGGAACTGCATGAGGTCTGAACTGGACTAGAAAAGTGGCACTGGAAGGAGAATAACCCGTCCACCACCATGCAGTTGTCCTGATTTAACCAGTAAAACAGCACTGGAGGAGGGAGGGTGTTCTGATCCGGTCACCACATTGCAACCAGCAGTTTCGGAGGAGGAGAATGAAACTGTAGTAGAGCAGGAGATGTCCCTATTCCCTACCATGGTGCTTGCATACTGGTCAAATTCAGAGCCCCATGTGACTACTATTAAGTAAAAGAGACAAGGAGAACTGATCACTGATCTCCTGCATAAAGTCTAGTTTTAACTGGAAAAATGGGCTATTCAGTACGTGGCATGTCTGTTTTGGAAAATGTGTGTGCTGAAAATGAAAGGAACCATCATGCTTTCAAGTTATTTCACAGCATGCTTTTCATCTGTGGGTCAGAACAAAAAACCCCCCAAAAAGAACACGCTTTAAACTCCAGTGGAAAGCTACATGCACACATTATAATAGACCAAAGAATGACATTGAGTTTTACAGAAGTCACCGGTCACTCAACGTAAAGAGAGGATTTTGTGATTAAGCAACAAAAACAACCTTCTATACCCTAGTTTACATTAAAGGATCTAATCTCTCAAGTCCTAGTTCATATAGACAGATGAACCTGCTTTCAGAAATTGCTAATTTAAAAGTCCTATATAAGCAGTATGAAGTCTGTAAGCTTTCCTGCACACCATTTTTATTTTTCATTGTTAACTGGTGCCTGTATAGTGTTAATCTAAAAACACACTGTAAAAAGCACTAATTTCAGGGGGACTCACTCTAATATAATGGGTAGATTCTATACACCGCCAGTTTAAGGCACTGGAATAAGAGGTATTTCTCACCTTCCCTTGTGAGCACCAAAAAGGCAACACTCTGCTGGCATAAGAGGAAGAGAAGAACCATTTTGCTCACTTCCCCCTTCTCACCTCAGCCATGCAGGTCCCTTCCTCCCCAGCACTGCCTTTTTGGAGCTCACAGGGGCTGCTGGGGAGAGGGTATGTGGGGAAAGATCCACCTCCACCAGCACCTTCCTCTGCCAGTGCATAGGATCCAACCCAACTGATCTACAGTGGCAGCATTAACTGCCTAAGAAGATATTAAGTGAAGTAAGTTGAGAGTGTTTGGAAGCACTTTTTAAAACCATGTTCATTAGATATGGGGGAAACCACAGAATTCAAAGTGCCCTTCCTTCTGAATGCTGGGGTAAAGATCAAGGGTAGACTTTTAACGCATGCAAGGGCTGTTGTTTGCAGCATTGCTCCATGCAGATTGAGTGCATGTCTAGAACTGCCCAGAGTTTCACTATTAGTAGGAAGGTTCATCCTCCATTACTGATCTCCCTAATAAGATCTCCACAGAACCATAACCAAGGACCGTAAGGACTTTTTAAAACTGTGTGTTACCAATGGATTGCTCAGAATTTGCTTAATGTTTCCTGAAACAGAGTTTTGCTCACTCGGGACAAGTAATCTAAGCTCTTTCACGATCAGAAAATAAATGTTACATGTCTGTAGCTTCACTGAAGATTCAAGGAAACAGCAGATCTTATCAAGGAATCCTGGCAGAAAGGCAATGCAGATGAGGCTTACTGTGATAATGTATATAAAGCTGACATACTAGGGAACACTGAACACTGTTCCAAGGGCATGTATTCAGAATCATCTATCACATGTTAAGCTACCTGATGTAGCATATTTTAGATAAGAGGATTATGAAATATAAGATCCATAATTTCAGTATTGTCAGGGGAAGTCAAGAAGCATCTAATCTCCATATTTACTTTGTCCACAGTTAACTTGTCTAAATGGTTTTGTTCCTATAGGAAAGGGAGGCAAATTAAGGTAAAACAACTTTAAAGTTGTGATACTACATGTAAATTCAGTGTACAAGAATGCACATAACATTAATTCTCCAGTTCCAGCAAACTGGATGAGCTTCAAAATGATTTATATCCATTGGATATTATAGTCCAAACAGAATATGTAGGTTGCCAATAAAAAACAAACAAACTGAAATAGCCTCACATGTACAGATGCTCAGGAACTGCTGCATGGCTCCTTTTTCTTGAGCATAAATGATTGGGATGGGGACGAATAAAAGCACAGAAACCATTGGAGCTCATTCTAGACATGTACTTTGAATCTGAACTCAAGAGACATAGGAAATGGCCTTCTCCAGCTGGTGCCACTTGCCTGACACAAAAGGCAGTCTGTTTCAGGATTCCTTTTCACATGCAACACATGTTGGCTAAGTACAGGTTACGGAAAAACTAAATGAAAGGTTGCACACAGAACAGCCATAACCCAGAAAACCAGATCTCCAGATACAGGGTGGGCTTTCCTATAGCTGGCTATGGAAAGGGAAAGGCCCTTTAAGCAGTTGTAAGGCTTTGTCTTCTTGAGAAATCTATCAAAGCTTTGTGGTCTTGTCAACTTTTGAATCAAGGATAACGGATCTTAAAGCCAGTTCAGGAAAGTTTACAATACAACCCTATGCAGAGTTACTTCAATCAAAGCCCACTGATTTCAGTGGGTTAGACTGGAGTAACTCTGCACAGGACTGTTGATCTATTTGTAAAACTAAATTCTGTATTTATCTTTTGCCACAGCAAGCTGGTTCACTAAAAAAAACCAGCTGGGGTATTCAATTAGAATTGATAGTTGCGTTCCATGGTATAACGTGGAGACTGATATAACTGTACTGCAAAGTAGATCCAGGTGGGGTAGCTGTGTTGCTCTGAAGCAGTAAAACAAAGTTTGAGTCCAGTGGCTGTTTGTTTTACAGGTGCCATTGGACTCAAACTTTGTTTTACTGCTTCAGACCAACACAGCTACCCCACCTGGATCTACTTTGTAGTACAGTTGTAGTGCAAAGTATATGGGATATCAATCTTACCCATTTCATTATTAAACATGAAACAGTTATCAAAGATTTGCTGAAGTCAAACCAAGCTCTTACTTCTCAGTAACCTTTGTAAACTGTACACCATTTCTCAAACCTCCCTATTAAATTTAGATTATCAAAAGTGGCTATATGCACTTTCATGTATAGTACCCTAGAATGAGATCAGTTCTGTTCCTGTGTTCTTCTCTACAAAATCTATTCTGCATGTATCTTGGGCTGAAACTGCAGATTTCCCAATTTCTTAACCCTTGTCCCTAGCCAAAACCGCACCATTCCAACCACCATTCACAGCTACAATTCACTGGCCAAGTAAGTGTATAGTCAGCAAAAGAGTTTCAAAGGCACAAAGCTTAACCTTCAGGAGTGATCTTCCCAATCCACTTTTGATGCCCGCACAGGAAGCAGCACTAACAAAATTGCTGATCTCTCAAAATAACCACTACTCTGCTTTGCCAGTAAAAGAAAAGTGGCCACTGAATATGCATATTGAGGATTCTGTAAGTTTCATACCCATCCATGTATTTTTAAAGAATGTGTGTGAGACCCTAAACCACACTAAAAGAACCCAGGATTGTACAGCAGCATCACTTGCTAAATTACATCAGGTATTCTTCTGCAGTACCAAAACAACAGAATGCTATTAAGCATTCCAAGAATTAAAGGCATTATCTATTCAAGATTTTTCATTTAGAGCCAACGCTTAATTCAGTTACCTGTTTTCTCACTGCTTTGATATAATGTATAAAACCGTAATAGGAATGCTGATCCTCCAGCACCAGACTGCTTTATCCAAACATATCAGGAATCTACATAGTCATTTTTTAAAAAAAGAATACCAAGTCCCCTCAAGCTAGAAGCTTTTATGCAGAAGAGATGAAATTGTTACTTTTCTCCTTTCCATTCCACACATTTGACATCTGAGTAAGGAATGATGTAGTCATACTATTTATTCCATTCATGAGATTGAAAGGTTTAATGCATCTAAATGCCTTTGAGATTTTCTTAACATATTTTATATACATAAAAGTGTTCTTTTCCCACACATATTTACACGGCAAGTATTTCAGAAGGAGAATTGCTACGTCTACATCTCTACAAGTGTCTCAGCCCATCTGAGCGGCTTCTTCCTTGCAGAAAAAGTTCACAGAAGCTTGGGGAGTAGAACTTAAATGACAATTAAGTGATGTAAACAAACCTTGTCCTATATTTTGGATTAAGTAAAGAGACTATTAAATGATACCAGTATTTCAGCATAAGGTTTTTGGAAACAGCTACACAGTAGAGTTTTACATCCCCTTCTCTTCTCAGCTTTTATGACTGAATATTATTTTCTCAGTGTACAGATTTGTTTGTTTTTATACACAGAAAGAACGTGTACTTCAAGCAAGTACAGGCCAAAAATCAAGCTCATCCTCCTCGATAGATACTGGTCAATCGTTCCAGCTCTTTGCAGTTGTCCATGGAAATGGCTTCTGCTTTCCTCCGAAGGCGTTCATCTTGGTACACTTTTGCTGCATATAATAAATCTGTTTCTTTAAAAACAAAAATGGCGTTAGAGACTGACAGTAACTAAGAGTGGTAGCCTAATGCTTTCATGGGATGCTAGTACTAAACTACAATGCTTCTGCTTGATTTCCCCCACTGGATCTCCACCTACAGTGTGAGTGGTGACAATTCAAAATTGTAATTGCGCAGTGTATAAGCTTTGCTACCCCAGTGTATAAGCTTCGCTACCCCAAGTCCCTTTTCACCAAGCACACTGCTTCCAGGGTGCCCCTGACACTCACCCACACACATACACATTTTGATACATACACATCTTCACCATGATGCCATGCATTTTTTCATAAACAAGCAACAACAAACAACATTTCTAGTGTGCATTGCAAACATTCAAAGCACTTTGCAAAACACTACCCTTAGTAAGCCTTCCCACAGCCCTCCAAGGTAGGCCACAATCATCACCCTTATGCTGCAGATGAGAGAGGGAGGTGCAAGCCTGAAAGAATGGCTGCCCTAGGGTTGAAAAAAATAGGCTGGATCTGCCAGGAGAGTTCGTGGAAGGTCTTGATGGAGAACTTTCCCATCTTCCACAAACAGCCTGCCATGTGTTCCAAAACTCCACTCTGAGGACTGCGGAGACTTGCAAGAAAAACATGCCACAGGCTGGAGGGGAGAGGGATTGCAACAATCTGGGGGAGGGGGCATCAGATAAAAGCACCTCTTTAGTTTGTGTGTTGTATCAGTGGAAGAAGATAAGCTTTTACTTGATTCCTCTCTTCTGTAGCTTGTGAGGCTGTCCCTGATCCTCATAGGGAAGTTTCAAGGGAAACAGGCACTCTGCCAGCATTTTTTATGAACTCTTCCAGTGGAGTCAACCCAATATGTAAAAAATTACATTAAAAGCCCCAAACACACAGAGAGAACAACATCCCCCAAATCTTTTCACTTTAGTAATTCAGTGATCTCATATCTGCAAAAACTCTCAACACCATTCATCGATTTAACTTACTTTGCTGCCTCTCTTTCCAGCAGTTATTTCGAATATTGGATACGTAGTCTTCTTCCACGTTCTTTTCCACCTTTTGTAGTGATGCTCCTTTGTATTCGTTTTTAAAGTCCTTGCTGACATAATAAGCAACACCCAAGTTCTCTGTCTGCATCTGAATGGTCTGGCCCAAACTCCTGCAAGGAGACACAGGTGCTTTGTCAGCCCTTGGGAATATTCCAGTGCTGCAGTCAGTCAAGAAAAACAAACTTGGGGCAATGTAGTTCTCACTAAGAGCGTTATCTGTGTACATACATTTCTCACTTTTGCAACCGTCAGTAAGGGGAGGGGGAGTAACTCAAAATCTGCTGAGCCTGTTCCTTTTGGCAAAAACAGCAAAGATATCCTTGTGAAAACCTGTTTACTTAGGAAGCAAAAGTAGGGATAAGCAAAGTGACGCAGGCTGAGTTAGCCCCAAAGCAGAATCATAAATTGAACTTAAAAGACACCAGTCTACTTGAACAGACAAAACAAATCCTATCAGTTGTCTTCTTGTGGCTTCCAATAATTTTTCCCCCCCATATGACCGGCCTGCCACATGGCTTGACATGACTGGCCTTATCTCAATGAAATGGGTATCAGAGTAGTTTGAATTGCTACTCCTAATTAGACTTTCAATATCCTGGAGGTCCAAAGGAAATTTTTTTTACTCTAGCTCTATTCTTGGCAATAACAGATAGTTGGAGGTAGATGACAGTCGATACTTTATTTGCTGTATTAATCTTCCCCCCAAAGCTGTGGTGATAATGACTGGTCATGGCCATAAAAGCCTATTTGCCACTTCTGCATAGCCTTGAAGGCAGTCTGAAGTTATTTCCTGTCCAAAGACAGTTCATTCAGAGTCATGCAACCAGAACACTACAATACTACAGTATAGCACAGTAACCACTAATAGAAAGTTGTTTATGATGCAAACAAATCGTTTTGTATCCTGAAGAAAAAACTTAAATATTTATTTAGTATTTATTAAATTTATTAAGTTTGAGCATATTTAAATCGGTACTATAGTGCAGCCAAAAAAAACCCCTATATCCATTCAGATGGTGATGGAACTGCTTAAGAACATGCCACTGCCTCATGGAGGAGGGAGGCAGGAGAAACAGACGTGCCAACCAGATGGAAAACTGTTGCTGTGCTCAACCAACTGTTTTCCCCCTGCATCTCGATTTCCAGAATCCCTTTTAAATAAGACTTTGTAATCTTTGGGGGATTAAAAAAAATTATGCGTAGCTTGTTTCACTTCCTTGTTTACAGTGTTCAGGTCTTATAACTGCTAAATTAGAATTATATACTTGTATCTGGTTATATTTACATGCTGCTAAACTGAACCATTTTAACCGCTTTTTATTATTTTAATGTTGGTGATAGTCACTTCTGTTATTGTAGTTATGTTTATTTTCTGTTTCTATACACTGCCCTGAGACAGTTATCTCAATAGATAAAAAACAGACTGGGCCAAAATAAACACAAAGTAAAGCAGAAGCAACAGGTTTTCAGCTTTTAGAACCCTTCGTATATCTGCATTTTGCAGGCATTCTATGAGTCATAGTAATTAAGAATTCTTTTGCAGAGAAACTGAGGTATGCCTGAAGGACAGAAATTAT
This sequence comes from Lepidodactylus listeri, assembly GCA_029233225.1. Lineage (NCBI taxonomy): Eukaryota > Metazoa > Chordata > Lepidosauria > Squamata > Gekkonidae > Lepidodactylus > Lepidodactylus listeri. Next base: position 27,838,966 of record JARCFY010000009.1, read on the forward strand.
GGAACAGAAAGCAAGAGGAAGCCTCTACACAATATGCAAGACTGAAAATGCAGAAAGGACAGAGGTGTTTTTAAAAATGTCAGAGTTCATTATACGTATATAACTAGGACTGATGTACTTACGATCTTGGGTATAAGGAATAAGGAGGGTTAGATACCATCAACTGGCTCAACAAAGAGACGAGAATCAACACAATAATTGGCATCAGCTGGATGAACATAGAGAAGCCACCCTGGAGAATGAAACATCAACCAGACATGAAATCCCAGAATTCTTTTTGGTTGAAAGGCATACAGCTATCCTCTGCTATCCTGAGGCAAGAAAGAGCTGAACCTACACAACCTCTATGACACTCCCATCCAGTCTCTTCTTGAAAGCTCCTGAGGTAACTTGTTCCATTTATGTTCTGCTCTTTTATGATGCCTACAGTTTAAAACCATTCTATCTATTTAGTAACAAGTTTACCTGCTCTTCCTCCAAGCAGCTCAGGACAACATATGTCTTTCTCCTTTCCCCACTTCATCCTCATAAGAACCATGTGAGACAAATTAGGCTGACTGTGTGTCTAGTTCAGGATCACCCAAAGAGTTTCATGGTGAAGCAGGGATTTGAACCCAAGTCTCTTGGATCCCAATCCAACACTCTCACCAGCATACCACCCTGTTCTCTCACTGCTTTGTGCTCTACCCTTGGTGAAAAAATTAATAGTGCTGTTATTTTTGAACATAGCAATGGCTATTTAACTAGTTCAATTCTACAAAGGTCATTCTGGCAGGCCAAAATGTATCTAATTTTTTGTCATGGCAAGAAATCTCAAAATCAAAACATGTTACTAGCCAAAAAAAAAAAAAAATCAGCAGCCTCCAGCTTTACAGTAATGATTAAAAACCACAAAGCATTTCTATAATAAAGAATCTAATTAATCTCATTTTTTCATGACAAAATACTTACAAAAAACTTACAACTTAGAAAAACTAAACTGGTTTTTCAGAACTAGTTTAATCCAATCTTCCATTTCAAACCTTGGAACTGAATCCAAATACCAATCTTTATAAACTTTGTGCCCCATAAATAGCCAAGTTCCATGTGTGGCCCAGAACCTAGGGTTGGATCCACCTGCTTTTCCACTGGCAAAGGAAAAGTGGTCCCCTTTTGACCACTGAAAAGACTGTGTCGGAGACAGTGGGACTCACTGTAGCAAGGAGTGGAACTGAGTGAGACTGAGTGGAAAAGTTGACAGGATCTAGCCCCTGATTTAAAGTGAAACAGATCAAAAGTATGCAATAATAACAAATGAAACTGGTCTTTTATCATTGGCTACTGACTTTTTGCTTTATTTTAGTAAACAGGCATTGACAGGAGCAACCCAACTCCAAGGAATACTAGTCCCTGCCAGAAAATACATGCCCAGGTAAAGTTTTGCCAAGGAGAAACATACATCACCCCTCTCCTCCTCTCTCTCATGTCCGCTATGATGATGCTGATTCTGATGACTGTAGCCAGACCGCCCATTAGAAAATGAATGCACGCTTCCTAAAGAAAACGGAGGAGAAGGGAAGAGTATTCCAAAGGCATGTGAAAAAAAATACATCGAAAAGATGGAAGAGGAACCTTAATGCTCAATTCGAGGCCATAATATATACAATATGTCCTACAAAGTGGTACAAATCTCGAATTTTCAAAAACAAAGCATACAAAAAATGCAGATGAAAAACACTTGGCCTTTTCCACGTGTTAGCTATATACCAGTTATTTAGGCAAAATCTTTCACTGGATTGTTGGCTGTGGATGGAGATAAACTTTCAGGCTTTACAAATCTGCTCTTCAGGTCTGGAATAGGAAAAATAAAATTCCAAATATGGTTGCCAACAGGTCTGAAGAAAAGTGTCCTGTCTCTTTAATAGAGGCTTAATGGGATGTTACTTACCAAGTGATTTACCTCCATACAATGAACTGTTTCAACTGCACATTTCCACACTTTAAACCTCTACTAAAAGGATAGGACTTTTTCTCCAGGCCAGTTGGCAACCTCATTCTAAACAATATATACAGCATCCTGCTCCAGCAGGGAGGGTGAGGCATAAATCAAATAAATAAATAAATGAGTGAATGATTCAGTGGAATTCTGCTGGCAACTGATAAAACACCTTGCAGGTAGAAAAATAGTTGGCAGTTACTATTACAATACGGTGTTTTAAAACTAGGTCCTATACAGAACACAGAAGCAGCATGGATTCCAAAATGAGCTCTTTACTATCAGGATGGGGTGGAGGAAGAAAACTGAGAAGTGAATGGTGGGAGGATAAAACGGGAATAAGGGGACACTGGTACAAAAGATAAGGGTTAGCTGCTTCATAGAATAAATACCTGTTGGAAATGCCCCTCCAAAGAACATGTTGAATAGGTCCTCTGGAGTAATGTCTGCTTCACAACCCCTGTGGAAATTAAATCTTCCATTGCTGGGATGACTGCATGGTTCTTCACTACCTGTGAGGTCATACTGTTTTCGTTTTTCCGGATTGCTTAACACAGCATATGCATTTCCAATCTCTGAAATGCAGGGTAGAAGGAAGAAAAAAATAATCACTTTGAGAAACATATACGGTGGCAGCAAATATAAAGACACACATCCGGGGCTGTGTAACCTGCACTGAGCCATGCATCTAAGATGACATCAGCCACTGTATCAAAGAATGGAAGAGAGTAGCATTGCATGCTATAATTGCTTGAAAGAAAGTATTTGTTACCCTCTATCCCTTCCCTTTTACGCACTGGAAATGAAAAGTATAACGCCTTAGTAACACAGTGATACCTGAGTTATTTTTTTCTAAACAGTGTGTGCCAGTGATATCAGATCTGCCATATCTCAAGCTGCTTTTGAAATTCCCCTCAGACATTGCCCATCAGGCAGGAATTGTGACATGGGGGGGAAGAAAAGTGCTGCTATTCAAAACACAGAATTTCAGATCTTCCTTTTGCATTTGGAACTGTTATGCATGGTTGTTTGGATGGGGAACTATTAATCCTTCTGTACAAGGGCACTAGTAAGGCTTTGTTAAGATTGCAGGTATGTTTTTTTCTGTTCAGACACTTCAAGTTGTTTTAAGATTCATATTTATAGTTGGATCTCAAAATGTCTTTCCTCTCAAACGAGTAGTCCTGAATTCAATCCGGTATTACAGTGATGAGTATCGACACAATGAGTTGGGCAGCAAACATTTTCTCCCCTATAAGAGAATTATAAAATGTTACTTTTAAAAGCTTCTGTTGCTCCTGGGGCATGGTTTTTGTCAGGATGAAACTTCAGAGCAAGCTTTCGATAGGCTTTCTTCAAGTCTTCTTCACCAGCATCTTTGGACACTCCAAGGACTTCGTAGTAATTTTTACATTTCTTTATACTGTAAGAGAGAGTAAGGAAACTTATGTTAATTACATTAATGACAGTTTGTTATAATTTTCAAATGTACAGAAAATGGCTCTTACACTTTGTCTGAGTAACAGAGTTAGTGCCTGTACTTCAGTCTTCATGCATATTTGTATTAAACATCTCTCTATTTCATCAGAACTCTTAACAAAACCTTCATTATTAATATGCAAAAGAATGACAATAAAATACCGTTTACTTAAAGAGCAGGCTGGATTTGAATAGCAATGATAAGGGAAGTAATTACTCTTATCTTCTTTTGCAATAACTGACAATTTCAAACATATACTTAATTGTGTATGTTGATCAATGAGTTTTCTTCTAAAATCCATTAAAATGAAATTACTTCAAAATTTATAGAGTCAAAGCCACTATCACTGTTGCTTGCAAAGCAGTAAAAGTAATATCAGGTCAATGATGTAACAATCAAGAAAGAGATGCTTTTAAACACTCGAGACTCCCAAGGAAAAGCTCCAGGGACAAGAGGGCAAACTGTACTTCTCAACCACGGAATTCAAAAATCATGGCAGATTACAAGCTTGTAGGTCTTCCTCCAAACATAAAATCATGGAGTCGACAGGCCATCTAGTCCAACTCCCTGGTCAATGTAATATCAGCCTAAAGCATCCCTGACAAGTGTTCCTGCAGCTGCTACTTGAAGAATGCCAAGTGACCATCCTTTCCTTTAAATTCATGGACAGTTCTGCAATTTCAGATAAGCATTCCTTATCTCATGGCCACATAATTGGGCAAATGCTTTGTTGATTAATAAAACAAAAGATCATTGAGATGTACCATTCATAAATATATTACCTACTACAGTGGAAAAATCATCAGAGTTTTCCTGCACAAAAAAATAACTGCAAGAGATCAGTGCCTACCAGATGCAGACCACTTAGATCAACAGGTTTTTTTGAATGAAAATCATAAATGAAAAATAAAGCTTATTATGCTGAATTACTAACTGGGAAAAAAGATTAGCTAATGTGTCAGGCTAGTAAAATTAATCTATTTGGATCCGCAGAGAGATTATAATCTCTCGTGAAATGAGTCCAAATATTTTGCAGTAAAAAGACAAAGAAGCAGCTCCAAGGAACCTTTTTCTCTTCAAACGAGTAGGTGCATTTCTGCCCCAAGCTCACTTTATTGTCCTCTCTCAGAAAGCGTGTGTTAAGAGTAAACATAATTTTTAAAAAGTACGTATTCCTCACAAAAGTCAACTGGTTTCAAAACAAAAAATCAAAACCAGCACAACTGTAATGCAGGGAAATGGTGTGGCTTATTTTTCCTCACAGCAAAAGCAATGCAAAATGAAAGAAGCCTGCATATTTCTCTTAAATGAGATTAGATGCAGCTATAGATATTACTGAGACCACCCTTGAATTTTTGCATCTGCTGACATGCTTCTCACTGGCCCCTTTGTTCAACCAAATGAGCAACCTTCTGTTCAACCTCTCTCCCAGCTCCCGCACGATCACTTAGGACTTATGCAATCAGCAGAGAATTATTGCATCTTGCATTGGTCCCAACTGAGCCAAACTGTCACTGAGCAACACTCTGTTGAAGCAGTATGATAGCTTGCTGGTGAGTACTATCTCTCGTGTATAGGCTATTAACACAAAAACAGAACGCAAGAGTAAGGTGCTTGTATATTATTTCTCCCTAGCACACAGTGTTAGAGTTTATACCAGGACAAGCATAGTTGACCCGATTATTTGGAGACCAGTCAAGTTCACAATTTCCTCTTAGTTGTATCCTGCCCACATTCCACCAGTGGAAGAAGAGGAAGGGGCAGTATCGCCCTCCTCACTGCAGTTCTCAAACTCTATGGCTGATCATCTCTATTTCCAGCATCTGTTTTATAAGGGTTAATTAAATTAATCAATTAAATTCATGTATACCCCTCCTTTCTCCCTAGCGAGGACCCAAAGCAGCTTACATCATTCTCCTCTTGTCCATTTTATCCTCAAAACAACCCTGTGAGGTGGGTTAGGCTGAGAAAGTATGACTGGCCCAAGGTCACCCAGGAAGCTTCCACAGCATGAGTAGGGATTTGAACTTGGGTCTTCTAGATACTGCTCTAATACACTTAACCACTACACCACACTAGCTTTTGGTTCAAAGTGCAGTGCATGGAAGGGGAGAGTAGGGTCTATTCTGTTTCTTAACACTAATTTAGCTATTCAGAGTGGAAACAGGTGTACATTTTAAGCACAGGGAAAGTATTCTCTGAAATAAATGCCTCAGAATACAGCAGACAGAGTCAAAACCACTACCACCACTCTTTGGAATGTCTGCTTTTCTCCCAACCCGGCACCTCTTAATATCTACAGGAATTTTACTTCACAATGTACCACAGCCACACTTATCTTCCTTTCTAGAATGACAATCTAAGTTATGCTTAAGTATCTACCCTTGAAAAGAGACTAAAAGAAGAAAAAGGGTATCAGCTGTAGTCAACAAGACCAAAAAGGCCCATGCTTACTGCGGAGAAATGCATTTTTCTTTGGAGGTTTGAACTGAGCAAAGCCTTCACCTTTAGTTTTTAAAAGTTGTCTCTCTGTTGGCAGAGAACAGGCAGGAAAAGGGAAGTTAATTCAAACGCTTTTGAGCCCATCTCAGCCACCTTTTGGAAATGCTAACAGATCTAGAGAGAGGATGGGATGGTCAAGCCCCCACCAGCTAGGAAAGTCACATCTAGCAGGGAAGAAATTTGGAGGTTTAAAATGCTAGAAGCATCTCTTCCTAGAGGTTTCAAGAAGGGCTTATTTGACACACACATCCCAAGGGGGTTGGCAAACAGGGGTGATAAAACTTCTTGGAATGAGGAAGAGGGTGTGTTGCGCTGATCCCACTGAGGCAGAAAGAACTCTGGCCTGAGGTCTGTAGGAGGCAGCCATTGCCGTGTGCTGGCTAACACACCTGAGCAGAGGCTTTAAGGTAAAGGGAACCCTTTAGAATAACAGTAATCTTTAAAACAAAGGAGCTTGCCTTATACTAAGATCCACTAGGGCATGTACAGAGGAAGGGGCAAATGAACTGTGTTTTACCCTTGTTGTTTGGATCCCCTGCTCAATCGTATGCTGTGCTGAAAGTATGCATGTGGACATATTCTTCTTAATAAATGCTTTATAACTTTTAATACTGGTAGCAGTTCTGTGTACCACCTTAGTCCTCCATTGTTCTGGGCACATTTCTTTCAAAAAGGAGCATGGGGGCCATTCAGTTGGCAAGCAGCTACTCCCTCAGTGGTGCACCAGGCACTAAAACTGTCCCCATAGTAACCAGACACTGGATAGTGGGAAATTCCTACAAAAGCCAGGTGGTGGACTCCTCCAGGTCCTGGGAAAACACTATCAGTGGCACATACTAGGTGAAGAGCTTGAGCAGTCACTGGGGCTCAGATGCCTTGAAGGGCATAGGGTCTGCAGATCAGAGCAGTACTGTTCTGCCACACTAACAATTAGGCATTTTTTCCTATCCTATTACAATTATAATTCTATAATCTAATTGCATACCAAGACTTACAGGGCTCAGCTGTGAACACTGTACATGCAAACCATCAGTATTATTATATCAGAAGAGCTAGAGAAACTGACAAATGCACAGATTTTACACACACACACACGTTTATGTATTCTATTAAATGTAAGAACTTTGAAACTTCAACAAATGACATAGCCTATGTTTATAGGCGCTTTTCCCCCTTAGCCATTTCCATTATTCTGAAAAACTCCTATTACCAAGGGATGTTGTCAAACAAAAAGCAATGGATTCAACTCAAAGAAATTTCTAATATGGCATCGACAACACTAAGCTCTCGTACCAAAACATTTCAGTTGCAGCAGTATCACCCCCCCCCCAAAAGGACTGGCTTAACATCCTTTCAAGAGAACTGTATGAAAATCTGAACGAAGGCCCTGTTCTTAAAGCACATAAATCACATTTGAGTGGGTACTACTTTATACCTCCTTACAAAGACTCCCGGGCTAAAAAATTGGTCCTACCTAAAGGAATGAGCAATTTACTTAAAGCAATACCTCTGTACGCCTTCCACTTGATCTTTGGTGTAAGTCTTCCCAATTTCAGCCCCAGTGGATCCACTGCTGTCCTTCATGCCATTGGGTTTACTCTGATCATTGCCACTTGCTGGCTTTCGACAGTAAGCACCACTCCCAGCAGCACTCCCATTCTTCATAATTGCTTCCAACAATACTGCAGACAAAAATGGCATAAGCTACATAGATAATCATTTCAGAGGGATAGCCAATGGTAGTCTGTTGCAGTAAACTAAAAGCCTAATAGCAATTCAAAGACTTAACATAAATTATTTCATCTTATAAGAACCTTAATTTTTTATTCCAGTTTATAAAAAACAAAACAGAAGCTGATACTTGAATCACGATCGGCTTTGTGGTGACATTAGACTTATGTTTTATATTCATAGGTATTGCTATGGAAAAGTCACATGAAAAATCCTAACCATTTCAGCTGCAAAAATTTTTCTACCTGGCTATAAGGAGGGCAAGTACATGTACCATCACACATGAAAGTTGTAACTATACAGTTTGTGGTAATTTCCTCACAAAGGCACTTTTGCCCTACATTGACATTTATCTTGATAGGGCTGCCAAGTCTGGGTGGGAAAATACCTGAAGACTTTGGGGGTGGAGCCAGGAGAGGGCGGGATTTGGGGAAGGGAGGGGCCTCCACATGGTAGAATGCCATAGAGTCCACCCTCCAAAGCAGCCAGTTTCTCCAGGGGAGCTGATCTCTGTTAGCTGGAGATCAGTTGTAAAAGTAGGAGATCCCCAGGCCCCACCTGGAGGCTGGCAACCCATCTAGAAAAAAAAAGTCATGCCTGAAGTAAACCTTATTTCCAGTCTCTGGTGCTATCATCCTTTTTAGTGATCAAAGTATAGAAACACACTATAGGGAATGTACTAATAAGAAACATCTCTCCAATATATATACATTTAAACTCAGTTTCACTTCTGTTGTTCAAAACAAAACTGTTCAGAGCCTTTCTGTAATACCGCTAAGACATTATCTAGATGATTATAATGAATAACTGTTGATATATCCATATCTTAGAAATTCTGCTGAACTCCTGCTGTGTTCACCTGAGCAGGGCCTTCTGCAAATGGACAAGAGCAACAACTGCCCATACACCTGCCTTCTCTGATTCTGCTCCTGCCTGGTGGAATGACTTGCCTGAGGAGGCCAGAAAGGCTCCCACATGTCTAGCATTCCGCACGCGATATAAAACAAAATTGTTCAGGAGGGCATTTTTATAAAGAGCTATATTATAATGGAATGGTTCAGGAGGGTAATGGGACTGTGGATTATACTGTTGCATACAGTTATCAACATATCTAATTCTCAAAATGACCAAATCTGTGGATACTTAAATCCAGAGACTGGAGCAATGAACAGACAAGACAGAGCTTTCTATGAAGCTAAAAAAATGGCAAATAAACCACAAAATAAAACCCCGAAATCTTTTAAAAAGATTCTTTGGAGAGTTTAAACCCCCCCCCAATAACAGAAGCAGCATCCATAGCTTTAAGAAATGAATGCCTTCAGTGGCTGTGTCTATGCAACCACATCATATTGCCAGCCTTCAAGCCTTGGTTTCTGTCAGTAAAAGGCAGGGGGAACAAGCAGAGCCCTTTCCAATACAAGTTTGGCCTTGGAATGAGGACTTATCAGGGACAGGCCAACCAGACTACCACTGGGTGACTTGCTACCATGCATCTTGCATGACTCACCCTGACAGCTGCTTGCTAATGTTAAACAGCAGCCACCCCACAAAAGCTAGTGTTGCATAGTGGTTAGAGTGTTTCACATGATGATCTGTGAATCCCCACTTTGCTAAGGAAGCTCACTTGGTGACCTTGGGTCTGTTACACATTTTCAGCCTACATGACAGGACCGTTGTGAGGAAATAATGAAAAAGAGAATGATGTAAGCACATTAGGTCCTCATTGTGGAGAAAGATGGCATATAAATGAAATAATAAATATAGCTAAAGATTGGGGGGGAGCAGTTAAAAGGTAGGTTGGTTGGTGGATGGAAAGAAGGAAGCAGGGAAAGTTGAGGATATGGGGCTTCCAGGAGAAAGGAAAAAGGAAATCGTGCGAGAAAAGGATAACTGGGGAAAATGAGGTCCTCATACAAGTCCTTGAGGATTCCTCACTGCATAACTGGCCCTGGCCCAGCAGCCAGCACTGCACAACTGAAGCATAGTTTTCCTGGACAGAGGCTGCCAGGGGAGGGAAAGCTGAAGACAGGGCGACATATAAAAGATAGGTTGGCAGGTGGGTGGAAAGGAGAAAAAGAAGCAGGAAAAGGCTATGGCAGCTTTCAGGACAGGGAAAAAGAAAATAGTGGGGGAGGGGAAAAGTGATGCCCTCCACAGGCTTAAAAAATCTATTTGCTGGTACGCATTACCCTGCTCCCATATACTGTCTTCTACTCCAGCAATCACGCTGGAGTTCATAGTGGCACTAGCACTCACCAGTCATGCCTACCAGTGGTGCTCCTGAGTCAGCAGATATAGATGCTGCCACATCTCCCTGATGCCACCATGCTCCGGTCCAATAATGGAAGGAAAACACACAACACAGCACTTTCCATTGTAGTGGGGGCTGTGGCATTCCCAGCTACAGCTCAGTAACTAACATTCCTGGGAGCTTGCAAACAGGGGCTTGAATCTCCACTTGCAAACGCATACCTTTGTGACAGAAGACCCACAGAGAAGGAAGCAAAACTACACTTAGCATATTTCGCTAAGGAAATCCCCCACAGAAAGCCCAGTTTCCCCTAGGGAACCCCCACAGAAAGCCCATGGTTTCTCCCAGGAAAGGTATGGGGCAGGAGTACAATGGGTCAAGCAGTTTTCTGTGAGGCAACAAAGATACAAATATATAAGGAAATCAACAAAATAACACACACCTGAATACTAAAAATCTCCCACATAACTTACAGGGGGAAAGCACTCATGTGAGAGTGAGCGGCTTGGATACTAACAAGGGGCACACTGGCGATTTGGTGTAGTGGTTAAGAACAGCAGACTCTAATCTGGAGAACTGGGTTTGATTCCCCACTCGTCCACATGCAGCCAGCTGGGTGACTTTAGGCCAGTCACAGTTCTCTCAAGAGCAGTCCTCTCAGAGCTCTCTCAGCCCCACCTACCTCACTGGGTGTTTGTGGTGGGTAGAGGAAGGGAAGGAGATTGTAAGCCTCTCTGAGACAGTTTACAATTTATCTACAATAAATTCACTGCATTCATTGCATGCAGCAAACAGGAATCAAATTAAGGAAGTGACCATGTGCCACCCGGCACAAGGGTCTCATTGAATTTATGCTCAGATCTGTGTATTGTATGCATAAATAATAAATATAGCTATACAAAGTTATGTTGTCTACAGTCCTTTTTCTAAACTATAGCGGCGGGGGGGTCGTGTGAAAATACTGTTATGTAGTTGGGGCAGAAGTTGATTAAAAGTTAAGAAGCACTGGCCTAGCTAGTGAAAACTTTTGAAGCTGGCAACTTCAAAGGGCCTCTGTCAACTGGACTAGTACTGCAAAATGCATTGAAGTAAACAACAGTTTGAATTAACAGCATATTCACCAGGACCAAAGCGACTGAATATAATAAGGCCTTTTGGTTAGCCTGGAATACAGTCTTTCAGAAGGGACCATAGAGACTGGTTGCACGCCATTCAATTATATTCTTTTTAGACAAACCAGGTCATTGGATTATTGGAGATGGGCACTTGCAGAACTCAAAAGCAAACTGTCAGCCTGTGGCCCCTTGAGGAATAAGAAAATGTATACTAGCATAAGCTTACATGAGTCAGAGCTCACAAAAATGAGATCTGAAGCACTACTTGAAAAGGCTGTAGGACTCCTCTTTCATGCTGCTTATCTGAGAAATTTACACCTAATGTGTTTCTTCTCAGGTTTAACTACAGGGCCCAAATTAAATGACTATATGCTGCCATATGACCAAGAAGCACAAATGTACACCCCATGTGTCTGAGAGTTTATATAAACTGAGCTCTCTGCTGCTGTGCATGCAAGTTAGCCCACCAGCACAGCACCTGCATAGACCGCAGAACCCTGGAGGGATACATTCTTGCACGGCTTCTATTTTCTGTAATCCAAGTCCTATCACATTGTTTACTGGCCCATGCTATTTGACTGCATTATTTTACACCATGTAATCTGCCTTGAAATGCAATGGGAAAGGTGAGCTGCAAATAAAATAATTTTTAAAATAACAATACCACACATCCAGGTAAAATGAACTAGTTTAATCCAGATACCAGGCCCACAAAAAATCCCAAGTGTAAGTTTCTCTTACATGTTTGGCAGAATTTAAAAGGAAACGTTACCTCTCTTTGGAAAAACTCATCAGTAAGATAATTCTTTGCTAAGCAATATATTCAGTTGTGGATTTCTCCTGAAGAGGTATCTCTCTCAAACATTGGTTGTGTCTTTTATCTACATCATCAGTTTATTATCTCAGTTCCCATCTGCAAGCCTAGCTATAACCCCATTCACAGAACTCTGAGGATATTATTTATTTGTTATAGTTTGCCTTTCTCACTGGGACTCAAGGTGGATTACACAGAGCGAGTTAATAAAATCAGCAGCAGGGTTGGACGTTCAGTAAACAATGAAATAGGATTTGGGTTGTAGAACCAACCAGAAATATAAAAACAAACCTGAAGCAAAGCAAATTGTTAGCATGACACATTGAATGAAGCAAAATTACATAACAGGATCCAACTTACAGCAAACTATACCCAGTAATATAGAGCACAGTCCCTAATAATTTATCTAAGTAAGTTTGTGAATTATTGGGTCCAGCATCCTATTATCAGTGTAGCAAAGCCCTCCTGAATAATTCAGTTTTGCATAGTTTGCAGAAAGCCAGGAGACTGGGAGCCTTGGTAAACTCCTCAGACAGACCATTCCGTAAGGTGGGGGACATAACAGAGAAGACACGTGTACAGGCAACTGTTGATTTTGCCCATCTGCAGGTTGGCACCTGCAGAAGTCTCTAATCAGATGAGTGAAACTGAAATGGTGGATCACAGGGGCAGAGATGGTCTCGCAGATGTGAGGGTCCAAGGCCATGAAGGGTTTTGTATGTGATAGCCAATACTTTAAATTCAGCCTGGTATCAGATGGTTTGAATAGAACATACAAACGCAGCACCAAAATACTCAAGAAAAAGCAATATTTAAAAAGGCTTGTGTCTTAATATACAGTTCAGGCTAGACTAGCAACAATGGTCTTCACTGTTGTGGCCCCCACCTTTGGAATGGTCAGTCTGAGGAAGTCACCAAGGCTCCCAGGCCCATCAGATCTCAGAAGCTAAGCAGCAGATATCTACTTAAGAGAGACACTGATGTTTACAAGCATTGAAAAAGTAAGGAGGTTATTTGGCACTGAAAGGGTGAGACATTAGCTTGTTGACTGACAGATGCTGATGAGTGGGACACTGGTAAATGGGCAATCCTGCTCTGTAGCAGAGAATTAGTTTGGATAACTCTTTGGTCCAACCTAGATCTATAATGAGCTAAGGTATCTGGATATAATGCACTGGCACTCTTCAACATTAAGTTCTGATTCCATGGTACAACTAGGATCGCAAGTGCTCCTTTCTTTAAAAGTATCTTCTGAGAGTATTTCAAGAAGCACCACAAAATTAAATGGATAGGACAGTAGTACAGAAAATAAAAAGAGGAAATAATTTGAAAGTTAGGAATGGATAGGGAGCTGAAATATGGGAGACAGAAAATGGAAAACGGCGAAAGAGCTGTAAGATTAGAGCTATATATACATTCCCACAAGATTAGAGCTATATATATATTTCCACATTCATACATTAAACATTAAATCGGCATCTTGAGAATTTAATTTTTCACTAAAGAATCAAAGTTTCTAGTCCTAGCCTGCAAACATATGTTCGGGGAGCTGAGCAGAGTTTTCAGCATGAATTTTGTCCCTTTCCAAAAAAGGCAGAAGCAAAATGATTTAAATTAGTAAATAAACACAAACTTAACCAAAGTACATAATTTATAAAGGTCACAGAGTCAAGCTTTCCTTGGCTGAATTCTGTGCCTGGCTCCACCTAAGCATTTCTGCAGACTGAAAAATGTCTGCTCACGGAGCACACCTTTTCCACCTTCCCTCACCCACTGTATTCAAAATGCCCCTTGAAATGCTATTCCTGGGGGGACAGGGAACTACCAAGAAAAGCATTTCAAGGGCATCTAGGCTGCCACAGGTGGGCAGAGGTGAGAGTAGCACTTTGTGGGTGGAAATACTTCCATCTGGTGGATGCCACAGTTTCTTTCCAACCCCTCCTTGGCCCAGTGTAAAGACTAAGAGAATGACCTGTGATCTGGGATGTCACTGGTTCAAATCTCACTGCAAAGTCAAATTCATGAGGTAGCCTTAAACTACCTCTCTCAGCCCTCAATTTTCCATCTTAGACTACTAGCCTATGTGAAAGTGTATTACAAATATATTTATTATTAAATAAATTTATGAAACATTATTCCCTCACAAGTAATAAAATCTGAACCAGACTCAAAGTAGTTTTGTATCGATGTGCCCCAAATTCAATTTCTAAAATTTCAACAAGTATAATTCTTATCTTACAATGACTACAGATTTTCTGCATTATGTGTTAAAAATAAAAACTAAAGATACAGAATAGTTGTTCCAAGACTCAAAGTCCAGCCCCTACCTACAATAAAGCATCTTGCAAGGTTACTAATTAGTGCTACCACCATTAAGCAGCAACATAATATTTCATTAAGAACAGTGAGAGCTGTTGTAAGGAAGGGATTAAGCTGCGGAGTAGGAAGTCTTCAACCCTGTCCTGAATTTGCACAGGGAAACAGTACGGCCAGCATACCTTACAGGGCTGATGTAAGCGGGCAAGACAAGCAGAGTGCTGGAAGCACATACTTTATCGAAACGTTGCGTACTCTCACTTTTACAGACAACCTATATATTAGGCTTATTACTGTCAGAAGCTATCATGCAGTCCTATGCACTCCTAGCCTAAACCCACTGATTTTAGTGGGGTTAGCCTAGAGTAATTCTGCACTGGGCTGCACAGTAAGAGAATGTGAGAGATGTGATGCAGGCTGGTTCCAATTTTCACTTCAGCCACCAACTGACTTAGACGGCCTTAGGCAAACCATTCTCGCTCAGCCTCAGTACCATAAGAACATAAGAGAAGCCGATGCTGGATCAGGCCAGCCATGTCACACAGTGGCCAAAAATACCAGGTGCCCTCTGGAGGTCCACCAGTGGGGCCAGGACACTAGAAGCCCTCCCACTGTTGCCCCCACCTTTACCATAGGGGACTAAAAAGGATCCCTGTAGTAATGTGTCCAGCTCTTTAACCATTTCCCAGAGAAGCAGCCCTGTCAGGCCTGCCGCAGCCAAAGCGACCAAGGACCCCCTTGCACCCACCATAAGAGACTCCTCAAGATCCCACCGTAAAAAAAAGGAGAGCGTCTCTAAGGGAACACGACGAGGCTGGCTCCTGGTTGTTTGGGCCCCGGCACTCCGGCTGTTATTCCTGTGGGCCTCTGGAGGCCGATCGCCCAGGGAGGCAGGGCTCGCGCGGGGGGGGGGGGGGCGGGAGGCGCTCGTCCTCCGCCTGCTCTGCTGGCTCACCTTTCGCGGTCTCGGTCGGGTAGAGCTTCTGGGCCTTGTTGAGGAAGCGCAGCGCCCGCTCCCTGTTGCCGGCCTCCAGGGCCTCCCGGGCGATGCCGATGCATTTCTCCGCCTCGTCGCGGTTCCCTTCCATGGGCTTCTCCTTCCTCCGCCTCCGCCCGCCGCAGCGCAGTGAGAAGGGGCCTGACGGGGCCACGGCGGTGAGGCTAACCCGACGGGCGCCTCTGAGGGGACCCACCGGGGCAGGGGCTGGCTCGGCGGCGGCGGCAGCGGGGGCTCGGTTCACGCCGTGCCTTTCAGACCGCGGCTGGCGGCGGCGGCGGGCCTTCGCCTCATCGTCCTTCTCCTCCCGCCTTCACGCGGAGTACCGACTCGAGGCCGCCGATGGAAACACGGAGCCGGCAAAGCCCTCAGCCGCCGCTGCTCTCTCGCTTCCGGGGACAGACCGCAACCGGTTGTCGGGCTAGCTCTACGCATGCGCGGTACGGCTCGGCTACCCAGCAAAGCACCGGCATCAAAACGCCGTGGCGGAGAGCAGCGCTTGATGTGTGGGAACCCTGGAACCCGGTTGAAGTGTTTTGCTCTTCCACCAGCTTAATGCAAACTGCCCGTCCAGATCTGCTCTACAGATCCTATGTTCACTCGGGAGTTACTTACTCTCCTCTACTGTATCCGTTACAGAAATAAGGCAGGGAAATTCTGATATTTTAGATTCACACATCGGAAGCCTAAAGATGAACATTTAATGTTTTCCTTTGCAAGACCCCCTCCCATGGTTGTGCAACTTGAGTATTTTTAATAGCCATGACTTTTTTGACATACTTCTCAGTTGCCAACTTAGACATACAATAGAGGTTTCTAGTCTTGCAGGAAGCAGGGCCAATCTCCTTCGAATTTTAGATGTCAGTACACCTGCTCAAACTGTAGGGCACAATTTCAAACTTAATAGTCCTACTGAGCTCTCAAACCCAGAATGAAACAAAGCTGAGCAGCCCAAAGGGGATTTCCAATTTTTTTTAAAAAAAATATATTGCCTCATTCTACTTCTGCCCTTGGTAGTTATTCTTGTGCTCTATACATCTGCCTTTACAGAAAATCCTGAGACATTCTGTTAAGACTGCAGAAAGCAGACCATGCACCCAATCCTTCCTCCCTAAGTAGGCCAGGACAAATAAAATTAGTTTGAAAATTGAAAACCCAACTACAGCAAAAGACAAGAGCAACAATTGTCTCTATATGGTTAGAACTTTTAGTATCCCAGTTAGACCCAAGTTTTCCCGGGGGGTGGTGGTGGTGGTGTTATCCTCTACTGGAATACCATTTAACTGATATCAACAGCACTTTTAGAAGGAGAGATTGGATTTATACCCCGCCCTTCACTCGGAGTCTCAGAGCGGCTTACAAACTCCTTTCCCTTCCCCTCCCCTCCCCACAACAGACACCTTGTGAGGTAGGTGGGGCTGAGAGAGCTCTTTCCAGAACAGCTCTGACAGAACTATAGGTTGCCCAAGGTCACCCAGCAGCTGCAAGTAAAGGAGTGGGGAATCAAATACAGTCCACACTTAAACACTACACCAAACTGGCTCTTTAAACTAAATTATTAAATCTTTAAACTCAATTTGAATGAGACTAGGGAGAGATCATTGTACTTAGAAAAACAGTGGCAGCAGAACCAGGCCAGTTCCCCTGTCCCCTCCAAGTTCTAGACTCAGCTAAGTTAACCCCCGAAAAATACCTTGCCCTCATTTGGATGGCCTAGGCTAGCCGGATATCATCAGATCTCAGAAACTAAGCAAGGCCAGTCCTAGCTAGTATTTGGATGAGACACCTCCAAGGAATCGCAGTTGTGATGTGAAGGCAGGCTATGGCCAACCACCTTTCTTAATGTCTCTTGCCTTGAAAGCCCTACAGGGTTGTCATTAAGTCAGCTGTGATGGCACTTTCCACCAACACCAAAAATACCTCACAGCAGCATGAAGTATTAACTAACTTCAGCACACGTAATGCTGGTAAATGTTATTAGTTCAGCATTTCCCCTAACTATAATTACAATTTAAAAAAGGAGCACTATACCAGTAATGCATCTGCCAATTCAACACCTACATTTTTTTGAATTTAATATTTTGTATATTAAAAAACCCACTAAGAACCATATATTACCATAAGCAAAAAATAAGGACCATACATTACATAATTTTGCATGCCAATTAGTATCATGCCCTTCCTCTGCTCGACTGTAAGGATGAAACAAGCATTTCTATCTAGGGTCTTTGATTAGACCCTACTCTTGTTCCCTCTCAATTCAATTCAAGTTGGCCAGCTTGCTCACTCTTCCCCACAGGCCATTTTCTTTGCAGCAAGATACAAAAAGGAAATAGGAGAATGAGAAGTATGAAATATGTAGTATGATACAACCAGTATTTTTTAAATTTAGGATATTTCTATGCCACCTCTTCAGAGTCCTGCTTAAGGGAGCTTACAGTTTAAATAGTACTAAAAAGGTTAAAGATATATTTATAGGTACTTTATTTCCTTCATAATTCTTAAGATCCTGCGGCAAGCTCAGAATAGTTAAAAAGTTTACCAAAAAATGATCTTAATAAGCAAAGCAGACAAGATTCATACTGATAACATTTATTGAAGTATCCACTGGAATGGCAGAAAGGTCTTTACAAAAAACAACACAACCCGCTTTTCAGTTTCTGCTTATTAAAATCCTTTACTTTAACTAAAAGAGATTAACCTCAGCAACAAGGCTTTGTACTTCACATTCCTTTATTAGTTTTGCGACAGTTCCTGTTCTTAGCGTCCAAAGTCTCTCATAGTTAAATCTTAGCTTATAACTGCAAAAAATTTGAATGAAGTAACTTGAATTGAAGCATAAAAAAAATTACTGATCAGCAACAAAGTCATGAATAATTAAAATCCAACATTTCTAAAAACAGTCAGGAACCACTACAGACCACAGCTTCTCTGAAGCTATGTAACACTTAAATAAGGTTAAGACTTCAAATGAGGAATTTTGGTTTGTTAGAAAGCTCAGTGAGCTCCAGCTTCAAGGTTACAGAAGGCAAAATCGTTTCACAGATGCAGTCCACTGGAAACCCACCAACACTGGGCAACTGAGCATTTAAGAGTCCAAAAAAGAAAAGAAAAAAAAAGGATTCAAGCATCCTTTAAACAGTTTTCTGTTGCCCTTTCTTTCCAATGAGAGATTTATGGATATGTGGAATTACACCTAAGGAAACAAGAAAAAAATTATATCAATTTGTTTAAATGATGAAAAGTCATTAACAGTCCATATCGGGGACACCAGCTTACAGGTGGGACCTGAAGATCCCCTGGAATTACAGCTCATCTCTAGATTACTACAGACATCACCTCCCCTGCCGAAAGTGGATGCTTTGAAGGGGGGACTCTCTGGCATTGTGCTCCCCAGGCTCCATCCCCAAATCTCCAGTGATTTCCCCAACCTGGATCAGGCAACCCTTGTCCATATTGTTCATAGCATTAGAACAAAACTACATTAGTACAAAGTCTTATATAAACATGTGGCAATCAAGCTGACACATACCTCCACCAGCAATTGTTGCCTTGATGAGAGAATCGAGTTCTTCATCACCTCGGATTGCAAGCTGCAAATGACGCGGAGTAATTCGCTTTACTTTCAAGTCTTTGGATGCATTTCCTGCTAACTCAAGAACCTGCAATGAAGATTTCGTTATCAGATGGGGAGCATTTCTTCAAATGACCAAAGACTGTTTGCAAGTGATATGCAGCCTTATTTTGACTGATTTTTAACTACAAGGATGAACTAGCCGTTTCCCCAACTACTAATATTCTGATTAGGTCTACATATTATTTTTTGATACTTGCTTCAGCTCATTATCAGCCCCCCACAACCCCAGCATCGCATACAGGAACAATAGAGTGCAAAGAGGCCCCTACCTCAGCCGTGAGGTACTCCAGGATAGCAGCACTATACACAGCAGCCGTCGCCCCAACTCGTCCATGACTTGTAGTCCTTGACTTCAAATGCCGATGAATACGACCAACAGGGAACTGTATATGCAGAAGAATGAATTACAGCACAAATACAAGCACCTCTTAATTTAAACTTCTATATTCCAAAGCGTTCTTGGAACAGGAAAGGCCGAAAAGAGAGAGGGATTTTCAGTGTACGGAGGGGAAATCACGAGCCAACCAACATTTCCTCATCCCCAGTTCCCCGCCCCGCAGGGCAGGACTGATACCAGTGATAAAGCCTGAATAAAAGGCGCCCACCTCGGACCACTCCCACGTGCTCACCTGCAAGCCAGCTCTCTGCGAACGAGACACCGTCTTAGTTTTGGTCTTGCCAGAGTCCTTCCCGGCTTTGCCCCCAGCCTAACGGATAAAGAGAAAGAAAGCCGTTAAGTGGGCATCTTGTGTTCCCTCTACGCTCTTCCGGCTGAAAAGGTTCCGCATCGTGCGCATTTTAGAAGCGGTCTCCACAAAGCACGCGTGCGCGCCTAAGACCACCTCACTCACGCCTCTCTCAATTCCCCCTCCCCGCCTACTAAACCTTCGCGCATGCGCCCCTTGCCACCAAGACAGCGCATGCGGTACTGAAGTTACGCCCGCAGACGGGCAATAGCGTGCGTCCGACCGCGCCCCTCCATCTCTGCGTTATTTTCCCTCTTTCTTTGCTGCTCCTTAACAGAAACGTACGCCATGAGCTATTAACAGCGCGAGACTTCTCTCTCGTTGCTGCGCCCCGCCTCCCCCCTCCTCCCGCGAGCTTCAGCGTTTGCCTCCTATGCCTGAAGGCCCCCTCTCGTCCGTCCGCGCAGAAAAACGGAACGCTACTTACCATCGTGAATGAGAGCTCGTCGCTCTGGAGGAAGGCGGTTTGGAGACGGTAGGCCACGGAAGACGGGCCTCTCTTTTTTTTTCTTTCTCCCTTGCCTTTCCCCGCCGCAATTCAAAACTGCGTCCACTCCCGCCCTTTCAGGAATCCTTTATAGCCGCTCCAACGTACCCACATCCGGGGAACCCAAATCGCCGAGTTAACCTATCGCGGCGAAGGGGAGGTGATCTCTGCGCTCCTACGGGGCCAATCAGGAACGGGACGGAGGACGTCAGGCTAGGCCGCCTGCGTGAGGAGCAGCGGCGCTGCTCTGCGTGGTCGAACCCCGCCCACGGTTAAAGCGACGGCTCTCCCTCCTCCCCTCAGACCTTCGTCTTTCTGAGGCGGTTTTTGTTTTTTTGTAGCGGGCGCCCCTCACCTCCCGCCCAGCCCGGGGGTCCGACTTTTAGCCCTCAGCCTTCATTACGGCAGCCGTTCACGTCACGCGTCAGCAAGCGCCAATCGGATTTCTCTCCAAATCATTTTGGGTCTCTCATGGGAACGCGTTTTTAAAGCAAACCGATGCTCCAAAAAAACCCTGGTTTTGCATAAGCATTACGGGCGGTTCTGTCCTCCTCTGCTGCGACGCCTTCGAGTAAGAACACAACGTGCCGAGGATATGTTTGAGTGTAGAAATCAGGCTGCGGTCACACGCACACTAAATAATCTGCTTTCAATCCACTTTTGAATTGGATTTTGCCAGTTCACACGGTAAAAATCCAGTTGGAATGTGCATTGAAAGTGGATTACTTAGTGTGTGTGACTGCAGCCGAAGTACCACTAAGGTTGCAGGGGTCAGAGATCCTGAACTGTTCTCCAGTTTCACAAGCAGAGCAAAACTACAAGGGCAGCAGAAGTGCCGCTAAGGCACAGTGTGAACGCAGGGTGCTCTTGCAATGTTCATTGCAAACAGCAAATGCGGTCCTGAAAACAAGAGTCCAGTGGCACCTTAAAGACTAACAAAATATGTGGCAGGGTATGAGCTTTTGTGAGTCATTGCTCTGAAAAAGTGAGCAGTGACTCAAAAGATCATACCCTGCTACATATTTTGTTAGTCCTTAAGGTGCTACCGGACTCTTGCTCTTTTCTACTGCTACAGACAGACTAACATGGCTACCCATCTTGATCTATTTCCTGAAAACGCATCACGGACTGCATCTGGATCCCAGAGAACTGTGGTAAGCGGTGGTCAAACAGCACTCCAGTTAAGCTTAAGCCTGCAGAGTTCTCACACCCACTTCACACACCACTAAATCTGGGCCAGATTTCAATGTGACAGTGACAATGCAGAAAAAGCTCACCACCAATTTTGCAATCCACTCAGTGTCTCATTTAAACTGGGCATGTAAAATGGTAAGTATCCGTCTCCCCCTTGCATCTTGCTTTGAGTTTGGGACTTTTTTGGATGATGCTTCTTATTCTTCTATGTAAATTTCTCTCACTGGACTCAGATTCCAATTAAACCTGCCTAAGATTGCAGCAGTGCCAAGGAGATGTTACCCAAGAGTACATTATAATGAAAAAGAATAAAGACACATTCATTAGTTTCCACGTCTAAGACTGCAGTTCTGTGCACACTTGCAGTCTTGCAGTGCTGAGGATGGAGGCAGCAACAAAGAGAGGATATGGTCCCTGAAAAATCAATGGAACTATGTAGATGTGCTCAGCTTTATATCAAGGACAAATATTGGAGTCTTTTCTTCCCCTTCCTCAACACATTGAAGACCTTGTCCCAACTCTTCTCCTATAGAGACAGTCTATATGGGGTTCAAACTGCACCCCCATAATGGTGCCTTGGAAAGACCCTGTTTGCTGAACACCCAAGGTCTGACTACAGATAGGAAAGAATAGTTTATTGATCATACCACACAGTGGTGTATGATTCAAATGACTGATGTGTATCTGTTCTCACTAAAGGGTTGCATCACGCTGTTAACCATTGTCTTGAGCTCCTTGAAGAAAGTTTACCAAGTTAATATTTATTGCAGCAAGAGCATTTATTGTGCCACATACATTATCCCTAACTCGAATTCTTGATATAGTCTTATTTATCAACCACACCTCTTGTTTCTCTATTACATCTCTAATCCATGCATTCTTCTGACACCATCAACCTTTCATTTGCATCTCCACTCATCACTTCACATCTCTATTTTTGCACCCTGTTACTCCCCTCTTTCCTCATCCCACAGATCTATAACCCATCTCTCATTTCCTTTTCCTTCAGACTCCCTGTAAAGATTTCATGTTTTGGTGTGTGTGTTTCTTTAAATGTTTAGTGTGACTGCAATAATGTAAGGAGAATGATAGGGGGAGACAAGTGTGATGTGACTGGCTGATGACTGAGAGTGTGGGAGGAGAGATGTCTCAGAGGTGATTCTGTGTTCTTAAAGAGAAGAGTCTGGAGAGTTTGTGAGAGAGTCTGTATGGCAGAAGAAGCAGTTTGAGCCTATTCTGTTTGACTAAGACAAACAGTTTAGCCTATGTGGCTATGAGTAAAACAGTTTAGCCTGTGTGGCTATATGAAAGAGAGAGAGATATATAAGCCTGTCAGAGTTGAGTTTTAGTGTTTGAGGGATTGTGTGTGACACCAAGCTTTGTCAGTTATATTTTCTTTCTTCAACAACAGTTCAAAAATACCCAGAAACCTATTTTGTTCTTTTGTAAATAAATCAATATTTCTTTAAACTTATTCCAGAAATCAGATCAGTCCTTCCTCAGGGCCACATAGTCCTCTGAAGTGCCCAGACACTGGGTCATTTTACCAAAATAGAGAGATTTAGAATTTTAATTCCAGCAGCAGAAATTTACTCAGTTCATGTACACAGTGTGTGTTTTAAAGGAGAAATGGCCTCCCCAATAAGCAGGACTTCACATTCCCCCCCAGTACATCTACAGCAGCATACAAGCTTTTGCTCTTGTAACATCACCAGTGAATGAGGAGGACACAAATGGGCTGTACATTAGAATAAGCTGGGTGAAAAACTGGCAACATCACCACGTGCCTCTGAATCTAGGCTAGGGAGAAGAAAATCACTGCAGATATAATAATGTCTTTATCTCATCACCACCATATTTTGATGGTCGTGAATGGGCGATGTTTCCACAAAGAAGGTTCCCCGTGGGCCACAGATAGGAAGGACCCACCCTGTCTACCTAGGGGCCTATTACAAGCCTACATTGCCTTAACTTATGCAATTTATACCTATATAACCTATTTTTGCAGTAGGCCTCAAATGCAGTGAAACCCACTTGCATCTTGTTTTGTAGCTACCTTGGAATTCACTGCACCCTGCCAATTATCTTGGTAAAGTTACCTAGTGAAACAGCCAAGTTATTTTTCAGTTCTTAATTTGCTGTGAGTTCTATATTGCAACCTTTGGTTTTGCTAATTTGGCATGTAGCCACTTACATGCAACATAAACACGTAAGTGGGGAAGTGAGGCTATTTGCTCTGGAGTAATTTTACCCGCAGTTGCATGATCACACAGTTTTGTGAAGCTGCGGGCACAGCCCGCCACTGCTCAATCAGACGCAACCGTGGGTGAGTTGGGGGTGGTTTTTTTGGCCTTTTTTCCGATGCGCTTAAACGGGGGGTCGATGAATTGCATCTCTGCCCTGAGGGCTTCCTATGGCAGTATGCGATGATGCGCATACTGAGAAGGGAAAAAATCAATGGCATGGCATCGGGATAGCCTGATCAGACTATCCCCAATGCCATGAGTGCGCGCTGGAGCGATCACATGGGGAAAGTCCGTCTGTGGCCCGTAGCAAACCTGTTTGGACTTTCCCTGGTATCTTTTAACTCCGCTTCTTCAGCAGAGAGAAACGGGTTGCTGATGGCTGTGGGACACTTGCCAGATGTTCTGGTGTGATCGCACCCTTAAAATCCGCATAGCATTCATGCCTATCGCATGGCTAATTCTGTGTGTGATCGGAGCCCAAGTTAGTATGCTTTTGCTTTTTTCCACAGCACATCACCATATGTGCCCACTCCTGGGCTTGTCACTCCCAGAATGGCGTTCCTGCTCGAAATGACCCCTTGTTAGTGTAGATAACGCTCCAAGGTTGGGGGATCTTAGACTGGCTTAAGCCAATTAGCCACACCAACAGTCAGGAGTCAGAGTAGCAAGAGGAAAGAAAGCTTTGTTAATAAAGGAAACCCTCTTAACTCAGTATCAAGCTGAATAGCTCAACTTGAGTAACATTGGGTTACATCTTTTATACCCTCTGATGATCCTCCCAACATGACGTGTCAAGACCTCCCCTATGACATCAATCAGGCATGCTCAGTTGAATTGACTTAAGATATGGCACATGCATAGTTGTAATCTCTTTGTTCTCCTTGGCAAATGTGTACAAGAACCATGTCTATCAGTGATAAAACTTGGATCGACTTGGTTTTCCCAGGTGCCCCATGGCTTGCGAGGTGCCTGGGGAACCTGAGACGGGGGGGGGGGGGGAGGCTGTAAGTGTGGCCAACTTGGAAGCCAGCCGGAACTCCGTTCCTGTGCGTTCCTGCCCCAAATAGCCCTGCTTTCAGGTATGCAGATGACTGGAAGCCTTAAGGTACATTTACTACATACATTTACTACATACCAGCACTGGAGGTTAGGAGTTTGGGAGTGCTCTTGGATGCCTCCTTAACAATGGAGGTCTAGGTAGCAGCCACTGCCAAGTCAGCCTTTTATCATCTTCGGTTGATTAGGCAGTTGGTTCCCCTTGTCGAACACAACGACTTGGCAACAGTGATCCACGCGATGGTCACCTTGAGATTGGACTACTGTAACACTCTCTTCGTGGGGCTGCCCTTGTCTCAAATCCAAAAGCTGCAGCTAGTGCAGAATGCTGTGGCCAGACAGTTGATGGGTCTCCTTATGTGGGAGCACATCCAGCTTGTACTGAAGGCTTTGCACTGGCATACTGGATTCATCTCAAGGTTCTGGTTTTAACCTTTAAAGCCCTATATTGTCAGGATCTGGCATACCTAAGGGACCGCCTTTCCCCACATGTTCCCCGGAGAGCACTGCGTTCAGGGATGCAAAATCGGTTGCCTCTCCCAGGCCCCAAGGATGTCAGGCTGGCTACAACCAGGGCCAGGGCCTTCTTGGTGGTGGCTCCATACTGGTGGAATGAGCGCCCAGAAGAGATCAGGGTCCTGTGGGATCTTTTACAGTTCTGCAGGGCCTGCAAGAAAGAGCTCTTCCACCAGGCTTTCGAATAAGGAGCCGCATTGTACACCAAGGAGTGTCCCTGTGCCTTGGCTTTACCATCTTCATCTCTAGCCTGTACCAGCCACGCAATAAGCTGAGTGAACTGAGCTGGCGTGAATATCATTGGAACATACGGTCACCTAAGCTGTTTTATAAATATTTCTTGATCTCGTTTTTATCAGCTCTCGTCCCAGCTTTTTAGGAGTATTTTAATTTAAATGATTGTTATTTTATGTTTATATGTTTATGATAGGTTTTAATTATATGAAATTTATGTAAGCGTCCCTGAGCCTGCTTCAGTGAGGAGAGTGGGGTATAAACCGAAATAAATAAATAAATAATATCTTCAACCATCAAACAACAGCCAACTAGGAGAAAGATTTCCCATCTCTTTAGCAGAAGCTTAAGGGGATGTTATTTAGCTCCATGTCATACAAAATTTCAGCTGCTATTTTCCACACATTATGCTGCTATTAAAGGGACAAGACTTTATTTTCTAAGCCAACTGGTGACCCTTCCTGTATCATATAAAAGCAGAATTAAAAATGTGGTTGCACATGGCACTCTGTGTAGTGCCATATTCCTGGTGAAAAATCTAGTCATGATCATCTTTATAGGCAAAATGTTTACTTGAGGATAAGTCCCATTAAGATAGGGTCCACTTTTTAGTAGAGAATTTAATGCTTGGGAATGGACCGAAGAAGAAGAAGAGATTGCATTTATACTCCGCCCTTCACTCAGAGTCTCAGAGCGGCTTATAAACTCCTTTCCCTTCCCCGCCCCACAACAGACACCCTGTGAGGTAGGTGGGGCTGAGAGAGCTCGGAGACAACTGTCCTTGAGAGAACAGCTCGTACGGAGCTATGGCTTGCCCGAGGTCATCCAGCAGGTGCAAGTGGAGGAGTGGGGAATCAAACCCGGTTCTCCCAGGTTAGAGTCCACACACTTAACCACTACACCAAACTGGCAGTCAGCTGACTTTTTTGTTGTTGTTGCATGGAGGTAAATGACAGGACCTGGCAAATAACATTCCATTAAACCTCTATGAAAGGGTCAGGAGGACATTTTTCTCCAGGCCAGCAGGCAATTCTAATGCTGCTCTGAGCTCCTTGGAGGATGAGAAGAAGACTAGTGTAATATATTTGGGAAGACAGCAAACGTGTGTTTCAAACTGATTTGGCCACATGGTGGCAGTATGGTTCAAAAACAGACGATCGTTTATAAGGCGTTCTGATTTGATTCACTAGCAGAGGCTAGACTACGGGCCAGTTTTCAGTAAAATGGAACAGAAGTCCAGGGACTAATAAAATTTATTCCAGCAAGTCACTTAGTGCCTGCTAGCTGCTGGGATTCTTGGACTAGGTAGATTTTAGTCTCATCCTTCAACCATTTTCTGCATTGTGCCCAGTGTTTCTGTACCCTCACCTCCTGTGGGCTTTTGACCATTATAAATGGTAGTAGGAATATAGCTATAGTGTTAGGATACCGGGAGCGAAGAGGAGGCACAAGAGGAAGTGGTGCTGGGTGCGGTGCCAGATGTGTGCAGGAAGGCACAGAAATGCACTCATTCTCATTCACTCTCTCCTCAAAACCACTTTGTGTAGGATCTTTCACAAAGCATCATACCAGAGCAGGTTTAGGAAGTCTGCAGCCCTGCCAGGGAGAACCTGGAGGGTGGATGATGACCGTGTTGTGCAGAAGCCCAATTTAGAATTGCTGCAGTTGGGGAGGGGGGAATACAGAGCAAGAGCAAGCGACTTTGATCTAAGGTTTTGCTTTTGTGTTGTTTGGCATAACGCTGTCACCAGGGCTTTTTTTGTAGAAAACGACCAGCAGGAACTCATTAGTATAGTAGGCCACACCCAACAGCCATAGCACATTAGGCCACACCCCCTGACAGCACAGCTCTCTCCAAGGATTGGCTTCCCAGGTGCCCCGTGGCTTGCAGGGCGCATGGGGATGGAACCCGAGGGAAGGAAGGCAGTTTCTGGATCGGCTTCCCCAAGTGTCCCACAGCTGCGAGGCACCTGGGAAACCCGAGGAGGGGAGGCAGTTTAAACTGCCTTCCCTCCCTGGATCGGCTTGGCTTCCCCGGGCACCCTACAGCTTGCGAGGCACCTGGGGAACCCAGTGGGGGGAGGCTGTAGGCGTGGCCAACTCGGAAGCTAGCCAGAACTCCGTTCCTGTGCGTTCCTGCCCAAAAATAGCCCTGGCTGTAACTATATACAGATGTGTTTAAACAGTTACACTTGCATCTCTTTTCTCAGCTGTTCCCTGCCACTGCTAACTAATAGTTATTGTGGTTTATTGTAATATTGTTTTTGCTCCTGTTTGCTACTTAGCAATAGATTGAATGTTAAAATGATAAATGGGCACAAATATGAAAATATTTGGATCTGAAAATATTTGGTTTAAAATGTAGTTGTACATATGTAACAGAATGGTTGAACAAATTTAGAGTGAGGCTGAGAAATGTTCCACACAGAAATTGTTTAGCATGCTTTGAAGTTTTCCAGAGACAGAGTTGCTCCTTTTCTCACTCCATCAGGGCTGCTGGGTTCCCCCCCCCCCCATCATTTCTGTGGAAAGCTGAGCCCTGTTGACATTATGTCTATCATGCAATTAAACCATTGGAAACTTGCCCAAAAAGCGATGTAATTAACCAGAAGAAAAGCACTTTCTTTGCTGTGTGCTACCATGAGCAGCCCAGCCACTTCTCGCTGCCTATAAATCAGAGACAGAAGCAATGTCAGGAACTGCAAACGAAAGGGAAGATTGGGGATTGGACACAGACTGTGAATGGGACTGAGAGGAGGAGAATAAAACAGAGTGTGCTTCACTGGAGTGAAAAGCTTGCTGATGAGAAGTATGAGAGAGCACGGAGGGACATGAAATCAGTCATGGTGCAGCGGAAACGAATGGGAAGGAGCCAGACAGGTCCTCCTGCTGAGATCTGGGAGACAAATCTATCACAGAGGGATAAGAAACCTAAGTGGAGTAAATGGGAGGTGAGTTGCCATAGCTGGGAATTGGGGGCGATGTTGTTTGTTTGCTTTTTATAGTGTTGATGGACCCCCTGTTTGCCCAAAAGGCATCTAATGCATTAGGCTGGCATGGATCACTGAGGCAGCAGAAAATATATATAGCAACATAGTAACCAGTATACCTTTGTTACAATTCTTAGCATTTTGTTTTGAAACATGTCAGTTCTAGGGTTGCCAGCTTTTCATCCGGCTGCTCTTATCTGCGTCTTTAATTAGAGCTTGACATCTCCAAGCTGTGGAAGGCTTTACCAGCTTTCTGTAGACCAAGGTGCTTGTAAAAGCATAAGAACAAAAACAGGCCATATTTCTTGGTCAGTCTATACACAGTTTGCTTCCATTACCTTTGTGAGTCTGAGGTCATACCGTGTGACTGGCAGCTCAGCCCTAAGGCTTGGGTATTCACTGATCCAGCAGCACTTGCACCCCCAATGCCATCCCAACCGTAGGAAAGAATAAAGGTAACACGGCATCCCTTCATAGGTGAAGGAAGAATTGTGCCCTGTAACTATCCTTCGCCAGGGAGCTTTGCAGATGAGAGTCCCTATCCCTTCCTGCAAACATGCCCTTTTGACATACCAGCTTGCATGGCCAGATACTTCCACAGCTCATTTGGCAGAAAAAGGCCATGGCCACTGTGAAGAAATGCCTTTTTCTCTCCTGGGAGGTTCGGAACGAACCAAATCTCCCGTTTGCATGTTCACAGTTTTTTCCCCTCTGGGCTGGGAATAGGGTTGCCAAGTGCTTACTTTCTACTGGCAGGGGGGAGTCCTCTTCTTTTTGGGAGCTTCCTGGCGCGCGTGCAAAGCACACGCACCGCAATGATGTCACCGGAAATGACATCAACACACTGGGGACGTTGCCAAGGTGACACTCTGGCAATCGCGATTGCTAGAGCGTCTCCCTGGCAACGTCCCCAGCGTGATGATATCACTTCCGGTGACATCATCATGCTGGGGCAGTCATCCTGACCGGATGACTTCGGGGGGTAGGGTTCCCCTCGCTGGCCAAATTTGGGCCGGCGGATTGGGGACCCCTGTAACGGGGGATCCCCTGCCCCCCCGGCGGACTTGGCAGCCCTAGCTGGGAACAGGCGTGGCGGGGGGGGGGACCATTGGTGCAATGGCTTTCCAGCTTACCTGTATACGTATACTTATAGTTCTAGCTGGAGAGAGAATGGATGGGTCAAGCCCTCCCCCCTGCTTAGGCTTGCCAGTTCCCAGATCGGGGTGGGGGTTCCTCTGGTTTTCAGGGCTTCTTTCCACCACTGGCCAGCTGGCTGGCAGCGAAAACTCTACCCCCAAACAGACATGTCCTCATATGACTTCCCTAATGTGAATGATGTCACCCAGAAGTGATGTCATCATGCTGGGGACATTGTACAGGGATGCTTTGGTTTAAGGGCAAAACTCTTTGGTTTTAAGCCAATTTTACTGTAGAGTTCTGCTCTTAAACCAGAGCATTCCCACGTGATGTCCCCCAAACCTCCCTGCTGGGGCGACGAAGGGAACTGGCAACCCTACCTCTGCTGCTAGCAGTGAATAGAGGTTTGGAGGCATGAGAATGCTAGAGTCTCCAGGAAAGGGATTCCTGGATATTATCAGGAACCACCTCTTTGAGCTGGCCTGGATGGGTCAACGGGAGGGGAAACAGATGATAAAATCTCCTGGCAAGAGGAACGTGTTCTCTTTTTCCTTGGTTGCTACAACCAGAAGCGCACACAGATTTCTCTTGAAGTGGGCTGCCATTGACCATGTGCTTGCCCAGAGAGCTACAGACAGCTTTAAGATAGTGGAAGTTTTGTAGCAAACTAGAAAATCTAAGCTAAAGGGCCTGCCCTATATTTTAACAGCTGATATGGTACGTATAGAGAAAGAAGAAGAAGAAGAAGCGACTGGATTTATATCCTGCCCTTCACTCAAAGTCTCAGAGCAGCTTACAAACTCCTTTCCCTTTCCCTCCCCACAACAGACACCCTGTGACGTAGGTGGGGCTGAGAAAGCTCTGACAGAAACTGCTCCTTTCAAGAACAGCTGTGGCAGAACTTGTGACTAACCCAAGGTCACACCAGCAGCTGGGGGAATCAAACCCGGTTCTCCCAGATTAGAGTCCACCCACTTAACCACTACACCAAACCGGCTCCCAGGAAAGGGTCAGGGGATTTTCATTTTGACCAAGTTATTTTGCATTCCTTGCTCAATCTGGGTCTGTGCTAAAAGTATGCTTCTCGACATTTTCTTCTAAATAAATACTTTATAACTTTTGATACTGGGAGTGGTTCTCTGTACCACACAGACCTCCACCATCTCAAACAAGCTATCCGAAGAGGGGAGCCAGGGGGAAGGCAGGCAGTTGGCAGGTGGCTATTCCTCCAAGAGTGCCCAGGTCATTGACCTATCCTCATGGTGACCAGGTGCTGGGCAGTGGGAGACACAGCGGCAAGGCCTCTGAACTTGGAAGGGAAGCTGGGAGTCCTGTCCCTCCTGGCAGGCAATTCCTTGCAGAAACGGCAGGTGATGGTGGTGTTGGGCTACCTGAGAGTGGAAGAAAAGCCCCTCCAAGTGTGAAGGAACCCCTAGGAGGGCAGGGGAGAATAGGTCCTGCAGGCCAGAGCAGGCATGGCCTTCCACAGCCACACAAGGAAATGACATGTCATGAGGCATTTGGAGTAGTCTGCTGTCCATGGTGTTAAAATCAGCCCTGTTCACCAGTACAGGAAAGACCGTAGAGAAGGGCATAGTGCTATTAAACCGCTCGGGCCTAGCATGCCTGAGGTCCCCACTTTCAGTCCTGCACATGCTACCAGGCAACCCTGACAGAGACCTAGGCACAGCTGCCGTCAAACCCAGTCACTGTGCATGGGCCACTTGTGCTGTTTGACTGCCCCAAACATCTGGCAAGGAGAAACTAGCATCCCCAAAGA
Source organism: Lepidodactylus listeri (assembly GCA_029233225.1). Taxonomy (NCBI): domain Eukaryota; kingdom Metazoa; phylum Chordata; class Lepidosauria; order Squamata; family Gekkonidae; genus Lepidodactylus; species Lepidodactylus listeri. Next base: position 27,870,170 of record JARCFY010000009.1, read on the forward strand.
GGACTTGGATGCCTTCACTGCTGTCTCAGGACTGTCTTGCTCAGAAGGACTGCAAAGCTGGGCCAAAAGTGATGCCATACCAGTACTGACACATGGCTTATTAGATGCCTCAGTCTGTTGGTTGAATTGACTTATGTAATCTGCCTTGAGCCTCCGTGAGAAAGGTGGACTATAAATAGTACAAATAAATAAATGAGTTCCTGTTTGTATTACCATCCCAGCGTCATGGGGTATTTCTACACTACCATCCAGATTTTAAGGTATTCTGCTGTCTTGGGGGGTGGGATGGGGAGCCACTCAGTGGAGACCTTGAGCCAGGGAACCAGCTGTTGTGAGAATTAGTGTGAATAAACAACAGCTTTCCAGAATTACAAAAGTTGCACAGCCCAGGTTTCTGTGTTGCAAAATAATGAATCAATTTGGGCTAATTCAGTGATCAACTTCTCATTGTTGACCCAAGATACTATGTTCTATGTTTTTCAAAAAGTTACACCACAAAATCTAAAAGTCCTGACCTAGATAGCCCAGGCTAGCCCAGTCTCCTCAGAAGCTAAGCAGGGACAGGTCTGGTGAGTACTCAATGGGAGACCCCCAAGGAAGTCCAGCATTGCTAAGCAGGATTTCTTTTGCCTTGAAAACTTCCCTTTTTTGCCACCAAGTCACTGCTGACTTATGGCAGCCCTGTAGGGTTTCCAAGGCAAGAGACATCCAGAGGTGGTTTGCCATGGCCTGCCTCTGTGCAGCAACCCTGGTATTCCTTGGTGGCCTTGCATCCAAATACTGACTGAGACTGACCCTGCTTAGCTTCCGCAATCTGATGAGATCAGGCTAGCCTCTTGCCTTGCGAACTCTGTGGGGTCGCCGTATGTCAGCTGTGACTTTGCAGCAAAAAAATCATAAAAAGACAATGGTTGTATGTAAACTGCATGATTCATACAGAATTAGATTTATTTAAATGTATCAATTTTAGAAGAGAAATCAACAACAGGAGGACAACCAGGCCTTATAACAAAGCATTTCAAGGGTACTTTCTAACGCTTTGTTCAAGGTGCGCCTATTGCTCAGTGCAGAGTGATCAATTTCTCTTCCTAATGACATGTCTTTGAAAACAACAACCATGCGTAGTAGGATAAAAAGCACCATTTGTTATGCTTAAAAGACTTGGGGGGGGGCTTTATTGATCAAGAGGCTGTCTGATTAATATTTGAGCCCATTGTGGAAGACAGAGATTTCTTCTGTTAGATATTGTTTGCTTTGCATAAATTGTCAGCCACTGCCTGCAAGTTGGCTGATAAGATGGGCCACCAATGACCTATACAAAAGAAGTCTGAGCTCCCTATTTATCAAACAGAGAACAACTGATTGCAATTCTCCAGCCCGCCCATCCATCCACCCACCCGTCCAAAGATATTAGAAAACTGTTTTCTAAAACCACACGAACTCCCATGATAACCAGTGTTCTGTACCAATCTGCGTCAGAGATCTGTGGCTCACTTGTGATGAACTGAGGATTTTACTGCAAGTCTAGCCGTATGTGACAACTAATGCAGGGATCTGCCACCCATGGATCTAGAGCCCAGCCCAATGTGGTTCACTATGAAACCATATCCAGTCTTTAAACTATATTGGAGAGGTAGGAAGCGTGTTAGAATAACCAGTATGTGAAGGGAACGGCAGGCAAAGATTTTCATGGGACTTAAAGGGCTTTTCAGAGATCCTTTACAGAAAGGGAAACAATCAGACAAGGCTGAAGTTGGTTTCTTATTCCCAGTTCCTTATTCATTTCTTATTTGTGCTTTCAGTTGCTGACTATTTCTGGTGCTGTTTTTCTCCTGCTCTACATCTTGCTATGCTACAAAAACTTCCATTTCCATGTGGCTCATATGTATGCTCACCTAGGGTATCCCAATGCCCAGCACATCGTGGGACAGAGATATTTAAAAGGTAAGAGTAATCTAAGTCAGTAATATCTCTGCATGCTCTTGGTTGCCTTCAGTACCATTAAAGCAATCCAGTTGTATACGATTGTAGCATTTGTTTTTGTGAGACAGAATATCTTTACAGGTATGAATTTGTGGCGCTAGAGCAAATTTCTGTGCTGTTTGCACAAATCTGGACATGGCTGTCTTGTAAATTGTCCTCATGTTGAGATATTTTTCAGAGGGAGCTGTGTTGGTCTGCAGCTGAACAGCTAGATTTGAACCCAGTGGCACCTTAGAGATCGACAAGAATTTCTGTATCTATCTGTAGAACACAAACACCTATACCCAGAATTAAACTTTGTGGGTCTTAAAGGTGCCATTGGACTCAAACTTTGTTCTATTACTTCAGAAGAAGAAGAAGGAGTTGGTTTTATACTCTGCTCTTCACTACCCCAAAGGAGTCTTGGAATGGCTTACAATCGCCTTCCCTTCCTCTCCCCACAACAGACACCCTCTGAGGTAGGTTGGGGCTGAGAAAGTTCTGAGAGAGCTGTGGCTGACCCAAGGTCCCCCAGCTGGCTTTATGGAGGAGTGGGGAACCAACCCTGGTTCTCCAGATTAGAGTCCACTGCTCTTAACCATTACACAAAGCTGGCTCTCACTAAATGTCTGATAGCCACTAACTATCCATGTTTCTGAAAACGTAGACCTCGAAAATCTTGCTGGTCTCTAAGGTGCAACTGGACTTGAGTCTAGCTGTTCTACCACAGACCAAGATGGCTACCCTCCGAAACTAGTTTCATGGAAGGTACTACATTCAGCCTCAAGGAGTGGAAATCCACCAGCCTCACAGACTTGGATCTGACAAAGGGAGCGCTGGCTCTTGAAAGCGTATACCTCAAAAAATCTTGTTGGTCTCTAAGATGGACTCAAATCTAGATGTTTAGAGATGTTCCTCAAGTGCTGGAATCTGGGTGGTGTGAGGGAGATGCTGCCATGTTGTCAGGGCTGAGCCTCCTTATGGGAGCCTTGACAGGCCTCAGACTTGAGAGGAGAGGAGGAGGAGGGATGAGCAGCACCCTAGGTCTTCCTCCTCTCTATCCACTGCCCCTCTGTAGATGGTTAGCTGGCATGAGATCTAGGGTGTGCATCATTTCCGGCCTGAGTCCCTGGCTCTTATGAAGGAAGGCTCCCTGGATTCTGCCTGCCCTTTCTTCACTCTGCCTCCCTGAGAGATGTCCCACCCTCCAGGGTTGATGGGCAGAAACTGTTGCCAATTGGATGTGACCAGGACTGCGCTGGTCACTAGTTTCCACCCTATAAATGGGGGATGCTACAGTGCTGGCTTTTGTTATGCGCAGAGGAAGAGGTCAGAAAAAGTTGATAACCTTATTGATGAGTTTGTCTCCTTACCAGGAGCTGGTGTGCAAAAGAATGAAGAGAAAGCTATGCAGTGGTTCAGGTAAGATGTGGGCAATATTAATTTTATTAGTAATCTACCAGTGATTCCCCTCCGCCGTGTTCCTCTGTAGTGCTTACTGAAAGAAACTCTGGAGCAGTGGGAGAAGGAGCAAGCCAGCAGGTGTATAAATAGGTCACCTTAATCAGCTATGGAAAAATCAATCGCCTGATGGAAGAAAAAAACCCCTCCTTACTTGCAAATGATGGAGAAGGCAGACCTCTAGGGCAAGTGGATTCCAGTGTGCTGGGGCAACAACTGCAAAGGCCCTGCTCCTAGGAGAAGCTAAAGTTGTATCTGCCTGAGAAAGCATTCTGAATATGGTCCTGGTGGCAGTTCTGAGGAAGAGAGAAGACTCCTGAAAAAAGGCACCTAATATACTCTGGATGCAGATCATTTAAGCAGGTTAACATGAACCCACAGATACAGATATATACCGGGGGGTGGGGTGGGGTGGAGAGATGCAATATAGTTGTTGGAGCATTGGTGTAATGTGCTTTTTCTTGTTTCCTGCTGACCAATGATAGGCTGCAGCGTTTTGGACAGTCTTCAAGAATAGCCACATGTATGGTACATTATTATTGTCTTATACTGTGCATTAATGGTACATCTGATGGATCAGCTGAGGGTATTATAAGGGTGCCCTTGACCACAGCTATTATTTGAGGTTTCAGCAAAAATCCATACCTAGGGAATCCCTCAAACTAGGAACCTGTTTCTTCATGGAGAATACAGTATCTTCCTAGCCTGTAGTTTTCAGAGTCCCCAATCATCTTTGTCTCATCTTTTATAATAATAATAATAATAATAATATTTATTTTCTCAAAAAAGTGGGATACAAAAGGGAAGAGGGGGCAGGGGGAAATATAGATTTATCAAATTTATCAAACAATATGGTTTGTCTTTGTCTCATCTTGATTAAGCTTCAGTTTATTCACTTTCATGCAGCTTACTACAAGGCTCTCTAGGTACTTGGTCTAGACCTCAACCGTTTAGCCTGTATCTGAAGAAAACAAAAACAGAGTAGAACTGATAGAACTGTCTGTCATTACCTAACTGATGACAGCACGCGCCATCACTGGATGACCTCTCCCAATGCTTTCATATAGATGTTATAAAAGTATGGCACACTGAAACCTAAGACCCACGCAGACCAAGCAATCCACCCACCCAACACAGGATATGTAAAGGAAGACTTTAAAAACCCTCCAAGTCTTCAGTCCAGTCAGGCAGGAGTCCACCACAGTCCAGCAGGGAAGATACAGACAGGCCAGGCACAGAGCAGCAGCAGCTGAAGCTAAGACAAGGCGAGCAGCTACACATTCTCTCCAGCTAAGCAGCCAACCAGCCAGCAATGGAGTCTAGTCACTAGGCAGGACTCCTGTTTAAATGCTCTCTGCCCAGGCACAGAACAGTTTCAAAAAAGAACACTGTCCTGTGATTGGACAAAGAGCATTGCGACTTGCAATCCTATTGGCAGAACTGCAAGTTCTCCCTCCCCCCTCTCAAGCAAGGTAGGTGGTGCTGACCTGGGGTGGACCAGCAGCAAGCAACACCAGCCTTGCAAAGAGCTCGCATCTGCAATTTGCAGATGCATGGCAGTGACTGGCTGTAAGCTGCCCTCTTCCCCCTCTCCCCTCCTCCCTTAGCCCAGGGAAGCCAGGGAAGAGACGGGAAAAGCCCTGAATCTCGAGGAAAAGGAAAAGGGTGAAGGAGGTAAGGGAGCATTTTAAACTTAAACTCCCCTTCCTCATGTGTTCCGCCATTATTCGGGGGTCCAGAACAGCTGCCGAATAGTTTGGTAGGTATTTGGGACTGCTGCATTCAGGATGCCAAATCAAATTAGAGAATCTGATTTGGCATTCAGTGAGCCTGAATACTGCCAAATAAGCTGGTGCACTAGCAGAATCTCCAGTTAAGCTTAACTCTCAACACTTTTATATAAATGCTTGGATGAGAAAAGACCCAGCGAGTAAAATGGCGTCTCTATGGATGATGGCAACTGAAATGATAGTGGGACAGAAGGACTTGAATACAAATTCTCCAAAGTGACCTCTTGTAAGAGTTACAGTCAAGTCAAGTCAGCCTTTATTGGCATACATTAAAAAAACAGTTTCTGCATGTTAAAACCCGTTATAAACACATATATAAAAATTCTAAAAGAACCTTTGGCGCAACTTTAAGACCAGACAAAGAAACTTGGCCACCTTCTCCGTGGTGTCCGGATTGGAATCTCTTAGAAGTCTATGCACCTTGAGTGCATCAGAACAAGCACCCATACTGGTTAACAGAGAGTGTAAATGTGTGCTCCTTAGATCTACATACAAGTCACAGTGCAAAAGCACATGAGTAATTGATTCCACACATCTCTTTCTGCATGGACAATAACTGGCCAAATGCGAAGCCTTGTTAAATCTGCCATATAAGATGGCTGATGGCATAGCATTGCATCTGGCCAGGGTAAACGCTCTGCGTTGCTGGGGTACCTGCAGAGATGTTAGGTATGAGGCTATCGGCCCTATTGGAAGGGGAAGTAAGAGTTATAGAAAGAATATGTGGTTCGATCTTGGGAGATTAGGCTTCGGTTCTGGAGTCTTTTAGAGATGCTCAATTTGCAGAAATTAAAGAACTGCAACTTTACTTTGCATGGAGATAGTGTTGGGAAAGCTGAATCTTCTGTCTGCCATACAATTATGAAAGATGAAGGGTCTGCCCTTCTCAGAAGGAGCGAAAGCCTTGGGAAAAGTATGTATGGACCTGGTCCTAGGATTGTCAGGTGTCCGCTGAAGGTGGTGGAACTCCTGTCCTGCCCTCCATTGGCCATCATCACTCTGGTGAGCAGAAGAAGGAAAATAAAGGCACTGATGTTTTGATGTCAATTCCAGGTCCTCTGCAATGTGCTAAGGGCAGACCAAATATTTATGAAGTTTATCATAGAGTTTTAGAGATTCCTAGAATATAGTGGAGGTAGAGACGTCAAAGTGTCAGTGACTCTTTCCCTTCCCAGACCTCACACCCAAACCCACACCCAAACTCACACCCAGGAAATGTTGGTGCAGGCCTGTCATCCCTACTCTGCTCATCACACCTGTGATATATCTGGGGAGACACAGTAGGAAACTTTTTGCCCAACACTACTCCAACACGCATCTTCATATTTACATCAGACTTATACATCTTAGGAACTTCCAAGCCAAATGCAGCCCACCAGCCTCAGACTGTGGCCTACCAAGTGTCTTCTGTTTGGATGGTTACTGCATTCAGCATGGTAGGCAGTGGGTTCTGTAGGCATGGGTTACATGATGTTTTCTATATTGAACTCATTTGGCACTTCTTCCTTTCTTCTCTCTTTCAGTCAAGCTGCAGAGCATGGACACCCTCACTCCTCTTTTAATTTGGCTGTTGGAAAGCTGAAGAATATGACAGTGGGGCTTGGAGAAGGGTAAGTTGTTTCCTTACACTGCTATAGAAGTTCTCTCATCAACTGAGATTCAGCGTACTTAATGTCTTGAGTTAGATGACAAAGACACAACAGATTCTAGTGCATCCTAAACTAGGGTTGCCAATCTCCAGTTGGGGGCAGAGGATCCCCCAATTTTGAAACCCTCCCCCCACTTCAGGGCTATTGGGGGGGAATAGCTGCTGGGTGCTCCATTATACCCTATGGAGACCGGTCCCCATAGGATATAAGAAAGAATCAATCCATGAGTATCTGGGGCTTTGGGGGCCTGTCTTTTGAGTTAAGAGGCACCAAATTTTCAGCATAGCTGCTGGTGCTTCTCCTCAAATAACCTCCCAAGTTTCAAAAGATTGGACCAGGGGATCCAATTCTATGCGCCCCAAAAGAAAGTCCCCCCATCCTCCATTATTTCCAATGGAGGGAAAGCATTTTAAAATGCAGTGGCAGCTCACCCGGAACTTGCTTCAGAGCTGTCTCTCCTGGAGCCTCCCTCCCCTCTCCCAAAGCCTCCAAGTAAGTCCCCCACCTGCTTGTTGGCCTCACCTGGCAACCCTAGTTGTCAGGTCCCTCCTGGCAACCAGCAGGTGACTTACCAGGAGAAAGAGAAAGGCCCAGTCCATGTTGCTGGCAATGCACAAGAGGTAACATCATCATGCTAGTAACTTCCAGGTGATGCTCAGGTATTTGAGCAAAAACTCTATGGTAAAACCCGCTTTTGTCATAGAGCTCTTGCCCAAATACCATACTATTGCCTGGAAGTCACTGGCATGATGACATCCTTTCCTGTGTGATGCTGGCATTGTGGCCTAGGCCTTCTTCTGTCTACTGATAGGCCAACTGATTGGTGGTTGGGGGGAAGGGCCTGGCGGCAGTGAACCCCTTCCTCTACCCAGTGGAGGGGGGTCTGGCAACTCTGTCCTAAACTGGGACACCTACTGGCTGATTTTATGCCATTTTTGAAAATTGCTGTGAGGATAAGAGAAGAAGAACAATCATGCCTGGATCAAACCCATCTAATTTGGCATCCCATTTTATACAGTGGCCAACCAGATGCCCAGAAGCCACTACCTACCTGTATTGTGCCCAGTGCTGGTATTCAGAGAGATACTGCCTCAGAACATGAAGGGTTTTTTTTGTATAATAAATTTTATTAAATTTCACATAATACATAAACAGTAGAAGGATAATACAAACAACCCGAATATGACGATGAATAAAGGCTAAGTGCCTGTAACAAGGAGTCTCTTACAACAGTAACATGAAGTTTTTGAAGCAGTTGTTTTGCTTTCCTGCCCCCTGCCCCACCATTCCATTTTAAATAATCATCTGCACATACCTACCATAGATACAGGCAGGGTACTTTAACCCTTTGCTGTCTATCCATATGGAGGAACACTCTGTGCACTTTGCATTGCTAGCTTCTCACTTTAAGTAATGGGGTAGCCATAAGAATTGCCTCATGGACAAATCTACTATCACTGATTAATTAAGAGTCATCAAGTCATTTCAACTGACTTATGGTGACCCCTACAGGGGTTTTCAAGGCAATAGATAAGCAGAGGTGGTTGGCCATTGTGTTCCTCTGTGTAGCAACCCCAGTCTTCCTTCGTGGTCTCCAATCCAAGTACTAACCAGGGCTGATCCTGTTTAGCTTCTAAGTTCTGATGAGCTCAGACTTGTCTGGGCTTTGCACTTAGAATGATGAAAAGGGCTTATATTTCATCAAGTACTACAGTTTAGTATGTTGAAGGTATGTGATTGTGAGGGGATGGTTCAATAAGAGAATGACGATGGAATAGACCATTGGTTGATTCTAATGTCAGCAATTAATTGTGCATAAATGAAACACTGATGTAACTTTACAAATAGTAATGGAGATATGTAAGGATGTAGCTGTCTGTTTAAGCATTCTTCCCTCCCCAGCCCGTACCAATTCACCTAGGCCTGTTCTACACCTGATACAAAATGTGGTAGAACACTGATGGGACAGAATGGTCTGCCCCAGACTACAGGGAAAGGAGAGTCCTATTCTTAAGAACATAAGAGAAGCCAATGTTGGATCAGGCCAATGGCCCATCCAGCCCAATACTTTGTGCCACACAGTGGCCAAAACCCAGGTGCCATCAGGAAGTCCACCAATGGGGCCAGAACTCTAAAAATCCTCCCACTATTGCCCCCCAAGCACAGAGTATCACTGCCCCAGACATAGTGCTCCATCTATACATTGTGGCTAATAGTCACTGATGGAGCTCTGTTCCATATGTTTATCCAATCCCCTTTTGAAGCTGTCTATATTCTTCTCTATGTAAAAATGCCCTACATTTTTTTTTTAAAAATAGCATATTGGGGAGTAAAGTTCTAGTCTAGTTTTTTTTTGGCAAGTCATCTGAATACTCCAATGACAAGAAATTGTTATTATGAAGATTTTTTTAAAAAATATAATACCTCACTTGTAATCTAATGTGGTACAGTCCGTTTTACCAGCTCAACATCCTGCCTCCTCAGTAACACCTCATTCCCCTGCACGTGTAGACCAGGCTTTAATAATCATTGCATGCCTTCCAGGGAAGTGGAAGAACTTCTCAGTAGAGCTGCTGGTCATGGACTCCAAGAAGCCCAGAATCTCCTAGAGAACATCAGGAACAGAAATCAGCCCTGAGAGACCTGCACTGCTTAAGAACAAGAGTATGAGCCCCTTCTGTCCAAGTACATTTGCTTGTTTTTTCACTGCTACATTTCCATTACTTGGAACTACTGTTTTCTGTCTTGTGCTCCGTGTTAATTGGCATGATTTATGGTTCCAGAACAAGCTAGCTGTAACTCCATTCAAGAAAATGAAATGTCCCAAACACTGGTATTAAGACAAACTGTGGGATTGCCTTAGGATTTAAGACAGTTGTTTGGGCAAAAGAATTTATTCATGCCACTCAGTAGTAGTTTGTGACCGAAGTAAATGCAGCATATCTATTTACTGTCCAATCTATAATGAAAATTATCTTTATTTGCATTCGCTACTGCTTAAAAGCTGCACTTTCACAATGCTTTTGCTGGAGAAAATAATTACAGTGAACGGTACGTGGTACCCTCTTTTTCAAGCTAGTGTGGGAATAGTTGCATTGAACAGGATCTGTCCCTAGGTATATGTTATTTTTCTGGTAATAAATCACTTTTAGTCATTTCCCTTCACTTCCCTGCATTCTTCAAGGAAAGTACAGGCGAAACAGTTGTATTTCAGAGAATGATAGGTTACAAGGATGGAAGATTATAATGTTCTGTGTAGTTCCTTTGTCTGTATGTAAATTTATTTAATCCTGGCCATTAAGGGGTTTAGCCATTATTCAGGCTCTGCCTGGAATTTGAAGTCCTGCAGTTTGTTCAGTTTTCCTTAGGTATCCTAAAGTCACATGTGCTGGCCAATAAGAGAAAGAGAGTTGGCCTTTAGGATATTACAGTTGCTGAAGGAAAAATCAATATCATACCAGTGATGGTAGCAAGAGATAACGCGGATGTCATTCAAGAGTGTACATGCATCTTTAAACACATGTCTGTACATCTGGAAATCCTAAGTCAATTTAAAGAGGAGGGGCCATAGCTTAGCGGTAGAGCATCTGCTCGGCATGCAGAAGATCCCAGCTTCAATTCCTGTCATCTCCAGTTGGAAGGTTCAGGTAATTATGATGTTGTAAGACCTCTGCCTGAGACCCTGGAGAGCTGCTGCCAATCAAAATAGGCATTATTGATGTGATGGACCAAGGGTCTGATTCAGTATAAGGCAACTTCATGCATTCCGATGACTGGGATGTTTAGTATAGGGAAAGACTGGTGCCACTTGAGCAATTCCTTGTGCAGAACTGCTCCTAGTACTTGGGCATGTTATTAGCCTTTCATAAATAACACAGGAGAAGGGGAGTTTTATTTTATTTCTCAGTTCTGATTTTAATCTACTGTAGTCCTAGGTTGACATAGGGCAAACAGGTTAGTCTCAGTGCCAAAGAAAAGAAGGGCAGACATTTGATACACAGACACAACTTATTTCTACCCTTTTACATAAAAACACCACAGAACTTACTGCCTGCATTTCATGGCCTTTTAACTGCACTATCCACCACTTCCCCCTTGTAGATTCCTTTCTAATTTTAATGTAGTCCTATATTGACATAGGACAAATAGGTCAATCTCAGGGCCAAAGAAAAGGAGGACAGACCTTTGATGTCAAAAAGTCAGCATTCAGAAATGGGGAGGACATTTCAGTCACTGAGGATATCCTTCTTGCTGGTCTGAAAGTCAACGTTTGTCAACAGAAGTACTTAAAAGGAAGACTCCAATGAATTAGAATTTATGAATACATTTAATTGTATTAACCAGGACTTGAAAGAGAGACAGCTTATTTCTAACCTTCTACAGATGTTAAATTTTGTTGCACCAACAACTGTAGCTTCTGTAAATGGTCAGTATCCTTTTTTTTAAACTTTTACATAAAAACATCACAGACCTTATCCTGCCTGCATTTCATAGCCTTTTAACCACACTAGTCACCATTTCCCCCTTGTATGTTCCTTTTTCTAGTCTATGGAGGCTTTTATAGTAATAAATCTGTCCATGTTTAGGGTGTCCTGTTGTTTTTGCTTCAGCAGACACACACATCTGTCTCTGGAGAGGGAGAGGGACATTTCGCTGTGATTTGAGCTGAAGCTTGGAAGTGTGTAATTCTGCTCGTTTCCTGCATCTCAGGTTTAAAAGGATCAGGTGTCAGGTGATGTGAAAGGCCATCCTTAGACTTTGGAGAGGTGCTGCCCATCAGAGCACAGACAATAGCAGCCTGTTAGTTCCATGGTGTGATTCAGTTTTACGGCTGCCTTGTGCGTTCATGGGTGACATCCCCAGTTTTGAACACTAGGAGTCGCCAGTGCATTGTTTGAATTTTTTGTAGACCAATTCTTAGCTGTAGAACAGAACTATATACAACCCCCCTCCAGCCCCCCAGCCCTGTATCTTTCTCCTAGTGTATATCGGGGCAAAGCCAACAATATTAACATTGATATAAGCATTATAAAACCCCAGATGAACAGCATTTTCCCCATAGATCAGAACGGCTTCTCTGAGGAAAGCAATTTCCTGTCTACAAATTCCTTAGGTATTTTCTCTGTGCAGTCCGTATTTGGTTGCATTACTTCCACAGGGGGTGTTTTTTTTTCAGTTTTGCAGATTTGTTCTTTAATTTGTTCTTTAATTAGTGAATTTTAGGTTCCTGCAATTCAGTGATTTTTCATAACTGATGTTAATACTCCAGAATGTGTCACATGTGAATGTTACCGTAAATTTAGAAAGAGGAAGAGGAAGATTTATACCCCTCCCTTCACTCAGAGTCTCAGAGCAGTTTACAGTCCCCTTCCTTTCCTCTCCCTGTGAGGTAGGTAGGGGCTGAGAGAGCTCTTTCAAGAACAGCTCCTGAGAGCTCAGCTCCGAAAGGACCGTGACCGACCCAAGGTCACCCAGCTGGCTGCATGTGGAGGAGTGGGGAATCAAACCCAGTTCTCCAGATTAGAATCCACTGCTCCTAACCACTACACCAAACTGGAAGAGAGTCATTTTAAGACTGAATACATGTTCTGCCCATTAAAGGTGAGCATAGCTGAGACAAAATGTAGCGCTCTAGAAAGTGCAGAAAGGGCTCTTGACTATTAATTGGTTTAATCTGCAGATCAGTCAACTAAACCATTTATTGATTAAGTAGCAAGGGTAGGGTTGGGAAATACCTGGAGATTTTGTGGGAGGAGCCTGAGGATGGCAGGGTTTGGGGAGGGACTTCAGAGGGGTATAATGCTGTATAGGGTTGCCAAGTACTCACCACAGGCCAGCGGGGGGGAGTCCTCTTCTTGCCGGGAGTTTCCTGGCACGTGCGCAAAGCGCGCGCACTGTGATGATGTCACCGGAAGTGACATCATCACGTTGTGCACGTTGCCAGGGTGACGCTCTGGCAACCGCCCCAAAAACCGCCCCAAAACCCCAAATCCAGGCCGGCAGATTGGGGACCCCTGTAGCGGGGGATCCCCCCAGACTTGGCAGCCCTAATGCTGTAGTGTCCACCTTCCAAAGTGGCCATTTCCCCCCAGGTGAACTGATTTCTGTCACCTGGAGATCAATTGTAATAATGGGAGATCTCAAGCCACAACCTGGAGATTGGCAACCCTAAGAGAGGACCAGTTTTAATCAGAGGGGCTGAATAAGTGTACTGCAAACTTAATTTTTTTTTACTACTTTGGTTCTGGTGTTCTTACTGCAACAGGACATCAAAGACTGCTATTCTACCCTAAAACCCATGACAGCTGTTGCTTGTGAAAAGCGAGAGATCTCACATTCCTCCTCCAATATCTCCAAAAGATACTTGAAGACGGTTTGAGAGAATATGCTCATTTCTTTTAAGGTTAATCAGTTAAGTCATCCATGAAGATGATTCTCGGCTCATCAACTAAAAATATTTAATCAGTTAACAGCCCAAGTAAATATCAGTCCAGACGGCTGACAGTGAAGGCCCTGTGCAGAAGTGAAATGAGAATTAATTGTCAAAAGTCAAAGGTGCAAGTGAATCACTCTGATTATACACACCATAAATGGGCCCTGGCCAAGATTAGGGGTTGGGTTTTTTGCTGCCACAGTGCTGGTCTCTGCCCCATTTCCCACTCGGACTCCTCATCATGACAGCATCTTGGCTCAGAAAAATACAACTATATCATGGCCAAGGCTGGAGAAATCCTATTTTAATGAGATTAATCTCCTGGGTCGTTTCTGCCTAGGCCAGACAAAATGAGTTCAATAACTCTGGGAAGAACAAACTCCCCATTCCTTCAGATTGCTTTTCCTGTCCTCCCAGGGTTACCGAACAGAACAATTAAAAGCGTATTGCACTGGAGTGGCCGAGGCGAATGAAACCGTTTAAATAGGGCTGCTGCCAACTTCTAGGTGGTAGCTGGAGATCTCCTGGGATTATAACTGATCTCCAGGCAACAAAGGTCAGTTCACCTGGAGAAAATGGTCACCTTGGAAGGCGGACTTTATGGTATTAGAACCTGCTGAAGTCCCTCCCCTCCTCAAACCCCACCCTCCTCAGGCTCCACCACCAAAATCACCAGGTGTTTCCCAACCCAGAGCTGGCAACCTTAAATTAAGAGGCCAGACCCTTGTCTGAATTCCTAATACCAGTCAGCAACTGAGGCCATTGATGTAAGTGAAGACTGAGTCACACAGGAATCCTGAACAGGTTTTGAGGTTAGTATGAAGGTTATCATATGGGCCTTTTCTCCCTTCTACCCCCTTTGCCTTTTTTCAGTCCCCACATCGTCTGCTAATCTTCTTAAAACTCCACATCTTTTGTCCCCCTGGAAATAAGAGAGCTTTCTTTAAATAGGCCTCTCAATCCATGATGTTCCCCCTGCCAATAAACATGCAAAGGACCTACATGATTTTCTGCTACATGCCATAGAGGGCCTCTTTTAAGTATTGAGCAGGAGGCGATGAATTCAAACAAACAGGCTTTTATTCAGTGACATTGTTCAGCTCAAAAAACAGCTCTATGAGAGCAGCACTTTCATTTATATTGTTCCAACACATAACTTTCAACAATGTAACTATATACAAGCAATACTATTGGACCCAAGCAGGGCTCAGTGATTGGGTATCTAAATTGGCTTCAGGACCAATGGGAGTCTTTATTAATCAGCCAATAGGAATTGGAGCTTTAGGATACCAGAACCCTTTTCAAGCTATTACTGCTTCATATTCTAAACACAAACACAACAGCCTCATAGTGGATTGCTCTCTCAGAGGCTAGGCATACCTACATTTCCACATTAAGACATGTGTTGAATATATGCTGCATTGAAACAGGGATCCTATTTATTCATGCACAAGTTTCATAGGCTGGCCTTTTCACTGGGAAATAGCTCAAATGGCAGAACATAAAAATTGCCGATTGGCCATCAAAACTATTAACAATGGACTTATAAAAATTGTAAACATCAGACTTGCATAAATCAATAGAAGATGATTAAAATATCAACAGTCGGTTAAAATCAGTTAAATATTGGGTAACTAGTAGGATTGCCAACTCTGGGTTGGAGAAATTCCTGGAGATTTGGGCTTGGAACCGGGGGGGGGGGGGCAGAGTTTGGGTAGGGGAGAGACCTCTGCTGGGTACAACACAATATATTCCCCCCTCCAAAGGAACTATTTTCTCCACCAGATCTTTGTTGTCTGGAGACCAGTTGTAATTCCAGGAAGATTTCCAGGCTCTACCTGGATGTTGGCAACTCTAGTAATTAGAGGGAAAGTCTTAGTTGAGCAAGGAAAGGTAGACTTTACAAAGGTGTCTTAACTGAGACAATTCTTCCGTCTAATTCAGTATAGTTTGCTCTGAGTAGCAGCACCTCCTATTAGGTAACCAAATGTGTTTCCCTGCAGATACTCTCTGAGATCCCTTAACGAGAGATCCCAGGAACAGAACCTGGGACTATTTACATGCTATTTATCTAACCACTGACCCATACAAAAGAACTTTTCTTGGGGAACCTCTTCCATACTGTTATGTCCCCATGGGGAATTCGACCATACGGTCGAGACGAACACGTGGCCGGGCAAAGGATCTGAGCTTCAAGCAACAGGACAGTAGCAAGAGCGGATCCAGATAAGGGCCAGTAGGAGGGACTGGATCCTGAAGGGGACCTATGGAAAAGGTTCCCATTGTAAATAGCCAATCATGGGAGTGGGGTGTGTGACGGGTGTGGTTGGGAACGCAAATATAAGGGATCCCCCGGGTCCCGCTCTGTATCCTTGTTCTGACCTCAAATAAAATATGAGCTGTTTTCACTCGACGCATCTCTGACGTCAGTACTTTTCACATACCAATACTGGCAGCAGTGAAAATGCTCCAATTTGCTCCACTCCTTTTGTTTTGGAAACTCATGAGCAATGTCTGCTAAAGACTTGGAGAGCCTAAACCAGTTCCCTGTCCAGCTCCATTCTTTGTTTCTCCCTGTGAAATCTACTTTGGATCTCCCTGGCCTTTCCCCCTGTCTCAAAACAAATTATACCCATTTACTCACTTTGCATAGTGCAATTGGAGTTGAATAATTTGGATATTCCTGGAACAGTTGTTGCCCTAAAAAAGCACATCGGTGAAATCTGTTGGCTTGTTTAGAGACGCACACAATCTTCTTATGCTTTACTTATTGTGTCAGTAGGACCGTCAGCAAATACAATTGAAATAATCTGTTAATGGCTAAGCAACCCAGTGAAATCAAAGCAACTGAATCCTTAGTATAGCCATCAAATCCTGATGCAGCTAGCAGTGGCACATAGTCTGCCAAGGGTAACCTGGAAAGCAGTTTCACCCAAGCTTTTGAGAGTCAAAGCTCCCTTCGTTAGACACCTTCATGTCAAAAAGCTCTCAAAAACTTGTACCCTGAAAATCTTGCTGGCCTCTAAGGTGCTCCTGGACTCGAATCTAACTGTTCTACTGCTGATCAACATGGCTGCCCTCTGAAACTATCTATCTCATTAGTTTCTTTTCCAATCCAGAAATTTTGGTTCCCACCAATATAGGGCGATTTGCAAAGCCGTACATTTGCTACCTGCTCTTTGAAGGTCAGTTGCTTTGCTGTGCGTTTCCTTTGACTATCTGATAATGCACAGAAATGAAGGGACAAACATTCCGAGTTTTCCATGCAAACAGTCTAGATTGGGTAGCTGTGTCAACAGTGACCTCTTTGGGATGCGTTAGAACTACAAATTTATGCCGGGTGACCTCACGAGTGGTGACGTTCATAGGTTAATGGCAGCCAACTGGGAGGTTTGAATCTAGTTTTCACCCTTTTACCCAAAGCTACCCTTTCCAAGTTGTTTGTCTATGTGAGGTTGACGCTGATATCAGGCGGTGGGATTTTTTAAAAAAAAGATATATGCATCAAATATCAATCAATGAGGGACGATAATTGTTTTCCTTGGGAAAGGAGCCAGATTGCACATTATATTGGAGAGATGTGACTGGATTGCCTGATGTGTTTTCAAGCCTAATAAGAAGCTTTGTGTGCCTGGGGGGGGGGGGGGTGGAATTTGGATCAGGGCCACAGCGCTGGGCAAATAAAATGTTAATGCTTCCTCTTGAGCATTTTGCCATAGAGCCCATCACTTTCCATGCAACTAGTTGGGCAGAGGGAAATGGCAAGCAAAGACTATCTTCTGTTCCTTCTGGGGTTAATTGCAGTTAGGATGAGGTGATGGTTTCAATCTTGAAAATGGCAGAGCGAACAGATTTAACTCTCTTTCCCATCAGTGCTGTGACTTGGATCCACATTCCCCACACCCCAAATTTTGGGGCCTAATTATAGATCGCCAACACATCGTTTGGTGCTTAATTCCAGGACAGCTATCTAGTTGCTTTGCCAAATGTTTCTGAAATATGAGATATTTCCCTCCAAGAGACTGTGAAGAACAGGTCTCTTGTGCATATCTTCTGATGCGTCCTTTTGAACTACCAGCAGGGCTTTAAATTTTTTATTATTTTTTTATTTACATTCATTTATTAGATTTATAACCCACCCTCCCAGCCAAAGCTGGCTCAGGGTGGCTGGGGGAATGTGCCAAAACAAAGTTCTGGAACCTCTTCAACAAAATTATTTTTAAAATGTTTAAAAGTTCATGAGTTTTCAGTATACAGATTGAAAACTTCATTTCCCTCTTGACAGTTCCAGCACCTCTTTTTCTTTTTTTAAAAAAAACCCTCTGGTTACCAGCATGCATTTGCCAGTGCTGGGCCACAGGAAGCTGGCCAGGCTGGTTGGGAAGGCAGACGTCTTGCTGGTTGGGTAAGCAGACATCTTCCCACTTTTAACGGGGTTAGCTGTATAGAATGCACAGCTCGGTTATTCTGCAACCATCCCATGAGCTGCCCATCAGGTACCAGGCCCAGTTCCAGGTATTGGCTCTCTCATACAAGCCCTTCATGGCGTTGGTGATGATGGGGATTGAACCTGGGCCCTTCTGCGTGCACAGCAGATGCTCTGACCCCAGGGACCACTCTGGAAGCAACTGGTGTAGGCACTGGTGGTTGTCCGTGTCTATAATATTTGTACGTGGTTTGGAAAAGTGGCATGGATAAGCTATTGTGCAGAACTTCTGCCAATGGAGACCATTTTACTATTGAATTCACAGTGAGATTCACATGTGCCCTCAGTGTTTCACAACCAGATAGGTGAATGGGCCATATTGAAAGCATTTTGTCTGGGAGGATAGAACATACGTTCTTGGACTGATGAGGTTGCAGTCATTGAGTGATGAACATGCATGTGTTCAGTCCTCTCTAGGGGAAAGAAAAGATGTATTTGTTCCATTTCCTTTTCCCCCCTTTGCTGTCTGACCTAATGTCCGTTACAGAGAGTGATTAAAATATGGAATTCGCTGCCAGAGGATCTAGTGATGGCCGCAGGAATAAACAGCTTTAAAAGGGGATTAGATACATTCATGGAGGCTACTAGCCACGGTGACTGAGGGGAACCTCCACATTCGGAGGCACTGAATCCCTCAATCCTGGAGCCAGGAGGCAACCTCAGGGGAAGGCCTCAGCCTTGATGCCCTGTTGTTGGATCTCCAGAGGAACTGGTCAGCCACTGTGTGAGACAGGATGCTGGACTAGATGGACCACTGGTCTGATTCAGGAAGGGTCTTCTTATGTACCTTTAGAGCTCTGTTTAATGACAGCTCATCAGAAGTTCTAAACTTGGCTCACATATCCCAAGGTACAGAGAAAAGGCAGGGAGACATTTGCTTAACTTTAAATATCTTGAACACGTGAGATTTCCAGTGTTTCTCTCTACCTCCATGGTAGTTTGGAGACGGAGAGGGATTCTGAATTCGAAAAGTGTGTCTGGTTACAGTTCATCAGACAAGTGCACCCTTTATTCCTATCCTATTGGTGGCAGCAGAAAATAATTCCAGTTGTGCAGGGGAGGGGGGAGTCCAGCTGTGAACATGGTCAACTAAAGACAACATGGTCTTTAGTTATTTACAGGTTAACCGCTCTATGCAAAATACCTATTCCAGAGATCAGCTCTGCCAGTCACATTCTCTAATGATTGTAAGCAAGGCAGCTTTTTAAAAAATGTATCTATGGACCTAATGATTCATTTGCTCTGTTTTTAGGCTTGACTGAGCCTGCACGTTCTGCTGAGAATGTTGGTCTAGAAGTTTTAAAACAAATACGTTAAAAAAAATTGTTTGGGCTCCTGGTTTTATGTTTCACCATTTCTCAGCCCATTTGTCATTATTTCCTCTGTTTTTCAGTGATTTAATCAAATGATTAAAAGGAACCATTTTAAGAATGTTAGAAGAAATGCTGCTGTGACTGATTGGAGGCCAATATTTTCAGCAGACAAAATTGGTCATCAATGAAAGCGAACTCGCTATAACAGCCTTGGAAGAGTTTCCTAAGCGGAATAGTTAAATTATTCCTTACTCAACACTTTGCAAAATGGAACAACAATCTCTAGACTATTTATCTATTTGCAGCTTTTACTAGTAATGTTGTTAACATTGAAAAAAAAAAGCTAGATGAAGTAGATATGAGTCACCCAATGCAATACTTCTTCATTCTGTTGTGTTGTATTGTATCTGAACACTTTCCATTTCTTCCAGTACCATCAGAGGTCTTTAGGAGCTTTTATAATTAGGTATAGCTGTTGAGATACAGAGCAGTAAGATTACAGTGAGCTAATGCCACAATTTATTATATCCTCTTGATCCCCAGCTTTCATTTTTTTAAAGTCTCTAGCCCAAAAATAATGCAAAGTATTAGCTATAGTGATTATAGCAATGGAACTAGTGATTGTGGCAATAGATCATTAGAGCATTATTGTGCTATAACACCATAGTAGTTATGAATTTTTAATAAATCAAAAGAAGGAGTCCAGTGGCAGAGAGAAAATGCAAGGGAATGGTCACTTACAGAGGGAACTGCATACAAAAATTCCCTTGTGGATACTCCATTGCCATTGAAAATGCCTCTGCATTTGCCACAGTGATGCTAGAAAAATGGAGAATCCTTGCCGTGTGGATGCAGCCATGGGATTTCATTTAGCTGTTGCAATAGCTATTGATAGATGTAATGTAGTATGCTCTGTGTAGCAACCAGCCTGCTATGTGCTCCCAGGTAATGGCGCCCGCCGCATGGCCAGAGCACATGGTCAGGCAGAGAGGGGAGCTTGAATCTGGAGGAACAATAGACATCCGGACTGAAAGCCTCCACCAATGTGGGACCTAGGTTCTCCCTGAGGAGCCAATGCAATCAAAGGCTCCTCCAGGGAACCTATGACAAACATGTGCATATGTTAAGCCCCTATCAGGTCTTTTGGGTGCTGTCGGAGGTGTGGCTCCGGCCAGCATATAATGAGGGCCCTGGAGCCCTGTAAGCATGCTTGTTCTGACCATCTACTGGGCATGCTGAATCACTCAATAAAGGCTTCATGATTTCACCGTTTCCTGAGTCCAGTACTCTTCAATAGACCAGATCCCTCTGTAGATTTTGCTAATTTAAAAAGTAGCTATCACTACATCGTATGACAGTGAACTCATCAGCAAATTATGCATTGTACCAAGAAGTGCTTTCTTTTCTTCTGACCTGAACCTGCCTCAGTGATCCTTCGATGAGCCTCTACAAAATTCACCAGAGCTGACTAGCTTGTGGTGCTGGTAGTGGAAGCTATGAGGCCCTAGGTAAGCTACTACCTAGTACATTGTTATTACTTTGGCATATATGGATTTTCTCTTTTGGTTCTCATAAGAAGCCTGTGAAGGAGGTTAGGCTGAGAGAGAGTGACTGGCCCAAGGTCACCCAGCAAGCTTCCACGGTGGAGTGTGGATTTCAACCTCAGTGTCCTAGTCCAACACTAACTACTACAGCACACTGCCTTTCTGTCTAATCTCTAGATTACTACAAGAAGTGGGGACCCATGATACTCGCGGGGGGGGGGGGGAGCTCCACACAGAGGAGGAAGCCGCCACAGGTGAGCCTTCTTCCCTGCCCCTGCCAAGCTCACTCTCCCCCCACCCCTGGCAGTGATGGCGAGGCCCGTTTGGCTCCCAGCCACTGGGCCCGCCAAGTCTTCTCCCCCCTCAGCACTGGCAGCAAAGCCTAGCCAGCCCACCAAGCCTTTTCCTGCCCATCCCCAATTCTGAAATATTTTATTTGGTGGAGTTTTCACATGGAAGTTGGCAGCCTTGACTATGATTTCTAATTACATCTTGGCTAATTAATTATAAAATTGCCTGAATTAATGCAACAATCTCAGGATCTGAGGGGAATTGAAACACATGTAATTATGAGATAAATTGCCCCAGCACTTCAAATCTGCTCAGAATTTGGTGTGTATGTGAATGCTGCTTACTCTGCAATGTGTAAAGTTCACAGAGGAGGTAGGCAGTCAGAAGCATCCCTATGTACAGAAGAGTGCAACTGGGCCAGTAAGACAATGGCCCCCAAACATGCTGGTTTACATATGCATATGCCATGATGTGTCTACATCCACATTAATTATTCTGCATTTGATTGTTGTCCATTTGATGGCTCAAATCTGAATGTGTGAACTGGCCCTATTGAAAGGCTTTTTGTCTGAGATGCTATGAAAGTCTTATCTGTAGGGTGATGTCTGTGGTCAGGGACCATTTACACAAGCAGATCATCATTTGATGTCAAAATCAGTTGTTTGAACCAACAGAAGGATAGGAAAAAGTAAGGGCTGATTTGGTACACTTGCTTTTTTAGCCAGCTGACTTAATACCAGTTAGTGTTAGAGATTCATGTAATGTCAACCCTTGTTTAAATCTATATACCTAATTCCAAGACTGGCCGCAGAATGCCGCCCACAAAAATCTGCACTATAGGGCCAGTTACAGAACGGGGAGAGTTCTACAAGTCCAGGGGAAACCCCAGGTTTGCAGAAACATTTACTTCTTGGTGTTTTTTTCAGGAGGGGATAAAATAAAAATATTTTTAAATATTACTTCATAAGATCTTGGCCACCATTTTATTTTCCCTAGGCAATTGCAGACAGTGCAAATAATGATCCATCCAAAGTTAAGCACTCTAAATTCCCATTGATTTTGGCCAAAGAGTTAAGTTGGTGCATAAGTCTCCCCCACTGAAATCAATTGAACTGAAAAGCACCTAAACTGTAGCTGGGCTGTGACTTAAATAAGTAATATACCAGGATGGTTTTTTTAAAAAAAACACTGATTGTTGTTGGGAGCAAGATTGGCACATAAATACCTGCAAGCAAACAAAACAGACACTCCCGTCCTCTTCTCTTCTAAGTTAATGCAGAACAACATTTTGCCAGTGTCAGAAGTATTCTGAAGTTGCCAGTGATGCTAATGAATGAAACATTGACTATATGTCTGAACGCTGTCAATGCCCAGCACTCTAATTACTCCAGGAACGCTTTCAGTGATCTACTGAGAAATGCCACACGAATAATAGAATGAATTTATTCTTAAACATCACACTGGGTACTTAGAAAACATGTTGTGTGTAGCCTTGTAATTGTTGTGGCTGACTGCAGGGCTATTAGCTGGGATATCCTTTCTGTATGCTTGGAACAGAAAGTTTAATCAGGTAACATCAAATGGAGTGTGGGTGGAAAGCTTCATTGTCATTTATTTGGACATACAGACTGTGGCTCGCCATCAGACATCGTCGCTTCCTCTGTATATGTTCAATAACAAAGAAGAAAGAGAGTTAGTAGGAAGGTTCCCCCCCTTCTTCAGCCTCAGATAACAGCAACGAATGAAGTCTGATTCTCACAAACAGTGGATAAAGTGGTTGGACTACAACCCTTATTAATACCCTGCTTTAATCTCCAATAGCAGCTTGAATAGCCCAGCTTCGTCTGTCTTTGTCAGAACAAAGGAGGTAAGCAGGGTCAGCCGCAGTCAGTACTAGGATGGGAGACCTCCAAGAAAGACTGGGAGTGCTATGCAGAGGATGGCAACGGCAAACCACCTCTGCTCATCTCCCAGGGTTGCCAGCCTCCAGGTGGGGCCTGGAGATCTCCCGCTTTTACAACTGATCTCCAACTGACTGAGATATTCTCCCCTGGAGAAAATGGCTGCTTTGAAAGATTGACTCTATGGCATTGTACCATGCTGAGGTCCCTCCCTTCCCCAAACCCTCCCCTCTCCCTGATCCACCCCCAAAGTCTTCAGGTATTTTCCAGCCCAGAGCTGGCAACCCTATCATCTCCTGTCTTGAACACCTGGTGGTTGGGATCACCATGAGTTGGTTGTGACTTCATGGCACATTCTTCTTGCTCTCCAGTGGGGACTGAAAGTGGCTCACAGCCTTATTCTCTCATTCACCATTTTGTCCTCACAGCAATAGCCCTGTGAGGTAGATCAGCCTGAGTGGCTCCAGGTAGAGCAAGCTTCCGTGGTAGATTTGAACCTGGGTCTCCAAGATCTTAGTCTGATCTTTTAACCACTGTACCCCACTGGCTGTCAGATGAGAGTTTATAGAACTGTGTGCTCTTCCATACAATAGAATTCCATGCATGTAGAAAACTACAGCTTTAAATTTCTACCAACAACTTTTTTTTAGGGAGAGGCCCCAGCTCAGTGTTGGAGCACTGCCTACATAGTCTGCCTACATAGTCACGCATTCAACTTCTGCATCGAACTTGAGGCCAATGAAACAAGACCCTGGGTGTTCCATGCTAAGACCTTTCAAGAGTGGCATTTGCTTTGTTTTGCTGTAAATAGCTCCCACAAGTGGGAGTATGCAGGAGCAATCATGAGAATCCTGGATCAAAAATCATAGACTCTGCCCTATTCCAGAGGGGCAGAACTGGATTCAAAGCCCCCCTCCCCACCCTTTTTGCCATCACGTTGCAGCCAACTTATGGTGACCACATAGGATTTTCAAGGCAAGAGACATTTAGAGGTGGTTTGCCATTGCCTGCCTCTGCGTTAGCAACCCTGGTATTCTTTGGTGGTCTCTCATCCAAACGGTGACCAGGGCTGATCCCTGCTTAGCTTCTGAAATCTGATTATTAATGATTTGGAGTTGGGAGTAATCAGTGAAGTGGCTAAATTTGTAGATGACATGAAGTTGTTCAGGGTGGTGAGAACCAGGGAGGATTGTGAGGCACTCCAAAGGGATCTGTTGAGGATGGGCGAGTGGGTGCCGACGAGGCAAATGGGGTTCAGTGTGGCCAACTGCAAAGTGATGCACATTGGAGCCAAAAATCCTAACTATAAATACACGTTGATGGGGTCCAAACTGGCAGAGGCTGACCAAGAGAGAGATCTTGGAGTCGTTGTAGATAACAAAATAAAAATATTGAGACAATGTGTGAATGCAATGAAAAAGGCCAATGCTATGCTGGGGGTTATTAGGAAGGGAACTGAAAACAAATCAGCCAGTATCATAATGCCCCTGTATAAATCGATGGCGTGACCTCATTTGGAATACTGTGTACAGTTCTGGTCTCCACGTCTCAGAAAAGATATTATAGCATTGGAAAAAGTGCAGAAAAAGGGCAACTAGAATGATAAAAGGGTTGGAACACTTTCCCTATGAAGAAAGGTTAAAGCACCTGGGGCTCTTTAGCTTGGAGAAATGACAGCTGAGGGGTGATATGATTGAGGTTTATAAGATTATGCATGGGACAGAGCAGGTAGAGAAAGAGGTACTTTTCTCCCTTTCTCACAATACAAGAACTTGTGGGCACTCCATGAAATTGCTGAGCAGTCGGGTTAGATTGGGTAAAAGGAAGTACTTCTTCACCCAAAGAATGATTAACACATGGAATTCACTGCCACAGGAGGTGGTGGTGGCTACAAGCATGAACGGCTTCAAGGGGGAATTAGATAAACATATGGAGCAGAGGTCCATCAGTGGCTATTAGCCACAAAGTATAGATAGATACTCTCAGTCTGGGGCAAGTGATGCTCTGTATTCTTGGTGCTTGATGGGGGGGCAACAGTGGGAGGGCTTCTAGTGTCCTGGCCCTGCTGCTGGACCTTCTGAGGGCACCTGGTGTTTTTGGCCACTGTGTGACAGAGTGTTGGACTGGATGGGCCACTGGCCTAATCCAACGTTGGCTTCTCTTATGTACTTATGATAAGATTGATTGGTCTAGCCTGGGCTATCTGGGTCAGGGCATTCAAAGCCCTCCTCTGCCATAAATTTCACAGGAAGGTCTACAGGCAGTTTCTCACTGTCTCTCAGCCTAAATTACATCTCAGGGCTGTTGTGAGGATAAAATGTGTATCAGCCTAAATTCCAGGGAGATAAAAAACAAATTATGTTATTTAAAACATTTTTATGCTGCCTTTCCCCCCTGATCAGGGTCCCCAGGACAGTGAAAATGAAAACATTTGAAAACAACATTTAAAATTGTAAAAATAATGCAATAAAAACACATTAAGATACAAAACTAGAATCAGGGACAAGGGCCAATAGCCATTATTGGGGGTATGTCAAATGGAACAGAAAAGTCTTCACCTTCTCACGGAAGACACTAATAGAGGGAGACAGATAAATCTCCCTGGGGAAGGAGTTCCAAAGTTTTGATGCCACAACCAAGAAGACCCTTTCTTGCACCTCCACCCATCTAGCCTCAGATGTGAAAGGTTCTCCTTTTTTTTAAAGGTCATCTCATGTGTGTGTCACAGTTATTTCTAAACACAGTGGTATAAGCAGCTCAAAGAAATACAGAATCCAACCAAGTGAGGCAGATCCAGTTTGGTTTAGGTGTACCCTGCCCTTCATTAGGGGGTCACTAGTGATAAACAGGCATAGCTAGGTTGATACTGTAAATGCAAGCTTAAAACCAAGCTGTTATTTTATGCAGGGAATCAACCATTCCCAAGATTTCTTGAGATCTAATTATTCCCCAGAGCCATATTTACACAGGCAGTGTGCCGTCCCCCGCCCAGGCAGTTGTCAGTTTCCAAGAAAGTCATGTGGGCATCTTTTCCACAAATTTTTACTCTCACTTTCCTTTAAGGAGGTCACAGCAGCATACTTAATTTCTCTCTCCTCCATTATACTCTCACAACAACTTTGTGAGGTAGCTTAGTTTAAGAGAGAGAGGAACCAAACATCATCCAGTGAGAGTCTTAGCTCTCTGGGCGTCTGAACTGAGGTCTCTGCGGGCCAACAGTTTATCCACTCCTCCACACTGGTATCAGGGTGTATCACAAGGGTGCCTGATACCAACTTTCAGGGGTCCGTTGGAGCGGAAGCGCACAGGAGCGCAGCTCTGGGAGTGAGGAGCCCAGGGGGCGGGCACATGACCAAGCCCCGCCCCCTCCTCGGCTTCCCCCAGCAGTGCAGAGGCGCAGCGCCCCGGGGAAAGCCCTGCTAGGGTCTTTATTGTTTTTAATGTTTTGTTTTAATATTGATAATTTTATCATTGTTCCTTTTATGACTGTGTGCTGCTTTTCCAGAGACTTGCTCAAGGTGGCATATAAATTTTCTAAGTATACCATTTTTTATCTGGGCACATGGCACATAAGTACTGAAGAAATTTCACCAACCCTTCAGCAGCTTCCACCCCATCAGTTTGATGTAGTGGTCAGGAGTTGGACTCTAATCTGGGAGAACCGGGTTTGATTCCCCACTCCTCCACATGCAGCTGCTGGTGTGACCTTGGGCCAGTCACAAGTTCTCTCAGAGCTGTTCTCTCATGAGCAATTCTCAAAAGGCCTCTCTCAGCCCCACCTACCTCACAGGGTGTCTTGTTGTGGGGAGGGGAAGGGAAAGGGATGGGTGGTGCACATGTCCTGGGTATCTCAAGTCTACTTGAAACCTGGTGGTTTCAAGGGAGCAGGAAGAGAATGAGGGTGTGTTCTTTACGCTTATTTTTATTGCACAAAGTATTGGATGGGGAAGGGAACGGAGGAAGAGCAGGTCAGTTTCACTCACCTGTGGAGTGGAGCCTGAGGGGTGGGTGTTGCCTTCTGACACACTTCCGGTATGTTAGGGGGTGTGGCATATGCAAATGAGTTATGCAAACGAGTTATGCTAATGAGCTCCTGCACCTCTTTTTCTACGAAATGACCCCTGCCAACTTTACCCTGCACCCATATCCTCCACCCTAAGTATGCAGGACTCTATAAACAATAGGCCCAAGAGCCTCAAGGTCATGGACTGAAACATCTTTTTTTCTTCTCCCCTCCCCTCTGCTTTTTTAAAAAAAGCCCAATGAAGGGTTCTGAAGAACTGGAATGTTTGTGCATCCTGTTGTGTCTGTTTGATGGGCCTTAATAAATGGTACTACATGAAGCCTGTTTTTAGATTTTTCTTTGCACCAAAGTGGCTTCCTGGAACTTTATCGGTTGCCTGTTGGCATCCTTCCTGGCATCTATGCTCACAGCTAGAACAAGTCTTACAAAATGGGAATGTTTTTGGATTTTGCAGAAGGTTCTAGCCCAGCCTACCACAGCCCACCTTTGAGCCCCTACCCACCAGAAGATTTCTTTGGTACTTCAATAGCCTGAAGGATAAAGAATCCCCCCCCCCCCCAAGAATAGAAAACAAGGCATTCCTTTTGTAAAAAAATATTGGTTTTCCAGGAAGAACACCAGCCACTGTTTTTCTGATCAGATGGGACTAGTTTGTGCTTATAGATGTATGTTAAGCACGCAAAGGAAGGATTTTCCTTGTTCTTGTTCTCTGCGATAGCTTTTCTTCTAACTGCATAGTTAAATATGGCTGGCCGTATTGGTATTGTTCTGGGTATTAGTTACTATTGTAGTGGCTCATGAATCCTTAAATTGCCATTAATGTGTTACTCCTTAAAGGAGGCCTAGAATATATTGTAGGCTTAAGAATTCCCGCTTCTTCCAGTTAGTCATATAGGATTGCCTGCTTCTGGGGTGGACTAGATATCTCCTGTGATTACAACTGACCTTCACATTACAACTGACCTTCACAACCTGACATCAGTTCCCCTGGAGAAAATGGTTACTATGCAGGGTGGACTCTATGGAGGTGTATTATAGGTCCCTCCCCAACCCTATCCTCCCCCGGCTCCACCCCAAGTCTCCTGGAATTTTCTAACCTGGAGTTGGCAACCCAGACTTGAACCTAATGTAACCTCTTGGCTAGTATTTGGGAGGATATGGGGATCTGCTAATAAAGGAATCTCAGCATCCTCTCCAAACTACAACTCCCAGGATACTTGGAATGAAGTCATGACCATTAAAGTGGTATAAAAAACAGATATGTACTTATTATTTAGATCTGAAGAAGAAGAAGAAGAGAAGAGTGGATTTATACCCCACCCTTCACTACCCAAAGGAGTCTCAGAGTGGTTTACAAACTCCTTCCCCTCCCCACAACAGACACCCTGTGAGGTAGGTGGGGCTGAGTGAGCTCTGACAGAAACTACTCTTTTTCAAGGACAGCTGTGCCAGAACTATGGCTTGCCCAAGGTCATTCAGCAGGTGCAAGTGGAGGAGTGGGGAATCAAACCTGGTTCTCCCAGATTAGAGTCCACACACTTAACCACTACACCAAACTGGCTCTCTGCACCCCCTCCATGCCCAGGCATAATAACACAAGGCTGAAACATACAAATCAGCTGCCTGTATCTAACTTTGCTATCAACTCAGTAGAGTTTTTAAGACTTTCTGCAGTTTAAGGAATGATCTTGAAAGTTGATGCCAGAATAATTTCTCTTTATGTTGACTTTCTTTCTTTCTTTCTTTCTTTCTTTCTTTCTTTCTTTCTTTCTTTCTTTCTTTCTTTCTTTTTCTTTCTTTCTTTCTCTCTCTCTCTCTCTCTCTCTCTCTTTCTACAGATGTTCTTCTCATGCAATATTTAGCAGTAGACTGTTACGGATTGCTTCCAAGTTATGCACACATAGCTAAATGAGACAGTCTCTGCATACACATTTTTCTGCAGCGGAGAAGCAGTGAGGTGTTGTGACAATTTATCATAGACCAGTTGCTGAATCTCACACCTCTCAGCACTTAACTGCGCCCAGTGATAAATGGGATTGTTTACTACTTTCCTCTTTGGTCTCATGGGAGATAGTGAGTGGGTTTTCTGCCAGCATTTCAGAAGGATTTGGCTTAATCCCAGAGAGAGAGAGAGAGAGAGAGAGAGAGAGAGAGAGAGAGAGCGCAACCTCTGTTTACATACTATAACCCTTATGTATTTTTGGATTTTAATCAATCTCTCAAATAGATTTACTTCTCTTAAGTAAACATCAAATTGATGCCGAGGCAAGGCTTATTAAACCTCATTTTGTGGGTACCAGCCATGCAAATGGAGCATTTAAAATGAGTTATAAATAGTCCTTAAAAATGTTGTTTCCTCCTAGCAGGTACCTTTTTATAGCTTTATTAGTTGGACAATTTTTTTTAAAAAATCTAATCTTATAAGTACAGATCTCCCCCATCTATATCAAGCACAAGTCAAGTATGCCCTTTGTCTAGCTGATAAAGAACCTGCTAGAAGTCATCATTTGACGTATGAAGCTAAAAAATTGCTATCATTATTTTCCACACATGCAATTCTTTCCGAATGATGGGGGTGATGTATAGAGTAGATGTGCTGGCTATTGCTTGTTTCTACTCAACCATATTCTCCTCCCCTCCTTTCTTTCATTGTTCAAGGCTCTTCAGCATGACCATTTTTGATATTTTCTTGCTGTTAGGTAAGTGGGCATGTGCCAATAGGTCTCAGGCAAGGGAGGATACTGGCTGATATCACAAATTCCAGGTGAGGCCTGGAGTTCTTCCTGAATTACAACCTATTTCCAGACTATAAAGATAAGTTCCCCTGGAAGAACCATAAAGTCTAGGAGAAATGGAAGTCCTAGAGTGGCTACAGAGAATGGATGCTGTATGGTACCTATTTCTCCAAAAGTATACCATAAAGACCAGGAGAAACTGATTTATAAGTTCCTCATAAAGATACTAAAGGTTAGAAGACTGAGAGAGGGATAGGAATGCTGTTGGCTGGTATTCACTTGTGGGTCAGTGTTCCCTCTAAGATGTTAGTGTGAGCTAGTTCACAGTTTTCTAGCCTCCGGCTCACACATTTTTGTCTTAGCTCAGGAAGGATGGCTCCAGAGCAAACTAATTTCTGCAGCAGCCAAATCACTTGCTCACAACTTTAATGCCAGTAGCTCACAAAGTAGAATTTTTGCACACAAGACTCCACAGCTTAGAGGGAGCATTAGGTTTAGATTGTTCTCCTTAATGCTGAAAAAAACCTGAAGATAATTATGAGAGATTTTTGTTGCTGTTGAGTAATATGAGGCTGGCAATTTAAATTTCAAATTTGATTTTTTCTGGGAAGGACAAGATGTGTCATCAGAGGATGTTACATGGAGACCACACTGAACTTTCCTTCTCCAAATTCGGGCCCTTTCTGCACTGACAGCTTGCTCTGGAGAATCCAAGGAGCCAAGCCTTAAGGGTTGACTGTGTAGTCACACGCATTCCCTCTGCACTGGTTTATTTATTTGTGTATTCTGTATGCATTCAGCTTCTACAAGCAAAACCTGCATTATTGAGCTAACTGGCTACCAACCCCTCCCTCCCTCCCTATGTGGTTCTGCAAAAAGAAAGGGAAGTGAGGGGGAAATCCAGACCCACGCATGCAAGACTGACACATTTGGGAACAGGGAATCCCCTAGTCCTTTATATTTACTGATTCCTTCTTATGCTCTCTCTGGCTTCTTAAAAGTTTGCCTGAGTGGGAGGACACGTCCCCCTCTTTTGTCTTTGGAGAAGGAGGGAAAGAAAACAGAACGGGGAGGGAGCGTCAACCTAAAGAGAGAGAGGTGGAAATTGAGGAGGGCAGTGAGCAGTACTTAAATACCCGCAAAAACAATTCTACTTTAGAAAGGATTAGCAATTCAAAAGCAGATGAGAACAAAAAAATTGCAGCAAAAGGAGTTTTGGTAGCTGTGGGGCAACAGTGTACTGGAAGCAGTCTGAATGCAGATTCCTGTAAAACAAAAGCAAAAACAAGAGAATGCCCCAAAACAAAGTGAAAGTGACAGCAGGAGGGAATGCAGAACGAAAGAATAGGATGCGCTCAGAGACCAAGGGAAAATACAGGTGCAGAAAGGGCCTCTGTCCTCCCCAGGCATTGACCCCAAATCTCCAGGAATTTCTGTAGCTGCAGTTGGCAACTCTAGTGGGAAAGGCCCTCAAAGTGCTTAACATTTTTTTAAAAGAATCACTGCTCTGAAGCACCCCCCAAAATGATCTGAGATTATTTCAGTGCTCATCTTACAACCAAGTGCCAAAGCAGATTTATTGTTGGAAATTATGTTAAGAAGAAAAAGAAGAGAAGAGATTGGATTTATATCCCACCCTTCACTCACTTGGAGTCTCAGAGTGGCTTACAAACTCCTTTCCCTTCCCCTCCCCACAACAGACAACCTGTGAGGTAGGTGGGGCTGAGAGAGCTCTGAGACAACTGTCCTTGAGAGAACAGCTGGTACAGAGCTATGGCTTGCCCAAGGTCATCCAGCAGGTGCAAGTGGAGGAGTGGGGAATCAAACCCAGTTCTCCCAGATTAGAGTCCGCACACTTAACCACTACACCAAACTGGCTCTCTAGCCTTAAAAGGTCCACTATATTTTGAACTGCATCTAGCTCTTCATCAGGAAGAAATTCAGTTGCAGACTGATGTAATAAAGGCACTTATGTTTATGGTTATGGTTTATCAAACAGATAAACCGCTTTTCATGTAAAAAGCCTAAATTCTGAACATCAGAAGCAAGTTTGAACTGCTTCAGGGGACCCAACTAAATATAACTTGTAACATCAACTCAGTTGCTCTTTTCTTGCTATGTAACCTTAGGACAAAAACATGGTTTTGTTAGTTATTAAACTTTACTTTTAATACTGGAATCTGGAGATAGATTAGGATTGCTAACTCTGAGTTTGGCGATTTCTGGAGATTTGGTGGGCGGAGCCTGGGGTGGGCGGAGCTTGAGAAGGGGAGGCAGCTCAGCAGGGGTATGATGCCATAGAGACTACCTTCCGAAGCTGCTATTTTCTCCAATTGATCTCTGTTGTTGGGAGATCTACTG
Source organism: Lepidodactylus listeri (assembly GCA_029233225.1). NCBI lineage: Eukaryota > Metazoa > Chordata > Lepidosauria > Squamata > Gekkonidae > Lepidodactylus > Lepidodactylus listeri. The sequence continues at coordinate 27,902,120 of JARCFY010000009.1, forward strand.
TAATTCTGGGAGATTTCCAGGCCCCACTTGGAGGTTGGCAACCAAAAGATAGATATGTACTGGATGTGCACCTCCTAAGCTCCAGATGTTTCTTGGGAGTTGTAGACTTTCGTTGGTGGGATTATTTGCAATATTGGAAGGCCCGTGTTTGCCTGCTGCGGGACCTCTGCATTAGTGACTTTGAGCTAAAGAAAAGATATTAGGAATGGTTGGTGCAACACCCTTAACACCTTCATATACATGATTCCAAAAGCCATTTTTTCAGTCTTTTGGAACAATGATGCTGTATGTTATCTGGAAACATTCTGCAGCTACATTCCCCCTTGACTTCAGTCTGGGGCAAGTGATGCTCCATATTCTTGGTGCTTGGGGGGGGGGGCAACTGTGGGAGGGCTTTGAGTGTCCTGGCCCCACTGGTGGACCTCCTGATAGTACTTGGTATTTTTGGCCACTGTGTGACAGAGTGTTGGACTGGATGGGCCATTGGCCTGATCCAACATTGGCATTTCTTATGTTCTTATGTCTTCTCCTCCTAGTATCCATTGTTCCTCATCTTCTTCTATACCAAGTGTTTCCTTCATTCTTATCTCTTACTGTCTCTTTGTTTTCTTTTCTCCAGTTGGGAGGATTAGGGAGGCATCTGGGGTGTGTGTGTCATCTTGTTTCTGTTTTCAGTGAGTCCACCAACCACCACCACAAACACTTCATTAGAATGTTTCTACACTGTTCCATCCACTCCTAAAATACAACAGATACCTTTCTCTCGAGTGTGACCAACCTGTGCATATGTGTGTGTGGAGGGGGTTGTATTTCACTGCAAGGCATGCATTAATGTGGGTGACATGTTGCAATTCGTTAGATCCAGTTGTTTTGCTCAGTTTGGACCATTTCCCCTCACTACTATAGCCCCACCCATGTAGCTTTTTTTTCCACGCAGGTCCCATAATCTCCATTCAAAGGGGACCCCCTCTTCCCTTTTTCACCAGATGAAAAATTTTCTTGGTGAACCCATGGTCTGATCCAGGGCAAAGTAACTTCATATGTTTGATGCTTGCTTGGATCAGCATCTTCTGGTGTTGATGTATTTTTCCAGTTTGACATGTCTTCCTTAGAGGATACAAAAAATAAATGATGAACCTTCAAGTTTAGATCACAGATTGCAAGCTGCATCCGTGAATAGCTGAAAAACATTGTTGCTTAGCAAATGCTCAGAATTGGTCTGTGCTGTAATTGCAAGATATTTCACATGCACATTCTCACACTGCTTTCCCTAAAAATGTCCTACATCCTGAAATATATGTTATCAATGATTTACAAAAGAAGTGTTTCAGTCCTGCTGGGGTGAGGGATAAGACTGCATGGTTTGTCTCTCAGGTCCAGACTTGCCTATTTGGACTTCTTTGTGTGTGTGTGTGTGTGTTACTCATGGGTACACTGAGATCCAGTTTGCAAATTCTTTGTACATGCACGTTCTCCCACTAAAGGTAAAGGTTTCCCTTGCTCGAAAGCCAGTTGACTCTGACTCTAGGGGCAGTGCTCATCTCCATTTCCAAGCCAAAGAATCAGCGCTGTCTGAAGACTTTTCTGTGATCATGTGGCCGGTGTGACTAAACACCAAGGTGCATGGAATGCTGTTATCTTCCCACCAAAGTGGTACCTTCCCACCAAAGCACTACACCGAGAGCCAGTTTGGTGTAGTGGTTAAATGCACGGACTCTAATCTGGGAGAACCAGATTTGATTCCCCACTTGCACCTGCTGGATAACCTTGGGCAAGCTGTAGTTCTGGCACAGCTGTTCTTGAAAAAGAGCAGTTTCTGTCAGAGCTCTCTCAGCCCCACCTACCTCACAGGGTGTCTGTTGTGGGGAGGGGAAGGGAAAGGAGTTTGTAAGCCGCTCTGAGACTCCCTTGGGTAGTGAAGGGTGGGGTATAAATCCAATCTCCTCCTCTTCTTCTTCTACCTATTTATCTACTTGCAATTTCTTGCTTTTGAACTGCTAGGCTGGCTTTGCTACAGTTATCCCCTTCCTTCATCCATCCACCCAACACACCTGGCAGGAATAAATACTAACGTACAACCCTTCCCTGAGTGCTTTCCTTGGTTATCTCTATGCTGTTGGGGTAAGGCCAACCAGTGTGTCTAATTTCTCTAATATTCCAGGCATGTGTACTTGGTCTAACTAATAATACTGAGTGAATGCGTGTTGAGTGTTCATAATTAGATCACCAACACTTTGCCCATTCTTGCCCTGCTTCCTGGGAACTTCCATTTGATTGAGCATGTGCCAACATGGTGAATGCTGCGCATTGTGCAGGGGGCAAAAGCAACTTTTTTTTTGCCATCAGGCTGCAGCTGACTTATGGCGATCCTGTAGGGTTTTCAAGGCAAGAAACGTTCAGAGGTGCTTTGCCATTGCTTGGCTCTGTGTCATGATCCTAGTTCACCAACTACTAACCAGGGCTGACCCTGCTAAGCTTACGAGATCAGGTTAGCCTGGGCCATCCAGACCAGAGCGGTTCCAACAGGCTTGATTTCAAATGATACATCATGGCCTGCTGGTGGCACCCCCAGAACTTACACAATCCAAGTAAGCCAATAAATTGGCATTTAACTATGGTTGCCCAGGCACTTGCCAAACTGAACAATTCCAGATGCAAAACTGCTTGCAGCACCGTTTGTTTTAAATTCTGAACAAATCATCCACGTGAGCCAACTGGGTGGTCAACTCCAGAGAAAACTGGCGCCATCACAAGCAAAGTAAATTTGATTTTCCAAATGCCTGTTGGTGCACATCACATCCTCTCTAGAGGAAACATGGACAGCTTTACAGATTTTGTTTATAGAGCACAACCCGGCTTTGTTCAAATCAATAGGAAGGTCAACCAGTGGGATTCAGTGGGATGTGAGCTGCATCCTTAAACGAGGAAAAACAGCCTCTCTAACCAATTCTCCTTGGGGGCGATCATTTTCCTTTGAAAACAGTGCAGAAACTCAAAAACAGCACCAGGTAGCTGATTGTAATACTTCTCCGAGAACAGACCAAAGGGTATCCTGGAGATTTAGTCATTCCAGTTATCAAGCGCCTTGAACTGCACTCTGTTCCCTTGAAAAACTTCCATTTTATACCTATCTGTTGCTTCTAGGACAGAGTAGGCCCATAGAAATTGGCTTGAACACCCACAAACAAACAGTGATTCTTGTTAGGATCACCTCCTGTGTGATTCAATTCCCCCTCCCCTTCAAACAGCCCACACCCTTGTTCAGCACCATACCAAACTTATTTTTAAAGGCCTTTAAGCCTTAAATGGCATCGGCCATGTGGGTGCGCCAGGAACACTAATCAGAAACTGCTCTTACTATGCAGGACCAATCACCTAATTCTTTACATCCTGTTCTGGGGATCCTGGTAAAGCTTTCACCAATCCTCCCTTCCACTGCAGACCTCTTAACTCCACCCAGTGCTGTTCTGGGGACAGGTCTCCTCATCCTGTCAAGGGCAGCTCTAAGGGACAGGTAAATGTAGTATCATTTTTGGTCACCAAGTCACATCTGATTTATGGTATCCTGCCCCCACTGCTGGACCTTCTGAGGGCACCTGGTGCTTTTGGCCACTGTGTGACAGAGTGTTGGACTGGCTGGGCCACTGGCCTGATCCAACAATGGCTTCTCTTATGTTCTTATGGAGACCACCGATGGGGTTTTCAAGGCAAGAGACATTCAGAGGTGGTTTGCCATAGCCTTTCTCTGCTTAGTGACCCCGGACTTCCTTGGTGGTCTTCCATCCAAATAGTGACCAAAAAGGACCCTGCTTAGCTTCTAAGATCTCACAAGATTGGCTTGGTCCGTTCCATCCAGATCAGGGCTATTCAGAGCCACATACCATGGACCAAAACTTTTTCTGCCTGCAGAAAACACCAGTGGACCCAACCTATTAGTTATGGAGAAACTACGAAGTTCTTCTTCATCATCAAAGTACAGGTGCCCTGCAATGCAGAGTTCACACCCTCTTGCTTGTCCCATGTACTTCGTATGCTTTCCAAAAGAAGTGCTCCCTGAAGGACCTTATTGTAAGTAACAATGTGTTTACAGAGACTTGTAACAGTACAAGATTTGAGAATTTAAAAATATTCCTTTATTTACAGACTTCAATAAAAACTATTGATTTCTAAGATCAACACTAGTAAATTATTAAGATCGCACCAAGGAAAGGCAGGAGCCAATAACACTGCATGAGTCCAAGCAGTATCAGTGCAAATCCAAAAAGACACAGATATTTATACACAAGGTGGTATTTCAACACCAGAAGCTTAAAAGCAAAAAGTGCAACACCAGTTCATGGTGGTCCTGTACCAATTGTTCAGAGGCTCAGTAGCTTGGAGCAGGGCAGTATGAGTGTTTGAATCAGAACCAGCTACGTAAGTGAGCTACTCACAACTGAAAGTTGGGTGCATGCATCAACCACTACGTGACCTCCCTATTTACATTTGTCCCATCAATTCTGTGAGATGAGACCAAACACCTGCAGCACAGGGCAACAGATGTGAAATATCTGTACATGTCCAGATCCCTTTCTCCCTGACATCAGCTGCTACAGATGGGTAGGAACCAGAACCGTCCCCAGGAGACAGCTTAGGAGTCCCACTTCTTTTTTGGAGAAGGCAAGATAACATGAGTAGCCCAAATGCATAAAACAAGCCATGCCTGCTACTGAAATCTCTTTGCTATTAGCCCCATCTCTGCACCATTCCATTTAGCATCTGGTCCCCCAAGAGTACTTTCCTAAACTGAGGAAGCACAACTTGTTAGCAGGTTTCTCTTCTGGGAAATGGAGAACATGCACACACTCAAACACAGATGGACTAGGCAAAGCTTTCAAGCGGAATGCAAGATCTAAAGGACTCTAGAACCAAGAAAGATCTCTCAGCACAACGCAATAGACACTCGCTACCTTTTTTGTTATAGAAGTTGGCGAGCTTCCTCCTTCCAAAGTGTGAATGTTTATGGGCCAGGAAATCACGAGAGGATCAAAGCCCAGGCAAGAGAGGCCAGCTGAAGAACTGGATTCCACACCCCTAGTGCACTTGAGAAGAAATCTTTCAGAGGGTGTATCAAGGAACCTTCCTGCCGTAGCGTAGAACTGGGAGAACATGAAAGAAAATGGGGACAAGCTGGTATGAAAAGTCTCACAGAAAGACCTTTCCTCCATAGATGGCAAAGGTTAGCTCAACCGGACAGGTGCCATGTCTGTTGTGCAGGGCAGGTGGGTGGAGAGGGGAGAAGAGCCTCTAGTAGGTCAGATACTCCGCTAACATTCTCTGCATCTCTGCCCTTCGGTTGTGAAGTTTTCCATTAGTGTTTCTTAGCTGAGGTTAGAGGTAACGGGACAGAGCCAATTAAATCAGCCATTGAAAACAGAACCAGGTCACAAACACATTTAGATCCTTGGTGAAGACTGTTGTGAATTCACCACTGCAGGGACACAAAAATACTTCCAAACCATCTACAAGGCTGAAGGTCTGTGGTGTTCAGAAGATTATTTCAGCACTGATTACGCTAAAAACCACCACCATGGAAGAAAACAGTATTATGTATAATGTTTTTTAGACAGCAGGGGGAAGCAACAAGAAAAAAAAAAGGAAACCCTTCAGTAGGACAACGTCTTTGTTTTCAAAATTGGACTTGAGGTAGTTGGGAGTTTTCCCATCCCAGAGTAATCAATACTTCTGCAACAAAATTAAATATAAGAGGTTGGGTCCTATGATTTCTAAGTCTTCCTCCAAAGGAGAAAAATCTTTGTGAAAGGAAAACTTGGTCAAAGAGGATCCAACCCAAAGTAAACAAACATTTTGCACATTTGCACATTTACACTTTGGCACATTTTTTAAAAAGAGTACAAACCACCACGACGTTTCCAGACATTAAGGTACATGCAAATTGTGCAATTGCTATAGTGCAATTGCTGGATAGTTTCGAGACACTCTGGGTGAGCTGGTCTTCTCTGAACCATTGCCTTAGGAAGACACCTCATCAGTGTGCCAGACTCTCACCCAGTTCACAGGAAAACAGTGTCAAGACCGACCAGATCAGCATGCCTAGAAAACCAACCAGCATACAGAGAGGTGACGCTAGCCTTCAATCCTCACAACGAAGTAGCATCTCCTTCCAAGGATGTGCTTCACCCTTCCCTGTTGTTCCTGGTGCTACCAAAAAGCTGCCACCAGCATTTTCCCATAGCTTTGGTATTTGCAAAGTAATCCATTCCCCCATATTAGGGCAAAAACACTGTCAGCAGTTTAAGCTTAGGGTTAACTTCCCCCAGGCCTTCTTGAAGCTTAGCAAGCCAGTAGACACCTAAGCTCTCTAGATTCTATGTTGCTTTTGTTTTTTAAAGCCACCAGAAGCCAATGGTACGGGCTACAGGTAGCACTGAGGTCAACAGTCAGCAATAGGTAGATGCCCAGCTGTCTTTACAGGCTGGCCAAGCTGATGTCAACCAATTAAGGAATGTTTCAAGTATTATCAGTAAGCTGTTGCTCCTTGTTCCACCCAGTAACCACCCAGCTGCGCTGAGATTCTTGCCAGCCCAGGGGGATTTATGGCTGCCCCACCAAAAAGGGCAAGCCACTATCTAAAAAAATATTGAGGTATCAAGCTTGATGTTCCCCAAGGGCTGTAGGCTCAACTACCTAAAAGGTTGTGTGTGTTCTTAGCATTCTTCAGCAATGTCCCTAACATTCTTCGACAACAGTCCCAATCAGGGAGTACAATTTTTTCTTAATTAACCGAAAGCCAGAACTCAGGATCAGTGTGCGTTTGCTGCCGCCCAGAAAGCAAGCTTTGGGGAAGAAATCCCTGAAACTAGGCCAGGAACCACTGTCCTGCTTGAACACTAGCGTCAGTTCAAAAGTAGGAACAACGGTAGGGTCATAGACAATCTTATCCAGCTTTTTGCATATATTCCCAGTTTCCAAGTTGACATGGATCACGCAGCCTCGTAAGCCGCAGGGCTCGGTAGAGGAGAGGCGCAAGATGTCCTGCGCTATCCTCCTGGTGAGTTTCTCAGGGACGAGGACCTTGGAGCAGTGCAGTTTGGTCTGCTTCGATCTCGACAGGCAGCTCTCCAGCATTCTAACTAGACTCTGATACATCTGTTCCTCAAACACCGTCTCATTAAAGTTGGGTTCTGGCACAACATAATCCCAGTAGTCAAAGTCTGCAAGGAACGGGGAGAAGAAAACAATTCTCAGTGGCAAGCAGCCAAGCATTACGTTTGGGCCGCATCAAATAACTAAGTTAGCAAACTCCTGCTTCAGCAATATATTCAGAGCTTCTCATTACGTTAATGCAGACTTACAGCTAGGTGTATTGTATCCGCTGCCAGAAAGCGGCCCACAGTCTTTGAATTCGTATACACAAGATACAGCTTAGTAAATTGTTCTTCCTTTCACATCAACTGGCTACAGAAGTTTTAATGAAACAGAGGAGGGTTATTGGGGGCCACTAGCAGCATTTGGGCTTTGCAAAAACAGGAACTGAAGACGTCAGCAAAATAACTCGGAGAGGACATAGACTTCCAAGAGGCAAGTGACCCTACCACGTGCCTGAAGACCAATTTTTGGCAGGCTGTCAAAAAAAAAAATCAGAGCCAACTTGCTTGCTTCCTCCCTCACACACAAGTGTGAAGGAACTAAGTGAAGGAACTCTTTGATATCCAGTAAGAAATGTAATGGGGAAACAGGATCCATTCATAACTTTTTACATGCTCAGCAAAATTAGGAACACCACCAATCGAAGTCATAACATGTTATTCTACCTAGTTCTTCATAAGCCTGATTGCTGTTAAAAGTTAAGTTTCCTCAATAATAAGTCAACCTTCCCAAGACTTAAGATCCAAATCAATACCCCAACTACCACCTTTATTAATAGCCAAGGTTGCAATTTTAATTGACAATGCAAACCAGAGGGGACCAGCTTTAGCTGGCAAGTGAGAATTGTCAATAAGGCAGGCACTTATTTTTGTAGTCTGCTTTGTTTCTGGTATGTTAACTGTAACAGGGAACAGACAATATATATTGAGGGCTCTTCCTTCCAAATAGGGGTTGATAATTTACATTCACTAAATGATAAAATGACATTTATTTCTAAAAGGCTTCTCCTCTCACGTAATAGGAAGAAAGCTAATTGCATCAATTTAAATGCAGATATCACCTAGACAGCCTTTAATCAGATGACAACTCAGCTAAAGAGAGAGACAACTTTTTAAAGCTCTTCCTGAACCTAAGAGAATGAAACATTCACATTGGAAAAGGCCCCCTTTACACAGCCTTGCTTTCACTCACCAAGTGGCACTACCCACTGAATCTTGCCAACATCACAAACCAAAGGACACTTTCCTGGGAGTAAGCTCCACTGCATAGCCCTAAGTAGGATTCTGAGTAGACCTGCTTAGAATGGCACCCCAGGGCACTCACCAGTTAAGGCTGCATGCTGGAACCTTTGCTGTATCAGTTCAGAAATACAGACAGAGTTTTTATTATTTAAGGTGCTAGTAGCAACCATCCTGACAACCAGTGTTCTCACCCCAGCCAGCCAGCACACCTTTTCTGGTTTACTGCAAAAGAGAAAAACACAATTCATTGCCGGGCCTTTACAGGTAAATACAAGAAAAAAACACATCACCCAAGAGTTACAACAGGAAGGGGGGGGGGGGGGGGGAGAGCAGGCACAGAGAAGAAACCAAAGAGTTACTGCACATTCTAGGCCAGTTTCAAGGGATCATCTCAAAGCCTAAAGGGGATTTACTTTAAGAGAAAACATAGGCAGGGCCTTGCTCTTTAAAAGAGTAATAGTACAACTCCATGCAAAGTAACTGCAAGCAGGACTCTACTGTAAAAACTTCAGTTTAAAACCAAAGTAGAGCTGACAAAAGGGTTAGACACAAACAAACAGCGACATTACCTGTTAATATCCCCAAGTTAAATGCATAAACTTGGAGCTGTATTAAGGTTCATTCACCTTCAACTTTATTAAGTAATGAACTTTAGACGGCACAAACCCCTTCCTTCCCCACTTTAGAGATATAAAACTAACCACCTTCTTCTCCCAAAACTCCAACCCTCGGCTTGCCCGCAGCGCCAGCTGTCTTATATACACCCCCCGTCCCATTCTTGCCCCTCCTCCCGCAGGAGGCTTGGGCTGTGAAGGATCGCCTCCCTTCCCATTGGCTACTTGGCCAAGGTGGATTTTGGAGAGAAGCGCAAACATTCTAGCCCGGGTCATCCGTGTGAAAGAAGAGCCGGCCAAGGAGGGGAGAGAGGGGGGGGGGGGGGAGATTGCAGGACGGACAGACCGCCTGATTGGTCCGTGTGGAACGTCAAAAAAAGACTCGGGAAGAACGACAACACGGGTCACCTGACTCGTGTCACACCGTTCAGCGGCTCGCTCGGCTGAGAGGCGGCTCTACACGGCGAACGGTCGGCATTTGCTGGCTGCGTTGTACTTTGTGTTTCTGCTTTCCTGGAAGCGGCCAGCGGCTTACTCCACCCCCCGCGAGGCTCCTTGAGGGCGCTGAGCTCGCTCTCCAAGCCGGGGGGCGACTGTTAGCCAGGACTCCATAGCATTCAGATGCGTGTTGTTGTACCAACAGCGAGGGGAGCCGCGCTGGTCACTTAGAAAGACTCCCAAAGGAAAAGGGAGATGTTTTTGCTGTTAGGATCAGCCGACTTGTCCATAAGGAAGCAGTGTCGTCCCCCCCCCCCCCCCCCCCCCGAGTTCTACAATATTCTTCGCCAGGGAAGTTCAGGCTAAATTAGGGTGGAGGGTTTACAAACAGGATTGCCAACCTCCAGCTGCAGCCTGGAGGTCTCTGAGTCTTTAGACCACAGAGGTCGTTCCCGTGGAGAAACTACTGGCTGCTTTGGAGAGGGGTCTCTAAACGTCACTGAACTGTCTGCCTTTCTCCGTCCCAACCCCGGGAAAGCCCTGTTTAGAAAGGGAAAGGATCCTTCAAGGGATGATGAACCTAAAATCTGCAGATTGCGGCGCCCTTTAAGTTAATCAGAGCAAAACCTTCAGGCCTCCCCTCTCTTAAGAAGGCTCCATACTACTTTTGAATTTAGTTAATTTATTTATTGGAAAATATTGGAGTCGGTAGGCGAGTGGTAGTGATTTCATAACAAAACTCTTTATTGAGGGTCAGATGCAACATGAGAAACCCCGGGCTCAGAGCCCTCTTTTATACTGGCCAGAGACAATGCCCCGACCTCGCCCACAAGTCCTGATAGGACCTTAAGTCCGTGGTTACAGTTCATAGGTCCCCCAGCGGGAGACCTAGGCTCGTAATTGGTGGTCGCTCAGGATCCGACTGGCTATTGTTCTACCTGGCCAAAGCTCAGGTAGATTCTGACTATGTGCGTTGACCATGTGGCGGTCGCCATTATGAGAGACCAGGCGACCGCGGTCTTAGTACACAACATTTATAAAAAGGTACAGGTCTCCCTTGCTCGAAAGCCAGTCAAATCCGACTCTGGGGGGTGGTGCTCATCTCTGTTTCCAAGCCGAATAGCCAGCACTGTCTGAAGATGTTTCCGTGGTGATGTGGCCAGCATGAATAAACACCAAGGCACCTATTTATCTACTGGCAATTTCTTGCTTTCGAACTGCTAGGTTGGCAGGAGCTGGGTCCAGAGACGAGATCAGATCTCAAACTGCTGGACTAACGACCTTCCAGTCTACAACTCAGCATCTTAACCTCTGAGCCATCACAGCCCATCTTTTTTCTCAGTGTGCTCCCTCTAAGCTGTGGAGTCTTGTGAGCAAAAATGTAACTGTGAGCTACTGGCACTAAAGTTGTGAGCAAGCAATTTGGCTACTGCATAAATTAGTTTGCTCTGGAGCCATCCTTCCTGAGCGAAGACAAAAATGTATGAGCCGGAGGCTAAAAAACTGTGAGCTAGCTCACTCTAACTCAGTTTATAGGGAAGGGACCCAAAGTACCTTGCACCATTCTCCTCTCCTTCACTTTATCTCCACAACAACCCTGTGAGGTAGGTTAGCGACTATGGCTGGCCCAAAGTTATCCAGTGAGTGTCCACAACATGAGTGGGGATTCAAACCTGGGGGTCTTCCAGATAACCAGTCTGACACTCTTAACCGCTACACCTTCCTGGCCAGTGAAGACTTCTGAAAAATTTAAAAGGGTGCTCATTGCTTTTTGACAATCTGGCTGGTCCTAACAAAAAGATATATTCAAACATTTTGCTAACAGGGCTGCTGAGGTTTTATGAATGGAGAAGGCTGCCTGTTCAAAAGACAGGTAGGTAGATGTTAGGGATGTCACCTATGTACACCTTTGCAACATATAGTATGTGAGACTGCCTTTGGAGAAGGTTCAGAAATGACAACCGGGGCAGAAAGAGATGGCCACTGCAGGAACTGCCTCTCCTTTGTACTACAGCAATTGCATTGGCTCCCAGTTTGTTTCCAGGCAGAATCCAAAGTATTGATGTTGCTCTTTAAAGGCCTGAACAGACCCCAGGGTATTTGACCCTACCTATAGGAAATTGCTTGTGATCTTCTGGAATGCTGACTTTGCATGAAGTGAGATTGGGGAGATTTCTCTGCTATGGCTCCAAGGTTCTGGAGCTCCCTCCCACTACGGAATTTGTCAGCCCCCTGGTTACTTCCAGAAGTCAAACAGTTCCTTTCCAAATGATCTTTGAAGTGGGCTATGTCTAGGGCTGCCAGCCTCCAACTGGGGCCTGGGGATTTCCTAGAATTACAGCTGATCTCCAGAAGAAATTGACTGTTTTGGCATCATACCTTACTGAGGTTCTTCCCTTCCCCAAACTTCACTGTCTGCAGGCTCCACCCCCAAAGCTCCAGGAATTTCCCAATCCATAGTTGGCAGCCTTAGGTAAGCATCCCCCCATAAATGGACTATTTCCATGCTGCTTGGTTCTTTTTATCGTTGCTGTTTTTAGGATTTAAGCTGGTGAAGTATACATTTTGGGTGGTGTTTGTTGCTGGTTTTTATTACCTTTTGTTGTTTAAATTTTATTGTTTAAAATATGTCCTTAGTTTTAAATTGCCCATTGAAGGCCTTGAATGCTTTTAAATAGAAGGGTGGAACATTCATTTTATAACAAAGCAAGCAAGACACTGGTGAGAATTTGTGGGGCGGCGCCCATCTAATTTCTCACTTGCATCCCCTCCCCCACACTGTTTCTCTTTCTCTTACTGTGGCAGCCCACATAAATGCTCGCCTTTTCCCTGCTTCCTTTTCTCCCACCCAACCACCTACCTACACTTATTACCCCAACAATATCCATCCATCCATCCATCCATCCATCCATCAATCCATCCTTCTTCCTTTAAGATTTCAGATTTTTTTCTGCAAACTTGGGGCCAGGTTTGTGGGGAAATCCCTCATTTGTCCCTAGCCCCACTATTTAGATTTAAAAATCTATACTCTAGGGTCTGGTTCAGAATTAGATATAATGATAAATAATGCAGGTATATGACTTTTCTAATCTGACACTTGAAGCAGCCTGGGAGAGGCATGTCCAACTGCAGAAATGGTGGGGGTGGAAGAGCAATCCATCTTTCCCCAATGCCATGGTCTTGATCCAGATTGTAACCCCCCTTTCCCCAGTGAATTGCTTCTTAGGGTAAAATTACGCTCCTGGAGTTCCTTGAATGGAACATTTTTGCATCATGTTTAGTTCATTCTGTGTGAGTCCTTAGGACAGGATCTGCCTATCCTACTAAAGTAAATCAACAGTAGAAAAGAAACTTGTAAGTATGTGGGACAGAAGTTCGGGTTCCCTTTGACTGATGGGACTAAAGGCTCAGAGGTTAAGATGCTGAGCTACAGACCAGAAGGTCAGTAGCTCGGCAGTTCGAGACCCGAGTGCCTCGTGACAGAGTGAGCTCCCGTCTCTGGCCCCAGCTCCTGCCAACCTAGCAGTTCGAAAGCAAGAAATTGCAAATAGATAAATAGGTACCGCTTTGGTGGAAAGGTAACAGTGTTCCATGCCCCTCGGCGTTTAGTCATGCCGGCCACATGACCATGGAAAAGTCTTCGGACAGCGTTGGCTCTTCAGCTTGGCAACAGAGATGAGCACCGCCCCCTAGAGTCAGATTCGACTGGCTTTCAAGCAAGGGAAACCTTTACCTTTAACCCCATGTAGCTGCTGGCAAATTCATTATGCGTTGGCTTACTGAGCAAGTCAGCCGAATTGTGTAGATCAGCCCCCTGCCCCCACTCATATCCCTGGTTGTTTGCACTGGCATGGAGGGCACAGAATATAATTGGACCGATACAATAGGCCCAGTGCAAGCGAGCTGCAGCATTACACAGAGAGCTGCTCCACAGAAGCCTTTTTGGTAAGCTTGTTTGGAGTGAGTACCATCTGAATGGGTTTTAGATGTACAATGGGAAGAATTAAAGTGACCCGCAGTGGGCTTCGGATGTGATTAGGTGGCATCCACTGATTTGTCTCGGGGAGGCAGAAAAGAAGAGGATGAAATGGCTCTGATGAATAGAGCAGAGGCAGTACAGTCCCCTCCGGCAAAAAACAGCGGAAGCCCTAGGAGAAAGTGTGGCGGGCACATTCGTTGCAGAGAGTACAATTAGGAGAAGAAGGAGGTGTTGTGCTTGTGTGCAATTAGCATCAGGCAAACGTCCACAGCTCCAATTAAACCTTGTGCAGGGCAGATCTCAAACATCTGTCTCACCAGGCGATTTCTCAAGTCCACCCCTGATTATTTAGTTGAAACAAGGAAGGGATAATTAAGGGGGGGGGAAGGGAAGTGGCAAAAGTGGAGCTTGATCATTTATGTCATTTTTCTCTATTAAAAGTAGTTGTGTTTATTGGTCAGCCTGGTGGCTTAGTTACTCTTTACTTGCCTAAACTTCTTTACTACTTTTTGGCATTAAAATGCTTAAAAGTAGTTCATTAATTAAAATGTGTCCATCGGTTAGGTGGCTGTCTGGAATGGCTCCAGAAGAATGAAAATGATTTGTTTGTGGCTCATTAGCCTGATGGATTAATGTTCAGCCAGAAGCTGCTTTCTACACCAGAGTCTGCGGGGCGGAGAGAGAAGTAAGGCATTGTCTACCAAGTTGCCTGCATTAAATTGAGTAGCGTTTGCGTAAGAGTCCCCATGAACTGTTTCTAAAAATTGTAGGGGACAGTTTTCATATGCAAGAGATAGAGAATTAGTTTTATAATAGTATTTCCCCACACACCTTGTTTGTCTTTGCTTCTGAATGGCTGTGGGCTGTAAGACTGAATGATGGGCAACAGTGAACCATGATTTCTGCTCTGTGGACAAACACTGCATGCTCCTTCCCTTGGTATGTGGCAGTCTAACTGAAAGCGTTAATTTTCCTGGTTAACTACAGTTTGCCTTTACACCCAAGTCATTGAACTGTGATTTGTTCAAAAATAAATATTTATAACTTGATTTTCTCCCATACTGGGGTCTAAAAGCAGTTTACGTATACAAAAGTATTAAAGTTTAAATATATAAAGGTAAAGGTTTCACTTGCTTGAAAGCCAGTCGAATCCGACTCTAGGGATACGGTGCTCATCTCCGTTTCCAAGCTGAAGAGCCAGCGCTGTCTGAAGACGTTTCCGTGGTCATGTGGCCGGCATGACTAAACACTGAGGTGCACGGAACACTGTTACCTTCCCACCAAAGCGGTACCTATTTATCTATTTGCAATTTCTTGCTTTCAAACTGCTAGGTTGGCACACGGAACACTGTTACCTTCCCACCAAAGCGGTACCTATTTATCTATTTGCAAATTCTTGCTTTCAAACTGCTAGTTTGGCAGGAACTGGGGCCAGAGACGGGAGTTCACTCCTTCACGCAGCACTCAGGTCTTGAACTGCTGAACTACTGACCTTCCGGTCTGCAGCTCAGCGTCTTAACAGCGGTCTTAATTACTTAATTACCCTTCTTTAATTACTTTGTTACTTACCCAGCTTTATTGCATTTTTGTTAAACTTCACCGCATGGGAGAGAGTCTAGAACCTCTGGTCTCTTTTCATCCATTATGTATAACTTATACATCTCTTATGTATAACAGAATCATACCTATTTATGACACCAGGCCTCTCATTGTTCAACTCCTCTCCTTCCCCCTCCTCTTCTGTAATTTTCTGCAAAAAAATGAGGGAAATGGTTTTCTTTCTTTCCATTGCACCTGAGGAAGTGAGCTCTGATTCATGAAAGCTCATGCTGGGATAAATTTTGTTAGTCTTTAAGGTGCCGCTGGGCTTCTGTCCCATCCCCCCTTATAATTAAGCCTGTTGTAAGAAAGCAAAGGACTTTGAAAAACAAACAATGTGGGATATTTAGCCAGTTATTGTGTTCCTCCTGTTTATTGACTTTGTGCATGGCCAGTCAAGTTTAAACATTTTTCAGGGTCAGTTTATACAATCAGCAGAATGAAATAATACCATTTTTGTCTGGGCTATACCACATTTAGGTGCACCCCCATGGGATGGGGTTGTGAAGGGACAATGCAAAATGCACAAAAATAGAGAAAAGGCTTGGTCTGGATTTTTCCCTAGCAGGCTTATATTTCAATGCATAGAATTTTTTCCCCTGTAGGAGAGGTCAAACATACAATTTCCCACCTACAACCTGAAAAGATTCAATGCAGGAAAAGTGTTGTGACTTTATTCTGCTGGTTGCATACACTGACCCTTTGATTTCATTAAAATATGCTCCATACTTCTGTTGCAATCAATGAGATGGAGAAGTGCTTGTATTTGGCAGAACTGGGCTCTTTACTGTTGTCATTTCACAGGGAAGACAGAACTCCAAGCTTTTCCTTGGCTGTTCTGGCACGCCTCTTGGTGTTGCGTTGGCCGTCATCATGCTAGACAATATGTTTGAGATGTGACTTTTTTGTCATTTGCAATCTACTGTCAAGATGTGAAACACTGGGTGAATTACAGTCTGTAACCAATCTAGCTAGAAAACATGCACCTTTGATCACAATCCCAGCTGCTTTCTGGTTCTGAGCAGGGAAATGGTTGCCATAGTGATCCTGTCTTGTGAAATAGATTTTCTGAACTCAGCATCATGCTAGAACAATGTCTGCTCCTACTAAAGTAATTCAGGGTATGTGAATTTTCTCTACATGACTATATCTATCCGTCTTTGGTAGTTTGTACAGCAAGTGGCTTAAAAAGAGACTGTCAGGATTCACAAATCATGACAGAAATGGGTAGGGTTGCCAAGTCCGGGTTGGAAAATACCTGGGACTTTGGGGGTGGAGCCAGGAGAAGGTGGGGTTTGGGGAGGGGAGGGGAGGGGCCTCAGCATGGTACAGTGCCATAGCGTCCACCCTTCAAATTGGCCATTTTCTCCAGGGGAGCTGATCTCTGTCAGCTGGGGATCAGTTGTAAAAGTGGGAGATCCTCAGGCCCCACCTGGAGGCTAGCAACCCTAGGTATGGGGCCAGCCTCTAAGTAGGTTCATGCAAATGGTGCCTCTATCCAATTCCGGTTAGAGTGTGAATCTGCAGTGTCCCAACATGCTCCTGAAGTGTGTGTGTGGGGGGTGAGAGCCAGCATGGTGTAATGACTAGAGTGTCAGAGTAGGATTTGGGAAACCTAGGCTCAAATCCCCACTTGGCCATGGAAGCTTACTGGGTGACCCTGGGCCTGTCACACCCTCTCAGCATAACCTACCTCACAGGGCTGTGGTGAGGGGCATAAATGAAGTAGATAAGAAATAAAATCAGTTGCAAGGATTCCTCCCTGTTCTGCCACAGAGCTTGCTGGTAGACTTTGGACCAAGCACTGTGTCTCAGCCTAGCTTACCACACAGGGTTGTTGTGAGGATAAAATGAGGAAGGGAAGAATGTTGTAAGTTGATTTGGGTCCCCATTAGGGAGAAAATCCGGGTGTGATTAAATAAAAGTTCTCCCCATCATTTGACAGGACGCTGATGACTGATATACTAAGGGCCAGCCTATGCATTACGCAAGGACAAGGCAAACAAGGGAGGCCCATTTTTTCTTTCAAAAGGTGCCCTGGAGCCCCCAATTTGGAACAGGGCACTGGAGCTCAAGGGCGTAGACTTTTCAATTTCCCAGGGGGGGGGGCTAGGGCTGGGCCAGAGACATTACAGGTCATTGTCTCCGGGGGGGGGGGGGGGGGGAGGCTCAGCATGTCCTGGAAAAGTTGGGGGGGGGGACTCCAGCTCCCCAGCCCCCTGAAGTTGACGCCTATGCTGGAGCTGAGTGGAGAGGGAAGGGAGATTTTTGAACCCTGTCCCCAATTTCCTTGGTGGAATTCACCCCTTGTAACTGCTGTTTGTCATGCTGTACTTTGCCCCCCCCCCCCCCTTTCTGGAACTAACAGCAGCTCTCTGGTGATTTCTACTGGAAAAATGGTACAAGCGGGAAGGAGGCAGCATTAGACCCCTTCCCCAGTGGCATACCTCCTCCTACAGATGCTTTTGTAAATGTTAAATAGAATGCAGGAAGATTCAAACACAGATCTTTCATGTAATTTGCTGTTTGGCCGTAAGAATCTCAATTCGTGCATTGTAATTGCATGGACTTAGAGGGCATGGGAGATTTCAGTTACCAGTATAGTTGCTGGAAATAAAATTCCTTGCTGACATGGCTTGCCTTGCTGACAATTTGATTTTTCAGAAGGTGGAGAAGGAAACCAAGGGTCTGCTATCTTGGACTTGATTCTCACTTTTAGAAAGAACTGGTTGAGGTGCAAGTAATGGGCATCCTTGGTAGTAGTGACCATGTAATTTTGGAATTTAAGATCTTGGGGAAAGGAAAAGCAGTCTGTAACCAGAGGTATAGGTTTGACTTTAGAAAAGTTAATTTTAATCAACTTAACGCTATGGAGAAGGGAATTCAAGAGGCGTAGGAGTTTCTTACGACCAAGATATTGAAGGCACAATCACAAATGATTACAATGAAAAGGGAAATTGGGAAGAACCTAAAGAAGACAGGTTGTTGGCTCCGTAAACAGCTTTCTAAAGATTTGAGAATTAGAAAGACTCATTTAGGAAATTGAAGGATATAACCAAGGATGAATGTAAACAAATAGCCAGTGCTTGTAGGGAGAGTACTAGAAAAGCTAAAGCTCATCATGAGCTTAGGCTTGTGAGAGATGCTAAACACAACAACAAAAAAGGGTTATTTGGTTATGTTCGGAGCAAGAATAAGAACAAAGAAGTAGTAGGCTCATTGTGGTGAGGGGAAAGTGAAATTTTAACAGGTGATGAAGAGAGGGCAGAATTCCTTAATTCCTACTTTGCCTCAGTCTTCTTGTGCAAGGAAAATGGTGCTCAACCTGGCAAAAAGAGAACACATGATGAGGGAAGGGAGCTATAGCCTAGGATAGGCATAGAGGTGGTACATAAACACCTAGTTTCTCTAAATGAAATTAAGTCTTCAGGGACAGATGAATCGCATCTGAAGGTGCTAAAGAAATTTGCTGTTGTAGTTTCTGAGTCTCTGTCCATTATTTGTGAGAATTCTTGTAGAACAGGTGAGATGCCAGAAGACTGGAGGCAGGCATATATCAAGAAGGGGGGAAAGGAGGACCGGGGTAACTACTGACGCTATACCTGGAAAGGGTTTAGAACAAATCATCAACAGGGATAGGCACAAACCGCATTTTTGCAGTTTGGTTCATGGCCGAACCTTGAATTGAACCACGAACCAATATGAACCGGGAGATTGGTTTGTGAACCAAACCAGTTTGTATCAGTTGGTGACCCCTGTTTTCTTCTCTTCGGCACTTTTGGTGGGGAGCAGAAAGCAGGGGGTTAAATGGCTCTGAACTATTTAAACCTCTGCTTTCTGCTCCCTGCCAAAAGTGGTGGGCAGCAGAAAGCAGGGGTTTAAATGGATCAGGGCCATTTAAACCCCTGCTTTCTTCTCCCTGCCATTCAGCTGTTTTTTTGTGAAGAGCTCTGAGCCATTTAACCCCCTACTCTTCGCAAACTGCCATGAGCTGCCTTAAAATTCATGGAAGTTCATGGCTGCTCTTCAGCTCATGAACATTGCTTCACGAACCTTGAACTGGCCAAAATTCATCACAAAGTTATGTTTGTGAGCTGGTTCGTGCCCATCCCAAATCATCAAGCAGTCAGTCCTTGATCATTTTGAAAGGATGGCTGTGATTACTAAGAACCAGCATGGGTTCCTCAGTGACAAATTATGTTGCATTACCCTTATCTCCTTTTTTGAGAGAGATACTACCTTCTTGGGTCAGATGAATGCTGTGGACATAATTTATTTTGATTTCAATAAGGCTTTTGATAAGGTTCCACATGATATTCTTGTTGACAAATGGGTAAAATGTGGTTTAAATCCTTTTTCTGTTAGGCGGATTTGTAACTAGTTGACAGATCATACCCCAAGAGTATTAGTTAATGGTTCCTCATCCTCTTGGAGAGGACTGACAAATGGGCCCTGTGCTGTTCAACATCTTTATAAATGACTTAGATGAAGGAATAGAGGGGATGTGCATTAAATTTGCAGATGATACTAAATTGGGAGAGGTAGCACATACCATAACAGACAGAATCAAGATATAGGTTGTTCTTAAGAGGCTGGAAAACTGGGCTAAAACTAACAGAGAGAATTTCGACATAAATAAATGCAAAGTTCTGAAATTAAGTTGGAAAAAAAATCAAATGCATAACTATAAGATGGGGGAGACTTGGCAGTAATACTTGCAAAAAGCATCTAGGGCTCCTAGTAGACCATAAACAGAACATGAGTCAGCAGTGTGATGTGGTAGCTAAAAAGGTAAATGCGATATTGGGTTCCATCAGCAGAAGTATAGTGTCCAGGTCATGTGAAACAAAGGTTGAGTCCAGTGACACCTTTAAGATCAACAAAGTTTTATTCAAGGTATAAGCTTTTATGTGCAAACACACTTCTTCAGATACAGTGAAACAGAATTTCCTCAACCATTACATATAGAAAGGGGGGAGGTTAGTTGCCAGGAAGGGCCAATTAGAGTCAAGACAGATGCAGAAACAAATAGGAAATTACCAGTCCATACATATAGGTAGAAGGTGAGCAGTAAATTATCATACAGCATAATAAAGATTTTTAACAGATACAAGGATAATCATTTGTTTGGGTTCAGTTCTGGGGCAAAAGCAGTGAAGGAAATAAATATGTCAGAATTGGAGATTGATGTATCTTTAATTGTAGAATGCTGAGAGTAATAAACTGAGACCCTGCCATCGGTCTCCTCTCAAGCGTGGAGGCTACTTTACAGCATCTTCTTCTTTGAAGTGGGACTATTGGCTGTGCAGGTTTATCTCCCCTGTCCCCAGACCTGTGAAATACATTCCAATCTACTATTCTAATCTATTATTCCAAATAAGAGATAAAACAAAATAAAATGGCCCTTCTGGGTGATTGGTGAGAATACAGATGTAAGGGCTGAGTGAGGTTAGCATATGTAGTGAGATAAGAAACCAATATTCCTGTTAAATTCTGTGGATTCCATTGTTCTGATCATGTAAAAGTAATGGTATCACTTTACTCTGCTCTAGTTAGACCTCACTTGGAGTTTTGTGTTCCGTTTTAACCACTGCAGTTTAAGAAAGATGTTGACGAGCTGGAGCATGTCCAGAGGAGGGCAATGAAGATCATAAGGGTTCTACAGACCAAGACCTGTGAGGAAAGGTTGAAGGAGCTGGGTATGTTTAGCCTGTAGAGGAGACGACTGAGAGGTGATGTGATAACCATCTTCAAGTACATGAAGGGCTGTCATATACAGGATGGAGTGGAGTTGTTTTCTGTTGCCTCAGAAGGTTGAACCAGAATCAGTGGACTGAAATTAAATCAAATGAGTTTTCGGTTTAACATTAGGAAGAACTTCCTGATGGCTAGGGCACTTCCTCAATGGAACAGGCTTCCTCGGGAAATGATGGGCTCTCCATCTTTGGAGTTTTTAACCAGTGGTTAGATAGCCATCTGACAGCAATGCAGATTCTGTGAATTTAGACAGAGCATGAGAGGGCGGGTGGGAAGGGATGAGCCAGAGCTCAGCTTTTGTGGCCCTTTCTTACATGCCCAGGGTAATGCCTAGTTCCATTTTGGGGTCAGGAAGGAATTTTCTCCCAGATCAAATTGGCCAGGGACCCTGGAGGGTTTTTGCCTTCCTCTGGGCATAGAGCAGGGGAGGTAGTTGTGAGTTTCCTACATTGTACAGGGGATTGGACTAGAGGATCCTTGAACTCCCCTCTAGCTCTGTTTCTGTGTTTTATGCTTTTGGCTTGGTTGCACATTTATATATTTTTGCCGCGTTCTGTTTCCCAGCAGAATTGTGTCGTTCTTACCCCCCCCCCCCCCAATTTTAGTGTGTTCCTGCTTTCCTGTCTGTTCGCATATTCAGATGTCCCTTGCGGCTGCTTATTTCTGTAAAGTCCTATTGATGCTTTGCCAGGAGCATGGCAGTGGTGTCATCTGCTCTGATCCTGCAGCTGCCCTGTCATTTTGTGATACCGATACATACAGAGAAGCCACTTTATTGTTTGTGTTATAGTATATGTATACTTTTAAAAAAAAAAACTTGGTAAAGTGTTTTTGCATATAAAAACCTTGGCTTGTTCTATTTCCTTAGAGACCCAGGGTATTTTCTCGTGTTTTCCATAAAGGGGGAAAAATATTGGCAGGTGGGTACGCAAGCTCTTACTCATAATCATCAGAGAAAAAGAAAACAGGATCTGCAGTTGACAAATGCAACATTTTTCTTAATCTTCGAGTATTGTATAAGAGCTAAGGGCAAAACTAGCTAGACTTTCCCCCATAGGGAGATAAACAGCCTCAGGGGACATGGGTTGGAATCTGCTGAAAGAGGCAAAGTAGGAAACTAGGGAAGATTGTGAATTTCTCGTCCTTGCTGTTTTGACTTGAACATCCCCATTTCAATTTTGATTTCTCCGTTATGTTGTTTGAAACTGGGATTCTTTATGTTCATGCATTTTCTTAGAACTGATCCCCCACCCCAATACACTCTCTTTGGTTATAAGGAGCAACTGTGTGGGTTTGGACCAGTGGTCCTTCTAGTCTGCAATTCTGTTGTATACAGTGACCGACAGGATGCCCCTGGAAGGTGTGAGGAGAAGAAGAGGAGGAGGAGGAGATTGGATTTATATTCCGCCTTTCATTACCCGAAGGAGTCTCAGAGTGGCTTATAGTCTCCTTTCCATAAACACAAATAAGAATGATATGTATAGCAAAATAACAAGAAAAAAATTTTCCCCACTGCTGGCTACTAAAAATTACATATCACCCTAGGCAAAGGGGACAGTAAAGGTAGGCTGGAGTGAATGGGATTACTAAAACAAAAGGTGGGAAAAGGCAAGGGGGGAGGCCATGAAATTGTGTGTGCTGCTGAAGAAATGAGCAAACTAGCAGTAAAGTAGGAACTTTTTTGTACATATCACGGTAGGGAACATTAGCAAACATTGATGCTATTGGGACGATGCAAGCAAAGGGACGACTTGGGGGGTGGGTTCAGAGTTTAGAGGAAAACAATAAAAGATAATCCAAACTCAGAATAAGAATAATAAAAATTGTTGAGAGGTGAACAGTTGCTTGTAAAATTACACATCGATGCACTATCGTATATATAAAAATAAAATATAAAAAGTGCAAAAAATAATCAAGTGGTTAAGACACT
Organism: Lepidodactylus listeri; assembly: GCA_029233225.1. NCBI lineage: Eukaryota > Metazoa > Chordata > Lepidosauria > Squamata > Gekkonidae > Lepidodactylus > Lepidodactylus listeri. Next base: position 27,924,827 of record JARCFY010000009.1, read on the forward strand.
GAACTGCCAACCGGTAGTTCAGCAGTTTGAGAACCAAGTGCTGTATGATGGAGTGAGCTCCCATCTCTGGTCCCAGTTCCTGCCAACTGAGCAGTTTGAAAGCAAGAAATTGCAAGTAGATAAATAGGTAGTGCTTCAGCAGGAAGGTAACAGCATTCCATGTACCTTGATGTCTAGTCATGCCAGCCACATGACCACGGAAATGTCTTTGGACAGTGCTGGCTCTTCGGCTTGGAAACGGAAATGACCACCGCATCCCTAGAGTCGTATTTGACTGGCTTTTGAGCAAGGGAACCCTTTACCTATTAACACACTATTGCTAATCTCCATTATAACAAAAAAAAATTGCGTGCCAGAGGGGGGGGAAGGGGGATGGGAAAGTTAGAAGGGGGCCTAGGTGCAAAGGAGGATGTTCAAAGGGGGCATAGATCACTGCTGTGAAAAACAACTATTCAAGTGTTTTGCACGTGGACTCAAGCTAACTTGCAATTGGCTTGAAAATAAAACTGCCCTATAAGCGCTCTGGGGGAAAACGCAAAAAACCCCAATGAAACTCCAACATTGACCTGACATGGAGAAAATGAGCTGCAGATTGTGGAACAAAAGATTAGAAACATTGTAACACAATTATATATTCAAGGTAAAGTACATATGTGGTATGGGCCAACGACAAACCTAAAGTAACCTAATGGGCTTCCATAGCAGAGTAGGGATTCAAACCTGGGTCTCTCCCAAGCCCTGGTCTAACCCTGTAACTTCACCATGGTTTTGGAGGCTAAATTGTGCCAGTTTAGATCTGCCCCTTCTGCATTCTTGGAGAGCACTGTTATGAGCCCATGAAGATAATAATTTTATGTTTGTAGGAACAGAATTAGTAGAGTAGAAGAGGTGGGGACCCATGATACTCACGGGGGGGGGGGGAGGATTCCTAAAGGCTGCAGCCCCAGATAAGTCTTCTTCCCCCCTGGCGATTCCCCCCCTGCTCCAAGGCCCAAGTGGCTGATGGGTGCTTGGGCCAGCGATTCCCCCCCTTCCTGATTCTTCCTCCGGATAACAGGTCTACCCAGCCCTTGCCACTGTATTGGTAGACCAGTTCTCCGGAGGCCATGTCTACAAATATAGTGGACTGGGGTGGGTAGACCTGTTCTCCAGAGACCTGGGACCTTCTGCATGCCAAGCGGAGGGCCTTCCACTGAGCCACAGCCTCTCCCTTGTATTAAGAGTTGCTACAGATCTCAGCTCAAGACATGGAATATTTGCTGATATTACTGTGCAGCCTGGATACACTGGAGTTGCCCAATTCCTAGATCAAGATTCTCCAAGAGTCTCCATCTGTGACTGCTGTTGTATTCAGGCATCATGCCAGCTACAATTAAACTCCAGCTGGGGTGAACACATGTGCTTCTGTGCCCACAGGCTCCAAGCCCTCTTCTACCTCCTTCCTCTTTTAATACACAGAGCTTGATCAAGGTTATACGATCTTGTTCAACCTTCAGTTCTCGGTGACATCCCAATGCAGACATCAATGCAGGCGTTTGTTTCACACTGGGATTCTAAGCAGAAATTTGACCAAGGTTTAGAATGGTGTTTTGGGGGCACACAGGAATAACAAACTGTGCTTTGTGGACACACCTCTATTCAGATGTCACAGCACACTGGAGTCTGATCAAACCAATACGTGTTCAGCCAAGCTTTGTGTGTCTGTGGGAAGAGGCAGGTACACGGCTACAAGCTGTGCCCTTTCTCGACTGGAGTTTTGCTGCAGTATATTATGATGTCTAAATGCAGTCCTTGTTATGTATTTACTTCATTTATACTCTACTTTTCTCCCCAATGGGGACCAAAAGTGGCTTATGACATGCTCCTCTTCTCTGTTGTATCCCCACAACAACGCTGCGAGGTTGGTTAGGTTGAGGGTATGTGACTGTCCCAAGGTCATCAGCAAGGTTCTGTGGCAGAATAGGGATTCAAACCTGGCTCTCTCATATCCTAGTAGTCCAACCCTCTAACCACCGTACCATGCTGGCTGGCTTGTTGCCACTACTGCATGTGCAGGCTGTTACTGCTTGAGGTCTCTATTTAAAGTGAGCTTGATCTGCGACAGCGCTGCCATGATGCTTTTCTGCCACCAGCAACCTCAGGAGAGACCCGTGGGTACCTCTATTCTACTGCACAACTTGCTAGGTAACTGGTTGTAGCAGCCTGCTGGCCACGTTATTAATACAAATGGTGAACTGACAATATGCTTGTTCAGGGGTCCGTTGGAGCGGGAGCGCACAGGAGCGCAGCTCCGGGAGTGAGGACCCCGGGGGCGGGCACATGACCAAGCTCCACCCCCTCCTCGGCTTCCCTGAGCAGTGCAGAGGCGCAGTGCCCCGGGGAAAGCCCTGCTAGGGTCTTTATTGTTTTTAATGTTTTGTTTTAATACTGATAATTTTATCATTGTTCCTTCTATGACTGTGTGCTGCTTTTCCAGAGACTTGCTCAAGGTGGCATATAAATTTTCTAAGTATACCATTTTTTATCTGGGCACATGGCACATAAGTACTGGAGAAATTTCACCAACCCCTCAGCAGCTTCCACCCCATCAGTTTGGTATAGTGGTCAGGAGTTGGACTCTAATCTGGGAGAACCGGGTTTGATTCCCCACTCCTCCACATGCAGCTGCTGGTGTGACCTTGGGCCAGTCACAAGTTCTCTCAGAGCTGTTCGCTCATGAGCAGTTCTCAAAAGTCCTCTCTCAGCCCCACCTACCTCACAGGGTGTCTTGTTGTAGGGAGGGGAAGGGGAAGGGATGGGTGGTGCACATGTCCTGGGTATCTCAAGTCTACTTGAAACCTGGTGGTTTCAGGGGAGCAGGAAGAGAATGAGGGTGTGTTCTTTACGCTTATTTTTATTGCACAAAATATTGGATGGGGAAGGGAATGGAGGAAGAGTAGGTCAGTTTCACTCACCTGTGGAGTGGAGCCTGAGGGGTGGGTGTTGCCTTCTGACACACTTCCGGTATGTTAGGGGGTGTGGCATATGCAAATCAGTTATGCAAATGAGTTATGCTAATGAGCTCCTGCACCTCTTTTTCCACGAAATGACCCCTGTGCTTGTTACTCACTCAGCAACTGTAACAGAAAGTGACAGTAGTTTTGGAGGGTAGCCATTGGTCTGAAGTAGAAAAGCCAGAACTGAGTCCAGTAGCCCCTTAGAGACCTACAAGGGTATGAGCTTTTGAGAGTGAAAGCTCCCTTCATCAGATGCAAGTAGGAATGGAGATCTGTGAGCCCTTATATATCAGTCTGAAGGTTAGAGGGATGTTGCAAAGAGAGGATACAAATGTAATCAGCATGATTAAAGCAGAGGAGAAATGCTTAGGGGCAGAGGATTAGCATCTGCAGTGAGATAAGAATCTTATGTCCTTATTCAGTGTGTGTGTGTGGGGGGTGTCCATTGTTCTGAATTTTGTGAATGAGCTCAAGTTCAGCAATCAATGACCATCATAGGTCAAGAGAGTTTCATGCTATCTCATCTTAAAGTTCCATACAAAACTTTTCAACTGACAGTGGTCAGTTGTGAAACGTTAAAAGGAAGGGGTTTGGGGTATATATTTGCCAGCAGGCTGCTTCATAGGTGAGGTCTAGTGTTTCCTAGCTTGGCATCAACTTCGTTGGTGCTTGTACTGCCTGCTTATACCTTCTGCCAGGCTTCTCCCTATTTCCTAAAGCTTCCTACACTTCTAGACCTCATCCTTTGCCTTTTGTCTGTGCCATTCCCTAATTTTTTTTCTCCCAAAGAAATTTGATCTCAGCCAATTTCTGAATTCTGTTCTGGCCTCACTGCATTTTGAACTGGTTTCTATGGTGATGGTTAAGCTAGTTTAAAAAGACCTGAGTCCTGCCATGCGGACTGGAGATTTCAACTAAGGCTTGGATGCTGTTCCACTTACTGTTGTTTTTATCATCACAATCAGCGGAATCCAAATCAGAGTTACACCCTTCTAAAACCATTGAAGTCGGTGGGTTTAGAAGGGTGTAACTCAGTTTAGGATTGGTTTGTATAAATGCTACACTGGCTAGCCTTATAAGTGATAACAGCTGAGCAAGGAGCCAGCCACAGACAAGGGGGGGACCTCTACATACTCTGGGGACTCCCCTGGTATGCTGAGAAACCTGACTTTGTATATTGACTGGAATGTATTGGAGTCGGGAGGCGAGTGGTAGTGATTTCATAGTACAGTTCTTTATTGTGGGTCAGATGGAACATGAGAAACCCCGGGCTCAGAGCCCTCTTTTATGCCGGCCGGAGACAATGCCCCGACCTCGCCCACAGGTCCTGATAGGACCTTAAGTCCGTGGTTGTAGTTCATAGGTCCCCCAGCGGGAGACCTAGGCTCATAATTGGTGGTCACTCAGGATCCAACTGGCTATTGTTCTACCTGGCTGAAGCTCAGGTAGATTCTGACCATGTGCGCTGACCACATGGCGGTTGCCATTGCGGGAGACCAGGCGATCGTGGTCTTAGTACACAACATTGACTTTACAGACTGGATTGTTGAGGGCTGAAAATGCTCTAGAGAGGAGGCAGACTGTTGAGAGTGGCTGAATATCAGCTAAAGGAGAGAAAGAGGTGGGGTGGGTAGGTTCTCCCGCATGAGAACCACTGAGAATTACAGAAGGGGAGATCTTCTGGCCGGGGAAGACCTTCTGATTGTTTCCCCACTCTTACAGTTCTGCACAGATGCCCAGCTTGTGGTTGTTATTCCAGTGTCGTCATTGTTAGGAACTGTGCCCTACAGAACACACAATCTTTATTCGGGAGGGCTTTCGGATCTATAGCAAGGACAGGCTAGTGGACTTAGGAGTAGCTGGGGTGGGCTATGGGCTGAATCAGGTGGTTAAAAAGAGGGGTCGCTTGAAACACCTCTAGACAAAACCCTGCATTTTTGGATCAGCAGTTGAATGCATCAGCTGCCAGTTTCAAAGATACTCCATCATTCGAATGGTGGAGTTCCAGCAAAGTGTCAGAGGCCCATTAGGTAGTTATTTAAAAGTTGCAAATATCTGGGTCTAGAGTGCTGATCTTTCAGAATGAAGCAACGTTTTGATTTATGGGCAGCGTACATGGGGGGAAAAAACCTGAAGGCACATTTTCTTGCTTTATTACCCAGATCACTCCAGCCATATACTCTCTAATTTATTAACATATTATAGTTTGGGTGAACAACAGAGTTTTTCGGTGAATAATTCAAAGGTTTATAACAGATGAAATCTGAACTGTCTGAACACCAAAAGTATGAGATGCAATCAGCTTTCAAATATATAAGTGTGTGCACACACGCACACACATATACACACACACACATATGTACATACATCTTGCAGTAGTTTATTTTCTTGCTTTGTGCCTTTTTGTACATTCTGATAATTTTAATCTTAGTAATACATGTGACAGACAGCGTGGTATACTGGTTAGAGTGTCAAACTAAGATCTGAGAGGACAAAGTTCGAATCCCCATTCAGGCATAGGTTTGCTGGGTGATCTGGGCTTAGTCACTCCCTCCTAGCCTTACGCACGTCACAGTTTTGCTGTGAGAATAAAATGGAGGGCAGGATAATTATTACATAAGTCTCTAGGAAGAAAAGTGGGATATAAATACCTAAGTAACAGTACAATCCTATGCAGAGTGCCTCCATTCTAAACCCACTGACTTCAGTGGACTTAGACTGGAGTAACTTTGCATAGGATTGCACTACATGTCACATAATCAAGATAGACTTTAAAATCACATTAAAATTATATATTTATTTAAAATGTTTATTAGCCACCTTTCTTCCTTATGGATTTCAAGGTGGCTTACCATATAAATAAAACACATAAAATAGAATGCATAAAAGGACATAAAATTAAGTCAGCAATGTTCTAAAATAAACCAATATTATAAAGAGCAGCAGGGTGTATATAATAAACCTACAATGTTGTTTTCTTGAATTTTTCTTATTTCTGTTAATGTATATATCTTACTGTAACTTGTTACACCTGCCAGCTTTCTTTTGGGATCATATATCGCATGTGAGAAATATTTCAAAGTGCAAATGAGTCAGGATTTGAGGCAGGAAGGATTATGTAACTTTATACCTGAAATTTAAGGATGTCTGAACTTTGGAACACTCAGCAGTCTGATCTTCAGAGCATATTCCAGTCTAAGTTTGTTTGTCTCCACAGAGCTGTACAGGTTTGTTAGAAATAGAATTAGTCTATTTATTCTGCACCTCAGAAGCAGCATGTGGCTTTGCACCAGAGCCTTCCATTAATATTACTGGGATCTACGTGATTGTATGCACTGACCTGGATAGTCCAGGCTGGCCTTATCTTGTCAGATTTTGGCAGCCAAGCAGGGTTGGCCTTGCTCAGTATTTGGATGAGAGACAGTATTTGGATGATGAGCCAGTTTGCCCAGCAAGGCAGGATATGAATTGAAAGTAATAAATAAATACCAAGGAATACCAGGGTTGAGATGCAGAGCCAGGCAATGGCAAACCACCTCTGAACGTCTCTTGCCTTGAAAATCCCAAGGGGTTGCCACAAGTCAGCTGTGACTTGATGGCAAAAAAAAAAAGATTATGTATGATCAGACTGTGATTTCTAAGGTACCTATCTAATCAACATCTTTACTAACCTGTGCTTTGGTTTCATATACTAAAGCCCCTTCCCAGCTGTCCACCGCATTTTGGAATGACCAGGAAACAGGACATTAAATGCTGCTGCACAGAGAGGAGCAAGTCTTAGGGCTGATTCATTCACATAATGCAAATCCTTGTAGCTGCCTCAAAGTCTTTGCATCAGATGTACAGTGGGAGTCCTGTGACTCCCACAGGCCTGGCTCTGATTGCAATTGAGGTGCATGGGTAGAAGAAGAAGAGAAGAGATTGGATTTATATCCCGCCCTTCACTCACTTGGAGTCTCAGAGCGGCTTACAAACTCCTTTCCCTTCCCCTCCCCTCCCCACAACAGACACCCTGTGAGGTAGGTGGGGCTGAGAGAGCTCTGACAGAAACTGCTCTTTTTCAAGAATAGCTGTGCCAGAACTATGGCTTGCCCAAGGTCATCCAGCAGATGCAAGTGGAGGAGTGGGGAATCAAACCCAGTTCTCCCAGATGAGAGTCCACGCACTTAACCACTACACCAAACTGGCTCTCGAAGAGGCTTCGGCATTGCCCCCGGGCTGTTTTTGCACTTTGAAACCACTCCGAGGAGCTGTTCTTTGCTCTGGTGAGAAAACTTGTGTGTAGCTATCAGTACAGCCTTGGGGCTGTTTCCTTAGGGTTGGCAACCTCCAGGTGGGGCCTGAAGATCTCCTGCTCTTATAACTGATCTCCAGGCTACAGAGACCAGTTCCCCTGGAGAAAATGGCTGCATTGGAGGGTGGATTCTATGCCACTGCATACTACTGGGGTCCTTCCCCTCCCCAAACCCTCCCTTCCCCAGGCTCCATCCCCAAACTCTCCAGGTATTTCCCAATCTAGAGTTGGCAACCCCACTGTTTCAGGATGTGAAAAATGTCACGGGGGCCATGTGCATCTGGGAGGCACACAGCTGCCATCGCATGTCTGATCTGAAGTTCTCATAATGGAGGCTTAGTAGATTTTTACTTCCATGTTAGTCTTAGAATTTCGTCCATTGTCATTGCTGTCTGACTCAGTTATTCAGAAGCCCTTTCCGAAACGGGGGGCTCTATTGTGAGTTTTAGCCCCACATTTTCCATGGTGAAAATAGATGCAAAGCATTTGTTCACTTTCTGTATCATCTCCTCCTTGGCCATTTTTCCTGTTTGAAGAAATGCATACCGTTTGACCGATTTCCCACGAGGCACTGCTCCGCCGCCGCTCTTCCCTTTCCCCTGATTGCATGTGTCAATTTCCCACTATTTACCCTGCATCACATTTGACCTGTGGCTTCACGATCCTCAAAAAACAGGATCGCGAAGCCGTGGGGGAAAACAGATGAAGCCGCAGGTCAAAATCCAGCACAGGGCAAATAGTGGGAAATTGATGCACACAATCGGGAGAAAGGGAAGAGCAACAGCGGAGCAGCCCCTCATGGGAAATTGGTCTTTGTCTTAATGTCTTCAGCAATCTGCTCCATCGGGTTCTCTTTTTGCTTTTCTTATTGTCAACTCCCATTTTTATTTAATTTTATTTTTTGGCCAGAACCTGTTCTCCTTTCTGTTCATGTCATTTGGGAAAACCATCTGCCTCTTAAATGAATCTGTCTTGCCTTTTCTAGCTTTCTTGACTTGGGTTAGAACAAAGTTTAAATCTGATGGCACCTTTAGGACCAACAAAGCTTTATTCAAGGTATGAGGTTTCGTGTGCATGCACACTTCCTCAGATACATTGAAATGGAAGTTAACAGTTCATACATATAGACAGAGGTTGAACAGCAAATTAGCATACAACATAATGTAGATGTTAGTCACATTAGATTTGGTGGTACCTAAAGTATTTATTCTTTCTGGGCCTCAGATAGTGTTCCTTTAAATAGTTCTCCAGCATGAGGGATGTGACTTTTAATTTCCTTCCAAATAGTCTCATTTTTGTAAAATTCCCTCTTTGAAAATCAAATGTTATTGCATTGGAGTTTTTTTTGTAAACTTTCTATTGACGTGAATGCTGAACTTAATAGCATTGTGGTCACTGTCCCTAACTGAGTTTCGAGCCCCACAAGCTGCTATCTGGCCCTGATGGTTATTCAAGTCAGAGAAGGACTCCCTGGCCCACCTCTGCTGTACCCTCCACCTTTACACAAACAAAATCTCAGTCCGGTAGCACCTCAAAGTCCTGACCTGGATGGCTCAGGCTAGCCCAACCTTGTCAGATCTCGGCTGCTAAACAGGGTCGGCCCTGGCTAGTGTTTGGATGGGAGACTTCCAAGGAATATCAGGGTTGCGATGCAGAGACAGGCAATGGCAAACCACCTCTGAATGTCTCTTGCCTTGAAAACCCTATGGAGGCACCTTAAGTCAGCTGTGACTTGACAGCACTTCCCACCACCACCGGCACCTTAAAGACCAACATAATTTTCCAGGCTGTTAGTTTTGATGAGTCAACACTCACTTCTTGAGTTCTGATTCATCAAAACTTACACCCTGGAAAATGTTTGTTGATCTTGATGGTGCTGCTGGACTCATATTTTGTTCTGCTGCTACAGACTAACATGGCTACCTGCCTGAAACTTCACGTAGTTTCACTGTGTTGGCAGCAGAGATGCAGAAGCTGAGAGGCCTGTCTCTCCCCTTCCTAGCACCAGCAATGTTGGCATATATCTTTGGAGATACAGAGGTCCCAAGACATCTGAATCTATAGGAAAAGTCATCCCAGGGTTCCTGATGTCTGGAATGCTTATATTTCCAGAAGCCAAGGAAAGGGAGGACTGCATCTTATATCTCCACATCAGCTACTGATTATATATATATAGCATTGCCATCCTCTAGGTGGTGGCTGGAGATCTCCTGGGACTGCAACTGATCTCCAGGTGACAGAGATCAGTTCTCCTGAAGAAAATGGCCACTTTGGAAGGTGGATTTAGCATTATACCCTATTGAAGCCCCTCTCCTTCCCAAACCCCTCCATCCTCAGCCTCAGTTGCAAAATCTCCAGGTATTTCCCAACCCAGAGAAGGCAACCTCTCCCCCAGTCACAGGTCAAGTTGTGAAGGGGGAAGCTGAGTCTGTGTTCAAGGGCTCAAAAGAGGTATCAGAAACCATGTTGTGCTCCTGATGATATCGTCAGGATCACATCAGTGGTTTTGAAGTTCAGAGTTAGGCTCTGGGGGGAATATGAGCTATTTCCTAACTTCTGGAAAAGATCTTGTTTTCCTGAGGCCAGGGGATATCGGTCATCACTATCGACACAAACAGTATTAATCTGGATAGCTGGCTGAAAATGTCGATTCAGTGTGCAGCAGAAGCAAATTCCATGATAGGGATCCTTAGGAAAGAGACTGCAAATAAAACTGCCACTCTAGTAATGCTGTTATCAAATCCCAGGTTGATGGTGCCATAAATGGAATACTGTGTACAGTTCTAGTTGCTGAATCTTAACAAGAATATTGAAAATGGTGCAGAAATAGAGCAACCAAAATGATCACGGGCTTGGAGCACCTTCCCTATGGGGTGTGTCTAAAGTGCCTTGAGCACTTTAATTAATGGGGGGAGGGTAACTGAGGGTGACTTGATAGATGTCTTCAAACTTAAAACAAGATACAGGGAAAGTGGACAGAGACAATTTTTTCTCCCTCTCCTAGAATTCAGGGTCACCCTGTGGACCTGGCAGGGGACCCAAATGAGTCCAAAGTAAGTGTGTGTGTGTGTGTGTGCATGTGTTAAGTGCTGTCAAGTCACTTCCAACTTTGGTGATCCTATGAATCTTCCCAAACATCCTATTGTTAACAGTCATTCTCAGGTCTTCCAATCCGAGGGCCTTGGCTTCTTTTACTGAGTCAATCTGTCTCATGTTGGGTCTTCCTCTTTTCCTCCTGCCTTCGGCTTTTCCTAGCGTTATTGTTTTTTCTTACTCTTGTCTTCTCATAATGTGATCAAAGTACGATAGCCCCAGTTTAGTCATTTAACTTCTAGGGAGAGTTCAAGCTTGACTGGATCTAGAACCCTCTTAATTGTCTTTCTGGTGGTCCATGGTATCTGTAAAACTCACCTCCAGCACCATATTTCAGATGAATCAATGTGGAGTAGTGGTTAAGAATGGCAGACTCTAATCTGGAGAACTGGGTTTGATTCCCCACATGAAGCCAGCTGGGTGACCTTGGGCCAGTCACAGTTCTCTCAGAACTCTCTCAGCCCTGCCTGCCTCACAAGGTGCCTGTCGTGGGGAGAAGAAGGGAAGGATGTTGTAAGTCATTTTGAGACTCCTTCAGGTAGAGAAAAGTGGGGTATAAAAACCTCCTCCTGCCACTGCTGTTGCTGCTGCCGCCAACTTTCTTCATTGTCCAACTTCCACACCCATACATAGTAATGGGGAATACTATGGCATGAATTATCTTGATCTTGGTCACCAGTGACACATCGTTACCCTCAAGAATCTTTTCTAGGTCCTTCACGTCTACTTTTCCCAGTCTCAGTCTGCCTTTTGGTTGATAATGGAGCCAAGGGACAGAAAATCTTGAGCAATTTCAGTTTCTTCGTTTTCAACCTTAAAGTTGTGTGATTCCCAAGGAGTCATTACATTTGTCTTCTTGATGTTCAGCTGCAATCCTGCTTTTGCACTTTCCATTTTAACTTTCAGCAGTGGTTTTTTCAAGTCTTTATTGTTTTCTGCCAGTTATGTGGTATCATCTGCATATCTCAAATTGTTAACATTCTGTCCACAAATTTTCTCTCCACCTTCATCTAAATCTAAATCAGCTTTTTTTATGACCTGTTCTGCATGCATATTGAAGAGCTAAGGAGGTAAAATATATCCTTGTCTGACACCTTTGCTAACTGGAAACCATTCTGTTTCTCCATATTGTGTCCTAACAGTAGCCTCTTGTCTGTGTAAGTAGTACTTCATAAAACGGATAGTCGACTTGTGGAAGTTCCCAGTATGAGATGTGGTGCCATCCACTCGCTAAAATGGATGTATAATAGAGTTGGACAGATGGATGGAGGCCAGCTCTTTCGTTCCAGAGTTAAGGGGCAAAGCATCTTCTAAAAGAGCCAGTTGGTGTAGTGGTTAAGTGTGCGGACTCTAATCTGGGAGAACCGGGTTTGATTCCCCACTCCTCCACTTGCACCTGGCTGGATGACCTTGGGCAAGCCATAGCTCTGTACCAGCTGTTCTCTCAAGGACAATTGTCTCAGAGCTCTCTCAGCCCCACCTACCTCACAGGGTGTCTGTTGTGGGGAGGGGAAGGGAAAGGAGTTTGTAAGCCGCTCTGAGACTCCCTTGGGGAGTGAAGGGCGGGGTATAAATCCAATCTCTTCTTCTTCTAAAAGCTGAGGCACATAAGCAGTGCAAGCCTTCATAGTGGCTAGCAGGGGTCATTTCATAGAAAAAGAGGTGCAGGAGCTCATTAGCATAACTCATTAGCATAACTTATTTGCATATGCCACACCACCTGACATCACTGGAAGTATGTCAGAAGGCAAGAAAGAAAGAAAGAAAGAAAGAAAGCTGGCAGAGAGGGGACAGCTACTAATCCAAGCCTTAGAAATACCACTGTTCTGGGAGGAGAGCTTCAGTGGTGGCTGAAGCCTTCAGAAGGCTGGTTGGAGGAACAAGGACCTTTCCAGGGGACGGGGTCATTTTGCTGCAGCCATGACACAAGCAGGCATTCCCCCACGGTGGGGGGACTGGCACCAACTCCCGGAGTTGCACTCCACCAAGCTCCTGCTCGAAATGACCCCTGGTGGCTAGTATATTTCTTTTTGGGTGTGTGTGGAAGGGTTCTTTTTTCGTTATAGGAAAAAAATCCCATACAATATATAACTTATCTACATGTACAATAAATCTAGAAATCTCATTAAATGAGAAATATGGAACCTTACTATCTTATACTTCCTCAGATTACAATTCCGTTTGTCTGTCACATTCCGCCCTTGATGCAGCTCCTTCATACTGGCGAGTCTGTTTCATTATTTAGCTCAAGAGCCTTTTGCCTCCTGTCAAGACTTTAGTGGGCTTTTAATGATGTGCAGCGGATTAGGGTGTGTGTCAACTTTTCTGCACGTAGCAGTTTCTTAGCCCTCTGCCTGACACTAGCCGTTACATAACCCGTGTTTGCTTTAATCAGCCTTTCTCAAGATTACATAACCAGATTTACACACCTTTTGATAACTGGAGGCCAGTGGAGCTAAAGATACAAGTTCCTCTATGCCCAGCTGGGCCCTCAAGATTGTTTGCACTTCAAACATAGCCCTGTCTTTAGATTCCAATGTACATTTGTGTTGCAAACTTATGTTCTGCAAGCCAAGCGACCTCTTTGTCCTTGAGACAGATGTACTGGAGTTTCAGTCCTTGTTAAAGTCTGAGATCCAGAGAGGCTTGGCAGCTCTGTGCATATAGCAGGCTCTCCCCTCCCCCCTTTCATTGTTTTCTGCCTGAATTAGGGTTGCCAACCTCCAGGTAGTGGCTGGAGATCTCTCGCAATTACAACTGGTCTCCAGGTGACAGAGATCAGTTCACCTGGAGAAAATGGCGACTTTGGAAGGGGGGCTCAATGGCATTATACCCTGCCGAGGTCCTTCCCCTCCCCAAATCCTGCCCTCCTTAGGCTCTGCCCCCCAGATCTCCAGGTATTTCCCAGCCTGGAGCTGGTAACCCTACCCTGAATACTCAGACAAGTTTCAAAAGCAGCTTGTGATTTGGTTTAGGGAGATGGGAAACCTCATTTGAAGTTATGGATCTGCCTTATGAGAGTCAGACGACCCATCTCAGCATTATTTACTTTGAGTGGCAGCAGCCTTCTGGAATCTCAGGCACAATGCCTGCTCCCCCCAGATCCTTTTTGTGAGAGGTGCATGCAAAGCTTGTCCTACCCCCAACCCCCTGTATTAATGTAAGGGCTCCTCAGCTACCTCTTCCCCTGGCAGAGGCTGCATAGGATTCAGTCCAGCAGCCACACACCACAGGGAAACTGACACTAAACCTGCTATTTATAGTGCAGTCCAATGTAGAACTACTCCAGTCAAAGCCTGTTGAAACCAGTGGGGCTTAGACTGGAGTAACTCTGCCCGGCATTGCACCGTCAGCCTCTTTCGCATGCATAAGGGAGGATTGCTAGTTTTACCACTACCTTTCATCCTGGAAGGTTGTTTGGAGATGGCCCAGTCATTCATCTTGCCAGCAAAGCGAAATGAATATGACCCCAAGGAGCAGCCTTTTGGAGAGATCAGTGGGCTGCCGTGGCAGGGGAAGTTCCCTTCTGCTAATGGAATTGCCTTCCATTTAGTGGGTAATCTCACAGTCCAAGCCATTTTCTTCCACTGTTTATCCCACCTTCATCTGCTGCTTTGCTCTTTGTTGCCTATCCTGTGTATTAGGTTTTCAACCTCCTTGTGAGGCCTAGAGATCTGGCATTACAACTGACCTTCCGTTGGCAGAGGTAAGTTCCCCGAATGAAAATGGCAGTTTTGGAGGGCAAACTGGATGGCATTATACCTTACTGAGGACCCTCCCCTTCCAGGCTCCACCCTCAAATTTCCAAGATTTCCCAACCCAGAGCTGGCAACTATGCATTGTAAGTTCCTCAAGGCAGGGACCGGTTTTCTGGTATTCTGATGGCTCAATATGGAAAATAAAGGCGAGGAAGATCATAAGGCCCTTTCTCCCAATGCCTGCACTATGTGCCCCCACCAGCAGAGGTGAGGCAAGTGGTAACCAGAGATCTGACCTTTTTTAGTACTGGTACCTGACCTTTGGTGTTGGCCCTCACATGAACTCTATGGTTTGTCTACTGCATGTACAGTGTAGAGTTACACCCTTGTAAATATGTTGAAGTGAATGGACTTAGAAGGGTGCAGCTATGGTTTGGGTTGCTACTATTCTTTAGGCGCTGTAGCAGGAGACCTCCTGGCAGCTGAGCTCATTGCCCACTGGTGCCTTAGGCTCTGGTGGGAGAAATGGAGGGGTGGGGAAGAGAGAAACATGTACTGGCAGACTTGCATTGGCCCACTTTACATCACTTTCAGCAAAAACCGGAAGTGACATGGTGGATGCCCTGGTGTTGGTGAAAAGTGCCATGGAATCACAGTTGATTTATGGTGACCCTGTAGGGTTTTAAGGGAGGAGACAGTAGTTTGCCATTGCCTGCCTCTGTGTAGCAGCCCTGGACTTCCTTGGTGGTCTCCCATCCAAGTGCTAAGCAGGGCCTAGCTTCTGACAACTGACGAGATTGAGTTAGCCTGGGCCATCCAGGTCAGGGCAGGTGGACATTTTAGCATGTTACAAAAACTCTATGGTGAAGCGGTGGAGTTTTTGTAAATGTTAAAGCATCCAAAGACATCACTTCTGTTTTTTACTGGAACTGTTTTTTACTGGAACAGTGCACTCATGCGACGCTGGCACAACAGCCTTCTCTCTGTAGTTGCAGAAAAGGGCAATTAGAATGATAGAAGGGTTGGAACACTTTCCCTATGAAGAAAGGTTAAAGCGCTTGGTGCTCTTTAGCTTGGAGAAACAACGACTGAGGGGTGACATGATTGAGGTTTACAAGATTATGCATGGGATAGAGCAGGTAGAGAAAGAAGTACTTTTCTCCCTTTCTCACAATACAAGAATGTATGGGCACTCTATGAAATTGCTGAGCAGCTGGGTTAAAGAAGTACTTCTTCACCCAAAGAGTGATTTACACATAGAATTCACTGCCACAGGAGGTGATGGTAGGTACAAGCATGGATGGCTTCAAGTGGGAATTGGATAAACATATGGAGCAGAGGTCCATCAGTGGCTGTTAGCCACAAGGTATAGATAGGAACTCTCAGTCTGGGGCAAGTGATGCTCTCTATTCTTGGTGCTGGGGGGCAACAGGGGGAGGGCTTCTAGAGTCCTTGCCCCACTGGTGGACTTCCTGAGGGCACCTGGTATTTTTGGCCACTGTATGACAGTGTGTTGGACTGGATGGGCCATTGGCCTAATCCAATATTGGCTTCTTTTAAGCTCTCTCTCTCTCTCTCTCATACACACACATACACACACACCCCTCTCCCAGGGGTTGCTGGCTGCCAGTGGGCAGCCCTGCATATTTAGCCATGCATATTTAGCCAGGATTTTAAATGAATGGCCCCATTTTAAAGAGTTGATTTTATGGCCTACTTCTATCCTGAGGGCTATTTTCTAGTCATCATTTCAGGCTGCTTAATGCTATTTATATAGTTAGTTTTAATAGTGATACTTTTTTGGTCTGCAATGGTTTTGTATTTGTTTTTATGTTGTGAGCCATTTTGAGAAGGTCTCTAGAGAAGTAGCCTATACTTGCTCTAAAGAAATCATTCCTGCAACATGCACAAATTATGCAAATGTGCACATTTTACATTAATTCCTCTACCATTTAAATTATTGGGCATGATTCCAGTTTTGCTGTTTGTGAGAAAAATCAAGGGTCAACCCAGGGGGCTCTGGAGCCCAGCCTCCCTGGGCCTCATTTGCTGCCACTCCTTTGGTTTATGAGATTTCACCAGGTTTTGACCAAACACTTTCAAGCATCGTGGCCACACTGGAGCATCACAAAGTTAAGGACTAGTGGTTTGCTTTTTAAAAAGGCACATTTTTCTCAGGGAGCTGGATTCTGTGTCCAGTTTTGCAAAAGCACAGAGTCAACACCGTTCCGACTTTAGCACTTGCATAGCACTATGTTGGCTCTGTTGAAAGTGGTCATCATTTTATGGGAGAAATTAAATGTGAGCTTCTAAGCAAAAGGTGTTTCCAGTCTATGCAAAAACCACCATTTATGTGTAAGAACAGTTAATAACCTTTTAAAAGCATCGAACGCATGAGGCTGCCTTACATACTGAGTCATACCCTCGGTCTGTCATGGTCAGTTCTGACTATTCTGACTGACTGGCTCTTTGGGATAAATTTAAAACACAAATTCCAGAAGGGTAGCTGCTTGTGTCTCTTGTTGTGAAAGGAAATAATAGCCAAGCCAAGGAGATGATCCAGCCAAAGGGCAGCATTATGTTACACTGCTTTAAGAATTAAAAACAAAATTGGTTGCTGTTTCTAAGGCTCCAGTTTGGGGCCTTTTTAGCTTTTCTTCCCTGAGCCATTCGCCACCCTCCCATCACTACTTCCAAGTGGCTTTTAGCCTTGGGGTGGGAATGGCAGCTTGTAGTTACTTTTTAAGTCCTATTTACTACAGTGGGGCTTAAATGTGCTTAGTTTTATCACATTTGACCTGTGTATAGATTTGTAGCCCACTTTTTGACCAATGTTCCCAAAGCTGGAACTGAGGCCTTCAGTGTGGAAGGATCATGCCATAGCAATTTAACTGTGGACTGACTGTTTCGTCAACCAGAGCCTCGTTTATTGGTCTTATGTCTACTTGGTAAATCTTTTAAGAGGCTTCAAGGGGCTTTGTTCTAATGATGCCTTTTCAGCCAATGAAGATGTGGAGCCCCACCATGGAACTTGACAAATTTGAAATACCGGCCCAGGAGGAAAAAGTACTTTCCATTCCTCAATTCAGTCAGGATTAACCTGTTGCCTGGGCAACAACCTTGCCTTGCAGACAATGTGTGCTGCTTGGTTAATGATAGAGTACAAAGAACAAGAGGATAATGAAGATATTTGTTTTATGTTTGTTTTCCCCTTGGAAGTCATTAATTTTGGAAAGTTCAGGAATTCAGCCCCCCAAACTGAAAAAATGCCAGTTTCTCCAGCATGAAAATTACATGTGCAAAGAATTAGCTTTAATGTTTACTCAGGTGATCGATCAATGCATATACTCCGAGGGCATTTTACTAATAGAGCAGAATACTCCCATGCGTGCTCCAGTGCATGAAATATATCCCGCTTTTGCTGTGGGTAGGCAAGCCAGCTGTTAGAGAGTATGAGCAACTGTGGTGCTGAAAAGGGGAAGAACAGAATGGGGTGTGCGTTGGCAAATAACACTCTTTTCCCTGGTGCTGTTTCAGCTTTAAAAAGGCACGGAGGGGGGGCCCCTCTTCCCAGACAACAGTGTTACTGCTCAGTGTTCCCATCCTGTATCCCTGTGGTGCTCTTAAACATCGTCCCCTGACTGTACAAAATGGAGGTGTGTCCCTGGAGCAAACCTAGCAGCAGCATCTTGTCTAGCTTGGCTCTCCTCCATTGGAGTAAGAGCCACTTAAGATGGAGAAAGGCCCCATCAGCTAAAGGAAGGATTCAAAGTCTGCTTAGTGGAGTTAGTATGATACAGGCCAGGTTTTTTTTGTTTTTTTTTTTAGTTTCTTGGGAGTTGGAACATCATGAGTACCGATTGGGTCATTGGGTGGTTATGATGGGCTCTGTGAATGATTGTATGTTTTATGTTAGTCTACTGTAGCTGACTTTAAAAAAATAAAGCATTTTTTTGGCCAATATATGTTCCATGGTTGTTGGACTAGGAGCTACCATGTTGCCTTCAAGGGCAGTCATCCATGAAATGCATTGTGGTAGTCAAGCAAGGAAGTTACGGGGACATGAATCAGTGCAGCCAAGTCAGACTGGTGTCGTAGGAACTTGAAACCAGAACCTACATGCTGGCTGAGCTGTGGGCTTAATCTCCCCTGAATCACAATACTGTCCTCTAGACAGCTAGTAGAGGAAGTAGTCTCTGCCCAGAGTGAGATGAACAGGTAGCCACTGATGGACAATTGACCAAAGGGTCTGATGATATCTGGTCTGCTTAATAAAGCTGCTGCTTCCAGGCCAGACCCTTCATATCTGAGCAACTCTTCATGGGCATTTAGAGTTGCCAAGTCTGGGTTGAGAAATTCTTGGAGATTTGGGTCAGAGACTGGGGCGGGTGGAGTTTGGGCAAAGGAAGGAGCTCCATAGAGATGTAATGCAATGCAGTCCAGCCTCCAAAGCAGCCATTTTCTCCAGGAGGAACTGATCTCTGTTGGCTGGAGATCAGTTATAATTCCAAAGAGCTCCAGGACCCACCTGGAGGTTGGTAAGCCTATGGGCACTCAAAAATGTGTGCCTACAAGCATCACATCAAACTTTATACATCTCAGTTTACAGCAGTGATGATTACATTTCTGGAGGCTTCTGTCTGATTTTTTGGGTACAGCATGAAGTGCAATAAAAGCCTCCAGAATCAGTTTGACCCCAGTTCATGCTGGGACATATGCGCAACCCCCTCTCCCCATATTATGGACCACAGACCATGGCAGCTGGAAAACCCCACCTCCACATCTCTGCAAAGCTATCATCTTTACACAGCTTGTGTAGACTAACAGCATCCTTGGCATTTTCACTGGTTACTCTACATAGGTGTTGTTTTTTAAAGACACCTGGTGACAATACCTTGTAGCAACCCACCAGGAAAGAGGTGCCCATATCAATGTCAAGCCCAATCTACCAACTGCTCTGAACTAGAGGCCAAGCACTTATCAAATTCATATGAATGCCTTTTGCTGCTGCTGCTGCTCCCTCACTCTAAACTCAACACGCTCTTGGGTTTCCCTGTTGCCTTTGCCCTCCTGGGATACAAGTCCCTATAAATAAATCCCTGACTTCTCATCAGCTGGGTTGAATTCATGACATGCCACCATTCCTGCTCTTTCCTGGTGCAATCCGAAATAACATTTGGTGCTCAATCTGGAGAAAATGTCGGACAACACCTTTCCTCTGTGGGAAATGCACACGATTTCCCCACCGATGCACAGTCCACTGCTTTCCTAGCCTTTATGCAGCACAGGATGCTGAAAGGTGCACGGTTGACAGAACTGGCTTTCCTCCATCATGCTTGCAGCGGGCCGGCTGTCAGCCAGATCAATACTTGGATGCCTGCTGTGGCAGATTGATGGCTGGGGAGGGGAATAACAACCCTTAATAACCACTCCTTGCCAGCCATTTCATGCTTTCTGAGAAAACACCTCTGACCCTGAGCATAAACCCAAGGACAGGAGGTGAGAAAGGCCTTGGCAAGAAAAGTGAAATGCAGCCTTCTGGGTATTGGAGCAAGCCTAAGCGGGCACTTCCAGGGTTGCGGGCTTTTCATCTGGGCTCTGCTCCTGAGCTTTCAGTTGCAAGTCCTGTTGAGCAAACAGTTGTAGGCAATGTTTATCTCCGTGTTGGGAAAAAACTTTACTTGCTGATCTTTGCAGACAAAGGTGCTGTTCAAGACACTGCCGCAGGCTAGGGGGTTGGGTCCAATCTAAATTGTCAGCTGAAAGAAGGGGCAATTTCTGCTGACCCCCCCCCATGTTGTTTCTCAGAGTCCCCCTGTTCTCCAGGATCAGCATTTCGTGGCCATCAGTGAGCTGCAGTGGAGCGGGGAGGCAAGAAGATTGCATTCCACGGGTGGAAAATTGAGTCTGGATCCAAGTAGGGTTGCCAAGTCCAGGTTGGAAAATACCTGGGGACTTTGGGGGGTGGAGCCAGGAGAAGGCGGGGTTTGGGGAGGGGAGGGGCCTCAGCGTGGTACAATGACACAGAGTCCACCCTTCAAAGCAGCCATTTTCTCCAGGGGAGCTGCTGTCTGTCAGCTGGAGATCAGTTGTAAAGGCGGGAGATCCCCAGGCCCCACCTGGAGGTTGGCAAACCTAGATCCAAGCCTAAGGAATTCCACCTGCCCCCAATCAGTTAGTAACCTTACTGGAAAAATCCCCTACTCTCAGTGCAATCTACCCTAGGGGTAGTGGTCACCATGGGAAGCGGAATTTACCAAGTTTTAGTAGGGTTGATTCCATGCCTGCTTTGTTCAGAAGAAAGTGTGACTACAAATTGTGAGCCACAGCTCAGAGTTTTAAAAAGCTTGCTTTGAATGTTTGAAATGGAATCTCAAATGTTTCACACATGCATATACTTAAACTTCAGAAATAAACAATGTGAACAAGTTCAGTTCCTGAATATCTGTTTGGCAAACATTGTATCATCCCTAGTTCTGAGGTCTTGCAGGGGCTTATAGATGCTAGCTCAGAGTTGGGAAATCCCTAGAGATTTGGGAGCAGACCCTGGGGAGTTGGGTCGATGAGGGGATGTGGGGGGAGCCAGGTTCTTACTGTAGGGGGGGGGACAACAGTGATCATTGTTGCCATGCAATGACATCACTTCTGGTACATCTCAAATGCACCAGCATTGCACAGAGGCGACGCTCTAGCCCTTGTTCCAAACTCTATGGACTTCCTGGGTGAGTGCTAGAGCACTGCGTCAGAAGTGGCATCATCACATGGTGACAAAGATCACTCCCCCTCCCTGCCGTTTTGCTGGTGTGCTTCTGCCTTAGGGCTGCCAAGTCCCCCGGGAGGGTGGGGGAAACACCAATTTTTAAAGCTTACCCCCGCTTTTTCAAAATTGGGCACCAGGGGAGGCAATGGCTGCCAGCAGGAAGGCAGCCTGAACTCTTAAAGGGGAAATGTCTGTTTAGGCTTTTTACTGCAGGCTCTCTGCAGACATTTCCCTTTTAAGAGTTCAGCCAGAGCGAGCAAGAGAGCCCCGCCCAGAGATTAAGGAGGGACTAGGCTCTTTCTATTGAAGGGCGTGCTTTTGCATGTGGCTTGCAAAGTTGCTGCTGGGGTAAGTGCTTGTGCCAGCTCTTTTCCTTCTCTCTCTCTCCCCCTCCCCCTTTCTTTCTTTCTTTCTTTTGTCTGTCTGTCTGTCTCTCTCTCTCTCTCTCTGTCCCCATCCAGCAGAGGTCTATCAGTGGCTATTATTAGCCACAAGGTCTAAATGGAACACTTTGTCTGGGGCAGTGATGCTCTGCATTCTTGGTGCTTGGGGGGCAACAGTGGGAGGGCTTTTGGAGTTCTGGCCCCGCTGCTGGACCTCCTGAGGGCACCTGGTGTTTTTGGCCACAGAGTGTTGTACTGGATGGGCTGTTGGCCCGATCCACTGTGGCTTCTCTCCTGTTCTTATGATATGAAAATCATATTTAGCACTTGTGTAGCACTTAGTGCTTCATATTCTGCCAAGATGAGGAAGGATTCAGTAGGGCCATTGCTCAGTGATAAAGCATCTGCTTGACATGCAGGAGGTATCAGCCTCTTCAGCTAAAAAAGAATCAGGTAATAGGTGACATTAAAGATCTCAGCCTGAGACCCTGGAGAGCCACTACCGGTCTGAGTAGTCAATACTGACCTTGATGGACCAATGGCCTGATTCAGTATTAGGAAACTTCATGAGTTCATGTGTCAGCATGTGGAAGCAACATCACAGGATGTGACATCACAAAATGATGTCACTTCCTTTCTCCTGGCTCCACCCCCAAAGTCTCCTGGCTCCACCCCCAAAGTCCTCAGATATTTCCCAAGTTGGACTTGGCAGCCCTATTCTGCCTGCCAACCAGATGAGCGTTGGTGGACATCAGTAACAATTACCAGGAGTTTGCCCACCATTAGCAGGCATCTGGTAAGCCCACTGGGGAGGAACCTCAGCATATTAAAACGTCATCAAGCCCACCCTCCAGAGAAGCCATTTTCCCCAGGGAAACTGATTTCTGTCATTTGGAGATTAGTTGTAATTCCAGAGGCCTCTAGGCCCCACCTGGAGCTTGGCAACCCTACAGGGGCCAAAGTATCTGGTTTTCATGAGGACCCCTTGAAGAAATGCTGCTACAGCTTGAAAAATCAGGATGATGTGAGGAAGAGGGAAATTTTATAAGATTGACCATTATCAATACCACGGATAGACCCTGTTGGCCACTCAAGTAGGGCAGAATGAAATTAGGCAGCAGACTTTGGGAAACCAAAAAAGACTGCAGTTTGACTGTTGATTATTTTCTCCATTTTCACCATAAGGATGGGTTTCCTTTTAGGTTTTTCATACACCCAAATACTTTAGGCCTGCCTGCCCGAGATCCTACAGAATATCACAGTACAGGAACCTATTAGTTTACATCCCAACACTCATCTGTAAAACTCTAGAGGCATATGCCTCTAGGCATACACAGGATTCCTAAGTAGTCTGCTATGTAGCCTCTGACCAGGCCCAGATCAGTTAAGCTTTAGAGGGGCTTCAGGTGACACTCGGTGTGTTGATGATCAGAATATTTATTTTTATAAAATTTACCTCTCCTGTTTTCAGAGAAGGACCTGACAAAACAGCTGCCCTCAGAAGCTACTTGAACAACTTGGTTGTTCAGCAAGCTATTCCACAGCACCACAGAGTCCAGCAAGCTATTCCACAGCTCCATTATGGCCACAGAATGGCTCACAGCTGGGCTGTACCAGTCCCTGCTGCTCTACAAGGACCACCCTCTTCTGGGAGCCCACCCCCAGTGTGCTCCCTCTAAGCTGTGAGCAAAAATTCTAATTTGTGAGCTACTGGCATTAAAGTTGTGAGCAAGCTATTTGGCTACTGCATAAATTAGTTTGCTCTGGAGCCAACCTTCCTGAGCTAAGACAAAAATGTGTGAACTGGAGGCTAAAAATCTGTGAGCTAGCTCACACAAACTCAGCTTAGAGGGAACACTGGCACCACAGCATAAGAACATAAGAGAAGCCAATGTTGGATCAGGCCAGTGGCCCATCCAGTCCAACACTCTGTGTCACGCAGTGGCCAAAAACACCATGCCCCTCAGGAGGTCCAGCAGTGGGGCCAGGACACTAGAATCTAGACTCAGAGCTGACCTTTCAAGAAGAGAAGAAGGAATCAGGTCTAGTCATATCAGATTGGGTGCTACTGGGGATTATCAAATAAGTCTATGTATACTTATTTTGTTCCAAATGCAGGATCCAACAAAATATGAGAAATGGAGTGTTTCCGGTGGCTTCCTTGAAATTGCTCTTGGGCCTTGCAGCAGAGAAGACACCACCTTTACTTCAGGTCTGATTAAAATCTTAATTAACATGTATAGTACATGACTGTGCAGTCAACCCAAATAAAGACCTAAGACCTTGAGTTGGATCCAACCAGGTTTCCCACTGGTGGAAGAGGTAAGGGGGGGGGTCCCTCAGATAGGGTTCCCATCCTCCTGGTGGGGCCTGGGGATCTCCAGCTTTTACAACTGATCCCCAGCTGACAGTGATCAGCTCCCCTGGAGAAAATGGCTGCTTTGAAGGGTAGACTCTATGGCATTATACCATGCTGAGGCCCCTCCGCTCCCCAAACCCTACCTTCTCCTGGCTCCACCCCCAAAGTCCCCAGGTATTTTCCAACCCGGACTTGGCAACCCTACCCTCAGATGACCAAAAAGTCTTTGCTGGAAATTACGGGGGCTCACCATGTCAGACAAGGGCTGCAATAAGGAAGGGAGTTGGGCAAGATTGCATGAAAAAGCTGGCTGGATCCAATGCACTGCTGTTTACATTCATATAGTTTACAGGACACTGTGCTGTGGGTAAAACTTTGAAAGAAAATTTTCCTCCTACCGTCAAACACTAATTTTCCTTTTCATACTGTTTGCGTTTTCTGTTTCATGGCTGCAAGATTAATTTATCTCTGTTGAGATAGGTCTCCAATAACCTTTCTGTGCTTTCTTTTCTCTCTCTCTCTTGTTCAGCCTTTCCCCCTTGTTTCTGTAATGGCCAGAGCTGCAGGCCTGCTTAATGAATGCTGTTTGCTTGCCCCTTTAGGGTGCCACAAATGGCCCCTAAATTTCCAAATTGTGAGCGCTGGAGAGCATTGAGATAAATGACACATCATGGTTGGGAAGTTATTATGGGAGTTTATTAGAGTATAATACCGTTCAGATCTAAAGCTGAGCGGAGTTGTTTAAATGTTTCTTCCTTTGGGGGAATAATAAGCCTCCTGAAGTATTGATTTCTGATTTGGGACAGACACAATTCTTGGAAGATAATCACTGAGAAATCCAGCCAAACTGTAATTGTTAGCTTTGGCTGGAGCATTTCTTCGTAATGAAGAGGCCAATTGCATAGCAGTCGAACATTGTCCATAGCATGCTTGGAAAGAACAAGGATCCTGAGTTCTCCTAATGCTCCCGATGAGGAATTAATGTAGCAAGTTTAGTTATTTGTAGTTATCACCTTGTACTGTGGTAGTGAATGGTCACAATGCTTGCCTTGCAGAGATGGATCTTCCCATAGATCTGTCACGGACTGTACTTATTGCATTTTATTGATTTTTGATGGCCCTACACATATCTATGTACATGTATGTGTGTATCTGCAAGCCGAGGTTGACACTTCATGCATCTGATGAAGTGGTCTGTATTCCAATGCTTCTAAAACCACTTCTCAACTTAAAGTAACTTTTTGGATTCACTTGCAAAGTAACTCCATACTGCTTTCCCACTCCCCAAAATAAAATACAGGAATCTCACACAGATGAATGTTTTATTTTTTATGTTTAGTATTTATGAACATGCCCTGACCTGCGTAGCCCACCCTGATCTCGTCAGATTTTAGAAGATAAGCAGGCCCAGCTCTGGTCAGTATTTGGATGGGAGGCCACTCGAGCTGCCAGCTCTGGGTTGGGGAATGCCTGGAGAATTTTGGAGGTGGAGCCTGGGGAAGACAGGGTTTGGGAAGGCAGAGACCTCGGCAGAGTATCATGCTATAGAGGCAGGCCTCCAAAGAAGCCATGTTCTCCTTATCGTCTGGAGATCAGTTGTAATAGTGGGAGATCTCCAGGCCTCACCTGGGGCTTGACAACCCCAGAGACAACCAAGAAAGTCCAGGGTTACAACACAGAGGCAGGCAATGGTAAACCACTTCTGTTGGTCTCTTGCCTTGAAAACCCTACAGGGTCGCTGTAAATTGACTGCAACTTAATGGCGGGGAAAAAAATTATGAACACACGGCATGACTAAGCAGCAAGTTGCACAACAGGGTTGTGAAGTACATTATGTAGAGGCAAATGCAACCTTGCCATTAAGCCTCCCAGAGCCGCTTCTCCCAGCTCCCTCTGTTCCTCCCCCATCCCCCTGCCTTCTTGACCTGCCTCGGAGAGAGTGGCGTGACCCATTTTTGGACCGTAGCTCACAGTTTGAGAACCTTCACTCTAGTCCATGAAAATTTATGCCACTATAAATCTGTTAGTCTTTAAGGAGCCACTCTTTTTTTAGTTTTGCTGAAACAGGCTAATCTGACTACCCTTTGGAATGTATTTCTTTCTGTTGAGAGATTTTCAGTACTCTGGACTGGAGGTCTTTGGAAGATGCACTCGGCTCGAATCCATTTGTGGGAGCCTGAGCTGCAGGTGAAGTTCCAGGACTCATTCGGGTTCCTTGTGGCCTAGGATGTGACTATCATTATGGGTCAAGTTACAGTGCTGATCCCTGAGCAGTGCTCTGTTTTTTCTTCTCTAGCAATGGATCTATGTCTACAGAGGTGAGTGATGCACGACTCTATGTTCTGTGCATGGATTATGCACTCATTCAGAATCCCGTAAACACCAGGGCTTTACAAAAACATTTCTAGCACTTTTGACTATGAAGCTAGGACATTCTAGTTGGCTTCATGGACTTCCTCATAGGTCAAACATTAATCTGGCTGTAGGAAATAGCAGTTGTTCCTGCTTTGACTCATAGTCAGCCTCATGCAAAACTCTTTGGACTCCACTTTTTAGACATGAATCTGTCCTAATACAAGTCTGCAAACAGGGAGCTTGGATGTTGCCTGCCTCTCTCTTTCAGTGAAAAGGCTCCTTATCCTCTTTAGCCTTTGCCTCGATGCTCAGGCTATCTTTGGGATCTCATTTCACATGTTTGCGCAATGTGGCAGCTGTTTAGCAACTGGCAGCAACACTAACACAGGTTCGGGGGGGGGGGGGAGCAGGAAAGGACGCTCGCCAATTGGAAGTGCAAAGGGGACTGTAAGAACAGAGAATATGTGATTTCCACTCCTGGAACTGGGCCAAAGGAGGTTTGGATAACAGCTCTATTTTTGCAAACAGGGACATGTGATCTTCAACATTTGGGGCTGAAACTGACCTTTAAGAGACCAATCTGGGCGCCATTCTGAAGGCCAAGCCCAAGGCTAGCAAGAGCAAATAGACCTTCTGACCATTTAGAGATGGGCATGGTGTGAGCTCCTCCCAATATATTAGCAAGAACAGTGGTGAACTCAACTGTGGAAGAGAAATGATACTTACAGGGGTTCAGGGACACAGAGGACACACATCCTTCACAAAGCAGTGCCTGTGTGGATGCATGTATGCAAATCATAGCTTCAAAGAGAAAAAAAAGTAAAATAAATCCTGCTTGATTTTGTGCATGACTTTTTGATTTGAGTTGCCAGGTTTCCACTGGCAGGGAGTGGAGAGGTAAGGTTGCCAGATCTAGGTTGGGAAACTCCTGGAGATTTGGGGATGGAGCCTGGGGAGGACAGGGACCTCAGCGGGGTACAGTGACATAGAGTTCAGCCTCCAGAGCATCCATTTTCTCCAGGGGAACTGATCAGTGTAGTCTGGAGATGAGCTGTAGTCTGGAGGCTGGCATCTCTACTTTGGATTTTGGTCTGTATCATTCATAGAAGCAATTCCACATAGCATAAGGAACCAGTTTGGTGTAGTGGTTAAGTGCGCAGACTCTAATCTGGGAGAACCAGGTTTGATTCCCCGCTCCTCCATCCTGCTGGATGACCTTGGGCAAGCCATAGTTCTGTACCAGCTGTTCTCTCAAGGACAGTTGCCTCAGCTCTCTCAGCCCCACCTACTTCACAGGGTGTCTGTTGTAGGGAGGGGAAGGGAAAGGAGTTTGTAAGCTGCTCTGAGACTCCTTTGGGTAGTGAAGGGCGGGGTATAAATCCAATCTTTTCTTCATCTTCCCCTTCTTCTTCTTCCTTTTCTTTCTTCTTCAGAAGATGGGCATTTCACCTGAATACCTGAGACAGGAATGCATCTCATCAAGAAGGTGTTTGCTCACAAAAGTGCAAACCGCAATGTATTGATTAGTCTTTAAGGTACCATCAGATTCCGAGCTGCCATTTAGGATTAGAGTATAGTGTGAAATACATTCATAAAATGTGTGTGATCCCAAAGAGTCCGAGATGTTTTATATGAAACTGGTCAGATGTAGCCAAGGGCTGTTTCTCATCTTACAAGTGTACCTCTCAGGACACCTGGGGCTTTGCACGTGCTACACACATGCTCTTCTGATCAGCTGTGTGTCTCCCTCAACCCAGGAAGAGCCCAGGCCATGGACTAATTATATACCTTCAGCATGCAAAGTGCTTTTCACAAGTTGGATTAGATCCTGCCAATCATTTCTGTGCATGCAGTGTGTGTGTGGTAGGTGGGTGGGTGGGGGGTGATTTTTCACCAGTTCCTCCCTCCCATGGCTGACGTCTGATTCCCCACTCATGCTTTTTCCGGGGGAGTCCCAAGCAGCAGCATATTCAGGGCATTTTGGACTGCAGTGGGAGTGGGAAGCGGAGAAGTCAGGCTTCAAAATCCTTCCATCAGCAGAATTTTTCAGCAGGATCCAAGCCACTCTTCGATTGCAATCCTTAGAACAAATTTATAAACTGGACTACTGTTATCTCCATATTGCAAATGGGAGAAGATGCCAAGTGGAAATTCCATGGAGTGAGTTCACGGTGGAGACAAGATTTGGAGCTGGGGGGGGGGGGAGTGGGTGTTCCCTGATTGATAAGATATCAGAGCTCTCAGCCACTGCACAACACGTGTTCTGTGCAGCCCTCCCGCTGCCTCGCACATGGAAAGAGTGCTTTCGACCATTTGAGCCAGTTCCACTCTCTAATTTTAGCTGTAATGGAAGATGGTCTCTTAGTTCTTGGGTCTCTGAAAGCAGCATTATAAAATTACCACTAATATATATGTCTATAGTAGGGGAAACCAGTTCAAAGTGGCACCCAGCCCAGCTCACACAGCTGGCAGCTCAAAGAGGAGCTATTAGAATACAGGAAAACAATAAAAGGAAGACTTGACACTGGCATTCAACTGTCAAACATAAACCCTCCCAAAGAAAAACATACCCATATTTTTGTGTTGTTGTCTTGAGCTCAAGCCATTTTTGCAACAATACAAAAGCCCACAAAGCCTTTTTACCAGAGACAATAAAGAAGTAAATAAATAATGGCATGGCTGTATACATCTTTCAAACCACTTTCAACTGTTTGGGATAAAAACCTATCATTTTTTCCAGATGATACTAAACAGGCCTGCTTGGGTTGGGCTATGGAGCTGGACTATCTTTTCCCCTTGGCATGGAATACATGAATGCAAAAACATCCAGGCTAAACAGTCCCTCCTAGCATGGGCACAAGGAGATGCAAGACCACCCCCAGCTCCTGTTAGGCTATCTCCTCTGCCCCAAGTGAAGGATAGGGCTCTTCTTGACATCCCTCCTCATTAGGTGAGCATCATTCCTAATCTTCTAAGGCAATGTGGGTGGAAAACTGATGGTCTCCTTTCCCGCGCTTCTCCTTTTCTAGGGATGTTTGGCCAGGTCCACAGTGGCATTCTGCCACATTGAGGGATCCTTCTCTGACCTTTTCTCCCAGGACTCAGTCGTTGGTGTTTGGTTCTGTCCTGAAGGCACAGTTCTTGTACAAGTTCCCATGAGCCATTCTCCTCAGATGACTCTTCAGAAAACAAGGTTATTCCTGGCTTTCTGTCAGATGACACAACAAGGCAACTGCCAAAGCAAAATGCGTTGGAACTGTTAGTGATTCCAGGAGATAGATAAAAATCCAACACAAACACTTTCCTGCCAGTGTCTCTCGATAACATTAGACAGTTATACGAAGTGTGGATTGTACATCAGTCAGCTTTGCATATGAAATGGGTATAGAAGATGTTCAGGCATCTATAACATTCCACTGGAAATATACTATCACCATCATCATCATCATCAATTAGGGATGCCAGTCCCCAGGTGGGGGCAGAGAATCCCCCAATTTTTGGGGCTCCCCCAGACACCAGACACCTGGCTGACCAGGAACCCCTGCCCCCAACAGTTGTCTGTGGCCCCAGCGGGCACCATTCATGCTTGCCCTGCAAGCTGAGAATGTGAAGCTTGCAGGGCAGGCACATGCAGCACCCACTCTTTCCAAGCAGGGGCCACTTGCTCCAGCCCTGCAAGCTGCGAATCCACAGTTTACAGAGCAGGTGCAGGGGGTTCCCACTTTCCCCCCAACAATTTAAAGAGAAGGTTCCATTTAAATTGTTGGGGGAAAGCAGGGGATGTGTGTGGCGCTGCATCCCCAATGCAGTAACCTCACTCTGAATTACATTGTCACATCGGAGACAGCCCCACTCCTTACCAGAATGCCCCCCCCATCTCCCCATTGGGGAGCAGATGGGACCTGGCAAACCTATCATCTAACATCATCAATCTATCATCTATTGATCTCTCCATCACAGTGTTTATCATACACAGTGCTATGCAATAGCCATCTGAAGATTCATTTAGGGTCCCTGTTCTCTATTTGTAGAGAGACCATATTTTTAAAAAATTGTAAAAGTGAGAATGGGCTAGAACCACGATTGGAATTTTGAGGGAGGAAAGAGTGGGGTAAGCTAAAGATATTTAAGAACAATTTTATGGAATGAGAACCATGCAACAGCACACATTAGTAACCTATTCTCAGTCAACCCCCCTCCATATTTTATCAATATAAACAGTCTAAAACAACTGGTTCCAAAATAATCTGGAACCCTTGGTTCTGAGGCACCACAGCAAAGCAAGTAGGACTTCACAGAACCAGTTGCTGCACCAAGTGCTGCACAAGATCCATTATTTTAGACAGTAAATGCTTTATGAAAAAACCAACCAGAAATTGCAGTTACAAAACTACCAAGGTGACGTAGTATTTTAAGTCTAGGCAGGAATAATGTGGCCTCAAACCCTACAACTATTCACCTCCAACTGCCGGTTTTGAAAAGTACATTTGTAACAGCCCCGGGTGGCCCCCAGGGCTTGGATGGCATTGGGGTGCTCCGGATGGCCTAGCTGGAAGAAAACATGGCTGGCTGGAAGGGACGCCAGGACGCTGGTGGGAAGGCAGGGCTGGCACCATCACAAGATGGCCGGAAACTGGAGTAAGGGGGAGGAAAGCCAGAGGAGGTGGCGAGTACTCAAGGGCCACAGCTTCCAATAGGATTTAGGTCTGCTTTACACATTACAGCAGTGGTCATCCAATCTTAAGAAAAAAGATTTAGTAGAATGGATTTTTTGCTTGGTTTCCCTCTCTCTCTTCTGCTGCCTGTCCTGGACAGAATGCTATGCAAACTTCCTTTCCTCTATACTTTAATTGGCTTAATTTTACACAATTTAATAGACATTAAGGCAAACCTGTTTGTAATGATGCTACTGGAGCAGGTGTGAGTTATTTTTTTTAACAGGATGTGATATTTGTCGACAGCCAGATGTTGCTTTGCTCACTGTTTCTTTTTCTCATTTCCGTGGAGGAACGTCAGCCCAGAGCAAGAAACTTCGGTTTCAGATTCTAAGCCCTGCCAGATGGATCGATACTGTGAACTCCCAGAACCATTTGTTTTTCTCTTATGAAAGCCAGCATGATTCAGAGGATACAGTGTGAGGCTTGGCTCTGGGAAGCGTCGGCTCAAGTCCCAGGTTAGCAGTGGCTCCACTCCCCCCCCCCTTGCCATTCTGTAAAAGGAGCGTGCAGATGGCCTGCCTCATCAGGTTGTTGTGAAGTTGAATGAGGCGAGGCAGTTTTTCTCTTTGTCTTGAATTGGGTGCTGTCTTCAGGATGCTCCTGGTGTTGTACTATTGAGAGCTATGGGCCTGTGAATGATGGTAAAATATATGGGTGGGTAGGTTTGACACATGTTTGGAGGGAAGGAGGTTGTAGCCATGCAGCTCACGAGGACTTTGTGGCCTGGAACAGTTTTCAGAGATGTCCAAACAGGTCTTTGCTTGATGTGAATGAGAAAGCTAAATTTTGACACAAAAGAAGGAATAAGAGAAGGCATAGAGAAAATTGAGAGCCAGTTTGGTGTAGTGATTGTGTGTGGACTGTAATCTGGGAGAACCGGGTTTGAATCCCCACTCCTCCACTTGAAGCTACTGAATGACCTTGGGCAAGCCATAGTTCTGTTAGAGCTGTCCTTGAAAGAGCAGTTTCTGTCAGAGCTCTCTCAGCCCCACCTACCTCACAGGGTGTCTGTTGTGGGGAGGGGAAGGGAAAGAAGTTTGTAAGCCGCTCTGAGATTCTGAGTGAAGGGCGGGGTATAAATCCAATCTCTTCTTCGCTTCTTAAAAGCTGGGGTTGGGGATGGGATTCCGTGTGTGTGTGTGTAAAATTACAGCACTGAAACCTATCTGGCTAGAGCAGCATGGAGGAAACTGTCAGATGTGCATGAGGTTTAAACATTGTTTATACTTCTTTCCAGAGGGATAGCTATACTAGTCTGTTGCCAATGCTCCCTCTTAAGCTGTGGAGTCTTGTGAGCAAAAAATTCTACTTTGTGAGCTACTGGCATTAAAGTTGTGAGTGAGCGATTTGGCTGCTGCATAAATTAGTTTGCTCTGGAGCTGTCCTTCCTGAGCTGAGACAAAAATGTGTGAGCCAGGGGCTAAAGAACTGTGAGCTATCTCACACTAACTCAGCTTAGAGGGGACATTGTACTGTTGCAGCAACAAAGAAACAGGAGGCTTAGGGCACTTTACAGATCAACATTTTCTTCCGCCATAAACTTTCATGGGTGCAAGGAAGAAGTAGCACTTCTTCCCTGCATCTGAAGAAACTTATGCTGGAATACAATTTTGTTAATGTCTATTTATGGTTAGTGTTTACTACGTTGACATGTTGTAGCTCATGTTTCAGTTTAATTTTCAAGCGCCGTGCCAAAGAGCCTGCCCCCCCCCCGAACCCTCGAACCACCTGCTACAACACGTGTCTCTTATTGCTGAAATCCACTGCGCTATTTTTATCATGCTGCAGCTTGGCTAAACACTGCTAGGGGTCTCTTAGGTGGCCTGCGGCTGGTCTGTGGCTTGAAGTGCAATCCTAAGTATAGTTACACCTCTCCAAATTGGACTCAGTGGTCTTAGAATGGTGTGTCTCTCTTTAGGATTCCATGGGTCAGAGACGAAAACCACTGAATCATGTGGGGTGGGCTGGAAGAAGATAAGAGCTCGCTATTTTATGTAATTTATTTATTGTTAAAATATTGTATGGGAGCAAACAAAAATTCACCCACTTGTTGAGGTTGCTTAGGCATCGGTCATGCCTGAAAATAAAACCTGAAGGACATTTTTTTTTTGGGGGGGGGGGGGAGAAACGAGAGAAGAGTGGTGGAGGAAAGTCCCATCAAGTCCCAACCAATTTATGGTGACTCTTCATGGGGTTTTCAAGGCAAGAGATGTTCAAAAGTGGCTTGACATTGCCTGCCTCTACGTAGTGACCCTGGACTTCCTTGGTGGTCTCCCAGCCAAATACTAACTTAGCTTCTGAGATCTGACGAGATCAGGCGTACCTAGGCCATCGAGGTCAGGGCAGAAGGAAGAGTAGTGCAGATTAACTTCCCTTTTCAGAATCGGGATCTATTCTAGGACAGAATACAAAACACCAGGTCTTACTGCATTTTCATCAGGATGCTAGCTCATCTGGCAGCTTTACATACCTTTGTGGCCCAGTGATTTCACAGGGAACATGCTGCTGATTCACACATTACAAAGTCCACATGACAGATATGCACCTGGATTTCTGAGCTAGGAGCTCAGTTCCCCGTCATGCAGAGGTAGGGCTGCCAGGAGTCCGGCTCCACCTGAAAACTCTTGTTCAGCCAGTCTTCCTCTGCTGCTTGGTAGGGTAGCGGAGATAAAGATTGGGGAGGAGGGAACAGGCATTGTTCTGAAGCTACAGTGTCTCATCCGGAGTGAACCTGAAAGTGATGTCATCACATCAGGGCTATGCTCTAGGATTCTACCAAAACTCTATGGTGAAACCATCCCCAAAAGCTCCTGTCCCCAAAAATTTCCCACTGGGTGCCAGTGCTAGGTTGGCAACCCTATGCAGAGGCCCAATCATACTGGGACCATGGGACACAGGGAATGGAAGCTTTGATCGTCTCCCCCGTGCCAATTTCCTAACTGGTAATGGTCCTAGAGAGCCACTATCTACCCCTGTTGTGGAAACTTGTCTTATACTGATGACTACACATACCTTTCCCCAGTGGAGCAAATAGAGGCTCCTGCAGCTGTTTCAGTTCATAGAAATTTAGGTCCTGATACACAACTCCCAGACTACATCTGCATGTCTGCTGTGTGGATATTTATATGCTCCTAGTAGCATTTAAATGCCCCCCCCCCCAAAATGTGCAAATATGAATGGCAGATTCTCATGCCATTTTTATAAAGGGCTTAGAATAGCAGAAGAACAAAACAGTCCAGGGGGGCACCTTTATAATGGAAAAGGATTGTAGTCTACTCCAATGTTATTGCAGGTATCATCTGGGTTTGCTCCGTTGTCATCTGCCTTTGTAATTCCACTGTCTGCATTGTTCATAGTATTCCTTGCCTTAAACAATTATTTTCTAATTCTGGGATCCTAGTCTCACTGCATCATTCATTGGTTGTTTTATGCTGTCTGATTGCCATTGTTTTTCTATTTTGTAACCTGTCTTGAGTCTCAGGGTTTTTCTGCGTGGGTTTTTTCATTGGTTCTGGCCCCATACTGCTTTGGCTTATCTCCTGGCTTGCACACACATTTTCCTGCTTTTAGTTTCCACTTTGTTCCCCCACCCCCTGTTTTTCCTCAATTCTTTTCATATCACTTCTACCATAGACTTTTTCTGGAACCTGATTTTGAGTCACCTTTTTTCCTCATGTATAATGTTTCTGTTGGTTTTCTTTGTCCTGACCATTTCCATTCCCACTCACCTCCACCCCAATTTTGATGTTTGGACAATCAACACAATCAGATCACTCTTTCTTATCTCCCCTGCCCTGAAGATGTGGTTTCATTTTTAATATTTTTAAAGGCCCCCAAAATATTGATATATTGATATACCATTGTGATGGTAGGTCAAGCAGGTTCTTGGAATTCCCAGCTGTCATGTATCCATCCATACACCCATCCATCCATCCATCCATCCATCCACCCACCCACCCATCATCATCTATCATCTATCATCTATCTAGTCTCTAGCCTCTTCTATTGTGGAGATATGATCTTTTCCTTATATCAGAGAGGGATGCTGTGATGCTACTGATGATGACAGCACCCACCCTTGAAAATCCTGATTATTTAAGGCATGCATGGAAAAAAATAAACTGACTCCACAGCTGTGAAAATCAAGAGGGAGGGCAGAGGTGCAGTAGAACTGTGCTCAAACTAATCCCAGTGATTGCAGATCAACTGCCAAGAAAATCAGAAGTAAGTTAAGCATGGGGAAAAGCCCTCAGTGAGAAAGGAGGGCTATATATATGGAGTAAACAGATTAATAAATATTGCACGCTGCTTTTGAGATGCAGCAGAACTTTTGAGCCCTGTTGAGAAGATTTGTGCATGAATGCCTGTTGCCATGCCAAGGACCCCCATAAAGACAGTTGACTCTGTTTTTTTCTCCCCTCATAAAACCATTTAGCAATAGCATCTTCTGTTTCAGTAGGAAATAAACATTATGTTATGTATTGACCATGTGGTCGCCATGTGCTCCAGTAATGGCGACTGCCATGTGGCCAGAGCACATGGCCAAGAAACTACCTGAGCTTCAGCCAGGTAGAACAAAGGCCAGGTGGATTCTAACCGGCCACCAATCATGTACCTAGGTTTCTCCCAGGGAACCTATGAGATGTAAATAGACTGATAATAGCCTATCAGGCCAGTTGGGCGAGGTCAGGGGATTATCCCTGACTAGCATAAAAGGAGGGCTCGGAGCCCTGGGTTGTATGCTTCATCCGGACCAGCAATAAAGATCTAGCTGTTTCACTGTTCCATGGACTCCCGACTCCAATACTATTCACATTACATTTGTTTTTTTTATATATTAAAAATACTGAATGGTTACTTTGAAGCCTGTTTGGCAAAACACTGTTGCTACTGTCTGCAAGTGTGACGTGAGGCAAGGTTATCAGTTGGGAGACAGATTTCAGTAGAACAATGTCACTATAAAACTGCTGCAGCTGAAATTAAGATCCTGTATTCAGGACACGAAAATTCTGGCTGATCCTACCCGTATTGGCAAACATCATTGCCTTCTTAGTGGTATTATGTTGTCAATGGGCCAGCCCTCTTTCCTTCCCTTTCTTCCACATGGACTCCTTTTCTTATAGCTATGGGAAAAAAATATTTAGCATAGTCATATGCTACTTTTCTTCTGGAACACAGGACTCAAAGCAGCTTACAAATCCCAAAGGCACAGAACATTTTTAGTGTATTTGCACGAAGGCGTAAACCCTGTAGTTTTACAAGGACAGACGAGGCTATCTAACAGAGTTCTTAGCGCCAGAATTCTTTGTGGGAAGCCACAGCTGCTAAATGGTCGTGAAACCAATAGATGTAGAAGAGTTGAATAAGAGATGGTTTTTATACTCTGCTTTTCTCTGCTCTAAGGAGTCTCAAAGAAGCTGACAATTGCCTTCCCTTCCTCTCCCCACAACGGGCACCCTGTGAGGTATGTGAGGCTGAGAGACTTCTGAGAGAACTGTGACTGGCCCAAGGTCACCCATCAGGCTTCATGTGGAGGAGAAGTGGGGAATCAAACCCGGTTCTCCAGATTAGAGTCCGCTGCTCTGAATCAGTACACCAAGCTGGCTCTTATGAAAGGGTAGGTCTGCCGCTAGCATAGCAAAAGAGGGTATCACTGCATTTCTTGTGGGAGTTTTCCCCTTTTCTGATCGGCAGCTTAGCTATGTCAGATGACATCAGGCCAACTGCAAAATATGTTTTGACTGAAATGAGATACAAGTGTTCACCTGAGAAAACCTCGAAGTGGGGTATCATCATAGAATGTATGAACAGTTTTCAGTAGTAGATTGCGCAAAAAAAAATGCTAGTGCACAAGTGTTTATCTGCAGCTTTGAATGAATGTATGAGAAATATCATCACATCAAATTACTTACAAGTGTTTTGCCCATATTTGCTCAGCTATACTTGGAACACCCCTATAAGGTAGGCCAGTAATATCAACCTTAGATGACCAAGAGGGAGCAAGGGCTGAGGCAGAAAGATAGGGACTTGGCTAATACCCCTCAGTGATTTCATGGCTAAACTGAGATCTGGATACATGTCAGCCAATGCTCAGCTAGCTCTCTGCCACAGAACTGGGCTCGTCTTTGCAGTGGAACTTTGCCAGCATCTCCAGGCTCCAGCTGGCTGAGAAACAGCTGCGTCATCAGCAAAGCCATTTCTTCTAAATCAACCACCAAGGCTGAAGTTTGAAAAACTTAATTGAAAATTTCTTTCACACAACAATCAATAGTTCCACATTCCCAAAGTTGTTGCAAAGATAAATCATTTGCTGACCATTATGATGGCTGTGGTGCAGTTTATTTTTTTTAAAAAAATAAATATATATTCTGCAGCTTCTCGTGTTCCTGGGTGTGTCCCCAATCAGGCAACAGGAAGTTAGGAAAAGAGCAGAGAAGATCCCTTTAAAATGCATCTTTCTCTCACTTTTTTTAAAAAGCTCTGCTGTCCACATTGAGAAGTGGCATGTTGTTGTGGATAAAGTGTGGGACAAGGATCTTGGAAGATCCAGGTTCAAATCCCCACTTCTACCATGGAAGCTTGCTGAGTGACTTTGGCCTGTCACAAACTCTAAGCCTGGCCTACTACACAGGGTTGTTGTGAGAAAATGTAGGAGGGGGAGAACAATGTTCTAAACCACTTTTAGTCCCACCTGGGGAGAAAAGTGGTATATATAAATCTTGTACAGCCTGCTGTAGCCTCTCAGTTGCTGCTTCCTGCAGTGTTACTCAGCCAGGTCAGACAGGGGAGCAGCATGGCTTGATGTTGTGGCTGTGCATTTGGTGACCCCTGAGACACTTCTACCACCCTTCAAAACTGTCTTGTGGATGCATCCTGAGTGTAAACCAGTAGCACGGTACAGGCATAGTTGCTGAATTCTATCAAAAGCATTAATTTGAGTGAAATGGGTGGCTCTGCCTCTGGAGAATACTTTCCCAAAATTATGGTGAGCCATACAAAAACTTGGGGGAAGTCTGCTGTTCTATCAACAAAGAAGCACTCTCTGTTCTTGCAGTGTCATACACAAGAGCCATTACCTGTTTACATACTCCTAAGACTACAAAACCCATTATTCTAGGCCTATGATGCTGTAGGACTATAAGCAAAGAGGCAGAAAACAGCTGCAATATATACAGCTGCAGGAAGGGGACTGTTCTTTGTAGTTCTAGGGGTCTCAGAAGGGTTTCAGAACAGATTTCCTAAGTGAATTTTCCTTACACCTTGGGTTTCACCAACTTCTGCTGGTTAGCTTGTTTGTTAGAAAGTTTGCACCTTCTCCTCCATTTGAACATTGCAGTGAACTTTTTTTTTGCCCTTCAGTCTCACATGCTCATGCTGCTAGAGACAGGTGCCTGAAGCTTTCAGCTTTGTTCTTTGAGGTAAGAGAAGATACAAAAGCTTTACACCTCTCCTTCATGGACCGGGATTCATGTTTCCTCTAGACAACTGCTGTCATTCTTCCCTGTATCACTTAGTTTCTTGACTGCGGAGAAACTTTCCTTAGTGATATTACAGCTCTCATTTCTTCCACTACGTTCTGCAGAGCTTGAGAGGCACAGGTGAATTTAAACCTCTGTGGTGTTCGATTCCTTTACGCTGCTGATCCATTAACTCACTGGCACAATCCATCAGATATGCTGTTTGTGTATATCCTAGAATAATTAATGCAGTTTCAAAAGCACAGGGAAACAGCCAATTTGCACATCAGACTGGGCTATGCAAAGGCAGAATGCATTTGCATAATGGCTACCGCGTGGTTAAATTTAACGTTGGCTCTGAATACCAACAGCACACTAACGATCACATTCCTGAAGCTGCTGCTGAAAACAGAATGGGTCAGGCGTCTCATTTTCACATAAGGGAAGATGCAAGGACAAACCATGAGGGCATACAAACAGCTCCTTCCTTTGCCAGGCACTTTTCATTCGGAAAATATAAATGTTTTTTGGAAACAACAGTGGTCCATCTAGAGCAGAACCCATTCAAGGTCAGGATTAGTTTTTAGAGCTCTGTGCATTGGGTCCTGGACAGACTAATATCAGAATGTGGGGTAAGAAGTGTTCCTCCACTCAGGTGGCCTGCCTGGTATTGACCAGAGCCTGGGACTTTTCCATTGTGGTTCCTACTCTGTTGGTAGAGGCTCCCTGTAGAGATGAAGGGAGCTTAGGGGGGTCAGGTTGCCAGCTTTGGCGAGACACCTCCTGCCTTCTACCAGCCCTGCCTGCCTCCACTCAGCTGGGTGGCTGGGGGAAAATGCTAGGGAAAATGGGGGAGGGGGTGTGACTGATGTCACACCAACACAATGACATCACTTCCGGAATGACCTTGAAATGACACCGTCATGGTGGGTAATATTCTAGTACAGGGGTGGCCAAACTTTAATGTTAACAGCCACACAGAATAAATGTCAGATGCTTGAGAGCCGCAAGACATGAACAAATACACACACGTTTTTATTGAAAAATATGCAAATTTGCTTTTTATTAACATTAAATTAGATTGTGTGAAAAAGCCGCATGCAGCTCCTGAGCTGCAGTTTGCCCTCCCCCCCATTCTAGTATTTGACGGAAGTTCTAGAGTGCACCATAGAATTTGGGGTGAATGCGCCAATGTAACTCCTATGTAACGATGTCACTTCCAGGTCACACCAAAAGTGATGTAACCACCTCACCATGGTAAGTTTCCCTCCAGTTGCCAGTCTCCTCATCCCACAGCATCCTCATTGGAGCTTTTCAGGAGATGCT
Source organism: Lepidodactylus listeri (assembly GCA_029233225.1). Taxonomy (NCBI): domain Eukaryota; kingdom Metazoa; phylum Chordata; class Lepidosauria; order Squamata; family Gekkonidae; genus Lepidodactylus; species Lepidodactylus listeri. Next base: position 27,964,266 of record JARCFY010000009.1, read on the forward strand.
GCAAGGCTTGTTTGTTTGTTTCTCTGTCAGGGCCTTTGGTGGGGTAGGAACTGCAGGCATCTTGGCGGGGGGATTTGGTTAGGGCTGCCAAGTCAGCCCGGGGGGCAGGGGATCCCCCGCTATAGGGGTTCCCGATCTGCCAGCCGGCATTCGGCTGGCGGGGGGAACCCCGCCCCAGAAGTCGTCCGGTGAGGACGACTTCCCCCGTGTAATGACGTCACCTCCGGGTGACATCATTATGTCGCCGTGGTGCGTGCGCAAAGCTCACGTGCCAGAAGAGCTCCCAGGGGGAGAACAACTCCCCCCCGCCAGTAAGTCGCCGGTACTTGGCAACCCTAGATTTGGTGGTTGTATTTGGTTTTAATTTGTAATGTTCTAATAGCTACTTGTAAGCCACCTTGAAATCAGAAGGCTTGTTCTTTAGGAATTCTTTAGAAAACCATCTCCAGAATCTGATGTTTACCCCTGTTAGGATATGTGTCTAATTCTGGGGAAATTTAACATCACAGGGTGGACTTTGGCTCAGTGGTACAGCTTTTGCTCTGCACCCCCAATTCCCAGGTTTAATCCCTGGCATCTCCAAGTAAAAATATCAGAAAATGATGTGAAAAGATCTCTACCTGAGACCCTGCCTGGAGCTACTGCCAGTCAGAGTACACAATAGCCTGACTCAGTTTAAAGCAGCTTCATAATGTGCATTCCAAATATTGATAGCCCCCTCACTTTAAGCAAGATCATGACCAGGCTTACTATATCATCTCTCTCATGGATCACTGCCTTGGTGAGGGGGTTTGCGTGGTTTGATGAGGCTGCGGGCTATGCCATGGAGGGCCACCCAGGACAGACAGGCTGCAGCAGAGAACTCAGACAAAATGCGATCTACTAGAGAAGGAAATTCACTCCTGTAACTTTGCCAAGAAAACCCCATGGACAGTAACAAAAGGCTAAAAGATATGAAACTGGAAGATAAGCCCCTCAGGCCAGAAGGTGTCCAGTATACTACCAGGGAAGAGCAGAAGGCAAGTACAAGTAACCCCAGAAAGAGTGAAGCGGCTGGGCCAAAGCCAAAAGGATGCTCAGCTGTGGATGTGTCTGATGGTGAGAGGAAAGTCCGATGCTGCAAAGAACAATACGAGCACGGAGTTGAGCAAGCCCCGGAGGGTGGTGGAGGACAGGAGGGCCTGGTGTGATGTAGCCCATGGGGTCACGAAGAGTTGGACTTGACTGTGCGACTGAACAACAAAATTACTATATCGTGGCATGGGATTTGCAAGGTGGTGTGAATAAGAAAGCAGTTTTTGTGTGTGTGGAGTTGAAGACTAAGAACCAGTGTGGTACAGTAGTTAAAGAGTGTCAAACTAGCATCTGGGAGACCTGGGTTTGAATCCCCACTTATGCCATGGAAACGTATTGGCTGACCTTGGGCCAGTAACAGTCTCTCAGCCTAACCAAAGATAAAATGGAAGAGAGGAGAGCACTGTAGGCTGCTTTAGGTCCCTATTGGGGAGAAAAGTGGGGTGCAAATGATTAAATAAATAAATTCCTAATATAATGACTTAAATATTTTCCTTCCAGGTGGTTCATAATTAAATTGCTTATGGCCACATAACTGTTATGCTGTCTTTGAAGAGAAAAGATTTCTAAAAGAAAAAAGTGAGATATCCTGGAGAATAATTGTTTAATAAAAACCACAAATTTAAAGATTGTAGTTCCATATTCTATGTCTTTTGTTTCATGGAGATCTTAAGTTTTTTCCCCCTGCATGGAGATAGAAATAAAATTCACAGTCAAATGGAGAACAAACCAAAGTGGAGCAGCTAGTGAGTGAAATAGAAAAGGGCTGTCATGTTTCAACTGATGTCATGACAATTGTAGGAATTAACATGGAAACAGATGCCCTGTTGCATAGACCTTTCTCTGAATGTGTCTTAGCAATATGGTATTTTGTCTTTAACTTCAGGAACTTCTTTCCACAATGGCATATTTAAAAAACCTGAATGAAACAAAATAGTTGAATTGGAAGACTACCCTTGCTAAAGAACAGATCATCCTTGGGAAGAAAAAGTATGTTCTCAGGATTGTGCTTGGTTTAGTGTGGATTCTGTATTGGTGAGCTCTAGCCTATGCAAGTGTGATGGACTGCACTTTTAAGAAACTTAGAAGTGCTGTACAAACAACTTAAGGTCTGTGAAGGGTTAATTTTTCACAGAGCCAGAGAGCCTTGAGTGACAGGCTGCTCCAAGAGATCTGATTGGTTAGGATCAGCTGAGCAGAGAAAGCCTTGAGAGAGCATGCTGAGGAGACAGTCAATCAGATTTCTGCCTTGACTGAGTTGAGTCTGACTGAGCCTTGACTGAGTTGAGCCTTAGCTGAGAGCAGTTTAACACAGATGGAAAACTGTGGGAAAGATGGCAAGGAAGTTAGGCAAAGACTCCCATTTGGGCCAAGGAAAGATGATAGATCTTCTAGAGAGAGAAGGAATTTTCCTACCCAGCCTAAATATGGTGATAGCTCTGAAGCGTGCAGAGATCCCTGGTCTGGTGTGGTTAGAAACTGCCTTCAGAGACCTTAAGAGTCAGTTAAAAACTCCAGATAAGTACTGGTGTTTCAAGAAAAAGTGTTTGGGGACTGGAAAGAGTTTACCAACCTTTTGGAAGCCAAAAGAGTCAGTGAATACTCAAAGAAAGTGTACTGGAGTGTTTGGGGAAAACACTGGAACAAAAGCCTATATAAAGAAGTAACTGTGAATATCTTAAGAGACTCCCATTAGTCTGAAATATAAGAACTAAAGTCAGTGCATGTACTGATTTTACATTAGAGTTATCTATATTGAGTTACCTCAGAAATTTTACCCCTGATTTCATCTACATGCTTCGGCTTCTCCTGAGTCACCTTTGATTTAATTAGGACAAATGTGTAAATGTGGTGGCAGAAAGGTGGGACTTCTCCCAATCATAGCTAAAATAGTAGGTCAGAACATTTCGGCGACACCAGAATCGGTTCTACTAAACTATTGGGAGCCTAATTCTTTGACCACAATGAAAGCAGAAATAGCAGCTTTGTTATTAATTGCAGCTAAGACTCTCCTTGCCCAGTGTTGGAAAACAATGAAAATACCTAATTTAAGACAATGGTTCCTGAAAATATGGGACATAATTGTATATGATAAGATTGCAACTCAATTGTTATCTGCCGATATTTCAACTAAGAATTTAGACTTTGTAGGAAAATGGTTTCCATTTTTTCAGTATATTGAGTCAGAAACAAATGAGATGAAGAGGCTGACCTCTGTGCAGGTTCAGGGGCTGTTTCATATGTGGCTCAAATAGAATCCAGTTCTCTTCCAAAGGCAGTTGGGAACAGATTGGGATTTGTAGGGATCTATATTTTAAAAGGTAAAAACAAAGGTACAGACTTTTTCTCAATTTCTCTCAATTACGGCCATAATTACAGGAAGATTATTTCTGGTGTTATTCCTATATTATTCTTCATTTCTCTGGCATTTAAGCTTGATTTGGAAAGTTTGGTAACATAACTGCGCTGTTTTATAGCCCTGAATCTAAGTTCTTTCTGGGGGGGATGTGTTCTACAGCTAAGGTTGATCACTCATATTAAAGTTACAAAAGTTGGACTTGTTGGTCTCGAGCTCTGTTTATAGTTGCCAGGTCCAGGCAGGAGATTCCTGGAGATTCAGGCTGAGGTTTGAAGAAGGATGGAGACTCCAGTGGGGTAAAAACCATGTAGTCTTCCCCCCTCCACAAGCACTCACTTTCTACAGAGGAACTAGACTCTGTAGTCTGGAGATTTGCTATAACTCCAGGGGAGCTCCAGGTCTTGCCCGGAGACTGACATTTCCACAGGCAGATGCTATTCTCTGGGCAGTAGTCTCTTGGGGATTAACACCATTCCCTCCAAGTTTCATTTACAAAGGATTAAAAGGAGAGCTCTTGTGTTTTGAGGGATAGGCTTGTGCATTTATATCAGGATTCCTCACCCATCCCTTGCTCACCCCCTTCTTTCTGGGGTTAGAATTGGGAGGGGAGATTTTATTTTGCTGCAGCCATCGTGGCTGTACTTAATGCCTGCTTCTGCTCCAACTACTGGGAGTTGGCTGGGCTCTCCCAGGAATTTTAGTGAAGTATTTCAGGGCTCTAATGTAACAAAAGCTACAGGATCTTCACTATTCTGTTCAAGATTACAGGGATTTTAGGGATTTTTTTCTTTTCTTTTCTATTCTTTTATGGGAATTCTAGCAGCGTCTCAAGGGGTGCAAATGCAGTTAGGGTCTCAAGCTGCTGTTTTCCAAGGGAACTTGATCTCAGCATGGCAAGATTGGTGACTTATTTCAGCCTGCTGGGTTTTTCCTTTTCCTTACTTAAATTCAGTTCCTTACCAAAAGAGTACACTCCTTTACTCTCTTAAGTTATCACATCCAAAAAGGCAGCCCTAATGATTCCTTTAATTTACACAATAAGATTCCTTATTCAAACTCAGCACTCAACTTAGAGAGGGGAGAGCGCTCCTTCACTCTCCACTGATACTTCGTTTCAATGGGGCCTTATGAACTCTTCGTCAGTTTTGCATCAAACGGAAGAAGAGGTCCTTAACCAGTCTCGGAACACCAAGTGCTATGTCCCAGGGGCTATTTCTGCTATTCCTTCAACAGAATAGACCACCAGGGAAGTCCACTCGCGCCTCGCGGAAAGACAAAGAAAATGGGGGAGGGGGATTCAACCCCTGTGATGCCACAGGGCTTCTTTAGGTTTTTGAGCCAGGGTGATCAAACCTACACTCAGGATTACCAATTAACCCTGAGGTATTTCCAGGCTCCCAGCCATTACTGGGACACCTCAATGGACCCAGGAGAGTTTTCCAGTCTTTTCCGACACAGTTAACCCACAACTGGCAGGTTTTTGGATCACCTACGAACCCGGGTTTTGGGGTCTATGCCTCTTTCTGGATCACCACATAACCAATGATAGCAAGAAAGAAAAGGGGAGTGTGGGCTGGCTTCACCAAGCCGTGTGATCACTGCTCAAAGACCAGAGCGCTATGATCCACTCCGAAGTGCTTGTCTTTCCCAGGCATGGCATGCAATTCCATGCAATGCTCCAAAATGGCCAAGCCACTCAAAAGGACAAGACCCTAAATCTAGGCATCTCCCTCAAACATCAGATTCTCAGATCTGAGGTGCAAACTTATGTTACAAGAGGACAGGCGGGGGAAAAGCCGCCCATAATAGATTGCTGGTTAGAGCCTCACACACGCACACAAGCCTTCCAAGTCCATCCTGATAAGTCTGGAGAAGGGTTCGCCTCCACGTCAGAGCAGCTGAATAAATGTGTGCACTGCGCGTATTCAGCGTGCCCAGGGTGCTGCCTGCATTCTCCACCAATCTGTTAGCCTGACTGCTCTTTTATGTTATTAATATTTGGGGAATATTAGCTCTTAACAATATGCAGCCGGCCTTATGGGGTCTAGCCAGTGTATACAGGGGCGGCGCTAAACCGAGGCTTCTTAGAAACTGACACAGACTCCAAGTTAAAGCGTAAAAGAGATTGTTTACTGGAAGTATAATAAAAGATTTATAAACAATGTTACAGTGTTGTACTGTCATTCACACAGTTATACAGAACTAAGAAAATAGGTAAGAAATACAGAGACAATTGCATGAGCAGAGTAAGAGATTGTTTCTGTCAAGGGCGATATTTACCTCTATATGGATCAGTGGAATCCATCTGGAAAACGAGGGGAAGAAGTCTCCAGAAAGAAGACAAAGGATCGTGGTTCTGGACCAGCAGAAAGCCATGTGGCGGACCCCAGTGGTGCACCCAAGGGTCCGTGAGGGAGGAAGGAAGACAGGCAAGGAGCAGGAACTGTAACTAAACTAGGACAGACTTAGACAAAACTTAAAAACTCCCTGTGTTTCTTGGGGAGCTTTTAATTGGGAGGTGGTACCTGGGAGGATGGCATGATATGATGCCATCTCAAAAGAGCCTATAAGTGGTCTGTTCTCTAACTCTATCCACTAAGGGGGTGCTATAGGAGTGGTCAGTATTCAGATCTACCTGATGGTCAGGGCAGGGTGTTGACGTTGGCTGCATCTGGTGCCAGTCCTCTGGATCACAGGAGTGCTGGGCATGGGAACGAATTCTCAGGAAGCACCCCGCTGTCTTTGCACCCAGGTGTGAAGTCCTCTGATGTATCAAATGGAAATGAGATCCCGCAGCAGGGGGGGAGCATAAGCCTGTATGTGTGCCTGGAGGGCATACCTGTATTGAGTTGCTAAATAAGCCTGTGATCTCATGGCTTTATGTGTGAGAGTGTTTTTGAGTGCTTTGTCAACCTCTCGCCTGCAGGTGGCAACCTCAGAAAATGGTGTTCTGACCCTATTTTGTAGGTATCTGTTCCCATCTTCCCACTGGTTACCTAGTGCACTTTCATGTCTCACATAACTGATATCATAGTCCATATGCTACTCTCATAAATCATCAGAAAAGTTCATAAGAATGTTGTGCAGGCTTACAGCTCCCAGCAAAATACAAATATTTTGTATTGTATTAATATTTAACAGTTGTTATTGTTACTACTGGAAATTAGTTTAGTGAATGGTTGCCATATTTTTGTTATTTATTAGTCATATTCTGTTGACGTTGGCCGTTGTGTTTGTTGTTAATGTTAAGAGTTGTAATATACGTTTTAAAAATTTGAAAAATTAATAAATATAAAGTTATAAAAAAGAAAGAAAGATGGGGTATAAATTTTGTAAATAAATAAAATAATATAAATATAAATACATATATCGTGTATGGGGCCTTGTCCATATTGCTCTTGGGAAGCAGGAGCATCCCAGAATAATATCCAACTCAAGTGGATTAGCTACCAGAACTAAAAGACAGGTCAGAGAGCATGCCTGCTGTGACATCTAGTGTTTAGCAGAAACACCTTCAGGTTGATCATCCAGTTCCCCCAATTTTGAATGAAAACTAGGGTGCTACTGCATAGCCTGATCTTGTCACATCTCAGAAACTAAGCAGGGTCAGCTCTTGAATGGGAGACCACCAATGAAGTCCAGAGGAGTAGGCAATGGCAAACCACCTCTGAATGTCTCTTGCCTCGAAAACTCTATGGAGCCGCCATAAGTTGTCTGTGGCTTGATGGTGCTTTCCACCACCACCATCTCATAGCTGTTTTGCTTCACTGTGGCTCTTACATGAAGTTGGCTTATGCTGAATCAGACCATCAGTCCATCAAGGTCAGTATTGTCTACTCAGTCTGGCATCAGCTTTCCAGAGTCTCAGGAAGAAGCCTTTCACGTCACCTACTGCCTGGTCCTTTTTAAGTGGAGATGCTGAGGGTTGAAGCTGGGACCTTCTGCATGCAAAGCACAGGCTCTTGCACTGAGCCACAGCCCCTCCAAAACAGGAGCAGCCTATCCCCAAAAAACTACAGAGCATTTTCATACATTCATGCACCTTCTGGCTTCCTTTTGCTTTGCTATTTTCTTGACCTGCTCTGAGATGATCTTTTTTGAAAGACTGCAGTCAAACCACATTTGCCCAAGCGGGGGTAAGAAGGTACCATTCCCCCCCCCCCCCCAGGGACCTTCCACTGGCAACATTTTCCTTACCTAGGTCCTCTACAGCTGCCATTCCCACATCAGTAATTGACACAGTGGTCAATTTCCAGATTTTTTTAAAGCAAAGAAAGGCCTCTGGTGGCATGCAGGGAGTAAAGCGTGGGTAATAATTGTGTGTAGAATAGCCAGGAGATCCTAAGACTGTCTGGCAGGCAGAAGTTCTAGCTCTTTTAGCATTATGCACTGCTAGGAGGTGAGCTAGACTTGTTTTTAAGGCAAGAGATGTTTCAGGTGTGATTTGCCATTGCCTGCCTCTGCATTGACCCTGGTATTTCTTGGAGGTCATGCTTCAAAATGCTAGCCAGGTTCAACCTTGCTTAGCTTTCGAGATCTGACAAGATCAGGCTATCCAGGTCAGGGCAAAGTGTGGGTAAAATGGTTCTTGCTGCTGTAAACACATAGGCATTGGCAATTACTATGGAGTGTCCACATGGCCATTTTAAAGAGTGGGTGAAATGGCTACATGGACACTCCATTGTAACTGCCAGTGCTGATGTGTTTACAGCAGCAATAGGAGCCATACAGAGGACACATGGAAACATCCGTAGTGACTATTGCTGATTGGTAATTGATGGGAAGATTAACCAGTATCAGCACAGACTGTATCATTTATCTAGTGTGACTCTTAACTGGATGAATTTACCAATGAAAGAGGGAAGATAAGAAACCAGAAGATGTGTTTAAGGCCATTATCAAACATAGTTAGTTGACAATAAAACCAAAAGAAGCCTTAATTCATTACTGAAATTGCCAGTGGGCTTCTTAGAGGGAGGGCTATAGGTAAGGAATGGATCTTTGGGGCTGGTAGCTATGATTTCGGTCTGCCAAGAAAGAGAATGAGAGGGAGAACAGTAGCCATACTTATTCTGTGATTCACTTGTGGCTTTGCATTGAAAGATTGCAAAAATAGTTATGGTTGCAGAAGGGGAACTAAGAATGTGCAAGACCTCAGCAAGCAATTGAGCAGAAAGCAACAAATTCTATTGCAGTGTGTCACTGTGGGTCTTTTTAAAAAATCACCGACGTCCTTTATATATCTTGCACGTCAGAAATGTTTTTACTGCACAGGTTCTGCATATCTGTGACAAGCATGGCATCTTGCCCCCCCATGCAAATCTAGCAGGAAGTAGGTTTGCTTAAGCAAACATTTAACAAGACTTAGTAATTTTGCATTTGCCTTTTTCAGCAGCACTAATGTGGATTTTATCGATTTAATTTATATGCTCATATCTTGGCTCAACAGCATGACTTTGTCGGCTCTGTAGTACATCTGCTGTGGTGAGAGGCTGTTATGGAGGGCAAATTAATGCTTTGGGAAAGAGGTTGATTTTGTTCTTCTAAGGGACGTGAGTCACATCATGTATGTGGACCGGAGGAAATGTGTGCAAAACTGGAATTCTGATTTTTGTTTTTTAGTTTCTCGGGGGAGATTTTTGTAGGGCTTCCTTTCCAGAGAAAAACAATTGGTTCTGGTCATATGACGAAACATTTAGAGAATAAAGTGAACTTATGTTGCAGTCCTACTAGTGCTTATTTGCATTGCCAGAGTCAAGGCCTGGAAAATCAAAGTAATAAAAAGCATGCCTCTGAGCATGTGCTGAAGTCTTTCCGGGTTGTTTTGTCCAGATTTTGGGAGTGATGGGGTCTTGGGTAGAAGTATTGTAATATGAATGGGATATCCATACAAATTCTTTCAGCTGCCATTTGGGCAGAGCAAATGTGAAACAAAACCAATGTTTGAACACAAGAAAAAAGACTACTTACCTTGGTGAAACATGGTTCATGCATCCAAGAAACTGGTTTTTCTGTGGTAAGAAAGTGAAATTAGCATCATTTTAATCTAGTCTCCCTGATGGTCTCTCAAGGGACAGAAGGAAACTAGGTTGGGGATTTCATAAATACTTAGACCCAGGTAGGGTTGCCAACCTAAGAGGGGCCTGGAGATCTCCCAGTATCACAGCTGATTTCCAGACTATAGAGATCAATAACCTTGGCGAAAATGGCTGCTTTGGTGAAGCAACTCTATGGACTTATACCATACTGAGGTCTTTCCTCTCCCCAGATGCTGCCCTCTCCACGTTCCACCATCAAATCTCCAGGAATTTCCCAGACTGAAGTTGAACTGACATGGCAGGGGCATGGAGCTTGGAGGTTCTTGACCAGGGGTCATTTCGTAGAAAAAAAGGTGCAGGAGCTCATTAGCATAACTCATTAGCATAACTTATTTGCATATGCTAAACCACCTGACATCACTGGAAGTATGTCAGAAGGCAAGAAAGAGAGAGGGAGAAAGAAAGAAAGAAAGAAAGAGCTGGCAGAGAGGGACAGTTACTAATCCAAGCCTCAGAAGTACCACTATTCTGGGAGGATAGCTTCAGTGGTGGCTGAAGCCTTCAGAAGGCTGGTCGGAGGAACAAGGACCTTTCCAGGGGATCGGGTTGTTTTGCTGCAGCTGACACAAGCAGGCATTCCCCCGCGGGGGCGGGGGCTGGCACCAACTCCCAGAGCTGAGCTCCCCCGAGCTCCTTCTCGAAATGACCCCTGGTAAGAACCATGATCCACTACAGTCACACGGAGGCTTCTATGTGTTTTCTCGCAGGCTCTTGTAGAGTATAAACTAACCTTTAGAAAGTGAGGGGATGCTCATTGCCCAGCAGAAAATGTATTCCTTATTTGTTGAGTCCATTTTTATCCTGCCCTTCCTCCAAGGAGCTTGGGGTGGCATACATCATCCTCTCCCCCTCCTCCATTTTATCCTCACAACAACTCGGTGAGGTAGGCTAGGCTGGGGGAGGATGAGTGCTTCCACGGCAGAGGGAGAATTTCAACTTGGGTTTCTCAGATCCTAGACTAACCACTGCACCAGACTTGTTGAGAAGATGTTCAGTCTGGATTTCATCCACCTTTTAAAAAATTGCTTTGAATATAACTTCACTAGCAGTTTTGGAGAGGCCAGCATGTATAGGTGCCAAAAGTGCTTATAAAATAAACCAAACAACCATCTTTCAGTAGATTATGCACTGAATGCACACAAATATTTTCCTTCCATTTACTGGCAATAGCAAATGTTAGACTCTTCTCTCCCCCTCTTGGGGTTGTGTGGTGGATAAATATCTGCAAGCCATTTATGGTCCCCCCAGCCCAGTCTTGATTATGCAATGTAATATGTAATTTGACGGTACAAAGTCTCTCAGCAACATTAATAAAATCGTAATTATATTTAGTGGTTGAGAGAATGAGCTGTGAACCAGGAGATTGCCAGTTAAAATCTCATTTCAGCCGGATACTAGCCACGCTGCTTTCTCTTTGCCCCAATCCTCCATCAAGGGATCGTACTGGGTTGTGATACTGGCCTACCATGTAGGGTTATTTTATTATATTTGTGAATTTTTTAAACACTCAGACCGATTTCCCATGAGGCGCAGCTCCACCGTCACTCTTCCCTTTCTCCCGAATGTGTGCGTCAATTTCCCACTATTTGCCCTGTGCTGCATTTTGACCTGCAGCTTTGCCCGATTTCCTCCGCAGCTTTGTGATCCTGTTTTTGGAGGATTGTGAAGCTGCGGGGAAAATTGGGCGAAGCCGCAGATCAAAATGCGGCATGGGGCAAATAGTGGGAAATTGATGCATGCAATTGGGGGAAAGGGAAGAGTGACCGCGGAGCAGTGCCTCATGGGAAATCGATCTCAGGAAAAGATGTACAGATACTGTAATATTTCTACAATTAATGACTTAGTGCTTTGTATATCCTGTTTGTTTCTGAATATGACGTGAATTGAAGCCATCTCTACTTCCAATTAACCTCTCATTTCAGCTAAAACAGTAGTAGCTAGATGGGTGGAAAATAAACAGTCACTACAGAACTTCTAAAAAAAATCAGCATGCTATCTATGTTTTCTTTTAAATGTTTTATAGGCATAGTATATAACTACAGGTTAAGAATACTCCACATCTAACCCAGTATCCTGTTTCCAGCAGAGGACAGCAGGAGGACTCTGGAATGCTTTTGAGCAAGTACTGATGGAGAGAAACCCTCCCCCCAGCATCTGGCACTCTGAGCTAGACTGCCTCTGAACATGGAGGTTATCATGGCTAACAGGTATTAATAGCTTTCTCTAACCCTCTTGTCAAAAGCCATCTCATCTTTTGAAGTAAAGTGAATTCCATAAGATCAGTTTTTGGAGCAGGGTAGGGGGTCTGTTCTCAATAGAGTTGCCAACCTCCAGGTAGAGCCTGGAGATTTCCCAGAGTTATAACTGGTCTCCAGATATCCAAGATGAGTTCTCCTGAGGAAAACAACTGCTTTGGTGGGTGGGTGGTCTGGCATTATGTCCACTGATGTCCCTCCCCTTCCCAAACCCCAGTCTCCCAAGACTTCCCCCCCCTCAAATCTCCAGGAGTTTCCCTACCTGGAGCTGGCGAATGTCATTCTCAAGGCATTGTCTATCAGTTTCTTTTGTGTGACCTGGAATTCTACCACAGTATTTTTTTTCTGCTCAATCTTTCAATCTTTTCATAATATTTTTATCAGCTTGGCTGCCCTTTTTCTGTACTTTTTCCAACTATACAGTTGCTTTTTATTTTTGTCAAGGGATGACCAATAATTACAATTATATGTATACAAAAAGCCGGACCCGCAAAACTTGCCGGGGGGGGGGGGGAAGTATTCCCAAAGGCTCCCGGCCTGCAGAAGCAGCTCCACATTAAGGAGGAGGAACTGGCTGCAGCCTTCTCCCGACCACCACCCCCAAGCACCAGCAGCGCGGCCTGAGCAGCTCCCAGATGGCGGGCCCACCAAGCCTCCCTACCCAACGGCAGTGAGGCAGAGTTCCCAATGCATTCTCTGCGCATGCGCAAAGACCGCTCTTTTACTTTGGGGGGATTTAAGTATCCCCTACATAGTTTTTTTCAACTTTTCAGATTTTTCTGCATCCTGGGGATTGCCCCAAGTATACAGGAAAATCTCTTTGCCCTCTATGTGCCCCAGATATGCAGATTTATATATCCACACAAGGGGGACAACTTGGCTATTAGAAATATTGATATTTTTTTAAAAAAGAAAGAGCAAAAGAACTCCACATTCCAGATGTCCAAAAAGTATGGAAAACGTGCTCTCTGTTATCCCCATGCATATATTCAGTGCTACTACTAAACATTGTTCAAGGGTTAACCTCTTCCTTGGACCTGTATAAAAATATTAATCCAGTTGCCACAGGGTTCTCTGAAACTGAAATTTACTGAGGTAATCAAAAGGTATGTTTTTGGATCAACACAACATCCTTTCATCAAATGGGGGGAGGAACAATACAATAGTCCATCTGAAAGGGCATTCGTAGCTGAATCCATCATATTTACTGCGTTTAATCAAAACTTGATTTGGTTAAATTTATCCCATATGCCTTGGGCACGCTGTGCTCCTTGTTCCAAGCTCCAAGACGCAAGTCTGTAAATATGTGAAGGAGGCTTTGAATATTCTGGTCTTGAATGCTAATAAGATCAGGGGTGTTCACATTAATGCTGTTAAGGCTAGAACTTTGCAACGGGGAGACCTGGTTTCAAATTAGGGCTGGAGTGTTTCACTGACTAGCTGCTTTAATTGGTTTTTCAAAAAAGGCATATTTAGATCAACCCAAAGAGACATCTTGTTTAAGTGGAAAGAAGTTGTTTAAAACGTTTAGTGCTTTTAGATTGAAACAAGTACTTACAAACACAGCTGATGTTGCTGCCATGGGAGAGGCGTTCCCTCTGGGATGCGAGAGAAAGAGGAACGCTACTTCTAGTGACTGCCGATTTATTTATACCCTGCTTTTCTCCTTAATGGAGCCCACAACATTGTTTAACTCCTCCATTTCATGCTCCTGACAACCAGGTTGAGAGTTAGATTAGGCTGCCAGAGAATGACTGGCCCAAGATCACCCAGCGAGCTTCTATGGCAGGGTAGAAATTTGATCCTGGGGCCTCCCGATTAGTCTGAGTGCTATGTCACACAACATGTATGGCTGGCAGGGGTCATTTCATAGAAAAAGAGGTGAATGAGCTCATTAGCATAACTCATTAGCATATGCCACGCCCCCTGACATCACCGGCTGAATGTCAGTTTCAGCCCCATTATACTCTATGGGCCATTGAAGTCAATGGCAAAAACTCATAGGGCATATGAGGGGCTGGAGGAGTGGGGGTTTGAGGGAGAGACTCCAAACTTGCAGGGTAGCTGCTGAAGCCTCTCCCTGAAATACCCACGAGGTTTCAAGGAGTTTGGACCACGGGGTCCAATTCTACAGGCCCCCAAACAGATTGCCCCATCGCCTCCATTGTTCTCTATGATGGGAAAAAAACGTTACTTTTTTCCCACCATAGAGAACAATGGAGGGAATGGGGGCAACCTGTATATCTAAAAGGAAACAGGAGTTTCCCACTAGTGCACATTAATGTATTTAATTGTCACAGAGTGTTGGCTGCATTAACTCAATGTAAGGTGTTGTGTGGAAGCTCTAGACTGCAGATTCCCATTCCAAAGTGTGGTATAGTGGTTACTCTGGGATTGAGGAGATATAGCTTCAGATCCCACTCATCCATGAAGCATAGGCAGAGAGAGACACAGAAATAAAGAGGGTAGGGAGAATTAACCTGCAATCAACCCCCAAATCAGAAAAGTAAAAAAGCTGAGGGGCAAGGTGAATATCTGACAAACAGACTTACTGTTTGTAAAACCAAAAGGATTCTAAATCAAATAAACATCCTTAAATATACCAAAAATGGTTCAAAGTAATTATAGCATATATGGACAGAAGGGCCCTCCAGAAGGGACTTCCAAGGCTAGGGAGAAGGAGAGGTTGGTTGCCATTGCCATCTTCTGTAGAGTCTTGCTTGGTGGTCTCCCATCCAAGTACCAACCCTACTTAACTTCTGAGATATGATGAGATCAGGCAATACCGTGCCATCTTCTTTCCCATCATGGCATATAGTAGTAGAGTAAGTTTACTGTATATGGCCATAGGCCTTTACAATCCATTTGCGATAAAATCAGAAATGTATGAACACAATGTAAAATGTACAGATTTAAAATTTATACATCTCTAAAATCTAACGGTTTCAATTGGTCAGTTACTTATTTGCTTTCTTTCTAGATTTGCTCTTATCCTCTTTGCTGCCAGAGCCAAAGGTGCCATCTTATTAGATATAAAAGGGTTAATGTCTAATACCATATAAGCTAATTTAGTGGAGTCAGACAAGGTATAAACACTAGATAAAATGTTGGTAAGAATTTTTTCCCTAGGTTCCAGGCATAGAGGACAATTGAAAACATAATGGGGAAGGTCCTCTACCGAACTTCCACAGATACATATATTTCGATCCAGAGGTTTTTTTGGTAGTATCCAGCAAGCATCTCAGTGGGAATAGTCTGAAAACATAATGATGAGAGTGCCACTCTGAGACTGTAGCCTGAAATTTCAGTTAGATAAGATGCTCTAAAGTGATCTTTTTATGATTTTGTACCATGGTGGCAAGGTTTCAATGACTGATTGAAAAATTGTCAATTTGGGCATCCTCTCTTTATATCCATTCCTGTTAATCAACAATTATTTCCTGAGGGCTGAATCAAATTGTCTGGAATGGTGTATCTAGATGTAATATCACTGAAGAAAACTAGACAGGTCTTGTCTTTGCTTTGCAACGACTCGAAACTGTTTTCTAAGGGAGGTAGGACTTACCCATTGGTTTCCCCCTCATGATTTGAGAATTGCCAGGTGGGCATGTGTCCTAACCCAAGGAAGGCCGAGTTCTGCCCATAACAGGGCCACTGGTGTCCCTTTTGGTTGGGGCAAAATGCGTCTCATAAAAAGATTTTGGATTATGTCCAAATTACTGACAATTTACTCTTTCCACCCCCATATCTCAATTCTGTACAATAAGTGGGCAATAACTTTGCTGACAAAGAGCTTAATAAGAAAACCACCTCCAGTAAGCTGCCCTGAGCAAGAGGGTAGGGTAGAAGTTTGAAAAATAAATAAATAGTATAATGGAATCTCATTATTGCTCTGATTATTTTAAAGGCAGAAGCTTCTATAAGATTTAATTGAGTATTCCATTTCGGGGTTTCACTAACAGTTATGCCATCATGGCATACACAACACTCCTATTAACAATGATAAGACCAGGCAGGAATGCACAGGAACGGAGTTCCGGCTGGCTCCTGAGTTGGCCATGCCTACAACCAAAACCTCTGGCATGCATGGCTACAGAGTACGCAGCCCTCCCCACGTTACACACAAGAGGGAAAGGCGGCATGTTAAAATGCCTTCTTTCCCTCCGGGGAGCCCCTCCAGATTTCCTTGTCAATTTCACTCCCCCCCCCCCTCAGCTGAGACTGAAATTGACAAGGAAAAGCCTCTCTCTGCCTTCATGGAAAAGGGCAGGCAGGGAACCCAGCACATTGAAAATGCCTTTCTTTCCCTCCCCATGCCTGCCCTGTGCTTTTCCAGCCCCCCTAATATACGAATGAGCTGTGCTGTCAGGGATGAGGCCTAATATGCTCATGAGTTTCTGCTGTTGGGTGTGGCCTGTTGTGCTAATGAGTTCCTGCTGGGCTTTTTCTACAAAAAAAGGCCTGGATAAGACAGAAGACCAAACGTGTTTCACATTTGGGCAAGACAGCTGGTCCAGTCACCAGCAGCCCAGGTTCTAATATCCTAATGCCCAGTACATTGCAGCTGTCAGTGCAGCTCGGCTCTTGCATAGCTCCAGATATGCCAGCCTAATTTTGGAGTACCCCTGCGTAGTCCCCTTCCTAAACTGTCCAGAGACAGGTCTCAGGACGGCCCAGTCATACCCTCAGGCTATCTTATATCACCAGGTTGCTGTGAGAATAAAATGAAGGAGAATAGAAACATCTCTGCCAGCCAGAATGACTTGGACGATAAAAATGTGATTACAGATGTTCCAAGAGTATCTTGGAAATGCCTCAGAAATTAGTTGAAGATGGTTTTATGACAATGGTTTTTTCAGGTGGCTTGACTGCAGAGCAGTAATATATTGTATTGCTGTCATAATATTGGCAAAGAGGGCACAATATCCAGTTATTAATTCTTGGAGAAGCACCCCGAGGAGTACAATAGTGATTAGAAACCAGTGTATGTAACACCATTACTAACAAGAGATCTGTTCTGAGAGGGAATTGTTTTTAAGACAGTGTGTGCTTCCCACACAATACACACAGATTTTGGCTCCACACTGTCACCTTGGTCAAACAGAGATTGCAAGCTCTTGAAACAAACAAACAACAAGGAAAAAAAGGGGCGATGGTCAGAGAAATCTCTTCCAAAGCCCCTTCAACTTGTTAGGAAACAAAACTCTATTGTGTGTTATCTGCCTGAAAGCCAAAGACTTGAATATATAGGAGAAGAATACATAAACAGGTAGTTTAGGATGGTGGTGGTGGGGAATTAAAAAGAAATCAGGTGGCAACTTGAACACTAGCAGGAATTGTTTCACTGTGAGCTTTTGTGAATTCAGAACTCACTTCAACAGATGCATCAGAGGGAGACGGAGAAGGCAAGGCAAAAGATAGGTGTTCAGTGGATTCAGATGAATAGCATTCCTTGGTATCTGTTCTTAATGTAGAATACATGAAAAATCAAATCATTGAGCTTCACATGCTGTTTTTTTACCTACAATTGAACAGTGAAATCAGCTGTCTGGCATCTATTTGTTTAACATTCCCTGTTGACTATTTGCCTCCTGAATTTAATGTTGCCATTTAATCATTCAGGGTTTTCTTTCTGCCTTTCTTCATACATAGGATAACAACCCTGGTGCAATGAAATAAATATACAATGGCTTATAGCAATACCCAAAGCTCAGATCTGGCAGAGAGAAGGTTCATAA
This sequence comes from Lepidodactylus listeri, assembly GCA_029233225.1. Taxonomy (NCBI): domain Eukaryota; kingdom Metazoa; phylum Chordata; class Lepidosauria; order Squamata; family Gekkonidae; genus Lepidodactylus; species Lepidodactylus listeri. Next base: position 27,981,790 of record JARCFY010000009.1, read on the forward strand.
AAATTTTCTCTTCCACATCTGAGCTTTTGGTATTGCTGAGCCGTTATATATTTATTCCTAGCAAAACAGGAGGGGGAGTTTTTCTTTGCATTTCTTGAATTAAATTTCAGAGCTGACCAACAGTTCCACTGGAATCATAATGACCCTCAGTAGCCATCTTGTAAGGACTGAGAAAGCAGAATTCATCACTGATATCCAGATACCTTTAATTTTCTTTAAAAGCAACCATGGCATGGGGGGGGGGGATTGGATCAGGGTCAGGGTGCAATGGAGGAGGAATATCCTCTCCCCTGTGCCATTTTCCTAGTCAAAGTTGTACCACGTCCCTCCTATTTGCCCAAGAAGAGAAATGACAGATTTACTTTTCAGGTGAAAAAGTCACTGCCAGGTTACTCTGCCTTCCAAACAGTCAGTGACAAGACCACCATATCCAATGGGAACCAGGCCTGTAGCTACAATGGGGCATCTCAAGGCCAGGCCCCCCCAACTTACCACCCAGGCCTCCTGACTTCCCATCCAGCCATTTTATTTTATTTTTGCACACACACCACAGCCTCGCTGCACTGATCCATCACCTTGCCCTGCCCCCCGGCACCCTTGCCTCTCATCTTTTTCTCTCCTCACTTTTAAAAAACTTTTACTCTCTCATCACCCCTGACACAGCCTGGGGGTATGTGTGGGGGTGTCCCCCAACTTATTTAAATGCCCCCCCCAAGTAAAAAATCCCGGCTACTGCCCTGATGGGAACCTCTTGAAGATTTCTTAACTTCAGACACAAATGTGTGAATCAGATGAAACAGATCCTCTAAATCATGGGCACATGCAGTTTATGGTCAAACTTGCATATATCACTATTCCTTCCAAGGAATCACTTCATATATCACGTCACTGAGCCCAGCTATCTGTATTAAAAAATATTTTTTTTAGAAAACAAATCCCCAGTGTCCTTCTTCTCATCCCTGCATTTTTACAGAACGCCAAACCTGTGCCATCAGAGGAAGGATCAGCTTCCATAAATCTATTGAAGGGATTGTTGCTTGCAACCGTGGAAACTTTTATGGAATTAGTTGAAAGATTAGGGTTGAACTCAAAACAACAAATACATTTTGATGCCAAGGTAACTCAAATTCTACAGCTGATAAAGTGTCCCTTCTCCCTCTGAGGTGGAGGCCATCTTGTGGGTGACTCCCACCCATCTCTAGGGAGGCAGGAACAACTAAACTTCCTGTTTCCTGTGGTGGGAGTCACCCTCAACTCAGTTCGTTTCCTGCCTCACAAGGGAGCGCAGCTTGGAAATTCGGCTCTGCCTAATTCCTATTCCAAATTGATTCTATCCACTTTTCTTTACTCTCTCTCTCTCTCTCTCAAGTATTTTAAAAAAAAAAAAGCCTCCCTACTCTCTCTTCTCCGTTCCGGTGCCACTTTGGGAAAGGGTGCTTCAAGCCCCCCCCCTCCCCCAACTGACTGCTCCTGCCTCGAGGAAGCCTAGAAATGCAGTCGGCGACGGCACCCAGCGACGCGCAGGCTGGTAGCTCAAAGAGGAAGCATTCCTCGGACAGCCAGCACAGCAGCGGCGGCGGCGCCACAAAGCGCGCCAAAATGGCTCACTCCGCGGCTCGGGAGAGCGCGGCGAAGATGGCGGCCATCTTGGAGGGATCGGGCCGCGGCGCGTCTATCAGGGACGGCTCTGAATGCCCCCCCGCCTCCTGATAACCCCCGGGGTGAATGCCGATCGGGGGAGGCGCTGATACACGATATTCAGGAGAGCTTTGCAGACGGAGACGAGAGGGAGGCGCGGGAAGACACCGCTTCGGCAGGCGCATCAGCGGATGAGGTGATTGATGACTCCTTCCCCTTCTCCCCAGCGGCCATGGCATTCTTCCGCAGGGCAATGCGCGCGGAAATCATTGATTTTTGTTCAGGGGGGGGACCAGCTCCCACTTCCAGTCTACCTCACTCTCCAGCCAAGGGCAAAAGCTCTCAAGGGAAACACCCAGCTAAAGCAGCCCAAAAGACCAGGCACCTTGACCCCCCTGACTCTGAGAATGATGATTTGTCCCACCTCTCCAGTGACAGGGAGGAAGGGGAATTTTCCTCAAATGAGGATGAAGGGGAACCTTTACCAAAACCCCAACAAAATAGGGATCAGGCTTTTAGATTCTTTAAGCCAGAGGATCTCCACTATCTATTGAATAAAACCCTGGCTGCCTTACATGTCCAGGGTAATCAAAAAGCAGCAAAACCCTCGCCTATGCCACAAGAGCCAGATGAAAACTCAGATATCTTTGATGAGTTTTTCCCCCCGGTGGACCCCTCAGAACTAGCCTTCCCCTTCCCAGGATTTTATGTTAGGAAGGTTAAGGCAGAGTGGTAAAGGCCCTTTTCTTCTAAACCATTCCCAGGGTCCACTAGAAAATTGTATCCCATGCACTCATCAGCCTTAGATCTGTTGCAGGTACCAGTGGTTGACGCTCCAGTGGCAGCACTCCAATCGTCTGGCGTGGTCTCAGAGGACGGGCATGGGACCCTAAGAGACAATCTGGACAAAAGGGCAGAATTCGTCTTACGCAAAGCCCATGAAGCCAACGCCATGGCGGTAAGAGCCTCCTCGGCTGCCTCCACAGTATCCAGGGCAGCCATAGTCTGGATGCGTCGGCTTATTCAAATGCTGCCCGAGGGCAACCGCGGCCTGTTGGATGGGGCAAACCGGCTTCTCAAAGCGATCTCCTTCTGCGCAGATGCCACGCTCGACTCAGTGGTTTTCTCTGCGCGGGCTATCTCCACGACGGCAGCCGCTCGATGTATTCTATGGCTAAGAGCATGGCCGGCAGACTATCAGTCTAAGGCTGTCGTTTCAGCATACCCATTTCAGGGAGACAAGCTCTTCGGGGAGCCCCTGGAGAAGATCCTAGTGGAAACTAGAGACAAAAAGAAAACTCTTCCCAGAACGATCCGAACGACAGACAAAAGACCGAATACCACATACTCCTTTCGGACCTTTAATTCGTCCTTCAGAGCCCGTCAGGACAATAGACGACCCACTTGGACCACCAATAAGCAGCCTTTTCGTAGAGGTGGTTTTTCCAACGCGCACAGATTCGGAAAACCCTTCAGCGGCAGACCTGACAAGGGAGGCGACCCCAAGACCTCTAAGGCGTGACTATGCTGTCCCACCAGTGGGAGGCCGTCTACTCTACTTCAATCAGCAATGGCTGTCCTCCCAACCAGACTCTTGGACAAGAGACGTTGTCACATTGGGCTACAAAATAGAATTCAGAAGCCACCCACCTCCACGGTTTCTTTCTTCTCCGACCCACAAAAAACCCATAAAGAAAGCCCGGACTCTGGCCGCCATAGATCACCTACTACTAATCCAAGCAGTGGAACCAGTACCCCCAGACGAAAGACGGACCGGAGTGTACTCTCTTTTTTTCACAGTCCCAAAAAAGAACGGAGATTGGAGGGCAATCCTCGATTTGAAATTCTTAAACAAATATGTCACTCTCAAGCACTTTCGCATGGAGACGCTGCGGTCCATCGCGGAAGCCCTCCAACCCGGGGAGTTCCTAACTTCAATAGATCTTATGGAGGCATACCTTCACGTTCCCATTTATCCATCTCACAGACGCTTCCTGCGGTTCTGCATAGGGGAGTCCCATTTTCAATTCCGGGCTCTCCCGTTTGGTCTATCCACCGCTCCCTGGGTATTTACAAAGGTACTGGTTCATCTGGTTGTATTACTCCGTCAGATGGGCCTGCACATTCATCCCTATCTCGACGATCTGCTGATCAGATCGCCATCGGCGGACCAATCGATAAGGGATGTGGACCTAGTCATCCAACATTTGGAAAAATTCGGATTCCTAATCAACAAGCCAAAGAGTCACCTACAACCCTCTCAGAGGTTAGAACATCTGGGTGTATTAATCGACACCCAAGCATCCAGATTATTTCTCCCACTGTCCAAAGTGAAGAAGCTCAAGTCGATAGTGACACAGGTAATCAGAGCTCGCACCTCTTCGTTATCCCTACTAGCCAAACTGATGGGGATGATGGTCTCGACCTTCGACGCCCTACAGTGGGGCCGATTCCATTCCAGACCATTACAGAGCCTGCTCCGGCCCTATCAAAACCACATAGCACTGAAACTCGAGATATCCATAAAAGTTCCCTTACAAGTCAAGTCCAGTCTTCGATGGTGGACCATCCCACACAACCTCTCACAAGGCAAGTCTTACTGGATTCCAAACCCACTTCAGGTCTTCACAGACACCAGCCTGTCAGGCTGGGGGGCGACTCTCATGCATCGCCCTGCTCAAGGGAAATGGAAGCAGAGTCAAAACTACCAATCAATCTGTTGGAGCTTCGAGCCATCCGCCTGGCTCTGATGAACTTCTCTATACATCTACAAGGAAAGAACGTCCTGGTAAGGACAGACAATGTCGCAGCGAAAGCCTATCTGAGCAAGCAGGGCAGCATGAGGTCATCTGCACTGGCAAGAGAAGCAAAGCCACTTCTGCTCTGGGCAGAAAGTCACCTGGCATCCCTGAGCGCAACACACATACACGGCGCAGACAACACGCAAGCCGACTGGTTGAGTCGTCAGTCGATCCAGGAAGGGGAATGGTCTCTTCACCCGACCCTGTTTCAAATGATCATCTCAACACTGGGGGAGCCAACAGTGGACCTATTCGCCTCTCCTTACAATGCTCAACTACACAGGTTCTACACCAGATTTTTCCACCCAGCAGCGGAACAGATAGATGCTCTCCTGGCCCCGTGGCCCAGAGAACTGCTGTATGCCTTCCCACCTCTGCCGATTCTTCCAAGACTCCTGCGAAGGATTCGATTCTTGGAAGCGGATGTCATTGTGGTGGCCCCCTATTGGCCTCGTCGGCCATGGTTCACATCACTGCAGGAGTTGGCAGTCGACCGTCCACTTCGTCTACTAGTCCAGATCGACATACTCACCCAGGGCCCGATCAGGCATCCCGACCCGGGATGGTTCCTTTTGACCGCTTGGAGGTTGAAAGGCAAAAATTCAGGCAACTAGGCTACGGGGAGCCGGTTATTGACACCATACTGGGCTCCAGAAGGTCCTCTACGATCAGAATATATAACGTAACGTGGAAAGCCTTTGTCCGATGGGCAAGGAGGAAGAAGATTGATCCTATTCGACCAAAACAGAGTTCGGTGTTGTCGTTTCTACAAGATGGGCGATCATCTGGCCTAAAAGCGTCTACACTTCGATGGCAAATGGCAGCTTTAGCGACAGTCCTGCTACTATACGGAGGACAGACAGTCTCACAGCATCCTCACGTACGAAGGTTCCTAAAGGGAGCGGCACTTGCTGATCCACCAATTTGCCACAGATTTCCAACGTGGCGACTCAACCTGGTCCTTACGGCACTTACAAAACCTCCAATTGAACCTATACAACATATATCAATGAAGTTTCTGAGGATGAAGACTCTCTTCTTGGTGGCCATCACCTCGGCCAGGAGGGTCTCAGAAATCGGAGCTCTGTCTACTCGATCCGATCTCTGCGTCTTCCACAAGGACGCAGTAGTTCTACGCACGGATCCATCGTTTCTCCCAAAAATCAACTCCACATTCCACAGAACACAGGAAATTTGTCTTCCTTCTTTCGCATCAAATCCTACCCATCCAACTGAAAGGACTTGGCACACACTGGACGTTCGTAGGTCACTGAAATGCTTCATTTGGAGAACGGTCTCCATAAGGAAAACAGAGGCCCTATTCATCAATATTTCACCTCCCCACACGGGCAAGAAAATGTCTACATCGGCTATCAGTCGCACCGTCCGGCTATGCATCGCTGAAGCTTACAATGCCATGCACCTCAAAGTTCCACAAGGGATTACTGCCCATTCGGTTCGCAGCGCAGCCACTAACGCGGCGTTTTACAATAGAGCCTCAGTTGAAGAAGTCTGTAGAGCGGCCACGTGGACATCCTTATCCACTTTTGTTAGGCATTATAAAATCAATACCTACGCTTCTGCAGACGCTGCCTTCAGACGTCGCATCCTACAAGCTGTGTTGAATGAAAATGACGATCCCCCACCCGGAAAGTAGGACCATTGCTCTGGGAGGTCCCACAAGATGGCCTCCACCTCAGAGGGAGAACGACCAGTGGTAACTTACCGTGAGGGGTCCTTCTCCTCTGAGGACCGGAGGACATCTTGGCCCTCCCTGGATCGTCTTAAGCAGGTACCTCGATGGGTTGAGAGGGAGTTGGGAAGCAATCTGTAATATTTAGGCGATTGACCTCACGGAATCGCAGGTTACGTTTGAGAGAGAATTCTTCTTGTTAATCTCTTCCTGTTTTTTCTCTTGTTCATGTTTATTAATATACTCTTAGTCAAGTTTTTCTAGCTTTCGGAGTTACCGAACTGAGTTGTGGGTGACTCCCACCACAGGAAACAGGAAGAAGTTTAGTTGTTCCTGCCTCCCTAGAGATGGGTGGGAATCACCCACAAGATGTCCTCCGATCCTCAGAGGAGAAGGACCCCTCATGGTAAGTTACCACTGGTCGTTCTACAGACATTTACCGAGGAGTAAACATCATTGAATACAATTGGGCTTTCACCTAGGTAAACATACATAGGATTGGCCTGTAAATTATGCTTTTGGTAACTGTATCCGGCATATTTAATACTGCTTCTATTGACTGTAGGAAGGAGCACTGAGGAGCAAGGACCCATCTGCTGACCTTTGCAATACCTGCTGAGTTTTCTTCTGTTAGTGACACTTCAGCAGGCATTGTTACATGAGTTAAAGTTAATTACAGAAATAAAGGGTGTGTGTGTGTGTGTGTGTGCGCGTGCGTGCGTGCGTGTGTACTCAGGGGACAAAAATCTAGGTCCCCTGGTCACTGGTGCCCCTAAAGCTGGTTAAGTAATCTGATTTTTATAGGATATTTGACATGCATTCCAGTAGCATGAGGGGGGCCTTTGAGTGCATCTTTGACTGGGGGCCCTTGATGGTACTTGATGACTCTGTAAATAGAAATGTGATTCATCAGATGAGGTTTCTTCATGTCTGCTTCATTATACATTTGCTTTCAGGTTCAGTTTAAAAGGCTGTCTTTAATTTTAAAATCCTCTTTCAGCCTGAGACTCAACTATTTGAAGGACTGTGGGCTGGATCCTAGTGTTTTGCTCCACTGGCACTTATCCGGATGCACCCATGGAAGGCACTTCGCAGGGGAGGAAATGTACAGCTGGTGGAAGAAAAAAATGTTAGGATCCAGCCCATTCTTTCTCCGTATATGACCACTTTCCATTTCAGGCTGGAACAGCAGAGCTCATTAGGGGTCCTATCAACCCCTTGAATGAGAATGACGGGGGCAATGATATTCTCTGGCAGTTCCTGCTTTAGGTATATACTTTCTGAAGGGCAGGGAAACTCCCCCCCCCCCCCCCCCCCGCTTTTCTGGAAAGGCTACAAGACTTTAAAAAAATTAGCTGGACTTTTGGCGCATGAGTCTATTTGGCTGGTTTTTGTAAAAAAGATTTTGTGATGATGTTTTAACTGTTTCCATTGCGATCTGATGCATGTTGAACATATAAGCCAAATGTGGACAATCACAACCTAATCAAAGAACAAATTTAAAGAAAACAGTCATGAGAGTCTGACCCACAAATCAACCAGTCAACAGGACTCGCAAAGAAAATGCTTTCTGTATATTATTGTCAACAAGCACCACAACACAATGAACAAATTCCTTCAAATCATAAGAATATCCTTGTGTAAAAATATATCATTGTTGTCTCCAGATTATATAACAACGTTTCAAAATTGGATCTTCCTCAGGAAATATTAGAGTGGCACAAAAGCTCTCATGCTCATAAAGTGTTTTAGAAAAAATCAGGAAAGAGAATACATTTAGATAGGATGTTGATCTCAATACGTATTCAGGCTCAAATATGCCTGAGATCCATCAGAAGCTTAGCAGCATATTTGAGCTTGAATACGTATTGAGATCAGCATCCTATCTAATTGTATTATCTTTCCTGGTAATTTGCATTTTCTTTGCAAGTCTTGTTGACTGCTTGATTTGTGGGTCAGACTCTCACAACTGTTTTCTTTACACATGTTGACCATAGGACATGGAACTGCTGGGGAAATGGTATATACATTTGAAAATAAATAAGCACCACGGTCACCATCAAGTTTTACTCTTGAGCCAAGTGATCAGGGAACCCTGAATCCCAGCCCTGTGTGCAGTTGAGCAGCTGAGGTCTGTGGTACAAAACTCTTTATTGGAAGTCCAAGAAAATGTGTTAATGTTTTTACTCCCTTTACAGGAAGAATGTTTTTTTTAATGTACAAAGCCATTAGTCCAATATCGAATGCTTTTTGCATTAGTAAGATGTGAAAATTTCACTGTTTTTACATAGGTGGAAAGCAATAAATATATACTATACACCAGTTACACCGCAGACAAAAAAGAAAAGAGGATTTCCAGTGGAAAACAGCAGGCATAGATGAGAGAGGGAGGAAGTTTCAGAGTAACATGTTATACAGCAGTTAAATGTGCATATTCTGTTCGTCTGTTGATCCACAGCTGTTCCAGGGGGAATTTCTGCTTTGGTGAGTGAATCCAGCAAGAACCCATGAAATAAGAATCCTTCACACCTGAAATGCACCAAGGTTTGACAGTTATTTCTCCTCACAGGATCATTCTGAGTCAAGTTATATGAAGGTTACCTTAGTTGATTTTAGGCTGGCAAAATAAAAGGTGCCTCATTATCGAGCAGCAGGAATAATCAGGAGGGCTTGTAAGTAGCAGATTCTGCTTTGAAATCTCCTTTCGTAGGTTCAATTGAAACATCATGCTGGTAGACAAAAGAACCAGGCCTTGAACATACTCTATAATATTAATTTTCATTGCATTTGTATTTGGCCCTTTCTCTAAGGAGCTTAGGAGGGCACACATAGTTCACCTCCATCTTACTGTCACAACACCACTTTATACTGTAAATTAGGCTGACGGTGTGACTGAACCCAGATCATCTTGTGAATTTCATGACACAGTGGAAGTTTGAACCTGTCTCTCCCAGGCTTAGATTAACCATTATACTACACTAGTACCTTCCAGCCATATTAGTGTGTCTTCTAACTCTGGGGGACAGAGTAGTTGCTGAATTGTAGTGCTTAAAATCCTTTCACACATTGCAGAGAACACAGGTTGGGTCCGGGGTCCCCTCCCTGTCTCCTGTTGTAACAGTTACACATGACTTTTGGATTTCCTTAGTTCCTGTGCCCATGGTGGCTGATTCAGATTGGGGCTGTGATAGCTATAGAGAAGAGGATTAAGTCTTCCCTCATGCACTGCTTCCCATCCTGCAGTGATCTCCAGGATGTGCTGTTTGGACCACTGGGGAAACACACATGTCCACTCATTCGTTTCCCCAACATGCCAAACAGCAAACCCCCCCCCCCCCCCCCGGATCATTTCAGGATACTGGAGTTAACAGCAGTTCACTGGCTTTGGTGCACCATTATGAGGGGAAAGGACTGACAATCCCCGCTTACTCAGCATTGTTTTTGTAATTGAATTAGAACTGTAGTGGATAGAATGGTCCAGAAGGGTGCCTTCATTTGGGAATGGGGACTGCACTGCCTTGAACCTTTGTAATCCCACATTCAGCACTGTACATACTATGCCAGCCTGGGCAGTTTGTTGTGCATACTCTCAATTAATTTTTGCCTAGTCCTACTGAACTGTCATTGTCATTCAATTTTGTCCTGCTGCAATGTTCCTGGATGTCATACACTGTATAATTACTTCTTTTCTCTAGCTGTATTCTATAATCCACCTTGAGTCTCAGTGAGAAAGGTGGGCTATAAATAAGCTACCTAAAAAAATAAGCCTACTACCCAACCAAGAGATAACAACATTGCAACTAGGCACCATTAGCCCATCAGTGGCTATTAGCCACAAGGTATAGATAGGAACTCTCACTCTGGGGCAAGTGATGCTCTATATTCTTGGAGCTTGGTGGGGGGAACAGTGGGAGGGTTTCCGGAGTTCTGGCCCCACTGGTGGACCTCCTGATGGCACCCGGTATTTTTGGCCACTGTGTGACAGAGTGTTGGACTGGATGGGCCGTTGGCCTGATCCAACATTGGCTTCTCTTATGTTCTTATATTCTTATGTAGTTCTATGCAAGTAACAGTGATTTTAAGGGGCAAGTGGCAGAAATGTATAGCTCTGTTATAGATGTTGGTTGAGGGGCAGCTGCAAAAAGTACTGAATGACTTAAGGATACATCTGCCCATCAGATTCCAATTTTGACATATGTTTTGTTTTCTTCACCATGTCTGTCCATCCCCCATCCCTCCCCTGGAATTAAACCCAGACAAATGGTGACTGTATAAACTAAAGCTGTTATTCCTGTTTGGTCCTTGAATCTGTTGAACATTTTCATTATGCTGTATGCTAATTCACTGCTCACCCTCTACCTATATGCATGGACTGTTAATTTCCATTTCATTGTATCTGAAGAAGTGTTCATGCACACAAAAGGTTATACTCAGAATAAAACTTTGTTGGTCTTAAAGGTGCCACTGGACTCAGACTTCGTTTTGCTGCTTCAGACCGATGCAGCTACCCACCTTAATCAATCCTAAATCAAGTTACTCCTTTCTAGGTCCACTGATGTTAATGGATTTAGAAAGGTATAACTGCTTAGAATGGGACTGTAATTCAGCTTTTAGTAAACTGAAGGAAAACAGTGAACATACACATTTGTTGCCCAAATGTGAAGAGGAGTCATCATGCTGCCGAGTTTTATTCTTCCCCTGAGAGGAGTGTTCTCCTAAGAAAACGAAGATATGAGTAAATTAATCTCACCTGGAAACATAATAAAACCAATGTTTATTGTATCAGCCACAGGCCATTGCATTGGGAGGATACCTATAACATCCAGACACGTCTCTCAAAGATGATATCAAAGACAATAGGGAACCCTTAGCGTGTGAGTATAGCCACAATTAACACCCACTAAGGGAAGACCATCAACAATTCACAGCTATATATGATCCAAACTATGTATTACATTCATTGAAGTACAAAGATGCGTTAGTGATCATAACCCAAAGATGATAGTCCTGGCACACAGCCACAAAATAAAATCAAGTACAATACTTAAAAAAACAAACAACCTCCTTGCCCAGGAAAATTCCACATTATTCTACATAGCAGCATGTTGGGAAATATCCCATTCTTGCGATGACTGCCCTATTGGAAGAAACCTATAGTGCAGGCCTAAGCAGAGTACACCCTTCTACATCCATGGAAGCCAGTGACATTAGAAAAGTGTACCTCTATTTAGGACTCACTGTTAAACTCATTCTTAAAAGCATAAATGCCAATTGAACGTCTAAAAGGTTAAATACCTGAACTAAGGAGGCAATATTGTAAGTCCAGTGGGCTTGGAGGAGTCCAAGGGTATTGGAATATCCTGCAATATTCTGCCTAAGCAGCTTTATGTCCTTCTAAGACCACTGACTTCAACAGAGTATAATTCTTCCAAGGACTGCATTGTAAAAGCAGGTTCCATGAAACAAAGGTCAAAGGAACTGGCCTAACCCGGAAGAAAAATAAAGATAAATAGGAGATAGCAAGACTTAGCAAATGCAGTGGTTCCTTTTTTTTAGTTGACCAGGAAACAGAATTGACCATAGGAGATGGCTATATAATGTAAAACCTTATTGAAGCACAAATATACTGAATTAAAACCATCCCATGTTTGCTTAACATCATTAGTCTCCTGGCCCAAGGACACCAGTTATGCCTGCATGAAGATACTCAGATACAAAACTAGGGATGCTTGAAAACCTGCCAGTTTGGCTCATGTCCTGTTCGCCAGTTGCAAATAAGGAGCTGATTTTTCAGTGATCAGTTTGACTGTTCGTTAACCTGTGCATGGCTGTTTGGCAAGTTGCTTCACTTTGTTTCTCCCTAGGCATGCAGTAGAGTACAATTGGCTTTTCATGCATGTGACAAAATTGGCATCATCCATACAAAACCTAACTGTATGCTCTGTTTGAGAAATCAGCAGCTCAATGGGCCAGTGAAGAGGCAGAGTTTAACTATGTCTCCCATCCAAGTACTAACCATGGCCAATCTTGTTTAGCTTCTGAATTATAACAAGCTCAGGCTAGTCTCAGCTACCCATACTGGGCCGTGGAACTGCTGTAATATAGTATGTATTGTATAGTATGTAATATAGTATAGTAGGATTCACTTGCCCTGGCTTCTGTCTCTCCCCCCCCCCCCCCCGAAACTTGATCAGCTAGTCTCATTTCTCTCAAAATGTAACTAATTGTATTAAAAAGGAATATCTCAGCAAAAATTGGCAGCAGAAAACCCTGCACTTTTGGGCTTTTCCAGTGAAAAACTGAACATTTTATGAAACTTGAAAGGTAAAACTGGATTTTATACTTATGAAAATACGTGCAAGCTGAAAATGTATTAAACTTTGGAATTCCACCACAAAACTGTATTAAATATGAATCGAATTAACTGGAGTGTGAGAGGGAAGAGAAAAATAATGTTCCCCAAGTGGTTATGACTCAGACAGCTTCCAAATATAGTACACGTACAACATTGTTCAGTAGAAAGATTATCAAGCATTTGCCTAGCAAAAGGAAGGCTCATAGCCAGGGCTGGAAATTTAGAAGCACCCAGAGGCAATGATTTCTCCATTTCCTACCCCCCCCCCCCCGGAATGTGATCGTCCTATCACTGCAAGTTAGAAATCACTACAGGCTAACAGGCATGCTTCAACAACTCTACATCAGTGGGTTCCAAACTGTGTTTCATGGAACCTTGTAGTCTGGGGAAAGCTTAGCAGGAGTCTTCAACAAGAAAATCGGTAATGGAAAACAAATTGCCCTAAAAGGCAGCTTGATGAGTTCAATTATGTATTTAATTGTGTAGATTTATATTTTGTTGGCTATCTTGTGGGAAGGTGGGATATAAATATGTTAAAATACATGGATGAATAAATAAATAATCACCTATGAAAGGTGACCATTTCACCCCTCTGCCTGCAACCTGGCAGGTGGAATTCCCTGCATGAATGGCACAGTACCTGAACGTATCAGCTCAAGTGGGCAGAAAACAACAACAAAAGGTCACAATGAAAATACAATTTTCTACTGAAACCAACAGAAAGGAATAATAGAATAAAGAAAAGAAACATGTGTAACAACAAAAATTAAGAAAATGTGTAAAATGTTCTTGGGCCAAAATGAAATGGAAAGAACAAATGTAAAGTTGTGTCAGTCCAATTTCCCACCCTACAGGGACACATGGCTGTGAAGGGAGTTTCTTGCCTATAACCCACTCTTCCCTGCTGCAATCAGGAACCTCGCCTTCAGGAGTGCTGGAGTTCAGTGTGATACTAAGCAGAGTCACATCCTTATAAGCACATTGACTTCAACAGAAAAGTAAAACTATAACTCTGGTTCAATAGCCCAGACTAGTTTGAGCTTGTCAAATTCTTGGAAGCTAAGCAGGGTTGACCCTGGTTAGTATTTGGATGGGAGATCACCAAGAAATTCCAGGGTTGCTACACAGAGGCAGGCAATGGCAAACTTACTCTGTTAATCTCTTGCCTTGTAAACCCCGTGTGGTTTATTATTAACTCTGTTTACAGCATGTTTATCAATTTCATCTATATCAGTCCCATGAGATCTTTTAGAACTGTGCATAATACTTGTTTATTATGGCAGCTTTAACCTCTTCTGACAATTGCATTTTTTACATCCCCACTTTCCTTAAAGGCAAAGACACAATTCAGTACATTCAGTCCCACTAATCTGAACGGGAGAGATTTTAGCAAGTGTTTTTGCATCTTTCACTGAAATCAAATAAAGGCTTAACTTGGAGCCAATTTTTGTGCCCGGTATTTAACACCCAATAAACTTGCCAATTTTACCATAATTTGCCTAATAAAGTGTTGGAAATGCAACTCTATAGTGGGTTCATTCTACCATATCTGGTGGACGTGTGACAAAACAAAAATTTTTTGGATTGAGATTCATGCTATTTTAGTGCAAATACTTGGTGTTCCTGTAAATATAATCCCAGATAATTTTCAGAAACCAGATGTATATTTGATTATATATATAGTAACGGCCACTAGGATTGTATTTGCAAGTAGGTGGAAGAAAGAAGAAATACCAACTAAAAAGGACACTATCAACAAATTGATGGATGTAGCTGAAATGGACCACCTGACAATCAACCTTCAAGGAAGAGGAGAGAGCACTTTTCAAAATGTTTGGTCAAGATTTTATATCTGGTTGGAAAAAAATACTTAACCATAACTTAACTATACTATTATTAATTTCCGATCAGAAATACAACCAGATAGACCCACACTGGTAATGAAGGATGTATATTCAGAGGGAATCTCCATGTTTGTTTGTTTACTATTTATCTGAATTAATAAAGATAGAAGTTATATAAAAAAAAAATTTCCGGGCAATTTTTGTATTTCTGGTGAATTATAATTTCATACTCCCTAGAGAATCTGCTGCCCTGACCAGGATAGCACAGGCTAACCCAATCTTGTCAGACCTTGGAAGCTAAGCAGGGTCAGCCCTGGCTAGTATTTGGGTGGTCCAGGTTCATGATATGGAGGCAGGCAGTGGCAAACCACCTCTGAAGTCTTTTGCCTTGAAAACCCCATGGGGTCGCCATAAATCAGCTGTGGCTTGACAGCACTTTCCACAGATAATCTGTTGGTGTTGATTTCACACAGGCAAAACCTGAAATATTTAAATTATAATTAAATTCTATTTTTAAAAGCCTTCTCTTCATTTCTCTTTAGGTCCCACCATAATCAGTGATGATCAAGCATGAAGGAAACCAACTTACCAGACTCTGGAGAAGCTGTCTTAACAGAAATTAATTTCACATTCTCTTTATCTAATGAAGTGCTGTTGGGAAACATTTAAGCAGACAATTATCATTGTGAAGAAAAAGTAGTATATTTCTGGAACTGGATTCAGTGTGATTAGTTGCCACCTTGAATCAATGAATATTTACTTGCTACTTATCCATTTAGCAAAACCTGTGCCTCTCCAGAGACTTCCCTGAGTCAGCTCACATGCCAAAACAATGATAAAATTATAAAACCAAAATAAATTATCAATATTAAAAACAAGCCAGGGGCATAAAACAACTCTGAGCAGTTTAAAATGATATCCATAAAACAGTCCTTGGGGTAGAAGTGAACAATAAAAACAGCTAAAAACATAGAAAACTGCCTGTAATTTACCTCAGTTAAAAGTCTGGGTAAAGAGAAATGTTTTGACCTGATGCCCAAAACATACTGAGGTAAATTACAGGTAAGCCTCAAAGGGTGATGGCATTCCAAAAGCAAGAGGCACTACGGAAAAGCCATTTTTAGTCACCAGTGACCCCACTTCCACAGGCCGGAGCACAGAGAACAGGGCTTGGGAAGAGGATCTTTAATGGTGGGTTGGCCAGTATGAGAGGAGGCACAACTAAATCCCACTTAGAAGTACATCCCAATGGGCTGGATGCTACAAATCCATTCCACCAGCAGAGGTGCTTTCCTGCAATGAAAGGAATGTTCTTAAGACACTCTTCCAAACATCTTGCATCCGGGAAGGCTCCTTCCACTGGTGGAAAGTGTTTCCACTAGCAAAGCAAATTTGTGGGATCCAGCCCACAGAGTACAATAGGGCAGTGTTTTTCAACCGCTGTGCCGTGGCACACTGGTGTGCCGCGAGATATTGTCAGGTGTGCTGCGGGATTTTTTCAATGAAAGAAATGTGCCTTCCGGGCTGACCTTCCGGGACGCGTTTGCGCATGCGAGAAAGAACAGTGGCGCTCTCTCACTGATTCCGCTCGCACGCTCTGTGGCCGGCCTGAAGTAGGAGGGAGCCGCCGTTGAGGCGCAGCTCCCCTTGGCCTTGCGAGATGGTTTTAAATGAATGAGGAGGACTCGTGTGCTGAATCAGAGTCACGCTAGACTTGTGGATGTTAATACAGAGGACAGGAACATTCAGTACCAAGGGCATTCACTCCTCCAGCAGAGTAAGCTGGTTTCTTCCTGTGTGTGTGTGTGTGTGTGGGGGGGGGTGATTTGCACCAAGACATTCCAGTAAACATGAATATGTTTGATGGTAACAGCTAGCTGTTTCTGTCAGGGTGGGGTTCAAATCAGTAACTGTCCCTCAGCGAAGAATGGGTGTACTGTGTTTCTCTTCAAATCACTTATGGTCAGCGGAATGCCGTTCACATAAGAGTAAGAGTTTAAACTCTCTATTTGAAAAACTTTAGCAGAATCGCAGTATTAAAATACATCCACATTATATTTCTTCTGAAACTCAGGTCAATGTTATGGGAAGGAGCCATTACACTTTGGAGCTGTAACTTACGATTTCAAGTTGAGTGGCTATTACGTGTATTTGTAATACTGTCATAGTTAATACTTGAGCTGAGGCAACTAATGACCCATTTATCTTGTATTTCAGTGTTTTTCAACCACTGTGCCGTGAGATATTGTCAGGTGTGCCGCGGGATTTTTTCAATGAAAGAAATGTGCCTTAGCTCGAAAAAGGTTGAAAAACACTGCAATAGGGCTCACTACAGTCTTAGATAAGACTGCAGGGGGCAATAAGGGTCAAAAACATTTTTTTGGGGAAATCCACGACTGGACAGCCTGATTTTTAAAAAACTCTATAAAGTACAACAGTGGATTCTTATCTTAGGAGAATAACACAACATGGACACTTCTGTGCTTAACTTTAAAATATTTAGTAGCCACAGAAACTAGCAATAAGATCCAGGGAAAAACTTCAAACTTGGGAAGAAGATAATGCCTGGGTTGATTTGGGGCCCATAGAGGATTTAAGTAAACCAGCTGAAACTAAAAGCAGTCTGCCTCTGGTGAATCATGGTCTTGCAAATAGCTATGAAGTTACCATAAGGCAACTACTGAAATTCAAAAAATCGTAGTAATAAAGTGTGTGCCATCAGCAGGGTGGGGCCATAGCCATGGCACAGTATCTACTTTGCATGCAGAAGGTCCAAGTGGTTCAATCTCCAGTATCTCCAGTTGAAAGTACTGGGCAATATGTGATGGGAAGAGGCCCTGGAGAGCCATTGCCAGTCGAAATAGACAATACTGACCATGAAAGATCAGTCATCTGAATCAGAGAAAGACAGCTTCATAAGTTCATGTGGAAATGATGCCTAGCCCTTCCCTTGCTCTGTGTTTAATCTGTCCCCTCATCGCCTCTTGACATCACACATGAAGCTGCCTTATACTGATTCAAACCGTTGGTCCATCAAGGTCAGTACTGTCTACTCAGTCTGACAGCAGCTCTCCAAGGTCTCAGGCAGAGGTCTTGCACATGACCTACTGCCGTATCCTTTTAAATGGAGATGATGGGGATTGATACTGGGACTTTCTGCACACAAAGCAGAAGCTCTTCCACTGAAGTACCATACTGCCCCTCCCTCACTGGTATTATATAGGCAATGGAAAGCATACAGATAAAGCATAAGATCAGAGCCCCACAGCATTGGTGCTTGGATTAGATAAGAGAATGGGAAAGAGTTTTTATTTATTAAAAATTTCATATCCCACTTTTTCAATAATATTGCCATAAGCCTTTCATAGCAATCATGAAGACTCCCCCCCCAACTCCTCTGCTTCCTCAGATCAAAATCACCTCTTCTCCTTGCAGCTGATTGACAAAATATTCCTAGGGGATCTGATCTCCTAAACTGCATCTATTTGAGCATGTCAGTGTATTTTTAGGGCTCAAATCTGTGTATTTCCCAGGTGGATATTGTAATGTTGCCTTGCCAATGGCAGGAGGCATTGTGTACAGAACTAGGCAACCAGTTATGCAAGTGCTGTTATGACAGTCCTCTTGTTCTGTTCAGAACTCATTTTTGCCTGATCATAAAAAGGCAGCCTTGAGAGTTCCTCCAAACAGCCCCCAAACACTTAACACTGGGATGTTCCACAAAACATTAGAAGATTCCAAGCCAAGCATACTCATATGGGGGAGGACACTGCTTCCAAATGGCTGCTCCCTGCAGACACAACGATGGTTCCTCTTGGGCTCTTCTGGTCCACCTCTTACTCCACTGAAGTGGAAGAAATCCAGGAATGGCTCTTTGATTGGGGGAAGAAGCAAGTGAGCAACAGGAAACACACCGTTGGGCACAATGTCACCGATAGGCACCATGCTGGGCACTGCTGTTCTGCTTTGTCCTTGCTAACAGTAAAGCTGTTATTTGGCATTGATTGTGGACTGGTCTGATTCTCTTGAGAAATACACAAAATATGTAACTGATGAGGCGATGTAGTATTGGGCAGCTGAAGCACTGAACCAGAAACGCGGAAGACTGCGCTATCAGCTGCGTCCCTCTGTTTGACCTCATACCATTGTTCTTTTCAGCAGCTGAACATTTAGACAGATCACTATTACAACACAATTGCTTTAGCATAATGGAACAAGGAAGGCAGATGAACAACTTACTGTTCAGTTTCATTCTCTTGCCTCTCTGGAAGTAGAAGAAAATTCACATTATCTCAAGATTCCTTCATGAGACAGATAATATTTCAGGGCAAAAGGGTTCTCACTTAGACTCCCTGACTTGCTAGTCTTTTACATGAAAGAAGGAGGGTTTTATTTTACATAAAGAAGTAGTCAATCTTGTTATGTGAGCATTCTCCAAATTCCAGCATAGGTACTGAATTGCTTGTCTGCATTCATAGAGAAGAGCTATCCAGAGCAAAAAGAACAAGTGTCAAATACTTTTTCTCTCCTAAAGACTTAGAATTTCTTTAGCTAGTTTAGCTGAAGGCTTAGCTACACAAGAAGCTTGATTGTCTAATTGCTCTACTCATGTGAGCAGGATAGCACTGTAGGGATGCAGACATCTGTGGTCCATAAAGCTACAGAAAAGACTTCCATGAGTATCCCTATATCTAATGACCAAGGGCTGGATCCCATGTAGATAAGCAAATCCTCACACTGGGGCCAGCCACAGAGGTGATTTAGGGTTCTGCAAACCCTTGGGAACCCCCAGGTTTGCAGAAAAAAATCATTTAAAATAGACAGTGTTGGACTGGATGGGCTATTGGTCTGATCCAACATTGGCTTCTCTTATGTTCTATGCAGGCTCTTCAGAATCTTGCCTGAGGCAACTTACAATTAAAACAACATAAAAAATTTAAAATCTATGGGTATAAACTTCTAAAAAATTAATCACAACCACTGAGCATGCACAGAGGGTGCAGCCCTCCTGGTATTTGGGTGACATTTTGGGTTGCTGTAGCACACTAGCCCAAAATATTGCCATCAGTGGTGGTCATAAATGAGAGGAGAAGATGAAAGCGGATATGAACTGGAGCCAGAGGGATGGGGGAGAGGCTGGGGATTGGGCAGAGGTGATCCAGAGGGAGAGGCAAACATCTTCATGGGTCCCTTCTTGTCCTAATGGGTACATCTTGTCTCTATATCTAACAGTAAACTGGCTTGCCCCATGCAAATAATAAAAGCAGCAATAACAAGGGCCATCCAAAGCCAAAGCAGAAGTTTCTACATAGTCAGAGAACATTCCAGAAATGCAGAAGATACTTGATTTTTTTTAAAAAAATGTATATTGAATACAGACCTGGAGTTGTCTTCCAGCAGATTCGGTACAAAGCCACCAGGATGCATACTGAGAGGGTTATTACTATCAAAGCGATGATGACTGGCAAAAGAATGTCTGCAACATGTAATTGAGAAAATTTATTTTTAATTAGTGTTCGTCATCAACCATATTTTTTTTAAATGATAAAATATACAAAATAGCTCAGTGTTCACGGCTTTGAGGAAGGGCCAGGCCTTGGAGGTAAAGCATATGCTTTGCATGAACAATGTCCCAGATCCAGACTCTGGCACCTCCAATGTTAAGGTAACAGGCATTGAGAAAGACACAGGACTCTGGAGAATTTCTGCACAGCACAGCAGACTGGTAGCCAGATGCACCAATGATCCAACCTGGTATAAGGCAGCTTCCTATGGCTTTTGGCTAACTTACTAGGCTTTTCTAAGCCCATGCATATCCCCTAGGTGGCAGGCTTACAGCCTTTATGACAGAAGATAACTGGTCTTTCTCCCTGTCTCTACTTTGCAGCCCATGCAGTAAATATCTTTGTGGCAAAGCCTGCATCCATAGGCACACCATCAGGCTTTAAGGTTTAATAGTACCTTTTCCACGAGGATTCAGAACAGCAAAATTGTAAGAAATGCTAACAACCACAACCACAGAGTCCTAATTTGTGTAAACATGTGTATTAAAAAGTGTATTATAAGCATTCCACCCTGTTATACGATTTTGCCTGCTCTGTTCTAGAACTACTGCTTTCTCTAGCCCTGTTCCCATTTTACATTGCATGCATGCACATCCTGCAGGTAAATCTGTTTCTAAGAAAAGACAACACATGTTCGCTTTACAAATGAAACTGTTTATGTAGTATGTAGTATTTCCGCATTTATAACCCGCCTTTCCTTGTGATTCAAGGTGGGCTTGAGCTAGTGACCAGTAGGTGGATATATATGGGGTTTAAAGCATACACAAGTTCAACATGAACCTCAGTGCATTTGTAAGCCTACACATGCATAAAGAAAAAACAATTGCACACAGATTGTATGTGTGTACACCACAATTTGTGACAAGAAGAAAGTATTAGGACAGCACTGGTCACAGGGGATAAAAAAATACGGCCAAGGCCAGTGGTGCAAAATCAAGTAAAATATATTGTATTAGTTAAAATTCTCAAAAATTCCCTAAGCATTTCGCCAACAGGCTTCGTCAGGGGAATCTGTCCGTCTTGCAGTAGCTCTTCAAAAAGATTACAAGGTAAAATATAATTTTACCTGATTTTGCCCCATTGGCCTTGGCCTTATTTTTCACCACCATGATTTGTGGACGGGATTTGTGTGTTGTCTGAAAATCTCCTGATATTTGTAAAAATCAGGACGTTGCTGGAGGTTTACCAAGTATTGGATTTATAGCTTAGGGCAGAAATACCTGAATCACTTTAGATAACTTTGTGTGCCTCTGCTAAGGTTGCCAGAAAACCAGCAGGCAGATGAGAAAAGTGAAGGCTGCCATCACCAATATTGTTACATCACTGCTGGGAAAAACCTGGAAGTGATGTCATGCCTGCCTAGAAATCACCAGCACTCTTTGGTAAAACCAAAATGTACATTTCACATAAATACATAAATGTTTACACTGCCATCTGTTATGGTTTTACTGTTTAGTTATATACTTGAATGTGATTTTAGTTTCTGTATGCTGCTGATTTTATGCCGTTAGCCGCCTAGAGCTGGCCCGTGCTGGCTAGGCGGGATACAAGTCTAAAGAAATAATAAATAAATAAATAAATAAATATCTGTCCCTTTTGAAACAAATTAACTTCAAAGAACCTCTCCCTACAATGTAGACACACTATGTTTTATTACTGTGCACTACACTGAACAGGTAGCACCCGCATACCAGCAGTTGTTGTTATTATTATTATTATTTATTAAATTTCTGAATCACCCCGTTGCTGAGTATACAGGGTTCTGGGCAACTTACAATAAATTAACATACAAAAGTACAGTTTAAAATCAGCAATCAGTTCCAAGGTTAGGGTTACCATTCTCAACACAGGGCCTAAAGTTCTCCCAGAAATACAGCTGATCTCCAGACTATTAAGATTAGTTTCCCTGGAGGAAACAACTGCATCACATGCTTGCTGCATTTCCTCTGCTCTCCTCAGGCCCTGCCTCCAAATCCCCAGGAATTCCCTCAGCCAGTTGGCAATCATAGTTACAACAGACTTAGGGCTGCCAAGTCAGCCTGGGGGGCGGGGGATCCCCTGCTATAGGGGTTCCCGATCCGCCGGCTGGCATTCCGCCGACAGGGGGACCCCCGCCCCAGAAGTCGTCCGGTGAGGACGACTTCCCCCATGTAATGACATCACCCGGAGGTGACGTCATCACGTGGGCAACGCCCCCAACGTGATTACGTCACCTCCGGGTGACGTCATTACGTCGCCGTGGTGTGCATGCACCAGAAGAGCTCCCGGGGGGAGAACAACTCCCCCCCGCCGGTAAGTCGCTGGCACTTGGCAGCCCTAAACAGACTGTAGCTAACACCAGAAGGCTGTACATGCCAAAAATGTTGCCTTGAATGTTTTTTTTTCTTTGTTAAAGGAAAGGTCTGAGGACAGGGAGCTTTGGGTGCTGGTACTGTTTTCTCCACCTTCTATAAGGGTGTTGCGGTTCAGGCTTCTCACTTATATTGCATTGACCTCCTTGCTTGCGAATAAATGTGGAGCTCAAAGGTGAAAGCACTGCAGGGTTGTTTCAGGGTTGATTATCCCCTCTCCTTCTTTCAGAGAAGTCTCAGACAAGACAGGAGGATTGTTTTTGGTTCATGGCTCACCAAGTACAGAGATGAGGCTGACAGTTCCAGTTTGTCAGCTACCTTAAAGCCAAACTGTTTCTTCCCACAAAAGCAACTAAGGGGGAATTGGGTGGGAGAAGGAATCAGGATTACTCACTGATGTAAGAGGGAGTATCCGATTCCTGTTTTGTGTTTCCAGAGATGTTTCCTAGGAAAGAAAACTGTCATTCAAATAAAGTATTTGCAAGTCATTATCAAGGTGCTTTGCTCTTAAAAAAAAGAAAAGATAATTAGTGCTCACCAACCTTTTCCTCTACTGTCACTTGTGATCTAAAGAAGAATCATTTATTTATTTATTATAAATAAATAAGCCAGTTTGGTGTAGTGGTTAAGTGCGCAGACTCTAATCTGGGAGAACCGGGTTTGATTCCCCACTCCTCCACTTGCACCTGGCTGGATGACCTTGGGCAAGCCATAGCTCTGTACCAGCTGTTTTCTCAAGGACAGTTCTCTCAGAGCTCTCTCAGCCCCACCTACCTCACAGGGTGTCTGTTGTGGGGAGGGGAGGGGAAAGGAGTTTGTAAGCCACTCTGAGACTCTTAAGTGAGTGAAGGGCGGGATATAAATCCAATCTCCTCTTCTTCTTCTTCTTCTTCATTTATTTATTTATTATACCACCCATTCCTAAAGTAGGGTTCAGGGTAGTGTACAACAGACACTAAAACCACAAACACTAAAAACAACAATTTAGAAATAGTAAACATTACAATAGTGTTCATCATAACAATACAGTTTAAACAGATGGTGGTCAACTTTCCAATTGTGCTACCACCTTGCAAGGTGGGGGGAGTGGGGAGAGCGCCAGCCAGATGGATGCTGTTCCTGTCCTTGACCAAATGCCTGGCAGAACATCTCTGCCTTACAGGCCCTGCGGAACTGTAACAAGTCCCACAGGGCACGGATGTTACTCGGCAGAGAGTTCCACCAGATTGGGGCCAGGGCACTAAAAGCCCTGGTCCTGGTTGAGGACAGCTGGATAGCTCTTGGGTCCCAGGGAATGCAAGCGAGTTCTTATCAGCTGAGCGTAATGCTCTTCGAGGGGTATACCAGGATATCTAAAATATAGATCAGATGAGATGAGCTGCTTTGAGCCGATGTACATTTCACATGGCAGTGTATAGTCCAAAGGTAGACCCAGATGACAAAAAGTTGCAGTGTTTAACTATGAAGATGCCAGTATGCTGCCAAACCAATGGAGTGTGAAGGGCCGTACTTGGCCATGCTTGGACTCAGCTGGTGGCTGTGTAGGTCTAGGAGGCAATGATAGGCTTAAACCATGCCTGTTGCCTTCTTCTGGACCACTGGCCCCAGCAGTGCTGACAGTCCCTGGGTTGAAGGCTTGCCAAGTGCCTCTCCCCTGCCATCTATCAGCCAGCTGGTGGGGGGACTTACTGGCAGCAAAGGGGGGCCTAGGCTGGTGTTGCCAACAATGCAGCAATGTCACTTCCAGTGCACACTGAAAATAATGTCTTTAATCCGCCAACTACTCTAGTATTTGGGCAAAAACTTTATGGTAAAAATAAGTTCTATCAGAGTTCTTGCCCAAATACCAGAGTGTCTCCAAATCACTATCCTAGGCCTCTCTGCGCTTCTAGTAAGTCCCCACCCTATTCCCCACTGGCAGTATCTGGCAACCCTACTTGATTGCATGGGCAGGGATCTGGCTCTGAGTCCTGGGTGTCTGTAAAATGGCCTGGTGTGTTGCTGTCAGCACTTTCACTCGGGGCTGCACACCTCTGATATATGGACCAAAGACTATATTCCCCTATCCTAAGGCAATTTCCTTCTCACCATCACCATTTTCCTCTCACCATGGTAACACACATAGGGGACAGAGTATTTTAAAATAAAAAGAATTAGCAGGCTGGATGAAGTCTGAGACGGATGTGTAAGTACTTTGGAATCTGACTTGATTGTGGCCTGGGCTGTTGATAATCACTACAATGGAGACATAGTCAAGGTTTCGTATCTAATGTTAAAGCAGAATGAATTTCTTTTCTTAATTAAGTGTAAGCAAATATACAAAATATATACCTCAGCATAATCTTTGTGTGTATGTGTGCATTACATGCTGTCAAGTTGAACAGTTTTATAGTAATAAGAGCAGTACTTCTAAATATATCTCTAAATATTTCCAATACAAATATCATTCCCTATCTGAAAGAGAAATTGTTAATATATCATCACGTCATATCCAGTTAGATGGTATTGGATACAGTAGTCAGTATTATAATTCTGTATGATTTCATACAACACAGAAGACACTTTCCTGTTTTTAATTTAACCAGGCAGTTGCCTTGCTTGCAAGTATTACCTCATGAAAAGTTAGGGGGATGTTTGCCACAGCTTACTGTAGGAAAAATGGGGCCATGAGGGACAAGGATGGGCACAGGAAGTGGGAAATGTGCACTTCCTGTTCCCTTCCCACCACTATAACTTCTGAAGCCATTCTAAATCAAGACCAAGAAGCTTGACAGAAATTGATAAAAAGTTTGTACAATCCAAAACAACGAATAGCCCAATACAGTTACATTCAACCTGCTTTCATTCCCAATACATAGATTTAAGCAAGATCAGTATCATTTACTTAAAACAGACATAAACTGGATGAAATCTCTCTACTTGACAGGTTTTCAGATGGAGGAGCTAATATAGTTTAAGAAACTTAATTTGCTGGAAATACCACATGTTTTATGTAATGCTTTTTCAAGGTTTTGATGCAGTTCCATTCGCTAACAGTAGTGGCCTCATTAAAATTAGATAGTTTTTAGCTGATCCTAATCTTTTTGAGTTAACATTGATCTTATGCTGACCATGCAGACCAACAGTCCACCAAGTGATGTTATTTCTGTAAAAATTATCTAGTATTCATGTTTCCTAGGATATTTTCTTGAACTTCAGACATCTACTGCCTCTGTGATAATCTTGTGCTTAATAAACATTTTCCTGGTATCATTTCTATATTCCAACTATTTTGAGATTATATACATTTATTAAAAGATTTATCCAGTTCTCTGGATAATTCCAAAAGAGCTCATAAACTCACATGTTCACTTCTTTAAATTCTTGGGATGATTCATTTACAAATACAGGCATTACGTCTGCATCTGTTTAAATCCATCAATATCAGCTGTTTATGGGTATTTTGTTTTACTGATCATCTAGAATATTTCAAGCCAAGATATTCCATACAGCAGAATATATTGATCTCTACTCAAGAATTTGTAGTGCAGTCCTAAACAGAGTTACATCCTTCTCAGACTATTGACTTTAATGGACTTAGAAGGGTAGAAGCAGGTTTCCATGACTAGGGATGGGCACAAACTGGGGAAACAGGAAGGGATTCCATTTAACTGGCTTTCATAGGCAGCACATGGACCCAGAAGTGACCACATGCAGGTGACTCTGTGTGTGTGTGTATGGGGTGTAATGCTGTAGGCCGGTCCAACCTGTTAAAGAGATGAAACAACAACAACAACAGCATTTGCACAGCCATTTACACATTACAAAGTAAATATGTCATCTTTGTGCACAAAAATGTAGTTTCACAATGTGCCTTCTGGCATCTTGAGTCTGTAATCAATGAAGCAGTCAAGAACAAACAAGCATGAGCCAATTTCCCTGCCTCTCAAACCATGGCTATGTTTGGCTAGGAGACCAGGATCTCTGTCTTCAACTCACCTGTACCATCAGCCTGTGTTGTATTTTGAGATTTGCTTTCTGGGTGTGTTTGATTCCCTGTGACATTTCCAGTTGTGGTAGTGTCTGGACCTGCAAAGAAATAAAAACCCTCAGTTAAAGCATATGAAACATAAATACCAAGCATAAATACTCCCCCCCCCCCAAAAAAAACTACTAGCAAAACCTTAGTGACAACCAATATGCCTCCATAGTCCCATAAGTCACTTCCATATGGTCACTCTGACACCCAACTCCATGGAGTCTGTTTTTGTCACATGGATCCTCCAGTCCATGCATAATGTCCACACCAACAACAGATACCTCCAGGAACATCTGTCACTGCCCTGGAAACATCCCATTTGATCTGGAATATCCCCAATGGTAAACTGTGTCACGATTTACAGCAGGGTTCAGTGAATCAGTGCAGAAATAACTCCCAATGAAAGTAAGACAATGTGAGTCTTACCATTCAGTCCAAGGCAGAATCTGTTTAGGATTGCACTGTTACACTTCTTCCTTCGAGTCTTTGTCATACAGATTTTTAGGATGCAAAAAGCCATGGCTGAAGCCTTTCCTGGTGGGGGACAGTCTCTAGAACCATTCGTTTTGGGAAATGCCACAAACCACACCTCTAATATGAACAGTCATCTATCCAGTTGGTCAACTGTCTTGGTCTGAAGCAGCAGAACAAATTTAGAGTCCAGTGCTCTGTGTGTGTGGTCACACAAGACACAGCTTTCTTGGTAGTGGCACTAAAAGTATGGAGGTTTGCCCTGTCTCTTTTTTACTGGCCTTTAGTGCCAGGCAAGGCAGCGCTGCGTCATCTGCTGTGTGATCTGCACTCTGGAAATGATTTCTTGCTTGTTGCTAATTTGATTAATTTGGGTTTTGTGGTTTGCTGTTATTTGTTTGTTACATGATTATTATTTGCTGTTATTTATTTATTTGCTATGCATGAGAGTGTTTTGTTATTTTACGCTCCTTTTAATTCTTGTGCTATGATGTTTGTATGAGACAAATTATAGGGGGGAGTATTTCAACAGGAAATCCCTCTGCATGAATTCTTTTGAAGTGATACAGCCCCAGCAAGGCCTACGCCATGCAATTCTGCCGTTCATGGGTGTAAACCACAGTAGAGAACACAGTTCACTAAGGGCTGCTTCTCACATTATGAAATAAATATGTTGGCCTTGCCTACATTAAGAATGCCTCTGTTTTGCTTTGTGTAAAAGAAGAAATCATATACACATGCATACACATTTATGTCCGTTACTCAGGCAGCATCACAAATAAATACCTGGAAGGACCTTTGATCAATTTGAATTCCTAGAGCAGAAATGTAGGCAGATTATTTTGAAGCTACCCTTTCTTCTTTAAATGCCCTGGGCAAAAACAGTGTATTCTAAATAGTAACCCGAGGCCATTCAAGCTGCAAAGGAAAAGATCTCCTGAAAGAAAAGTGTTCTGGGCGGGGGGGGGGGGGGGGGGGGAATGATCAGGAGAAACAGCATGAACCAGTCATTGATCCATGATTACAAAAGCATTAAAAAAAAGTCATACCACTATAAGCTAATCATTACAGGAAACACGGCTTTCAAGAAATCTAGAATGTACACCAAGCCTAGACCTTAAACAAGCAACTGCATGATTCCTAGTCAACAAGGTTTGCACCTTTCCCCCAGCTAAACTGTAGCCCCTGATCAGTTCCAGAAGATTTTTAAACAAAAAATAATTCAGAGTTCTTCAACATCCGTTTTAAGTAGTGAATAGAGAAAATGGAGATGGTATATTATTTTTAAAAATTCAGAAGCCCTGCTTGGGTACACATAAGCATCTTCTTTGCTCTTTGTGGGATTTTCCTGGATTGTAGCATCCCCTGGTGTACTCCCATGCACCAGTTACATTCCCCACAAAGGCTTAAGAACATAAGAAAAGCCCTGCTGGATCAGACCAATGGTTCATCTAGTCCAGCATCCTGTCTCACACAGGGGCCAACCAGTTCCTCTGGAAGGCTAACAACAGGACATAGGGGCTGAGACCTTCCCCTGATGTTGCCTCCTGGCTCTGGGATTCAGAGGATTAGTGCCTCTGAATGTGGAGATCCCCCCCCCCCCGTCACCATGGCTAGTACCTTCTCATAGACCTATCCTCCATGAACCTGTTTATTCCTGTGGCCATCACCACATCCTATCAGCATAAGTGCTGGGGCACCTTCACTTGCTGCATTCAGGAAAGCAAGTAAGAATACTTTATTCCACAGGGTGTTTGAAGGAGAGTAACTAGCTGCTGGACCCTTATGTTTTTGTAACCTTAAAGCTTTTGCAGGGTACAATTTTTTTGGAAAATAAACAAAGCAACAAACCGCTATTATACATCAATATGAAATGGCTTCATATTATGTCTAAGGTCTGAATTATGGTGGGAGGAAATTAAAAAGGAAAAAAAATGCACTGCTGTCGTCTTAAGCTTCTGACACGAAGGGCTGCTTGGGTGTTCCGTCCAGCCAGTGCACTGATGCATATGGTGCCACCTCTCACTGCCAGAGGCACATTAGGTCCTCTGCTTTATGAAACCTTCACAGGGAACCCTTTGCTGGAAATAGGAGGCAGAAGCAGAAAATCCTACCCTATTGGAGCTTCAGTATTCTGCGTTAGAACCCTTTGCATGCTTTCCTGGAGCATGCTGGGATATTCCTCCATTGACATATCCCTGCGGCCATTCATCAGGTCCATTATCCAGCCAGCTGCAGCAAAAGACCTTTGCCTAAGTCAGCAGCAGGGGACCTGAAGCTGCAACAAAGCATCGCGGCATGCCGTCCTTGTTTAATGGGCCACTTGTCAACGCTTGATTATGAATTAGAGTATCAAGTCGATGTCTTACCGATAGCCGTTGGAATCAGCTTGGATGTTGCCGTCTCATTACTCGGTGGAAGTGAATGGGCAGTGCCTGCTGATATTTTGATAAGATAAATGACAGTGTGTTAACTGCTGTGCTCAAAACATATTTTGTCAAAAGAATAATCAGTAGGCAAGCAGGAGGGAACCAGAGTCATTCTCCAGCGCTGTTGTCTGAACATCCTCCGGTCCCAGCCATTTTTTTGAGGGGGGGGGGGAGAAATGAGCACATTTTGCTGCAAGCACAGTGTAAAATTAAGCACCTTCACTGAATATCTGAATACAGGAGCGAGGCAAGAACTGTCTTTCCCTGAAGCGTTAGAGAAACTGCAAAAAAAAGCCTGTCGTTAAAGAGTGCATGGAACAAGAAGTAGCACAGTGGTGATTTGAAATTCAGATGATCAGAGATTTTTTTTTGAATACTGTTATCACACATCTGCCAAAGCTAAATTTGAAAATCTGTCTTCCAGTGACTGGCTTGGATGCAGCTTTTGGTCCTTCCCTTTCTCCCCACACATGTAGAAGCCAGGAAAGTAAGTGGCCGTGGCTGAGTGGAAGAGCCTCTGCTTTGCACGCAGAAGGTCCCTGGTTCAGTCCCCTGCATCTCCAGTTAAAAGTACCAAGTAAGAGGTGATGTGAAAGTCCTCAGCGTTAAATGCTGGAGAGCCCCTGCCAGTCTGAGTAGACAATACTGACCTTGATGGACCAATGATCTGACTCAGTTTAAAGTTCATGTGGCTTCATGTGTGTGTGCAAAGTAATGGTGGCTAAGGGAGGAAGTGTGTCACCTGCCAAGCACATGTTGCAGACATTACTGATGCGATCAGGCATAAGCAGCAGCCATGCTGCAGCAGTTTGTAGGAAACAGAGCTTAGAATGCAACTCTACAGAGGTCCAATCTGCATTGATATTTCGCACCGTTGTGCCAACGATCTCACATCGTCTCACAAATTTCTGTCTGCATTTCACGCCACATCCACTCTCCTGTGGTTTCATCTCAGCATCGGCTGTCTGCATCATTTTATTGCCATTTAGTGGTGACTCTGGGATCACTACGGTGTCTCATCGACTTATCTGGATTTGGTTTTAAGGTGCCACAATTGCTCCTTCCCACCCTCGAGCTGCTGTGAGCAAAAAGCAGACAACTGGAGCCGAATTCTCTCCCCCCCCCCTTTTCTAAGGAGATATGCAAATTGTCACAAAGGAAACAAGTTAGCTGAAAATCCAGTCGTCTGTGTTTAAAAGCAGCCAGGGAACATTTTCCTGCAATCATATTTGGGAAGGGGGTTTGGAAGCATGCCCACCCCTGAACCATTTGTTATTTCCTGGGGCAGTCCCCAGCATGCCCTGCCTGGCAACCACCGGGTGTTTCATGTTTTTTATCCAGCTTGTTCTGTCTTTCCTGCCCCCCTCCACCAGGTCACCCCCTTTACTTTCTGTGGGGGGTCCTGGGTGCCATTTCCTCCCTGCAGCACAGTGCAGTGCAGTATGTTGCTGGCACCCCTAGGAAGCTGCTTTTCCCCTCGCATTCTCCCTAAACAACTTGTGTCCTGATGCAGACAGAGGAGAGCTTTATACTGAGCCAAATGGGAAGCTGGCGCCACAGCAGCATGGAACAGCTTTACATAGCAAATGCAGATTGGGCCAGAGTTAGCCCCACCACATTCATACGGTTTGTCCCTGAGTCAACATATAAAGGCTGCAAAGATCACAGCCCCATTTCTAGTTCTTTTCTGAAACAGGCAAACATTGGCTTCATTCTGAAATTTGTCTGTGGGCACAGACATAACTTTATAATATCTTCATAACTCTGGAAATTTTCAAACTTTTCCTGGGATGAGCTCTGGAAAAATATTCTGCTGGAGCTTAGTGCAATACAGCTTGAATGGGGAAAATCCCAGCTATGGGGGGTAGCTATTGGCTAGTGCCTGTAACATGATCAGCACATTTTTCTCCTCAGTTTCCAGACTTATTTTGTGTGTGATTTTTAAAGGCAGTGAGTGTGAAAGGTGAATGAAGGATGGACATATATCCAAAAACACGTAAATATATATTGTACAAATATTGTACATCTTTAAAGAATAGTAAACCTGATACATGAGAAGTGGAGAAAAGATTGGGATCTGAGCTTGCATTCTACTTATTGGTACATATGTTTGCAACGTAGGCTATGATGCTTGGGGGGGGGAGGGTAAGTGGAACAGTGAATAAAGATCTTGTGGTAACTCGTTATATAATCATACATTTATTTAGATATTGTATGTATGTATTGTATGTAGAAGTTCTATGTAAGTGTCATGAGACACACAAGTTCATTCAGATGATCAGAGAAGAAGAAGAAGAAGAAGAGAAGAAGAAGAAAAAGAAGAGAAGAAGAAGAAGAAGAGATTGGATTTATACCCTGCCCTTCACTCACTTGGAGTCTCAGAGTGGCTTACAAACTCCTTTCCCTTCCCCTCCCCACAACAGACACCCTGTGAGGTAGGTGGGGCTGAGAGAGCTCTGACAGAAACTGCTCTTTTTCAAGAACAGCTGTGCCAGAACTACAGCTTGCCCAAGGTTATCCAGCAGGTGCAAGTGGAGGAGTGGGGAATCAAACCCAGTTCTTCCAGATTAGAGTCCGTGCACTTAACCACTACACCAAACTGGCTCTCTAACTGACTTAAGGGAAAGACACAGAGAAGGTACCCTTTATATTGAGCAGAATTTCTTTTAAAAGATAGCAGCTCTTTTGATTGGCTGAGAGGGTCAGTGGAGGAGGAAAAAATGCCCTGTGTTGCTTAAAGAGGACACTGTGCTTTCCTGTAATGTGCACGGCTTTGTAAGGGCTTTTTCAGTACGTATAACAAGAAGTGACAGCAGCCACCAAAACAGGACCCGGGAAGGGAAGAGCTGTCAAATCTCACTTCTTGGGATGGGTTCATTTTCTGAAGTGTTTATCACAGGTTCTTTTTTGGTGGGCGTTCTAGAAGGATTAGGTTAGTGTTCGAGGAGTCTGAAATCCCCCGCTGTGAGGCATAATCAAATGCATCTGGAATAGATAAAAGCTGAAACAAGCCTATGTGGTCCATCGGTGATCTCTGGCTCCTCTCTGCTTTAAATTAATCAACGGCGCATGCAGCCTAGCCCTGTGCAGATGTACACAGAAGTAAGGCCCATCTAACTGTGCATTCAGTTGCAGCCTCAGCCATGACCGAGTTTCACTGGATTATGTCCGGATTTTTTTTTTAAAAAAAAGAGTGATGAGAATTAAATCACAAATATTGGATTTTGTGAACTATGTCACAAAAAGTCTGCTTCACCATAAACAAAATTTATGCAACTAAATGTCTGATTGACTATAAGGAAGATCTCTAAAGAGAAAGGAGTCACAATGCTCATGCGGGGAGGGGATGTGTGTCTGTTTATCAAGATCTGTGTTAAATGCAGGTTGGAGAGCCAGTGTGGTGTAGTGGTTAGAGTGTTCAGACGAAGATCTGGGAAACCCAGGTTCAAATCCCCACTCATGGCATGGAAGCTTGCTGGGTCACCTTGGGCCACCCACAGAATCTAACCTACCTCACAGGGGTGTTGTGAGGATAAAACAGAGGAGAAGATAATGATGTGAGCTGCCTTGGATCCCCATTAGGGAGAAAGGTGGGATATAAATAAAGTAAATACATCAATAAAAGACAATAAAAGACAGGACCACTTCAGTGGCATCAATAAGCTATGTGAAATGTTTCCTTCCTTCCTTCCTTCCTTCCTTCCTTCCTTCCTTCCTTCCTTCCTTCCTTCCTTCCTTCCTTCCTTTCCAGCCAAAAGAGGCAGCATGGGCTAAGGGTTAGCATAAAAGATCACCTTTGAACAATATGCTTAATTGAGATAGCTACATGTGCAATTCTTCTGTGTGCTACATAGCAGTTGTGTTTCTTTTCTCTTTTTAAAAGTCTACTGAGTTCAGTAGCAATGGCCTCATGTGCTGTAGTGGCACTCCAGATCCATTAAAAGGAAAAAGTTACACTTATCCAGCAGGTTGACAGAATCCATGTTTTGAGTTGGGTGAGTCTGCAACAGAAATAACCTTTTGCAGGTGGCTAAAGTATCACATGCCCTGATCTGGGTGGACCAGGCTAGCCGGATCTCACTGGATCTCAGAAGCTAAGCAGGATCAGTACTTGGAAGGGAGGCCACCAAGGAAGACTCTGCAGAGGAAGGCAATGACAAACCTCCTCTGCTTCTCACTTGCCTTGAAAGCCCCTTGCTGGGGTCGCTGAAAGCTGGCTGTAACTTGATGGCACTTTACAGACACAATGCATTCTATGCTCTTGTCTCGGAGGCCCAGGATAGCCTGATCTCACCGGATCTCGGAAGCTAAGCAAGGTTGGTCCTGTTTAGTACTAGGATGGGAGACAGTTAAGGAAGTCCCGGAAGCAGGCAATGGCAAACCACTACTGTTCATCTCTTGCCTCGAAAGCCCTATGCAGCTGGCATAAGTTGGCTGCAACTTGACGGCACTTTCCATAACGGAAGTCTTATATTCTCTTTGACTATGGAATTTTAAGATAGAATGAGCACTGGATCCTAAACTATTGTACAGGACCCAGATGGTGTTCTTCCATTTAAGTGGGGATGCTGTCTTTTAATCACAAGACTGGTATATATGCAAGGCGTCAGCAGGCACAAGTATTTCCCAGTGAGAGCCATCTGGACTGTAGTTATGCCAGCAATGGGCAATGAACTTCGGAGTAAACATGCCTGACTGACAAACATATCTCGATTAAACCCACCCCTCTTGATGACATGCAAGGTGGGCTCATGAATGGATCACCTCCAAGTTCCTGATGACAGTTTCTCACAAGCACAGAGTATCATGCCGATCAGTAGCCATTTGGCTGTTGCAGCTTGCAGCTATGTTTGCCCAGTTCGAGAACAGAACTGTGGCATTTATCAATGGCACTTTGCCTCAGGGCCATTGAATTGACCAACTTGTACACAGCATGGAATCACTTGTTTTTTGTCATCTTTTGCACCTGCACAGACAGATGCTTCCACTAAATGACTGCCATCAGATCGAATGCATTTCTTGTGTCTGTTTTGTTTTTGGCATCTGTGCCATCAGCAGCATCTATCTGAGACGTGATGACAAGTACTGACCTCAAAATTAGCTGGCTTCATGAGTGGACAATGAGATCCAAACTGTTGGAAGTGAAGGACAGTGCAGTCTCTATTTGTACCAAGTATTGGAGAAGGGGAAGTAAAGCTAGCAAGATGGACAGGTCAAATCCTTCTGCCTGCTTTTCTTTATCTCTTCTGCTGCTACCTCTTTGTTCTCACACTGCTTTTCTTAGGGACTTCTGGCTTCCTCCCTTTCTTTGCGCTCTCCCTCCAACTTTCAAGCAGTCAATGTGCCCTCTGAATCCCTCTCCATCTCCTAGTTAGAAAGAACAACACTATAGATTTCTTTACCAATAAAGAATATATTTTCCTTTCCCAAAGCAACAAGCCTCATGTGGACTTTATTCTAAAGCAGCCTCCCATCTTCTGCTTGCATGCAGCCAGCTTGAGAGGGAACATTTTGGTATGAATTGGGTCTGGGGGCACATGTACAGTGGGGCAAACAGAACCATCCCAGGATCATTTCATATTGGGAAAACAACACCAGGGGTAGGGGAGGATGCTGAAGACCATTCTCCCCACCCCACATACACTATGGTCCTGATCCAAATTAGGCCCTGGTGTGCTTGGTAACAGCTGCCTGCAGATCATGTCTAACTGTGAGATGTTCAGAGTCAGGCTGAGAGAACCACCCAACTAGTGCCAAAACATCTTGTCAATTTTGGCCCTGAGACACTGAAGTAGTAAGTCTCAACTTCAAAATCTCAAACCGGTTTCAAAATTTTAACTGTGGGTTGGATATGTCCAGTTTTCCAATTTGAGGGGGAAAAGGGGTTACCTTTGACCACCACAAGGCTATGCTATGGATCATGGGACCTGCTATAGTAAGGAGGGGAAATGGATGACATTCATTGGAAAAGCTGGCTGAATCCAACCCAAGGTGTCCTTTAGAAAAATGGAGACAGCACAAGTGGCAGATGGGTGGCCAGGATGGGTGGCGAGAGAGTCTGATCAAGTGAGAGAACAGTGTACTCATGCAAATGGATGTATCCAAATTCACTTGGATGCCTCCAAAGAGCTTGCTGAGTAACTGGCTCCTTGCTCAACACCTACCAGCAGGACGTGAAATGAACTAGCAGGCAATTGAGCAGATTTAGTGATACTCTCTGACTTGTATTTCCAGTTGCCCATCACTTTTTCCAAAAAATATTTTAAATTTATTATAACTAATTAAACATTATTTGCTCCCAACATGTAACTCAGCACATTAAAAATGCCTCTTAACAGTACTCAGATGGTAGGGAAGTCCTCTTACTTTATTTAGTTATTTGGTTATTTATTAGATTTTTTTTTAGTAGCTGCTCACCCAAAGGGTCTCACGGCAACTTACAACATTAAAACCAACGGGGAAAAACAAAATAAAAACAAATAACCAACATAAAACATTAACATTAAAATATTAAACTATTAAAATATGTAGCTAGTAAAAAGGTAAAGGTTTCCCTTGCTCGAAAGCCAGTCGAATCCAACTCTAGGGGTGGTGCTCATCTCTGTTTCCAAGCCGAAGAGCCAGCGCTGTCCGAGGACGTTTCCATGGTCATGTGGCTGGCATAACTAGATGCCAAGGCGCACGGAATGCTGTTACCTTCCCACCAAAGTGGTACCTATTTATCTACTTGCATTTTCTTGCTTTTGGACTGCTAGGTTGGCAGGAGCTGGGACCAGAGATGGGAACTCACTCCATATTGCGGCACTAGGGTCTCGAACTGCCAATTTACAGACTTTCCGATCCACAGTTCAGCATCATAACCATGTGCCTAGTATCATATCACTAATAAAAACAGCCCAAACATGATTACTTTGACTTGGAAAATTTCATCTCTTGAACAAGCATACTGACTATATTTGACAACTCAAAGCAATTTACGCCCCCCCCCCCCAAAGTTTAGTTTATAATAAACTCCACAGTAAAACAAAAATGTTATACTTACTTGTAGAGCTGCCGTTGTTTGTAGCTGATAGTACCTGTACAGGGGTGGCTGTTGTTTGGGAGGTTTTATTCTCTTTAGAAGATGATACAGAAGTACTTCCTAATGGAGAAACTGAAAACACATAACTTAATATTAGACTCTTTCCCTCACCAAACCAATGTAATCTGCTGCCCTATGCCTCCATTTTGGTTTCTCCCTAAAATCACATCTGCCTTACATTTACTATTATTTTAGCTTCTTGGTGTACATTCCCTGAGTTCATTCCTATGGCACTGTAATTGGATTGGATCCTATGGAAAGCTTCTGGAAAGTATTAGTGGAATCCATCTTCCCTTTCACCCAACACCCTGCCGCTTGTCCTGAAAATCCTCTCTGAGGCTTGGGAGATCCTTATGATCAAAATGTACCATGGTATAAGGGGCCACAGTAACAAGGGGACAACAAATGACATAATTTCTTCTCCCCTAATCCAAGGAGACAACAAGGAGGAGGAGGAAGAGGGGGAGACATCTTTGCCTATGTCTTTGTAACATTTCCTTTATTTACACATATTTAAGCACTCCATAAGTAAAGACATTCCTGCAACAAAACATAAGGGAATTGCTGGATAAAGGCTAAGGTATATCCATATAATTAATTAGTGGAACTCAGTCCCACAGGATGTAGTGATGACCTCTAGGTCTGTTTCCTGTTTTTCACAGTGGCCAATCACATACCTTAGAAATCCACAAGGCCAAAGCCTGCCCATTTTGCTGCCCAACCAGTACCTAGCATTCAGAGGTATTCTAGTTCTGAACATGGAGGTCCTATTCACTAACAGACATTGATGGACTTGCCCTTCCTCTAGTTTCCTTTTAAAGTAATCTAACCTAGAGGTCATCACTACACCCTGTGGGATTGAGTTCTACTAGTTAATTATACGATTCTGTGAAGAAGTACTTTCTTTTGTCTGTCCTGATTATGGTGTCAAGATCATTAGATAGCAGAACAGTGAGAAATCCTGCACCCTTAGATGCTTCAGCCTTTACTCTTCATAGCTTTTCTCGCAATCTGCCTGCTGTTTCTTTAACAGTCTTCATGGTTAAATTGGTTTCTTGAATGTACAGTTTCTCTGCCACTTCCCTTCATCTGAAGGGGTGTCACCTTCTCCAAGCTCTGATGGGTATCTCATTCCCAGCTATCAGCAGACCGTCTCCAAACTATTAGCTGCCATCGAGGAAACATCAGCTGACCATCCCATTCAATTAAGTAGCAATCCATCTTCTAAAAGAAGGGCAGCTAGCAGTCTAAACAGAATTTCCACTCCAATTTGGAAGGTAACTTTACATTACACATGATTACAAAATGCATTTAAAAAATTCAAATCTTTGTATCGTCTAAAGCAAACTAGAAAGCAGTTAATGAGACAGGATCACAGAAAATAATTCAGAAAATAAACTAGCTACTGAGGCTGCAATTTCAACTGAAAGACCAATGAGAGGGGAGATCTGGATGGGCTTCTGAACCCATTTCCATTTGTGGAGCATTCTATTTTTATTGAAAATTCACTGAATCTATTTACAATATTGATATCCTGCTTTTCTTCCAGTCGATGGGACCAACCTGTTTTTACCCCTTTGATGAAACAATACATTCTATCTGGACTAAGTATTCCCCTTTTAAAAACAGAACAGAAGTAGGGTTGCCAAGAGGCCTGGGAAAAATGTTCTGACACTTTAACAGAGGCTTAATAGGATGTCACGTAACAGGCATGGTAAAAAATTGTGATGGGCTGATAAGCTCGGGTCCAAAATAAAAGGTTTTTTGAACTCAGAAAACCTGCAGAAATATATCACACCATTTACAAATACAAGTTCCAATGGGGACCTGCTAAATGTCTATCAGAACTTAATTCAGGACATGACTACCATTTTGACTGTGCCATTGAGGGGTGAACCTAGACCAATTTGTAGAAATACTAAACCTTGGTATGACAAGGAGTGTGTTGTTGTTAAAAAAGAGATGAATCTTTTATACACACTCACTCTAAGTAATGATCTGGGGGAAAGCGCTGAGGCTCAAGTTACTTTCCTAAGTTGAAAAAAAATCTTTATAAAAGAATTCTACAGCAGAAAAAGAAAGAGCATTCTAGAAGGTCATGGGAGGCTCTTGTTCAGGCAGTGAGACAAAATAACTCTGCCCTTTTTGGAGACTTACTCATGAAAGGAAATTGAAATCATCCTCACCCTTTGATCTGCATATTTCCCCAGATGGATGGTCCACCTTTTTTCAGAGGCTGTATGATGATCACACCCAGGATACCCTTCCCAAAGCACTAGAGATTCTCCCTTTATGGCCTCTGGTTACTTTGCAGGAAGTAAAAGCACATATTGCATGGTTAAAAAACGGGAAGGCCCCGGAATCAGGTGGCATCCCACCTAAAGCTTTAAAAGAAAATTTAGACTGGTGGGCACAGTTCCTTGCCATATTGTTCACTAGGGTTGCCAGCCTCCAGGTGGGGCCTGGGGATCTCCCACTTTTACAACTGATCTCCAGCTCACAGAGATCAGTTCCCCTGGAGAAAATGGCTTTGAAGGGTACAGTCTATGGCACTGTACTATGCTGAGGTCCCTCCCCTCCCATACCCTGCCTTCTCCTGGCTCCACCCCCAAAGTCTCCAGGTATTTTCCAACCCAGACCTGGCAACCCTATTGTTCACATATTTTGATAATTCTGGCCGTGTTCCTAAACAATGGAAGACAGCAATCATAGTTCCAGCTATAAAAAAGGGTAATAAAAATTATCCCGCAAATTACAGGCCAATTAGTTTTTTAAACATTATTAGTAAATTATACTCAAGGCATTTATTGGATAAACTGGAAATCTGGTTGGGGCAAGAGGAGATCATACCAAAAGAACAAGTTAGCTTTAGGATAGAAAGATTGACTGTAGAGCACTGCTTGATACTTCAACAATTAATTGAGAAATATTCTGCCAGAGGTCTAACTTCTCTATATGCTTCCTTCATTGATTTAAAGACAGCTTTTGACTCTATTTCAAGAAATATACTATGGAAAAAATTAGAGTGGTCTAATATAGATAAAAGACTACTGTTTCTTATTTGTGCTCTTCATGATGAATCTACCTTTAGGGTGACATACAGGCCATTGGGACACCTCACTGAACCAATTAAAACTTTTAAGGGAGTGAGACAGGGCTCCCTGTTAGCTCCTATCTTATTTAGGCCCAATCTACACCTCCTCTCTGAAGTAGTTTGACTGCTGTTGTTTTTCTACACTCATTTCACACTGGTTTCAAATTTCACTTTGGTTTTTTCCCCTGGGTCTGAAGAGCAGTAAGCAACAGGATCTGTTTAAAGTAGTAATGCTAGCTTGATCACAAAAGGGCAATTAACGAATGTAGACAGTGATTTTTAAACTAGAACAAGTATGGTTTGAAACTAGAAAACAGGTATAGATGGGTTTTTTTGAAACTATAATGATTCCAGCGGGAAAGCCAGATGTAGATTTGATCTAAATCTTTATCTAAGTGACATGGTCAATTATATGACAAACTCCGATTTCCATCCCCCAAAACCTGCTTCATGTCATTTAACTATACTGCTATATGCAGATGACATGGTCCTATTATTAAGAATACTGCTGGGCAGGGGTCCTTTCGTAAAAAAAGAGGTGCAGGAGCTCATTAGCATAAGTAATTTACATATGCCACACCCCCTGATGTCACCGGAAGTGTCAGAAGACCACACACCCCTGACATCACTGGAAGACTGTTAGAAGAAAGAAAGGAAGGAAGAAAGGGAGGGAGGGGGGAAGGAACGAAAGGAAGGAAGGTAGGTAGGTGCGGGAGAGAGAGAGAGAAGAAAAGGAAGGAAGGAAGGAAGGAACAGGTAGGTAGGTAGGTGGGGGAGAAAGAAAGAAAGAAAGATAGATAGATAGATAGATAGATAGATAGAAAGGGAGGGAGGGAGGAAAGGAACAGGAAGGTAGGTAGGTGGGGGGAGAGAGAAGAAAGAAAGAAAGAAAGAAAGAAAGAAAGAAAGAAAGAAAGAAAGAAAGAAAGAAAGAAAGAAAGAAAGAAAGAAAGAAAGAAAGAAA
Source organism: Lepidodactylus listeri (assembly GCA_029233225.1). Lineage (NCBI taxonomy): Eukaryota > Metazoa > Chordata > Lepidosauria > Squamata > Gekkonidae > Lepidodactylus > Lepidodactylus listeri. Next base: position 28,022,093 of record JARCFY010000009.1, read on the forward strand.
GAAAGAAGGAAGGACAAGGCGCTTCTCTCCCTCCCCTTTTGCTTGGGCACTGGGGCCCAGCTTTTCTCTCCCTCCCTCCCCCCCCCCAGGAATGGTGAGGGGGGGATGGGGGCTCCTTCCTGGGGACATTGAGCAGGAATGGGTGGGTGAGAAGGGGTTTCTTTGCACGGGGGGGTGGGTGGGTGGGAGAGGTTTTTTTTTACATTGTGCAGGAATGGGTGGGTGGGTGGGAGGGAGAGGGTTTCTTTGTGCAGGGGGTGGGTGGGAGGGTTTTTTTGACATTGGGCAGGGAGGGCAGGGAGGGCAGGGAGGGAGGGAGGGAGGGGGTTTCTTTGCGTGGGGTGGGTGGGAGAGGGGTTTTTCCCCCCGGGAGTCTCGAGGAGGGGGGGAGGAGGGAATGGCCTTCCCGGGGTCGGCGGAGCACCGCCGGCCCCAGAACTCTCGACGGGGGGGGAGGAGAGAAGGGCCTTCCCGGGGTCGGCGGAGCACCGCCGGCCCCAGAACTCTCGACGGGGGGGGGAGGAGGGAAGGGCCTTCCCGGGGTCGGCGGAGCGCCGCCGGCCCCAGAACTCTCGACGGGGGGGAGGAGGGAAGGGCCTTCCCGGGGTCGGCGGAGCGCCGCCGGCCCCAGAACTCTCGACCGGGGGGGGAGGAGGGAAGGGCCTTCCCGGGGGGGAGCGGGGCTTTGACGGGGGGGAGGCCGGGGGGCGGGGCTTTAAGTGCCCGCCCCCCGCCTCCTCTCTCCCGGAGCGGCGCTCCGGCGCGCCCCAGCCCCAACGGAGCCCTGCTGCTGGGACTTCAAAGGGTGCTTGATAGTTTTACCACATATTGTGGCAAAGAACACCTCACAATTAACTTTCACAAGACCAAAGTCATGGCACTTGGTGGGCATCCAAAAAGAGAGCATGGTCAATGAAGGGAAACAAAATCGAGCAGGTTAATAAATTTACTTACCTTGGGATCGTATTTTAGAAGACTGGATCTAACACAGCGCATTGCAATCTGAGGGTATAGTGTGCTGAGAGAGCTACATACATGATTTTGAGATTCTTTCACTCCAAAGTGGGATTGTATATACCTGCAGTGCTGAAGCTTTTTCAAGCTAACATAATATTTCAACTTTTTTATGGTACCTTTTTAGGTATTTTGGCCACTAGTTTGTACTCCTTTGAAAAAAAAAATACAATCTAAATTTCTTTGTGCCGTCTTAAAGGTCCCTCCTGGTGTTCCTAACTCCCTTCTTTGCCTACAAACATGACAAATGAGAACTGAGGTGAAAATTCTGTTGGCCTCTGCCTTTCAGTGGCTTAGGCTACAAAGAAATCCAAAAGGCCTTCTTCCCTTAATAATGCAAGATTTCTATCAGCCAAAATGGTTGAGGGTAGCTTAGAAAGAATGGGCCTTTCACTTAGTGCTCTTTTGTCACAGACCATTGATCACGCAAAATCTATAATTAAACAAAGAGTTCATGACACGGAGTGGCTGCACGATTTAACGAAAACTCCAAACTTTAGCGCTCCTGCGAGATCTAAATACTCCATGACAAAAACGCAATATCTTTAAACTTTAGATTTTCCTCCCCACAGGAGGCCGCCTACCCTGGCTAGATGTGATGTAATGCTGTCAAAGGGAGATATAAGAAGGTCCCATATTCTGAAGGGATCTGTCCCTGCTCGCTAGGTGAGGTGGAGACGTTGGGACATGTTTTCATCCGCTGACCTTTTTATAAAGAAATTTGAGATAAGACCCTTCTTCCTTTTTTGAATGAACTAGTAGTGTTGATAGGGCAAGTTTGGAGAAACTATTGATAGATGAAATGCCAGCCATCACTAAGGAAACAGCTAAGTTTTGTGCCCAGGTGATTAAAGTGTGAAGCAAACAATAGACCTGTTTTTTAGGGCTTCTTTCTTGTTTTGAGTTTATGCTTTTTTAGACTTAATATACAATATTTTTTTATTCTTGAAATGTGACAATTGGTATATCTTATCCCTGTAATGTGATGCCTTGTATATCTTAATGACGTCATACTTTTTAGCTATTATATCTAAATATGTTTTTATTCTGCTGTATTTCTGAATATGGTCATCGACCGTAAATAAATAAACTGCAACAGTTAACATTTAATTTACTTCCACTCTATGAAAACCTTTTTCCCGTGCATTTCCACACATTAAGCCTCAATTAACGACAGGACTTTTTCTTCAGGCCAGTTGGAAACCATAATTATAAGTGATACTAAAATATTTAGGTCCATAAGTTAGAGCTGTATGATCCATAGTATGGTGCTCATTTGGTGATCATAGCCTGCCACTGTATTTCCTGGTGCCCACTTCAGGGAAATATCCAAAGATTCTTGAATGGAATAGAAAAACAAACCAACAAGGAGCTTTTGACCACTCTCTGACTGACTAGCAAAGCCATCATTGTGGGCAGCTGCATCATAGCCATGTGTGCTCAGACAGACTCAGACTTTCTTATGTCTTCAGGCTTGGCACCTCATCCTGATGCCTAGGGAGCAAATCCTCCCCATTTCTCCCCGCCTGGAGGTTGGTAAGTATTATGTCCTAATGGCAATCACGCACGCAGTCAGAGAAATGCACGTGGCTGGGCTGGGCTGGGCTGGCTACCGGAGCTTCACTTTGGGAGACAACAGCCCGGGCGGATCGTAGAGAGCCAGTTTGGTGTAGTGGTTAAGTGCGCGGACTCTAATCTGGGAGAACCGGGTTTGATTCCCCACTCCTCCACTTGCACCTGGCTGGATGACCTTGGGCAAGCCATAGCTCTGTACCAGCTGTTCCCTCAAGGACAGCTTGGGAAAGAGTTCTCTCAGCCCCACCTACCTCACAGGGTGTCTGTTGTGGGGAGGGGAAGCAGGGGCGTAGACTTTTTAAATTCCGGGGGGGGGGGCGGGGGCTCTCTCGTGTGCGCGCGCAAAGCACGCGTGCGCGCTCGGGACCATGTCCCCGCCACTCTTCCCCCCCCAGGGAGCCGCCGCCGCCGCTTCCCTCCCCCGGGCCGTGCCCACCCACCCGCCGCGCTCCCCGCCCCCCTCCCTCCCTCCCTCTCCCCGCTCACCTCGGGGATTGCTGCTGGCTGCTGCTGCCTGCAGCCGGGGCCGGCGCGTCGCCCTTGCGGGCCCCGGGCTCCCGCTCCGCCTCGTGCCTAAGTTTCCCGGGGGGGGGCTCAGCCTCCCCCGGCAAAATGGAGCGCATGAGGGTGGCCAGTCAGCCAGTCGTCGCCGCCTCTCTCCCCCCCCCCCCCCAGGGAGGCAGGAAGGCAGGCCGGCAGGGCGCTCCATTTTGCTGGGGGTGGCTGAGCCCCCCCCGGGAAATTTCGGGGGGGGGGCTCGAGCCCTCGAGCCCCCCCGTAGTTGACGCCCATGAGGGGAAGGGAAAGGAGTTTGTAAGCCGCTCTGAGACTCCAAGTGAGTGAAGGGCGGGGTATAAATCCAATCTCTTCTTCTGCTTCTTCTTCTAAATCAGACCAATCGGCCACCCAAGTTCTGCCAGGGGACCTATGCCGTAGGGTCACTTGTAATTAACCCTATCAGGGAGACTGGGCAAAGCTGGGGGTCCGGTTTAGATGGACATTTAAGCAGACCCCCAAGCCCCGTTCTCCAGTCGTGATTTGTACCATCAATAAACTTATGAGCTGATTTCAGTGCAATGCTTCTTTGAACCTTAAAGGCACAACACAGTCTGGACATCATAATACTTCAAATGCTCAGCTTCTGGCCACTGCCTGGCAGAAGGACTGTCACAGCAGCCTTAAAAATAGGCTAAAATCCATTCTTAATTGTTATCTGGAGAAGAAATAGGTGGCTTATTTCACACTTCCAATTTTCAAACATGAACACATTTCGGAGAGATTTTACTGAGTTTTACTCAAAACACTTGGTCTCCTTCTACGAGGACATTATAATAGAAAATGGACTTTCTGGGCTGCTTCTTTGCTTACTGAGGCCAACTCACAACATGGAAACTAGGTTGAAGGATATAAAAATTCAAAATAACCCAGTGGCAGTAAGCTTTTCACCATGGCTAAACCTATTTAAACAAGGACGTGGTTGGTACAAAATACTTACTGATTCTGGGAAGTTCTTTTTATTTATTTTATTTACAAAGTTTGTACCCACCCCCTGAAGGCCTCCAAGGCAACTAAGAGTTGAAACAAACATTATAAAAACATTATACACACACACACAGAAAAACAGTATTTAAAACAGAGCAGGAGACAGGGATCATTAAAGGAATGCCAGATAAAACAAAAAATTCTTCACCTGTGGGCAGAATATAGTGACAGAAGTAAACAAATCAGGGGTCATTTCGTAGAAAAAGAGGTGCAGGAGCTCATTAGCATAACTCATTAGCATAACTTATTTGCATATGCCACACCTAGGGCTGCCAAGTCCAACTTGGGAAATATCTGGGGTCTTTGGGGGTGGAGCCAGGAGACTTTGGGGGTGGAGCCAGGAGAAAGGAAGTGACATCATTTTGTGATGTCACATCCTGTGATGTTGCTTCCACATGCTGACACATGAACTCATGAAGTTTCCTAATACTGAATCAGGCCATTGGTCCATCAAGGTCAGTATTGACTACTCAGACTGGTAGTGGCTCTCCAGGGTCTCAGGCTGAGATCTTTAATGTCACCTATTACCTGATCCTTTTTTAGCTGAAGAGGCTGATACCTCCTGCATGTCAAGCAGATGCTCTATCACTGAGCAACGGCCCTACTGAATCCTTCCTCATCTCGGCAGAATATGAAGCCCTAAGTGCTACACAAGTGCTAAATATGATTTTCATATCATAAGAACAGGAGAGAAGCCACAGTGGATCGGCCCATCCAGTACAGCCCATCCAGTACAACACTCTGTGTCACACAGTGGCCAAAAATACCAGGTGCCCTCAGGAGGTCCAGCAGCGGGGCCAGAACTCCAGAAGCCCTCCCACTGTTGCCCCCCAAGCACCAAGAATTCAGAGCCTCACTGCCCCAGACAAAGGGTTCCATTTAGACCTTGTGGCTAATAATAGCCACTGATAGACCTCTGCTGCATGGGGACAGAGAGAGAGAGACAGACAGACAGACAGAAAAAAGAAAGAAAGAGGGAGAGAGAGAGAAGGGGAAAAAACTGGCAGAGGCACTTACTTCCATTTAGACCTTGTGGCTATAATAGCCACTGATAGACCTCTGCTGGATGGGGACAGAGAGAGAGAGAGACAGACAGACAGAAAAAAGAAAGAGGGAGAGAGAATGAAAAGAGCTGGAAGAGAAACTCACCTTGCCAGCCACATGCAAAAGCAGCTCCTTCAGTCCCTCCTTAATCTCTGGGCGGGGCTCTCTTGCTGTGGAAGAAGCTCTCTTGCTGACTTCTTAAAGGGGAAATGTCTGGCGAGGCTTTTTACTGCAGGGCAGGCTCTCTGCAGACATTTCCCTTTTAAGGCAGCCATTTAGTCCCCCCGGTGGCCATCTTTGGAAAAGCGGGAGGTAAGCTCTAAAAATCGGTGTTTCCCCCGCCCAAGCGGGGGACTTGGCAGGCCTAGCCACACCCCCTGACATTACCAGAAGTGTCTCAGAAGGCAAGAAAGAAAGAAGAGAGAGAGGAAGGAAGGAAGGAAGGGGGGGAGGGAGGAAGAGCTGGCAGAGAGGGGACAGCTACTAATCCAAGCTGGGAGGATAGCTTCAGTGGTGGCTGAAGCCTTCAGAAGGCTGGTTGGAGGAACAAGGACCTTTCCAGGGGATGGGGTCATTTTGCTGCAGCCATGACACAAGCAGGCATTCCCCCGTGTGCAGTGGGGGGGGGGGGGGGGGCTGGCACCAACTCCCGGAGCTGCGCTCCCCTGAGCTCCTGCTCGAAATGACCCCTGAAACAAATGAATATCTCATATAAGAGAGTTCCATAGTTTCTATACTGTGATGTCCTCTCCTAGGTTGTCATCCACTGAATCTCTGAAGGTAGAGGCACTCAAAGCACAGCCTCAGAGAACTTGTAAAATTCAATAGTAAAACATTTTCAGTTCTGGGGAAACTGAGGATTTTCCTCATTATCTGTTGAAACATTGTCTGTCTGATTCCACTGAAGAAGCGCTGATGCTTCCATTTCTTTTTGAAATACCATTTGGAGCACCTGCACCTGCAAGATCTGTTTTCTTGTTTGAACGTACCAGTGAAAGTGTCACTGAAAGACAGCTGGATTTGTTCAATGGCAGCAGCTGAGCTCCCAAGAGCTACTTTGGAAAGCCATGCAGCACAATGTGCTGCGGTGCAGGTAATTCATTTCAGTAAAATGGATTTGATAATAGAACATTTTGCTGAGATATTCCTTATTTGTCTGTTTTGCTTCTGAAATGTTTTTGGGACAAAACAAAAAAACCCCATCCATCCTTCCTTTGTCTTCCTTGTTTACTTCCTTGCTAGTCACAGATTGTCCTTTAAGTGACCTGGACATTTTCTAATTGGGTGGTGCCTGAGAAGGTTGGCCATTGGGTAGCCCAAGCTCTTCCTTGCAAAATGGGCTGCTCTTTGAGTAGCAGAGGTGGTGACACTACAGTTCCACATGGATGGCTACCTTCTTGATGAAGAGACATTGGCGGCTATCACACAGGCTGCGAGCACACGGCCCCTTAACGCGGGAGGAAGGGCTGCTTCCTCCGCATTTAAAGGGGCCGTCCACAAAGGCCCGCAGTGAGTCCCGCAGCGAAGCGGGCTCCAATGTGGGTTGCTCCCGCATTCACCGACCCCGGGAAAAACTAGTGTTTTCCCGGGAGTCACGGGAGGAACCCGCATTCCAGCCTTCTGGACAGCCCTCTCTCGCAAGCATTGTGAGAGCAGGGCTGTCCAGATGGCCCCCCCGCCATTTCCCCCCCCCTTTTTACACTTGGGCGCATGGCTATTCATGCGCCCAAGTGTAAAAGGGGAAGAAAAAAAAACTCCCCACTCACCAGGCCGCCGCTACTGCGGCTGCCTCCGCCGATGTTCCCGGCAGCCTTTTCTGCTGCCACCGCCGTGGCCATTCCTTGGCTGTTGCCGCCGCCGTTGCCGCGGCCGCTGTTGCCGCAGCTGCCGCCATTGCTGCCATTGCCGCGGCCGCCGTTGCCGCCGCTTCCACCGCAGCCGCCATTGCCGCCGCTTCCACCGCAGCCGCCGTTGCTGCCGCTTCCGCCGCGGCCGTTGTTCCAGCTGTGGCCGCCTCTTCAGCGGCCACGGCCCCCGTTCCAGCGGCCGCCGCGGCCGCCGCGGCTGCAACCCGCAGGAGGAAAAACGCGGTCCCTTTACATCCAGGATCCCTCCCGGATTAAAGGGGTCGTGTGCTCGCGGCCACACACTAAATAATCCACTTTCAATCCACTTTCAGTGCACTTTCCAGCTGGGTTTTACTGTGTGAATTGGCAAAATCTCATTGAAAAGTGCCTTGAAAATGATTTGAAATGATTTGAAAGTGGATTATGTATATGGTTGCCAGCCTCCAGGTGGAGCCCGGAGATTTCCTGCTTTTACAACTGATCTCCAGCTGACAGAGATGAGTTCCCCTGGAGTAAATGGCTGCTTTGAAGGGTGGACTCTGTGGCATTGTACCATGCTGAGGCTCCTCCCTTCCCCAAACTCCAGTACTGCCTACTGAGACTGGCAGCAGTTCCCCAAGGTCTCACAAGCAGCTCCCCAAGGTCTCTTTTACATTACCTGCTGCCTAGTCCTTTTTAACTGGTTATGCTGGGGATGGAACCTGGGGCCTTCTGTATACAAACCAGAGGCTTTCCCACTGAGTCACAGCCCCACCCCTGCCTACTGCTTACAGAGTGAGACAGGAAAAGATGAAATAAAACAGGCTTTAACACATCTGTGAATAATGTGGAAAAGTCACCATAAAGTCATCTTTCTTTGCTATTTCTGCATTATCAAGTAGCCTATGAATTTGCCTCTCCATACAATAACATTTCTGGTATGTACATCCAACCATTTGTGGAGAGGGATCTGGCTTCCTCTTCTGCTGCAGCCTCTGTGCAGACCCTCAGGAATAATTCAGGGAGCACAGTGGGAGTCTGATGAGGGAGGGTAGAATTGGCAGAAATCACCATTCCCTCTTCTGCATATTCTGTTGGAGGAATGGGACGGCTGGAGATGTGCAACTACTGGCCATTCATTTCTGAAACATTTTCAAGATGTAACGTAGTGATTTTTTTTCCATATCAAAACAATTGTGAAGCTGCTGGTAAAACCAGGGTGTGGGTTTGAAATATGAGCTAGCAGGGAAGCCACCAACGCCTTTTGTCCTCTTTTCTATCACTTAGGTTTGCAGTAGCTTAGGGCTTCTCTCTATAAAGCAGGCATAATAACGTTAATACTCACTTACTTTGCAGGGGAGTTGGGAAGATGAATTAGTAAATGCCGCTAAAGCATTTTTGAAAATGAAAAAGTGTTAACCTTTATTAGAGGGAGGCTCTTCTAAGGGACGATTCAACTTCACTCCTAGACTGTAGCAGAGAATTAATCACTTTGAGAGGAGTAAATGGCACTCTGAGGAAATCATTCCAAACGTGATTTGCCCCATTATTGCTGTGCTGGTTTTGATGTCAGCACATACTTTTTTCTTTAGACAGTCAGGGAATGCAAACTGAAGCTCCTACTCTAGTGGCAGAAACTACAAAGAACTCAGAAAAGAAGACAATACAGAAAAGAGAACTAAAATGACCGAGGTGATGGAGCCTTATATTCCCTGGTTTAAGAAGTTGTCATCTTTTAGCTTAGAGACATTGCCCATTCCTTCCTTGTCAACTTGTCATGGAACCTCAATCTGGAAAGAAGCCCTAAGGACAGCTTATTTTCCACCTTTCCCAGCAACACACAGCTAAGGAAACCACTGAGTGTGTTCTAGACTATTCTCATGAACCAGCAGTGAGGCCCAGGGGTAAGAATAAATGTATTGATCAAGGCCCAATCCAGACCACATCAATTAGAAATATAGTAAATCCTCTATTAGAACAGAATTGTTTCTGACATTTCGGAGTAGTAGGAAACCTTTGACATATACTGTTAACTCTGTTATACTTTACTTTCTATTAGGTGCCAGGCCAAAGGATGTCTTTTACCCAGGCTTTTAATTTGGGGGTTTCTCTTACCAGCTTTTTAAATGGCTTGCTTCTGTTTCATGGGGAATTTTTATACTTTATGTCCAAGGGTTTTATTTGTAATGATTTGTTTTTATATTGTGATGTTGTTTTAATTGTAAGCCGCCTCAAACAGGACTCTGAAGAGCCAGCACAGAAATATCCCAAATAAATATTTTTCCCCCAGAGCAGTGGAAGGTTGGAGAGGCTGAAAAGATAAAGAGCAATGTAGCAGGTGTGTGTATGTGCAGAACAGTTAGCTAATCTCTTTACTGAGCAGACTTGTCCCAATGGGACATTTCGACTTTCTGCCAGTCAGTGAACTGACTCTCCAGCTTTGCTGTGCACAGGTCCTGTGTTTGCATGGATCTCGTTCGCTGCTGCTACATCAGCAAGGACAAAGCCTTTACTTTAAATCCCTAAATGGTTTGGAACCAAGGTATCTGAAGGACTGCTTGGCCCTAGATAATCCAGCAGATTTTCTAAAATCTTCAATACAGACAACGGACCAAAGGCTGCTTTGCTTGCACATACTGGTAGGTAGGCAGGCTGGGCAGATGGAGGAGGGAGAGAGGTACAGACCTGGATGTAGCTAAAGACACAGGCTGTGCACCCACCTACACACGCATCTGTAATAGTCAACAGACTGGGGGAGAGAGAGAGGCTGAAGGTTTCACCACCTTGGTTATAAAGGGCCACAAGGGATGGCTATCCCCATAACTGAGAGATGCCCCCAGATACATGTGTGATTGGCCATCACTAGAGAAAGCTTGAGTAGACTTCCTATTGACATGTTTACTGCCACAAATACAGCCTTCTGAAGTGAAGAATCTTACAAAATCAAGCCATGAATCCTGATGGAAATTATTAACTATAATCCACTGATAACAAGTAAATCAAACTGGGTTATTGCGTATCATGTGGAAGGACTAATGTTTGCCTAAAAATTAGGTAATCATAATTACGTTCTGAAGCACATGACTTCATGATCACAGATGCCATGATGGCTGTCTTGTGAGGTTAAAAAAATACAATGAATTTCATTATGAAAAATACCAGTCTTTCTGGGGGGGAAGAAAGTTCAGCTATGTTGACCCACTGTCACTTGGGAAACAGTTTCAATCATAGAGCAATATGTGCCACATTTCAAACAAATGTTACCCCAAAAATATTCCAAATGTACCATTCTAAATTTTCTGTCTTAAGCTATTGACTGTCCCTTTTCTTCAAGAAGTATTTGCCTGGCCTTGATCAGAAACAGAGCCTTTTCAGTGATGGCTCCAATCTGTTGGAATGCACTCCCAAACTGAGATCCAGGCCCTACAGGATTTGGTACAATTCCACAGGGCATGCAAGATGGAGTTATACTGCCAAGTGTATGGATGAGGTCAGGGGAAACTACTTTGCCCCCTCCCTTTCTCTCCCTAGGACAGCAGTACAGTAAATATATGGGCCATTATGGAAACCGTTTTGCTGAATTGCTTTAATTAAAATGTTTTACTCAGATGTGTGTTTTATTTATTATATGCTGGAATTCACTGTGAGCCCCACATTAGTGGTGGAGTACAGAATACAAGTTAAAATAAATAATAAAAGTAATAAAATAATAAAAAACAAAGGGAGTGGTATCATTATATGAAATTTCTATATCTTCATTATTTAATACAGTTTTTCTGTAACTTCTCTGCAAAGCAACCCTGCTCCACTTTTTCTTCATGTGAGAGGTCATCCAAGAATTAACTATTTTATTGACCTTCTCACAATAGCCTTCAAACAATTTCTACTATATTTGAGATGGCAAAATGTTCTTCCATAACAGTCAGCAATGTGCTGTTTTGTTCTGTTTAGTAGATAGGTGGCTCAGAAGGGAGGCATGGGGTGCCCTGCAACATCATCTGGCGTTGTCCCATCATGTCATCTGGTTCCATTCCATAACTGTGAGTGGAGAGATTTCTCATCTGGGACAGGAATTGTCTTTGCTGCATCCTAGGACAGGGGGGCCTGGTACAGTAGCAGGGCAAAACTTATGGAGAAAAGTGATGTGACTGGAAATGACATCCCATGTCACTGTGATGTGACATCCAGTTAAGTGACTGGAAGTGCCATAGCAGAAACCAGAGATGACGTTGCAGCATCAGAACCCAATGTTCTGACTCCCTGACAAATTTCTCACCATGTCCCAGCAGGGATTTAGGGAGATGGTTCCTCAGGTAGGGAATACTCAGATCTTTCCCTCCCTGTGGAAACTGTTGCTGGGACCTGGTGAGAAGCTGGGGAGGCTCTCAGAATATAGTCTGACTCCCCATGGAAACAGTTCACTGGTATACCACAAGGTATAATGAACACATGTACAATTTGCATACAGTGTACACTTGATTTTTCTCTATACATATGTTGAGTAGTTCTCATGTCTCATTTGATGCATTTACAGCTGAAGGTGTGACTGATCCACACATCTGTCTACGCCCTCTGGTTCCATTTGTGAATGAATGTACCTTGGCTATTTCTTACATACAGATGTATGTGCAGGATGTACATACAGTCACTGTAACATGTGAACAGGGCATGCAGCCCTGCAGGGACACAGCAGGAAATCTGTTGGGCAGGAACAGTTGGGAAGGGAGCTGTGGGTCAGCATTCTGATCCCTCCATCCCAAGAAGCTGTTGCAGTTTCCCAGCTGAAGCTTGTTGGGCGGGTGGGGGTGGAGAGGGTCAGAATTGACTCCCACCTGAGAACATGGGCCACACAGCAAGAATCCATTGGGCTTCTTGCTGCCAACAACCCATATATTGTACAATCCCACCCTGCAGAAATGAACATGATAAGGGCACGAGAAAAGGTCAGAATTAATCTATATATTAATTCCCAAGTTGCCCCCTCCATGTGGATATCTAAATCTGTGGGGAGGGGGCACTTGGGGAACAGAGAGATTTTTCTGCACACTTGGGGGACTCCCCAGATATGCAGAAAAATCTGAAAAGTAAAAAACAATATTCGGGGATATTTAAATCCCCCTCAAAGTAAAAGCATTCCCTGCGCACGTGCAGGGAACGCTCTGGCTATTGGGGGGGGGGAAGGCTTGGCAGGCCTTGCTGCTGCCATTGCCACTAGGGAGTGGGAGGGGATGGGAGAAGGCTTGGCGGGCTGGCAGGTGTGAGCTGCTCAGGCCTCGCCAGTGCAGGAGGAGAGGAGGGAGAAGGATCGGTGGGCCTTGCGCCACTGTTGGGGAGGGGGGGTGGAAGGAGGATTGGCAGTGCCACTGCTCACCACTGGGGAGGGAGAGGGTGGGAGGAGGATCAGTGGGCCTCATCACCGCTGCCACTGGGGAGGGGGGAGTGGGAGGAGGATCGGCGGGCCTCGCCACCACTGCTGCTGTTGCTGCTGGGGAGGGGGGTGGGAGAAGGATTGGGATACTCCCCTCTCGCGAGCATCGCAGGTCCCCCTTCTTGTCCAAATCTAAAGGCACTCCTCCTTGCATAGATATGATCCTCACACTAATTTCCTCACACTTCTCCTTCCAAAAACCCAGCTCTGAAGAGATTTCTTGTAATAAATTGTAGACCAAATGTTAATTTTGACTTGAAAGAAAGTCCTTGAAGAAGATTTATTGGAAGAAAATGGAATGGAAACATAGAGCAAAGGGATTTAACACAATCACTAGACCCTTAAGGCACTGAGGTAAGCTAAAAACACCATATACATTATTATAATCCTTTATCACTACTTTAAAGTTCCAGAGAAGCATAAATTCGAGACCTTACCTGTGCTTGTTGAAGCTGCACCTCTTGTCAGATGTGGTGCTGTGGATTGTGTACAAATAACATTAAGTATTCAATATGATCATTTTATATTGCAGTTCAAGTTAATATGACAATATGAGAGTAAAAAATGCAGCTAGGGACAAACTGAAGCCAAGCTTCACCTTAGTAGAACCTCTGATTTGATTTTTATTACACCTTATTTACATGTTATGAGATTTTATCTTATGAGGTAAACTACGCTGAGAGATTACTGACTGGTAAGATTTGTGTCTGTTTGTGTGGGGGGGAATAGGCTGAGGTGTCTCATTATGAACACATGAAGCTGCTTACAACCAAGTCAGGTAAATAATCTATCAACTTCAGTACTGTCTGTTCTGAAAAGCAAGGGTTCACCAGGCTCTCAGTCTGTCACTAAGGTTGCCAGGCATTGTTTGGGAGGGCTGTGGACAGGGATATGGAGGAGGACAAATCTGGCTGCAGTGTCATGTCTGGTAAAAAAACCCCAGAAGTGACAAAAAGTAGCTCTAGGAACTGCAGGAATTCAGTGCCAGAATTTAACCTTGAAACAAAGGAAACTATTAACAGTATGCCTTTGACACAGACACACACAGTGCCTTCTCCATGCCAGTGGGGGGAAAAAGGGTTTCCAGGTCAAAGGACATCAGTTCCCAATAGCTTCAACTCCTGGCAACTTCTACTTTATAAATTAGGTACTGGTACTAGTCAAGTTGCAGTGGCTGCAGTGGTTCAAGTGGTTAAGACGCTGAACTGCAGTCCAGAAGTTTGGTAGCTCAGCAGTTCGAGAACCGAGTGCTGCATGACGGAGTGAGGTCCTGTCTCTGGTCCCAGCTCCTGCCAACCTAGCAGTTTGAAAGCAAGAAATTGCAAGTAGATAAAGAGGTACCACTTTGGTGGGAAGGTAACAGCGTTTCGTGCACCTTGGCATCTAGTCATGCCAGCCACATGACCACGGAAACATCTTTGGACAGTGCTGGCTCTTCAGCTTGGAAACAGAGATGAGCACCACATTCCTAGAGTTGTATTCAACTGGCTTTCGAGCAAGGGAAACCTTTACCTTTACCCTACTAGTCAAGTACTAGAAATTGTAGAACTAATGCACATGTATTTTATTCATGGCTTTACACTGTCGGTTTACAATGTGAATACTGTTAGAATCATAAAGAATCACAAAAGATGAAAACATAAGACACCTAGGAAAAGTCAAAGCAGAAAAACAACCAATCACACTGTGAGTGTGGAGGGGGAGGTATTTGTGAATTTCCTGCATTGTGCAGTGGGTTGGACTAGATGACCCTCGAGGTATCTTCCAACTTTATGATTCTATGATTCTTTCCACCCCTAGTAGCGGTAAGATAAAGCAAGGGATTTTTTCTCAGGTATGAGATACAGTGTTTTCCTCCTCTCTCCATGTGGATTGTTTATATAATTAGTATGATAAACATATGATGCCTGGGATTGAACCTGGGAATTATGCATGCCAAGCTCTCCAACAAGCTAGGGTCCAAACAATCAGCCCACTTTCTGAGAGAACAATTGCGGTGTAGCGGCTGAAGTGTCGAAACAGGATCTGCCACGGAAGCTTCCTGGGTGACCTGGACCAGTCACACACAGGGTGGTCGTAAGGATAAAATGGAGGAGAGGAGAAGAATGCCAGCCACAGTTACGTCTTGAATATATGATTACCACAAGGCAAGGCCTATATCCGAAAGGCACTTCAGAATCTGTTCCTTTCCTCTGCCATAGCAACAGTAAAGAAAAAGTCCATCTATGAAGATGGTGGCAATATCTATTTTCTGATCATTTGAAAAGGAAGTACTTTATATTAAAAAAACACATCTACCACCGCTACAGTCTAGATGGCCCTTGACTGTTGTTCTGTCACTGTGTTCCTTTCAATGATGCATTGCTTCAGTAATTAATCAAGTCATCTGCTCAGCCTTCTGACGCTGGGATTCAACCACAGGAAATATTTTTTGTGAGCTCCATGTCAGGAGACGCAAATTTATGGCAGTACATGGCAACAGGGGAAGGAGTTATTTCTCTAGAACAAAGCCACCCCAATTGATGGGCCTGTTCTCAACAGATGATTAAAAATAAGATGATGAAGGGTTATGCCTTACCAGAAGGTGCTTGCGTCGTGGTGGATGTTGTAGCAGCATCAACAGATTCCTGTGCTGAGGCTAAAAAGAAAAAATGAAAGAAAAAAACACAACAACAATATGAATGTTAACCATTGTTCTGAAGCAATCTCTGTCAAAGGAATAATTAGCACTCAAACAGAGGGAATGGAAAGGAAGCAGGACCCATTCGGCACAGCAGCTGCTTGAACAGTTGGTAATACATCCCTTTGATGGTTTTTTGATTAACCTTTTCTATTATAAACTGCCAATTGTTTAGTGGTTTTGTACAGGGGATACTGCAGTCACGACTGGCAGCCCGCCGCCCCCTTATCTACCTAAAATATTTTCAAGTACACCTGTTTGGAGCATATTTCCAAAACTTTGATCTCTTACATCATATTCTCATTAAAATGTGGACAGTTACTGGTTACATTTGTTGATGCAGCTTACAGAAGCAGCGCTGCCTGTGAGAAGTATATGTTTTTGCTCCTTTTCTTTTTGCACAGTATGATAATTTGTTCAGCTTCTCGTTAACTTGAAGTTAGCTGTGAGCCCCTGGGGGGAATGCGGTGCAGGAGAAAGCAACACAGGTGAGCTAGAAAGAAGGCTGAAATAAATATGCAAGAGGCTGCTGCACAGAGCATGCAAGCTGAAGGTCTGCAAGGGGTATAAAGAACTGGGAAATGTCCCAAAGAGCCAAATCTGCCCTTTTGCAACACAGTGAGCTTATAAATCCTTTAGAAGTTTAGTTTTCCTTCCCATCTCTGCTTCCCTTTTTTGCCCTTTGGTGTTCAACGGCTCTCAACATTCCATGTCTTGTGGAGGGCAGTGAGCATGCTCCGTTTTCAACTGGATTTCCCTCATCTTTTTTTTTTAAATGTACAAAGTCATAGGCAAAATCCCTTACCCCAAGTATGCAAAGACTGTTACGTTTGCATGGCCCCATTCCCCTGTATTAATACTAATCACTTACCCAAAAAGTTCCGTATAAAAGGGAATAAGGGTTTATATGCACAAGGTCTTAGGTTCAACCTGTAACACCTCCAGTGAGCAAGTTTGCCTGGAAGAGCTACTGTCAGTCATCAGTTCCAATGGCAAGATGAAACAGTTAGTTGAATCAGAATAAAGTGGTTTCATATGGTCTGGTTAGCTGTCTGACGTGTGGGTCTGTGGTTGCCAGCCTCCAGGTGAAGCCTGGAGATCTCCTGGAATTAGAAGTGATCTCTAGGCAACAGAGATCAGTTCCCCTGGAAAAAAATGGCTGCTTTGGAGTGTGGATTCTATGGCAATTATACCCCACTGATATGCCACCCATCCCCAAACCCTTTGCTCCCAAGGCTGTACTCCCCAGATTTCCAGATATTTCCCAACCCAGAATTGGCAGCCCTAGTAGGGGCTGTTTATGCACTGCAAATCATTTAAGAATGTGCAAACCCTGCTGGATCTATTTAATGGTCCATTTCCCCCCAGCATCCTGTTTGCCATAGCGACCAACCTGATCTTCCAGAAGAAGGCCCACAAGGAGAGGTACAGAAGACAAAGGGCGATTCTGCGTCTAGCATTCACTCCACATTTTCTCAACTGGGAGGGAAAAGTGCAGCTCAAAACCACATCCAAATACCTCGGGGCAATGCTGACTGCAAAGTCACCCCTGAACGGCCATAAATCTATGCAGAAGGTACCATAAAATCCAATGATCAAAGAAAGTGAACGCAGCATGCAATACAGAGGGGAATTTCTGTTCCAACATGGGTTTCGTAAAACAACGGAGGGAAAAGCCAATGAAGAGTCAGCCAAAGCCTCCCCCTGTTGTTAATACTCTCACCCAGCAACTTGAACCCACCTGTCTCTGCTATGTGAACAACAACAAGCAGGAACCTGAGTGAGTACTCTATTCTTGAACTGCAAGTGAAAGGGGACATCATATGGTGTCTGCTGTGGCCCTGTCACTTTTTGGGGTCCCCAGCACTAAAAGACAATTCCTGTTTATTCCAGGGGTGGCCAAACTGTGGCTCAGGAGCCACATGCAGCTCCTTCACACATACTGTGTGGCTCCCAGGAGGCCCCCCATCTATTTGCTCTCCCTCTTTCTTTCTGTCTCTCTTCCTTCATCCCTCCCCCTCCCTCCCCCATCTATTTGCTTTCTTTGTTTCTCTCTCACTTTCTCTATTTCTTTCCACCTCTTTCATTCTTTGTTTCCACCTCTCTCTCTCTTAGACACATAAATATCACTAGCAAACAAATAAATATCATTGGACAAATAAATATCATTACCAATATCTGTTTTTCCCCCTTTTGTTTTTTATTTTGGCAGTCTCATTTAATGTTAAAATCAAATTTGCATAAAAAATGTGTGTAATATTTGTTCATGTCTTGTGGCTCTCAAACACCTGGCATTATTCTCTGTGGCTCTTATGTTAAGCAAGTTTGGCCACACCTAGTTTATTCAATAATGGAAATATTTCAAGTCTCCATCAGGTTTATCCTTTGTGAGAAATTTAGGGGAGAACTGAAGGTGATGGAAAAAGAAATTAAAACTGTACCTAGCAGTAAAAAAAGCAGAAGAAGAGTCTGAGGATTATAAAATTGCAGACTTGCTTCACAGCATAGGAGAAAAAGGCCTTGAGATTTATCATAATATGGAATGGGTGTTTGTAGAGCCTGACAATAACACTTTAACAGAGGTTTTAACAGCCTTCAAATCTTACTGTGAACCCATGAAATATCTTGTGTTTGAGAGATACCATTTCTGGCAATTACAATATAATGAGGCTGTCAGGTTGCCAGCTCTGGGTTGGGAGACTTGGGGGTGGAGCCTGGGAGGGCAGGCAGGGTATAATGCCACACATCCCACCCTCTGAAGCTGCCATTTTCTCCAGGGGATAATTCTACTAATATATGTATTGCACCCAAGAGTTAGTCCAGTTGGACCCTTAAAGGCAATCCTTTCCAAGCCCATTGGAAAAGCTCCTTCATGCCTACAAAGGATGCTCCTACGACTGCCAAAATATGACATCCAGATTGTTTACAGGATGTTTGTCAATTTCACAAATTAATTATGCACATCTTTGGCAATACAATAAACAATAAGGTACTTGTTTGCCATAGTCATGTGCTTGCCATGACTGAGTTAGGAGTTCATTTATGGAAAATATGTTAAACATGTTAATGACGACTTTTTCTATGTTATGGTGAGTGTTAAAATGTGACAGTCCTCATATATAAGGTTGCATTGATTTCCACCAGTTTTCCCCTCAGGACTTGGGAAAGACCCCAAAGAAAGGCACTGATGCTCAGAAGTGAGTCCAATACAAAAAGCCCCGGGTATGGTTGTGTGTGGTTTAGTTCGCAACTTTATCGGGCTATATTCTCTATGCTACCACAGATCTTTGATTTTTCAGAAATGTGGAGAAAATTATCCAGTTGAGACAGCAACTGCACTCACATACCTCACTTTCCTGTGTAGATCCTATTGTGTCTACTGGCACTCCACCAGTCACACATGTTCACCAAAACCATACCACTGATAAATGCTAATATAGTTTTTACAACTTGATACTAATCTAGATAGGATTCACCCTAATGCTGCTTGCACCAAAGGGTTATATCACAACAGAATAATCTCAATGAAAGGAAACTGGAAGATAGTGAGGAAAGTGGATTACATGTCTTTTCAGGATTTCCATTATATTATATTACAATGGTAATATAGTACTGAAATATAGAGTCAGCTAAGCTCATGCAGCATTTCTGTTTCTGAATGGCACTACTTCAAACTACAAGCAGGGGATCAAAAGTTCGAATGCTCCCTTATATATGCCTCTGCCCGCAACCTCCATGAGATGTCTGGGACGGGGCCTGTGGATGATCATACCTGAACTAGAAGCAGGAACATAGCCACCAGGGGCATTTGGGGGCAATGCCCTCACAAATTAGTGCCACCCTTGCAGACAAAAAAGAGTTATTTTTTTAAAAAATGTTGTTGTTGTTGTTGTTGTTATCATCATCATCATCATCATCATCATTGTTATTATTATTATTATTATTATTATTATTATTATTATTATTATTATTTTAACTGTAAGATGAGCATGGAGTTTCCAAAATGACCTCAGACACAGTCAGGGAAGCTTCAGTCTCATTTTCTTTTTTCTGAGCCAAAAATTAAATAGGTTTTTAAAAATGCAAATAAAATAAAATAAAATTGCATAAAATAAAATAAAATTGCAAAATGCAGACAGAGAGAGACTCAGAGATTCCTCCCTCCCCAGCTTACACAGAAAAGTAGCCCGGAATCGAGTCTCTCCAATCTTTGGCGAGGAGGGCGGGGTAAAAGTTGAAATAATAAACAAACAAACAAATAACTAAATAAAAGGACTAGATGAGGACTAGAGGTCACAATGGAGCCAGAGCTGCTGCACTCCCCCCCAGGTTTCCCCATGCCCCACCAACCAAAATTTTCTGTCTATACCCCTGCCTGGAAGTGATGTGTTTTTTGGTCTGGTCACTCTAGAATCTCTACAGCGTAAACCAAAAGAGAGTCATAGAGTGTAACCTCAAAATTAATATCACTTCTGGGTCAGGCATCATTTCCCCCACTCTTTTTTCTCCCACCGCGAACATCAGTAGCAGGGAGAATGTGGATGTGGAGGTGGTGGGGGTCACCTCGACCGATTTCACACCAGGCGCTTCTTCGCCATCAGTCTTCCCTTTGCCCCAATTGCATACTTCAATTTCTCACTATTTACTGCAGGGCGCATTTAGACCTGCGGCTTCGCCCGATTTCCTCTGATTTTCTCCGCGGCTTCAGTGATCCTCAAAAAACAGGATCACTGAAGCAGTGGGGAAAATCGTGCGAAGCTGCGGGTCAAAATGCACCCCGCAGCAAATAGTGAGAAATTGAAGCACGCAATCAGGGCAAAGGGAAGACCAATGGCGAAGCAGCGCCTGGTGAGAAATCGGTCCTGCTGTAAGTAGGCACTTGGTAAGCCTAATGCTAGAGGAGAATGCTGGCCTAGAACCCTTCCTAAACCAGTAGTCACCTGGTGATCAGGTAGATTGGCTCTTACCTTAGTGATGAACATGGGAGAAACATATCTTCAACCTCTCTACCTATCTGTTCATGCCAATTTCCATCATTTCTGACCAATAATTTTGGATGCTCAAAGCTGGCAGGTTAAACTACTACTTTTTGGGAGCAATAGGTACCATAGTTCTGTTATCAAGACAAAAATGTTCTTATTCTAAAAATAAGGGTCTTAATATTTCTATTGAATATGATATCCCAAATTTAAAAGCCTGTTTTTTTTTTAATATTCCCTTGTATCACCCAGCTGGAGCATCTTCCAGAAATGATACATGAATTTTCAGGGCTTTCAATGGATTATAAACTTTAGGTATCTGCTGTGGGGAAAGAGGTTATTTGGAAGGTTCAGTATGCTGCATTAAAATTGTAATGTTTTTATTATGAATTGTAAGCTGCCATGAGCCATGAAGAAAGGCAGAATAAAAGAAATAATAATAATAATAATAATAATAATAATAATAATAATAATAATAATAATAATAATAATAATGGCAAATATTTTCTCGCTGGAAACAAAGCTGTTTTCAAATGTTTCTTGCCTTAAATTTTTGTGGTGAGCCAGAGTGAAAAAATCTAAAAATAAATCTTTTCTCGAAAAGTTTCAAGAAAGGAGATTCCACAATCACACAGCTACCAGAATTATGTTTGAGTTCAGGTGAACTGGTTTCTGCTGGTGCAAGAGAGAGCAAGAGGGCCCCTTTGAAGCCCCTGAAAGCTCAAAACCATATTGGGGAACAGGCTCAGTAGGGGTCTGGAGACTTTGTGGACCTTTTGGAATGACAACTGATCTCCAGACTGCAGACATCACGTCCCCCAGAGAAAATTATACCTTCTTGTTCCTCTTGCATCAGTAGAAAAGCTGCTGGATCCTAGCCATTGCAACTACACCACCAGGAGAGAATGTGGGGCACAACAAGTAAATGTTAAGAAGATACTTGGTTTGCAGAGATAAGAATTGCTGCATCTTTTAATGCTGGCTTTAAAAAACAACAACCAAGAACAGGAATTGTGCGGTGTCTGTAATCACCCCCCCCCCACTTGCACCTATAAACAGAAACAGATAACATCGCTGAGCGGCCAGAAGTAACCTCTCTCTCTCTCTTTTTCTCTCTCTCGTTTAGTTGGGCTAAGTATAATTTCTTTCCAGTAAATATACTTAAGTGCTCCTGTTCACTGCCCGTTGACTCTGCTCTGAAAGGGGTCAATCCGCTATGAAAAGCTTAATTATATGGCAGTTATTATAGTGTGAGAAGCAAATTATAGTAGACAACCCAGACACAGGAAAAGTCTATTGGCGGTGAAGATTGGTCTGAAAATATGAGGGCAATGTGAAATGTAAATTGCAGTCCTTACTGAAGACAGTATAGAGCAATAGTAGCTGGGATGTTTAAGAATACTGCAGGCGGAGAAAAAGATGCCACTCTATTGTTCATTGAACAAGTAAACAGGCTGGTGAGTACCTATGAATGAGTTTAAGCAACATAGGTGCAAAGGAGAACTTCTGCCTGCATGAACCTATGATCATAGGCCTTCAACTACAGCCCTACTCTGTGTGCCCACATTGCAATAAGTAAAATGGGTGGACATATTGTTACAAGACAACCTCCGTTTTGATCTGTCTTGCTCTTCAACCCCTCCATCTTGAGCCTAGCAGGACCAGATCCTATCTGCATGTCATAGCAGGTCAGTAAGCAGGGCTTTTCCGTAACAAAAAGTCAAAGGAATAGGACCATGTACGATCTCATCATGCTAACTGGAGCTTGACAGGTTGTCCCAATGTGAAGTATGTGGCCATCAAATAATCTGTCAGGGTTCCTTAGCATTTAATCACTATCCCTTCAGCCTCAATAAAAAGCTAGTATTTCCACAATAAAAGTTTTCCTTCCTTAGACTGGCTTCCATTTAGGGTTGCCAGCCTCCAGGTGGGACCTGGAGACCTCCCAGAATTAAAATTGATCTTCAAAGTAGAGAGATAAATTCCCCCGGGAGCAGATTGCTGTGTGTAAAATGGACTGTATGTCATCACATCCATGCTCAGTTCCTTCCCCTCCCCAAACTCCATCCACAAATCTCCAGGAATGTCTCAACTTGGAATTGGCAACCCTAACATCTGGTTTGGGCTATCTGCATTGCTTGCCAAAGCTAGATTTCACTGATTGGACCAACAGGGCATGGAAATATTCTCCCCTCTCTGCCTAGAAACCTCCCCTCTTTTATCTTGTTAGCAATTATTCCCAGGACCCCGAATCACCTTCTTTCCTCCCTTAGTTACACACATGAAATGAAATAATCTGTTGTTTCTGAGCTGTACTGCCTACCTATAACTTGCACCAGAATCTGTCCCAAATTGTCTATGTCTCCATGTTCTGCAGTATCACATGTATCTGGCCTCTTTCCGTTTGGATTATTTGCTGCCCAGATGCTTGGTAGCTACATCGTCCTTGCTCTCACCCTCCCTTTAACAATTTGGCCTCTGGCCTCTAGAGCAGAGCTACTTGTATACTGTTGGATGCTTTGAGTGACTGGCTCCTTAAAGGGCTCCTGTATTGAGCTTGATCGTGACATCTGAATGCTTTATCTTATTTTGGGTGCCTGAGACTGATAATTCCCTAGCCCCGATACTTGTGCTATTCTCCTCAATACACTCTATCTGAATCCCAGGCTGATTCCGCACAAGTGCTTTGCTTCCCTTTCCTCCCAGGTTGAATTGGTCCAAATCAGTGTGCACGTTTCCGCATTACATGAGTCTGACCCAAGTTGATGCCGGTTCTTCATTTCTGCATCTGTCCTTGCCCCGAATCTTGAACCCCTGCCCATCTCCCCCCTTTTTTAATGTAGGCGGAGTTGCGTTATGACGTTGTGATGCAACGAAGCTGTGATTAGCCATCTGAGCTTCCAAGCCCATGAAAATCATCCGTGTAAGAAAAAAAAGCTTGCACCAGAATTAGAGGGGAAATGGAGGGGGAACATGCAACACTAACACATGTAACCCCTGCAAAAATTGTGTCCACACCACCACATCACCCGCAATACATTGGCCCCGCAAAAAATGTTAACCACACAATGATGGATCAATGTCATGTCATGTTGTTGTAATGCAACTGGGGTGGGGGGGAGGGAACACCTTGCGCTGTGCCTCAAAGCCATCAATACATATTTTTATAGTGGCATGACTCAGGCACGACTTTTGTGCAAAAGATGCAACACAGAAATGTGCAGACATCAACAACAAAAGTACATTTGAAAAAAGACATTTAAATGCCAGTCAATGGTGGATCAATGTCGTGTTGTGTTGTTGTAACACAACAAAATGGGGAACAAAAAAAAAAAACCCGCTCACACCAGGGAGGGAAAGGGGAGGGAAAGGGGAGAGAAAGAAGCAGAGGGGCGTTAAAGGGGTGGAGCAAGAAACCCCAATTTTGGAGTTCCCCACTTGAATGCCCCGACTTCACTCCCGTGGCAACCCCCCCCCCCAAAAAAAATTCCTGGTAACAGAAGATCCGGGGGAAATGATGATTACATTCGGGCCAACTGCAGACCCGGAGCAACAAGTGGGGAACTGTTGCTCTGTCCCGGATTTTATCAGGGAGTGACGCCGGGGCAACAACTAGTGTGGAATCGGCCCCCGTGTTCCTTCCATGCTTGCCATGGAGTTTTGTCAGAGATCCTTTAGCACAGTCGTTTGGATCATTGATCATATTAGGGAGAGGGGTTGCATCTAAGACAGATGTAAATCATAAGCCAGCAACTCCTTTACTTTACAAGTGAAAGGCAGCAGAAGGAAGGCCTTATTCCTTATTATTACCTATGTTGTCCCCCCGCCCAGCTGAACCCAAACAGATGACAACCAGAAACCAAGCTTGTCATTTTTTTTATCTGTTAAAAAAATCTTCACTATTTTGCATGCTAATTTAAAAAAGCCACCTATATATGCAACTATGATCTGTAATTCCATTTCATTGTCTGATGAAGTGTGCTTTGCACACCAAAGCTCACACCTTGAATAAAACTTTGTTGGTCTTAAAGGTGCCACTGGACTCTAACTTTGTTCTATTGCTTGAGACCAACATGGCTGCCCACTTTGATCTATCCTCCTTCTGAGGTTATTTTGGTTTGGATTTGAAATAGAAATGGAGAGTGGGCCATAATCACCCTGACATCTGTTTCCTGGCCAGGCAGAATGACAATGTGAGACAGAACATTTTGGGCATCCTATCTTGGGAGTGGAAATCTTTCTCCCAACAGGGCAGCCTCACTTACATCACCTTCTGGGATCTTTTAAACCTTTCTGTTTCAGACGGCATTTGGGAATAGGTAAAGTTTTTTTAATTGTCTAGTTGTGTTGTTTCAACATGTGTTTGGGCATTGCTAGTTTGTTTGTTTATTCATTCACTGAATTTATAACTACCTCTTTCTGTTCCAGAAAAACACCCAAGGTGGCTAGGAGCAATAACAATCACGCAGAGCATGATTAAAATGTGGAATTCGCGGCCAAAAGATGTAGGGATGGCCACAGGAACAAACAGCTTTAATGGGGGTAAGACATAGCCATGGAGGATCTGTTTATCAGTGGCTATTAGCCGTGGTAGCTGAGGGGAACTTCTGCATTCAGAGGCACTAAACCTTTGAATTCCAGAGCCAGGAGGCAACATCAGAGAAAGGTCTCAGCCTCTATGTCCTGTTGTTGGCCCTCCAGAGGAACTGGTTGGCCATTGTGCGAGACCGGATGGTGGACTAGATGGACTATTGGTCTGATCCAGCAGGGCTCTTCTTAAGTTCTTACTAAAATATCCAGCAACACAACAACAACTAGAGTCAAACCGATTAACAAATACATGACACCAGGAGCATCAGACTCAATCAGTTAAATTAAACAGAAGTCCAGGAGTACCTTAAACTCTGACAAGGGACGAGAAAGAAGGGGAACAAGAAACTTAACCCTAGAAATATGAATTAAGAACCCAAAAGGTTAAATACATACAAATAGGTGGGCCCAATCTTAAAATCAATAGATACAGAACATTAACATATAGATAATACAGGCTATCAAAAATATATGTATTTATTACAAATGATTTAAACTGCTTTAAATACTATGGGGCTTGAACAACCTATTTTCTCTTTTCCCCAGCCACTTTTTTTCTGACTCCCAGCTCCTCTCTCAACATTCCATCCCTTCTGAATCCTGTTTAGTCCTCATCAGATAATTGTTTCTTAAGCTCTTTCTATTTCAATTAATTTACAAAGGCATATTATTCTGCGTACCAGGAGAGCATGTTGAAACCCCTACCTTTTCGGTGGGTTGTCTGTTTTGAATGCTTTCATTATCAGAATGCATACCAGACACTTTATTATTGAGATAACAGGAAATGCTGGGGGCCTTTACTGTGTATCTGGACAGGCAGAATGTCTAGTCTCAGAGTCTTTGCTGCTTGTCAGGCCAACGTGCTGATGTCACTTCTGGTGACGTCATTACGTCGTTCTCACTGGACGACTTTGGGGGTGGGGTTCCCCCCACCGGCCAAATGCTGGCCAGCGGATGGGGAACCCCTTTAGCGGGGGATCCCCCGCCCCCTGGGCTGACTTGGCAGCCCTAAGAGTCACCCATGAATGGTCATAAAACAGCCATAAATCTATGCAGACAGCCACCATAAAACTGAGAGAACAATCAAAAGTGAAAGCAGCACGCAGTCTGGACACTGCCATAAAATTCGACAATCAATCAAAGTGAAAGTGGCATGCAATGCAGAGGGGAATTTCTGTTCTAACGTGGGTTTGGTAGAACAGCGGAGCAAATGCTAGATGCAGATTGGGCCATTTATTGAATAAGAATTTCTGCTCTATTTACAAATCTTACTCATCTCCATGTTATTAACATTTAGGAAGGCTTATTTTTCCTTACGGCTGTCTCACAAAAGATGACAAAATTAGAACACTACAGATTTCAGGTGGTTTTTACTATAATCCTTTTGGGCCAGTGTGTGCTCAGTTGAATCTATATTCTAATTCCAAGAGGGGTTTTTTTCTGTGTGGATGCTTATATCTGCCAAAAGAGAGCTCACTCTCCCCCAGTAGCTTTTCCTACATAGTCAGGCCCCTTCCTCGGACTGCAGAAAAATCCAAAAAGTTAAAAAAAACCCTTCAGGGACCGTTGAATCCCGCCCAGTACCTTTTGAAATGGCATCAGCTCCAGGCATCAACTGTGAGGAGATTAGAACATTCAGGGGAGGGGGGAGGTTCTAACTGTTTGTCAGTAAAAGGCAGGGTTTTTACTGGCAGCAGTGTAGGGTTGCCAAGAACCCCCCCCCCCCCGGCTACCAGCAGCAGATCCAGATCCAGATCCAGGCTGGGAAACTCCTGGAGATTTGGGGGGTGGAGCCTGGGGAGGACAGGGACCTCAGTGAGGTACAATGCCATAAACTCCACCCTCCAAAGCATCCATTTTCTCCATGGAAAGTTATCTCTGTAGTCTGGAGATAAGAAGTAACTCCAGGGGATCCCCAGGTCCCACCTGGAGGCTGGCATCCCTAGGCAGCACCCTCTGTGTGACTTGATACCACCTGATTTGCATTACTTAATTAGGCTCAGCTGCTTTGCTACTGTTCATCAGCAGCCACCCTATGAAAACCATTGTGATGTAACAGTTAGAGCTTCAGATTGGAATCTGTGAGACCCAGGTTTAGATCCCCATCTTGCAGTGGAAGCTGACTGGGAGATTTTGGGACCAGTCACATACTTTCAGCCTAACCAACCTCACAGGGTTATTGTGCAGACAACAAGAAGGAAATAATAATGTAAACTGCTTTAATCCCCACTGTGGAGAATTTTCCTAGGTAGAGTCTGTGGGGGAGGGAGGTGGAGATGGAAAGCTGAAGACAGATAAAGGTAGGTTGGCTGTTGGGTGGGAAGGAAACAGAGTTGTCAACTCCAGGTTGGGAAATTCCTGGACATTTGAGAGGTGGAGCCTGGGGAGGGTGGGATTTGTGGTGGGAGGCAGAAAGAGAGAGAAAGAGTGATGAGGTGGGGAGGCAGAAAAACAAAGAGAATGATGACAGGTCAGAAAGAGAGAGGAAGTAACATACATGGAGGAGAGAGAGAAAGAAAGGGGGGGCAGAAGGGAGTAAGAGTGTGAGAGAGGTAGGGGGAGAAGGGAGGAAGCAAAGGTGTGAGGAATGGGATAACCAGGGCTTTTTTGTAGAAAAAGCCCAGGAGGAACTCATTAGCATAATAGGCCACATCCAACAGTAGAAACTCATTAGCATATTAGGCCACACCCTGACAGCACAGCTCATTAGCATATTAGGCAGGGGGCTGGGACACAGGGCAGGCATGGACGCTTGCCTCTTCCCCCCCCTGAGCTTCTCCAGACCACTTCAGCGTCGCCTTTCTTCGCTATTGCGGAGAGACTCGGGAAAGTGCAGGGGAGGGGGGCATGGTTAAATGCCTTTCTCTTCCCCAGATCGGGGAGGGAAAGAAAGGCATTTTCAAGGTTCCCTGTCTGCCCTTTTCCAGCTGGGACATGTCAGCTAGAGAAGGGAAGGCAGAGAGAGGCTTTTCCTTGTCAATTTCACTCTCAGCTGACTGGCAGGGAGTGAAATTGACACGAAATCCCAACAGGCTCACCAGAGGGAAAGATATGTTTTAACATGCCGCCTTTCCCTCTTGTGTGTAAGGTGGGGAGGGCAGCGTGGTCAGTAGCCATGCATGCCAGAGGTTTTGGTTGTAGGCGTGGCCAACTCAGGAGCCAGCCAAAACTCTGTTCCTGTGCGTTCCTGCCCAAAAATAGCCCTGGGGATAACCATCCCACAAGTTTCTTGCAGGTCTCCACTTGTAAATATATATTTGCATGATAACTACAACTGATTCTTTGTGTGAAGTGGAAATGCAACTTCTGCTTCTTCTACAGCAGAAGTGTATAAAATTATGCATGGTGCAGAGTTACCTGATCAATAGATTCAAGGCAGATAAAATGAAGTGTTTTCCCCACAGGACACATGGAACTCACTTCCACAGGATACAGCAACGGTTGCTAGGAGGGATGGCTTTAAAATAGGATTAAACCATTTTGCAGCTATCTATCAGTGGTGCAATTGACAGGTATATCTTTTTATAAATATGTGAAAGAAAAGGTCCTCTCTGGAAGTAACAGCCCTTTCCCAAATTTCATATAGTAGCATGTACTTTCTACATGCACAGGGGCACTTGCCTTTTCAGATGTCTACAGGAAATGGGGGGAGACCAGGGTGGCATGTGATACTCATTTATCCTGTGGCCCAAGAACCACTTGTGCAGAAAATCTGGTATAGATCAGGTCAGGTATGTGGGCAACTCAGAGTCATTCATGTGAAAAAAAATCTAGGTGTGAGCCAAATAATGGCTACTGGCACTTCACATGATGGCCTGGTTCAAATTTCTGCAAAGAAAGGGTACAAATGTGTAGTATGTTCAGGAATTTTATCATGTGAACAGGCTCTGTGGATGTGGGAAAAAATCAGAAATGAGGTTATAACTCCAGCCAGGAAAAAAAGGCTTTTCTTGACTTCACGCCAGACAGGAATTGGAATTCTGAACTTGAAGTAAATCATTGCTGAAGTTGTTTTTGCATTATTCAGGTGTTGCTAGCTTGACCTCAGTGAGTAATAGCAGCTAGAGGAACGTGACGGAGCCATGTACAGCACAAAAGGGGGTCACTGCAGCTGCTCCCATAATGCGCTTATTTTTAGAATATCCTGTTATCTTTTTGTACACTTGCTGCAGCCACCCCCAAACACACCACTGGGCTCCTGACGCAGCTCTGCTAGCGATGGTGCTGGGAATCAGCAGCTTTCCGTGGGAATACTGCTAATCATTTCCTCAAGAGATGTCAATCCAGTTGAATGTTGTCCTGATCAGTATTTCCCCCCATTACTTATTTAAAGCTGTAGATAATGTACAGTTGCCAACCTCTAGGTGGGGCCTGAAGATCTCATGCTTTTACGGTTGATCTCCAAATGATAGCGAACAGTTCCTGTTGAGAAAATGGCTGCTCTGGAGGGTGGACTGTATGGCATTGTACCCTGCTGAGGGCCCTCCCTTCCCCAAACCCTCCCTTTCACAGGCCCCACCCCACCCCTAAAATCTCCATGTTTTCCCCCACCCAGAGCTGGCAACCTTAAGATTAGGGTCGCCAGCTATTGGCTGACAGCTGGCAGGAGAGGGAGGGGCAGGCATGGGGTCAGGGATGGGATTTTACCATACGGTGTGGAGGAGATCCTAGATCATAACACTGATGTGGCGACTTCATTTCTGGGTTTATGCTAAAAGTGATATTGTGCCATTGGTGTAACAACTCCCCCCCCCCCCCGCCAAGTTTTCCACCGTCTCCCTGCAGAGTGGTGAAGGGATCAGAGAGCAGAAGGCGGGAGGTCTCTTCCCAACGCAGGGGACTTGGTCGACCTATTGTAGATGCAGAACATTTCAATACGTCCAGAAAGCATAAAAGAAAAACACGGCAAACCAAGAAGAAAGCATAAATAGGTGGCTGGCAAGTCAAATGAAGAATGTTTGCTACAGATAAAAAAGGGAGACTACCCTTGGGGAAAACATCTGATAGCTCAAAGGTAGGCAGCCTGTTTGGCCCGAGGGTCAAAAGCCCCACAGTGTCCATGTATGAAGATGCTGGCCTGCTGGCAAACAAAAGGAAGGAGGAGGAAAGAGGATTTTACTTGGCCGTCTGCACTTGGGAGCCAGATGAGCCCCAACAGCATTGCCAACTCCTCATGAACTCATCTTGGTCCCTTGAGTGCAAAATCAGCCCTGTGCCCTTCATAAAATAATCTGGAGTGCTGCTATTCAGCAAGGGTGCAATGGGTTGCTTACAAATGGACCAAACGAATAATAAAGGGTTCTTACCAGTGTTCCCTCTAAGCTGAGTTAGTGTGAGCTAGCTCACAGTTTTTTAGCCTATGGCTCACACGTTTTCGTCTTAGCTCAGGAGGATGGCTCCAGAGCAAACTAATTTATGCAGTAACCAAATCGCTCACTCACAAATTTAATGCCAGTAATAGCCAATAAAGTAGAATTTTTGTTCAGAAGACTCCACAGCTTAGAGGGAGCATTGATTCTTTCTTAAGCTAGTTTTCCATTTGCATAGCATAGTGGCTAAGATAGATTGTTGCCCCGGGTTATTTGGGTGCTGTTTTGCCATGGACTTAAATTGCCTTGATTTGAACACTGAAAAAATCGGGAGCGGCAGGCAAATGCAGAAAGGACTCGAGTTGCTGCACAGATTACCGAGCTAGTGTATGTGAAGGGGACAGGAAGTCTTGGGAACATCTCTGCCAGCTGACTGAGATCTGGGCTGAGTGTCCATTCTCTCCTCCGTTGCAGGCATTTCAGCCTGAGCATGCCCAGAGGCATAAG
Source organism: Lepidodactylus listeri (assembly GCA_029233225.1). Taxonomy (NCBI): domain Eukaryota; kingdom Metazoa; phylum Chordata; class Lepidosauria; order Squamata; family Gekkonidae; genus Lepidodactylus; species Lepidodactylus listeri. The sequence goes on from JARCFY010000009.1 coordinate 28,052,587, forward strand.
CCTTTTAGCCAAGGGGCTCTGGGCCCCTGGTTTGCAGCCCATGGTCCTGGGCAATCCGACAGATTCAGGACCAGCCCAGGATGCTGGAATTGTATGTTTGTTTGTTTGTTTAAATTTGCATTTTGTTCTTCTTTGTACCCTGCTTTGAGTCTTTAGGAGAGAAAAGAGGTACAGAAATGTTGAATGAATAAATTAGGGGTCACTAGCATGGCACCTGTGGACACCATGGTGCCCCCAGCACCTTTCCTGGCACCTGATAAGTAGGGGGGGAGCAAGGCTGGGCTGGCCCCTTGACATTTAATTGGCTGTGCAGATTTATAAAAACATTGCTTGGATAGCAGCTGCCACCACAAGACAAGGATCTTTACTGCGTGACAGAAGGTAAGCTGCAGCACCCATTTTTGGTGGCTGGCTCCACCTCCCATGGCAGCCATTTTGTGCCTGTGCCCACCATGCTGTGTCAGAATTCCGACGGTGGTCCACAGGCTTCAAAAGGTTTGGGATCCCTGGAATAAATCAGCACATAAAATGTGAAGTGGTTTGTGTACTCCAAATGGTGTACAAATACTGAGAATGACTATTATGTGGCTTATAGAACATGCCATTGTACATGACTTTAAATCCCTACCAAAGAAAGGCACAACCAGACTCAAAATCCAAGCCCAGATCTTTGCTTTTCTTTTGCCAGAACAGAACAGCCTGAGAGATCAAACAAGATCATTATGGCCACCAGTGCCTGGCCTTACCATAAAGCAATGTATGTGCTACTTTAAAAAACAAAAATTCTAAGAGCAAAGGGAGTGGGAGTTGCATCATTCTGGAATGTCTCATGCTTGCCTTGCTTCATTTACCAGCTCTGGTGCAGTTTCCTCTCCTCCTAGTGTTACAGCAAGAAGCACAATTATACTGTCTGTGTAACCTCTCCTGGAGCTACAACTATACAAAATGGGAAGGAATCTTCCCAGCTGTCAACCAGATGACCAGACTTGACCAGCTTGCTTGCTTTCTGCCACTTTGTTTCTGTAATTTCCCCCAAAGCCAAATTTAGAGAGGTAATCATCAGAGGCAGAAGTGATCATTAGAAGCCCTGAAGTGGATTGAAGGTTGACAGAGGAAGACACGGGAGATGCCAGAAAGCAGTGCCAGTTTGAAGGGGAAGCCTCTGCGGGAGAGTCAGAAGCTGGCGGGGCATGAAAGTTGGAAATGAAAGAAGGGTAGGAGGAAGACAAAGGCAGAGAACAGGCAGGCTGGGTCTAGGGAACGTACTCACAGTATGCCTGCTGTAGACAACAGTTGCAGCCGTACGCACGTTGACTTGGAAGTAAGCCCAACTGAATGCATGTTGACTTGGAAGTAAGCCCAGCTACTTACTTCAGAATAACTATGAACAGCTTTTTAAGAATCCAGCTCTGCTGAAAGCATCCTTTCATGGAAGAGGACCAAGGACACGGAATTGCATTGCAGATCAATACAGCTCTGAATTTCTTGGGCCAGAGGGAAGGAAGGAGACCAAAACAACCCAGAGGCAGTTAGTCTGATTCTCCCCAAGGTGGCTTCTCTGGCCAGTATCTTATCAGGTGGATAGCCCAGGCTAGCCCAATCTCATCAGATAAGCAGGGTCAGCCCTGGTTAGTATTTAGATGGGAGACCACCAAGGAACTGAGGGCCGAGACACAAAGACAGGTAATGGCAAACCACCTCTGAAGTCTCTTGCCTCACATACCCTATGGGGTCACCATTAATCAACTATGACTTGATGACACTTTCTACCACCTCCATTTTACTGAACCCCAACTGAAGACCTAGAGCCCCTGTCATATTGTCAGAAAGCAATGGAGAAGCAGAGATACTTGCTGTGACACTGTATAATCAAAAAGGCTTTAGTGAGACCTCTACAGGGACCAGGGGCCTGCCTTAGAGACCTCTAATCCCCGTATTAGAGTTTGGAATTAATCAGCACTTTACATGACTGGCATGAAGGCAGAAAGACCAAACCAAGTTAGATGTTGGGCAACATCTCCATATGTTTACACAGAAACATGAAATTGCTCCAATCATCAAAAGGGGGGTGGGGGGAGGTGTCTGACTTTACTAGTAAAGGAAGTATAGAGTTGAGAGGTGTATACCCTTGACCCTGATAGCTTACTTCCCTGCAGCATCTCTTCTCAAGTACTTTTCTTTCCAGCTGAACTCTGCTAAGGGAAGCAACCTCAGCTGTACGAAAAGCACTTGGGCAGAGAATCTGGAGAGATAAGTGAACACTGGAGGTGGTTAAAGTTTTTCAGTATTTGATTTATTAGCACAGACACGCTTTGTGATGATAGGTCCCATTTATCACCCCAAAAGACTATACTGGAGATCATAGGATCTGGTTGGACAAAAAAGCTCTGTGGGGCAGTGATTATAGCAAAGAGGAGATTTGGGACGGATTTAGCAACCAAAGTTGGCTGGATCCAATTAACAAGTAATTCTGGTTACATGAAAGGTTCCCAACCTCCAGGTGGAGTCTGGAGATCTCCCAATATTACAACTGATCCCCAGACTGTAGTGATCAATTCCCCTGGAGAAAATGGCTGCTTTGGAGGGTGGACCTTATGGCACTGTACCCTGCTCACGTCCCTCCCCTCCACAAACCCCACCCTCCCCAGGCTGCCCCCACAAGTTTCCAGGTATTTTTTAACCCAAAAATGGCAACGTGAGGTTACATGTGACAGATGAATGCTGGGGTGTGATTTAACTGGAGTTTAATCATAAGAACATAAGAGAAGCCAATGCTGGATCAGACCAATGGCCCATCCAGTCCAACACTCTGTCACACAGTGGCCAAAAATACCAGGTGCCATCAGGAGGTTCACCAGTGGGGCCAGGACACTAAAAGCCCTCCCACTGCTGGCCCCTCAGCACCAAGAATACAGAGCATCGCTTGCCCCAGACTAAGAGTTCCTATCTATACCTTGTGGCTAATAGCCACTGATGGACCTCTGCTCCATATTTTTATCCAATTCCCTCTTGAAGCCATCCATGCTTGTAGCTGCCATCACCACCTGTGGGAGTGAATCCCATGTGTTAATCAGTCTTTGGGTGAAGAAGTGCTTCCTTTTACCCGTTCTAACCCGACTGCTCAGCAATTTCACTGAGTGCCCACAAGTTCTTGTATTGTGAGAGAGGGAGAAAATTACCTCTTTATCTACCTGCTCTATCCCATGCATAATCTCGTAAACCTCGATCAGTAGCCATCTTGTTTCAAAGTCAAACCAGCTTCCAAAAGACCACAAGCTGCTTTTAGTCTGGAACCAAACAATGATTAACACACTAAGTAGCCAGTCTTAAGAAGAAGAGAAGAGATTGGATTTATATCCTGCCCTTCACTCACTTAGAGTCTCAGAGCGATTTACAAACTCCTTTCCCTGCCCCTCCCCACAACAGACACCCTTTGAGGTAGATGGGGCTGAGAGAGCTCTGGGACAACTGTCCTTGAGAGAACAGCTGGAACAGAGTTATGGCTTTCCCAAGGTCATCCAGCAGGTGCAAGTGGAATCAAACCCGGTTCTCCCAGCTTAGAGTCCGCACACTTAACCACTACAACAAACTGGTTCTCATACCAAACTGGCTCTCAGCAAAGGTACAGCAAAGCTTTCTTCCTTTTCCCATCTGACAGGAATACAAAGCAGAGCTTGCTATTCAGCTAAGAAGCTCATCTCTTGAATGAAAATGCTGTGGTGGTGGAAACTGTCATCAGGTTGCAGCCAACTTACAGTGACACCATTGGATTTTCAAGGCAAGAGACCTTCACGAGTGGTTTGCTATTGCCTGTCTCTGTGTTGCGATCCTGGACTTTATTGGTGGTTTCCCATCCAAATACTAACCAGGGCTGTCCCTGCTTAGCTTCTGAGATCTGACAAGAGTAGGGATGCCAGCCTCCAGATAGGGCCTGGGGCTTTCCATGAATTGCAGCTCATCTCCAGGCTACAGTTTTCCTGGAAAAAATGGATGCTTTGGAAGGTGAACTCTATGGCATTGTACCCCACTGAGGTCCCTGTCCTCCCCAGGCACCACCCCCAAATCTTCAGGAATTTCCCAACCTGGTAGGGTTGCCAAGCCCCTAGTCCAGGTGGTGGTTCCCCCGCTTTTGCGGCTCCCTTTCCACCATTGGCCAGCGGGGGGAATCTCACTCGCAAATGCCCCCGAACACAATATAATGATGTCACCCAGAAATAACATCATCACATCATCACTACTGTCATAGTGCTCTTCATCATGTCATCAGTTTACAACACTGTGTCAGCGTTACTAGTTAGGAAACTCATTGGGTAACACTGGGCCCATCAATTCTCTCTCAGACTAACCTAACTTACAGGGTTGCTATGGAGGGGAGAGTCATGCATCCTGCCCTGAGCAGCTGCTTGGAAGGAAAAGTGCAATAAAAATATAATCTCTCTACTTAAAAAAGTGGCTGGCCCCTGTTATAATCATGAAAATAGCAAACCTAATCTTTCCACTTAAACTATGGGCATTTCCCAGGTGGGAAGCAAAAAAAAAATTACCTTGTAAATTAACCAAAAGAAAGACCCCTCCCCAAGTAGCTAGAAGACACAGAATATTGAAGCCACCTGAAAATCAGTTAAAGAAAAAAAGGTGCAGAGGAAATTAGCCTGCTAAAACCCCTGAGATCTCCCCTTGGATGGAAAGATTAAGAGAAGAAGGAGTGTGATTTCTTAATTGCTACCCCTCCCACTGATTCTTCACAGGCCTTGTAGGTAGATTTATTTATTAATTAAAACATTTTTACCCTGCCTTTCCACATGGTTCTCCACTTGTGGTGGTGGCAGCGGCAGCAGCGGCGGCAGCGGCGGGGAGACCTGGCAACCCTAGGTTCTAGGGAGCTAGTAGATTATCTCTTTTCTTTATACATGCAAACATAGCAATATTATTTACAAAACAATTGCCCTGAATTATATTCTGACATTTCTAATTGGCACCCATACAAAAGCAGATGCCAAAAGACTCATTTCCTTTAGCAAAGATGGCACCACCTATTCTCTGTGACTACCAAGGCAGCTTCCTGAGTTCATATGTTCAAGGTCATTTTGTGTGGGGGGAAAAAGATCTAAAGCGAGTATTGTTCATATTATGTTTTATGATTTATGTAAATCTCTATGCGTGCCAGTCAGAGTTTTGCACACATCCAATTACTTTGTGGAAGAACAAAGAAACGGCATTTAAAGGTGGTGGTGTGCATCCTCTTGCTATGTTGCTTTCTCATAAGTGGGGCACACAGTGGCGTCTGCCTCTAGTAATCCTTTTTCCATCTTGCTGCTCAGAAGTCATATAATTCATTCGCAGTTTAACAATGGCAGCAAGGTTCCTTATTCTAACGTTTTCAGACAGCCTAAGTGGGCCTCCAGCCTAGACTTTTCAGGCTTCACACTGACATGGACATGGGTTTAAAAGCAGATCTTTCAGCGGCAAGGCTATTAATGCCAATCTCTGATGCCACATTTTTAACAGCAATGAGCCTGAACAATAACATGGGTGATGCCATACCAGATTCCTCTTTATTTTCCTTCTGTTCCTTCCCAACAAGTAGCTCAAGACAAGACAAAAAACCCACTTTGCAATATATGCTTGAGATGACACAATCTTTTTTTTAAATAACAGGCATTCTGATTCGTAGCCATTCCATCGACTAGTCTATTATGATTGTCATGAAAGGGTCCAGGCTATTAGGCATTGCTTAAAAAAAAAAGCACAGCAGATGTAACTTTCTCCCCCCAAATTAAAAAGTTCTGGCCTTCCAATGGAATTCTTTCCCAACTCCATCAAAGCACATTTCCAGTTGCTCTCTGGCTATCAATCTGAATCACATCCCAGATTTAGCTAACCCCAGTTACACTGGAATAGGTTTGGGGATTATTCTGTTCATCTGTTGCCTATAATAAATTTTTCAGGGATTGGAGTGTTATGTTTGACTTTTTATTGCCATAAAGTTCTTTTCTTCCATGTTCTTTATATTTAAAAATAAAACTGGTTGTAAATACCAGTGCAATAATGCAATATATCAAATTGCTCACTATATTTAATTTAAGGTTAGCCTGAAATTATGCAGGCAACTATAATAAGTGACATAATACTGTCTTTCGTCCTCCTAGTTTGCAACACCCTAGTCTGGGAGAAGTGGATTAACTTCTACAAGCGTTTAATGTGTGGAGTACTCTAATTTTGATAGGGTTAGCCTCTGCCCAGTAAGGCTCCATAAACTAACAATGAGAGATCTTCAAAATGATTTTCCCCATTCTCATTCGATAGAATTCAGAGTACCCAGAAGAGTCCCCCCCCAAAAACCAGTTTTCTATGAAAACACTGAAGTCCATTTTGGAAATTAATTATCTAGCGTCCTCCTCATTTGCTTCCAGACATGAACCCACTCAGCCCATGCACAAGGGAATGAAGTGGCGAACAACAACAGACCATTGGGGAAGCGGCAGTTATATCACGAAAAGCATTTACTAGTCAGAAATCCCTATTGCAAGGAAACTTAGCTTCCTGCTCTGAGTGGTCCATCAAGAAAGCCAAGGGAACAGCAAAGAGGAAATGTGACCTTACCAGTAGTTCTCCATAAGCTGAACACAGCCAAAGAGAAGAAAGCCGTTCCAAAGAGCTTCATAGTTATTCTCGGTCTTGCAGGTATTCCCTTCCAGAGACAGCAGGTCCCAAACTCTCTTGCTGTGAGACAGGGCCTTAATTAGTAAGTGGAAAAGGTGTGCAGAGTGACTGTGAACAGACTCTGCCCATTCCTGCTTATTTGGGGGACCTTGATAAAGAACAGGAGGAAACACAGCAGACTCCCTCTGGGAGTTCAGCACAGAGGAGATTTATTGTTTCAGCCCTTTAACAGGAACTCCTTTTCTTTGGCAGGCAACTGTGTTTTTGTTATCACTTTATTTTGTTCTTCTTTGCCCTCAGAGGTCAGGAAAGGTTCTGAAGAGAGCATAGCTTTCTTTAGAAAAGGATTGTCTTAATATTTTTTTCATATTTTTTAAAAGAAAAACATACATTGGAATCCTGTATATTTAGAGAGGATAAATGAGTATTAATAATAGCAACTTGCAGTTGCAGTTATCACACTCATAAACTACCACAGCTATTTCTAATTCTGTCATGTTACGTTATGTCATGTTATGGTAATAGTGAGGAATTCCACTATTGCCATTGAAACTTTTGGCTTTCCTTGACACATCTCCAACACATTTCTGAGCTGGAAATTCCAGATTTCTTTCAAATGGTGCTTTGAAACAAAATTTGAGGAAAATTATAGACTTTACAATATTTTTCATTAATCTTAATAATGGCCACTGTAAGCCAGGTGGAAATACAGTGACTTTTTCAAGTCCTGCCAGAGGAGGAAGTAGGAGGCGGGATTTCTTTGAGTAAATTGGTAAACAAAAGCTAGTCCTCATGGGATGGCACTTGAAGAAAGTTGGAAGGCTTAAAATAAATATGCAGCCAAATTCACTCTGAAGGTACAGTTAGTATGGAAATGTCAACTCAAGGTATATTTTCCTTATCTCTGTGCAGACGACTAGAAGAGATACAATAAACATATTCAAATGGTAGCAAAATAAAAATGCAAAAATGAATCAACAAAAAGGTGTAACAAGCAATAATAAAAACCCTCAAAGCCTCCAAAATACAAAGTTTAAATCTTAAAAACAGCAACAACAAGCCCAATTTCCAAAACCCCAGCAACAATAAAAACCAAAGCTAAAATTAATATATCTAGTTCTGAACATAGCTCGAGTCCAGAATGCAAATTAAAAAATCTACACAGTGGGGCCATATGAAGAGAAAGGGGATTTTCCTGAAAACCTAGGACAGCCCATTGGTCTGCAGAAAATTCTAGATAAAGAAAAGGGTGTGTGTGTGTGGGGGTTAAAACAGAGCTAATACATGCTGAGATTATGAAAAATCTCAGGAGATCATGGTTGGCACTGGGGAGTTGCCTAACAACCCCACCAGAATGGGTGCCTTTCAGCATGGGTGCAATAGCTGAAATATGAGAAGAAAGCAAAAGTAATGGGGTCTGTGTGGCAGAATGGTGAGGGAGAAGAGAAAGGTAGAGTGAAAAGTGGCAGGGGGTAGGAAGGGGTGGTGAAAAGTAACAAGGAGTGGAAAGGGGGGAGCAGAAAGGAATTGAGGGATGAGAAAAGGGGGAGCAAAAAGTAGTGAAGAGAAGAAGAGAAGCAAAAAGTGGTGACGGAGCAGAGAAAAGGGGAATAAGGAGTAGCAAGGGGAGGGAAAGAGTGGCAAAAGCAATGGCAAGGGGGTAAAAGTGGCAAAGAGGTGGAAAGGGGGAAACTTAAGATGGCAAGAGGCAGCAAAATGTGGAGTGAAAAGTGTTGGATGTAGCAAGTTAGAACACTTCAGTGTATCTACTGGGTTGCTGTTTGTGTTAGCCACAGGAAGTCACATGTTTGTTTGTAACCAATTTGTATATACAACAGTTTGCCTGGGAACTTTGTGAGGACCCTCTCTCTCTGATTGGAAACCATGTACTAGCTATTTGCATTTCTTCTCTCTGCCTTTGTTCTTGTACAGAGAGGAGATGCCATCTCTACCTGTTCAGATTTCTAGCTGTAAAGATGTAGAATCTAGCTCTGTTGTTATTTTGTATCCCATTTACCCTTTCCCATGGTAGGCGTATAGTAAACTTTTACCTTTTAAACACACATGGACTCAGACTCTCAATGCTGTATTCTGCTGATGCTTAAGTATTTTACTCTGCTTAAGTATCTTTTCTAAGAATAACCCAACAAAAAGCAGTGAAGGGGCAGTAGGGAGCAGATGGGACTTCCCTCCCCTGTGAATCTCATCAGCCCCTGCTTTTAAATCTTAAAAGTACACCATTTGGAAGTTAACTGGGTGTTAATCTAAAATACACCCAATGATCCTCTGTAGCTATCTGCTATCTAGCACATTTCAATCTCAGCCTTTCTCCAAGGAGCTCAAGGCGGCATACATAACTATATCCTCACAAAACCCTATCAGGTAAGTTAGAATGAGAGGGGGTAACTGGCTCATAGTCACTCAGTGAGTTTCTTGCAGAGTGGAGATTTGAATAAAATCTTAGCCATACAATAATGACTGTACTGCATTGACAACACAGCATAAAATCAGATTAGAACTGAGGGTAAACTTTCTTCCACTGAAGTTTATATATCACGAAAGGTCTTCTAGTGGAAAACCCCGTTTAAGCTTCAAACAGTCGTACCACAACACAAAACTTGATCTGAATTAGTTTTGGGGCCACCTGTGGTTCCATACCAAAATTGTTCTACCAGCCTGTGATAGTCACTGATCCAAATCCCCAGTCATGAAACACACAGCCTAAGTTTTGTTATTGCTCTTAATAGAAGCAAAATGAAGCCTTTTGTTATTGTTAGAAAAATAGGGTCTTTCCTTGGTTGATAGCCCATATCCATCTTAGGATAAGATGAGCAGAGCTATTGTTTGTACTATATAGACTATCAGAAATAAATCCTGATGGCAAGGCCATTGCAGAAGAAGTTGCTAGGTTGCTGACAAGTTAGATGGCACACTAATGGGATTGGGAGTCTGAAGGCAAGACATGAGGGAATTAGAAAGAGGGGACTCTCGGCATTAGTGAATAATTGTGTCATAGAAAAGCTCCCAGTATGTATTTATGAGCCCAGCATCCTGCTGTAGCCTAATTAAATGGGAAACAGTGAGTCAGTCTCCTTGGCATCTCTTGATATTTGAAATGCATGTACTGATTACACTCCTGGCTGTCTCGCAGGAAGCAAAACAGAAGCCATGTGTTGGGGCCAAGCCTTAATTTTCCAAAAGACTGGGGAAGCTGGGAAGCTTAACCACTGTCTATCGGAGCACAAATTGCAACTCAATCCAAATCCTATGTAATATGAAAACAGCATTGTGATTGGAGAGGAGAAGGTAGGGTGGATGGGGAGAATTCCTACGCTAAATAAGGATTAAGAACATAAGAAAAGCCTTGCTGGCTGAGGCACAGTGGGGCAGCCCATGCGCCTCAGGAAAGCTGACAATCAAGGCATGAAGGCAATGCCCCTCCTGCGATGTTTGCCTTCCAGCACCTGCCATACAAAGGCTGTTCCGTTTAGTCATCATGGCTGTTGAGAGACCTATTTGCCATGAGTGTGTGATGAATTTGGAAGCATAACTCACTCCCTTGTGAGCTGTTAATCCATCTAACCAACAGAGGGTGGTGCAATAGACACCTCCTTTGACTTGTACAGAAAAAAAATGTCAATGCAGCTCCAGAGTATAAATCAGAGGCCCAAGGAAGGGTTCAAACAGCAGCTCAAGTATTCTGCAGTCTGAGCCATTAAGACTAAGCCTCTTTACTCTTAGAACAATCCAAGCACTACTAAAACATGGTGTCAGAAATGAAAGGGCTTTTCCTGAATATAGGCTGAAGCAACACTGCTTTCAGAGGGAACAAAGAGATCAAAGATATAAAAAGCACATTACCATTTTTCAAAGCTGTGATGGTGGCTTGTTTTCAGGGACACAGACAACAGAGTCAGTCTTCAGTTTTTTGTGGGTAAAGGGAATGTTTTTTTTAGTACATCAACCCAGAACTGTTTGAGGACAACTGTCCACTAAGGATGTGCAGGCAGAACAATGCACTCTTTGGAAACATGGTAAATTCTCTGAATTTGCAAGGAAATTCTGAAAATCAGAAGCAAGCAAAAACTTTACTTTACTTTACTTTATTTACAGTCCATGACCAGAATACAAACAAATAAGAAAAAAAATGACCATAGCCTAATAAAATATAAAAATTAAGGTATACAAATATAAAAGTGTATAAAAGTAATTAAAACTAATACTAATACAAATGCAGCCATTTCTAACCTAACTACATAAAAATACAGACATAGAATACAATCAGCTACTATCTTCCACATTAAGTTGGGAAATATATATATAGAATGTAGTTTAATTGCTTGGAAGCAGAATTTAGCAACTTTCCAGGTGATCTCTATACTCACATCAGAGAGAAGTATGTTAATGATCTCATGTCGGAGGTGTCAGAACAAAGCTCAAGTAACCAGGAGATAACAGCAGTACAAATTTCATTGCAGAAGGAACAACGAAGAAAGACATGTGCCATTGACTCTTATCTCACCACTGTTACAAGGGCAAAATCTCTCAGTCTGGGCAATTTGGTTATAGCTGCCCTCAATAACTGAAGATGGAAAAGCTGAAAATCTAGCGAGGGTGAAAGCTCTTCTTTGTGGTGGTGATTTTGGCACCTTGTTGTCTTATTTCAATTTCTTGGGCAGCTGTAGGTAGAGAGATGCATAGTCAGCAGGTGAGGCAGCATCAATAGAGTTGTGTCTGACAAGTAAATCACCCATTATCAACTCGTGTGTTTGAGCTATGCTTTTCAGCCAGCTCAGTCCTTGATCAAATGTCTTCCTTCCTTAGGCTACGACTCCTGTCTCCCCCATCCAGTAAATATGGGCTTTGGAAGATATGAGATGACTTTTTCAACCCAAGATGGCAGCTTCTCTGGACCAGCCAGAAGGCAAAAGTAAACTATGTAAGGAAGATATAACAGTTCTATTGTTTGTCCTCTGTTCCTGATGCAGTTTTTAAAAAATCCAGTGGAGATCAACCCTTGGACACATGCGGAATTTTTTATAGACTGAATACTAGCCATTGGTGTTCCAAATGCATAGAAACCTTATTACTTTCTGCCATCTGACTAGGGACTCCTTGTATCAAACCAAGCAAGGAGAAAATTGCTTCAAGGGCTGGAGCACAGCAAGGTAAGTTGTTTTCAAATGGGTGATGCCTCCTGGGGTCTTCCTGCTCCAATCAAGAAGCCAGATTTGGTTCTTTGCTTTGGGCAGGAATGAAGCAGCTTCCAGGAAGCACAGCAGTGGGACTACAATTCTTATGGATGTCACACTGGAAATCACTGATGTATGAGGCTAATGGAAAAGTTTATTATTTCATTTGATCATTTATATCCTACTTTTCTATCATAAAATAGACCCCTCCCCAACATACACAAGGTATACACATTAAAACTCAAACATTTCCCATTACATTATGACATCATAATGCCAACTTCATAAAAATAACACTCAAACTAATGCCCAGTTAAGATCATAATCAATACATGGTTTGAATTTGGGTCACCCAAATCATAGTATTTTGCTCCTCCCTAATGGTGCCAGAGCTCTGTCCCAGGTTAGCCAGAGTTGCCAACCTCCTGGTGGTGGATGGAGACCTTCTGGGATTACAATTTATCTCCAGGTGACACAGATCAGTTCACCTGGAGAAAATGGCCACTTTGGAAGGTGAACTCTATGACATTATACCTCATTAAATCCCTCCCCTCCTCAAACCCCCTCTCCTCAGGAACCACCCCCAAAATCTCCAGGTATGCCAAATAGCACACATTTAAAATAAACTGTAAATATTAAGGGCAAGGCAGGTTTGTAGCATTTCAGTGTGTGTGTGATTTGAAACTTTAATCTTCTTAGCTTGCCAAACAATAAAAAGACTGAGATGGCCCTGCTGACTCTGCAATGGCAAGCCATTGGCAGCAACTGCCCTGAGCCTGGTGTTGGTGCAAATCAGTACCAAATATCTGATAGCGATTGTCCATAGCACTACTTGCGGTGTTCAGAAATAGATGCCAAGCACTTTAGCTGCCTGCTGATCTGCCCCCTTATGGATATCTCACCTCCCATTCCCCCTGTTGTCTGTGTTTCTACTTTCCAATTTATATAAGACATATAAAGCAGGATGAAATATTTTCCACACCATGGAAAGCTATCAATTGTGGCAATAAAGTAACTGGCTGCAAATAAAAAGCATTCAGGGCAACTTGCTGAAAGCCAATATTTCAAATTACCCAGAGAAGGCTTGAGAGTATAGACAATTTTTCACACATGTACCATTTATTACAGCACTGGACATTTTGTCGCAACAGTATATTCTGGAATGTACTCGTCTGTTCTTAACGGTGCTTCTAGCAGGCCAGGGTTAAAAGGGAACTTTGGAAACTGAGCTACAGGGCAAACCCACCCTCCACAAACAAAACAAAAACCTCAATCAGTTTCAGATGGACACATTTCATTTGAAAATATGCTGCAGGAATAGGAATTGGTTATATATAACCTGAGAACAGATCAATATTTTAACTTGTCTACTGCCCGCAGTAAATTATTGACACACATAAGAAATCATCACTGTGGGATGTTCTGTCCACCTTGTATATTGTTCTGATCAGGGGTCATTTTGTAGAAAAAGAGGTGCAGGAGCTCATTAGTATACCTATTAGTGTAACTCATTAGCATATGCCACGCCCCCTGACATCACCAGCAGTGTGCCAGAAAGGGACACAAAAGGGCGGGCCATCTTCAAAAGCCTCCTCTTTCCTTCCCTACCTGGCCTGCCAAGGCGGACGGGGGGGGGGGGGGGGGAGCGAAGCAAGAAGGGCCCCATAGAATACAATGGAAAGATCGTGCCACCACTGCCGCATGACTCTAAACAGAAGGGGTTTAAACTTTAAACCCCTTCTTGCTTCGCTTCCTTCATAGGCCCGCTGGGAGCTGGGGGAGGGGCTTGCCACCACTGCCATTTCTGCCCACTAGGGGTGTGCAAATAATTTTTTTTGGGTCCGATTCAGATCCGGCCAAATCAGGCCACATGTGTTCCAGCTGGCGAATGACCCCCCACATGTCAGTTTCAGCAATGCAAGCCCATTGGGGAGTCATTCCACCAGCCGAATGTCAGTTTCAGCCCCATTATACCCTATGGGCCATTGAAGTCAATGGCAAAAACTCATAGGGTATCTGAGGGGCTGGAGGAGAGAGTGTTTGAGAAAGAAGCTCCAAACTTGCAGGGTATCTGCTGGGGCCTCTACCCAAAATACCTACCATGTTTCAAGAAGATTGGACCACGGGGTCCAATTCTATGGGCCCCAAAACTTTACTTTTTCCCACCATAGAGAACAATGGAGGGAATGGGGGCAACCTGTTTGGGGGCCCATAGAATTGGACCCCCTGGTCCAATCTTCTTTAAACTTGGTGGGTATTTGTGGGAGAGACTCCAGCAGCTATCTTGTAACTTTGGAGCCTCTCCCTCAACCCCCCTCCCCTCCAGCCATTTTTTAAGCCGTCGCTGAATTTAGGCAGCAATTCAGCAGAGGGCTGAATCAGATCAGAGAATCTGATTCAGCCCGTGGCTGCCCTAGTTCCCACTCCTGGGTCAGCAGAGCACTGCTCCACCTTGCTCCGGGCCCAAATGACCCCTGGTTCTGATCATTAATTCCCATCTGTCAGCAGAGAACACCAGTCGGTTACAGAAGATACTTTTGTTGTTTTGCTTTAGATTAGCAATGGCTTATTCCTTAAACCCAGTGGGCTTGGTTCTCCTTGGATATACTGTTTGGGGACTTGACTGCCCTCAGCCAGCATGACTCCAGACAGCTCATTAGGGTTGCCAAGTCCAGGTTGGAAAATACCTGGGGACTTTGGGGGTGGAGCAAGGAGAAGGTGGGGTTTGGGGAGGGGAAGGGAGGGACCTCAGCATGGTACAATGCCATAGAGTTCACCCTTCAAAGTAGCCAGGGAAGCTAATCTCTGTCAGCTGGAGATCAGTTGTAAAAGCAGGAGATCCCCAGGCCCCACCTGGAGGCTGGCAACCCTACAGCTTATGGAGTAGGCAAAAAGACAAAGGACTTTGTGGCTCCTCTTTTTTTCATCCAGTTCAAAAGAGAAAATGGATGAAGAGTCATTCTGTCTTCATAGGAAACCCTGGGAAATTAAGACCTGCAAGAGAGGCTGGAGTTCCCCACTAGGCAATTGTTCTATGTTGGGGTTCCCAAGCTTCTAGAGCCTGCAGGGCATTTTAAGGCAGTAAGTGGGCACTACCATAAAAGGGCTGTCATTGGGGTGGGTTCAGTATTGGGATGTTCCAAGTCAAGCATCAAAGGAAGCTGCTTCCAAATCGCTGCTCCCTACAAATGCAAAGAAAATAATATTCCTGTTCCAATGCACCTTTTCACTGAGTAAATGCAGCAAAGCCAAGGCTGGTTGTTCTTTGGTTTCAGTTTCCAAAGAAAGGAGAGGGTTTGCTCTCTGTACAGCTACATGGAGAGGTTGCCAGGTGCATGAAAAAAGTATGTGTCCCTGGCCAAGCTGAGGGCACATAGCTGTGAAGTGTGTACCCAGAATGAGATCAATGCTTTGTTAGGTAGTCAGCTAACTGGGAAGAATCCAAACCTCTTCCCCCCCCCCCGCCCATTTGACAGCTTTTGGATTTTATCTCCAAGACTCAAGAACCAAGGCACAAGTAAACATAGCCATTATTCATCGTTATTACTGATGAATAATAAATATTGATTTTTAGATCTCCAAATTCTTTACAGCTCATTATTTTGGATGTTTTAAAATAATTAATGTTTGGAAGCACTTTGGAAAGATTGCAGGTGTGTAGAGCAACAACCAAGGAGGACAGTTGTCTTTTCCATTTTCATTATATAGATACAGATCCTTCCAAGCACTAGTTATGCTCATGAATCGGTCTTCATGAAACGGGATAGCTAACCGACTTCACACTGAACAACGTAGTTTACAGTTGCCGAATTGCAGCCTTTGGTATTTATTGGCCCCGTCCACACTGTCACTTTTGTGGCTCATTTCTCCCTATTGCTTTGGGTTCCTCCCCCTTTTCCACATGTGTTTTGCTCCCTCTGGGACTACTAGAGAGAACAAAACATATGGGGAGTGGGGGAACCTGAAGCAATAGGGAGAAATGAGCGACAAAAGTGACAGTGTGGACGGGGCCATTTATTTATTTTTCCATCTCAGATCTTATTATTGAGCAGGTGCTGTCCTTCCATCGTATTTAATTGCATTGTCTTCTGAGGGGGTCTTCTGTTTTTTTTTAATTGCTCTTATTTACAACTTTGCCATGACCTGGATGGCCCAGACTAACCTGATCTCATCAGAACTCAACCCTAAGCAGGAGTTGGCAGAGGCAGGCAATAGCAGACCACTTCTGAACATCTTTTTCCTTGAAAACCCTACAGGGTTGCCATAAGTCGGCTGTGACTTGATGGCACTTTTCACCACCATTTTCAACTTCAATGTCAATCCACTTGTTACCAGTCTTTTTATTCAATAGATTTTGTGGAATCAGTTTATCAGCCTGTGTTGAGTGTCATTCAAGTAAGAAAGACCCGCATGACTACTCTGCCCACATGGGTCATGCCATTTCTATGCAGTTTGCAGCCATGTGGCATAAAATCACAAAGAAGCCACTCTCGTGCTTTTCTGACCATGTGAGGGGACCAGAACCAGTCCTTACAGGGGTTATACTCTTGTAGACTCTATCCATTGTGGCTTGCTAATATTCATTGCCTGTCAGCACTATGAACAGTGGTTAGAAACCTCTTGTTTATGAGGACGGGAACACTCTGAGGCAGAGCAACTTTAATCACATCGAAATATTGGAATCGTAATTGCTCTGAATTTACTGCACATTGTTTTAGCAAAAAAAAAAAATTAAACAATTTTCCTCTGCAACCTGTGACCAGTCTTCTTGCAGGGCTTTTAGAAACGAGGCATTATTGTGTTCTGAAAAGGCACATAATTTAATCCATTCAGGTAAATGTGATAAGAGTACATTACAGACCTGAGCCTATCATGTGTTATTATAAGAGCTGGGGAAGCTTCCATAATAGTGTGTCAAGCTCCCGCCTTAACAAAGGACAGATGGATGACCAAGAGCAAAGATGAATGCTGCAGAAAAGCAGAGTCAGTGGAATGAACTGCGTCACACATTCCGTTTCTCCTACTCGAGTGAATATTAAAAATAGTTGGATCTAATTATGAGGTCAAGATACTTGCTCTCTAAATGAGACCAGATGAGATGTACAGTTCAGTGTAAGAAATGTATAATGCCATCCTAAGCAGAGTTACACCATTCTAAACCTACTGACTTCGATGAACTTAGAAGGGTGTGCCTGTTTAGGAACACACTTTTAGGAGCTTTTCATCAGAAGAAGATTGTTGCAAATTCAGAAGCTGCAACTAGAGCAGAATTCCACGGCCAGGCTTTTGATGGGTCTTCCCAGATGGGAGCACATTCAGCCTGCACTGAAGACACTGCACTGGCTGCCAATAGCATACTGAATTTGCTTCAATTACCTTTAAAGCCCTATATGGTGAGAGACTGACATACCTGAGGGACCGCCTTTCCCCATATGTACCCCAGAGAGCACTATGGTCGGGGTCGCAAAACCAACTGACCTTCCCAGGTCCTCAGGATGCCAGGCTTACTACCACTAGGGCCAGGGCCTTCTCAGTGGCAGCTCCATACTGGTGGGATGAACTCCCAGAAGAGATTAGGGCTCTGCGGGATCTTTTACAGTTCTGCAGGGCCTGCAAGACAGAACTCTTCCACCAGGGTTTCAACTAAGAAGCCACCACCACTACTACCAACAACAATTTTGATTACAGAATTTGGCCCTTGGCTGCGACATCTGGCCTGTGCCGCTGCTTGAATCTGGAAGACCATTAAACAGAAAAATTGTTAGATCTTTGGGTGCACTTGTCAGTATGCCATCTTAAGTAATTAATGAAACATCACCAGCACCTTATGATGATTTTATCCATAATTGAAGTGTTTTTTAGATGATTTTATGTGGATTTTAATTGTTATTTATGTACTAACTACTGTAAGCCACCCTGAGCCTGCCTTGCGGGGAGGGCGGGTACAAATTCATTCACTCAATCAATCAATATAAAATTGAGTGAGCACTGTGGGATTAACAACTGAACAGGAAATCCTGTGAAGGCATAGACTAGAGGGAAGGGAAGCTCCCTCACAAAGTTTCAGTGCCCATCTTGAGTGGACAATTCAATTATGCTTGCATAATTTTATCCTGCTTCATTGATTTAAATTTATTAAATATTTTGGAATTTGGAGGCAAGAATGGGGCGAAAGGACATGAAGCATTAAGGGGCGTGGTGAGATTTCCAACCCTTTCTCCATAAATATGAGACCTAGAAACTGGCTTTTATTAATGGAAAGCCAAGACCCTTAGTAGAATGAATTCTATTATTATTATTATTATTATTATTATTATTATTATTATTATTATTATTATTATTATTATTATTATTATTATTCTGTTCATCCTTCAAAGAGTTCAGAAGTCTCAATATACTCCTAAATGTCTATCAGCTGTACAGAGCCAGATCAGGGTTGCCAACCTCCACACAGGGCCTGGAGATCTCCTGGAATTACAACTGGTTTCTAGATGACAGAGACCAGTTCTCTTGCAGAAAATGGCAATGCTGGAAGGTGGGTTCTATGGCACTGTACCCCTATGAGGTCCCTCCCCAAACCCCCCAAATCTCCAGGAATTTCCCAACCCAGAGCTGGTAACCCTGAACTGATCTCCGGACTATAGAGATTAGTTCCCCTGGAGAAAATGGCTGCATGGAGGGTGGACTCTATGGTACTGTACCCTGCTGAAGTCCCTCATCTCCCCAATCCCTGCCCTCCCAGGCTCCACCCCCAAAATCTACAGGTATTTCCTAACCCAGAGCTGGCAACCTTATATCAGATTGGAATTGTCAAATTCAGGCTGGGAAATTCCAGATATTTTGTGATGGGACCTGGGGAGGTGGAGTTTGAAGAGGGGAGGGACCTCAATGGGACATAATGCCATAGAGTCTACCATTTAAGGCAGCCTGTGATGAACTGACCTCCAAAAGCAGGATGCTTAGGGCATCAAACTCAAAGAGTTTATTTATTTATTTTTGCATTTTTACCCTGCCCGCCCCGCAAGTGGGCTCAGGGCGGCTTACAGAGTGGCATAACGCCAGGTTAAAATACAGTTAAAACAGTTTAAAACAATTAAAAATTCCAATAAAGTGCTCACAGTAAGAGCTGGGAGATTAGGGGTTAATGCCTCACGGTAAAACACTTAGATTGGCCGGCTGCTGCCTGTGTGCACCCCCTTCTCTGTGACTGGTCAGTGCCAGCTGAGGAGAGTTTTATAAAATCTTGTGAATCTTGTGGGAGTCAGTCATCACTTGAATTTTGACTTGGCAGTTGCCAGTCAGGAGAAGTGTGTGTGTCTGAGGGAAACAGACAAGTCACTGAGAAGTAAAAGAACACAACTCCTAGCCTTTACTGTACACTAACACATTTGGGGAAAAGTTCAGAAATTAGAGCTTAACATCTAAGTTTCAGCACTAGCTGAATTTCATTTCTTCACAGTCTCCAGAACTGGGGTTTAGGTTTGCCAGAAGAGGCTGGGTAGTTGGTGGAAAACTTCCAGCCTAGCCAAACAGAAAAGAGTTTATTGCTCCTAGGAAAAGGAGAATATTCCTTAGTCAGTTATTCAGAGGGTTCAACTCAGAAGAGACCTCTGGTTTGAGAACTGAAAAGGGAAACCGTTTTAGACTCCTCAAGAGTACAGAAAGGGAAAGTTATAATCCCCAAAAGGGAAGTACTGATACACAGGAAGAAAGTTCTAACTTCCAGGAAACTAAAATATTTTCTATGAAACTTTATTAAGGCACACTATTGCCTCAATTATACTCTGTTGCCTGTTTAAGATATTCTAATTTTCTAAAGAACGACAGTTTCCTCAACTCATCGTCCCCTGCCCTATTCCTGATCCAACTGTGCCTGTTCAATAAAATCTACCTTTTTGTTTTAACTTTACTTCATGTCAAGTGCCATTTCCAAAGGGTTATATAAGAGGGCTCCTGCTGAGTTACAATAAAACTCTGGCCTGGGCAAAAGCCAAATAACTTCTTAACTAGGGTTGCCAGGTCTGGGTCGGAAAATACCTGGAGACTTTGGGGGTAGATTTGGGAGAGGGTGGGGTTTGGGGAAGGGAGGAGCCTCAGCATGGTACAATGCCATAGAGTCCACCCTTCAAAGCAGCCATTTTTTCCAGGGGAACTGATCTCTGTCAGCTGGAGATCAGTTGTAAAAAGGAGATCCCCAGACCCCACGTGGAGGCTCGCAACTCTATCTTTAACTGGGTGGGCATAAAGAAAGTTATAAGTTTATAATTCAAACATGATAGTCTGCTCAGTCAGAAATGTGAACAGTGTTTTGGTGGGAAAATTTGCCTCACAAAAGAGAAGGAGCAGGGGTCCATCATACAGCCATTTTCTCCAGAGGAACTGATGCTTCTAGTCTGGAGATCAGCTGTAATTTCAGGAGATCTCCAGGCAACACTTTCAGTTGGCAACCTAGGCCAGATCTTAGCTTTGGGTTTGAGCCCATCATAGAAAAAAGGCAGCTTGAAAATGAGTTTTAAAAGAATTTAAAAATAGAACTATATCTTGTACCTTCAGATTGTCTACACCAAAAGAGCAGATTGCCTTCTTATACAAAGATCCACAGTCTGGTTGCACAGGATGCATAATATTTCTGATATCATCATAATTTTCTCTATTACTTAAAGGACTTCCAAAACATATGTTGATGTAGTTTTGGCTGCTCCCAGACTGTTCTCACATCTGTGTCAGAATACATTTATCACATCCCACCTAGGCTTGACTTCCCATTTTAATGCATGTGTTTCTCTAGCTAAAACACTCACAAGTTAGGCATATCTGAGACCAACATGTTAATTTGATAACCAACCAGATGATTGACCTCCAGCTGATACTTGCAAAGTTAATTCCAGTAACAGAAGGGAGTGAAAGAAATATAGAAATTTCACGGTGGCATCATGATTAGTGGGTCAATAAATGAGAGAGATTAAAGTGTGGGAAGAAAGATGAAATTTGAACATAGCTATATATGAATCCATTTTCTCATTTTGGTAGACTGCATTTCTTTGCCATCTCTCCAAGCAAGCAGGTTAACAGCTTACCCCCCGGCAAAACAGATTATGTTTATTTGCCAACTCAAAAGTGCTGTTTCCGTACTGAAACAAACAAAAAAAGACCCAAACATTATAAAACAAGCTTGCTGATTGCATTTTTGTCCATAAAAGATGGCTGCAAGGAGTATATTAGTATGCAAATAAGTGCAAATCACAGTGGAAGTGGAATACCGGGTTACAAAAGCACACCAAAGAAGATGAAAAGATGATTCAACAAGCTGCATCTCACCTAGCAAAAACCTCATTTTACCCGCTATGCCCTTTGTTTTGTAAACAACACATTACAAAACTTCAGAGGAAATTTAATTTGAAAACCCACAAGGACTTGGTTTGTAGCTTTGTCACTTACAGGTAGCTTTCTCCTGATGGTGTGAAAACACTTGATTAAACTGCTACAATGACTTCTTGAACACTGTCCAAATCAGCTCCTTTTCCTATTCAGAGAAGAATAGTTCTTTTTTATTATTATTATTGGACCCTGCAGCCTCCTGCTTAATAAATGGCCATTTTAAACTGTGAAGTACTTTATTTTGTTTGCTGAGGAAAGTATTGTGATAAGAAGATTAAATATTTAATTCTTGCTCTCTTTGTTGTAAAAAATAAATAAAAAGCCTTGCCTCTTAACACATTTGATTGGAAGTAAGGCCCACAGAATTTAATAAACATCCATGTAAGTGTGCTTAAAATGACCGTACATAAACACGCAGTGGATAATTCTGCATAAAGTAATACCTGTTTTAAGACAGTTCTCCAACTGATAAAAGTATGCCTAGAATTTGTTTGTTTATTAGACTGAGTATGAGCTAGGCAGCTAACAAGACAGAATCGTACAGGCTCATTATGTTAAATTAATATAATAGTATAGCAGTAGTACTAAGATTTTATTTTCTATGGCCATTGACCTTTATAAGGTAAAACATATTTACAGCCAAAAGATTTTAAAATTCTAAAATTACAGGCATCTTTAAAATGTCTCAATTCTCAGTCAAACCCAAACATTACAATTCAGTTCTCTTAGATACTTAATTGGGAACCACATTTGCTCTAATGTTCCTAACAGCCAAGGCAAAATGTTCCATCTTGTAGGAGACAGAGGAATCCACATCAGATGCCATATAAGCTAATTTGTCAAAATCAGAAAGAAAATGTAGAGTAGCTAAAATCCTAGCCAGGAGGGCGATCTAGTTGTGACATCTGTCACCCCATTGATTGCCGGCGTGGATTTGGCTGATCTGGCTGGCTATGTGGGTGTCCCCTACCTTCCTCACTGCTCTATGTACATCCCTCCCAAAGCTGTGTGCTTGGTCAAAGAGGATGACCATCCCAGATAGAGTGAGTGTACCATTCTTTGGTCAAGGGTATATGATAGCTACGCTCCCCTGCTAGAACCTCCAAACAAGCTCAAGGTCCATAGTGTTAGGGAAAATAGTCAAAAATACTTAAATATTCAGAGTTTCAATGGATCTTTGCTTCACTGGAGAGGAGACATTTCTTTCTGTTTAAAAATGCTTTATTTCTAAGGGTAAGGGTTCACAGGACACCTACAAAATAATAACATATCTAGGAGCTACATTTTGCATCCTACTCTTTACAAAGCATGGTCAGACAATAATGGAGAATCCTCCTTCTTGACCCCCTAGAAGGAAATCACCTGATTACACTGATTACCAATCAGTGTTTACAAACAGACCAGTTTTCCCAGGCTTTCTTCTTATTGGCTCTGTGCCAGCTTTCCCTTCCAGGTCAGCCTAAACAACAGAACTGAAGGTAAACAGATTAACCCTATAATGGCTGGAATTTGGCTAGGGCTGCCAAGTACCGGCGACTTACCGGTGGGGGGGAGTTGTTCTCCCCCCGGGAGCTCTTCTGGTGCGTGCGCTTTGCGTGCGCGCCACGGCGACCGTAATGATGTCACCCGGAGGTGACGTCATTACAAGGGGGAAGTCGTCCTCACCGGACGACTTCTGGGGTGGGGTTCCCCCCGCCGGCTAAATGCCGGCCGGCGGATCGGGAACCCCTATAGCGGGGGATCCCCCGCCCCCCGGGCTGACTTGGCAGCCCTAAATTTGGCCGTTGTAACCTATACATTTCCAACACCCCTTCTCAAGGTCCAACATGTAAGCCATTATACATGCACATACAAAACATTATTCATTATTCATTTTAACATTTGAATCAACCATATTCAACATTTTACAAAGTTGTTCAATAGGGAACTGGATCCTCTCTCTGCTGAGGGAAATGGATGGCTCAAATGGCCACACAAGGGATAGGAAATGGAAATGCTTCTTTGTTGCTGTTCTGGAAAGGGAACGTTATTTGTACCAGCAGCTGTGTGGCAAAGGGAGACAGAACCATTACTTCTCATATGGGGCAGTCACTGGTCTTGCAAATCACATCTGTGATCATAGATGTTACTTGTGCAATGCATTGGGATGCTGACCATTGTCATAATCCAGCCCACTGAATGGAGCTGGCTGGATATCACCACACATTTAGTAAGACAGTGAACATTTGTGGTAGTATAGAAAGTCTGCCCATGTCTCAAGATAGTCCTATGCGTGCATTTATTTATTTATTTACTTCATTTGAACCCTGCCTTGCTCTCCAGTGGGGATGCAATGTGGCAAAAATTAGCTCCTTTTGCGTGCACACACAGTGCATTGCCTCGCCTAGCATGGGACTTGGCTGGACCAAGGCACTGCTGTCTGCCTTACCTCACCTTCTGAGGGGCTCAGCTGGGCTGAATGCTGCATCACCCCTTGCATGGGGTTTGACTGGGCTGGGTGGCAGTGTCTGCTTTGCCTTGAGCAGGCTGAGCCAGGTGTCACCATCTCCCCCATCTCACATCTTGCACAGGACCCAGCAGGGCAGGCTCTGTCTCCCCTGCCTTGCCTCGGGCCTTGTGCAGGGCTTGGATGGGCTCGGCTCCACCCTTGTGTGTACACATTGCCTGGCCCAGGGGTGGGGGGAGGCCATCAGCTCACCAGGAGGCATCCAGGTGCTTCCAATGGCCATTCTCTCCTGCCTGTGAGGTAAAGTAGGCTGAGAATGTGGAACTGGCCCAACATCACCCAGTGAGTTTCCACAGCAGAGTGGGAATCCAAAGCCTAATCTGAACCTCTAACCACTACACCACCCTGGCATTTGTGTGGGGCTGCTGTTAAACATTAGCAAGCTGCCAGGCCTAGATAAGTCCTGCCACTTGAGTGGTAGCAAGTTGCCCAGTGGTTCCAGCTGGGTCTGATCCCAACAAGCTCTCCCTCAAAGGCAAAATATCCCAGGAATATGGATGCCAGCCTCCAGGTGGAACCTGGGGATCCCCCAAAATTACAGCTCGTCTCCAGATTAGAGAGATCAGTTTCCCTGGAGAAAATGGATGCTTTGCAGGATGGACTCTATGGCATTGTACCCCTCCCCAGGCTCCATCCCCAAATCTCCAGGAGTTTCCCAACCTGGATCTGGCAACGTTACCCCCATCCTCTGCTGGTGGCCAGAGGGGACCTGGCAACCCTACCTGGAAAGGGCCCTCCCCCTGCCTTTTACTGACATAAACCAAGCCTGCTGTGGTTGCCTAGCAACAGCCACAGAGGGAATCTTTCTTAAAGCTACAGGTGGCTGTTTTTATCATTTGGAGAGGGGGGTTTACCATTTAAAAAAAAAATCAGATTTTTCTGCAAAACTGGGATTTTTTCAGGTCTGTAGAAAGATCTGTCTTGTCCATTCACGGGTCCAGTCTTTGGATTTAAGTAACCTCAGATTTGGCTGATTTAGCTATTAGAATATACAAGCAGGGACACACAAGGAATTTGCCAAAGTGGCCATCCCATCCCTTCAACTTTGCTTATTCCCCACAGAGAGCTACCCACAACTCCACTGCCTTTGCACCTCAGAGGCTGATGAAGAGAGGGAGTGATGGTGAGGCTTGTGATGGAGGCATTCCCCCCCCCCCCCTTCCGGGTGCTGCCTCACCACCTCAGATATTTCTGAAGAGAGGCAGGGGTGGCTGCCACAGTGTTTGTACGCAGGTGCTAGTGGGTGTTTTTTTTTTGTTATTGTTGGGGGAATTCAAACCCTCCTATCTGTTTTAGGTACGTTTTTTCCTAATTTTTCCACAAACCTGTGGGTTTCCCCACATTTGCAGAAAAATCTCCTTTCTTTCCACCCGCCCTCAGTCTGCATGTTTAAGTATCCACAAATCGGAGATCAGTTGGCTATTAGAATCTATGATGCTAAAAACAGAGGGGATTTAAGTTCAGATTTTCATCAGTTGGGTATACATTTCACAACCCAGTTACACAGAGAGAAAAATTCTGTGTGTAAAGAATGTTTAACTGTGTGTTTAAACTCTATGTTTAAAGAATCCCCCCCAATTGGTATACTTTGGGCACACAAAGATGGTTTAGCCACAGTGTGATAAAAATACATTGTATCTTCTGTTTTTTGAAGGCAGAATACATGTAGGAGTTCAAATCACTCTTCATGGATTGTAGCCCTGAGCTATTCAGATCACTGGATCAGAGGAAAATGAGAGGAAATTCAGTAGAATGCTATACCTTATATTCCATCCACTCCATAAATGACATTTCTTTAGTTTGTAACCTGCCCACCTCTCAGCATCAGCGTCAAGAATGCTGTGCCATAGTTTCTGTGCAGGGACATAGTTTCTGTATTGTGGAATTATGTAACTTGGAAATGAAAGTGTTCCAGTGAGTCATTCAGGCATCTCCTTACCCAAAATAACAGGAAGAATAATACATTCCTTTAAGGGGTGGGGGGGTGGGGGTAACTGAGCAGTGCCAAAATTTATAGCTGCCTTAAAAATATGACCATTTAATTCTGATCGTATGCTTCCTTTATTATATACAAATAGCAATTCCAGCCCAAATTCAGTGCAGCTAAGAGCTAAACCAGACAAAACGATAGAAGATCTGTGAATAGACCAGCCATGGGGAGGAGAGATTTGTGTCAGGATTAAGACATAGGGAGATGGCTTTTTTTTTAAAAAAAAACACTTTTCCTGACAGCATGTTTCTTGCCTCATATATCTTCCTCCTGTTTCGTGGGAAACTTTCTAGTATGTGTGAACAGGGAAATTGCCTTTAACTGAATCAGACGCTTGGTCTCAAGGTCATGATTGTCTACTCTGACTGGCAGCAGCTCTCCAGGGTCTCAGGCAGAGGTCTTTCACATCACACACTATCCGATCCTTTTCAGAGGCTGAACCTGGGACCTTCTGCACACAAAATCTGATACTCTTGCATTGAGCCACAGCCCCTCTGCCCATTCCTTGAACAGGGCATATAGTAGTTCTGGAGATAGGGTCACTAGGAAAAGGGTGCAGAGGGGAGAATTAAATACCCCCCACCTTCCTATCATGACCTAAATCTGACAAAAAAAACAAACAAACCCACATCTTCTATTTGCCATTTAATGCTTAGTAGGCCCATTTATTTATTTATTTATTGGCTGCTTTCTCTCCAATGCATCCCAGTAACAGGCTGTTTCTGTCAACTGAGGGGAACCACATAGGCTCCTATGATTTTTTGGGGGGTGGGGGAACTAGGTTTGTTTTAAACCATAAACCTTCTCCCCAGTTACCTTGTGTTGTCAAGGTAACCAGTGTATGGGCTTAGGGTTCACTGCTGTGAGGTAAGTTTTGTGGTGAACCAATAGAATACAGAGATCACTGAGGCAGGTATTGTCTATTACCAATACAGGAAATTTATTGATTTACAGATTGATTTCAATCAGATCAGCAGCACAGGTCTCCAGGTAGACAAAGGAGAAACCTGGCTGGGGCACATTAATTTAAACTAGTTATGGCTTTAGAGAGGAGTTTGACTTTTCCCTGGGGCTGCAGTGGCTCAAATGGCTAAGATGCTGAACTGCAGACCGGTAATTCAGCAGTTCAAGACCCGAGTGCTGCGTGATGGAGTGAGCTCCTGTCTCTGGTCCCAGGTCCTGCCAACCTAGCAGTTTGAAAGCAAGAAACTGCAAGTAGATAAATAGGTACAGTTTCGGTGGGAAGGTAACAGTGTTCCATGTGCCTCGGCATCTAGTCATGCTGGCCACATGACCACGGAAACGTCTTTGGACAGTGCTGGTTCTTCGGCTTGGAAATTGAGATGAGCACTGAATCCCTAGAGTTGTATTCGACTGGCTTTCAAGCAAAGGAAACCTTTACCTTTACCTTGACTTTTCCCTAAGGCTTTGAGGCATAAACAGGCCTTTACTGACTAGGCCACTAGGCTGGATCCTCTCATACACACTGGTTGGTGACTTCACATTATTGACTTATGCAGAGAAGGATCTTTTCCAAGACCTGCAGCCTGAGTCCTGCAACTGTAGATGCCAGAAATGGGATCTGGGATAGAGCCATCAAGTGTTAGCGATGGAGAGGACTTTGGTAGTCATCTAGTTTAGCCCTTGTTCACTGCAGGAATACAGATTCACAGCAACCCTGACCCATGATCATCCAGCCTCAGCTTAAAGACTTCTAGTGAAGAAGAGTCCCTCCTGAGGCAGTCTTCTCCACTGTGAAACAGTTTTATTGTTAGAAAGCTTCTCCTAATATTTAGCCAAAAGCTATTGCCTTGTAATTTCTATCCATTTGTTCTAGTTCTGTCCTCTAGAGAAAGAGAGAATAAATCTTCTCCATCTTCTGTGTGGCAGCCTTTCACATATTTGAAAACAGCAATCATCATGTCACCCTTATTCTTCACCTGGCTAAATATGCCCATCTCTTTCAACCTTTCCTCACATGGTTTGGTTTACAGGCCTCTTAACATCTTGGTCACCCTCATCTGTACATGCTCTCGTTTGTCAATGTGGATCCTAGAGCTGGACACAGTCCTCTAGGTGAGGTCTGAGCAGCGCAAAATAGAATGGAACGATTACTTCTAGTGGTCTGGACACTATGCTTGTAATAATGCACACATGTTGTATAAAGCCGTTGTGCTGACCACAAGAGCTTTGCATCATAAGAATCAGCCTAAGACTGCACCTTCCGCATCCAAAGCATACATTCTACATCTGAGCCATAGCCCCCCCCCCCAAGTCTTTACTTAATGGCATTTCTCATTTTTCCAGCCCTCTGTGTTTCCTTCTCAGTCACCCAAGTGTGCCAACAATGATTTTAGAGGGTTTTTTTTGTCAGTTTCAATGGATGCTGGAGATCGTTTCTCTGTTGCTAACAGCTGTTACTACTATCCAGAATCTGTGCAGAGATGCAACCCCCCCCCCAATTATACTATCTATCTATCTATCTATCTATCTATCTATCTATCTATCTATCTATCTATCTATCTATTAAGGGTATGTTAATCTTTATGACAGAGTCACAGAGTTAAAAAGATCCTGATAGATTGTCAAGCGTCCTGCTCAGCTCAGGAAAATCCAAGCTAGAGTCCGAGAGAGAGATGCTGGTCTAGCCTTTGCTGAGAGACCTCCAGCAAGGAAGACGCCACCACACCAGGTAATTGTCTCCATTGTTGAACCATTAGGAAGTTTCTCCTTACAGAAAATTAATGTTGGATCCCAAAGTTGTATCAGGTTCCAAAATGTTTTTGTTAACTACTCAGCAAATCCCATGGACTCTCAGATAGGGTTTCCAGGTATGACATGGCAACCAGTGGGAGACCAAGGAGGAGGGGTCATGGTGAGGTGGTGGCGGTGGCAACAGCTGGTGATGATGTGATGTCCTGGAAAACCTGGAAGTGGCACCATGCCTCTCTAGGAATCACCAGATACTACACTAAAATCATAGCATTCCCAACAATTCCTAGAGAAGACTGATGTCACTTTTAGGTTTCCCCTAGAAATGAGGTCCTGCTGTTGGCCCTGTGGCCATTTTCAAAAATTTTCTCGCACCACTACTTTGAGTGGTAACAGGAAATGGAAGCTTGGGCAAGGGCCAAATTGCATGGAACTACAGACATACCACCAAACCCTAAAAGGCAGTCAAGGTATGTGTGGTGGGCCTGTCTTTTTCCCAGCTGAGATGAAAAGCAACTGAAGTGGGCTATTTTTGATCTTGGACCTGGTACAGGGGAAGACAGTTTACCTCCCGTCCCCTTTACCAGCACTGTGACCGTGATCCACATCACCATCCTATGCCCCAGAAGTACTGGGTTTTAGAGCCAAACAGCAAAACTCAATTTCCAGCTGGAGGACTGTTAATTTGACCTAATTCCCTTTCCTTAGTTGACAGGCTTAGAAAAAACTCAATATTTGAGCCTAATGTTAAACACTTTCCTTTGGAGTTTTTGAATAACAGAATGATGGGATTTGGATCAGGGTGTCTAGCCTACTGTTAGTATTTCGCTTCCAGTTGTTAAACAAGAACAGCGACTGCTTTTAAATCAAATGGCTCATTTATTAAACAAAGTATTCTTATTTGAAGTGGGATTGCAATAGCTATCAACACAATCTATTTTGGACTGGTGCAGTTTGTAACTCATGATACTGAATATAGCCCACAAGTCAGATATGTTGACCTACCCTACCTGAGGTTTGATATACTTTCTGCTTTTCCTGTTTGCCCAGAACTACAAAATCAAGAGGGGATAGTAGCCTCCATGTGCCATTAAGAATGTTTGTTTGTTATTATTTAATATTTTTACCCGGCTTTCTGGTGAAAAATCCCCAAATCTCCCCCCAAATCCCCCCAAATCTGGTGTCAGCCTAGAAACACACTATGAAAATCCTGTGTTGTAGAGGACAAAGCAAAATCAGCAGGACTCTGCTACTTCTGGCTACAAACATCTGCGTGGAAAGGCCCAGTGCACTATGACCCAAAGTTCCCTTTCAAAATGGTGGGGTTCTCATTAACCAACATGTGTGGTTGTCTTTTAAATAGCTCAGCATGAGGAACAAATAGACTAGTACAGGTTTGGGTGGATTATAAGCAAAATCAGATATCACCAAAAAGGAATGGTGGGGAAAAAACCCAATGAAATGGAATTTGTTTTCAGTCACTGTACATAAGAGAGGTTTAAAAATAGAGCTCCAGCTCCACAAAAATTGCTAGGGGGCTTTTTGGAGCTTCTGGTTCTGTGCATCAATTACTAAACAGAGAAGTCGGTGAAACCTTTATGAAGACAGGCAGGGGAGCTGAGGGCAGTAAAGCTGCTATGATTTACTGATTTGCTTCATTCCTACCTGCGGAGATCACTCTTAGTGCCTAACATTGCAGGCACAGAAATACTCTCAGGACAGGAGCCTAAATCATTGTCAGGTCTGCACACTCACTTGGATAGTCTGTGGCCTGAACAATTTCTGAATATGTAAAAGTCTGCTTTTTTAGAAAGATGAGGAATAAGGCTTACAATCCTTTGCCTGCCTACTTGAGACCAGGGATGTAACAAGGAGGAAAAGATCCCTTGGGCTGGCTCGAACCAGTTTTTCCACCAGTGAAAATGCAAGAAGGGGATCCCCTTTGACCACTAAAATATGATGCTGGGGATCATGAGACCTGCGTAGACAAAGCCAAGTGGAATGGAAGTTGAAACAAGGAAAGGTTTTACTTTTATTTACAAAATTTACACCCCACCTTTCTGCCCTCCTCAGGGCCAAAGAGGTGGAAAACTGATTGAAAACATACATGATAAAAAGACAAAAACCATTGAAACCAAACAAATATACATCATTCAAACAAATAAAACCAAGTTTAAAAGCACATACAATACAGTAAAATACATAAAAACAATAATTAAACACAAGGCAGGAAAGAGGGAAATGTTGAAGGAACGACAAACAAAACAAAACAAAAAATCTGGTGGAAGACAGGAACGGAAGGGAACAGGCAAATCTCTCTGGGGAGAGGCAGGGTTGCCAGGTCCAGCTTGTGAAACTTCTGGAGATTTGAAGATGGAGACTGGAGGGGACAGGGGCCTCAGTGGAGTACAATGCCATGGAGTCTATTCTCCAGGGGAACTGATCTCTATAGTCTGGAGATGAGTTGTAATTCCAGGGGATCCCCAAGTCCCTCCTGGAGGCTGGCATCCCTAGCAGAGTTCCAGAGTTTTGATGGCACACCCACCCACTATCTCAGAAAGCAAATGCACTCAAAGCAGGGCATTAGAAGATGAATGTAGAGAAGAAGAAGAAGAAGAGATTGGATTTATATCCTGCCCTTCACTCACTTGGAGTCTCAGAGCAGCTTACAAACTCCTTTCTCTTCCCCTCCCCACAACAGACACCCTGTGTGGTAGATGGGGCTGAGAGAGCTCTTTCCCAAGCTGTCCTTGAGGGAACAGCTGGTACAGAGCTATGGCTTGCCCAAGGTCATCCAGCCAGGTGCAAGTGGAGGAGTGGGGAATCAAACCCAGTTCTCCCAGATTAGAGTCCGCGCACTTAACCACTACACCAAACTGGCTCCCTAGAGGTTGGATACATTTGGAAGGGTGGTCCTTCATCTGAGGTAGGTTAGGAGTGATATGGTCCCTACAGCACCCCCTCCAGTCAACATCCAAGCTGCAGCATTCTGCACTGGTTAAAGTTTCCAAAACCTTTTCAAGGGCATCCTCATGTAGAGTGCATTGCCAGAATCTAATCAAGATGTAACCAAGGCATATACCACAGTAGCCAGATCTTTACTGACTAAGAAAGACTGCAGCTGGCTGTTAAATCTGTCAAATCTGTTAAAAACACTCCTGGCAACAGCTGCCACCTACTTATCCAGCAGTAACCTGAGTCCAACAGAACTCCCAAACTATGGACCTTCAAGGGAAGTGGAAACCCATCCAAAAGAGGTCCCAGGTCAGATTTTCCCATGGATGTCAGCCTTCAGGTAGGACCTGGGAATCCCCTGGAATTACAGCTCATCTCCAGACTAGAGAGCAGTTCCTCTGGAGACAATGGATGCTTTGAAAGGTGGATAGTTCAACATTGTACCCCACTGAGGTCCCTGTCCTCCCCAGGGTCCATCCCTTAGTCTTCAGAAGTTTCCCAGCCTGGATCTGGCAACCCTAGATTTTCCATTCACCAGTAGCACTGGTTAAGCTTCAATTAATTAGCCTACACTTACTCCAAAACTGCCTCCAGGCACCACCTCAGGGTTTCTATGGCCAGAAATGTGAGGTAAAGCTGAGTGTCAACTGCATATTGGTGACAACTCAGCCCAAATCTCTGGTTGACAATCTCCAGGGGTTTTGTGTAGAGGTTGAAAAGCACAAGGAACAGGATGGAGTCATGAGGCTCTTACAGGCCAAAGGCCATGGGGCTAAGTAGCAGTCTCCAGCACAATCTTCTGAAACTAGGGTTGCCAGCCTCCAGGTGGGGCCTGGGGATCTCCCGCTTTTACAACTGATCAACAGCTGACAGAGATCATCTCCCCTGGAGAAAATGGCTGCTTTGGAGGGCGGACTCTATGGCATTGTGCCATGCTGAGGTCCCTCCCCTCCCCAAATCCCACCTTCTCCTGGCTCCACCCCCAAAGTCCCCAGGTGTTTTCCAACCCGGACTTGGCAACCCTGTCTGAAACCTGCCTTCCAGGTGGGACTGGAATGACTGTGAAATGATGCTGCCAAGTCTCAGATGGGAAAGGCAGTCCAGAAGGATACCATAATTGATGGTAACAAAAGCTAAAGAGAGGTCCAAGAGAATCAACAGAATTGCACTCCTTCTGTCCATCTCCTGCGCAGGTCACCTACCTGGATGACCAAGGCTGTTTCAAACCCACAACCAGGCCTGAAATCAGAATTCAGTGAGACTGAAGAAATACTGGCTGGATCCAACCCTTGCTAGTGCTGAGGACATGATACAGAGAGTACTTCATGTGAGTGGAAGGCACTTATAATGCCTAACGCCAACCACCTTCATCATGATTCAGGTCTGGCTATATAAGCCATTAAATATAATACTACAAAAATCTAGTTGCACCTTTCAGATGAAGTTTTAGTTACAAAACATGAACTTCCATAAGCTATTACATTCTTTCTCAGCATCACTGTCTCAGACCTTCCCATTGCACCTTATGAAGTAGGCAAAAGCTTCTGTAAATCTTCCAGTTTCATTGAGCCAAACATCTGTATTTAATTTAACTTATTTGTTTTTATGTAAGCCGCCCTGAGCCTGCCTGGCAGGAAGGGCGGGATATAAATTAAACAAACAAACAAATAAATAATAAATAGCAAAGTTAGTCCTAAAGGTGCATCTGAAGATTCTTAATTTTGGGTTGGATCCTACAATTCTCTTTCACAAATGGCAGCACTTTCCCTTGTGTCATGAGAAGGCTCCTTTTAGTGGAAGCAAGTGGTGGTGTTAGGGGGAAAAAATGGAACTGTGGGTTCTAGCCCCATTATTTCCAGTCAGTTTGTCCAGTCAGAATTGGTCCATAGTGCTTTACTCACAGAAGCCTAGATACTGCTCTGAGAAATAGCCTGGGATTTATTTATTTATCAAATTTCTACCCCGCCCTCCCAGCCAAAGCCAGCTCAGGGTGGCTTACATAAAAACAAATAAATTAAATTAAATACTGATGTTTGGCTCAATGAAACTAGAAGATTATGTCTCAAAATAACAATCCTGAGTTGACAAATAATTCCCAAATATAATATTGTTTTCTTCTTTCCTCTCCATCCTCAAGACAGCTCTTTAAAAAAAAAACTGATCCTTTTGGGGGGAGTAGGTAGGAGAAAGTACTGGCAACTTACAGTATGAAAATATTTGTTTTGAAATATACAGGTAGCAAAGGAGTGGAAGGAAACACATCCGCAGCTATCAAAGACAATGCCCCAAGGTGGAATCAGTGCCATTTCTAGAGCACAACATTCTTTGCTCTGAGGCTATGAGCTGATGGAGGCATAAAGTCAAAACATGGTTTGATGCTACATGAATGAGCTGTGAGCTCACAGGCTCCCTCTTCCCATCTCTGCTGTGATTCAGTGGTCCAATCTGTATTGGTCTTTCCTGCCCCACATCGTCTAACAAATTTCTGTCTGCATCTCATTCCACATCTGTTCTCATATTGCTTCGTCTCAGCATCAGCTGTCTGCATCACTTTATTGCCATTTAGTGGCGGCTCCGAGGTCACTACAGCGCCTCACCACATTATGTGGATTTGGTTTTAAGGCGGTTTAATTGCTTTTCCTGCCCTCTGAGCCACTGCGAGCGATAAGCAGACAATTGGAGCAGAATCTCCCCCCCATCTTTTCTAAGGAGATATGCAAATTGTCACAAAGGAAACAAGTTAGCTGAAAATCCAGTCGTCTGCATTTAAAAGCAGCCAAGGAACATTTCCCTGCAATCATATTTGGGGGAGGGGTTGGAAGCACGCCCACCCCTGAACCATTTGTTATTTCCTGGGCAGTCCCCAGAATGCTCTGCCTGGCAATCGCCAGGTGTTTTGTGTTTTTTTACCCAGCATGTTCAGTCTTTCCTGCTCCCCCTCTGTCAGGTCAGTCCCTTTACTTTCTGCGGGTGTGTGTGTGGTGGGTGCCGTTTCCTCCCCACAGCGCAGTGCAGTGCAGTGCCCTGCCAGTGCCCCCAGGAGGCGACTCCCCCCCCCCTCGCTCATACTCTCCATAAACATGATGCAGACGGCAAGCTTTTATACTGAGCCAAATGGGAGGCAATGGAAGCCAGCGCCAGAGCTGAAAGAAGCAGTGTTACATGGCAGATGCAGATTGGGCCAATGAGTTGCTTCCAATTTTGGCAAGACATTGACTGCAGTTGAAAGACTAAAGTGATCGTGAAGGTAGAGAGCCAGAAGAAGGGTGGGAGAATATATTACATAGTGTGTCACATACCTGGCAGAAGATGGGGATGCTAGCCCAGTGCAAGGAGTTCCTGGGTCTTTGAGACCAAATGTGAAGCCCTGAGGCTATGGTTGCTGACCTGGAGAAGCTAAGAGAGGCTGAGAGGTATGTGTACAAAGTTCTCAGGCAATGTGCTAGATGCAGGGTCAATTCGAGCAGGAGCTCGGGGGAGCGCAGCTCCGGGAGTTGGTGCCAGCCCCCCACCCCTGTGGGGGAATGCCTGCTTGTGTCATGGCTGCAGCAAAATGACCCCGCCCCCTGGAGAGGTCCTTGTTCCTTTGACCAGCCTTCTGAAGGCTTCAGCCGCCACTGAAGCTATCCTCCCAGAATAGTGGTATTTCTGAGGCTTGGATTAGTAGCTGTCCCCTCTCTGCCAGTTCTTTCTTTCTTTCTCTCTCTCTCTCTCCTTTCTTTCTTGCCTTCTGACACACTTCCAGTGATGTCAGGGGGTGTGGCATATGCAAATAAGTTATGCTAATGAGTTACACTAATGAGTTCCTGCACCTCTTTTTCTACGAAATGACCCCTGGCTAGATGCATCACACTATCATGGTGACAGCTCATCTCCTGTCAGGTAGGAGAAAGTCTTGGGGTTGAAGAGTGTTGGGCTGGAGAAAGGGGAAACGATCCCTTGGAAGGGACCCACTCCTCAGATGGTGAACCAATATCTTTTGCACTAAGGATGGTGGGAGGGAAACTCTTGGGGGACTGGATTCTTAGGAACAAAGACTATGAGACAATGATGGGTATTTTGACTTCATGGTGACTTGCCTGCCTGGGGCAAACATTTTGGATATCATGCGCTGTCTTGATAGGCTGGTAGGAACTGTGGGGCAGAACTCAGTAGGCAAGGCCCAGGCTAGTGCCAACAATATTGTGAACTGGGATCATGCAGTCCTGAAAGGGGGGGGGGGGGGAATAGGCAAATTAAAATCCAGGATCTTCAAAATAGTATTATCAGAAAGCTTCCTGTTCTCCATGCAAGGTTCTCAATGCATAAGAGAATAGGGTTTAGATGTTTTAGACACTGAGGACATTTTGGGACAAGCTGCCCTGTGTAAAAGAAACAAGCTCCACTTGAATGAACCGAAATGGAACCTGACTGTTAGTATTTAAATACCAAAAAGGTAGCAGAGCAACTTTGAAAGTAAGCCCTGGGGAAAGCTAACAGGAGCTGAAGAGCAGTGATTGCGATGACTCATCCCTAAAAGACGATGGCTTATCTGATGCACATAATCCAGATGGGTTAGACTGGAAATAGATTGAAAGAGTATGGTTACAGTCTTAAAGACACTTCCTTGAGAGTAAATTCCCATTGAATAGCATTGGAATTACTTCTGAGTAGACCTGTTCAGGAAATGACAACCATCAAAAGAACCAGGAAGGTCACCTTGATATAAACAGAGAAATGAAGATGAAAACCATAGAAGCAAGTTGTATAATAATGAGTAACTTCAACTACCCTCACATTAAAGGGTAAATGGGGTTCAGGTCATGAGAAAAAGACAAAATGGAGCCAATTAGGAGGTAGAAAACCATGGATCTGGTTTTGAGAATACTCAGTACCTGGCACCCTGACCTGGATGGCCCAGGCTTGCCTGATCTCATCAGATCTCAGAAGCTAAACAGGGTTGGCCCTGGTTAGTGCTTGGATGGGAGACCACTAAAGCATACCACGGTCAGTACATGGAGGCAGGCTATGGCAAACTTCCTTTGAATGCCTCTTGCCTTGAAAACCACAGAAAAGGTCCCCATAAGTCAGCTGAGACTTGATGGCACTTTACTCTCACTCCTGATTGTAGTCTATGGAACTTATTTCTTTAAGAGACAGGCTTAGGCCCTAAATGGAACTCCCTCTCTTCACATGAATGGTTGAGTCTTCTGGAGTATGATAGTTAGAACTGGGTTGTCGCTAGTTAGGACTCCAGCCCTTGTTAAGTCAGTGTTGTTCCCTGCTTTCCCGTTCTGCACATTAAAGAAGGTTTTGAAGACATCCTACCTGCTGCCTCTCTCTGGCCTTAGGGCATACCATTTACTCACCTCCATAGTGAGTACACTTTACAAAGGAGCCAAACACTACAGATCAATGAGATGCAGAAAGGAAGGGCAGAAAGGTTAATGTCTCTTTAGGATGCCAGGAATCGTTTTACATCCACAACAATTGATGCTCAGATAACATGTATACCCCAGACTGGGAAGCGTACATATCATCAAACCTAAGAGAATGCCACTGTGGCTAACAAGCAGAGCCAAAGAAGCTATAAAAGGCAAAGTACTTTCCTTAAGAGGTGGACATTTTGCTCAGGCTCTGGCAAAACAAATATAAGTTGACAGTAAGGCAGGCAAATAAGAATAGAACGAATATATTGCTAAAAACAAGGAGTCAAAACAGTAAGAACTTATTTAAACACATTAGAAGCAGGAGCCTTTTCCAGAAAAGGAGGGGGGGGAGCTTCTGTAACAAGAAATGCATGAAAAAAATCACAAGTCACCAGGTCTGGATTGTATTCAATCATAGATTCTTAAGGAAGTCAAGTGTAAAGCTATTTACTTCTGAAAAAATATGCAGCACTGCCAGGGCTATTTTTGGGCAGGAACGCACAGGAATGGAGTTCCGGCTGGCTTCTGAGTTGGCCATGTCCACAGCCCAAACCTCTGTGCATGTGTGGCTACAGAACACGCTGTCCTCCCCACATTACACACAAGAGGGAAAGGTGGCATCTTTCCCTCTTGGGAGCCCTTTGGGATTTCCTTATCAATGTCACTCCCCATCAGTTAGCTGTGAAATTCACAAGGAAAAGCCTCTCTCTGCCTTCCCTTCTCTAGCTGACATGTTGCAGCTGGAAAAGGGCAGGCAGGGAACCCAGGCATGTTTAAAGTGCCTTTCTTTCCCTCCTTGATCAGATCCCAGGCACTTTAGCACTGCATTTCCACAGCTGTCTGGTTGGGGGGCAGGTTAGGAGGCTAGAAAGGCATTGCTGAAGTGCCTGGGATCTTTCCCCAGCTGTCTGGGTTTTTTTGGGGGGGGGGGTAGACTAGAAAGGCAATGCTGAAGTGGGGCGGAGAAGCTCAGGGGGGGGAGGGGCAAGTTTCCATGCCTGCCTTGTGCTTTCCCCCCACCTAATATGCTAATGAGTTTCTGCTGTTGGGTGTGGCCTGTTATGCTAATGAGTTCCTGCTGGGCTTTTTCTACAAAAAAAACCCTGATTATAGCACTGCTATAATCAGCCTTCCTTCCAGACTTCCTTCTGGAAGGGTAGCAAGTATTATGCCAGTTTTTGAAGAGGATTCCAGAGGAGAACTTGGAAATTAACCCTCTCTTCTGGTTAAACTGGAGACACTAAATTCAGAATGATTAAGAATATAGAGGAACTGGGCCTACTGCAGATGAATGAGAATGGCTTATGCATCATGTCCTATCTTACTAATATTTGGGGGGCTCTTTGAAAGGATTCATAAACCTTATGTACTTGGACTTCAAAAACTCTTTTGATAACATCCCTCACCAAGGCTACTGGGTGGACTCAGCATCTCAGACTCTGATGCAGAAACAGGAGAGAGGGGTTGGGGGGGATATTTGTTGCTCAAAAACAACTCCCCTGGGGACTCCCAATCCAGAATGACTACTTGGCCATGGTGATTAACAATGCCAGGGGTAATTGTGCACTTATGTGCACATAGCTACCTGATTTTTAAATAAATAAATAAATAAAAGGAGGCAGAAATGGAAGGGAAGGTTCAGACTTCCCAAACAGCTTGACTTTGCAACAGGGGGAGTTCAGATGTCGAGTAATGCAGGGTGGAAGCGCTGGCACCCCTAAATACCAGACTTTCCCCAGTCTCTGATTACTCGGCTTCCAAAGTGGGGCAACATGGGGTGCCAATGACTGGGGCACAGAAGGCAGATGTTGTCATCTGATCATGCTCTTTAAATCCACAAAGGTAATGCTACTATATCACGGCAAGCTGCTCATGTGACCACAGCCAGAGAGGACTTTTTCTCCTTCTCTCGTAATACTGGAACTTGTAGGCACACATGGAATTTGATGAGCAATGAATTCAGGCCAGAAAAAAGCAAATATATCTTCATTCAAAGAGTAATTAATTTCTGGAATTAACTGCCAAAGGATGTAGCAAGGGCTAATAGTTTAGAAGTCTTTAAAAGGGGATTAGACACATTTATGGAGGGAGCCAGTTTGGTGTAGTGGTTAAGTGCGTGGACTCTAATCTGGAAGAACTGGGTTTGATTCCCCACTCCTCCACTTGCACCTGGCTGGATGACCTTGGGCAAGCCACAGCTCTGTACCAGCTGTTCTCTCAAGGACAGCTTGGGAAAAAGCTCTTTCAGCCCTACCTACCTCACAGGGTGTCTGTTGTGGGGAGGGGAAGGGAAAAGGAGTTTGTAAGCCGCTCTGAGACTCCAAGTGAGTGAAGGGCGGGGTATAAATCTAATCTCCTCCTCCTCCTCCTCCTCCTCAATGGTTATTAGCCATTCTGATTATTTATTACATTTATTGACTTGGATTTTTAAATGGGTCCTTGCCTGCAGGGGCAGTACTGGTGCTGGGGGAAACCAAAAGAAGAGGCTTTGGTTTCCATGCCATGGTTATAGGACATTTGAACGCATCCGGTTAGCCGATGTATGAAACAGAATGCTGAATTGGATGCACCTTGGTCGATTCAGCATAGCTGAACTTACGTTCATGTTTTTTTTTTTTTTTGCTAAACATATGAAATTGCCTCATACTGATCTATGCCCTTCATCCAGCTAGGTCTGCATTGCCTTCACTGACTGGCAGCAGCTATCTTAGGCTAAGGTCATGCCACTTGAAATCTAGCTGGAGATGTAAGGGATCGAACCCAAGACCTACAGCATGCAAAGCATGTTTGTTCTCAGCCACTGAGAGCTCCTCTTTCTATGGTCCTGGGTATTATGGTATTTCTGGGCATTGCTAGAGAGAGAGAAAGAGAGAGAGCTTATAGGCAGAGCTCTGGGGTTGCCACATCTCTCCTATATAATGAGGAATCGTTTGACCCTATAGACTCATTTGACCCTGCACAATTCCACACTCCCATTGAAGCACACATGTAAGAGCCAGTTTGATGTAGTGGTTAAGAGCTGCAGACTCTAATCTAGAGAACTGGGTTTGATTCCCCACTCTTACACATGCAGCCAGCTGGGTGATCTTGGGTCAGTCACAGTTCTTTCAGAGCTGTTCTCTTAGTCACAGTTCTCCCAGAGCTCTCTCAGCCTTACCTACCTCATCGGGTGTCTGTTGAGGGGAGAGGAAGGGAAGGAGACTGTAAACCGCTCTGAGACTCTGAGTGAAGGGCGGAGTATAAATCCAACTCTTCTTCTTCTACTACTACTACACACACAGACGCATTCCAAGTTCTTTGAGCAACTGATCCAACTTTTCCCTTTCTTAAGATCAGACCAGACATTTTTAAAAATGTGGTATCACTGCTGCACTTTTAATCTCCAGCTTCCCAGCATCTTTTTGACATTAGAAGTGGGATGAGTGAATAGGTGGACCATAAACAATGATCTCTGTTTCCATATTTACTTAGGAATGTTATGCTTGGCAACGAATATTTCCACTGGCTGACGGCTTATTTCCTGCTAATGTAGTTGGGTGGTTAATACAGACTCCTTCGTGAACCTCCTAGGCATAGAGTGAATGGTTGTGCTTCAAGTTTCAGCAGAGTATTGGGAGAAGGCAGCTGAATGGAGTGTGAGGCCTAATCTACACATGTAGCAGAATGAGGTGGTTATAAGTGGTGGCAGAGTGCTGAGGTGGTAAAATGGACTACTTAATATGCTGGGTATGAGATCATACTGCATTAATAGTCCTCTGTCAGTGGAAAATTAGCACAGCATGAAAAGAGAAAAGGTAGAACTTTTCACCCCAGTGTGCTTTTTTCTTTTCTTTTCTTTCTTTTCTTTCTTTCTAAAAAAAATCAGCTTAAAATTTTTACATGAGAGAGCATTAAAAATGTGACATTGTCCACCAGCAGTGTGAAGTGATACATCCCATTGTAGCACTTCAAGATTCAATTGCATGTATAGACCAAGCCTAAGATATAGGTGAGGGCGCAGAGAAGGACCTCACACTGAAAATCCTGAATCCTGCATACCTCTGGTTTATTTAAATGATTAAAAAGAATCGCTTGCACAACTGCGATGCTTTCCAAGGGGGCTGTCCCTGAAAATCATACATGCAAGTTAGTTGTCAGCCAAGATCAGATGCAGAGAAAAAAAAATCATTCTAGTTTTAGTGTAGCTGCACCAGGTAATTTCCAGTGTTACCTCATGGTGTGGTTATTACCTTTAAAAACCAATGTGGGCTGGACCTTAGGTTAGGGTTGCCAGGTCTAACTCTGGAAACTTTGGGGGTAGAGCCAAGAGCAAGGATGCAACATCACTTTTGAAGCTGGAGAGGGACTTTCCAGGAGCCCCCAGGAAAGGGGAGGGAAGAAGCATGATTGAACTCCAAAGGCAATTCTGGCCATCACATTTAAAGGGACCACATTCCTTTTAAATGCCTTCCCTCCATTGAAAACAATGGAGGATGGGGGCATCTTCTTTTGGGGCTCATAGAATCATAACTCCTGATCCAATCTTTTTGAAACTTGAGGATTTTTTTGGGGAGGGGTACCAGATGCTATGCTGAAACTTTGGTACCTCTAGCTCAAAAAACAGACCCCCCGGGCCCTAGATACCCACAGATTGATTCTCCATTATACCCTATGGGGACCAGCAGACATCCCCCCCCCTGCTTTCTGATAACCCCGAAGTGGGGGGAGGGACTCCAAACCAGGAGATCCCCTGCCCCAACTGGGGATTGGCAATCCTACCTTAGGTCAGCCTTCATCATACATTCTTCTACAGGTTCTGAGATCTAGAAGTGCTCTGCCCTTTATTTTGCACTTTAGAGAAACATGGTCCAGGAAATAATGGGGCAAGGTAGTAGCACACAAATGGAACAGTCTTTCTCAGGAACTTGGCCAGTCCTAATAACTTGTGAAATTTTGATGGAAAGTAGAGATATTGTTAGAATCCTTCCCCATTTGTTTTATTTTTAAATTGGTGGGCCTTCACCTGATTTGGCTTTTAAGACAGAACATATTTAGTAAGCAACTCTGTATTTATTTGTATCCCACCCTTTCACCAATGGGGACTCAAAGCAGCTTACATCATTCTCCTCTCCTCCATTTTATTCTCACAAACAACCCTGTGAGGGAGGTTAGGCTGAGAATGTATGACTGGCCCAAGGTCACCCAGAAAGCTTCCATAGAGAGTAGGGTTGCCAAGTCCAGGTTGGAAAATACCTGGAGACTTTGGGGGTGGAGCCAGGAGAGGGTGGGGTTTGGGGAGGGGAGGGGCCTCAGCATGGCACAATGCCATAGAGTCCACCCTCCAAAACAGCCATTTTCTCCAGGGGAGCTGATCTTTGACACCTGGAAATAAGTTGTAAAAGCGGGAGATCCCCAGGCCCCACCTGGAGGCTGGCAACCCTAATGGAGAGTGGGGATTCAAACCTGGGTGTCCTTGATCCTAATCCAACAATCTAACACAGCGGTTCCCAAACTTTTTTGAGCTACCGCCCCCTTGTTTCCCCAGTGCTCTCTACCCTACTTTACCCAACCTATAAAAAGCATTATTCAGAATAGCAGCTTGCATGACCTAATAAGGAAGATAATAACAATAAAATTCAAAACAGTAAGTTAATTGCATATTTATTCAAAATCCAATAAAAACATTTTAGTTTAATTCAACAAAACTGAAGAACTTGATGCAGTGATACCAGCTTTTCAAAGTCTGATAGTCATTTAGCAAGCATCTTAGATACCACAGGTAGTAACTACTTTGCTTTTCAGGATATTCTTAATGTGATGGATGGGCTTGATGAAGTAGTACCAGTTTCTCAACATCTGGTTTAAAGTCACTTAACAGGAGTCTTAAATCACCACATTTAGTAATCTGGAGTCAATTTCTTTGCTTGGAGAGAAGTTGGATGGTCACACTAAAACCATGTTCCACCAAATATGATGCTGGAAATGCAACTGTCCATAGTGCAGGAGAGCAATTAATTTTCTTCTGTAACCAAAACTCTTGGTATGATTTCTTAAACTTTGGCTTCAGCTTAATGTCATTTTGTGGCTCAATTAGTTCTTCCATGTGCTTGGCAGGAACCTGGGGAGATTCATCAGGAGGGCTTTAAACTACCACAAGGGGACGGAGACAACCAACATAGGGATTTCAGTGAAGGAGAGGAAACAGCAGAGACCCACCTGGGAAGGCCAGGCCAAATCGAGCTGAAGGTGCAGGGTTTCAGGTGCCAATGTACCAATGCTCAAAGCTTGGGCAATAAGAAGGAAGAGCTTGGGCTTCTAATGCAGACAGAGGCATATGATTTAGTAGGCATTACAGAGACTTGGTGGAATGATTCCTATGACTGGAAAGTAGTAGTGGATAGAAATGAGGTTTTCAAGAAAAAACAGAAGGGCTGAGAGGAGGTAGAGTGGTGCTGTATGTGAGGAGACGGTTTGCTTGTTAGGGAATACTGGAGGAG
The DNA here is from genome assembly GCA_029233225.1 of Lepidodactylus listeri. Lineage (NCBI taxonomy): Eukaryota > Metazoa > Chordata > Lepidosauria > Squamata > Gekkonidae > Lepidodactylus > Lepidodactylus listeri. The sequence goes on from JARCFY010000009.1 coordinate 28,095,867, forward strand.
ATGGGTGACAGTTGAGTGGAAAGTATCTGGATGAATATAAGGGAAGGACTGCTACAGACCGCCTGACCAGGAGTGCTACAGACCACCTGGAGTGCTACAGACCGCCTGACCAGGATGAGGACCTGGATGCTGCTCTCCTTGAGCAGCTTGACAGTGTATCCAAGCAAAAGGACCTTGTGGTTCTGGGTGACTTCAGCTTCCCTGACGTTTGCTGGGAGACAAACTCTGCTAAGTGTCCAGAGTCACACAACTTCCTGACCATCCTAGCTGACAACTTCCTCTTTTAAATGGTGGAAGAAGCTATAAGGGGGTCAGCCATAATGACTTAATATTAACCAGCAGGCAAGAGTTGGTAGATGGAGTGAAGGTGGTAGAGACTTTAGGGGGAAGTGAACATGTTCAACTAGAATTCCTTTTGCTGCGGGGGGCCAAGGAAGTTCATAGCCAGACATGTATATTAGATTTTAGTGAGGCAGACTAGTCATTCTGTGGACAAGAATGCTGGAAAGGAAAGGAGCAAATGAAGGGTGGGCTCTCCTAAAACAAGAGCTCTTGCAAAGTCAAGCCATCACTATTCCAACAAGATGGAAACATGGCAGGGGATCCAAGAAGCCAGTGTGGGTGAACAGAGAACTCCATGATGAGCTAAGTAAGAAAAAGGAAATGTTCAAGAAATGAAGGGAAGGACATACCTCTAAAGAAGAGGCACTGCAGATCAGCCATCAGAGAGGCCAAAGCTCAGAATCAGCTGAAGTTAGCTGGAGAGGCTTGCTACAATTTTCTGAATAAATAAATGGGTTTCCCAGCCATTCAAAACTGATTTTAGAAAAGCAGCTGTCACCTTGCCTTTACACTGCAAAAGGCTGTCATTTGCCTTAATAATTTCAGTGCATCACTAAAGTTCTGCATAAAAACATGTACAATTTTTTTGTTAGAAAATTAAAATTAAATCACAGTCACATGAAAAAGAAAGAAAATGTGTTCTAAATTATTATTCCTATAAATGCCAAATATCATATGAATCTATTTTATATAATACTTCTAATCTTCAGGTATAAACTTTGGCTGACAATTTTAAATAAATTTATTTTGAAAATAGCATTTTTTTCTCCCACAGATGTTTATATGTTGTGAACTTGTCTGTAAGCATAATGAACCAAAATGTTTGCATCCCATTTTGTCGTCTAATGTTGTACCCGATATAATATTCTAGCTGCTATAATCAAGAAATTATTATGTTTCCTTTCCACACCATTGTGCACATAACCCAAAAGGACCAGCTTTGGAGCATAACAATTTCATTTAACACCTTGAAAATATCCTACCAATATCTTGTTACATCTGAACACTCCCAAGATATGAAGGAATGAGCCAACTTGTTTATTATACGTCCAGCAGAAATCACGAACAGTGCCTTGAACCTGGCACAAATTCCACCACCTGCAAACTATCAGAATTGTTGACAAGGGCATTTTTCTAAAGGCAATAAGCTAAATTATAATGCAATACTTCAAGAAGGTGTTTTAATAAAGGGGCGAAAATGCGGGCTATGCTACTGTGTATAATATACATTATCTGTTTGCCGTATGTACTGTCTTGCACTCAGCATGCTATTTTCTACCGATGTAATTCCACTTTTTTGCATTAACGTATCATACTTTGTTTCAGATTTCTGTGTTTCTAGACCTATTACTTCACTTAGCTGATGTCTTATTTTATTGATTGCACTGGCTTACATCATGTGATCCACCTTGAATCTCAGTGAGAAAGGTGGACTATAAATAATGTAAATAAATAAAATGAATTTCCATGGGTGCAAGGGCTCCTGCCCATGAAGTATGACTTTCTTGCCTCTCCATCCTCCAGCAGCCCCAAAATGCCACTGCCAGTCCTGTTGTTGGGGGAACAGCTCTGGATTAACCATTAAGCAAAACAAGGCACGTGCTTAGGGCACCAAGGGAAGGGGAGCACCACAGACAGGTTTTTGCTTATATTGCTTACTTCCATTTAGTGTTTGATTGATAAATAAATAAATAAATAAATAAATAAATAAATAAATAAATAAATAGTTTATATTTAATATAGTTATGGGGTCTGGCCTGGAAGAAAACTGAATCTTTAAAACTCTTATTTCACTTTTATCACTTCGGCTGCGATCATAAGCACAATTAGACCCAACATAGGTGTGAATGCTGGGCGGATTTAAAGGGAGTGATCAGACAGCAACATCTGGGAAGTGCCCCACAGCTGTCAGCAATCTGTTCTGCTCCGCTGCAGAAGCGGAGTTAAAAGACACCAGGGAAAATCCAGTCATAAACAGGTTGCGACTGGCCATGGATGGACTTTCCCCTGTCTGACCACTCCAGCATGCTTTCATGGCGTCGTGATGGTCTGATCAGGCCATCCCAACTGCGTGCCATTGTTTCCCCCCCTTCTTTGTATGTGCATCATTGCAAACTCCATAGGAAGCCCTCAGTGTGGAGGTGCGATTCATCGATTCCTCATTTAAGTGCATGGGAAACAAACCACAAAAAACAAAAAAAATCCTACTCACCCGCAGTTGTGTCTGGTCACACACTGATGGACTGCACCCACATCTTCAAAGGGAAGTGTGATCTTGCAACTACGGGTCAAATTCCTCTGGAGGAAATAGCCTCGCTCCCCCCTGCGCTGTATCTGGCATGTGTGACCACAATCTTACTGAGTTTGAATGTCTTGTCACTTAAGCAATGGCAGGGCTGAGGGGCACCACTGTTGGGCTGTGCTTAGGGCATCAGGTTGCCTTAATCAGGCCCTGTGGGGGAGTGCGCATGAATGGACATTACATCTGAAAATGGCCGAAATCAGTGGCTAACAAACACACAAGTCTGAAGAAAATTGGACCCCATGTTTAAAAGACAAACATCTGCAAAACATCTGGATTGGAACATTCAAATGGTTTTAGGAATAACTCTTTTTTTAAAAGAGCTTTCAGTTTTATGACTACCTAATGTTGCAATTTCCTTGGGGGAAACCATGTTTTAATTCACTTTTGGAAGAAGTTGTTTATTTCACATTCTTGGCAGAACTTATAAGAGCACTTCCCAATAATCTAATTTGAAGGCTGTGTCCTTCCCAGCTCAGATAACTTAAGCAGTAACAAAAAGAAGTGGATTGAGGGTATGTCTCACCAACCAATCTTGACACACCCTCTTGAACTTAAGAAGGAATCACCCAAATGACTCTCTGGAATGACTCACCGGCAGATTCCAGATTGGCCGAGTGCTTGAAAAAAAGGGGGGGAAATCATACTGCAAATAAAAAATGTATAGCAAAGAAACTATGCCATTAATTTGCAAGCAAACCTTGAAGCAGAACTGCTTGTGTGGGAGGGAGATTTTGTAAGACCATTTCTACAAATGAAAGTAATGGATTGTTTTTGATGGGTGTGGATGCTTGATCTTCTGGGCTTCCAGTGCTTCTATTTAAACATGAAAATGGTGTGGGCATCAACAAGCTCCTTTTGGAGGGATTTCTCCTCCCTGGCACTGTGAGTGATGAATATATTTCAAATCTTTTTAAAGGAGGAATTGAAAAACTTCCCCAGCTTGCAGGGAAAGGAGTGGGATAGAAGTTGAATAAATAAATAAATTAGACTGCAGTCCTAAACATGTCCCTTACAGTATCTAGACCAGAGGTGTCAAACATAAGGCCCGGGGGCCAGATGCGTTCCACAAGCAACTAGTGCAAGGGTGGGAACAGGAGACTGCTTGGGGAAAGTGGGCAGAATCATTATCCCACAAGATGTATAAATAGGCTAGAGGTTCTCTGGACATCTGATGTCCACACTAGTCTCATTCCAGATCACCCCAGAACAAAGAAAGTACAGTCCGTAAGATGGGCAACAGTCAGTCAAAAAGGGTGCAATCTTACTTGGGAGAGTTCCATTGAACACAGTGGGGTTTATGTCTGCATAAATATGCACAGGATTACACTAAGTGAGTAGTAGTCCCTTCTGTAGGATAATCAAAAGTTACAGAAGTTAAGGTTGATGTCATTTGTACTGATAGTACTCCTGTGCCTTTAACATATGCACAACAGGCTAAAATCAATTGTGTCAAATTTTTCCCATGTCTGTGCTACAAAATGTTCTTCTGTTGGCCTTTTCCTGTCACATAGAAGTCTGGTAAAGAAAAGATGGCCACTTTATCCTTGACTTCGGTACTCCCTTAAAGCAATAGAAACCCCATCTCACTTTCTGCACTGCAACCAGTGAGATTCTTTGATCATGTTTTAGGGAAGTTATTCCAGAATTTGTTCATCTTTTGTTCTTACAAAACTCTGCTGCTGAACGAGTCTGTTTTATTGGCTTAATTGCTATCTTATGGGCAGCTGATGTTCCTAAAATGGACTATTAAGTTTGGAGGCTATGACCAGACAGGATCCCTCTACCTGCCATGCTGGGGCTAAAATTAGAATTGTGCCAAAGACAGAAATGGAGCCAGTGCAGAGGACTAGCTGGATGCTACAGCAATCTCAAAGTAAAGAATCTCTCTCCCCTCCCCTTCCTCCCTCTCTCCCTCTCTCCCCCTCTGTGTGTGAGTGTATGTGTCAGGAGTGGGGGACACCCAGCTTGCTTGGGGAAAGAATCCCCCCCCCCCAAACCTGGAGCTGTCACTTCATGTTCAACAGTATCTCTGTGAATGAACTAATACTACAAAGACAGCGCAAATCTTCACTGCTGTTTCTCATCACAAAGAAACAGACCCTGTAACGAGGCCCTCTCTGGACCTTCCTCTTATCACTTGGAGGCTGGGATGGTTAGCAAACAGACTATCAGCAAAATTCAGCTCCCAACATGACTTTATCTGTCCGTGAGTGACAGCAAAAGTGTGTTGCCTCCACATCTATATGCTCCAGCTGCAGGCTTCTCTTCCAGATTTGTGACTTTTCCAACTTGAGACAAAACCAGTGCAGAAAATAGTATGCCGTCATTCAGTGTGAATACACAGGGTTTCCCCTGAAAGTGATGTAACAGCAAACATATTGCCACTGTTTTTTAAAAACATTTTCTCCCAGCGATAGGGGTGGGGAATCTGCCCTATCCAGAGGACTGGCAACCAAAATACATTTCCTGTGCAATAAAACCCAAATGCCACTCAGTTATTCACTGCACGCATTTATATTTGGATATCCTGTCAAATGTGTGGAGCAAACTCTCAGAAGCCAAAATTAAGAGAAAAACCAGAGGTGACATGTGCAAGAGCCACAGAATGAGGGCTGTTCCTCTCTCTTGAACACACATCTGCGTTGCTATTGCCATAAAGTTTTCTGTATTAAGAGCAGTTCCCCTTTCTTTTCTTTCATGCCTGGGATGCTCATAGACATAGCAGCTCTGCTGCTGTCCTCTGCAGGGGACCCAGGTGGAGGAATAAAGTTGAGATCTGATTTACACAATCAGCAGAATTAAAAATTAAACCTTTTCCCTGGCTGCTGCTGTGCCACATCCAGCTTGGATGCTGTCTGCCTCACTGTCACACACATACGCCAAACCTAGTTGCCTGAACAAATTAAAACAGCACGGGATCAAGAGCTTGTTTTTTCTTCCAGAGAGTATTTGAACATGTATTCCTTTTAAGGGTCCCTACAAATAACCTTGGCTAAGCTTTGCTGTGGTTCTGCTGATGGCATCAACTGGCAGGTGTTTGGCATCACAGTCTGTACCTGAATTTTCTGACCCAGTAGATGCTTGAACACTCGTATGCATTCCCTGCCTTTTCTTATCTCCGTGAGAAACATGCTGCCTTCTTCCTTCTTTCATTATGTGCCATGCTCCAACCCTTTGTTGCTCCATTTTTTTCTCATTTGCATTCTTAAAATACAACGTACCTTTTTCAGACAGGATGTTTTATGGATGATGCCTTCCTGTGATCCTGGTGAGGTACATAATGCAAATGCCTTTAACATCAATGGAAACAGAATTTGGTCATTTCTCATTAGCTGCTTTCCCATTTGTATTGAGCACAGGGTGCTTTGTCACTGACAATTGCTGACTGATACCTTGCTGGTGCAGATGACTCATTTAGGATGATGCTGATCAAAGTGAAAAAGCATACAGGGAATACCTTTTCACCCTTTGCCATACTGCAGGAGGTAAGGATGAACTAGTGGACTCTTGGGCTTGCAACTGGATTGTATGCAGCAGAATTAAAGCCAATACAAACAGAAAGTCACAAAGACACAAAGAACCATTGGGGCTAAGGAATCTGTGGTGTTGGCTGGCTAAAAAAAATGAGCAAAATGCACTGACTATAAACATGTTGATAAGTTCGCACCATAATGATGCCCAGAAATGATTCAGGCATAAGCAAGTCCATGTCCTTTGGGATACCATTTTATGGCTTAAGAGGGAGGGAACGGGAAAGATTCGCTGCAAAATTTAAAAGTCTGTTCTTGTTCATGTACAAGATAATTGCACCAAAAAAGCACACTATATTAAGAACATTTGCTGTGGATCACTTTGTACCAAAGGTATAGACACAGGGGCAGCATCGACATACCCCGAGGCAGACGACAGGGCCCAGGGCTTCTGGTAAGGTCCATGCCACTAGTTCCTCCCCCCCATCCACATGCCTCTCCTATGACCCACCCTTCCCCCACCTGCTTGTGAGCACTCCATTTCCCATGGTCCCAGCTAAACATGCTGCCCAGCATTTTGGGGGACGAGCATGCAGGTGGTGAATTGCAGTGGTGCTCCTAGTACCTACAGTGGTAGTACCCCCCATACACACTGCTCAGTGCTTTTAAGCAAAGGACATGCGGGCAGTGCAGTCAGCTGTGAGTGCTAGCAAGTAGGGGGCAAACAGGTGGGGAGGAAATTGAGGTGTGAGCAAGGGGCCTGATGATAGGCAGAAGGAACCCTAGGCACTCTTTGCCTCACCCCCTCCACCTGGAACCAGCTCAGCTTAGAGATGCTCCTGGAAAATGATCACATGTGGTTTGCAACACAGATGCCTGCAAGCATCTTGACCCCTATTAGGAACATGCAACACATCAGCCCAGGTTTCACAAAGCTACAACTTTACTGTAACTGCAGACTAGCTCATATAACTCAGGAAATTACAGAAGTATATGAGAGGAAAAGCTAGAGACTGCCTCCTTCAGGCTGTCAGAACAAGCAGTCATAACTTCATTAGAATGTTCTGCCTGGTCAAGGACTCCAAATGCAGCGTCCTACATTGTGGTTCCCATTGATTCACCGCTATCCTTGGTGGAAGGTGGGACTGGAGCAGTGCATGTTCCAGACAGTAGCCACATTCAGTGAGCCTCTAGTTCCCAGGGATTTGGGACAGTCCACTCTGTGTCATGTTGGCCCTACAGAGCAAGACACATCAATTATGAAATAACACTGAATATTTAGCAGAAGAGACTGTAAATACTTTTGATAAAGAAAGTGCCTTTTCACACTGTCATCATGATCAAGTTATGTATTTATTTAGGTATTTATACCCCACTTTTCTTTCCATTTGGGACCCAAAGCAGCTTAAAACATCACTCTTTCTCCATTTTATCCTCACAACAATGCCCCCTTGAGAAAGTTTTGGCTGAGACAGCAAGACTGGCCCACTGTCACCCAGCAAGATCAGCTTTCAGAGCAGGGATTAGAATCTGGGTCTCCTAGATCCTAGTCCGACACTCTGATAAAACCCATTAAACTCTACACAACTGTTTAGCTTGAGGTGGAAACTAGGTATGTGAAGATCCTAGAAGCCATCAACAAGGTAGCTCCTCCTCATCCTCTCCCACCCTTGAGGTGGAACATGGCCCTGTCTGGGAGATGTCTTGTCATGGCCAGCCTGGGTTCAGTGACAGTGAGGACTCCACAGAGGAGGAGGAGGAGCCCTGTGTGGCCAGCCTGCAGTCGACAGGAGCCAACCAGCAGGGGAATGAGGTTCAACTGACTTGCAAGAGTTGGTACAGAATCACCTCCGCCCTCCAGCTCTGATCCAGCAGTCAAAGGTCAGCCACCTGCCCCCATTTCCCCAGGGTCACCAGCACCCTTGGAACATCGCAGAAGAAATCTCAGCAAAGACTTACAGGCTAGGTGTCAGAGTGCACACCTCACTGCTCAGTGCCAGGTACCTGCAGACAGTGGAGATGAATCTTCACACTGAAAAGCTGGCTGCATGCATGCTGTCTCTGCCAGTGGCTATAAAGACTCATGAAAGAAGCTTGTGAGCATGGATGCAATGTGTTCGCTAACTATATGGAAAACTGCCTGGACTGATATTTGGTAACCTGACTCCTGGTTTGCTTTGACACTGAGTTTCTGAAAACCCTCTGGCTTTGTTGCTACTGATGTTGTAACCTGACAACAGAAGCTAGTTCCAGCTCCAACCAGCCTCAGAACACATCTAGAGCAATGCTTATGGAAAACTCACACTGAATCCAACAGAGCTTGCTATAAAGCTCACTGAAAGACCTATGATGCAGGTGTAACAGCAGCAAAGGAATCTGAATTCTGTGCTATTGTTGCATAAGCAAGTTCATGACCATCCCAATTCTTTAAGGTATCTATTGGCTCCCAAATCTGAGCCCTCATTATGTCTTAAATTGGAAATTGTGATGCTTCCTCAAAGAGGTGATTATCCATCTGCTGCTTAAAAACCATTGCTACAGAAAAGCAGTGTGGCCAGTCATCCTGTCTCTAATCTGCCCTTTCTGGACAAAGTGATTGAGAGAGTAGTGGCAGAGCAGCTCCAGATCTTCTTGGATAACTCTGCTCTGGACCCTTTTCACTCCAGTTTCAGGACGGGCTATAGGACAGAGACCAAAAATGTTTAGTTGATGATCTCCATCTGCGTATGGACAATGCCTCTTTGCTGCTGCTACTGGATTTATCTGCAGCCTTTGGTACAGTAGACCATGCTATCTTATGGAGACATTTGAAGGCAGAAATATATATCAGGGTAGTGCTCTGAATTGATTTAAATGATTCCTTATGGACCAGACTCGAAAGGTTGCTGTTGTAAACCAGTTATCATCAATGCAGCATTTGTCTTGCGGGGTTCCACAGGGCATGATCTTATCCCCCAAGCTATTCAATCTCTATGTAAAATCCTTAGGATAAATAATTGATAGTTTTAGATGCTGACATCACCCAGCTATATATCTGACTGTCCAAATATCCTGGTGATGTGGTAGAACTCTTGAACGACTGCCTTGAACCACTGCGGTGTTTCAATGGCTAAGCGACAACAAATCAAAACTGAATCCTCACTAGATGGAAATAATACTGGTTGGGATGCCTGAGGGTCTTCAGGGAAGTTGCACTTCAATCAGTTAGAACTCTCATCAATTAGCAAGCTTAGTTCAAGATACTGGCTGTGTATTATCTTGCTCTTGCTGAGTAATTCCAGTTTTTGGCATTGTTAACATGTCACAAATAATACACATGCTTTATTTCAGATTTCTGCAATCCTAGTCCTATTACTTCACTTAGTAGATGTCTTCTTCGGTTGATTGCACTGGTTTCCATTGTGTAATCTGCCTTGAGTCTCAATGAGAAAGGTGGACTATCAACCAATATTACATTTGTATCCTATGAAGGTAATTTCAGAGGGTAGCCATGTTGGTCTGCAGTAGAAGAGCTAGATTTGAGTCCAGTAGCAGACCCAAAAGATTTTCAGAGTATGAGCTTTCAAGAGTCAAAGCTATCTGACACAGAGAGCTTTGACTCCCAAATGCTTATACCTTGAAAATCTTAAGGGTTTCTTAGGTGATACTGGACTCAGATTTAGCTATTTATATCGCAGTCTTCTTACAAGGAGGTCAGGGCAACATACATAGTTCTTCTATCCTCCATTTTACACTCACATCACTGTGAGCTAAAGTAAGGATGAGAGAGACTGGAGTGAGATACTGAGTGGAGATTTGAAGCAGAAGTCCATGGCTATCCTACTGAGGATCAGAAGCCAGGTCTTCCCAGGCCTAGCCCGTCACTCTAACTGTTTCTTCTGAGTGGGCTAAGAACAAAGTACAATTTTAAAGTATAGCATAAAGCATTCAAAGTACATTGGCTATTTTTATGCATCTAAGGAACACTAGATGGTGCTAATACTTAGCAGAGTTGAATAATCATCCTGTTTTGTTCTTGTTTTGTGTGGGCAGAGTAAGTGCCTTGCCAAGGTGATTTGTGTGACCTGCTGGTGAGCCTTTGGTCTTGGCAGAAATTAAGTTTCTGTTTTTTAAAAACTGCCAAAATTGTGCTCCCACTGGTTGCGAAAAGGAAACTTTCTAATGGCAAATGATTCACCACTCTGTTTCTTCATCTGTGGAATGACAGCTTGAAATGATAACTCCGGGGTGAGCAGCCCACTCTTCAGCTTGGCGACATCATAATTGTCTGAGCAGGAGTATCTCACAAAGGGACTGTGCAGTAGGAAAGCACAAAAACAAGGGCCTCCTTTGCCAGTCTACCTTCAGGAATGTAGAGGAAAGCCGTGTTAAAGTCAGCTGTGTCCTCCCACTGAATCCTGCCTATCTTGGCTAACAATGGAGAGGGAGGTGACTTCTGAATCATAAAGAGAAATGGGAATATCCCACAGCCACGGAGTTTCTAGTCGCCAGGAGACTTCCACATGCAGAGGCAGCAACCCTTTGAACATAGAGTTGTCAATCTCCAGGCGGGACTTGGTGTTCTCCTGGAATTATAACTGATCTCCAGGTGGCAAAGACCCCTGGAAGAAATGGCACCGTGGCCTAACTGAACGCCTCCCCTCTCCAAACTTCCCCCCACTGCCCACAAATCACCAGGAATTTTACAACCTGGAGCTAGCAACCCTATCTGAATGCTAGTGTTAAGAGACAACACCAGGGAAAGGCCCTGTTTGTTAACACTGCAGGGCAACTGGTTGGCCACTGGGTGAGACAGAATGCTGGACCAGATGGACCATTAGTCTGATCCAGCAGGACTCTTCTTATGCTCCATGCTACCGGTGTAATGTAGGCTGAATTCAGACTTCACAATTTTTTTGAAAATGGTAGATGAAACTATGATGACTTGCAATATCCAGATGTAGACAGTATAGTAAACTGGGCTTTGTTGGTTAGCACACTGGAGTATAAACTATGGTTTGTAGCTGGTTTGTTAACCACAGTTCATATGAACTGTAGTTTGTTGTGACATCTGAAATCATAAACCACTTTTAACAGCCAACTGACAGCAAATATGGCTGCATAGGTAGGATGATGTTCTTGTTCAGAGGCAGAGAGAAGGCCACTCCACCACCTTCCCTACCCTTGCTTTCTCTCATAAAGATCATGGTCATGACCAGGTGACTCACTCACTCTGAGATAGAAAAGAGAAGGGGGGAGGGTTGCTGGCTATGGCTTGGGAGATCCTGGAGGTTTTAGAGTGGTGCCTGGGAAGGGAGGAGATTGAAAAGGAGAGGAAGCCCAGCAGAGATGTGGTGCCATAGAGTTTCTCCTCCTGTCCACACGGATATCACCCTTGGTTTTCTGCAGTATGTCCCAAAGCAGGACTGCAGGAAAGACGGGGAAAACATGGGAGGTGGCATGGAAGCACCACAATGCTATGGGGAAGCAAGAAAAACATCCACTCCCCAGTAGCCTCCAAGCCAAGGATCCCGGTGCTTTTCTGTTTGATAAGTCACTGTTTGGAGGGATGGGGGTGGAGAGAAAGCAGAGGGGATGAGAAAATACCACTGACAGCTGGATGCAATTGGAGCTGCCAGGTTTTCTGTTGCTTTGTGTTTCCCTCTCTGCAGGGCTTTTTTTTGGTAGAAAAAGCCCATCAGGAACTCATTAGCATAATAGGCCACACCCAACAGCAGAAACTTGTTAGCATATTCGGCCACACCCCGACAGTGCAGCTCCCTCCCAGGATCGACTTCCCCAGGTGCCCCGCAGCTTGCAGGGCGCATGGGGAACTCGAGGGAAGGAAGGCAGTTTCCGGATTGGCTTCTTCAGGCACCCCGCACCTGTAGGGTGCCTGGGGAACCTGGGGGGGGGGGAGGCAGTTTAAACTGCCTTCTCCCCCTTGATTGGCTTGACTTCCCCACGTGCCCCATGGCTTGCAAGGCATCTGGGGAACCTGGGGGGGGGGGGGGAGGCTGTAGGCATGGCCAACTCAGAAGCCAGCCGGAACTCCATTCCTGTGTGTTCCTGCCCCAAAATAGCCCTTCCTCTCTGTATTCAAGAGGAAAAGAGAGAGGTAGTGGTAATAACAAACTAAGGTTTCTGTGTCTGAGACATCAAAATAAATCATAATCGGTATAAACCATAATTATCCATACTGTAGTTTAGAATCCTAATTAGGGTGGGAAGCAGTGCTCCCTCTAAGCTGTGGAGTCTTGTGAGCAAAAATTCTACTTTGTGAGCTACTGGCATTAAAGTTGTGAGTGAGCGATTTGGCTACTGCATAAATTAGTTTGCTCTGGATCCATCCTTCCTGAGCTAAGAAAAAAGTGCAAGCCGGAGGCTAAAAAACTGTGAGCTAGCTCACACTAACTCAGCTTAGAGGGAACACTGGTGGGAAGATGCCAGCTGAATATTAGGAAAAACTTTTTCACAGTCAGAGTTGTGCAACAGTGGAATCAGCTGCCTAGGGAGGTGGCGAGTTCCCCCTCACTGGCAGTCTTTAAGCAGCGGCTGAACAAACACTTGTTAGGAACACTCTGTGCTGATCCTGCATTGAGCAGGGGGTTGGACTAGGTGGCCTGTGTAGCCCCTTCCAACTAGTTTGTTGAGCAGTCTGCATTCAGACATCACCCTAAGCCAGAAGTTAATTGACTATGGTTTATAAATTATGGTTCTTCATGACAGCTGAATGTAACCTTAGAAGGATTATCTCGACATGGCCATGGTAAGATGTCTGCTAACTTAGTCATGCTTGCAGACATAGCTCTAAGTCTTAACTTGAATATGAAGCAGAATGTGTCTGCTCAATCACTAAATAAATTCTTTGGATGAAAACTGGCAAATGGTATAGGAAAGCTTCTGTTAACTACTAGTGAGCCCTATTGGCTTTAACTGCAATGTTCTTTCCTTGTTTTTGTTGCACCCCATGCCCATACTTTCAACCATCACCTCCACTTATCTGAGTCCAGGGCAGATACTAGCAATTTCAAGAATTGTTTCTTTTTCAACAATGTGTATAATCCACTCTTTTACCTACTCAGTCTAAGGGGATAACAGCTGAAGTAAAGATATGGCAACACTAAAACCTAATAAGAACTCTGAAATTTGTCCCTGAGCTTGTTCCTCCACCCCATTCCCATGGGAAGATGAAGGCCCAGAAAACTTTCGCTGTTACAGCTGGCCTGGGAGCCAAGAACATTTGGATCAGAAGTGGGCAGTGAGACAAGATGCTGCATTTGGAAAGGAACACGCAGCATGGCTTCACCTGTCAAGCCACTGCCTGTTCAGCACAGCTTTGACATTGCTGTTTCATGTCACTGTCACTAATTCTCTTGGCGTAACATGACATTGCTTATGAAGCCAATTCATCTGTAGCACTAAACTGGAAACCCTGCCCTGTTTGGCCCAGGCTAGCCCAGTCTTGTAAGATCGTGGAAGCTAAGCAGACCCTAGCTCACACTTGGATAGGAGACCCCAAGGAAGTCCAGGGTTGCTCTGCAGAGGCAGGCAATGGCAAATCACCCCTGTCTGTCTCTTGCCTCGAAAGCCCTCTGCAGTTACCATAAGCTGGCTATGACTTGAAGGCACTTTCCAGCACCACTAAAATGGAAGATGGAGGAAAGGTACGTGAAGTGGTGTTTTGCTAGTGGGGAGATGTGCTGCTACAGTTAGGAAGTGGGCTGTTGGAGTCACATGATCTCCCGAGTACATTTGGACTCAAAGCCATCAGTGTGGGAATCAACATAGTCCTTCTGTAGCTTGAGGCTCACTGGTCCTAATGTCTGACACTTGCACAAATGCTCCATGTGAAAGCACTTTTCATGGAACAGTGCACAGCAGTGGGATACCAATTTCCCTCTCTTTCCCCACAGTGTGTTCCATTTTGCCACTGCCACCAATCTGTTAAAAAAATCCTGCAACACCCACTTTCACCGAAACTGTGTTTACCATAACAAAGCAGGCCTTTCTGGAGAAAAATTTCACAGTCAATATAGCCCTTGTTAGACAGTTTCTTGGTTTCCTAGCAACAGCATAGGGAAATCCATCTGAGACTTTGAACTGAAAGTACAAAGTGGGATGGCTGGTGAGCGCATGCTCATTTTCTTCTGAATAAATGGATGCATCGTCACATGCTGGACGGGGTGCCCACCAACATGCAGACCACTTATGAACTTTTAAGCCATTACATCATGACCTCAGCTTCTTCCTCTGAACTTACTGAGTTCAGTAATCCCCAGTATATGAAATTTTATATGTCATGTGAAGGCTGCACGAAACAAAAGAAAAGGAAGAAAATTGTTGCAGGCAGCCTAACTGATTATGGTCTGTATGTTTAAACTGGGTGCGGAAGAAGAGCAAAATCTGAATTTTCATTTTTAGGGAGTCAGGCTTCTAGCCCTTTTGACTGGAAAAACATTCTTGATGGTGTGCAGGCAACTAGAATACCAAAGAGTAATGCTAAAGAGGCGAGAGTTTTGATGGTAGGTCTTCAATGTTGCCCATCCCCTATCGTTAGCAAAACTAGAATAAAGTATGCATAAGAAGGAAAATGATGTGGCATACTCAATGTGAATAATGTATACAGATCACAGGAATTAACTTTCCACAGGGTAAAAAGAAGTCATATATTTATTGATTCCTTTCACTTGTACCTAGGGTTGCCAGCTGCCAGGCACCTGTTGCGCTTCCGCTGCTCTGCTCCAGGGGCTCCACCTTTGCCACTCCACTCTCTGGCCTGAGAAATCCCTGCAGATTAGATAGTGAAGTTTATGGAGGGTGACGTTTTGAGAAAGGAGGTCGTTCAGTATGGATGTGTTGCCATCCAGTCTGCCCTCCAAAACTGGAAAACTCCAGACCCCACCTGGAGGTTGGCAGCCCAAGCCTTCAGCCAAGATGCTTCATGCTCTCCAAGGGTTTAGTAGATCTTCACCAGGAGAGGGGAGGGGTTGCACTACCATTCCTCCTCCTCTCTGTCGGATGCCTCTCCTTCCTGAACCCTTAGGCTATCCCATCTGAATCCTCCCTGGCTTGCTTCCAAACCCTCCCTTTTATCCCCCTGCTCTCAGGTTATCCTCAGGAAGCCAGTTCAGCTTCTTTCTTGTTGCTGAAGCCCATCAAGAGGAAGAGGGAGAAGGGTCTGGGATCTGGGCATGGTCCTCCTGACCACCTCCCTGGCTACTGCTGAGGTTTCCCAGCTGTGGCAACACTGTTGTCCCTGAGTCCTTCTGACCCATGCTGTTCTGGATCGGTTGGGTGCTGGCATCGGAGGATGGCCATGCCCTTCTGGACACTCCATCCTTGCAGCTGGTAGGTCAGGGATTAGGGGGCTGGCCTCAGCAGAGGCAGGGCCCTAGCATGCAATTTAGGGGCTGGGCATTGTTGGTGGGTGCCTCTCAGCCTGGCCTGGGGCTGACATGGATGAGGGGGAGTCCTACAGCAGCCCAAGTAAGCCTGGATGGCTCTCCACCAGACAAAATATTTATATTCTTACCTATAAAGCCCTATATGGCCAGGGTCCAAATTACCTTAGGGACCGCCTTTCTCTATACCAACCCCAGAGAGCACTACGGTCGGGGTCTGAACACAGGCTACGTGTTCCTGGCCCCAGAGACGCCAGGCTGGCCAGAACGAGGACCAGGGCTTTCTCGGTGGCGGCTCCTATCTGGTGGAATGAGCTCCCGGAGGAGATCAGGGTCCTGCGGGACCTGATGCAGTTCCGCAGGGCCTGCAAGACGGAGCTCTTCTGCCAGGCTTTTGAATAGGAGCCGCCACCGACGATACTAGGATACCAGCTGACATCGTAACCATCTTGATGTGCCCTGGTCCAACACGGTCCCGGCGGTGGCTGAGGGGGGGGGGGTAGACCTGCCACTTGGTCGCCATCGAACACTGTTTTATGGAAGCTTTTATGAGTATTTATATGTTGAATGTTATTTATTGTTATTTATTGTAATGTTTTTAATTGATTTTATAGGTCAATGTACCGATCAGGCCTCTGGCCCATGTAAGCCGCCCTGAGCCCGCTTGCGGGGAGGGCGGGATATAAATGTGAAAAATAAATACATAAATAAATTATATTTCACATGGTCTCCATAAAATCAAAACAGTTTTCAAGAATTTTTAGAAAAAGCTCAGTAAGATCCAAGAAGAAGAAGAAGAGATTAGATTTATACCCCGCCCTTCACTTGAGGTCCCAGAGCGGCTTACAAACTCCTTACCCTTCCCCTCCCTGCAACAGATACCTTGTGAGGTAGGTGGTGTCTAAGAGAGCTCTTTCCAGAACTGTCCTTGAGAGAACAGCTCTGACAGAACTATGGCTTGCCCAAGGTCATCCAGCAACTGCAAGTGGAGGCGTGGGGAATCAAACCTGGTTCTCCCAGATTAGAGTCCGTGCACTTAACCACTACACCAAACTGGCTCTCACACCAAACTGGTTTCCTCCTTTTTGGCAACGATTCTCTAAGACAGGGGGTCCTCAATGTAATGCCCATGGCACCCGCCAACTTTTAGAAGGTGGGTGGGGCCAGGCAGGGCTCTTGCCCAGCAGGGCTTTTGATTGGTCACTGGAGATCTGATTGGCTGGGTAGATCAAAACAACATTGTTTCAGTGGAAGCTGCCTCCACAGTGCTGGTTTAATTCTCTGTAACTCCCCTTTCCCAGTGTATTTTTAGAGATACCCCTCTTCTCCCCCACACTCGGGCTTCCCCGTGTGCATGGCTCTGCCTCCTCCAGCAGCCATTTTGTAGTTGTGCCCACTACCCAGTGTGAGAATTCCAAAGGTGCCCACGGGCTCAAAAATGTCGGGGACCCCTGCTCTGAAAGAACCAAACTCATTTGAAGTGAGATGGGAAAATTTGCTAGCAACCTCCCCTCGAAATTTCACACATGCTCGAAATCAGCATTTTCTTTTCTCCTGTATGGCAAAGCCTGGGTTTTAAAAAACCATTCATTGTCTGGCAGTCCTTTCCTTACACTGGACCTTCCGCCTCTCTTGCTGTCCAGGTCCTGGAAATGCTTTAATATAGTTTAACCGCTGGGAATGGCGAAACGGCCCGAGGTCCAATGAATCTGGCTGTGACGCACACTGTGCAATCTATTGCTATCCGCACTCACCTTTCCTGTGTCTCTTTTATTGATTTGCACACATACTCAGTATGTACAGCAAACAACGCCGGTGCGAAACAGCATCATACACAATGACTCATCGGCGCTCTGGTTTTCATCCCACAGAGAGCCTGGGCTGTCATTCAGGCTGACATTTGCAAACATAACCACAAATACGCATAATCTAGTCAGTTGTCTTGTAGAACACTTTGCAGATAAATTCTTTTCCAATGGCACTCGCACACCCAAGACGCTCTTGGTTCAAAGGAACAGGGCATTTGCAAGGAATGGGTCTGGGGTGACTTCAGTCTCTAATGACACATTTGGAGTGTATTCGCTTTGTAACCTTTGATTTATGGATGAGCTCTTCCTAGTTTCTATGGCAATGTGCAACTATCACCAGTCATTAGCTTCTACTGTACAGAAAAGATCTATTTACTCATACTGGCAAAATGTGCTAAATAAATTACTAGTATTAACTCCGGAGAGCTTGATTGCCCCGATATCATTGGCTGCTTAATGCTATGCTCCTTCAGTTGCTGCATATTTTAAATATCAAAAGATAAAGCTAGCAAAAATAATGGAGGAAGTCAGTTGACACATTTACTGGCTGATTATGAATGCTATTAGGTTGCACACACCCCAGTTGCTAACCATGCAGCCAGAGTGAATTGCTTCCAATTCTTTTAATCTAATATCCATGTGTGCGGCCCCCCTGGGAATAAAAAATCCAGGTTTTACCCAGATTAGGGGTTTTTAAACCCCCAGATAGTAAAAGCGACCTCTGCATGTGCACAGAGATTGTGTTATGTCCTAATGGCAACTGCGCACATGGTCAGGTAAACACACATGGCCGGGCTGGCTACCAGAGCTTCGCTTTGGGAGACAATATCCCGGCCGGATTTTAAATTAGACCAATTGGCCACCCAAATTCCGCCAGGGGACCTATGGTGTAAGGTCACCCATAATTAACCCTATCAGGAAGATTGGGTGAGGCCCGGGGTGTGGTTTAAACAGACAGTCGTGTTTTGTACCATCAATAAACTTATGAGCTGATTTCACTGCAACGCATCTCTGGACCCAGTACTTTATAGATTGCAAAGGGGAAAAGTGGGGCAGCCATTTGGGTTGCAGCATGGAGTGGACCTCACCAGAAAGAGGAAGGGAAGTTAGAGTTCAAGAACGGGAGGGGAAGGAGAGACTGTGGGGTCTGTGAGGGGAGACAGCAGGGGGAAGGGAGAAAGGATGTAGGACAATGGTCGGAGGGAGGACAGAATCAACACTGGAACCCACAGGGTAGCTAAGAGGTATAGCTAAGTTAAAGGTGGTGTGAAAGGGTGAGGGGCGAGAAATCAGGAACTGCCAAGGAAGGAAAGCAGAGACTGCACCGGGGGTGGGGGCATGGCATTTCCCTCCCCTGAAAGTCCTTATGTGCTCCCCCCCCCAAGTTGAAACGTATTTTTAAAGACCGTAGGAAACAATAATGTTCCTTGCAGATGATTGTTTGGCTTTTCTTCCCTGCTTAGAAAACATCCACCTTCACAGAGTCCCCATCATTTCAAAGGTGGTTCTCTGCCTCAGTTTTCTGCATTGTAGCTTTTGCATTTGTGCACCTTCACTGTTGACCCCATCCAGGGCTCTGTGTTCTGTATGAAGCTCCGCCATCCAGACTAGCTTGCCTTTCATTTCGATGGAGAAAGCACTCTCTAGTCACATTCCTTGGCATGGACTGATTACACTGAAATGAATAAAGGAGCAGATGAGGCGGGGGGCGGGGGAGAAGACTAATGTAAATTTTTGAAAGGCGATTCCTGATATTAATAGAGGAGGAAGTAAAAAGCAAGCAGATGGGAAAACCTCAAGTTCAGGTTTATTTTATGTATTATTTGAGTTGATTTGCTTTCTATCCTGCCCTCCCTGCGAACAGGCTCTGGGCGGGTTACAAGGCCACACCAAAATCGTGACAACAATAACACTTAAGTTAAATGATTAAAACAGCATTTTAAAGCAATGATAAAAACAACAATCACTGTGAAAGCCTCATTAGCTGCGCTCAGTTTGGGCTGATCAGAAGCCAGCGATTTCAGTAGGGGAGGCCAGAGATGGATTTTGGATGTCCGCCGCCTCAGCCGAAAGCCCAGTGGAACAGCTCCGTTTTACAGGCCCTGCGGAATTGTAACAAATTGTAACAAATATATCAACATCTTTTCCTCACTTGGATAAGTGGCCTTCTAAAAACGAATGTTTCTGGTGAGAACCGGCAAATCAACGGGCCAGTGCTGTAGTGGGAAGCCCGCTAATTCTATAGCAAATTAAACTAGAAAGCCTCGATTTGGAATCATTTGGTTAAGTAAGGCTGCTGTCCTTTAAGCACAACTGGCATCAAGGACCAAGGCCTGCAGATATGGGGTCAACCTCCCATTTCCCAACTGGAGATTGTATTTGGAGGCCCCGGTGGAGGCTGAACTCAAGTGAATCGAGTCCTGCCGCCTGCTCCAGGCACGATCCCAGAGGCTCCTGACAATATCTCAGCAACTTTCACTCTCCTTTTAGACTTGCTGGTGCTCATCAGGGGCAAAAGGAGTGCTAGAATTTTTTTTTTGCTTTCTGTAGCAATGCCATAATGGTGAAAGGGACCACCAACTGGAAAGGGACTGATTGATTGGAGGGAGAGGAGAATAAAGGGACCATATGGAAGCTTGCAGCCTGATGGCCCATACTTTCATCCAGCCTAGAGTTGCCAACTCCAGGTCGAGAAATTCCTGGAGACTTGAGGGTAGAGCCCTGAGAGGAGATCTTAGGGGGGTATAGAGTAGAGTCTATCCTCCAAAGGAGCCATTTTCTCCAGGGGAACTTATCTCTGTTCCCTAGAAATCAGTTGTAATACTGGGAGATCTCCAGGTCCTACCTGGAGGCTGGCACCCTTACCTGTGACTATATCCTACTGAAACTAAATAAGCATTCAGAGGACTGGGCTGCAGCATCTAAATGATCATATTTCCGAGTTCCCGGAATTTCAGTTGTGTAGTGAGTCTGGAAAATTGGATCTTCTTACCTTGAATTGTCTTGATTATAGCAATAGTAAGGCTTGGAAAGAAATCTGGAATCTCTGCAGAGTTCTTTATTGCTGTAGCTTCTTCCATTGTTCAATTTTCTGGTAGGTCCCCCCCCCCCCCCCCGCTTCTTTAGCCTTGTTTTAGGTCACCCTGCTCACATTATCAAGCTATCTAAATCAAGTATATCCATCTAGCCCTGAATAAACTGGCGAGACCCAATTACCAGATACGGGAATCTGAATCAATGTAATTTGTGTGGTTGGGTAATATGACTTTCTGCAACTTGATCGCCTAACTCTTCTTCCAACAAAATTACAAACATTAGACAAAGGAAAAAAACTGACCTACTCAGGTGACATCAGCAGTAAACTCACTGTTAGAAAGAAAAGTGGTTATTTGAGTGGCGTTTATTAAGATCAGCTTATCAACACATTCTATTTAAAGTTTCCACAATAAAAGAATATATACACACAAGAAGGAGGGCTGTGATGCCACATAGGGGGAACCCGGCTGTTCTTCCTTTGTTAAGGGGACGGTAATAGGAGTGCACAGATTGCCTCCCCCCCCCCCCCCAATCTTAACTGGGAAAACACTGATGGAAAAGCATAATGGAACAGCTCAGGATGATGCTTTTATAAGGGAATGGGATTGTAATCTATTGGAATGCTTATTGAGTATGCCATCTTCGTGGTCCTGTATCTTCTGCCTTTGTTATCTACTTTCTGCTTTATGATATCCGTGCCTTAGACTATTTCTAGTTGCATTATTTTCTAATTCTAGAATCCTAGTACTATTGCATTGTTTATCAGCTGTCAGAGAGCTAGCATGGTATAGTGGTTAAGAGTGACAGACTCTAACTGGGAGAACCAGGTTTGGTTCCCGACTCCTCTACATGAAGCCTGCTGGGTGACCTTGGACCAGTCACAGTTCTCTCAGAACTCCCTCAGCTTCGCCGACCTCACAAGATGCCTGTTGTGGGGAGAGAAAGGGAAGGAAATTGTAAGCTGCTTTGAGACTCCTCAAAAAAGTGGGGTATAGAAACCAACTCTACTTCTCCTGCTGTGGTCTGAATGAATTGTGTTCTATATTTTGTAGTCCGTCTTGAGTCTCAGTGAGAAAGGGGGGCGACAAACCAAATAAATAAATATTGAATTTTAGACCATTCTTCATCCAAGGAGCTCAAGATGGCCTACGAAGTCCAGCTCCTGCCTCCTCCATTTTAATTTTGTAATAGCTCTGTGAGGTAGGTTAGACTGAGAGAAAATGACTGGCCCAGGGTTACCCAATGAACTTATATAGCTCATTTTCCAGAGTGAGTCCAGCACTCTATTTAAACATTATACCACACTGGTTCTGTCATGTTGCATCTTGGCCTATTTGGTAGTAGTTCCTTTTCTCTCTCTTGGGGGGGGGGGCACTGGCCAATTCTCTTCCTTTTGTCAGTGCCAGGACCTCTAAATGTTTCTAACCTGTTCTTTTGTGAAAGATTTGTACATATGCAGCCACCATTTAGAAGTATTCTGTTTCCATCTCTTAAAGTAATATTTTCTTGCATATCCTTAGGAGTCTCTCACCACTTGGGTTGCAGACCTCTCCTGAACACCAGCAGGGTGTGTGTGTCTGGGGGGAGTAGTGTTGCCAGGTCCAGGCTGGGGAACTCCTGGAGGTCTGGGGATGGAGGACAGGGACCTCAGTGGGGTTCAATGCCATAGAGTCCACCTTCCAAAGCACCCATTTTCTCTAGGGAAACTTATCTCTGTAGTCTGGAGATGATCTGTAATTCCGGGGGATCCCCAGGTCCCTCCTGGAAGCTGGCATCCCTACTTTTCAACCCACCACACCTACCTTGCTTTTGTTTGCAGGCGGCCCCATTTCTCCACCCTACTGGTTGTCATCTTTTAAAAGGAAGTTGCGTTAAAGACACTGGAGTTTTCCCCCTTGCCTTGCTCAAAGTCCTCATCTTCTCTGATTAGGGAAGCAGAATGTTCCGATTGGAGTCAGTTAGCCCTGTCATTGCAAACAATTTCCAAACCATCTGCTATCTAATAAAACGGTCCGTCTAGACAAACCCCAAGCCAAACAGCAAATCTGACACTGCTCTTGAAGCCATCATAGACATTAATAACCTGCTCTTGGTTGCCTGTCAGGTTTTCTGACTAGTAAAAAGGACTTTAGATTACAGTTTCAGGCAAAACAGCCTTCATGATGAAAATGAACTGCTACCTTGAGCCCTGCTCTAGAAAGCAAAGTTCCCTAAGAGATAATTAATAGTACTGGCACTGCTTAATGGGAATGATAACTTGGCAAATTCATGGCCTCTTTTGACATTTTAATTCTTCCCTTTTATAGTTAGATCAATGTCTTGTTGGGCCCAACGGGATTTAGACTTGAGCAGTGAAAATCTTTTAAACAGAATTGTTTTTTTGGGGGGGTTGTGTTATCCTAGGATCAGGTCTGCCTGGTCTTGGGGTTTGATATGAAATTTTGGGCTTTCCCCCCTTTCTCATAGTCTTTTGGACAAAGAATAAAGTCTCAGGGTGAATATTTGGCAACAGGATTTGGGAAATAACAATATTGCGACGTGGAGAAGGGAAATCACTCTGCCCTGTTTTGCTGGGCTGTGACTGCAGCAAGATAATATGTGTGGGAGCACCTTGAACACTGTATGCACTATACAAATATTATCATTATTGTTGGTTGGGTTGAAGGTCTCCCTTCTGCTAAATGGGAGTCTGTGGATCCAACTCATTATCATCATCTTCCTTAGTAGACTCTATATGGCACGTTCACACATGCTGAATAATGTGCTTTCCATCTACTTTCAATGCACTTTGCAACTGGATTTTACTGTGTGAAATGGCAAAATCCACTTGCAAAGTACATTGGAAGTGGATTGAAAGTGTGTTGTTCCACGTGTATGGAAGCATATGTGTCAACATCATTATAAACAAATCAAATACGGCTTCAACCACATATGGTCAGAATCTGCCTCCTCCCTGACCTGTGACTGCAACCCTGACCAGCATCTTGACCCTGGCTCTAGCTGGCCCCACCTCCCAATGTGCCAGGCACTCCCCTCCCCCAAGTTCTTGTGCTATAATCCCGTTTCTGGTGGACTGAATTGGCAACTCTGTCTAGGATCGCTGAAGAAGATTAGCCTGGGTTGCCTGTCCACTGGCAGGAACACCTTTAGGATTTGTACTGAAGTCTTTGTTGAAAGCACTTGTATTCAGACACCTGCTGGTTTGGCTCCTGTCCTGTTTGCCAGTTGCAAGCAGGGAGCCAATCATTTTGTGAGTTGTTTGGATGTGTCCAAATGAATTAGGCTGTTTGCATAGTCGCACTGTGTTCTTGTGTGATTAGACAGCTTTTCTGCAGCAGCCCCCTCCTTATCTACTGCTGAGTCACTTTCCATTTTGAAAGGCTTGTAGTAAAAAGGAAACATATTTAATTTGGAGAGTTTTATTATATAGGTGTCTCTGTGCCATTGGAGTCTGCTCACAAACCTAGCTTGTCTTGTATTAAGTATTGAGTCAGGAGACGATAAATTAAATGCAGGCTTTTATTCAAAACATCGTTCAGCTCAGGGACAGCTCTAGCAAGAGCGGCACCCAACTTATAGTGTTCCAACAATTAACTATATACAATGTAACTATGAAGACTCAATTTCATTGGACCTAAGCAGGGCTCTGCAATTGGTTTACTTCTGAGTATTAGCAGCTCATGGGGCAGGGTGCACAAAACCTAGGTGTTGCTGAAAGGAAAGGGAAGGTGATATCCTTACCAGTGGGCATTGAGCAGTGGCAACTGAACATGTGTGCAGCTACAGAATGGCTAGTGGGAACCGACACCAGTAAGTGATGTCAACACCTTGCACTTATACTGGATTCCATGAGCCATTCAGTAGCTGCATACCTACATGGTGCTGAAGCTGTGGCCTAGCAGCTCCATTACTGCCTCCCGACACTTTCTAGCAAGTGCACCACCTTCCCCCTGCAGTGCCGTTCAGTGCTGAGGGATGGGATAGTCCCTGCACCCCATGCCACAAGTCACCACTGCTGAATGTACTTTGCACAGTTACCAGGAAGCTACAGGTTTTTTTGAGTCCTGGATGACTGGTCATGTATGATATATGCGCTTGCAGATAGACAGTGGTGGCATTCATGCTTTCAGTAAATGCTTGAAATGGGTTAATGGACATGCAAGATGCACTGGATAAAGATCCCCTATCATAGACATGGTCTTCAAGATGACGATATATTACCCATTTGTCATCAGTATTCAGAGCTGCAAAGTGGGAAACAGAAGAGAGCAGCAAGTGTTTGGCTTAGATGCAAATGTTCCTGTTGCTGCTAAGGCCCTAAATGCAGAGATGCTTTGTCTTGATTTTGATTTTCTGACAACAGAAACATTCCACATATCCTCAGAAGTAACTATCCAGGGTGTTGCTTTCACAGGGGTGATTAAGAAGCCACTTGGTTTTTTAAGGAGCATGCTCTTTCAAATACTACAAAAATATCTGAAGCTACATCCACACATCACTGGAAACAGTGCCAAACCAGTCAATGGCCCTGATCATACGCACCATTAGCTGCGCGAGAGGGACGACTGAGCGGCAGATCAAACTGGCATGATCAAATGAGCACATCTGTGAAACATCCTATACCCCTCGGCAAGCTGTTTTGCTCCGCCAGAGAAGCGGAGTAAAAAACCACTAGGTAAACCCCAGTATCAAATGGGTTGCTGTGGGCCACAGATGGACTTTCCCCGTGTGATAACTCCAGCATGGGCTTGTGGCGTCGGCGATAGACTGATCAGGCTATTCTTACGCCATGCCGTTGTTTCCCCCCCCTTCTCAGTATGTGCATCATCGCATACTGCCATTGGAAGCCCTCAGGGTGGAGATGCAATTCATCGATCCCCCATTTAAGTGAATCGGAAACGAACAACCCCCCCCCCCAAAAACCCCCCAACTTGCCTGGGGTTGCATCTGACCACACAGGGGTGAGTTGCGCCGGCAGCTTGACAAACCTGTGTGATCACGCAACTGTGAATCACATTGCTCTGGTGCAAAATAGCCTCGCTTCCCCCCCGGATTATCTCGCTTGTGTGGCCGGGACCTAGGTTTCCTTATGGATATGACAATCCAAATGCAAATGATTGCTATAGTACAAGTATAGCACACTATCCAACACTGGGTGGATAGGGTACCTCCTGAATTAGTCACAGATTGCTAGGAGTGTTTTCTCTACCAGGACAAATAGCCCCTTCTGAGAGTCAATTTACATCAAGAAAGGGGCGTGGGAGAAAGAATTAATACTTCTCTCTCTTCAGCCAATGTCAAGGTACCAATCTTAGTTGAGGCCTTTCTGTGGCTGGTACTTAGAGAGGTTTTAAAAAATGGATGTTCCAGTGAAGTCCCAGATTTCCTATAGTTCTTCTGGTTTGGCCTTAACTGTATAGATATGGGTTTCAAAATCCAAATGTATACATGATGCACACATAATTGAATTAAAATTTTAGGTTCCTAATTCACAGTAATAGTTTGTGGGAGGGAAGGGGGCATGGTGTAGCCCAATCTCATCAGATCTTGGAAGCTAAGCAGAGTTGGCACGTCAATAGCAGACCACCAAGGATGGCTCAGCAGAGGAAAGCAATGGCAAACCACCCCTGCTTCTCACTTGCTTTGAAAGCCCTTGCTGGGGCTGCCATAAACTGGTTGTGACTTGATGGCAATTTATACACACAAAAGCTCATGACTTCTTCATTTTAAATATCTTTGTGTTGCAGGCTTGTTATAGGCTATAAAGGTTACTTAGGGCTGATCTAGAAGAAGAAGAAGAAGAAGAGATTGGATTTATATCCGCCCTTCACTCACTTAAGAGTCTCAGAGCGGCTTACAAACTGCTTTCCCTTCCCCTCCCCACAACAGACACCCTGTGAGGTAGGAGGGGCTGAGAGAGCTCTTTCCCAAGCTGTCCTTGAGAGAACAGCTGGTACAGAACTATGGCTTGCCCAAGGTCATCCAGCCAGGTGCAAGTGGAGGAGTGGGGAATCAAACCCGGTTCTCCCCAGATTAGAATCCGCACACTTAACCACTACACCAAACTGGCTCTGGATCTAGAAAAGGCACTGGGAGATCCATGACATTTTTAAAAGGCCGCAGCACAGAGAAAGGTTACCCCTTCTAGTTTATATACTTTTCTTTAAAATACTTAATTCCCGCCCTATCAGCAAGTTTACAGAGTCCTACAACAAAGGTTCAAATAAACAGCCTTTAGTATCCCAACTGTGCAATCCTAAACAAAGTTGCATCTCTGTAAGTCTACAGCAGTCAATGGACTTAGAAGGATGCAACACTTTTTAGGATTACACTGTAAAGAGTACACTGTGAAGAGTTTAGAAAAACTGTAAAGAGGAAAAATTGTTTCAATAAACAACAAAAAAATTACAAAAATTACGAACACCTCATATAGCATCCACCAACATCAAACATTAAATCCAACAATTTGGCCCTTGCTTCTTTGGGCCTTGGAGTATGATGCTGGATTTCCCAGCTGAATGACAGGAGCAATTACGATAAGGCAGAGAACTCATTGGCAGCCCAAGTCTTAAAAGAAAAGTAGTACATGGCGAAGATTACACCACGATTGGCCTTCATGTATCGGAAATACTGAAGCAATACACCCCAACATCTACTTGCCCTTGGATAATAAATGAATTAACATCTGCTTAGAACAATAAACCAAACTGGATATTTAGTGGCTGTCTACATCAGTACTCTTGATTAACTGCTAGTAATTTTTCACTGTTCTTTTCATCCATATGTACTTCCTCCTCTGAATGCTGCCGATTTTTCTCTTCGACTTTGTTCATTTTCCTTTTTAAAAAGACGTATATTGAATCTGGACAAGGACACAGCCCAATAACTTCATAGCAGTGTGGCAAAAAGGAACAGGAAAATTTCCATCTCTGTGTGATCCAGAAGGACTTGAGGTTTTGTGCCACAGAGAACAAAAATTCAGAAGAAGTGATGGGCACAATCCAGGAAAAGTTAAGCACATACACATCACATTGATGTCATTGATGGAAAGCTAAGCATGTGCTTAATTATCCCATTGGAAATAATGGGCTGAATCGAAAGTTTGGTTTCCACTAATGAATGGCACTTCCATTCTTGGGACGGAGCTTTTATGCTTCTCTCCTTTCCCTGCAGCCCACTGAGCTCCCCAGGAGGCTCCACAGTCCCCCAAGCATTCAGGTGAATTCAGTGTGTTTTAGCCGGGGTGGGGGCAGCATAGTGTCCTTTCAATGATGGAAGCACCTTCCATTAATACAAAATTGTAGGGTTCGATGCACATGGTTTTTCTGCATGACAAAAATGGAGGAGGAGGTCCCCTTTGATCACCAAATATCACGAGACATGTATTGACAAAAGCCATGTGGGATGGAGGCTGAAATAAGGAGGGGGCAGTGGTTGCGACCCACAGCAACAAAAAAGCTTGCTGGCTGCAACCCATTGTTTGTGTCCAACCAATGTTACTTACAGTTGCTTCACTTTGGCTAGGTCATGCCACAGAGGTTTCTTGGCAGAGATTTGTGACTACGCAGACTCAGTTTTTTTAAAAACCGGATAACAGAGGAATAGAAGGATACCAGGTACATTGAGGATCACTTCAGGACAGCTTTATAAACAGAACATGAGTGTTCATGGACTGTCAGATGCATGAAGTGGATATTTCTTGAGGGTCGGGGGGGAATGAATCACAGGACCATCTGAGCATAATATGCACTTGAAAATTCACAAAAGCTCCCCCCCACACACAGAGACCTAGAAGGCTCTTGGTTGCATTTAGTGTAATTTCCAAATAAGTAGGTGGTGGATGCATTACTTCAGCTAAGGAAATGGGCATGCCTTGGCTGGCTTCCAAGCTTGTTTCACTCGTAGCACTAGAAACTGCTGTTGTAAATCTGGTGTAAATGCAGTTTAAAATGTCCATGCATGTCAATGTTGCATTGTCTTCAGCAGGGTGCCCAGTCAACAGAATCAGGCCCCCACTCACAATCTAGCGCAATGTTTCACATGGAAATACCACTTTAAAGTGTGGTTAGAGTTGAATCAGGGACCAATTTTGCACAGGCACTGCCCTGGCATTCTTCCTCCGTTTGCTCCAGTGCTCTGCTTGAATTTCACACTATTTGCCACAGGGCGCATTTTGACCCGCGGCTCCGCCTGATCTTCCCCGCGGCTTCAGTGATCCTCAAAAAACAGGATCACTGAAACTGCGGGGAAGATCGGGCGGAGCCACGGGTCAAAATGTGCCCCATGGCAAATAGTGTGAAATTCAAGCACAGCACCGGGGCAAACGGAGGAAGAATGCCGGGGCAGTGCTAGTGGGAAATCAGTCAGGGTGTTTATGTTCAATTAAGTACTGGCTTATGCACTTGGAGCAGTGTTCTAATCAGAAGAGGATGCAAGATGAAGTAAGTACTGTACAAGCTACTTATGGAACACAAATTTATTGGTCATAAGAGAAACAGCTGTATCAGACATATCTAGATCTGAGAAGTGTTGTCATATGTACTTGTTATGCAGCTACGTTTTAAAATGCTACTTGGCTTTTTAGTTATAATCCTATTCATCGTAGATACGGTGATTAAATGGCTTCCTTCACTGAGTGATGGGGTAGGGTGAGGGTCAAGGCTATCTTTTCAACTTCTCCAACACGTCCACTTCTGATTAAACTACCACCATCATCGCCCTGGAAACCTGTCATCTTTATGAAATTAAAAACATTACCAAGAACATCAGGGTGACAGTTCTGGTCAGACATTAACTAATACCTAAAACTGAAGAAAAACATGATCTGATTTCAAGTGACAAGTTGCCTTTCCTTTACCCAAAAGTATTCCATATAGAGGAATCCGATGATAGACATTTTTAGAAGCAAAGTTCTTCTGCTGCTGTTTCATCAGCAGGATGTGTGTGACTAGCAGATAACACATAACACAACAGGGGAAGTGTAGTTCCTTAAGAGAAGATGCCAGTGTTCACATCTACTGACTTGACTACCACCCAAAACAGATGGTTTTGAGGTTTGGAGTTTGGATGCAGAATGTTGGAATGAGCAGAGAAAGTAACACTAGAGTACTAGGTTGCCATACCTGGCAACTGCTGGGAGTTTCTGGGGCAGGGACATGGCTGGGCACAGCAGCCTCTGCACCATGATGTCACTTCTGGGGAAACCCATCAGTTATGTTGGGTAGCTCTAGGAATTAGCAGAAACTCTATGGCTAAACCACAGAGTTTCCAGTGATTCCTAGATCTACCTGATGTTACTTCCAGGTTTTCCCCAGAACTGATGGTGCAGCACAAATGTTTGTTATTGTTTTTTAATTATCTCACTGCCACTGCAAAAAGCGACAGACAACAGGGGCTGCTGGCAAGAGGCCTGCCATCATAGTGAGAGGCCTGGCAGCACTACTGGAGTAACACCTGTATGCATTTAATTATTTATTTCCCGCTTTTCTCCCTAATGGGGACTCAAAGTAGCCCAGAACATTGTCCTCCATTTTTCACAACAACCCTGCAAGATAGGTTAGGCTAAGAGAATGTGACTGGTCCAAGGTCACTCAGCAAGCTTCCATGGTAGCACTTTGGATTCAGTCCTGAATCTCACAGAATCTTACTCCAACACCAGCTCTTAAGTGTCCACCACAGATGAAGGATAAGCAAATCTACCTGAAGGTTTTTCTCCTGTTGCTGTAACTGATAACTATGTTGTTGTTGTTATTATTATTATCCAGATATTTGACTGGTTGATGGTGTTCTGCAATTTGAGGTCTATCCAAGTTCTTGGGAATTGCAGATTTATCTTTGCAGGATTCTTCCTGTTCCATGCAACCCTGTCATTGGGAGCTAAGCCAGTGTTATTTGCTCAATGCCCAGGATGTCCAGGGTTTTTTTGAGACTTTAAGGCATTGATCCAAGAGCTCAAATGACAACTGGCACAATGGTAGCCTTCTTCGCCCAGAGGTGCTCTAATTATTCATAGGTCTTTATATTTTGCGATCTTCTCCTGTTCTTTCTTTTCTGTTCTGTCTCCTGGAACTGCAGTGTCAATGATCCAAACCCTATTTATCATTCTTTCTACAATGGTGATATCAGGGGTGTTATGCTCCAGGTGTTTTTCTGTTTGTAATTGGAAGTTTGAAAGAATTTTTGTTTTATCATATTCCATGACCTTGTCTGGTTTGTGCCCCCATTAATTTTTGGCTGATGGTAAGTCATACTTCTTGCAAAGATTCCAGTGCAACATAGCTTCAACTCTATTGTAACATTCTTTATAGTCAATTTGAGCAATTTTACTGCAGGCATGTGGTCGCTTCATCCTTTGTCTTTCAAAGTCGACGTTTGCTGTCATCACTGGTCTTCTCAATCTGGCTTTCATACTATTCATTTCGAGTGCCTGCTCTTGTGCAGCTGGAATGAGTCCTTCCGTTTCTTTTTTCTCGTGCCCATTTTGGAGCCACTTCCAGGTGTTCTTTTTATCAGTTTTGTTCTCGATGTCTTTCAAATATCGTCCACATAAGTGCTTCTTCTTTCAGTATCCAAACTGAGTTTTGATTTCAATCTTTTTGTAATCTTCTTTGGTTTCCATAACCTTAAATAAGTCTATCTTGTATACTTTAGCTAGAAGCTTCCGTTTGCTTTTCTTGGTGTAGTCATTCAGTGCTCATTTTTCTTCTTCAACTGCTTGTTTAACTTTCAGATCTCTTCCACCTAATTTTCTTGGTAAGTAATCAACATCAGTTCTAGGGTATAGTGAGTGATGTATTGTCATTATCTTGTGCGTTTTGCAACCTGTTGCTTCTAATTATGCCTATTTTCCAATTGATCATGTCAACTATGTATTTTAGAACTGGGACTGCCTACATCTTTTGATATCTTAGTTGCCATTCCCATGTTGGCTCCATTTACTTTTGTTTGCAATATCTTTTTTAATTCTTTGGTAATATTCCTTGCTTGTATTTTTCTTAACAAGGGCATGTTTGATGTTATCTTCCAAAATTCCAAGATATTTTGTAGTTTTCTTCAAAGTCCAGTGGTTTGATGTTGTTGTTGTTTGACATCTTGATTTTTTTTAATTTAATGATTATTTCCTCTATTCAGTGCTAATGCTGCACATTTGCCAAGGCCAAATTCCATTGCTATATTTTTTTGCTGAATTTTCAAACTGTATTTAGTAAATAATCAATTTTTGATTATGACTTTCCATACATTTTCAGGTCATCCATATATAATAAGTGTGAAATCTTTGGGCCAGTCTTTGAAAGATGGTATCCTAGGCCTGTGCTCTTGAGAATGATTGTGAGTGGTATTAGGGCAATGACAAAGAGCAGTGGTGAGAGTAAGTCTCCTTGGAAAATTCCTCATTTAATATTAACTGCTCCAGTTTCTTCTCCATGCACTATCAATCTGGTGTTCCATTAACTCATGGCAGTTTTGATAAATGTTATTACAGTTTTTTTGATGCCTGCCATTTCTAGTTTTTTCAGGATCCATGTATGAGGGAGTGACTCAAATGTCTTCTTGTAATCAATCCAAGCAACATTCAGGTCGGTTTTCTGTCTTGTACAATTTTGTAAGATTGGCTGACCCTATGAACCCACATGGGGAGAGGTTCTGAAAAGGGGATCTGTTCCTGTGTTTGTCTCATGTGTGCGATGGTTGGCAGTTGTGATGAGAGACAATAGAGTAGAATGATGCCGGAGGATGCTTGCAGATGTGATCCAGGGGGGCATCATGCAGCAGACAGGACCAGATGCTCAAGGATTGTAGTTAACTAGCCGGTGACCTTTCTTTCATATTCTTTTTTTGTTTTGCTTACCTGTACCTAGAACTGTCTGGTGGTTACCATGAGTTGTACTTGGTAGGAGTAAAGTTGTTTAATTAAGGCGCCTGCACCACTCACAGCCTTGCTACTCAGCCAGCTTTCCCTTTAGTGATGATCTTTGGGCAACACTAAATGAGAGGGTCAGATTTTCACTCCCTGAGGTATTGGCACCCTACCAAAGAGGGCAAAAGAGAAGGGCAAAAAACAGCTTTCTTCCTCAGCTTCCCAGCAGGGCTGCAAGATGAGAGGGGAAGGGGGGGGGTGCCCTCTCATTCATGAGGCAGTGAAGCCATTCCACTACAAGACAAAAATAATAATAATAGAGAAGACCTCAGACTGCCTAGGTGAATCTTGCATTGAAAACACTCATTTTATTTGTAAAGTAACAGGGCCTCTCTGAAAGATTTGTACAGCTTAGACTCCCAAAGTATCTGTTCTTCCAGACTGAGCTCTGGAAAACAAACCCTTGCTACAAGTTTATTGATTTGTTTGCTTCATTCGCAGCCTGCCTTTCTCATGGAAGGCTCAAGTTTGAAGTGGAACCATGATGCTGAGCTGATTGGCACCCCCTGCCAGGCCAGGCCTCACGGCGTCACTAAGAAAAAACCCTCCCCAGTCCTCAAAGGGGGAGGGAAGGTGGCATGGTAGAGCCTAATCTCATCAGATCTCAGAAGCTAAGCAGGGTTATGACACCAGATATGCTTGCAAAACTTTTACCCTAACCTCTCAAGTGCTTTTTGGAAATGTAAAAAACTCCCTGGGTCATTTATCATATGTGGCGGTTGTGTGATAGAGTTAAAAAAACATTAGGCCTGAGTCCATGGAATTTTACAAAAAATGTTAAAAGTTACTATACCCTTTACCCCTGAACTATTTTTGTTAAAGATGAGGCCAGAAGAATATAAAACTGAAGGTTTTTATTTGATTATGCATGTTTTAATCTCTGCTAGAATACTGTATGCAAAATATTGGAGATTGGATAAAACACCTTCCAACCAGGAAATCATAAACAAAACACTGGAAACTGCAGAAATGGACTAACTGACTTTATTTTTAAAAGGACAACAGGAAGACAAGTTTCATAATACACGGTCTAGGTTTTATACATGGCTAGAAGAATACATGAAGACATGAACTAACTTATTTCTCCCTGGATACAATCTGAGTCATTCAATTTTTCAAAAAAACAACAACAACAGCAGACGTTATATGCTACTTTACTTGGTCAATTATTTTATTTAGGATACAAATTTACAATTTAAAAGCTAAAATAAGGATTTTTTTTGGGAAAAAACATATTACCCTCTGTTTTATTTTATCTATATGTATATCTGTTTATGCTTTTTCTATGTTTGTTCTGTATTTTTTGTCTTTGGAAAATAAAAAAATATACTATATAAAAAAAGAAGCTAAGCAGGGTGAGCCCTCGTTACTACTTGGATGGGAGACCTTGATTTTGGATACTATAAATCTGCTCAGGGCTTTTTTTGTAGAATAAGCCTAGCAGGAACTCATTAGCATAATAGGTCACACCCAACCGCAGAAACTCACTAGCATACTAGGCCACACCCCTGACAGCACAGCTCTCTCCCAGGATTGGCATCCCCAGGTGCCCCGTGGCTTGCAGGGTGCCTGGGAAACCCGAGGAGGGGAGGCAGTTTAAACTGCCTTCCCTCCCTGGATTGGCTTGGCTTCCCCAGGCACCCCATGCTTGTGAGGGAACCCGGGGGGGGGGTAGGCTGTAGGCGTGGCCAACTCGGAAGCCAGCCGGAACTCCGTTCCTGTGCGTTCCTGCCCCAAAATAGCCCTGATATCTGCTGTATTGATGCATTTCATAGGATGTTTCATGTTAATGAAGTTCTTTGTCAAACTGCTTTTTGTTAATATCGCATCTACATTGTTATGTAAGTTTTATCACATGTACCAGTTAAGCTATATTTCCAATGTTATATGTACTTGCTTGTATTAAATAAAGATTTTTTTAAAAAAAATAAAGGAAAAAGGTTTGAGAGCTCAGTCAAGGCACTCCCAGGGTCACCCTAAATGTGAGATCATTGGTCCATCTATCCAGGGGTCATTTCGTAGGAAAAGAGGTGCAGGAGCTCATTAGCATAACTCATTAACATAACTTATTTGCATATGCTACGCCACTTGACATCACTGGAAGTATGTCAAAAGGCAAGAAAGAAGAGAGAGAGAAAGAGAGGGAGGGAGGGAGGGAGAGAGAGAGAGAAAGAAAGAGAGAGAGAGAGGAAGGAAGGAAGGAAGGAAGGAAGGGCTGGCAGAGAGGGGACAGCTACTAATCCAAGCCTCAGAAATACCACTATTCTGGGAGGATAGCTTCAGTGGTGGCTGAAGCCTTCAGAAGGCTGGTCGGAGGAACAAGGACCTTTCCAGGGGATGGGGTCATTTTGCCACAGCCATGACACGAGCAGGCATTCCCCCGCCTGGGGTGGGGCTGGAACCAACTCCCAGAGCTGCGCTCCCCTGAGCTCCTGCTCGAAATGACCTCTGCATCTATCCTAGTTCTGTGTACTCTGACAGAGAGCAGTATTTGAAGGCCTCAAGTGAGAAGGCTTCCCTAAAATCCTCTGAAATACCATGCTGGATGGCAAGATGTGGCAGGAAGTCGCTCTGTATCTTGTCACATTTCTCAGACACTTGAATATTCCGTTTTGGCTAGGCTAACTCTTCTGCACTGTATTCCAAGCAGATGGCAAGGCTGGGTCGAGCAGAGGAGGGAACTAGTACAGCAAGGATGAGTCATGCCATCGGCTGCACAGTGTAGCGTGAGATGGCTGAAAACTGTGAGAGGAGGAGTCAACCTACAGCTACAAATGCTGAATATAGCGCCTCACTGTGGTAGAGTGAGGGGGAACCTTAACTGCTAAGGCTACAATCTGATGCACAATCCAGTGTATTCAGGAATAAAGCTCGTTGAGTGTGGTGGGATTTACTTCTAAGAGGTGCTCTACTGCCCCACCAGAAACTACATTCCAAAAGATCCAGTCAACAAAAGGTGCATTCAGATGTGCAGCTAATCCTGCCATTGGCCTGCCTGTAATTTGATCTAGATCTTTTAAATCCAGCATTACGCGACCAGACAGCTCCCCCGTGAATTGCTTTACCGTACGTGACTCCATGGTGGATTGTCTAGACAGCATCCACCTTAAGAAGCCGTGCAGTTGGCTTTTTTCTTTTAAAAATCCTGTTTGTGCATGTGCATATCTGCTTATCTGCATATGTGCTTATCTGCTTATGTGTCTCACCATCTGCCAACATCGCATGTTTAAGCGGTTATCCGTGCATTGCTAAAAGTTTTTTAAATGGTGGTCATTCGGGATGGTCTGGAGACTATCCCTACAGGCTGATTGCACACTGGTGGAATGATCTGATGGGGGAAAGTCTGGAAATGGGCCGTCGGCCAGCTTTAGACTGGACTTTAACCACTGTCTTTTAAGTACGGATCCCTGACGGGGATCGATGGGCTACTAACAAAAGCAGCACGATTCCCAGATGTTGAGATCTGGATGTGCACTTTAATTCCACCAGGCACATGTACCTGGCGCAGCTCAAAAGAGCCGTCTGAACGCACCCAAAGTATTGAACTAATCGAATCTGGGCAGTTATGACCTCTGACCAAAGAGTGAAGTTTTCTTACTCTCTTGAAGCTCTATTAACCCCCCCCCCCCCAACCACTCCTGATACTCTCGGGGTCTTCTTAACCGTATTACACTGTCCCCAGGTCCACCCTGGATCCTGTCAAACCATATGCATACTGGGAATTTTGTGCTGAAAGTTATCAGCCACATAGTGAGCCAATTCAAAATGGGACCAAAATGCTTAAGGAATATGGTTGCCAACTCCAAGCTGGGAAACTCCAGGACATTCTGGGAGTGGAGCCCAAGGAGGGCAGGGTTTGGGAAGGGAGGGGCCCCAGAGGGGTGAAATGCCTTAGAGTCCACCCTCCAAATCAGCCTTTTTATCCAAGTAACTGCTCTCTCTAGTCTGGAGATCCACTGTAATTTCAGGAGATCTCCAGGTTGCACCTGGAGGTTGGCATGCCTATTAGGGAGGACCAGTTTAATCTCCCGCACTGCCGTTCTTTGCAATTTGAAAAGGAGGAGGATGAGAAGGAGGAGTTGGATTTATACCCTGCCCTTCACTCAAAGTCTCAGAGTGGTTGACACACTCTCCTTCCCTTCCTCTCCCTACAACAGACACCTTGTGAGGTAGGTGGGGCTGAGACAGCTCTTAGAGAACTGCTCTTGAAAGAACAGCTCTGAGAGAACTGTGACTGACCCAAGGTCACCCAGTGGGTTACATGTGAAGGAGTTGGGAATCAAACATGGTCCTCCAGATTAGAGTCCTCCACTCTTAACTATTACACCAACCTGGCTCTCGAAAAGACCCCAGTTAGCTGCTGTTTGCCCCATTGGAAAACCTTACTTGAGCTGATGAGATCCAAACACAGAACTCACAGGCTTGCGACCACACGGTCCTTTAAATCGGGATTCATTGCTGATCCCTCCCGGATTTAAATGGACTGATCAGACCAGCTGCACCTACTCCCGCACCGAAGCGGGCTCACTCCTGGGTTCATAGCGCATTTTCTGACCCCAGGAAAATCAAGTACTTTCCCAGAAGTCGCGCTTTGAACCCACAATTTTGCCCATCTGGACAGCCCTCTCTCGCAATGATTGCGAAAAGGGCCGTCTGATCGTCCTTCAGGGTTCCCCCCCCCTTCCTTTCACTTGGGTGCTTGGGCACTCAAGCGCTTGGCCGCCTGTGTGCTCGAAACGCCCCGTGCTCCACTCCGGGCCCTGAGCCCCGCCGGCCGCCACTGCCTGGCACACCCCCCCCCCCGACATGCTTCTCCCCTTCTCCCTGCTTTTCCATCAGGTGGCGGCCGGCAGGGCTCAGGTCCCGGAGCGGAGCATAGGGTCAGCCAGCCAGCCAGCTGGCCAGTTCCTCCATGTGGCGTTCGGGGGAGGCAGCCATGCGTGGGCATGTGGGTGGCCCTCGCCTTGCCTTCTCCAGCTGCCGCCGCCGGCGGATTGGGATGTGTGATCATCCCAACCAGAAAGAAAACATCCCGCATTTAAACTCCAGCGGGACT
Source organism: Lepidodactylus listeri (assembly GCA_029233225.1). Classification (NCBI taxonomy): domain Eukaryota; kingdom Metazoa; phylum Chordata; class Lepidosauria; order Squamata; family Gekkonidae; genus Lepidodactylus; species Lepidodactylus listeri. The sequence goes on from JARCFY010000009.1 coordinate 28,133,184, forward strand.
TTATCCGGGATTAGGGTGCTGTGTGATCATGGCCTCAGTATAACCTCTGGTTTGACAAGCCTCAGGACAGACACAGGAACAGGGTAACATTGAGGAAGCTCTTAAGAGTGATGCTCTGAACTTCAGCAGAGCCAGCTTTGCATTCACACTACAGTTTAATTCTCCCTCCTGTAAGGCATCAGACAAGCTGTGTTCTTTCTGCTTTCTCCCCGTGGTAAAGCAGTAGTAAGAAAGGTGCAGTTTATATGCCCTGACAGTATTGGACAGGAAACAGCCTGGTCTATCCTTGCGCCTTGAGCAGAGGAAGCTTTTCTCTATATGGAGAGAAACATTCCCAGCTTCTCCTGTTCATGCAACAAGCTGCAGTTAAACGCACAGCAACAGCGGCCAGTTAAAAAGTTGGCAGCCCTTCTAGAACCCAGATCAGAAGCCAACTGTGCAGATCTATCTGCAGGAGGGAAGAATAAAAACAAAGGAAATAAAAGCAACAAAACAAATTGAGTTTGCTTGATTGGCTAGGCCTTTGTGTGACTCTTTCTTGCAACTGTTGCCATGGTAATGGAAATAGCTGTGGATTTTAGTGATTCCCCCCCAGGGGGCGGGGACAATGAATACACCGTTTGGAGCAACATGCCACCAAAGGTAGAGGCTGGAAGGAAGAAAGTGGGCATTGCTCTCTGCCTACTTGTGGCCTCTGGTAGCTCTCCCTCCCTCCCCAACATTCATTAAGTAACAATCCCTATATTTTTACAGGAGCCCCTCCTGGGAATCACATCTCTTGCCTCTTTAAAACATTCGCTTTTTCTCCTCTGTTACGCTGCAGAGCAACTGCTTCCTCTAGGCACTCCATGAGATTTGCTTCGTCCTTTTTTTTTTTTTTGGTACCAAAAAAAAAAAATTGACATGACATTTAATTCAGATGACATCTTTCCAGATTTCTAATCAATATTAATTTGCACTTTATTGTTCTTAATCTAACTAAATGAGATATTATGCTATGGAAACAGCTGTGTGGTCAGCGGCTAATGAAGCCATCCTCTGTTGTCATGTAATTAATGTAGGCTACGTACGGTTTTATGTATGTGGGGGGGAGGCGAGGGGGGGGGGTGCCTCCAATTTCAGAAATGCTAATGAGCAGGTCTGAGTATCATTAGAACAGATTCCCTGCCTCTGCTTTTGCCCTGAATTGACCTTCGGGATAGTTTGGTTTTCTCAAGTAAACAAAAATTTGCCCCCTCTCCTCTTCAGCTTGCCCTCGCTGATCCCGTAATTGGAGGGTGCTTTGGGATGATGCACTTCTGCGGTCTGCCTGGGTGCAGCAACTTTGAGAGAGCCTACTGACGCTGATGGATACCACGGAGTACGGTGAGCAAGGTGATGTCTTTAAAAAATGCTGTCCTGCCTACATATATATATAGATAGCCCAATCTTGTCAGATCTCAGAAGCTAAGCAAGGAAGACTCTGCAGAGGAAGGCAAGGGCAAACCACCTCTACTTCTCACTTGCCTTGTAAGCCCCTTGCGGGGGTTACCCTTAGTCAGTTTCGACTTCGACTCAGTCAGTTTCGAGGTTACATAGGTCCCTCCCTACTGGATATTTTTAGGGGGTGACACCTAGACACAGCCTCACAAGCCTTCCCCTCATCTCAAGTTACCACCTTCTTGCATAGTCTCTTGCTGCCAAAGAACTGCAAGGACAGGAGGATTGATTGATTGATTGATTGATTGATTGATTTACTTCTATTTATATCCCGCCTTACCAAAGCTGGCTCTAGGATGGATCATGGTTGGGCTTACAGTAGGGTGAGGTGGTGGTATCACATGGTAGATGGTCTTTTGGTGGGTGGCAGCCTTCACTGCCACCATGGTTGCCATGTTACCCATCCCCCACTGCATATGTTCAGGAATCCCCGCGGAGCATCCACCACTTGCAGTGCTGACTTTCAAGACACCTGTGGAACACAGGGGGAAGAAGGTCAGTTGCTGGGTCTTCTGGGCAGGGACAGTACGAGGTGGGGAGCGCAAGAGGTGACAACAGTGGGTGGTGTCTTCAGGGTTAGGCTCTGCTACTGGGAAGAACAGTTACTTCAAAAAACAGCAGGAGTTATCAAGTCAAGGATCCTGCCAGTTTATGAAGCTGCCTGATACTGAGTGTTGTGGGGAGCAGCTAGAAAGGTTCTCTAACGGTTGCCACCACTCTGTCTGGGTCTCCTCAGGTGGGCCCAGAGCACCCACCCGACCCCTTTATACAGTATCTTTCCAGCAGGTTTTCCTTTATATGTGACCAAATGAGGCGTGAGGACCCAGGCAGAGTAACACACTCGTTTTATTAAAGAGATTTAATAACAACTGTAGTTCAAAAAAGTGTAGGAAAAACGGGCACAGTAAAGGTGGGTAAATCAATAAAACAATAAATCCTAAGTCTGATTATATGGACTCCTAGCCTTCTCTAGGTACCTGTTCTCAGACTGACTCACCCCTTTTGGATGAGGGATCCCTCTTCCTTCAGCAGCCTCACCAACTCTGCTCCCTGAGAGAGAACACCCTCCTACTTTGGGCAAGGCCTTTTATCTCTTCTTCCCAGGCACCATGCTTTGCCCCCCTACTGGTGTAGTTTTCCCTCCAAAATCCCGTTAACCAAATCACAGGTTCCAGGGAGAACCTGGGAAATGTAGGTCCTTATAGCTACTCCAATACAGGCTACAGGAGGGAGTGACTAGGCCTCCCTAGAGCCTGTAGGCCACACTATCAGACGCCTAGGATCGTGACACTGAGTTAGACAATGAGTCCTTCTGTCTCTGCTAGGGCTGCCAGATCCCCCCCCTGGAGAGGGGTTGCCCACTCTAGGGGTCCCCAATCCACCAGCCCACATCCAGCCAGTGGGGGGGGAACCCAAAATGCCTGGATCGTGCCAATGTTCCGGGTACGATGACGTCACCCAGCGGTGTCATTGCACCGGGCACGTCGCCAGGGGGACACTCTTGCATTCGGCCTGAAAACTCACGCCTAATGGTACAACATCACTTCCGGGTGATGTCATTGCAGCATGTGTGCACTATGTGCACACAAAGATTCTGGAACAGGAGCTGCTCCCCCCTGCCAGAAAGAGGTAGGGACCTGGCAACTCTGCTGATGGGCAGCAGCTCTCCAGGACCTCAGGAAGAGAATGGTTTCCTCATCATCTCAGCAAAGGTTTGCTTTAAAAAGGGATTAGACACATTCATGCAGGTGGATATGTCCACCAATAGCCTTTAGCTATGATGGTTAGATAGACCCTCCATGATCAGAGGCAATGTACTTCTGAATGCCAGTTGCTAGGGGCAACTGTGAGGGGGAGGCTGCTTCCTAAATTCCCTGCTGGTGGGATTCCCAGAAGCATCTGGCTGGCGTGTGTGGGAAATTAGATGTTGCACTGGACAGACCTTTGGATCCAGGAATCCAGCAAACCTCTTATTTTATTCTTATGAAAGCTACAGCACACATAGGATTTCAAAATACAATTCAATCATTCAGCTACTTCCTTTGAATCTTTAAATACGCTATTGAATTATTAAAATGCACTGGAAGAAAGAAGACTGCATTTTCTGGCATTGACAGAAAGGCATCCTGTGCATGCTCAGAAGTATTCTAATTCCAGGACTCAGACTGTGCTAAAAACATAGTCCTGGCCTAAGCCCCAGCAGAATTTTGGCAAAAACTGAGCAAGTAGTTGTAAAGATCAACAATGATAGACATATTGTGCGTTCAGACGGCTCTTTTGAGCCGCAACGGGCGTATTTTAAATCTGGTGGATTTAAAATACGCATCCAGGCCTCAACATCTGGGAATCGTGCTGCTTTCATTAGTAGCCTGTCAATCCCCATCGGGGATCCGTACTTAAAAGATAGTGGTTAAAGTCCGGTCTAAAGCTGGCCGACGGGCCAATGCCGGACTTTTCACTGTCAGGTCGTTCCACCAGTGCGCAACCAGCCCATAGGGGTGGTCTCCAGACCATCCCGAAAGGCCATTAAAAAAAACTCTTAGTGATGTGCGCATATCTGCTTAAACATGCGACATCCCCAGAGCTCTGCTCAAGCGATCTAAACAATATTATGTTTCTGACGGTCCCCTAAACCCAATCAACTTTATTAAGTGAAACGGTACCTAGAGTAAGGTACCGCTGGCAGTGTTTTTACCATTTTTAGTACGCACATGTGCAGACAGGATTTTTTTTTTTTAAAAAGCCGACCGCATGGCTCCTCATGGTGGATGCCATCTAGACAATCCACCATGGGAGTCATGTGCGGTGAAGCGCTTCACGGGCAGGCTGTCTGGTCATGCAACGCTGGATAAAAAAAATCTACTGGCGGGATTAGCTGCCTGTCTGAACACACCCACAGATTCTAAAGGTGTAGCTGTGATAGTCTGTTATGGCAAAACCAAAAATGAATTTTGCACCACCATAAAAAAATAACACCATCTGAGGACTCAGCTAACATGCTTTCCTCTCTATGGACAATATGACTGACTTTTCACAACTTCCCAATTTTCCTTCCCCATTAAGCAACTTGACATTCTAGTGTAGGGGTGTCAAACATGCGGCCTGGGGGCCAGATCAGGTCCTAGGAGGGCCCTAATCCAGCCCGCAAGGACCTGGCTGTTTCCTGCTTTGTTTTCCAGTTCTGCTACTGCTGCCACATCACAGCTCGCTTTACCAGTCTCTCTCAGTCCCCTGGGTCCTAGGCTCAGAACACTGAGCATAAGATTTTTTTAATGAATGTCAATAAATCAAAAGTAGGTTTGCTGCTTACAGATACACACCTGAACAGCATACTCAAGATTGCTACGGCACAGACATTTTGATGCAATAATTCAAAGCAAGAGGTGTCAGTTATCATAGACAAAATATTGCAAGTGTTAGTATTTTAAGCATATTTTATTTAAAGTTTAAAAAATCTTTAATTGTGTCTGTGTCTTTTATAAAGTGTATATCTCTGCTACCTGGCATTACATTCTGACACACATGGCCCGGCCTAACAAGGTCTCATTTATGTCAGATCCGGCCCTCATAACAAATGAGTTTGACACCCCGGTTCTAGTGAGCCTAGATTTTTGTTTTGGGTGAACAGAAACATTTTAAAGTGTTTTTTTCTTCAGTTGAGCGCTTTTTGTCAGAGACTGATGTTTCACTTCATTCAGTGGAGAGTATTCCCAGGTAATTCATGTCTCATATGGATTTAATGTATAGACTACTTCAATATTCTGGCTAGGTCCCTTAGCCCTGAAGTCTTTCTGATTCTGCTGGCTCATCCCCCCCCCCCCCAAAAAAAATCCTATTGAAATCTGCATAGTGTAAATTACAAATTGTGTAAAATCTGTTTTATATTCTAATAGCCAAATCAGCCAGATCTTCGAATGCTGAAATCGGTGACTGGAGCTGTGAACAGGTAAGACAGGTCTTTCTAAAAACCTGGAAAGGGCCTTAGGTTTGCAGGGAAAAACGTGAAATCTAAAAAAACACTGGATTAAAAAAAATCTGAAAATGATCAAAGAAATGCCTGTAGCTTTAAGCAACTGTTTCCTGCAGTTGGCTGTTAGGCAAACGCAGTATTCCAGGCTGCAGTTTCTGTGAGTAAAAGGCAGGGGGAAGAGGCAAGGTCCTTTACAGGCCTATTTTGGCTTTGAGAGAGGACTCATTAGGCCCAGGCCTAATTAGGATTGCCAGCTCCAGGTTGGGAAATTCCTGGAGATTTTGTGGTGGAGTCTGAGGAGGGCAGGGTTTGGGGAGGGGAAAGGCCTTAGCCAAATATAATGCCATAGGGTCCACCCTCCAAAGCAGTCATTTTCTCCGGGGGGGACAAATCTGTGTTGTCTGGAATTCAGATAGAAGTCATAAGAACATAACATAAGAACATAAGAAAAGCCAGTGTTGGATCAGGCCAATGGCCCATCCAGTCCAACACTCTGTCACACAGTGGCCAAAAACACCAGGTGCCCTCAGAAGGTCCAGCCATGTGGGCAGGAAGTCCTTCCACTGTTGCCCCCCCCCCCAAACACCAAGATTACTTGCCCCAGACTGAGAGTTCCTATCTATACTTTGTGGCTAATAGCCACTGATGGACTTCTGCTCCATATGTTTATCTAATTCCCCCTTGAAGCCATCCATGCTTGTAGCCGCCGCCACCTCCTGTGGCAGTGAATTCCACGTGTTAATTACTCTTTGGGTGAAGAAGTACTTCCTTTTATTTGTTCTAACCCGACTGCTCAGGACTTTCATCGAGTGCCCACGAGTTCTTGTATTTTGAGAAAGGGAGAAAAGGACTTCTTTCTCTACCTGCTCTATCCCATGCATAATCTTATAAACCTCGATCATGTCACCCCTCAGCCGTCATTTCTCCAAACTAAAGAGCCCCAAGCACTTCAACCTTTCTTCATAGGGAAAGTGTTCCAACCCTTTTATCATTTTAGTTGCCCTTTTCTGCACTTTTTCCAATGCTTTAATATCTTTCTTGAGATGTGGCGACCAGAACTGAACTCCAAATGAGGTCGCACCATCCATTTATACAGGGGCATTATGATACTGGCTGATTTGTTATCAAATCCTAATAACACCCAGCATAGCATTGGCCTTTTTCATTGCAGTCGCACACTGTCTCAACATTTTCATTGAGTTATCTACTACGACTCCAAGATCTCTCTCTTGGTCAGTCTCCACCAGTTCATACCCCATCAATGTGAATTTATAGTTAGGATTTTTGGCTCCAATGTGCATCACTTTGCACTTGGCCACATTAAACCTATTTACCACGTTGATGCCCACTCGCCCATCCTCGACAGATCCCTTTGGAGTGCCTCACAATCCTCCCTGGTTCTCACCACCCTGAACAACTTCATGTCATCTGCAGATTTAGCCACTTCACTGCTTACTCCCAAAGTCTGGGAGATCTCCAGATCCTACATGGAGATTGGCAACCCTAGGTCTGGAAGCAACCCCTGGGTTGGTACCACCTGACTTTCATGACTCAGCTAGGCCTGGATGCTTGCTACAATTTTTTTTAACTATTTATTGTTTTCAATACAATACAAAAATAAACATTTGCATAAAGTGGAACAAATATTCAGTAATGGTAGTGAGCTGGACAACAAACAAGACAAATTAAAACGTCATGAAGGGACCTAGCAGAGGCTTCAAAAATACAAACGGTCTTGATAATAGCGGTTATTGGCGGGGAGGAAAATCCCCATTAGACAAGTATGTGACCATTGGAAACCAAATGGCTTGAAATGTGCGTAAACGGCCACCGGTGGAGAGCACAGCATTTTGTGAGGCAATTTTTTTTTAGAAGAAAATGTTCCCATAATCTGTATTTCCAGTTAATCAGGGAGGGAGCAGCTTCGTCTTTCCATTTTTGGGGCAATTGGGTAGTCTCGCAGTAGCAAGTAGGGTAGCAATTAACAAAGTTTTTGTTTTGTTTTATGTAGGATCGGACCAGAAATCAAGTTAGAGGACTTCTGGAAGGTCAGGTAAGTGAACTCCAGTGATGAGATTGATTTGGGGATGCTTGCTACTATTCAAGCCCTGTGAAAGCCAGTGTGATGTACCAGGAAGAGCTTCAGAGTAGGGTCTGGGAGGCCCAGATTCAAATCTCCACCATTCTGTGGAAGCTCACTGGGTGATTTTGGACCAGTCACATACTTTTAACCTAACCTACATCACAGGGTTGATGTGTGTATAAAAAAGGAAGAGAGGAGAATGATGTAAGTTTCTTTAGGTCCTACTGTGGAGAAAGGTGGGGTATAAATGAAGTAAATAAATAATAAATATAATTGAAGATGGAAGGCAGATAAAAAGTAGGTTGGTGAATGACTGAACAACCGTTGCTTACCATTAAACATTTTTGATCACCTCATCAGCTTCAGTAGAAAACCAGCAACCTCCATTAGTTTTCTGATAATATCATGATAATTCTTTTCCAATCATTTAATTAGCACAGACACTGGGTCCATGATACAGAATGTCATTGCTGCTGAAAGGAACGGCATTTTGCAATGATTGTTTATCAGCGCATAATTGCAGTGTGGTAGCAGCTACCCTCTTTGTTACAAAGAGTCCCCTTTCTTCCGCGTGAGATCTAGAGGCTCTTTGTTTTAATTTATTTTGTTCTTAAATACCTCCTGCTATTTAAGCAATAATTCCCTGTAAATCAATTGTTAGCAGCAGTTAATGACTGGTTGGATAATTAATAGCTGAAAGCAAAGCGGAGGGTGTTCAGTGATCCAAGAATCCAACAGACACTAACTGTAGCATTAGTGTTAATATACCCTATAATCAATGGTTTCTCCCAGTTACAATTCAACTTATTTATATATTTTTTTCCTTTTCAAACACAGGATCGGAGCATTGAAAATAAGTGGCAGCATTTTAGAAGTTGATTTGTATCATGCCTTTGTTCATAAATTCATATGAGGGTCAAACAGTTAAGATCATCAATTTGTTAGTTTTTAATATTCCTATTCCAAATTTCCCAAGCTGCAGGTGGCTTAGAAAAATGTAGAGTTAACAATTGAAATAGTAAACCATGGGTTTAGCCAGCTGAATCAACAGTCCTGCATCCTCTCCTAAAATCAAAGAAAGAGGAAAGGCATATGGAATGAGGTTCCCTCAGAAATTCACAGTCTTGGGGCACTTGTATCTTGCACAAATGTGAAATGCAAAGCAGGGCTTGATTTAACTGTGTTGCAGAATCTGTTACAGAGAAAGTTGGGGATTTACTAATCCCCAGCACAGTCCCTCAAAAGCAACCTTAATGACTTTCTACCTATCACAAAGATAAATGAAATGGTTGGTTCACTTTCAGACAATGTCAGGATTTCTGCAGACCTGAGGTAGATATTGGTTTCTGAGGAAAACATTGGTTTCTAAATTAAAGATACATATGCTGCCAAGCTGCAGCCGACTTATGGCGACCCCAGCAAGGGGCTTTCAAGGCAAGTGGGAAGCAGAGGTGGTTTGCCATGGCCTTCCTTTGCAGTGCCTTCCTTGGTGATCTCCCTCAAATCCAAGTACCAGCCCTGCTTAGCTTCCGAGATCTGATGATCTTGAGCCTTCCATCAAATTCAAAATGTTAAAAACAAAATAAATAGATCTGAGGACTGAGCATGCTCATTGTCTTCGGTTTGCTGGGAGTAGGTGAGGGGTAAAGAAATGGGGGAGAAAAAGAACTTGCAATATACATGGGTGGGAAATCTGGGTTGAAGAAAATATTGTAGTTGGTTATCTCTAGGGTTGCTAACAACCTGGAGGGGAAAGAAATGTCCTGCCTCCTTAATAGAGGCTTAATGGGATGTTATTTACCAGGCAATGTTATTTATCTCCGTGCCATGAAAACCTTCATTTGCTCCATTTCCACGCATTAAGCCTCTATTAAAGACAAGGGATGTTTTGCTCCAGGCCTGTTGGCAACATTATTAATCACCTTTGCCTCTGTGATTCCTCAAAGGCCCTTCTGCTCCCATACCTTTCAAAGCAAACTTTTTGGTGACATCAATTCCAATACGGAGCTGTGAGTCATCAGGTGTTGCATGATTAAGAAATCAAGTGACGTTCATGAGGAACGTTTCCTTATGATGATGATGCTTCCCCCCACCCCCACCCCCACCCCCGTGCTCTTGCCTGGCAACTCTTTAATCTGCATGCCACAGACCAAATGGAAATTGGAGGGCTGGATTGTTGCCGTGTTACCGTACAGAGCATGAAAAGGGTCACAGCGCTTAGAGCAGGCAGCTCACGTCGGTATCCAATTACTTGTTTCCATTGCACATTAACAAAAGGGTAAAAGAAAATTAAGTGTATTGATTTGTGTATTGATTGGCATAACTGCCTTTTTTTTTGTTTCAGGTTGGATTACCTCTGGGGCTGAAGCGTCCAAGGAAGCAATTACACAGCGATGAGGAGACACTGCGGCAAACAGCACACGTGGTTCTGTGGGCTGGGTGCCTGGTGCCTCCTACAGTTTGCTATAGATGAATACAGTCATGGATGGAAGGGAGATGACATCTGAACTCATTCTGCTGCAAGGTGGTACGCATAACTGGCCAATGATTGTCAGAAAACCAAAACAGCCATTTGCTTTAGGCACCCTGTGATAGATGCTAGCTTTTAGGGCCTCATGTTCGTTATGTTGTCCTCATGTCCCCTCCAGTCCTGTGGACCGGATGTGCACTGGGAGTTAGGTGCTTGAAACTTAATTCCTAGGGTTCAGTTCAGATTGTGGATCACACAAAGAAGAAGCTTAGGACTCCCCCTCCCTGCACCATTTGCTTAACCTGAAATGACCCCAGTGACCCACTATTTGACTCACTGGGGAAACTTACTTGTTCTGATATACTACATGTAATTTCTCCCAGGTGGGACACATAGCAATTCCTTGGATTTATTTCAAGTTATTTGCCACACTGGAGAACATTACATGTAGTCCAAGAAGAAGAAGAAGAAGAAGAAGAAGAAGAAGAAGAAGAGTTGGATTTATACCCCACCCTTCACTCAGAGTCCCAGAGCGGCTTACAATCTCCTTCCCTTCCTCTCCCCACAAGAGACACCCTGTGAGATAGGTGGAGCTGAGAGATCTCTGAGAGAACTGCTCTTGAAAGAACAGTTCTGAGAGAACTGGGACTGGCCCAAGGTCACCCAGCTGGCTGCATGTGGAAGAGTGGGGAATCAAACCCAGTTCTCCAAATTAGCGTCCACCACTCTTAACCACTACACCAAACTGGCTTTCACCAATACGTGTAAGTTTCCACAGTGGAGCAAATAACAGGTTGCTGGAGTCATTTCAGGTCGGGAAAATAGTGCAGGTGGAGAGGGCTTAGGCTCCTCTCCCCGAGGTCTGGATTTAAATTGAGCCTACATATGCCTGGGTACTCAGCCCCAAGCACAGAATTACCAGTATATAGCTGGTCAACAGGACCAGGGCTGATGCAGGTAGGATGTAAGGAAATGGGCTCTTCTGCATTCTGATTTTCCTCCTTGTGTGTCTGTTGCTTTGGGAGGGGGTCTTTTCCACATGTGTTTTCCTCCCTCTAGTGGTCGATTCGATATTACATCACTGTATGTATGGCATAAAAACCCGCAGATTCATTGCAGGTTTTTATAGTGGACATACAGCAAGGTAGTATACAGCAAGGTAAACCACTAGAAGAAGCAATACATGTGCAGAAAAGAAAAAAAAATCCCTAAGCAATAGGAAAACACAACTGAAGAAAATGAGAATGTGGAAGAGTCCAATATAACTAGGGTGGTTAGGTTGCTTTGGTATGCAACCTGACAGCCCTCTACCTTGGTTCCTCCACTGTCAACAGGCAGGCTGAAATGTCATTGCAGTATGTTGCAGTGTCACTTCTGGCTGCGTCACTGGAAGTAACATCACTGTGTCACAGGATGCTCTAGGATTTCCTCACAATTTTGGTAATTGTCCACCACCCCAGTCTCCCAGGGCTTGCTGGTCAAGAGCTGGCAATCATAAATATAGTATAGTTAAACCCTAATATGACTTTAAGAGAAGTTTAGACAAATTTATGGAGATTTTTCTTTCTTTCTTTCTTTCTTTCTTTCTTTCTTTCTTTCTTTATTTGTATTTATATCCCACCCATCCCGCAAATGGGCTCAGGGCAGGCAACATCATTATAATAAATACAATTACAGTTTAAAAACACAATATAAACATTAAAATCAATGGGTTCAACTTATGACAAAATCAGCTGGCTATAAAGATTCTGACCCAATGGTGCAGATGATGTCCCTAATGATGTCACACACACTCAACCTAACCTACCTTAAAGGACTGTTGTGTGTGTTGCAGTATAACACTGTGCTAGATACAGTTTGCTAGTGGATTGGAGCCTCAACACAGTTGGCCTCATTCTGCCTCTTCTCACCCATGGACAAAGGTACAATAGAGAAGCCTGGACAAACCCCAAATGTACAAAAGTCCTTCCAGATACTGGTTATGTGTGGACACAATATTTCCATTAAAATCGTACTGATATTTAAAAGCTGAATCCTTATTTTGAAATGGTAACCTAAAATCTTTTAGGGTTCTGTTCCTATTTGGTTTCAGGGTCTTTCAAATAAAAACACTCTAGGGCATAAAAGCTCATGAAACAAACAGAACCATCTAAAATGATATCAATAAAACAGTTTCCAGGTTTGGGGCAGACCACAGCACATGTACCAATGATGTAATCCCTCCATTAAAAACATGAATAAAGAGAAGTGTCCTGGAACCTAAAAGAAAGTATGGTAGGCCCCAGGTGAATCTCAAAGGGGAAGACACTCAAAAAACAAGGCACCACCACCAAATGTACCCACTATCTGGTCATCATTACCTGCCTTACTCTGCAGACGGAGACACAGAGAGCAGGACTTTGGAAGAAGATTTTAACTTATAACATAGCAATTGTATTGAAGGTACTGAAGGTAAACAGGTCCAGATCTCATCTGTGTAGGCTAGCCATTTGCCCACTCACAGCAGGTAACCCCCCACCCTCATTTCCAATCCCCCACCATTAAGAAATCGAGGAGCAGGAGATAAAATGGCCAGAAAATGGCCTCCAGAGTGAGGCACTAGGAATTTCCACATGTCCTTATGTTGGTTACCATAGAGATTAGAGGAAATCCCTAGAATGTCACCCAGAAGTAGCATCACATCTTCCCCAAACTCCACCCTGCCCAGGCACTGCCCTCAGAATCTCCCATGGCCAGATGGGAGACCAACTCAGGAATCCTGTTATGAGGCACCTTGAGCTCTGTGGAAGAAAAGAAGCAAATAAAATTCTCTCTCTCTCTCTCTCTCTCTCTCTCTCACACTCTCACACTCTCACACTCTCACTCTCACTCTCACTCTCACACTCTCTCTCTCTCTCTCTCTCACTCTCACTCTCACTCTCACTCTCACTCACACACACACACACACTCACTCACTCACTCACACACTCACACACTCACTCACTCTCACTCTCTCTCTCTCTCTCTCTCTCTCTCTCTCTCTCTCTCTCTCTCTCTCTCTCTCTCTCTCTCTCTAGCAGGTGAAACTTTTCTCAACATTTTATCTCCATGCCATAAAGAGCTTCAGCTGCTAAGCAGTTGCATATCAGGCTCTTAAAGGCATGGCTGCAGGGCCATTAAAATGTAGCAACCCTCACTATAAGATTTTGAGGGAATAAAACTCTGGGAATAGATTCCTTCCTCCCTTTCAAACTCCCCACTGTGTACAAAGAATTGTTCTCAAATAATCATATACTGCTCTTAATATATGGTGGGTTGATTAGCTGTTCGTTCTCTTGGTGTCAGCACAGCTAGTTATAATGTGGTCAGTCATTAGCTAGATGTACAGAATAAAGCTCTGCATTCAATTTTTTTTGTGGTGTTCATAATATACTGCTCTCTCATACAACCTGTAGTTTTGTGTTCTGGGGATCACTGGGGATTAGCCTTAAATATATTCTTCCCTCAATGTGCTGCACTTTTGGCACTTAACATCAAAAGGCACACAAATTACCTAAAAGTTGGAGGCCTAAAAGTTGTATTTTCATTCTATTGTAGCAACCTAATTCAGAACCATTGGAACAAATAACTTCAGAGTATTAGCAAAATGCTTGGTCTGTCTGAACATACCATTTTTTTTAAAACTGTCCACTGCTGAGGTAGTGAGCCCTATCATATTATTTCCTCCCCTGAAGTGTTAGACTAAGCTAAGGAAATGACCCTGAATGGAACAGAGAATATTTTAAGAAATGTGCCCGATGATTATCCTTGATTTTTAGGAATGGAATGCTCAGGACAACTGTGTCTTAATCTAACAATGGCATTGGAAAGGAAAATTTGAAAGAATGGGGTCAGTGCTGGCAAGCAGGGCCTTCTTTGTAGAGACACCCACCGTACTGAATTAGATTTTGAGAAGGATTCCTCTAATCACCTCCCCAAATGGTACTGTTGCCAGGAGATGAAGAGAAGGCCTTCCAATAGTGGAAGGACTTCCCTACCTATCAGTGGACATAGGCTACTGTGAGGGGAGGAAGGGTTGCATTCGTGGGTCTTCTTGGTGACTCCTTACAAAGGTCTTCTTGGTGACTCCAAGCCTAGGACATATACTGCAGGCCCTCCAAAGCAAATTAAAGTCGTCTTCTGTTTGGATTTAAATAGAATCTTCTTCTTTTTAAGTTTTGGTCTTGAACTTAAAATTCACAGAACTGAGTCAATGAAAGGAAGGCAAGCAGCCTAGGTATGCCAGCCTCCACGTGGGACCTGGGGATCCCCTGGAATTACAGTTCATCTCCATTCTACAGAGATCAATCCCCCTGGAGAAAATGGATGCTTTGGAGGGTGGACTCTACTACACTGAGGTCCCTGTCCCTCCCAGGCCCCATCTGGCAATCGTACACCCCCCCACCCCATCCTCTGCCAGTGGCCGGGGGGGACTTGGCAACTCTGATTATAGAGGTTTTTCTCCTGCTACATTTAGTTAAGATTTTGATGTTAGGCAGCAGATTTCTGTGATTTTCTAACAGCACAATGCTAAATAAAGTTACACTCTTCGAAGACCATTGACTTCGGTGGACCTAGGGGCGGGGCGGGGTGGCACTGTAAATTGCTTTAGCTTTCTGGCACCTTGGTGGAACAGTTCTTTCGTGCTGTGTAAATTTCATTTACTGTTAATTGTGTTATCTGATGAAAGTCAGTTTGGGGGCTCTTAAGCAGAAAAACAAGTTATAAAAATAATTAGGGGTGCAATGTTAATTGATGAATCAGCTTGGTCAATTAAAAATCCTGCTTTAATCAAAATCTTGTCCCCAATAGATTGGTCCAGTCCTCCACCCCCCTGCAATGCTCACAGCTTTCTCTTTCTCTGTCTCAGAACCTTGGCTGGACCACCTACAAGTGGTGTCTGGTGCCAGGCATGGTGGTGGCTTTGAAGAGCCTAGTGAGGGCTTGCTTCAGAGCTGGCATCAGCATACGTGGAGATGGGGCAGCTGCCAGGGCCCAAGACTTCTGGCAGGGCCCATGGCTATTGAGTCCTCCCCATTCCTCTCCTGCCATCCACATGTATACCCTTCCCCTAGGGATGCCATGTTCCTCCGAGCAGCCAGCAGAGGATGGGGGGCACACTTACTGGAAGCAGGGAGGAACAGCCACCATTTCAGCGATGTGCCTACATGTCCTGGAAGTGAGGTAGGCAAGCTGGGGATGTCGGGGTGCGATGCTCTGGTTTAGGAGCAAAACTCTATGGTAGAATTAGCTTCTACCACAGAGCTTTGGCCAAAAACCAGAGTGTCACCCCCCCCCCCAATGTCCCCTATGTGCCTGTGTCCCTTCTGGGTCATGTAGGCACGTCGCTGAAATGCTGGGCATTCCTCCCTTTGGGGGAGGGGGTAATCCTTCCCCCCTCCGCTCATGAATACTCTACCAGTGCTATCTGTGCTCCCAAGTTAATATGCTTCCCAGCACCACTGGAGAAGCGCATGCAGGTGGTGCAGAGTGGTGGTCATGCTTCTGGCAGGCATGAAGGTGGCACGTTCAGCTGCACGCACCATCCCGCACTGTCAGGGAAAGGGCTGAAGGCAAAGCAGGTGACTGTGAGCATGGGTGGTAGGAGGGCTTGGGAGCAGGGAGGAGAGCACAGGGCCCTGGAGACATACAGGTGGGCAGGCAGGAAAAGCAGTGCAAGCAGAGGACCAGGGGGGAGGGGGCACTCTCTGCCCACCCAGGGGCCCCTCAAAACCTGGAACCAGCCCTGTCTTTTTTGCCACATTGGATGCTGAGAACCCCAACAAAACTTGAATGCCAATCAGATTAACCATGACTGAATGTTTCATCTGCATGTGAATTGGGGCCCCTTGCCACATCACCTCAGTATTTTTGTTTGGCTTGAATGCCACACTGAGTAACTTGGTACTTTGCGTAATAATTGCTCATGTTCAGGGTCATGGCTGGCTTGTGCCTCAGTAAATAAACAGCATTTGTTTGTTGTATCTCACGGCTCCTTTTGCACCTGAGCAATCGGCATAACAAATATTTTTAATCACTGGAGATGAAGGCATGTTTCACTTTGGGTCATAGCTGGGTCATTGAATTGCCATCCTTGTCAAAACCAGTCATTCTCAGTTCATCTCCTCTGGGCGCCTGCGTAGTCAGATGCATCATTTAGGTGACCTACAGTGGATACGTTGCTGGTGCAGGCATGCACAAATCTTTGTTCCGTGCAGGACAGTGCTGCTGCCTTTCCTTTTGGGTTTCATTGTGAATTTTTGGGGCCAGAAATACTGTGGCAAACAAAAAAAGCCTGAGATACATCTTAAAAGTATGAAAAAACCCAGATTTTTCACAGCTGTATACGTGAGAGAGATGGTGAGGAAAGAAATGCCAGTTCCCGTGAGGCCATGTGCAGATGAGAGCATGTGAATTTATCCCAACCTAGCTAGCTTGGCAGCCATTAAGCCACTTCCAGTTGAACTCTTCCTTGCAATGTGGGACTCGCCAGGGAAATAAGTTTCTAGGTGTTTCTGTCACAAGTAACTGAAGTTGAAGGATGGGAGATTCAGGAGAGACAAGAGGGAGTATTTCTTCATACAGTGTATAGTTCATTTCTGGAACTTGCTGTGGTCATGGCTGTCCACTTGGAAGGCTTTAAAAGGGGAGTGGATAGATCCATGGAGGACTGGGGAAGGGACGAAGGGAGCTCTGACTCTCAAAAGCTCATACCCTAAAAATCTTGCTGATCCCTAAGGTGCTCCTGGACTCAAATCTAGCTGTTCTACTGCAAACCAATAGGGCTGCCCTCTGAAGTTATCTCCATGGAGGACTGGGCTATCAGTGGCTACGCATCATGATGGATATCTTCTCCCTCCAATCCCAGAGGCAGTCTGGCTCTTTCAACCCATTGCTGGGGAGCACAGCAAGAATGATGCTGTCACAGGCTTCCTATTTCTGGGCCTCCTCGAGGTAGTGGGTTGGCCACTGTGTGAACAGAATGCTGGACTAGATGGGCCTTGGGTCTGATCCAGCATGACTCCTCGTGTTCTTATGATCAACATTTTTTATTTGTTGCTGTATTTGATGTTGTATGCCAATTTAAATGCTTTTAAGCTGAAATGCAGCTGATAAAGAATTAGGCATTTAATTTTGAGGGAAGCTGTGACAGTTAAACTGTGGTAAAACTGACACAGGTATGACACTGGCACAGTCTCGGGTATGAGGAATATGATTACAGTAAGAATACATAGTCAGTGTGAAGCCACGTGGGCATGGAAAACACGTGGCTGCATTCAGACAATATTGATATTTCACGATATTCTCAAATCCCAATATTTATGGTATTGGGATTCAGGAAATAATTGGGAAGCCTGAATTTATTTGACTCCATTAATAGCCTGTGAGACTACCTGAGGGTTTCTGGGGCTCTGAGGGGCTGGTTTTTCTTAAGGTAGAAGCACCAAATTGAAGCATAGCTGGTGGTGCCGCTTCTCAACCCCCCTCCCCGTTTTAAAAAGATTAGACCAGGGGGTCCAATTCTGTGGGCCCCCAAATAAAGTGACCCCATTCTCCATTGTTTCCAAAGGAGGAAAAAAGGCACGTAAAGAGATGCGGTTTCTTTAAATGCCCAAGTTCACTTGCTGAGTAGTGCCACCATGGCATGGGTTGGCTTGGAGAAAGGATTTCACTAGGTCTCTTTAAATCCCTTCTCCAAGCTGGCCCATGCTACCGCAGTGCAACTTGGCTTCTGCAAACTGTGTGCAAATAAAAGCCAAATAATATCGGTTTTTATTCGGGCTCAGCTAGATCGGTAGCCAAATCAGAATGAATACCGATAAGGTATTTTGGGGCTATTTATTCAGCTCGGTATATACCAAATTCACACCCCTATTGTGAACTCTCTGCTTGAGCCAGTTTGGTGTAGTGGTTAAGTGTGCGGACTCTAATCTGGGAGAACGGGTTTGATTCCCCACTCCTCCACTTGCACCTGCTGGATGACCTTGGGCAAGCAATAGTTCTGGCACAGCTGTTCTTGAAAAATAGCAGTTTCTGTCAGAGCTCTCTCAGCCCCACCTACCTCATAGGGTGTCTGTTGTGGGAAGGGGAAGGGAAAGGAGATTGTAAGCCGCTCTGAGACTCCTTTGGGTAGTGAAGGGTGGGGTATAAATCCAATCTCTTCTTTTTCTTGGAAGAGATAACTTAGTTATAACCCCTTCTTCCCACACCTGACATGATTTATGGATGGACTTTGTTGATGTAATGGAGACCTCTTAAATTTCCCTATTCAGATAGCCAGTAATGTGTAGGTTAAATCTTACCACAATGCAGGCACTCAAGTCTAAACTTCAATCACTGTGAAGTGGTTAAAGGTACTCAGAGTTAAGCAGATTTGAGCAAACAGCTATTGAGTAGCATCTGCCATCTCAATCACGGGGGTTCTTGCGCAGTGGTAAAAGGTCTGTCTTTTAAATTTAAATGGAAACTAGAGGGTGCTTTCACAGCTTGTATCTTGCAAAGCCCATTACATTGTACTGGGGATGAAAACGAGGCCATTTTTATGATTTACCTTCACAGATATTTCTGCTTTGTAGAGAAAAGAACATATGCTGTCATGTGTAATGAACACAACCAATGTGTTATCTCAGTAAGCAAAACATGACATTTGACTACAGAGGACAGGAAAATGTATATACCTATATAGAATATCTCTGTAGGAAAATTATTATGTGTGAAGTGGCTCCTAGGAGAACCAACTTCAGGGCATAGTTTAAGTGAGGTTTTGACTGTATTTTGGAATCCAAGATCTGACCCAAGAAACAGCTTCCGTGTCATACATTATTTCATATTTTTTCCTCACTGTATATTGATTGATAAAGAATCAAGTAAAATGTATCCTTATAGTTACTACAGTGAGTATCTTAGAATCTTCAGAGAGATTAGAGGGAGCAATGAAGAAGTAGAAGAAGCCACAAGGTATAGATAGGATCTCTCAGTCTGGGGCAAGGGATGCACTGTATTCTTGGTGCTTGGGGGGGGCAATAGTGGGAGGGCTTCTAGTGTCCTGACTCCACTGGTGGACCTCCTGATGGCACCTGCTATTTCTGGCCACTGTATGACAGAGTGTTGGACTGGATGGGCCACTGGCCTGATCCAAAATTGGCTTCTCTTATGTTCTTAAGAGTTGGTTTTTCTACCTTGCTTTTCTCTATCCTAAAGAGTCTCAGTGTGACTTACAATTGCCTTTCCTTCCTCTCCCCACAACAGGCACCATGAGAGATAGATGGGGCTGAGAGAGTTCTGAGAGAACTGTGACTGGTCCAAGGTTACACAGCAGGCTTCATGTGGAGGAGTGGGGAATCAAACCCAGTTCCCCAGATTAGAGTCCACAGCTCTTAACCACTATACCTCACTGGAGGATGGTCAAAGGCTAGAATATAACTTCCATATGCAAAGGTTGTGTACTTTGAATTGCCAGTTGCTTGGGCTTCATATTGGGAACACCTGCACCCTTTTCTGTGATGTTTGTTTGTTTTGCAAAAACATCTAGTTGGCCACTGTAGAAAATGGAATAGTGGACTATATGGGTGTCAAGGTCATAGTTTGCCTAATATGCAAAACCCCCCCCCCAAAACTTGACCTGGTCCTGGATGGGTCACCATACCTAGTAAATTTGGACTTGTGGGTCACCATACTGAAAAGGTTGGGAACAACTGCTTTAGAGAATTCCAGTATGTGGGGAGGAAGCAAACTCCTATTTGTCTACATGTAAACTTTATGGAAAGTGTGAGTTTAGCTTCGCAAAATAGGACATTTCAATCATGCTCTGAATACATAGGGAAAAGGGGGAAAGTGTGCAGGCATAGCAACCCAGTCATATTTGTGTCAATGACGAACAGAGAAGGGTTTGTCATGGCATCTGAATGTGACTTTAGTGAATTTAAATAATCTAAGGTTTGTCTTAAAAAAAGGGTTTAGCAAAAAAGTTTAAATGGGCTGTAGTTAAACAGCCTATCAGTATGTTGTGTTAGTCCTAGAAATAATAAAGTGCCGGAGTAGTATAAATTAAATGGATCCCTCCCTTCCTCTGGGCAGAATCTGGAAGCCTGGGGCAATGGAAAACAGATTCAAGGTGGTATTTTAAATTATTTCTTTATCTAAAACATTTATATGCCACCTCTTCAGAGACCTGTTAAAGCCAAAATAAAGTGAAATAAAATCATAAAAACCACAACATCATTAAAATTAACAGTCAGCCCATAAAAGGCCTGAAGCATAAAAGCACATAAAAATCTCAAGCATAAAATATTGGGCAGCCTAAATGAACCTCATAACACTCCTGAGAGCCAGTTCGGTGTAGTGGTTAGGAGCACGGACTCTAATCTGGGAGAACCGGGTTTGATTCCCCACTCCTCCATGTGCACCTGCTGGATGACCTTGGGCAAGCCATAGCTCTGTACCAGCTGTTCTCTCAAGGGCAGTTGTCTCAGAGCTCTCTCAGCCCCACCTACCTCACAGGGGAGGGAAAGGGAAAGGAGTTTGTAAGCCGCTCTGAGACTCCAAGTGAGTGAAGGGTGGGATATAAATCCAATCTCTTCTTCTCTTCTTCAGTCTCTCTGATACTAAAAGCAGGTTGTAGAACCAGTGAAGATCAACCCTTTAGATGCTGCTATAGCCAACCTAACACATAAGCGTGAAGTCCTTGCAACTTCTTTCTTCATATTTATTTATTTATTTAAAACATTTTAATGCTGCCTTTCCACCCAATTAGGGTCCACAAGGCAACAAATACAAAAGCATTAAAACAATTAATTAAAACGCAGTTAAAATGATAGAATTCCATTTAAAACACATAAACGCACACATATATCGAAGGCTAGCATTCTGCCTGTAATATCTTGTGCCACCATTCATACCCTCTGTTCCTGGTCCTCCTATATTCACTATTAATTAAAACACAACACAGAGGAAGCAATCAAGAGAAAAAGATGATCTCGTATCGACATTTAGCGTGGACGTGCCCCACCAATAGGCAACCTCTGAAAGCAGCCTGAAAACTAAATTACCAACTGCATGACACATTTAATCTTCTCCACCGTTAGCGATGAAGTCCCACTCAATTCTTGACAGATAGCAAGTAATCAAAATGAATTCGTAAACAAAGAAAAGGGTGTCTCTCAAATCCAATAAAAACCAGTGGGCTTCCTAATGCTTCAGGGGAGCACTGCTCAACGCAGGCTATTCATTATCACCACGGGCTTCCCACTGCTCTCATTAGACGCCATCTCTGGACGATGCTAATTCTTCAAGAAAGCCAGCTTCTGCCTGGTAATGCATCACCGCTTCTCAGAAATAGCTGTCAATCTGGCCTGTCTCCCAGATAGATGTTTATGTATAAGTGCGTTTGTGTACTCCAAAGAGTCTAATAAAGAGGGATCAAGGTGCCATTAACTCCCAGAGAGTCTCTCTCACACCTTTAATTGAGAATAGCACTTGCAATTGGTCACTTACTCTGTTATCCCCACAGGATCAAAGAGGTGTGACAAATACTGGGGGATTTAGCCTAGCTCTTAAAAGGCAAATTGCCATTCCTCGGTTCCTACCAATGCAGCAGCCTCAGAACAAAAGGCAGATAGCGATATAGCCCCTTTAATGGGTACTTTGCCATATCTATTTTATAACAACCTTGAATAGGGGACAGGAACTCAGAAAGGCAGTTCACTATCCTGATAGTAAAGATCAACAGTCTTGGACCCAACAGTTGCGTTAGGAAGCCCATACATACCAATAGGATATGAGGCTGCAATAGTGGAGAAGACTGGCTTTGAAGTCCGCATCTCAGGAGGACTCAGAATGGCCCACTGTCAAAAAGGGAGGATGGCACTATAGACCTGAGGCACATAAGGCACTTGGGGGGAGGAAGAGGGCACGCTCTGCTCTGGCAGTCATCATCTGTGAAATTGAGACTTGTCCCTGGGACCTAATAACATGCCTCATTACTTCCCCAAAGTTTTATAATTGTAATTAAGCTTTATATAACTGGGTGATAGCTGGCATTATTTTTAAAGAAAAGACTCAACTAATAAAAAGGGTCATATCATAAACTTGTGACGGGATGTAAAGCATATCAGGGACGAACACTCTTTAAGCATTGTGCGTTTGAATAACTGCCTCCCCCCCCCCCCCCAAGTGATCTTTTCTTCCACTGATGTATATTTGGATCTAAGAGTTGAACGACACATTCAGAAGTATCACGTACTGTTAGCAATCCTTGAGCAGGGAACATACTCTCAATTGATAATGTTCCTAGTTAATTTTGGCTGCTTCCAGTAAATGTAGACAGTACTGACTAATAGACCAATGGGTTGAGAGGAAGAAAGAAGAGGAGGAGGAGGAGGAGGAGATGAATTTATACCCTGCCCTTCACTTGGAGTCTTTGAGTGGCTGACAATATCCTTCCCTTTCTTTCTCCACAACAGACACCCCGTGAGGTAGGTAGGGTTGAGAGAGCTCTGAGAGAACTGCTCTTGAGAGAACAGCAGCTTGCCCAAGATCACCCAGGTCACCCAGCAGCTGCATGTGGAGGAGTGAGGAATCAAACCCAGTTCTCCAGATTAGAGTCTGCTGCTCTTAACCACTGCACCGAACTGGCTCTCATGAGTCCCTACCCATCACTTGTGAATACTGATATAAATATATCCCCAGCAGCCATGTAGAAACAAAAAAAAAATCTTTTCCACAGACTTGGGATCAAGCTAGAGTCTATACAAGATGGTGGAAGATCTGGGAATGGATCTCCCAAGAATTTAAAGAAGTTGTAAGTAGTAGAACCCTGACCTAGATAGCCCAGGCTAGCCTGATCCTGTCAATTCTCAGAAGCTAAGCAGGGTTGGCCCTGGTCAGTCTTTGGATGGGAGCCCACCAAGTTAGTTCACGGTCACAACACAGAGGCAGGCAACAGCAAACCACCTCTGAATACCTCTAAGCCAGCTGTGACTTGATAGCAAAAAAAAGGAGGTAAAATTCAGATTGGGCTCTTCTTGTCAATACCTACATTGATAGACCAAGTCTCTAACTCAGTATAAACTGGGCTATTTGGGGGCAGGAATGCACAGGAATGGAGTTCCGGCTGGCTTTGGAGGGAAGGCAGTTTAAACTGCCTCTCCTCCTCTGGTTCCCCAGGTGACCCACAGCTATGGGATACCTGGGCAAGGCAATTCAAAAACTGCCTTCCTTCCCTCGGGTTCCCCATGCACCCTGCAAGCTGCGGGGCACCTGGGGGAGCTGATCCTGGGAGGGAGCTGCACTGTCAGGGGTGTGGCCTAATATGCTAATGAGTTTCTCCTGTTGGGTGTGGCCTATTATGCTAATGAGTTCCTGCTGAGCTTTTTCTACAAAAATAGCCCTGAGTATAAGCACCTTCATGTGCTCATAATCATCACCATGGATGGTATAAACATCACCATCTGGGCCATTAATTGTTGTTTGTAGGTGGCAGATGAGCCCTGTGGGCCTCGATTGGCAGATGGGGGGCACTTATGGCACAGTTGGAAAATAAACAGAACTAAGCCAAAAGTGGTGTGCTGCCACTCATGTGGGTGGGTGAGGCAGCTGGTTGGGATGGTTACAAGTTTGTGGAGGGGGGGTCTTGGAGGAAGGAGGCTGTGGCATCAGAAAGATGAGCTGTGGTGGGATTGCAAACTGTGTGTTGTGTACTGGGTTCAACACATGGAGAAGCGGGACAGCAGCACGATGATCAGCTCATAGTTTATTGGTACACAACAACAACTTCAACAGGCCAAGGTGGCCAACTATATACACCCACCTAAGACACACCCACAGTTCTATTGGAGGGTTTGAATCTCCCACCAAAGTCCCTGTTGGTGAACTCTAGGTGGTTCAGGATCCTTGGCCCCTATAGTTTCCAGGAGCCAAGCTCAGACTGTATGTCGCTGGTGCCTGGTGGCGGTCAGCAGACATAAGACTGTGGAAACAGAAAAGCCAGTGTTAGCTGCCTGAAAAGAGAAGAAGAAGAGACTGGATTTATATCCCACCCTTCGCTCACTTGGAGTCTCAGAGTGGCTTACAAACTCCTGTCCCTTCCCCTCCCCACAACAGGCACCCTGTGAGGTAGGTGGGGCTGAGAGAACTCTGAGATAACTGTCCTTGAGAGAACAGCTGGTACAGAGTTATGGCTTGCCCAAGGTCATTCAGCCAGGTGCAAGTGGAGGAGTGAAGAATCAAACCTGGTTCTCCCAGATTAGAGTCCGTGCACTTAACCACTACACCAAACTGGCTCTCTCCAGGTGGTGACCACAGAGCAGGAGGCAGGAGCACTGAACATTGGGGAAGGTGCTGGAGATATGAGCACCAACATGGAGGCACGCACTGAGGTCTAAGAGCAGACTGGGGTTAACCTTGATGTATCACTGGTAAAATTGTAATCAGTGGCCTGGGAGGAACACAGGAGGGTGTCCCCTAGCTGACGATGAAGGACTCATGGTCTGAGGCCACATTAGGAAGTGACATTGTGTCTCAATGAATTTTCATCAGGACCTGTCATGGCTACTCTTTTTAAAGTAATCATTACATTTTTAATTAATTCCCATTAATTCCATTGCAGTTACAGATTATTATTGCTGTTGTTCTTCTTCTTCTTCTTCTTCAACCCATGTAGGAGGATGCTCCATACCAGTGGCTGTTAGAAATGGTTGGAGCCAACAGGAAGACAGTCAAAATGATTGAGATGATGCCCACGCAAAAATTATGGCCTCCATTTGACACCTTCATTTTCAGAGGGCAGATGTCAACTCCCCAAATTGAGAGCTTTAGGGGAAAACACACATGACACATCTGCCCATCTCCTGCTGAGATGTGACATGTTTATTAAACTCTTAATCTGGGCAGTTGACATTTGCCCTGAGGTGACAGCATGGTGTGGTCTGAAGGTTATTAAAAGTGTTGTTTTCAGGCAGGTGGCATCCTCTGCTAGGGTAAGATTCTAAGGCCAAAGTGTTCATAAAAGTTAGGCTAGTTGCAGAGCTTTATGGATGACACTTCCATGCTAGACCCTTTCCAGTCCGGCTTCCGCCCAGGCTATGGGATGAAGAAGGCACTGGTTGCCCTTACAGATGACCTCCAGAGCCATCTGGATCGGGGCAGCATGGCGGTACTGTTGTTGTTGGACCTCTTGGTGGCATTCGACACGGTTGACGATCAGTTACTGATCCACCACCTCACCAACATGGGGATCCAGGGGCTTGCCTTGCAATGGTTTGTCTCCTTTCTCCAAGGTCGGGGACAGAGGGTGCTGCTAGGGGATCAGACGTCCCAGAGGTACCCGCTGAACTGTGGGGTTCATCAAGGGGCAGTGTTATCCCTGAAGCTATTTAACATCTATATGCACCCCCTTGCCCAGATTGCTTAGAGGCATAGGCTAGGGTGTCATCAATATGCAGATGACACCCAGCTATATCTGTTGTTGGGTGGTCAGACCGACTCTACCTCTGATGACCTGGACCGGGCACTTCAGGACGTGGTGGGCTGAGTCAACTGAAATTGAATCTGATGAAGATGGAGGTCCTGTGCCTGAGTCAGAGTGGATCGGGTGTAGGGATCCCATTACCGACTTTACATGGAACGCCATTGGTGCCAGCGCTGAGGGTGAGGAGTTTGGGAGTGCTCCTGGATGCTGCTTTAACAATGGAGGCCCAGGTAACAGCCACTGCCAAGCAGCCTTTTATCATCTACGGCTGATTAGGCAGCTGGTTCCCTTCCTCAAACGCAATAACCTGGCTACAGTGATCCATGCTGTAGTCACCTTGAGAATGGACTACTGCAACCCTCTCTACATGGGGATGCCCTTGTCCCAAATCCAGAAGCTGAAGCTAGTGCAAAATGCAGCGGCCAGGCTGTTGATGGGCCTCCCTGTACGAGAGTACATCCAGCCTGTGTTGAAGGCACTGCACTGGCTGCCAATGGCATACCGGATTCACTTCAAGGTGCTGGTGTTGACCTTTAAAGCCCTATATGGTCAGGGGCCTTCCTACCTGAGGGACCGCCTTACCCCATATGTTCCCCAAAGAGCACCCCCACACACACACACCCTGTGGTAGTTTAGCTGCAAAGAACACACAGTGTGAGAAATTTATGGATCTAGGCTATGACTCTGGGGAAGAGGAGTTTCAACTCTGTATCCCATACTGTTTTCCTGGTTGAAAATACTCCCCCCATGATCAGCTGCTTCATCTTCACTTGGGAAAAAGACAGGTACTCATATTGTGTTTGTCCTTTCCCCTACTATGTCTAAAGGCAGCCGTGCCCAGGGGCCTTCCAGATTGAGAAAATGCCATAATTACCACCCCCTTATCCATCATCTTGTTTCTTCTCCATGGCAGAGAGAGAGTGTGTGTGTGTGTGTGTGTGTGTGTGTGTGTGTGTGAGAGAGAGAGAGAGAGAGAGAGAGAGAGAGAGAGAGAGAGAGAGACTAAATTCTATGTTGGGAAATCTGATTAGATCCCCAGTGTCATATTTCATCTAACTCTTAGCTGTTTTACCTGAGATCCTTTTAACAGAAGATGCCAGGAATTGAATCCGGAGTTCTTTGTACACAATGAGCATGCTCTGCCACTGATCACTTGTTTGAAAACTTGTTCAGCATGTTAGCTTTCCAGTGGCAAGGGTTTTTAACAGGAGGGAATTTTCAACTAAATGACCAAACAGAAGTTTTGTGAAATGACTGTACCATGTGAATAGCTCTACACTTGTACTGGCATTTATGCAGGAATGCTTAGAAAGCAAATTATGATAAGATGCTGAAATGGACAGTGAATGGTTAATGTGTTAACTTGGTCTTAGAACCATGATTGACAGGGGATTCAAATGGAATTTTCAGTTAAGAATGACAATTGATAGCGACAGAACAGTGAAGTTCAGTTAAGCAGAGTCAAGATCGAGAAAGGATTCTGAATTAGGGAAGAGAGACAAGTAATCCTTTCCTGAGGGGAATAGCTCCTAGTAAAAATCCCTGTCCATTGTTAAATAAGAAAAACTGGAACTTGTGTGTATGTTCCTGCCTTCACAGACTTTAAGAACTGTGTGACAAATAAGCTTTTACATGTCTATCTAAGAAGTGAAAGATAAGTGATGTCTCTCCCATCTGTATAACTAAACAGCTATTTTATTGTGACAAACTATGTACTGGTTATAATTATACAAAGTTACCTCATTCATATTGCCTGTTCACCTGCCAAGTTTAAACCTAATACCTACCTGTCCATTGCCCTATAGAAAGAAAATAAAGCAGTTTGTTTGTTTTGAATTACTGTCAGTCTCTCTTGTGCCATAAACTGATGTGTACAAATGAAGGATTTTCATTGGTTCCTCAGTTTCCTAGTCTTGGTCAGCATATATCTATTCATGCTGAAACAACTGGGTGGGACAGACAGTGCAACAAAGAAGAATAAGAGGGACCACCTAGCTAAAGAAAAAGAAAAGGGAAGTGGAGAATCATTATAATCTAGTGTTCTAACGTTTGCAGATGGATATCTCTGAAAGTGTAGTAGATATCCATGGGCCAGAGAAATGTCATTTGACTTTATTTATCTGAAGCATTTACTTCCTACTTTTCAGTTCAGAGAACTTCTAAAGTGGCTAACAATTAAAAGCTAATAACAGTGTCCATAGAAAGCAACAACAAAAATCAATCCAGAAAGCAGCAATTAAATCAGAAACAACATAAAAATAACCAGTAAAAAGCTTAAGCTAATAAGATACTATACTCCTGGCATCTGAACACCAATAGACAAGATGCCAAGTAAATGTCTTTGGGGAGGAAATTCCATAAATGAGGTGCTCTAATTTCTAGTTGTGACTTCTGAAGGGAGAAACTCAGGAGCGGGGTCCTTACAAAATAGGCAGGTTCAAATGGGCAGCAGGGAACTGTTGTTGGAGAACATCTTGCCAGCTACATACCACCTCAGCTCTGTGGGATTTTTTTTTGTCACCTTCATGTCTGCTGGTATAAAACCTGGGTGTGGCCAGAGGCAAAGGCTAGAGACAAGGGGCTCTTGAACCGTAGGTGTGTAGCCCATGATTCACAGCCTGTGCCTTCAAATGAACGAACCGTTGTATCCAGGACAAACACAAGAATGTAATATAGTTTGTCACTTTCTTGTTCATTGTTTTATTCACATTGCCTGTTTTTTTTATTTCTATTGTTGAAAGCCACTTTGGATCTCTTCAAGGAGTAAAGTGGGAGACAGACAAACAGATAGATAAAGCACTTCAGATTCTCTGGTTCCAGACTGTATAGCAGTTTGAAGTTCAAAACCAGCACTTTCAGCTATGTCCAGAAGCAAACTGGCAGCTAGTACAGTCCTTGGGAACCAGTTGAACCATGTCGTCTTCTGAGGGAAGCCCATATGCTACACCAGTGGTTCTTAACCTTGTTGGAGGTACTGAACCCCACCAGTTTCATATGCGCATTCACCGAACCCTTCTTTAGTGAAAAATAATTCTTAGTACTTAGTAATAGTACTAAGTTGGAGGCCCCACCGAACCCCTGAGACTGACTCGCCGAACCCCTAGGGCTCGATCGAACCCAGGTTAAGAACCACTGTGCTACACACTGCAGTAATCTAACCTGGATATAACCAATGAGTGGATAAGTGAGGCCAAGTTGTCTTCCTCCAGCGGTGATCGCAGTAGGCACACCAAGCAAAAGTGGTGGGAAGGGTCTTCTGCCACAGATGCCACCTGCGCATCTTGCAGTTTTGAGTGCTTAACATTAATATAGCTTACAGACAGAGGAAACTAAAACATAACCAACAAACTTCTGTGAGGTATGAGAGGCATTCCGGAAACAGTGCAAGCCCCTTGAGCCAAATTGCAGTCCTTGGATTGTGTTAGAACTTAGCATCAGCTGAGATAGACCAGAAGGTGGCTATGGGGAGGGAGAGGGACAAGTTCTCTAGCAAAGCTTCACAGCCTAATGATATCCTCAAGGAAAACAGTGATCACATAGAACCTAGGCTTCCATTTTCCAAGGCACAGGAATCTGTGAATCATTACACATCAGAACCAATCCACCATTTAATGTCAAACCCATTGAAATAATGCCAGCAGCACAGATGTGGGAGGGATCCAAACCATTAAGACCATCAGAATACATAAACATTTGGGAAAAGGCAGGCTCACAAAGTGTTCCAACGAGGACTTTCCACTGATCTGAAACCTGGAAATGGTTATGTCAGAAATTGACCTTAAAGCTGTAAATACTTGAGGCTTCTATGTGGCTTGAGCCCCCGTCCAGGAAAATAGAATGTTGTTATCAGCTGGTAACACTGCTGAGGGGTTTCCCTTTGCTTCTACAGCTGCTGTCTCTTTCCCCATTTCACAGGCCCTTCAAAATACTTTCCCATCGCTAGAGGAGTCTGCCAAAGTGTAACTCCGCTGTTTGGCAGACTGCATAGGCAAACCCCCCGGGAAGGGGGAGGATAAAAGATTCTCAGAATGTTTATCATAACTGATTTTACACATTGTGATGTTGGGAAGAATGATTCCTGTGAGGTATGAGATGTAAGTCAGAACTTAAAATTTAATTAATTCATTTGTGCCCTTCCTTTCTCTCTAGTGGGAACTTGTTAAATACTGGGTTCCATGGATGAGAAGACCCCAAGTCTAGTGATTGGCTCAGCTTTATTTGTGATTCAGCAAGAACAAGGACAAAACCCCAGGGCAACAGCCCTGTTTAAATAGCATGCAAAACCACACCCAACCACACCCAACTCCCAACAATAGGCTATTTACATAATACTCATTGTTACCTCTAGAGTCCTGGTGGGCTATTGTTCTAGAGCTCCAAGCTCAGCCAGTCTCTGGTAAACAGTCCAGGAATGTTTCCAGCCCTAGTACATAACAGAACTCGAAGCAGCTTACATCATTCTCCTCTCCTCCACTTTATCCTCACAGCAACCCTGCAAGGTAGGTTAGGCTGAGATTATGTGACTGGCCCAAGGTCACCCAGCAAGCTTCCATGACATGTGGAGATTCGAACCCGGGTCTCCCAGATACTAGCGCAACACTTTTAACTACTACACTACACTGGTTCTCCCCCAAAAACACACACATCAGGACTGAATGGTTAAGGATGCTTTCCAAAATATTGCTAGAGTGGTAGCTGTGTTGTAGCAGAATAAAACAAAACTGCAATGGAACCTTAAAGACTAACAACATTTATTTCAATATGAGTTTTTTGTGCAACACAGCTCACTTCTTCAGATATGTGCAGGGAAATTTGTACAAGGAATTCTCATGACGGGAAAAGCTGTAGGGGAAGGATTGAGGCAGACAGGGATAATGTGAATTCCATCATGAATCTTTCAGGGTAAATTCCCGGTGTATGACAGGAAAGGACAAGTTGAGGTAGAAAGGTGGGTAACAGACTGACCTGGGGGCTTGATTTTCAGTGACAAAGATTGCAATTAGAATTGCATTCCAGTAAATAGAATTAGGACCAAGGTACTGCCAGAGCAATCTTGTGCAAAATTCCCCCAGTTTAAACCCACTGAAACAAGTGGCCTTCGACTGGATTAAGTGTGCACAGGCTCAGCCCATCATTGGCTTTCTTCCAGAAGTGTGACAGGCAGAGAGCAGTTTCCTTTCTGTCCAGCAGAGGCCAGCTGGCACTTATGCACAAGCCAATGCTGCTTATATCATGACTCCAGTCAAACACCCCCATCTGCCAAGACCGACCAAGGCAGAGCAGAGCTTTAAGCATGCTGCTCCCGGCCTCATTGTATGTGTGTCTAATAGCACTGCACTGAAAATAGCTCCCCAGTGAGATAGATGTGTTAAGAAAATGAAGACCTTTGGCTCTCCTGGAAACAAGACGTATCCCTTTGTCACTCGTAAATAATGAGAACATTAGTAGAAATCATCAGGAAGCATTTAGCAGAACCTTAAAGGAAGGGCCTGGTAGAAAATGTGTGTCCTGGGAATTTTTTCTCTACCTTGAAATAGGAAGGGAAGGAGGCACCTGCGAGAGCTGGGTTCAAGGGGTCAACTGATTGCACCATCTTCCATTGCCGTCTCTTCTTCACAGGAACAGGAAACTTGCATCAGCACAGAAGCCGCCGTTATCTGAAAGAAGGGTCAGCCACCTAACCGTGGGAACTGTTAGAGCTTGCCATTCTATTTTGTTAATCAGTTTTTTATTCACTTGGCTGGGGATTAGCTTTGCCTGCTAGCTTTAGCAGCATTAATTTAAGAGCTAGATTCACGTCCAGTAGCAACTCAGAGACCAACAAGAGTTTAGGGGTAGATTCAGGCGGATGGCCACATTGGTCTTAAGCGATAAAAACAAAGTGTGAGCATGGTGGCACCTCTAAGACCAACGAAGTTTAATTCTGGGTATAAGCTTTCATGTTCATGCACATTTCTTTGGATATCTGAAGAAGTGTGCATGTACATGAAAGCTTATACCCAGCATTAAAGTTTGTTGATCTTAAAGGTGCCAGTGGACTGATACTTTGTTCTAAGATTTTAGGTGTGTAAGCTTTCAAGAGTCAAAGCTCCCTTCATAGGAATGGAGATCCCTAAGTCTGTTTCTCCCAGTCTGAAGGTGGAAGGGATATTGGAAACAGGGGTGCCAAGTCCATCCTGGCAACGAGTGGGGGATTGGGGGACTTACCAGGAGAAAGAAGGCGGCTCAGGCCATGTCACCGGCATTGCACAGGAAGTGATAGCATCACACCAGTGACATCCAGGCAACGCTCTTGCATTTGGGCAAAAACTCTGTGGTAGAAGATGTTTTTACCATGGAGTTTTTGCTCAGATTCCAGAGAGTTGACTGGATGTTGCTGATGTGATGATGTCACTTCCTGTGTGATGCTGGCAAAGTGGCCCAGGTCTTCTTCTCCTTTTTCCTGGTACCTTCCCACGCTGGCCATCTGATCAATGGCTGGGGAGCAGGGCTTGGCAGCAGGGGAACCTTGCCTCCACTGGTGGGGTCCGGCAACCCTAGTTGCAAAAAAGGGAGCCAGGACGCAAAAAAAAAAAGGAATCAGCAGAGGAGGCATGCTCAGGGGTAGCAAATTAGCATCTGTAGGGAAGTTACAATCCTATGTCCATATTCAGCCCAGGGGATTTCTCACACCAATGTAGGGCTTCTACCTCCCCTCTTTTCCAACTGTTTTTTACTGGCCACTCAGTATTTGAATGTACACTATACCTCACAAAAGTTGCAGTTATTTCCCTTCTAGGCACAAGTGGCAGGCAAAAGAAGAAAGGTATGTTTCCAGATTATTCTGCTAAATAGCATTATGCAGTCTTTACTGCTCTGAATTACTGAGTTCCAGCAATAAGCTAGGCTTCGACTAGACAAATGGACTGTACCCCAAAGAACCTGCCATATATATTACGAGCCAACAATTCCACCACTCCCCCCCCCCAAATTCCAGGATACGATACACATAAACTGAGATATGAGGAGGCTGCAGTGGTTTAGAGGTTAAGATGCTGAGCTGCAGACCAAAAGGTCGGGAGTACAGCAGTTCGAGACCCGAGTGCCGCGTAACAGAGTGAGCTCCTGTCTCTGGCCCCTGTCTCTGGCCCTAGCTCCTGCCAACCTAGAAACTGCAAGTAGATAAATAGGTACCGCTTTGGTGGGAAGGTAACAGCATTCTGTGCACCTCAGTGTTTAGTCATGCCAGCCACATGACAATGGAGAAATCTTTGCACAGCGCTGGCTCTTTGGCTTGGAAACAGAGATGAGCAACGCCTCCAAGAGTTGGATTTGACTGCCTTTCGAGAAAGGGAAACCTTTACCTTTACTATGCTGAGATAATATGACCACACGAAGTTGCCAATTAGACCGTTCATCTGTCTAGCTCAATATTGGCCATTTTGTTTGACAGCAGTTTCCCAGGTCTTTCTTTGTTAATTGGAGATACCAGGGACTGAACCTGGAATCTTTTGAGTGCAAAGCAGATGCTCTACCACTGAACAAATGCCTGTGTTCCAGAGGCAGGAATTATTTATGCATCCTCCCACATTGGTGAGCATGAGTGCCCCAGAAGAATAACAGCTCACTTGCCTGATGTCTTTCAGCACTTTCTCTGAATACATAAAGCTTCTTGGGGTGGAACAAGGGCTAGACTGAGAAGCTATAGTGATATGTTAAAGGAGATTCAGGCTGGGGCAGTTCAAGCTAGGTCAACAGGGCATGAGGTGTGAATGGAAATAGGACCCAGACTTAGTCCTTGCCCAAAGGGGTTGTCCTGAGACCTTGAGCATGTACACAGCCACCACATTGCCAGCCTGCTAGTCTTCCCTGCTAGAGCAAGCAGGACTTTATCAACCTAGTCGTCAGATGGGAATATGGATAATGACAGCAGTGAAGGAACAGGGCAAGAGGGCCAATAGCCATGTATCCAAACCAATCACTTACGTTGGTTTCATACCACTGTAACTGGCATGATTTCTTCCAAGGGCCCCTGAGAATTTTAATTTGATGAGGTTCTGAGAAATCTCTGCTAGAGTGCCACAGCCCCCCGCCCCCAGCATGACAGAGCTACGTTTCCCAGGATGAATTACTCTTAAATCGGTTTGAGTCTATACTATAGACACGTACAGTTTCTCTGAGCTATTAAAGGGGTTGACTTAACCACCTACAGGAGAAGGCTGTCAAGCCTAGGAAGGAGACCGCTTATTGCACCGTGCTTGGTACACCTTCCAAAAATAAAAACATAAATATGGGGGGGGGGGGGGGAATCTAAAAACAGCAGTGGAGAGAAAAATAGTAGAATGTAATGATACAATAAAGAAGGGGGCCAAACACAAGCTTGCCGGTGACAGCAGGCAATCCCCTGTCCCCACCCTCAGTCCTTTGCCATCAGTGACTGGAGAAGTGGGAGAAAAAATGGAGGGAGAATAGCACTGATGGTGACACACTATGAAATCCCCCAGTCTTTATGGTAGAGATTGCAGGGATTCCTAGAGCTTCCCCTGGAAGTGATGTTACAGCCTCCACCCCCCCCCCCCCAAAGAAATGCCACATCCTTCATGATGCTCTAGAAATTTCTCATCTTTATGGTTTTTGCCATAGACATTGCAGACATTCCTAGAGCATAACAGGGATTGTGACATCACATCTGCTGAAACTCCACTGTCCTTAGGCACAGCCCACAAAGTCTCCTAGCATTGGCTGGCACAGGGCAGGCAATCCTAGCCAAATGGGCTTAAACAAACAAAACACCCCTGCCCCACATGGCGTTTGCTCACTCAGGTCCCATGATCTCCAGCACAGCTTTTTTGCGAGCTCATGCCCAGCCCAATTTTTTAGAACGATTCGGTCTTTGACAGCACTGCCACAGGGCAGACCAAATGCTGGGAATTGAATATTGGCTGTGAGGCATTTGTGAGCTATTTCACAGATAAAGTCTTGGTGCTCCACCGTGACCTCCCCGCCGCGATTGAAACAGTGACTGAACTCAAGGCCCCTTCCACGTTTTCGATTCCGGGTTTGGATTGTTTCGGCCAGCTCAGCCTGGAGGAAGTCGACAGATTGCTTACGACTGTACGCCCAACCACATGCAACCTTGATCCGTGCCCTTCCTGGCTCATTAAAGTGGGCCATGAGGGGTTTTGAGGTGCCCTAAGGGGATTATCAACAAGTCCCTCTCCGAGGGATGGTTCCCAGGGGAACTCAAGGAAGCAATGGTCTACCCTCTCTTGAAAAAACCAACCCTGGATCCGGCTGAATTGGCCAACTATTGGCCAGTTTCCAATTTGCCCTACTTGGCCAAATTAATTGAGAGGGCGGTGGTGACACAGTTGCAGGGCTTTCTGGATGATGCTTCCATCCTAGACCCATTCCAGTCCAGCTTTTGCCCGGGGCATGGGATGGAGACAGCGCTGGTTGCCCATACTGATGACCTCCAGAGACATCTGGATTGGGGCGGTTCAGCAGTACTGTTGCTATTAGACCTGTCGGCTGCATTTGACATAGTCAACCATCAGTTACTGACCTGCCTCCTCACTGACATGGGGATACAGAGGCTTGCCTTGCAGTAACTTGCTTCCTTTCTCCAGGGTCAGGGACAAGGGGTGGTGCTAGGGGAGCAACAGTCCAGGAAACACCCACTTGAATGTGGCGTGCCTCAGGGGGCTGTGCTTTCCCCAATGTTGTTTAACATCTACATGTGCCCCCTTGCCCAGATTGCCTGGAGGTATGGGCTGGGGTGCCACCAGTATGCTGATGACACCCAGCTCTATCTGATGTTGGGTGGCTGGTCAGATTCCAGCCCAGAAGAACTGGACCAGGCATTGCAGACTGTGGCTGGTTGGCTTCGACTGAGCTGGCTGAAACTAAATCCGGCAAAGACGGAGGTCCTGTACCTGAGTCGTGGTGGTCTGGGGAGGGGGATCCCACTCCCGACCTTCAATGGGGCACCACTGGTGCCAGCGCCGGAGGTTAGGAGTTTGGAAGTGCTCTTGGATGCCTCCTTAACAATGGAGGCCCAGGTGGCAGCCACTGCCAAGTCGGCCTTTTATCATCTTCAGCTGGCTCAGCAGCCGACCGCGATGACCTGGCTACAGTGATCCATGCGATGGTCACCTTGAGATTAGACTACTGTAACGCTGCCCTTGTCGCAAATACGGATGCTGCAGCTAGTGCAGAATGTCACTGCCAGGCTTTTGATGGGGCTCCCTAGATGGGAGCACATCCAGCCTGTGCTTAACGCACTGCACTGGTTGCCAATAGCATACTGAATTTGCTTCAAGATGCTGGTACTTATCTTCAAAGCCCTATGTGGCCAGGGTCTGCCATACCTGAGGGACTGCCTTTCCCCATATATACCCCAGAGAGCACTACAGTCGGGATCACAGCATCAGCTAGTGATCCCAGGCCCTAAGGATGCCAGGCTCGCGGCGATTAGGGTCAGGGCCTTTTCAGTGGTGGCTCCTATCTGGTGGAATGAGCTCCCAGAGGAGATCAGGGCCCTGCGGGACCTTATGCAGTTCCACAGGGCC
The DNA here is from genome assembly GCA_029233225.1 of Lepidodactylus listeri. Lineage (NCBI taxonomy): Eukaryota > Metazoa > Chordata > Lepidosauria > Squamata > Gekkonidae > Lepidodactylus > Lepidodactylus listeri. Next base: position 28,169,220 of record JARCFY010000009.1, read on the forward strand.
TGCAAGACGGAGCTCTTCCACCAGGCTTTCAAGTAGGAGCCGCCCACCACTTTCACCAACTAGCCAACCCTATGTGAAGACCTAACCACAGTGTCATGGAAGGCCAGAAGACCACTGAACCGGGATCCCAGTATAATATCCCACCATCTTAATATCTTGTGAGCACTTTAATGTATTAATTATTTACTGTATGTACAATTGTTTTACCCTGTTTAATTTTTAAATGGTTTTAATGTTTTATATTACTAGGCACAAGATGCCACTGGCTGTGAGCTGCTCTGAGCCCATTTGCGGGGAGGGCGGGATAGAAATTTAATGAAATAAAATAATAAATTTAAAAAGGACCCCCTCCTTTTTTTACCAGTGGAAAAACTGGCTTGATTCAATCCACTGTTGTCCCCTATCAATGATATAACGTGATGTTTCTATCCTAGCATTACGCTGGGCTTGATTTGCTAGAGAGGAAGGAATCGTTCCTACTACAGTGAGGAGAAGTGTCACAGGAAGCAATAGGGTGACTACGGTAATAATGATTACCCTCAGGAATATGACAAGGTAGTTCAGGCGCTCTACTGAGGAAGAAGCTAAAGTAATTATTTTGTAGAGATTTTTGACAAGTGCCAGAGATCCATGCAGCACATATTCATCACGCTTACAAAGCATCTGGAAAAAAAACCTGTCATCTTGGTTTTCTTTTAATTTTTCAGTTGGTTTCATGAGAGACGCAATTATGAGGACTGAACAAAGATGTAAATGTATCAGCTGCATCTCAAAACTGGCACATTGCAGAAGAGAAAGAAAAGCCTTAAACTGAATTGCATAATCTAGATATCATTGTACATCAGGTTAGTCCTGATCTGAGCACAGATCTGCTTGAGGATAGTTGCCCATTTCTCTCCTGGCAGGACTTTGGGAGGTTTAGCAGCTGCACGAGAAACAGACATTCAGGATTTAATGCTTTCCCTATCACTGCACCTGCAGAATTTTTGCGCGCTTTAAAGACAGAGAAGCCCTGCCAAAAATGGGGTGGGGAGTATCCAACACACAATTCATTTTAATTCCAACTACTGTCAGAGTCCCTTCTTTTACTTAAAGAGTTATCCACAGGTGGTTGGTGGGAGGAAAGGAAGGAAGGAAAGTCCCAGAAAAGAACAGAACAAAGTTTGAGACTAGTGGCACCTTTAAGACCAACACATTTTTATTTACAGCATAAACTTTTGTGCGCAAGCACACTTCTTTAGATATGGATAATATGTATGTGAAGAAGTGTGCTTGCACACAAAAGCTTATACCATGAATAAAACATTGGTCTTCAAGGTACCACTGGACTCAAACTTTGTTCTGCTGCTGCAGACCAACACAGCTACTTCACCTGAATCTAACAGGAAGGAACAGTTCAGCATGATATGTGTGATATGACTTAGCTCCAAATGATTGGCCCATATTACAATAATAATAATGTCATCCTAAACAGAGTTACACCGATCTTGAAGGGTGTAACACTGCTTAGAATGGCACTGGCAATGATGTCACCATGCTGCAACCCAGAGATTTGCTCAAAACCTTCATAAGGACAGATGAAGCAGCTGCGGTTTCTATCCTCTCCCTGCCCTTCCTGGTCCTTTGATGTGCTCTGGCCCATGGCTGGTATATGGCATATCTCTGGCCTGCCTGATATCATAGTCAAGAAAAAAACAAATAGATGGAAGAAGCCAGAGCTTCTTTGTCTCCTGAATAGGAGCTTTGTTTTATTTATTGGCTTACTTGTTTCGTTTACAGTCCACCGTTCTTGCTGTCACTTAAGGTGGTAAGGAGAAGTTTTCAGAAAAAACAGAATAGGCCTCTGGGTTGCACCCAGGAAACCCAAAGATGCTCACTGTATCTAAGGTGACGATGAGGAGATTTCAGCAAGCGCAGCTATTCTCACACCCGCATGATATTGTACCTAGTGATGCTGCAAATTTTGTGTTGAATATGTTCAACACTGGAACTTATCGTGTTCAAATTAAATAATGAGTTGGTTATTCAGTATGTTCAAGTGACAGCAAACAACTCAAGTGTCTGATGAACAGGTTTGCAGCTGTTTGGGCTTCCCCCCCTCCCAAAACTGTACATATGCAAAGGGCTGCTGATCCATACCAATGGGCAGCTGTTAACTTAGGACTCCTGCAGGGGAACTGCAGCTGTTTTTGCACTTGAAAAGACATGGAGGGAATAGGAGCCCCTCAGCCTGCCACACTGCAGGTCTGATCAAGACTGGACCCTTGGAGCATTTTATAATTGCTTTAAAGTAGCAGCAGCATTCATGGGTTGGACCTGTGGACACTGGGATATCTAATCTGGCCCTTAGGTGAACACTAAAGGGTAAGTTGTCCACCTCTAGGTAGTGGCTAGAGATCCACTGGGATTGCCACTGATCTCCAGGTGACAGAGATCAGGGCCCTGGAGAAAATGGCTGCTTTGGAAGGTGGCCTCAGTGATATTATACCCCAATGAAGTCCCTCCCCTCCCTAAACTCTGTTCTCCCCAGATTTCACACCCCCCCCCCAAATCTCCAGGAATTTCTCAACCCTATACTACTACCTAATTCCTTTTAGGGATGGGTGCGAGATGGAAAAATGTGGTTTAGTTCATGGTTTGTGACATGCCTGTTCATGAACCATGGAACATCATGAATTTTTAGCCACCTTATGAATCAGTTTGGTTCATGAGGTACATGAGGCAGTAGAAAGCCCCCCCCCCCCATGGTAGAGACACCAAACTTGCAGGGTATCTCTGAATGACTCTCCTCCACCTTCCCTCCAAGTTTGGTGAGGAAAGAATTTTTGGGATCCGAGTTATGCCCCCCCCCAAGAAGGTGCCCCCCCGAAAGAGCTTTTTGGGGAAATAACCGCCTGTCATTTCCCCAGAAAGCACTTTCCTGTGTGTAACCAATATTCCCTCTAAGCTGTGGAGTCTTGTGAGCAAAAGTTCTACTTTGTAAGCTACTGGCATTAAAGTTGTGAGTGAGCAATTAGGCTACTGTATAAATTAATTTGCTCTGGAGCCATCCTTCCTGAGTTAAGACACAAATGTGTGAGCCAGAGGCTAAAAAATTGTGAGCTAGCTCACACTAACTCAGCTTAGAGGGAACACTGGGTGTAACTCAGACCCCATAAATTCAATCCTCATCAAACTTGTAGGGAAGGTAGAGGAGAGTCATCCAGAGATACCCTGCGAGTTTGGTGTCTCTAACTTGCACAGGATCCATTCTATACACACCTGAACCTACTGAACCTGTGCCTGTCAAAATGATGGCTGACAGGTGGTTATTTTGACAGGCACAGGTTCAGGAATATACAGAATGTATCCTGTGCAAGTTAAAGACACCAAACTCACAGTGGACCTCCCCCAGATGTTCCTCTACATGTCCTCCAAGTTTGGTGCCTTTAGTTTGCATAGGATCCATTCTATACACTCCTGAACCCACCCATCACCTGTCAATTTGACAGGCACAGGTTCAAGAGTTTCAGGAGTGTATAGAACAGGTCCTATGTAAGCTAGAGACACCATACTCGGAGGGCATATAGGGGAACATCCAGGGGAGGTCTGCTGTGAGTTTGGTGTCTCTAGCTTGCACAGGATCCATTCTATACACTTTTGAACCTGCATCTGTTAAAATGACCAAGGTCCAGGAGTGTATAGAATGGATCCTGTACAAGCTTAGAGACATCAAGGTTGCAGGGGACCTCCCCTGGATGCTCCTCTACATGCCCTCCAAGTTGTTGCTTTGAAGTTTGGTAAACATTTTGATTAAACAGAGCCAGCCTGTCTGGGAATGTATCCACTCAGGAACTGGAACATACCTCCACAAACAACACCAAAGTCTGTGGAAAGTTCATGCCAGTCCCCCAGTTACAAACTTCACTTTGTGAAGCACAAACTGGCCAAAATTCATCACAAACTTTAGTTCATGAGCCACTTTGTGCCCATCCCTAATCCCTTTAATTGGAGATGGTGTGCATTACACCTAGAACTTTTTGCATAAAAAGCAGAGACTCTACCACTGAGCCATGGCTGCTTCCCAAAATGAGACTTACTTCTGTGTAGACCTGTTTAGGATTGCTTCTCCACTAGAAACGTCATGAGTAGCTTTAGGGGGACCTGCAAAGCTTGTGTACAGCGGCGGTTCAGAGGCTTTTTACACATCAACCACAAATATGTGTTTATCACTAGCACAGTGAAGAACAATCTCCATCCTTCCAACTGTCTGTGCCTGTGAGACACATACTTTGAAAACACATTTGTCATACAAGCTGCTGGAATAGTCCAAAGCGGCCCTCACATGTTTTATCCCATTTTCATTTGGCCATTTCTCTAAAGGTATCAGTGACAACGATGAGTCATGCATGGAAGGTTATTACAGCTGCTGGGGGACCGTCCTTTGTTAAGCTGATTGCTTGATAATAGTCAGGGATGATCAGTTGATGTTTCCTGAATGGGAGCTAATGACTTGAAATCTCTCTCCCTGGCCTTTGGAAGGTGACACTCTTTGGGTAGCGGGAGAGGCAGGAAAAATGGTTTTGTTGTCATTTGAATGGGGAGACAGAAGGCCAAACTAGATAAGATTGCTGTGGGGGTGGGGAGAGAGAAAAAAATCTTCCAACAGGTTGTTTGTTTTAAAACAAAACAAAACAAAATCCAAAATGAAGCTTGGCGCGAAGAGTTCTGAATATAACCACAGGGAGCAGCAGCAGTCGACTCTTTCTCCTCTTCCTCTTCTGACATAGGAATAGCAGTTTTTTCTGTCCTCTGATAGCCCTTACACAGGGCAAAAGTTAAGGGACCCCCATGCCCCCCCCCACACACACTGGGGCAACTGATACTGAAAACATTTTAAAGGGAAAGGGCTGAATCTCTCTGTCTATGATCTGGTCTTATTTGTACCCCTGTAGCCATGACCTGGCTAGCCCAGACTAGCCTGATCTTATCAAATCCTGTGAAGCTCAGCAGGGTCAACCCTGGTCAGTATTTGGATGGGAGACTACCAAAAAATACCAGGGTCACAATGCAGAGCCAGGCAATGGCAAACCACCTCTGAGTGTCTCTTGCCTTGAAAACCCCATGGGGTCCCCATAACTCACCTGTGACTTGATGGGGGGAGAGAGAGAGAGAGAGCTCCATTTCTTATTTTATTTATTTGGTACAGTTTTCCCTGCCCTGCTTCTCCAAGGGTGTCAGGACAGCAGACACGATTCTCTCTCCTCCTCCATTTTATGCTCCCAACTGTTATGGGATGAGAAGCTGCCTGCCTTAAAGAAAATGTGCGCACCTTAAATGCTTTAAGTTACACTTAGGGAAAGAGGTATATGGCCATCAATGGGATGAGAGCCAATGGATAGATTTTAATATCTCCAGTGTGGACCTCTCAAAATCAGTGCTGCAAAACACGGTGGAACTGGATAATCCAGTTTGGTGGGAAATGGGGAGCAGGCCCACAAAGTAACAATTGGTTCCACAGAGCCCCTCCCAGCTGGGAGGTGAAGAGTTAAAACAGTCCATTTGTTTGGAGAAAGTGCACCAAGAAGGAGGGGGGGCTGGAGTTCATCATTTGCTACATTTCCTGCTGCTTCACACCCATTCTTGGAGGGGGTGAGGAAAAGAATGCCAAGGTAACATCATGCTCAACATCATGCTATTCTTTTTCAGACTTATTTCTGCAGTCTCTCTCATTGTGTGCTGATGTATTCAATCTGTGTTAGTCTTTTCTGTAGGATGTATGCTAGCTAATAAAACCCCCTTTTTAAAGGGGGGCTTGACTGCACTGAACCTCTTGCCCAGGTGCCTATCTCACTCAGACATGCTTCTGCTAGGATATACCTACATATGTACGCCCCACCTTTCTGAAGGCTTAAACAATTGGGGGGTGGGGGTGGGGAGCAGAGAATTAGGGGTTGCTTGAGTTTCTACTGAGGATCTTATGACCTCGGGAGGGACGATTTAGGAGGAAGGGGTTTCCCAAAATGGGTTAGGGCACCTCACAAGCATGCGCCTCTGGCATCTGAGCTCTCTTGGTTGCTCACTGTCTTGGAGCCAGTGACAGGGCAAGAGGGGGAACGTGATCGTAAACCCGTGAGGCTCTCTGATTTGTCATGATGTGAGAGAATTATGAAGGAAAACTAAATCCCTTTGAGTACAGTGAGACATATTGAAGTTTTCTCAGTTTTACACACCTCTTTGTTCTCTCTTTTCCTTTACTTTTTGACTTTGTGGTTTTTTTTATTGTGGAGGGGGCAGAGAGAACCTTTGGGGATCTCTGGTAGCTCTTAGCAGCACTGCCTGGTTTTCTTGGCACTGCCGGTGAGGGGGAGAGTCTATGTAGCTCATCTCTTCAATATTCCAGTCTTGCCTATTTTGTCCACCTGACTGCCAGCGCCAAACATGTTAATTCATAAAGCAGTTGCACATTCTTGCACTGCCACCTGGGAACTGTAGTTTAATCCTGAGTCCTGTGCATGTTCTGACATTTAAAAAGGTCATCAACTAATCAGTGCCTCCAACTGCACAGGTGTAAAATCTGTACACACACATGGATGTAGGTAGGTAAGTAAGTTTGTTGTATATGGCCGTTGGTCGTTACAATATAAAATATGCACAACATAAATTTAAGATTCAAAAGTACTGTTCTAAAAACAAAGCCTTCAGAATAAGACTGTATAACATTTCAACAACTAAAACAATTGAAGTTTTAGAATCATAGAAGCTATGCTACCAGTTTTGTAGCTCTAAGTTAGACAATACTAGAAAACAGCCTTGGATCTAACTTTTCTGGCTGCAAGCGCAACAAGTGCTACCTTGCTTGTAACCAGGGGATACATATCCAACAAGAGAAAAATCAACTTTTCATTGTCAAGTAAGTTGCAAAGTTGGCTTAAAATTCCAGATAGGAACCTGCTTCTTAGGTCTGAATATAAAGGACAAACCATAATTAATGAAATAGATCTTCCACTGCGGTACCACACACGCATACACATTGTTCTTGACAGATGTAGTTGATTTTTAATGGTACATTAGCTGCCCATGATGATGCTGAGGCAGAAGAAATTCAAGTAAATTGTGACCCTGTATCAGCAGGCATAAAAGTATTCTAAATACTGCTGATTTTGAATCACAAATAAATTGTCAAGTTGATCGTACAAGATACGAGCCAGTTTGGTGTAGTGGTTAAGTGCGCGGACTCTTATCTGGGAGAACCGGGTTTGATTCCCCACTCTTCCACTTACACCTGGCTGGATGACCTTGGGCAAGCCATAGCTCTGTACCAGCTGTTCTCTCAAGGACAGCTTGGGAAAGAGCTCTCTCAGCCCCACCTACCTCACAGGGTGTCTGTTGTGGGGAGGGGAAGGGAAAGGAGTTTGTAAGCTGCTCTGAGACTCCAAGTGAGTGAAGGGCGGGGTATCAATCCAGTCTCTTCTCTCTTCTTCTTCTACTCAACTTGACAGCAACTGAGCTTTGCAAACAAAGCAAGCTCAGTTTTGAAGCAGCTATTTTGCAAACCCTAAATCATCCCTGATTGAGACTGATCCTGTGTGTCCCCCCCACAGTATATCCTATATTTTGATAATTAACACTGAAGATCACATTTCTCCAGGGAATTTACGCAGGTAAACATGATGGGCTTGCCCACTATCCTCACAGCAGAGGTAGGTTAGGCTGGAAAATGATGATCAATTTAATGAGTTTAATATCTGGATGTGGATTTGAACTTTGATATCTTCAGGCAGAATCCAATACCACATTAAATCTAGAACATCAGATACAAAGCTTAGAGTTGTTTAACTGAACTAGAGGAGGGCAAGAGGCTGCAGGGTACCCTGTTCCTTTGAGCATTTAAGGCAGGACTAACACTTTTGTTGTTTCCTTCAGAGTACTGGTTGCTTCCACAGAGCTCTGTTGGACCATGTAAATAAAACGAGTATTATGAAATCTCCAGTGCTTCTGCTAACCAAAGAAAACGAAACCCTGTAAATCCTGGCCTGAATTTTTCGCCACTTGGGCCATTTTTCACCACTTGCACCACCAGGGAATGCTTACCAAGATTGCAGTCTTGGAGTGTGTGTGTGTGTGTGGGGGGGGGGGGTTACATTGATTTTAGCTACTAGGAGGAGACTAGTCAACAATTGATTAGCAGTTTCAAAGAAAAGCCAGAAGTGCTTTCCCTTTTGAGAGCACAAAGGTCTTCATGCTTCCCCAAGTGCTCTATTATTCAAGAGGGAGATCTTAAAAGCCTCCAGGTTTCCCAGGCACATACATCCTATCAACTTTTAATGGTGTGTACTCCTAAAGCACTTAGGCACTTTCAAAAATCTCTTGCTAGCTCATTTATATGGAGAAGGCAGAATTCCCTTTCTCATTGCTGCTTGGCAGTATATTCTTTTCCTCCTCCCTGTCTTCCAAAATGTTAGACAACTTTTTTTATCCAGAAGATCTGACTCTGCCACCTTTGGAGGAAACCCACCTGATGGCAGAAGAGGGAGATTTCCATAATTTTTCTCAATAGTCCCTGAGCTAATACCAGTCCAGCTACATCCCTCTCTTCACCAACACTGCTAGATGGGCTGTGGTTAATTGGAAGAGCCTGTCATGTTCAGGGCAAAGCCTGCCACTTTTAATCTAATCACAGTTTCCGGGAAATAATGACAAGTAAAGCAAGATGCAGGAGTAAGGTCTCCAAATCAATCTCTCCAGAGCTGACAAACACTCTCTCCTCCTTCTCCGCTCTGCTGGTTCAGGAGAATCCAGCAGCAGCTGAGGCTCCAGCCTCTGTGTTGTCTCTTTCTATTCATGCCAGAATGAGTGTTCTCACTTTCTGATGCTTCCACCGTTGGATCTGCTTCTCAACCCAGCTGCTCAGGTGGGTATTGCACTAGTGTGGGGCCCAACTCTTCTGATTCCAAGGAGGAGGAGGAAGTGGCAGCTGGCTGGTTCATGACAGAGCCTCTGCTTTGCATGCAGAAGGTCCCAGGTTCAATGTCCAGTATGTCCAGTTACAAAGAACCTGGCAATCAGTGATGTAAATGCCCTCTACCTGCCATTCCGGGTTAGGGCCCAGGGTTGGACCACGATGGTCCATCAAGCTGGGTGGATTTGTCTCTAGTTGTTTCAGGCTTCTCAGGACTCCCCTGAGACAGGATGCAAACAGGTCATGGGCATTCATCCCGCTGTGGAGGCAAAATTCGCTGAGGTTCAGGCATTGCACAAGACTGATCCAGACATTTTGGGAGTGGTCCCACTGGGAGTCTTGGGCAATGAAGAGCAGGGTGCAGGTGAGCAGGAATCTGAAGTCATGCTGAAGTCTCATTCTCTGTTATGGCGTAGTCTGAGCAAGCAGGTGGAGCCACTCTCTCTCACCCCTCTCAAAAAAGCATAACAGACTAAAAGCAAGATGTGCAGTTCACTGGTGGTGAAACAGATAGCAGAGACCACCCAGGGCCTCGACATTCCAGGGCATGCAGTTCTGCCAATTGGACAGACCAGGACGGAGGGAGAGTGAGGGTTTCCAGTACAGAGTGTTCAGTGTAGACTGCATATCCTGTGTGGCAGATTCCATCTTGCAGAGATGTCTACATGAGTGTTGCCCTGTTATGAAACCAAAATTTTTGGAAAGAGGGGAGGCTGAGAAAGGTAAGATCATTTATATGCAAGGCTTCATCAGGTGCTGGGACCGGTTTTGTTGCTATTGCAAGAACGCTCTTGCTTTCTTCCTAGCTATCTAGCTTTGTCTGATCATGTCTATCTTCTCTGGGCTTCTGCTTTAGCATGAACCTTTTCCTGACTGTAACCTGTTTTGATTGATTAGCTTAGTCTTCTGCTTACTATGGACAATGATAATTCATTCCAAAAACGGCCTTCTGCCTCCTCTACCAGCCTCAAATCTTGCCTTATCAGGCCACAACCTAGACTGTTCTACCTTTAGTCAGGGCTGCATCTCCAGACAAATATCACCATTAGTCTTGCTCACGTTCAGAAGACCGCATAAGAAGCTTAATGAGAACAGATTAATGAAAACAGGTTCACAGTTGCCATCCTGCAGTGAAACTTTGGGTAGCTCATTGGACCCCTAGGGTGACCAGAGCCCTCAGAGTTGTATATCAGCACCAACAAGGCTAAAAGAAGTTGGGCTGCCAGGTTTCCTTCTATAGCTGGAGACCTTCCAACAGCAGCCCCTGACCCTGCCACAGAAATAGGCATTGCAGGGATGCAATAACATCACTCCTAGGTCAAACCTGGAAGTGGAATTATCGGATCAGTGTCATGCTGTAGGATTCACTGTAAACTCTATGGTAAAACCTTAGCATTTGGAGTGAATCCTAGAGCATCACACCAATGTGATGACATCACTTCCAGGCTCACCCCAGAAGTGTTGTGATGGTACTGTTGAGACACCTCACCTCATGTCCTTAACCCCCCCCCCCCCGTCTCCTGCCATGTGCCAACTACCAGCTGGCAACCCTGAGTGCACAAGAGTCATATCATCCTCTCAGCAGCCCATCCTCTGATAGCCTTCAAATCTGTCCAGATCAGATGCCCACCCCCCATGCTTCTATAATTTCTTTAGATATGGGGAGTTATAAAGGATTGACTCCAGCCAAACCCATAGAAAGGGATGGCAATAACATATAACATAGAGCCAGCTCGTGCTGGCTAGGCGGGATATAAGTCCAAATAAATAAATAAATAAATGAATGAATGAATGAATAAATAAATAAAAAACCCAATCCCGTTCCTAGGCCCTAAGTGAGATTTTCTGTCTTTTCTCACAGCACTATTCTGTGGGTCATTATGTGCAGGCTTCCCATTCAAGAGTTAGGATGTTCCTGAAAGGCAGCGGTTCTGCTAGTAGAACAATAATCTGACTGCCAGTTTCATATACTATTTTATCTTTTATATGAAAGATACTATTTTATATTATATTATACATAAAAGATACCACGATTTTCTTGCATGTAATCTCAGATTTTCACCAGTAGGACCAAGGAGCAACTTTAAAGTGTGGCAGAACTATGGATGTGACCATCTCTAAGTTTCTGGAAGCAAGAGGTCCCCCAGTGCCCCTCACTAAGGACAATGACCCTTCATGTCTGCATACACACCCCCATGCCCCTTTCTGGAACTGGGAGCAGAGCACAACTTTTGCATGCTCCTTTCGGCTCCATCAGCACCAGCAAGAGTAGAGGGAGCATGCAAGAGCATGTCCTGCTTCCCAGGTCTCTTTCCCAGCATGAAATGGGGGATTTCCACAGATGACATCCCTGGAGCCCCTGGGAAGATCTCCCATCCCTCATATAAATGGAGAGAGTTGCCATGGCACAGTAGTTCGAGTGTCAGACTAGGACCTGGGACAAGCAGGTCTGAATCTCCACTCTGCCACGGAAGCTCTCTAGGTGACCCTGGGGCCTGAGCCTATCACAATCTCTCAGACTCACCTCCCTCACAAGGCTGTTTCCCCCTTAGGTAACAGTAACTTACAAAAAAAAAAAAACCAGAACAAAGTTCGAGTCCAGAGGCACCTTGAAGGTCAACAAAGTTTAATTCTGGTATAAGCTTTTGTGCACACGTACCCTTCATCAGAACAAATGATTCTCAAATAACAGTTTTCTACATCCAAAACACAGCTACCAAAATTAAACAATATCCATTTATACAGTTCATACAACATGTATCACTTTCTTCATACAAAACTTATGTTGCTGTAGGGTTAAGCCTCTTTGGATCCCAATTAGGGAGAAGGGCGGAATATAAATAAAATAATAACAACAATAAGAAGAAGATGAACCAAGCATCTCTGACCAGCAGTGGACTCTCTGCTGCCCTGTGGGCCATAGCAAATGCCCTATCACACTGATCTTTGATGCTGGTCCTGGTCATCAGTTCTCCCTGAGATGTGATACTTCTAGTAATACTTTTAAACTATTCAGAGAAAAGCAATTAGCTGACCCCCCCCCCCAAAAGGGGCAAAGATAAGGTCCGCTTGACAACCCGCTCAAACATTTCTCATAAAGACCACATTCTCTAACCATTATGTCCACTGAATGGCACTTCCTTGGGAACAAGAGTTGCCAAATCCTTTAATTCAGCAGAATGTAACAGCAGCAGCCTACAGAAAGGCTTTGCTTTTAATACCTTAGCATGTAGTCCCTTTCATTACACCCACAAACCGCCCACCTCCTCTAAATTGCTATTCTTTCCCATGCTATTCTGCATTATTTCCTGGGTATGAATATACAGAAGCACCACGGGCCCTGGCTGCTAGATTCAAGCAACCTCTTGCAGCAATAAATATTGGAGGGATTTCTCCCCCCCCCCCCTTCGAATGACACATTTGAGCACTGAAAGCAATGCATTCTGTTATCCTGCTAGCATGGCATAATAAAAATGTCGCTTTTGCCTCCTCAGCCTCTCCTCTTTGGAGTCTTGCACAGAAGAAATGATCTCTGGCTTGTAGGATGTAGCATCCCACAGACGCTCTGAGAAAAGTGTCAGAAAACCTACAAACTTGCACAGCTAATTGGGTGCGGGATTATTAGTGACACTTTGGAAAGGCAGCCTGTCATTTAAAAAGAAACAAGGAGGAATTGTGTCGATACTGAACCTTGTCATTGTAGGGTAGAAGGTGGAAGGTCCCACACCACAGCAAAAACAGAGCCCTATAATTTTCTGCAGCAGAATCGCACTTCTGGGACCAAATCCTTTCTTGCCACCAATTACACCTTTCAGAGCACTACCTGAATCTTTCAGCTGTGTTAAGAATCACACTCTTTGTCCTCCATGTTTGTTTGTTTTTCAAATGCAGACCCAGATACAGCTGACTTTTTGTTGTTGTTAAAAGGTATTAAGGAGAGGGAACAGCTCAATGACAGAATACATCATTTGCACACAGAGGGTTCCCTGGTTCAAGGCCTGACATTTCCAGCTTTAAAAAGTAGCAGAGCTAAGAAGACCCTGGAGAGCCAGAGACCCTGGAGAGCTGCTTTTTCCAGCCAGAACAGGTAGCACCAGGCTAGATGGACTAGATCAGGGGTGGCCAAACGTGCTCATCATAAGAGCCACGTCGAATAAACGACAGATGTTTGAGAGCCGCAAGACAGGAACAAATGTTACACACACGTTTTTGTTGAAAAGTATGCAAATTTGCTTTTTGTTAACATTAAATGAGACTGCCAAAGATAAAAGCAAAAGGGGTAAAAAAAACAGATATTGATAATATTTATTTGTCCAATGATATTTGTTTGCTAATGGTATTTATTTGTCTAAGAGAGAGAGAAAGAGAGGGAGAGGTGAAAAGAAAGAAGGAAAGAGGTGGAAGGAAAGAGAGAGAGAGAAAAACAAAGAAATCAAATATGTGGGAGGGAGGGAGACAGAAAAAGCATGGCTCTCCTTCACTTTTCCAGCTGGCCTGCTGGGAGCCGCACAATATGTGTGAAAGAGCTGCATGTGGCTCCCGAGCCACCGTTTGACCATCCCTGTAGTCACTAGATCCTCCCTCCCCTGTTGAATTTCAGTTCTTTGGGGAAGGGCTCTGTCAGAGCCTTTTTGCATATGTTACTCAGAAAACTGCCAAGTACACCGCGTCCTCCCACCCACCCCTCCCTTTCTCCTAAGGGCTTATTCCCTTCTCCTACTTTTTTGTAGCCAAATTGACTTCAGCCTTTATAACCTATCCAGTTTCCTAATCAAGTTCTATTGTTGCCTTTAACAATGTTTTTATTGTGTGTAGCACATTTGTACTTAGTTCTTCCTTTGAATGGAGGGAAATAACATACAAACACCTCTGTGTGCACCAAGCTGATGAAAAGTCCCCTGACTTCAGCACGTCATGAATGGACATGACAGAATGCTTTGTACCACCTCAACTGAGGTCAAGGCCAAGCCTGCTTGGCTATTCAAGTCTTTTTCCTAGATGCCTTCAAAAGGATCCTAGGTGCCTTCAATTTTTTTTTTTGGTTCTTTCTGTTCTCCAAGAGAACAAAAGTGCTCCTCTGCATTTGGGTACATCTGTGTGAGGTCATCATAGTTAGAATGATCAGAACTTCAAAATCCTTAATAATACAGTACTAACTGCAGCAAAACATCCCATTAATTGCCCTGGAAATTTCCAGAGGGGTCCCCAACCATCCTCATTTGGTCAGCCATGTAGGACACATTTGTTGCCAAAGGTTTACAGGGGTTTTTTTTTTGGGGGGGGGGGGGTTTGACATGAGGAAAAAACCTCAAGAGAACATCCTGAGGTTCTGAAATCGTCCCCTGCTGCTACCTCCAGTGGCTTCTTCGTTGCCACAGCACCTCCCATCTACCCAGAAGACAGGAGGCCTCCCCAAAGGCCAATTTAGCACAGTGCCACATCTGCAGGTGTCTGGATCTGCCAAACTTTTTTTTTAAAGTATTCCACAGAGGCAGTCCTTTTCAAGGACAAAAAATCTGAAGACAACCAGGGATGTCATTTGCAAGAGAGGGAGAAAAAGAAAAGAGACAAAAGCATTCACTCAGAGACCAGCTAAAACAAGATAAATTAACTGTATACATCCTATTTATCAAAACAGATATGAGGTGACCTGAGGCAGTCACCTCCAGTCACAGATTTGGGACAGGGGCAGAAACCTCTCAGTCCACCCATGGCCAACCTTCCATAGCCAGCCTACTGCCTACTTATCACCCTTGCTCAGGAGTCAGAGGACAACCTTTCTTCTTTCCTTCTCAGGCCCCTTTTAGAAATAGTGCAGCAAGCCATACTTACCGTTGCTGGGCTCCCCAAGGTTCCTTCCACTTACCAAGAGTTTGGCCACCATTTATAGCTACCGGGGCAACCAAAATGGTGGCTGGTCTCTCATGAGAGGAAAGAATCTTGTGCAAGTTCAGGAAGCCCTGACGGGCTCACATGGCTTGGCAAGCTGTTTTGAAAGGGTCCTGAGAGGTAAGGAGGATTATCTTCTCTGGGGACAGCAGCAGTGTGGGGGCTTGGCAAGCTACAGAGAGGAGGGAAGCGAGGGCCTCGACTACTCCCACCTCAGGTGGCAAAAGATCTTGAGCTGCCTCTACTCTTCTTATTTGTTTTTCTTCACCATGAGAAAGAGCAGCTGAATCTGATGATTAGGAAACATCTGCATGGCCACACAGCCCAGGGCTGTAGCCAGGATTTTTTTTGCTTGTGGGGCATTTTTTTTCTTGAGGGCTGTGTAATGATTTCAAGTGATAAGTGTATGTTTCTTTAAATGGTTGGTAAGTGTCTGAAGAACAAAAGGGTGAAAGGAGGGAAATGAGTGAGTGAGGTGATTGGTTGGTGACTGAGAGTATGTGAGTGGAGCTAGGAGGTGTGGGGAGGACAGAGAGAAGGCAGAGACCGATTTCCCACGAGGTGCTGCTCTGGCATCAGTCTTCTCTTTGTCTTGATTGCATGCTTAAATTTCCCACTATTTGCCCCGTGCTGCATTTTGACCCATGGCTTCGCCCAAATTCCCCCACAGCTTCAGTGATTCTGTTTTTTGAGGATCATTGAAGCTGCGGGGGAATTCGGGCAAAGCCGCGGGTCAAAATGCGACGTGGGGCAAATAGTGGGAAATTCAAGAACGTAATCAGGGCAAAGGGAAGAATGACACCAGAGCAGCACCTCGTGGGAAATCGGTCAGAGTGTTCAATCTGAAGTCTGGAGTTTGAAGTAAGAAGTCAGCAGTCAGTAGCTGTCAATTGTGGTCACTCTACACAGAGTCTGAGCAGTTGTCTTCTAACTAGAATCTGTGCTGTGAAAGGCATTAAGATTCTAAAAGAGGAAGAAAATATACTTAAGGGGGGCATATTAGGAAAAATAGTCAGAATATTTTAAGAGTGTGAGGGAAAAAGCTGACAGAGACCTGCGTAAAAAGGAAAGATTTTACTGAGCAACTTAATGAAACATCTTGTAACCAAT
This sequence comes from Lepidodactylus listeri, assembly GCA_029233225.1. Classification (NCBI taxonomy): domain Eukaryota; kingdom Metazoa; phylum Chordata; class Lepidosauria; order Squamata; family Gekkonidae; genus Lepidodactylus; species Lepidodactylus listeri. The sequence continues at coordinate 28,185,160 of JARCFY010000009.1, forward strand.
ATGCTTCTTTTACCAATAAAGTTTTACCTTGTTTATTGTTAACCCAGAGTCTTATCCTCAGAACCACATAGTCCAGTGAAGGAGCTTAGAGCTCGGGCACAATACTGTGGGAAAGGTTAATTAAAGACTGGAATTAAATTCCTGGTGGCAGAGATAGATACTTTGAGTGAGAGAGAGAAAAAACAAGAAATTTAAAACTACATCACACTTAACCACACAAATATAAGAGAGAGATACCATCACAGGCAGACACAACATCAAATAAAAAATAAAATAAACATGAATGGCAGCTCTTCAAACTTGGATTGTATTTCACTCCCCTCCGATCAGCTGTTGGACCCAACTGCTTTTCCTCAAGGAGTGAAACTGACCAGAAGGGGTAGGGCAGCTTTCCTTTTCCCAGCCCTGGAGGCTTGGAAGGAAAGGAAAGCTGCCCTACCCCTTCTGGTCAGTTTCACTCCCCTCCACTCAATTGTTAAACCAAACAGCTAATCCATGGGAATGAAACTGACCAGAAGCTGCAGGGTGCTTTCCCTTTCTTTCCTCAGCCTTGCTGCTGCTCTTGGACTAGGCACACTGGGGGGGGGGGGGGGTGTTTGTCTGGCATCCTCAGGTGGTGGGGCAGGGCTCAGGGAGGGGGGGCTCCACCCCCAAATGCCCCACTATTGCTACGGGTCAGCCACAGCCAGTTTCAGAAACTCTGAGGCCCTATAAGAAGTCTGTCAAATAGGCTAGAAAACATCAAAACAAGGCTGACCTTGTGGGACTTTGGTTACCAAAGGATATAGAGCAAAATGTGTGTTGTTCCATTTGAGTGGTGGAGGAAACTGCCATCAAGTCATAGCTGACTTATGGTGACCCCACGGGGTTTTTAAGGCAAGAGAGGTTCAGAGGTGGTTTGCCATTTCCTGCCTCCATGTCACAACCCTGGTATTCCCATCCACAGACTAGCCAGAGCTGCTTAACTTCTGAGATCTGACATTGGGTTAGCCTGGGCTATCTAGGGCTGAGGACAGACTGGCAATCTGAAGCGGAGGCAAAGCGGAGGGAACTGGAGCGGGGGGGGAAACCCACGGAGCTGGCCGTTCACACTGGCCAGAGCAATGCGGATCAGCGGCGATACGGAGCGTTCAGACTGCCACGGAGCGTTCAGACTGCCGCATAGCCAGCGCGCGCAGCTCGCGCGTGCCGCTGCACTTTTTTTTTGTTTTCCTTTGATGTTTTTCGCATGTGCGCACATGCGCACATGCGCAAAACTTTTTGCCGGTGCGTTCACACTTCCTCCGGATGCCTCCCGCTTCTTCCAGTTCACACTGTTTGGAAGCGGGAGGCATGCGGAGGAAGGCCCCTGAACACCGGGAAAAACCGGTGTCCGGGTAAAGCAGAATGAAAGCGACTGGGAGACGGGTAAGTACGCAACAGAGCCGACGGACAGATGCGCATGTCTGAACGTGCTCCTTTCCTCCGTTTGCGAAGCGTGCCTGCCCCCCTTTAGATTGCCAGTCTGTCCTCAGCCTAGGTCAGGGCTTGTTCAGTTTGTGGGGAAGGGGGTGCATTCCCCCCCCCCCGTCAATTTCATTTCATTCTTGTTTTTAGCCCAATTTTTAAATGAATCTAGCTTTCATTATTTCCATCTTCTCCTCCCTCTACATACGGTGTGAGCTGAAGCTAGCCCAGGTGGTAGGGCCGAGGTAATAGTGCCCGGCCACCTCAGCAGGAAGCAAATGTGACCTGACACTTTCTCTCCTGCCTCCCCCAGGTTTTTGGCTGTTCTTTCTGACATATTCAAGTGGCACATCTTGAAAAATGTAGCCCCGGAGTGGTTCATGATAATTTCAGGCACAAAGTCTCCATTCTCAGGGCATGGAGACTCTGCCTGAGAAGCCGATGCCTGACACCTAGAAAGTGCGACAGGGAATGATAGCAGATGTCAATTTTATGTTTGCTTGTTTATATGGTTTAAGACTTTTAAGACTGAACCATGTGGCATTCTGGGTAATGGAGATGGCAGTTAGAGGTGGCAGTTAGCAGAATTCAGTGCTGAAGAGTGCTGGGTTTGAAAGTGTTTTAGGTCATGTTTTGTATGTTCTAAAAAAATAAACTGGAAAAAGAGAGATTCTTGGTCTAACTTGGCTGGGCCAGAAATCTTAATGGCAGCAGTTCCTGTTTGTTTGTTTGCTTTATTCAATTTATATCCTGCTCTCCCCGCATAGCAGGCTCAGGGCGGGTTACATCAAATTTGGTAAAAATACAATATACAAACATTAAGACAATTAAAACACGAATGTCCTGGCTCCAGCACTAGTCCCCACAGTGGGAGGGGCTGCAACTCAGTGGAAGAGCACCAGTTTTGCATGTTGAGGGTCCCCACCGTCTTCTGTGGGAAAGGATGAGGTGATGTGAAAGTCCTACTCCTGAGGCCATGGAAAGCCCCTGCCAATCAGACTAGGCGATGGTTAGCTTGACACTCCAAAGGATTTTCTCAAAATAAAGCAACTTCACGTAGGAGGGAGGAGGAAAGTTTGAAAATTTATACTATAATTCCCCTCCCTCAGACTACCATCAGTTCTGAAACAGAAGGGGACCAGAATAGGATGAGATCTTCATGTCAATGAATACCAGCAATTAATTTTTTTGGATTTTTATTATAGGTCATTTGCACACCACCACTCAGCCTCATCTAAAGATTGCCAGTCATTACTTCCCCCAGCCTTGGGTTTTACCCATGTTTTTCTAGACCACTGCAAAGGCCTGAAAGCCAGACTGCAAACAATGCCACACGTAAAGGAAAGGGAGAAAACTGATGCAGTTAAGAAGCTGAGCTGCAGCAAAAACCCGCTGCGGAAAAGCCCCCGATGTGGCACAGCCCTAGAGGATTGCAGTAGCTCAGAAGGGGTTTATGAAATGTTTTGCATGCCCCCTGCTCACCTGTCTGCTGGTTTTGTAAGGAATCAGTTTCTCCACGAGGAGAAAATACTGGAGACTCTGTGGACTGCTTTAACGTTTATCCACAAATATCCACAAAAAAGAGGGAAATCAGGCAAGGCCCCAACTATGCAGTACTAGGTTTAAAACAGCATCCCCCCCTCCTGCCACCGAAGCAACAGTGATCTTCTGATGCTCTGCAGAGCTGCCGTTTGCCAGAGCTACTAGAGATCTTTCTATGGCTAGACTTGAGCGGCAAAACTGTTTACTTCCAGCCCCCGCCTACAAACATTCCAGTGGCTCGGAGTAGCCATGAGTCATCCAGTGCCATTAAGCAGAAGTACCTTCAGCGATACAGCTACCCAGAAGGCTAGAAAGAAACTCATTTTGTATATTCAACACTGTCCAAAATGCAACAATACCCCAAAGGCTGGAATGGAATATTGCTACAGGAAATGAGACAAATCCAAGCAGGGCTTCAGCCTTGTAAACACTGTGCTCTTGTAGCTTGGGAGAAAGACCTGAGAAAACCAAGGATGCATTCAGTTTGTTGACATCTTCCTCTGACCCAACCTAGGGAGCCTCAGGGTTGCAAATTTGCTTCCATGCAGGAAAAAACAAACTAAATTTCATACATGCCCTTTAAAAGACTTTGGAGCCTCTCTTCTATTGGTGGTGTGCCAATGTGAAGGACAAAAGTTCAGTTTTAAATGCACTTGTTTGAGTTTTTTAAATTGACTGAGGGTCAGGTGGGAAAGTGAATTTACAATTGCATTACAACCTCTTTGTTACCTGTGAACAGATGTGTTCTATCAGAAGTGCTTTGTCAGTCCTTGAACTGACTCCTTTTCCCCCAGTAGAGTTCTACCATTTTGGAATACCTCCAGATTTTAAGCTCTCCTCCCAGAACAGAAATGTCAGTTTTGCCAGGGGAGTTTTCCTTTAAGATGTCCTTTCCCATATGAAACTGACAAAGTAGGAGAAAAGTTCTGCCAGTTTTTCACCAATATATTTCCTCCCCCCCTCTCTACTGAAACTGACAATTCCTTCCTCTAACATCATCAGTTTTTACTGGACAGGAAATGAGGGGCAGTGAAGTAAATATAGGTGGATAGCTCTGGGACTGTGTCTGTGCTGAGCTGCAGGGTAATATGGGCAGGTGTCCAGTCTAAGCAGATGGACTGGCATCTTTTCCTGCACTCACTATAGAGGTATGATGACATTTGAAGCAAAAACAATGTAACTTGTGGATGGTCTTAATGTACCTTTACTGAAGTGGGGGTCCCAAGTGCTTTAAAATGCACTTTTCTATAAGTTCGTATTTAAAGTTGCACTATCGCCATTCTCTTCCAAAAGTAAGAGGATCTTCACAGTTCCAGATTATGAAACGTGCTGCCACTACCTCTGGCCAGCCACTCTGCAGTGTGATGATTGTAAGTTACTGAACGGCAATGCTACTGTATGCTACCAAATGGTGCCAGGAAGTTAAGATATCGAACAGTGCCATCCTGAGCAGAATCACACCCTTCAAGGCTCACTGATTCCAATGGATTTAGAAGGGTGTCACTCTGCTTAATGTGGCATTGTAAGATTGCAGTTACACACACATACTCACACATATAAGGGGACAGTTAGGTATTTTTTTGAGCAAGCTCTCCTTTTATAGTGTCATGCATGTAGGGTTGCCATCTTTGGTGTGGGAAATTCCTGGATATTTGGAGACAGGGCATGGAGAGGGTCGAGTTTGGGAAGGGAAGGGACCTCAGCATGGTATAATACCATTTAGAGGCTGGCAACGCTAGATTCATTAGTGTGCTAGGAATCAGGTTGGAGTAAGATAACTTCTAACACACCTTCAAGACTGTTTCTTTAGCCCTGATCACCGGATGATGGAATGAAGCTGCACCCTAGCAAGAGTCAAGGCCAGAGCCCACTCCATACACTAGGCCTCACACCCAGTAAGATCAGGCCCATCTTAACCCTCTGAGACTGTGTCAGGCCTGCGTCGTCTACTTGGAAGCCTCTAGCATGGCTGCTCCTCATCACAGGGTCACCCAAAGCAAGATCTAGAAGTTCATCTCTCCACTTTCTGTGGCCCTATTTTTTAACTATAATAATTTCCATTATTACTTGATTGTGGATAATAGTTTGTTCATTCCTCATTCAGTGTGGCCTACTAATGCAAACAGAAGCCTGGTTAATGAAATTTTCACTCTGTCTCCAAATGGACTAAGTTCCAGTAACAGAGCTCAGAGACCCCTGCAGGAAACCTAACCTGGGCCCATCCGCCTGGGACCTCAGCCTGACTCCCATATTTAGCAGAAAAGGAACCTTTCTCTATGTAAGTTGGTTGTTTCATGTATTTCAGAAGTAGCCAACTTTAACTGTGCTGGCCACTCCTAGTTATGTGGTCATGGTTAAACTGGCCCCAAAGCATACGGCTTCACACAAGCTACTTCCCACACTGTCTTTGTTCTCACACTGTCTTTTGGTGTGGTGGTTAAGAGCAGCAGACTCTAATCTGGAGAACCAGGTTTGATTCTCCACTCCTCCACATGCAGCCAGCTGGGTGACCTTGGGCCAGTCAGAGTTCTCTCACGAGCAGTTCTCTCAGAGCTCTCTCAGCCCCACCTACCTCACAGGGTGTCTGTTGTGGGGAGAGGAAGGGAGGCGATTGTAAGCTACTCTGAGACTCCAAGTGAAGAGTGCGTATAAATCCAACTCTTCTTCTTCTATATTTTGCTGCCAGAATAATGTGTGAAGTATTGACAGGGAAATTATAAATTTTTGCTGAGTTCAAAGAAGGGGTCCAGATCACTACTAACAACTGAAGTAGAAACTCTTTTCTTTATTGACCATGATCAAAGTAAGCATCTATTCCTAAGACAGTTCAAGATGCCAACAACTTTACAGACAAAAGCATATGCATATGTTAATGGATGGGCGGACAAACTCGGCCCCAGATATTTTGAACAGGGCCTTGGAGGCTGTGGCTGGTTGAAGTTCAGCAGAGCCGGCTGAAGTTGAATTCAACGAAGATGGAGGTCCTGTATCTGAGCCACAGAGGATTGGATGTGGAAATAGGGCTCCCAGCCCTGGGTGGGGTGTTATTGACACCACCACCAAGAGTGAGGAGCCTTTGGGTGATACTTGATGCCTCATTATCTATGGAGGCTCAAGGTCACCATGGCTGCCAAATCAGCTTTTTTCCATCTACAGCAGGTGTGGCAGCTGGTTCCATACCTTTCCACCCACAACTTGGCTACAGTGATCCATGCAACAGTCACTTCCAGGTTGGACTATTGCAACCCGCTCTCTGCAGGCCTGCCATTGTATCTGATTCAGAAACTGCAGTTGGTGCAGAATGCGGCAGCACGTGTGCTGACAGTGACATCTTCACGGGTGCATATTCAGCCTGCACTTTGTGAACTTCACTGGCTGCCGATAGAATTCCGGGTCCGTTTCAAGGTGTTGCTACTTACCTTTAAGGCCTTAAGCAGCCAGGGACCAACATACTTACAGGATGGCCTTTCCCCATATGTGACCCATCAAGCCTTGCACTCATTAGATCAACACCTACTGGTGATCCCCAGCCCAAAAGATGTCCATCTGGCCATTTGATCCCTGCCCCAACCTGGTGAAAATGAGCTCCCACTAGAGATCAGTGCCCTGTGGGACCATTTATAGTTCTGCAGGGCCTGTAAGATGGAGCTCTTCTGCAAGACTTTTGGGTGAGGCAGCAGATGTCAAATATCATCTGGCTCCTCCTGTTACCATCCTATTACCATTCTGTTACCATCTGTACCATAGTCTTCAGTTGTCCAGGATACAGAATGACAACTGCCTTGGTTTACCTAAGGTAAAGGTAAAGGTTTCCCTTACTCAAAAGCCAGCCGAATCCAACTCTAGGGATGCGGTGCTCATCTCTGTTTCCAAGCTGAAGAGCCAGCGCTGTCCAAAGACGTTTCCGTGGTCATGTGGCCAGGATGACTAGATGCTGAGGCGCATGGAACACTGTTACCTTCCCACTGAAATGGTACCTATTTATCTACTTGCAATTTCTTGCTTTCGAACTACTAGGTTGGCAGGAGCTGGGACCAGAGACAGGAGCTCACTCCGTCATGCAGTTCTCGGGTCTTGAACTGCTGAACTACCGACCTTCTGTTAGGGTACTAATAATCTGGAATCCCTTATGGGATCTAGCCCTTTCTGCTTTTAATTGTCTAACACCAGGCCACCATTGTAATAGTTGTGATGTAGTTTGATAGCCATTGTTTAAGAGTTAAGTTTATAGTTTTAATCTTGATTTTATTGTTTTACACTAATGTTGTAACCCGCCCTGAGCCCACTTGTGGGAAGGGCGGGATAGAAATTGAATTAAATAAATAAATAAAATATATAGGCAAACTGGCATCAGGATCTTGCAGAACTTTTATAGCAGTTACACAATGACAACTCAGTACTGCACCAAATCTAAACCAATAGGAAAGTGATCTATACTTCCTTCATAGCATACTTTTAAGAATACTACTGCCTTATCTATTGTATGCTACAAGTGCAACATGAATTGCTGCTGACTACTATAGTTTAAGAAAACCGGATATGTGTTAAAGGTTAGTTTGCCCTCTGAGGCAAGGAATGCAGGCTTTTGGAGACTTCAACTAAAAACACAGATAACAGTGCTGCCTCATCGCTGGGTTAAATGTCCCCCTCAATTCTTTACTTGACCTTCACAGATATGGCTACAAAACGGCTCATTCACATTTAGCCTTTCCCCCTGCTTCAGTATGCCACAGATGCACAGGGATCTAGACAAAAAGATGTCTTATTTTACCACTCCCAGTGGAATTGCTAGCAGCAGATGTAGGTTATATCAATCTTGAGGCAAAAGCAAATCTCTTGCTGGGCTTAGAGATGTATTTCGCTGTCTGTTGGGACAGCGACAGAGATTTTCATTCACCAAGGGAAGGACTTTAAAAAATGTATTAAAGCCCATCTGAGGACAACATGGGACCCCATATTTTTGTTCCTTGGATGAGTTTTTGAAATGGAAACCTTAAGAAGTATTTGCAGGTATACAGTGCTATTGCAGAGTACATGTAAATTTAGCTGGGCTTCAAATTAACAAATGATGCCCTGTCTTCTAAGGTTAGATGACTGACAAGCCGAGAGAGGGCCTTCTCAGTCACTGGCACTGAAATTATGGATTCCTTCCCCAGGGATATTCATTAGTCCCTTTTGCCATTCTCCTCTGCCAGCAGGCAAAGACTTTTTTGGTATTCCCCCAATGATCTCTCCTTCCCGGCTTCTGTTTTAATTGCCGGGTGTTTTCGTATATGTATTTTACTTTTGGCTGTAAAATGGTTTTATGATTGTTCTACCGGGCTCTCCTTTTAAATTTAAGGTGCCTAGGCGGTCCTTACTGAGCAAAACGGCAGAATATAAATTCTGTAAATAAGCACATATTTTTTTTAAATTTTTGAACAGTTTTCATAGCCCAACAAACAACACAACCATCTATCTGAGCCACATAATTACAAACGTTAAGCAAATCAAAGAAACAAGAGCCTTGTGGGATTTGCCTATGCTATGCAAAGAAGTAGGTAACAAATTTAAATTAACAACATTATCCCAACCATTATGCCCACCAGATGTCCAATTTAGTTCAATATGCCTTCTTTCTGTACTCTGTATGTATCACCCTCTGAGCATTTGAAGGTCTTCAGTGTGAGATTGCCCTAGCCGGATCAGGTAATTAGATTTAATTCAAAAGTATATTCAGTAAGTGATAATGTGGATTTTTAGGTAATGCCACGTTTTCTGAGAGATATCGTATTATGGGGTACCACAATTTCAATTTTTTTTTTCATAATTCTTACATGATTGAGACTGAGAACCATTCACTGTCACTTTCCCTAGAATGAAGTAGTCCCATAAATGTATTCTCCAGGACTGTAATGTAGCACTGTTTTCCAGTAATGTACCACTGTTTTCTAGGGCATCGCCATAGCTAGTTGTGCTACTGCCAGTAATAAAGAGATTGTTTCTGGTTTTGTTCTATTAACTAGATCCTCTGACCACCAATTCAGCAATGCTGCCTCTGGGAGGCAGGGTAAGTTACAACCAGTTATGATTTGTATCTCTTTCAAAATATGTACATATGTCCAGCAACTGTTGGGAGAGACTGAAGCCCAGTTATAAAGGAAGAAATTCACAAATTCAGTTACCGGCATTTGCAGGTGTCTATAACCTTGACCAATCTGTGGGCATTTCTGGAATTTTAAGAACAAGTAACTGAGTTCTAAAATAAAATTGGTGCCCTGGGGGAGGGGGGCAATCACAAAATGGTTAGTTTTGCGGGAGTAGACGTTGGAGATTCCAGACCATACATCCTCCTATGATGTAGGAAGCTATTTCCTAATGGGTGAATATAATAAACATAAGAGAGTATAGAAAAGAAAAGCCATGTTGGATCAGGCCAATGGCCCATCTAGTTCAGCACCCTGTGTCACACAGTGGCTAAAACCTGGATGCCATCAGGAGGTCTGCTAGCAGGGCCAGAACTCTAGAATCCCCCCACTGGTGCCCTCCAAGCACCAAGAATACAGAACATCACTGCCCCAGACATAGTCCTCCCTCTATACCATGTGGCTCATAGCCACTGATGGACCTCTGCTCCATATGTTTATCCAATCCCCTCTTGAAGCTAGGGAGCTCCCTGCAGACACAAAGACAATGCCTCTTGGGCTCTTCTGAGTAGGGAAGCTTAGATATGGAGAAGAGAAGCTTTCTGGAAGAAGCAAGAGTATGCCAGGAAACATATTGGCAAGCACTGTAGCACCTGTGGGCAGCATGCTGAGGATCACTGCAGTGAAGGGTCTCAGGAAGCAGGCGGCTCTTCTCTGCCTGAGCATTTGGACACTCACTGCACTGCCAATGAGAGTAGACAATGCTGGGTGTCTCTTAGATGGATCAGTGCTCTGGCTCAGACTATGGCAGTTTCATATGCACAAACAGCAGCTAAAGAGGCTGAGTGTTCAATAGAAATGCTTAAAATAAACAACATGATTAAATCATTTTCATTTATTTCCTGCATTCTGGTTGATTAAACGGAAAGAAATTCACATTTCGTCAAACCATATTAACAACCAAAAGCTGCTGCTCTTTTCTGAAGGAACCCCCATCATTCTTTCCAGGTCCTAGTTCAATAACCAACCAGATCCAAAATAGCTTCTGGAAATAAACAGGTGTGCCCTTTACTTGCAGACTAACCTGTAAAAATTGTCCAACACTGATTGCAACTAACCCCACTGATTAATCAACTTCAGTTGAGCCCACTGATTGAATTAATTGAACTCGCAGTCTAACAATGCAGTCGTAAGCAGAGTTACATCCTGCTATGCCCACTGATTTCAATGGATTTAGAAGGTTATAACTGTGTTTAGGATTGCACTGCAGGTATCTGTTATGTGCACTTTGTATGATGCACTTTATAAGGCATCTTATTGGTTTCTGTCCAGAGACCAATGGATGAGATGATGTCCAACTGATTTCATTCCATGATATAGCAAGTGATGCAGAAATGCAGTGATGTATTTTTGCAACTTTCGGCCTTTCAAAAATCAATGATAAAATCTCCCCCCTTTAATTTATACAAAAAACACACAACCCTAGATTCGTTATATGAATGAAAAATTAGTGTTATAAATGAAGCAGAAAACTTTAATCTTTCTTAGTGCAATATCCAACAAAGTGTAAATCCTTCCTGTTGTCCTAAGCAATAATTCACAACTGGATTTTCCCATAGGGGCAAAACAGCCCAGGAGATGAATGACAACTGTAGCCCAACAACAGTACCCAACAATGTGTGGATACAGTCACAGGGCTGGAACCTGCCAGCTTTTCTGCACAAGATTCACAAAATCTCACAAGATTCACACCCCCAGCCTATTGCTCTCAGCATCCTAGGAGGCGTAAAATCTTCATGCACCATGTAAGCCAGTGAGGTTTTGTGGATAAACTTGTTTTTGGGAGACCAAGGTTCAAGGCTTTGCAAGTGCAATTTACCCCTGACCTGGATAGCCCAGGCTAGCCCAATCTTGTCAGATCTCAGAAGTTAAGGAGGGTCGCCCTTGGCTAGTATTTGGAAGGGTGACCTCCAAGGAATACCAGGGTCATGACTCAGAGGCAATGGCAAACCACCTCTGAAACATCTATTGCCTTAAAAACAAGTTTAGCTTGCCACCTAGTGGTGCATAATGTTAAAAGAGCTAGAACTTCTGGCTGCCAGACAATCTTAGGATTTCCTGGCTATTTTACACACAATGCCATATAATTAATTAATTAATCATATGGTTATTTCCTAAAGCTGGGATATGGAATGGTAGGGGATTTTAGAAGCTAAGCACAATTGGTTCTTGGATGGCGAACCACCAAGGAAGACGCTACAAAGGAAGGGAATGGCAAACCACCTCCTCTTCTCACTTGAATAATGTTTTCCACATTGGATTCTGAGTGCTGATTTGTTCTGCAATATCAAGTCATGTTAAAACAAAGTCTTTTGCTAATGCAGGACTAAATGATTTTATAAAATTTATGATTTAAACATGCTTGTTTTTGGTTTGGTTTTTGCTTGCCATTCCAGGAGTCCATCTTGTGAGCCTGGCATTGGGGAGTATGCAGGCTACTGGGAAGAAGAAGAAGAAGAAGAAGGGAGGAGGAGGAGGAGGAGGGGATTTATACCCTGCCCTTCACTACCCAGAGGAGTCTCAGAGTGGCTTACAATCTCCTTCCCCTTCCCTTCCCCACAACTAACACCCTGTGAGGTAGGTGGGGCTGAGAGATCTCTTTTTGATAACTGCTCTTGAGAGAACAGCTCTGAGAGAATTTATGACTGACCCAAGGTCACACCAGCAGCTGCATGTGGAGGAGTGGGGATTCAAACCCGGTTCTCCCAGATTAGAGTCCACGCTCCTAACAACTACACCAAACTGGCCCAGAAAGTATTGGGGTCCAAGATCTCATGCTAAATGCTTATTCCTTGGGGGGGGAAGGGTGACCACTTGGCATTATCACAAAACTGAGCCAGTAGTAAAAGGGTTTCTCAATTATAATGTTCATGGGTATGGTGGCTTTGGAAAAGCAGTCTTTGTTTTAGCAAACACAAGACAATATTAAAGATTTGGGGGTGGGGAATGGTCTGGAGCTACTCATCAAAAACCTGGACTTAGAAAAGTGGCTAATTGAGTAGGTCAAACATTTGCAGACATTGAGCCTGACTTTAATGGCTTTAATTTGAGCCATGATTTATTACAGGGATACCACCTTTTGGGCCCAAGTGCCCCCAAACTCTGCAATGTCTACTTGCAAAAAGGGTGGTGTGCTGGCAAGCAAAAAGGCTGGGAACTAGCTGAGCGAGGGCTGTATTTGACCAGACACACTGGGAGCAAACCGAGCCACAGGAGAGCTGGCAACTCCTTAGGGACTCATCTAGGTCACTTGATTGGAGAACCTGTTCTGCACGCTGAGAAAAAATGGTCTGGCATGCTGCCCTTCAGCGTGCATGCAGAGAGAGCTGCCTGCCTCTGATTTACAAGGAGCCAAGCCCGGGCACCTGCTCCCAGTTAAGAGGCTCCACTGTAGAACGGCCTGCACTCATCACAAATAGCTTCTGACCTGGATAGCTAGATTCAAATCCAGTAGCACCTTAAGAGACCAACAAGATTTCCAGAGTATAAACGTTTGAGAGTCAAAGCTTCCTCTGTCAGATACAATATATAATTAAATATATACATAAAATTAAATTCTATTTATTCAACAGGAAATCTGTTACCCTTTAAGCTACCGCAGAACTCTTGTTTATCAAGAACGAGCGCTATCGTGATACCCATTAAAATGCATTTGATCATGGAACCATTGAGCCCTTTTAGTTAATGATGATTAAATATTTAATTTTAAAGGCATCAAAAAGGAAATAAAATGATACCCCAGGAAACTCAGGGTTATTGTCCATGAGCCCATATGGGGCACTTTAGGAACTAATTGGGGCAAGGGAAAAATTGTCCCTTGCTTGTGGGTGACAAAATACATTGACCCAGCCCAGAAAATAGTACGTTGACAGGTTACAGGAGTCAGCAAGTAACCTTATAGATAAGGAAGTATACCTGACAGCAGGAGAGGGAACAGCCGAATGTGCAGTCCAGCTCAGCTTCACAAATTGCTTGGTCAGGAAAAAGTATTTCTACTTCAAGTTCTCCAGCCAACTCTCATCATGTCTCCAAGAAAACCATTTATCACAGCTAAGCCGACAAACAGTCTGCATATTATCATTCTAATGCCCATCTTATAAGTCTGAACAGCACCTGGACTCTGTAAAGAGCTAAGTGTTAGGAATATATATATATATATATATATATATATATATATATATATATATATATATATGGTTCTTGACATTTTATCTTGGTCTGCTTAGTGTTGAAATGTGCTTAAATACCATTTGGAAACCACCAGTTGGTCAGTGGAACACAACTTGTGCCTAGATCAATAAAGAAATGGTTCCATCAAACTGTGGCCCTAAATATGCTGCTGCTACATGGATTAGGCAGCTGACAAATTCAGCTGCTGAGAGCACCAAAGTCACCTAGTATAGGAGGCCACATCTCCCAATATCAAAAGACACACATCCCAGCTGATGTGTTTATGTATTTAGGAAAATTGTATGCTGCTTTTCCAGACCTTGCAAAGGCAGCTCACAATAAAACAAAAGCAAGCAACAGACAGGAATAAAAACAACTTGTGCTAGTAAAAATGTAGCAATCTTACATATCAGTGTAAACCAAGCATGGGCCATACAAGGTGACAGCAAAGTCTGTCATAAGAGGAGTCCTGCTGGATCAGACCTGCAGTCCATCTAGTCCATCGTCTTGTCTCACACTATGGCCAACCTGTTCCCCTGGAGGGCCAACAACAGGGAATAGAGGCCAGGATCATCCCCTGATGCTGACCCCTAGCACTGGGATTCAGAGGCTGACTGCCTCTGAACGTGGAGGCTCCCCTCAGTCACCATGGCTACTAGCTACTGATAGACTTATCCTCCATGGATCTATCTAATTCCTTCTAAAGCTATTCCTGTGGCCATCACTATATCCTCTGGCAGCGAATTCCACATTTTAATCACTGTCCGCATAAAGAAGTATTTCCTTTTGACTGTCCTGAATCTACTCCTCATGAGTTTCATTGAATGCCCTTGAATACTAGTATTTGGGGTGAGGGAGACAGATTTCTCTTTGTCAACTCTCTCTACCCCATGCATAATTTTATAAACCTATATCACCTCTATCATTTACAAACCCCCTTTACCCATCTCTTTTCTAAACTGAAAAGTCCCAGTCTCTTCAGCCTTTCTTCATAGGAAAGGTGCTCCAACCCCCAAATCATCTTGGTTGACCTCTTCTATACTTTCTCCATCTCTGCAATGTACTTTTTGAGATACAATGACCAGAACTGTACACAGGATTCCAAAAGAGGCTGCACCATAGAGCTATACAGAGGTATTATCATATCGGCCATTTAATGTTCAATCACTTGCCTAATAATTCTTAACACAGAGTTTGCTTTTTCCACTGCTGCAGCAAACTAGGTCGACACTTTCATTGAGCTATTCACTATGACCCCAAGATCTTTTCTCTCTCACTCTCAGCAAGTTTATTTATTTATTTATTTATTTTACTCAATTTTTATACCACCCATTCCCTGCAACAGGGATCAGGGCAGGCGTACAACAGCATATGAAAACAAACATATGATAAAATTCAAATAATTCAGTTTAGACAGATGGCAGTCAAAATTTCCAAGAGTGCTATCTCCTGCGGGGGCGGGGGGGGGGGGGAGTGCCAGCCAGATCAGAACCTATTAGTTTATATTTGGAGCTGGGATTTTTTGGCCTAGTGTGCATCACTTTATATCACCTTTCTGTCATCCAGAAAGCCAAGTTATTTATTTATCTACTTTATATCCAGCCTTTCTAACTGAGACTCAAGTTAGGTTTTAAAATATAAACACAATGCAATGAGACAGCATTAGACAGCCAATGAACAATGTAATAAGACTAGGGTTACAAAATTAGAAGATAATCCAGATCAAAACAAAAACAGCCCCCACTAACCCATGACATACCATAAACAATGCAGAAAATGGATTACAGAAGAACATAGAAGGACAGCAAAACCAAGATAATACTTAAAGCCGTTAAATGGAATAGAATCCTCTAAGATATCTAATTATGAATCTGGCCCCATGCAAATAGAAAAAAACAATAGAATGAAGCCAAGTTTAGATAAGGGGTACCCTTCTGGGAGAACCCCCAAGTTTGCAGAAAAATGTGAAAAGTAAAACCAATGGAGGGGGATGTTGAATCCCCCAAAGAGAGGAACGTTGTCTGCACTTGCTAGAGATGGGAGATGGAGCAGTCGGAGTCACCACTGCCAGTTGGAGTCTCCCACAACATGAGCCAGGCAATGGCTGGAGTTGGTACAACAGGTAGACAGGCTGGCTGGCTGGCAAGTGGCAAGTCCAGCAAAGGGGGAAGGATGGAGACAAGTTTAACTACTTGCAAACACCTTCTGGAAGTGATGGAAGCAAGAGTATCTTCTGGCTTTACAGGGTTGATAGTGGGCAAAGGTCAAGCCTAGCATGCGGGAAGGAGATGCTGTCCAGCAGAGAGAGGTGCGCCCAGGAACTCATGGCCCTTAGGACTCGTTGACTGGACCTTGCCCGGTGAGAATGGATTGGTCCACAAGACTGAAGTCTGTGTTGTTAGACGTGATGGCCCAAAAGACTACCCTGGCTCACCAAAACTTTCACTAGGCTGATCACTGACATGGTCCTGCTTTGTACGAAGGAAGAAGACTGAAGCTCAAGTTATGCATGCCTTAGTTTTTGCCTAGACATTCAATTAGCAGTGTAGCATGCCACGTATGTGTATTATTTATTTATTTATTTATTTATCTTTATATTTATACCCCGCCCTCCCCGCAAGCAGGCTCAGGGCGGCTTACAAGGGCCAAGGGTGTAGTCATAGTTATAATGTTCCACTAGGGTTGCCAAGTCTTACTTTCTTTCAGTGGGGGGGGGAATCCTTGCTGCCCTGGGAGTCTTCTGGCACACGCGCAGAGCACGTGCGCTGTGATGACATCACCTAGAAGTGATGTCATCACGTTGGGCATGTTGGGGTGGGACCTCTGTAATTCAAGGGAAAATCATAGAGTTTTTCCTCGAATTATAGACTGTCCCACCCTGAAACGTGCCCAACACGATGATGTCATCTCTGGGTGATGTCATCGTGCCGGGCATGTCTCTGCATCCCGGCAATTTGGGGGTGGGGTTACCCCAGTGGCCCAATCTGGGCCGGGGGGAGTGGACCACTCGAGAGGGGGTTTCCCCGCCCCCAGGGGGACTTGGTAATCCTATGTTCCACTAGCAAAGCATGCTGGTGGTGGAATCCGTTGACTTCCAGGTGGGGAGTGTGCTGCCCCTAGTAGATTCTAGTGAGACAGTCAGTAATAGATCAGTAAATAGCTCTGCATCTTTAAATGCTTTGCATGCAGTTTAGGTACCTTTGTAGGTCACATGTTTCTATGTTAGCTCATGCTATCGGCTCAAGTTTAGAAGCCCATGAATACAGGGTTTATTGCCCTTTTCCTGTGTCTTTGTTCTAATCTCTTTATTGGCAAGGAGATGCATGGAAGCAATCTCTTTCCACCACAAGATCTGAGAAAATAGACTATTCTCTTGCAAGATGAACTGTATTACCCAGCCTGCTCATAGAACTTGAGTACTAACCTCTAAACTTTTCTGCAGTAGAATAAAATCACTTTTTACTATGAGTTACTTTCTTGGACATGTGTGTTGACTACTTATCTGGCAAATAGACTTGATCTGCTTTGGTCTTGAAACCAGAATAAGTCTCGTGAGTTGCCCACTTGTAACCTTATAAAAACACCCTCCTGAGTCTTTCCATTATACTTCAGCCCCTTTGCTTTCATAATTCTCCCCTTAATATTTCTGTTTTGTACATGCTGTGGAATGATAAGACGCGTAGGAGCCTTCTTGACCTCCTTGTCAGTCAAACCTCCCTCACAGGGTTGTTGTGAAGATAAAATGGACGAGAGGACAATAATGTAAGCTGCTTTGGGCTCCCATAGGGGAGAAAGGCACGGTATAAATAAAGTAAATAAATTAAAAAATATGTATCCACTAGAACTGAAGACACATTAGTGGCTGAAGGTATGCAGGGAATTAATCCAAGAAAAGAAGTGCAGCTCCGTAGGGAGGCAAAACAAACTATAAAGGGGGGACCCCCCCAGATTGGGTAATAGATTCTGTACAGCCTAGTAGTGTCCTCAAAAGGAGAACTTTTAAACGAACAAAGCCAGCTGTAAATTGTTGTAATGATCCTATTTATTTCTAATCATACCTCCCTGGATGGTTTAGCCTTTTTTATTTCTAATTTTCCTTGGAAACACTGGTCCTGTTGCTTTTTTTTTTTGTTCTGTAGCTGACAGTTCTTGAACATGTTTTCTTTCTTTTCTATGGATTAGGAATCATGCATCCACATTAGCTCTCAGCAAAAAAAAAACCTTTTGTTCTTTTGTTAATTAATTAATGCTTAATGCAAAATGAGTACCTCAAAGGAGAAAGATTTTTCGATCCTCAGGCAAATCGAAATTCATTATCATAGTAGTCTTCTTAGCCAGTCCTTCAAAATGTGCATTTTTTAAAAAGGCTAGTTGGGTCCTCTAACAAGTGGGAGAAAGGATTTTTGTTTCTCATAGTTCTAGCCAGCTGGCGTATATATCGACATATATGTGCATCAGGAAAACGAACAAAATTTTGCAAGCATCTCTCTGAAAAAATCCTAAAACTAGATAATTGTTATTGTATGGCATTGCATGTGGAATAGCCAAGAGATCCTAAGATTGCCTGGCAGCCAGAAGTTTAGCATTATGCACCACTAGGTGGTGAGCTAGACTGTCTTGTGGAGGTGACCATAGCTGTAATCAGTGTACCTTTCACAACAACATAATGCCTGAACTAGTCACAATAACACTAGGAAAAGTTGATGGCAGCAGGAAAAGAGGAAGACCCAGCATGAGATGGACTGACTCAATGAAGGGAGCCATGCCCTCCAGGACATTCTGGAGATCATTAATCATTAAAATGATAGGGTGTTTTGAAGATCGTTAATTCATAGGGTCGCCATAAGTTGAAAAGCGACTTGATAGCATATAACACGCATCCAATCAGCCATCAACAATCCTGAACTACTAAGCTTTGAGTAATTTCTGTTTCACTTCCTGTGCTGGTGCTCTGAGTGTTGCCGAAACTTCCATACAGAGGTACCCTGGGTACTGAAGGGCATCATGGAAGAAATTCAGCACCCTTCATTAACTCGAACATGACCTCACCGATATTGATGCAGAGTAGTCCTCTTTGTGCCTTTAAGCACTATAATAAATACAATTAGTTGGATGCTAAGCAATTCACTGTAATATGAAAATAAAATATACATATTAGCATAGTATGCAGTAGCCCCCTGTGCTGAAAAAGATGCAAGTACAACTGCTCAGGAGCATATCATCATCACCTTCCTTGTGTTTTGTTTCCTCAGGTAATATCTCCACTAGCAATCCAAAGGATCCCAGACTGACTCTTCAGAAGCGGCAATGGCAGGAAGTGAAAATTGCTCATTGAACCAGCTCAAATGTCCAGCACCACAACTCTCACTGGTGTCCTTTTATTCATTCCAGAAAGAGAACCCACTGTATTGTCATTTCCCCTGGAATACTGGCCAACCGGTTCATCAGTGGAAGCACCTGTACACTCTGCAGCAGGCCTGTAGCCAGGTTTTTTTTAATTCGGGGGGGGGGTCTTTAAATAAGTTTGGGGGCTCCCTGCACACACCCCAAGCAAGTGCCACAAATAAAATTTTTAAAATGGAAGTCAGGGGACCTTGGCAATAAGTCGGCGGCTGGGTCCCAAGATGCCCCACTATGACTATGGGCCTGCTCTGCAGACCCCCCCCCCAACATTCTCATTTGTGAATTGTCTGTGCTAATCTTCTCACTAGCAGCTCCTGCTTCTTTGCAATGCTTTCCTGAGGCACCCTGAGCTTGCAGATGTGCTTAATTCATTATTGTTTCTTAATTGTTCACAGCAGCCTACAAGTTTCCATGGTCACCCTCAGGGCAGTAGGCAGACACTATATCATCTGCCACCCTTCCTGATATGACAGAGAAATCACCAAAGAGGCAATGATCAAATCCTGAGCATCTCTTGGGTTTTTGCAGCCAAATGTCCCCTGATTTACGTTGTTACATTTGTTGGACAAAAATCTTGCCAATTAGTACGTTCGTGCAGACTTCTCAGCACTGCTTCTTCCCCTAAGCTGGTCTGTATTCCAAGAGTGGTTAGTTTTTCCTGTACCAAGATCTTGACAGTATCAAGAAATGTGAACCTCTACTTCTAGGCAGTCTCGTAAAACAGTGGTAACTCATAGCCTCATACTGGGCATTTTCTTTGTGACATTGGGGTTACTTTTGAATACAGGTAGTCTAGATGTCAAAGGACCAGCCAAAGAGACTTCCCTGTCTACACTTCGAGCCATATTTGACATTGTCCACTATCCCTTCCACCTTCAACCCCATCATCTATGGTTTGAGAAAGGATGATGTAAGAACATGCCTGATTAAGCTCCTGAGGATGCAACACCTGCTGGGTACCTCATTTTTTCTTGTTAAAAAGAGGTCAAAGATCCAACTCAGTCCAATGCAAGTGCCCATGCAACAATGAATGGAAAATCTTTCAGAATCTATTCTAGGCTTCTGTACATGGAGCCAAAAAGCAAGAGATTTTAAAATGAAACTATGATTTATGCTGCTGAGACCAATGGGAGAACTGTGATCCATAGAATGTTTTACTTCTAAAACAGAGACATGCCTGCCCTGCCAAAATGCTCTTAGAGGCATAGGAGTTCTGATGCACAAGAAAGTGTTCACACAGGCAACAGCATTCTCATCTACTTCAATGGGGAAAAACCCAGTGCCTGTAAAGATAATTGATTGGATCCAGCCAGCTTTTCCACTCCATCTTCCCTTCCTTACTGTGACTCCTGTCCCTCATGGCTTTTGTCCACACAGGTCCCATGTTCCCCAACATGTCCTGATCCTAAATAAAGTATTCTACTTTTGTGTTCTGTCTCACTGGCTAATGCTAGCTTGTACTAATAGACAGAGGCCAGTTCACTGACATGCAAGCTTGCTGGGTGACCTTGGGCCAGTCATGCTCTCTATGCCTTAACCTGCTTCACAGGGGTTTTGTGAGGATACACTGGAGGAGAGGAGAATGATATAAGCCACTTTGGGTCCCCATTGGGGAGAAAAGTGGGATATAAATAAACTAAATAAAATACAGAGGTCAATTCTAAAATTACTCTCATTTTGTAGGGAAAGTCATGCATATAGTAACATGACTGCTCTCTCACAATTGTATGGGTTGAATTGGGGGGGATTCTGCTAACAGAAGGCTCTTCTATCAGCAGAACAAACCTTTCATGCCCCTCTGCCTCCTACTGAAGTCCATGATCTCCCTGCTTTGCGGAAACACATCTGTCAAGAATGGCATGAGAGGCCAACTGGCTGTTTATACCAGGAAGCAGTGACTGGCAGAAATTAAAGCTGCCCTTCCATTAGCAGAACATTTCATCTGGATCCAGATCCGTAAGATTACTGGGCACCCACTTCCTGACACATGAACTAGGCTCAAACTTATATAACACATGAACTAGGGTCAAATATATAGTACAGAAATTGTATGCCTGCTTTCTTTTGTAGACGAGTATGAATGTCTGAGTGCAGAATACAGTGTAAGAATCAGTCCCACATTTTATGTATGATTTCCAAATGTTTTTAGATCCTAAAGCTGGGGAAGGCCTGAAAGCACTAGTTCAGCAGCTTACTGCCATAAATATTTCAGGTTATAGTTCACCAGCAAATGGGAACTCCAGCACAAAGTAGATGAATAATGAATTTTGGCTTACTGTGCATGAATTTCCAAGAATGCTGCCTGTGTAGTTTGAAAAATATTTGAGTTTATTATTGATGTTCCTCTAAGGCCAGTTAATTCACTTAAATTGTTGGACCAATGTACTATGGCCCAGCTGAGTAAGAGATTTCTAGTGCAGGGTTATTATTCCTAGTGTACTGGTTAATTAATGAACACTATCATTGTGCATTTCTAATTTAACTCGTGTACTAAAATATAAATTGGTTGAGTTTGATTAAAAAAACATTTTATCACAACTCTGATTATCCATTTTTATTATTGTTTCTGTGGGTGCAGTGTAGCCAACCAAAAGTTCTAGCTCTTTAGGTTATCCAGGGTGCATGCACCACAAGGAGGCAAGCTAGAACTGCACCCCATCTTACCAAGGTAGCAGTGAAAATATGCACATGAAACAACATCCTCCAAAAATTATGTGGTACAACTTGGGGTGTGTCTGCTACAACACTTAGATGCTCAGCTTTGGGGTTGGTGTAGAGTACTGCAGAATATGGTGCTTCAGTGTGGCTCAGCAGCCCCCATGTCTACAAACTCGATGTTCAACTCAACACACAAAAAAGGAAGCTGGGAAGATATTGAATCTGATATGCAGATTGTTACCGTGATGTTCAATCACCATTAAAATAGAACACCCTGCTGGCTGTCATGTAGGCAGGACTGGGAAAATCTGCCCATCCCATATGGGCATGTGGGGCAGCTCCTTGCCAGGGAGTAAGACAGTCAGCAGCTCTACTAAGGTCAGGTTGTGAAGGGATAGATGACATTCTTAAACCACCAGCTGTTTTTCTCCCTTCGCAAAGCTAGGAGACTAAGTTGAGTTCAGCTGGCTATTGGTTCAGCTAGCCATTTGCTGGCTACTGGGGGGGAGACCCCCCACCTTTTGCATGTAGCCTGTCTAAGGTTGCCAGTCTGGAGATCTCCTGCTATTATAATTGATCTCTAGACACCCAAGATCAGTTCCCATGGATAAAATGGCTGCTTTGGAAGGTGGACTCTATGGCATTATACCCCACTGAGGTCCCTCCCCTCCACAAATCCCACTGTCCCTAGGCTCCACCCTCAAAATCTCCAGGTATTTCCCAACCCAGAGCTGGCATCCCTAAGCCAATTTGATCTGAACGGGCTTGCATCCAGGCTGTTTAAAGGCATAAGAGCTTTCCTGCATGTGAGTCAATTCAGATTGGGCCATCAGGTTCTGTTCCTGTTATCCTTTAAATACCTCAGGTGCGAGCCAATGTGGATCTGGCCCATGCAAAGGAAGAAGGTTTTTACATGACAGCTGGGCCACACCACTTGGTTGGTGGCCCTCCAGGATGAGCCGAGTCCCCAGGTGGGCCCTGGTCCGGGTCAGGATTTTGCAACTCGACAATCATAGCAGCATTCAAGTCACTAGATAGCGTATCAATTTGATACTGCAAAAAGCACCATAGCCAATGGAAAGAACTGGACCTTGGAGCAAATGGGAGAAGCTGTGAGATGAGGCAGATCAGGAAAATTGTGCAGTTTTTCCGATATTCAAAGCACTTCACGTACTTTATCCTGTAACAGTCCTTACAACAGCTCTGTAAAGCAGGTAAATAGCATCATTCCCAGGTTGTGGGTGGGACTGTTAGGGCTGCCAACCTTCAGGTAGTGACTGGAGAGTTCCTGGGATCACAACTGATCTCTGGGTGAAAGAGATCAATCCACCTGGAGAAAAGGGCTGCTTTGGAATGTGAACTCTATGGTATTGTACCCCACTGAAGTTCCTCTCCTTGCCCTGATCTGGATAGCCCAGGCAAGCCCAATCTTGTCAGATCTCAGAAGCTAAAAAGACAACAGGAGAACCACAACTCCAAAGACCATGAGCAAGAATGAACAAAAAGAGCCGTAAATACGCTAATTATAATATAAAGTGCATAAGATATATGTAATACAATACAAAAATACAAAAGTCTTTCTCAGGTAGATATTTTCAGGTAAGTATTTGACGAGGTTCTCCAGAATACAGTCTCATTTAGTAGATGAACTTCATCTGAAAAAGAGCTATGAATTATTCTTGTAGAATTGCATAAACACATACAGCAAATGCAGAACATCAAATCTCATCGATTAACAATCAGCCAATAGTACTACGAATCATTCATGGGAAAAAACATATTGAAGATGAAGGCTAACCCTGTGTGGTAAACTCTGGCAAGTAAATGGATGGGAGACTTCCTTGAACTACCATAGCCGGGAAGCAGGGGCAGGCTTTATTCGGCCACCTCTCTAAATATCCTCCATGCCCCCAGTAGGGGTCAGTCACCAGAGGTTGCCATGACTTCCAGGTCCACACACATGCACATAAAAATACAAAAAAAAATAGACTTGAAGTCCCTCCCCTCCCCCAACCCCACTCTCCTCAGGCTCCCCCCCTCCCCGTAATCTCAGGGTATTTCCCAAACTGGGTCTGGTAATCCTACTGTTAGTTATGGCTTGCCTAAGGGCAGGAAGTGGGGTCATGGCAAAGGTGTCATTCACTCCAGGGATTCAGAGCTCACAGTGCAATCCTAACCACAGTTAGGCTTCTAACCTTTCTAAGGTCATTGAAGTAATTGGCTTAGAAGAGAGTAACTGTTTAGGATTGCATTGTCAAACTCTTAGCCACTATGCCGTTAAATTGTAATAATTTCTTCCAAACTGTTGGGGGAGAAATTGCATGTGAACAGAAATACTGCCCATAGACTGCAGAAAATCCAACTGAAGAGGCTTTGCTGCCTAGGGTCTGTTCCTCCCCCTCCCCCATCCCTTTCTCCAGCTATAGGAACAAGTGGAAAAGAATACGGTACCATCAGAGCCAGTGAGCTGGAAAATCCATCATAGAATCTCAAAGCTATTAACTAATGCTAGGACTTCGGGCATCCTAATCAAGCTTCATGTTCCATTAATAAAGCATTGACTTTGACAACATGAAGTCAATTTAGCTGAGGAACAACTAAAGTTTTGCCCATAAAATATAGAACCTAACAAGGGTTTGAAGATATGGGGCAACTGCAGTCTTTTATCAGGTGGTCGAAAGCAGGTGCAGGCTTAACACTCCACACTGTGAGAGCCAGTGAAGTGTAGTAGTTAGAGTATTGGACTAGGATCTGGAAGATTCAAATCCAAATCCTCATTCTGCCATAGAAGCTTGCTAGGTGAATAGGGACAGGCACAAATCTGGAAAATGCGGTTCACTTCGGTTTATGGATCGTGGCATGCCCTGTTCGTGAACCACAGACCGTCATGAATTTTTAGCAGCCTTATGAACTGGTTTGGATTGTGAGGTGGTGGAATGGCTCCCCGGTGTGCTAGATACACCAAAATTGCAGGGATTTTCTAGCTGACTCTCCTCTACCTGCCCTCCAAGTCTGAGTCAGCCCCCCCAGAAGGGCCCCCCATCTGTCATTTCCCCAGAAAACACTTTTCTAGGGGCACTTTCTTTGGGAGGCCATAACTTAGATCTGGTGGATCCAATCTTCACCAAACTTGGAGAGCAGGTAGACGAGAGTCAGCTGGGAATCCCCTGCAAGTTTGTTGTCTCTAGCTTACACAAGATCTATATACTCCTAAACCTGCACCTGTCAAATTTTGACAGGTGCGGGTTCAGGAGGGATAGAATGGATCCTGTGCAAGCTAGAGACATCAAACATGGGGGTCAAGTAGAAGAGCATCTGGAGGAGGTCCCCTGTGACTCTGGTGTCTTTAGCTTGCATAGGATCCATTCTATACTCTCCTGAACCCTCTGAACCTAGGCCTGTCAAAATGACTGCGTTTCAGTCACCCTTCCATGAACTTGACTTCATGAACCATGAACAAAGCAAAATTCATGCTGAATTTTGCTTTGTGGTTTGGTTTGTGCCCATCCCTATGGGTGACTTTGAGCCAGTTGTATATACTCAGCCTAATTTACCACATAGGCTTGTTGCAAAGATAAAAGGAAAGAGAGGAGAACGGAGTAAGCTGCTTTGGGTCCCCACTGGGGAGAAAGGAAAGGTATAAATAAAGTCAATAAATAAATAAAATGTGCAAAAGACATAACGGGTGATATAAGCTTTTACATATGCAAATATGTATAAAATTCTCAGTATCTTTGATCTTCCATTTGGTTTTGGGATAAGGAAGGATTATGGAATTTGGTAGACAGCAAAAAAAATGCTGTGATCATATGAGCCATTGCATCAAGATCCTTTTTGTGTGCCATTTTACTGATGGTCATAAGTGCTTCTGTATACTGACAAAACTATAACACCTAAAGACAGTGTGATGCAGGGCTCATTTCATAGCAGGAGCTCCTTTGCATATTAGGCCACACCCCCGATGTAGCCAGTCCTCTAAGAGCTTACAGTAGGCTCTGTAAGAAGAGCTCTGTAAGCTCTTGGAGGATTGGCTACATCAGGGGTGTGTGGCCTAATATGCAAAGAAGCTCCTGCTACGAAATGAGCCCTGGTGTGATACAACTGTGGGTAAGATGGCATTTAAGAGGGCTTCTTTGCAGTATGTTATCAATGCTAACATACATATCAGCAGTGTGTGTGTGGGGGGGGGGGGTGTGAGAGAGAGAGAGAGAATACCAGCAAAGGAACTGCTCCTAGTTAGACTAGAGTTAAGGAAGGGTGGAACGCAGAGCAGAGTAAAATTTTGAGAATGTGGAAATTCTCTCTCTCTCTCTCTCTCCCTCTCCCTCCCTCTCTCTCTGTGCCTTCCCAGATCTAAGTTGCAGAGCCCTATCTGCGTTTTTTCCATGCAGTTCAGAATCAACTGCCTGGAGGAGTTCTTTCCTCATATCTTCTCTCTTACAATGTTAGTTTGATCCTAAGGCCTACCACCTTCAGACAGAGGAAGGAAAAGTACAGAATTTCAGCTGGACCACCACTATATAATCAGCAGCCCAGCACCAGTGCCCTGATAGCTAATCTACTTTTATCATTTATCCAGGAAGGAATCGGCCCTTTCACTTACTGCAGTAGTTCCCAGTGGGTTGATGCTCTAGGGAGCCACTGGTGACCCGGAGCGAGTTAAGCAGTTTTCATTGTGGAGCTGGCAGCACTGTAGGGGCTACTTAGCTCATCTTGCTGCTTTATTTCCCAGTCCCATGGATGAATTTACTCTCTCTTTTGCCTTGCCACAGTGCCCATGTAGCGCTTGATGCCTCTACAGGCAAGCAGAAAGCAGGCTCCTGGAAACCTTAGCTTTGGCCCAAGTTCCTTAACATAAACATGATAACTAAGTGTTGTGTCGTAGCAACTCAGTTGATCAGCTCTGCCCTAATATGGTGGCTGAAGGTGCTGTCAAGTTGCAGCCAACTTATGGCGACCCTGTAGGGTTTTCAAGGCAGGAGACATTCAGAGGTGGTTTGCCATTGCCTGCCTCTGTGCAGTGACCAGGGACTTCCTTGGTGGTCTCCCATCTAAGTACTGACCAAGGTTGACTCTGCCTGGATTCCCAAGATCTGCCAAGATCAGGCTAGCCTGGTCCATCCAGGTCAGGGCCCATAGTATAGTAGGAACCAGTTATTCATTTCTAGGGAATATAAATACCGTCCCTTTTAAAACCATCATCAGCTTTCATCTACTCTTTATCCTTATGTTCTCTTTCAGACTTGAGCCAGCATGACCTCTGTAGCGTATACGCTCACCTCTTCATGCAGAGCAGCCAGTAGCTCCAGCGTTGATCTTGGCATACTGCACAGAGACTTCTGCCAGGGGCCCAGTCAGAAGGATTTCCCCAGTGGCCTTCTTTAAGCCCCACAGCAGCACCTCTCCCTCTTTTCTTTCCCAAAAGTTACCTGGCTTCATTTCTAATGTTCCTGCTAGCTGCTCTCCAGACTGGTTTCCCTTATTTTCCTGCCTTTCATACCAGGATTTATTAGGTGTAATATTTTATGAGTGTCTCATAGATCAGCTTTATTCTCCCCCCTTTCCTGCTCTTTTGTTCCAGACATCATCCCTCAAATACGAAGTATCACATTAATTCGAACCAACAGGAGTTGTAAACTTGGAGGGTCTGACTCACGGCAACCTGGCTTCTGTGTGCCTCCAAGGAGTACAGCTTGTTCTCAGTTTGTCTTTGTTAAACAAAGAAGTTATTTCCCTTTTCCACCGTATCTCCATGCCTACATTCTCATAAACATCCAGAAACAAGAGCTGCACCAATTCACAAAACAAAACAAAATGGAGGAGCAGGAGCCAGAAAGAAATCCCCCCCCCCCCGCGGAAGACATTGGAGGAAACAGATTTCTACCCCCAAAAAGATTCTTTCCCTTAGAGTTGATTAGTTCTATAAAAAAACCCCACAAAACAGTATATCTGCATTGTTCACACTGGCAAGATTTCTAAAGAGACTTCAACCCTGCCACAAAGCTATACTCTGGTTTAGATCTCTTCCCTAATCCTGAGTTGTGAGACCTAAAAGCACATGTGCATACTCTGAAGTGGAGCATGCACAGACACTGAACTCAGGTCTGGCTCAATGTGTTTGGATTCTTTAGTATTGCTACAGCACATGTTTAGGTTCATTATTCAGTTTGGTGGTCCCCACTGCAAGGTAGCAGGCCCCACTCCAGTAAAGAAGTGTCCCAACTCCAGTGACAAAGTGTTTGGAACAAGGGACTAAACAGGCGAGTTTAGTAGATGTGCAAGGAGGATAAGTAGCACACACACACACACACACACACACACACATACATACACACACAAATATACAAGTTTTAATATAAAATACACTAAGTGAAAAGGGTTAAATAATAAGGATAGCAAATAGTTAAAAAAATATATTTAGGTACCAACATTTTGTAATTTTTCAGTGTTGTAGCTGCTCAGACTACTCAGGTGTAGCTAATTTTAGTTCTCTTCTAATTTTCTGGTCTAGTTCTATTTTTAGTTTGGTTGCAGCTGCTCAAACTACTCAGGTGTGATTAATTTCAGTTCTACATAGGCTCAGAGTTCTTGTCTAGTTTGACTGTAGTACAGGAAGGGTTAAACAGAGGGTCAAACAAAGGACAAAGATTAAAACGGGGGGGGGGCAGAGGGCTAGCTTAAGCGCTAATATTATTTTGAAACTTTATTACACCTATAGATTTATTACACCTATATATTACACCTAATACCAGAGACTAGAGACAATGAGTTTAAAGATAAGGTTAAACCTTAGGCAGGTTTTTGTAACAGAGAAAGGAAAACAAATAACAAAACAAACTGCAGCTAGGGTTTAAATATAGCTAGGGCTTAAAAAACAGGTGTCCAACTTTAAATCTAAAAAAAAATTAAGCTAATTCTCAGTCTTTAAAGAATGTTTTTTTTCCCTACAAGAAAACAGGCAGTTACATATCTCCTGTAACTGCTGAGGTTGTTCAGCTAGAGTCCTCTTTAATCCAAGCCTAGAAGGGCTAAATTATCATTTGAAATTAAATTAGCATTGGAAATAATGGGCAGTTTGAGAAGGAGAGGTGCTCTTGTCTGAGCAGTTCTTTCAGCAATACTATTGTATACTGGGTTCTTAGCACTGAAGAGACGGACGACAACATAGCAAACAGCTTATTTATTAGTACACAATTTGAGATTAAAAATACCGGCCGAGATGGCCAACTTTATACACCACCTGGGACACACCTATAAGCCTTATTGGTGGGTTTGAATTTCCCGCCAGAGATCTTATTGGTAGACTAATGGTGGCCTAGGATCCTTGGCTCCTATTGTTCTAGGAGTCAAGCTCCAGGGGTCTGCCGCTGAACCTTAGTGGTGGTCAGCGTACATAACAAATACCCATGTTAATCAACCAAAGGCTGACTCATTCGTCATGCAGCAGGTAAAAGGAAGGTATTTAAAGAAACACAGGGAGGGCTGGGAGTCATCCATGGGTGGGCACCCCACCAAAGCACCCCCCATGGCTATAGGCCTGGGCTCTCTCTTTCTTTTCCCCACCCATCTGGCACATGTGGGAGTAGCTCTGGGTCTTCCTTCCTCTCCTCTCCCTCTCTAGCACAAGAGTCTCTACTACTCTCTCTCTCTCTCTCTCTCTGATTTAGGCAAGCACAGATAACATTCTTCTCATGGGGGGGAACTAACCCCCCCTTCATTTAGGTGGGTTCATATTTTTCTGCAAACCTGGGGGGTCCTCCAAGTCTGCAGAAGAAAACGACTTATTTGAGCCTGGCCCCATTCTCTATGGATCTGTACGGGGGTCGGTCACAGCATTAAATTCAGTACAAATCGGGGCCCACAAGATTGGTGGGGGCAGCTGAGCCCAGACCCCATGTTCTCTGGCAGCTGTTGTCAGGCCCAGTGTGGAACCCTGGTGTGGCCCCCATACTCTCCCTGGACTGTGGCTCTATTGGGCCCAGATCAGCTCCTAGGTTGTGTGGCCACTGTCACTGGCCCAGCATGGAGCCCCAGGGTGTGCTGCTGCTTTTGCTGGACCCAGTGTGGCTCCCAGCCTCCTCCAACTGCCGAGGTAGGTGTGTTCTCTGCACTTGCACAGAGTATGCTGTTATACTTTGGGGGAAATTTACCCCCCCCCAATATTAATTTGAAAATTTAAGATTTTTCTGCAGACCTAGGGGGTCCTCAAAGTTTGCAGGAAAATCTTTTTAGCATCCATGTGCCTCCGATCCATGCATTTAGATATCTGCAGATGGGGGCTAGAGGTCACTAATAGTATATAGATTTTTGTCCATTCAAGATCTTTGGAATGAGGCAGTGTAGAAAATGAGCTAAAAGTATAGGGACAAACAGAGACGCACTATAGGATTACTAACCTTCTGGTATAACAGCTGCAGCCCAGTAATTCTGCTGTAGTTTTCTTCCCAGTCTCTATCCTGGCTCTACATCTAGGCTCAGTCCCTGAAGAAGGTTTAGCTCAGGTTCTATGTCCTGGCCTCCCCCAGCCTACCTGTATTTTTTGAATCAAGAGTTAGCACTCCTAATTCAATGTCTAGACAACCGTACAATACATGTACATTGAAGTAGTCTTCTCTTTTAGTTCACGTAAATGGCTGATACCAGCAATATGATTTTGGACATGACTGCCACATTTAGAATGCTCTGGTGTCACCATGGTCACTGGCTTTGCTTAAACATAGTTGAGCATGTAAGAATGGTCTCAATTAACTGAAGAAAAACATAATCTTAGAAAGGTAAAACCATTCAGATCATGGTGATTTAATATCTGTGCACATATGTATTGATTGGGGGGTGGGCTTTGCACAGTGGACTAAGATTCTTCCCAAAGATTATCAACTATTCTGTGCACTTGACTCCCCCCCCTCAACTTGTGTAACTGAAAGATAACCCATGGTCTCAGGCATAGACGCTATCACCGTGGGGTATCTGGATATATGGACTCTCTTCTAAGACCCTAACCCCATCAACACTCCTAGATATGTGCGTGACACCACAGACTTTCTTTGGAAAATAAAATCTTTGGACAACCTTCCAGAGAATACTATTTTAGCACCCATGGATATGGAATCTCTGTACACCAACATCGCACACAAAGATGGATTATCCATAAGGAATATGATTTCTGACAATTCCACAGCTGACTTTGCCACCAAACGATGCCATTCTGTTCCCACCCATATCCACTTTAAATTTGGTGACAACTTGTCCTCCCCTCTTCAGATTCTGCCCTCCACAGGCACTTCGCCCCAAATTTTCAGGAATTTCCCAAGCTGGAGGTGGCAACCCTAGTGTCACTCATTTTTGTCATAGTTTGACAGCATGTGTGTCATTTGGGGTGAATTGGTTGGTCCATTCCAAGCCTCCAGTCAACACATCTTGTACCCAGAATGCCAGCCAATCAGGGCAGTTGTCTGAAGAGGACATCTCTGGGACATCCACAAGCAGAAGGAGTGAATGCTGGGAAGTGTGTCACAATTAGAATTATTCAAATAGCTCTTTCTTCTTGCAAACTATATTCTGGCTTTCTTAGGATGGCCTAGAGGGGAAGGTCTGTGGCTCAGTGGCAGAGCATCTGCTTAGCATGCAGAAAGGCCCAGGTTCAATCCCTGCATCTTCCGCTATGAAGAAACAAGTAGCAGGTGATGTACAAGGGCTCTAACCAAGAATCTGGAGAATAGACAATATTGACGTCAATGGACCAATGCTCTGATTCAGTAAAAGGCAGCTTCATGTATGTTGATGTGTGCCTAAGAGGAGCTGATAGATCTTTTTCTTTTGGGGAAGTTTCTATGACAAAAAATAAATAGCTTTTTAAAGTGCTTGGATTCCATTGCAGTATGCCACTAGAAAATAATGGCATGTATCCTGTAACTTATTTTTGTTCCATAACAGCAGCTTTCCTGGTAGGCTAACTGGCCGTGAGCTAATTTCATGTTCGGAGACTCAAAAGTTGTTTGTTTGTTTTACTTTATGCTTGCACAGCTAAAATTACTCTGTGCTTAAAGTAGGTTCTGGTTGGTGACAGGAAATGTAGCTTTCACTTGGCATTAAAAGAAATGTAATCTGGAAAATTATCCTACTATTTTTGTTTCTGTTGTAAAATGCCTGGATTTAGCACACCATTTTAAGTGTACAGGTTGCCTCTTTGACAGACCCACGAGGGTGAGATGGGACCCGGGAAGGGGAAATCTTCATAGATGAAAACAGGGTTACCTTTAACTGTTGTTCATTGAGTGGTCTTCTGCGCAGGCATACATTGGGATTGCGTCTGTGCAGGCCAGGCATGGAAAAGATTTCCAAAGCTTTCTAGTAGGCCAGGAGTGCCCCTCCTCCCCCTGGTGCTTTTTGCCAAAATGATCACATGACCAGGAGGAGGGGAGCTACTCCTTCAGTTCTCTCCATACTGTCACTGGAGACCCCAAGAAACTAAGGTTTCAGAGCGTTCACAGTGGGGCCAGAGGGAGAGATGTGTGCCTGTACAGAAGACCATTTGATGAACAACAGTTACAGATAAGTGCAACCCTCTTTTCATCATCATAGCTTCTATGCAATCCCATATTAGGAGATTAGCAGGCTCACTGAGTGAAGGAGGTGGGTGTGAAAATCTCAGAGTAAAAGACCATGGAGCACCACCTTCTCAGCAGTTGGTTAGCATCCCATATTGACCTTCACCCAAGAACTGTCTTATAAAAGGTGCAGGGAGCTCTCTACTAGAACCCGATTGAAATACACATAAGAATGTGGCAAAGAAAAATGGCACTCTTCTGGAGACAGTCGTGATACGTAAAGTGACATTCAACAGCCATGCACTCAAGACAGAGTGTGATAGCCTCTACCAGCCCACAAGCATGGGTTGTGTGAGGACACTGACCAATCCTCCTTGGAGCTGAAGAGACCAATACAAAGTATTGGTCCAGTGTTGAGGTCCAGCAGACCAAAATCTTAGTAAAGAACCGTTTTGAACCAGAGGTTCTGTCAGGCAATGCCTCCAGGTTTCTCCTCTCGGAGCAGACAAAGCCAAAGAGGGGGAAAGTGCCTTTATTCAGGCTGGTGCACAGCCAAAGCCTTTGAAAAGAGCCAGTGAATCCAAGGCTCTGTCATACCACACCTCACCAGGGAGGGGGAAGGTGCCTTGTTTCAAGCTGGCATGGAGTTATCACCCCCTAAAAATATCCAGTAGGGACAGACGTATGTGCTGTTAAGTTGCAACTGATTTCTAGCAACCCCAGCAAAAGGCAAGTGAGAAGCAGAGATGGTTTGCCACTGCTCTCCTCTGCAGTCTTCCTTGGTAGTCTCCCATCCCATTCAAGTACCGACCCTACTTAGCTTTCTAGATCTGATGAGAGTGGACTATACCTTGCTGCCTTCCATTCAACTGGTATCCTAGGAAGAAAAAAAATGTAATCTTTACTTTGAGGTATAGAATATAGGATACACAGGTTGGGTGTAAATTGCATCTTTTGTGCAGAACAACGTGCAGAATGGTTTCACAACTGTAAATGTCTTTGATTTGTCATGTAGACAAGATCTAATTCTAGGAAATCAGTGTAGGAGACCATATAGGAGCAGCCCACTAGCTTTTGCTATAATTATGGTAGAAGCTTATTTGCATTATGTGGAAAGGCCTCTGCTGCCAAGACAAGAAAACCTGATTCTTTATTTGCTTGCAAATCATTTGTCCATATAAATAAATGCAAAAAATCTTTGAAAGCACAAAGTCAAACAATATTCACGGACATGTTTGTTTAACTATCTAAAGCTTCTCTGGACTCCAACTTATACGTGTCCACCTCTGCAGCCTCATACTAAGACCAAAAGGTAGCAAGCATTACTAAATTACTGGGAAAACAAAAAATGAGTGTAGTGGTACTGTAAAGAATGATAGACTTATTATGGCCAAAGCTTGATGCATGAAGAGAATCCCTGGACTCAAGGTACATGGCTATACAAAGTGTGCACATTCTACATGTGCAGAAAGAAGTGGAATTGTGTGCTTGCTGGCACTATCCCTGGAAATCCACACGTGCAGCTTAAAACCTATAGTGAGCCCCACACACATAATAGTGTACAATGTGGACTTTGTGTGCATGTCTGAGTGCTGGGTCCCAGTTGTGTATACAGAGCCTACATGCATGGACTTGTACATGCACAGGGCTTGCTGAAGATGTTTGTATGAAAAAAATGATTGGTGTGTTTTAAATGCCTGAAAAGGGCTATAGTTATTCTAGTTGTGTTTGACTCATTTAATGCCTATAGTGGGTAACAAATGCTTTGACACTATATAAAGTTTTGGTTAATACAATTAAACCTGAGTCAGTAAGGAAAGGGTTATGCCTCGATGTCTGTGTAAGAGAATTATAATTGTTTAGGATGGACTGGAGATAACTAGGGGTGGGCATGAACTGGGAAAATGTGGTTAGTTTCAGTTCATGGCATGCCTGGATCATCAGCCATGAACCATCGTGAACTTCTGGAGCCAAATAAACCAGTAAGGTTCATGAGGTTCATGATGTGGTAGAATGCCCCCTGGCATGCTAGAGACACCAAACTCACAGGGAATCTCCAGCTGACTCTTCGATACCTGCCCTCCAAGTTTGGTGAGGATTTGATTTGTGGGGTCCAAGTTATCCCCCACCAAGAAGGTGCCCCCAGGAAAGTGTTTTCGGGGGAAATGACAGGTGCAAGTTTCCAAGTTGTTTCTAAGGCTGGAGAATTCTGCCCCCCCCCCCCCCACTTTGAAGTTTCATAAACATTTTGATTGAGGGGAGACAGTCTGTCAGGAAATGTATCCATTCACGAACTGCCACAAACCACTTGAAAGTTCGTGGAAAGTTCATTCTGGTTGACCTGCCACTTTAGTTCATGAGCCAGTTTGTGCCCATCCCTCCAGATAACTGATGACATAATTGGAGATATTTTAACTGGAAGCTGTAGGTGACGACAAGCAGGGTTCAGTTACATTCACGCATGGAACCCAGCACTCCAGACATGCATACAAAGTCTACATTGTAAACTATTATATGCTTAGGGCTCACTGTGGTTGTTAAGTGTAACCTACCTCAAAGGGTTGCTCTGAGGATGAAAGAGAAGGGGAGAACAATACTGTACAGCTACTTTGGGTCCCCACTGGGGGGAACAAGTGTGGTATAAATATCCCAATAAAGTAAAAGAATGCCTGATCATGGAAGCCTATTTTTCTTTCTTTTAACCAAACAGCTTCCCAGTGCTTTTCCTACTAACATCATGAAGAGTTAAATATCTCATCATGAAGAGTTAAATATCTATGCTAACCTGAGAAACTTTGGGATTTACAACACCAACACAAAACTGGCTCACATGGGCATAGTGTAGTTTAATTTTTAACCTTCTGCAGAGTGTATTTTTCATCACCCTGGATCTGCAGTGAGGAGATAAATTATGTATTTAGGCATTTGACAATTTTATTAAAGCTTCATTCCCATCTGATTTCTTTCAAACGATCCATATTTCAGGCATATCATCCTTAATTAATCTTGGCAATAGCAAGGAAAATTGGAAGATTGCTTTATAACTTGTATTAAAAGTGTTCTCCCCATTTCCTCCAGATTAGTTTAACTCTTGGAACAATGTCCTGCAGGGTGTTTTTTCTTTCCTACACAGAAACTGTGCATGAGCCTACATGCACAGTGAGGTTTGATGCCAGTGCAAACACTTATTTTGCTCTGATTAAATATGTAAAGCCACATGACTGCTTTTGTAGAGTAGAATAGAGTAAAGTAGAGTAGAGATTGGATTTATACCCCGCCCTTCACTCACTTGGGAGTCTAAGAGTGGCTTACAAACTCCTTTCCCTTCCCCTCCCCACAACAGACACCCTGTGAGGTAGGTGGGGCTGAGAGAGCTCTTTCCCAAGCTGTTCTTGAGAGAACAGCTGGTACAGAGCTATGGCTTGCCCAAGGTCATCCAGCAGGTGCAAGTGGAGGAGGAGTGGGGAATCAAACCCGGTTCTCCCAGATTAGAGTCCACACACTTAACCACTACACCAAACTGGCTTAAGCAGAGAGTTCACAATAGGGGTGTGAATTTGGTATATACCAAGCTGAATAAATAGCCCCAAAATACCTTATCAGTATTTTGGGGGTATTTATTCTGATTTGGCTATCAATCTAGCTGAACCTGAATAAAAACTGATATTATTCAGCTTTTATTTGTGCACATCTTGGAGAAGCCAAGTCACACACACCCCGCCCCCCGTGCACCCACCAATTTTTAAACTAGGAAGAATGAAAAACACAAAATTTGAAATTGCTAATTTCTTTTTAAACAAATATTGTTTTTTAAAAAAACAAGTAATACAGTCTCTGATTTTCCCCACCTCACTCGTGTGTGCTTCTAAACCCTGTCCTTCTAAGCCAGTTTGGTGCAGTGGTTAAGAGTGGTAGATTCTAATCTGAGAACCGGGTTTGATTCCCAACTCCTCCATATGCATCCAGCCGGGTGGCCTTGGGCCAGTCACAGCTCTGTCACAGCAGTTCTCTCAGAGGCCTCTCAGTCTCACAGGGTGTCTGTTGTGGGGAGAGGAAGGGAAGGATATTGTAAGCTGCTCTGAGACTCCAAGTCTGAATAAAGAAGATGTGTAGTACTTGGAGGCTGGATGGCTTGGCCCTGACTTGAGCGGCCCCTCTAGTGCTGGCCCACAGCACCAGAGAGGCTGTTGAGCGGGGCTTGTTCCTGGGCCATTTAGCCTTTCCAGTCAGCCTGCTTCTCTTATACACTGAGAAGTCACCCACAGGCATACACAGAAGGGTTTTTTTTCTGCGGGAAACAGCCAGAACTGTCAGAAGGCCCTCTTCTGAAAGTCTTCTTCTCACAGAGAGAAAATGTCTGCATAATGCTCCCCCCCCCCCC
Organism: Lepidodactylus listeri; assembly: GCA_029233225.1. Classification (NCBI taxonomy): domain Eukaryota; kingdom Metazoa; phylum Chordata; class Lepidosauria; order Squamata; family Gekkonidae; genus Lepidodactylus; species Lepidodactylus listeri. The sequence goes on from JARCFY010000009.1 coordinate 28,221,492, forward strand.
CAGTTAGGGATGCCAGCCTCCAGATGGGACCTGGGGACCTCTTGGGATTACACCTCATCTTGATGACAGAAATCAGTTCCCCTGGAGAAAACGGATGCTTTGGAGGGTGGACTCTCTGTGGCATTGTAACCCACTGAGGTCCTTGTCCACCCCAGGCTCCATCCCCAAATCTCCAGGAATTTCCCAACCTGACGCTGGCAACCCTACTCCCCCATCCCCTTTTGGTGGCCATGGGGGACCTGGGAACCCTACACCCAGTATCACTCAGGGCAGAATGGTGAGAAGACCAAGCCGGTCTCTGAATGGGTTATTTCCCATTCGCATTGTTTTCCTGGTGCCCTGTCACTTTAAATATAGAAATGAACCCAGATCTATGCTCCTGTTTAAAATAAAGCCAGGCCACCTGGCCAGGGAACAAAACTGGTAGCCACCAGGACCCCAGCTTCTTCTCTGTGCTCAACTGCCAGTGCCAGGAGCCACCTAGGGCACTGGTGGCGAGGGCTCCTGGCCAGCCCCAGCCCCGCACTAAAGGGACACAGGAGGGTGGGGAGAGGACAGGAGGCGAGCCAGGTGGTGGAGAGATGGGAGCCACCCATGGACAAGCGGTGGCAGTGGCACTTCACTGAGGAAGGATGAGGAGAGTGGCACCACTCGAGGGGGCTCTCTGTGCAGCAGCGCGTCTCTTCTTGCCCAGGCAAGAGTGGGAGAGGGAGGGGTGGATGTACAGGCACCCCCTGCTCTCCCATCTCACTCTTCAGGGCTGTAGCGGGGAGGGGGACAGAAGGGAGGGCTCTGCTGGACTCGGCGGGGCTTCCCAGAAAACGCTTGCTGAGTGGGGGGTGTGCTTGAGCAGCCGGCGCCTCTCTGCGGAGCCCTTGGCGTGCAGGGTTTTTGTTGGGTTAGGGCGCTGAGCAAGTGGAGTGGAGCGGAGCAGCAAGCAGGGCTTTTGGTGAGGGGCGGGGTGGGGTGGGGTGGCCGGCCAGCGGTGCATTCTTGTAAACTGGCGCTATAAGGCAGCTGCCTAACCCCGCCTCTATAGTAGTGCCGGCTCTGATGGTGTGACCTCATTCGGAATACTGTGTACAGTTCTGTTCACCACACCTCAGCAAGGATATTATAGCATTGGGAAAAGTGCAGAAAAGGGCAACTAGAATGATAAAAGGGTTGGAACACTTTCCCTATAAAGAAAGGTTAAAGCGCTTGGGGCTCTTTAACTTGGAGAAATGATGACTGAGGGGTGACATGATCGAGGTTTATAAGATTATGCATGAGATAGAGCAAGTAGAGAAAGAAATACTTTTCTTCCTTTCTCACAATACAAGAATTTGTGGGCACTCAATGAAACTGCTGAGCAGTTGGGTTAGAACAGATAAAAGGAAGTACTTCTTCACCCAAAGCGTGGTTAATACATGGAATTCACTGCCATAGGAGGTGGTGGTGGCTACAAACATGGACGGCTTCGAGAGGGAATTAGATAAACATATGGAGCAGAGGTCCATCAGTGGCTATTAGCCACAAGGTATAAATAGGAACTCTCAGTCTGGGGCAAGTGATGTCTGTATTCTTGGTGCTTGGGGGGGGGGGGCAACAGTGGGAGGGCTTCTAGTGTCCTGGCCCCACTGCTGGACCTCCTGAGGGCACTTGGTGTTTTTGGCCACTGTGTGACAGAGTGTTGGACTGGATGGGTCATTAGCCTGATCTAACATTGGCTTCTCTTATGTTCTTATTATGTTTTTAAGTGTTACTAGCCCAGAGTTATCCAGTAAATTCAGGTTTGTTATCTTATTTTTCTGCATGTGTGAAGCAGGCCTTTGATGTGCCCCACTGCAGTGCTCCCCCATTATGCAAGATGAGGTAAGTGTTTTGCACAAGAGAGGGACTTTGAACTTTTCTGTATCATAACTAAATAGCGGTTTCTGTAAATCCAGAAAACAACAACAACTCGGTATGTTAGGATTATTTTCAGATCAGAAATGACAGGCTTCACACATATACAATTTCCTCCCCCTCATCTCTAGTTTACATCACACCAGCCAGTAACTCCAACAACATTTTTGTACACCTTCCCTTCTCATCTGCAGAAATGGTTGTGGTGGACTGCTGTGACCAATTAACTTTAGGTACAAAATTCAAAACTCCATTTTAAGACTAGGTCCCCACACCTTCTCTTTTCTTTGTCTGAACCCTTAGTGATAAGTGAACTTTGAGTTTTCTGTCTTAGTGACATCCTTTAAGGAGTTCCACTGAAAATAAACATTTTTTTCCCTGTGAGATCAGCCTTAGATGAGAATGGACCACAGTCTCTCTGTTTCACAAACTAATTTTCTGTCATTCATCATAGTCTTACATCTTGTGATTGACTCTCTGATTCTTGCAATGACTAAAAAGACTCACCAGCCAATCAAGATGACAGTGGTCAATTCATCTGCAAATTAACTTGCTATATGAGATCCTTTCGTTGGAGATGCCCAAGGCTCATTTTGTAGCAGGATCTCCTCTGCATATTAGGCCACACACCCCTGATGTAGCCAATCCTCCAAGAGTTTACCGTAGCCCCTGTTAGAAGAGCTCTGTAAGCTTTTGGAAGATTGGCTACATTAGGGGTATGTGGCCTAATATGCAAAGGAGCTCCTGCTACGAAATGAGCCCTGGAGATGCCAAGGACTGACCTCTACCACAAAGCCAAAGCCCTTCTCTCAATTTTAGTGGTACCTTAGTGGCAGCTACCAAAGGTAGTATTGGTAGACCAAAGGCCAGACTTGCTATGAAGCAGCATTTTATTTATTTACTTTACCTTTCTCCACAATGGAGACCCAAACCTGCTTGCTTTGTTCCCCTCTCCTCTATTTTATCCTTACAAAAACCCCATAAAGCAGATTAGGCTGAGACTTTGAGTCTGGCCCAAGGTCACCCAACAAGCCTTCACCGCAGATTGGAGATCTGAACCTGGCTTTTCCAGATCCCAGTCCACGACCACTACACCATACTGGTTCTCCACACTCACATGAAGTAGACGACTGAGAAGTAATATGATCACCATCTTCAAGTACTTAAAAGGCTGTCACATAGAGGATGGTGCGGAGTTATTTTCTGTTGCCCCAGAAAGTCGAACCAGAACCAACGGGTTGAAATTAAATCAGAAGAGTTTTTGGCTAAACATTAGGAAGAACTTCCTGACAGTAAAAGCGGTTCCTCAATGGAACAGGCTTCCTCAGGAGGTGGTGGGCTCTCCTTCTTTGGAGGTTTTCAAACAGAGGTTAGATGGCCATCTGACAGCAATGCTGATTGTGTGAACTCAGGCAGATAATGAGAAGGAGGGCAGGAAGGGTTGCCTCAGTGCTTAGTTCTTGTGGCCCTTTCTTATACGCCCAGGGAAATGCTGATCACCACTTTGTGGTCAGGAAGCAATTTTTCTCCGGGCCAGTTTGGCCAGGGATTCCGGAGATTTTTGTCATCTTCTGGGTGTGGAGCGGGGGGTCACTGTGGGTGTGGAGGGGGTTGGACTAGGTGTGCCTTGTGCAGGGGGTTGGACTAGATGACCCAGGAGATCCCTTCCAATTCTATGATTCTGTGATTATACCTCATAGCTGAAAGACGTCCCGACTCTTGCTTGAAATTTCCTATCTTGAACAAGTGCAGCTAATATAGACCCCTGACTACATGCTAAGGATGCCAGCTTCCAGGGGGGACCTGGGGATCCCCCCAAATTAAGCTCATCTCCAGACTACAGAGATCAGTTCCCCTGGAGAAAATGGAGGCTTTGGAGGATGGACTCTATGGCACTGTACCCCACTGAAGTCCCTGTCCTCCCCAGGCTACACCCACCAATCTCCAGGAGTTTCCCAGCCTGGGATCTGGCAACCCTGCTGATCTGCCAGTGGCCAGGAGGGACCGGGCAACCCTACTACATGCCACTTTCCCCTATAGGGAAGAATCAGGATTTTACTGAGAGAATTCTGAAGGCAGCCTCTGGGCAGTTGCCTCCGGAAGGAAAGCTCAGAGGTATTTGCCTTGATATCATGCCAAAGGGAAAAGAACCGCAGCTGCCTGAAGGGCTTTTATGTCTTATTATCTCTTCCAGGTAATTTCCCCTAGCAATTGAGAAGGGGGGGGGGAGGAATTAGCTGAGTGAGACGAGAGACAAGAGCCTGCTGGGCCAGCAGCATCTCCTTTCTGAGCACGATGTCAAGGCAAATGCCACCAAGCTTTCCTGGAGCATCATCTGTGGCTTCAGAATGCTCAGTGGCCAAACTGGCTACTTCTCACACAGGGAACAGCAGAGCTTCTGGTTCGATGCTAGCGAGGATGTGAGCTGACATTGCATCATGTTACTCTCACAGCCAGTGGCTCAGATATACAGAACACGGAAGGGGTCCCTCTTCAAACTGTTCCTGCAGAGAGGGGATAGATAAATCTATGTATTTATTAAAATATTCATACCTCACATTTTCTCTTGGCTCAGGGTGGCCTACAACATTACAAATGTAAACCAAATAAATTTTAAAATCCAGTTGCCTCCCCCCCCCAAAAAAGTTGCCTGTTGTTCATACCCCTCAAAAGTCCTCAAAAGTTCATACCCCTCAAATAAACAAGCCCAGCAGCATCCACTGAAGATCCCCAGCAAGGGGGCTCTCATCCTGTCACCTCTTTGAGGGACACATCCCACAGAGTGAGACCTGGGACCGAGAAAGCCCAGGGCCACGCAGGCCGACTTAAGGGGGAGACCCACCTGCAAATAGTCTGAATGTTGTAACTGAGGCACAGGAACAGATGGGAGGAGATGCTCCTGCAGATAGGTGGGTTGTGAAGGGCTTTGAAGGTCATAACCAACACCTGGAATTGGAAAAAATCTGTCAGCCAAAATTTATTCTATTTGTTTAGTTCATTTATACCCCGTCTTTCTTCCCAGGGGGACTCAAAGGTGCGTTCAGACGGGCAGCTAATCCTGCCATTGGCCCGGCTATAATTTGATCTAGATCTTTTAAATCCAGCATTACAGGACCAGACAGCTCCCCCGTGAATCACTTTACCGTGTGTGACTCTGCGGTGGATTATCTAGACGGCATCCACCTTAAGGAGCCATGCAGTTGGCTTTTTAAAAAAAAATCCTGTTTGTGAATGCACATATGTGGATATGTGCTTATCTGCATATGTGCTTATCTGTATATCTGTATATGGGCATATGTGCCTCACCGTCTGTGGACGTCACATCACTGAGTTTTTTAAACTGGCAGCCATTTGGGATGATTTGGAGACCATCCCTATGGGCTGATTACATGCTGGTGGAATGACTGGATGGTGGAAAGTCCGGCATTGGCCCATTGGCCAGCTTTAGACCGGACTCTAAGTACTATTTTTCAAGTACGGATCCCTGACAGAGATTGACGGGCTACTAATGAAAGTGGCATGATTCCCAGATATTGAAGTCTGGACGTGCACTTTAAATCCAAAAGAACCATCTGAATGCACCCAAGGTGTCATCACTCTCTTTCCTTCCATTTTATCCTCACAACAACCCTGTGAGGTAGATCAGGCTGAGTGTGACTGACCCAAAATGGCCAAGATATGTTCTCATCAGCTAGTCCCTAACAATAATTGGACTGATGCATTCTGGACCAGCTGTGATTTCTGAATAGTTTTCAAATGCAGCCCATTGTAGATTGTGTTACAGTAATCCGACTGTGAAGTTTCAAAATCATGGATCAATGTGGCCAGATTGGCTGAGTCTAAGAAAACAGAGCTGGCAAACCAGATGCACTTGATAGAAGGTGCTCTTAGCCAGTGTGCCAGACAAGTTTTTTTTCAAATGGCAAGTCTGGGCCAGGAGCACCCTCAAGTTCTTAAACCTGTTCTGCAAAAGCCAGTTCCACCTCATCCAGATACAGCTGGATCCAACCACTGTACAATATCAGCCTTCTCGATCAGCTTTACCTCTGCTTTGGCTATATTCATCTTCAGCGTGCTGTCTTAGCTACCTTAACACAGAGATGCCATAAATTTAGGGATCCTTTAGGTGAGAAATGGGTGAGAGGACCACATGGTTTTTAATTTACTTCACCAAGCATGTTAACATTTATTTTGGAATAATAAATGACATATGAGAGGAACAGAAAGACACAGATCCATACATAAGCGTCAACTATGGGGGGGGGGTCTCGAGCCACCCCCGAAATTTCCCGGGGGGAACGAAGCCCCCCAGCAAAACAGAGAGCCCGCTGCCATGCCTCCCCACCGCACCTCCCCAGGCCCTTCCTAGGCCTGCCTGCCGCCACCGCCTCTCTCCCCCACCTGGCCACTCCTGCCTCCTTCCTTCTCCCTCCCTCCGTCCCTCCCTCCCTCCGTCCAGGGGCCAGCTGGGCAAATGCCCAGTGTGATGGCGTCACCTGGAAGTGACGCTATCATGCTGGGGACGTTGCCGGGGCGACACTCTAGCAATCGCCCCGAAACTCTATGGCACCATAGAGTTTCAGGGTGATTGCCAGAGCGTCGCCCTGGCAACGTGCCCAGCATGATGGGTGATGCCATCACACTGGGCATTTGCCCAGCAGGCCCCCAGATGGAGGGAGGGAGGGAGGCAGGAGTGGCCAGGCGGGGGGGAGTGGCAGCGGTGGCCTCCCCCCCCGGGATTTTAAAACTCGACGCCCCTGGATCCATACATACACTGAAACCATCATGCTAACCTACTCATGCTGGAGTTGGCCAGATCTCAGCTTGAGTTCCTGGGAAAAAACTTGTTGCATTGAAATCTCAAAGGAAAGTTGGTCCTGGAGAAAGGTGGTCTGTTGCCGAGGAGGAGGAAGAGGAAGAAGAGAGTGGATTTATAACCTGCCCTTCACTACCTGAAGGAGTCTCAGAGCATCTTACAATCTCCTTTCCCTTCCCCTCCCTACAGCAGACACCCTGTGAGGTAGGTGGGGCTGAGAGAGCTCTTTCGAGGACTGTTCACAAGAGAACTGCTCTGAAAGAACTTGTAACCATACCAGCAGTTGCATGTGAAGGAGTAGGGTCATTTGTCAGAAGTGGAGTCTGCAAGCCTCCCTTTGTCCAGAATCCTATTGCCGTCTTAGCTCTATCTTCTTGCTGATAAACGGATGATGTTTTAAACATGCCCATATCTGCTGCATGAATCTAAGGGCAGGAACCTGGGTGAATACCCTGTGGTATTTTGTTAACTTTGTTCCTTTAATCCAGGCTAGTGTTTTAGACTGCCATAGTCCACTCCAGGATTTGGTGTGGGCAGGAACAGGGAGAAGGTAAGTTGTTGTCTCTGCAGCTCCACAAAGAGAGAGAGAGAGCCAGACTTATTAAACTGTGCTCCTGTTTGAAACTATGCTGCCTCCTTATCGATGTCTAGCATTAAGGAGAAAACATACCATACTCCTGATATGTAAGCAAAAGGGAGTATCACATATCTGGCCATCCTGTCTGCAGGAACACCTTTGGAAAAGATCTTTGCAGTGTTCTACACAAGCAAAGCTCTTCCAGTGATGCATCGTGGCTGTTAGTTCTCAGATTGCTGCTCAGCTTTCCCACAATGCCAGTACGAGCCATAAATACCTGCCAGACTGCCAGTGTGGAATCTTGGGATCTTTAAAATACTAGAAAAATGCCAGTTGTCATTGAATGCCAATCAAAATGGCTTTTCTCTGAATGTTGTATTGACAGTCTCCAGCCGCATATTCTAGACCTTCATGATCAAAATGTTCTTCAGAGTGCAATCAGGAAGGACATCTGCCGTGGCTCTTGCCCCTTCTCACAGCAACTGCCATCATAATCTTTTTGCTGGATCCAAAAAGTGTGAAAGAAAGATGGTGGATTAGCACATTTGGTACACTGTGGCAACAGATGCTCGTATGCAAAAATTTGTCTGTATGATATTACTCCAAAAATACAGCAGAAGGAGTGTGGCATATTTGGGACGCAGTGGCAGTAACTTCTACAGTGCAATCGCAGTCTGTTGAATTCAGAAATTAATTTTTCAGTGACAGTTAATTACCAATAGCTGTGGAAAACCTAGCACAAATGGAGTTTTCCGGCCCATTTCAATACAATCCTGTACTTTTTATATATAAGACATGGTTAAAATGGTCCTTCATATCCACAGAAATTCAGTCATGTGAAACCAAGTCTGCACTAGTATGAAGTGATGTTATGAGGAAGAAAGTCAGTAGCAAAATACAGATTTTCATTGTTTTGCTGAAAAAGATCTGCCACCCTGTCACGGAAAATTGTAAGCAAGAGCTTACCCCATTGATTATTCGAAGAATCTGATAACTTGGATGTGGAATGGGAAACTGAATAGGGAGTTCATTTTGAAAACTTTGTGCACACACTTTCTGCCACTCCATGTTCAATGTACATGCATAAATGGATGCAATGCTTTCTTTTTGGGGGTATTTTTTCATATATGCATTTGTGCGTGTGGCGTGTGCACCTGAAACTCATGGTGACCTCTGGTGACTCACTGTGTGTATGCCTGGAAGTCATGGTGACCTCTGGTGACCAGTGTTCCCTCTAAGCTGAGCTAGTGTGAGCTAGCTCACAGTTTTTTAGCCTCCAGCTCCCACACTTTTGTTTTAGCTCAGGAAGGATGGCTCCAAAGCAAACTAATTTATGCAATAGCCAAATTGCTCACTTACAACTTTAATGCCAGTAGCTCACAAAGTGGAATTTTGTTCACAAGATTCCACAGCTTAGACAGAGCATTGCAGGTGACTAACCCCTAGAGGATGTTCAGAGAGGTGGTTGAATAAAGCCTGCCCACGTCTCCTGCCTCTGGTATTTCAAGGAGGTCTCCCATCCAAATAGTTGCCAGAGTTGGCCCTGCTTAACTTCCGAGATCTGACAAGGTTGGGCTTGCCTGGACTATCAAGGTCAGAGCAATGCAATGCACTCAATTCTTGTACTTTGGCTCTATCTGGCACACAGGGGCAGAACTACCTCCTAAGAGTAAGTGAACTCTTATTACATTGGAAGTGGGTTGCTCTGTCTTTGCTGTAACCTATGCTTAGTACCAACAAACTTCCAGAATGCTAAGGACCTTGCCACTCTGACCTGGATGACCAGGCTAGCCTGATCTTGTCAGCTCTCTCAAGCTAAGCATGGTTGGCCCTGGTTATTATTTGATGGGAGACCTCCAAGGAATTCCAGGGTTGCTATGCAGAAGAAGGCAACAGCAAACCATCATGTTAGTCTCTTGTCCTGAAAACCCTACAGGGTCACCGCAAGTCAGCTGTGATTTGATGGCACTTTACACATCCACACTTTGCCATACTACCCAATGGACTGCAGAATGAGAACGGAGAGGGAACTACACTCCAGTATTGCCTTTGTAGTGACTATTCCAAAGGCTTGTTCGGTGGAGAGCATACCTTGCTTCAAATGCACAAGACCAACTATAGACTTGAAACAGAAATACTGGCTATTAATTGCCCTCCGTGCAAGGAATTCCTTGACATGGTTTTATGACTTTTTTATGACTCCCCATCTTATAATGTGTTTTTTTCAGATTACTCAGAATAAGGTGGTAAATTTGTGGGATAAGCAGCAGAAATCAGCTACTTGAACTTCAGCAAAGCACAGGTGCTGATTGACCTTGTACAAAATGGGGAATAGCATGGCACACAATCATCAGCTACTACGCAACTCTTGGGGTAAACTCTAGAAAGCTCAAGAGGTTGTTTAATTGCTCTCTTTTTCTGTGTGCTTTCCAACAGACAGAGAAACTACTCCATGGAAAAGGCATCAAAAAAGGAAATGGAAGTAGAGATTGTAAGGCCACCTTTCCATTGTGTGCATCAGCTTGTTTTGTTCAAGATCATGTCAGATGAAACGCTGGGACTAAGTAGCAAGGGGAAGGGAGGCAATTAGGTCCTGCTTACTGTGGACTCTGAAGCTCTTATAGGTTGGATTCTTGTCGCCAGATTTGAAATACAGCTATTTACTAATGCAATGGCCTGCAGGAAAATGGAATGTAGGCAAAGTGTGTAGCAGTGGCAGTCTTCAAGCTGAAAGGCATCCTTTTCACCTTGGCCACTGCACATAACAGTGTTATTGTGCAGCATAGGATCTTTTTTTTTTTAATTGGGCTCTTTCTTCCTATTTGCATGTATATTTGATAACTGCAACACCCAGAGCTAACTTGCATGCATGGAGCTGCCCCATATAATGTTAAATGCACAAACCACAGTGCTCCTCAATGGAGGCAGCCCACATATTTATCTGAGATGCCAAGTGATAAGAAAGCAAATGAACTGGCCCTTGGAGCAACTGATAATAGGAGAAACAAATCCGTAGAAATTTGGCAGCGGATGAGGCAACAGGACCTCTGAAGGACAGCAGCTCCTCAGGGATGTGATTTCCAAAAACGAGCCAATAAACCAAACCACCACAATCTAAAACGTTTATAAGTAGTGTCTGCCGACATTTTTATTCCTTGTGTTGAAACTCTTTGGAGATGGAAGGTGATCCAGTCAAGCAGTCCCACCACCATTTCTTTCTGGAGCAAAAGCCTGAGCTTACTTGAAAGCTGTGACCGCATTGGAAGCTCTTGAGAAAAGGGACTGAGTATGGTTACTGTAAATGGTCTTTACTGGTTAGAAAGTTCTCACTTGCACAAACCAGTATACCATGCTATAAAACAAGAAAGATTTGTTAAATAACATAAATTTGTAAAAACAAAATTGGGATCCAGCTAGCTCTGCAGAAAACTAAACATGAGGGCCAAAAAGGATGTGATGCCATCCTTACAGCCATGGCAAGGTCTCAACGGCCATTTTAAAGTGCAGTGAGGGCTTCATCCTGATTGGACCCACACAGTACAGCACTCTTGTTCCTCCCCCATGCCTTTTTGAGTGTCAAGACAGTTGGGTTTTGGGTGGTGTCCACAAGGATGTCATCATATCTAGTTTGGTCTGGAGAACTCCGTTGTTTTTGCTGACTACGTTGAATGACACAGTAACATCTAACTATTGTCCTTGTGAAATATTTGGCACATTTTGATACAGTCAATATTTAATTTGCCCAGCTCTCAGAAAAACTGCAACTTCTATTTATCTATCAGAGAATATGCAGGGAGCCATTGAAAGTGTTGAATAATAGCAAGTTGAACTTGAAGCTTTCAGATGTGGAAGAGATTGAGCAAATATACCTTTGGCAGAATGGCCTGTTTCTTGAGGATTTCTGACAACCAGGTTGCGATCCATTGGTTTAACTCTAGAGTATGGTATAGTGGTCAAGAGTGGCGGACTCTGATCTGGAGAGTTGCGTTTGATTCCCCACTCCTCCACATGAAGTCTGCTGGGTCAGTCATAGTTCTCTCAGAACCCTTTCAGCCACACCTACCTTACAAGGTGCCTATGGTGGGGAGAGGAAGGGAAGGAGAATGTAAACTGTTTTGAGACTTCTTAGGGCAGAGAAAAGTGGAGTATAAAAACCAGCTCTTCTTCATTAGCTGGGCCTTGCCCCAATTTCTTCTGCTTTAAGAAAGCATGCAGTGAAGACATGATATAGATTAAGCATAGCTGCAGTTAGGACACTGTATAGGATATTGCCTCTAATGCCATCACACTCAATAATACTGGAGACTTCCCATGGTACCATATAAACAGGTGACTACAGAGAATATTTGTAACTACAGCCTTTATCCCCACCAAACTGCCATGGTACAGTACAGGTTCAGGGACTGTCTTAATACAAGCCCTACAAACTATTCTCTAACTTCCCCTTCAGTTCTCTTCATTATGTATGTAATGTGTTTCATTACTTAACAACATAAGTGTGCAAGGAAGTTTTCCATGCGATACGGTATTTTACCACTTCTTGTTAGAGCCCAGAGACAGCAGGAACAATATGGCACTGAATTGCATCTTCTGCTTTGTAGTCCTTCTTGTCAACAGACTAGCAATGATCCTCCAACTCTATCACCTAGTTCTTCTAATTTTTCCATCCTGTTCCTGCCTTGTGCCTCTAAGCCAAGACATTCCCTTTCAAAAAAAGAGATACAGGCTCCCCTTTTGTCCCTTTCCCACTTTCTTCTTGGCAAGGGACCAGCAGAGAGGTACATACCACAGAATGGGGAGAAAAGCAGTCTTTAACACTGGAAGACCTCTATCACTCCCATTAGCTATGTAATTCAAGCGACTTTGAAACTATTTGATGCAAAGATTTTAACCCAATTTACATATGGTATGTAAGTAATTACTTTAAGTGATAATAACTCTAAGGACCTGGAAAAAGTTCAATCTAAATTTATTAGAGCATTATTTAATGTGCCTAAATGCACAGCGAACATAGTTCTCAGGCAGGAGATCGGGGTGCCAAGAGTGAAAACGAAAATCTGGATTGCTTCAGTTTTTTACTGGTTAAGAACGCTACAGAAGCCTACAGGGCTAATTCCATCTTTTTTAGCTGCCACTCCCTATTCTGAATGGTCCTCCAAAATATTGGTTAAACTCGAATCTATTGGGCTTCACCCTGCTAGTCTTTTTGATCTAGGACTGACTAAACCTAAATCTATAGTATTCCAACATTTAATGGATATAGAGGCCCAGACAGAGGCTGAGGACAGATTGCCATTCTGCCACACCTCCGCGGCGCGGCAGAATGGGGCGGGGGGAATTTCCCCCGAGGCGCGGCGTTCACACGCCGCCGGAAGGAAGCCGCCCGCACTGTTCAGACTGCGGGCGGCTTCCTGGAGCGGCGGGCGGATGCCGCGCGGCTGTCCCTGCCTGCGCATGTTCACACCCACTCTGGCGAGTGGAACGTGCGCGCGGGGCGTGCCGCAGCAGCCAAGCACCACTTTGAAGTGGTGCTCGGCTGGTGCGGAAGGAGCACTGCGCCGGATGCGATGCGGCCGGGCTGCCTCCTGGGGGCAGATGCGGCCGAGACGGCCAATCTGTCCTCAGCCAGAAGAAGCACTTCTACCTCCGAGATATGGAGCTTTGAAATCTTGGGCAGGTTTTGTACCCGCTCCATATCTATCTAACATCATATATGATGGCTATAGATGGGCTTTTTCAAGAGCACGTTTTGACGCCCTACCCTCTAATCTATTACAAGGAAGGTTTTTGTGCTGGCCGATCTCTCAAAGATGTTGTCCTTGTACAAATCTTGAGACAGAGTTAGTCTCACATATCCTATTACATTGTAATTTTTATGTTATGGAGAGACAGTTGTTAATCTTCCCATTGTTGTCCAAATTTAAACCTTTGGATGTTCATTTGAAATTTGCGGAATTAAGGATTTTAACTTTTTTGTTGGAAGATCGGAAAGAGAGGATATCTTTGGCTGTGGCAAAATTTTGTTTCCTGGCATTAAAGAAGAGGACACTTGTATCCTAGATAGTGAATTAATGATAAATTAGCATCATTCTGTTCCCGCTTTAATGATACATTGTGCTGTTCCCATTTTGTTTTAATGCCCTTTAAAATATCTATTTGAATTTTATGTATTTATTGTGTATTTTATATCAATATTCCCTTTGGAAATGTTTTATTTTGACTGGTCGCTTGACTGTACTAATAAACTTGACTTGACTTGGGAACATAGCCAGTGCTGAAGCAGGCCAATGGAACTAAAATAGCAGAAGGGGAACCAAGATATGCAGGAAGATTGTTCTTTGAAATGAAAAAGGACCTGCAGCTCCCACCAGATCTTCAAAACTGGCAGTCCCAAATGTTCTGTGTATGTGCTCTCTTCATGCTAATTCTGAACATACTGGCTCTCAACTGGCTAGACTCTGAGGTAACCCGACGACCTTACAGGACCATTTCAGGACCCATTCATAGTGTAAATGTATGCAATGCTAGGGAGAGGTGAAAGAAAATGTTTTTGAGCTGTCTAAGCCCTCTTGCCCATCCACATGCAAGCTTCAGGGCCTATGAGGTAGGAACAAGCTGCCCTGCGTTCCCTTCCACTACTGAAATCAATTACAGTTGCCATTACAGCCTCCATTCTCGAACAAGGCACTTCTGTCTGGAGCAGAGAAATAAGTCTGAACAACAGCTATCAGTAGAGGTAGCTTGATGAAGAAGGAGGACTCTGATTGCTGCAGCCAGGAGCCTTGAAAGCCACACATTTACACTTATCTGTGATTGAATTCCCTCTCCTGGATGTACACCTCAGTGTGTTGAGGGTGTGTGTCAGTGAAGCTGAGAAGCAATACCATAAGGAGTTTAGCCTCTGTCAAGAGGCTAAACTCCTAACAGAGTCACTCAAGGCAGAAAAAAAGTTGCACCTGAAACACCAGACTAAGATGCATCCACTCCCTTCAGGGATGAACAGCCATAGCAGCAGAAGAGAACGGACAGTTTCAATGGTAATGTGGGCGGAGGAATCCTTGAAGGGTACCTACTGGACAGCAGCTGTAGTGGAAGGTGACACTGGTGGGGGATCTACCATATGCCTATTATGCATGGGTGTTTTGCCTTGCTTTCACTGTGCATGTCTGTTGGTTTTTTTCATTCTGCATTGATTTACCTCCCTTCAGCACTCAGTTCGCTTTTCAGTTGCTGTTTCCCCAGGTATTTTGAGAGTGGTTTTGTGCTGGTTTTACCTGTGCTTCTCTTCGGAGCTGAAGTTAATTCAAAAACACACAGATTCTGTCCTTTCCCCTCCCCTCAAAGGCCACTGCATTGCCCACACTGAGGTAATTCCTTCTATTTCTGCACCTTCATTGGTGTACAAAATAAAGGGGGGGATTGTCAGTGTGGAATGAAATTGACATGAGATGGAAAGAGAGAGACACTGGGATGGGAAGGCTAAAGCTTTGAAAACATCTTCCCCTTTCATGCTTTAGTGAACGAAGTTTTGAGGGAGCATTTTGGCAGTCTCTGGAAGCCTGACATTAAAATGGCGGCCTTGCTGCTGGACGGGCTGGCCCTGTGCTCCTGGAACTTTGGTTCATGCATTTCAACCATGAGCGCAGAACACACACCAGCATGCCAGACTCCCTTCTTGCAATGCCCAGACCTCCTGGCTGAAAGAGCTCTGCCTCTGCTTGGCTGATGAGGCAGATCTGACCCCCCCCCCCCCCCCCCATTCAGGCTGACCCTGTTGTGGCACTTTTGCCTCTGCTCACCTTTTGCATTATCTTATTTTACAATTTATAAAGCACAATCACAATTGGTGCTATTTCAAGTGAAAACAGAAGGAAATAAAGTACACCAATTATTATCTGAAAATTGTAATGAGTGATCGAACAGACTACTTCTGACTAAAAACTCAAGTAGTAAATCTTGTTCGGTGTGCTATATGTACATAATATCCTTTTTGATCAGTGCTTCATCTTCACTTCTATTTTAAATTAGGGGGGAATCTTATCAGTTATTATTGGACAATGCTAACGTGCTGCTAAAATGCAGTTCACAATTTTACAATGATCTGTCATGATTCAAGCAAGGGAGATCTACATATGGATTCCCCTTAAAAAACTGACAGATGCAGAGTGGCATGTTGTATCTGTGTATAGAAACCCTGTATCCAGTATGTGGCAATGGGGACTTGTACAGAGGAATCCAATGGTCAGCTGTTGTGGAGAACAATCTTTTTAAAATCAAACTACAAGGGGCAAGTAGACTGCTGCTGAGCAAAAAACTTCTCCAGAGTGGCACCTAGGGATGCCAGCCTCCAGGTGGGACCAGGGATCCCTGGAACTGCACCTCATCTCTAGACTACAGAGATCAGTTCCCCTTGAAGAAAATAGATGCTTTGGAGAAGAGGGAGGAGAAGAAGGAGAAGGAAGAAGAAAAGCTGGTTTTTATACCCTGCCCTTCACTACCTCAAGGAGTCTCAGAGTGGCTAACAATCACCTTTCCTTATTCTCCCAACAACAGACAACCTGTGAGGTAAGTAGGACTGAAAGAGCTCTGAGAGAACTGTGACTGACCCAAGGTGAGCCAGCAGGCTTCATATGGAGGAGAGGGGAATCAAACCCAGTTCTTCAGATTAGAGTCTGCCGCTCTTAACCACTACACCAAAGTGGACTCTATGGCATTGTACCCCACTGAGGTTCCTGTCCTCTCCAAGCTCCATCCAAAATCTTCAGGAGTTTCCCAACCCAGATCTGGCAATCCTACCTCCCCCCCCCCCCCCCCCCCCCGACAGTGGCCAGGGGGGCCTTGGCAACCCTAATGGCACCTGTGTTTAAGATGCAAAACAGAGCGAAAGCCTTTTTAGTTCACCACAATGGAAATAAAATTGTAAATTAACTTGGTAATCAGTCTGTAATCAGTCTTTCTTTACTGAAAGATCATTTCCATGATCAATAGGTCAGGAGGGCTGCAAAAATAAAAAAGAATATAGAAGTCATATTGAAGTAATGGTATGCATATCTATGAGTAGTCTGCTAGCTAGGGTATCAAATTACTGGTGAGAGTTTGCCCAGTTCCCCCCATGCCTAAAGTGAGAATTAAGCACATATTAGCATGCTTCAAAAATTTAGTGAGAGGAGTCTTAATTTCATGCACATTTTTATTGAGTAGTAATATAAAATGCTTTTTTTCATTGTTACAAGTGCATGCTTTGATTGCCAACATTTCAGAAGTCAAATTACAAAGGCAAGGCTGTAGGCTGTAGTGAATTACTTGGGCACTTATACAATTGTTAAAAAATATCAGTGGACTGCTTTGTTTGTTTTTTTCCTCTTCCTTTAAGAATGAACCAGTTGTAACCCGTAACTGATATACAAAGGGAAAAAAGTGAAAAAATTACACGTTTTTGTGGCACATGACGGAACGTAACAAAATGACTAAACCATCATGACATTAACAGTTATCATGCATTTAGTTTCACATGTAACTACAAACTTATTTAAATTTCACAAGGTTTGCTAAACATGCTAACCATCCATATGTGCACTGACAAGCTTATATTAAAAACTTTTAAGAATACTCTCCCCCTTAGATTTTTCAAAGCTTTTTTTGATTACAAAATTTCAAAGGCATTAGCATTTTTTCTTTTTAGAGAATATAAAGTACGCCAGTATACATACATTTCCAGTATAAGTTAGACCACTAAGCGCATTACAGTCCCATACAGGCCTATACAGCCAATTTTTTTTCCTTAAAAAACATGCATAGGCAGATTTTTACAGAATATAGATGCTTTCACTGCACTTAATATGGTGTCTTGTTCACTATACTTAAAAATGCACCACTCATAAATATTTAAATTCAGCAAGCCACAACCAAGACTTGATTTACCAAAAAAATAACCTAAATATAAACAGCAAAAAAGAAAAAAGTATTGTTATTCCAGTTTTGTTTTTAAAAACTTAAAAGAAAAGGATTTCTCACTGCCAAATTAGTTAAGGTAAATGTTATATTTAAAGAAGGGCATTCAAGCACACTAAAGAAACCTGAGGTAAGCATAATCTGTACAAAATTAAATTGTCTTTTTTTGGCATTTTTAACAAATTTGCAACATTCTTTAATTTTTAAGAGTGCCTAATTTTTTTAAGATAGCCGTCGTCTGACAAGAGTAGCAAAACATTATCAATAAATAGTCTCCTTATTTAGTTTGTACATCACTTTGTTAAAAATGTTTGTTGTTGTCCATGTTTAGTGCTGCAACTGTAAACGTACAATAGTTAGTAAGAAATCAGACAAAGTTGTCATGTCCAGTAACATAATAGAAGGCCTTTCAGTTAACATATCTAGAAGTTTCCAATGCAGTAGGAAAACATGTTCATTCCCCTAACTTTGCAATATATACCAGCATTAGCTTTCATTTAGTTGTCTACAAGCATTTTAAAGGCATATCCAAAGGAGGTGTTTAACCCCCACCCCCCACCCACCAAAATAAAGTTTACTATCTCTTCATAGATGATGATATTGTAAACTGAATCCAACACCTGGCCCCCAGAGCAAGTAAGCTATCATCAGAGGCAAGAACATCCAACTGCTGATGAGCAGCAATCCCATCATGCCCTGCAGCTCAAAAACAAAAACAAAAAAATATTTCACAACTCAGAAATGGTCACTGAATATTGCTGCTATTACTGCCATTACTGTCGGTGCCATTAGTCTCTGAGGAGATTGCCTTGTTGATGGAGTTAAGGTTGGCGTCCGATGGCATGGCATCCCTGCGTGGGGGCATCCTCTCATTAATCCGATCCAAGCCTTTGGCTTCTTCGAAGCTCGTGATCTTATGCTGTGGTGAGAATCCTTTGATAGCTAAACAGAGGATTGGGGGAAAACAAACAACAGAAACAAAAAATAAAAGAAAAGTCAGAAGAGGCAAAGGGCAGTCATTTTATCAGCTCTACTGAACAGTCAACTGAGTGAGAAATTCCTTCACGGTGAAGACAATAAAATGGCAATGCAAGTGAAGCTTCTGGATGTATTTGGAAACAGCTAGAAAGTAAACAGCCAATGTCTCTTGAAAAGATTAACATGCTTCCCAACAAAACTCAGTTCTTACATTTTTTTCCTGCAGCTTATGAATGATTATCCATAATAGTGCTCATAGCAAAATAATGAGCAGCTAAAACCTGCTGCTGAAGGGCTGATTCACACTTTTTCTTTTCTGCAATCACAACTATAGCATCATCCTATCAACTTCATGTTGTGAATGTGACTGTTGGGGGCAGCTGGTACTTCCCATGAGGGGGCTTGCTACTTCTCATGGATTCTACTTTATCATGACATGTGCAACTATGTGTTTGGGGGCATTCATAATAAATATTAACCATGTAGAACTGGGGAAGCCAAACCATCTTGTGATGACTATCACATTCGCACAAATGGTTTGAATTGTCCTTAAGTGAAAAAGTCTAGGCTCCCCTCAGTGTTTCTCAAACCATTAATGTCCATGGGAGATTATTTTTCTATGGGATAGATTTAACTTCTCATGATGATATTTAAACAGCAAGGCTGTTGTCAAAGGCTTCACATAACTACAGCCTGGTCAACAACTCCCGTTTTTTGACCTTTTATACCTATTTTTCAGGCGAGAAATAAATGCTGTCTTTTTAAAGGGAACTCCAGAAAGATGAGGGGAGGCAAAATCTCATGTGGATGGAGGTGGCACTTCAGAACTAGGAATCTTCAACAGGGACAAGTATTCACATTACAAGGATGATCTGATAACCACAATTAAGCTATTGGTACCAGGCCACAGAATTGTGGATTATCTGTACTCATCTCTCCCCCACCCTAATCTGATCAATGTTCATGCTGATACAACATTTTGTGGAAAAGACAGTTAACAGAATTCATATCAGGGAAAGGAAGGGATGGGGAAAGAAGATGCAGTCCTATCACCTGCTCCATCTTATTATTTATCCAGCCAATTTAATACACATCTGTATTAAATTGGCCGGATAATAGGTAGATACAGTCACTGTAGGAGATTTGTAGGAGATTGATCAAACAAAGATAATTGTACAATGTATTAGGCAGAAGTCCTCCAGTGCTTTCACTACAGCACAAATAATCCTGCGCTGCTCAGGAACAACACCCTTATCTGTCAGCCCTAGAGCATTTACAGAATAATCTGGTTAAACTGCTGTGATTCAGTGTGACAGACTCTGAATACCATTCTTTTGGCATATTCGCCCCTCCTAACTTTGGAAGTGTAAGAACATAGGAGCCAGTAACTGAATTTAAAAGTCAATGAACCTGCCCTTCAGCAACGACATGAGAAGTTCCACACTGATCTCACTAGGTATTTTCACACACTCAATGAAAAGTATTCAGAGGGCTTGACGCAATTCTATTCTTCCAGGGACTTATTCTAGAAAGTGTCTCTGTTTAAGAACAAAAGGGGGAGAACTCTAGGCAACATTCTGGTGATAAGGCTTAAGTACCAATTGCTGTTACCCTTCAGTGTGCTTTTGGTTCTTATTAAAAAAAAAAGAATAAAAAATGTACTATATTTCAAGAACGTTGGTCACGTTTCTTTCTGCTACATTTATTAACATGCAAGATAGATAGCCAGCTAGTATCAATAACAAGAGAGAAAAATATTCTAAGAGGGTTTGAGCAGAAAGGATTAAGGGGGTTGGAACCTGAATTCATCCTTTGACTTATCTGTTGCAAAGTAATCAAATTTGTACTCCTTGAGAGAGCAAATAATCACTGTCCTCTCTGAATTTTACATCTCTCTTAGAGATGGAGTCCCTGGTACTAATTAAACCACTTGTGTTGAGTTGTGTGGTGAGTACAACGTCTCTCATGCTGACATTTTGCCAGCTACTGCTGTGGAAATGTGTACCAGTGTCGGCAAATACAGAACACCAATTCCCTTCCCCCTGCTAAAAAATGTGACTTGTGGGTTGGGGGGGGGGGGCATCCATTGCAGGGCGGAAATCACCATATCTGAAAGGGAGACTTTCTGGACACAATGTAGAAGTCAATTTGTTTAAACGTTGCATGTTGGACTACTTCAGACAATGGAATTGGTTTGTGGACTAAAAAAGAAACCCTGATGCCTGGGTACTACTCTTCTCCTCCTGTAAATCAAGATTAAGTTTTCCCCCAATGCCAAATTTGAAGTAAGATGTAACAGAGACTAGTAGCAAAGCTTCCAGATCCTCCTTTAAATTCACCACGAATAGACTATTGCCAATTGTCACCCAGTCTACAGTGGGTGTACAATGAATGCTGATGTTTAAATGTGATGTGATGAGAATATACAGGAAGCTCTGCTGCAGTTGGAGATGGTCAACATTAGGCTCCGCCAAAGGCTCAGGCCCCTAGTAAAGCTTTTAATGCAAGCAGAATATTTTTTATTCAATCTTCAAGAAGAGGAACTAAAAAAAATCTTTGGTTATAATGAAGATGTAGTAATTATTAGAGGTTTAACTTGAAAAACACATAATTCCAGAATGGGCTGCATATTCAAATTAATCTCAGTCTCAAGCAGACATTTTATATATACACCTTAGTGCTGAAGAATGTGCTCTGCTGCAGTTGCTGGTCAGACAATGATTATTAGCAATTTACATTGAGAGTAATACTAAAAAAAACACAACACAGTCACAGAAATCACAGGAAAAAGAAAAACAGCCAAACTGTCAACAAGAATGCACACTGCAGAGTAGAAGTTGCCAATAGGAATAGAGGATTCCAGCATAAATAGCAGCTCGCTCACTGCTATTTAGAAAGCAGTTGTATTTTCTCTTACTTACTTCTAAGAATTTTGTTCACTGCTGTCACACAACAATAAAAAAACACCAGATACAAGGGGCCAAAATGGCATTCTTATTCCAGGCCAAAAGAACTAATGGCTAATAAAATTCTTTGGAAAAACGAAGACATTTTAGGGGGGCAAGAACAAAATACAACTGAATATTTTTTTGGTTTTGTTTTAAAGGGGAACTTTTGAGAGTCTTCTTGCAAAACATTTGAATTACTATTTCAGCATTATGCATATAGATATTTCAGTATGTGGTTTGGAGATCTCTTAACAGTATAGCCAACAAAAATTGCTTAGGAGTTGAAGCAAAAGTATCCTTGAGAAAAGGCAGTCTGAAGTTTTGCATTCAAATATCTTCGACAGTAATTCATTTGTCTCTGTAGTTGGTAATATAGTGCTGCTATTAATGAATGCACTACAAAAAAAATCCCCAAAGCTTCTTTGAAAAAAATGACACATCTTACCATTTCTCTTTTTAAAACTTTTTTTTAAAAAAGTAGACATCTTTAAAAAGATTTACTTACAGTGAAGACTCACTCAAAAATAACTTTCACTAGGGACCTCAGTGTAGGGAGAACCCTTAAGTCGCCACTTAATTTTCAGAAGAG
Source organism: Lepidodactylus listeri (assembly GCA_029233225.1). Classification (NCBI taxonomy): domain Eukaryota; kingdom Metazoa; phylum Chordata; class Lepidosauria; order Squamata; family Gekkonidae; genus Lepidodactylus; species Lepidodactylus listeri. The sequence goes on from JARCFY010000009.1 coordinate 28,243,238, forward strand.
GATGTGAAGAAATTAGTGGTTCCTCCCAAAAGGGAGACTGCTTGTTTTCCAAATGGCTTTTACCAAAGAGCTGCTGTGCCCCCTTTGAACAGAGTTGCAAGCTTTCTTAGCCTTGTGTGACATTCATTCAGCACTTTGAGAACTTAATGGACACAGATCAGAACATTGTTGCAACTTTAAGAAACAACAACAACAACAAAAGAAACACTTTTCCCCTTTAAAGCAAGTAAACTTAGGTTAATACTGAGCCACAATTGTTAGCTCAACACCCACACACTCTATACAAGCTACAGCAAAATGAATACACCCAGCAGAGCCCTTGTCTGTTGCAGAAAACAACAGAAAGGGGTCTGGCCAATTTACCTTCATCAGCCTCAATAGCCTCAACAGTAGCTGAAGAGAAGAAAGGGGTAGCAAAACGAATGAGAAAAATGAGCAGAGGATTTAACTCTAAGAACAAGTCAGTGAATAGCAAAGGAGGTAGTACACTTAAAGGTTACTGTAAGTGCTGGATTTTGACACAGAAGACAACATAGAATGCTAACACACAAAACAGAAACAGGTTTTGTAGTTTGCAGGCAATAGATTTCTTTTACTGGGGGGTGATTGTTTCTTTTTATATTAAAAAACCCCTTTCCACACTGATTTTTTTTTTGCATCCAAAGTAGACTATCTGTATATGCAACATTTAATGGGGCAAGTCGGATTTAAGAACAGCCCATTAAGAAAGAATTGGCCTGAAGCCTAAGGAACCACTGCTTAAAGTTGATCTCCAGAATTATAGAGCACGTCCTGTGGTCAAGCATAGGGTCTAGGGTCTTACTTCAGAGAAGTGGGAGTTTGCAAAAACTGAGCAGACATTAACTTCTTTGCTTTTTGAATTTTTTATATACATATACACACAGAAAAAGGAGCACCGACAGAGCTTTAGAATCACATACTAATCATAATTTAATTCTGTGTGCGTATGAGAAAGCTAGAACATGTGTTTTTGTTTAGAGCTACGCATCTTTTCAGACCCTTCCCCAAATCTGCTAAAGGTCTTAAGAATTTTGCAAGAAAATGAAAAAGAGTATTTTAATTTTAACTTGAATTTCTTTGAAGAGCCAAAATTTTAAGAAGTTGCTAGATGCAACCTAAATAATTATTGCTGTTGAGTATGGCAGCAAAACCTGCCCAATCTTAACCATAAAATTAAAGTTTTGGCCCAAATCTGACTGATTTAGAATGTTGTAGTTGCATTGTTTAAAGTGGCTTGAGATCAGTGGAATCTCACAAAGTGTCATTCTACATCAAGGACAAGTTGCCCCCACGGAATCTATAGCCCTTAGGTGATTAAGGAAAAAGATGGAAAATAACAGGTAAAAATGCATAATAAAAATGCATGAGAGAGATTATAGAAATTAAGATGAGAAACAGGATCCAAACCAGCACAGATACACTGGAAATAATGGCCACTAGAGATGTACACATTTCACAGAATATATTGCTCATATTTTCTGTTAATACATAGAATAGTCGGCAAAATGTGCTTAACAGAAACTATGTAGATTTCAGTATATTTGGTGAATGGTGCAAGGTGTTAACTAATGGGTTGAGGACGGTAATGTTTCACAAAGTCTTAATACTGCAGCATGAGTGGATTTATGGGCCATCATTTTAAAACAAGGCTTTTCAACAATAAGACAGCAACTAATTTTAATCACCGGGATAAGTACATTTTTGTTGGCCATGTTTTCCTCATAAAGCCAAAAGTATTAATAAATACTGATAAGATGCTGTGTATATCCAAATTTCATGCCTGTGCCAAAAGCACATGGGTCATCATAGTGCAACATTTACAAAGTGGAACATTACCATTTGTGTATCACACAAGCCACCAAAAAGAGAGTTTAACCCAGAATACCTGAATCTTCTAGAAAAGAGAAAAAAGAGACAGAAAAAGGGAAAAATACAGGGAAGAAAACTCCAAGAAAGAAATGGGAAAGTTAGAGGCTGAGACTGAGTTATTGAAAAGGTGAATGTCCAAAGTCTCACAGTTACTGAAAGCTACATCATAGTTATGGTTGGACACTCATGGGTGCATGAAAATATATGTTACACAGTAATAAACACAGATAACAAAATGCAGTTAATACATTACATCCTTGAAACAGCTCCTTATTCCAAGAGAAATGTTCTACCAGCTATAACTATATTAGTTATAAACAAATCATGACTGAAAAGGGCCAGTGGAAGAAAGTGCCTCAAATGCTTGTGTGCACAGCAAACTCCACCATTAATATTTTTTTCCTCCATGTTCATTCAACTACATGGTGAATTTCCAGTTGCAGACTGGAAAGGAGGCTGTAATGTGCTGTTTATTATCTGGACAAAATCTGCTGAATTAAAGGGTGGACTGGCATGTGGGCTTGCCATGAACAGCTCTGATACCACATTCTGAAAAGAACCTGCCTCTATGTTGGGGGAAAGGCTCCCCATACAGTGAAGGATGAAATCCTTAAGAGAGCAGCAAATTTCTTCCCACTCTGACTCCTTAGTCACCAGAGACAAAGAGCTGGATCGGGCAGATGAATTTTGACACTGTACTGGCTCGGATTCTGAAGGGGGTGGAGCAGCATTATGGTGTAGGAAATGAAAAGATTAAGCATGTTCTTATTTGAGTAAAGTTGTTGGTTTCTGATGGTAGCTCTTGTAGAGCTAATTTTGCTGCAGATTGACATTGACTCGGATACTATGAACAAGTTTCACACACACTAGTCTCAGTTACAGATAGGGCTGCCAAGTCCCCCGGTAGAGCGGGGGAAACACCGATTTTTAAAGCTTTCCCCCGCTTTTCCAAGATTGGCCACCGGGGGGACAAAATGGCTGCCAGCAGGGGAACCTCGGAGCCTGCCCTGGCCAGCCTCTTGAACTTCTTAAAAGGGAAATTTCCCCTTTAAGAGCTGAGCCAGCAAGAGAGCCCCGCCCAGAGATTAAGGCGGGACTAAGCTCTTTCTACTGCGTGCAAGGTTGCTGCTGAGTAAACTGCTTGGGTAAGCTGGGGTCTGCGAGCTCTTTTCCTTCTCTGTCTCTCCCCCTCCCCCTCTTTCTTTTTTCTGTCTGTCTGTCCATCCACTGTGGTTTTGTCAAAGGAATAAACTGTCACTTCCAAAGAGGTAAACATCACAAGGAGAGGTTGCCCGTAGAAGGTCTGGGAGTGGGATTGTTTAAAATGTCTTGTCCTGGCTGTTTGGGTCCCCCCAATCCTCATTTCCCTTCTGCAAATAAAAGTTGGGATTCCTCATTTTTATGCCAATTTTCTGTTTCTTTCAACCGTGTCCCCCCCTCCGGCAGTAAAAATCTGCATTTTTAAAAGCATTTGTACATCAAGTAACCGGTATTTTAAATTAGGGATGGATCCCACTAGCTTTTCTGCTGGCGAAAAGGGGAGGACAAAGGTCCTCTTTAGCCACCAAAAAGCCTATGCTGGGGGGGGGGAGTAGTTATGGGACTTACATGGACAACAGCTGGGTGAAACAAGGGCCAGAAATAAAGCCTGGGAATTGGGCAAGAGTAAGTGAAAAAGCTGTCTGTCTGTCTGTCTCTCTCTCTCTCTCTGTCCCCATCCAGCAGAGGTCTATCAGTGGCTATTATTAGCCACAAGGTCTAAATGGAACCCTTTGTCTGGGGCAGTGATGCTCTGCATTCTTGGTGCTTGGGGGGCAACAGTGGGAGGGCTTCTGGAGTTCTGGCCCCGCTGCTGGACCTCCTGAGGGCACCTGGTATTTTTGGCCACTGTTGTGACACAGAGTGTTGTACTGGATGGGCTGTACTGGATGGGCCGATCCACTGTGGCTTCTCTCCTGTTCTTATGATATGAAAATCATATTTAGCACTTGTGTAGCACTTAGGGCTTCATATTCTGCCGAGATGAGGAAGGATTCAGTAGGGCCATTGCTCAGTGATAGAGCATCTGCTTGACATGCAGGAGGTATCAGCCTCTTCAGCTAAAAAAGGATCAGGTAATAGGTGACATTAAAGATCTCAGCCTGAGACCCTGGAGAGCCACTACCAGTCTGAGTAGTCAATACTGACCTTGATGGACCAATGGCCTGATTCAGTATTAGGAAACTTCATGAGTTCATGTGGAAGCATGTGGAAGCAACATCACAGGATGTGACATCACAAAATGATGTCACTTCCTTTCTCCTGGCTCCACCCCCAAAGTCCCCAGATATTTCCCAAGTTGGACTTGGCAGCCCTAGTTACAGAGTGTGCTGCTTCTACAAAAAGTTCTGTTTGCATAAGAGCCCACTGAAAACCACTGCATAAGCAAACAGAAGCTGTAGAGGAAGAGGAATCGCACCCTGCAGTAGAGACTAACATGCACAGAACTTGTTCATGAGGTCTAAGCCATGTACCACTATGAGTGCCTATGCTGGCGCAAGGCTCAGCTCAGCTCTTGGTGCTGATGCCATCAGTGTAGGCAGGGCATTTCTGGTAGGTTCTCCCTTGCCCAAATGAGCCCAACAGTTATAAAGCTTGATTCTGACAGCCTGTGTGTTCATTTGTATGAGATTCCCCCCCCCCCCCATTTTTGAGATGAGCTTTTATTCATCTAAGGGAAAACAGAATCAAGGGCAAAGCTCATTTCTGTGCTAGTTATTAATTTTCTTCCCAAGTTTATTCTGTTCTCCACAGCAGCAGAAATCCCCTGTGTCAGTAGGATCATTTCCCCTATCTCTAAATGGCATCAGCTATACCTAACAAGTTTTGAAAACTTCTTCACAAAATTTGGGTGTTCAGTTGTTTTTGTGGACTGGATTTCTTTTCTGTTTTTAAAGATGAAGTTTCATAATGGAACGGAGCATGAGAAATTAAGTAATTTAGCAGCTGAATTTATACACATCACAACACCCCCCCCCCCCCAAACATACTTACCGCTTTGCAGAGTTTGTTTTCCTCCGGAGAGCACACCACTGGGCAACATTCCTGTTGGAGTCAGCCCTTTCAGTGTCAGCACACTCTCACTCTCTTCCCTAGCAGGAACAGGATAAGACAATGTAAGCCACAGTAAGCACATGAAATCTCCAGTGCTATGTGGGGAGGGCGGAGGAGTTGCCAACACTATGCACCCTTCCACTGTTTCTGCTCCAGCTGAAAAATGCTTCCCTGCAGCATCATAATCCTAGCTGTGTTTTACTTCTATTTCTTTGGATTTAAATTGCTACGAGAGCCAATTTTTGGTTGAAAAGGAGGGGGGAAATATAATGCAAAAGGAAAATTTGATTGACTCTTTTGCAGTTAGCCTGGACAAAAGAATTTTAAGGACATGAGGAAATATACTCCAGACCACACAGCTTCTATGCTAGACACTGAAAACTCATCTCTTAACTGTGCAAAGGATCAGTATGACAGCCAAGTTCACATATACATCCTTGTTTAAGTCACTGTGAATACATCTTTGAGGGCTATAAAACCTTATTGTCAAGATATTACCTATCCAAATATAAGCATTTTAATAACCCTGACAGATACATACATTTGGGTCACAGTGGGTTTGCAGGGCCATGCAGTTCACATGAGAATTACTATCAGATGACAGCCAGGACATTTGAAGTTTCCACTGTGTAGCCATCCTTAGTTGGCTCCCACCAACTTTTCCACTCAATCTCACCTAGATTCCTTGCCCCCCATGGCTTTTGCTCATGCATCCCATTCACTGCATGTGTTGGTAGTCAAAAGGGATCCCACCCTACTTTTTTCATCCGCCTAAAAACTGGTTGGATCCAACCTAATAGAATTTCTTCTCTTTTTAAATACAAGCCAGACTAAACAGATATTTTGGAGTAAATACTGGTCTGGGGACCCTGGCTGTAGACTGGTGTGTGTAGGAGAGAATATGATTTGCCAGGAAGATGCATGCAAAAGGAAAACAGGGAGATGCTTAAAGTTATTCCTGACCTCTGCTTTCTTCATAGTGGTGGGCAGTGCCATCAAATCTCAGCCAATCCATGGCGACCCCATGGGATTTTCAACTAAAGAGATAAACAGAGGTGGCTTGCTATTGCCTGCCTCTGCATAAGCAGCCCTGGTTTTTCTTGGAGGTCTCCCATCCACATACTAACCAAGGATGACCCTTTCTGAGATCTAATGAGACTGGGCTAGCCTGGACCATCCAGGCCAGGGCTAGACTATGCTTTCTTTATAGCCAGCGTTAACAGGTGTGGCCTTGCCACATTACTGGGGAAATTGGAGCATGAAAGAAGGGTTCAGCTACAGCCCCCATCCCACATGGCTCCATGCAGGTCCAATGATCCCCAGCATACATTCTTTTTGTGCTCAAAGTGGACATCCCCTCCCTTTTGCACCAGTGGAAAATCTAGTTGGATGTAACCTTATGGACACAGAGGAGGAGAGTTTAAATCATAAGCAAGTAACCTCCTTTGGTTTTCCTATAAAATAAATAGGGCATTAATATAGAGCACTGACTAGTATATACATTTTTTGAAGTTCATTCCTTCAGTTGCACACAACCCAGAAGAAAGCAAATAGAGTTGTTTTTGGTTAGAAACTTCAGTGAAATGACAGATGACCATTTTCACATTTCTGATTGCATTCACATTAGCAGCAACACTGACACATGAACATACACAGAGCACCAACATTTAGTTGTTATTGTAGGTTTTTAAAACGTTCCTTAATAGAAGAAGAGTAAAAAGAAACCTACCTGCTCACTCTGGTCATCCTTGGATGCCCTGCTTCGGCTGCCCCTGCCATCAGAGGCTAGATGGGTGGCAACCTGAGAAAGGACCTTCTTCATCGTGGCACCAAAACTTTAGAACTCCCTCCCCAGGGAGATTCATCTGTCTCCCTCTATCAGTGTCTTCCACCAGCAGAAGCAGACTTTTTTGTTTCATCTGGGATACCCCCTATAATAGTTATTGGCTCTCATTCTGGTGTCACTTGTTTAAGTATTTAATTGAATTTTATATTTTAAACTGTATTTAAATTGTTTAAATGTTTGCTGCGTTGTGGATTCTGATTGGTTGGAGAGGTGGCATAAAAATGTTTTAAAGAAAGAAAAAGGAACTAATTGTTCTTGATATTTTATTACAAATGCAAGGGGTTGCACTGAGAAACTGAGCAACAACTGGAAAGTTTTGCCATCTGTGAAGCAAGACATACCTCAGCACAGAGAATACTCGAGCCATTTTGCCTATTGCCCGGATCTTGTTTCTTATCACTTCTTTCCGAGCTGCAGCTGTTGCACCTATGAGAGAAAAATTAATGCTGAACATCACAATGCTGAACATCACAATTCAGAATTTTTAATAACTTTTCAATATTTTGGCAACACAGCTTCACAAATGAGAATAAAATCTCAACACCATGGTCACAATTTTACAAACAATACATTTTACCTATATACAGAGACAAGCACATTTAATGTATGCGTGTGTAAAATATGTACATACACTGCCTCTATGTTTAAATGCAATCCATTTTTAGTCCTTTAAGTGTTTTGCATTAAAAAAATAGCCCATGGTTAATGCAAAACCAGTCAGCTATTGAACATCTTTTAAACTTTTTAATTAGAAAACTGTACAGTAGTTATGCAGTTGGAATATCATTCATTTAGATAATTACTCTATTTTTCTCTTGGTTTATATAACTTTGATGTAATGACATGATAACTTATTTCATTTAGAATGCATATTTCATACAGCTCCAAGTAAATTGCTTTTTAAAATTTCCCTAAAAGCAATAAAATCAGCAGATCTAGTGTCCTTATTAGAAGGATGGGTGAACACACAGATTTTTCACTGACATACTAGACAAAGTACATTGCAATTTTATGTCTAGGCTGTTGACCTGAGTAACTGGAATTAGCTGATGTATTTTGAAATTGTCAGATCAAAACCATTAGTGTCTTTCTACGTGCTACCTTTATCTGCCCAAGAGGCCTCTCCATGACCAACTGTAATGTCTAACATCTTACCACACGGGTCCTCTGATCACATAGATCACAACCACAATTGACACTTCAAGAACGTATTATACAGGCGTGGGAACACTCCCTGCACTATTGGGAAGACTCATTTGGCAAATTACAGTCATTGCAACCCGTGTTTCTCTAGGGGTTCTCACTTGAAAAACATGCCTGGTGTGCAATTCCTAAACATTTAAATAGAAACATTAACAAGCCCAGTATTTTTTTTGTTCTCTGATTTTTTGTCTCAGTCCTGAACATCATTTTCTTGCTACCTATTCCTCACAGTCAACCCCCCATTCTTAGATACTTGTGCTCTCTGTACCCTGTGGGTCAACCATCTGAAAAATCTAACCATTATGACCTGTTATCGGGTGTCAGCTCAGATCAAGTAAATCAACACCTTCTAGAATATTTCACAATTGCAATTCCAGCTATGGAGACAAATATAGTCTTAATTTATCCATCAGCTAAAACTTACAGAACAATGCCATGACTGAGACCACCATGCTAAATGAATTCAGAACCCTATCAAATGTACCTAAGAGCTCCCATGCACTTGAAAAATTTGGTTTGAAACAGATGAGAAAAGGTTTCACTGTACTATATGCTTGTGGGAAGAGGGGGGAGGGAATAAAATATGCCTATCACAAAAAACTCTGACTGGGTTTCTGAAATCTTTTAATAGCATATCTAAATGGTGAAACAAGGACAAGAAGTTATCTTTAACATTTTAAGACATGAAAAATGTTATGTTAAAATATTAAACTTCTCTTTTTAAAATGTGTTTTGCCACTTTGACATTGCATCAGAAAAGCATTTTAAAAAACCTTTCAAGACATTAGATAACGCTTTAGATAATACTTCTCCTTTTCTCTCAGCAAAAGCCATGGATCAATATCCAGCCCTTCATAACAGAACAGATGCTGCACGTGGTATTTGCAACCATATGCTTGAATGGTGGAGAAATTACTCAGCTTTGAACACAAGACAGCAAGTGTGTGTGTGTCTGTGTATAACAACCCAAAGACAAATTTTGGAAAAGCAACTGGCTGGCTGCTTAAAATGGCACAGAGAGAGCTTTCAGACATGCCTAGTGGTGACACTATTGCACTAACAAATTGTGTTCAGCACACTGTGTCTCCTGGTTCATTTGACAATCCGATGGGATTCTCTTTATCTGTAACTGTGTAGTTAGGTAGTATGCAGGTTTGAACATGTTAATTTGTATATTTTAAGCTTTTAGTGACATCATACAAAACTATGGCCAAGTTAAAGCCAGACCAGTCATTTTATGAAAGAGAAGTTTTGAGAGATGTCATGGATGGGGTAAGGAGCAGGATTTTTCACTAACTTTAAACTTGCAATTTAAAAATCACAGACAAGAGAATACACTTGCTATTTAATGAATAAGGAAAACAGGGAAAGATGAGAAACCGTGAGAAGTGCTAGGGGAAAATATAATTATAGTACGGGGGAGACTCGTCTTGGCAGTATTATGTGTGAAAAGGATCTAGGGGTCTTAGTAGACCATACACTGAACATGAGTCAGCAGTGTGATGCGGTAGCTAAAAAGACAAATGCGATTTGGGGCTGTATCAACAGAAGTTTAGTGTACAGATCACGTGAAGTGATGGTATTGCTTTACTCTGCTCTGGTTAGACCTCACCTAGAGTATTATGTTCAGTTTTGGGCACCACAATTTAGGAAGGCTATAGACAAGCTGGAACGTGTCCAGAGGAAGGCAACAAAGATGGTGAGGGGTCTGGAGATCAAGTCCTATGAGGAAAGGTTGAAGGAGCTGTGTATGTTTAGCCTGGAGAGGAGACGACTGAGAGGTGATATGATAACCATCTTCATGTACTTGGAGGGCTATCATATAGAGGATGGGGTGGAGTTGTTTTCTGTTGCTCCAGAAGGTTGGACCAGAACCAATGTGTGGAAATTAAATCAGAAGAAGTTTCTGCTAAACATTAAGAACTTCCTGACAGTTAAAGCAGTTCCTCAGGCTTCCTCAGGAGGTGGTGACTCTCCTTTGGAGATTTTCAAACAGAGGCCGTATGGCCATCTGACAGCAATGCTAATTCTATTAATTTAGGCAGATCATGAGAGGGAGGGCAGGAAGGATTGCCCCAGTGCTTAGTTCTTGTGGCCCTTTCTTACATGCCCAGGGAAATGCTGATTGCCACTTTGGGGTCAGGAAGCAATTTTTCTCCAAGCCAGTCTGGCTGGGCACCCTGGAGCTTTTCTGTCATCTTTTGGGCATGGAGCAGGTGTCACTGGTGGTGTGGAGTGAGGTATTTGTGAATGTTCTGTTTTGTGCAGGGGGTTGGACTAGATGACCCTAGGGGTCCCTTCCAACTCTATGATTCTATGATTCTAAAATTACAGAGGAAACACTGCTTCTGAAAAGCAAATGGTGTGGGAAAAACAGAGAAAGCAACAATCAGACAAAAATATACATGGAAGGTGGAAAGGAAGCTTATAAAGGCAATTATATTAATGCAAACAACAAATATTGCATATCCCTTCTATTTATATAATTTTGTTTTATTCTGGCCCATTTCTTTCATCTTATCACTAACTGTGTATGTCACTTAAAGCCTGAAATTAAATTTGTCTTCAAAGCAGGGACACAGCATGCAGAGGATACCTTAGTATACTTTCAAAACTGCCCTTCATTATCAGAGCCACAAAAAATTCTGTTAACTCCCCCCCCCCCCCAAGTTCTAAGTGTCCTGTAGCATCAACCCAATATAACCCTCCACCCCAACAAATTACACGGATATAACTTGAAGAAGAAGAGATTGGATTTATACCCTGCCCTTCATGTGTAGTCTCAGAGCGCCTTACAAACTCCTTTCCCTTCCCCTCCCCACAACAGATACCCTGTGAGGTAAGTGGAGCTGAGAGAGCTCTGAGACAACTGTTCTTGAGAGAACAGCTGGTACAGAACTATGGCTTGCCCAAGGTCTTCTAGCAGGTGCAAGTGGAGGAGTGGGGAATCAAACCCGGTTCTCCTAGATTAGAGTCTGCACACTTAACCACTACACCAAACTGGCTCTCACCAAACTTGGCACATACTTGGCTTTAGTGGCTACAGAATATAAATACAACCCACTTAAAACATTATTTCTCCTTGTCATCCTTGCTGCTCAGCATAGCACAGCACAATGGCAGGGACATCGATGGCAGAACAAGAGGATATGGATTCTAAAATAAAGAATAGGTCCAGTCCTGGCCCCACTGCTGGACCTCCTGATGGCACCTGGTATTTTTGGCCACTGTGTGACAGAGTGTTGTACTGGATGGGCCATTGGCCTGACCTAACATTAGCTTTTCTTATGTTCTTATGTTAAGCTGATGATGCGCTGGCTGCCCTGATGCTATAGTGATGATTTGGTAAGAAAACAGGGTTGCTCTTACCTGTAACTGATGTTCATTGAGTGTCTTCTGTACAGGCACACATTGGGACTGCACCTATTCAGGACTGCTGCTGGATATAAATTTCTAGTTAAACCACTAGGGGGTGCGATGCACTGAAGCTGAGTCACTCGTTCCCGCCCAAATGGTCACATGCTCCAGCACAGCTGTGCCTCCTTCCCTCAGTTCCACCTGAGCTGCTGCAAGCCAAGAAGAGCTCACAGTGGTGGTGGGCGGAAATGGGAGGGAATGTGCGCCTGCACAGAAGACACTCGATAAAACATCAGTTACAGGTAAGTGCAACTCTGCTTTCATCTTTGGTCTTCTGTGCAGTCCCACATTGGTATACTAGCAAGCTATTTACTTGGATGTGGGTGTGATGCCCTGTATGAGGTTACTGGATCAGAGAATGCAACACCGCTTTCCCCACTTGTGCCTCCCTTCTGGCTCACAGGTCCAACACGTAGTGCTGATGAAACTATTGGCTAAGGACCAAGTTCCCACTCTGCAGATCTCCAGGTGGGGTACCCTTTGGTAAATGCTGCAGAAGAAGCCTGGGCCCTGGTGGAGTGAGCATGGACATCAAGCGGACAAGGGAGACTGGCCTGAGTGTAGCAGAAGTTTATTGCAGAAACAATCCACCTAGAAATTGTCTGGGAAGAAATCCTCTTGTCCTTTATTCAGGCCAGCTTAACAGAAAGAGAGCAGGGTCCTTTCTGAATGACCTAGACCTCTTTAAATAAAACAACAAAGCTTGCCTCATATCCAAAAGAATGTAACGCCTTTCATTATCTGAGGATGGGGATGGAAAAAATACCGGTTGTATTATCTCTTGGGCCAAGTGAAATCTAGAAACTACCTTGGGAAGAATGCAAGCCTAGGCTGCAAGACCACGCTCTCCTTGAAAATCTTTAGGAAGGTTCTGTCACACTTACTTCACCTCCTAGCTAACTACGTGATTTTTACATGTTACCATCAGATTAGATGTATAATGTTTATAACAATTAATTGGAATCTGAACTGAGATAAAAGCCACATCTGGAGCAGGTGCATATGCAGGCTAGCCATAGGGAGAATAGCTATAGTCGAGACCATAAACCCAAACAGCCTCTGTACAGACATAACTCTCTGAAAGCGGTGTCGGGTGAAAGACCTAATCATCCCATGTAAGGCCCGAATCCTCTTTGTGGGGAGGAACTCAAAAACCCCTCAAAATTGGACAGGCCTGGTAAGGGCTAACTCCGATTTATTCCAGTTGATGGCCAAGCCAACATTCTCACAAATCTGAAGAGTAAGCCCAAGATGGGAAAGTAACTCATCTCTCGATGTAACCAATCATCGAGGTAAGGGTAGACAGTGCACTCTTTCAAGTGTAAGTATGCAACCATGGGGGCCACATATTTGGTTTTAAACCCTAGGGGCCATGGCCAGCCCAAAAGACAATAGCCTGTATTGGTAAACCTGACCTAAGTAGCGAAAACAGAGGAATCTATGGTCCTGTTCATGAATAGACACATGAAAATAAGCATCCTTGAGATCAAGAACTATGAACCTTGTTTTAATAAATGGAGAACAGATACTGAAGACACCATCTGCAATTTTGTAACTGATACAAAACAATTCAAACTTTGTAAGTCTAGGATGGGTCTATTACCTCCATCCTTTTGTCCCCACTAAGAAAAAATGGGAATAGAAGCCTTTTGGGTCATCTGGGTTCTGAACCGGCTCTGGTAGTGTTGTGGGTCAACCAGAGTTTAGCAATTACGAGGATGCCTCAGGAGAAGAGGACTCCTCTGGAGAAGAGGAGCCATATGTAGCCAGCTCTGAATCAGCAGAAGCAGGCAAGCAGGAAGATGAGCGGCAGACTTGTCAGGGTTCACAGCCAACAACTGGTGCAGAGCCTCCGACACCCTCCAGCCCTGATCCAATAAGTGAAACTCAGTTGGTCATTTCAAGCCTTCCAGTATCACCTACACCCTTACAGCATTGTAGATGGAGGCTAAAAATAGTGCTACGGGGAGATGAAAAAGTACATGCCTCCTGGCCTGACGCCAGCTGCTTGCTGAGAACAAAGATGAGTAGCTGCAGGATTACTCTTGAGCAGCTGGCTGCAAGCCTGACCCTTCAGCATATGTCTATAAAAACCAGACAAGGGAGGTTCTTAGGCATGGAAGCAATGTCGAAATCCCTTTCATGCTGTGACTACTGCATCGGATCCTGCTGTTCCTGTGACTCTTTGGACCATACCCCTGACTCTTCCTTCATCTCGCTCTTGAAACTGCTCATACATAACTCTTTGATTTCCAGATCTTGGTATAAGGATTGACTCTTGCACCAGACTACTGACAGCTCTGGACTCTGTGCTTTGACCTTGGACCAGACATTGACTATGCTGCTTGAGTTGATGCCATTGTCTTAACCATTTCATGCTCTAATAGTGCAGCCTGCGCTGCCCCTGGCACCACTCTCAACAGGTAGGGAGTTATCTACTGCATTGTTAGCTGAGGGGGCAAGGTAGTGAACTCAAGTCTATTGCCCTGTGCAATAATGGATAAAATCCAGGCATCTGATATTATGAGGTACACAGATCTTCCAGCAAAATTGGGGCAGTCCCCATGTTTGCAGAAAAATCTAAAATGTTTTTAAAAGTATACGGGGATATCTAAATCCCCCTAAAAGTGCAGAAAATGGACTTACTGAAGTGTAGGAAAAGCCGTTGGAGCTGTGAGGGAAGCTGCCACCACAATAGCTGTGTGCCCTGCCACTGGGACAGCCCCCGCCAGGACCTCCAGCACTGAAGACTGTAACTTCAGCCAGCAGATTTGGGCACTGGACTGCCGAGTAAAGGCAGCCGGCGGCACCGCCTGGAAGGGAGGGTAGCCAGTTGGCCAAGGGAGCCAAAGGGGCAGTGGCGCCTCTCTGGAAGCCAGCCTGCCCTTTTTACTGCTGCCACTGCTGCCCAAGCTAGCCCTGCAGCCGTCAGTTGAAGCATGAGGAGGCGAAGCCTACGTCGTCAGCCCCACTCCCTCCTGCAACCAGATTGGGGGCGTTTGCTGGCCTGCAGCTGCAAAAGGAGAGCTTCTGTGAGAGGGGAGAGAGAGGCAGTGAAAGAATAGGGAATTGTCTGTTGAGGGGGGAGAAAGAAAAGAATGAGAGAAAGAGGAAGGGGAGATTGGGGAGATAGAGAAACAGTGGAGACAAAGAGGGGCAGACTGAGAGGGGGTGGGAGGGGAAAGGACATCAAGAAGGGTTGGGGTAAGACATATATGGGGCGAGAGGAGAAATGCGGTAAGAAAGGAAGGAAAGCTGACATAGAAGGGGTGAGAGAAGGGGATGTGAGAGAAGATTAGTAAATAAGGGGTATGTACACAAAGAAAGAGGAGGGTACTTTGACAATAAAGGAGAGGAGAGGGGGGAAAGATAGGGGAATCTCCCCTCCCCACAAGTTCCTTGCGAGGACTGCCTGCAACGAAGACTGCAGTAGGGTCATAGCACATTATGCAACATTTTGTTGCGGGTCCCCTCTTGCGCCTTGTAATAACAACCTATATGGCCATAGATCTGACAGCAGTGTCTGCCCCATGTCTGCCCACACTGATTTGCTGTTTGGACAAATGAAATGCTTCAGTTTGAATAAATTTGGCTAACGCCCTCTTGTCTTCCAGAATCAGTTCTAGGTACAGTGTCAGTTTCTCCCAGAGGAAGAACTGATAACCTGCCATTATGGCTTGATAACTGGACACATGCAGGCCTAACGCTGCAGAGGAGTGGATGAGAGCCAGTTTGGTGTAGTGGTTAAGAGTGGCGGACTATAATCTGGAGAACTGAGTTTGATTCCCCACTCCTACACATAAAGCCAGTTGGGTGACCTTGGATCAGTCACAGCTCTCTTGGAGCTCTCTGAGTCCCACCTACCTCACAGGGTGTCTGTTGTGGGGAGAGGAAGGGAAGCTGATTGTAAGCCATTCTGAGACTCCTTCGAGTAGTGAAGGGCAGGGTATAAAACCAACTCTTCTTCTTCCTTCCCAGTGCATCAATTTTTCTGCTCTCGTTATCTGTTGGGGCTGCTTGATAAGCATGGCAGCCTCTGGGCTACATTTCCTCAGTGATGAGTGAAAATGGTGGAGAATGTGTAGTTAGGAAGGGAGCAGTGTCCTGTCTGATCCTGTAAAAACCTTTCATGCGATGGGATGTGGCTGGAACGGAGATCAGATTTTGCCATAACTCTAGGGTGTTTTCTAGATGGCCTTCTAACACAGGACAAGCTATAAGTCCTGGAAAGTCAGAATACAACTGGCCCAATATTTTATCTTTAGGGTTGTGGTCTGTGGTGGCCACTTTTATGTCTAAGGATTGAGCCATCCTGAGCATTCGCTCACCATACATTTTCAAATCTTCTGTGCGGGAAACAGAAGTCAACTCTCCCACTCTTTCATCAGGGCTCGGTTCCAATGTGACATTGGAACTGGCCTTGGAATCCTGGACAACCTATTCCATGTCCTCTGCTTTGGACTCCAGAACTGGGGATGGAGATTTCCTTGACACTATGGAAGACAGAGCAGTCTTATGCAGAGGGAATTGGTGAGTATGCCCCAGAACGGACTTCAACATTGAGCTGTAATAATCTCCGCATTCAGCCAAGTTAGCCAGGGACATAAAGAAAGCCTGAGGAAGCCATGGAACCATTAACAGTGCTGGAGGCTGTGGAACCGACAGTCCCACATTGGAACTGATTAGAGGAGGAGCCGTTTTCATTCTGGCTCAAACCTGCCCTCTAAGGAGGACAAGGGAGGTGATTCGCCATGTGAAGAAGGTGTTTTAGGTGGCGCTAAGAATTCCTCGACTCTGACCAGTGGTGATGGTTCTGGAGGTGGTGGTCAGTGTTGTTTCAGTTCCAAATGCTTCTCTTTGTGTTTTGATTTAGATTTGGAACATTTAGCTGGTGGTTCTGAAAAGCTTCTAGGACCCAATGGAGAGTGTGTGAGGGACTGGGGCTATTGGGGCTAGGAATACTGCAGATGGAACCGACCTGAAGAAGACTCATGAATCCAAGCAGTAGATAGTGAAAACGATTGTAGAAGCAAGAACACGCTAGAAAAGAACCAACTCAGATGGTGGCAAAGAAGGAACTGAGGGAAGGAGGTGTGTCCACACTGCAGCATGTGACTGTTTGGGCAGGAACAGGTGACTCTGCTCCAGCATGCAGCACCCCCTAGTTGTTTAGCTAGAAATTTCTCTCTTGCAGCAGACCTGCCTCGGTGCAGTCCCAATGTGGGACTGCATAGAAGACCGAAGATGAAATTCTGCATCTACTGCCAGTACTTTACTACAAATCTGTATAGTTTGTGATAAAAGTGGGTAACATATGGTATAAATATATTTCATTAAAATTCATGTATTCTCTGCTACTAAAGTGACACTTGATGTGGTGTCATGATTAATGAGGGAGGGATTGTGATAGGGCACAAGCTTTGTATGCAGATGGTATGCAGATTCAATCCCTGACTTCTCCAGCTAAACCAAATACTGAGAAAGATCCTTTTCTGCCCAAAACCTGTTGGCCAGCAGAGAGAATACTGAGCTACAAGGACCAGTGACATATGGAATGTTAGTATGTTCCTAGAGAGTAATCATATGCCATGAGCAAGACTGGGCACTGTGTGTCCAATTACTGACCCAATGTTCCAGTGACTCATACAACAGTGTGGTTTATATTTATTTATCAAAATATTTAACACCCTGCCTTCCTCTTGGTCAAGGTGGCTTTACAGGTAATACTTCCCCCCAAACACCTTCTTCCTACCACTAAAAAATATCTAATGTTCAGAAACCATCAACAGCCCAAGCAAACAAACACGCCTTGCAGCACCTGCTGAAGATCTCCAGCAAAGGGGCTTCCTTCACCTCTTCAGAGAGCTACAATGAAAAGGCCCAGGGTCTGGTCAATGTCAGGTGGGCCATCCTAAGTGGGGGGGGGCCAGTGAACAACTGACAGCTCTAAGTCCGTAGCTGGCACATGGGTATGTATGGGAGGAGATGGTCCTTCAAATATGTGGGTCCTAGGCTACAAAGGGCTTTGCGAGCCAAAAACAGAAGCTTGAACTGAACTCAGAAACAAACTGGCAGCCAATGTAGCTGTTTCAAAATAGGCAAGCTATTCCTGTTAACTAGCCCATGTTAATAACTGGGCTGCCACATTCTGGCTCAGTTTCTGGGCTGTCTTCAAAGACAGTACAACAGGGTGTATTATGATAATCCAATCATGAGGTTACAAAAGCATGGCCTAATCAGCTGAGTCTGAGAAAGGAGCTGTTGAACCCAATGCATTCTTGGCCACTAAGCCAACCTGTTTTTCTAACAGCAAGGTAGTTTTTGTCCCTAGTGTCTGTGTTACTCTCACCTTGGATCCTGACTTGGTCAGGAGAAAGACAGGCATATAAATATTGGAAATAAAATAAATAGCATGTCAGGTTATATGCCACCAAGGTTAAGTAACATCCTAATGGCCTTTCACTCCATGGGAACTGCTTCTACTGGTTTACTTGTGCATCTGGCTGCCTGAACAACTGTATCCACTATGACAGATTCAGGTGGGTAGCTGTGTTGGTCTGAAGCAGCAGAACAATGTTCGAGTCCAGTGGCATGCAGACATTATACCTTGAATAAAGCTTTGTTGGTCTTAAAAGTGCCACTGGACTCAAACTTTGTTCTGCATCCACTATAGTTCAGTGTAACTGGCCTTCAAGACCACCAGTATAGGGAGACAGTATTAATAAAGAAGCATTACTACTAGAACTACAGGCCTAAGGCAAGTAGTGAAGATGCTTGGATTAAATGAAGATGTTAACTATTAATGTATCTGGATGTATTAATGAATGTATTAATGCACATATCTGGACTTTAAGCGCTTTCATATTTATTCCATTAACTCAAAAATGTGTCTCTCTGTGTTAAGATACTTGCTTAACTAGCTGAACCATGACAACCGATCTAAATGCCTTGTAGTCTGCTCAAATTCTAGATTTCTGCAATAATACAAGATGTATGATTTTATAACCAAGCATTAATTACTGAGGCTTGGTAATATAATGCCAGATGTGTACCACCAAGTTCCCTGACTCTAAGAATCGAACTACGCATGATGACAGCACATATTTTCCCAATTCACATTTAAATTATGGTGTGTGATTTAAAGGACTGAAAGAGCTCTTGAGCAGGGGATAGTAAATTCTTACCTTCCAAGTGATTTCTTCCCAGTGAGAAAAAGAAAATCAAGTGGAAGGAAGTCTAATGGGGTTAACAGCTTTCAGCTCCTTAGTCCTGCACCTTTAGGGCTCTTTAAATCACACCCACCCCAGTTTACTCAAAAGTAGGACAGCATGTTTAAAGATATAGGTCAGCTGCTATTATATGTATTTTGGGCTTCTCTGAATCCAACACAGCATTTGCCCTGACTCTAGGTTAGTCACATGCTTAATATTTAATGTCAAGGTAAGTATGTACTGGTGGGTGGTAGAGGGCCAAGAACCTGGTAGGATCAAGAAATATAAAAAGCAAGGCTTAATACTAAGGATAGGAAGGAAAAACTTGAGTTTTAGTACTTGGAAAAGTCACAACAGCATATTAAGCTCTTCTTGCCCATTTAGAAATACCTTTCTTCTGTGCATACATAGGATCTTCTTATGAAATTCCAAAGGGGGAAAAAGAAACAGATGAAGATTGGAGAATTAAAAGGAAAAAATGTATAAAACACAACAACATCAATGGGAAAGTAATGCTTAAGTAAAGTCTGAAAAACAGAAAAGAAACATATTAGGTAGGGAACACTGAAAAGGAATGGAAAGCTCTGTGACAGGAAAACACTCTTCAGCTCAAAGCCTTGTTAGTAAAGTTGTGCAGAAAACTAAAATGCAGCAAGACAACCACAAAGCTGGTCCACTGCTGCCCATGCTGCTCATGGCATGCAATCACTACTTTAGGGGATCTTTTCAAAGACACAAGCCTTACATGACAACCAAGACAGGAAGTATCCAAGGAAGAATGGATTTCAGCTATACTTTACTTCTATTCACAAACAGGAAGAGGTTGGCTGCACATTTTTCACTTGCCTCTAGCCAGAAACAGGAGCTGATGTGCGACCATCTGGGTCAAGAGGTGTGCCCATATGCTTCATTTTGACTTGTATTTGCCCACATCTTTCCTTAATTTTGTCAGTTTGTCCCATAATGAAGAAAGGTTGCGCACAAGGCTGCATATTCTATATTATATGGGCTGTACCAGGTCACTGACAAGCCTGGTTGTACCTGCAATCTCCAGGGTTAACCTCCATTCTGACTCTTTCTTAGGGGAAAAAATTCTTATGCGTATGTATGCTTACTTTTTAGGCAAAAGCTCATGCTAAAATGTTTAACATGCTGCCTGGATAAAGGAAACATTCTTCAGATTTATTTTCCAACAAGAAAGTTAAGGCAGAAAGGAGTGAGGAATAGTTTTCAGGGGAGCTGCACTTCTACAGTTTCAAATCCCCCTCCTCGATTTACTACAATAATCATGCCCAGTATTCATTACTAGTTTAAAAAGTAGCTTAAACAAATTACAGCTACTGAAATAAAATATATGGCAAAAGAAATCAAATAGCAGCTAATCATTTGAATCCAAAACAGATGCAGTCTTCTGTGATTGGCCAGCTGCCACTGGTGCCATTACCCTCAGATCCAACACATTATTTGAAAATTCATTGGTCTCAATGCACTTATAATGTAACGATTGTTGCTTTAATGTTATGAGAGTAGGAAGAACTAACAGGAGTATTACTTGTAGTGACTATTTAGTGGTTGGTTGGTTTGTGCTATGGAAACTGCCATTTTACTATGTAATAAATTGAAGTAAGAATAGGCTAGCAATTTACATCCCTTACAATTTTGTAAGAGCCCTGAGAACTTAATATCCTAGAAGACCAGCTGTGTTACTTACACTGCTGTGTTACTTACACTGCAGTTATACCCTTCTATTTAGTTCAAATGGATTTAGAAGGGTGTAATTCTATTTAGGATGTAGTGTTGCCAGGCCTGGGTTGGAAATTACCTGGAGACTTTGGGGGTGGATCCAGGAGAGGATGGGGTTTGGGGAGGGGAGGGGCCTCAGCATAGTACAATGCCATAGAGTCCACCCTTCAAAGCAGCCATTTTCTCTAAGGGAGCTGATTTCTGTCAGCTGGAGAGCAGTTGTAAAAGTGGGAGATTCCCAGGCCCCACCTGGAGGCTGGCAACCCTACTGGATGGCACTTTTGTAAGGAGGAAAAATGTAGTGGCATTTTGAGAAATAAGATGAAAGAGGTGGAATGAGAAAGGATATGTCCTTCATATATTATACATAGATATCGGTAAGTTTGTTATGCAGTTACCACCCAACAAGGCTATGAGTCATTGAAAACTCCAGTCCTCACTATATCAGTTGGGATCTAAAGTACCAAAACACACCTTAGCTTTGAAACTCTCAGATGTGATTTATGTAATCAAGATTCTAATCCTTGCTGTTTACAAAGATAATCTTGAGCTAAGGAGGGCAGGGCATACTTGAAAGACTAATTTGAAGGCAGAAGATCATGACTGTCATATTTCCAAGTTCATACCTTTCAGTGTTTTAAAGGCCCTGTCCACACGAGCGAGATAAGCCGGACGGGAAGTGACACAAATTTGTGCCAGCGCAATTTGCGCTGCTTTTGCGGGATCACACAGGTCCATGGACTTGTGAGGGCGAACCACTGCTGCGTGATCACATGCAGCCGCGAGCGAGTTGGGGTTTTTTTTTCCGGCCGTTTGCAGTGCGCTTATCTGCTTCTACAAGGGATCGATGACTTGCCTCTCCACCCTCGGGGTCATCCGATGATGCGCATACCGGGATGGGAGGGAAAACCCCCCCAAAATCCCACTCCCCAAAGCCACTTGTTTGCGCTGGCGTGATCACACCAGGAAAGGTCAATTCTGGGCAGTC
This sequence comes from Lepidodactylus listeri, assembly GCA_029233225.1. Lineage (NCBI taxonomy): Eukaryota > Metazoa > Chordata > Lepidosauria > Squamata > Gekkonidae > Lepidodactylus > Lepidodactylus listeri. The sequence goes on from JARCFY010000009.1 coordinate 28,264,629, forward strand.
GCAAACCATTTGAGACTGCCTTTTTACTGGTAGCTAAATAAGCCGATTCCCCACCGGCTCAAAGCAGTTTGTGACACTTTAACACTGGCTGCAGGACGCTTCCCAGATGTGCTTGTGTGATAGCGCCACTTTGAGCCGGCGGGGAATCGTCCTTCTTGTGTCGCAAATGGGTGCGTAAGATCGCGCCCAAATATTACCTGGAAGATATACTGACAACAAAGGGTTTCCCTAGTCCACCTGACAATGTTGATTACTCATCCATCACCAGTAGCCCTATGTCCCTCCTATTCTAATAATTTTAATAAGCTGCCATCAAATATAAAGTGTTGTGGAAGCCTTTTTGCTTACCATACATGTTTGTTGGACTATATTCAGAGAAAAACCAGTCACAATTTGTTTATGACATGACTGCGATTGAAATTTTTGGGCTTGTGTAATCCTTCCCTCATCACCAAGACTGAAGACTTCTCAATCCAGGAAGACTTTGTCTAACAATAATTTGTTACGGTGGCCAAATCTGGAAGTTTAAGAAGCTGGGATTTAATATGTTCCCACAAACTAGGATTCTAAACCAGGACTGTAGTTTAGAATTCCAGTTTGTAGGCAAGACAAGTTCTTAAACTGCCTCTATTCCAACATCACAACAAATTATGGCTACATCCAACATTTTCTAAATGAAGAAGTCTTTGATCTTGGCTCCAAGGGCCAAGGAAAAATTTGGTCTTGTTCACATTATGAACAAATTGTGGTTAGGCTGTGACAACTGAATGCGATTTAGAAGGCAAACAAAATGCCTGAAACAGCACTAACAGTTCATACAAGCATTTTCTTTAATAGCAGCTTTCACCTCTTCGGAAAATAACAGCATAGGCTCATGAATTGCCACAAATAAAAGGCTTGTTTAAGTATATAGGTATTATGCAGACAACCAGGGCCAGATTGTGACGTGATGAAGCCGTAAATATTACCAGTTTAAGTGGCCACATGCTATAGAAATACTTTTTCATTATTCTCACACAAAGGACACTGAAAATCTTTATTTTTGCATTCACAAAAGCACAAATTACAGTCTTTTTTCTTATCTGAAGACTCTCCTGTTTGAGGCTTTTACCGTAGCCCACTTTACGTATCCCTAAATCCAGCTCTGCAGACAGTTCTCCGTAGGGGAGTGGCAATTTGATGACTAACCCTTATTTTATTCCCAGTGCGTTATCAACCAACTCCGCAAGCTAAAATATTCACTGGTCACACACTTATCTGTTACAATTAACCTGTAGCTTTTCTGATCCATTGAATGTATATTTTAAACCACTACAATTATAATTGAGCAAATCTACACTGAAGCAATATAAAATTAGCCCCAGATAGTTAAGAAAGGTTCTTGAGCTGTTGATGAGGGTGAAGACAAATCAAGTCTTACGTTTTATGTCAAGCTGTCTGTCTTACAAGGGCTTAATTTTAATAAGTACCTCCTAAAGTCTTTAATTATTTCAGTCCAAGGTACCTAAGCCAGGAACACTGTTAATTAGAATAGTAAGTCAAGGTGTGTGCTGGTTATATAGACTAGTTCAGGTTGCTAGGCAACATACACAACTTATTTGGCCAATCTGCACACTGCTTAGCATTAACCTGCAAAAACTATGTGATGATAAATAAGCAAGAGTATAAACTGAAATAAAGTGAAGTATATTATACTACTTGCATACGTCTCCCCCCTTTCCTTAAGGAAGGCAGATTAACAAGCCAGAACAAATAGCCACAGGAAACAACAGAAAGCCTATTGTAACTGCATAAGTCATCAGTTCTTACCCTGTCCATATGAATTTAGAAGCAAAGAAGCAAAGTCTATAGCATGTATAGCACACTACATGGCAGATGTTAACAGCATTTTTAAAATAGTTACATTAAATAAACAGAGAGAGGCAGGAAACAGAGCCACAGTGATCAAAAGTAGGAACTGATGATCACCTGAAATGCAGTTCCTGCTTTCACAAACTAATCAGAGTTTTATTAAACCGCAGTCTGAACCAACCCTATCTTTGAAGGGCACAATGGGCTGAGGTGACATGATAAATAAAGAGGGGGGGGGGACATGCCAAGTATTTAGTATGCTAAGTATTTAAGCTGACCACAACATAAACTAGCTAGGATAATCTAAGTGTGGCTGTCTTTGGCTTCTTTTTATACATAAGGAATAGAACTTTCTGAAGAGTGAAATCAGCATATGGCAACAAAATTGTAAAAAGTGTTAGTAGTTAAGACAACTCAGCTATTAAATGTGGCTACTCCCTTTTCTCTGTACCATCCAGCACAGTTGGTGCCTTGGTTGCAGGCTCCATCATTTGCTATCTTTTACTGTTGTTGGATGGTTAGGGTTAGTGCCATTTATGGTTCCTATGGTTTTTTATTACTCGACTTATATGAATTTTTGTGGTATTGTATTTTATTCTGAATTGTAACCTGCCTCAAGAACCTTTTGGTTGCAAATGCAAGATTAAAAGACTTCAAAGAAAAATAAAATTATTCCAGAGGAACGCAAAAGAGCTTCTCTATGAAAATTTGAAATTGGAGTCCTAACAAAGAAACTTTAGAAAACTTTTAACAAGTTTTTGAAGCACAAAACAAAATCTGTCTCAGCCTTCAAAATGGGGAAAAGATAGTATAAGTACAGCAAGTAGGGGAAGAAGTTTTTAAAGAACTGATATAAAAATTATTTTTTTAAGAAGCGATATGAAAATTATTCCATTGAAGTATAGGTATTAAACCAAGTTATTTCTGCTATGGCAGATTTTAGAAGTGTTTGATACATTGAAAGGTCAAGCAAGGCACCTGTGAAATGACATATATGTATCGTCATCCCACTATACATATATGATAAAGCTATTGTACAGGTTTTCACTTCAGTTATAAAATTCAGTCCTGGATGCTGTCCCATGTTTAGAAGTCTTTTCCATTGGGAGCCCCATGGACTAGGTTGTACAGAATGCAGAGACCAACCACATGGAACAGACAGTGGAATCAGGAGAGGGAAGAGATATTTCAACTATAAGGTGTCTCAAGATCAATTTATGTTTACTTTTTCTTACATTCGTTAATGAATGACTTTTTGCTCAGAAATTGTACACTGTAAAAAAGTATTGTTAGTAGGCAGACACACAAACATACACACAGAGAGAGGTTTAAGCCGTCTAAAAAAAGTTTAAGTATTTTGCTCCACTCCTGAACTTTTCATTAATAAAATCGCAGAAAGTTATTCAAGACACACAGCTTGGAGTTGGGACTCTTGAATCAGTTGAGCTACACTTTCAAATAACAATGTTCAAACAATCTAGTGATTTTTCATTAGAACAGTACAATTTTCAATAATGACCAACTCATTTTAAAAGACTTCAGAATTCCTACAACATAATTGAAACCCTCCAGTTAATGCAATATACGAAGCTGACCTCAAGCAAAGAGTGCCATGCTGAGAAGAAATATAGCAAACATGGCATGCAAAAAGTCACCCATCTTTTTCTTACATTTTAGTTTAGAGATTGAGCTCACCACCACTAAACCAAAGTCCCTACAATGCCACTCACCAGGGAGATGGGGCACCTGCTCATCAACCCCACAGATCCCTAGTCAGCAAAGCAATGGGTCTGGAAACAATGGCACAAATTTCTCATGCTGTTTCGAAGGTACTCTGGTCATGCCTTATCTTCTCGATTTTCCAGTACAAATAAGATGATGTTGCCCCTCTCTCAAGCCCTTAGCAAGTTGAGAGACTCGCAGGGATGATTTAAAGAATGTCTGGCTATTAAGCCAATCTTGTATTTGCTGACCCCCATAAATAAGCTTGGGGAAGAAAAAACAGTTGAAATCTACTTTTGCATGTGTCTCTCTGTGTTTAAGAACTCTGGACTTACTATGGTTTAAAGACTTATTCTCTATGAAAAAGGAAGAACCTTAAGCAAAAGTTTAATTAACTGGAAAAAAACCCCTCTGTACCAAATATTCAGACAAGAATATTTCGGTAATCAGGGATGAATAAACATGAGTCTAGAAGCTTGGCGGATGAAAAAGTAGTATTAGATGGTGGTGGAATGGTTAAGCACCACTACTTTTCTACTTCAAATTGTCCCTTTCTGAAGTTAGCTTCCCCTATTAGTGGCTGCTGGGGCTTTTTACAACTTCTATTTGCATGTATCATGTAGTTTGGTCTTTAGATACAAACTAAAATTGCAGTGTCCCCAGACTGTATACTTATTCAGTCTAGTTCTGTAGTTCTAAGTAGCACCCAACCTTTAGCAACAACCTTTAGATCTGGTAAGTGAAGATTTACTGATTTCAACCCCAGTGGAGACAGAATGCAAGACACTCTAGCTAGATCAGAGTCAAACTCTTTCTACTCCTAATATCTTAATCTCCTAAAGCAACCAGCCTAATACCCCTCGGAAGCTCATAAGCAGGGCACAATGGAGATGTCTGTTTTCATCTCCAGAGTGCTTCTGAAAATAGAGGCCTTTTTTTTAACCTGTCACAGCCTTTGAAAACCCCACCTAGCACAAATTTGTGCATAGTTAAAACAAGCTAAATTAGTGGTCATCTTCATGTGTTGTGGCAATTTGGGTTGTTATTTGGGTGTCAGGAGGGAACTTTGCCTCCAAGTCAGATTAAATAAAAACTGCAAAGATTTTCTCTCTTAAACAATGTGTCTTGGGTCAGGCTGATTGCTGAAGGAATGCTAATGTGTGGATGAACTTGTACTGCTACACAAATCTGGATTTGATCAACCACTGTTCTCTTCAGATTCTGAGAAGGAAGCCCCTTTCACAGTAACAGAACATTCTTCTTAAACTGAGCTATTTAGTGTTTTGTTAAATAAGAGAATCAGAGCCACGCCAGGCACTTGTTTGCCCCAAGTCCCCTCGACATCCTATTAATATAAATGAGTAGCACCACTTTACCCAGCATCGTCTCCCATACTCAACTATTTTGGGATACCGGAAGAAGAAATTTTAATATGAGGAACAAAATATGTGACAAATTGTTTTGCCATTTTGATCTGAAGAGGAGCAAAAGAACATATGTTTTTCCATTCTCTCTTTACACACCATGCATAAAATACTCATAACCAAAGTCTAGCAGGAGAGTTGGTTTGGGCAACTCAGAAGAGTTTAACTGTGCTCTGAAGAGCTTCTCTCAGATCCCACCCTCAACTCCGAGCTTGCTTTAAGATTAATGAAGAGATTAAGATTTGCAGGCACAAATGTTAATCAGAGCAAACCTCTTCAACAGAAGGCACATGATTCTTACCATCAAAGCCATCTTCCTCCGTTCCAAGTTCATCATCTGAGCAAATGTTTAGCACATTGACCAGCATTTCTGTCACTGAAAAGGAAATCAAATGGCAGAGATGAGAGCTGGACAAACCCCAAGAGATAGTGAGAAAGGATGGCCAATAGAGCCGTATTCATGAATGGCAACTACACAAAAATGCACATAGAACATCCGTAGCAAAGATGCTTACTATAATATGTAAGAATATGTAGCGCAGGGGTGTCAAACCTGTGGCCTGTGGGCCAGAACTGGCCTACCCAGGCCTTTAAACTGGCCTGGGATGTTCAATACCACCAGAAGTATTCTTATTGAATATACTTCTAGATGACTATACTAAAGACAATAAATATCTTATAACTTATATTTTAACATCAGCTAGAATGCTAATTGCAAAGGGTTGGAAGATGGACAACTTACCCTCAGAGGAGGATCTAATGCAGAAATTACTAGATGTGGCAGAAATGGACAGATTGAGTACTATATTACAGGGAAAAGATCAAGAAGTATATGATAAAAGATGGAAGAGAATGTATGTATGGATAGATTGGAAAAAAGGAAAATAGGCTTACAAAAATGTATAAGAATGTATTATGCATGTGGTATGTTTATATTGAAAAATCATAAATTTTAAAAAACTGGCCTGGGAGTGGGGCTATCTACTCTTCCCCCTCCCCAACCTTGCTGTTCTCAGCTTGAGCTGCTGGGGAGTATAAAGAGCAGAGGGTGGGGCTGCCTCTGAGAGTAGGAAGCAGAAGGCGGGGTTGCCTCTAAGAAGAGAGCCCAGGGTGGGGCTGCCTCTGAGAGCAGGAAGCAGAGCACAGGGCTGCCAAACTTCCCAGCCAAACTGCTCGAAGCCTTTGTAGTTCTTGTCACAAGTAGCAGCTTGGAGGGGGGGGGGGGGGTCCTTCTGCTGTTATCCTTGTGCTGCTTTTTTATTTTAAAACTGGCTTTGCAAAATCCCACTACTTCCCCACCTTCCCAGTTTAGGCAGGCATGTTTTAAGGGTGTGTGTGGGGAGGAAGGTTTGGGACCAACCAGGGTTAAAATACAGAGTGTTGCAACTCAAGGGACTCCAGTTTTGCATAGAAATACTAGTTTTAACACACAAGCCCTCCTGATGTGGAGCTCCAATGGAATAATAGCAGAACAAGTGCTGAAGAGGACACCCCAAAATTATCTCAAACAACCCTGTAAAAAAAACCCAACAGACCCTGGAGAGCCACTGCCACTCTGAGTAGACCGGGAGAAGCTTACAATGCTCAGCTGTTTCATGTTCTTCCTCTGGGTCCTAGGGTCAGACCATTTATATTTGCAGTTTATACTTCAGGCGGGGGGGAGGTCTGTGACCAACCACAGTTAACATATAGAGTTCGGCAAACTCAGTTTTGCCCCTAATGTGGGACTCCAATGGAATAGCTGCTATAATATCTTTGCGTTTTTCTGTGTCCTTTATAAAGTTTATATTTCTGCTACCTGGCATTACATTTTATAAAACGCATGGCCCGGCCCAACAAAGTACAATTTATGTCAAATTCGGCCCTCATATGAAATGAGTTTGACACCCCTAATGTAGAGAGTGAAAGCCAGGTTCTTGTGTGGTGATAAGGGATGACTAGTACTGTTTACTGTCAAACAGTACAGTAAGACTCCTGTTTTTAAATACATTTATCCTTCCCTTTCAGTGTCTGCATATAAAAGTAAATTTTTATCAGAAGATTACTGTTCAGAATGTAGCACACTACATCCCACAGTCTCAGGGAAACTGTCAGGGCAGTGCTTGGGCCAACTGGAAATGATTCAGGCCAGCTGAAAGAAAGTTGGCCTGAACAGGAAGGATCTTGTTTTTTCACCATGTAAGTTCCCTATCAGATGGCCCTATAGAAAAGAGGCACCAAAGGCTTTTAGAGCCAGTCAGGAGGGCTGAAATAATTTCCTTGCAGCTAGGAGGAGGACTGGACCAGCAAGTTCTCATTCTCAAAGCAGACTGCCCAAAGGCAGCAGGACCAGAGGGATACGGCAACAAGAAGGTGGCTGTCCTGACACCTGATCTGGGGGACTCTGAAGGCATAGAGGTGCAATACAACAGCTGTTGTCCTCATTTCATTTAAAGGGCTAGGAAAAAAGGGCATAAACAGGTTAGCTGAATTAGTTTAACGTGACTCTGCTAGAGACAGCTCTCGAACACCTGGCAGCTCAGAACCTAGGGCTGGGGCTGTGCCATATGCAGCCATCTAGTTTTCCATGTACTGATGTTCAGCTTAAGCTGCTTATCCTCCTTTTCCCCTCATGTAGTGCCGCATGGCTGAGATCATGGGGAAGTGGGAGAGCACCCCATTTTCCTTCCAAAATTGCAGTCCCTGGCACCCCCAGATCCTTTTAGGATCCCAAGCAGCTGGCACTGGGAAAGTTTTCCCTGACTAAGGTCTTGAAGATCATAACAAGCTTAGGGCTGCCAAGTCCGCCTAGGGGGTGGGGAATTCCCCGCTAAAGTGGTCCCCAATCCGCTGGCCTGGATTCGGCCGGCGGGGGGAACCCCACCCCTGAACTGGCAGACTGCCCCAGTGTGATGATGTCACCTGGAAGTGACATCATCATGCTGGGCGCGTTGCCGGGGCGACGCTCTAGCAATCGCCCAAAACTAAAAACTCTAGCATCGCCCCGGCAACGCACCCAGCGTGGTGACATCACTTCCGGGTGACATCATCACGGCGCGCACATGCATAACTCCCGGACTGGGGACAGGAATCCCCTGCCATTAAAAAGGTAAGGCTTGGCAACCCTAAACAAGCTAGATAGGTTAATGATCAGACCCAGTGTAAGGCAGCTTCACATGCTAAGCTGAATGATGCAAGCTGCAAAAGAGAAAGAAAGATATTTTAGCTCAGCAATGCCTAAACAAAGAAAGAAGGCATTTCTGAAGTGTCTATATTTCTCCATAAAAGAACCTAAACCTAACACTATGTGGTTGTTAATACAAGCTGACAGCATCTTTTTAAGGCCAGGACTCTACTGCAGCAGCAGGCTTTTGATTTTTTGCTGAAAAAGCAGGATGTTTGATTTCTTTATTGAACTCAGAGGTCAGCCTAAGGCAATTCTCAAACTACTCTTACTTCTAATCAAGACTTAGGGCATTCTTGAGCACATTAGGGCTGGGGTGGGGAATGCCCCTAAATACAAAGAACAGTAGGTCTGTAATCTTAGCACAGTTTCATATATCATAGAGTGAACACACAGCTGATCTCATTGTTGGCTGAGAACACCTATACTGGTGTTTTCAATTATATGCTCCTTACATTCATATGTTACATTTTCAGGTATAAAATTTTAAAAGAACCATCTTAAAATATGTAACACATGAAATAGCCCCCAGAAACCACATCTGTGCAATACTAAGCTACAATGGGCAAAAAGCAAAGTAAAAACTAAATAGCTTCTATAAATAGGAGGCACCACCAAAACTGCTACTGTTTCAAAATTTTGGGAATAGGCACAATGGGTTTTTTTCCAAATAAAAGTCATGTGCAATAGCCAGAGAAATTGATGAACAAACAGCAAAATGAATTATAATGTCTTTTCTGTTTTGACATCAGTAGAAATACTGTAAGAATGATTAGTGTAAAAATCACTATGCAAGTTAGAGCTTTGTCTACTACACAAGCCAGTTAAAGATCATTATCTCCTTGTGCTCATGAGTTGCAAAGTGATGAGGATATGAGCTGGGAGGGGACGGGGACAGAAGGAATGCACAATATGCGGAAGTAAGATCTGGAGCCAGGCTTACAATTGTCTTTATGACTTCAGAGTTTATTAAAGTTTAAATTTTGTTGTCCCTTGTCTTAAAGAATTAAAATACAACATATTGGGGGACTTACAGTTACTATTGTAATCTGCTGGTTTTAAGCACAGAATTCACATTACCTTGCCCTAAGGAAGAGGTACTGTCAAAGGCCCCATTTTCTGTTATCCTGACATAAAGCAAAGGCCTTTTAAACAAAGATGTTATAATTTGTTTTCATTCTCCATGTACAAGAAGAGTGAGTTTTTATATCCCACTTTTCTCGACACTGAGTAGTCTCATAGCAGCTTACAATCGCCTTCTCTTCCTCTCCCCACAACAGGCACCTTGTGACATAGGTGGGGCTGAGAGAGTTCTGAGAGACTGTGATTGGCTTCCAATAAGCTGTATGTGTTCTTCAAAAGCATTCTTTAAGTTATTGCTACCAAGAAAAAGCCAGGAACAAAACCAGGGAGAATTTATACCAACAGAACTGCATTTTTTACCAATCATAAACATTTTTTTATCCACTGAGAACTTATGAAACACTTAAAAGGAGCCAGACTTTCTGGTACAGCCAGACATACAGTCTTTCAATGCTGGTTCAGGCACATTTCTTTCCCTCATTGTCAACAACAGAGAAAGTATCTGACATACCTTTCTCACCAACAAATGGCAAGGACCAGGTAAAAACATCCATGAAATTTGGAAGCCAGTATGGATGAGGGGAGCAGTTAAACTGTCTGATATTCATAACATTGTTCTCATATTTCAATACTGCAGCTGCAAAAGAAAGTGAAAGGAAACTATTAGCATATACCTGGGGCAGGACCATCCATTATGGCTGGCCTATTAGGAACAAAACTCATACCTAAATGACAGGCAGACACACTTCAGAAGATGTTTTAGAAATGGAAATGCTCACAGCCCATTCTGCTAGCACTTTGAGCAAGCTGTGTACAAATAGAGGCAAAACTGCTGAACACTGTAAAATGCTTGCAGAGGGATTCACTCTATAGCTCACTGCTGAAGCCACAGCAGTGCTGTAGAAAGCCTCTTCTTTTCTCCAAGGATTTGACACACATTTCCTAGGAGAGAAATGCCAGAGGGACACATCTGACTCTTCTTTCCTTGACTGTCCCCATGCATCCATGTAAAAAAGTTGGTAACTACAAGCCCCTAGTATGTACAGGACGCTTTAAGAGAATGACTGTACTGACTGGAAGATCCTAAAAGCTGTGCCAGCTCAGCATGACTTTATTTCCTTCTCACAGTTGCCTTGAGCCAAGAGGAAAGGAGTGGTATAAATATCTCAATTAACAAAATAAATGTATAAACATCTTCCCTTACATGACATACACTAAGGTCCCAACAATTTCTTCTGCTGGGTCTATATTCTGGATAAACCCAGAATGGTTAATGATCTAGGGGCAGAATTCTACCTAGTTCTGTGGAAATAACAGCAGAACTTTATCACCATAACTTACATTTAAATAGGATGTAGACGATTTTTTTACCTCTATACTTCTCATAGTAGTGGGCTAACACATAGAGGGCTACCCAAAATGCTACATGCCTGAATGGGAATTTGAACCTGTGTCTCTCCAAATCTTGTCTAACATATCACTATACCATACTTTCGCTTCCATGTGGATGTGTTGTATCTTCTTAGAACCCTCCATTAAGTATCAATGGTAAAAATCCTAAAAAGACCATTTTTTTTTAAGTAGGCCTTGCCTTTAACATGATCATATTTTAGGACACAGCAATGTTGGTTTCTAGAACAAAAAGGGCTCACAATTTTAAATAAGCAACAATGTTGCCAGCAGTTTCAGTAAATAGCCTTGGTATTTTCTAATGACCACTTATGATAACTCTTCAAAGCTCAAAGGGCACTATTGTGGTGCTGTTGCTGAGCATGTGAGACCATGAGTAGAGAGGACCAGGTTCGTCTCCCTCCAGTCATGAAACATACTGGGTGACCTTGGGCCAGTCACTGTATTTCAGACCAAATCACCTCACAAGAATAGGGGTGGCTGGAGAACAACCATATCAGCTACCCTGAGGTCTTGGAATGGCATCGAAAGACTAAAAATGGCATTGAAAGATGCAATTCAATATATGTTGGTTAATAAAAATAAATTATTACCAAAGCAGTTTCCAAAAATGTGCAAAAACATATTTTAATTAGATGCTTATACATGGGGGCCCTTACACCCACCAGCTGGTAAAGTTGAGAGCGTTATCTCACCATGGCTTGAAACATAAAATCTAATACTTATAATTTATGAAAACTAATGGGAGCTTTTTTAAAAGCCGCCCTAGGAAAAAAGTCTTTAAAAATCCCTCTGAAAGAACAGTTGGCTCAAAAATACGAATGTTTTTAGGATTTAAAAACTATGAAGTGATGAAATAAATAATTCATTCAGAGACATCTAAAAGCTGCTCCAACTTACAGCACATTAATAATTTATACCTCTGATACGACACTCAAATACAAGCAACTTTGAAACAACCAATTTTAAAATGCTTTTCAAAAAGCTGCCTTTATTTTAAAGGATAGGAAAGGATGTACCCTGGTTGTTATCAAAAAAGCAAACGGGAAACATGCTTTATAACAATCAATACTTATCACAATCAATGTGAAAAGAACAGACCATAATAATTTGAAGCCATTGATGGAAGAATAAAGCTTGGCCCAATGTGTTCTTATAGCGTTATTATGCCATTAAAGTTAATGTTTAAAAGTTGCCATTTTTGAATATTGGACAAAAGGTAATTAGGCTGCCCATTAAAACTTTCGGGGGGGAGGGGCTCCTAGCCTACAGGATTAATAGTTACTAATATAAAATGCAATATTATGACCTGATTCTTCCAGTACTGTAGTGGTGGGGAAAAACCTGCAGCTACAACAGAAACTGTACAGGTCATTACACAATCCTGTCTATGTTAATTCTACTTATCTACAATTCTAGCACTAACAGAATAATTCTAAACAGAACTGGAAGATGTAATGAACAGTCCATTGACTTCAATGGATTTAGAAGAGGTTAACTCTGTTCAGGATTGCACAGAAGGTCTCCTGGTACATGCCATGTGGCCACATCCTCATTAAGCTGTTTGAATATCCTGCCCCCGCCCCGCCCATCTGGTGCTTCAGAAGCTGGTCACTAGAAGGTGGTCACTAAAAAAGTCAGATATTTCTTCTGGAACTCTTATCACGACATCAGCTGTGTGACCAGTATAACTTGCAAATGGCTAGGTAACAACCTCCACTGGTAGATGACAGTACTGTATTGTTTATGCAATGTGATGTCCCTATGTGGGTGGGTGCCCACATTCTAAACAACTGAGAAAAAAGCTGCTGACTCCAAACCTTTATGGACTGCTAGTCTGCAGTTGCATATTCATTGTCACAACATCAAATATCAATCTATCTCTAGCATTTTTATCCTATTCTTTCCTCAAGGAGATCAGGGTGGTGTGCACAGTTCTTCTCTCATCTGTCTTACAACCATTCTGTGAGGTTGATTAGACTGAAAGACCTCATGAACTTCTTAGCTGAGTGGAGATTTGCTCTTGGTTCCCCTGATCCTAGACAGATGCTCACCTTGAACCACTATTCTACGGTCCCGGTCACACAAGCAAGATAATCGGGGGGGGGGGGAGTGAGGCTATTTGCTCCGGAGTAATTTGACTCGCAGTTGTGTAATCACACAGTTCTGTGAAGCTGCGGGCACAGCCCGCCACTGTGTGATCAGACACAATCACAAGTGAGTTGGGGGGGGGGGTTGCCCTTTTCCCAGTGTGGTTAAATGGGAGATCGATGAATTGCATCTCCACCCTGAGGGCTTCCTATGGCAGTATGCGATGATGCACATACTGAGAAGGGAAAAAAAACTAACGGCATGGCGTTTGGATAGCCTGATCAGACTATCCCCAATGCCATGAGTGCACACTGGAGCAATCACACGGGAAAGTCTGTCTGTGGCCCATAGCAAACCTGTTTGATACTGGACTCTCCCTAGTATCTTTTAACTCCGCTTCTTTGGCGGAGAGAAACGGGTTGCAGATGGGTGTGGGACGCTTGCCAGATGTTCTGGTGTGATCGTGCCCTTAAAATCTGCATGGCATTCGTGCCTATTGCACGGCTAATTCTGCGTGTGATCAGGGCCTACATTCACCAGCTCTTGTGTGTGTGAAAGAGTCACAGTTATAACACAGGACTTCCATGTCAAACCAATGCAAAGTTTTCCAGTGGAATCCATTTACACATCCAGCTGGGAGTCATAAGAAAAATGATGTACATACAATCATCATCTGGCTGTAAAAAAATTTCAGTGGTCTTCGTTAATGAACATTTATTTAATGTAACCTTGTAGATTGCTGAGAAGCAAACACGTTTGAGCCACAGGGCCTGGCTAAGTTTTATATGTCTGCATTAGTAGGTCATGCAGATTCTTGTTATGCAGACGGAAAAAGAGGCTCAAATGCAATTTCTCCAAAGAACCCATGGACAACCGAGATTAAACTCCAATCCAAGCACAGTTCTGAATCCATGCTTTCTTCCTAATCTTAACATATTCTCTAACACAATATGCACAAACTTTGTTTAAATGAGTTGCTGAATTGCAATTTGAACTATTTAAGATACCAGAAGTGGCAGCTCTCAGAAGGCTTAATGCATACTTTCTTATTAATCCTTCTAATTCCATTTGCCACATTTGTACAGGCATTAAACTGACTAATAGTTTGAGAAGACAAACTTCACAGCTGAAAAACTACTCTAATTAATGGAGAATTTGGCTCTGAATCTCTGTACTCAGCCTTCTCAAGATTACAAGAACAGCATATGTACAATATACAATGATTATCAGTAAGTGGTGAATGTTGATATTTATATGTAAACGTTGAAAATTCCAAGTGAACTTTATATGCTCCTCTGCTTGATGCACAAACATGAGCAATTTCTTTCTGATAATCTCATGAAAAACAACTTTTACTACGGTGTCATTTTGGGACATTCATACATTTCATCTGGCATACTCCAAATTTCAGACATTTATGATAACACATGAAAGTACTGAAAATCTAATAGTCATACATCCAGATGAAGAATCAGATGAACAACACCAAACTGAAGCTAAACATTCTCTTACACAGAAACTGCGAGCTTATGCAGTATTGACCAAGTCTGTGATCAGTTCAAATTCTCATAAATGTTGAGATGTGCTTAGAAACTCCCTCTGGTAAATCAGTTCAACAATAACCAGTGAAGAATACATACAACACACATATGCTTCAGTGAGACAAAACATTAGATGCAGTCAGAAGAACAGCTAACTCAGCACAGTCAGCTAAAAGTGGTTAATCCAACCACAGCATAAATTACTAAATCCAAACTACGTGATAAAAGCCATAGGTTAAGAGGAGATTAAAAAGCCAACTTTGGTCAAACAATGCAAAAGGAGAACAGTGAATTAAAGTGAACTTGTTTGTAGCGGGAGAAGCACTCTTACCTTTGTTATTGTATACATCTAGATAGTTTGGTGCTGAAAAAATTGTGATTAGCGAAGGGAAACCTGTTGTCTGGCTTTTCCTGTACATACGGTACCTACAACAAATTGCATAAGTAACATTATTAGTATCATTAATTTCTCACATGGTAGTGTTAATTTAGACCTTGTTATGGATATGCTACAGGATAACTAGTTAAGTTGTAGATAAAGGAAGAAATCAGTACACAGTTGTAATGTTACATGGATTTTACAGAGGCGTGCATATCCATAATTGTATGCCCATTTATAGCCACAGGATACAGTTCACTAGCTAGTAAGGTTTCACAATTATTATACCAAAGATGTTTGAGTCGAATGCATGTTAGATACATCACAGACTTAAAGCAGGCCCAAAGTTGGTTACTGTTGCTGGCAATGCTCCCTCCGAGCTATGGAGTCTTGTGAGCAAAAATTCTACTTTGTGAGCTACTGGTGTTAAGGATGTGAGTGAGCAATTTGGCTACTGCATAACTTAGTTTGCTCTGGAGCCATCCTTCCTGAACCAAGAAAAAACTGTGTGAGCCCAAGGCTAAAAAACTGTGAGCTAGCTCACACTAACGCAGAGGGAACACTGGTTGCTGGACAGATAAACAAAACAATTTCAACTGGGTATTGGACAGCAAGGCAATGTAAGCAGATGAAAAACTGCCTGCATGCCACTGGGCTTTCTGTATCTGTTTTGACACAACAGACTATACTTCCTTCCAAATTTAAAAAGCATCCGTTGTTTCACCAAGGGGAGGGGAACAACTTAGGTACCCCCAAATTATCCATTAAAAAGAATAACTGTGTTGCTTGAACTGTGCAAGACAATACTATATACAAAATAATCCAGATTCTTTCACCCTTTTGTGGAAATGCAAAGGAAGTCAGTTCTAGAGCAGTCTGCAGAATAACCAGATAAATGCCTACTAAAATCCTCTATGCATTTATACTTGGTTGTGATGAGAATAAGGTTACACAGTCTCAGCTGGTAGGTATTTAGTCAATCAGCAGCAAAAATAAAAAGCCCCAGAATTTTGGAGGTAAACCAAAAAAGGGGGGAGGAGATGGACATACATACTGGAACTCTACCACACTGAAAAACCCTAGAGAAATAATGGAATAATAATAACAAGGCACATCATTGTAATTTCCTTTCTAATACAAAGTCCCTCAAAATCTTGGCAGTAAAGATAAAAAAGTACCCTATCATGTCTACAGTAATTACACGCTGGGATTCTGGGTAGATACTTCACTTACAGAAAACTACCAATAAAAACAAAACTTGATGAGTTGTTGAGTACTTCAGTAAGGATACCAGATGTGTTTTATAAAGCTTTTGAATTTATCAGGGGAAAAAGTTTGCAGCCATATTTAGAACAAATGCTAGCAACAGTTTAGTTTACAGTTTAGACAACTGTATAATCAGTGGTGAGTCTTTGCAACATTAAAAAATACATAAAGCAACAGCCTGCTGAATCATACCTAGGGATAGACCCAAACTGGGAAAATGCGGTTTGGTTTGTGGCATGCCCAGTTCGCAAACCACAGACTATCACAAATGTTTTGGTACTAAACAAACTGGCTCAGTTTGTGAGGTCCGTGACTTGGAAGAATGCCCCCCCCCCAGCATGCTAGAGACACCAAACTTGCAGGGGATCTCTGGCTGCCCTACAAATTTGGTGATGATTGAATTATTTATGGGGTCCAAGTTACTGGCGCCCCCAAGAAAGTGCTTTCTTGGGAAATGACAGCTACAGGTTCAGGAATGTATAGAATGGATCCTGAGCAAACTAGAGATACCAAACTTGCAGTGGACCTCTGACAGGGGCCAGTGGCTCAGCGGTACAGCATCTGCTTTGCATGCAGAATGTACCAGGTTCAATTCCCGACATCTCCAGTTAAAAGGATCAGGTAGGAGGTGATGTGGAAGACCTCAGCCTGAGACCCTGGAGAGCTGCTGCTCACCTGAGTAGACAGTACTGACTATGATGGACCAAGAGCCTGATTTAGTATAAGGCAGCTTCATGTGTTTACGTGTTCCTATACATGCCCTCCAAGTTATGTGCAGATTGGATTTACGGTGTCTGAGTTAAGGCCCCTCAAAGAAAGTGCCCCCATCTGCCATTGTTTTCAATGGAGAGGGGAGTAAAAAAAGCAAGGGCAATAGAAGCCCAGCAGAACAGAATCAAAGTCCCAATGAATCTCTGTAGTAGCAACTGAAGGTGGGGGGCACTTTTGCAAGCCCAGAAGAACTAGTGCAATGTGCCCAGCAGAACCAGTGCTACCGTGGCACTGCAAACCCAACAAGATTAAGGTCAAGACAGGAAAATGCTTTTGGGGGAAATATCAGGCACAGGTTTAAAAGCGTCTAGAATGGACCCCCTGCAAGCTACACACACCAAACACATAGGGAACCTTGTCCTGCTACTCGCTCCACTACAATCTCTTCAAATTGTGGGTGGATTATATTTTTGGAGTTCCTGTTAAGGACTACCCCAGTAATCTCTCTGGAAAAGACAGCTACAGTTACAGGAGTCTATGGAACGGCTCAGGAACAAGCCAGTGACACCAAATCCCAGGGAAACCACTTGAGATTCCCCCCCCCCCCCGGGCAATAAAAGCAACCAAACTCTCTGACGGTGATCCACGGGAGCTCCAGGGTTTGATCGGCTGGATGGATTCTTTTGCAAGCCTCCCTTTACCTTCTTTCATCTCTCCCAAACCCTTCTTTTCTTTTGTGCCATGATGGGGTGAGCAAAAAGACCCCCCAGGTTCCTCGCCTGTTTTTTCTTCTTCCCACTGATGGCACTGTTGCTAGGGGAAGAGGAGGCTGACAACGTTGAATCATGAAGCAGGGGGACTGAAACAGGATGGAAGCAGGAGCGGGCGGGTGGGAGGAAGGGGAAGGTGGAGTTCTGCTTTAAACATGGTGCTGGCTTATCAGCACTGACAATGCTGGATCAGGAATCAGAAGGAGGACTGAATCAGGAAGCAGGAGTGGGCGGGTGGCGCAGCTGGATAAAATTTAGACTGTCATGGCAGAGACTAGAGTCATAAGCATACTGCATAATATTGACATTGGCTTACAAAGAGAGAGATTGGTTGCAAGATAATACTATTGGGTGTCGGCAGCGCCTGCCTGCTCTGCACCTGAAACTGAGGGTCCCCTGCCCACATGGGGGGGATCTGACATCCACCCAGGGGTGCCAGGGAATGATATGTGGGGCATCCTTCCCCCCGTGGCTATGGACCTCTCCATAGCTCAAGTGTTATATTTTCAGGTATACTATCACAAACAGAACTATATCAATCATCATACAGTTTAAGGCAGGATTTACAGACTGATGTTTTCTAAGCAGTCCTGGGGTTCCCAAGCTTATCAATGAGGAAGAGATTAGAAATAAATAAATAAAATAAACGGCACAGAACCTCTGCCAAAAACTAGCTAGCCCACCAATGACTGATATTTCTGTACAACATGCAGACACATGGAAGCTCTGAATTTTTATTCTAGGGTGGTGTCAGTTTATGAGGAGAAATGTCACCATAATAAGATAGATGCATCCACATTTTCGCCCCAACAGTATGTATTTTTTATTTGCTTTCATAGGGCTGTTAAGAGAGATTCTCTTAATTCCTCCACACAGTTTTCCCCTGAAATTTCTCTCTTTTTAGGAAGTAGGCATCTGCTTCTAATCAGTTCTATTTTCATCAATGAAAACTTCAAAAGGAGAAGTGGCAGGAAGGGAGGAGGCTCTGCAAAATTTCAGAATTTCACTCTGTAGATACTCAGAATGAGGCAATGCCTTCCCAAATTTTCCTGTCCTTTTGAGTACCACACTCAAACTGCAAGGGCTGAAATTACAAAAGCATGCACTGATTTGTCCACAAAGAAAAATGAAAAAGGACTCCCTCTTTTAAAAGAAAACAGAGAATATAAGAGGAATCAGTTGCTATCTCTAACAAAGCAGGTATCTTAAAATGTAATCCCCCTCATAATGCTACATGGGAGTTGTCTACACGAATGAAAATTGACACACAAGCAGCAAGCCTGTGAGAATACTCCAAAGCTGGAAATCTGACAAACATGATAAATGTGTGGCACAATAAGTCACCATGTAATGAAAACAGGGTGCTACAGTTTTAAATTATTTACTGACTGTGGAAGATCTAAATAATTAATGTATGGTGTCATTTATTGTAAACCCTTTATATTTTCCCCATCTGTCTACATGCAAAAAAACAAACAAACAAAAATTAATTGGCAGCATATCAGTTAGCTGGAGCAACCCCCACCCCCTAGAGTTGTGTTTCCTCTCAGTGACCTAGAAATGGTATTCCTGTTCAAAGCAATCACTGTATCGCTCCACAGGGAAGTTAATGAGTAAGGAGACCTACTCATCCTGCATACATGTATGAAACCTACTCAGAAGTATCCTACAATTTGTGCACAAGCCCACTAAAATTACTGAGTGACAGGACTGAACCCTACAATAGGGGGAAAAGGAAGGTGTAACCAAATATATGTGTAATACATTTTGTTCCCTACAAAGAAAGCTAAGATCTCTAGGGAAGATCTCTAGGCCAACTCTCATTTTAGGAAAGTCACCATTGTCTTTTTCAGGATGCATTGTCTGTTTCAGGAGGCATCAGTGTATAAAAGTAAGGAGCGCTGATACTTTCACACAAGTTTGTCTTGCCTCCCTCTGTCATGGTTTGAAAACCAGTTTGTAAACTAGAGTTTGTGCAATGTGTGATTTGGGTCATTGCTCCACCTATGGAAGCTGCCTGGCTACAGAGGTGGGCTCCAGAGTAGATGAAAACTGAGACCACTCTAGGGTTTCCCTAAGCATCCTTTCCTCCCAGCTTCTCAGTCCGCAGCCTTATCTTCACCCCCACATTCCTACTCAAGTAACTTCCCTTTCCTGTACCTCACAACTGCTAAGAAGTTTACCACTACGAAAACAAAGACAGATAATGGGACAAGAGCAAGAATTGACAATTATTAAGTGAACAAACAAATGCTTCAAAGTATTATGAGATACAGACTGACACAGAGCATAAGGAAAATGAGAGGGGAACACTGTGAAATGCTGTTTTGAATAAAGAAATAATACTGGAGCAGACTCTGCCAGGAACAGGCTAAAGATCTCAACAGGCAATTCTTTGGCTATTCTGTCCCACTGTTTTGGCCAGCAACCAGTAAAAGACCTGAGTGGCTTGGAACAGCATTTGGAGAATTTGGGGCATAGTTGGGTGATATGGCAAAGCACATAAACCATTGTTTGACCAACACATGGAACACAAACCATAGTTTGGAGCCTAAACTAGAACATAATGTTATGCCAACATGCCCCAAGAAGTATTACCCCACCAAAGACAGGTACATAATATAAATATCTAACCAGCAATTTCAGAACACTAGGACAAGGCTTGTTTTCATTTTGAAATATATTGATAAACAATATGTTTTATCTTTACAGATGGAGGAAATGTACAGAAGGCAACAAGCAGCAACATAATTTATTTAAAAAGCAAGGAAAACACTCACCCAGCATCCTGGGCTTCATGAGCTCGGAGTATAGATAATAAGTTATTTTGCTGTAAGAAGTCGCATACAGCAGGGTAACTGTCAGGGAGGGAAAAAAAGGGAAGCACATATTAATGAAATGACGAGAGGTGATGCATTGGCCTCTGATACTAACAAATTTCTGACTGAATGATAACGTGGTTCAGTCTATGAAGTCAGGTGGTTTTCTGAAGACTCGTTTTTGCTGTTTCACTCAGGTCATAACCCATGAAAATTGCACTTAAAAAACATTGAGATTAGGGCTGAGCTAGACGTTATGGCATTTATGGGTTCGATCTGTGAGCACTGACACCATTTTAGAGCTGAACTCGGCCATTTAAAGATGGCACAAGAGCCTGATCTTGATTGTGCCCACAGCTTGGCAGGACTAGGCAATCTTGGCCTCCCTCCCCCACTCAAGCTGTGGATGCCCTAATGTCAGTTTGATCCTCTGTGGAAAGAAGCACTGCATTTATATAATACCATTTTCCACTACTGCTTTAAATCAAAACTTACAAATTGTGAGAGTTCACAATATCATGGCGTATGCTAAATATTACCAAATGCAACTTTTATGAATGCATCCAAACACTAACACAAGAAGTATGCTTCAGTCAGGATGGTTTACATGTTATTTTATACATGTCTATTGCAGAGCTACACATGGAACCTCCTGACTACATGTAGAGTTCACATGGCTGGGTATATCCACCACTAGTGGGCAAGCTATCCATTCCACACCACTGGGAGATCGATTAAGCAAGTCTTAAAAGACAAAAACCAAGCAGGAAAAAGGAAGCCCCCCCCCCCCCCCAACGCCACATAGATAGGACATCCAAAACAGAAAAAGAAGCTTAAAGTGTTTTAATATTTATGCTAGAGACTTGTTCTCTAAACTTCTTCTTAGGGAAGGAACAGTTAGAGGAAGAATCAACAGGGGTATTAGCCTTCTGCCCAGAGCTGGATAGCCCAAATCAGCCTGATTTCATCAGATCTTGAAAGCTAAGCAGGGTCAGCCTTGGTCAGTATTTGGATGGGAGACCACCAGGAAATATCAGGGTCATAACACAGAGGCAGGAAATGGCAAACCACCTCTGAATGTCTCTTAACCTTGGAAAAAACCAGCAGGGGTTGCCATAACTCAGCTGTGACTTGGTGGCAAACAAACAACCCCCCCCCTTCTCTTTCTGTCTCAACACCAACACTGTGACTATATTTATAAAATCAACTTAAACCTCCACTGATAATCCACATTATTTAAAATAAGAAGCTAGACATTATTAATACCAAAGATAGGAAATATCATATTTTATAACCTACAGGTCTCTGACCATAGAAGAAAGGGATGAGAAGAGACAAGTTATTACTTCCGAACAAGATGGAAGTGCTACTGGTGAGCGGAAGGTCTGACCCAGGATTTGTGTCATCCATTCTGAATGAGGTAGCACTCCCTTTGAAGGAAATACAGGTTGCTTACCTGTAACTGGGGATCTTCGAGTGGTCATCTGTGCATTCATACCTCTGAGATATAGTGCACCTGTGCCAACCCTGATTGGTATCTTCTAAAGTGGAAAGGATTTTTGCACCCTTTCCCCAGTCATGTGCAGGGCTCCAGTGCGCATGACCAAGGGAGGGGCATGACAATCCAGCCAGTTCTTCTGACCGCTGCCATCAGTCTCCGAGCAAGATAGGAAAGACTGACAGCAGAGGGGAAAGGGTGGTGGTGGTGTGAATGCACAGATGACCACTTGAAGATCCCCAGTTACAGGTAAGCAACCTGTATCTTCTTCATGGTCTCTGTGCATCACACCTCTGGGAGATTAACAAGCAAGAAAAAAACCCCACGCACATACCTGGAGGAGGGAACTGGAGGTCTTAAACTTGCACCATCTGCAACACAGCTCGCCCCACCACAGAACGTTGGTGAAGACGGACATCAAGGGTGTAGTGCCTCACAAACACGTGAGAGGAGGCCCAAGTAGCCGCATTGCAGATGTCTCCCAAAGGCATCCCTCTGAGGAAGGCTGTGGAAGTAGCTACTACTAGTATATTGTTAGCCGCCTAGAGCCGGTCCGCTGGCTAGGCGGGGTATAAATTGAAATAAATAAATAAATAAAATACTACCCTGGTGGAATGCGCACAAAGCGGACCAGGCAACGGCTTCTTTGCCAGTAAGTAGCAAGTTTGATTGTCTCCACAATCCATTTGGACAAATGCTGAAACGATAGCTTTCGACCGTGCCCCAGCAGGGCATGGGAGACAAAGAGGGCTGGGGATCTTAAAAAAGACCTATTCAAGTAGAAGAGCAAACCTCTTTTCACATCCAGTGCATGAAGATGACGCTCTTCCTCATTCTGAGGGGTTGGGAAGAACACTGGAAGGGTGATATCTGCCCTCATGTGAAACTCCGAGACTATCTTGGGTAGGAAGGAGAAATCCGGAGCCAGAGTAATGCCATCCTGATAGAAGATGAGGTAAGGCAGGTCACAACGGAGTGCTGAGAGTTCACTCACCCGTCTAGCAGACATGATGGCCACCAAAAAGGCAGTGTTCCATAAGAGGAGTTGCAGACTACAGGTGGCCATCAGCTCAAAGGGCTTGCCTGTCAGTCTCGCCAGAACCAGAGGCAAGTCCCAAGCTGGCGTTGGGCCTTGGGTCAGGGGAAACAGGTGATTGAGGCCCTTTATGAATTGTTTTGTCCTTGGGTGGGAGAACACTGAATGACCTTCTATTTCAGGATGATTTGCGGAAATAGCAGCCAAATATACCCATAGAAAGGCACAACTGAGGCCCATGTCGATACGGGAGAAGAGAAAGCTGAACACAGCATTCAGATCCATAGGAGGTGGGGGCAACCTTTCTGAACTAAGGTAAGCCACAACCTTCCTCCATTTCCCGTCATAGGACCGACGCGTAGAAGGCTTTTGGCAATTAAGAAGCACGTGTGCTATTCTGTAGCTGTCCAAGGCCCGCAGAGTCAAGCACCACAGACCCCACCAGGGCTGTGTCTGACATGATGTGCGTGGACGAAGCACTTTTA
Source organism: Lepidodactylus listeri (assembly GCA_029233225.1). Taxonomy (NCBI): domain Eukaryota; kingdom Metazoa; phylum Chordata; class Lepidosauria; order Squamata; family Gekkonidae; genus Lepidodactylus; species Lepidodactylus listeri. Next base: position 28,287,878 of record JARCFY010000009.1, read on the forward strand.
GAGAAGGTACCCTTCTTGTGCTTGCTCTGCCTGTCGTCCTTGCCCTCCTTGCGCTTCTTGGAAGGAGTAGGGGCTTCGGACTGGACAGTCGACTTCGGTCGTTTCGGCATCGACCTTTCGACATTGATGATGCTCAGTGTTGGGGATAGTGCAGTCACCGATCCCAAAGCTGAAGTCGACAGCAAAGCATGTCCAGACGTCTCTTGTGAGGACATCATCGGAGAAAGAGCCTGATCCATAATGCAATGCGGAGTCTTGTGGCTTGGTTCTTCCTCGTCTGCTTAGAGAACCTGGCACAGTGAGCACAGGAGTCCACCCGGTGCACTTCCCCAAGGCACAAAAGGCAAAGCAAGTGTCTATCGGGGCAGGGGTGATTTTGCTGCTGCACTTTAGGCACCATTTAAAGAAACCCCACTACTTGGCCATAGGCCAGGGGTGGGGGTGGAGGGGAGTAAACTGTTGAAGCAGAGTACTCTAAATCAGTTCTGTCCCAATAAGAAAATATTTTTAGGCAATCTGTAGGAAGAGGAGATAAGAGAAGAAGAAGAAAATACTGACTGAAGCGAGGAGGGTCCTACCAGCGTGGTGGTCAGAAAAGAACTGGTGGGACTGTCGTGCCCCTCCCTTGGTCATGTGCACTGGAGCACTGCATGTGACCATGGAGAGGGTGCGAAAATCCTTTCCGCTTTAGAAGATACTGATCGGGGTAGGCGCAGGCGCACTATATCCCAGAGTTGTGATGCACAGAGACCACAAAGAAGATCAGGTCTATACACTGTGGGTACTCTTGGAGCCAGACATTCTGTTGGTTAAGCAGGTGGCAGCTGTGGCCAAGAGTGCCTTTTACCCAGGCCACAGCTGGGTAGAAAAGATCTGGCTATTATGTGGCATGCCCTGGTTACATCTAGATTAGATTACTGTAGTGCACTCTACATGGGGTTGCCCTTGGAAAATGGTACAGAATAGAGCAAACTTCAACTGGTACAGAATGCTGCAGCCAGGACCTTGACTCAAGTGAGTCACAGGGACCATACCACTCCAATTTTGGGAATGATATGGTACACTGGCTCCCAATCTGTTTCTGGGCACAAATCAAGGTGTTGACCTTTAAAGCCCTATATAGTTTTGGACCAATATACCCAAAGGACCATCTATTCCCTTATGAACCTACCTAACCACTATAGCAGGGCTGGCCAACCTTGCTTAACGTAAGAGCCACATAGAATAAACGTCAGATGTCTGAGAGCCGCAAGACAGGAACAAATATCACACACACGTTTTTATTTTTTAAAATATGCAAATTTGCTTTCTATTAACGTTAAATGGGACTGCCAAAAATAAAAACAAACGAGAAAAACCGGTTATTGATAATGATATTACTTGTTTGCTAATGATATTGAGAGAGAGAGAAAAAAAGAGAGAGATGGAAAGAAAGAATTAAAGAAGTGGAAAGAAAGAGAGAGAGAGAAACTAGGAAAGCAAATAGATGGGAGGGAGGAGGGAAGGAAGGAAGGAAGGAAGGAAGGGAGAAAGAGAGAAAAAGCATGCCTCTCCTTTGCTTTCCAGCCGCCCTGCCAGGAGCCGCACAATATGTGTGAAAGAGCCGCATGTGGCTCCCGAGCCACAGGTTGGCCACCCCTGCACTATAGCATCTTTGAGGCCCTGCTTCAGGTGCCCCCACTTTCTGAGGTTACATGGGTGGTAACTTGGGTGAGGGCCTGAGTTGTCTGATCGAGTTCAAGTAACGAATAAACATACACCACAGAAAATTATAATGCTACCCAAAAGGCCTGGCTCTTGGGTACTCACATGCGCCTTATATTTTGTGAGGAGTATCCTGTGTCATCAAGAAAATACCCTTTACCGGACTTCCGGTCTAATGGCGTTCTTTTTTTTTTCAAATTAACATTTTTTATTAATTTTTCAAATAGAATATACATACAGGAAATTTTAAACAAAACTGAACTGGATTTTTCTTTAACATTTTTGCAGTAACATTTACATTGCTTTCAAATATTCTCAAAAGTATATCATTTTCTGGTAAGCAGGGTTTGCTGGTAAAAAAATTTTCTCAGTCAAATAGGATATAGTGGTATACCATGTACTAACTACTTTTTTTTTATATAATGCTGGTGGATTATTATTAACTGAATAAGACAGCTTGAATAATAAAAAATAATACCATATCTTTAACAATCACCTGTTTTCCGTTGGTGGTCGGCCCTGTATCCAATGCAAAGCTATGAGATTTTTGGCGATAGTTATTAATATTGATATTATTTTCTTTTGATGTAAATTAATTTGAATATTTTTCCAATATTCTAACAGAATCACTTCTGGCGACAAGGGTAAAACTTCTCCCATTATAGTCTAATGGCGTTCTGAAGCGAGCGCTGGTCTCGGATGTTCCGAGCCAGCGACCTGGACTACTGGGGGTAGGAGGGGATTCCGGGCTGGCTCGGACCCCCCAGGGACCCCCAGAAAGGGGGCCCTGCTTGGGGCACACGGAGCTGCTTCTCCAGGGATGGCGATCCCGGGATTGAGGCTGCTCTATGCCCTATATAGAGAAAATGGCGCCGAAGACTAAACCTTCTCCCCAAACAAGCTCTATGTTACCCAGTTCTCTTCCTAGTTCAAAAGGCGAAGCAACAGAGCTCAATTTGGCACTAACAGCTGCTTTGCGCCCCCGATGGATCAGCTGTCTACAGTCAACCAGAAATTAGACTCACTGCAAAAAGAAGCTGCAGAGGCAAACAGGAAATCTGAGAGAGTGGAGAAGGATTTGTTGGATGTTAAGATCAAAACAGAGAAGCATGATTTAAGATTGTCCAAAATTGAGAAAGAACGATCATCTGACAGAAAGGCCTTATTAGCTATGCAATTGGAACGTTCTAACTATTGTTTGAGATTTCAGGGTGTTCTGGAACAACAAGGGGAGAATCTTAAAAACTTACTCAGTGAATCACTGGCCCCAGTGACAGGGATGAAAGTGGAAGATCGTCAAAGCGATATGGATATGATCTACAGAACATATCCAGAATTTGTGAAGAAAAAAACCTGCCTGGGGAAGTAATGGTGAGATTCTCTAAAAGAATTACAAGAGATGTGGTCCTCAAAACCACCAACAAAGTCACCCTAAAAATCCAAGAGCAGGAGATTAAAGTGCTAAAGGACATTCCTTATGAGATCAGGAAGAAGAGAAAGGCTTATAAAAATTTGACTGTTTGGTTACAATCTGCCAATATTTCTTATTGCTGGATTTATCCAGAGGGTCTAACATTCATGTTTAAAGACAAGAAGAAGAAGATAGATACTGTTGCCAAGGCAGATGCTTTCCTGGTTTACTGTAAGAAGAAAGAAGAAAAGAAAGGAAAAGAATCTTCCTCAGAGGACTCACTGGATCAGCAAGGAAGTATTTATGGACTAGAAAGTTCATCCTCAGAAAATTTGGGACTTGAAGAAGGTGATTCGGAGTCTGAACTGGGTGCTGCAGGTCCCAAGATCCCGGGAAAGGGGAAGAAGAAGACGCAGAAAAAAGAAAAACCAAAGAAGAAATAGTTTTAAATAAGTGGTTATGTTTATCTCTCTAAAGTTTGATTGTTTTGTTTAAGTATACACTGAATCTCAAAGGGTTTTTTTTAAACTGAATAGAATTTAGAAAAGAATAAGATATAGATATAGCCTGAATTGTATAACTATTCTTTTTAGAAAGTTTTGTTAAGCATAGATTAATAATTATCTGGACACCTGTCATTATATGGGTAGTTTAGATTTTAGTTATGTAGTTTTTTTTTCAGGTGATAGTGTAGTTTGGAAAATCAATAATTATTTTTTTAAAAAAGAAAATACCCTTTACCATCTGACCACAATAGCTGTTTCCACAATCAATAAGCAGTCTTCCAAGATTCAAAAGTAGTATGCAGATTAGCATATGAACTGTTAGCAGGAAAAAACCCCCATGCTGTGTGAATACACAGACTTGATGGATTTAGGCCCAGACATGTACAATTTTTAAAGTATTCAGGAGTTATAATGTTTAACTGCATTTTAAGAGAAAAGTGCTGTGAAAAAGCTTTGCTAAACATTAATCACAATTAGGGGGATGGAGATACCTTATTTAAGAAAACTTGGTAAAATTTACATACACGTGTAAATCCTTTTCCTGCAATGCTATTTCTCACAGGAGACTGTTAAAGTCACAGTAATATTTAAAATAAAAGGCCACCCAAAGACATGAGCTCTGGGGGACTCCTGGTAATATATAAAATATGTATTTTATTAGCCCATTTAAAAAGAAGTATGGGAAATTAATTTTTTAGGAAGCAGAGAAGAAGCAAGATACATTTTGCTAATGGGTTGGCAGAAGGTTGCAAAAATATCATCACATCCCCGAAGAACTGGATGGTTATAAAGACATCATATATCAAGGGCAGCCAAAATGATTGTTATCCAATCATCACAATGAAATTCCCAGAAACTGGCTGTAGACTGAAAGCCAACAGTGTAATCTGATATCTTTCCTCACTGACATTTTCAGGCACAAGACCTCATTTTCTTCAGTGTGAAAGCCTCCACCAGATTTCACTCCTGTGTGGTTCAAAGTTGAGCAAAACAAAGGCAAAGATGGAACAAGGTGAAAGCAGGCCATAGTTGGAATAATCGGGTCGTCTCTTAAAGGAACACAAAAGAATCCCCTATCTCACTCTTGCCGGTTCTAGCACAAGGAGGCTTCCATAGCTGCCAAGGCTTGTCTCTCTATAACTCTCTGCTTTGTCTAGAGCTGGGTTGTGGTGCAAAAGCTAAATCCCATACCAGCCACATTTCATATCAGTAGTTAAAGATGCCACAGGCCCAAACTGTGACACTGTCTTTCCAAATCAAGAAGGATGAACCTGACAAGATACCAAATCCCAAGAAACTTCTTCAATTACTGTAGTGTATACAAGCAGACACTGGGCCTCTTAACATGTTACACTGTTTAGATTACATCAAACATGTTCTACGTGTGCAGAGGAAAAATACCAAGACGTGAATACAACACTTTTATTTGCAAATGTGTGTCATGGCTGGCTTCAGTTTTCTGTTGAGAGTGTACTTTCTGAAGAAGTAATGTACAATAGGGGGAACTTAAACCTTCAACTACCCCAATAAGCAGAGAAACAAAGCAGGTCTGAAGTAAAATGAAAAATCATAAAATTATTGAATACATATAATATGAAAAGGTCAAAGCAGTAGCTGTTTTGAAAGAAATAGACAAAGACATCTAGACAGAAGAAATACAATTTGATGATGATAAAACTAAAAATAACCCTCAAATACTGTAAACCGATGTAAAACATAAGAACACCACACAGAATACCAACTTTTTAAATGAAGTCTTTATCAGTGATCAACTGAATAGTATTAGATAATACAAAACTAAAACACTAATTCTGAGCAACAGACATCTCTCAGAATATATTGCACCTTATATAAACATCCACAGAGTAATAAAAACGAGCATAAAAATTAATGAAAGATTAATTAAAACTATGTCCAAACTGTGTTACACCACAAACTAGTTTGTAATAACCACCAAATGACCACCTTTGACTCAGAGAAACTGCTTTTTCTTCTCTCAGACTCTGATCCATTTGTTTCCTACAGAGTTTCACCCTTTGCTTTAGCAGCTAAGAAAATATGGGCTAGAGCTGCATCTAAAGAGGGTAATGCTTTTACTTGATTAGTACCTTTTGGTTAGATTATTTTAGTGCTGAAGTTTGTAACCATGTTAAATGCTATATATATCAGATTGTTATTTGTGTCAGATTTTAATGACCTTTAGCCATAGACAATGAACTAAGCCTACCTAAATGAACCCCAAATAACAAATTAATCTAATAGGTATCCTAGATATTACCAAGCAAAACATTAGAACAGTACAGTAGAGGTGGAAAGGCCATTACATCCCTGTAAGATTCCAGTGAGTGACACAACCGTAACACCTCTTTAAGGATGCTACCTGCTCAAAATGAATGTATTCATTCAGTTGACCAGATAGGTCTTTAAAATAGAGAATTAATCTGTTTAGGACTCTTTTTACTTCAAAGACTGAATCCAATGATTTACATAGATGATGGATGATAATTAAAATAAAAACTGCTACAGAAACAGTGTTCTGGCCCAAATGGGACTGAGTAGCATAAGAATTTTTGAATTCTTTTAAAAATCAGCTTTATGTTAAGAACATAAGAAAAGCCAATGTTGGATCAGGCCAGTGGCCCATCCAGTCCAACACTGTCACACAGTGGCCACAAACACCAGGTGCCCTCAGAAAGTCCAGCAGTGGGCGCAGGAATCCCTCCCACTGTTGCCCCCCCCAAACACCAAGATTACAGAGCATCACTTGCCCCAGACTGAGAGTTCCTATCTATACTTTGTGGCTAATGGCCACTGATGGACTTCTGCTCCATATATTTATCTAATTCCCTCTTGAAGCCGTCCATGCTTCTAGCTGCCACCACCTCCTGTGGCAGTGAATTCCATGTGTTAATCACTCTTTGGGTGAAGAAGTACTTCCTTTTATCTGTTCTAAACCCGACTGCTCAGCAATTTCGAGTGCCCACGAGTTCTTGTATTGTGAGAAAGGGAGAAAAGGACTTCTTTCTCTACCTGCTCTATCCCATGCATAATCTTATAAACCTCGATCATGTCACCCCTCAGCCATCGTTTCTCCAAGCTAAAGCTTGGAGAACCAGATGATACACTCACATTCAATCAAAACAGAATACCTCTGCAAGCCAGTACCTTACTAGCTTTCACCTTCTGTCACAAACTTGACTTAAGAAAAGAGTATCATAGGATCTATTTATGTCAAGGTAGATTTTAAGTTTCTCAGCATGGAAGCATCAGTACAGTTACTACCCACACCAACAGGCAGAGGCTTTTGAGTATAGGGTTGCCAGCCTCCAGGTGGGGCCTGGGGATCTCCCGCTTTTATATCTGATCTCCAGCTGACAGAAATCAGCTTCCCCCGAGAAAATGGCTGCTTTGAAGGGTGGACTCTATGGCATTGTACCATGCTGAGGCCCCTCCCCTCCCCAAAGCCCACCTTCTCCTGGCTCCACCCCCAAAGTCTCCAGGTATTTTCCAACCTGGACTTGGCAACCCTATTTGAATACAATATTATGATCTTTATTTTTGATGGCCACTACTATGACATAGTGTTTTTAATTTCAATGAATGAGAAAATTAATTTCCCTCGAGTGTAGCCTTGGTTTATCAGCAGAAGTTATTAGCACAGATCTTTTCCAGAAAAATTGCTTTACTGGCATTTGAGAAGTCTGTGTTGTATTGTTTTTGTTTTTAAAAACAGTATAATCATTCTGTAGGTTGATCTTATTAGCTGGTACAAGAATTTTCTCAAAAAATAATATTTCATCACAGAAATAGTGGCCATACTATAACTCTATAAAAACTGGAGGCTATGTAGGATTTTACTGGCTTTGAAATCCAGCCTCACTTCAATATTTATTTTCAAAAGCCCAGGAATATGCATAAAGAACAATTCCATTTAACAGTGAGGGATGATCCACGTAGGGTTTCTACCAATGGCTGGTAACCAACAGAAAAAGAGAAGGCAGGGATGGAGCCTTCTTGTTGGTGTTATGTGTGGCATCACTTTCAGGAGAAACCAGAAGTAATGTGGTGCTGCTCTGGGAATCACCAGAAATTCTATGGTAAAACCATGATGTTTTTAATGATTCCTAGAGAGACATGACATTACTTCTGGGTTTCCCCTGAAAGTAACATCATGTGATTAAAAAATTTTTCTCCTGATGCCCAAAGGATAAGAGGCGGGAAAAATGGGTTGCTGGCAGGAAGTCTCCTGCCATGGTAGAGACCTGGCAACCCTGGTTCCAGCTGGTGATACCTTCCTTCAGAAGCCCCGTTGTTATTGCAGCTGCAGTGCAGAAGAAGAAGAGATTGGATTTATACCCCACCCTTCACTACCCAAAGGTGTCTCAGAGCAGTTTACAACCTCCTTTCCCTCCTCCTCCCCACAACAGACACCCTGTGAAGTAGGTGGGGCTGAGAGAGCTCTGAGAGAACTGCTCTTGCGAGAACAGCCTTGAGAGAACTTGTAACTGACCCAAGGTCACACCAGCAGCTGCATGTGGAGAAGTCAGGAATCAAACCCAGTTCTCCCAGATTAAAGCCCATGCTCCTAACCACTACACCAAACTGGTTCTCCACAAGGTAAGTGCAGTGACAGAGAGACTTCCAGATGGCAGGTTTTCCCACATTTTCCCTGCCACCATCCCATGGTGGCCACCCTGCCTCTACACTAGGGGGGGGGGGGTTATGAGGTTTTTACAAAAACACAATGAATTATATCAATATTCCAATTGACCGGCCAGCAGCCGCACGCCGCAGCAGAGGAGGCTCCAGAGGACGGTCGGCGGTGTGGACACGCCGCCCCGCCTCCTCTCCGGTAAGATCCCGCAGCACTGTTACCAGTGCGAACGGGACGCCCCGCACCCGTTTCCACGCACAGCTTCTGCCCCCGCAGCTGTCCCGGGGCGAAATGCCGGTCTGTCCTCAGCCGTAAGGTGCTCTCACAGCCCGAATACTTCCATGGGCCTAAGCTGTTTTCAGAAGACTCAGTATGGTGAGAGTAATACTAGTCCTTACATAGACAAAGGTCAGAAAGAAACCTGAAGGCAGTTTTCCCAGTTATTCTCCCTTATGCAAATTAAATCTTTACTAACGCCATACATTTCACTGCTAAATTCAGTTTAGTATTCATCATTCAGATTATAGGATGTCACAATGAGAATAAAAAATGGCTATGTTTTCACTTCAGAAATGGACTGAAGAGCAAGCAAGCCTGTTATTCAGCTCATGTTCATTTCTCTATTTTGTAAGTGCAACACAGCAAAATTGCTGTTCTTCAACATCTCTACCTTAAGAACTCAATTGGAAAGAAAATCTCCTACACCCAGAATGCAAGGATACAGTCAAGACTACTGTAACATTTTACCTGTATCCGAAATGACGCACAAAAGAAGAAAAGTGTACAGATGAGAGAGTATGCTCATCTGTAATAAGTCTGGAAATGATCATATTGGTTTGCAAGCATTCTACTTCCATTAACCACTGGGTTAAATGCTTTCTATGAACGTATTATGTGTCTCCACTATACATGAATTATATTGAGATTGCTATGGTAACTGGCTTTAGTTATATAACTGAAGAAGCTGTTGGTAATATAAAATAAGGAAGATTTTAGATACAATTCTATCAGTAATTGGGGGGAAAAGCCTCTTGCTTTTCAATTTCTGGCAATCACATTCCTCTCTTTGCAGTAATTTATAGCGGACTCTCATTATAGCAAGACTTTACATCCTTGTAGATTGTACAAAACTAACAGAACAATTTTGCTGTTATTATACAAAGCTAAGTCCCCCTTTCCTATATGAATGTTTCACATCCTTTCCCTACTAAATAGTGGAGTCTAAATACAATGAAACTCAATTTCTTATTCTTGAAACAAAAACTTCCATTTATGGACTGCATCCTTGTACCAAGATAACTATCACTTGGTTATACTGAAGTTTAGAGCACTCTCAAACTTGCAGTCTGTCAGAAAAGGCTATCTGGAGGAGATGAAAGAAGGCAGGAAGAACTTTGCCAAACAGATAAACTGGAGAGCAGGAAGCTGAAAGGCAGGGCGAGAGATCAGCTTGAACTTTAAGTTGATAGAAGTGGCTTGGACTGAGAAGCCAGGCCAGTGTCAGAGGCTCAGTCTCCTGTCTCCTGTCGAGCAAATACCTGCAGTATCACCATCTGCTAAGTCCAGAAGAAAACAGACTAGCAGTTCTCTTGTCTGTCAAATGAGTGCATTACACAGTCCTGTCATTTAAGGTGTACACAAACATATTTATTATTATTTATTTATTTAAAACATTTCTTAGCTGCTTTTCTACCTTACAGGAAGGCAAGGCAGCTTACAATCTAAATAAACAGCAATAAAACACAATAAAATATATAAAACTAATAATTTAAAATCAGTACTTTAAAACTTCTGTAAGCAGGAGAACTGAAACAAACTGAATGTCATAATGAATAAAACAGTCTCCTCCTAAAGGCCAAGATGGAGGGGGCCAAGCACAACTCCCTGGGGAAGCTGTTCCATAATCACAGGGCTGCCACTGAAAACACCCTCTGTTGCGTGCCCATCAGTCGAGCTTCTTTGGTCGATCAGACAGTCAAGAGGGCCTTCTCCCTGTGATCTTAGTTCCTGGGCAGGAATGTATGGGAGACGTGTAAAATCTGAGCAGTGAACTAACCATGAAAGCACATCACCATAGTTTTATAGATATACAATTCCCTCTCTGAAGTCAAACTCAGGTAACTAGCTCTGTATTTTTTCAAGAGAAGACAGTGTACACAGCACTCATTAGCTAGAAACTGGCAACATCACTAACCCACTAATCTCCTCCTCCCTAAAATGGCTACCAAACATTTTAATAGTTCATTCTGCTTTACAAAAATTAAAAATGTACTTTCAAACAGCCCCTTTAAGTGAATATACACACTGAACTTAAAAAAAAATAAACATATGGACATAGTCTGCCAGACACCTGATGAAGATTAAGCATTTGACTCAATGGCCAATAGATCACTATTTTTTCCCTACTCTTCCTCCAATGAATGCAGGGCAGTACACAGAGTTATCCCATGCCAGTTTATTCTCACACCCATGTGAGATAGGTGATACAGGTATGGCTTACAGAGAATGCTGCTGTTGCACAGCATCTAAAGAAGTTAATGGATGAGCGGGGATTCTAACAAAGGTTGTGCCAAGTCTTAGCCTTAGTCTGTCCCTTTCCCCACTAAATTATGCTGGCTGTCCACATTACAAGGACAGGGGAAAGCCAGGATCAAGCTATAGGAGAAAAAATAGCAGTAAGACCTGAACTGCACATGCTCTTCTCCTCTCCCTTCAATTACAGACTTGGTTCCTCACTGTCCTCCACTCAAAATTGTGGATATGAGGTTGGGCTTTCCCCTAAAAACGGTTGTCAGATCTCCTGCTACAGTCAGCAGGAGGAAATGGGGGGGAAATCAGGATGTGTAGTTGTGTGCTGGCATGCTGACGTCACTTCCAGTGAAAACCAGAAGTGATGTCAAACTATACTGGGGCCAGTCCTACCTCTTAAATTCTCCTGAGCTGGCTGCCTACCCTAAAATAACCCTGAATTTCTAAAACTGTACCTGTGCACAACCCAATAACATTGGAATAGTAGGTTGAGAATCATGGCTGAACATTCTGCATATTTAACAGCTGGATTTTCTGTAAATTTTGAATCACTGTTTCATTATTTTTTAAAAAGTTTTGTAGTCTAGATTATTTAAACCACAAGGTGGTGATATAACAAATGATGTTCTAAATATCATGCCAAGTACACGCAAGAGATCTTGAAAAAGCCTTTGCTTCTTGTGTATCTCTTGAAACTACTAAAAGATCATGAAACTCAAAGTAGAAAGAGACCTATTTTTGGAAGTGAGTTGGACATAAAAGATTCAAGCAAGCTTTCAAACCTCATTCAACTCCTCCTCTGGTAAATACAACCACAACAAAAGGCAAAAAGATGGAAAATATTTATGTGCAACCAAGTTATGCTCCACTGAACCGGATTTGTTAATGCGATCAATTTTCAGATGATCAGATCTATCACATGGGAATGGTGTCTACTGCTTCACTTGAGTATGCTGCTTTAAACAATTTTTTTTTTGGGGGGGGGGGGTTGTTATTGTTTCACTGGAGGCACAGTCTAGCAGACTGCTTACACACAGGCAGACACCAAGAATGCAAATAATATAAATTAACATGGAATTAAACTTCTGTTTATAGGTTTTGTTAAATCTTTTGAGGGACTGAATCTTTTGCCAGAAGGATCATGGCAATTGATTTGCTATTTTAACTTGATACTGCACTTGTAATGTGCAGCCCATGAGAATGTTGATTGTATTCTAAGGCAATGAGAACCACTTTTCAAATGGTAAGACCCAACAAGTGCAGCCCACATGAGCTGAATGTGAAAGCTGGAATACTGCCCAGAATCCTTTGCAATATGAAAGGCTTCTGTAGGTGATATGACTCAGAAGACAAGACAGTAGCTGGAAAACCTCTATTCTAGAGAAAACAGTTTTACATATTGCATGTCATGTCTTTGCCTTAGATTATTTAAATAATAGAATGCCACTATACAGTAGGGCTACTCTGTCAGCAAAAGGTAGTACCTGGTAGAGTGTAATGAATATTACCCCCTCCCCCCCCAGTTCCTGAGTGCATAAAAGGAGTTTACTTGTCTCGATTCTAACTCTTATTTTGTGCTCTCTGGTATCTTAAATACATGTATGAAGGAATTTTACACTCACAGAGATACTGAGTATTTAACATTTAAATAAACTGGGCTGGATTGAGAGCACCCGTTTTGTACTCAGTGACAGAAGCAACTAAACCACTGGGCAACTATTCAACTTTCAGTATTTGCTTCCTCCAAAATATACTTGAAAGTTTACTATTTCAGTCTGTTGTCATCTTGGCATATTTTAAGCACCTACATCAGAGGAGAGGATCTGCTTCATGCGATATAAGCTTATGTGAGGGACAACAGATTTTCTTAGCATTTTCTAAGCCAATGCTACCATTTTATGGTTCTTCCTCCTAATATGGGAAATCTTCAGAAATGTCAATGGAAATAGCTACTGCAACCAAGATGCCCATGTACAGAACAACATCACGAAAGTAGACGCAACAAAATAAGGTGGGGTTTTTTTTGTATTCTGGAAGTACACATGGCTATCCTTTTGTGTATGTGTGTTCTTAAAAAACTGCTTTCACCTAATATTTAAGATGACATGTTGGTATAAGGAAACTAATCATTTGGCAAAGCACATTTTATCTATGAAGGGTATTTCTAAATGTGAGAGATACAACAGCAGACCCATGTAAACTATTAGGTAATTTGACAAAATATTTGTTTGTATAAATAAATGTACCCGCTCTTGGTAATGTCTTCACTCTCAAAAAGGTCTACATTTTCAAACCAGAGAACACAACTATCTCTATGAAACATAATCCAACTTATATCCAATGCTTTTCAAGACCCTGAAAGAAGACTGAGTTTTTAGAAAGGGATTCAGTTAGTATTTTTTAAAAAAATCCCAGAACCAAATGCACAAAAGGAAGGATTGCTGTGACCGATTCCGCAAAAGCAGTTGTTCCACCCTTGGTCTCTCATTTCCTGCAGCTGTACTGCTCAATTTCCCACTATTCGCTGTGTGGCCACATTCTGACCCACATCTCCCTCCGATTTCCCCCACGTCTTCTTGATCCTTATTTTTTAGGATCAAGACGACATGGGGAAAATTGGGGGAAGATGCGGGTCAAAAGTGGCCACACAGCAAATAGTGGGAAACTGAGCTGTACAACCGGGGGAAACGGGAGACCGAGGGCAGAACAACTGCTTTTGCAGAATCGGTCCATGACTTCCAAAGCAAAATCTGAAAGTCCAGAGAACTTAACAAATCTGTGGGAAACGTATCAAACAACACAAAAATAAAACATACTTCTTACCTGTAGAAGTATGAGCACCCCCTGACCGTGTTGTGAGTGAAATGTTCCTGAGTCTTTTCATTTCCAAAGTCTTCTAAGGGATCTGACCACAGGATGTCACACATAGGTCCATACGCAGGTGGTTCCTTAAATCGATCTAACTAAGAAGAAGAGAAGGCAAAGAGAACAGCTAAAGGTATGTCTATATCTCTCACTTTACTGATTCAGGACCATGAAAGCTGGCTCAAACTTGCAAAGTGCAAAGGTTGTAAATTGGAGGACCTATATCCTGTCCCTACCCTGGTGACAACAGCAAAAGCGTACCAGCACTATGCAGGTTTGTGACCCCTCCCACCCTAGTTTGGTAAAGCCTAGACCTATAACAAAGTACAGTTCAAATATTACACACCAACAAGATCAACAGCTAACCACAGGCTAAGGTATTTTCCGATATTATGGCAGCTATGTAGACCTGCAGAATAAGCAAGGTTTATATGTGGGAAGAGTCACATCTGAACTGGCTCTTGGCTAAAGGACCTACAACACCAGGCTTTTCCGACCCTTTAAGGAAAGCATGCACCTAAGATGAAATCAAATGTTCTTGAGCAATTTATGTTATATAAAGATCTCTAAACAAGGTTAAGCACTTTCTCCTGCAGACTGCCAAAGAAGCATAGCTTTATTTCTGAATATCTATCACACAAACAGAATTCCTAAATAGTTTCATTCTGCATCATATTTACCATGGGGACATCTAAAACTCAAGTGTTGTAAAGTTTAACTTGATATCCATAATTGATAGAAATGTATTTATATTACTTAATGAAAGAGGAAGCATCAAATTTAGATTCTTAAAAGTATAAGTGGAGCTCAGAATGTTGCTCTGCAAACCAGCCTTCACATAAATCACCACTAGACTTGCAAAGTAAGACTTACACAAGAAGAAATTCTCTTATATACTGCCCAAAGTCTCTTGCTAAAATACATTGTCCTGCTAATTCAAGTTGCTTGAGAGCTGGGAAAAGAAGGGTTCAAGAGACAAGATGACAGGGTGGGAAAGCTGATAGAGATTTATAAAATTATATATAGGGAGGAAAAAGTAGCCTGAGAGAACTCTTTCTTGCTTCCCTTTAATACTAGAACTTGGAATGGGGCAATAGATTCAGAAGATAAAACGTATCACTCATTGAGTAATTGTGGAATTCACTGCCAGTGGAGCTAGTGGTAACCACTAGTATGGATGGGTTTAACAGAGAATTAAGAGTGATTCACAGGGGTTAGGCCCATCAGTGGCTAGTAGCTATGATGTCTGAAAGGGATCTCCATGTTCAGAACCTGTAAACCTTCAACTACCAGTGCTAGGAGGCAATGTCAAGGAGAAGCTGAGCCTTTCTGTCCTATTTGTTCGCTGTCCATAGCAACTGGTTGGGCACTGTGTGAAACAGGATGCTGGACTAGATGGACCACTGTTCTAATCCAGCATGACACCTCTTACGTTCTTTCGCTTATGAAAAAGCTAAGCTTTACAAACATTTGAAAGTAACTGTAACCAATTTTTGGAAAGTTCTAATTAAACACTTAGCTACTGCTATAGCTATTTAACCACAGGAGTTCTTTCATTCATGTATGCATCGGTGATACCAGTACCAACTGTGCCACTGTATAATGATGACTTAACTGAAGATGAGTAAACTTATTAGACTTATTGAACTTATTAGACACCGCAGAACACAGAAACTAGATATTTTAAATTCCATGCTTAAAATTTGTCCCTAAACTAAACTTGAATCACAAACAGCCTGTATAAAAAACTGAATATTCTCTTGTATTTGACATTTTTTCTAGTGTTCGTGTAGAATTATCTTGATTAAATATATCAAAATTTACACAGTAGTTTTAAAAATGAAAAGGTGTAGGAATGTTCGCAATCCCCCCCCCTGTTAATCATCACCCTGGTCCAGTCAAGGAAGCCAACATCTATGCACTTCCATGTTCATTTTTGGATGCACATTAATATAGCTGGATGCACTTTAACATAGCGGCAATCATCCACACAAAGCCACCAGCTGCTGTGTATGGCCAGTTCCACATTAGACCCCCGGAATGATGGTGGCCAATGATGAGAGGTCTTTGGGCAGTCCCTTTGGCATAGGGCTCCCCTACAGTGGTTGGGGGGGGGGCTGGATCCAACACCTCAGCAGGGAACTTGCAGAGCTAGAGAGACAGTCAGGTGGGAAAACAGGAAGGGGAGGCATCCCCTGCTCATTCCAGGGACTCATCAGGCTTGGCATCCCCTGCTCCCCGCAGCAAGCATATGAAAACTAGGCTGTGCAGTCAGCTAGAGCCTAACACCTCAGAGGCATCAGGGGAGGATGAGGCTTATAGCTCCAGCAACACTGAGCTTGGAAGAAGGGATGAGCATAGCAGCCCCTGTAATGAGGGAGGGCTGGAAAGGCGCCCATCCCCCGGATCTGAATTTACAGAGGCACCTTCTGTGATAGCCTCTGTGGAGGACATGGGCAAGAGGGAAGAGGGGGAATGGTCTGGGGAAGAAACAGAGACACAAAGGTCCTCATCCAGGCTCTTTAACGTGGAGCATTTCTAGAGATTGTTAAATAAAGGGATCACTACTCTGAATTACCAGATTGAGGTGGCTGAGAAACCCAGGTCTGCAGTAGCAGCAAATCTAGACGCCTGGGGATTTAAAAAGCCTACAAAAGTCCAGATGGTTTCCCCATTCCCAGAATATTTTGATGACATCATGAAAGCAGGATGGACACAGCTGGGCAGTGGAAACTCATTGTCATTACTAGCTATGAAGCTGTATGAACTGCCAGAGGAGACGATGGAGGAGTTGAAGGTACCCTTAGTGGACGCACCAATGGTGGCACTGCACTCAGGAGTGGTGCTCCCCAATGATGGCGAGAACACCTTGAAGGATGCCATGGAAAGAAAAAATGAGACAGCATTAAAGAAGTCAAAAGAAGCTATGTCACTGCCCATCTGGTCAAACTTCACCAGGGTCATAGTCATCTGGGCGGACTATAGGACAGCTACCTAGGAAGGCAGTGAGTTTCCTCTCACTGGCAGTCTTTAAGCAGTGGCTGGACAAATACTTGTCAGGGATGCTCTAGGCTGATCCTCAATTGAGCAGGGGATTGGACTAGATGACCTGTATGGACCCTTCCAACTCTGATTCTAAAGTCCTTTCTACTATAGGGTCCCCTCTGTGTACAACAACTCACTGGAACACATCCTCTTATGGGGTTTGTTTTGGCAGTAACCACTGGGTGACTTGATACCATCTGAGTTGCATGACTCAACTAGGTCTAGCTGCTTGCTGCTGTTCAATAGCAACCATCCTTTGAAATCCAATGGGGTGTAGCCATTTGCACTTCAGAGTAGCCATTTGCACTTCACGTTCAAATCCCCATCTTGCTGTGGAAACTCACTGGGTGATTTTGGGCCAGTCACACACTTTCAACCTAATCTACCTCACAGGGTTGTTGTAAGGATAAAAAGGAGGAGAGAAGAGTTGTGTAAGTTGCTTTAGTCTCCACTGCAGAGAAAGGTGAAGTATAAATGAAGTAAATAAATAACAATAGCTGAAGATGGGAGGCGGATACAGGATAAATTGGTGAATGAAGGAGACAATGAGGCAGAGAAATGGCAGATGATATGGGGGTTGTCAGGAGGAGGGAAAGTGTAAATAATGTGGGGAGGGGGATTAGGGAAAAGTGAAGTGCCCCTTCAAGTTTTTAAAGGCTTGCTACCATGCAAGTGGCCCAGGCCCAGTGGCCAGCGTTACACAACTGGGCCATAGTTTTCCTAGGCAGAGGCTGCCAAAGTGAGGGGAGAGGAAACGATAAAGGTAGGTTGGCTGCTGCGTGGGATGGAGAGAAGGAAGCAGGAAAAGGGAGATTATCAACAAGTCCCTCTTCGAGGGGCGATTCCTAGGGGCGCTCAAGGAAGCGATGGTCTGTCCCCTCTTGAAAAAAACATCTCTGGACCCAGCTGAATCAACCCTTGGCACTTACCGTGAGGGGTCCTTCTACTCCGAGGAAAGGAGGACATCTTGGGGTTATTCCCTCCCTTCTATCAGGGAGAGGCAGGTCTCATTTTTTTTCTTCCTTTTCCTGTTAGGCTTGAGACCACCCACCTCTTCAGTTTAGGTGACTCCCAGTAGCAGTATGGAACTATAACAACTTTCCCCTAATAAACATGGAGAAAAAACTACAAGAAACAACATAGACAAGATAGAGAACATAACCGAGGAGGAAGCGTGAGATGGCACTTACTACCCATAGAAAAAGAACCATGTATAGTCTAGATAGACATCAGACATCAGCAGAAAGAATTCAGAGGAGGTACTTTCAGAGTGATACGAGGAAGAGAGAAGAGAGAATAATGAGTGTTAGAGAGCAAAGCGTAGCCCTGGGCGGGGCAAAATGTCCTCCTTTCCTCAGAGTAGAAGGACCCCTCATGGTAAGTGCCAAGGGTCGTTCTCACTCTGAGGTGGAGGACATCTTGGGTACTTACAAAGCAGTACCCTACGCCATGGGAGGGAAATTACTTTCCTCTATTACGTGCTGTAACACCCTTTGTCCGAAGGAGGCGTCGGACGAGTCGAATGCATTCAATTTGTAATGCCTGACAAAGGTAGAAATTGATGACCAGGTGGCAGCTCAGCATATCTCATCAACTGAAGCATTCTTTGAGAAGGCTGTGTTAGTAGATGCGCTTCTTACTGAGTGAGCTGTGATTCCTGGTGGTACCTCTAGTTTGAGCAATCTATATGCTTCCGCTATACACGTCCTGATGGTCGAGCTTATCGCAGATCTGGACATTTTGTTCCTCCTATTAGGCGGGGAAATGTTGATGAACATTGTTTCAGTTCTTATCTCAGCAGTCCGGGATAGATAGACTTTGAGAGCTCTGCAAACATCTAAGGTATGCCAGATCCTTTCCCGAGGATGTTTAGGCTCCGGGCAGAACGAGGGGAGGCAAATTTCCTGTGCTTTGTGGAACTAAGATGCGACCTTTGGCACAAATGTTGGATCCATACGAAGAACAACTTTGTCCCTGTGGAAGATACACAGTCCTGAGTTCATAGATAGTGCACTGAGCTCTGATATTCTTCTAGCTGAGGTTACTGCCACTAAGAACATGGTCTTCATTCGAAGCCACTTCAGTGGTACCTCTCGGATGGGTTCAAAGGGGCTCTTTGTGAGAGCAGAAAGAACTGTGTGCAGTTTCCACGTGGGGAACCTGTGAACTGTAGGCGGGTTGATTGCCGCCACTCCCCTCAAAAATCTATGAATGTGTGGATGTGGTGATCTTGTCCCCTAATTACTATGATAGGACTGAACTCAATGCTATCACCTGTTTCCTGAGAGTACTGGGTTTCAGCCCGACTTTAAGACCATTGTTCAGGAACTCCAAGATTGCTTGAATAGGTGGATTTGTGGTGTTCACTGACTTCCTCCTGCACCAGCTGTGGAAGGCCTTCCAGGTGGAGTTGTATATTCTTAAGGTGGAGCTTTTTCTGGAAGCCAGAATTGTGTCTGTTACAGCTAAGGAGTATCCAGGCTTCAGGTAAGTCGACCGTTCAAGTTTCGTGCGGTCAGAAGCAAGCGATCTGGGTCCGGGTGCCACACTGGACCCTGAATCAACATGTCCGGGGACACTGGTAGACGTAGTGGCACAGTCTCAGACATCCTCTGAAGGGTTGAGAACCGTGGGCGTCGTGGCCACCAGGATGACTGTGGCCCTGTATTGTTTGATCTTCTGTAGAACCTTCGGTATGATCGGAATTGGGGGGAATGGATACAGCAGACCCTGAGGCCATGGTGAGGACAGAGCGTCTGTGGCGATGGCATCGTCATGGTGGAAGCGCGAGAAGAACCTGGGAAATTGGTGGTTCTGATGTGAGGTGAACAGATCCACCGTCAGAGTCTGGAAGTGCTGCAGTATCCAGCTGAATACTTTCTTGTTCAGCATCCATTCTCTCGGATGGATTGTTTGTCTGCTGAGCCAATCTGCCTTGGTATTTTCCAAGCCTTTGATGTGCTCCGCTTTGATTGATGCCAGGTTCTTTTCCGACCAGAGCATCAGCATCATTGCTTCCTTGTGGAGAGCGGATGATTTGCAGCTGCCCTGATGGTTTACGTGTGCTTTGGTGGCCACATTGTCCGTCCTCACTAAGATGTGTCTGCCTTTGATATCCTTGCTGAAATGTAACAGGGCCAATCTGATGGCTCTGTGTTCCAACAGGTTTATAGGTAAGGACGTCTCCCTGTGGGACCATCTTCCTTGGGTTGGGCGTTCGGCTAGAGTTGCTCCCCAGCCTTGTAGGCCGGCATCTGTGAAGAGTTGAAGTTCTTCGTTGTGTACAAATTTCTTGCCCTGATGAAGGTCCTTCGTCCACCAAAGCAGGAAGTTTCACAGATCTGGGGACTTGCAGTGACATGGCCTGCTTTTCCATAATTTCCAATTGGTATGGGTGTAGGAAGAGTTGTAGTGACCTTGAGTGTAGTTTCCCCATTGTAGTGCATCTAAGTTGGAGATCAGTAGGCCCATGACCTTGGCTAATGTCGAGAGAAGAGAGGATGGGCTGTCTATGATGAGTTTCACCATCAATGTGGTCTTCAGCACCTTTTTGTGTGGTAGGAACAGCATGGCTCGTTTGGTATCTATGAGCATTCCGAGGTGTCCCAGTGTCTGGGATGGTTCCAGGTAGCTTTTGTCTTTGTTTATTAGAAAGCCGTGAGCTTGCAGGCAAGATATCGTCTCTTGGATGTCGATGAGTGCCTTCTCTTTGGACGCTGACTGGACTAGTAGGTCGTCAAGGTAAGGGTGAACGTGAATCCCTTTCCTTCTCAGATGTGCTACGAGGTTGATCAACACTTTGGTGAAGACTCTTGGGGCAGTTGCCAGACCAAAGGGGAGAGCCCTGAACTGTAGGTGGAGGTTACCTACACAAAATCTCAGAAATTTCCTATGGAGCAGCAGAATCGGGATGTGAAGATATGCTTCTGTCAAGTCCAGGGAGGCCAAGTACTCTCCCTGTTGCAGCATCTCGGTGATGGACTTGAGTGTCTCCATGTGCAGGTGTTTCAGTCTTATGAACCTGTTGATGAATTTTAGGTCGAGGATGTATCTCCAGTCGCTGTTTTTCTTGGGCACGGTAAAGAAGATTGAGTAGACCCCGTGGCCCTTCTGATCGTCGGGGACTGGTTCTACCACCCGGATGGTTAGTAGATGTTGAATGGTGGCATAGGTTATGGCTCGTTTCTCGGAGTTCTTGCGTAGTGGGGAGATGATGAAGCGATCTCGGGGTAGACGTCTGAATTCTAGAGAGTAAGCTCTGGAGAAAATTTCTAGTGTCCAAGCATCCGCTTGAGACTCTATCCAGGCATGTAGGAAATGTGTTAGCCATTCCCCCACTGGCAGCCGATTTGAATCATGCTTTGCTGTTCTTGTTGTCACGGTCTGGCTTGTCGGGTCTGTTGAATGACTGCTTTCCGAAGCGGGAACCGGTGAAGTTCCTCTTGAAAGGCTGTGTGTTGGTATCCCAGGAACCTTTCTTACGGTTTTGTCTGGATCTATACGACGTGCCTGAGGGACGAAAGGACTGGCCCGTGGAACTCCGTTTGTTGAGGGGACGTACGTGTCTAGGCATGGCCTTCTTTTTATCTCTGGTTTCCACCAGGATCCTAACCAGGTGGTCCCCAAAAAGCTTTTCCCCTTGGAAGGGGTAGGTCATCACAAAGGCTTTGGACTGCAGATCGGCTGGCCAGGCCTGAAGCCAGATGCCCCTTTTGGCCACCACTGCTGAGGACATGGCTCTGGAAGAAAATGTCAGGGAATCCAATGAGGCGTCGGAGGCAAAGGCAGATGCCTTCATCAGCCAGGTTGCCCCTTCCAGGAGACGTCTGTTGTCTTCAGGCAGCAGTTGAATGAGTTTCCTGGCCCACACCAGCATGGCTCTAGTGGCTATGACACAGACGCAGATGCCTTTATAGCCATTGAGGTGGCTTCGTGTGACCACCGCAGTGCCACGTCGATTTTCTTGTCCAGATTGTCCTGGACAGAGCCATAGCCATCTTCTGAAAGCAGACCGAAGGACTGGAGCGCCGTCACTGGGGCATCTACAAGAGGTACCTGTAGCATCTCGTTAGCAAAGGAAGGTAAATCATACAATTTTCTTACAAAGCCAGGGGTCTGTCTATTAGAGATGAGCTTGACCCATTAAGCTTTTAATTGTCTCTTAAAGAATTCAGTTAATGGCATGACCTTCTCTGAGGCATGGTACCTAGGGAACAGTTCTTCAGTGCCCTTAGATTTGTTCCTGGGATTGATGCCTGGGCAAACCATGTCCTCCTCCGCAGGGGAGTCATTAAGGTCTAGGGCATATAAGAACTTAGAAAGAATGTCTTAGTAGTCCTCAGCCTTAAACAGCCTGGCTGAAGGCTGTGGGACACTGATGTCCTCTATCTCCTCATCAGAGAGGAACTCGCCCTCTTCCCTGGGGACTCCTTTGGGATCCGGGGACTGCTCCCTATCAGAGTCAGAGTGAGGATGGTTGGGGGTCTGTTTCCTCGCTGCCAGCGAGCCCCAGAGGACCTATCTATGGGGTAGTGCCTGGGGGGGGGGTTCTGGGGAAGCGGCCCGGGAAGAAATGGAGGCTATCTTCCCCGTGCGGCAAAGGCTAAGGAGCTCTGCCCTCATGGACTGGAAGAGATCTTGGGAGACTGGGTTCCCTTCGGGCGGGAGTACGTTACTGCTTTGGAGTGTGCCAGCTTCCTGTGGGCTCACCTCACCGCCCTCATGGAGTCCGCCGCGATCTCCCACCAGGAGATTGGCGTCCAAGGTCTAAGGGCTTCTTGGCACACTCAGAATAGAAGAATCAGGCATTCCTGCCAAAACTGCGAAGCCAAAATGGCTGCCGCCGCTGGTCACGGAGAAGTGGGAGCAAGGCTTGGCTGCATGCTCTTCAGAACGATGACGCTTCTGGCCTCTCTTCTCCCCTCTAAACTCGCGGTCGTTGCCAGCAGCTACAGTAAGCCTGCTGGTCACGCTGGCTCCAGAGGCTCCCTTTTGACCCATGGAGTAAGCAGCGTCTCTCTCCGATTTGGAGAGGAATCCGTTCTCTCTTCGCCCTGGCATGACTTCCGTGCGTCGGAGGCAGGAGCAAGAGAGATAGAGAAAAAGGAGGGGGGGGGATTTGCAGGCCGCTCCAGCGGGCTCCTAATCCCTGCTAAGAAGGAAAAAACAGTCTAGAAAAGTAGGTGGAAGAAAAGGAAGAAGAGGAAGAGTTTAGAATAAGAATAAGAAAGATCTATAAATTGAGCTAATCACTGTAAAAGGACTGGAGGCAAAGCCTACAGCGTCCTCTCCCTATAGAGGCAGGAAAGAAACTGAAGAGGTGGGCGGTCCCAAGCCTAACAGGAAAAGGAAGGAAAAACATGAGACCTGCCTCTCCCTGATAGAAGGGTGGGAATAACCCCAAGATGTCCTCCACCTCAGAGTGAGAATGGCGAACTACCTATCTGGGCAAGTTAATCAAGAGGGCGGTGGTGTTACAGTTACAGGGCTTCCTGGATGACGCTTCCATCTTAGATCCCTTCCAGTCTGGCTTTCGCCTAGGACACGGGACAGAGACGGCACTGGTCTCTCTTACTGACAACCTCCAGAAGCATCTGGATCGGGCGGTTTGGCGGTACTGGTGTTATTGGATTGGTTGGCCACATTTGACATGGTCAACCACCAGTTACTGACCCACCGCCTCGCCAACATGGGTATTCAGGGGCTTGCCTTACAGTGGCTTACTTCCTTTCTCAAAGGTTGGGGACAAAGGGTGGCACTAGGGGAACAGCAGTCCATGAGGCACCCACTAGAGTGTGGAGTGCCCCAAGGGGCTGTGCTGTCCCCAGTGCTGTTCAACATCTTTATGTGCCCCCTTGCCCAGATTGCCTGGAGGTATGGGCTGGGATGCCACCAGTACGCTGATGACACCCAGCTCTATCTGATGCTGGGCGGCCGAGACAAGGGCCCCCACTCCTGATCTTTGGCAGGGTGCCAAAGTTAGGAGCTTGGGAGTGCTCCTGGACTCCTCCTTAACAATGGAGTCCCAGGTGGTAGCCACTGCCAGGTTGGCCTTTTACCTTCTTCAGCTGATCAGGCAGTTGGTACCCTTCCTCAGCTGTGATGACCTAGCCACGGTGATCCACACGACGGTTACCTCGAGACTGGATTACTGTAACGCTCTCTACATGGGGCTGCCCTTGTTGCAAATTCGGAAGCTGCAGCTACTGCAGAACACGCAACCAGGCTTCTGATGGGCCTCCCTAGATGGGGGCGCATCCAGCCTGTGCTGAAGGCACTTGCACTGGCTGCCAAAAGCATATAGAATCCGCTTCAAGGTGCTGGTACTTACCTTTAAAAGCCTATATGGCCAGGGTCCAACATACCTGAGGGACAGACTTTTCCCATATGTACCCCAGAGAGCACTGAAGTCAGGGTCCCAGAACCAACTGACCCTTCCAGATCCCAAGGATGCCAGACTCGCCACCACTAGAACCAGGACTTTCTCATTGGTGGCTCCCCATTGGTGGAATGAACTCCCAGAGGAGCTCAGGGCCCTGAGGGACCTCTCACAGTTCCGCAGGCCTGTAAGACAAAGATCTTCCACCAGGCCTTCAACTAGGAGCCACCCCCCACTACTACCAATGAACCCAGCCATCCCTGTATGGCAAATGGTTTAGCAGTAGGGAAATTCTAGCATGCCATCTTATGCAAACATAGGAGTAGCACTGGCACTTTGACTGATGTACTGTATTTTGAAATATTACTGTATTTATTGTAGTTGATAATTTTAATTGCTTTTATGTATATTAATGGTCACTGTAGATCAACTCTGTAAGCCGCCCTGAGCCTGCTTGCGGGGAGGACGGGGTATCAATTAAATAAATAAATAAATGAGGCCTTCAGGGAAGGGAAAGAGGAAATAGTGGGGGAGGGGGAAATGATATACCTTCCGCAAATCCTTGAGGGTTCCCACTTGTTATTATTTAATGCTGTATTGTTGTTTTAAATAAACCTTTTTCATGCTATAACATTTGAGTCAAACTTTCTCTTAATTTTTTTTCACTCATTCCAAAAGGTGTGCTCCCTAAAACATTCAGTGTTCCCTAAAACTTCCCAATTATTTCCATTGGAAAAACTGAAAAAAGTGCTTGGTGGGAAAAAGGGTTTTTTTTAATCCCCCTCCCTTTCACATCTCTAGCATGCACACAAACAAACGTCACTATTCTTCACTAAGATCACAGAAGCAGAAAAAGCAAATGTGGACGCATCTTGCAGCATGATGCTTCAGCTTATATCTAATTATTTTTTGTTGGCAGTTATGACTAGCAGCACCTATAGCCACCACAGCAGTTACTATGTGTGGAAGCAATTGTGGTTTCCAAACACTCTACCCCTCAGGTCAGGAAAAAAACAGGAGAGTGTCTTATTGTTTTGAAATGCAGCAGGCCAAGCGGCTGGTAAATATTAACACCATGATCCAAATAAGGAGATCTGAATTCAGAAGTATAACTTGCTGTATCAGGCAACATAGGCATCAATCATTTGAGAATTTGGATTTGTACCTCCACCCACATTCTGGCATCCCTAGTCATGCATAAATCTCCTTTACTGAAAATACAAACTGCTGGGATTAGATTGGAGTATCTAGTGAAAATAAATTCCGTGGCAAACCCAATTCACTAAACAAAACCAGATTTTCCAAGAAGCAGTAATATGAATTATGCAGCTAGTCTATTTCTAAAGATTCTGTTTTGAATACAAATAACAAAGTTTTCAGGAAAACCATGAAGAACAAAACAGTCATAATGCAACAAGAAAATGTAGCCACATACCAAAACCTCAATTAAATCTTACATATATTAACAGTGGGTAAAGAACATTTTTGTTCCTAAAATCATTTAATTAGTGGCATTTTAGATTCATATTATTCAAACTTACTTTTCTGATGTCATCTAAAGTGCTGATCTCTGGAGAGAGGCCCCCATGCACACACAGGAACTGTTGGTTCATCAGAGCAGCCAAGGGAAGGCAGTCAAAGGCATCCATGCAGGCATCATACACACGTTCTGAATACTTTATTTTACCTTTTGGATATTAAGATGGTATCAGAAAAGGGGACTGAAAAGGGGAGAGCGACCATCTGAGAATCCTAACTGGGCTCCAATTTCCATAGGCCTCTGACTTGGGGGCTGTACAAGTGACTGAATACAAGAGTTATCTTGGGCTCTCACTTGCCTACCAATGCATCGAGACCCTGAACACATGATGGACAAAGACAGAAACACATTTACACCACTGTAGAGGTATACATACAGATATTCTTGAACCAAAATAAGGCCTGAAATCATCTTTTTAATTTTGGGCCATAAACAAAACACTCCCAAAACTCTGAAAAAAAATGGACCACACCCACATTTCAGGAATGTTTTGGGTTCAGGGAGGCAGCATGGGAAGAAAGAAGGGAAGAGAACATACACCCCAGCTGGGCTGTGGCACCAATAGCGCCATGGCCCTAATGTTCCTGGACATCAAGGCCTGGCTGTTATGTTCAGATACCAAATTTATCATTCACCGATTCAGTGGACACCTGATCTGACCTGACACCAGTGTTCCCTCTAAGCTAAGTTAGTGTGAGCTAGCTCACAGTTTTTAAGTCTCCGGCTCACAGATTTTTGCCTTAGCTCAGGAAAGATGGCTCTAGAGCTAACTAATCTATGCAGCTGCCAAACTGGTGGCTCACAACTTTAATGCCAGCAGCTCACCAAGTAGAAATTTTGCTCACAAGACTCCACGGCTTAGAGGGAACATTGCCTGACACTAGAATCAAACATGGTAGACCTGGTATCTAGACCTGGAAACCAGGTCTAACAGACACACACAGCATTTTCAGTGGGCAGTAGACTTGTCCTAGGGGTAGATCCAGTCACTGAGTTTGTACCCTAGTCTAGTGTTGTTGGTTCCAGGTCTCCCTCCAGGAAGCCAGGTCCACCCCCCCACTGGTTCTGTCTTCCACTGCTCCTGCTACCGGGGGCAGGGAGCCATGTGCACAGTAAAAATAACATTTTAGTTTTGTTTTGTTAAAGGAATTATTTTAGGGTGCCAATATTTCTGAATCCCCCAAATGTCCCTAAAGAAGATTTCTAGAATGCTATCAACACTCCCAAAATTTAGCATAACAAAAATCATGCCCCTAGCAAAATCTTGAAACAAAACTAAAATGACAAAACTAAAATGATAAAAAAACAAAACTAAAACGTTTTAAGTGCACAACCCTACACTACTGTTCATGCTTGACCTTCCTCATTCCATTGGTCAGCTATTAAGCTCCTTAATACACAAACTAAGATAACCTGTGCACCCTCTCAAGTAAATAATTTGTGGCTTTTCTTTTGAGGCTGTGTTTCACAGATGGCAGGTTGACAGAGACCCTGATACTAATGTAGGGGCCTTTTCACACATGCTAGTTTCTTCCAAATTGCATCTGGTTTTCCCCTTTAAGTATTCTCTGGAACATTTCCCCCAGTTTCACACACCCTCGTTTCCTCCCCGAATGTTTCCGTTCGCACAAGATTTCCTTCGAGTCTTGTCGGTCCTTTTCCCCTTCTCTTTCCCTCCCCTCCCCTCATTGTTTACTAATGATCTCACAGGCAGCTCCCCACATGCCTCTGAGAAACAGGCAGCTGCATTCCATACAGCATGCAATTGCAATTAGTGTCTTCACCTGATGAAGAAGTCATTCTTCCCATCACACACACACACAACCACACATTTAATTGTGGGGAAAATGGAATGTCCCTGCACTGAAGTGCTGTTTTGAGAATAGACCTGCTCCAAGGGGGAGCGCAGCCAGGGAGCCGGGGTGGAGTGAGGGAGACAGGGGAAGTGAGAGGTGCTCGCCCCGGCAGGCAGGGCTGAGCGCACGGGGCAGGGAGGGCGGGAGGACGGAGGGGAGAGCCGGGAGACGGGGAGCGTCCGCTCGAAGGCCAGAGAAGGTCGCCTTCCATGGGGGGGGGGCGGCCGGGGCGGAGGGAGTAAATGCACGGGAGAAGTTGGCGCCGGTCAGCGGCAGAGACCACAGGCGCCCTCCTTTCGCCAAACTCAGCTTTATTTTTCCTGCTGCCGGATTTTTAACGCTCCCCCTTCCCCCTTCCAAAAGATTTCCCCCGACAAACTAAATGGTCCTTAGGAATAGGTTAAAAACAGTGCCATCGCTAAAAAAAACTCTCACAAGTATAAAATACAGTGAAATAACTGCAACTTATATTTTATTGTGGTGTAATAACAAAATAGCGTTATTAAAGTGTAAATGATAAAAAAAGAAAAGAAAAGTCACTCCCACCATAGGGTGGTCCTGTTAGAGGGCGGGCGCATTTCAAGCTTTGCCTCCGGAGGGAATTTGGAAAACCTCAAAAAACAGGTTTTTCTTGCTCTGAGCAAACTCCGATGCAGCTCTGCAATACCCCCAAACAAAGTGAGAGCCGGGAACAACTGTTCTGAAATTGACGAGAAGCACCGGCTCAGGCAGGAACATACTGGGGGCAAGGCTAGTGAGAAAAGGCCCTAGGTGTCGCTATCCCTGTACACAACAGATATTCAGACACTGTCCCATTCTATTTCCTCCACCTCATCCTTAAGTCATTCTGCAAAAGCATCAAGCATAATGCACTAAGCATGCCTTTGTCGCTGTTATTCAAAGTTACTGAGTCATGGACCTTCAGAATAATTTTGTTCTGCAACTGAAAATATGTGGTAGTAAAAACTAATTTTTGTAAGACAAATTATCCTTTAAAGCTACTTATTTAAAAAGCACATTGTCTACTAATCTTTTGTGATGACTACAGAGATACTCTTAAGAAAAAAAAAACCCTCTGTCATTTCATTTAGTCTGTCATGTATTTACTTCTTAACGGCTAGATCAGAATAGAATCCTTCAAATCATCTTAATCATTTGCAGAAACATCATGAAATGAATCTGAAATGTTAGTCTTCAGAACTCAGGAAGTTATCAGTTGTTCAAATACATTAAAATTCTTTTCATCCAGTTGTTTGATTTAAGGAAATGTGTACAATAACAGTACGCATTCACTTTTTTCTGATTAATGACCAAAGTTTCTTCAATTTCTCAATCTCCCAAATTCAGCATTCGTCCATACCCAGCTGTCTGCTTCCTAATCTGAGGTATGTTATGCTCTGATGCCTTCCCATGAATCCTTGTACATGTAGACTCCTTTCCACTCTCAAGAGCCTCCTGCCCTCAAACTTCCAAGAAAAAGATGCCTTTG
Source organism: Lepidodactylus listeri (assembly GCA_029233225.1). Classification (NCBI taxonomy): domain Eukaryota; kingdom Metazoa; phylum Chordata; class Lepidosauria; order Squamata; family Gekkonidae; genus Lepidodactylus; species Lepidodactylus listeri. The sequence goes on from JARCFY010000009.1 coordinate 28,316,855, forward strand.
CATCATAGAATTCTTAAAGGGATGAAACTGCTATCCCTTTCACCATATGATAACTCCATTGAAACCTCCAGAAGGCATGAAACAAAGGCAGTTTCCACACAGATTATGTACCTCAGGCTCAATGCTGTTGGCAAGTGTCCCCCCCCCCTTCTCCACAGCATTTTAGTGCATTCATATACCTCTTAGAGTTTCTCCAGCTTTTCTCCAGTCTTTCCCAAACTTGCTTTGCTGAGAACTTTTGGGAGAGACTACGTCCATGTGGGGTGAAATAGTTCAGATTTTCCTGGTTCCACCCACATGGCAGCCATTTCCCCTACCCCTGGTCCCTGTAATGATCATTTCCTCACCTTGCCACCGGGGGGGGGGCTTTTAAAATAAAAAACTGAATATTGTCATATTATTATAACATAATAACAAATTGTGTATTAGGCTTTCTGAACTCCCAACTCTCATTTACAATGGAAAAAAACCCCTCTAGTACCTTTTGTTGCAGAAATAAGAGGAAAGGCATTATTTCCAAGACAAAAGGGGAGAGACACAAAATAAAAAAAGCTCGGAATTCACAGAACCTGATACATAGACAGTTACAACATTATCTGTCCTTATTATATAATTTTATTTTCGTCTGGCAACATTCTATGCTTGCCAAAATCAGTTGGCTGCCTGATGTGTCACTCAAGCTGTCCCTATCCACTGGCTCCATTGCCTGAGTCTTGCCACCAATATTCTAAACAGTTTGCTGTTCCACTCCCCCCAATAGCCAGTGGGAACACAGAGGTCATTTGTATATGCGGCCTGACTGGCTTTTGCCTCAAACATTCTAATCAGTTTGCTGTTGCTGCTGGGTCATTGAATGTGGGCCTGAGGTAAAATATATCTCCCAGTCTTCACTTAAACAGTCACTGGCATTGCTAAAATACATATCCCAATCTTCCCTTAAGCGACCACTGGAGTTGCCAGTCTTCCTGTGGGGCCTGTAGATCTCCCAGAAATCACCATGTTCCGCAGCCACAGCACATCCCTGCTGAGGTCCCTCCGCACCCCACACCCTGCCCTCCCCAGGCTCTACCCCTCAAATCTATAGGTCTGGCCCTCCCCTTAGTATTGCCAGCCTCCAGGCAGCACCTGGAGATCTCCAAGATCAGTTCTCCTGGAGAGAATGGCTGCTTTGGGCAATGGACTCTATGGAATTATACCCTGCTGAGGTCGCTCTGCACCCCACACCCTGCCCTCCCCAGGCTCTGCCCCTCAAATCTACAGGTCTGGCCCTCTCCTTAGTATTGCCAGCCTCCAGGCAGCACCTGGAGATCTCCAAGATCAGTTCTCCTGGAGAGAATGGCTGCTTTGGGCAATGGACTCTATGGAATTATACCCTGCTGAGGTCCCTCCACACCCCAAACCCTGCCCTCCCCAGGCTCTGCCCCTCAAATCTATAGGTCTGGCCCTCCCCTTAGCATTGTCAGCCTCCAGGCAGCACCTGAAGATCTCCAAGATCAGTTCTCCTGGAGAAAATGGCTGCTTTGGGCAATTGAATTCATGGAATTATATCCTGCCGAGGTCCATCCACATCCCAAACCCTGCCCTTCCCAGGCTCTACCCCTCAAATCTATAGGTCTGGCCCTCCCCTTAGAATTGCCAGCCTCCAGACAGCACCTGGAGATCTCCAAGATCAGTTCTCCTGGAGAGAATGGCTGATTTGGGCAATGGACTCTATGGAATTATACCCTGCTGAGGTCCCTCCCCACCTCTTCCCTTCCCAGGCTTTACCCCTCAAATCTACAGGTATTTCTCAACCCAGAGTTGGCAACCCTGTAACTGGCTATGGAGTCGCTTTCCAGACCTTTGGAACCCAGAAGACATCGCGTAGGAGGAGGTGGTTTTCTGCCTTAGCTGCCACGGCATAACCCCAAATCAACATAAGTCAGGAATGGAGGGAACCAAACCTGTACCATGAGGTTGTCCTCCCATACTACCCAATAGGGGCAGGAAACTGACTTGAGACAGCCCTGCCTTATAACTAACCTGAAGGATATAAACACGGCTTGCTTCCCTCAATTTTCCCCTTCCTTCTGCCGCCCCACCAGCCACAGTTGGGACACTCACCTGGAGCTTCCTTCTAGAGCCCCCTGAAAAAGCCCTGGTGGTATGGGAAAGACGACGAGATGGCTGCTGCCAGGGACAGGGGCAAGTGAAACTCCCCATGTAGAAACCGCACTGCCACTGTGCTGTAAGGGGGATTGCACCAGCAACAGGGAAACCACATAAACCTGGTCCCTGTGTGGAAAGCACCCAAAACTTCATGCTATGGCTCTGAATTTAGAACAATACATTCAGGAGAAATAAAATCAATCAGACTTAGCACAGATCAAATCCCAAGTTCAAGGAGAGGAGTGAACTGACTTTATACTTCCATAGATGTAAATCCTTTAAAGCAGTTCCAGTAAAGTTGCAAATTTCAAGATTTTTGGGTTTTTTTCTTATTATACTACTGAATGTGTTTCTAACCCCACCTCAAAAGCAAAACAAACAAAAGTAGTAATTTTGATGCATACTTACATTCTTGTTTAAATGTGAAATACTCTGTTAAATGTCTACATTCATGATTCCCACGCAGTAAAAACAGTGTTTTGGGATAAAGAATTTTCAAGGCCCACAAGTACAGCACACACTGCAAAAGAAGAAGAAAGAGAACAAAGTTGATCGAGGATGAACATTCCATTCATCTTTTACAAAGTCACTAAATATGAAATCAATGATTTGGTCTTTCAGAGACTCACCTAGATTTCCATATATTTTGTATTTTTTATATGTGCATGTGTATGCGTGCGTGTGCACCTGGAAGTCATGGCAACCTCTGGTGACTGACCCCTACCAGGACCTGGAGGAGATTCTGAGAGGTGGCTGAATAAAGCCTGCCCCCCGCCTCCCACCTCCTTTTTCTTATTTAATTGTTAATATATTTACAGGTGAAAATAGTCATTAAAAAGATAATAAAAGTTATCTTGCTGTACACCATGCATACAGTATCTCTTCATATACAAAGTCTGGAGGAATAATAACATTCTCCAACAAATAAAACATAACAGGTATCCACATATTCCAGAGCTGGATTGAGCTCTTGGTTGGGTCTACTGACAGTATACTCTCAGTAATTTTTGCCATTATTCCAGGTTAAATAAAAGGCTTCTATTAAAATACCATTGTGGTGTCCTAATTTCTTGTCTCCCCTGTAAATTTATTTTGCCCTTCACCCAGGAATGGTCAGTCCACAACTTGGGACCAATCTCTGTTTCAGTCAATTTATTAGCTAAGATTTTTGATACCAATATATTGTCAGTTCAAGTGTGTACATTGTGTCGAGCAGAGAAATATGTATAATCTCTGGTTTCTCCATTTTTGTATCTCCATGTGTCATATAAACCCAATGTTTGTAGTATATACTAAAGTTCAGTTATAGAATTTCCTTGCCTTTTAGTAATTGTTCCGTTATAAGATCTGTCTAACTCTTTATCTATTATATAATTAAAATCTTCTCCAACTATCAGTTCACCTTCTTGGAATTTCTTTTAAAAAGGAAATCTGTTGCTCATTAGGAGCATAGTGAAACTACTGTAAGCACTTGAGAATTCAATGTCCCCTTTAGGAAAAGGAAGCATCCTTTAGGAACATTCAATATATCTTTAGGTTGGAAATTTAGGGTCTTTGCCATTAATATGGCCACTCCCCTGGCTTTAGAACTTCCTCCCGCATGGTATTGTAGTGGCTATTTTGTAGTTTTTAATACTTGGTTTGTATTTGTCTTTAGATGTGTTTCTTGAATTAGTAAAATGTCTTTTTAATTTGATCTTATTATTACTAATCCCTCTCATGTTAAAAGATAAAACTGTCAGAGAAGACCTCTGATATTCCAAGGAGGTCTCCCATCCAAGTACTTGCCAGAATCAATCCTGCTTAGCTTCCAAGATCGGACTTGCCTGGACTATCCAGATCAGGGCTAGCTTTCCATATATTTAATGAGACTTGTTTCTGACAATTTGCACAAAACTCAATTTAATTACCCACTGTGATGCTTTAATAGATTTATTAATGACTGAAAAGTGAAAATGACTCCCCCTCCCTCAGTCTACAAACTCTGCAGTACCATATCAAACCAAAGAATAATATTCCTCTGGATGGAATAGATCAATTTCACCGGCTTGTAAAGTATCTTATAAAAACTTCTCAATAAATTCTAGGAGGGCATTTAATTAGTTTTATTACAATTAACTTGTTTGTGACATACACTGACAGGAGAGTATTACCATACTGCACAAAAATCAATAGTTGATCTATTAAAAACTGCCTTGTACAGTGGTTCCTCCATAAGCAAGATGGACATGCCTGGAGAGGCACAAGCAGTTGCTAATGGAAGGCAGGCATTTTATGTGTATCTTATTTATTTATTTATTTGGTTTGTACTCTGTCCTCCCCGCCAAAGCAGGCTCAGGGCGGCTTACATAAAATTACAGGAGAATAAAAGCAACAATATATATATCAAGATAAAACACAGCATAAAAACACAACATAATTACTAAAAGCCATTTGTATGGTGGTGGCAGTGCAATAGTAGCAAAAGCATAGTAAATTGCCATCAGCAGATGATTTTTCTATAGGCAAGCACAGGCCGGGTGGTGGTACAGGGCACAGGGTCTTAGAGTGTTAGGTGCGGCTCCTTGCCCAAAGGCCTGGTGGAAGAGCTCTGTTTTACAGGCCCTGCAGAACTGTAGAAGGTCCCATAGGGCCCTGATCTCCTCCGGGAGCTTATTCCACCAGGTAGGAGCCGCCACTGAAAATGCCCTGGCCCTAGTCGATACCAGCCTGGCATCCTTGGGGCTAGGGAGGGCCAAACAGTTTTGAGACCCTGACCATAGTGCTCTCTGGGGAACATGTGGGGAAAGGCGGTCCCTCTGGTAAGTAGGTCTCTGACCATAACAATCTTTAAAGGTAAACACCAGCACCTTGAAGTGAATTTGGTGTGCTATAGGCAGCCAGTGCAGTGCTTGTAGCGCAGGCTGAATGTGTTCCCACATGGGGAGACCCAACAACAGCCTGGCCGCCACATTCTGCACCAGCTGGAGCTTCCGGATTTGGGTCAAGGGCAGCCCCATTTAGAGAGCATTACAGCAGTCTAATCTTGAGGTGACCATCACGTGGATCACTGTCGCCAAGTTGTTGCGTTCAAGAAAGGAAACCAACTGCCTAATCAGCTGAAGATGATAACAGGCTGACTTAGCAATGGCTGCTACCTGGGCCTCCATCGTTAGGGAGGCATCCAGGAACACTCCTAAACTCCGGCGCTGGCACTGCCAGTGCCTCATCAAAGTATAGGAGTGGGATCCCTAACCCCAGGCCACCGCACCTCCATTTTTGTTGGTTTAGCAATGCAGCACAGAATATGCATGCAGGCAAATTCCTAGACGTCTTAGTTAGAACAGTTCTTTGGCAGAAGGGCTGGACAAGACCTTTTGCACAAGACAGTCATGGCTTAGATAGAACAGTAATCCGATTTAGCTTGAAGCAGCATATTAACCAGTCCAAAAAACAGAATGCAGGAAGCTACATGACTCTTGTCCTTCGTTCTAGTTTTGACTGGTTGCACTTGAGGCCAGTATGGTTGCATTTTATTCTCATTGTTGCCTCTCCCCCATGTTAGCCCCAAGACACCTCTGAACCAGATAAATGTCCCCACAGTTCTGCTTGCCTATATGGGCCTAGCATTAGAATCTGCAAAGTTTTGAGAATCACGCCTTTTGACTTATCCAAGTGTCATTGGTAAGGATCTTTCTGTCCCTGCCCCTCACAGATCCGTAATGCATGTGTGTGTGTGGATAGAAGTGGTGGATCATACTGTTCACGTAAAGCTTGCAAAATTAAATAAAGCTTAAGAGAGAGAGAGACCCCGACCCCTGAACAGGAGAAAAGAAGAGAAAGAGAAATAAATGCAATTTTTGAAGTTTCTCCTTTTAGCAGCCCTACAGCTACTCTTCTTGCCAAGTCATCTCTTCTCTAGATACTTAAAAAATGAGGACAAAAGTTCCCAGAGGCTTTATTTCATACATAAGATGCTTATTAACAAAAGCTTGTATATTAACCTACAATAGTACTTCTTGTACTTTGAAAAACCCAAAACAGGGACTGGACATTTACATACATAATGAAATATCCAGAAATGCCTATCCAAGAAAAGATTTTAAAAGGACAAAAATGTTAGCAATGGAAGAGATAGTTTTGTGAAACAACCCCCTAACTTCATGTACGTGTGCATGTGTATGCTCAGAGGGAAACTTTATTTCAGACAAAGCTTAATGTTGGGCATAAAACATGACACCTTTCCCCTTACCAGTCATTAATAGTTGCTATAAACAGTAGCAAGAGATACATAATTGATTAAAGGAGTTTGGTTCCCAAGAAGGGGAGGCCTGCAGCTAAACCAAACTCCACGATTGCTTAAAAAGAGCTACCAAGGAGTTCAAAACTACATGGGAACTAGACGGGAAGTCCAGGAAATTCTGGGGGAGTGTTGCCCCCTGAACATTTTCCTATTTTTCTGATTTTGGATCAAACATGCATGTGCGTGTGTGTGTGGGGGGGAATTCCTATGTTCTTTTTTTTTAATAAGTGAAACATTTTTAAGACAGGGTTTTACTCAAAATGGGTAACAAAAAAAATCTATATACTATAGATGCACACAACATATTTGCAAGGATTTGCTAATTGTTTAAATGTGTACAACTGTGGTAACAATGTGCTATGTGTCTGATAACAAAATATTAAACCATTCAATGTTCTCAAGTTATAAAGCTTAAGCTGATATCCAAATATGTGGATACTCCTATCTGCTGGGACTCCTACCTTTTCTGTCCAAATAACACCCTTTCAATTCTTTCCTACAAAATTTGTTTTCTAATTTCAACTTTTATTTTTTCCTTACTTCCCAGACAGCAAATATTAATATTTGTCAAAGTACCAAAGTACCAGGTGTATATGCTGCTTTGCTTGTAGAAATTAAGGCATTTATAGTTTTAAATTCCATAAATATACCCAATAGTACAATTTTATATGCTAAACCAGTTATAAATGGTTATTTTATGTTGTAAAAGCAGCAAAATAAGTTTAGGTTAGTTAGGAAAGTAAGGGTTGCTTATATTTCAATTTCCCCTCATATCTCCATTTTCCTGGTTGGGAATTCGTCCCCTCCCCCCTCCATGGAGCTACAATTTTGAGAAATTTTACCTCTCTGTATATGGTAGACCAGGAGTCTCCAACATTTTTGGGGCACCTATGGAGTTCTTACACAGAGTGCTGGTGCAACCACAAAATGGCTGCTGCAGGAGGAGTTGGGGGAGTGAGGTTATACATAACCTCTAATAGTAGCTCTGCAACATTTCAGACAGAAGCTCTGCTTGACAGGCCACCTTTTGAAATGAACATATTGTTTGAAGATATTTTCTGGCTTACATTAAGCTTACCTTTAGTCATACAGTGCTATAGTGTCGACTGTACTGTATTTTAAAGTCTGTACTGTATTTTATACTATGGATGTTTTATGGAATTTTATAGGAACCACGTTGTTAGCCACCCTGAGCCTGCCGAGAGGCAGGGAAGGCGGGATAGAAATCTAACAAACAAACAAACTGTTGCCAAAGCAATGTTTTTAATATTCTGAAAAGCCAATCTGATCTCCAATGGCCAATCAGGATCCCTGCTGGGCAAAAGTCCCACCTGCCCCACTCCCTTTCTAAAAACACTTGGCTGGTGCCAGGAAAGATGTTAGCATGTGCCATGGGTGTCCCACAGGCACCATGTTGGGGCCCCCTGTGGTAGACTCTAGAGAATAGTAATTTCTACCTGAGCTAGGCTATATTCCATTCAATCACATTGCCTGGTAGTGGGAGTCAATCTGTGTTAAACTGATGAGCTTTACTATACATACCATGAGCCTATGTTTCCCTGCTTCCTGGTGGTTCTGTTTTTTATTTAATCTCAAAGTGTGAGTATGATTAATTGAAGCATCTATCATTGTTCACCTTGATCTAACAGTGATCTATCTTTTTTTTATTGGTACAGTGAGAAAGGATAACTCAGATATAACATTTAAGAACTACCAGCTCTAGAAGGAACAACTGAAAATGAATACCATTAAAAACTAAAGACAAAGGTTTATCATATTTAACCAACTTTTGTAAGGGGAAACCAATAACAACTTAATTGACCCTATTGGCAAATCCAAAGGAGAGGATATCCAGAAATCCCTCCCCCCATTATTTATATTGAATTAAAATGTAAGCAACCTAATTCCCAGCTTTCCATTTTATTCTACAATCAACAATATAAATTCAGTGAAGACGACCCAATAGGAGATATCCTGCCTGTCGTCGATTTTCCATACGCATGCACGCACACACACACCAGTGCTCAAGGAAATATAATAGTTCATACTTTGTTTATATGCACTTACTTTTCTATACTATTTGCCTTCCTGCTTGCTAAGAGTTATGACCCAGATACTTCTACCCTTTTCGTATAGTGTCAATATACCTAGCACAATAATGTATACTATATGGTATCAGCAAAACTGGTGAGGTATTTTCCAGGGTGGATAACACTGAGAAGATCAAAGGCATCTTAGACTACAGTGAAACAAAGAAGACCCTGATCCAAGAAGCAATACCTCAAAGAGCAGGCAAGAGAAGCCAGAATTTGATTTCTAGGATTTACTTTCACTGTTGAATACTTAGATTTATGTTTGTCTCTTTATATATTTATTTATTTGGCTTTTATGCCATCCTCCCCACAGAGTGGGCTTAGGGTGGTGTACATCAGCTTAAAACAAAAGAATATATTAAAATACAATCTACTAATACACAGAAATCATGTAATGTCATAAAACTTATATGGTGCCACAATACATACATACATCTCTAACATCTATTAGAAGAGGGGGGAAGAGTGAGAAGGGAAACTAATGACACCGATTGCTGTTAAAACCCATTGCTGTCCTCAGCCATTTGCTTGGCAGAATGCCTCTGCCTTGCAGGCCTTGTAGAACTCAATACTCCCCCTAAGCTGTGGAGTCTTGTGAGCAAAAACTCTATTTTATGAGCTACTGGCATTAAAGCTGTGAGCAAGTGATTTGCATAAATTAGTTTGCTCTGGAACCATCCTTCCTAAGCTAAGACAAAAATGTGTGAACTGGAGGCTAAAAAACTGCGAGCTAGCTCACATTAACTCAGCTTAGAGGGAACGCCTGATGTCATTTGACAGGGAGGTCCACTAAGTCAGATAGCCGCACGCTCTTTGGGCCAGTACAGTAGGCCTATAGTAGGACGAACCAAATGGTTCTGTTCTTCATTTTGGATACATGCTTGTGCAGTTCCACTGCATTTGGGATACTGACAGGATCATTTAGGATACTGTCCTATTATACTGAATGTGATCATAAGTTTGTGGTGTAGGGAGGAGGAACAAGGGGGAAAAATCCCATTTCACAACTCCACAGATAAAACACCTCAGTAATAAGTTGTGTGTATTTTACAAAATAGGCAACACTAACTTTCCCTCCAACCATGTGCGGGAAACCTGTCTTGCAAGCAACCATTTCTGCTCAGGTGGAGGTAAAGAAGTTCTTTGACCTACCAAGCTCTCCAGCCCCTCTCCACCCACTGTGTCCTGCTCTCTCTCTCTGTTTATCACCACCACCATCAAGTCAATGGCTCGAGGGAATTCTCAGCCTATGGACTTGCATGCAGGCTTCCTCTGCTCTGCTCAGCAGTCATGTCTTCTGGGCTTCGGGATCTATTGCCATGGAAACCAACAAGCCTGATTGAACATTCCAATGGAATGGCTGTCTGCTGTCCCCTCCCCTCTCTACTCTTTTTGGTGCACATGGATAACAAGGACCAGGCTAACTGCACTTCAAACAAAAGCAAATTTAATAATAAAAATCACACACACACCTTGTGCAAACAGACTGAGCAAGGATCAAAGAAAAGGTGATAACTTCAGTCCTTTGCCCATGAATCTTTCATATCCCTAAGACTGGTAAATACAGATAAGCTTTTTAATCCCTCAAGTTGAGAGCATTTAGAAATCATTTATTGCCTCTTCAAGCATTAGGAGTTTCCTCCTTTATTATTTCAGCACCGTATGTTCATAGCTGCCTCTTAGAGACAAGATGGATTCCCTCCTCCTGGATATGCTAAGAGGTTTTATAATCTCTCTTCAGATCCACCTTGCAGACTCCTTCTTTTCCTGTCCCAAAAGGAAGAACTGCTCATGCCTTGCCTTTCTGAGCTCAATAGCTTAAGGTGTCACTATGTGTAAGATGTGATGTTGCCTTTTTTTCTCCTCAGGCTAGGACCATCTACATTTCTATAGCACCGGATGGCTCTGTACTTGGGAGGTGAGTCAGTCCCATTCTTCCTTCACTTTCCTTCAAGCAACCAGGAAAAAAGGTACTCTAAAACTCTGAGCCTTTACAGAGCGCACATCCTCTCATTATCCTTTTGCTTGTGAACTTTGGGATAACTTCTGGGGTGTAGTGCATTTTACCACAGCATGCAGAAGGAAACCGTTTGAGGAGTCCAAAAAGGTGCCCTTATTGCAAAGCAATTTACTGTCACTCCATACAAAGTGGACTGCATCTTCCCACCCCACCCCAGACAATAATTCTCTTTCTCCTTTCTATGGGTTAGTGTAAAACTATCACTACATGGTGAGTCACAGGTTCCCTAACACTGAAATCTGCTACTGTCATTCCTCTATTTAGGGAGCCTCACTTTCAGTAAACAAACTCACTGACATGTGAGAAGCTTCAATTTGTCTTTTTAAAACATAGAAATGTAATTGCTATTTGCAAGCCAGGGAAATTTTATCGCTTGCTCACATCTGCTCAAGGCACAGTAAGTTGATAACATTCATTTGCTAAAATTTAGCATCTTTGGTGAACTACACTTCACAAAGAACTTCACAGAGCTGCTGGCAAAACCATCTTGTAATGTGCAGATTGACTTACTGTACATTGTGTCATATGAACATTCCTTTCACAGGGTCATATAGCAGGTTATCCTTTGGTATCATTCTGGCTTTGTTGATCTGTTTCCTTACCAAATCAGGTGGATATTGTAATTCCAGGAATGTCTGTTGTACATGTACAAGATAGACACAAATGAAACAACAACAGAACACCACTGGTGGTCACATACAGCTCTCAGCTCAAACTGATCCAATGCATTATTAATGATCTACAACCTATTCTGGACAAATGATATTCTTCTCTCACAGGCATTGGGAGGCAAATTTTTTCTTGCTCATAAACAACCTCCTAACCTTAAACAACTTCTCATCCACAACATCATACCCTTCCAGACACAGAAATGGGCTCTGGGACCAGGGCATACAACAAACCAATATGCCAGCTCTGATGCCATCTTCACTCTGACAACACAGTAACTGGACCTAACAACACCTGCCACACCATCTCAGGTTCATTCACCTGTTCATCTTTCAATTTATATAAGCCATCAAATGTCAGCAATGTCCTTCCACTCTTTATACTGGACAAACAGGCCAGTCCCTATGCAAAAGACTAGGTGGATGTAAATCCAACATTAAAAACTGCAACACTTAAAAACCAATGAGAGAACATTTTTATCTTCCAGTTCATTCCATTGCTGATGTAAGAGTGGCAGTACTCAAACAAAAAAATTTCAAAGAGAAATTACAGTGTGAGATTGCAGAATTTAATTCACAAGTTCAGAACAATGGACTGAGGCTGAATAGGGACACAGGATTTCTATCTCTCTACAGATGCTAATTTTCTACCCCCAAGCATTACCCCTCTGTTCTAATCAAGCTGATTACAATATACATTGTACCTTCACATCCTCTACAAGCATTCTTTACAACACCCTTCCCATCTTCTGACCAGGATAAAAGTACTGATCTCCACTTCTATTCTACTGTGTCAAAGGAAGGGAGCTTTGATTTTCGAAAGTTTATACCCTAAATTCTTATTGGTCTCTATGAAAGCAGTGTGGCAGTTAGAGCTTCCAAGTAGGGTCTGGAAAACCCAGTGTCAAATCACTAGTCTACCATGAAAGTTCACTAAGAAATGTTGGGCCAGTCACATACTTGCAGCCTAACCTACCTCACAGGGTGTAATGAGGATAAAAAGGAGGAAAGGAGAATGATGTAAGCTGCTTTAGCCTCCATTGTGGAGCAAGGTGGGGTGTAAGGGAAGTAAATAAATAATTATAGCTAAAGATGGGAGGCAGTTAAAAGGTAGGTTGGTGAATGGCTGAGAAGGAGAAAATGGGCCAGGGAAAGGGGAGAAGATATAGGGGTAGCTAGGAGGAGGGAAGAGTAAATAATATGGGGAGGGGGTAGAAGAAGAAGAGATTGGATTTATACCCCGCCTTTCACTACCCAAGGGAGTCTCAGAGTGGCTTACAAACGCCTTTCCCTTCCCCTCCCCACAACAGACACTCTGTGAGGTAGGTGGGGCTGAGAGAGTTCTGAGACAGCTGTCCTTGAGAGAACAGCTGGTACAGAGCTATGGCTTGCCCAAGGTCATCCAGCAGGTGCAAGTGGAGGAGTGGGGAATTAAACCCGGTTCTCCCAGATTAGAGTCTGCACACTTAACCACTACACCAAACTGGCTCTCTGGGTACAGGGGAAGTCTCCCCCTCCTTAAGTCCTTGAGGGTTCCCTACCATGCAAGTGCCAGTGCCACACAACTGTGCCGTAGTTTTCCTAAACACAGGCAGCTGGGAGGGACGAGGGAAAGCTGAAGGCAGAGAGGCAGATACAGGCAGACTGGTTGATGGGTGGGAAGGCGAGAAGGAAGCAGGAAAAAGTAAGATGCTATAGAGGCTTTCAGGGAAGGGAAAGTAGATATAGTGGGAAGGAAACGAGATGTCCCACAATTCTTTGCTGGTTCCCACGTGTAAAATATAATTCTGCCTTTTGTTTTGTTCACAATTACTTCTCTCCGATGTCCTCATTCTCTCTTGTGCCTATTCACTGTGGCTTCTCATTAATATGTTGAATAATTTCCTCCACATTCTTCAGTGGGTGTTTTCATTTCTTTATGCTTAGAACCTACAACAGTGAGTGGACTTCCATCTGGCTTGCTTTGTTGCTGTTGTTGTTTTTGCCACAGACTAATTGAATGACCTCAAGCAAAATTTTCTTTTCTCCATATCTCAGTTTATCTATGTCACAAATTATAATAGCAATATTGATTTGCCACATAATGGACACTATGAGGCCTAATGAAAGTGCTTTGAGTCCTTTCAATTCAATGCTTATACAAAATTCAAAATATCTTTTATGAGGAAGTCTTTACATAGTTTTTGTCATTAAATGTCACCTTAACAACTACAGCATTATTCAAATGCAATTATTGAGACCTATGACACAGCTCTCCTGCACCGAGATAAACACTTTTATACCATCAAACAACAATTGATGGCATGGAGACCTAATTTAACCCGATACCAGTCCAGAAGTGAGACTGATGCCCTCCCTTCTTCATATCTACTAGCTGAAGCTGCTTGGGGAATGGCCAGAATTAGCAGTACACACAAGAAAAGGGGATCGTTCCTCCTGAGCCATTTCAGGTAGTGCAGAGCAAAGAGAAAGATGGGAAAGCACAGTAGCATTTGGAAACAGCAGAAAAGCAAACACTTTGGGTGAGTCCCAAGGTTCCTACTGCAGAATCTTTGATCAGTGGGGAAGCAGGATTACTCCTGCACCACCTCTAGTTCTGTTTGACACAGGATGACCCAATCCACACAAAACTTTATGCCTTAAAAACTAGGGATGAAAATAACACATGCTATGGCTAAATAAACATGACACTATATACACATTTTCAAATGCATGAATTTCATTTGGGACCAGAAGCAGGACATGTATAACCACTGTATGCATATATATATGAGTGTGTGTGAGAAGGAGAGCTTTATCTGTTTACTTCTTTAGCACATGGGATTATATAAATTACACAGATATATTTAGAACATAAAGACATTTTTAAAGGGAAGAACTGCAGTGTTGCTGACAAACGTTTACTGGATGTATGTGGTAGCTATCTACTCCAACCTAACTATTTTCTATGAACTAATATATCAGGGACACTCATTACTAGCAAAAGTTTATGAACCATGTACTCTAAAGGACTGCCCAACAGTGACTCATCAGCTCTTTGAAGGAGTGCCTGCTAACCTTGCTAGCAAAAACTGAAGGTTGTGTTCCAAATGTGATCTATTTTCATTGCAGCCTTGATGACATTTGCCAATTCCACCATAGGTTTCTTAAGACTGCAGAGCTGTATATGTAAATGGTCTTGATTGACTTTTGCTAGAAAATGGCATTGATTGAGAAACAATATTTCACTGCATGTTTCATGGAAAACTTTCACCATATCAAACTAAGTCCTAAAGTCAAATTAGTGGAGACCACCTGTGGAAACAATTCAGCAAAGGCTGGAAGTCAAAATGTAGGTCCTCTAACTAATTTTTAAAAATAAAACTTTAGAATATTTATGTGTTCCTTTTTGTTGGGTTGCAGCTACTTTGGTAGCCAGAGCTGTAAATCAATTAACAAAACTTTTACCCAGAAGTGAGAGGGTAGCACCATCAGGTTGGCGGCAGCCATGCCTGAGACTCAGAGCCCTCTCCATCACCACCTGCTCAGCACTGCTGCCCTCTCATCCTATGAATGATGGGCCAGTTCAGGGACACTGAGCCTGATTTGGCTAGGCCAAAGGGTCAAGCAATTGGTGCCACAAAAGTGACTTGGCTGGGTGAAGGGCCTCATGTTGACCAAGCAGTGGCTTGTGGTTGGGCAAAGTGCTAATGACAAACAGAACCGCAGGCCCTTGGGTCAAGCAACTGGTGCCACAAAAGTGACTTGGCTGGGTGAAGGGGCCTCATGTTGACCAAGCAGTGGCTTGTGGTTGGGCAAAGGGCTCATGACAAACAGAACCCCAGGCCCTTAGTACACTTAGTTCCCAGTGGCTCCAACGGCCAATCCATCCCTGGGTCAAAGGCGTGCCAGGTAGCTATATTTTCTAGTTAATTGTAAACTGCTTACCAAATCTTTTGCTTTGGACTGTATCTACACTGAGCCATAAATAGTATTAGTTAATCAAGCCTTGAAAGTAAGTCATTCATGTATTATCCATACTATGTCATGGTGAATAAATAAAAAAAGAAAAATGAAGGCATCAATATTTGACTGCTTTGTAGTCAAATAACCACTCCTGAAAAGAATCACTACTAGTAAGCACATGGGATTTACCAGTCCTTGCTCAGTTCTGAAGATAGGTCCAGTAGCACAGCAGCTTGAAAATGGATATGAAATACTGGGGTCATGACTGTGCAAACTTCCCAATGTCAGTCTTAAAACAGGAGATTTTTTTTGGTATTTGTTCACACATTTCCCCTAGCTTCATGCTAAGATCAAGCTGATTCTTCAGACTTGAAACAGAATTATGCCCTGACGTGTGTACCAAATTCAGCCACAATCCCTCAGCATTCAACAGTGCTTTACACATTTACGAATGGAACACCACATGATCCACTGCTCAGGCAATTACAGGAATGGTTGTTATATATTCTACAAAGTATAAAACAAGCCAAATATATAATCCAATGGACACTGCTGCTGGGAAACCTTTAGTTTGTTTAAGGCCTTAGATCAGGGGTGGCCAACCTGTGGCTTGGGAGCCACATGCGGCTCTTTCACACGTATTGTGCGGCTCCTGGTAGGGCGGCTGGGGAAGCAAAGGGGAGGCATGCTTTTTCTCTCTTTCTCCCTTCCTTCCTTCCTTCCTTCCCTCCTCCCTCCCATCTATTTGCTTTCCTAGTTTCTCTCTCTCTCTTTCTTTCCACTTCTTTAATTCTTTCTTTCCATCTCTCTCTCTTTCTCTCTCTCTCTCAATATCATTAGCAAACAAGTAATATCATTATCAATAACCGGTTTTCCTCATTTGTTTTTATTTTTGGCAGTCCCATTTAATGTTAATAAAAAGCAAATTTGCATATTTTAAAAAATAAAAACGTGTGTGTGATATTTGTTCCTGTCTTGCGGCTCTCAGACATCTGACGTTTATTCTATGTGGCTCTTACGTTAAGCAAGGTTGGCCACCCCTGCCTTAGATGGAGCGCTTGTTCAAGTTCCTTTCAAATTAAATGTAGACTGTATAAATCTTATACACCAAAGCACAGATCAACCACCTCTAAAATATTTTGAGACACAAGCTGTTTCCTGGTAGATAGATTAGTCAGCTTTGGTTTAAAGCAAGGCTAAGGACTACATCTTTTGCCCTCAAAGCACTAGAAAGTTAATCAGAATGTTGTGGAGAAAAAGGATTCTCTCAGTATTCACCGGAAGGAATTTATGGCATTCCAATATGTATTTGAGAAGTGTGTGTATACGGAAAACAGACTCCTCATTGTCAGCAGAAAAAAATAATCTGCACATGATAAAATAAGTGTTAACTTTTGCTGCAGTAAACTTTACTAAATGATGCTACAAAAGACTGACGTATGGAACAGAACACTGTATAAATTTTTGCTATGATCGCAAAATGGATGCTGTTTCTAGGTTTTGATTTTTTGCTAGTGATGTTCTTCAGAATTGAATAATTTGGTTCATCTATTACACACAGAAAGCTAAATTAAGCTATAATTTCCCCCTTTTAATACGCTAGCTGTCTATGTGCAGGGAGCTTTTTTGCACAGGTGGGTGTAATGATCTCTGCAGCTTCCCCTAACACCCACCCGTACCATGATTTAAGGGATACATAGTCTTAGCAAGCACACTACTGTGTGCTACAGTCTCAAGGTTTACCAACATTGTTAGGGTACTTCTACAATGAGTATACATATTGTCCAGTGTGCTCCAAATACAACAGCAGTTTGAAAATTTGACCTTTTTTTTTTTTTAAACTATCCTTGCATTTCAGGGCCTTAGGTGTGATTTGTAGCAGCAATTCCAGCCCGACAAGGTACAAGAAGGACAATGCTGCAGCCTCAACCTGGGTGAGAAGAATTTTCAGTGGCAGTCAGTAATGTATCTTTGTTTGCAAAATGAAAGCTGTGTTTATGAGTTGTATATATACATGCACACCACAGTGTTGCTGGAACTGGTTACGAAGTGTAAGTTATCTTATTACATTCAAAATACTTTTCTGAGCTGATTTTTTCCTGAAGGTTGGCCTGGAAATTTCTGATCAGACTTTTCTGCAAGATTTCCAGTAAAGAGAATTTATGGTGGGAAATTGCGTTTAACCCTCCAAAAAAGCATTTTTGCTCCCAGCTGGCATTTCAAGACTTGCGGTTTTGAATGACGGGTGTGTGTGTGTGTGTGTGTGTGTGTGTGTGTGTGTGTGCTAGATTGTGCAAGTTAATGGACTTCAAAAAGTACTTCAGTATAGCTTTGGCTTTCATTTTGGCCTCTTTATTCCAAATGTTCTATCCACTGTTTCCAAGACACAGATTTCTCCTCATTGTGGGACACCCAGCTGCAAAAAGGGAAATGGAAGAGAAGGGGAAGATAAAACCAAAACAAACACACAAATCCCCAGGAGATTCCCACAACTGGAAACTGAGAGCAATAGTGTTTATAACTGTCAGACTTTGAAAGCAGTACTGTACACAAATGTAGCTGATGAAAAATGAAAAGGCTTTATCCACAGAATTGTCCAAAGATGTTCATGTCAGTGGACAGATACACCAAAATGCTCTACCATTAAGAACCACAATTGCCTTGATACCACAACCTGCATGAACAACAATAGACTGCCGTTGTGTATTTACTGCAACTGCTTTCTAAATTATTGGAGCTGTCAAGGGTAAGTGTCCTGAATTCAATTCCTTTGTGCCCTTTGCCCCTTTCAATTCTATCATAGTAGAATACGCTTATGAATCAATCCATAAGCCTACCTTCTCCTGGAAAACATTCCATACCCTCAAAAACAGACAAATGTAAGGAGTTTGTTGGTATACAAACACATCCCAGAAATAGTAGAATAATATCTAAGAAAAAGGTATTACACTAATATTATCTGTCCACTTTGCAGATGAATTTTGATTTTTTTTAAAAAAGATCTGAGATTTCAGATATTGGTCTATACAGGCCTCAACATGAGTAAGTATTAGCTATTATAGGCCTGCAGTTTTAGTATCTGCAAAGTCAAATGCAGATGTTCAACCATCAGCTTACCTCTGATTACAAACAAAAGCTAAGCACCTACCATGTCACAATACACAGCTGACAAGCCACATTTGGCTTGTGGGTGAAAAAGTTCTACAGTAGCACTTTAGGAATGGGGAAAGCAAGGAAGTTCTTCCAGAGAACAGCATTCATTTAATCATCCTTCCAATTTCTTTGCCCCCCATCTCAATTTTTAAAAAGTAAAGATTTGCAAATCAAAGCAGAACAAAGACTAGCATCATTACCTGGAAATAAGTAAACAAAATTCAGTTTTGATTTCTAATTTATAGTAAGCCTGGATATTTTATTGTGCTATCTGTTTATTTAATATACATGCTTTTAATAAAAGCTAAAAGCAGTATTTTTTGAAAGCATTATTAAATTTCTTCCACCCACCTCATATAATTTCCCATTCTTGCTCTTAACAATAAGGACTTTCCTTCGTGTACAGCGCCTCTCAACCAGAAACAAATTATCTGCAGCCTACATACAAGGATGATTCCACCCTCCACAGAATGACAGAATTAAAGTAGCTGGAAGGAGTTTAAAGTCCAAACCCCTAAACAGAGTCTGGATACATGAGAGAATCTATAACTTTCACCCACAGTGAGCTTCACTAGCCAGTTGTTCAAGTGGATAATTTTTTTAAAAAAAAAATCATAAACCTCAACTACCTTCTAGCTTAATGGCTCAGGGTTTTTGGCCTATTTGTCCCAGTATCAACAATTTTTTTAAAAATGAAAGAATGCTTTTCATTCACCTATAAATTCATTAATTCATTCACCTAGAAGTCCTACATCCATCACATTCCTTAAATGTCAAGCTGGCAACAGATACCAAATCAGGGAGGAAAACCACATATATAATGAAGATTATAACGCTGAATGGCTTGAGACAGTTAAAATATAGCGCTGCAAAGTAAAAATATCACAAGTGGAAAATATAACACAATGGGATGGCTCAGCATGAAATTATTACTTATTTTAATTACAGTAAGTTTGTGAAACCAGATTCAGCTCACAGAGGATAATTCAGGTTTGGTTTGACAAATCCAGATTTCATCTTTTCTGTCCTTTACTTTAAATACCTGGTTGCTATTCCAGCCTGTATTGCAACATCAGCTGAAGACTGAAGCTCCGTTGCATCACAAGTCTCTTAGTTGGTGACACTAAGAGTGGGGAAGCCACTGATTTATAGCTGCTTAGCTTCCTTACTTTTCAGACTAGCCACTCTTCTTCCAACCTCAACTCAATCATACGAATAAAACCACACACATAGACAATCTTATCTAACCTTCCAAAGGCACCACCCACTCAGATTTATTTCACAACTGGCAACTTTATTCCACAATGTGCCACTGGAGCTCACCTTGTACACCAGTGATGGTAAAGCAAGTCTGGGGAACAGTGCCCTTCAGCAGTGACAGGAGGAAGCACATCTCACACACATCTATGCAACTGCCACCCACTTCAGCCTCTATAGCCCATCTTGCACTCCGGTGGCAAAGGCTGATCAAGGCAGAGATGAAATTCATGGGTAACAGGCAAAAACACACATTCCCTACACCTACACTTCCAATGCCCACCTTGGCTCCAACATGGGCTGCAGAGCATGCGTGATTGGCAGAGGCTGCATAGGACAACAAACGTTGGGTGGCAAAATGACAAGCTTATCCCCAAGACAGAGAATATCAGCATTAGGGATGTGCATGAGCAAAATTACTGTTTTAAATCCATACTGGGAAGGACACAATTATCATTTTTCTTAAAGATCTATTGTTATCATTCCAAAAACTAGTTCTGGAAATATCAAAACAATATTCCAAATCAAAACTACAATCATGCACTTCCTGATACAGAATTAAAATGCACTTTTAAGATGAACATGGACTAGGAGACTTCTAGTAAGATGTGATGAAAGGCAAGAGCAGCTTCAATTCTGAGCAGCTGTTGCCAGAAAATATTTGAAGCTTGAACAGCAAGAGAAGTGTCATGTGTAGAGCTATCATTCATATGTAACATGAAAACATGTAACTGTGCTTAATACATCAACCAGATCTTGGTTTAAGGCATCTAACTACGATACCTAAACAAAGTTTGAGCCCAGTGGCACATTTAAGGCCAACATCAGATGATCCCCAGGAGTTCATATTATGTCTGAAACTGTACTGTATTTGTTCTTCCGTATTAGAAAGAAGAGCAACTATGACAAGTACCCTTTTCATTTTGCACAAGAGAAAAGGACTCAGTGATACCTAGGTATTACAGGAAATCAAAATTTGCTTATGAGACAGTCATCTAATGTTGCACAAACCAGATAATTGCCTTTTGGACTATATTATCAAAATATGAATGCAAGACTTTTGTCCTATGTTGCATAAATATGGTGATGGATCCTATCAGTTTTTCTGGTGCTGTAAGTGTGTTGGCGACCCTTGTTTTACTTGCTTTAGCCATTCAAGTAGCATATACATATTTTTATTACAGTATTTATATGCTGGCTTCCTTCCATTTTCAGGACTCACAGCAGCTTATAAAGAACTAAAGTAGGCACAACATAGAAACAACAGAACAAAAAACCAAATAATTCAAAAATGTAACCCCCCCTCCACAATCAGTTGCAAAGTTCAACATTTGCCAAAGCCCCTCTATCAATACTGCTTTGCCATTTCTCCAGACATATGTGTGATATTTCTATTTTCAGGAAAGGTTTACCTTCGAATTTCATCTTGCAGAACAGCACATGAGCTATTACAGTCATCATCTTCACTATCTGATTCTTGTATCTTATGGAACTGGGGGCCACAGAAGCTTAGGTCACAATGAATGTGCTAAATCTAACATGTCAATAACAATAACAATAATAACAATACCTTTATTGGCATAAAAACGATACAATGCACCCGGCGATATACCCCAAAATAGCCAGGGCTGAGGACAGACTGGCAATCTGAAGCGGAGGCAAAGCGGAGGGAATTGGAGCGGGGGAAAAAACCCACGGAGCTGGCCGTTCACACTGGCCAGAGCAATGCGGATCAGCGGCGATACGGAGCGTTCAGACTGCCACGGAGCGTTCAGACTGCCGCATAGCCAGCGCGCATGTTTTTCGCATGTGCGCACATGCGCATATGCGCAAAACTTTTTGCCGGTGCGTTCACACTTCCTCCGGATGCCTCCCGCTTCTTCCAGTTCACACTGTTTGGAAGCGGGAGGCATGCGGAGGAAGGCCCCTGAACACCGGGAAAAACCGATGTCCGGGTAAAGCGGAAGGAAAGTGACTGGGAGACGGGTAAGTACGCAACGGAGCCGACGGACAGATGCGCATGTCTGAATGTGCTCCTTTCCTCCGTTTGCGAAGCGTGCCTGCCCCGCTTTAGATTGCCAGTCTGTCCTCAGCCCAGGTAAAACAAGATTTCCAGTCCAACCTAATAAAAGGCTCTCCTTCTAGAGATCTCACATAAAAAACTTGCTACAGTCTCAAGAATCTCAGCTCTCTGGGATGACAACAAGGTATCAATAATGAACTCCTCGGATTGATCCCGAAGGGGAGCAATCACCGCTTCAATATAAGCGAGACGAATATTGTTATGAAAACTACAGTGTAAAAGCACATGACCAATAGATTCGATTTCCCCCATCCCTCATGGGCAAAATCTCTCTCTGTAGGGGATTAACATGTCATCTTGAGCCCGCTTGCAGGAAGGGAGGGATATAAATTGAAATAATAAAATAAAATAAAATTCCACTGGTTTTGCTGCAAGGAAATTAAAATGGCTCTTTTTGAATTTGCTGTTTCCCCAAGATCTTTTCTTCAACCAAAACTCTCCAGTGATAGTAATATTCAAAGCAAGCTGAACATAAAAGAAGCAAATTTTGGATTATGATTAGCTAGGCCATTTGGAACATGAATAATTGTAGCCCAATTCTGGGGAACAATTTCTTGCCTAAACTGGCTAATCTATTAGGACTTAATCTCATACACTGATGCTGTAAATGCCTTAGGAACAGAAAAGATTTGTAAACGTCTCTAGATGTAAGTCCAGTAACCAAAGATGCCTGGAATTTACCAAATATAATATTTTAATCTTGTAATAATGTTAATTATACACGGTTTAGACAAACTACACAGGATGGAAGAAACCCATTTTCACCTAAATTATCCCATTTGATTACTGAAGAGAAGCTACCTTGTGTACTACATATTTCACTATGGCACATTAAGTCATACATTTACTAAAATCATACTGCTGAAGAAAAACAATGCTCACTGCAAATTAATTCCATGTACACACTTACTTCAATACTGAAGTACCCTCTGTCAACATAGTCGCCTAGAAAAAGGTACCGTGTGTTGGCAGGAGAACCTCCCACTTCAAAGAGCTTCATCAAATCAAAGAATTGTCCATGAATGTCCCCACAAACTGAAAGAGAGAAAGGGATGAAAGAAGCCATTTGTTACATCCATTCTACAAACAACTATATTCATTATGTAATTGCCTTCTAACATTTACACTTACCATCGGACTCTGTAATACAGTTTCCTATAGAAAGAACAACCTTCTAATGAGGTAGAGCCAATAAGCCATCTAACCCAGAAGTGTCCAGCTGGCAGCAGCTTCCCAAGACCTCATGGTGAGGCTACTGTTTTAGAGTGTTTAACCAGTTTTGCAACTAGCTGGGATGATCAACTTATGTCTGATCTATAGATAGGCTGGAGAGAAATAGAAATGTTTGAGACTCAGTCATTGTTGCCCCTTATGTGCATACTTATTTTTCTGTCCCACAGTGATTCCTGGTCAAACACACTTTCCAAGTTTTGTTCTGCTTCTGAAACGTTCCAGACCAGCTTGACTAGACATGATAGGACAAAAGTATGTACATCATGTCAACAATGTCTCCATTATACCAATTACCTTAGAAATTATTATCTGGCAGCCTCAGGCAATTTTACCAAATTATCCTCTCTAACCACCAGAAGCCATTTCTGCTCAACAACAACACTGACATACAGACAGAGTGTGAGCAAACTGATCAGGGCGGTATGACAGAGTATTCACATCTGTAACATTGCGGTGATTTGTCACTGCAAAAGTCTTGATATATTCACAGTTTGGTGCTGAATCTAGCAAGATATTGGTGAAAGACCCTGATTCTGAATCTCTCAGGGGGAAATGGTATTAATTAGTGCAGGGAGGTTGTTGTTATTTAGAGGCATGACTTCATTTAGAACAATGACTTTGAATTACAGGAATAGTTTGGTACAGAATCTATGCTGAAATTTACTTTGCTGAAATAGTAGTAACTAAAGAACACCACCTTTTTAATGGAGACGATGCTGGTATACTAAACAAATATGATGAAATTCGGGCAAAATAGGTATGGAATCTTACAAGAGAAGTAGAATGAAATGTAAATCGGTGGACATATTTATTTCATTGCACGGGCCATTGCAAAATAGAGATGAGAAATGTTGACGCTAGGGGGGGAAAGCAAAATTACAAATATAATATTTAAGAGAGAGAGCACAGCAAAGTTCTGCACCCTACCCATATCTTAGCTTATGTATCCTAGTATTTGCCATCTGAGAGGCTGAAAGCAGGAAGTACAGCTTTGTAGGAAATGAACTTAAGTGTATTATTAGAATAGAAACTGCCTAATATAGTCACAATAGATGCATATTTAGATGAAGAACTAAACTGTATAAGATTGAAAACACTGAATTCTTCAACAGCGTATCATACATGCTAGAGCATACTGAACATGGATAAAATTGTAGTCACATTTAAACAGTAAATGCATCCTTATAAAATATTGTCTATTTACAATATATACAGTTATCAAAAGCTGTAGATTGTCCTACGTAAAAATATTACACATTTTGAGTGAACAAAACCTTGTCTTAAATAAGCATTTCACTTATTCCAGAAAGTAAAAAAAGTTTCATACAAGGCTTTTTTTAAAGTGCTTCCCCCAATCTCCAATTTTGCTGATAAAAAACCCAAGAAAGTCCTTGGGAAAATGCATACACACACATGGGAGGAGCTTAACATCTCTATCCACAAACTCACTCCAAAGGCAGTGTGTTTAAACCTTTTACGTACAATTTTATATACAATCATATGTTTGTACATATTGTGACAGAGGTATTTATTTACATTATATATAGCCTGCCTTTCTCACTTAGACTCAAAGAAGACTATAAAATAAAAGCTAGAAGAAGAAGAAGAAGAGTTGGTTCTATACTAGAGTTGCCAGCCCCCACATCTGGGTGGGAGTTCCCCTGCTTCTGGGGGCTTCAATCTGCCCCGGCCTGTGAGGAATGCACAACCACCAGCCCAGCCACCCCTCTCCCTCCTCTCTTGCCTGATTTAAAGGGCTTCAGCTGATTGGCAGGGCCCACATGGCCTGCCGACCAGCTGGAGGGCCCTTTAAATCAAGCAGGAGGAAGGGAGAGGGATGGTTGTGGGCTGCATGCTCAGCTCACAGAAATACCTTTTAAATGGTCTTTTTGTGAGTGGAGCATGGAGCATGCAGCCCACAACCGGCCCTCTCCCTCCCTCCTGCTAGATTTAAAGGGCCCTTCAGATGGTCGGTGGGCCATGTGGGCCCCGCGGATCATCTGAAGCCCTTTAATTCCAGCAGGAGGGGAGGGAGAGGGGTGGCCAGGCTGGTGGTTGCTTTTGAGGGCAGGACTTGGGACATCCCCACCCACCCCAGAACACCCCCCCATCTCCCTGCCAGAGTGACGAAGGGGACCCTATTTTATACAATGCCCTTCACTACCCTAAGGAGTCTCAGAGAAGCTTACAATCAACTTCCTTCCTCTCCTCATAACAGACACCCTGTGAGGTAAATGGGGCTGAGAGAAGTCTGAGAGAACTCTGACTGGCCCAAGGTCACCCAGCTGGCTTCATGTGGAGAAATGGGGGATCAAACACGGTTCTCCAGATTAGAGTCCACTACTCTTAACCACTACAGCAACTATACAATCATACTGCATAAACCATCCCATGAACAATGTCACAGGACTGGTATCACAAAATTAGAAAACAATACAAAACAACAAACTGCCTAAGGCATGATAAAATGCAGAAGTGGAATTACAAAGACAGAATCAATCCAGGAAAAATAAGTGCATATGCACCTCAGATATATGGGTACTGCATACTTAGTTGTGCAAGTATAACTCCTGCAATACATGTGAGCAGAAAAGCCAAAAATGATACCAGAAGTTTTTGATTTAAATTCCCCCCCAAGTTTTTCCATACTTAAGAAGATGTAGAAAAACAATATACTTGTAGAAAAAATAAACAGAGCAACCTTGTAATACAATACTGAGTTCATCATATTTCCTTTTTCCAAATGAACTCCTACATCCTGCTTTTTCTCACACTTCAACTCCCAAAACACCCAAAAGGACATGTGTATACACTGATTCTGCCATGTAGACAAAGGTAAACAAATATAGTAGGCCAAATCAATATTATGCAAACAGCATTGTGCTGCTGCTGTATGTACACACACACACTCACTGTTCTGGTTTTCATTGTGCTACAAGTTTGCATGGTCTAGAAACAAAAAAAGATGGATGCTGTGCCCTCTGCCAAGGCATTCAGATATGTCCCTCCTATTTATATTGTGTTCAGATGAGCTGCAGACTTCATGATTATTCCTTTCTCCTCATACTATTCTATGAATGTGACACTTACAGTATAGGCATCCCATATATATTTTACAGTTTACTACAATTTGCTGGGCAGGGGACAAGCTTCTTTCTCTCTTTTTTTTGGCAGCAGTGTTAAACATGGTCCTGTGGCCAATTCAATAATTAATTCCTATCAGGTTTTATACTCCTTTATTTACTAAGACAATGAGTTACCAAGTGATAAACATCAAAATTAGGACTTAGAAGGGAAAGCCACTTATTCATAGCGAAAGAAAATTACTGTGTAGCACAAGTACTGTTAATGAGGTTACACTAAAATTTACCGCATTACACAATACAAACATTACTCATATTTCATTGTCTCTTTTCACAGCATGGTGTCACATTATCTTGACTTGCTATCTTGCAGATCAGAAAAACTGCAAATTAACCTCCTGTCTCCCTCTCCTAATCATTAGGATATCCCTGCTTGACAGTTACTGGAAATCAATGCAACAGGGCTGTTCCTGGAGCCCTTACTCTCCTGGGTTGTTACAAGAGACCAATGCTACTACTGAAATGAGTAATTTACTCTCTCTTTATTTTTATTCATCTGCCTAGCAACGAGACTCAGCATCTCACTATACATTTCCATCTCAAATGTTTATTCTCTTTCTTATTCCCTGAAGGTCAGAAGACATTTTCAGTTGTTTAGCTTATTGGCTAAGAGACTGATCTCACCCACAAACACAGCAGGGGTTCCCAGGCAAGCCACTATGGGAATAATGAAACAGGCCTAGTTTACAGGACTTTAATGATTACTCAGATAATATATGTGGAACACTGCATGCTGAAAAAGTGTTTGCTACAAAGTTGTTTATCTTACATTTGGAGAAAATTATAACAGTTTGTGTGAGTGAAACACATATAGTGCATTTACTGGTATCAGACTAAGATCTGGGGAAGGAGGAGGAGGATTTGGATTTATACCCCGCCTTTCTCTACCTGAAGGAGTCTCAGAGTGGTTTATAATCCCTTTCCCTTCCCTCTCCACAACAGACATCCTGTGAGGTAGGTGGGGCTGAGAGAGCTGTCTCGAGAACTGCCCTTGGGAGAACAGCTCTGAAAGAACTTATGACTGACCCAAGGTCACACCAGCAGCTGCA
Organism: Lepidodactylus listeri; assembly: GCA_029233225.1. NCBI lineage: Eukaryota > Metazoa > Chordata > Lepidosauria > Squamata > Gekkonidae > Lepidodactylus > Lepidodactylus listeri. Next base: position 28,343,929 of record JARCFY010000009.1, read on the forward strand.
TGTAGAGGATGGGGAAATCAAACCTGTTTCTCCCAGATTAGAGTCTGTGCTCCTAACCACTACACAACACTGGCCTGAATCCCCACTGGTGCCATGGAAGCTTGCTGGGTGACCTTGGGACAGTCACACTCTCAGCCTAACCTACCTTAACCTACCTAGAGAATAAAACAGAGAAGAGGAGAATTTTGTAAGCTGGTTTGGGTCCCCACTGAGGTGAAAGGAAGGATATAAAAAAGTAAATAAAAGATTTATTCAAAGCACTTCTAAAGCCCTTTCTCTCAAGACAGCTTTAATGCAACATGCAGAACATAATAAAATAACATACACTGGTATCTTAAAGTGGAATAAGAAACATCCAGCCTTCACCTCACTTGGCAGTCTATTTCACAAAAATGGAGCCCCCACCAAAAATGTCCAGTGTGGGCTGAATTCAGTCCCCTCACCCCAAGAGAGGAAAGAGAAACTGTAGGTTGCTCCATAGCTACATCAGACAGCTAATGCACAAGATAGCTGCCTAATCTGTGGAGGCGCAGCAGAAAACAGAGAGATGGTGCTCCTCATATTAGGAAACATTACACTTCTTCTTAAATGGAAGCAAGTCACAATGTAGCACAAAATCTCACATACAAGTGGCTCTTTGTAAAAAGCTAACTTTTCTTTTTCTCACAGAAACACTCAGCTTTGGCAAACAGACATCTTTTCTAAAATCAGAACCAGAATTTGTTAGCATGTCTTCCCTTGACTTCTCCATCTATCAAAGCCACTACAAAGTTTCTTTCTGACCTTCTAGGGTAATTACAAGAGTCAGACAAAGATCCTGTCCCAAGGCCACAATTCCATCTTTAATTCTCAGATAACAGCTATTTATCAAAGCCATGTGATGACACCCCATCTCCAAACCAGGAAATGAGGGGTTTAAATTTCACAGCCTACAAACTTCCATTCCCCCCCCCCATATACTTTTAGTGAGATTTTGGGGACCACTTAGTCTTTTAGTCAGTGAGGGGAATGCTTGGATTCAGAAGTGGGGGGGATGGGGGGGGACCTGACATTCACTTGGCCTATTATAAGGGCATTATAGTCTTGAAGGAACCACACAGTAGGCTCGATAAAAAGAACTACCGGGCGTGGCTTCGATTGCGAGAGCGATGGACGTCTAAAGGGTGAGCTCCATTCCCCCTCCCGTCAAAATTAGCGAAAATCGGCAAAACTACCCACAAACAAGGCATATAAAGCATGGGCAAAAAAGACTTTATCAAAAAATCACTAATTAGCCCTCCACACACGCAAGATTTAAGCTACTTCCTAAAGAAAACCATAGAAACGCTGGCCTTAACTGAAACTGTAACTGACAAAATGGCAGGCCCAACAGTTCCAACCCTCACACAGCCTCCGATAACGGAAGAGCGTTTAGCGGTACTCCTTAAAACAATGGAAATTAAACTATTAGACAATATGGCAGCACTTATAAAACCTCTATCAGTTCAATTTGCAGAGCTCAAAATAAACATGGAAAAAACACAACAAACAGCAGAAACTGCCATAGAACTAGGAATGATGTCGAAAGAGGACTGTAAGGCACTTTATAAAGAAAACACAAGCCTCTAAGAAAGAGTAACATCTTTAGAAATGTCAGTCCGCCACCAAAATCTTAAATTTCGTGGGATAGCAGAAAACCATCACACAGACCGAGACCTACCCTCTTTCCTGATGAACTGGCTGTCCAGGGAACTGGAGCTTGAGGATGGCATAGCCCCGCTAATTACAAAAGCAAGCAGATTAGGGTCTCTATCCAACCCCCACCGAAACAATCCTAGGGATGTTCTGGCAACCATCCCCGACATACGCACTAGAAAGAAACTACTTGAAACAGCTAGAATACGGGGTTGTCTGTCTCTAAACGGAGGAAGGATTTTAGTATTTCCTGATCTTCCGCCTGCAGTACTACAAAAAAGAAAAGAACTGAAACCTATTACACTCTCACTACAACAAGCAAATATAGAATATAGATGGGTGAATCTGACAAAGCTAAGTGTCCAAAAAGATGGAAAAATCTTCACAGCTGATGTCTTAGACTCCGGAAAGACGCTGCTATACAATCTACAACTGCCGCAACCAATGGACACCAGCAAGGGATCACAGAAGAGGAAACCAGAGCAATTACCTTCTCCATCCAAAAATAGCAAAATACCTACAAGAGCAGTTGAATAAAGAACATTGACTCTTTTAATCGATAAATGAAACACATTACAAATATAAGTGGTTAGTACTTTAACATCAACCTCACAAAAGATACGCTAACAAGGGGGGGAGGGGACTTGCTTCTTCTTTTAGCCACCTATCCCAACAGTGAACTGTTTTTGAAGTTAGTTAGTTGTTGTAACTTTAATTTTCAATACAAACCAGGTTAGTACACAACTCGCCTGGGATTGTAATAGTTTATACTTAATAGCTACATAATATTTATAGCAGCAGAAAATATTTTCCTTCTCTTTGTTTAGTTTAAATTGAAAACAAAGTTGCAGAAAACTTGCCGGCTGGCAGTTACACTAATACAGAAAACATACAGGAAACTTGAAGATAAAAGGAGAAAATAATAACAAAAAAAGAGACCTCCTTGACATTACAATCTATCAACTATTTGACTGAAATACATAGGAAAAATAGCTGCTAGTTGTTCTATTGTTGATACCTGTTTATAGAACTATATTAGAAAATAGTGATAACCATTCAGTTTTCATAACTTTATTTGACTTTGTTCTGTATTGATTGTATCTTAACTAAGCTGAATTAATTATAACCACAAATTGAAACATACAGCATATATTATTAATCATAATTTATATATTTATTCCTATTAAGCCATAGATATTAAGAATTGTTGTTCATATAAACTGCTATTGTATCTAATATTGACTAACATTGCATTACAATATACAAGTATTTTGAGCAAAAAATAGAGATTGTACATTGGTTTTACTCCTACTATACTTATTTTTGCTATATACTGCTGGCAATTTTAGTTAAGCTTAATTAATTAGAACTATAAATTTCAATAATTTTAATTATATAGCACAAATCAATTAATATAACTTATACATTTATTTATTTAGACATTTATTTATACTATATATGTGTGTGTGTGTGTGTGTATATATATATATATATATATATATATATATATATATATATATATATATATATTTAATCAAGCAGAAGGTTGATACTAAAACCAAAGGAGAAATACCAGTTATAAAGCTTAACAAATAGATAATTGACATTAAGCATTATTACTTATACAAATCAATTGTGCTGCTAAGTAAGCTGAATTAATTGTTATTGCAAACCTTAATTTAAAAGTTAAAAACAATTGGCATATTCTATAAATTACAGCAATTTAAAACAAGACCAAACACAAAATTGATTAGCCTTTCAAAGGCACCTTCCTTTGAAGTTTAAAAGTGTGCAAGTGTATAAATATAAAAGGAATAATCAATCACATTCAAGTAAAATTGGGACAACAACATGATTACAAAGCTAAAAGTCATAACTCTGAATGCAAAAGGTCTAAACAATGTTGTTAAAAAACAACGCATACTCGCAAACGTATCAAAACTAAAGGCAGACATAGTCTTCCTGCAAGAAACACATCTGCGTGACACCACTAAATCCATCTTAAAATCCAGCTGGATACAAACACAATTCCAGGCACCGGGCTCCTCAAAGGCCAGAGGAGTTGCTATTCTACTCTCAAGAGCAATACCCTTTAAACACAAAGCCACAAAAATAGACCCAAATGGAAGATTTATCTTTGTCAAGGGCACACTGGAAGATAGACTAATCACACTAGGATCTCTATATGCTCCCAACTCTAACCAAATAGAATTTATAGAAGAAACATTAACAACACTGAACCTCTTCCAAGAGGGGGAAGTTATATTGGGAGGAGACCTGAATCTAATAATGAACCACGAACTAGATCATTATAACCCCTCTACAGCTCCAACTCAAAGAGGAAAACAAGATACAAAATTAGTAAATCTGATAAAAAAATTCTACCTAATCGATGTCTGGCGCACTAAGCATGGAACAGAGAGGAATTACACTTACTATTCCCCACGCCACAACACACACACACTAGAATCGACTATATACTAACATCAGACTCTATGTTAAGCAAAGTGTCAACATCAGAAATAGGAAATGCATGTTGGTCAGACCATGCATGGGTTTCAGCCTCATTCATACTCAACCCAACAGTCCACAAATCAACACAATGGACAATGAACAAAAGCCTACTATACTCAGAAACACACTCTCTAGAAATAGACTCCCTCATCCAACAATATCTGAAAGAAAACACTACCGACAACACCTCGGCAGCGATGAGATGGGATGCCCTCAAAGCAGTCCTGAGAGGACAACTAATCTCTATGTCCACCCATTTAAAAAAACAAAAATCAGCAGCGCAACAAGGCATCCTAAAACGCATCACCTACTTAGAAGACCAACATAAAACAACAGGAAGCCCAAAAGTATACAAAGCACTACTTGCAGAAAGAAAACTATTGGAAGCCTTGGAATGCACCCAAATACAGAAAAATCTTCTATACTTGAAACAACAACATTGGAGCAAATCACCTAAAGCTCTACGAATACTCTCTTGGAGAATAAAGGAAAGAAAATCAGCTACAACAGTTCCTTCTATTACAGACAAAAAGGGAACACAACTACGAAAATCCAAGGAAATAGCTCAATGCTTTGCAGATTTCTACAAAAACCTATATTCCTCCAAAATGCAATCAAAATCATCGATCTCAGAATATCTTGAATCTAATACAATTATTAAAAAAATCAAAGAAGAACATAAAGAAGCTCTAAACAAACACATTGAGCTACAAGAAATATTAGAAGCCATCAAAGGATTAAAAAATAATAAAGCACCAGGTCCAGATGGCTTCCCACCAGAGTTTTATAAAAAAATATGCAGCACTCCTGGCTCCAATACTCCTGACAACTTGCAACACCTTACTAGAACTAGGAGATATACCTCCTTCATCGCAACTGGCCACCATAAGTGTAATCCCAAAAAAGGGCACAGACCTGACATCTCCAGCATCATACCGTCCAATCTCCCTATTAAACTACGATTACAAAATCTTAACATCTATACTGACCAAAAGACTTAACAAATTCATAACAAATTATATACATATGGATCAGGCAGGATTCATTCCAGGCAGAGATATTACGCATAACACTATCAAAACATTGAATATAGTTGATTACTGCACCAAATCTAAAGAACCCTCTTTACTGCTCTCACTAGATATACAAAAAGCATTCGATTCCTTAGAACATAACTACCTCCACTTCTTACTCAACAAGATGGACTTTGGGGAAAACTTCCAACGACTAATACGCAGCATCTACCATCGCTCTTTCGCAAGAGTACGGGTAAACGGAACACTATCTGAACGCTTCTCATTAGCTCGTGGTACAAGACAAGGATGTCCACTGTCGCCAATTCTATTTGCAATAGCACTAGAACCAATAGCCCAACAGATCAGACAAAATTCACACATCGAAGGACCCTGCATAAGAGGGAAGACCTACAAGATCAGCATGTTTGCAGACGACATGCTACTTTATGTAACAAATCCAGAAAAATCGCTCATGCATCTTCAGGAAATTCTAGACGAGTTTGGCAAGATATCTGGTTTAAAAGTAAACACATCAAAATCCTCTATCTTACCCCTCAACATAACACAAAAAATAAAAACAGAAATTACTAAGAAATATGCCTATCACTGGTCAAAAAAATATCTTTCATACCTAGGAATTAATATAACAACAAACATGAAAGAACTCATACAATATAACCACCAACAAAAATTTCGAGAAATTCAAGCGGACCTCTCAAAATGGAAAACGCTACAACTAACATGGAATGACAGATACCATCTAATCAAAACATTCGCTCTTCCTAAACTCCTATTCCTATTTCGTACTATTCCTCTAAGAATTCCGCATAAAAATCTTAACCACTGGCAAACCACTTTCAATAACTTCCTATGGCAAGGAAAACATCATAGAATAGGATTCTCCACTTTACACAAAAATAACACTCAAGGAGGACTCAACTACCCCGATGTCAAAAAATATCACAACTCATCCATACTGGCCACTGTGGTTAAACTTCTAAGAGACAAAGGAAAAACAGACTGGAACAACACATTATTACCACCAGATAATACAAATAATATGTCAGAACTGATATGGAACAAAGCTGAACACCGCCCAAAAACAGTCCACAAACAAACACTACTATCAAATATTCTTAAAACTTGGGACGACCATCGAAAAGTGCTAACACCACCTATATCGAGGTACTCAACCTTCATCCACCAATCTTGGTTCCCCCCAGGAACAGAATGGGGCACCAAGTCAGTCTGGCACCAAAACAATGTGACAAGATTAATAGATATATCCACTAAAACAGATATAATGCAAAAAGCAGATATTGAACAAAAACTAAATAAAATCATCCCGTGGTTTCAATACCTACAACTGAAACATATGGCCTTACAAATCAAACTTCGGAAAATACTATCAACCCCGCGGACAATATTTGAATATCTCCTGGAAGGAACTCCTTCGGATAATAAAGGGCTAATCAGCAGAATCTATAATATCCTAATCTGTCTTGGAAAACCAAAAACATTACCATATCAAGATTCCTGGCATCGAGATTGTCAACAGACCTTCTCAGAAGAACAATGGTCGATGATATGGACAAAATCATTAATCAAAACACCATCAATAACAATCAAATTACAAAATTTCAAAATTCTAACGAAATGGTACCTAACACCTACCAAAATCAAACAAATATCAAACACACAATCCTCCAAATGCTGGCGCGAATGTGGAGAAGAAGGCTCCTATATACACTGCTGGTGGGCATGTAAGATTGTACACACTTTTTGGGAAGATGTAATAACTCAAATAGCCAAAATAACTAACTATACGGTCCCTTTAAACCCAGAAACTATATTACTAAATATGTGGCACGAAGACACTATCTCTAAATCAACGAGAGACCTGATCAGTAGTTTATTAACAGCAGCAAAAACAACAATAGCGCAAACCTGGAAATCCACACAAAAGATTGAAAGAAACCTCTGGATGAAAAAAGTATGGGATCAGTTTCTAATGGAAAAAATAACATACCGACTACATCAAACAGAAATCTACCCGAAAACTACAAACTTCATAGAAAAATGGTATCTTTTCTATGACTATGCTGTTAAACACGAAACACTGCCACAAAACAAATTTTGTAAAGATCTAATACTAATGTAATACACTAAATCTTTACTCCTTACAAGAAACACTTGCACACTATATAACACTCAATCGTGAACAACCCAATTCAATGTTAAAAATACTAGAAATACAACTACTAGATATATTGGAATAACCAGAGGTTAGTATAAGAAAATAGAAATAGGAATAGGAAACTGTCTACTGGTAAATTGTTAAATGCTTTATTTTAGATGTCAACTATTTTTGAACAATGTAACAGCTATGTAAACAACCACCTATGCTGTATGTTATATAAATATCAATAACGTTTATTTATTTAAAAAAAAAGAAAAAAAAAAGAACTACCGGACAGGTTTATTTTACTGGTATGTATGGTTTGTTGGGTTTCTTTCCTCCACCCCTCTCAGTATTATATTAATAAAATTACTGAAGAGCTGTTGGGGCCTGAGAAAGCATAAGACTCACACAGCAAGTTTTTTATTTGACTGATTCAAACTTACAGCATGGAACAGAAAGGCTTTTAACTGCTTTTGACAGAAATAGCAGCCAAATCCTAGCTACAGAATGTCCAAAGTCTCTAATGGACTCCCTGCCCAGCTAGCAGACCTCCTAACTCTCCCCCCATCAAAATCCAATACCCCTCAATTCTGTCAGTTGGCCAGCAGTTAAACTGCCAAACCCCCCCCCCCCACATACACCCTTCAACATTCCAGTCCACTGTTTGAAAGTGACTGGCTGGGGCTCCAGAACTGTGGAACTTGAAACTGTCCCATCACAATCACCTGGATGCAATGCTGAAGTAAAACATGAATGCCAGAACTTGAATGTTCCAGGTGCTCAGCCATGTTGGTATTTGAAAAAGTGTGCATGCACATGAAAGCTCATACCTTGAATAAACCTTTGTTGGTCTTAAAGGATTCCACTGGACTCTAAATTTGTTCTAGAACTTGAATGAGTTTTAGCTTAGCTTCAGGAAATAGGTATTAGATGTTCTTTACTGGCCAGTGACTCTTAAGTATACAAAAACTTGTCCTTTATGAAGCAAATCCTAAGAAAAATGCTTTTCAAAATGGTTCTCCTATCAACTATTAAAACAAAAAAGAGCAACTGAGACAAGGATAATTAGCCAACAGAGACTTTAAAAGACTTCAGTGATTCCCCTTCACCACGCCCCCGGTTCTTTCAAAACAGTTTCAATATATTTAATTGCCAATGTGGCAAAATCTGTAGAGGACTTAAAACTGGAGAGTGTAGCTGTGAACAGATGAGACAGATCTTCCTACAGACCTTCCCCAGGCTCCATTCCCAAATCTCCAGGAGTTTCCCGACCTGATTCTGGCAGCTCTAACCCCCCCTGCTGGTGACCAGAGGGGACCTAGCAACTCTAGCTCACCCACGCCAGGCCTGACAGCAACCAATAGGTAATTTGCTACCACCTGACTTGCATGACTCATCCAGGCCTGGAAGCCAGAATGGTGTAGTCCTTACAGATATAGACCAGGATCTGGGAAACCAATGTTTGAATCACCACCCTGCCACACATTGTTGCAAGTTTAAATGGAGGACAGACTGGTATAAGCTCCTTTGTGATTTCCATTGTGGAGAAAGGCATGGTATTACTAATAAATATCACTGTAGATGGGGGCAGATAAAAGGGTGGATAAGAGAGAAAGAAGTACAGAAGGAAATGAGGCAATGATGCTTTGTGTATTATTCCCCTTCCCTATGTGCACACACTTTTCAGATGTAAGTTTTCCCCAATGATTGTCTTTGGGGATAGATCAGGAGTGATTCTGGGGTCAACAACACATTCAGGTAACTGAGAGTTTTCATTTAGGCATTTGCTTCTGTCTGCAGTGGGAAAAAGTGGAACAGTACGAATAGAGGACAATTCTTGATCTCTTCCCAGAGGAAAACGTATACAAGAAAGAGCTAAAGGGAAGCACAACACTTAGAGAGGACAGAATCAGCTTGTTGTTGTAATCTAAAGTACTCAAAAATGCTTATTTTGTTAATTGTATGCTAAATATGTATATATACTGTACACACGTCTTTACATGCAGTTTGTGGCTTGGCTCACCAATTTCAGTTATTGCTTTTGATACAGATATAATATGGATTTTGTATGCCGTTTACCATAGGCCAGCCTGATCACTTGGGGTGACTGATCCCTAGCTGACTCTTGATGACTCATTTAAGAGCCTATGGGTTATCCTGGACTTGGCATTACTACTGGAGAAACAAGTAAATGCAAGGGCAAAGAACACTTTCTTCCAGCTTTGTTAAGCCTTGAAGATGGCAGCATACCTTGACTCAGCTGATCTGGCCACCTGGATCCACACCATGTTTTCACTGAAACTAGACTAGTCCGATTCACTTTATATAGATCTCCCTTAAAAATCAGCTCAGAAAGTCCACTTGGTACACAATGCCACTGTTTGGTTATTATCAGGAACTAGGCAATGCATGCATATTATTACCACTCTGCAGTTACTCCACTGGGCTTCCTGTTAGTTACTTGGTTCAATTCAAGGTCCTGGCCATCCTATACAAAGCCCGTCGCCTTGGATCCTTGGATCTCCAGGACCATGTTCAAAGCCCTTCATGGCCTTGGACCTTCATATCTGCAGGACCACTCCCCCCCCCCCGCCCCAACAACTTTGCACATCTGAACAACAAGGTCTGTTACAGACAGACACCATTCTGCAAACAACCAAGATCAACAGCTGTCTGTACAAGTGCATTCTCTATAGTGGTCCCCATCCTATGAGGCCTGAGGCTCAGAAAGGCTCCCCCAGTTTTGGCTTTCCACAAACTATGTAATGCAGAACTGTTGGGGGGGGGGCAATTTTATAAAGGAATAGGGCTGCATTATAACAGAATGATTCAGGAAGACATTTCAATATAGGGAATGGGAATGGGGACTAGACTACTGATACATATTATCTGTGGCTGTATAGTTTTATCTTGGTGTCTCTGCATTATGCTTCTACTTATGTAATACTATTTCTTGCATTGTTTAGCATGTCATGTTTAATACTTGTGCTTTCTTTCAGATTTCTGCAATCCTAATATTACAATGTTTATTAGATGTATCACCATCCTACTGATTGTTCTGACCTACATTATAAATCTGCCTTGAGTCCCAGTGTGAAAGGCAGACTATAAATAAACGAGTTCAAGCTTTCCCAACATTGTGTCTCTAACTTCTTTGATCAATAGCATTGTGGGGCTACAAAGGGTTCTAAACTTACATTTTAATTTTAGATTTTTAAAAAATCTACAATTAAATTATCCTAGATAAATAGGTACCACTTCAGTGGGAAGGTAACAGTGTTCCATGCGCCTTGGCTGTTAGTCATGCCGGCCACATGACCATGGAAAAAGTCTTCGGACAGTGCTGGCTCTTTGGCTTGAAGATGAGCACCGCCCCCTAGAGTCGGATTTGACTGGCTTTCGAGCAAGGGAAACCTTTACTTTTTATTTTACCACAGGGTGATAAAAATAATTTTCTTTTTGTGATATGACAGTGAAGAAACATGACCATTGTAAGCTCCACACAGGAACCAAGTTTCCACCGTATCAACAAATAACCTCACCACTCACCAAAGTTCATGCACTTGTAAGTACAGTTACTTGGATGTAAAGGATTTTATAACTACCAATGTATTCATGTAAGATATGACTACTGCTCACTTGAAGAATAAGTTCTCAGCAGTCAGATTTCTCCCCCACTCCTTCCAAACTTTCAGTGCTCAATTAAAGCAAAAGTAGAAACACCAGGTTTTTTTCTTCTATACAACAGGTTTGATTGCTATTGCTATTACAGATTGCTCTATACTGTGACCATTAGTTTTGTCTTTCTTTACAATCCAAGGGGTTGTAACACTGCCTCTGATGATCCAGAAGACAAGAGGGGCCCCCGCAAGAATTCATGTGGGAAGCGAAATCCCATTCATCCGAGAGTCCTTGTTTCTAACCCTCCTCAGCTGTTCTTGCATCCCCTCCTTCCTGACATCTATTCTTGCTCCATTTCCCCCCTCCCTTTACTTGCTCTTTTTCTCGTCATACTTGGCTGTAAGATATGATACTGCATCGTAACTTTAATCTGTTTTCCTATATCAAATGTTAACACTCTGGTCCGTTCCCCCACAGCAGGCTATATAAAATTTAACAACTGTTCTTTTCACTGATGCAACAGTTCATTATTAAACAATGGTAGAGCCCATAACAATATAAGCAATCTAGCTACACTTTTATAGCTAAACTATGAGCAATTCAATTTACTCTAATCTAGCTTTTGTCTTGCATTTTCTGTATTAGTTAATTTTCTACTAGTTATAAAAACTTTCTCATTATTTTTCTTTTAAATTAAATTACACATTTTATTATGAATTCATGATTCATTTCACCTAAACCATCAACTTCTACTCCTTTGTTTTACATCTTCAGAAGATCATTCAAACTAACTCCCCTTATGTTTGCTTCCTCTATCCACCTTTCAATGCATTCAATCTCATTACATTAAATCCATTATATAAGAAAACCATGCATAAGTTTCTGCCCTTTATAATCCATTAGTAAATACAACCCATTAGTAAAGAAACTGTTTACAAGACACAGAATTAATTTACAGTACACTATGAGACTCCAAACACTGATACAAATTGTTAATAAACTTATCTCTTTCTGAGTAAAAGGGAAGCCACTTACTAGCTCTTGTATCAAAGGACTTAATAAGGATAAATCTTTACAATCCAGTACAGATAAATTCTTAAGATCCTAATTTATTTTATCAAAAGCAATTACCATACTTCCTATTACCAAGGTTGTTATTTGTCTGTTGTACAGAAGTCACTTTGAATTGAATCTATTTTACCAGTTTACCTCTCAGTTAATAGGATCAAAATGCATACATAGTACAACTTTTTGAAAGAGAATGCTTCTTGAGAGAAAGACACTTTCCTGCCCTGCACAGCAGGAAAGTATCCGAATGCTGTTATCCTTTCATGATCTGATTTCTACAATGGCTGCAAATGGATGCAATATTATATATTGGATTTTGAGATGAAAGCTTGCTTTGCCACCCACAGACACTTATTAAATATTTTATCTGGAAAGTTGCAAAGCAGAGCCCAAGGGCTTTTAGAGGATAGCTCTGCTTCATTTAACTTACAGAGGACACTGTTTTAGCTATTAAGCTTCTGCTGGCCCTGCAGTTCAGAGATGGAGTCAGGCCAATTGTCCTCCATAGCCTTCACAAGTATACCTGTCTAGGTATTTCTTGATTTGAATAACAACACATACTGATGTCCAGACTGGGAAAAAATCCTACCAACCAGGTCAATTTAGTTCCTTCTAGTGAACCCAGTCTCTTCTCTTAGGCAGAATACAAACATTACCTGCCCTGAAGCATGTCCCACACTGAAATTTATATTTTAAAACTCCCCCTCCTCTTAAATGTGTTGCTACATGATACCTCTTACATCCATTTAGAATCTTCCTTGCATGTTGGTACCACAATCTCTCTTTGTGTAGTGACTTCATATGTATATCAGAATGCTACAGGATGCAGCAAACAACATTATATATGTAATTATTTCATGGGAAGCAACTATTGCAAGTCAGCTTAGCCTGGTACAGAATATTGAGCTGTTTTAGCTTCAGACACCTTTTCAAAGCAGGACTATTATCCAGAGTGCAGGTAACATGCTGCTAATGCCATCAACCCACCTGGCTGCAAAAATTGTTTTGTGGTGGGCTGGTTGAAATTCATGGTGGACATGATGTATGGCTTGTGCAAACTTGAACTCTCTCATGTTTCTTCCTCATATTACCTGTCACATCAAAGAGCATGTAAGCATTTCCTCAAGTGTGTGTGTGTGTAAAAATAAAAAGACTATGTTGGATCTTAAATCTTATTGCTGTTTGCATAGTGCTACCCTGTCCAGCAAAGCTCCAGAACAAGGAGCTTTCTGCTCACGCTAGACCAGCATCTTGTATGAGCACAAAGCACCTAGCACCAGAGGAACTCACTTCAGAACAGAGAACAGAACTGCAGAAGGGAAATATACTGTGTATCACCACTGTATATCACAGTGCATTCCATATTTTTGGTTGCAGTTCACAAGCCAATTTAAAACTGATGTTCTAGTCTCCAACCCAGGGAGAAGTTCCTAGTTTGTGTATCAGATCAAGCAATGTCCTTTGGAAAAGTCTATCAGAAGACAGATGAATGAAACAAGAACTGCTGCACGGAGATGCTGAATTTCTCTACAAGGCTGTCCACTGGAAGTGGTCCAAAGCCAAACTGGTAACGGAACCCAAACCTTTTAACATGTGCTTGTATAACTGTTAATCTGAATACACTGATTACAGCATATAATTTTAGACCGGCTTTATTGGTGCTTAACATCTAGAAGCGGTTTACCTTTTCATGGATTACAAACTAGGCGAGCTCATAGCTCCTACATACATAGCAAGGAAAAGAACTGCTGAATTCCCAAGGTGCAACTTATATACATTTGACTACAAGACCTAAGTAGCACATCTCTAATACAAAGAATGCACCAATATGCGGATACAGTACGTTTCCCATGATGAGTAAGATATAAACACATCTATATGCAGCTAACAAGCCCATGTGCTGTCAAAACTAAAATTTCACAAGTAACATCTTGTTGTCAAAACTGATGTTTTTAAAAAGTCTTCCTGCATCTTTTTTGTGCAACACTTCACTGCTAGAGAGAGATTTGCTAAAAATAACATTAGCCCAGCCTGCTTAGATATGCTTCATAGAATACGAAGATGCTGTCTAATAACTAGAAGGACATTCCAGCATTTGAAACTTCACATATAGATCAAGCATCTGACAAACAGGAAGACAGAGATCATGCAACCCTAATACTTCCCCCTCAATTAAAATGTGCAATGCTGCATTCTTCTGCATAATCCTGTCTCTATTAATTCGTCCCTTACAGTGCCAGAACTGTATTAAAAGAAACATTACCTGCAACATTTCTGTTTTACAGATGGATGGATCACAGGAAGATTAATTCATCTGCCAAAGACTTGATCAAGGAATCCTACTCTGGGTGTCTATGGCAGGAAGCCGACATAAGGATTAGAAGCTTTTATTTTTCCAAAAGTCAGTGAAATTAATGCATTTAAAAGAACTGCAATGAGTTCAGCAGGAATCCTCAGAAGACTAACTAGTCTTTTCAGAATATCCCAAGATTTAAATAAAGTGAATTAGGGCGAAAGCCAAACTGCATGAACAGTGAGGCCTCTCACCTTTCCTCGTGCAATGAGCTTTCCAGGTTCTTACTTTTAATTATTTCCATACACAGGAAAAATTCTTGGTGAATGCCTAGGAATGCCATCTGTATGTGAATACATACCCAATGAGCTATATGATGGACACAATCTATTCATTGATATATCTGAGATGGCAGAATCCTTTCCCTTAATCCTATCCTGAACAATCTGAAAGCTAGCAATTATGTTGCACTCCGTGGTTCTCCCATTATTGAAAAAGTAAAAAAAAAAGTGATGGTGGTAGTGATGACGAATGATCAAGCCACTCCATTATCAGATGACTTCAGACTTTGAAATCCAGTTCTTTAGAAGTTTGTTACCACACCTTATACAACTGCAGCCAAAGAACAGAACAACATCACCAAAATACATGCTTCAGTTCCTTCCAATACATTCAAGTGAGCACTTCCCGACACTTGCAAATTCAACAGAACCTTGAGTTCACTCACACACTTTGAAACCTTCTTCTGTCTTTACAGCCATCAGAAAGAGGCTAGTGAGTATTTAAATCAGGTCTTCTCCAGCAGTGATGGTCCACTCTGTAAAATGCTATCTCCAAGACAACACACAATACCATACCTATTCATGATTTTTAGAAAGATGGAGAAAGTTTTCCTTTTGTAGTAATTATTTGATTTTTATTACCTTATTCCACTGCTCATTCATTTATTGATTTTTAATACTACTAAAGTTTAAAAGGCTTAGGTGGTATTATTCTGTTTTAACCACAGATTTTTAAAAAAGTTTCACTGAAGTTTTTTTGTAGAGCCAAAATATAGAGTGCAAAACAGAGTTCTGGAAGGACATCCTTACTAGCTGAAGATAAGTTCAAACTAGTTATTTACAACTTGAATTGCTGAGTATTTTAAGCCCACAATATTTTAGGCTTTCTTATGTAGACCCTACTGGACACAGTGGGACTTTCTTCTGCGTCAGCATACACATGATTATGCTGTAAAATGGGCTTTTCCTCAAGGCATAATCTAGAGGAAGTTAAGTAAATATGTAAAAGTTATGCTGGTGGAGAGTCAGGCACTGGAATCAGTGGGACTTAAGAGTGCTTTAGTCTTGAATGGAGCATGGCCCTCCATGCGTTAGACTGCTTCATGCCTGTGATGTTGTTTAGTTTGCACTATGCTGGACTATTTACAGAGACTGTTTGCACCCTCCCAAATCACCCAAGAACATCTTGTTTGCAGTGCACTGAATGATGGGAGATGACAGCATTTTGATTGCAGAGGGTGTGGGAATAAGTATAGGACTTCCCTGCATTGCCAGCAGCCATATTAAAATAGGGCAGGACATCACCACTGGTGTGTGTAGGAAGGGATCATATAATCACGATTTAAATCAGAACTCAAAAATTCAACCTCCAGCAGCCTTTATGTCATTGCTATTTTTTTTTAAGGGACCCTTGTAAACACACAGCTTAATCTACCTGCAATTATCTCCCCCACCCAAGGTAGATAATAAACAAATCTCATGCAAGAATCAGTTCTTAATGCAATGAACTCATAAACTGACAGGATGAAAAAGTTAGTAAGATCTTTCCTACTGAAAGTTCTCCCACTCGATAATGAAGTGGTGATTCTCACTGTTCACATGTGATCCTTTATTTATCAGTAACGGAATCACAAGAATCTCAGCAGAGAGAACAGATGGGCATTCCCCAACTTCAGATCCTCCACTCTCCTAGTTTACTTCATATTCCTAAATGGTGTCGTAGTGCCCTGGCTGTTTTCACAATTCTCATGTGGGGGATTCTTAATATATTCAATTGTAAGCTCTTTGAATGCTCCATTTATCACACAGGCAAAGAAAAAAAAAAGACAAACAGCTCAATTTTCTTCTGCATATGCCAGTTCCTTTTGTTAAAGTAGAATTTTTCTTCCACTGATAGACTGAAAACATAGACTACAAACACCAAAAACAAACAGCAAATGAGGCCACGACAATGCATAAAATAAAACATTTGTTTTGCTTTATCCAATGGTAACACACTCTCAATATTTGCATGCATCTCCAAATGTACAAGAGATCTACATGGTATTTATAATGGTTGCTTATGGCCTTTGTACACCTCAGAGTACACAATGGGGAAAACTAACATTTAGCTGGGTAAGTATTACCATTAGGCAAACCTGAGAGACCACCTGATGGTGATACTTTTGGAAGGAAGGAACAGCAGATATAAGAGATTTTCCTGCCACATGTATTACTCCTGCTATACAGGAAAGAAGATACTACAGAGATGTGAACATGAGCAAATAGACAAGGGGTCTCAGAGAAAGCAAGACTGGATGGCCAGTTATTGGCAAAAAGCAAAGTAAGACAGGCATCATATGCTGACTCCGGGTACCAGAATCAATAACCTTTAGGTCTAGAGGTAGAGGCTTCTATCAATTGGCTAGCCTCAAAGGCTGGGAAATGCTGAACCTGGCCTGCCTTCTCCAAGGCACTGACTGGTTTCAAGATCAGTGCTTCGATTGGTTAGGAATGTTCTAAAACTTTTACATGCATCAAATCAAATCTTTCTCCCACAGTTGCTCATTAGTATGTACAACTAAATATGCAATACTTCCCTGCTGAACACCACTTGATCCATTCTCTTCATCCCCAGTTCTTGTCCTCTTCTTTTACCTCATACCAGTTTCTGCTAGTGATGGACAACTGGAAGAGAAGTGGCCAGATGTGGTCCTTAAGCTATAGTACCTGACCCTTGGTGATATTAACTAGAGCTAGATTAAGGATATAGTTGTTTGTAGCAGCCTTAATAACTTAGACTAGCTATTATTGTCAGACCTTGGATGTTAAGATAGGTCAGTACTTGGATGGCCACTAGGGAAGACTAGGGTTGCTATGCAGAGGAAGGTCTATGCTTATCCCCTGCCTTGAAAAACCCCATGAAATGGAGCTTCATGAGGTTCCCATGAGTCAGTTGTGACTCCATGGTACTACTTTTTTTTTGCCAACAAGTCACAGCTGACATGGCAACCCCTCACAGAATTTTCAAGATATGAGACATTCAGAGGTGGTTTGCCATTGTCTGGCTGTGCTCAACAACCCTGGACTTCTTTTGTGGTCTCCCATCCAAATACTAACCAGGGCCAGCCCTGCTTAGCTTCCATGATCTGATAAGATTGGGTTAGCCTGAGCTATCCAGGTCAGGCAGGGTTATGGTACTACTTACTTTACTAAAAATGTTTACCTATTATAAGAAAAAATGTGTTCAAATGATAAAAGATAAAAGTCCATGCTTTAAATGTTAGTGCTCTCAGATGTTATATGAAAAGCTTAAGCCAGGGGTGGCCAACCTGTGGCTCGAGAGCCACATGCGGCTCTTTCACATATATTGTGCGGCTCCTGGCAGGGCGGCTGGGGAAGCAAAGGGGAGGCATGCTTTTTCTCTCTTTCTCCCTTCCTTCCTTCCCTCCTCCCTCCCATCTATTTGCTTTCCTAGTTTCTCTCTCTCTCTTTCCACTTCTTTAATTCTTTCTTTCCATCTCTCTCAATATCATTAGCAAACAAGTAATATCATTATCAATAACTGGTTTTCCTCGTTTGTTTTTATTTTTGGCAGTCCCATTTAACGTTAATAAAAAGCAAATTTGCATATTTTAAAAAATAAAAACGTGTGTGTGATATTTGTTCCTGTCTTGCGGCTCTCAGACATCTGACATTTATTCTATGTGGCTCTTACGTTAAGCAAGGTTGGCCACCCCTGGCTTAAGCTATGCATGACATAATATACACTGACTCATGGACCCTGCCCACCCTATCTTACTACCTTGAGAATGTGAATTATCTTCAAATAGATGACTATTTTTTCCCAGATCAAAATTAGGAAGTGTACGTCACCTTGACATTAAAAGGGAGTTATACTCCCCCCCCCCCCCAATACAGTTTTGTACAAGAGGCAGGTTCACACATGTTTGTGTATCAGTTTTGTTCTCATCCTCTTTTATGGCTGTTGAACATATAAACTGTCCAAAGGAAAATAATTGTACTTGGGTATTGTATTATACTAGTTCAGAGAACCAGAGATGCCCCACTCTGATCTTTGCAAACGACCAGTGGTTACTTACCGTGAGGGGTCCTTCTCCTCTGAGGGTTGGAGGACATCTTGTGGGTGATTCCCACCTATCTCTAGGGAGGCAGGATTAAGTCAAACTTCTTCCTGTTTCCTGTGGTGGGCGTCACCCTCAACCCAGTTCGGGTGCTCCAAAAGCTGAAGAAAACTTAGTCACACATTAAGAATAGCATAGGAACAGAAAGAACAGATATAACAGGAAGAATGAAAAACAAAATAGGAACTGTTTCGTAAACCAAATTTTTGCGATTACGTGAGGTTAATCGCTCAATCCAATATAAATTCAATAAACAAACAAACCTCTCTCCAACTCCACTCTCTCTCTCCTTTTCTTAAGAAATTCTGTAATGGTCCGTTATGTGTAACGCATTTGACGATCCGGGAGGGCCAAGATGTCCTCCAACCCTCAGAGGAGAAGGACCCCTCACGGTAAGTAACCACTGGTCGTTCTCCCTCTGAGGTGGAGGCCATCTTGTGGGACCTCCCAGAGCAATGGTCCTAATCGATGGGTGGGGGATCGTCATCCTCTTGTACAATTGATTGGAGGACCCTACGACCAAAGGTAGCATCAGCTGAGGCATAAGCATTGATCTTGTAATGCCTAATGAAAGTGGACAGGGATGACCAGGTCGCTGCTCTACAGACTTCATCCACTGAGGCTCTATTAGAAAATGCTGCATTAGTGGCTGCGCTGCGGGTAGAGTGAGCTGTGATACCTTCTGGAACTGGAAGGCGCAGAGCTTTATAAGCCTCCGTAATGCAGGACCTTATGGTCGAACTGATAGCTGGAGTGGACATCTTTTTCCCTAAGTGAGGAGGTGAAATGTTAATGAACATAGCTTCCGTCTTCCTAAAGGGCGCTGTCCTGAGAATATAACCTTTAAGAGCCCGACGTACGTCCAGTGTGTGCCAGATCTTTTCCTTAGGGTGTGATGGCTTGGGGACGAAGGAAGGTAGAAAAATCTCCTGAGATCTATGGAAATTGGAATTGATTTTTGGGCAAAAGGACGGATCTGTGCGAAGGACGACTTTGTCCTTATGGAATACACACAGGTCCGATCGGATGGAAAGGGCCCCCAGTTCTGAGACCCTTCTGGCCGTAGTGATGGCTACGAGGAATAGTGTCTTCATACGGAGGAACTTGATTGAGATGCTTCTGAGGGGTTCAAAAGGGGTCTTTGTCAATGCCGACAGGACTGAGTTAAGTTTCCACGTAGGGAATCTATGGTGTACTGGCGGGTCACTGTTAGAGGCTCCTTGGAGAAACCTGCGTATATGAGGGTGTCGAGTGATAGGTAAACCTTTGTAATAAGGCAAAACCGAAGCTAGCGTCGCCATCTGTCTCCTGAGCGTGGATGCCCTGAGGCCCGCCGACTTGCCGTCTTGAAGAAAGGCTAGGACTGAACGGATCTTGGGGTGCAGAGGATCCACTTTCTTTCTCCTGGTCCATCTAACGAAGGCTTTCCAGGTAACGTTATAGATCCTGTTCGTGGATGGTTTTCTGGAATTCAGAATAGTGTTGATGACAGAATCGTGGTAACCTAGTCTGAGGAGCTTCTCCCTCTCAATCTCCATGCGGTCAGATGAAACCATCCCGGATCTGGATGGCAGATGGGACCCTGTTGAAGCATGTCTACTCGGACTGGCAGACGGAATGGTGGTGACACTGCTAGTTCCTGTAGAGAAGTGAACCATGGCCGTCGAGGCCAATACGGAGCTATGACTATAATTTCTGCTCTCAGGGCCCTTATCTTGCGCAGAAGACGAGGGAGTACTGGTAGTGGAGGAAAGGCGTAAAGTAGACCCGCCGGCCATGGAGCCAGGAGCGCGTCTGTCTGTTCTGCTGCCGGATGAAAAAAGCGAGAGAAGAACCTGTCCAGTTTGGCATTGTTCGGAGTTGCAAAGAGGTCTAGTAAAGGCATCCCCAGCTTTGAAGCGATCAGCAGAAAAATGTCTTGGTGAAGAGACCACTCCCCTTCTTGGAGGATCTGTCGACTGAGCCAGTCGGCCTGGGTGTTGATCGACCCTTGAATGTGCTCCGCTTGAAGGGATGCCAGATGAGTTTCCGCCCACGCCAAGAGTAAATTCGCTTCTCTTGACAAGGCTAGAGATCTCAGACCGCCTTGTTTGCTTAGGTAAGCCTTGGCCGCAATGTTGTCCGTGCGGATAAGAATGTGTCTGTCCTGTATCTGAGGTAGGAAATGCAGGAGAGCTAGTCGGATAGCTCGTAGTTCCAACAAGTTGATAGGTAGGAAGGTTTCTGATGGTGACCATGTTCCTTGAGTCGGTTGATGATTGAGGGTCGCCCCCCAACCTGTCAGACTGGCGTCTGTGAATATCTGGATCTGTTCGTGACTCCAGAAGGACTTGCCCCGACATAAATTGGAAGCTTTGGTCCACCATCGAAGGCTGGACTTCACGTGTAAAGGAACTTTTAGAGATCTGTCCAATTTTAGCGTAATGTAGTTCTGAAAGGGTCGTAATAGGGCCTGAAGAGGTCTTGAATGAAATCTTCCCCACTGAAGAGCATCGAATGTGGAAACCATCATTCCCATCAACTTGGTGAGTAGGGAGAGGGACGAGGTGCGAGCCGTGATTATTTGGGTTGCAATCCTTTTGAGCTTGAGGATTTTTTCCTTTGGCAAGAGGAGTTTTGAGGAGTGAGTGTCTATCACGACTCCTAAATGCTCTAGACGCTGAGACGGTTGCAGATGACTCTTTTTCCTGTTTATCAGAAAACCGTGTTCTTCCAGGACTTGAATGGTCTTGGCTATATCCCTGTAAGCTTGCTCTTTTGAGGACGACCGGATCAGCAGGTCGTCGAGATAAGGGTGAATGTGAATTCCCAGTTTTCTGAGGCAGACAACAGGATGGACCAGGACCTTGGTAAAGACCCGAGGGGCTGAAGAAAGACCGAAGGGAAGTGCTCTGAACTGCCAATGCGCTTCCCCCGTGCAGAACCTCAGGAATTTTTTGTGCTGGTGGAAGATTGGCACGTGCAAATACGCCTCCGTCAAGTCTACGGAGGCTAGAAACTCTCGGGGCTGAAGAGACTCTGCGATAGACCTGAGGGTTTCCATTCGAAAGTGCCTGAGTTGTACATATTTGTTGAAGTATTTTAAATCGAGGATTGCTCTCCAATCCCCGTTTCTCTTGGGCACAGTGAAGAAAATTGAATAAACACCGGCCCGCTGTTCTTGATACGGAACCGGTTCTATTGCACGAGTCTGACTGAGATGTTCGATTGCCGTCAACGTCCTGTCCCTCTTTTCCAAATTCCTGTGGGTCGGGGAGGTAAGGTAGCGTGGTGGGGGTATAGTTCTGAATTCTATTTTGTAACCGTTGGTGATGATGTCCGCTGTCCATGTATCGGTTTCTGGGCTTAGCCACCTTTGATTGAAGAGGAGAAGGCGGCCTCCCACCGGAACGTCTGCATAGTCACGCCTTGGAGGGCTTGGAGTCCATGCCCTTATCTGTTCTGTTGTTGAAGTTCCTGTTGAATCTGCTGGCGTTTCGATAGCCGCCTCTACGAAAGGACTGCTTGTTTTGACCCCAGGCTGGTCTTCTATTGTCTTGGCGAAACCGGTATGATGTGTTATAGGGACGAAAGGATGTTGATGCGGTTGGTCTTTTGTCCCCCTGTCGGATTGTTCTGGGTAAGGTCTTCTTTTTGTCTCTGGTCTCGACCAAAATCTTCTCTAGAGGTTCCCCAAATAGTTTATCTCCCTGAAAGGGGTAAGCTGATACCATGGCCTTAGACTGATAGTCAGCTGGCCAGGACCTCAGCCATAAGGTGCGACGTGCGGCTGCTGACGTGGAGATGGCTCTAGCTGAAAACACCATAGCATCCAATGTCGCGTCAGCGGTAAAGGACATGGCCTTTAACAGTCTGTTTGCCCCTTCAAGTAGCCCACGATTTCCTTCGGGCAACATTTGGATGAGTCTCCTCATCCAGACTATGGAGGCTCTGGAGACTGTGGATGCTGCAGATGATGCCCGAATGGCTAGGGCATTGGCCTCGTGTGCCCTGCGTAGGGCGAATTCTGCCCTCTTGTCTAGGTTATCCCTGAGGGTGCCATGACCATCCTCTGAGACCACACCAGAGGACTGGAGTGCTGCTACTGGTGCGTCTACCACTGGGACCTGTAGTAAATCATAAGCTGAAGAATGCAGAGGATAGAGCCTTTTGGTAGAACCTGGGAAAGGCTTTGCTGTGAGGGGTCTCTCCCATTCTGCTTTAACCTTTCTTAAATAGAAGCTCGGAAAGGGAAAGGCTATTTCAGCCGGGTCCACCGGGGGGAAGAACTCATCAAAAATCTCACTTCCCTCTCCTTGTTCTAGTGAGGAAGGGGTATGCTTATGCGTTTTTTGACTGCTTTGCACTTGCAGTGCAGCCAGTGTTTTTGAAAGCAAATAGTGCAAATCCTCTGGCTTAAAAAACCTGAAAGGTTGTTCTTTAGCAGAGGGGGGTTTTGGATTTGCATCTGCTTCATCCTCGTTAGAGGAAAATTCTCCCTCCTCCTTATCACTGGCAAATTGGGAAAAATCGTCTAAGTCCGGATAGTGGGGCCCTGCAACATGATGAGCCATCTGGCTACTCTTTTTGGCTGCTTTAGTGGGCCATTTACCCCCTGAACTCTGATGCTGGGTAGAAGGGGGAGGAGAGGGAGAGGACCCCGGTCTAGGTGTGGTATGCCCCCCCGAGGCACAGAAACGAAATATCTCGGCCCTCATGGCCCTTTGAAAAAAGGCCATGGTTGCAGGGGAAAAGGGAATGGGGTCGTCGTCTACATTACCCTGGTCGTCTTCTACCTCGTCCTCCTGCGCCTCTCCACAGGCGAAACTTTCCTGGATCATCCTCACTTGTTCTTCCCCGGATCGGCTAGATGCCCCGGGGGTATCAGAGTGCGGGGGGGGGGGCACGAAAGGCCATACCCGACTTCGGAATCGCGGCCGTGTTCAGACAAAATGGCCGCCGCTGCCGCTGCCACCGGTCTCCTCGCGCCTTCTGGTGAAGTAGGGCGGACCGATTTGGCGCGCTTTTTGCCGCCGGCGCCATCGCCGCGAGGCTCTGTGTCCCGATCGTGAGGGACTGGGCGTTTTTTTCGGCGCGCAGTCGCGCCGCTCCTCTGAATGCCCAGCAGACTCCATAGAGTGCAATCGGGCTGTTCCGGATCTCTCGCCTCTGCGATCGGCAGCGGGTGGGGGGGGTATAGATAGAGGCTATAAGGAGAGGAGGGAGGAGAGGGTTCTTTTTTTTTTTTTTTTTGGTTTGGGGAAGAATGAAGAGAGGAAGTTTTGAAAGGAAAAAATATAGTGTGAGATGGAAGTTTGGTGAAAAAATAGAAGAAAGGGTTAGGCAGAGCCAATACCCAGCTGCTCTCCCTTCAGAGGCAGGAAAAGAACTGGGTTGAGGGTGACGCCCACCACAGGAAACAGGAAGAAGTTTGACTTAATCCTGCCTCCCTAGAGATAGGTGGGAATCACCCACAAGATGGCCTCCACCTCAGAGGGAGAACGTGCCAGAATACAATTCACGAATCAGTGCTGAGTCTTTTGTCTGTATCTGTCTTCCCAAATTTTTCCCATTAGCGGTCTCTATGGAATCAAAGGCTGTGGCTAAATCTACAAATACCACATATAGGGCTTTGGTTGGACCTTTCATTGCCGAATAGGCTAGCTGGTAAAGTGTGCGGCAGTGGTCTGTTGTACTTTGGCCTCTTCGAAAGCCTGCTTGGTGAGGGTGTAGAATGTGGTTGTCTATAGCCCATTCCTCCAACTTCTTTCATAGATGTTTTCCGTATTATACTAGGTAGTGTGAATGTTCTGTCCTTTATCACCACTTCAGACTGTGATACAGTAGCGATTTCACTGTGTGGCTCATATGAGCATGTATCTTATTCTGAGCAAGATTAGCTGAGCCAGTTAATTAAAAGTAGTAAAAAGTAAAGTTTTATTTAGCCTATAAACACGAGAAGAAAAAGTAGAAATGACAACCTGAACTAACAAATTCATCGTAGGTGAATAAATACAGGAAACAGCAGAAACATCAGTAAATCTAGTTTCAGTAAAAAGACAAAGTAACAAACAGCACAGTTTTACATCTACAAGCAAGGAAAACAATGCACAAGGCAAGGCTTCAGGGCAACTAGATTGGTTTATTTCAGACATCCTGCTATGAAGCCCTCTGCTACAATGATAATCCCCCAGCTTGAATGCTCCAAATGTTTTCAAGTACTGAATGGATAGAGGATTTGGAGGTTTTGTTTACTGGACAGCACGAGGGTTTTTTTTCTTTCTCTCCTTTTCAATTAATAGAACAGCTATAAACAGTAAATGGCTGGCAAGGGACAAGATGTCTCTGCCTCTCTTCTGCTTCGCATAACGTAATTTGACCTTTTCACAGCACACACATGGTAAAATCATCTCAGAGATGTTACGCATCAGCTGTACAATAAACAGACAGCAGAGGGAGGACCCTTCTGCTCTTGCTGCTAAATGCCTGTAGGATCTCTTGAAACATATTAAACACTATCAAAGAGAGACAGATTATGTAACAGAATTCTTTCTTAAGGAACTGTATGACATAGGGGGGAGGAGAGGATTATCTGTGTCAAGATGGACACAGCCAATCATGTAACAAATGAAATCCTCTTAGAAAACCAGGTGCCTGCAGCAGCTCGGAGTGCTTTTGCCCAGCTTCAGCTGGTGTGTCAGCTATGTCCATTTCTGGTTCAAGTCAGATCTTGCCAAAGTAATCCAGGCCTTAGTTGCATCTAGACAGGACTACTGTGATGCGCTCTACTTGGGGTTACCCTTGAAGAGTGTTTGGAAGCTGCAGCTAGTACAGAATACTACAACTAGCCTGCTGGTTGGGGCCAACTACTGAATGAAGGAAAAGGTCTGTGCTTGTCACACAGAAGGTCCCAGGTTCAATCCCCAGCATATCCAGTGAAAAAGATTAGGCAGTAGGTAATGGGAAAAACTTCATCCTGAGACCCTGGAGAGCCACTGCCAGTCTGAATAGACAATACTGACCTTGATGGACCAAAGGTCTAATTCAGTACATGGCAGCTTCATATGTTCATATGTCAAAAAGTGAGCCTCAAATGCAGACTCAAATGTCCTTTGATGGACATTCCAACTCGACCAAAATGTGACATACACTCTCAGCTTAGAGCTGCAAATTTAAGCAAATAATAGATGCAATTTGGTGAAAGATGTTTTTTGTTAACTAATATAGACTGTCATATTAAATCACTTAAAATATCCGTAGATTTTTATTATGGCTGAGGCTTCAGAAACTGGAAGTGGCCTGGGCTATCTTTGGAGTTGTGAGAGGGCCTGTTCTCAGCCATCTAAGATACTAAGATTAGTTTCAGCTTTCAAAGGGGACCTTGTGATAGACAAAGTTCTCTGCTGTAATTGCTGCAATCTTTCAGCAATTTAATTTTTGGAACATCTGTAACTCTGATCAGTAATCACGAAGGCCCCATATTACTGTGGTTGCACCCATAGGTCAAGCTGTGAAAGCAGAAGATGCAGATTCATTTTTTCACTAAGATTGCAGTTATCATAAGAAGTGAGAAACATGGATCATGGTGACCTAGAATATTTACTTTTTAAATTAAGCCATAATATTACAGCTGGTGAATGCTCAGTATCGATTATCTCCATATGATTTTCTGCAAAGAACTCTGTACCACAAAAGAGAAAGAGAAGACAACTTTCATACCCATGTTATCATTTTCAACTCTCCTTGACAGGAGAGTATTATTCTAGTGATGCATGGCACCTTTCCTGATCATACAACGGAAGGCTGGCACATACATAATACATCTCTCTCAGGGCCAGTTTCTAAAATTCTGTATTTTGGTAAACAGATTCCTGTGTTTTAGTACAGATGACTTTATAGCCTTTATACACAAAAACCTAGAAGTTATTTCCCCATACATGGCACCGGTTGAAATAAAAAATTATATCCCAACTCCTAACTTTGGCTCGAGGCAGATTACAATAAGAAAATAAAACAGTAAAATTATAGCAATAAAACAAACCAAAACCGATGCCCAAAAAGAATATACCAAGTCAGGCATTCAGTTCTCAAATTCAATCTTCACAGCAGCCACATAGCTGGCCAATACAGAGACCATCGTACTGTTTGGCTTAATACTGTGCAATGCCAAAGCACGTTTCTTGTCTGATTGGAGAATGATGGTTGGAGTCCTATAACCACTTCACAACGTGTTCTATCTCACACCTGCACTGCAGGAGTGACAAAATACTGCTTACTACAACAGAATTTTAGAAACAACCAAGCTTCCTTCCAATAGCCAATTTAAAAAGAAAGTCCATAATGGTTTTTAAAAATAAGAATGTTTGAATGTATTTGGCCTCCATCATAGCTATCGACTGCTCTCTTTCTCTCTCAGCTTGTACAGGGCACCTTCCTGGCCCCACTGACAGCTCATTTGCCTGTTGTACTCAAAGCACGTTTGGCTTCCATTAATTCTCTGAATCACTTAACACAAATATTGGAATAGTACTTTCTCTATGTGATGGGACATACCTGCTGTCCTTCCCAGCCCTACCCAGTAAACCAAAAGTAAAGTCACACAGGCAAACAAAGCAAGCCAACCAGCTGTTTCCCTTAGCAGCATAAATTCCTTCTCATCTCATTAGACAGAACCTGTTGACAGAGCAATGCACATTAATCCAGAGAGCGGCATAGTGAACCCTGCCTGTGAAGTGGAGAGGCCAGGCCCTCTGATCCTGCCAACAAAGCCAAATGATACTACACCATGGGATGTAGAGCAAGGGGCTACTGTCACTTCCCCTTTAACCTTGTTCTTTTGGACATAAAGGGTGGGCTTAGTTTTCTTTTAAAACCATTCTCATGTTCTGTCCTCTTCTCGAAACCCAACAATAATTAACAATACACTTTTATTAGAGGTCATGTTGGAAGACACATAACAGGGCTGGGAGGACATACCCAAGTTCAGAATTACATGATCACAAAGATTTTTTTAAAATCACAAAATATCTTCAATACTATGTGCTCTCATTTTAAAATCCATTGATTATCAAACACGTTTTCCTCAATATGACAGAACAACAGGAGGCTACATGTTCTACAGAGAAAAGTGGCACCATTGTGGAATATTATTTTTTTTTAAAAACTCTTGGTCTGTTTTTCTTAGTCACTGACAGAGTGAACACTTTACATGCAAAATGTCACAAGATCAGTCCTTGGTACATCCACTAAAGGAGCTCAAGCATTAGAAACTGGGGAAAATCTTTATCTTCCTATCTGAATTTGAAGACTGGCACGTGGTGGGAGAAGGGAATGACTACAAGAGCTGATGTGAATGGGAACCATCAATTTCATTTTGCTCTGTTTACTTGCTATAAGCATCTATGTCCCATAACTTAACCTCGTGGTTCTCCAGGTGGCTAATAATTAAAATTAAATCCAAATCACAAGTATTAATACAATAAAAACAAACATCAACAGCAAAACCGAAAATTAGCAAGTAAGAGTAGCCTTGCTAGATCAGACCAATGATCTGTTTCAGCTTCCTGTTTTAAATAGTGGCCAGTCACTTTCCTGGCAGGAGCTAGGAATGTCTTACCACATGGCTCCCACTGCCACCCCTGAGGCCAGTGAGTGAAAATAATGTTACAAAAAATGCCATCAGGTGACATTTTTGGGGAAAACCAAGAAGTGATATCGTACCTCTCTAGGAACTGGCAGAAATTCCATGGTTTTATTAGACAGCATGTCCCCCATGTCCCGTCCCACAGAGTCCCACCTGTTGGCAGCCATTGGCTGATAGCCTACCAGCCAGATTCCACAAGCACGGTCTGCAAACAGTGTGATAACATTATCATCTTGGTTGCGACAAGTTTTATATCTAATGCATATATTTACACATGCATTATACATAATGCATATATTTACACATATACACTTGCACATATAAACTTGCACTTCTAATTGCTTGCAACACTTCCCATTTTTGGAGAATCTGAGTCCAATAGCACCTTGAAGACCAACAAAATTCTCCAGGATATAAGCTTTCATAAGTTAAAGTTTACTTTGTCCGAAAATATCTGAAAAATTACGTTTGTCTTTAAGATGCTACTTGGACTGAAACTTTATTCCTTTTATATCAGTAGTCCTTTCCTTATTACTGAAGCAGTATGACATGGCAGTGCTAAACAGTACCTCTACCAGGCCTTCTCCCAACTATGATGTGTTTTAGACAGGAACTTGGGCACCAGTTTGGAAGTGTTTATTTTGTCTGCTTTAAGTAAAGATCAAATAAGCTTATCTGCCATAATAGTCTTAGTGGAGCATGTTAAACATTTTCCCAAGCTTTCACAAAGAGCTGACTGAGTTTTGGTTAATTTTTATTTTAAAAATTAATTTGTTTTTGTAATAATAATGTATAATGCTTTCATTATCTGGGCTGCCATGTAGACAACAAAAACAACTTACATAAGATTTCAATGCAAATACTGCATGTGGATTTTGCAACCTATTAAGCTGATCTGCTGTCACAATTTTCATAGGCAGATGTTGGCAACATACACTTCAGGTGCTAATACAAATGGCAGATCTAGAAGTCACAGGATCACAGCAGGTGACATTGCAGATGAGCATCGATATCAAGAAATGCTCATACTAGTAACTTTGAGGAAAAATGGCCTTAATCTACCAAGTATCAGATTGTATCAACCATCAGCCCAAGGTCTAAAGTTCCCTGACCTTAATGAAGAGACCTTCAATTATAGCCCCATTTCCCATACTCATAAGCATACAAAAACCTGCCACAGTAGTGATGTGATTTTAATTCTTTTAAAAAATACATAGTTAAAAGACAATGTCCAAAGTTCGCTTTTAAAAAAATTCTACAGTCAGTCAGTCAATGTTTATTACAGTGAAAAACCAGAATAAGATCAAAACATCTCTTAAAACCATCTAATATTTATAAAACTCGGAGCTCAAAAATTCTACAGTAAATTCTTAGGTCTGTTACCTCACTGCACTCTTGAGTATAGCACCTAGCCAAGACTGTATTGGTAACTGAACATTTGGGAAGGGGACATAATGCAGCATTTGGACTGCAGAAATCTGCAACCAAGCCAAAATCTGAAACAGAGCTGAAATAAACCATAACCATTAATGTTAAAAGAATTAAGACATTATATAGCTGGGCCATTCTTTTTCTTAAGTTCCTTGTTTGCATGGACCAAGTTACGACAAGCATACAAGAACCATACCACCACCACCACCAGACAGACAGCAGCTAAAGCAAAGAAAAATACAAAATATACCCATCCATAAAACTCTGCTTAAGACAGATTTCAAATACATACTTAATGGTACTATATTTATTTTACCTCCTGACTAAAATCTAGATATAATCTAAATACTCCCAAGGTTCCATTTTTCCCTAAGCAGTACTCCCAGACAGTTCTACAATTAATTTTTCTCTCCTTCCCTAATCCTAACAACTGATCCTACATCCTTTTATTCCTACTGCAATGACCCCACTCCCTAACCACCAAATTTTTTCCCTGGAACTTCAGTTTCCAAAAACTTTTGAGTTTATTGTTTATGCAACACTCAACTATGGTTCAGGAAGGGCACTGCCACCCACACCATCTATTAAGATAAAGGCACTTCTGTCAGAACAGGCAGATGCCTATTGGAAAACTTGCTTGACACATTTACCCTTCTCTACCTTAGTGAAAGTTAAACACTGTCTCCCCAAAACTGTAAATGCAATTCAGGTACCTCTGGGAACAAACATTTATTTTACCACAACCCATTCTTGATATATTCTTTCTGTTGCACTAAAATAGCCAACCCAGCATCTGAAGTTGAGCTTCATGAAAAATCTACATCCAGTTTAATTTTTTCTACAGATATTACACTGAGGCTGCCTGACTCAAAGTTCCCTTGAAGTAGATTAATCAGCTGCCACTAAGACAACATACATTTAAATGCTTACCCCCAGTCAATATTAATTTTAAATTATTAGTTTTATGTGTCCTGACCTGGATAGTCCAGGGTAGCCTGATCTCATCAGATCTTGGAAACTAAGAGTCACCCCTGGTGAGTATTTGGATGGGAGATCACCAAGGAAGTCCAGGTCACTACAAAGAGGCAGGCAATGGCAATCCACCTCTGAATGTCTCTTGCCTTGAAAAACCCGTGAGGTCACCACAAGTCAGCTGTGACTTGAGGGCAATATATACATATAATTACATTTAATGACTGTGCCTGTTCTCTCTCTGTGCTTTGAATCCCCTCTCAGGACACAGAGATGACATCACATTCATTTCCTTAGATAAACCTCCTCAAATCCCACTTTTCTCCAGGAAGCCCATGGCTCAAGTGCTTAAACAGTGAACTCTAACTGAAGTCAAACCCATGCAGCTGCTTGGTAATGCCTTTAATACCCAGCTATCTGTCTCATACTTCCATTCTCTCCATGTGTTCTCTCTTTCACCAAACCAATGTTTGCTTATGTGACACTAGAGCACAATGCTCATTGGCAGTGCTAAACATTATAATTTACTCCTGCTAACACTAATAATTCATCACAAATGAAGAGACAAGTGTCAATAAGCACTATTTTAATCCCATTTTTACAATTATACTTTGAGGGCACATAACCATGTTTCAGTGAAGTACAGAAGTCTATAATCAGAAAATATACTGCCTTGTGCACCAGGAGACCTGGCTTCTCTAGAGTTGATACATTAATGATTTTCATGGATAACTTGCCAGCTGGTGCAGGTGGCATTCTGCTCTGGAGCCCAAACACAGCTGCTCTGGGATTTCCCCAAGTTCCATCTGCCAACTGTCCAGGGCACCAGCTCAGTTTTCAAGCTGCATCACGAGATGTGGTCAGGACGGACAAATGCCCCCCGTACTTATGGTCTGCTCTCTAGAAAGAAGGCATTACAATACAGCCTTTTCCTAGAAAAAGCTTAAATTTCATTCCACAATGGACCACAATGTCCTACACATTAAGAAGTTAAAGCAGGGCTCAACAAATCCCAGGTGGTAGGTAGGAATTTCACTGCAGCGCCTAGTATTTTCAGCAATTATTTTATTATGACGACATATATATTTCTATACCTCAATGCATTTGTCATATCAAAATTGCGAGAGCTGAGTTTCTCTTAAGGAGACACCGTGTAGCTTTTGTGGTAGCAATCATTAGAAAATATGGGCATTAAAGTACAAAACCTTGAAGGCTGAAAAATGAGTCTGGCCCCTAAATTTTATGGCTGACTTCTAGAACGAAAGAAAATTTGCCAATGCCTGAATTAAATTACTCCTTTTAAATAGTATATTCCCTAACAAGGTTTAAAATGACTGCACAGATCACTAGCAATTCACTGAAAAAATATGTAAACCTTCTATTGAAATATTGCATCCCAAAAGGGAATTTCATATAATTGAGTAGTTTAGATGACATTAAAGCATATCTGAACTTCATTCTTGCTCTCTGCTTCAAACAAGAATGCTGATCACAGGAGTGAATCCAGAAGACAGAAATCAAATGCACATTGCAGCCAACGCTGGCATAACATCAGCAGCTGATTGAAAACAAAGCCAGCTTAAGCCTCATGTATGAAAACCAACAATCACAGAAATAGTACTGTGAAATAAGGCTTTGTAATGGTTTTGTATTCCGTTTACATACTGACACAGATAGATTTCCTCTTCTGCAGTTATCTCGATATACATGCTCTATACACATTACTATCCTCAAGAGACTTTCTACCTAGATGTACAGACCTAACTCAGTAAGCCTACATGGGATAGTGGGGATTTGACCATGGGTCTCCCAGATCCTTGTTAGACACTTGAACCACCACCATGCTGGTAGCCCATACTAATGATATCATACTATGGATAATTAACTGGCTAATTAATAGGAAACCGAGAGTGAGTATAAATGGGCAATTTTCTCAGTGGAGGATGGTAAGCAGTGGGGTACTGCAGGGGTCAGTACTCGGTCCGATGCTTTTTAACTTGTTCATTAATGATTTGGAGTTGGAAGTAAGCAGTGAAGTGGCTAAATTTGCAGATGACACGAAGACTGGTGAGAACCAGGGAGGATTGTGAGGCACTCCAAAGGGATCTGTCAAGGATGGGTGAGTGGGCATCAAATGGCAAATGGGGTTCAGTGTGGCAAAGTGCAAGGTGACGCACACTGGAGCCAAAAATCCTACCTATAAATACACGTTGATGGGGTCTGAACTGGTGGAGACTGACCAAGAGAGAGTTCTTGGAATCGTAGTGGATATCTCAATGAAAATGTTGAGACAGTGTGCTACTACAATAAAAAAGCCAACGCTATGCTGAGGATTATTAGGAAGGGAATTGAAAACAGATCAGCCAGTATCATAATGCCCCTATATACATCAATGGTGTAACCTCATTTGGAATACTGTGTACAGTTCTGGTCACCACACCTCAAAAAAGATAATATAGCATTGGAAAAAGTGCAGAAAAAGGCAACTTGAATGATAAAAGGGTTGGAACATTTTTCCTATGAAGAAAGGTTGAAGCGCTTGGGGCTCTTTAGCTGGAGAAACGATGACTGAGGGGTGACATGATTGAGGTTTATAAGATTATGCATGGGATAGAACAGGTAGAGAAAGAGGTATTTTTCTCCCTTTCTCTCAATACAAGAACTCGTGGGCACTCAATGAAATTACTGAGCAGTCGGGTTAGAACAGATAAAAGGAAGTACTTCTTCACCCAAAGAGTGATTAACACATGGAATTCACTGCCACAGGAGGTGGTGGTG
Source organism: Lepidodactylus listeri (assembly GCA_029233225.1). Classification (NCBI taxonomy): domain Eukaryota; kingdom Metazoa; phylum Chordata; class Lepidosauria; order Squamata; family Gekkonidae; genus Lepidodactylus; species Lepidodactylus listeri. The sequence continues at coordinate 28,377,505 of JARCFY010000009.1, forward strand.
GCTACAAGCATGGACAGCTTCAAGAGGGAATTAGATAAACATATGGAGCAGAGGTCCATCAGTAGCTATTAGCTACAAGGTATAGATAGGAACTCTGGGGCAAGTGATGCTGTGTATTCTTGATGCTTGGAGGGGGCAACAGTGGGAGACCTTCTAGTGTCCTGGCCCCACTGATGGACCTCCTGATGGCACCTGGTATTTTTGGCCACTGTGTGACAGAGTGTTGGACTGGATGGGCCATAGGCCTGATCCAACATTGGCTTCTCTTATGTTCTTATGATATCAGGGGTCCTGTAAAAAGCTGCACTTCCAAGAGTTTCTGGGATGCTGTTGCAGCAGCATTCATCCAATGCATCATATAAGAGGAAAGAGGAGAAAGGGAAGATCTCTCTCTGTCCTGCTGCTAGACATGGGAAGACGGTGGAGAGCCAGTTTGGTGTAGTGGTTAGGTGCGTGGATTTTATTCCCACTCCTCCACCTGCACCTGGCTGGATGACCTTAGGCAAGCCATAGTTCTGTACCAGCTGTTCTCTCAAGGACAGCTTGGGAAAGAGCTCTCTCAGCCCCACCTACCTCACAGGGTGTCTGTTGTGGGGAGGGGAAGGGAAAGGAGTTTGTAAGCCGCTCTGAGACTCCAAGTGAGTGAAGGGTGGAGTATAAATCTAATCTCTTCTTCTTCTCATCAAAGAAAGTTACTAACACGAGAAAAACTTCCAAAGAAACAGTAGAGGATGTGCCTTAGGACAACACATATATGGAACAGGAGAAAAAGCCCCAGAACTGACATATCTGTAATTGGCTTTTATTCAGGGAGTGAGAACAAAACCAAGGCTCTGATCCATTCCCTGTCTGTGCTCTTTTGCATGAAGTGACAAGAGAACACAGTCTATGGACATTTTCACTCATGAAGATTAAACTGTCTTCGAGCCTCATGCACAATTTCTGCATACGTCTAACCAATGTTTATATTGCACAGATAGAATGTGGAAGTACTGTGTGTGTAAAATACAGGCCAGTGCACATGCCAAGCTTATTTCAAGCTCATATATGTACAGAACTGTAGTTCTGTCCATCCAGTGGATGTACTCCAGTCCAAATATTCATGGGAATCTGTTTTTTCAAAATGTTTATAACACACACCTGAATTCCTCACTGGTTCAACAGTTTTAACAGAAAATAAGCCTGAAATTATTATAATTATTTAATTTGTATTATTTCATCCTTCCTTATTTACCCCAACCCAATACACAAAATCCAAATTCTGTAAAATCTCAATTTTTAAAAAAATGATGCATCTTATCAGGGCTGGTGGGTGTCCTATTTGTACATCAGCTACCCAATTACATCAACTTCCTTTTGTAACTGGAAAACTAGTGCTTATCTAAGGATTGTTCTTTACATCTCTCCCTGCTTGTTCATGGAAATAATTTTACTTCAAAGAAGCAACTGGCAGAATGGATCCCTATCAACTTCCTTTTAGAGCACTTAATTTCAGCTTGATTCTGCTGAAAAGGTTTCTTGCCAACAACATGCATCAACTAAGAACAAATTAAATTTGGGGGTCACGGTCATGCCAGAATAAGCACCATTCATTGGTTTCAAATATTCAGATGATAAAAGGAAAACCAAGCATATAAAAATAAGAGAAACAGTGTTTCCCATCAGTCCTTTATTATGATCTTCTCCCAACGAATGCTTTCAGCCAGTGTTTTAAAACTCTTAACCCCAAATTTCTGAACACAGAGTAAGCATTTATATAACTACTGGGTTGTGTGTGTGTGATTTGATAAAAAGGAGCACGTTGCTACTGTACAGGTGATAATATCTAAGGCAAGAGTTGTAGTTATTTTCACAATGATATGCATAAAGAAGAATACATTCAAAACAGTTTGTGTCTGTATTTTTTTTAAAAAAACAGAGGGAGCTGAAGCTGTGTGTTTTTTTACCTTGCCTAGCTATTATTAAAAATACTCTAACAAAGCATTGATAAAGGTTATCCAGAGTTGCAGCACATCAATAGGCGCAGAAAAAGAGGACAAGGACAAGTTGCCTTCCATTATAGACAGTTCCAAAATATTAAGCTTGTTCTACTTTATGAACAGAAATCTGTATAAGAGCTTGAGAGAGATAATTTAAGAACCCTTTTGTGGAATACACTTGGAACAAAAGAAGTGAACACAGGAATAAGGTCTTGTTCTCCTTATCACACCCTTACTAGCTCATTAAGTGAAGACAATTGGACAACCCCTTTCTTCACAGCACAGATTGTTTCTAAAAGCTTTCAACTATACAGAGAAGCTGGACTACCCATAAGACTACCCATAAGTCCTATGTCATTTTTGAAAGGAGGAAAATTGAGTTCACAACTTGATCATCTGTTTATCCATAAGAGTCACAGAACAGGAATGATGCAATATATAAGCAAGTCCATATTTTATGGTACTGCTTATAATTACCATTATGAAATTCCAGCAGAAACATTTCAGAACAGTGAATAAGTCTGAATTTGTGCCCACTTTCCTTTCAAGCTTGGGTTTAGGTAACTTGAGCCTTTGCACAAAGACTTTGATTTCGCAAAACAACTGCCTTGCCCAGACACATAATCGATCTCAAAATCCATTGAATGGACTGAAGCCTAGATGTATCAAATACATGCCACCAGATGGCATCTTAAAATCAGTTAACTGTATACTAATACTGGAGGATATCTTCTGAAGCAAACAAGTGCAGTGCAAGAACCCAAAGTGGAAATTATCTGTATTACAAATGAAAACTCACTTTGAAAGCATTGAATTGAGCGCCCCCAAACTGAATCTGAGATATTACTTCTAGAATTAACAATCCACATTCGGAGTTCTTCCTTTGTGCCTATGAGTGTTCAAAACCAGCACTGTGAGAATCTATAAAACCAATGGCATTTTCAAAAGGTTGCTGCAAATATCACTTTAACTATAATAGCATGTTCTGCCAAGTCTATGAACTTAGTACTTTGTTCAGCAATATGATTTTTAGTCCAAGCCCAAAGAAGATGAAGAAGAGTTGGATTGATACCTTGCCCTTCACTCGGAGTCTAAGAGTGGCTTACTATCTCTTTCCTTCCTCTCCCCACAACAGACACCCTGTGAAATAGGTGGGACTGAGAGAGCTCTGAGAGAACTGCTCTTGAGAGAACAGCTCTGAGAGAACTGTGACTGACACAAGGTCACCCAGCTGGCTGCCTGTGGAGGAGTGGGGAATCAAAACTGGTTCTCCAGATTGGACTCTGCCGGTCTTAATCACTACATCAAACCGGAGAAAAAATCCAACATTATGCAAAGCTAAGTGGAATAATGCAAGGAAGACCAATGGATGCCTACTAGTTCAAAAGGTAACATCTCATAAAAGCGGAGGGGGAGTTACAGCTCATGTCCTGTTTACAAGTAACCAGGGCCAAACCAAATGTCTAGGTGTATATTAATATTAGCCCAATGGCAGTTTCTTCCCTGCAGTGCTCTTTCAGAAGGGGGTGCTGCTCTACTGCCATTTGTCCCGCCCCTCAAGCCCCATTCCCCAGAGATATTTGTACACCCAGATTGCCTCAAGAACAGGGTGTGTGTGTAGGGGGACAGTTCAAAGAGAAGAGTTAAAGACCTATTTGTTGCAAAACACCGCCTCTTGATGATGTATTGGGAGGAAAGAACAGCAATCAGGCTAATGGAGCAAGCAACTGCAGGGTAATATTTAGTTTAGCCCTCACATAAACCTGGCACTCTGCTTCCAATGGATCTTTATAAGAGCTAACAAACCACACACATCCACTGACATTTATTTCTGAATCTATTTATCGAACCACATAAACACTTGGCCCTTCAGGGAAACGAAAGATAATTCAGATACAATAGTAGGAGTTCTAGGAAGGGAGGCAGTATGGTGTAGCCTGATGTCTTCAGATCTCAGAAGCTAAACAGAGTTAGTACTGGAATGGGAGATCACCTAGGAAGACTCTGCAGAGGAAGACAAACCACCTCTGCTTCTTACTTGCTTTGAAAGTCCTTTGCTGGAGTCGCTGTAGGTCAGTCATGGCTTGATGGAACATACAAAAATAGTAGGAGTTCTTATAGTTCAGGGCCTGCCCAGACATTTCTGAACTGCCTGAGACCCATACAAGTACAGCGGCACTTTAAAGACTCACAGAATTGATTCTAACATGAATATTTGTGACTCACAAAATATTATGCTGGAATAAACTTTGTTCAGGGGCCACTGGACTTCTGTTTAATTGCACTTCAGCAAGCTAACATTTATTTATTTATTTATTTGTTCCATTTATATCCCGCCTTGCCAGTTTTTCAACCGGCTCATGGTTACCCCTCTGGAATTAACATTATCATTCAAGTCCCAGGAGGCAGTCTCCCCTGTGCACAGTGAAGTACCTTATGGGAATAAGAGAAATAACATCTGGCAGTGGGGTTCTGCTGAGCTAAGTTTTCTTTAAGCTTTTTCCCATCCCAAATGAACCAAGGGAGAAGCCAAATCAAACTGGCACCATGGTGCTCAAGGAAGGGGACTGGCTTCTTACCCCACCATGCCCTTACCTCAAGGGAAGGGAATGATTCCCCCAACAACTATAGCAGGTGGGGCAAGTCAGGTGGAATATGGGAACCTTTCTTCAGCCCTCATAGCTCATGTCAGCACTGGAGAAGAGGCAATTTCAGTTAAAAGGACTACACAGGAAAAAGTGTTAAGTCTACAAGTAGCTCTGATACAATTTCTTAATCCAAGCAGCTGTTTTGAAACTTTGAAAGGGGAAAAAAAAAGGTTGGAAAAGCCAATCACAGTTCTCCTGTATGCGATGTAGCTGGGCCTTAAACAGCATTTCTGAAAACAGTGACCTACTATGTAAATTTAGTGTCTGCCAGCCTGGGCTGTAAGAAGGTCTGCTGATTTATTTAGTTAATTCCTATGCAAGATGCACAACACACAAGCATACCCCTACGTGGCAGGTTGGAAGCATACCACTGTGGTTGACAGAATCTATGACAAGAGGAAAAGTACACACCTTCTTTCCCTCTCCCTCCCCTTTCCAATTTTGTTCTAATGTGCTGAACGAGGAGTTCAGAAATTTTCCATGCAGACAGTACATCTATTTTGGACATTATTTTTTTACAGAACAAGACATGATTTCTGGATAGTCTCAGGGATCCACAGATGTACCAGCCTACTCATCCCTGGATTTCAGTGTATTTAAATGCAGTCCCTTCTGGGGCCAAAATCTGTCCTGCTAATTCCCTGCTATTTCAATGGGAATCAAGACTCGCTGGCAATGCTACAGAGGTGGAAGAGTATAGTGCAGCTGTAAAGAAGAATTTAGGCAACACCCACCAGCATTATGCCAGGATTTGTGAAGCATTACTAGGTGCTAATTCCTAAAAATTTAGCTCTAAAGACATTATTATAATAGAAGCTGAGAAAGGTGAAAAGACGAGGAATCAAGCCCCTGAGAATGGAACAAGACTCTCTGGAATGGATTCTTTTTTTATCAGTTCATTTCTCAGTGCACTTAGCTATATTTAATCCACAAGATACATAGCCTACTATTTTATATAGGGATTAACTGCATACATCCTCATATTATTCTTGGATCAAATTGTGTACCTTTAGTCATTTTCTTTGGTTTATCAAATCACATTAATGAAATATATTTGTCCTTTATTTGTTAGTAAAGGCTGAGGAAAAAACAACAAACTCACACTTCAGATGCATGATTTTTGAATCCCTTCTCTTGAGTTTACAGATGGAATGAAACAACTGCTACCAGAAAACATCAGCATTTGCCACAATTCCCAGTGCTTGGGCAGCCAGCAAGAAATGTGGCCACAAGAATGTGGGAAACAAGTGAACTGATCCAGTGGGATTCCAGAAAAACACACCTCACTAAACCAAGAATGATGAGAGCACAGAACATACACTTATATCAAAGTGGACCATCTTATTAATTTAATGAATCATATTTAAAGGACAGGAGAACTCACAGAGCCAGTTTGGTGTAGTAGTTAAGTGTGTGGACTCTAATCTGGTAGAACCGGATTTGATTGCAGCTGCTGGCTGGTCTTGGGCAAACCACAGTTCTGTCAGAGCTGTTCTTAAAAGAGCAGTTCTCAAAAGAGCTATCTCAGCCCCAATTACCTCACAGGGTGTCTGTTGGGGGGGGGGGGGGGGAAGGAGTTTGTAAGCCATTCTGAAACTCCTTCAGGTAGTAAAGGGCAGAGTATAAATCCAATCTACTCCTCCTCCTCCTCTTCTTCTTCATCACTGGAGGATGAGCAGGGACTACTGCAGACCTGTAACTATCCCAACTGTGCAATATAAGTGCTGAGATTTCTCCCTACTTGTAACCAACTCTCATTCCAGGGACTTTCTTCATTTTCATGAGGCTCTGCTACCCCCATATACATGAATGCATGAAGCTGCTTCATACTGAATCAGACCATTGGTCTATCAAGGTCATTACTGTCTATTCAGACCTCAGGAAGAGGTCTTTCACATCACTTGCTACCTGACTCCTAGCTGGGGATGCCAGGGTTTGAACGTCAAACCTTCTGCATGACCAGTAGATGATCTACTGCTGAGCCACAGCTCCTCCTCCCCTATGCCACTGTTCAACTTAATACTATGCCTCGATGAAATGAAACACAGTCATCTTAGTTTCATCTCACATGCCTGCGTGGGCCCAGTAATGACATAAAAAATTCTCATCTCCCCCTTGGAAACCATGTTCATAGGCTTAGCAATTGCAGCTCAAAACAAAAATAGAAGAGTATCAGTCACCATGTGCTGAAAGAGACACAAATAAATGCAGTGGTGCATGATTACAATTGTGTGCATTCAGCACATTTTCAAGTCTTTCACATACATATACACACCCACTCCCTCAGTTATGGAATCTGGTGTACCCAAAATACAAGTTGCTTACCTGTAACTGGGGATCTTCAAGTGGTCATCTGTGCATTCACACCTCTGGGATATAGTGTACCTGCGCTGACCTCGATCGGTATCTTCGAAAGTGAAAGGAATTTTCGTGCTCTCTCTCCGGTCATGTGCAGGGCTCCAGTGTGCATGACCAAGGGAGGGGCACGACAATCCTGCCAGTTCCTTCTAACCGCTGCCATCAGTCTCCGAGCAAGACAGGAAAGACCACAGCAGAGGGGAAGGAAGGCGGGTGGTGTGAATGCACAGATGACTACTTGAGGATCCCCAGTTACAGGTAAGCAACCTGTATATTTTCTTCATGGTCTCTGTGCATCACACCTCTGGGAGATTAACAAGCAAGAAAAAAACGTACCTGGAGGAGGGAACTGGAGGTCTTAAACTCGCACCGCCTGGAACACAGCTCGCCCCACCGTGGAACATTGGTGGCGACGGACATTGAGGGCATAGTGCCTTACAAATGTGTGAGCGGAGGCCCAGAAAGCAGTGTTACAGATGTCTCCCAAAGGCTGTGGAAGGCTGTGGAAGTAGCTATTGCCCTGGTGCAGTGCGCACAAAGCGGACCAGGCAACAGCTTCTTTACCAGTAAGTAGCACAGTTTGATCGTCTCCTCAGTCCACTTGGATAGAAGCTGAGATGACCGCTTCCAACCTTACCATGGCAGGGCATGGCAGACAAAGAGGGCTGGAGATCTTTGAAAAGACCAAGTCCTATTCAATAGAAGAGCAGGGCTCTTTTCACATCCAGCGCCTGAAGACAATGCTCTTCCTCCTTCTGAGGGGACAGAAAGAACACTGGAAGAATGATATCTGCTTTCATATGACACTCTGAGTCAATCTTGGGTAAAAAGGAGATGTCTGGAGCCAGGGTAACACCATCACAATGAAAGGTAAAGTAAGGTGGGTCACAACGGAGCGCAGAGAGTTCACTCACCCGCCTAGCAGATGTGATGACCACCAAGAAAGTGGTTATCCATGACAGGAGTTGTACACTACAGGTGGCCATTGGTTAAGAACATAAGAACATAAGAGAAGCCAATGTTGGATCAGGCCAATAGCCCATCCAGTCCAACACTCTGTCACACAGTGGCCAAAAACACCAGGTGCCCTCAGAAGGTCCAGCAGTGGGGGCAGGAAGCCCTTCCACTGTTGCCCCCCCAAAAAAACACCAAGAGGGCTTGCCCGTCAGTCTCGCCAGAAATAGAGGTAAGTCCCAAGCAGGTGTTGGTCCCCGAGACAGGGGAAATATGTGATTGAGACCCTTCATAAATTGTTTTGTCCTTGGGTGGGAAAAAACTGAATCACCTTCTATTTCAGGGTGATTTGTGGAAATAGTGGCCAGATAGACCTGTAGAGAGGCACAACTAAATCCCATGTCAATACAGGAGAGTAGAAATCTGAAAACAGCATTCAGAGCCGTGGGAGGCGAGGGCAGCCCTTCCAAACTAAGGTAAGCCACAAACTTCTTCCATTTTCCGTCGTAGGATCGACATGTAGATGGCTTTTGGCAATTGAGGAGCATGTGGGCTATTCTGTCACTCATTCCCATTACAAAATGTGCCACACAGTCATCCGGGGCGCTTGGGTTAGATCCATATCCAGATCAGAGTCCGTGAAATGGATAGGACGCAGCAAAGGTGAGGTGGAATCACCTTGTAGCTGCCCAAGGCCCACAGAGTCAAGAACTGCAGCCCCTGCCAGGGCTGTGTCCAATGCGATGTGCGTAGATGAAGCACTTTTAGAGAAGGTACCCTTCTTGTGCTTGCTCTGCCTGTCATCCTTGCCCTCCTTACACTTCTTGGCAGGAGTAGGGGCTTCGGACTGGAAAGTCGACATCAGTCATTTCGGCATTGACCTTTCGACATCAATGACACTCAGCGTCGAGGATAGTGCAGTCGCCGATCCTGGAGTTGGGGTAAACAGCGAAGCATGTCCAGACATATCTTGCAAAGACACTGTTGGAGAAAGAGCCTGCTCTAATAATGCAACACGGAGTCTTGCGGCAAAGTTCTTCCTCGTCTGCTTCGAGAACCTGGCACAGTGAGCACAGGAGTCCACCTGGTGCGCTTCTCCAAGGCACAAAAGGCAAAGCAAGTGTCTATTGGGGGAGGGGATTTTGCTGCTGCACTTTAGGCACCATTTAAAGAAGCCCCACCGTTTGGCCATAGGCTGGGGGTGGGGGTGGAGGGGAGTAAACTGCTGAAGCAGAGTACTCTAAATCAGTTCTGTCTCAATAAGAAAGTATTATTTAGGCAATTCATAGAAAGAGGTAGATAAGAGAAGAAGAAAAAGAAAATACCGACCAAAGCGAAGAGGGTCCTACCAGTGCAGTGGTCAGAAAAGAACTTGCCGGGTTATCGTGCCCTTCCCTTGGTCATGCAGACTGGAGCCCTGCACGTGACCGAGAAGAGGGCACAAAAATCCTTTCTGCTTTAGAAGATACCGATCGGGGTTGGTGCAAGCACAATATATCCCAGAGGTGTGATGCACAGAGACCACGAAGAAGATCTTAAAATTTCCGTTTTTAAGAAGAGCGTTATGCAAAGCAATCAATAAGAAGTCTGTTCTATCTGTATAATGCGGGATGGGTTTCCTAATCAAGGAGGGAACAAGATCCTACTTGTTAGTAGCAGCTGAGTAACATTTTTCCAAACTTACTTTGCTCTCTGTACCCAAGCATATAAGGCCTGGGTGTGCCCAACGCTGTCACTCCTTGGAAGTGTAGCCTAGAGCTAAGCAGAAGATCAGCTAGTGGAGAAAGAAGACTGGCTTAGCAATAGGAAGCTTCCCCTTATTTCCTTGTTTGTTCTGTTGTTATTTCCCCCCCTCTATATTATTAGTAACTTTGAGTCTTCACTGGGGAGGAAAGAGGAATATAAAATATACTAAATAAATAAATATCAGATGAAACCAGCCTGCATGTATAGTTTTTTTTTTTTTGCTTTTAACAACACTCTAAATTTTATAATTAGAGAGTGAAAATATAATTTAAAAAACAAGTTGTATTATAGGAGGTGCTGGATTTCTCTCTCATACCCTAAGCACATTGCTTTATTTATATATTTAAATCATATGAGGTTTTACAAGACTGCATGAAGACTGAGCTACAGCTGCTGCCAATTTATGTCTTTGAGAGCCAAACAGCCCAACCTTTATTAATTGAACAGGAGTAAATATATGCTTGAAAATCAATGAAGTCTGAGTATGTTTTCCCCCTCAGGACACTTACTCAGAGTTATGCCCTACCACACATTATCATTTGAACATATAAATATTAACATTTCAATTAATTTGGCAGTCACACTGGCTTTTGTACAAACTCAGTTGTAGAACTTCTGGGGGGGGGGTGCTTTTCATTGCTTGCAAATTCCTGCCAATATAGCATGAGCACCCAGTTGCAATCTGCTAGAGCTTTAATACTAGCAACTAGCTGAAATGGAGCAGACTAAAAGGGGGGGGAGGGGTTAAGCTGAACATCAGGAAACGTTTAGAAACCAGGGTCTATTAGCCACTGCAATAATTTCCCATGGGAGCTCAGGAAGATTCAGTGCAGTCATTTGAAACTAGAATGGACAAGAATGGAGAAAAAGCCACACAACACAAATTCTGCGCAGGGAAGAGAGATCATGCAGATCTTTGCTTATATAAACTTAAAGCTATTTTCTGAAGGTGTTTTGGGGATCCTGTCTTTATTACACATCATATTAGCATTTGGAAAAACTCTATACTAAAGGTCTGCCAACCAAGATTTTTTTATTGGTGCTCCCAATAACTTCAAACTACACAAGTAGTTTACTTGAAGACAAGTCTTGTCAGTTGCAACAGAATTTGCTTCCCAGTAAGTGCATCAAATGATCTCAGTCCTGCCAGCACAGGTCATGCCAGCACAGTATAACCAGTTCTTGCACTGAACATACCCAGCATCATACCAGCACCATCTCAGAAGCTAACACTATCCTCAGATGTGGTTTGGTGACAAGTATGAAGTGGCCGCAGATCATGAACCAGACAATGTTCATCACGAATTTAGGTTTACGAGCCAGTTCATGCCCATCCCTAGTCTGGATATGTCCCATAATTACAACGGACCTCCAGATGACAGAGATCAGTTCCCTTGGAGAAAACGGCTGCTTGGGAGGGTGGATTCTATGGCACCATACCCCTCCCCTCCCTAAATTTCAGCATCCCCAGGCTCCAACCACCAAATCTCCAGGAATTTCCCAACCTGGAATAGTCAATCCTAGGATGACCCCATCTTGCACACAAGAGATTTACTGCAAAGCCACATAATCCAGCAGAAGTCATTTGTGGGTTAAAAAATTAATTGTTGTACCACTCCCTGGATGTCATCAGAAGCTGCCTGAAGAGTGACCATTCACAAACTGTAACAGCTGAACCTGCTACACCTATATGGTAGTTATATAGGAGCAAAAGTAACTCTGCTACAGGGTTTAAAGTATCTCAAATGTATTTCCTTAGTGGAGGCATAAACCTGCAATATAGGAGAATTCACCTGAAAGCAGATTTCTATCCTTCCAGGGAAAACATGTACAAACTGCAAAACATTTGAAGCTGCCAGACAAGAAGCTGAAATATATTTCTAGTTTGAGGCCAATACCTAGGAATGTATTCTCTTTAAAATATTCATGCTGGCTCCTCAGAACTGTTAATTGTTTTCAGCCTCACCTTTTTGACAAGTGTATGGATCCAATAATCTAGTACATGAATTCAATCATTTCCCCAACATGGTGACCCAACAAAGATGGTCTGGTACAGGGGGTTACAGTGCTGGATTAGATCTATCTACTTTGGAAGCAACTTTGTTTTGCATATCTACAAGCAACTTTGTGTCTTGCATTTCTGATTTTGGGACTATGGAAGAAATTATTTACTTTGGGAGCAACTTTGCTTTGCTGTCTATTTTGGGAGCAACTTTGTTTTGCATATCTACAAGCAACTTCGCGTCTTGCGTCTTGGAACTGTGGAAGAAATTGTATGACTTGCATCTTTGACCTATTTGACTATAGTATCTTCATGCCTTTATGGTTTGTTAAAGTGTATTGTTACTCTTCTTGTATGAATTTTGATAATAGTGTGACTACACAAAAAAGCAAGGAAAAACTTTTGTACATGTAATTTTTTATTAGAGTATATTATGGTTTCATATATCACAGGTAGTCCTTTTTGCAGTACTGGCCAACGTAAACAGCAGAAGAGCACGGTGACCAATATACTACATAAGATAAAATGGAGGGGCCAGCAATCCACAATGATACTGTAACTGAACATCACAATTAACAGCAGAACACTTCTAAATAAATGTTGTCCCAGACATTTGGAAGGTAGAGCCTGGAAGCAAACTCAGCTGAGGCCTCTTATGGAGTACCATCCTCAAAGAAGCTTATTGGGTACCACTTCTGCCCTTTGTCAAGCAAAACTACTGAACCAAATGACTCTGGATGCATCCATAAACTGTGGTGCTTCCCACTGGCAAAAGATTCCCTTGTGTCAGATAAAGTCACTGCCCATTTCACTGGGTTTTCTCTAGCATTTTTTCCTGAATGCTGTTGGGGATTGTTTTGTTGCTGCTACTGTTTTTTAAATTATTGCTGTGTGGTATTCTGCTGTACAATTTGAATAACTGAAGATATGTTTATGTTTTAAGTTTAATATGTTTAAATGCCCCCTTGAACATTCACATAGAAAGACAGGATATAAATGTTTTACCTAATGTAAACACAAATACAAGATTTGTATGAACTGAAAATAGGTGCCAGTTGGCTATGCTATTGTCTGAATTTTAAAAAACTTGACCAATTGTCAGAGGTGCCATGGTGTACTCCCAGCTGAGGACTCTTACTCCATCTCCCAACAGTTATGAAGGACAGAAAGAAAGCTTTCTTGACACCAGGCCACTGAGTGTCAAGTTGTCTTTATCCCGGATCACTATGGAAATTTGTATTTTTTGGTTTGATTTTTTTAAAGTTGCTTTGAGAGTGAAAAGGAGGGGTTAAACCTTTAAAATAAATAGCAGGGGTACAACTTGCTTTCTTCTTGGCATGAACAAGAGGGATAGCTCCAAATAATCTGTTGCAGCTAATACTCCTAAAAAACACAGTTATATAATAATAAGAGTTTTCCAAACGTTGTGCCCTCAGGGAGTGCTCACTCATAGGAACTGGTCCACCAAGTAACAGCTGAGAGTCTGCCATGAAATTCCTGATGGCTGCAGAGAATTCTGGGACATGTTCTAGCATACTTTCTCAGTTCTAAAGAATTCAAGGTTTCTAGGAACACAAAACTTAAGAGTCCAGTGGCACTAGTGTCGGAAACTGTGCAATAACTGGTGCAATCTGTTTTAAATTCTTTGTTTTAATGTTTTAATTAACTGTTTACTGTTGTGTTTTTTGTGATGCTGACCCAACAGTATAAAATTGTGCATGGACCACAATGCCCTGCTTTGCCTCCCTCACTGGTGTTCCACATAGCCCCTTTTCAAAGTATGTGGCAAGCTGTGCATACTTTAGGGGGATTCTCAGAAAAATAGAGTGGGAAACACATCTGCTACAGTTTAAAAGCAAGTTCAAGTAAATATTTCTACTGTGTGTACATGGCATATAAAAGGCCATGTACACACAGGTCTCCAAAGGTTGCTGATTCTCTAGGGCCACAACTCAAAAGGCTCTGACCCAAATTCTAATACATTTTACCCCTTGGTTGGAAGGGGCTTTGCTCCAGAGACAACAAGAAATCTCCTTATTGGTTAGTTCCCTGTTGGCATGTATGACTGCAAATCAATAAGTGACAGGTGTATTGTCTAGTTTAGCCCTGGGACCACCATTGCATTAGGACTACCTCCTCAGTACCACAGGGTACCACAGGGTCAATTCATTCCTTGGATTCTGCCTCTGGACCCTAGCAGACACCTTTCTGATTTGTGTTCTGCCATGCTCTGGCACCTAGCTGAACAGAAGTGGCTCTATAAGCTCCTGCCACTTAAAAGAGAGGGGAGTGGATGTTGCCTCTTCTCTCAAGAAGGACAATCCCTGCCAGCATCTACAGAAAATTGACAGGTGCCTGTTTTCATGTCATCTAGATGGGCATGAGATGGGCCCACCACCTATCCCTGCAAATAACTTAGGGACACCAGTTTGAGAAATGTGGTTTTACAGGAGTTTGGCAATTCTGACAGTACTGGCATCAGAAAATAGTACTATCTTCTGAGCCTATTCATTTACTTAGGTATCAAATTCAGATCCTATTTTTAAGTTCTGGTACTAGTTCTAATGAAATCAATGCAATTTATTTTCAGATAAAATGTCATTTGTGCAACCAGAATCAACGTGCAAATTAAAATTAATATTATTATTCTCCCAATGCAAAATTTAAATTTTGAAAACACTGTTTTAAGAAGCTAATAGAGTCATTCAGCTAATACATTCTATCTGCAACCTGGCCTATGGCATTTATGCTTACTTTCTACTGGTTGTTGCTCACAAATAACTCATTCTTGGAGTTGGGCAAGTAGAGGAAGAAGCAAGAAACTGGCCTGGACAAAATTTACAAAAGAACAACCCAGTATTGCACCTACTATTTAGCAATTCTGTGACAAACTACACTGAGATAAAATAACCTACTGAATCACTTGAAAATCTATAATGGGGGGGGGGGGAGAGCATGTGTGTGGACACACTGACATCATGGTAAAGGTAAAGTTTTCCCTTGTTTGAAAGCCAGTCGAATCCAACTCTAGGGGGCAGTGCTTATTTCCATTTCCAAGCCAAGGAGCCAGTGCTGTCTGAAGCCTTTTTTATGTGGTCATGTGGCCGGCCTGACTAAACACCAAGGTGCATGGGATGTTGTTACCTTCCCACCGAAGCAGTACCTATTTATCTACTTGCAATTTCTTGCTTTCGAACTGCTAAGGTTGGCAGGAGCTGGGGCCAGAGGCGGGAGATCACTCTGTCACGCGGCACTAGGGTCTCGAACTGCCAAGCTACTGACCTTCCAGTCTGCAGCTCAGCGTCTTAACCTCTCAGCCACCGCAACTCCCGACATCATGTTACAAGAGACCAATAGATTGCTCACTTTAAACACTGTTTAACTCCTCCCTATTAAGCACCATTCACAGATGCTTAATTTTGCTGAGAAAGAGTAATGCAAGTTGTCCTCCATGTGTGTGTGTGTTTTTTTTTTTAAAAAGCCCACCAATTTGTTACAGTTTACAGAGAGGAAACTGAAGGTAGGGGCCGCTTCCTATATTATTTAGAAATTATTTCCAATATAATTTGATTCTCTCTTATGTGATGTTCTATATTGTGTTATCAAAAATCTCAGAAAACAGTACATCTACAGGATGAACAAACTGCATAACTTTGATAAAAAGGCTAAGCGGATTCATTCACTGGAAAGGTTTCAGCACAAGCGCCACTGACATGAATGGGAACTGTGCATGAGCACCACAAAATTCTGATGCAGTTATTATTTCAATAAGGCGCTCGAGCAGGAGAACTTGCCACTAGAAGGCAGATCACACAGATGTAGCCTCATTCATGGAATGCAATCAAATGTGGGAGACAATTAAGACAAGAGAGATCAAGGCACAAAGCATTTCATGCAAATTAATGAGTGGGTGAGAAATATTTTTCAGCCTAGGGCAATTTTTTTTGCCAAGTATATTTCATTAATTCCCCTAGCAACATTTTATTTCTGTTCTTCCTTTTATTACTTTTCAATATTGAAGGGTTATTGTTTGTTGTTGTTGTTTTGTGGCATGGCATTTCTTATTTTTTTCCTTCCCACACATGTCAACCATTGATATGTATGTAGAATACACACAGCTTCTGTTAAGAAAACTACTGCAGAGGGACTGGGAGTTTCTGTTACTTTGTAAAGCACTGTGAAAGCTATAACAGTTATAATAATAATCTCAATGAACCTGTCCATTTTCAAAAGACAGATGCATTTATCTGGATTTGGGGACTGCTTTTGCCCGGAATAATCCAGATAATCATCAACAAGAAGGTAAGGTGGTAGTTACTAGTTCCACGTTTCCCAAAACTTCCACAAGGACTAACATGCAGATTAAACCCCTGGCCTATACCAAGTCTTAATGTCTCATGAACCACCAAGGCACACTCAGTGCACCAATCATACAAAATGCAGTCTGCCTTATGCTTGAAACCTTGATTACTGATTCCCCAGCAAGCACAAGGCAAAAATCAGATTTTAAAATTAATGTTTACACCTCACCTTTTCCTTGTGACTCAAGATGGCTTGAATTGAACTCTGAAACAAACTGGGAGCCAATGTATGTATCTTTAAAATAGATAAGGTGTGTTCCCATTGGCTAACCCTGACAATAATCAGGTTGCCATGCTCTGAACTAACTGTAGTTTCAGGGCTGTCTTCAATGGCAGCCCCACACAGGACATGCTACGACCATGAGTTACAAAAGCATGGATCAGTGTGGTCAGGTTGGTTGGGTCTAAGTGGAGGGTTGGCAGATAAGACACTGACAGAAACCAATCCTGGCTACTACAGCAACCTGTTTTTTTTCCCTAACAGCAAGTCTGGGAACATGAACCTTCCCCAACTCTTTACCTGTTCTGCAAATGCCAAAATTCCATCCAAAATAAACAGATTTCATCCCTCCAAGGCCTTGTACTGCCTTAGGCATTTGACCATTTTATCAAGTCATTTGCAGACCACAATACATGACTGGAGGGCTGCTTTGAGTCCCAACTGGGGAGAAAAGGGGGGACATGAATGAATGAATGAATGAATGAATGAATGAATGAATGAATGCATTTATTCAGCTTGATGGGTCCCATCACACACGTCCTAGAGAACAAGCGGGAGTGAAAATACCAGTACAAGAAATGAAGAAAAGAGGAGACCTCATAAGGTGCAAGACCTCAAAAAGGTGCAAGATTGGTTTCCTACAGCCCGATACATTTCAAGACAAGATGTTCTTTGTGGCAACCGAACCCGTTTCTTCAGAAAGAACTGCTTAAGCAATTGTACATGTTAGCTATCTAAAGTAAAGACTATCTAAGAATGTGTTGAATTTGCTACTACATCTTCGAGGTACTGTTTTCTTGTCTTTCCTGCCGTGACCAACAGGCATATCTCCATATCCCTCAAAGTTGGTCTAAGAGTGGTATCAGACAGATGAAAGCAACAATACAAAGTAAACAGGCTCTACGATATCCATTCCTTTATCAGCCATTTATCAACATTCCTGTACGTATCCATTTTGATATAAAATTTTGCGCTTGCACCTACCCGTGACTGGGGCATCTATATCCAGCAAATTTTTTTCCTGACGGAGAATTGAAGCACCCTCTGTTATTATTCTCAAAGCAACACTCTCTTCCAGCCTTCCTTCCTTCATAAGGTGTGCCTTTAGGATATCCACTCGGGGTTTTCCATCATTGTCAAACACTTCCTTCGCTGTGAGCCGATGGCTTGGAGGAAATGGGACAGCTGCAAGAATAAAGATAGATTGGTTCAATACACTAAGTAAATCCATTCATTCCAATAAAAACAAAGTTTTAGCTCTGCTACTGGCCATCAGACTGTCATCGTCCCCCCTCAAAAAAACCCCTCTCAAAGCTTATTAGACTATCAGATAATAAGAATCTTTCCTGGTACAGTTAGCAACCTTCTTAAATGCTTTCATCTATTTCATCTCAAGCACTATTACCCCCATTCTGAAACAAAATAATGGTTATTCCAAAAAGGGTCTGCAGATTGCAATGGATAAGGAAGAACGGAGGGCACAGCTTTTGAAAAGAGCCACACTTTAAAACTATTAGGAGACACAGCTTGAGTTACCCAGGACTCTGTTCTGGCAATGCTTAGGCTTACCAACATATTTTTCAGCAACTGCTCACAACTATGGACCCCACAACAGCTTGGGTACTTCCTGAAATAGCTACAGTAGAAAATCAGACATAAGCACTGAGTGCACACCCCCTATACTCTTTAGGAAGCCTCTGCGTAAAGAATACAAATGAACCTGTTGTTTCGCAGACTGACTGCAACATTAAAATATTTCTATATCAAGGGTTTACTGCAAAGCCTTCCGCTGTCACGTAGCACAGATGGGCTTTATATTATAGGAGTCACGAGACAAAGCTGCTTTCACTTTCGTGCTCCCAGCTGAAAACAAGAGAGGTGATGCTCTGGGTTTCGAGGATCAAGATGCAGCATTATCCCAGCTTAACCCCCTTTCCCAAGCAGCTAAATTGGAGTGGCATTAGAGGCCGGCTGCCTTGCCAGCTTCAGGGTAATTATACTGATCTCAGCTGCTGCTGTGGGTGGGTCAGATTATAGAAAAAGTGAATGAAAAGCTTTGGGGAGAATTCAGAATCAGTGTATGTACAGTATGTATGCAAGCCAGGCCTCATGAAGTGGAGTACATCTCCCAGCATGTACGCCACCATTCCTAGATTTACCACTTGAGTTTCTGGCATTTTAAAGGGCCATTTCAGAGGCCTCTCCCACCCCCCACCCACTTGCAGGAGTGGTGGCTCAAATGCTGAAGAAAATAGGCTCCTTTAAAAAATATGTATTCTGAAAGACTGAGATCTGCAAGCTCTCTCAGTGAACTGCTATTCAGGGTAAGACCGCTGCTAAAAGTGAACAAAGCAACCTAAAGTAATGGGTAGAACAAGTTGTGAAGGGCTTCAGTGTGCAGCTTTGCAGGAACAGGAGACAGGGTATTAGATTACATATGAAGGGAAAGAAAGAGGGAACCTTTTCAGTGGCTGGGAAGTGGTGGCTTTTACTAGTTCAGCTAGTTCAATGTCCACTTTTTAGAGGTTCGATCTGAGCTGCACCCTCAACTGTGTTGTTGAGTCACAGCTGACTGATGGCAACCCCATGAAGTTCCATGTCATAGTGTTTTCAAGGCAAGAGATGACCAGCTGAGCTAGGCTTTAATAACTCAAATAAAATATTGAGGGGGATCAATACTTGGGCTTCAAAATAAAAAATACTCTTTTACAAGCCTGCAAATCTTTTGTCCCAGAACTCACATTTTAAATATATTCATGTTACTTATAAATGAGGTTTCAAAATCTGTTATCCCATCCTAGGTACATATGACGATGCTCTATACCAAATTAGACCACTGGTATTTCTTACTCAGTATTGTCTATTCTGGCAATAGTTCTTCAGGATCTTAGGCAGGGAGAGGTCTTTTTCAACATCTATTAACTAAGATCCTTTATCTGGAGATGCCAGGAACTGAACCTGGGACCTTCTACATGCAGAGTTTTACCATTAAGCCACAGCCCTATGCTAGAGGAGGTATACTATGTACCAGATGGAATGTACCAAAATAATATTTGTAGGAAATGTAACCAAGTTCTAACATGGCTCCAATATATGATTATTCACATGTTCCAAGTAAAATACATATAGGAAATATTTTGGGGAACCAATGGAAAGCCAATTCACCATCTGTTGCCATGACTGTTCAGCCTCCATTTTATGGGCACTGATCTCTATCCCTTGACCTGTGACCAAACCACCTCTTCTGCTGAACTCAAGGAGGTCTGGCAAACCCTTGTCTAGGAGTTGGTCCAGCGGGCATTTTATAGAAGAAAGGAGGCTAGTGAGGAAGGAAAATAGGCAGGATCTGGAACCTTTATTTTGCTGTCAAGTCACAGCTATCTTAAGGCAACCCCATACAGCTCTCAAGGCAAGAGGCGCTCAGAAGTGGTTTGCCACTGCCTGCCTTTGTGTAGCAGCCCTAGACTTCCTTGGAGACCTATCCAAGTAGACAGTGCTGACTTTGATGGCAGCTTCGTGTGTGTTCAAGTACTAACCAGGGCTGACCCTGCTTAGCTTATTTATTTATTTATTTATTTATTATTCTGAGATTCTTATGAGACCAGCTAGCCCAGGCTATCCAGGTGAGGGCACTTTACATGACCCAGAAAGAACCAGTCCAGACAAGCACAGCCAACTCAGTCACTAGGAGTGAGAAGAGAAAGAGAGGGCTCTCCCTTAAGTTTGGCTTTCCCCAACATGAATTTGTATCAAGCAGGAAGTCGATTTTATTCACACAGATGTATGTCTACCATATATAGACTCTCTTGTGTGCACATAGTGACACACTTTGCTGTGGTCACGACAGGACAGAGCATTTACACATCCACCTCCTGCCTTGGCCTGCAAGCTGGAATCAGGGTGGCTGAGTTGTCTGGCTCACTTCACGTTTTTCTGCATCCAGTATAAGGCATTAACAAAGGCAATGCTATGCTTCAAAACAGTAACAAGCTGCAGAAAAGGTTAATGTTTTTGTTTAGTGCTGTGTGCTTGCATCACCAATGCTCTCAGCATAGCTATGGGAATAAGGTTCTTAATTAAACAGTCACTGTGGTGCCAGCAGAGGGGAACACAACACCATTCTTGGCACGCACTGCAGGCACTATTGTTTTCCCCTTTAGCTTCCTGATATTTTATAAAACAGTTTGGCTTTTACTTATCTTACACAGCACCCAAGTTCAGTGTTTTTCTATAAGCACACTGGTACATAGCACATCTTATTTATGGGCCAGGACAGATTTACAAGTAATTTTGGCAAATTCAAATTATTAACCACAACCACAAACCTCAAATACCAAATTTTATGACAGCCTAGAACTTTGTTCCACAATTGATTGCCTCTGGCACATCACATGAACTGGAGTCTCAAGCTGTTCTCCATCACCATTGTCCTCAGACATTTCTTTGATTGCTGTGGTGCCCCAGTCTTGGACATGTTATTGCTTTCTGACAATACACATATGCAGCACACATCATAAAAAACAGAATGGCTAAACTTGGAAACCAGCACAACTAGCTGGCACATGGAAGAACCCAGGGTAAAATGCTGACCCATCCCACACTTTCTGGATCAGTACTAGCCTAGAGAACTGGAGGGTGATAATTCATCTGGCTACGTTTTTTGAAAGCCAGGGCAAAAACTGCAAGGATTTTATTCTATTAGCCGCAGAATTTTGACATCTGAACAAAGTTATACGCCACTGAACTTTATCCTCAATCTCTCAACAAATGACCTGCCTGGCCTATTCTGATGGACTGGGCATAGAACTCATGCATATATGGTGGCCACGTCAACAGTAATGAATATTTCAGTGTTTGAAATTATTATTGTTTTCCTTCCATTGCAGATACACTAGTCAGTGAAAATATAACCTCAAGACCAGGGGTGTTAAACATGCAGCCAACGGGCTGGATCCAGTCCCCACAGGACTCCTATCTGGCCCTTGAGCAACTGGCTCTGTCTTGCCTCCTTCTCCAGTTCTGCTACTGCTGCACTGCAGCTTTCTTTGCCAGACTCTCTCAACTGCACAGGAGATAGACAGGCAAGTCTCTGTTCTCTGCACTGGTTGAGGCTCCTCCCACTCCTCCTTCCAGGGGGAGGGAGGGAATGAGCCAGAGTTTGCTTTCTGACCAGGCTTCCTCAGTTGCACAGGAGACAAAGGCAAGCCTTTCTTCCCTTCCATTGGCTGAGGCTCCTCCCCTTTGCTTGGCTGCCTCAATCACATGGGAGAAATACAAAGGACCTTTAAGACCAACAAAGTTTTATTCAAGGTATGAGCTTTTGTGTGCCTTGCTACAGTGTGTGTGTATTTTCTTGGGCTCTCTGTGTGTGTGTTTTGTTGGGCTCATTATGCTGTGGCTCAGCTGGGTTTGCCTCCCCTTTATCACTTTATTTGTGCCCTCATGATCCAGTCTTTCTCAGTAGGAAAGCAATGTGGACTATTTAGATGAGGAATAACAACAAGCCAGTGAAGTGGATTAGGCTGAGAGTGTGTGTCCAGACCAGTGTTACCTCTAAGCAGAGTTAGTGTGAGCTAGCTCACAGTTGTTTAGCCTCCGGCTTACACATTTTTGCCTTAGCTCAGAAAGGATCGTTCCAGAGCAAACTAATTTAAGCAGTAGCCAAATCGCTCACTCACAACTTTAATGCCAGTAGCTCACAAAGTAGAATCTTTGCTCACAAGACTCCACAGCTTAGAGGGAGTATTAGTCCAGGCCAAGTTCACCCAGCAAATTTCCTTTGTAGATAGGGGATTCTGAACCTAGTTGTCCCAGACAGCAGGCTGATACTGACCACTATACACTGCTATCCTTCTATTCTTGCACTGTCTCATAGGAGTTGCAGTTATTTTTCTGGGGAAACTATAGTTTTCTAGACAAACACATAGCCTTCACTCCGTGACATGATGCCTTCACATGTCCTTGACCAGCAGATAAAGCAGTTTATGTACAAAAGTTCACAATGTCCAGCCATTTCATGTTTTCCCTTGGGTCCTAGGCTCAGAGTACTGAGCATGAGATTTCTGTAATGAATGTCAATAAATCAAAAGTAGGTTTGCAGCTTACAGATACATACTTAAACAACATACTCAAGATTGCTAAAGAACATACATTTTGATGCAATAATTCAGCACAAAAGGTGTCAGTTATCAGAGACTGTTAGATAAACAAAATATTGCACGAGTGGTAATATTTTTAGCATGTTTTTATTTTAATTAAAAAAAATAATTGCGTTTGTTTGCATCCTTTATAAAGTTTATATCTCCGCTATCTGGCATTACATTTTATGACACACATGGCCCATCCCGACAAAGTTTCATTTATGTCAGATCCAGTCTTCACAACAAATGAGTTTGATACCCCTGCTCAAGACCCTTTAAAACCCTTCATGGTCCAAGTCCCACATATCTGAAATACTGTCTCTCCCATATGCCCTTGTGTGCTAACTATGGTCCTCTAGTTACCCTCTTTTGGTTGTTCCCCTGCTTAAAGTTGACTGCTTAGATCCTAGTTCTTTTCATCACTGGTTCCCATCTTGTAGAATGGCCTCCCCAAAGTGGTATAGGAGGCACCATCTTCAAAAATCTTCAAGGGGCACTGTAAGGCTCTTTTATTTGCTATGGCTTATAACAGGGTTTAAGCTCCAGGCCTTTTCTCCAGGGAAGGAGTTCACAGGCTTTTATTCTATTGTGTATGGTTTTAAATTGAAATTTCAAGAGACCTTAAGCCACAATGCAAATGTGGTATATTTTGTACTTGTCCATTTTACTGGGCTATTAATTTCATGACTTGTTCTTATTGTCCTGTTTGATCTGTGGATCTAATGGAGATACAGCTTATTGAATACATGAACACAGGCACACACAAAGCTGCCTTATACTGAGTCATACTATTGGTACAAGATCAGTGCTATCTACTCTGACTTGGCAGCAGCTCTCCAGAGCCTCAGGTAGAGTCTTGCAGATCACTTACTACCTATTTTTTTTCTTAAACTGGAGATGCCTGAGGTTGAACTAGGAACCTTCTGCATGCCAAGAGGATGCTCTGCCACTAAGCCACCAACCCTCCCTACTAACTCATTTCTTTTTGTAATTAATAACATTGCAATATACCATCACTGTAAATGTTCTGACACAATGGCATCACAAATTGTTCCTTCATGGCAACCCGTTCTAGGCCAGCACCCTCCCATGAGCCAAATTTTCAATCGCTTCTGACCCATTCTATTTTAAAAGCATTATTCCAGTATAACTAATAAATTTTCACTCTACAAGTGCCCATTAGATCTGCACCCCTTCCATATTTACTAAGTGTAAAAGGAAATTTTAAAAAAATCTACAGTTTTATGAACATTTAACCACCATGAATAAAATCATGGACAGAAGAAGAGGCCACTGCCTGGCACGTAAATGGAATAATCCATCTCTTTTGTCCATGGTGCTTGTCCAAGGGGGAAAAACTGGGAAAACTGTATTCTTGCAAGAGTTTCCCAAGACTTCATTTCAATTTTTCCAGTGAATATTGGAAAGTTTTGTTGAGCACGAGGTGTCCCCCCCGGAATAACACCCCCCCCCCCCGGAATAAATGAAATGTGCTAAGGTAGCATTGGGTGAAATACTCTGCAGTATTCGTTTTAGATGTATTTGCAATTCTGCTTATAGAAAAGGAGTTAATACTTTAAAATTCCATAAATACATCAGTTAATATACTTTTATATGTCAACTAAGAAATTCTTCATTTTATGTTAAAGCAGCAACGCAGGTTAAGTTTGAAATATAGTTAGTATTGCCTAGATCTCAATTGTCCTTTTTCTCTTCAAGGGTATATTTTTTCACCATAGCAACAAAATTTCTGGAAACTTTTCATCTCCAGGTCCAGCATTTTAATAGCCTCCTTAAACAACAAAATACCCAAGGAGGACTTTAGGATGTGCACCATTAAAACACTGGGCAGCAAAACATATCTGTTTACCTTTCGGCTTTTGACAGTACAGTGTAGTCATCTCTTCTATTGTTCTGAACTAAGCAAACAGCTCACATCCATCTGACATCAGCCAATTAACATATTTTTCCAGCTGCACCTGATTAATGATTAATTAGGCAAAAAACCCAAAGCCATGAGTTGCCAGGTTGCTGGTATAATCTGTACATACACAAGGTGTGTGTGTCTTTTATTTGTACACTGGCTTTAAGATAAACAGGACCAAATGAGTTCAAAAACGCTGTGGGAACCAGTTTATTCATGTAATTCATGTCATCATCACCAAGAGAGGACAGTAATGATCCCCACAATATGCACGGCATACCAAAATTGGAATTTTATTTATACCTGGTATAAAATTACCTGTCCACATAATCACTCTCAAAGTGGACATCAGATTCTTGGTGCCCAGAAAACAAATTACATACAACAAAAACTTTAAAACTATACTTAAATGTATTTGGAGTGGGGCTAATTCATTTAAAAAAAAACAAAAAACCATGGAACGAAAGAGCCCAGGAGAGATGCTCAAGGTAAAAGGCAGGCATATAAACATTTTAAACAAATAAACAACTAAAAAATGACAATTGTAATGCATACAGAACAGCTCCAAGATAAAAAGCAGCAAACTGAAGTTGTTTATATTGCCCTTTAAGCATTGCACACCGTAAACAAGAGGGAAAAAAATTACGTCACTCTATTTCAGACTTGCACATGGCATCTCCTGGAAGACTCAGAACAAAAATAAACTACTGGGGATTACCTGACCTGCATAGCTCCTGCCCCTTGGGTACCTACTTCCCTTGAGGGTACAGCAAGGTGAAAACATACGCTTTCTACCTCCTTGTGCTTGCAAACCCAAACGACCAAGCTGTGCCTTTATGTCCTTCCCTTCTCAACTTTCTAGAAGCCCACCAAAGAAATACTGCATGCAATTGGAGGTATCAGGACTGTACACTTGTAAAGGGACTATTAATTTTCCTGCACCAAAGTATCAGGTTGGACTACATTTTCCATGCCATAGAAGATGCTCCTGCAGTAAGCAGTAGCAAACAGTTTCATGAACCCCCAACTATGAGCATATTAATACTGACATCTCAGTGCACATTCGCTGAGCCAATCTTGGGCTTTCCAGAGCCAAAGGAACATGAAATGAATAACTCCTTATATGAAAGTTTTGCACATAAATTTATCAAATCTACTAGCTCACTGTTATGTATTGACCATGCGGTCGCCATGTGTTTCAGTAATGGCAACCTCCATGTGGCCAGAACACATGGCCAAGAAACTACCTGAGCTTCAGCCAGGTAGAACAAAGGCCAGGTGGATTCAAACCGGCCACCAATCATGTACCTAGGTTTCTCCCAGGGAACCTATGAGATGTAAATAGACTGATAATAGCCTATCAGGCCAGTTGGGCAAGGATAAAAGGAGCATAAAAGGAGGGCTCGGAGCCCTGGGTTGTATGCTTCATTCGGACCAGCAATAAAGATCTAGCTGTTTCACTGTTCCATGGACTCCCGACTCCAATACTTCTCACTCACAAAAGTCCTTATTAGTCTATCAGAGTGAATTATGGCCTAAAATGAGCCAACAAGCAAACCTTTCTAAGGTAGCTGTTTTCCTGCTAGCTTTGATATCAGTTACTTTCTGGTGGCAAGATAAGAGAGCTTTGCAAATCTGTAACAGAGACTTCTCTTATTTCTGGGCACATCATACCTGGGTAGCAGATCCATGGCCAAACTGTTTTATGAGGACTATGTTTTGAGAACATGTAATGGGTACCACCACAAAATGGCTAACACGGAGGGCTGTGGCCAATCAAAAAATGGCTTCCACAGGGTACCAAGGCCAATCACAAAATATTTGGAGGTTGGAAAGTTGTTTTTGGATTCTCTTGCTCCAATTATGTGGAGGAAAACCAGAACTGGCTCTCTACTTTGAGAAAGACATGCTTCAAGGAAAAAACAAATGTGTACTAGGAAACCCACTGGTGGATGCCATGGTGCCCCTGAATACCACAGAGGGGGGACTGTTCTAGAGTGACCCCTAGCTGATATTCCACTTACAACAAAGCCGTTACATCTGTTGCACATTGCAAACATAAAACCACAACCTCAATAGCCTCTGTAAGAATGTTTCATCCAGCAGCATGTGAGGTAACCTCTAAACAAGGGTAAGGAATGACAGTTATAATGTAGAAATAGCAAGGTGCAATCCTGGATTCCTTCACAAATGGGGCATCTGAGTTCAAGTTTTCAGCTAATGGGGAAAGAAGAAAATGGCAAGGCCAGAGATCAATCTGGGTAACAAGAGGGTACTGGGCTAGTTGTACTTCAATCAGTCTATAAAATGCTGAATGCATACTTATATAAATTTAATGTAAGTTTTGCTAGTGATTTCTTCATTATTTTTTAAAACAATCTGAAGGAGGAGGAGGAGTTCGTTTATACCCCATCTTTCACTATCCGAAGGAGTCTTGGAGCAGCTTACAATCACCTTCCCTTCCTCTCCCTACAACAGACACTCTGTGAGGTAGCTGGAGCTGGGAGAGTTCTGAGAGAACTGTGACTGACTCAAGGTCACCCAGCTGGATGCATGGGGAGGAGTAGGGAATCAAACCTGGTTCCCCAGATTAGAGTTAAAAGGTTACCAGTTATATAAGATAACATATTTAAATCACATAAATATAAAAACATATTCCTGTGTTTGTGAAAGTAATGTAGCTTTACTTAGTAGCAGTTTTATTTCCAACACTGCATCGTACCTTTATACCCAATTAAGAGCCCTCAAGGTAGCAATCAGTTAACAAAACATTAAAAATCAACTTTGAAACCAATGAACTCTCCTTTCCCTGGATATTCGTCCGTCCCCTTTGGTCACTGTCTTCCACTAGCAAGTGAAAACTTTTATGTTTGGGGTTACCTCAGTGATACCTTGTTCCTACCCTATGTCCTGACCAGATAGGCAGATTTAATAGACTTAATCAAGGATTTAGGATTAGCCAAAATTTAAAACTGTTTGACAGGCCCCGTTTTTTTATTTTTTAAAAACTTATGTTCTGCTTTATAATTTAAACAAGTTTTCAATGTGATTTACAATCCGAAGATAAACAGTGTTACATAACCTATCCCACTAAAAGCATTTAAAAAGCCAACCACAAAAAAAACAGCAAAACCCCCTGTAATGTCAGGAAGAAGCATGGCAACAGTAAAATCAGTTCAATTATAAATTTTAAATCAACAGTGAAATCATTAAGCAGAGTTACACCCTTTTAAACTTATCACAGAAGAGCATAACTCTTCTTAGGTATGTGCTGTGCTCCAGACAAATGCTCAGAAAGGGATATTTTTTCACCTGCCCTTAAAGGGAGATCAGCAATAAGAACAGACTAAAAATATAGTGAAGAACACTTCAGAGATGAGGACATTGCCAAAAAGCCCCTTCTCTTGGTACACATCATCTTATACCCCAATAATACCTTGAGAAGGGTATCAACTTCCAATCCTAAAGAGCAGGAGGATCACATGGAAGAAGACATTTTCTCAGTTATCTTGGGTCCAAGCTATTTTGGGTGTAAAGGTCAGATACAACACTTTGGATTGTACCTGGAAACAAATAGGTAATAAACAAAGTTTGTGTTGTAGTGCACTACGTCCGGTGTGTGCCCAACAGTAAACAGGCAGCAGTATTAGGGACCAAATGAAGTTTCTTGATGGTCTTCAAGGGCAGACACACATAGGGTGCGTTCAGACAGCATGCTGGAGCCGGCTCAAATGGCTCCGCTTCGATGCGGCTTTTTTTTTTTTGCTCCAGACAATCGCGATCACACAAAGCGTATGTCGGGGTTGGGGATTTTTCTGGTTTTTTTACAAGTTTGTGCATGCGCACAAGCAGTCATCTGGAGCTACAACTTTGCACATGTGCAAAAGCAGGAGAGCAAAGCCTCTCAAAGTTGCACAATCACCGTGACTTCCCCGCCATCAAAGAACACGTCCCTTTAAACTTTTCCCCAGAAACTGGCCTCCTTGGGATCCCAAACTCTGAGGTAGTGGCCATTTCAAAAAAAAAAAAAAAACTTTTGCCACGGAGGTGGAGAAGTGCCTATGCGCATATCGGCAAGGCAAAAATAAAAACGGCGGGCAAAAAAGCAGAAGCCGGAGGCTTCTGCCGGGGGGGGGGGGGGAGATTAAAGACTCGGAAGTGGCTTGACGACGACTCTACGATCAGACAGGGGAAAATGCAGCTTGAACCGGGAGAGCACAGGAAGCACCACCTCGGGACTTGGTATCAAAATACCATGCTTTGCTCCAGTATTTGCTCAGTAAGCAACGGCTGGGGACGGGAGGCAGTTGCAGCTGTCTGAGTGCGCACATTTGATCCGTTTTGAAGCATTTCGAAAGCTGGATCAAATGGCACGTCTGAACGCACCCATATGGTATGCTACAGCAGTCTAATATAGAGGACTCCTAGGCATGAATGACAGTGCCAGTGTCCTTGCTCCAGCAATCAGCAGATAAGGCAAAACTGGATCCATATGCACCCCCAAGCTGTGAACCCAATGCTTCTGGAAGAAAGAACATCAAAAGCAGGCATTCCCTGCAACCTGGTGTTGAGTGGGGAGCATTGGGGGGTATTTTTTTGTGTAGTATGTGTGTGTGTGTGTGTGAGAGAGAGAGAGAGACAGCGCACCTGGATGTCATGGCAACCTCTGGTGACTGACCCCTAATGGGGGCCTGGAGGATATTCAGAGAGGTGACTGAATAAAGCCTGCCCCTTCCTCCCACCTCTGGTATTTCATGGAGGTCTCCCATCCAAGTACTTGCCAGAGTTGACCCTGCTTCACTTCTAAGATCTGATGGTATGGGGCTTGCCTGGGCTATCTAGGCCAGGGTCCTACAACCTGGTATTTCGAACCTTCTGCCAACTTTGTTCTTGTATGGATCAGACACCACTGAAAGGAGAATGTGTTATAAATTTCCTTCTAGTCCCTGAACTGTTATTAAAAAGGATCACGAGTATTGTGTCTGGCCCAGCTCAACGAACAAGGCAAGCAAGGAAAAGAAATACAAAGACAGGGAGCACTTTGGGGGTTGTTATCTGCTCAAGAAAAATTTACAGCATCTCTCACACAAGCTTTTGAGTACAGCTTCTTGACTACAGTCACTTGTTTTTCTCGTCATTTAAATTATGCCTGCATATCAGATGCTGCCACCTACTTGAAATATTTCTTATTATTAATGCAGCCAATAGTTCAGCCATGACATTTCAATTTCTCCAGAAGTGCACTATCAAAATTTAGTAATCTAAAAACTTCTGAAGTTATACAGCCTTAAGGTATAAAGTCTTTGTGTCTGTTCAGACTATTTTAGACATTACTATGGTTCAAGCATAATATTCGATTTATTTAGAATGTTTATATCCCATCTTTCTACCATCAAGCCTCCAAGATATCTTTCCAATGCCAAAACAGAACATCTAAATTTTTAAAATCAGAAAGCAGCAAAAAAAATTAAATTAAATTAAATCATCCCTGAGTGAAAGAGACCAGTATATTATATCTCAAGGTATTTCTTTGAAAGATTTATTGTAGTATGTACATATTATGAAGATAAAGCCGCACACAAAAATGTGAACCAGTGGCACCTTCTTAAAGATGTCATACACGCTGCCAGCTAGGCATAATTAAAACGTGGATTGTTCACCTGCTTAAATATAACAAGAGAAAGATGAAGGCTTATTTGCAGAGAACAATTGCTGAGAAGTAACAGCTATTTTAGACTTATTTTGCCGACTTGCTTGTTACAGGTGACATACAGTACATAGCAGTGAGTCATTACAGGCCTCGGTTGCCAAGAAACGGCATAGCTACTGCCCACTTATAGTAGAGAAGCCTACCAAAACAACATACCACTCTAGAGAAATATCCAAAGGCAGACAGTTCAGGACTGACCTGAAGCTGAAACCAAACTGCCAGTAAAACACAGCTACATTTAAACACAAAATAATGGTATACTTCTGACACAAAATGTAACTCATTGTCACAGGATGGAACTCAGGGCATACTCGGGCTGACATACTCTCTTCCCTCTCCCTTGTGGCTTGGCGACTGAAGACATCTGAAGAAAAGAACACTCTTTGGAATGTTATGTTCCTTACAAACCCAGTTAACAAGGTCTTGGCTGCATCCATATATGACTTGATATTGTACTATTGATACATTATAGCCATCATTCTCAACGAGATGGGATTATACACACTGGAGAAACCATATGAGAATAACTACAATGATAGCACAATATCTGTTTTGGGAACACTATGTCTGGGGCAGTGATGCTTTGTATTCATGGTGCTGGGGGGGGGGGGCAACAGTTGGAGGGCTTCTGGAGTTCTGGCCCTGCTCGTGGATCTCCAGATGGCACCTGGTTTGGGCCACTGTGTGACACAGAGTGTTGGACTAGATGGGCCATTGGCTTGATCTAACATTGGCTTCTCTGATGTTCTCTTACATTCTTATTTATTTACTTCATTTACAGCACACCTTTCTCACTGAGACGCAAGGCGGATTATGCAACATAAGACAATGCAGTCAGATAGCATGAGATAGCCAACAGACAATGCAATAGGACTAGATGCAAACAGCAACAAAAACAAAAATTAGTAGACAGCAGTGGAGGAAGAGCAAGATAATATATACAACAAATACTGAAACATACAAATCTATTCCATTACATTTCAGCCTTATTCCCTTGTAGAGATGCCATTACATTGTAGGGAAGAGAACAATCGGTGTGTGTATGTGTATATATTTGCTGTTTAGTCACAGCTGACTTAAGGCAAACCCGTAGGGTTTTCAAGCCAAGAGATACTCAGAAGTGATTTGTCATTGCCTGCTTCTATGTAGCAACCCTGAACTTCCTTGATGATCTCTCATCCAAATACTAGCCAGGGCCAACCCTGCTTAGCTTCCAAGATGTAATAAGATCGGGCTAGCCTGGACTATCCAGGGCAGAGCAAACTGGTTTATAGCTTTGAAAAACTATGGTTTGCTTAAAAGTACCAGTCTTCAGTTATCAAGCCACATGTGAAGGGAATGGAGGAACCCCTTGCTTGTTCATTCCAGTGTTCCTTCATTGTTTTACAAGCATTTAGTCTCATCTGAGATATCTGCATGGTACATGGAATAGCAACCTAGACATCAATCTGAAGAACCAAAGTTGCTACCGGTATTAAAAGGTGACTGCAGGACAGGCACCGTACAGGCAGATTACCACAACCTGGAGCACCGCACTGTATCACTAGGCAAAATAGAATGCTGTGCCAGGAAGTGCATAGCAGAGTGGATTGATACCTCCATGCCACTGGCAGATGCACTGTTGTAGTGACACATTCAGTTCTGTGCAATGAGAACTGTAGAGAACAGAGGCGAGGGGGAGCAGAGGACTTCCACCCAATCACTGCTGTAGAAGGCATTTTAGTTACCAGTCACAGACCTACAGAACCAGAAACAGTTGTCATCAGTTAGCAAAGATTCCTACTTGCTTCACAAACCCAGAATACTATTAATCAGAACTATTTATGGTTAGAGAAAACAAATGTGTAATGAAGTGATAACTTATTTTGTTCCAACTCCAGGTTCTTAAAAGAGCTTTAATTTGAATTTTTTTAAAAATTAGGCAGAAAGCCAAAAAGCTACTTTAGGCATGCCTAAGGGGCTTTTTGACAGACAGACCACCTCTACCCCTCTCTCACAAGCTACTTCTGAAAAGCCTCCATTTTTCAAAGAGATTTAAACTTGTGATTCATCTAAGAAATACTACTCAAAGGCTATTACAAGATCCCTGGCATCTAAACATTCTGATATATATATATATTTTTAAGCCAGATGTTTTGACTATAGCTATATAAACAAGAAATCAGACAAGTTCAACAGAAATCCCTTTAAGTGTAGACTAGCACATGCAGAATTACAGAATTACAACTGGAAAAGGTGATGCCAACTTCCTGACCTCCAGCCATGGAATTTTGCTTTTGAACTTAGCGCCCCACCTAAGTTTGTTCCATAAACTTCCAAGCACTATGTTGACAGACGAGCCTTTCTTTTAAATTAGGTATACAACAAAGAACAAACACCCCCATCACAGTGTCATTAGAAGGACAACTAATTTGGTGGAAATCAGGAGCAAATGGAAAATATTACAGTGACAGCAATGCTTTAGTTACAGATGTTCTGTATATAAATTGCTAAACCTTCCCTAGTCTTAACATGATGGATAGTGTCATTTACACATCACATCACATGTATGGAATCTGGTGCAAATTCAGTGCACCAGATTAGACTAGAGGGATCCAAGGGGCCTCTGATGTCCCCTTCTGCCCAGTGAGCCCTAACACACTAATCACGCAAGGGGATACAGACACAGAAACCTGAACAGAAGTGTGCTAACCAAGTAAATAAGTCAAGTGATTAACCTTTAAAAAAAATTCTGGCTTCTCTGGTTACAGGGCTACAAGAGTGATTATATTCCAGTAATCCTGTATTGCTGCTACCAGATTACAGGTGGGAGAAACTGAGGCTAAGCCTTGTTCCTGATTTCTGTAATCTTAGTCCTATTACATTGCTTTTTAGATGTCTCATCATATCAACTACATCAATTTACACTGTGTAATCTGCCTGGAATCTCAGTGAGAAAGGTGGGCTATAAACTGAATACATGAACTATAAACCTTGGCTCATTCTTTTTGCTGCTGTGCAATAACAAACCTGTACTTTGGGGCGCAATGTAAAAGTGATGTGGGGTAGTTAAAAAAATAGCTATTCAGCACTATTCATGCCCACAGCCACTTAAACTATGCTCTCAGCTACTATGCATAAACCATTAGCAGATCAAGAACCCATGCTCTGAGCAGGGGCTGTACTGCATGCCAAAAGTAAATGAAAGTCTGTCTTAAAGTTAAGTACTTCTTGACTGTCACAATACATTTCTATGGACCCAGGCTTTCCTTGTTTGCCTTTAAGACTTAAGATAAAAGCACTGGACATGTCTACTTGGATATAAATATCCACTATTTATATATCACCCTGACCTGAATGGGCAAGGCTAGACTGATCTCATTAGATCACAGAAGCTAAGCAGGGTCAGCCCTGGTTAGTGCTTGGATGGGAATGTGTTATTAAATAACACCTGCAATCCTAGAGCCAGTGCTCTTCAAGTATGAGACAGGAACCTCTGGAAAAGTAAATTCATGAGCTTCTTCCTGATTTTCTCCCCCGCCCACCCTCCCAACATCGGACAGCTTGAAAGTGACCACTTCAAACTATCTCCCAATACAATACCCATGGATTACCATGGAATGAAAACTCAAACCCTGCTCTGTTTATGCAAACTTTATTTTTGCTTCCATGCAACTGATCTTTATAGGAGCTTGAAGCCACTTATTGTGTGTTTATCTTCCTCTTTGTCCAAGGAGCTCAGGGTGCTACATGAGGTTCTCTTCTACTCCATTTTATCCTCACAACCACCCTTGGGAGAGAAGCTGGGCTGAGAGTGATTAGTCCAACGTCCCCCCAGTGAGCTTCATAGCATTCTTAGTCTAATTCTAACCATTATACTGTACTTGCTCTCTCAGCCCCCTCTTCTTTGGGCATTTTGCCTCTGGCCAAGAAAACAAGTGGGTGCTGCCTCCTCCTCTACCATCTGGCTTTTGTTGTGCCCTGGTTACACTTGAGGAGGTTCACAGAGTTGTTTTCCTGGCTTTGGAGACACTTCCTGTGAAAAATGCTTGTCCTAACAGGAGTTATTTGGGACCCGAAAACCAAATTGCTCCCCTCTTCAGCAGTAAACAACCCATATTTAAATGCTTAGCGTGTTCCACAACAGCACACCAACCCCCTTGGTTCAGCTGGGAAAGAAATTCCCTTGCTTTCTCCTACTCACAGGCACTCATGGGAGTAAAGGGGGAAAAAACCCACCACAGCTTCAGCCCACAGAGCCATATGTTCTGGACTCAGTGACACAAGCTGCTTTTCTTTCCACTTCTTCAAGAAAATAGCCTTAAGCATTCTCTGAAGCATCCCCAGAACAACTCTCCCTAAACGCACTGAAGTCCATCTCTTTTGTGATTTGCCAAGCGCTAGATTTTGTTTTGTTTTGGGGGTTATTTTCACAGCATAACCACAGCACTGTGACATTCAAGCCATGTTACAATCATTACCTGTCGTTTAATACAAGTGTTCTATGCACATTTTCTTTGTATCTCAAAAAGAAACTGTTCCTGGCTCCTGATGTTTCGGGCACCATGGTGGCTCCATTTAAAAAAGCTAAATGTTTGACATTTTGCAGCTCAGAAAAGGTTTGTTTTTTTAAGGGGAAAGTGTAAGCTAATTACACAGGTCCAAGTGTACCTAGTTAAACTCCCACCGAGCGTTCCAGGAGTGTGTAGGCTGTTCTGTGTAGGAAGGAGTAAAGTTGTTGCTGATTTCACATCAGCACAGGCTTTGCAACCTTTTTATAAGCTGTTCCAACAGTTTTATTTGACTCTCTCAATCGGCAATGGGGAAAATAGCTTCCAAGCAAGAGAGCAGGATAATAGCTTGGTTCCAGGCTACCAAGAACATGCAACTCCCATTTCCTTTACACCTCCACCTTTTGTACATTTTGTAAACAATCCTGCTCATTCATATTTGGTTGCTAAGGGAGTAGACTACTTTGGAATCTCTTTCATTGGGTCTAATTTCCCTGTTCTAACTGTAATTATCACCTCTTCAAGTCCCCTTTAACAAGGTGACAAAGGTATCTATTGAAGTAACCTGATTGCATGACTTTAGCATCCAATTCCACCCTCTGTTCAAGGATGATCTGTGGCATTTTCTTTTTAGCACAAGGTTACATCTTGTGAAGCCAGGGAATACACAGCCATGGCTCCAGTTTAGAGGAAGAAAGGGACCAGGAGCCAATGGTTCTGTAGGAGTCAAGTGTGGTTGGAACATTGGACAAGAGCCTGGAAGATGGGTTCAAAGCCCCACTCAGCCATGAGGCTTACAGGACTGTCTCAATATCATCACTGTCTCTCAGCCTAACTCACCTAAATGAAAATGGGAAGAACCGTGCATGCTGCCCTGAGCTACTTAGAGGACAAGCAGCACAGAAATGTGGTAGATAATCAGAAACCTTGCCTCAAAATTCAAGATGGAGGGTGGCTGTTGATAGTGGTGAAGGAAAGGCTTTCTTTGCAAGATGAAAAAAGATGAAATCACACTGTCAACAAAAGGAAGAAACTAGGGGTTATCAGCAAGAGAACAAAGAGACCAGTATGCTCCAGTATTTACTGATAGACTCCACAGTTCAGATTCAGCAGCTTCAAGCATATATAGACAGTGTGATGTACACAGCTGAGCTGAGGAACAGTCCATGTGAAATAAGATAAACCCTCCCCCCATTTTACTCATCACTTGTACTGGTATAATGCCCTGACCTGGATAGCCCAGGCAGGCCCGATCTCGTCAGACCTTGGAAGCTAAGCAGGGTTGACTCTGGCCAAGTACTTGGATGGGAGACCTCCCTGAAATATGGGGCAGGCTTTATTCAGCCACCTCTCTAAATATCCTCCAGGCCCCCAGTAGGGGTCAGTCGCCAGAGGTCGCCATGACTTCAGGTGCACACACAGTCAGTCACTAGAGCGGGGGGGGGGGGGCAAACTTGGTTAGCATAACAGCCATACAGAATAAATGTCAGTTGCTTGAGAGCCGCAAGACATGAACAAATATTACACACACATTATTATTGGAAAATATGCAAATTTGCTTTTTTATTAACATTAAATTAGATTGCGTGAAATAGCCCCATGAGGCTCTTGAGCTGCAGTTTGGCCACTCCTGCACTAGAGGTTGTTATGACTTTGAGGTGCGCACACACACACACATATGAAAATTACTTGTACTGGGATAACACCCTATGAACAAAGACTATCTCCCACAGCAGTATGAGCCAGGACCCAAAAGTGGGTCGCAAAACCTCTGAAAGTGAGTCACAAGCCAGCCCTCCTTAATGGTGGCTCCTGTTCTTTGCATCCTTCTCTTTCTTTCCTCCTCCCCAACTTCTTACATTCTAATCTCCCTCTTCATGACAATAAGCAGCTAGTAACTTCACAGAAGTAGCTGAAGGGGGGGGGGGGGGGTTGCAGACAATGCTCCCTCTAAGCTGTGGAGTCCTGTGAGCCAAAATTCTACTTTGTGAGCTACCAGCATTAAAGTGGTGAGCAGGCAGGTGATTTGTCTCCTACTGCATAAATTAGTTTGCTCTAGACTGGAGCCATCCTTCCTGAACTAAGACAAAAATGTGTGAGCCAGAGGGTAAAAAACTGTGAGCTAGCTCACACCAACTCAGCTTAGAGGGAACACTGGTTACCAGGGAACATCCAACTGAATGCAGTGATACTAGCTTCTGAGTAAGCATGGATACGATTGGCCACTAATTTATGCGGCATACCTATGCAAAGGCAACCATACCACATCATAATCTTAGAAATATATAAGTATAGCACACCTTGGAAACCACAGCTTCTTCTCTAGATAGATAAGGTATTATTGTTTTTGAGCAAACTGTTTTGGCCCAGGGTTTAATGTATCTCCCCTGCCTGTGGTAAGAGTTAACCTCTTTCAGATCTGTTTTTATTGGAATCTGTTTCCTGGGACAGGCTTAAGGAAAATACAGATACAGAATGTACACTAAGAGATTTCTTACTGACTAATTGAAAACAGTGTGAATAAGGAATAGAAGAATGCTACCTCATGCCTAATTTCACATCTGTTTTGCCAAAAGACAATACCACACAAGATGAGGTAATATAAGCAGCATTCGGGGATGGGGAATGAAACCAGATGTATCCACTGAGGCAACAATATCATGGCATATCTTGATTTTTCCCCCCGTTTATGGTAAAAAGCTTCAATCTATAGAAAACAAATACCTCTTATTGCAATTGTCCAAGATGTAAATCTAATCACTAAACCATGGCCCTCTACTGCCACATTGGCTTTACTCACTGCAACTCCACCATCAATTAGCCCATTAGCCATCATCGACTTTTAACAGGAGGGAAGAGCAAGCCCTGTGGCTCTACTGATTTGATAGGCCATCTGAAAAAGCCAACCTCAGTGATTAAAACAGCTGCTAAACCTATCCATCTTCAGACTGGTTTCATATTGTTGATGATTCACAAGTGCAAACACAACTAGGGGCTCCCAAACATATTGCCCCAAGTAGGTTTTCATGCTTCAATTGTCACCTCAGATTCTTCAGAATCGTCCACTAAGAGGCAAAGACTGAACTCACTACCAGCAAAAGTAGGATTACACTGAATTTTCAACAAATACAGACACCCAAGCACAATCAGGGTTAACTTATTAAGTAGCTCTATTCAGCAGAAAGCCAGCTTCAGTTCAGTTTTTGCATAAGGAGAAACAAAGCAAGATTCCTTCTTGTTGGAGGCTGCTTAATCTTGCTGGCTCAACACTGCCATAGGCTTGACAAGGCATGCCAAAATGACATATATTTCCAATGTCCCAAATTCTCTAATTTACTATGTAAAACTCTGCAGTTTTCCTTCAAAGTACTGGTTTTGGAATAGAGATGTGAAGGCCTGGGGAGGAAACACCCCCTGCTAGCCCCCCCCCCCGACTTTCTTTTCAATTTTTCTGACAGAAGAACTGGAAAATTTGAGGGAGCACTAGGGGGGAAAACTACCATGAAATATTTTCTCCTTTAGAGTTAGTAAGATTCTTCTTGAGGTACGGTTTTTAAATACAAAATGTATAACATAAAAAGGCTGGCCTCTTTCACTGTCTCCAAAGGAAAATTTAGGAAATTTGATGGAACACTAAAAAAGCTATGAAATATTATCTCTTTTTTAATAAGAACTCATTCCAGATACACAGTATGAAACAGCTGAGGACTTCCTCAATTTTTCCAACAGGCCAAAAGAACTGGGAAATTTGGGGAGCACTACAAAAAAAACCCTTACACTATAGAGTTATAAAATGTTTTCTTTTGTTCAAACATAAATAATTTTGGTATAATATGTTTTATGATAATACATCAAAGAGTTCAGTGTTTTCAGAGTTATAGCTTAATATCCAAACATGCTGGCAGTCCTACGTATTGTGACTCAGAGCTTCTGTCTGAAAAGATGCTTTCTTTTGTTTTCTACAAAACTTGATTTCTACCTTTAACTTATCTTTTCCCTACCTTTCACAAAGAACAAAATTAAGTATACCTGCACTATGGTAGCATAAGGTGCAGAAGTTAGCAAATCTTTCTCAAGAACTGGGTATACATCAATTTTGCCTATAAGGATGTTTATACTTTTAAATTCCATAAGTATGTCAAACAGTGAAACTTTATATGCTAAGTTATAAATGATGCATCTTATG
Source organism: Lepidodactylus listeri (assembly GCA_029233225.1). Lineage (NCBI taxonomy): Eukaryota > Metazoa > Chordata > Lepidosauria > Squamata > Gekkonidae > Lepidodactylus > Lepidodactylus listeri. The sequence continues at coordinate 28,416,223 of JARCFY010000009.1, forward strand.
TTAAATCTGTAAAAGTAGTTTTAAGTTCGATAGTTTGAGATATTTAAATTTCCCCCCAAATTCTGAGTTTTTCTTTAAAAAAAATTTCATTTCTCCCCTGACTTCCAGAAACTTTACTTCTCTACTTCTATAACTTCCCTTGGAAAGTTTGCAGTGGCTAATGAGATATGGGCCCTCCAAAGCTCTAAGAAAGGGGAGGTGGAAATATCACAAAGGGAAAAGTCTGTTAAATTGGTTATGCCATACTGTGCATTTTCAATGATCAACACTTGTTACAAGCACACTTGTCAACATCACATCACTAGCTAATATCACTATCACATCAGGAGTGTAAAAAAAAATTTATTATTTAGACCAAGCTTATATCAGTCAGAACCTCGTAAAGAAATTCTGAACACTAGTGAAGCCAATGCTAATTGCTTTAACTACTCCCAGCTATGATTAACTGATCTGGTTCAGTCTGCCACTGCTAAAATGAAAAGGACCTTGCCTACTGCCACCAGGACATGACCGAGCAGGCAAAAAACCTATCCCTCCTGACATTTCTTTAATTGAAAATTTTATGTGCTTACCTTTCTCCTAACAGATCAAGACCCAATCTGGGTAACAATAAACATTAAACACATTAAATATATATAAAACATTAATAAAAAATCTCATTAAAACTGCATTAAAATAACCCCATCTAAACACATACACATAGAATAACCCTGCCAGGAAAATGTCTCCTTTTGCTCAGACTTAGACTACCCACATATAACTCCACTTTATACCCCCATCAGAAACCCAGAAGGATATGCCCCCTGCATCTTTTCCAGGAGGATATTGCATGGGACAGCTTTGGGAAGGGAAAAAAAACACAAAATCAGGCCATTGCAGAACACACCCTAGCCAAAAGGGGCTCAGACAACCTGAGGAGTGAACCCTTCTTCAGACACAGTGAAAAGCTTTTTAAAAAGAGACTAGATTAAAATATTTGTATCCCACTTCCCTTGCGGCTTGTAGTTCAGGTTTCATAATAATAAGACAATATTAATATGTACTATAAAGCTGCATGAATAGTGCAAACTGGCCTGAGCAGGGTCGACCATGGTTAGTACTTGAATGAGATCCCACTAATAAAGACCTGGGTTGCTATGCAAAGAAAGGCATTGGTAAACCAACTCTGTTCATCTCTTGCTTTGAAAACCACCATGAGTGGCCTTCGTGAGTTGGTTGCTACTTGCTGGCGCTGAATATAGAATGGGGCACATCCACATCAACACATAAGTTTAGACCCTGGCTGGCACTGGTCTAGCAGCACTCATGGAAGTGAACTTTCCTGCTTCAGTCCTCCCACCGCAACTTGCTCTGCCCACAGAGTCGGTGGACCCCTGGGAGTATTACATGGAGGGAGAAATCACCCCCTGGGAGGGGGGGCTTTCTACCAGTCAAAACCAGATTAGGAAACTCTATATTCTCAATTAGGTTGAAAAGTGTCACAATTTGTACTGTCAACTTTCCAAAGTCCAATAGCTTCACATAAAACTTGTAGGCCCCCAACCATGCTAAATAAACACGTGCTTGCGTTTATTTGGGATCCCTGGGTAAATCTGCTTCAAATGCTTCTGACTAAATAATCTGACATACTGAAATTGAGAAGTTTTACTCCCCACCTTTCTCGTCACGTCTGTTCAGGAATATGAAAAGTGCTAGCATGGAAATGAAATAACTGAGCTGCACACGCAAACACAAACGCTGCAGTTTTCGGACTAGCAACTGCCAAGAGGTTTCCACTTCAGCCATTTAATCTGGAATTGGCAGGATCCATTCGCTCTGTATTATTAAACAGAGAAACAACCGACAGCCGCTTCAGTCCAGTGTTTCTCCCGCTTTCTCTTTTTTCCCCTCTCTAGACCTGATTTGTGGAGAATCTGTTAAAAACATGATATCCAGCTATTGTACCAGACTATCAGATGTGGACATTCAAAACCCCATTGAAGTGCTTTCCCCTAAATATTTAAATTCATTTAAATATTTCTATCCTGTTTTTCTTCTGCCAAAGTAGGATTCAAAGCCCCCCAAATGGACAACTTAAAATCACATTTCTTCCCATCAAGTCACAGCTGATTTATGGAGACTCCATGGGGTTTTCAAGGCAACAGATGTTCACAGGTGGATTGCCATTCCCTATCCTTGGCCTCCCCTGCTGACAGCCCTAGCCTAGTGGTTAGTGGCTTGAGATCCCTCAACACTGCTCAGAAGGTTCCCATCTGAGTGCTGAACCAAGACAACTTTCACTCTGGTTTTTTATTAAACTTTGAGATTCTTAATTTTCTTTAAAAATTGAATTTTTTTAAAATTTGAATTTTATATATTGTTTCGCTGTCACGATATTCTATGTGACCTTGTAAGCAGCCCAGAGCCCGCTTGCTGAGAGGGCTGGATATAAATAAAATAAATTAATTAATTTGCCACATGACCTTGATATTCTTTGGTGGTCGCCCACCCAAATACTAACCAAGACCGACCCTGCTTAGTCTCTGAGATCTGATAAGATCAAGCTAGCCTGAGCTATCCAGGTCAGGACAAAAATCACAATACAACAATAAGGAGAGGGGAAGAACTGAGGGCCATCCCTCTAAGCCTTCTGCCTTTCCTTCTTTTTCCAGCTTAATTACTTTTGTGTACTGTTTTCCTGTGTCAGGCTGAGATATTACTCTGTATGCAAAGCCACTCATTTTTTTTAATTTTACTTTTAAGTTTATTCAATTACACATGATTACAATAAAATATTTTTAAAAGTAATGAACAACAGCTTTGCTGTCACTAAGAAAAGCACCACTTAATCCTACTCCACATCCCAAACAAGAACTGATAATTAACATTTGATTCAGCAATGCCCCGACCTGCCATGGACAGTACAGAAATTAATAAGGCTGTTAATACAAAAGAACAAGAAAGAAAATTGCCAAGGGAAGTGCAGCAGAATATCCACACACACCTAGCGTATTGGTACTTCCAGGCTCTCCCACTGCCTGTGCTGTGACACTGGCCCATCAACCACCACCATCAATCTCAGCCATCGGCCCATCAACCACCACTCAAGAGTACTCGCGTGCCATTGGCTGGGTGCTGGGTTCACTCCTCTCCCCTACCCACTGCCAGCCTGGCCACTCTTCCCTGACAGAATAAGCTGCCAAAACGGCTGTCTCACCTGACAAAGACGCTTCTCCTGCTTGGCTCCTCTGCAGCTGGCTGGCAAGTGAGGTGAGCCACCAACCGTCAAACCATTCTCTTCTCCTCCTGCAGTGGGGCTAACTTTCCCCTCACTGCCTGTTGCTCGGCAACCAAGCTTGGTTCTGTCAGTAAAAAGGCAAAGGCAGGAGGCCCTTTCAAGGCCTACTTTGGCCTTTGTGGGGAACTCATTAGGGCCAGTCCTGACTAGGGTTGCCAGCTCCAGGCTGAGAAATTCTTGGATATTTTGTGGAGGAATCTACAGAAGCCAGAGTTTGGGGAGCAGAGAGACCTCAGCTGAATAGAATGCCATAGATTTCAAAGCAGTTATTTTCTCCTGGGGAACCATTGCTACCATTCTCCAGGTGAGGACTGAAGATCACTCAGAATTAAAATTGCTATCCAGATGGCAAAGATCAGTTCCCCTGAAAAAAAACCGGTTGCTTTGCAGGGTGGACTCCATATCATTACACCCTGCTGAGGTCGCTTCCCTCCTGCGTGGGTCCCTACTGTGAAGACAGACTGTACTTTTCCTAGGTAGAGGCTGCGAAGGTGAGGAGATGGAAAGCTGAAGTCAGAGGGACAGATAAAGGCAGGTTAATGGTTGGCTGGGAAGGAGATAGGGTTGCCAACTCCAGGTTGGGAAATTCCTAGTTATTTGAGGGTGGAGCTTGGAGGGTGGGGTTTGAGTAGGGATGGGACCTCATACAGGTACAATGCCAGAGACTCCACCCTCCAAACAAGCCACTTCCTCCTGGGGAACTATTGTTGCCAATCTCCAGGTGAGGGCTGGAAATCACTCAGAATTACAACTGCTCTTCAGATGGCAGAGATCAGTTCCCCTGGAGAAAATAGTGGACTGTGCCATTATACCCTGCTGAGGTCACCACGGCAAATTGATGCTGAGTGTCCAAGCCCGGGGCACCCGCCCAGAGGTTCTTTCTAGAGCCTGTTGTGCTTATTTCCACAACGGGCCTTATTCCAATAAACACTGTAGTGTCTTGTAAATGGGGATGAACATTTTTAGATTTTTATGAGAAACACAGAACTGTATGACAGTGCTCCTGGAAACCTAGTTTCAATTCTATTTCCAGGCGAATTGCAGATGATCTTTCAGCAGCATAAAACAACGCTTACATGGGCAGTCCCAGAAGATTTAGATCAACTCAGCAGAATTTTTTTTTTAATTTCCTATTCAGGACCTGACTCAGCAGTAAACATGTAAGAATTGAATGCTGCATCTCATATACTTGATTTCTCATATCTTATTTTGTCTCTCATTGCCTTTGCCCTACATTTGCTTTTAAAGCTCTGTAATTTCCTGACCTAAAACTAGCACAAGTCCACCACAGAAGGCTTAGGATGCACTACAACTTGTACAAGTAGATGAGATCTATTGACTGTTGCAATCAAGGTTAGCTTTACAACTGGAGAAGTATTACTACAGAGAGATCACTGTATAGTTTCTAGAAATACCACTGCCCTAGCTGCTTGTGGTGAATGAAGCTAGCTTCAAGAATAGGACATTTCCTGGAAAGCCACTGAAGTATACCATCAGAGAAAAGATGCTTAACTGTGCTGGAATTTTAAGATGGTTTGTCGAAATGCATCCCTCTTGTGGCACACTCAAGAGTATGCTAATCAACTAGGAGTATCTGTTTCCCACCTTTTAATATTTAACCTGAAAAGTGACAGTGCAAAAACATATAATATTGTTTTTTCCTAAATATATTTCTCGGGGAGAGGGGAGGCACCACTTTCCCACAATGGGTCACCTATCATCTGTGTGCTTGGTGGAAAACAACACAGCTTTGCATGTGTGGAGAGGGTGGTGTATCTTCATCAGCAATCATAACATGAATAATTGTGTAACAGGGATGCTGGCAGTAGATAACACTGTTGGGCTTTCTGCACAAATGCTCAGCTTGTCACTTGGAATGAAATTTAGCTTCTCGAGGATCTCATAGTTCCAAATTCTCAGGCTCAAACCCCACATTTACAGCAAGACATGTGGGTGTTATCACACCAGCCCTTTCCTGCTCCTTGCTTTCCTTTATGACATGGGGGGGGGGTGATGTCAGCATGTTTCCCCCTCCAATTCCATGTTCCAGCAGAGAATGGATTGGTGGTACTCATGTATTGTGTCATTCATGCCTCATGCAAGCCCTGAAAAGCTCAGAAATGCCACCTTCCTCTTCCCGTCATCGCTCTGTCATATCACTTCTTGCTCCCCCACCACGATTTTTAAAAAACCACTGAACTAGTGCGTGTGAACGTTAAGTTATCCTGATTTCATAAATTAGTGTATTATTACTTTTTGCACAGACCACAGAAGACCTTGGCTATAGTTATGTTGCTAAGGAGGTCAACCAGATTCCTCAAGCTCCGAATATGAAAGAGAAACAAGACAAAAATCATCTGTTTTGTGAAACTAAATGTTCCATTGTGCTAGCTGTAGTGGCACTGTGCAAGATATAGGTGGCTACAAGACCAATGCTTTATTGTAGCACTTTGGTAAATCAACAGCATGCCTCTGCAGATGAAAACTCTTGGCAGGAATTCTGCAAAAAAATCAGCACACTCATTCTTATGCTTGTCTTTCCTCAAATTTCATTATACTTCCCCTTTCATACACAACGCTTAACATCGTGAGTTCAAAACTGTTATCTGATACCTGCTGCATCCCCAGCCACTGATTCTGTCCTATGCCAGCTACAGCCCCCAAGATCACCCTTTACATAAGCTTTGGAGTGGGAGGGGAACAGTATTATTGATTCATTTGGTAGAAGAAGGCCCTTCCAGTTAAGGCAAAGCCATAGTGTATCTGTAGTAACACATTCTTCTGCAGTGTGTGTGTAGGTGAGCAGCAATATTAGCATTTGTGGGAACATACTCCTTTGAATTAAGCATATGCAGCTTTCTTCCAGCAAAATGAACTGGGTACTGGAAGATTTGAAATGCACAAAAACCCACACACAAAGAAAGGTCTATGAATGCTAATTACCATACTGAGAAAGTTAAGAACATTTCATTTTGGGTTATACAAAATACAAGTTGGGGGGGAAGGGTTCCTATTTTCTCAGCACTGTGAGAAGTCACCCATGCAGTCAATGGGATTACAAGAACAACTGAACTGGATATTGGATAAAAACTCCAAAGTGCCCATGGCCATCTAAAGTAGATTACCTTATGCTTACATTCCTTTTTTTTTTTGGGGGGGGGGGGATCAAATCTTACTTTTTGCCCATCAGCTGCAATAACATGAAAGAGGACTGTCAGCAAGTTTAACTGTAAAATGTAATACAAAGTGAAGAAGTGGAGTGCAACCCCCCTTGTGCTAACTAGGCTTCAATTACAACCCATGCCAGACAAAACCATTCGTAACAACTGCCTTACAGATGTTATCACAAAGGAAGCACAACTGCATGCTGGGCTACTGAAGATGGAGCCAATGCTATGAGGAGCTGTGCATATTCAGTTGCAGTTTTAAGATTAGTTGGGCAAGGGATAAGCTTCAGTTGGAAGGCTGATAATGAGAAAGGAAGAGTCAGGACAGACCATTGGTTCTATAGGTGAAGGGAAGGGGGTAAGTAAAATGGTGGGCATGTCTGTTGAAGGAGTGTACGCATGGCAGATTAAAAAGGGGAGGGACAAAATGTTTCAAATTATCCTAAACCTATGGATTAGAGCAAAGAACACCTTCAAATAAATTAGAACTGTAAGGTATTTTAAGAAAGGTTTTAGCTCGGGGGTGTCAAATGTGTGGCCCACAGGCCACATCCAGCCCATGCAGGGCTCAGAACTGGCCCCCAGGCAACTTCCTTCTCCTGCTTCCTCTTCCAGGGCTGCTGCTGCAACTGCACCCTAGCTTGCTTTTTCTCAGCTCCCTCAATGGCACTTTGCTTATGGCTTACTGTTTCCTGCCTCTTGCCTCCCTCCCCACTCCCTCCCTCCTTACCTCTCTCACAAACAAACAAAGAGCTTCCTGGCTGCTTCATGCTGGAGAGATACAAAAACAAGCTGAGGTCCAGAAAGTGATGGTGAAGGGAGTTAATCATCCCTTGCCTTGGTCCTGACATGGACTGGGGCCACCATTAGCGATGTCCCAACATCATATCTACTTTGCGGATAGGTTGCCTCAAGTTATTAAAAAGAAAGGCTGTCTTTCATGTTTTCTTTTCTATTCCCTGTTATAGCTACACTTCCAAACCAAACTGCCTCCAATACTCAAAGAAGCATATCCTTAACTATCAGATGCATTATAATCTAAATCTTCATTCACTTTTTTGAAAGTTTGCCACCACCTAATTGAATAAATTTTTGGTTGTTTAAATTACTAATTAAGTCTGGCAGCCTCAGTATATAATATATAATAATCCCCATTTCGAGTGTCAACGTTCTATGCACGCCAAAATCAGTTGGCTGCCTGATGTGTCACTTGCCAGGGTCTGCATCCACTGGCTACATTGCCTGAGTCCCACCCACAGATGTGGCGCCAGCCACAAATTCCCTCAGAACACAGTTGCTTCCCCTCCCTGAAGGACCTCGCCAGCTCACAAGCCAGGCATTGAGCACCAAGGCCACCAACTGGAAAAACAGAGAAAGTCTGGAGACCTCACAGGATGGAGACAAACGCCTCTGCAGCAGGCCCGGTGGGTCCTGTTGTTAAAGAGCCATGCAATGGGCTGCTGCAGACTGGCCACACAGCAAGGCCAGTGGCCCCTCTGTTTCTCCAACCACCACTGGCTTGTTGGATTGGAACACCCTGCTTCATCCATGCCTGGATTCTGCCCTCCCTTCCTCCCTCCCTCCATGGGGCTTAGGGGCAAAGCCAGCCACCCTCCCCCACTCTGCTTTGGGCCCCACACGCGCCACAGACAGAGCAGAGCTGGGGGTCACCTTCCTGCCCCAGCACCACACGGGCCTCCTCAGCGCCCCTTGCAAGTGCCCCACCATGATGTTCCTGCACACTAGTCTCCCCACGGCACTGCATGCCAGAGGCAGCCCTATTTCCTCCTGGCCGGTGCCCGCCCAGCCCGGGAAGTGCTTCGCTTGGCCCCTTTTGCTCTTGCCACCGCTGCTGCTTGGAGAGGCCAGTGGGGCCCCATGAGGTGTACACTCTCCATCCCGGCTGGCAGCTTTTGGCCTCAAGGTCATTTGGAGCCTGAGCCCGCTTCACCCCCGGGGCACTCCCTGCTGTGCAGACCCTCTTCCTCCTCAGTGCAAGCAGCTAGGAAAGGTTGTGGTGCTGAGCGGGGCTGTTCATGTCAAGTCTCCCCCATCCTGGCCTCTTCTTCCACTACTGCTGCGCACTAGAAAGCCACCAGTAACACTGACCTGCCCCTCTCCTTGCAGCACTTTTTTCTTTGCTTGATTTGTATCCCACCTTTCTGCCACTAGGGGCCCAAAGCGACCTCCCACATTCTCCTTGCCTCCCTATTATCCTCACAACAACCCTGCAAAGCTGGTTAGGCTGCAAGTATCTGACTGGCCCAAGATTGCCCAGCAAGCTACCAGGGCAGAGTGGAGATTCGAACTTGGGTGTCCCAGGCCAGCACTTCAACCTCCACAGCCCCACACGCTATCAGCAGGATTGCTGTCAGCATTGCCAATAGGTTGCCAGGTCCCTCATGGCCAAGGGGGGGGAGAGCTGGAGGGGTGTAGGGTTGCCAACTCCAGGTGGGGGAACTCCTGGATATTTGGGGGGAGGAGCCAAAGGAGGGTAGGGACCTCAGGCATCGTCCTCCCCGTCTTCCCGCACCCCAGGATGCCTGTGCCCCCTGCCCACGGTGGTACAGAGGGAAGAGGGAGTTGGCCAGCGGGCGGCCTCCCCGGACAGACGGGCACTCACAGCCCAGTCTAGAGCCCATTGTATTGTTTTTTACAATGGGCTTGGCTGCTAGTGTATATATATAATTTTAATTTGACTTCAAGAGAACATGAATGAAACAAAGGAACAGTTTGCATCATAATTAGACATTCTAAGAGCTGACTGCACTATAAAGACTTTGGCAGTCTTGTGAAGAATTTCTGAAGAGATCCTAGAGAAACACTGGACTTAGCCCAAGTTTACACATGTACTTACAACATAAACGTAACACTGAACATGTCAGCTGCTTCCTTTGATGGACACACACATTATAGTATTGTTTCAACTCTCCTGGTTGTGGGTCCAATGAACTGTTTACATTTTCTGCAACAAAACAGGCTCCTATGAACAGCTGGCAGCTGATGTTTACTCAGAACCCAAGAGTCACCCATGCCTACAAGGTGTTTCACCATTATTCCCGGGGGGGGGGGGGGGGGGGCTCCTTAGGGAAGCGACGTAATTGCAGTTTGCTTTGATCCTCATTACCCCAGATAAATAGACAAAAACTAGATGCAAAATGCTTTGGGACTTAGCAGCACACATTTTTGGCCATGAAGCAATCATGCTCTTTGTGTTCTCACTTCAGCCCCATCTTCTGTTTGTCATACATGACACTGGGTTTTTTGTTTAGTTTTAAAAAGTCAGAAACATTCTGGAAACAGAAAAAACATTTCGGTCTCACCAGTTCAATACATCTGCTCACCAGGATGCTAAAATGTCTTTGTATGTGGTTTGTGGTACAAAAAAATTTAGACAATACAATACACCAAGCTCTTCACACAAACTCCCCTGCCCCTTTTTGCTACTCAGAAATGACAATGTACATGTGAGAGATTTTAAAATTTAAATACTGCAGAGTCCTTCATATGTTAAATTTGTTTTGAATTTCCCTGTGCGCTAATGTAGTTATGCTATTGGAGAAAAAAAAATGTCTATGGGGGACAAGGTGTATTTAGCTAGCCTTACAAATAAGCCCACAAAACTTGCCTACTTGAGTTATTTTAGGGCTACACAGATGAAGTAACATAACTTTTGGAAAGCTTCACATCTGGAAGAAATTTTCATTTGCCTGCAGCAATGGGGAGACTATTTTCAAGCACGTTACGAAGCTATCACATGTTAACAGAGGAATAGCCTCATTCAACTGCCTTTTTGAGGAAAAGCAGAACATTTAGACTAACTTCATGCCATGTCCAGTTTAGCGGCCATTACGCCAGCTTCTTTCATATAAAGGGCCTTAACAAAAGTAGAACTCCTGAAGTATATTTTATTAGGTTCAGCTAAAATATCAAGGCAGTGAGCAGCTCATGTAACACCATGCAATATGGCTCCTCGTACTTTATTTACATCTTACTTTTCTCCCTTATCAGGACCCAAAGCAGCTTATCACATCATTCTTCCCTTTGTACACTATCTTCACAACAACATCTCTGAGAAGTATGTTAGGCTGGCAGACGGTGACCAGTCAAAGGTCACTCTTGGCAGAATGGGGATTTGAACCTGATTGTTCCACGTCCCACTCCAATTTTCTAACTGCTGCACCAGGCCAGCATCTCATGTTTTACATAGTACAAATGTGAGTTTAGAGGCAGGAAATGGCAAACCATTTCCGAACCTCTCTTGCCTTGAAAACCCTGTGGGGTTGCCATAAGTTACGACTTGACAGCACTTTCCACCACCAATGTCAGTTTGCCAATATAAGGACTACCACAATTTGCTTTGCTCTCTGTCTCATAACCTACCAGCATGTACTGATTAGTGCTACATGTGTTTATTACAACATTTATATCCCACCTTTGCCCATGGCTCAAGGAGGTTTATGATACATCATTAAAGCACCGAAACAACAATAAAACCACACATTCCTTGCAAGCTAATAAAACCTAGACTAGACCCAAATAACTTTCTCCCTTTGGCTGCATCCATATAGGGCAGTGAAAACAAATGCCCTGCCACAGCAGGGATGGCAGCAGCAGCACACACAGGAACAGCATTCATACACTTTCATTCCTCTTCCGCTTACTGCTGTGTGAAAGCACACACAAAAGAGGCTTTACCCCCTCCCTACCAGTGCAGAACCAGAATCTGGAACACATTTTCACAAGGAGTCATTGCTTCTTTTTCCCTATGGACTGTAGTGCAACCTGGAGAGCCAGTTTTGTATAGTGGTTAGGAGTGCAGACTCTGATCTGGGAGAACCAGGTTTGATTCCCCACTCCTCCACACGCAACTGCTTGTGTGACCTTGGGTCAGTTATAAGTTCTTTCAGAGCTGTTCTCTCAAGGACAGTTCTCAAGAGAGCTCTCTCAGCCCCACCTGCCTCACAATGGGTCTGTTGTGGGGAGGGGAAGGGAAAGGGATTGTAAGGCGCTCTGAGACTCCTTCGAGTAGTGAAGGGTGGGGTATAAATCCAATCTCCTCTTCTTCTTCATCTTGCAAACTGCAGAATGAGGCTTTCACATCATCCCTGCCATACTTCCTCTCCCCTTCCCCCTTTTATGTAATGACCAGAGGAAAGAAGACTTTTAGTAATCTTGAAAGCTGCTCACCATTTTGCATCATTTTCTTGGTCCCAGTAAAAAGGTGTTCATGTTACTGTTGCTTTTGGGTTCCTTTATAATGGGCCCATACAACTACAACATAAAGCTCGGTATTTAATTATTTGAGAGGGAACTCAAATTCTTTGGCAGCTAAATATCTTATTCAGGCTGCTGAAATGTGGTCATGCAGGGATTTGAATAGAAAGCAACTAGGCAAATAAAAAGATGCCAACAGAGCACAAGAGGTACTACTGTTTTTTTCTTTCCTTGAAATGATGACAATACTGAATGTATATTTATATTAAAAGGACAAGTGAAATTAGTTGTAAAGGATACCTGTGCTATCCACTGCCACAATAAAAATCTCACCTGTATTAAATTTAATATACTTCTGTTATTTCCAAGGTAGACACATATAGTACATCCCCTGAAAGTTGGGTTTTATGTCATAGTCACTACTGCACATCAATTTGATATGGCCTAGCTGGCAAATGTGCCTATGAGGGACAGGAGGTTTGTACAGGTCTTTCTGCACTTAATAATGGACCAATTGCATGCACAGTGAATCAGTACTTAACTTTTTCATTATTGACTTTTCTATTCTTCCCTCAATCTTCTGTTCACTTTTCTCACTTAATTTATAATGTAAGTGTATCATCATCCTTTTATTAAACAATTTTGTGTTATGGCTGCAGTGGAAACTCAGTGCATTATTGGTTCTAAACTTTCAAATACACCCAGCGCTTTAGGAATGTTTAGCAAATAGGTCACTAACCATTAACAGAATTCAGACACAGCGGCAAAGATGATAGTGAAGAACTGGCAAATTATGAAGAATTTGACTACAAAAGTATAGATCCAAAAAAGTATAGCATGGATGTCTAGAACAACAGAACTAGCATGATTCAGGTGGGTAGCTGTGTTGGTCTGAAGCAGCAGAACAAAGTTTTGAGTCCACTGGCACTTTTAAGACCAGCATCAGTTTGTTAGGTCTCACATTTGTGTGCTAATTTGCTACCATTCACTGATCTTGCCACCTTGATCCAATTTCAGCTTCACTTATGCATCTTAACTCTGACTGGTCCTTCCTGAGGCTTCCAACAACACCACCCCCATCTTCCTATATTTATGGCTTAAAGAAATTTTGTTTCAATTTGTCTGAGGAAGCATGCTTGCACACGAAAGCTTACAGTTTAAATAAAACTTTGTTGGACTTAAAGGTGCCACTGGATTCAAACGTCGAACTAGAGTGATAAAAAGATGGCCGATATGGCATACCTACTTTTTACAAATATTGGAGACCTGCTTCAATTTTTTTGGCAGTGATTCTCAAGCTAATTACCAATTTCTATAATAGTATATCTTTTGCTATGCACTGTGAATGTTCTCCATGTTTCCTCTGAACTCACAGAAACCGAGCTCTAATGCTGGTCCTGACCATGCCTACAAGAGGTTACATGGACTGTAAGACTAGTAGACAACTGTTCATATATATAGACACACACACACACACGCACCTGTAGAACAACTGTTTACAGAATAATTCAAGAAAACTGTATCAATGGTATAGATCATAAGAACATAAGACAACCAGCAGGTGGAAGTGGATCTGCCCTGCTGGGTGGCCAATGCGGGAGGTAACTTAATATATTTATACACAGCTTCCAGCTGATGAGTGGATTCTAACAAGGACACCATTTTGGAACTCATTCAATTCACTGCAACATGATACTCCAAAGATAACAGGGTACCACTGAGTGCTGCTCATTTGTAAGTCAGTGGATCCAAAGAGCGCACTCAGAAGCCAAACGAGGCACAGCATATTAATCATGATAACAGGTTAGCAAAATTTTCAGTTTGTACAGTATCACTTTGTGTCTGGCAAATACAAAGGAAAATCAATTAGGACGTCTCCCTTGAGATGTAAAACTGCAGACTACACTATGAAGGGGGGGGGGGGGGGAGCTCACTATTGATTTCAAGACATGGAGCCACTCAAGGAATAAGTTTATCTGCACATCCCTTATCCTGTACTGAAGCATTTGTAAGAATGAATGTCCATGAGAATTTTTAAAGCACCAGTATGTACATAAAGCACTGATTGTTTCTGAAAAGAAACTGGGACATTATAATTTTGCCTTGCAAAATACCAAAATAATGCACTTGTTCACCTGTACTATCAGAGTGGGGGGAGAAAGTTTATTAAAATTTACAAGCAGGTGGGGTCACAGCAGCAAGCAATGTGCCATTCTTCTCTACATAAACAGCATGCAAAACCAATTGAGTTCTAGCACATCAGGAAGAGGCTCATTTCCAATAACTTTTTGATTTTCTAATTGTTTTGTTGTTCTTTCACACACACATGTCCACACAAAGCATTGGAGAGGGAAACCCACTTGCAGTCTGAAAGGGTACAGTTCAAACAATTCAAATGGTACCACTTGAAAGCAATGTTATAAACCCAGATGTTTAAAAAAATAGCAGGACAAAATCAGGATTATACATAGCCAAGGTTAAAATTTATGCAAAGAACCTTTTTAATATTCAGACTGCTGTGTGCATATGCCTAAAACACTTCATTCATTCCAAGCCTTGTATTCAGAACAAACTCCAGAATTCCAATAAATTTTTTATATCCCACAAAAACTAAAACTTTTGCTCAATAGGCTTTGGTTACCACAAACTGGGAGGCACGACATTTATTCAAAACAGGAAAAGGAGCACAGATGTGCAACCTGAAAGCCTAAGAGACTCAAAACACCAGTGAGTGCCAGGACAGCATGAGAACGTTTTTGCCTCTTTACAATGTTTTAAATCTTTCTCCCTGAAACTGTTTCATAAACAGGTTAAATTATTTGGATTAAACACAAGAAACTGCCGTATTCCAGTGTTATATGAAGCTGCACGAACAGTTCTATCCAACCCACATTTCCTAGCCACAAAGGGCTAGAAATGCAGATTATGGTGAGCATACAATACCATAGCACGCTGTGTTATATCATACTAGAGGAAAACACATGCATCCAACTTCCATTTTGAGCCCAGAATGTCTAAAGTTCTATCCTGAAGCAATGATCTGTTCAAGCCACAGTCTGCTTTAGAAACCTGATGGGTGGAAACCCCTGCTCTAGGGATTACAAAACACTATCTGGTTTACAGCAAAACCAAGCAGTTGTCAAAACAAAAAAGGCATTTTGCACAACCCAGCAGGACTGCAGACATGCAGCAGCTGACTGAAAAGGAGAGTTCTGGTTCCAGGGAAGAAATTTAACCACTTCCTGGTCATCAACAGTAACAAAGTGGGAAATGCTAAGGGGGAAAAGGCCAATGTTCCTCTAGAAGGTAGTAAGATCATACTGAAATAGTTTTGTCTTCTCTCTTTCAGCACTACATCAGAATGATTTTATGGACAGAGGATAGCACATACAACAAGGCGGCGGGGGAGGGGGTGCGCCTGGACTTTCTAAAGCATGGAGATGCTGGCTTTCTAAGGGCATCTGGTGGGCTGCTGTGAAAAGCAGGATAGTGGAGTTTTGGTCTGAGCCAATAAGGAGGCATTTCTGATTTCCCTTTCCATTTCAGCCTCCATCACCAATTATTCAGCCTCGAAAAGCCACATACATTCTGCAGCACAATCATTACAAGTGTGTTAAGAGATATTATGCCATTTTGTATTTACCATAAAATCAGAAAGGCATCTGGTTGGCCTCTGTGAGAAGCAGGATAGTTGGGCCATTGGTCTGAGCCAATAAGGAGTCTCTTTCCTCTTCTGCCAGGTCTACAGGGTAATCCTACGAACAATTTCTTGGGAGAAGGGCCCACTGAAAAGACCTAAGGATTCTGAGTAGACCTGAGTAGGTCTCAGGAGTAGGTCTCTACTCTGAGTAGACCTGTTCTTTGAGAACAGTAGCACTGTTCTTTGAGAGGCACAATCCAATTTCATGTATCTAATCCATTTGTTGTCATAGATTTTTTAATTTCCCATTAGATCAGCAGAGTTTTGATTGAATAGTCTTGTTAAAATCAACTTTAAAGGTGGCCCAATTAACTGGGCAGCACATTAAAAAAAACTGTCTCAGCCCTGACCTGGATAGCTCAGGCAAGCCCGATCTTGTCAGATCTCAGAAGCTAAGCAGGGTCGACTCTGGCAACTACTTGGATGGGAGACGGCCTTGGAATACCAGCAGTTGGGAGGAAGGGGGCAGGCTTTATTCAGCCACCACTCTAAATATCTTCCAGGCCCCCAGTAGTGGTCAGTCAGCACAGGTCGCCATGACTTCCAGGTGCACACACACTCACACATACACACACACAAAATTTTTTTAAAAGTGCATTGGCAAGTACTGTGTATTTAAAAATGACAAAATGGTACGTGTAAATTTTCCTTTAACAGTCACTTGCCATGATTCAGGCATGTGCCTTTTAGCTAAACTGTATCCTTTTTTTTCTTTATGAATGCTTTTATTTATAAGCCATTTTAGGACTTTTACAGTGCAATCCATCTAAATCAATCCATCTAAATCAGTTACATCCATCTAAATCAACTGAAGTGAGTGGGCTTAGAAGGGCGTAAATGTTTAGGATTGTGCTAATATTTTGAATAGATAACAGTAATATTTTTAATTTAATATGTAAAATTCAATTTTTTAATGCTAGCTGTTTGGGGACACTCTAGAAGGCAGAAAAGATATGCAGTTTCATGATACACGCAAAAGAACAGCATATGAGCCAGAAACCCCAAAGTGAAATTGCATCTTAAATTATAAATTCAGAGGCAGTCATCAAAATTACCCTGACCTGGATGGCCCAAGAGAGCTCCGATCTTGTCAAATCTTGGAAGCTCAGCAGGGTTGGCTCCGGTTAGTACTTGGATGGGAGACTACCAAAAAAGTCAACAGTTGCTACGCAGAGGCAGGCAATGGTAAGCCACTTCTGAAGGTCTCTTGCCTTGAAAACCCTGATGGATCACTATAATTGGGCTGCAACTTGACAGAAATTTCGACAAGGCATTGAAATACATTATTTATTTCTGGATGTGTGTTGTTTTACAGTAGTAATATTGACCACTGAGGAAGGCCCTAAGGGGCCAAAACGCATATAGTCTACTGGTCACAAGATATATCCATCAATTGTATATGTAAAACTAACAGCTCTGGATGTAAAAAGTTTTAACAGTCTGATATCTGGATCATTTCTTTTAACCTATTTTATTTTTTTACTAATGTGCACGCCGTAATAGAAATTTGTATTTTTATAATAATTTATTTTGTTAGCTTGACCCTCATATATCACAGCCATATCTTGGGTTGAGCTCCCCCTTCTCGTTTTTTAGTGAAATACATTAGCCAGCCTCAGTCAGTCCTGCATAAAAAATTATAACAGGGTTTGCGTTACACTGCTTCTGTATGTATGTGAAATGATTTGCGCAGCAGAGTGCCAAATTCCAATTAATATCACTGTAATAAAAACCAAGCAAAGTTTAGCCTGAACACATTAGTTCTCCTTCCCAAGCTATCCAAGTTATACCAAAGGTCCTTTACTTTGCACAAAATAATATATATATTTTCAGGGGTCATTTCGTAGAAAAAGAGGTGCAGGAGCATAACTCATTAGCATAACTCATTAGCATAACTCATTAGCATAACTCATTAGCATATGCCACACACCCTAACATACCAGAAGTGTGTCAGAAGGCAACACCCACCCCTCAGGCTCCACTCCACAGGTGAGTGAAACTGACCTGCTCTTCCTCCATTCCCTTCCCCATCCAAACTTTGTGCAATAAAAATAAGCGTAAAGAACTCACCCTCATTCTCTTCCTGCTCCCTTGAAACCACCAGGTTTCAAGTAGACTTGAGATACCCAGGACATGTGCACCACCCATCCCTTTCCCTTTCCCTCCGCACAACAAGACACCCTGTGAGGTAGGTGGGGCTAAGAGAGGTCTTTTGAGAACTGCTCATGAGAGAACAGCTCTGAGAGAACTTGTGACTGGCCCAAGGTGACACCAGCAGCTGCATGGGGAGGTGTGGGGAATCAAACCCGGTTCTCCCAGATTAGAGACCAACTCCTGACCACTACACCAAACTGATGGGGTGGAAGCTGCTGAAGGGTTGGTGAAATTTCTCCAGTACTTATGTGCCATGTGCCCAGATAAAAAATGGTATACTTAGAAAATTTATATGCCACCTTGAGCAAGTCTCTGGAAAAGCGGCACATGGTCATAAAAGGAACAATAATAAAATTATCAATATTAAAACAAAACATTAAAAACAATAAAGACCCTAGCAGGGCTTTCCTCAGGGCGCTGTGCCTCTGCACTGCTCAGGAAGCTGAGGAGGGGGCAGGGCTTGGTCATGTGCCCGTCCCCTGGGCTCCTCGCTCCCGGAGCTGTGCTCCTGTGCGCTCCCGCTCCAACGGACCCCTGTATATTTTGCACATCTCATATTACACACCTTGCTCTCGATTCAGGTTACTGAAGAGATCAAAACTTGTGACCGCTTTTCCTTCACATTTCACAGTGTTCAAATCACCCACTCAGCCTTCTGCTCAGCATCGAATTAGGAAGGAGGTGGTGGTGTTGGAATCAGTTTCTCTGCTGGCTGCTTCTCAAAGATTTCCACCGTGTTGATTGACACAATTATGAAACTACTTCTACCCTGCAACAAAGCAAGACTGTTCCACTTTCCTCCACATTCCTTGTCAGAGAATATTTCAAAGTATTAAAAAACTGGAGGGGGGCTTAAAAAGAGGGGGGAAAGCACCCAACTTTTAAATCAATAACCCTGTAAGCATTTTGAAAATAAAGACATAAAAAACGCACTTGAAACATGGGAAGAGGCGACGACCAGCTTGGGAACAGCAGCAGGATACTCGTGACAGTACAGGAATGTGGGTGACAGAAAGCAGAGCTCATCCCACTGTGCAAAAAAAGCAAACAAAACACACACCCACACCTGTTCCCATGCATATCTTTATGCAGCCTTAGAGAAGAGTAAAAAAGGATTTAAGATTCATAATGGGACCCAAGAAGCAAATTTTTGCAATATCAGATATTCTGGAGGGAGGGCAGGAAGAATGTCAGTCTGGGTGTATCTACGGGATAGCCCAGGCTGAGGACAGACTGGAGTTGTGGCCTGCTGTGCCTCCGCTTCTAAAGTGGCCGTCCAGACAGCTGCAGCTGTCCCCCACCGCCAGTGCACACTCACTCGTGCCTGAAGCGTGGTCCTTGTGCTTCAGGCGGAGACCCTGGGGAACCGGTCTCCAGCGGCTGGGTGCGTGCTGCTGCCACTCCCTCTGGGTGTGGACGCACCAATGGCGCATCACACGCGCCGCCGGAAGTGCGAACGGGCTGTCCCGGCTGCCGCAGCTGTGCATAGCCACGACTCGGTGAGGCAGCCAGCAGCCACGCACATCCGCCCCACACAGTCAGTGCAAACGGGGCAGCCCGGGCTGCTTTTCCCATGGGGCTTTTGGCCCCGCGGCTGTTCCGGGCTACCTTGCCAGTCTGTCCTCAGCCCCAGTATCCCAACCCTGGTAAACACTGTCCTATTACACAAGCAGGTCTTCTTCTGTGCTTCATCTGGAAGCCAAACAGAATTATGCTCATTTTCTTTAACCTTGTTTAGCATACTTAAATTACAAGCAAAATAGCTCACTTAGGGAAATGGGTATTTATATGTGCCATGTAAGCCTGACTGCTTATTTAGGACAACAGCAATGACAGTTTGGGTCTTTTTAAAAGTATTTCACTACATCAGTAGTTCTACCAAAATAGGAAGATTTCCTGCAATCATTTACAAAGGGAGAAATGGGAAACAAAGAGGTTTACAATACAATCCTAAATCGAATTATTCCAGTCTAAACCCAGGTACAATGTACATAGAATTTCACTGTGAGAACATAAAGAAGAGCCCTGCTGGATCAGACCAACTGTCTACCTAGTCCAGCATCCTGTCTCACACACTAGCCAACCAGTTCCCCTGGATGGCCAACAACAGGGCACAGAGGCTGAGACCTTCCCCTGATGTTGCCTCCTGGCTCTGGGATTCAGAGGTTTAGTGCCTCTGAATGTGGAGGTTCCCCTCAGTCACCATGGCTAGTAGCCAATGATAGATTTATCCTCCATGAATCTATCTAATCCCCTTTTAAAGCTGTTTACTCTTGTAGCAATTACTACATCCTCTGGCAGCAAATTCCACATTTAAAGTAGTATTTCCTTTTGTACCTCTTGAACCTACTACCCATCAGCTTCACTGGATGCCCCTGGGTTTGTAGTCTTTGGGGAGAGGAAGAAAATTTTCTCCTTGTCAATTTTCTCCACCCCATGCATAATCTTATAAAACTCTATCATGTCCCCCTTACTCATCTTTTTTCTAAACTGAAAAGTCCCAGACTCTTCAGCCTTTCCTCATACAGAAGGTGCTTCAACCCCCTAATCGTCTTGGTTGCCCTCTTTTGTACTTTTTTCCAGCTCTGCAATGTCCTTTTGGAGATATGATGACCAGAATGTACATGGTATTCCAAAAGAGGATGCACCATAGATCCATGCAGGCCAGGGGCATTACAATATCGGCCATTTTACTTTCAATCCCTTTCCTAAAAATCCCAAACATAGGGTTTGCCCTTTTCTCTGCTGCAGCACACTGGGCTGACACTTTAATTGGGCTATCCACTATGACCCCAAGATCTTTTCCCCTCTCAGTCTCAGCAAGTTCAGACCCCATTAACCTATTCTTGAAGTTGGGGTTCTTTTTCGCAATATGCATCACCCTTCAGTTACCAACACTGCTGAAAACTGCTGAAGAGCACATTTAAGAGTTTTTGAATCTACAAGATTAGAAGAGAATCAAAAGCAGTTGATGTTGCACAAAGTACTATTATGCCAAAACAAGGACGATCCTTCCCAATTTACAGTTGCCAAACAGAGGATGATAGTTCATTTCACAGCTTTTCATCATTCAACCCAGCTGAACATTAAGCCAGAACAAAAATGCCAATGAAAGTAACAAATGCATCATGGAGTTACAAATAAATAAGCACTATAAAGATTCTAGCGGAATTGCTGTCAGACTCTTGTGAATGGTATATGATTCTGAGATCTTTCATTTCACATAAGACAAAATTCTGGAAGAGAAACACGCACATTCAGTGTTGTATCATATTGTTACCAACACTGGAGTCCGATCAGGTATGATGTCCAAAAAGCTATGGTCAAATCTTTTGCAGATTTTTTTTAACGTGTCAATAGCAGAGGCCCTGATCCACACCGGGCATGATCTGCAGACTTTAAACTGATCTTCTGTGCTATTCGCTCCACAAACGGGACCATCTGGGGGAAAGGTTAACCATATCCAGTGTTCCTGGGCTCAGTTTGTGTTGTGCAGTCCCCAGGACCTCCAGTTACTCTTAATATCCCACCGGGTATTATCTCATTATATCCATCATGTATCTCTAGACATCAAGCCTATTTTGACTATGAGAGCTACGTTTAAGTAAAACTGAAAAATATCATTGATCTTCTACATCATATGCAGTTTTGGTTCTTTGAACCACTGCAGTACTGTTTTTGGGTTTCTCTCTTATTTGCTAAATTTATTACTGAATATTGGCAAAGAGAATACTCTATTATTAATTACTTAAAAATGCTGCAACAATATGTAAGTTCAGAAGTCATTTAGAAGCATAAAGCCCTTCACAGACAACCCAGAGAGAGGCCATGACTATGGAACAGATTGCTTCTCCATCTCCCTAGCATTAGGAAGCATAATGGAGGAGAAAAAGGAGAAAAAAGACAAATGCTTTGAAAACTGCAAACAGCTGTCTTTTATCATTAAAACACACACACACACACACACACCCGTGAGTGATCATAAGACTCTTATCTATTTTCAACCCAGCATCAGTGTGATTTAAGAACTTAAATCATAGCAGCAAAATTTTAGGAACTAAAGTGTTCAAATTTGGTTGACTTGGATTACTTGGATGATTTTGGATTACTTCACAAGGAGGAGCAGGAAGTAAGTTTTCATTCAGATTAGAACAAAGATATTTCATACTAACTTTAGTTTTTGTATTCCTGTACAAGACTTATCAAAGCTGCGGTGGCTCAGAGGTTAAGATGCTGAGCTGCAGACTGGAAGGTCTGTAGCTTGGCAGTTCGAGACCCGAGTGCTGCATGACAGAGTGAGCTCCCGTCCCTGGCCCCAGCTCCTGTTTGAAAGCGAGAAATTGCAAGTAGATAAATAGAAACTGCTTTGGTGGGAAAGTAACAGTGTTCCGTGTGCCTCAGTGTTTAGTCATGCCAGTCACATGATCATGGAAAAGTCTTTGGACAGCACTGGCTCTTCGGCTTAGAAACGGAGATGAGCACCGCCCCCTAGAGCTGGACACGACTAGCTTTCGAGCAAGGGAAACCTTTACCTTCTTAGAAGACTTATCACACATTTTATTGCCTATGCCTGTTTCTCTTCTCCTCTTGCACCATTAAAATTTGGCAAGCTCCTGATGGGCAGGATTTTCTTTTTTGGTTATGTTTTCTGAAGAACCAAGTACAACAGCTTATCTGTATGAACTAACAAGCATTAACCTTTGATCCAGGGTTGGCATCAGCATACCCTGAGGTGAGGTACCTGCCAGGGCCCCCTGCTGCCAACACCCCTGCTCATGTATCTCCTGTGGTGTCCACCCCAACACCCTTCCACTGCCTGCCTGTGTGTGCTTTGCCATCTCTGCTCCCAGGTGCATATGCTACCTAGCACGGCTGGAGAAGGGCATGTGATGGTGCACAAAACATCAGCATGCCTGATGGTCCTGGCAGTGGCATTCCTAGAGGCACCCACCACCATCAGGGAACGGGTATGCAGACAGGGTGGGCAGCTGTGACTGGAAGTGATGGGAAAGCTTGTAAGTGGGCAGAAGGACACACAGGCAGGTGGGAGCACAGGGGTGGGTGGTCAAGAAGGGGGGCCTAGTAGTGGGCACAGGAGGCCCCTGAGCACTGTCTTCCCAGGGCCCCCCAAAACCAGGAACCAGCCCTGCTTCAATAGCATTAGCTCAACAGCTGAAATCCAGCAAGTCCTGCTCACCCAAGACGTGTGTATGATTATGATATTCACCCTTAACCTTTATTTGCCAAGCATATACGAACTGCAATTTACCAAGTATATGTATCAATATAGAAAGTAATTAATTTAAAACAAAAGTAATTGAGCTCTATATCATATAAAGCAATAAAGGGAAAGTTGGTCAGTATGAATGAACAATTCAGACAGTATGTTTATTTCCTTGACTGTCGAACTTCTGACACCATCATCTCAACTTCAACATTTTCTACAGAGCTCACACTTGCAGAAGTGAGAAATGAGAGAAAAGTACT
Source organism: Lepidodactylus listeri (assembly GCA_029233225.1). Lineage (NCBI taxonomy): Eukaryota > Metazoa > Chordata > Lepidosauria > Squamata > Gekkonidae > Lepidodactylus > Lepidodactylus listeri. The sequence goes on from JARCFY010000009.1 coordinate 28,439,225, forward strand.
CTGAAGAAGAGGATATACTGGTTAGCAGAAGCCTGCTCCATACACAACTGTGTGTTCTGACCTACCATTCTCTAGCAGAAGCCTGCTCCATACACAACTGTGTGTTCTGACCTACCACAGTAGGGACAGATCCTACTGTGGGGGGAGGGGGGAGAGCAGATCCCTTGCTGCCCACTGCTGCTCAACAGAATGCTAGGGGAAAGGGAAGAGTGATTCTGTATCTTGTCACTTCCTGTATTAACCTGGAAGTGATAGCCTCATGTCAGCACAACACTCTAGGATTCACCCCAAAACTCTGTGGTTTAACTCAGAGCATTAGCCTGACATGATAACATCCCTTCTGGTTTGATGCCTGAAATGCCGCTGCATGTTGGCATGATACAAAATCACTTGTTCCTGCTCCCTGAATTCTCCCAATGGGGTCCCAGCTAGGTTGGCAACACTAATCTTACTACTCAATTAAGCAAACTTCTAAGGAGCTTTCCTTCAGCTTAGGTTCCATTGCAGGAAGGCTCCTTAGGACGGAAGGAAGGTTAGAGCCACATCTTGTTGGACTCTGAAACTAGAAACCTTAAAGAATGACTGTACAAACAGGGCTAATCTTTTTAATATGTTAACATATTTGCAGAGGCTGTTTACAATACATTGCAATTTTCTGTTTCTTTAAAGCAGCCTCGCATTTAGAAAGGTAATGCTAAGAAGGTTTTGTCTTTTGAATCTCATTTTCACAGGAAGAAACAAGCTTTAAAAGCCATCAAGAGGACAATGAGCCATTTAAGCTCCCGAACACAAGGTGCACGCACAACCCTATTCAACTGCAGCATCCTACAGACAGTGCTTTAATGGATTGTAGAACTTATTGCTTCAGCTCCATGGGCGGCAAAATCTGGGCATGCCCTCTTATGAATTATAGTTTTGTTTTATTCTTCTCTCGTTCTGCATCTCATTCAGTACACTTCTCCTTTTTTCCCTTTCTCCCCTTTCAGGCACTCCTGCTGAACCCCACAGGAACACATTACAGCTTTATTTCATTAGTCACTGAAATGAGTCATCTACAGAACCTTTCTCTGCTAATGCAGAATGTGAGAAATCTCAGGCCAATCTTACCATTGTAGTTTCAGAAGCCCTGGTAGGAGAATCTTCCTCTCCCAGAGCGTGCTTTCCTATGACTCTCTCCCAATTCCTCCTTGCCTAATCATTGGCCTCCTTTTACACAGTTCTGCTTTTCTTCACTATCTAAAGGCTATCAACATCAATTACTGCATCTCTGTGCACAGTGTGTCAATGTTTTTAAAAGCATGTTAAAAAAATTCAGTGTGGCTAGCAATACAGCTTATTGTCCCTCTTAGCTTCTACATCAATCCCACTGCCCTTTGTTCTTTATAAACTAGCCCTTCTCTGAGCCTCTATTTCTCTGTTTTTTCTCATTCATACTAGAATCACATCTTCCAAGTACAGCTACGTTAAAGATGGACCTAAGCATTAACAAGTCAGCTCTGCACATGCCGGGGGGGGGGGGGGGGGGAGATCCCTCACAGAACCCAAATAGCTCATGAGGCACATCACATTTTAAAGGCCTCTCCCCGCTCTCACACTCTACCTTGTTTTAAGCATCACCCAATACCACTGACCACATCATCAGACCTGCTTTTTATTCACATGTTCATCAGGGCATTCACTAAATGAGCACAGCTGTAGAGGGAGCAGGAATCTTGCCTGTTGATCCTGCCTGTGTTCTCAGCAGAATGTCTCCAGAAAAATCCTTATATAAATACAAGTGGGCTTCTCCGTGCCATAAGCAATGCTACAAATAAAACCAGGCAGCTAGCTTACTGCATGGACGCTAGCACAATGCTACCTAAATCCACATGCATTCAGAACATGCACATGATATCTGAAAAGGACTCAGCAGTCCCTGGGGTTCAGGCCTAGGTTGTTAGGCTCAAGAACCACTTCTGGCTGAATCCTTCTTGTGGTACAGTATTGTGAGAGATCACTACTACAAACAGACTTTGGACAGCACACCAATTTATTTAGATATTTACACCCCATTTTTCTTCCAAATGGGCCCCCAAAGTGGTTTACAACATTGTTTTCCTCTCCACTCTTTTACCCTTAGTAAAGGTAAGTTTCCCTTGCTCGAAAGCCAGTCGAATCTGACTCTAGGAGGGCGGTGCTCATCTCCGTTTCCGAGCCAAAGAGCCAGCACTGTCCAAAGACATTTTCCATGGTCATGTGGCCAGCATGACTAGACGCTGAGGTGCACAGAATGCTGTTACCTTCCCACCGAAGTGGTACCTATTTATCTACTTGCAATTTCTTGCTTTCGTGTGACTGGCTCAAGGTCACCCAGCTTTCATAGCAGAGTGGAGATATGAAACTGGTTCTCCCAGATCCTAGTCCAACACTTTAGCCACACTTTAGCCACACTGGCTCTAGTAAAACCATTACGCATTAGTATACTCTATCAGACATGGACAATAGGAGCAGGCCATCATTTCAGACAGAGCCTCTGCACACATTCCTAACCAAACTTAACTAGGACTAGGACTATTGAGCTAACACAGGCCTAACTTACCGAAAATAATGCGCAGGATTGCACTTTAATATGTTGTTGAAGGCTTTCATGGCCGGAATTCATTAGTTGTTCCAGATTTTCCAGGCTGTATGGCCGTGGTCTTGGCATTGTAGTACCTGATGTTTTGCCAGCAGCTGTGACTGGCACCCTCAGAGGTATAACACAGAAAAATGGAGTATTTTAGTTGTAGTAGATTTTCTGGGCTGTATAGCCACCAGCAATGTCAATGACATAGCAAGTACTCCAGCTTTCTGTGTTATACCTCTGAGGATGCCGGTCACAGCTGCTGGCAAAATGCCAGGTACTACAATGCCAAGACCATGGCAATACAACCCGGAAAATCTACAGCAACTAAGGATTACACTTAACACAAGGTGCATCTTAGCTACCAAACTGCTCAATTCCTGTGTGTTCTTAGCATTCTAGGTGGCTGCTCTCAGTCTTCTCCCCACAAACCCTACTGAGGCATTGCTGGTGGCAACCTTGCTGAGCTCTGAACATCAGTACAGTCATTGGGGGGGGGGGGGCATTTGTTCAACATGCCAGGAACTGTTCTGAAACATGGACCAGGCTGAGATTTTTAAAAATGCTTTGCTGCGAGTTAATGCCATTGCTGAGATTATTGTACAATTCAAAACATGCCCCACAGATGCTAACAAAAAAGTGATTCAACAGGTTTGCAGGTAACTTGAAGCACAAGCAGAAAGTAATAAATCAGGACAAAAGACTGCAGCGTCCTGGTAACATAGTACTTCTTAAATGTTCAGTCCTTGGTAGGTTTCAAATACTTAAAAAAAGAGAGAGAAAGAGACTGCAAGACAGATTCTTGAGCCAAACATACCACAAACATTTGGACAGGAAGTACTTGCCAGCTTACAAGAAAAACCAGCTACATAACCATTACTAAATGTAGAAAAGTAGACGGCATCAAGGTGTACCTTCTGTTCAGTTCATCCTTCTGCACAAAAAAAAGTGTTATTATGTGCAAGAACAAATCCAAACTAAGTAACAAAGCTAATGGTTCTTTAGTGAACTATACTCAACCAATCCACATTTTCTCTTTTCCCACCTTACTGCATTGGGGGCGGGAGGAAGGACACCGCATCAGCTGTGCTACAAATAAAGACAATTTCTTCCACCTTGCCTAAAGACTATTTGGGTTTCGACTGGTTATAATCATGCCCAAGTTGATAAAAGCCGCCCCCCCTTCCTCATAGAGTATGAGGAATACTCTATGCCAATAAAAGGTTCTGTTGTTGTATGAGGAATACGTGGGTCAAAGATGGCCATTGTCCTTTAAATATAACCCTTCAGAACAATTCAACAGGACACTGACAACAGCTGCCCTGGATGAAAGAAATACCCAATAGAAATTTTCATCTAAAAGTCTGATTCTGTCACAAATAAAGTAATGGAACTCACACAAATGCATGCCACGCTTAATGCCCCACCAATCCGCAGTGCACCTACTGCTCATGTGCAGGTCCCAGAGCTGCCAACCAGTGCTCATTTTCACCTATCAGTCCCTTGCATCCAGTGACATCATCAGGGCCAGTCTTCAGGGAAGAAGTCTGGAGACCCCAAGCTCAGCAGGGGAGGCCATAACTAGCAGCTTATAGCAAGAGTTGTAATGTTCAGTTTGCTGCCTCCAACTGCCCCCCCAACTGCACCATGTCTGCTACCCCCAATGCCATGCCTGTGCACAGCACACACTGTACAGTGAGGCGCATGCAGCCAGAGAACTGGCACAGCAGAAGGCTGATGACCAAAATGGAACACACAAAACATTTCCTCACTGGGCTGTTTTGGGCAATGGAGGAGAGCCACACATCCTGGCCTGGATCCAACGGGGGAGTGGAATGGAGCCCAGTGGAGAAACGGGTAGGACAGCCTACTTTTCTTTGCAACATGCATGCAGTTTCCTCCATGGCACAGGACAGAAGGTAACTTCTACCTCTGGCTGCAGCCCAAGAAGATGGGACTACCTCCCCAGCTGTGTATGTTTTGTTTCTCTTTGACCTTTCTTCTCCCACACCCTTTACCTGTGAAAGGTGAAGTTCCTTTGCTGTGCTCACATTTAGTTTGAATGAAAGCCCACTGAACACAGCAAAGAATTATGTTTCAGTAACTATACACCAGATTAGGTTACAGTGTGTGTGTGTGTGGAAGTGACAGATCATTTTGCATCCGAAATAATGCAGATTACCATCTAAAGATGTCCCCTTCCCAAGACCATTAAGCCCAGAGCCTATTTACCTGGACCACTGCTTGCATCCATGCATAGGCAAAATGGCAAGCCAGTGTACATTGGGGTGAGGAATGTAAGGAAGCAAAAGGCAACAAAAACGCCGCTGTTGCTTTACTAATACCCTTTGTACAAGTACATGCAGTTCTAAAATGGAGAAGAATGCTTAATTGCATCTGTGGGTACAGAAGGTGGGGAGGGAAAATCGTTTAGATCCCAGAAAGCTCTGGCGATATCTTCATGTCCTGCCGTGTTAAAATGTTTTAAAGCATTCTAATGCACTATGACTAATTCGTGTAATACAGCACAGAATAAGGGAAAGCATTTTTTAAAAAAACCCTGGAGCTTGCCAAATACACTTATGAATAAGTGCTTTTTTAAAAAGGCAGCAGTGCCAAGGGGCCAGCCACCAGTGGCTGCTTTATGAACTTTCAGATTTAAAAATGGAGCAATAAGTTGTGTTTGATGGAAAATCAGTTTGCCAGCAATAGTCCAATAACTATGCACAAATCCCATTATACCGAATGTGCTACACAACTGACATTATCAAGTAGTTCTGGTTAGGGACGCACACAGAATTTTTTTCTGTTTTCATATTCAGTTTTTGTTGTTGTTGATTTGGGTTTCATTAGTTCTACAAGTTTCAGTGGACCCCAACTAGGCTGTAGCTTTTGGGCTGGGTCCTATGCAAGAAGCCTTCCTCATGGGCAAGAGGCTCTGACAGCACAAGAGGCAGGAGGAGGAGTTATGCCTTCTTCCTCCTCCTCACTGCAGCTGCCCAAGTCTCATAAGCTGTTCTATGCATGCAGGTTCCCACAACTGCCAGAATCACCTTTTTGATGCACACAGGTGGTTGTTGGGGAACGGAGTAAATGGAAAAGATCCACTTCTGCCAACTCCTTCAATTAGCACTGAACAGGATTCCAGTCTTTTGAGTTTTTCTACCCAACGGGTAGGACATTTTTAAGGATTGTGCCTCTCACTCAGGGGATCCTCACTGCCAAATTTTAGACAGGTAGGCAAATAAAATTCGCACTCACAGAGCACTGGAACAGTAAGGTATGACAACAAGGACACGCAAGTTCTTCTTCTGCTTTCTTTCCTGGGATCCTCAACTAGTAGGTTGGGGAGTTGTCATTTTAAATGAAAATCACGCAAGGAAGGAAAGCTAAACCCTTCATTTGGGCATGCAGGCAATAAAAGCAGGACTTACTTGATTTATTTAAAATATTTACTAGCTGCCTTTCTCCCTTGCATGACTCAAGGTAGCTTATAAAATGTTATAAAAACACAATAAAAACAACAACTGCTACAAAATAAATAAAAGCAATGATTGCTAGCATGAATGATGTGGGGATGGAAAATTTTCCAACACAGAAAAATTCCCAGAAAACTATCCGATGCTGTATTTCTCATTGGAAAATTTTCTGCCTCCAGTACGTAAATATAGCCTATCTATAGTTGCCTACAGGGATACACATAGAAAAAAATGTGTTTCTTGGATACAGATTTTAGGAAGGGCAAAAATACCAGTACCCCCACTATTTTGCATTGGGGTTCTGATTTTTCAGCGATTCTAGAATTATTGGGGTTCAATTATTCCCTATGGAATAACTTTTGGCGGGAGGGAATGTATGGGACCCAGATACCGGTATCCCTGAGAATCCCAAACACAACTCCAGATACCTGAATATACCTTTAAATGATGTTAAGGTATGTTTCAAGTATATATTTGGAGCAGATACACTAGAGCCCATGTCCCTAATTGTCTGGGTCATTGTGCTGCAAATCAATTATGTTAGGCGGGCTAAATGTGGGATACAAAGCATGGACTTTTACATGGTATATTTGCCTCCTTTTGCTAACATTGGATATTTAAGTTATTTCTTTAAATTTTCCAGGAAAACTCAAATTATCCTAACATTGGACAATATAGAAGGAAGACAGATGAGGCACTGTTTTATAAGAAGGATCTGTCCACATTTGCAGAACAAAACAAAGCCCTTTGAAAATCCACACAAGGACACAAATTTCTGAGCACTCAATTGGAAGACAGGAAATCCCACTCTGCTGTCTTCCCAAGGCTACAATGAGATACACCTTGAAAGCAGGACTATGGGGAAGCAGTCCTCATCCCCATTACAAGCAGCGCAAGTAGTTCTCTCTTTGTGTTAATGCATGCTAGCACCTGTGTGTGTGCAACTGTGCTACAAACATGTACAGCAAGAACCCTTCATCTCAAAGTAACAACCTAAATAAATCAACCGGGCTGTCAACTGCACACCTCAGAGCTCTTGAAGTTTCCATGCCTATCAAGGCAACATAGGGATGGCACCAAGCCCTTTCTCCCTACACCAAACTGTGGGGAAAAGACGAGCGAACTGATTCATAGTGCTCTTTTAATGAGGGCATTCAAGCAATTCTCTGCCTGTTTTGGTACCTTGAACGGATGAGCACAGTCTTCCGGCTCCTAGTACATGGGGCAATAGCTGAAGAGGTCTGAAGGCTTACCTTGCAACTTCCTTTATGCTCCTAGAAAAAGAAAAGGGGTAAAGAATCTGCTGGGAAGAAAGGCGACATGGTGTAGCCTAATCGCATGAGATATAATGAGATCATGAGCGCTAAGCAGGGAAAGTTCTTGGATGGCAGACCACCAAGGAAGGCTTGAAAGCCCCTAGCTAGGGTTGCCATGAGTCAACTGCAGCTTGACAGTACCTAAAGAACCTGCCACAGCCACCACCTGGCACTCACCTACCCTCAGCAGGAGCTGTAATACCTAGCTTAATCCAACAATATATAGACCTTCTAACATCACATCTGTCCCCAGCTGTCTGTACAAGACTGGGGCCCTCCCTCACTGTATCAGATGCATAAGATGTGGGTGGATACAATTGTTCCTACCCTTCTCTACTCACATTGTTGCATGATACTCTTATTGTTAGGATTTTTTATGAAGAACTGTGACTGCAGCAGAGCTCACATCTTTCATGGTCTGCTTATGTGCCAGTCAATGAAATCCCTGAACAACAAAGTATTAAGGAATTTCTGGCTTTTGGCAGGGGTTGGATGGGGCTTCAGATAGTCCTTTAAGGTTGCACACTCTGGACATGTTGATACCATTTTTCAGGTGCTGATTTTGTTTCATTTTAAGATAGACACACTGGTGCCAATTTCAAAAGCCAAACAAAATATGCAGATCAGTACAGACTACATCTAAGCTACTTATGTTTCAACAAGGTTTTCCATGCACAGTCAAGCCCTTTCACCACACTTACTACATGCATTTTCCTTCTGCACAATCCCTGGGATTTAAAATGAAGTATTTATTTTACAGGCCCACACACTACATCTTCCGCAGTCCTGGTGAACAACATTTCTACAAGCAAGCACAGCATGGTTATACTTTAAGAATTTGTCTATTAGTGTCCCAGTTCAGAAGTCTAGAAACTCCATTTAAAGGTACAAAGGAAACCAAACATAAATAAATATTCTACAATCAGTCAGAAGAACATGAGGATTATAGATTGCTTGACCTCTTAAAGAGTTATTCCAGCCACACATCTAACTACATCAGGATTTGACCAAGCTCTGATCTCGTTCCATAACAGGGTGAAAGGATGCATCATTTTGACACGCTTTCAAGGAGGAGAACAGTGTCCAGCAGCTGGAGCTTCTGCCTCCTTCCCACTCATTAAACAACTACAGTTTCAAACACAAATTTACCAAACAAGGTTAGAGGAGATTTTCTTTTACAACTGAAAATTCCACAATATTTGTCTAACAATATTGATCAGGATATTTTGAACAGAAGGAGAGAATTTAAAACTTCTTCAATATAACCCTAAGCAGGTCTACTCAGAATACTACTTAGCCTTGCATTGTTACTCTCTACAAAGTTCATGTACATTAAATTTTAGTATAGATGGTATATGCTATACTCTTGTGTGACTTATCTTCATTAGAAATGAAATGGAAAGCAAGAGACACATACATCCTATCCAGTGCCGCAGGCACCATACCCCAGGATAGATCTCTTTTGGTAGATTTTTAATCTCTCAACGTATTAAAGAAACAGAAATTATAGCTCTGATTTATGCTGACCATGCTCCAATAATAGTTAGCTTGGCCTGAATTTCAAGATGATGGCATAAGATGTTGCAAGGTGAGACTATGACCTTATTTAAAAACTAATATAAGTTAATTATTCACCTTTAATATCACTACTAATATTGATTATTCAGTGATCTAGGATACTCATGAGGCAGTAGGGAAGGGCTCTTTTTAAAGGCTTCCTCTACGGGAAAAGTAAAAAGGCAAGAGAACCATTCCCCCCCCCCCATATATACTTCCATATAAATTAATAACTCTTTAAAAATATGTAACAAAAAATACTGAAGAAACAACAGAACCTGTTGACTGCTGAGAAATCTCTATGGTGTTTCTTTTTAAAATCGTACTCAAGTTGGAATTTCAGGTTCTGTATATGGAGAAAGTCTCTGAAGGAGTTATGTGGGGTCAGAGAATGCTGTAACTTTGTATTTTGCTACAACCACTAACTACCACGTTCCAATACTGTGACTTCTGAAAGAGTTCTTCTAGACATCATCTAATTACTCCATGAGTCTTTCCATCTTTGACCCCTGCAAATAGTAGCATGAATGTATACTTTATCCCCATCCTAGTACTAGGGAGGAAAAGGGTTAATAACCCACACTTCAGCCATGGTCCTGAACCACACCTTCCCCAAAAATATTTTTTAAGCTAGCACAGGAAAGGCAGTGTGATTTGGCACTTAAATCTACAGGGATTTAGACCTATATTTCTCAGCTAGTTCTACATGGCAAAAGTGAAGTGTGAAGAAATGCATGGCTTTTTTTTCTTTTCTTTTTTTTGAGGTTTGGACTGAGCAAAACCTTCACCTTGAGTTTTAGAAAGGTTCTCTCTCTTTTGGCAGAGTACAGGCTGAGGAAGAGGTGGGTGGGGGAGAGTCAATAACTTGCCAGCCTCATCCACCAAGCCTTAACATATAGTGGCTGGATATAGTGAGATGGTCAAGTCACACACAAACACACCCCTCCAGCAGAAAGCTGACACCCAACACTGAAGAGAGATTTGGAAGGCTTCAGAAAAAAACTTCTTTGACCTAACCTGTACTCCCCGTGGGCGGGGAAACATATGTCAAAATTCCTTGTCACAAGGAGGAGGATCTCTCTTTTGGGCTGATTCCAATGAGGTAGACAGAGCTCTCACTTGGTGTCTGATGAAGGCGGCCATTGCCTTGTACTAGACTGCAGGCCTGAGCACTGGTTCCAAGGTAATGGGAATCATTTAGAACCACTATAAGCTTGTAAGCTAAAGAGCCTGTCAGTCTTAGGTTAACATCCACTAGAGCATGTACAGAGAGAGGGACAAAGAAATTGCATTTTACACTTTTCTTTTGGATCACTTGCTCTATATGTTGCTGTGCTGAGAATATGGGGGTGGACATTTTCTTTTTAATAAATGCTTTATAATTTTTAATGCTAGTAGTGGTTCTCTGTACCACACAGACCTCCACTGTTCCAGGCAAACTATTTCAAAAGGAGTGCCAGGAAGACGGGGAGGGGCAGTCAGCTGGCAAGTGCTACTCCTCCAGTGGCACTCAAGGCAGTAAACTGTCCCTGTGGTAGCCAGATGCTGGGTAGCAAGAGCCATAGGCATGAGGTGAGGCTTTAGAATGGCAAAGCACAGAAGGGAAGCTGAGAGCCCTGGTCCTCTCAGCAGGCAATTCATACAAAGGCCAGGTAGTGGCAGGGGTTGAATCAAGAGAGGGAGAGAAAAGCCTTTCCAGGTATTAGGAAAGCCAGGTTGGTGGCACATGCCAGGCAGAGACCTAGGATGGTCACTGGTGCCCAGACTCCTTGGAGGGCAAGGTGAAACAAGGCCTGTGGATCAGAGGGAGGCTGTTCCACCACATGAAGTTTCTCAAAGCAGTTTTGTTCTAAAACTGGATTGTTACTAGCATAGCTCCAGACCTTCTGGGATTGCTGAGTCTGTTTGTAGCATCTGTAAATCTCATTGTACAGTTCTGCAAGTGTATAGTACAGTACGGACTTTTCAGAAATGTTTTTCATTTTAACTTTTATCCATTTGGTGTTCAGTATTACTTTGTACTTTCATCATTCTGTGCAGTAAGTTACAAATCTTAGGGGGGAATGTAAGAAACTACTAGAGTTTGATCTTCCAAGACAAAAGTTAGAAGGCCCACTAAACAACAGGGCTGCTGAGAGCCATCACACAACCCAGAGAGAGAGAGAGGAGAGAGAGAGAGTCCCCCACTGATACAATGCAAGAAAAATCACACAACTAGTCCTGTCCCATGTGCCTTCAAAATTAACCAGGGCTCCTCTCACTGGACAAAACAAAAGCCTTAGGCATGACTAAAAATTCTTCCTGGATCATAGCTGGTCCACAAGCATTCTTGAAGATGGGTTGCATTCATGAAGATAATCATGCCTTGAATACTGAAACATGCAGGCCATGAGGAAGCCATCCTGCCCAAACACAGCAGACCACCATGATTTCTCTGTACCACAATGGGGCCTATGCCTGATCTCTGACAGAGGTTTAACAAGTTTTTGTAGAACTCCCCAACCACATTAAGAGCCATTTTCACAACGTTTAACCAAATCTCTTTTTCAGCAACTGCAAAACTCAGATTCCCTGAGGTAGACATGAGTCCTGATTGTGTAAAGTGCTGTCCCTCCTTGATGTCCTTAAGCCAGACTTAACTATTTCCCTTTAAGGCTTTTAGCTTTGTAATTATTTCAAGCATCACATAGCAAATACATAGCATATTAGGGAGTTTGGAGTGCTTCACATACCTTCTCTCAATAATCCTTTTAAAAAAGTAAGTCTGAATTAGCAGACACAGTTGTTTATATAAGGGCCCCTAGAGAATTGTGGGAGAGGCACAATTCAAACCAAGAACTTTCCAATTTATAGCTCGGCAGCTCCCACCAACTCTGATATAACGTATTATGAAACTTCATCTTTGTTGTCCCACTGTATTCTAAACTGCCCCACTCCTCTACGTTTGCTGGACACCCAAATGCCTCTTTAAATGCAATAAGCAAAAAAGCATGCCTGACGAAATACAGCAGTCTTATAATGTCACACGGCTTCTACATAAATGCCTCTTAATTCAAGACAAAGACACTTGTCACATTGCTTAGTGAGAATGCACAGTATGGTTACTTCTGGAAGCAGGGCTCATTTTGTAGCAGGAGCTCCTTTGCATATTAGGCCACACCCCCAAACGTAGCCAATCCTCCAAGAGCTTACAGAGCTCTTCTTACAGTGGCTACTGTAAGCTCTTGGAGGATTGGTTACATCAGGGGTGTGTGGCCTAATATGCAGAGGAGCTCCTGCTACGAAATGAGCCCTGTCTGGAAGCAACAAAGGAGAACTGACTGTCTCTGCTGGGTGCAGCTGGTCCCGCTGACTGAACATAGAACAGAAAAGCCAAAATAAGTTTCACAAACTTTTTCCACGCAAGCCCAAAGTCAATACAAAAAGACATCGCCATTTGTTTTAAAGCAATTAAAAACTGTGAAGTAAGATCTTTTTTTTTTTTTTAAGGTCACATAGAAAAGATCAGGACATGGGTTTGAACATTTAAAATATTGCTGAAGGCAGAAAAAAATGTCTCACCCTTGCTTTTAAAATAACTCTGGAAACAGAATCAGTGGTATAAGAATAATGGGCATCATTTGTGAAGTGACAGTTCTAAAATGTCGTCAGCGTTAGCTGCCATCCATTAAGTGGCTTTTAAATGGTAATAACCGCATAAATAAAATTCATTTCTGGGTATTCGATGAGGCAGCCTTTTTGGAGAGCCACTAGCAAACTCTTCTCCTGTTACAGACCTGAGAAGTGTGTGTGGGGGGGGGGGGGGGGGGGAATGTCTTGTGAACTTTGTTCTTCGCCTTAATAAGAGACCTTGAAACATTGCCAAAGGGCTGTTTGGACAAAACTATGGTACCAATTATACTAAAAAGACACTAAAGTCTGCACGGCAAACCATTTAGAGGCTAGAGGCAAGCAAAAGCCGTTTCTGGGATACCGAAGCAGCAGTCGTGCCCGTCACAGACTTTGGAGGCAGAGAAAGAGGCCATCTAGCTCCCTTTAATAAGGTTTCAGTAAGTAGGTCAGCTGACACCTGTGACAGGGTTCATACTGCTCACTGAGGAACATATTATCTCTGGTATCCCAGTATCAATTTTCAGCAGCTGAGTTTGGAATCTTTTGCGCCTTCAGAAACCCCTGGTATATTTTTCAACCAAGGACTTCATTTCTTTTTCAGGATCTGGGTGTAGGTGAGGACAGACAGCAGAAGCGCTTGATCTTCCGAAGATAAACCCCCACACACACACTTTTCCTTCTCTCTGCCACCAGCAATTGGTTTCCATTTGGATTTTTAATGGCTTGACTTTTCGGTTTGTCGAATCAGATTTAAAGAACATTTTTTAATTAAACAAAATTAAGCTCCGTTAAGCCTAGCAGTTTAGCTGGCAAACAGAATCCTGAACACTGCTCATAGATGGATCGAGTCATCATGGTCTCTTCTCATTTTCATGAAAATAATGTTTTGTATTTTGACTGTAATGCTTTTCCACTCATGTAAAGCATGAAATGCAGTGTACTGTTCTTTTAACTTGGTTAATTTCAAGTATTTTGGTGGCTATTTGTGCTGCCAATAATGCCTTTGCCTCTCTCCTACAAGTTTTGTGCACTGGATGGTCCCTTCCTGGAAGGTTATGAGAATTCTTCCGGGGGGGGGGGGTGGAGGAGGAAATTACCCATACAACGTTGAGGTTCAGATTCCCACTCTGCCCTGGAAGTCTGATGGGTGACCTTGGGCCAGTCACACTCTCACCCTAACCTACCTCACAGGGTTGTTAGGAGGATAAAACAGAAAAGGAAGAAGGGGACGATGTCTGTTGCTTTGGGACCCCATTATGGAAAAAGGTGGAGTGTAAATGAAGTAAATAAGCTAAACCTTTGCTGTTTTAAATACAGCTGTAAAGCTGGGCAATGGTTTTATTGGCTTACTAGAAATTCAGACAATTATGTTTTCTCATCCATTTGTATAGCTTGATTGACGCCAGCGAACAAAACGTGCAGTTTAAGTCAAAACCTTTTATTCAGGCCAAATAACACTGAGACAGTGAGTGCAAGCTTTCAGGACACACAGACCTCTTCATCAGGCACAGACATTTCAAGGACATTGGGGTGGGGGTGGTGGAGGAGAATCCATCTTTTAGGCTGATTTATTTCTGCCCTGAGTACAGACATTAACCCAGAGAATGAACTGGGATTTAAAACAGCCAAGGATTGATAGAACTAAGAGCTGTCTCCACTGCTTGCATCAGACAGGGTTCTTCTGCAACAGTACTTCAGAAGTTAAGGTCAGAATTCTTCAGGGAGCCAACTCAGGTCTTTCACATCTAACTCCAATATCACCTCTTTATCTGTCATTTCATGCTTTTAAAGGGGTTGTGACAGATCAAGGGATGCTAAAATGATCACAATTTTGTTTTTACTTGAAGTACATTAACTGGACTAACCTCCCAGGGGTTTACCCAAGCAACCTAATATTTAGTCCAAACGAAATGATCTTATGCTGGAACCTATTCAAGATTTTCAAGGTTTGATCTACATATGCAGCAGAATGAAACGGATTACAACTTGAAACTGCAGATTGTGTGGGTTGTTAGGGGGCAGATGTTTTTGAATGTAGCCCTATAGGAAATAATTTAAACAGGAAGAGAATTAGGCTAGAGGGGAGCTAGAAGTTCCCTTCAAGATATATTGGGTTGCCCTGACCTAGGCCGCGGTCACACGGCCCCTTTAAATCCGGGAGGGCTCCCGGATTTAAAGGGGCTGCATTTTTAAACAGCGGGTTGGGATGTCTAAACATCCCAACCCCTGTGGCACCAAGATCATCGGCTGCGGCACTGAACTGGTGGCCGCGGCGGGAACAACGGCCGTGGCTCCGGCGGAGGAGGCCACGGGGGAAGAGGCAGCCGCCGCAGTAGCGGCGGAAGCGGTGGCCGCGGCAGCGGAAACCAGACGTCAGTGGAGGCGGCGGAGGCGACACCAGCTGAGCAGCAAGTGGCGGTGGCGGCCTCCGAGCCGCCATCCGCCTTGGTAAGTCGGGGTTGTTGTTTTTTTTCCCCCTTTTACACTTGGGCGCATGGATAGCCATGCGCCCAAGTGTAAAGGGGGGGGGGGGAATGGCCGGCGGGGCTATCTGGACAGCCCTGCTCTCGCAATGCTTGCGAGAGAGGGCTGTCCAGATAACCTCCAATGCGGGTTCCTCCCGGAAAATGCGGGAGGAACCCGCACTGGATCCCGCTTCGGCGCGGGACTAGGGGCCGGCCATCTGGTCGGCCCCTTTAAATGCGGGAGGAAATTGCCTTTCCTCCCGCATTTAAGGCCCGTGTGGCCGCAGCCCTAGACAGGCAAGCCCAATCTCATCAGATCTCAGAAGCTAAGCAGGGCCAACCCTGGCAAGTATTTGGATGGGAGACCTCCAAAGAATACCAGGGCTGGGAGGCAGGGGCAGGCCATCAAGCCACCTCTCTGAATGTCATCAGTGCCACCAGTAGAAGTTGCCAAAGGTCTCCATGACTTCCAAGCATGGGCACGCACCCCAAAGAAAAATGCAACAACAAAAAGATATATTGGATTGACCGGGGAACACTAAAAAGAATAACACTGTCCACCTACAACCTGAACATGCACAATGCAGTTTCTGATATGTATAGACTAAGCTACAAGACGCATAGTCTGAAATGAGGCCACAGAGCCGTCCTTGCAAAATAATCTTGCTGGGTGAAGTACCAGCTGTAACTAACTGATTACAGGCACAATATATGGACAGTAAGAAAGTTGTTTTATTTTAACTATACAGCAATTCTTCTCAGAAGCAAAAGATCAAGCAACCTTAAAAAGGGCTATAAATAAAGTAAGTAACCCACCCCGGAATCATATTAAAAAACAAAACCTAGAACACACCCATGGAGATGATGGGATAGGAATAAGATCAGATCAATATATCTAATTCTCAAAATGAAACCATCTGTGGATACTGGAATCTAGCAACTGGGGCCATATACAGATAAAACAGAGCTTTATGCAAGCCTGGAAAAAGCCCCAGGTTTGCATAAAAATCCAAAATCCTAAAAAAAAGGGCCCCCCAAAAAACAATAGAAGCAGTACTTGCAGCTTTAAGAAATGAAAGCTCTCTCAGCAGCCACTGTGGGAACTATTAGGCAGTCACATCAGTATTGCCAGCCTTTGAGCCTTAGTTTCTTACCGTAAAAGGCAGGGAGGGGAAGGCCCTTTCCAAGGCTGTTTAGGCCTTTAGAAGATGACTCACAAGTGTCAGGCCCACCAGCAACCACCAAGCAACTTGCCGCAACCAGACTTCCATGACCCAGCCAGTCCTGGCTGCTTACTACTGTTCAACAGTAGCCACTGTACAAAAGCCAGTGCAGTATAGTGGTTAGAGCTTCAGACTAGGATCAGGGAAGCCTAGGTTCAAATTATCACTCTGCCATGGAAGCTCACTGAGTGACATTGAGTCAATGACACTTTCAGCCTAATCTACCTCACAAAGTTGTTGTGAGGGTAAAATTGTAAAAGGGGCACTTGACCCTGTCCCACGCCAGGAGAAAGGAGCAGGTTTAATGCCCATCCTGAAGGATTCTGAATGCTCTTTAACCAAAGCCTGGATATGAA
This sequence comes from Lepidodactylus listeri, assembly GCA_029233225.1. Lineage (NCBI taxonomy): Eukaryota > Metazoa > Chordata > Lepidosauria > Squamata > Gekkonidae > Lepidodactylus > Lepidodactylus listeri. The sequence goes on from JARCFY010000009.1 coordinate 28,455,835, forward strand.
AAACCTTGTCATTCATTCATGTGGGGAGCTATTCTCAGGGACTACTTTGCTATGGAAATAAAACCAATCTCAGGCATTGACAGTGTCCACCTAAGCCCAACTGCACCCTTTTAAGCCAACTGATTTTAATGGGCTTAGAAGGGCGTAACTCTCCTTAGGACTGTACTACATAGCCATCTCTGCAATTTGCAAGGTCTCTCACATGGGATTCTGTCTGTAGTTCTGCAACGGCACATGCGTAATTATGGTATTAATTATGGTAAGACACTGAAGATCTTGGCTATAAAATGCCCTTTTGTGAACCTTCAGCTCAACAGCATAATGACAGCTGAAGACAGGTTTGTTGTTGATTGGATGATGTCACCTTCAGGAATCCCCCCCCAAGCCCTGCCAGCAAAGCAACTTCGCTAGAGTAGAGACATCGCTAAAAATAGGCACCTCAGAAACAAGTGAGGAGTTAAGGAACTCTAGCTGGAGAAGGGAAAGGGAGTGTGAGAGAGCGAGAAGACTTCGAAAATCAAGCTGAACGCCTCTGCTGGACCAGTTTGCTCCATGAAGTGTTCCTGTGAATGGAAAAGAACACAATGGGCACCAGGCAGAATGGGACAGAGAGAAGCTTTGTTGGAAGCAGCATGTGTTTGTTTTTAGTACCAACTTTAGGAATTAAAAAATGCATCTCTTGTTTTCTGTTCAGCCAATACGCATGAAAGGGACTTCAAAGCAACTTCATCCTGAATTGACCACAATAATCCAAAGGCCACATCTGCAGTCTTCTGCATCTGAAGAGGCGCATTCATCTAAGCAGTATTATGAAGTGCAGTGTCAAAGAAAATAACTAAACAAACAACAGAATATAGACTGGAGTTTGAACAAGCTCTCATCTATACATCTGAAAGTTAGCTCAGAAACAACCATTTTAAAGTCAGTTACTGTGCAGCCAAACATTCACAGCAACTGGCATTGGAAAAGCAAACATTTGTCTAAAAACAGACATATCAAAGAATTATATAGTACAACAACAGGTACAGAGGGGAACCTCTACTTCTCCTTGTCCCAATATAACATTTTCCTGCATGACCCAATGAACAAGTTTTTGAGTAGCGGATGTTGTGAAATTATAAGGAATGCAGTTTTTCTTCCTTAAACCAGCTATCCTAGTCTACCTGCTTTTAGAAAATAGGACAGACTCTTTGTTTCACCAGGCTTTCAATTGATTTTTCTGCTGCTGCAGTCATCTTTTTCAACTTGTATATATAATAATTATAAGGGTGTGGAAGTAGAGGTCACTTACCCAATGCTATCCGCCCAGCATTACTCAAGAAGAAAGAAGATTTGCCTCACTCCCAAAGGCTTTACTTTTATATTTATTCTGGCTTTCAAAAAAATCAACATGTTTCTCTTCAGAGGGATCCAGAATGGCTTACAAAAAAGTACCAGGTTACCCCCCCCCCAAAAAAAAGACAAAGGGACTTTCAAACCACAATCCCTCCCACTGTAAATCCCCTTGGTAATCCACCACCAAAACAAGACACAAAATGGTTCCCCAGTCTTCCAAGGATTTGTCCATTTGGACTTACTTGCACAGAAGGTGAAGTGCTAGGTAGGTGAAGGATTAAAGGGCTGACTGTCCACTGTCCAACCAGAGACAAATTCAGGCACATATTACACACAGCTTAGGGGATATATCCACTGACAACTTTATAGGAACCCATAATCACAGGAAAGCATACTTTTATAGTTTAAATGTGTTCATTAAAACTGTATTGGACACAGTACATAAATTTATACATTATGATTGATAGGGCCCACATGCATGAAGATACAGGACAATATGGTAAGCAAAGATTGGGAAGTAAACACTGAAACACTAAATTTATAAAAGAGAAATGTATGTTTTTTTAAAAAAAAAATCACATATTTGGAATGTACAAGGCAGTTGAGTATCAGTTAAAGAAAAAGAGAATATAGAGAGAGAAGGGAAGTCAGTCTGTTCAGCCCCTAAAGATCAGACTACCTTGGAGGAGGAATATATTAGTTGACTCCTGAAAGCTTATACCCAAAAACTCTTGTTGGTCTCTAAGATGCTATTGCCATTGAATCTAGCTCTTCTATCGCAGATCGACATGACTACGCACTGAAACTTTTAAAGGACAAATAATAAATTAAACGGAATTATGTTGAAGTGAAGCTACAATAAATTTAGTTAAATACACATGCTATCAAAATATTTACAAGTCGCTTGTCTCACTGAATACTGGAAGATGAAGATGGATGCCTATTTATGGAAATATGGATACAATTTTAAATATATGTCCTAAAAGTATTCATATCTCTCGTCATCATGAACTGAAGGTATGAGATCTGGATAATTCTTTACTTTATTCTGTGATACAGGATAAGAATTTTGATTAAGTGCATTTTGATTAAGTGCAAATTCTGGCTAATACTTATCAATAAAGAAGTTCTTGCTGTCCGATGCAAAAAAAACCTTTATCAAATCAAGGGGTGGAATTGAATAGAACTTCAGTCTATTCAGTTTATTCAGTCTTAGAGTTGCAGCCCTAAAAAATATTGCCTACTGTGGCCTGACCTTGTACAGACAACACAACCACACTATTTCAACTTTATGTTAACAACCTTCAAACATCACTAAAACTTTATATGCGCTAAAAGTAGCTACTAAACATACAAAGCAATAAATATTCTGCATCCCAAGGAAAGAATGAGTTGGGAGCTTTTAAAAACATTTTTTTCATCAATATTTTCTGGGTAAAAGAGTAGAGTAGTAAAAGCCAAACAGTGAGAGTAGTAAAAGCCAAACAGTGAAAACAAACCAAAAAGGGGGGAGGGGAACATCAACCCAGTTTGTTCTGACTAAAATCCTATATCATTCTGGAGTTATTTCTTCCAGTTCACAGAAGGAAAAGCTATTCTGGGTCAGGCTTTTCTAAAGGCTCTCTAGAATACCTGTTTTACAGCCTCCCTGGAAAGCCAAGAGGGGAGGAGTCCCCACCTCCCACTCATCTGGGAGGCTGTTACAGAGGCATGGGATAGCCACTGAAAAAAATGCAAGCCCAGACTGTTGAACATGCATTAAACAAGGGGAGTACTGAACAAAGTGGCCCCACAGGAATGTGGAGGGAGAGACCTCTGGTAATGAAAGGCTTTAAAGTTGAGAACCAACACCCTGCACTGGACATGGAAGCTTTTGCAGTATGCTTGTGCTTTATGGACATTTGAGCAGAGCCTCCACCTCATTCATTTTTTTTCACTCAACAATTTTATTTTTATTTACAAGATTTTATTTACAAGATTTGCTCTCAAAAACCACCCAGGTGGTAATCAATTAAAACATACATGGTGAAATCACATTTTAAAAAACATGCAAATCAATCCCTCATGCACACAGACATAATTGTAAAAAAAATAAAACTACAGTAGTTAAAATATGTACAAAGACATACACAAAAACAGCAATTAAAACGGTGGTCAGGAAGGCACTATCACTGAGGGAATGTCAAATGAAACAAACAGTCTTCACCTACAGGCAGAAAGTGGCAACAGAAGGGGACAGACGAATCCCCCTGGATAGAGAGTTCCAGGGCTCTGAGGCCATGACCAAGAATGCCCTCTTCTGGGTTGTAATCCGCCTAGTCTCAGAATGTGGGACACCTAAACCAGAGTCTCTGAAGGATGACTGTAATGGCTGGGCAGATTCATAAGGGAGTAGGCAGTTCTAGGTTATGTTGGTCCCAAACCACATAGGACTATAAAGGTCAAGACCAGCACCTTGAACTGCACCCCAGAAGCAAACTGGCAGCCAGTGCAGATGGACCAAAACTAAAGGGATGGAATGATCTATAGTATATCTATATTAAATGAAACTCATCATGCATCAGGTGAAGTGGCTCCTGGCTTACTAAAGCTTATGCCACAGTAAATTAGTCTTTAATATGCCAACACTTTGGTAAAGAGTTCCAGTCTGGGCTCTAACAAAGAATATGGCACTGGTGAAGAAAAAGATGAGTCAGGAAAATGTTGTGTGTTGATAAGCAGATTGGTGTGTGAGAATGAATCTTCCTATCTTATGCTTCTATCCTATGAATTTCATACACGATTGCCACTAAAACCAGGAGAAAGAACTACAATAAAAGCATTCCATCTGATTTATGAGGTTTCATGAAAACATTTAAATCAAATCCCTGCCTTGGGGACCCTTATTTGGGTAGAAAGGCAGCATAAAAAGGCAGCATAAAAATGTTTAATAAAAATAAAAGATATCCTCTAGCAAAATGAGGGACACTTGAGGTGAAGAACCATCCAGCCTTCTGCAGAAATAAACCAGATTACTTCGACTTGCATGGCTTTGCACCACTTTGCATTTGGCACAGACTTTTATGTATGCCAGTCATTCTAGTTTTATGGGATCCTTCTGCAGTTCTTCACAGTCTGCTCTGGATGAAACGATCTTGGATAATTGTGTATCATCTGCTAAATGTCACTGAAGGCGATCTTCTTGAGGGTTTTTTCCCCTCTCTCCTCCACTGCACTTTATTACTATGCAAGTATACAGTACATATCCCAATACAGATCCTCTCTGTGGCAGAACGTGCCCGCTTTGGCCTGCAAGCCCCATTCAGCCTTGCCCTCCTTGGAGTTGCCAACTCCCTGGAGGGGCTTTTACTCTCCAGTAGCTGCTACCTGCACCTGTTCAATATTGGGCTTCCCACTTAGGGGAACAGGACCCTCAACTCCCCTTCCTAGCTCAGAGGCCTTGCATCAGTGTCTCCCACTAGTCCAGCACCTGGCTATCACGTGGATAGATTAATGCCTTGTGCACCTCCGGGGGAATAGCCAATAACTGCTTGCTTTCTCCCTTCCTCAGGCTCCTCTTTAAAACAGTCTGAAACAGTCTATGTGTTACAGAGAACCACTTCCAGAATCACAAGTTTTGAAGTATACAAGCATAGAGGTTCTGTGGCTGGGGGGAGGGCTTTGGGATTGGAGTTCAGTCTTCTAATTCTTGATTAAGACCCCACTGACACTGGGTCCATCCATCAAGAGCTTGGGCGTGACTCTGGATGCCTCCTTATCAATGGAGGCCCATGTCACACATATTACCAAGCTGGCATTTTTTCACCTTTGCCAGGCTCAGCAACGGGCTCCTTTCTTGTTGCGACCTGACATGGCCACAGTAATCCATGTGACGGTTACCTCCAGGCTAGACTACTGTAACTCACTCTATGCTGGCCTGCCCTTGAGACTTACCCAGAAGCTCAAGCTGATCCAGAATGCAGCAGCCCAAGTCCTGAAAGGAAAGTCACAGGCGGCACATATTAGACCTGTGCTGTGCCAGCTACACTGGCTTCCAGTGGAATACTAAGTCAGGTTCAAGGTGTTGGTATTGACCTTTAAGGCACTGAGCAGTCTGGGACCAACGTATGTACAGGACTGTCTCCTCCGGTATGTCCCAGGAGAGCCTTATGCTCTACTGACAACAATCTGCTGGTGATCTCTGGCCCTGACCTGGTGGAACTCTCTGCTAAATGACATCAGGGCCCTGCAGAATCTTATGCAATTCTGTGAGGCCTGTAAGGCAGAGATGTTCCACCAGGATTTTGGTTGAGGGCAGCAACTGTTTTTCCTTGGCTGGCACCCTCTCTTCCCTTCCCCCCTTCTGAACTGCTGTTATGAGTTCCCTGTCCCCCTGCCCAGAAACCAGCCTGGTAGTCCCGAATTGGGGTAGAAATTTCCTGGCTACCATCATTATAGACTTTAATTGGGTCTTTAATTTTTTTAACTCTCTTGAACATTGCCCAGAGCCCAGCGTAAGCTGGGATAGGGCAATTAATAAATTTAATAAATAAAATAAAAATATTTTTTTAGCACCATGCCAGATTGAAGCAAGGAAGAACAAAAGAGATTGATAAAATGCAAATCCTCTGTCCCTCTCCCTAAAACATGCCCTAACTAGATGTTAAAATTAGGATTGGCTCTTTAACTTAGGTGTCCTAGTTCTCTAGAGATCTTCCATTACATTAACGATTGCTCCCAGCTCTTCCAGGCTGGCCACATGTTCAGTGGCTGCCTGCTTGCACATCAGAGCACAGCATTCTCCTCAGCCAAGCATCCCAAGGAAAACAGACACATTTCCTGATGCCAAGAGAATTTATCCTCCCCCTTGACCCCAGTCAGCCCAGGTCAAGGTCTCTTCCTGTTGTCTCCAGGAAGCCCCTTCCTCACCCTCTGTAGAATTTGACATTCCCAATTCCCTGTCTCTCACTAGGAGAAGGGGGAAGGGGGAAAGTTTTGCCCTCCTATTTGCCCTCTAGCCAGTCCCATTTTCATTTCTTAAGAGATGCACCTGGAAAGCCACTGAAGAACATCCTCTTCCCCACAGCCTGTAGAGAGAAAAGGGGAAAAAAACTTTTTTAAAAGGAAGGAAATGCATTTCTCCACACTCCCCATGGAGAATAGGTCTATAAGTGGCTACCAGCCATGGTTACTAAAGGGAACTTCCATGTTCAGAGGCAGTATACCTCTGAATACCAGTGCCAGGAAGCAACATCAGGGAATGCCTCAGCCTCTGTGCTGTGTTGTTGGACCTCATTGGCCTCTGTGGAAGACAGGATGCTGGACTAGATGGACCACCAGTCTGATCCAGCACAGATCTTCTTAATAGTTATCTCTAAGGGAAGAGACAAAATTTAAGCCCTTTCCAACCCAACAATAACCTAATTTATATTATTTTTCTTGAGCTGCTAATCCATAAAAAGCTATTCTGCTTGATTTTTATTAACATGGCTTTAATTATATTTAAAGAACACTTTTATTTACAGGTTTTCTTAATAGACTTTTAAACATATGAAATAATGACCCTCCCATTTTAATTTTTAAAAATCATGTTGCCCTTTAATTTGTACATCTCTCTAACTCAACACTCTGATCTCCGTCCCTCATCGAGTTCTCTAAAAGTCTCAATTTCTCGATGACTGGCAAAACATATCTGGGTATTCTTCCAAGGTTTCAGGACACCAAGATCTCTTCCATTCCTCTTCTTTTAAACACACACACTTTAATAACGTGTTTGCAATCTTCAAGCATTGCCTGACTCCTCAAATTTTTAATAAAATTAAGAGAAGGTTGTCAGACACCAGACAGCTTCATGGTTGTTTCTCAGTTTTAGAACTGTGGTGGGGGGCACATAACATTCCTGACATAAACAGTGATCAGACCACCCAAACCCACCAGGGTTCAAACCAGCATTCAAACAAAGAGGAGCAGCCTGAGAGCAGCTCAATCTCCATTGAGGAGTCAATCAGAGTGGGCAGATTTCATACATCCAGGTGTAACCTTGTGTCACTTGAACCCTGCCAAGCTGATTGCTGTAATGCCACTCTCCAGTTATCTGCAGCACTGGTACCTAAGGACTACACGTTATATTTTCCCTGGGTCACCCCTGGATCTGCACAATCAAACATATTTTGCAATTTTTTTTGCTGTGAACTTAATCTAGGACATGTATGGGTCTTGAATTAGAATGGGCCCATGGCACACAAGGAGATCAGCCCCCTTCTCCCAATCTGAAGTTGCCCCCGGGGATGTATTTGCCCTACTGGGGGAAATCTAGGTACAGCTAATCACTGCGCACACAGCGCACCCCTGGTTTATTAAGTAGTGCCTGCTGGGCCATCTCAGGTCATAAAAGTCTGAAGCCCCTGTGTACCACAGTTCCAATCCAAATTAGGCCCATGTGTGACTAGGATTTAGTTCTCAGCATGGGATTCATAATACAGATTTGATTGTATAGGCTCAAGAAATAAAGCATGTAATTAAGCAGTTTGTTAGCACTCTGAACATGTTTCGTAGCTGATAATGGTGGTGGAAAGTGCCATTAAGTTGCAGCCAAGGGTCTCTTTTCAAGGCAAGACACCTTCAGAGGTGGTTTGCCAACTGCCCGCCTCTGTGTCATCATGATCCTGAATTTCCTTAGTGGTCTCCCAACCAAATACTAACCAGGGCTTCGGTTCCGAGATCAGGTTAGCCTAGGCCATACAGGTCAGGGCACCTGATAATACACTTATGCAATTTTATACTTGTCAGCACAGAATCCTAAAAAGTTCAGTCATAGGAGATATTTGCCTCTAAATCAATATCACTCCACAGAGATACCATCTCTTCTTCCCATTTATAATGCTTTCAGAGTGTTTTAAAAATACCCCAAACACTTCTGCAATTATTTCCTTTCTACATCTGAGAAACTGAGTTCCATATGTACCCCACAGAGTGTTTAGCATGGCTGTATAGTAGAACCCTCACCTAACTGTACCACATCAGAATGCATGGGAAGGGGAAGAAAGACCCCACATTATGCATAATCCACCTGGAGTCCTCGTGGGAAAGGCAGACTATAAATAACATAAATAAATAAAATAAATATCAATAAATATCAAAAATATCAAAAACAGAAAGCAAAAATGATCAGTTATTTGCAAGACACATTTTTACAATTCCAGCAATAAGAACAAAATTCCACCCATGAGCATGCAGTACCAACACAGTTGAATTTTTCAGTGTTCACAGTTCCCCAAGCACAGACTTCCAAGTACTGACCTTCTAGGCCCAAGTCCAACACTATTTCGCAGGCCACGCTGGCCAATCTCTTTATCGCATTACAGATGGTAATACTTTAGACCAGTCGGCTTTGTTTAGAAGAGCAGACAAAAGCAGGCAGCACATTTCATTTTGTGCTCTGTTTAAGTCTAATTCAAGTCAAGATTCCTTCCCACTCAAGAACAGTTCAGTCACTGCCACCTGCTCCAGGGGAATTATTTGTCCCTTCTTCTGAGCCAGTAGTATAGGCACAGTTAGCTTCCTAAGGCTGTAGCCACAGAGCACACTGAAATGCCTTCCTCTCTGGTTACTGTTTCTCTCAGTTCATACTTCTCAGGTGCTGATTTGCCTGTGACAAGGTTTGATAAATCTGCGAAAGCCATAATAATCTATAATCTAACCCAGCACCAAAACTTGCTGAATGTGAAATGAAAGCGTAAGGGGGAAAAAATCCAAAGATAATCTTCCTTCTAAGACTTTCTTGTGCACTACAAGACATTCGTGCACAGGTTAAGCATGCTATTTAGCTAGCAACATCAGCCCACCAGTTGAGGTACCTTTTTCACCCACCATTGTTTTTATGCCCTGCACCTACTTGCATTTTCTGCCTTGCTAGATTCACTGCTTTCCATTGCATTACAGCAAATGCAGTTAGGCAGCCATCAATCGGGATTCATAATCAGGTCTACATTTCAGCTCTTTAACAAACACACACACACCCCTGTGCCTGATGATGGGCATATAGTTTGAAACCTAGCAACTATTTAATATGATTATGTTGACCGAAGGGAAGATACCATTGATGCTGCAAATTGGAAGCAGAGCAATATTCAGAGCTTCTTTTGAAATGGAGCATTCAAACACCCAAGAATACCTAAAACCCTGTTTGGGAACTGAACAGGCAACATAAAATCACTCAAGAAAAACTAATACACATGGAGGGTTATTAGAAACATTAGGCTGCCACACACACTCGCCCATCCAGCCACCTCACAACCCAAGTGTTTTTCACTGGATCCAAGAACCATTACAGCTTTATGTATCTTTAAAAAAAGAAGAAGAAGAACTGAGAAGAACCAAGGGGCTGTACCTCTAAGGTTAAAAGTAAACAGGGCACACAGCCATAAAGAAGAAAGGAGCTCCATATTGAGAAGTTGTTCCAATTTTAAAAGATGACTGAAGCCTAAGTGAAGACTGAAATGAAGAGACAAACTAGGTAGCACGTTAGCATTTCTATGTAACTGTGGAGTTCAGAAGTATCAACATCATTATCTCCATATAAGAGCCTGTAATAAAAGCTAGCATGCCCCAAACTGCATCCCAACTCCTCATGTCACTGCTGTGAAAGGGAAGGGGGGGGGTAGTAATTTAATGGAACAAAAACATGAAGAGGCTGATAAGTGAATGCTAAATGGCCACCATTTTCAGCCTGATATAAATATGCTAGGACTGCATATGTAGGCTCTGTACTACTGCATTGTACTAGTATCCATAGACCTACCTCTCCCCATGTTTATTTCACAATGCAAACAGAGTCAAGCACAGCCAAGATGCTTTTTTGAAAAAATAACACCACACTTTTGTCCTGTCAAGTTGGTAAGAGGCAAATTTGCTATGAAACAGGAAACACATGGGGGTTGTCTTCCTTTTCGGAAAGCTTGAACTTCTTATCTTTTGTACTTCTCCTTAGCCTGGTGACAGCACTGAGACACTGAACCTCCCCGTAGCCTTCACAGTTTTTCTGTAAGATCTGCATGTGATCTAGTTAGAAAGGATCCTAGCTTCCTTTTGGTGTGTTTTTTTAAACTTCCCTCTCTCTCATGACTACAGAGATAAGAATTCATGAGGGAGTGGTTTGAAGGTTGAACATAAACCAAGGATTCTTGGAGCAAGGACACTAATGGGCTGGCCTTGAACCAGTCAGTCTCATGACCTAGCCTATCTCCAGGGTGTTGGGAGGATTGAATGGGGTGCAAAGAAAAAATACAGATTTTTTTTAACTTATTTTGAGATCCATCTTTAAACTCACAGCACTAGGGCATCTATTTCAACTGTGAGCGTTTTGTAGCATCAAGTCATTATTAGTGGTGACTGATATTACTTCCCAGCAAGGGCGTAGACTTACCAATTTCCGGGGGGGGGGGGGGGGGCTGGGGCTGGGACAGAGACATCACAGTCCACTGTCTCCGGTGGAGGCTCTTGGAAAAGTTTGGGGGGGGGGGCTCCAGCTCCCCAGCCCCCCTGAAGTTGATGCCTATGCTTCCTAGCCTCACTTCTGATTGTGCCAACCACAATAGCTTTGCTTGCCATATTATAGCTGTGACTCTAGCAGGGGAAGGACCCTAGAAAGCTTGCATGCAAGCTATATATCAAGGCAGGGAAGTGCAGCCATCCCAAGGCCTTTAGCGAATGAAAGATCGAGACTTGAGTTTCCCCTGGCAGTACCCAATGGCTCCCATGCAAACTCCCCAAAATTAAATAAACTAAATCATCTATAGGACTCTAACAAGTATTTCATAACTACAGTGGGTTTTTTTTTAATTGTATATCTGCTTGGATAATCAGTTGTCCAAATATTCGACCCATCTGTGTGGACCACCTGCCCCAATCTAAGTAAGGTACTATAATACAATGCTAGATATTGAAATAGAAGTCACATTCAATTTATTGTGACAGGAAGAGTGTTGCATGACTTACAATACAATCCTAGGCAGGTCTGTGTGTGTGTGTGTGTGTGTGTGTGTGTGTGTGTGTGTGTGTGTGTGCGCACGCGCGCGCGCTAGCAAGGCCCAGCTGACTTATGGTGACCTCATGGGATTTTCGTGGCAAGAGATATTCAGAAGTAGTTTGCCATTGCCTGCCTCTGTGTTACAATGCTGGTATTCCTTGGTGGTCCCCCATCCAAATACTGACCATGGCCAACCTTGCTTAGCTTCCAAGATCCAATGAGATCAGGGTACACCAGGAAGGTCTACTCAGAAGTAAATCCCACCAAGTTCCATAGGACCTACTCCCAAGATGTGTGCAGAAAACTACAAGCACAACTAAGCACAAAACAGAAATGTTCAGGAGGGCATTTTTACAAAGGGATTAGAACTGTAGTATAACAAAACAGCACAGGAGGTTGCTTCCACAAGGGATAGCATTGTAGTCTATTGAAATGTTTTCCCATATGTATCACCTCCCTTTTTTCACTTCCACGAAATCATCCATCTACTTAGAACCCCCACACAAATCATCCATTGCAATCCAAATTAAACATGATACAACAGAGGAGGTGCCCAAGAGGAAGTATACAAGAATCAGAGTGAAGAATTAAGGTGCCATGTGGATCTAGGAATGCTGCCAAGATGGTTCTAACCCAAATACCATTTCCTACTTCTAAAAAAAAGCTCCATTTTATAATTAGGTTTCAGCCTAAGATAACATTTCCCATGATTTTCTGTTCTCCCTACCATGCAAGTCAATAGGAAAGCAAGCCCAAGGCCTGAGGTTATCCCATTCCAATAATACACACCCTGTTTTGAAATGTTATCAGGATGTACAAAAAGAGGACCTCTTTGGAGAATGGCAACAAGTGGAGATTTTGGTCTTTCAAGTCCATTTCCTACTGCTTGGAAGCTTTGGATTTCATCTAGGCAAGACTAAGCATGTTTGCAAGTACCAAAATCAGAGAGGCAAGTGCAGGAACAACCCCTTCCCCCCCACACACACACACACTTTCCCCAGCAATTTTAGTGCTATGCAGTCACTACCCCAAACTTGTATTTCCTGTAAATTAAAACCAGATCAATTAAATTTATGAAAACTATAAATTAAACACTGGAAGGGAAAATATAAACAAGATTTACACATTGCATTTGGAATGTTAGAAGTGCTTCACATTCATTCTCAATAATCCTTAACAAAGAACAGAATTAGCAGCCCTATGTGGCAGATGGGAGAGAAGGGTAGAGAACTGTGGCTTATCTAAGGTTGCTCAGCTCTTACAACATTGGGGAGACCTGGAACAGGCTAGAACTTGACGCACACAGTTCATGCATCTTAACTACCCATGCTACACAAGCTCTCAAAACATGATGGTTGCTAAACACCAATCAAGCAGCACTTAAAGCAAAAGCCAAAAAGAAATGTAAAAAAACCCCAAAACCCTGCATCATTAAGAGATGGCATTATTGTTATAGTAATCAGAATCTCATGAAGTTTAATAAACATATATTCCAAATGACTATTCTGTGTCAGTAAGGATTCACTCTTCTGGTGTTTTTTTTAAAAAGCAAGATAAATTATCTAGCACACAGAATGCATGGAGTCATTTCTGTCAAGATCTGAACACTCTGCGCATTATTAACTGCATCCAACTGTTATTTGCTTACAAGTCGCACTGGGCAATCCTAAATCAGGGGTTTCTCCACATATGGCATTGAGCTGGTGCAGAAAAAAGGTATCAGGGTTTTTTTTAGCACCAGTCCAATGAGCTCCTTGAAGCAAAGAAAAAAATCAGGAAGAAGCCTAAGCATTCCTTAACATCTCCTCCACAGTAAGATACTGATAAGTCATTCTGAGCAAAGATCACCCTGCATTTTAAGCTAAATGAAATTTTAAAATGATGGTTTAAGAGTTACTGTGCAGTTTCTGTTTGCCCCACCTCATAACACAAGTTATATCCTGCCTCATACGTCCAATGCATGTAGACAAAATCCTGAAATCAAGGAGCTTGGTTTATTTAGTATAGTGTCCTACTTAGGGTATTTGTCCTCTATTCACATTTTTGCCCTAGTTCATTACTTGATATAGATAGCAAGCTTGGGTTTAATAAGAGAGCCATAGATTTTATGACTTTATTTTAAGACATTATTAATGTAAGCTTCAGTGCTTCTTCTGACCTGTTTCAAAAAATACTTAATTTTTAAAAAACAAAACAAAAACAAAGACGTTTAAATTTTTTTGCTTTCAGTTTTACATGGGGAAAGCATGCTTGGCCTCAATGGAGAACAGAATGGGGGAGGGCAGTGGAAACAGACAAGACACCCCACCGTTCTGTACAGACAGGAGAGAGGTACATATTTAGTAATGGCTTTCAGAGCTCTACAGTAAATGGCGGGTGGGGGAGACAAAGGTATGCTTCAGGCAGAGCACGTTTGCTCTTGGGCCACACAAAAAGCACAGGAAGGCTTGAAACGACACCATTCCTGTAATGGTTAATAAAACTGGGGGGGGGGGAATATTTCACAAAAGAATTAGAACAGCACAAGAACCTCAAAAGCATTTTAAGTGACAAGTATGAAATAGGTGGGCATCTATAACTCTCATCTGCCTTTACTTTACTACTTAGGTTTTTTGCCACAGACTGGGCTTGGAACTGATTGCCATTTGTAGGTACCCTTCTGCAAGGACGGAACTCGGTGTCAGGGTCAGACACTGCTTGGCCCACTTAATTCACCTGGGTCGAAAGATAGAAATATAGGATGTTCAGACTGCCTCTCAGCACTAGGAAAGCATAAAAGGTTTGAAAACAGCAGCTGGTAGAAAGCAGCAGAGCCTGCCAGGCCCATCAGAGCCCAAATGATGGAAATAGTAATTGAGACAAAGAGACTTCTGACCAGCTGGAGGACACTTTATCTGAAGCTGCCAGAAGGCTGGGCTTCAGTCTGGTGTGAGAGCAAGGACTGGAAATAGTTGTTTTAAAGGCTTGGCATAAATGTGCTTAGGATCAGAGGGAAACCCTCTACCATCACAGCCTTTAAGGCCTCAGGGTTCTGCAATCCATGACCATATCTTGTGAAAGTATCTCAGGTTTTATCAGTCATTACTTGGCTAAACAATTCCATCCTGGCACTGCATTCATAAATTTGCATTCCACATCCATCAACTTAGTGTTGTATTGCTAAAGATTCTTTACTCAGTCACTATAACTAGACTAGAATTCTCAGCTGGGATCACATGTGATGAATTTGGAAGAAGTCACCCATACCCACTGTCTAAACACCACCATGACTACAAGGAGGACAATCAAAGGACTCAGCATTCTTTACTTCACAAGAACATCAGACACCACAAACCTATCCTCATGCATACTACATCTTAAGATGGTAACACATGTTTGCACAGATCCAAGAATCCCTGGCTAAGAAGAATGACCCCTACAGAGCATAGGAAGAACTTCAGTAGGTATTTTGGGCCTTGGATTGGGACTGTCCATCACCAAGATTGGGGAGATCCAGGGACAGGAGATACTACATAACAGCAGCAGAAGGTAAATGAGGGTGCATGAAAAAAACCTCTAGCATCTCAAGTTTTGAGTAGACTGAAAGACTTATGGGAGTCTTGAAGTCAGTGGTGATGATGGGCAAGCTCAAATAATGGTGAGAAGGAGGAGTAGATTGGATTTATACACCATCCTTCACTCAGAGTGGCTTACAATCTCCTTTGCCTTCCCCTTCCCACAACAGACACCTTGTGAGGTAGGTGGGGCTGAGAGAACTTTTTCAAGAACTGCTCTTGAGAGAACAGCACTAAAAGAACTTGTGACTGACCCAAGGTCACTCCAGCAGCTGCATGTGGAGGAGTGGTGAATCAAACCCAGTACTCCCAGATTAGAGTCCATGCTCCTAACCACTACACAAAGCCACACCAAACTGGCTCTCTCTTAACTTATTGATTCCTTAGCAAACAGTTTTAAAAATATACAAATGTAGACATTCTTAAAGAATTGTGCCTTTGAGGATGGAACAAGCCATACCATAAGTGGCCAACCTGCTCTATAGGTGCCATACCTACGTGCTATCAGTACTGATTTCTGAAACTCCTAGACAACAGAAGGCTAGTAAACCAGGCTAGAGTCCAATATGCCTCTTCTGCATTGTATTGCTCCTTGGCTCAAACCACACCAAGGCATGGATACATACTACAGAACACACTTGAGGGGCACTAGACTCTGGGTTTTCTGCAGTCACTGGCAAGATCGTGGAAGAGTTAGCACAGCCTATAACCCTAGAACAAAAAGTCAAGCAAAACCCAGGACAGATTAAAACAGGGCCATCCTTGCCCAAGATAAGATACGAATCTAGGAGAAACCAGCTCATCCCTTCCTGGAATGTAAGTAGTGGGGCATAGTTCCAGAAAAGGAAGAAAGGAAGAGTAAAGATGTGTGTATAAAATATAGAATGACTGAAGAAAATTATTCCTGGCCTCTGTGCAAGACTGGCAACTAAAATAATTAGTTTCGATCCCATAGATGTGTCACTTTCCTTCAGTGCAAGAAGTATTCTATAGATCACAGCTAGTTCCAAGAAATACCCCCCCCCCAAAAAAAACCCAAAACACCCTTCCCCGGTCCTGGTCCTTTGATCAGGATTACTCAAATCTTATAACACATCCAGAGAGAATGCACAGGAATGCTAAAAGCTCTGGACAAAGAACAGATGATAATAGGAGATTCTAAAAGGACAATGGAAGGATAATTCAAGTGAAGGAAGCAGACCAGTACGTTTCTGGGAAGCAAGAAGGTCAAGACACAGCCACTGTTGGAAAGCATAATTTTCATGGCTGACCTATCATGCCCTTTACAGGCAGGAACACCAGTCATGCTGGGGGGGGGGGGGGGGGGGAAGCAGGACAGATTGACAATATCACACTTGAACTACTACCAAGCCTGCTTTTGTGAAAGTGCAACAGCCTGTGCAGAGGCAGCAGCAGCAGCACAGCCAAGCATTTCCAAAGTGCTTCATGCTCTCAGCTATATCACAGGTTGTCAAATGATGTACACTTCAAAGCATTCATATCAGTGGACATTGTGAAGCAAGTGGGTGGTCTACAGGAAAGACTGCAGCAACATACGGGATATCAAGAACTACGAGCAAGTTAGCCAGGTAGAATCCCAAAGTAGATCTGTTTCGAAGGGACAATTAGTTCAGTACCAAAGAACACATTCAAGTACACAAATGATGCATGTAACTTATCATGTAAAAATATCATTCCACGAATTTGCATATAAATTCCTATGAATGTTGGACATCAAACTGCAGTTGGTCAGAAAAGATTATAAATTATTCTCCAAACACATACAAACACACACACACACGAAAGAATTTTGCCTTTTTCCATCTCCACTTCTCTCCCTTCAGCACGCTCTGCTGCTGGATTTTCAAATACATACCTGTAACTATTGCTGTAATTAGTGCTGTACAGGCTCCAAGGGAATTTTTAGTGAAATCCAGCACCATCATATAGCTGCTGTGTTAGCAGTCAGACCCCTCCTCTCGCTGAGGGGAAGTTTATAGCTAGAAAAACCATAAACACCCTCCCTAATGTATCAGCTCAAATATCATAAGCTGCAATGCACTGCCTGGCCTAAAATGACACAAAATGGATGCCAGCCAGGGGCAAGTCTGGACATATAGTTTAGAAGTGTGGGAAAGAGCAGCTGGCTAGCTAATGACCTCCTCCCCACCCTAAAGAAATGCATAATTTAGGACAATGTGTCTCCCAAGAAAACTCCTTCTTCACCTTGGATTAACCTCATCCATACCCAGCCTCACTTCCCCATGCCCATTTACCATAATTAAGCAACACTTAACAGTATTCACAAAACCAAGTAGCTTTTCCAGTCTGGTACTTACAGGGTAATCAAGCACCATTAAAACCTATCGTCCACCTCAGATAAACCCATAAAGCTTCTCCCAAAACATTGTTCAGCTCAGAAAAACATGTAAAACCCTTTCCAGTTGAATAGCTGACTGGTTGAATAGCTGGTTTATTTTGAAAGTTCTCTAAGAGAAAGATTCCCATATGCATAGGTAGAGTATCCCAGTTATCTCCTTTTGCTTTGTCTCCTTTAAAGCTAATTTTCCCCAATTAAACAGGATACTGCCTCTTTGGGTAACAGCTGAGTCCAAAGTTTTCAAACAAACAAATGATCTGTTCTGAGCAAGGGAAGAGAACACTTAAGTGGAACACAGAAATATGCCTCCCATACAGTAAAATACATTAAAACTATATGACAAACAAACAAGATGTTAAACCCCTCTGTCTGCACAGTAATCTGGATTTCTGATGCCCCCCATATAACTGAATGCTCCTCCAGACAAAAATCTCACATACCTTATACACAGAAACTATATAATCAGAGAAAAAAGTTGCCATATATCTTCCCCCTCCCTCAAACATGCTTATTTTGTATACACGAGGAACAGGAGAGCACATAAGGAAGCTTTCCCAGACTCTCAGACCTAGGACACACTGGTAAAAAAAACTTCTCCCATGATGCACTGTAGTTCTTGGTATTGTGGGATCCCTGTTCATTGTGCTACAGAAAAACTGTATATCTTAAGGTTTTGGGCATACTGGCTTGTAGGCTCTGAGAATCAGGTGCCAGAAGTAAAGCAAAGCAGAGGCATTCAGTCCAAAGTCAGGGTCCAGACGTCAGGCAGAGTCTTTCAGTCCAAGGTCAGAGGTCCAGAAGTCAGGCCAGGCAGAGTCGGCAGCTTAGTGTCCATTGTATGTGTTTAGAGGTCTGTTCTTAACCTTTATCCACGGTGCTCTAAGGGTGTAGGTGATACTGGTGGGCTGGGAATGGCCAACTGAGTTTCACCTGCTGAATCAGGGCTGGAGGGTGTTGGTGGCTCTGCACCAGCTGTTGGCTGTGAATCCCGACAAGCCTGCAGCTCATTTTCCAGCTGGTCATCTTCTGTAACACAAGGCTAGCTACATAAGGCACCTCTTCTCCTGAGAAGTCCTCGCTATCGCTGAACCCTGGCTGACTCCTGACATTAGGTCTCCCCATATTCTGGTTTTCAAAAGAAAGATTTACCATTGTCTTACAAAAAGGGGGGGATGAATAGGCACATATATCCTGAGTATCGTATACCAAGTCAGCCCATCTGTCTAAGTAACCCAGAGTAGTCTACTACCAGCAGCTTTTCAGAAATCTGAGGTCTTCCCTGCTGTATATGTCAGAAACTGAACCCAAGACTTTCTGTATGGAAAATATGTTCTGTGGATTTGTGGTACCTCTACTTGTGTCACTGCTGTCTAACTGGGATTGAGCAAATGCATAAAACTGTTTCAAGGTGAAAAAAAAATATCCAAGTCAAGAGATCACTTTAATGGTAAGGAATCCCAGAACAGCATAATCATCAAAACATATTCAGTTAGTTTCAGTAAATAACTATAGGAAGAAGCGCGGACTTTCACGCTGCTTTATATTTTACTTGTACATGTTGTTTTCTGAGAAGCCCATAAAATCTTATAGTTGTTCACATGATCACATACCCCAACAGAAGAAGAGATTGGATTTATACCCCGCCCTTCACTACCCAAGGGAGTCTCAGAGCAGCTTACAAACTCTTTTCCCTTCCCCTCCCCACAACAGACACCCTGTGAGGTAGGTGGGGCTGAAAGAGTTGTGACAGAAACTGGTCTTTTTCAAGCACAGCTGTGACAGAACTATGGCTTGCCCAAGGTCATCCAGCAGGCGCAAGTGGAGGAGCAGCTTTCCTAGATTCTGGTTTGCTTTAGTTCTTTTTTTTTTTAGTTTTTATGAAAAAGCTGGGCTGATATGTATTAAGGAGGAACTACCATGGCCCAGTTGTGTGGACAAGCCTGCAATCGGGATAAAAACAATATTTACACACAAATTAGTATTTCATTCTGAACATACAAATTAAAGAAGTTTTTGTTATGGAATGATTTTTATTTAACTGGCAAGGAGAGAGTCTAGAAACAACTAACTATAATAACCTAACTAACTCATTCAGAAAGATCTTGAGAGCTCTCCATTAAAATAATGAGGTGGTGTGCTAAGAAGAAGAGGAGGAGCTGGTTTTATACCCCACTTTTCTCTACCCTAAGGAGTCTCAAAGTGACTTACAACCACCTTCTCTTCCTCTCCACACAACAGGCACCTTGTGAGGTAAGTGGGGCTGAGAGGGTGTGACTGGTTCAAGGTCACCTAGCAGGCTTCTTGTAGAGGAGTGGGGAATCAAATCCCATTCTCCATGCTACAGTCCACCACTCTTAACCATTACACCAGGGCGTAGTCTTTCACATATATTGTGCGGCTCCTGGCAGGGCGGCTGGGGAAGCAAAGGGGAGGCATGCTTTTTCTCTCTTTCTCCCTTCCTTCCTTCCTTCCCTCCTCCCTCCCATCTATTTGCTTTCCTAGTTTCTCTCTCTCTCTCTCTCTTTCCACTTCTTTAATTCTTTCTTTCCATCTCTCTCAATATCATTAGCAAACAAGTAATATCATTATCAATAACTGGTTTTCCTCGTTTGTTTTTATTTTTGGCAGTCCCATTTAACGTTAATAAAAAGCAAATTTGCATATTTTTAAAAATAAAAACGTGTGTGTGATATTTGTTCCTGTCTTGCGGCTCTCAGACATCTGAAGTTTATTCTATGTGGCTCTTACGTTAAGCAAGGTTGGCCACCCCTGCACTACACCATGCTGTCTCCATCAGTAGTCCTCATTTTCACAAGGGATGTATGTTCAAGAAGACTTAAAGTAAGATTACTCTTTTTGGAGCTGCAACAAAGCTACAAGGGAAAAAACAACACCACTAAAAAAAGACACAGAGCAACTTGTAGTACAATCCGTCTAGACTGGATACCTGATCTCAGCTACAATGGAAGCGACATTGATTTGGAATATAGTTGACTTTGAAAGACAGGTTTGCAAATGTCAAGGATTTCCTATCCATGAGATGCATCTTTTTGAAGGGAAAAGTGCCTACAGAGCAGTTTCTTCAGTTTATATGCAAGGTCCCAAGCATGTTTTGAAAGGTTCATACATTATTTGCATTGAGGTTTCCTACCCTACAGAAGTGAAAAAGATATGGGGAGAAGTGAAAAAAGACCAAGTGTTAACAAAAGCCCACATTCTAACACTACTAACAGAATCCCTTGTGCTATAGCCTAGACAGGGACAGAACAAAACACAGCTGCCATTAAAACATTCTTGAAGCAAATATGAAGTGTACCAATTTCTCTCTTGTGTAGCAGATAAAGAAAATCTGATCACATCTTATTTCAACCCACATGATTCTTGAAAGCGCTTGTCTCTAATCCCTTCTGATGTCTATCAGTTTAATTTTCCTTGGAGACTCATCAATGACTAGTTGTAAGAACAAACAGCAGCCACCTCAACTTCAAGAGCCTGCTCATTTTTCAGATGTTTTTCAAAATGGCTGCCCGTCATCTTGGCACGCTTCAACTATGCATATCTACTCGTCTCTCTGTAAAAACAACAACAACAACAACAAAACCCCAAAACAACATTTAGACCCAGCCATCACTAGACAGTCTTCAATTAGAAATGTCTACATTTTATAGTACAATAAAAAGGTACATGGAGAAAATATTTTAAAGAAAGCCCATGCATTGCTGTTAGAAGGTTGCTACGAAAACTTAATCTACTACTTTGTCCAGCTACCAGTGATGTTTCTAAAATCCCATAGCAACCATGGTAGCTATCAAGCATGTTTCTAAATAGTTTATTTCACTCAGAGCAGATTAATATCAGGGACAGAAAACTAAATCTACAAAGTGCTGTAGTATGGGGAATCTAATGCCAGAGCAGTTCATGCGTAGTTTAATGAAAATGTTATCTCTAATCCCTTAACAGTCAAGAGCAAATAATGTTTACTTGTGAGACAGCTACATCTGAGATTCACAGCCTTAGGGAAATAACAGTATGAGAGCTGGAGAGAACTGGGGTTTGCTATTCCTCAGTGCACACCTTTTCTTCAGGGACAAATTAACCATTCCTTGTTCCTTTCAGAATAAAAAAGTGGCCCTGCTTTGAAACTCGAATGAAGTTCTTTGAACAAGAAAAAACCAGTAATTCTTTAAGCTGTTTAGGTTTGTGGTGATTTTAGTTCATCGACATTTATAACTCTGCGCATTTCCATCTACTCACTTTATATCTTCCAAGAAGCTTTTTGGGCAGCATACATAGCTTTTGCACCTCTGTTTTTCCACCAGGTTGAGTATGTAAGAAGCCCGAGGCCCCTTCAAGGCCAGCAATCTGCTGAACCCAGGTATCTCCAGTCTAAACCGGACACATTAACTGCTACAGCACACTAACTTTAATTTATAATATAGGGCATCTTTATCCCCCCCCCACACACACACACCATGTATCTCAACTGTAAACCAATCCTAATCTTTGTTGTTTTTTTAAAAAATCCAGGGAATACTGGAGACAACTCAGTCTCTCTGAAAGCAAGACTGCATCCAAGTGGTAGAAAACAATTGATGCTTATGGATGCTAAACAGTTCAAACCTGGTATATATGCAGGCCTGCACATTTCCTCTTTCCCAAACTGGTTTAGAATATCAGTTACTGGGAAAGAATAGTCAGTTAGTCAACTCTCCAAAATTTTAGATGTCCTAGCAAATTAGAGTTACATCAAATACTTTCTAAACTAAGAAACCTTAAATTGCAGGTCCATGACTGAATTGGAGCTTTCAGATCTAATGGATACCATTTTTACCGGTACTATAAGGCCCGTGAGGAGGCTTCGGAAAGTCTTCAGTCTTCCCCTTGGACATCATTTTAGAGCAAGAAAATGGAACGGAGGGGGAAGGATGGTGATTCCCTAACCCTCAGACACAGTTCCAATCCAAACTGGAACCCTGCAGTGCTTTAGAATGGAGTTCCCATGGGGAACTTGCAGCTGCCATCTGGCCACTAGCCCCTATGACAATCACATGTTACACATAATGTCCAGTTTGGGCCTAAGCCAAAGATGTACACTTGATTACAGACAAATTACTGTGGAAAGTGTTCCCAGACAGCAAGTTTCAATACTACTTTAAACATTGTCAATGATGGAAATGTTTTCACACTCATTATAGCAGGAACCCCATCTGATTTGAGAAATATGGTACACTGTATTGCTACAGAACAGTTAATCTAGTCTCGTAACCTTCAATCCAGACTTCTCCATAGCTGACATATTCAAGGACCATATTCAAGGACCATTCCAGAGAGAGAGAGAGAGAGAGAGAGAGTGCACAAGAGGAAAGTAGGCAGAACTATTATAGATCAAAAAGTACCAGTAAGGACAGAATAATTGCAGAATTATCCATTGAGGCCTGCAGGTCTTCAGTCTGATGTAAACTTGCAGGGGTGGAGAGCAGAAGTCTCCAAAAGAAAAATTGCTTCAGACTTTCACTATTACAGCATTAAGAGCAAAAGGTGCTTCGTTTCCCAGTACGGTGACTCTGGCCTGTGCACACAGAGACAGCACAATACAAGCAAACAAATATCATTGGCTCAGAAAGAATATCTGGCTATAAAACCCCAAATACTTGTCAACAGACCACCCCTCTGGAAAGCATTCTAGATTGAACACATTTAAATAAACAAACAGCAACACGAACTTTCCATATAAGAGGATACAAAGTTTGATTTTTTTAAAGCCACAATTTTGCTTTGTGGTACTACGCTTTTGGGGGCTTGCATTACCAAAGATGGCTCCATATCTTTAAATTTAAATGCAAAAGTGATACGTTCAATCCTGCAAAAGGGAACCTCATCAGAATCTGTTGCCTTCAGCTCAGCTGCTGTTGCCAGCTTCAACAGGCCCACACATCCAGAGACTACAGTTGACATCAGAACCAACAGTCAGAAACACTATATTTCATCTGTGTAAGTATGAGGGATTAACAGGCTTTGTCAATCCTATGCACACTGAACAGCTTCAAAAGAGAGCCTCACCTCATTGAGCACCATGCAAGATGAGCATATCTCATCTTGCAGCATCAGTCCCCATCAATACTACCTTAAAACCACACCCTTCGAAACCTTCTGGTCATTCATAAAGCATCCCAATACAAATTCCATTTCATCCAGCCCAACTGGCCCTTGTGTGTCCTCCAGAAGATATTATCTGCTTACTGCCTCTACCTTTTCATCTACTAGGCCAACAACACTATATCTCACTGCAAGACTTCACTATTCTAAGTCTATTCTCCAAATGTTACTGGGCTTCACAAATTCTGTAAGTGACTTAGCTTAAGTACAATACATTTTTCAGACTTCTATAATGTGTAAATTGCTAGCCTGTACTACTGCAGACTGCAGGAGAGGAGGAAAGCAAATAACATAGTTGAGAGCTCCCCTGCCATATTAGAAAAAACCTTTCCTATACAAGGAGTCTTCTACACTTTTGACATGGGATGAAGAAATGCAAAATGCTAAGCCCTGACTGCAATATTCAAACAAGGGTCAAACTCAACCCACACTGCACAGTCAACATCCTTGCATAGCCCTGTATTGACCAGGCTAGCCTGATATTGCCAGATCTTAGAAGCTAAGCAGGGTCATCCATGGTTACTATGTGGATGGGAGACCACTGAGGAAGTTCACTATTGCTATGTAGAGGCTGGCAATAGCAAACCACTTCTGTTCATCTCTTGCCTTGAAAACCCTATGGGGTCGCTATAAGTTGGTTACAATTTGACAGCGCTTTCCACCACTAAATAACTGTTGCAGACCTAGCTATCATAATCGGCAGATGAGGAAGTAAACGTGTTACTGGGCTGTACCATGTCTCAATTAACAAGTTTAAGACCATAGAAGATGGCTTGCATAGCTTTAATGAACTTCCAGAGAGAAGAATTCATTACTCACAGAAAACTGGTGTTTCGAGTAAAGAGAAGTTTTGCATCTGAGAGACAACAAATACGTAGTTCCAGACAAGAAGCAGAAATAAATGTTTATAATATTCCATGGCAGGCTGTGTTCATTTCATGAGGCCTGATAAAGTTACTGAATCATCAGAGGCAACATACCAGCTCTCACTTCAACAAAGCTCCCACAGCTTGGAGGGGAATGAACCAGCATTACAACATTGTCCCTAGTCAGGAGAGCATCTCTGCTGAGTGTAAATCATAGAGTTTTATTGCAACTGTACCTAAGGCTGTCAACCAACATTTTAGGTTGGAGAGTTTAGATGTCCTATGCATAGAAATTAGGCCCTTATCACATTGCAAATGCAAACCAAATTAAAATATTATGCTCAATGAAATTTGACCATAATGAATCCACCCTAGAACTCCAATGATATCTGTCCCCAAGATCAGGGGAGAGGGCAGACCAATTGTCCCATGAAATTCTAGAAACTAGTTTTACTCATGGCAATTTGAAGAATTACGAGTACAGGCAGACAAACATCTACAGAGCTCACATGATGTGGCTAGACAGAAATATACACAATCCATACCACAGATATTACGTGGTTTGGGGTGACTGCATTCTATAAAATGACGAAAGTCATAGCAACTCAATGCAACCATATGTAGTGTTACTCCAGTCAAAGCCTACTGAAACTACCAAGGTGTGTGTGTGTCAGACTAGAATAATTCTGAATAGGACTGCACTTGAAGGAGCACAAGTATTTATTTGATTTTGTTCTAGTGGAAGCATTTACAAGTTTACACAAAGAAACAAAAAAAAATCAGATGGCAAGACAAACTAAGACAGGTAAGGAACACAGGAAGAGCAGAGAAAACTAATGCCGAGTTCAATAAGAAAAGTCTTCTCCCTCTAGATACATAGGGGGATATTGGCTGCTAGAATAAATGCAGAGCTAGTACAGTACATTATTTCTTTTTTCTTTTCTTTTTTTAAAAAAAGGAGTCATTTTCATTCAATTTTCAAGTCTCAAATGCTCTTATACCACAGAGCAACATGTTAACTCGCCATTGGCATGAGTTGGCATCTCCATCTCTGAAGTCACAGAAAAGAATTTACACATCAGAAACATCATTTACATTGCTGTCTTTTGGCATTTTAACTCCAAGGTTCTCATACAAACAAGTTAACTGGGACTCTACATAGGCAGCCTTGAGAGAATCTATTAATGAGAGATCTACAGTCCACACAACAGTATTGCTAGGTCTGTGGTCGAAGCAGACATCACAGGAGCCCTTTAGATATTACTCAGGAATGGCGTTTGCAACATGGGACCATTTTTCCCCACAGGTGACTCCCAGGAACTAACATAGATGATTGGGTCACTTAAGCAATGGATGGGACAGAACTCTATAGGCCCCAACTGTGGAGCTGTTATTCAACTAGGCAGGTAAATCAGATTATATTGAAAAGAACCAGGGAACCATCCACTACCCATGTGCCCGGGTCATTTAAATGGTACCCTAGCTGCTCAGGGATCACTCACAAGAAAGTAATTATCAGGATGGTAATATTTTAAATAAATGCAAATTACCATGTTTAAATGGTTGAAAATATTTCAACTTCAGAAGAAAAGCAGTAGATAAGGAGTCGCGAGTGACATCAAAAGTTTCAGTATGAGACAGAAAGGATCACAACACAGTATTTTTATTACTTTTGCTGCAGTACTCCACCTATGCAGATCATTAAAGAGATTACTAAACAGAAAAAAAGACAGAACTCAGTACACTTAGAACATAGCTTGCTATCTGATGTAAGTCATACGAGCCTGCTATTTTCAGATCTACCCCGGGATAGGCCAACCATGCCCCATGTACAAGTAAAACAGCTCACAAAAGTTAAAACACTACTAAACTCTAAATTGCCTCATTTTTCAATACTAACAGCTCTACCAATTCAAAATACCCTCCAATCTCAATTGAACAAAATGTTGGTATAATTTTAGATAAATAACAAAAGCCTCAGAAACAAATAATTGGCACTTAAAATACTGCAAAATACCAGTTAAGTGTTGCCTTTCACAAGGCCAGATATTTGATCAACACAATTCAGCTCACAAAGATACTATTCCACATGCTTCCTGTTCTGCCACCAAGAAACAATACAACAGAGCACTGAAGCAACTCAAGGTAGCACCCAAGTGTCTCGAGTACCCAGTCAACCATTACTCCAAAAGCTGACAGATGTCTAGCAGCAAACTCTATGAATAAGGGCCTGGTAAATTTTTATTTTGCTAGAATGAGCAAAAGGCTTTGATACAAGTGATTAAGGAGGGATAGATGGGATGAAGAAAGTAGACCACCCTGGATACTTCCGTTTTCTTTCCATACATTACACTATGGATGGCATGGTTCTTCCTTTCTGCAATGGAGAGATCTGAACCATGGCTATTATAGACATAATGTTAAAGTGTTATGATGGAAAGCCAATGGTTAGCATAGCTAGAACTAGGGAGACCCATATTCAAATACACTCGGTCCTGAAACTCATGACCTTGGGGCAGTCAAAAACACACTCTTAGCCTAAAGTTCCTTTCAAGGCAGAATTATATAAGCTACCTTGAGTTTCTTGGAAGGGGTAAGATGGAAATCAAGCAATGATTTCTACTGGGAAAGCTCTCTAATATGGAATGCAGCTATAACACACCCAGTCATGAATGTGGTGGTGGTGGTGGTAGAAAGTGCCATCAAGTCGCAGCTGACTTATGATGACCCCTCATGGGGTTTTCAAGGCAAGAGACATTCAGTGGTGGTTTGCCACTGCACATCTCTGCATAGTGACTCTGGACTTCCTCGGTGGTTTCCCATGCACATACTGACTAGGGCTGACCCTTCATAGCTTCCAAGATCATGACCCTAGTGTATGCCGATCATGACCCTAGTGTATGCCACTAAGGGAACCCACAGCACGCTATTTTAATTTTTGTAACCATCTTTGCAAGCATTTTAACTAGTAGACTGTTGTGTATTTTAATATGATTTTAATGTTTTATGTTGTTCTGGCACTGTGTGCCACATTGTAAGCCGCCCTGAGCCTGCTTGCAGAAAGGGCAGGGTAGAAGTATGAAAAATAAAATAAAATAATAAATAAAATACAAGATCTGGCCATCTTGGGCCATCTAGGTCAGGGCAACCTTAATGTATCAGATGTTATATAATTGCAGAACTCCCTTCCCAGTGATATCTGTCCCCTGCTATCTTTACAATCTTTTCAGCACTGAATAAAGTCTACAACTAGTATTGTTAAAAGCATAAGCAAACCGTCTAATCTGTTTGTTTAACTTTTTTTTACTACTGGTTTTGTTTTTTGCTCAAGCTTTGTTTTACTTTGATTTTTTAACTCTGTGAGCAAACCTTGAGAGATATTTTAGCAGAAGGTGCCTAAACAAACTGAAATATTTACAGAATTCTAAAAAACTAATCAGAGATTTGTTAATGTAAGTATACATTACTTACATTTTCCTGCTGAACATAAACCCTTTACTTGTCGACCAGATCTATTTTACTGAGGACTAACTTGAAGGACCTATTTTACTGACCAGATCTATTTTACTGAGGAATTTCACTGGGTCAGAAAAACCTTGCTTCATGGTAGCACAGATATCAACTCAGCTTGGATTAAATAAATTACTTTTATAGATGCTGTTTCATTAATGCTCAATTCCTTGTTTTTATCTAAACAAAACTGACACACACAGTGTCTCTGCATATCTCTTAGTATGTATGATGTTCAAGAAAAGAAGTTCTTACCTAGTGAGTTTTGGTTCTTGTGGATAAAAGTCTACTCTAGTTTACTGACCAGTGAGAAAGCCCAAGCTAACCTAAGCATATCAGATCTCAGAAGCTAAGCAGGATCAGCCCTAGTCAGTACCAGGGTCACTACAAAGAGGCAGGCAATGGCAAACCACCCCTGGACATCTCTTGCTCTGAAAACTCTATGGGATCACCATAAGCCAACTGTGAAAAGTTGGCTGAAAACTGCAGACAATGTAGACAAAATCCGCACCAAAAAACAGGATGCCGAGCCAGTGTCAAAGTCTGTCAATGACCTTAAGATGAACAGAAATTCACCAGGTAAGAAGTTCTCTCTCCACAGGCAAGAGTTCATTCTAGTTTGGGATATTCGAAAGCAATACAGCTGAGGGTGAGAGAAAAAGGACTCCTTCTACATGCTCCAATACCTGGCACCTGTCAAGCAATTACTGTTTCATGACCCTTTGAAGTAGGCTTCCTGCCAAAATTGCTTCTGCAGAGTATCTGCACAGCCAACAAGACACATTCTGTAGTGAAAAATGAAAACACAGAATAAGGTCCCTGTGGCCAATCTTGAGATCTCTTCTAATGGGGCCTTCTCCTAGAATACCGCTGAAATCACCACCACCCACCACCATTACTGAGTGGATCATAATAGCCTCAGGAACAGTCTGATTGGAAGGACAGTAGGTAAGGCCTCTAACATGATTGCATCAGGATGGGGAAGAAGGCAATACCCAATTTTCAAAGGATAATAAATGAGACAAAAAGAGAGACAGCTTATTTCCTTATAGGTTTAATGTGGTCTATGAAAAACCTGAGGGCCCTACAGATATCCATGAAATGCAATTCTTTTCAAAGTGGTAAATCAAGGGCAGAAAGAGCAGAGTACAAGCTCTTGAAACTTGTGCAAATGTGTATTCATTTGAAGAAATAAACATAGTCCAGTCTCAAGATCCCCATTATTTTGAAAAATGTAGTTTCTTGCCTACCAAACAACACCAAATGCAAAAACTATACACATGGAGATCAGTATTGCCACAAACTGAGCTCTGAGGGAATGGATCTTCAATGACATAGTTCCCAAGTTCCCAAAAGGTTCAAAGGTAGGGCGGACACTAAAGCCCAAAGGCTCCAGGAAGGCAGCTTCTTGACTAATTTGGAGGAGGACCAAGAGGAAGATGTGAGAAACTTCTTGGTAAGTGTACGACTAAGCCAGTTCTACTTTCCCTGGAGCCCCCAGATTTTTTGATACAGCTGGAATCTGCCTTCCCAGGATGTTCTCAGCCCTAAAATCAGACCTTCCTGAAGAAACAAATGCATATCTTTGGCCTGCAGCCAATAGAAATGTCTGTGAATGAGGTTGTATCAGAAGAGTGTTGAACCAGATCTGACATAAATATCACTTTGTCGGGCCTGGCCATGAGTGCCATAAAATGTAACACAAGGTACCAGAGATATAAACTTTATAAAGATGATTTCAGATTCCTAATGGCAATAGCAGGCGTGATTGGATTAGGTGTGATATGCAAAGGGGCGGAAATATCAGCATTGGTGTGATATAAAGAGAGGTGTGGAGATATCAGTATTGGTAATGAGACAGGACACCTAGGTCTCAATTTGGTACAGGAGGATTCATTCCAGGAGGATGCAAAGAATAAATGGAAATAAGTCTGAAGAAGTGAGCAGTGACTCACAAAAACACATACCCTACCACAATTTTGTTAGTTTTTAAACGTGCTACTGGATTTTTACTCTTTCTACCACTATTAGAAACCACAACATTCAAAAACCAGTGGGGGGACCTTTCAGGGCATTATAACCTTCCAGGGCATTCAGTTGCTGACCTAAGAGTAGCAGTTCTCTGACAGAAGAATTTCAAAGCGAGATTAGAAAAAGAGACTGCTGAATTACAACTGATCATGAAGCTCAAGACAATGCAAACTCCTGGACTGAATTGAGACCTAGGTTTCTTCTCGCATTACCAATGCCTGCTCTTGTGTTTTGGCATCTGAAATAACTTCACTCTCCAAGATATAAGGACAGATGGACTCACATCCCAGCTGTATCTGACGAAGTGAGCAGATTCATGAAAGCTCATGTCCTGCCACAAATTTTGTTAGTAATTAAGTTGCTGCTGTACTCTTCCTCCCTTTCACAAATAAGGAATGTAAGCTGTGCTGTTAGGTTTCCCTTCCCACATTTGTTAGAAATGGAAAGAGGGATCTCTCCAAGTACCATGGGATGGACTCTCTCTCATATCTGGAATAAAATGTTTTTGGGTCTAAACAAAGGAATCTTCCCCCCTCCCCATACCTGGAATAAAATGTTTTTGGATCTAAACAAAGGACTCTTCCCCAGTCCCCAATACCTGGGGGGGGGGGGGAGTTTTGGGATTTAAACACAGGATTCTCCCCCCCATACCTGAAAAAAAAAGTTTTTGGGTCTAAACACAGGACTCTTCCTCCCCCTATACCTGGAATAAAATGTTTTTGGGTCTAAACACAGGACTCTCTCTCTGTCTCTCTGGCTGGCTGACTCCCTCCCTGGTCTTCTGAAAAGTACCACGAGATACCATTTTTTCTCCTCTCTGTGTCTCTCTTCCTCCCCCTCCCTCCCCAGAGGAGGAGGGGGGAGGAGCCCTCAGCCAGTGGAGGGAAGGCTTCCTTTCTCTCCTCTTGAAGCAGGAAATAGGAGAGACTGGGGAAAAGGAGTTGCGATGTTATAGACAGGAAGCAGCACAGAGTCAGCTGCTCTCAGGCCAGATTGCAGCCCTGCGCAGGCCGTATGTGGCCTGCATGCCGTATGTGGCCTGCATGCCGTATCTCTGACACCCCCTGCCCTAGACCCAACCATCTAACTCTGGTGTAAGTCTCCATGAATTGATCAACAGTTCTATCAGGCTGGAGACCTGGGGTGTTTGAGGCACTTGGGCTACACAGGGTGAAGTGGCCATTAAGCCAACAAGGAAAATGGGCTGATAGCCTGCTCTCCTGTGCTGGGGCCACCACAGACCAAAGAGAGAGATGGACATAAGTCCCCACAGCTGTGAGCTGGAGCTGCAGAAAAGGAAGTGCCTTGCTCAGACTCACCTTGCCCAGAACCTGGTTGGCCCTAACCTTGCCATGGTTAGGGACATGCCCAGCTGGTCCACCGGATCTGGGAGGTGGAGTGAGGCCTGTTTTTAGTCTATAAGAATGATCTCCACACTGTCTCCATTCCTACAGTCCTGGAGATGGGTGGCATACTGCCTGAATACCACTGTGCTCAAAGCTCAGCTCATTCTGCATCTGATGGGGCAAAGAGGTCAACTTTGGGAGTCATGAACCATCTTGATATCCAAAGGAAGACTTCCTGGTTCAGTGCCCAGACAGTCTCATCTACCTTCTAACAGTTCAGGCATTCAGATTACTCTTGAGATGCTGAGACCAAACAAAGCTGTCTCTCTGCCCAGTGAATCAGAAAAGATCTTGGCAGCTCAACAGGCCTTCATACTGATGTCAAGTCTTACTAGAACATGATGGTCCCTCAGCCTAGGCAGGAAAGATCAGAGTACAAGCTGCACTACTCTATGCTACAGAAGGTTTACACTGAAAACAATCTGGACCAGGTCCCCTGGCAGAACATATCCTTGCAACTGATTTCCCAGCCTCTCTAGCTTGCATCAGTGGTCATGACCTCCTTCATTGGGTCCAGGGGTCTGACAAGGTTAGGGACTAAGACATCTCAGGACAGGTTGACAGATATCTGGGTCTGAAAGGGGATCAAAATTACTAAGGAGTCCTAGAATGCAGCTGAGCCTAGGGGAAGACTCCCATGCTTCACACAATCACACTGAAAAAACTACAAATGGGATTGGAGTCTTAGGAGACTACTGACTTCATCTTCTTGGCCACAGTAACTGGAGCTCCTACCCTCACTTCTGATAGCAAGCCTAGCATGTCTGTGTATTCATGCATAATCAGATGCAGGATTATCTGGAAGGAGAGGATCAAACTTCTGTTAAAGCTTGTTTTGGTCCTGCAGAACCCCTGCTGGATTATAGTATGGGAAAACACCTGTAAATGGTTCAGGGAGGGAGGTCAGGTGAGGATTCTTGACAGGTATGGACATGGGTGCAAATCTCATTACCTCAAATAATCTGGTAGACAGTGCTAACATAACTTTAGTGAAGATCCTGGGAGCCAATAGCATGCCTGCCTTTTTGAGAGCAGGAGACACCGGAGAGAACAGACAAAACCCTAATATAGGGTTTCTCTGTTGGAACCAGCTTGATTGTTCAGGTATCTAGGTGTTTGTGACACAGACTATGTGACTGTGCTTTTCTGGGTTGCCAATTAAAAGCAAGGGACTGAATCATCCCAATGGCAGCTAGGCAAAATCCAAGAGATACCCTTCTTTTAAAGTGCAAATCACTGATTTGTTCAATAGAGTCCAAGCCCAAACCACTGCAAAATGTATATGTTGCCCCTCCATAGGGAGGCCAAGAACCCTCCAGAGAAAGATAATTTTGTTGATGTGCTTAAGATAAGACAGTCTTATTATGCCTCTGCAGAAAGGTGTTAATATCGAAAAATTTATTGTGTATATAGCCAAAGGCTGTCACGATACAGAATTAGGGTAGTAAAGAAAGGTGTTAATAGGTTTGATGTTGATTAATCTGAACAGCAGAAAAGACACCAATCTGCAAACTAAAGTCAATGGCCCAGTAAATGGAGAGCAGAGCAAACCCAAGCAATTGAAATTACATTAATCTCGGGGTTACACATTTTCACTCATCGGTGCACTATTTCAAACAAAAGAACACAATACAGTTGATCTACACTCATATGGTCCCCTCTGTATGAGACTCAGAAGCAACTGCTCTACCTTAAAAAAAAACAGCCAGAATGCAGCATAGGGTCTCACCTCATTGCCTGGAGCTGTAGGGAAGTGCAGAGGCCTACCTTCTTCACATAGTTTAGAAGCAGCGCAGAGAGAGATTATGAGTTGGATCCAGCCAGCTTTTTCACTGGTGAAAAAGGGAAGAGGCAGTCCCCCAGACCACCCTTTCCACTGGCTGGATCCAACCCTACGAGTGCCTGTACTAATGCCATAGAAAAGAGCAAGAGTCCAGTATGACCCAAAAGACTAACAATGTGGCAGGGTATGAGCTTTCTGAATCACTGCTCACTTCTTCTGATAGCTGAAGAAGTGAGCAGTGATTCATGAAAGCTCATACCCTGCTACAAATTTTGTTAGTCTTTAAGATGCTACTGGACTCTTGCTCTTTTCTACTGCTACAGACTAACAGGGCTACCCATTTTGTAATAATGCAGGTTTCCATACCTGTGCAGCACTAAGAATCTACGAATCCTTGTAGCACCAGGCATGGGAACAGCAAGAAGTGCTGGTCAAGGCATCAAGTCAGCTAGGCTGGTCCTCTAGCTTTCCTTTGTTTTAAAGATAATAGCAATACTCTGCATCATTTCATTTATTTAGAAGGTCCCAATCCCATAGAGGTGATTGAAAATGCTACATTTTAATTCTCTGCTCATATTTGCATTAGATCATAAAACTGCAGGTCTCATTTCGTTTTCCGTAAAAGGTAACTGAAAACTCAGAAGCTGTTTGACATAAGAAGCAAAAGCTGCTTCTTTAGAATCTGTGATCTTGTAACCACATAAATAACATACTTGGCATATTCTTCCTTGAAGTGGCATCCACCTTTGCAAGCTGTGGCTTCATTCATTTGTCTTTATGAGATTTCTTGAAGGATATGAGCAGTGAATGTAGCTTCAACAAGATTTATAAGTAACATAGCCCTAAGCTTTCTTTATCATATTTGAATAATGTTGCTTAACACTTAAATACTATCAAAGCTATTACTAGCTGGATTTTTTTTAAAATAAACTGAAACATATAAATGCTGCAAACTGCAAAAAAAATAAAATAAAAACCCAGATACCAATATTTTACACTTAGATTTTATTTTTTCCAGCCAAAATTAAATGCAATAATAGTCTGAAGAATGTAGAAGCTCAAACAGTCCAGTACAAAATAGCCTTTGATTACATTCAAAATTACCCAAATTGATTCCTAAGCTAGTGGTTCTCAAATGTTTTGAACTCTGATCTGCTGATAAATGTACTCTACCTTGCGTTACACACCCACAGAGCAATTCCATTCTGCTCCCTATCATGAACACAAAACGCAAGAATCTCACGTGATTTAACAGTGCACACTCATATTTCTGCAGATCGGCATGTGCTCAGTTTTGGCTATTGTCCTGGCAACACCTAGAGTTAATAACTCACATTGGAGAATGGCAGTTCAGATGTCTTTGTGTGAGATTGCATATGTTTTCAAGTTTTGCTCTCCAATCTAACTCCAGAGAGAGCTCCTACAAGGAGACGGCAGCAAATACCTCTTTACTTTATGGTGGGAAGTGTCATCAAGATGCAGCTAACTTATGGCAACCGCCCCCCACGGGGTTTTCAAGGCAAGAGAAATTCAGAGGAGGTTTGCCACTGCCTGCCCCTGTGTGATGACCCTGGACTACCTTGGTGGTCTCCCATCCAAATACTAACCAGGGCCAACCCGGCTTAGCTTCTGAGGTCTGCCAAGACAGGGCTAGCCTAGGCCATATCCTCCTCATTCCAAATGAACTCTCAGTAGTGACCACAGGTCTCTGGCTGGCTCCTCTGCCACATTTCTCAGTGGGAGTGTCAGGCCTCCTAATAGGGAAGTGGTGGTACCACCAAGGCTTGAGACACTGGCCTGTATTCTAGGGTCACCACAACAACCACAATGTTCCAAGAAGGCATCTTCAGCCTTGGCAGCTTTGCTTCCATCTTTCTCAGACAGGCCTGCTAAGAGGAAAAGTGATGGGTATTCCAGGTTTGGCCAAGCCAATGAAGTTACCATGGCAACTACAACATCCCAGCTGGCTCCTTGGTGACTTGACATACCTACTAAGAAGAGTAGAGGTAGTGAAGCTGGCAAGACAGGCTGGCTAGGATGTGGTGAAAAACATGTAAGAAGATCACACAACCCATTTTGAGAACCATTTCCTTAAGCTGCAATTAAGCTCCTTTACACACTAAAGACATAGACATTAGATGCAACTAGATTCAGTGATGCTTAATCCACATAGAGAAAAATGAAAGGTAGACATGTTGATCCTGGTGGAAATCCAAAATGCGATTTATTTTATTTTTATTAAGTCTCAGAGGTTAAGACACTGAGTTGCAGACCGGAAGGTCGGTACCTCGGCAGTTCGAGATCCTAGTGTTGCGTGATGGAGTGAACTTCCGCCTCTGGCCCCAGCTCCTGCCACTAGCAGTTCGAAAGCAAGAAACTGCAAGTAGATAAATAGGTACCACTTTGGTGGGAAGGTAACAGCATTCCATGCACCTTGGCATTTAGTCACGCCAGCCACATGACCACGGAAAAAGTCTTCGGACAGTGCTGGCTCTTTGGCTTGGAAACAGAGATGAGCACCGCCCCCTAGAGTCAGATCTGACTGGATTTCAAGCAAAGGAAACCTTTAACTTTACCTTTTAATATCATAAAATAGTGAGCACAGTCTTTTAAGGTCCTCAGAACTCTTAATCTAGTTAAGTGTTAAGTACAAAGGAGAAGGGAAACCAAAGAGACAAAATACGTTTCAAGGCCTTCTAGAAGACTCAAAAAGTCTGCAGTTAATCTGCATATTGTGCTTAGATGTGGGAGTGGATCACTGTTCTATGCATGTGTCGAGCAATAAGGAAGTGGGCAATTTGTGACTTTAGTGCCTAGAAATACCATTCAAACAGGAAGTAATGGAAAACAGTTAAGCAGCAACTGCTTTCTACAGTTCTCTGCATCTAAGAACAAGCTGATAATTCTAACTGCAAATAATAAGCTTCTGCCAAGTGTCGTGAATTGTAATGGGCCTTTCCTACATTCCCAGAACTGCATGTTTCTAAGTTAAAGGATTTTTAAAAATAAGAAGAAGAACAGTACAGCATAAGAGCAACTGTAGCAATTACACAGATGTCATGAGAAATTAGCATTAACTGGCTGAGGTGAAGGGGGAGGAGGAAGAATTGGGCAATATAATTGCAACGAACACTTCTGTAGACTGAGGTTCAAAAACCAGGATCTAACAAAACGCAGAGACTTCCAAGCCCATTTCAACACAATAACAAAGGACATGCTTTAAACATTTCCCACTGTAGTGGTTTCCAGTTCCAAGGTTGCTCCCTTTAAGGGGACCAGAAATATCCCCTCCCCCTAAAAAAAAAAGCACTTAGAGAATTTACCTAGTATGAATCTTATGGTCAGTGTTCCCTCTAAGCTGAGTTAGTGTGAGCTAGCTCGCAGTTTTTTAGCCTCCGGCTCACACATTTTTGCCTTAGCTCAGGAAGGACGGCTCCAGAGCAAACTGATTTATGCAGTAGCTCAATTGCTCGCTCACAACTGTAATGCCAGTAACTCACAAAGTAGAATTTTTGCTCACAAGACTCCATAGCTTAGAGGGAGCATTGCTTATGGTTAATCCTTTTCATGTTCTTACTACTAACTAAATTAACAGGATGGACAGTTTCATGGTTTTCTATGAAATGGGACCTTCCATGTTCAAAAGAAGTGTACTTTGGAATACCAGTGAATAGAGAATAACAATAGGAGGCAGTTTCGGGAACCATACACTGTTTATACGCCTTCCAAGGTCATCTAATTGGGTCACTGCAGGAAACAAGATGATGGGCTTCTGATCCAAGCCACGATGGCCCTTCTTACATTCTTAACCCTGTCTGTTTATTCATCATGGTAATGCTTTCTGCTCAGAGCAATCTCAGCCAATGAGAGATCTCCAATGTTTTCCGTACTAAGCACTATTCAAATTTCAGTTATATGCCATTGCCACTCTGGGCAAAGGAAGCCCATCAAGAGTGAGAGCCCCATTAGAGAAAGGAGTAACATCTAGCCACCTCTTGAGTTGACGGGGTACTTTCTGATGCTGATCAAAGGGTCCGCAAAAACTGTCCCCCAGCCGGATCAGCTCTAACTGAAACCAAGTAGGAACTTCATGTATCAACTCTGACTAAGTGTGTAAAAAAAAAATTCCTATGCATGTTTTTAGATAGGCAATTGTCACATTTTCCTTGCACTGGTTCACTCCATTTCTGTGGATTACATTGGCCACATATGTTACTTTTCTGCTTTATAAGGAGTAATTCTGTAGTCAAATTGTAACTAAAACAGAAACCAGCACTATCTAAGCAACGGTTGGATAGCCCAGTTACAGCAGTCTTCCAAGGGCTGTCTTGCCAAACCCAGAATCTTACCCAGTGGTCTTCTTCAGCCAAGATATCATGTAGTCTTTCAGCAGCTATATTGTTTAAAACCAGGAAAAGGAGTCTTTAAGACTCTTGGCAATGGCAAGAAAAGGACTATCCAGGACTAAGAGGATAGTACACAGCTTCCTAATTAGTCCAGTGGCACTGCGTGCAAGAGTAAGCATTTTATTTTTTTAACTGGCAAGCGTGCATAATAACCTAATGGAGCCTGCGGGGTCTGAATTCAACCTGTCTCAAAGACATGGCCCACAAAACTGGCAAAACAAATACATCTCTCTCCCTTACTTACATAAACAGAACAAAAAAAAACCTTGAGGGGGAAAATATTACCCCATGCAGGAAAGGTGGAATTATGAAAGTGGTACCATCATGCTACCTTGGCATCTCCAAGGTGGCTGACTCCAGAGGATAAGTACCTCAGACAGCCATTCAAAGTTCAAGATCTCATAGTGGCCCACCGACTCCAAAAAAATGTGGCACTTCCTTGTATTCTAAGAGTTCGGGTAGCTTATGTTATGGGGAGGCAGTAGTGGTTTAGCAACCCTGGGTTACATTTACAGTGTTTTTTCTTGGGGGGGGGGGGAAAGGGGTGTTAATACCCTGACCTTTTTTTGCAAGGGAGATATATGGTCTATCTGTTGTCTACGAGGTAACAACAAGAAGACCTGTCACATCTTTTTATGAGTCAGGGAATCCTCCATGCACTCTAGGGGCTGAGGTGGAACTTGATGCCACCAGACTCTGCTAGACAGTTCTCATAGTCTCCCACAAGGATATGATAAAGCCAGACCAGCCTTAAGGCAAGCAGATGAGCACTTAAGAGAGCAATCCTAAACTGGCCTGCTCAGAATTCTACTCAGGTCTAGTCAATGGGGCTTATTCCCAAGAAAGTGTCCTCAGAAATGGCAATGCCAGGACCCACCCCACCCCAAACAGCCACAACAGAAACCAGCATCTGCTCTTTACTTCCGAGTTGACCTAACCCAGGTTATGGAGGATAACAAACCACAATCCATTAAATGAAGAAGTAGTTTGGTTCTTTAAAAAGAGCTTGAGGGGAACACCAGGGACAAAACACTGAGTTTGATTGTGGGGGAGGGACAAATTCAAATTCCCATACTGTCATGAAACAGAATGGGTGGCCACAATCGACTTGTGAGGCCACAGAAACTGTAAATTTCTGTGCTCATCATTTTACACATTGAAAAGTCCTACAGAAATGACTAAAATAAATGGGTGTCACTCAACCCAACTTAAGCATGGTGAAACCCACAGAAGTTAGTGGGAATTTAACAAGCTTAACTTGGAAGCACCCATGTCTCAAAGCAGATAGGAAATCATTCCATTTATGACTGGGAAGGCATGCCTGGGCAATAAGGAGTCAGAATGCAATCAAAGCACAGAGAGGAGAAGATGAAGAGAAAGCCACAGCTCCCCTCCCATAGCTTCCCTCAAAAGGCCCTCCCACTGGGAGGAAACCACATTGCCTTAGGGCAGTAGTATTCAAATTGTGTTCAGGAGAAACCCACATTTCATGGAAGCTCATCAGGTGCACCTCAGTAAGACAGCTAATAACTGTAGATAGGTTTTCCTTTAAATACAGCTTGCCCTAAGCCACCAATCTTCCACAGGAGAGGTTGAGTGTGTTCCTGACAGCCCTCTCAGTTCACTGAGGACAATGAGGCCCACAAAGTCCCAGCCAGTGCTTTCTGTGAG
This sequence comes from Lepidodactylus listeri, assembly GCA_029233225.1. NCBI lineage: Eukaryota > Metazoa > Chordata > Lepidosauria > Squamata > Gekkonidae > Lepidodactylus > Lepidodactylus listeri. The sequence goes on from JARCFY010000009.1 coordinate 28,494,939, forward strand.
CCAACAGTTTACTCTAGCACACGGACATCACCCCGAGCATGTTAAGAGCACACTCTACAGCCTACATGTCAAAATAGAAAGAATTCTCTGAAAAGGATGTCAGAAGCTACTGCCCTAGTGAACAAAAGAACCATTACAGCTTTTAAAGCTTTTAAAGCCTTATTAGTTTCACTATATTAATAAAAAGCAATTTTGCCAAATACGTGGGGGGGGGGCTAGGGATTCCAATTTCTGCATCATTATTGCCCCAAGAATCCCCCCCTGCAATGCTGAATATTCAACTGTTGTTTGTAGTGACTGTTTATCCAGGTTAAGAAATGCACCAACAATTTCGATTGTTCTCAGGGTTCAGATGTTTGTCAACAGACATTTATGTTACCACAGAACTGTCAAGTTTCGGGGTGGGGGGGAGAGATCATTTCCAAAAGGCTATGGATTTGTCGCTTGGGACTATCAAGCCAAAATTTGAGGTCCTTCAATGTGCAGCAGATACCTCATTTAAGTCAATGCTGAGCCAATAGTTGTGTGAAATAAATAAGTGGGGACGCTCAGCAATGCGGAGGAAGAACATATTAAAAGCTTATCCCCATTCCATCTGCTGTGTAGTTCAGGATGTTCTTACACTTGATTCAGACAGTGTGCAAAACTGATAAACTATCGGCTAACAGATTATTGGAGCTATCTTATACAGTACTGTAAAGTTTATTTTAATACTCCCACTTTTAAAGGCACAAATCTTTAGATTTCAGTTCAATTTATATGCCGAGGTGTTAGATCCAACCAACAATCCCACTATTTAAGAGGGAAGAGTCCTTTTGACCATCAAAAAAGGCTGGAGATCATGGGACCCAAGTGTACAAACTCAATGCAGGAGAATGCCTAGAATAAGGAGGGAACTGGGAGAGTCTGAGTAGAACAGCAGGCTGGATCGAACCCGATTACTGAGATATGGGCCACAAAGATAACTGCCATGAATGAAGCTCAGTTGTATTTAATCAAATATTCATGTAAATTAAAATGCAAAACATAGCACCCTGTACATACTACTGTAACAAGCCGTACATTATTACATTCACAAGTGGCCAGATCTCAAAGAAAGTTATGCAAGAGATTACTGCTCTTGATTCAGAGTCTAGCAGACCAAGCTATTTCTTCAGAAGGACTTCTGTAACTATTTGAATACGCTTCATTAGAAGGATTAGTCATGTGGCAAGGTGGTTCAGTCAGCCAGCAACCCACTGCATGTGGTTGGGAAGAAAGTTAAAAGTGAAGTGCTTTTCAGGGCTACATGCATCCAAACACATGTATGTTTTCATGACAGTGCTAAGAATCAAAAAAAGAAGCATCATTTTCTGTCAGGGTTTTTTTGCTTGTATACATTCTTCTTTCAGTGCCCAATAGTGACATGAAACTTACTTGGCCAACTAGACACCACACCAAGTAATTGTGAAACCATTGTTAAACTGGCAAAGCATGGTTTGTGATCCACTAAAGAATCAGATTCACAACCGTGGTTTGGTTTGTAGTGGTTGGCAAGCCATTGTGCTAAACATGCACTGGCACAGTGGCTGAATGGACAAACTGGATTTAGCTACAACCATTCCAACTCCAGCTAGTTTCATTCCTGTCTTCATGGTCTACTTATGGAACAAACAAGATAAAAAACCAAAAGCATACAAAATATAACTGAATGTTTGGAAGCTCAAACCATGGCTATCACACCAAACCATGTTTTCCATTGCTTGACTTGAACCATAGCAACTTTTGGTAAAAGAAACAGATACCTTATTTGCTCGCAAACACCCCCCCCCAAAATGGATTTTATATCCCAGCAATATGATTACAGACATCAGTATCTTTAGAAGGGCTCCACCTAACCCCATCCGCAACAGCAGTACTCCAGAGCAATTTCAATTAACATAGCTGGGATTTGGGAGTAAAAGGGAATAGCCACTGCAGCATTAAATAATCCTCTTCCAATGCTCTGCTCCTTTCTGTAGGCCCTCAGAGGATAAACTGGGGGGGGGGGGGGTAGTTTTTTTTTTTTATCCAGTATTTTCAACACCATCATGCAAGATGTGCTTCCCAAGAGCTGGAAGGGTCACTCTGTTAAACCAAATTCTGAAGATGCCTTCTTTAAAAAAGAAAAAGGAAATGACTTTGAAGTCATTCCTCCATGTTGATACAGAAAAAGAAAGCATAATGCAAGCTAGAGATCGTCCACTCCATGCCTACTGTGCCCTTTCCAAGTTCCCCTCCCAGGCTACTGTACCTTTTCCAAATTCCGCCTCCATCATCTATTCCAGCACCACCACTGACCAGTAGTTTCAAGAATGTGTATTTAAAAATATCACTTAATCAGATGTGAAGGACTCTACTGTACACAGGTGACAATCCATATACGTGCTAACTCACTTATCACAACACTATTAGAAAGATCCAAAGCACCCCTACATGAAAACATTTTAAGTTCATTGTTAGGTACTGAACACAGCCTACCTTTCAAAGTTATCCACTGAGTGTCAGGAACATAATCTTTGAGAAAGCAAGTATTTTTCACCCCCTCAAACCCACCTCTAGCAATTATATAATAGCGCCTACCTAGAAGTTACACTGAAACATGAATTCTTGTTATAACAAAACACCTCCAGTCTTCTGCTGGGTAACTGTGAATTTAAAAAAATTAGCAATATCTTAACACATTCTCCCTTCTGCAGCAGGCAAATTCCTGGGCAGTTTTCTCCTGAGACAGCCACAAAAATCAAAGCCAAGATGCACTGGGATTGCACTGGATTTTTATCTCTTTCCCTGTTATGCCCTTAATATCTGACCTGATACAAGATCTATTTTTGCCATCATTAATAAGGTTAATATGATTCATGTAAGAACTAAAATGAGAAGAGAATTAGATAAATACATCCCTGTTTGTTTTTTAAATAAACCAAATACAGCTTAATATATGCAAAAATATTCCAAACCAGATCTTCAGGAAGTCATCTAAAACAGAAAGAAATACATACTAAGGCCCAATTTTTGAATAAATATGAACAGGATCAGAGTGCAATATGCACATATATAAACTAGACTGTTCAGTACTGAGCCAAGAATTTTATGGTTGGGAAATTGCTTTTGATATATTATGAGGGTGAGGGACTTGTTCCAAATTTATCTTCATTTTTTGCATTACAACAGTAAAAATGAAATTTAAGCAATTTAATAGGCCTATTCCAATAATAGTATTAGTTTGCATTGTTCTTCCTAGGCTCTCTGTTTAATACTTCAAAGCTGGTTAAATGCTTAGTTTATAAAAGTGAAATGGTTAAATTATTCTGTAATCTTATTGACAAAATCCTGACATGTGTCCCCCCCACCCCCTTTGGGTCAGCAGAATAAAGATGCTGAACACAATTCATACCAAGTTCTGTTCCTTGAGTAATATTTCATGCAAGAGGCATAAATTCAGTTGACCAAGATATTACTTGATTAACAAACCATGGCACTCTTATTATGTTTGGTAGAGCACCAAGAGTTGGAGGCCATGTGCTTATTAGTGTGGCATGAACACATGTGTCTTTCTGAAAGTGAAATGAACCACTAGATACAAAAGTTAGCATTTTTTTCTCTATGCCTTTTTTTTTTTGCAATGTCATATCACTCTCTGCAAGGCCTCAAGTAATTCACTACAGAGTTCACTTGGCCTAATGTGGAGAAGTAATAGGTCAAGACCGTAACTTTAATTTGTTTACAACTGAATTTAAAAGAGATTGCTCCCAAGTGTATGTTAGGATTACAGCTCCATAATTCCATAGGCAGATAGTAGAAAGCCAAATGATATAAAGCAGTTAATTCTCATCCTTATTAAGTCAGACTTCCCCCCCCCCCCAAGGGAGAATTCCTCTAGGATTTACTTCTGAACTGCATGGTACCCTTCACAACACTTCAAGCCACTCCAGCTAACTCCACTTTGCAGCATTATGGCTTTCTGTTAAAAGAAAAGAAACTAACACGCAATGCTGTAATCATATTTCAGCATCTTTGACATATTGTGATACCATACACAAACCAAAATGTGCATCATTAAGTTATGCAACAAATGTTTTAGGGGGCTAACAGCCTGATGCCACCCCATGCCTACTTGGAAGGAAATCCCATTATGTTCACTGAGGCTTGCTCTCAGGTAAACCCAAACAAGATTATGGTCTTATTTTTTCCTGTTGTCCAGGACTGTACGCTAACGTTGTATACAAGATTAAAATGCCACCAATGCCCTGCTTAAAAATCTGCATGCACCATTTATACTTTGTATTCCAACAGTGCATTTTAAACAACCTGGCCTGCAAAACCTATTTATATAATCATCTTGCCCTCGATAGTCTGATTCTATGCATGTTTCTTTCAATTCAAATCTCTCCCAATTTCAATAGGCCTTTAACCTTAAAATGCATTTAGGAATACAAGCTGTGGAATCTTGCATCATTAAAACCAATGGAAGTGCTGCCAATGGCCTCAATGAGAAGTTAATTCCCCTCCCTCCCCCATTACACTCCTGAACTCACATACTTGGAAGAAAACTGAAATTAGAAGAACTTGCTTTTCGAAGTAAACACGACTAGAATTGGACGGCAAGACAGCAGTCCCAATCAGACTTGCTTGGAATAAAATGGTATTAACCCAGTAAGACTTTTGGAATAAAGGTGCCTTGGATTGGTAAAATTACATTCACATAGTTTTCCAAACAGCCATATTTAGCTTTTTTCCACCATGTACAGGCAAAATGCAGCTAAACAGAAATAAGGGGAAGGATTTTCAATACATTTTAAGAATGCCTTATATCTTATTTAGCTCACTTGAAAAGCTCTGCTCAAAAAATCCCACTCAGGGATATACACACACTCATGGACGCCCCCAACCAAACACCTCTGCTAAATCGTTTAACATCAAATCGAGGCAGAACACTGACAGAAACGGGAGGGGGGGGGGGATACAGAAAAGAAACTATTTATTGTTCTCCAGGGTGCTCTGGTAGCTGTAGGGATTATAGTGAGGGCACATCTGCATCCATCCCTTTCAATCCCAAGAGATCCTGGATAAACCGCCTGTATCCCTCCCCCATAAGGCATGGCTCCAGCCTTCCCCGGTGCCAGTACGGGATCCCTCAAGGATCCTTGACTGCTGCAGAGCTTCACCTCTGCTTCCACACCAGCACTGGCTGGGAAAACCAGACAAAGGGGAGGAGGGCCGGAAGAGCGGCGCTTATACAGGTGGATTCTGCACCCCTCTCCTGTAAATAGAGAAGCGGGCCAAAAGGGAGCAGCAAGGAAACCTCCACCACAGATCAACCACTACCTCCAGGCTGTCAGGCTGGATGTTAGTGCGAGGAAGAAGAAAAAAGCAAAGCAATGGGCGGCGGGGAGGGCGGGAAGACCCAGCTGTCAAAACCGAGAGCCACAGACATGCACGGTTCTCTAGGCGGGGGAGCTGGGACGCATTTCAGGAGACGAATCTCGCGCAGAGGCAGCGGCGGCTGCGCCCCAAGCGGGCCACCCCCCCCCCCCAAACACACACCCCAAAGGTGGGTGGAGGGAAGGCAGTGGAGAAAGAGGGGGGTGGGAAGGGGAAAAGGGTTGATCTGCTGCGATTCCCTCCTCCTCCTCCGGATCTTCCAGCCGCAAAGCGGGGGGTTTCCTTCTCCTTCCTCCCTCCCACCCCCACCCCGATCTGCCTCTCGCGAGCCGCATGCAGTCACTCAAGGCGGAGGGAGGGAGGGAGGGAGGGAGACTGCTGCAATGTAGCAAGAGAGAAAGACCGCGAGAAAGGAGCAGCAGGAGGATTCGAGGGGGAGAGTTCCAGCCCACGGCAATCGCGAGGGGGCCAAGAGAAGGGGACCCGCACGCAGACCCGGGGGTCAGACCAATGCCTCGCACACTCCTCTGCCTCCCCCGCCCCTCCCGCGGCCAACCAGCAAGCCTTCGCCGCCTGCGCTCCTGATCAACAGTGCCAGGCTCCTACGGAATCGGCAGCCCCTCCCCGCCAAAAAACACTCTCCCGGCGCCCCCTCTGTATCATCCTCCCCCCCCTTCCCAGCACGCCCGCTTTCCTCCCCTTCCCTCAACAAGTCTCGCCACTTTCGCAACCGCAGCCACAGTAAATCAGCATGGAGACACCGGCGAAGCGCGCCCTTCCCTCTCCCCCCCCCTCCCCAGCAAAGGCGCAAAGGGGGAGGGGAGACCCGAGCGAGCCTCTCGTCTCGCTGCCGGAGAGAAGCCGGGGAAGGCTCCCTGCCTCCCCCCCCCCCCCCCCCGCGTCCAGTCAGTCGGCCGGCCGGGCAGCCCGGCTCACCGCTTACCTTTCACCACCCTCTCCGTCGTCGATAACTTCGGATCCAGCGCCTTGTGTTCAGACATTTCCAGCAGCCTGGAAGAGGAGGCGGAGAGGAAGGCAGAGGCTCGGCTCTCTTCTCCCTCGCACGCACCAGACACAAAGCTGAAGGCGGCGGCTGCAGTAAGCCCGACTGAGCGCGCGACGTCCCCGGGTCCTGGAGGGCTCGGCTGTGGTTCAACTTGACGCCTTTCGCCCGCTGCCGCCGCCGCTGCTCCTTTTCCTTCTGCTGTGCCGCCGCCGCCGCCGCTCCTCCTCCCTCCTCCAGATTTTTTACCCCCCCTTCTTGATGTCAATCACGCCTCTCCTTTATTAGAATTAATGGCCAAGAGAATAAACGGGGGGGGGGGGGAGAAAAACTGCAGTTTTTTAAAAAAGGAAGAAAGGGGGGGAGGATAACGAAAGGAAGGCTAGAAGGCGAGCATGAACGCGGCTGCGAAAACGCACGAGCCCACAGCCCAGCGCAGCCGCCGCTGCTCCAGCTCCTCCTGCCGCCGCCGCCGCTGCACGAGATCCGTGGCTTCACTCCTACCCCCGCCGCCGCCACTACCACCGCCTCCTCCTCTTCTTCTCCCAGCGCTGCCGCCTCCCTCCTTTCCCGGGGTCTCTCCTTTCACTCACGCAGCCTCAGCCACTAGAACGGCACTCAGTCAGAGGCGCAACCTACCCTCGCCGCCGAAGCCTCGCCCTCCCCCGCTTGCCAAAAGCGCCAGCACCGCGGCCATTGGCTCCGGCCGAGTTGCCAATCACTGTCAAGGTAGCGGACGCCCCTTGGAACTCTTTTCGCTTCCCCCGCCTCCTCTCCCCCTTTTCCTTTTCTCAGGTGTTCGCAGCCGCGCGCGCCAGCACCTTTCGGGATTTGGGGGGGGGGGATTGGGGGGTCTTACTGGTGCTGCTCGGAGAAACAAAGCAGAAATTGCAGCAGGGCAAAGGGGGCGGGGGGAAAGGCTGAGGAGGGCGGGTGGCATCTTCCCCCGGAGTGCTTGTGAGAGGGTTTGGTTGAACGAGCAGCCTTAGAGGAACCGAGAGCTTCGCCTCAGGCGAAGGGCTGCTTCAGGGAAGGAAGGAGAGGCGACTCCGCCGTGCCCTGCTGCCGCCCTCCGCGTGGCGGGCCTTCCTTGCGCCGCCGATACTGTCAGCAGCATCGTCTCGCCCGCTTGCGAACCCCGAAGGCCGCAGCAGCAGTCCCAGCGAGTGCATCTCATTAGCGAGCGGAGGCGGTCTCGCCTTGCCAGTCACTGTAGCCGCCCGCTTTGCTACAGAACGAACAGGAAAGAGCTCCGGGCGGGGGAAGCAGGAGAGCGCCTGCGTGTCCCTTGCGGCGGCAGCGGCAGTTCAAGACACGTCCCTCTATGCAGGGCTGTGGCCGGGGGAGGGGCAGTCGGAGTAGTTGGGTCTCCTTGGGCTCTGCCGGCGCCCTCAGTAGACTCGCCATTCCCCAAAATAACGCGTTTTCCCTCCCCCCCCCCCCCCCCGGTTCATCTTTGCTGCTTTTGTTTTGTGGAGGAAAGGAGTTGTTGTTTAGGTGGGGAGGGGGAGAGGCTCCCCCTTTTTTTTATTGCGGAGCGTGAAAGACGAACGTTCTTCTAAAACTAAAACCGCGGGGCGTTAGGAGAGGTCTCAAATCAGGCCGGCATATTAAGAGGAAGGAAGAATATCTGGACTTCTGTAGTTTTTGAGCGTTCTGTGGAATGGATGGGAAGCAGAGGAGGTGAAAATCCAACGTACATTGGAGCCTCTTAGAATGCAAATATATTAATTGTACACGACAACAAAAACACTTATTTGAGAGGGCTGGCAGGAGAAGGTTTAAATCGGTCGGTTTTTAATGGGAATGATAAGCCTACATTAGTGAATGGGTATATAAACGCCCCCCCCCCCCTTTCAGGCCCTCATTGCAAACACTCACTGGTAACGAGAGCTCTTTTTAGTGCCACTTGTGAAAACTATCCAAAGAGTTTATTTCCTTCACTGGGTTCAGTTCTTGGGCGGCGGCGGGGGGGGGGGGGGGGGATCAGAGGGTAGAGGGACAATTTGGAGAGATCTGCCCCTTCAGAATTCTAAATTCTGAGTGGACTATGTACCATTGAGTCAGATCTTTCACACACACTGAATAATACACTTTCAATCCACTTTGCAGCTGGATTTTCCTGTGTGAAATGGCAAAGTCCACTTGCAAGAAGAGGATTGAAAGAGCATTATTTAGCATGTGTCCAAGCACCATGGTTACACCCCAGCAAGGGGCTTTCAAGGCAGGTGGGAAGTGGAGGGACAGATCCTCCTCGGTGGTGGTGGTGAGTGCCATCAAGTCACAGCCAGTTTATGGCAACCTCTCATGGGGTTTTCAAGGAAAGACATGAACAGAGTTGGCTTGCTTGCCTCTGTGTAGCAACCCTGGACTTCCTTGATGGTCTCCAACCCAAATACTGACCAAGGCTGACCCTGCTTAGCTTCTTGAGATTTGACGAGATCTGGCTAGCCTGGGCCACTAGCTTCCAAGAACTTAAATGAGATTGGGCTATAGCATGCCTAAGTGGGCCCTCTCTCCCATTCTCCCTTTTCCTTGACTTCACTCTCAACATTCTTTGCTCCTTGAGCTTATTCTCCTGACATTTACTTTTTAAGTTAATTGCCAAAGTAATGTTTTTGGCATACCTAGGAAGTCCCCAAGATATGTAGAGCCCCTTCCCTTGTCTGGGGTATTTTTGCTGCTCTCATGGTGGTTAAATCCAGTGATGCCGCAGGAACCCCTTTACCCACCTGGGGGGCAAGTAATGTAGACCCTGTAGCTAGTATATAGGTTTCATCAGGGCTGCTAGTTATGAATTTGCAGCCTTAATTGCTGGAGGCTTTTCAAAGCAGAGTGGCAAGGCACAGGTGCCTAGTATGCTGAATGCCATCAGAAACAATATGTTTGTACACTGTATTCCCAGAATGTGTATATAAACTTTAGGAATCAGAGGACATTTGGAAGGGGGTTTCAAATTTTTGGACTCTTTGCGGTTCTGATTTGGTTGGGTTCCCTAATATTTTAAACTATGAGTAAGGCCTGTTGTGGGAAGAAATACAAAGGGCTCTAGAAGGAAGCTCCAGGTGAGTGTCCCGGCTGTGGCTGGTGGGGCGGCAGGGGGAAGGGGGAAATAGAGGGAGGCAAGCCGTGTTTATTTCCTTCTGTTTAGCTATAAGGTAGGGCTGTCTCAAGTCCATTTGCTGCCCCAAGTGGGTAGTATGGGAGGACAGCCTCAGGGTTAACAGGTATGGTTCCATCCACCCCTGACTTATGTTAATTTGGGGTTATGTAGTAGTATCAGAATCTGCAGATTCTAACAAGGATTTCTGGGATCTCTTCCTATATATTGTAACCTGACTTGGCTATGCTGTGCAAACCTGTTCCTGTACCACCTATGTAATCATGCCTATTGCTAGTTTGTTTGACGATCTACGGAGGAGACTGGCGTCCCCCGCCTTTGGAAGAGGAGAGAGGCGCACCTTACGGGCCCGATCTCTACGGGGAAGACCAGACCCAAGCCCTGGATCGTATGATGGGAGATTTGCGGCTGCAACTCACCGCAGAATTGCGCGAGCTAGCCCTCGATCTGCAGTACCAGTTCCGAGACGCCCTGACGGCTATGCAAGCAGCTCGCCCAGCCCCGGGAGGGGTCAGACCCCCAGGAGGGGGAGTCCCGCAGCCACCGGTTCCCCCCGGAGGAGTTCCCGTGGGAGTCGTCCCACCGCAAGTGCCGCAGCAGGTCCCGCAGCCCGTTCCCCGCCCGGTTCCCGCACCCGTACCGGCGCCGGCCCAAGTGCCGGCAGGGCCGATGGTCTGCCAGGCCCCGCCGATCCGTTGACGGCTACTTTCGATGGGGACCCCTGCAGTTCTTCCTCATAGAGATCGAGCGGTTTCTAGACACCTGGGGACATCTCTACCCCACCGAGAGGGACCGGATTGGCTACATCGGGTCCAAGCTGAGGGACACCGCCAGCGACTGGTATGTGAGCCTGCACAACGCCCCCGGGCCTGAGTTACGCTCTGTGCACAACTTCATGTGGGCCCTCAGGCACAACTACGAGGACCCCTTGGGAGAAGAGAAGGCTCGGAACCAGTTACGGAAGCTGACCCAGGGGCGGTCCTCAGTGAGGGAGTACACCGACAAGTTCCGGCGCATAGCGGCCAAGATTCGCGGCTGGACCCAAGATCTTTTCATCGAAAAGTACAGGGAAGGTCTTAACCCCGAGGTGTACAAGACGGTGCTGCGCGGGGGAAGACTGGGCTCGCTAGCCACCTGGATGAGAGCGGCCGCGGATGTGGAAGAACGCTTCACCCTCATCAAGATGGGAACTTCAGCGACCGCCCAAGCCAAAGCCGCCCAGAAGGTGAAGCCCAAGTCGAACCTCCAAGAGATCCGGGACGCCTGCTTCAAGCAAGGGCTCTGCATGAGGTGCGGGGAGAGCGGTCACTTCGCCTCGGCGTGCCCCCACGGGGGGGGGAAGTCCCCAAGACCTCCACCCCAGTAGCCGGGAGCACCCCCAGTAAAGGGAAGACCTCGTTCAAGCCCCGGGCACTACAGCTGGAAGGGGCCGCGAGCGAGCAAGGGGAGCTGGAGCTGACGGAAGCACAGATGTTGGGAAACTCCAACGGCCTGCAGTGAGCGGCGCAGAACTGCAGGTCCCCATCCACAACGCGCCATCCCCGGTGAGCATCCCTGGCCCCTTACTGTATATGGTAGTGACTGTGATAGCACCCGGGACAGGGACCCACGTCCGGGTCTGAGCCCTAATTGACTCAGGGTGTGCCCGGGACTTGATTAGCCCTTTAGTAGTGGACGGGTTAGGGCCCAAAGTCACCCCATTGGGGGAGCCACTTACGTTTACCCAAATGGACGGATCGGAAATGAGAGAGGCATGTGTGGCAGAGACTGAAAGGCTGATAGTGGGGACGGGGGAACACTGGGAGAGGAGAGCATTCGTCATCACCCCCAACACCCAGTTCCCCATGGTGTTGGGGAGTCCCTGGTTGAGCTCCCATGACCCCTACATGAAATGGAGCGAAGGGAAAATCTCCTGGGTGGACGAGAAGTGTCAAAACCATAAGTGGGACTCGGGATGGGGATCGGGGCCCCCGGCACCTCTCCAAGCAGCAGCGCTCACTCTGGTACCTTCCGCCATTCCCAGGGAATATCGAGACTTAATGGGGGTGTTCAGTGAAACCGAGGCAGATGAACTACCCCCCCACAGACTGTCGGACTGTGCCATAGAGCTGATCCCAGGAGAAAAGTTGCCAAAGGGAAAACTCTATTCCATGAGCCCGTCGGAGCGGGAGGAGCTAAGGAAATTCCTAGACAAGAACTTGGAGCGAGGTTTCATCCGCCCCGCTAAGTCCCCATTCGCTGCCCCTGTTCTGTTCAGGAAAAAGAAAGACGGGGGGCTGAGGCTATGCACGGACTACAGGGGATTAAATGCAGTATCAGCCTCCAATGCCTACCCCCTTCCCCTTATTAAGGACCTGTTAACAGAAGCAGCCAAAGGGAAGGTGTTCACTAAGTTGGATCTTCGAGATGCATACTTCCGGGTGTGCATCAGGGAGGGGGACGAGTTTAAGACTGCTTTTAACACACCGTTGGGTCAATTCGAATACCTGGTGATGCCGTTCGGATTAAGTGGCGCGCCAGGGGTCTTTATGAGCTTAATAAATGAAGTGCTACACAAGCATTTATTTAAGGGGGTGTTATGTTACTTAGATGATATCTTGATTTACTCTGCTGATAAGAGAGAGCATGTAAAATTGGTCCGGGAGGTGCTGTCAACTCTGTTAAAAAACCAGTTGTATGCTAAGCTGTCAAAATGTGAATTCCATAGGGATTCAGTGGATTTTTTGGGGTATCGCATTTCCCAGGAAGGGCTAGAAATGGATCCTGCCAAGGTAGAGGCAGTAGTGCAGTGGGAAGCCCCTCGAACAAGAAAACAGCTTCAGAGTCTATTAGGATTTTGTAATTTCTATCGTACCTTCCTAAAAGACTTCGCCACGGTCACTCTCCCGCTCACGGAACTCCTTAAGACCAAGGGGAGGGGCCCGGAAGCTGGGAAGCCCGGGGAGAGAATAGCCTGGTCTGAGGATTGCCAAAAGGCGTTTGAAACCCTCAAGACCCTATTTACTTCGGAACCTATCCTGGCCCACCCCGATGAAACCAAGGAGTTTGTGGTGCATGTAGACGCGTCCGATGTGGCCATGGGGGGAGCCATCCTACAGAAGGGACCGGATGATAAGCTGCACCCTCTGGCTTATATATCAAAAAAGTTTAATGAGACAGAGAGGAATTGGTCAGTGTGGGACAAGGAGGCAGCAGCCATACGACTGGCCCTCACCACCTGGCGGCATTGGCTAGAAGGAGCGCAGACCCCTTTTGAAATCTGGAGTGATCACAAAAATCTGGAAGCCTTGCGCACCCAGAGGTTCCTGAATGCGAAACAGCTCCGATGGGCCGATTTTTTCTCGAAATTCAATTTCGTGCTTAAGCACTTTCCTGGGAAAGCCAATTCGTTAGCAGACGCGCTATCCAGATTACCCCAGCACGAGAGTCAAAAGGAAGAAGTGTTCGACTCCATGTTCTCCCCCCAACAGTTGGGAGGAGCTGTTACTACCCAAAGCCAGAGCAAGCAGGCAGCAGTAGAGTCATGGGGGGATAAATGGGGGGGGACTACTCCCCGGAAGAGGCCAAAGAATTGGGAAACATAGAGGACAGTTCCCTCCGGGAAAACAAGTGCTGGTACCATGGGGACAAACTCGTGGTACATCGAGCCAGACGAAAGGACATACTGCTAACTTGTCATTCATCAAAACTGGCAGGGCACTTTGGGTTCTTAAAAACGCTTAATTTAGTGCAACGGCAATTCTGGTGGCCGCGCATGCGCAAGGATGTCTCGGACTTTGTTACTGCCTGCCAAACCTGTTTGATGTGCAAAAAGAGGGGAGGGAAAGTCCCAGGACTGTTGCATCCGTTGCCCACCCCCTCTCGCCCATGGGAAGCAATAGCTATGGACTTCATCACCAACCTGCCACCCTCAAAGGGAAAAACCGTTATTTGGGTGGTGGTAGACATGTTCTCGAAACAAGCCCATTTTACCCCGTTTAAACAGCTACCCACCGCTAAGGGGCTGGCTAAGGCTTTTTTCAACCACGTGATATCAAGGATCAAGTTACATGCTTTTCCCAAACGTGTGGTATCCGATCGGGGCAGTCAGTTCGTTGCCAACTTCTGGTGGGAGCTTTTGAATCTGATGGACATTGAACCAGCCTTAAGCTCGGGTTATCACCCAGAGACCCATGGCCAATCCGAACGAACTAATCAAATCCTGGAACAATTCCTGAGGTGTTACACTAACTACCATCAGGACAATTGGGTGGAACTACTGCCGTTTGTGGAGTATAGCTATAACAATGCTATTCATTCGTCTACGGGTGTATCCCCGTTCATGGCGGTGGGAGGCTTCGAAGGGAAACCCTTACCCACCATAGAGGAAACACCAAATACCCCCCCACACGGACTTTAAACGTTGGTGGTCAACCTTACAAGACTCATGGCCACTGATTGCTAAGACACTGGACAAAGCTAAAGAGGATTACAAGAAGTATGCAGACCGTAGCAGAGCAGAGGGCTGGGACTTACAGCCAGGGGATTCAGTCTACTTGTCTACCAAAAATATACATGGATTGCAACCCAGCAGGAAACTGGGGTGGAAATATGTCGGCCCCTACAAAGTGTTGCGCAAGATTTCCGATGTGTCTTTTGAACTAGAATTGCCCAAGTCACTGAGTTTTGTGCATCCTGTTTTTCATTTCAGCTTGCTGAAGAAGAATCCTGGGCCGAATGCATGGCATCCAGTTCCTCCGACTCCTCCTCCACTGATGAAGGAGGGGGCACCCCATTTTGAAATTTCTGAAATCCTTGATTCAAAAATGCGTAGGGGCCGCTTGCTATATCTAGTCAAGTGGGTAGATTTTGGCCCGGAACTGAATGAATGGGTTCGTTCTGAAAATGTGCATGCTCCTAAGTTAGTTAAAGCTTTCCATAATAAATTTCCAGATAAGCCGGGGTAGATTGATTTTTGGGGTGGCAGTGTGTCAGAATCTGCAGATTCTAACAAGGATTTCTGGGATCTCTTCCTATATATTGTAACCTGACTTGGCTATGCTGTGCAAACCTGTTCCTGTACCACCTATGTAATCATGCCTATTGCTAGTTTGTTTGACAATTGTGAATGTATCTTCTGTGACCCCAGGGTTATGGCTCTGATCAGGCCTGGTCTATGTATCCGTTTGCCCGGGAGAATGACAACTTCAAAGCATGGGAACAATGGGCCTCTCACACTCCTGCCTCCGCATTCCATTCATCCCGGCTGGGAAGACAGGGGAGGACAGGGACCATTTCTTATCAACGTGTGAAAGCCTTGGGGAAAGCATTTGTTATGTGAATATGGTTACATCTGAGGGGTCTGGTTTGGGAAGGGAAATTTACTGCTTCACACCTCACTTTCTTTCCTGTGGGAAGCAAACGGCCAGAGAACCTTTTGCCTGCGGTTTTTCCCCCTTGTTGATTGGTTACCTATGGGCAATTCAAATTGTGCTGGAGGGTATATTAGACCTGCTTCTATTGTATGCGTTATCTCTGACAATAATCCGAGGACCTGTACCAATGTAGAAATTGGAAATAAAGAACTGTGTTTCATCAACAAAGATCTGATCCTTGACTACTTTGAGCAGAAGCCTCACAAGTGGCAGCTAAGGTAGAAAAGCACCTCCTCCTATGCCATGTCTTCTGGGTTCCATGGGTCTGGAAAGCGTTCCATAGCCAGTTACAGGGTTGCCAACTGTGGGTTGGGAAATACCTGTAGATTTGAGGGGTAGAGCCTGGGGAGGGGAGGGTTTTTGGTGCAGAGGGACTTCAGCAGGGTATAATGGTATAGAGTTCACTGCCTAAAGCAGCCATTGTCTCCAGGAGAACTGATCTTGATCATCTGGAGATCAGTTGTAATAGCTGGGAAATTTTCTGTAGGGGAACATGGTGATTTCTGGGAGATCTCCAGCGCCTCACAGGGAGACTGGCAACTCCAGTGACCGTTTAAGGAAAGATTGGGATATGTATTTCAATTACTTTAGAATGTTAGAGGCAAAGGCCAGTCAGGCCTCATATGCAAATGACCTCCGTGTTCTGACTGGCTATGGGGAGGGGGGGAAAGGAACAGCAAACTTTAGAGTGTTGGAGGTGAGACTCAGGCAATGCAGCCAGTAGATAAGGACAGCTTCCGAGTGACACATCATGGGGCCAACTGATTTAAGAGCGTGTGGAATGTTCAGAATGTGCCACCCTACTACTCAATCTTCCCTTATATATAATTCAGGAGTGGGGTGGCAAGTTCTGAACATTCCATATGCTCCTAAATCAGTTGGCTTCATGATGTGTCACTCAGAAGCTGTCCCTGTCCACTGGCTGTATTGCCTGAGTCCCGCCCACAGTATGCTCCATCAGCCATTGGCCCATCAGCCACCACTCAAGAGTACTCGTGTGCCATTGGCTGGGTGCTGAGTCTGCTCCTCTTCCCAACCCACTCCAGCCACTTTTCCGTATCAGAATTACTGGCAGATGGCTCTCTCTCCTGATAAACATTTCACCTCCTTGGATCCTCTGTGGGACTAACTTTTCCCTCAGTGGCTGTTGGTAGGCAACCAAGCTTGGTTCTGATAGTAAAAAGACAAAGGAGTGTGAAACCCTTTCCACGCCTTTGTGAGGAACTCATTGGGGTCAGTCTTGACTAGGGTTGCCAGCTCCAGGTTGGGAAATTCGTGCTGAGTCCTTCTGCTCCACCCCCCCCCCCCCAAAAAAAAATGCTGCCCTCCACAGGATCCACCTCCCAAAGCTCCAGGTATTTCCCTACTCAGAGCTGGGATCCTTACTTTCCCCTCAGTGCCTGTTGCTGGTTAACCAAGCTTGGTTCTGTCAGTAAAATGCTCTTTCCACACCTATGTTGGCCTTCGAGAGAAAACCCATTGTGTCCTTATACCATGCTGAGATGGCCCCTCCTATGACAGCCAATGTGATGTGGCAGTCAAGGCTTCAGAACATGGTAGCAGCTGCAGGTGCGGGGAGATGGAAAGCTGAACAGTGAAGAGGAAATAAAGGTAAGTTGATGCCTGGCTGGGAAGGACATAGGGTTGCCAACTCCAGGTGGGAAATTCCTGAAGATTTGAGAGATGGAGCCAGTAGAGGGGGAGGTTTGAGGAGGGGTGGGCCTCAGACAAATACAATGCCATAGACTTCACCCTCCAAACCAGCCATTTCCTCCCGGGGAACCACTGTTGCCATTATATATAAGGAGAGAATTAAGCCCCTGAGATTTTCCAAAATAGTCAAAGCATCATTAGTTATTTTGGATCACTTAATCTGGGATTAATTTCCTAGGTGGATCTCTTCTGTGATGTAAGGTTGGATTAAGGATGGCTTAGTCTATATTAAGTGTAATAGAGCTAAACATTCAGGAAGTACATGACCCTTAACTTAAATCTTTCTCTGTTTGGTTTTCACCAACACATGTCTTAAAGGTTCATACTAGCAGACACAGTGGACTGTGTGGAAATTATATTGGCCCCTGTGGGTCTACTTCAGTACTGAGGTTGTTTGCTTGTGGGAACACCCAAATGCTAACCTTTAAACATATATCACAGCCACAGTTTAAAGTGTAACTAGATCAGGTCATGGAGAAGTGGCTGTGGCTCAGTGATAGGGCATTTGCTTGGTATGCAGAAGGTTCCAGGTTCAAACCCTGGCATCTCCAGTTGAAAGGATCAGGTGGTAGGTGATATAAAACACCTCTGCCTGAGTGCAGAGCTGCTGCCAGTCTGAGTAGACAATACTTACTTTGGTGGGCCAGTGGTATATTTCAGTATAAGGCAATGTGTACCACATATGTACACGCCAGTTTATGTCACACTGGCTCCTCTAGGAAGGCATGATATTGGAAACCTAGCATGAAAGTTGGTGTGGCCTGGGCGATATATCTATGTACAGTGAAAATGGGTGGGGAAGGGCATTATATTATCACAGACCACTGCTTGGCAAGATCTTTGTGGCCCTCCTTGGCTGTGTAACAGTGGAAGCCTGGCAACCCATGTGCTTTCCCTGCAAAAGTATCCTGGAAGTTCAGCAACCAGCAGCCATGACTGGAGAAGGGGTGGGGGAAGCACATTGTAATGTAGGAGACATGACAAGATGCACTTGGCTAGTTTAATATAAAACTGACCTCAGGAAATGCAAACTTTACAGTAGTGGGAGCACTTATGTTGATCCTTCCAGCTGCAAAGTAGCTATAAAGCTTATTATTATAAAGGGATGTTAGAGGGAGATGAAAAGAGAATCCTCCATCTTCTGTAAGCAAATAAAATCACAGACTCTTGCCATATTCCTGGTAAGTGTATCTCGCTAGTTACCCTGAATTGCCCCAGAATTCATACCCTTTTGGTATCGGGGGTGAAGGTTATCAGAGTCCAGAATCCCACTGAACACTGCAGGCCCGAAACCAGGATTTTTTAATTTGGGGGGGGGGGCTTTAAATAAGTCAGGGGGCACCCCACACATACTTCCACACACAACCTAAAGGAGCACCTGGGCTGGATGGGAAGTCGGAGGCCCTTGGTGGGAAGTCAGGGGGCTGGAGTCCAAGATGCCCCACTGTAGCTATGGGCCTGGAACACTGGAAGCTTTCCATTACTTGTTCTCCAAGTAATTCTGTAAAGGCAGATCTAAACATGAAGTAACTTGTGTCCTCTTCTCTTTTTAAAGGAAACATCGGGAGAACTTTTTAGAATTGCAATGTGCCCTCATGTCAAAAGGCCTGACTTCTTTGTTTATGTCTTTGAGCACCACTGCAATTGGATGGAAAAGCCATTCCAAGACATTTGCATTGTGTATGGGATGCACATGCCTTCAACACTGAGCCCACTGTGGGAGCATTGGTCACACCCATATGTACAGCTTTCTCACTGGGGTTGGAATCAGGAACAAATTGTTCTAGTGTTAACCACAATCTGGGCTTATACCATCCTGACTGGCTGTCCCATAATGCTTTATTCTTTCTTTCCTCATAAATGCAGAAAATCTAACAAACATGGTAAAATCACATTTGCTCTGCAAGCCACCAACACAATAAGCAATCATAATTTTAAAAAATAATCATATAAACCACTGCTTCAAGACCATTTCAGTTCCTAGGCTTCAAGCAAGCTTTCAGAACTTCAGCACAAACTCCTTAATTCTGTAAGAATCACAGAAAGCTCTCACCAATAAAACTTTTACACACTTTCTGAAAAGCTGAAAGTGGCAGATGCATGTGGACCACCTCTGGCAGTCCGTTCCCCAGAGTGAAAACAGCCATTGTGAAGGGAGGCAGCAACAGACTGAAGTAATCATGTGGGGCTGTTTCCACACTAAAGAATTCTCCATGTCACTGCTGCTGCAAATGCAGAAGTGTGCACACTAGCAGCAGAGCTTCCAAACTCTTCTGGGGATGAGTAGGCTGCAGTAGTATGCTCAATTTCCCCAACAAGTGGTGCAGTCCAATGGACTCAGAAGGATATATTGGGCAGTCACATGCACACAGGAAGCTGCCTTGTACTGAATCAGACCATTGGTCCATCAAGGTCAGCATTGTCTACTGCTCAGACTGGCAGTGGCTCTCCAGTATCTCAGGTTCCACATTACCTGCCACCTGGTTGTTTTAGCTGGAGATGCCAGGGATTGAATCTGGGACTTTCTGCGTGCCAGCAGATGCTCTGCCACTGAGCCACAGCCCCTCTCTACGTCAATAGATTTAGAAGGATATATTGGACTGTTAGCGGACTTTATCCTTATTGCAAAGGAGTAATACTGTTGCCACATCACAGCTTATGACCTGCACACAGCCCTCTGCTGCGAGAGACATTCTTCATGGGTGGATAGAGGAAAGTGGTCCATGTACATCCCATTATTGGAGTAGGTTTGGGGGCAAAGCAAATAGTAAGTCTTCCACAAATATTTTCATTCCAGAAGTTCTACTATACCATCTCCTACGTGGGCGGCTACCCCAGATCTACAACCTCTTGTTTGGTCATCTGATTGCAACAGAGGATGAGGAGTAAAAGGAGTGATCTGGGTGAGAAAGGTCAGTTTTATTGACCAGAAGAACTTGCAGTGCAAGAAATGGCTGCAGCGATGAATGTCTGGGATTAACCGTGTCAATGTGTGCCTGTTTGCCTCGACAAAAGTTTTGTTTCACAAGCAGGACACTGTGGTATGTTCAGTAGCATACAGGAGTAGCAGTGGGAAAGACAAGGCAAGAGGAAAGGCAAACTTTAAAACAATGAATAGTCAGCTAAAAAAATAAAATAAGCAAAATGATACATTGGAAATTATTGTGGGAAGCAGCCCAGTCCTTTGGAACTGCTAAGATGGTTAACATTGCATCTGTTCTTACTAAGACATATCAGTATACTATCTGCTTCACATCATTTTGAAACAGAGGAACAGCAACAGTGGGCATTGCATGCATAACAACTGCATAGATTTTCCAGCTAAGCACACCACTGCTGGGCAAACTGTCTAATGACAATTGCCAAAAGCAGGAAGCCAGCCTGGAATGCACACCATAGAGAGACTGCAATGCTTGCCTTCACGAACCCAATATGCACAATGTATGGAAGCAGTATAGGTGCAATATCTATAAAACGTCTATCTTATAGAGGAGCTGTGACCCACTAGCATCCATCTATCGACTACTACTACTATTATTATTTTCATCATATGGCATTGTGTATAGTATAGCCAAGAGATCCTATGATTGTCTAGCACTAAAAAGTTCTAGCTCTTTAGTGTTATGCACCACTAGGTGGCAAGCTAGACTCTGGTTTGCCATTGCCCACCTCTGCCATGACCTTGGTATTCCTTAGAAGTCATCCATCCAAATACTAGCCAAGGCTGATCCTGCTTAGTTTCTGAGATCTGTTTAGATCAGGCTAGCCTGGGCCATCTATCGACTTTCACCTCCTTATGAGAACCAAGAAATAAGTTTCAGCAGCAAAATCATAAGGGGGGTCCACCAGTTCATGACCTACAACCTCCATCTCTGTAGGTGACTCCGTCATCGAAAATATATATTTACTTACTTACTATGCTTATACCCTACTTTTCTCCCCAGTGGGTACCCAAAGTGGCTTACATCAGTCTCCCTCCATTGTATCTTCACACCAGCCCTGTGAGGTAGGTAAGCCTGAGAGAACGTGACTGGTCCAAGGTCACCTATTAGGCTTCCATGGCACAGTGGGGATTCAAATGTGGAGTCTCCCAGACAGATCTGAGACACTCTTAAACTACTACACCACACTGGCTCCAGATACAGCCTGAGGAGGGAATACGGATGCATGGATTATATGCTTCGCAAGCGTCATTAAGTTAACCCTCTCCTGTTGCCATTATGCCACTACATCTGTCCTCTGTCCCCATCCCCCTTCAGGAAGGTTCACTGACAGCGCAGTTGATTGCTGTTCCCTGTTGCAGCTGGAAATGCACCATCCATTCTTGCTTCCGTGACCGTATGCCTTGATGCAAGGACAATTACCCTGATACAGTTTGTGACTCCTTGATCTGGTGCCTACTAGCCTCACTGGGGATGGGGAATGTGGATTTCCTAACTGTGCATTAGGTATATAATGCACAGTGTTTTGAACAAACATTTAAGTTTTCTCTGTGTGTGATATCAACACAAGGACTGGTCTTCATCCTTGGTAGAAAGGATGTCAGTTAAGATGCCAGCATGCCCTTTCTCTTCTTTTGCTCTTGTGCCACAGCTTTCAGTTGCAGCAGCACAAAGTTTAACTGTGATAATGATGGAGCATGGGTTTCAAAGGCAATAAACCATAGGTTCCATGCTAACTCCAGCTTGGAAAATCCATAGAGATTTGAGTGTGGTGGGTGGGGAGAGAGCTCAGGGAGGATACAATGTAATATCCTTTGATGGCATGTCCAGGTCAAAGGTCAACTTCTCCCCTTCCAATGAGGTCACTTCTTTTCAAATTCACATTTTAAATTTAAACTTTCCTTTTCATATCGTTCTCCACCACCACCTTTATTTATCTGCTTATGTCACTTGTTGGTTTCTGTATGCATGTGTTATGTATGTCTTACTAACTCTTTGATCGGAAATATTCGTGCTGATATAACTGGCTGCTCAGAAAGGGAGAGGACCAGGGGTCCGTTGGGGCCGGAGCGAGGTGGAGCAAAGCTCCGCCAGCTCAGGACTGGCCAGTAGGGCAGCCATGGGCTGAATCAGATTCCCTAATCTGATTCAGTTTGCTGCCGAATTGCCGCCGAAATTCGGCGGCAATTTTTAAAAGCCACTGGAGGGAAGGGGGTTTGAGGGAGAGGCTCCAAACTTGCAGGGTAACTGCTGGGGCCTCTCCTCGAAATGCCCACCAAGTTTCAAGAAGATTGGGCCAGGGGGTCCAATTCTACAGGCCCCCAAGCAGGTTGCCCCCATTCCCTCCATTGTTCTCTATGGTAGGAAAAAAGTTAACATTTTTTCCCTCCATGGAGAACAATGGAGGGAATGGGACAATCTGTTTGGGGGCCCATAGAATTGGACTTCGTGGTCCAATCTTCTTGAAACTTAGTGGGTATTTCGAGGAGAGGCCCCAGCAGGTACACTGCAAGTGTGGAGCCTCTCCCTCAAACCCCCTTTCCTCCAGCCCCTCATATACCCTATGAGTTTTTGCCATTGATTTCAATGGCCCATAGGATATAATGGGGCTGAAACTGACATTTCCTTTCTGATACACTTCTGGTGATGTCAGGGGATGTGGCATATGCTAATGAGTTATGCTAATGAGCTCCTGCACCTCTTTTTCTACAAAAGGACCCCTGGAGAGGACTGATGTAAGAGTCAGTTGGAATTGTCCTGTTTTGTTGTACCCAAGAGACATATACTAGAATACAAGTCATCCATAATTCAATCAAACATAATACAGGTCTCCAGTTTTCAACTTAATCCTGTTCAGTATCTATTGCAGTAATTGTGTAGAGTTTCAGTCTCAGTATTTTGGATGCTGTTTCACTGGGAATCCTCTGTATAACAAGATTTTTTTAAATGCAGCCCCTATAAACAGTAAAAATCAGATAAGTAAATGTGAATCAATATGCCAATAATGATTAATATTATTATTGTCTTGTGCATACATGGTCGCCCTGGAAACTCCTATTTTATTTTTCCAATCCAAACAACTTCCTTCTGTTTAGATAATTTTATCTTTGGGTTCTCAAGTCCAGTTACCAAGCTGCTAGTTGGTTTTTGCTTTGCATTGACACTTCATTTCCCCCCCTGTTTCTGCCTTATATAGTCCTATTACCACTGCAGGAAGACCAGCCAGTCGCATACCAGGGAAAGCCACTGGCTTGCAGAGGAATTCTTTTCTTGCTAAGGCATTTCTGTGGACTTCTTTAGTACCATACTTTGTTTGCAGATGGTCTGAAGTTTCCCTCCCCTTTATAGTTAAGCCATCCATGGACACAGAATCCCTCTGACTCTGGGCCTGTTCTGAATCTTCTCTGTGAATGCATATATTAAGTAATTAAACCATATTTGGTCTGAGATTGGTAAATGCTCTTGAAACAGGTACTGTGATTGCTCATGGTCTACTCAAGGGGCATTTTTTTTACATCAAAAGATGCAGCTATTATAATCCTGTTTAGCAAAGAAGGGGGAAGTCAGATACAAGGGCCAGTTGATACGTTATGTAAAGGGAGCAAACATGGTTGCGTTACAATGCAACCACGCATGCACAATTCATAGCTGTTTCAATGAGGGTGTATTTCCTTTTTTCTTATTTTCCCAGGGATTCAGATTCAAAAATCTGGGTAGCCAATCGCAGGTCAGTTGCGTTGTAATGCAACCTCGCATACGCAAACCACCCATACATAATCAACAGCTGTTTCAGTGGGTGGATACCTCACAATGCATTCATACATGCTTTATGCACACCTGTTTTCCAGTGGGTTGTGCGTTACAATGCAACCCTGCCTCCATTCAAAAAAAAGGAAGGGGAAGCTAGGGGAGGGGGCACTAGATTTGGGGCAAGGCGACATGCGGAAATGAACACCTAGGACAAACCCAGGTCAGCTTTCCTTAATGCGGAAATGCCCACATAGAATCAGGCCAACTAGACCCAGCGGGGGGGAATAAAGCACTGATGCAGAATCAGCCAAAGACTTGCTTTATCACTGAGTGTTCATTCAGCAGGAAGCTGCAGCATTCCTCATTACTTTACCTATATGAGACACAGTATTGTCTCACTTCCCTTTGACATTATTTGCAGTACGCTTGAAACATCTTGGGCGTTTCTTTTTAAATACAATGCGTGAAATGGCCCCTCCATTCATGGAATGCATTCATATCTGACAAGTAGGTCATTACAGAAGAAATCAAAATATTAATTCCATGGCAGTGATAGCTCAAGATAAAAAACAGTGCTGTGCCTTATTTAAATGATCAGAACATTAATAAAGGAGTCTTGTACATATTCTGGTAAATGATACACCCCTCCCCCTTCAGATCTCCTTGTGACGCCTTTTCATAGGTGCCTTGTAATGGAAAAATAAATGCCGGAACAGCTAGCTCTCAATCTACTACTATAAAAAGTCAAATATTTACAAAGCGGCGCACTGAACCTTGAAGGTTATTGTAGACTCTAAAAGGTTTTAATGAATGTAATTGCTTTGAAATGTGCCCATCAAAATGCTTTGAGTAAGGTTCTGCAGGACAGATGCACAACTAGGGATACCAACTCTGGTTTGGGGAATTCCTGGAGATTTGGAGAGGGCAGAGTATAACACCACAGAGTCCACCCTCCGAAGCAGCCATTTTCTCCAAGGTAACTGAGCTCTGTAGTCTGGAGATAAGTTGTAATTCTGGGGGATATCCATGTCCCAACCCAGAGGTTGGTGATCCAAGTTGTAAGAATATTCTGTTTTCAGATTTTTATAATAACATGTATTTTCTGCACTCTCTCGTAGTTAAGGTACATCAGGAAGAGTATTATGTCATGAAAGTGTCGCATAGGTCTAAATGCCATGAAAGTGTCACATAGGTCACATGTGTGTGTGCCTGTAAGTATCTGCCTATCTCTTATCTAGCCATGTATTTTAGGGGAAAATCTTGCTAATTTCTGTCATTAACATTTGAATCTAGTACTTTTACAATGAAACATATTCTAAAAAGAAATGTTGGGAGGGTTCATTTTACATGTGTTTTTGCTGAAATACCCAAGAGACTGATAAATAGCCTCATTGTTCAACATAAAATAGAACAGTTGTTATACATCTCACTTAATGATTTCTGCAAATCAGTGAGATACACTTAAAGCAGTGTTGAAATGTTTTTTTTAAAAAAACTTGCAAATGTTCTTAATTGTGGAGTGCTTCATTTGTCCATCTCTGATATTTCCAACAAAGTATAACAGTAGTGGCATTCCCACCAGCTTCCATTTATTTCACAACTAATCCTTGCTGGGAACATTTCCTGTTGCTTTTTCTTCTCTAGGCTAATGGTATGAAAGATCATCTGCAGTTTAGTTCAGAGGCACTAATCCTCTGAATCTCAGAGCCAGGAGGCAACGTCAGAGGAAGATCTCAGCCTCTGTGCCCTGTTGTTGGCTGTCCAGAGGAACTGGTTAGCCACTGTGTGAGACAGGATGCTGGACTAGATGGACCATTGGTCTGATCCAGCAGGGCTCTTCTTATGTTCTTATGTTCTTAGTTAGGGTGAAATGATTCCTAACAGAGCATCAGCACAAGCCTGTGTGTGTCAGATACAGGTATAGGTTTGCTAGTGAAGCCATAGCTGCACGTTTCTAACTTCAGGTCATGAGATCAGATTTTGCAGTATTTACTTACAAATATGCAATCAATACAGGGAGAGACTTCATTCTTGAACAAATTATGCCCACTCTTCTCAGACAATGTAAAAAGAAAGAGTATAGTAAAACTGTTAGCCATAGCTGGATTTGAAGCCAAAGATAGTATTTATGTATTTATTTGGAAAATCTCCATGCCACCTTTCCAGGGAACCTTCCCAAAGCAGCTTACAAAATAAAACAGATGTTATTCATGTACACACACACACAAACATCTCCATTTTTCTCACTAAAACTCAAGGTGAATTACACAGTGTAAGTCAATACAATCAGTAAGATGAGGCATCTAATAAGCAATGTACTAAAGATTAGAATTACAGAAATCTGAGACAAAGCATAGAGTAATAGACATATGTTAAACAAGGCAGAAAATAATACTACATCGGTATAAAATAATGAAATGAGAGTAGGATACAGCAAACAGATTAATACATCCTATACACAGTGGAATAGTCCACAGTCTCTTTCCCTTTATAAAGTGCCTCCTGACCCAAGGAGAAGAGTTGTTTTTAATACCCCTAAGGAGTCTCAAAGTGGCTTACAATCGTCTTCCCTTCCTCTCCCCACAACAGGCACCCTATGAGGTAGTTGGGGCTGAGAGAGTTCTGAGAGAACTGTGACTGGTCCAAGGTCACCCAGCAGGCTTTATGTGAAGGAGTGGGGAATCAAATCAGTTCTGTTCTCCAGATTAGAGTCTGCCACTCTTAACCACTATACCACGCTGGCTCCATTCTGTTATAGTATATTTGTTTAACACAACATTTAAAATATAAGTGTATATAAAATATCTAAACAATTTGAGAAAACATATAAAACACACAACCACAAATAACATCACACCCAGGGAAGAGGACAGTAATGGTAAGTGAAGGAACACCAACCAAAACAGGAAAGTCTTCACCGGCTTGCAAAAGAGTAGGTTGGAGGGATTCAGACTAATCTTCTTTGAGAGGGAGTTCCAGACTTTTGGTGCCATCGGGGCTGCTTCCAGGTTTTTGGGGGCTCCGGGGAGAGTGTTCCCAGGGCCCCACAACAATGTTAAAAGATCAACCCCTTAATAAAGAGAAATGGTGGTGGGGTTTTTTGTTTGTTTGTTTTTTGTGGTGGGCCCAGGAAGCAGTCACTCACATTGTTGGCGAGATGATTGCTGTGGATGGCCAACCCTTCTCCCTTGTGGAGGAAATAGCCTTTTAATGGCTGCTGCAACACAAGGCTTCCTAGTACTCCATCCCCTCATGGAGGACCATGAGCTGACAAGTCTTGCCCACCATGCACAGCTCCACAGTGGCAATGGTCAGGGGTGAGCTCTCCAGAGCACAAAACCATGCACTTCAAAGCAGACCTCTGGAGCAGCCAGCAGCATGGCTACCTCTCCCTGACCACACATTGGTGGCAACCAGAAGACCTCTCTGTCCGAACTGTTGGGGTATGGCCCAGGTCCCAGGAGGGGACAGTCCTGCCTCCAGGCTACAAAGTGGTTCTGCTCCAGGTGCAGGAGATAGAAACAGACAACATGGCACAAAACATCACCACCATGATACAGAGTAGCCTGAAGGAGTGGACAGGCAGGCAGCAACATCGTCCATGGCTACATGCTGGGCTACCTGTCTCTGGACCTCACAGATCCTGTTTTCCTCCCATGTGTCCTCCCATTCCTCCTCCTCATTGGGTGATCTGGCATGTGGGTTTCGCCCTTGGCTGGGAGGATGACCGCCTCTGCTGGGCGGAGGTGGGCTCCTTCACCCAACACCTACCTCATGAAACAACAACATCTACCTCATGATATTTTTCAACATGGTGGCGCACTAGTGGCCCCTGTGCTAGAGTTCCTTGCATCAAAGATCACTAGCTGATTTAATGAACTGCATTTTCCTGGTTTGTGCCTGTCTCTATATCTAGGAATTACAACTGATCTCCAGGCTATAGAGATCACTTCCTCTGGAGAAAGTGGCTGCTTTGGATGGTGGACTCTATGGAATAACCTCCCCCTCCCCAAAGTCCACCTTCTCTGGGCTCCATCCTTCAAATCTTCAGGAATTTCGCAACCCAGCAAAGGTGGCAACTCTTATTACTTTCCCTCAGCCCTGATAACGGAGGCCTTCTGTCTTGTATTTTCCTTGAAGTTTCTACTTAACTCCAGTACTGCAACAAATCCTGTTAATATACTAGGAATGAAACTCTGAAACACTTTTTCAGTTTAATTTTTTTTAAAGTATGGTCTTGGCTTGCTTAGGAAAAAAGCTATACTTGGCTTTCCCAAGGCTTTTTTCCCTAAGATCTTTGCCACATTAAAATATTTCATAAACGTATGCTTCTTTTGTCCAGAAAAGTTTCCAAAAATGCTCTGCAGCCTCTTAATATTAATTTCTTAAGTAGAATCCTGTTCACTTGTTTGAATTGAATTAGCCTTAGGCTGGCTGATACATGTCAGGTGTCCACCCAAATAAACATGCAAGGCAATTTAACCATGTGGCTCCAAACAGAGAAAAACTGAGGTTTAATTATCCCCCAGAGTTTCAGTTTGTGAATGGAGCTCCATGTATCCAGCTCTTGCCAACAGCAGTGGCTGAGCAGCCAACAGCCAACTGGCCAGATAATTCAAAGGCAGGCTAGGTAAAATCGCTCCAGAAATGGCTAACAACTGTTAAACAGGTTGAAAGGATTAGCAGGAACCCTGGGTGCATATAGATGCTGGAAACATAATACCATGAAGGAGAAATAGAAACAGTAATAAAGGTTTGCCATGATTTTAATTAAACTCTGCATCGGGATAGGCAACCCCCAGCCTGGGTGCCAACAGTGGCACGCCAGACCATTTTGCTTGGCACCCAGGTCAGATTATTGCCCAAGCAGTGGAGGCATTGGCAGCATTTCTGATGCCAGCGGTGCTAGAGAAGGCAATGGGGCTTATGCCTGTCATCACGTCCTAGACCAGGGGTGGCCAACCTTGCTTAACGTAAGAGCCACATAGAGATGTCTGAGAGCCGCAAGACAGGAATAAATATCACACACGTTTTTATTTTTAAAAATATGCAAATTTGCTTTTTATTAACGTTAAATGGGACTGCCAAAAATAAAAACAAATGAGGAAAACCAGTTATAAGAAAGAGAGAGAGAGAAACTAGGAAAGCAAATAGATGGGAGGGAGGAAGGAAGGAAGGAAGGAAGGGAGAAAGAGAAAAAGCATGCCTCCCCTTTGCTTCCCCAGCTGCCCTGCCAGGAGCCGCACAATATGTGTGAAAGAGCCGCATGTGGCTCCCGAGCCACAGGTTGGCCACCCCTGTCCTAGACCTATACAACTACCAGCAGAGTCCAAGGCAAATCCCTGAGATGCTGGCAGCACATCTGGGGCTTGGCCTGCTCCAAACGTGTCTGGCCAAGTACAACCCTTATCTCCTCCCTCCCTCCATTTACTTTGCTAGCCTACCAGCTTCTTCATAGGTAGAAGATGTTGTATTCACACCACCACCAGCAGCATTTGGATCAGTTTTTTTAGGCTTCCTACCTCTGCTCTACATTTTTTTTAAATACACTAATCTATAATGCTGGCTACCTTTCTCCCCAATCCCCCTGGTGATATCCTCCTAGCATTTATTACTATGATTTTTCTTCCTGCATTCAGTGTACATGCTAAAGCCATTATAGTTTCTGAGCCCTAACTTCAGCGGCTGTTTGTAGCAGGTGTGCTATTGTCTCTGCTTCATTTTTCTTTTTACAGTCCGGGGAGGAGAACTGCATGTTTCAAATAGTTCCATGGTCCCCTTTTTTAAAGCTGAGTGTAGAAACAAGCTTGCTGTTTCAGCACGGAGACTGGCATGTGGGAAGAGGGCCATTCTAACACTGGCAACTCTGGGAGACCGAGGAGAGTGGGACTTACATAAATGGCATCCATCAATGCTGTGATGTCACTTCCAGCTGTATAACCGGAAGTGACATCACCCTGTCACAGGATGCTATGGCATTCACTTGAAGCTCTATGGTAAAGCGTGCAGTTTCAGGTGAATCCTAGAGCAGCCTGCAACACAGTGATGTCACTTCCAGTTATGCATCCAGAAGGGACATCATGGTGTCAATAGATGTCTTTTCATCCCCCATATTGTTTCCCTTCTACTGTATGGAGCGTTGGCAGGGGACTATGGTGACTAGCGGTAGGTCACCCCACTAAGGCTGGTTACTTTGCCAACTTTATTCTAACTTTGCTCCACTGAAAAGTGCCATTTTCAGCCTTTTTATTTCATGCTGGGAGAAAGGTATGTACTTCCTACTGGAGGAAAAATCTTCTCGGTGGGTGATTTTAGTGTGAAAGTGAGGCAAAGGATTAACTAGGCCCCTTTTAGATCATAGCTCCAGTGGCTGCATTCTTTTTTTAAGCAAATGTTGGGGGAAAGGGTCATAGAACTGTACGTAACAATTATCTCCCCCCTCCCCCAATTCACACTGAGGTAACCTGCCTAGGATGTTTCACTTCATTCAGCAGGTGAGGAAGTGCATATGACTAAAGCTTTTTCACGTAAAAAAAAAAAACCCACCCACATACCAAATTAGCATGCCAAGGAGAAGGATCCCCAAATTTAGCCTTTTCTCCAAAATTCTGTTGTTGTCTTTACTGTGTGCAAGGTTTTTTGTTTTATTTTTGAAGAAGCATTCCCCTCATGCGAACAGTAGTCCAAACTGATACAGCCTACCCCAGTGAGAAATAGACCTTGGGTTTCTATGACTGACAGAGAAAAAAATAGCTCCCTTAGCCAAAATAATCTGGGTTTCGCAAGCACACGTAACTGTCAGTGTCAATTGTATTACAGACCTTGAAAGCTAAAGCTCTGGAAAGGAGTTTAGCTACCATCTGTTTTGAAGACTTCTCTGGTTTCCTTCTCTATTCAGTGAGCCCTGAGTTGCTATTTCAGGGGACAGAAATTCTCTGACTGCTTGCATTACAAAGGAAGCAAACTAATCTGTGTCTTTTTCACCTTAGTTTTCATTTTTAACAATGATGTGGGAAGGACCTAATCACACAGATGTGATCAGACATGCTTTGCAAAGTCTACACTCAGAAGTGAATGCCCAGGTGTGTGTAAGGGGGGGGGGAAATCAGATTCAGATCAGGGCAGTGAGGAGAAGGGCTTGATCCTTCTCCCCCCACACACCATTTTCTCAACCTGAAATGGCCCTGTGGATCCAGGAGCATTTGGTGGGCAGAGACTCTGTAAATGGGTGTCTTAGAACACCAGGACACCATTTCCAGTTGCAAACGCAGAAGTGATGTCATGGAATTTGCTAGAACATTGTGCCATGCTGTGACATCATTTCTGGTACCCAACCAGGCCCGTAGCCAGGATTTTTTAAGTCGAGTGTCATTTAAATTTCTTAGACGGCACTGGCTAATCAAATTAATCCCGGGGAGAACGCTGTGATGCCCTGGGTTGGATGGGAAGTTGGGGGGCCTTGCCAGTAAGTCGGGGGGCCTAGTCCCAAGATGCCCCACTGTAGCTATGGGCCTGTACCCAACCAGAATACCACAGCATTGCACAATGCCAGTGTGAAGCCCCCAGTGCTAGGGTCCCTGGATTCCCTGGGAAATCTCATCTTTTTATCAGTGTTGCCAGAGCTGAGTTAGCAAGAAATGCAGAGGTTGCCTAGCTCAGTACCAGTCACTAGTTCCAGAGCTTCAGCTGCACATTTCCACACAAAAAAGCCTCTATTAAAGGGGCACGACATTTTTTTCTCCAGATTATTGGCAACCCCTACATCTAATTCAGAAGCTGGCTCCCTATTTACAGACACCGATTCTGGCCACACTGGCTTGTGATTCAATAATCTTCAGGTTTTATGGGCCAGCCTTTAAAGACAATCCAGAAACTACAACTGGAGCAAAACACAGCAGTCTGTTGGTTGTCTGGGGCTAACTAGCTGGGACCATTGTACTCCTCTATCTTGAGGTCCATTCACTGCCTTCCAATTATTTTCTGGGTCCAGTCCAATGTGCTAGTACTTAGCTTTAAAGTACTTCATGACCTGGGACCTGCCTGCTTGAAGAACCACCTCTCCCTGCATGTTTCTGTGTAGCAAGTTCATTCTTCCCAGCAGGGTCTACGGTCAGTAAGTACCTTCCCTAGTCCAAGACATGTTTGATAACATTTCAGGTTTGAATATTTTTAAAGGCTGCTCCATACCTCTGGAACAGCCTCCTGGACGATGTTGGGGGGGGGGGGGGGTGGCAGCTTCCACACAAGGGTGGAGGGACTACCACCTTCTGGCTTCCCAGTGAGGCTACAATACACAGCTGTTCCTGAGAACTTTGGAGGCAGTCTAAGCCTCGGAAAGGGGAATAAGGTATTTTTACACTGGATTTATATCTGTTGTTTTAAACATTTATTTATTGGTTTGTTTGTTTGTTTGTTTGTTTTCTTCAATTTCTATCCTGCCCTCCCTGCCAAGCTGGCTCAGGGTGGCTTACATTAAAAGTTAAAGAGCATTAAAACACAAATGATAAACATCATAAAACTTATATACATTACTAATAAAGTGCTGGTGGCGTTATAACAATACAAGGTGAACCCAATAGGCCATGGAAAGATGATGACAAAGGGGTATGGCCAAAGTCAGTATCCAGTATATCACAGGCTGCTGGTGATAACGCAGAGGGCCTAACCACAGTTCAGTTGTTATCGGTAGTGGTTCCTAATCGAAGGTCTGGTGGAAGAGCTCCGTATTGTTGTTCCCTGCCTTGGGTCCTGAGATGCTCAGAAGAAAGGTGGGCATATGAACATTTTAAATAAACAAACAGGTATTTTTCAATGTGACCTCCCCAGTTCCACCTCATGAGCTTCAGGGTTTGGGATCCCGAACACCTGTCAGTGCTACTAATTCTGCATAGGAGCAGGCTGCAATCTTATACACACTCCAACAGAAACATGGATAGGATTGGGCTGTTCTGTGGCAATGCAGACTTTAAATGACCACCCTATCAGTCTTACTGCTTTCCAGTCACATGCTGATCATATTAAATAATTATCATATGATGTATAAAAAAAATATCTTTTTTTTTCTAAAACAGGTTACAAATAAAGCAGCCCTACTCACAAGTCCCATACTATTCCAGGAGGCTTACTCCCCTCATAAAAGCATCCTTAGTATCGCAGCCTGAGTTTGATGGAAATTATGACTGGAATTGAATCCAAACAATGCCAAGTCTTGAAGATGCTGCAAGATACCAAGAATGTAAGAAGAACCTTGCTGGATTAGACCAGTGCTCCATCTAGTCCAGCACCCTGTCTCACATGGTGGCCAACCAGATCCTCTAGAGAGCCAATAGCAAGGCACAGAGGCCAAGGCCCGCCCCTGATGTTGCCGCCTAGCACTGGTATTCACAGGTTTTCTGCCTCTGAATGCAGAGGTTCCATTTAGTTGCCAGGGCTATTAGCCACTGATAGACGTATCCTCCATGAATGTATCAAATCTTCTCTTAAAGTAATCTGTGCCACCACTACCTTCTCTGGAAGTGAATTTCATATTTATTCACTCATTGAATCAAGAAGTATTTCCTTTTGTCCATCCTGAATCTATTACCTATCAATTTAATTGGGTGCTCCTGAGCTCTAGTGTTTTGGGAGAGGAAGAATAAGTTCTCTCTATCCACTCTCTCTTCCCTAAGCATAATATTATAGATCTCTATCATGCCCCCCAGTCATCTTCATTCTGAACTTAAAACGTCCAGTCATTTTAGCATTTCCTCATAGGAAAGATGTTCGAACTCCTTAATCATCTTGGTTGCCCTCTTCTGTATTTTTTCTAGCTCTGCAATGTCCTTTATGAGGTACAGCAACTTCTTGTTACATTGCCTTTTTAAACCAGTTGTTATCCATTGCTCATCTGATTCCTTGTAAAGTGACATAGGGACAGAGGTTTCAGACAATATTATTAAATCCATCTACCAACCATGTCTGAAGTGCTCTTCCCATTTCAAACCACACACATTTTCCCCCTGCCCTTTTTTGCAGCATGTTCTATTTTGGCCTTTTAGACCAATATAGCAATTCAATGATAGCTACAATATCTGAATGCTGTCAATAAAGCATTGAACTGCTATACTGGTCTAGCACTACAGCACAAACATTTGAATATTTTTTAAAAAGCTGAAATAGAGGGAGAAAGCACAAAAACATAAGAAGAGACCTGCAGGATCAGACCAGTGGTCCATCTAGTCCAGCGTCCTGTCTCATACAGTGGCCAACCAGTTCCTCTGGAGGTCCAACAACAGGGCACAGAGGCCGAAGCCTTCCCCTGATGTTGCCCCCTAGCACTTGGATTCATAGGTTAACTGCCTCTGAACATGGAGGTTCCCTTTAGTTATCAAAAAGTGCTGAAAGCAGCACTTTCAGAAGTGCCACAGACATTTCAAACACCACACTATGGAGATTCAGAAGCACAAAGAACAACTGAGAATGCGGGGGGGGGGGGGGAGTTTTAAAATAACAAAAACATTTCAGCCCTGCTTTGCAAATGAGACACAATTGTATGAGAAGGTAAAAAAAAAAATCCATTAGCAGCTGGGACCCCAAACAGTTGTGTCTGAAATGACATTAAAAAAAAATTCTTTTTTTTTAATGTCATTTCAGACACAAGTTTTAATTTTATTATTATTATATTTTTCCCTCTTTTTGTATTGTGTAAATGTAGGTGTGTGGTTATATGTTATATGAAAATAAAAATTATCTATGAAAAAAAAAATTCTTTAGGAACTGGCAGCTAAAAAGGATTACAGAGGCTGTTTGAAAGGGGCCTTGTCCTAACCAGCACAGCTGATCCAATGAATGGCATAGCAAGCATGGTTAATTTTTCTACTCTACTGATGCATCTTTAGGATGCATATGGTAAATACTTTTGCAATCTTTTAATAACTTGACTTCTCTTTTAATTATTGTTTTGCCTTGCCTTTCATCAGCCTGCTCAGTTTGGGGCACCACTCATCAAGCTCTTACATCATATGGTAGGAAAAGGAACAAGACTGGCCCTTCCACTTGCTCCGGCTCTGTAAGGTCAAGGCCACTAAGCACATGGGTGGTATCAATCCCCAGCTGTCTTGTTCTGGCAACCAGGCAATTGTATCTTGAGTGACACGATTAGATTTCCGGTGAAAACTCACAGGAAGAGAAATAAGGGAGCTAAACAATTGCAGCCGCGTTAGAGATAAGACTTGAGCACTTACCATGTACCCAAACTCCTGTTGTGGAATGCCGTTGCTGTAATAAGTAAGCGTTGACAGCTATTTATGTCGGGTACCTTTGAATTTGCAAACAGAACTTGACAAAACTAAAGCAAGTGTCAAGAGGTTGCTTTACACTCTGTTGCACTACATAATGTGATACGAAGACATTTCAGAAAAGTTTAATGCAACAGGGGAGAGAATCTTGTTCTTTGTTGGACAAAGAGCCAGATCATGTTAAGGAAGCAAACATGACATGACACACAAGGATTTCCTCTCTTAACTTTGCACTTAAGATATCAAAAGATGACAATGGTAAAGGTTTCAAGACTTTCAAGAGACAGCAGGCAACCACTAAGTCGAGCGGCCCCTTAAAAAACAACGACTGGAGTCTGCAATAACGAATGAAGCCCCAATTCAGCTCAGCAGATGGATGAAACAGAGAATGCATATTGTACTTTCTTAGCCGGATTCGTTCAACTTGAAGTTCATCGGTTTTTTTAGGATCTAAAGACTAAATCATTTTTATTTTTACAAAAACTTCCATGAGCTACACCATCAAAGGAATGGAGTCATTTTACAGGCAGATGGGACGGAGACTGTCCTGGTCGCTCTAACTGACGACCTCCGACGACATCTGGATCAGGGCGGTGGGGCGGTGTTGCTGTTGCTCGACCTGTCGGCCACGTTCGACACGGTGGACCATCGGCTGCTGTCCTGCCATCTTGCCGACGTGGGGATAAGGGGGCGGGCCTCGCAATGGCTCGTCTCATTTCTCCAAGGCCGGGGACAAAGGGTGGTGCTAGGGGAGCAGCAGTCCTCGAGGCACCCACTTGATTGTGGTGTGCCGCAAGGAGCAGTACTCTCCCCGATGCTGTTTAACATCTATATGCGCCCCCTTGCCCAGATTGTCCGGAGGTTGGGGCTGGGATGTCACCAGTATGCGGATGACACCCAGCTCTATCTGATGTTGGGCGGCCGGTCGGACTCCGACCCAGACGATCTAGACCGGGCATTGCACGCCGTGGCTGACTGGCTCAGATCAAGCAGATTGAAATTGAACCCGGCGAAGACGGAGGTCCTGTGTCTGGGGCGCTGCGGCCTGGGGCGGGGGGTCCCGTTCCCGAGCTTCGACAGGGCGCCGTTGGTGCCTGCGGTGAAGGTTAGGAGTTTGGGAGTGCTCCTGGAGCCCTCCTTAACAATGGAGGCCCAGGTAGCAGCCACTGCTAAGTCAGCCTTTTATCATCTGAGGCTGGCGAGGCAGCTGGTTCCCTACCTCGACCGCGATGACCTAGCCACGGTGATCCATGCGACGGTCACCTCGAGGTTAGACTACTGTAACGCTCTCTACATGGGGCTGCCTTTGGGGCAAATTCGGAAGCTGCAGCTGGTGCAGAATGCCACGGCCAGGCTGCTGATGGGTCTTGCGAGGCATAACCACATCGGGCCTGTGCTGGCGGCACTGCACTGGCTGCCTATAGCATACCGAGTTCGCTTCAAAGTGCTGGTTCTTACCTATAAAGCCCTATATGGCCAGGGTCCAACATACCTTAGGGACCGCCTTTCTCCGTACATACCCCAGAGAGCACTATGGTCGGGGTCTGAACACCGATTATCCGTTCCTGGCCCCAGGGACGCCAAGCTAGCCAGGACAAGGACCAGGGCATTTTCGGTGGCGGCTCCTTTCTGGTGGAATGAGCTCCCAGAGGAGATCAGGGCCCTGCGGGATCTAATGCAGTTCCGCAGGGCCTGCAAGACGGAGCTCTTCCGCCAGGCTTTTAAATAGGAGCCGCCACCGATGATACCATCCATCATTTAACATCTATGATGACCCTGGTCCTGCTCGGTCCTGCACGGTGGGGGGGGGGGGGGGCGTATGCCTGCCATCTAGCCGCCATCAGAAACGATACTATGGAAGCTTTTATATCTTTTAATGTATTTATTGTATTATATTTATATGAATGTTTTAATGATTTTACATGTTTTAATGTTTGATTGGCCGTGGGCCCATGTGAGCCGCCCTGAGCCCGCTTGCGGGGAGGGCGGGATACAAATCCCAAAATAAATAAATAAATAAATGGGCGATGGAGGGTAGCAGACATATACCTGTTGTAGGAATTCACACTTGAATGATTTACAGTAGGATTTCTCTGCTACAGCTACAGCTTTCCCCCTGCCTGGGGTAGCTGGCACCCTGGTGGGAGAATTTGGGTGAGACAAGCTCTGGTGTCAAGTCAAAGGCACAACATCCCTTGCAGCATGAAACCAGAAGTGACATCACCATGTCCAGCCAACGCTCTAGGAGTCACCTAAATGTCTATGGTTAAAGCATAGTTTTGAGTGAATCCTAGAGCTGTGCCCCAATATAATGACATCACTTCCAGTTTCACACCAAAGTGACATTGTGCATTGGTGCGATGGTAAATCTCACCCCCATCTAAATCTCAATCCCATCCCCCCCCCCCCACCGGCCTGTTAAATGGTGGCAGGGAATGAGCAGGCCAGGCCAAGTAGTCTCTCACTCTCATCCCCTTGCCCCCATTTAAAATTTTGGTTATACAGTTATTTCCAAAAAGATTATAGACTCAGTATCTCACTTGACAGATTATACTGCAACAGACTTACACAGCTAACCTTTAGAAAAAGGGTTCCCAATGTAGTGCCTGTAGGCACTGGAGCACCTGCTGACACCTTTTCTGGTGCCCAGCAAGTGTTTTTACACATGAACACACATGAAGCTGCCTTATGCTGATTCAGACTATTGTGTACTGGGTTCGATTCATGGAAAGCCCGGACTACAACACAGTGATCAGCATAGATTTATTGAGTACACAACAAGCATGCAGTACTGGCCGAGATGGCCCACTATATACAACTCCTAGGACATACCCAAAAGTCCTATTGGCGAGTTTGAATTTCCTGCCAGAGTTTTTATTGGAGAGCTAGTGGTGGTCTAGGTTCCTTGACGCCTATTGTCTCTTGGAGTCAAGCTTGGACTGTATGCTGCTGGTGCCCAGTAGTGGTCAGAGGACATAACACAGCCCCTTGGTCCTTCAAGTTCAGTATTGTCTACTCAGATTGGCAGTGGTTCTCCAGGGTCTCAAGCAGAGGTCTTTCACATCACCCACTTTCTTATCTTTGTAACTGGAGATGCTGGAGATTGAACCTAGGACCTTCTGCATGTCAAGCAGATGCTCTGTCACTGAGCCATAGCCCTTCCTCAACAGTGGGTGGGGACAGGTGGAGCTTTTCCCCAGCCACTCTTCTGATTTACCATTGGAGATTTGATTGGCTGTGCAGATTTTTTATAATGTTGCTTTGGCAGCAACTGCCACCACTGCACAAGGATCTTCACTGTATGGCTGAAGGTAAGCAGCTGAAACAGTGCAACATGTGTTGTTATATTGTCCATATTATAAGGATATCTATTCTACATATCTCATCCCTACTCTATCCAAGTTCCCAGGAAGATCTGAAAAATGCTACACATCTCTCCTCCTTGCAGACCTCTCCAATGAGAGCACCTCTAAAGTGGCCAAATTCTGTGCTGAGACTTTGTCCATAAGAAAGCAGATATGCCAAATGTTTACATTACATTTATGTATAATTATTTACAGCACAATAAGGCTATGAATTTTAATCTCTGTATATTAATTTTACACTTTTATGGAAACAGGTGCTGATAAGTTCCTGTTGACTGATCTCTTGATCATAATAAATGTTGATTGATTGGTAAGCTATGGCAGCCATATTGTGGTTGGCTCTGCCTCCTACAGCAGCCATTTTGTGGCGGTACCCACCATGCTGTGTCAGAATTCCAAAGGCGCCTGCAGGCTCAAAAAGGTTGGGGACCTCTGCTTTAGAATTATAGTCTTTGTACCTAATGTGAGGTGCAGGTTTTTAACAATTATAATAAATAACATTCATACGCTTCGCTAAAGGAAAAATCTATACATGAACCAACTCAAATTCTGCAATGAAGAATTGTTGGATTCTACAAATTAAGTTTTTTGGAATCAATTGGCTTATTTTACATCATTTATTCTACCTCTGCTGCCTACAAAGAGAGGCAGGAAGCTATGTGGGCACTGAAGGCCCACATCCTGACCACTTAGAAGTCTTGCTCGGCTTCTCTCCCCCCCCCCCCCCCGCGTTCATCAGTGTCACGTAATACTTTTAAGCCATATCTGCACACTCATAGCTGTATAAAGGCTGCAAACTTCCTTTCAAAAACAGAAAACTGAGATTTTCAGAATGTAGGCCTCTCCAACCAACTTCGGTTTCTGATTGCAATTGTGGAATATATATATAAACTTGGCCATCACTCTAGCGCCATTAGCCATGTTAGTCTGTGACAGCAAATCAAACAGCAATCCAGTGGCACCTTCAAATCTAACAAATTTTATTACAGCATGTGAACTGGAGCTCACTTCATGCACCTGGTGAAATCAAACAGCCATCCAGTGGCACCTTCAAATCTAACAAATTTTATTACAGCATGTGAACTGGAGCTTACTTCATGCACCTGGTGAAATGAGCTCTGACTCATGAAAGCTTATACTGGAATAAACGTTGCTAGTCTTTAAGGTGCCAGTGGACTTCTGATTAATTGGAGACTTGGACAGAGTAGATTTCCTATGTATTATATATTATGAATATCTTGTCAAGAACAATTGTAAAAATGCGTTTTCCCCCCAACCTCAAAAAATCACACTCCTCTCCTTTTAAAAATTATTTCTTGGGACTTTTTAAAAAATGCCTTTTGATGGATGCCAACTTGTTCTTGGCTGCCAGTGGCCCTCTCGGGCAGCAGCCCTCTGAAAACTTTCCTCTTAAAACATCAATCGGTTCCTGGTAGATAGGACCTTTCTGGCACTGGTATCCATGACGAAAATTCCAGATGGGTGGCCAGTGTTAGTCTTGAGTAGCAACATTAAACAGGAGTCCAGTGGTACCATTTATTCCAGCATATCCTTTTGTGAGTCAGAGCTCACTCCAGACACAAAAATTTGTCTTGTGCTTCTACCTGTGAGAATACATGCAAAAATCTGTTGGAGTGAGTGACTTGGCATGCCTGGACATTGGGGGGGGGGGGGGCTACATCACTCTAGGGACTGTGGTGGCTCAGTGGTTAAGATGCTGAACTGCAGACCGGACGATTGGTCGTTCGGCAGTTCGTGACCCGAGTGTTGTGTGATGGCGTGAGCTCCCATCTCTGGCCCCAGCTCCTGCCAACCTAGCAGTTTGAAGGCAAGAAATTGCATGTAGATAAATAGGTACCACTTTGGTGGGAAGGTAACAGCATCTCATGCACCTCGGCGTCTAGTCATGCTGGCCACATGACCACAGAAACATCTTTGGACAGTGCCAGCTCTTCGGCTTGGAAACAGTGATGAGCACCGCCCCCTAGAGTTGAATTCAACTGGCTTTTGAGCAAGTGGAACCTTTACCTTTACCTTTTACATCACTCTAAGGGTGTATAGATGTTATCTCCTAGAATGGGTTGCCTCTCTTTGTCTTAACCTGGGAACTGCCCTCTGACTTCTCCTCTCTCACTTTGTCCTTTCACACTTACAGCATCTCTCTCCTGTAGATACACTGCCCTCATATTCTCACCAAACATGATGCTGGACAAGCTGGCCATTGTGATAGGGAAAGTACTCTATTGGGTGCGGTCACACGTGCCAGATAACGTGGGGGGGAAGCGAGGCTATTTGCGCCGCAGTAATTTGACTCGCCACTGCATGATTAGATGCAATGGCGGGGGAATTGGGGTTTTTTTCTACGCCACATGTTTCTGGTGTGCTTCAACAAGGGATCACTGACGCAATGGGAGCACGCTGGAGTGATCACATGGGAAATTCTGTCTGCAGCCCGTTGCAAACCCGTTTGCTATTGCACTTTCCCAGGTATTTTTTAACTCCGCTTCTTCGGTGGAGTGCAACGGGTTGCTGATGGGTGCGGGACGCTTGCCAGATGTTCTCTTGTGATCATGCTGTTAAAATCTGCCCAGTATTTGGGCTTGTAGTGCAGGTAATTCTTCGTGTAACCACACCCTATAGATTAGGCGTCTTTCTCTTCTTTTGACTGCAACCATAATGTGAACTGGATCTACTACTTACATTTAGTTTACCTGCAACTGCCTCTCTCCCTCCCTCCTGCTAGATTTAAAGGGCCCTCCAGCTGGTCGGCGGGCCACGTGGTCCCCACTGATCAGCTGAAGACCTTTAAATTTGTCAAGAGGGGAGGGAGATGGGTGGCTGCACAGGTGGTCGCTCTTGGGGGCAGGGCTTGGGGCATTCACACCCACCTCCGGCATGCCCCCCAAATCCCCCCACCTGAGCATTGAGGGGTCCTGGCAACCCTGATAGGACACTATTACTGCTAATAATTGCAGTCATGTTTAGTTAAGTAAAGTCTATAATGACAGAGCAGCTAAGATTGGAGGGAAGCTAACAGTGTTAACTACTGATTATAAAAAAAAATAAAAAATTATGTGATGTTCTGGAGAGCCAGCATGGTGTAGTGGTTAAGAGTGGTAGATTCTAATCTGGGGAACTGGGTTTGATTCCCCACTCCTCCTCCACATGAAGCCGGCTGGGTGACTTTGGGCCAGTCAAAGTTCTCTCAGAACTCTCTCAGCCCCACCTACCTCACAAAGTGCCTGTGGTGGGGAGAGGAAAGGAAGGTGATTGTAAGCTGCTCTTAGACTCCTTACAGTAGAAAAAAGTGATGTATAAAAAGCTCAGGTCTTTTTTACTTCTGAATGAGTTTCATAGCACTTCAGCTTCTGATTATTTTTATATGCTTTTGATTACATATCATCTACATATGCATGTGTGTGTGAGAGAGAGGCAGGCTGAGGTCGCACACACTAAATAATCCACTTTCAATCCAGTTCACACAGTAAAAATCCAGTTGGAATGCCAGTTCACACAGTAAAATCCAGTTGGAAAGTGCACTGAAAATGGATTGAAAGTGGATTATTTAGTGTGTGTGACCGCAACCAGAGAGAGTTTTGTGCAGTAAGGACAGTTGTAATTTGATGATTCATTTGCTTTCAGTTGGGGTAACCAAGCACAACCACACTAGGACACCTCCAGCTGAACTTGTAGTTTTGCAGGGTAGAAAAATAGCCCAAACTTAGCTGAGCTGGTAGACAAACCTTGCAGGAGATCTTCCCCCCCATAGCCTCAACGTGCTTCCTTCCCTTTCTAAGTACCAGCCACACCCAGAAATGCTTCTTTCTGACCTCTGAAGAAATCATGCAAATATAATATGATAACCCCAGACAAATACATCACAGAATGCTCTGTGATTCTCCATGGATGTACTGTAGGATTGGTTCAGGCTTCGGAGGGCTGGAGTAGTAGTTTTGCCAAGCCGCATGGGCCATCCTCACCCCCAGTGCTCCAGTGCCAGTGTTCCAAGTGGAGGAGGGAAAATTGGCAGTATTTCATGTGGTGCTATATCACATTTGGTAAAAGCCCAGATGTGACATGGGTTAGTTGTAGGAATCACCAGAAATTCTGACAATTCCTAGAGTTATCCTTTGTTACTTCTGGGTTTACACCACAAATGACAGCACTGCAGCCAGTGTCATGGCTCTCCAATACCCCCACCCACAACTCCCACTGGTTGCCTGGCAACCCTAGGCTAGAAGCAGGTTTCCTCTGGTTGGCCCTCCACTCATCACGCTACAGGAGCCATCACTTCATATGAACATACGAAACTGCCTTATACTGAATCAGACCCTTGGTCCATTAAAGTCAGTATTGTCTACTCAAGACAGGCAGCTGCTCTGCAAGGTCTCAGGCAGAGGTCTCTCACATCGCTTACTGCCAGATCTTTTAAGTGGAAATACCTGGGACTGAACCTGGGACCTTCTGTATACTAAGCACATGCTCTACCACTGATCCACAGCTCCTCCCTCATCATCCTTCACTCTATTTGGCTTTCTTCAGATTGAGACAGGCAGAAAGCAGGCAGTGTTCCTATTTGGTGCCTGCATGATCACTTATTCAGCCAGCATGCAAGTGGACCTAGAAAGAGGAGCAGCCATGCCCTCACAAAGAATATTTATTTGTTTATTTGGTTTACACCCTATCCTCCCCGCCAAAGACAGAAACTGCTGTTCTTCTTTCTAGCTGTCCTCACCACTCAGTCACTTGGGCAGCGTAGGAGGGGGGCAAAATCTCTAGGTGGCCTCAATCACATTATTGACATTCTATGGTTGCCAACTCCATCTTGGAAAATTCCTGGAGATTTGGGAGGCAGTGCAGAGGGAAGGCAGAATTTTTTGCGGGTTGAGGGTACTCTGTGGGGAGGAGACACCACTGAAACTGCCATTTCTTCCATGGGAACTGATCCCAATTATTCAATGTAATTCTTGAAGAACTCCAGGCTCCACCCTGAGGCTGTTAACCCTGTCCCACCGAAGCATGTGCAATCAGTTGGTGAACTGTTGCAAG
Source organism: Lepidodactylus listeri (assembly GCA_029233225.1). Classification (NCBI taxonomy): domain Eukaryota; kingdom Metazoa; phylum Chordata; class Lepidosauria; order Squamata; family Gekkonidae; genus Lepidodactylus; species Lepidodactylus listeri. Next base: position 28,537,975 of record JARCFY010000009.1, read on the forward strand.
CCATAGTCTGGTCTAGGGCTTAGTGGCTCCAGTTTCTCTGACTACCATATCAAACTGCTATGCCATCTGGTTTATAGCTTTGTTTTAATCTGTTTTAAGTACTTATTGTGAAAGTTTTATTATGAAATGTTTTAATTCTTATTGTGAAATGTTTTATCTCCTGTTGTCATCCACTTTGAGCCCGTTCATGGGGAGGGCAGAATTTAAGATGAAATTAATAATAAAAAAATAAAAATAAATCCAGAGATTGGGGGCGAGCCCTTCTAAGGTTTTTGTGCCTTGATGGGTGCTAAGAAATGCTGATCCCTGGTTGCTAATGCCAGTCAGTGAAATTAATGCCTGAACTGCAAAACTTGAAGTAATAATACAGTGAAGTAAAATGTCATTGGTTAATTCATCGGGGAAATATAGCGATGGGAGCAGGCAGGCAGGCAGCTAAGGGAAGGAGGCAGAGAAACAGAGAAGCTCGGCCCCCTTCCAGCCTGCGTCCCATCCCGAGAGTGACAGGCAGTGGGGCTGGGAAGGACCCTCCTCCAACATTGGCATTGTGCAATGCCAGGTCCATTAACAACAAGTCTGAAACTCTGCAGGATTTCCTATCAGAGCAAGGCGCAGACCTGGCATGCGTGACCGAGACCTGGGCGCGAGAAGGGGAAACAGTGGCTCTTTCCCAGCTGACTCTGCTTGGGTTTGCGGTCCTTTGCCAGTCACGGACTGAGGGCCGGGGAGGTGGAGTGGCGCTGCTCATTCGGGAGGTTTACTCCTACAGGGCGCTCCCACCGCTGAGGCTCGTGAGCATTGAGTGCTTGGGCCTGGTGTGGGAAGCTGGGGAGAATTTGGCTGTCTGGCTGGTGTACTGGTCGCCCAACGCACCAGCCAGCAGCCTGCCTTCTCTGGTCAAAGCCGTGTCTGGCTGGGCGTTGGAGCACCCGAGGCTGATAGTCTTGGGTGACTTCAGTGCCCATGCTGATGATGCAGCCTCTGTGTTGGCAAGGGACCTGGTGTCATCCATGGCAGCTCTAGGACTCACCCAGGTTGTAACGGCTCCTACTCACCAGGCCAGACACACGCTATGTCACGGGCTGGGTGCCAGTAGGTCAGGAGCCAAGTCGAAGTCCGAGACAGTCCAAGGTCAAGCCAAATCAGGAATGAATTACCAAGTCCAAAACACAAGCCGAAAGCAGAGTCAGTCCAAGCCGAGGTCAGAGAGGGAAACTCACGAGCAAATCAGTCCAAGGAGTCAACCAAAAGCCAAAGTCAAACTGAGCTGAAGTCACAAGCCAGGGGGTCCAGAATCAAGCAGAAGTCAGACAGAACCAGAGTCATGAGCCAGAAGGTCCAGAATCAGGTTTAGCTGATGTGAGCCGAGCTGGTGCAGAGCTTAGCCAGAATGACTTGTTGCTAGCACAAGTTGTTGGTCTTTGTGCTGTGCCTAAATACCCAGCCACTTCTTGTGCTTGTTAGCAGCTGGCAGTGAGGTCCTGGCTCCCTCTAAAACTCAGGGCTGAGTGATCTGCAACTATGCATGTGTGCCTCTTTTCTCCTAGCAGCTAAGTCTTGCCTGGATCGTGACCTTAGCCGTTCCACCCGAGGAGGTGAATCAGGTGGGCTTGAGCTTGGCTGTGGCTCAGCTGCTGCTCGTGCTGGGGTAATGCCCTGAGGGGTGCTTGCTTGAGCCTCCTCTGGTTCAGGTGGAGGTTCCTCTGGAGCTGGGGACTGATCCTCCACTGCACTTAGGTCCACAGGAGGCAGGTCTTCAGAGGCACTCCTGACATGCTCAACTTGATCTTTGTGGCGGGGGTTACAGTGGATCAAATCACCGCCACAGTGGTGCCATGGTCTGACCACTATGCCCTGAAGGCCCATTTGATGGTACCACCCCAACTCTGTTTGGGCAGGGAGTGTATTTTGGCTTGCCCGCGGAGCTTGATGGACCCCCAGAGGTTTCAGATGGCACTGCGGGATCCCTTACCCCCTGGTGGCTCATTAGATGGACTGGTCAAGGACTGGTATGACCAGCTCTCAGAAGCCATCAATGAGATCGCCCCCCGACGCCCTCTGCTCCCTCTCTCTAAGCTGGCCCCTTGGTTTACTGAGGAGCTGAGACAGATGAAGCGAGGACTTAGACGACTAGAGAGACGGTGGCGGTGAGCCCGCGATGGAGTATCAAGAGCATCCCATAGGACATTTATGAGATCCTATGAGGTGGCAGTCAAAACCGCAAAGAGACAATTCTACATGGCTGAGGTTGCATCTGCAAGCTCTCGCCCGGCGCAATTATTTAGAACCATTCGGTCTTTAACTGAGCTGCCACAGGGCAGACCAAATGTTAGGGAATTGGATATCAGCTGCGAGGCTTTTGCGAGCTATTTTGCAGATAAAGTCCTGCTACTCCGCTGTGACCTCCCGGCTACGATTGAGACAATGAGTGAATTCGAGGCCCCATGCGCGTCTTCTGGTCCCATTCTGGATCATTTCAGTCCACTCAGCCTGGAGGAAGTTGACAGATTGCTCTCAACTGTACACCCAACCACGTGCAGCTTTGACCCATGCCCCTCGTGGCTCATAAGAGCGGGCCGTGAGGGCTTATGTGGCACCCTCTGGGAGATTATTAACAAGTCCTTCATGGAAGGGCTGTTCCCGGGGTCACTCAAGGATGGGATGTCCATCCTCTCCTGAAAAAACCATCTCTGGACCCAGCCGTATTGGCCAACTACTGACCGGTGTCCAACCTGCCTTACTTGGGTAAGGTATTGGAGAGGGCGGTGGCAATTCAGTTGCAGAGCTTTATGGATGACACTTCCATGCTGGATCTGTTTCAGTCTGGCTTCCGGCCAGGCCATGGGACAGAAATGGCACTGGTCGCCCTCATGGATGACCTCCGGAGACATCTGGATCGAGGCGGTAGGGCGGCACTTTTGTTGTTAGATCTGTCGGCGGCATTCGACATTGTCGACCACCAGTTACTGATCCACCACCTCACCGATTTGGGGATACAGGGGCTTGCTTTACAGTGGTTTGCCTCTTTTCTCCATGATCGGGGACAGAGGGTTGTGCTTGGGGAACAGACCTCTCAGAGGTACCCACTGGTATGTGCAGTTCCTCAAGGGGCAGTGCTGTCCCCGATGTTATTTAACATCTATATGCACTCCCTTGCCCAGATTGCCCAGAGACACAGGCTTGGGTGTCATCAATATGCTGATGACACCCAGCTATATCTTCTGTTGGGCAGCCAGTCCGACTCTACCCCAGATGACCTGGAACGGGCGCTACAGGACGTAGCGGTCTGGCTCAGACTGAGCCGGCTGAAATTGAATCCAACGAAGACGGAGGTCTTGTGCCTGAGTCGGAATGGATTGGGGGTAGGGATCCCACTTCCGTCCTTCAATGGGGCGCCACTGGTGCCAGCGCCGAGAGTCAGGAGTTTGGGAGTGCTCCTGGATGCTTCCCTAACAATGGAGGCCCAGGTAGCAGCCACTGCCAATGCAGCCTTCTACCATCTACAGCTGATTAGGCAGTTGGTTCCCTTCCTCGAATGTGATGACCTAGCTACAGTGATCCATGCTATGGTCACCTCAAGATTGGACCATTGTAACGCTCACTACATGGGGCTGCCCTTGTCCCAGATCTGGAAGCTGCAGCTGGTGCAGAATGCCACAGCCAGGCTGCTGATGGGTCTCTCTGTGCGGGACCATATCCAGCCTGTGCTGAGGCTACTGCACTGGCTGCCTATAGCATACTGGATCCAGTTCAAGGTGCTGGTGCTGACCTTTAAAGCCCTATATGGTCAGGGTATTGCCTACTTGAAGGACCGCCTTTCCCCATATGTGCCCCAGAGAGAACTGAGGTCAAGCTCACAACATCGCTTGACCCTCCCTGGTCCAAAAGATGTTCAGCTGGACAGCACCAGATCCAGGGCATTCTCGGTGGCGGCCCCATACTGGTGGAACAAGCTCCCGGAGAACATCAGGGCCCTGCGGGACTTGAGCCAGCTGTCTGGAAAGGTGGGATAAAAATGCAATAAATAACTAAAATAAAATAAAAAAATTTTTTCAGTTAGAGCTGAAATTTTTTTTTCAGTTGGGTCCCCAACCTTTTTGAGCCTCTGGGTACCTTTGGGGTTCCACGAGGTGGAAGCCACCACAAATTGTAAGGGGGTGAGGTGACTAGTAGTCATTCTTTGACATTTCAGGCAGAGGATGCCTTTCAAAATGAACATATTGTTTAACATTATTTTCTTGCTTACATGCAGTTTACCTGCAATCACACGGTGAAGCCATGAAGCCTCAAAAATTCCCACAACTATTTAAAGTGCCACAACAGAGATGCAGCCAGATCCGCCAAGCCTCCAATGTGACTGCAGCCCTAGTGTGGTATAGTCATTAGAGTGTCAGACTAAGATCTGAAAGACCCAGGTTGAGATCCCCACTCTGCCACTGAAGCTTGTTGGGTGACCATGGGCCAGGCATGCACTTCACCTAACCTACCTCACTGGGTTGTTGTGAAGATAAAATGGAGGAGAGGGAGAATGATGTAAACTATTTTGGGCCCCCGTTGAGGAGAAAGCAAAGTTATAAATGAAGCAAATAAATAAATAGTGCTGAGTTAGTTTTAGAAATGGAAGCTAAGGAACACTACAGCATTTGGGTTGCATGATGCGCTAATACATTTCAAGAAAGGAGATCGTGTTTTGGTGAAATTTGTGACACTGGATCTCAACTTTTTTACTTGTACTAAACGCCATCTGAACTATAGTCACCAAATTAAGACTGGAAGGACAGAGGGATAATATAATGCTTGCCAGATTTAAAACTGGAAAACATGGAAAAAATTGTTGAGCAGATGAATACAACAGATGGAGAGATCTTAAGGGAAATAAAGTTTGGGAAAGCAAGCGACATGTTCTAGCAGTCATCAGTGATCTCACAGCATTAAAAGAGTCAATAATCAAATGGAATCTACACACTGCCAACCCATGCTAATGCCATCAGACAGAAGACATACATACAAACAGAATTGACAGGGCAGAACAGGGACTGGTATTGTAAAAATATTCATTCTGTGCAGATAGTATGCTGGAGACTGGGATGGAGAGCTGCCAGTTACAAGACAAAGAGCATTTAGGTATGTGGGGGAGATAGTCTTTTATTAGGATACAAGGTAAATTCTTTCTTAGCTTAAATATTACCTGTCTGCATTCATCACTGTGGGCTCTGCTGGACCATCCATGTGGAAGGCTTTTGACACACATTCAGGTTGTAAGCCAAACATTTAAGCTCAATTAACTCTTTTAGGGGCTTCAGGATTCATTTAAGTGCTCATTAGGCCCCTTCAAGACATGATGATTCAGAGAAACCCCAGTTCATGCTGAGCAGCCATAAGAAACAGAAAACTAGCAAGGCAGCCTGTTGGACCCTTTGATGACAAATGGGTAATAGGATTGCTGAAAGAGGATAGGTAGATTGTACTTAGTGTAGTCTTTGCATTTGTCTTCCCTGTGGAAGATGCTGAGTTGATACCTGTCCCTGAACCAAAACATTAAAAGAGTCTCCAATCTTACTACTGTAAATGATTTGTATCCCCTACTGCTTTCTTGGCTAGCAAAATGCCTTTCTGTGCTCACAATTCCAGTAAGATTTCTAACTGGGACTTCTCCTTTCAGCCTAAAACAGGGCAAGATTACTGCCCTTGGTTTAGGGAACCATTTTGAGATGTTCATCCCAACTGGAGCGGGGGATCAATTAGTGCTGGAAATGTGGTTTCCCATGAAAATTAAAACCAAATTGAATAACTTAAATGTCTGATTTAATGCAACCAAATCAAGGTTGAAAGAAAGGAAGACTAATAACAATAGAAAGTTTAATAATAAAAATGTATGTGTATCCCTGTTGAAAACCACTGTCTTAATTCCTTGGACTTTTGTTGAGCTATAATCTATTTATTTCCATTCCTTTGCCACCATAGCTTGAGGGCTGCATGTGGGTTATGACACATTTGAAAACAAACTTTAAAAAAGAAACTGTGAAAGGCAGCATAGCAATTAACTAAATATAGCAAATTAAAAAAAAGAACAATTGGGTTCACTCAGTTCCCTTTCTTACTACAGTCCCCATCTCAGAGGGCTTTTGTCCATGCAGGTCCCATGATCTCCCAGCATGGTATTTACAGAGGACCTCTTCATCCATTTTTCATCAGTGGAAAAACCGGTAGGATCCAGCTTATGACATGAAAATATACATCTCTATAGCTATGTTCATCACATGTGTTATCTAATCTTCCCTGCATTAAAACAACGTGGATGTACCAGAGCCTTTCTTCATGAAGATTGAAGTCAATAAATACAAGTGGGGAAATGTGGGAGGAACCATGGGGGAGGGACAGACCCCTGCTGCTGCTTCTCTTTGAGGAAGATTTTCCTGCCAAAACACTGTTCCCCTCTCTGGTTGAGCAGCCTTTTAGTAGTGTGTTTGATTTATAGAATTATAACTTTCTGTATGTCCCACCCTGTGATAGAGAAGTTATTTGGCTTTTGCCCAGACCAGAGATTTATTGTAACTCAGCAGGAGCCCTCTTATAAAACCCTTTGGAAATGGCACTTAACACGAAGTAAAGTTAAAACAAAAAAATTGATTTTATTAGCAGGAACAGTTGAATCAGGAATATGGCAGGGGACAGGAAGTTGAGGTAACTGTTATTGATTATACAAATTAGAATATTTTGAACAGGCAATAAAGTATATTTGAAGTTTATATTCTTAGAGACTCAGTTCTTAACTGTGAAAGGTTTGTTTGTCATTGAGATTTCTTTCAGTAACAATGTGTCTCAACAAAGTTTCAGAACTATTTTAGTTTCCTGGAAGTCAGTACTTCCTCCCTGTATTTTGAATACTTCCTTTGTGGGATTATAACTTTCCCCTTTTCACTCTTGAGGAGTCTGTTTCCCTTTTTACACAAACCAGGGGTCCCTTCTGAGTTGAACCCACTGGACAACTGGCTAAGAAATATCCTCCTCTTCCTAGGAGCGATAATCTTTTTCTGTTTAGCTGGACTGGCAGTTTCACCCTACTGTCCAATCCCTTCTGTCAAACCTAAACTCCAGTTCTGAAGACTGTGAATAAACAGAATTCAGCTAGGGCTGACAATTAGACTTTAAGTTCTGATTTTTGAACTTTTCCTCAGTTGTGTTGGTTCACAGTAAGGGCAAGGAGTTGTGTCCCTTCACTTCTCAAGTGACTGTCTGTTTCCCTCAGATCAACACACACACCCCTCCTGACGGGCAACTGCCAAGCCAAAGTCCAAACCACAACTGACTCCGACAAGACTGACTATGCTTTTGAAAGTTCTCCTCAGCTGGCGCTGACCAGTCAGAGAGAAGGGAGTGCGTGCAGGCAGCAGCCTGTCAATCAAACTGTGCTTTAGAGTGAGGCATTAACCTCTAATCTCCCAGCTCTCTGAATTTGATGCACTAAGTCTCCAGGTTTTGGAGGTCAGTTCATCGCAACCCCCCTTTTTTCTCTAACTGATTCTGTTTTCAATGTTCTGTATTTCTGGAACATATTTAGTCCTCAGTGGGCTGGTCTCCCCCTTCATCTTCTTCTTTTGGTTCACATCCCAAGACACGGTTTTATGCATACCTGGGGAGCCCCCAAGAGTATACAGAGCTCTGCTTTGTCTGTGGGTGACCTCTGGTTCTGCTGCTTTTATTACCAAAGCAGGGACTACATTCCCCTCCCCACTTTATGCCTGCACTAGCATCTTTACTCTTACATGAGGCAAGATAGCACCTGGGTGGTCAACAAGTAGTGAAATTTATTCAGAGTGGGATCATGAATGAACTTAGTTACAGCCTCTCTGCTAGCTGCTGTTTCCCCCCCCCTTGTGTGTTGCCTTTACTCACCACAAAACAAGTCCTGGCCCTGTGTTAAAGGACAGGGAGCTATGCAGCTGTGAGAAAGCTTTCTCATTTCCCACAGGAAACACATCTCTCAAGTGTAGTATAATGGCTTTCCCGCATTTGCCAAAAGTGTCACCTGCTGCCCAAGTGTTGAGAGACTGAAGGTGTGCTGAGGCAGGAGCAGCTGATTGCTTTCAAAGACCGCAAGGGAAGGGAAGGCAGTTTTTTTTAAAAAAAGAAGAAGTAAAATCAAATGTAAGATGTTTGAAAGAAACTGCCAAGAACACAGCTGGGTCATCACAGGGAAGCTAGGAAGCCTGAGGTGAGAATCTTAAAAGGCCCCTGCCTTTATAATGTACCTCGGCCCTTGCTCTGAGACATAGGCAAAGGCCTTGTTAACCTTTCCTCAAGAGGCATTAGAGAATGTTGTTCTTTATTCTTCTTCCATAGCTCCCCCATTTTGAACCATCTGGGATCCACTTGAGATGTGTAAGTGCAGAACTGCCAAAGTCTCAGGCTTGGCTGCATGTTCCATTTTTTCATGTTTATTTAAAAAAACAAAACAAAAAAACCTTTCTTCCTCTGCTGTTTCCTCACCAAAAATGTCACGTTTGAGCTGCTTTTACTACTCTGGGGGAAAATACAGAAAGGGGGGGGGGGAGTCATTTAAAATAAACAGGGAAAAGAGAATGTGTTACTGAGACTTTGGTTGTTTTTCAGGGAGCAGGCTAAAGAAGCTTGTGACTCAGCTAGCATAGGAACAAATCAGTGGGTGGAGCATAGGGTTGCCACACACACCCCAAGTGAAAGTGGGGGTCCCCCTCCACCAGACCCCATCACTCCTCTGCTGATCAGCTGGCTGGCAGGGGGGGGGCTTATCCAGAAAAGCGCATGCCCAGTCAACATTGTAGCAACATGTCTATGTCATTTCTGACATTACCCGGAAGGGATGTCATCACTTCAGCAATGTCAGGGTGACCCTCTGGTATTTGGGCAAAAACTCTATGGTAGTAGCAAAATTTACCATGGAGTTTTGCCCAAATACCAGAGCATCACCCCAACTTTGCTGTCATGATATCACTTCCAGGTCACATTGGAAGTGACGTAGGCACATTGTTGCAACATCAGCTGGGCCTCCCTCCTACTCCCGGTAAGTCCCCCCATCCCCTGCCAGTACCAAGAGGGACGAGGAAACCCTAGCAGAGCCAATGTCATGTCACTGGTCCTTCAGCTTTTGCTCAGTTCAAACTGTGTATGCTAAATGCTGTCAAGTCGCTTCCGACTTATGATGACCCTATGAAACAATGACTTTCAAAATGACATTCTATCATTAACAGCCTTGTTCAAGTCTTGCAGAGGGCTACGACATTCTTGATTAAGTCAATCCACCTCATCGTAGGCCTTCCTGTTTTCCTACTACCTTCAGCTTTTCCTAGTCTTATTGTCTTTTCCAGTGACTCTTGTTTTCTTATAATGTGACCAAAGTATGACAGCCTCAGTTCAATCATTTTAACTACTAAGGAGAGTTCAGCTTGATTTCATCCACAACAGATTTATTTGTCTTTTTGGCAGTCCACAGTATCTATAAAACTCTCCTCCAAAACCACATTTCAGATGAATTAACTTTCAAATGATCCAAACTGTGAGCCTTGTTAAAACAGTTGTTGATGACCAGTGGTTATAGGAAGAAGAAGAAGAAGAAGAAGAAGAGAAAGTTATAGGAAGTATCAGTGACTTGAAACCTCACTGCAAAGCATCTGCTAAATGGGTGTTTGGCCCACTGTTTGTCAAGAAAGAATACTTTAAGACTTCATTGAGATGCAACTATTGATGCCTCTACAGTGCACACATAGTTGGGGAAACTGGTTGAATTATTACCATGTATGTCTCCATAGTTAACATTTTGTAGTAGAGAATGTACACCTTAAATAGAGTTTGTAGGTTACAAGTGCATTGATGGAAAGTGCCATCAAGGCATAGCTGACTTTTGTGACCCTGTAGGGTTTTCAAGGCAAGATATTAACAGAGGTGATTTGCCATTGCCTGCCTCTGCATTGTAACCCTAGACCTCCTTAGTGGTCTCCCATCCAGATACTAACTAGGGCTAACCTTCAGGTGGGTAGATGTGTTGGTCTGAAGCAACAGAACAAAGTTTGGGTCCAGTGGCACCTTCAAGACCAATTAAACTTAAGACCAAGTTTAATTCTGGGTATAAGCTTTCATGTGCATGCATCTGAAGAAGTGTGCATGCACACAAAAGCTTATACTCAGAATTAAACTTTGTTGGTCTTAAAGGTGCCACTGTATTTCAACTTTGTTCTAGGGCAAATCTTGTGTAGCTTCCAAGAACCAATGAAATCAAGCTAGCCTGGGCAATCCAGGTACCTTAACTTTGTCAAATATCTGACAGCTTAATTCCCAAGAATGATGAATGTCCTAACTATAAAATTACATTCTTGAAATAATTTTAATCCAATATCTATCTATTTTCTGTCTAACAAACATTTCACAACCATGATATTAAAAGTTTCACTCTGCCATGTTCTGTCAGAATTTTCCATTGGGGGGAGGAGTGAACAGATATTCCTTCACTGCATCCTAAGGAAGAAATAATTGGAGGTCTGATAGCAGACAGGACTGCAGTAGGAGCTGTATGCTGCACTGGCTTCCTGAGGGAATATGGTTGCAGATTTTGATCGCACCACCGCCAGTCAACCATAGTGGGAGCGAATGTCACCTTCCAGAGCAAAATGTCAAAATAACTTTTCTTTGTCAGGCCAGAATGTCACCCATAAAATTGAAAAAATAGAGCCATTTATGAGCATTGAGGTTATGCGTGCTTTCTTTTTCTTTTTTTAAAACAGATGTGTTTTTATAATGTGCTTAAAATGTATTTTTAAATGTATTTTATCACACACACACACAATTCTTTGCTTTTAACAGTCTGCTGAGCTGAGCATCAGTTGTGTACAAGCCCAATTTGCAGATTTTTTCCAAGTCATCCTGATGTATAAAACCTGCCAGATCAATTGGTGTGGTCTAGGATGCTCTTCAGCTGGGGCACCTACCTTTGTCTGACATGCAGGGCAGGGTTTGGTGGCTCTGTTCCTTTCCCAAGAACACACCATCTGTTTCCCCACCACCACTTCATTGCAACTTTGGGCTGATCTCCAGGGCTCATATGGGTTTAAATGGCTCTTCAGTGACACAAGGAAACTTGGGAAAGATCCTGTCCTTTACCTATCAAAGGGGACACAATTACATTCCATTGGGCAGGGTTATAACCAAAGCTCCCTCTAAGCTGTGGAGTCTTGTGAGCAAAAATTCTACTTTGTGAGCTACTGGTATTAAAGTTGTGAGTAAGAGATTTGGCTACTGCATAAATTAGTTTGCTCTGGAGCCATCCTTCCTGAGCTATGACAAAAATGTGTGAGCTGGAGGCTAAAAAACTGTGTGTTAGCTCACACTAACTCAGCTTAGAGGGAACACTTATAACATGTAGTGATTATAAACAGGTGTGCTACATTCTTTTTTTTTTTTTTTTACTACACTGGAAAATTTCACCTGGCCGATTTCTTTCTGCCTATCATGCTCCTTGCTAAAAGCACAGATGCCCTAACAGAAAATAAGGAGTGGACATAGTATTGATGGAGAGGAATCACATGCTGCAATGTAGCTGCCAATAGCTACACTAATACCAGGGCCTTGACCACATTCTCTGTGTATAGCAGCACACTGAACCTAACACTGGCTCCTGTTAGACGTTGGCCCATTTAGTGCTGCTAGGTCCACAGCATTCCAAATCTTCACGGTACAGAGCCTGGTGATGTCACGGGGTGAGGGCCAGGTGATTCACAGAGAGTATCACTTTGAATGGTATTCCACATGCTACTAGGAATCCTATCATATGGCAGGGGTCCCGAACATGGTGCCCATGGGAGCCATGAGTGCCTTCATGCTGCCACCTTTCCTGGGCCTGCCAAGTCTGGCAGGGCCAGGTGGGACTTTGCCCAGCAGGGCTTGTGACTGGCCACTTGAGAGCTGATCGGCTGTGCAGATTTTTTAAAACAAAATTGCTTCAGCAGGAGCTGCCACCATGGCACAAGGATCTTCAGTGTGTGTGTGTCACTGTTCCATCCCTATTTCCCATGTGCAATGGCTACCATAAGCAGACATGCACAGCGGCATTGAAAGGAAAAAACCATTGAGTGTGTTCACTTGCTGGCAGCCTAGAGATTTCATTCTGCCACCCCGATGATGAGCTCCCAAGCTGAGTCTCGGGGCCAAAGCTTGAGCATTCCTAGTCCCAGTTGGAACTGCTCTTGCTGCTATTTAAGTTTCAAACTGTGCTATCAAGCAGTACAATAGATCATTCAGTCTCCTGTTTCCTGTGCAATTCTTGGGCATGGTGAGTTGAAACACTTCTGGACCACAAGAGAAAGAAACGTTTGTATGCATCGGTTCACAGATGCAACTGTAGCTGCCATAACTCTGCAGAAGTAGGCTGCTATTTTTTCTTGTGGGCAAAGGTTCCATGCTTCAGACAGTTGTGTCACAGGCTGGAATCAAGAGGAATTGATGTCTCCATGCCCTAGAGAAGAAGAAGAGATTGGATTTATATCCTGCCCTTCACTCACTTGGAGTCTCAGAGCGGCTTACAAACTCCTTTCCCTTCCCCTCTCCACAACAGACACCCTGTGAGGTAGGTGGCGCTGAGAGAGCTCTGAGACAACTGTCCTTGAGAAAACAGCTGGTACAGAGCTTATGGCTTGCCCAAGGTCATCCAGCAGGTGCAAGTGGAGGAGTGGGGAATCAAACCCGGTTCTCCCAGATTAGAGTCCACGCAGTTAACCACTACACCAAACTGGCTCTCACTACAGTAGAGCACTACAGCCCCAACCCCAAGAGCATACAGCAAGGAAGTGCACAGCACCATGTGCAGCACCATTTATTCTGCCTGCAGTGGGCTGATTTACAGTAAGAAGAATCAAGGATATGTAGCCACACTCCACTCAACCACCTACTTGTGGGCCAATTTAGAGAATCAAAAGAATCAAGTCAGTGCCAAGGTAGATGGAATATGTACTTTAGAGACGAGCAGCTGGGAGAGGTAATGTGTGGTCTGTAAGCCTCATGGAATGTAGAACATCAGCTCTTAGTTCTTTTTCCTGTCTCTTATTCTATTCTACTTGTGTATTTTTTTAAAAAAAGTTCTTTAACTCAGGTAGTTTGTTAGGCTGCAATTAAATATGAATAGGCTAGTTTCCATACTGATTTCCACATACAAAAATGTAATTTTACACACATGCAAGCCTTTTAAAAATATAGTTCAGGATGTCATGGTCATCTTACTTGATTGATAGTTAGTTTACCTTTATTGGCATTATAACATCTTGCTTGATGTTTTTCCTTTTCAGATCTAACTGGTGTTTAAATGAACAGGTAAGGAAATGGTAACTGCGGCTCCTGGTTCTTGTTATATTTCAGAATAGTGGCAAAATCCCCTAATTTGCTATAGCTGTAGTAGCTAGAAGATGCAGTGAAAGGAAAATGGTAGAACAAATCACCACCCACTGCTTTGGCTTAAATTTCAGGGATCTAAATTTATACGCTTTTATGAATATCAGCTTTAATTACATTTGCCCATATGTGAGTCTGGCCTTCAGCTCATATATTAAATAGATAACCTTGAAGGTTTCCTGTGAGGTAATTCTCCTGCTGGGACAAACAAATCCAGCACAGAACACCACACCTGCCCCATTCGGTTAACAAACAGGCCACTTTGTTCTTATATACCAGTGTTTTGCAGGTACTGCTCTCCAGCAGGAAAATACTCGATGTCTTACTATGTCAAACTCATTGTGAGCTGGGGTTGGGGTGAGGTGGGCAGGTCTGGTTGGTTAAACCTGGAGTAAGATCACATCTGAAATAATACCAATGGAGACCGACATTTTTAAAATCAGAAATTTCCCTGTTATGAAACAAAAAGTTTTAATTCTTTACATGGTATGTCATAGATGGCAAAGGAACCTGTGTCTGCAAATAACTTTTAGATGGTTTCTTGTATCCACTGCTGGCATCTTGATCCCCTCATGCTACTGACAGGCCAATAATATCCCATGTCTCTTCTTTAGACTAGAAATGACCTGAACAAAATCCCAAAGAAGTACCCGTATCAGTCTGTTGGAGCAAAAGTAGACATGAGTCTTGTAGCCCCTTAAAAACTAACACATTTTTATTCCAGCACAAGCTATCATGGACTACAGCCCACTTCATTAGATGCATGTAAGGGGCCCTCACAAAGTGTATAAATTATGCAAGGTTATAGAGAATGAGGCTGCAGTCACACACACTAGATAATCCATTTCCAGTGCACTTTCCAACTGGATTTTGCCAGTTCACACAGTAAAATCCAGTTGAAAAGTGGATCGAAAGTGGATTATTTATTATGTGTGGCCTAAAAGTGAAATGATGTCAAACAGCTAGCGATACAAAAGGTAAACTGAGGGAAAAGAACAGCAGTGAGGCTGAGGCATACAATGTACACCAGGAACAGGGTGAGTTTTTAACCTACATTCAGATTCCAGCTACAGATTCTGTCTTCGGTTATAGAACTTGGGGTTTGAATGAAAAAACAAAAAACCCTTTTTCATGGCTTGGCAAAAAGGAAGGGGGGATCCAGGTAAGCTCACAGGTATTGTCCAACGACGAGAAAGATGAAGGTCCTAGGTCCTGAAAACAATCATAAATAAGGGAAGGAGGGGAGTTCTTGGGGTGAAGATGAGGTGTGTTGAAAGAGGTGTTATTTATTTATTTAATAAATTTATATCCCAGCCTTCTCGCCATTTGGCCAGCTCAGGGCAGCTAACAGCATACATAAATATACATTAAAACTCCAATATTAAAACAAAATCACATTTAAATCACAATATAAAACTATAAATATACAGTGCATAGCTATACTAAAAGATGGTGATCTTCTGTTATCATTGTTCCCCATTGAGCTGGGATTTGGGGAAGATATTCCAACTGGCCCAAACTGCAGTTAAGACACAACAAAAATAATCAGCAGATTATATATATTGTGGATGCAATTCAATATTAATAACCAGCCCAGATAGAGTGTCTCAATGAAATGTGTATACACAAACAAACAAGATTTTTAAAAAGTTAATAAGAAGTTTACAGTATTATTGCAGAAAGGCTAGACATGTTTCATCTTAATGGTTCATAGACTGCAAATTCTTCCCTGGCTCATAATCATAAAAAAACAATACATCAAGAGAACTGTCAGGGTATTTCCCTGTTTGTTATCCTTAACAGCAGTTGAAGAATATGTCAAGTATGATTTTGAGTTTTCCACCTCCCTGCCCCCTCAACACATGGGAATCAATATTTGTAAATCGGGGGGACAGGACGACAAGTTGTATGACCTGTCAAACAGAGTCAAATAAGGGGCAACTGAAATCAGAAGTACATACAAAGAAAACAGCTCGTCTGATCAATTTATAAGGCAATGTATTCTACACTGGAGTTCCACTCGCTTTTACTAGGCAAAATACAGATCTTTACTCCTAAGAGGCTATTCCATACATACCATTTGAACAGTGTAAGAAGAGCACACTGTTTGAAGCTTAACCCACATCTGGCACAAGAACAGTGTGATTGTGCCTTCAAGTCACAGCTGACTTATGCAACCTCAGCAAGGGGCTTTCAAGGTAAGTGAGAAGCAGAGGTGGTTTATTGATTGATTGATTGAAGTTCATTTATACACCACTTTTCTCCCCAATAGGGACCCAAAGCAGCCTACATCCTTCTTCTCTCCTCCATTTTATCCTCATAACAACCCTTTGAGGAAGCATTAGGCTGAGAGTGTGAGACTGGTTCAAGGTCACCCAGTGAGTTTACATGGCATGAGTTGGGATTTGAACCTGGCTTTCCCAGATACTAGTCAGACACTTTTAACCATTACACCGTGCTGGCTGTGCCATTGCCTTCCTCCACAGAGTCTTCCTTGGCAGTCTCTCTTCCAAGCACTGACCCTGCTTATCTTCCAAGATCTGGTGAGACTGGGCTATACCATGCTGCATTCCCTCAGTGTGTGATTACATGTGTAATAGGGCCCTAAGAAACCAGTCTGTCTGTGGCAAGTCCTTAAAAAGATGAGAGTACCAGACCACCTCACATGTCTCCTAAGAAACCTGTATAAGGTTCAAGAAGCAACAGTTGGAACTAGACATGGAACAACTGATTGGTTTAGAATAGGAAAAGGAGTACGACAAGGATGTATATTGTCACCCTGCTTATTTAATTTATATGCAGAGTACATCATGCGAAATGCTGGCCTGGATGAATCACAAGCGGGAATTAAGATTGCTGGGGAAAACATCAACAATCTCAGGAACACAGACAATACCACTCTAATGGCAGAAAGTGAAGAGGACCTAAAGAGCCTCTTTCTAAGAGTGAAACAGGAGAGCACAAAAGATGTTTTGAAACTCAACATCAAAAAAACGAAGATCATGGCATCCAGCCCCATCAGTCCTTGGCAAATAGAAGGGGAAATCATGGAAGCAGTGACAGACTTCACCTTCCTGGGATCCAAGATCACTGCAGATGGTGACTGCAGCCATGAAATTAAAAGATACCTGCTCCTTGGGAGGAAAGCTATGGCAAACCTAGACAGCATAATAGAAAGTAGAGACATCACCCTGCCAACAAAAGTCCACATAGTCAAAGCTATGGTATTCCCAGTAGCAATGCATGGCTGCAAGAGCTGGACCATAAGGAAGGCCGAGCACCAAACAATAGATGTGTTTGAATTATGGTGCTGGAGAAGACTCTTGAGAGTCCCTTGGACTGCAAGGAGATCAAATCAGTCAACCCTAAAGGAAATCAAGCCTGAATATTCCCCAGAAGGACAGATAGTGAAGCTGAAGCTCAAATACTTTGGGCACCAAATGAGACGGGAGCCCTCACAGGAAAAGCCCCTGATGCTGGGAAAGACTGAAGGTCAAAGAAGAAGGGGACAGCAAAGGATGAGATGGTTAGACAGTGTTATCGATGCAATGAACATGAAGTTCAGCAGGCTCCAGAGGATGGCGGTGAACAGGAGGGCCTGGCATGGTATGGTCCATGGGGTCGCGAAGAGTCAGACTCGACTGTGCAAATGAACAACAACAAAGAAACCAGTCTGGGGAGACCCAGTATGGATTGCAACACTGGGGATGGAGGATTTCTTTCAACCTGTGCTTGATCAAAAACACCCCCCCCTTCCTGGCTGCTTAAACATGATACAGGCACAATGTTGCCATCTACCTTTCCCCCCTACCCGTTTCAGTTGGGGAAACAACATGGGAGAAGAGCTCATGCCCTTTATCCTGAGAGCTGCAGCTATAGTCCATACTAGTTCCCCCTGACCACTTCTTAGGACCCAGATTTTTACTCATTTCATTTGCTTGTTGATTTGTATTGTATTTCTGTATTGTTGCAGGCCACTTTGGGTCCCCATTGGGGAGAAAAGCAGGATGTCCATAGTTAAATAAATAAGTACATTAAAAAATAAACTGTATATCAGGAGTTCCAGTGCACCAATATTGCATGTCCTTTTGTCCCAAGTTTATTTAAGACTTCACCTTTCCCTGTGTTTGGTTCTTTCCCACTAATGTCCCAGAAATGTGCTGCCGGTTACATAACTATCTTTTCCCTCAATTTTATTTTTCTTGCTTTTATTGCTTTCTCATGTTGGTTATTAACTCCCCAGGAAATCAGGCTATTTTGAGAAACTTTTTATAAGTAATTAATATAAAGGTTTCTAGGGAAGGAGAAAGAAAGTCAGCTGTATCCTGAAAGAATTTGAATGAGGAATAAAAAATCTTGGATTGAGATACCACCCAGAGAAAATAAAAGAGTCCTGTTCCATTAAGAGCCTAGTCCAGTCATACAAACACACAGCTGCTTAACTGCCCTGGGTGTGACATATTGAATAATAATATAATGAGTGAACATTTGCACAGCATGGGTTGGCTCTAACCAACAAGCTTTTCCACTGGTGAAAAAGGGAGGAGTGGGTCCCCTTAAACCACCAAAGGGGCTATGTTTGGGACCATGGAACCAGCATGGACAAAAGCCATGAGGGATGAGAAGTGCAATAAGGAGGGTAATTGGATGAGATTGAGTTTAAAAATGCTGATTGGATTCAACCCCATGACTGGCAGTGCAATACTGATGTAACTGTCTGGGATTACACTGTAAATGCTCACAGCATTCCACACATATTCTCTCACTAATATTTACTATGCCCTTACAATGTAATCCAGTATTACTGGGTTGCATCCTACCCCTTCCTACCACTAAGCAAAGCTGGAAGCCTTCCTCTGATTAAATTGGATTGGAGAGACATTTAAAACTGGTAGGATAGGGGTAGGATCCTCTCCATTATCTTCCACATCATGGATGGGGGTGCAGAGTTTGAAAGACTATGGCTAGGCCAAATCCAGTGGGCAACTTTATAATCCTTGAGATCTGGAGCAACTGTAATTCATGCAATTATTACAGTGTTATTACCAACAACATAAAGAAATCAAGCATATCTGTATTTGTCAGTTGGAGGTGTGGCAATAGCCCTCTTTCTAGTAAATTTGTTGCTTTCTTTGGAAGGTTAAAATATTATCATGCCTGAGCCTTTAAATTATCCTCCAGGGCCCTTCATGCCCTGTTGGAATATGCAAGGTCTATTGTGCACAGATAAAGAAGATGACAAGAACATCCTGTAGGGGGCAGCAGATGGGGACAATTAGTTAGCATAGTGAGATTAGAGACTTCCTACTATTTTCATATAGTCTCCTTTCTGTCTCCTGATCAGCTCAGTTAGGGCTCTTTCTTGCTCCTGCTGAGAACTGTTAGTCTGCTGACTCCCTTCTAGCTAGTTAGACAGACTTCCCCCCCCCTCTCCTCTTTCTTACAAACTTTGTTTTCTTTTTAATAAACTGACTTTATTCTTTAAACAGCTTGTGCTTCACTTTACTGCATATCTACACTCTGCCAAGATGCTCTATCCTCAGAAGTAAGTTGGGTGGCAACTAAGCACAGGGCTCTTTCTGTTATGACACATTATTTGGGGGATTTTCTCAGTTGGCATTCTACCTGGCACCCAGTCTGAACATTTTTTAGTGCCGGGCTAAAGCTTCTTTTTTGTCACTTGGGCATTCATGATGCTTATTTTGAAATGTTTTAGCGGATGGTGTTGGGATTCATTAGGAGGCACTGCTATTAGGCTTTAAATGTTTTTTTTTAAATTAAGATCTGGTCTTGAAGTCTATTGGTTGCCCTCTAGAACCTAAAAGCATCAGAGCGTGTTTAAGGAGTCTGCAGGTTTTCTTGCATAATCTGTTTCCCTTGAAAAGAAATTATTCTCAAAATGTGCTTGGGCACAATTGGAGATGCCACAAACTCTGCAGCAAACATGTTTGGCAGGAGAACATGTCATGTTTGATAGCTGCAGTTGCCTTGTTATCTAGTCCCTGCTCATGGTAATACCAATTATGGATGCACCATGGAGATATTTTGGCTGACATAGACCCAGGGACCAGGATAGCTAACTTCCAAGTCAGGTGTGGAGTTCTCCTCAAATTACAACTGATCTCCAGACTACAGTGATCACTTACGCTGTGGAAAATGGCAGCTTCAGGGGGTAGACAGGCCTGTAGGAGGTTGAATGATCGCTCCTAGATACCCTCTTTCAAGAGCTGGAGCCCAGAAATCCCCTCAGTTTTTGGAGGGGATGCGGGTAATGAAAAGATAAGGGAGACAGCTGAAGCGACCGTAAAGGAAGACACAGGATGAATCTGTTAAGATCTGGGCGAAAGCTCATTTCAAAGCATACTCCATGGCAGTGATGGCAGCAAAGAAAAAAGATTCCTCCACCACCACATTTGCATAGTGTAGCCTGGGAGTGCTGTTCTGGGTGATCAGAGGCCTTTTGGGATCTGGCCTGCAGGAGAAGGTGGACGGTTCGGTGGCCGTTGTGACCATTTTGCTCAACACTTTGCAGGTCAAATCTCTCATCTGTTCTGACTTGGACTCAACATTAATAGTGACTGACAGGGGTCAGTTGATGCCAGGGTGCTGACCTGTCCAGCTGTTTGCAATATTTTTCAGTTTATTCAGTCTGAGGGTTTGGACAGGATCCTCAGAAGTTTGAGATCTAGTATCGGCTTGTATGACCCTTCCTGGCTACTTAAATTTGCTGGGAGGGGGGACTGGCTGACTGGGTCTGAAAGATGGTTAATGCCTCTTTGAGTGAGGGGGTCATCACTGGAGCCTTGAAACAGGCTATGTTGCATCCAGGGGTCATTTCCAAGAAAAAGAGGTGCATGAGCTCGTTAGCATAACTTATTTGCATATGCCACTCCCCCTGACATTACCGGGAGTGTGTCACAAGGCAATACCCACTGCTCAGGCTCCACCCCAAAAATCTCCAGGTGTTTCCCAACTCAGAGCTGGCGAGCTAGCTTTAAGCTGATTTTACATCTGACTTTCCCGCTGGAATTATTCTAGTTCCAAAAAATCCTGCCCATACCTCTGTGCGGTGTGAAACCGTGCTGCCACTGAAATGTCCATATCTACTAATTGCCCTCCTGTGGTCAAACTAGTATTATACCGCTTTATTCTGCTTTAAACAATTGTGGTTTCTTAGTGCACTTAAACCCACTGGAGTGAAATTTCACACCACTGTGAAATCAGCACAGGAAAAGACAGCAGTCAAACTACTTTAGAGGGGAGGTGTAAAATCAGCCTTACACTTTGACTAAAGACACTTTCGGTTTCCTTTGCTCTTGCAGGGAAGCTACCCTACAACAAGCATGAAAATACAGATCAAGTTAGCATGCTTTTGCTTTTTTCCACAGCACGTCACCGTATGTGCCCGCTTTTGGGCTTGTTACTACCGGAATGGCATTCCTGCGCGTTTCTGCTGGAAATGACCCCTGGTTGCATCCACTTCTAAATAAGCCTACTCTGGATCTAGGAGACCTCAATAACTATAGATCAGTCTCAAACAGTCCATTCTTGAGCAAGGTAATTGAACAGGTGGTGGCTGGACAAGTTCAAGCTTTCCTGGATTAAACGGATAGTTTGCATCCTTTCCCATCTTGTTTAAGACCTGGTTATGGGACTGAAACTGCCTTGGTTGCCCTGGTGGGAGATGGACAGAGGGGGTACAACTCCATTGATTCTTCTGGACCTCTCAGTGGCTTTTGATACCATCGATCATGGTATCCTTCTGGACCACCTGGATTGGAAGGCATTGTCCTGTAGTGGTTCCAGTCCTACCTTGAAGGTAGGTTTCAGAACGTGGTGTTGTGGAACTGATACTCACCCTGTTGTCTTTGGCTTGTGGAGTCATCCAAGGCTCCATCTTGTCCCCAGTGCTGTTTGACATCTACATGAAACCACTGGGTGAGTTAATCCAGAGATTTGGGCTGGGCTGTCACCAGCATGCCAGTGACACTCACCTCTGTCTTGTGCTTCCAGCCAATACCAGGGAGGCTGTAGAAACCCTGAACCAGTGCCTGAAGGCAGCTTTGGAGTGATTGCAAGCTAATAAACTGAAGCATAATTCTGACTAGATGAAAGTGCTACTGGTGAAAGGAAAGTCTGACCTGGGCTTTAAAGTGTCATTTGTTCTGAATGGGATTGCATTTCCCATGAAGGAACAGGCCTGTAGTCTGGTGATGCTTTTGGATCCAGGCCGACTGCTGGATAAGCAGGTGGCAGCTGTGGTGAGGAGAGCCTTTCACCAGCTTTGACTGGTTAGCTAGCTGTGGCCTTTTCTGGGCAGAAAAGATCTGGCCACTGTGGTATATCCTTGGTTACATCCAGATTAGATTACTGCAATGTGTTCTGCATGTTGCTGCCCTTGAAAAGCATTTAGAAACTTTAGTTGGTACAGAATGCTGCAGCCAGGATGTTGAATGGAGTGGGTCATAGGGACCATGTCATTCCAGTCATGGCTGGCCAGTCTACACTGGCTCCCAGTTTTGCGTTGCCAGGTCCCCCTTGGCCACTGGCAGGGGATGGGGGAATAGGGTTGTCAGATCCAGGTTGGGAAACTCATGGAGATTTGGGGAGGGAGCCTGGGGAGGACAGGGACCTCAGTGCAGTACAATGCCATAGAGGCCACCCTCCAAAACATCCATTTTCTCCAGTAGAACTGACCTCTTACTCCCTTCTGAATCTATCTGACCACTGCAGTCATCTTTGGAGGCTCTGCTTCAAATGCCCCTGCTTTCTGAAATTAAGGAGGTGGCAACCCAAGAGTGGGCATTTTTAGTCTTGTCACCAAAACTCTGGAACTTGCTCCCCAGGGAGATTCATCTGTCCTCTTTTGTTGCCATCTTCCACCAGCAGGTGAACAATATTTTTGTTTCATTTGCCATTCCCTCAGTTATCCCTCCTTCCTGTCAAAAGTTGTTGTTTTTATGGTTTTGTATGCATAATTTAGTCCTGGTTTTAATAGTTTTAATAGTGCGTTTTTGTTGGTTTAAACTATTTTTAAGATGTGGTTTTATTATCTGTTTTTGTTAGCCATCTGGTGACCCTTATGAGGGCACAAAGGCAGATTATAAATGTTGTAAAATAAAAAAATACATTCTGTTTACACCAAAGTAGGTTTCTGTCCAAAAATTCTATGGTAGGAAGGTCTGAAGGTGTCCAAGTGAAAACCCAAGTATATTTCATAATGGGTAATTTTATCATAATAGACAATGTCTAATAAACCACCAATAGAGGAAACATTGCAAGAGTTGCCACCAGTACCTGAGAAGATGTCAAAAAGAAAACATGGGCTCATTGTACCAGGGAGTTCCTGACTCACAGCCACATCAGTTCCAATGCTCTCTCTAAGCTGTGGAGTCTTGTGAGCAAAAATTCTACTTTAAGTGAGCTGGGGGCTAAAAAACTGTGAGCTAGCTGACACTAACTCAGCTTAGAGGGAACACTGATCAGTTCCCATGGGGGGCTTTTCCCCAAGGAAGCTACAGAATACATTGAACTGTGACTGTAAGGAGATATTAGTCTATGCTATAGAGAAGTAATAGAATATTTTCAATATAAAATCTGGATCAGGTTAGCTTCCTGGCTACATGCTAAGGAACTTTGCATTATCTCTTGATAAATATAGAGTCATTGCTAAATTAGTTTGGGTAGGGACTTCAATGGAGTTTAATACCATAGAGTCCACTGTCCAAAGTAGCCATTTTCTCCAGGCAAACCGATCTCTGGCTCACCTGGAGATCAGCTGTAATCTCAGGAGATCTCCAGTCACCACTTGGGGGTTGGCAGCCCTAAAGGGATCATAAGCCAGCTGTGATTTGACCGGGGGGGGGGGGGGGGGGGAAGAATGAACAATATTTCTAAATATTTTCAGGTGTCACAAAAGCAGAAATCAGTTCTTAGTAGCAAAAGAGTAGTTCACCTGGAGGGTCTGGGGATTGTGCAAAGAAGATCCGGAAAGCAAATTATTGCAGGTATAAGTAAATAATGAAACACACGTGAATGCAGAACAATTGTTCAGTGGACAAAAAGACAGACTGCTCCCTGTTGATATAACTTACAATGAAGTCTTCTTCTGCCATCTTAATTCAGATCAAGAGTCAATACAGATGCAAAAGTTCGTTATGCATTCCAGATAATTGTACCTGCTGACTTTAAATGTTGTGAAAGCAGACCATTTCAGGCTTGCATTAATAACTTCAAATGTAGCACACTGTGCAATCTTTGCTTCTGAGGTGTTGGTAACTTGCTGAATTACCATGATTGTCACATCCTGGCAGCAGCACAGCAATGGGGCAGAAGGAGGCACCCTGGGGATCAGTAAGGGCATGGCAGGAGCAGATTGGAGAAAGGACATCCAGGGCCAGTTCCTGAGTGAGAAAACACCTACTCCAGGGCAAAAGTCTTCTTGAAAGAAAAAACCTTCTGTAGATAAGCCCAGGGCAGCAGGAACTGGGAAGACAAGGAGAAGGAGGTGGTGGGGGAAGTACTTGGCTGGGACCAGCTAGGAACAGGGAGGGAGAGTAGTCAGTCTAGCCTAAACTCCCTACAATTGGTAGGGAATGGAAAGGTAGCACAACTGGCCAAGAGGACAAAATTGCCACTGGGCCAGGCCTGGGAGATAGGATTGCCATCCACCTGAAGGGGGGGGGTTCTCCCTGATTTTGGGGCCCCCGCCTGATCAGCTTGCTGGCCAGCCTTGCTCCCAAAATGCTCCATGGCTTCTGATGTGCCAGGTGCAATGACATCACCTAGAGGTGATGTCATCATGCTGGCCATGTCGTGGGACACTCTAGCATTCAGCCAAAAACTCTATGGTGACAATAGAGTTTTTGGCTGAATGCTAGAGCATCCCCCTGCAACATGCCTGGCACAATGTCATCACTGCTGGGTGATATCATTGTGCTGGGCACATCGGATGCCATGGAGCTCTTTAGGGGCGGAGCTCCCCCACCGCTGCAAGGTAGGGACCTGGCAATCTTACTGGGTGCCCTAGCTACTGCTGGTGATCTCCCAGAAGATGAGGTGACCAGAGCTCCCAGGTGGCCAGAGCTACAGGCTACCAAAACCAGCCAAAGGACCTCAGCAGAAGAAATGGGCTTAAGAACCTGGGTGGAAGCAAGCGCAGGCCCTAAGGGACAAACCAGCCATGCTGCAGGATGGCTGTTAACCTTGAAAACTGCTGAGCGGAGCTGAGGTAGTCAATACAAGGGCAACTTTGGTATCCCTTGAGCATTGACTCATCTTTGAACACACACAGATATACCCTGGCACATGCCTAGGGGGATGGGGCCCCTGGCTTCAGGGGCATCACAACTGCATGTATAATAACACACCAGTCCGGCATGCCTGAGCCCTATTTCATGCAGCTGGCTGAATTAACCGCATTCCACAAGGTTAATTAGATTGCTCATGCTGGTTGGTTTCCAACTAGTTACCTGGAAGGGCAGGGCTTCACTGCTTCTTTCCAGTTCTTGGAATCATTAAGTCACCCTTGGTGCTTCTTCTTCCTTCATGACTTCAATCAACAGTCATCCTGAAATGAATGAAACTACACTGGTATTACCAAAACCTGTGGTTAGGATCACATGTGTGTGAGGCTCAGATTCGATGCAATGGCAGCAGACCCATTTGGCTAAACCTAGGTCTTCTTTCTTTATATATCATGCAGAGATTAGGCTGGCCTGATTTGTGCAGCAAATAAGGTTCATTGATAGAGGGCCCAAGAATGGGGCTGGGAAATGGTCCCCTTAACAAGGTGCAGGAGGACTTGAGCTGAGTTGCCAGTCCATGGTCAAGACACAATTTATTTATGAGAGCCAGTTTGGTGTAGTGGTTAAGAGTGTGGACTCCACTCTGGGATGCAGCTGCTGGTGTGACCTTGGGTCAGTCACAAGCTCTCTCAGAGCCCTCTCAGCCCCACCTACCTCACAGGGTGTCTGTTGTGGGGAGGGGAAGGGAAAGGAGATTTTATACCACTCTGAGACTTCTTCAGGTAGTAAAGGGCGGGATATAAATCTTAACTCCTCCTCTTCGTTTCAGAAATAAAGCGGGACATTTTTTCAGATAGAAGAGAGATTTATATGCTAAATATTCATTCTGCCCAAGACCTGCCTGCCTGCAGTCTCTCTCCCACTTTCTCCCAGTTAGGTGCCAATAACAGAAGTGAACCTAACCGGGAGAAAAAGTAGCACAGAGGAGAGTCTATGGGGAATAAAATGGCAGCTCTCTAGAGTGATCAGCTCCCTTTTCACGCTTGCCTCTTGTAGCTCTAAAACCTGGAACTTGCCCTGTCTTTATATGTGATTGGAATGGACCCAGATTAAGACAAACAGGCCCGCTGTTGTCATCTATAGTTAAAGTCTTAGACAATTACACTTCTCGCTGGTTTTCTGAAAACGGTCGGGTAGTTTTCAGACTCAGAGGAGGCCAGATGGAATAAAAATCCTCTCTAATGTTTATACACTGCCCTGGCTTGCCCCACTCTTGTAAATGACAAAAAAGGTGAACACAGCTTGCATAACACACATTAGATCACTTTGATATGTCATTAGGTAAGGGAATGCAGGAATAACAGAATATAAAGCAGGGTGTTTCTATCCTTTCAGTTTACTCCTGAAAGCATTAAAAAGATCATGAATCAGACAAGTGTGCAGATGGAATAAAAGGGTCATAAATCATTGTTTATAATAATAAATTACAGATTTAGCTTTGGCTGGGGCTTGCATCTTGGAAAAAGTGTTCAGCGTTCTGGTAGAACATCAGGCAGAGATCAAAGAGCAATCCAGCACTTTGGTGTTGTTTTTTTTTAATGGGGTGGCAGTGGTGACTGGAAAAGGCTCACAATTGACATAGCAGTAGGCTCACGATGAAATGACAGCAGAAGAGGTTGGGAAGATCAGACTTTTTCGGCGGGGGGGGGGGCATCATGATGTATACATAATAAATGTATAATTTGAAAAGCTTGAAATTGTATGCCCAGTTTACACAGTGTGAGATTGAACACACATCTGAATTTACCTTACATGGAGTCGATCTTGGCCAGTCATTGTCAATATTGTCTACTTGGAAGGACTGGCTCTCCAGGGTCTCAGGTAGAGGTCTTCCACATCCCCTGCTACCTAATCTCTTTAAATAGAGATGCCAGAGATTGAACCTGGGACCTTCAGCATGCAAAGCAGATGCTTTACCATAGAGTTATGCCCCCTTCTCTGGGAGTTCCGCATGGAGCATTCAGCATTTCTTTTTCTTTTGAACAGCAGGCAGGACTCTCATTTGGATAAGAATACGGGCACCCTATGGCCAGACTAGCCTTAGACAAATCTAAAGACAGCTGGAATTCTACAGGTTCTTCTATAACCTATTTGTATGTGTGGCTTTAAAGCATAAACATAAAATGGAGCTAAAGGTGTACATTTAGCCAAAGAGGGCAAATAGTAATTCTCCAAAGCTGTTTTTTTTTTTCAGGTCAGAAAAATGACACGGGGAGAAAGTTTAAAACCCTCCTCCCTGTGTGTCTCAGTCGGGATCAGAATCAGCCAGCCACAGGCCTGAAAGTTTAGTTTATTTTTTATTTAGTTGCATCATTTATAGACTGCCTCTCTCACTGGGACTCAAAGTGGATCACACAGCATGAGACGATGAAATCAACAGGAATGGGGGAATCCAGTAAACAAAGCAATTAAGTTTGGATTGCAGAAATCTGAAAATAGACCTCAAACCAAGCTGAAACAAAGCATAAGCATTAACACAACATGATAAATTATGCAGAAATTACATACTAGGATCATACCTATAGCAACAGACAGTATGTATTATACACTGTAATCTAGTCCACAATCCCTAACTGTTTAAGAAATTTTTCTTCCCAAAACATTTCTTTGCCAAATAGCACTATTACCTGTGTAAAAAAAAAAGGCCTCCTAAAAAATTCAGTTTTGCATGGTTTGCAGAAAGCCAGGAGGGTTTGAGCCTTCCTTGACCTCTTTTGAAGGCCATTCCACAAAGTGGGAGCCTGAACAGACAGTGAACTTGTATAGGTAGTTGTTGATTTTGCTCATTTACAGTGTGGCACCTGCAGAGGGCCCTATTCAAATAAGCAAAGATGTCATGGTGGAATGTGGTGGGAGAGGTGGTCCCACAGACGGACCCAGGCTGTGAAGTAGGGTTGCCAACCTCCAGGTGGCACCTAAAGATCACCCATTACTACAGTGGATCTCCAGATGACCAAGATCAGTTCCCCCCAGAGAAAATGGCTGTTTTGGAAGGTGGACTCAATGGCACTACACCCTGCTGAGGTTCCTCCCTTCCCCAACCCCACCCCTCTCAGGCTCTGCAAGGAAATGTAATCTTAATTAAGGGCTGGAACAAGGGAGGAGCAACAAAAGTGAAACAAAAATTAGAGAGAGTGCTAGAAGGATACTACAAAGCAGAGACTGGGATAACTGTTTACCCTTTCCCTATCTGTGTTATGGAAACTTAATAAATAACTTGCTTATGCTAAACTACTGAAGTCCTTGGCATTGATAAGACATAGTGTCAGAAGTCTGAACCTTCCATCACTGCTTTGGTGCGGTGCTTGAATCTTTTTCTGCACTCTCACCGTAGTCTGTGGGGCAACTGGCAAACGAGGCCCAGAATGGCAAAGTTCTCATTTTCTCCAGGGGAGCTCATCTCTTGTCAGCTGGAGATCAGTTGTAAAAGTGGGAGATCTCCAGGTCCCACCTGGAGGCTGGCAACCCTAAGTGTACAGTTCTCACTAGCAAACAGAAACACTTGCAGAACTAAGGAGCAGGGACAGACAAATACCAAACACACAAATATCAGAGAGGGAAAACAAGACTGTTTCACTGTAATGCATACAATAAATAAACCACAGTAGCTTACCACCCCCCACCACCATTTTTGCTCCCACTAGGGTGAAGGGGGGAGTGGGAATTGGGAGACTGCCCTTCATGGTGGGATGTCTGATAATCCTGCTCTCTCACCTGGCAGTTTGCAGGAAATTCCTTGGGGTATCCTGAAACAGGTAGAAGAAATGCCCTCCCTCCCTCACTTCAGCTGCCATTGTGGAAACCCAGGTGATTTCTCCTGCTGCCTCCTCCCTTCCTATCTCTCCCCAGTTCAGCAGCTCATACTCCTAAGGCTCCCTCATGGTGAGGGGAAGGGGATGAGAGGAAGAGCATGCCGGTAAAGATGATGACGCTTTGCTTTCTTGGCTTCTAACTCATGATATTTAGTGGCAGCATCAAGTCTAAGCAGATGGCCATGATATGTAACTGTTCATAAGTCAAATTTCCTGTCTGGTTATACCCTAAGGAAACAGGGAAAACTGGCTCATCAGCAGCCTAGCAATAATTGTCACTTTCCAGTGGAAAGAAGGAACCCCCTTCATGCCAGCCGGAATGAGCTGCTCCATTTTACTGACTGCAATAAATCTTTGAAGTGAATAGACTTTTTAAAGGTAAAGGGTGGCTTTTGCACTAGGCTCCTACAGCAGACCCACCTGAAACCATAGGGCCCTGGCTACCCCATGGGATGCACTCCTAGTTTTGTACCATGACCTAGAGAACACAAACTTATTATTTTATTACAAGAAGTCTTATTATTTTATTACAAGAAGAAGAAGAAGAAAGAAGAGGAGGAGGAGGAAGAGACTAGATTTATACCCTGCCCTTCACTCAGAGTCTCAGAGCAGCTTACAAACTCCTTTCCCTTCCCCTCCCCACAACAGACACCCTGTGAAGTAGGTGGGGCTGAGAGAGCTCAGAGACAACTGTCCTTGAGAGAACAGCTGGTACAGAGCTATGGCTTGCCCAAGGTCATCCAGCAACTGCAAGTGGAGGAGTGGGAAATCAAATCCGGTTCTCCCAGATTAGAGTCCGTGCACTTTACATCAAACTGGCTCCTACACCAGACTGGCTCCACAAGAGTGGAGAAACCTAGAAAGTGAGTGAACTATGGTCCTTTCACTTCTGTTGTTGGATGGACCCAGTTTCTGATTAGTAAGTAGGAGTAGTAAGCAGGAGTGCTGTGGGGTGGTACACCTGCGGAGTACACCAGGGTGCAGCGAAGCACATTTGCACATACTTTACTCCTACAGGATTCATAAAGACCTACTTTGGCTACAGCTTGTAATATTTGTTAATGCCTTGATTTCCTTAGCCTAGGCCAATAATCTATTCTCCCTAGGCCTTCCAATATCATTCCCATATCTTGGCATCATATCCAGTTCATATTTTCCAATGAGCATTGCATAGTTTTGACTAGGGCTACTTTTGGGCAGGAACGCACAGGAACAGAGTTCCGTCTGGCTTCTGAATTGGCCACACCTACAGCCTCCCCCCCTCCGGGTTCCCCAGGCACCTTGCAAGCACCTGGGGAAGCCGATCCAATCCAGGGAGGGAAGGCAGTTTAAACTGCCTCCCCTCATCGGGTTCCCCATGAGCCCTGCCAGCCACGGGGCACCTGGGGAAGCTGATCCTGGGAGAGAGGTATGCTGTCGGGGTGTGGCCTAATATGCTAATACATTTCTGCTATTGGGTGTGGCCTATTATGCTAATGAGTTCCTGCTGGGCTTTTGCTACAAAAAAATCCCTGGTTTTGACCAGGGTTGCCAGGTCCTACCTGGCTACCGGCAGGGGTCTCCAAGGTCTGTCCTGGGATCTTCTGGAAGTGACGTCATCACGTTGCTGACGTTGAGGGATGACACTCTAGTTTTGAGGCAAAACTCCATGGTTTGAGCCCAATTTTACCATAGAGTTTTGCCCAAAAACTAGAGTGTCACCCCCAACATTGGTGAAGTGATGACATCACTTCCGGGTGACATAACTGCATCGTGTACAAGGTATTTGTGGGTGGAGTTTTCCCCTGCTGACCAGTTGGCTGGAGGTGGAAAGGAGCCTGCAAAAGCGGGGGAACCCCTGCCCAGACCGGGAGCCTGGCAACCCTAGTTTTGACTGGACTCATTTTTTAAAATTAAGAATGCAATTTACATTTAATTTTTCCTCCTCTCTTTAATTTGGGCACAAAAGCCCCCCCCCCCCCGCCAAGCATTCATAAAACTGGAGTGCTAATGGAAATTGCCATCAAGTCACAGCCAACTTATGGCAACCCCATACGGTTTTCAAGGAAAGAGCCATTCATCATTGCCTGTCTCTGCAGAGAGATCCTGGCATTTCTTGGCAATCTCCCGTCCAAATACTGACCAGGGCCAACCCTGCTTAGTGTCTGAGATCTGACAAACTCAGGCTAGCCTGGCCCACCCAGGTCAGGGTTTTTATAAAACTTGAAATCACCTTAATTAATGGACATAATTCTCAATTTCTGGGGTGTATTTGAATTGACTTTTGTTTGCTTTTTACTATACCTATAGGAGATTGAACCAGTCCTCTATATTTCCAGACATAATAACATTAACTGTTAAAAGCAGGAGATCAATTTCCTTGTTTTGTCACCAAATGCAGTTTATACAGCCTTTTTGAATCTCAGAATGAGAGCTGGTTATAGTTTAGATAGATTCATGTATGAATTAGATAGATTCATGGAGGATAGGTCTATCAGTGGCTACTAGCCATGGTGACTGAGAGGAACCTCCACATTCAGAGATACTAAACCTCTGAATCCCAGAGCCAGGAGGCAACATCAGGGGAAGGTCTCAGCCTCTATGCCCTGTTGTTGCCCCTCCAGAGGAACTGGTTGGCCACTGTGTGAGACAGGATGTTGCACTAGATAGACCACTGGTCTGATCCAGCAGGGCTCTTCTCATGTTCTTATGTTTCAGAATGACTGGATATGCATTTAGCAGATTATTTTGACATCAATGCCTCTAGAATACTGTGCTATCCAACAGAGGCTAAAAAACAAGTCCCTAAGCACGGACAAGAGAAACATGTTTCTTATAGAGCTGTATTCATTGACTATATGAATTATGATTTTGCATTAGGGTTATATTTCTAAATAGCTATAAATATCTGATAACATGATTAATGCATTAATAAATTTTAATCATAAATAAAACTAATAGCCATTAGCATTTGGGAAAATATATAGTACTTCAAGCACTGCTGTAACAGTTTGTTATTAATGTAAAGATTGGACTATATGCTGGTCTCTCATATTTCAACCAGAGCCGGACAAGGTATGGCCAGTTTCCAAATGCAGCCTACCAAGTCATATTTTGACATATACATAGCAGAAGCACTGAAAATTGTACACTGCCTGACAGACTGAGCGGTGCAGGCTGGGCATATTTATACTAAAACACATATTGTTTTGTATGCCTGAAAGTCTAGGTGCCAGATTTGGGGGGGGGGGGGGAGTTAAGTGGCACAAGTCTTAAATCTGGTAAGTTACAGGAGCAATGGGTTCAGTTGCAATGAGAAGGAAAAGAGAACCAGTGTGATGGCGGCGGCAGCAAAATAAATGAATGAATATATAAAATTCCATTCTTGTGATCATTAGGGATTGCAAATAAAGTGGCCAAGGTAATATAGCCTTTATATCGCTTGAGTGGATCCCAGAATGCTTTCCATTGATGGAAGGATTTCTGCCCATAGGGTTGTCAGATCCAGATTGGGTCACTCCTGGAGATTCGGGGATGGAGCCTGGGGAGGACAGGGACCTCAGAGCCATAGAGTCCACCCTCCAAAGCATCCATTTTCTCCAGGGGAACTGATCTCTGTAGTCTAGAGATGAGCTGTAATTCCAGGGGATCCCCAGGTCCCACCTGGAGGCTGGCATCCCTCCATGGAGAATAACTTCCTCACCTTTCCTCCTCCCACTGCCACCCAGCATTTTGGGTAGCACTAGACAGGAGGGAGGTAAGGAAGTCACAGTCTTGTGGACAGAAGTCCTTCCATTGGCAAAGAGCTTGCTGTGGGATCCACCCCTGTATCTGCCTGTCTGTCATGCAGCTGCAGGATTTTTTTTCTTAAATGTTTGACTAAAGTCTAGGTGCCAGACTCCCTCACCATTCCAAGTCCCAAAGGTCATTTGTTTAAAAACATATGAAAAATTCCAATTCAGGCATCTCATCTCTATGCTATTAAACAGCTCCAGCCTAATCATGTGTTCTTCATGTGAGAACTAGAAAGAATGTGAAAGTGATTTATGGGCCTATTTCTTTTGTAGCACCTGAAGGCGTCAGGAATAGATTAAGCATCACTTTTGGACCAGTCAATACCATACATATCAGAGAGGAAAGCTTTTGTTAATACTTTTGTTAATAGTTTCCATTTGGAAACTATTTGGTTGGGTATTTGGATTTGCAGCAGCAGAAGTAAAGGGGAATTTGAGCTCCACTGAAAGAAATTGTTCCATAGAAGACATTTTCAGCAGGATCCAAGCCACTATATCCTAACCATTTTGATAACCCTGAAGATATATTTCTGACAATATCTAACATGCTGTGAAACCACAGCTGATCATGCAGTGCTTCTTGAATCCCCCTTCCCATGAAGTGTTTTAGTTAAAGGGAGAAGGATTCACTTTCTAGTTCATCCTTGCTGGTCTTATTTAGGTAAATATGAGTTTGGTTTACATAACAGGAGTCCAACATTATGAAAATGATCACCACTTATTTTTGTCTTTCAGTGCCTGAACCTGTCAAGTTGAAGTTCTGGCCCCTCTAGTACTGGATTTCTTAGTGCCTATGTCAACATTTTAAATGTCTAGCAAGCAACATAGCTACTTAGGGTCAAACTAGACGTTACATCTGCCACAAGTTGTAATATTTTATAAACACATGTCATATCAGAGAACAATGTTTCCAAGGGCTTTGAGGTCTCATTTGGCTTGGGAATACAATAGGGGTGGAGGTGGGGGTCGCTTCAGCCTTCCACAAGCATCATTTTCCCAAGGTGAAATATCTGGGGGGGGGGGGGGGATGGAGCCCCACACTGGGCTACATAAGGCCCCTCAGCCATTTCAGCTCAGGAAAATAGTGCATAGGGAGGCTGAAGCTCCTCTCCTCCCACCACACTCTCAAGCTCAATTGGGCCTGAAAGCACTAGTTCCCTGACATCTCATCTGTCTATAAAACAGGTTGGGGACCCAACTCATGGCAAATATAACTTCTGATTTGGTCTGTAACTTGCCCTAGGGAGCAAATCCACAATTACTCATTCCTCAGCTATTTTCCTTCCACTAGCAGTGGGGGGGGGGGGGGGAAACTTCTTCACTTTGGTATGGCAGAAGTAAAGCAAATGTCAATCACACCATGCCACACTATTTTTATTAGCACTAATTAAGCTATTTTTCTTGAGTGTTTCATTTCTCACTGGCTTAGTTGTTGTGGAAACGTCAGTAAAAAAGATGAATTCCAGAGACAGCTGAGCAAAAAGGCACAGATGTGTACAACAGGGACACGCTTCACTTTGCACTTCAGCTCTCAAAAAGCATAACAAATTTAATGATGAAATAAAAACTTGAATAATCTAACTGGTATATCAGCTACTAATTAATTTTATTTTACCATCCACAGTGGTTCCATTATAGTGCGAGACAGGGCTTTCTTTTTGGAAAAAGAGGTACCGGAACTCTCAAGAAGGAAATGAAGTTTTCAATCTGTATACCGAAAACTCATGAACTTTTAAACATTTTTAAAAGAATTTTGTCAAAGAGGTTCTGGTACTCCATTCCAGTAAGTTCCCTGAGAAAAAAAGCCCTGGCTAAAACATTAAAGACTGGAGATCTGTTCATTCATAAAGTTTTCAGATGCAACCAATGTAGAAAGTTGTGAAGTGAATATCATTTCCAACAATTAAGTCCTCCTCCAGCTGAACAAGATAAAGACAGAAACAAGACAAGCTTCATCTTAATTGGGCTTCTTGTAAGATTAGAGCATAACCCTGCTTTCGGCTCCTGCCTCCAAAACACACACAGATAAAGTGTATATTCTGCAGAATCCCTACCAGAATTAGACCACCCCCCATCTTCAGCTATTGGATATAATGGACCAAATGGTGCCATATACCTGTACAGGTATTTCTTGGATTCTGGCTCTTGCTTGTTCTTTTCAAGTTGAGTGCAACTTGGAGTGGAGGAAAACTCCTGGAAAACTGCATGTATGAGTCATGGCAGAAATTGTTAGCTGGATTGCCTCAAGTTATTAATAATTTTGAGGAATTGAGATATTATAAAAAGACAATAGGCAAATATGGGAGCAATCACCTATGTATACAGAGGTCCTGCTTCTTCCAGAAGCACCAGAAATAGATGCAGAGACCAACTTCAGAATGAAATGGAATCTTTACTGATGATTCTTCACAAGCATACAATCAACTCAAACACACTCACAATTACACAGATCTAGGGAAATTATAGAGAAAGGGACAGTGATGTTCGCATTAGCAGGCTGTTTCATTGAGAGGTAATATTTACCTGTAATCGGCATGATGAAGCAATCCACAGGAAAAAAATAAGGAAAATACTATAGGGAACTAGGGATTGTGTCCTAAACCAGCAGAACATGTAGAGACTCTGGCTGTGCAAACCAAGAGCCGTGAGGGCAGGGTAAGTCTAGAGGTAAGGAGAGAGAGAGAGAGAGAGAGCACATGGCCAGGTCACTTCTTTTATAAACTGGCTTTGGAGGTGGGCTTTACTGGCCACATCTCCTAGCATGCCCTCCTTCTAGTCCATCCCCAAAACATGCTATCTGAAACTGATTTCTGGGGGATGAGGCTAAGGAATTGGGCAATACTGAATTCAAGTTACTCTGTTTGCAGTGACACTTGAGAGGGTTTTGACTCATGCAGCCAGAGTCATTGTTATGGACAGTAGAGCTGGTCCATGTCAGTTGCTCCATTAACTGATGTGTCACAGGCTGGGGTATCAGTCAAAGGGAGTCCAGAAAAGCCAAGGTCAGGAGCCAGAAACACAGAGCCAAGTCCAAAGTCAGGGGGTCTGACAGTCTAGGTGCAAGAGCCAAGGTGGATGCAAGCAGCATGAAGCTGACTTGTTGCTCCCACAAAGAATACTGCCCAGAGTGTGGAGCTAAATGCTGTTACCAGTTAGCCAGCTGGACAATCACCCAGGCTCCTGTTAAAACTCTGGGCTAGCTGAGTGCCTCCCTTGTGGCCTGGCCTCTCTTGGCTTGGTTGCCAGGTTTTGCCGGAGTTGCTACCTTGAATGAGTCACACATGGGGGTGAGTTAGGAGGAGTTTCAGCTTGCAGTTCATCCTTCTTATCTGAGTCAGGTGTGAATACTGCTGTTACAGGCACTTGCCAGCTATCCTCTGCTGTTTCAGAGGGGCCAGCTGTGGTTTCTGCAGGTTTAGTCAGCTCATCCTCATCCATGCCCATGACATGATGAATGTAAAGTCCTTTGTTTGGCATGGGGGGGGGGGGGGAGGCTGCCTGCATGATAATGGTGTAATTCATGGAGTTTTGAATCCAGGTTTCTGGTACTTTTTGCCTTGGGATGGCAACTGTTTAAACAGCAGTGGTAGTTGGCTTCAGGGTGCTTCATGTGGCTAGGGAGCTGGTCCATCTCACTATGGGTAAGAGGGCAGGTAACCTCAGGAACCATTGGCACATCATCTCAGGAGAAGGGTTTTTCCTCTACTGGTGTGTGTCTGCAGCTGGCATCACATTTGGTTACCTTACAGTTCAGTCCCTTTTTGCACACTACATGCACTGTCCATTTTAACACTTATTGATTATAAGTCCATAATAGTGCGATAGGCGCCTTGCAGGACAACAAACTGCCACTTAGATAATGTACATGCTATGTCTCCGCTCAAGGTAAAACAAAATAATAAAAAACAACACCATATATAAATATTATTAAAAGCCATAAGAACAAGCCAGGGGCATAAAAACATACTCAAAAACACCCAGCAGGCAACTTCTGAGTAGCACTGCAGCAAGATGAGACGCACACGGGAATTCCTTCCAATGTGGTGCCTGAACTGATGAACTTCTTAGGGGTCTGGAGGGCTCTCCAGTACCTTGGGTTCCCCTGGAGAGGGACCCAATCCAAGCAGCTTGAATTGAGCTCCTCGCATGTGGTAGCAGCAAGTTGTAGCTCTCCTGTAGTGCTGGAGCTACCTTCTTTCCACTTCTGCACTCTTAACTAAGGTAAACCTTGTGAGTACTCCTACCCACAAAGCAATCTGTAAATTCTCTGTTCTTTTTTTTTGAGCTCTTTACATTTTAAATTACCATCACAAAAGAGGAGGAAGTTTCCCATCCCCCACTCCCCTCAGCAGCTTCTCAAGGACCATTCAGACTCTCAGAAACGATCCGCTGGGCTCCTTAAAGGAACAAAGTCTTTGAATTTTGAAATACTTTCCCCCTTACGTGTCACACTTGTCGATCTACCTACTTTCTGAACTGACTGAATACACAATTCACTTACCTTGGATATTGGAGTTTTTATGATTCTCTCTTCTTGAAGACTTTGGAATATCTTTAAATACTTTCCCTTCTTTTGTGTGGAATAACCTTCATAGTTTGATTCTTTTGGGACCATACTGGACTGAGCTAATCTCTAAACTTTTCTTTCACCTATGGACTGGCTTTATGGGAATAAAAAGGATTGTTTTTATTGAAATTTCTGAAACTTGGATACTAAAATGGATTCCCCCTCTCTTTTCTCATAATAACTCTATTGTGAAAAATAAGAGTTTGTTTGGCTTTGCTTTAACTGTGTTCTCAAACAGCTGATAACTCCTTCTACTGTGTTGTTTCTGTATGACTTCACAACTCGACCTTGAAACAGTACTCTTGAAAACACTTCAGTGAGCCTCTTGTATGAGCATACGCCTGGAAAATGCATGATTCAGATAGACTGCAAATTTCTTCAGAGGCTTTACTTACAGACCCAATATTTATAAATCTTGATTTTATTCAACTTTCAGTATAGGATTTTTTGAAGATTTTTCAAATGGCAGTTAGAACAGCAGTCTATGAAAGCTTTCAGTCGGATCAACTTGGAAATATATATTTTAACCAGCAGACTACTCTTGAGGAAGATGACCAACAGACAACAATCGATGAGGAACAAGAGGAAGAAAAGTTACTGGACTGTGTTGAGGGAACCTTGGATATTGACAATCAGTTTGGAAGACCCTACAGAAATAAATGGTCATTTTTGAAAATGAAGACTTCTTTGAATGAACAACTCAGACTCTACCAAGGAAACACTTTCTATGAGGCCTCTGAAATACAACAGCAATAAAAACAGGATGAAACATTTATTAAAACATGGCTAATTTTGAGTGCCTTTGGAATGACAAGATTTTCTGACAATATGAGACCTTATGTTCATATATAATAGATCATTAACAGCTTTTATTCTTTTACATAGCAAAATGTACTTTGGGATAAAGTGGACTGTAGGTTTATAAATAAGAACTCACAAGAGGGGGAACCTGAAAACACTCGTTGGGAGGGCAAATTCCCCCTCCACACTGGCTTACCCAATACCAGCATGCCTCCATGATGCCATTCTGGCTCCACTTACAAACAGAACAAGGGAAGGAACAAAGGAAACCATGACTGACCCAAGGTCACCCAGCTGGTTGCATGTGGAGGAGTGGGGAATCAAACCTGGTTCTCCAGATTAGAATCAGTCCCTCTTAACCAATACACTACACTAAACTGGAAAGGGGGAAATGATATTGGATCAAATAGTGATGAAATCACCTCTGTCAAATATAAAGCAATGTAAAGGATAAACAGGAGAAGGGAGGAATGTTGGAAGCCACTTAAGCCACATCCAGGGAAGGCCTCGGCCTCTATGCCCCGTTGTTGGCCCTCCAGAGGAACTGGTTGGCCACTGTGTGAGATAGGATGCTGGACCAGATGGACCATTGGTCTGATCCAGCAGGGCTCTTCATATGTTCTTAAGGTCCCCATTGGGGAGAAAAGTGGGACATAAATGAAATATGTCCATCAATCAATCAATCAATCAATCAGTCAATCAAACCATTTACATGCTCTCCTACAGGTTGGTAACATACATGTCCCTCTTGCTTCTTCTTTTCCTTTCCCCTTCTTTTGTCATCTGGGTGATTGCCATGACTAGTAGGGTTGCCAGGTCCTTACTGCTTTCCAGCAGGGGCTCCAGCATTCTTCCTGAAGTCTTCCGGAGTGTGCAGGCTGCCATGACTTCACCCGGAAGTGACATTAACACACAGGGCACGTCGCACAGGGGATGCTCTAGCATTTGGGGGGAACTCTATAGTTACCCGGGCGTTTGGTTGAGGCAGTGGACATCCCCCCACAGCTTTTGGCTAATCATCCATCTGTGGCCTGGACCTGATTGGATATCTGATTAGACACTGGACCTGATCTAGCATCTGATCTCTCCACTTTTACATGGTATTTCATGATATTATTCTGTGCAAATTGTTGTTTTAAAGTTATTTTATTTATATTATTTTAATTGTTGTACACTACCCTGAGCTCATTCGGGGAGGGCGGTATATAAACCAACCAACCAATCAAATAAATAAATAAATAAAAATGCTAGCGCACCCTGAGCACAATATGCCCTGAGTGATGACATCACCTCTCGATGATATCATCACACCAGGCATGTTGGGCATGGGTGGGGCTGCTTGGGGGCAGGGCTTCCCTGCCAGCCAGCTGGGAGGCAGTGGCAGATTCGGGAGGCCCAAAGCAGGGGAACCCCTGTCCCCATCAGGAGGATGGCAACCCTAATGACTAGATTTATCACTGCCCTGCATCTACCCTGTCTGATTTACTGGTGAAATGATACACTGGGTATATCAAGGTGTTATCCTCTTCATCTAGATATATTATGGATGGCCAAAGTATGTGTCAAGTTTTGATACCAGGAGAGTTTAAGTAAAGAAACAGTGGAGGGAAACTCACACACACACACACACACACACACACACACACACAAACACCATGCTACAAGGGTCACTCTTTGTCAAGTAGGCACATGTGAAACCACTGTTGACAAACTGGGTGCTCATATTCCCAGATGTAGGACTGAGACTTCACACAGCTTTTTAAAAGACCAGTCTCTGTTGCAGCAAGCTGTCACAGAAGCATGACAACTGGAACTTGTGCATTGCAAGGAGGACGTGCTGTTTAGCACAAACATTAGTAGGTTACTGTAACAGGCCTCTTGTGGCAGCTGCAGTTGTCCTTAGCTGAGGTCAGATGGAAGATGCAGGTGGGGACAATGAGACTTCAGTGAAAGCTGCTCT
Organism: Lepidodactylus listeri; assembly: GCA_029233225.1. Lineage (NCBI taxonomy): Eukaryota > Metazoa > Chordata > Lepidosauria > Squamata > Gekkonidae > Lepidodactylus > Lepidodactylus listeri. The sequence continues at coordinate 28,577,607 of JARCFY010000009.1, forward strand.
CTCCACATATCAAGACACTTTGCAATGCAGAGTATGCTCTGGGACTTTGAGAGGTTGCAAGAAGTCATAGGCAGGGGAGGGTGAGGAGAGCAAGACTAAGATATGAACCTCAGGAGTGCAGCTGGGTATATTAAAGAGGAATCACATTTTCCAGCATTAAAGCTACCTACAGCAGGGGAGACAGACTCTTGGAAGCAAAGCTTTCCTTTTTGCTAATTGAAAGGTACAGCAAAAGCCCTCCATGAACCACCCAGTCAAGGGGGATTCATTTAAATCAAGGCAGTTCAAATTATTGATTAGAGTGTGTGCATACTGATTGATTACTTTAACAATTAACATATATGGGTTTGCAACTAGATATTGCCTTTATATAGGAACATATTTCCAAATTGTCGACCATACCTATACCTTTTGCAGTTATCAAATTCTCCTTAGAAAGAAGAGGGAGAGTTGAGGAATAAATGGTGTTAGCAGGGCTATTTTGGGGCAAGAATGCACAGGAACGGAGTTCCGGCTGGCTTTCAAGTTGGCCACGCCTACAGCCTCCCCTCCCTCGGGTTCCCCAGGCGCTTTGCAAACTGTGGGGTGCCTGGGGAAGCTGATCCGATCCAGGGAGGGAAGGCAGTTTAAACTGCCTCCCCTCAGGGCGCCTGGGGAAGCCAATCCAGAAACTGCCTTCCTTCCCTCGGGTTCCCCATGTGCCCTGCAAGCCACCGGGCACCTGGGGAAGCCAATCCTGGGATGGAGCTGTGCTGTCAGAGGTGTGGCCTAATATGCTAATGAGTTTCTGCTGTTGGGTGTGGCCATGCTAATGAGTTCCTGCTGGGCTTTTTCTACAAAAAAAGCCCTGGGTGTTAGCCTCATTTGTGTGTGTGTGTGTGTGTGTATATGTGTGTGTGTATTTAAAAACTAAATAATGTTGCTTATACATCTGATCATTTATTTAATCTTATCTAAGGTAGTATGATCTATTTAAGATCACTCAGGATAATTCATGTGAAAACCAAGTGCCGGATGCAAGGGCTGGCTCTTGTTCATAAATTGCAATTGTCCCTGTTCACCAGGGATAGCTTCTTGTTTTGGGACAGAATATAAAAGTGGGTTCTGAGAGCCCCACCCTGTGTGCCTTGTAATAATCAAATGTGAGTTGTAGGTTCTAGTCAATGCTGTGCACATTGTGCCCAATTCAGATGATGTGCATGGAGAAGGAGAGGCTTTAGTCCCCCTCCCATGCCATGTTACCAACTTGAAACATTCCCAGCAGGTGCTGTTTGTCATAGTGGGAAATCCCCATGCTGTTGTCAGTCTTCAGGGTTCATTTCCAAGGTCTTGAGAAGTTAGTTCAGTCCCTTAGTGTGTTTTTGAGACTGGATAGATCTTGCTCATGAACTGCAAGGAACCATTTCACAGTGACATTAACAGATTGTAGTAGGTCAATTATATGTTTCTCGATTCGAGTCCAGGAGCACCTTAGAGACCAACAAGATTTTTGGGGTGTGAGCTTTGTTGGATCCTGGACTCAGATGCAGCTTTTCTATTGCAGACCAATATGGCTACCCTCTGAAACTATATTTTTCTAGTATCTCTTTAACCTAAAGAAATCTTCATTGCTTCGCTTTTAAAACAGTACAGGACAGCTTTTGCAAAATAAATGACCACAATGTTCAGCACATTTTGAACCCTCAGAAATGTTCAACAGATTCAGAACCCTCAGAAAGGAGGAAGTTCAGGCAGGAATCCTTGGTATGGCAATATGGGTCTTCCAAGTATATCCCTATTTTCATCTGTGAAATGTTAGGAGATATGATTACTAGGCAGAACACTTGTTCCTCCATGAGATGGAAAGTTAATATACATGATGCTTGGTTACTATAAATATTCATAAATTGAGAAATGAACACATAGCAGAATTCAGAAGGCATAAAATAGGGAGTACAAGATCACCCCTTATGGACGTAGTATAAGATCCTGTTGCAATGGCATCTCTTGAATCCTAATGCTCGGAGATGATTGACAGCTCTTCTGATCCATTACCTTCTACATGTACATCCAGTTTCTGGATGCAGAAGACAGAATCACAGATGTAAAACTGATGTACAAACTGGAACGTCTTTCTGAATTTGAATCCAATTCACAAATGTGTTGCTACTAATAAAGAACTACAATCAGATACAAATAATAGAAATAACACCTCGCACACTTCAAGTTCATTTAGATCTTGTCCCTAAAGGTTTATATAAAAGCAGACTTTCAACCCTATCACTTTTTTTAATTTTAAGAATGTGCAAGCTTATTTCTACAATCATCTGTCACTTGGTTCAACTTTAATTACTTAGTTGCCTGACTTTTAATGGACTGACAAAATACAGAAAGGAGTTCAAAGGACCGTGCAACTCCTCCTTTCTGGTTAAGGAAAATATGCTTTTAATTTCTTATTCTATTTCTGATGGCAAGTGAATGGGCTCGGGAGTTCCTTCCTTTATACACGAAACCCAAAGTCACTTGTCCTCTGTATTATCAAAATGCAGTTATAATAAAGTACAGATGCTGTGAGAGCAAACTGAACCGTTATGCCAACTGGGAAAAAAAATAAGGAATAAAAGATACATATACACATAATATTTATACTCTGTCACAGATATTGTGAATAGTTTAGATGCAAGCAAGAGTAATTTATGTGGCCACAGAGTTCAGTTTAATACACAGGATGCAACCTATATTAGTTTTGTTCTAATGGGGGTCCTTTTTTGGGTTTAATTAATGTGCATGTAAGAGGGGGAGAGGGAGCAGCCAAGAGCACAGCAAGGGTGTATGGAAGCTGGAGAAGTGTGTCCCTGTAAGACTCTCATTCCTTGGCAATGTTGCCTGCCCTACAAGGAATCTGCCCTTTCCTCAAGCATATGAGCTGCCCTGATGAAATCTAAAGCTAAAAGCTTGCTTGCATGATTATAATATAAGCTGCAAATGAGTCTGAAAGGAAAGGAACAGTTTGCATCGGGACAGTGCTATTCATACTGCCCTCTGTTTTCCACATCTCCGTCTAGCACAATATATTTGGTAATGCAGAGGAAAGGTAAACACTGTCCCTTTTTGTATGGCAGGGGCTGAGAAATTAGAGATGGACAGGAACTGTCTTCCTTTGGAGCAGGTCATTTAGTTCAAAATAGTACATTACACTGATTAGTTGTCACATATGCTCCTGGCTCGATAAACTTAACCCTATTCCTGCTAGAAAGTATTCTTACAGTAGATCCAGGTTCTCTCCCTTGATTATCATCACGAATATATGCACACCTGGTGGAGGGAGAGCATGGCTCAGTGGGACAGCAGCTCCGTTGCATGCAGAAGGCCCTGGATTCAATCCCCACCATCTCCAGATAAAAGGAGAGGAGGGTAGTGGGTGATTAAAAATTACCTCTTGCTGAGACCCTGCAGAATAGGCAGCACTGATCTAGATTCAGGGGAATTTTGACTCCCAAATGACACCAAAATGTAGAGACCCATTTATAATCATCATGAGAATTTTTGGTTTGGGTAGTTCAGGATCTGCCCTTTCTAGTGAACCTCCGGCTATAGCCGTTTGCAAGGATCCCCAACTCCATGGTATCATAATAAAAGATGAAGTGATGAAAATTAGTCTGTTCACAAATGCTGTAGTAGTTTTATACTTATCAGATCCTACAAAATCCATCTCAGCAGCTGATATAGAACTAAAACAATTCTCAGAGATGTCAGGTCTCCAAGTTAACCGAAATAAGACAGAAATATACCCTATACAACTTTCCCAATCCTGAACCACCCAATATCCTAATCAGCAATTAACCTGCTGGAAATTGCGGGGACCGAGGATCTTACTTTCACACTTGGTGGTTCACACTTGTGAACATTCAGTCATTTTGATGAATAATCCAAGCCTAAAAATATATTATCACAAATTATTTAATTCCACTTAAACCAGAAGTAATGCTGCTAAATCTATTTCAAAACACAAACATTCCCCTAATAAGATGAGACTTAATAGCATTATTATGTGCTGCAGCCCGCATAATCATTGCAGCAGCTGGAAAGCAGTAAACTCCCTTTGTTATCAGATCAGTACAAGAAGATATGGGATATATTTGTTATGGAAAAAATTTTGGACCAACAGATGTAGATCGAATCAAATCAGTCTATCTATAATTTTGTTGAAATGTGGTATCCTGTAGCTGAACTTATAGCAAATAGGACGGATCCGCGCAGCCGCTGAAGGCCAGCTGGGGGGGATGAAGTTGCCTCCTTGTAAGGAGGACTGATCAGACTGGCTGCATTTGCAGCCTGGTTTTTCTGGGGGGGCGGGGCTAGCATGCTGAAGGACAGCCCTGGCCCCAGCAGCCTCATTTGTGCCTTGTGCTCGACAGAGAAGGCGCACGAGGCCTTTTTTTGCTTGCTCCCTGGCTTTTGGCTTAGAGCTGGCAGAAACTCAAAGGGTATTTCCCCCCCCCCCCCCCCCACTCCAAAATCAGCCTCCCTTCCCTTCTTTCTTGGAGGCTGTGGCTCAGCTGGGACTGGGACTGGCAAGGGTTTTTTTGGGGGGGGGGGTTATTTTTGGGGCTGTTTGGGGGGCATCCCCTTGTCGGTGGAGGCAGCACTTGGGTCTGGAGCACCTGCAGGACAGAAGACATGTCGGTGGCTGGGCAGCGACTGTGGTGTAAATTAGAGTCGGCTGTGCTTCGGCTGGCTCTTAGGCTGCGGCTTGCGTGCTGTTAGCCTTGTTAAAGCAATAATTACGTGCACATACACTTAGTGGGAGTTTTCTTAGGCCCAGGGCTGGGGGTTAAGGTGCAGTTGGTGAGGCTGCTTGGGGCCCAGTTGGTCATAATTTATAGCAAATAATGATTCTTCCATTTCACCCATCCCAAACAGTTCTTAGTTTTGTAATGCAGATATGTAGTTAGATGAGTTTAGTAGTTTTGTTGTGGTTTCTTTTTAACTTATTTATTTAGCTAGTGCTTATTTAAATTGGAAATATCATAATTATCAAATGTACTATATTTGGTGTACTTTCTATATCACTGGTCTACAGTTATAGGTGTCATTTTAGGGTTGCCAAGTCTTTAGCACTCACTTCCGCCCCCCAACGTGCTGACGTCACTTCAGGGTGATGTCATTATTTGGGGGAAGTCGTCCTGGCTGGACGACTTTGGGGGTGGGGTTCTCCCCGCCAGCCGAATGCTGGCCGGTGGATCGGGAACCCCTGTAGCGGGGGATCCCGCACCCCCCGGGCTGACTTGGCAGCCCTATGTCATTTCCTAACATATTGACTTTTAATTTTTGGTGTATGTTGTTTTCGTGGTCCTATTGTAAAACTTGTAGCTGTTTCAATAAAGTTCTTTTTTAAAAAGATGCCTGCAATGCAAAGCCCCTCAAAAGCTCTGGCAAACAGGCAGGCTTTGCAGCACTTCCGGAAGATCTCCGGGGGGGGGGGGGGGAGCTCGCCTCTTCAGGGAGCCCATTCCACAGAGCTATGATGGAAAAGGCCCGGGCTCTGGTTGATGACAGATGGGCCACCCTGAGTGGTGGGAGAGCCAACTGATGGCAGCCTGATTATTATAGTTGGCACACAGGACATAGGAAAGGAGATGGGCCTTCAAATATGTGGGCCTTCAAGAATAAACTGCATACAATTGTAGCTCTGTGTGTGTGTGTGTGTGTGTGGGGAGATTGGAGAAACAATTTCCTTATTGGACAGATTATTACTAAGGTTGCCAGCCTCCAGGTAGCACCTGGCAATCTTCCTCTATTACAATTGATCTCCAGACAACCAGGATCAGTTCCCTGGAGAAACTGGCTGCTATGGAGGGTGGGCTCTATGGCATTATAACTTGCTGAGGTCCTTCCTTTCCTCAAACCCCACTCTCTAAGGCTCCAACCCAAAATCTCCAGGTAGTTCCCAACCCAGGTCTGGCAACCATAGTTGTTACAGAGATAAAGGGTCATCCAGAAGCTGCCAATGTACCTATTTATCTCAAGGTTTCCAACCTAGTTTAAGATTTCTGAAGTTTTTACTCTGCAAACTTCGGTCTGCCCCATAGATTTTGTCTACACAGGATCACTAAATTTGAGAGCTTACAAACCAATTTGTGCCCCACCAGGCCGTCACACTAAATCCAGTATGCTGCTTCCCGAAGACAGAATATAGGGCTATTCCTAACCTACTTGTCAAAAAACACCCCTTTTAATCTACCAGCTCCCCCTCCCTGGGTTCTGATTGGTTGTTTCTGGCATCTACACTGCACCAAGAGGGTGAAAAGGGAATTGGCTGAGAAGGAGAAAGGGGGACAGACTCAAGCCTTGTCCGTGACAGCAAGAATCTGCTATATAGATATTCTAAATAAGATAATGTTGATGACTCCCACGTTGCAAAGGTTAAGAAATGAACTGGCTTTGATTTCCACTGATATCCATGGGACTTACTTTCAAAGTTGTGCACAGAACTGGGGAGAGAGCCCTTCCAATGACAACCAGAAAGCACGTGAAGGAATCCATGCAGTGCATCTTGTATGTTTGTTTATTTACAATATTTTTATCCCACATTTCTGCTTGATCAAAGCAGAAGCACAAATGTTAATAAAATACAAAGTTACGAATGTTTCACCCCAAACATATTGGCCTGGATCCTCCAGTCCACAGAAACAGAATTTTGGAGGGCATTTGGAGTTGTTATTCAGGTTGCCAGCCTCCAGGTGGTGGCTTGAGATCTCCTGCTATTACAACTGATCTCTAGGTGACAGAGATCAGTTCCCCTGGAGAAAATGGCCGCTTTGGAAAGTGGACTCTATGGCATTATATCCTGTTGAAATCCCTCCCCTCCCCAAACCCCACCCCTTCAGGCTCCATCCCCCAAATCTCCAGGTGTTTCCCAACCCAGAGCTGGCAACTGTAGTTGTTGTAGAAGGAAAGCAGCAACAAAGTCACACTCTGCAGGCAGAAATTCTTGCATTCATAGAAAAACTCCAGCAGATCCAAGTCAATAAATGAGTTTTAATAAGATTTTCCCTTAAGCCATTGTGTGGAAATAAGCAAGAATCTATTTGTATAAATATCAGTTGTTTCTGACCTTTACTACTATACAAGAAATGTCCTAATTAAATTTATCCATTTCTTCCTCCATCCCTTGAAGCCCCCAATGTAAGTTTATTAAGGAAGAAAATGAAATGTATGTTACAGAGATTAAGTTTATCCACTGCATTTTGTTATTAATTCATTCCTACAATTAATCATAGGATACAGAATAGTGATCTTATATATTACCACACACAGTAACTTCCTGAAATGTTGCCCAAAGCGTAATGTTGCCTTGGTAGCAAAAAAAAAAAAGTACAGCTGTCCTTCAGGCCGGAAACAATGAAGCTTCTTGTATTGTAGTTTCCTACATTTTCACAAGCAGTCACTTCATTAGATTGCTTTGGGGGCAAGCCAGGTCAGGCCTGACCCAGATTCTAGATAGAGGTATAGGGTCACCACCTTTTAACTTGGAAAACTATGGGCATTCAGTTGGTCTTAACTTCCATTTTAATATTTCATTTTAATATATTTCACTCCCAGCTTTTGGGATAGAGCTATTGTAACAGTTTACTCTTTTCTGTGACCCCCTTATAGGTAACCCCTGTAAGGGCCCCTCTCTGAAGTGTTGTGAGGTGACGTGTATTATGCTGCCTCCACATCTTCCTTAGACTTTCCTAGTTATTTTTGCTGCCACCAAAGGTTCTTGCCTTGGAATTTTAGTTGGATCCAACTAAAGGTTTGTTTATATTGGGTAGAATGATGGAATGGTCATCACTTGGGGATGGCTCTGAGGCAAAGGGGAATTCTTTACTCTAAATAAAACAGTTGTTTTCTCTTAAAAGTGAATAGAGTTTATTTAGAAATATAAGAGTGGAATGGTTCCAGTAAAAGTGATAAGTAGATTACCAGCTCTGGGGTGGGAAATATCTGGAGATTTGGGGGGTGGAGCCTGGAGAGGGCGGGTTTGTGGAGGGGAGGGACATCAGCCATAAAGCAGTCATTTTTTTGAGGGGAACTGATCTTGGTTGTCTGGAGATCAACTGCAATAGCAAGAGATCCCCGGGTGCCACCTGGAAGTTGGCAGCTCTAGAAGCATAATGGTTTTGGATAGGTACAGTTCTTTTTTCTCTAAAGTTCCTTAGATACACCTAGACATAAAGGCTTATTTTCTTATATGCCACTTAAGCAAATAACTTCCACACAGAACACAGATTTCTCATGCACTCTACAGCACCTCACTTAATCTCTTCTCCCTCACAAACACCGACACACACTGGTATCTCTCTCCAAACAAGTCAATTCTGCCCCCTACAGTACAGCTACCATCCAATCATAACATGCTTCAATCACTCATCCAGTCTGCCTCTCTCTTACTGTCAAACCTATATTTTGACCCACAGCAACACACATATAAAACCCCACATTAAAACACCATAATAAAACATGGACAAAATATTTACATAGCACAAAATCACAGCTATGGATTGGAATTAATAATTAATTAACTCCTCCCCACTGGATCCTCAGGGTGGGTTACAACAAATTAAAAATGACAGAATTACAATAGTGGGATGTCATTAAAACAACACCAACAACAACCATGAGCCTAGGACAGGCTTTGATCCAATGGAGAGTTTCCAAAACTGAAGGATTTCTGACCCCCGGAAGACAGCTTTATCCAAGCAGAATTTCAGGGGGCATTTTTGGCTAGAATAGAAGGGAGTAGGTGAGAAAGTTGAAATGCATTGGAAATGCTCCATTGGGTCCAAGCCATAGTGTGAAAAATCTATATAGGGGTGAGCTAGGAGCTACTGAGCCAAATCTGGCCCATTTTCCCTTGGGCACTTGCCAAATGAGAGACAATACAAGAGGAGGATATAAAAGGAGTAAAAATCATGTCTCTGTGACCGCAGGTCTTACCAGCAGATTCATTTGAGGGGAGGAACTGGCTCACAATCTTCACCCTTCCTTCAAAGTGGCCCTCTAATAAAAAATGTCTAGAGCCCTATACTCAATGTCTAGAGCCCTATACGGGGTCATATACTCTGGGTAAGGGCATACTTTGAGATATTGCCTGTGAAATTTACAGTTCAGAGGCAACAGGCCATCTAAAAGGCCTGGGTTTAATCTAGAGATTAAAAAAAAATAGGATAGAAAATAACATGTAGATAATTGCAATAAAATATGAACTGCTGACTCCTGAAGAAGCATGAATACATCAGATACATGCACTTAGCAATCAGTTCTGAAATCTTTCATAATAATGAAAGAATGCCTGCTGCTGTCCTGGCAGATTAGGCGGGGAAGGGAAAGAGCCTCCATCTAGCCTTCCCGTCCTCCTAGTGCTATCTGCTGCACTTGCTCAGTAAGCAGGGGTCATTTCGTAGAAAAAGAGGTGCAGGAGCTCATTGGCATAACTCGTTAGCATAACTTATTTGCATACACCACACCCCCTGACATGGTGTGGGAAGTAGGTCAGAAGGCAAGAAAGAAAGGAGAGAGAGAGAGAGAGAGAGAAAGAGCTGGCAGAGAGGGGACAGCTACTAATCCAAGCCTCAGAAATACCACTATTCTGGGAGGATAGCTTCAGTGTTGGCTGAAGCCTTCAGAAGGGTGGTCAGAGGAACAAGGACCTTTCCAGGGGATGGGGTCATTTTGCTGCAGCCATGACACAAGCAGGCATTCCCCTGGGTGGGGAGGCTGGCACCAACTCCCAGAGCTGTGCTCCCCCGAACAGAAATGAGCACCGCCCCCTACAGTCGGATTCAACTGGCTTTGGAGCAAGGGAAACCTTTAATTTAAGGGGGGAGGGGTTTGGGGCTTGTTATTTTGTCTTTGATTTTAGGTGGAGATGTTTTAGAAGAAGAAAAAGAGGGTGGATTTATACCCCGCCCTTCCCTACCCTTCCCTTCCCTACCCATAGGAGTCTCAGAGCAGCTTACAAACTCCTTTCCCTTCCCCTCCCCTCCCCACAACAGACACCCTGTGAAATAGGTGGGGCTGAGAGAGCTCTGACAGAAACTGCCCTTTTTCAAGAACAGCTGTGCCAGAACTATGGCTTGCCCAAGGTCATCCAGCAGGTGCAAGTGGAGGAGTGGGGAATCAAACCTGGTTCTCCCAGATTAGAGTCTGCGCATTTAACCACTACACGAAACTATTATTATAAACTAAGCCAACTATTTTTGAGCCAAGAGGAAAGGCATGATATAAATGTTTTAATACATAAATGAAATAATGCCTGGTTTGAATAAGAGAAAGTCCTTCTCTTTTTATTCTTTCCTTATTAATTTCTTCACTTTCATTTATCACCCAATGGTCTTAAAAAACAAACACACACCCACAGACAGCAATTATCAATGGTTCAGTGTCAAAAACGGATTGGCCGCCTAAGGGCTGTACATACAATAATATAAAGGAATATTTTTAATTAATTTAGGATGGAATAGAGATTATGCCAATCAAATTTTAAAAGATAAGAAGGTAAAAAACATCACTGCTGGTTTGTGAGCTGGAACAAAACACTATAGGATTTTGAGACAGCAGTCACAGCAAAGCATTACACTTGGATGCAACTGCAGAAAAGCACTTGAGATACTTAAGCGGTGGAATCATAGATACAAAGATGTGAGATGGTGGAAATACATTCACCCTAAATCAGTGTCTTTCAAATTTTGAGGCTGGCTCCACTGGGAGAAATCAGAAATGGGAAGGGAGGGAGGGAGGGACAAAGGCTGAAGAAGAAGAGTTAGTTTTTATATTCTGCCTTTCTCTACCTTAAGGAGTCTCAAAGCGGCTTACAATCGCTTTCCCTTCCCCTCCCCACAACAGGCACCTTATGAGGTAGGTGGGGCTGAGAGAGTTCTGAGAGAACTGTGACTGGCTCAAGGTCACCCAGCAGGCTTCATACTGAGGCGTAGTGAATCAAATCTGATTCTCCAGATCAGAGTCCACTGCTCTTAACCACTACACCAGTGTTTTTCAACCTTTTTCGAGCTAAGGCACATTTCTTTCATTGAAAAAATCCCGCGGCACACCTGACAATATCTCACGGCACAGTGGTTGAAAAACACTGAAATACAAGATAAATGGGTCATTAGTTGCCTCCGCTCAAGTATTAACTATGACAGTATTACAAATACACGTAATAGCCACTCAACTTGAAATCGTAAGTTACAGATCCAAAGTGTAATGGCTCCTTCCCATAACATTGACCTGAGTTTCAGAAGAAATATAATGTGGATGTATTTTAATACTGCGATTCTGCTAAAGTTTTTCAAATAGAGAGTTTAAACTCTTACTCTTATGTGAACGGCATTCCGCTGACCATAAGTGATTTGAAGAGAAGCACAGTACACCCATTCTTCGCTGAGGGACAGTTACTTATTTGAACCCCACCCTGACAGAAACAGCTAGCTGTTACCATCAAACATATTCATGTTTACTGGAATGTCTTGGTGCAAATCACCCTACCTCAGGCCGGCCACAGAGCGTGCGAGCGGAATCAGCGAGACCACACCACTGTTCTTTCTCACATGCGCAAATGCATCCCGGAAGGTCAGCCCGGAAGGCACATTTCTTTCATTGAAAAAATCCCGCGGCACACCTGACAATATCTCGCGGCACACCAGTGTGCCACGGCACAGTGGTTGAAAAACACTGCACTACACAATACTGGACAGGATCCTGAAGCATGTGGAATCTTTCTTGTTCATTCATGATCTTGGTTGGCTGAACTGATGCTCCCAGTTGAGGATTTTCATTAGAGCTGTAAAGCTGAAATCAGTCCAATCTCCTTGGCTGCAGACACCAGTTATCTTAACCTGATTTGTGAGAAAGAAAGCAGGCATATTTTCTTACAGTCCCCTGAAAGTAGTTTATAAGGGGGACAGACCTATCCCTGTTCTTTACAGTGTTAGGGTTAGATTTGTACCCCAATCCACAGATCAAAGCATACAGGCAGCATTGAAACTGCACTTGTGCATGTCCATCTGTCTATCTGCACATTCTTGTTGTTGGGAGTAGAAAAACACAAAGTATCAATTCAGAATATGAATTCAACATTCAAAATATTTGAAAAACAGTAGCCTGTGGGATGGGCACAACCCGAACCATGAAGCAAAATTTGTCATGAATTTTGCCCTGTTCATGGTTCACAAACAGAAGTTCATGACAGGTCTACCATCATGAACTTCCATGAACATTTAAAGTATGGATCAGAAAGCAGGGGTTTAAAGGGACTCCAAGTTGCTTTAAACCCTTGCTTTCTGCTTCCCACAAAAGCCACAAAAACAACTGAGCAGAGGAGAGACATTCCTCACTGTTCAGCAGTTTCAGGCTGTCTTGTGCAGTCCCTTTAAACTTTAAAAGGACTACAGAAGACAGTCTGAAAAACAGTCCCCCTGCCAGCCCAACTTCTGGCTCTCTTGTGCAAGCTCATTTAAAGTGGCTGTGCAAGGGAGCTAAATACAGCTGAGCCCTCAGGGAGATGTTTCCCCTCTGGTCAGCTTCATATTATAGTGGACTCCCTTGTGCAGCCCCATTTAAAGAGGCTGCACAAGAGATCCTGAAGTTGGGCTGGCAGGGAGACTTCTCCCTGCAGGCTCAGCTGTAAAGAAACTACACAAGAGAGCCCAAAGCAGCTGACCAGTTGGGAGACTGCTCCCTGCTGGCTCAGCTGTTTTTTGGGCTATCTTCTACAGTCCTTTTAAAGTTTAAAGGAACAGCATAAGACAATCCAAAACAGCTGAGAGGAGGGGATCAAGGTGCTTCCTGTAACTCAGCTGTTTTTTGGGCTTTTTGCAAACCCTGTTGAAAGGGACTGTTGTCTCTTTCAGTGGGGTTTGCAGGAGCCATGAACCACAAACCAGTTTGGTTTACAGTCAGGCCTCCTGGTTCGGTTCGGTTCGGTTCGGTTCGTGGTTTGGCAACAAACAGCAAACTGAACCAAACCGCATTTCCCCAGTTTGTGCCCATTCCTAGTAGCCTAAGTGGAATGGAGATGGGTTCGAATATAGTCTGAGAACTTTTCACCCGTTCCCTGGTTACCATAGCTTGGTTCAAATGCAGCTGGTCTAGGTGTGCAGATCTGCCAGTGAGAAACCTTAATGAGAGGGGGTGGATCAAGAGAAAGTGGTGATCTGGAACATGAAGAGATCTGTGTTTCCTTGAAGGGTCTTGTATGCTACTGGAGCATGCAGCAATAGATATCAGAATTAGCTGGAATTTTTAATTACGGCTCCAGAGATGGAGGAGGCGGAGGAAGTTAGGAGACAGAGTCATCTGAGGCTGCTCACAGAATACAGTGAGTGTGTTTGAAGCCATCCCTTTTGCAGGCATGCCTCCTTAAACTCTACCCCAATATTTTGCTTTGCCATTTGCTGTCCCTTGCTCTAACAGTGTCCCCCCAGTGATTGAATCCTGCTGGCACAAAGGTATCATTATGTCAGCCTGAATTTTGCTGCCTGCTTGGGCTGTTCTCTCCTGGTGCAAGGGGGCTTCAGCAGCAATTCTCTTTCTGTGGAGCCAGCAACAACCATGCTATTAAACGTCTTAATGGCAGCTAAATTTGCGTTGCTAAAAGGTGGCGTTTAATGAGGTATAGATGTGCTTGGGAATGTTTTAATAAGCAGGGGGGAATTACATCTCACCTTACAGTCTCGACTGAGAAAGGAAAAATAAATAAATTTCTACTTAACTGGAGCCCTGTTTCATGCTAGAACTTTCACAGAGATCCACAAGATAAGTTTCTGGATCTGAAAATTAGAATTTTACATATTTGAAATTTGCATGATTTTTTAAAGAAAGGTAATGTCCCATTTCTGTATTTCTAGAAGTATAGCTTATGTGTCATCAGTCTTTTAAAGTGTATGTAGTCATTGACCATTATGACTTTATTCTCTCTCTCTCTCTCTGTCTCTCTCTTTCTCTGTTCATGCCTGACATTCTTATTATTATTTTTCCTTTTTGCATTTAAAAAAGAAACACCAAACCTTTTAAAAACCTTTTCTTTTAAAAAAATTGGCAATAGGGCCAAATTACAATCAAATTCCCCAAGAAGTAGTTTTATCTTTGTTTTTGTTCATTGCCACTTCAGGTCTTTTCTTTACCCATTTTTCATTGTTGGGATTCCTGATTTGTTTGTGGGTTTCAACTGGCATTTACATTTTATTACTATCACTGGAGAAAGAGACAACTGCAGATTCATCACAAGCAGAAAGAAACTGCAGCCGCCTTTTGCATTTTTGCATGTGTGGTCCCACTTCTGAGGATTGCACTATCAGTTGGATCTGTTCAGACTTCCCTTCAGGAGTCCCATCTGTTCCAGTTTTGTTTTGTGCGCGCGCGTGTGCATGTGTTTTTGCACATGCATTGAAATGGTTGAGCATTTCAGCTGCCTTGTCCATACGCCTTCTCTACACAAGAGTAGTCCCATTTACTCTTGTGTAAAGTACAGTAGCTGAAGCACAAAAGAGAATTTATTTATACCATTGGCTTTGGTATTGAAGAAGGGAACATTTTCCTAGCTTTCTCAGGCTGGAGAGAGAGAGAGAGAGAGGGAGGGAGGGAGGGAGGGAGTGAAGGAGATAGTGCCTTTTTTCCCACCTGCTAGTCTGAAGGTAACTGACCCATGGAAAAAAGAGTTAACTCCCCCTCCCCCAGTACTGTCGCCTTGATTCTTGCCCCACTGCTGCTTTATAAAGCTAAGCTACATACTAGGGAATGTGGTTGTTGGGGAAAATAGTCAAAAATACTTAAATGCTCAGAGTTGGCAATGGATCTTTGCATCACTGGAGAGGAGGCATTTCTTTCTGTTTAAAAATCTTTATTTCTAAGGGATAGGGTACACAGGAAACCTACAAAATAAAAGAGATATCTAGAGCTACATTTTTACATGCTGCTAGTATAAACACATGGTCACACAACAATGGAGAATCCTCCTTGACCCCTAGAAGGAAATCACCTGGATACATTAACCAGTCAATACCATTCACTTTCGCAGGCTTTTTTAATGTTGGCTGTCTGCCAGATTTCCTTCCAGGTCAGTCTAAACAATAGCATGGAAGGTAAACAGGTTAACCCTATAATGGCTGGAATCTGGACCTTGCAACTCACATTTCCAACAGTAGTAACTGATCATCAGATAGAACAGTTCTCTCAGTGGAGGGAAGTGAGCAGTGAGGTACCTCAAGAATTGGTATTGGGGCTGGAGCTATTTAACTTGTTCATCAATGATCTGGAAATGTGGGTGAGCAATATAGTTGCTAAGTCTGCAGATGACACAAAATTACTCAGGATGGAGAAAACCAAGGCCAATTGCAAGGAACAGCAGGAGGATCTCTCCAAATTGAGTGAGTGGTGATGTTCAACGTAGGTGAGTGTAAGGTGATGCACATTTGAACAGACCCCTCCCCCCCAGCTTGAAGTATATGTTTATGGGGTCTGATCATGCTGAAGTAGAGAGCGGATAGGAACTTGGGGTCATGGTCCATAGTTCAATAAAAATGCCCACCCAGTGTGCAGCAGTGGTGAAAATGACAAACCCTCTGCAGGGGGTTATTGGGCAAGGGACTGAAAAGAAAAGTGCCAATTTTATAATGCCCCTGTATAGAACTATGGTACAGCCTCATTTGGAATACCATGTGCAGTTTTGGTTGGCATATCTCAAAATGACATCGAAGAGCTGGGAAAAATATGAAAGGGGGCAACCAAAATGATTAAGGGGTTGGAGCACATTTCCTATGATGAAAGGCCAAAGAAACTGGACTAGACAAAAAAATGACTGAGAGGGGCACATGACAGAGGATTATAAATTTATGCATGGGGAAGGGAGCATGGATAGACTGAATTTATTCTCTGTCTTTCAAAATACTAGAACTCTGGGATACCAAATGAAGTTGCTGGACAATAGATCCAGGATGATTGAATCAGGAAGTTGATGGACAAAAGATTCAATGAGTGATTCATATATGAAATTCACTTCCAGAGGATGTAGTGATGGCCACAAGCATAGATGGCATTTAAAGGGGATTACACAAATTCTTGGAGGAAAGTCCATCATGGAGGATAAGTCCATCGGTAGCTACTAGCAGTGTTGACTAAAGGGAACCTCCCCATTCAGAAGCAGAACACCTCTGAATACCAATGCTAGGAGGCAACATCTATGCCCTGCTGTTGGACCTCCAAATTAACTGTCTGGCCACTGTGTGATACAGAATGCTGGACTGAATGGGCCTCTGGTCTGAGCCAGCCTTTTTATGTTCATATCAGCCTAAGACATTTTTTGGCCCTTATGATATAATATTAAAGACAGCAATTAATTTTGCATGATATTAAGCACACGAGTCTCCCCTTTTTTTGCCTCATTTGATACCAGCATCCCTTAAAGACTGCATTTATTCTTGGTAATTCCATACACTTCCAAAGGTACAACTGGTTCTTGGTAAGACAGCCGACACAAGCGTATAAAATTTCAAGTTGTTTTAGTCGCCCACTCAATGCTTCAGACCATTTCCCATGTTGGAACAGGCTCCCTCCCTCCTCCTCCCTCTCTTCTACATTTTTTTCTGACATCTGTTCCATGAAGCATTCCTGCTTCAGGGACTGGTCCACCTGCTCTCTTTGCCCTGATGTATCCCGATATACATTTCAACAATATGCTTTTCAGGGCAAAGCTCAGGTCTCTGTGGAATCTTTGAACTGTGGGTGCAGTGGAGTGTACAGTTACAGGATTGCACAAACGATAATCAAAGGATGATGAAGTTAACCTAGAAGTCTGCTCTCTTTTTAACACCTCCTACATGTGGTGATTAAGTACTGGGATCAGGAACATGCGACAAACACAATGAAGATAGATTTCGAGCAAGAAACGGAGCTCTTATGCAGAGAGCTGGGTAGCAGTGGGCAGATTGCTCAGCACATCAATAATCAATCATAGCTGTAATGGAGACAGGGTGATTGACGAGGTGAGGGTTTTTTTTTTTTTTGAGTCTCAGCTAACAAATCCTTTTTGTGCTAATATGGAATTAGACGCTGCATATTTTTGAGCCGTCAAAATACAACATCCTAACTGGGTTATCACCACAAGGTGTTGACAGGCAGTAGTGTGGAGTCCTGCCTCCTTTTGATAAAACTGTATACAGCAGGAAAAGTGGCAGTTTATGTAAGATATCCCAGGTGTAGATCCTCTGAACATCAACAGCCATTATATAATCTAAGGGCGGCCTCTGGATTAGGTAACAGGAGACAGAGACCTTCAGGGACTTGTGGGGGATTCATTCCACCTCCCTGTTGTCTCCACTTGCCTAGCCTCCCACTGGCTCTTCCCCCTCCTCCCTGTGTTGGTTCTGTTTCTGCTTGTCTCCCCTCCAGTTCTGCTTTCCCTCCCCGCTCCTTCCCTTTCCCTCTTTTCCCTCTTCAGTTGACCTCGGCTCCTCTTCTTTCTTCCTTCATCATCTCCTCCTCTAGGATGGGGTTACTACTGCCAGGGTTTGTTTTGTTTTGGTATTCTGGTGGCAGTATTCACCGGTACTGAATACTGACACCTGGGGGGGGGGCTCTCCCAAGTCCTGAGGATGCAATCTTGTATAGGAGTAGTCTACCACTTTTTTTTTTTAACAAAAAAAACCCTAGGTAGCATATTACAACTATGTAATATGCTACCTAGGGTTGTCAGATCCAGGTTGGGAAATACCTGGAAAATTTGGGAGGTGGAGCCTGAGGAGGGTGGGGTTTGGGGAGGGAAGGGAAGAGAAGAGACTTCAGTGGGGTATAATGCCGTAGAGTCCACCTTCCAAAGCCCCCATTTTCTCCAGATGAATTGATCTCTGTTGCCTGGAAACCAGTTGTAATCCCAAGAGATCTCCAGCCACTACCTGGAGGCTGACAACCCTAATTCTACAACACCACTTTTCTTTTCAGCGTCTGTGAATGCACAGACATCACTCTTCAAAGGGGGGAATGTTATTCCCAAATTATTATTTTAAAATTCTGATTTGGCTATGACTATCTTCTTTGTGTGGGTATGCATATATGTATTTGGATAATTTCAGCTGCCTCTCCATGGAACCTACTCAAGGAGGCTTGCAAAGTAAAATGTAATAAAAACATAATAACATAGGAGTAATAATAGAGAGTCTGTTGAATAACCAGCATTAAAAGTTCAGCAAGAGCATAAAAACAAGCTAAAACACATAGCACTTTATGTTTGCCAATCTCCAGGTGGTGGCTCTCCCGAGAGTACAATTGATCTCCAGGCAACAGAGATCAGTTCATGTGAAGAAAATGAGTGCTTTGGAAGGTGGACTCCATGGTATTATACCCCGCTGAAATCCTTCCACTCCTCAAACCCCTCTTCTTCACACTCCACCCCTAAAATCTTCAGGTATTTCCCAACCTGGAGCTGCCAACCCTCTCTTAAAATGATCCAATAAAATACACAGAGGGGGTACCCCTTGACAATTAAATTTCAAGATGCTATTTCATTATATTGTGAACAACACAGGCAAGCGTGAATTTAGAAGCTAAGCCGGGTTAACCATGATTAGTACTTGGATAGCAGACCACCAAGGAAGACCAGAGTTGCTATGCAGAGGAAGGCAGAGGAAAACATCCTCTGCTAATCTCTTGCCTTGAAAACTCCATGAGGGGTCAGTATGAGTCACTTATGACTTGATGGGACTCCACTGTTAACATCATTTCATTTTATTTAGTCAGGACCACTTCAAGTCAGTGGTGAAAGTGAACAGAAAAAAAATTCTGGAAAACTATTATCTTTTAAAATCATAAAATCATGAAATGACCTTTCAGAACCTTCCAAATCTCAGCATAGCTTGTCTATCCTTAAACAGTGCCTTGATGACCCCTGCAAATTCTCCCCACTCAGGCCCAGCCTGGAGACCAATTGGCATGAGCTTATTGGGTCAACAGCTGTACGTGATGATAAACTTGTCTGCTAATTTTGTAGCCAAATACCAAAAACTTTGCTCTTCTCATGTTTCATGCACTTTTTGCCACCCTGCAGATCTAGAGGAGACTACTCCCACGGAAGAGGTGATACAAGGCAGCAGCCAATGAGCCATATGGAGGAGCTGAACTAAAATGATGGTAGGCTATTGGCAGGGCTCATTTTGTAGCAGGAGCTCCTTTGCATATTAGGCCACACAACCCCAATGTAGCCAATCCTCCAGGAGCTTCCAGATCTCTTCTTACAGGGGCTACTGTAAGCTCTTGGAGGATTGGCTACATCAGGGGTGTGTGGCCTAATATGCAGAGGAGCTCCTGCTACAAAATGAGCCCTGGCTATTGGTAAGAAATTGTCCATCATAGCTGAGTCTGCAGAGTGCACAGTCTGCATTCTGGGTTGAATCCAGCCAGCTTTTTTTGTTCAGTCTTGGCCAAGTTGCATCCAACCCTGTGTGTTATTGTTGAGAAGACACCCAAATGCATGTTGTAATTATGGGACATTGTTATCTGCAGAACTTTTAAAATGTGTATGTGTGTGTACATACATATATAAATGCTACTTCTCATACATAAGGTTACATCAATTCCCACCAATTTCCCCCTCCCTCTGCAGAGCCCAACAAGGCTGTTTCTGAGGGTCCACTCTCTCTTTCTCTGGCTGAGTGGGGCAGGCCAGAGCACAGGGTTGCCAGGTACCACAGATCCGCTGGCAGGGGATGGGGGTGAATTTACCGGGAACTGAGAGGAACGCTAAAAATAAACACAATGTTCCAGCATTACCTAGAAGTGACATAGGCACATCAGGGACTTCAGGGAGGGCAATGCTCTGGTTTTTGGGCAAAACTCTTTGGTAGAATTAGCTTCTACCATCCCCCGATTTCCCCAATGTACATATGTCACTTCTGGGTGCCTACGTCACTTCATGTTTACTTTCTGCATTCTTCCCTTTTTGGGGGGGGGGGTAATTCTTCCCTGCCAGCCAGCTAGCTGGGGGCAGAGAGGTGGGGCCCAAAACTGGGGTACCCCTGCCGCACTAGAGAGTCTGGCATCCCTACCAGAGCACTGGGATCAGGACTTGGGAGAATCCAGGGGAAAAAAATGCCAGGATAGCCCAAGCTAGCCTGATTTCATCAGTTCTCAGAAGTTAAGCAGGGTCGACCCTGGCAAATATTTGGATGTGAGACCTCCAAGGGATACCAGGGGAGTGACATGGAGGCAAACAATGGCAAACCACCTTTGAATGTCTCTTGCCTTGAATACTCCACTGGGTCGCTGTGAGTCAGTTGTGACTTGACAGCACTTTCCACCACCATCACCACTCAGTACAGACAGTGCTGTTACAAAAAATCCTTGGTTATGTAATCCCATTATCCCATGCAATTCGCATTCCTTTTTCTGAACGTGGGCAGGAGGGAGGACAAGAATGGCTGAGATAAAGCTATCATAGCTTTGCAAATTCTCATTTTATCCCCCCCCCTTCAGAGTAATCCCTGCTGCGTCTTGAGAGTACTCGTCAAGACTGATTTGAAACACAGGAAAGATGCAACAAAGCATACTTAGTACAGCAGTGAAATCAATCCTGATGCTTAATTCACAGATCATAGGCCTAAGAAATGTATAATTCTTGAGGGCCAGCCAGATCTCTAGGTATGATAATGGCACACAGACCAAGTGACAGTGATAGTCCCTTTTTATGCTAACAGCTCACTGTAGCTTACTCCGGAGAATCCGAGTAGTCAGGCCTTTAAGGTTAACTTTGTATTTTGTGTCCTTGCCCTCTGCACTATTCTTTTTTCTCAAGTTTATTTTCTATTATGCATTCTGTATCTACAACCAAACCCCACATTTTTTGCTTAATAGTGGATAATGTCACTTGTGACCTGGGGATGGGGTGTCCAGTTGTTACCGACTTGGCCAAGTGCCTGAGCAAGTGCCTTTCTTTCTTCTCCTCCCCACTCTCCCACCCCCTTTGGCTAGCTGCCACTGGGCTATTCCAGGCATGCACCACCCATAGAGGGACACAAGCTCAGTAGCTGGCTAGCTGGTCTGTCAAGTTGGGTGGTGTCCCAAGGGTTTTAATTTTAAAAAAAAAATAGGCTTTGAAGCCTCTTTCATTGTTTCCAATGGGCAATCCTGCCATTCCTTTTAATACATTCCCCAGCAAGTTTGTGTGCAGATTGGCTTTGGGGAAGGGGGAAAAGATCTCTAGGGTCCAAAGTGCAAACAGGGTAGGAGTGTGTCAAATCCCCCCCTGCAAGCTAGAAGTATCAAACTCCTAGATGACTTCCCCAGGCTGCCCCCCTACCTGCCCTCCAAGTTGTGTGCAGATTGGCTTTGGGCAGGGCTCTTTTTGGGCCGGAATGCACCAGAATGACGTTCTGGCTGGCGTCCGAGCCCCCCCTCCCCCCCACCAGCAGGAAAGGCCTCCAGGCTCTCTGCACTCAAAGGGAGCTTTCCCTTTAAGAGCAAAGAGCTGTGGGGAAGGGGCTGGCTGTCGCAGCTCTCTCCATGGGGCTTGTTGCCATGCCTACTCTCTCCCTGCTGCCAGTAAGTGCCTCCTCTCCTCTCTCTCTTCTTTGCTTTCTTCCCCTCCCTTCCTTTCTCCCTTTCGGTTTCTTTTTCCCCTCCATCCCTCCCCCTCCCCCTCCCCCTCCCCTTCCCCCTCCCCTTTATTTCTCTTGCTCTCTCCCTCCCTATCTCCCTTTCTTTCTCTTCCTTCCTTCCCTCCCTTCTCTCTCTTTCTTTCTTCCTTCCTTTCTCACCCTCCCTTTCTTTTTCCCCTCCCTCCGTTTCTCTCTCTCTCTTTTCCCTTCCTCTCCCCCTCTCCTCTCGCTCTCTCCCCACAATCATGTAAAGGCTTAATGTGTAGAAATGGGGAGTTGAAGCTTTCTATGGCATGAGGGTAATAGCGTCTCATCAAGACTCTATTAAAGGGACAGGGCATTTTTCCCAGGCTGTTGGCAACCCTGGATATAAATCCCATGAGAAAACTTGTTTCAGTCTACATTAGAAGATCAAATCAAATATATGCCACAAATTAGAAATAGTAGGAACAAGTCCTGAAAGTCAGGATGACTTTTTGAATTGCAAGGAAGGGAGCTATAAAAACTGACTTCATTCCAAAAATGAGAACTATGTTTTAAATAGACTTCAGTTAGAGGTATAACTGACAAGCCATTCCTCCAAGAACTGTATACCAAAGGCAGGGCAAGTGGGCATGTAACTCAGAAAGGTAGGACTGCATACCATCTTCACCTGGACCATTCACTACTCTAAACCAAGTACTCTGTTAAGTCACACCTGAAAGTTTTATGCTGCTGTTGCAAAAGAAGCCCTGAAAATTGCCTCAAACCAGAACTTTAAGAATAAGGGAATGACAACAGCAAAAATACAGGAATGCAGCAGTGGTTGGGAGGAATGTTGTCTGAATTCTCAGGAAAATATGAGTAGTGAATGAATGGTGTCAGTACCAGTGAAAAATGTTATTATAGAAGCATCCTAAAATGTATTTATTTTCTTTCTTTCTTTCTTTCTTTCTTTCTTTCTTTCTTTCTTTCTTTCTTTCTTTCTTTCTTTCTTTCTTTCTTTCTCTCTCTCTCTCTCTCTCTCTCTCTCTCTCTCTCTCTCTATTTCTTTCTTGTTCCATTTTGTTCTTTGTATTTTTGTAAAAAAAATTGTTGGAAAGTGGAGGGATGTAAAAAAGCAGAGAGCCCAGGAAATGCTGATTTTGACAATATCTTTAATTTTTGAGAATCTCTTTAGTTTTCTCATGGCATCTTCTGTTTAAGAAAAGTAAGTTTGAAGCCTGAGTGTTAACTAGTTCATTGTTGTGTCTTGTTGGGAATGGGTTACAAATATATGTGTGTCTAAAGTCTGTTTTAAAGTGGTTTGGTGCTAACTGCCATGCAAGAGAAAACATCTGAAAAAGTAGCTTCATTGTTGTGTGTGCTGGCAGAACACTTGACTGTTGCATGGGGGACTTTGGGGGACATCTGCAGAGAAACAGAGTTGTAACTAAAAATTAGCATGGCCAGCAGCACTGTGGAGACTGCCTGTTTTGTGAAATTTAAAAAGTGGGCAGAGTTTCTGAAGAAGATGATTGTCCCTCTTCTCCTGCCACTGGGCTGACATCTGCCTTTAATAAGCCAGCAAAGTTGATGTTCTTAAACCTCCTAATAAGAGAGATTTCTGCTTCTGAGAAGTTGACTTCCAACAATTGGTGATCTTGTGATGGTAGTGATACTTTGATGTGGTAAAGCCCACCTTTTCACAGGATCATTTTACCTATGGGACAGACTCTGCATGGTAACCACTCCACTGGTACATAATTGCTTGTAAAAAATATTATAGTGTAATATTTCAGGTGGGTAGCCGTGTTGGTCTGAAGCAGCAGAACAAAGTTGGAGTCCAAAGTTTCATCCAAGGTATAAGCTTTTGTGTATATGCACACTTCTTCAGATGGAAGAAGTGTGGGTGGCACATGAAATCTTATACCTTAAATAAAATTTTGAACCTTGAATAAAATAGCGCACAAACTACTCCCGTCCAGTGCATCCACAAACCTAGAAGAAGAGGAGATTGGATTTATACCCCGCCCTTCACTACCCAAGGGAGTCTCAGAGCGGCTTACAAACTCCTTTCCCTTTCCCTCCCCACAACAGACACCCTGTGAGGTGGGTGGGGCTGAGAGAGCTCTGAGACAACTGACCTCGAGAGAACAGCTGGTACAGAGCTATGGCTTGCCCAAGGTCATCCAGCAGGTGCAAGTGGAGGAGTGGGGAATCAAACCCGGTTCTCCCAGATTAGAGTCCGTGCACTTAACCACTACACCAAACTGACCCTCAGCTTGAGAGTACGTGTGGACACTTCCTCCATGCATTTTGGCCCAGCAAGGAATGGTGCCACTCTGCCCTCCCTCCCCACACATTCAGGCAGAGGGCTCAGATGATACCCAGAGGCTTGGAGACTAGAGAGGTAAATGTCTGTTAAAATGATGATGATTCCTGTGCATCCTGTAGAAACACGTCTTCAAAGACATGTTTTTAAAGATATGTTTATTTAAATGTGACTAATTTTGTCTACAGCTATTTTGCTTTAATGTATATGATAACAACACTCTATGGCAGAGTTCAGTGTTTTCAGTGTTATAAAGTTTAATTTGATATCCAAATATGCTGCTAGTCCTGTTATGACTGTATAGGACTGTTTCTGTCCAAATAATACGCTTATTTGTTTTTTTACAAAATCTGAGTCTTGTATTTTCAGCTTTCCGCCCGGTCTCCCAGATGGCAAAAATGGGGATACATGTGCTAAGGTAGCACAAATGAAAGCAGCAGCAGCTGTCTCTGTGTAGTATTGGATATATTAACAATTTAGCTTGTAGCAAACAAAGGCATTTATAGTTTTACATTTTATAAATATGCCAAGTGGCATGAATGCATATGTTAATTCAGTTTAAAATGATGTATTTTAAATTGTTATACCAGTAAGATAAATTTAGGTTTGATAAGAAATGAGCACTGGATATATTTTAAATTTCCCCTTAAGTTTCCAGGGTTTTTTTGCCTGGGGGGGAAAAAGAACAGGGAGATTTTCTCTTTGTCTTCAAAGTTTCTGGAACTTTTATGTCTCTGTTGGAGACTGTACCCTTATGATGATTACCATATGGTACTATGGAAGGAACTAGGTTGCAGCTAGACACTGTGCCTTAGGGACCATTGGGCCATTCTCTAAATCAATGTAAAATAGCAAAACCCTACCCATAAATACAGTCCAATATGTTTAAACTTATTAGACACTTTGCATCATTTTATAATTTTTAAGGTGCATAGTGATTCCAGCTGGCTGTCATTCACCCCTGTGCTTTTGTACTCTCTGGCAAAACAAAACATTGGAAAGCTAAAACAGCAAAAATGCATTTGGAAGCATACAGCTTACATATTTTCCTTTATATCTCCATAAGTTAAAGGGGCAGAGATAACAAATGAACATGGAAAATTTGGAGAAATGGCTATTTGGATAAACAGACCCCCACCTACCTGGCAGCTACTACTGGGAGGAGAAGGGGGGACAGAGCCAGGACCCTCTAGGGCTGCCTCACCTGCTGCCCAGCTGATTAGCAGCTCAGGGTGGGATCGCCAACTGGTCAACAGCACAGAGACAGAGGAAAAGCAAGCCTCTGCCAGTCTGGGGCAGGAACAGCGTATGGCAATTCCACAGGTGATTTTCTACATATGGTGGTGGGAAGCAGAAGGGAGAATGTACTCTGTGTCAGGCAGCCTGAGAAGATGCAAGCTGATGACGAGGTACCACTGTCTTGCTTCTGACTTCAGAGGAAGAGAGGCAGAGAGAAGTGGATGATCCAAGGGCACATTCATTGTCATTCCTTCTCAGAGGAGCAGATGACTTTACTAGGAGGCCTATGACTGCTATTGACCCTCCCCCCTATACTGGCCAGGAATATCTGTGAAAGGGTCCTGTCTTGCCAGCTCTTTTCTTCAGCACTATGCCCTGCCTTGGAAAGGCAGTAGTGATTACATATGAACATAAGAGAAGCCAATGTTAGATCAGGCCAATGGCCCATCCAGTCCAACACTCTGTCACACAGTGGCCAAAAATACCAGGTGCCCTCAGGAGGTCCATCAGTGGGGCCAGGACACTAGAAGCCCTCCCACTGTTGCTCCCCCCCGCCAAGCACCAAGAATACAGTGCATCACTTGCCCAAGACTGAGAGTTCCTGTCTATACCTTGGGACTAATAGCCACTGATGGACCACTGCTACATATGTTTATTTAATTCCCTCTTGAAGCCGCCCGTGCTTGTAGCCGCCACCATCTGCTTTCTTCTCAGTATTTGTCTTATCTGTATTTGTTGGGGTTCAAAGGTGTAAAAAGATCTCCATAAGTTTGATGGCAGTAAGTCAGCCTGCCTTTTTGGGCTGGAACCAGGGGATGAGTGGGGAAATAGTTCTGAAAAACCTCCATTCTTGTTTTGCTTCAGGACATGATAGCCCAGAGCAGTCTGCTGAAGCCTAAAGACTAAAATCTGACTAAGCAAGTTCATTCACCTACCCATCTCAACTTTAATAATTTCTGATGCACCACTGCAGTTGTAGCCCCTAGCTAGGAATGGAATGAGCCAAGAAGGGGTGGAGTGTACACGTGCAAAAGGGTGCAGAATGTGTGGAAAGCAAAAGAGGGAAGCCAGACTGCCCTGCTGGGCAGCTTGAACCTTAATCATAGACACTTAATACCTTGTTGTGTGGAAACTGTGTGTGGAAACTGTTAAGGGAGGTAGACTTTTGTTCTAAATTGTAAATTTTAGAATTATTATTTCAGGGCTGTGCTATCTAATGGGGAGTTTATTTGGGACCCTCATCTTGGAAGCCGGTGCACAGAGTGCTCAGCTGGAGACTTCCTGGGCCACCAACAAGAGGAAAGAGATGGACTTTGGGGGTGGCAAGCTGTGAAGGAGGGAAAAATTAATCATTTGGACTTTAAAAGATCATTGTTCTGTTGTGCTACTAAGTTCTTTGTCTTTGTTACATGACATGATGTTGTGAAAAGTAAAAATGTTTTATTCTCTTTGAATTATTGCAAGATTTCTTCCAAGTTCTGCCTCACAGAACCCGCAAGATGAGGTTACACAGTCAGTTCCCAAATGGTAAATTATTCCAGTTTAAGCATGTCTATACAACAGTGCCATGGTGCATTATGGTCAAGTTCTCTTTGCAGGGAATGTCATTAAAATATATTGTTGCAAGATGTCCTCTAGATCATTTTCTGTCCCCTCTGCGCTAGTGCTTTTTTTTTAAAGGCCTTAGTTTTCAACTTAGCTCCAGGAAACACAAATCTTGCCTTGGATGCAAGCTCTGCTTTTTAGTGTATATATGTATGATTTCCAGTTCTAAGCTAATAATAAAGGGTGGACATACAGTCCCTGCCTGGCTTTTGCAAGCCCATAAAACCGGAACACATAAATCTACCATTTACTGGAATAATTTTTCTTTTTATATTTTAAAACCCCATATTTTTTTTCTCCTAATACCTATGTGGCAAGATGCAGGCTTTTCACCTGTCTCATGCTGGCTGTCTTGTGGGACCTCATATTGCTATGAACAGCAGTGAAGCATAATTGCAGCAGAAGATTCATGATAAGGCATGCTGACCCCCCCAGCTAGATGTAAAAAATGTCAGTGACTCAGAAGTATGGATTTCTTCTGTGAAACCTCTTTGGTGGGCACTTTTGGAGACATCAGCAGTATAGGTTTCTAGTTTATTTTTTATTTAAAACATTTCTGTGTTGCCTTTCTACCCCAGTTATTGAACATCAAAACTTTGTGATGCTAAAACAGCATTTAACATGAAATGTATATAAAATCTCATTCTCTAACTTTTGAGGTTGTTGACTAAGGAACGGCCTGTTCCGGTATCCCCACACTGAAAGACAAAGCTAGTGACAACAGAGACTTTTCTGTTGTTGAAAGCCTACTCCCTAATTTTTGGTAAATTAGTCATTAAAAGCTCAGGTGAATAAAACCGTCTTGACTTGGTATCTAAAAGTAGGCTCCAGGTAAGAATCCAAAGGAGGGAGGTATTGTACAAGATGGAAACCCTCAAAGAAAATGTCTTATATTTAATCATGGCCTAAATGCTAAAGTGCAAGGGGACGCTAAAGTGCTAAAGTGTCTTTTGCATCTTTACAACAAAGGTACCTAAGGAGTGCTGATTATAAATTACCTTTCCACTCACCCTTCTACACACCAAACAGGAGGAAGAGGATGGGGAGTGGAAACCTGGGATTCAAGAGTTAAGAGTAATGTTCATTAAGATTCATTCCAAAACCATTCAGTTGATTTTTCATAGAGGCTCACCATTTCCCCATGGGAAGAAGATCCCGGGGCAGCACATACTTGAGACAGTTCTCTTTGGAGGGCAGACCACTGGAGACGTACGACATTTTAGGACATTTGTTCTATGTACAAACATGCAAGTAGAGCACAGGTGGAGGCAAAGAGGCATTCCTATGGGAAGCAAATCCACTACCTCACATCAGATCCCCAGAGAAAGAGAGAAGTCCTCAAGGGGCTTCAAGTCAGCTCCACGGCAGCTTCTCCTCTTTTTGGCCTTGCCAGAATCTAAACTGCTCTTTTTTCACAGAGACCACCTCACTTCAGCTGGGAAGGGTCAACTTGCTCAAACTCTGATGGGTCGTTCAACAGACTCATCAGGAGATGATCCAGTAAAGTATATCCTCCACTGATGAAATATCCACAGTAGCAGTAGTAGAAGAAGGGAAGAGGTTGGATTTATACCCAACCCTTCACTACCCAAGGGAGTCTCAGAGTGACTTACAAACTCCTTTCCCTCCCCTCCCCATAACAGACACCCTGTGAGGTAGGTGGGGCTGAGAGAGCTCTGACAGAAACTGCTCTTTTTCAAGAACAGCTCTGACAGAACTATGGTTTGCCCAAGGTCATCCAGCAAGTGCAAGTGGAGGAGTGGGGAATCAAACCCAGTTCTCCTAGATTAGAGTTTGCACAATTAACCACTACATCAAACTGGCATGGTGACATGGAATATAGATTCTATATACATTATGCACTACAAAATGCTTCTTTAAATGCTTATAGTTCTGCTTCTAAGTCTGCAGGACCAAGAAACAGCTATTTTGCAATTGCAACAATCCCTGAAACCGTCTGTGTATGCAGTAACTTTACCCTGAAACTTCCTAAGCCTGTTTAGTAATAAAGAATGTGTGCAAGTGCATGTGGGAAATGTGTGTATAAATTAAAAGCAGCATCATCATTTAGGGCTCTGGATCAAGGATCCCACTTGCTGGCTCTGGAAAAGATAGTTGCAACATGGCACATATGACATTCTGGAACCTCTCAAGCTAAGCCAAGCCTCTTCTTACCCACCATGGGCAGTGTTCCCTCTAAGCTGAGTTAGTGTGAGCTAGCTTACAGTTTTTTAGCCTCTGGGTCACACATTTTTGCCTTAGCTCAGGAAGAATGGCTCCAGAGCTAACTAATTTATGCAGCAGCCAAATTGTTCGCTCACAACTCTAATGCCAGTAGCTCACAAAGTAGAATTTTTGCTCACAAGACTCTGCAGCTTAGAGTATGGGTATTGTGAGATAAGGGAAACTGACCCTGAAACAGCAGCAAGAGAAGAGGAAGCTACCCTGAAACAGCCAAAGCCAATGATCTGACCAAGACTAACAAAGGTGTCAACAGGAATATCTATTAAGGGGGGTAGCCATATTGGTCTGAAGCAGCAGAACAAAGTTTGAGCCCACTGGAACCTTTAAGACCAACAAAGTTTAATTCAAGGTATAAGCTTTCATGTGCAAGCACACTTCTTCAGATACAGAGAACAGAATCTCTTCAACCATTACATATAGGGGGTGGGGGGTCCCTTCCTGACAACCAGTCCCCTCCCCCAGACTCAGACTTTGTTCAACAGGAATATCTGTTACCAAGAGAGAACTGGGCATTCCCATGTTTGAGGGGGGCAAAGGGTAGAGTTTTACTTTCCATCATCAACAGGAGTCTCCTGCTCCTTGCATGCAATTAATAGGTTTGGGCAACCTTGGGTGAATGAGAAAGATTACTGTAGGATGTATAAATGTTTTTACTAAAGCGTTATTTCATTTAAAGCAGAGGTGTCAAACTCGTTTGTTATGAGGGCCAGATCTGACATAAATGTCACTTTGTCAGGCCAGGCCATGTGTGCCATAAAACATAATGCCAGGTACTGGAGATATAAACTGTATAAAGGACAGCAGCTGGTAAGTTCCGAGTTGTTGTATCCTCACTGCAAGGCCCCATGAGCTGGGAAGGGGGTGCAAAGAAAAGCCCATCTGGGAGGATTGTAGAGCCAGTGGTGCAGCACTGGGCAGATGCTCCCATGCTGCTTGACTACTGCAGATGAGGTGGTTCCACCATGCTGAAGCCACAGACAGAGTGGCTCCGCCCACCCCCACCCCCAAGCAGTCTCCTGTTCCCTCCCTTGTACTAGTTGTTCATGGGCTGCATAAGAGCCCTGGATGGGCCAGTTCCAGCCCCCAGGCCTTATGTTTGACACTTCTTATTTAAAGGATATTTGCCTGGGACTGTCTGTCTGATCCCTGCTGGATTGGTAACCCACAGCCCTTCCCTAGGGTTTGATCAGCCCTGGGATAAGAAGCCTAGGGGCCACAGGTGCAGTTTAGTACCTGACATGGGAACATTTACTTTTAAGTATTGAGTCAGGAGGCGATGAATCCAAAACAGGCTTTTATTCTAAACATCATTCAGCTCAAAAGACAGCTCTGACAAGAGCGGCACTTAACTTATACTGTTCCAACACATAACTATATACATTGTAACTAAGGTTACAAAATCTGATTGGACCTAAGCAGCGCTCTTTGATTGGTTCCTAGGATTGGCTTAAGGACCAATGGGAAGTCTTTATTCAGCAGCCAATAAGATTGAGGGAGTCAGGATACCAGAGCCCTAATGATGCAATGTAAAACAACATAAGAGAACATAACATTTACATTCTTTTAAAGGCCTGACTCCAGTCTCTTTAGGTCAAACCCAGGAGAATGTTTCCATGTGCTATTTCTACAATCAAATCTATATCCATGATTCTTAGTGAGTGCTAGTGATATGAACATTTACCCAAAGTGATCCAGGGCTGTCTCTATGTTAAATCCCGAATCAGAGATAGCCCTTTTGATCATTTCAGCACCAGAATGTCATTTTAATGGTGCTGATTAACATTAGGAGCTGCAAAATATATCTAAATAGACATATGCAATCACAGTAGGGTTGCTAACCTCCAGGTGGGGTGTCAAGTTCTCCTAGATTTTAATTTTTAATTAAAAATAATAATTATAACCCTGAACACAAAAGAAATACCCCCTAAATATGACAACAATGGTAGCAAGTCTACACATATGAATCTATAAAATGTCTGCAAATATCTAAAAATATGCCCATGTGCAATTTTTGTCTATATGCCATACGTACAGAGGTTGATAAAACTGTGTGGTTCTCAGTCCATTAGATTATGGAGGTGGGCATTTATGACTGATCTCCAGACCCCAAAGGTCAGTTCCCTGGAGAAAATGGCAGCTTCAGAGGTTGGGCTCTATGACTTCACATCCCTGCCAAGCTACCTACCCTCTCCAAATTCCCCCCTCCTCAGGCTGTATCCCCAAATCTCCAGGAATTTCCCTACCCAGAGCAGGCAACCCTAATTCACACTAATCTTTTTACAGTGATCAACAACCATAATCTAGTCTCAATTCAAAAGTAACATTAATTGGTATTTACTTGTTCTGCTCAAACATGGGTTGAGTTATGAAATGATCTTGCAAAAATTGAGGGCTGCAATCCTAGGTGTCCTTCCTTGGAAACAAACCCTATTGAGCTCTAAGGGATTTATTTCTGAGTAATAATGCTTCAGATTGGGTTGTGACCTGCATTTTATTATCGGACTTTCAGCTCACAGGACACCATAAAACTTCAAAGCACAGAACTAGTCCCCTTACAGGAAGACATGTGTACTGACATGTGTATAAAAACAGAGTAACAT
This sequence comes from Lepidodactylus listeri, assembly GCA_029233225.1. Classification (NCBI taxonomy): domain Eukaryota; kingdom Metazoa; phylum Chordata; class Lepidosauria; order Squamata; family Gekkonidae; genus Lepidodactylus; species Lepidodactylus listeri. The sequence continues at coordinate 28,609,196 of JARCFY010000009.1, forward strand.
AAAATATATTAAAGCTAGGTCATGGGGACGTATTCTTTCACAAAAAAATCCATGAGTAAAGGTATGTCAAGACAATGTGCTCATTTCATCCCAGGTCAATTTTCCAGGGACGATATAATGTGCTTGTAAAACTAAATGGTAAAATACCACGCTGGTTCTAATTTTATGTTACCTTTTAATGGATATTTTGAAAGGTCAAATTGCCTCACAAGGCAAGTTTGTTTATCTGATCCAAACACATGAAATTGCCTGTCCTGATGAAAACATCCTACACAGTCCTTAAATATACTGCTGTGTGGTAGTCCCATAAAAGTCAGTCAAGGACACTTGGAAATTGTGATTCTTGAGGAGGTTGCCAAGACTGTGGTTACTATATCCTGGTTAAATGCAGTAATCTCTCTCTCTCTCTCTCTCTCTCTGTATTACTGTAGATCAAGATAGGCAGCCATGTCTCTGAAGCAGTGACTCACAAAAGCTCCTACCTACCACCAATTTTGTTAGTCTTTAAGGTGCTACTGGAATCTGTATTACTTTTAATTTCTTTTGTGAATATTGTTTTGATTTGATTTTGTGAAGATTTATGATTTTAACTGAATAAACTGAACTTCAACTACACCTGGAAGTTCAAGCTTAATCAAGTTTATTACCACATTCAAAAATCTTGCCTAGTTCCAACGCAATCCAAAATCCAAGAATCATACACTGGAGTGACCTGAAATTCAATTATATAATGTTAGACCCTAATAAAAAATTCACTAAGGCCTTTCAGGTGTTGTGAAAGGTCAGCAGAGAGGAGACCAGGCACATTACTTCAGGCAGGTTGTTCCACAATAAAGGAATAGAACCAGAGGAAGACTGGATCTTTGTAGATATCAACTGGTCTTCTTCATAAGAAGGTACTGCTAACTGAAAATGGTGGGCAGATCTAAGCAGGAACACCTTTAATTTGGCGTCTTTCTGTTGTTGGTTCCAAGTTGATATCGAAAAGAACTCTTGACCCCAGCACAGCTAGAAGCTTTAGTGATCACCCACAAAATCATCATGCATCATTAATGTTGTTGTTGTTGTTGCTAGCCATTCAGTCATGTCCGACTCTTGGTGATTTTATGGGCCAGCTCTCTCCGCATTTTCTTATCTTGTACTGTTTCTTTGAGTCATTCCGTGCTCAGGCTGGTGTCAACTTTTATGGTATCTAGCCCAGTTTCCTTTTGCCACTAACCAATCCCAGCATAATTGCTTTTTCTAGTGTGTCCCTCCGCATGACAAGTCCGAAATAAGTCAGTCACAGTTTTATGATTTTTCTTTCCAGTGACTTCTCTGTTTTTATGTGCTCTAATACTTGCTTATCACCTTTGCTGTCCAAGGAATGCACAGGAGCCTTCTCCAGCACCACAGCTCAAATGAGTCGATTTTCCTCCTGTCTTGCTTCTTCATGGTGCCACTTTCGCAGCCATAGGTTGCTATGGGGAACACAATAGCACAGACTAATCTGCATTTGTTTGCTAGGCTGATGTTTTTGCTCTTCCATATTCAATTCATGCTCATCATTGCTGTGCGACCCAGTGTGATTTGATGTTTATTTCTGGACTGCATTCACCATGTTGGTTGATCTGTGATCCAAAGAAAGTGAATTCTTCCACACATTCGATCTCTTTATTGTCAACTGTTATTTTGACATTTCTCTTCTTCTTGGTGGTCATGAACTTGGTCTTTGTGATGTTTAGGAAGTGGCCAAACTTCTCAATTTCCTCTTTGATTTTCTTGATCAGGTATTCCAGGCCTTCTTTAGATTCTGAGGGTTGTGTCCTCAGCACATCAAAGACTATTGATATTTCTTCCTCCAATCTTTACCCTGATTTTTGACTCTAACAGCTCTAACTTCCACATGATTGTTTTGGCATACATGTTGAATAGGAAAGGTGAAAGAATGCAACCTTGTCGTTCTCCTTTCTCTATCTTGAACTAATCAGTATCTCCATATGGTGTTCACACAGTGGCTTCCTGGTTTGTGTACAATGATTGTATTAACTTGTATCATTAATATAGTTATATCATTAAAATAGTCCAACAAATAATGTGTGAATCATTAAGTTTGCACTCAGATTCTTTGCATATTTACTCATAAGTAAGTGTCACTGTGATCAATGTGGCTTACTCACAGAAGAGTGTGCATAGTGTATTGGTATAGTAGTTAAGAGTGTCAGGCTAGACTGTCAGGAGTTAAGAGTAAAATTTGAGTCCAGTGGCACCTTTAAGACCAACAAAGTTTTATTCAAGGTACTAGGAATAAGGTCCGTTGTGGAAAGAAATACAACGGGCTCTAGAAAGAGGCTCTGCGAGAGTGCCCTGGCCTAGGACACTCAGCGTCAATTTGCTGAGGCGACTTCGGCAGGGTATAACGACACAGATTCCACTGTTTTCTCCAGGGGATCTGATCTCTGCCATCTGAAGAGCAGTTGTAGTCCTGCGTGAACTCCATCACTCCCCTGGAGATTGACATCTGAGGTCTGACCCCTCCTCAAACCTCACTGTCTTCAGGATGGAGTCCTCAAGTCTCTAGGAATTTGCCAACCTGGAGCTGGCAACCCTATATTCCAGCCAGGCTACCATCAACGTACCAGTATGTGTCACCTGGCTTCAGCTTTCCATCTCCTCCCCCTCCCTCCTAGACAGCAGTTGTAATTCTGAGTGATCTCCAGCCCCCAGTTGGAGATTGGCAACAATGGTTTCCCATGAGGAAATGGCTGGCTTGGAGCGTGGAGTCTATGGCACTGTGTCTGAGGTCCCACCCCTCCTCAAAGCTGACATTCTCCAGGCTCCATCCCTCAAATCTCCAGGAATTTCCCACCTGGAGTTGGCAACCCTATCAGGACTGGCCCCAATGAGTTGTCTCCCAAAGGCCCACATAGGTGTGGAAAGGTCCTTTTACTGACAGAAGGAAGCTTGGTTGCCTAGCATCAGACACTGAGGAGAAAGGACAGTTGCCAGCTCTGATTAGGGAAATACCTAGAGATTTTGGGGGGTGGATCCTGTGGAAGGCAGCACTGGGGGGCGAAGGAAGGACTCAGCAGGGTATTAAGCCATATGGTCTACCCTCCAAAGTAGCCATTTTCTCCAGGGGAACTGATCTCTGTCATCTGGAGATCAATTGTAACAGTGGGAGAGATATACACACAGACTTAGAACTATCGTTTGAATCAAAAGTGGGTTTGATGTTGGAAACCTGGTTCTTTGCTAAAATGATTGGTGGGATCCAAGATACCAATGGCTGAGCCCCCCCCCCCCCATTAGAGCACCATGGGTGCCTTTAAAGTACGACCATCTGGCTGCTTGGAGGCTTCACAAGCGGCTTACGAAGACGTCCGGGCTCCTGTGTGAAGAAACCTAAGCCAGAATGCTTCTTTCTGAAATGAGCCCCTCTCCGCATGAATGAAGGAGTGAGAATACCCTGGACAATAAATCCAAATCCAACCTTTTAAGAAGTCAACAAACACTCAATTTTGTGCTTCACTCCCTGCAGTTCTGGCCCTGGGAGCAGTACATTTCTGTTGCTGCTTTGTGTTCTCCTTTCCTCCCCTTTCCTCATGGTAGAGTGTTGTCCAGCCAGCCAGCCACCTGCTGAGACAGGAAAAGTGGGGCTGGCTTCAGATGGCTCCAGGACCAGCCGGGGAAGGGAAGAGGTGGAGCAGGAGGCAGAGGGTGCTGGGATCCCTGGCCAAAGGAAGGGAGGGAGGGAGGAAGAGAACAGAGCAGGCACCGACTGGTTGGAGCTGAGGGAGCCGCCGGAACCGCTGCAAGGTTGAGCTGCTGAGGGTGGGCGCGAGGAAGGGTTGAAGGGCAGGAATCTCACAGTGGTGGTGTGTGGTGCTGCAGAGCCCGGAGAAGTGTCTTCCTCAGGAGAGAGAGCAGTCTGCCAGTAAATCTGACAGGCAACAGGGGCTGAAGTGGAAGTGGGCGGGGAAGAGGAGCAGCTCCAGCACCTGGCCAATAGCACACAAATATCTTGGGTGCCGGCCAGGGGACTGGGAGACCATGAGAGTGGCAGCTGAGTGGGCCAACATCTGTGGGAGCATGTGGAACATTGAGGCAAAAGGGACATGAACACTCAGTTATATATAAGGAGAGATAAGCTTTTGTGTACATGCACACTTCTTCAGATTTACTGTATCTCAAGAAGTGTGCATGTATGCGAAAGTTTATACCTTGAATAAAACTTCGTTGGTCTTAAAGGTGCCACTGGATTTAAATTTTGTTCCACTTCTTCAGACCAATATGGCTACCCATCTGTAGTTAAAAGTGTGAGGCTAGAATCTGGGAGACCAAATTTGAATCTTCAGTTAGCCTTGGAAGCTTTCTGGATAGGGTTGCCAGAGGACAGTTGGAAGTGTGGACATGTTGGGGGGTGTCATTGAAAGTGTGATGATGGCACTTCCAGGGAAAACCCAGAAGTACAGTGGTAGATTTAGCAATATGTGGAAACTGTATGGTTTTACAATGGAGTTTCAAGTAATTCTTAGAGATACCACTGTCACTTCTAAGTCTTCCCTGTAAGGGATGTCACCATATTCATGATGTGGGTGAGGTTTTTTATTTCCCCACACCCTGCTGCTGCTTGGAGTGGTGATGGGCAATGGGACCTCAGGGCAGGGGATTTCCCACCATGACCAGAGGCTTGGCAAAATTCTCTTGGCCCACTTATATAATCGTAGCCTAGCCTAATTCACAGGTTTGTTGTTGTGAGGATAAAATGGATGAGGAGAGATGTCTTGGATCCCTACTGGGGAGAAAAGCTGGGATATTAACATCTAAATAAAGAAATGGAATTCCAGACTTAGATATCTTATTTGTTACTAGAAATTGCTGCCATGTTTCACCTAAAATTAACACTGGAGGCATATCTGAAGGAATACCTGTTAAGAATGTTGACAGAAATTTATAGTATCTGGGGAAATAGTGACTTTTCCTATCCATCCTTATTAAATAGTGTGTGAATACATCAGAGGAAGCCTTGTGGAAATGAGCCTGTATCTACTTATATGGCCACTCTGGTGCAGTACAGGATTGGATTTTATCCAATAAACCTGAAGCTTCTTGGAATGAAGGGCAAGTTAAAATGTGATAGATATTTTATATTACTGTCATTACTCTAAGATTCAGGATAGGAGAGGTCATAAATCTAAAGTGGTAAAAAAAAATGCTGGATAGTAGAAGAAAGCATGAATTAGTCTCATTTCCAAGGCTGGTTTAAGTCATGGAACAGATCTTTTTGCTTTCTGCTTACTTCCCAAGTATAAATGAACCTTCTCTAACTAGGGAGAGAAAGCAAACACTGTAACTCCTTATTTATATTTCTGGCTCCTTCAAACATATCAACACTCTTAGCTCCTGGACTGGATCCATTTAGTATAAGTCTGGCAAGGGTATAAAGCTTGCTCAGCGAGAGCGGTTTCCAGAATAGCAAAGTCTCTCAATGGTCAGGCATGAATGCAGCCCTTTCTGTAACCAGGTGGTTGGCACATTCCCTAAGAACACTACTGCAAATAGTCTCTATTTCCTCTAGCAGACCTAAGGAGCAACTCCCATGTGCAAACAAGACTGATTCGTTTACACAATGACATAGAAAAACAGACAACCTTGCCATTTATGAATGAGCTATTCTTCTTCATCAGGTCTAGAATGGAATGATTTTTCTCTTGCCAATTTAATAGCATACTACAAGGACACACAAACAAGCAAATTACTTATAGAACTGGTTGCGATAAGCATTTTCTGCGCATGCAGAGTCTAGTGCCAGAGGAATGTGTTCTGGAATAGAGGGGCATGCTGTCCAGGCATAAGGAAAGTATAGGATCCACCCTTTTGTTCTTATTTTCAAAAACATTTCTAAAAAGCTGGTTATTGCAGGGGCTGAGGGCCAAACTAGATGTGATAGCATCCACTGGTCTGACCTGTGGGTGCTGCCACCATTTTAAAATGATTATAAAATGTTGTGAAGGCCTGATCCTGATTGGGCCCACAGCATGGTGGTCTGAGGTGTTCTTATCATCCCCCCCCCCACCTTTTCAAGTGCCAAAATGGCTGCATTGCTACATGTACAGCTGCACCACTGTTTTGGCACTTGAAAAAGTGGGGTGGGAAGAAAACAAGAGGGCCGTGGCCCACTGCATTGTAGCCTCATGGCATTTTAAAACCATTTCAAAATGGTAGCAGTGTCCAGACCTGTGGATGCTGTCATGTCCTGTCTGGCCCTGAGTCTGTGAGAGGGCAATTCTAAGCAGCTTTGCTTAGAATCATACTCAGGTCTATTTATTGGGGCTTAATCCCAGGAAATTTTATTAGAATTGCACTGTAACTTGGGAAATCTGCAGATCAAATTAGATTTCAGATTTTTTTTTATCACTGCTGTTTTAATCCTCAAATCTCCATTTTGATTTAATTTTCTTTCTTGTGCAAATTGAACCTCTTATTCTTTATCTCTGCACAATTTTCTGTTTTCTTGTACTGAATTTCTTCTGTAAAATGTTTCCAGGATGTGGAATGGTATAGTGTAGCCCAATCTTGTCAGATCTCAGAATCTAAGAAGGTCAATACTTGGATTGGAGACCACCCAGGAAGACTTTGCAGAGGAAGGCAATGGCAAGACACCTCTGCTTGATCACTTGGCTTGAAAACCCTATGGAGTAGCCATATGTCAGCTGCAACTTGATGGCACTTGTTACACACACACACACACAGTTTTCATTGTTCAGTGTCATCTATACATCAACAAATCAGTATTATACTTCAGGGGTACATTATACATAGATGTTATGGACACTCAGTGGTGTATAAAAACTGCACATGTATACAGTACAAATAAATCTACAAAGACTGGAAAGCTGAAATGGTTACAAAAACTCCAAACTAATATAAAAAGGAAAAGGAACATTTGCTGATCCTGAGTTCAAAAGCCACCTCAGGAATTAATTCTTTTTGTGGCCTTAGGCAAGCAACTCTCAGTCTCAACCCCCCCCCCCCCAAATCTGCAAAGTGGAATCAATCCTACTGACATTTCAAAGAAGGAAACAGATTGACATACATTGTGGAATATGTAGGCATACAAGCCCTTTTCTGATATTTTAGTTTGGTGCTCCAATCACCTATAGTAGGAGCCTGAACTTCCCATAACCCTCCCAAAACATGCAGTCAAAATTTTAAGAACATTTTGAGACAAGTTGAACAATTTTCCTCTTTTACAAAGGTTTTCTTAGTAAAATACTTACATTTGTAAAGTAGTGCTATTATAGTTCATTTGCATCTTGAAGTATCCAAGGAGAACCAATTAATACTTGAAGATGATTCACATTAGGGAGAATTTCAGAGTCAGCTGCTGATGAGAGTCAGGATGTCTGGATGCATGGCATACAGGGTCAGTGCACACAGAGATGGAGTGAACATGTGGGCTCCACTCCTGCCTCCATGCATTCACTTTGTGTGGGCAGGGTGCCTATGCACAGAAAAATTGTATGTGTCTACTATTCCATCTGCTTTTTTAAATGTTCCAGATCACTGGGATGGAGTGTATTCATGTTCAGTTTGTATGCACACACTGGGATGAATGTGCATAGGCAGAAGGTCAGTGGACTTGATCATGAGCATAGAAGGGCAGGATTATTTATTTATTTGACTTATAGGCCGCTCTCTCCACTATGCAGGCTCAGTCCCACTCACTCTCTCTACACATGTATTCCCAATATCACCTGTGTATCTGGGTTGGTGTGGCCCAGATGACACAGTTCTGCAACTATGCCTGCAATCCTCAGTGTCTTGGAATAGGATACTGTGTCCTGTTTGAGTTAGGCTATGTTCAGCCACCACTGATTTTTCAGGTTAGTGCTGAACCACACATCCAGTTACCACGTCAAATTACACAGGGAAGTCATTGAAATTCATAAACTTAAATACAATTTCAACAGGAAAGAAGAGAGTTTAAAAATAAACAGTGCATGGTTTTCAGTCCTGAAAAACATAAAATGCTCTACAACATACAATAGCACTACAGATAAGATTAGAATTTCAACAGCCAATGCATATGCAAAAAGAACCTCCTCAGGAAAGTGCCTCCATTAGCATGTCACAGCCTGGGAAACTCCTACAAGATAATGACTCACCCCTACCCCACCTTCCTGAGTAGATACAAATTACCTGCCTACCATTTTTCTTCTCACATTGACACAGGGAGTACTCCATATTTCCGTGTTATACCTCTGAGGATGCCAGTCACAGCTGCTGGAAAAAACGTCAGGTACTACAATGCCGAGACCACAGCCATACAGCCCAGAAAATCTACAACAACTAATAAACTCCGGCCATGAAAGCCTTCGACAACATATCCTAAACTGATGCTTAACATCTTTCCCAACCCTTCTGAAATGGTAATTCTGTCCCCAACTATTATATGAACCTGCTCTATGCAAAGTCAAAACACTGGTCCATACAGTTTAATGTCGGGCAGTAGATCTATTGCAAAAAAGTGTTTCTCCCAGCATTTGCTGCCTAAGATTCTTTAAGTGGAAATGCCAGAATTTTTTTAAAGCCATAAAAATTTTTCTCCCTGAAAAAAAACCTCAAAACATTTTGCAAAAAATTGAAGTATATGCAATATTTTTACTTATTCTGAAAGAGAAAATATTGCATAGGAGTTTCTTCCCAGGGCTCCCCCAAATTTTCCAATTCTCCCATCAGAATTTTTTTAAGGCCTCAGGGAAAAAACTTACCTTCCCATTACCCCATGTTTTTCCATCCCCCACCCCCACCCTGGTCCTCACATCAGTACTTGGGACCTTCCTACAGCTGACTCAAAGCACCTTTCTGTTTGTCCATCAGATCAACACACACACCAGCATTGGCTTGCCATCTTATCCCTCTACTATACAATGACCACCAAGAAATTTCAGTGGACCATACTCATTCTGGTCTTCCCCACCCAACCCTCATTAATACTATGTTATTTTGGATCTAAAGAAAAAAAATGAATTGAGGGGTTTAACATCTTATAAGGAAAGAGAAGGATAGAAAATACAAGCAGGAACTCACAAGGACTTAAGGAAGGATGTCATTAACCCGTCTCCCACTATTTCTTCTTTCTCTTATCTGAAAGCCCTCATAGCCTCTCCCCTTTTGTGGCTTCCTTCTCTACTTCCCACTTAACAGCCAACCTACCTTTATCTGCCCTTCTGTCTTCAGCTCCCCCCAGTGGCAGGCTGTACCTTGAAAAAACTATGGCACAGTTGTGTGGTGCTACTGAGCCAGATCCATTTGCATCATAGGGAACCCTCGAGGTCTTCTGGGGGGCACATCACCATCCCCTGTATTCTCCTCCCCACATTATTTCTCCTTTCCCTTCCCCTGGCAACCCCCATATCCTCTCCCCTGTCCCATTTCATTCTCACCTTCTCAGGATTCACCAACATACCTTTTATCTGCCTCCCATCTTCAGCTATATTTATTATTTATTTACTTCATTTATACCTTGCCTTTCCCTATAATGGGGCCAAAGCACCTGATATCATTCTCCTCTCTGCCTGTTTATCCTAACCACAGTTTGGTGAGGTAGGTTAGGCTGAAAGTGTGTGACTAGTCCAAAATGGCCTAGTGAACTTCCATGGCAGACTGGTGATTTGAACCTGGGTCTCCCAGACCCTACTCTGAAACTCTAGAAAAACAAATGTATTTGTTTTTATGTTTCAGTTTTTCTGCAAACCTGTGGCATTTTTCAAGCTTGTGGAAAGCTCTGTCTTGTCCATTCATGGATCCAATCACCAGGTTTAAGTATCCTTGTTTTTGGCTGACTTGGCTATTTGAATATACAAGTGGAGGACCCATGAGGACACACAGGGGAGTGCAGGAAGTGCCTGATGACCCCATTTCTCTCCCTCTTCGCCCCCTCCACCCTTGCTTGCAGCCTCTTGCCTTTCCTTCTTTCCCACCCACCTGCACACTTACACACCTCCCCTTTTCTGGTTTCCCTAGTCAGCCTCTTTCCTCACTCACTCACCTTTTTTGTTTCCTCATCTGCCCCTTTTATGCTTCCCTTTTTCACCTTTTCTGCTCCTCCCTTCTAAGGTTTTATCTTCTTTCTGTCCTATATTTTATTGTGGCTCCCTACTCACCCACCTGCCTTCCTCCTTGCTCCATTGTTGGCTCTCTGCTCATCTCCCCTCACTGTTGGCTTTCACTTGCCTCTCCCCATCATTGGTTGTCTGCTTGCCTCCCCCACCACTTGCTCTTTGCTTGCCTTTCTCCTATCGCTGGTTCTCTGCTCGCCTTTCTCCCCACTCTGTCAGCCCTCTGCTCACCTTCCCCCCATTGTTAGCACTTTGCTTGCCTGGGCCCACATTGTTGGCATGGTGCTTGCTTCCTCCCATCCTCAGTGGACTTCTCACCCACTTCCCCTCCATCCTCAGCACAGCACTTGCCCTTTTCCTTTCTTCAGCACAATGCCTGCTTGTCCACTGCATTGCCACCAGCTCTCTTACAGCACAATTGCCAAACTGTCTGAGCTCAGAGTTGGCTGCGTTTGTTTGCACATGCACAAAAAAATTACTGGTGTTTGGAAGGATTTAAATCCCCCAATATTTTTTTAAGGCTTTCAGATTTTTCTGCAAACCTCATGGTAATCATACCTGTTGTAATTTCACAAATATTCTATGACAAGTTCTTTGCTTTTAAATCAACATGTGGATCCCCCACCCCAAGAGGATAGTAAGATCATGTGGGCAAAAATCACAGAACCGCTGTTAAATTATGTGTTTAAAGAAGTGTTCGTTTTTACAGAGCCTGGAGCAAAATATTTTATAAATATGTTACATATTGGAATGATAGTACCAAACTCCCATATAACATCTGCAGTGCCACAGAGAAACATATACTTTTTTTTTTGCATACAATAACAGTTGTTAGTACTTCTTGTGAAGTGCTTGGCATTATTAGAAAGCCAAATCAAGATCATCAATTCTTTTCCAACTTTTCGTGTGGTCCCATTCCAGGATTTCTTCTGGAACTGAAGGGGAAAAAAAGCAATATGACTTTACGCAGTTTACTAATCATAATTAAAAAAAAATCATTATAATTTAAAAGTGATAAAATAGAACCCCAAACAACCATCCTTCCCCAGGGGGTTAGGCCATGATAATGAATGTGTAAACAAAATACAAACACTCTCAACCATACATTGCACAACAAATATCTGAACATTCAGATATCTGCACAACTGTTCAGCACACAGTGAAGATCTGATGAACAAACAAAATCCACAGCTAAATTTTTTTTGCAAAGCAGAATTTTAGGGGACTAAATTCATTTCAACTCTGTTTCTAAATGCAGTTTCCCTTTGTAAACTGAAATGCAAGGTACACATTTGAAATAACATCTCTAGTGCTGTTTCATGTTACTTAATTTGAATAAAAGTAATCAGTTTATTATTATGTTGTGTAATAATCCATCTATAAAAGGTCGCAAGTGCCTACGGGAAAATGTTAGATGAAAATTGTAGTTGCTCCTAATTATCTTTGTAATATTAGTTTTAGGAGTTATTGCATCTTACTTACATTACAGCAAGATTTTATTCATTAAAAAGAAATGCAAAGGAGTACATTTTTAGAAGTCGTCCAATTTAACATACATTATGTTGTTGTTACTTCTCTGGCTATTTAATCAGAATGCAGAATCCTTAATACAATTCATAAGATTTAGGGTCACAGGAACTTATAGGGATGCCGGCTGCCAGCTTTGGTGGGGCAGTCTCTTGCTGCTGGACCCCTCCACCTGCTCGCATGTTGTGTTTGTGTTCTTGATTATGCTGCATTAACAACTATTTTGCGATGCCATCTGTCATGCATGTGGTAAAGTGGGCCACCATGCCAAAGTCTGCCGTGCGTCACAAGGTCGTGATGCTCAAGACGAGTTCCAGCATTCGCGAGGGTCTGTGAATGCCCCCAGCCGATCATTTCGATCCAAGTCTTTACGGTCATTCGATTAAAGACCAAGGCACAGCAACGAAGTGAGTGTATCCGAAGACTACACCAACTGCCTCTATATCCACCAAGGGCTGCATCCGTGTCTGAAAATCAAAGCCACTGTCTTCATCGAAGGTCGGGCATGTCAGATGGAAGTCGACTCTGGGTCCGCATTGTCCATCGTCTTGTGGAGCACCTTCCAACAGGTCTGCCCGTGGTTCTCTGCTCGCTGCCTTCAGAGATGCATGCTACAGCTGTTTGACTTCCAAAGGCACCGAGTTCCAGTCGTCAGCATCGCCACAGTCCAGGTCAAATATAAGAAGTTCTCCGGCTGCCTGAACCTGCTCGTGGTGGAAGGTTGCCTCACAAGCCTTATAGGTTTGGACTGGTTCACCGCCTTGGCATTGATGTGGTTGGCATGAATCACATCAATCAGCAGCCCTTTACGGACTTTGAGGCAAAGTTCCCTGAGGTGTTCACAGCAGAGCTAGGCTGCTACAAAGGTTCCCCAGTTTCCTTCAACCTGGATCCTGCTGTTTAGCCACTCCGCCTCAAGCCCAGACGCTGCTCCGTCGCTTTCAAGCCCAAGATTGACGAGCAAATCGATAAACTGTTGGCCCAAAATATTCTCAAGCCAGTTCCCAATGCCAAGTGGGAGACACCCATCATCACCCCTCTCAAGCCCAATGGCTCCATCCGCCTGTGTGCCAATTATAAATGCACCATCAACAGGGCCCTGCAACCACACGCATACCCTGTGGTGAGTCACCTTCTAGCCTCGGTCTCCGGGGGCCGGGTGTTTGCCAAGATTGACCTGGCCCAGGCATATCAGCAGTTACCAGTGGATGCAGCCACGGCCGAGGCGCAGACCATCATAATGCACCATGGTGTTTTTAAGGTGAACCGACTAAAGTTCAGGGTAAGTGTTGCCCCAGGCATATTTCAAGAACTTATGGAGCGCCTTCTTCAAGGCCTGCCCGGTGTCGTGCCCTATTTTGACGACGTCTTAATTGCCGGAACCTCTGATCTTGAACTGGCTACTCGGGTGCGAGAGGTCCTTCGCCGGCTACAGGAGGTGGGTCTTCGGCTCAAGAAGGAGAAATGTGAATTCTTCATCCCTTCCGTTCAATTTCTGGGCTACCTCCTTGACACAGATGGAATCCACCCTGCTCTGGACAAGGTTGCTGCGATCCGCAAGGCACCCGTGCCCAAATCTAGAAAAGAGCTGCAGTCCTTTTTAGGGCTCCTGAATTTCTATCATGCTTTTTTGCCCAACAAGGCAGCTCTTGCTGAACCACTCCATCGTCTGCTTGACAAATTGGCTTCTTGGACATGGGGCTGCCGAGAACACACCTCCTTCCAAGCCCTCAACGATCTCCTTACCTCCGATGCTGTCCTCGTGCACTATGATGAAAAGAAGCCCCTTGTCTTAGCCTGCAACGCATCGCCTTATGGACTTGGGGCCATACATAGCCATTGGTTGCCATCCGGCCGGGATGCCCCTATTGCCTTCTATTCAAGGACTTTATCTACTGCTGAGCAGAATTATGCCCAGATAGACTGAGAGGCATTGGCAATCGTCGCTGCTGTGAAGAAATTTCACGATTTCATATACGGGCGGGAATTTGAAATCATCACCGACCACAAGCCGTTGCTCAGCATCTTCACAGCTGATTGTCAAACCCCACAAATCCTGTCACCCTGGATGATGCGATGGGCAGTTCTCCTCTCCGCCTACTCTTGCCGCCTCCTCCACCGGCCTGGCAAGACCATCGGGCATGCCGATGCCCTCAGCTGCCTGCTGCTTCCGTCGCCAGGGCAGCCCGAGGCTCTGATCCAAGAAGTGTTGCAAATCGAAGAGCTGCCGCAGCCCCCGCTTTCCGTTGCTGACATAGCGTTCCACACCAGCCGGGATCGAATGCTCAGCCGCGTCTACAACCATGTGTGGAGGGGATGGCCTTTGGGAACACTCGACGCCGAGTTCCAGCCATTCCTGTCAAGATCGTCGGAGCTGTCGGTAAACAAGGACTGTTTGTTGTGGGGAAATTGAGTCGTCATTCCTCCCCCACTTCGCTAACGGGTGTTGGACGCCTTACATGAAGGGCACCCGGGCATCGTTAAAATGAAGGCCATTGCCCGGAGTTATGTTTGGTGGCCCGGCCTAGATCAGCAAATAGAGCAGTGGGTCTGGATATGTCAGCCATGTCAGGAGTCGAGGCCAGCAGCTCTAGAGGTTCCTGTCCATCCGTGGGAAAAGCCGAGGGGGCCATGGTCCCGTGTTCATGTGGACTTTGCTGGGCCTTTCCAGGGCCAAACACTTCTAATTGTCATGGACGCCTATTCCAAGTGGCTAGAGGTCCTTCCTGTTACCTCCATGACATCGGCCATCGTTGCCCGCTGCCTGGACCATCTCTTCACCACCTTCAGCCTGCCGGACTGCCTCGTGTCCGACAACAGAACTCAATTCACATCAGCAGAGTTCCAGAAATTCCTGGATGAACGGGGCATCTGGCACATCACCTCGGCCCCGTTCCACCCTGAGACAAACAGCCAGGCAGAGCGGATGGTCCAGACGGTGAAGGATGTGCTCCGAAGGTTGGGAGATGGGAACTTCTCAGCCAAGCTCACCGGGTTCCTCTTACAGCAGCATTCCTCACCACACACAGCTACAGTCGCCGGCAGAGCTACTTATGGGCCGCCAGCTCTCAACTTGCCTGAGCCGCCTTCACCTGGACCTGGCACCGGATGTCCACTGCGACCCTATCACCACAGGTTCCATGCGGTCCTTTGCACTAGGAGACACGGTGTATGCCTGGAACTATGGGGCAGGTCCGTACTGGGTCCCGGCTGTTATCCTGCACTCAGCGGGCCCCATAACATATGAGGTACGGGACGAAGCGAGGGAGGTCCATTGCTGGCACCTGGCCCAACTGAGACACTGGTGGCCAGCACAGGAGGCTGAGTTGCAACATTCCCCAGTTCCTGAGCCAAACCAGCAATTGCAACGCCCCCCAGTTCTTGAGGCCAGCCCGGGAGGTCTCCTGGCATGGCGAGACACCAGCGGCCGGGAGAACCGTCCAACAGAGAGCCTTCCCGTGCCATCTCCAGCCTGGGACTTTTAGGAGGAACCGACCACTGAATCTCTGCCTGTTCGAGATGCAGTAAGCCCCCTATTGGAACAAGGGCATACCCCGGAACTTTCTGAGCTCCCAGACTTGTCAGACCGCTCTTACTTGACTCTGCCGCTGCAAGTCACACCGGCCCAAATGGAGTCCCCGAACTTCAGGATATTCTCCTTTGGGTCTGCCCTTGCCGCTCTGGTCCCAATGGACCAGGCAACCACCCCCGCACCTAAGGGACTTTGTTGTTTCAATTTAGGGGGGAGGAGTGTTGTGTTTGTGTTTTTGATTATGCTGCATTAACAACTATGGTTTACCTATGAAAGGGATCTGGTATCCTAATGCTCCAATTCTCATTGGCTGACTAATAAAGACTCCCATTGGTCCTGAAGCCAATCTAGGTACCCAATCGCTGAGCCCTGCTTGGGTCCAATAACATTGCTTGTATATAGTTACATTGTTGAAAGTTATTTGTTGGAACAGTATAAATTAGAGTGCCACTCTCTTAGAGCTATCTTAGAGCTGAACGATGTTATGAATAAAAGCCTGCTTGCTGGATTCATCGCCTCCGCCTCAATACTTAATATCGCATCTCTGAGGCCAGCAGGGAAAACAGTGTGGGGTGGAAATGACAATTAACTACATATTGATATCACATCTGGACAAAAACCTGGATGTGATGTCCGCACATCAGCCAATGCTGTACCAACTCAAGGGCATAGACTTTTTCAATCCCCGGGGGGGGGGCTCTCTCGTGCACACGCGCAAAGCGCATGCGTGCGCTTGGGACCATGTCCCCGCCGCTCTCCCCCCCCGCCCCAGGGAGCCGCCGCCGCCGCTTCCCTCCCCCGGGCCATGCCCGCCCGCCCGCCGCGCTCCCCGCCCCCCTCCCTCCCTCTCCCCGCTCACCTCAGGCGGCGTAGGATCGCTGCTGCTGCTGCTGCCTACAGCCAGGGGCCGGCGCGTCGCCCTTGCAGGCCCCCGGCTCCCGCTCCGCCTCGCATTTCCCGGGGGGGGGCTCAGCCACCCCCGGCAAAATGAATGCCCGCCGGTGGCCAGTCAGCTGGCCGTCGCAGCCTCTCTCCCCCCTGCCCCACCCCAGGGAGGCAGGAGGGCAGGCCGGGGGTGGGGGGGAAGGAGAGGTGGCGACGGCCGGCTGACTGGCCACCGGCGGGCGTTCATTTTGCCGGGGGTGGCTGAGCCCCCCCCGGGAAATTTCGGGGGGGGGGCTCGAGCCCTCGAGCCCCCCCGTAGTTGACGCCCATGTACCAACTGATAGAGTTTCTAGAGCGTTGGCTGATGGGGTGATGTCAGATCCAGGTTTTTGTCCAGGAATGCCATGGACAGCACACATACAACATGTGCCGCACCAGCTACACTGGTTACTGGTGGAGTACCAAGTCAGGCCAAGTTGTTAGTGTTGACTTTCAAGGCCTTGAGCAGTCAGGGACCCACGTACCTTCAGCACCATCTCTTCCAGTATGTCCCCAAAAGAATGCTGAGATCAGCTAGTAACAATTTGCTGGTGATCTCCAGCCCTAAGGAGGTCCAACTGTCCTTGACTAAGGCCAGGACCTTTTCGGTCCTGGCCCCAATCTGGTGAAACTCTCTGCTTAATAACATCAGTGCCCTGCAGGATTTGATGCAATTCTGCAGGGCCTGTAAGGCAGAGATGATCCGCCACGCTTTTAGCTGAGGACAGCAATGGGAGATTAAGACTGGCATTCTTACTCTGCTTTCTATAGCTCCCATGTAGCTTTCCTTGCCCTGCCGTGCAGGACAGTGGTGTGGCTGGCAAAGGGGGATTATTATATTACCATCTTGGATCAGTTTTGCATTATTGATTTACTGTTGGCAAACTTAATTATATATACTGATTGTATCTTAAATATTTTATAAGGCTGTAAATTGCCCAGAGCCTGTTTGCAGGGGGGGCAATTCATAAATTTAATGAAATAAATAAATAAATAATAATAAATGTAACATTGACATGTAGCCCAACATCATGTCTACCTCTTGCTGTGTCTGCAAAGCTCCCTAGGAATTTAGGAAGTATCATGACAAGCAAGGAGTTCATTATTGAGAAGTGACATATTTTCATCTGGTCCTGCAAATTCCTCTCAAAGATCTCCCTGCTTTTGCTCACCTCTCTGCCCATCTTTTATTGTTGGCCTGCAGGGTTTACTTTGTGTGAAAGCACACTGAGGCTAAGCCAGCAAAGGGCTGTACCTTAGGCTGTTTTTACATCTGACTTTCCCGCTGGAATCATTCTAGTTCCAAAAAAACCTGCCCACACCTCTGTGCGGTGTGAAACCGTGCTGCTACTGAAATGTCCACATCTACTAATTGCTCTCCTGTGGTCAAGCTAGTATGCAACCGGCTTTATTCTGCTTTAAACAATTGCTGTTGATTAGTGCACTTAGACCCCCTGGAGTGAAATTTCACACCACTGTGAAATCAGCACAGGAAAAGACAGCAGTCAAACTACTTTAGAGGGGAGGTGTAAAATGACCCTTAGAGAACAAAGGGATGTACAGACCACTGCAAATGAGTAGTGTGAAACAGGCTCTTACATGAAGAAAAAATTCATGGGATACAACTTGATTTTCAGTGTAATATTCTTATGAGAGCTGCTTGCATGAAGAAAGCAGTTGTGCCTGATTCCTGAGTTCTTTACTCAGAAAAGAATCTCAGGTCTAAAGCCCTTTAATTAGGACCAAAATCTTCCCCCCCCCCCTCCATAGCACATTCTTGAGAGGTAGTTGAAGGCAATCCAGGCTTTCTGATGAGTGTACCTGCATAACACAAGACTATGCAAGAACATATTTGTCAAGAAACTGGCTTTGTCTATCAGTTTCTCAGGTTTTCAGAAATACTGGATTAAGCTTTGGGTCTAGTTAAATGATAGAAGGCCTCTCCCTAGGAACTGAATGATTTTGCAGTTTCAGAGAGAGAGATAAGAGGTGGAAATTCAACACAAGTGCAAGTGAGACCATTGGGGCCTAGAAGCTTCAAGGCTGGAGTACTGGGAAGGAGTTTTGCCTCCACATTCCATAACACAAGGACCTAGAGTTGCCAGCTATGCTGTGGGAAATACCTGGATTTTTGGGGGGTGGAGTCTGAGAAGGGTGAGATTTAGGAAGGGGTGGGACTTCAAGTGGTCATTTTCTCCAGGGGTATTGATCTCTCTTGCCTGAAGATCAGTTGTAATCCCAGGAGATCTGTTTATTTATTTTAAACCCTGCTAGTGAGCCAAATTCTTTCAATTTAGACATTAATACTTCTATTCTCTTTAAAGGATCTTCCAAAGTAAATGCCAAGTCATCCACAAAAGCTCTTAGCTTATATGTCCCTTTTAAAATCATGATACCTCCTATTTTCTCATCTTGCCTGATTATCTCTGTTCATAATTTCAAGTGTCAAAATGAACAAAAGAGGTGATAAAGGACAACCTTGTCTTGTTCATTTTTGTATTCAAGCTGCCTGCAAAGAGTAAATTGACTCCACCCATTTCATAAAGTTGTCTCCAAAATTCATTTCTTCTAAAATCTTAATCAAGAATTTCCAGTTCAGGTTGTCAAATGCTTTCTCTGCATCTAAAAAAAATTAGTTCTGCTTGTTTTTCATCTTGTTTATCCAAGTATTCCAAAATGTTCAAAATCATTTTAAATATTAACCTTTAACTGTCTCTTAGGGTAAAAACCACAATGATCTTCCTGAATAAATTCTTGTCATATAATCTTTAATCTTGCTGCAAGTATCATTGCAAACAGTATATAACCATTATTCAGCAGTAATATTGGTCTGTAATTTTTAAAATAAAATAAGATCTTGTCCTTCTTTTGGTATTAGTGTTATATTTGCCTCTTTCAAAGACTCTGGCATCTTTCCACTTTGTAAGATAAAATTCATTGTGGACTGTAATGGTTAAAGCAGTTCATTCTCAAAACACTGATAATACAGCCCAGATAAGCCATCTGGTCCTGGTAACTTTACCAAATTTAATTTTCTTTATGGCTTCCACCACTTCTCTTATTGTTATAGGCAGGGGTCATTTTGTAGAAAAAGAGGTGCAGGAGCTCATTAGCATAACTCACTAGCAAAACTTATTTGCATATGCCACACACCCCTGACATCACTGGAAGTGTGTCAGAAGGCAACACTCAGGCTCCACCCCAAAAACCTCCAGGTATTTTCCAACTCAGAGCTGGTGAGCCAGCTTTATACTTTTACTAAAGACAGTTTAGTTTTCCTTTGCTCTTGCAGGGAAGGTAACCTACAACAAGCATGAAAATACAGATCAAGTTAGTATGCTTTTGCTTTTTTCCACAGCGCATCACCATATGTGCCCACTCCTGGGCTTGTTAGTCCCGGAACAGCGTTCCTGTGCGTTCCTGCTTGAAATGACCCCTGTAACATACTAATCAAGTAGAGAAAAATTTTTCCCCAAACAAACACTATATACTTGCACATTTCCCCAAGGTTGCTTCCCACTAGCCCATAACTGCCAAAATGATATCTCGTATATATACATGCTGGCTTGCAGTCCAAAGATACTCTGGTGAGCAAGGACAGAGAAACAGGATTTCAAGAGATTCCTTCCCTCATATACCATGTCAGCAGCTTACTGTAAAAAAAATTATTTGTATAAACAACTGTTCACTCATTTTGTTAAAATAAATTACAAAACTCTTTCAAGGATTGGTATGAATGTATATGTTCAGAATGTCACAGACATTAGCCAATAGACACCTTCCCTCTTCAAGCTGGACCATGCTAAAAACATGGCTTATGTAGCACTTTGGTCGGAAAAAATGCATGTTTTTGTACAGAGCAAAAACTATCAAATAGCCTGTACCATTCTTAAGAAAAACTTAACTTGTGTCTTCACCTTGAATGTCTGTGGAATGCCTATTATTAATAGTGCTTGAACATGAAAAAGGCAACTGCCCAGAGCTGCTCATAGATTCTTGACTATTCATTTCACAGTTGTTAATTTTCACCCAAATGTCTCAGTAGAGGGCCATGGGTGAAATATCTAAACTTTCTTTCAAATAAGGCAATGGCTCTATGACCTCTCCTTGGCAAAGAATGGAATAACAGACCTATTAGAGCTGCACAAATTTATGTTCAAGGTTGTCAAGGGACATTTGTGAACACAGTGTCCAGAGTTCACCGAGACCATTGTTGCATCCTGTCCTCCAGAACTCTATGTCTGAAAATTATTCAGCTGCAACAGGATAGACCTGAGCAGGGCATTGAGGTTTAACAACTTGCTTTGTTAAAGCTGCTGTTCCAAAGCAGACTAAAAGCGGAAACCTTACTTATTTTTTAAAAAAAATTAGAAGCCTGTGTTGGAACATTCATTATTAGGTGGAAACATCTTCAGATATTAATTGAGTGGATGAAATTTGTCTTAAAGAACTATATAGATTTATCTGTTTGCAAGTATTCCATTTTTGTTTGCTAAGCCAACTAAGGGCCAAACTAGACATTACTGGTTTGTTGCATTATGTCTGGGTTTTCCCAACTTTCCAATTCACTGTAGTCACATAACAGCAGCAGGGAATGTCTTTTTGAAGATCAGAGAGTGCCCTTTTCCATTTGGAACTGTGGTGTGTGTGTGTGTGGAGGGAAGAGGGACTCCTGCTCCCCACCTCCACCATTCTGAGAAACTGAAATGACTGCCAGCAAGGAGTTATTTATACAATTTTGGAGCAGCACATGCTTGTACTACTCCACAATTGCCCACCCAGGGCCGGTGCTAGCATTAGGCCAAGTTAGGCGACCGCCTAGGGCGCAGACATCAGAGGAGTGCAGAAACGGACAATCAGCACCCCTCCAACTGGCCACAGGTTCTCACACTCACTCACTCACCAGTCCAGGGTCTCCCATGCTTTTCCCCCTCCAGAAAGTCACGGCAACTGCAGCAGCAGCTCCCTTCAGCTTTGCCTCACACCCGGCCTGCCCAAGCCCCCACAATTTTTTTAAAAATTAGCAGGGTCAAGTTTTGTGCTTTTAATTTTTCCTAGAATTTATCTGTTTTTGATCATTGGTTAGCAGTGTGTGTGGGGGGGGGGGGGGGCGCAAGTAGTTAGCCTTGCCTAGGGCACAAAAAAGCCTGGCACTGGCCCTGTGCCCGCTGGGGACATTTCAGCTTCTGAAGGGGGCGGGGAGAAAGGAGCTCCCCCCAACATACATAATAGTCCCAAGTGGTGATCTTTAACAACATTCCTTGCAACTGCTGTGTGACTTCAGGGAACAGCAGTTTTTACCCTCCTACAAGCTGGATCCAACCATCCACAGAGAATTAACTAAACCTTCTCAAGGTTTAACACAAGAAGAAAAGTGGTTATATCAATCAACAACCAAAAGATGACATTTCCCTCCCTTTACAGCAGAGCCAAATGTACATCTAAAATTAAGGTTTTTGATCAGCAGGAGAGGCAGTGTGCACAAGATTATACATTTTGTTAGCGGATTATTTAAACAGAAAAGGACATAATACCTTTGACTGCAATAAAATGTAATATTCCAAAGGGCTCCAGAGATCTCTCTTGCCATTTATGTATAAATCATAGTGGCATCCAGTCATCTCCAAAGAATTATAACCCACATTTTATATATTACACGTAAATAAAGGCAGATACAAGGAAGCAAAACTTCCTGCAGGAAGCTTCAAACCATACAACTTTATCAAGGATTCAGATCTGAGTTACCGTCTCATGCATTAAAAGGCACTTACAGTTTCTACATCATATGCACAGGTGAACTAACAAACCCTTTTTCCTCCAGTATAGTATGTCAAGGGTCTGATTGTTCAAGAGGAGATCAGCTTTCTCAGAGGGTTACATTTCCTGCACTTGATCTATAGTATACAAAGCTACTTCAGATCATAAAGGGCTCATTTCCTGTCCCATATTTATACCAGTGGCAGTGGAAGAGATTATAGAAACATATACTGGGATTTCTATGACTGATGTTTGTTTGCAGAAGGGGCCGGTAAGTACGGTGAGACTTGACTAGCAGATGCTGAGAGGTTCTCTATCAGCCTGAATGCCATGAAGAGGCATTCCTAGTCAGAGTAGATAATACTGAGATTAATGGATCAGTAATTTGACTTTAAATAGATTAGTTTCACAAGTTCACAGGACCTGTCAGATCCTGTTCTGGACATCTGGGGTGGCTTTCAAGGTATGTCAAGCAGCTGGGGAAAACATGCTGAAGTTCGAGTTGGGACCCAATCTGAAAAAAATTGGCCTACTTCCATTCATTTAACGGCTTGACCCACAAAAATCTCTAAGTAGAACTTAGAATGGCATGGAGATAAGTGAGCAATAACAAATTTAGCTAATCACAAAATAAAATCGGAAAAAAAAAAACTGTAAAAAATGGAATGCCAGTTGAGAAAACTAGTTCGGGGTGGGTGGGAGGATCAACCACATTTGCAACTAGATGTTTTTGGCTATACATCTGTTTCTATCATGCCAAAAGAAGCAACTTTTCCAGACACCTAGCTATCACTATTTGCTAATAAAAATCCAGTCATTTGCTTTCCACGAAGGAAATGTTTCAAAATTTGAGATTTAGGGCCCAACTAGATGTGACTCTGGGAGTTCCATGAATTCATCTCCCCCACCATGTTTTAAAAAGGAAAGTGACATCCATGCATAGCCTTTATGGGTTCTGGGTAACAATATGGGGATGTATTGCTGGTTGAAACTGATACTCCCCTATATTATTAGCCCTGGAAGGGAGGGGGATAGACAGGCACCCTAGCAGAATAGAGCAGTGGAATGCTGAAGAACAGGTCTGAAGATTGAAAAATGGGTTGTAGGTGCTAAAGTTCAACAGATATGCAACCAGAGATATAGTTCAAGATGGGTAGCCATGTTAGTCAGTCTGTAGCAGTAGAAAAGAGTCCAGTAGCACCTTAAAGACTAACAAAAAATTATGGTAGGGTATGAGCTTTCATGAGTCACTGCTCACTTCTTCAAGTATCTGAAGAATCTTCACTTCCAGGACTGTGTTCTGGCTCACCAAGAAATGGACCAGGCAGGATGAACTGGTAAGGAAGAGGCTGAGATTGAGTGCACGAATCCCTCCTTCTCTTCTGAACCTACCATGCAGGTACACTCATGGTTGCTGGTAACGACAGAAGAGTAGTCAATGGTAAAAATGTTGTCAGCCTTAGCTGGAGTAGTGAGGGTGGGAAGATGGCAACAGTCTGAATACAGCTATTATATTTTTATCTCACCATTCCTCCAAGAAGCTCAGGGTGATGTACATGGCTCCTTCTCACAGCAACCTTACGGCTTATCCTCACAGCGACCTTGGTTAGGCTGACAGAATGCACTGGCCCAAGTCCACTGAACGACCTTCAAAGTCTAGTCCAGATCTGAACCAGTCCTACTCCAGTGTTCCAGTCTCTACATCTGATTGACAGTCACAGCTAGAAAGAGCTGTGTCCATGGACATCTAGAAAAACATTCCATATGGGCATCCAACCTAGATCCAGTCCAGATGCCATCTGAAAGCAAATGGTGGAGGGAACATTATATTAGCTGTATATGATGATTTTGGATGTTGTTTTTATGATTTTGTAGTTCCTGGGAAAAAGTGACACACGAAACTAAGGCTGTATCTGGATTCTTTGTTGGAACTGGATTTTGGAACATCATGTTATTGTGATTTGAGAGCTTCATTGCCAGGACTATTGTAGTATATTACACTTGTTGTAAAGTCATTACCAAGTTGTATATCATTGCTGTGCTGAGATTATACTGACATTATTGTACTGACGCCTTGTTTGCACAGTTACATTTACTCATATTATTATCTGAAAGCAAATCACATGACTTCCCTGGCTCAATGGGCCCTCAGGGCTCCCTGAATGTTATCCTTCCTCTCAACAGGCCTGGTGCATGGAACAGGAAACATAAAGCTCATCCTCTTCTACCATAACAATCAGAACATTCATGTCCTTCTGCCATAAGAATCAGATCATTCATGTGCAGAAGGCATATCCCACTCTAGATGTTTGTTTGATCCCCATTGTTGTGGTTTATATTTGCATATGGCAACATCCCTGAATGGCCACATCCTTCCACTTCTCCCTTTTCATGTTCAAAATCATTTTCAAGTGTTTAATGATGCCATGGAGAATGGGCAAGAATAATTTTATCTCAGGTCATAACAGGCTGTTGGTACTTTCGGCTGATGTCAAGCATGGTAACAGCAGCCAAGCAGCACCCATCAGCTGGAGAGTTAAATATGAAATCCATTTTTCTCTGGTCTGCAAAGTGGGCATAAATGACCCAAACATATGACAGGCTTGTTAATTAAAATACTGGCAGAATTCCAGTAGGACTACTTGGAGGTTTGTTATAATAGAAAGCTGTTTCCCTGTCTAGCAACGCATGGCAAATTACCATATGTCATTTCACCAGTCTGGAGAAAGAAGGTTCTTAATCTTCTCCCCCTTCATTGATTTTGTTAAGAGAAAAAATAAAAATTTCTGTTATTCCCGCATCCCACAGAGTTCCTTCCAACTGAAGATTCTCTTGTATATAAAATTCCAACCGTTGCAAAGATTTTCAAATCTCTGGGAGGTTTTCGGAAGGCCTGATGGATGCTTTGCAATTTATTGAAACGTGGAGTTGATGAATATAGCCAATAGCTGTCTGTCTGTTGGCTGATCCCGGCTGCATGCAAAATGTATAGTAAAAGATGTATTTGAGAGCTTTCACCTATGGGCACCTGAAAAACAGACTGGCAGTCTACAGGTGCAACTTTGCAGGAGTTTATTGCTGCTAAAGGATGACTCATTCATTTTATATTTCCACTGATGTGCTACATGGGTGCAGAAGAGCTTCTTAAATCAAACTGCTTATATGGCAGGCATTAAAAAACCACCCATCTGAAGCCATTTAAAGTTTTAGAAGAGAAGAAGAAGAGACTGGATTTTATATCCCACCCTTCACTTGGAGTCTCAGAGCAGCTTACAAACTCCTTTCCCTTCCCCTCCCCACAACAGACACCCTGTGAAATAGGTGGGGATGAGAGAGCTCTGACAAAAACTGCCCTTTTTGTGACAGAACTATGGCTTGCCCAAGGTAATCCAGCAGGTCCAAGTGGAGGAGTGGGTAATCAAACCCAGTTCTCCCAGATTAGAGTCTGCACACTTAACCACTACACCAAGTTGGTGTAGAGCTCTTTGGGTTTTTTTTGTTTTGTTTGGCTAAGGCAGAGAGCCAGCGGTTACAGCTTTGGAGTGGGGCAGATCTCCCTTTCTGCCATTACGTTCATCAGGTGACCTTGGGCCAGTCATGCTCAGTTTTGCCCTTCTCACAGGGTTGCTGTGAGGTTAAAACAGAGGAGATGAGAATGATATACCCTGCCTTGAACTCCTTGTAGGAAAGGGAAGATATTTATTTATTTAAAACATCTATTTGTTGCCTTTCAACTCAAAGAAGAAGAGCTTGTTTTCTCTACCCTAAGGAGTCTCAAAGTGGCTTACAATCCCTTTCCCTTCCTCTCTCCCCACAACAGGCACCTAGTGAGGTAGATGGGGCTGAGATCTGAAAGAACTGTGACTGGCCCAAGGTCACCCAGCTGGCTTCATGTGGAGGAGGAGTGAGGAATCAAACCCGGTTCTCCAGATTAGAGTCCACTGCTCTTATACTACACTGGCCCAAGGTGGTAAATATCAAAACATTAAAACATTTCAACATTAAAAGAAATTTTAAATATAATATATGTAAAATAATTCAATAAGAACATATAAACACAGATAAAACCAAAACCAGGGTGGAAGGCCAATAACAGTAATTGAGGGTGTGCCAAATGAAACAAAAAAGTCTTCATCTGTTGGTAGAAGACAGTAATAAAGGGAGCCAGATGAATCTCCCTACAACCTGCACATTATAAAAATATTAAAGTATAGTTTAAAAGACAAAGAAAAAAACAACAGTTTAAAAACCAGAATGCAGAAAATCCATTAAATTGTCACATTGGGCAGGAACACCTTTCCAAGATAAGAAGCGCTTCAGTTACTGACCAGCAGAATTCTGTTATAGAAGAGAATGGAAGGTCTAACTTGGTAGGTTATTCTGTAATGTGGGCACTATCCCTGAAATCCCCTATCCTGTGCATTGACAGATCAGATTTTTCTAATGAAAGTTATTGGGTCTAACTGCATTTTCCAGCGCTGTGGTTTACAGCTGTTTTGCAGCTGCAAAGTCAGCAAGGGGCAGACTGGTTTCACTTTTAGCCAGTCCTTATATAAGGAACACACAAGGAGCTAGGCCCCCAAGAATAAACTGGCAATAGATAACTGATTGGGTGGTCTTAGTACTGGAACCTCTTCTAATATACAACTAGAAAGTTTTTTGTGGGATAATAGACAGTTGCTGGAATAACACTTACCAAAACTAGAAAGACAATTCCAAAGGAGGGACTACAACAAGCTTATGTTTTACAGCCATAGTCACTGAAAACAATACTGCCTTCTGGTTGTTTTTCGCATCATCATTTTAAAAATAAGAATCTCGACTTGTGAGATTCCTTGGGTCAGGGCCTCCTCCCAACAAATGTAGCCCATCTTCCTCCAGTAGGGTTGCCAGGTCTGGGTTGGAAAATACCTGGAGACTTTGGGGTTGGAGTCAGGAGAGGGCAGAGTTTGTGGATGGGAGGGGCCTCAGCATGATACAATACTTTAGAGTCCACCCTTCAAAGCAGCCATTTTCTCCAGGGGAGCTGATCTCTGTCAGCTGGAGATCAGTTGTAAAAGCGGGAGATCCCCAGGCCCCTTCTGGAGGCTGGTAACCCTATCCTCCAGTCTCCACGTCAACAGCCACTGCCACCAAGCAAGTAGGTAAGCTCTTTTCCCTTGCATAGTGTTGTCAGCTCTGGGCTGGGAAAGACCTGGAAATTTTGGTGGTGGAGCCCGGGGAAGAAGGACCTCAGCAGGATATAATGCCAGACAATCCACCTTCCAATGCAACCATTTTCTCCCAGACAAATGGCTCTCTGTTGTCTGGAGACCACTTTTAATTCTGGCAGATCTCCAGCCACCACGTGGAGGTTGGCAACCTTTTGCCTTGCACCTTGTGGCGATTGCCGGCCTTACTGGTTGCTTTCCTCCCAGGTTCTCTAGAAGTACTAGTTGCTGGCCCTTCTACCAGTTGATTTATTAATTAAAATATTTATACCCTGCTTTTCCTCTTGGCCCAAGGTGGCTTCTAAGGAAGCAAATACTTCCTCCCCCCTCCCCTGCTGTTCATACCCCATCAAAAAGCCCTGGTCAATACCAGGCAGGCTACTCTGAGCAGGGGAACAGCCAGCAGGTGGCAGCCTGGAGATGCTAACTGGAGCAAGGGTGCTTATGGGAGGAAATGGTCCTTCTGATATGTGGGCCCCAGGCTGTGAAGGACTTTAAAGGTCATAACCAGCACCTTGGATTGAACTTGAAAACAAACTAGGAGGCAATATAGCTATTTCAAAATGAGCTACGTATGTTCCCATCAACCACTGACAGTAATTGGGCTGCTGTATTCTGGACCAGCTGCACTTTCCAGGTTGTCTTCAGGGGCAGGCCAGTGTAGAGTGCATTACATGAGGTTACAAAAGGAAGGATGAGCCTGGCCAGACTGACTGAGCCTAAGAAAGACCAGGGTTGGCAAATCAGATGCAGTTGATAGGAGATGCTCTTGCACCAATCTGCTCTACAAACAGCAAGGCTAGGTCTGTGAGTACCCCCAAGA
This sequence comes from Lepidodactylus listeri, assembly GCA_029233225.1. Taxonomy (NCBI): domain Eukaryota; kingdom Metazoa; phylum Chordata; class Lepidosauria; order Squamata; family Gekkonidae; genus Lepidodactylus; species Lepidodactylus listeri. The sequence continues at coordinate 28,637,075 of JARCFY010000009.1, forward strand.
TCATAAACTGCTCTGCAAAAGCCAGGTCCTCCACATCCAGGGCAAGTGGATCCAGTCCCTCTAGCATTACCTCTACCTTGTCTAGATTCAACTCATATTGCTTTAGCCCCCTGACCATGGCTTCAAAGCACAGGCTCTTTCTGTCTCCATCTTTCAATCACCCCATTGCTACCATAACCACTTCCTGGCTTTTTTAATCCCACTCCTCAGCAGGCATCTACTGCAGAATAGGCCTGTACTCTTAAGCTAACACTACCAGCAATTTTCTCTTCCTGGGGACCTGAATCTCCTTCCTCTCTCCAGCTGAAATTCTGATTCTCTTGGGACTGTCCCTTTGCTTACCTGCCTCTCCCCCACCCCACCTAGCAGCAGAGAAACTCAACTCCGAGTTAGGTACTCTGCCTCCCAGTAGCTATCCACCGGAAGCAATTCAGTGCAACCTGCATACTCCTGTGACTTTCATTTCATGAAAACAGGAACTTTAAAGCATCCCAAGAAAAACACTGTATATGTTTATGAATATACAGTGCAATATATTTATGAATTCCAGTGTCATTAACGCAGCAAAGCACACACAGTATGTATGGTAGGTGCATCCTTCAAGTTTCTCAGCTCATAACATAAACCCTTCAGAAGATCAAAGGAATTAAAAATAAATGAGAGGATGCAGGCAGTCTCAAAACTGTCTCAGTCCTCCTGCTGTTACAGAGGTATTTGATGCTCTCTTTTGTGGGGGTCTCCTGTATCAGAAAGCGAATAGTGATGATCATGCTATCAGCTTTCTCGGAAATATTTTGCATAATAACCCAGATACAGAGAGCGTTCTCTCCATTGAAATGTTTTTTTTTGTTAAAATCTCCGCCAAGAATTAGTTCTTATTAGATTATCAAGAAAGATGTGGCGTAGTGTACCTGGAGACCTTGGTTGGAATTTGATTAGGTCAGGAGTGCAGTGAAATGAGTTTATTGCTCTTGGCAGAGTAGGAGGTCGTGGCATTGTCTTTCTCACATGCCGCACGAAGCAGGTACAATCTTTCTCAGTAATTACTTTTTCCTCCCCTTTAGGAAAAAGAAATTTTAAACTTAATTCTTAAGAGTGCCGTCTTTTCGGCTGCATGTGGAGTGATGCACTGTATTTGATAGAAGTCAGATCCATTAAGTTTTGATTGGAAAATGAGATCAGCAGTCTTTCCCAAAACAGTGCTGTGACATTTTTTCCTAACACAGATTCTGTGAAAGCTACCTATCTAGCGCTCTAGCAAATGTTTTCCACTTCTGATTTTTGGACAGAAAATAACAATTTTAGAGAGGGGGGTGTTAATCCCCCCTACAAAATAACTGGGGCACAATTCTGCACATAATTAGGTTATACCTCAACCAATTGATTTTAACTGACTTTAGCTTTCTCCCCTCTACACTGGATTGTAGCTTTAGGTTGTACTGATTTTCATACACATCCTTTTTTATTCTGCATGCCATTATTTCCTCTGGCAGCTCTTGCTATGACACCATGACATGTACTCAAGACAATCAGCAGCTCTCCCCCCTTCCAGGATTGATCACATTGGTGAACCGACAGTAGAACAAAGTTTGAGTCCAGTGGCATCTTTACCACCAAGGTAGTTTTATTCAAAGTATAAGCTTTTGTGTGCCTGCACACTTCTTCGCATACACTTCTTCAGACAGAGTTTTGTTTCACTGTATCTGAAGAAGTGTGCATGCACATGGAAGCTTATATCTTTCCAAACCCATTGACTTCATGGAGTACACAACTAAAGTATTGTGAAGGGGGGGGGGGGGGACACTGCCAAAAACATTTGTAAATGACTGTGAGTAGTGTGTATGCCCATAAGAGGCACAGAGAACTACAAATCCTATCAGTTCGGGCAAGAAATGTCACTACTGGGCATGTTTTGACACATCAAGCCCAATAAAGGCCTTTCTTGGGTTTCTTAGTAGACTTCCCATTTGCCTGCTTGAGGTGGGAGACCTCCAGCAAATTGCAGCTTTTCCTCGCCAATGTTCAGCTGATTGCCAGGTGGAAACTGGGGCCACAATCCTCCTGGGCAGAGCAATTTTTAAAAATAAGGCTTCATGTACTTATGGGAAGTTCTAACCATAAGGTTCCTGATAATTCCTATAAGTGATCAGGGTAGCTCTAGCAATTGCGAGGAACCCTTATGGTAATCTTACCATAGGGCTTCTGGCACTTGCTAAAGCTACCCTTGTCCCTTCTGGGAAGCTCTAGGAATTGCCCAGAAACCTATGGTCAGAACTTCCAGTAAGTTGAGACCTTATTTTTCTTTTAAATTTTTCTCCTGGACTTTGTCCCCCACATTCCTCCCGCTGATTGCCAGGCACTGTTGGGCAGCCCTGTCTATCAGTCAGCTGTCCCTGCCACTAGTTCCCTCACCCATTTGCAGGGGTAATACTTGAAAAAGGGCTGGTTGGCAGACAAGCGCCAACTCATTCTAAGCTTTGCCCACATTTGGAGGGTCCGTGACTTGGCTTTCAGTGGGCTGTGGGTTTCTGTTTGGAAGTTCATGCTTCAGATTTATTCTGCTCATGAAGAGTGCAAGCCTCTGTGGAGTTACTGTAGACCGGGGGTATTGAAATCATTTGTCATGAGGGCCAGATCTGACATAAATGGGACTTTGATGGGCTGGGCCATGTGTGTCATAAAATGTAATGCCAGGTCACGGAGATATAAACTTTATGAAGGACACACACACACAACTAAAGATTTTTTTAAACTTAAAATACAAACATGCTTAAAAGTGCTCTGGGAATGGAATGACTGCTGGGGGCTGTCATTCCACTCTGCACCCTGTCATTCCAGTCCCAGAACACAGATTCTATTACTAGGGACTCTCATTTTACTTTGGGGCTTGTCATTCCAGTCCCAGAGCACTCTTTCTACTGCTAGAAACACTCCCAGAGTAGTCTATCTGGGTCCAGGGACCTTAATGGAAAATCCATTATGCATTTGCTTTGCAACTTTTTTTGTGCTGCAATGTATTTCAGTGGTCTCCGTTCCCTAGAGATCAATTGTAATCCCAGGAGGTTGGAAAACCTAACTTTTGATGTCAAGGAAATTTTGTGATATTCAGCAGCTAAAATGCAAGGCACCTGTGTAAGGAAACGGAATGATCCTAAATAGTATCATGCCCCTTCAAGTGCATCCGCACCTCATCACACATACATACAGTATGGGATATGATGCTCCATGCAGAGGCTTGTACATTGTGGTATGACTACAATTGAGGAGACCCAGGTTCATATCCCCACTCTGCCGTGGAAACTTGCTTCACACACCCAGCCTAACCTACCTCACGGGGTTGTTATGAGGGCAATATGGAGGAGAGGAGAACAAAGCTGCTTTGAGTCTCCACTGGGGAGAAAGGCAGGTAATCAATGAAATAAATAAATAAAAATCAACAAATAAGGTCATTGCATGATTTGCTCCCCCACTGCTGAGGTGTGAAATCACATGAATTTGGTTATTGTGCATCCATGCCTCCTTTTGTCACATCAACATGACAAGGTTCTCTTATGTGTACCGTAAGGGAGCACTCAACAAATCCCAGGTGCCAAGACACCATGGCGCCTAGAAAATTCCATTGGCGTGCCTGGTTATTTTCATCAGTCATTTATTGTTAAGTGCCTCTTGATAATTTTCAACAGAAGTATAAAGCTTATCTAGGTGACAGAACAAGATGGGTAGCCGTGTTAGTCTGTCTGTAGCAGTTGAAAAGAGTAAGAGTCCAGTAGCACCTTAAAGACTAACAAAATTTGTGGCAGGGGGTCGTGAAGAGTTGGGCTTGACTGTGTGACTGAACAATAACAACAACAAAATGAGCTTTCTCAAGTCACTGCTCACTTCTTGAGATACAGCAAGAATTTGAGTCTGAAGAAGTGAGCAGTGACTCACAAAACCTCATACCCTGCAACACATTTTGTTAGTATTTAAGGTGCTACTGAACTCCTGCTCTTTTCTGCTGCTTAGATGACAGAAAGCATTTGTTGTGATGAATTCAGTTATTGTTTTGTTTTGTTTTTAATTGTAGTTCAGTTCAAGCCATTCCCTTTTTACATTTTAGGCTTGCTTTTCTGTTCCAGCTTTTCCCTATTGGTCTATTTGCCACACGAACCTCTCTACCGCCACCCCACTTTCTTGTCCCACCTAAATATCCTCCATGCTAAAACATCCTTTGTGAAAGACACTTCCTCTAAAATTAAACAACACATTTTCTTGCAATCAGTTATCATTGCTGCTTTCTGCCAGTTGACAAGCTGATATTTTGTTACAGGTGCCCCAGTTTGTAGTTTTCAGAAATTTCAGTTAGCAAGCTACAGAGAGTAATTAAAAAATAAATTATCTTACATATATTTAACAAGATTATGTTTTACAGGAATCTTATGTTGTGCAGTCTACAGCAGGATGTTGGTCCCTGCTCCAGTCTTCTTTTGCACTAGTTTAAGTAGAATTCTTGTAAATTGTATCTGTACTGTTATATGTATGGACATTACTATAAATGCCATCGGAAATTAATGAGATACAGAAGGGTAAAACCAGTCCCAAATTCAGCGAGGCCTTTATTCATACAGTCCCTGGAAACAGCACGGATAGTGACAGCTATTAAGACGCAGTGCAATGCTAAACTGAGATACACCCTCTTAAATCCATTGGAGTGAATGGAATAACTCTGCTTATAATTGTACTGTTCATAAAATCAGTGGGGAGAACACCAAGGAACACTGACAATTTTAAAACCGGTTTCCAGCAAAACAATTACAGAATTGCCATGCATTTGAACAGCAATTTCTTTTCTAAAGGAAGCTTGTCTTTTGGGAGGATTTACATTAATGCACTTAAATAATGATGTATTGTTGGTCAAAATATGTAATCCTTTTCCTGAGTTAAGGGGTCCATTGCAACATTTGTGGAATGTGATTGAGGGACTCCATAGGAACCTGGCAGCCAGCACCTATGGCATCACTTACAGCAAGGGACACCTCCCATCCATGCAAGAGCCATACTGTGATCCTAACACAAATGCTCAGGCTGCAGAAAGAGAATTTACATGGTAACAGAAACCTCTAGCTGCAAAGCCAAGTGTAGAGAAGCTCCTTGCCATTAAGTCTGCATCCAGTTTTTAGATTTCGCATTAAAGTCTTAGCTGAATTCTCAGTTGAGAGAAAACTGATAAGGAGTCTCCCCGGACTTTGCCTTGAAGTCAGTAGCACACCACCCTCTGATCTATTCTCAGGCAAGGCCAGTGTCACTTCCTCCTCCAAACATGAACATTTTCCACAGGGATGGTTCTCCCCGCAACTGCACTTGTATTCCTCTGCTGCTTTCTCTCTTTTCCGCAGATGTTTTTGCAGTCCCAGGTGCAAAAATGCAGTTTGTCCCCTGTTGCTCCGCAGCATCAGACTTCCCTGTTTCCGGGATCTCCCATGCTGCGCCACAAGAGGGGGCAAACTGCGTTTTTGCTCCTGGGAGGGAGAAATCATAGAAGAGCAGGCAGGGGAAAACTTGACACTGCAGAAAACATCCTCATTAAATGCTATTTCCAGCCTGGATGCAATTTTTTTGCAAACAAGATGTTTGAAAATCTTACCTTACTCACAATTATCATTTTCTCTTTCTTAAGTAGCTTTACAATTTCATTTATTCATTTTGTTTAAAACATTTTACATTTGCCTTTCCACCCGATGTAGAGTCCCCAAAGTAATGAACAATAAAAAGATTAAAAGATTAAAAAACATAAAAACACATAAAAACAATGACAACAAAACACATGATGACAATACTGAAGAAGAAGAAGAAATTGGATTTATACCGCGCCCTTCACTTGGAGTCTTAGAGTGGCTTACAATCTCCTTCCCTTTCTCTCCCCACAACAGATGCCCTGTGAGGTAGGTGGGGCTGAGAGACCTCTGAGAGAACTGCTCTTGAGAGAACAGCTTTGAGAGAACTTGTAACTGACCCAAAGTCACTGAGATGGCTGCATGTGGAGGAGTGGTGAATCAACCCTAGTTCTCCAGATTAGAGTCCGCTGCTCTTAATCACTACACCAAACTGGCTCTCCAGTGATTTATTTACAATTTAACATGAGTATTATTTTGAGTATTATTTTGAGTGCTTTGTTGTACAGTTGGTGGCATTCAGCATAGCAATTGACCCAGTAGTCAAATTATGGATGCCCCTGACCATCATCATCATTGGATCAACTATATTCTGTATATTTGCTGCTTTTTGAGAATTGCAGCCACTGATTCTCTTTCTTATTTTTTCTCTTGTAAAACAGGATTTAAAATATTTCTTTGAAGATAAATCAATGTACCCTTTTGTAATTTCCATCCTTGCAGTTGTTTTAAGTTACATGCCTCAGAGTGGTGACCTAGCAGGAGGACAGGAGGGTTTGGGAAGATGTTGCCTGCCTCTGAACAGCTACAGAGTGAAATCCTAAAAATTTGGCAGAACCTTTTCAGTATGGTGTATGCCCAGAACTTACTGGTTCCCATGTTCCCAGGCATGAGTCCAAAGCTGCGGTCACACACACTACATAATCCACTTTCAATCCACTTTCCAACTGGATTTTGCCAGTTCACACAGTAAAATCCAGTTGGGAAGTGCAATGAAAGTGGATTGAAAGTGGATTATTCAGTGAGTGTGACCGCAGCCCAAGACTGCACAAAGCATTTAGATGAACACCCAAACTTAAAAGTGCTCATAAATAAGCTGCAGATACAGCGATGAAACATTGAAGCAACTACTAGAGGGAGCAAACCATGTGTAGAAAGGGGGGGGCGATGAAGTATTATCAGTATTGTATGGGAATGTGTGTAGAATAGCCAGGAGATGCTAAGATTGTCTGGCAGCCAGAAGTTCCAGCTCTTTAGCATTATGCACCACTAGGTGGCAAGCTAGATTTGTTTTTAAGGCAAGGGACATTTCATAGGCAGTTTGCCATTGCCTGCCTCTGCCTCATGACCCTGTTATTCCTTGGAGGTCTCCCATCCAAATACTAGCCAAGGCCGACCCAGCTTAGCTTCCAAGATCTGATGGGATCAGGCTAGCCAGGTCAGGGCAGAGATGCAATAGGGCACACAACTGATGAAAATATCATGTGCAGGAAACCCCAAAAAGAACCAGGAAAAAACCAGGGAAAAAACGGGATTAATGTGTGTGTGTGTGTGTGTGTGTGTGTGTGTGTATGTGAAAACTAAAGACACAAAAATGCATGTAGAAATTGAGGCATACACTAAAGCAGTAGGGGGCCAGAACTGATGGGGGGGAAACATGTGGAAAAGCCCTGAGAGTTCAGATGAGGAAAATTTCAGAAGTATCCCTACTTTAAATGGATTCTCTGGATAAATACAAATAGAAATACAAAGGCTCTCTATGACTGAATGACTGAACAATACCTTGAATTATAATGTGGCTGTTACTATGAACTGCTATAAAATTATTATGTGATTTAATTGGACTGGATCTGTTCCATTTTAATTTTTTTTTAAATATCTTTCAACATTTTGGAATTTGATTCATGAGGGGAAAACATAAAATAAACAGTTAATCATTAACTAAATAGTTGGCTACTCTCTGGAGCCATGAGTCTGTTGTGCTGAAACTCTCTCTGTGCCTTCTAAACACTGCTCCTTACAATGCATTGAGCTCCTGCCGAATATTTTTTAAAGCATTTAAGCAAAAAAGATGAAGAACATGTTTGTTGTTATTTGGAATGGTTATCTAGCTAATAAACTTTGGTAGCTACAAAGATGCCTCAGGAATGCCAAGATGAAAGTTTGAATTTCTGAAGTTACAGCTTCTGTGGCTTCTTACCCTCAAAAGCCTTCACATACCCCTTTTTATTAGAAGATGGCACCTTGACATACTTCAAAGCCCAGTACAATCTAGGTAAGATGAAATACTCAAATTTAAGCCAGTAGCCATTGACCTCATAGGCATGCACTGAATATGATTAATTATAAGGTTAAAAAAATTACCATCATGTCCAAAACACTGCTGCAAGGAAGAATAGTCCTAATGTCACCAGTCAACTCACATAATCCAGAACACTCTGTACCGGATGTCACATGATCCTCAAGTCAGCAGAGGACATTTTATTTTGTTACGACATCGATAAATGCAATATCTATCACTGTATTATAAACCATGCAATTATTTTCTAATGGATTTCTGGGAACCCGTGGGCAGTAGGGTTTGTTTCCATTGTTTTAAAACTCCTGATTTATATAGAGGCTGTAGAAGGTTATAGAAAGGTGGGCTGGTTGGCTGTGCCATGTGACCACTGAATGAAAAGACTGAGAATTTCACTCTAGAAGTGAGGACAGGCAGAGAAGTAGCTTGTTTAATTTGACAGTGACTATTTTCTTCCTGGGGCCGTGATGGCTCAGAGGTGAAGACGCTGAGTTGCAGACTGGAAGGTTGGTAGCTCGGCAGTTCGAGACACTAGTGCCGTGTGACGGAGTGAGCGCCTGTCTCTGGCCCCAGCTCCTGCCAGCCTAGCAGCTCGAAAGCAAGAAACTGCAAGTAGATAAATAGGTACCACTTCGGTGGGAAGGTGAACAGCTTTCTGTGCGCCTCGGCGTTTAGTCATGCCAGCCACATGACCACGGAAAAGTCTTTGGACAATGCTGGCTATTCGGCTTGGAAATGGAGATGAGCACCACCCCCTAGAGTCAGATTTGACTGGCTTTTGAGCAAGGGAAACCTTTACTATTTTCTTCCTGCTCAGTTTTCCTACTAAGTTTGGAGCTACAAACTAGATCCGGTATAAGCAGATTTCACTCTTGCTTCATCTTCTTTGTCTGGAATTTGGACCATCCCCAGACTTACTGTAGGACCCATGAGTGGCCCGGAAGCCAAGGCCACCAGAGGGGCCCTATTGGTCCTATCAGCTGTGGTGGGTTCAGTCCCAGATTCTGCCATAGTAGTCAGCCTCAACTGACCTGGCATGGCCAAAGAAGGAGTGCCGGGGAAGAACTGCATGAGCAGCTGATGTCATCCCTGACCTCTCTTCATATTTCTCTGCCACACCAGACTCATAAGGTCTAGAGTAGAGGCTGATCAGGAACTGTTTGGATTGTCTCCCTAAGCTGTGAAAGAATGGCCTGAGGAGAGGAGGAAGAGGGAAATGACTCTCCTGCTCACCAAGTCAAAGGCTAGTCCTAGGCCACAGCAAGTCTCCCAACAAGGGCTCTAGGATTACAGGCCAAAGTCAAAGACCAGGTCAAGTAACATAATCCAGAATCACTGTCCAAAACCAAGGTCAAGTAGCAAGCTTCCAAGAGCAAGTCAGGCAACTGGTAGGATCATGAGGGATGTAAACAAGTTGTTGCTGCAACCTTATATAGGGAGATTCCCTAGAGGTGATACCGAGTTCCAAGTTAGGCTCCTCCCCACAAGCTGAGTCAGCTCCTCTGCTCATGAGGAATACTGGAGTTCAGATCCTGTGGTAACTCATTGGTCTCTCCTAGCATTTCCTTAGCAGTAGGGAGGGATTGGGCCATCAGGGGCACACTCCTGAACATCGTTCATGCCTCACCCATCACCTGCTGTGCTCCTATAGTGCTTCACAAGACTGCAGTGTGTCTAGTTGCGGGGGGGCATGCTGGGGTCTCCAGGCCTCTGCTGGTTCAGGGGGTGGTACTGGTCCTGGCTCAGGGTCTCTTTGAGGAGACACTGGAGAATCTGCCTCACTGGAACAGTCTGCCGGGGGTCTTGGGGGAGGGCTGACCTCCTCCTCTGACGATGATGAAGGCAATCCACCACACCCTCCTCTAGACAAGTAGCCCTGTGGCCCCTAAAGGGGAAAACGGTGATTGTGGAAGGAGGCTTGCCAGAGGGGTCCCATCTGAACAACCTGCAGCTTCACATGCTTTTTCTTACTAGAGTCCTCAAGGTCTATTTTCATCCCAGTCACAACAACTCAGATCCAATATGGTTGATCCTGAAGAAGGCAAGAGATGTCCATATCTGTTTGAAATTATGCTACTTTACTGGAATATGAAGTGCGAAGATAATTCCCTGGGGAAAGTCATAATATCATTTCATCACCCCTTTTCTCAGATCAAACGGGGGTTGAGGGAGGTAGCGGAGAAATCTTTTAAATACCACCATCATTTATCTGTCTGATTTAACAGTTCCCTGCAGACATTCCTGTCAGCAAGATTACTGCGTCTCTGTTGGGTGTTCTTTCCTAAATGCAAAATGCAAATAAAATCATGCAATTAAAACATCGTATTATGCAAAGGTGTTTGTATAAAATTCCAGTGGGAGTAGTAGCATTTGTTAGGGGCTTATCTTACTTAAGAGTTAAATGCTTTCATCCTGAATCCCTACACTATCCGTAAAAGTGGCCTTGTGTGGATTCTGGGGTGATGCTCATTATTTAAACATAGCAATTGGTAAGAAATATTAAACTGAAGGTCTGCATTAGTAAGTATTTCAATTGCCTTCTCTCTCTTTTTCCCATTAAAAGGAAGGTTTTATTATTATTATATGAGAATTGCAGTAAGGCTCTGCCAACATTTCCAGTACTGACAAGCTTGCCATTTAAGACACTGGGTTTGAGCAAGAAATAATTTGAGAATGTGGGTTAGGGACAGGGAAAAAAACCACCCTGTCCTGATTTTGTTCCTTTTATCATTCTGTGATTTCATTCGGCTTTGCATTCGGTGCCTTAATTCTGAACATTTGGTGTGTGCATTCAGGGCCAGCTTGTCAGGGCTTTCAGACCCTTGTGCTGATTTGAACATGCCCCCCACCCCGCAGTAGCAACAAGCACATGTGCAAGTGACCAAGCACTGCGCGCACACAAAAAGCAATCTTGATGTGATTGTGCAGATTCATTTATGTACAGTGGCAGCTCGCGAGGGGTGCTTCCTGAGGCTGCCGTCCTTAGCTACCATCTCATGCTGTGGGGGCTTTGTTTCCCACCCCCACATGTCGCCACTCACCATCCCTGCCTAGGAACCAGAGCCGCTAATTCTCCTTCCTTTCTCCTTCCCAGCAAATTGTACATGCCACATGGGGCTTCCAGAGGTTGTGCAGAGTTATTATTCTTAACAAGCCTTGTATAGGATTCTTTTATACTATAAACATTAATCTTTCTATTTTTGTATTTTCTTTGATTTCGGGTGTCATGAATCAGTAGAAAATGACTGAGGCAGAAAGAGTGGCTGTTCTGCAGAGAAATGAAGCGGGAGGGCATGGAACTGATCTCCACAGGTGTTGCATATGCCAAAAAGTTAGTCTTGGCATGCTTATAAGGAGTGAAAGGGACTGTAAGCATATTCCACAGCCACCAACTTACTAGTAGTTGCTTTGAAGCTGCAGAGCTGGGGCACCAGCTAGAAAAGGAGGCTGCATGTTCTGGGCATATTTTCCAACCCGGACTTGGCAACCCTACTGGGGGGGGGGGGAGACACCCTTAAGGAATCTTGTGGGTTGAGCACTGCAGTGGCATGGCCGGCTCCACTCCCAGGTGGCAAGGGTTCCATGCAGAGGCTTGTTCCCATCTGGTACCACCTACTTGCCACTCCAGGTCACTCTGAACATGCTGGCTGGGGTGGGTTACATCAGCTGACCGGTGGCTTGTCTGATGCCTGGATCTGTGCCCTATGCCATGCCAATGCTCCACCTGCTCTAATCAATAAAGCTGTGCCCTGTTTCACTCCAACTGGTTCTCTGTGTACTTGGTCTGCTGTGTATTTCCCCCCTTCTTGGCTGCACATCCCTGCCCTTAGGACCACAATATTCCCTTAGCTGCTCAATGCACTTGCCCATAGTTTGTGCAGTAATGTGGATTAGTGACAAACACATCATGGAATTCCCACAGTTGTGTGCTTACTTAGACTTTGAAAAAACTGGGTCTTGGAAAGAATTGGATATTCCTTAGAAAACATACACTCCTAATCATTTTCAGGTGGTATTTATCCTACAATCCTCCAGGTTTTGTTTCTGAGCTCATGACATACATCAGCCCAGGGATTTTCAACCTTGTTGGGCTTGTAGGCACTTCTGCAATTTTGAGACAGGGTAGTGGGCATCACCAATGGCTGTCATGGAACCAATCGCAAAATGGTTGCTGGGGGGGGGGTAAAATGTTGGGAGGTTCCAAGCCAAACATCCTCCTCTGATGAGGGCAGTTCATTCCAAATGGGTGCTCTCTAAGAACCATGAGTCTTCTGTAGCACCTCATGTTCCAAGGGGGAAAAGCAGGAGCATGCAAGGAAATACCCAGGAGGGCACCACAATGTAGGGTTGCCAAGTCTGGGTTGGGAAATACCTGGAGACTTTGGGGGTGAAGCCAGGAGAGGGTGGGGCTTGGGGAGGGGAGGAGTCTCAGCATAGTACAATACCATAGAGTCTACCCTTCAAAGCAGCCATTTTCTCTAGGGGAGCTGATCTCTGACATCTGGAGATCAGTTGTAAAAGCGGGAGATCCCCAGGCCCCACCTGGAGGCTGGCAACCCTACCACAGGGGCACCCAGGGGCACCATGTTTGAGAACACTGCTTTAGTCATTAAATAGCTGACTTGAAATGACTATTGCAGATGTGTTTGAACAATTTATCATAAATTAGAGATCAGCAAATGTTCTATGTTTCTTTTTTATATACTTTTTAATACATATAATGTATATTATTTTTATATACCTTTTTATATGCACTATATAAATTGAAAAATGCCTACATTATATGAGGGTGAATTCAGTGCAAACAAATAGAAAATCATGCACAAATAAAGAACAACAGGTTCAGTTCACACAAAGGTGTGCAAAATCAAAATTAGGATTTTGAGTTGAAATGCGAGAGACAAGAAACTGAAAGTATCAGCCCCATGAGTCTTCCTATACTACCTGCCATACTTGAGTGGTTAGAGAGTTGCTCATTTGATTGGGTTCTAGTCCTGGTTTCTCCCTTTTCTTAGCTGGTCTCACCATGTACAGCTGTTTAGAGATATGAGTTTTGCCTTGAATCCTTACCTGTAGGGTAAGGTTGCCAGCTAGCAGGAGTCTGTGGAAGGTGGGGACATGGGGGTATTGTCAGCATGATGTCACTTCCAGGTTTTGCCATAGAGTTTCCAGTGATTCCCAGAGCAGACTAATGTCACTTCAGGTTTTTCCCCAGAAGTGATGTCATGCTCTCACCTGATGTCAATTTTTTAACATAATTCCCCCCCCCCCCCCCCGTGGCTATAGGAACAGCAGGGAACTGGCAAGCCTGATGTAGGAAAAGACCAGTGGTTCTTTCTGTGGGTTCCCTCATTCTAATTTGTAGCTCAAGCAATCCAAGAAGCAGCTTGGGCACCACAACGAGGCCAGGGCATGAACACACTGCTAGGGCTCAGCTTCCTTCCACCAGTCAGCAGTATAAAGGAGGTGATACCTGTGGCTTGCAGTGCTCATTAGTTTGTGGGCTCACACCACTGCTGACCCAGTCCAAGGCAAGCCCATAAAGTGTCGGTATGCTGCCAGGACTCGGCTTGCTTCCAGTTGTGGCAGCTTGTGGGAAGAGGTGATGGGCTTGGGTGGTGGTCTTTGCTGCCTCGTGGACCTTTGCCACCACTAGCTGGTCTGAGATAATTCCCTGTGTGTGTGATATATGGGGATATATGTGGGTCCAACCCCTTTTCTGCAAAGTTCCCACAGTGTATCAGCTGCTGGGCTCCTGCTGTGCAGGCCCCACACTGTCTGAGTCTTCCAAGTTGAATCTTGAGTGCATTGGAAAGCATAATGATGTTATGGGAAGATTCCAGTGTTATTCTATGTAGATTGGCTTCTCCCATGCATATGGAGGATGTCATCATCAGCATGCCATACTGTGACTGGTGGTGGTTAGAAGCATTGCCATAGGCTCTGGTGTGTTGGTCTGTGATCAATTGTCACATTTTTTAAAAAAAAACACCCAATTTATTTAGTGAGTATACAGGATACTGGCTGTGGTATCCCAACATGAAATTGCCATTTGTGGGGTGTCGGTGCAGTGGAACCAAAGGTTTCCCTTTTCTGTGTATCAAAGACTTTTGTCTATCTGAAAATTTTCATATGCAGGGCTGACTCTGGTGAGTCAGTAGTCGAAGGTGGGTCACTGCACTCATGCCCAAAGGTGCAGTCTTCAGTTCAAGCCATTGTACATCAATATGATGCATCCTAAGTGAGCCATCCATTCTGGTTTTATCTGACAGCTGGGGAAGCTTGAACAGGCAAATTCTTGATTTAGGGAGACTCATAGCAGCGATGGTTTCAGTGATGCCAGCACTGTCTTGGGATCATGTAATGTCACACCTTTGACATCCAAGCAGTTGGTGGATCACATTTAATTATTACCTCTTATTTCCATGGAAACAGAAAATGTAAATTGTGCCAGATCCCTCACAGCTAGTAAATAAAACCTTTCCTTCCTTTTTCTTCTAGTTTCAGTGGACTGGTTTGGTTAGAATAGACTTCATGTTGATGTTTCTGTAAGACAACCACTTAAATGTACAGGAACACCCCCTCCAATAATCCATATAAATGAGTGATTCAATGAGACAGATGCTTCCAGGCTAAAGAGCATTTTCTAAATACAAAAACTACTCTTTGTTTGTTTGAATCTCCCTGTTATTTCTAATTGCATATCTTAGCTTTGTTTTAGAAAGCCTTTAGACTGACAAACCACTGAGCAGATGGCAATTATTTTTAACTTAACATGCAAAAAAATAAAAGGGTCAATAATCTGGGATTTCATTAAATAAAGGTCTAATTATAAAAAGTTGAGTTAATGGATATATAGCCCTCATTTTCTGCTGTACCATCAAGATTAACCTCAATTTTATTTTTTAAACATTTTTTATGACTGCATAGTTCTATTAGTCTTCTTTAAAATTTATTTTATGTATCTGTTGTTCAATGCAATTTCAACAGTTATATCTTCTCTTAATAATAATTGGATCATGAAAATTCTGATGCAGATCAAGAATTCTCAGGCAGACCGAGGGCAAGATTCCGGAAGGAAGAGAAGAGTCTCCATTTAGGTGGAAGAACGTGAAGGAGAAAAGAAAGGAATGTGGGGTTAGACCCCCGAAGCTCTTGCAATGGTCGAACACCCAACCTCCTTTTTAAAGATATTTTTTATTCCAAAAAGAAAAACTGACAATACAAAACGTTTGATTATATATTTTTTCATTTTGAAACTACTCACCCCCAACAACAAAATTGTAATCATTCCAATATTATAACTACAAAATTTAAAGCTTGCTGATATAGCTGATACTTAATTAACACTCAGTCTCGACTATTCATTTCCATTAATGTTAAAGTTAGGCACAATTGTACAAGTCTAAAGTCATACTTCATTCCTGCCTTCAAAATTCAAAAAAAAAAAATCCCAGCTATCAGGAAAACATGCTTTTTAATACGACTGTCTCTCAGTTGAATAAGTTCTGGTGCAATACCCTATCCTTTTTGAATTCAAAATTTGATTGTGAAATGTTTTACTAGTTTTCCAACTTTTTGCTAATAGAAATTTTGCAGCTTTAATAATGTCAAAAATCATCTATATACTAACTTTTGGACAATATGCTTTAACTAGTCCCAGTAATCCCCCTTTGGGATCTAGAGTGATGATAATCCCTGTAATAAATTAAATTTCTGTAAGAAGCTTAGACCAGAATGTTTTCACCGCTGGACACTGCCAAAACATATGTATAAGATCAGCCTTCTTTCGTCCACATTTCCAACATATATTGATTTGTGTGATACATCTGATTTATGTGGAATTAAATACCAGTCATAGATTACTATGAGCATTCTCCCCATTTCTCCCTTTTTTTCTCAGCTGAGTGGCTCCTTTTTCTTGTTTATTCATCTGTCCCCCCCCCCCCCCCCCCGTTGTTTAAACATATACAAATATATTCTGAACCAGTCTAGGAGGCTGAGGAACTGAAAAACCCTTTGCTGGTATATGTCTGATTATGGCACATGAGATGCTGATATTAATTCACACATATAAACTTTTACTTCATTTTTATCAGGAAGCATTCAAGTCAGACTGTCAGGTAGGTTTCAGGTTTAAACTTGGCAGGTGAAAAGGCAACAGGAATGAGGGACACCTTGTATAACTATATACAATAGATTGTCACAAAAATATAGCTGTTTTGTTCTACAGACAGGTCTTTATTTCTGCTGAGAGAGATCACTTGACTGTCACTTCTTAGATAAACAGGCATACGCTTATTTGTCACAAAATTACTAGTCAGTGGAAGCAGGAACATACACACATGTTCCAATGTCCTTTCCTTAACACATGATAGGAATCACATACCACTCTTTCATAGCAGCTATTTTTCTCAGGGAAGAACTGCTGGTCCACTTCCCTATTTCAGGATCCTCCTAAGTCCTTCTTTCGTAACTGTCACCCTCAACTACCACTCTCCCAGGTCAACAGTAGAATTCCATTTGAATCCCGTCAGTCAAGGTTTTCAGACCAGTATAACAAATCAGCAGTTAGCTGTCCATTAGCTGTCTTGTAAAAATTCTCTCATACATATTGCTATAGCAGAGGAAGAGGAGAAAATAGTTTGCCATTATTTTTCAGTATCAACTTCACCAATCATCTGTTGCCATTTCTTTGCAAAATTACATCTTGATATTTCTGAAACATATATGGCTGAAATAAGTCCCTTTGGTAATTTCTTATTATGTACTGTATCCTCAAACTTTGTCCATATTGTTTTCCAACTGTTTTGCCATAATAAAATGACACGTTTGAAAAAACTGAAAGCATTTTGTGCTGTTTCATTTTTTTGTCTTATTTCCGTATAAAGGAGACAGTTCCCATTAAGGGCTACATCCAATAGCCTGGTACACTTTGCTGTAACCCAGTCAGCCCAGGGTTGCATGATTCTAAAGTGTGCATTAAACATGGAGGACTGCATTAATGAACCATCTGAGCTTAAAATCCTTCTAAAAGATGGGTTACTAATCTTAATAGAGTTCCTCCTGATAATTTTGCTTTAGAAGCATACAATGGGATATAAGGCAATGGAATTAAATTACATTCTTGACCTATATTAAACCAAGGCTCTTCTTGACTTGCATGCATTCACTTGTGGTCTTCAGTATTGCTGCATTATAATAATTTGTTATATTTGGACATACCAACCCACTTTCTAATTTTCCTGTTTGTAAAATTTGAAGGGTTACCCTTGTTTTTTTAATTAGTCCATATAAATTTTGTATATCCTTTTTGCCACAAATTAAGTATTTGTCTTGTAATTTTTATAGGTACATTTTCAAGAAGGGCAAAAAGTCCGGGGATAATCATGTGTGTACCCTGTGCATGTACTCTGTTCTTGCATTTACCCAGGGTTGAGCTTGGTTGTCTTTGGGGGGGGGGGGCACTGGACTCTAGCTTTGTTCTCACATCAGTCTCACATCTCAGCCCTGGTTAGTACTTGGATGGGAGACCACTAAGGAAACCCAGGGTCATGATGCAGAGGCAAGCAATGGCAAACCACACCTGGACATCTCTTGCCTTGAAAACCCTACAAGGTCACTATAAGTCAGCTGCAACTTGATGGCACTTTCCACCGCCAGCTGGGAGCATACCCTTTATATAAATTGTATGTTTTCCCCCCTGTTGCTATATGATTGAGTGGCACTTGCATTTTGAAAAAAGCTTCCTTCCTCAAAAAAGAGAAACACTGGTGTCCAACATTGGATATCAAAAGGATCAGATCATTTTGTGTGCTGAAATCTTGCCAGCAGCAACATGAAAAGTTGTGTTACAGCAGCCTGATTCTTTCATCCCATTCTCACCATGTAGTGGCCTAGTTATCTGGGTTTATTTTGAGCACAGATGAAGATCTTTAGTTTTTTAATTAATAATACATAGCAGTAGGATCTGAAAGGCTATCTATAATTCATATATTGGTATCTCAAAAGAAGTCATTCATTCACTCTGTATGAGGATGGGAGGGCTCCTCTCTTTTATTTTAAGATATATATTTTTTGGAATAGGGTGCCTTAAGACTTCTCCCCCCTTAGATAATCCCTTAAGTGGAAGAACATTTTCAGTCCTCAAACATGTCTGTGGAAGCTCACAAGAATCTAGATGTAGCACTGGCAGTCAAAGAGTACCAAAAAAAAATCACTGGCCTAGCCAGTGGTTTTGGAAAGGTTTTTTTTTTAAATGGTGCAAACAACAAGCAGCATAGAGAGACAAGATAGAGAAGTGTGGCTAGATAGGACAACCCCCCCTTCTTCATTAACACTTAAGGAAACTCAACAAAACTGACTGGCAATAAGTTCAGGACAGCGAAAGGAAAGCAATGTATGGAATTCACTGATGGAAGATGTGACAGCACCCCTTCCCCAAGGATCTATAATTCATAGGGGATATGTCAAAAGCCGTAGTAGATAGCTCAGTACCAGCACAGTACAGAGGTCAGAGGGTTGGAATAGATTGGGGAAAACCTGGGTTCCAAACACCACTCTGCCAAAAAGTTCACCAGGTGTATTATCTGTCACCTTCTTACAGCCTAACCTACCTTACAAACAGGGTTGCCAAATCCAGGTTTAGAAACACCTGGAGATTTGAGGGTGGAGCCTGGGAGAGTGGGCTTTAGGGAGGAGGGGCTCAGTACGATATAATGCCATATAGTCCGCCTTCCAAAGCAGCTGTTTTCTCCAGAACTGCAATAAATGTTTTAATAAATAAATAAGTGGTGCATGTAATCTGGAGTTCGGTTGTAATTCCAGGGGATCTCCAGTACCCACCTGGAGCTTGGCAACCCTACTTACAAGGTTGTTTTGAGACTAAAATGGGGGAACAATGAATTTCAGGCTAAGCTCCTTGGGGGAAATACGTGATTGAAATACTGAGAGATGTATGAACGACTAATATGCGTGATAACGAAATGGAACTGTGATGGTTAGAGGCAGTTATATCCAAGGTTGCCAGCTGCCTGGAGAAAACATTTCCTGTTCCTTTAATAGAGGCTTAATTGGATGTTATGTACCAGGTGATGTTATTGGCCTCCCTGCCAGGAAAAGCTTCAGAGATATCAACTTGATGCCCTGTTTTTAAGCTTCCCAGAAGCACATGGATAGCTATTGTGGCTTTCTGTTGATTGGTTGTTGCACGTTGGAGGAAAGCATGTAGCCAAAAGTGTGGGGTGCATGAAATGCTGCATGAATGCAGTTTCATGCCACTAACTATGGCTTCTCTTAAGGTGGGCTGAAGCCTTGTGGATTTACAGTCATCAATAGAGTTGTGTGCACAAGACATGTGAAGTTCTTTGTACATCCTTCAACAGTGATGTTTCAAGTTCCTCCTCAGGGCAGACACAATACATCCATATCTGGAATTCATGTTATTTTATGTTTTATATCTTATGTTTTAATGCTATTATGTTTACTTAATTAAATGTTTAATGACATTTTGTGATCCACCCTGAGGAGAATATAAATAAAATCAAAATATATAATATAATATAATATAATATAATATAATATAATATAATATAATATAATTTCACAAATCAGAATATGCAGGAGTTCAGATTTGTTATTTAAGGCTCAGTTTTTTACTCTGGGCCTTTTCTGAATGCTTAACTTTCCTGGCCTCTTTACAGCAGTCTTGGGTTTTAAGAGAACACAGAGTAAGCAATTCAGTTTTCTCACCATTTCCTCTGCACCAGGGTCCTGAGAGATCTTACAGCCTAACTAGACAATACACTTAATGGGTTTCTATTGTTCTTTAGCCATCTTCAGTTTCCTTTTAGTTCCTTTTAAATATGTAAAGGTGATTTGGCAGCTATTAGTGCACACCATTTAGAATTCTCATAAAAAGTCAGATCATTTCACATCTCCCACTTTTGTAATATTTGTTTATGTGTCAATATTTGAAAGTCAAGCAGAGGGCAGCCAACAACAAAAAAAAACCTGAAGAGGGAATGCTAGGCTTTAAAACTGCATTTCCCCTAAATGACAGCTCACAGCCCATCCCCAGCTCACTCCCACCCCAATGGCTGCTTCTTGCCTGCCATCTGCAACATCTTTCTCCTTCACTAGCTACATTCAAATGATTTCCTTTGCCCCTCATCCATGCCAGTGTGTGGTGTATCCACAAGCTTGTCACCTACAGCCATCAACGGCCAGTAAGTAAAAAAGCTATTGAAATATTGCAAAAAAAAAGTCTAAAGAGATGATGAGATGCTCATTTTGGCATGACAGAGCAGCATTCCCATAATATCAGGTAAATCCCATTCCTACGGATTAGTTCCTAGCATACGTCATTCTACATTGGGGTTAGAGGGCCTCTGAAGGTGCAGAAATATTTGCAGAGCAGTCATGTGTTCTCTCATTATTAATGCAGAGCAGAGTCTAACCCACAAAAAACAAGAAGTGAAGACATTTGCCTATCTGAATGAGTATCTCACTTCTCCTTTCCACCCAAGCATTACATGCGTTCAGATTATTACAGCTTCTATCTACTTTTCAAGCATTGTCACTGGATCCCATGACCCACCAGCCCTTGTCGCTGATCATTTCTAGCATTCCCCTCCCTGCAATTGCTCCATGTAAGAACAATTCCATGTAACAGCTATGTAGGTTGGGGTGCAAAACTGAGGAGGGAGAAGGGGCCAAAGTCATCTTCCTGTCTCTTTTATCTGTGGAGCTACTGATGGGACAAAGGGGCAGATTTGCTCCCTTTTCACCTTCTGAGTTCATCCTTCAGACTTGTGAGTCTATTAGCTCAAGCAGGTCCCACAATGCCAGGAATCAACTCAGGGCCGTAGCCAGGATTTTGTGACTTGTGGGGCAGAAATTCTCAGCGTAGAAAGAAAAGCCATTTAGCCAACAGAAAGCTTACCTTTCTTAGCAGGATAGATCTCTAATTTGCAAGCTGTCAACCACTTTAGATGACAGTTCTCAGCTGCTGGAAGTTAATCACTTCTGCCAGCCTAAGCAACAATTCTGATAACAAGCCGGCAGGTGGAGGTGATGACTTCTATAGTCATGAAAGCTAATACTTATGCAGAAAAATTATCTTAAAGGAGACCAGTTTCTTGACACAGAGTTAGAAGGGATCCTAGAGGTCACCTACTCCATCTCCCTTACTCAGTGCAGGAATCAGTCAACTACAGCACCCCACTCTGCTTAAAGGAGTGCATGCCTTTAAAAGAATGTTTTTAAATGATTGAAAAAAACATTTACAGGAAAAATTCTTGTGGGGGTTGTGTATTTTAGAAAGGGAGCAGAGCCCCCAAAAGCCCCACTGTAGCTATAGGCCTGAATAAACTTAACCTGGGTAAGGTGGGACGGTGGATGGAGTGGGGAATACAGGAAACAGCCCTGCTCCTTACCCATATAGACTGCAGGATCCAACCCAATAGCTAGGGAGAGAACTCATAAAACGTCAGTGAGTCAGTTACCACACAGAAGACTATGCAGCAAACTATCTATATGAAACAAGACCTATCTCTCTATCAACTCCCCCACTCATCCCAACAGCAGCCCACAAGGGCACTCAGTTGTAAAAGGCCCCAGAGTGTGGTCTGAAGGCACATGAGGCTTCAACTTCGCTTGGTCATTGTCTGGGTGGCTGGCGTGACCCTTTTGAGTTCTATGAAGGAAGAAAGGCAAGATATAAATGTAAATTAAATAAATAAGAGTCACTACCTAGAAGAGGCCTCAGCAGAAATCAAGAGTTGGGATAATTTGCTACTGTGCTCTTTGTTGCATAACCAAATGCTAAAGCAGGACTTCTTGAATTTAAAACAAATAAACAATGGCAAGCACCAGAGCTACTTGAGAGTCTCTTCCCCAGTGAAAACGATTGCTGAAGCTTTTTAGAACAGGTCAGTATTATGTTTTTCCAAAAACGTGTGTATGTGTATACTGCATCTTTCCATATAGATCAGATCATCTTACATAACAGAATACAAAAGCACTGCATCCTAGATTCTGAAGAGCTGAAGTAACAAAAACAACAGTATATCTTCTTGTACCCGATTATAGGCCCATTTGTAAGTAGGGTTGCCAATCTCCAAGTAAGATTTCCCTGGAAATCTCCTGGAGATTTCCCAGATATCAGTTCCCCTGGAGAAATTGGATGCTTTGGAGGGTGGGCTCTATGGCATTATACTCCACTGAAGCCTCCTCCTAACTGCACCCTCCCAAGCTCCAACCCCAATTCTCCATGAATTTCCCAACCTGGAGCTGGCAACCATATGTGAAAGTCATATATTATGTTTCTCCCTTGTACTGCACAGACCTAAATCTGATCTGATAAGGCATCCTTACTATGTCGATGTCTTGGCGTGCCCATTACCAGTTTCTAATTAAAGAGAGAGTTATCAACAAAGGGTATCTAGTTGCAAAAAGTAAAAATTCTGCCCCATCCGATTTCTAAAACTTGTATTTTCTAAGAAGAGAAACCAAGCTACCTCCCACAAACTTAAACACATTTGCCTCAGTTGAACGAGACTGATTTATGTGCAGAAGCATATTTTTGGACATCCGGTGAGACGTAAAAGAACCCACACATCTATATGCTACTTCCCTCTTTAAAGAGCCTATGGACTGGACTCCATTGAACACTCTGCTAGGAATATGGTAGCCTCACTTGTAGGGTTGCCCCTGCCCCCAGCTCCCATTTCCTACCACCCTGTTTGCCAGCAGGAGAAAATTAGCCTAACAAAATTTCTGTGGGGTAGAAGTGTGATGTCACTTCCTGGAAAAACCCAGAAGAAGAAAAGATTGGATTTATACCCCACCCTTTGCTACCTGAAGGATCTCAGAGCAGCTTACACTCTCCGTTCCCCTCCCCTCCCCACAACAGACACTCTGTGAGGTAGGTGGGGCTGAGAGAGCTCTTGCAAGAACTGCCCTTGAGAAAACAGCTCTGAAAGAACATGACTGATCCAAGGTCATACCAGCAGCTGCACGTGGAGGAGTGGGGAATCAAACCCAGTTCTCCCAGATTAGAGTCCGCACACTTAACCACTACACCAAACTGGCTCTCATCAGTTACGTCAGTTGTCTCTGGGAATCACTGGAGGAAATACTGGTGATTCCTAGAAAGGCATGATTTCACTTGGGGGGGGGGTTTGCAGGAGTGATGTTGTGCCATCACCAACAGCACTCATTTGACCTCCTGGCTGCTGGTTGCTAAGCCATGCCTGGAAGCCCTAGTGAGGAAGGCTGGCTATAACCCTGGTCTGACAGCATCCTATGTGATTTGTTGTATTTTACATAGAACAGAAAGGTCCAATTTGTTACCCATGCAGAGAATTATACCCATGAAGGATCCTTATACATGCCTTCATGTCAGTTCACAGAACTGTTTGCCACGTAGAAATGTTCCAAAATGTTAAGCAACCCTCAGGTAGAGCTTCAAAAATTGCAGTTAGTGGAATAGAACCTTTTGGGGGCCAACTCTACTGGTGCTGGAGGAGATTATTTCTGTGTGGCCATCCCACAGCTCTGAAGCAAATTACTTTGAACTGTGTTGCAGGGATGACTGTCAATTTATCAGAAGGCAGATTTACTGTAAAAGTGTTCTATATGCAACAGCAAAAAAGTGCAAGAGTCCAGTAGCACTGCCACATATTTTGTTAGTCTTTAAGGTGCTAACATGGCTGCCTCTTAATAGTTCCTCCCTCCCAGCATCTCTAAGTAATCTACATAAGCACTTCACCATCTCCGAGATCATCACATTTTCTGGTTCATGAGAACATAAGAACATAAGAAGAGCCCTGCTAGATCAGACCAATGGTCCAGCTAATCCAGCTTCCTGTGTGACACAGTGGCCAACCAGTTCCTCTGGATGGCCAACAACAGGGCATAGAGGCCAAGGCCTTCCCCTGATGTTGCCTCCTGGCTCTGGGATTCAGAGGTTTAGTGCCACACTAACGGTGGGAGATCTGATCCTGGACTGCAGTGAGATATTAATTTAGCCCAAAGTATTAACCCAAGGTTTGAACTGTTGATTAGAAAAAAAATGTTTGCAGGATTATGACTAAACTTCTGTTTGAAATACAGATTTGGCATATGTGTTTTTGTGCCCTGATGAAAGAGTCTGTTCTGTAACCATAAGTTTATTTATTTATATGCCGCCAGTGTATAGGCAATAGATTCCTGTCATCGACCGATGCTATCATAATTCAGCTGAAAGTATTTAATTTGTCTGATATGATCTATTTCTTATGCTGCATGCTTTATCTTTTACTAATGATGCCTGTTTTTTAATTCCTCTATGATTTCAGACTCTTTTCCTCTGTTGTTATTAGCTCCATTACTTAACAGATGCTGAAGTAAAACAAATTATTGTGACAAATAATAGGCCCAAACCAGTCACAGGCTTATGCAAGTTCCACTGAAGTTGGAGAAATGTAAAGATAAGGGAGAGAAACCAAAAATTGTTATGATTCTGGCTTCTGGGGAAATTGGGTGGAAACCTAGCTTCCTCAGTTCATTCTGACTATCTCTCAAAAGAGGGACAAAGTCAGAGCTGCCAGATTATTAATTTTAATCATCTGATCTTCAAGTATCTTGAGGCTTTGTACTCCTTTTTTTCTTATAGTAGCAATTTCACTTTAAAGCCGCGGTCACATGGCCCTTTAATGCAGGAGGAAGTGCTGTTTCCTCCTGCATTTAAAGGGACCAATCAGACAGGCCGCGGCTAGTCCCGCGCTGAAGCGGGCTCAATTGCAGGTTCCTCCTATGTTTTCCGACCCTGGGAAAATCAAGTATTTTCCCGGTGGTTGCGCGAGGAACCCGCAATTGAGCCTATCTGGACACCCCTCTCTCGCAATCATTGCTTGAGAGGGCTGTCCAGATCGTCCCTCCTGGTTTCCCCCCCGCTTTTTGCACTTGGGTGCTTGGGCACTTAAGCGCCCAAGTGCAAAAGGGGGAAACCCCCCCCCCCCAAAAAAAACTTACCAGTAGGCCAGTGGGGCTCGGAAGGGTGCCTCCCCCGGCCATCGCCAGCCACCGTTTCCTCTGCTGCCCACCTCCTCCGCTTTCACCACTGCCTGCATCCTTCTCCTCTGCCGCCTGCCACCGCCTGCCTCTTCTGCCTCCTCCTCCTCATCCATTGCCGCTGCCTGCCTCCTCCACCACCGCTCACTGCCTCCTTCGCCGCCCGCCACCTCCTCCTCCACTACCAACCGCTGCCGCTCCACTACCAAAATAAAAAACCCTAGTCCCTTTAAATCCAGGAGTGCTCCCAGATTTAAAGGGTAGTGTGACTGTGGCCTAAGTGAAAATGTTCCTCCCTCTGCCCTTCCACTTACACTTGTGCTTGATATCCCCTAGCCACACTATTTATTTATTTGACATTTATATCTTGCTGTTCTCCCCAAGGGGCATTCAAATATAAGAACATAAGAGAAGCCAATGTTGCATCAAGCCAATGGCCCATCCAGTCCAACACTCTGTTACACAGTGGCCAAAAATACCAGGTGCCCTCAGGAGGTCCATCAGTGGGGCCAGGACACTAGAAGCTCTCTCACTGTTGCCCCCTCCAAGCATCAAGAATACAGAGCATCACTTGCCGCAGAGTTCCTATCTATACCTTGTGGCTAAGAGCCACTGATGGACCTCTGTTCTGTATGTTTATCCAATTCCCTCTGGAAGCCATCCATGCTTGTAGCCACCACCACCTGCTGTCAAAGCTGTTTATGACATCATTCTTCCTTCATTTTATCATCACCGCAACCACCATTTTAGGTAGGTTAGACTGAGAGTCAGCGACTCGCCCAAGGCCACCCAGCATGCTTCCATGGCAGAGTGGGAATTTGAACCTGGATTTCCCAGATCCTAGCCCAGCATTCAAATTACTACGCCACACTGGCCCTCTACCAGTTGCTGCCATGTCTGCCACAAATTTAGTCCTCCATTTACTTATAGTATATTTGCATGTGAGAGTGCAAAATGTCTTGTATCTTGTACAGCCAGACCCCTACATATGTTTGAATTCTCATGTGTGGCAACTCTAGATTAAGGCAACAACCTTCAGAACACTTTTTGGTCCCTGTCAGGAACTTGGCAAGCAAGCAGAGGTCTAAAGCAGCAGGAGACAGATCTAGACTGTTTTTCTCCCATCCCTAGAATTGCCAGTCTCCAGGTGGTGGCTGGAGATCTTCTAGAACTACAGCCGGTCTCCAGCTAAAGGAGATCAGTTCCCCTGGAGAAAATGGCTGTTTTGGAAGATGGACTCTATGGCATTAAATTCCAATGAGGTCTCTTCCCTCCCCAAAACCTACCTTCCCAGGCTCCACCCCACAAATCTCCAAGAATTTCACAATCCAGATTTGGCAACCTTACCCATTTCTTGCCACACCTATGTATGCATAAGGGAAATCAGCATGTTACAATTGGAAAAGCAATAGATGACTCCTTGTCTCCAAGAGTTTACAATCCAAAGGGAGAAAGGATAAGAAAAAGAAGGTTAAGGCTCATGAGAATACCCAAGTGAATTTTCTTTTCAAGGGATTAGATGGAAGAAAAAGCCTTTGGGTTCTGCAGCATTTAGATGCTTATTTCTGAAATACGTGTTTCATCTATTCCATTTTCAGTGTAGAGAATTAATATCAGGCATAATGGCGTGGAGGCACTAAATCATTATGATTTTGAGCACCTTCCAAGGCAGGGCATTAAAATTATATTGCTGAGATAAAGATCTCGCTCTCTCTTTCTGAGAGGGAACATTTCCAAAGTCCCATTCCGTCTTTGTACTCTTTTAAACACTTTAAATAATGTAACATGTTGGATTTCTGGGATTAATGGAATGTGTATCCATTTTAAAAGTAAATCTAAATGACTATTGCATTAGCAGCTCACTTAGATTTTCTTGCTGGCACAGTGAAAGAACTTGCATATAGGTGGAGTTTGTTTCTTCTTATCAGTTTGAATCTTCACTCAGTTTTGAAAATAAAGGTGGGTTACTCTCAGCCTAGCCCAATTCAAAGGACTGTTGTGAAGATGAAAGTTGTCCCTGTGATCCTTGGAGGAAGGGCATGATAAAAAAAATGTGAATAATGTGTGCAAGTGCTCACCCCCACACAGAAACATTGATTTTCAGCCTTTGGGAAGAAAATTGACAGTATAATCTATCTTAAAAAAAAAATCCCATCCTTCTTCCAAACAGTTTAGAATAGTAGCAGAGATTTGAATCCTGTTCTCCCTGTTATATTCCAGTATTCTGACTCTACACCCAATTTATAATCAGGGTCAGTCACATGGGGAATACTTGTATATCTCAGAGGCAGATATACTCACAGTGGAATTCTCTTTTAAGAAAGAAAGGCACAAGCCAGAAGGTAATTGTCCACTAGACAGTGCAGTACTCTAGTCTGGAAGTTGCGGCCTTTTTTTCCGGGGAAAAAAAGCCTGTGGTACACATGAACATACCACTCCAGAATGTAAGTGAGGAATTACATGCTTGAATGTTTTCCCCCAAACAGTGCATGTAGAAAACTCACCTCTGGGAGAAGTCTAGGCTAGAAATCATATACTTGAAATACTAGATTTACTTGGGCAGGGAGGTTTGTTTCTTACATGGAGGCATTCAGACATAGGATTCCCTACCTCCATTTGAAAATAGTTCAGTCTAGGGAGACCTACAGCCTGTCCTTTTGTTGACCGCGTAGGTTGGTTGTCTGGTTCTTAAAGGCCTCCATCAATAACTTCAGCTGCGCCTGTTATACATATATGCATTTCACATCCTTGGTACAGACTTTTGACTTTCTCAGTTGTGGTGAGAGGAAGTCCAAAAAACCCACAGTGTAGATTGTGCTATATAAACGCTTCTGGGAGAGCAGTTTCACATCCGCAATGAAGCATAGTTCCCTTTGAGGAGTTATCTCAGAGGGGGACTGTGAGGAAGTGAAGATGGTGAACAGCAACAGAAGCAGCCTTTTCTGAGTCCTTGGACCTCATCCTTAGCAGAGGACTGGGAAACCTTGGAGCAAGGCTACCCTGAGGCCATCATCTGGCAGAGCTGCTCTTGCTTCCACTGCCACTTCCTTTGGAGAGAGGGAGGAACAGGGCTTCATCCAGCGAGAGGACAGTGATGGCTGGCAATTCAGGTGGGTGATACTAATGGAAGAGGAGAGGATTGTTTATTGGTCAAGAGGGGGAGAGGCCCTGCTTATGAAAAGGTCATTGTGTGATGCTTCCAGTATTTAGAACTGGCCTTAATATGTGCAGTGGCTTCCCTCATCCATTCATCAATGCATATATAAACAGCACACATGGTGAGGATATAGGATGAAGCAGTATTGGAGTTGCCAATAGAGTAAAATAATGCTATATTGAATAATGAAGTGCTAGGATTGCCAGGTCCCCCACCCACGGCCTCTGGTGGGGGGATAGGGGGCCCAAGGCTTTTGAGTAGAGTGCCAGCTAAAGTGATCCCTCAGCCAAAACTGGCCAGATTTACCACTACATTCTGTCATTCCCCACCCCACCCCAGAAACACAGGAAATGAGGAGAAAGTTTCATCTGTAGCCACAGACCTTCCCCACAGGTCTCCTTCTGTGATGGGAAATGGCATGGATCCAAGAGTGCTGGTGAGGGGATCTTTATGTGTCTCTGATAGAAACAGGGTTGCAGGTCCCCCCTGGTCACCAGCAGGGGGTAGGGTTACCAGATCCTGGTTGGAAAACTTCTGGAGATTTGTGGATGGAACCTGGGGAGGACAAGGACCTCAGTGGGGTACAGTGCCATAGAGTTCAGCTTCCAGAGTATCCATCTTTTCCAGAGGAAGTGATATCTGTAGTCTGGAGATAAACTGTCATTCTGGGGGATCCCCAGGTCCCACTTGGAGGCTGGCATCCCTTGATAGAAAGAAAGTAGGCAGATGAGCCAGATGAGAGACTAGGAAAAGAAGGGCAGGGCTGATGCCAGAGTCTTCCAAATATATACTACTTCTTCTTGCTGGAGAGGTAGAAGTGCTTTGTTAACAATTTTGTCAACAATCACAGTCAGCTAAGCCCAGCATAAAGTAGGTTTTTTAAAAAAATGCTTTAATATATTTTGACAATATAGTTATGCTAGCTCCATGTGGTTATGTGCAATTAACAGAAAAATAAGGACTGCAGTGCAAGGTAGCCTTCATGATTCATATTTACACAGTGTAAGAGATTTATATTATCATTTGTTTTATTCATGCTATATGAATAAACATAATAAACAGTGACATAATAAACAGCTGGATAATCAATAGCAGTTGGTTTTCAAACAAGATTCTGAGCTGTAAAAGCGAGACGGTATCTTAAGCATCAATGTAATTCAGGAAATATTTCTATTTTATATCCTTTATTTTGAAAACTGTGCATTGACTTTGCCAGTTTTCCTATATGTTTTCCTTTAGCAGCCATTCCTCCAGCTGGTTGGCTATATATTTTTGTACTCATACAGTTGTCAGTGTTTTCCTCAGCGGATAAAGTATGCTTAAAAAGGTGATTTCCCCTCCTCTTCCCTGGTCTGAGCAGTGCAGTTTTCCTGAAGGAAGTGGAAGGTCAACTCTGTTTCACACAGGAAAGGCTATGGAAGGAAAGCTGTTAAAGTACTAGGAGTCTACACTGACTTTAGATTTTAGAGGGCACTGGATGCCATTCCTTCTGGTGGCCCTCTAAACATGCTGCCCTCCATGTGGTATAAGTTTTATTTATTTACTTTATTTATATCTGCCTTTTAACCCGATGGGGGTTCAAAGCAGCTTATATCAATCTCCTTTCCTCCATTTTATCCTCACAACAACAACCCTGTGAGTTAGGTTAAGATGCAAGATGGCCCAGGGTCATCCTGCATGGCTCCATGGCAGGAGGAGGGATTCAAACCTGGATTTCCCCAGGTCCTAGTCCAACACTTTAACCACTACACCATGCTGCAAAGACTTTATCAGCTGCTCCTGGTTTTTGTAGTGATCCTTGCAGTTATTACCTTGATGGGAAAACCATAGAGTGACCTTTTGACAAAAAGATTGATAATGAACAGCTCTGAAGATGATGTTTCCTTAAACTGAATGAGGGTAGTTTGAACAAATGAGTCACTCTGTGAGTGCAACCTGAAATTATTACTATTGCATTCTTATGAAAAGGTTTTCATTTCAGGGCTGAAATGCTTTAAGACCAAACTATGTGTGATGCTGGGGATCTGTGAGCATTTCCCCAACTTGTAATTGTCTACAAAAGCAACTGCAAGAAGCGTAAGGGTGTCATACAGATGGGGGGGGGGGTTAACACATGGCTTTTCTCATTATCAAAACTGAGTCTGCAGGCTGCTTTTACCCCAGAATGGAAAAAGCCAGGCACAATACAGACAGCTTGGTGTAGTAGGCTGAGGACAGACTGGCAATCTAAAGCGGGGCAGGCACGCTTCGCAAACGGAGGAAAGGAGCACGTTCAGACATGCGCATCTGTCCGTCGGCTCCGTTGCGTACTTACCCGTCTCCCAGTCGCTTTCCTTCCGCTTTACCCGGACACCGGTTTTTCCCGGTGTTCAGGGGCCTTCCTCCACATGCCTCCCGCTTCCAAACAGTGTGAACTGGAAGAAGCGGGAGGCATCCGGAGGAAGTGTGAACGCACCGGCAAAAAGTTTTGCGCATATGCACATGTGCGCACGTGCGCACATGCGAAAAACATCAAAGGAAAACAAAAAAAAAGTGCAGCGGCGCACGCGAGCTGTGCGCGCTGGCTATGCGGCAGTCTGAACGCTCCGTGGCAGTCTGAATGCTCCGTATCGCCGCTGATCCGCATTGCTCTGGCCAGTGTGAACGGCCAGCTCCATGGGTTTTTTCCCCCACTCCAGTTCCCTCCGCTTTGCCTCCGCTTCAGATTGCCAGTCTGTCCTCAGCCGTAGTTAAGAGTGGTGGACTCTAATCTGGAAAACAGTAATGTGAAGTAGGTTAGGCTGAGAGATTGTGAAGGCCCAAAGTCCCCTGGCAAGCTTCCATGGCAGGGTGGAGGATCAAATCCAGTTGTCCCAGGTCCTAGTCTGACATGATAATCACTACATTATGCTGGTTATGTTATTATTGTCTATATTTTCCCTATTATATTCACATAGTCACACACATATATGGCCATAGCCTTGGTAACATCCTGGTTAGACAATTGTAGCTACATGGGGCTGCCCTTGAAAATGGTTCAGGAACTTACACTAGTGCAGAATGTAGCAACCAGCATTTTAATCACAGAATCATAGAGTTGGAAGGTATCTCCAAGGTAATCTAGTCTAATAGGGACTTACTGTGGAGATGAAAAGTAAAGGTAAAGGTTTCCCTTGCTCGAAAGCAAGTTGAATCCGACTCTAGGATTCTCCTCTCCGTTTCCAAGCTGAAGAGCCAGTGCTGTCTAAAGACATTTCCGTGGTCATGTGGCTGTCATGACTAAACGCGAGGCACACAGAATGCTGTTAACCTTCCCACCAAAGTGGTACCTATTTATCTACTTGCAATTTCTTGCTTTCGAACTGCTAGTTTGGCAGGAGCTCACTCCATCATGTGGCACTCAGGTCTCGAACTGCTGAGCTACTGACCTACTGGTCTGCAGCTAAGCGTCTTAACCAGTGAGCCACCATGGAGATAGTGCTACCATAATTTTATGTTAATGGCATAGGCTTCAAGTTTGTTCTTGGGTTTAATTTAGGGCTGCCAACCTCCAGGTGGGGACTGGAGATCTCCAGGAATTGTAACTGATTGTCAGACTACATAAATCACTTATTTACTTATTTATTATTTGTTTATTTAAAACATTTATCCCACTTCTCCTGGGGAAGAGGGCAGCTTTGGAAGGTGGATTACATGGTACCGTATCTTACCAAGTTCCCTCCTTTCCCTAAGCCCCACTCTCCCAGGCTCCATCCTCAAATCTCCAGGTATTTCCAGACCTGGAGCTGGCAACCTTAAAAGTGCTGGTGTTGACTCCAAGCTGTTAATGGACATGAACCAGAGTGCCTGAGGGGCCATAATGTCATCTGTTACTGCCCTGTTCTGTTCTGTGTGTCTGCGCTTTCTGACATGATGTTGGTAGGCAAACAAAAAATGGCTTTTCAAACATGATTCCTGGGCTCAGAATTCTCAGCCCTAAGAGGCCCAATCAGCTCCCTCACTGTTGGCCTTCAAGAGGATGGTGAAGACCTTTTCTGGAGGACATTTGCTGGGGGCTGAATTAGGGCTGCCAGTTAGCCACTGGTAGCTGATGGGAAAAAATGAAGTAAAAATTGCCGTTAGCATGACAGTATTGCATCACTTCCAGGTGAACTGTGAAAGGAATGTCATGCCTCTCTAGGAATAGCCAGAAACTCTGCAGTGCCCTGATGGTATCCTCCCATGTTCCCCCCCACCCCACCCTCAGATTCCTGCTGGTTTCCTGCCACTGGTTGGCAATCCTAGTCTGAATCCAGTTTAGCTGGTATCAGTACTGGGATCACTTATTTCTTATTATGGTATGGTTTTATTGCTGATGGTTTTATGTGCTTAGTTTTATTGCTGTTTTAGCTGATTTTTATAGTTTTAGGCTACTTCAAATGGTTTGTAGCATGGGTTTGTTTTTAATTCTGTATTTTAATGTTTTAATTTTTTGTAAACCACCCTGGAAACTGCATTAGAAAGATGGGATATAAAAATAAAGAATAGTTTCTCAGGTTTTCTCCTAGTTTTACAACCTGTGCAAAGGCCTTTTAATCATTATTTTATGTTAGAATAATGAGTTTATACATCACCAGCAGCAATACATCTATGGTACTATTTTCAATTTTCCAAAAGGTTATTGTCTCTCTCCTGGTTTTATAAAAACTTGTTTGCGGGGGTAGGATAACATACTGGTTTGCTTACTGTCTGCATTTCTATTAAAATACTTCCTTTATTTAAAAAAAGTGTTAAGTGGGTGGATCTCTTTGGGAATGTCTGCTAGATAGATTTCTCAGAAGATTCCTGTGCTGCTAATGGCTGAACTACATGTTGGCTCAGTTCAGACATCATGTGAAATCATTTGCACAGTTTATTTTAACTGTGGTTAAAACTATGTTTGCTTTGGCTTGCAGTCAGGAAGGGATTCCTGGTTTTGTCTCTACAAGTGCTGGTTTCACTGAAGTCATTTGTGGAGCTTCACCCCTTCGAGGGCAATATTTACCTCTATATGAATCAATGGAATCCATCTGGAAAACGAGGGGAAGAAGTCTTCGGGAAGAGGACAAAGGATCTTGGTTCTGGACCAGCAGAAAGCCACGTGGTGGACCCCAGTGGTGCACCCAAGGGTCCGTGAGGGAGGAAGGAAGACAGGCAAGGGGCAGGAACTGGAACTAGACTAGAACTAACTGGGGCCGGGACTGCCTTGTGGTTCTTGGGGAGCAGCTTTTATTGGGAGGCGGTTCCTGGGATGATGGCATGATATGATGCCATCTCAGAAAAGCCTATAGATGGTCCGTTCTCTATCTCTATCCACTAAGGAGGTGCTATAGGAGTGGTCAATATTCAGATCTATTTGATGGTCAGGGCAGGATGCTGACGTCGGCTGCATCTGGCGCCAGTCCTCTGGATCACAGGAGTGCTGGGCATGGGAACCAATTCTCAGGAAGTACCCCGCTGTCTTCGCACCCAGGTGTGAAGTCCTTTGATGTAGAAATGGTAATGAGATCTTGCAGGAGAGGGCATAAGCCTGTGTACGTGCCTGGAGTGCATACCTATTCAGAGTTGCTGACAGAGTCTGTAACCTCATGGCTTTGTGTATGAAAATGTCTTTGTTCTCTGTGTTAACCTCCCGCCTGGAGGTGGCAACCTCATAAAATGGTGCTTTGACCCTATAGTGTAGGTGTCTGTCCCCATCTTCCCACTGGTTACCTAGTGTACTTTCACGTCTCACATAACTGGCATCACAGTCCATTCACTGCTTATATAAATCAGTCAGAAAAGTTCATAAAAATGCTGTGCAGCCTTACATGTCGGGGGGTGACTATTTGGGGGTTTGGCCAAAACTCTATGGTAGAATTATCTTCTACCATAGAGTTTTTGCCCCAAACCAGAGTATCACCCCTGACATTTCCGGTGTGCCTAAGTCACTTCTGGATCACGTAGGCAAGTCGCTGAAATGCTGGGCATTCCTCCCTTGGGGGGTTAATTCCCTGCCTGCCAGCCATCTGAGGTGAGGCCTGGCAGCAGGAAACCCCAGCCCTCACTGGGGGGTCTAGCACCCCTACACATAGTTTTCAATTGTCTCCCATGTCAAAAAACACTTACTGCATGGAATGTTAGCCTATCAGGCAGAAAAAGCCCGTGGAAGGTTAGGAGAATTCCAACCTGATCTCCTCTGTGATGGGCCTGAGCCAAAGCATGTAACTGTGCAAACTCTCCCTTATGTGCCAAAGTGATGCAGTCCTCGATGGCCTGAAAGGGTTCCCAACCTCCAGGTGGGGCCTGGAGATCTCCCAGAATTACAACTGATATCCATATAGCAGAGATCAGTTTCCCTGGAGAATATGGCTGTTTCGGAGGGTGGACTCTATTATACCCCACTGAGGCATTATACACTGCTAAGTTACCTCCTCTCCCCAGGCTCCACCCCTCAAATCTCCAAGAATTTCCAAACCCAGAGTTGGCAACCATAGGCCCAGAGCAGGTTCCTTTTCTTAATGTGCTCTTAATCCCAGTGATTTTAGTGCAACATACTTCCATCTAAATGTCTGTAGGATCACACCATAAGTATAGGTAAAGCATACATAATGACTCATTTTTTATGACATCCATCTTCAGTTCACTGGAGAGGCAGTGACAGAATATTCCCCTAATGGTTATGCCACACATGAGTTACAGTTTCTCTCCACATTTATGAAGATAAATGGCATAACTGTAACAGACTTCAGGCTTATCTGTTTGTGTATTGTTTTCAACTTAAAAGTGTTGTTAACACAAAAATGACTGCTGTTGAAATAGAAATTCTTAAAGACTGCTGCAATCTGCGTCTCGGAATGCAAGCGCAGCATTCCCATCATGCCCTTAAAATAAATTTAGAGCAATAGTGAACAATGAAAATAGGGCTAGAGATTATTCACAGGCCATGAAATAGTCAAGAGTTCACAATCTGTGGATGTCATCTCAAAGGCTTTTCTTTGAAAAGGTCATGTACTTTCAGCTCCTTTGAACTGTACAGTTTTAGGGCATGAAGTACCTATGGTGAATTATCTGTGGGTAATTTACAGCCACCCAGTCCTGGATGGGCCAGGCTTGTCAGCTCTTGGAAGCTAAGCTTGGTTGGCCCTGATTAGTACTTGAATAAGAGACACCTCAAGGAAGTCATCATCACAGACCTTTATTGGCATAACAGCACAAAACCAGATAAGCCCCAAGGAAGTCAAGGGTTGCTGTGCAGAGGAAGGCGATGGCAAACCACCTCCGTCTCTAACCTTGAAAGTCAGTTGCACCTTGACGGCACTTTCCTTCACCAGTTTACAGCCGTCTTAGATATTTAACGAGTAAAGCCTGTGCTTTGCATGGAGCTTTTCCACCTCAGAGTTAGGATTTTGCCTTCCAGGGAACCTTGCCACCACTTAGGAATGGCACTCTGTGCCTTAAATAGGTTCTTTGGAGCACTGTGTTGTCTTCCAAGGTGCTCCCAAGATCTCCTTAAAGGCAACTTAGGAGATACAGGAAAGGAGATACAGAAGAAGGCAGAACTGTACTCTGCAAGACCCCATCGAGCTGCTTTAAGTGCTAACAGGTTTCCATTTTCACTCCTATGTTTCTGTAACAGTTAGAACAGCTTTTCTAAGTGCTGTCAGGACTACTCGACTTAAATTCGGATGTGCTAGAATAGATCCTTGGGGGGTAATGTTGTACTCTGTAACTCAGAAAGTTTTTTTTCCTAAGTGATATAACCTCACTTCTGCAAGCTCACAATGTAGGGACTGTGGCAAATGTGGTTCCATGACTTACGTAAAATTTTCTGATCTCCTAAATTGCAGTTGTGGACACATTTGACCACAGCGCTTAGAATTTTGTTTCTCCATTGAAAAAGGGGACAGCAGTCTTAGGGGTGGAAGGGAAGAACTTTCCTAGGGGTTCCTGTCCATCAAAGTATGAAGTTTGCAAACACTGATGGAAGCTCTTTAGATCAAATCCCCATGAGAGCAAGAGAATCAAACCCTATACAGGATGTAGCTGTAGCAATTACTATAATAAAATTTGAATAGATTGAAAATATAACAAAGAAAAGTGGTTTGGGACTGAGGCCACTCGAAATACCAACTGTTCGAAGTCTGGAATGTTTATTTTGCCACACAGAATGTGTGCGTAAAGTGCCATCAAGTCACATATGACTTATGGCGACTCTATCAAGGAGCTTTTGAGGTAAGTGAGAGGCAGAGGTGGTTTGCCATTGCCTTCCTTTGCAGTCTTCCTTTGTGATCACCCATCCAATTACTGGCCCTGATTACCTTCCAAGATCTGACAAGGTCAGGCTATACCATGCCATTCCAATCCCTATCCTGTGTGTGTAAAGTGCTGTCAAGTCACAGACAACCTACGGCGACCCCAGCAAGGGACATTTGAGGCAAGCGAGGAGCAGAGGTGGTTTGCCATTGCCTTCTTCTGCAGAGTCTTCCTTGGTGGTTGCCCATCCAAGTACCAACCCTGCTTCGCTTCCACAATCTGACAAGATCAGGCTGCCTTCTCTCCCACCATACAGAATGCAGGTAATTTATTTTCAAGAATGTTGGGCTGGATCCAGCTTCTCCCTTCTACCAAGTGAGGAGTCTTCCTCCAGAGTAAAGCTCCTCATTTAGCGGTAATGAGTCGCTGGATCCAACAGATTGCTAATTACGAAACACTGTCATTCCATTTGGAAAACAATAATCCTTGTTTCAAAAATTGCCATGACATTATAAACAGAAAGAAATGACTACAGGAATTTTTAAGTGTATGAGAAACTCTTATTTTTCTTCAGCCTATAATCTTAGGATTTCATATGTTCGGTGGTTCTAGCAGTAGCAGAAAGTTAAAGATGAAAAAAAAAGAATATGTGCCATCATTTGGTTTTTAGTGTTACTATATGTCTCAGTGTTTAATTTTACATTAGACTAATGATGGATATCATTTACATGTGGGTTGGGACCATTTAGTACAGTTGCACACCTGAGTTCAGAAAACAACCCAATCCCTATACGATCACGTGCTTAGCAACTGTAACCAATGATCCCTCTAAGGTACAGGGTCTTGTGAGCAAAAAAACTACTTTGTGAGCTACTGGCATTAAAGCTGTGAGTGAGCAATTTGGCTACTGCATAAAATTGTTTACTCTGGAGCCATCCTTCCTGAGCTAAGACAAAAATGTGTGAGTTGGAGGTTAAAAAACTGAGCTAGCTCACACTAACTCCGCTTAGAGGGAACAGTGACTGTAACTGTCTTGAAAACCTCCATTAGTGCTTATTAATAGCCGTGATGAACAGCTTTGATTTTTCTGTATATTACCCGTCAGGATATAATGAATAGGTATTTTCATTGCAGGGCTGAGTTTCAAATAATGCCTGCTTACCACCATGCATAAAACACATTAGTCATCAAACAGCATTCTGTGAAATTGATCTCTTCATCAAAAAATCATTTAAATTAAAAATCCAGCATCCTGAATGACCATTGACTGATAAACAACTTTCTTTAAAGACGCTTGTTTTGAAAGGGTGCTTTCTTATTGATTCGCATATTGCAGCAATGCCCAGAATTAATGATGTATGTAGGCTGTTCCGAGCATGGTCATGCAAAACAATATGAATTGTGGTTTATGGGGTACAGGATGGACTCCATGAAATTGATACTTAGGGAGATATAGATGTTTAGTTTGGTGTTTGAATTAGTACAAGTACTGTTTAAACAAAGGTCATGTTGACTTAAGAGGAGGAAGTAGATTCATAACATCAACATTTTGTTAATAGCTGAGGTTCTGCTTTGTGTGTTTATAATCTTATTAATGGAAATAATATATTTATTTTAAAATATTATGTATTTTATTATAAGCTTTTATTTCCTGCCCTTCAACCAACAGCTGGTTCTCAGGACTATTCACAAAAATAATCTAAAATCCAAACAATAAGATGATACAGATCTAAAATACCACATCTCAATGAACTCTTTTATACAGAGGCAACCTGAAAGAGATGTCATCAACCTAGTTGAAGAATATTATACAATTGCCATTAATCATACAGGCTTGCCAATCTCTAGGTGGTAGCTGGAGATCTCCTGGAATTATAACTCCTCTCCAGGCAACCGTTCCCTTGGAGCAAATGGCTTCTTTGGAAGGTAGACTGTATGGCATTATAGTTCACTGAAGACCCTCCCCTTTGCAACCCCATCCTCCCCAGACTCCACCCCCAAAATTTCCAGGTTCTTCCCAACCCAGAGCTGGCAACCCTGTGAAACACAAAACAAATTACATTCAGATGGCTTTGAAAAGTATGGCTCTGGTTTAGCTGCAAAATAACCAAACTCCCCAAAATACCTTTGGCTTGCACTTCCCAAAATATATTACTAATCTCTGGTGGAGTTGTTTTCCCCTTGAAATACATATTCCAAACTTTAGCTAGCTGGCGTGGAGCCTCCAAGGGGACACGATTAGGACCAGCAAAGACAGCTTTTGTTGTGGTTAACAAATCATGAGATCTCTTTAATTTCTATCAAAAGTTTCAGTCTGCAAACACTAATTCTCTCTCATGCCAGCTTCACAGTTACCGTGTGAGGCAGATAAATCATAGTCCCATAGTTTTGCAGAACAGGATTTGTTATTTGTTGTGGTCCCCTGTGTTCATGCTTGAAGGAGAATTCCCAGATTGCTGCTCTGTGTACATTGCATCACATTGCATTTATTACTATTCCAGTTTAGGATTTAGTATATCACAGTGCCAACCTAAATGTAGTTAATCCTTTTAAAATCCACTAACAGCTCAGAAGGGTGTAACTCCATTGGATGGTACTGTTAGAAACTTGTTTTAGATGTGATGGGGCTGAGCCATAGTTTTATATGCAGCATTCCAGGTTCATTCCCTGGCATCTCCTGCATAAAGGATTATAGGTCTGGGAAAGGCCTCTGTGACCTTAGAGAGCTTTAGGAGCTCATTGCACTGAACGAGATGGACAAGTAGTCTGACTTAGTAGGAGGCAGGTTCATTTGGCTAAACTTAAATATTTAAAAAAATATTTGCCAATGGTAAATTCTTCTAGAAAGTGCAATAGGAAAAAAAATCTGATGGAGGACTAGATTCAGAATGCACAGTCTTCCATGCAAAGACTCATACTGAAATCCATTGAACTGGATGTTGCAGAAAAGCTTCTTGCATCAATAGCAAACTCTTTGTATTGGAGAAAAGTGCCACCATTATCATACTTCCCACAAATGTAGATGTAATTTTTCCTCTGTCAGTCTGTATTGCCTTAATTTTAGAAGACAGAAGGGTAGAGTCTAGGTTCAGCCCCACAGGTTTCAATAGGGCTTTCCTTAACAAATTAATGCAATGGTTTTGAAGCAACAGTTCTTGACAGACAGAGCCTGGAATTGCTTCCATTCATTATGCGGTATGATTTTGATATCTAAACCTCTAAGCCATTCACAATTTCAGCCTTAGAAGCTTAAAGAATGTTCTTTTTTGCAATATGTGATAACAATGTTATAAACAATGCAATCTGACTGCAGAAAAAATATTTTTTTAAAAAATTATTTGATAAGGTAGAGTACATTACAGTACAAAAGAGTGCATTCAAAAAAATGAATACACCAAGTACATAAAAAGGGGTGAATACTATCTTCCTTAGCGATCTTAATCCTACCACAAGCACAACTATGGAAAATCACAATAAAATAAACCACTAAAACCTTAATCAAAAGAGTGAACAGATACTTGCACTTTAATGTGTGAAATTTAACCATTCATGAGTTGGTTAAAAATTGAAAGGAGTTTTGCTTATTTATACAAGCCTGCTGTCTCAAACACATGAAGTTGCTTCATACTGAATCAGATGACTGGTCCATAAGTATTATCTAGTCAGACTCAGGGGCGTCGAGTTTTAAAATCCCCGGGAGGGGGCTCTTGCGCGCGCCGGGACCATGTCCCCGCCACCTCTCCCCCCCCGGCCTGGCCACTCCTGCCTCCGTCCCTCCCTTTGTCTGTCCAGGGGCCAACTGGCGATTGATAGAGCGTCACCCCGGCAACGTGCCCAGCGTGATGGTGTCACTTCTGGGTGATGCCAGCACGCTGGGCATTTGCTCAGCTGGCCCCTGGATGGATGGAGGGGAGAGGCGGCGGTACCCAGCTGACCGGCCAGCCAGCAGGCGGGCCTAGGAACGGACCGGTGGGCGCTCCGTTTTGCCAGGGGAGGCTAAGCCCCCCCCCCAGGAAATTTCGGGGGTGGCTCGAGCCCCACCGTAGTTGACACCTATGGTCAGACAGGCAATGGCTCTTTAGTAGCAGTCCTTCAAATTATCTACTACCTGATGTGTATAACTGGCAATGGTGGGAATCGAACCTGGGACTGTAGTGGTAGTATTCCACCACTAAGCTATGGCACTCCCACAAAGATTTCACTCTTGACTTCTATGTTGGTTGCTCTGTAGTCCTATCTTTGCATGCTTTCAATCAGGCAGGTGTGTACCCATGGTGGAGCACATAGGGACACCACTCATGGCCTATGCCCCACCACTCCTGCTTCCCCTATGGGTAGGCACCGCCTCTCTGTGGGAGGAGGTAAAGGATCAGGACCAGCAGTCCTGCCATGTGAGTCGCTCACCTTGGCCTCCTCTCCCACATTCCCCCCTCCCCTGCCCCACATGATTTCACAATGCTCAACCAACTAACATTTTCTGGCTACGCCTCTGCAATTAAGTCTGTTCACAGATCCAGTTTAGTAGAAAACACATCTAATTTTTACTTGAATCCGTCAGTTGAAGCCTGAAACAACTGAAATGAGGACAAAATATTTTCTGCAGAAGCATTCGTGGCTGCTCATATGAATGTTAGTTTAGAAATATTATTTTCTGCTAACAGTACATTCTAGGTTGGATTCATCTCTGTATTTCCTTTGTTGATTGACTAATTTAGATGTGTTGTTCCTTTGTCACTCACCTAGATTTTAAGAATAGCTACCGTATGAATCAATTGCCCAGTCTAGTGTATTGTGCACTTCTGACAGCAAAATCTCCAGAAGCATATGTCACAAAAGCAACGAATGACCTACAAAACGAGTTATAAGCATGTTGTGTAATAGGCCCGGCCAGGAGCCATCAGTATTGCAACATCCCATTCTCTGCTCCTAAAGTGTTCACGCTAAACAGGATGAAGATGAAGTCTCTGCAAAAAAAGAAATGTGTTGGAACAGCACAGATCACACAGCAGTCCCTTTGAAAGAACAAGGGTATCTCAATAGATCTGGATTTAAGTTAAGATCAGAAAATTTAAAAATCAGACCCAGATGAAGACTACAAAAACAAAAAGTCAAAGCGTTAGCTGAAAGTATCAAGCCAGAGAAGTCCGTAATTTCTTCTGTATTGATTTAAGATTAAGGAGCACAATTTAAAAAGTAGCCCAGATAATAAGGACCTGTAACATCTAAGATAAACAGTCAGGAGATGACGCATGTTTTTTTTGTTGTCATATCTAGAGATTGAACTCTATCTTGTATGCTGGGATACAAAGTTCTTGTGTATCAATGTAGTCAGAAATAAACTAATAACCTAAGACTTTGCAGACCTGAGTTCAGTTTTGATTGGTACAGTCCCTTGGGTTCAATTCAGAATGGCTCCAGTGAGTAACAGAGATGTTAGAGAATATTCCAGAAAAATATGTTCAGAATTCTAAATGCACTTGTGATTGTCAATCCTTGAACTTCTAGACCAGCTCCCCACAAGCCCATGAGCCTTCAAACCTCCTTACCTGGTATCTGTAGTAGAGACTGTGGTAGTAGCTCCATTGCTAGTGGTGAGGCTGCCCCCACTTCTGTCCTCCTTGCCATGACACCTGGAACAAATGATGTTATGACACCATCCCAGGTAGGGATACATGTTCTGGAGATAAACTAAGAAACCCATAATGTTCACTTCATATTACCAGTGAACATTATGCGTCACTGAGATGCCTGTTCCAGCTTCAGCAACATCATTGAATTTCCTTATCGAGATGTTCCTTACAGTTACCGGCTTAACTTACCTTGCAATCAGCTGAGTGTACATCACAGTGCCTGGGCCCCTTCTACATCCATACAGGGAGTTTCTTCCCTAAGATTTTAGGTCAGTTCTTTTTTACATACCCATAAATATATGCACCATTAATATTGCTACTCATGCATTCCAGTAAAAAGCTGTACTTTTGGAACCACAACCACTTAGTGAACCACAAGTATAATACTTATTGGAAATATGGCTGAACATTCGCAAGTCTTTGGTTTTGCAATACATAGTATGTATAGAAAAGGCATAATATTAGTATTACTGGGCTATGCACTGCAATTGGCATCAGAGTATGTGCCATTTGTGCAGGAGTATCCAGAGAGGAGTGAGCCACTCTTCAGGCACTACTGCTCAGTGCTGCCCTCTACTGCTGCCTCCACCCTACTACTTATCTCCAGTCTATACCAGTGACATGACTGAGACTGTACTGAACGTTATTCACATGCAGCACTGTCGAAATAACTCTCTTACACAGGCAAACATGAGCATAATTAGTAGAAGCCATGGAGTAAGGGCAGTGTGCTTCTAAACTTTCATACCTAATTTGATCAAGTTGCAGTCATATCCAAAGCCAAGTGCATAACTGTATCTCAGAAGAAAAGTCAGAAGGCTCTATTGTAACAAGAATTCCAAAAGTTCTGCCCAGCATACTCCCTCATTTGCCACTTGCTGGATAAGAGAGGAAGAGAAATTGTAATTTTCTTAGTCCTCAGTAGGGTTGCCAGTGGTGGCTGTACATCTCCTGATATTACAACTGGTCTCCAGGCAACAGAAATCAGTTCACCTGGAGAAAATGGCTGCTTTGGAAGTTGAACTCTATGGCATTATTCCCCAATTCCTGCCCTCCTCAGGCTCCACTCCTAAAACCTCCAAGTATTTCCCAACCCAGAGCTGGCAACCCTAGTCCTCAGGAGAATTGCATTTGAAGGTCTCTTTCATCTCCTTTGTCTCTTGTGGGATAAGGCAATGACTGAAGAATCCTTAAACCCTGCAAAGGTATGAACTGCATGAATGTAATTCTTTTGCAATTCTCCACACTCTCTTGGAAGCCATATAATACTTGTCCATCATCATCTGTTTAACCCTCACACATCAAAGTGCCTCAGACATTTAAGCTATGTACCCATCTCTTGGACGCTAACGAATAGTCAACAAAAATGGACCCTCCGTGCCCTTACTACAGCCAAAAGACTTGTGTTAGAACATTGGAGAGATCAATACCCACATCCTTTAAATTAGCAGACTGAGGACCTGACATCTTTATCAATATTGGAATGCACAGCTGAAGAGTACTGGACTCGGGAGACCAGGAATGGTGGAATCATGAAGCCTTTACTGAGTGATTCAGCATGTCCAGTAGATGGTCAGATCAAGCATGCTTACAGGGCTCCAGGGCCCCCATTATATGCTGGCTGGAGCTACACCTCTGGCTGCACCCAAAAGACCTGATAGGGGCTTAACATGTGCGCATGTTTGTCATAGGTTCCCTGGAGGAGCCTTTGACCGCATTGGCTCCCCAGGGAGAACCTAGGTCCCATACTGGTGGAAGCTTAGAATCGGGATGTCTATTATTCCTCCAGATTCAAGCTCCCCTCTCTGCCTGACCATGTACTCTGGCCATGCGGCAGGCGCCATTACCTGGGAGCACATGGCAGGCTGGTTGCTACACAGAACATACTACATTACAATGGCATATAGACAATTGATAAGGACTTATTTTTAGATATTTGGAAATCTTTTATAGAAACCTATGTGTGGCTCTACCACCACAAATGTTACTACTTTTTCATTTTTTTTCATTCATTGCCGAATTTTTGGTATTTCTTCCTTTCCTGTTCTTTTTCTGCTGTTTTTGAAATAATAAAAAAAATACAAGTGCCTCAGGCATAGGACAGTGTTCTGTTTTGAAACATTAAGGTTGGCTTAATTAGAAATATCCGACCAGACAGT
The DNA here is from genome assembly GCA_029233225.1 of Lepidodactylus listeri. Taxonomy (NCBI): domain Eukaryota; kingdom Metazoa; phylum Chordata; class Lepidosauria; order Squamata; family Gekkonidae; genus Lepidodactylus; species Lepidodactylus listeri. The sequence goes on from JARCFY010000009.1 coordinate 28,681,258, forward strand.
TGTCCATGCTGATGTTACATTAGAGCCATCCAATAAAAACAGCAATGAGGAAATGGAACTTATTCAATAATAATTTTAAGGATTAGAGTCAAAGCTGCATAAAAATAAACAGTAAAGCTTGGATTCTCATCCTTTTACCTCAGAGAATGTTCCAGTATATGCGCTGGTGAGATTTATGTGTGTAAGGAAGAAAAGGAGGACTATGTATGGTTATGGCTGTATGCCCTAATGAACAACCTGGCTCAAGAAGTCATTGTGAGAAACCAGTGCTACTTGTTTCAATGGAAGTGTGTATGGGGCTCAATAACAAAGCACATGTAGAGGGGTTACAAAGTTGGAAAGGGCCTCATAGGTCATCTAGTCCAATCTAGTCCAAAAGCTGAGCATCTGGTTATTTTTTTACTAAAGGCATCTGTTTCAGTTGGCTTCCATTTTTTAAATTTTGGCAGTTCCCCAATGTATTAAGCCTGTCTTCTCACAGTTTTTATGTCATCTGCAAATTTAATGAAGATTCTATCCATCTACACGGCAAGCCTATGCAGAGTTAAACCCTTCTAAGCCCATTGACTTCAATGGACAGATGAGTGATACTCATCCTAGGACTGCACTGTTAAGGTCTCAGGTTCAGTCCCCAGCATCTCCATTTAAAGGATATCAAGTGCTGATAGCCGCTGCCCATCTAATTACACTGGGAAGTTAGATGGATCAATGCTCTAGAACAGGGGTGGCCAACCTTGCTTAACGTAAGAGCCACATAGAATAAACGTAAGAGCCACATAGAGATGTCTGAGAGCCGCAAGACAGGAACAAATATCACACACACTTTTTTTATTTTTAAAAATATGCAAATTTGCTTTTTATTAACGTTAAATGGGACTGCCAAAAATAAAAACAAACGAGGAAAACCAGTTATAAGAAAGAGAGAGAGAGAAACTAGGAAAGCAAATAGATGGGAGGGAGGAGGGAAGGAAGGAAGGAAGGGAGAAAGAGAGAAAAAGCATGCCTCCCCTTTGCTTCCCCAGCCGCCCTGCCAGGAGCCGCACAATATGTGTGAAAGAGCCGCATGTGGCTCCCGAGCCACAGGTTGGCCACCCCTGCTCTAGAACAACATAGCAAAAAACCAAGGGTATTGGGTCCCTGCGCAACTCCCATTTATTACAAAGAAGCTTGTGCAAAAAAACCTAGTATCCTAAAAGTTTACTTACCTATTACTAATAATGGACCTATCTCCTAGCCATCAAGACTTAAGAAATTACTTGTGAATGAAATTGTATTATCTGTGCATTTTGGCTAGAAGCTGTTTCTTTATATATTGAATCTAACAATAGTGTTTGCTAGAGTCGTTACCTTTCACAGCCATGTTTGCCATAGAGGGGAAGGAGATAGTCCTTTCCAGCTACTTCTATCCCTGCTGGAGGAAAAACTATGGGGGAGACTCATGTTTTGAAAGAAACATATTTTTGTCATGTATTATATTGAACAGTGATTCTGCAAAGGTGTGAATGAGGATAGTCTGGTAGCATATCAGTTCTTAATTTATCAGTTGAACAATTCCATAAAAATATTGAATCATTAAAAACATTAATTCCAACAATTTAAACTTAGACAACTAATTAAAATTACCTGACAGGTAGCTCGGCGGTTAGTAATATTCTAGTGTACACTGAGTTTATGCCAGGGAAAGTGGTGGATTGCTCTGATGGAATAGCTCAGCCACTCCTGGCACCAATAAATATAACATTGCCATGGAGGCAGCTGAGGCAGGGGAGGCTGATGTTTCTTGACATCCACTGCCTCAACCAAAGGCCTGGTGGAACAGTTCTATTTTACAGGCCTTGCAGAATTGCAACAGATCCCACAGGGCCCTGATCTCAGCTGGGAGCATGTTCAACCAGGCTGGGGAGTACTAGGTAACATAAGCACATAAGAGAAGCCAATGTTGGATCAGGCCAGTGGCCCATCCAGTCCAACACTCTGTCACACAGTGGCCAAAAACTCAGGTGCCCTCAGGAGGTCCAGCAGTGGGGCCAGGTAGTGCTGCTCCAAAGAATGCAGTGCTCTTTGGGGCACATATGGGGAGAGGCAGTCCTACAGGTATGCTGTTCTCTGGCCTCTTAAAGCCTTAAAGGTTAATCCCATAATCTTGAATCTGATTCGGTAATCAACTGGTAACCAGTGCACTTGGCGAAAGACAGTCTGAATGTGCGCCCAGACAGACGTCCCACTGAAGCTTCCAAATCAGGTTCAAAGGTAGGCCCACAGTAATCAAGTTGCAGTAATCAAGCCTGGAAGTGACCATTGCATGGATCACTGTCACTAAGTCACAGGAGGGAAGGTAGGGAACTAGTTGGCTGACCAGCTGAAGATGGTAGAAGGCTGATCTGGCAGTGTTAGTGACCTGGGCCCCCATAGAGAGGGAGGCATCCAGGATTACTCCCAGACTCTTCACTGTTGGTGCTGGTGTCAATGGCAACCCACCAACGGCTGAGAGTCAAATTCCCAAACCCATCCCCATACGAATCTCACTATACGAGTCTCACTATAGTCTGGAAATTCCCCCAATCACTATGGTCAGGGCTTTTTCTTTCTTCTTTTTTGAAAGAGATGCCAGAACTCTCAAGAGGGAAATGAAGTTTTTGGTCTGTATACTTAAAACTCATGAGCTTTTAAACATTTTAAAAATAATTTTGTTGAAGAGGTTCTGGAACTCTGTTTTGCAGCGTTCCCCCAGGAAAAAAGCTCTGGCTATGGTAAGAACAATATAGATCTGGGAAGTTCTGAAAGTGCTGCACAATGCTGTGATGTCACTTCCAGCTACACAACCAGAAATGATGTCATAGTGCCATGCACAATCAGTCCCTCTTCCTCATTTTTGCTGCTGTGGCTCCATCAAGTGGCAGTGGGAGTCAAAAGCATGGGAGCAGGAGGCTGCCTGCCAGGGAAGGGTTCTTAGGATTGTGCTGTCAGATCCTTCCTCAGAAGTAGGCTACTCTCAGTCATAAGAAGTTCACGCTTGTGAGATTCAGTCCCTGGAAAGACATACTAAAATTTGTTCCCCCACATTGTGTCTCAGATTCGCCATCTGAGAAGGTGACTTCATGGATGCCAACTTTCTAGGCCCAACAAAAACAACTAAGCACAGCTACCAGAAAATCCTAAAGACAAATGATGCTTGAATGACTATGCTTTGCAGGATAAAGAAATAGTGGACTTGGCAGTACCCTAGAGCAGCTCCCTACTACAGTATTAACAGCTGTTGGCTAAAGAATCTGTTCTTCAGCTGTTTGGTGTATAATGGGATCCATTCTCTTTGGCACGCTTTTATCAGTAATACATTCACTCTGAAATAACTTATTTGTTTTCCAGATGCTGAAAAGTGTTCATAGGACTAGCATTTGTGAAGTTATTTAACAAATGATGTACACAGGTTTTGGGAGAGAAGATGGCATGATATAGCCTAATCTTGTCAGATCTCGGAAGCTAATGAGAGATCACCAAGGAAGGCTCTGCAGAGCAAAGCAATGGCAAACAGTGTCTGCTTCTCACTTGCCATGAAAGCCCCTTTCTGGGATCGCCATAAGTTGGTTGTGACTTGACAGCATGTACACATGTATAAACAAGTTTCAGAGGATGGCAAATGAACACCGGTGCCTTTGTAACTTGGAGATATACCAGGTATACACCAGCACAGATCTGTGCTCACACCTTGCTGTCCATTGAGGGTTCTCCACTAAAGAAGGTCATGGGTTTTCCTTGGGGGCTTTGTCTCCTGAGTGAATTAGGGAGGGTACTAGGTGACAAACTAACACTACTCTTGTTTCCTTCCTTGTGTGTCAGCCTGTAAAAAGAGCTAATACTGGAAGAAGTCAAAGTCCCATCTACACAGATCTAGGCATAGCGTTGTTAGTAAGCATGCCTTAGTCTTCCTTATGGTAGAGGGTATTGGGTTGCCTGTCTCCTCTCTTTCCTGTTTTGTGGGGAAGGAGGAGTAAGGTTGACCGTGTGAATGGACATGTCCTGCTGTTAAAGTGCATTTGCTGATTTTTTTCCCATATATGGTTTGTATGGAGGTGTCATTGCCATTTTGCTTTGTCACTGGCTGGTGTTGGGTGTGTCACTATGGAATACCATGGTGTTGCTTTGATCTCAGTTCCTTGGTATTAGGTTTTTTTCCTCTCTCCTGAAAGACCACAAGATACTGACTGCAGCAGCATGATTCCAGGGCTTAGGGATGAGGTCTAGCAGCTAGTGGAGGACAGGGTAGAAGCTGTTCCTCAGAAGCGTGATAAGAGTACTGGGTTTTTTTGTTGCTTTACATGGGGCTGTCTTTGAAAATGATCTGGAAAGTTCAGCTCATCCAAAATGCAGCAGCCAGGTTATTGGCCCTTTCTGCACTCTCGTTTTAATCTATATTCACTGTGGTGACCTCCAAGCAATTCTGCATTAAAATTGAATTCCACCTTCTTTTTAATCCAGATTTTTTTCCCTATTCTGCATTAAAATCAAGTTCAACCTTCTTTTTATTCTGTCCCCCCTCCCCCATTCTGCATTACATTATCTCCCTTCAGTGGTCAGCCCAGTTTCAGCCTGCTGTTGCCCTGGGTTTTTTGGATGCTGGTTTGCCTTGGACTTAAATTGCCCCAGTTCGAACATTGAGAAAATCTGAAATGGCAGGCAAATGCAGGAAGGATACAGGGATCACATCACCCCAGTGCTAAAAGATTTGTACCAGCTGCCCATTTGTTTCCAGGCTCAGTTCAAAGTGCTGGTTCTTACCTTTTAAGCCCTAAATGGTTTGGGGCCAGGATGCTTGAAGGACCACCCATATTGTCACACCTCAGTTAAGGTCTGCCTCACAAACTCTGCTGTCTGTGCCCCCGCCTTGAGAGGTAGGGCTTTCTCAGTACCTCCCTTACAGAATGCCCTTCCCTTTGTGGCTTGCCTAGTGCCTGAGTTTCTTTATTTTAGGTGCCAGACCAAAACATTTCTGTTCAAACAGGCTTTTAATTATGGGGTTAATTTATTTAAATACTATTTAAACTGTTGTTTTAAACTGTCTGTGGTCTGTTTTTATGGTTTATATTTTTTGTTCTGGGCTGGGATTTTAAATGTTGGATTTAAATTAATGTACTTTAATGGGTTTTTAAATCATTTTTGTTTTGTAGGTTGGCTAGGGCAGCTTCCTAGAGAGGCAGCATAAACAAATGTCTAAATAAATAGAATTAGAATTAATTGATGAGCCAGAGGATTTGGGATGATGAACACAATAGTTGTACAATGAAATCAAAGCGGTTCACACAGTGAAATGAGAACAGAACCAATGAGCAAAACTGTGTGCCAAATAATGCTACAAAATTACAAATTCAATCATATATATTTTTAACAAGGTATTATCATAGATAATATTAAACTACAAGAATAATACAAAGAAAATCAACTGATTCCACAAAAGAAGTCACTGGAAGAATGATTTCCAAAGGGAAGTCACAGGAATGAAGAATCCAAATATGAACTTCATTTCGGAGTCCAGCTGTTTATCGTTGTGAAGTTTGTTCTCCATAGAAATGGTGGCCCATCATTAAACTGTATGAGTAGGATTTAATGTCCATTGCATAGAATATTTACTGCGTTGGAAACATATTGTGCACCTAGAAACAATTTGTCATAGCCACCTCTGAAGAAGGCCTCCGAAATGAAATTCATGTCTGGATTCTTCGTTCCTGTGACTTTCCTGTGAAAATCATTCTTCCAGTGACTTATTTTGTGGAAACAGTTGATCTTCTCAGTTCTTTGCGTTATTCTTGTAGTTTAATATTATCTATGATAATACCTTGTTAAAAATATATATAGATTGTAATTTTGTAGCATTATTTTTTGCACAGTTTTGCTCATTGGTTCTGAACACAATAGTTGGACATGTTTGTATGGGACTGAGAGTTTCCTTTTTTTTAATGGAAATCATTACAAGATAGGAAAGAAAGAGGGGGCTTTGCTGTACCTAACTGGGATCTTTACTATCAAGCTGCTTCCATAGTATGGATCAAAGATTGGATAACTTTGGATGATTTTAGAGGTTTGTTGTTGGAAGGCCATGACTTTTATATGGGGTGGCATGCTTATGTCTGGTATGGGAAAGATAAAATCCATACCAGCTTCCATCAACATATACTGAGTGGTGCATTAATAAAAATTTGGTCGGATCTAAAAATTAAACATTATTTGAAAATTCCTAAATCGGTTTCTCCTCTTGAGGCAATTATAAAACTTTCATTAATTAATAGTTTTTATATGGTGAATTATGAAGTCTTGTTAGATAAAAATAAGAAATTAAAAGCTGAAGAAAATTTGAGAACAATGTACAATGTTAAGCTGTTTTGATGGGGAAAGCTTCAACTACAAGCCAGATACAATATAGACAAAACAGTCAGTTTCTATGATTCCAGAAATGATTTTGATAAAGTATGGCTAACTTCAAATGATAAAATGATAGAAAAAAATTATAAGATTTTACTGGAAGAGAAAATGCAAGATGAAACAATTAAGAGTACTATGATCTCATGGATGCAGGACTTTGAATATTCTATAGAAACAAATGAGTGGTCAAAAATTTGGAAAACTATGAAAAATATGAGTGCTATAACATATAAAGAAAATTCATGTAAGATGTTTTACAGGTGGTATTGGTCTCTGGATAGAATAGCAAAATGTTATACCAATGTCTCTAATCTTTGTTGGAAATGTGGAACAAATGTGGGAACTGTTTTTTACATGTGGTGGCAGTACACGAAAGCACAGTTATTCTGGCATATGATTCAGAAACTAATAGTAGAAATTACAGGCATTTGTTACTATTTGTTAAATCTGCTTCCAGAAGGATTTAGCCGTTGTGATACTCTTTTTTGATTTATACGTTGACTGCCGCTAGAATTAGGTGGGCAAAAAACGGGAAAACTGATATTGTTCCCTCTTTAGAAGAGATAAAACATAAATTAATGGATTTAGCTGAAATGGATAAACTAAGCCAAATAATTCATGGAAAGGATAACACTTTTTTCGGGATATGTGGTCAAGATTTTATGAGTGGATAAATTGTTATATGTATTCATAAGTGTGATAAAAACTATAAATATTTTTTTAAGGGATTGAGAGTTTCCTTTATGTACCCTGATCCTTAGGGCTTGAAAGGTCTGGGCCACTACTACAAGCTGAGCTAAGGAATAAGTAAGCACCTCATGAAGGTGTTAGATGCTAGAGAAATACACTGCTTGCACTCAACACAAAACAAGATAATGTTAATCCGCTAATCTAGTGTTAATCTAGAAAATGTCTGTTCTACCCACCCTTCATATCATGGTGAAATCTGTTCAGCTGGTGGTTGGAACAATGTACCATCAAGGGAACAAAAAAAGGAGTTTTAGTCCTAATCAATTCTTTTCCAGTCAGAAACTTACCCTATCCAGCTAAATTAGAATAAGCTTCTAACAGTTCTGGGCTGGTGACCTGTTAGAAGGCAAATCCATACAGCAAAACTGAAATGAATTTACCAGGAGGGAAACAGTAAGAAAGCACTTTAGCTGAGCTCTCTGGGAAATGATTTTGGTCAACAAAGTATTGCTTCACAGAGATTTGCCACTAATGGAAATAAAGTTCATAAAAGACTGCTGATGAAAACGTCAAGGTGACATCAGTAATCACGGAAGGCACTCGCGAATGCATCTTCCTGTTCCAGTTAATACAGCTATGTTCTTGTGTTGGGAAATTCTTACTTTACTCTTATGAAGGTCTCAGTGATGGAATATACATAACCGCTAAACATAGAGCTGAGGAGCTGCAACTCAGAGGTAGAGCACAGCTTTTTCTTTCTGCTGCACAGCAAACAAAAACCACATGGGATGTCTAGTCAGATAATTAGGAAGGCAATTCAGGCGGTTAACAGTGGATTGTTTCATTAGACTTCTACCGACATTTGAAGATGATCGTTTCAAAAGGAGATTGCCTAGATTCTCTCTACTGGTGCTTTAGCAGCAGAGCTCTTAACATAAATGCTGAAATTGTCTCTTGCAGTTACTGAAGAATTCATATTTCTGGGTACTGATTGAGCCTTTGAATTTGTAAAGAACAGGAAAAACTGGCTGTCCTCATATTTTATAATAAAAGCCATGTGTGTTTGGCATTTTATGCAAAAGCAAAAAACAACAACAACAGTAGAGTATAGGATTGAGCACAAAATCCAGTTTCCTGAGAACTTCAGCTTGTTTTAATTTTTTTTAAGGCAAATTTTTGCTCTGGTAGATGGGAAATAGTTTTCAAAATATGCACACAATGTTACAGGAGTATCAAAACCCACTAGGGTAGCCAAACAAGGTTCTTAGAAAGACTTTAGTGCCACTGCGTTCCCTTCCCCTACCCCATGATCAACAGAATGAATAAGTTATGCAAAATAACTTAATTATGACTTGTGGAAAGATGAAAATTGGATTTGCATTATTTATTCAGACAACATAATTTTAGAGCAGACTTTGGGTCATTCTTGCACATAATATGGACATATAAAGTTACCATATATCACCGTCCCACCTAATTCAGTATTTTCTTAATATATTCTGCCTGATTTGAACATAACATAAGAGAACATAAGAGAAGCCAATGTTGGATCAGGCCAGTGGCCCATCTAGTCCAACATTCTATCACACAGTGGCCAAAAACACCAGGTGCCCTCAGGAGGTCCAGCAGTGGGGCAAGGACTGGTGGTCACTCTCCAGGTTAGGCAAAGAAAAGTATTTCCCATTACCTAATTAGAGCAGGTTATGCACATAGGTTTGACAACCTCTAGCTGGACCATGGAGTTCTGCTGGAGTTAAAACTGATCTTCAGACTACAAAGATCAGTTTCTCTGGAGGAAATGGAAGCATCCTATCCCCTGCTAAGATACGTCCCTTCCTAAAACTACACCAGCCTCAAATCTCCAGGATTTTTTCAACCCAGAGCTGGCAACCCTCCATTGCTTTTGCCATCAAGTCACAGTGACCCCATAGGCAAGAGATAACCTTGGAAATTCCTTGGTGGTCTCTCATCCAAGTATTAACCAGGGCTGATCCTTCTCAGCTTCTGAGATCTGATGAGATTGGGCTAGCCTGGGCCATCCAGGTCTGGGCAACCCTGCACATGATCCTTTTAATACTGACATAAAACCCAAGGTAAATTGAGTCAGTAGGAAAAGTCATCCTGTTGAACAGAAGTTGCGGCTGGTGCCATGTGCTCTAACTGCATTTACCAGGAGTGAGTTTCTGGCAGCTCTACAGCTGTTTTGGAGTGCTATCAATCACCAAAGGACAAATTGCCTTCAGTTGTAGCCTTTCCACCCTGTTTTTCATAAAAACCACAGGAGGAACTAGGCCTGAAAAGGACGTTGAAATTGATGTTTTTACATTTAGATTGCCCAGTCTGTTTCCCCTTGGATCTTCCAGTGTTGTAAATAAATGGTTCCTAGGTAAAGCCCAGAGGTACTTAATTTTTGTTTTACTATTCCCCCTACACAGTAATGACAATCTGTTAATTTTACATTCCATCAACCTGAAAAACAGCCTAGAAACACATTCAGGGAAAGATTTCCCAAACATTTCTTCTGTTCTCCTTCCATCTAATCTTTCTTGACATGAATTTTTCTGCCTCCTCTTTCCCACCTACAGTTATTATATTCCCTCCATGCACTACCAGGTGTGTGTGTGGGGGGGCACTCTGTGCTTTCTTAAACCCACACAATCAATATTTCTTTCTGAGCAATGGTTTAGGTGCCACATTTGGTAGTTCTGTTATATTATGCTTTTATGGGTGGCTGCACACCAGTAACCTTGAGAATGGTTTGCCATGTCAGAAAACCCCTCTCCTACTCTGGATGACAGCATGCAATTGCCCCGTGTTCCTTATTGTAGGGCTAATAATACCTTTGATTCTACTAGGTACAAGTAAGTGAAGCATAGCTTAATTTTGTCAATGCAAGGATAAATTCTATTATGCTTCAATTGTGCAAAATCCTTCTTATTTTCCATTTATACATGAAATGCAATAGCTCTATTAGTGCACCAGTTGTTTTGTTGGGTTCAGTCTGGCAAAAGTGAGACCAGACTTCAATCTTTTATGCCCTTACTTGGAAGAGAATTAAGTCCTATTGATTTCTGTGTGATTTACAACTGAATTAACAGGTTGACCTGCTAGGCTTGCCATCCTCTAGGTGGGACTTTGGAGAGCTCCCAGAATTACAACTGACCTTCAGATTATGAAGATCAATTCCCCTAGGGAAAAATGGATGCTTTGGAGGGTAAACTCTATAGCATTATAGCCCTCTGAGTCAGGGCGGTGCCAGGTTTTTTTTCACACTAGGCGAGGCTACCTTCTGGTGCCCCCCGGTGTGCCCACTGAAGCAGCGCCTGTCATTTCTCCCCTCTTCCTCGCCCCCCCACAGCTGGGAGAAAGGTGCTGCTTTCACTGTCCTCTGTGCCTTTCAGGGGTCTGTGCCCCTAGGCATTTCCTAACCTGGCCTTAATGGTAGCACTGGCCCTGCTCTGAGTTCGCTCCTCTCCCCAAACCCTCCCTTCCACAAGCTTCACCCTAAATCTCCAGGAATTTCTCAACCTGGAGTTGGCAACACTATGACCTGGTGGCATGGCAGTGGTGTAGAAGCAGTATTTGTACCTGTGGGATCATAAGCTGATTTCCATTTGTGTCCTCCTTCATCAGTTGCAGATGTGGTCCTCTATAGCAGAGCACATTCTTCTTGCATGAGGCACTTTTTGCCTCCTTGAAAGACACAGCTCTTCTGCAAGTGAGAGTGCCTTTTGCCAGAGAAAGTGCACTCCCCAGCGGAGGGTGACCTCCACAAAAGCCAAAGAGGAGCACAAGTGGAAAAAAACTATTGGACATCACCCAAGCTTTTGAACATAGATTAAACAAGGTAGGATTGTAGTGATAATGATAGTAGGAAAAATCAAAATGAAATAGCACGAAGCAGAAGTCTGGAGCATAGTTCCAGTGCAGTCTTTTTTGGCATGTCAGTGCTGGCTCAATGCCAAAGTGATCCAAGCTGGCACATGAGGCACCAGACTTGTAGAGGTCCCCAGCATGATGTGCAACAAGGCAACCAGTGCAACTTGTAGTGGCTGTCACCCAACCAAAAAGATCATATAGTTAATATAGAGAGTTAATGTTTGGAGGGACCATTTGTCTCCTTGCAGAGTCTGGGAGGAACCCTCAGGAAGGTCAGTAATATGGCTCCTAGAGATGCAGTTAGAGCTTGGGAGACTAAGTTGTATTATATGTAATATAAACATGTTGGTATCCTAGGATCAGTTCTTCAGGGAACATGGAGGATCTCTCATTGCATGTAGTGACAAGGCAAATAAGAACCTTGTTTGGTGGTCCTGAGAGTTTCTTGGCATCTCTGACAGCAGAAGTTAAACCTATCCTGTTGCAAAATGGATTCCATGCCTGGAGAAGCAGATTAGTTTTGGAAAAAGTGCAGAAAAGGGCAACTAGAATGATAAAAGAGTTGGAACACTTTCCCTATGAGGAAAGGTTGAAGCGCTTGGGGCTCTTTAGCTTAGAGAAATGATGGCTGAGGGGTGACATGATCGAGGTTTATAAGATTATGCATGGGATAGAACATGTAGAGGAAGAAGTACTTTTCTCCCTTTCTCACGATACAAGAACTCATGGGCACTCAATGAAATCACTGAGCAGTCAGGTTAGAACAGATAAAAGGAAGTACTTCTTCACCCAAAGAGTGATTAACATGTGGAATTCACTGCCACAGGAGGTGGTGGTGGCTACAAGCATGGACAGCTTCAAGAGGGAATTAGATAAACATATGGAGCAGAGGTCCATCAGTAGCTATTAGCCACAAAGTATAGATATGATCTCTCAGTCTGGGGCAAGTGATGCTCTATATCCCTAATTATCTTGTCCCTTCTCAATATAGAAGCATGGATCTTTTTTTTTTTTTTTTTTTTTTTTTTTGTAAAGAAATTTTTATTTTTCAAAAAAAAAAAACATTGAAAATAATACATTTAACCTTATACAAATCCCTTTTTCCATATTAGATAACATTTTGTTCTATTTGTACATTCTATTTTTATCTTGTTTTGGTGGTTTCCCACCACATCTGAAGCATAACACATTTTCCATTTTATTCAAAATAGTAATACTTATATCTATGTTTCGTTTCTGGTAACGGTTATATAGCTTTAAAATACTTATACACCAATTCTTATTTTCTATACTCTTATGTATTTCTAAATAAAAACAGTTTCATTGTCTAATTTTAACTAAAACATTCATATAATATATTTCTATTCCTTTATGCTATTATAACCATGTATAGATATAGTTTTTCATATCCCAATACTTTTCAACATATTCTTTCAAATCTTTCCAGTCTTCCAGAAAGGTCTCTGAGTAGAGATTATTCAATTTTCTAGTCCACTTATCCATTTCAGCCATATATAACAGTTTTTTCAACCATTCCCACACCTCTGGTATTTTTTCATTTTTCCAGTTTTGTGCATAGACCATTCTTGCTGTTGTAATCATATACCATATTATTGTCCTTTTCTTTACATTTATCTCTTCTAGTTTAAGTCCTAGCAATAACATTTCAGGCAACTTCTTAAATGTACATTTCAAGATTTTTTCCATTTCTGCATGTATTTTTGACCAATAAGTCTTTGCTTTATCACAAGTCCACCACATATGATAAAAAGACCCTTCTTTCTTTTTACACTTCCAACATTTGTTAGACATATTTTGACCAATATTTGCAATTTTTTTTGGTGTCATATACCATCTATACATCATTTTAAAACAATTTTCTTTTAAGTTATAACACGTAGATATACTCATAGCATTTTTCCATAAAAATTCCCAAGATTCCATTTCAATGTCTTTGTTAAAGTTTATCGCCCATTTTACCATTTGTTCTTTTACCATTTCATCAGCATTAAACCATTTTAGCAAGACTTTATACATTTTAGAAATCATTTTTTTCCCACCTTCCTCCCAAACTTGTTCTATTTCATTATTTTTTTCCCTGAAACCGTGTTTTTTATCACTTCTATACAAGTCATATATTTGTCTATATCTTAACCAACCATAATCAAAATCAATCTGATGCTGCTCCTTCAGTTTGAAGTCCTTGCCATGTCTTATTAATAAGTCTCTATACTTCAGCCAATCTTGTCCTTTATATCTTGATATTGGATGTAAGACTTCTGCGGGTACAATCCACATGGGTATCTCTTCTGAAAAAAAGTTTTTATATCTTGTCCACGTATCCATTAGTGTTCTTCTCAAATAATGATGTTTAAACATATTGTCCATTTTTGTTTTACCATAATACAAATATGCATGCCACCCAAATCTACAATCATGACCTTCCAGGGACAATAACATTCTATCTTGTAACATAGTCCATGCCCCTACCCAGGTCAAACATATTGCATCATGGTATAACCTTAGATTTGGTAGTTGAAACCCTCCTCTTTCTTTGGCATCACACATTATTTTCATCTTAATTCTTGGTTTTTTCCCTCCCCACACAAATTTAGACAGCTCCTTCTGCCAACATTTGAATGTTTTTACATCTTTCACAATTGGAATAGTTTGAAACAAAAACATTAATCGTGGTAACACATTCATCTTGACCACCGCAATTCTACCCAGCAATGACAAATTCAATACATTCCACTTTTTAATATCCTGCATAATTTGCAACCATAATTTTTCATAATTATTTTTATAAAGATCAATATTTTTCATAGTTAGGTTTACACCCAGATATTTTGTCTTTTTCACCACCTCACATTCTGTAAGTTTTTGTAACTCGTTTTGTTTCTTATTTGACATATTTTTGCACATTACTTTCGATTTGTTTTTATTTACATAAAATCCTGCTAAGTCACCAAACTCTTTTACTCTCTGTAACAAATGTGGTAATGTGGATAAGGGGTCTTCCACTATAAACATCACATCATCTGCAAAGGCCCTATATTTGAAAGAAAAACCTTTAGTTGTTAAGCCTTTAATATCTTTGTCTTCCTTCACATTTAACAGTAGAACTTCTAAAATCCAAATAAATAGCAGCGGCGAAAGCGGGCATCCTTGTCTTGTTCCTTTTTCAACTTTAAAATCGTCTGTCTTTTCAGTATTAATTATTATTGAGGATTTCTGTTCTTTATATATTGCTTTAATGAAGTTAAGCATATATTCACCGATCTCAAGATGTTTCAAAACTTCAAACATAAAATCCCAGTTTAAATTATCAAACGCTTTCTCCGCATCTAAAAAGAAAAAGCCCACTTCCTTTTCAGGATGTTTGTCGTAATATTCTATAGCGTCCACTACTATTCTTAGATTGTCCCTTATTTGTCGATTAGGTAAGAACCCTGCTTGTTCTGTTTGTATAGTCTCTTTAAGGTGCTCTTTTAGTCTATCCGCTATAATCTTAGCAAAAATCTTATAATCATTATTCAGTAAAGAGATCGGTCTATAGTTCTTAACATTGGTCAAATCCTGATTTTCTTTCGGGATCAGCGAGATGGATGCATCTTTCCAGGTTTCTGGTACCTCTCCAGTAACTCTTATATTGTTCATCAATAGCAGTAACACCGGTGAAACTGACTCCTGTAACGTTTTGTAGAACTTCGCTGTAAATCCATCCGGTCCAGGTGCTTTACCTAATTTTGAGTCATTTATTGCATTTTTGATCTCTTGTAATGATACTGGATTATTAAATAGTTCTTTAATTTTCTCTGTTGGTTTTGGTAGCTTTAATGTTTGCAGGTATTCTTTAATCTTTCTTCTATCTTTGTTTTCCTTCTTAAAAAGTTTTGCGTAGTATTTAAAAAATTCTCTTTTTATTCCTTTGTTATCTATTATCTCAATATTATCTCTTATCACTTTAGTGATAAATTTATTTTCACGTTTTTTCTTTAATTGCCATGCTAAGTATTTTCCGGGTTTATTTGCACCTTCAAATGCTTTTTGTTGAAGTTTTTTTAAGTTCCAGTACATCTCCTGGTTCAAAATGGCTTTTGCTTGGTCTTGTAGCATCCAAATTTCCTTTTGCAGTTTCTTTTTCCCTGGTTTCTTCTTCAGTTCTTCTTCCTTTGTTTTAATGGCTTGTAAAATATTTTCATATTGCTCTTTTTTCTTTTTATTATCTTTAGCATTTAACGATATCAATAGTCCTCTCATCACTGCTTTATATGCATCCCATACGGTTTGAATTTTAACTTCTTTCTGCATGTTTACTTGGAAGTATAGGTCTGTTTCTTCAAGTAATTTTTTAATTATTTCTTGATTATCTAATAAGTCCTCGTTTATTCTCCATCTCTTTTGTTTTTTAATCTGCCCAGCTGTCCATAAACACGGATTGTGATCTGAGATTATTCTGGGTAAAATTTCCACTTTTCTTGTCTTAAAGGTTAGGTTAGTAGTCATCCAAATCATGTCAATTCTTGAATGTGAGTCATGTCTGTTAGAGTAAAAGGTAAAGTCTTTTCCTTGTGGGTTAGCTTTCCTCCAAATATCTTCCAACTTTTCTTGTTTTATCAGTTCAAAAAAGTTTTTTGGAAGCTTCCCTAACGTCTCATCCTTTCTTTTAGAGCGCCTGTCTAGTTTATTATCTACAGTTCCGTTGAAATCTCCTAACATCATAATTTGATCATAGTTTACATTGTCCAATTCCATTTGAAGTTCTTTAAAAAAAATTTCTTTAGCTCCATTCGGAGCATAAATGTTCACAATCAAAGTTTTCACTCCTTGCAGTAAAATTTCAATAGCTAAATATCTTCCATCTTTGTCTTTGAATATTACTTTGGGTTCCAAATCTTTTTTGACATATGTTACAACACCATTTTTTTTATTGCTTGCTAAAGAATAAAATTCTTCTCCCAATTTTTTCCTTATTAAATATTTATGGTCTTGGTTTTTAAGATGAGCTTCTTGCAAGCAAATTATATTACATTTTTGTTTCTCCAACCAGTGACCTACCATTCTACGTTTTTGGGGTGAATTTAGTCCATTTACATTCCATGTAAGTATTTTGTAATCCATTTTGATATATTCTTAAATATCTCCAAAATCGTCTTTATTCTCTCCCAGGAATGCATACATTTCTTCTGTGCTTTTAATCACCACTCTGGAGCTGCCATAATAAAAACTTAGTCCTTGAGGTATTTCCCAACGAAATCTGATTTTTTTCTCCTTCAGTTTATCCGTCAGACGCTTGAATTTTTTCCTTTCTTGCAGTATTGCTCTAGGCAATTCTTTCATTACTATGATTTTCTTTCCATCTATTACAAAGGGGTCAGTAAAGCACTTCCTGTAGATTTGTTCTTTTGTTCTTTTCATTGTAAATTGGACAACCACGTCTCTTGGTATGTTTTTGTCTCTTGCATATGTAGAATTAACTCTATAAACAAGATCCATGTGTTCTTTAACAACTTCTTCCTGTTCTTGTAAAAAATCTGCTATTGCTTCTTGCATTCTTGTAAAAATATCCTCATTCAATTTTTCCTCAATCCCTCGAAATCTCAAGTGGTTTTGCATATCTTTATAATGCATCATCTTTTCCATCCTCTCGTTCTCTCTCATTGTCTTATGGGTGTTTTCTTCCAGTTCTTTTACTTTAGTTTCTATATCTTGTGTTCTTGTGGATAATTTTTGAAATTCTGCTTTTAATTCCATGCAATTTTTATCTGCTTGAGCCGCTATATTATTCATTTTAACATTTACCTCTCCTATAGCGTCTAACATTTTCTTTTCCATTGCTTCCATAACAGCTAGTAGCTCTTTTTCTTTTTTTGCTGCCATTGTAGGAGAGGACCATGTGGCTGCTCTCGATCTTAGTCCTCGGTCCGTTTTGCCTCTTTAAAAAGATCGATTTTATCTTGTCTTCCAAATCAAACACCAATTAGTGCATTCAAACAAGCTAGTCTTGCCAAGTCAAATTATGTTGGTTTCAGCCTTCTACGTTATATAATCTTTGAGATATTGCAGTTTAAAAATTTTATAAATCCAAAATGGCGGCCGCGACTTCTCTATGGTTAATGTCAAAGGTTATAGTCTTTTTACCTTGCTTCTGGCTTGCCGTAGTTTCCTTTTGTCCCTTCCTTTTCTTTACTTGTCTGCTCTCTGCACGTCACTTCCTGTTATGGTCTTTCTGGTCCGGCAGTATTTAGAGTCCCCTTTCTGGTCCGGCAGTATTTAGAGTCCCCTTTCTGGTCCGGCAGTATTTAGAGTCCCCTTTACCTTCTTCCGGTTCTTCTCCTTTTTCCTTCTTGTCTGCTCTTCTAGCCGTCACTTCCTGATTCAGTCCTCACGTCTTAATCTCGCGATGCTTGGTTCCCTTCTCCCTCTTTGTCTCGCGATGCTTGGCTTCCCCTCCCAACTCCTTTTAACCGCAGGAATGTTAAACAACTTGTTTTTTTGGCTTTTTAAGTTCAAATTCGGTTTTTTAGCACTTCAAAACTGCTCTCATCCAATCAACATCAGTCTATTGCTTCACCCGATCTGTTTTTCATCTTTCAAAACGCGGCAATGGTAAGGCAAAAAACTTTTTTCCGTTACCTTTTGTTGTTACTTCGCTTCAGATGTGGTCCCAACGTTTAAACTTTGTCTTCTTTGTTAAGGAATCAGGGGAATTGGAGGTTTTATGCTGAATTTTTCAGCTCAGCTCGGCTCCTTAGAGATACTCGCAAGAATCCTCTTCGGCTGCAGTGCTCAAGGTGTCGGAAAAGTCTCCTCCGAGACTTTCCCTTCACCGAGGTTGCTCAAACCTGGATTATATTGCTTGCTGGTCCTCACACTACCTGTGTGAGGTTGCGTCGGGTGGATTAACCCACCCAAGCTGTCAGGAAGAGCCGCTGTCCGCCTTGCGCATTTGCAAAGCGTGTCAGACCTCCATTCTCCCAACTGGAAACTCAATATAGAAGCATGGATCTTTAAAGACAATGCCATGCTTGAAATAAGCACAATCTGTTACTCCTTGATTTCTCCTTGGCTCAAATTGTTCTAAAAGAACCCTGGAAGAGCTGCTTATTTGTCCAGCATTACTTTCCCCAGTCTTAGAATGGCCTTAACATCTGTGCAATTTCTGCTATTCTAGGTGGTTGCTATACCCAAACACCAATTGCTGCGAATCTGTATTTGTGAAGCCTTGGTCCCTTCATCTTTAAATTCTGATCTGCCAAGCCCATCACTGCCCTGAAATACATTTCTGACCAACATCTTAAAATGTATAAATCCTTCTCCTGCAGGAGAGAAACTAATTTCCCTTCTCTCTGATTTGAACCAGTATGGCTGTGATCATAGGCACAATTAGACCCGACATAGGCGTGAATGTCAAGTGGATTTAAAGGGAGCGATCAGACAGCAACATCTGGGAAGCATCCCGCAGTCATCGGCAACCCATTCTGCTCTGCCACAGAAGTGGAGTTAAAAGACACTGAGGAAAATCCGGTAGTAAATGGGTAGCAACAGGCCACGGACAGACTTTCCCCTGTCTGATCACTCCAGTGTGCTCTCATGCCGTCGGAATGGTCTGATCAGGCCATCCCGACTCCATGCCATTGTTTTTTCCCCTTCTCAGTATGTGCATCATCACAAACTCCATAGAGAGCCCTCAGTGCAGAGGTACGATTGAACACATGAGGCTGCTGTATACTGAATCAGACCATCAGTTTATCAAAGTCAGTATTGTCTACTCAGACTGGCAGCTGCTCTCCAGAGTCTCAAGCAGAGGTCTTTCACTCCACCTGCTGCCTGGTCCTTTTTAACTGGAGATGCTGGGGATTGAACCTGGGACCTCCCAATTCCTCCTTTAAGCACATGGGAAACAGATGGCAAAAAACCCAACTCACCCGTAGTTGCATCTGATCACACACTGATGGGCTGTGCCCACAGCTTCAAAGGGAGCGACTGTGGGTCAAATTCCTCCAGAGGAAATAGCCTCGCTTCCCCACTGCTTTATCTGGCATGTGTGACTGCACCCTATGTCTCTTATAGAGTGGCACAGTTTGCCTTGGCAGCCAAGAAAATATCAGGCTAGAACAGTGTCTAAAGGCAGAAGTAGTTTATTTATACGTAGAGAAAGTGCTTCTGCATTTTTATGTGCTTTTAACTGTATAATGCTATTGTTTCTGCTGCAGTCTGTCTATAATTGTAATGGTCTTTGGCCCCTATGCAATGTATGCTGCCTACCTATAAAGACACTGCTACACTTACCTCCTCAGAGGGCCTGTCCCACAACACAGGAATTTCTGTAGAGAAAGAATAGGTTCTTGGAAATGGGCTCAAGTAGATGCCAAGCTGGTAGACACCTTAAGTGGGAGACTGGGTAGGAGGTGACAACTGGAAGACTGTAATTGGTATACAGATATATATATTCAGATGGCCGTGCTAGTTGGCTTTCTAATTCTCAGTGCCTCATATAGACACAGTGATTGATGATCTCCTGTCTGCAAGAATTGAATGTCATGGTCAATTGCTTTCATTTTGAACTAAACGTTGGGTTGCTGTATCACTCTTCCTTTTTTCTTTTCTCTGTGGCCTAGAGTTATTGTGCGTGTACAAGTCAAATGTGCCTGCTAAATGTTGTGCAAATGTGTGAGGCTAAATGTTGAGCATCCTAAAGTGGGATTTATAGGTTCTATACATGCATGCCCCATAGCTGCTGCAGCTCTTCTCTTCCCTCTAACTAACAAAACTTTAATATCATTGCTAAAGCCAAATGATACAGATTAATCCAGAATTATGCATGTCAAAGAGACCCGCTCAATATCCCACCAGAGATTTAGGCTCAGTTGTGCATAATATAGTAGCTCTGGTCCTCTTCTTCCAATCAATAAACATTTCTCCAGCTGGCATTACAAAGAAATACCATCTCTGCTTCACCCTTCCCAAAATCAGAGAGGCCTGTGCAGAAAACTGAATTATGGTTGTTGAATCACACATGAAGTTAAAACATATATCACAGATGTCTTAGATCTAGATATATATAGAATATGAAAAAGAAATGTACACCCTCTCTTGAAAAACATATTTAAAATCATACCTATCGTTCAAGTCAGTGACAGGCATTATGTCAGCTGGGGCTCAAATCAGGAACTGTATTGAATGAAGGTTCAGATACATGACCAGATCAGGACAGGTTAATCAGTGCATGTCACATGCATCCACACGTGTATATATCAGACATACTGAAAATCAAACATGTGCCTGGCTGCAGTGAAGATATACTAGGGAATCTCTACTTAGTTGAAAACCATGCAAAGGAAGACCTGAACTAGATCCCCTCCCCCAACTGAAAAAGAGATGGAGAGAATCTCATACTTAGAAGAGAAGGAGGAAGAGGAGGAGGAGATTAGATTTATATCCTCCCTTCACTTGAAGTCTCAGAGCAGCTTACAAACTTCTTCCTCTTCCCCTCCCCACAACAGACACCCTGTGAGGTAGGTGAGGCTGAGAGAGCTCTTTCCAGAGCTGTCCTTGAGAGAATAGTTGTGACAGAACTATGGCTTGCCCAAGGTCATCCAGCAGCTGCAAGTGGAGGAGTGGGGAATCAAACCCAGATTAGAGTCCACACACTTAACCACTACACCAAACCGCACACTTAACCACTACACCAAACTGGCTCCATATAAACATGGAGCGCATAGAGAATTCTGCTGCTGAAGTTTTTTTTAAAAAAACGCTCCATTTTGGTTGAGATGTGAGAAAAATAAAATCTATCCTTCTGATCCTCTTCAGTAATGTTGTGTGTTTCCAGGACTTCTTATTGCATCATAGTTATGGAAGTTGCTATTCTTGGACCCTCTTTTAGCCAAGCCCCTCACTCCTTGATGTCTCTCTAACTGACTCACTATAGCACTGGCCAGTCAATCTTATTCCAGACAAGTGGCTCAGCCAATTGCCTTCCTTACCACCATCTAAAATGTTAATATACATCACTGATTAGTAGTGGGTCTTTAAAGCTAGGAACACAGCAATGGTCGGGAAAGGCACACTTTATGGTTTGTGGATCTTAATTTTTTTCATGAGACTTGGAGGCTATCCATCACAAACTGGCACTTTAGTAGGTGGAGCCAGTCAAAAAATGGTAGCTTCTACAAAAATTTCAACAGGTCTGTAGGTCTTGGCTGGGGGAACCTTTCCTGTTCTGCTTTCCCAGTGTCATCACCACCACTCTAAACTATAATATGCTTTGCAGGTGGGAAATATAAGTTGCCTCAGTGTTTTCCATGCAAGAAGTAAAATACCAGCTTTGGTGCAGGGGGAAAGAGTTCATAGCATACTCCTTTCCCATCCAGAGCAAGGGTGCTTATGTGTACACATAGAGCAGGAGAAGGAGAGGTAGGTAGGAAAGGGTTCCATCCTTTCCCCAGTGAGACTGAAGGTGTATGCATGTGTATGCCTTCTCCTCCTAAGAAAGACGAGAGAAGCTTCTATGGTAGCTTTAAAGGGAAGGATTAGAAAGTGATTACAGCAACAATGGAGGAGGTCCAGTGATCTACTCTTAATTGTTTGGAGAGCAATTGGTCACTCCAGAGTGACCTTTTGTCCACCCCAATCTAAGGCTCAAAGAAAATCAATACACATTACAAATGCAACAAAGATGAACACTCCAACACATCCTGATGGGAATCTGTATCAGTGCCTTGAGGCTTGGAACTACTCCAGTGATTTACCTGGGGCTGTGTGTGAGCTCCAAGCCTAGTCGTTCAGGCGCTGAAAGGAATAAGGTTGTGCATTATTAGCCTCCCAAAGTGGAAAATAATATGAAGTATCTGGACTGGTCAAGTTCAACTAAATATTAGAAGCTGGGCTTTCTGTCTCTATTGAATCAACAAAGCAGTACATTCTGCTTGCTGCCTTTCAGACTCCAGTGGTTCCAGGTCAAACTGGTGATCCTGTTCTAGATCTCAGGTCCAGCTTCTAACTACAGGGCCTCTGTGAATGTTCATTCTGGTTTTGGTTCCAGGTAAGGCCACCTGTCCAGAACTGGCAATAGGTCAAGTTGTTGGAACCAACAGGAATAATCCTAAGCAGGTCTACTCTGAAGTAAGTAAATCCAATTTTTTTACTCCTAGGAAAGTGTTCCTAGGATTCTGGCCAATGTCCCTTAGTCACATAGTTAAATTTAACTGGATTGGGCCAGCGTCTTCACCCAATAGCAGAAGACAGCAGTAGAGGGAACAGATGAATCTCCCTGGGGAGAGAGTTCCAGAGCTTTGGTGCCATGACTAAGAAGACCCTCTCTCGGATTGTCACCTGCCTAAATGCAGAAGTTAGGAACAACTGAAGCAGGGCCACCAAAAATGACCATAGTAATTGGGTAGGTTCATAAGGGTGTTCCTTCAGGTATGTTGGTCCCAAACCATATAGGGCTTTGAAAGTCAAGAACAGCACCTTGAATTGTGCCCCGAAACAAATTGGAAGCCAGTGTAGATTGGCCAAGACTGGAGTTATATGGTCCATACAACCCTAATGCAATCCTAAAGAGGCAGCATGGACCTTTAAGTTTAAAGCAAACTGTGTAACCAGCTTCCCATGTGGATTAGCTAAACTGAGTACTATGTCTGACTCATGGTATAGATAGTGACTATGCAATCTAATTGTTCCAGATTACACCAGACAATGTGAGTTGGATTCTGTAAACCACCAGCACAAGAAGTCTGCGGAAGTAGATCTTCATTGCCACAAAAAACCCAGTGCTGAGGACTGGAAACCTTCATGGACAAAATGATTTGTTAGTTCCCAGCACTGACTTGCCCGTAGGAAGTAAGCTTCAACTCTTGCTCGGTGGCTCTGATCCAGCCATTACAGTTCCAGTAGTAAAATTTCTCCTGGGCTTGTTTGGATATAAGAAACACGAGGAGAACTTAAAGAATCTATGTATTACTAAATAAGCATAGTATAGTAAATAAAATAATTAAAAGGGCAAATAAGGAATAAGAATTGTAAATCTGGAAAATTATTTGGCATGTTTTATTGACTGTAGTAAAAAAAACCCATAGGAGCCAGTTTGGTGTAGTGGTTAGAAGTGCAGACTCTAATCTGGGAGAACTGTGTTTAATTCCCCACTCCTCCATATGCAGCTGCTGGTGTGACCCTGGGTCAGTCACAAGTTCTCTCAGAGCTGCTTTCTCAAGAGCAGTTCTCGAAAGAGCTCTCTAAGCCCCACCTACTTCACAGGGTGTCTGTTGTGGGGAGAGGAAGGGAAAAGAGATTGTAAGCCACTCTGAGACTCCTTCAGGTAGTAAAGGGTGGGGTAAAAATCCAGTCTCCTCCTCCTCATCTTCCTCTTCCTCTTCTTCTTCTTCTTCTTCTTCATAGCATTGATTTAGATAAGTAAAGTATAATTCACATTTATATTTAAAAATGGACTAGCTTGCAGCCAAGTTAACTGACCTCAGCCTTGTGACCTTTCCTGTGGTTAAATTTTTGCTCATGATATTTAGTAATATTCTATAAATACTGTGTTTGTAACTATGTATTTTCATTTGCTTATGACTAATTGGTCTGTGAGCATTAATAAAAGAAATGGAAAATGGTAACCTGCCACACAAGGTGACTGTTGCGGGAAAAGGAAGGGAAGGCAATTGTAAGCCACTCTGAGACTCCTTAGGGTAGAGAAAAGTGGCTACAAAAACCAACTCTTCTTCTTCTTTTAACAGTCCTTTAAAAAATCACCATAGTATTCCATTGGAATGTTTCTAGCACTAGCTGTACAGACAAACACAAGTTCCATTGGTCTCCAGATTGTCTGACAGCTAAGGCCTTTGTCATCCCTTTTTTGTTTAGATTGGACTGAGGGTGGACTCACGGTGGGAAATGGATTTATCATTGGTGAACATTCCAGTGCTGTATGTACTGCTGTCTATCACTCTTGTGTACAAAAGTATTTGAGAATATAGGCTACAGGATGAGAGTTTGAATGGCTGAGAATAATCCTAGCAAAATAATTGCTTAGTATTATAGGGAAAGAAATAACTGGCATTCTGATCATGGTTTGTTTGTTTTCTTTTCCTCTCATCCTGACATAAACTCAGAACTGAGAAGTAAAGGTAGGATAACCCGTCAAATTCAATTCAGTGATATTGAAGTCACAGTATAATGTGGTATGAATCTGAAAGAGCTTCAGAAAAAAAACCAGTGGAATTCTCCCCCCCCACCACCCCCAGTAAAATTATACCATTATAGCCAAGAGCAGAATGCATTTCATGCCATTTAAAAAAAAAAAAACCCTAAAAATGTGTATCAGTGAGCTGCTTTTCTTTCCTGTCTCCAGCTGAGGAACCCTGTAACAATTGATTTTGGAACATATTCCTATTATGCTTCCTGAAGAAATAAGCCAGGAGCAATTGGACTACCTTATTCATTGTTGTGTCATATTGTGCCTTGGAACACATTGTTAATGATCAGTAGACCTGGTACAGCTAATAGGATCTTATTCTCCACAGTAGCCTTGTCACAGGGACAATTATGCTTCATTTTACCGCCCCACAATGCAGTCAAGCTCGAAAAATGCTAAGCTTGTCTACTTTGATTTGATACAGTTTTTTTTTTTTACATTTTAATATCTGGACTGGTACAAAAGGAGCACAAAACTTCTCAAGACAAACACAGCCTACCAAAGGTATACTCCTATTCAAATGACTACACCACTAGCCATGGTGATTGAAGAGGACCTCCTTATTGTAATGCCCTGTTTAGTTTAGGGGGATGGTTTCCACATGTGATGTCCTCTCAAGATCTGCTCAGCTACGTGGATGGGCATTGGGTATGTTCCAGGGGGCTAGGCTGGAGATGAGATGCAAAAGCACAAAATGGATTGTCTCAGTTCAAGCAGAACTTCCAGCCATAGTTTATTGGCTTTCTCCCATAATAAGGAAAGGTAGGCGATTCCAGTGTGGTACATATTGGAATCCCGTTTGGAAGTCACTTGTGAGATGAGGATTGTAAACAAGAAGTTCTTTCACACAATTTTAATAAAGACAACCAATAAATGTCAGAAAGGCAAAGGATGTTAGGAAGTTATTATGTTTCCTAACAAGGTTGGTAAGACCTGATACATGGAACTGGATAGCAGAACTGCAGCTTGACAGTTTATGACTGTGTTGGTTTCAGGAAATTATCAAATGAGCTCTCTGGAGAATTTTGTAAGACTCTCCCCCTTCAACTGCCATATTGGCTAAGCATTGTTATTAGTGTTGTCTTACAGAACCTGTAAAACATCACAGGCATCTTTGGGTATTTTTCCATCTCATGATATTGATTCCAGTGTAGCCAAATGTGAGGGCTTTGGGTTCCATTCCTTTATTTTATGCCCAGCCCATCTCAAAGGCTTGAGGGTCAGTAATAATATGAATAGCAAAAATGTTCATAAAATAAACATGTATGTAAAATAGATAGCAGATAGCAACCTCAAGCGATTCTCCATTTTCCCTTCCTCCATTTCTGAGGAGGGAGAAAAACATGGGAATCATATCTCTGTATAAATTCGCTGTTCCATTTATGCCCCTGTTATTTCAGGGAGATTGGAACAGCGCACATGGGTGTCCCATCCACCGTTTTATCCTCGTCTGTGAGGAAGGTTGGGCTGACAGAGGGTGTCATTTGGCTGAGTGAGGATCAGTAGCTAGTCTGACAATCTAATTACTACATCATACTGGTTCTACATGTGATGCACTCCAATATGTTATGTTACAAGATGTGTGTGATGAAAGCAAAGGCCACATGATTTCTGTTTCATCATACCCTGGATAATTTCAGTCCTTCTTTATCTCTCATGGCTTCTTTATCTCTCTGCTTGTAAAAAAAAGACACCTTTTCATCTCTGCCCAGGAAAACTCTGTCCCCTTTACTATCAGGTAAGTAAACAATATCATTGAATAGTCCTCCATTGTGCCCTTAAGTGCATGGATCAAGGACAGTTTACCTATGTTAGTGACAAGAATATATACTTATCAGGGGGTGCGTTCAGACAGGCATCTAATCCTGCCATTGGCCCGGCTATAATTTGATCTAGATCTTTTTGATCCAGCGTTGCACGACCAGACAGCTCTCCCATGAAGCACTTTACCACACGTGACTCGGCGGTGAATTGCCTAGATAGCATCCACTGTAAGGAGCCGTGTGGTTGGCTTTTTTTAAAAAAAAATCCTGACTGCATATGCACATATGCGCCTCACCATATACTTGTTATTATGCGCATGCACAGAATAAAATGATAGAAGAACTGCCAGTGGTACCTTTCTCTGGGTACCATTTCAGTTGATAAAGTTGATAATGTTCAGGGGACTGTTAGAAATATAAAATTGTTGGATCGTTTGAGCAGAGCTCTGGGGACGTCGCATGTTTCAATGGTTATGCATGCATCGCTAAGACTTCTTTAAAATGGCAGCCATTCGGGATGGTCTGGAGACCATCCCTACGGGCTGATTGCATACTGGTGGAACAACTAGACAGGAGAAAGTCTGCCATTGGCCCATCAGCCAGCTTAAGACCGGACTTTCACCACTATCTTTTAAGTACGGAATCGATGGGCTATTCACGGAAGTGGCACAATTCCCAGATGTTGTTATCTGGATGTGTACTTTAATTCCACCAGGCACTTGTGCTTGGCGTGGCTCAAAAAAGCCATATAAACACGTCCTGGGCTATCCTGCCCACTAGGCAGCCCTTGGCTATTGTCTAAAGTGCCAGTTGAAATTGGTGATCCAACCCCAGTGCAGTCTCCTTGGCTGGTTGGTCACACAGTGGCTTGGGGGTGCCCTGGCAGGTTGGCTGGCTAGCAGGACTACTGACTTGGTGTTCACTTGCCCACGATGAAGAAGGAGAAAGAATGAGGAAGAATTCATCAGTGTGGGTGGCACTCTAGGAATCCTCAAATCTCTGTGGTCTTTTCATTAGATGTTTTCAGTGATTCCTAAAGTATCACCCAGAAGTAATGCCACTTCTAGGTTTGGACACAATTTCCCCAAAGTGAGCCTGAGATGCCTGGCTTGGGTGGGTGGTTTGGGTGGCACCCAGATCAGCTGTTGGGGCTCAAAGGGTTGTTTAGGCTGGCTTGCTTAGGCAGAAAGTCCTTGGATGAGCCCTGATCATTATTACATTGCTCTGATAGTACTGGATGTGGAACAGAATCTATCTGTCTATGTAACACCAAGAGATTTGCCCCTGCTAGATTGTTTAGGGGAGTATTCCATACATACCCCACATAATTTAAGAATATAAAAACAAATTTGGCAAGGGTTACCCACTTTTGGGGGGTTCTACTCACCTGGCCAGCTGGCTGATGGGGGAAGCCCCACCTGCAAGCCCCAACACCCACAGCCACCCCTCTCCCTTCTCTCTTGAGAGAGAGGAGGGAGAGGGGTGGCTGTGGGTGGGCAGGGCCCTCCAGGGGTGGGGCCCTCCAGCTGCAGTAACTTAAAGGGACCCCTTTAAGTGCACGCAGCTGGTGGGACCATCCCCATGGGGGTGGGGCTTGGAGCCAGGATGTCCCCAACATGATGTCATCATGTTGGGGATGACCTGTCCCCTCTGGGAACACCCCCCAAAGTCTCCCACTGGGGATGAAGATGGACCTAGCAACCCTAACGGGGAGCCTCCTACAGCTCTGCCAGGCCTAAGCTCAGCCATCTGCACAGTGTGCCGGGCTAGAGTTGCCTGCTCTGTTTTTGGAAATTCCTGGAGATTTGGGGAGGGGTGGAGTCTGGTGGAGTTGGGTTTTGGGAAAGGGAGGGACCTCAGTGGGGTATAATGCCATAAAAACCTCCTTCCAAAGTAGCCATTTTCTCCAGAGGAACTGATCTCTGAAACGTGGAAACCAGTTGTTATTTCGGAAGATCTCTAGCTGCTACCTGGAGAATGGCAACACTGTGCCCAGGTCTGTAGCCAGAAATTTTTCCAGGGGGTAAAGAGTGACGGTGTGCGATGTGGTGAGTGTAATGCACAGCTAGCGTAAAGTAACGATGAGAACAACAGGTTGTTTGGTGCAAAAATATATACAGTGATTTATTATACAAATAAATAGTCCACAAAATAATACTCAGACTGGCAAAGTGCTCCGCTTGGCAATTGATTCAGAAGAGAAGGTAACTTCACTCTACAAGCATTCAATATATACATAGGTTGACCAATCATATCACACTGCTGAGTCATTGTGGCCGATGCAACCTTCACACCACATGATCCCAGTCATATGACCTAGCACTTGTCAGTCAGATCATCATAATCTACACATGTCTCCAGCTGTCATCTTGCCTTGTTACATTATAGTATACTGACAAAGAGGGGGCAGTAACTGCTGGCGGAGGAGGGGGAGGGAGGGGAGGAGGGAAGGGAGCCCTGCGATGCTGCTGTGTAGAAATCCAAAATCCTCCCCACCGTCTTGCTTCTCACTCAGCAACATAAAAGAGGGGCACAGTGCAATGCACCTTTCCATTTCTGTGCACGGCTATGCTGGGGACCTCATGCCCCAGACGTCCACTTGCAAGTTGGATCTGAGCCCCCAGAGCCCCCTTCTCACCCCTCACCCCAATTGATGTCTACTTTCCCTCACTCTTTCCAGTTCTTTTCAGCAAAGCTTCGACTTTTTGATCCTCTGTCAGGCAGTGCCATCAGCTTCGTCTCTGGCATCACCAACTTTCCTCTCTCTGCACCTTCCAGTGGATAAAGCTTTGTATGAGCTGATCATTTTGGACTAATTAGTAGGGTTGTAATCCATGGCTTGAGAAATTTCAGGATATTCTAGGGATGGAGCTTGGAGAAGGCAGGGTTTGAAGAAGGAGGATATGAGGCCACAGAGTCCACCCTCCAAAGTAGCCATGTTCTCCAGGGGAACTTGTCTCTATAGTCTGGAGATCAGTTGTAATTCTGGGAGCTATCCAGACCTCACCCGAAGGCTGGCAACCTTATCAATTTACGACAGCACTATAAAATAAATAACCATAAGAAACAATAAACTTCTTGTTTCCTACCAGCTTGGTCTTTTGCCTGAACAGAGGAAGACAAATATTTTTGAGGACTAATATCTTTAAAAATGGAGTGTCTTTTTACTAGGTAGGATTTCAGAAAGATATTCAAACTACGGCTGTTTAGAGCAATGTTCTAACACTGCAGAATGAAATCCTTCAGCTTGGTAAACCACCCAGATTTAAGAAGTGTCACTAGACACGTAGATTTCAGTGGGAAACTGCCAACTCTATGCGCATCAAACGCTTGACAACCATTGTTCAAAGTTGATCTCAGCATTAGGTTTCTTAAAAAACCAGCAGTGTGGATTTGTTTGGGCAGCTGGTTATTAGATACTTCTGAGTAAGAGCATGTGACATGAGAGATATTTTGTGCTCATAATTATAAGGCTCTTTCTTAACAGACAGGTGGTATCCAAGCACCTTTGGTTTGCTCTAGACTCAGTGGTGATATTTAATCCAAATCAAAATTCAGAGTGTCTGTTTTTTCCAGGTAAAAACCTGGAGGATTTATCTGGAGAAAACTCAAAAATGGTTCCGTAAAATGTTGATACCCAGCTTATCACTAGATTTTTTGTAAGCCCAAAGTCAAAATGATGTTGGAGGTTCTTTCTCAGAAGAAACTTTATCTACATGTGACAATCTAAATGTGGGTTTCATATGAATTCCTCCCTGGGACAAGTACATAGAAATTTTGACGTGCAAGCCAGCCTGTCAGGTTGTGATATAAAGTGATAATTATTTTTAATTCTTTTCCTTTCAGAAAACCCACAAGACATTCTCATAATCTATGAAGAAGATTCAGAAGAATGGGCATTGTATTTAAAGTCAATATTCAAGCACATCACATTAGAAAACGGAATCTTGCCTTTCAATATAGATTCTGCGTCTCTTCACCACTTGGAGCTGGAATCCTTGTGCTCTTACAGATGCAAACTACTGATATTGTCGAGTGGGCTTCTAAACTGCCTGGATTTAAACAAAAGTATTTTTTTGGAGGAGGTTCTTCAGCCTCCTGAAAAAGTGGTTCTTCTGCTCTGCGGGGTTGAGAATTCAGCCATTCTGCACGAGATACTCAATACGAACAAAAGCAATCGGGTGATTACCACTGATCAAAACCCAGAAGTCTACCTGGCAGTAATTGCTGACATTATTCAACACGGTAATATTTTTTAATTAACAATTTAATTTTTAAAAATTGTGATTGTGGTATAATACTTTTAGGAGGGTTTTAAAATATTCTGAAATATAAAATATGTTCTGAAGAATTTTACAAACCCAGATTTAATCCTAATTATGATTGGTTCACTTCTTACTTCAACTGTTAGTCCTAGATGGTGAAATTCGTAATTACCTGCTTTAGAGTATGACTTTACTTACTTCATAATACTCAGATGGATCAAACATAATTTCTCTGACAAGTACTTTAACTCATAATGTAAAATGAGATTCTAAACAGGTGCATTTTGTTACTGCCATCCATGAGTTGGACAAAATAAAGTCTTCCATTAAAAACATGTGTGTAAAATCTCATTTTACATTACCAATTTATAATTTTTATAGAAATTTATAATTTTTTATAGAAACTTTTGAGTATTCTCCAACAATATTCATAATCAGCTAATACATCTAGGTCAACTTGCAAGACAAAATAGATACAGTAAGGATGTGGATTTAGTGGGTCCATCTGCATGGTGTTTTCCATTCCGTGCGCCCAACTCTTCACCTTAATGCTACTGTGAAGCTATTTAATGTTTGCGGGCTGCTGGAATGGTAAATTGGGATATCTTGGATTCCTCTGTTTTGTTTATAAGGGAAGGAATTATGCAGTTGGTTCTGCCCTAGTGGTTCATCTGTCTAGACTTTACTGGATCAATAATGTGAGAATGCACACGGGGAGGCAGCACTCACACTCCTCTAACTGTGATCATGTTGCTCAAACATGCATAACATGTAAAGAACATATTCCTGTTCAGCCCTAAAGTCACATTGAGACATAATGAAAAAGTGGCACTGGGATATAAATTATGTACTTTTCATATGGCTCTCTTAAAATGCAAAGAGTGACAATATAAACACTGAATTTATTGTGTGCTCTCATTTTTAATGCACAAATTAATAAGGATAGGTAGGTAAAAATTCATGCATACAATGAACTGAGGTGGATTTTTCAGGACAAAATAATTGTGCATTGAATGAATTCTATGTAATTCAAGTCGAGTTGTGCACATGGAACAGAAATTTCCCACCTTCTGCTTCCCAGCACATCCTTCTGTGTTCCCTACAGAACTGCTGCAGCAAGTCCATGAGCTTTTGGGATTAGCACAGGGTACTGTGTAGTGGTTTGCAGTGAAGGGGGAATCACTGCACATCTCACATGATCAGAAATAGACCTGGATTTCAGCACTTAGCATTTTGATATGCTTCTACTGCTGACAGGAGTATGTTCTCTGTTCCGTTCATCACTGGAAATCTGGAATTATGTCTTTGATTTCCTGTAACTTCTACAAGGTTATTTCAGTTTGGCTAATGGAGGACAGAGCCTTGCCTTGGGAAGCAGCTTGAGCTGCCACTGCCTGGTGTATGAGTAATCTATAATGCAGTGGACCACGGCACAGATGTTGAGCAGTATTTTAGAGAAAATAGGACTGAAATACAAACTCCAGTAAGGTTATTACTAAATCGGACACAAAGTGGCAACACAATACATTCTTTAAGTAGTTTTTTTGTTTTTTAATGCACAGTTTGGGTACCACAGTGAAACATGTGCACACCCAGCAACCAATAGCAGATTGGCAGGGAGCAAACCTACCAAAGTCCATGCAGGAGAGCCTGGCTCTGCACTGCAGTCACCTGCATGGAGGTAGCTGCTGGTGAGCTAGTTGCTATGTGAGTCAGCTTGAGAAAGGGACCCGGAATCAGGGTTGCCAATTTGGGATTTGGAAATTCTTGGAGATTTGGGGATGGAGCCTGGGGAGGGTGGTGTTTGGGGAGGGTTGTAATGTTGGTGGGGTATAATGCCATACACTCCACTCTCCAAAGCCCTCATTTTCTTCAGAGTAGGGTTGCCAGGTCCTACCTGGCAGCTGGCGGGGGCATCCCAGGTCCATTCCTGGATCTTCTGCCATGCATGCAAAGCGTGTGCGGTGTGGTGATATCACCTGGAAGTGACATCATCACATCACCACCTTCAGGGAGGTGACACTCTATAGTTTGTAGGTGATTTTACCATAGAGTTTTGCCAACACAGTTGTTTCTACAAACACCTGTCCTTATACCTCAGCTATCACTTTCTCTAAATTCTGGAGAATAAATTGTTCACATTCAGAATTCCCTACCTTCAGTGGAATAATCTTCTAACCATTAGCCTACACTGATTAAAGAAAGTCAGCTGACCATTGTGGGATATTAGCCTGTCAAAGGAATGGCCAGACAGCGGCCATAACTAGGGCTGCTACTTCTGGGAAATTCCAGGTGATTTGGGAGCCTGTGAAGGGTGGAATTCAGGGAGGGGAGCTCCATGGGGATGTGATTGTGATACCATAGAGTCCACCCTATGAAGCTGCCATTTTCTCCTGGGGAACTGATTTCTGCTATCTGGAGATCAGTTGTAATTCCAAACTCCAGCCCCTACTTGGAAGTTGACAACTTTTGGAAGTTTTTCAACAGAGGCCAGATGGCCATCTGACAGCAGTGCTGTTTCGTGAACTCAGGCAGATCATGAGAAGGAGGACATGAAGGGTTGCCTCAGTGCTTAGTTCTTGTGGCCCTTTCTTACACACCAAGGGAAATAATGATTGCCACTTTGGGGTCAGGCAGCAATTTTTCTCCTGGCCAGTTTCGCTAGTGATCCTGGAGGTTTTTTGCCATTTTTTGGGTGTGGAGCAGGGGTCACTGTGTGTGTGTGGGGGGGGGGGGGATATTTGTGAATTTCCTGCATTGTGCAAGGGGTTGGACTAGATGACCCTGGAGATCCCTCCCAACTCTATGATTCTATGATTCTAACCCTTGCCATCACAGCACTGTGACTTTGTTTTTGTTGGAATGTAGACTAGAGAGTTAGCAAAAGATTTTACAGACAAGATGGAATCTAAGGGGGATATAAAAGAATATAGAAGCTTAAACTTTTCTCCTTCTGTGGTTTATGCTCAAACATCCACTCATGCTTACTGCTGGAGTATCTGGTTTAAAGAACTAGAAATAAATCAGTTGGTTCAAGTTTTCATATATAAGCAAAGTGCAATTCTTTCTTCATTTCAGAATTAAAAAGTTGGGAAGCTTGCTCGTTCTGTATGCAAAGTGCCCATTTGGTGAAGTTAAAGGTCATTCCTCCGTACTGTGTGCATTACAGATTGCTCAACAACATTCAGTATGTAGCGTCTTATTATGGGTTTTTCTTGTCCATCAGAAGCTTACAAGAAAAAAAATATTATGAATATAAAAGTAACACTCAAAGCTTATTAAATAGGCATTTAATATGCATGGGCATGAATGCTATGCCCATTTGTCTTATTTTCATGCTAGAATACTTATGGTGAAATGCAGGAATTGTGATCCACTGGGCCTGTGAGGAACTCTTTTCCAAACCACTGTATGTACCTCAGTTTTCTGGAATGTCTGGCTACAAATAATGATTCAGCAGTATTTTAGAAGAACCCACTCACTGAGGACCTTTGAGGACCAGTAAATGTCAGTGTTCGAATGCTGAACTGTAACACACTCAACTGCTTTGGGCACTTGTTAAAATTATATCAACTAGAAGTTATTTTCACTAGGAAAAGTGGTTATGGAAAGAAGACAGGGTTGTACATTCTGTAAGGAGATTCCCCAGACTGACTCAGGTCAGGAACATGGTACGGGCCAACGGCCCTTCTCTAGACACCACATTCCCTGATCCAAATTATGCAGCTCTCATGTGGGGGTTGAGGAGAAGCCACAGCTCACATCAGACTTTTATCTATCTATCTATCTATTTAACAAAATGTATATCCCACCTTTCTGCCCTCATTTATTTATTTATTTGAATTTATATCCCGCCTAGCCAGCACAAAGCGGCCACCATGATGGCTAACAAGTTTAAAGCCTACATAATAAAGATCGCACCTAAAATCCATTAAAATAAATTTTAAAAAACCCAAGTCATTAAAACCGGAGCTAAAATGAATGCAAAAACATTTTTAAAAATTAAAACATTAGGTAAGATGGGAACCCTAGACTGTACCTGTGCATTCTATTATGTGTGAATTGCAGCTGACATAATAGACTGTGTTTCCCTATAGCAGCAGCCAAAAAATTCAGAATATTGTACTGTCATTAGAGACCCAGTATTATGTTTAGATTGTCAGACTGAGGGTTTTTATTTTGTATTAGTAAAAAAATATATAAGTTTACAAAAAGCAAATTAAAAAATTGTCAGTGTAGGACTTAAAATGTCTATTATTAGTTAGTATCAAAAATCTGTATACGTTGACAAAGAGCAGTTATTTTTAAGTGTAGATACCCATTATTCTCCTTAAGTATCTAACCATGTTTATAGTCATAGCAGTTCAATTGGTAACTTGTAAGTAGACATTTTCCTGTTCTGAAAACAAGCTTTCAGCCTTTCAGTGGAAGCTGTAATCTCACAAATTTTAAATCCTGTTACTTGAAAAAAAAGTTCTTGAGGCAAATTTCTGTATAATGTAGCGACATGATGCACCCTCTGGTCCCACTTGGTTTGTTTCCAGTCTGGCCACAAAAGTGAGCAAGTGCTTCATATTCTGAAAATGTGTGTTTGGTACTCTTCCCTTTTTAAATATATATTATCCCTTCTGTTGAAAAAGAGAGAGACTTTCAAGTAACTTTGAGCTGTGTGAGAATGGATCAGCTTGCCAGTTTATGGGCAAGGGTAATTTAGGCACAAGAATGCAATTCTGTACCCCTGGATTTATACCAGAAATTGCAAACTTTACCTTGAAAGCAAGATATAGTGATTTAGAAGCCAAAAGTTTTTCCTTTATGTGCTAAAGTCCTCCCCCCCCCCCCCCCCCAGCTTGAATCTGGTTGCAGCATTTTGATTGAGCGGTATGGTTATTAGGAACCTCTTAGGGATCTTAAGTGTCTAGCTTTTAACAGTTTTATTCCATTCATCACTTTGGATGTCTCAATTATCTCTTCAGTTTGTCTGTGAACTAAACACTCGAAGGCTGTTCACATCTCTTAGGACCTTGTCGTATTTCCTCGCATAATTCTGACCCCTGCTTCTTTCCCTGTCTGCATCTTTTGAGAAAGTGACCAAACAGAACACAGTATTGAATCCATTCTTTCCCCATAAATATCTCCGGATCTATGCTTTTGCACCGGGTTTGAGTACCACTTCTTATAGCTGGAGCAGCTGCTTAATCAATAGCTCTCTTTCTCACACCTCTCTTCAGTGCTAGTGAAGGATCAGGTAGCGAATGCTTGAGGGAGCCAGGATGAGGCATTATTGCAGCCTCCATGATGAGTTTGAGCTGTCTAAGGAAGATGGAGTATACCTTTCCAGCAGAGGAAATGCCATAAAGCTCAAGGACCTCTTAACTGAGATTGTAGAGCACTTGAAAGTTAGGGGCAGCCACATCCCAAAAGAAAAGCCTTTTAGGAAACTCTAGGTGTGATATAGTGGCTCAAATAGTAGTCAGTGTCTCTGGGCGATTCTGTATCTAGCATTTGCTCTACAGTTTCTCAACTGGGAGGGAAAAGTGCAGCTCAAAACCACATCCAAATACCTCAGGGCAACTGCAGTCACCCCTGAATGGCCATAAAATGGGCCATAAATCTATGCAGAAGGTACCATAAAAATCCAATGATCAAAGAAAGTGAAAGCCGCATATAGTGTGGAAGCTACCATAAAATGTGATGATCAAAGGAAGTGAAACCAGCATTCAATGCAGAGGGGAATTTCTGTTCCAACATGGGTTTCATAAAACAGCAGTGTGAAAAGCCAATCTTTGTAATGCATTGTTAAGACACAGGTCTATCCTACCTGTGTCTTAGAATCGTCATCATCATCATCACCACCACCATTGATTTCTAAACTGCCCTCCCCCAGAGGGCTCAGGGCGGTATACATCATATTTAAGAGACAATTCAGTTAAAAGCATCACAATAAATAAGTTAATTAGTTTAAAACCAGACAAGCAATCATAATTTCCAATAGAACGACTGTGCACAGAAATTTGGTGGGCAGCATCCTAGGTAAATCAGGAACAGAGAAATCAATGTGAATTAGAACAGCCAGAAATCTCTTTGGCGTCATGCTTAAGAAATCAATAGAATATTGTGTCATTGTAGATTTAATATTTCAGCTCTTCGTCTGCTCCAATACGTGGAGTAATTCTCTGGCACACAGGAAAGCTATCTCTGATGGCTTTAAGCCAGCAAAATGTCCCTGTGTGTGGAGGGAACTCTCTGCTGTTTCCACCCAGAATTAGTTGATGGCATGATATTACTCAGAAAATGAATTTTTAAAAATCCATTTTTTTTCATTATCATGCAACATTCTTTCCCTAGTCATTTTATGGCTGTGCAGTTTCAAATTGTCAAGGGCACATTTTTTTCCAGGGCTATGTTTCAAAACATTGTCAAATAATCCTCACATTTTTGTATGAACAAAACAACCCACCCCCCAAAAGAGACAGTTGCTGATAGATCTTTTGCAAATCCTTTGATTCTGTAACGGAAATGGGAGGGGGGGAAGCAAGGTCATAGGTTCCCTGTGGAAAGGGCATCCTGGGGGAAAAGAAGTGGTGACGGTCATAGAATGTGTTTCCTGATGATAGATTACTAATGTTTACATTTAATGGGAAGGGATGCGAACATTTTTGGTGTGGCCAAAACCATACATATTGGGGTTTTTCCTCTGTGGAACAATATCAGGCCTGGCACAGGTGGTCGTGGTGGTATTTTCCCCCCTAAAAAATCCCCTATGAAGTCACACTCTTTACAGATTTATTTTTCAATACTATAAGAGATGGCAAACACATCTATATCATTTTTATCCTGTATTTGAAAGTACAGTTCAAACGGTGTATTTAAAATCTTCCTCCTTCATCATTCGTTTTCCCCATAACCTCTCATCATTAGCTAATACTTATTATCTCGCAGTTTGTTGGCAAGTAAGAGGCAAGTGCATACTTTCTTTGACACTTATTTTCTCATAAGAGTTATTTATCATCCCCTTTGATATTAGACTTGCTAATGCCAACAGAGATATTATAGTCTCCAACTTTTACAACCAAACTACAAAGATCAGAAAATGCCTGCACTATATGGCATTATACTATGCTGAGGTTCCTCCCCTCCCCTCCCCAAACCCTGCCCTCTCCAGCCCTCCCCCCCAAAAAATCTCCAGGTATTTCCCAAACCAGAGCTGGCAATCCTACTTAATATCCTGGCAACAGTTCTGACTGAGAGCTAGTGCAGCATGGTGGTTAAGAACATGAGTCTCCGGCTGGTTAAAATCTTAGCTGAGCCATGATGGCCCAATCTGCATTTGCTATGTAAAGCTGTTTGGTTCTGCTGTGGTGCTGGCTTCCCATTTGGCTCAGTATAAAGCTCTCCTCTGTCTGCATCTGGATGAAAGTTGTTTAGGGAGAGTGCGTGAAAGAGGGGGGAGGAGCAGCCTCCCACAGGCAGACGATTGGATTTTCAGCTAACTTGTTTCCTTTGTGACAATTTGTGACTCTCCTTAGAAAAGATGGGGGGGGGATTCAGCTCCAGTTGTCTGCTTTTTGCTCACAGCGGCTAGGGTGTGGGAAGAAGCAATTGTAGCACCTTAAAACCAAATCCAGATAAGGCAATGAGACACTGTAGTGATCTTGGAGTCACCAATAAATGGCAATAAAATGATGCAGACAGCCGATGCTGAGATGAAACAATAAGAGAGTGGATGTGGCATGAAATGCAGACAGAAATTTGTGAGACGATGTGAGATCATTAGCACAATGGTGGGAAATACCAATGCAGATTGGACCTACATCTCCAGAAGACTTTAGCTAAGCCACTGCCAATCCACATCTGTAACATGCCATTATTTATCTTGGTTTACTTTCACATAGGTGTTGCAAGGATTACTGAAGTAGGTCCAATCTGTTTAATAGTCTGTAGATGAGCTGTAATTCCAGGTGGTCCCCAGGTGCCCCCTGGAGGCTGACATCCATATACACCATGCCACTGAGAGACTCCTAAATCCTTCACAAAAATGTGTTTGTGGGCAGAAGACAAAACTTCAGGGGATCTCTGAATTGAAAAGAGCACACTCTAGAATCTTTGTCAGTTTGTATAGGATTTCATTTATCCAAAGTCTGCAGAATGCCTTCAGACAAAGAAAGGATCTGTTGATGGCAGTGCCTAAGTACCTGTTGAGGCCTGTAGTAATGTAATATTGATTGGATTTTTTTTCTTTTGAAAAGTTCATGGCATCCCTGCTCCTCATATGTTCAAATCAGATTGGCTGTGGTATTACAAGGAAAGCCTTGTTTGTGTTCAAACAAAAGAAAAGTGTAGAAACTGCAGCTGATACAAAAGTCTCAAAATGGAGTCATGGGGGACGTTGGGTAGAGCAAGTAATTATTTCATAGTTAGACTGTTTCTGTCTCATCTTTCAGCCACAGGATTTGGAGGCTCCCTCCAATAAAAACACAACACAATAAAACCCAAAAACAACTCATTTAAAACAACATGGCACGATATCAGTGCTAAAACATTTTAAAATCCATGAACTTCATCAAAACCAGAGCAAAATTTATTGCAGAGGAAATTTGGGATGTTGTTGTTGTTGTTGGATGTTTTCATTATATATTGTAATCTGCCTTGATCCATGCCAAGAGGTGGAATATACAGGTTTTATTAAAGGTTAAAAAATATATCCACCTCATACACAAAACCCAGCTGATCCATAAAAGTCCTGGATATATTTAAAAAAGTTTTAGACAGGATGCCAGCACAGCAAAGGCCCTGTCTTGTTTAGCAATGCACCTTGTTTTCGGTAGGGAGTCACCTGGAACAGGACCTCTGAATATGGATTGTTGGTGGATTGGCATCTCTTTGCAATACCTCTGCGCACACACACACACACACACACACACACACACACACACACACACACACACACACCCTGGTCCATAGGGTTGCCAACCTCCAGCTGGGGCCTGGAAATCTCCCAGAATTACAACTGATCTCTAGATGACAGGGATCAGTTTCCCCAGGAGAGTGGATTGTATGGCACTGTGCCCCACTGAGGTCTCTCCCCTCCCTAAACCAACCTGTTGAATTCCTTCCCTTCCCCAAGCACCCTCCCCAGGCTCCACCCCCAAATCTGCAGGAATGTCCCAACCTGAAGCTGGCAACCCTAGCCCTGAAAGATAAACACATGAAGTTGCCTTATACTGCATCAAGTCATTGGTCTGTCAAAGTAAATGTTGTCTACTCAGACTGGCAGTAGCTCTCCAGAGTCTGAGTCAGGTCTTTCACATCACCTCCTATTGGATCTTTTTAACTGGAGTTGCTAGGGATTGAACCAGGAACCTTCTGTATGCCAAGCAGATACTCTACACTTGAGCCACTGACCCTTCCCTAAAGGTCTCCAAAACAGTAATGATGTACTTCACAGAGGATGTTAACAAAATGTGTTGCTCTTTCAGGTCAGCCTTAGTTTTTAATCACAGCAAAATCTACCATAGATTTTCTACCTTTCTTGTCTGGAGGTCAGTGCAATATGTAAGAGATGGGAAGTCTGCAGTTTTGCAAATGCTTGCTTCTCATGCGAAGTTCCAGGATATGTTCCTGCTTGGCATTCAAAAGAGAGCCTGCCACCAGACACAC
This sequence comes from Lepidodactylus listeri, assembly GCA_029233225.1. Classification (NCBI taxonomy): domain Eukaryota; kingdom Metazoa; phylum Chordata; class Lepidosauria; order Squamata; family Gekkonidae; genus Lepidodactylus; species Lepidodactylus listeri. Next base: position 28,721,133 of record JARCFY010000009.1, read on the forward strand.
TGCTGCTCCTGCTGCTACCCACTTCTCCATGGAGACATTGGCTGGTGAAATTACAGTGTGGGCGTATGGCATATTTGGTGTGTGGTGACATTAAAATGCCTGCATGGTGGCGTCACATGATCTCATACTTGGGCACACAGTAGCCGAGCACTCTTCAGCAGTGGGAGGGATGTGAAATTGCTTGGATGTCCATTTCTGGGTATCACCTGACTCCAAGCTGAAGTTTTCTAGCAGGGGCCTCAAGAGCCCTTCTTGCATAGATGTGACGATTCAGTTGAGTGCTCTAAAGTTGCAAGGGATCACTGCTTGGTGGATTACTGATGCAAAGTCTGTATTATATTCTGCTTTAAAACTCGCCAAGTAAAACTGTGCTTTCTGTCTGAGGTCATAATAAGGTATTGATTTCAGATCCAAAAAGGCGCTGTAGCACACAAAGTTGGTCCATTCAGATAGAAGCCTTTAGAATCAAAATGTTCTGCACAACAGCATGGCTATCTCTTGTACATCCTACTGACACTGAGGGGTTTGTGGCATAATGGCTGAGCCGCTAATCATGCAATGTTCATTAATGTTCTTAGTAGACAGGAAAATATGAACAGCACATCTTTGTGACAAGAACTGAAAGCTTGCACATGGATGTGTATTTTCAGTTCTCTCTCTCTCTCTCTCTCTCTCACACACACACACACACACACACACAAACACACACACACACTTTAATCCTTTTTTGTTGTTGTCAAGTCACAGCCCACTCATGGTGACCCATAGGGTTTTCAAGGCAAGAGACGTTCAGAAGTGGTTTGCAATTGCCTGCCTCTGTGTCACAACCCTGGTATTCCTCAATGGTTTCCCATCCATATACTGACCAGGGCTGACCCTGCTTAGCTTCTGAGATCGGATGAGATTGGCTAGCCTGGGCTCTCCAGGTCATGGCTTTGATCATACACAGCATTTAAAAAGTACTATACTCTTTATCATAACCAGAGGGTTAGGAGACACAATCGGCTGCTCCACATAGGCTGTTGCAATTTGCAGCTCCATGAACTCCCTGTGGGCAGGGAGAGGAAAAATAAACTTGGAGGGAAGCATTTACTTACTGGAGAACAAGTGGCTGAGGAGCCACCTGAACCGCTGCATCCTGAGGACAGGTGACTGGTGCATGCCTGCAGTAAAACCCCTGTAACACTACAGGGCTCTTTTTAAACTAGCTTTTAAAAATCTCATGTGCCAGAGAGGGTGCCTACTGAGCTCTGTGCTGTCCAGTGGTGTGCTTTGATTCTGACATAGTGGACAGCCTCAGCATACATGAAAGAATGAGCAAAACTGCTTGCTGGCTTGCCAGGTCTCAGTGGGAAGGGAGAGCTGCTGCATGAAGCCTTGCTGAGATGTCTAAATAGCAGGGGAGGTTTGATGCTTTGTTCAGTCACAGAAATCATGGCAACAGCAATCATCTTCTTTAGGACTTCTTTTTGTGGCAAGCCTATGGAAGCATCAGCAGCTCTTAACAAGTCCTTATTTGTTTTTGGTTTGGGGGCGAGGGAAAACTCTAGGAGCCTTTAGCCACCACTCCCATCGGCTACTGTCTCCTAGCCTACAGCCCCATCCATCTCTAGGATCTGCCCTGCTTGGCTGGTCTCCACACCATCCATTTATTTCCTCCTGCACTCAGTTGGGCACTACATCCGCCTCCTGAGCTACTCTGGTTGTGGAAAGTGCTGTTTCCCCTAAATGTTCTTTTCCCCAAGGTGGTCAGCATCCACCCATTTGCTCTCATGTAAATAAATCTATGAGAATAATATTATTCCATCATTCTGCACTAATGCACATCCTGGGACATGCTCTGAAGACACAAGGCACAACCCCCTTGCTGAAGTTAAGAAGGTCTGATTTGGATGATTTACTTATTTGGATATTTATACCCCATTTCATCTCCCCAAAGGGGACCCAAAGAAGATTAGAACACTGTTCTCCTCTCTTCCATTTTGTCCTCACAACAATCAGGCTGTAAAGTAGGCTGATAGAGAGAGATTGGCCCCCAAGATCAGCCAGTGAGCATCTGGGGCGGAGTGAGGGGTTTGAATCTTGGTCTTCCGGACCACAGTCCCAAACTGCTACATCAGGCTGGCTCATATTGAATTAGTGCCTGGTTGGACTTCCATGACTTCCATGATCTAAGAAAGGTGGGGCATAAATGTAATAAATATAATAGAGCAATATGGAAGTCTGTATCTTGTGAAATATGACGTTTTCTCACCAGCTTGGAATAGACTGAATTTTGCTGATATATGCATTGTATATTTTACTGTAGAATTTAGCCTTTAATTATTTATTGTATGTTCCTTTCTGTTGTAAGCCACCCTGAGCCCTGCTTGTAGGGAAGGGCGGCCTAAAAAAATTAATCAAATAAATAAATAAAGAGAAGCAGTAGAGGAAACATGGTCTTTGGAATAGGCAGATCCATCCTCCAGCCTTTCAGAGGTGGGTTGGTCTTCTGGCTCTGACCACCACATATTTTTTGGCCTAGCCCATCATCACTCACTGTCCATCATTGCAGCCCCTTACACCTATGGAACCTAAGTTGTGATCCTGACTGCTAGGCAGTATGCATGCTTAGGATTGTATTGCTAGTTATCATGACACCTGGCAACATTGTGGAAAAAATTACATAGTTCCTGAGGCATGCATGGTAGAAGCAAGTCTTGATACATCCTTAATGCATAACTCATTGAATGATAACATATGAAGTGACCCTTATGTATACAGATGCACATTTGAAACCTGTAACCAATACATTGATTAATCGCCAGGCTTCTCAAAATTCTAGCTCAGCAGTCATTTTTTGTGATGACCCTTTGATAGGACCATATTCTCTCCTCCTCAGCTCCTTTGCATGAATAGAAAACCTGGAGAGGGGAGAATCATGACTCTCCCCTTGTGCAGGATTTCTGCAGAGGGGAAGGCAGAAATGGCAAGAAGGGCTCATGACACGTCAGCGTCTGACTGCTCAAAGGCTAAAGTGAGATTCTGATCCTGGAAGAGTGGGATGGACATGGCTCATTTCATAGCAGGAGTTCCTTTGCATATTAGGCCACGCCCCTGATGTAGCCAGTCCTCCAAGAGCTTACAGTAGCTCCTGTAAGAAGAGCTCTGTAAGCTGTTGGAGGATTGGCTACATCAGGGGTGTGTGGCCTAATATGCAAAGGATGGATATTTGTGCTGCTGAGAATCTAGGCCAGGGACGAATTCCAAAGGGGCAGAATGACTTGGTGACAAAATCTGTGGACGACGTTAATCGCCCAAACAAATGAAATCATTATTTCAGGGGTTGTTGAAAGTCCAAAAGAAGAACAATATTTTTTTTTAGCCAATAACTGAGTATCTGTAGCAACCAGCAAGTTGGTAGTTAAAATCCCTCAATGTTTCTTCACTTTGCTTTTCATAACCCTGCAGAATCCAAAAGCCTCTTGCTCATCATATAATCAGACTTGCGTAACAGCCCGGCAGTTTAGGTTTTGAAGCATCTAACCATTTGCAGTGCCCTGTGCCCTCCGCTATGAGTACGTGATGTTTTTTCCCTCGTTTCCAACACTAATTGGATGAAAACTGCTTACACCTGGTAAAGAGAATTGACTGAGTTAATAAAGTGAATTATTCTGTGCATCAAATGGAGCTCATCACTACTGAATTTTATTGTCAGTATAACCTGGCAATGCAAAAATAAAATAGTGGGTCCTATATATGCAAAATGCAAAAATTCTGATCAACTTATGTATGCTGTGGTTTTATGTGGCTGCTTTATGCTCGGCAGCAGCCCTAAAGCGCATTCGTGGACATTCTCCAGGTCTGAATCTATGTTACATTTAACAATAAAACGTATAGTACAGAGGACAACCATTAATCTGTGGTTAGCTGCATAGTTATCTCACATAAATAACTAAGAGCAATGTGTTTCATCAAGTATCGGCATTTCTTAGGTTCTTAAGAATGTAGGCATTGTATGTAGCAAAATTAAAATCAATACACCTTGCCCAGTGGTACCATCTAGGACACACAAACAAACAGGAAAAACAAGAGGACCAAAGCACTTAAAATACCTAAACCTAAGTGCTCAGGCTTATTTAGGATTACAGATGCAATCCTATACAGATGCAATCCTATACAGAGGCTGAAAAACAACTTCACAGCTTGTTTTTAAATCCTGGTTAAGACCATGGTTAATGTAACCATGGTTACAATTGCTGCAGATGTAAGTCTAAACCAAGGGCAACAGAGGAGTGATTGTGGCTCAGTGGCAGAGCATCTGCTTGGCATGCAGAATGTCTGAGGTTCCATCCCTGGTACCTTCAGTTTAAAAGGAATAGGTAGTAGGGAATGTGAGAGATTCTACCTGAGACACTGGAAAGCTGCTGCCTGTTAGAATATACAGTACTGACCAATGACCAGACTTGGTATAAGTCAGCTTCATTTTTCATCAGGGGAAGGAGACTGCCAACTCCCAGAGATGGGAGGGATGAGGGTGGGGGGAGAGAGAGTTCCTGATTGCAAACCATTATTTGCAGAGTGCAATTGTTACATCAATGCTGTGCTGTTCCTGGTCCTCTTGCAAATGTAAGATGAACAATTACCAGGGAATGCTGCAAACTTCATGTGCAAAAATGTAATCAACAGTCGAGGCTCACCTAGTTCACAATGCCTGTGGAATGCTGAGCTGAATACCTTGCATGTTTGCCTTAATGATTTGCTCACAATTATGAACGAACAGCAATTCAGTTATATTTCATATCTGCGAACTGGAGGCATTCAGCACTGCCACTCCTAACTCATGCTCAGAATGCACTGGTTTGCTTGGACTAGATATACTTTTCGGGGGATTTAAGTATCCCCCTATAGTTTTTAAAACTTTTCAGACTTTTTCTGCATACCTGGGGAGTGCCCTAAGTGTGCAGGAAAATCTGTTTGCCCCCCCCCCCAAGTGCCCCCGATGTGTGGATTTAGATATCAGCACAGAGTGGGCGTCTTGGCTATTAGTATATAGATGTGCTGTTTTTGCACTTGTGGTCTTGGTGGCATTTATTTTATTGGTGCTTGCTCAAAACTGATAGGACTATTGTATTTCCCAGGCATAAGTGCAAAAATGCATAAATCTAGTTACAAACAGGGACAGGCTCAGTGTTGGGTATCAGGCAGGGAGACAAAATGGGCATGGCTGGAACACAAGTCATGTGGCTCTCCCCACCCCAGCCTGATGGTGGCAACCAAAGAGAGCCTATGACAACCAGCCTCATTTGGAAGCTTTTACCTGTCAGTTCCATTGGGGGAATGGATGGGACAGGAGGTGCATTAGGGGAGAGCTGTGGCAAAGAATTTACTGTCTGGGCTTGATGGACGGTGAGATAGCCAGTGTGCATGTAAGAAGTATTTGCCGCCTGGACCCAAGTAAATTAAGTCAGCCCGGCAAAATGAACAACTCCCCCCCACCCTCCTAACAGAACTAAAACACCACATTTTTAATTGATGGGTTACCATATACCAAGGATGATGGATGAAGGATGGGAAATTAGTGTGAGAACTAATTAGTGTGAAAACACTAATTTTCTATCAAATTTCAAATGTCAAAAAAACATTGTTTGTTTAGATGCATAAACCTGCTCACATTGTGAACAAATTGCCATCTGAACAGTGGAGTGATCCGGTGTCTCTGATAATAACTAGTGGTGATGCTGAAGTCCAAAATCACTAGTGGGTTCATTCATATGACAAACTGGCACCTTGTAATGGTTGCCTCCAATCTCACCCGAGAGTTCATATCAGAAGTCTTCCCTCCTTCCACCTCCTTCCTACCTACTCAGTTAAGTAGCAGGAGGGAAGGAGGTATGGAGATTTCCCTCTCATTGGATCTGTGATTGCTGCTGGGAGAGCATCTCAGACAACAGGGACACATCACAGTCCAGGGTGAATGACAATCCTGATATAGTCATTCATTGCTCTGGGAAAACTATGTATTTCCCAGGATCCTTGATGCCTGGAACAGTTTAAAGACAGTTTAAGACTCCAGAGAGGGCTCTGACCTGGATAGCCCAGGCAAACCCGATCTTGTCAGATCTCGGAAGCTAAGCAGGGCCAACTCTGGCATGTAATTGGAAAGGCAACCTCCAAGGAATATCAGAGGCAGGACGCAGAGGCAAGCTATCAAACCACCTCTCTGAAAAATGTCCACGCCCCCAGTAGGGTTGCCAGAAGTCATCCATGACTTTCAGGCAAGCATACACACACACATGCACACCCACCCACAAATATAGATATATAAAAAGACTCCAGAGAGGGAGGGAGAGAAAAAGATAGCTCTCCATACTGCTACTAAACAGCAGCACAGTGGGGCTTGGGGGGGGGGGGCATGAGAGTAGAAAAGTGCATCGGAAACCCGCTGTGCCCCCAACAATGTCATCAGAAGTGCAACTGATGGGTTTGGAAAAACTGGTGTAATACCATTCAAATCAGCACTTGCAGAAATCTTGTCTGAAAGAATGTGTTCCATTGTAGATATAGTTTAAGCAGGGTGTTGGCAAGTTGGAAAGAATTCACAATCCAAGCACAAGAGCTACCTCCATTCTATGCTCATTTATATCAAAGTAATCCCCATAGATTTTGATTTTTGCTGACTTCCAAGTAAGTATGCTTAGGAGATCAGCCAACATGTCTACAAGACGAATCACACAACGAAAGCCTGGAGAAAATGGGCGTTGTTTACTTAGGAGAAAGAAGATTAATAAAAGGGTTTGTTGACAGTATTGAAAGGATGTCAGAAAGATGAAAACCATTGTTCACTCTTTGCTCTGAGAACATGGATAGAAGCACCTGGTTAATCTACAGGGAGGCAGGTTTGAATTACACATTTGGAAAGTTCTCCTAACTCAAAGAGCAATTCTGCATCATTGGTGAGTCTCAGGCTCAAAACAGAAGAGACACTGGAAGATGCATGAACAGGTCTTCTGAAGCAGGATGGCCTGCTGTGTGGGGCCCCACTTGGAGTCAGGGCTCCATGGGAAGAGGATATGGGGCTTGACCCTTCCACACCCATGTGGTTTCACAAATCAAGAAAACAGCATACCATGTCCTTGCAGTATTACAGCCCTTGAAAGAAAAAAGACAGGGACCAACATTTTTTTCCAGTTAAGGACTAATAACAACATTGGGGTTTGTCTTTGATTAGCAAAACCCTCCCCACATGGCCCACACAGGGCTCAAAACCAGCCCCAAAGTAACTTCCTTCTACTGCTTCCTTTCCCAGGGCTGCTCCTGCAGTCGCACCCTAACTTGCTTTTTCCCCAGCTCTCTCAGAGGCTCCTTGCTTCCTGCCCGCCTTTTGCCTCCCCCCCTTCATTCCCTCCCTCCCTTTCTCTCTCTTTCACACACACACAGAAAGACAGAGGGTCCCAGTCACATGTGCCAGATAACGCGGGGGGGAGGGGAGTGAGGCTATTTGCTCTGTAGTAATTTGACCTGTCACTGCATGATCTGACACAACAGCAGGTGAATCGGGTTTTTTTCTTCGCTGCGTGTTTCCAGTGCGCTTTATTGAGGGATCGCTGATGCAATGGGAGCACACTGGAACAATCACACGGGAACTTCCATCTGCGGCCCATTGCAAACCACTTTGATACTGCTCTTTCCCAGGTATTTTTTAACCCCGCTTCTTCGGCGGAGTGCAACAGGTTGCTGGCGGGAGCAGGACACTTGCCAGATGTTATCCTGTGATCGTGCCCTTAAAATCCACCTGGCATTTGTGGCTATTGCATGGCTAATTCTCCATGTGACTGGGCTCAGAGGCTGTAGTCACACACACTAAATAATCCACTTTCAATGTACTTTCCAACTGGATTTTGCCAGTTCACACAGTAAAATCCAGTTGGAAAGTGCACTGAAAGTGGATTGTAACCACAGCCAGAGACAGCCTCATGGCTGCTTCCTGCCAGAGACAGAAAAAGACAAGCCTGCCTGCCTGCACCTCCCCCCTTTCTCTCTCTCACACAGAGATCTCTTCTGCTTTCTTCTCCAGGGCTGCTCTGCCTCTTTTTTTGGTAGGGAGGAAGAGGAGGAAAAAAGAGAAAATAAAATTGGAGTCCAAGCTTTAAGACCAACAACATTTTATTCCAGATATAAGCTTTTGTGTGCAAGCACACTTCTTTGGAGGAGGGTGGGAGGGTGGGTGGATTCTTCTGACAAGCACAATGTACATTGAGGAAATTATTTTAGCTTATTCTGAAAAGTTGTTGTTTTAAAACATGATTGGATTTCCTATCTGAGTTTACTTACTTTCAAAAAGACCCTGATTAGGAGTTAGAATGCTTGGATTGGTCCTTACATCTTGGAGACTGGAGTGATTTCAGATGCCAATGATAATAGCACACACTGAGACAGGAAAACTAGCTCTCAGTTCAGTGCAGGAGGATGCAATTCAGCAGTCTCTCTTTCTAATATCCCTTTGAAATTCCTTTGGAAGAGCACTGCTATTCTTAGGTCAGCAACTGAATGTTGTGTTTTCTAATGTCAGACTTGTGTCCATTTATTCTCTGCATCCTCCTGGACTGAATCCTCCTGGATGGAACTGAGACCTAGGTTTCCTGTCTCATTACCAATGCTGATATCTCCACACCTACTTCCCCTCTGCATATCACACCTAGTCCAATCATGCCTGCTATTGCCATTTGGCATCTGAAACCATCTTTATAAAATTTATATCTCTGGTACCTCGTGCTACATTTTATAGCACGCATGGCCTAGCCCAACAAAATGACATTTATGTCAGATCTGGCCTTCATAACAAATGAGTTTGACAGCTCTGTACCAAGGCATGGATCACTGTGGCTAGATCTGAGTGACCCAGGAATGAATGCAGTTGATGCACCAGAAGAAGTTGGGCAAATGCACTCCAAGCCACAGCAGCCACCTGGTTTTCTAAGGTGATCATTGTGTCAAGCAGCACTCCTAGTTCACATCCATGATGCAGTGGAAAGGAGAGAGAATCCTAATCTATAGGATACTATTCCTCTATCACAAATGTCCAGCTAATCTGGGAGCACAAGCATGCAGGTATAATGGCGTAGCTTCACAGGAGTGGCCTGTAGATGTGTCCTGCTTCTTGCAAGTCTTGCCGGGGGGGGGGGGGGGAGAGAAGAGACAACATAAGGGTCGTAGAAAAAGAAAGAGTCAGAGAGAAGCTCCCAGTTTAGGCATCTCATTCATTAAGAATAAAACATACACACATATCTAGAGCAATATAGCACCGCCACTTCAATGTCTATGCATGCTAAGTTGCCTTTTATAGTTTGATTTTACGGGTTGTTTTTCGCCAGTTTTCATAAGTAGTCTACTCAAAGCATTCATTAGATCTATATTCCTCTTCGGATTCTTTTGACATTTTTTTTAGTGTTTTACAAAAGAACAGGTTGATACATAACATTCAAAAGGATTCGCAACTGTTTTCTCATTTTAAAAAAAAAAAAACCCAAAACCCAAATACATTGTTTTTTCCTATTATGCCATAGCTTTCAAAATGTTTCATTTAAGAAAAAAAATAGAAAGTACAGGCTATTTTCCATGATGGCAATAAAAGTAAAATAAGAATAGGCTATTGAGCAGGCTAATGTCTTCCATTACTGTATTTAATTCCACTCTGTGGAAAGCAACACACCATTATGCAGAATTTCTCTTATTTTCGCAGAACCTCAGTGGGAGACAATTGGCCTCTGTAATAATCTCATTTGTACTTTTGTATGTGTGTGTGAGTGTATTAGAATAAGTTTTTATCTGAAATGCCAACTATTAGTGCAAGCTCCCAGTTTTTGCTGCCATTGCGCAAAAGGTGTGGAACTCAGTTGCTTTGATCTAAAGAGAGAGAGAAGCATGAATAAGCAGTGCTTTGTGCACATTGCTGGCGCACATGAGCATGTGGCTTCTCTATCTTCCTCCATACTGAAATGCTCCCTCGAGCTCTATTGGCTGGCCAGATGCATCTTTTGAGGTGAAAACAAACAGGCATGAAGTAGTCCACAGAACTAGCCCATGACCAGCGTTCCCTTTAAGTGGAGCTAGTGTGACGTAGCTCACAGTTTTTTAGCCTCCAGCTCACACATTTTTGTCTTAGCTCAGGAAGGATGGCTCCAGAGCAAACTAATTTATGCAGCAGCCAAATTGCTCACTCACAACTTTAACGCCAGTAGCTCACAAAGGAGAATTTTTGTTCATAAGACTCCACAGCTTAGAGGGAGCATTGCCCATGACTATGATTGGACTGAGGCCAAAACATTTTTCCTACTGACTCTATGAGGGCAAGATTTCACTTCATTGACGTCCAGTGAAATTTCTACCTTAGGACTCTACTCTGTTTGGAAAGCACTCTGCTGACTGTTTGTTGGTTTCCAAGTTCAATGCAAGGAGCTGGTTATTAATAAAATCTGTCATGGCTTTTGGAGCCAAATATCTACAAGTATGCCTCCCTTGATACACTCCAGTGTGATTGTCCTGCTCTGTGGATTAAGGTTTCTTATTAGTTCCATCTTGTCAACTGATTCTGCAGATGTTCATTCCCTCACTTTCTCAGTAATGGCACCAATTTATGGAAAGGCCTTCCTGAGGATGTCAGGAAGGTCCCCACATTATAGCTTTTTCAGACACTGTGCAAGCCCAGTTGTTCAGATGGACATGTATATGAACTCGGGCTTGGGGGGGGGGGGGGGCTGAGGCTCAATGTTTGAGCATCTGCTTGGCATGTAGCAGGTTTCAAATTCAGTCCTCAGCATCTCCAGCTAAAGGATCAGGTGGTAGGTGACATGAGAGCCCTCAGCCTGAGACCCTGGAGAGCTGTATCCAGCCTCAGCAGGGGACCAGAGGGTGATTCAGTATAAGGCAGCTTTGTGTGTTCATGTGACTTTGCAATGTTCTGGCTCTTAGCAGCTAAGAGGTGACAAGGCAACACACTTTTGCTTATTTCTGTTTTGTTGTGGTTTTAAGTAACCTGAGTCCTTTTTAGAAGAAGTTGGGCTTAAAATTTCACAGGAAATAAAGATAGTTGCAGAGGGTCATTGTGTTGGTCTGCAGTAGAACAGCTAGTTTCTTGTTTCTTTTTTGGGTGAGGAGTGAGTGTGTGTGTGTGTGTGTGTGAGTGTGTGTGCGTGCGCGCCTGGAAGTCATGGTTGACTTCTGGTGACCCCGAGTGGGGCTTGGACACTCAGAAAGGTGGCTTGCTATTGCCTGCCTCCACATCTTGGCCCTGGTATTCCTTGGAGATCTCCCACCCAAATACTTGCCAGAGTTAGCCCTGCTTAGCTTTCGAGATCTGATGAGATCGGGCTTGCCTAGGCTATCTGGGGCAGGATGAACAGCTAGTTTCAAGTCCAGCAGCACCTTACAGACCAACCAGATTTTTGTTTTAGTATCTGACAAAGGAAGCTTTGGCTCTCAGAAGCTTATACCCCCCAAATTTTGGTTCTCTAAGATGCTACTAGACTCAAATCTAACAATAAATAGATAAATGCTTGCACAGCGGGAGAAAAAATAACTTGGTCTGATTTTTTTTTACTACTTTGCTGTGGCTGCCACCCAAATCATCCCTTTGTTAGCTGTCATTCTGCATCATTAATATGTGGATCTTTTGATCAAGGTGCTAGCTTGGGTCACATCAGCTCTTCTCACTCATGTTAGATGACTTCTCACACAGTATACTGACATGATCCAAACATCCATGTATCATGAATGAGACATGGGAACCAGAAAGGCAGTTTTGCTGCTGCAGATGACATTGCAAAAGTCACATGAGCTGGGCTTGTTCACACGTACATACATTCAATTAATGACTTGCATAAGTAAAGAGGACACCAGAGATATTAACTTTACATAAAGGGGTTGTCAAATACATCAGGTAGGATAAGCATGCATTTAATTCTTGGATTGCCCTTCTCTGGACACTCAGCACAAAATGAGAGGTCTTTTCCTCCAAGGTTTCCACAGATTCCAGGGCATTTGGGTCATCTCTTTCTCTTTGAGCGAGGTGCATTGGCTGGCCCCCATCCCTTTGAGTCCTCTGGCACATGTAGAGAACTTTGGAGTGGGAGTGGCAGCAGTCATTCACTTTTCACCATATCTGTAGAAACTCACAAGCACTATGAGTCTGTTTTGCTTCCCCAGTGCCTGGTGTGAAGTGATTAGCATTGCCTACCTCTTTAAGATTTGCCTCAAGGGGCCACAGGATGAATGCTGTCAATTAATGTATGAAGCAGTTGGGTTGGCCACAAAGAAATGGTTAACAGCTCAGAAAGGATAACAGAACCTCAACTGTGCATAGGCAGAATACAGAGCCTGAGCAACTCCTGAGACGATTAGGAACCAAGATGAAAACGAATAGGAATGCAGTACTAGAATGCCAGGGAAAGGAAAGCATCTGTACACATTCAAATAAGCTGTCATCACACCATCTCAACATGTCTAACACTCCAGTCCTAAGCATTTTGTGTTGGCATAAAGTCACAGTAACATGTATAACTAGCATAGTGTTGTTTGACATTGTGCTGGCGTAGCAGCTGGTAATTATCCCGTGCGGTAGCATGGCAACATTTAAGGCACACCTGCACATGGAGCTTAGGGGAATGGGCAATGCACTTTCAATCTTTACAATCCATAGCGCTTCAACCTTCAGCTGAGGCTAGTTTTCCACCTCTCTGAGGTGCAGACAGATAGGCTGAGGACAGACTGGCAGCTTGCTGCGATATAGTGCTGCCTCTAATTGACCCAGTTTAAAATGTTGTGGGACATAGCCACACAGCATACCCTACTGCAGGTTACCCACGGGGGCATCCCGTGGGCAAGCATCCACATTATTGCAGCGCATCGGCCAGAGAGTACACTGCAAAAACGGCCAAAAGTCATGTGCATGCATGTGCATTTTTTAAAAAAGCCGCTATCCTAGCGACAGAACGGATCTGCAGGTTCAGACTGCCAAATCTGTCCTGCGCGCGCTCCCCCGTGTTCAGACAGCCACCATTGCCGATGAATGCGCGAGAAAACAAAAACTCCACTTCAGAGGTGGTGGCTTTTTAACCCAGCTCCAAGTCATCCTGATGGGGTGAGTACACCCGGGGAATGCCTGACAGCTGTGGCTGTGTGAATGGGCCCATTTAATTCATTTGTGAAAGGTGCCTATCTCGGGCCAAACTGCCAGTCTGAACACAGCCATAGAGTTGCCAACCTGCAGGAGGGATGTGGAGTTCTCCAGGCATTCCAGCTGATCTCCAAACCACAGAGATCAGTTCTCCTTGAGGAAATGGCAAGTTCAGAGGCAGATTTGATGGTTATCACCTCCCTGCTAAATTCACGCCTCTCCCCAAACTCTACCTTCCTCACGAACCTCCCCGAAATCTCCAGGCTATAATTTCCTCTGACTTGCTGCCTGGCATCCTATAGTATGTCACTAGAAAAGACTGTTAGGAAAAGTGGAAGGCAACAAGAAAAGAGGAAGCCACATTAGTTGGATTGACTCAGTCAAGGAAGCCACAGCCCTCAGTTTGCAAGACCTGAGAAAGGCTGTTAATGATAGGACAGTTTTGGAGGTCATTAATTCATAGGGTCACCAGAGGTCGGAAGTGACTTGATGGCACTTAACACACATCTGTACACAGACCCACATCATACAGTGTGTGCTTGTGCCTCGACTCTGCTTTCTGTTTTCATTTCTCCATAATTGTCTTTAAAGTTCTAATTGCCTTGCAGCAGCCTGCCATTCACTGAAGAACACTTAGCCCATGTTCTTTCATTTGGGAAAATAATGTGTGCAGGAAGGAACATTAACATTCTTGCTGCCTCACAGGCTGGAGGAAGGCTGCCATTCTACAGATCCAGGGGGATCTTTGCTTGACCTGCTCTAGCTATCTGGCCTTAGCTGTCAGCGGCAGCACAGAAATGCCTTGCTTGCACCTGCTGGTGGACAGACAGGCAGGGATAGAGGTTTTGGCCTAGTCTAATTTCTCCTCCTCAGTCCATGGAGAAGGATGCAAAGGCTTTGCTTCCACATTGTGGGGACAGTATTGGTGGGGAAAAGGTAGGGAAAGCAGCCATGTTCCTGTGGGGACAGCCTGAGTCAGAAAACTCTGTCCTCGTGTATTCCATTGTTCCGCCTTACAGCCAACACAGTGAGCAGCCTGCCTGTTTTGCAGAGTGGAGAATTCCACCCTACCAAAAGCATGCAGAGATGGCCAGAAGACATACAATAATGGAAAGGGCTGAGACTGAGTGGCAGACCATTTGCTTGGCATGCCAGAGGTCCCAGGTTCAATCTTCGGCATCTCCAGTTAAAAGGATCGAGTACTTGGTGATATGACAGATCTCTGTCTGAGACCCTGGAAAGCCGTTGCCAGTCAGAGCAGAAAATACTCGATCGAGTACTTGGTGATATGACCAGTGTGACCAATGGTCTGACTCAGTTTAAGGCAGCTTCATGGGTTTATGTGACCAATGGTCTGACTCAGTTTAAGGCAGCTTCATGGGTTTATGTGACAAAGGGACAGATTTTCCTATGTAAGAAATACTCTTGGTTGAGAATCTGATATTCCCTGGTTAGAAAGCAGCCCTTTGGGACTCAATTACCCACATCCACCCATTCCCATGTAAAAAGGTTGTTGTTGTTGTTGTTGTTGTTTGCAAAAGTAAAGTGTGTGTTGGTGAAGGAAACTAAAAGCCCAGACATTCCTGGACCTTATTTTTCTGTGCTTCAGTGTTTGCATGCAGTTGCCTCCAAGGAAGCCTCACTAAAGAGGCACAGAAAGGCTAACATTTCTAACCTTTCACAGCATTTTTATGTGAAAATGATTTACTGTGGAAATGTTATCCAAATTCAATACCCAAACGGAAACATACCATTATGACATTAAAGAATCTGAGAAAAATGATTCACAAACCAAATGAACTGAATCCAAACCTGAATAAAATTGGCCAAGTGCATCCCCTAATGAGACTAGAAATGGGATGCAACTTGTGCACCAGCTAAAATTATTTTACTTTCTGTGCCTTATCATTTCTGCTGTCACAAGAAAAGCATTCTGTTATTCTGCTCCCTGCCACCATGAAGCACCAGCAGAAAGAATTACAGGTCCCCAGGAGATTATTGGAAGGCCTGTGATGGTAGGAAATTTGCTGAAGCTCAGCAGTTGTGGGCCTTGATGGAATATCTCCTTGGAAGCTATCAGGGAAGAAAGATGGTATGTAGGTAGTAGGGTTGCCAGTTCCAGGTTGGGAAGTACCTGGAAATACTGGGGGTGGAGCCTGGGGAGGGTGGGGTTTGGGGATGGGAGGGACCTTATCAGTGTATATTGCCATAGACTCTACTCACCAAAGCAGCCATTTTCTCCAGGGGAACTGATCTTAGTCATCTGGAGAGCAGTCGTAACTGCAGAAGATCTCTAGGTGCCATGTGGGTGGTTGACAAACCTCGGAGGTAATAAGTAGTGCTTTAAGATACGCTAGGGATGGGCACAAACCCACAAACAAACCCCAGTCTGAGCACGAACTAGGCCGGTTTATGGTTCCTGAACCAGGGGTTCGGGAGAACATGCCTCCCACGATCCACCCACGAACAGGGGTGTAGACTTTTCTGAAGTCCGGGGAGGTGGGGGCTCTTTAGTGCGCGCGCTTTGCGCGCATGCTCGCTGGGGCGATGTTTCTGCCCCTCCCCCGGAAAACCTACCACCAGCCGCTGCGCCTCCCCGGCCCTTCCGAGGCTCACCAGCCGGTGCTGCTGGTGCCTTTCCCTCCCCCTCCGCCCTGGCCACTCCCTCCCTCACCCCTAAAAGAAGAAGAGGGAGAGATAAGGAGGGAGGAATGGCCAGGCCGGGGGGGGGAGAGGCACCAGCTGGCGAGCCTCGGAAGGGCCCGGGAGGCGCGGCGGCAAGGCACCGGTGGCAGGCGCAATGTTTTCCCGGGGGGGGGGGCTCAGTCCCTCCCGGGAAATTTCGGGGGTGGCTCAAGCCCTTGACCCCCTTCCCCCCCGTAGTTTACGCCGGTGCCCACAAACCTCCATGGAAGTTCATGAGGTTTGGTGAAGGTTCATGCAGGATCCAAAGGCATTTAAATACCTTTGGAGCCTGACCAGAAGTGAGTTCTAAAGGCATTTAAATGCTGTCAGAGCCCACCACTGGTCCTGTGGCTTGACCCAAGTGAGCTCTGAGGACATTTAAATACCTTTGGAGCCCACCTCCGGGTTGGGCCGGCCCAAATGAGCTCTGAGAGTGAGCTCCAAAGGCTTTTATAGGCGTTCAGAGCCCACCCCACCTTGACTCGACTGAGCTTTCAGAGTGAGTTCCAAAGGCCTATAAAAGCCTTTGGAGCTTACTTTTGGAGCTCAGGTGGATCAGCCCAAGCCGGAGGTGGGCTCTGAAGGCATTTAAATGCCTTTGGAGTTCAGTTGTGGGTAGGCCAAACTCCCTGAAACACAAACCACAAACCAGTCTGCAATGAAGGAGTTTGTTGAAGATTCAGGATTCATGAAAACCTCGAACCATGAACCTCCAATGAACCTCCATTTTCCCAGTTTGTGCCCACCCCTAAGATACACCCTTAGTCATCCAATATATACAGATGAGATGGAATTCCTACAAGTGCAGGATAGATCATTTACTAGAATGAAGAGGTCACTGTGTATTCAGAAGAAGGTCTACATATAGAAAGACCAATCCACATAAGGGAGAGGAAAGCCCATGGAGATGAGAACTTGTGTGTGTGTGTGTGTTGTGTGTGAAACAACATCTGTTTCAAATCATTGTGCATGCGTAAAATCCCATCAAGTCACAGCTGACTTATGATGACCCCAGTAAGGAAGCTTTCAAGGCAAGCAAGAAGCAGAGATGGTTTGCCATGGTATTCTTCGGCAGAGTCTTCCCATCCAAGTACAGACCATGGCCAGCCCTGCTTAGCTCCCAAGCTCTGACAAGATCAGAGCAGAAATTATTTTGCGAAAATTATTGTGTCCCCCCCAAAAAAATTAATACACTTGTTTCCTCAATATTGAAGTATCTCAAATTAAGAAGTATTAAATGTGGTCTGTCAATGGGAATCACCAGTGGACCCCCTGCCCCCCACAACAAGTGATCACCCATTAATATGTGAGTCCTTCTGGCTAAAGGGCAGGAATTACATGTGATGCAAGTGTTCTGTAATTGAAACTCGGGACTAATTTAATTTAGCCCTAAACAGTATGATCTGGATTGGGACCATTCCACCACGTGGGGGGAAACTGTTCCTCCCATGCTGCTTCCCTGATTCAGCCCTTGTAGGGAAAAGCCATGTACCCATACTGTTCCTGTCTTGCTCCTTATGAGGGTTTGAAAACAACCAGGAGTGCCATTTTGGGAACAGACGAATTAAGCACCTTCTTTCTCATCAGTGTGGCTGCATTCCACACTAGGCTCTGGCTATCACTGCCTTTTACAGCTGAATTACACAAGCAGTGATCCCATCATAGAACTCCAGAGTTATGTGCCTTTTGTCCCTTAAACATTTTATGTTTTGTCCTTCAAGTTCTTTCCCTCTTTTTCTATTTATGTTAGAAAGACAAGAGTGAGAGAGTAAATGAACCACTGCTGGCTCATGACTGCCAAAAAATTTTGTAAGCAGGGCAGATCTCTCCAGCATCACAAAACCATGTGTTGTTTTAACTATAATCCTCCCCCCCGCGCCCAATAAAACTAGGATTGGGCTCACAAAAAAAATCATCAGATCCTGGCTTGCCTCACCAAATCCTGATGTCTGTGCTGTTGCTCTTTAACCTGTCTCCCCAACAAGGACCTGTCTGGTATCCCAACCTTTTTAATCATATGCCCCGGTAGGTGGTCCCTTCCTGCTCCCTTGACATAAACTCCATGGCACCCAAATCAGGGCAAAGCCTTGCCACATTGCCAGCTCCCTTACCATTGGCTGCTGGAATCTGGACTTGGTATTCTTTAGCGGCTGTCAACACAGCTAGTAGCCATTGAACCAAACACCCCATTTTGGATACCAGCAGAAGAAACCATCAGCTATTCACACTCACCTTTCCCTCACCAAAAACAGACTTCTGTCATTCATGCACCTTCCCAAGCGTCCTTTCTCCGCTCCATGCCATACAAGACCTTTGCAGAAGATTATGCCCCTCCACTTTTCAATCATATGCCCTACTAGGCTGTCTCCCCTCTCCCCATCACACATTTACTCAACCACCACCTAACAATTTCTTTAGTATTTACATGAACCAAGAAGGTGGTGAACCTGTAAAACCCAAGCAAAGTGCATTCATGAGCAAGCACAACATCCACCAGTTTCCATTTACATAATGAGAATACAGGTGATTTGCATGACAAGAAGTTTACTGAGCAGGAAAATCAAATAGGAAGTAAGAACAACTTTGAAGAGGCTGGAAACAGGTTTGCCTCTTGTAGGATGGCCACCTGAGAGAGGGGGATCAACAGCTGCACAGGAGCTAACAAGAACCAGGTGTAGGTTTGGGATCAAAGCTGTGAAACTCTCTCTCCAGGGAGATTAGTCTTTCCCCTTCTGTTGCCATCTTCCACCAGTCAGTGAAGACTTTTTTTGTTTCATTTGGCATTTCCTCAACTATCCCTTTTTCCTAACCAACGTTTTAATGTTTTGTATGCTTTTAAACTGTTTTGTATGTATTTTAATTCTGTTTTTTAACTAATTTAAAAACTGTTCTTATGGTTGGGGGGGGGGGGGGAGGTTAGAAATGCCAGCCTCTGAGTGGGACCTGGGGATCACCTGGAATTACATCTCATCTCCAGACTACAGAGATCAGTTCCTCTAGAGCAAATTGATGCTTTGGAGGATGGACTCTATTGCATTGTAACCCACTGAGGCTCCTCCCTTCCCCAGGTTCCATTCCCAAATCTCCAGTTTCCCAGCTTGGCTCTTGCAACCCTACCCCCCCCCCCCCCCATCCCCTGATTTTGGCCGGGAAAAGTGGGAAAAGCACCAACAGTCCTCCAAGGTCAGACCCAGGCGGTGAGCGATAAGCAAGCTATGAGAAACGAAACATAACATTCCATGCACCCAACATCACTGGGTGACTCATGCCACCTCCCGGGCAGGGGATGGCAGCATTAGCTGACAGCAGTTAGCACTTCAGAGCAGGGTCTGCCAGACCCAGGTTCTTGCTGTGGAAGCTGATTGGGTGATTTCAGACCACTCACAGACTTTCAGCCTAACCTACCTCATGGGGTTGTTGTGCTGATCAAAAGGGGGAGAGGGGAATGATGTGAGCTGCTTTAGTCCACACTGTAGAGAAAGACTGTACTTTTTCTAGGTAGAGGCTACAGGAAGGGAGGGAAGAGATGGAAACCTGAAATCAGAGGGGCAGATAACAGTATGTTGATGGTTGGCTGGGAAGGAGATAGGGTTGCTAACTCCAGGTTGGGAAATTCTTGGAGATTTGAGGAGTGGTGCCTGGAGACAGTGTGGGTTGAAGAGGGGTGGGACCTCAGTCAGGTACAATGCCAAAGACTCCACGCTCCAAACCAGCCATTTTCTCCTGGGGAAACATTGTTGCCAATCTCCAGAGCTCAGTTCCCCTGCAGAAAATGGTGGACTCTGTGTCATTATACCCTGCTGAGGTTGCCACAGCAAACTGACACTGTGTGCCGTAGACTGGAACACCCACCCAGAGCCTCTTTCTAGAGCCCGTTGTATTTATTTCCACAACGGGCCTTATTCCTAGTTTATAATAAAGCAAGAGCAGTTTCATTTTGGAGCTCTTCTTGCCTGGCATCTCATAGCTGTGGCGGGAGCAGAGCTTTGGCAGGAAACAAATCAGGAATAAGCCAGGATACCATGCTGATTCACAACATGAAGCTATGTTATGCGTGGTTAATAAACCAACTTCATAGCTTGGCGTCAGTGCCTTCATGGACCCTACCTAGCCATATTTAGCTTAGTAGTGCAGGACCAGATAGTCATTTGACTCTTCATCCATGGTTTGACATTACTCCTGAGCTGATCCTTAGTGTAAAGAGTGATTTCCAGATGCTTGCGGTTCTTTCATTTGCCTCTTGCCTGAGCTAAAATGGAGAGAATGAATGTTTTCAGACTAGGGAACTCCGCAGGCCAACAACCCTCTGTGCTACCGAATCGACTCATTCAACACCCACACAAATTGGTCCTGGGTCTATCAGAAAGAGGAAGCAAGTTAATGACCCAGTCCCCCCTCCCACTCTGGAAAATGTGGTAGTTTCGAGCGCTAATGTCCTCATCTTCCAGCTGAACAGGGAGATCCAACTAAAGGAAATATTTCTGTAAACAGAAATGAGGGAAGAAAAATAATAGGGCAGCTTTTTTTTCTAGCATCAATAAGATGCCGCTGGTGCTCCATCTAGTGGCAGGAAGCCTGAATTGTAAGCAGGAGCTCTTCCTATTCAGACCAGTTCATCCTTTCTTCAAGGAGCTTCTTCAAGGAGTCACTTTATACAAGCCCAAAGGAGCTTGTATAATAGGTATTGTCAAGTGTGTAACAGTTAGAAATACACTATTATTTGCTCAGGGAGTCATACATCATTGTTTTCCTGGGACTCTGTGATTGTGTGGTAGTCCCGAAAAGACAACAAATTATCTATAAACATTGGTTTTTATGACAGCACAATCTCCAAACCTCCCCACC
This sequence comes from Lepidodactylus listeri, assembly GCA_029233225.1. Classification (NCBI taxonomy): domain Eukaryota; kingdom Metazoa; phylum Chordata; class Lepidosauria; order Squamata; family Gekkonidae; genus Lepidodactylus; species Lepidodactylus listeri. The sequence goes on from JARCFY010000009.1 coordinate 28,741,816, forward strand.
CCCCCAAGGGTGCAGGTCTCGTATTTGGATTGAACTTGTACCTAATATGGTGGCTTACCTTCCAAAGGCTTATTTTAGCTGGGGTATGATGCTGGGGATATAACAACTCTGCTAGTCTGAACAGAATTCTGCAGTTCAGACAACATTGTTTTAGAAGTGAGAGGTGTTGTGACAATAAAATTATATACAATTGAAATATAAAAGTGAGCAGCGTTGGTTGGAGGGAAAGACATGTCCTAGAGTGACAGATGCTATCAGTTCCCCAGGGCGTGTCTCGTTCCAGATGTGTAAAACCTGGCCTTTATTTTTGTCTTCCCACACTCTGGCATTGCCTGTTGGGCACAGTGAGCCTCAAAGGTAGATATATAGTTTCACAATGCAGGTCCAGATCACCGGCACACATCATGTGCATATCTGCAGTATGCTCAATTGCACATTCCCCCCCCCCCCCTGGATTCATAAGCACAAACATCTGCCTAAGATTTCAATACCTGCTTAACAGTGCCTGAGAAATTGGCTTAATTGTGCATTAGTTTGCACATCCAATTACTGGATTTTTTTTCCTTCCTAGATATAACTATGATAATCTGAAAGTCCAGTCAGCATGGTGTGGCGGTTACAGTGATGGAGTAGGGGACTCTATCCTGACACTACCAAAATGTTCCCTGGCTGATCTTGGACCAGTCACTCTTTCCCAGCCAACCCTACTTTCCAGAATTGTTGTGAGGGTAAATGAAAGGAAGGCAGAACCATGTATATGGAGGAAGGGTGGGAGGGATAAAATTAGGACAGATGATAAGCTCCTGGCAAAAGCCAGATTTAAATTTGAGATATGCTAGTCAACAGTTCAGGACCAAGCAAGATGATCCTGCATTTCCAAGTCTGCCATTTTAGAGGGGTTTTTTTAAAACTTTTTAAAATGCCATGGAAGCCTGATCCTGCTGGAGACTGTGATGTGGAGCCTGACTGCTCTTTTATATTATCAGTATTTGGGGAAAATTAGCTCTTAACAATCAGCAGTAGGCTTTGCAGACCTCCACCTGTGTATACAGAGGCTGGGCTTCTCCGGAACTCCCAAGAAACTGACACGAGGCTCAAGTCAAAGTTTAAAAAGGGTAATTGTTTACTTTGTAAGAATAAAATGTTTGTACACAAATACTACACAGTCGTACACACAATTACACAGAGCTAGGAAGTTAGGCAGAGTTACAGAGACATTTGCATTAGCAGGTATATCGATGGTATCCGTTGAGGGTGATATTTACCTATACAGGATTCTGGTGAAGTCCTGCTGGAAGAAGAGGGGGATGCCTTTGGACAAAGAAGAAAGGAACATGGTTCTGAGCCTGCAGAAGCCACGTGTCAGACCCTAGTGGTGCACCCAAGGATCCAGGAGGGAGAGAGGGGAAGGGCAAGCAAGAGAGGAAGAGAAATCTGGCTTGTAACTCTTGGGAAGCTGTATTTATTGGGGGGTGTTACAAGGAGGTTGGCAAGGTCTGAGACCTTCCCAGGAACGCCTATAGATGGTCCGTTCTGTGCCACTAACCACTAAGAGGGTCCTATGGGGGTGGTCAATATTCAAATCTACCTGATAGTCAGGACAGGATGTCGATGTCATCTGCTGGAGGGAAAACAGCTGTGTCCTGACAAAATTGGGCTCTTCCAGCAAAGTTTAAAGGAGTTCCCAGGTGAGAACTTACTTTTTAAAATGGTGGCACATGCCTGGGGTGGACCCTGGGACCCCCCCCCACTACATCTTGATGGGCTCTTAACCACTTCACAACACTAGTTCTCAAGAATACTTGGGATCTGAGGTAATCATGACTCTGACTAGAACAGCTCTTTGTAGAGACCCAGAGATGGCATTGAAGGAAAACAGTGACGTTTAGGTAAGAATTGAAAGCACATCTGTTTAGCATAGACACATTTCAGTACATAAAACTGAAGAAGAAGGTGACACAAGGAGAGCCCACTGATGACCACGTGGCTTGGGCATGGAAGGAGACTATATCCAGCTTATAACACCTGAATGACAAATATGAAGCATCAGTACTAGAGAGAACAGCACAAGCCCCTGACAAGACAAATGGCAAGAAAGCAGATAATATATCCAATAAAGCAAAGAGAGGTGGGGGTGAGGGAATGCCCCAGAGCCAGCAGTCAATGCAGAGTGACAGACAAAAGTGAATTGCGCAGGACCCTGAGGAAAAAGGTCAGCATGCAAGTTTGAAAGAACTTGGGAAGAAGAAAAAATCCAATATGATCTGTGGGATCCTTTGGGGAAATATATGTTACACACCAAAGTGAAAATGATTGATTTATTAAGGCCCGGGAGTGATGAGAAAAACCCAGTGATGGAATGCTAATCACAGTGATGGAGATTTATCGGGCCTAATTCCAATGAATAATGTGAGGATCATCTGGTATGTAATTTTACGTTGCCATATGGATATCTAGCACACCTGAGTGCTTCAAAAACTAAAGTGCTCTTCATAGGGTGTTTAACCACTCACAGATATTCCTGTGTATTTACTTATGTTTTGTAACAGATTCTTGATCTTTAACCAGAGCAAAATCTGTTTGGCTATGGAGCAACAAATCCAAAATGGAAATGTTGGAGAATTTTTCATCATCTTTTCTATGTGACCAATTTCCCATGAGGCGCTGCTCCGGCATCATTCTTCCCTTTGCCCCGATTGCGTGCTTGAATTTCCCACTATTTGCCCTGCACCGTATTTTGACCTGTGGCTTCACCTGAATTCCCCTGCAGCTTCAGTGACCCTGTTTTTTGAGGATCACTGAAGCTGCAAGGGAATTTGGGTGAAGCCACGGGTCAAAATGCAGCGCAGGGCAAATAGTGGGAAATTCAAGCGTGCAATCAGGGCAAAGGGAAGAACGATGCCGGAGCAGTGCCTTGTGGGAAATTGGTCTCTCTGTGTGTGGGCACATGAGAAGTCACTTCCAACTTACAGTAACCCTATGAATTAATGACCTCCAAAACAGCCTTTCGTTAGCAACCTTGCTCGGGTCTTGAAAACCAAGGGCCATAGCTTACATGATTGAGTCAATCTATCTCTTGCTGGGTCTTTCTTTTTTCCTGCTGTTTCAACTTCTCCTAGCATTATTGTCTTTTCCAGTGACTCTTGTCTTCTCGTAACATGATCAAAGTACAATAGCCTCAGTTTAGTCATTTTAGCTTCTAAGAAGAATTCAGGATAGTTTTGCTCTAGAACAAACTTATTTGGTTGTCCATGGTATCTGTAAAACTCTCCTTTAACACTACATTTCAAATTAATCCACTTTCTTCCCGTCAGTTTTCCAACTTTCACACCCATTCATAGTAATGGGAATACTATGGTAGGAATTACCTTGATCTTGGTTGCCAGGGACACATCCTTACACTTAAGAATCTCCTCTAGCTCCTTCACGGTTGCCCTCCCCAGTCTCAATCTCCTTCTGATTTCTTGGACGCAGTCAAAACAATGGCCCTTGCCGTCTGTGGGCCATTGTTTAGTCTTCCATATTTGTTAGCCTATTCTTGTTAAGATTTTCATAGACTTAATTCAGCCCATTGCATCATCTATTTTTTATGCTTAGAAGAAGAAGAGATTGGGTTTATACCCCACCCTTGACAACCTGAAGGAGTTTCTGAGCAGTTTACAATCTCCTCTCCCTTCCCCTCCTCACAACAGGCACTCTGTTAGGTAGGTGGGGCTGAGAGAGCTCTTTCGAGAACTGCTCATGAGAGAACAGTTCTGAAACAACTTGTAACTGACCCAAGGTCACATCAGCAGCTGCATGTGGAGGAGTGGGGAATCAAACCTGGTTCTCCCAGATTAGAGTTCACGTTCCTAACCACCATATCAAACTGGCTCACTTTTACACGTGCAATTTCCTTTCTAGTTTTCCCACTCCATTTTTATTTTATTTTATTTTTGCAGTGAGTTAGAACAAGTTCATAGCGCATCATTAAGGTAGACATGCAATACATAAATGTCTGTGAGGATACGCAAATTGTTTATTAATATTTCTATTTAATATGCATCATTGCAGTTTAACATATATTCCTTGCAAGTGTATATTAATCATGATCACAAGGGTTGGCCACCAGCTAACTCTCCCCCCCCCCCATAAAGCAATTAACTGCCTGCCTTTTAATCAGTTAATCTCTTAAATCAAGATGCATTTACATATTGCAGAACTTTGGTAACTGTTCCCTTTTAAGCATCTTGATGAACATTTTCTTTTAACAATGAGATAACTCCCGATTTAATATCCAACTGCTTCCAGGGACTGTTAGAAAGAAAGCCCATCGTTTAACAATTCATTCATACAGTTTGGGAATGCAGATTATTACATTAATGCACTAGAGCTTCAGAACTAATTTCAAAAACAACAGTTCAGGACCCATCATCACTAGTGTAGAAGACATGGGCTTTAGAGATGCATTACTACTGATTTTAGCTATGCACATTCAGCTTTATGTTGTTAGGAAATATTATGATAGTTCAACCTGAACTCAGACTACACTAAAATTGTCCAAAGTAGACATGACGTTTGTTGTGTGTTCTCCACAGCGGCTGGCACCCATACAACAGCTGCCAGTCCCTTGGAGACCTCCCTTGAAAATGTTGCCAAGCCCCAGTTCTCGTTGGGACCGCAGTGCCAGCTGCACCATTTCCCCAAACCAAAATGGTGCTGGGAGGTGCTATTTGCCATATCAGGCAGCTGCATACGCACTGATGTTTGCATGAGCAGCCACCCAGTGGGGCACATAATGCCCCAGGCACTGTTTCAGGTTGGGAAGATGGCACGTGGGAGGCAGGAGCCTCCCCTCCCCTCCCCCTGCAGTCCTGGCTAGAATCCTGGCCCCACCACCCTTTGAGAGGGGGTTCTTCACAAGGACTGCCAGCTGGCATGGACAACAGTTCCTCTTCTAGGACTAGAGTTGCTGTTAAAACAAAATTCTGAGACAAATGTCAGGGTTCACATACAGGAGACATTTCAAGGAAAGAAGGAGAGAGGAGTTACCCATGTCACTACTTTGAAGTCTCAAAACAGCCCTTTTCAGATGTTAAAATCACAGGAGCCAATTGTGTACCAGGAGCCGGGGGTGCATAACAGGAGCCTACACAACCACTGATTCTCCCAATAAACAAGGCTTCCATTTTGTGAGAAGAGGGGAAACATACTATGTGTGTATACCCGTAGTACATATGGACATAAAGCCTGGAAAATCTACTGGTTGGTTCAAGTATACAGGGGAGGGGCTGTGGGGTTCTGTTGAAGAGCCTCTGCTTGGCGTGCAGAAGGTACCAGGTTCAATCCCTGGCATTTCCAGTTCAGATTCTGGTAGGAGGCGATCTGAATGATTTCTGCCTGAGACCCTGGAGAGCCGCTGCCAAACTGAATAGACATAAAAACATAAGAAAAGCCATGTTGGATCAGGTCAATGGCCCATCCAGTCCAACACTCTGTGTCACACAATGGACAAAACACAGATCCCAAACAATGCTGACTTTGATGGACCAAGTGTTTGATTCAGTATAGGGCGGCTTGAATGGATTCGTGTGAACCTGTGTGCACATGGAGAATACCCACATTGCTCCATTCACTCAACAGAGTGACCATGAGTACTAGAAGTATTGCAGGTGGCATGCAGTCGCATTATATGTGGTTGGCAGGCTCCTGGTACCTGCTACTGTAGTGTCTAAAAGGGGCTAATGTATAAGAGACATATTCCCTCCACAAAATTCCCACCACAAACTGCTCATAACCAGTGAGCTGTATTGAAAGGGTAGAGTCCTTCATCCTTGATAACACTGCAAGATATGTTTTCTTACTTTCACAGCTACCTTGGTTTCTGACTCAGTGACAATGGACAGAATGTTCATTACAAATGCTGTGTTTATTCAGGGAAATGCAATTTTGAAGTCATTCCATCAATTCATTTGATAATGGAGGGCTGAAAGCCATAATACCGTCCAAATGATTTTGCATAGGATAGGCTGAAATGAAGCTACCGAGTATTATGAATTAAGGAGAGTGGCTGAAATAAAACCCAAGGCATCAGCGCGATACCCAATTAAATTAATCACTGAATGTATATAATGGAGACTCGGCTAATATTTGATTACCGAGATATAAAGTACAATTTGAGATTAATTCTTTGGGCATGAAGTATATCTGTCAAAGCTTGCAGAAGACAACAGCCTCAGATGGTGCATGAGCCACTATAATCTCAGCAGGCATTATCTTTAATACTCAAGGGGACTGGACTGTATACTGCTAATTAATCCAGATCCTGGAATTGTACAAGAGAGGACATGTGGCTAAGCTGCCATTATTCAAAGTGCTACTCACACACAGGATAACCAATATACATTGGTGATGGCAAAAGAGAGAAATTCTGTGATGTGTTCATTGGAGAATATCTCTCAAAAGTGGGTGAAAAACATGGAAACCCTGATAATGGATCTCCTGCATTAGTTTAGCCCTAAATGATGTCTATTTTGCTTCTTTTTTAAATTCCTTGGATGGTTTCCCACGCAAGAACTGCCAACTCACCCCTCCACGTTTGCTTCAGGCAAAATTCTGACAATTCTGATTTTAAGTATATGTACTAATAGATGTGTTTGGAAACAAAATGCCTGTATTTTCAGATCTTACTGTGTGGGACATTCCTGTTTTTCTACAGATTTTTTAGGACTAATGTTGTCATTTGCTTTTGTTTCATTGTGTATATATACCATCCTAAAGGTGTGTTATTGAATAACTGTTTGATAATGTGTCCATGAAAAAAATCTTAATCAGATCCACTCAGAAGTCCCAATTTATTCAGGGGTGTTTACTCTGAAGAAAGTCCTTTTAGGATTACAGCATAACCCTGGTGACCCATCTACCTTTTGCACACACACAAAAAAAATTGTAGCCACAATCTTTGTTCTGTTCTGCACCATTTTTATCCCATTTTCTTGGTTTGCTTCTTTCAAAATGCTAACGAATGTATATTTATCTATAAGCTGATTTATTGAATTCCCGGAAAGTCCAGGTACTTTATTTGTAATAGGCATCTCTCCCCCACCCCCAGCTGAGGTATAGCTGAAACAAGTCACACCTTCTTACTACTAAAGACACCATCCAGCTCAGCTGCAACAGGAAGCATATAAAAATAGCACCACCTGTAGGGATACTTGAGCACCTCCTAGTTTAATTCATGTTTTAATCACCATTTGTGAGCAGAGACAAAGCCAGTTTCTTGACAGATTGTCTGGTTGTTCATGGAGTAGCTGAAGCCTGTCTTGAAGGTAACTTTTCAATGTACATGAACAGATCTGTCCAGCACATCTCCAATTAAAGAATCTTAGGGAAGAAGTGCTGGGGAAAGGCCTTTCTCACCTGAGATCCTGCAGAGCTGCTGCAATCAGAGTATACCATACTGTTATGTTCTGTACACGATTCTCTAGTTTAAACTTAAAGACTCTCTAGTGTCAACTTACTTCCTTATGCACCCTGCGACATGTCTGGGCATGTTCGCCTGTAATGCCAAACGATACCTGCATGAGCTTCAATCCCCAGAGGACAATGGACCCTTCTATGAGCAACTCTACTTCTATGAGCAACTCTGAAAGTTTTGCCTGGCCTCTGTACCTTTGTACTCTGTCTAGGAATTATTAACTAATAAGAAAGTTTCTTGCTGTCTCTGTTGCAAAGACTCTTCCAACTGATGGTGACATTAATTAGTACCTAGAGCATGACCTTTTTTGAGTTGCAGCCCTATAAAGTCAGCTGCCTTTTGAGACCTGACCTTGTAGACCATGTACACACAATAAAAGCTTTTTCAAAAATCTGCTTTTACAGTATATGTGATAAAGGTCTTCTTGTGTTATTTTGTGGATACAGTGGAACAGACGCTTCCCAGGGGCATGTATGGCTTGCCACACAATCTTAGAAAAGTATTTCTCTGGCATGTGGTGGGAGCTGCTGAAGGAGGAAGGGAAGTCTGGGGGGGATCCATTAAAGTTCTTCATCAAAATAGGGGTTCTCAGGTTGCTAAAGTCTGAGAACTGCTGTTCTAAAATGTTAATTTGAATGTCCTGAATTACACTGAAGGTACATGGAAACTTGATACTTTAAAAATGCCTAGCAAAATAGCAGACCATAAAGCATCTCTCCACACTGATCATAATTTTATAAACTTCTGCAATTTCCTTTATTATTGTATTTTTTTTTTAAAAAAACACTTTTTTAAAAGCCCCCAAAGTCTTTTGCACTCTTCATAGAGAAGATGTTCCATCCCAGTCCCAGTTTCTAGGTCACACTGCAGTTATGATGGTGTGTTGGGTAAGAAAGAATATATAGGACTGGCTTGTTTGGGGATGAGAGAAGAGCTTTTAATCAGTAGTTGTAACTTTGTTTTGGGCAGATCTTGATACACTGTCGTTGGATTTAGAACGTTCTTTGAAGATAGAAGACAGTGCAGTAATTGAGACAATCACTGAAACATTGGAAAGACCAGCAGTCTTAGTGCTACCCACAAGGATATCATGTGAGGTAAGACACAGTGAGTTACTTTTTAAAAGTGTAAGTAAAAATGATATTATTATGTTCCGGCTTCCAAAGGGAGAGCGCAAACAAAAAACTAACATTTGACTTGGTTGCCATGGAGCATTTGGCTTTTAAGTGCTGGCCTACTATTGATCCTACTCTATTGTAGGTCCTATGGCTGGTTTCTTTTTTTGAGCTGATTTGATTTTAAACTCATTTCAGTGTTATTTAGGTATTTCTGCATATTGTATAAAAACTGCACTGAGACTGAGAGGACAAGTGGGGCACAAGTATTTCCAGGAAATAAATATTTGGAAACATCCACCATTTTCATACTTAGCAAGGGAAATATATAATGTGACACTCAAAGGAAAGTATTGAATAAGTTTATGTTATATATGGATTTATGTCAAGTATTAACAATGCCAACCTAACAAAAATTACACTCTTTAAAGTTTATAACCTTTTAAGTCAGTGGGCTTTGAAGGGTAGCACTATGCTCAGATAGAACTGTACATCTGAGGCTGCGATCACACGCACCAAAAGATCTGACACAGGTGCAAATGCCCAATGGATCAAAAGGGCGCAATCAGATAGCAACATCTAGGAAGCGTCCCCTAGCCCTTGGCAACCTGCACTGCTCCACTGCAGAAGCGGAGTTAAAAGACACTGGGGAAATCCAATAGTAAATAGGTTGCAACAGGCCACGGATGGACTTTCCCCTGTCTGATCACACAAGCATGCTTCTGAACCGTTGGGATGGTCTGATCAGGCCATCCCGGCTCAGTACCATTCCCCCCCTTCACAGTATGCGCATCATTGCATACCCATAGGGGGCCCTCGGTGCAGAGGTGCGATTTCTCGTTTATGCACATGGGAAACAAATGGAAAAAAACCCCGACTCACCCACAGTTGTGTCTCATCACACAGTGACAGGCTGGGCCCGCAGCAACAAAGGGCTGTGTGATCTCACAACCACGGGTCTAATTCCTCTGGAGGTAATAGCCTTGCTTCCCCTCCACTTCAACTGGTGCGTGTGGCCACAGCCTGAGAAACATTCTCCAAAAAATTGTAGACCCTAAGAGTGAAGGTAGAATATATCTAGTGCTTGTAGATCTTATAGCCACCTTTTTTGCACTGCAAGACATGGGTGAAATGGTGACGTGGTCTCTACAACTTACATCTCTGTGCTCTTTTCTCTGCAATTGTTATACTGGTGAAGATACTCTCCTGTTCCTGACTAATGAGAGAAAGAATTTTGGGATTGTCTTGAGTAGGAAAACATTGCATGTCTGATCATCAAATTCACTTCTGGAGCAAACCTATCACTCCTGTTACATGTTGTTAGGCACACCCTTATATTGTCAGAGGGTAGTTGTGTTGGTCTGCAACAGAACAGGACTCAGAGGCCAACAATATTTTCAGGGTAGAAGGCTTCAAGAGTCAAAGCTTCCATAGTCCTTTCCCTTATGAAGGGAGCTTTGACCCTCAAAAACTAATACCCTGAAAATTTTGTTGGGCTCTAAAGTGCTACTAAACTCAAATCTAGCTACCCTTATAGTGGGATCCTAAGCAGAGTTGACCTATCTAAGTCTGTTGATTTAGAATGGGCTGCAGTGGCTCAGAGGTTAAGGCACTGAGCTGTAGACCAGAAGGTCTGTAGCTTGACAGTTCAAGACCCAAATGCTGCATGATGGCGTGAGCTCCCTCTCTGGTCCCAGCTCCTGCCAACCTAGCAGTTCGAAAGCAAGAAATTGTAAGTAGATAAATAGGTACAGTTTCATTGGGAAGGTAACAGTGTACCGTGCACCTCGGTGTTTAGTCACATGACCATGGAAAAGTCTTCGGACAGTGTTGGCTATTCAGCTTGGAAATGGAGATAAGCACTCACCCCTAGAGTTGGATTTGACTGGCTTTCGAACAAGTGAAACCTTTACCTTAACTCTTCTTAGGATTACATTGGTACTGACCAAGCTGCTATCACCTTTCCATGACTGTCTCAAAATCAAAATCATCTCCAGGTAACTTGTCAAGCAGCTTCAGCTTACATTAGACTCTTCTTTGTCATTTTATTTTTCATCATTCTGTTTGCACATCTAAATGGCTATAATTCTAACTTCATAGAATCCTGGAGAAATATTCATTCTTCTGAGAGATGAAGTCCTCAATGGCTCAGTAGAGATTGAGTTCATGACAGAAAATCAGCGAATCAGGACTCAGCCAAACTTCTGGAATCAAAATGTCATGTTTATGAAGACATTAGGTGAGAGAATTTTTAAAGTCCTTTCTGATTTTATTCTCCTTTGATACGGGATAAGTTGAGGGCGAGTGACTGGCCCAGGGTCACTCAATGACCTTCATGGCAGAGTGAAGACTTTAACACAGGTCTCCCAGATCCCAGGCTAACCAGAACACATCATATTGGTTCCAACATATTTAAACAGACATCACTTGCTTCATGGCAAACAGTTTTACTTTCTGTCATAGCCCAATACTCCTTGTAGCTTTCCACTATGCCTGGATCATTTTGTATGCAGAATGCAATTTCATTAATACGCAGGCATAAAAGCTTGTGACTTATGTGAAACTGGATTTATTGGGTTGTTTTTGTATGGTAAAATGGCAGGTGGCAGTCTTGAAAATGTCATTGATTAGTCACAGATTGCTATTTTCAATCAATTCCTGCTATAAAATGTGCACAGCTCTTATTCTCTTATTACTGCGCAAAGTTCAGCAAGATGTTCTCTTGTTTTACATAGAGATGCTATGGGTATTTCCCCCTTCCTCATTCAGCTTGTTTATTTCATGGTTGTTCATACTAACATCAACTATTTTTCATTGTTTGGGGATTTGCATCCAGAATTGTTTTTTTTTGTTTGTTTCGCTCACTCTTTCCTTCCTAAATAATGAGGGTAAAAATGAGATTCAAAATGCTACCAGTACAAATGTTCTAGTTCAGGATTCACTCCTTTTCCATTTGCATGTAACATTTACTGAATTAATGTTGCCAAATTGCTAGCAGTCATTATTCTCAAAAGAAGTCCCTTTAGACCAAGCTCCAAACTTTCTTATTCCTTTAATTTCAGAGAACTTTGGCTCAGTGGTAGGGTACATGTTTTGCATACAGAGGGTGTCAGGTTTGATCCTGTGTAAGGGGACTCCAACCTTTCAGAGCCTGTGGACATTTTTTTTAACTCCGGGCACAGCATATTGGGCCCAGTTACAAAATGGCTGCCGTAAAATGGCTGTCGTAAAAGGCCGAGCCAGTCACAGAAGGGTTGCTGCAGCTTACCTTTAGTCACACAGTGAAGATCCTTGTGCTGTGGCTGCCAAAGCATTGTTTTTAAAAATCTGCACAGCCCATCAAATCTCCACTGGCCAGCCAGAACCTTTGTTGGGCAAAGGCCTGGTGCCCATTTTCTAAAAACACTTGGTGGGCACCAGGAAAAGTGTCTGTGAGCACCATGGTGACCAGGACACCTGTTCTGGAGGATATATATTTATTGATGTTTTGCTTTTCAGCCTATTCTATTTAGATCGGGAGGCCAAAGGAAAGAACCTGTTAAAATTATCTATGCATACCACCTAAAATATTTTAGATTTATCTAGAAATCACTGAGGGTGATATAATTTGCCTGGATTAGCCTACAAAGTGGTAGTACATATTACACCCCTGAAACTGACTCTAGATACGAGCCAGCTACCAGCCTTGATCTTATCTATTTGGGTTAGTGGTTCCTTATAAAAGGTAGATTCCAGTCCAGTATCACCTTAGACCAAAAAGATTTTCAGGATATGTGCTTTCAAGAGCTCTCTTTGTCAAATACATAGTATCTAGCGAATGGAGCTTTGACTCTAGAAAGCTTCTATCCCAAAAATCTTGTTGGACTGGAATCAAATTTGGTTCCTCACAAATAACTCACAGTCTTTTTTAATCCAAGATTTATTAATCCATTTAGGAGTCCACGAAGATGGGTAGCTGTGTCTGCCTGTACCCATAGAAAAGAGTCCAGTGGCACCCTGAAGACTAACAAAATTTGTGGCAGGGTATGAGCTTTCATGAGTCACTGCTCACTCCTCCTGAATATCTGAAGAAGTGAGCAGTGACTAACAAAAGCTCATATTCTGTTACAAATTTTGTTAATCTTTAAGGTGCTACTGGATTCTTGCTCTTTTCTACATTTAGGAACAGTCACCAATGCATTTCTCAAGTTAGACTTAGCTGTATAAAATAAATAGTGCAGTACCTGTCTGCTTAGCAGAGATTAGGCCTCTGCGATCAGAAAGAGGCCTGGCTATTGTTGTTGGCTTTTTTGGCTAATGAAATTGCATCTCCTACTGAATGGGAAAACCCAGGTCACATTGTAGTGAGCACTGAGCTTCAACCCAACTTGATGTGTAGAAGCAAATGTTATTATTAACACCCAGAGGTGCAAGACAGTCCCAGATTTTCACTGCTGGATAGGCTTTGTGCTACTGGAGGGAATCACATAAACTGCAATGCATCAAAAACCTGAGATGACAACCCTGCTGAAAATAAGGTTGACTGAAACCGCAACTAGCACACGGAAAATTCAGCATGGTGGAGACTTCTGATTGGACGGTAGTGGAGAGGACAGAGAATAAAAAGGACATCACTGTGGTTCTTGAAGGTTTTTCTTTGGAGAAAGTGTCCATAGAATTCATAGAAGAATTCAGAATACCCTCCTAACAGGACAGGAAGTAATGTACGTGGTTTATATTGGGAAGCCAAAGGCTTTGCAATATATTAAGAAATTATGACTATCCTACTGGACAGAACCAAAAATTCAGTTAATTCAGAATTTATTCACAGCAGTGGCCAACCGGATGTTTCTGGGAAGCTTATAGGCAGTCCATGAATGCAACACGCCACCCCTGTTGTTTGTCTCAACTTCGTGTTCTGAGGTAGACTTCCTTTGAACAGGCTAATTAACAAGTCAAATGAATGAGCCACTTGCAATAAGTCTAATAGTCCATCTTCAAATTATATTTGTTAAAAAAATTCTTTTAAAAGATGTATTTGTATCCTTCATTTCAATTTTGGGCTTCCTAAATAGCTTATAATTAAAATCAATCACATTTTTTTCATTAAAGACAGTTGCTGAAGTAAAAATAAATTTTAAAAAGACGGATGCTAAAACACAGTTTTGTTTGGTGCTTAATTCCTACACAATGAAAAAAACTTTATCAAATATTGCAGCATCTGTTGGGACTGTATATATTTAAGCATCATGAGAGTATACCAGTGTACTAATATCCACTGTCAACTTCCAACATATTCAAATGATCAGAATTTCCAGTTCAGTGCATGCTTCCAAGGCTGATTTTCTAAATAGAAGCAGTGTTGCCTTGGGGAGATGACAGCTGAAAGCAGAGCTATTAGGTGTACAAACACAGGTAAAGAAGGTTCTTGGGCACTTAGGGCCTCCTCTTCCCTTACTCTGATCCTGAGTGCCTAGAACCAAATCCAGGACATGCTCCTTCTCCTCCTCCTCTGCTTCTCTCCTTATGCATTCCAGTGCCAGTTTCCTGGGGATTGTGGGCTCTACCCTCCCTGCTCCCAAGAGGTCGTTGCTACAGAGCCCAGTCTCTCCAATCAGTGGTGAGCCAGGAAGCACCTCAAAGAGCCCAGTGCTGCCCCTCAGTGAGTCAGACAGTGCTTGAAAGGACCTGCTTCCCAAGTTGGGTACCCACCGAGTAGCTTCCCCACCTTTAGGAGGGCATGTCATGAATCTGTGTCCACCACACCCTCAACACCCTAGAAAGGAAATGTTATTCATATTAATTTGGTACACATTTTAGTACTGGAAGGTAACAAATAGGTACAATCCAATGATATGATAATTCGAATGATCAAAATTTCTCCTGAATGTGAATGTTACACCTATTTGATGGCTGGGGTTGCCAACTTCTGGTTAGAAAATTCCTGGAGATTTGGGGATGGAGCCTAAAGAGTGGGTGGATCTTGAATGTAGATCCATAAAGTAGACCCAGTATGTTGAATACTCTGAGGCATGTTTTGGTCCTGTTACATAGAAGCAGCCTTTAGAGGTGCTGACTAGAGTTTAGGAGCTGCCCAATGTTAACGAAACAGAATAGCATTATCCTGTAAGGAAATAGAATGAGACTCCCAATAGTTGTTCTTTGTTCCTGAGGAAGGACCAGAAGTCTGAAACACTGGAAATTACCGAGGAAAAGTAGTGGATATTTATCTTGTATTTTGTATATTAATACTTTGGACTCTGTATTTTCCTATTATGGATCCTGTTGGCTTCTGTATTTTCTTATGATGGATTGTATGAATAGATTCATTGCAGTTCATACATGCATTCCACTTTGTTGAAGTCTCCTTCTGGATATATTTTTTGTGGGTAACCCAGCTCACAGTTGTTTTCTGTTATTTCTTGCTATTTCTTACTGTGTGCTGTACTGTTTTTTGTTGTTGTATGTCCAACTGGAGGTTGGCAACCCTGGTTGTCCATAACAGTTCCTCTAACTTTCCTTCTCTACTTTTTTTATTCCTGTTTTATCAGATTTTCCTGCCGGCATTGTAAATGTAATTGTTTACTGTGAGGGAGTCATTAAAGCAACAACACAGATTGAATATTACACAGCAGCAGAGGAGATTGAACGTATACTTCAGAAGGTGGCGGATCCAGTAGCCTTTGCTTGTCAGGTAAATTGACCCCTGCATTAAGTTAATAAAAGGGGGGGAGAAGTGCCAATATTAGATAAGAGAACGTACGTTGTGTTGTACATTCTGTGGGTCGATGGAATAATAATGAGGAATAGATCGATAGGGAGCTGCAAAAAGGAATCCAGTTGACGACATTCCTAGACGTTAACGTCTCAGCAAGAACAATAAATCACAGTTGCTCAGCTGCTGTTCACTGCTGTCTGCCCAGAGTCATAACTGTGCTTGATGATTTCCGTATATAAAGAACACATTCTACCTGCCTCGAAGGTGAGGAAAATGTATAATAAACAATAATTTATTACAACTGATATCAGTCACAGCCTTGATGGGGGGGGAAACAAAACAAAAGGAAACATCTTTCTGAAATCTCCTTATGCAATTCCCACAATACAGAGTCTTTATGGCTGCCACAAAGGCTGGGAGTTCCATGCCTCCTAGGCGTTTGAGGGCTGTATTCCAATCACAGCTGTAGCACATATGGAGAAGGAGCCTCAACCTCCTCTTTGCACACCATACCAGTTTTGCAAACTGAAACAACTCCAGAAAGCTGCTCTTTGCTCTGTTGAGAAAGTTAAGTTGTCATTTTTTTGAAAAGAAAATGATTCCACTGCTACTCAGAACCCCTGCTGGGGCTCTGGAAGACCTGGGAAGTGGAGTGAGGCTGAAACGCTCTTCTGCAAAAGTGCCAAGGTCAGGATTGGAATACAGACCTGCACTTCTCAGAAGCATGGAAAGCCCAACACATATGTGATCTAAATTCTTCATGGCACTCGTAAGAACTTGTGTAATGTAAAGTGGACCAGTTATTACTCATTCTTCAGGGAGGACCAGTGTCTACAGGATGTTGCTAGAAAGGCAACACCCATGGGAAGATCTCAATGCAGCAGGGAGAATATTTCTCTAGCTGTGGCTTGGAGCCAAATGAGAACTGAAGTAGTCCTGCAGATCAGTGACTGTTTCTTGTTCCATTTTCTTGCTGGTGGGTGGTGTGATCATCTGAAAGCTACATTCTGGCTTCACAATTAACTATGATTAAAATAAGCCACATATTATGGCTGAATAGAGCCAGTGTTGTAATAGTTTCCCAAACTCTAAGCCCTTATAGATATAGGCCAGGGTTGCCAGGCACCGCTTAGAAACTGGGGGGGGGGGGGGGGGGAAGGGACTTACTGGTAGCAGGAAACTTACTGGCAGAGGCCTACAATGTGGTGATGTCACTTCTGCTGCACACCAGAATTGATGTCATAGTATTTTCAGTGATGTAGCGATGCTCTGGTATTTGGGGAAACTTTATGGTAGAGACCATTTTTACCATAGAGTTTTTGCCAAAATACCAGAGCATTACCACATTGCCAGCAACATGATGATGTTATTTCTGGCATGCAGTGGAAATGACATCACTATGTCACTGGCAATGACAGCCTAGGGTTCTATTTGCTGCCAACAACATGGCTAAAACTTAGGGCTAGGTAGGCTTGCCATTCCCCTGCGGGGAGGGCCTGGAAACCCTAATATAAGCAGAACAGAGCTTGGAAGGGGTGTGTCATATTCTCATGAAATGCCTCCATTTATTTGATTTGTATCCTGCCCTTCCCCACACATCTTGCCCAGCCCCTCCTGATTTTATCCTCACAGCAACCAGGTCCAATTCAAAGTGCTGGTTCTTACCTTTAAGACCCTGCATGGCTTGGGCTGGGGTACCCGAAGGATGGCTCCTCCCATATTATCCAGCCCACCAATTAAAATCCTCACCCCAAGCCCTTCTTTCTGTGCCTCTGCCTATAAAGGTGAGGCAGGTGGCATCCAAGACAGCGTTTTCAGTGATGACAGCTCACTTGAGCCTGCCTACAAGTCCTTGAGGGTCACCTGGGACTTACTTAACTTGCTGACTTTTAGGCACCAGGCCAAAACATTACTCTTTCCCAGGTTTTCTATCTTTTAAAACTGGTTTTTAGTTAGAGGCTTGTTCCCAGGCATCATTCTAGGCTGCTCAGTGTTGATTTGTGAAGTTTGATCTTCTTGTTAACAACCTGTAATCACTATGGTTATTGTTGTTGCTATTATGATTTTAATGCATTTTTTTTAACCTTCTGACCTGCATGGGGCAGGTCTGTATAAAGAGTCAGCATGTAAATCATCTAAATAAATAAGCAGCATTATGAGTTGGGTGAAAAAGATTCTTGCCCAAGGCCATTCTAATAGGGTTGCCAACCTTCAGGTGGAGGCCTGGAAATTTCCTGGTATTACAGCTGATCTCCAGAATAGAGTTCCGTTTCCCTGGAGAAAATGGCTGCTTTGAAGGGAGGACTCTATAGCACTGTACTCCGTTGAGGTCACTCCCCTCCCAAGCCCTTCTCTCTCCAAGCTCCATCCCCAAATCTCCTGGAATTTTTCCCGACCCAGAGTTGGCAACCTTATATCCAATAAAATTTATGGCAGGGAAAGGATTTGACCCTGGATTTCCCCTGTTCTAGGCCCTAACTATATAACATACAGTCCTTGGATAGGGTCCAGGTCTGTCATGAAGAATGTTGGTCAGTCAAATGTGTACTTGCGAGTTCCATCTTGGAACTCACATTCCAAGTTCTCACATGCGCTGGGTTCCTAAGATCAGGATTCTGGCATACAGGGAGAGGAGCTCATGTCTCCCCCTCCTTTGCATGTCATTTCCCTGACATGAAATGGCCTCAATAGGCTGTTGTTTTCCCCACAGAGGAAACCTTTGTGTGAACCATCAGTACGTGTGGATCCTCCAGTGGGGCAAATGGCTCCCTGAGGTCTGTTTCAGGTAGGGAAAATTGGGGGGGGGACACTCTGTTCTTGTGTACCACAGTCCCACCTTTGCATCTGTGAGAATTAGGGCTGCCAAGTCAGCCAGGGGGGCGGGGGATCCCCCGCTACATGGGTTCTCAATCCGCCGGCCAGCATTCAGCTGGCAGGGGGAACCCCACCCCCGAAGTCATCCAGTCAGGATGACTTTCCCCAGCGTAATGACATCTATGTCATTACTCTATGGTACCATAGAGTTTTGGGGCGATTGCTAGAGTGTCGTCCCGGTAACGTCCCCAATGTGATGATGTCACTTCCTGGTGACATCATCGCGGCACATGCGTAAGCACACAGGCTGGGGAAGCTCCTGGACCGAGGAGAACTCCCCCCCGCCAGTAAGTCTCAACGACTTGGCAACCCTAGTGGGAATGGAGTTCCCACTGGGGAATTCACAACACAAATGCATGTTGCTTGTGTGGACCCAGGGAGGACCTAGAAAAAAAATAGCATGTAGCTAGTCTCCAAGTCTGACACTCTGATGAATTACCTGCTTCTGTCACTGAGAACTAAGAAACTGTGAATGTGTGGATCTCCACGTGCTTTTCAGATTTTGGCAGATCTTTGGGTCATACTCACTAAATGAATAAGGATAGGCATGAGGATTGCTTCTACCAGTCTTGTGACAGCTGAAAATCGATTCACAGCCAGCCACTAAAAGGTTCAGGAATCCACAATTAAAATATGTAATTAACCTATTCCTCAATTGAATGGATCAATTAAAGCAGTCAATGGAAAGCATTAAGACTACAGCGCATAGCTGGACCTTGGACAGGTGTTTGATTTTCTAAGAAGTTTGCCAATTGCCGTGCAGATTTCCCATCTGTATATTTCAGGGTTTTAACCACATCTAAGCACGAGGATAGAGCCCCTGCAGTGCAACGACTGCTTCTGCCAGGGCCATATAATAGGAAAAGAAAATCTATTGCAGGAGAGGAAAGGACCTGAAATATAATTTGTCCAACAGTGGCCAGTCTGAGTGCACTTGACGTGTCTATATCGTAATTGGAAGGCAAGAGCAAAAATAATAGCTGTGTTTCTAATTCAGACAGTCTCATTTTCCTGTGACAAATCTACCGTGTCTGCCGCCTAAGGCATTATGCTCATAACAAAAGGATTAATAAAAAATGATGCATTGCATTATTAGCAGTTGGCTAAGGGCACTGGTAAATTCCTTTCAAACACGCATTTTTAAGGATACTGTTGTTTCGTTAAAAGTAGCTGGCATCATAGTGGAAGCAAGATGGAGCTTGCAGAGTTTACTCTGGTACTGGGAAGGGCCAACCACAGCAGGAGGCTTTAGCATCTATGTCTCTTCTGGGACCATCTGGTTGGCCACCATTGGGAGGTGGAGGAGGAGGCTGGCAAGATGGACCATTAGATTAATGCCACATGGCTGCTCTCACAAACTAGGTTATTATAATCCTTTGTGCATTAATAAGTTAAAACTTGTGGTAGTCTGGAGCTGAAGAGATAGCTAACATTTGAAAGAGTGTAAAGTTTTTAATAGATTCAGGTGGGGTAGCCGTGTTGGCCTGAAGCAGCAGAACAAAGTTTGAGTCCAGTGGAACCTGTAAACAAAGTTTTATTCAAGGTATAAGCTTTTGTGGGCATGTGTACTTCTTTGGATACATTGAAATTGAAATTACCAGTCCATACATATAGGTAGAGGGTGAGCAGTAGATGTGGCAGAATCATAAGTTAGATGGGGCAGTTCTGTACAGCAGCCTGAATTGGCTTAGGTCTCTCTGTTTGGCTCTCTCCCACAAGGCTTTGCAGGAGGCTCTTCAGCCTGACAATGCACCCTGCACTCTGCTCTAAAAGAACCGGAGTTCCACCCTTGAAGCCAAAACATCTAGACATGAGGACCTGTGGTTCCAAGCTCCTACCTTGATAGGGAGGGTTTTTTAACCTAGTAATACAATGACTCCGTCAGAGTCTTCTGGTCAGAAAAGGAAAGAGTCTGGGTTTTGTCAGGACCATCCAATTTCTTGATTGACAGCTAATCTGGATTCTAAAGGTATTTAACACCAGTGTTTGAGATGCTTAGGGCCCTCTGCCAAAATCATGGTTAGGTCTTGCCAGAGCAGCCGGAATGCATTCCTAAATAGATAATCATTTCTAAATGAATAATGAGTGTACTATTTGTCTTTTCCCTTCTGTAAGATGAATTCTGAAATTGCCACTTGCTTGAAAATTTGTGCAGTATGGTTTTCTTTTAATAAATCATAGATACTTTGGAACAGCTCTCTCTCTCTCTCTCTCTCTCTCTCTCTCTCTCTCTCTCTCTCTCTCCCCCCCCCCCTCTCTCTCCCTCCCTCCCTCCCTCCCCCACCCCCTCACTCACTCTCTTGCTCTCAAACTGTGGGGTTCATGCCAGTTTCACACACACCCCTTCTCGAGCAGGGTGGGGATAGGATTCCTAGGAAAAGCTCCTGGACTCTTAATTCCCCCAACAGTAAGTTAGCATACAGCATAATGAAGATGTTTAGCAGATTCAAGGACCAAACAGAAATAACAAGCTAGAGTTGAGTCCAGTAGACCAGCAAGACCTTAGAAACCAGCAATAGTTTCAGGGTGTAAGCTTTTGAGAGTCAAAGTTCCCTTTGTCAGTTTTTAATGTAGTTAAAGTGTAATTCTGTACAGAGTCACACAGTTCCAACCTTACTGACTTTAGTGGACTTGGGAAAGTATAATTCTGCTTTGCATTGCCTTGCTAGACCCCTAAAAGCAGGGTGAATATGGAAGAGCCAGTTTGGTGTAGTGGTTAAGTGCGCGGACTCTAATCTGGGAGAACCAGGTTTGATTCCCCACTCCTCCACTTGCACCTGGCTGGATGACCTTGGGCAAGCCATAGTTCTGTACCAGCTGTTCCCTCAAGGACAGCTTGGGAAAGAGCTCTCTTAGCCCCACCTACCTCACAGGGTGTCTGTTGTGGGGAGGGGAGGGGAAAGGAGTTTGTAAGCCGCTCTGAGACTCCCTTGGGGAGTGGAGGGCGGGGTATAAATCCAATCTCTTCTTCTTCTTCTTCTAGTGACCCGCAGTCATAACAGCATAAAATGGATTATGCTAGTGTTGTCATTTTAATCTCAGAAAACACTATGCATACGCAAATATGTCCTTTTCCATTTCCTTTAGTTTCCTGTGTTATCATTCTCAGCCTTTTTGTTTCACCCATTTTTCTTTTGTTTGGTATTTTTTGTATTTTTTAATGTGTGTGTGCACCTGGAAGTCATGGTGACCTCTGGTGACTGACCCCTACTGGGGGGCCTGGAGGATATTCAGAGAGTTGGCTGAATAAAGCCTGCCCCTGCCCCCCACCTCTGGTATTCCAAGGAGGTCTCCCATCCAAGTACTTGCCTGAATCGACCCTGCTGAGCTTCCAAGATCTGATAAGATCGGGCTTGCCTGGGCTATCCAGGTCAGGGTGCCCATTTTTCTTGCTGGTGTTCCTAATGTATTTATTTCTTTTACTCCCTTTTTACTATTTATTTATTTAAAGCATTTTATGCTGCTGTTCCACCCAAATAGGGTCTCCAAGGCAGCAAATATCAAACATTAAAACTTTTCATCATTTCCAAATCAAAAACTTTAAAAAAACAAAGTATATATCCACTACTTCAATAAAAACGTAAAACAGACGTAACACTAAAAACCAGGGAGGAAGCCAATAAAAGTTATTGGGGGCATGCCAAACTGGGGAGGGGAGTCTTCACCCACTGACGAAATGCAACAGTAGAGCGAGACAGATGAATCTCCTCGGGAAGGGAGTTCCAATGTTTTATGCCATTAACATACCACTGACGTGCAAATAGTTAGGCGGTAAAAATCAGTAGCATTCTAGAATGCACAACATCTGCAGTGTTTCTGCAAAGATTACTACAGAGATGCATGTATGGATGTAGCATCAAATGGGCAGAAAGGCATGTGAGTGGACATAACTCCATGTACAGAGTTCACTGCATAGGAATTATGAGAGGAGGTCCTACGACTGACAGACAACTTAAAAACAAATAAATAACCAGGCCCGGATGGCATACATCCAAAAGTTCTGAAAGAACTCAAATTTGAACTTGTGGATCTCCTGACAAAAATATGTAATCTTTCCTTAAAATCAGCCTCCATTCCTGAGGCCTGGAAGGTAGCTAATGTCACCCCCATCTTTAAAAAGGGTTCCAGTGGAGATCCAGGAAATTACAGGCTAGTCAGTCTGACATTGATACTGGGTAAGTTGGTGGAAACTGTTATTAAGGAAAAAAATTAGTAGGCACATTGATGAACAAAATCTATTGAGGAAGACTCAGCATGGGTTCTGTAAGGGAAGATCTTGTCTCACTAACCTCTTAGTGTTCTTTGAGGGACCCCATAGATATTGTTTACCTTGAGTTCCAGAAAGTTTTTGATAAAGTTCCTCATCAAAGGCTCCTAAGTAAGCTCAATAGTCATGGGATAAAGGGACAAGTCCTTTTGTGGATCAAAAACTAGCTAATTAAAAGGAAACAGAGAGTGAGTATAAATGGGAAATTTTTTCAGTGGAGGGAGGTAAGCTGTGAGGTACCGCAGGGATCAGTACTCGGTCTGATGCTTTTTAACTTGTTTATTAATGATTAGGAGTTGGGAGTAAGCAGTGAAGTGGCTAAATTTGCAGATGACACAAAGTTGTTCAGGGTGGTAAGAACCAGGGAGGATTGTGAGGCACTCCAAAGGGATCTGTCGAGTATGGGCAAGTGGGCATCAACTTGGCAAATGGGGTTCAGTGTGGCCAAGTGCAAAGTGATGCACACTGGAGCCAAAAATCCTAACTATAAATACACGTTGATGGGGTCTGAACTGGCGGAGACTGACCAAGAGAGAGATCTTGGAGTCGTAGTAGATAACGTAATGAAAATGTTGAGACAGTATGTGACTGCAATGAAAAAAACCAATGCTATGATGGAGGTTATTAGAAAGGGAACTGAAAACAAATCAGCCAGCTTTTACAACTAATCTCCAGCTGACAAAGAGCAGTTCCCCTGGAGAAAACGGCCGCTTTGAAGGGTGAACTCTATAGCATTGTACAATGTTGAGGCCCCTCCCCTCCCCAGACTCCTCCCTCACCTGGATCCACCCCAAAAGTCTCCAGGTATTTTCCAGCCTAAACCTGGCAACCCTAGGTTATGGAGTACACAGGTTGGATCTGGAGTCCCCAACTTTTGCAACAGTGAGATGAGTTATAGGTTCTCCCCAGTTCCTGAGGGTGCAGTGCTTGACTGTAATTGGGATTGTGGCACACATAGAGAAGAAGCTTCCCTCCCCCCCAGCATCAGTTTTTCATCCTGAAATGGTCCTGGGGGACACTACCTGGCCCATTGGGGAAACCCATGTATATCTCTGGGAACAGGTGCACTTCCTCACCAGGCCCAATTTCACCTCTCTGGGATTGTTTCAGGTTGGCATGCAGGGGGTGGGGGGAAGCTGAAGCATTTGTTTTCCTGACCTGAAACAATCCCAGAGAGGTGAAATTTGGCCCAGTTAGGAAATACTGTACTTCTGAACAGAACTGGGCACCACATGTTCACAAACTGAGGAGAACTCATCATTCATATCTGAGAGTTACACCAGGGAGGGGGACATACTCAACCTGTTGCATGATGTAATGAGTTAATCTGCCTACATAAACGTGGCCCTGTTCCATCACTGCCCAGATCAGAATGGCCAGGCTCTGGGCTACTAGAGGGCAGAAGCAGAGTAACATACTACAGTAACTCCTTCTAGTGGTCTGGCAACAATAGTTGAAAGTTGGTGAAAACACAAAGAATCAGACTGTAAACGTTGAATTTCTTCAGTAGTTTCCAATGACATATCATGAAAATAAATCTCTCCCTTTTCTGGTACAAATATAAATTCCTGTGCAGAAGGATGAGGATTTCACTGTTTTGCTTCATTAATAAATGCATATCCAAATGTTACTAGGTACTTTTCATTGCGGATTATTTCTAGATCTTGGCTGCATAATATGCTTATTGATGTGTTGAAACATGAATAAAATGCTGCTCAATTTAAAAAACACACACACCAAATTCATTCTAAAACTAAAACCCAAATAATAATATGCTTGTGAAAGAGCCAGCAAAAGGGTAGTCTAGCTGATAAATGTGCTAGAGAATAGAGCCAGTGCAAAAGAGGAATGGACTGCTGTTATAAAAAAGTGGGGTGAAAGGGATGAGAAAGCAGAGGAAAGTAGTCACTATATTTAGAGAAAATGGAAGGTTATAACATGGATGCACTCTGGAACATTCATCCCACTGTCATCTCTAGAAATGGTTTTGTGGGCTGTTACGATGTTTCAGAAAACCTTGGAAACAAATTTGACCTGATGACAGTTGGATGAAAGACAGAAAAATCTGATTGGATGCATTTTTTTAGATTTTACTACATGAGTAACTACTTATGTTTGTAGTTGACTGACATGAGTATTGTAATGACAGTGTCCACCTATGTGAGACATGGAGACATATAGGGCGTCTTCTTTGTATAGGGCTCTACTCCAGTTGTGAGTGCAAATTTGACTGGAGGAGGAGAACATAAGGGAAGGGGTGCTTTCTGTTTAACCCCTTTCCCTCAGGCATGTTATGATTTATAAACTCTTTAAACAGGCCCGTAGCCAGGATTACTTAATTTGGGGGGCCTTTAAATAAATTGGGGGGCACTGACATCACAAAAATAAAAAGGGGCAGGGGGGGGGAAGCAAGCCATGCTTGGGGAAGGGGTGGCAGTGGTGGTGGTGGGCCTGAGCTAGAGAGAAGTCAGGGGGCCTTGGCAGGAAGTCAGGGGACCGGGCCCCAAAATGCCCCACTGTAGCTACGGGACTGTCTTTAAAACTATTGTCTGTGTTGTTTAGATATTTACTTCATTTATATCCTATCTTTCTCCCTCATGGGAATCCAAAGCAGTTTACATTATTTGCCTCTCCTCCCTTTTATCCTCATGGGATAGGCTGAAAGTGTATGACTAGCCCAAGGTCACCCAGCAAGTTTCCATGGCGGGGGTGGGGGGGTTGAACCAAGGTCTGTCAGCTCCTAATCCAGTGTGCTAACTGCTCTCAGTTTCTAATCTTGGAGACATGCAATACCTTAAATTAGTTGGCTGTTTTGCTATTTTTGAATGACAAGGTACATTGTATGCTTACTCCTTTCTGTCCCCCCCCCCCCCCGCAAAGGCTTCCAAGTTTTCTTCGGCTGAGAAGATTGACAGGATTCTCACATTCCTGTTGAAAAGCCCTGCCATTTCTGACAATTTTAGTGATCTTCCAAATGAAGACAAGGGTCATCATCATCAACAGACAGGTGTGTAGTACAGTTTTTTGTTTACTAGTTTGTTTTTCCATTCCCTCTGAGACTCAAGGTGGACTGCACAATTAAAAGCAATGTATTAAGGACAAAGTGATACATACAATTAGCAGTGCAATGAAACCAGATGGCAAAATTAAGAACAACATACTCCCAAATAGTATAGAATATACTATGAACAATGCAACAAATGCCCTAAAATTTCACAGACATTGCAGCAGCCCTATCCCCTTCACAAAAATGGCTTCTTGAATAATTTCATTGTGTATATTCTGCAAAGTGATAAAAACATGGGTACCTTTCTCACCTCTTCAGGTAGGCAAAGATGTTTCTGAATTATGTGCTGATAGGACTAGTGCAGTGTGCTCAGACTGCAGTAGGATATGATATATTTTTCTAGCCCTACAAAAACTGCACCGATTACCTATTCACTTAACTTATTATCTTTGAAGCCCTAAGCAATAATAGATCAGGATAAAGGGACACTTACTCCTATATGAACATTCTAGGGTTGCCAAGTTCCCCTGCCCACTGGTGTTGGGTGGGAGAGGGTAGGATTGCCGTAGGCATCTAGTTAGCTTTCTTATATGAGATCATTAATCTCCTGGCAGGAGGTATACCTCAACAACATTGTGGTCCATTATAAGTATTGTACTCAAGTAAAAATATTACTAGAGATTCCTGCCCACACTTTGCCTTTTTATTAAAACACCACTATTTATATTTTTAACAGTGACTAGCATAAAAGAATATGAGAATACCATCAATTGATTTTACATAGATGATAAAAGAGAGCAATTACTTAAGCCCATTAAAATGCCTTACCAAAAGTAAGCAGGTCACAAAGCATGGAGTCCCTTCTAAGAAGCTGATCGATTCTGGCTGTGATATTATAGGTTTTCAAAATCATCATTTAACAGTAGCAAACTAGCCTGATTTGGTCAGATCTTGAAAGCTAACCGGGGTCAGCCTTGGTTAGTAGTTGGATGGGAGACCATCAAGGAAGTCAGGTTTGCAATGCAAAGCCAGGCAATGGCAAACCACCTCTGCAGGTCTCTTTGTCTTGAAAACCCTACAAGGTCCCTATAAGTTGACTGCAACCTCATGGCTCCTACCACCACTTACTGTCCCAACTAACAGAGCTCACATTCTTAGCTAATAATCTTATAACTTCAAGCACCATACAAAGTTGTCTGTACTCACATTTCTTCTAAGCACATATGAATAGTGCATTCTTGTTACTTTTAATGATAACAAAGAATCAAGCCCATTTCCATCAATCTTCATCAGAAAATCTTAGGGTGAGAACCCTTTTCCCAACCTTAGAAAGTGTGGAAACGATTTTTCGTTCTTATAAACTATTGGATTGGCTGGGATAAAAAATATTCACTTTGGGTTCCAGCTCTGAGGTGATTTTCTGTTGTGAGATTTTCCAATGAAGACTGATGGAAAGGGGAGCAAAGCTAGGCTTCTCATCAAACTTACCTTTCAACTAAGCTTATCAAGCCCTTTCTTCTACTCAATTTGTTAGCCTTTTTTATGGCTTAGTTTATCTGGAAATGGACTTTAGTGGGTAGGTGATTACGAATCTTGTTTCTTCATGGAACGTCTCTGTTGGCTTCATTGCATGAGCATGCATTCTTCCTGAACAGAATTGTAACAATGGATTTGTAAAAACTATTGTGCTTATGCAATTAATGTAAGATTTATGTTAAAAAAATTATATTTAGTAAATTCACTCACTAATAATAAAAACATAATACACAATTTTAATATAATTCAACTGTTTATTTAGTTTCCTTATTGTTTATTTATACAACGATTGGTTATAGTGCAGTATTATCTTTGTTGCTGTATATATACAGGTGCAAGAAACTGGGTAACTGGGTCCCACTATGTTTTATATCTAATGGTATGGATTTATTGATTTTATTTATTTATTTTTGAGATTTATATCCTGCCCTCCCCACCTTACGGCAGGCTTGGTGGAGGGAAAGAGTGCCTGGTCTCGGAAAAGAATGCGAGTGGTCTCGGGAAAAAGTGAATTACACTGTGAATTATGCAAATCATATTAATTTGTAGCTTTTTTGTCCCTTTGCATCGCTGTTCCATTCTGTATCTCTGGACTCCCCATTTGACATGTCTCTGGGCATAACTAGATGTTTCCCCCCTGTTCACCACTGTCATTTTAGACTCTAAAGGTGACCATTTTAAAAAGTCACAAGCCCAGGCACTCTTTTCTAAGACCACTTTTGCCTGAGACCACTCACATCCTTTTCCAAGACCAGGCACTTTTTTCCCTCCACCAAGCCTTTTCAAGTGCTTGGAATATCTGCATCCCTGTGATGGAGGTTTTGGCCAATTAGATTCCAAAATGGCAATGACACCCCCAGGTTAGACTCATGTTTAGTGGTGTTATCTGGGAGGCACAGCAAGCCTTAATTCTGGCCCGTGGAGGCATCTTCCATGATCTGTTTAGTCAAGACCAGCAACTGTTCCCTGGTATTTTTGGCTACATCCATGGCAGCATATTTCCATTACTTCAGCAGTATGTGCTTATAACTCTGGACCACTGAGGACTATGGAGATCTCCTTTTCCTGCCTGAAAGCTGAATGGGAGGGAAAACAGGGATTGCTTTCCATTATTTAAACTGTCCTCAGACCTAAGATGTCACTGTATAGTTCTGCATCTGAAGACAGTGTTGCAGAGAAGGGAAACCTGCCCTCCATGACTCTACTGTGTGGTGTAGTGGTTAGTGTGCTAACCTGGGATGTGGGAGATCCAGGTTGAATCCCCATTCTGTCCTGGGAGCCTTCTGGGTGACTTGACCTAGTGATGCTCAAACACATGTTGGTTTGACTCATGTCCTGTTCACCAGTTGTGAACAGGGACCTGATTTTTTTTTCATTTTTCAGTTCGATAGATCATCAGTGTTTGACAGACTGCATCATTGTATTCCTTCAAAACCATACTGCATAACTGACTTTTCTTTGCACGTTCTCACAACGTGAATGCCTGTCTAACAGAGGCTTTGCTGTTTCAGCCTTCTCCAAACAAAGCAATAGGGAAAGATGGCTTAGAATCCTGTTCTCTAGGAGTGGAGCTTAGATGAAGTTGCCATATGCTGAATCAGATGCTTGGTTCATCAAAGTCAGTATTGTCTACTCAGATTGGCAGCACTGAGGTCTCAGGCAGAGATCTTTCACATCACCTACTCTCTGGTCCTTTTAACTGGAGATGCCGGGGATTGAACCTGGAACCTTCTCCATGCCAAGCAGATGCTCTACTACTGAGCCATGTCCCCTCCCTAATTAGGGACTCTTGATCCCTCCAAACTGCTGTGTTTTAGAAAGGGCCTGGGGGAACGTTTAATCTATATCCTCATGAATTCATAGGAATTTTACAGTGAGACAAAAACAAAACCATCATAGTTCAAATCTTGATCTATAGGCAGCACTGTAAAACTCATGGATTCTCATTATTTTACATGGGTTACCCAAAACACATTGGAAGACTGCACATCACATCAGTGTCCAATCCGTGGGGTGTTCCAGGTAAGTGAGGAGCAGAGGTGGCTTGCCATTTCCTCCTTCCACATAGCAACCCCAATCTTCCTTGGTGGTCTCCCAGCCAAGTACTGATTGTGACCAACCCTACGTAGCTCCAGGTTTGCCAGGTCCTCTCGGCCATCACTGGGGGAAGGGGGGTTATAGGGTTGCCAGCTCCAGGTTGGGAAACTCCAGGAGATTTGGGGATGGGAGTACAAAGAACTCAATTGGGTACCATGCCATAGAGTTTGCCCCCCAAAGCATCCATTTTCTCTGGGGGAACAGATCTCTGTAGTCTGGAGGTGAGTTATAATTCTGAGTGATCCCCAGTTCCCACCTGGAGGCTGGCATCCCTCCTAAGCTCCCGAACCTTGGTGGGCTTGGGTTATGGGGCTGCTTAAATAAATTAATAAATAATCCTTTCGAGTACAGGTCTCCCCAGGGAGTTCTTTCTTGCCATTCCTCCTGCCCACCATGATGATGGGTTTTTGGCTGGTCTGTCTAAATTTGATCAAACATCAGTGCAAGCCAAATGCTGGTTTTTAATGATGAATATTGACAAGCCAAGCCTAGAATCAGCAGCGGGAATTTTGAGAAGGATTTATGGTGGTAAATTTATTTCTGCTGTGCTGCAGCTAAGGACAGGTACACACTTTGAGATGCAAATGTATTTCTCCCCTGGGCCCATAAACCATTCCCAAAAGATGCAGAGGAATGGATGAGGCAGGTGAGGGCATGAAGAGAACTGAAGTCTCTGAAAGCTCATCTCTAAGCTATTCTTTTCTGACTTCTTATCGTGATCATCCGGCTTCCAAAGGGCTGAAGCATGCAAGAGCCTCCTGCTGCGGTGAACTGTGTTTATTGAGATAATTGCCACACACGCATTCAGATTCTCTCTGCTGATACAGAAGATGTAGGTTTGGAAGGTCAAGAGTAGTAATTATCTGTAATTACACTGGGCTCAGAACAAGAGGGGGGGATAAACGCTGTCCATTCAGGAAGTGATAATAGCTAGAAAATAGGCACTTCTCTGTGCAATTCGACTTAATAAGTAAAATACATGTCTTGGGCCTGAACTGATAAAGAAAATAAAGCCAATCTCCAGAATAAGTGCAGGCTTGCCATTCACCAGCCCTGCAAGGGGAAGGCTTTTGAAAGCTGGGAATTCCTGGGCCATTGGTAGAGAAATCTTTCCACAAGTGGAAATAACTTGGTTGACGTGATGTTATCAAAGCTTTGACAGCATCCAGCCGGGCTTGTGTGTGTGTTAAGGGCTGTCAAGTCACTCCTGACTTATGGCGACCCTATGAATTAATGCCCTCCAAAACACCAATTGTTAACAGTCTTGCTGAGGTCTTGCAAACTGAGAGCTGCGGCTTCCTTTATTGAGTCAATCCATCTCATGTTGGGTCTTCTTTTCTTGCTGCCTTCAACTTTTTTCTGAAGCACTTTTTAATCTGTTTCAGTGGGAGGGTTAATCATCTGTTGGGCTGGCCCCAGGTTTCAGCAAAATGTCCCAGCCCTTGCCTGTTAGCTACCTTTAATAGTAGCTGCCACTTGCTCTCTAGCTATATGCTTGCCTGCTCACTGATCCGCCTATCTCTAGATGGCTGCTCCTAGCCATCTTCAGCGCTCATGCAAACAGGGAGGTTCACTGTTAGCCCAGTGGGAAGTTCACCAGGTAAGGGAATTGTTCTGGGGGAGAAGAGCCTCTCCCCTTAGGAGTCTCCCAACTTTGTCACTGCAATGGTGGGGCAGGGGTTAGTTGAGATATGCCCCCCTAAGACCCAGGAATCTGGCAAGTGCCTGACAGTATCAGCCCACATGGTAGCCTGAGGGCAAGCTTCAGTGCCTCTTCCATCAAAATAAAGGGGAATTTAAAATGCCCCATATCCTTCCCTGCTTTTCTCATGCAGTGGCTAACTGGATGTATACCCCAGCAACACTCCTTTCCCTGTCTTTAAATGCCTTTCCTACTCATTTTGAAGGATGGAGCTGATGTCTGCATCCATTAGGGGTGTGCATTTGGCACAAACCAAGCCAAAAAAAATACGCCAAAAATACCTTACCAGTATTTTTCAGGTATTATGTAACGTGAACACAGATCGACGAATCTGATCAGTTACTTCTGAAATCATTTTCAGTTTTCCCTATATCAGGAAGGGTGGGTGGGGGCAATAGTCACATCAGCCTTTTTGTGTCCACTACACATCCTTTACAGTTTGCAAGTAATGTTTCTGAAGAAGAGAAACTATAAATTTCCATGCTCTGATATGTTAAGGAATGCTACAGATACACTGCATGCATCCTTGGTAAACTCAAGCTGTGAAGAAGCCAAAAGCAGGTTTAAATTATTCAGATAGTAATTTCAATTCCTAAATAGCATTTATCCTTGGAACAATGTACCGCTATGATGGCCCTGTCCTCTTCACTCCCTCAGAGGCACAATTTTCCTTCCCTTTTGTGATTGAGCTGCCCTAGTAATGTGTTTTCTTCTTTCCTGAAGAATGCTGGCTTTCTCACCCAGTCACAGTATGGTATTTTGGCTGTTGGCTCAGCCCAGGAACCTGAGGGAAGGCTTGGGATTTACACTTTAACTTAACCTACTTAAATGGCATTCGAGGGATTATGAAAAATAACAAAATATTTTATTTAACAAAGAGGGGAAAGGTCAGGGCAGAGTTGAAATTTCTGAGATAAAACCAATACATGTACAGACTTTAGTTCTTATGTTTCAGGCTAATGAAAGTTTCTTAAGCTATTCACAGTTATTTAAACCTTTATGTTGAGAGGCTTTTGTTCCAGTATTTTCCCAAGCATTCTAGTACACTTTCTTTGAGTATTCTCTGACTCTTTTGGCTTCCAGAATGCTGGTACCTTCTTCCGAGTACCCAAATCCCTTCTCTTGAAACACCTGTACTTGTACTGAGTTTTTAACTCACTCTTCTCTGAGAAGAGTGAGTTAAAAACTCAGAGAATTTTCTTCTCTGTCTAGAGTTCTATCCTCTTTCTTTGGGCCGGATGGGAGTCTTTACCTAACTTCCCAAACTTTCTTGCCAGCTTTCTTCTGTTTCTCTGTCTGTGTAAAACTGCTCTCAGCTAGGGCAGAAATCAGACTCAGACAAGGCAGAAATCTGACTGACTCTTTCCTCAGCATGCAGTTAGCTCAAGACTTTCTCTGCTCAGCTGCTGCTTACCAATCAGATTGCTTGGAACAGCCTATCACTCAAGGCTCTCTGGCTCTGAGAAGAATTAACTAGGGATGGACACAGACTGGACCACGGATCTAATTTTTCCACAGACTGAGGCCCGGTTCATGGTCTGTGATTCTAGCCCATGCCATCCCACCAACACAGACCTCCTGTGACTCTCCAAGGAGGTTTGTAAGGTCTATGTTAGTAGGGCTTGCAAAAGCCATTTAAAGGGAATGCATTCCCTTTAAATGGCTTTTGCAAAACCATACAGTGCAAGAGTGAAGGCTGAGCTGCCACTTCACCCACCCAAAAGTTATCCCCTTTAAATGGCTTTGTAAGCTTCGCAGTGTCAAGGACCAAATGGACCACGAACCAGCCCATTAAACATTGAGGTTCATGGTCTGGGGGTCTGTAAACCCCATGGACCTTGGACCTCCACAGGCCACCATTTTTCTGGACCATGCCTCTTCAGCTGTTTGTACAGCACTTTTAAGCTTTTAAAAAGAGCAGTCCACCACAACTCCTGTTATATTTATTTAGAAATGGCATTGTTAAAACTGCATGGTGATATAAAAAACGGTAGGTCATTTCATTAATTTTAAATCTCATTTGCTGGTTTAAACAAATATGATGAATATTATACAAAATGCTAAAGAAATTCTGTTGTTTTTGCTTTGCAAAGACAATCATGAGAATCTATAAACTATTTTGCACATAGCTTAACATCACTGAACATTCGGTCATACATATGAATCCCTTGTATGTGCACTTGTTTTCCCATACATTTTAATGACTAGTGGTGACAGCTAAACATGGAACCATCACAGCTTGGTGTTGCCCTGATCAAAAAATGTTAGGTACAAATAAAAAAGGGGGTTTGGGACAGACCTACCACTTTTTATTTGTCCCCAATATTACATTAGACAAGGTAATTAGGCCTGCCTCAGGTGGCAGATACTGAGGTAACATTTGAGGGCAGCAAGTTGTCAATTATTCTGTTTATTTTTATGTTTTTCCCACCACAGAGAGCACTGCTGAGATTTGTTTGCCTCAGGCACCAAAATATTTTCACCCTTCTCTCAGGACGGTTCCATCTTTCCCCACATACAGTATCTGGTTAGCTAATGCTAGGCAGAGAGTGCTGAGCTAGATAGACCTTAGATCTGATGCAGCTTGACAATTTTTCAGTTCTTATTTAGCCTACTGCTATCATAGTACAAGGCACATCTACAGGAGCATGTTCTCCTATATGCAGGGCTCTTCTTGTAGAAAAAGCCCAGAAGGAACTCATTAGCATATTAGGCCACACCCCTGACAGCACAGCTCATTAACATATTAGGTCACACCCAATGTTCCCAGAAGAAGAAGAAGAGATTGGATTTATACCCTGCCCTTCACTCACTTGGAGTCTCAGAGCGGTTTACAAACTCCTTTCCCTTCCCCTCCCCACAACAGACACTCTGTGAGGTAGGTGGGGCTGAGAGAACCCTTTCCCAAGCTGTCCTTGAGGGAACAGCTGGTACAGAGCTATGGCTTGCCCAAGGTCATCCAGCCAGGTGCAAGTGGAGGAGTGGGGAATCAAACGCGGTTCTCCCAGATTAGAGTCCACGCACTTAACCACTGCACCAAACTGGCTCTCTTGCACCAAACTCTCTTGCACCAAACTCTTGCACCAAACTGGTCATCCAGCCACATCCACCTTTTGCTTCTTATTCGGTTTACCTTGTTGTCAAAACAGTTTTGACAAAACCAATAAAAACATTATTTTCTGTCCCAGCTATACAAAACCTTGCCTGAACCAATATCTTATATCCAACAATTATTCCCACACTGGATTGGAATCAATTCCTAAGGGTTAGGTTCCCATGGAAATCAGGTTGCCTTCCTGCAAAACTAGTACGCTGAATATGATTTTTTTAGGGTTGCCAGCCTACAGGTGGGGTCTGGAGATCTCCTGGAATTACAACTGAGCTCCAAACTACAGAGATCAGGTCAATGGCTGCTTTGGAAAGTAGAGTCCATGGCATTATGCCTTACTTAGGTCCCTCCTTCCCCTAAACTGCACCCTCCACTACCAAATCTCCAGGGATTTCCTCAACCTTGAGTTGGCAACCCTAGTTCACTAGCAAAACAACGCTAGGAGCCAGTTTGGTGTAGTGGTTAAGTGCGCGGACTCTAATCTGGGAGAACCGGGTTTGATTCCCCACTCCCCCCTTGCACCTGCTGGATGACCTTGGGCAAGCCATAGCTCTGTACCAGCTGTTGTCTCAGAGCTCTCTCAGCCCCACCTACCTCACAGGGTGTCTGTTGTGGGGAGGGGAAGGGAAAGGAGTTTGAAAGACGCTCTGAGACTCCCTTGGGTAGTGAAGGGCGGGGTATAAATCCAATCTCTTTTTCTTCTAGGTTTGTGGATGCACTGGATGGGAGTAGTTTGTGGACTATTTTATTCAAGGTACCAAATTTTATTCAAGGTATAAGATTTCATGTGCCACCCACACTTCTTCAGATGGAAGACGTGTGCATGCACACAAAAGCTTATACCTTGGATGAAACTTTGGACTCCAACTTTGTTCTGCTGCTTCAGACCAACACGGCTACCCACCTGAATTATTACACTATAATACTTTTTACAAGCAATTATGTACCAGTGGAGTGGTTACCATGCAGAGTCTGTCCCACAGGTAAAATTAT
Source organism: Lepidodactylus listeri (assembly GCA_029233225.1). Taxonomy (NCBI): domain Eukaryota; kingdom Metazoa; phylum Chordata; class Lepidosauria; order Squamata; family Gekkonidae; genus Lepidodactylus; species Lepidodactylus listeri. The sequence goes on from JARCFY010000009.1 coordinate 28,776,669, forward strand.
TATTTTTAGTGGCTGGCCTAGTATTGTGGAATGGCCTTCCAGAGGAAATGAGAAGCTGTGCATTTCAGAGTTTGGGAGGGTCTGTGTCAAAAACCCAAGCCTGGGTCCCACTGGGCCATCACTCCTTTTTACATGAACAGCACCCAGCTCTGTGGGTCCTCAAGGATAAATGCACAAAAATAAAGCAGACCTTTGTAAAAAAATAATAATAAAGTACTGAACAGTTTGAAAAGGAATATCACTATGAAGTACAGTCTCTACCGATCAGCAGCAAAAAAAATTAGGGCTGCCAGGGGTTTGCCCACTCAAAGGACCACTGACCTGCTGGCCTGGATCTGGCCGGCAGGGGGAACCACACACCCCACCCAAGCATCTGGATTGGGTCGACATGGCTGGTGCGATGATGTGACGTCATCGTGCCGGGTATGTCGGCCCACTCCACACTGGGCACGTTGCTGGGGGTTGCTCTAGCATTCATCCTGAAAACTCTATGGTATCATAGAGTTTTCAGGACAAATGCTAGAGCATCCCTGGTGACATGCCTAGTGTGATGACATCACTTCCGAGTGATGTCATTGTGGTGCACGCTATGCACACGCCCAAAAAGTCGTGGAGCAGGAGTTTCTCCCCCCCCTAAAAGCAGGTAAGGGATCTGGTAACCCTAAAAGAAACAAAAAGGCTAACTTTCTATCTAATACATTTAGTACCTAGTATTATATGGCACAACTTCTTGCAGCATAAGAGTCCAAGTTGTAGCCTAAAGCATTCTATACGTAGCTGTCCATCATGATGTAGCATAACAGATCAAAGCATACTGGCATGGCACAAGCATAAAGTTAGCATCACTCCCCTCTGGTCTGTACCCTAGGTATAGCCTTTTGCCCACAGAGATCAGATGGTCTGAATGCTCCAATCATAGGTCCCCTTTGATGGAACTTTCCAGAGGCTGCTGGCAACCACTCCTAATTCCCCCTCCCTCCTAGGCACATGACCAACACAGGTACTGGAAATTAACCAATTACCTCATTTCTGAATCCAACCTTGAAAGAGATAAGGATGGTAAGTATAGGAAAGGGGCTTAATACACAGAAAAGTGTGCAAGAGTTAGGAGCAACCTCAGCTCCACATCCCCACCTTACCCTGCTGTGTTCCACTGCTTCAAGCACTTTTCTTGGGGAGAAAAATTTCAGGCAAGAGAACACAAGAAAACAAGACAGGGAGGAGGAAGGGTCGAGAAGCCTGGTCTCATTCTTTCTTTTTCAGGTGGTCTGCAGTAGATCAGAAAGATTCGAGCCCAGTAGCCCCTTTAGGGCCCAACAAGATTTCCAGGGTATAAGTTTATGAGAGTGAAAGACCCCTCTGTCAGATACAAGACAAACAGTGCAATCCTAAAGGGAGTTACTCCAGTCTAAACCCATTAAAATGAATGTGTTTAGACTGGAGTAATTCCCTTTAGAATTGCACTGATAGAGAGCTTTGACTCCTGATGTTTATACCCTAGAAATCTTGTTGTTTTTTAAGGTGTTGCTGGACTCAGATTTTTCTGTTCTTCCTTTCTGTGTATATAAAAATTAGCCCTGCCCCATGTCTTCTACTCAACATAGGGTTGCCAGTCTCCAGGTGGTGGCTGGAGATCTTCCAGAATTGCAACTGATCTCCAAGTTGCAGAGATGAGTTCCCCTGGAGAAAATGATTGCGTTGAAAAATGGCATTATGCCCCACTGAGGTCCCTCCCTTCCTGAAACCAAGCCCTCCCCAGGCTCCACCCCCAAAATCTCCAGGAATCTCCCAATCCAGAGCTGACAACACTGTACAAGAATGAGGAAAGAACATGCATAAAATATACACAGTTGCCCTTTCATATCTAATATGGTGCTCAGTACCCCCAAAAGAATGCAGTGAGGCTTTTCAGGTGGTGGCCCCATGCGTTTGGAACAACATTCCAAAGGAGAACCAGCTGGCACTGTCTGCCTACCTGTTGCCAACTGATGTGTAACATGTTTTGTTTTCTCAAGGTTTTGCTTAGCATTATGACCGCGAAACTGTGGCCGATTTCACACTGGCCAGTTGCCTCTCGTTCTCTCCGGAATTTCCCCTCCCAGTTTCCTCCGGAGTATTTTCTTCATTTTCCCACTTTGAACCTCAGCCCTTTCGATATAGCGTGATGAAGGGTTTTCTCCAAAAAAAATTAGAAACTCCCACAATGGGGCGGCCTTGATGAAAGGCGGGTGAGTGGGCGTGTTTTCATTTTGGGTTCTTCCCCAGAGCAAACAGGAAAATCCTCTAAAAACAGGATTTGTTTGCTCCAGGGAAACTCCGGTGCAGCAGGGCGATACACCAGAGCAAAACATGAGCCCAGAGCAACTGATGTGAAATCGACCAGAAGCTCCGGTGCAAGCATGAGGGCAAACCTGGGGCAAACGCTACTGCGAAATCGGCCTGTGTCTTCTGGCTCCGTGGTTTCTTTTGTTCTTACATTGTGGTGGGGTTTTTTTTAACTGTTTGTATCACATTTGCTGTATTTTGATTTGCACAGCTGTATTGCACAGTAAATTGCTCCCAGTATCGCATCTGGGCTGCAAATGCAACTGACAAGTTTTAAAAACAAAGAAATAAAGGCGAGGGCTCCTAATTTCTCTCACAGTAAAAATCCCTCCTTTTCTTGTTACTATATCCATAGTCTTTAAAATCACTTCCCCAATGGCACGAAGAAAGAATTGTGCCCTTCCTTCCCCTCCCCTGCAGCTGCTAACAACAGATGCTGGGTAACTAACTATCAATTGATTTCAGTTTACCTTCTTCAAAAGCATCCCAAGTGGCAAATAAAAGGGACAACAAGCTCTGACCTACTATTTCAGAACAGTGCTTAATGACCTCATCCCCAAATGTACAATCACGATTACAGCCATCTTAAATGTTCTCGATGCTTAACCAACTGATGTTCTTCTTCACACATTTTAGCTGCAGCTATAATTCTGGGCCACAGAGGGGCTGAGGGGAAGAAAGCCATTATATGTCCAATTACAACACTGCATCCCCTCTAGAAATGTTGCATTTAACTAGAACACAAAGGGCAAATATGCATTTAAAATCTCATTGATAACAAATATGCATCACAAGGGTGGGGGTCCTTACACTGTGGAATTGTCTTTTTACACACACACACACACACACACACACACACACACACACACAGGAATACTCATTAGTTATCAGCTGTAACAACTTGTCTGACTTCCTGTTCCTTGCAGAAGATGCTACTTTTAAAGAAAAGAACATCATTAAACTGAGTTCTGTGTTCTATGAAAATGAATAATAATGAAGCAGGACCTGCACACCCACCTGAACATTATGGGTTGGATCCAGCCAGGCTTTATGCTCAATCTCAGCCAGTTATCCTCCTTACTATAGCCGCCGCCCCCCGCCCCCCATCCCACAGGGCTTTTGTCCATGCAGGTCCCATGATCTCCAGTATAGCCTTTTTGGTAGTGAAAGGGAACCAGTTCCTCCACTTTTCACCCACAGAAAAGCTGATTAGGTCCAACCCATTGCCTGGCCTCCCACTGCTGTGCAGTTGAGTTCCTCAACTGTTTTCACTGGGCAACAGTGCCTTGAAACACTGGGGGGGGGGGGGAGAGACTCTCATCCTAGGCTTCCTATTTACCCACCCTTGAGGAACCGAGGAGTGGGAGAAAAAATGGCCTCCACATAGTCATGGTCTAGGAATTTCTCCTAGTCTCTATGGTAAAGACTTTAGAGACTATGAGAGGCGGCCTAGAGCATTGCCCAGAAGTTACATCTCATCATCGCCAAACTCCATCCTCACCCCCCCCGCCCCAAATCTTCCAGTGTTTGCTAAGGCAGTGTTGGGAACCCTACTTTATCCCTTAACCTTAAGCAATGGGAACTTGTTTATGGTTTATTGCTAAGAAATCTCAAGCTAGCTCCCATTACTTAAGAAAGGGGCTGGGGAAAAGGTATGAAGAAGAAGAGATTGGATTTATACCCCGCCCTCCACTCCCCAAGGGAGTCTCAGAGCGGCTTACAAACTCCTTTTCCCTTCCCCTCCCCACAACAGACACCCTGTGAGGTAGGTGGGGCTGAGAGAGCTCTTTCCCAAGCTGTCCTTGAGGGAACAGCTGGTACAGAGCTATGGCTTGCCCAAGGTCATCCAGCCAGGTGCAAGTGGAGGAGTGGGGAATCAAACCCGGTTCTCCCAGATTAGAGTCCACGCACTTAACCACGACACCATATGAAGACCATAAAGTTCTCATTCTTGGGGAGAGAAGCCAGAAAAATAAAATAGTTGATATAGACTAGTGACCATAACTTAGAGACAAGGAAAATAGATGGCAAGAGTTTACAGTGGATCCCAGCTTCAACAGTAGGCATCTCTATTTTGACTCCATGTGAAAAGATAGGGGTTTACTTTCTTGAAGGTTACACTAAAGAGGAAGTAAATGTAATATTTCATTGCCAAACAAATACTGTAATCCCAGGCTCTCTAACTTCCAGCTCCAGCTCCTTCCACTCTAGACAGCAGAGATCTGTAGACACTAAGCCTCTGTGTTCTTTAGATGTCTTAAGTTATTACAGTCCCCTCAGTCTAGACAGCCTCTGTCCTGATGTTTCAGTGAAAGGAAACCGTCCCTTTCATTTCCCTAGATTATGGTGCTGTTGACAGAGGAGTTCTGTTGCCCATTCAGCCTCATGAGAAAAATGGAGGGACTAGCTTTTTCCTGTCCACTGCCCTCTCCATGGGTACCTCAAGGAAAGCCTGGTCCCAGGGCTGCTGAGAACCACTACAGACCCCCAGGATTCTCATGTTCTTTGCTTGTGTTTCTCTTGTGTGGGGGGGGTGTTCCACACATTTTTTTTTGCTCGCTCTAGTGATTGATTCAGTATTACATTGCTATATGTCCTGCATAATTCAACGTAGATTTAAATTGCAGGTTTTTATGCTGGACACAAAGCAATGTAATATTGATTTAACCACTAGAGGGAGCAGAAACATGCAGAATGGGAAGAAAATACAAATCAACAGGAACATACAAGCAACGAAAAAGAGAACGTGTGGGGGAAAGCCCATGGATTCCTACTGGGGCCCCTTTCACGCCAGCTAGACCTTAAACACCATATAAAAGTAAACTGCAGAACTTGTTCAGCTCCAGGGGCTCTTAGAGTCACCAGACACTCATAATTTTATTCCCCTAGCCCCCTCTCTGGGGATAATAAGGTACATCTTTTTTTAAAAATAAATTTTATTGCATTTTCTTGACAGTATGAACAGTACAACCACCAAAACTAGATTTCCATAAATTATCCGCGCACCAAAACTATTCCAACCACATAAGAAATTTGGACCATACATTATTAGGATCCGCTTTGTTATCCATATTCAACAGATAGCTCAATCTATCCAATTCAGCCCATTCTGATAGCTTATTTACTATGTCTTCCCTTTTGGGTAAAAGCGACATTTGCCAAGCTTTTGCACGCAGGTACATCTTGTGATCTTTAAATTATGTTATTATAGGAGCCTTTTCTTTTTGAATGTAGTGGAGAATTTTTAACACTCTGCAGTACTATATCTGGGATGGTTGTCCTCTTGGACCAAGCGCACAGCTTTGGGAGAGACGCACATGGAGTGGTGAGGGAGGGAGGGGACACTCGCCTAGCCAGCCAGATCAGCCGCATCAACCCTGGCAATCAGTGGGGGTGACAGATGTTGCAGCCAAATCACCCTCATGTCCTGCAGTACTATATGGATACTGCTATTTTTCTTCACATTATCAAACATAATTGTAAGCACTGCAGTTCTTTCGGCCCCTTTTGTGTATTGTTGTAAACTACCTCTGAAGGATGTGGCTCATGCCTATAACTTCACAAGGACAAATAGGGGAAAGAACAGTGAAAAGGGCATTTCGTATTAGACTGGTGACAGGTTGTGTGGGGATGAGACGTGTCTCAGGGGTAGAGCATCTACTTTGTATGCAGAAGGTCCAAAGTTCAATCCTTGGCATCTCCAGTTGGATCAGGAATGTAGGTGTTGTAAACAAAAAGGCCTGCGACCTGGACAGCCATTGGCTGTTTGAGAAGACAGTAATAACTTTGACAGACTAACGGTCTGATTCAGTATAAGACAGCTTAATATGTTCATGTAATTGATACCCTGCCCTCCTTATGATTAGCTCAAAAGGAAAGGAAGATCATACTGGAGTAAGTGATTTTTTTAAAAAAAATGCATATACCACTTTCTCCATGCTCTCAAAGTAAATGCATAAATCAGATTTTTTTTTTAAATGTGTTGCTTATGTTTGTTTCTCAATGCAGGCTCTCATTTTGAAGAACTTCCTACTCTCCTCCACTGTGCAGCTAAATTTGGACTAAAGAAGCTTGCGACTGTTCTCCTCCAACATCCTGGGGCTATTCAGGCTTGCAAGGTAACCAATAAGTACGGAGAGAGCCCAGCATGCGTTGCGGCGAAGCACGGCCAGAAAGAGATTCAGGAAATCATTAAAGAATTGTCAGTAAGTATCTGTACTTTTTCTACAAGAGCCATATCGTACGTATAACTAGCGTCTTAGGAACTGCTGGTGGTGCTGCCAGAGAAGACAATTTCCTTTCAGAGAAGCAGGGACACCTGTCATATTTAGAAATGCCGCGGGGAGTATCTTTGTTCTTCCATTCCAGAAAGAGGGAGGGGGGGACACATTCACAGTTGTAGGGAAATGTCCTGAACAAGCAGTAGATTTGCAGATGTTATCAGATGCCTAAAAAGAAGAAGAAAAGCAGTGGCTTCCTCCAGCAAGATCAGTGATGCTCGGCTGATTATGCATGTGATGGCAAACCTTGGTTTGGATCAGCATTGATTTTACATGGCTGCCCTTGCCTGAGAATGAGAGAAAATACACAACCGTATACCTTGTAGGTAATAACATACCACTTACAGTGTGCCAAGAGGATTTGGAGCCACATTGTCAAAAACGGCATATCTGTTCTTGCAAATGCAATCCTGAGCAGCCTGTGCCAACCTTCTGCTGAAATGGAAGAGGCAGCTTTTGTACCTCCCTCATCTTTCCCAGTGGAACGTCAAAGTGCTTTACTTTGAAGTGACTGTGAACCAGAATCATAGTAAATTCCCAAGCAGAAAAGGCCCATTAGCGGAGCAGGATCAAAGGAAGGCAGTTTCCTTCTCAGCATCTCATGATATGCAGCCAGAATGTCTGTATTCATTTCTTCGTCACAGAAGGAGGAAGGAAAAGAACAGATTGCCCAGCATGTGTTCTGTTGCCGGAGCTCATCCGGGCTGGCCTCAGGCAGGGGAAGGCAGGGGCTGTCTCCCTGATGAGATGGTGCTGGTGGAATCTAAAGAGCAGAGTGCAAGGAGCTTCCACAGCTACAGCAAAAGTTGCAATAAAGCCTGATCTTCATCATTGCTCAGGAGAGATGCATCAGAGAGTGGCATTAACTTCGAAACAACTTTTTTTGGTACTACATGGTAATGAGGCATCCTTTTATCTCTCAAAGTTGTGGTGGCGAAAAAAAGCAGAACTTGTAGGCTCGTTGGAGATGGTGTGTGGCCAAGTCCAATTCAAGTAAAAAAAAGAATTTGTTTATTGATACCCTGTTTCCTCTCTAGTGAGGAACTAATGCAGTTCACAATTTCCTTCTCCCATCCTCCATTTTATCCTCACAAAACAACACTCTTAAGGTGTTATAGCATAATCTAAGAATGTATGAGAATCAGGATGTCAGAGAGCTGCTCCAATATCACTTCCTTTTGGAACAACATATTTGGTGGTTGATGCAGGGTTGGACTCATTTCCATTTCACTGCCAAGTATGTAATTTTTCTCTCATTCAAACAAGATGAAAAACCCTCTTTTGCCATTGCAGCATCCATTTAAGTAGGAATGAGGAGGCAGGAGGGAAAGTCTTTCCCAGCTCGGCTTACAGTTGGTACCCAAGAAGAAATCCTGGGTTGTGATCACCTTGGATTGGAGCCAAGCATTACTAACTGCCAATTGTAAACCTTTAGCGGTGTCACTAATGCCAACTGTTGCATTGAATTTCACCCATTTTTTAAAAAAGCATACTGGGATATCTTTGTGCACATAAGACTGCACAGCAGGTTCCTTTCATGGTATCAGGGTAATGGACAGAAATCTCAAAAAGCTGCCTCTGCTTTCAAGTGGCTGGGAGCCAAACAGAGAAAGTTGGCTTAACCTGCTTCCGGGAATCTCCTTTTATAGCTTGAAAGCTTGTCTTCCACAGTGAGCCTTCCAGAGGTTCATTTTAATATCACTGTAATGCTCACTCTTACACAGGTCTTGTATTCCATCTGTGATCTGACCATTTGGGTAGCAATTCTGCTTTAGTGCTGGGAGAACTAAGGTCCACATTACCTGGATGTCAGAGAGCCAGACCTCCTTTCCCAATAACACTTCCCCTCTTTCAGTAGTTGCTCTCAGGATCAGATCCCTGGGAAGAGAGAAAGGGAGGACACTAATCTGGGAGAACTGGGTTTGATTCCCCACTCCTCCACTTGCAGCTGCTGGATGACCTTGGGCAAGCCATAGTTCTGGCACAGCTGCTCTTGAAAAAGAGCAGTTTCTGTCAGAGCTCTCTCAGCCCCACCTACCTTACAGGGTGTCTGTTGTGGGGAGGGGAAGGGAAAGGAGTTTGTAAGCCACTCTGAGTGATGGGCAGGGTATAAATCCTCTTCTTCTTAACTATTCCCCTTCCTGCCATTTATCCACAAAAGATACCCCCCCAGTCATGTTTTTGTCCATGGGCTAGCCAAAGGGATGAAGAAAAAAAGCTGGGAAAGAGATAACAACTGCATGTTAAGTACTAAGTCTTAAATATGAAGGGCACAGACTTCTGAATATGGGTGGTATTGGGTTGCGAGTGTATTGACTCTCCTTCTGTGGGGCTCCAACTTCCCAATGGAAGTACATGCCGTTTCTCTGGAGTCCTTAGAAATAATTAGTTCCTCAAGTAAGAAGCTTGTGCAATTGGGCTTCCAGTGAAGTTTCATTGTTTTATCAAGGGAGGGGAAAGGATAGAGGTTTATAAAATTATGTATGGTATGGTTATAAGGGTGTGTGGTTTTTTTGCTTTTCCTCCCTTATTTGTTTATTTAAAATATTTATTCCCACCTCTCAATTACAAAAAAACAGAAAACCTTGAAGTGGTTTATTAGAGTGATAGAAGCTCTAACTCATGCACAAATATAAAACCAGCAACATAAAGAAAAGTAGGAGGGAAAACCAAAAAACCAGCTCATCAACAGATAAAATGTACATAGCCTAAACCCTTAAAGTACTACTGTGCAGTTTTCGATTTATGATAAATAAATGGAGCACATCAGAAAGGGTCCAGGTCCAGCAAACTCCCAGAGTGCAATGGCTTGATCTAAATGTCCAAGAGGGTGGGGAAAATACTATGCCTACAAGACATCAGGTTTAGGATTGCCAGCTCTGTGTTGGGAAATACCTGGTCCTGGTGGGGGAGGGGAGCATTCTGAGGGCAGGGTTTAGGGAGAGAAGGGACTTCAACAGGGTATAATGCCATAAAACCCACCTTCCAAAGCAGCCATTTTCTCCACATGAACTGATCTCTATCACCTGGCGATCAGTTGTAATCCCAGGAGATCTCCAGCCACCCTAATGTTGGCGACTTTAATGGTGCAGGTGAATCATTATGGGGAGGGAATTCCATACTTTTGGTACCACAGCAGAGAAGACCTATGAAAGGTCCTGTGTTTGATCCGCACCTCAAGACCTCCGAGGATGACCTTAACCTATGGGCAGGTTCATATGAGCGATAATAACTAGAACTCAATAATGTCAACACAGTTGATGGGCAGGACTGACAACGGAAGTATAGCTTCACACAACACATTAAGACATCTACTGCTGCCCTGACCTGGATAGCCCAGGCAAGCCCGATCTTGTCAGATCTCGGAAGCTAAGCAGGGCAGACTCTGGCAAGTGTTTGGATGGAAGACCTCCAAAGAATACCAGGGCTGGGAGGCACAGGCATGCTATCAAGCCACTTCTCTGAACGTCCTCCATGCCCCAGTAGGAGTTGCCAGGAGTCACTATGACTTCCAGGCACAGGCGCGCACACATACACACTGCAAAAATACGAAAAAAAGAGAATAAATTAATCTAGTAATGGCCACCAATATCTATTATTGTTTAAAAATCAACTACAACAAAATGTAGTAATGGCTGCCAATGTCTATCAGGCACATTGGCTAAATGAAGCCTCCAAGTTCAAAGCTTGTCCACTTCTGAATTCTCAGTAGGACCAAGAAGAGGAGGCTGGCAGCTCCATATGCTTCCCTAAATGTAGGCTTTCCAGGAACATCTTGTTTACCACCAGGGGAAATAGGATGCAGAGTTACATGGCCCTTGATCTAACCCAAGGAGGCTGCTCTGACATTTTATTTGCTGTGCTTTTTACATGTCATTTATTGATGGCGATGAAGAGGCAGAAAAGTGAATAATGCCACCATGTTGGAAACAAAGAGAAACAACAAAAAATAAGAGCAGACGGGTGCTCAGCTGACTCACATTTGCATAGCCATTCAATATTCATAGCAAATATATTCCAAAGACACTTAGACTACGGTAACAAATCTGATATCTAGAAAGGACAAAAACTGATAACGATTATGTCTTTTAGATGGATTTTGTTCCATTGAAACAAATTGTTTTAATTTAGCCAATTTTGCATTACTCTACAAGTCATTAAGTCATTCCTTAACTGAAGCAGTTTGCTGGGACTTTCATTTCAAAGCCACTAATGTATCTGCAATCAACAAACATATTTTCAGCAAATTGCTTGGTGGTAAGGTATTTGGAGAGGATCTTTAATATAACCACAAATGATAGCAAGCTGATCTAACAGCGACACACATCCAGTTATATACTTAGTAAAGTCAAACAAAACTTTTAAAACTTTATGCAGTTCCAGCAAGTACAGAGAAAGCATCAGCTTTGCCATGTCCTCCTCTCCATCACAGTGAATATAGAAGAAGAAGAGGAGGAGAAGGAGGAGGAGATTGGATTTATACCCCGCCCTTTACTCCCCAAGGGAGTCTCAGAGTGGCTTACAAACTCCTTTTCCCTTCCCCTCCCCACAACAGGCACCCTGTGAGGTAGGTGGGGCTGAGAGAGTTCTTTCCCAAGCTGTCCTTGAGAAAACAGCTGGGACAGAACTATGGCTTGCCCAAGGTCATCCAGCCAGGTGCAAGTGGAGGAGTGGGGAATCAAACCCGGTCCTCCCAGATTAGAGTCCGCGCACTTAACCACTACACCAAACTGGCTCTATACCATTTCTTAAATGTTTATGAGTATGTTCTTGCATTCCATTCTTTAGTAGTTTATGGAATTATAATGCTTAGTTTCGGGTATTCATGGCACCTCACGTATCATATAATCTTTACAACAGCCTTGTAAGGTAGGCTATCATAATTATATCCATATTTCAGATAGAGGGACTAAGGCTGAGAGACAGCAGCTTGTCTAAGGCCACAGTGAATTCCTGGCAGTGGTGAGATGGAAGAATGACAACACTGGGTTGGTGAATTCCTGGAGATTTAGGGTGGAGCCTGAAGAAGGAAGAGTTTGGGGAGGGAGGGGAGCTCACTGAGGACATAATGTCGTTGAGTTCACCGTTCAAACCTGCCATTTTCTCCAGGAGGACAGATCCCTGTAGTCTGGCAGCCAGTTGTAATTTCTGGGAGATCTCCAGACCCCTGGCTAAGATTTGATCCTCTTGGATCATAGCTCATTCTCTTAAATATTATGTTATATCAGCAGCTAGTGTAATCAACCTTTGTGTTTATATTCATCCGAGTGTACAAAGTGAAAATTCTGAAGTCAGATTTCTGTTCTAGTATTCAAATGTGAAATTATTTAACCAAATGAAAGGACACTACATTCATCCAGTATTGAGAGTGATCCCAATAAGGGAATGTGATATCTGAAACTTTAGTGTCATAGTCAGTGTTAAGGGATCTGGAAAATAAGTTCTAGTCTCATGGTTTCCCTAGCAACCATTTCCTAAAGAATAAAAAAAATCAGTGAAAGTACTTGTTGCTGCTTTTACAGTCTGCTGCTATTTGTAGCATTAAGAAAGCCTTGAGAAGGATGGATATCTGTCTTGGATGCTTCCCACTTTCTTAAATGAGTGCATCCTTCTGAAGTTTGGAATTCAGCTAGGGTTTTTTTTCTTTTGCCAAAGCAGTTATGATTGTGAGTGCTAATAAACTGCAATACAGTGTATTATTTTAATCTCCTCGAAAAGACAATGTGGCTCCATCTGTTCTGGGATTGTGCCCTTCATATCTCTCCAAAACCTACTCTGTCATTTCAGTGCAGTGTGAAAGCAGGTCAATTTACTTTTCATCTTACAGATACCTGCAGCCGCTGCTGACACTTTGTCAGAATAACAGTCTCATAACTCGTTCTCCCTACACTGTTTTCTCAATGCAACATTCCCAGTGAAATTAGGAAAGACGGTTTTGCATGATCAGGATGCCTGTGGAGACCTGAGTTCAAATCCCCTCTCGGCCATGAAGCTCACCAGTTGACTTTGGGCTGTCACTGACCAGGACTACCCAACCCACCTCACTGAGTCGCTGCAAATATAAAATGTGGAAGGAACAACCATATACACTACCGCAAGCTCTTTGGAAGACAGACAGAATACCACCCCTTCCTGGAGCTGTTATTATTTTATGGGGGGAAACAGGGCAAATAGCAGCTCCAAACTGAAGGATTTCAGCACAGTGGGAAAACAGCACAGGAGGGAAGTAGATTAACCTACTCCCCTAGCCCTTGGTCCATTCCCTTCCAAGGCTTCTCTTAGCATTTTTTAAAGAGATGACTGCAGGACTTAGTGATCCTGGATCTCTCAAGCTATGGAGTTCTGGCTTTAGAGCAGCTAACATGGGGCTCCCAGATTCTTTCCCAAAGAAGACCTCATTGGCTTTAGCAGTATTATAGCATCCTATGGCCCTGTTTTCATTTTCTGGCCAATGAAGGAAATTAGTATAATGGGTTTTTTTTCCCTCTTTGAGTAAAGCTTGTAATGATAAAATCTCATCCCTCTCTCTAAACCTCTGCTTCTCCTCCTCTTTTGAAACATAGGGCAATTCTGCATTGGCTTTTCCCTCTGCTGTTTTACGAAACCCACACTGGAACATAAATTCCCCTCTGCATTGCATGCTGATTTCACTTTCTTTGATCATCAAATTTGATGGTACCCTCTGCACTCCATGACCCTTTTGCTTTCTTTGATCATCGGAGTTTATGGTACCTTCTGCATAAATTTATGGCCGCTCAGGGGTGACTTTGCAGACGATGTTGCCCCGAGGTATTTGAATGTGCGTTTCAGCTGCACCTTTTCCTCCCAGTTGAGAAAATGTGGAGCAAATGCTAGATGCAGAATCGCCCATGGTCATCGATTTTGATGACCGCATGGTTCTGTTTCAGCAAAGGCAGGCAACTTGCTGCTCACCAGCATCAAGGTTCCAACTGAAATGCAGCACTGAAAACTTATAGCGATGGCTTAATGCCAATCAGTCCATTGACAATTCTCTTAAAATGGTTTCCAGATGATGGCATCGAAGCACAATGATTGTGATGCTCATTAGAGGGTGGATACTGCAGCATTTGCACTGAGTGATGGAAAATCCATAAAATGCTTTTTGCTACTCCTGACTTGGTTGCCTAATTCTGATTAAGAAAATTACAGATACAGGGAGCCTCTTGAACCCATTCAGAATAATGGACTTCAGAAGAACATCTTGGATGTCTTATTACTTGTTTGCTTAATTAATCAAATGACTGATGAGAACACTATACTTTTCTGCAAACTATGATTATCTTTATTAGTTATTATTGTATATCAGTAGCAGGGAACCCAAAAGTTAACAAAGCTAGGGCCTATAGTACAGGAGATTTCAGTTCAAGGGCTGTTCAACACAACCACGATTTTGTAACATGGAACATCTCCCACCATTGTGTTGTGTGAATGTCCCCTAGAAACAATTTGTTATTTGCCAGTACCATGGGTTTCATTTTACTTACATTTTTATCCTTCACTTCCCCAAAAGCCTCAACACAGTGTACAGCAAAAGTATTCCAAACATCATAAAAGCAAATGAAAAACAATAAATGAGACTAAAATGACATCATAAACAGTATTGCTAATAAACCAATCTTAACAAAGTCCTTCTTCTTAACAAGCCTATTTTTTCACTTGCCTACTGAAGCTCAATAAACATAAGTTCAGATGAGGCTCTTAAGAACATCAAAAGGATCCTGCTAGATCAGATCAAAGTTCTGTCTAGTTCAGACACCTGCCTCCCCCAGTGGCTAACCAGGAAGGAAGTCTGAGCAACCAGGCAACAAGTAAAGGGGAAGAGTATACAAGGGTTACAGAGCAGGCCCATAGCTACAGTGGGGCATCTTGGGGCTAGGCCCCCCGACTTACTGACAAGGCCCCCCAACTTCCCATCTAGCCCAGGGCATCATGGCCTTTCCCCCTGCCCGGAGGAGCAGCTCCTGTGTCCCACTTTCTTTAATTAAATTACTTTTAATTTGATTAGCCAGTGCCCCCTAAGAAATTTAAATGCCCCCCGACTTTTAAAAATCCTGGCTATGGGCCTGTTGCAGAGGAAGCCAGTCCACTTCAGCCCTTGCTAAGCTTACCAACTGCTGGCTTTTGCTTCTTCTCTAGCCATCACATCATCTTTCTGCCGGTTTCTGGTCACTTGTATGCACGTATGGGATCACTCTCAAGCTACGTGTAGTATAACGTAAGAATGTTTCTTAAGCAAGCACAATGGCTTCCTCCTTAAGAGTAGGGTAGCCACTTACCTACTTTTGGTGGGAGTTCTCCTGCCAGTGTTCCCGTGTCTCTCATGCTGGCTCAAAAGAGCAGGGAAGTAGTGGAAAATGGGAGAGTGTGTGACATTGATGGACATCATGATGTCACATCCATGTTTACCTGGGAGTGACATCAGGACACTCTAAGAAGGCCTCAAAACTCCTCAAAATGATGTCACTAGATCACTTTCTCTTCTCATACTCTGACCCTACAAACTCCTAGACTTGAAGAGTCAGGCCTCACAACCCTACTTAAAAGTAGTGCAGACTATTGCTTTCCTGTGCCTAAAGACCTCAGATGCTCAGAGGCCCACAAAAGAGGAAGCCAAGCATTTCTGCTCATATGAAAAAGTTCCAGACATTGGCCGTGGCTCCTTCTTTCTGCCTCTCATCATTCTTGCCATTCATTTGGGTCCATTCTCTGCACGTATAGTCAAGGAGCCAGATAAAGTGTTGTAGGATGCCATCTGGTCATTTATTCATATATTTAAAATACTTTTTTTATATATAAAATTTTTATTGGTTTTTCAACTATTTCTAAAACTACACAGATATATTTAAAATACTTGAAATATTTAAAATACTTGGAATATATATTGTAACTTGTTTTTATTTATTTTGGATTTTTAATATATACCTCATATTTTATCTTTGTATTACCACTAATTCACTAGCTATTATTGTGAATTGATAACATTGCTGGCTTTTGTCGTAATAAATGATTGACTGATTGATTGAAATACAAGGCAGGTAAGAAAGTGCTAAGGCATAAAAACAATATAACAGCAGCCCCAAGGTAAGAACAATATGCAAGATAAAAAAAATAGGTACAGCCTGTCTGTCAAAACAATTTACTGTTTACCAAATGCCCTTTGAAATAAAACCATTTACCATGCCTTCCTGTATGCAGAAAGATGCCCTCTGAACCCACTCTAGTCTGGTCCTACCACAGATGAAATCCTGCAATCTGACTGTTGTCAGACAAGCAGTCCTAAGAGAATGGAATGTATAACACCGCCTTAGACTGGTGCACCTAGCTGAACATTGCCTGCTTTGACTGACAGTGGTTCTCCAGAGTCTTGGGAAGAGAATGAACTTTCCCCACACCATGCAAGGCCACTGAACCACTAAGACATAGAAATATAGGGCTGGAAGGTATCTCCAAAGGTCATCTAGTCCAACCTCCTGCACAATGCAGGAAATTCACAGCTACCCTGCTCCATTCCCCCAGTGACCCCTGGGCATAGGCACAGGCAAAAAAATTCTAGGATCTCTTCAGGATCCGGAGGCAGAACCCCAAGGTGCTCCTACAGCACCTTGACTGAGCTTGAGGGGAAAAGCTGGAGCTTGCCAGCAAGGGGTGGGTGGGGGTGGAATATAAAATGTACATAGCCATGGAGGAGGTACTCAATTATGGCCACTGTGTTAATAAGCAAACAGGGATAAAGTATAAAACTGCCTACAAACTTTGTAACAGATTTATTATCTCCCATTTCAAAAGCTCTCCCATTAACTTAGAAAGTATCTAGGAGTCCTTTAATTACAGCTAATCTGCCTCCCAGAGACAAAAATAAGTAAAGTACTTCCTGTGCACAGCAATTGTGTTACTCATTTCAGCCTGTGGATAACAGCAAACTAGTGTGTATTGTGTTCTGCTGCTATTCTGTATTCTGTGTTTGAAGTTGCTAATCTTTGCTGATGCAAATCTTTCATGACCCACAGCTCTCCCTAAGCACTTCTGTTATCATGACGTGATACTTGCTGGCAGCTGTTGCGCAATCTGATGCAGGGCAGTAGATTAGACTGGTTTTCGTGAAATCTCATGCCAAATACATTCTCATGTATTCTCCAAGGAGCTGTTCCTTTAGTTGCAGAAGCCTAATCTGGAATGTATTTCTAATAGCCAATATTCTACAGCGTAGAGCAAGGGTGTCAAACATGTGGCCTGGGGGCCGGATCAGGCCCCCAGGGGGCTTCTATCAGGCCCGTAAGGGACTGGCTGTCTCCTGCTTCTTCCTCCAGTTCTGCTGCTGCTGCTATGTCACAGCTTGCTTTCCCAGACTCTCTCAGTCGCTCAGGAGAAATAGATAGGCAAGCTTCTGCTTCCTGTACTGGGCTGAGGCAACTCCCTCTCCTAGACTGCAACAGCACAGACATTTTGATGCAGTAATTCAGAGCAAGAAGTGTCAGTTATCAGAGACTGTTAAATAAACAAAATATTGCAAGAATGCTAATGTTTCAAGCATGTTTTTATTTTAAGTAAAAATATATTTGTGTTTGTATCCTTTATAAAGTTTATATCTCTGCTACCTGGTGTTAATTTTTATGACACACATGGCCCGGCTCGACAAAATCCAATTTATGTCAAATCCTGGCCCCCATAACAAATGAGTTCAACACCCCTGGTGTAGGGTCTACATCTTGGTACTGATGCTTGTGCTATTTGTACATTTATGCAAATATAATCAGTGAATTAAGTTTAAGGGGGCCATTAATCATCCAAACAATCTTTTAAACTCTTAACAACATGAGTTAAATATCCACTGAGGCAAGGGATAAAATCAATTTTCGAATATTTGCTGGAGACAAAGCTCAGCTCGGGAATTGTGGTACTAAAGTCACATGAAGTGTCTATTTTGGTCATGGACTAATCAGGAATTTTGCACATCCCATAAACTGGCCACTGAAAGCTTTCAGCGCATGGACTTGATTTGTGGGGATATTGAAGACGGGTACGACATACTGAAACGTACTGAAACAAATCAAAGATGCTCAACTAACCATAGTTATTTTAGATAAACCATGGTTTGCAACTCAGGTCAAATCTACATCTGATTTTCCCACTGGAATCATTCTAGTTTTTTTAAAAAAACCATCTACACCTGTTTCTAATTTCAAACCATACTTGTTCTAGTTTAAAAATCACAGTCTACATTTGTTAATTGCCCTCCTGTGGTCAAGCTAGCATTATACTGCTTTAAACAGATCCTGTTGCTTAGTACTCTTCAGACCCAGGGAGTGAAATCTGAAACCAGCATGAAATGAGCATAGGAAAAGATAGCAGTCAAACTACTTCAGAGGGGAGGTGTAAATTGGGCCTCAGAGAAAGTTGAGTAGAACCACCCATATCTGATCTTGAGATTTAACCCTGGGTTAGATCCCATGGCCTCCAGTAGCTGCTCTGAATGCTCCCTGAAATGCTGCTTCTGGAGGAGGGGGGGACCACCAAAAACAACAGGTCTGTAGCAGGAGGAGCAAATCAGCAAAAACCCAGACCTCTGCTGTCTGTGGAAATCTTCTGTGGAATCACAAGCCACTGCTTCCCACACACCCACACCCACACATACATGCAATATTCTTGTTTGTTTGAGCACTACAAAAAGCATATCTACAATCTGAGGTGTCGAACTCATTTGTTTCGAGTACCAGATCTGACATAAATGTCACTTTGTTGGGCTGGGCCATGTATGCCATAAAATGTAGCACCAGGTACCGGAGATATTTTACCACTGACCATTACCTGTACCCCTCCTCAGCAGACCTTGGGGCCAAACCAGCCCTCTTCACCCTTTATGGTTGTCAACTCTGGGTTGGGCAGTCCCTGGAGATCTGGGGAAAGACCCTGGAGAGGGCCTGCATTTGGGAAAGGGAGGGACCTCAGCAGGATGTATAATACCCTAATATAAAAAATTTTCTCAGTTGTTCATGGGCTGGATAAGAGCCCTGGATGGGGGGTCCAGACCCTGCGCTGTATATTTGATGTATCTGATCTACAGTATAGATTTCTCACCTTCTGATTAAATTTGCCTATAGATATGGTTTTGTAAACTTTCACTTTACTTTGCAGACATTTTTACTTTACAGCATGTATCACTGTACAGAGTACATTATAATATACAGAGTCAAATTTTTGTCCCTTATTAGAACAGTGGAAACCAAAAAAGGTGCATTTCTTTAATGTTTCAACTGAGGCTTTGCCTCAAAGATAAAAGACTTTAAAAAAGCCAGACTCCATTCATTCATGCTTTTTTATCACTTCTCCACAAGATGCGCCTTAAGTGTCTTACAACAGCATAAAGACATAAAAGTACATTATAAACCATTAAAATCAATAACAACCAATCAATAAAATCAATACAACAGCAAAACAGCAAGATCAAATAGCAACATAAAACAAACTGAACAACTCGAAGCAGATAAAAGAACAAAATAGCAACACGTAAACATATCATTTTAACAGGCAATTTAAATGGGACAAGAGCATCTAGACACAATCCAAGCTACAAAACCAAATAATTAATAAAATTGAAACAGCTATGCAAACAGCCAAGTTTTTTGCTGGCACCTAAAAACTTAAAAGGTTAGGTACCAGGCAAATATCTGTGTGAGTAATAATTTACCACATGATTCCTTCAGACAGCAAACCTATCCTGAGGCAAGACATTTGATCGGCTGTGTGAATTTTAAAAAAATATTGCTTTGGCGGCAGCTGCCACCACAGTACAAGCATCTTCACTGTGTGACTGAAGCTAAGCTGTGGCAGCCATTTTGTGACTGGCTCTGCCTCCTGTGGTTGCCATTTTGTGGCTGGCCTTACTTCCTGTGTCTGCCATTTTGTGGCTGTGCTCACCATGCTGTGTCAGACTTTCAAAAGTGCCCCCAGGCTCAGAAAGGCTGGGGTTTTGCCATGATTTTAATACTCGTACGTCCAGTTAGAGACAATCGCCTAAATTGCTCAGGATTCTATTATACCATTTGTAGCCCACAACCACTAGAACCTCTCTTCAGAAAGAATGTACACCATGCTGTAGACAATATGGCCACATATAATATTCTTATGGATTATGCTGCTCACTCATGCAAAGCTGCTGTTTCTTTCTGGCTCAGTGAGGGCATTGCTGGGAACTAATAAGTCATATGACCTAACTGTTGGGCGGTGGTGGAAAGTAGGGCTGCCAAGTCCAACTTGGGAAATATCTGGGGTCTTTGGGGGTGGAGCCAGGAGACTTTGGGGGTGGAGCCAGGAGAAAGGAAGTGACATCATTTTGTGATGTCACATCCTGTGATGTTGCTTCCACATGCTGACACATGAACTCATGAAGTTTCCTAATACTGAATCAGGCCATTGGTCCATCAAGGTCAGTATTGACTACTCAGACTGGTAGTGGCTCTCCAGGGTCTCAGGCTGAGATCTTTAATGTCACCTATTACCTGATCCTTTTTTAGCTGAAGAGGCTGATACCTCCTGCATGTCAAGCAGATGCTCTATCACTGAGCAACAGCCCTACTGAATCCTTCCTCATCTCGGCAGAATATGAAGCCCTAAGTGCTACACAAGTGCTAAATATGATTTTCATATCATAAGAACAGGAGAGAAGCCACAGTGGATCGGCCCATCCAGTACAGCCCATCCAGTACAACTCTGTGTCACAACAGTGGCCAAAAATACCAGGTGCCCTCAGGAGGTCCAGCAGCGGGGCCAGAACTCCAGAAGCCCTCCCACTGTTGCCCCCCAAGCACCAAGAATTCAGAGCCTCACTGCCCCAGACAAAGGGTTCCATTTAGACCTTGTGGCTAATAATAGCCACTGATAGACCTTTGCTGGATGGGAACAGAGAGAGACAGACAGACAGACAGAAAAAAGAAAGGGAGAGAGAATGAAAAGAGCTGGAAGAGACACTCACCTTGCCAGCCACATGCAAAAGCAGCTCCTTCAGTCCCTCCTTAATCTCTGGGCGGGGCTCTCTTGCTGTGGAAGCTCTCTTGCTGACTTCTTAAAGGGGAAATGTCTGGTGAGGCTTTTTACTGCAGGGCAGGCTCTCTGCAGACATTTCCCTTTTAAGGCAGCCATTTTGTCCCCCCGGTGGCCATCTTTGGAAAAGCGGGAGGTAAGCACTAAAAATCGGTGTTTCCCCCGCCCTAGCGGGGGACTTGGCAGCCCTAGTGGAAAGTGCCATCAAGTCACAGCCAATTTATGGAAATCTCATAGGATTTTGGAGGGAAGAGATGAACAGAGGTGGTTTGTCATTGCCTGCCTCCGCATAGCTACCCTGGACTTCCTTAGTGTTTTTCCACCCACGTACTAGCCAGCTGACTCTGCTTAGCCTCTGAGCTCAGGCTAGTCTGGGCCATCCAGGTCGGGGCTACTACTGTGTGGGGAGGGCTGAAATCTGTATTCATGTGGCTTTAGAAGGGCTGCAATCACACACACTAAATCAGGGGTGTCGAACTCATTTGTTATGAGGGCTGGATCTGACATAAATGAGACCTTGCTGGGCTGGACCATGTGTGACATAAAATGTAATGCCAGGTAACACATATATAAACTTTATAAAGGACATAAACACAAAGATTTTTTTAACTTAAAATAAAAACATACTTTAAACCTTAGCACTCTTGCAATATTTTGTTTATTTAACAGTATCTGATCACTGACACATCTTGCTCTGAATTATTGCATCAAAATGTCTGTGCTGTTGAGATCTTGAGCATACTGTTCAAGTGCGTATCTGTAAGCTGCAAACCTACTTTTGGTTTATGGACATTCACTCCAGAAATCTCATGCTCAGAGTTCTGAGTCTAGGACCCAGGGGAAAACATGAAATGGCTGAGCTATTGAGAGAGTCTGGCGAAGCAAGCTACGATGCAGCAGCAGCAACAGAACTGGAAGCAGGAGATGGCCAGTTCCAGTGCGGGCCTGATAGAAGCCCTCCGGGGGCCTCATCTGGCCCCCAGGCTGTATGCTTGACACCCCAGCACTAAACAATACACTTTCAAGGCACTTTCCAGCTGGATTTTACTGTGCAAACTGGCAAAATCCAGTTTAAAAGTGCATTGAAAGTGGATTATTTAGTGTGTGTGATCACAGCCAGAGAGTGTGAAAAGCATCACTGGGGGGAGGAGTTGATATCCTTGTGAATCTGGCACGGCCTCTGTTCTTTATTCTACCTACTAATGCCTACTAATAACTGCCGCTAATGCCTACTTAATCTGTATATTTGTAAAGACACAGATCATTTTAAAAATGCCATTAAACTAGTCATCTCCTTTTGAAAAGAAAATGGTCATGCAAATGCTAAAACTGCCCACTAATTCTCATCATTCAGGCATTCATAGTGTTGGAAGGGACCTCCAGGGTCATCTAGTCCAACCCCCTGCACAATGCAGGAAATTCAGAAATACCTCCCCCCACACACCCAGTGACCCCTGCTCCATACCCAGAAGATGGCAAAAAATCTCCAAGATCACTGGCCAAATTGACCTAGAGAAAAATTGCTGCGTGACCCCAAAGTGGTGATCTGCATTTCCCTGGGTGTGTAAGAAAGGGCCACAAGAACTAAGCACTGATGCAACCCTTCCTGCCCTCCTTCTCATGTTCTGCCCAAGTTCACAGAATCAGCATTATTCTGGGGCTCCAAACACACATTAGATTTATACTACCCAACCAATAGTGGCAGATGCTTTAGACTATGCTGTGGCCAATTAAGAGTTCACTAATGAGTTGTTTTACTTCCTAAAGATTTACACAAGATTACTTGAGCATAACCAGAAGTAGAAGGCAGCCTTCTTTTACCAGTTTGTGATTTTTCAGGTCCTGTTTTGCTAAGTTTTCAGAATTCTGCAGGATAACTATGTGTTCTCTCTCACTCACTTTCCTTCTTTCTGGCTCTGTTCTTTATTTACTTGTTTTTCAATAGGTAACAGCCAGCCAGCCAGAATAATACAAAGTCCAATCAATTCTTGGGGGGAGGGAGACCTGAGCAAAAAACAAAATTAATTCTCAAGGGTCCTTTAGGCACTAGCATTGTATCAATAAATTACAGGCCTTGCTGCCCACCTGCAAGCAATAAGCCATTTATAGCCATCAAGGCTGCAGCATAGCAGATAGCATCCTGATGTTACGTGCTTCCGAGCCTGTGTGGATCAATAATTGGTTTCATTAGTCTTTGTAGCAATGGCATTATTTCGTCATCAGACTCCCTTGCAGCTCAGACATGTGTATCCCCCAAGGGGGATTCAGATTGTGACAAAGGCTACTAAATTCCAAACCAGTTACTTCTTCAGTCAGAGCACCAGCTGTCTCAGGTGACCCTGCTGCTGGTTAGGAATCCAAACAGTTTTGCACAAAAAAGAGAGAGAGAGTAGAAAGTGAAGCCTATATGGGCAATCACTGGCCCATTCTGCATCTAGTATTCACTCCGTTGTTTTACCAAACCCACACTGGAACAGAAAAAGATGTGGCTCAAAACCACATTCAATTACCCTGGGCCAATGCCGGACTGACTGCAGAGTCAGCCCTGAACAGCCATAAAACAGCCATAGATCCAGGGCTATTTTTGGGCAGGAACACACAGGAACAGAGTTCCGACTGGCTTCCGAGTTGGCCACGCCTACAGCCTCCCCCCCCCTTGGGTTCCCCAGGTGCCTCACAAGCCAATCCAGGGAGGGAAGGCAGTTTAAACTGCCTACCCTCCTTGGGTTCCCCAGCCGCCCCACAGCTGCCTGGGGAAACCAATCCTGGGAGGGAGCGGTGCTGTCAGGGGGTGTGGCCTATTATGCTAATGAGTTCCTGCTGGGCTTTTTCTACAAAACAAGCCCTGCATAGATCTATTCAGACGGTATCAATCCCATCCATCTACATGCACGTAGAATCTGACTATTTGTACCCAGTTTTCTTTCATTGTGGTCTTTTTCACATACACCACAGGAGTAGCAAAGGAGAAAAATGCACATGATTGCACTTCTTTCCCCCTGCCTCAGTTTTGAATGAAGAGAAGAGATGCAGGGGTGTGTTTTTTCCTTAGGCAAGCATACCTGGTGCATTTCTCCCTTTGACACTGGGGTACATTTCCCTTCTTATGAGATGCAGAAAGGGCCAGGTGAGAGGAAGCATAATTCAATCTCTTATGGCTATAAATGCTTGTATAATTTAAAAAAAAAGAGTTTTGCAGGCTGAAAAGTTCAGTGAGTGCTGTTTTTGGAGGGTAGCCATGTTGGTCTGCAGTAGAAAAACCAGCAGCACCTCAGAGACCAACAAGATTTTTGGGGCGGGGGGGGGGTGAGCTTTCGAGAGTCAAAGCTCCCTTTGCCAGTGAGTGGTATGTACTTCTCTGGTTAGAGCCCATACAGGTGATCCTATCTATCCACAGGTTATTTTTGAAGCAAGACATCTGTGGGAGGCTTCTTTTTCTCTCTGATTTCTGCCTTCCAATAGAGATGACTGCTGTGCTTTGACAAAAACAAACCTTCCCCCATGTTGTCATCCAGGGAGGATGTACATTTCACAACAAATCTCTCCAGCTGGCTACTTTCCAGCACAGTGGGACAGCCACAGACCTTCGCACTTTGATTATAAAGGAACAAAATCCAGGGATGAGGCTGTCTAAGTGGGGATGAGTTTCATGGCTCCATTGAGCTGTATGGGACAAAGTAAGCAGGCTGCAATCTGGGGACAGGTAAGGGGTTGCAGAACCCGGTGTCTGGCTGGGGATCACTGTATGCAGGAAAGGAGTTTAGCTCATGTCAAACGTTTTCTGCACAAATGGGTCTCCTCGCTCCTGCATTTGTATTCCTCTGTCGCTTTCTTTCATTTCCGCAGAGGTATTTGCGGTCCAAGGAGCAAAAACGCAGTTTTCACCCTCTTGTGGCATAGCAAGGGAATTCCCAGAAATGGGGAAGTCTGATGCTGCACCGCAAGAGAGGACAAACTGCGTTTTTGCACCTCAGACTGCAAATACCTCTGTGGGAATGAGTGAAAGAGGTGGAGGAGTACAAATGCGGCAGCAGGGAGACTCGTTTGTGTGGGAAATGTCTAGGGGGTAGCCTGAGAGAAAACTGTCACAGGACTGCCAACTTTGCTCTCCATTTGACAGATAAAACAAGTCATAAACATGGTTCAATAGGTCGGTGTGTCTCTTTCATGATTACTTTGAAAACAAACAAAATTCTCCATCTAAACAGCCCATAGTGGAAATAAAAAAACCCACATTATTTTTTTGGTTTTGTTCTACTTTTTCCATTAGTCTTACTCTTTCCCTGGGTTTGCTTATACCAAGCAGCCAGCCTTTTCCTAATAAGGGCATTAGAGAGTGCAGAGTGTTGCTTAGGGTGTGGGGGAAGAAAGAGGCTTTGGCTTTTCTTGATGGACTGTAAACTCTAGGATGTTTGTAGGCTTGTATACATGTGTGAGGTGCTGCAATCCTGAAGGGTATGGCGTGGGACTTTGCCCTCCGCTCTCCTCCCAGTGTTTACCCTGCTCTGCCAAATTCCCCCTTGCAATCTGCACTCATCTGCTTACCTGGTGCTCTCCAAACCTTATCCCTGGTACAGGCAAACCTGTTTTATGGTCTTCCTGCTTCCGCCTACCTGCCCAGATGCCCTGCCCTCCTCACGCCCCCAAATGCCCTTTACTTTTCAGTCTGCCTCTTCATGCTAGTGTTCTTCTAGCTAAATCCCTGCAGTGCCAAATTCCCTAATGCTATTGTGTGTGTTACTGTTTGGAATCTTTCCTATCAGTTCTTCCACAGCCTTTAATGTTAAACCTGGTTGTATTTAATCACTTCAAGGGGGGAGGGCTTTATTCTACACCAGTTTGGTGTAGTGGTTAGGAACGTGGACTCTGATCTGGGAGAACCGGGTTTGATTCCCCACGCCTCCACATGCTGCTGCTGGTGTGACCTTGGGTCAGTCATAAGTTCTTTCAGAGCTGTTCTCTCAAGGGCAGTTCTCAAGAGAGCTCTCTCAGCCCCACCTGCCTCACAGGGGTGTCTGTTGTGAGGAGGGGAAGGGAGAGGGATTGTAACTGCTCTGAGACTCCTTTGGACAGTGAAGGGCAGGGTATAAATCCAATCTCTTCTCCTGTCTGTCTGAAATTTGGCAGCATGAGTGTCCTAGGGAGTACTACAGTCCCTCTCAGTTTTATCCGTTTGGGGTGGAAAAAACAGTGAAGGTACAGAACCAAGAAGGGTGCTATGGTGTTCCATTGAAACAAATGGGAAATAATAATGAAACAAAAGTATGAAAAAGAAACAACAGTAACACAAGAAAATAATAATGAAACGAAACAATACAACCCCACCCCCCGATAATGAAACAGACACTTTTGGAATTAGTGGGATAAATGAAAGAAATGAAACATTTTGTTGATTATAATAAGCTACCTTAAACCAAGAGGTATATAAATGTTTTAAAATAATAAATGTATAAAACTCCCATGCATGTCTACAGTTCATCTTCACCAGTAAAGCTAGCAACACCTATATTATAGGGTATATAGGTTGGATCTGCAGTTCCTACCCTGTGTAAAATCATCAGAGGCGATCTGAGTGTTCTCTAGGGTTGCCAGTCTCCAGGTGGTGGCTGGGAATCTCCTGGGACTGAAGTCTCTCCCCTCCCCAAACCCTCCCCTCCACAGGTCCCACCCCCAAAATCTCCAGATATTTCCTAACCCAGAGCTGGCCACCCTAAAGTTTCTCTTTAATCTCTGCTTCAGAACAGGGTGTATGTGGATAAGGGGAGTCAGCCTTCCCCACACCGGTACTATTTTGTCATCGAAACACTTTGAGGAAACCCATGAGTATCTCAGTGTTGATGCACAGTTAAATTTCTTGATGATAATGCATTTCAAGGTTTTTAAAAATGAAAACACTTTTATAAGCTTAGCAGAAACAAATGTATTTTTTGCTTTTGTGAATAAATACAGATTCTAGCATATACATTTATCTTCTATGACTGGAATAAACTATGCATGCAGGCTGGTCATCCAGGGGGCTACACATGCAGTGAAAAATAAGTTAATCAGAAGGTGAACAAATGGAAGGGGATGCTGGAAATATGCCTTGCCTTGAGTTTCCTCTTTTTTGTGGCAAATACAGATAAATTTACAAAATTATATTTTACTCTATGATTTTTTATTGTCTTAAACTTCAAATCCACAAGTCATCAGTTCATTTTTTTTTGTTTCATGCAAAAAGTCAGTCAGCGTCTCCCCCAATTTCCCCTGCGTCTTCTTGATCCTTGTTTTTTGAAGATTGAGAAGATGCAGAGGAAATAAGGGGGAGCTGCGGGTCAAAATGTGGCCCTGGGGCAAATAGTGTGATATTGACCAATGCACCGGGGCAAATGGAAGAGTGACCGTGGCACAGTTGCTTGTGGGAAATCGGTCAAGATGTTGTCTTTTCTCTAATCAGTGAAGTAAGTTTAGCCCTCTCTGCCAATTCAATCATCTTTGCCAGCCATACCTCTGTTGTGGGTAATATCCTACCTTTCCACTTTCAATGGCCATAAATTCAAAACCTCACGTAGCTATCTACAACGGAACTACCCCAAAGCTGGGCAAGAATGGATGTTTAAAAAGTTTCTTCTAATAGGCTCAGTAGCTTTAAAGAATGTCTTTTGTTAATGGTTGTTCTATTGTTGCAGAGCCTAAGGACAATTTTCCTAATTAAGCAATAAATCACCCTTGCAGAAAAATGTGATATGTCACTTCTAGAGCTGTGCAGAATTCTCTTCATTTATTTTGCAAGGGCTGTGGTGAATAAACCCTTGTGGGGAATAAAGTTGCCTTTTCTATTCTTTTTGGAGTTTCTCCACCACCAAAAGAATCCCTGGTTTGGCATGGATATTTTTGATGTTTTTGCAACATTTACCAGTATCCTTTTCAATTCAGTATTGCTTTGGCTGCTCCAAACGTTTTTGTATTTTAAATTTGGATAGTTTAAGAGATTTCAAACAGTAGTGTGTCTGTGATGGAATTCTGTATTGTGGCAGAGAGGAATAATGAAGCGAATCAAATGTAGCCCCTCGATTAGTTGGTGAAATCTCATATTAAAGGGCAAAGCATGGTGGAACAGCTTGTGCTGAAACAGACAGCCTGAAGCTGCCTTTTTTTGTTATTGTTGTAAAATATCAAGGAGGGGATAAAGAATGATGGGAGTTGTAGTTTAAGATAGATGCTTAAGCTACAAGGAAACAAAAAGAGGAAACTCATTTCAAACTGGTTTTGTATACTATATAGTAGATAAGCTCAAACTATGGGTAGAAAGCAGCCTGCTTTTTCATTCAGATCTTACCCTGGTCCTTACTGCAGCCCGTGCAGCTTTTGTCCATACCGTCTGCATGATCCCTCAGCACAGCCTTTTTGGTGGTTAATGGGGACCCTTCTCCTTTTATTAGCAGAAAAGTTGGTTGGTACAGGACTGGCATTCTAACAAAGGAAGAACTGTACAAATGAACCTCTCATCCTCCTGCGGCTCACTGTTAATCATGTTGATTTTTCTACTTTAGGGAAAGGGTTACAGAAAAATAACATGCCCATCTAGATGTTACCACCTGAAAGTGTGTTTCATATTATTTGATGGTAAGGCTGTTTTGTCTCGGCCTAAGAGGCTTCTGAGTCAAAATTTGATAAGCAAATTGGTTGAAAGAAAAGTGGTAGGTAGGGTTACCAGCTCTGGGTTGGGAAATACCTGGATATTGGGGGGGGGGGGGCGAAGCCTGTGGAGGGTGGGGTTTGAGGACGGGAGGGATCTCCTCAGGGTATCATGCCATAGAGCCCACCCTCCAAAGCAGCCATTTTCTCCAGGGAATCTGATCTCATTCATCAAGGGAGATCTCTAGGTGCCACCTGGAGGTTGGCGACCCTAGCGATAGGTGAGCAGTGAAGTTGAAGGAGGGTGTGGAGAGAACAAATAGCAGGAAATAATCCCATGTTCTATAAGGCTAGAACTCTCCCAGGCAGAGCTACAAGAGTATTTCAGAAACAAATGCACAGCTGCTATTGTTTGAAATCTTGCTTTAAAAACACTCACTGTATCTATCCCTTTAATGATGTGTCCTGGCTTCTGCAATTCTACATTTTTTTAAATGCTATCTGTGTGTATAATGT
This sequence comes from Lepidodactylus listeri, assembly GCA_029233225.1. Classification (NCBI taxonomy): domain Eukaryota; kingdom Metazoa; phylum Chordata; class Lepidosauria; order Squamata; family Gekkonidae; genus Lepidodactylus; species Lepidodactylus listeri. The sequence goes on from JARCFY010000009.1 coordinate 28,805,465, forward strand.
TTCATAGTGCTTTGACAATTGTGCGTTAACCTCCCATTCAAAGAATATTTTGCCGCTGAAAGCATTTTTTAATTTAAAAATGTTGGACTGGCAGAGACCTTTGCAAATTAAGCTGCTATGGTTTTTTTAAAAAATTACTTGAGCAAAAGCCCAGAGTTCAGGGAAATTAGAAAAACACTGGAAATACATTCCCAGGCTAAAGGTAGGCATCATTCAATGGTACACAGTCTGCTTCCTGCTAAAAGGATGGCTCCTGCTGTCTTTCAGCTATGATCCCTTTTTAACAGGTGGCACCTAAGTAAGGTTGCTGGCTCTGGATTGGGAAACACTTGGAGATTTTGGGGGGCAGGGCCTGAAGAAAGCGGGGTTTGGGGAGGGGTAGGACTTCAATGGTGTATAATGCCATCAAGTCCATCTTCCAGAGTGGCCATTTTCTCTAGGTGAACCGATCTCTGTCGCTTGGAGATCAGTTGTAATCCCAGGAGATCTTCAACCACCACCTGGAGACTGGGAAATCTACACAAAGGAAGATGTGATTCAGGAAACATAGCTGGCCAGGTAATGGTGGCTGCAAAGGCTGTATGATCGTATACAAGGCATTTTCAATCTTGTCCAGCTCTTGCTAGGCATCTTCCCCACATATTTCTGCACAGGGTAGTTGTATTGTACAATGCCTCTTGAGGCTGCTTGTGGCTATGGCAGCCATTGCTGGCATGGTAGCCATATCATGTGCAAGCAATGATGGCCATCCAGGGTTGGTTTGAGGGAGTGGCAAAAAATGATTGGTTGTTGAAGAAAGTATTTCTGGCTTGCATTTTTTTTTTTGTAAAGAAATTTTTATTTTTCAAAAAAAAAACAACATCGAAAATAATACATTTAACCTTATACAAATCCCTTTTTCCATATTAAATAACATTTTGTTCTATTTGTACATTCTATTTTTATCTTGTTTTGGTGGTTTCCCACCACATCTGAAGCATAACACATTTTCCATTTTATTCAAAATAGTAATACTTATATCTATGTTTCGTTTCTGGTAACGGTTATATAGCTTTAAAATACTTATACTTATACACCAATTCTTATTTTCTATACTCTTATGTATTTCTAAATAAAAACAGTTTCATTGTCTAATTTTAACTAAAACATTCATATAATATATTTCTATTCCTTTATGCTATTATAACCATGTATAGATATAGTTTTTCATATCCCAATACTTTTCAACATATTCTTTCAGATCTTTCCAGTCTTCCAGAAAGGTCTCTGAGTAAAGATTATTCAATTTTCTAGTCCACTTATCCATTTCAGCCATATATAACAGTTTTTTCAACCATTCCCACACCTCTGGTATTTTTTCATTTTTCCAGTTTTGCGCATACACCATTCTTGCTGTTGTAATCATATACCATATTATTGTCCTTTTCTTTACATTTATCTCTTCTAGTTTAAGTCCTAGCAATAACATTTCAGGCAACTTCTTAAATGTACATTTCAAGATTTTTTCCATTTCTGCATGTATTTTTGACCAATAAGTCTTTGCTTTATCACAAGTCCACCACATATGATAAAAAGACCCTTCTTTCTTTTTACACTTCCAACACTTGTTAGACATATTTTGACCAATATTTGCAATTTTTTTGGTGTCATATACCATCTATACATCATTTTAAAACAATTTTCTTTTAAGTTATAACACGTAGATATACTCATAGCATTTTTCCATAAAAATTCCCAAGATTCCATTTCAATGTCTTTGTTAAAGTTTATCGCCCATTTTACCATTTGTTCTTTTACCATTTCATCAGCATTAAACCATTTTAGCAAGACTTTATACATTTTAGAAATCATTTTTTTCCCACCTTCCTCCCAAACTTGTTCTATTTCATTATTTTTTCCCCTGAAACCGTGTTTTTTATCACTTCTATACAAGTCATATATTTGTCTATATCTTAACCAACCATAATCAAAGTCTATTTGATGCTGCTCCTTCAGTTTGAAATCCTTGCCATGTCTTATTAATAAGTCTCTATACTTCAGCCAATCTTGTCCTTTATATCTTGATGTTGGATGTAAGACTTCTGCGGGTACAATCCACATGGGTATCTCTTCTGAAAAAAAGTTTTTATATCTTGTCCACGTATCCATTAGTGTTCTTCTCAAATAATGATGTTTAAACATATTGTCCATTTTTGTTTTGCCATAATACAAATATGCATGCCACCCAAATCTACAATCATGACCTTCCAGGGACAATAACATTCTATCTTGTAACATAGTCCATGCCCCTACCCAGGTCAAACATATTGCATCATGGTATAACCTTAGATTTGGTAATTGAAACCCTCCTCTTTCTTTGGCATCACACATTATTTTCATCTTAATTCTTGGTTTTTTCCCTCCCCACACAAATTTAGACAGCTCCTTCTGCCAACATTTGAATGTTTTTACATCTTTCACAATTGGAATAGTTTGAAACAAAAACATTAATCGTGGTAACACATTCATCTTGACCACCGCAATTCTACCCAGCAATGACAAATTCAATACATTCCACTTTTTAATATCCTGCATAATTTGCAACCATAATTTTTCATAATTATTTTTATAAAGATCAATATTTTTCATAGTTAGGTTTACACCCAGATATTTTGTCTTTTTCACCACCTCACATTCTGTAAGTTTTTGTAACTCATTTTGTTTCTTATTTGACATATTTTTGCACATTACTTTCGATTTGTTTTTATTTACATAAAATCCTGCTAAGTCACCAAACTCTTTTACTCTCTGTAACAAATGTGGTAATGTGGATAAGGGGTCTTCCACTATAAACATCACATCATCTGCAAAGGCCCTATATTTGAAAGAAAAACCTTTAGTTGTTAAGCCTTTAATATCTTTGTCTTCCTTCACATTTAACAGTAGAACTTCTAAAATCCAAATAAATAGCAGCGGCGAAAGCGGGCATCCTTGTCTTGTTCCTTTTTCAACTTTAAAATCGTCTGTCTTTTCGGTATTAATTATTATTGAGGATTTCTGTTCTTTATATATTGCTTTAATGAAGTTAAGCATATATTCGCTGATCTCAAGATGTTCTAAAACTTCAAACATAAAATCCCAGTTTAAATTGTCAAACGCTTTCTCCGCATCTAAAAAGAAAAAGCCCACTTCCTTTTCAGGATGTTTGTCGTAGTATTCTATAGCGTCCACTACTACTCTTAGATTGTCCCTTATTTGTCGATTAGGTAAGAACCCTGCTTGTTCTATTTGTATAGTCTCTTTAAGGTGCTCTTTTAGTCTATCCGCTATAATCTTAGCAAAAATCTTGTAATCATTATTCAGTAAAGAGATCGGTCTATAATTCTTAACATTGGTCAAATCCTGATTTTCTTTCGGGATCAGTGAGATGGATGCATCTTTCCAGGTTTCTGGTACCTCTCCAGTAACTCTTATATCATTCATCAATAGCAGTAACACCGGTGAAACTGACTCCTGTAACGTTTTGTAGAACTTCGCTGTAAATCCATCCGGTCCAGGTGCTTTACCTAATTTTGAGTCATTTATTGCATTTTTGATCTCTTGTAATGATACTGGATTATTAAATAGTTCTTTAATTTTCTCTGTTGGTTTTGGTAACTTTAATGTTTGCAGGTATTCTTTAATCTTTCTTCTGTCTTTGTTTTCCTTCTTAAAAAGTTTTGCGTAGTATTTAAAAAATTCTCTTTTTATTCCTTTGTTATCTATTATCTCAATATTATCTCTTATCACTTTAGTGATAAATTTATTTTCACGTTTTTTCTTTAATTGCCATGCTAAGTATTTTCCGGGTTTATTTGCACCTTCAAATGCTTTTTGTTGAAGTTTTTTTAAGTTCCAGTACATCTCCTGGTTCAAAATGGCTTTTGCTTGGTCTTGTAGCATCCAAATTTCCTTTTGCAGTTTCTTTTTCCCTGGTTTCTTCTTTTCTTCTTCCTTTGTTTTAATGGCTTGTAAAATATTTTCATATTGCTCTTTTTTCTTTTTATTATCTTTAGCATTTAACGATATCAATAGTCCTCTCATCACTGCTTTATATGCATCCCATACGGTTTGAATTTTAACTTCTTTCTGCATGTTTACTTGGAAGTATAGGTCTGTTTCTTCAAGTAATTTTTTAATTATTTCTTGATTATCTAATAAGTCCTCGTTTATTCTCCATCTCTTTTGTTTTTTAATCTGCCCAGCTGTCCATAAACACGGATTGTGATCTGAGATTATTCTGGGTAAAATTTCCACTTTTCTTGTCTTGAAGGTTAGGTTAGTAGTCATCCAAATCATGTCAATTCTTGAATGTGAGTCATGTCTGTTAGAGTAAAAGGTAAAGTCTTTTCCTTGTGGGTTAGCTTTCCTCCAAATATCTTCCAACTTTTCTTGTTTTATCAGTTCAAAAAAGTTTTTTGGAAGCTTCCCTAACGTCTCATCCTTTCTTTTAGAGCGCCTGTCTAGTTTATTATCTACAGTTCCGTTGAAGTCTCCTATCATAATTTGATCATAGTTTACATTGTCCAATTCCATTTGAAGTTCTTTAAAAAAAATTTCTTTAGCTCCATTCGGAGCATAAATGTTCACAATCAAAGTTTTCACTCCTTGCAGTAAAATTTCAATAGCTAAATATCTTCCATCTTTGTCTTTGAATATTACTTTGGGTTCCAAATCTTTTTTGACATATGTTACAACACCATTTTTTTTGTTGCTTGCTAAAGAATAAAATTCTTCTCCCAATTTTTTCCTTATTAAATATTTATGGTCTTGGTTTTTAAGATGAGCTTCTTGCAAGCAAATTATATTACATTTTTGTTTTTCCAACCAATGACCTACCATTCTACGTTTTTGGGGTGAATTTAGTCCATTTACATTCCATGTAAGTATTTTGTAATCCATTTTGATATATTCTTAAATATCTCCAAAATCATCTTTATTCTCTCCCAGGAATGCATAGATTTCTTCTGTGCTTTTAATCACTACTCTGGAGTTGCCATAATAAAAACTTAGTCCTTGAGGTATTTCCCAACGAAATCTGATTTTTTTCTCCTTCAGTTTATCCGTCAGACGCTTGAATTTTTTCCTTTCTTGCAGTATTGCTCTAGGCAATTCTTTCATTACTATGATTTTCTTTCCATCTATTACAAAGGGGTCAGTAAAGCACTTCCTGTAGATTTGTTCTTTTGTTCTTTTCATTGTAAATTGGACAACCACGTCTCTTGGTATGTTTTTGTCTCTTGCATATGTAGAGTTAACTCTATAAACAAGATCCATGTGTTCTTTAACAACTTCTTCCTGTTCTTGTAAAAAATCTGCTATTGCTTCTTGCATTCTTATAAAAATATCCTCATTCAGTTTTTCCTCAATCCCTCGAAATCTCAAGTGGTTTTGCATATCTTTATAATGCATCATCTTTTCCATCCTCTCGTTCTCTCTCATTGTCTTATGGGTGTTTTCTTCCAGTTCTTTTACTTTAGTTTCTATATCTTGTGTTCTTGTGGATAATTTTTGAAATTCTGCTTTTAATTCCATGCAATTTTTATCTGCTTGAGCCGCTATATTATTCATTTTAACATTTACCTCTCCTATAGCGTCTAACATTTTCTTTTCCATTGCTTCCATAATGGCTAGTAGCTCTTTTTCTTTTTTTGCTGCCATTGTAGGAGAGGACCATGTGGCTGCTCTTGATCTTAGTCCGCGGTCCGTTTTGCCTCTTTAAAAAGATCGATTTTATCTTGTCTTCCAAATCAAACACCAATTAGTGCATTCAAACAAGCTAATCTTGCCAAGTCAAATTATGTTGGTTTCAGCCTTCTACGTTATATAATCTTTGAGATATTGCAGTTTAAAAATTTTATAAATCCAAAATGGCGGGCGCGACTTCTCTATGGTTAATGTCAAAGGTTATAGTCTTTTTACCTTGCTTCTGGCTTGCCGTAGTTTCCTTTTGTCCCTTCCTTTTCTTTACTTGTCTGCTCTCTGCACGTCACTTCCTGTTATGGTCTTTCTGGTCCGGCAGTATTTAGAGTCCCCTTTCTGGTCCGGCAGTATTTAGAGTCCCCTTTACCTTCTTCCGGTTCTTCTCCTTTTTCCTTCTTGTCTGCTCTTCTAGCCGTCACTTCCTGATTCAGTCCTCACGTCTTAATCTCGCGATGCTTGGTTCCCTTCTCTCTCTTTGTCTCGCGATGTTTGGCTTCCCCTCCCGACTCCTCTTAACCGCAGGAATGTTAAACAACTTGTTTTTTTGGCTTTTTAAGTTCAAATTCGGTTTTTTAGCACTTCAAAACTGCTCTCATCCAATCAACATCAGTCTATTGCTTCACCCGATCTGTTTTTCATCTTTCAAAACGCGGCAATGGTAAGGCAAAAAACTTTTTTCCGTTACCTTTTGTTGTTACTTCGCTTCAGATGTGGTCCCAACGTTTAAACTTTGTCTTCTTTGTTAAGGAATCAGGGGAATTGGAGGTTTTATGCTGAATTTTTCAGCTCAGCTCGGCTCCTTAGAGATACTTGCAAGAATCCTCTTCGGCTGCAGTGCTCAAGGTGTCGGAAAAGTCTCCTCCGAGACTTTCCCTTCACCGAGGTTGCTCAAACCTGGATTATATTGCTTGCTGGTCCTCACACTACCTGTGTGAGGTTGCGTCGGGTGGATTAACCCACCCAAGCTGTCAGGAAGAGCCGCTGTCCGCCTTGCGCATTTGCAAAGCGTGTCAGACCTCCATTCTCCCAACCGGAAACTCCAGACCTGGCTTGCATTTTTTTGACCAGCAGTAATTGTCACCATGCACTGTGGCTTTTATTTTATTTATCAGTAGATTTGGGATGTAGCTAGAGAGAAACTTAGCCATTTTTTGTTGGCTGACGTAGGGTTCCCTAATGTGACACCCATCATTGCTTCCCCTGGAATCTGCTGAGCTTTTCAGAAAGTGGGCAGGACTATGGTAAGGCAAGGCTTGTTAGAGCCTGCCCTCATTCAAATGAAAAGGATTTCCATGCGTACAAAACACCTGCAGCCCCAGGGGGATCAGGTGAACTGGTAACCTAGGCTTTGCTTAGTCAGTGAATGGTTCTCTTCTCCCTTCAGAGTTATCTTCTTTTTATTTCCCAATTTTTCTCCCTCTCCCACTCCTTGGGGCTTTCTTTCCTTCCTTTTTTTTATTCCCACACCCTTCCTCAAGCTTTTCATGATCAGATTAAGAGGGCTTCTTGGAGGGGATGCCCCAAACATGCCGCCACCCCCCCCAATAGAGGCTCTGCTTTCCATGACAGACGTAAAGAAGGATCCAGACGGTAACAATATGGCTCCAAAAGATCCTAGATTGCAGTCATAGTTACACTTACTTAGCAGTAAAACCTACTGAATTCAGATGATACTGTTGTCAACTCCAGGCTGAGAAATTCCTGGCAATTTGAGGGGGGGAAATCCTGGAGAGGGTGGGGCTTGGGGAACAGAAGGACCTCTGTGGGGTATTACGCCACAGAGGCTACCCTCTAAAGCAGCCATTTTCTCCAGAGGAAATGATCTCTGTTGTCTGGAGGTTGGTTGTAATTCTGTGAGATCTCCAGGCCTAGGGTCACTCTTTTCCTGTGGTGGGGGGCTCCTGGCTCCTTGTCAGGACTCTTCTGCCACACGTGTTTTGCGCACACAGCACAGTGTGACATCATCACACCAGGGCATGGTATGGCAATGCTCTAGCATTCAAGGCAAAAACTCTATTATTGTTGTTGTTGTTGCTGTTAGACTTATTAATTGCCCCATCCCGACTTAACGCCAGGCTCATGGCAATTTACAATATGGCATTAAGCCTTAGATACAAAATAAAAACATCAGATATCATAAAATGAATGACATCAAACCAATTTAAAAACTCGTTCAGATTTAAGATGGTGTCAGTAGCAACTGGGTTTTGGGGGGGGGCGGGGATGGGGATGGGGATGGGTGCCACAGAATTCCCCCGGAATGCTAGAGCACTGCTGCATGATGGTCCCAGCATGGTGATGTCACTACCGGTGATGTCACTGTATCAGCAGCGTCCCTATGGGACTCTGCTATTCGAGGGTGGGGTTTCCCCTGCAGGTCAGCTGGCCAGCAGGGGGATCCCATGGCCCCACTGGGGGGATGGCAACCCTATCCAGGCCCCACATGAAGGTTGGCAACTCTATCAGGGGGACTTGTTTCCAGGAGAGCACACATAGACAGGAGGTGAAAATGTTTAAAAAGTCAAAAATAAAAGCACATTGTAGCATAACTAAACGTATGAATACTCTGCATCATGACTCTCTGAATAAGAACACAGAAGAAACTCTACTTACCTGGTGAGCAGCTGCATTCATGTAGGTATGAGTCCTTTCATATCTTCCACTTTTGTTAATTGAGAATCAGAATAATTACCTGAGACCTCACAGACTTTGATTAAAATACTGGACACACAGAGCACAATAATGTACAGCTTTTAGTTTTCTACTTTATTGTCACTGGGAAAAGTTCTAATTTGCTCTGAATTTTGAATGCTTGAGTATTCAAAACTTACAAGATGTGACATGGTACTTGTAAAATCCTACATGATATCAAAGCTGCATGAATCAGTTTAAGGCCCCTTCTAGGCAGGATCAGTATTGAAATTAATAGCTGGCAGTGATTTAGAGTTGGGAAATGGTAAACTAATCTACCTTTTAGCACAATGTAACTGTCTAGTGCTCCATGTATCCAGAGTTATGGAATGATCTTGTCCTCTACAAAACTGCCTTAGGAAAGAGGACAGGTTACATAAAAATCAGGTTAGTGTTGCATAGCCATGTAGCTACAATAACTTTGGAGGGGAAAAGCAGTTCTAAAATTTCTTGCTTTAATTCTGCCTCCTGTCTGACTTCTACCCACTAACTTTGATTGTCAGAGGAAATGAGCAAGTTTTAAAAAGGCAATATTAAGCACATAGGGTTGGCTTACATTTGCTGCCTTCTGGACATGGCTTCTGGAAATGCCATGAGCTTTCTGTGTGGTCTTGAAATAAGGTACCCATCATAGCCAGATTCATATACTGTTCCCTACTTATAGGATTGCCAGCTCTGGGTTGGAAAATTCCTGGAGCTTTGGGAGCCTTGGCAGGAAGGGCAAGGTATAAATCAAACTAATAAATAAATAAATAAATAAAGTGGAGCTTGGAAAATGCAGGGTTGGGGAAGGGACGGGACATCAGTGGGGCATAATGACAGAGCCCACCTTCCAAGCAGCCGTTTTCACCAGGGGAACTAATCTCTGTCACCTGGAGACCAGTTGTAATTCTGGGAGATCTCCAGCCACCACCTGGTGACTGGCAACCCTATCCCTGCATGTTGGGAATATTTATTTATTTATTTATTTATTTATTTGATTTCTAAGCCGCTCTCCCCACGATTGCAGGCTCAGAGTGGCGTACAAGACCTGGTACTCCAGGATTCACATACTAAAACATTAAAACAATATAAAACATTAAAATACAGATTACAATTTTACAGTTAACAATCTAAAGTGCTCAGTTCTCAAAATTCAGATGGCGGCATCCTAATCGCTCCGGAGCCCCTGTTTACTTGTGGCTGCTAGTGCACGTGGCGGTCAGGCTTTAATAAATATGTTGCAGGAGAGACCCAAAAGGGGGGGGGAGGGAAGGTGGAAGCAGCGGCCCCTACTCAAATGCCTGGCGGAAGAGCTCCGTCTTACAGGCCCTGCGGAACTGCACTAAATCCCGCAGGGCCCTGATCTCCTCCGGGAGCTCGTTCCACCAGATAGGGGCCGCCACTGAGAAAGCCCTCCCCCTCGTGGTAGCGAGCCTGGCTTCTCTGGGGCCAGGTATAGTCAGCCGGTGTTGGGCCCCAGACCGCAGTGCTCTCCGGGGTACATACAGGGAAAGGCGGTCCCTTAGGTAGGTTGGACCCAGGCCATTTAGGGCTTTAAAGCCAGCACCTTGAAGCGGATAGAGTTGCCAGACCCCCAGTGAAGGCAGGGGTCCCCTGCCACCAGGTCCTGCCCCCCAGCCACCAATCAGCTGGCCAGCAAGGGCCATTTACCAACAAAAAGAGGAATGTTCAAGGGATGTCACTGGTGTCACATAGGAAGTGGCATCATCATGCTAGTGGTGTTTGGGTGACACTCTGGTATTTGGACAAAAACTCTATGGTAGAAGCTGTTTTTACCATAGAGTTTTTACCCAAATACCAGAGCATCACCTGGACATTGTTGGTATGATGACATCACTTCCTATGCAATGCCAGCAATGTGGCCTGGGCCTTTCTCTTTCTTATGGTAAGTCCCCCCATCCCCCGCCTGTTGCCAAGAGGGACTTGGCAACCCTAGTTGGAAAATTGTTCATTGTTTCCATATCAGTATATTGCTTTCTTTGCTGTACCATATTGGAAATAACAAAGGGCCAGATCACGTCTTCTTCCATGGCCTTGTTATGCAGTACCTTGAATTTTTCTGTGCACATTTTCTGTAAGCTTCTGGCAAGCTGCAGGACTATGTTATATCATCAGGTGCTTCTCAAGCATCAGGACATGCTTCCAGCTTCTCAGAAGGCTGCTTTGTTGTGCACTGAAAGCTCAACAGTCTGGAAAATTGAAAAATACCCCATGCCCAGAACCATATAAGATCTGCCTTAGATGTGATCAGAATGTGTGTTCATTGTCTACGTTCTGTATATAATGGGAGGGGGGAGGCTTAATATATGCACCGTAGATAAGTTATAATTCAGTGGCAATAAAGCCCCTTCCACTAAGTAAAGAGTTATAACCTTCGATCAATATAAATGTGGAAAATCAAAGAATGTATTATTTATTTATTTATTATTGGGATTTATATCCCGCCTAGCCGGTGTTAGCTGGCTTAAGGCAGCTCACAAAGGTTACACAGAACAATATATTTATCATAAAATTACAACTTAAAATACACATAATCCATAAAGGATCAGCAGATTTCACAAATTTCACAGAATTTTCACAGAATTTGGCAGCCAACATTACTTCCAAGGTGGTGTACAGCAATTTCCAGACCCCCAGCCAGGACCTTACACCAGTTGATTTATCTCAGCGCTTTCCAGAGGCCCTCTTCCCCCAGTGGCAGCTCCTAATTAAAAGCCTGGCAGAAGAGCTCTGCTTTGTAGGCCCTGCAGAACTGCAAAAGGTCCCACAGGGCCCTGATGTCATCCAGGAGCTCATTCCACCAGTAAGGAGCCGCCACTGACAACCACCGGCCACCCAACAGCAGATGTAGCTGGGTGTCATCTGCATACTGATGACAGCCCAGCCTGTGCCTCTGGGCAATCTGGGCAAGAGGGCGCATGTAGATGTTAAACAACATCGGGGACAGCACCCCCACTTGTGGCACTCCACATACTAGCAGGTGCCTCCAGGATGTGTGCTCCCCCAACGCCACTCTCTGTCCCCAACCTTGGCGGAATGAGGCAAGCCACTGCAAGGCAAGCCCCTGAACCCCCGTGTCAGCGAGGCGGTGGACCAGTAGCTGGTGGTCGATCGTGTCGAACGCAGCCGACAGATCTAACACCACCAGCACCGCCATGCTGCCCCAATCCAAATGCCGCCGGAGGTCATCCGTGAGGGCGACCAGTGCCATTTCCATCCCATGACCTGGCCGGAAGCCGGACTGAAATGGGTCTAGCGCAGAAGTGTCATCCAGGAAGCTCTGCAACTGAATCGCTGCCGCCCTCTCCAAAATCATGCCCAAATAGGGCAAGCTGGACACCGGCCAGATGGACATGTAAAACTGAGAATGTAAAACTGAGAAAGTCATGCTTTTAGTGGCTAGTGCAGTGGCCACTTATCCTTACTAAAATTTAGTTAGGGGGTGATTCATATATTCATGCGTTATCACTTCGCCTCCCAGTATCTGATTACTCTGCACAGAAACCCTGTAAATGTGACACATGTTAGTTTATTTTAGATATGAATGCCCTGCTTATCTCTCCAATGAGTGTTAATTCAGGCCCCTGAAGCAGGAGACCGCAACCCCTGCAGATTCCTATCACTCCAGTGGGTACTCGACTGTCAGTGAAAAGACACAGACTCCAAGATGTTGCTGATACAAATTAAAACGATTTATTGGAAGGCACTATTGCATAATGCACCACACAAGCAAACTGAATTAGATGCATGATGCATGGGGAAAGGCATGGATCTAAAAACCTTCAGAAAGATGTGTAGGGCTACAGCAAACAATCTGGGATACCTAACAGGCAGAGTATAAGCAAATAAGTCATGAGTCTACAGTACTGTTCAGAACCAGTCACCAGCAGAGGACACAGGAGGGAGCAGAGAGATGAGCCATAAACCATTGTGCATTGTAAATACACTCTAGGTTGAAACTCTGGGTTGCAAACAAGAGAGCAAGCTTAATACATGTTAACCACTCTGAATATTTAAACATAACTTGTCGCCCTACCAACATTTTATCTTGGCAACAACAAACCTGAGAGGTAGGTGAGGCTGGAAGTGAGTGGCTGGCCCAGGGTCACCCAGCAAGCTTTCATGGCAGGGTGGGCATTTCAACCTGGATACCTGTTAAGTCCGCTGACAGTCGCAAGGTGGCAGTGACATACAGCCCGCCAATAAGATCTCTGGAGGGAAATTTAGGCCCGCGGATAGGGCCGGGAGAAGTCGAGGCTACTGTATATAGTTGGCCCCTCGCGGCCAGTACGCCATTACTGCTTTGTGTACCAATAAACTAGAGATAGCTATGTCATTGTCTGTCTCCTCGATGCCGTGAACCGAGTACACAAAAATACCCCAGACCCGAGTCCAGCATGCTTAGCTACTGTACCATGCTATATCACACTGCACTTGTACACCACATGCACAGGATCGATATGCATAGGTGGCAGTGGAACTGAGCGTTCTGTCCCAACGTTCACCGCAATCAAGAGCACCGCCTCCACTCATGTGTATTCATCTCATGTGAGCACAGCGTCTATGCACGTATAAACAGTATCTGCAAAGGGCTCTCTTTCCCTGTGCTTGGGGATGCTGTTTTTATATTGTTCCAAATGATAGGGATGGGGTTTGTGTGCGTTTACTGCTTTGTGTTATGGTACTACTGTACCAAAAATTCTCTAACTTGAATCCTATTGCATTTATCCTACCCACCAAAAAGGACAACAGCACCTCCCCCCCAGATTGTTTTGAGTATTTGGATCCCCCCCCAATAAAAACATAAGAGAAGCCAATGTTGGATCAGGCCAGTGGCCCATCCAGTCCAACACTCTGTCACAGTCGCCAAAAATAGCAGGTGCCCTCAGGAGGTCCACCAGTGGGGCCAGGACACTAAAAGCCCTACCACTGTTGCCCCCCCCCCCAAACACCAAAGATACACTGCATCACCTGCCCCAGACTGAGAGATCCTTGCAGCTAATAGCCACTGATGGACCTCTGTATTAATTCCTGTGAGTCATCTGACTGGAACTACAAAAAAAGAGGGATAATTATTTAAAGTAATTTACTTTCAGCACTCAAAGCGATCCCATTCAATGAAAGATTACATTTAAAGGCCAGAAAGAAACCTAATTGTGACAATTAGTTAATAGATTTAATTCATTCAGGGGCACATTGTTCTGTTTCTTTTTAAGCCGATTTCGTACCTTCCAATATTTTATAGATTAAAAATAGGGACACTGTATTTGTGTATTTGTAACACTCTACTGTACTTTTGAAAATAGCGGCAAGTCAGATGCATTCAGCACCGTTTGCCTTCTGGATTGGTGGCCCAGTGAGGGAGGAAAGAGTGCACTGACATATGGGCTCCACCAGGGGTCCTTTTGTAGAAAAAGAGCTGCAGGAGCTCATTAGCATAACTCATTAGCATAACTCATTAGCATATGCCACGTCTCTTGACATCACTGGAAGTGTGTCAGAAAGGGAATGTCAGTTTCAGCCCCATTATACCCTATGGGCCATTGAAATCAATGGCAAAAACTTATAGGGTATATGAGGGGCTGGAGGAAAGGGGGTTTGAGGGAGAGGCTCCAAACTTGCAGGGTAGCTGCTGGGGCCTCTCCTCGAAATGCCCACCAAGTTTCAAGAAGATTGGACCACGGGGTCCAATTCTCTGGGCCCCCAAACATGTTGTCTCTTCCCCTCCATTGTTCTCTATGGTGGGAAAAATGTTACCTTTTTTTCTACCATAAAGAACAATGGAGGGAATGGGGGCAACCTGTTTGGGGGTCTGTAGAATTGGACCCCCTGGTCCAAGCTTCTTGAAACTTGGTGGGTATTTGGGGAACCGGTCCCAGTAGCTACCCTGCAAGTTTGGAGCATCTCCCTCAAACCCCCTCCCCTCCAGTCGCTTTTAAAGTTGCCACCGAATTTCGGCAGCAATTCGGCAGCAGGCTGAATCAGATCAGAGAATCTGATTCAGCCCATGGCTGCCCTAGTGGCCACTCCTGAACTGGCAGAGCTTTGCTCCACCTCGCTCTGGCCCCAACGGACCCCTGGGCTCCATTTAGAATCTCAGATATTCATGTTAGCCAGCATTAAGCAGGGATGTGCACAAACCTAGCTTGTTGCTTAGTGCGTGCCGCTTTCCTTCCCCTGTCTCTTTTTGTATGCAGAATCTCAGTTAGAACGTAGCTCTGGTTACCTGCAAGGTATGAATACAGAGCCCTGACCTGGATGGCCCAGGCAACCCCAATCTCACCAGATCTCAGAAGCTAAGCAGGGTCAGCCCTGGTTAATATTTGGATGGGAGATATTTGGATTCCAGCCTCGCTATGCAGAGGAAGGCAACAGCAAACCATTGGTGTTCATCTCTTGCCTTGAAAACCCTACAGGGTTCCAAAAGTCAGCTGTGACTTGATGGCACTTCACATGCACATATGAATGGAGGGGTGAAGGTTTGCCAAAACTGGATGTCCCTGTCCATAGGTTGTAAACCAGAATATTGGTTAATTTACTCAAAATATTGATAATTTACCAGGGGGAGAATCTCCTAAATTTTATTTTAAAACCATGTGCAAACACACACACACACACACACCTGCCCAAGGCAAATAATTCCAGTACTATTTGGGACTGGAAGAGCAGAGCAGAAGGCTAAAGTCATTCTCCCCTCCCACCTGCATCATGGTCGCAATCTGAATCAGACCTTGGTGGCATTCGGTAATTTAGTCACCAGAAGTTGCCTTCTAATTGTAAGAATATGGTGGTCATGTCAAGGAGCCCAGACCCAGCTAGGGGAAAAACATCATATCTACACTGGCCATTTAGTTTCCTCCCTACAAACCAGGATTATATAAATCTGGTTACTTGCATTTGTGAGTCACTGGAAACTGGAGTGAGTTTCTAACTAGGATTCTTCAGGGTAGGGAATAGGGGGCAAAGGTGCATGCATGAGCCGAAACAAAAAGCCAAATTCATACATTTCCCTTTTGAATTGTGGTTAATCTAAATACAAGCTTTGCATCCCTGTGCATGCGCTGATATGTATAGATATATATTGTGCCCCATCTGAGAGATTTAGCATCCAGAGATTCAAAAGGGAAGGCAGAACCTGAATTCAAACATGTATGTGTACATTAACAAAATTATAAAAGGCTTTCCCAGCATCTCCTACAAATACAAAATAGGGAATGTCCTACCAGAGACCAGAGAAAACAGAGGCTCTCCCTGACAAACAGGGAGAAGCTGAGCATATAGGAATTTGAAATCTGTGGATCCTTTGGAAAGTAGTGTCCAAAAGACTTCACACACCATGCATCAAAAACAGCTGTTTCTTTCCCAAATCCCCTAGTATATTGCCAGCATTTAGCTTCTTTGGAAAGAACAGAGAACAATCTACATAATGATGTATTCAGAGGCTGCAGCTTTATTGATTAGATTGAGTTTATGTTGCGTTTTCTCGAGGTTAGCAGTTTGCAAACTTGCTGACTGTGCCTTACAACATATATATATTTTTATTACCACTTTTAATCGGCAACTGACAACACCGTGGCATGATTTCTGTGGAGCTTTTCTATGAGCTCACCTCAAAACACTGTGAAATGGGGTTTAACAACAGAGAGAGAGAGAGAAGAAGAAGAAGAAGAAATTGGACTCACTTGGAGTCTCAGAGCGGCTTACAAACGCCTTTCCCTTCCCCTCCCCACAACAGACACCCTGTGAGGTAGGTGGGGCCGGGGCTATTTTTGGGCAGGAACACACAGGAACGGAGTTCTGTCTGGCTTCTGAGTTGGCCATGCCTACAGCCTCCCCCCCGGGTTCCCCAGGTACGTCGCAGCTCTGGGGTGCCTGGGGAAGCTAATCCAGAAACTGCCTTCCTTCCCTTGGGTTCCCCAGGCACCCTGCAGGCTGCGGGGCACCTGGGGAAGCTGATCCTGGGAGGGAGCTGTGCTGTCAGGGGTGTGGCCTAATATGCTGATGAGTTTGTGCTGTTGGGTGTGGCCTATTAGGCTAATGAGTTCCTGCTGGGCTTTTTCTACAAAAAAAGCCCTGGGTGGGGCTGAGAGAGCTCTGAGACAACTGTCCTTGAGAGAACAGCTGGCACAGAGCTATGGCTTGCCCAAGGTCATCCAGCAGGTGCAAGTGGAGGAGTGGGGAATCAAACCCGGTTCTCCCAGATTAGAGTCCGTGCACTTAACCACTACACCAAACTGGCCCTCAGCTTGAGAGAGAGAGAGATCTGGGTCCCGTAGATCTGGCCAGTTAATTCGGGTTGCCAGCTCTGGGTTGAGAAATACCCAGATATTTTTGTTGCAAAGCCTGGGGAAGGTGGGGTTTGGGGAGGGGAGGGAACCTGATTAGTATATAATGTCATAGCATCCGTCCTCCAAACGGGCTATATTCTCTAGGGGAACTGATCTCTTTTGACTGAAGATTGGTTGTAATTCTGGGACATTTCTGGGTTGCCAGATCTGGGTTGGAAAATACCTGGAGTTTGGGGGGGTGGAACTTGAGAGGGTGGGGTTTGGGGCATAATGCTATAGTCCAACTTCCAAAGCAGCCATTTCTCCAAGTGAGCTGATCTCTGTTGCCTGGAGATCAGTTATAATACTAGTAGATCTCCAACCACCCCCTGGAGGTTGGCAACCCTAGCAATTAATGGCAACCCCTTACTGTGGTGAAAAGAGATTTCCACTGGTACAAAGCTGCCCTTTTGGGTTCTGCAGAAGGCAGTTTTTGAAGGAAAAAACCACCATTAGTAGAATGGATCTGCAGGGCCAAATCCACTTATTTCCAAGGAGTTCTTTTTAAAAAAAAATTGGTTCCTTGTTTCTATTTGCAGATGGAGCTTGTGCAAATAAACACTAGACTAACTTTCCTTGTTGTGGTAATTTGAAGGCAATAATTTTGACAGGGTGCTAAACTGAGAGTGCAGCGCCGAGAAGAGTAATGCATTGTGAAATTCCATTGTATTAACATGACCCACTTTCTGCATCATCATCTCCGGTGGGTTGCTTAGCAAATTGGTGCACTGCTTCTTTCTTTTTAAGCCCATGATCAATGTATTTTTCCACCTATGCAGATTAATTAGTTGGCTCTAAGGCCAACCATTCCCTTTCCTACATACTATTTATTGGGTTTGCATGCATAGTCTACACGGTCTGCCATGTATTAATTCATTAAAAGTGGTTGAATCAGTGGGACGATAGCCATGTATGTTTGGATGGCTGAACTATATCAGGGGCAGTGGGGACTACAGCATTACATCACAGCATTACAGCAGCAGCTCCTGACTTCCACCAAACCTTGGGTTGCCCTTTTCCCCACAGTAGGAGCACCTGGGATTCCCTCTGCCACATGGAGGGTTGTCAGGTCCTCCCCCCAGCAGGGGATAAGGGGTAGGGTTGCTAGATCCATGTCTGGAAACTCCTGAAGATTTGAGGATGGAGCCTGGGAAGGACAGGGACCTCAGTAAGGTACAAAGCCACAGAGTCCACCTTTCAAAGCATCAATTTTCTTCAGGGGAACTGATTTCTGTAGTCTGGAGATGAGCTGTAATTCCAAGGGATCTCCAGGTTCCCCCTGGAGGCTGGCATCCCTAGACATGAGAACTGAGGCAGTAACAGACTGAGGATCTAACTTCATGGCACCTTTTCCCAGAGATGTTGTGAAGTTCTGCATTTCTCATGTGAGCACAGGCCCAATTTAAATTGGAAATATGTAGGGCTGCCAATCCCCAGTTCCCAGCAGGGGTTCCCCCAATTTTCAGGGCTTCTGCCCACCACCAGCCAGCTGGCTGGTGGGGGGGAAACCCACCCCTAAACAGCCATGTCCAGGTGTGACATCCCAGATGTGATGACATCACCCAGAAGTGTCACAATTACTTTGGGGACTTTGTGCATGACACTCTGGTTTGAGGGCAAAACTCTGGTAAATTTGGCCTAAAACTTTTTTTTGTTTTGCCCTTAAACCAGAGTGTCACTGTGTGTCATCGCTGATGTGATGACATCACTTCTGGGTGACATCACTGTATTGGCAACTCCTGGAATGCCACCCAAATCCCCCTGCCAGCGTAGCAAGGGGACCTGGCAACCTTAGAACTATGACATACAGAAGCCCTGTGACAACAACCTGTCCAGGTGTTAACGGAAGGGAGGGAGAAAAGGCACAAGCAAGCTAGCTCTGGCCCCTACTTCCTCAAGATCACTAGAGAGTAGGGCTGCCAGTTCTGAATTTGGAAATCCCTGGAGATTTAAGGGTGGCTCCTGGGAGAGTGGGATTTAACGGGGGGTTAGGTTAGGAATGCCAGCCTCCAGGTGGGGCCTGGGGATCCCCCGGAATTACAGCTCATCTTCAGACTACAGAGATATGTTCCCCTGGAGAATATGGATGCTTTGGAGGGTGGACTCAGTGGCACTGTACCCCATTGAGGTCCCTATCCTCCCCAGGTTCTACCCCCATATCTCCAGGAGTTTCCCAATCTGGATCAGGCAACCCAATCCCCCCCCCCCCACCAACCCCTGCTGGTGGCCAGGTAGAACCTGGCAACCCTAAGTAGGCTTGCCAACCACCAGATAGTGGCTGTAGAGCTCTTGCTATTGCAACTGATCTCCAGACAAGAGATCCAGATGATCACCTGGAGGAAATGGCCTCTTTGGAAGGTGGTCTGTATGGCATTATACCCCACTGAAGTCCCTTTCCTCCCCAAACCTCACCCTCCTCAGGCTCCATGCCCCTAATCTTCAGGTGTCTCCCAACCCAAACCTGGCAACCCTAAGGGGGAGGGACCTTAGTAGGGTATGTAATTCCAGGAGTTCTCCAACCCCCACCTGGAGGTTGATAACCCTAGTCCAGCCAGCATTGCTGACCATGGCAAGGACCATGCAGGTCATTTGGCAATTGTATGGAGGCAATGGGTGGGGTCAAAGCACTCATGCCCGCAATCCTTCCGTGTGGTGAGTGAACATGTGGACAGGTTGTCTGCATAGGGCTAAACAGAGAGAGAGTTTGACCTCCCACACCATTCATACCCCCCCTCCCATTCTCTAGCACTGGGGATCCAAGGTAGCTTAAAGCATTGTTCTCTGTTCTCTATTCTTTCATTTGATTCTCACCACAAGAGCCCTGTAGGCTGAGAAAAAGTAACTGGCCCAAGGTCACGCTAGGAAGTTTTCATGGTGGCGGGGGGAGGTTACTCCTGGGTCATCTGCTCTGATACCAGTCAACAAGCTTTTACTGGCATATGTATATACATACAGGGGCTGCGGTGGCTCAGTAGTTAAGATGCTGAACTGCAGACCGGAAGATCGGTAGTTTGGCAGTTTGAGACTCTAGTGCCATGTGATGGATTGAGCTCCCGTCTCCTGCCAACATGGCAGCTCGAAAGCAAGAAATTGCAAGTAGATAAATAGATACCGCTTCAGTGGGAAGGTAACAGCATTCCAGGAGCCTTGGCATCTAGTAATGCCGGCCACATGACCACAGAAACATCTTCGGACAGCACTGGCTCTTCGGCTTGGAAATGGAGATGAGCACCGCCCCCTAGAGCTGGATTCAACTGGCTTTCAAGCAAGGGAAACCTTTACATTTTACCTTTATATATGTGTAATAGGAGATCAAATTAAATATAGATCGGAAAATACAAATCCATACAGGGTAAAATTGGAGCTACTACACAGAAAAACAGCATAAAAGCATAAAAATCTAGTGATCCTTTAACCACTGCATTGCTCTTCATATGGCTTCATATTCTTATACCTATTCTTTATATTTTATTTTATTACTACTTACCGGCAAAATTTATTTCCTGCCTTTCTGCCCTCACAAGGGCCACCAGGGCAGAAAATGAAAAAAATTAAACATACATGATAAAAAAATCACCTCTCAAAACCATTAAAATCAACCACTTACCCCCAAACACACATCATTAAAGCAAATTAAAAAGAGAGTTAAAATATGTACAAAGAAATAAAGACGGCAATTAAAACACTGGGCACGAAGGTGGGGGGATCACCAAAAGAATAACGGAAGGAGACAGACAAATCTCTCTGGGGTGAGAATTCCAGAGATGTGGTGCCCTTTCATATTAGTTGAGTGGCCATGCCACATATATACCTTGTTTGGTTCATATGTGCTGATGAGTGACTTATAGCCCCTGATGCAACTGCAGAGAGGAGCATCAACAAGATGTCTTCCAGGAGATCCCTTTCAGGAAGTCCCATCCAGACTTTTGCAGTGGTGCACCACATACCAGGGGGTGGTTGCACTTATGTACCATGCCTGCAAGGAAATAAGCTTACATATAAAAACCCTGTACATGAGCTTTATACCCAGCATTTTCACAGCTACTGAGGATTAGAGTTCTTCCTCATTGATAAGAGTTGCCAACCAATGCTCCCTCTAAGCTGTGTAGTCTTGTGAACAACAATTCTACTTTGTGAGCTACTGGTGTTAAAAGTTGTGAGTGAGCGATTTGGCCACTGCATA
Source organism: Lepidodactylus listeri (assembly GCA_029233225.1). NCBI lineage: Eukaryota > Metazoa > Chordata > Lepidosauria > Squamata > Gekkonidae > Lepidodactylus > Lepidodactylus listeri. The sequence goes on from JARCFY010000009.1 coordinate 28,826,390, forward strand.
AATTAGTTTTCTCTGGAGCCATCCTTCCTGAGCTAAGACAAAAATTCTGTGAGCAGGGGTCTAAAAAACTGTGAGCTAGCTCACACCAACTCAGCTTAGAGGAACACTGTTGCCAACCTCCAGATGGTAGCTGGAGTTCTCTTGCTACTACAACTGATCTCCAGGGAACAGAGATCAGTTCACCTGGAGAAAATGGCCACTCTGGAAGGTGAACTCGGTGGTATTACAGCCCATTAAAGTCCCTCCCCTCCCCAAACCCTGCCCTGTGGAACCCTGCCTCCTGTCCTGAAACCCTGCACTCCTTAGGCTCCATCCCTACAATCTCCAGGTATTTTCCAACCCAGAGCTGGCAACCCTACTCAGTAAAGCAATTATTGGTTGTTGCTCCCCTCACCCAGTTCCTTGAAACTGAGAGGAGACGATACATTTATTTATTTATTTATTTAGATTTATATCCCGCCTGACCGACATAGCGGCTCTAGGCGGCTCACAACATTTAAAAACAATATACAAAATATAAGTTAATACATTAAAATACAGTGCAGTTTCAGTTACAGTTTCAGTTGGCGGCAATTACAGATATAATAGTTGGCGATCTAACTACTAGCACCAGGGCAACGACAGCTTTCGCCGGCCAGGAGGCTACCACTAACTGTTGTTCCGGTCCTATGTGATTCCCTGGCCATCTCTCAATGGCCATTTCCCCCAGCGGCGGCCCCAAAAGCCTGGCGGAAGAGCTCCGTCATGCAGGCCCTGCGGAACTGCATAAGGTCCCACAGGGCCCTGATGTCTTCCGGGAGCTTGTTCCACCAGTAGGGGGCCGCCACTGAGAAGGCTCTATTCCGAGTGGTAGCCAGCCTGGCCTCTCTCGGTCCAGGAAGGGTCAGGCGGTGTTGCGTGCCTGACCGTAGTGCTCTCTGGGGTATGTATGGGGAAAGGCGGTCCCTTACGTAGGCAGGCCCCTGGCCATAAAGGGCTTTAAAGGTTAAAACAAAGCACCTTGAACCGGATCCGGTATGCTATAGGCAGCCAGTGCAGTGCCCTCAGCACAGGCTGGACGTGGTCCCTCACAGAGAGGCCCATCAGCAGCCTGGCTGCGGCATTCTGCACTAGCTGCAGCTGCCGGAGCTGGGACAAGGGCAGCCCCATGTAGAGAGCGTTACAGTAATCAAGTCTCGAGGTGACCATTGCGTGGATCACTGTAGCCAGGTCTTTGCGTTCAAGGAAGGGAACCAACTGCCTAATCAGCCTCAGATGATAGAAGGCTGCCTTGGCAGTGGCTGCTACCTGGGCCTCCATAGTCAAGGAGGCATCCAGGAGCACCCCCAGACTCCGAACCCTCAGGGCTGGCACCAGTGGAGCCCCCCCGAAGGCTGGTAATGGGGTCCCCACCCCCGAACCGCTCCAACTCAGGCACAGGACCTCCATCTTCGTTGGATTCAATTTCAGTCGGCTCAGCCTAAGCCAGCCCGCTACGTCCTGAAGCGCCCGCTCCAGGTCCTCTGGGGTAGCTCCAGACTGGCCACCCAGCAACAGATACAGCTGGGTGTCATCCGCATACTGATGACAACCCAGTCTGTGCCTCTGGGCAATCTGGGCAAGAGGGCGCATATAGATGTTGAATAGCATCGGGGATAGGACTGCCCCTTGGGGCACACCACATACCAGTGGGTGCCTCTGGGACGTCCACTCCCCTAGCACCACTCTTTGTCCCCGATCTTGGAGGAAGGAGACAAGCCACTGTAAGGCAAGCCCCTGAACCCCCGTATCGGCGAGGCGGTGGGCCAGTAACTGGTGGTCGACCATGTCAAACGCGGCCGACAGATCTAACAACACCAGCACCGCCGTGCCGCCCCGATCCAGATGCCACCGAAGGTCATCTGTGAGGGCGACCAGTGCTGTCTCCGTCCCATGGCCCGGTCGGAAGCCGGACAGAAACGGGTCTAGCACAGAAGTGTCATCCAGAAAGCCCTGCAACTGAATCGCCGCCGCTCTCTCCAAAATCTTGCCCAAAAAGGGCAAGTTGGAAACCAGCCGATAGTTCTTTGAGACAATATACTGCATCTCTCCTCAAAGCCTCTACATAGCAGTATGCTGCTCTTCCTATATACCCTTTGAAGTGACACACTACAAAGAGAAGACAAGGTTCTTCTACCTTTAGTAGTTCGTTGTATAGATATCCCTCCATCCTGCCCCAAAGTTCTGAATTCCTTTTGCAAACCAAATGTTTTACACAAAGAAAGGCTGTTGGATTCCATATGTATTTTTCCACCTACATAAGCGAAGTTGAATCATTTGTGTGGTGGTGGGGTCTGTTCTAGAAGGGCTTCTCCTTGAGCAAAACTCACCTGGAGGTGCGTTTTCACCTTACTGCTCAAAAGGACATTCATTTGTGAAGCTGTCTGCTTTCTGCTGTCACTTTTCCTAACTGTAGCAATTGTGACAAATGAATAACAAACTGCCATATTAATGTTCTTGTTGGAGGTAAGGAGACCCTTTGGAGGGAGGGGGAGTCAGTTAGTCCTTTTGCTGTGCTAATTAGGTGTCAGCATGTTTGAAACTGTCTGTGCTACTAATTAGTAAACACAGAGAATCTAACCGGGGCCTGTCCAAATGACATGTTATTCAGGAAGTGCCAAAACACAACTGTGCTTCTTTCCTTTCTTTCTCCTTAACAAATCAGTTTTCAGTGTGTGTGTGTTTTGGGGGTAGAGTTGCCAGCTCCAGGCTCAGAAGTACTTGGAGATTTGAGGGTGGAGTCTGGGAGAGTGGAGTTTAGGGAGAAGAACCTCGGTAGGGTATAAGGCCATGCAGTCTGCCTTCCAAAGCAGCTATTTTTTCTGAGAAGTGGAGTAAATGTTTTAAATAAATAATAAATAAACTAACGATTTATGTAATCTGGAGATCAGTTGTAATTCCAGGGGATCTCCAGCCACCACCTGGAGGTTGGCAACTCTTGGTGGGTGAGGGTGATGGAAAGGGTTTTTAGGAGGAAACATTCAGTCATTTAATCCACAACTTCTTCTGAAGTGAAACGGCCCAAGAGGCTGGAGTCATATGATGCAGTCTGTCATGTGTTTTTTTTTCTATTATGTACATGTGCCCTTAAGATGCTAGCGACTTACAGCAACCCCTGCAAGGGGCTTGGTTTGCCATTGCCTTCCTCTGCAGAGTTTTTCTCGGTGGCCTCCTATCCAAGTACTGACCCTGCTTAGCTTCAGAGCTCTGATGAGATAGAGGCTGTACCATGCCGCCTTCCCTCCCCGTGTTTTGTCTGTTGCTTTTCAGTAAATGTGATTAGAATTGGACAGAAGATTCCATTCTCTGAATTCTTGCTGACTTTTGTCATTATATGGCAATGCAATACAATACATTTTAAAAGTTACATTTCCAAAGCAGCTCTCTCCAAGTTTCAGACTTAATGTTCCAGATTTTCCCCCCTCTCTGAATATATTGCATTTTATTATGCTCTGGTTGTAGAAGGAAAACCTCATCAGAATGCAAACTTCGTTTTTGTAAATATCCTTTGGAATACTTTTATAATAACATATGCATGTGGTACAAAGTTTGGGGTTTTTTTTGACAGGATGACAAAAATCATGATTGTTTTAAAGATACAAGTGGCAACAGGTCACCTATTTCCCCGCCATCCTTCAAGATCGAAACGCAGTTTGTAGCATGGATCTAATTTCAGTTGACACTTGGCAGAAGGCATCTGTCATCTCTTGTTCTTATCACTCTCCTCCCCTTTTGTATAAATTAAAAATCACACAAGATGGACAAAGAGTAAAGCTTGAAATGTTCCAGTGAAACAAAAATTGTTGTAACTAACCTTGAGGCTTCAAGTTCTTTTCCTTGAATGTTTTTCAGTTCTGCTTCTGGTTATCTAGTTTATGACTACAACTATCACATCAGGAAGAAGAGGCTGAGAGGGCCAGTCCATGGCTGAGCGGGGACTTGAATTGTGATAGAATATTTGCTTCAACAGTGGTTAAAGAATAAAATTAAGATGAGACAATCCTACAAACAGATGATCCAGGAGCACATTCTGACTTTTAGTGGGAGACACAGGGCTGGGTGCTCTGGTTGGCCAATAGCTGCAAAGCCCAGAGAGATGGGGCACGCACACATGAAAGACATGAAGCTTCCTAATACTGGATCAGACTCTTGGTCCATCAGGGTCAGTATTGTCTACTCTGATGGGCAGCGGCTCTCCAGGATGTCAGGCAGATGTCTTTCAGATCACGTACTGCCGGGTCCTTTTTAACTGGAGATGCCAGGGATTGAACCTGGGACCTTGTGCATACAAAGTAGAGGCTCTTCCACTGAGCCACAGCCCCTTCCCAATTTGCAGTGCAGGGGAGTGTGTTTAACCCTTCCCTACAGCCACTTCTCCACCTGTGCAACACAGCAAACCTGAATCATTAGATCCACTGAAAGAAAGCAGAGAGGGACTTGGGTGATGCAGGAGGAAACCCCTGCCTCCATCATCTTCTGTTCCTCCCTGGAAAACCACTTTTTTCCTACTGCTGCATTGTGGCTGCTCAAGAACAAACCCATTTCCAATCCTCTTGACTGTTGCCACAGTTTAGTATGACACTTACACAGGCAGACAGTAAGGGAAAGTCCTTGCGTATGTTGGATCACGAAATCCTTGTGTATGTTGGATTCTGTATTGGAGATATGATGAGAGTTTTCTGCCTCTTTTTCTGTTTGCGACCATGGTAAACAGGGGAAAGGCAGTTTTAGCCTCTCTTTCATTTTTGCATTTGCAAACTGCCAGTGGACCTGCTACTGGTGCTGTTGTGTGGCCATGTAAGTAATGACCCAGTTTGCCCTAGGGTTGCCAGTCCCCAGGAGGGAGCAGGGGATCCCCCGATTTGTCAGGCTCCGGCCCACTGCCAGCCAGTTGGCCAGCAGGAAGGGGAAGCCCCGCCCCCAACAGCCAGCACCCGATGCAACATCCCTGGTGTGATGACATCACACGGAAGTGATGTTAACATGCTGGGGATGCTGTGTGGTGACGCTCTGGTATTTTGGGCAAAACTCTATAGTTCTTTAATCGTAATTGTTTTATTGTTGCTGTTGTATTTTAAAATGTTTTAAATTGTTGTTTCAATAGGCACTGTGTGCCCATTATAAGCCACCCTGAGCCCGTTCACGTGGAGGGCGGGGTAAAAGTGTGAAATAATAAATAAATAAATAATTCTACTTCCTTTCTGCATATCACACCTAATCCAATCATGCCTGCTATTGCCATTTGGCATCTGAAATCATCTTTATGAAGTTTATATCTCTGGTACCCAGTGTTAAATTTTATAGCACGCATGGCCTGGCCCAATGAAGTGACATTTATGTCAGATCCGCCCTCATAACAAATGAGTTTGACACCTCTGCAATAGAGATCAGTTCCTCTGGAGAAAATAACTGCTTTGGAGGGTGACTCGATGGTGCTGTACCCTGCTGAGGTCCCTGCCCTCCCTAAACCCCACCCTCCCCAGACTCAATACCCCAAATCTCCAGGTATTTCCCAACCCAGAGTTGGCAACCCTATCAGCATGCAGAGCCTATAAGAGGACCATTGTATGCTAATATGGATCTCTGTGGACATTTGGTTGAATGCACAGGTATCAACTGGTTGGGCCCGTTGCATGTATAAGCTGTACACAGTTTTGAACAACTCTGCAGCTCACTTATCTCTTATAGTAGATAGAGGGAAAAGTTGAACTGAAGGAGCAAGAGAAGCTGTGCAAAGGAAGCTAGTGTCTGCAAAGCTAATTTGAAAGAGGGGGTAGGGCAGGATAATCTAAGAGATGGGGGGCAGAATTGTTGCAGAGACCGAATTGAAGCCCACAGGGCCAAATGGTGAAATAGTCTTCCTTGTTCAAAAATGGAGACCTCTGTGATATTTGGTGGTCCAATCTGCTCTACGGTTGCCAGGTCCCTCCAGGCAACCACTGGGGGATGGGGGGACTTGCCAGGAGAGAGAGGAAGGCCTAGGAGATGTGGAGATGTCACTTCTGGTGCATACAGTAAGTGATGTCATCAAGCTGCAATGTTTCAATGATGCTCTGGTATTTGGGAAAAAACTCTATGGTAAAAGTGGCTTCTACCACAGAGTTTTTGCCCAAATACCAGAGCATCACCTGGACACTGCCAGTGGGATGATGTCACATCCTGTGCATGCTAGAAGTGACGTGACCACATCACCGGCCCATCACCTTGGGCCTTCCTCTCTCTCCCAGTAAGCCCCCCCCCACACCAGCCAGCTGATCAGCGGCAGGGCAGCCTGATGGCAGTGGACCCCCCACCTTCCACTGGGGGAGCTGGCAACCCTAGTCTGCTCAAACTAAAGACCATTGCACATTACAAAAGAAAAAATAATTCTAATAATTTATTATAATACAAATAGTCTTGAATCTTTGTTACCCACTTACTTTAATCAGAGAGCTGGGCAAGCAGATCCTCTCCCTACAAACTGCCTGAACCCGTTACCAGAGAAGAAAAAGGAAATTCTGTGTTACTCACCATTTCCCTTGAATTGTATGAGCCTTTATACTGATTAGATTAATGCGTTTTAGCATATTGCAACTGATGTTAATAAAATGAGGGGGAAATGCTTCAAAAATGATGCATGAGTCAGACTTAATATTTTACATTTCACTTGGAGACCATGGGGATTAAGAGCTGCCAGGTTTGTGTTTAATTTTCTTTCCCACATCTTCAAAAGGTCCCCCCTCCCCAATTTTCACTGAACTTGGCAGAGTGCACTTATCTCTAGGCACTGAACAATGAACAGGGAGCAAGCAACAGAGCATGCCTCATTGTTCTTGATCTCCGACTAACAAAAACTCAATATGACTGTCTTCTGCACGCAGGGATGGGTTTGACTGAAGTGGATTTAAATAGAAACTAGCAGCATAAAAAGGCTATTCTCAAAACTGTGTGTGCAATAGTTAGTTTGTATTATTTGCATTAGTTCCACTGGCAAATGGAGGGCAATCAGTGAGAGGGAAAAATAAATCTAAAATGGGCATTTTGTGTTAAGGCAGTCACTCTTGTGTTGAATCTACAGTTGATTAGTATGCTCAAAAAAAACTATACTTGTTGAATTTCTACCTCTATCAGAGCTGTTCTTGGCACGGTGCCTCAGTTATGGGAGGGGAGAAAAAGTGGGAAGACTTAAACAGATTTTCATCTACCATATCTTCCAAGATGCTGCTAATTCTAGTGATTAGAGGATCACAATTCATATCAGAGCATAGTAATATTACATTACCTATGGTTGCCAACTTTGAGTTGGAAAATTCCTGGAGACTTGGGGGGAGCCTGGAAAGTGTGGGATTTGGGGAGGGGATGGACTCAGTGGGTTATAATACAATAGATCTCCAGGGGGTCTCCAGGCCTCACCTGGAAGTTAGCAACCCTAGCCACCACACATATCCTGCTTTACCTCTCAGGGATAAGAAATAGCACCTGCGGTTTCCTTCTCCTTCCTTTTGTCTCCCAAACAGCCCTGCAAAGTAGGTAGAGTTGCCAGCTATGGGTTGGGAAATACATGGAGATTTTGGGGGTGGAGCCTAAGGAGGGTGGGATTTTGGGAGGAGAGGGACTTCAGTGGAGTATAATGCCATAGTGACCATCTTCTCCAGGTGAACTGATCTCTGTCACCTAGAGATCAGTTGTAATCCCAGGAAATCTCCAGCTACCACCTGGTAGTTGGCAACTCAAGTCACGTAGGTTAAGCTGAAAGAGGATGGCTGGCACATGGTTGTTCACTGAGCTTTGTGACTGCATGAAGATTAGCTCTCTGATCTTCCCAGTTCAAGTCCCAACACTTTAGCTGTTATTTCTTTTATATTTATTTGAATATTTCTGCCCTGGTTTTCTCCCCACTGGGGACTTGAACCAGCACACAAACAAACACAGATATTATTCAGACCAACAAATATCAATAAGATAAAAATTACACAGTACAACTACTAAGCCAGACTTTCTTAATGTACACAGCATGAAGCAGTAAATCAACCTCCAGGGTGTAACCAGCGTGATGTAGTGGTTACGAGTGGCAGACTCTCATCCGAAGAACTGGGTTTGATTCCCCACTCCTTCACATGAAGCCTGCTGGGTGATCTTGGGCCAGTCGCAGTTCTCTCAGAACTCTCTCAGCTAGGGATGGGCATGAACCACCTCCCAGCTATTTCACCCCCTGCTTTTTGCTTACTTCCAAACAGTGTGCAGAAATTGGGAGTGAAATGGCTAGGAGTCATTTAAACCAAATGGGGAGCTCCCTGCCACTCAGCTGTTTTTCGTGAAGAGCAGAAAGCCATTTAAACCCCTTTTCTGCTCTTCACAAACCACCACAAGCTGCATCAAAATTCGTGGGAGTTCATGGCAGCTCTTCAGTTCACAAACATTGCTTCGCGAACAGCAAACCAGCCAAAATTTGTGATGAACTTTAGATTGTGAGCTGGTTTGTGCCCATTCCTACTCTCAGCCCCACTGTCAGGCACCCAAGCTTAGGTCCCCCTGGGTAATTGCTCCTTGTCCCTTGAGCAATACCCAGCCCTGTGGGTCCTTAAGGTTGAATGCACAAAAATAATGCAGACCTTTAAAAATATGTAAAGGTTTATTAAAGGATTTTAAAAGATTTCATTAAGCAGTACAGTCTCTATAGTTTAGCGACAAAGAAAATAAAGAAGGTAACTGTTCTATCTAATTCATGGAATGGCAAATCTTCTTGCTGCATAAAATCCAAGTAGTAGCAGAAAGGCATTCTATATGTTGCAGTCCATCATGATGAAGCGTACATATCAAATCATACTAGCATGGCATGAGCATAGTGTTAGCATGGCTTCCCTCTGGCCTTTATTATAGCCTTTTGCCTCTGGCATTAGGTCGTCTCTCAGATCCAATCAGGAATCTCCCTTGATGGAACTTTCCAGAAGATGTTAACATCTGCTCCTCATTCCCTCTCCTATCTGGTTATACAACTGAGCACAGGTTCTCACAATTAACCAATTACCACAGTCTTGAGTCCTGCCTTAAAAGAGATAAGGATGATATCTGCAGGAAGACCCAAATCACAGATTAGGCCCTCTAATAATCACGTTATCCCTTGAGGGAAATTATGGTGCTTTGCCTCACACCCACCTACCTCAAAAGATGCCTGTTTGTGCAGAGAGGAAGGGGAAAGCAATTGTAAGCCACTTTGAGACTCCCTAGGGTACAGAAAAATGGGGTATAAAAACCAGCTCTTCTTCTTATATGCAGAGGCAGCAAACCTCTGAATGCTAGTGCTAGGAGACAACATCAGAGGAAGGCCTTGGCCTGCCAGAGCAGCTTGTTGGACTGCTGTGTGAAAGAGGATGCAGGACTAGATATCCAGCAGGGGTCATGTGTTCTTAATGCCATTAGGAGGACAGAGTTTGCTTAATCAAAATCCTTGAGCTCCAAAACATTCATATGAATTAAGCCCTAGATTTACTTGGATTTGATTTTGTGGATAAGAGTTGGCATTGAATCCCATTGTGGTTTCTGCTTTGAGGGTTTGTTTTAAATATTGTTTTGTGTAACAGTTTTTATGCTGTGGTCCATTTGGGAGGAGGACTTATTGCTGCTACAGTGCTAACAAGGACATTGAGTGTGATCCATCCACAGTTAAGTACCTTGAAGTCCTGTTGATTAAATACTGGACATTGCTCTGTTGCAGTAGGGTTGCTGGGTCCCTCCTGACATCCCTACTGCAATAAAGCAATGCCCATCCTGGCAACTGATGGGGGATAGGTGGACTTACCTCGAGAAAGAGAAAGGCCCAGGCCTTGTTGCCAGAGTCGCTCAGAAAATGACATCACACCAGCAACATCCAGGCAGTGCTCTGTTATTTGGGCAAAAACTCTATGGTTAAATCGGCTTCTACCATAGAGCTTTTGCCTGAACTCCAGACTGTCATCTGGACATTGCTGGTGTGTTGACATCACTTCCTGTGTGACACCAGCCATGAGGCTTGGGCCTTTCTCCTAAGTCCCCCTGCCAGCCAGCTGATCAGCAGCTGGGGGGGCACGGCCTGTTGGTGGGGGACCCCCGCCTCCACCAGGGAGGTCTGGCAACCATGTATTGCAGTAAAAGGAGAAGTCTGCTCTTCCAGAGAATTTCCTGTGTGCAATGTAGTGCACAAAGAGCTTTGAATTGTGGGGTGGGATGGCAGGCTGTTATCTCAAATAGAAAATGCTCCATACTGCTGTGTTGCAGGCAATTTCAGTCCAGTGTGCAGGATCAAAATCATGGCTATACTAAGCTTCAGTCATAAGCACAAATTAAAAAGAAAGATTTGTGCTTTATAGCTATAGTAATGAAGCTATAAATTAATGACACAATGCTGACCTGGTATAATGTAATAATATTTAATTGCTTCCTTTTTAATATACCCAGTATGGTTTCATGAATTAACTTCAACTGTTCACTGAAAGCGGAACAGGTTTTAGACACTGGCTAATTTTTGCAACTCTCAGCTGAAACGGAATTTCCTCTCCCCTTCACCACAAATACCACCCCTAGTTAATTCTGAATAGCTCATCTAAACCCTTGAAGCCAGTTGACCCAAACGAGGCTCAAATTAAAAGACTCTGGTGAAGCTATCTGCAGCTCTTATATATTATAGCCACTTCTTTAGTACATGACTGTTCATTTTTAAGTAGTGTACCTGGTGTTATTCATAACAAACTTCCCCTGAAAGCTATGTTCTTCCCAATCCTACTTCTGCAATTTGAAAAATAGCTTTTTCTGAGCCCTGCTCTCCATGTGCCTTGTCTGCAGAAATGACATGGAAGATGACTGGATATAGGGCTTTCTTAGTGATAGCACCTTGCCTTTGGCTCGCCTGGTGCTTTCCTTACTGCCCTTTAGGTGCCAGCTTAGGGTTACCAGGTCCCCTCTGGCCGCTAGCAGGGAATGGGGGAGTGTGGGCCTGCCGGATCCAGGTTGAGAAACTCCTGGTGCTTTGGGGGCTGGGGAGCACAGGGAGCTCAGTGGGGTATGATGCCATAGAGTCCATCCTCCAAAGCAGCCATTTTCTCCATGAAGAACTGATTAATGTAATCTGGAGAGAGCTGCAATTCCAGGGGATCCCCCGATCCCCACCGGAGGCTAGCATCCCTGTCCCAGTTCAAAACATTGCACTTTACCAAAGTTATTGACTGACAAGTTCCATCTTTTAAAAAGTTGTTTTCATGGTTTGCTTCTAGCCTGAGGACTTTTTAACAGATATCATTTTAGGCCACTGAATGTCACTTTGTGCTGTTTTCATGCCCTGGCCCTATTTTTATGGTTTTTTCATTATATTTCTTATTGGGGGGGGGGGGGGTTTAATTTCATTTTGTTTTATTCTATTGCTTTTACTTTGAGCTGTCTTGAGTTGCATATGAATGTTCTAAATAAATAAATTATGGACAGGAATATAATGAAGGAGAGATGGAAACCAGGTTCATGGGGACTAAAGTTGCAGACGTGAATACAATTACTACAGAGTCAGCATCACTGAACTCAGTGGGATTTACTTCTGAGTGTATACGCAGGGCATCCCTACTGGGAGGGAAGGAATGGATAAAAATATGGTAGACAGTATTTTCAGACTAGCTGTTTTGATTGTTTTTCATTCTTCGTTATAACTATAGCAGTGGTTGTATATCTATATAGACAATATAACTAGTATTCAGTGTTGTGCCTTCAAGTTTGTGATTAAGGGCACAGTCCTATACACACTAACCAGTGTGGGTGTAAATATCACTGAGTATTGTGGGACTGACTTCTGAGTGAACATACAAAGGAGTGCACTATAATGAAGCCCTTTGCTGAAAGAGGCTAGAGCAGGGGTCCCTAACATGTCCCCATGGGCACCATGAAGCCAGCTGCCAGGTCTTACCTCCTCACCAGCAGAGGGTGGAAGGGAATTCTCTGGGAGTGTGGGGTGGGGCAGTGTCCCTGACATGATGACATCATGTGCAACTTAGTTTTGCCCAAAACAGACTTTTGCCCAAAATACTAAGGCATCGCCATGCGATGTCCCTAGCATGATGATGTCACTTCCGTGTGACATCATTACATTGGGGATGTCATGCTGGTCATGGCTGTTGGTGGTGGGGCTTCCCCCACTGGCCACCTAGACAGCAGTGGGCATGAACCCACAGAATCAGGGGATCCCCCACTCCCACCTAGGGACTGGCCATCCTATCTTAGTCCAGCACTTTAACCTCTACACCAAACTGGCTTTCTAATATGATAAGATAGGATACCTGACCTCACAGCTGGCTGTGACAACTCTACTTGCTCCTGGGATGTTTCAACAGCCCAATCAACCACTGGTGAAGTAATACCACCTAAAGCCTCTGACCCCATTAAAACCATTACGCCAAGAGTCTTAATTTAAATGATCAAACTACACTGCTGCATTGGCCCAGTTATACCCACTCCTTGCTTTGGTTTCCATTTGTTCAGGACCTTTATTCAGTCCAAACAACCTCATTTTGGAGAAAGACCAGCCTCAGAAAACTCTTAAGATCCATTCCCAGCCTGGTCCATCAAACATTTTATATTCTGAGTTCCTAAAAACAAGGAAATAGAAAAGATTAATAGAAGGCACAGCAAAAGAAATGACCATTTGTCATCATAACAGCTTTCATTCAAGGTACTTGGAAGCTTTCCCATCCAATTATTCTTTTATTAGTCTCCTTTATTATTTTACTCTCGGAAACAACATTAGTCGCTAAACCAAGGAAACATTTAGTGCATAACTTTTCCATTGTAGAGGGAGATTAAAATGTTGAGTGTGACTGATGCTGTCCCTGGTATGCCTTAATTTCGGCTCATACTTGTGTGTCACTGAGTGGTGGGAGGCTTCTAATGTGCTGGTGGAGCTTGTTGTCCTTAGGCTTGGCCTTGCCAAATTTTTTTGGCTTCAAAGAACTTCTCAGTATGCAATTTGCAAATTGCCTTGATCCTGTGCCAAAAAAGTAACCTCTTTACACCACAGCTCCTCCAAGCTGTGTTCCAGGACTGTTGTTTATTTTAAACTAATGACACTGTTTTGATTGTTAGTTAGCACATTTATAGGCTCACGTAGCTGCCTTATATACTGAGTTAGTATTGGGATATTTGGTTAATATAGCAGAGTTTGTCCAGTCATAGAGGCATGATACTGAGTGCAGTAAATAAATCTCCCAAGAACTATATTGCAAAAAAGGTAAACTTACATTTATTCAAGTAGACCCAGCTCACATTCAGGTTGCAGTCAAAGGAAGAGAAAGAAGCCTAATCTAAAGAGCACTTTCCCTCTCACAAATGGCCAGCTTGCCCAGCATCACGTGTGTGAGAATATGAGAGCATTGTCTCTACATAGGGTTGCCAGTCCCCAGGCCCAGGCGGCGGTTCACTGTGAGGCTTCTGCTCAAAGTAGTCAAGGATCAGACCTTTGTTGATCAAACACAGTTCTTTATTTCCTATTACTACATTACTACAGGTCCTCGGATTATTGTCAGAGATAAAGCATACAATAGAAGCAGGACTAATATACCCTCTAGCACAATTTGAATTACCCATAGGTAACCAATCACAAGGAGAGAAAAACCACGGGCTAAAAGGTCCTTTGACCGTTTGCTTCCCACAGGAAAAAGGTTAGGTGTGAAGCTGTAAATTTCCCTTCTTAAACCAGACCCCTTAGATGTATCCATCTTCGCATAACAAATAGCCAAGCCAAGGTCTTCACACATTGATAAGAAACCGGTTCTCGTCTTCCCCAGCAGGGAGAAAAGGAATGCGGAGGCGCGGGGGTGAGAGGCCGATTGTTCTCATGCCTTAGAGTTGCCATCCTCCCGGACAAATGGTTACATTGACCAGACTCGGGCAGAGCCATAAACCTAGGGTCACAAAGACAAGCAAAAGGAATGTTACATAGGGGCGAGGGCAGGCTACATAGGTTACATAGGCAATCAGCAAACAGGGGTTGCATAGCAAATACAGATATAGTGTTACATGGCACAGAAACCCTTGTTAGAATCCGTAGATTCTGACACTCTGCCACCCGAAAAATCTAATCTACCCCGGCTTATCTGGAAAGCGTTTATGAAAAGCTTTAATTAGTTTAGGAGCATGAACATTGTCAGAAAGAACCCATTCATTTTGTTCAGGACCAAAATCTACCCACATGACTAGATATAGCAAGCAGCCCCTACGCATTTTTGAATCCAGGATCTCGGAAATCTCAAAATGGGGTGCCCCCTCCTTCATCAGTGGAGGAGGAGTCGGAGGAGTTGGATGCCAGGCATTCGGCCCAGGATTCTTCTTCAACAAGCTGAAATGAAAAACAGGGTGCACAGAACTCAGTGATTTAGGTAGTTCCAGTTCAAAAGACACATCAGAAATTTTGCGCAACACCTTGTAAGGGCCCACATATTTCCACCCCAGCTTCCTGCTGGGTTGTAGACCGTGTACGTTCTTGGTAGACAGATAGACCGAGTCTCCTGGCTGGAGATCCCAACCTTCTGCCCTTCCACGGTCCGCATATTTTTTGTAATCCTCTTTGGCTTTGTCTAAGGTCTTAGCAATTAACGGCCACGAACCTTGCAGTTTGGCCCACCATTGTTTAAAGTCTGAAATCTGACCCTCCGGCGTCTCCTCCAAAGTGGGCAGGGGTTTCCCTTCGAAGCCTCCTACTGCCATGAAAGGGGACACGCCCGTGGAGGAATGAATAGCATTGTTATAACTATATTCCGCAAATGGTAGCAACTCTACCCAGTTGTCTTGATGGTAATTAGTGTAACATCTTAAAAACTGTTCCAAGATTTGATTAGTTCGTTCGGATCAAGATTTGATTAGTTCGGTTTCTGGATGGCAACCCGAACTCATGGCCGGTTCAATGTCCATCATTTTCAAAAGCTCCCGCCAGAAGTTGGCAATGAATTGGCTGCCCCTATCGGATACCACACGTTTAGGGAAGGCGTGTAGTTTAATCACGTGGTTAAAAAATGCCTTCGCCAGTCCTTTAGCAGTAGGCAACTGTTTGAACGGGGTAAAGTGAGCTTGCTTCGAGAACATGTCCACCACCACCCATATGACTGTTTTCCCCTTCGAGGGTGGCAAGTTGGTGATAAAGTCCATGGCTATCGCTTCCCAGGGTCGAGAGGGGGTGGGGAGTGGGTGTAGCAGTCCAGGAACTTTTCCCCCTCTCCTTTTGCACATCAAGCAGGTTTGGCAAGCAGTGAAACACTGGGACTGAACCTGGGACCTTCCACACTCAAAGCAAGCACATTACCGCTGAGCTACAGCTCCTTCTTGGGCTGCTTTTGTCTTAATGAATATTGATAATGGCTTTCAAAACAAGATTAGAAGCAGAATCAGTATAAAAGAGGAAAAATAAAGCCAACCTGTAAAACAATCAGGATAACACCTTTTGCCACAGTTGGACAGTCAAGGCAGCTTACAGTGCGCATGTATGTGTACAAGGGGGGGGAGAGATGGTGGGGCCACATATATATGCACTAAAGGCTCAGTTAAACAGGATAGACTTTGACTGTCTAAATGATAAATGAAGAGGATGATACGAGTTTAATGCCATTAGGAGGGAGTTCAATAGTTTATGTGCAACCACAGAAAAGACCCTGTCTCCAGTAGACAGCCATCTAACTCCTGAAGGTGAGGACACCTGGAAAAGTGCTAAAAATTAATCTCAGCTGAGGGGCTGATCAGAATATGGCTTTCTGCCTTTTTAATTAATGATGCACTAAACAATTGTTGTGCAAAAACTGGGCTTTGAATGGGTAAGATGCTTGCCAGGACTTCCCTTCAGACCAGTAAGATTCTACCTGTTTCCTTGCTCCTTCAATTAGCTGCTGAAGGCAGAAAGGTTATTTTTCTTTTACAGTTTCAATGTAACAATAACTATTTTGCATGTATAAAAGCTGGGAGTTTTTTTTAAAAAAATTACTTTATAGTCTGCCTTCCTTACTGAGACTCAGGGAAGATTACATAGCATAATTTCTGAAGGCTACCCTGTAACATTTGAGCATGACCTATTAAGTGTGGCAGTTGCTTTCCCATTGCTAGCCACATTGCAGGAGATACTGAGTATGCACACCACCCTCATTCCCTATATTTCTCTGTAGATGAACTCAAACTATATAAAATACTATATGCCCAAATTATAGACTTAAAAAATGTAAGGCAACAGTGCAATAGGAAAAAGGGAAGACAAAAGATTGACTTAATATTCTTTTTTTGTGTTAATTTTATGGCCATTTTAATTCACTATGATTTGATGGGTACTATCTATCTATCTATCACACTTGGTAAAACTTTGTTGTATGGTGTACCCCCCCCCACCCCTGTAGCCTTCTTTATCCTATAGACTCATATGAATGGAAGCTAAGGTCATTTAGCTGTTTTCCCCTACAATTAGGTTTGCCAATTTACCCAGCATGGCAGGTGATCTGATTTCTCACTACTGCCTCCCAGCCCCTGCTGTTATTCAGATGAGTGGTAGGGAGAAGGGAGAAGACATCATTGACACTAAAACCTGGAAGTGACTTCACCAATGCTCTATGATTTCACTGACAAGAGACTGGCAGCTCCTAGAGCGTCAGTGACATAGTCCAGGTTGTAGCTGGAAATTATGTCAATACTGTCAATACATCAACAACATCTTTTGTTCTCCATGCTCTGTCCCCCAAAGTCTCCTGGGAGTTCTCGGAATTTTCCTGAACTAGGGTTGCCAGCTCTGGGTTGGGAAATACTGGGAGATTTGTGGGATGGACGGTGGAGTTTGAGGAGGGGAGGGACTTCAGTGGGGTATAATGCCATGCCTTCCACCTTCCAAAGTGGCCATTTTCTCCAGGGGAACTGATCTCTGTCACTGATCAACTGATCAAGTGTAATCCCAGGAGAGCTCCAGCCATCACCTGGAGATTGGGAAACCTACATCCTGTCTACAATCTATGATGTATCCTCATATAGCAAAGGGTAAAGGTGGTAGAGGTGAAACAGGATCTGGGAAATGATGAGACGGAAATAAGCTCTCCCCTAGTTTAGAAAAGGCATAGCAATAGTAATTAAAAGCCGATGGAAACCTCTGAAGTCTCAATTTTATTATTGCTGAGTGCACAGTGGGAGTTTAAAATTGATCTTCTACTGTCACAGAATCAGGGCTCTGTCCAGGATCAGATATTCTCAAAATCCCAGCATCATTCTTGGACAGCCCTAGGAATCATAGGTTGCAATCCTCTGAACATTTCTTGGGAGGTGGTATCCCACCCCCACACAATCACCACTGCCGACATGACGACCACATGGGGTTTTCAAGGCAAGAGACACTCAGAGGTGGTTTGCCATTGTCTGCCTCTGTATTGTGACCCTGGACTTCCTTGGTGGTCTCTCACCCAAACACTAACCAGGACCAACCCTGCTTAGCTTTCGAGAGCTGATAAGATTGGGCTAGCCTGGGCTATCCAGGTCAGGGATTCCTGGGAGTAATTGCTATTAAAAAAAACCTAGAGCTACTTCTGCATAGACCTGCATAGGATTGCTCCCCTAGGTGCTGTTTTTATCTGCATTTAGTGCTGATTTAAACTTTGCTGATTCCTGTTCTGTTCTTGCATAGCAGCATACAAATAAAGCCAAATAAAATCTGTGTATTTGATGTCTTTTTCTCTTGTGAAGTCTTCTGCTTTGTCTGGTTACATTCTTCACAGCCCTGTCCATTAACAGTGCAAAAAAGATTGGTATTTGCTTCCGCTGTATCAACCCCCCTCTCTTAGAGCTGTGAATCCAATCTTGCTGCACCTTCCTTTCATTGTAATAACTTTTGATCACATTGATTAATTTGTCATGTACCTTATAGTTTCTTTCGCTCTTGCTCTATGGATACTATCAAATGTTTTCTTACAATCAATAAACTTAATTAAGATGGGATTTGCCAAGCAAAGGCTTTTTCAATAAACTGCAGGAGACAGAATATGATCTCAAAGAGTATGATCTATCTAGGCTAAATTGAGCCCAAACACCTTCCTTATTCTATTCAGTGCAACAATAGCTCACTTTTTTTGCTTCGGATTGATAATGTTGCAATTTATTTCTAGTTCATACCTTGGATGAATCCACTTTTTCTTTACAATATGAGAGTAATAGCATTTCTCATACCTGGTGACATTTGTTCCATCTCTCATATAGCAAGCATCTTGCTAGAGCTACTATTTTGGAATGAAATATGAACGGACAAGTGCCATCAGGTATGAGAGATGATCTCCCGAGTATCTAAGTCTGAATCATATCAGCAAAAATGAATTTGGCCTGGTTCAGGGTCTGTCAATGGCATCCCGTGCCTTAGGGGTCCATTCAGTATTATAAGAATGCAACCCCCTCCCCCAATGTGTGTGAGATCCCTTGGAACTGTGGTTTACAGAGGGGGTCTAATACAGAATCTGCAACGTCTACTCCATACTACCAGAATTCTTTGAGGGGAAGCCATGACAGCTTAACTGTATAAGACCAATGTCAGTTAGGGGTGTGGGTGTGTGGGTGTGGGTGTGCGCGCGCGTGCACGTGCGCACGTGCGCACGCACCATGACAGCTTAACTGTATAAAACCAATGTCAGTCAGTAGTGTGTGTGTGTGTGTGTGTGTGTGTACACACACACACCATTAGAGTCAGGTATGCTATCTCTTTCTATGATTTGTATTTTCTCATACTAGATTCATCAACAGATCCAAGTATTTACAGCCACTTCTGTAAAGTGAAATCCATGTAATCAGGTATGATCCCTGTGGAGATATAATTGGCATTTCCTTTATATGTAATTGAACTTTGATGGGACCATTGCCTTTGAAAATTCCTGGCATAGAAATATTCAGTGTTAAACTCTAATTAAAACAAAAAACCTCCACCAATCTGGAATGTGTGTTGACTAAACATATAGCTATTTAAAAGTTTATATTTTTAACATAAAACAAGTTTGACATATCCAGGGTTACCAGCCTAACCTGCTGCTGCAGTTTGATCTGCACATATCAGCAGGTGAACTTTTTTTTTTTAATAAAAGCATTAACTACAAAAAGATGGTAATACTTTTCTGTGGCTATTTCTTCTCCGGCAGTCCAGCTTTCCTCTCTTGAGTCAATTTTTCCCCTTGTTTTCCCATTCTTCATGCTCTGGTGATGGAAAGTGTTGTCAAGATGCAGCTGATTTATAGCTCCCTCACAGGGTTTTCATGGCAAGACATGAGCAGAGGTGGTTTGCCATTGCCTACCTCTGCCTAGCAGTCCTAGATTTCCTTGGTGATCTCCCATCCAAATACTAACAAAGGCCAGACATGCTTAGCTTCCAAGATCTGACAAGTTCGGGTTAGCCTGGCTTTTCTTCTTTTCCTGCAGTACAGCTTTCCTGTCTTGCCTGAATTTCTGTATCCTTGTTTTGCCCATTCTTCATGCATTAGAACCAAAGGAATTCTGTGTGTGTGTGTGTGTGTGTGTGTGTGTGTGAGAGAGAGAGAGAGAGAGAGAGAGAGAGAGAGAATGCAAACACAGATGCATTTAATTCAAGCACTTATCTGATGAAGTCAGTTCATTGATTGCTGTCTGGGCTTCAGTGGTAACCCACTCATCTCTTTTCCTCATAAGCTTCCCTCTCTAATAAGATATTTCTGCTTCCATCTTTGCTGGACTTCAGGCTGATAATGAGTAGTAACTGCAGGACTCATGTTTTGTATAGATTCAGTTTGTGGCATAATTTCTCTATGGTTTAAGGCATCCTCTTAACTCCATTTTGAGATCATTACAGTTTCAGGTATTTTTGATAATCATACAGACGTAATGAACACACCCGAAGCTGCCTTATACTAAATCAGACCATCGGTCCACCAAGGTCAGTATCGTCTACTCAGACTGGCAGCAGCTAGCCAGACTCTCAGATGGAAGTCTTTCGCATCACCTACTACCTGAGCCTTGAATTGGAGATGCTAGGAATTGAGCCTGGGACCTTCTGCACTCCAAGCAGATACTCTACCACTGACATACAGACCACATTCCAATGGATGATCTGCATTCCACAGTGGTTTTGGGAGGGACCGTGGCTCAATGACAGAGCATCTGCTTTGCATGCAGAAGGTCCCAGATTCAATCCCTGGTATTTCCAGTTAAAACGATAAGCTGGAAGATGATATGAAAGACCTCTACCTGAGACCCTGGAGAGCTGCTGCTAATCTGAGTAGACAATACTTACTTCAGTAGACCAATTATCTGATATAGTGTAAGGCAGCTTCTTGTGCTCATGTATGTGTCCATGCACACTTCCTCTCATTGAGTCAGAAGCCAACATAATTTCAACAGCATCACCTTTGGAGGGACTTGCATGCATTTCACCTTGTACTGGATTTATTTATTGAAACCTGTTTATCTGACCTTTCTTGCTGTAAACCATGACTCAAGGCAGATTACAATATTAGCTAAAGTAAATAGTTATATACAGTAAAAACCAGCTTCAGCAACTAACAAATTGAGCCTCTTCCATTTCCATCAAAGGCCTATCTAAATAAAACTGACTTACACTGCCTGCAGAACTGAGCCAGGGTAGGACCTGTCCTCATTCCCTCTGGTACATAGGGCTAGCAATCTCTAAGTAGTTGCTTGATATCTCCTGCTATTACAACTGATCTCCAGGCAACAGATATCAGTTCATCTGGAGAAAGTGGGCTGTTTGGAAGGTGAACTCTATGGCATTATACTCCATTGAAGTCCCTCTTCTCCCCAAACCCTGCCCTCCTCAGGCTCCACGCCCAAAATCTTCAGGTAGTTCCCAGCCTGGAGCTGGCCACCCTACAGTAAGATATTCCAAAGAAAGGCATCCACTCCGATGAGGCTGGGCCCAGATGGTAGCCAAACCAGAGGTCTCCAGCAGACAGCTTGAGAGCTTTGGGCAGTTACAGAGTATCTCAGGCATCCCCTAGAAAGAGGTTGCCAGCTCCAGGTTGGGAAATTTCTGATGATTTTGGGGGGGGGGGATCCTGAGGGTCCTCAACAGGGTATAATGTCATGGTCTACCTTCCAAAGTAGCAATTTTCTCCAGGAGAACTGATCTCTGTGGCCTGGAAATCAGTTGTAATTCTGGGAGATCTCCAGATACTACCTGGAGGCTGGCAATCCTACCTAGAAGACACAGGAAAAGATCATGAACAAATCTTCTGTAGGCTTAAAAAAACCCACATTTCTCTTCTAGGATTTTTCTCTATTGTTCTTAGTTGACAGAATCATCTCTGGTGCTCTTTCTAGAGCACCAGAATCATCTCTGGTGCTCTAGTGTTATGTTTTTAAGACATGCTGGGGTGGGGGTAGGGGTTAGCTCAGGATATTTTTCATTGCTCAGCAACTCTCGTTAAAGAAAATGCTGGCAATGCCTGAGAGTGTAAAGAGGGCTTCAGCAGCATAATAGACTGAGCGGACCTGAGTAAGTGTATCTGTTCATATTACCCTAAATTCTATTTGGCTTGTTATCCATTTGTCTTTGTGATTATTTTATGTAGGAAGTCCCTCTTTTTGCATAGCGTACTTACACTGTATAGATGGTTTATATCATGCAGACATTTCTTTTCAATGTGAAATAGATTAAAGTAAGGATTAGCAAATGTTCCCCGTTTCATTTTTTTAATACTTTTGTTAATGGTTAATATTTTTATGTGGTGGCCATGGTGGCTCAGAGGTTAAGACACTGAGCTGCAGACTGGAAGGTTGGTAGCTCAGCAGTTTGAGACCCTAGTGCTGCATGACAGAGCAAGCTCCCATTTCTGGCCCCAGCTCCTGCCAACCTAGCAGTTTGAAATAAGAAACTGCAAGTAGATAAATAGGTACTGCTTTGGTGGGAAGGTAACAGGGTTCTGTGTGGCTCAGCATTTAGTCATGCCAGCCACATGACCACAGAAGCATCTTCGGACAGCGCTGGCTCGTCAGCTTGGAAATGGAGATGAGCACTTCCCCCTAGGGTCAGATTCGACTAGCTTTCGAGCAAGGGAAACCTTTACCTTTACCTTTTACCTTAATATTTTTATATTATTTTTGCTGTTGGTTTCACAGATTTTTTTTGTGCTGTATACACATACCGTGCTGTTTTTACGAGTAGTATTGACGGTTTCTACAATGTACATTGTGTATATATATAATATGCGTAGCACAAAGCTCACATATTTTTCATATGTGCATGTGTTAGTGTGTGCGCACCTGGAAGTCTTAATGACCTCTGGTAACTGAGCCCTACCGGGGACCTGGAGGATATTCAGAGAGGTGGCTGAATAAAGCCTGCCCCCACTTCCCGACTGCAGGTCAGGGCACAAAGCTCACCTATTGACTGCTCATATTCAGTGCTATGCGTTGGCTAGCGGCTTTGTTTTATATACAGTCAACTCCAGAAGCAAAACTTGGCCTAGGTAGTCTCCAGTATCAAATCAGTTGCTGCAAGGCAGAAAAACAGTGTAGAACAATCAACACACCTGTCATCTCAGGTTTAGACACACCAGAACAATCCACAGAACCTTATTCAAAGATCTCCAAGGAACAGATAGGTGCGTAGAATACCATTTCAACTGTCTCTATCTCTTTCCTCAAATCAGACATGATCAGTTTTCTCCTCTTGTAGCAACTTGCATGCCACCTTCCTTCCGATATATCAGAACAAAAGTGGAATACCGCCTTCCAAGATAAATCAGTTCCTGCAGATCTATCCTGTCCCCTTCCATGGACATATTTCCTTAGCAATACTGTGATGAGTACGTTACGAATGTTGTTATCTTGAAATATCAGGATTTCCACCTTCTCAATTACATTTGATGGGTTTGGTGTAAACCCCCCCCCCCCCCCCGGTTCATGAGTTTTCTCTGCCATTGTGTCATGAGATTTATTGTCTGAAATCCTGGCACCTATGCTCTGCTCTCTAATTATCCATCAATTACTTACTGCACATTCCTGGCTTTTAGTCTTTTTCAGCTGTTCAAAGGTTAGAGAACGAACATGCAGGGGGCCAGGGGATACAGTAGCAAGCACCGTCCCAAGCCACATGTATTTACTGGAATGTATATATAGAATACGGTTGCCAGGTCCCCCCCGGCCACCAGTGGGCGATGGTGGGGTAGGGTGGCCAGATCCAAGTTAGAAAACTTCTGGAGATTTGGGGATGGAGCCTGGGGAGGACAGGGATCTCAGTGGGGTACAATGCCATAGAGTCCATCCTCCAAAACATCAATTTTCTCCAGGAGATCTCTGTGGTCTGGATATGAGTTGTAATTCCAGGATATCCCAGGACCCAACTGAAGACTAACACCCCTAATATAGAACCTTCATACTTCCAGCTCCATCTGTGCTGTATGTGATCAGGAACCCAGAAAAAATGGGGTTCCTGGTTGTATGAAAGGAGCCATGCACATGCACACTTCTCAGCATAGGCTCAATGCATTGATTGGGATGGAGCTTGCCTCTAGAGATGTGCACCAAAAATAATTCAAAATTTTTCAAATTTGAATCTACTGCACCTGAAAAATTTTGGTATTTGCCGCTATTCCCGAATTCCAATATCGGTATGATACTGGGGTTCAGGAATTATCAGACTAGCTGAATTTATTCAACTAAATTATACCCTATGGGGACTGTCTCCATAGGGTATAATAACCCCCCTTGAAGGGGGGGTTCCTATCACTGAAGGGAGTGTGCCGCCTCTGTGGCGCGACTCCAGAGAGGTTTAAAGTTTAAATCCCCCCAGGTTTAAAGTTTAAATGCCTCCCTGTGCCTTCCCCAGCCCTCCTGCCAGAACAGGCGAGCCAGGGAAGGCTTGGACTGAGCCCCCCCCCTTCCCTGGCCCACCCACCCGCAGCGCAGGGGAAGGGAAAGTGTTTAAATTTAAAACACTCCCCCTTGCTTCTTGAGCTTGTGCTGTCTTTGCAGTGCAACTTCCTACTCCGCTTAGGCGGCACAAGCCCAAGAAGCAAGGGAAAGTGTTTTCAGTTTAAACACTTTCCCTTCTAACCCAGCAAAGGGATTCCCTGAATGGATGACGAATATACAGCATCCATTCAGGGAATCCCTGTTCAGCCGGCCAAATCAGATTAGGGAATCTGATTTGGTTTTGGCAAGCCCGAATAATGCCAAATAAGCATTATTCAGTTTGATTTTGGTTCGTCCGAACCGAATGCACATCCCTACTTGCCTACCCCCAATCTTGTACATTCATTCTCTGACTTTTGAAAAGGGCTTGTGTGTGTGTGTGTGTGTATGTGTATATATATATATATATATATATATATATATATATATATATATAAACAGCTTGATACTCTTAGTGCAGTGGTTTCCTGGTTCATACTTCCTTTTTAGGATTTGTAGGATGTTTTTGGTTTGTAAAAATAGCATGAGTTTGGAAACAGAAATTCTGTTCCACTTATGACAATGACCAATAGCCTCAACAATAGTACCTAGCCCCTTTTGTTCCAGAGAGATATAGGAAAGCCAGTTTGGTGTAGTGGTTAAGTGTGCAGACTCTAATCTGGGAGAACCAGGTTTGATTCCCCACTCCTCCACTTGTACCTGCTGGATGACCTTGGGCAAGCCATAGCTCTGTACCAGCTGTTCTCTCAAGGACAATTGTCTCAGAGCTCTCTCAGCCCCACCTACCTCACAGGGTGTCTGTTGTGGGGAGGGGAAGGGAAAGGAGTTTGTAAGCTGCTCTGAGACTCCAAGTGAAGGGTGGGGTATAAATCCAATCTCTTCTCTTCTTTTCTTCTTCTTCTTCTAAATCTCTGCAACAAAATAGGCTAGAGAGGGGTTTCTTTTTAATGAAAGCTGGGAATTTGAAGACCTGTTACATATATTGCTATGATGTAACATTATATCTACAAACGAAATTCAATTGCCAATTTAAAACTGAAAAAAAAACCCTGGTTTTTCTGGGGTGGGGAATGGCTGCTGCCAGGGGACTGGGGCAGGGAAACTATGGGGAAACCTGTCATGTAGGAGCCCCTTTGCTGCTGCACAGGAGCCACAGAGAAACTACACTGTCCCCATGTGAAAAAGACTTTCATCACTCGCAGTCGCAATGCAAAGCAGTTTTCCTGAGACGTCCTCCTGTCCTCCTGTCTGAATCTGTTAGCTGGTTTGTGTAAGATGCAAAGGAAAACGGGGGGGGGGGGGGGGAGATTTTGTGGTATGTACCGTTTTCAGCAAGGGTTATGTTTTAAAGATTGCAGCCTTGGGAAGCATCTACACGTATTGAACATCAGGGAAAGTTCTAAAGGTTCTTCTTGTTAGCTTCCTGGGTAGGGCAATGAGTAAAAGAACTGAAGGGAAAGTCCCAGAATTTTTGGTTCAGTCCCTGTGCAGGGGCCAAACACGGGGTGCCAGGTCTCCCACTCTATTAGGAGACCTCCCAGTGACTCCCCCTCTCCTCCTGCCAGCAACTCAAAGGCCAGTAGGAGGAAAATGGTGGTATATGATGTTGCTTCTGGCGGTGTCATAAAGTTGCAGGGAGGCTATAGGCATTGCCCATTTGGGGTGATGCCTAGAGCATACCCCGCAGCACCATGATGCCACTTCTGATTTTTGCCAGAAGTGATGTCATGCACTGATGAAACATCATCATATTTCTCCCTAACCCCAACATACTCCCAGTGGGATGGCAACCCTAGCCAAACATCATTTTTCAGGACTTAGTACAAATTTGTAATGTGCACCATCTATGCCCAGTTTCATACATGCAGCTTATCAGTCATAAAATAAAAGAATGTTTTATTTCTGAAATGACATAATAGGCATTATTTTGTCAATAGACTTGCAAGTTTGGCCAGACCTAGGGATGCCAACTCCAGGTAGGAAAAACACACACAAAAGACTAAAAGTTTAAAGGTAATACTGGGCAACCCTTCTCTCTCTCTCTCTCTCTCTCTCTCTCTCTCTTTCCCTCCCCCCTCCCTCCCCCCTCTGGCCCAACCCCCCCCCCCCCCAGGAAATTGGAAAGTCTACGCCCTTGGTCTGGAGAGTAGTTGTAATTTCAGGAGCACACCATGTCCCACCTGGAGGTTGGCAACCCCAACTAGTCCCTGGTAAAAGACAATCTTTCTGTATTTGACCTTGAATGCGATGATTATTTTATTAAATTTATTTATTAAATAAGTACAAGCTGATTTTAAATTAGGTGTGTGTGTGTGTGTATATATATATATGTGTGTGTGTGTGTATGTGTGTGTATATATATATATACATATGTATAGTGTCCACCACATGGTGCCAGCAATAACAGACCTGAGCTTGGCACCTAGGACAATAGGGGTCTAGGCGGGAAATTCAAACCCCCCAATAGGACTATAGGTGGGACCAGGGGTGGGTCCGGTGGTGTGTGTATAAAGTTCGCCTCTTGGCTGGTTAAGCCATGTCTGTTGTAACCCAATAAACCTAAATGCCGATAACTAAGCTGTCTCACTCATCCATGGCATTGAGAACTCAGTACTTTTCAATATATATAAAACACAGCAATTTCTGTGGATGGCTTTTGGAAAGTAGAAACAAACTTGGTTTCCACCTGCAAATACCAAATAGAACAGCAGTGATTTCCATTACGAATGGCATGGGAAAATGGAAAGTATTATGATGATGATGCCCGTGGTAAATCTAAACCTAAAGGACTAAGTACAATCCTAGTAAAACACATCTGCTACCGTAAAGTGTGTACCAACTGTCAGCCTCAGCTGCCTCTCTTGGGGGTGATGTGAAGTTGGAGGCAGCGCAGAATATACTTATAATAAAATAAGTACAAGATACTGGGTGAATGTTTTTAAAGTTGGATGAATCCTTGGTCTGATGTACATGGGTATTATTATATTCATACAGTGTGTTTTCTCTTGGAGGATTTATTTTAAATCCTTTGTGGTCTTTTTTTACTCCCTTCGCATCTAAAATATATTCTGGTTTAAAATTGTTTGGCCAGTTCTTGAGAACAGGGATTTTTGACTGCATCGTGTCTTTCCCCCAAAGGAGAAGGTGATTGATGGGGAGAAAAACGAGTAGAACAAAAACCCTGAAAAAATTGATTGCATTAATTTTAGTCTAGAGAGTTGCTGATAATTACTTAGTCCAAGGTATCAGAACCCTTTGTCAAAACTTGAGAATTAACTCCGCATATTTTGGGAATATAAATGATCTGGATGATTGGTCATTAAAGCATAATTCAATATAAATGTTTTAATCTTTTAACAATGTGTAATAGATGTCCATGTACCATACATGGGTACAGTCATCACTCTTATTTTAACCTTCCTGGAAGACCGGAAATTAGTCAGTTAGAATTGGCTGTCCTTAAGACATAAAAGAAAAAATTAAAGACTGTGCCACACAGCTATGCACTTATACTGGTCTGTCATGGTTAGTACTGTTAACTCTGACTGGCAGCTCAGGTGGAGGTCTTTCACATCACTTGTTACCTGCTACCTCTAACTGGAGATGCCAGGCAAATGAGTCTAGGACCTTCTGGGGGAAGCTGTGGCTCAGTGGAAGAGCCTCAGATTGGAATGTAGAAAGTCTCAGGTTCAATCCCCAGCATCTCCAGTTAAAGGACCTGGCATCAGGTGATGTGAAAGACCTCTGTCTGAGATCCTGGAGAGCTGCTGCCAATCCAAGTAGACATACTGACTTTGATGGACCAAGGGTCTGATTCAGTATAAGGCAGCTTCATGTGTTCTGTGTACCAGGCAAATGAGCCATGGCCCCTCCCTTAACTAGCCAATGATACATAGTGGTCAAATCAGATTTTGAAACCTGATAATGTAATGGAGATACCTCAACCCCTCTCTTTGGACAAGACAGAAGATAGTCCCTTTTGCTTTGTCCATCACCCTCAGTTAGCCTACCATAAAGACACTTCTGTCAAAGCACAGGAAATTCTGTATTGGCATGTCGGAACACAAGCCATTTACCAGAAGATGACTTCAGGTCTTCAAAAGTGGAGCTGGTTAAGTTGTCTAAACTTTAAAATCCATCTAATAAAAGCTGTGGTTCTCTACAGCAACATAAAATGTGAGAGTTTCAGTATAATTGTAAGGAAGAAACAAGGATTGATGGGTGTAGTGTTGATGACTGCCGGTGTGTGTGAGTCTGTTTATTTTAAAACCATGTTATGTAATAGAAAGCAATCACTGAACAGCAGTGGTTTTTTTGGGGGGGGTTCCTTGTATGAGGTTCCTGACTGAAGCTTTATGGGAGCAGAGAGACTTTCCAATTTCTTGAACAATTTGCTATAGGTTGTGCTAGACAGCCAGCATAGTTCTTAATATTGAACCTTAGAAGCACTGGGGAGTGGAATGAATATTTTGTTTAGATAAAGATGAATGTAAAGCTTTAGAATACCTTGTGGATAAGTGTTACTTCTTGGCTTTCCTTTAGATTACCTGGCCTGAGAGATGGTGATTTCTTCTGTTTTCTGGGATGTGTGATCATTCATATTTCTCCCATCTGTACCCCAGGGAGGCATATACAGGGGTCATTTTGCAGAAAAAGAGGGGCAGAAGCTCATTTGCGTAACTAATTTGCATAATTAATTTGCCTTTGCCACACCTGCTGACATCACCGGAAGTGTGTCAGAAGGCAACACCCACCGCTCAGGCTCCACCCAAAAAATCTCCAAGTATTTCTTAACTCAAATGACTAAACACACTTTAGGTTTCCTTTGCTCTTGCAGGGAAGCTACCCTACTAGCATGAAAATACAGATCAAGTTAGTATGTTTTTGTTTTTTCTGCAATAAATTAGGAAAACAATCAAAAGATTATTTTGGCAACAACATGCCTGGGAGAGATATTAATTAAAAGGATAATGCTTATAGCAAGCTTGAGAAGTATGTGTTCTATTGCACCTTCACACACATTATAAGACCAGACAAGGTATAATCCCAAACAGACATCACACCAGTAGCCATAAACACATCCAGGCAGGCTATAGGAAGGATAGTCCTACAGTAAGATCAGGTGAGAAATGATCTGCCTTAGTTGGTTGTCATTAACCAGGGGGCCCAACACACTGGGAAATTCTCTTACTCCAAACCCAAACAGAGCAAGTGGGAGACATGCAACTATGCCACAGCTGCCCTGCAACCCCACAAGACATCTATACAATCCAGGGCAGCCAGGAATCTGAGCTCAAACACAAACACTCAAAATTCATTCCACATTTTCTTTGCAACTCTTCCGGAGCTGTAATGTATTTCAATGGAGCCCATGCAAGTCAATTGACATTCCTGGCTCCCATTATTTCCAATGGGCCTTCAAATCTCTCCCATGGTTTCCAATGGGCAATCCTGTCCTTCCTACCAACTGTCTCACCAGAGCTGTGCAAGAGAGGAGCACCCAGCTTCCTGGCATGACCATTCAGAAAGCAAAAGCAAAAAAATATGTTTCCTTTCTTTTCTTTTCAAAAATAAAGGATTTGAAGAAACTAAGAGTGGGAAAGCAGGAGAAATCCAAAAAGGACGTAGAAGAGAAGGGGCAAGGAGAGGCTGGTTGAAAAAATAGTTTGGCAAAGGCACATTGCTGTTGGGGGGAGAGAAACGGAAGCCACATTTTCATCCCAACTTTTTGAGCACTGTGAATAGTAAGAAACCTGATTAGAAAAAGATATATTATTTTTAATTCATAGTTTTTTCTACTCCTCTCTCTCTGTCCCCCCCCCCCCCCACACACACACACACTCTCTCTCTACCTTTCTGTCTGCTTTAGAGTTTGAAGGAAAAGGAAAAGGGGGCAGCCACAGGACAGGGGGAACTCACTCTGTTTCCCCCATGGATTTCCACTTTTGCAATTGGTAGTTATTCTAAGTTTGTTCTGTATTACCTGGCCAAGGGGTCTTGTGCGGGTAATTCAGTATTTTAATTCTGTATTGGTTTTGACTTGTTGAACTCTTGTGATGTCTGTGTCCAGCATCTTCTACTGTTTTGTTAGCTGTGAGCCAGCTCACACTAACTCATCTTAGAGAGAACACTGAGCCCCATCTCCTGCTGGTGGCTAAGGTTGGCCTGGCAAACCCATGGGAAGTCAAGTTGTCTCCTTGGTCTTCTCCTTGCATAGGATTATAAGTTTATTCTAATGTTATTTATTGTATCGTATATGTTGTGAGCTGCCCTGAGCCCACTTGTGGGACAAGGAGGGATATGAGCTTCATGGAATAAATACATTTCCTCTCCTCATCCTCCTCCTTTTTAAAAATGCAGTTCCTGCTTCTGACAGGGCAATCTGCCCCAGTGGGAGGCTTTCCAGCCGGCTCCGTTGCTGTATCCTGAGCCTGCTGCCAGAGGCACAGGAGGAGCAGAGAGCCCCGGTGAAGTTGGCAGCCCTGCTGGGAAGGGGATGCCCAGCGCCCGAGCCTCCTCCTCCTCAGAAGGAAAGCGACCCGATCCCAGCCAAGCGCTGATAAGGAAGCTTGCATTGCAGCCTGGCTGGCACAGATGCACCCTAGCGGGGTGCTGGAACAAACAGGTGACCTTACCTTCTGCAGAGGGAGGGTGGTGGTGGTGGTGGGAGAGGAAGGCCAGGGCTGGTTGGCCGGCCGGGCCTGGGATGATGACATGCTTCCTGCTCTCCCTGGGCTGGGGGGGCTCATTAGTGCAGGCAGAGGCGTCGCTCGCCATGGGGCTGAGCCAAGCACAGAGCCGGGAAGCAGGCAGGCAGGCTACCAGGAGGGGAGGCAATGGAATCTGTGGGGCCAGCCTGAGCACTTGCCGCTGCATCCCCTCTCAGAAAAAATCCCTGACAGCCTCCATGGAGCCCCAGACTGCTGCAACTTCCATAGCCAGCCAGGAAGCATCCTGGCCGGCTATGACACTTGCGGGGGTAGCCGGAGCTCTTGCCCCCACCCCCCTTCCCTCTCCCCCCCCCCGGAAAACATCCCCAGAATGGCTGCAACTCCCATAGCTGGCCAGGAAGTGTCCTGGACGGCTATGGAACTTGTGGGGCCAGCCAAAGCGCTCACTGCTGCCCTCCTCCCCTCTCCCCCCCCCCCAAAAAATATCCCCAGACTGCTGCAACTTCCATAGCTGACCAGGAAGTATCCTGGCCAGCTATGAAACTTGTGGGGCCAGCTGGAGCACTCACCCCTGCCCCCTTCCCTCTCCCCCCCAAGAAAACATCCCCAGACTGGCTGCAACTTCCATAGCCGGCCAGGAAGCATCCTGGCCAGCTATGAAACTTGCAGGACCAGCTGGAGTGCTCACACCCACCCCCTCCCCCCCCGGAAAACATCCCCAGCAGCCTTCCGGGAGCACCAGACTGACTGTGGCAGGTGGCCCTATCACGCCGGAGCGTGGAGGCCGGGGACAAGCCACAGCAGCAGCGGCAGGTGGGGGCAGGCGGGTGAGCGAGTGGGGGGAGTGGGCAGGTGGCCTCTACAGGCCTTATTTCGTTGCTGCCTCCCCCCCCCCCCCCAACATCCCCGCCATGCTCCCTGGAAAGGCAGGAAGCACCCAGCCTCCGCAGGCCTTTCTGCAGGCCACCGCTACTTACCTTCCTTCCTCCTTCTGCCTCCTTGTGGCCGACTGAGGGCTGCTGGGACCAGGGGGTGGGGCTTGGCCATGTGCCTGCCCCCTGGGCTCTTCACTCCCGGAGCTGAGCTCCTGCTCAAATTGACCACTGGGCATATATGTTATATTCTCACCACAGTCTTGTGAGCTAGGCTGAGCTATAGCTGCCCAATGACTAATTAAAAGGAAATAGAGAGTGAGTATAAATGGGCAACTTTTACAGTGGACGGTGGTAAGCAGTGGGGTACCGCAGGGCTCAGTACTCAGTCCGATGCTTTTTAACTTGTTTATTAATGATTTGGAGTTGGGAGTAAGGAGTGAAGTAGCTAAATTTGCAGATGACACAAAGTTGTTCAGGGTAGTGAGAACCAGGGAGGATTGTGAGGCACTCCAAAGGGATCTGTCGAGGATGGGCAAGTGGGCATCAACATGGCAAATGGGGTTCAGTGTGGCCAAGTGCAAAGTGATGCACATTGGAGCCAAAAATCCTAACTATAAATACACGTTGATGGGGTCCGAACTGGCAGAGACTGACCAAGAGAAATATCTTGGAGTCATAGTAGATAACTCAGTGTGCCATTGCAATAAAAAAGGCCAATCCTATGCTGGGGGTTATTAGGAAGGGAATTGAAAACAAATCAGCCAGCACCATAATGCCCCTGTATAAATCAATGGTGCGACCTCATTTGGAGTACTGTGTCGCCACACCTCAAAAAAAGATATTATAGCATTGGAAAAAGTGCAGATAAGGGCAACTAGAATGATAAAAGGGTTGGAACACATTCCCTATGAAGAAAGGCTGGGGTGCTTGGGGCTCTTTAGCTTGGAGAAACGACAGTTGAGGGGTGACATGATCGAGGTTTACAAGATTATGCATGGGGTAGAGCAGGTAGAGAAAGAGGTAATTTTCTCCCTCTCTCACAGTACAAGAACTCGTGGGCACTCCATGAAATTGCTGAGCAGTCGGGTTAGAATAGATAAAAGGAAGTACTTCTTCACCCAAAGAGTGATTAACATGTGGAATTCACTGCCACAGGAGGTGCTGGTGGCTTCAAGCATGGACAGCTTCAAGAGGGAATTGGATAAATATATGGAGCAGAGGTCCATCAGTGGCTATTAGCCACAAGGTATAGATAGGAACTCTCAGTCTGGGGCAAGTGATGCTCTGTATTCTTGGTGCTGGGGGGGTCAACAGTGGAGGGTTTCTAGTGTCCACTGGTGGACCGCCTGAGGGCACCTGGTGTTTTTGGCCACTGTGTGACAGAGTTTTGGACTGGGTGAGCCATTGGCCTGATCCAACATCGTCTTCTCTTATGTTCTTATGTTAATGAACTCAATGACTAATTTGCACCCAGGCCCCTTCTTTCCAAGTCCTCGTTCGACTGCATGCCAGTGGCACTGGGGCAGAGCTAATGCCCTTATTTGAGCAGCACAACTAAAATTCATTGTCAGATAGATTGGAAAGTAAAATGCTGTGGTGGGTTTTCAAACATATTAGATCACTTTTATAACCACTGACAGCTTCTGCCGTTCTGTAGACTCTGAGACAGTGATTTAGTGCTAATCAGATTGCATGCTTTAAAATGTTAACTGCTTGTCTGCAGTAGTCAGTAGGGCATTTTTTCCCTTGTGTTGTCCTCTCTCCCTTACACTGGGCTGAATTCAGGGGATACTTCACTTTCCCAATAGGGTAGCCACACACCACACATACTTGTGTGAGAGCTTCTGCTGGTATGTGGCCTAACTACTTGCAAAACTGCCTGTTTCCCTGCATCCCCCCTGCAAGGTTGGTAAAACAGATATAACATATAGCGTTTCCCACCTCTGTCCCCCATTATTGGCTATTCCTTCCTGGGGGTAAAGAAACAATGAATGTGATGGTCAAACCACACATTTATTTTATTATGATCTCAGGTCTGCTCAACAGAAAAACTATCAATTTTTTTAAACCAAGCATATTTTGTGGCAGATGTGGGGAGGCGGAGATAGGATGGCAGGTACCCTGTGCATAGGGGAGGGTTTTGTTTGTTTGTTTTGCCGTCAAGTCACAACTGGCTCATGGCAACCCCATAGGGTTTTCAAGACAAGAAACGTTCAGAAGTGGTTTCCCATTGCCTGCCTCCATGTGATGACCCACATGTTCCTTAGAGGTCTCCCATCCAAATGCTAGCCAGGGCTTACCCTGCTTAGCTTCTGAGACCTGATGAGATCAGGCTACCTGGGCCATCCAGGTCAGAGTTGCCATCTGACTCTGGCCTAATCCGATACTACATGAATAATCCTGTAAAGGTATTCATTTAGGTAGATATGTAAGTGCACAGAACATTGAGAACACACCCCTGCCCTTCTTAAATATAAGCATTCCAAACACACTGAGCCTACAAATGTGTGAAGCGTTAGAATTCCCACTCTCACCAACATTCTCTGTGACAAAATGCCATTCTAATTAAAGAAGTCTCACAATTCTATCAAAACATATTCAGACTTTGTTGAGTCTCTGGCAAACTAGAGTTTCAAAGTCTTGCAGTACTTATATATGTAAGTGCTGTCAAGTCTCAGTGACTCATGGTGACCCCACCAAGGGGCTTTCAAGGCAGTGAGAATTAGAAATGATCTGCCATTGCCTTCATCTGTGGAGTCTTCCGTGGTGGTCTCCCATCCAAGTACCAACCCTGCTTAGCTTCTGTGAGCTCACAAGATCAGCCTATGCCATGCCACCTTCCCTTCCCCCAAATGCAACACAGTGTAAAAATGACAGCGTTACTAAGACAACAGCTTCGGATGATCTAAGATGCTACTATTGCTTCTGCTACTAAATGATGATGTTGCGCAGGCTGGGGATTTCAGATGGGGGGGGGGCACGCTCATGGCAATCCAAGTAGTCTTTTGAAAGATGGTCCATCTTCCTTTGAAATGTGTAATTTTATCAATTATTGAATAGAGCCTAACATACAACTTAATCTTGGCTTAAATATACAAAAAGTAAACCTGGTTTCTGGTCAGGAATTGTATTGATATGGGTCAGGAAGAGCTGACTGTGTTTGCATGGCTGCAAAAAGGAGTGCTTATCCTCCATGATAGCTGAACAACCATTTAAAGTTTATCAAAATACAATAACACCACCTTATGGAATTGACCAAACTGTATGTAAAACAGCTAGGCCTCATGCAATATATTTTGATTTACCACTCCAAAATTCAGCATATAGTAAATAGCTGGCCATTACAGATCATTGAAATTAGGGCTGAAACTGCTGTTTTGTTCATTACCATACTGTGGCAATGCCACCCTCAGCAGAGTTTTACCCTTCTAAACACCTTAACTTCAGTGGGTCTTAGGGGGACAGGTTGCTCCCAGAGTCCAGGTTCCCAATGCTGCTTAGTGGAGCAGCAGGACCAAAATGGGGGCAACTCCCATGTCCTTCAGTGAGACAGAGACTCTGGAAACCAGAATAGAGAGTCATTTATGTTGATCATTTTATAGTATAACAAAAAGCATAGAGAACTGGGAAATTCCTAGAGTATCACACAAAGTTGAAGTGATATCACTTCAACATATATGACCACAAATGACATCACAGCATTATGATGCCCCCCCCCCCAAAAAAAGCTTCCTGAGGTAATGGATTTGGAAGAGCGTAACTCTGGTCAGTATGGCACTATGATTAACCCAGTGACAGCATTCCCTTTCACCAGCTACATTTAGCACCTAAATTCTATTAAATATTGCCTTGAAAGTTGTCCACAGCATTTACTCCCTCAGAGCTAATACCCTAGAAACATACACATGCCCACACAAAGATATATAGCACTCATTTGTTACCCTGGTAAGAAAACACACACCCCTTATTATATCTCTTTCACTCCTTGTTGATCTGTGAAGGGAGCTCCCATAACATGGCCTTAAAATTACAACAAACAGTGCTTGATTTCTAAACTGACTCAGAGTTTTCTGGAAGGTGGTGATGGGAGCCATTTTTATTTTGTTTCACTAAGCTCTATCATGACTGTGATCCCAGGAATCCTTTATTTGTGTGTTCTTACAAGGCCAGGCTGAAAATCTGTTTTCCGTAGGATGATGAATTCATTAATTATAGATGAAGAATGAGTATATCAATAAAAAAAATCAACATAAATGACTCTCTTGCCAGTACATGGCAATTCTCTTTCAGCATATCTACAAAAAGATTAATTTCCAAGCGTAGGAAATGATTTGTTGGCACAAGCGTTCCATGAGGAAATAGTATTATGCATGAAATATCAGAAATGTCTAGTAAGGATGTGCTTTAAGAACAACTAATCGAAATCCAATCTGAACATACCCTGCACATTAATCTCAGGTTGTTAACTAATGGAATTTTTTCTGCCTTTTGGACCCAAACCAACTAGGGCAGACATGGTTGCTTTTCCAATGGTGCTGAGATTTCTGCAGCTTCCTTCTGTCTTCTGTTTACATTTTCCTGCATTTAAAATGTCCCAAGGAGTGGGAGGGAATTGGCACTGAGGACTCAGATATGTACCTGACAGCAGATATGTACCTGACAGCAAACCATCCAACTGAATCTCCTACCTAACATAGCATTCATTCTGCAAAGCAAACATAACCCTAACCCAATTGCTTTGCAGAATGCAAGCTAAGACTCTCAATTTCCCAAAATTTAGAGAGGAAAGGGAAATGAAAAGCAAAACACACACACACAATGCTGCCTTATACTGAATCAGACCATCAATCCATCGAGTTCAGTATTATCTACTCAGGCTGGCAGCAGCTCTCCAGGGTCTCAGGCAGAGGTCTTTTTGCCTGGTCCTTTTTTAAATTGGAGATGCCTGGGATCAAACCTGGGACCTTCAGCATACCAAGCAGATGCTCCACCACTGAGTCACAGCCCCTAGCCAAAGGTCTGTGACAAATAGGGTTGCCAACTCTGGGTTCGGAAATACCTGGAGCTCTGAGTGTGAAGACTGGGAAGGTGGAGTTTAGGGAGGGGAGGAAACTTGGTAGGGTGTAATGCCATACAATCTACCTTCCAGAGCAGCCATTTCCTCCAGCAGAAGTGGAACAAATGTGTTAGATAAATAAATAATGAATAAACAAGCAATCTTTATAGTCTGGAGATCAGTTATATTTCTGGGAGATCTCCAACTCCAAACTGGAGGTTGGAAACCCAATAATTCTTTGTCTTCTCCCCACACCACCATGGGAAAAACTGTTGACTAAAGGCAGCCCTGTGTGGACCTTATGCACAAGTCTACTAGTCACATCTAAAGCAGGGCTGGAGTGAGGGTTTTTTTTTCTTTGTATAAAATGTAAATGCTGGTGAAGCAAAGTAAAGCCAGTGTTCCCTCTAAGCTGAATTAGTGTGAGCTAGCTCACAGTTTTTTAACCTCCGTCTCACACATTTTTGGAATGAATGAAAAACAGTGATTATACTGGACCTCTAGTACGGGGGGGGGGGGGGTGTGCATGCATGCGTGTGCATATGGTTTCAACATCTCTGCCTAAAATTACGCCCCCACCATCATCAGGATTTGGGGGCAGGGATCTTCCAGTTTTTGGCGACTCAATGGCGGGCACATCTTCCCGCAGCTCCGAGAGATGGAACCCGGACTCAGCAGTTTGAGGGGGCTCTGAACAGGTTTTGGACCCCCAGGGACCCTTGTAGGGGGACCCTGCCTGTGGCACTTGGGGGTGGCCTCTCTCTGGGATGGCGATCCCGAGATTGAGGAAACCCCTCTGCCTCTATCGAGTCTGATCGCTACAAGGAAAAGATTACTTACCTGAGACGCATGGCAAAATGTGAGTGAAGGGACTCCTTTTGTTATGCGAGAAGATGCTCTGAGGTGAGCTTAATTGCTCAAAGCAAGGGGGGGCTTTGAAGCTTAAATCCCCCCCCCCAACTTCTCTTAAAGCTCCAGAGCTCCAGAGAATCAAAGTGCTGGGAGAGTGGCTGAAGACTGAATGAGACTATTTTAAGCGATTTAAAAGAAAAAGGAAGACTTTTGACTAACTTGTGGAACTTTACTGTGAATGTAAACAAAAAAAACGATGACTGGATGGGGAGAAAAGATGGCAGGGAAACCAAAACCTTCTCCTAAAGCTCAAACTACTCTTCCGGGCACAAAGACTGAGTCCAGCACAGACCTGACTGCAGCTTTGGCAATAGCACTATGCCCTCTGATGGACCAGCTGAATGTTGTTAATACTAAGCTGGATTCTCTGCAACAACAGGTGTCAGAGGCAAATAAGAGGTCAGATCAGACTGCTAAAGGGTTGGCAGAGGTTAAAACCAAAGTTGAAAAGACTGACTTAAAGCTGATCGTGATGGAAAAAGAAAGGATTTCTGATAAGGATAATTTGCTGAAACTTCAGATGGAGAGGTCTTCCTTTTATTTGAGATTCCAGGGCATACCTGAACAAAAGGGTGAGAATCTCAAAAAGATACTCAGCAATGCTATAGCTCCAATGATGGATTTGCAAGCGGATGAATTACAAAGTGATTTGGATATGGTCTATAGGACCTATCCTGAATTTGTAAAGAAAAAAAATCTGCCTGGTGAAGTTATGGTGAGGGTCTCCAAAAGGTCAACCAGAGATGTGGTACTCAAGGCCACTAACAGAAATGCCCTGAAGATTCAAGAAGAAGATATCAAAGTGTTAAAGGACATTCCATTTGTGAGGAAGAAGAGGAAACCCTATAAAAATTTGACTGCATTTCTCCAAACAGAAAACATCATGTATTGCTGGCTTATTCCTGAAGGTGTGGGTTTTACCTATAAAGATAAGAAGCAAAGAATTGATTCAGCTGCAAAGGCCAAGACATTTCTGGACTTTTGCAAAGA
Organism: Lepidodactylus listeri; assembly: GCA_029233225.1. Lineage (NCBI taxonomy): Eukaryota > Metazoa > Chordata > Lepidosauria > Squamata > Gekkonidae > Lepidodactylus > Lepidodactylus listeri. The sequence goes on from JARCFY010000009.1 coordinate 28,864,795, forward strand.
AGGGAAAGATAAAGCGCTGTCAGAGGATTCTTTGGACTTAAAAGAGAGCATTTATGGTCTGGAAGGTTCAGACACATCAGGAAGTAAAAGCTCAGAAGATGAAGAGTCAGATTCAGCATTGGGGGCAGGAGCACCGAAACCCCAGAGAGGAAAGAAGAAAAAGGGAACTAGTAAAGGAAAATAAGTAGTATTTGTTGAAAGTCTTATATGTTTTTATCGTTCATTCAGAATATCAGCAACTCATGTATTTGTAAGCTTAGTACTGATATCATTTTAAAGCCTTGTTTAGTTTAAGTTTTCCTTGAACAGATAGTAGCAAGATAATAAATAGTTTTTTTTAAGACTTCTGTATACCTTAGGGTAGTTTAGTATTTTAGTTATGGTAGTGGTTTTAGTAGTTATAGGTATAAAATCAATAAAAAATCATTAAAAAAGGATTTGGGGACAGGAAAAGATGGAAGGGGAAAATGTTCATCCCCATGCTTTCATTTTTTCTGCATGGGACCATTTTAATAGCCTATAAAACAATTACTCTTTTCCCCTACATTTTTGAAACTGGACTTGACGGACTGTTGGTGTGATTTTAGCATGGCTATTCTTATGTTATTGTATTTTTCCGACTTGCTGTAGTCCCTATTGTGGAGGGAGTGAAACATAGTACAGTTGTTATTGTTATCTACAATGTGGTACTAGAAGTCTAATTCCGTATTTACATATGGTCTCAAAATGGGCATCCACTGTGTATATTATAACCAATGGGATTCAGTTTATGCAATCTGTATGTACACGTTAAAATGTTTGGCCATGTTTTTAAAGCAGAGAGATCAAACAAAAGCCCCCAAGGGTGTCAAATGTTATGGTCTGCAACACCCTTCCCTACTCCACACAATCTGATCCTTTTTAAAGCCAAGAAAATGATTAGTGACCTCACTAGCAGATCTATTATTACAAAAGCTCCAGCTTGCCAGTTAGCTCTTTTATGTGCAGCCAGTCAGTTTGTCTCACATTGGGAAGGTGAGGCAAAAAGGTGCCCAGAAGTGATTTTGATTGAATTGTTTCCAAGACTTCCTCCTGTCCTTCCTTTCTTACTCCAGGAAGCAAAATACTTGCAGTAGAAAGCCTGCTGAATTGGCAATTATCACATTAAGTCAGAAAAGACTTTATTCTTGAAAGATTGATTGATTGCATTGCATTGCATTTGTGTCCTGCCCTTCCTGCAAGAGGGCTCAGGGCGGGTAACATCAAATTTTCATTAACAATACTATCAGTTATCAGATATTAAAACATTAAATTTAAAACAAATTTAGACTAAAATGAAGTTAACTAAAAATGGTGACACTGAATGAGATTGCCGATGCCTGCAAGCTGCTATTATCTTTTGTATGCTTGTTTCTGGGCCTCTGTAACACCTGCTCAATTACCATGGGTCTCCACCATACACCTTTTTCCTCCAAAAACCTATTGACATTGTGAAAGCTGCCTGAACATCCTAGGGAAGGAGGTAGGTGCCTGAGATGTTTTTTAAAAAATCCAGTGCCTGCAACAGCAGTAAGGCTATTGTAAGCTTTGGTGAGCACACTCTTTCTCTTGGAAGGTCAGCACTTTGTCATGGAAATAAGGTTCTCTCCAATCTATTAGAATCTAATCTGGGCACATAAATAACTGGCCTTGGCTTCCACTAGATAAACTTGCATAAGCTTCAGGAATCTGCAAGCTGCAAAATTCTGTATTGCATCCAGTCCAAGTTTCTTCTATTTTTTTTTTAGACAAACTGTTTATTCAGCTATTTCTTCTCATCTTCTTTCCAGTTGTGCTCTTTCCTTACAATTTGCCATTTGACTTGCAAGTTACCCCCTGTCCCTATTATATACTGAAGGTCATATGTCTTTGTTCTTCAGACCTTCTGAGACTTGCAACTAACTGATCTATGTAAATTACAAATGAAACAGCGAGGAAGCATTTAAAATAATTTACCACTAAATCCAGCTCTTTTCCTCTATAGCACAAATGAAGTTTGAACTGAGGTTCCACAATATGATGAGGTTGCAAGGTGGGAGGGGTGAATTAATTAATTAATTAGATTTTTGAATTGCCCAGCCCCTGGGCGATTTACAGCCTTGTGATAGTCGGTAAAAAAGTAAGAACTAGGTTTTGTGTTCTAGAACAGGAATGGCCAAATATGGACCTGCTCTGGATGCTGCAATATTTCTGGGTTCCAAAAGAGAGACCAGAAGAATGAATAGTAGTTCAAACAGTTTTTTTCATCTAAGGAGCAACTTCAACAGGTCTATCAATAGCTCTCTCAACTAGCTGAACTGCCTCTTGGATATATGACCTTAGGGAAAGTCTTCAGAGCCCTAACTTGGATAGCCCAGGCAAGCCCAATCTCGTCAGATCTTGGAAGCTAAGCAGGGCCAACCCTGGCAAATCCTTTGACGGGAGACCTCCAAGGAATACCAGGGCTCAGGACACAGTGGCAGGCAATAATAAGCCACCTCTCTGAAACGTTCGAGCCCCATTAGGTATTGCCTGAAGTCAACCATGACTTCCAGGCACACACACACACACAAATTTGCAACAACAACAAAAGTATAGGGCAGGTCTTCAGATTAACACATTAGACTAATATAAGGAAATATCTTGAAAGTATAAATTCTGTCACTACAGACATCAAAGCAATTTAATGTGGTACTAATGAATTTCAGTGAAGGTATGGTAAGTGACTTCAATCACCATTTCACTTGCAAGGAAAAGAAGTAAAGTATCTCCACATGTATGTCAAGTAATTTGCACTGAATTATAATCTAGTGTGCTTTCTGGAAAAACAAAGAACCCCTATCAATTTACCTCTTGAGAATACCTGCACATCCATTCCTCAGTCTTAATCCATCAGCAAATATATGCTCTATATTTGTTAAGTATGTACTGCTGGAAGATGCTATCTTTATTATGGAGCCTCACTACCTGCAAGGGATCAGATTTTTCTGGTCCCTAGAAGTCTCTGGAGAATACCCCCAAGAAACTGACCCTCTGTGCTCCCAGTGTTTGGCTCGCTCTTACAGCTCCAACTTGTCTCCCTACAATTGGTTCAGTTGACTCCATTCTTCCATCAAATGCCAGGACTGTTGGGGTCTTGGGTGCTTTGACTGATAGTTGGAGACTGCACAAGGAAACCAGGCAGTTGCTTCAGGCAGCTGTATTTGTCTCCAAGAATACTAACGCTGTTGGAGCTACAAATACTGCAAGGCAGTTGAGCATTCAATGCAAAAGATCAAGGCAGATTTCCGTTGTGAGCAATGCTGGCTTGCATCTGTGCACTTTTCATTGTACAGTGTGCCATGCATACTGTCTTTAATCTGTACATAAATACTTATAACTATCATCATCTACTAAATAATGCAACTTTTCCAGTGTCTATGCTGTGCCCCTGCTTGTTTTTCTGGAGGAGGCAGCTCTTACTTTTTTCATATCACAAAGTAGGGCTTGATATGAATAATGTATTAAGAAGCATTTGCATAGTCCTGCATAATAATTGTGTGCTATTAGATTTGGTGAGAGACAGGAGAAACAGCGCATCCATCCTTCTTTAATAATCTTTGTTGCTCAAATGTTGTGCCCTTTTCTAATTCCTAAAATTGGAGCTAAATGAAATAACACGTACAAGATCCTAAAGAAGCTGTTCATAGCCACTGGTGGTCTAGAACACTGGGCAGTATTGTTGGCCTTCTGTTCTTTTTCACATGTTCTGACACCACTATCAGCCAGCAGGGTTGTACAACCATCCAGTTTTTAAACCAGCCTACTAGGCTTTTTGTTTTGTTCTGTTTGTTCTTTGGTTGATTTGGTAGCTCAATTCAAACCCGCTGCAAACCGGCCCCCCATGTGAGTGCTTTGGGAGTATTTGGCTCCCTTGCCTGCAGTTGCCATAATATGTACTGGCCTTGCCATGGGTCGGCCATATGCTAATTTCATTATAGTAGCATCTAACACACACACACACCAAAAAAAAACCCAGCAAAAGCCAACATTGGCCAGGTGATGGCCTCGTATTCTCCTGAAGCATTTGCATGAAATGTGAGGGGTGTGTGGGGGTCAGTAAATATTACAGGAAGAGAGCTCCTCACGGTCGATGCCATCTAGACAATCCACCGCGGGAGTCAGCACGGTGAAGCGCTTCACAGGCAGGCTGTCTGGTTGTGCAATGCTGGCTCAAAAAGATCTCGTGCAAATTACAGCTGGGCCAATGGCGGGATTAGCTGCCAGTCTGAACTCTGACTGTTTAGTCTAGTCTCATCCTGCAAGACACAATAACCAATTTCATACCATTTTGTTACTATTTCCTCCTGTAATAATGTAGGCTATGATGCTAGTCTGTCCTAGAGAAAGTGAGCTTTCTCAGCATGCCAGGACTTCTTGCCAGATTAATTAAAACCCAAATAGCCATAGTGTTGCCAGTCTCTAGGGTGGTGGGTGAAGATCTACCAGAATTTCAACTGGTCTCCAGGCTATAGAGGTCAGTTTCCCTGGAGAAAATGGTTGCTTTGGAGGGTGGACTCTATGGCATTATATCCTGCGAAAGTCCCCCTCTGCTCCAAACCCACCTTCCCCAGGTGCTACCTCTCAAAGCTCCAGAAATTTCCCAACCCAGACTAGGCTTCCCTAACTAGCCATAGTCTTGCTTAAATTGAGTCTAAGGGTCAAATGGTTTGTTTTCTTCAAAGCAGTCGAGTAAGTATGAGTAATGCAGAGCAAGAATTGGATCAAGTCATGGCTTGTTTCCATTTTCTTTTTCTTTTTTTTTATAAATTTTTATTGATTTTTCCTATATCTACAACTAATACGCTACAATCTAAGCTACATATACCTTATACAGAGAGTACTTTATCATTTGCTTAATACTACCATGTTACATAATATAATTATGAACCATTTAGAACCTTGGATAAATTTCAATTATTTTGTTACTGCTACTATAAAAATTATCAAAACTATTTGGCAGGCATGCCCACCTAGAGAAATACGGTTAATTAAACAATTTATAATACATAGGTGCAATGCTTAATAAAACAGTTTAATCACTATTTCTTCTTTCGTCCTCTTCTTGTCTTAACAGTCTCATCTACTTTTGGAGCTGCTGCTCCTTTTTCCGAGTCAGACACTTCTTCTTCACTCTTTGAGCTATCAAATCCATACATGCTTTCTTGCGAGGCCAGTGAACCATCTGAGTCTCTCCCAGTTTTCTTTTCTTTGCTTTTTTCCAGAAATTTTTTCGCTTGTTGAACAGAGTCAATCTTATACTTCTTATCTTTGATGCTGAAGCATAGTCCTTCTGGAGTATTCCAGCGATAGACGATAGACTCAGACTGGAGCCAAGATGTCAATTTTCCATAGGCTTTCCTTCTTTTCCTTATTTCAAATGGGATATCCTTCATCACTTTTACTTCTTCTCCCAGGATCTTCAGAGCTGCTTTGTTTGTGGTCCTAAGCACCACGTCTCTTGTAGATTTTTTGGAGAACCTTATCATAATTTCACCAGGCAGGCTTTTCTTTTTAGTGTAATCTGGATAGGTTCTGTAAACCATATCCATATCGCTTTTTATATCCGCTGCTTTCATGCCTGTCACTGGTTCAAGTGCTTCACTTAGCAAATTTTTAAGGTCTTCTCCTGTGTTTTCTGGCACATTCTGAAGTCTTAGGAAAAAATTCGATCTTTCCATTTGTAATTTCAAAAGCTGATCATGGTGGAAGGCCTTTTCCTTCTCTGCCTTTTGTAGTCTTGAGTCTTGGTTTTTTACTGAAGTTTTTACTTCCAGAAGTTCTCGCTGCAGCTTCTCTGTGGTTTTATTCGACTCTTTTAGTTCTAACTGCATTTTGTCCATCTTCATGTTGAGAGCTGTCATTTGGTCCACTAGAGGTCGCAATAACGAGGAGAACACCGCGCTCATCTCTGTGGTATCAACCTTTGCACTCGGAGCTGTACTTCCTAGTTTGGGGGAAGGTTTCGGTTTCCCCGCCATTGTTGAGGCTGCGCTCTTTGTTTATAGATAGATAAGATGAACGAAAGGAGCAAATTTTCGAACAGCACTTATGTCCTTTTAAAGTTTATATCTCCAAGTGAGCGATGCTGCCATCTAGCAAGGCGGATGGGCTTTTATTCATGCAGTAACGCCACGTGAAGAGTCTGGTAAGTACGCCAGTCCCGGAGGGGGGGGTGGGTTTCACTCCTCCCACCGTCTTCCCACTGTATTCTGCTTTTCTTACTTCAGACTCACGTTTTCTCCATGCGTAACTGTCAGTTCCAGCCTCATTGCTTCGCACTCTCTGCTGCTTCACGGATTTGCGCTTTCAGCCATACGGCTCCCACGGCGGGGGAACCTATGGGGGTGATGAAAAGGGATCTCGATCCCTCGATCGCCACCGTAGGGAGAGATCCCCTTCGTGCCACCCCAGGCAGAGCCCCCTCACTGGGGTCTCTGGGGGCTCGGCACCAGTCCAGAGCCCCTTCTTCCCGCCGGGTACGGATCGCGCTCCCCGCAGTTGCGGAGGAGCACGTCCGCCATTATCGCAAGTCTTGCCAGAAGTCTCGCTTGTTTCCATTTTCTTGGTCTAAATCTCACAGGGGAGAATGTACAGGTACCCCCTTATGCCTGAATTTGAGGGCTCCATGGCAACTTTGAGGATCAAAACAAAGCTGTGGGAGATCCTGTTTGGAGATCTCCTGTATCACATCTGTTAGCATCAGTTAGATGCTGAACCTCTTTTTTAAGGCAAGGGAATTACTAAACTGTATTAATATCTGCTTGATTTTTGCAGAGGGATCTCAACTTTTCAGTGTTGAGCAGATTAGCCTTTTGGTCAAGTAGCAGATCTTATGATGACCCCATGGGGTTTTCAAGGCAAAGGGACATTCAGAGGTGGTTTGCCATTGCCTGTCTCCACATCACAACCCTGGTATTCCTTGGTGGTCCCCCTTCCAAATGCTGGCCAGGGCTGATCCTGCTTAGCTTCCAGGATCTCATGAGATCAGGCTGACCTGGTCTATCCAGGACAGAACTAGATTAGCTTAGAGTGGATCTTCTGAAAAGACAATGCAGATGATACATAACTGTTCTGCAGATGGAATAAAATAAATGCAAAAGACCGCCAAAGAAAGAAAGAAATAGATCTAACACCCACCTGACGGGCAAATAACCAACTGCCGTGAAGCTCAGCAAAGTACTGAAGAGTTTGCAGTGATTATATTGACTTCCTAAACAACCCTTTCCCTCCAGAAAAAAAGTGTTATATGTAATTAAAAAAAAAAGAACAGATGTGCGAAAAGTACAGAAGCAAGAACTTTACTCAGAGAAGAGACATGTTAAATAAATCTAAGAGAAATTCTCATTTCTGAAAGCAGGCATGTTCCCGAAAAGAAATCCCATGGTGTTTGGTGTTCATATTACAGAAGGGTACAAACACAGGGAAAGTATTGTACTTCAAGCAGAGACCGAAGAACTCTTTCTCTCTAATTTAATAAAAATGGTCCACGGTATTAGCATTTCTGTATATAACTACAAATTCAATTTGCCAGGTTTTTTTCCCTTTATTGTTTCTGAAGGCAATAGTGCAAAAGCATCTGCAGTTATTTGAATTGCTCTACAACATGACAGATGGCCACTTAGGATGAAAAGCTAGATCTCATCTAAAGGCATTTGGCTACAGGAGCACAGATTTAAGTCATGTCTTGAAATTCAAAGCCGCCTAGGACTGAATCTGAGTTTGCAATACTTCGTGTTTTAATTTCATGAAACTACATATACTTTTAGGGTACAGCTCTGTGCAATGCAAATGGGCACAGAAATTGAGGCATTCCCCACCCCTAGAACTGCCTGAGGTTCCTGAAAATGTGACTCTTTCTGATCTAAATTATTCTTAGGGGCCTTTTCAAGCATATTTTGAATATGACAGTCCCATTTGGGGATGCCCATTTTCCTTTATTGGCCCTACTGCTATGGAGCCTGACATAACAGAAGCCAAGCAGGTGAAACCCTGTATAATGCATACGTATCCTATCCTTCCTCCAGGAAGCTCAGGGACAAACTAGATGTCATGGAGGCCATGGGTCCTACCCGTAGCTGCTGTAAAATTTTTGGAGACAAATTCAGCCATTTAAAAATTGCATGAGGGTACTACTGCAGCTTAACAGGAACAGGGGATCTTTCTCCACCCCCATGGTTAAACAGGTGTGGGGGGCAGTTTCAGCTCTTGAAAAGGCATAAGGGTGGACAAGATCCCCCTTTCCAGCTAAGCCATGGACCTGATCAGGATTGGGCCCTTGTGGCATTTCTAAATAACTGGATTTTTCTCTAAAATCGTGGAAGCAACCATGGGTAGGACTCATGGCTACAGTAACTTTGGCCCTCAGGATAGCATACCTGGTTTTCTCTTCTCCACGTTGTCCTCAGAACTCTGTAAGGCCAGTAGGGCTGAGTGCGAGTGACTGGCTCAAGGTCACCCCGTAAGCTTCATGGCAGAGAAGACATTTGGACCAGGTTCTCCATGTTCCCGTCTAGCACTCTGACCACTGTACAACACTTATTTTATCGCAATACAAGGAAAAGCTAACTTCTACATATTAGGCTGCTACAAAAGGCACAAGTGTAGGCTAGCCTAAATGTTAGCCATCGTGATTCCATTAATATATTTTGACTCTGTCTTCCTGATCTGGGACTGAGAGAACTAGGTTCAAACTCACTTTCGTCATGGACTCACCCTGTAGCTTTGGATATGTGAGTCTTTCTCATCCTGTATTACTTATCTGTACAACTGGAATGATAGAAACCTGCCTTAAAAAATCATTACGTAGTAGGGTTGCCAGGCCCCTCCTGGCAACCACTGTGGGATGGGAGGGGATTTACCAGGAGAAAGAGACAGACCCCAGCCATGTTGCCAGCATCACACAGGAAATGATGTCATCATACCAGTGACTTCCAGGTGATGCTCTGGTATTTAGGCAAAAACTCTTTAAAATCTTCTACCATAGAGGTTTTGCCCAAATACCAGAGCATGACCCACTGGCGTGATGATGTCATTTCCTTTGTGACACTGACAACGTGGCCTAAACCTTTCTATTGCTAAGTCCCCATGCTAGCCAGCTGATCAGCAGTTGTGGGGGCAGGGCCTAGGGGGGACCCCCGCCTCCACTGTCTGGCCTCTATTACCTACCTCTATTGCATGGGTAAGAATCACGGTCAAAAGACACTTTGCAAACAAAATAGGCTTGCCAACCTCAGACTGGGAAATTCCTGAAGATTTGGGGAGTGGGGCCTGGAGATCTCCCAGAATTACAATTGATCTCCAGACGACACAGAACAGTTTGCCGACATTTTTTAAATTTATTTTTATGGCCACTTTGGAGGGTGGACTCTTTGGTCTGATGCCCAGATGAGGTCCATCCCCTCCTCAAGCTCTGTCGGCAGAGTGTCTATGCTGCCTTCAGGATGCTGAACTGACAGAAAGCTTTACATAGGAACTAACAAACTAGGTAGGTAAAAGAAGAGATAAACCTAGCCGCCTTTGTAGCTGAGGGAGAGTACGACACTGTTCTAGAAGAAAAGCCTAACAATAGCATTCTACAGACAGACAAAGATAAGCGATCAAAGTAGTTTTAGCCTTTGCATGCACAAGCAAGTCCTTACACTATGTTACTGAGAAGACATTCAAGGCCCATGTGAACGTTAACAACAATTTGTACTAATGGATTAAAAGTTTATAATTAAAGAGATAAGAATCTATGATGAGAACAAGACAATAAATAACATACTCAATGTGGGTAATAAGGGGGGATAACCACTAAGTTATGTGTACTAGTGATGCATTACCTCTGTATATGCTTGAAAGGAAATGAAACCTCCTGCATTTGTTATCTCCAGCAGCCTGGTAAAAAGCCATATGGCCTAGACAATTAGAGTAGAGATTGCAGAAGGAACATAATGTTACAGGTCATGGCTGCTGGCAACAGGGAGACTCGAGTACAAGTAATGGTTTCCCTTTGAAATCTGGTACTGAAATGATTGAAGTGATCATTGGTGCTATATTTCTGTTACTAATCTTAAACATTCCTTCCTTTGCTCCTTGACGGCTGTGGCAGAGCTTCAGACAGTTTCCTTTCAGCTTGCCTCTTTTCAGGATGCTCAACTAACTGTACATGGTAGCACCAACTAACTGAATGAGACATAAAAATGGTTGAAGTGACCCACAAAAGAAAGGAGGCTGCATTCACCCCTGCAGTGGTGGCAGCAGCAGCAGCAAGTGGTACAGGAATAGGTGAGAGTGCCCCTCCTTTTTTTGCCCTATGGTGCTTGAACAAAAGCCAAGAACCCCCTTTACTCCTTTCTTTCCTTTTCCTTAGTAGTCTATCACCTAGGTAGGTAGGTAGGTAGGTAGGTAGATGATAGATAGATCTATATCTACCTATTTTATATTATTTATCATTCACCTTTCCTGCTTGTATTCAAGGCAGATTACACAGAGTGAGGCAAAACAATAGACAAGTTAGGATATTCATTAAACAATGCAATAGGGTTAGGGTTTTAGAATCAACCAGAAGTCTAAAAACCAAAGTGAGCATAAGTATTAACATGACACATTAAATGACGCAAAAATTACACAGTAGGATTCTAGTTTCAGCAAGCTATACACAGTAGTAGAGACTACAGTCCCTAATAATTTTTCAAGTAACTTTGTCACAGTGCAACCCTATTTGTCTGTGTAGAAAAGCCCTCTTTAACAGTTGGTGGAAAGCCAGGATAGTGAGAGCCTTCCTGACCTCCTCAGGCAGGCCATTCCATAAGGTGGGGGCCACAACGGAGAAGGCGTAGGTATGGGGCAGTTGTTGATTTTGCCCATTGGCAGGGTGGCACCTTCAGAAGACCCTGCTCAGATGAATGAAGCTGTTGTGGTGGAGCATAGGGGGAGAGACGGTCTAGCAGATATGAGGATGAAAGGCCATGAAGGGCTTTGTATGTGACAGCCGGGTAACTGATGGGCAGCCGGTGGAGTGATTGCAGAATGTAATCTGCATGCTCCATCTAGCTCCTGATAACCGCTGACCCACAGCATACTAAAACCAACAGGAGTTTCTAAATTAATTTTGAAAGGAGACCTATGTATAGTGCATTACAGTAGTCTAGAACTGATGTTAATGTAGCATGGATCCAGGTGTACAGTGTGACTTGGCAAAGAAAGTGGGAGGAGAGCTCTTCAAAACAGTAGAAATGGAAGAGGAATAGTGCTTACCAGTGGGAAGCCCTGCACCATTTTGAAAGCAGATTTATGCTCCACCCCACTTCCATATAGAGGTGACAGGGGGAATCGCCTCACAGACAATCCCCCACTGCTGCTGCAAAGATTCCTCTTATACTCAGACAAAAATAGGTTTATTGTTTTTTCCCTTCAAATTAAAGGAGGAAATTTGAAATGCCACGACCCCTACTCAGAATGAACATAACACCCTGTGGAGACTCCTCTTTAATGAAGGGTTCCTGCTTTCCATGTGGGGGGAGATGGTGTGATAGGCACAGTTCTGCTCATTCTAGTACCCAAATCCACAGCTACATTCTGGACCAGCTGAAGTTCCCAGGTTATCTTTAAGTGCAGTCCCATGTAGTTCAACTATGAGGTTATTACATCAGGGGCTTTGAAGATGATTGAAGTTGGGAAGCAAGTTCATTGCCCTGACAAGGTTACTTTGGGCAAAAAAAAAACCCCACAAAAACCCTTTAGCTTGCTGCTCTTTCTTGCCCCATGCTTGCATGCTGGACCCCTTCCTTCTGGAATTAGTTGGCACAGGGCAGGCCCGTAGCCAGGAATTTCTAAGTCAGGGGGCATTTAAATTCCTCAGGGGGCACTGGGGCACTAGCTAATTCAATTAAATGTAATTTAATTAACTTGATTGGTGCACCACATGGGAGAAAGGTGCAGCACAGGGGGAAGGCAAGGAGAAACGGTAGCCATGGCAGCATGGGAGAGTTCACAGTGGCCACTGCATCCTACCAGAGAGTCAGGGGGTCTGGGCAGAAAGGAAGTTGGGGGGCTTGGTAGGAAGTCGGGGTGGGCCCCAAAATGCCCCCCTGTAGCTATGGGACTGACACAGGGTCTAACACAGGGTCACCAACATGGTACCTGTGGTTTCCTAAGTACCCGCTGACACCTTTCCTGCCACCCAACAAGTGTTTTCAAGAAATGGGTGGGACCAATGGCCTATCAGAAGTTCTGATCTATCATACAAGTGTTTCTTAGCTAGCTCAGTAGATATACTTTTGTGTATGCCAGAAAATATTTTAAACAACAGATTCATTTTAAAAGCATCCTGTGGAAACAGAGCTTCTGTTTGAAATGCTGAAGAGTTACAATCAGATTTATGTCTAGCCTTACTCCTTGACATTTTGTCACTGGCCCCGCCTCCTGGGACAGCCATTTTGTGGTTGCACCCACCACACTGTATCAGGTTTCCAAAGGTGTGCACTGACTCAAAAAGCCTGGGGACCCCCCTGGTCTAACACAAGAACATTTAACACAACTACACCATGCCGTGCATTGCACTTCTACACTAAAGAGATAGATTGGCCACTCAGAGCAGGTACAGGAGGCAGCCCAAAGACATAATTCCCTGTCTGTTTACAACCTTAGCATGGAGAATATCCACAGATACCATTGTTCTTGCACTGCAGGCCAGGTTGCCAGCTCTGGGTTGGGGAATACCTGGAGATTTTGGAGGTGGAGCCTGAGGAGGGCGGGGTTTGGGGAGGGGAGGGACTTCAGTGGGGTATAATGCCATACCTTCCACCTTCCAAAGCAGCCATTTTCTCTAGATAAACTGATCTGGAGATCAGTTGTAATCCCAGGAGATCTCCAACCACCACTTGGAAGCTAAAAGTGAAAAAACAACACACAAACACTGTAATATCTTACTGCAAGTGCAAATTAATTGACCAATTTCAATATAACAAAATTCATAAAGGATCACAATTGTTTGAAGCATTCACAAGGTCCATCAAATAGAAAGTTCAATATGCAATTCCTTTGTTAATTTCACAACAAAAAGCCTTCTTAGAAATCATTCAGCTGTTTAACATGACAACAGACACATCTGGATCTTAGAAGACTGTTTCAAATCAGACAGTCTTCCTCAAGGTTGCTTTATAATGAGGACCCAATGCTCTTATCAGTGTTTCATGTGCAGAAAGCTATTCATCAATTTCCGTGGCATTTCACTCTTTTTTTCACTCCTTGTAAGTCCTGATTGCTCTAACACCACCTGGAGGCTGGCAACCCTAACTGCAGCTCTGTAATATCTGTTGGCCAAGCTCATTTACCTTAGTGCTGGTTTGTATTGCAGAAGGGAGGGAAGCTGCATTAGGAATAAAGTTCACAGGAAGATTGTTGGTTTAGAAAAGAAACAGAAGTTCTTTGTAGAAGAACTCTCGTACTGAGATAACGAAAGTTCAAGAAAGAATTCTAGCTACCTATCTAAGCTAAGATGGCAAGAGATTGCGGGGAACACACCCTGCTTTCGTGGTGGTTTAAAAGTGTGTGAGAGAAGTTAGCAGGAAAAAAAGAACCCCTAACAAGGGCCAAACAAGATGTTATGGCAGCCACAGGTCCAATCTATGGCCACTGAAGCCATCCCCTCTTTGTTTCATAGGCACAAAATGCCATGAGGTCCCAAACCTTATCAAGCTCCACAGGGCAGCAGGATCAGGTGATCTTGTCCCCCACCCTGCCTTTTCCAGTTCCAGAACTGTTTTGGCCCTGTAAAAGGCACACAGGAATAGGGAGAAGAACTCCTGGCACCATGGGCTTAATTAGGACTGGGCCATTGCAGAATTTTTAAATGCCCAATGTCTTGTTTCCATAACATGTAGTTCATCTCTCAGAGCAGCATTTTGGGTAAGCAAAGAGACAGCAGCCAAGTGACAAAGGGAAGGATTTAGGAAGTGACCGATCTAGCCTTGCTTGATGTACTGCCTTCTCTATTCAAGGAATATTGCACAGTCCTTCTCTCCTAACAGTATCTTTTCTCATTATATGATCTATCTAGCTTCAAAGCACAGTGCAATCCTAAGCCAAATTCACCATTCTAAGTCCATTGAAAGCTATGGGCTTGTGTATGTGTGTAATGTGCCATCATAAAGCTGCAACCAATTTATGGAGGCCCCAGCAAGTGAGAAGCCGAGGTGGTTTGCCGTTGCCTTCCTCTGCAGAGCCTTCCTGGGTGGTCTCCCTTCCAAGTGCTGACCCTGCTTAGCTCCTGAGCTCTAACAGAGATCAGCCTATACCATCCTGCCGTCCCTCCATCAGTGGGTAAAGTAGAGTGTAATTTCGTTTACAATTGTATTGTCAGATTCCCATACATCCTGTTGTTAAGAATTTCCCCTCTTTGTTTCATAGGCACAAACACAAGTTACTGTCTATTATACATGCACCACCATGCTTCACACACAATATCACAAAACAAATTTTCTGTCTGGGGATGAAAAATGCATTTTCCCAGGTACAAAAAATTGATGTTTGTGAATATTAGGGGAATGCCGTATGTCTGCTACAGAAAAGAGAAACAACTGAATGACTAGGATGTAAATGAGGGATTGTGCTGAAAGCCACCCACACACCCACAGTTTTTGGTTAACCATCAGGCAAGGTGAGAAAGGCAATAAATGCGCTTCAGGTTGATAATCCTAATGAAGAGCAGAGTCGGTTCTAATTGTGTGCATGTGGGTAAGTGGAGGGACCTAATTTCTTAAGCCACTTATCTGGGTAGTCTTTGGGAAAAGCAGAATTGGGGAGAGAGGGAAATGGACAATAAATACTTAAACATTTCCAATACTCTGGTGAATACTTTACATTGTAGAATGTGTATATATTAGCAGTATTAATGCTGAAATGAGAACAGGAACTATTCTGCGCGGTTGCTAGGTTACAGCACTAAGATATTTAATGGATAAAATGAATATTTACAGCGCTGGCTGCATGGCTTTCATGCAGGTGTGGGAAACTCAAATGAGAAGGTTCTGTAGGGAAACCCAGCCACGGGATTCATTCAGCAGTGGAGGCAGGGATGACAAACCAGAGTGGAGGTGGTTGTGAAAAGGAATGCTCTGGAATGAATCAGGATAGATTTAAGTTCCAAACAAATCTAAGGAGAGGCTGGGCAGGGAGAGTGAGAACCAAGGAAGCAAATGCCTTTTATTAACTGTTTCAAACCCTCTGCAGGGAGGGGTGAAAGCTCTGGAGGAATATACTTGGACATTTAAAGAAAGAAGTATGATCCCAATTCTCCACACAGCTTGAGTGGTGCTATTTTGTTGGGGAAGGAGAGTCCCATTGTTAATCTAGGGACATAATGTGCAGCATTTCTAGGGTCCCCAACCTAGCAACTGGTGATGTGGGGGTAGGGACCAGGTGTATAGGCGGATGTCACCCAGGTGATGATTCCACTCCCCAGGAATACCCAGAAGCAGCAGTGGTAGCTCTAGGAATTGCCAGAAACCTTTTATGGCGATTCCTAGAGCTACCACCATTGCTTCCAGGTATTCCCTGGGAATCATCTTATCATGTGGGTGACTCCAGTGAATTTTTATTAATTTTTGTTTTTTTACTTATTTTAATTTTTAATTTACCCCTTGTAAGGAACAGGAACTCAGGAGTTTGGCAACTCTCAACATTTCTGAAAATAAGGTACTTACACATGACTTTGTAATGATGGAGGGTAGCATGGCCCTCAAATATATGATACCTAAGATTAGCTGTGTTTGTTTATGAGGAATCAAGCAGTCCTTCGCCATGCCTTAGTGTTGGCATTCAGTTCACTTTTACAGTGACCCTGGCTTATGATGATGGGCTGTGCATTTGGGGTTTATATACCTCAAACTCTCCACATATAGACCCCATGACCATGTTACACTCAACATGAGGAAGGCCCAGCAGGAGATATAAATGCACATGGAAGATGAAGCAATATTATACCCCCTTATGCGCTACCGTATGGATTCTACACATACTTCAAGGCAGGCATAAATAAAGTCTTAATCTGTTCCCATTGCACTGAGTTCTGAAAGGCAATATGTTATCTTTCTTAACTTGAGGACTGCCAAGCTCATTTCAATTAATATCAGGCAGTCAGCTCAACAAAGGTCAAGAAAGCATTCAGCAATATTGCATTATGTTACAAGAATAATTGGTTGTTTTGTCTTTTCATACAATGTGGAGAAGACATTTCTGCTCTGTGCTCATGACCCTTCTTGGCATTGCTATGGTTCTTGAGAGCGGGGATGGGAAAGCAATCAGGATTGTTTTTCTGCCTCTGCTGTTCAAAAAGTTGACCTTTTTATAAGAACGGGATCTAAATAGATCCATCCAAACCCCACTACCACAAGTAAGCTAACGTGCTTCCTTTTGATGTCACTGTCATGTGGTTGTCAAAGAGTGACTAGATGAAAATATACATGGCATTCTCCTTTGCTATATTGGAGAATATCATTGTGATTAAATGGTTAGAGAAATGGGACAAGGCTATTTTCCCATCCTCAGCAGTCAGTTATGTTGAATGAGGATAGTGAGATGCAGAATGCCATATGTTACATTATGGGGTTCCATTAGACATGGCAGTGGGGAAGGAACACTAGACACATGGCATTCCATTTCCAACTGCAATTACTATAACCTCTAGTTCATCTGTAAAACAAAAAGTTGAAACCTAGTTTAGTTATTCACCCCAAATATAAAAGGCCATTTTTATAAACAGGTTTCCATGCCCTGATCACTTTTGGTATCTCCATCCATATAACCAAAGGCCTGCCCTATGGGTATAGTCCTGCTACTAGCCTTTACAGATGTTTCTGTACCCCACGTGCACTGCTAAACAAATGACTGGCACTGGCAGCTTCAGTGCACCCCCATCTTCCCAAATCCCCCCCCCCAACTAGTTATGTGTACTTTTGGACCTGACAACATCAATCATTTGTATGATGGGAGACAGCCTTTTACACAGCTGCATGAATTGCAGCTTTTTCTTATGAGCCTGGATCTCTAGACCCTACAAAACCTACTCTGGACCAAGGAGTGTTGAATAACTACTTACCCGTCTCTCAAATATACCATTCTTTTGCAAGGTGATTGAATAAGTGATGGTGGGGCAACTTTGGGGATTGCTGAATGAAGCAGATTGTTTAGATCTGTTTTCAGGCCTGCTTATGAGCCTGGAATTGTCTTGTTTGCCCTGATGGATGACACACCAGGAAATAGACAGGGAAAGTGCGTCCCTCTGGAGCACCTTTTGGGGTTGAGGCAGGAGGCACACTGGCTTCTGTCCTACCTCAAAGGTACATTTCCAGAGTCTGGTGCTGGGGACTGCTGCTCTGCCCCTTGGCCCCTGGCCTGCAAGATCCTGCAAGATTTCCCATGCTTTTCAACATCTATGTAAAGTTGCTGGGAGAGGTCATGTGGAAATTTGGGCTGTGTTGCCACCAGTAAGTGGACGACACTCAGCTCTGTCTCACACTTCCAACAGATGCCAGGGAGGCTTTGGAACCATGAAGAGAGGCCTCAAAGCAGTCTGAGGATGAACGAGGGCCAACAAACTGAACCTTAATACTGACAAAACAGAGGTGCTACTGGTGGGGGGGAAGGTTTAACCCAAAAATTGGGATAGCTTCTATTCTGGATGGAGCTGTATTCCCCATACAGGAGCAGGTTCATAGCTTGGGGGTGCTGCTGGATCTGGCCCTCCAGTTGGATAAACAAGGGGCAATGGTGGCCAAGGGTACTATTCACCAAGTTTGGCTGGTGAACCTGTTGCGGTCCCTCCTGGACAGTAAAGATACTGCCACCATTGTGCATGGCCTGGTAACGTCTAGATTAGGTCATGAGATATGCTGTGCTTGAGGCTTCCCTTGAAGACTGTTTGGAAGTCTCAGTTGGTACAGAATCCTACAGACAAAATGTTGACTGGAGTGGGTCATAGGGACCATATCACTCCAGCCTTGTTCCTTCCTCACTGGCTCCCAGTTTGCTTCTGGGTCCAATTCAAGGTGCTGATGTTGACCTTTAAAGCTCTGTGCGGCTTGGGGACAGCATCCATCAAGGACCACATACTCACATATGAACCTACTCCTCCACCCCAGTCATCTTTGGAGGCCCTGCCTCAGATGCCCCCACGATCTTATTTTTTATAATAATAATTTGGAGATTTGAGGTGTCCCCACAATCTGATGCTAGACAGGTAACAACCTAAGGTTGCCAACTTCCAGGTTGTGGCTGGAGAACTCCTGCCATTACAGCTGTTCTTGAGGCAACCGAGATCAGTTCACCTTCCAAAGTGGCCACTTCGGAAGGTGGACTTCATGGCTTTATACCCCATTGAAGTCCCTCCCCCTCCTCCCCAAACTCCAGCCTCCTCAGGCTCCACCCCAAAATCTCCAGGTATTTCCCGAGCCAGAGCTGGCCTCCCTATAGCAACCCAAAATAGGTCCTTCTTTGTTGTTGTGCCAAAACCTTGAAGCTCTCTCCTCAGGGAGATTCGTCCATCTCCTTCCATCCTTGTCACCTGCCAGAGGATGCGCTGACCGATACTTCTGAGGAACTGACAAGGACTCAATTAAGGATGTAAAATAATTTGTTTACTGAGATATAATAAAAAGGATTACATAAAACAATGTTGTTCTGTCATTCATACATACATACAGTACTAGGAACTTAGGTAGGAGCTATAGGGACTTGTGCGTGAGCAGGTAATTGATGGTTTCCGTCGAGGGTGATATTTACCAATATAGATGCGATGGAATCTGGCTGGAAAAAGGGGATGAGGAAATCTCAGGAAGACGATAAGGGTCATGGCTCTGAACCGGTAGAGAACCATGAGGCAGATCCCAGTGGTGCACCCAGGAATCCATAAGGGGAGGGGAGAAGAAATCAGGGATTGGAGAGGGAGCTATAACGGGAACTCTCGAACTTTTTCTCTACCCTTGGGGAGTATCTTTTATATGGGAGGTGGTACCTGGGAGGACCTGGGAGGATGGCATGATATGATGTCATCCCTAGAAAACCTATAGATGGTCCGTATACTATCTCTAGCCACTAAGAAGGTGATAGGGCACGGGTTAATATTCAGATCTATCTGATGGTCCGGGCAGGATGTCACTGCCAGCGGGATCTGGCGCCGATCTTCTGGATCACAGGAACGCCGACCATGGGAACCGGTCCTCAGGAAGCATGCCAGTGTCTTCACGCCCAAGTGTGATGCTCTTTGATGCATCAAATGGAGATGAAGGCTGGCAGGAAGGGGCACCAGGAGGTGTACATGAAAGGGGTATGTGTGTATAGAGTTGCAGATGTAAGTTTACAACCTCCTGTCTTTGTGTGTGAGTGTCTTTGATCTCTGATATCAATCCTCCCACCTGGAGGTGGTAACCTCAGAAAATGGTGCTTTGTTCCTATAGTGTAGGCATCTCTTCCCATCTTCCCACTGGTCACCTAGTGTACTCTCATGTCCCACATAACTAATGGCATAGTTCATGTGTAGCTCTCATATCATAGCAAAAGTCCATAATGTGCTGCACAGCCTTACAGCAGGGAGAAATTAAGAATTCAGACCAAATAGCACTGGATTTGGCACTAGCAGTCCACCTATTCAATGCTATTTGTTCTTTGATCCCCTGATTCAAACCATCAATCCAGGTTTCTATGAGTTGAAGCTTTAGCAACAGTACAAACTGGTATCAGTTTTATAACACTTCAACGGCCTGGCTTCTCCCACACAATCTTGGGTACTGTAATAGTGCTGAGACTTGTCAGAGAGCCTTACTAGTCTCTGAGAAGATGGAATCATTCTTAAACCAGGTTAAGCTTGTGGAGCCGCTGTGCCCTGGATGTGTTTGTAGAGGCCGTTCTTGCATTGGTCTGTCAATTACTTAATGGGTCATTTTCTCAACTGGTGCTAGTCAACATGAGAACACACACACCCCTGGAATCGCCTGCTCTCCTCACAGCTTACTGGACAGCTGCTCCTTCACAACAGATTTCCCCACTGCAGTTAGCTTCAGGGAATCAGGACCAATTTACATTGCTGAGTGTCTGCAGCTTCTTTTAATTAGCTATCCCCCTCGGAGACTTCTTTGCCTTGAGCTCAGTTGCTAGAAGGAACATGGTGTCAGCGGAGAAGAGCCTTCCATGATGCTAAGATATGGCAAGATTCGATCACTGGCTTGCAGTGGCTTCAGAACAAAAGGCATTCTTCAGCTGAAGAACCATATCTAGTGGGCTTAGTATATTATTAAGTGCAGAATTTAATTGCATAAAAATAGCTATGATGAAGAAGATTAGTAAAGATCAGGCCCAGGAGAATTTCTGCTTCTTCTGGTGAAGCCTCTCCTTTAATTCCCCCAGCAGCTTCTCCTACATTTTTGAAAGTATGGGAGGATATTCACATTATGCAACAATTATTCACATTATGTGTACACATTTTTCCTGTAGCCGTTTAAATAACATATGTATTTGCCTCTTGAAACTGAATCTGGTTAGGTCAGGATTCCCCCATGCATGTAAACAGGTATTCGAATGGGGATGTCCAGGGCTCCGTTGGGGCCGGGGCGCGCCGGAGCGCCGCTCCAGGAGAGACGTGGCGGGGGGGCGGGCACTTAACAAAGCCCCGCCCCCCACCGTCGTCCCCCGTCAATGCTTCCCGGGGCTGCGGCAGAGCGCCGCCGGCCCCGGGAAGAAGAAACCTCCCCCCTCCCACAGCTCCCGGGGCTGCGGCAGAGCGCCGCAGGCCCTGGGAAGCCGCTT
Source organism: Lepidodactylus listeri (assembly GCA_029233225.1). Classification (NCBI taxonomy): domain Eukaryota; kingdom Metazoa; phylum Chordata; class Lepidosauria; order Squamata; family Gekkonidae; genus Lepidodactylus; species Lepidodactylus listeri. The sequence goes on from JARCFY010000009.1 coordinate 28,885,615, forward strand.
CCCTTCCCCCCCCTTCAATTGTCCCGAGAAGAAGAAACCTCCCCCCTCCCACAGCTCCCGGGGCTGCGGCAGAGCGCCGCAGGCCCTGGGAAGCCTCTTCCCTTCCCCTCCCTTCAATTGTCCCGGGGCCAGCGGCGCTCCGCCGGCCCCGGGAAGGAGAAGCCTCCCCCCTCCCACTGCTCCCTCCCCCCCTCTCACTGCTTCTTCCTTTCCCGTCCTTCCCCTCTCCCTTCCTTCCTTCCTCCCTCTCTCCCCCCTTCCTTCCTTCCTTCCTTCTCTCTCTCTCCCCCACCTACCTACCTACCTTCCTGTTCCTTCCTTTCCCCCTTCCTTCCCCTCTCCCTTCCTTCCTATCTTCTCTCTCTCCCCCCACCTGCCTACCTTCCTGTTCCTTCCTTTCCCCCTTCCTTTCTTCCCTCTCTCTCTCCCCCCCACCTACCTACCTACCTTCCTGGTCCTTCCTTTCTTCTCTCTCTCTCTCTCCCCCCACCTACCTACCTACCTTCCTGTTCCTTCCTTTCCCCCTTCCTTCCTTCCTTCTCTCTCTCCCCCCACCTACCTACCTACCTTCCTGTTCCTTTCTTCCTTCCTTCCCCCCTTCCCCTGTCCTTCCTTCCTTCCTTCTCTCTCTCTCCCACCTACCTACCTACCTTCCTTCCTGTTCCTTTCCTTTCCTTCCTTCCCCCTCCCTCCCTCCCTCCCTTCTTGCCTTCTGACACACTGCCGATGACGTCATCGTTTCCGGTGACATCAGGGGTGTGGCATATGCAAATTAGTTATGCTAATGAGCTCCTGCACCTCTTTTTTTACGAAAGGACCCCTGGGGATGTCATTGGTCTAATGTTAGTGTGTGCGCAGGAATTTTATTTGTCACATAGCAGGTACAGCTGCTTCTACTCTCTACAAAGGAATGCCCCAAATTTAGGGAGAGCTGCTAAAAAGAGTGCTAAAGACAGCCGAGAGACCATTTCCCAAATAAAATTAAGTAAATCAAGTAAAGCAGAAATGGTCAAGGACCTTTTCAGTTATATGCATGATGTACATGTGTCCCCTTTCTGTGCCATGTTCCCAGCCTAAAGTAGTCTGGGGTGGGACACTCTTTGGCCTGTTTAGGGGAACCAGCAAGTATACATGTGGGTTTCTCCAAGGGGCCAAATAGTGCCCCACAGACTGTTTCTGGGGGACACTTCTGAAGCTTATTGTCCAGATGCACCACAGTTGCAATTGATATTGTGTGTCATGCGCTAGGGAATTCAGAAGAACCTGCAACTCACCTCTGACTTTTACTCAGTGTGGTAGAGTTGTCAGTCTCCAGGTGGGGCCTGGAGTTGTCCTGGCATTCCAGCTGATCAGTTGCTCAGCAGGTTCAGAGGGCAGATTCTGTGGCATCACATCCCCAGTGAGCATCTTCTCCACCCAAACTCTGCCCTCCTCAAGGACTGTTCCCAAATCTCCATGCAGGCCTACTGGGTGAGGACCCTCGACCCAACCTCTTGACTCCATAATGTGATTCAGTATTATTAATTGTATTAGTTGTCTGTGTGTGTATACAATTTCTATTTTACACCCATTTTCTTTTTTCTGTTTTGTTTTGAATCCTGCATGAAAGCAGAATGAAACCCATTTTAAAAAAAAAAAAACAAGGAGAATTAAGAGATGACTGGAGGAAGAGTTTGGCAGGATATTCCATCTGATAACTACTTATTTTCCCATACCAGTGAGCAACATTTGAGTGAAATAGCTTGCTTGATGCTGAGAAATATTCTATTTAAATCTTGGGTGAGACTGCAAAGCCTGCTGCTATTTTCCTGTTACCCAAATACAATATACTTACAACTGTGAATCGGAGACAGACCTGATACTTTATTGTCATGCTTGGCTTGTGTCTGTTTGGTGCTGGCAAGTGTATTCAAGGCACCTGACTTGGGAAACAGAGGTACAATGCATCCCACAGTTACATTCATTTAAGACCTGATCGTTTCAATGGGACTTATGTATGTACAGTTGTTGACTGGGTGGTAGCCAAGAAAAAAACACTGGATCCTCTTTGTAATTCAGACTAAAAGCTCTGAGCCACCTCCAGTTTGGCAGCTTTAAAGCTACTTGCAAAGAAGAGAAAATCATCTAAGATTTGGATTGCATTTAAGCTGGACTCATCAAGTAACAACCAATTCATGAATTACAGAACAGAACTGAGTGCAGTTTTTATGGGAACGCTGCAGAAACCTTTACTTTAGCAGGGGTGCGGGGAGAGATGTCATTTATCTTTGTCTTAAGGGCTTTCCATGCCAAATGAACAAATGTAGTCTGTTAGGGATTTTGCTGAAATTTTGCAGAGTCATTACATGTGTTGATATAAGCATTATATGTGTCAAAATCGATCCAAAGCTATTTTATTAAAAAGCTAGCACTTGAGACAGGGCCATACCCCTCCCAAAAAGTGTTCAGTGTGACATTTCCCCAAAAATATGTTTTCATTCTGCTTGCCATGGAATAAGATGTGCTCTATCTACATTTAGGAAATGTCAACATTTTCAGGAATTTCTGTACCCATTATCTTTTAAATATTTTAATCCCACTTTTCTTCCACACTGGGGACTCACAGCAGCTTAGAAAGAAAAATACACACAAACAATGCAAATTTAAACAAATACATACAACCTAATAGCTATGGTCATCAGGCATAGCCTGGCAACCAAAGGGGACTGGGTGGGGGACAAGAGGGGCTGCAGTTGGTAGCACCCTGACATTGCTTCCAGGAGAAACCCGGAAGTGACATCAGTCCACTCTAGAAATCTCTGGAAGCTATATGAAATTTGGCCAACCACTTGGCAGACCTACAATAAGCCCAACAGTCAGACCTAAAATGGGCAATAAGCCATAAGAATATACTGGAATGGTAATGGTAGTGGGGGCACCACTCACACAGGACCACAGGCTGCAAGTAGGGTTGCCAATCCCCAGTTGTGGGCAAGGGATCCTCTGCTTCAGGGTTATCAGAAAGTGGGGGGGGGGGGGTGATGTCCGGTGGGTGCTCCATTATCCTGGTCCCCATAGGATATATTGGAGAATTGATCTGTGAGTATCTGGGGCTCTGCGAGAGGAATTGGGTTTTTTAGGTAGATGCACCAGATTTTCAGCATAGCATCTGGTGCCTCTCCTCAAGAAACTCCCCAAGTTTCAAAAAGGTTGGACAAGGGGATCCAATTCTATGAGCCCCAAAAGAACGTGCCTCCATCCTCCATTGTTTCCAATGGAGGGAAGGCTTTTAAAAGGAATGTGGTCCTTTAAAATGTGATGTCCAGAACTCCCTTTGTAAATCAATTGTGCTTCTTCCCCCCAACTCCCAGAGTGATGTCACATCCTTGCTCTTGGCCCCACCCCCAAAGTATCCTGGCTCCACCTCCAAAGCCCCCAGATATTTCCTGAGTTGGACCCGGCAACCCTAGCTGCAAGCCAAGAACCAAGAGCTCTCTGGCTTTTGCCCTTTGGTGCATGCCAAACGGTATTAGAGTTTCTAATTCCAGCCTGGGAAATTCCTGGAAATTTGAGGATGGTTGTCTATGGAGGAGGGAATTTGGGGAAATATTTCACCTACAATCTATACCATATACTCTTTCCTCTGAAGCTGCTTCTGTCTCCAGGGGAATTGATCTATGTAGCCCAGAGATCAGCTGTAATTTTGGGAGAACTCAAAGCCCTGCCTAGAAGACGGCAACCGGAGGATGCATTGTCTTCTGTTGGGTAATCTGCCTTGAGTCTTAGCAGGAAAGGCAGGCTATAAATAAATGAAGTAAATGAATAAATAAATACCTGCCTAAAGCTGGGGGGGCAGTGGTCAGCCCATGTCTTATTCAGCTGGCTTATTCGGATCTTCGGACAGAGGTAGTATTGCCAGCCTCTTTCCCAGTTCCTCTCCTACATGATGAAGTGAGAGGCTCACACAGTTTCCTGGTTTAGCTGTCATCATGGGGAGGGTAACTAAACAGGCCTGAGGGGTAGTCGTTAGAGGGTCAGACTAGGAACCCAGGTTTGATAGTATACTATCAAGGAATAGTACAAGGTATAGATAGGAACTCTCAGTCTGGGGCACGTGATGCTCTGTATTCTTGGTGCTTGGGCGGGGGGGGGGGGCAACAGTGGGAAGGCTTCTAGTGTCCTGGCCCCACTGGTGGACCTCCTGATGGCACCTGCAATTTTTGGCCTCCGTGTGACAGAGCGTTGGACTGGATGGGCCACTGGCCTGATCCAACATTGACTTCTCTTACATTCTTATGGTTCCCCACTCTGTCTTGGGCCAGTCACACACTCTCAGCCTAACCTACCTCACCAAGTTGTTGTGAGGATGAAACAAAGGAGAAGAGAATGATGTGAGCCACTTTGGGTCCCTATTGGGGAGAAAGATAGGATATAAATAAAGTAAATGAATAAAGTAAATCAGGTATGTGGGCACTGTGGCTTCACAGAGAAGAATCATGCCAATAGAAATTATCCTGTTATAAAAACAGCTAAAAAGTATCACATATATCAAAGACAGACTGCCAAGGCCAATCTGAATGGGAAGTTTTACAATAGTTAAAAAAAACAAAAAAGGAAGTTCTCTCTTTTGGCAGGTTTCTATATGGCACAGGACTGCAACATATGCTACTTAAATTTTTAGAAGTCCAGTAGCACCTTTAAGACTAACAAACTTTATTGTAGCATAAGCTTTTGAGAAACACAGCTTTCTTCGTCAGATGCATGGAGGGTATGAAGAAACTGGCCAGAGATATATAGGGGGTAAGGGGAGGGGTGAGAGGATGGACCCCTCTCTCACACACACACACATACACAGACACACACACCACCTATATATTTTTCACTTTTTAAAAGATGCAAGTCCAAAAAAGTGCCCAAATCCCCCACCGTAGCATAGCATTATGACCAATGTCAGGTGCTTGGTAAGATTTCCAGTGGTTACTGGGGTTTGGTGCCATTGCCTGCATAGCTCCTCCCATGAGGAGCAGAAACAGTATAAATTATGTCAGCAATGTCCTTCCACTCTCTACATCATACAAATAGGTCAGTCCTCATGCAAAAGAATAAATGGACAAAAATCTGATATCACACAAACACTGGTGGGAGAACACTTTAGTCTTCCTGGACATTCCATTGTGGACTGAAGAGTGTGAGTCCTCAAACAGAAAAGCTTCAAGGGGAGATGACAACACAAGATTGCTGTATCATGTATTGTCTGTAAAATTTGTGGTATAGATTCACCTGGAAAAAACAATGTTTTTACTCTTGGACTTTGTTCCAGGGGTTTTTAATGCTTGTACAGCATTAGAATTTGTGAAGTAGAAATCTCACATAGAAAGTTTTAGCAGAAGTGGGTGACAGGCAGAATAAGCTACTGAGTATTGATTAGGATTACAGTAACCTCACCATCATGCTACCTTGTCTATCCAGGCTTAAATCAGCATCTAGGAATTGAAGTTCATTTTGTTCCTGTGAGTTTCAGGATATAACAATATGTCCTGGATATAGATCCTAGATATATAATTCCATGATATAACCAATGCATTATAAAACCAGTGATTCTCTTCCTTTCGTTATCTGGTTACTTCAATATCTGCTTCATTCAGTATTGTAGGAAGGGGGAACAATGTCAGAAGCTGCTTTGGGTCTGCATATATTCCCCAAATATTAATTATTGCGGGGTTGTTGGCTATATGTATTGTTACTTAGCATTAGTGTAAAATTATGTAACATCTTAATGCTATCTGTACTAAGTAATTAATAAGGTTACATATTGTCTCATCTGGAAAGAAAACTCACCTGGAAAGAAAGCTCTTAGGCCTCATCTCCGTTTCTCTTTCATAAGCTTATATAGCATTGGAATTTATAAGCAGAGATGGGAAATCACCCAGAAATCTCACGCAGAAGGGGGAATCAGACAGGCTGCATTGTTAAGTATCCCTTGATTTTTCAGATTCATGAAGATGACTGCAAAAGAGACGAACAGGAGGAAGAGAAAGTGAATTCTGAAGATGCCATTTACATGATTATGATGCGCCCAGAACCTCACTATGTTGGACGTTCCTGTAAGTTTCTAGTAGAAAGATTTCAGCTACTGCTCTATTGGGTCCTGTTATGCCACAGTGTAATGCATCATGATGGATACACCCACAAGGAAGAGTGAAGTTTGCTGGCCGGTGCTATACTTAGTAGTTTTAAAGCACTTTAAAAGATGAGGGGAGATAAGAATGCTTGTTACCACTACACTACTGGCTAAATCAGGATCAGGTCCTTGTGGCAATTTTCAAAAGGCTAAATTTTTGCCTAAAATGGCATTAATGGCCACAGGTTGGATCTGCCGTAACATGTTGTTTGGCTCTCAGGTGTTTGCCAGTGTGATGCGGAGACAAAAAAGGCTAACACAGTCTTGGGGTATATCAGGAGAGACATAACATCCAAATCACAAAATATCATAGTCCCACTATACACTGCACTGGTCAGACCATACTTGGAGTATTGTGTGCAGTTCTGGAGGCCTCACTTCAAAAAGGATGTGGACAGAATGGAGCAGGTGCAAAAGAGAGAGACGAGGGTGATCAGGGGCTTGGAGACAAAGCCCTGTGAGGAAAGGCTGAGGGACCTGGGAATGTACAGTCTGGAGAAGAGGAGGTTGAGGGGGGACAGGATTGCTCTCTTTAAGTATTTGAAGGGCTGTCACTTAGAGGAGGGCAGGGAGCTGTTCCTGTTAGCAGCAGAGGATAGGACTTGCAATAATGAGTTTAAATTAAGGGCGGGAAGGTACCAGCTGGACATTAGGGGAAACTTTTTGACAGTAAGAGTTGTGCAACAGTGGAATCAGCTGCCTAGGGAGGTGGTGAGCTCCCCCTCATTGGCAGACTTGAAGCAGCGGCTGGACACACACTTGTCAGGGATAATCTAGGCTGATCCTGCATTGAGTAGGGGGTTGGACTAGATGGCCTGTATGGCCCCTTCCAACTCTGTGATTTTATGATTCTATGATCATGGCTCCATACTTTTCATAGAGGAAGTCCTGTCTTCAGACCCTGGTATCTCCAGTTAAAGGATTCCAAGTAGCCAGCATTTGGAAACACCTTTCTCTTTCTGAGAGCTACCGGCAGTTAGAGTAGACAATAGTCAGACTTTCCTGTCAGAAATGAGTTATCTTGCTTGACCCTCCACCCGTGTCTTATGTCCATATGGTGGCATTTGATGTTTCTGTCTTTGGCAGCTAGCCAATCTACTTAAATGAAGTCAGTGCCAAGTGGCTCTGAGACACATCCCAGAAGGTCCTGCTCCATCAAGAGGTGGACAGTTCAATGAATGGAAAGCATTGTTTCTGCTGGTGGGAAAAAATACATGAGTCATATATTTTACTCCAAACTGACAACAACCTACTAAAGTCTCTTCTTCCATGATAGGTTTGTTGTTTATATCTGAACACAGTGAGAACCAAGTCACACAGAACCCCTCACAAACAGTCTTCACAGTGGTTCAAATTTTGTCTCCCAAGGGCAATATTTATCCCATGTTAAAGAATGTTAAATGATAAGCAGGCACGCCACTCTCTATTAGGAATAAAGCATACCACTGCAGAAAGTCACAACTTGCTTCTCTCTCCCATTAAGTGCTGTGCTGCATTAGGAATCAGGCTGGGGGGGGGGGGGACTGGAGGGGCAGGCACAATGTCTCTGCAATAATTTGGTGAAAGCCTAACGTTATCACATGCACAAATGTGTTGTGTAGCGGAGTTGCAAATCCTAATGAAAGCCTCCACTGTTCATTTAATAAATATTTTAGTCGCTCCTTCATCAGGGTTACACATTTGACAGCTTTCTGCTGTATTAGTTCATAAAAGTTTTATTAGCAGCTCTTCTGTTGCTTCGGTGGAAAATCTGCAAAATATGAAATGCATCCAGATGGTGTATTTTAAGTGGAATAACAATGCATCCTCCTAACATCAACAGACATGCCAAGGACAAGAGAACAGCCTGGATTCTGCTGGGAAACCCAGAATGAAGCAGAAGCGGAAGCTGAAACAGAACAGGAAGAAGAGGAAGGCACGGCCAAGGAAAGTGCTGAAGAAGCAAATAAGAACATGGAAGAGTCATATCAAGATGATGACAGCTTGTATGCTACTATAGATGAAGGAGATACCGAAGCCGACTCAAAAGATGGGACCTATGGGAAAGGGCCTCCATTGCCACCTCGTGTTCAGCTGACTACCCCACGACAAGATGAACCTCTCTATGTGTCTCCAGGTACAGAATCATGGGGGAAATAAATGCCTTCTCCCATATATTTGCAGTAGGGCCTTATTTTTTAAATTGATGATAGTAGGAAGAATGGCAGTATTAAAATGACATTGCCCTGGCATGGGAAGCACACAGGCAATTAATCTAAAGGCCAGTCCATACCTCTGGGAATTGATGGAACTCCAGATTGTCATTTCAAGGGTATGTTTGTGGCATGTGCAAAGCCAGATCACATAAGAACATAATCACATAAGAGAAGCCAATGTTGGATCAAGCCAATGGCCCAACCAGTCCAACTCTCTGTCACACAGTGGCCAAAAATACCAGGTACTATCAGGAGGCCCACCAGTGGGGCCAAGACACTAGAAGCCTTCTCACTGCTCGCCCCCCCCCCCCAAGCACCAAGAATACAGAGCATCACTTGCCCCAGACCGAGAGTTCCTATCATCGTTTCTCCAAGCTAAAGAGCCCCAAGCAGTTTAACGTTTCTTCACAGGGAAAGTGTTCCAACCCTTTTATCATTCTAGTTGCCCTTTTCTGCATTTTTTCCAATGCTATAATAGCATGCATGCTCGTCATCACTCATTAAAAGTAACATTAAATGATCACTTGCACACCATTAAATTCAATAGGCTCGGATGGAATTTTACCCACACAGAATGCTTTTCAGTGGAGGCAATTTTGCTTCTTATTAAAAGTAAACCTATGCTGAGCCATCCAGTAGAAATGTATAGTTATTTGTTTATATAGAAAATGTATATGCCACAGCCCAAGGTGACTTATAAAGTAAAATTGACACAATAAGATCACAAAAACAACATTCAGTAGCTTAAAATGTTATTCATAAAACAGTTCTCAAGCTAGAAACAGACCATAACAACTATTTAAAAAGATGGAGCCTCTCAGTTAAAATGAATCAAAAAGAAATCATTTGACTTGGTGCCTCAAGGAAAGTAAGGTAAGCTTTAGTGGGCAGGGTATTCCAAAGGAGAGTGCCACCACTCTGGTTGTCATCTGCCTCACCTTTGCAAGCAGGGCTCAGGACTAAGCTGAGGAGCTGGACCAGCCTACAGATGTAGATTCAGAAAGATCTAGAAGACCCAGATTCAAATCCCTCCTCTGCCATGGAAGCTTGCTGGGTGACCTTGAGCCAATCACTCAGCCAAACATTCCTCAGGAGTGGTATGAGGATAGAATGGAGGAGTGGAGAATGATGTTTCAAGATACTTTGGATCCCCTTAGGGAGAAAAACATGGTATAAATATCCAAATAATTAAAGGCTCGTCTGCTTAACTTTTATGGGCAGTAGTTACCTCAGAATTAGGTTTGTATCTGTTTCTTTGAAAAAAAATTCTTTTTTAATTTTTAGTTTTCTTTTTAAAAGATTTTTTTCTGCCAACATGGGTGTTCTCCCCAGGTACACAAAATGCTAGCTGTGGCTGGCCCCATTGTGAGGATTTGGCTGTCCACACAGGGAACCAGCTTTTGGGTATTAGCCATAGTGATACGTAAGATGGACTCTACACATTTAAAGGGGTTTGTACATCTTTTCATTTCTGCAGGGAACTCTGGGAGTCATAATTCTGTGAAAGGACTAGGCATCCCTAACAGGGAATTCTTAGCAATAGCATCAAACTTCAATTGCCAAGATTCTTATGGAGAAACCCATGGCAATTAAACTGATGTAACTTTGCAGTGTAGAAACACCCAAAGTATTACAACATAAAGTGTGCTCCTTTTTAACTGCTATTTTTACAGGACATCCAGTAGTTTGATACAAAACACGGTAAGTGTTCATTTCCATGAAGAAATTTAAAAAGAGACGTGCAAAAGACAATTATTCCACACATCATAAATATATCACTCTCCTGCAAGATAGAGCACGCCTTCCTTGTTATCCTTGAAATGCCACTTTTCTCAAAAGAAAATTGGAGAAGGGATTTTTTTTTTTTAAATCCAGCCTCATTAGACAGAATTTAGAATGGCCGGCTGGCTGGTCTGCCGAATGGGGCCTTGGCTGCCCCATACATGAATAATTCTATGGCATCACAATTTTTTCTATAAACAGACAGATGCACACTCAAATTCCAGGCAGCACCAGTTAATATCCTGGGAATGAAGCAGAATCCCACAGAAGCACTTTCAGTACGAATCTTTCGATTTAATCGTGCTGTGTTTCTGCAAAGCATTAGGCTGGTTTCATCTTTGTGAGGAGATAATAGTATTTTCTTTTCAAAGAGGAACTGGAATGAGTCAGCCTTCCACATATTTCAGAGAGCTATTTTCCACAGGTACTGCACAAGAATTGCTAAAAAAGCAGTCTGGAGCTTAACTCCTTTGTCCCAAGAAAGTTCATTTGCCAGGAGCAGGGGTGCGTCCTATGGATCCTCAGAGACCAAAAAGCAAACCTAGTCTCGAGAATGATAATAATAGCAGGGCAGTTTATTCCTTGCAAGAAATGCTTGCTGTTGTAGGTGTTATATCTAATGGGTGACAGGTCTTTTTATTCCTTATTAATTGTGGCAAAGGAAATATCCCCAATGAAGAACAAATCATGTATTATTTTAAATATTTATATAACAACCCTTGCTGAAACAAGTTCTCATAGAATTAACAGCTGGGACACTGTAGCCGAGCAAGTAGTGGAGATATTGGGTAAGACTTAGCTCCAGAACAGAAGTTGACAGATAACTTATTAGTGCTTGTCCCTGGTGACAGGGCCGCCAGCTCCAGCTTGGGAAATACCTGGAGATTTGGGGCAGAACCTGAGGAGGGTGGGGTTTGACTTCAATGGGTTATAATGCCATAGAGTCCACCTTCCAAAAGCAGCCATTTTCTCCAGGTGAATTGATCTCTATCATCTGGAAATCAGTTGTAATCCCAGGAGATCTCCAGTCAACACCTGCAGGTTGGCAACTCTTCGGGTGAGCCATATTGCTCCTCTCTGGTCAAGCACTTAAACCGGATTAATAAATATTGGCATTCTTCAGGGAATTCCAGAATGTCTGAGGAGGATCCCTTAACAGAGTTCTCAGCACCCTCACCAAACTTCCAAGATTCTTGGATAGTGGGGAGGGAGTCCTATCACTTATATTGGCTTTAAACTGATACAGTTTCTACTGAATATATGTCCTGAGAATACTTTGATATACCTAAACACAAGCAAAATAAGTAACATAAGATTTTTCTTCTCCTAAAGTTACCAGCCCTGGGTTGGGAAATACCTAGAGACTTTGGGAGGTGGAGAGAGAAAGGGGGGGACCTCAGCATGGTACAATGTCATAGAGCCCACCCTCCATAGCACCCATTTTCTCCAGGGGAACTGATCTGTGTAGTCTGGAGCTGAGCTGTAATTCCAGGGGAATCCCGAAGGAGAGTGGGCAGGGAGGCAGAAAGTTTGAGGACCAAAACATAAACAAACATAGCTGCCGCTTTCTTGTGTAGTTGAGCACCGAGGGCACCCTAACAATATTATGATTGCCTATTATAAACCATAATTCAGGGAGAAATTCTCACCAAAATAATATATATTGTGAGACAGGACAACCAATTACATGGGAATTGTAAGGTATTTTCTACATGGGAGCCATTCTGTGTCAGAAACCTAGAATCTTAAAGACTCAAAATCTAGTACTAGATAGGTTGAGAAATCTCTTATGCCTTCATTTACTGATCCACCCTTCTGCAGGTACATTTAAGTAGCTAAGTAGACGTTTGTATATATGGTTGTGGTTTTCAAAGCAGCAGCATTCACTTATGCAACTTGCTCCCGCTGGACTTAGAACCATCCCAGCTTCTAAATTTTCATTAAAAATTGTCATGAGCTGATACTGGTAATACTTAGCATTTGCACAGCACTTCTTAAGTGTCCAAAACATTGCATTCCAATGAAATGGTATTATTTTAAAGCCCATTTTGTCTCTAATAGACACTGTGGAGATGATTGAGGTCATAAGGGGATATATTCAGATTCAGCTACCCATATTTAAAATAGAATATATGGCTCTCGGCATGCAATCTGATTTTTTTAAAAACAGATGTTTACATTAGCAGGTTTTTGCTGATGTTTACATTCACCTTGGCAACCTGGGCTCTTAAAATCACTAGGATCTGAATTATAAAGGTGTCCTTCTGTGTTTTGCAGAACAGGAAACGGTTAAAGCCAAAAAGAAAAATGAATATACATTTGAAGGCCTGAAAGAAGAGGATGTATCCAAGGAAGGAGGAGAGGAAGATCCATACACGGTTGCTCAGCTGGATGATGGTGTATATGATGCAATCCTGGCTAGCGCTACTGAAAAACGAAGAAAAGATGGTAGATCCTTTATTATGAACCGGCCGCCAGCACCTGCACCCCGTCCTTCATTTGCCCCTGTAAAAGAGGAGGTCATGCCTTACATAGCACAAGGTAACCTTTGCTGGCATTTGGTCTTCAAGAGATTAATTTAATAATGCCTAATGGACTATCAGACTGAAATCAACATTTCAATCTCAATCCAAAATTCTTTGCTCATTCAAGTTTTGGCAGTGGCAAAAAACTAAGATGCTGGAAGGTTATGGGTTTTATTCTAGACACTGCCAACATAACACAGAGATGGGACCGGGCTTTTCACAATATCCCCTGCCTCCAATAACCCCCTGTAAATCTTGAAAAGACAATCCTGGGGGCTGGGAAACCCACATGAACAAAACGTCATACAATACAGGGCTGCAGTGAGGAGGCAGAAGTGAGTAATAACACCACTCCTGATTCATCTGCCAGTGGTGTTTCTACCTCCTCACAGCCTCCACCCATAATGAGTTTTTTTGTTCATGCAGGTCCCACCAGCCTCCAGCATCTTCTTTTCCAAGAGGTTCCTGGAGGAAGGTGGAAAAGATCTGTCTCCACCAGTGTCTTCACTAGTGTTATGTGGAATCCAACCCAGTGTATTTGACTGTGGATAATCAGTTATTGAGGACAGTGAATCAATCAAGAAAATACATCAGGTTAAGTTACATTTGCACTCAATACTGTAATGTCCCCCTTTGGCTGTGTGTTCTTAGGTTGGAGGGTGAGAGCCAGTCTAGTGTAGTGGTTAAGTGCGCGGACTCTAATCTGGGAGAACCGGGTTTGATTCCCCACTCCTCCACTAGCACCTGGCTGGATGACCTTGGGCAAGCCATAGCTCTGTACCAGCTGTTCCCTCAAGGACAGTTTGGGAAAGAGTTCTCTCAGCCCCACCTACCTCACAGGGTGTCTGTTGTGGGGAGGGGAGGGGAAAGGAGTTTGTAAGCCGCTCTGAGACTCTTAAGTGAGTGAAGGGCGGGATATAAATCCAATCTCTTCTTCTTCTTCTTCTACTTATTTAGGCACATGTTTTTAGGTTCATTCATACAAAACTGAACCACTCAACAGGACCAAACTAAATCACAGAGATATCAGGGGGAGCAGACTATTTTATTACATATATACAATAAATATACCACAAATACCAAAAGTACTGTTCTGCAGAAGTACAATACTGAATGGATGTATTTTTGAGGCACTCTGTGCTCAACAGCAGCACACTTGGAGACCAAGTCTTTTGAGGTAAGGTTGAAGGAGTTGGGCATGTTTAGCCTGGAGGGGAGACAACTGAGAGGTGATATGATAACCATCTTCAAGTACTTGAAGGGCTGTCATATAGAGGATGGTGCAGAGTTGTTTTCTGTTGCCCCAGAAGGTCAGATCAGAACCAATGGGTTGAAATTAAAGGAATTTTTGGCTAAACATTAGGAAGAATTTGGTGGAACAGGCTTCCTCGGGAGGTGGTGGGCTTTCCTTCTTCGGAGGTTTTCAAACAGAGGCCAGATGGCCATCTAACAGTAATGCTGATTCTGTGAACTTAGGCACAGCATGAGAGGGAGGCAGGAAGGGTTGCCTCAGTGCTTAGTTCTTGTAGCCCTTTCTTACACACCTAGGAAAATACTGATTGCCACTTTGGGGTCAGGAAGCAATTTTTCTCCAGGCCGGTTTGGCCAGAGAACCTGTAGGGTTTTTTGTCATCTTCTGGGTGTAGAACAGCAGTTACAGTGGGTGTGGAGTGGGAGGTATTTGTGAATTTTCTGCAATGTGCAGGGGGTGGACTAGATGACCCTGGAGGTCTCTTCCAACTCTATGATACTATGATTCTTTGTTGTGCATATGTAACCTCAGGCACCTCTAGATGAAGGATGCCAGAGCTAGGGAAAATTCTGGGGCCTGGAGAACTGCTGGCCTAAAGGGACTAATGGTTTGATATGGTCTAGAGACAACTTCATGTATTCATGTTTAATTGGGCAAGTGGCATTGAGCGGATCGCTGACCTAGTAAACCATCATCATTACCACCACTCCTTACATGGAAAAGCAAATCAGAGGGGAAGCCCTTCCTTCTCTGGAATAGCGGTGGGGATAGCAGCAACAAAACCTCAAGTGGGAAACTTCCTGACCAGCCGTAGTCACTCTTAAGCTCCTATCCAGAGTTCCCCAACAAATTCAAAAGCGGGCTATAGTGTCCACTGCTAGAACTGAGATATTTATCGGTGGTAGACAGATTGGCAATCATACCCTTGAGTTCCTCCAAACAAGCTAGAAAAAGAGTAGACAGAAAACAAGTTGAATTATTTTTCTCATACAGAAAGACCCCTGAGTACTTCTAGTGGTAATTACATCCATTTTGTACCAGTTTAACCGTCACAATATCCCACTGGAACTAAGTAGATGACAGTATTGAGAATTTTCCATTAGAGATCACTAATTCACTTAAAAGAGCTACAGTTTCCCAGGGACCTTGGGGGAAAGCATGCTTGCAGTAAAAACATCTCAAGGCAAGCAGATTAGCTCATGTGCGGACAGATTCACATTAGTCGTATCGTCCTCTTCTGAAAATAGTAACGTGGGATCCCTCCCCCTCTCCCAGCCATTGTGTAACGTACACCTGCATAAATATTCTGTGTTACGGGCAAATTTCATCAGGAGATGAAGCTGCACAGCAATGCCAAATTTCTTCGTGTCCAGATGGTGTGCGTTCCCGGTATGCTCCCTTCCCCATTCCTTGAGTTTTTAATATTCTTCACCAGGTTATTTCAATATGCTTCCAATTACACAGTGCCAGAATAACTGTTAAATAAATGTATGAGCGCGTTTTGTTTGCTAGCACATAGTGAAATCTTTTTGCAGTGGTTACTGGCACAGGATCATCCACCCTGGAGACTGAAGTTGGTGCAGTTTAACCATAGACAGGTGCAAGTTTGTTTGCAGTGATCTATGATATAGTTCTGCACTGACCTTAGAAAAGTGCCTCAGGCCGGGTCTCTGAGCCTGATGGTGACTCATTAGCATCCCTTGCCAAGATTGCTAGTGAAGAAACCTGCCAACTGTAGTTAAATGTTTTTACATTCTCTGTCTGATTCAACCCACTTCCGCTTGGAATTCAAATGGGAGGTTGTGTGAGAGACAAAGGGAACTGATAACAGGGATGTGGTCTTCTTTAGGGTCACATCAGATGTGATGAGAGAACTGATATATATTTATTCTATAATGTGACAAGGGATCTATTTTAACACAAAATTGAGAGCCTGGAGAGTGAAGTGAAACCTGGCCCCTCAACTTATCTTTCAACATTCCAGAATTTTAATCTAAGGCCTGCTGTGATTCTGGAAGTGACCTGGGCATGAAGAAATGTGCTTACAGCTCTGAAGCACAATGTCTGATGGACACCAGAATGTGCAAAGAGAAGTACATCTTCTAGGTGGAGGATAAAAATGGGATGAGGTGATATCTTCCTGGATGGGAATAGTAAAGGGAGGGTGAAATTGTTCACAAATGGCCTCATACCAGATCAAACCACTTTGCTAAAATTTCTGCAAAACTGAAGCCAGCGGCTCTAAAAGTCAAGCCCTCAATGAACATGGCACCTCGGGGCCAGGCTAGCCGGATCTTGTCAGATCTTGAAAGCTAAGCAGGGTTAATCCTGGTTAGTATTTGGATGGGAGACTGCCCAAGAAGTTCAGGGTTGCTACACAAAGGCAAGCTCACCTCTGTTCGTCTCTTGCCTAGAAAACCCTATGGGATTGCCTTGAGTTGACTGGTTCTTGACAGAAAGAAGGGGGGGAAGGCCCATGTTACTTTTATAACCAATACTGGTTTCTATTTTATAAAGTGCTGCAGAGTGGTATGGGGGAGAGGAGCTATTTCACCCTTGCTGCATATTAGTTGCTGCTGCTGCTGTCAAGTCTCAGCTGACTTTCAGTGGCCCTGTAGGGTTTTCAAGGCAAGAGACTTTCAGAGGTGGTTTGCCATTGCCTTCCTCTGCATCATAGTCTTTGATTGCCTTGGTGGACTCCCATCCAAACACTGACCAGGGCTGACCCTGCTTAGCTTCTGAGATCTAACAAGATCAGGTTAGCCTAGGCTATCCAGGTCAGGGGATATACCCACTGGAAACTGCCTCACCCCCACAGAGGGAATACAGGTTTTTAAAAAATCCCCCACTTGGGTCAGAAGCAGCTTCAAGAGCCTGATTTTCAGAGGAGAAGGTGACAAAGAAAAGGGGGGGGGACCCGAACCCTCACACATGGCAGTCTATCTCTTTAAATTTCTGGCTTGCAGCTCCAGCATCTGCATTACTTTTTACATGTAGCTCTGCTATTAGTCTTTGTTCCCGTCTTCCCAACCCATTAATTTATTCAGCTTTATTTGTTAGGATTTAATGTCACTGGCGGGGAGAGACATATGTCTTAACCTTACAGCCATTAGGAGAACCACAGTTCAAGTAACTGCAGTTTTATTACGAGGGTCTGTTAAACAGGCAAATTCTCATTCAAAGCACAATTTCCTCTAATGTTTGTTTCGTTCACTGCCAGTGTTTCCTGCAAGTCAACGAGACCTGTATAGTGTCATCAATGATCTTTGAGAGCTTTTGTCATAACAGGGGGTGCTTCCAATGGAGCAAATCAGTCTTTGCTGCATCAACTTCCGACATCAGGCAGTTAAAGCAGATAAAATAAGATCGGAGAGAATGAACTGAATTCACCAAAGTTAATGTTTCCTAACGTAGTCCCAATGGCTCTTTCCTCCTTTGCTTCACTTGACTGCATTATATAAAATCAACTCATCTGTTCTCTTCTCCTCCCCCACCCCAAAAAAGTTGTTCTTTAGCTAATCATTACCATTTTCTATATAAAATCCATAAATAATAAGCAATAAGTTTTACCTTGCCATTCTAAACAGGGTTATATTTTTTAACCCCATTGACCTCAAAGGACGTAGAAGGGTGTAACTTTGCCTAGGACTGTAGTGTTAGCTGTTCATCATAGATTAAAGTTGTTGTAAGTCTTTCCTCATTCTGGTAGTCTTTGGGAGCAATCCAGCAGCTCTACTCAGAAGTAAATCCCATTTTATTCAATGGGGATTACTTCCATAAAATTTCTTAGGACTGCAGAAATATCAACCCAGAAATATTAAACATATGTTGGCACCAAGCTCTTGGCTAGTTTCCACTGGCTTCTCTTTACCTAGGAAGGGGTTGAAGTCAGTGGAAATCGGCTTCCTCGAAGCTTACTATGTTTCTATTGGCTTCTTAACACTGTAAGAGTTTATGGCTTCTCTCAGTGTAAGGGACCTACAAGTGGAAGCTTTGCTTTCAAAGAATAAGTGTAGCATCCTCCAAGATCCACTACAACCTTCCTGCTCAAGTTAGGCACCTTCTGGATCAAGCAGAGGGGATATAACAACAATCTGCTGAGCCTAGTGTCCCAGTTCAAATAAGGAGAGCAGGACAGCTAGTTATTACTTGCTGGAATTGGGGGGGAAAGGTGTGCATGGCAATGAGGCCCTGGAAGCCGTGCATTAGTGAGTTCTGATTCGTCCCTTGCCCCCTTTTTGCAGGAAGGACTCAGGTTGGGAGGGAAGGGGGTTCAAAGTTACCCATTCCTCCTTGTTCCATCAGCTGTCTCCACCAGCTTCCCCATCTTTGTGGCCCTCATAGCTTAGGAGATGAGACAAGCTGACAAATTTCTCCTCCGCCTCTGGCTAAGTGATCCCTGTTTTCCATGCCCTCCCCATCCTGGTCCCCTGGGACTGGTGAGTCCTGCGAGACTTCCTCTCCAAAGGCCTCTTTGGAGGCTTCCACCTTATGGCTGGGCTCTCAAGTGTCAGGGGAGGCAGGCTAGCACCTCCGGACAAGGGGTGATCCAGATGTTCATCCAGATGTGCATTCAAAAGGAGATGTAGTCTATCTGCACTGCTTTGCTTTCATTGGGATGCATATTGGACACACCTTCCCATTCTGGTGTTCAGCCTGGTCTTCCTCCATGTACATTCCATGCAGCCTCAATCGACAGCATCCACAACTGGATGTGCATCTAATCTATATCCTCAGTGCCTGATTTGCAAATGAGACACATGCAGAAGATTGCTTCTCTGCTTGGATGCCCTTAATCAAACCAGAGAGAGTGAGAATGATTTCTTTCTCTTGGCAATGACTGTCTTCTTCCCCTTCCACATTTTTTTTGCAAATCCATCACACACAAAAATGGACTATCATATACAGCTCCATAGCATTTCCTGAGGTTCCCAGTTGTGGTAGTAATTGATCTATCAAGGTTAGTCCTGTCTGCTCTGACTTTCAGCAAGTCTCCAGGGTCCCATGCACTGTACTTCCTACCTGATCCTCTTTTAACCAGACATGCCAGGGGTGGAACATGAGATCTTCTGCATTCTAAGTGGGCACTCTATGACTGAGACATGCCCCTTTTCCAAAAGGCTGTAATCTTTCCTCACATCTAGCTTTATGCAATTGCATCTCTCTCTCTCTCTCTCTCTCTCTTTTGGAAAAACAGAAGGTTTTATGCATGTGGTTTTAGCTGACAGGTGTGGTAGATGAATTATGCATACCCATTTGTATATAAACAGTTCTTGATCCAGTTAGAGACACATGTACAGAATCCTGCTTCCATATTATATATGTGCCATCTGCTTCTTACGAGTAAGATGTGAAAAAATCAGGAATCAAAGTACCCTAAATATGCAACCTAGCAATAAAAATATAAAGGATGTGATTACTTGCCAGCACAGAAGGCAGTTTTTATGGTTCTGGGGGTGATACCTAAATAACAGAAGAATAGTGTAAAAGATTTAGACATCCGTATCTATTCTTTTGTCCAAATTCAGAAATCCATTGTGTTCCAGATATGCAGCTTTAGTGGAAATTTTCTTGAATATACCTGGTGACCAAAACCAAGGGGGAAGAAAAAGCAACAATGTAGTTTGAGAAATGTGAGAAAAATCCTGATATACTTGGCCAGTGGATGTTCAATCGATGACAATAACCACAGTATGGGTATATGAAGAGCAGCATCATTCCTGTATAATATTAATGCTTTCCCCCCAGCTTCTTCACTCTAGTGCATTATTGAAGCTTTGGTCTTGTGAACCTCCTGGTTCAGTGTAGTTTGAACTGTGGCTAAACTGTCCCTCCCTCCAAAATCCATCATTTTACTCTGAAACCCTGATGTGCAAATGAGCCTGCTGTATAGCAACCTTATTATGTGTCTTCCTAATTCAGTCCAAGAAGTGAATAATTTATTTTCTTTTACCTCTCCCACTCCGTGTTTGTTGCCAGCTGAAATAATTTTCAGCAAGACACTGAATGTAAAGTGGTTTTAACAATTTGACTTTCAACAGCTGGAGAAGTGATTCCATTTTTTTTATTATTGCTGCAGCAATGCAAAACTCAACAGAAATCCCCAGGCCTGTTAGTTAAAGAGCTGGGAACTTAGTAAGGGAGGAATAAGAGTCTGAAGTGTTCAGTCAAAGTTCCACCTTCTCCTAATGGCAAGCTAGCATTATGCCTGCCGATGCAAGTGTGGTGCAGCAGTTACAGAGTTGGACTAGAGTGGAGAAGATCTGGTCAATTGCATCTCAGTCCCCTTCATACACATTCAGCAACACAGTTCATATTTGACACTTATAGACTTTATGTCCATAACAGCACATAAGTGCCTTGCAGGCCAAAACTAACAGGTCACAGACAACACATATTTTCATACTGTTCCACTCTGAAGTTTAACAGGATGTGGTATAAGAGGTACTATGCAGGCAAAATTGGGTTAGACCACATGAAAGAGATTTCATGCTGCACCAAAAGGTACTGGGACAGAAAACTCGGTAATGGCTGTTCTTCCAGTCAGCAGGTGTGTGACTATACTGCTGGACCAAAGAGACCTAGGTTCAAGTCCCAACTGGTATTCTCAGCCTCACTTATTTCACAGGATGATGGTTGTAAAAAAAGAAGAAGAAGTTGGATTTATATCCTGCCCTTCACTTGGAGTCTCAGAGCAGCTTACAAACTCCTTTCCTTTCCCCTCCCCACAACAGACACCCTGTGAGGTGGGTGGGGCTGAGAGAGCTCTGACGGAAACTGTTCTTTTCAAGAACAGCTCTGACAGAACTATGGCTTGCCCAAGGTCAGCTGCAAGTGGAGGAATGGGGAATCAAACCTGGCTCTCCCAAATTAGAGTCCACGCACTTAACCACTGCACCAAACTGGCTCTTTAGAACTCTGTACTTAAAAATCAAAACTATGAATCAGATTATAGCATGGGTTGCAAGTTGCAGTGGAAATGAAATGGAGACACTAGTTGTTTAATGGGATGACTGTAGACATTGATGTTTAAAGTAAAATACTAGCCAGAGCCGACCCTGCTTAGCTTCTGAGATCTGATGAGTTTGGGCTAGCCTGAGCTACCCCTGACAATCTGTTAAATATTTAAAAGTATGAAATTCCAAAATAATACCTGTTTATATTATGAGAAATCTTTCTCCTTGCAATCTGTTTTCAAGGGCCTTGGATGCTCTCTGATAATCACCTTTCCTTTTTACTGTGTTGCTGTTACAAGTTTTCTAATTTGCTGCTTATTGTAGTTTTTCAGCAAAAGGCAACCAGGATTCCTGCAGCTAATGAGAAGGTGTTGTATGCAGTCAGAAAATCAGGTATGAGACTCACTTCTGATGTTTTTAACTGCATTGAACAAAGGACTAGAGAGTGTTTAATGGCAGTAGAGTGACTCATTTCTAGACCTAATGACTCTTCTTGTGTATGCAACTAGCAACACAAAGTATCATTAGCTGGCCCCAACTCAGCTTGCTTCAAGGTGTGCCTACATTGGTAGACTTTTGGCAGACATCAGCAACCTCTGCTGACAGCCTGTTAAGGTCCTTTGCTAGTCTTCATTGTTAATGGTGGCAAACACATTCCAGACAGGACAGAAACATGGTGTCTCTCCATGACTTCATCATTCCTGCTCCAATAGAGACCATTTCCCAGGCTCCAATTCTCACAGTAAGAGCTGAGCTACACTCTTCCTGTATTGCGGATCTGAGGTGACACATCTGAATGCCCCCAAAGAATAGAACACATAAAAAAAAAAACTAGAACAGAAACAAGGCTAGTTCTGGAACAACTCTTCTTCCTAATGTGCTAATTTTCTGTGTGGAGAAGAGTTTTTTGTATGCAGAAAAATTAAAATATTAAGTCTACCAGTCACTTGATTCTGTTGATCATAAAGCTCAGCTCTGCAATCCTGACTCACAGAGAACTGGCAGATGTGGTTTTAGTTTTGTAATCCTACTTTAGGGATATGATTATTCCCTTCCCTTTACTAAAACACTGCAATATAGGATTGACACTTCAATCCTATACACATTTACTAGGAAATAAATTCATTCCACCTATTTTAGATAAACAAAGTTGGGCTGTGAGTGTATTATTAGGATCTCCATTAGGAAACCACTGTGCTTCTGTGGAAGAGAAGTTCTGTTTGACTACTTGTTCTTTTTTATGAGTAGTGAGTTTACTGTAACCTTCAAGCAGTATTGTAACATTTTCCTAGGATATGATTAAATATCTGTATTAACGCTGCTGGTGCACCGATGTCCAAGGTTATTGCCGTACAAGTTCAAATAATTTCTAAACATCAATCACCTGCTGAAATAAATGTATTTTTAATACCCTGGCCAGATTTTTCCAATGTACTACATGACATGTAGCCATTAAAAATGTGAAATTGTAACTGTGAGAATGGCTATGGTTTAAAGCTGCTTTACAAGACTGTAAAATGAGGATCAACATATTGGTAGTTGAAATACCCCAGAGGACCAAGGGATGATAAGTGTGTGTTGCATGACCATAGTTTTGGAGGGTAGCCATGTTGGTCTGCAGTAGAACAGCTAGATTCAAGTCCAGTACCACCTTTGAGACCGGCAAGATTTTCAGTGTATAAGCTTATGAGAGTCAAAGATCCCTTTGTCAGGTACAAACCAGGGAGGGGAGCAGGGCTGCCAAGTCCTACCTTTTCAACAGCAGGGGAATCCTGTCCCCGGTCTGGGAGTTCTGCATGTGCGCAAAGCGCGCGCGCATGCCATGATGACGTCACCCGGAAGTGACGTCATCATGCTGGGGACATTGCCAGGGTGATGCTCTGCAATTGCCCCAAAACTATGGTACCATAGAGTTTTTGGGGTGATTGCTAGAGCATCGCCTCAGCAACGTGCCCAGTGTGATGACTTCACTTCTGGGTGACATCATCACGCTGGGGCAGTCGGCCGGATCGGGCCACTTTGGGGGTGGGGTTCCCCTGCCAGCCAAATCTGGGTTGGTAGATTGGGGACCCCTTTAGTGGGGGATTCCCCGCCCCCCGGGGGGACTTGGCAGCCCTAGAGGGGAGCGAATAATAGTTAGCAGGGGAACAATCTTAGGTACAAGAGCCATCTGCCTGTCCTATAAAATGATAACTATATCCACTAGGAATAGGGTTGCCAGATCCCCCAGTGGAAATGGGGATCCCCTGCCGCCAGGCACTACCCCCAGCAGCTGATCAGCTGGCCGACAGGGTGGGACTTATCAGAAGAAAGGCCTTGTTGCCGGCACTGCACAGGAAGTTATGTCATCATGCCAGCAACATCCGGAAGATGCTCTTGTCATGGATCAGCCAGAGCCAGCAGGTCCTGATGACCAGGAAAGTGTAAGTGGCAAAGGAGGGGCAGTGGAAGCAGGGCCTGACTCTCAGTTGCCAAGTGATGACTAGTCCTCTGAAGTCACTACTGCTCAACACCAGCACAGAACTCAGACAAAACTCCCAGGGCTAGCTCACCTCTTGGATCTACAGAGCTGCTGGAGCACAAGCAGCAAAGAGTGCAACACAAGTTGCTTGAGAGGAGGTGGAGCACATGTCTAGCAGCCCGAAGACACCTGCAGCTACTTAGCCTTGAGGAATGCCCACACACTGGTCAAATGCAGCCCAGCTGTGAGCCAAGCAGCTCAGATGTAAATTGAGTGGAGAAAACAGGCTAGTCAAGGAAGCAACGAGTCATCTTACCAATGACTTTGTCACCACCAAACTGGAACCTGTCATGCTCCCATGACCTCGGATCAGCCTTGAATCTCTTGCCTTGCACTGTAAGACCCTTTGGACGGACTCTTGGACTCTGCTCTTGGACTAGCCCACACTAATTCCGGTAATAACTCTCCAACCTGGAGAGGCTTTGGACTACGCTATCTGACTTGCTGCATCTCTATCCTGTCTCGCTTGACTTGGACACAACCTGCCCCAGCACTGACTCTGTTGGAACTAGACAACTCTGGTTATTCCGCTGTAATTCCAGGCAATCTCCAGGGCCCACATGGAGGTTGGCAACCCTAATCAGTACCCTGAATGTGTCTGTTTGCACATTTGGATTTTCAGGCAGAACAACTGCACGACAGATCTGGTTGTTCTGATCTCTGTATGTGAACCCACCAGCTCTCAGTCTTAAAACAAGACAACCTCCATATATCATTTTACTGATTTGCTAGCAAAACAGGAGCTCATGTGCCCTGAACAAATGAGGCTATCACAGAGAATTTGGTTATATTCCTTTCTGTCTGCACATCCCATCCTACTGTACCCTTGCCTGGGAGCTAAGCAACATTTTTTGTGTGTGTGTATGGCTGCATTAAAAGCTATAGAGCC
This sequence comes from Lepidodactylus listeri, assembly GCA_029233225.1. Lineage (NCBI taxonomy): Eukaryota > Metazoa > Chordata > Lepidosauria > Squamata > Gekkonidae > Lepidodactylus > Lepidodactylus listeri. The sequence continues at coordinate 28,909,895 of JARCFY010000009.1, forward strand.
ATTTCTGTTCCACATATTACTTGCCAATTGAGCATGAATGTGATGATGAATAGACAGGGAGAGGACCCAGCAAGACACAGTGCTTATCTTTGGGAAAGTATGGTGTGCGAGTTGCTCATTTGTTGCGAGATGTTATCTCAGTAATGTCACATTTCCTGCGCTTGTTTCTGTGATCCGCAACGCCTGGCCTTAATGTAATGTGTCAGTGCTTCCTTTCTTGAGTTTCATTATTAGTTAATGGTACAGTGCTATCTCACAATGACAACTCCAATGACAACTAAATTTAATGAACGGTGAATTAATCAGGAAAATGGCCGTGAATCTGGATACTTTGTACCATTACTGCACTGTTGTCACTGGATGTTGGCTTCTCTCTGTTTTTGTGTGGGCAGCATTCAACTCATTTATCAGCACAGAATGTAATTCAGGAAGTTAAAGCTTATTGATATCCCCATCACAGGGTCTCTGCAGAGTAACCAGTGATTCCTTTCTCAGCAGGAAGCCATAGTCAGTCTCGCTTAGTGTTGTTAAGGGGAACAGAATCTCCCCCCCTTCCCTTTTTTAGATATAGCCACTGATTCCTCTTATTCTCCTTTTTTCTCTTTTAAATGAGGGGTTTCTCTTTCATTTCACTTTGAAGAGAAACCAGTGCACCCTTTTTGTAACTTCAGCCCTTATAGTTCTTTTATGTTACAGATCCCAGGGTGGTGCTATAGCAGGAGGATAGGAAGGTCTGGGAAGACATAACCTGGGTCTGAGCATCTACAGAGTGAAATTCCGAAATCCTGCAGAACCCCTTCCTGCCCCTCCTCTCTTCAAAATTCTGTTTGACCAAAACAGAATGGATTAGAATCTGATTCCAAATTCCTGAAAAGAGTGAAAGAAATGGATTATTGGATTTCAAGGAGAAATTGGAAGAGGAATTGAGACAATACTAGCCCCACTAGACCTAACAAGACAGGAAGAACCAAGGACACAGTGAATGCTGAGCCACATCCTACACAGCAATAATAATAATTATTGGTTCCCATCCCTAGTAAATCATGCTCCCTATTTTGTCCCTATTTTTGCTTTTGAGGATTTTTAAAAAAAAATTATTTACTGCATTCATAGTCTGCCTTTCTCACTGAGACTCAAGAAAGATTACAAGAATTACAAAAATTTAAAGCCATACAATAAACACTGTATAATAATACAATACACAGTGCAATAAAACCAGATTGCAAACTTTAAAACCAAGATAATAAAAGAGTATAATGCATACAATAAGGAGTGCAATATGAGATATTCTTCAGAGCTAAGCTGCCTGCCTCAGTCTCTAGAAGATGGAGTTGGATGAGTCTTCACTCTAATGCACATGCTTCCAAAGGCGCACACATGAACGTTAAGGTGCCAGGTAGTATCTGCTCTGCTCTTTCACACATTGCAGAAACTGAGCTGTATTTTTAATGATAATACATTATGGGACAATTATGTTTTTCTAGTAGGTCTTTAACATCTTGGCTTTTAAATCAGTGGAGACTCTCCATTGGAGAGCAAAGTGGTCCAGCAGAAACAATGGCAATAGTTGTGGGCTCTCTCATCCTCTGTTCCCATGACACCATCCACTGGGTCTGATGAGAGCATCCTCTAAGCAAGGGCCACTGAGCTCTGACCCAGCCAGTGACAGTGAAGGAAGCATCTACAGAGTGAAATTCTGAGCCTAGACCTATTGTCATCAACACTGGCCAATTCTAAACTGAATAGTCCCTGCAATTGTATAAGTTCTTCAGGGGCTTAGTTCGAAGTGCTCAGCTTGGGCTTCCAGGCTGCAGCTGGCAACCCCCTCAAGTATCTAAGGGGCAGAGACTGGTGTGCTGGCATCATGCTGGTGGGCTGACATAACTTCTGATAGAAACTAGAAGTGCCATCATGGGAAGATCTAGGATGTTGCTAAACTCTTATGATGAGTGTCCCTTGATGTCAGCACACTGGGGCAAGCCCCTATCTCCAGGAGACCTTTCAACCCTACTTGCTCACTATTTTCTATTAAATTGAATCTAACTCAAGAATAATATTGCCTTTTCTCTTCCATTTCCTACCTGCAGACCGAGTTTATGATGATAGGACTACTTATACAGCTGTCAGGCCAAACATCCCACTGGATCAAGAACAACTAATCCTGTTACAGGAGGAAGTGAAAAGGGGGATAATTTCGGTGGATGAAGCAGTGGAGAAATTCAAACAATGGCAGAATCACAAAAGTCGATTAGAAGCCCCCCAGCAGGTACAATTCTCAAGGTTGTTGTGAATGCTTTGGAATGAGCCATTATTTTCAATAGATAAATCAGTTAAGTGGGTAGAATTTCAAGTTTTAATCTACCTGAGGTAATTCAGTCTCTGAGGCTGGGATATGAAACTATTTTTATCCCTTGTGAATGGTTCAAGCAGGAGAAAAGGTAAATCTGAGGGCTTCGAGACCATGCATAACATACAAATTATCATGGGTTCCATACTCCCCAGACAACTGTGGGGCTTTCCCTTCCCACAAGTGACTATAGCAAACGGGCTGATGGTAGAAAACAGCAGGAATCCAGTAGCACCAGAAAGACTAACAAAAATTGTGGCAGGGTATGAGCTTTCATGGGTCACTGCTCACTTTTTCAGAGACTGATGGATTTCTATTCAATACAGCTAAATCTGGTACCTTCCATGGAGATAGATCAAGGTGGGTAGCTGTGTTAGTCTGTCTCTAGCAGTAGAAAAGAGCAAGAGTCCAGTAGCACCTTAAAGACTAACAGAATTTGTAGCAGGGTATGAGCTTTCGTGAGTCACTGCTCACTTCTTCCGAACACAGTTCTTCAGATTGTGCTGACAATCACTGCTGAAGGTCTAGAGTTTCATCTGCATCCTAATAAATGGAGTTCCTGTGGAAGGGCACTTACCCTTTTCCTTCAGGAGCACAAGTGGCTTCCTTGAGAGCTAGCATGGTATAGCAGTTAAGAGCAGCAGACTCTAATCTGGAGAACCGGGCTTGATTCCCCACTTCTCTGCATGAAGCCTGCTGGGTGACCTTAGGCCAGTTCTCTCAAAACTCTCTCAGCCCTACCTATCTCACAAGGTGCCTGTTGTGGAAAGAGGAAGAGATTGTGATTATAACCCACTCTGAGACTCCTGAAGGTAGAGAAAAGTGGAGTATAAAAACCTGCTCTTCTTTTACTTGATTCTTGCAAGAAGTATTAAAGAGGAAGCCTCCATGGATAAGAAGGCTCCACATGTAATGGAGCCACACCTGCAACGAATCCATCAGAATGAGTGCCTTTTAAACATTCATATAGTTTAAAGTATTTTTGTTCAGCAATTTAGAGCTGATTACAGTAGCACCAATCATATGAAATAGGAAATGAGGGAGAAAGCATACCTTAAAGAAGATCTGCTATATATTTTGTGCTATCTTTGCTGTATTTATGCCCATTTGCTTTGAAAATTGCCTATTTAAAAAAAAATCTGTCCCATTGGGTTAGGAGCAGTCAGCCTTTGTGTGGACTTCAATCCATCTATTTATTCAAGCTATTCATTTATTATTGTGTAGGGGGGGTGGCCATTAACCATGTTCATATATATTGCTTTTGGAGTATTTCAAGCGTTTCATATGCTCTATCTCAGTAATTTTTCAATTGTAGCATCCTCTCTCTTGGATTTGACATTGAGAATGACCAGGGTTCTTAAAGCAAGTGGGATCATATCTAAGGCAAGATCTAATCTGAGGGTCCTGCTACCTTGCTGTTTTATGACGATGTTACGACCAGATCAGCCAAAACATGCTTAACTGTGCAATCATGTGCAGAATAAAGTCAACTGAATCAGTGGATTTAGACTGAAGTAACTGGATAGCCCAGACTAGTTGGATCTCCTCAGATCTTGGGAAGCTGAGCAGGGTTGCCCTTGGTTAGTACTTGGAGGGGAAACCACCACCAAGGAAGCCCAGGATTGCCATGCAGAGATAGGCAATAGCAAACCACCTCTGGTCATCTCTTGCATTGAAATCCTTATGGGGTCACCATATGTTGGCTGTGACTTGGCAACACTTTCCACCACCAATTCTGCATGGGATTTTACTGTAAAGAGTCTTTTACATTCTACAATCCCAAATTCCAAGCCCTTCTGTATTTGTCATGATTAACTAACAGTGCAATCTTAAGCAGAGATGCATCCTTCAGTGGACTCAGAAGGATGTAACTCTACTTAGGATTGCATTATAGTGGCTTCATTGCCTGCTCGCAAGGAATGTTAGCTGGATCGGAGCCCATGTTGCTTTCCTTCAGAATTTGCCTTCCACAATTCTTGCACAGGATATAATTATATAAATCACTGATTAAGAATTAAAGGCTGTTGCTGTGCTTCTTGTATCAACTCTAGTCCCTTTGGGTGGGTCTGCTGTAGAATCCAATATTCAAGGATGTTGCTAGTCTTTCTTTTTTTTTTCTAAAGGCGATTTGTAGCGATTGCAGAGCACAAGTAAAGGTGGCAGAATAACGAATGAGATGGCCGTTCCTAGTAACCCATTACTGCTGGGCTGGTTATAAAATACCTTCTTTTGATTAAGGCAGTGAGGTTCAAGGCAAATGTTCTGGAATGATTGCCTCTAGCCTTGGGGAGTGGGTGGCAAGGAGGGGTGGAACTTCATGCGCTGTTGGAGGAAAACTTTCCACAAATCTTTTGGTATCAAATACTGTGACTACAAAGGTTTGCCTCAAATGCACGCACGCACGCACATACACAAACAAAAGGTGAGGGGGGGGGTTGTTAAAAGGTTTTTTTTTAATGATTTCCTGTGCTAAGAAGCTTAAGCATTCAGAATACTAAAAAGCTCACTTCCGCCAGCTCCTCATTCATTATTTTTAACAATCAACTCCAGCTATTGATTTTTGTGGTTGTTTGTGTGTTGCCTTCTTACTTAAGGAAAAAATGTGTCAGCTCCAGGACTCTATTACCAGAAAAACACCAGAGGATGAAGACTTGCATGGTAAATCATATTTAACTAGCATTTCAACAGGCTGAAAAGGAGAACTATAGGATAAAAACTGGTTGGTTTTGTGCCAGGTTTGGGGGGTGGGGGACTCTGGGTGTGTTTTGCTGTTTTATTTGCAGTGGCAAATGGGGTCTTTTCTACTGTTGCCACTTTTTAATATCCCAGCTGAGCTGTTTGTTTTTTTTATTGCTGTTTGTTTTTATTGATTTAATTTAATATGAATATGTTGGTTTTGTTGTTGTTAATTGTAACCTACCCTGAATGCCTCCTTAAATTAGAAATCTTTAACTAAACAAGATGTAGCATTTGTTCTTGGTGACTTATAGGGTTGCCAAGTCCTTAGCTCGTGCCAGTGGGGGGAGAGCTTTCCAGGAGTGGGGGGGTGGGGTGACATTGCTGCATGTGATGTCCTCGATGTGATGATGTCACACAGAAGTAACGCTCTGAGCTGGCCTTGGCTGGGAGGGCGAGGTAGAAATTTGATAAATAAGAATAAATAAATAAATCCTGCCAGGGATGTCACACAGTGATGCTCTGTTTTTGGGGCAAACTCTGGTAAAATAAGGCTCAAATCCTAGAATTTTGCTTCAAAACTAGAGCATCGCTGTGCAACATCCCCAGTGTGATGATGTCACTTCCACATGATGTCATCATGTTGGGGATGTCGTGCAGGGTTGTCTATGTTGGGGGCAGGGCTTCCCCCTGTCAGCCAGCTGGCCAGTGGCAGCCAGGAGCTCATGAAATCGAGGGATCCCCCACTCCCACCTGGGGACTGGCAACCCTAGCAACTGAAACAAAACTCAGTGAAGACCGAGGAAGGCATTATTTAGCTTTTTCATATTTTTCTGATTTCTGTGTTAGATGTGGAGATATTCCTGCCTTAAATAGAGTTGTCAATCTCCAGGTGGGGCCTAGAGATCTCCCAGAATTATAGCTAATCTCTAGACTATAGAGATCAGTCCGGGGGGGGATGGTTACTTTGGAGGATGGACTCAGCATTATACACCACTGAGGTCGCTCCCCTCCCCAACCCCCACCTCCCCTAGGCTCCACCCCCAGATCACCAAGAATTTTCCAACCTGAAGTTGGCAACTCTACGAAGAAATACCAAGTGTCGCATATATTTTAAGCCTAAGTAGTTGCAAAGTTTGCTAACATTCAAGTCAGAGAAAATAGGAATCATGTTTCTAAAAAGATTCTAGTTTTTTTGTGGCCCACAAATCTGGTTGGTTGCCAGTACCATGTGCTCTTTCCCTCCTCCCCATGCACACAGAGCTCAGCTGAAGATTTCCTGTTTTCAGAAGTCTTCAGTCTTGTTCCAGTTTGTTGTGCCATCTGAATGCAGACAATGCAACGAGATGGAGTTTGTTTTTCCCCCAGTAATTGCATTTATTTAATTATAAAACTTATATACCACCTCTTCGGAGACCTACACTCTAGGCAGCTTACAGCTGATAGCACAACACCATTAAAATATACCCATTAGGAACAAAATCAGTTAAACACAAGCATTAAAAAGGCCATGAAATGAGGATTCTGACACATGAAGTCCAGTTTCCTCGTAATTTCTGAATGAACCCCAAGAGAAATTCAAGATACAGTACTGAACCAATTCTTCTATTTAGTGCAGGAATTTTCAGACTTTCCTTGGGCCTAAGCTAGTTGATAACCACATTTAATTTCTGAGGGTTTCCCATACATCAGGGGTGGGCAAATGGCGGCCCAGGGGCCACATGCAGCCCGCCACAGTTTTTTGCGGCCCGCCAAGAAGATTTCAGGACTTCAAGAAAATTGAGCCTAAATTCAATTTGCTCTCTTATCCCATCACTGCTGATATTGATGCAGCACCTGAGGAGCTGCAGCTTGAGCTTATTGACATGCAGTCAGATCACACTGTGAAAGAAATGTTTAATGCTGTGACATTAGTTGACTTTTACAAATCTTTGTCTGCTGAAAACATTTCCATGTATGAAGAAATTTGCTGGGAAAATGTTCTCTATATTTGGATCTACATATATTTGTGAGCAAAGTTTTTCTTGCATGAAGATCAACAAGAGTAAATATAGATGCTCTTTGACAGACATTAACTTGCAGGCTGTGATGAGAATCTCAATAAGCAATCTCACTCCTGATTTCAAAAAAGTTGTAGAAAAGTGTGATAGGGTACATTTATCTCATTACACTGATTCTAAAATTAAATGTGCTTGCAGCTATAGATGATATGAAATCAGCACAATAAATAAATTGAATGAAACTACCACTATTTTATTTAATTTATATTTATTGATTTTTATGATACAATTTATACCTTTTCTGAAATGCAAAGTTAACTAATGAATGCAATCATTTTAAAAGGTGCGGCCCTCCGCTAACCTCCGCTCCCACGAAGTGGCCCCCAAGCCAAAACAATTGCCCACCCCTGCCATACATAGTTACTTACAATCAACTATTCAAACAAGCACCTAACTGCAAGTAGAAGTTGTGCTCATGGTCTGTGTTTACAGCAGCAGCATTACTGAAGGGACAGTACATTGGACCTCAGCTCTCTTCCTCAGCATAGTAGGAAAGAGGCAGAAAAGCCCCAGCCAATGGTAGTTGAAGTCCCTTCCAAGACCCCATTCTTCTTCATCATCATCATCTTCACCATCATCACAGACAATACTAGGAGCAGAACCTGAAGCTCAGCATGGTATATTAGAGTCCAGAAATTTCAGCAGGCAAAGAATATGCTCTGCAGTACATTTTAAGCTAACTTAATAGTCATTCCCTCTCACCGGGGAGCTGTAGTTCTGCAAGGGTCACTAGTGATCTCTAACAGAATTCTCAGCAAATGCTAACGGATTTCTCAGCAAACCTCACCAAATTGTCATTCCCAGGATTCTTTTAACTGGTTTCATGAAACTTTTCATCTACTCTAAAAAGTATCTCTGCTCTTTTTGCCAGCCTTTTTTAGTGGTAAAGGCACTTGAATTGGCAAAAATATTTACCCCCCCCCTTTTAGGAACTACCACTTCAAAAGGGATGATTTCATCACAATCCTCTCTTTTGATGAGTTTTGTCTAGGGAGAAGGATGAAGGTCTTACAGTAGTTCTGTCCCCTTGAAGTGACAATTGCCACTTTAAAAGAAAAAACCCAATCAAAGCATTTGGTCACAAGTGGCAAATAGTTCAGTACTGATTCTATACTATTTGGCCATGACTTCCTCCAAAGAATAGATGGTACCATTCATTTGTTTTTCTAGGAGGATCTCTCTCTCTCTCTCTCTCTCTCTCTCTCTCTCTCTCTCTCTCCCTCCCTCCCTCCCTCCCTCCCTTCCTCCCTCTCTCTCTCTCTCTCTCTGAAGCTTTGCCCCATCTGCTTCAGAAATGGCAAATTTGATGCCAAAAATCTAACCACCTGGAAAATCTAGCACAGAACTGGAGGAAATCAGGGCTTCCAAGCCCTCGGTTAGAGAATCCCCCGCCCCCATTGCCCACTGCTGCTGAGAATTAAATTTTTAAAAACTGTGAGACTGGCTGCAGCATTCTGATCTAAATTGGGCACTGCACCCATGGGAACTGGGGGGGGGGGAACCACCACAAGTGGGTCTGCCACAGGTTGAGGACACCAGACCCCACCTGTGTACTCTGTAATGGCTGAATGGCTATCCAGTCAGACACTGGGGCCACACATGTAAATTCCTCTCAGAAGTTACAATTGTACCAGTCAGCTCATTTTTCCAAGATGAGAGAAGCAGGGGAAATAACTCCCACACCACACCTCCTACCTCCAAAACAGCTGATCAATATTATTGCAGCTTTATCTGATTGAGCTTTTTGCCCACACTGCCTCAGAAGATGGATCAAGGGAGGAATTGCCCACATAGCAACCTTTTGCATGTATTGATTGTATTTCTCCGTCTCTCTCCATCCCCTCCTCTCCCTTTCAAAATCATAGACTCCTACACATCCAAGGCTTTTAGAGTGGGTTAAGGTGAAATTTGATTGTTAACCATCTAAACAACAACAATAGAACAAGAATAATATCCAAGGCAAAAATTAAGATGATGGTTCTCTCGGTAAAATGCAACTGCTGATTCTAATACAGAACACCCTCTGGAAGAGGTGAGGGCTTTTTCCAGCCTCTGGAAGTTGGAGACAGAAGTAAATAGGCAAAACCCTCTATGGCTAGGTAATGCAGCCACTGTGCTTCAGCTAAGGGCACTTGCAAAACGGCCTCCTTAAACAATCTCAAGAGCATCAAAAATGATATATATGGAATGATAGATCCAGGCGGGTAACTCTGTTGGTTTGAAGCAGTAGAACAAAGTTTGAGTCCAGTAGCACCTTTAAGACCAACAAAGTTTTATTCAAGGTATGAGCTTTCGTGTGCACACGTACTTCTTCAGATACAATCAAGAATTCATTCAGATACAATGAATTCGTTGTATCTGAAGAAGTATGCGTGCATGCGAAAGTTCATATCTTGAATAAAACTTTGTTGGTCTTAAAGGTGCCACTGCACTCAAACTTTGTTATATATGGGATGAGGCATTCCTACAGATCAGCCGGACCCAGACCATGTAACACTTTAAACCTTGTTCATGGCTATACCCCTCTTTTGGACTGCCCCCGTCTCAGTACTGAACTGCTAACGATTTTGAAACAACAGCAAAATGACAGTGGAATCTCTTCATTTTGATAGTCTCTATGAAAAAAGGAAGAAACAATCCCAGTTCTGAAAACATTGTATATTCCAGTCCATTTAAAAAGCAGGTATGTCTAAATATGTTCCCCATGTTTGTATTTATTTTTGTTTTGTTTAACACAATACTGTTGTTTTTGCAACAGAAATCTTACTGGATGATATTACTGAATACATGCAGGATTCATGCGGGTGATCCTGTCCAATTGTAATTGCCATCTTGAGGATTGTGTTATTGGGATCTACTGGCTTTAATTATAATTATATGTGGTGTTTTAGCCTATTGTAACCTGACCCGAGCCTGCTTGTAGGGGAGGGCAGGATAGAAATACAATAAAATAAATAAATTTAATATAAATAAATAAATAAACCATAATGGAATATAGACAGGGATCTTGTGGTGCCTTAGAGACTCACACAGTTTTATTCTAGCATAAGCTTTTATGGACTAGAGCCCCTTTCTTCAAATGCTAGGCATGAATGCTCACTGTACTGTCATTTTAAGTAGAAAAAACAGAACTCAAATGACAGGTTAAGGGGGCATGAAATGTAGGGGGAAAGTGTGGAATGTAATTAGGTAAAATTAAAATCTAATTGGGGAAAATACAGAGACCATTCACTCGTTAAGCTAAGTTAATTGACACCTGTAAGTGTGTGTGGAGTGACAGGTTTTGGGATTAAAAAAAAATCTCACTATAACACTAGCTAAGTCTTGGTTCAACTCCGGGGCCGGGGCAGGGGTGTGAAAACTTTGAAGAGATCCGAGTTCTGCCATTCCAGAGAGGAGTTTCCCTTTGAAATTCATTTCTTGAAGAAATTCATTCCTTGAGATCAGAAACAGAGCATCAAAGTGTTCTTCAGTTCATTTCTGAACACTGCGGTTTTTAATGACAGATTGGAGTCCATTTGTACTTTCTCCTAACCTGAGTTGAGCCAGGATTTTGGATAGTTAACTTGGGCAAAGGATAGAATAAGGAAGAGGGCCCTCAGTAAGTGTTAGAGAAGGAACATAAGAGGGTTTATAGCTCAGTCTTGGTGCTGTGAATTGCCTTAGGAAAAACAGCTTCTTTCTCATAATTCATGTACTTCATTTTTATCCTGTTCTTCCTACAAAGAGCTCAGAGCTGCTGTGTATGACTGCAGGCAAGTCTCATCCAAGTAGTATGCAGAGCCCAGCCTCCTTAGCTGTAGCAGTAGAACTGCTACACTCCATATGGTTCCTTATGGCCCAACTAGACATGATGTTTGTCATGGAGACTGGTAGCCATTCGCCAGCTGTCAGTCCCCATGGAGTGCCACAGGGCCCTGATTCTGGTCAGGACTGCGGTGCAGGGGGAGGAGGGGCTCTTGCCTGCCCCCATGCAGTTTGCTGACCTGAAATGGTACTTGGGGGGGATCATTCATCCTCCAATGCAATTTCAGATGGGGAAAATGCCATGAGGAGGAAAGAGGAACCCTTCCTGCTGCACCATGATCTTAACCAAATTTAAGGCCCTGCAGGAATTTTAGAGGGCATTTTTCATGGGAATTGGTAGCTGGCATACATCTGGTTAAGAAAAAGGGGGAGGGAGACAACAACAAAATCAACCCAGAGAAGCAGATAAGGTAACAGTTAAGTAGTTAGGCTCCAGGATTATACAAATAAAGAAATCCAAACTAAAAATAATTTTAATAATAAATAATACATGTTAATAATATCCTAGTGGGTATAGCCTTGACCTAGATAGCCCAGGATAGCCCGGTCTCATCAGATCCTGGAAGCTAAGCAGGGTCAGCCCTGGTCAATATCTGGATGGGAGGCCTCCAAGGAATACCAGGGTTGCGATGCAGAGGCAGGCAATGCCAAACCACCTCTGAACGTCTCTTGCCTTGAAAACCCCATGGGGTTGCCATAAATCAGCTGTGACTTGACAACAAAAGAAAAAAAATCTGGCATAGGGCTGCCAGTCCCCATGGAGAACAGATGCCAAACATCCTGCCGCCTTGAGCCTCTAGAGACTGTCTTCTCTGGGAAGGCAGGAAGCCCATGCCAGTGGGGCATTAGATCAGCACATGCTGGAACACCACACTCGTGGAATGTGAGGATCAGAAAAGCAGAAACTTCACTAACTTCTGATCTCTGGCGTTGGAGCCATCTGCATGCAATCAGGAATTCGTACAACAGCGAATTCATATCAGCGTACTCACATTTGCCCCTAAAACTGAGGGCAACATAGTAGAAAAAAGACGCTGGACCTTCACCAGCTGCTCCAGTCCATTACTTTCTCTTAATGCACTCGACAAAGCCAACTTGCTGACTGCATAAGGGCATCATATGAATTGAATTTTGCAAATTGTGTTGGCTGAACCAGTGGAAGCTAGTGGCAATAAAGTGTATCTGGTTTTAATTAAATTTGCCCCTAAACGTCTGCCTGGATCCAAATTGCTTCCTCAGCTTCATCCAAAAGCCATTCAGAATAGCACCAGGTCCCTTTGACAAATTGTTAGTTTAATGATTACAAGCACTATCCTGATTGCCTGGCTGCAGATCTTGAGAGCCTCACCTCTTCACCGGCCCCTTGTTTCTGTTCCTCCCAGAGGCAGCATGCTCATTATTCATCTGCTGTGTCTGCTGTGAATGAAAGGGATGTCTCTCTCTGTGTATCCTTGCAGAGTTGGCTTACCGCTGTGGAGCGGTTACCATTCCTGCTCCCCCCCCCCCAGCTCGCAACCTTAGATGCAAATCGGTAATGTTATCCCCATATTATACATGGGAGAACGGAGAATGAAATCACGGAGCTTTGCCTAGGCCATTTAATGAAGGGCTGAGTACAGAGGGAAATTAATAGCAAGCTGGGGTGGCAGGGGGTGGGTGGGAGATGAGGAATTCCAGGCCTCATCAGGGCACCTGTGAAGGTTTCTCCCCCTTTCTTTGGGAAGTCATGTTTATCTTCATTCCTGAGATGACCCCCACACACACCAAGGTGTAAAGATGCCTCCCTTATCCCTGGGTGTCCCCATTTTGCTGTATTCTTCATCCACATAGTGATATGTGGCATCTGTATAGAGCCAGTTTGATGTAGTGGGTAAGTGCACAAACTGTAATCTGGGAGAACCGGGTTTGATTCCCTACTCCTTCGCTTGCAGCTGCCAGATGACCCTGGGCAGGGGCATAGAGTTTTGTAAATTCGGGGGGGCGGGGGCTCTTTAGTGTGCGTGCTTGCTGGGGTGATGTCCCCCCCCCCCCCCGCTGGGAAACCTCCGCGTCCTTCAGAGGCCCACCAGTCGCTGCTGCCGGGGCCTCCCCCCCCCACTCCTTCCCTCTCCCTTCGCCGGGAAAAGAGGGAGGGAGAGGAAAGGATGGAAGAGTGGCCAGGCGGGGGGGGGGGGGGAAGGAAGGAGAGGCACCGGCAGCAGCAGCTGCCAGCTTCGGAAGGGCCCCAGGAGGCGCAGCAGCAGGCGCTACATTTTCCCGGGGGGGGCTCAGTCCCCCCCAGGAAATTTCAGGGGAGGCTCGAGCCCCCCCCCCCCCGTAGTCTACGCCTATGACCCTGGGCAAGCCATAGTTCTGTCAGAGCTGTTCTTGAAAGAGCAGTTCTCTGGAGAGCTCTCCCAACCCCACCTACCTTATGGGTTGTCTGTTGTGGGTAGGGAAAGGGAAAGGAAATTGTTAGCTGCTCTGAGACTCCTTTGGGTAGCGAAGGGCAGTGTATAAATCCAATCTCTTCTTCTTCTATAGCTCCTTAAGTATTCTAAGTTCATCACTTGCATTATCTTGCTATAGCAGTCACATAAGCCCTGGTGTATACCGCACAGGACAATGAGGTGGTAGAACGAGAATCCCAGAGTGGCTGCAGCCCTGCAGAACACACCTGTTGGATTCCAGTTTTGAATGCTTCTTCACACATGCGCAGACATGCATAAAAGCCCTTTATGCAACTGGAAAACTAGCACCACATGACTCTGTGATCGTCCCTCTGTATTCTTATGTGATGTCCATCATACCACCTCAAGCTTTGTAGCACCTCATTCCTACCTCATTCTTCTGGATGCATAATTAAGTCCTGAGAGCAATCACCATTCACAGTGAAGGATCAAGAGGAGCCAGCATGGTGTGTTAATTACAATGCTGGGATCCAAGAGAACTTCATGGCCCTCTCTGCCAAGAAGCTTGTGCATGGGGGACGGGGACAGACTTGGGCCAGTCATACTCTCTCAGCCTAGCCTACCTTGTGATTACTGTGGTGTATTTATTGTATATCTTACAACAGAACAGTCTGATTCCCCCCCTGTGATATTTGTGTGTGTTGGTTTAATCTTATGAGATAGAGTCCCTGCTGACATGAATTGCATTAATAAACTCAGTGTGTCATTTCAGGCTCTGCTGTGAAAAGGATATATGCACAGAGATAACAAACAGAGGTAAGAGCATATATTCAATTTGTCTGGCAAATGGAAATTCCTTTATCACTCGCATTAGGTTTATTCATCAAACTTACTTTTTACCTTTATTTAATGACTGCTTAATATTTGGAACTGTGACACCCCTTCACCATTCACACAGAGTGCCTGTCTCCCTCTACAAATCTCTCTTTTTCAGATTATGAGTTAAAAGTAGGTCAGAATGTCACACTGGTCACACTTCTGGTCTCTTTTAAAATATACAGAGAGTTATGGCCATCTCACACCTCAGGTTCTCTCTCTTTCTCCCAGAGACATCCACACAGACTGAGTGGCTCAGCCCCCCTTAATAATCAGCTCTCACTCACACAGGCCTATTGGCATTGGGGCTAAAACACTGTTCCAATCACTCGCTGACAACATTCATTCATATTCTATAATATAAATATAGACCAAGATATTTAATTGTGTGTGTGTTTCTTTCCCTTAGACGTGCAGCCAACAGGGTTAATCAGAACAAGAAACATTTGTTAATGATAAGAAGAATGTTTCATTCCCATGGAACTTTTGAACTGAGGTCCTATTCCTACAGCTTGGATCTTTCAGTTATAAATTTTCAGCTTGCTCTAAGCAGCTCTTCTACTCAGTTCTACTCAGTCAGAAAAGCTTTTTCACCTCAGTGCCTAAGCAGTCAACTTCTAACTCTTAACTGACGTTTTCCAATTGCTGTTTTTCACATCTCCGTCTCTCAGCATTCCATCAGCTCTCATTGGTTGCTCTTAGAGAGAGGCGGAACCTAGCCTGTTCATCACAGAACCTTAGAAGCAGTCACTTCCTAAACCTTTGGAAAATCATTTTTCATATTCATATTAAGTGGTTTTATTTTGAGTTTCTAGGGTAAGCAGCTTTGATACTCTTATAAAGCAGATTATACATTTGTTAAATAATGTAAAAAAAGAAAGCTCACCTGCCAAAAACCTAGGGAGGACCACTCGCACAAATATGGAGGTATATCACAATTTTTGAAAAATCTATGATTTTCTCCTAAAGTCACTTTCAAACACACTTCCTTGTAAGTGTGTTTAGGATGGCAGCAATTAGCACTGGCCCGGGCCCCCATATGGGTACCATCAATTCAACACATCTAACGCTTAGAAAATCTTCTCTCTCTGGAAGCTTCTTATATAATATATTGATGGATATGTTATGATGCCTATCCTAATTTATATGAAACAAGGCACTATATTCCAGTTCTGAAAGGATTCCCTCAGCTGAGGAAAATTGGCTTTTCTGTTTTGATAGTGGTTGTGTGTTGTTCTAGAGACCACTGTGTGCATCTGCATGCCCTTTCAAATGGTTCTGTTTCCTTAAAACAACTAGTTAACTGGAATCAGCTCACAACATTTCAAAGATATGAATATAAAGAAGGTTGTTCACTGAGATGTGGAGAAATACTAATTAACTATCAGATCTATACAGGATCTGCTAACTGTCATCTGTAAACCAAGCCTTGCACCTCTTAACTACTACCATCTTTACCTAGAGAAGAAATTGCCTGTTGTTTTATTAATGACTATGACCTTCATACTCAGGGCACCTCATTATTCCCTTCTATAGGAATTTTACATCTAAAATTAGCTTCCTCCCTCCCCTCCCAGAGCATATTGAGCCAACAGGGTGTTGTTTTTATCATGGGTGCTATCTGCACTTTCTTTTCCAATTATTTCTTTTGTATGTTCATTACCAAATTATTTAAACATCCCAAGAGATGAGAGTTTATTGAGCTTGATTTCATAAGAAAAATATTTTACACATACACTTGTCCTGTTTGTTAGGAACGTTCCCCTGGTTGTACTACAGACATTTTGTTACCGTCCAACAAATTACTGGATTATGTTTAAAAGTGCTGATTATGCACTAATCTATGTGATATTTATTTAATTAGTTCTGATTTTTTTGGGTCCATTATTCCCTATGGGGGATTCTTTCCAAGGGGCTAGAGTAGCTGTTTTTCAAGAAAATGCCACCAAAATTGCAAGGAACCTGCTACTGCCTGTCCACCAAGGACCCCTCATGTTTCAGTTTGATTGGATCAAGGGGTCCAGTCTACAGGCCTTTGAATAAGGTGTCCCTAGCCATCCTACATATCTCCACTGTTTTCTATGTGGGGAAATATTCCATGCTTTCACCAGAGCAAAAAAGCCAGTAGCCAAACACACAGAACAACCAGTGGCCAAAAGCCTCCAAATGCAAACAGAACCAACAAGTCCAGGAGAACCAATGTCAACCCAGAGAATCACAGCAGAACCATGGGCCAATGTGGCAGAACCAACTGAACCAATGTCAAACCAGAAAATCCAAGTCCAGCCAACCTGGAAAGACCTGGAAAGCCAGTTCTGACACAGACACTGTAAAACTGAAGAAAAACAATCCTGGGAGCCTTTAAATGCCAGCCCTGAATATTATTGTACAATTCGAAATATTTCTGGAATTTTTTAGGACCTGTTTATTGGTATTCTAAAAAAAATCCTGAATACCATCCATGCACCCAAATATATATATAAAAATACTTTGGAGGTATATTCAGGTATCCAAGTGGTATTCAGACTGGAAACATCTGAATACATACCCCTATTTGCGGCCCAAAAGTCCAAAGTGGTGGCGACATATTACCTTGTGCAAAGAAATGTACTGTCTCCACTGAAGGTTATGCACAGACTTAGCCCAAGAATTTGTAAAAGAAAGCACAGGAAATACCAGCATGGCATGGGAAGAACCAGTATGGTATAATGGCTAACGTGTTCGACTAGGAGAAGGGAAGACCCAAGTTTGAATCCCTACTTAGTCATAAAGGTCAGTTTATGACCTTGTGCTAGTCACACTCTCTCTCTCTTTCAGCCTGACCTGCCTCACAGGTTTGATATAATGATAAAATAGAGGAAGCAAAAA
The DNA here is from genome assembly GCA_029233225.1 of Lepidodactylus listeri. Lineage (NCBI taxonomy): Eukaryota > Metazoa > Chordata > Lepidosauria > Squamata > Gekkonidae > Lepidodactylus > Lepidodactylus listeri. Next base: position 28,926,919 of record JARCFY010000009.1, read on the forward strand.
AATTGGAACCCCTAGACTCAAAATGCGATAGAAGAAGAAGAAGAAGAAGAAGAAGAAGAAGAAGAAGAAGAGATTGGATTTATACCCTGCCCTTTACTACCCAAGGGAGTCTCAGAGCAGTTTACCAACTCCTTACCCTTCTCTTCCCCACAACAGACACCCTGTGAGGTAGGTGGGGCTGAGAGAGCTCTGACAGAATTGCTCTTTTTCAAGAACAGCTGTGCCAGAGCTATGGCATGCCTAAAGCCTAAAGCAGGTGCAAGTGGAGAAGTGGGGAATCAAACCCGGTTTTCCCAGATTAGAGTCCGTGCACTTAACCACTACACCAAACTGGCTCTCAATACATAAATACATAGAAAAGAAACTCACTGATATTTCCTTCCCTTCTGTTTTAATATCTGAAGCTGCCCTTATGTATATGTGATTTTGGTTTAAACAGGCTATTGTTGCATACAAATACAATGCAAGGAGAAGGGAAAGTCTGGCAATTGTTTGCACATAGACCTCATTACTTGGAAGATAATTTACAATGAAGCAGCAGCTGACTGATTAATATCTCAATTACATATTAACCAATTGTTTCAGGTGGTGACGATATTCGTATCACTGTCTTGAAACAAATCATTGTCCAGCTTGTATAGGGAAAACAGGGTCCACTACTCCAAACCTTCTAAAACTCCTCTGTGCTCTAGGACTGGGACACACCAACTCTTCTTCCTTAGATTTCCTTTGATTCTTCATCACTGTTACCAACACCCCAGGGGCACTAAGGTTCTTTGACTTGTGTGGCTAGCCGATAAACCACATAGTTAACACAATCATCCACGTAGTAAAGGGTAATAAAAGTATTTATTCAAATAAGGAACGTCTCACAGCAAAGTTCAGTGTGAATGTTCAAATTGTTACAGCCGGGAGCCTGCTTATATGCTCTTGTTGTTCCTCCTCATTTTACATCATCACTGACATCATTTAGACATGCATAGTTCACTTTCCTTTGTTTAAAAATCCATCAATCACATATTGGACACATAGGATGTCATTTGGCTGTATTTCAAGCTTTGTAGTGCAGGTGTAGTACTCATCCTGCTCATTATATTTGATTTACAACTTTGTTTACTTCTTTGGCTCTACTCCCAGACTTTTCTTCACCTTTGAATGAACTTTATACACACAGAGAAACTAAATTCATTTTTCAGTATCAAATATATTAATTCTATTACAATATTGGTTTCTTTTACATCAATTCAGTATGTGTAACAGCATAACAGCATTCATAATACAGATTATTTCTATTGAAATACATCTGATGGATTTGATTATGAAACATAGCATTTCTAATATTTTTAACTTTCTATAAGCACCTTTCAATATTGCAAAGTAGTCTATATCATAAAGCTTTTATAGATATTCTGATATACCTTTTATTCTTGATTTTTGGTCCATCAGGAAATTTTACAGAATATTTCTGATAATTTTAAAAGTTTATTGAAGTGTTTAATTTGGAAAACATACCAGTTTACTTTAACCAGCAGGAGACACCATTCTACAATACAAAGTCTGTATTCTTAATTGACCCTTTTTTAATTGATGTCAAGTGTCATGATTTAAGATCCATCTGCACCCTTTTTAATGAGCAAATGTGTATGACCTCATCCGCTTGTTAGTAGCTTGGTACAAACTTCAATCTACGCAGTTAGGTTCTTTAGCTGACCTGCAATTGACTTCTGTTTTTGGCTGGATTCTTTATACACCTAGTCAGTTCTGAGTGTACAATGAAAGCTCAATAACTTTCTATAGCAAAGCATATAAAGGATAGTTGCTTTTATACATTGCTAATAATATAAGGCTTTCTCTTTTCCAATAATCATTTAGAGACCTTATTATTCCTAGGACTTCACTCTTAGTTATAAGCATTCAATATGTACTTTTAACAATTATGCTTTTCTATAAAAGCACCTTAAAAGCTTAGATATTTTTTTTATTCAAACTACAACTGAACTTTTATTCAACTCTATGAATCTTGGCAGGCATCTTAATCATAAATTCTAATGTTGTGCTTTCCAATTAGAATTACTGGCATTACCAATTAAATTCATATAAACGTCTATACAAACCAGGAGAGTCTTTTCTATTTAGAATAATCTGCAAAAAGCCAAAGGTAACATATAGGTATTGCTTATTGATATGTTTAAGCTTACTCAAAACTACTAATAGTTCAATATTAATATGTTAAAACATGAGAGAAAGAACAACACTATAATTTTCTCTTTGCTGAAATAAACTTCTGACCTCATTCTCTTAAAGTAGAGAAGTCTTCATAAATCTCCACTTTTGACAGGTCTTAGTCCAATTAAAAGATGACAATAACACCTGTTACTTCTAGTTAGGAAAAACTTCCTGTCAATTAAAAAAGATTTAAACTGTTATACAACTGTTTTACAACTCTTTACAACTGTTCTTAGTGTTAGAAACTGTTTGCTAATTCTCCAGGAAAGCCCCAAATAATTTCTCCCAAAGGTCCCCTGGAATTCAGCAATAATCAATAAAAAAAATCATTTGAACCCTGAGCACGTCCTACATCACTCTCCATATAACACCTTTTTAAAAACCAGCATCCACATGTTAACCATTCTAGATCACTTCTTACATCTGAACCAGTGGGCTGTAACTAGTAAAAATTTATATCACTCCAAATTGCAGAATTCCATTATGTCTGTTCACTTTCAATTTTCTGGCTCAGTTTATTAGTTTTCCTCTCCTAATTTTATGGCTTTTGTTCACATATTCTTGTCTTGAAGAATGTGATGACAGAACTGTGTGTTATTGTGATCTTCCCACCCACATTTTTTTTTAAAAAAACAAAACTGGCTGGAATGCTGGGGCTGCAGTTTTAAAGGGGAAACTCAAAGGATGGTGTGGAGGGGTTAATTCTTTATCCTAGTCATATTTTCTGCTCAAAATTGCCACACCAAAGCTGCTTTTACCACCTAGAGGAGAAAACTTACAGGTACCATCAATAACGTTTCTACCTCCAATGCACAACAAAAGTGACACGGATCTTCTATCGCTTACAGGATCTGACGTTCAACAAATCATTCATTCAGGCACATTCCAATCTGCACATAGAAGTTTACTCATAAATATGCCTTTTTCATATTCCCTGTAGATCAGGTTTCTTCTGTTTACTCTGTCGTGTGAATGAAGTTGTACATCTGTCAGTCTCCATCTGCAGAAGAGGACCCCAGTATTAGCAAACTCAGATAGGCCAAGCTGAGCATGAAGACAAGAAAATGTCCTTGTCAAAGCAGCCTTCCCACTGACACCACTTCTCTTCAGATGCTCTCCTTTCAGTGTTGTCCCCATGGACCCTAAGTGACAAGATAGCAGTAATGTTTTCCTTCTGGTTTTACTTCGAAGTTTGCTACTAGAGAACTGTAGTGCCATCCTAAGTGAAGTTGAACTCTTCAAAGACCACAAATTCCAATATAGTTAGACAGCTGTAACTTCTATAGTAGAAGGTTGTAAAGGATGGCACTTGATCCTTTTTGAAATTTAAATCTCTACTAGTATAGAGCCATTCATTGTCACTTTTAATAGTGAGAAGAGCCATATCACTTTCACATCAATATAACATACTGCCTTGTCCCAGGCATGGGCCACCAGCTTCTTCCAAGGAAAGGGATTATCAGATTCCCTAAGTTATACTCCATTATTGTTTGGCAGTTGAATTAGGACTTGGGGTCTGATTTGGCTGTCTATCCAAGAAGAAAGTTGGGGTGTAAACAGCATTTTGTATAAGGAAATTCCTCTTGAGATTTATGAGTAGATGTATTTTAAAAATTGATTAAATAGTTTTCCCCAAAGAAAAAAGTATTATTTATGCTATGTTGCCTTTCCACAAAAACACAACAGACCAGTAGCATTTGTTTGCAACGTAAAACTATCCCTATTCATATTGAAAAGGGTTTTTTTTTTAATTGTCAGCCAAAAAAAGAGCTGTTTTGGAAAGGTATTTTTGTATCTGTGTTGTATAAGGAATGTATCTATATGCTTCAACACAACTTTGGTCTGCTGAAAAATGGTGAGGGCAGGTTGGCTTGGATCCTAACTAGATGGGTGCAAGGATTTCTGCTCATAGAGCATGGTTTCCCCTCCCCCCACCTCCTGCAGCAGTCCAATATACCTCCCCACCCTGTTCTTGGAGGAGAGGGGATCCCCAGGAACAAGGTTTCTGGGAAGCATTTTGGGCTCCTGTAGAAAGAGGAAGGTGGATTGTAGAAGAACACCATATTCCAAGACTGTCATTTCTGCCCAGGTATATATTTTCCAGTAAGACAGAACTCCAAAATCCCATGGAAAATTTGAAAGAAGTAGTTTCCCTAAGCATCTTCTCAGTGCATACATTGACATAGCTACATCTGTGTCACCAGAGATGTGACCCTGTGACACGAATTACTTTTTATAGCAAGTTCAGTAAGAAATGTAACAAAAACTAGAAGCCCTGAGATTAAGCCACAACAGATTTTTTTAGTCCTTGGTATTTTATTAAAGTTTAATTCTTGTTATTTTATGTATATTGTGAATAAATATATATGTTGTGTATATGAATTGTTGAAAGTTGACAGTTTTACAAAAAAAAGTGGGGGAATAAGATATAAATATTTTCTCTAAGCAAAAGGCAGAAGAAAGTGGGAGGCGAAGGAGTTTTTGTTCCTTGCTGTTAAAATACTATGGTTATTCAAAGTTGCAGTTTGAGGGATGTTACAAGAACATCTCTCGTTCGTCAAGATTAATAATTATGTACTAATTTTAGCTCTTTTTTTCCTAAGAACCATCCAACTGTATCTTTGTACAGTGTATTTGAATGTAAATCAGTGATAATTATCTGCACCTATTAGCATGATTACAAAATACAATGTTTACACAGACTATTTGGATTCCTGTGTTTGTTTAATATGATTCCCTGGGTAAAAGATAAACAAAATACTAAGTTCTACAGGTGCAGCCCGAATCCTATGTGTGTTTACTTGGAAACAAGTCCCACTGCCTCTCTTCCTAGTGAGTGGGCTTTGATTGCAGCCTTTGTACCACGCATGCATCTCAAATCAATTTTTTGTGGAGAAAAGAATAAATGAAGCTTAAATTCATCTTTGACTCCTAACGGTCAATAGTTGAGGGCATGAAGCTATCAAATTTTGCCCTTCCCCCAACATGTTCAGGTTGGCTCACATTATTCTCCCCTAGCTTCTTTTTCTTCACAATAACTATATGAGGTAAATTAGGAGAATAAGAGGGACAAGCTCAGTCAGTGAGTTTCATGGCAGATTAACAATTTAAACCTGCATCTCCAGACCCAGTTCAACACTCTAACTACTCCACCTAGCTTTCATTAGCATGTGCTAGTTCAGGGGTCCCCAGCCTTTTTTGACCTTGCAAGCACATTTGGAATTCTGATACAACATGGTGGGCAAAGACACAAAATGGCTCTTGCCAGAGGTGCAGCCAGCCACAAAATGGCTGCTGCAGCTTACCCTCAGTCACACAGTGAAGTTCCTTTTTGCTGTGGTGGCACTGCTGTCATAGCAATGTTTTTAAAAATCTGTCTAGCCAATCAAATCTCCAGTGGCCAATCAGAAGCCTTGCTGGGCAAAAGCCCCACCTGGCCCTGCCCACTTTCTAAAACACTTGGCGGGCACCAGGAAAGGCCTTGTTGGGACCTCTTTGTTAGCTATATATCAAACTGATGTTTAAGATGATAGCTTCAGACCCTGTGAAGACATGGGGCTGCTTCAAAAATTGATGCCTCATATAGATGGTGACTAGAAAGCAGTCACATAAACACACAGGGTTGGATCCATCCAGCTTTTCTGCTGGTGAAAAGGGGGCTTTTGTACATGGACGTACCGCATTGGACAGCAGCTGTTGTAAGGGACATAAGGGACAGCAGCTGTTGAAAGAAGGGGAATTGAGCAAGACTGGCTGAAGAAGATAATTGGATCCGACCCACTATATGCAACAACAAACCAAAGCATATTGAGTGACACTGAGCATGCTGTCCTTGCTCCATTCCAAAACTGTACAACCCCCATTCCCTCCATACAGTTACCCAAATGTGGGCACAGTGCCATCAGATGTACAAATACCAGCACGGTCCCTGTCAAATGGTCCCAACCTAAGGTTGTTATTCTATGTGTTGAGGTCCCTTCCTTCCCCTAACCCCCGCCCCAGGCTGTACACCCCAGTTCTCCAGAACTTTTACAACCCAAGACTGACAACCCAATCACAGGAACAGCAGCCCACAAACACAACAGTGTCTACATTAGGGTTGCCAAGTCCCTCAGAGAAGCCAGCAGGGATGGGAGGTACACTTACAGGGATCAGGGATGAACACCAGAAATTAACACGCTGTGCATACCTGATCCAGAAGTGATTATGCACATCAGGGCCTGGGGGGGGGGGGACACTGGTTTTTGGGTAAACCTCTATGGTAGCATTAGCTTCTACCATAGAACTTTGCCCAAAAACCAGAGCGTCCCCCCCCATGTGCCTATATCACTTCCAGGTCACGTAGGCACGTTAATTTCTAACATTCTTGTCTTTGGGGGGGGGGGTAATTTACTCCCCGCTGGCCAGCTGGCTGGTGGTGGAGAGGTGGGGGCTGAAAGGAGACCCCCCCACCCCCAGTGGGGGGTCTAGCATTCCTAGCCTATATTCAGACAAAGGCACATGCAAGCAGGCAAGGCTTGTATGCCCAGCCAGAAGCAAGAGGTTGAGCCAGTCTGCTCATGATCCCCCCCCCCATGCATACTGGTTTGTCCTGTATGTGTTATGAACTAGGGTTGCTAGCCCCCTGCTGGAAGTTGTGGATTCCCTGCCCCCAAAGCCCTGCTCCCACTGCTGATCAGCTGGCTGGTGGGAGGACTTACCAGGACCAGGAGGGAGTCCCAGGCTATGTCACCGGTGATGTGGTGATGTCATTTCTGGCGTGTACTGAAAATGACATTATCACATGGCAACATGGGAATCACATGATATATGGACAAAAACGCTATGGCAATAGCCATTTTTACCATGGAGTCATGGCCAAATACCAGAGCATTTCCACTATGTCTCAACATGATGACGTCACTTCCATCTGGTAAGTCCCCACCCCACCCCCACTGGTTGCCAGTTATGAACAGCGATTTTGGGGCAATATCCTAAGTTGAAACCTAAGCAGATAAATTATCTAAGTTGAAACCTAAGCAGATAAACCTGTACTACTACTACTACTACTACTACTACTACTACTACTACTACTTACTTACTTATTTATTTATTTATTTATTTATTTATTTGTTCGATTTATAGGCCGCTCTCCCTGCTATTTGCAGGCCCAGAGCTGCTAACAATATTTTATTATTATTATTATTATTATTATTATTATTATTATTATTATTATTATTTCACATTTTAAAGGAATTTCCAGTTGCAGCTGACTGAAATCTTCCCCATAAGATGTTTGTTCATGGCTTTGTCTTGCTTCCCTTTCTGAAAAGTGGCTTCAAAGAAATCCATAGTTTTACGCATTTCTTCCAACTGTTTTGAAGCTGAAGCAGGGGGGAATCTCTCTGGCATGAGTAGGCCTTTGGAGTTGTTTATGTTCTGCTTCTAGTGAGAGTTCAGTCAACAGTTCAATATTCTGAATATGTGATTCAAGACCTGTGACTGCTTGACAAAACACCACCATATGTTTTCTATTCCTTGACTAGATAACAAATGTGAGCACCTTCTGTGTGGTACCTGTGGTCAATAAGTGCATGAATAAAAGATTCCTCATCCTCTGCTCTCCAAACTAAAATGGCTTTTTAACATTTTAGAAGCTTCCAGTCTAGGATACAAGAGCTCTGCTGGAGCAGACCAAGGGTCTAGCTAATCCAGGATCCTATTTTCTACTACATCAAAGCTCTGAGGAGCTGCAAAGTAGGGCACAAGGGGAAAGCTCTCCCCACGGTTGCCTCCCAGCAGTTAATATGCAGAGGTAGTGCAGAAATACTAGTCTGCAAAAAACTAGGCAGGCCCAAGGGCTAGATTGGGGTGGGGGGTTTCTGAAGAGCCACCATGGGCCCACAGATAAAATTCTCTGGGCCTCCTTTATGATACAAAAAGCCTACCCTTACATCACAGTAACCTACCTGGGACCCCAGAGTGATAAGCCCCCCCCCCACCCATTTTGTGCTCCCCCCGTAGGCTTACTTGTAATGCCACTTCTCCAAGAACAACCTCATACCTATTATTGGTTTAGCACAGATCAGGGTTGCCAACCTCCAAGTGAAGCCTAGATCTCCTAGAATTAGAAATGATCTCCAGGTTACAGAGACTGGTTGCCCTGAAGAAAATGGCTACTTTGGAGGGTGGACTCTACAGCATTATGTCCCACTGATGTCCCTCCCCAGGAATTTTCCAACCCAGAGCTGGCAACCCTGGCACAGATTCTCACCTGCAGCAGCAAGTGATAGGCTTGCCAATTCTGGCAGTAGCAGGGCTCCATTGCAATGATTAATTTCTTGGGGCAGAGGGCAGGATATGGGGATCCCCTGTCTGGATGTACCACCTTCTCTTCTGGAAGCGCTACACCCCAAATTCCTGAGGTTTGGAATCTCTCTGAGATTACTCGGCAGAGAAGAAAAGGGGTTTCATAATTATTTAAGGGCACTCCCGTCAATTCCCACTTTGTATTTTCCAAGGTTATATGCAGGCATTGAAAACAGACATTGGAACTGAGCCTTGGTGTAAATTAAGCTCTGACACCTGAAGAAGTTAAAGATGCAGCAGTTCAGGTGTTCACTTAAAATACCCAGCCATCAGCCTCTCCTACACTTGCAATGGGGCAATGTCATTGCATAAAGTCTGGGGCTATTGCAAATGCATGTAGATATCACCTTTTGTGCTGATTCGTTCTTCTTCTTTTTTTTACAAACAGAGCATTCAAAAATCAAACTTCCCTTTCTTCCTACATCCATGTTTTCTCGAGTTCAGGACCTCACATGATTGCATCAGTGATTTGTTCACAATTTAATACCTGGTATTTTTGGCCACTGTGTGACGAAGTGTTGGACTGGATGGGCCATTGACCTGATCCAACATTGGTTTCTCTTATGTTCTTATGTTCTTAAGCAGTATTCCAAGCTGTTTTGGGGCTGTGCAGGGGTGGCTCTCTGTATGATGACTGACAGGTAGCCTTTGTTGGTCAGTGCATATTCACTGACTCCTTGGATTACATTTGCCCCAAAGCCATCATGGACTGTCCATTCATCATTTAAAATCAGGTACATTTGGAGTTTGTGTGCAGCTTCTGTGCCTGCACAGTTTGTGTAATGTAGGAGTCCCCAACTTTTTTGAGCCTGCATGCAACCTTTGGAATTTTGACACAGGGTGCCAAAGGAGGTGAAGCCAGCCACAAAATGTCAGGTCATGCATAATTTTAACAGCCACTCTTTAGCATTTCAGGCAGAAGCTCTGTTTAACATGAAGGCAGTGTGACAATGGCCATATGCAAACCATCTGCAGTGCAGCTCAGAACAATATCAAGTGTTCAACGAAAAGAAAACATTGTATTTTTGAGTTTTCAAGGGTGCTACTTGCAATTTCTACTCAAATTACAATTTGAACAAAGGAGTGTTTACTCATGAATCACTTTATTGACTATTCCCATGTCTCCATTTCTCTCACACACACACAATTCAGTGAGAGAGAATTGGGTAACAGAAGGACTGGTACAGAACTAGAATTTTATTAATGTCTTCAGCAATGAGGAAATGGGTGTGCAGTCCCAGGTCAGAGCTCCAAAAACACACCTAACATGCCCAGCTATCTCATTACTATAAGGCTTTTTGAACATTTAGCCTTGAGAACACAGAGCAAGTGAAGGCAAAACTAATTCTCAGCTTTTCTCCAGAGCAGCTGGTTCAAGTGGAATCAATGCTACTTTCCCAAGCATTTCTCTACATATTCAGGAAAGCCGGTTTGGCAGTTTATCAGGATGGACACACTACATTTGAAGGGTGTTTGTTTGTTGTGCTATAGCTAACAGACATTTGTTTCACCTGAATGGCCTCGTGGTCAAATAGGTTTCGGCTGTCTTCCAACAAGAAGGATAGGAAATGTCCTTTACTTTGGCAGAGCAGACAATGGACCAAATTGCCATTTGACAGCTGCCATTTTGCCAGTAAAAATCACTGTGTATGGTGATGGTGCTGGAGTTTTGTTGTCCTTAAGATGGTGGCTGGGTAAAGTTGCCCTATGCCAGCAAACCCCAGGAGTTTTTTTGTGTGGGTGGAGCTTGGGGACAGGGCACATCACTGATGTTATAATGTCAATTCCTGGTGAACATCTCTGAGTAACAGATCTGGGTAAGTTACCTCCATGCTTGAGAAGAGATGAATGAAGCATACCAACAGGGTCTCAGTTAATTACTCTTAGCATTCCACAATTTACATACATTTACACATCAGTCTCCTATTTTGAAATATTTATTTGCTTCACTGTGTTTCCCCCTGTAATTAAATCCATACGAATGGTGACCATATAAGCTTAGCTTGTTATTCCTGCTTGGTCTTTGCATCTGTTAAAACATCTTCATCATGCTGTATGCTAATTTGCGGTTCACCCTCTGCCTATATGTATGGACTGTTAACTTCCATTTCAATGATCTGAGGAAGTATGCACACAAAAGTTCATACCTTGAATAAAACTTTGTTGGTCTTAAAGGTGCCACTGGACTCAAACGTCATTCTGTCTCTAAGTAATGTCACAGCCACTACACACACACACACACACACACAGAGGAACTTCCTCAGACAGTCACCCAGAAAGTGACATCACAGCATCTACAACACCCTCCTCTTTATCTCTTGCTGCTCGATCAAGGGAGTGCAGGCAATGAAGTGTGGGAGCAGGTGTGACAGGTCTTTTTTATCTACTGATGAGGACCTACAAATCCTTCTATGATTTTGGGGGGAACAGGTTTGTTTTAAATTATAAACCCTCCCCTCAGTTACCAGGTATGCTTGAGGCAGCAAGTGTATAGGAATAGGCTTGCTGCCATGAGGTGAGTTTTGTGGTGAGCAAATAGAATACAGAGATCACTGAGGCAGAACTTGTATATTAAAAATACCGAAGATTCATTTATTTACAAGATGGTTTCAAGGTGATTGGTGTTAGAACTTTTGTGCAGTATTCGAGAAAATTCAAAGTTATGGATCTTGCTTTCTGGAAAGAAGAGACTACTTCCTCTAGTTTATAATTTTTATTACTAAAGGATAAAGGGAAACGGGATTAGCTACAAATGAACAAAACATGCTTTCTAAGGAGCTGCATTGTGCTCCGTCTACACAGTAAGACATTCTTCAACAAAGTGAGAGATTACAATGGAGGATCTCTCCTTCTTCTTGACCCCTGAAAGGAAACACCTGATATCACTGACCAATCAGCAGAACAGAACACTTTTAGTTTTCCCAGGCTAAAGTGAATGGCTGTTTTCCCCTTCAGGTGCAGGAATGCCTCATGTCGGTCACAACAGACACTTGCCCACTGTGGGCAGACAACCAGCAAATGTATGGTTGAAATCTAATCACTTTATTATGCTCAGAGGCTCCTGTACTATGGCAGATTCACAAATGGAGTTTGCTGAATTTCCTCCCAGTGTATCCCACAGACCATGGTGTTTTTCAGACTGCAGGTGCCGTTCACGTTTTCACTCATGTTGTGGCAATTCTGATGATCGCACTATTGGTGGGATCAGTTCAGACTTCCTTCATGATTCCATCTGTTTTCTTTTTTTTTGTTGGGGTTTTTTTTGCACATGTGTTGAAGTGTTTGAGCATTTCAGCAGCCTCGTTTGCTCCACCTGTCTTACATGAGATTAACCCCATTTACTCTTGTGCAAAGTGCAGTAGGCTCTCAAACAGCAACACTGAAGTAGAAAAGATAATTTATTTGCTCAATCACTTGGCCCCTGTCATTTTAAAACTGAAAACATGAAAATAATGTAACAAAAAGAAGAAGGGTTTTCCCCGCCGGGGAGAAAGGTGTTGTCAGGATCTACGGATCCTAACAAAGGTTTTCTTCTGTGCTTTGTGTGATTAGTAGTTCATAGTATGCTCTGTACTCAAATTGTAACATTTTGCTATCCCTTTCATGCTGGCTTATGTCCCTACCCCCCCCCCTTTGGTTTATTGCCTGTAGCTTATTGTTTCTAAGGGTTCTGTTCTGTTCAATGTAACCATCTTGTCCGGGAAAGTGGTGACTGCATACTTTCACACATCATGCCAGGACTATCGGCCTTTCATCCTCCTCCTGCATTTCTATCCTCCCTGCCCGAGGAGACACCGGACTTTCTTATCGCTGTGAGAAGGCCTTGGAGAACCATTTGTTATGCATAAAACGGGCACATCTGAAGAGGCCAGTTCAAGAGGGGAAATTTACAACTTCACACTTTACCCTCTTTCCTGTGGGAAGCTAAACGGTCAAGAGACTTTAGCCTGCGGTTTTTCCCTTTATGTGATTGGTCAGTTATGGGGAATTCAAATTGTACTGAGGGGTATATTAGTCCTGTTCCTGTTGTATGCCTTATCTCAAATAAACTTCCGAGGACCTGTAATGTAGTATTAGGAAATAAAGAACTCTGTTTCATCAACAAAGGTCTGATCCTTGACTGCATAGAGCAGAAGCCTCACAGGTGTGAAGGGTCAAGAGACAATCTGGTGGATTTTACACGTGATTTTACAGGAGCACCATTGGCTTCAGTATGTCCACTATCATGTAAAGCAAGAGGGGAACATGATTTCAGCTTTCTCAGGTTGGAGAGAGAGGCAGAGAGAGGAGACTAGACCACACACACACACACTCATACTCACAAGGTAGAGCAAAGAAGACAATGCCCCCAATGAGAATGACAGCTTGTTTCAATGCAGGCACCTTCAATCTTTGAAACGTTTCTCCACTGGAATGCAATTAAAAAAAAAAAAAACACCCAAACCTGCTCACTCCTAGGAATGGGGGGGAAACAGGGAAGATAAGAGACAATGGTGGGATGTTTACAAAGTTGTCTGAACGCAAGAAAAACACACTCTCATTGGGTACTGCAAGTGGATTTTTAAGACAATGTGAAAGACACCCTGCTCAGGCTGGACTGGCTGGCAATACTGGGCAGCAATAGGGCTGCCAGCCCCCAGGTGGGGCCTGGGGATCTCCCACTTTTACAATTGATCTCCAGCTGACAGAAATCAGCTCCCCTGGAGAAAATGGCTGCTTTGAAGGGTGGACTCTATGGCATTCTACCATGCGGAGGCCCCTCCCCTCCCCAAACCCCGCCCTCTCCTGGCTCCACCCCCAAAGTCTCCCGGTATTTTCCAACCCAGACTTGGCAACCCTAGGCAGCAGCTAACTGAACTTCACAGATTAAATTCTGGACCACCTTTTTATTTTAGTTTCCTGAACCTTTAATGGTAGAATAACACCTTATGTTTAGTTCTGTTATCATTTTAAAAGACTTCTTTTATTTTCCAAATGCAACCACAGGGCTGCTTTTTGGAAGGGGAGAACAGATACTTTTCCCCCTCTGCAGTGAATTCTGGGAACTGCAGTTCCCAAACTGTACTAAGAGGAAGGAAAGAAGTAGAGAAATAAAGAATGTTGTAGGGATGACAGCACAAGGATTTTCTTTCCTCTTGGCTCTGCCGTTGCCACTGCATCACTTCACAATCACAGGACACATAAAATGAGATAGAGTAGAATACAATGGGGGGAATTCCTGTCCTAAATTTACCATTCAAACTAGAGAAGAATTTAGCAGCTGGAAAGTTTCAAGGCAGGTACAACCTTGGTCATCATCTCTCAGATTAGGCAAATGTCATAATGGAGAAGTGGGGTAAGACCATTGAATTCAGAGTCTAAAACTACCAACTTGCACCACTGGTTGGAAACAAAATGAAAAAAACTCTGGGGGAGGCAAGAGTTCAGGAAAAAGTCCCTATGGGTTCATCCTTTGCCCTGTAAATGTTGTAATAATTAGGTATTTACCATCTCTAACCAGTAGACGGGGCTAGACTATTTCCTTACTTTTTAGTATACTATATATCACTATTTTGTTGTTTGCTCTGAAATGGTTTTATTGTGGTATGCTAGACTTAGAGAAAACTTGCAGTAGGTTAAATAATATCTATTTATTTGGGCATTTCTCCTGACTTGGAAGGCCCATGCTAGCCTGCTCTCATCAGATCTTGGAAGCTAAGCAGAGTCAGCCCTAGTAAGTATTTGGATGGGGAAACCACCAAATGTTCCTACACAGGGGAAGGCAATGGCGAACTACCTCTGCTCATCTCTTGCCTTGAAAACCCTACAGGATCACCATATGTCAGCTGTGACTTGATGGCTTTTGCACACGGGCAATTCACAGTGTACTGCAGCCTCTAAGCCTTAAGGTGTTTAACACTTTTTAAAACATACCAATTCTATTAAAATATAATTTAAGATAAAAGGGAAGGGTGTGGGGACTTGAACAATGGAGGGAAGTGATTCCAAAAATGCCATTTGTTCTCACTCATCAAGACTGCCTACCTGGAGCCCTGATCATAATATAAGTGTACCATCTATGAATGGCTTAATCGGATTGCAATATTCTGATGTGGGATGGCCCACACTAGTCTGATCTTGTCATATCTTGGCCAATTAGTACTTGGGATGGGTGACCACCAAGGAAGTCCAGGGTTGCTATGCAGGCAATGGCAAACCATCTCTGTTCATCTCTTGCCTTGAAAAACCCTATGGGGTTGCCATAAGGTAGCTGTGACTTGACAGCATTTTCCACCACCATAACTGCCACATTGGTTGAATTTGGTGAGGCATTTTTATGTTGCTGAAGTCTTGTTGTTATTATTAAGCCTGCACTGGGGGTGAGAGCTCCTGAGAAACATGTTCAATTTTTTTAAAGGATTCCCTTTTTGGTGATTTTTTTTCAGGCACTGCAACAAAAAGAGAGCAGAAGTGTTCACTCATTTAGACAATGAAGACTTCATTTGCCGTCAGGGATTTTGGTCATGCAGCTAATCGGTCTGACTATACGTTGGCATCCTGTTCTTTATGTGATCCCTAATTGACTAGGGTTGTGGTCACATGCACCATTTGAAGCAGAAGGGAAGCAAGGCTATTTCCTCTGGAGGAATTTGACACGCAGTTGTGAAATCACACAGCCCTTTGTAGCTGCGGGCTCAGCCCATCACTGTGTGATCAGATGCAACTGCGAGTGATTCTCTCTCTCTCTCTCTCTCTCTCTCTCTCTCTCTCTCTCTCTGCTGTTTGTTTCCCTTGTGCATAAACGAGGAATCGCACTTCCGCACTGAGGGCCCCTATGAAGTATGCGATGATGCGCATACTGTGAAGGGGGGAATGGCACAGAGTCAGGATGGCATGATCAGACCATCCCGATGGCATGAGAGCGTGCTTGAGTGATCAGACAGGGAAAGTCCATCTGTGGCCCATCGGAACCCCGTTAGAGCTGGACTTTCTCCAGTGTCTTTTAACTCCACTTCCATGGCGGAGCAGCACGGGTTGCCGATGACTGCAGGACGCTTCCCAGATGTTGCTGTCTGATTTCCCTTTAGATCCGTCAGGCATTCACATCTAAAGGTGTGTGCGATCAGAGCCTAGGATTGCTATCATAACTATTCCTTTTTAAAAAAGAAGAGGGAGAATCAATAAATATAAGGAGGAAATGGCACTGAAGCAGCAACAGAATTTGTTTCAATGAGCTGACATAAAATACATTTAAACTCTCAGCATTGTGGGCTTCAGGGGAAATACATCAGGGGGCCCAAAGGTATTGCTTTTTACTGTACGTTGCCACTACTTAGTCATTTGTACTTCTCTACTTACTGAGTAAGACTGGTTTGTGTTAGCTGAATGATTCAGCCATTCATAAATCTAGTGACTTTGTATGGCTCTTCCCCCACCCCCTGAGGCACTGAGTTTACTTTATCACTGGACTCTAGACCTTGGTATAAACATCAGTGTTTCTGAAGATGAATGTCCAGAAAGAGACTTCCACCTTGACAGAAAGAACAGCAAGGTGATGAGTCTGTTACTGACAGTCCTTTGGAGGGCATTAATAACACCTGCAAAAGCCACAATAATACAGACTGATCATCCCCCCTGTTAATTTATTGGGGCCTGCATTCATCTTGACAAACTTCAAGGCTGCTTCTCCACAGCTGCACTCAAAGGTTCTACAAACAAAGGTGCAACCAGCATGCCAAAGAGGAGATGAATACCCCTCTTAGCCATTTCAGCTTTTCTTATTTTGGTTGCAGAGACTAGAATACTGAAGCACTTGGAAGCTATCTGCTGCTGCATGGAATCCACTCAGCCCACAACCATGAAGGTCCTGTGGCCCTCCTAACCACTCAGGTCTTGTTCAAAGTATCTCCTGAAGTACTGTAGTCTCCCCATTGTCTTCTCCTTCATTACAACCAGGTTAATGGCATCAAACATTATCCCTGTGTTTTCCACCAAGGTGTGATGTCTCTTCTGTTTCGTACAGCAGTGGCAGCAGAATTCCAGCATCCTGCAATGACCCAGTACAGATCTGTAGAATTTCTATGTTACCATGTCCCATGACCTCCTCAAGCCTGGCTCAGAAGGGTCCTCCTCTGAGGAAGGGGCAGAGTCCCTGGGCCTCTTCATCCCAACAAAGACCAGCACCACCACCACCTATGGCTGCCAGCTCAGGGTTGGAAAATTCTTGGAGATTTTGGTGGGAGAGCCCAGTTTGGGGGAGGGGACAGGGAGGGACTCCTGCAGATCATACTGTCCACCCTCCAAAGCAAAAGAAAGAATAACAGCTATACAATGGAACAAGCAAAAAAAACCCTACAGCTGAGTGCACACTGCAATAATGAAACAAAATAGTGAAAACATAAAGTGATGCAAAATTATCAATTTAATACAGTAGACAATAAATAAGAGGTCCAAAACTAGTTCAACGACGCATCCGGTAACAATATCTGTTTCTGAAAATCTTCATCAGGCGAGGATCATCATACAGCTTTGTATGAGACTAATGGAATAACATCCAAAAGAACAAATCCTATAAGGCCAGGCTAGTCAGAGTTTTGCAAATTTTAGCTCGCTCAGAGGCTTAGTGAGGGCAACATGCCAGGTGCTGTGGCACTGTTCTTGTTTTTCAGTATCCCTAGGCTTACATCCAGCCACTGAATGCTTGTTGGGGTGGAGGAAGAATCTAAAAGTGAGTCATTGGACAGCAGCAAAGGCCAATATGTCTTTTTGCACCCCGCTCTGAATAGAAATAGTTTATACGTTTGGTGTAGTGGTGTAGTGTAGTGGTGTAGTGTAGAGAACTAGTTTGGTGTAGTGGTTAAGTGCGCGGACTCTAATCTGGGAGAACCGGGTTTGATTCCCCACTCCTCCACTTGCACCTGGCTGGATGACCTTAGGCAAGCCATAGCTCTGTACCAGCTGTTCCCTCAAGGACAGCTTGGGAAAGAGCTCTCTCAGCCCCACCTACCTCACAGGGTGCCTGTTGTGGGAGGGAAAGGAGTTTGTAAGCCGCTCTGAGACTCCTTAGTGCTGCATCTGGGATCTCCCCCTGGACAGAAATTACTAACTATGACATAAGGTAAAGGTAAAGGTTTCCCTTGCTCATTTCCATTTCCAAACTGAAGAGCCATCACTGTCTAAAGACATTTCCATGGTCATGTGGCCAGCATGACTAAACGCCAAGGTGCACAGAACACTGTTACCTTCTCACCGAAGTGGAACCTATGTATCTACTTGCAGTTTCTTGCTTTCTAACTGCTAGGTTGGCAGGAGCTGGGGCCAGAGACAGGAGCTCACTTGATCACGCAGCACTCGGGTTTTGAACTGCCAAACTACAGACCTTCCAGTCTGCTGCTCAGCATCTTAACCTCTGAGACACTGCAGCCCCCAATTATGACATAGTGCTTGTGAAAAGCCAGAAGTGGTTTAGGTAGGATTTCCATCCCCCTGATGGGGCTTACCTGCATTCAGGGGGCCCAATCCACTGCCACTCAGCTGGCCAGAGGAGGAGTCTCACCCCTGAGCAGCCCTGTCTGTGCTGACATGCCTGGTGCAATGACATCACCTGGATGTGACATCATCATGAAGGGCATATTGTGAGGGGGAGTGTGCTAGCATCTGAGAAAAAACTCTATGGTAACCAAAGACTCTAGGAAGAAGAAAGGAGACCACCACCACCGCTCCGCCGGAAGAAAGTAAGGACTTGGAAACTCTAGGTATAGAAATGAAATGCAGTGCTTCAAAGTCTTGTCCACTAAACTGTACTGGCTCTGCAACATTGTTTGAGGCTATGTCATTAAGTTCCAGAACAAACAAAGAGATAGGAATAAGAATCCCGCAATGAAATGGTAGGGGGTAGGTGACTTCTCTCATTTAATAGGTTCATGTATTATTCTCCACTGCTGATCTCTCCTGCATGAAAATTCCCTTTGGATCCATGCAGAGAAGTAATAATAACACACTGATAATTAATGCACAAATAAACTGTGTTGCTATTTTTTTTGTCCACAACGGAGTAAACCCATACAAAAAAGGTGGTGTTAGTATTTCCTCAGCTGTAGCTAGATAAAATTAGAACAAGTAGAAAGCTCCTTTTTAAAAAAAATTAGGAAAGCCATGGATCCTGCCTCTGGCTGCCTGGATAAACTTTGACTCCGGCAATTGCTCTAGCGTCTGTGTATATGTGTTTCTAATGCCTACATAACTATATTTGCTCAAACGTTTTTCCTCCTATGTTTGTTTTGATCTCTTTTCTACTGGATTGAGAAGCCGTGTTCTCCTTAGCTGTTTGCAAATACTTTCAATATCCATATCAAGGATATTTTACGCATGATGCAGAATGAGAAGATGGTGATTTCTTCTGTTTCTCTGGGAGACTGGAGGGGAGAGATTTACCTGAACAGTGTCGCACATCACCACAATGTCACTTCCAACTGCAGTGATGTCACTTCTTGTTACACAGCTGGAGGCAATGTGGCAGAGTTTCAGGGCACTGTTACAGCTCCCCCTCCACGCCCCAGTGCCCTATGGAATGGTGACAAGGGACCAAGACCCAGTGGCTGTCCTCCAAGTGGGAAACCTGGCCTCCCTATTTGTAGTAATCATGATCTACATAGTGTGGGTGACACTTGATGATATACAAGACAAATACAGAATTATATAAGAAGGTTATTCACTGGACATTAGGACTACATCACTATTTGCTAAGGATTATAGAAATACATTCGGAATAAGTAGATTCGAGACCAGTAGTACCTTGGAGACCAACAAGATTTTTGGGTTATAACCTTTCAAGAGTCAGAGCTCCCTTCATCCGATACCTTCATTAGCATCTAACAAGAGGAGCTTTGACTCTTGAAAGATACTACCCCGAAAATCTTGTTGGCCTCTAAGGTGCTGTTGGACTTGAACCTAGCTCTTCTACTGCAGACCAGTAGAGCAACCCTCTGAAAGTACATTTGGAATGTAACTTATCAAAATTTGACCCATATACCTTGAAAGGGAAACTAATCCAAATTACATTGTGGAATTCCCAGCCATAGAAAGTGGTGGTGGCTACAAGCACAGACAGCTTCAAGAAATGATTTAACATCTGGAGCAGAGATCCATGAGTGGCTTTTAGCTGCAAGGTATAGATGGAACACTCTGTCTGGGGCAGTGATGCTCCGTATTCTTGGTACTTGGGGGGCAACAGTGGGAGGGCTTCTGGAGTTCTGGCCCTGCTGGTGGAACTCCTGATGGCACCTGGGGTCTGGCCACTGTGTGATGCAGTGTTGGACTGGATGGGCCATTGGCTTGATCCAATATGGCTTCTATTATGTTCTTATGTAAATTACCTCTGACAATGAGAAGCATTCAGGGAAGTTTGGAAATCCTTGGAGTTCCTGCACATCACTTGCTGATGTTATTTCTGTTTGATCAGAGTGGGGTAGTACCAAATGTGGCTCCTGAGCCATGGTATGGCCTTGACAGGGAAATTCTCCCCATTGTGGCTTCTTTATCAGTGCAGCATTGTAACCAAGCACGTAAAGAATGCAATATATATTTCTTTAGACCAGGGGGTCCCCAACCTTTTTGAGCCTGTGGGTGCCGACACAGTGTGGTGGGCACAGCCACAAAATGGCTGCCACAGCTTACCTCCAGTCAAGCAGTGAAGATCCTTGTGCTGTGGTGACAGGTGCCGTCGAAGCAACATTTTTAAAAAACCTACACAGCCAGTCAGAAACTTTGCTGGAGGAAGCCTCACCTGGCTCCATCCACTTTCTAAAGACACTTGGTGGGAACCAGGTAAAAGGTGCTGGGGGTGCCAGAGTGTCCATAGGCGCCATGTTGGGGACCCATGGTTTAGATATTTATACCCACATTTTGTCCCAATGGAGGTCCTAAGCAGCTTAAAACATTATTCTTGCATCCTCCATTTTACCTTAACACAAATCCTGACGTATTTAAGGCTGAGAGTTGGGGTGTGGCATTTTGGGGGGTTGGGTATATTGAACCTGGAAAATATCAGTATTTCAAAATATTTCCAAATAATATTGGTATGGTATTGGGATTCGGGAAATAATCAGGATTGCCATTTTTTTTTTGCTCCGTTATACCCTCTGGGGCTATAATGGAGACTCAATCTGGACATATCTGGGGCTCTAGGGGCCTGTTTTTGTAGGTAGAGGCACCAAATTTTCAGCGTACTCCTCAACCCAACCCAAGTTTCAGAAAGATTGGACCAGAGGATCTAATCCTCAGAACTCCAGAAGGAGGTGTCCCCAACCTCCATTGTTTCCAATGGAGGAAAAAGCATGTAAAGGGACACAGTCCTTTTAAATGCTTCTCCAAGCCACGCTGTGAGTCCAGAGCAGCCTTCTGGGTGAACTCATTGCTTTGAAAAGGTATGGAACTCGCTGCTTGCAAAAGGCATAGAGGGAAAAAAAGGCTTTAAATGCTTTACCCCCCCCCCCCCTCCATGCCTTGCAAAAGTCACAGCTGAGCTGCAAAGAGCTGTCAGCTCCATGCTGCCCCAGCTGATTCTCTCTTGCAGCTCCCAGCACAGAGCTGAGAGATCTGTCTGCACCACCTCAACTGGGGCTGGCTCGTGGTATAGCTGACCCAAACAAAAACCCACTTTTTCAGCCTCAGCTATATCAGTAGCTGGATACAAATCTTTGTTTGGCTTAAGTGATACCAGAAAAATACCGATGAGGTATTTTTCGGGTATTTATTCGGTTCGGTTTATACTGAATGCACACTCCTAGTTGAGAGTAACTGGCCCTAGGGCATGCAGCCAGTTTCTAAGGCAAAGTGGAGGCTTGAACCTGGGTCTCCCAGATCCTAATTTGACATTCTAACCACAATACCACGCAGATGGTCAAGGGAGAAGTAATTTTAAACTAACACCTAAGTCTTTGGCTACAGGCTTCTAGTCTCTGACTAAAGGCCTTCAGCCAAACAGTGTGAGTAGAGAATTCTTTTAAACAGTTCCAGTTTTATATTTAAGATAAGAACTGGAAGCTGTTGGCCTTGTTTTGATGCTTGACACTTATGGATATTCAGTTGCTTTATATGAGAATGTATTCTGGGTGCCAAAGTATTCATGAACTTAGTATCATTTAAAGTATAGGAAAATGAACTTTTAAAACAAAATTCCCAATAGAACTGGCATTTCAAAGGAAACCTACCCACACTATGAAAAATAAAATAATTAAGTATAGCCTGAGGAGCTGAATGTAAATGAGTTCTTCAGAAGCCTTGTTGGTATCCTAGAACATCCTTCAATAAGCTGTAGATCTACTCTGTCATACCCACAAGCCAACAATTACAATACTACTTTAATCTAAAACTTTTACTGATTTGGATGCCTAATGCTGAGGTTTATAGTGCCTTGACAGGGGAATATTACCTCTGTGTAGGAAGAGGAACAAATTAGCCTCTTTCTTCTTCCAAAACAAATTCATATGGATAAATTGCACATTTACCTCATGATGGGAGAAGCCGTTTCTCAATCCCACAAGCTCCTTTTTGAAGTATAAGGCAGGAATGTCCAAATAGTGAGCTGATAAAGTCCCAGAACTAATATGTAAATAAGAAAAAAGGGGGGAAAGAGAGTATGACAGATCCCGTACACTTCCCTCCCTTTTAAGCGAGATTTTCCCTCTGGTTTTCTTTTGTGTCCTTTCACAAAAGCCCTGATAGCATGTATTCTCTTTAAAGTAACTTTAGCAGTCCCACCCTGTGTCAGTAATATGTAATGGCTATTTTCTCAGCCCAGGACCTGCAGGAAGGGTTAGTGTCTCCCTTTAACGTAAATGACAGAAAATGAAACTTGAGACACTTTTAAAATTAAAAAATAACAGAAGGGTTTTTTATAAACATAAGGTTGCCACCAGTCCCTGGGTCCAAGTGGGGGAATCCCTGCTTTCGGGGATTTTTCCCTGCCATGGCCCAGATGTCCGCAGTGGAAACCCTGCCCCTAAACAGGAATGTCAGCACATTAGTGACATTGCTTGGGGATGCTCTGGTTTGGGGGCAAAACTCTATGGTTTGAGGGTGAGTTTACCAGAGAGTTTTTCCCAAATCCCAGAGTGTTGCCCTCAGTGTCGCCAATGTGATGATGTCACTTCCAAGTGATGTCCACCCACCCCTGGAATGCTCCCCAATCCCCCCACCGTATCAACAAGAGGACCTAGCAATCCTAATTTAACATCAAGGGTCAGGTGAAGTCAGAAGTTGAAAATATTGAAGTAAAATAGTATAAGCACAAACTATTATTCTTATATCTCAGGCTAGTGAGAATTTCTTGAATTATTGTTCTTTATTTTGAGTCACTTTTGTTCCTGAGTTTTCCCAAACCACTCCAGCACACTTTATTTGTATAATAGCAGAGTTTTTTGGTGCCCAGAAGGCTGGTACCCTCTCCCCGTTACCCAGACCCCTCCTATTGGAACACTAATTTCTGGTGGACTCTTTAGATCTCTCCACACAGTTTTTAACTACACCAGACCAGGGATCTCTGTACCCTTCAGAGATATCACCCTGTTCAACTGTGTAGGGAATCTTCTCTCCCTAGAAGTTTTATCCCCTTTCCTTGGTCTGAATGGGAGTCAGTTTACTTCCCAGTCCTCCTAGCCAACTTTTTCCCAGTTCTCCTGTCTGTGTTGAAACGCTCTCAACTAAGGCTGAAATTAGACTCTCAAGACAGAATTCGGACTTTCTCCAGTCTAGGCTCAAATCGGAATGAATCTCCTCAGCATCCAGCTCTTTCAAGCTGATGCTGACCAATCAGATTGCCCAGAGCAGCCTATCACTCAAGGCTCTCTGGCTCTGTGAAGAATTAACCCTTCACAATCCTGTGGTTTTATATATAGCACTGTTAAGCCTCTTAAAAAGTGCTGTCCATCACAGGGAGCTTTCTGGGATTCAAGCCTAAATAAGAGCCAAATAGGTTGCTTTTTAAAAAAAAAACTGGCCCCTTTTATACCAGTAGTGACTAAGCAACGTGAAGGCTACTGTGATGGACAATGAAGAAGTAGTTTTAAACTAACCACCCAAGTTTTGTCTGTAGTCTTCTGGTGTCTGGCCAAAAACCTGCAACCAAATAGGGTGGATAGAGAACTCTTTTAAACATTTCCAATATATATTTAAGATAAGCACAATAGGCAGATGGCTTTTTTCTGATGTTTGACATGAATCAGATTGCTTTTAATCAAATGTGTTCTGGGTACCAAAGTCAAGTGCAAACATGAACCTGATATTATTTAAAATTTGAAACAGTGAAGTTTTTAAAACAAAATTCCCAGTAGTACTGGCATTTCAAAGGAGAAATCTGTACCTGCTGGTTTTCTGCCCATTACGTAGCTGTTAAAGACTCAGGGAAGAAGCACTGCTTTTGTACTGCCTTTGGCAGAAGGTGCAGCACAAGCCTTGTCATTAAAAACAGATTAGCTGAGATCATTTAGATGTTGGAAGAACCGAAAATGGACTAACAACATTGGCTGTTGGGAGCAATCATACAGCAACATAAATTAAGAGTTGTACTTTCAGGCCTCGTATTGACAGTTTTTAAAAAGACATTCTGCTGGTGGATTCCATAGTGTTTTGGCCCTCCCAGCTTGCCATATTGGGAAGTGGTGGAGTTCAGTCATTTTGAAGAAAACTTTCACTTTCCAGCTGCAGTTCAATTTGCCTCTTCCTGTGAGCCATCATTTCTAGGTTTCAGCCAGAAGTAATATTGACAAGGGTCATTTCGAGCAGGAGCTCAGGGGAGCTCAGCTCTGGGAGTTGGTGCCAGCCCCACCCCCGGGCGGGGAATGCCTGCTTGTGTCATGGCTGCAGCAAAATGACCCTGTCCCCTGGAAAGTTCCCCGTTCCTCTGACCAGCTTTCTGAAGGCTTCAGCCACAACTGAAGCTATCCTCCCAGAATAGTGGTATTTCTGAGGCTTGGATTAGTAGCTGTCCCCTTTCTGCCAGCTCTTTCTTTCTCTCTCTCTCTCTCTCTCTTTCTTTCTTTCTGACATACTTCTGGTGATGTCAGGTGGTGTAACATATGCAAATAGGTTATGCTAATGAGTTATGCTAATGATCTCCTGCACCTCTTTTTCTAGGAAATGACCCCTGATATTGACAGCATCCTTTTTTCCCCATGGTCCATTTCCCATAGTCTCCCAGGGGTTCCAGGCATACACCTTGCAACCCTATCTCCATGGGATGCCTCCAACCTACCACCATTGTTGCTAGGATGACTTAGAATGTTCACAAACACTCTGAGCATCAGTCATAGAATTCTGGTAGTCATAAAATACAGTGGAGAAGAAAAACCATTTGATTCATGGAGAACCTCAGAGACAGGAAGTGCTGGCTACTACAAGGGATTAAGAAATGGGGGGGAGAAATAGGGATTGTAACAGTAGGTAGCCACAGGGGTATGGATTTAAGGAAATAGCTAGATTTTTAAAGAAAAGAACT
The DNA here is from genome assembly GCA_029233225.1 of Lepidodactylus listeri. Lineage (NCBI taxonomy): Eukaryota > Metazoa > Chordata > Lepidosauria > Squamata > Gekkonidae > Lepidodactylus > Lepidodactylus listeri. The sequence continues at coordinate 28,951,967 of JARCFY010000009.1, forward strand.
GTGTGTGTGTGTGTAAGCCCAAAAAACTGCTGGCCGGCAGTGGGCAGAAGCCCCAAAAATTGGGGGAATCCCCACCAGAACCCGGGGTCTGGCAACCCTATTAACATAGGAGATGAAACAACACATGATCCCCCCCCCCGGCATAATTGCTTTTCCATTATCCTAGCAGCCATGCTCTGATAGTGAGGGAAATGTGCTATTCTTTTATTCATAGATGTCACCACAAAGATCAGTAATCATATGACACAAAACAGCTGACAGCACACCACACAGCCAATTATTTAAAAAAATCAAATTCTTACCTGGCTTGGCATACCTTTGGCATACATTTTGAGTCTTGGAGCTGAAAGAGTTTGTATCTAGACTGCCTGCATTTAACATTGCCTCATTCTTTACCTAACTATGAAACATTGAATTCTTTAGGGCTACCAGAGGGTTTCAGGCACTGTCATAGAAAACTTTTTAAATTGATTGCCTACAACTAATCTCCACTTATCACTAGAAAGGAATGAGATGAACCAGCATGTTCCATGTCAGAATGAGGAATGGCTTAAAACAACTTTAATATCAAGGGCAACACAACATTATTGAACAGAAGTCTCCAAGACTGTTCTAAAACTCTATGTGAGTGTGTGTACAGTGATGTCAAGTCGCAGCCAAATTATGGTGACCCAGTAAGGATTTCAGAGCAAGACACGTTCAGAAGTAGTTTGCCATTGGCAGCCTCTTCGTAGCAGCCCTAAGACCCATCTGACTTGCTCATCTTTACTGAGCCATGTTTTCTTCTGAGTCAGGGTGGGTTTTTTTCCAAGATCTCCATCATCTCCATCATCCAATTTAAATTATCTGAGGCATACATCCCCTTTAGTGACTGTAACTCTGAATGTGGAAGCATGGCTGTTTATTCAAAAGGTGCTCACTGAACTTAGCGTAACTGTTCTCCTTTCAATGTACACTATTTATTTTGTCTTCAAATACATGGATAATGGCACACATCAAAGCAGCAGGGATCACCATAAGGTTACATTATGCTGATACAGCAAATTTTGTGTAGCACCTTCTATTCCTCAGTCACAAAAGGCTCAGAGTAGAGTTGCCAGCTCCCAGGTCTGGGCAGGGGATACCCTGCTTTCAGGGACTTTTCCCTGCCATGGACCAGCTGGCCAGTGGGGGAAACACTGCTCCCAGTGGGGGAAACACCGCTTCTAAACAGGGATGTTGCCATGTGATGTCCCCAATGTGATGACCTCACCTGGAAGTGACATCATCATGTTGGGGACATGGTGCAGGGATGCTCTGGTTTTTGGACAAAACCCTATGGTTTGAGGGTGAATTTACCGTAGCGTTTCACCCAAAAACCAGAGTGTCGCCCCTGGCATTGCCAATGTGATGACATCACTTCCAGGTAATGTCATCACATCATGCAACATCCCCACCCACCCCCGGAACACCCCCCCCCAAATCTCCCCACTGAATCAACGAGGGGACTGATGTACTCTAGCTATATAGACTGGTGTTTGTGAACTTTCAGCCTCTCCTATCTTTGAGACAATGAGATGAGTGCAAAACTGTAGTTCACTGAAATCAATGAGCTTGGAAGGGTCAAACTGTCAGACTCCCTGGCCCAGTCACACTCAAGCACACTGTCTTTGGCAGTGAAAAGCTTTATTGATTTATGCAAGCTTCAGGCATGATCAGTACTGTGTATCAGTACTGAAGCATTTTGGCGGGCACCTGCATAGATATAGAAAGTTCAAACTGTAACCCCTCCTAAGGCCCACACATACATCATGTCATGCAGCCAGGCACCCGCATCTCTATCCCCCTTCCCATGGGAATGTATGATCCCATTATCCACTACACAGACTGGCACTGAAAGCTTCAAGGACATCTCCCTGTGAACAGGGGAGAGGCACATCTTGAAAGAACTGTTCTGCCATCTAAGACAGAGTGCTCACACACACACCACATGCACTCCCCCCACCCTAGGAATTCCCCTCCTCCAGCATCTATGGCAAACTATGTGAAGTGAAGTGAAGCTCAAGGATTCACCATGGGTATATCTTGCCCACAGTTTTCTACATTGCCTGGTAACAGCTCTACAGAATTTCTTGGCCTTTCTAGAGTTGCCAGGCCTGTGCCTTGCAGTTCCAGCAGCTTATGGAGGGTGGGGAATAGAGAGGGGGAGCGAAACATAATGCAACAATATCACTTCCAGGTGAAGATCAAAAAGAAATGTTACTGTGTCACATGGCACTCTAGGAGTTCCGCCCAATCTCTATGATAACACTATAAAGTAATGACTACTGAGTAAAGAACACTATTTTGTGCAATGTTATCCTCCCTTCATTTTCCCCTCGCTGCTCCCATTCAAGGAGCATGGAGAGCTTAAAGTGCAGGTGGGTGTTTAACCAAGGGTTGCCAGGTCCCTAACTGTCATCCAGCAGGGGCCCAAAGCTCCATGTCCGGGAATTGGGCCAATATGCCCAGTGTGATGACATCACCCGGAAGTGACATCATCACACTGGACATGCTGTCAAGGGATGCTCTAGCATTCAGCTTTAAAACTTTATGGCACTGTTGCCAACGCCCTAAGGGTGCTAAGGTTCTTTGACTTGTGTGGCTAGCCAATAAACCACACAGTGAAAATGATTATTCAGGCAGTAAAGGGTAACAAAAGTATTTATAAATAAGGAACATCTCACAGCAATGTTCAGCGTGAATGTTCAAATTATTACAGCCGGGAGCCTGCTTATATGCTCTTGTTGCTCCTCCTCATTTTACATCATCACTGACATTATTTAGACATGCATAGTTCACTTTCCTTTGTTTAAAAGTCCATCAATCACATATTGGACACACAGGATGTCATTTGGCAGTATTTCAAGCTTTATAATGCAGGTGTCCCCATTCTGTCATAAAGCTTATTGGGTGACTCTGGCCTCTCACGCTCTTTCAGCCTAACCTACCTGACAGAGTTGTTGTGCGGTTGGAATGGAGGAGGAAGACTGAGGTTAAAATGTAATAGGTAATACACTAGCTAAACCCATAGGTTTATTATCCCATTATTTAAGTATGCACCTTATGTCCTGCTTTAGTAATGGGCTTGGTTTCAAAAACATGTAGGCAAGAAGAGAAAAAGTCATGGTCTCAACAATCTCCTATGTTTGAGAACCTGCCCCTGTTGCATGGCTGGAAATCCGGAGCACACAAGTCATGCCAGGCCTAGTTTAGATCAATAGCATGAAGTTTCCAAAGGACCAAAACCATAGCCAGGGGGTTGGACTTTATTTCCAGGGGGTGGGGAATGGGAAATCTTGTGAATACTTTAAAGGTAAGTAATTTTTTTTCTTACTAGCCATAAGCAATGTATTATATATAATGCAATTAGCAAAGAAAAATGTATAGCCTGATATATTTATGATTTTCAAGTTATTATAGAAACATGTCCACCCACTCCAGTTGCTTCTACACCCAAGCATAGAAAGTTACATAAGACATAAAGTTAGAGTATGTCTGGCACACTAAGGGGCCCTGCACTCTGTTTAAAATGACAAAGAGACTTGTTGTGACACCTTAAAAATGAATATAGACCGAGATGACATTGCTTTTGTGTACCTGCTTTTGTGAGCTAGGGCTGTCTTCATCAGACATGTGACACGTATAAAGTGTTACAGTCATAGTAAAACCCCAAGTGCATTTTTGACTGGTTTTTGTCTGAATAATTATGCTTGTTTTGCTTTGCTTAGTTTGAAAGTTATTTCCTATATTCAGTTTATTTTCCCTCTAACTTCGATACATGTGCTAAGGTACCATGAGGTACAGCAATCTGCATCTCTCTCTCTCTCTCTCTCTCTCCTATTGGTATAATCACCATTTTGCTTGTTGAAAACAAACAGTGCTGTTGTAAGCAGTGTTAAACCCTTCTAAGCACATTGACTTTAATGGACTTAGAAAAGTGCATTGTTGCTTAGGATTCCACTGAAAGGTATGTATACATCTAAATTGCAGAAAATATTCAAATAATACACTTTTATATACCAAATAATGATGCATTTTATGCTATCAATATAGTAAAATAAGTTTAGGTGACCCACTAAGTGTTTATAGAAAGTGGATTGGGCCAGATCAGGGACTGCCAAGCAGGTTTTCGATTGGCCACTGGGGATCAGATTGGATAGGTAGAGCCAGTTTGGTGTAGTGGTTAAGTGCGTAGACTCTAATCTGGGAGAACCGGGTTTGATTCCCCACTCCTCCACTTGTACCTGCTGGATGACCATGGGCAACCCATAGTTCTGGCTCAGCTGTTCTTGGAAAAGAGCAGTTTTGTCAGAGCTCTCTCAGCCCCACCTACCTCACAGGGTGTCTGTTGTGGGGAGGGGAAGGGAAAGGAGATTGTAAGCCACTCTGAGACTCCTTCAGGTAGTGAAGGGCAGGATATAAATCCAATCTCTTCTTCTTCTTCTTCTAAATTAAAATAGCATTGTTTCAGTGGCAGCTGCCACATAGTGTTGGTGTTATTCTCTCTCACCCTTCTTTCCTAGCATATTTTTTCAAATGACATCCCTCTCCCCCCCCCCCCCCCGCATTTGGGCTTTCTCTGTGCGTGTGGTTCCGCCTCTGTCAGCAGCCATTTTGTGGCTGGCTCTACCTCCTATGACAGCCATTTTGTAGTTGTGCCCACTACCCTGTCTCAGAATTCCAAAGGTGCCCACAGGCTCATACAGGCTGGGGATCCCTGCCACAGATGAAAATAGTAAGTACAAGTGAGAAGATGCAGGAAGCGACCAGGAAAAGGAAAGAAAATGAACACTCTGAGCTGACTACAAGCGGAGAACTTTGAACAATGGCTGCTACCGTCATATGGACAATAATGAATATTAACGACTATTGACACTTTATATGGTTTTAGAATGTTTTAATTGTAACATGTTTTAATGTATTCTATCTGTTTTTATGTAAGCCGCCCTGAGCCAGCTTTGGCCGGGAAGGTGAGGTAGAAATTCGATAAACAAGATGCACTCAAAGCAATTTGTGAAACTACAGACTGTGTTCCCCAGCAAGGTTGGGGTACATCAGACCTAACCAGTCCTCCCTTTACGTATTCCTGATCCCAGGTTGGAACTGAAAGGAAGGAACTGTATGTGCCTTTAAAAATTCTAACAAGGGGGGGGGGGGGGGCACGATTTCTGTTAAGTAGTGAAGAAAATTCTCAGTATGAAACAACAAGGCAGTAAGTGGGTCTCCTTCAATAGCTCCTTGCAAATTGACCAGGAAGGTCTGCTTTGTTAAACAGCCTCCTGACAATTTGAGCATTTTGAGGCTAGCCCAGAAATAACAGGCAATTGTATATAGCCTAGTGAGGGGCCTTTATTATTCTAATACCAGCCCTGGAGTGCAGAATCGGAGGCCGCAACCTGCCTCTTTTTCAAAAGCTCTTTGTGGAGGAGTCTGCTGTTTCCCACCTGGTTGCACACTAAGTCAAAGCCGGTGACAAATTTCTTCTCTTTTGAAGCAGTAATCAGACCCTGAACATGCTGGATAAGATCATGCCACTAATCCAAAGTCTAAGAAAATGTCCAAGAAAGCAGGAGCAGTCAGTTCTCACTTGCTTTCAGCCGCACGTTGGGTGGGCTACCTGCAGGTCCAGCTCCTTAATGAAGAAAAGCTAGGCAATGGTCTGGAGTGGCAGATCTGGGGACAGGGCAGCCTTATCCTGCTCTGTCCTGGCCTCCACTGCAGAACCACCACCACACTTCACTTTCTCCTTCCCTCATCTCCCATGCATTTCTGTCAAGTAGGGCTTCCTGAATTGTTGTGAGATTCTCATGTGGGATGCCTTGTGGGTAGGGTTGCCAGGCTGGGGGAGGACAGGGGGGTGACATCACCCACATCACTACGCCACTTCTAAATACAACCTGGAAGTGCCAATGGGTAGCTCTAGGAATCAGCAATCTAGGACTGGATGGGTTTTATGATAAAACCATAGAGTTCCCAGAAATTGCTAGAGCTACGCATTGTCATTTCCAGGATGTACTGAAGCCAGCAGCAATTTTGTTTATTTCCAGCCAGCAAACCTACTTGTTGGGCAAGAAGTGGCTGTGCTGTATTTAAAGATGCCAGGCAACTGATGCAGGAAGGAATGTTGGCTGCTGCAAATGGAGTAGAGGCAGAGGTAGTGGAGGTGATGAGGCAGGCAGACACAGACAGGCAGCAAGCCCAGACAGCTCCCCTTGTGGAGCCACCATTGGCTCCATGCCTGGGGCACTGGGTGGTTTATGCTCCTGGGCTGATGACTACATTACCATTTGTTTTCCATTAAAAAAAGGTTTGGGTTTTGTCCCAGAGGCAAATTAACCAGTTTATTACTGTTCCATAACTATTTCCACAATGATTCAGTTCTTCTATTTTGCAACAGTATAATAGAATTCTTTTTAACTATAAAGCACTAGCATCTTTTATTTCTTCTTTCCATTCTTATCTGCTTTTTTTAAAAAAAGATCATTACATTGCATTGATCAATTGAAGTTGTAACTTTTCCAAATGCAGACAAGTTTTTCCATCCATGTTTTTAAAATTTTGAATATATATGCATTGATTTGCATGATTTTTGTATATTGAGGGAGTCTTCTCTTTGCCAGGACACAGGAAAAAGTACTGTATGTTACAAAGGAGGAGAACTTGACGCAGGACTGCCATTTTGAGAGGCAGCCCTGTGTTTCCTGTAACATAAGGTTCTGTCCCGTGTTCATCACAACCCTAGTATGACTCTGTTTAGGATTGCAAGGCAAAATGAACAAAGGTTTGGAGCACCTCCCCTATGAGGAAAGTCTAAGGAATTTGTGGCTTTTAGTTTAGAGAAGTAAGCTATGGGTGGCAGTAGATTTGACAACCTCCAGGTGAGGACTGGCCATCTAATGGATTTACAACTGATCTCCAGACTACAGAGATCAGTTCCTCTAGAGAAAGTGGCCACTTCCAAGGGTGGGCCCCACGGCATTATACCCTGTTGAGGTCTACCCCCTCCCCAAACCCCTCACTCCCCAGGCTCCACCCCAAATATGCTAGAATTTCCAACATGCATTTGGCATCCTTAGGTGATAGATATAATATAGATTTTGGTGAATGTTTCATCCTTCAGTCTTACTCGTATTCTGCTCCCATCCCATAATGTTTCTCCTTTTTTTACTGTCTTCATTTTGGTTGCAAATTAAGGGATAAAATTGAGTAATGAAGTGTCTGTGGATAGTCACAGTCCATTAACTAAGGTTTTTCTCTTTATGTGTTGTTATGAAGTTTGAATAATTGTCTTGGTGGCCTCGTATGTGTTTAATTATGAAAAAACCATCAATCATCTCTCTTCTAGAGCAAAGTGGTTTTATGATTGCTATGAGTGTGTTGGGAAGTTTGTAAAAGTTATATTTTGATTAAATCTTGGTGCTCTTACTGCCAGCCACAAATTATAGTTTCTGTGCAGATGGTTAGGATTCAAATAACTGTGACTCTCTTTAGGTTGTTGTTGAGAATGTAGAGTTCCATGGGACATACCTCTCCCTCCCCTTCCAGTTGTGCCTCTTTAGTAGCTGAAATCTAATTTTCTTCCTATGCTGACAGATTTCTTGTGCATATTGGATTTGTACTGAATGCTGAAATTGTGCTTACTGTCTGCTATGCTTGGGAACTGGCTCTCACAACTTCGCTAGTACTCCAGAATTCCAAGGAGCTATATGTTATCTAACAATAAAAAATAACTCCTAAACTGAAATATCATACAAATCTAAATACGTTTCATGGGTAAGTTCATTTTAGTGAGTACATTTTTAAAATTCAGGTAGAATTCAAGTAAAATCCAGGACCACTACCTGCTGCATGGCCCCAGTTGTGAGCTTTCGATGGCTGGCAACTGGCAGGAGATGGGAGGACGATGGCATGGGAGCACCAGTATCACACGTAGCATGATTTCACCTGGGGAGACTAGAAGTGTTGTCACATATGGGTTTTCTCCAAAAGTGACACCACAGTATTCACAACTCTGGCAATTTAAAAAAAAATTCTCCTGGAAGAAAGGATTGCCATCAGGAAATCTCCTGTTGTACCAGCAGTTTCTAATGAAGGCCACAGTCTGCACAGGTTTCTTTTGACTTGAGAAGGTTCCAGTTATCTATTTCTCTCTCTTATATCCCACACTTTCTCCAAGGAGATCAGGAACGCAAACCGGGAAGCATACAGAGTTTTACCCTCCATTTTATCCTCCCAACTACACTGTGAGGTTCCAGAAATCACCAACATTTTCTTTAGTGGGAACTAATGAAAAATATCCCAAGATACTTAACTTCCCCAGCATGTTACCAAGTTTTGTTCTGCCCTAGAAAAAGAACAAGAACAAGCAAGAGCACCAGAAATAAAGCTATCAGCTAAGCAGTGCAAAGAAAAACCCTACGATATAATTTTCTTTTTTAAAGCATAGAGCAGAGATCTTTATGCAGTCTTTTCCTGGGTCTTCTAGGGGAGTGCATGAACTACTCCCTACAACTGCCAGCTAGCTACTAGTAGCTTGCCAACTATCGTTGGTGCCCCTTTTCTTAGGCTGATTTTACACCTCCCTTCTAAAGTAGTTTGACTGCTGTCTTTTCCTGTGCTGATTTCACAGTGGTGTGAAATTTCACTCCAGGGGGTTTAAGTGCACTTCGGCTGTTTTTACATCTGACTTTCCCGCTGAAATCATTCTAGTTCCAAAAAAACCTGCCCACACTTCTGTGCGGTGTGAAACCGTGCTGCTACTGAAATGTCCACATCTACTAATTGCCCTCCTGTGGTCAAGCTAGTATTCAACCAGCTTGATTCTGCTTTAAACAATTGCTGTTATTAGGGCACTTAGACCCCCTGGAGTGAAATTTCACACCACTGTGAATTCAGCACAGGAAAAGACAGCAGTCAAACTACTTTAGAGGGGAGGTGTAAAATGACCCTAAGAAACCACAATTGTTTAAAGCAGAATAAAATGGTTTAATACTAGCTTGACCACAGGAGGGCAATTAGTAGATATGGACATTTCAGTGGCAGCACGGTTTCACACCGCACAGAGGTATGGGCAGGTTTTTTTGGAACTAGAATGATTCCAGCGGGAAAGTCAGATGTAAAATCAGCCTTTGACTGAAGAAGGATGACTTCCCAAGGTCACTTGTTGTGCTTCATGACTAGTGACAAAGCGACCATAGATGCCCCAGATCTTAGACCACCAGGAGTGGCAAGGATTGCTGTGTCAGACCCCTTGAGCCACTATACCACAATGACTCTCCTGGGTGCATTTGAGTGTTGGATATATTAATAACTCTATCCTAATGCACTTCCAAGGCATAAGTCATTAAAAGGGGAGGCAGAATAAGTTACAGGCATTACCATTTTTGTAAGACAAAGGTTTTAATGTATTGTTGATGTGAAGTATTAGCTAATTATTCCATGTCTTTAATTATTTGCATGCTTTTAAAACTGCTTAAGGTTTTCATCAAACTTTGGTTAAAATAAATAATAGATCAAGTCAAAATGATTCAGGAACTTCGCTCTAAGATGTTTTTGGATGTCAAGTCATTTTTTATTTGAGACATAAAAGTAATTGTGTAATTAGCAAGAAATACATCACTTCTGTGTTTTTTTAGAATACTAAATTAGTTCCTTCCTTCCTTTCTTTTCTTGCTATTGCCCAGTATAATGGAGCTTTTTCATACATGCAAGCACAGCTAGGGTTACCAGGTCACTCCTAGCAACCAGTGGGGGATGGGGGGGATTTATTAGGAGGAGCAAGGAGGCCCATCCAACCTACGGTGACATGTTTACGTCACTCGCCATGTGACCTGGAAGTGGCACTTCGCTTCTGGGATGCTGGGGTGACACTTTGGTATTTGGGCAAAAACTCTATGGTAAATTTAACTTCTACCATAGAGTTTTTGCCCAAATACCAGAGCGTCGCCTCCGAGGTCGCAGAAGTGATAATGTCACTTCTAAGACACATGGGATGCATGTAGACACGTCACTGCACCTGGAAGGATTTTCCCTCAGGGGGTAAGTTGCCCCCTGCTGGCCTGCTGACTGGTGGTGAGAAGGTGAGGCCTAGAACCAGGGACCCTTGCCTTCACCAGGGGAGGGGGGGTATGGCAACCCTAAGCACGGCCTTAGAGAGCCAGCCTTAGAGAGTCAGTGGGGTGTAGTGGTTAAGAGCAACGGACTCTAGTCTGGAGAGCTGGGTTTGATTCCCCACTTTTCCACATGACATCTGCTGGGTGACTTTGGGCCAATCACAGTTCTCTCATAACTCTCTCAGCCACACCTATCTCAAGGTGTCTGTTGTAGGAAGAAGAAGGGAAGGAGATTGTAAGCTGCTTTGAGACTCCTTAAGGTAGAGAAAAGCAGGATATAAAAACAACTCTTCTTTTTCTTCATCAAATACAAATGTACAATGCCACTGCATCAAAAAAAATCCTGATTCAGAAATCAGAAGAAGGGTTGGGATGGAAGCCTTCTCTCTTTTGGATGGAAATTTTGAAACAAGCCAATCTATATATTCATTCTGGGGTGGTATTGTTCTATAAGAGAATGGTGTTTCATTGGAAGTCTGAAGCCGTCTTAGTGTGCTCTTGGAGCAGAACATAGAATTTCAATGATTAGAATACTGAAGTGCATATATGGACTCATTTGTCTTTAAAATGGGAATTAAAATTATCTATTAAAACAAATAGGCAAATTGTGCTAACTATATCTATATCTATATCTGTTTGTCTGTTTATCTATATATCTGATAAATAATATTCTTGCCCTATCTTACTTCTTTTGCTAAGGACTAGATAAAGGGGAAAATTCCATCTGTATATATACAGTGGGGGACCATGAAAACTTTTGGCGAGTGGAAATCCTGTCTCCATACACCAGGCCCCTTTCCCCAGTGGCCCAGCTTCATTTTCAGCCCCCTATCCCATCACTGCTGCTTGCTCTACTTCCCCAGACATACACACCTATCTCCCTCCTGCTACAACACCCCAAAATACTTTCCTAATTCAGTTTTTTTCCCCTGATGACTGGAATTTTTTTCCCATATTGATATTGCAGAATCCTAAATTCTAGCTGGGACAGGCTCTGTAGCTTTTTTTTGATCCCCACTGGGGCTGACCCTCAGCTATCAGATATCAAGATAAAGACACAGATCCATCAGGTTATTAAGGTTATTAAGCCAGGTTATTAAGCCAACAGAAGACTGATGTGAGTTTATATAAATTCTGATTGATTCGGATTGATCCATAAACTGTCAGGGATATCACATCTCCATCTGAGAGTTTTGCTTCCGGAAATGTGCTTCAAGTTCCACTATTTTATACTCTTTCTGCAAGCTTGATCCAGCTGATGGCTCAAACACAGCAGTTCTGCTGCTTTTGGCAGTTGGCTATTGGTAGTACATCAGACTTTTCTGTTCTAACTCCGGATTTTGGAAATAGGTCCAGACTTGCTTCTCAAGTTACAGTCCTTCTTCTAAGTACCTGACAAATTCAACAGCTGCTGATTTCAGGTCAGACTTGACCATTTTCATCTCTTTCCATCAGGATGGACTCACTACAGGTTTTAAAACAGAGGTTGAGCAGCCATTTGTCAAGGATGCTGTCACTTGTACCAATCAGAAGGTTGAATACAATAATCCCTTGGAGGAGTCCCCTTCCAAAATTCTGTGAATTCATAAATGTCATGTACTGGGGCAAATATTCCCACTTGCTATAGAAGACTGGGGAAGAATGTGAAAGAAGTGCTCCAGTTCGGGCAAGTCCAGCTTCTTGGAACAAAATACGTCAGGAAACTGTCCTGAATAAGTCTCACTGAAAATGAATTGTAACATATAGCTGAGGCCTTAGACTCCTTAATATAGTTACTGAACAAGAAACCTGGCCCTGTGTGATAATATTTTAGGTTGTGCATTGGTAGGTATTTTATGATAGATTGGCTTAATTAAAATTGTTATTACAGCTTGTTTTTCCTGTGTTCCAAAGAAGGCTTACCAAACACAATAATTAAAAACCTGCAGACTTGCTAGAGGGCTTAATTGAAAATTAATTGTATCTGTAGCACAATGAGAAAACTTGTATGATATACATTCTTGGTGGGAACTGAAAAACCCTTAAGGTCTAGCTTTATACTTTTTATCACCTTCTATTTATACTATTAATTAATACTATAATATACTAATGACATTACTGCTAATTCGGTGAGGCACCATTGGTGCCAGCACCACGGGTAAGGAGTCTTGGGGTGATGCTGGATCCCTCGCTTACCATGAAGGCCCCGGTCACCTTGGCTGCCCAATCAGCCTTTTACCATCTTCAGCTAGTCAGGCAGTTGGTTCCCTGTCTGAATCCTTGGGACTTAGCTGTAGTGATCCATGCAATGGTCACTTCACTTCCAGGCTGTATCACTGTAATTCACTCTATGCAGGACTACCCGTGCCCTGGTCCAAAAATTGCAGCTAGTGTAGAATGTGGCAGTATGCTTGCTGACAACGACGCCTTCATGGGCGTGTATTTAGCCAGTGTTGTGCCATCTGTACTGGCTGCCAATCGAATACTGGATCCAGTTCAAGGTTATGGTGTTGACTTTTAAAGCCATATATGGCCTGGGACCATCATACCTAAGGGATCACCTTTCTCCATATGAACCCTGGAGAGCTTTGTGCTCATCTGATCAACACCTCCTGGTGATTCCTGGCCTGAGGAATGTCCGCTTAGACTCAACCAAGGGAGGGGCTTTTTCAGCCCTGGCCCCAACCTGGTGGGACATGCTCCCACTTGAGATCAGTGCCCTGCATGACCTGTTCTGCCAGGCCTGTAAAATGGAGCTGTTCCTCCAGGCTTTTGGTTGAGGTGGTGGACGTTCAACCATTCTGGCCTCCCCTGTTTATGGCCCCTTTCCCAGTGCCTGCTGTTTTAGACAATATTATTGGGCAGTGGAGTTTTCTGGAGTACCTATATTCACCTGACATGAGGCATGGGGTTTGATGATATTGTCTATCATGCCATCGACTGTTTTATTGGTTTTACAGTTTTATTGTTTTATGGACTGCATGCTGTAAGCCGCCCTGAACCCACTTGTGGGATAGGGCAGGGTATAAATTGAATTGATGATGATGGTGATGAGATGATGATGATGATGATGATTAGAGAAGCTCTGTCAATCTTACCTGTTTGCAAGGTGGCACCTTCAAAAGGCCTTGCTCAGATAAGTGAAGTGTCTCGGGAGAGGCCGTTCTGCTGGTACGTGGTCCCAAACCGTGAAGGACTTGGAATGGCTTGGATCCAGGATGAATGGAAGGAGTTTAAGAAAGTGTGTCCTGCTGTTCTCCTAGCAAACTCAAGTGTCCTCCAAAGATCTGCTGCTGATGGTCAAGGGACCTTCCTGAGCAATATGCCACATGGCGTGGTGGAGTGTATCAAGAACAGGGAATCCATGGAGACAAGTTGAGTCAAGCTTCCTCTGCTGATGCAAGAACCTTTTAGAGGACGCCAGGAGAAGGCAGGAAAGATCTGCTACCACAAATCCCTTCTAATTGTGGGAATCTTGATCCAACCCAATGTGTACATTTGTGATAATGAGGTCTGTATCATACTACCTTCAATTCTAAAATTATTTTCTGTTTCCAGACCAAACTCTGTTTTAACAGAGATGAATAGTGGGACGAAAGAAATGAGTCTGTATTCCACAGGCTCTTGTGTATCAGTTTCAACTCTTAAAAACAATAGTTCATTTCCAGCCTTTAGGGTATGAAAATTTAAATCAAAGATAACAAGAAATATGCTCAAATATTGCAACACTGCAAAATAACCCTATTATTTACTCATTAGTGTACAATAGCTCCCTCAGAGTCATTGCAAACTAATTGAAAAATACAGTCAATTGCATTTTGAAAAGTTGCACTTTCCTCCCTTTGGCAACCTTTTATTATACTGAGTCATCTTCTTGAGTCTACTAGGCATCACACTCATCTCCTACAAGTGCAGATTACTGCGTTACATCCAGGGTGTGTAGCAGCTGGGGAAGAATGAGCCAAATCACATCACAGTCCGTCTTGTTGGATCATTATGAATACCTTCATCAACAATGAAAGACCTTGGCACAAATTCTTCAGTAATGGCAAACCTTAGGCTAAGCAACAGGAGTTACCAATTAAGTACTATTCCTAAAGCTTCTCTTCTTTAAAAATCCTATTTTATGTCAGTCATTAACATAATTTAAGTTAGAATCTACCAGAGGTTCAATAAAAGGGAAGAAATGGGGAAGGGGGGTAAGGATTAAAAGGGATAAAACCACTCAGATCTAGCTTAACCTACTGCATTGCAGGAAGGAGAGTTAGCTTGTTTGGCTCCTCATGGTGCTGGGCAGCAAGGCAGTAGAAGCTGCTACCCTTTCCCCAATCTGCCTGGGGCCACCAGCTTGCTGCTTCTCACCATAGAGCCAACCATGACATTGAAGAGCCCAGGGATGGCTGGAGAGGACATTTGTTGCCCTGCGTCCTAAATAGGTGAGAGCTGCAGAACAGAAAGATGAATCATAAGATGGTTGCCTCCTGGAAACATCTTATTTCTCGTCCTTCAGCAATAACCAGATCAGTGAAATCCTGGACCAAAAGCCCATGGTTCAGATTTCTCTGCATTGTTTCTGCAGTCATGCCATATCATACAGATCGCATACTATCACGCTGTCGTATTTGCAGACTTTTAGTCCACGGCCACAGCCACAGGATGGAAATATTTTAATAACTGTAATAAGCGTCAGTATTAGTTGATGATCTGTTCTCTTAGGACAGTGCTACCTGGAAGCTAGAAAGACCAGTGAGGATAGGAATGCAATTTTCTGTTACAGTCACTTATAAATGTTTACAATTCTCATGTTTAAGAAACGAGAAGCAGGCAAAGGGACCAGGGCAGCTGCAGGACCACTTTGGCCTCAGGTGGAGGAAAGGAGCGACACAAATATACCTCCACACAGCAGTTCTCTGGCTCTTATCTCTATATCAAAACAACCAGAGTATCATTCTTCTGCCTTTTAGATGTAGTTTTGCAGCAGCCAAACCCACTACTTGCCTTTTTTTGTCTTGCTCATGAGGGGACCTCTTTCCTGCTCAAGTGACCAGGCTGACTAGAAAGCCAGGAACCTACCACATCTACAACACAGTTACTACTTTTAATGTAGCTGTTATGGCTGCTTTTGCTTCTCCTCCCCTCCAGGGGCATAGCCAGGATTTTTTCTTTGGGGGGGATTTAAATAAGTCGGGGGGCACACGTGTCTCAAGAGCACTTTCCCGGGAGTAAGACCCATTGGATAAAATGGGACTTCCTTCTGAGTAAACCCGCTTCGGATTGCTCTCTCCAAACATTCTTATTTTCTTATCCCTGCACCAAGATGAAAATAGTACTTTTGCAGGTACCTTCCCTGCCCCAACCCCATCCCCCACCCCCAACGAGTATGCTGCACTGCAGCCCACCGGGTTCCAGCAAGCAGAGTGATGAGAGAAAGAGAGAGAGGCGAGAGGTGAGGATTATTCCTGGCAGGGCAGGGTGACAGCTTGGTGCCATGCCAAATAAAAGAAAAAGAGAGAAAGAAGCAAGAGGCTGTGTGGGAATGGAGGGCGGGGCTGGCCGGTGAAGGCAGGGCAGGGTGACAGTGCAGTGCAACCGCGGCACAAAAAATAAAATTAAAAATGTTTTGAACCAGCTGGATGGGAAGTTGGGAGGCCTGGGCAGTAAACTGGGAGGCCTAGCCCCAAGATACCGCACTGTAGCTACCGGACTGCCCCCTTCTTCCTTTTCTCTGTTGTGGATCTTGTCACTAAATTTTAAGTCAATGGCAAGACAGAGCTAACTCCTCATCTCCTGCAGAGCAGAAGGTGAAAAGGAAAAAACCTGATTAATCCCTATCCAACCCCATTTTTGTGTAGAAAACACAAACTAAAATGAACAGCTCTATTGGAACATCAGTTGACTTGATCTTCAGAGATGACACATTCCACGTGCCAATATCTAAGGAAGGATTTACACCTGATAGGGTTTAATACCCTGTCTCCTAGCTGCTGAACCCTATCCCATATGGTCTGCAAAGATAATTGATAAAGTTAGGATGATTGGTTTGAATCCAGAAGAGCTTTTTGATATGGGTTTGAATAAAGCAAAGACCCTGGTATTACAAAGATTGAGTGACACTGAATCTCAAAATGATGAAGTGATGCTCCCTATAAATGACAGCAGTTTGAAAATGTGGCCGAATTATACATCAGCTCCATACCGCTCAAGTATCACTTATGAGAGATATAGATGGACCTTTTCGAGAGCACGCTTCAATGCATTCCCTTCCACAGTATTATTTGGTAGTTTTTCTCAGTTGCCACTGCAGGAGGAATATTGTCCCTGTTCTGGAAAAGTGATTGAATCTGTCACACATATTCTCCTGTATTGTGAATTTTATCAAGAAGAAAGATTGCAATTAATTATTCCGCTCCTCTCTAAATTCATACCACTGAAGTATTATATGAACTTTAGGTCTGAAGTACTCTGGAAATGTCTCTTAGAGGATATGCAGAAATCTGTAACTTATGCAATCGCAAAATTTTGTACTATAGCAATTAGAAAGCAGAAATGTTTGGAATTATCATGATAATTTTTTGAGCTCTGTGTTTTATGAATATTAGATGGTTTAAAGAGATGCTTTGATGTTATGCTGGTTTTTGACCATAATAAACATTGACTGACTGACTGACTGACTGACACCAGATAAAACTCCTACATGGACCAAATAAACACTAAAATTAGAATAAGATCTGAACCATCAGGTTCATCAAATGACTGTCAGAAGAGAAGAGTTGGATGTATACCCCCACCCTTCACTTGGAGTCTCAGAGTAGTTTACAATCTCCTTCCCTTCCTTTTCCCACAGCATACCATATGAGGTAGGTGGGGCTGAGAGAGCTCTGAGAGAACTGCTCTTGAGATAACAGCTCTGAGAGAACTGTGACTGACCTAAGGTCACCCAGCTGACTGCATGTGGAGGAGCAAGGAATCAAACCCAGTTCTCCAGATTACAGTCCACTGCTTTTAACCACTACACCAGGAAGAGTATCTTATAACATGAGATTTCCACAGGGTTGAACTGAGGTAAATTTCTGAGGTGAACAATCTCCAGCATGGAGATACCCTACAGAAATGCCCTGCAATGAGTCACTTTCAGCATTTCAAAGTGGTCCATTTCTTGGTGCCCATTAGACTACAAAGAAATGAATTAAAGGCACATATCAAAGAGGGGTGCCTGGGGAAGCCAAGCTGATCCAAGGAGGGATGGCAGTTTAAACTGCCTCCCCTCCTCAGGTTCCCCAGCGCCTGGGGAAGCCAATCCAGAAACTGCCTTCTTTCCCTCGGGTTCTCTATGCACATTGCAAGCCGCAGGATACCTGGGGAAGCCAATCCTAGGAGGGAGCTGCGCTGTCAGGGGTGTGGCCTAATGTGCTAATAAGTTTCTGCTGTTGGGTGTGGTCTATTATGCTAATGAGTTCCTGTTGGGCTTTTTCTACAAAAAAAAAAGCCCTGGCTGTACAATGTAGGGATCCTGCATTACCATGAGCCATTTGGGTGTAGTCTTCGTTCATGAGGTATGGTAAATACGCATATGGGGGGGGGGGAGTGGCCAAGCCAGCCAGTGCAATCCAGATCACCCCACACCAGCCACTTTCACTCTTTTCTAATGCAACTTATAAATAGTCTCTGACAACTAGAAAACTGAGCAGAGGTGGTTTAATTGTTGTCCATTGATGATGGTTGCATTGGTTTCCTTTATTTTTGGTGTGGCTATTCTGTTACTTCATGAAGTGTGTTTCAAGATAGGACCAAAGGGAAATTGTTCCAGGAAGAGAAATTATTATGCATATGGAGGGGAATTTGATGAAGAAAAAGCTCTGAATGCTGACTGCGACCAGATCCCGGGCTTTTTCTGATGTTTCCCGTAGTGTATTCTAAGAGTGCTTCTGCCCTTATTTCTGCAGCGGAGAGGATTTGGCCAACAGCATCTTGAATCTTGAGCTAAATAATTCATTTGCCTCAAGAGAAACAGAGTAGCCTGCGGAGAGAACTGTGCTTGAATCCTCTCTCATTTTGCATGTCACAAACCATAAAAGTGGCCCTCACATTAATTACAGCATTTAACACAGCATTTGAATGTATGTAAATAAAAGTAATTACAATAATTACCATTACATTAGTGGAATGATGTTACTCAGTAATTATACCCTATCGCATAAGGAATTGTCCTATTCTTTGTACTTGAAACTGGCTTTGCCCCGGTATCTTTGCATGCTGGAAGGAGAAACATCACTCACTATAGGTCGAAGAGTCTCCAGCTTTAACATACAGAATCCCTTTTCATCAAGAAGAGAAGTTTTTAAGTCTCCTTGCAGGTTCAAGCATCATCACAGGTGGAGTTGTATGGGTCAAGACCAATGCTCCCTCTAAGCTGTGGAGACTTGTGAGCAAAAATCCTACTTTGTAAGCTACTGGCATTAAAGTTGTGAGGGAGCAATTTGGCTACTGCATTAATTAGTTTGCTGTGGAGCCATCCTTCCTGAGCTAAGACATAAATCTGTGAGCTGGAGGCTAAAAAACTGTGAGCTAGCTCACACTAACTTAGCTTAGAGGGAATACTGGTCAAGACTGGATGAATCCAACTTTCACTATCTCCTATCTACTCTGGATGAAGCAAGATATGACTGGGATTTATGTGCTATGTTTACTCACATGTTTATATACTGGGAAAAAAACCTGCCCTATATTCCAGCATAATGTTGTAACAGCTTCCATACAAAATAAAGTATATATCAATAAGCAGTAAAGAGGCATCCCATACTAACTGTTAATACCAGCACATAAAGCAACTCAGATCAGAAAAGAAACCCTAAACAGTGGCTGAGCCATTATTAGGATGCCTGAGAGATCCCACAGAAGTGAAATATATAGAAATGTATGTACCATCACTCATCAAAATAACCAGCATTTCTAGCATACTGGCTTGATTAAGATGCAACACCATGTTACACTATGCACACGGGCCAGACATCCCTCCCCTGCCTACCCCATTTCCTACTGCAGAGATAGCAACTGCCTCTTAATTGGAACCCACCACCACCACCCCATTCCAGGGAGGACTTTGTCTCTGTAAGACTCCAAGGAACTTGCAACTCATTATGCAATCCATCATTTTTACACACACCACACTCTAATTAGCTGTTTGGGAGAATCACAACAAACCACAGTTTGCAGTTACATCTGAACCAAAAATAAAACGCTAGCTGGTGCTTGCCCTGCAAGCCAGTATTCAAAGCTGAGAACAAACCAAGTTTTGGAAACCTGGTTTGCCAGCTAATGATATTTTTTTTATAATATTTTTATTGATTTTATCTACTACATCTACTAAAAACACTACAATAACTAAAACCCTAATCTACCATAAGGTATACAGAAGTTTAAAAAAAGATACGTTATACTGTTATTTCAATAATTCAAGAAAAACTTTTTAAATCCAGGCTTACTAACCAAGCTAGCACACTGAAACTCAAAGAGAGTACAATAGCAAAATCAAAAAGAATATTCAAAACTTGTTTTAAAGAAAAACACAACTTATTTTTTCTTTGGTCTTCTCTTCTTCTTCTTTTCTTTTCCCGGGAGTTTAGGGGCAGCTGCACCTAATTCCGACTCAGACTCTTCTTCCTCAGTTCCGCTGCTTTCAGACTTTGAGCTTTCCAGTCCATAAATGCTTTCCTGCAGCTCTAATGAATCCTCTGTAGAAGTACCACCTTGCTTATTCTTGCATGAGTCCAAAAAAGCCTTTGCTTTTGCCACAGAGTCAATTTTTTGCTTCTTATCCTTATAACTGAAGATCAGCCCTTCAGGATTAAGCCATCGATATGGAATGTTCTCTGATTGCAACATCACTGTTAAATTTTTGTAGGATTTCCTCTTCTTCCTAATTTCAAATGGAATGTCTTTTAATACTTTGATCTCCTCCTCTTGGATCTTCAGGGTAGTTCTGTTTGTGGCCTTGAGCACCACGTATCTCGTTGATCTTTTAGAGAATCTCACCATAACTTCTCCTGTCAGGTTTTTTTTCTTAACAAAATCCGGATAGGTTCTGTAAACCATATCCATATCGCTTTGTAATGTAAGTGCTTCCATACCTGTCACAGGAGTTAAAGCTTCACTCAACAGCTGCTTGAGATTCTCACCTTGGTTTTCTGGAACACCCTGGAACCTCAAGAAAAAGTAAATTGTCCTTATCAGAGGCTTTTTCCTTTTCCATTTTGTGCAATCTTGAATCATTCTTCTTTGTTTTGGATTTAACTTCCAGCAAGTCCTTTTCCATTTTTTAAGATCTCTTGTTGGCTTCTGTTACATTTTTCTGCAAGTTATCCAGCTTTACGTTAATTGCAGTCAGCTGATCCATCAGAGGGTGCAGTGCAGCCGCTAATACAGTGTTTAGGTCTGTTATAGTTTCGGTTTTTGAAACCGGAAGAGAAAAGGGAGCTTTTGGAGAAGGTCTGGATTTCCCTGTCATCTTTTCTCCCCTTCCCGACATCGCTTTTTGTTTACAGTTTAAGATAAGGAGACCAAAGTCAGTTAGAAAGTTCTTTCTTTACTCATCGATAAGTAACTTTTCCCCCTCTCCGAGATCTAGCTATCCAGCCAACCAAAAAGATTCTCTAACATTAGTACAGCTTCTTTAAAGGGGGGGATTTCAAGTTTAAATCCCACACTTTCCAACTTGTTAAAAATAGAGAATCTTGCCATGCATCCAACACTCATGGTTTCACCATGTGTTTCAGGTAAGCTGATTTTTTCTTTTCAACTCATTCGACTCTTGCAGCCATCCAGTGTACGCTCTGCAATGCCCGGAGGTGCTGCGGTGGCCAAAACTTTCGGGACAAAGGGGAGCCTCAATCCTGAGATTGCCATCCCAGGAGAGGCTAAGCCCTCACACCCCAGGCAGGGTCCCCCTCCAAGGGTCCCTGGGGGTCCGAGTCCCGCTTGATACCCTTTCTAAGCCGCCGAATCCAGGCCACGATTCTCAGAACTCCGAGAAGTTGCGCCTGCCATTGAGCCACCAAAACCGGAAGTCTCCAGCTAATGATATTTTATTGCCAGTCCAGAAACAACTAAGTAGATTAGGGGTTTCCAATTGGTAGCTTGTAAGCTACCAGTAGCTCACCAGCTGCTGCACAGCTGAGAGCCAGTTTGGTGTAGTGGTTAAGTGTACGGACTCTAATCTAGGAGAACCGGGTTTGATTCCCCACTCCTCCACTTGCACTTGCTGGATGACCTTGGGCAAGCCATAGCTCTGTACCAGCTGTTCTCTCAAGGACAGTTGTCTCAGAACTCTCTCAGCCCCACCTACCTCACAGGGTGTCTGTTGTGGGGAGGGGAAGGGAAAGGAGTTTGTAAGCCGCTTTGAGACTTCAAGTGAAGGGCGGGGTATAAATCCAATCTCTTCTTCTTCTTCTTGTGCCTTCCTTAGAAGACCCAGGAAGAGATCATAAAAAGATCTGCTTTGGGGGAAAGCCTTAAGTACATAGGATTTTTCTCCGTGCTACTTGGCTGATAACTTTGCTTCTGGTGCTCTTTCTTGTCCATGCTTTGCTTCTAGGAGAGAGCAAACCTCTGTAATAAGCCAGGGGGAGGGGGAAGTATCTTGGCATATCTGTCATTACTGAGAAGCAGCTCCCATTAATTAAAAGGTTGACAATGCCTGAATTACTGTTGCATGGGAGGGAGGGACAGATTGTGGAGATAAGCCTCAGCATAGGTGTCAACTACGGGGGGGCTCGAGGGCTGCCGCCATTGCCGCCACCTCCCCCCAGGGCCTGGCCACTCCTGCCTCCATCCCTCCCTCCGTCTGTCCAGGGGCCAGCTGGGCAAATGCCCAGCATGCTGGTGTCACCCGGAAGTGACACCATCACGCTGGGCACGTTGCCGGGGCAACACTCTAGCAATCGCCCTGAAATTCTATACTACAGCTTCAGTCACACAAACTGATTAGGGAATTAACATACCGGATAGAGCAAAGGGAGGGACAGAGTTGTCAACTCCAGGCTGGGAGATTCCTGGAGATTTGAGAGGGATCCTTGGGGAAGGGAGGGGAGGCACTTCAGCAGGGTATAATGCCACAGAACCCACCCTCCACAGCAGCCATTTTTTCCATGGGATCTGATCTCTGTAGTTGGGAGATCAATTGTAATTCTGGGAGATCTCCAGATCCTACCTCAAAGCTAGATACAGCGTGGCAGTGGCATGCTTGGATAAGAAGGAGGTTCTGAGAAGAAGGAAGAAACAGCCTAAGAACAGCATTATGGGGACACACAGTGAAACAGTACTTAGCAGAGGAGACAAGATAAGAGACCCATGTTCCTGCATAACTACCTTTCCATGTGCGACCCTCTATAGGAGCTCCTTCTCTCCTTGTACATTCCAACACTGTTAACCCCTGAGGCTACTGGTAGTGAGGATCAAGCCTGCTTCTCCAGAGCATGCCCCTCCCTCTCATTTTTCTGACCGAAGACTACAGATGAGTCTGGAGTTACCTGCAATTCTAGTCATGGAAGGGCTGCAAAGTTTGCTAGGCAGACTGTTTGTCTGATTAAAATGCATGTGGTTCCATCTGCTGCAGTGGTGACTGCCAAGTATAGTTCAGCACTAGGACTTGGAGTAGTGCCCTGCAGGAGCCAGAGGCAAGACCAAGGCCTTAGTTAGATAACACACTGTTGGGTAGATCTTTCCCCTATTTTTCTTAAGCAAAAGCAGCCTTGGGAGGCTGTGCATTTGAACAGAGCAACAGCATGCCCTGCTTTTTTTGTTTTTTATTCAGAGTTACTCCCCAGCTTGCTTTTCTCCTGTTGGTTGTTAATTTAAAAGGGGGGGGGAGAATTGTCCAGCTGTATTTCCAGTCTGAGCTGATTTTGATTTTATAGAGATACTCTCAACAATTCTGATACCTATTAGTGAATTTGGCGTGGTGACATGGAATGTTCATGAACAGCTCATCTGGTCAGACAGCAAAGCTGTCAGAACATTTGCAGTTGAGTTTGTATGACAGAAGAAAGGGAGAGTTGTTGGCATAGCTAGCATAAAACCTCACACAGGCTTTAAGGGAAAGAACAGCTTTTTAGGCTAAACTGAGGTCTATGAAGAGATAGGGAACTTAGGGTGCCCAGAGGCAAAAAAGGAAGATCCAGCATAGAAATGGGGGCAAGGAAGCAGTGTTGAATGGGGAATTTCATATTGCAGTTTGAACTAACAAGCAATTGTTTGTCTGCAGGCATCTAGTACAATCAAATATAATAGGTTTACATGCCAACCATCAAATATCAACTGAATAAAAATTATAACTTGAACTGATCCTTTAAACAGAATGTAAATGAAAAGGGTCTTCCTTGAAGGGGACTGCTACTTCTAATGAGTTAAAGCATTGCCACAAATTATACAGTTGAATTATATATAAGCCTCCACTGTACTGGAGGCTGTTGTCAGACCAAGTTTTCTCATCTTTCTTCTTTCTTTGATTTAAAGGCCTGGCAGATCTGGGGTAGAATTGCTCAGAACAAATTGCACTTCACGCATGATCTTGTGAAACGTTTTGTGGGAGCAATTTCCAGGGTGCCTGAACTCTGCCCGTTGCCACTGGCTTTAGTTTGGGGGCTGTGAGTCACAGAAGAAATAAGCTCCTACTACATTGTAGCTCTGCTTAAGTAAACGTCGTGCTGCAGAATTCTCATTATCCAGGTATGTAAGGGAACAAAGTATCCCTCGTCATTGTCTGTATTCAGAAGAGAAGGGATATTCGTAATGTGCCAACATCACAGTTCCCTTTCCCACTATAACTCATTTTATTAGGCAAGGACCACGACTTCAGGAGGACCAATTAGAGGCTAATTGCTGTAAACATGACCATACTTCACAGTGCGACTGAGATACAGAATCAATAGAAAATGGCTTTGCTCCACCTCAATCAATATTCTCTAGGGAGAAAGGGTTAGGGCTTCATCCTGTATCCATTCAAGGACTTTTCAATGACTCTAATTAAAAATGACAATAGAAATTCTTCCTCAAACGGGCAGGGCAGCATTCAATATTTTTCTCGCTTAAGGAGAATCAGAAGGGTACTACAGTAATGTTGTTGTTGTTGTTGTTGTTATCCCCACACACACACACCCTCAATTCAGCTTTGGATTTGAAAATGTCACCCACCAAACGAAAGTGGTAATTAGAGTTTTACAGCGCTATTAATGATTACAGCATTATTGATCTCACAAAACCCAGAAGCCTTCTCCCAGCACCTCAGTGCTGTCTGTGAAGAAACGGAGTGTCTTCTGGGAACAGATCAGAAACACTAGAGGAAAAGGAGGGTTTGATAGAACAAAAAGCACCAAAATTTACAAAAATGAAAGAAAGAAAGAAGTTGGCAGGCAATATACAGAAGCATACCGCAATTTGAGTGTGAGAGGCAGGGTACTGCATCTCCTTGTGATTACTAATTTCTACCTGTACTGGGTTTCATCAGCCATTTCCACAAAAATGATCTGCCACAGGTTCACTGCTTTTAGAAAGCAGGCTATTTTCCCAGTTCCCCCAGTATTGTGGTATACTCACTCATCTCCCAGGGTTTTCCTAGCTTTTCTTCAGTCTTTCTCAAACCTGGTTTGCTCCAAAGTTTTGGGAAAGATCACAGTAAAGCCTAGATAGCTGTTGTGTGGGTGGGAAAATTCAGATTTTCCCACCCACATAAGCAGCCATTTTGCCTAACCCCATCCTCAGGGTGGCCATTTCCTCCCCCTGCCTCTCTGTATTCACACCTTTTGTTTAAAAAACTAAGTCTCTAGCCCCTTCTGTTGCATAGACATAAGGGAAAAGGCATACCTCTGCAGTAGAAGAAGCTAGAGAGTTACTTTTTAAAACAAAAGCTGGGAATTCAGAGAACATGGTACACATACTGGTATAACATTATCATGATATTCTATTGCTGTTTTTTTAATTTAAAAAAATTGCAAAAGCTGGGTGATGGGCATTGCTGAGGATCTGGGGGCAGGAAAACCTGCCATGTGGAAACCCCATTGCTACTCTTAGCTATCAGCTACACCAGCAACAGGGGAAGCACACAAACCTGTCCCTGTGCGGAAACCACCATCATCTTCAGGGACTATAGAGTTCAGTGCTGCAGAGGACACAGACTCCGGCCTGATTCAAGAGTTGGGATGTACAAATATGCCCTGTCTTTTGCTGTCTTGTTCTCTTATGCTGCTATTTTCACAAGCCTTTTCAGTTTGCCCTTATTCTTTGTTCCAAATTTTGTTTGTTTCTTTTGCAAAACTTTTATACCATGTATAGGTTACACAACATTTCTAAGCAATGAACAGAAAAATAACCACAGATATTCCATAGCAAAAAAAATTGCCACAAAAAAAACATGAAATGACATCAAAATGCAGAATTGCAAGTTCTCATGAAGCTTTCATACCACTGGTTTATCATCAGTATGGCTGCCAGCATTCATATCACACACTACCTCATACTTTTAGTTGAAAATGTGGAGGATTGAACCTGGGACCTTCTGCATGTGAAGTAGGAGCTTTACCAATGAGCAGTAGTTGTCTCAATTTTTACGATTTTTAAGTCAAACCAACACAGGGATTTTCAAGTCAAAATGGGCAAAGTTGTACCATTTCTACTTTGCCAAGTATCCAAACTATTTATTATCCCATCCAACCCCCCAGTAAGCTCAATGGATCATAATATCCAGTTTAATCAACAATTCTATGAAATAGGTTAGACTGAGAGAAGGTCCAAGGTCATGCAGTCAACTTCACAAGAAAGCAGAGATCTAAACTTCAGCCTCCCTGGGACAGGTGGTTTTCTCCTGCCTCATTTTATTGTCATAACCAGGGCTATTTTTGGGCAGGAACGCAAAGGAACGGAGTTCCGGCTGGCTTGAGTTGGCCACGCCTACAACCCAAACCTCTGGCATGTGTGGCTATGGAGCACGGTGCCCTCCCCACGTTACAAACAAGAGGGAAAGGCAGCATGTTAAAATGCCATCTTTCCCTCTGAGGAGCCTGTTGGGATTTCCTTGTCAATTTCACTCCCTGCTAGTCAGCTGAGAGTGAAATAGACAAAGAAAAGCCTCTCTCTGCCTTCCCTTCTCTAGCTCACATTTGGCAGCTGGAAAGGGGCAGGCAGGGAACCCAGGCACATTGAAAATGCCTTTCTTTTCCTCCCCGATCTGGGGGAGGGAGAGAAAAGCATTTACCCATGCCCCCCCCAAGTCTCTCTGCAAAAGCAGAGAGGCTCAGGGAAGGAATGGGGCATGTTGGCGGGCTGGCTGGGGAGACTGAAGGCAGCCAGGCAAACATGCCTGCTTTCATTCCTGATCTTTCGGTGGGGGCAGGAGACAAGAAAAGCACTGCTGAAATGGGGCGGAGAAGCTCGGGGGGGAGAGGCAAGCTTCCATGCCTGCCCGCTAATGAGCTGTGCTGTCAGGGGTGTCGCCTGATACGCTAATGAATTTCTGCAGTTGGGTGTGGCCTATTATGCTAATGAGTTCCTGCTGGGCTTTTTCTGCAAAAAAAGCCCTGGTCATAACAATATTGTGAGAGAAGATACGCTGAGAGATGAGGACTGGACCCAAGGAATCCAGTCATGGGATTTGAAGCTGGGTGTCCCCAGGCCTCACTCCTGTTTTAAATTTGTAGTGTAGTTAGTATATGGATTAAGTGTCAAATTAGGACCTTGGAGACTGAGGTCCAAATCCTGACTCTGCCATGGAACTTTCTGGGTGATCTAAGGTCAGTTTCTTTCTCTCCCTCTCCCTCCCCCTCCCTAAAATACCTCATAGTTTGTTATGAGGGGGGAAAAAGAAGGGGAACAATGTAATCCATTTTGGGTCCCCACTGGAGAGAAAGGACACATATAAATGAAGTAAAAATAAATAAAAAGATTTTTTCCACAAAATTAAATGTATGAAGGATAAACAGGTATTATCTTTGTACATTTTGTATATGAAAAGTTTATAGTAGGAGACCTTCTGGCATTTCCTCTTGTTCACTGGTGTTTCAGGTATCAGCAGGAGAAAATGGAAGCAGGTGAGAGACAAATATATTCTATGCTTGCATCACTTCCAGTAAAAACCAGAAGTAACATAGTGGATATTCTAGCATTCCACTAAAACTCTACCATAAGACCAGAGAGTTTTTAAATGTTTAATATAGCAATTTTATTGCTTCACAGGAAATATTTCAACAACACATGAGAAAAGGTCCAGTCTCCATCCAAAGGCAAAAAGACAAGTGTAAGCACCACATACATTTATAGTAGTGCAGTAGTTAGTCTCCTAGTACTGTGGAAACATACACATAATTTTGTAATAAATATTGCACTTCCTCCATACAGCAGTAGTAATGAAACAGAAATATGGCCTGCATTTCCTTCCTATTTCTGCCTGAAATATCAGGTCAAGATAATTTGCAGAAATCCGTTTACAGAGGTTTTGGAGTGCAAGTAATATAAAACTGGCCTGCACTGAATTATAGTGAGAATACCTACCCATCAAAATGTAGAATCAGCTTTGTAGACATGAATACATGAAGAATGTGTACTTTTTGCAAGAAATTGCCTGTGTATAAAAAACTGTGCACATTATGGAAAGGGGCTAAGGCCCAGTCATACAGCAGCTTATGTTTTGCATGCTTAAGGCCCCAACGTCAGTAGCCCCCATCTTTGGTCAAAAGCACTCAGTTACCATTTATATACAACACACATTCTTGAGACCCTGGAGAGTCTTTGCCAGCCAGACAAGGCAGTACTAGGCTATATGGACTACATGAATGAATCAATCCTAAGGCCGGGTATAGGTTCATTAAAAAAAAGCCTAAATGTTCATTTGGCAACCTCAATCCATGTCCTTGATCCAGAGTTCTATTTCCACTCTAATGTCTCTATGGAACTCTGACATGCAGCCTCTCCAATTAACAGTAAAAGGGGTCAGCCCCATGCAAGTACACCGTTGTGGATGTGTGATCTTGCTCTCCCCACTGTAATGAAAGGCAAGGAGGAGGAACTCTGGAGGTATATCTGAGGCTCATCATGGTAAGGAATAAGCCCCCAATGGGGGGGGTGGGGCATCCTCCACCCCCAGGTCCTAGGAGAATTAGAAAAAAACCACCACATCATGTTCGTGCTGGAAGTGACAAAAGGATAGATCTTGGAATTGCCAGAATCTTGATTCCTAGAGCCACTCTTTGACACTTCCAGTTGTTTTACTGGAAATGATGTAGTGCCTTACAGAACACTGTGCCCCCATAGCCCCACCCACAAGCATTCTGTTGCTTGTCAGGCACTGCCTGGCAACCCTATCAAGAAACCACTAGATACAATCCAGCAAGCATTGCTTCTCTTCTTTGCAACTTCTTGTTGGAAGCCTGGAGGGTTCGTTATCAGTAGTATCTTATTTTTGCTGCTCATGTGCACTGAATATACAGTCCACCAAAGTGGAAACTTGGAATTGTCACTGTAATGTGGACATCACAGTATTTTTTCCTCTTTTTTTTAAAAAAAGGAGCCTTTTAAGCATTATACATACATTAAATTGTGAGAATTTTAGTATACGGGTTTTCACTTAAATAAAAAAACGTGGTTCCCATAATAAGCCCTTGTATGTGCTGAAAAAGAAAGATCAAAAGCAGTTATTCGGTAAAATTAACTGAAGGTTAATTATCAGTTGGAATCTTTGCATCATTTATGCAAACTTACTGCAGGAAGTTTTTTTTTAAAAAATAGTTCTCCTAAAAGGAGAAAACCTTAAACCTATTTTGAAATCTACTAGTATCACAGTGAAAACAAGGCTATGGATTGGCAGCATTTTCTTCTGTAAAAATGCCCTTGTCAACCAATTCATACTTATTTTGGTCTGGATCACAGGTCGCATAAGCACATGACTGCCCCCTACCACTGCAACTGTATGCAATACTCTCTGCTTATTGTTGTATAGGCATCTTAGGTGTTTTTTCAATCAGAGACACAAAAGTCCCACTCCAGATTCCTGCATGTGCCAGAATGCAAAGGAAATGGATGTCTCCACTAGAATGAGCGATGTAGCTTTTGCAGGCAAGGGGGAGCCCCCATGTGTGTCTGAGCTTTCACACCTTTAAGAAGTAACAGGATTGTTGCAAATATTAATAATAAAAAACACAACTGCTTAGGCTTTGTTTCCAGTGCTGAGGAAAATCAGGTGTTGAACCAAACCCTTTAAAGTCTTCCAAGTCCCTTTACAGATTTCAAGAGTTCTTCCATTTTTTAAATATCTTCTGGGTATCTTCCCGGATTACATCACTCCAGTTCAATATTTCCTGCATACAGGGTGATCAGCAGTATGGCAGCAAACCCTGTGAGCAAGCCAGCATTTTGGATCAGGAAAAAAGCTAGATCCGTTTTCCTTCCTGTTACTTTTTCTCTCGTCATGTCGTTCATCTCTGGGAACTAGGAGAAGAGAAAACATTCTTAGACAAGTATTGCCATCTGGTGGTCAAACAGCTCTTATTCCATTTCAGTGCTCCCCCCTACCCAATGCATCCATTCATTTTCTTTTACGTTACGGTATAACATTTGGTATGGTTCTTAAGTTAGCAGAAAAGCAGTTACTTGGGGCTGTGCCCACTTTGGATGTTGCATCCAAGTAATTTCTTCAGCAAGGGATGAACAACAGAAATGGTGCTTTCTACTGAACTCAGCTCTAAGCCTCTTTTCCCAGTTTAAACATTCTTTTGTGCGGTCATCACTATGCTCCTGTCAAGCTCCCGTGCATTTGAATCATGCAGAAGAACTTCCAAGGCTGACTAGTACAGAAGCAGCAATTGATAGACCCTTTTTTTTAATCTGGGCTGGCCGATTAAGACCAGGGCAAGCTTGGCAGATGGAGTTGCCGCATCCCACTGTGGGCTTAAGAAGAGCAATTGCTAGCACTAAACAGTTGATACTAACATTGGAAATTGCCTTGGTGGGGCCTATAATTAATGCTGCACATTTACTCATTCTATTGTACACCATTTAGAGCAGTAGGGAAAAGCCGTATAGAAACATAGTAGAAATAAATGTAGATCAACTCCAATGCACTCACACAGAATAAAAAGGAATAAAAACCTCTATAGAAGCCACTCCTTTGATAGGTGAATGCTTTTCCACTTACTTGCAGCTAATCACCACAACACGCAATCTCCTTGAAAATTAATTCAAAGACGTGAAAGATGCCCCAGCTTCTCTAAAGTGCTGACAAACACAAATCAACAACATTGCTATGCTGGCTGCTTATCAAAGAGGAAGTAGAATCAGAGTTTTTCTTCTGAAAATTAAATAGTAGAAAAACAAGCTCTGTGAAAACGACTTTCCATTTTAATGCTACTGAAGTCCTGAGCAATCCTGGGGAGAATTTGCCATCCAGGGCTGAGCTTGTCCGCCAGTTGCAGCCCTGCCCCCCACTCCTGCTGTCTGCCTTTAAAAGAACTTGAAATCCGGTGATTATTTGAAGTTTGCATTATTTGTGGGTGTTCTACATCTGTTAGCTGCCTTGGGCATTGTTTCTAACCAGAAAGGCAGGGTTTAAATTAAATGGATAAATAAACCATGAAGCTTTCTGCTGGTAAGGTAATGAAACTCATAGGGTCAGAAGCCAATCATTGCTGCAGAGATAACATAAGAACATTAGAGAAGCCATATTGGACTAGACCAATAGCCCATCCAGTCCAACACTCTTTGTCACACTGTGGCCAAAACCCAGGTGCCATTAGAAGGCCCCCTGCATGACTAATATATCTTCCCCAAAGCTGAGAATGGTATCTGGATTTTCTGAGAAGTTCACCCCTAAATATTTAGGATCCTTTGTCTTCCACATGAATTCTGTAATCGTAGTGATTTCTTTCTTTTTCTCCTCCCTCACATTTAAACCTAATAGTGCTGATTCTTAGCATTAACCTTGTATCCAGAAAGCTTCCCAAACTGCTGTAAGATTGTAACAAATTCCTCACATGATTCTCTTGGATTGTTAAAGGAAAACATCATCACCATATAGCATTATTTTAGATTCCATATTACAGTGCCTAATTCCTAAAATTACTTTTGACTGCTGAACTTTTCTGGACAGGTTGAAAAGCAGAGGAAAAAGAGGACAACCTTGCCTTATTCCATGCATCAAAGTAATCAGTGAAGATTGAAAGCTGTTGACCAAACAGCTGTAGCCCCGCAGCAGCCAGCAACCTATTTTGCTCCGCCATATATGCGGAGTTAAAAAAACATCTCAGAAAGTCCAGTAGCAAATGGGTTGCTATGGGCCACAGACGGACTTTCCTGCGTCTGATCATGCCAGCGCGCTCCCATGGTGTCAGGATAGTCTGATCAGGCTATCCCGACTCCGTGCCATTGTTCCCCTCCCCCCGGTCACAGTATGCGCATCAGCGCACCCACACACACATTCCATAGGGAGATGTGCAAATCACTGATTCCTCGTGTAAGCGCATCGGGAACAAACAGTAAAGAAAAAAAACCCCGACTCACTGTCAGTTGCGTCTAATCACGCAGTGGCGGGCTATATCCGCATCTACAAAAATCTGTGTGATCGCGCAACAGCGGGTCAACTTCTACCGGATGAAATAGCCTTGCTTCCCCCCCCCCCCAACTTTGTCTCGCAGGTGTGACTGCAACCTATGTTTACCTTTTAAATTCTATGACAAAGCCAAATAGCTCAAGCACCTGCTCTAAGAAAACCCAGCTGATTCTCAGCATCCACAAAGAAAAAGACTGACAGTTCTTTATTTCCTTTTACAAGATCTAACAAGTTTATTAGTCTTCTTACATTTCATGAAAAATTTAAACCTTTTAGAAACCCTGTTTGATCTTCATTTAGGTAGAGTCCTAAAAAGCTATTTCATCTCTTAGCTAATATTGAGGTGAAAAATATATAATCATCATTTAGAAGTGATATGGGTCTGCTACATTACTGCTGTCCTTCCTTTCTTTGGAGATTAGTGTAAAATTTGCTTCTGACCAGGTTCCACCTCTGACCCTCCTCTTTGCAGTGAGTCAAATAGCTTTTTAAAATAAGGACCCAACTCTTCTTTCAATAGAATATAAAATTCATTGGGAAACACATCAGGGCATGGGGTTTTATCATGTTTTAATTCATTTATTGCTTCCATAATTTCTACTAAATCTAGAGCTTTATCCATTAAGTCTCTGTGTTCTTTTGTTAATTTTGATATTTCTATTCTTCCAAAAATTCTAGCAATATAAATTCTGAAAGAAGTCTCTGAACTCGTCTACAATCTGAGATGAATCATATATCTTAAACCCCAACTTGGATTTATATTGTAATTCTATTAATATTAGTTTTGTCCACTAGCAGATAGGCCAGGAACTACCCTTATTTGCAGATTCAAAGAGATTTTATTTTAAAGATAAAAGAACTCATAGGGTTACTAACCTTTAGGTAGGGCCTGGAGTTCTCCTGGAATTACAACTGATCTCCAGATGACAGAGATCAGTTTCTCTGAAGAAAATGTACCTTCAGAAGGTGGACTGTATATATTTCCACTAAGCTCCTCCCCCTCCCCAGATTCTGCCCTCCCCAGATATGTCTTTCTTCCTTATGAAACTAATTTGAATGGATTGGCTGTATTGTCCCTTTAAGAGGTACACAGAACCAGGCTTGCACTCTTTTGACTCTCATTCTCAGCTAAGGGTTTTCTGTACCTCCAAAAGTAGCTTCTCCATTACAGTTGCCTTCTCCACTTGACCGCTTCCCTTTCCCAGCTATATGTCATCAGCCAGAAAGAGAGAATGCACAAGCCACTATTTTAAAAGGCACCTTGTTTTGAGCTTGCTTTTGTTCTTTCTGCAAGGAAAGAATAAATAACTGTTCTTTTTAAAAATGTAGAATCAAATTTGTTACTGTTTTCTGCTAAAAAGCATTCCCAAACCAGTCATGTTTTTGCTGAAACAGGAAAAGATTTGAAGGTGCAAAATGGTCCTATAAATACCGAGCTAATAGTAAAAAAATATGTATATGTTCATTAATTTAAATCAAATTGAGGATAAGAAGTCTTTATGTCTACATTTCCCCCCTTTTGTTAACATGTTATAATGTAGCAGTAGAAAAGAGTAAGATTCCAGTGGCACCTTAAAGACTAACCAAATTTGTGGTAGGGTATGAGCTTCCGTGAGTCACTGCTCACTTCTCACGATACCTGACTCATGAAAGCTCATATCCAATGATCATGGCTCAGGCCAAGAGATAGAGAATGAAGCCTTGTTTACTACTATATCCCATGATAAATACTCATTAAAGACCTCAGTATGCTTAACTAAATATTTGAGATGTGCCTTAAGAAGGAACTGCAAATGACCTATAGTTCCATGGTAATTTTCACTGAAAGTTTTTTTTAACAACAATGTTGTCAGTAAACTATGAGTTAAAGGGAAAGGCTGGTATTGGGGGGGGGGGGGCATTTCCTTATTTCCCCTCACACTATTTTCTTATTTTAAATTGTTCTCTCCAAGATGTTTTTTACACTTGCTAGTATTTTAGAGTACCTGTAATTTTTCCACAGCAGAAGAAAAATCTACTTTATGTGGCTTGCCGTTACGTCTCAATCATGCTGCTATTTGGGATGAGACTAGAAACGAAGGAGATTGAGAAGAGCCCTGCTGGATCAGATGAGTGGTCCATCTAGCCTGGCATCCTGACTCACACAGTGGCCAACCAGTTCCTCTGGAGAGCCAACAGCAGGACATAGAAATTGAGGCCTTCCCCTGATGTTGCCTCCTGGCTCTGGGATGTAGTGCCTCTGAATGTGGAATTTCCCTTCAGTCACCATGACTAGTAGCCACTTAGGGTTCCCAAGTCCTGCCGGGGGGCGGGGAAAACCCCGCTCGAGCAGCCCACTCCCCACTGGCCCAGATTGGGCCACTGGGGGGAACCCCGCCCCCAAATTGCCAGGCTGCGAAGACATGCCCAGAGGTGACATCATCGCGTTGGGCACATTTAGGGGGGAAGCTCTATAATTTGAGGGAAAACTCTATGGTTTTCCCTTGAATTAGAGAGGTCCTGCCCCAATGTGCCTGATGTGATGACATCACTTCCGTGTGACATCATTGCGGCGTGCGCATGAAGCGCACATGCCAGAAGAATCCCCGACTGGCAAGGACTCCCCCCCACCAAACAGCAAGTAAAACTTGGCAACCCTATAGCCACTGATGGACCTATTCTCCATTACTCTATCCCCTTTTAAAGCTGTTTATTCCTGTGGCCATCACAACATCCTCTGGCAGCGAATTCCACATTTTCATCACTCTCTGTGTAAAGAAGTATTTCCTTTTGCCTGTCCTGAATCTACTGCCTATCAGCTTCATTGTATGCCCTTGAGTTCTAGTATTTGGGCAGACAGAGATAAAGTTCTCTTTGTCAACTTTTTCCATCCAGTGCATGATTTCTGGAGTGTGTTACTTCAGGATGCATAGGTGAAGTAATTTTTATAAAATAGATATTCGTGCCCTGCTTTTTCCCCCAAATAGGGGACCAAAAGTGGCTTATAAACCCATTTCCCCTCTTCCATTTTAATCCTCATAACAACAGTCCTGTGAGGTAGGTTATGCTGAGAGTATAGGACTGGTCATACGACCCAGCAAGTTTCAATGGCAGAATGGGGCTTATATGGAAGAGCATTCAAAAATATGGCACCTTCCTTTCCTGCATTCTGAAATTAAGAATTGTACCACCTCAGTCTGCAACCTCGTTGCACACAGTAGAACAGAGAAGGGGTACATCAGGAAATAAATGACAGAAGGAGGGGAAAAAAATAGAAATGAGAGTTCCAACAAATCCTACCTTTTTCTAGACAGAGAAGAACAGGGTGGAATTCAGCAGTAAAGTGGAAAAGCAGGGTTCTATACAGAGCATTCACACACATGATTTACATTTTGGTCAGACAAAGCCGTAATGGATCCAGCCTAGAAGACTGAAGACAGAGAAGGCTGAGAACATCACCTTTTCTGCAGAAATGGATCTTAAGATACGGGTGTAACCACAAGCCAAGATAGAAAGAACTTGTGAAGCTTTAACTTGCACTTTTCTTTGATGAAAATTCTCAGAACAGATGTCAACAGGGCAGCTTTTATTTCCACCTTAACCCTTCTGCATCACCAGACTCAAATCCACTATGACCTGCTGTTGGTCTCTGTCTCTTCTGCTCAAGATTCTCTTACTCTAATTTGGAGATGATTGCATCTTTGATGTAAAGGGCATCTAGGGCTTATTCATCATGCTAACTGCTTTCTCTGCTCTTCTTTGTCTCTATCAGTTTTCTTCTATTTAGTTGTGGGGGTCCTCTTGGGCCATGGTCCACAAATCTATCCATATAAAATACGTACACTCACATTTCCTTCCTAATTATTTTTTCCCAGTGAGTGGTCCTACATACATGTACAAACAAAGCTGAATTAAACCAAACCACTTAAAACACGTTGGTTAAGGACTCATTGGGCAGAGTTGCTTCTTTCAGAAATGGAAGAAAGGACCAGGATGAGAGAGCTCTCTTTCCCTTGTACATATGCTACTTACTCTACTGTATTACACTGTTGGAATTTTAGTCAGAATGCCAGCAGTGGTAATCCAGGGCCCAAAGCAGAGGTCTTTAACAGCAACCATTTACCCAGTCCTTTTAACTGGATATGGCAGGGATTCCTGCATGCCAAGCAGACACTCTGTCACTGAGCCAGGGCCCTGCCCTGTGGCTTAGTCCTACAGGTGAACCACCACACGAGCAGACTAGGGGTATTTCTAACTGAAAACATGGAACTTAGGGCTTTCAGGTCTCCCATTCTGGCAGGAGACCTCCTGCCCAGTAGACTCAGTCACTTACCACTACTCAGTGGGAGGGAAATGAGGAGGACAGGCATCATGTTAACACCACAACAACTCTTCTGGTGTAGACCTGGAAGTGATGTCATCATATCTGCATGATGCTCCAGGATCTGCCAGAACTCTGGTTTTGGAGGTATCCTACAGCATCACTCCAACATAACGTTGTTGCATCCAGGTTTTTAGTGGAAGCGAGATCATGGCATTGGCACAACACCTATTTGCTGTTAGATGAGGCTGTAGAAGGGCCAGCATTTGGAATCAATTGGTGTATGAGTTCCACCAGGGTCTCCAGCCCAGTGCTGGCTCCCAGTGGGAGATTTAGGGGGGCAGGCACAGGCAATCTATTGTTTTTAGCATTGTTCTCCGTGTCCAGCTCCAGTACCAGAAATAAATTGGGCTGGAACAGAAATGCTTAAGTAGTAAAATTCTTGTTAATCTCTCCGGCGTGTCTAATTTGACTTTAACATACCAGATTGCAGCCAATTTGCCACAATTAGGAAAAGTGATGTAAGTGCCATTCCAAAACTGTCATAATTATAAGACAACCCACAAGGAATGCATTTCATACTACCGAAGTAGGTTACATGATTTTCACTGCAATTATCCCCCCACCCCAGTGTATTTTCTTATAGAGTATAATGTAAACCCCACTTGACCTCATGCAAAATAGAATGTAGTGGAATCTCACCATATCTGCCAGGGAAATGTACAGGAACATGCCTCCAGCTATGGCGAAGATAATATTTGGTGCAAAGTTGTTTCCCACTAGTATGCCAAAAGCCAGGCCAATATAACAGGAGCATGCTGACAGGAAGTTGAAAAATAAGGCCTGCCATGTGCTCATCCCTGCATTAAGAAGGATGACAAAATCCCCTGCAAAAGAAAATGTGTTTGTCTATTTTAAACATTTGTAATGCCACCTTTCTTCCAGCCAACTGAGACTTAAAGGGCAGAAATCATCAGCAAGAAATAGTCAGTATTATTTGATGCAACAGTAATACAAAAAAGTTCCAACAGAATTTAAAGATTTGTAATGTGTGTGAAATTTGCCAAAAAACCCCAATTCAACCACTCCCTCCCTTTAAATGCATTTGTATTTGTTTATTTGGGAGGGAGGGAAGGTGGCATGGTATAGCCCAGATCTCTGGATCTCAGAAGCTAAGCGAGGTCAGTACTTAGAAGGGAGACAACCAAGGAAGATTTTGCAGAGGAAAGCAATGGCAAACCACCTTGGCTTCCTGCTTGCCTTGAAAGCCCCTTGCTGGGGTCGCTATAAATCAACTGTGACTTGATGGCACTTCACACACACATACAGTTATATATTTATACCCTGCTTTTGTCCCCAGCTGGGACTCAAAGCAGCTTAGAATCAAAGAATCATAGAATTCCAGAGTTCGAAGGGGCCATACAGGCCATCTAGTCCAACCCCCTGCTCAGGATCAGCCTGGAGCATCCCTGAAAAGTGGCTGTCCAGCTGTTGACTAAAGACTGCCAGTGAGGGGGAGCTCACCATCCCCCAAGGCAGCTGATTTCATCGTTGCACAACTCTTACTGTCAAAGAGTCTTTCCTAATATGCAGCTGGTACCTTAATTCAAAACCATTATTGCAAGCCAAGCCCTATCCTCTGCCAACAGGAGCAGCTCCCTGCCCTCCCCTAAGTGACAGTAACATCATTCTCCTCCATTCTTTCACAATAACTCTGTGAGGCAGGCCAGGCTAAGTGTCTGTTAACAGGTCACCCATCAAGCTTCCAAGGTAGAAGTGGGGATTCAAAACCAGGTGTCCTGGGATCCTAGTCCAACACTATCCACTGGTGCCATACCATAATGGAAAAGACCTTACCCAGTTCGTGGGGAAACTCTTCACACAAGATTGCTATAGACGTGCTAATTCCCTGAAGCAGGGAAAGAGTGAAGGAAGCACCAATGGCAAGTCCATCAATGAAGTTATGTAAAGCATCACTCAAGGTGATCATCCAAGCAATCGTTCCGATCTCAGACAACGAAGGTCCCTTGAAACAGCGACATGAACTGGTTTGGGTTTCTTCTTTCTGAAAGGAATGAAAAGGAAACACATCCTGATTACACAAATCTGCAAGGGAGCCAATTCATTTCTCCTGGATATTTCAGGAGATATCCAACTGCAGGAAGGGGAAAAGTCGGCTCCCCTTCTTTTCACAGAGTGCAAGCACTGCCCAGTTAGCAGGACACAGAGGACCATCAAGGCAGGGGATTTATCTAAACAGCCTGCATCACCCTGCATGGGTATCTTCTTCCTTTCGTATCTTCTTTCTGTTTTTACTTGCAATCGCCATATTTATTTATTTAGGGAATTTATATGCCACCTCTCCACAGACCTGGCCAAGGAATCTGACAACTAAAACAGCTCAAGGCAGTTTACAGCTAGAATGAAAAGCTAAACAAAGCCATTAACATAACTGATGCCATTCAAACAGGCCACACTGTGGCATCTAAGCAGAACTATGCTGCCCAACACACACACACACACACACACACACACACAAAACGGTCTTATGCTGAATCAGACCATAAGTCCATCAAGGTCAGTATGCTCTACACAGACTCAAAGTGGCTTTTCAGGGTCTCTGCCTTTCGCATCACCCGTCTTTCACATCTTCAGGAGATGCCAGGGGATTGAACGTGTGACCTCCTGCATGCAAAGCAGAGGCTCTCAGAGGGACTCAGAGGGAGTCACAGCCTCCAGTGCTCCCATTTTTCCACATGCTGCAGAAATCTTGTTTGAACAATATGGCTGGTACAGGAGTCCATCAAGCAATGGCTCCATTTCCACAGTCTAGCTTTTCATGCCTTCCTGAGCCTGTTAGCTTTTGTTATCTCCAGGAAGGAAACTTAGGTTCAAGTACTTGCTTGGCCACACTGATTCCTGGGTTATGTCTCAGCATAGTGGTTGAGAGCAGGAGACTCTAGTCTGGAGAACCAGATTCGATTCCCCACTCCTCCACATGAAGCCAGCCGGGTGACTTTTCTTTCAGAGCTCTCTCAGACCCTAAAAACACATCTAGCTCACCACTAGCATAATGCTAAGAGCTAGAACTTGCAGCTGCCAGACAATCTTCGGATCTCCCAGCTAGTCTACACACAAATCCATATGATAATTAATTAATTAATTACTTCCTCAAAGGATTACTGTGAGGATAAAAGAGCCACTTTCAGTTTATACATTAGATTAGCATTTTGTCCTTCCTTCTAAGCAAAGTACACAGGCTATTCAAATCTACTGTATTTTGATTGGTGGGGGGGTTGGTAGTTCCAATCCACACCATTGTAACTTTCCTTATTTATTTATTTACTTCATTTATACTCTGCCTTTCTCCCCAACGGGGACCACAAAGCAGCTTCCTTGGTTCTCCTCTCTGGGAGTGTGTGACCAGCCCAAGGTCACCCAGCGAACGTCTACAGCAGAGTGGGGGTTTGAACCTGCATCCCCCAGATCCCAGTTCAACATTCTAACCACTACACCACACCGGCTCTTCTGACTGCAAATACAGCCATTGTTATTAGTCAAGTTTGTGGAAAGAGAATTATCTATAAATCATCATAGGAACATTAGAGGAAATTGTTACTCAAATAAGCAACGTTTCCAGCCTTGGTAAATGAGAATATGAAGTGAATGAGTAGCAACATGAAAACAGTACAGTCAAGTTGTACCTCCACTGTTTGATTCTTATCTCTGGCCTAACTAGTTTGATTATCCAGTGGCTGTTCCGAAGTCACCGAATCTTCAACCAAGTCATTATTACTCCAGTAAAAGTTCCTAACACCTTGGCTGAGTGATACTGATATAATTATCAAATGCTATTGGCAGCCTCAGCTGGAGTGTTGTAAAAGCAAGACCGATGCTTATGTGAAATGGAAAGAGAAGTGATAAAAACTGGTCGCTCTGCCACAGTCCTCCCACATAAATTGTGTATCTGTTTGTGAGAAAGGGTTTGGTATATATATCTGAAAAACGTCTGTCCATATTCAAGTGGGTATTCAACTTATTCCAGAAATTCTAATGGAGACTGCATCAGGAACAATCAACTCTGTTTACCCTTTCAGACTGAAGGACAGTTCTCAAGGGTAGAGGAAAAACTAAATCCTACATTGCCCTGCAAAAGTATTCTGTGTTCAGTTGGTGCTGTAACTATTTGCCTAAAGGAAATGCCTTGACTAGTGGTTCTTTGGCACTGAAGATATTACAAAGGCTGAATAACATTGCTTCAGAGAGAAGTTTCATAGGCGATAGCCAGCTTGGGGACAGGGAATGCCTGGGCGGGGGTGGACTGGCCATTAAAGCCACCAGGAAAAGACTGGGGGGGGGGGGGGGGCAATAAGCTTCTCATTGCAAAATTCAGGCTAGCACTGGAGAAAGTTGGTGAAACCACCAGGCCATTCAGGTTTGACCTAGATCACATCCCTGATGAATATACAGTGGAGGTAAGGAATAGGTTTAAGGGACTAGATTTGATAGAGTGCCTGAAGAACTATGGACGGAGGTTCGTGACATTGTACAAGAGGCAGCAATCAGCACCATCCCAAAGAAAAAGAAATGCAAGAAATCGAAGCGGCTGTCTGATGAGGCTGAGGAAAGAAAGAAAGTGAAAGGTAAAGGTGAAAAGGAAAGATTTACCTAACTGAATGCAGATTTCCAAAGAACAGCAAGGATACATAAGGAGGCCTTCCTGAATGAACAATGCAAAGTAATAAAGGAAAACAATAGAATGGGAACGACTAGATATCTCTTCAAGAAAATTGGAGAAATCAAGGGAACATTCCGTGCAAAACTGGCCATGATAAAGGACAAAAACGGTAAGGATCTAACAGAAGCAGATTAGGAAGAGATGGCAAGACTACACAGAAAAACTATACAAGAAGGATCTCAATGTCCTT
The DNA here is from genome assembly GCA_029233225.1 of Lepidodactylus listeri. Taxonomy (NCBI): domain Eukaryota; kingdom Metazoa; phylum Chordata; class Lepidosauria; order Squamata; family Gekkonidae; genus Lepidodactylus; species Lepidodactylus listeri. The sequence goes on from JARCFY010000009.1 coordinate 28,992,890, forward strand.
GACAACCACGATGGTGTGATCACTGACCTAGGGCCAGACATCCTGGAGTGCAAAGTCAAATAGGCCTTAGAAAGCATTACTAACAACAAAGCTAGCAGAGATTATGGTATCCCAGCTGATCTATTCAAAGTCCTAAAAGATTATGCTGTTAAAGTGCTGCACTCAACATGCCAGCAAATTTGGAAAATGCAACAGTGACACCCCCCACTTGGCAAGCGTTTTCCAGGGAGCCCCGCTGAGTCCAGCAGAGCCCACCTTTCCACCCCCTTCCCCACCGTAGCCCTGAAGAGCAAAGCGGGAGAGCACCCGTGCATCCGTCCCTCCCTCTCCTGCTCTTGCCTGGGCAGGAAGAGATGTGCCACTGCACAGAGAGCCCCCTCAAGTCACGCCACTCTCCTCATCCTTCCTTGGTGAAGCACCACCGCTTGTCCATGGGTGACTCCCATCCCTCCACCGCATGGCTCGCCTCCTGTCGTCTCCCCAGCCTCCTGCATCCCTTTGGCATGGGGCTGGCTCCAGCTGGGCACCCTCACCACCAGCACCCTCGGTGGTTCCTGGCACTGGCGGTTGAGTGCAGAGAAGAAGCTGGGGTCCTGGTGGCTACCCGCTTTGTTCTCTGGCCGCGCTGGAGCCTGGGCGGGTGGCCTGGCTTTATTTTAAACAGGAGCACAGATCTGGGTTCATTTCTATATTTAAAGTGACAGGGCACCAGGAAACCAATACAAATGGGAAATAACCCATTCAGAGACCAGCTTGGTCTTCTCACCGTTCTGCCCTGGCCACCAAAAGGGGATTGGGGAGTAGGGTTGCCAGCTTCAAGCTGGGAAACTCCTGGAGATTTGGGGATAGAGCCTGGGGTGGACAGGGACCTCAGTGGGGTACAATGCCATAGACTCCACCCTCCAGAGCATCCATTTTCTCCAGGGGAACTGATCTCTGTCATCGAGATGAGATGTAACTCCAAGAGGTCCCCAGGTCCCATCTGGAGGCTGGCATCCCTAACTGGGGGGGGGGGGGGGCAGGTTATGCAGAAATTCTCTCTCTGTGGGGAGAAGTCAGAAGACTTTCAGAAGAGGGCCTCATGACAGTTCTGGCTGTTTCCCGCAAAAAGAAACCCCTTCTGTGTATGCCTGTGGGTGACTTCTCTGTGTATAAGAGAAGCAGGCTGACTGGAAAGGCTAAATGGCCCAGGAACAAGCCCCGCTCAACAGCCTCTCTGGTGCTGTGGGCCAGCACTAGAGAGGCCAAGCCACCCAGCTTCCAAGTACTACACATCTTCTTCATTCAGACTTGGAGTATCAGAGCAGCTTACAATCTCCTTCCCTTCCTCTCCCCACAACAGAGGGAAGTCCCTGTGGGACTGAGTCCCTGTGGGACTGAGAGGCCTCTGAGAGAACTGCTGTGACAGAGCTGTGACTGGCCCAAGGCCACCCAGCTGGATGCATATGGAGGAGTAGGGAATCAAACTCGGTTCTCAGATTAGAGTCCACCACTCTTAACCACTGCACCAAACTGGCTTAAAAGGGCAGGGTTTAGAAGCACACACCAGTGAGGTGAGAAAAATCAGAGATTGTATTACTTGTTCTCACAATTTAAAAAAAAAGGAATTAGCAATTTCAAATTTTGTGTTTTTCATTCTTCCTAGTTTGAAAATAGGGGGGTGCACCGGGGGAGGGGGGTGCTAGAAGGTAGCCTCGCCTAGTGGGCAAAAAAACCTGGCACCGGCCCTGAGACTACATCATGCGAAATGCTGGCCTGGATGAATCTCAAACCGGAATTAAGATTGCCAGGGAAAACATCAACAACCTCAGATATGCAGACAATACCACTCTAATGGCAGAAAGTGAAGAGGACCTAAAGAGTGAAGAGGAGAGCGCAAAAGCTGGCTTGAAACTCAACATCAAAAAAACTAAGACCATGGCATCTGGCCCCATCACTCCTTGGCAAATAGAAGGGGACGTCATGGAAGCAGTGACAGAATCACATTCCTGGGATCCAAGATCACTGCAAACAGTAACTGCAACCATGAAATTAAAAGACACCTGCTCCTTGGGAGAAAAGCTATGGCAAACCTAGACAGCAAAATAAAAAGAAGAGACATCACCCTGCCAACAAAAGTCCCTATGGTCAAAGTGATGGTATTCCCAGTATGTATGGCTGTGAGAGCTGGACCACAAGGAAGGTCAAGCGCTGAAGAATAGATGCTTTCGAATTATGGTGCTGGAGAAGACTCTTGAGAGTCCCTTGGACTGCAAGGAGATCAAATCAGTCAGTCCTAAAGGAAATCAACCCTGACTGTTCCCTGGAAGGCCAAATACTGAAGCTGAAGCTCAAATACTTTGGCCATCAAATGAGAAGGGAGCACTCACTGGAGAAGACCCTGATGCTGGGAATGATTGAAGGTTAAAAAAAAGAGGGGGACAGCAAAGGATGAGATGATTAGACAGTGTTATTGATGCAACGAACATGAAATTGAGCAAACTCCGGAGGGTGGCAGAAGACAGGAGGGCCTGGCGTGATGTGGTCCACGGGGTCGCTCAACTGTGAGACTGAACAACAACAAAAGTCTCCCGGTTGGGGCCATCCCAGTGACCATGTGGAGGAAGTGACTGTGCAAACTCTCCTTCACCGTGATCGGCAATGTTTGGAAGAGTTGCTGATTATGGGGAGGAGGTAAATGCATGGCCATTTCCTTCATGTGGTCGCACCCTGCATATGCCTAAGTGATTTTGCAGAGGCAAGGGGCGGGGCCAGTATGTTTGCATACATTCTCCTTCTGTACACATTCAGTGAACTCATGAGATGGTCATTATGTCAAGCAATAGAGGCCTTCTTTTGCATCTTAAACTGGAATCCTAAACTTGGGGATTAAACTCTATTAATTTCATTAATACTTACTCCTAAGTAAATGTAGTTGTCCTTGCACTAAACAAACGTTACTGACTTGATTATGATGACTGCTCTCATAGCAAGACTTTCCGAATGTGTCAGTAATCACACCATTGCCTGGTTTTTGAGTTAATGCTCAAGATTCATGTGCTGTTTGCCAGCTGGATTGTGACAACTGTAACATAATAAATCTTTTCTCCAGTGGCTCTGGGTCTTTCTTTCTTTTCTTTTCTTTTTGGCAATTCTTCTTTTTAAACGATGATACATTAACCTTCTTGCAAATTGCATTACGTGCCGAAAGACGGTTTTGAGAACTGTCCTGGATTATTGACATACTCAGAATAAGACCAAATTCCAGCAGCTTCATTCTCATGGTGAGAATGCTTCCTTAGGCTAAAAAAAGGAATATGAACAGCCCTTACTGAAGACATGCAGGGTACAGCCTCATTGACAAGAAGCCTAAAAAGTGGCCAGCTGGCAGTGTCCAAGACTGTGCAGCCATACACTACTGGAGAGCATTCTTTTGGTTTTGGGTCATCACTCCGAGCCAGATTAATCTCACAATTCAGCACCTCTTCATTTAAAGACTGGATAGTAGCTTGGATCCCATGGAGGATTGCCACAGACAGAGGGGATTTCCATCCAAGGGCCACAGCTTTGTCACCTCCCCCCTCCACTGCAACTCAAGGCACTTGAAAGGCTGCCCTTGGGGGACAGGGGGCAGGGGTCTGCTGTCGAAGGGGAAAACAGGGGGGAACTGCTCCTCTTCTGTTTGCAGAAATCCTCTCTGGGATCAAACCCAGTGCCTGAATGAAAGACTGTCTTGGATAAATTGCTCTGTTACCTAAAGCAGGATAGAGATGAAGCACCAATTCTGATACTATTGCTGCAGTGGTATAGGTCTTTCCTCAGTCCCCCCACCATAATAATCCCCTCCCCCCCCACACACACACAAAACACTTTGGCCCAAGGTGACAACAGCCTTTCATTCTGCAATTTCTCTTCTTATTTCCACTGATAAAAGCAGAAGCCAGGTGTTGTGAGATTCCTTCTCTACCAAGGGCTGACTAACTCCCTGTACAAGCCCAGTGTCAAAGCAGTGGGGAATACAGGAATATCCCATGTTCTCCCTGTAATCCATAGTAGCATCACTGAACACCAACAGGCCTTAGTATACTCCATTCAGAGCTGGAGGATTACGCGAGCACTCTTCAAAGGCCAGCTATTCTGAGTAATACAAAACCTGCTAATCCCATTCAATAAGTGAAGAATAATTGAGGATTTGGTAAGAGGAGATTCTGACCACCTGCTGTGCCACCAAAAAGACCCACCAGTGTAGAAACTGCTAGCAAGCTACATATCATTTGCAAGATGTTTATTCCACATGACAGCCCCCAAAATGTGCAACACTTGCACACCAGTAATCTATGCCCCCCCCCCGATGGATTATGCACTGGCATCCATGGAGCAAGAACCTTTGAACTGTGATCCCAACCAGATATTAAGGGACAATATCTGTGCCAGCAAGGTCTTTTGAGCACTACTGCAGCCAGTCAGCATCTCATCAACATAAAGCCTGAAACACTTCACATAAAATATGGGGAAATACCCTGTATCTATATAATGTTCCAAAAGACAGCATAGCAATGCATAAACATTGCTTTCCCACTTTAGGTTTCCCTTACTTTGGCTCTCACATAGTTATTATATCCCCAAACCACACAATGCCTAAGGGAGACAGAACTCTACAAAGGGGAAATGTGGCATCTGCGATGCTTTTAAAATGGAGCATAAAACCACACTTCTTTCTCTGACGGGTGAAACAAAACTCCTTAGCTTTATTGGGGGGGGGGACAGTGCATGGGGGGGGGGGTGTTTAACTTAATAACCTCACTACCTCAGTAAATTATGAAATTTGTATAAATGTGACAAGAGTCTGAAAGTAAGCCTGAGAGGTAATTCAGTGAATGTGACAAACAAAACCTTGACAGGAATCTGGCACCTTAATAAAAAGAGGGTATATGGGGAGACCTACAATCCTCATAAATAAACATGATTGCTGCCCACAAATGAGGAATATCTAGGCCAATGCATTGGTGGCCTTGTGTAAACTACCTGAGGTATTCCTCTCCCACACTGCTGTACCCACCATAGCTTATTAGCGCTTCTTGAACTGGCCTAACTAAATAATTCTTCTGAGTTAGGCCTGAGCCTTTGTCAACAAACTGTGGCTTTGTCTGTATAACTCCATAGTTGCTATAAACCTCTGCTTGTCTGCTCTTATCCTTTTTTTTCCTCAGCTTTCCTCTGAGGAGCCCAGGATGGTGTATGTAATCCTCCCCACTGGACCAAGGTTACCCAGAGCACTTCCATGCAAAGGATTTGAACCCAGCTCTCCACAGTCCTAGCCTGACACTGTAAACACCACCACACACTGGTTCCAAAGTATTCTATGGTTTCCCTGCTTGTTTGTCACTCTCCTTAACTACCTACCTACTCTCCTACCCACAGTTCAGCTTGTGGAGAGGGCGGGGTAAAAATGCGAAAAATAAATAAATAAATAAATTCATCACTTTTTAAGTTCATCATACACTTCATGTACAATCTCAGATATCCAGTAGAACCACATACCTCTCAACTAACTCTCATTTTTAGGGGCAGCCCAGATTTAAACATAATGAGGCATAAACTGGGCTGTCATCAGTATGCGGATCACACCCAGCTATATCTGTTGCTGGGCGGCCGGTCCGGGGCCACCCTGGATGACCTGGAGCGGGCGCTTGAGGACGTAGCGGGCTGGCTCAAGCTGAGTCGTCTGAAAATGAATCCAATGAAGACGGAGGTCCTTTGCCTGAGTCGGAGTGGACCGGGGGTGGGTATCCCACTACTGGCCTGCGGGGGGGCTCCATTGGTGCCAGCGCCGCGGGTCCGGAGCTTGGGAGTGCTCCTGGATGCCTCCTTGACTATGGAGGCCCAGGTAGCAGCTACTGCCAAAGCAGCCTTTTATCATCTACGGCTGATTAGGCAGTTGGTTCCCTTCCTCGAATGCAATGACCTGGCGACTGTGATCCATGCTATGGTCACCTCAAGGCTAGACTACTGCAACGCTCTCTACATGGGGCTGCCCTTGACTCAGCTCTGGAGGCTGCAGCTAGTGCAGAATGCCGCAGCCAGGCTGCTGATGGGACTCTCAGTGAGGGACCACATCCAGCCTGTGCTGAGGGCGCTGCACTGGCTGCCTATAGCGTACCAGATCCGGTTCAAGGTGCTGGTTTTAACCTTTAAAGCCCTATATGGCCTGGGGCCTGCCTACCTAAGGGACCGCCTTTCCCCATATATACCCCAAAGAGCATTGCGGTCGGGCAGCCAACATCGCCTGACCCTTCCGGGCCTGAAGGAGGCGAGGCTAGCAGCCACCAGAAACAGGGCCTTCTCGGTGGCGGCTCCCCACTGGTGGAATGAGCTCCCAGAGAACATCAGGGCCCTGCGGGACCTTTAGCAGTTCCGCAGGGCCTGCAAAGCGGAGCTCTTCCGCCAGGCGTTTGGGGCCGCCACCGGGGGGAATGGCCCTCAGGAGATGCCACGAGGGCCATCTCTAAAACACCATGGTGGCAGCCTCCTGGCTGGTGTAAGCCAGAGGCAGGTATTGGTGCTGGTATGACGCTGCTATTGTGATGAAAGTTTTGTTGTAATTTTAAAGTGAATTCATTTTATGTTATGTTTTAACTTTGTAATTGACTGATTTTATGCTGTAAGCCGCCTAGAGCCGGTCCGCTGGCTAGGCGGGATATAAATTGAAACAAACAAACAAGCAAACAAACAAACAAATAAATAAATAAATAAATGATTTAAGCACTGTATGTTCCTCATTGCCTTTGGGAAACCCAGACACTTATCATGTATTTTACTGGATAAGCCCGCAACTCTGAATTGCCTCAAAAGTGACATTTTTCCTAATATGATAATGGACTCTAGGCAAGACCTTTTTCCTACATGGTCCAAATATAATGCCATACACAAGGTATTAGAAAGTGCTAAGAACTCAAAAGAGTCTATTTTTGCCATAGTTCAATATGTGGAGAACTGTGTGGTATGGTACAGTCGTTATGGTCTGGCCTAGAATTGAGGTTCATGTCACCACTCTGCCATGAAGCCTATTGGATGACCTTGGGCCAATCACACACTCAACCTAGCCTGCCCCACAGGGTTGTTGTAAGGAAAAAATTGTGAAGGCAGACCCATCTAGCATGGATGGCTTCAAGAGGGAATTGGATAAACATATGGAGCAGAGGTTCATCGGTGGCTATTAGCCACAAGGTATAGGTAGGAACTCTCGGTCTGGGGCAAATGATGATCTGTATTCTTGGTGCTTGGGGGGAGGTCAACAGTGGGAGGGCTTCTAGTGTCCTGGCCCCACTGCTGGACCTCCTGATTGCACCTGGTGCTTTTGGCCACTGTGTGACGCAGTGCTGGACTGGATGGGCCATTGGCCTGATCCAACATTGGCTTCTGTTATGTTCTTAAACTAGTGTCCAAAGAAAAGAATGAAGCAGTCCCCATTCAGTGCTCAAGAGAGAGGTACAACCAGCAGAAATGAAAAGCTGTTCTGGCAGATGCAGTGGTCCTCCAAGCATGGAGGAACAGGAGTATGGAGGTGAGTATGCCTTACCTCCCTGACCATTCTGTGAAATCCATTGTATATAGCCTCCATTTAAGGTAGGATTTAGCCACACACACCACCAAGCCTGCTCAAATTTTTTTTTGGCAAGTTGCATCACTGTGTGAACTCCACTAGAATTGAGAAGCAAGGGTGGCATGCTAGTTGGGCTATTTGACACCCTCCCAGCATCTGCTGCTCTCCATCATATGTAGTAGGGCTGTCAAATAGTCCAAATCATTCTGAAAATTTGGAAGTGTGATAATTTCAGCATGCCCCCCAAAAGGTTCTGTTTTGCCCACACAAGGAATTCTTGCACATCGATGTCAAATGCACCCTTGATATTTTGTTAAAAGGGCTCTCAGCATTGTTGGCTTTTTTCAATTGTATATCTCAGATTTTTAAAAAAAATTACACCTAAAACATAGCATTGGAATAAGATGAATATATGTATCATGAAGATACATTCATCCAGGAGTTGGCTACAGCTACAGGTCCCACCCTTGGTCATAAACCAGGTGTGGGATTGATGATGTTCTTGAACATGGCTTTAAAGGGGGATTAGACAATTTAATGGAAGATATGTTTATCAGTGGCAATCAGCTACAATGATGAATAGAACCCCTATGCTCGGAGGCAATAAACCTCTGAGTACCAGCCCTGAGAGGAAGGCAGTAAGGGGAGACTTTGGAGCCTTATAACTGCTTGTAGATCGGCTGGGGAAATCTGGGTGACCATTGAGTGAAACACTGAACTAGATGGACCAGTGATCTGATTCAGGAGGACTATCCTTATGTCCCTTAAGGCCAGCTCTATAAATGCAAGAACTAAATACTTGACATACATTTGCTTTTTCATAAGCAGAAGTTGAGGGAAGAGGGATATAACGAGTCTGCCAAATGATAAATTTACCCCTATGTCATAATTGTGATTGCTTTCATATATACAAATGCATTATCGGATGTTAACAAAAGTGTACCGTTAACTGTACAGTCATTCCACAATGACAGTGTTCTCATAGTACTGAAATAAATACTTTGAAACTGATTTTAAAACTGAAAACAAAAACAACAGATCACCTTCTTCCCCCTTCCCAGATAACACAAAGTGGTGAGACTCATTTATGAAACATATATGAGACTCATATATGAAACAATACACATACCTGACCAGAAACCACGCTGAGGCTGTCGAAATTCAGGGTCCCATTAGCCTCAGCTACAGCTGGATTTGCATAGCAGACAGCTGCTCCATTAGTGGATTTGAACGTTTCAGGGGGGAGAGGAAGAGTTTGGGGAGGTTTCAGTTCTTCAGAGTCAAAGTGGCTGTGGCCCATCTAAAGGAAACCAAATGAAACAGTTTAAGAAAAAAAATCATGTGGAACAATAGTTGCTCAAATGTATTTTTGTGCAATAGGAAAGAAAGGTGTCCAAATGTATTACTGTGCAATGGCAAAGAAAAATTCTAGCTGTTTCAATTGGGATATAAATACTCAAAACCAGTCTTGGTAGCATTGCCTGAGCATCCTAGGTCTCCATAATGCTATAAAAATTATTGGCTTGGCAACTCTTTGGAAGGCATCCACTTTTCCCTCTATCAATGCCAGCCAATTTATTTTCAAAGACAATGAGCCAGATCAGACATAACCATGAACTGGTATTGCATGAATTAACCTTGCCACTCATCTGCTGCAATTCTTTCTCTCTCTTTCCACTACCAGCCAAATGTTTGCTGTCACATGCAAAATCAACAAGCTCCAGTTATTGCTCACCCTCCAAACCAGATTTGCAAACCAGGGATTAACTACAGCTTTGCAGCTTTGCAGATTTGCAGCTCTGCAATGGAGGGCAGGCACAAATCACTGTTTGCAAGTTTGAATATAATGGAACACAGTGGCTGGGCTCTAGGGGCAGATTGGCCATTAAGGCCACTGGGCAAAGTCCAGGTGGCCAATGGGCTGGAGGGCCACCCCCACCCCAGGATCACCTGAACCCCACAAACGGGCCTTGACCACCACAAGCCAATTCTGCAATGTATGGGGAAAGAAGTATCCGGCTCGACCCAGCGAGTCTCCCTCTCTCGGGGGAGGGGGCAGAGCCAGGACAGCCTGGGGCAGGGCCCTTTTCCATTGCTGTTTCTTCCTCACAGTCCACCCCTGTTTTGGCTTAATAAATGAAAGGCAAGAGAGAGATAGAAAGGGAGACGAAGTACACAAGCTCAGTCATTTAATGCCAAACTTGTGGTTTGGAAGTTCATGTAAAAGGAGACACTGTTTAAGGTTCAGGTACTGGATTAAGACAGTAAAATATTATCGTTCCTTCTAATTATTATTTGTTTGGTTTTTAGTTTGGCCTTCCTCCAAGGAGCTCAGGTTATTTATTTTGGCATAATTCAAAATAAAAAGAAAATATTACTGGTTTGCCAGATGTTTTCTCCCTTGAATATTTTCTAGGTACTGGGAGACTGTCAAGATTTTAACTGTTTTAACAGTTTTAATGATGAACCTTATGGTTTGTTGTATTTTTTAAATGTCTTGTGAGCCACCCCAAGCCCTGAGTTGCAAAAGACAGGTGGGATGCGAATTTAATTAGAAAATTAAAAAACAGAACACACAGTTTTCTTCCACATACTCCTCCTTTCCTCCTCCTTTCCTGTGAGCTAGGTTAAGTTGACAGATAGTGAGTCTGAGGCCACCTAGCATTTCCTCAGGGCCATGGTGGCTCAGAGGTTAAGATGCTGAGCTGCAGACTGGAAGGTCTGTAGCTCTGCAGTTCGAGACTTGAGTGCTGCGTGAGGTCCCAGCTCCTGCCAACCTATCAGCTCGAAAGCAAGAAATTGCAAGTAGATAAATAGGTACCACTTCAGTGGGAGGTACCACAGAGTTCTGTGCACCTCAAAATTTAGTCATGCCAGCCACATGACCACAGAAAGGTCTTTGGACAGTGCTTGCTCTTCAGATTCGACTAGCTTTCGAGCAAGGGAAACCTTTACCTTTACCTTCAGCATTTCCTCAGGCCCTAGAGTATGATTTTTGCCAGTTCCCCTCTCATGCTGTCCCTCATGGTTCCCCATCCCCCAGGACAAACATTTGGGAGGGCATTTTTTGACTGCAACAGGAAGGAGGAGGCGAGAAAGCCACAATCTGCTGATGGAAAAGCTTCCATCTGTGGTAATTTTTAGCAGGATCCAAGTCAGTGATCGACGCAACATTACCTAGCAAGCTTCATTGCTGAGTGGGCATTTGAAGATACATTCATCACTATATCACACGATCACTATATCACACAATTCTTAAGGTCCATAATTAAAATACTAAGCAACATTATTAATAATAGAATAACAACTAGTTTAAACCCAGATTCAGTATGTAAACCTGAAATTCACCACAATTAAAAAGACACTGAGAGCCAATGTGGTATTGTGGGTACACTGTTGGTGTAGGATCTGAGGGACCCAGATTCAAATCCCCACTCTGCCATGGAAGTCTGCTGGATGACTTTGGCCCAGGAGTACACTCTCAGCCTAATCTACCTTACAGGGTTGTTGTGTGACAATAAAATGGAGAAGAAGAAAACAATATAAGCTGCCTTGGATCCCCAGTGGAAAGAAAGACAAGGTACAAATGAAGTAAATAAATATAATAATAATAATAATAATAATAATAAGTTGGTTTTTAACAATTAAAAGCTTGCACAGCTCAGTGCATCCTGCTACTTACTCACCTGGCTATAGGTCTTCAGTATCATTTTAAGAACTCTCTCCACAAAGAAGAGAATGTAGAATCCACCAAACACAGCTACTGCTTGTTCAATGTAATTGTCTACCTTGGGATCAAATCCGAATGCCTAGGAAGAAAACAGTCCTTTTAAAATGAATCACCACATTTGGCTAATAAATACTGACATAAACTGGCTGCCTGTGGAACAAAAGGGTTGGCTCCAGCCAGATTTTTTATTCAATCTTACTCCATCCCCCTCCTCATTAAAACCCCTGTCCCACATGCCCTTCGTCCATGGTGGGCTCATGATCCACAACTCAGTCTTTTTGTTGGTCAAAGGGAGCTCCCTCTTCCCTATTTTACCACCAGAAAACCTGGTTGGATCCAACTCCATGTTCCCAACTCTACCACAGTCCCTCTTCAGCTTCTTCCTTCTTACCTCTGGTATAAGCTGAAAAATTGCATTGGAAAAGAGTGTTCCAATGGCCAATCCTACAAAGTAGGTTAAGATCTTGGGAAAATACGGCTTCCTTAAAAGAGGAGTTAAAACCAATCCAAGGAGTGATGCAAAGTTGATAATAGTCACGGCGAGGAAACCAAAGCCCCAAACTGTGAGGGAAAAACAAACACATGGTAGAATCACTAGAGAAGTTAAAAGACAGAGGTACTTGGCGGGGTGTCTTTTGAGAGCAACTTGTTGGGCAGAACAAAAAAAAATCACAGCTCTCTTTGCTGAACAGCTGCAACTGGGACTGAAACTCAGAGAAATATTAGGGTCAGGCCAGGATAAAAAAAATGATGTATGTGCCAAACGCTTTAAAATCTGCTGACTGGGAAAGAAAAACTCCTTTCCCACCTCCAATAACATAATTTATTGGTGCAATTCCCTTAGAAACTGTGTATCGTAAACCATTATATATGTTAAACTGCAGGGGAAACGTATTGCATGATTTCAAAGGAAGGATGACGTCGCTACCAGAGGTTACATTCCAATTTTTCATTCTAAAACCATAGAGCGTGACATAGAAGAAGAAGAAGAGGAGGAGGAGGAGATTGGATTTATACCCTGCCTTTCACTTGTAGTCTCAGAGCAGCTTACAAACTCCTTTCCCTTCCCCACCCAACAACAGATACCCTGTGATGTGGGTGGGGCTGAGAGAGCTCTTTCCCAAGCTGTCCTTGAGAGAACAGCTGGTACAGAGCTATGGTTTGCCCAAGGTCATCCAGCCAGGTGCAAGTGGAGGAGTGGGGAATCAAACCTGGTTCTCCCAGATTACAGTCTGCGCACTTAACCACTACACCAAACATAACATGCCAAATAAAACCATACAGCGGCATCTCTTTACAAAAGTCATATAGCAATAGCAGAAGAACTCTGTGTTTGTGTGTGTGTGTGTGTGTGTGTGTGTGTGTGTGTGTGTGTGTGTGTGATGTGCCATCAAGTCACTTCCAACTTACAGCAACTCCATAAATGAATGTCCTCCCAAACTTCCTATCATTAACAGCCTTGCTCAGGTCTTGCAAACTGAAGGCCTTTACTGAGGCTTCCTTTACCGATCCATCTCTTGTTGGGTCTTCTTCTTTTCCTACCATCTTCAGCTTTTCCATAGCACTATTGTATTTTCCAGTGAGTCTTGTCTTCTTATGATGCGACTGGAGTACAATAGCTTCAGTTTAGTTATTTTAAATTCTAGGGTTACCTTGAGCTTCTGAGTTTTCAACTGAAGTTTCCACAGCATCTTTTTATTTTATTTTGGAAGAACTACTAGCAATCTAAAATTTAAAAAAAGATATTGTGGCAATTTTGACTGAAAACCCAGACTCTCAAAACAACACTAGATATGCCACAGGGATCTATATGACAGAGCGATACATGCAGCCATCTAAAGGAGTGGATAGGTGTCTTCACACACACACACACGCACACACCAAAATTAAGGAAACCTAAATCCCTCATCCCCCTCCTCCACTTCACCTTACTGTACTCCATTTCTTCCCACACTTTGTCTTCCATGCCACTGTGGGAGGATCCAAGGTGGACTACAGAGAAAAGCCCACTGGAGCCCACCTTGAACCCCAAGTGGCAGTTACACAGGGGCAGAAGACAATGGCAGGCTTATGTCATGCTGCCCCCCCCCGTCACTGTCCCTGCCTGTTTGGCACCCCCAAGTAGCCCCTTGGGCAGCTTGGGAAATGAACTGGTCTACCAGACACCCAGTGAAAATATCCACACTGTCACCTGACTGCACTAAAAAAGAAAGTAGAGTTGTGCATCCTCAGAATACTAATAACAGTTTGTTCCAAACCTCTGGACAACCTCTCCTAGAGGTTTCACATAACAGCATGAGGCATACAGTATACAGCCACAGTACAGATGGCAAAGAGGTTAGCAGCAGGATCACTTTCTAGTACCTACCCGTCAGATGCAAATAGAACTACCAGAGTACAGTGCCCCCAGCCAGTACCCATCCTAGCCAGCTGATGCAGATAGATACCATAGTCAAAAGGTAATTAGAGATTCAGGTAGAGTTACCAGGTCCTACCTTTTGCCGAGCAGGGGAGTCTCAGGCACTTCCCGGAAGGTTTTTTTACTTCAAAACCATAGAGTTTGCCCAAAAACTAGAGCATCCCCCCAACAGTGACAACATGATGACATCACTTCCGGGTGACGTCATCGTAACAGGGATGTCACAGCATAATGTGCCTGTTTGGGGGTGGGGAAACCCCAGGAAATCAGGGAAAACTCTGCCTCAACCGGGAGCCTGGCAACCCGAGATTCAGGAGGACCATCAGGTAACGTACTCCCCCACCCTGCCCACCCAGCAAAGATCATCCATTAGGGTGACCGAGCTGGTTCAGTTCAAAAATCAGGTCAGGAACTGGGTTGATAAGAATGTAAATAATCCAGCTCAGTCAAGGGCATCAACCCATTATTGTCTTTGACAACAAAAACTCTGTGTCCAGGTATTCCTATTTGCAGAATGTTACAACGAAAAAGCATGCACACATTCTATCTTGGAGAGAGAGAGACAACCTTTGAACAGCTTCTGTTATTCTCAAGAAGCACGTTTCCTCTGTTATCTTGCCTTTGGACACTGCTATGGAGTTACCGTGACAGGAAGAAACTAGGAGGAAAGGTCAGATCGCAGATAGTTGCATTTCTGCCTCAGCTAATGGAGAAACAAAACACTTCCAATCACACCTTTCATGAGCCACGTCAGCTTCATGCCTAACAAATTTTAAAAGTCAAAACTGTCTAGCAGGGAGTGGGGGAAGCAACAGAATCCTAAAAAAGCACACACATATACAGTTAGATCAAGGTGCTGGTCTGAAGCAATAAAACAAAGTTAGAGTCCAATATTGGTCTTAAAGGTGCCACTGGACTTTAACTTTTTCCCACACATATACAGTGTTATTGCTTACTTTTTTCAGACTGTGACAAATCACAGTATGAATTCACTGGCCTGGCTAGATACCAGGGGGCTATTTTACAGCTATTATTTTTCATGTAATTATCACTACTGAGCTCCTTTTATACTGGGCACTGATAGCTGATCATGTAAGCCCCATGCAGATTTGAGTAAACTATATTCAGGACCATTCCACCCTTTCCATGTATAGTTATGAATTAAAATGGGCATCCAGTTCTGAATACGGAATCAGAGGATAAATTCTGAATTAATATAGAATAAAAGATAGTGACAATGCATGTCATGAGGGTTACAGGAATCTATCACAAAGCGAACTTCATTGCGTTGATTCTTTATTTCCATAAATGGGAGTATTTACATTTCAGAGCATACACAGGCTTTTTGTAGATATTTCCCACCTGAGCAGTTTTAACTTTGAAACTAATTCATTTAAAGCCTTTTTTCTGCTTGGAACAGGCATCTCGCACAGATCTCTACTGGACTAACAGTGCCATCCTAAGCAAAGTTAAACTCTACGAAGTCCATCACATTAGAGCTCTTGTTTAGGATGGCACTGTAATAGGATTAACTCTGGGATGGGAATTTCCTGTTGATTGGGGGGGGAAGCCTAGGAAGAGCTCTGTTTGGGGATATAATGCCACAGAGTCCATCTCCAGAGCATCCACTTTCTCCAGTGGAATTGATCTTTGCAGTCTGGAGATCCGGAGCTCTCCAAGCACCACATGGCGGTTGGCAACCCTACACAACAAGTAGACCAAACATTTCAGGATTGTACCTCATTTGGTATGATTCTCATGTAGCCAGCAGTGGGTCAGGCAGTGATTTGCTGATGACCTGCCAGTTTTAACCACTGAGCGTAGGCTTGCCACTTGTCCACCCATGGTGGATCAAGAAATTAGGGAGTGGGAGAAAAACTGCCTGGAGAATGGCCTCAATAATGACACTATATGAATGCCCTTGGGTCTCTATGGTATTTACCATAGAGATTATGGGAAATTCCTAGCACATCACCAGAGATTAAGGGAAATTGCGAACACTTCCTTATCATATCCTCCCCAGATACCATTTTCCACAGGCACCGCCCTCAGAATCTCTCAGCATATGTTAAGGCAGCCCTAACCAAGTGCCATTTTCAGAGTGATCTAGAGGGCACTGTTCTCCACATACCTACACAGTTCTGTATAGGAAGCTCTTTTCCCACTAGTAATGTCTGATAATGCTCTTCAATAAGAGCACTGGGCTCCCTTTCCTCATTCGGTGGCACTCACAGACAAAAGCATGAACCATCATACCAGCCTCCACTACATGCAGCAACTTCTACTGACAGATTTAGCATATTTAAAAGAGTAAGCATTAGTCTGATGGATATACCAGTAATACTGAGAGCTACCTTCCGCAGGTCTTGGCTTGGAATTGCCTTTGGACAGGGCCCTTTCACATGGGTGAAAAATCAGCTGTTGTAAAACGGCTGGACATATTGTGGTGAAGCTGGAATCCGTGATCTTGCTGCTGTTTGGCATTCCATGGACAGAAAGGATGTCTTCGGCAGACATGCACTGAAAAGGAATGAGAAACTTGCATTTGCTTGAGAAAGACAATCAAAGGGAGAAATTGAGATGCTTAGGTAAGGCGTGAGTTACTTCGCTGATAGATGAAGTCTTTCATTTCCCTGCAATGCAGATGCTTGCACAAATGGAACAGCACCTCCACACACAAAACTGCTTTAGCACGTGGACTACATTCACAGATGAGGGCAATCAGAAGCCTAAAAATTTTTTTTTGCATAAACTCAAGTATTTATTTGATCTGGCAAGGAGGCGATAGAGCTGCGGTTTGAATCCTGAAACATTTTAAGTCAGTGGGTCTTTCATTTTGTTGGACTCCCATTTGTATTTCTTCATCAGTGCGGTTTATAAGAAGTCAAGTAGAGTTCTTAATGTTCCTGGTGGTTTTTATTGCAAAGCTTTATGTAAACAAATCGAGAATCTTCCTGTAAAGCCTGATTGTCATACATAAATCATTATGAAATTCCTAAATGTATTAAGCAAACTTGTAAGCATTAAATCTGTAATTGATGCGGGGACAGAGATGTCAACGCTGAGTTGGGAAATTCTGGAGATTTTGAGGCAGAGCATGGGAAAGATGGAGCTTGAAGTGGGGAGGGTGCTCAGCAGGCATATGATTGCATAGAGTCCACCCTTCAAAGCTGCTATTTTCTCCAGGGGAGCTGATCCCCATGCTCTAGGGCTGCCAGCCTCCAGGTGGGGCCTGGAGATCTCCCACTTTTACAAGGGATCTCCAGGTGACAGAGATCAGCTCCCCTGGAGAAAATGGCTGCTTTGTAGGGTGGACTCTGTGGCATTGTACCATGCTGAGGCCCCTTCCCTCCCCAAACCCTATCCTCTCCTGGATCCACCCCCAAAGTCTCCAGGTATTTTCCAACCCAGACCTGGCAACGCTACCGTGGTCTGGACATCAGTTGTAATTTCAGGAGAACTCCTTTCCCTCACCTGGAGGTTGGCAAGCCTGGGGGTAGAGAGTTTCTCTCTGCTCAGCTAACTTTCTGTTTCCATAGCAGTTCTTTTTTAACCAAAGAGACATTCAGACCTGGAATCGCTACCACCTGCCTCCTTCCTCCTTACGCTTTTAATGTTCAAATATTTTAAAGCCTGATGTTCACTGCCCTGGGGACGCTATGTGGGTGGAAAGGTGGTTTATAAACATTTTAAATAAATAAATAAGTCCCCCAAAAGGGTACTAACTTCCAAAACTGTGCACAAGCCTGCTGGCCTGCCACTCCTACCTATGTTACTCATTGTGGCCTAAAAGACTAAAACCCTGTTTCTCTTAAGTTTCCTTAGCAGGTCACCTGGTGATCATTTTTATTCCATGGATGACCTGTCTGTATCTTTTATTTGGACCAACTGAATGATACATAATATGTATAAATTCAACCTGAATTCAGTGTAGCTTAATTCTATGTAAGTACGCATGCATAAAATTAGGCTGCACATGTATTTTCTTTTCCCAAAAGTGTGGAGTTCATTAAAGACCATGGAGCCAGTTTGGTGTACTGGTTAAGGGCGCGGACTCTAATCTGGGAGAACCGGGTTTGATTCCCCACTCCTCCACTTGCACCTGTTGGATGACCTTGGGGAAGCCGTAGTTCTGGCACAGCTGTTCTTGAAAAAGAGCAGTTTCTGTCAGAGCTCTCTCAGCCGCACCTACCTCACAGGGTGTCTGTTGTGGGGAGGGGAAGGGAAAGGAGTTTGTAAGTTGCTCGGAGACTCCCTTGGGTAGTGAAGGGCGGGGTATAAATCCAATCTCTTCTTCTTCTAGTATTATCTAAATACTATTTTGCCCTTTTTTTCAAATCCCTACTTGACTCATTCCTTGTCTTCCTTCCAGGCCTGTAGCCACAGTGGGGCATTTAGGGGCGGTGCCCCCTCACTCATGGCCCATGCCCCACAACCCCGCGCTGTGGGAGTTGTGCCAGCAAGTAAGGAAAGATTATTCTTTTTTTCACCTGCCTGCCAATGGGATCTCTCTCTCTCTCTCCTACTCCCCCGCCCCCCTAGATTTCCCATCACCCAAAATTTTCTGGCTACACCCCTGCTTCCTTCACTGCCATTGTTCCTATAACCAGCTGTGGAAAAGTCTCTTACAGTCTCATTTGAAGCAGAGTCACAAACAACCTTCTAAATCCAGAGAAGTCAACTGGCTTAGAACACTGTAACTCTGCTTAGGACAGCACTGCTACTGTTTCATAGTTCAGGACTGTAAATAGCCACTGGCCTCGTCACTGGTAGTGAAAATAATAACCTTTGAGTCCCATCCCCTCTCCACACCTACTGTATCAGTAATATAGGTACATGCTTGGGAGGAAAGTTAACGACAAATTCTCTAACCTACTATTTGTAATTATTTGTGTTAAAGTTCAAGGTCAAAAATATTTAAAAATTCAGTCATGGTGGTTCAGAGATGGCACCGATTATACCATAGGGTCAAATGCCCAATCAGTAATGAATCCATAATTAAATACTAATGGACATACAATTACCCAAGCCATTTCTCCTGTTTTATGTGAGTCCAAAACTTCATACTAAAGAGTTTTTGCAATCACAGTACAGAAAGAATACACCCACACTGAGCACTTTCTTTAGGATATGCATTCATTTCACTTTCTAGCCCATGCCATCAGAAAAGGCTCAATATAAGTGACAAATAAGAATTTATTAAAATAAAAACACTTCTGAATTACCCAGTACAGGCCAAAGCTTAAAACCTCACCCTCTCTTCCTCCTAGTTTAACTTCATCTAGGCCAAACAAAATCTTACAATGCTTTTAATGGTGTACAGACATTGCCATGTCTCCAGGTAATGAAGCCGTATAACAGTGAGGAAAAGTAATGAAAATACTATGGGTTGGATCCAGCCAGTTTTTCCACTGATGAAAAAGGCAGGCAGGAGTCTCCTTTGACCATCAAAAAGGCTATGCTAGAGACCATGGGACTTGCATGGACAAAAGGAGTGGAAGTGTAATAAAGAGAGGAATTGGTTGAGTGAGCAAACCAGCTGGCTGGATCCACCCTATCTGTCCTTAATGTTGAAAGTAGCACATTCACTTTAGGATAAAAATAGTTATGGTGTGTGTGACAGACTGCACTTTAAAAGCAGGTTTCATAGTGCAGCTAAATCAGATTTCTGGGAGATAAAAAGTTAATTTTTCCCTGGAACTGAGCGCTTGAGTGACAGGCTGCTCCTCTTCTCTGATTGGCCAGTGCAGAAAAATATATGATCAGCTGAGTGCTGAGGGGAGTGGTCAGTTGTCACTCTGGAGATTACAACTGGAACCATTCTGAAGGCAGTCAATAGGTTTCTGATAGAGTTTTGGAGTCTGACAAGATAAGTCAGACAGGTTCACCTGTAGAGTGAAAGTAAAAGACTCCTTGTCTCAACTGTAGTATTCCTCGCCTGAGGAAGAATTCACTATAAGAATTCAAAGTCTAAGGGTCCACATAAGCTGAAGTCCACTGTATTCAGACAGCAGAATGGGGAGAGAGATTTGGCAAGAGTGATTGGGGTAGTCTGTGGAAAACTCCCTTTCAAGCCAAAAAGGAACAGGGTTAATTCTTCTGAGGAGAAGATGATTAATCCCTGCCCAGTGCCTCTGAGGGTTTAGCTCTGAGGAGGAGCCTAGTCTGTTGTAAGGGAAAACGGTTTTAAACAACTCAGGAAATAGAAATAAACAAGGGGGGGCTACGATATTCACGGGGGGGAGAAGCTGACAGCTGCTCCTCCTTCCTCCGCCCCCTTCCCCCCGCCCCGCGCTGCAGCCTGCCCCGGCGAGGCCCCTCCGGAGCAGAGCCGAATGGGCCTCACCATTCCTCCCCCCCGCTGCTGCCCCCCGTGCCATTCCTTCCTTCCCTCCCTCCGCCCCCCCCACACCATTCCTTCCCCCCTGCCCCCCCGCCCCCTCCCCCCCCAGAGACTCCCAGCGGGCCTCGGCAGCTCTCTACCCCGTCCCCCCTCCAGGCAGCTTCCCCCCCCCCGCCTTCAAAACGGCGGCAGCGGCAGGGAGACAGCCGCCCACTGAGGCTCCCCCCCTGTAAGGCGGTGGCGGCAGGGAGACAGCTGCCTGCCGAGGCTTCCCCCCGCCTTCAAAACGGCGGCGGCGGCAGGGACACCCGCCGTCCACTGAGGCTTCCTCCCCTCCCTCCCTGCTTTCAAAACGGCGGCGGAGGCATAGAGACCTGCCGCCCGCCGAGGCTCTTCCCTCCCTCCCCCCCCCGCAAACGGCGGCGGCAAGTCCTCGTCACGCCGCTTCCCACCCCCTCCCCTACAGCGGCCACAGTGTTCTCTGCGCACGCGCGGAGAACGCTTTAACTTTTCGGGGGATTTAAAGATCCCCAAAAAAGTTTTTTAAACATTTAGGATTTTTCTGCACATGGGGGGAGTGCTCCCCATGTGTAGAAACCCCACCCCCCAAGTGCCCTCCCGCGCGGATTTAGGTATCCGCACGGGGGAGGGTACTTGGGAATTAGATATATAGATGTAATTTAACCAAGGAGAGAGTTCGGTTCACAAAGTCAGTGACCAACTCCAGGAAACCTGAAATGCCATAGGAAACTCCCTGAAGAAACATGGTTGCTGTAACTAAAATACAAAGTAAAACAATTCATACAACTAAGAACTAAGGATACCGGAAATTAAGCTTTAATAACATCGTTTTGCCTGCTCAAAGAAGGGAATTCTGTATTATCAACAACTTTAACCTCAGCAAGCCCAATCCCTGACTATACCGATTCAATCCCTTCCTGTTGAATAAATTTGTTCTTTTGTTTTACTGTTAAACCATCTCCAGTGCCATTCCAAAAGGGAAATGAAAAGAGGGCTTCTGCTTTTCCACAACAAGTTCCTTGGACTGGGCTAAAAGCCAAATCATATTCTGTGGGACCAAGTGGGACAGAAATTCTTTCAAAAACCTCTCTTATTTATACACTACCAAGGGCTGCTCAGTCACAGCAGGGAACCAAACAATTTTGATGGGAAAATTTGTGCCAGCGTGGGGAGAGTGATAGGGGTCTACCACAGTGTGTGATGTTATGGGGATCACAGATGCAACACCCGTTCCATGATGGGTGAATATTCTATAGATCGCATCCATCACCCACAGTCCCACACTTGCTCTGTTGCTAAGGCTTTATAAGGTCATTCAAAACCATCTGGGCCTACACAGCCTGCCGAACTCACACAATATTGGGCACCCTCATCCATATCAAAACCATGATCAAAAAGCAGACGCCCTGGGAAAACACCCACTAGACTTGATGTAGTCTGCGATCATGTTGACGAGAATCAACAAAACTGGCTAATGTTCTGTTCCTTTACTAATCTCCCCTTGCAAAATAGCTCCTTCACTGGCCGCAATGAAGAAATGCCTTTGAAAAGTTCAAGCCACCAGAAAACTGTTCTGTGTGGTTCATATTTCCTCTCTCTGTGTTGTCATTCCTGAACCATCGCGGCTTCCGTTCACAATATGTAGGCTGTATAAGCAGCAGGGCACAGCATCAAACCTCAACCTCATGTCCTCCACCAGTATGTCAGGAAACCCCAGTACCAATGCAAATGCATACACACCCCTGGGGGGAATGGATCAGATCACATGAGGCTGGCCTGCTAAGATAGGCGTTTATATGCATACACCCTGAATCCTATGACAGGTTCTACACACAATGGGAACGAAGAAAACAGGTTTGAGGGCTGTTTTCCAGTGGGACAAACAGTGTGATTCAAATGGGATTTAACATCTTCCACTGCCCCCAGCTCCCTACTAGCTTATCACTCCTTGTCAAACTCCTGTGTACTCTGGGAAATGTAACTCTCAGAGCCTCTGGTTAGGACCCTGTTCTGTAAAGTATCTGACACATTTAAGAGTTCGACACATTTAAGAGTTTAACGGGTTAGTCCCACCACCTGGCTGGCTCAACACCCAGGTTGCATCCTTGCCTTGCTTTTTAATACATATTCAGATGGTCAGGGAGAGGGAGGCTTCCTCAACTGTTGACTCCTTCAAGTGTGCAACCAATTTAAGTGTGCTAATTTAGGGATGATCCCCGATAGGTGATCTTGAGGCATAACCATGGGGAAAGACAGTTTTCTCACATGACACACTTTCACACACGCTACATAATGCAGTCTCAATCCACTTCAGCGACTGTTTGCAAGTGGATTTTTGACATTTCACACAGTAAAATCCAGTTGCAGCGCACTGAAAGTGAATTGTGCATTATTTAGTGTGTGTGAAAGTGCCCCCAAAGTGGGGTTTTTCTGCTTCCAGATGTGCCACTCACATACCAAACAAGCTTTTTAAATTACTTTTTATTTTATTTTCCTGGCAAGTGGCAGCCAACTCATGGCGACCCCATACGGTTTTCAAAGCAAGAGTCGTTCGGAAGTGGGTTGCCATCGCCCCTCTCTGCCTGGTCACCCTCGGACCCTCCTCGGTGGTCTCCCACCTAAGCCCTAACCAGGGCCGCCCTTGCCTAACTTCCGACCTCTGACGAGATCGGGGCTAGCCCGGGCCGTCTAGGTCGGGGCAAACTAGCATGCACGTTCCATTTAAACCTCTCTGCCCCCGCTACCGCCTAACCCGCATTCACACAAGCAGACAAACAGGTGGAAAGCAACTCAACGGCAGCTGCGTGTGTCTGTGTGACAGATGCCCAAAGGCTGGGATTCTGGTTCTGGGGAAGTGAAATCTCTACCAAAGTCACGCTCCGGGCACTCAATCGCTCTCACTTGCCCAGTAAACCGGGCAGGGAAAACACCACCAAGCGCTTTGCAACTGAGCAGCGGGAGGGGGAGAGAGAAAGCGGCCGTACCTGGTTGAAGTGGAGCTCCGGCCGTCCGGGCAGCGAGTCCCCCACCCGGTGCGCGGCTCCCAGTTGCTGCAACATTTGGTTAACCTGGCCGGAGGAGAGAGTCCGATTGTCTCCGAACACGGTCAGGACATCCTGAGCGAATTGCTGCTCGGTTCTCTTTGCTGCTGCTGGTGCCCGGCCACCCGCTTCTGCTCTTAGCGAGTCGATGGCAGCCAGTGCGAGAGCGGCGGCCAGCAGCGTCCGAGCGACGACAGGAGACATGATCACGCTGCTGCCCGTCGTCTCTGGTGTCTTGCAGGCTCGAAGCGGCCAGGCGAGCTGCAGGTTGGAGGAGGCGGAGAAGGCACTTAAAGGGTTAAGCAGCTGCCAGGAGCGCGCAGGCGCTTTGCATTCCGCAGGCGAGGTGGGACGGGAGGGTGCTTCGGCCGCTCTGGCTGGCCTGCCCTGCTGCGCGGCGCGTTTTTCTATCTTCGCCCCCCTCCCGCCCTCGGTGGTGGGATTAGGGTGGGCTTTCTGGATCCTGTAGCAGAGGCCGGTCGAGAAAGGTTGAGAAGGCAATTGCTATTTTCTCTCGGAATCTTTCCACTTCTGACAAATATGTAGTTGAACCTTGATTGCCATTCTAATGTATTTTATAAAGTATGCCTTGCACACGAAAGGTCATACCTTGAATAAAACCTTTGTTGGCCTTAAAGGTGCGACTAGATTCTCAGTGTGTTGTATTGTGCCATTGATTAGCTTGGCCAGGTTCAGGGGCAGGCTGGGAGCAGGCAGGCTTGGTGGCCCCTCCCTGTGGGGGCTACAAGCCACGATTACAGGGCCACTCGGGTGGGACCAACAGTTAGGCGTCAATTCACCAGTGCTGCTTGGGTCTGGCTGCTCCCAGGTAGGACTGCCCACTCTGGATCTTCCAATGGAAGCTAAATGGCCAGGCCACCCCGACCAGGTTCAGTTTGTGGCATCCCTACTTGCAAGATTGCCAGAAACAAGGGTTGGAAAGGATATTGCTCTCTCCTGGATGGCTGCTGTTGTAGGGTTGCCAACCTCCAGGCAAGGCCTGAAGATCTCCCAGAATTAGAATTGGACTCTAGAGGACAGAGATCAGTTTCTCTGGAGAAAATGGCTGCTTTGGAGGGTGGTCTCTGAGGTATCACATCCCTCATGAGCTCCCTTCCCTACATGCATTACCCAAGCTCTGCCCCAAATGTCCAGGAATTTCTCAACCTGGAGTTGACAACTCTAGTTTGAACCAGTTGGGCCACAGTCTCACTCTTGCTAAGGCGGCTGTCTATACATGTTTGTAAGCTGGGGCAACAAAAGCTTGTGCTGTAATTACTCTCTTAGCCTTCATGGCGCCATTAGATTATTTTGCTGGGTTTGTTACACGTAGACTAGGATGCCGACCCCTTTGACAATTATTACCAGTTCTTACAGTTACTTATTTTATTCACTTCATTTATATCTTGCCTTTCTCCACAATGGGGACCCAAAGCAACTTATATTGTTCTCCTTTCCTCTGTTTTATCCTCACAACAACCTAGTGAGATAGTTTGTCTGAGAGTGTGACTAGCCCAAGGTCACCCAGCAAACTTCTATGGCAGGGTGGGGATTCAAACCTGGGACTCCCAGATCCTAATCTGACATTCTGTCCACAATTGCACAGTCTCACTGTTATTCCTATAATCCTTTCTAAGTCTTGATTGGGCTCAGTAAAACTCTGCGCAGCCATTTTACTGTCCTCTTGTGACTTTTTTAACTTCTTGGGAGCCAAACTTTAAGTTCGCAAAATTGCATGTGACTTGTCAATACAGTTAGACCATCCATGGCTAAAGGTCATCCATTCTGGAGTTACACAGCTATGGTGGCTCTACATAAGAACAACGGAAAAGCCACATTGGATAAGAAAGACTAATCTATAGTTGATCTTTGGGCGATTTCGCACTTCCACCATTCCCCCCCCTTTTACACTTGGGCGCTTGGGCAGTCAAGTGCCCAAGTGTAAAAGGGGGGGGGGACCCCAAACTTACCAGGCGGCCAGCAGGGCTCGGGGAAGGGTGCCTCCCCTGGCCGCCACCACCAGAAATAGGCCCCGCCAGCCACCGACGCACGCCTTACAATGCCACCTGCTGATGCTACCAATGCCTGCCGCCTCCAACGCCTCCTTCGCCAACGCCTCCGGTCTCCACCACCTCCTTCGCCACTGATGCCACTGCCTCTGCCCACTGACGCCGCTCGACGCCGACGGGGGTTGGGATGTGTGTACATCCCAACCCAAGGTTAAAAAATGCAGCCCCTTGAATCGGGGAGGGCTCCCGGATTTAAAGGGGCTGTGTGACCACAGCCTATATCTTTAAAAAATGAACTGGGGGGGATTGCACTCCCTGTAACAACAGTCTCAGTCCCTTTCCTATGGACACTGTCACCATTACTGGTGCTAGATTCTTGTCATGCTTCCATCCAGTCACAAGCAAATAAAGCAGACACATTTTGGGAATCTGTTTCTTCTCCCCATGGGAAAGGAACCGCTAGAGAAATTTTACTGCTATCACTGTCCTCATTGAAGAATTGACTGGGTAAAAGCAAGAAACTTGGAAAAAGAAACAAAGACACTGGAGGGGTTAAGGCGGGAGAGGGGCACAGCTTGTGGTCTGCTATTTCACATGGTAAACAAGCATTTGCTGGGCTTTGGCTGCGGCTCAGAAATGTCAACATGTGAGCAGGCAAATATGACCGAATCTTCCAGGAAAATAGCAGGGTCACTGCATATCTGACTCGAGCTGGCTTTATCGACTCTCTCTCCAAATAATGCTCTCTTGGCATTGGTAGGAGGCTTTTAGAAAAAGAAGTGCTGAGTTGCTCGTTCCAGTTTTGTCTTGTGTGCACCCAGCCCTCATATCAAGGTGTTCTCATCTGCATGACAGGAATTCAGAACTGTTCCTGCAGAAGACAGTCTATGGGGAAGAATATGGGGAAACTTGCAGGAACAGTCCCTTTTGTGCTTCCAGTCGTCCCCTCCCAGCATTCTTTTTTTTTTTTGCACTTCTGTTTTAGCATTCAAACCCCCTGCTAAGAATTTGGGAGGCTCCCCTGTTGCTTTGTAACCCTGCCTTACTACACTAGAGCGCAGGTAGCAGGCTTGGTCCAAAGCAAAAAGACCAAACAGTTTTGTTCTTGCTCGGCAAGAATACAAAAGGTATTCCTGTGGCTTTTGGTTTGGGATACTTCCCTAGGATAGCTTCCTTGTTTTGTTCTTGGCAGAATTCCTGAACCGTCTTCTCAACAGGCAGAAATCAATAGGTGGCTTGGTAGTAAACAAAGCACGCTGGGTTTCTGTTAAAGGCACAGCATTAAAAAAAAGCAGGCAGTGTGGCATTTTAGCATTTATTTTTCTTTGGCAAGCTACTCCCACCTCTCAAATTGTTTGACCATTTCACAAGTGGTAGTAACAAACAAGAGGTTGCTCAGAGTAGGATATTCTTCACAGCAAGGGACTTTTGAGAATATTCAGGCACACGCACACACCCCTCATGTTACTTCAGATAGATTAACTCTTTCACAAAAGCAGTTGGCTATCTACCGCACCAGTTCTCACAATATGCCTTGCCACTATCTCTCTATGGGGGAAGGTTGCCCTGCTCACCTCTTTTGGTCACAGATTATTCCAGCAGTCCTTTCAGGGAGCTCAGGCGTCCTCCATAGATAAGGCTGGTAGAGGAAAGCACGTTGGACTTCAGCCACACTGTACTGCCCGATAGACCCGTCCTGTTCACAACTTCTGAAGTCAAAGATCGGTCACATTGTGCCCCTCCCAGCAGTGGCTTTAGCCTTCCTCCTTTCCTTTCCCAAAACACAGCCAAAATAAATTGGGTAAGTGAATAATTCCTACTGCTTACTCAGCTGCTCCAGCTCCTGATACCACATAGTAAGCAGTGCGTGCCTGTGCCTTTAAATCCATGTTGGGAAGTGACTGATTTGCTTCCTTCTGCTAAGAGATGCTGAAGCTTTTAATCTAGAATGTGTCCCCTTCTCTGAGAATTTGCCTCCCTGCGCCCATGCATCCATCCAGACACAGGGCTGGATCCTAGCTTCCCACCCCCCATCATGAAAAAGAGAGGGGGGGTCCCCTTTGACCATCAACAAGGCTATGTTGGGGGTCATGAGGCCTTCACGGAATGGGGCCTGTGGAATGGGGCTGAAACAAGTTGGGGGCCTAGGCAAAACTGACTGAAAAGCCGAGCTAAATCCAACCCATAGCTTGCTATGTAAATATTTTTATTAAGCATTGAAAGACCAAGAAGTGGGACGGTACAGAGAGAGGTTTACAGGAGAATTGCTCTGTCAATGTGCTGAGCTGTTGAAGGCTCTGTGGAGATCAACTGTCAGCTAAGCTGACTCTTAGAATGACCTGCTCCCTTGTTTAAATGCTCTACTCATCCTTCAATTATCAACCCTTTCTAGTAAGTCATTACTCTGAGGGAAAGTACTTGAAACGAACGGAGAGTGTACTTTTCAGATTCCCTGTGCAGTGTAGGTGTGTTCAAAAAAGTGGGTGAAAAGTCCATTCCAAACATATCATCTTCAAGTCTAAGATGCAAAGCTAGGCATGTGAGCCTTTACTGCATCCGCAAAATCAGATGCAAATGGGGCATCAGTGCTTTGCAGAGCTACTCGATCATTTTGGTAGTCTTGAGTCTTCAGCTGGTTCATATTTGTCTAATACCTTCCTTCTATGGTCTCCTGTTTGATCAGCAACAGGATCTGAATGTTTCATTAAACAAACAAGTCATTTGCTGCTGTAGAAGTGCAGTCTGTATTTGCATAACAGTAAAAAGGTCAATTCCTGGGCAATTCCAGTGGGAATTATTTTTTTACATTACAATCCTCTACAGAATGAAAATCCTTCCCTATTTTGGGGTCTAGCCAAAGTTTTGCCTTGAAGTCTGGTGCATACCTGCTCCAATGGCTACACAAGGTTTTCAAGCCGGGTGTTATTTGTAAAAGAACCTCAAAGAGCCAGAAGTGAATAGCAAACAAGGCCAAAGAGGTCATGTAGCTGCAGCTGCGTATAAGGCATGTGCTAGTTATGTGATCATTCCATTATAGAGCATGCAAAGCATAAATTTTGTTCCTTTGATAACTAAATAGGGAAACCAGTCTCCCCCCTGTCCCCCCGGAGACTACAAGGAGTGTAAATTGTTTTTTGGAGTCAATGAGAATCATTTATACTCTGCAATACTGGTTCACTGTGCTGTTCCCAGCATATGAATTAAGACCAATGTTGAATTTTACAAACACAAAGCCCACATTCAGTAGAACTTTCTTGGGATTTCATGTATCAGTGGTCTCCAACCCTTCCAGGCCTGAAGCTCACTGAGAACAGAGCTGCAAACGCATAACAGTCAGGAAGAATCATATGACAGAAAGCAAAGGCAAAGCTATGACCTTACCATTGTCAAGGCCAGGACCATGGGCAGCAGACAAAAAGAACAGGCATCGCAAGCCAAGCACCAAAAGGTATACCATAGTGAGAAACAAGCTAAGGATCAGACCCTTGGAGGAATTCTGTCCAACACTGACTGACCTTACCTTGATGCCATGCTGCTCAGCATGTGTGCAAGGAAAGACAGGAAGAACTCCCCATAGGTGGTGAAAAAATGGCAGCGGTGCAGGAAGCTCCCATTGCATCAGGAGGGATTCTGCAACCAACCTGGTGATCCTCCTGAACCATGTCTTGAAAGGGCACTGTTCTACAGAGATTGTGAAGCAGCTCACAGCTGGAATTCACCAGGAAGATGGGCTAGGACCAAGTTTCAAGACTTCTAGGACTAATATGGCATTTTTTTTCCAGCTAGGCTTTAAATGTACTTTGCTCCACTGTTGTATAAAAGATATAAAATAGTTCCAGTGTGACAAATTGACTAGTAATGCTCCTCTGCTCTCTGCTCAGGGAGAAAGGAATTTTGCTACATGAACATAAACCAGCCCACTTCTCAGGTTACAGAATTGTTGGTAATCCCTCCATACAGTGCTTTGATTCCTTCAGCAAAGGAGGACAGGAATATGCTAAATAAATGCCTTTTATGAACCTGCCCATTAATGGAGCAGCTCTCCAGGTTCTTCTGCAGATAAAGATGTTTCTCAGCTAGGGTTGCCAGCCTCCAGGTGGGGCCTGGGGATCTCCTGCTTTTACAACTGATCTCCAGCTGACAGAGATCAGCTCCCCTGGAGAAAATGGCTGCTTTGAAGGGTGGACTCTATGTCATTGTACCATGCTGAGGCCCCTCCCCTCCCCAAACCCCACCTTCTCCTGGCTCTACCCCCAAAGTCCCCAGGTATTTTCCAACCTGGACTTGGCAACCCTGTTCTCAGCACCTGGCTTCCTACTATTTTTTAATTGGAGATTGTTGAGATAGGAGTGGGAATCTTTTGTATGCAAAGCATCTGTGCTGCAATTGAGTTAGGAGCCTGTCTTTTAACTTGCCTAACTTCTGCAGCTTTAATTTGTATCACTCTTCATAGTGTGTAATAGGCCAGTGTTGTTGTTCCTATTGTTGTTGTTGTTAGCTATTCAGTCATGTCCGACTCTTGGTGATTCTATGGGCCAGCTCTCTCCATGTCTTCTGATCTTGTACTGTTTCTTTGAGTTGTTCCATGCTCAGGCTGGTGTTGACTGTTATGGTGTCCAGCCACTGTGTTCTTTGGCAGCCCAGTTTCCTTTTGCTGTTAACCAAACCAAGCATAATTGCTTTTTCTAGTGAGTTCTTCTGTATGACATGGCCAAAATAAGTCAGTTGCAGTTTTATGATTTTTCCTTCCAATGACATGTCTGGTTTTATGCACTCCAGTACTTGCTTGTTTGCCACCTTTGCTGTCCGAGGAATGCACAGGAGTGTTCCTATACAGCAGGTTTAAAGAAGTTAAAAGATAGAACTTGTCCATGGTCATTTTTTGAACTCATGACTGAAGCAAGTACCAGATATTTTTGCATGCTCAGCTTGGGATTCTAGTAATTACGCTGTTATGTAAACACTACAAGAGATGCATGTTAGCTAAACTGGTGACTAGTTTGAAAAAAGAGTGACACCATAGGTTTTAAGTATGAGTATCAGGCCACTATACAGCTCTAGGTTTTAAAGAGATTAACAGTCTGACCCCATCCACCACTTTAGCTACTCCAGCAGCATGCAAACAGATGTTTACACGGGCCACAACAATTAAAGATGTGCAGATGTGATGCAAGCAAGGTCCTCCATAACTATCATTTAATGTTTTTCCTAACTGACACGAAGGGGAAGTAGCCGTCATGGTGGTCCTTCGAATGTGGCATGTCCAAGTGGTGACAGCTGCCCCTGCACATTGAGTCATGCTGGCTCCAAGCACCACAAGTGGCTCTAGTAGTTGTTTTGCAGGCAGAGATGCCCAGGTTCGATCCCTAGCATGCTGCCTCACAATACAAGAACTCGTGGGCACTCCATGAAATTGCTGAGCAGTCGGGTTAGAACAGATAGAAGGAAGTACTTCTTCACCCAAAGAGTGATTAACACATGGAATTCACTGCCACAGGAGGTGGTGGCAGCTACAAGCATGGACGGCTTCAAGAGGGAATTAGATAAACATAAGGAGCAGAGGTCCATCAGTGGCTATTAGCCACAAGGTATAGATAGGAACTCTCAGTCTGGGGCAAGTGGTGCTCTGTCTTCTTGGTGCTTGCAGGGGGGGAGGGCTTCTAGTGTCCTGACCCCGCTGCTGGACCGTCTGAGGGCACCTGGTGTTTTTGGCCACTGAGTGACAGAGTGTTGGGCTGGATGGGCCACTGGCCTGATCCAATACTGGCTTCTCTTATGTTCTTATGATCTTATCTCTAGATGAAAAGGTCAGGTTGTAGAGGTCTTTCACATCATCTGCCTGAGACCCTGGAGAGTTGCTGACAGAGCAGATAATATCTTGCTAGACCAATGGTCTGACTTGGTATAAAGTGGCTCTGTATGTCCATATGACCACCAGTAACAGAGGAGAGTTGCAATCCTATAGATGCACACCTGATTGGGAATGCATTCCAAAATTCTGTGGGATTAATTTCCAAGAAAGCACACATCAGATTGGGCTGGATGTGTTCTCCTGTGGGCCATGGTAGACCCATGGATGCTTCTGTTTGCTGATGATTCTGCACAAGGTTGTATGTTCTGCAAAAGCAAATGAGATTGACAATGTGTAAATTTCCTGGCATATCCAATGTAGCTTCATTTTTGTTGAAAATGCATTTCCATGAGGGCTGATTTATTGTGTATGTACTGGTTATGTCCTTTTATTCAGCCATTTTGGGGAGAAATTCTAGACTTAATTGTAGACCTAACTGTATTTGACTCATCTTTGGACCCACTGGCTATTTTGCTGTACCGTTTGAAGTGTCATAGTGATACTGTTGATGTGAAATTAATTGTAATGTTGCTTATTGTGCAAGGCCAGTGCATTGTTGCTTGTCAGAAATTCAAAGTGGCTGGTAAGTTTGGATTTCAAACTGAGCTTCTTTCTGATATAAAAGTATCAGAGATGTCAATATCTGTTGAGGCAAGTTTGTAGAAAAATAGTCCACATTTATGACAGTGTAGGTAAGAAACTCTGATCTGGATAGCCCAGGTTAACACAATCTTATTAGATCACAGAAGCTAAGCAGGGTCTACCCTGGTTAGTATTTGGATGAGAGACCACCAAGGAATAGCAGGGGCATGATGCGGAGGCAGGCAATGGCAAGCCACCTTTGAACGTTTCTTGTCTTGAAAACCCTGTTGGAGTCCCCATAAGTCAGCTGCGACCTAATGGCAAAAGAGAGAGAGAGAATCAGAGATGGGACTCAAACCCATGTATTTTTTTTAATTTGCTGTAAGTTTGTATATGTGCTTCCATCTTTGTGATATTTTGCATATCTGTATCTTTGTAATAAATAATAATGTTTAAAATCTCTAGCATATTTGTGCTCATAGTGTATCTGTAAATATGAACTCATGAAGCTGCCTTATACTGAATCAACTCATTCATCCATCAAGGTCAATATTGTCTACTCAGACTGGAAACAGCTCTCCAGAGTCTCAGGTCTTTCACAACATATCCTTTTAACTAGAGATGCCAAGGATGGAACCTGGGACCTTCTGCATGCAAAACAGATGTTTTGTCACTGAGCTGCAGCACCTCCCAAGATGACAGATGATATCAATGAGTACAGGGAATCTTTGGCTGACATCATAATGACCTCTGACCTGCTAGAGTTGATTCTGGTTCAGGAAATTAGTATACGAAACTCTCTATGGGTGGATACCATAAGGAAGTCTTCCTGGTCGCCTCATACTATAATCCTAAATAATGTTTTTAAATAAAAGGCATTTGTTAGAATGTATCTTAATATTACATTCAGAATGACAAAATTCAACGATTCTTTCTTTCTAGGCTGTGGATGGGGAAGAGCTGTAGAAATGTTCTCCCCTTAAATTAAGATGTTGATTCTAATATTCTTCAGATTGGTTCAACCAGCTTTTTTATTCCGTTTTGGTGATTTATTCCTTCTCATCACAGTCCACGCCCCACATAGCTTCTGCCAGTGGAGATCCCATGATCACCAGCATAGCCTTTTTGGTAGTCAAAGAAGAAGAGTTGAATTTATACCCCACCCATCACTCGGCACCTTAGAGTGGCTTACAGTCTCTTTCCCATCCCCTCCCCACAACAGACACCCTGTGAGGTACATGGGGCTGAGAGAGCTGACATAACTGCTCTTGGGAGAACAGCTCTGAGAGAACTGTTGCTGGCCCAGGGTCAACTAGCTGACTGCATGTGGAGAAGTGGGGAATCAAAAGGGAACCACTCCTTCCCTTTTTTATCATTGGAAATAATGGTTGGGACCAACCTATTGTGTTCAGGGGGGCCCTTATTTTGCCAACACAAAAACTGGTAGGATCCACATGGCTTTTGTCTGTTTAGATCCTGTGATCCCTAGCATAAACTTTTTGGGTGGTCAAAAGGGACACTCTCCTCCTTTACTTGCCAGTTTTTTCATCCACTGACCTTCAGATTCCTTACTGTTACTATTTTCTTTAAAATCTTTCTGCCCTGCCTTTCCCCATAAGCATTTTATGATGAGCAACAAAGCATATCAAAACATTATCAGCAATTTACAGATACCAGAACATCCCTGAACTAACATACATAATACCAACAGAAAGCCCTCTGAAACAAGGTTGCTTTACAGTGGCTTCTAAACAACAAATAAGGCATCCTTTTTACTTCCTTTTGGCAAACCATATCAAAGGATAGAGTTGATGAGAAAATCTGCATTTATTCTGAAGATTACACCAGTTTATGAGAGGGCACAGCAAACCAGCACTAGTGGGATCTATTCCAGTTACTGCATTTTGCACTAACTACAGTTTCCAAGGGTGGGCCCACAGAGAGCATGTCACAGTAATCTAACCTTGGGGTTATAGCAGCATGGATCAACTTCCAATTATGGCCACTCATTAGGGTAAAAGTTAGTCATAGTTACTAAGTGTCTTTGCGAACCCCTTGCATAAAAGTAGATCTCATGTTCTCCAAAACTCATTAGTTAGCAGTTTATCAAACCATGAGTCAGCAGATAGCACAGTCACAAGCATAACCGGCAGTGGCTCAGTTCTGAGGAATGAAGATTGCCTTTAAAAACTTGCTGGAAAGATAGCCTCATTATCAGGGCAGAGTTCCCATCTCATGTCCTCTGGTCTATATTTTGACAATCCTTGCAACTTTGCAAGTACCCTGTTCAGCATGTAGTCTGTTTCCGTTTCATCTTTCCTGGCCTAGAAAGACAACTTTGTATGCTGTCATGAGCACTAGGAATATTTGGGTTAAGAGAGGGCCTCGTTAGCCCAAAGAATGTTTTACCACAAGATACTATGGATTGAAAGAACTGTAACAGACTAAAAATAAGGCATGTTGACAGCAAAACATACCCTATTGTTATTATTAGACAGAATTATGGATGAAACACACAATCAAATACATCTTTCATAGCTTGATATAAAGTTGCAGTAGGCCTCTTACAGAACCACAGGGTTCGATGTGACACAAACATTACTTGCAGCCCTAGCTCATGCACTGACATAAGCCTTACTCTAACCCCTCTACTCAAAGGCCATGTCCGTCAATGTATTGAAACATACATAAATCGCATACATCCAATCCATCCAATTTATTCAGCCCATTTAAGACTACAGAAAAGCAGACTGAGGAAGTAGGAAGATATAAGGGGGAGAACACCCTTCATGCCAGAAATGCCTAATCATGGGATGGTTTAATGTAAGACAAATTTAGATGGCTCATGGGAGTAAGCCAGATTGCAAGCTCCAGGCCAAATCAAGAAAAACAGAATAACTAGAGGAAATATCCTCTTGTTTCCCTTGATATCATGATTAGTTCCAGTAGGGAAAATAGAGGAGGGGTTGGTTAAAGTTTGGAATCCTCTTTCACCTTTCTTTAAACTACCGTATTTTACGGACCATAGGTCGCACCTGACCATAAGACACGGGAGAGGCTCGCACCCTCCGCACTGGTCAGTGGCGGCCTCGTGCCAGCCGGCATTAGCCTTGCGCCAGCCAGCGGCAACAAGAACGGCAGCGGCAGAAACAAGGCGGCAGCGGCCTCGCGCGAGCCAGCATTAACAACAGCAGCAGTGGCAGCAACAAGGCGGTGGCCTCGCGCGAGCCGCCAGCAACAAGAAGGGCAAGAAGCCGGCATTAACAACAGCAGCAGTGGCAGCAACAAGGTGGCGGCCTTGCGCGAGCCGGCATTAACAACAACAGTAGTGGCAGCAATAAGGCCGCAGCCTCGCACGAGCCGCCAGCAACAAGAAGGGCAAGAAGAACAGGGGCAGCAACAAGGCGGCGGCCTCGCGCGAGCTGCGGTGGCGGCCTCGCAGAAACTACAGGAGCCGGCCTCGCAGCGGCGGCCTCGTGGCAGCAACAGGTACACCCCCCCCCCCCGGAATTTTTAAAGTCACTCCCCCGCCCCAACGTGCAGTCTTCGCTCCATAAGACACACACACTTTTCTCCCCACTTTTTTGGGGAGAAAAAGTGCGTCTTATGGTCCGAAAAATACGGTATGTGTACTGGAATAGAATACACGGAGACCTGGGAGACTCAGGGGAAATCCCATGCATTTCCCCACCCCACATTCTTTTGCTTGTTTTGCCCCTGGACACATGCCCTCTGTTGACTGCCTCTCCCATCAGCCTATCCATCCCACTGCCTTGCCCAGCTGTCCCCTGGCCAGCCACCTGCCCACCTGTAGTGTTGTTTCCTCTGCCAGAGTGTCTGATACGGCAGTAGGGGCAGCAAAGGCTGCTGCACTTCCTGCGTACCTGCTGGTGTCATTACCCTCTCTGCCTGTCCGCTCACCTGCCCCCTTGCCACTTTCCCCATCCTTCACCCTGCCGACCCAATGCTCTGCCTGCTCTCCTTTGCCCTGCCACTCCACTCAACCATTTGTACTCTTCTTCAGTGATCTGAGGGGAATGAATGGTGAAGGCAGGTATCTCCTGCCCTCCTCTCCCCCCTGCACTTGCTGCAGCCACCTTCGCCTGTCTGGCTCCAGCAGCAGCTCTCCCTCCTCCAGGACTGGCCACACATGATAAGAAGGGTGGACATTGTCAGACCAGCAAAGGAAAGTCGCCTGAGCAACTGCAGACAATGTTCCACTATTGGGGGCTCTCTCTCTCTCTGTCTTTGGAGTTTTACATTTCTCTGCAAACCTGGGATGTCTCCCAAGTTTGCAGAGAAAAGCCCACTCTCTCTACATTGCCCCAGTTTTCATATTTAAGTATTTGCAGATGGGGTCATGTTGAGAATTAGATACACTGAGAACAGGATACGATACGATACGATACAATACAATACAATACAATATTGCTGGGCTCTTTTTCAAATCTATCAACTTCATCACTGCATACTTGGTGCAACATATTAATAGGTCTGCTGTAGATCCCAGCTGGACAGCAACTGAGCAACTGTAGCACCATTATTTGTTTCTTTACTGAAACGCATATTGTGATATGCTAATGTCTGTCAATCATTTACCAAACAACAGAAAGTCTTTTTAAAAAATGCATCTTAAAGTACACACAGTCATGTTTCTGGAACAGAGTTCACAGTAGCTGACCCAAAAGCCCTTCCGTAACAAAGGACGTTGGATTAATAAGCATGCACCATTCCTCAAAACACTGGATGGAATCTGTGAGTATCAGACTCTAGGAAGCTAAAGTTGCCTGGGCTGTGGCTTAGCAGTAGAGCACATGCTTTGCAAGTAGAAGGACCTACATTCAATCTCTGGCACTTCCAATTAAAGGAGATCAGGGATCAGGGATCTTTCTCTACCACAGATTACATTTTCCAAGCTCCAGTTGGGTCTGGAGCTCTCCCAGAAATTGATCTCTAGACTGCAGAGATCCCATCCCTGGCTTTGGAGGATTTGCCTCTCTAGTCCTGCTCTCTGTGGCCCTGAATTCAAAGGTGAGGCAGGAAGCAACCGGAGACAGGGCCTTTTCAGTAGTAGCACCTCGCTTATGGGATGCTCTGCCCCTTGAGGCAGCAAGACTTGGCTGTCTTTTAGGTGCCAGGCTAAAACATGTCTCTTAACCAAAGCTTTTGATGAGTGGTTTTATCTTACCAGCTTTTAAAATAGTCTGCTTCTGGCCTGGGGTCTGTTTTATGGCTAATTTTTAACGCCGTTTGGGTTCAATGGTTTGTTAATTAATGTCGTTGTTTTCTATTGTTACATTATCTTAATTGTAAGCTGTCTTGAGCAGGCCTCTGTAGAGGCAGCATAGAAACATTTTAATTACTAAATAACAATGAATAAAAATGAATAAAAACCAAAATGAATCCAATTTAAATGAATAAAAAATTAATGAAGGCTTTAAAATAAAAGCAAATAGAGAAATAAAGCACAGTTTTTTCATACATATCCTGATATCTCCTTCTTTGGAGGTTTTCAAACAGAGGCTAGATGGCCATCTGACAGCAATGCTGATTGTGTGAACTTAGGCAGATCATGAGAGGGAGGGCAGGAAGGTTTATCTCAGTGCTTACTTCTTGTGGCCCTTTCTTACACACCAAGGGAAATGCTGATTGCCACTTTGGGGTCAGGAAGCAATTTTTCTCCAGGCCAGTTTGGCCAGGGATCCTGAAGGGTTTTTTTGTCATCTTCTGGGAATGGAACAGTGGTCACTGCAGGTGTGGAGGGGGAGGTATTTGTGAATTTTCTGCATTGTGCAGGGGGTTGGACTAGATGACCCTGGAGGTCCCTTCCAACTCTAAGCTTCTATGATTCTATGATAGTTTCATGGTACTAGATTTGAGTTTAGTAGCTCCTTAGTGACTCTCTTTGTCAGACATGTCAGAGAACTTTGAGTCTTGAAAGCTCATATCTTGCAAATCTTCTTGGTCTCTAAGGTGCTACTGGACTTGGCTATACCTCTTCTACTGCAGGCTAACCTGACTACTCACCTGAAATTAGTTTCATGGTGGTGCTTATTTTTGTGTGAGGCTCAGACTGCCAAAGATTTCCTCCACATGCAAGTTTTGGTACTATAATAATGGTTCTAGCTTAGCCTTCTAACATTCTCTCTCTCTCTCACTTTTTTTGCAAGAGAGAATTGCATCCCTTCACCACAATCACCACCACATTCTCAAGTAGTACATCTCAGCCACCAATTTACCATCTTAGGTACATTCCCGCCACCCAAAGAAGCAGTTTCAGGGAAGGCTGTGAGAATTAAATCAGGAAAGCACCACAATGGAAAATGGTTAACTGTCCCATTACACACCTTCTCCTGCACAGTTTTCTCAACCCGGTTCAGAACCCCCTGTAGCTGCAGCATATCCTTATCTCCGGCATTATGTGTTTTTGACCTTGAGAACTAAACCAAAGCCTGTTGAAGCCGATACAAGGAGGATTCCAGTAGGCTTTACATAAAGTATCTATTAACTAACCCATCCATAGTACTTAATGAAGTCACTGGTTTCTTCTTGACTTGTCAAGCCCTGTGTTTACCCAGTGCTATTCTGAGTTTTCCATTGTGCTCACTATTGCATAACACTGATTGAGAAAGGGAGGTGAAAATACCAAATTGTTACACTGCCCAGTTCACAGTATTCTGGAAACAGAAGTGGAAACCTACATGTTGTTTGTGGAGCATATCTTCTGTGTAACTTCTCTCTGTGTGTCTCTCTCATTCTGGCTGTGGCCACATGCTCATTTTTTGAGCGTCTCCTACATTCACACTTGTGCATGGGGGTACACTGATGGTGGGTTAAAATGCCCCATTGCTCCAATCCATGGACTCTTGTGCACTGCTTTGGGCAGGATTTTCTACACAGTGAATAAGAATTTGATGCTTGTTTAAAGGAGGGCTGGAAGAGAAGGTAAGTTAGAAGAGGCTGGTGTGGTGTAGTGGTTAGGGTGTCAGCCTAGGACCTGGGACAGCTGCGTTCGAACCTAGGGTTGCCAGGTCCTCCCTGGCTGCCAGCAGGGGATGGGGGGTAAGGCTGCCATATCCCATCTGGGAAACAACTGGAGATTTGGGGGTGGAGCCTGGGGAGGACAGGAACCTCAGTGGGTTACAATGCCATAGAGTCCACCCTCCAAAGCATCTTTTTTCTCCAGGGGGGCTGATCTCTATAGTCTGGAGATGAGCTGTAATTCTAGGGGATCTCCAGGTCCCACCTGGAGGCTGGCATCCCTATTTGAATCCCTTGTACAGCCGCAAAAGCCTGCCAGGTGACCTTGGGCCATCACAATATCTCAGCCTAAGCCACCCTCACAAGGTTGTTGTTTTGAAGATTAAGTGGAGGAGGCAGGAACAATGTTGAAAAATGCTTTGGGTTCCCAATCAGGAAGGAAAGTGGGATATAAATGTGTAAAGTAAGGGAATAAGAGGGGGCAAACTCTGCCCTAGGGCAGGGGTCTGCTGCCTCTGGTCCTAGAACTAAATGTGGCTCAGGACGGACTCAAATATGGCTCTTAAAAAAGAAGAAGAAACCAACAAACAAAATAAAATCTTTCAGATAAGTTATATTGGAGGGATGGAATCCTAGACTCCTACCTTGTGAAGGGAATGGTAGGCAAAGATTTATATGGTTGGAAAGGGCTTCTTAAAGCTGCTTTACAGAAAGTGAAATGATTGAGGTGAACAGTTATCAGTAAGGCAAATGCAAAGTGTGTGCAGATTTATGCCAGAGTGCTAAAACAATTGTGTACAATTGTACATTTGCTGCTTATTGTGAGACTTTTATGGATGCCACTTCCTAATATAGGATGCAGGAGGACCAGTGTTTGGGCTGCAGAAACTTTATGGATTATTCATCAGTGTGACAGTTATCAGTAATGCCAGGCTGTCTGTGTTCAGTTATTGGGTCTGTACTGTGAAAGGTTGCTGACCAGTTTTCAGGAAAAATGATATGGCACAACCAACGCTCCCTCTGAGCTGTGAAGTCTTGTGAGCATAAATTCTGCTTTGTGAGCTACTGGCATTAAAGTTGTGAGCGAGCAATTTGTCTACTGTATAAATTAGTTTGCTCTGGAACCGTCCTTCCCGAGCTAAGATAAAAAAATGTGTGAGCCAGAGGCTAAAAAACTGTGAGCTAGCTCACACTAACTCAGCTTAGAGGGAACACTGGGCACAACAGGTTTTTGTGGTCCTAGCGGTAGGAATAGTGTTTGGCTACCCTGTTAGTGGACTCTTTCCTGCTAGTGGAGTCTTGTTGCATTTGTGTAGTACTGTCAGTTTTAATCAGAATATTCTCATCTGAATCCACATTTTGAAATGGTAAAAGACAAGGACTAGGATTTTAAAGCATTTGAAGCCTTGCACATTCTCACATGCCTTTACTACCACTGCTAGAGTTGACAACTCCAGGCTGGGAAATTCCTGATTTGGAAGTGGAGACTGGGGAGGTTGAGGGTTGGGGAGAGGAGGGAGCTCAGCAGCTCTGTGATGCCACAAAATCCCCCTTCCAGAGCGACCATTTTCTCCAAGGGAACTGTCTCTGTACCCTAGAGATCAGCTGTAATTCCAGGAGATCTCCCCCTGGAGATTGGCACGCCCTACTGTTAGGACTTTTGTCCAATAATCAAGAAAAATCAGAGTAATGAATCTTGCTTTTCTGGAAAGAAGAGATTGCTTCTTTTAGTTTAAAAGAAGTTTATTACTAAAGGGAAAAGGTAAACGGGATTAGCTACAAATAAACAAAACATGCTTTCTAAGGAGCTGCATTGTGCTCTGTCTTCACACTAAGACATACTGATAGAGAGTGAGAGATTGCAATGGAGGATCTCTCCTTCTTCTTGACCCCTGAAAGGAAACACCTGATATCATTGACCAATTAGCAAGACAGTACACCTTTAGTTTTCCCGGGTCTACAGTCAATTGGCCAGCTGCCAGGTATCACTTCCAGGCTAAACCTAGGTAAACAAACAAGTTGCATAGTTAACCCTATAATGACTGAATTTCTCAGGCCTTGCATTACATGCTCATTTCTCCAACACCCCTTCTCAAGACCTGAAATGCAAGTCATTATACATGCATACACAAAACATTATTCAATATTAGCATCAAGCATATTCAACATTTCACGAAGTCTTTCAAACTTGTCTTTGGTCAGTGGCTTAGTCAGGACATCAGCCACCATCTCTTCTGTATGACAATGCTTAATCTCTATCAACCTTTTCTGGTACAAATCTTTAACTAATGCACATTTAATACCAATAGATCTACTTCTAGCAGTCGTGCTCTCTTCCTTACATATAGTTATACAAGCTTGATTATCCTCTAACATAAGTATAGGTACAGGTTCAATTATTCCAAAATCTTTCAACATCTCAAAGATCCATTCAAGTCTGCTGCAGGCACTTGCTGCTGAAATGCACTCAGCTTCTGCTGTGGATTGCGCTACAACAGTCTGTTTTCTACTAGTCCAGTCTATCAGTCCATCTCCATAAAAGAATAGGTATCCACTGGTAGACTTGTAGTTGTTCATCTCTTCTCCCCAACTGGCATCCATGTAGCCGACTAGTCTTGGTTGTTCAGTTGGTGCAATTTTCAGTTTTAAGTCCATTGTTCCTCTTAGGTAACGTGCCATCTTCTTTATTGCACTCCAATCATGATGATTTGGCGAACTTACTTTTCTGCTTAGAAATCCAACTGCCGCTGTAATATCTGGACGCGTCGATTTGCTCAGGTACAAGAGCTTTCCGACAGCCTCTCTGTATCCTCCTATGTCCTTTAGTGGTGTGCCGTCCTTCTCCTTCAGATATCCAGGTTCAAGTGTTGAAGCTTTGCAGTTCTTCATGCCAACAGATTCTATAAAGTCCATAATCTTTCTTTTCTGGCATAAAAGAAAAGTTCCATCCTCGAGTCTCTCAATTTGCATTCCGAGGTATTGTTGAACATCTCCTAGCTGTTTGACTTCCACTTCCTTATTCAGTCCATCAGCTATTGCTTTGATGTCTCCTCTGTTTTGACAAGCCACGATCAAGTCGTCAACGTAAACAAGAACATACTGGTATTGTCCATTTCTGATTCTAGTGTACAGACAAGGTTCAGCTTTCCCTTGCTTGAAGCCTTGCTTCTTTAAAAGTTCAGTAAGTTTGTCATACCAGGCCTTTGCTCCTTGCTTTAGGCCATAGAGTCCTTTATTGAGTTTGTAGATGTAGTTTTCTTGACCTTTGACCTTGAAACCTTCAGGTTGTTCCATGTAGATCTCCTCAGATAGTTCTCCATTGAGAAAAGCAGTCTTTACATCAAGATGCTCTACTATCATGTTCCTAGATGCTGCAACACTTAGAAGTGTTCTGAATGTTGCTTGGTCAGTAACTGGAGCAAAAGTTTCAAAATAGTCAGTCCCATATTGCTGTGAGTAGCCTTTAGCTACTAGGCGTGCTTTGTATAGCTCCACAGTTCCATCTTCCTTGTGCTTAATTTTGAAGACCCATTTACATCCAACAGGGTTTCTGCCTTGAGGTAGTTGAGTGAGAGTCCAGGCCTCTTTTTCGCTAAAGGATAGCAGCTCCTGTTCCATTGCTTCAAGCCATCTGCCTCTTTCACTCGCAGGTAAGTTGCAAATTTCCTTCCAGTTCTTGGGTTCCTTTGCAGGTTGCACAAGTTCACAAAATCCATACTTCATTGGAGGTTGTCCCTTAGTGCTCCTTTCTGATCGCCTCACACTGGGTGTGGGTTCTGCTGTGGGTTCTGCCGTGGGTTGAGCTGCTTCCTCTGGTGTGGCCCCTGCTTCCCCTTCTGTTTCAGTAGTTTCCTCAGAAGGTGGACCTGCTGCTTCACTTGCCAGTTCCCCAGCCAGTTCACCAGCAGTCACTACAGGTAGCCAAGCAATGAACTCATCAGGTGCAGTCCCAGGCATCTTTGGATCAGCTGCAGTGGAAACACTAGGCAATACAGTCTCATCAATAAAAACAACATTGCGTTCT
This sequence comes from Lepidodactylus listeri, assembly GCA_029233225.1. Lineage (NCBI taxonomy): Eukaryota > Metazoa > Chordata > Lepidosauria > Squamata > Gekkonidae > Lepidodactylus > Lepidodactylus listeri. The sequence continues at coordinate 29,035,473 of JARCFY010000009.1, forward strand.
TCTACTGTGTGGGTTTGGGGATTGTATATCCTGTACCCTTTCCCACCAACAGGATAGCCTACAATAAGTCCAGTTTCAGCTCTGGAATCAAGTTTTCCCCTCTTTTCCTTTGGTATGTGTGCATACCCTTTTGCGCCAAAAGCTTTGATATGCCTTAGACCAGGCTGTCTTCCAAACCAAGCCTGAAAAGGGGAGGTTCCAATAATCTTTGAGGGTAATCTGTTGTGTAAGTACACTGCTGTGTTCAGGGCTTCTGCCCATAAACCGTTTGGCAGTCCAGAATGTATTAGCATAGCTCTGCACATCCCTTGCAGTGTTCTATTTAATCTCTCAGAAGCTCCATTTTGCTGGGGTGAATAAGCAATGGATACTTTATGTTGAATTCCTTGCTCTTGTAGAAATTGTTTGAATTCAGCATTACAATATTGACCACCTCCATCTGTGAGTAAGCTTTGAGGTGCTTTGCCAAATTTATTTTTAACAATAGCCACATAATTTTTAAATCTACGCAGTGTTTCATCCTTACTTCTCAGTATATACACATAAGTGTATTTTGTTTTATTCTCTGTGAAAGTCACAAAATATTTGTTCCCACCTAGGGATGCAGGTAATGGCCCAACAAGATCACTGTATACAGTTTCCAAAAATTCTTGATTTTGCGCTGGAGTTTTCCCAGAATAACTTGGGGCAGCTCCCTTTGCTCTGAGGCATGTCTCACATCTAGTTTCACTCTTTTCACAATGCACAACAGGTATTCCACATTGCTTTAACAACTGCTCAACAGATTTCAAATTTCTATGTCCCATTTTAATATTCCACGAAAATAAACATTTTTCATGTTTACAAGCATCATCACAAGCATCCTTAGTCTGGCAAATCTGTTCCTTATCATCAACAGTCTCTATTTCCTCATCAGGATCAACATCAAAATTTTCTGTCTCCTCATCATCACAAGCTACAAAGTAATGAAAGCCATTTTTCTCTTCCACTTTAAATTCAAGCTCTCCATCCTTGGTAGAGACCTTGCTTCCTTGCTCTGGTTTGAGCACTACAATATGGCCAGTATTCATAAGGCTTTTTGTTGAAATTAAGTTCTCAACAGCTTCAGGCACATAAGCTGTATTTTGCAATTCAACATCAATTATTTGATTACCTGTAGTACATAATTGTAATTTTACAGTCCCAACGCCTTGTACATTCAATAATTGCCTGTTAGCTTGGTAAATTCTTGGTTTGTTCTCAACATCTATGTTACTAAACCAGGCTTTTTCTCTACACACATGTGTGCAAGCGCCAGAATCGATTAAAAATATTTTCTTATCATCTGTGTTAAAATCATCAGTGATCCTAAAAGCATTGCCTTTGTTCTGTGCCTCTGCATCAGACTTCTTTCCTCTGTGCTGTGCGTGTGAAACGTGACCTCTGCTCCTCCCATAATGGCTTCCCCTTCCACTGGCTGGTTCTTTGTTACTGGAACCATGTGCTCCTGCGGCTCTTTGTTCTTGGGGCTCATCATTAAACACATACTTAGAAGAGCAGTACTTTGCAAGATGATTTTTCCCACATATAAAACACTCTGTTTTCCTTTTAAATCTCTGTCCATGCTTTAGGCTCAAAACAGACATCTCATCAGACAAACTTTCTTTCAAATTTCTAGAATCATATTCCTCAGTTAGTGCAGACAAAAGACCTTCTAAAGTCAGATCATCTTTCAGTCTAATCATACTGGTTACAGACTTATAGGAGCCAGGCAGACCCTTAAGAATTGAAGAAATCATATCTGTATCAGAGGGTGCTTCATTCAGGTCTTTAAGCTGTGTGTAAATGCCCATTAATTTGTCCATCTCTTTGGGAAGGCAGTCTCCCTCCTTCATCCTGAAATCAAAAATCTTTCCCTTGAGGGAATAGATTTTACTCTTGCTGTGTTTATCAAATTTGTCCTTTAGCTTTTGAAGCATCAATCTGGACGTGGTTAGCCCTCTTAATCCTGGTACCTCTGTGTAGGGGATACTTCCTAAAATCAGGGCTTTAGCAAAACCATCCATCATAAGAAATTGTGTCTTATCAGGGTCAGTTTCTGGAGGATTTTCAATTGTTAATACTTGAAGGGCATTGTGAGTCTGCAGGCGACTCTTCAAATACTCCTCCTACCACTGATAGTTAGCCTTTGTAAGTCTGAGATTTGGCATTTCCTGGGATGGGGCATTAAAAGCCATTTTGTTACTCACGTCCCTTTGGATTTGAGGTAGAAGCACAGGTTGAGCAGCTTCGCTGGAATCTGGCTCAGCTCATCTACTTCTCCAGGAGCTTGCAGGGTTAATCTTTCCTTCTCTCTGCAGCAGCAGCAGCAGCAGCAGCGTGAAGTTCAAAAGCTTCTTTGCCTTGCCTTCCTTTGTTCTCCCTGCAGCAGCGTCTCTGGTGCTCCTGTGCTCAGCTCAGCTCCACTTACAGCAGGCAAAAATTAATCCAGTCAAAAAAGATCCTTTGCTCCTGGCAAACTACAATCCAGCATAGGTGTTCCCCTGATCAGCAAGGAAACAGGGTTGGGCCTTTCTGGCTGCAAGATTGCTCTGAGAGCAGGAAGAAAAAAAAAGTGGTCGTTTTAAAAATCCAAGCCTCTAGCTCTTATTCCCTATTTCTCTTTCTCAATCAATCCAGAAAGCTTTTAAGAGAAGAACCATCTTTTAAGAACCATCCTCTCTTGCTACCATTTGTTAGGACTTTTGTCCAATAATCAAGAAAAATCAGAGTAATGAATCTTGCTTTTCTGGAAAGAAGAGATTGCTTCTTTTAGTTTAAAAGAAGTTTATTACTAAAGGGAAAAGGTAAACGGGATTAGCTACAAATAAACAAAACATGCTTTCTAAGGAGCTGCATTGTGCTTCGTCTTCACACTAAGACATACTGATAGAGAGTGAGAGATTGCAATGGAGGATCTCTCCTTCTTCTTGACCCCTGAAAGGAAACACCTGATATCATTGACCAATTAGCAAGACAGTACACCTTTAGTTTTCCCGGGTCTACAGTCAATTGGCCAGCTGCCAGGTATCACTTCCAGGCTAAACCTAGGTAAACAAACAAGTTGCATAGTTAACCCTATAATGACTGAATTTCTCAGGCCTTGCATTACATGCTCATTTCTCCAACACCTACAACCATGATGCAAGACAGGTCAGCATTATCCCCATATTGTAGAGGGGGGGCTGAAAGAGAGTCGTTTGCCCACCAAAATTGAGTTCATGGCTGAGAAAACACTGGAACAAAGGTCTTCTCTGATCCCAGTACACAATTGTCTTAAATACTACCTTACACACGCGGTAGCCATCCATGTTTAGCCTTTGAATCTCAAGAAGATCACTTAGTAAAATTACCCCTGATTACATGCGTAAACAGATGTATGGAGAGACAATTTAAAGGATTGTGCAGCTCTACCATGACCCAAGGGGAAAATGTATCCTGGGAAATGATGCTTACTGGCAAACAAACAGTTTAAGCCGTAATGTTTGCAACAGTGTTCAGTACACCTGTGATGTAATGCTAACTTAGCTTAACTTTAGTTAAAAAGTAACCCAGACTTACCAAGGGGCAAGAGTGGTTAATCGAGCTAAACTAATCTATAATTTGTCCTCCAGTGATAATATATCTCCTAAGGGATTATTCCAAACCTGCTGTTTGCCAGACTTTTCAGATGGGATACAATTGGGGTTTGAGCTGTGTAATAAAACTGGAGCAATGATTTAGTGTGATACTTAAAAAGATGATTACAGTATTCTATCAGCACTATTCAGGGGCATTATAATATCACCGGTTTTATTTTCGATCCCTTTTCTAGTAATCCCTAACATAATGCCCCTTATAGAGCCATGGTGTGGGCTCATTTGGAATCCTGTGTACAGTTCTTCAGTCATTTCTTTTTCTTGTTCTTGCTCACTATAGAAAGAGCTGTCATACAAATGGCATCAATTTAGATCTCCTTATACAGTACGGGCTACTGCAGTGTTTCCTGTTTTATCACTTAAGAACATAAGAAGAGTCCTGCTGGATCAGACCAACAGTCCATCCAGTCCAACATCCTGTCTCACACAGTTGGCCAACCAGTTCCTCTGGATCATAGACGTAGACTACGGGGGGGGGGGGCTCGAGGGCTTGAGCCTCCCCCGAAATTTCCCGGGGGGACTGAGCCCCCCCCGGGGAAACGTAGCACCTGCCGCCATGCCTCCCGGGGCCCTTCTGAGGCCAGCTGCTGCTGCTGCCGGTGCCTCTCCCCCCCCCCCCCGCCGCCTGGCCACTCTTCCATCCTTCCCTCTCCCTCCCTCTTTTCCCGGCGAAGGGAGAGGGAAGGAGTGGGGGGGAGAGGCTCCAGCAGCAGCGGCTGGCGGGCCTCGGAAGGGCCCAGGGAGGCACGGAGGTTTCCCGGTGGGGGGGGCCACCCAAGCGAGTGCGTGTGCTAAAGAGCCCCCACCCCGGAATTTACAAAACTCTACGCCCCTGCTCTGGATGGCCACCAACAGGGCATAGAGGCTGAGGCCTTCCCCTGATGTTGCCTCCTGGCTCTGGGATTCCCCTAAGTCAGCATGGCTAGTAGCCATTAATGGACCTATCTTCCATGAATCTATCTAATCCCCTTTTAAAGCTGTTTATCACTACATCCTCTGGCAGTGAATTCCACATTTTGGAATGAAGTCACTTGGAATGAAGTCACTACCCATATAGTGGCAGAGAGAAGCGATATCAGCACTGCATGATGCCCCCAGTGGGCACTGAGTGGTGGAGGCATCCAAAATGGCAGCTTAACTTTTCAAGACACATTCGTCCCCCAACAATATGGCAATCATCTGAAACAAAGTACAGCAATCTTGCACAAAAACAAGGCAGATTAAACAGCTGCCAAAAATCAGACACAAATACAATAGCAGTTTGGCATACAAAACAAACAAAGAATAAAAATGAGAACACCATGGCTCAGTTCAGACATAAGACAAAGCCACATCTTATTTTAACTGCGGTTAACCAGGATCTCATTGCTGTTTCCTCCCAGATTTAAAGGGACTGACCAGACCGGCTGCAACTACTCCCGCACTGAAGCGGGCTCACTCCCGGGTTCCTCACAAGTTTTCTGACCCCGGGAAAATCAAGTATTTTCCCGGAAGTCACGCTTTGAGCCCGGGATTTAGCCAATCTGGACAGCCCTCTCTCACAATGATTGTAAGGAGGGCCGTCTGATTGTCCCTCTGGGGTTTTTTTTCCTTTCTTGCACTTGGGCACTTAAGTGCTCAAGCGCAAGAAAGGGAAAAAAATGTCCCGCGCTCTGCTCTGGGCCCCAAGCCCCACCGGCCGCCGCTGTCTGGCACACACACCCCCGGCATGCTTCTCCACTTTTCCCTGCTTTACAGGCGGCAGCCAGCGGGGCTCAGGGCCTGGAGCGGAGCACAGGATGAGCCACCCAGCCAGCCAACTGCCTTGCCCGCAGAAGGCTTCTCAGATCATGTCTCTTTCTCCCCCTGCTCCGCAGAACCAGGGCTGGATCACCCCAGGAGTGTCGGCTTCTTCACTACGCAGAACCGGTAACCATCACCCCAGAGGAAAGAGGCGGTGTCGTGAGCTCACAGGAGACAGCAGGGAGGAGAAAAGAGGCTGGCTTTGGCAGGGAAAACATCGGCCACTCCTCGCAGCGCCGTTCCTGCCTCTGGCCGCCGAGTCGCCTGTCTTAGGCCTGGCAAGTGGGTGCCCCTCAGGCTTTGCTTTGAAGCTTCGGATGAAGGAGGTTTCGTTTTGCCGGCTGGAAATCAGGCGGCAGGGAAATAATCCCACATTGTTTTTGTATGTGTCGGGGGGGGGTTCTCAGCCCCTAGAGGTGTTTTAAATTTTGCACTTCTTGCCTCCCCCAAATGCCGCAGCTGCCAGGGTTGGGATGTGTGAACATCCCAACCCGAAAGAAAAAATCCCGGATTAAAGTTCAGCGGGACTTTATCCGGGATTAGGGTGCCGTGTGACCATGGCCTAGGTTAGGAAACTTCTGGAGATTTGGGGATGGAGCTTGGGGAGGGCAGAGTTTGAGGAGGGGAGGGAGCTCAGCAGGGATAACTGCCATTGTCTCCAGGGGAGCTGATCCCTGTGGTCTGGATATCGGTTGTAATTCCAGAAGTTCTCCAGGCCCAACCTCTGGGTTGGCGACCTTAGTCAGGACAGTCACACTAACTATAGTTAGTCTGGTTAAACTGTGATATTATATCTGGATTAATAAATATTCATAAATCCATAAAGCAAAACATCGACATAACACCCACAGCAGTGAGAGACAAGGGCCCGTGCCATACTCTTCTATGGAGCTCTCCCAGTGCAGGATTGGACCCCTTAAATAAAATCATAATTTGTCCGAAAGCATCCCATGGCGAAAACTTCCTACTAATGGGAAGCTGTAAGGTCAGGATGAAGTTTAGATTCCTGCACTAGATTTCTTTAAACATGTGGATTAAAGGACTTGCCTGGAGGGAGGGATTAAAACTCAGCTCGCTCTTGCTCTTCTGCTTGCTTCTCTGCTTTCTAGGATGTTTTTATTCTAATCACACTCCTGAGAGCAATGTGTTGTGGCAAGAAAAACCGGCAAACCCACATTTCCCTCTTAGAGTATGCAAATCTCTCTCTCTCTCTTCCTCTCACCCTCCTTTCTGGATTGGTGAAAGGACAGAAAGTACCTTTTAAAGTGGTGGAACAGGTGTGGTACATGCTTGCTTCCAGAGGCCCTAGTTAGGGCAGACTGTATTGCTTCCCATCCATTTTAACTCCAGTTATGACAGTACTCTGAAATACGTGGGGCAACTGCTAGTCCTAAATGGCATCCTGACACACACGGGATAGGTCTTACCCCTGTCCTACCATTCCACTGAGCAAAATTTGTTGGTTTATCTAAATGTTTTTATGTTAAATACTGGGGAAAGAGCCACTTAAACTGGAGGAAAGCTGCTTGGGGAATGGTTAGACCCACTTTGTGGTCTTTGAGTACCCCAGCCGATATGTGGAATGACAGCTGTGGGGGGTTAAGTTTGTTTGTTTGTCTGTTTGTTGGATTTTTAGACCACCTTCCCCCATACTTGGAGCTTAGGGCTGTGTACAACATTCAATTCACAAAACATAATCAAGTTTTAAAATGTTAAAAACAGTAAAACAATTTCTGTAACAATTTCAGATGGCATGTGAATCCATTTACTTTCCCAGGTGGAAGTGAGCAGAAAAGGAGGCCAGGCTAATTGAGATGAGGATTTTATTTTTGAAGTCAATGAACAGCATACACAAAGGTTAACATAAAATCAAACAACCAAATTTCGCGACATTAAAAAAATTGACTCAAGCTACCATATGCATTTTCCAATCTCTATACACCTGTGCGAAAAATTTAGCCACTATTCGGATTGTTTCATGGTTCCTCACTGACAGAAGGTAATCAAGTTTAATTTTATTTGATCTGTTGGGGAACTTTCCGATCAATGGCTCAATAAGTTTTACCTGGATTTCTCTATGCCTAGGACAATTCAAGAAAATATGTTACATTGAATCAATTTCCTTTAAGGAACAAGAACAGAGCCTATGCATATCAGGGACTGATTTAAACCTCCCTTCCAGAACAGCAGGAGGTAAAATTGAACTTCTTGCCAATGTAAAAGCCCTTCTGGAATTATTTGATTTAAGGCCAGGCGAATTAAAAAACACAGTTGTCCTCAACCATAGGCCTGGCGGAACATCTCTGCTTTACAAGCCCTGCGGAAGTGAACTAGGTCCTGCAGGGCACAGATGTTGTTTGGCAGAGAGTTCCGCCAGGCCAAGGGGAGCCAGATATTTTGGGGGCCAGGGATCTCCAGAAGATTTTTCTCAGCTGAGTGCAAGGCTCTTTGGGGGATGTACCAGGAGAGGCAGTCCTAAAGGTACGTCAGTCCCAGACCGTTTAGGGCCTTAAAGGAATACCAGGACCTTGAACCTGATCCAGTAGTCAGCCTGTTTTTACAGTCTCTCACTGTTTTTAACAAGCTAATTGATAATCCAACAACCTCTTGAAAATGGAGGTTGTGTTGCTTGGGTGGAGGGACAATCTATGCTATCCCCTTCCATGATTTAAATAGCTCTTCTAAATCAGATGCAGATGGGGCTTCTAATTCATTTTTTCAAAGAAAAGAACGTATGAGAGTTTGATCACAGAACTATCATGTTACATGCCCTGGGGAAACCCCAAAATATTTCCCTTATCTCGGAGAGCCATTATATATTACATGGTCAACATTTGCTTTTGCATCAAGCTATGGGCATAAAAGTATCTTTCCACATCCCTTCTTGTTGCATAACAAGTTTAAAGCATATCTTATGCTGGATGCTAACACAGAGTTCATCATAATTTCCAGTAAAGTTTCTTCCAGCCTATGAAAGCACTTTCTTTCTAAACATAAGGAGTTTCCTAAATGAAGAAATATCTCTCCCTACGCACAGGTGGGTCTTGCGAAATATGAGGCAGTTTAGCCTCCCACAGCAAGGAAGGAATCCACGGATTTCCCAACAACAGCATCACAGCCATGCCATGCCTGGCGCACATAGCAATTAAGTACACCTTCTAAGCCTTCCTGAAGATGCTGTTCTTTGCAAATCATTGGCTGGGTCACAGCGTGCAGGTTGGTTGGGTCAGGGTGTGGAGCTCAGAGAGCCAGGGCTTGAGCTCATGAGCTCACCCAGAAGCAGAAAATGAAAAGCAAGTTAAGTCTGTTGTTTTGGAACATAGAAGGAGGCAGCATCTAGAGGCAGGGGAGGGCACAGCTTCTAGCTGTGGAACTCAGTTTAAAACTTCACTGCTTGAGAACTAGATTCATATATTCCGACTTGCTGAAGAGCTAGCCAGTTTTGTCTGTGTAGTATTTTAATTATTTATTCATTCATTCATTCATTTATTACTACTTTTATACTGGAAGAGGATTTCCTCTGTGTTTGTGTTTTGCAGAAACTTTGGAAAGAGAGTCAAGAATTAGACAGAAAGACCCACCTCCTGCAAGTTCTAGGATTGCCAGCCTCCAGTAGTGACTGGAGATCTCCAGGGATTACAACTGATCTCCAGGCGACAGAGATCTGTTCCACAGGAGAAAATGGCTGCTTTGGAAGGTGGACTCTATGGCATTAGTATGCCTTGCTGAAGTCCCTCCCCTCCCCTCCCCTCCCCAGTCCCCACCCTGCCCAGACACACATCATCTCCAAGAATTTCCCAACCCAGAGCTGGAAACCCTATCTGGAACCCCCAGCATGCAATTCACTGTGTACTTCAGTAAAGGGCTCCGCAACCTGTAACTTATCGATTGAAACATTGTTCATCAGATGTTTATGACTGTCTATTGGGGCTCAACCTACTTGTTTTTCTTTTCTATCTAGGGCTGCAAGGAACTGAAAGGCCACAATACCTTGGGTGTGGGTGGGTCTGTCTGTCCTGACCAGTGTTCCCTCTAAGCTGAGTTAGTGTGAACTAGCTCACAGTTTTTTAGCCTCCGGCTCACACATTTTTGTCTCCGCTCAGGAAGGATGGCTCCAGAGCAAACTAATTTATGCAGTAGCCAAATTGCTTACTCACAACTTTAATGCCCAGTACCTCACAAAGTAGAAGTTTTGCTCACAAGACTCCACAGCTTAGAGGGAGCATTCCTGAGTAGCAATCAGGGCTGTAGCGGGACGGGGGGAGGGTGTCAGTGAATGTACCACCCCAACCTGAACTCATGTTCACTCCAGATAAGAATTTTTGGGAAATGAGGTTTTTTAGTTGACACATGGTGACTTCCGTTTTTAAAAATGAGAACTTGCTTTTAGAATATCAGAGATTTTTTAAAAAATCAGCACCAGGACTTGTAGTAGCTGGTATCCCACAAAAGTGCCCCAAACTCTTCCCTGGGATCCACCCACCTTTGCCCACCCAAGATTTTTCTCAAGCAGCTTAGATTTTTCAGTATCTGATGGAGCTTTGAAAGCCCATAGCCCATCTGGAGATCTCCCACTATTACAACTAATCTCCAGACTACAGAGATCACATCCCCTGGAGAAAACGGCTGCTTTGGGAGGAGGGCTCTATGGCACTGAAGTCATAAGAACATAAGAACATAAGAGAAGCCAATGTTGGATCAGGCCAGTGGCCCATCCAGTCCAACACTCTGTCACATAGTGGCCAGAAATACCAGGTGCCATCAGGAGGCGCAGCAGTGGGGGCAGGAAGCCCTCCCACTGTTGCCCCCCCCCAACACCAAGAATACAGAGCTTCACTTGCCCCAGACTGAGAGTTCCTATCTGTACTTTGTGGCTAATAGCCACTGATGGATTTCTGCTCCAGATGTTTATCTAATTCCCTCTTGAAGCCGCCCATGCTTGTAAGCCCCTCCCCTCCCCAAACCCTACCCTCCTCAGGCTCTACCCCCCAAAATCTCCAGGTATTTCCCAACTGGCAACCTGAAGATGCTACTGCACTAATTCTTCTACTACAGACCAACACATCTACCTCTGAAGCTGTCTTTACCACTGTCACTCTAATCTTTCTTAGGTGATCTGGAAGAAACATAACCTTTATCTTTTATTACTTTTCTATTATTACCTCACTGGACTCTCTCTGTACCCTGATCTTACACACCGGAACCTATGGATGTAGACTCCCATGTGTGGAGATCCAGTCTGTGTTTCTGGTCTTTGCAGCTGTGAATGCATGATACGCAGGCAGAGCTGGTGGTGGTTTGGACTAGCCAAGAGGTTGGGCTGGTATGATCCTCACCACTACACGCGGAGTTTGCTAATCAATACAGGGCTATGACTAAAGCTGAAGGCAGTGAATTCCACATCACTTAAGGATCCATGTATTTACTGAAGTGAGCGGGGATTTCATGAGCTTTATAAGGGAGATGAAAAACACAGAACTGTTATTAAAGGTAATCATTGGTAAAAGTCATCATGACCTAAATCCCTGACAATATCGAGCCAAGCCTCAATTCCTTGCTGAAAAAAAGGATGTAATGGAAACTGTACTTAGAGATGACGAGAATCGTGGTTTGAATATCACCCGTTAACTATCCTTGCCACATAACTACAAGGAAAAGAGCATATGAAAGTTGTAGCTTGGAAGCTGGTGGTTTGGAAAACACACACACACTTAGTTCTAATGCAAAAGTATGTATTGTTAGTTTAATGACATACTGAAGAGATGATCAAGGCAAGAGACCCACTGAGTAGGGGGTTTGTTAAACCCTAGATCAAATCAAGCCTGGACTCTCCTAGAAGCTAAAATGACTAAACTGAAGCTATCGTAAAGTCTGGAACTCCCAGCACACATCTGGCTGACTGGACCAGTGTGGGTATAAGGTGGGGGAAGACTATGGTTGCCAACCTTCAGGTGGGATGTTATGCCTCTGTTGATACACCCCAAGATTGCATTAGCCTTTTTTGTCGCTGCATCACACTGGCTGCTCATATTTAACTTACAGTCCACCCGTACCCCAAGATCTTGTTCACTCACATGGCTCCCCAGAAGTTTATCCCCCATCCAGTACGCATGTTCCTCATTTTTGTTACCTAGATGTAGAACTCAGCACTTATCCTTGTTACATTGCATCTTGTTCACATCCACCCATTTTTCCAGTGTGTCCAGATCTCACTGAATTCTATCTCTGTCTTCTAGTGTGTTCGCTGCTCCTCCCAATTTGGTGTCATCTATACATTTAATGAGTAGCCTCTCCACACCATCATCCAGATCACTTATAAAAATATTGAAAAGTACTGGGACCAGAACCAAGCCCTGTGGCATCCCTGGACATCTCCCTCCATTCAGATGAAATGCCATTGACAACCTAACTATCCTAGAGTCCAGTCCACAGTCCTTTAGTTTACCCATCAGAACATCATGGGGAACCCTGTCAAAAGCTTTACTGAAATCCAGGTGAACAACATCAACAGCATTTCCTCGATCCAGTAAACTCATCACTTGATCAAAGAAGGAAATGAGATTAGTCTGGCAGGACCTGCTGGGGACAAATCCGTGCTGACTTCCCTGGATCACAAAATTGTCCTTTAGATTCTTGCAGATTGATCCCTTTAAAATCTGCTCCACTATCTTCCCTGGGATAGAGGTCAGACTATAGTTTCCTGGGTCATCCCTCCTCTCTTTTGTGAAAACTGGGATAACATCTGCTTTCCTCCAGTCCTGTGGCACATCCTCCAAAAGGTCTGGAAGATGAAAGCTCTGCAAGCTCTCTAGAAAGTTCTTTGAGCACTCTCAGGGGTCCTTTTGTAGAAAAAGAGGTGCAGGAGCTCATCAGCATAACTCATTAGCATATGCCACCCCCTGACATCACCAGAAGTGTGTCAGAAAGGGAATGTCAGTTTCAGCCCCATTATACCCTATGGGCCATTGAAATCAATGGCAAAAACTCATAGGATATATGAGGGGCTGAAGGAAAGTGGGTTTGAGGGAGAGGCTCCAAACTTGTAGGGTAGCTGCTGGGGCCTCTCCCCGAAATCCCCACCAAGTTTCAAGAAGATTGGACCACGGGGTCCAATTCTACAGGCCCCCAAACAGGTTACCCCATCCCCTCCATTGTTCTCTATGGTGGGGGAAATGTTACTTTTTTCCTACCATAGAGAACAATGGAGGGAATGGGGGCAACCTGTTTGGGAGCCCGTAGAATTGGACCCCCTGGTCCAATCTTCTTGAAACGTGGTGGATATTTCGGGGAGAGGACCCAGCAGCTACCCTGCAAGTTTGGAGCCTCTCCCTCAAACCCCCTCTCTTCCAGCCACTTTTAAAGCTGCTGCCGAATTTCGGCAGCAATTCGGCGGCGGGCCGAATCAGATCAGAGAATCTGATTCGGCCTGTGGCTGCCCTAGTGGCCACTCCTGGGCTGGCGGAGCACCGCTTCGCCTCGCTCCGGCCCCAAATGACCCCTGAGCACTCTTAGGTACATATGATTTGGCCCGGGGGATTTGTACTCATTCAGTGCAGCCAGATACTTCGCAATTACCTCTCTGTCCATGTCAACAAGCAGCCTGGATGCTGTGCCCTGCCTACTACCATCTCTAGATGAGCCTGTTCCCTTCTTCAGGGAAAAAAACTGAGGCAAAATAGGCATTAAGCCTTTTTGCTTTCTCTCTGTCCTCTGTCAGAGTTTTTTGATTTTCATACAACAATGGGCCTATTGCCTCTATCTTGCATTTGCTCCTCACATATCTAAAGAAGATTTTCTTGTTGTAGCGAGCCTCCCTGGCCACCTTTAGCTCACTATGATGGCTGACCTACAGTGCCTAGCTACCCACAGATATTCTTCTTTAGAGGTGTGTCCTTGCCTCCATTTCTTGAACATTTCCTTTTTCTCCCTTAGCACATCACAAGAGTTCTGTGTTCAGCCATATTGGCTTCTTGAATCCCCTACCATGTTTCCTTCTTATTGGAATAGTGATGGCTTGAGCTTGCAAGAGCTCTTGTTTTAGGAGAGCCCACCCTTCACTTGCTCCTTTCCTTTCCAGCAGTCTTGCCCATGGAATGATTCTCATTGTGCCTGTGAATTTATTAAAGTCTGCCCTACTGAAATCTAATGTACACATGTGGCTACGAACTTCCTTAGTCCCCCACAGCAAAAGGAATTATAATAGGACATTTTCTGTTTTAAACAATTTGCTATATATAATCATTTCTGAGATACACAATTATGTTATATAATCCCCCCCTTTGTACCCACTTTGTACTATCTCTTATATATCTCTTTACCAGTAGCTCATTTCTGTGGACTGCAAGGTGAACAGGAGGGTTGCTGAGCTGAAATGGTTTTGAATCAATGCTGTGCTAAGCTAAGGGAATGAAGTTTATCTCATTCTTCCTGTCCCTTTCTAGTTGTACAATGGGAAGATGTGCAAAGCATAGGCATAGAGTACGGGGGGGCTCGAGGGCTTGAGCCACCCCCGAAATTTCTGCCTGCCGCCGCGCCTCCCCGGGTCCTTCCGAGGCTCGGCGGTCACTGCTGGAGAGGGAGAGGAAAGGGGTGGGGGGGAAGAGAGGCACTGGCAGCAGCGGCTGGCGGGCCTCGGAAGGGCCCGGGGAGGCTGGGCGGTTTCCCGGAGGGGGGAGAAGAACATTGTCCCAGCGCGCGCACAAAGCGTGCACACTAAGGAGCCCCCCCCCCCCGGATTTCCAAAACTCTACGCCCCTGGTGCAAAGCATCCCAGGAAGAAGGCCTAGAGTGCCTCAAACCCTTTGTCAGAACAGTTTATATACTTCTCTTTCACAAATGCCTCTGGTTAGCATGCCTTCGAGTTCCATATCTGTAGGGAGCTGGGAAACAGGAAATACAAGATGCTTTGACTTGCAAGCAAATGGCTAACATGATTGAATAAGTTCTCCAACTTGGAAACTGAGTCATGACCAGACAGCTTGGAACAGATACCATTTGGAGAAGCTGAAATGGGTGTTTCCTGCGTCTTGGCTTCAACAGCAAGCACATCGAGGAGACTGAAGCAAGTGATTATCTTTTTCTGTATTCCTTTGAGATAGTTTCACTCCTGCCATACCTTAAATTGGCTCCCTATAGTCATTAGTACAATTAGAAAACACAGTCTACCATCTAGTTTGGCTGAGATAACTCGGCATGTCAAATACATATTGATCCGAGGGGAGAAAATGCATCATGAATGGGAACAGAAAAATTTTAGACTGTCATCTCCATGGACAACAGTCTCTCCACAGCAGCAGCTGATAACAGTTCAAGGCTTGTGTGGAATTATGTAGTTTTATCATAATCTATATCTGCATATTTTTATATTGTTAAGTGATCAGGGGGCATACTTTAATTTCACCTCTCAAGGTTTCCTGAGTTTTCTGTGACTGCATGCCTCACCAGCATGCACAGACACATGGAAATTTATGTGCTGATCTCAGCATTTAATAAAGTACTGGATGCCAGATGAATAATTGATGCTGTTTTCAGTAGAATCCAAAATGATCATTAATGCCGCAGGCTGTTTCTGTACATCTTTATTTATATTGTGGCATCGGGGAATTAGACATTCTTACAGTTGACCACTAGATGGTAGTACATCCCCAGAGAAGAGGTAAGATGATCTTCTGCTTAGTGCCACTGCAACAGGTTAACATGACCTAGACATAAATCTTTCAACAAGAACATGAAAGAGGAAGGCAAGTGTTTTTAGGTATATAATACGAAAGATATTGACAAAGCAACAGTATAGGAATTAAAGGCATGACTGTGATCTTGAGATCATTTCCCGGCTTCCACAGCCTGAAATGGTTTTTTAAGTGAGAAGACATCATTCAAGCCTTGGATATGCCACAGATCTGGGTATGGCTCATCAGTTTCCATTGCTCTCCATTTACTGGTGATGGATGGCTTGTAAATGTTGTTTAGGTTACTGAGCTAACAAGAAAGCGATGCAGGATAACAAAGCTACTGGCTTTCTTTCAAAGGAGGGTTTGGGGTTTTTTTACTCTCTAAAGCATTTTGAATATAAAAATGGTTTTGTTAACCGCTGTTTCCAAAACTGGAATGCCTTAAAGCATATGTGAAGCATATGTAAAGCTTGTTTATTGATCGGCTGGTTGATTGATTTGCTTTCTTTATACCTTGTGCATGCCGCGCCCGCTCCCCCATCAGACAATCCAGTGGCCTTCAGCCTGGGGTGGTTGCTGCCACTGCATGGGGGTGGCAATGATCTCTGGCTTGAACCCCCAGCATTGCCCTACCATGGACTGCCTGCTGGCCTTGGCCAGAGGTGGCTGCTGCGGAACAGGCATCTCCAGCTTATCAGGCTTTGCTTGGCCTGGGTCCCACCGTGCACGTGGTCTTGTGCCTGGGCCACCACCACACAGGCAGGGGGTTAGTTCAACTTGTCTTCCCAGTCCACTTCCATGGTGGCTCGGGGGCAGGGGGGAGCTCACAACACCCAGCCGTTTTGCATTTTTACCCTGCAGCCCAGGCTCACAGCGTTGGCAGTGGGAGCGGGCTGGGGAAGGGGTTTGCCCCCTTCCAGGCAACGTGGGGGTGTTTACCCAGTGCTGCACCACTGGCTTTCCAATCTGCCATGCGGGTTTTCCTCTGCACCCTCCCCCCCCCCCACCAGCCAATGGGGCCTTGCAGTGCGGACACACCAACTCAGAGCTTACTAGCTGCTGTCCTTTATGAAGGGTGTATCTCTGGTACCTGACGTTACATTTTATGGCACACTGGCCCGGCACAGCCTGGCAAAGTGACATCTATGTCAGATCCAGCTCTCGTAACAGATGAGTTCGACATCAGTGCCATACTGAGCCAATCTGAAATTTCTGAAACAATCTGAAGTTTCATTTATACTTTCTGTGTATTTCCCAAAAGACAAAAGGAGTAAAAAAAACAAAAAACAATGCAACATCCAGGGTCATATCAGGATTTTGATCTGGGAGTAGGAAGGGGACCACCCTGCTTCGATTAGGGTTGCAGAAATTCACCACCCACAGTAGATTAAAATGACATCTTAAGTTATAATATAGAGGGCATTCCAATAAAAGATGAGAGATTGTATCTATTTTACCAAGGGAGCAAGAACAAATTCTGTCAGAGTAGGGATGATGCAAAAAGTGTCTTTATTTGAGCCCATTCTGAATCAACCTGTCGGGCCCCAGTCCTCACTAATCCTATCCAATCAGGGATCACACATGGAATGGATGATATCAAATTGTTACCTAGCCAATTGCATTCAGCAGCGTGATGACACACAGTGGGCAAGTGAAGATAACTGAGGCATTTCATTTTCCCCTTTGTCTTTGATACCTTGTTATAATAAAAAACATTGTTACTTATCTTCACCATATAATTATGTTTCATTAATAGTTACATCTTTAATTCTTGGTTCCTTAGTTCATTTTGTTTCATTTAATGGGTAGAGGTTCGGGAATTTTAGCTTTTCTTTTCTTCTATCCATTCAGAACATCTTGACCATTTCTTTTCAAAATCTTCTTTATTTATTTATTTTATTTATTATTTAAATTTCTATCCCACCCTCCCCACCTTCCGGCAGGCTCAGGGCAGCTAACAACATAGTTCCTATAAAAGTCCATAAAACCATAATATAAAATGCAGTACAAACTTTAAAACACAAAGTATGATGGTGAGATTCAGCATCCTAGGCCAGGCGGCAGCTCTAGACTTCTTCCGGGCATTCCAGTTAGTGCTTATTATTTCCTCTCAATATCATAGTCAGTTTGTCCATATCTGCAGTTTCCAATATTTTGGCTATAACTTCCTCTTTTGAAGGTGCTTCTGTTCTTCTCCAGTATTTTGCGTATAACATCCCTGCTGCTGTTAATATATGTATAGTAAGGTAAAAGTCCAGTCTTTTATAATATCCAACTTCTGAAGGAGTCCTCAGCAGAATTCAGCCTGGAGCCCTGATTTTCTCACCCATCCATCTCTATAGATCACATCTGCACCTCCATTGTATGCTTTTTTCAGTACTCCTTCCCTCATCTTGCTCTTTGAGACTGTACTGTGGTTTGCACTGGAACATTCCAAATGTAGTCCTCTAGTCCAGAGAATTATCAGTGCTTCAAAGACAAACTTAAAAGGAGCAATGGATGTCATGCTGGTCCTGATCAAGTTCAGACCACAGGGGAAGAATTCAGGTCCTTCAGGATGAGAGATGGAATCATTGCCTGCTGAGTCATTCTGTGAATCATTGCCATTTGACCCAAGAACTCTGATACCAAATCTGTTCTACTGAAATGACATTCCCTACAGCCTTTTACAGAGAACAGCATACAACTCCTCATATTCTGCCCAAGGCCTCTCTCTACCATCACCATGATGCATTGCTGAATGTTCTACAGAATCAAGGTGGGCAGTCATGTTTGTCTGTCTGTAGCAGTAGACAAGAGCAAGTGTCCAGTAGCACCTTAAAGACTAACAAAATTTGTGGCAGAAAATTTGTGGCAAAATTTGTGAAAAAGTGAGCAGTGACTTATGTAAGTTCATACCCTGCCACAAATGTTGTTCATCTTTAAGGTGCTCCTGGACTCTTGGACTGATTTCCCACAGCTGCTGCTCCACCCCCCCCCCCCCCCGCTCCTCCCTTTGCCCCGATCGTGTCAATTTCCCACTATTTGCCATGCGGCCACATTTTGCCCCAGAGCTTCGCCTGATTTCTGCCACGTTGACTGGGTCCTCAAAAAACAGGATCGAGTAGACACGGCAGAAATCAGGCGAAGCTCCAGGGCAAAATGCAGCCCTGCTGCAAATAGTGGGAAATTGACATTTACGATCGGGGCAAAGGGAGGAGCGGGGACGGAGCAGCGGCTGTGGGAAATCGGTCTTGCTCTGTTTTTGTACTTTCTACAGAATGTTGCATTTAACTTCCCCTGCAATAACTTAAATTCTACTGCTTTAAAAGTAAAGAGAACATTTCTTCTTGTATGCGGTACATGATGTCTTCTTGTTCATGAGCAAGGATGGATATGCATGCATACTAAAGATGAAATGCAAGCCCTGTCCTGCTCATAGATTTACAGCAGCATCCTAAACAGACTTACACCTTTCAAAGCCCATTGATGGACTTAGAAGGAATCAATGGGCTTAGAAAGAATGCAGCTGTGCTTAGGATGGCTGTGTCAACTGCTGAAGCAGAGCCCTGGAATGGAAAAGGGATGACTTCTAACTTCAATTGTTTTTTTAAAAACAAATCTTTTTAGTTGTTTTTATGGTACACTTCTGGTCTAAGGTCTGTTTTATGGATTTTTTTTAGGTTTCTCAATAGTAGTTTTATGTTGTTTTCATGCCCCAGCCTTTTTTAATGACTTGCTTTAATGTCGTGATTTGATTTCTTATTGATGTTTTATTATTTTTTAATTATGTGATGGTATTGTTTTTACTTGTAAGCCACCTCTAGCAGGAAAGATGGCATACAAATTTCCCAGATAATAATTTTAGAAATTCCCATCAGCATTTTAATAAGACTTCCACAAAAGGGGGGGGGGGGGATAGGGACAAAGCAGGGACAGTTGTTTGTCAACAAGTTTCAAGTCCAGCAACACCTTAAAGACCAACAAGATTTCCAAGGCAGAAACTTTCGAGGGTCAACGTTCTTTTTGTCAGATACCTGATGAAGGGAATTTTGACTCTTGAAAGTTTATACCCTGGAACAGGGCTATTTTTGGGCAGGAATGCACAGGAACGGAGTTCTGGCTGGCTCCTGAATTGGCCACACCCAGCAGGAACTTATTAGCATAATAGGTCACACCCAACAGCAGAAACTCATTAGGATTGGCTACATTAGGGGTATGTGGCGTAACATGCAAATTAATTCCTGCTACAAAAGAAGCCCTGGGTTTTGACAACAAATAAGGTAAACAGAATAAGAAGCAAAAGGTGGGTGTGGCTGGATGACCACTCTTCTGGTAACATGGGGGTGTAGCCTAATGTGCTAATAAGCTGTGCGGTCAGTGGTGTGGCCTATTATGCTAATGAGTTCCTGCTGGGCTTTTTCTACAAAAAAAGCCCTGTCCTGGAAACCTTGTCGGTCTTTATGGTGCTGGACTCAAATCTTGTTCAGTTGCAGACCAACATGACTGGTGGTGGTGGAATGTGCTGTCAAGTCACGGTTGACTTATGGCCAAACCCCCTATGGAGTTTTCAAGGCCAGAGATGTTCAGAGGTGGTTTGCCATTGCCTGCCTCTGCATAGCAGCCCTGGACTTCTTTGGTGGTCTCCATCCGATTACTAACCAGGTCTGACCCTGCTTAGTTTCTGAGATCTGACGAGAATCTGAAACTTGTTTACCCGAGAAAGATACTAAAAACAGGTGGCCTTACCAGATAAATAGGGACAGTTGGAGTATATTATTTATTTGTTTTATATATGTGTGTGTGTGTGTGTGTGTGTGTGTGTGTGTGTATGCCACCTCATCAGAGATGTGCAATGAACACTGGATTCCATGGGCTTTCCTGGCAGATTACTAGCCACTGGACAGCTAAGATGGAAATGACTGTCTGACTTCAAAGGTTGTTGAGCATCTACCAAGCACCCCCCCCCCCCGGTAAAATAAGCTCAGGCCTTTTTCCCACTCACATTGTGCCGGCATTCTGCCTCCGTTTGTCCCGGCGCTGGGTGTCAATTTCACACCCTTTGCTGCAGTGCGTGTGTTAATACGGGACTTCGCGCCATTTTCTCCGCACCTTCGGTAAACCTAAAAAAAAAGGTTTACCGAAGGTGCGGAGAAAATGGTGCGAAGCCCCGTATTAACACACGCGCCGCAGCAAAGGGTGTGAAATTGACACCCAGCACCGGGACAAACGGAGGCAGAACGCCGGCACAATGTGAGTGGGAAAAAGCTCTCAGTGTTTTCTCACATCTGCTTAAGAGCCACCTTTGGGGAAATAGCCTAGCACTTGGAATGGGAGGCCATTTTCTAATTTGCAATAAATGCCACTTATATAAGTACCCAGGGCTTTTTTTTGTAGAAAAAGCCCAGCAGGAACTCATTAGTATAATAGGTCCCACCCAACAGCAGAAACTCATTAGCATATTAGGCCACACCCCTGACAGCACAGCATTAGCATTTTAGCTCATATTTGCGCAGCTAATTTCCCAGATTGGGGAGGGAAAGAAAGGCATTTTCAAGGTGCCTGGGTTCCCTGCCTGCCCTTTTCCAGTTGCCACATGTCAGCTAGAGAAGGGAAGGCAGAGAGAGGCTTTTCCTTGTCAATTTCACTCTCAGCTGACTGGCAGAGAGTGAAATTGACAAGGAAATCCCCAGGGGCTCCCCAGAGGGAAAGACTGCATTTTTACATGCTGCCTTTGCCACTTGTGTGTAACATGGGGAGGGCAGCATGCTCTGTAGCCACTCATGCCAGAGGTTTTGGTTGTAGGTGTGGCCAACTCAGGAGCCAGCTGGAACTCTGTTCCTGTGTGTTCCTGCCCAAAAATAGCCCTGTAAGTACCATAGAAATCCAGCTATCCAGCAGCGGCTAGACAAAAAATTTCCTGGGTGTCAAAAGAGAAAATAAATGCATTTTAAGATTAACTGAAAATGTCATCTTCAGCAAATACAGAACACACTTATTAAAAAGAAGAGTAGGTTTAATGATTATGGGTCAAGGGGAAAGAACATGGAGACCTCATTTCTTTTGAAGCTGGCACCTTGGGGAGGGGCTGTGGCTCAGTGGCAAAATATCTGTTTGGCATGCAGAAGGTCCCAGGTTCAATCCCCGACATCTCCAGTTAAAAGGATCAGGTTGTAGGTGATGTGAAAGATCTCTCCCTGAAACATAGCTTTATGTGTTCATGTGGAAGTGTCTACACAGGCTTTACAACACTTACCTTGGGCATCCTAGACCTGACAAGCTTAGCCAATTCCCTTATTTTGGTGCCCAATTCCCAGGTGATTATGAATCAGCTCCGGTGAGCCTAGAACTTACAATGGAACCTACAAGAAGGCAAATGAGAGACAATGTTCACAAAGTGAGAATGTGTGTATTATTTCAGTAATTTCTTCCCAGCCTTTCTGTTTCGAAATGAAACACTCAAGGTAGCTTACAAGATGAAAAAGCTTTTAAAATCATAATACAAATACATGAGCAGTGCTCATAAACAATAAAAACGTGTGGGAAACTGTGAAAACCCATTTTAGAATAAGCATCAAATTAGTGGGAACCATAAAAGGAAAAATTACAGCAGCAATCATAAAACAGTGCAGAGCACAGTTCAGTAACTTGCTCTCTTGCAAGTGTCCACTAATTTTCTGTGCCAAAATTACTGTCTGCCCAGACTGACACTTGAAGGAGCTTTGGTAGTGTGGCTGGCATAGACTTCTTCCTGAATGATGGAGAGCTGTCAGTCAAGGATGAAAGTCTGGGCCTGACTGCAGGTAGATGCACCTTTGGTCCGACTCATTTTAATGAAGGTGTCTTTATACTATATAATGCCTAGCAGTGGAAGTCACAGTCCACACAAGTCAAAATGTATGAATGCTACCTGTGTGTTTTAAATCCACATGTCTTTGGACTTACTAGCTGAGCATTGGGCTGCAAGCCTGTCCCCATTAAGGGAAAGCCCTGTGGGAATGAATGGGGATTTAAACACATTATGACTGCCTCTGATTTTCAGTCTGGGATATTTGCCCCAAATACATTATTCAAGATGACTTTATTATGTAGAGAAAGCCACATCACAGAATTTTTCGCTATGCCATGGTGAGGATAAAAATACTTCAGCCTTGATACTGCAAATGAACTGACGCTTGTTTCCGAAATGATAAGAGCTTGAAGGTGTTAGACTGAGAAGGAGTGAAAAATTGGCATGGATGGTGAGGTGGTTGGTGGTGGATATACATACCAGACTTTGTGATGAAAGGCATCTGTGTTTAATGTCTGATTCCCCCCACCACACACATACACAATTCTACTGTGGCTCCCAAGGGTATTCTCTCACACTTACAGTTTCTGTTTCAACTTGCATGATGGAAAACTTGTAGCTTTCCTTCAAAGCATAGAACAGACAGTTCTTGTCTCACTCGGCAGAAGACTTTCTCTTTCAGCCCATGAGGTTCTTGCTTTGCCAGAGAAGAGTTTGAACAAATTCAAGGGATGAGTCATGGAGAACCCTGATGAAATTGCAGACTGGGTGGTGATTCATTTGTAAAGCTTTGTAAAGGTGCCTAAGGCTCTGTTGTGGGGCATCTTCTATACCAGCTTTTGCCAAACTGTTGTGTTCTTTTTTTCCCCCTGAATCAAAACTGGAAGCAAATGTCATTTGTACACCTGAGAAGTGCATTAAGAGTGGAGGCACAGAAATCTAAAGAGTCCTGATGCCAGTACCCTGTTTCAGATAGTGATCAGATAAATATCCCAGGAAGCCCCCAAACAGGATATGACCCTTTCTTGTTCTTTGTCTCCAGGGAGTAGACTGCTTTGGGAACATGGAGTCCTGCTTCACCGCCATGGCTAATGAATCTGTTGTTAGACCATGAATTTGCCTAAATTTTTAAAAAATCATCTAAGCCAGTGTCTTTCAGCATATTTCACAGCACTGAATACCATCCGGTTAATTGTGAGCTGTGTGGAATATTCTTCCCTGTGTGTTAAACCTATGGCTGACGCATTACTTCATGGGAGAAACTCAGGTTCTAGTGTTATAAGACAGACTGAAAAATTTCTCACCATTCATAGCATACTTCATCTCTCCTCCAAGGTCTTTCAGCACCAGGGTAATAGGATCACAGTATTCATCAGCTCACATCCATAGTCTCACCACTGTATTTTTGGCCCTGTTCAAGTTTCCAGAGTGTTGAAAGACAGCCTCATGTAATGTGTATTACAGCAGTCTAACCTAGATGTGGTCAGAGCATGAATGACTTCTGTTTCCCGTTTAGATTTGCAGGAACCTTGGATTGTTCTGCATAATTTTGATTCCTTGCAGCACTGTGCCCTTCTATTGTTTTGCAGTGTGTGTGTGTGTGTGTCAGAAAAAGATCAGAACTACAGTACAATGGATCAGCTCAGGAAGTTTCTTCTACAAGGGATTGTGATCAAAGGGGGAGGGCAAGTTGAACCCCAAAGGAACAGCTGGGGTCATGAATGCACCCACCCAACAAAGGCTAGACCAGTAGTGAGGGTATGGCCAGAGGGTCATCATGTAGGTTGGAGCTGGGTCATTGGGGCGGCAGCCGCCTTAACTGCAGAAGGTATCCCATTGGGCTAGAGAGGCCAGTAGGAGTGAAGAAGGTCTGGCACCCTCCCCCACCCCCCAGTCAGCCACAACTTTTAGGCCGAGACTTGAGGGCAGTCCTGGAGAGGAGTGGGGAGAACCTGTAATAGGCAGACTTCACGGTGCACGGGAGAAGGGGAACCAGGCAGACCCAGCAGGGAGTGAGGAAACTTATCTGCAAGAGACAGATGTATGGGCATGAGTTTGAAGTTACCTGGTTTGCTCCTCTTTGCATGCAGGATGGATGGGTAAACCCTGACTATTACCCAACCCCACACTCTCTCCTCCCAAGGGGGGCCTAAAAAGGACCCAGGGACAACAGGGATAGTATTTTAGCACATTGCAATGTTCATTGTATGAATATTCTCTCCCCCCGCCACCATCACTGCAATTCAAGGTCTTCTGCTTTTGGAACACTCTCTTCAGTACAGTAAAAAGCCATAAGCAGTAATGGCAAAACTGACAAACTATATTAACCAAAGACCGAAAGACAAATTTGAAAATAACTGGCGATTTTTCTATGACTATTACAACTAATTTCTTTAGTAATACATCTGAAAGGTTAGGGCTCATTTCGTAGCAGGAGCTCCTTTCCATATTAGGCCACACACCCCTGATGTAGCCAATCCTCCAAGAGCTTACAGTAGCCCTTGTAAGAAGAGCTCTGTAAGCTCTTGGAGGATTGGCTAAATGAGGGGTGTGTGGCCTAATATGCAAAGGAGCTCCTGCTACGAAATGAGCTCTGGAAAGTTATAATAGTAAATGATAATATTATAAGATAGTTTTAATATGAAATGAAAAGTGTAATACATTTTGTTTACCATAACAAACGGTTGTGCATTGTAACAAATGGTTGTGTGAAATCTCATAAAAATTTCTATGATCTAATCTATGTTATATTATAGAGAGCCAGTTTGGTGTAGTGGTTAAGTGCGTGGACTCTAATTTTGGAGAACTGGATTTGATTCCCCACTCCTCCACTTGCAGCTGCTGGATGACCTTGGGCAAGCCATAGTTCTCTCAGTGCTGTTCACTCAAGGACCGATCTGGAAAGAGCTCTCTCAGCCCCACCTACCTCACAGAGTGTCTGCTGTGGGGAGGGGAAGGGAAAAGAGTTTGTAAGCCACTGTGAGACTCCTTCAGGTAGTGAAGGGTGGGGTATAAATCCAATCTCCTCCTTCTCCTCCTCCTCCTCCTTCTTCTCTTCTTCTTCTACATAAGACAAGACAAAAAAGAAAATATAAGTTTTTAAAGATAATAGGTTATATATATTTTAAACTATACTTTTATCCCATTATATATAAGTATATATCTTTTTAAACAGCTGTTAAGCCATTATATAACATACTTTGTTACATGTACATAAAATTTTTGAAGAAGGAAGGTCCTTAATTTCTGTAAAATTGCCCTCATAATAGGTTCTTTTTGGTAATTATTCTTTTGATCTGTTTTCCCCATCCCTTTTTTCCCCTTTCTGTATCCCTTATAATATAATAATTTTTTTTTTAAAGTATAGTAAAAAGCCCAGTAGCACTTTTAAGACTAACAAACTTTATTGTAGCATAAGCTTTCGAGAAACCCAGCTCTGATGAAGAGAGTTGGGTTTCTCAAAAGCTTATGCTACAGTAAAGTTTGTTAGTCTTAAAGGTGCTACTGGGCTTTTTACTGTTTTACAGCGACAGACTAACACTGCCATCCAGTGTTCCCTCTAAACTGAATTCATGTGAGCTAGCTCACAGTTTCTTAGCCTCCGGCTCACGCATTTTTGTCTTAGCTCAGGAAGGATGGCTCCAGAGCAAACTAATTCATGCAGGAGCCAAATCGCTCGCTCACAACTTTAGTGCCAGTGGCTCACCAAGCAGAATTTTTGTTCACAAGACTCCACAGCTTAGAGGGAGCATTGCTGCCAACTCCTCTGGATCTCTCTTCAGTATAGTATGTATAGTGTGACTCTCGAGGAGTTATCCAGATGGCAGCTTCCTTCAGTCTGAAACTACAGGCTGTGTGTGTCAAGTGCTGTCAAGTTGTAGCTGACTCATGGTGACCCTGCACAAGGGGCTTTCAAGGCAAAGGAGAAGTAGTGGTGGTTTGCCGTGGCCTTCCTCTGCAGTTTCCTCTGCAGGTCTCCCATCCAAGTTCAGAGCTGGCCCTGCTAAGCTTCCGAGATCTGACCAGACTGGGCTATACCATGTCACCTTCCCTCCACAGGGTATAGACTGTCCCTATTATAACGGATAATTTGTGGGACTGGCCGTGCTCTGCTTCTTCCCTCTCTCACCATTAGTTCAGATCTCTATAAAGGCTTCGCTTCTGCTTGTCAGCCTAGCAGAGATTTGAGTTGCTTCTTGCAGTTGCTGGGCAACCGCAACACATTTAGTTTTCCATTGCCAGCCAGAACTTTCAACAACACTGGTGGTAGGTGTAGGCAAGTGAGAGCTTTTTATCTCTTGATAAAGCTCCTGAGGGGGGGGGATCTGAGGGGGGGGGATCTGTGGCTCTGTGCTGATGCAAAACAGCAAGCAAGCAAATAGAGAATGTTTCATCGCGTTGCTTGTCGGGGCAAAAAAAAAATAGGGGGAAGCTAGGAGAAAGAGATGCAAGAAAATGAAGAAACAAGAGTTTTTCAGGATGCAGGTCAACACGTTGTTCATGTTAATGTCAGCACACTTTCAAGCTCTCAGTAGAAAGGGTCACAAACAAACAATCAGCAAGGTATAATGCCATAGGGTCGACCCTCCAAAGCAGCCATTTTCTCCAGGGGAACTGATCTCTGTCATCTGGAGATCAACTGTAACAGTGGAAGATCTCCAGGTCCCACCTGGAGATTGGCAACCATAGGGGAATGTCAGCCACCCAGCAGGGGATTGAAGAGAATGGTTTGATGACCACTGGCCCACCTCATTAGCCAGCCAGCCAGCCATGGTGGAGCTAAGCAGGAGAGAGAGCTGTTTTCATAGTTTAATCCAATGAAGTCGGGGGTCTTGTACCTGAGTTGTGGGGATTTGGGACTGGGAATCTGGTCCCCAACGCTTGATGGGACGCCTTTACTGCTGGCACCAAGGGTGAAGATTCTAGGGGTTATCTTGGATTCTTCCCTTTCTGTGGAGGCCCAGTTTGCTACTGTTGCTAGATCAGCTTTCTGTCATATTCAGCTGGTCAAGCAACTGGTTCCCTATCTCACTGCCCAGGATTTAGCTACAGTAATCCATGTAATAATGGTCACTTCCAGGCTGGATTATTGTAACTCACAGTTTGGTTAGGTGTGTGGCCTCTAATCTGGGGCTGCAGTCACATACACTAAATAATTTACTTTCAGTACACTTTCTAACTGAACTGGATTTTAATTGTGTGAACTAGCAAAATCTAGTTGGAAAGTGGACTGAAAGTGGATTATTTCGTGTGTGTGACCGCAGCCTGGGAGAACCAGGTTTGATTCCCCACTCCTCCACTTGCACCTGCTTGCAAGCCATATTTCTGTCAGAGCTGTTCTTGAAAGAGCAGTTCTCAAAAGAGCTCTCTCAGCCCCACCTACCTCATCCAAGCCTTTTCAGCCTTGCCTTTGTCTCCCGCAGGCTTGGGCAGGTGGGTGGAAGGCAAGACTGAAAGGGCTTGGATCTGAGAGAGCAGCGGGAGCTGCTGCCGCTGCTGCAACCCAGTGACTGCCCAGAGGAGGAAAAGTGCAGGAGAGCCAGGGCTGGTGAGTGAGTGCGAGATCCTGTGGCTGGTTGGAGGGGCACTGATTGTCCATGCTGTGCCCTTCTGAGGTCTGTGCTCTAGTTGCCCTAATGGTAGCATAGGCCCTGCTCACAGGGTGTCTGTTGTGGGGAGGGGAAGGGAAAGGAGATTGTAAGCTGCTCTGAGACTCCTTTGGGTAGTGAAGGGCAGGATATAAATCCAATCTCTTCTTCGTCGTCGTCTTTGTGGGACTGCCCGTGAACTTGACCCGGAAACTACAGCTAGTGTAGAATGCAGTGGCACATGTGCTAATGGTGATGCTTGTGTGGGCACACATTCAGCCGGTGCTCCACCAACAGCACTGGCTGCCTACAGAGTACTGGATCCAGTTCAAGGTTCTAGTGCTGACTTTTAAAGCCCTCTGCAGCCAGGGACCTGCCTAACTCAGAGACCATCTCTCCCCCTATGTGTCCTGCAGAGCTTTGCACTAACTTAATCAACATCTTCTGGTTGTCCCTGGTCCGAAGGATGTCCGGCTGGCCTCAACTAGAGAAAAGGCCCCGGCCCCAGCCTGGTGGAACAAGCTCCCCATTGAGCTCAGGGCCCTGCAAGATCTATTACAATTCCGCAGGGCCTGCAAAACGAAGCTGTTCCACTGGGCTTTCAGCTGAGGCAGCGGCTGTCCAAATTTCCATTCTCGGCCTCCCCTGCTGACATCCCTGGCCTTATGGTCAGTGGCTTGATATCCAGTAACACCACTCAGAAGGCTCCATCCAAGCGTCGCCACTGAGGTAAATTTCACTCTGGCTCTCTGGTACTAAATGTTAAATTTCTGAATTTTTATATATTGCCTGAATTTGATATTGCTAATGTCACAATTTTTATGTGACCTCGTAATCCGCCCTGAGTCCACTTGCTGAGGCCGAATGGGATATTGGAGAGCTGCTGTTGTTTTGTTCTCTGTTGCTTTGTCTCTCTAATTTTGTAATCCAGCTGTGTCGAATTGTTTTGTGCATTATAATCGAGGTTCGGGGGGGGTGTATTATACTGCTTTTAGTGTGCTGTTTTCTAATTTTGTAATCCAGACTCAACTGCATCATTGGCTGTATGTATTGTACTGCTGTTATTGCATTACTTTTCAGTGTTTGAGCTTCCATGTCTGTGTACAATAAAAGAAATTATTAATAATGATCATCATCAACAAAATAAAAACTCATGTGGAATGATAGTGGTTGGGAAAGGTTTATTATTTAATTTATTTATGGCCTGCCTCTCTTTGCTGAGACTCCAAGTGGGTTACAGAATATAAACCGGTGCAATCAGCCACCATGAAACAATCACTGAACAGTGCAATAGGATTAGGTTTACAGAATCAGAAAGTGATGCAAACAGCTAATGGCAAAGAATGGGCTGGGGCTGGGATGGTGTGTCAGAGAGAGAACTGCAGATGCCAGAGATTCTCTCTCATCTTTCTTGATGGTGGAGGCCAGGGATGTATTTAGATGTTTCTCAGCTGCAGTTTATGGACTGCAGGTTCCCGGTTTGCTTCCTGAGCACCAGCAGGTGGAGCCGTAAGAGTTGAAGAAGAAAGCACAGCAGACGCATTCATCACCAGCCAGCCATTTATCCTTACTGATGACAGATAAATCAAAGTACTTCTTCACCCAAAGCGTAATTAACTGCCATAGGAAGTGGAGGCAGCTACAAGAACAGACAGCTTCAAGGAGGGATTGAATAAATATCCCGCTTGCGGGGAGGGCGGGGTATAAATATGAAATATAAATAAATAAATATAAATATATAAACATCTGGAGCAGAGGCCCATCAGTGGCTATCAGCCACAAGGTATAGATGATACACTCTGGGGCAAGTGATGCTCTGTATTCTTGGTGCTGGGGCACCACAGTGGGAGGGCTTCTGGAGTTCTGGCCCCGTTGGTGCACCTCCTGATGGCACCTGGGTTTTGGCAACTGTGTAAACGAGAGTGTCGGACTGGAAGGGCCACTGGCCTGATCCAACATGTCTTCTCGTATGTTCTTATTTTTTATGCTTAATTTTATGGGCCCAAACTATCTCAGGTCAAAAATGTTAGGAGGTTTTTACTTTCGGTATCGGGAAAAGGGCAGGTGATGTGTAAAAGATAGAATTAGGCCGTAGGGTTGCCAACTCTGGGTTGGGAAACTGTTGGGAGATTTGAGGGTGAAGCCACCACCAAAGCTGCCATTTTTTCTGGGGGAGCTGATCTCTGTCATCTGGAAACCTTTTGTACTTCCAGGAGAACACCAGGTCCCACCTGGAAGCTGGCACCCCTAATTTACAGAGTCATAAAGTGCCATATAAAAAACAAAGTAGCCCTTGTAAAACAGCTGTTGTGCCATTTCTGAGCAGCAAAAAGGAGTGAAGTTGCTAATTCTCTGGAAGGAGAATTGCTCTGGGCAGTGGAGGCGCAACAGGGGGTGCTGCCTGTGGCCACCCCTGCCTCTTACCACCCTCAGATCAGAGTATCTAATGTTTTCACACTTTTCAGTCCCCTGGCATCTTCAAACACTGTATGAAAAACTACACAAGTCCTATAGGACTTCCCAATAGCTTTGCCAGGCTCCAGGTGGGGCCTGGAGATCTCCCAGAAAGAATTACCACTGATCTCTGGACTACAGAGATATGTTCCCTTGAAGCAAATAGCAACTTTGGAAGGTGGTCTCTATGGCAGTACAGACCAGCTGGGCACTCCCCCCCTTCCCCAACCCACCCTTTCCCAGGATCTGCCACCAAATGTCCAGGAATCTCCCAGGGTTTTCACAATCCGGAAGCCTTATGGGCCATGCACAACATACCACATTGTGTCTAAAGACACCAGAGGGACAAGGAGGGAAGGACTGTTAGCAGTTCTGGCATGGGGCGGGTGCCAAGGCTTAGGTGTGTTGACACAGGGATACTGGGAGGTGGAAGATCCTGCCAAAAAAACATACACCCCACTTGCTCCTGTCTCACCTCATTAAAGAGCCAACTCTGATTCCAGTTGTTCCTTCATACGGCACACTTCCAAACAAAACCCTTCAACTTCTGAATGGAGGAAAGAAAGTGACCACTCAATCAGAAAATGTTTAAACCTGCTCCCCTTGGAAATATTAGCCCACAACATAAGGCAGGAGGCCAGAGGGGGAAAAAACAAACACAAAAACATTCTAACCATCCTACTTCCATTTCAACACATGTGAGTTCGGTTATTGACTTCCATCAAAGCAAGATCAATGTCATTCATCTGTGGTCAGTAAAAGGGAGAGTGTTTTCCACTGCCATCTGTCAAAGTATTTTAATTCCAGTAAGGGTGTACCAAGGAGTCTTGGTGCTTATTTCACTTCCAGTAATCTAAATAAGAAACTATATAAATAAATGTACTGGTTATCTATGCAAACCATGCACAGAAACTGTGCAGTATGGGTAGTTCTTTTCCCCATGTGTTACTTAACTCCACTTCAGTGCTGTTGGGAAGCAGGATTTTCTCCCACTTCCCCACAGCACCATGGTGCATTCATGCACCTCCTGGGTTTCCCCTGGCTTTTCTCAGATCTTTACCAACTGTGTGTGTGTTGTTCTGAAGTTTTGGAAAACATCAAAGCAAAGCCTGGGTGGCTACCCTGTGGGTGGGAAATTTTGGATTTTCCTAGTAACTGTTCCCACAGACACCCCTCCCCCAGTCACTGGAAGAAGTTCTTTTCAATGATTTTTTTCTGGTAAATGACATATAAATATATCAACGAGATGACTTTTTTTTTCTTTTTTGCTATTAAGTTGCAGCGACTTATGGCAACCCCATAGAGTTTTCAAGGCAAGAGATGTTCAGAGGTAGTTTGCCATGGCCTCCCTCTGCAGAGCGACCCTAAACTTCCTTGGTGGGCTCCCATCCAAATACTGACCAGGATCGACACTGCTTCACCTTCAAGACCTGATAAGATCAGGGTAGTTTGGGCAGAACAAAACTTCACGATGTAAACTACTGAGGATAAGAAAATTAAAAAACGGGGAAGTGGCACGGCAGAGGTGAATGGCTAGCCACCACGGGGACTGGGGAAATGCAGGGAACCCCACTATCTGGAAACCTCACTGCCTTGGTAGACTCAGCACCAGCAGGGCTTCTAAAGGAAAGCATGGTCATGTGGAACAGCCCACTCTCTGGGTGGGGCCAGGGGGTGCACCACTCTACCCAGAGCACTGGTTCACTTAGGATTCCCAGGATACCTTCTGTGTCTTCCTGCTGGCGACCCTCATTCCCCACCCCAGCCTGAAGCAGCAGTGAGACAGAAAAAACCTCTGGTGTCATACCTAGCATTACATCACTTCCGGGTCTCCCCAGAAGTGACATCATACTACACACGATGCCATGTCCCCTCCCCCAAGGTGCCACCAGTTGCCAAGCATGGCCTGGCTGCCCTAGATTCACTTCATTTGTGTATTTTTTTTCAAAGTGGATATTTAATTTGGATGTGATTGTTTTTAGAGATTTGCAGCGCAATCGTATGCACAGTGATTCCAGTCTAAGCCAGGAATTAAGCTGGTAATTTAACTGCATGAGATTGCACTGCTACTGCTCATTGCCAAAAAGTTACCTTTCTGGATTTCCCCCCCTTTAAATCAGTGATAGCTGGTGCTTCCTGGAAGTAACAGGACTCACATCTTGATGTGCCAGACCCAGTCAGCTCTGCCCACCTAAGATTTCTCATGGCTCAGGATAGATTTTTCAAGATCAGTATCCTTCCTACCAGGTTTAAATGATTCCCTTTAAAAAAAACACTTTTAGGTTCTATGACTGTGAGCATGGCAGGTAAGGAAGTTTTTATATATAAAAAAGAAAGTGTCCATTTAAAAGTAGGCAAACTTTCTAAACTTTCAGATAATTGTTTCATTCACATTTCTGACACTTGCACAATACAGTTGCCAAAACAAACAGAGTTTAGAGGCTGGCTGTGTTAGTCTACTGTAATCGGAATAATAAAGTCTTGCAGCGCCTTTAAGACTTGCATATTTATTGTGGCACTAGGAATAAGGCCTGTTGTGGAAATAAATACAACGGGCTCTAGAAAGATGTGATGTGTAGCGAATGCATAGGCTGGAAGCAGGTTAAGTACATAATAGCAGTATGTAATAGAAAGGCACAAATGTGGAAGTCAAGTCTCACTTACCTTATGTTACACAATAGCTGGTGTCCAAGGTCACACAGAGTGGGCCAGAAAACACAGCACACAGAGCTCTGTGCAGTAATGTCTACAACTGGGCAGTCTGCAAAGTCATTTTATGTTGGATGTCCCTGTCATTCAATATGGTCATGGTCACACTGTCCACCCTGTTATAGAACAGGTCTCAAGGGAAGTTGGGTTGAAAGCGAGTGGTTGTAATGAAAGTCTCAGTAGATTATGTTGGAATGATGAAGAGGAGTATGGGCATATGAGTTCCACGAGTGACACCTCTTTTGTACAGTACAGCTTTACTCAAAACAGCAAGTGTCCTTTTCGTGGCTTTTGGAAAACAGCCAAGTTGTGACCTGGGTTCCTGTTTTTTTCCTTCCTTTTTTTGCTTTAAATATGCATCTGGATGTCTGTCTCTGCCTCTGTCAGTTTGCCTCTCTCTTTGTAACTGGTTTTCACACTCTGGGTATGGTTAAAGGTTCCCCCCACTCGCAGGTTTTATCCCAGTGTCGCACACTCTTGGCATTTTTTAAAAGTATATGTCATTCTCCAGCCAGTTGTTCCTGCACTCCTTCTGTTTGTGTGTGCCAACGTAGATCTGTCTGTGACTATGTCTGTATTTGTGCTTTGCAGCATGTGTCAGATTCTTAGCTTTCTGGTTTCTGTGTGCCTGGCCCCATCCTCTGTCTCTGCTTGTGTGTGTGTATCTACATGTTTTGTTTTGTTCTGTTGATAACTTGGGCTGGTCCCCCCACCCCACCTCCACTACGCTGACAGCTGTTCACTTGGGGGGGGGGGGCGTTCATTCTGGAAAGTTTTGCCTCAGTAAAATTGGTTTGGAGGCTAAAGACGGTGGCTTTTGTCCCCTGAGGGAATCACCCGTCATCTGGCAAGGAGAGCAAAGACAATAGCTGTGTTCACCGGAGCGAAGCAACCATCTTCTGAGGAAAGTTTTGGCAGGTGCCGCTTCTGTGGGTGGAACTCAGGCAACACAGCCAGTGGGTAGGGACAGGATCATGGAGCCAACTGATTTAGGAGTGTGTGGAATGTTCAGAAAGTGCCACCCCACTACTCAGTTATATATAAGGAGAGATAAGCTGTTGGCTGCATGCAACCTCAGTGCACTTTCTTTGGAGCAAGTGCCAGTGGATAACATAGGACTGCTTAGGGTCGCTCCTTTTGTCAGATGCATGGTATATTATATTCATTTGGGAGACAGATTTATAACAAGAGCTAAAAACTGCAGAAGGTGGGGAGGAGTTATTATAAAAAGAGGTGTGAAGGACCACTTTCCCAGGATCAGGTGTATAGAATTGGCTTTTATTTGTTGATTTCAAAAGCCAGAGTGTTATAGTGCTTAGACTGTGGGACTAGGATCCGGGAGAGCCAAGTTCAAGTCCTTACTCTGTCATGGAAGCTTTCTGGTTGACCTTGGGCTGGTCACACATTCTCAGCCTACCACACAGGGTTATTGTGAGAATAAAAAGGACCAGAGGAGAATTGTATAAGCCACTTTGTGTCCCCATTGGGCAGAAAGGTGGGACATAAAGAAAGTAGATAAAATAAACGACATTTAGGGAGCAAACCTACGCAGGTGTACTCAGTAGTAAGTCTCATTTTATTCAGTGAAGATTATTCCCAGGAAAGTGGTTTTAGGATGAAGCCATAGACTTGGAATCAGGATTCGTTCTGGAGATGGTTATGAGGAAACACTGGTTTTCCATCCATTTCAGCCCCACTTGGTATTGTGGCAGCCCTCTTCCATTCTAATTCCTCCTATCCTAATTATGACCAAAAAGAGTCTGATACTTCTGCTTGCTTTGGCATTGTAGCCCTCATCATGGCCAGGCTGGTTGTACCTGGTTGACCTACCATTCTTGTTTGTGCCCTGCTTATACATGCCACACAACTGTTATCATAGGACAAAAAGAAAAAGAAAACAAATCTTTATTTAAACAAACATTCCACATCAGTGAAATCCTAATAAATTGAGGGAAAGGGTGTTTGTTGTATATTAAAGAGAGCCAGTCTGGTGTAGTGGTTAAGTGCGCGGACTCTAATCTGGGAGAACCGGGTTTGATTCCCCACTCCTCCACTTGCACCTGGCTGGATGACCTTGGGCAAGCCATAGCTCTGTACCAGCTGTTCCCTCAAGGACAGCTTGGGAAAGAGTTCTCTCAGCCCCACCTACCTCCCAGGGTGTCTGTTGTGGGGAGGGGAAGGGAAAAGGAGTTTGTAAGCCGCTCTGAGACTCTTAAGTGAGTGAAGGGCGGGATATAAATCCAATCTCTTCTTCTTCTTCTTCTTAAATATTTACAAGAGCAAGTATGAACTTTAAATTAAAAAAAATATTGATAACGGATAGAAATATAGCTAGAGGGACCGGCATATAGACATAGACAAGACAGGAGCCTGTAAAGGACTGTGAAAGATGGAAGAATGTTGAAGTTCCTCACGCCCAGCAAACTTCAAATTTGAGTCTGAGCAGGCCAAATCCCATCGACCCTGCTTCTCCTTCCCAACTGACACTCGGATGATCTCAGTATTCTTCCCCTTCCCCAGAGCATTTTCCGTTCTCATTGGGCAGCTTTTCAGAGCCCGAGCATGGTCTTCTTCTTTCCTTCTGGTTAATTTACAAAGTTATATATTTTTGCATACCTGGTGAGTCTCCAGAGTGCATACAGACCCTTAGCTGGACTGAGGGTGGCTCATTTTTACAGCTTTCACTATCTGTCCTGGGGCTAGCCAGTTATTTTCAGCTTTCCTTGCCCACTTGTTAAAAATATCGTGACCTTTCTATCTCTTTTGCAGCAAGCTCCCAATCTTGATCTTACTAGACTGTAATCTTCTGTTTGAATAAATGGGCTGTTTACTGAATCAGCTAATGATTATCCCCGCCCCTTCATTATTTTACTAAATAATGCTCTCTCTTGCATTTGTGTTTTTGAAATTATCTCTTTTTCAGATCTAAATGCTTCTCTTTTTTTAACAAATCTTTGAAACTCTCCAAATATTTTAACTTTTAAGCAACCTTTCCTGTTCTATAGCTACCTTTTAGAATGCTTTCACCCAGCATATTAGTATTCAGCTGTCTCTAGTCCTCTACACTGGTTCCTGCTGCCCTTACAAACAATACAACTGCTACTTGTCACTGTTGCTTCATATCCACTAATATGCCTGCGAAATGTATGAACGGAAGAGTCTTAAGAAGTTCTACCACTAGGGCTGCCAACCTCCAGATGGGGCCTGGAGATCTCCTGCTATTACAACTGATCTCCAGACAACAGAGGACAGTTCCCCTGGATAAAATGGCTGCTTTGAAGGGTGGACTGTATGGCATTATATTCTGCTGAGGCCCCTCCCTTCCTCAAACCCCACCTTCCCCAGGCTCCACCCCCAAAATCTCCAGGTATTTCCCAACCCAGAGCTGGTAACCCTGACCAATACTGACTTCAGGTCTCAGCTATATAACCTCTGTGTCCAGAGCAACCCATTTTGTAGTCTTTATATTGGCCTTCCTTTTCTCTTATGCGTTATGCCTTTGGGCCACAAAGATATTACCTACCTTTTGTAGCATGAAGCACTTTTCATGTACAAGTTCCATCTTTTAAAGCTGTTTCCATGTTCTGCTTCTACCCTGAGGACTGTTTTACGGAGATCATTTTAGGCTGCTGGATGTTTTATGCTGTTTTTTATGCTTCTGGCTTGGTCATTTGTTTGAATATTGATAACTCTTACATCATTGCTTTTATGCTTTTTATCTCAGTTTTTACTCCGTGAGACACCTCAAAATGGTCTCTGGACAGACGGAGGATAATGTCAAAACATGCAGTCCTTTATCTTTACACTAGGTACTTCCTAAGTGATATTTAGAACAGGCTAGCACCACTTGAAGTTGTAGTAAATTGCAAAGTTGCTTGTAGGCGCATAGTGGGAGACATGGCAACTAGGTGGAGCCTCTAAAGGGCACTTAGGGTTGCCAGCTCCAGGTTGGGAAATACCTGGAGATTGTTGGCGGTGGTGCCTGAGGAAGGCAGGTTTGGGGGGGGGGAGGGACTTCAATGGGGTATAATGCTGTAGAGCTCACCTTCCAAAGTGGCCATTTTCTCCAGGTGAACTGATCTCTGCCGCCTGGAGATCAGTTGTAATAGTGAGAGATCTCCAGCCCCCCTCCCCGGGCAGGGTTCCCAGGTCCTGCCTCCTTCCCAGTGGGGGACTCTGGGAGGCATTCTTGGAGGGGGAGGGGTCGTCCCCACTGTGTAATGTCACTCAGAAATGACATCATCACATTGGGGATGCACCTGAATCCCAAGCAGAAAATTTGCCCCTTGGAATTCAGGCACCTGTGCCTCCCCCCAGCATGACAGGTAATCTGATGACCTCAGTGGAGAGCAGGGACTGCATGTGCCTGAATCCCAAGCGGTGATTCGGGTGTGCGCGGCCCCCACTCTCAAAAAGTGATCAGCTGGAGGGCCCTTTAAATCTGGCAGGAAGGGAAGGAGAGGGGTGCCCAACGGTGGCCGCTGTTGGGGGCGGGGCTTGCCTCCACTGGCCAGCTGGTTGGTGGCAGGCAGGAGCCCCCAAAATCGGGGATCCCCCACCCCCACCTGGGGACTGGCATCCTTGCTCCCAGGAGGTTGGCAATCCTAATGGCAATGCAAGCTCTCAGTGGCAGACTTATAACTCCACCTGGTCAGAGATAATCTTGGAGTCATTGGTGCAGCAGGTACTCAGTTTGTTTTGGCACCCCCAGGGAGTGAGGGAAAGGGGGGACTTGGGATGGCCACAAGGAACAAGGAAGGGCTTGTGAGTCAAGTTACATTTAATTCTTGGCTTCTTCTCCTCAAGGTAACGTGAGTGGTGCTCCCATTCAGTCACTGAGACAGACAGCCAAGCAGACAGGTAATCTGATGACCTCAACCTCTCATTTAGTACTCTGTTCCTGGAATTCCTAGAACTTCAGCCAAGAATCCTGATGGCATTGCATCACCCCAAACGATGGCATGATGCCAGTGCTGGACAAACAAGTGCCATCCCCTCCCAAAGAGAAAAAGGCAATACTGCATATTGCATATGTAAACATGGGGAAAACTGGGTACTCTTCAAATTGGTGCCTGGAGTTTTGCCAAATGGGCATCTTGTTTTAGAAATACAGACTGTTTCCATATGGAGATGATTCTCTGTGTGGCTCTAATTGCCGCTGCGAATGTAGAGGCATTTGCAGTAGCAACAGACTGCCCACACAGCAGCTTTCCCTAACTTTCCCTCATCCCCCCACAGCTATCATTTGTCCATCACCACCACTGGGGGGCTTTTTTAAAAAGGAATTGTTAGATCACTATAGCACTATAGTTTTATAATGATCTATCATTGTAATGATCTATTGTTCATAGATTTCATTTGAATTTTTTAAAGTAGTTCTCTGGCAGCCTGTACCTTTTCCCTTATAACTCCACAATGAAAAGAGCAGGATCCTTACCTTTTAAAATGAAAGCTGTGAACTAGTAGAATCATGACAACAAATAGCTATAATGGTACAAAAACCAAGCAGTTAAATTTCCATTTAATGATGTTTGGGATGCAGTATAACAGTTCCCCTGCAGATTAGAGACACCAAACTTGCATCAAGTCTCCTACAGAACTGCCTGTGAGCTGGGTATATATGCAGTCTGCTCCCATAGAGCAGAATTTGAGTTCTCTCATTGGCAGCCAGAGCTGCATGTCAAACTTGGGAGGGCCAGTATTGGTGTTTTCAGGGCTGCAGAAGTGCTGTAGAAGTCCATCCCTCCTGGTTGCCTTGACACTTAATGCCTTGGCACCAAGACCTCCACAAAACCAATGGCAATCCATGGGCAGTTGTGACAGAATTAAAGATCTGGGACCAGCAGAATGTAAACAAGGAACACTGCTGAGTCACATGACTGAGTGAGGAGGGGGCCATTTGGCTCAGAACACTCAGTGACTGACACTTAACGGGCACAACTGACAGTTTGGGGCTGACGATGGAGAGTGAGAGTCTGAGGAGGGAACAGTCCTCTGTAGCTCTGTGTGAGCAGCCTAAAATACCAATTGAAGCAGATAACTGGGGCTGGATAGTCCAATTCAGGGGATAGTGAACAGACTAGTGAAAGTAGAGCACATTAAGCCGTCACAAACACAAAATACATCACTCCTGATGAACCTGGGATAGGGGGTTAAGTGAGGGCCAAGGAAAGGTCTGGCAGAGTCTGGACAGCTGGTTGGTGGCCAGTTGGGACTCAAGGGGGAAAAAGGGCCAGGAAGCCAAAACCAAAAGGCTAACCACTAAGCAGGACAGGAGAGTATACATATGAAGGTCTTGAGTGAACTTATGGAGATCTAAAGAAATTGGAAACAATATAGGCTACTGCCTAAGTCTAATCCAAGCCAAACGTGCCAGCCTACAAAGAAATAAAGTGTCAACTGTATATACATCCCCCTGTTGTGTTCTGAAAATAAAGTATTGTTTTGTTTTGAAGTGAAAACGCATTAGTGCCTGACTCTTAAAACCAACAACAAATATATCTAGCAGTGGTCCTCAACATTTATTTATTTATTGCATTTCTATCCCGCCTTTCCAACGAACTGGCTCAAGGCGGCTCACAACATAAACATAAACACCGAAGTGGTTTACAATTTAAAATCATAAATACACAACATTAAAAAACGACTAACATAGCCGTACTGGCGGCATCTACATGCTCCTGGAGAGTAGCGGCAACAGAAGGTTTGGCCTGTGGAACTAGGGCGATGTTGTCCTGCCATCTCCCCAGTGGCGGCTCCTATTCGAAAGCCTGGCGGAAGAGCTCCATCTTGCAGGCCCTGCGGAACTGTAACAAATCCCGCAGGGCCCTGATGTCGTCCGGGAGCTCATTCCACCAGTATGGGTCCGCCACCGAGAAAGCCCTAGCCCTGGTACAGGCCAGCCGCGCATCCCTCGGACCGGGAATAGTCAAGCGATGCTGGGTGCTTGACCTCAGTGTCCTCTGGGGCACATATGGGGAAAGGCGGTCCCTCAAGTAGTAAATTTGAAGAAATTTAAAACAAAATTTAAAACAAACCGAAGAGACTGTTAGGAGATAGAGGGAGCTGGTCAGTATAGTAAAGGCAAGCCTGATCAATCACCTCACAGAACGTCACAATACAGCAGATTATAAGGTCGCGCGTTATAGCAGTCCACCAAAAATGCAAACACACAAACCGAGCAAACGGACCATGCACTGGGCCCCCATCCACGACATATTTTGGTCTGTGGTCCATCCCATGCCCTAGTTAAGACTAAATTGCTTGTATGTTTCAGGAACTGCAAAAAAAACACACAACTGTCATCCAGGTAGCTTAATTTTGCATATTCAAATTTACATTGTTTAATTAATATATATTTTATTACTCGGCAATTTTATTTATCTATTTATTTGCTTTTCATGTAGAGTGGCAGCAAAATACTGAAGTCCCACCAACAACTGGAAATCTTATGGCATGATCCTAATCACACTTATTCAGTTCCACTTATCTCTTGGCCGGGGTGTTTAGAACTGCAAATTTCTCTGACTTTTTTCTCTGGCCATAAGGTCTAGAAAGTCTTTAAAATGAAAGCTGAGATACAGCATTCTACACTTCCACAAACCAGCAGCATCAGCCCTGAGCACAATTCAGTACATGCCTCTACAGGCTTTGATGTTTATCTAGTTCTGGTAGCTATTTTCAGTACTGTGATGGTTAACTCATCTGTGGCATATTAATATTTGTGCAGATCTACTTATGCCAGGAAGGACAGACTTTTTTTTTTTACTGCAAAAGTATAGTTTCTTAAATAATCGAGTAGCAATCTGCAACGTAAGATACTTGTTTATTCTCTTCATTTCCTCTGCTAACAGGACTTTGATCTGTGTGGGTGTACGAAAAGCTTCCTTGACTCTGGTTATGCAGAAGTTTAGTTCAAATTAAGGCTGAAATCCAGCATGCTTTTTAAAAGTGTTTCAATGAGCAAAGTTGCCAGTTTCTTTTACTCT
This sequence comes from Lepidodactylus listeri, assembly GCA_029233225.1. NCBI lineage: Eukaryota > Metazoa > Chordata > Lepidosauria > Squamata > Gekkonidae > Lepidodactylus > Lepidodactylus listeri. The sequence goes on from JARCFY010000009.1 coordinate 29,076,090, forward strand.
TCCCCTTTCTCTGGTCACCACTGAAACAAAGACTGAGGAGATCCAGTGCTCATTTTCTTCAGATGGCCCTTTTTCCTGGTGGATGTCCATCTCTGTTCTCAGGCAAAAGTGTCAAGAGTTTGGGGGTGGGGGGAAACCATTCACCCATTCTGCAGCCTGGTGAAGCTGTACTTACTTCAGTTTCTTGGGTAAATCAAACAAAATACTGCAATGTTTACAGTAGAGCCCATGTGACCACATACAAGTTCCAAGAAAAAAGGCTTGCTTTCCTCAACACTGTCAGTTTTACTAGAGAAAGAGGGCGGTTCAGGAAATAGCCATGCAGTGGATGTACACAGGCTCCTAAAAAGGAGGAAGAACTGTGTGTGGGAGACATTTTTATTTATTTACTTTGTTTATACCCCACCTGTCTTCCCAATGGAGACCTGGAGTGGCTTAAATTGTTCTCCTCCATTTTGTCCTCACAACAACCCTGTGAGGTAGGTTAGGCTGAGAAACTGCAATTGGCTCAAAGTTACACTCCAGAAGCAAAATGGGAGTTCAAGCTTGGGTCTCCCAGATTCCAGTCTGTCAGTCCTACCACCACACCATGCAGCCATGCTACTTTGTGACCAAGTGTCTGGAGACCAAGTCCTGTGAGGAAAGGTTGAAGGAGCTTGGTATGTATAGCCTGGAGAGGAGATGACTGAGAGGTGATATGATAAACATCTTTAAATACTTTAAGGGCTGCCATATAGAGGATGGTAAGGAGTTGTTTCCTGTTGCCCCAGAAGGTTGGACCAAAACCAGCAGGCTGAAATTAAATCAAAAGAGTTTTTGGCTAAGCATTAGGAAGAACTTCCTGACAGTTAGAGAGGTTCCTCAGTGGAACAGGCTTCCTCAGGAGGTGGTGGGCTCTCCTTCTTTGGAGGTTTCTAAACAAAGGCTAGATGGCCATCTGTCAGTAATGCTGATTCTGTGAACTTAGGCAGATCATGAGAGGGCGGGCAGGAAGGGTTCCTTCAGTGCTTAGTTAACATGCCCCTTTCTTACACGCCCAGGGAAATGCTGATGGCCACTTTGGGGTCAGGAAGCAATTTTTCTCCAGGCCAGTTTGGCTGGGGATCCTGGAGCCTTTTTGGCCATCTTCTGGAGCAGGGGTCACTGTGGGTGAGGGGGGAGGTATTTGTGAATTTCCTGCATTGTGCAGGAGGTTGGAATAGATGACCCTGGAGTTCCCGTTCAACTCCAAAGCAGAAAATGCAGTGAGGCAGTGGTGAAACTGAGGCATCAGTAATCAGGAGGCATACTGAAGATGTTTACTGAAAGTTCTGTAGATACCCAGAGTGAGGTAGCACAACACAAGACTATTATTATTATTGTAAACCTATTAAGTTGGGGGGGGGCTTGTCAGAGGAACAGAGAGTTCTAAAAAAGTGTACTGTGTTCACTAAATTGTATGTTGTATTGTTGTTACTGTAATGGTCTTGCAAACCCTATTAATTCCCCTCACAGACCCAATACTGCTTTGAAGCTTCTCCATGCTGTCATGTTATGTACTCAGCACTCTGGGTTAAGCCAGACTATTCCACAATGGTTGTATCAACTGCTTTTCAGTCAGGATTAATTGTAAATAATTTCGTTAGACTGCAATTCTGGTCTCTCATATCCTTTTTCATCTTAAAAACTGTTCTGATATCCATCCTTGGTCTGACCTTTTGATGTTGATCTTGATGTGCTTCATTCTCCATGCACTGTGTATGCTGATGTCCACATATAGATTCTAGGTTTCTGTCTCTTCTATGGAGAGAATTTTTGGTGCTTTATCTATCCAGAATTTTCCACTACAGGTAGAGTTTGGTACCACTTTGGGAAACTGCTGCAGAGCAAAATTCTTAAGATTTTGTCTCTGGAAGAGGAAATGCATTTTAACATTGAAATTTCAAAAATTAAATTATTAAAGGGGTGGGGTGCATTTTGAACTGTAGCCTGGTTGTGAAATTACAGGAAGGGAAGCGGGTTGTTTTGACCTCTGGCCTGGAAGTGGTGTCATAGGAAGGGAAGTGGTTGAATGTCTTGACCTTTGACCTGAAGTGCCATTACAGGAAGTTACATCAATGGTAACAATACATCAACGGTAACGGTAACGTTATATTGCCCCTCTCGGGGCACCACCTCCAAGTCTTGCACAGCTCATTGCTCATTTAAGATTACAGCAGTTATATTCTGCTCAGGATGTGAACTGTTCCATTGGGGGGGGTGGGATTAGAGGGAACATTGATGCACTTGCAGAGATTAAGCAGAGTTTGCCAGAACAGAAGGAGCCATTTGGCTCGGCTTACTCCTGTGATGTCTTAACGTCCCAGTCTGCCCCTGCACCAGTGGGGAAACACACACACAATCATTTAACCACCTCTATGTAGATGCCTATGATGGCCTCCATAGGACATCAAGCAGAAACAGACATCTATATGGCTTAGAATGGCAAATTTAACCTGCCACTTTTTAACCAGTCTTGGTCTAGCTCAGGGGTGGCCAAACTACGGCCCGAGAGCCACATGCGGCTCTTTCACATATATTATGTGGCTCCTGCCAGGGCAGCTGGGGAAGCAAAGGGGAGGCATACTTTTTCTCCTTCCCTCCCATCTATTTGCTTTCTTTGTTTCTCTCTCTCTTTCTTTCCACCTCTCTCTCTTTCTCTCTCTCTCTCTTAGACAACTCTCTCTTAGACAACTATCATTAGCAAACAAATAAATATCATTGGACAAATAAATATCATCATCAGTATCTGTTTTTACCCCTTTTTGTTTTTATTTCTGGCAGTCTCACTTAATGTGCTGGCCCGTGCTGGCTAGGAGGGATACAAGTCTAAATAAATAAATAAATATAAATAATAAATAAATAATGTGAATAAAAAGCAAAAAACCCTGCATAGTTTAAAAATAAAACTGTGTAATATTTGTTCACGTCTTGCGGCTCTCAAACATCTGGCGCTTATTCTATGTGGCTCTTACATTGAGCAAGTTTGACCACCCCTGGTCTAGCTGGATCATCACTTGCACCCTCTGTAGGCAAAATAAGAGCTGTGCAGCCTTAGCGGGTAATGACCAAGTGCAATTATTGATATCTAATATTTTATTTAAAAATATTAAACACAGGTTTGGGATTGTAGTATGTCTCCGTTACAAGAGATTTAAGTGTAATATTTTGGATTCATCAAATGGCAATGCAAAGTCCAAGGAATATCCCCGTAACCCATCATATCCTTGCACAGTAGGGGGAGGGAAAATCTGGGTCAGAAAGAAAGGGCATAAAATAAGAGGTGACAAATGTTCTGATAGACATGGGAACCAAAATTACACAAAATATAACCAGGATTTCCTGCAGTGCAAATATGGTTAACCAACTTAAAATGTGACTGCTACTTCAGGCATGACAAAAACGCCTATTTTAAATACACATTTTGAACACACAGCAAAAAAGCTGTGCATTTGTAAAGCTGCAGCTCACAGCTTCATCTGAGTTCCAGCAATTATTTGTAGCACTAGTGCTCTGTGCTAGGACATGTGAAAAAGAGTGTGCCCATGGCACTTGCAGAAGTTCCCCCCCATCACTACTTCCCTCTTCCTTCTGATTGGACCCCTGGGAGGTCAGAAGAAACCTGCAGCTGCCCCAAGCCTCTGCTTGGTGATGGGCCCCTTCCCCTCATTTGCCAAGCATGCCAACTACAAACTGAGCAACAATCAGCTACCTCTGAGGATCCCTAAGAGCATCTCATAGATTCAGAGTTGGAAGGGATCTCCAGGTTCATCTAGTCCAATCACCTGCACAATGCAGGAAATTCACAAATACCTCTCCCCCACATCCCCAATGACCTTGCTCCATGCCCAGAAGATGGCAAAAAAAAAAATCCTTCCAGGATCCCTGACCAAACTAGCTTGGAGAAAAATTGCTTCCTGACCACAAAGTGGTGATCAGCATGTAAGAAATGGCCATGAGAACTAAGCACTGATGCAACCCTTCCTGCCCTCCCTCTCATGATCTGCCCAAGTTCACAGAATCAACATTGCTGTCAGATGGCCATCTAGCCTCTGTTTAACCCCCCCCCCAAAGAAGGAGAGCCCACCACCTCTCAAGGAAGCCTGTTCCACTGAGGAACCTCTCTAACTGTCACGAAGTTCTTCCTAATGCTTAGCCAAAAACTCTTCTGATTTAATTTCAACCTGTTGGTTCTGGTCCAACCTTCTGGGGCAACAGAAAACAACTCTGTACCATCCTCTATATGGCAGCCCTCCAAGTACTTGAAGATGGTTATCATTATCACCTCTCAGTTGTCTCCTCTCCAGCCTAAACATACCAAGTTCCTTCAACCTTTCCTGATAGGACTTGATCTTCAGACCCTTCACCATTTTCATTGCCCTCCTCTGGACATGTTCCAGCTTGTCTGTATCCTTCTTAAATTGTGATGCCCAAAACTGAACACAATACTCTAGGTGAGTTCTAACCTGAGCAGAGTAAAGCGATACCATCACTTTGTATGATCTGGACACTATACTTCTGTTGATGCAGCCCAAAACCGCATTTGCCTTTTTAGCTACCGCATCACACTGCTGACTCATGTTCAGTATATGGTCTACTAAGACCCCTAGATCCTTTTCGTACATACCACTGCCTACACAAGTCTCCACCATCCTATAGTTATGCATTTGATTTTTCCTACCTAAATGTAGAACTTTACATTTATCCCCACTGAAATTTTGTTTTAGCCCAGTTTTCCAGCCTTTCAAGATCATCCTATATCTTGACTCTGTCTTCTGCCATGTTTGCTCCTGCCAGACAAAGTCATGCAACTCACACTCTGTACCTGTATTGCCATTTAGAGGCCCTGCCTAGTTGCTACACCTTCCGCTACCCTTCTTTTAACAAGCATAGGGTGATCTATCACACCTTCCCACTTTAGAACTATTACACTCCAGCGACAGTGAGCTTTTCTTCTGCCACTTGTCTGCATACCCATTGTATCAACTTGGTTACATATTTTATGTTATTATATACTTCCTTGTGTTAACTCTCCCATACAATAAATAAATAATCCCTGTTACTGTACTTTAAATAGCAACACCAAATAGGTGTGGTGAGTTTCCAGAAATCAGACTTGGAGGGTTCAAAGTATAAGTGAGTTTAATAAAGGAACAAAAGAACACACATGCTCTGTTCAAGCTTCTAGGCTTAGCAAGGGAACAAGGAAAAAGTGAAAACACACAATCCTCTCCCCCTTCTTTAGGTATTTCCTAAATGATGTTTGATTTAGGACAGACTGGGTTTACTTGAAGTTCCATTAAGTTAAGAGTTCATCATTACCTTCGATCTCCAGGTTGGGACTCTTCTTCATTGACCCATTTTGTGGACAAGATGGAGTCCCTAGGCAAAAGATTAGTCCATCATGGCTTGTGTGAATCCAAAGAACTGCCCAAAATTGAAAAGACTTCTCCATGTCCAGAGTTTTTATAACCCCTCCCCTAATTTTGGGATGGCCTTCCTATACCAAAGGAAGAGTTTTCCTTCTACCATTTTAGACTTCCCAGCTTTATGGCTCTGTGTGATTTACTAGCAGGGGATGAAGTGACAATCCATTAGCACAACTAAGACCTTGAGTGTTCTGTGCTGGCAGCTTGACAACTCATATCTTCAACCCTCCCTCCCTTCTGTCAGCTACCATTCTGCAGCAGGGCTGCATTGAAACACTGGGGTGAGGTTTTGGGTAGAGGATGTTAGTTGCCAGCACTTCTACTTGCACACTGGGGTACGTGTGTGTGAAGCAGCTGCAGCAGCAGAAGGCATTATTCAAGATATATTTGAACCCCAACACCTCTCCTGTGTGTATGACATGCTACCCTCATCAATTCTAGATCAAATCAAGCCTGAAGTCTCCCTAGAAGCTAAAATGACTAAACTGAGGCTATCATACTTTGGTCACATGATGAGAAGGCAAAAGAGACACTGGAAAAGATGATAACACTAGGAAAAGCTGAAGGCAGCAGAAAAAGATGAAGACCCAGGATGAGATGGATTGACTCAATCAAGGAAGCCACGGCTCTTAGTTTGCAATAGGATGTAAACAGTAGGATGTTTGGAAGGTCATAAATTCATACAGTTGCCATAATTCGGATGCCACGTGACTGCAATTAACAAACACACTCATCATGATGAGCTAGTGCAAGAACCCTCCACAAGTTGGATTTCTTGATTTATGATTGTACCATGAAATAAAGACATATTTTCAATAAGCATGGCAGTGTCACTTCTAGGATGTGCATTCATATACTAATTTAAAGTTAATCCATACAGGAAAACCAATGAGTGTTGTGATTACCTGGGTATCTTTTGAGATGGACATTACGTTGGCACCTTAGCTGTCTAGCATAGAGTCCCTGAAGGTAAGAAGGCAGCTGAGAGAATGACTCAGCAGAAATGTAACTGACAAGCATATATATCAATTAGCAGAAGTACTCAGCCAAGAGGACTGCACTGATTGACCTGTCTTTCTAATACGTTGTTCATATCTATCACATTGCTGGCTCACAGGTTTGAGGACGGCTTTGATGCTGCATTGAAGTCCCTGTTGCTTGACCTATTCTGTTCTTGAGAATTGCAACTGGTACACAGGCAAATAGTTTTGCTTACACACCTGATATATTAACAGCACCTTGCCTGCCTCTGTGTAGCAATCTTGGACTTCCTTGGTGCTTTCCCGTCCAAGTACTAACCAGGGCTGAGGCTGTTCAGCTTCCAAGCTCTGGTGAGATTAGGCTAGCCTGGTTCATCCAGGTCAGGACCAGGGCAATTACCAGGGATCCACACCACCCTCCAAACACCACCAACAACAAACTTCCAAGTTCACCATAATCCTTAAACTGTAATTTTTTAAAATTTCCATTCTAATTGGAATGAAATTCTCTGGGTTTGTGTGCCTCTCTCAAAAGATCCTTCCTGCCAAACATCTCTTATTCATACGCAGAATGAAACACTTAGCAAGGCAAGTCACATGGTAAGAGGGGATACAAGTACTGTATGCGTACACACACACACACACACATTAAAAAAACCTGATCAGGCTCCACGTTTATCAGGGAATGGGGTAGGCTGAGCATACAAGTAGAAAAGGTGCTATCCACCGTGCCTCCTCCGAGACAAGCAGAGATTTTTCCACTTTGTCCCTCTGGACACAGAATGACAAATTGGGTGCGTTCAGACGGCGGGCTCAAAACACCCGCTCCAGACAATCGCGATCACACTCACCCCACTTCGAAGCACATTCAAGCGGCTCCCCAGCATCTACACGGGACCGTGTGTTGGGCCTTTTTTTATTATTTTTCGCCGCTTGCACATGCGCATAAGCAATCATCTGAAAATACAATCTTGCACATGCGCAAAAGCAGGAGAACAAAGTCACAAGGACTGTGACTTCCCCACCCTGAAAGAACACATCCCTTTAAACTCCCCCCCCCCCCGAAACTGGCCTCCTTGGGATCCCGAAGGCAGAAATAGTGGCCATTACAAAAAAAAAATGCTGTGAGTTTGAAGACAGGAACTGGCACTGAAGTGAGATTGGAAAACAGTATGTAGCTTTCTAAAAAACCCTTGGACAGGGAATAAGTGTGTGCTTGGAAGGGGCAGAGCAATAGGGATCCCCTTTTCCATTTCTAACAGATGGGGGAGGGGAAGAAACCTAACCGTACAGCTTGCATTCCTTATTAGTGAAAGGGAGCAAGAGCCCAGTAGCACCTTAAAGACTAACAAAGTTTCTCTCAGGGTAGGAGCTTTCATGAGTCACTGCTCACTTCTTCATATACAGCTAGAATGTGAGTCCATCTGTCCTTATATCTTGGAGAGTGAAGTGATTTCAGGTGCCATATGACAACAGCAGGCATTGTTAAGGAGAGGAACAACCTAGGTCTCAGTTCAGTCCAGGAGTTTGCATTGTCTTGAGCTCCATTATTCGCTGCAATTCTCCAGTTTCTCTTTCTAATCTCCCTTTGAAATTCCTTTGTAAGAGAACTGCTACTCTTAGGTCAGCAGCTGAATGCCCTGGAAGGTTAAAATGTCCCCCCACTGGTTTTTGAACGTTGTGGTTTGTAATAGCAGTAGAAAAAGTAAGAGTCCAGTAGCATGTTACAGACTAACAAAATTATCGTTAGGTATGTGCTTTTATGAGTCACTGCTCACTTCTTCAGACTTCTTCCATTTATTCTTTGCATCCTCCTGGACTGAATCCTCTTGTACCAAACTGAGACCTAGGTTCATTACCAGTGCTGATATCTCTACTCCTACTACCCCTCTGCATAGCAATCCGATCAAGCTGGCTATTGCCATTCAGCATCTGAAATCATCTTTATAAAATTTATATCTCAGGTACCTTGTGTTACATTTTGTGGCACACATGGCCTGGCCCAACAAAGTGACATTTATGTCAGATCCAGCCCTTGTAACAAATGAGTTTGACACCTGTGTGTGCTAGAGAGTCATTCCACTCTGCAAATTTAGAATCTCTGGGGAGTCCCTCCCTAAATCCCACATGGCTCCACCTCCATAGATAGTGACAATGGCCTGTGATGTCTCTGGCCCAGCCCCAGCGCCCCCCCCCCCAGGGAAATTGGAAAGTCTACGCCCTGGCCTTAGAGGCCAACAAGTTCTTTGGGGTATATGTTTTGGAGACTCTCAAAAGCTCATGCTCTCAAAATCTTGTTGGTCTCGAAGGTGTCACTGGAATCAAATTTTGCTCTTCTACTGCACAGCTCAGCTACCCTCAGAAACTCTCATTTTAAAAAAGAAGTAGCTAAAGAGAAATACAAGAATGCATCGTCAGTGTATTACACTAGGGATACGTGGGTTCAAATCCCTACTCTGTCATGCAGCTCACTCTCTTCCAGACTGACCTACCTCACAGGGTGGTTGTGAGGATCAAATGGAGGTTGGAAAATGTGTAGGAGACATGCTAAAAACAGACAATGTGAAATTAAATCTCTTTTCTGGGACTTTTTATTTTTCTTGCTTCTTTAGCCCTGCACACAGTGAATTAAGAGTTCGTCAACAGTTTCATAACCCCCCCCCCCAACCACACACACTTAACCCAGACCTTGGATTTCTAACTCACTACAGATGTGTTCCGTGTGCCTCAGCATTTAGTCATGCCGGCCACATGACCACGGGAAAAGTCTTCGGACAGTGCTGGCTCTTCAGCTTGGAAACGGAGATGAAAACTGCCCCCTAGAGTTGGATTCGACTGGCTTTCAAGCAAGGGAAACCTTTACCTTTACCTTACTATAAGGGTAGGGTATATGAAAGGTTAGCATCTGTAGAAAGGTAAAGGTAAAGGTTTCCCTTGCTCGAAAGCCAGTCGAATCCGACTCTAGGGACGTGGTGCTCATCTCCATTTCCAAGCCGAAGATGTGGCCGGCATGCCTAGATGCCAAGGCGCACAGAACACTGCAGTTCAGTGTCTTAACCACTTGAGCCACTGCAGCCCGCCCTTACAGAGGAGAGGCTAATTTATTCCACAAATCCTGTTCATCCTGCATTAGACTTTTATCTATTTCTACTCTGCCGTTAATTAATTGCCCTGACTTGGACAACCCAAGCTATCTCAGATCACAGAAGCTAGAGCTGGAGCTGGCCCTGGTTAGTATTTGGGCAGGAGCCCACGGAAGAAATCCAGAGTCATGATGCAAATGCAGGCAACAGCAAACCATCTCTGAACATCTCTTGCCTCGAAAACCCCAACCGGCCGCAACTTTGACAGGGCTTTCCACCCCCACCCCTGTCGTTCGGAGTGTCCAACACCCACCGAAGAAATCACCCCTCCTTGGACGGGATCTTGTTTGTTGCACCCATTACCGCCGCCCCTCTCCCAATACAAGACCGGGACTGATGGTGGGACACCGCATGCTTCTGAAGAAGCGGGTTCTTCTGACTCACCCAAGCTTCCTCCCCTGAATTTCATTTCCTTTGTCTTTCCGGCGCTACGTGACTCCTACATCTTCTTGTCCCGGGGCAGCCCCGCTGGTCCGGCCGGGCGAAAGAAAAACAACGAAAACGGGGCCCTTTACAATGACACACACAACACAACTACCCCGACGCCGCCAAGCCTTCCAGGAGCCCCCGCGCTTCCCCTTTGCGCTGCCGCGGACTCAACAGAGGGCTCCCCCTACCACACGAGCCCGGGACTGACTGGCGACCTGGACTTGCCTCCGCTCGGCCCGGCCACCTGGGCGCGTTCCTGCCCCGCAGAGCCGCCCAGCCAGCCAAGCCTCGAGGGTGCCGCCGCCCAGCTCCCCACCCCCTCCTTCCCTCGGGCGGGTGTTTCTTTCTCTCTCTTGCACACAACGTCAGTGGGAATTTCCAGCTAGGAAGTGAGAGGGAGGAGAAGCTGCAGGGGCGGGCGGGCGGGCTCCGCAGGGCACCGGAGTCCACCGCCAGCCAGCCTCTGACACTGACGGCGCGCCCGCCCTGCGTTTTTGGTTGTCCTTCTCTCAACGCACCCCCCCACCCCCGGCCGCCGCCGCCGCCGCGTTTGCTTCCCAGCGAGGCGCGAGCCAAGCCGGAGCCTCGTGAGCGCCCCACTCGCTCCTCCTCCTCCTCCGGTTCAGAGCCCCGGCGGCAGAGCGATGGCGCGCCTCTGACTGGGATTTCTCGGGCGGACTCCGGGCTTTCGCTGTCACCTGGCGCCGGCGACCCCCGCGTGGGTCTCTCTCTCAGCCAATCGCGCGCCGCGGCAAGACGAGAAGGGGGTCTGGAGGGAGGCCGCGCCCGGCCTGGAGGTGAGCCCGCGGGCGGGGGGGGGGGGGGAGAGAGAGACAGACAGACAGACAGCCGCGCCGCTTTCGGACCAGACGCCTCCCTGTGTGGGGTAGCGCCTCTCCTGCGCCTTTTTTTTGTTTGCGCCGCCGCCTTGTGAATGCGGCAGAGACGCTGGCGGCGCGTTTGGGTCCGCTCGGTTGGGCCCGCTGGAAGCTTGGGGGGGGGGGGGGGGAGTCGAGAGGGGCCCTGGAAGGAGGGGCGAGGTAGAGGCGCCCAGCTTCCCGAGGCACGGCAGCCCTGCGTTCGCGACTCGCTCTGCTTTCCTGCGTGCGTCCTCCCTCAGCGGCGCTTTCCACTTCCTCATTCCTGGCGCGCGGGCAAACAGAACGGGGGAGAGGGAAAGAGGAGGCAGCAGCAGCATATGGCCAGGCTGGCGCGGGATGGGCCGTCGGTGGAGTCAAGCCGCCCCCTCCTCCTTTCTCTCCGGCGGCGCTCCAGCAGGGAAGCCCTTTCCCCGCTTATGGCCTCGCTTGAGCTGTCATACGGCGGCTGTTACGGACACAGGAGCCTTGCCAGGAAAGGTGGCGACGGGAGCTGAACGAACTCACAGGTGTTTAGCCTCTGGCTCACAGATTTTTGTCTCCGCTCAGGAAGGATGGCTCCAGAGCAAACTAATTTATGCAGCAGCCAAATCGCTCGCTCACAACTTTAATGCTCACAAAGTAGGATTTTTGCTCGCAAGACTCCACAGCTTAGAGGGAGCATTGGATGGGACTCCCTTCCCTTGAGGCCCTCTTCAGTCTCACTGGAGTTGTTGTTCTTCCTCCTTTGTGGTGGTGGAGAGAAGGCCGTTTAGATCAGGGAGGGAAAGAAGGGGAAGTGTGGCTGTTAAGCCCTGCCTGAATAGCCAGCAAGTATCGGCGTTGGGACCCTGAACTGGATGGCCCAGGCTAGCCTGCTCTCATCAGATCTCGGAAACTAAGCAGGATCGGCTCTGGTTACTATTTGAATGGTAGACCAACAAAAAGGAAGTCCAGGATTGCTCCACAGAGGCAAACCATAGACAGAGGCAGGCAATGGCAAACCACCTCTGAGCGTCTCTTTCCTTGAAAACCCTTCAGGGTCACCCTAAGTCAGCTGCAACTTGACAGCACTTTACACACAAATACCCATTTGACACTGACCTCTGCAGTGACAACGGAACTGTTTCATCAGTTTTCTTAGCACTGGATACTGCTTGATTCGAGTTTCTTTCATGCTTAAGCTTGTATCTCAAGGCTTAGCCTTGAAATATGTGGAAACAGTCCTTGGGGGAATTTCTCAAAGCATGTGCTGAGTGCCATAGGGTAGGACACTCAGAGACTACAAATCTGGGATTAGGGGGCAGGATTTGCCAGTCAAGAAAGATGGCATCAGGGCACTGACCCCAGCCTTGGGTATCTTCTCCTAGAAAACAGGAATAGTCCTAGAGCAGTGGTTCTTAACCTGGGTTTGATTGAACCCTAGGGGTTCGGCGAGTCAGTCTCAGGGGTTCGGTGGGGCCTCCAATTTAGTACTATTACTAAGTACTAAGAATTATTTTTCACTAAAGAAGGGTTCGGTGAATGCGCATATGAAACTGGTGGGGTTCGGTACCTCCAACAAGGTTAAGAACCACTGTGCTAGAGAGTCGTCGCCCAGGCAGAGTGTAGTTTTGGTGCTCTCCCCCTATTTGTCCAGCTTTTGAATACCTTGTTTCTTTAAAAAACGACGATTATATTTTCTCTAGTTTCACATCTCTGTGAATAAATTGCAGGCATGTTTTATTTCTATCATATGAAATGATAGTGGCTCACACTAGAATCTGTAAGGCTGTATTTGTGTTATATATAAGCAAACCAAAACAAATTTGTTTCATCTAAGCTTTTTAATTGAAAGAATAATTGCAGGTTTTCCTCCTTCTCCCGTAATACTGACTAATGGCTACCGCCCATGGTGCATGAAGGGAGCCTCCATCTATTTTAGGCAGCAAACCTCTGGGTACCAGGGCTGGGAGGCAGCAGCAGGGGACAGTCTTGGCCTCTATGCCCTCTTCGTTTGGCCCTCGAGGGCAGCTGGTTGACTGTTGTGCAAAATGATATGCTGAACAAGACAAACCACTGGTCTGATCCACCTGGCTGTCCCCATGTCCCTGTGTTCTTATTGTGTGGAACTGTATTTAAATAGCCTGTTTCCAGAGGAGTAGTCACATTAGGCTGCTAACAGATGAAAGAGCAGAGTTCTTAAAGACATAAAAATTTCATGAGCCACAGTCCAGTTCATCCAGCACAATCTGGCAAAGTGAGCTCTGGCTGACAAAAGCTTAGACCATGATAAATGTATTATTTGTGAAGGTGTCACAAGATTTCTGTGCTCTTTTTTGGGGGGGGGGGGCTTACTGTGATAACCTATACTAGATGCGCATACGCACAACTTGATGGTCAAAAACCCAGCAACAGTTCAGCAATAAAATAATTATGGCAGCAGCTTTTTTAAAAAAAAATGTTAAAGGGCTAGATAATCAAGACCCCAAAAGCATCAAATGGATCTTACAGATATTATCAGATATTTTCAAAGTGTCTGAAAAGAAAAGGGTGAGGCAAATCTGTTGGGGGAAAGGTTCCTAGTCAGGAACTAGGCCTAGCATTTTTCCCCCAATCAAATGTGTGCAGTAGTAATAAAGAAAAGTGTTCTTCAGATGTATTCAGAAAATACCTGAGTGTTTATAGAATGTTACGTGGGGAAGCAATCAGTGGCTGATAAAACACCGAAGGCCTGTTTGACATTTCTTAAAAAATTACCCTTGTGTTCTGAAGAGTGCAGAACAGCATATTGTTATTTTCTATAAAAACAGACCTACGCATCCACATGTGTAGACTGCTTTTGTGTATATTTGGTTTCTAGATAGCCTGGGTTTTTTCTGTTTTAGTTTAATAATTTAGGTGCAGATTATAGTTTGTGCTGTTCATGTGCTGTATAAATGCCTCAAAATTAATATTTTGTGTATGTGAAAATCAAGATGGGACAGGAGGATATGATACATATCGTAGGTTTGAGGGCAAATCAGGCTGTGGGTGATAGGAACGGCGTGGAACTAAGGCTTCTCAGAACCAAAGCAAGTTAGCAAACTGGCAAGAGCTGAAAGGACAAAAAAAAAGTGACATCCTTGAAGTACATCTTAGTAAAATGTTTTAGAATTTATAAGCCTAGAGGAAAGTGAGGTTCTGCATATGGAGTTGGTTTAGTAAGTGAAACTGAAGTACCATGCAAATACCTTCCCTCTTTCTGAAATGCCTGATCTCCATACAAAAGGTTGGCTTTCTGGTATACACATATATCCTCATATCCATCCTTTCTGTTCTGGATAGCAAGAATAGAAGGCGGTTGTGTCTTAATCAGGAGTTCAATACTGTAAGAGTCTGAGAACATTTCGTAGCCTTTCTTGATTATGACAGGTGCTGTCAATTTACATTCTCAGTGTTATGCAATTTTAGAATTTCCCAGTTTCTCTTTGGTCCCTTAAATAGCATGTTTGCATAATTTTTGTAACTAAAACCCATCTGACGAAAACCCCATACATGGATCTTTCATTGTTGTCACCGATGTAAATAGGGTCTTTTCAGCAAGCAGGGAGAGGTTTATGGCTCAGTGGTAGAGCGTCTGCTGTGTATGCAGAAGATCACAGGTTCACTCCCCGGTGTCTCCAGTTAAAAGGATAGGGTAGCAGGTGATGGGAAAGATCTCTGCCTGAGACCCTGGAAAGCTGCTGCCAGTCAGTGTAGACAATACTGACCTTGATGGAATGACCATCTGATTCGGTATAAGGCAGCTGCACATGTACAGACTGTGTTCAAAGTACAAACTGAAGGATTTTGCCTTCTATCCATACTAAACCATGGAGGAAAGATTAGCTACCCTTTGTTAGAAAAGTGTTTCAAACAGTTATACGAAATGACCCCTTTTTTGCTCTTTCTAAAAAGAACTCCCCCTCATAATTCTAAAATAGATAAATACAACTAAACACATTGAACAAGACAAAGATAAAGATACTACTAATATGTGATTCCAGAAGGGCAGTCATGTTTGTCTGTTGCCACAAGAATGAACAGGGATCTAGGGGTGTCTGGAACACTGTTCCTTTTTTAATTTATTTATTCCAGCATAAGCTTGTATGGACTAGAGCCCATTCCTTCAGGTGCAGTGCTGATACTTGGGGGACTTGGACTAAGGCCTGAACTGCCATGACAGAGCTTTTTTTTCCATTCAACTTCTGTTTGACATGCTGGGGGGGGGGGCCCCTCTTCGCAAGATCATTTTTCAAAGCACACTTGCTGCAGGAACCTGCTGCCAATCAAGGCGTCCTGCAGTGCCTATGTGTATTGTGATAAACAAAGGCGCATTCATTATTACACTACCCATGACAACTAATTGATAAGCAAAGCACCACCCCCTCCTTTCTACTAGGGAGGTCAGGGAGGTGTAGATTCCCCCCCCCCCCATTTTTGTCCGTATAACAACTCTGTGAAGTTGGTTGGGCAGAAAGAAAGACCAAGGTCACACAGTAAGTTTCATGGGTTGAGCAGGGTTTTGAACCTGGATCTTCTAGATGCATTGTGCCACACTCTTTCTTGTTATATATACATCATCTTTGTATACTAGTTGCTGTGGTCACACAGTGTTGCCTCTGTGCCCAGCCTGTGGGCTTTCTGGAAATCTCTGGCTACCTGTTGTTGGAAGCAGAGGGTCAGTAGTCCACCAAAGCTTGTCTTGTGCTTTTATAGTTTCCTAACAGAACTGTTAGCTATGTGAGCTAGATTCGGTTCCAGTAGAATCTTAGAGACCATCAAGATTTTGGGGATATGAACTTTTGAAAGTCAGAGCTCTCTTCTTCATATCCAAGTATCTGCCAAAGTTGTATCTGACTTGTATCCACTTGTGTCTGATGAAAGGAACTTTGAAGCTTATACCCGCCAAATAGTGTTGGTTTCTCAGATCTGTAAGGTGCAGCTGGACTCAAATCCAGCTCTTCTTCTGCAGACCACAATGGCTACCCTCTGGAACTTGAATCTGTGTGAGACATTTTGTGATGAGAAACCAATTGTGTGGTGGTCTGCCTAACTGATGCATGACCAACCTGTGCCCTCAACACATGACTACGTATCTTGCTGCTTCAGTAACCCTTTCCCCAAGTACATTAGCATCACAGGATTCTTCTGCCTGTTTTCCTCTGTCCACTTCTCTTTTCTTCCTGCTCTTTAGTTTAACGTCTCTGGCCCTTCCATAGGTTTTCCTCCACCAAGGCTGGCTTCATGTCTCTTATTAGCCTGAAAATAGTTTCATACCTTTATTGTTTCATCTCCAGATTACTTCTGTGTTTCACATGAGTATACTTAACATCTCAACACTTGTCAGTGTAACTGATGTTTTTCGATAGTTCTCCATTTTAAGTGCAAGAAGGGAGCTGTAAAGAACTGATTTTGCCAGTCCTTAGAAATTGGAGGATTTAGTAGCATTGAGTTGGTGACAGACATGTTAGTTAACCGAGGCACACAACCTGGGGTGCTTTTTTGCCCCAGTGAAATGAAATGGGATACAAGGTGAAAGGCAGTGGCACAGCAAGACATGTAACCAAAAAAAACAATGCATGTGCCCAGATTTTGACACCAAAAATCAATGATTTAATAAATCATATAAATACATATAAAGTATTCAGAACAAATTTTCCTATAGTGCAGCAAACAGATAGAAATTCACAGGTAAAGTTAATCACAGGTAGAAATTCACAGGTGGAGTTTTTCCAAAAAAAATTGTAGTAATAAATTCCAAAAAAAGTCCTTAAACTGTAAGGGTGTCTGTGGCAGCTAACTTGACGGACCCCCGGTTATAAATCTGTTGTAATAATTTCTTCAAGAATCATGCTGCATTCAACATTTCAAAGATACATGTAGACGGTATATTCAGATACAGCAATCTTCAGTGATTCCCAATGGAGAATCAGTCATTTCTTGGAACCTCTGAAGCATTTCACCACTATGCCATTTTCATTAGAGGAAAAGGTTCAGTGAAATGAAAGGCATGGAAACCTAGCAGTGACATGAAATGGCTCTGTGCACTGGACTAAAGTTTGGTTAATACACATAGCACCTTTTTTGTAGAACAAATACAGGGCTAAAATCCTAAACTTAATGTGTATTTAGGAATTAGGACTGCCATTTTGAAACCCTGAAACAGATGTTGTGGTGTGTGTGCATGTGTGTGTGTGTGTGTGATGACAGAAGAGTAATGGAGTGGCAAGTGCTGAAAAAGTTTGCAATGCATTTGGGTAGCTTGAAGAGATACCTACTAGGGAATATAATCACATCAGTTCCTCCTCAGTAAATGTAGGCTGAGGACAGACTGGCAATCTGGAGCGGGAGGAATCCGGAGGCAGAAGCTGCGGGGGGAAAATTCCCCAGGGCTGGTCGTTCACACTGGCCAGTGTATTGCGCAAGGATGCTGTTACGGAGTGTTCAGACTGCTGCGGAGTGGCCCTGGGTGGGCCGGCCTCCGCAGCTTGTGGCAGAGCTGTTTTTGACAATGTGCGCATGTGTGCATGAGCACTCATGCACAAATTGCTGAAACGGCACGTTCACACAGCCACCTCCGCTTGAATCCCGCCTTCTTCGGGTTCACAGCTGCGGATGTCGGAATGGGCTCCCTTCCCCCCCTTCCCAAGCGGAGCTCTCCCGCTCCAGATTCCCAGTCTGTCCTCAGCCGTAGATGCATCAAGAGTAATTGCATCAGACTGGTGGCGAAAGAATTTGCAATGTCTGGGTCCTGATCTGCCTTAGGTACTTCCACCTAGAGTGGAAAGTTCAAGATGATGTGCTTTTTACATAAGGTGACTGCCTCTTTCTTAGCATGCAGAGATATCGTTGGTGTGACACAAGAAATTTTTTATTTTCCATGTGTCACTGGATGAGTTGGACTCAGAATATCGTAGTGGCAGAAAGGAAAGGAATTCTCGGCATTTTGAGAAAAGGCCCTTCAATACTGGAGCCTGTTTTTGTTTATTATTTATTTATATTAGTTAGAAAATTATAACTATTATGTTAGCTAGAACATTTTTATGTCACCTCTCTAGGAACCCGCCCAGAATGGCTCACAAAATAAAAATAATAAAAATATTATAATAATACCATTTCAGCATAAAAACAGAGACCATAAAAACAGACCACAGACGGCTTAAAAGAACAGTTTTCCAAATTCAAACAGTATTTGTATTCAAACAGTTTGGTGTAGTGGTTAAGTGCGCGGACTCTATCTGGGAGAACCAGGTTTGATTCCCTACTCCTCCACTTGCAGCTGCTGGATGACCTTGGGCAAGCCATAGTTCTGGCACAGCTGTTCTTGAAAAAGAGCAGTTCTCTCAGAGCTCTCTCAGCCCCACCTACCTCACAGGGTGTCTGTTGTGGGGAGGGGAGGGGAAGGGAAAGGAATTTGTCGGCCGCTCTGAGACTCCGAGTGAAGGGTGGGGTATGAATCCATCCTCCACCTCCTCCTCTTCTTCTTCTTCAAATCAGCCCCATTGTTAAAAGCCTGTTTGAACAGAAATGTTTTGGCCTGGCACCCAAAATAAAGAAACTTGGGCACCAGGCAAGCTTCAATCAGAAAGGAGATATTGAAAAGCCCTATCTCTGGAGGCACAGAGGACAGGGCTTGTGAGGCCGATCTTAACTGGTGGGCTGCACAATATAAGTGGACAGTGTGGGCTGGACAATATGGGTGGTGCTTCAAGTACCCAGGTCCCAAGCCAGTTAGGGCTTTAAAGGTAAGAACCAGCCCAGAAACAAATGGGCAGCCAGTGCAGATCTATCAGCACTGGGTTGATATGATCCCTGTATCCTGCCCCTGACAGTAAGCTGGCTGCTGCATTTGGGGTGAGCTTAAGTTTCCAGATCACTGTTAAAGGCAGTAAAGCACATTACAGTAATCTAACCGGAATATAATCAGAGCATGGATCACCATGGCCAGATCATGCTTCTCAAGGAATGGCTATAGCTGGCATATTAGCTGATGTAAGGCAGGCTGTGCCACAGAGGAGACCTGAGCCTCCAACTGTAGGCCAGGATCTAGCAGTACCTTCGGGGGGCAGGCAGTCTCCTGCAGAACAGGCAGACTCTACAATCCTTGAGCAGCTCTGTCATTGACCAGCAGAACCTCTGTTTTGTCTGGGTTGAACTTCAGTTTATTAGCGCTCATCCATCCCATTACCATTTCCAGGCACTGGTTTAGGGTTTCCACAGACCCATCTGACTCACTGGTTAAGGAGAAGTAGAGCTGGGTGTCGTCCACATATTGGTGGCACCTTAGTCCAAATCCCTTACTCCAAAGATGATCTCTCCCAGTGGTTTCATGTAGATGTTAAACAGCATGGGGGACAAGACGCATTCCCACAGCATAAATGCCATCGGTCTGAGCAGTGGTCTCTCAGCACCACCTTCTGGAATCGGTCAGTCAAGAAAGAGCAGAACCATCGAAGCACAGCCCCCCCCCCCCCAACTCCCAGTTCCAAAAGGATACCATGGTTGATGATATCAAAGACTACAGACAGGTCCAGTAGAATCAACAGGGACAAACTCCCTCTGTCACACTCCTGGCAAAGACCATCCATCAGGAAGGCCAAGGCTTGTTTCCATTCTAAACCCAGGCCTGAACCCAGATTGAAAATGGGTCCAGATAATCTACCTCCTTCAAGACTGCTTGAAGTTGTATGGCCAGTTGTAAAAGGAGTAATAGAGGAAAGTATTTCTGTGTACCTGTAAAAAGTTGTTCTTTCAATTCTGAGCAGCTACAATTAGCTGCCACATATCTGGGATATCTGGGATCTGTGCAGAGGGCTTCCAGGGCCAGCTAAATTTAGAAATCAAACACTTAGATCCACGGCCAGTGGCCACCCACTCATTCAGACGCTTGTTTGCAGTGGCTAATGCTTTGGTATGTGCTTCCCCCCTCCCCCTCCAGGCTGTTGCAGTTTCATAGAAAAGTGCCTCGCTCACAATTCCACTTCTGCAGAAGCTTTGCAGGGTATTCTCAAACATAACCCTAATATGGTCCTTGGCAGTTCATATGCCTGTAAGGATCGTGCAGCGAGAAGGCGGAGAAAGGTGATCTGATCTGGATAATTCTGCACAGAGGGGAAAGTTTGAGGTGATTGTGTTTGTTTGTTTAAAATATTATATCTTGTCTTCCTATTTAAGATAAATATTTACTCATTTACAGTCTCAGGTTTTTTTAAGAAAAGAGGGAAACATGTATAAACCAGGTTTTGGTTTTGGTTTCTGCTGTCATCGCAGCTCTTACGGCAACCCCTCAGGGTTTTCAAGGCAAGAGACATGAGCAGAAGTGGTTTTGCCTTTGCCTGCCTCTCAGTAGCAACCCTGGACTTCCTTGGTGGTTTCCCATCCAAGAACTGTCAAGGGCTGACCCTGCTTAGTTTCCGAGATCTCATGAGATCGGGCTAGTCTGGGCTATCTTGGTCAGGGCATAAACCAGTTGAATGCCAGATGCAAAAAGCACCCGGTGATTTTGCTAAGAGCCACTCTGGTGCAGTCATTGCAGTGTCAGAGCAGGAGCTGGGAGACCCAGGTTTGAATCCCCACTCATGCCGTGGAAGCTTGCTGGGTGACCTCGGACCATCACACTCCCAGCCGAACCTACCTCCCAGGGTTGTTGTGAAGGTAAAATGGAGGTGAGGAGAACAATGCAAGCTGCTTGGGGTCAGGAACCTAGAAAGCTGAGCCGCTAAAACACAGAACACAGTGTCTGTATTTGTTGCAAAGTGCACAATAACTACAAATTAAAAACAACGTCAGTAGAATGTAGATAAAAAACAAAGAGGCAGTGGGTGTAACATCACATCCATTAAGACATTGCATTCAGCAACAAATATAAGTTACCCATACAATAACCACTAGACCAAAATATTGGTTACATGTACAGTAACCACTAGACCGAACATGTTTCGGCCCTGAGGGCCTTCTTCAGTGGTCTGAATAATAGCACACTGAAAGTATAAAATATCTGTTCCAGGCAAGGCAGGTAGCATATGAATCAATGGAATAGTGTGGCTCCAAATAATACTTACAAAGTTCCACTGTCAATCAGGCCTGCATATATTGAGGAGCCCGCACCCATCGAAGATGATAACTTTGTTTTGCTCTTGGCTGTTACTCTGTTCACAGTGTATGCCCACTTACCTGCTCAGGAAAGCCTCCGATGCACAAAGTGCAAGGGGGAATGAATTTGCAGAACATTGCCTAGAACAGTGATGGCGAACCTTTTAGAGACCAAGTGCCCAAACTGCAACCCAAAACCCACTTATTTATTGCAAAGTGCCAGCACAACAATTTAACTTGAATACTGAGGTTTTAGTTTAGAAAAAAGAACTCATACATTAACATATTTTGTCTTAAAAGAAAAACACAATAACAGAGCTTTCAATTATACAAACAACTTTTTATTGAAAGGTAAAAGTTTGCATATGGCATGCTTTTGAACAATTAATGTGATTTTTGCTGTTGTATGCATGCTGATAATTTGTCTAACCTTGGCTCATACTTTGTAAGTTTGAGAGCAGCTCAGCCTCGAGTCTGTGTCATCTTTTTCCTTTTAGAGACTGAGTGCCCAAACTGTATGTGTGCCCACAGAGAGGGCTCTGAGTGCCGCCTCTGGCACGCGTGCCATAGGTTTGCCACCACAGGCCTAGAATATACATTCAGCTCAAAAACTGACCTTTTCATTTTCTGTTTCATGTTAACATTCTCACATGCACACCAATATCAGTAGAGAAGCACAATTGTTGTTTCAGCATTATGTATGGCAGTGTGTTTTGTCAGAGAGTCTTATGTTAATGGCCACATTAGAACCTCCATTTTCTTGTTAAACCTTTATCCTAAATACATTTTATCCATGCAAATGTATCCTAAATAAAATGTATCCTAAATACATTTTATCCATTTCCTGGCAAGGATTGGCTGTGGGGCATTTTTTTTTCATATTCTCACTTTGCACTGTCCTGATGTACTTCTCCCTTTCTTTGTTATGTCGGTTCCTCCATCACATCCTGCTTTCTTCCCCTTTTCAATTTCTGCCTGCTCTGACTAGCATGTGGGCCCGTCTCTTCGTGACCTGCACTATCACGCAGCCCTGTGTCTCATTTTAGACCTGCATTTACTTGTCCTGTTTACTGCAGTTACTCTCCAAAGTGCAAGTTCATCTATTTCACAGTATGTGTTGGTGGAAGTCCAGTGGCTGAGTGGTTCAATTGTGAGTAAGAAAGTTCAAATATCACCCCAGCCACGAACTCACTCAATCTTAGGGGAAAACTAGATGTTACTTTTTTGCAGGTTGAGTTTTCCAAGTCAAGAAAATGACCTCCGCTGTCCCATTTTCCTGACCAGAAACAACCCTGGGAGCATTGTATGCCCTGTGGTGGGAGGGTGAGGGGCTGCATGTGCAGTGTAATGAAGCTTCGTTCCCACTGTGGTCTTGATTGGTTTGCCAGGTCCCCTTGTCATGCTGGCAGGGGGATTTGGGGGGCATTCTGGGATGTCATCTGGAAGTGACTTCATCACATCAGCAACGTTGTGTGGTGCCGCTCTGGCTTAAGGGCAAAACTGTATAGTTTTAGGCCATATTTACCATAAAGTTATGCCATCAAACCAGAGGATCGCATGAGACATCCCTGATGGGATGACATCACTCCTGGGTGATGTCATCACATTGGGGATATTACACCTGGATGTGGCAGTTTGGGAAGCCCCAAAAGAGGGATCCCTGCTGGGACCTGGGGACTGGCAACCCTAGGTCCTGACCTGATCCAAACTGAGCCCCTGTGGCTCTTGGTAAATTAGTTCCCAGAAACTGCTGCCTGACTTACATGAATGAGTGTTGGGTCAGGGAAACCAAGTCAAATCTAGTCTTTCATTTTAGGCTGACCTGTGCCCTTATCCCCATATATGCAGTAGGGTTTCCAACCTCTAGTGAGGTCTAGAATTACAGCTCCAGATGAAAGAGATCAGTTCCTCTGGATAAAATGGCTGCTCTGGAGGGTGTACTCTGTGGCATTATACCCCACTGAGGTCTCTCCCATCCCCAAACTTCACCCTTTCCAAGCTCAACTCTCCAAATCTCCAGGAATTTCCCAACCTGGAGGTAGCAACCTTAATCTGTAGTATAGGAATCATAATACTGTTCTAACTGAGATAATGTGTATCATGTATTTTTTGAATTCTGTTATTTGGAACTCTAATTATTGGAGGAGGTATTGGCAAGGCAACACCACAATTTGTCTCAACTGCCAGAGAAATCTGTTTAACTTTATAGCAAGTCATTGTTTCCAGTCTTCAAAGTATATTTATTTACCAAAGACAGTCTTTTGCAAGGTTCTTGCAACAAATTGTGGTTATTTCCTCCTTACTTCATAAGAGCAAAGCAGAACTGCTGAGTGAAGCGAATGTTGCTTAAAATGATCTAATAAGAGCTTTTATACAGGCTGAGGTTTAGTTATATAAACCAGGTGTGGTGCATTTGCATGAATGTTAAGGTTTGATCCATTGTCGTAGTGAATACAACCACAATTGACAACTTCACAACCTCTGAATGTTTCAACAATTTGTGCAAAATGTCTGCTACACTGAAAAGTGAAAAGGAAAAAAAAAAACCTTGGATATTTTGGCTGAGAATTGTATTTCTAACGTCCTCCCTAAGTTCTAATTTTTTTTCTGGGCAACATGTATTTCAATACTGTACAGTGTTTTAAATGGGAAACTTGTAAATTTCCAGTTTTACTACTGGTAAATAAGTTCTGAGAAGAACTCAAGTTCCTCTTTGTGTATGCAGTGTTGTTCTCTTCACCTCCTATGTCAGTGTCTCATAGAAAAACACCCATGTTTGTATATATCTCCGTTTTGAAAATCAAGAAATGCATTACCTGCTAACTCAACAGAAGGGTGCCTTCATTTGCTTTGGGATTTCCAAGGAGAAGGTGCATTGCCGTCAAAGGCAATAATCCAAACCTCTTTAAACTCTGTGGTTTGCTTTGCTCGTTTGCTTGCCTGAAAGCAGAAGCATCACAAAAGTTCATGACTTTTTATTTATATATTGCTATTCTAATATTTAAAGCTCATATGAAAAGGAAAAAAAATCTCTTATTTAATTTGTAGTTCAAGTAAAATAAAAAACACACACATTCAGATATTGGGGGGGGGTGCGTTATTACTGCACCAAGTATTTACTAGCACAAGGTCCACCAATACTTATGCTAGGATGTCACAGAACATTTGTCACAGGCCGGTTGGAGATTACAGTTTCAGTAATAAAAGTATCCCTTGACCCTTTCAGTGGTGAAGTTTAATGACCATTATTTTTGTTTGCTCCTTAGACAACAACACTGTATTGATGTTAACCCAGAAACAAATAGACTAAAGAGCCCCTGATTCCTTAGGGTTCGTTCCAGTTGTTTCTTATTCCCTTTGTTTTGCTACCCAGATGTCTGTTTAGCATAGAATTGTACTAAATTGGATCCCACCCACTTTTCTAACCAGTCTTGCCCAATTCCTTTCTTTGCTGTACTTCCCCCCCAGCGCCACAAGGCTTTGGTTACGCAGGTCCCATGATCTTCATCATAGCCTTTCTGGTAGTGAGAGGGGACATTTACTCCTTTATCTCATCAGCAGAAAAAACAGTTTGGGTCCAATCCACTGCCTTCCTGGCAGCACATTCTCTTTAGTTAAATGGGTGTGCTTATAAGCACACCTGTCCTTTTGCATGTGCTAAATTGCACGCACTGTCTGCGTAGTGCAATTCTGTGATATAACTTAGCACCCGCATGTTCTTGGTGAAAAAGTCAGTAACCTGAGAACACAAAGGTGAAACAGAAAACTCTGGAGAGTCAGTATATGTAGTGGTTAGAGTTTCTGCAGGGCCTGCAAGACGGAGTTCTTCTGCCAAGCGTTCGAGTGAGAAGCCACGCAAAATGCCCAATACCAACTGGGTAATGGTTGCCTGCTCTGATACGTCAAGGAGCCAGTCATCAGCTGGATAGATAAATAGATAGATAAATACATAGATACATACATAGATAGATAGATAGATTGATTGACGTTATTGTGATTGACTAGGACAGTCTGCTATTTTATGTGTATAGCACCTTGTCATTTGTTTTTAAGAGTTTAACCTGATTTTTTTACTGTCTTAATGTTTTTATGATGCCAATTGGCCTTGTAAGCTGCCCTGAACCCGCTTCAGCAGGGAGGGTGGGGTATTCATTTTAAAAATACATGCATTCATACATACATACATATATACATACATACGTACATACTAGATTCAGTGGGGCACCATTGGTGCCAACGCCGGAGGTCAGGAGTTTGGGAGTGCACTTGGATACCTCCTTAACAGTGGAGGCCCAGGTAGCAGCCACTGCTAAGTTGGCCATCTACCATCTTTAGCTGATTCGGCAGTTGGTTTCCTTCCTTGACTACGATGACCTGGCTACAGTGATCCATGTGATGGTTACCTCAAGACTAGACTACTGTAATGATCTCTACATGGGGCTGCTGTTGTCACAAATCCAGAAGCTGCAGCTAGTGCAGAATGCTGCGGCCAGGCTTCTGATGGGTCTTCCTAGATGGGAGCACATCCGGCCTGCGCTGAAGACACTGCACTGGCTGCCAATAACATACCAAATTCGCTTCAAGGTGCTGGTACTCACCTTTGAAGCCCTATATGGCCAGGGTCCAACATACCTGAGGGACCGCCTTTCCCCATATATACCCCAGAGAGCACTATGGTCGGGGTCTCAAAACTGACTGACCCTCCCGGGCCCCAAGGATGCCAGGCTTGCTGCTACCAGGGCCTTCTCAGTGGCAGCTCCATAATGTTGGAATGACCTCTCGGAAGAGATCCAGGCCCTGCAGGATCTTTTACAGTTCCGCAGGGCCTGCAAGATGGAGCTCTTCCACCAGGCTTTCAACTAAGGAGCCGCCCTCACCACTACCACCAACATCCGTGGTTATGGGCCTGGCCCCAGCTCTGAGATGGAGCCATACCATTGTGCAACCTAAGATCACTGAGTTGGAAACTGTCTGTTTGTTTACATCCTATAGCACACCATCTTAATCAATGAAGGAATTATTACTAGTATTTTATGATTTTATGTTTCATTGTAACTGATTGTTTTAAATGATTTTATGTGGATTTTATGGTATTTCGTACCGACTAATGTAAGCCACCCTGAGACTGCTCATGGGGATAGGTAGGTAGGTAGGTAGGTAGATAGATAAGAACCTGGGTACAGATCCCTATTTAGACATGAGCAGTGCTGAAGTACAAACCAGATTTTTTGTCTGTTACCCTAAATAGAGTATTGTCTGGTTTTGCATATTCTTTTCAACATGTAGTAAACACAATTTTAAAAAGGCACTCTATGGTTTCAACCCTATGAATACTTTTTTGGGATCAAGCCCCGCTGAATAAAATAGTTTCCCTCTAAATAAACCTGCATGGGATTTCTCCCCTTTGTTAATTTTATGTTGCAGGAGCATCAGCTACTGCAAAATTTGATTGTAACAATTTAATCATGTAAGTTTGAAATGTTACAATCGAACAAAACTAAAGCTTTATATGGAAATTGTTTTTATTGAGAAAATACTTGTAAAAAAGATTAAGACAATATAGCATGTTCTTCCCTTATATTATAATTTAAGAAAATTCCTAAAAACCTTTGTCACATGAATTTTAGCACAACAAAGAACTGTGCACGATATACCATTGTCCATTTATCTATTTTTACTCTTTTCTCTGGACGTTTCTGGGGCACCTCAGTTTCACTGTTCCTGTCTGTAGGTTCACTTGCATTACCTATTAGTTCCAAATAAAATGGTGATTACAATAAACTTTCCACAATGTCAGAGACACATAAATAAGAAGTTGAGATCTGGTTTTCTTTATACCTGTATAGCCAATCAGGTCAATTCATAATTTATTCTTATAATCTGGATTTTTGTATTTATTTGTATTCCCCCCTCCCAATTTACAAATCATGTTCATTCTCACACAATTCCCAGGAATAATCACCCCCAAAACATTAATTACAGCTTTAAAATTTCTAAGGTTTCCTACTTTTGTATTGGTAATGTCATCCATCCATGGTTATTAATTGTATGAATCAATGAATCTTCAAATTGAAAAATTTGCCATGCAAAAATAAAGCAGTGGACAAGTTTTTAGAAGATCATCTGCCCCACATCTCTGGCCTTGAAAGTTAATACTCTTTCAGTGCTAACTTCTTCACAGGGGTGCTGGGAAGATCAAATGGAGGATAGAACCATATACTCCATAATTTTTAAAACTACAAAAACAGGTGCGGGCAGTGCCCACTGAAAACCTGTAATCTAGGGATGGGCAAGTAGGTGAGTATGAATTGGATTTCTGGGGGGTGGGGTGGAACTCCCATGCATTTCCCACCTGCCCTATAATTAGTAGAAGGATTTCTGTAAAAAAGTAATATTTTCACAACACAATTAATTTGCAGGTGCTATCATGTGTTATAACCAACAACTGCGAGTTTTCAAACCAACCAGGGCTCATTTTGTAGCAAGAGCTCCTTTGCATATTAGGCCACACACCCCTGATGTAGCCAATCCTCCCAAGAGCTTACAGAGCTCTTCTTACAGGAGCTACTGTAAGCTCTTGGAGGATTGGCTACATCAGGGGTGTGTGGCCTAATATGCAAAGGAGCTCCTGCTACGAAATGAGCCCTGACCAAAACTACAGTGTATGCATGTCACAAATTTTGCTTTGCCTGAAGCAAAATTTGTGTTACGTTGCTACAGCATTTTTAGTTATATAGCCCTGATTTTAAGATTTCTGAGCTATTTCAAGAAAGCTGAAATTTCTTGTTTAAAGCATTCAAAGATTGGCTAAAATGTTGATTACATCCGCGAGCCAAATTTTGACTCTTCTGCTTCTTCCAACTTTGTGAAAACCTATCTGTTGTATTTTAAATTAATTGTAATTGTGTAAAATAATTTGAAGGAATATCAGTTAATGGATTAGAAATAACATGTTAATGGTACATTTTTAAAAGTATATTTTGTTATTTTGGTCAGCTTTAATAAAAGGTATTGCCTGATTTTTGGATTTTGTGTTGGATTAACTACGGGCATTGCTTCTCTTTCCCAAGTTGCTTGTGGTAAGTTCAAAATATGATTTGTTCGTGTTGTGTCTCCTCAATAGAAACTAACCACAGTTTCTCTAGAAAACTCAACTAATGTTTAACTCATTGGTAAATGTGAGCTGCCAAAGAACTATGAACCTGATTACACAGGTTCTTCTGTCAAATTTGCAATACTGTTTACAGTAAAAAGCGAAAAATCTTCTACACTATAGGTTTTATTGGGAGAAAACTGTGGGATATTTCAGGCATTGTGCATATCTGGAGTCTGTACACAAATTTGCATTAGAAATTCCTGGTTGCTAGGAATTGTGCTAAAAAAGGGAAATCAGGGCATTCATATCTGTCAAAACAGGAACTTTGCTGGAGATAATGAAACCTTTATATTTTTTCCAGTTTACTAACTCATGAAAATCCAGAAGGTGGTGTTTGGACTGTTATTTTTCTATGTCTTCATTGTCATTCTTATGATTTATTGGCTTGTATTTTAATTGTATTTTAATTTCATTGGTTAAGTCATCCTGACAATCTATTTATTTAAAATTCTTTAAAAAATGAAAACTGCTTGTGGGAAGTGAAGAGGCTACAGCGCAGTAACAAGAGAATTTGCTTTATATATGAAAGGCCCCAGTTTCAGTCTCCAGTTAAAAGGATTAAATAAATGATGTGAAAGACTGAGATCTGGAGAGCTGCTTGCTAGTCAGAGTGGACTTTCATAGACTTCAGATTCAGTGTATGGTTTTGTTGCCCTGACCTGAATGGCTCAAGTTAGCCCAATCTCATCAGATCCTGGAGGCTGAACAGTGTCTGCTGTGGTTTGTGCTTGGATGGGAGACCACCAAGGAAGTCCAGTGTTGCTATGCAGAGGCAGGCAATGGCAAGTCAACCCTGAATGTCTCTTACCCTGAAAACTGTACAAGGTTGCTATGAGTTGGTTATGACACTATGACATGATGGCACTTTCACCAGCAAAGTTGGCCATATGTGAGGATGCTTAAGTCTGGTGACTGGAGCTGAGAAACATGCCCTAGGTTTGCGGAAAAATCTGAAATATTTTTTTTTAAATTGAGGGGTTAAAAAAACCTAAAGGATAAAAAATGTACCTGTAAGTGTAAGGAAGGGATTCCTTCAGTGGCTGCTGCTAGGCAACCACAGCATTCTAGGTTTGATTTCTGTCAGTAAAAGGCAGGGGGAAGGGGAGGGCTCTTCCCAGGGCTCTTTTGACCTTTGAGGGAGGACTCATTGGGGTCAGACAGGGCAGCACCCATTGGGCAACTTGCTACACCCCCCCCCAACTTGCATGACTCACCCAGGCATGACTGCTTGCTACTGTTCAACACTGGCACCCTCTACAACCAGTGTTGTGCAATGGTTAAGAGTTTCAGACTAGGATATAGAAGACCAAGGTTTGAATCCCCACTCTGCTGTGGAAACTCGCTGAGTGACTTTGAGCCAGTTACACACACTCAGCCTTACCTACCTCACAGGGTTGTTGTGAGGATAAAAGGGAGGAGAAGAGAATGATTTAAACTGCTTTGGGTTCCCATTGTGGAGAAAGTAAATAAGAAGAGTAAATTAGTGTTAAAAAAATTTGAAGATGAGAGGCAGATAAAAAGTAGGTTGGTGAATGGCTGAGAAGGACAGAATGAGGCAGGGAAAAGGGAGAGGATACAGGAGTTATCTGAACAAGGGACAGGGGAAATAATCCTGGGAGGAGTATGCCGGGGGAAGTGGTGTGCCCTCTCACAAGTCCTTTAGGGCTGCAGGGGGAGGAGAGGGAAAGCTGACAATGGGGGAGCAGATAAAGGTAGGTTTGGTGGGAACAAGAGAAGGAAGCAGAAAAATGGGAGAGGCTGTGGGGGCTTTCAGGGAAGGGAAAGAGGAGATGGTGGGGTAGGGGGAAATGATATGCCTTCTGCATGTCCTTGAGGATTCCTGCTTGAAAAGTTCTGTCATCTGTGAGATTGTGCTTTAGGTTTTAATTTTAGCCTAAATTGATTTTATGTTTTTTGTATGCTTCCTTGAACTTTTGGAAGATTAGAATGTTCCTCATTCACTTAATAGCAGTTACCATCGGACATTAGTCTGGAGAAATCTTTCTTCCCTCTTTGCATTTTTGTGTGTGTATGCGTGTACGTGTTTGCATGTGTGTGCCTGTGCCTGGAAGTCATGGCAACCTCTTGACAATTCCTACTGGGGCATGAAGGGTGTTCAAAAAAGTGGCTTGATAGTCTCCCATCCAAATACTTGCAAGGGTCGTCACTGCTTAGCTTCCAAGATCTGACCTCCAGTGCTCTTAAGCAGCCCTGAAAGAAGTCTACAGTACTGGCTGCCTCCCTTCCCCAAATTATGGCAAAGACTGGCATGGTACTTTCTGGTTTGAGGCTTCTAAGTTCTTGGCATGACTAGAAGATACCATGACTAGAGATAGGAGCCGTAACAGGACAGGATCAGGATCACACAGGCTTAAAGTGTCAAAAAACAAAGCCATGATTCTCTAATGACACTCATTCCATCCATTGTGTTGCACTGGGGGGTCGCTAGACCAACAGATGAGAAGGAATGACAGTAGTGAGTTTTATTCAAGTACTGTTTATAATTCAGTTCAAGAATTATTTCTAAAGATGCTGTCTAAATGACAAACATCTCCTAGATTTACTGACCAGAAACACTGAATGTTGGATTCTACAAATAAGTTGGTTTGTATATTTTGTTTATTAAAATATTTTCAGTCCCCACCTTCCCCAGTGAGGCCCCAGGTGTCTTATAAACACTGATATTAAATGAAACAATTTATATAAAAATCTATTTTAAAAAAATAAAAAGCCCTTTTACAAACTGGTATTACCACCATACAAACATCAATGTAAAAGAAAGCCACTTCAATCACCTTTAAAACTACCTTACTTCCTTTTGGGCGTCAGGCCAAAACATTTCTGTTTGTCCAGGCTCTTAACTAAGGAGTTCCATATTTTTTTAAAGTCGTTATATGGTCTCTACTTAGCCTGAGAACTGTTTTACTAATATTGTTTTAGGCTTCTTTTGTTTGTGTTACATGCTTTTATGCCTTGTCTTTTTTTTTTGTATTGGGTCTGCTTTGTTACTATTGATTTGTTTTTGTTGTCTTCGTTTTTGCTTTATTGTATTAGCTGTGAGCTGCCATGAACAGGTCTGAAGAGGCAGCATGCACATTTAATAAATAAATAAATAAATCAGTGCTGTCCTAATGGAGACTTCCTGTTCTCCAGTCCTATCAAAACTATTCCATAGGGGGGAAAGGAAAATAAAATAAAACCCCCCACACTATTCCATAGGGTTGGAACTGTTTCTGAAATGGACTGTGCACTTCATACTCAGACCCAGGGTCATCCACCTGCCTTCACTATTCTCCTAGCTATTCTCTTTGCTATTCAGTGCTAAATTTATTGTTTGTGTCCATGGCACTGTCATGCAAGCATGAAATCATGCATCTAGTATAGAAGACAGCATTGTGAAAATGTGAGTTTTCAAAGGGGTTGCCAACTCTGGGCTGAGAAATTCCTGGAGATTTAGGGCTGGAGCCTGGGGAGGATGAGGTTTGAGGAGGAATGGGACCTCAGCGGGGTATAATGTCATAGAGTCCACCCTTCAAGACAGCCATATTCTCCAGGGGAGCTGTTCTCTTTCACCTAGAGATCAGTTGTAATTCCAGGAGAACTTTGGCCCTCACCTGGAGCTTGGCAATATAGCATATTAAAAAGAATTCCACTAATGATGAAATAGCCTTCAGAAAAAATGCTTCAGTAATCTATTTAAACCACTTCTGCTGCACATTGGAACTTATGTTCATCTTCACTCACGTTTTCCTAATGCATATTCCAGATATGTACCTTTTACCTATTTTATCTTTTGCTATTTCAGTGATTGCATTCATGAATTTCTCCTTAACAACTGCATCACATCAACTGTAGTTTTGTCAGTATCTGTAGTTAATTGCCTTCCTGAGGCTGTGGTCCTATGCATGCTTACACACCAGTGCTATTGAACACAATGCAACTTACTTCTAAGTAAATATGGGTAGGATTGGGCTCACAGTCATGGAAAAAACACCTTCCATCATCAATCATGGTTCCCAGCTGAATAGCAGTCACTTCCAGATATATGCATGTGTGTGTGTATCCTTCCCTCCCCCTCTCTGTTTACTGTAAATTTTTATAAAGTTAAAATCTGACAAAAGAGCAAATCCACTCACTTCTGCACTGTGGATAGCTTTGCACATTTTGCAAACTATGGTGATTTCGTATGCGACATACAACATAAACACTTTTCATTTTTCTTGGTAATTCACTTCTATGTATATATGTTGTTTTAACAAGGCAGCAAAGTGGTGCAAGTGAGTAATGTAAATATCTGTTGCATCTGTAGTTTATAACTTCTTCATTTTACATTTGTAACAACCCAGTGAAGGTAGGCTAGGCTGAGAGAGTGACAGTGTGAACTTGAGAGAGCCGGTCAACTCAGAATCCTACCTAGGTTTGTCCAGTGGGGCTTACTTTCAGGAAGGTATTTTTAGGACTGCATTGTGCATGGCTCAAGGCCACTCTAGCAATGTTTATGGCTGAATTTAAACCCAGTGTTTCCCAATCTTAATTCAACACTTGAAGCATTTCTTAGATTATGAATCCTCTCATCTTCATGTTCCAAAGTCCCACTGGTTTTAACTCCTCTATTGCAGGTTGCATCTCAGATTACAATTTGGGGTGAAAATACAGAACTACAGACTGAATGATACTTTACGTTCTCTGCACATGTTTCGTATTTGGTGCTCAACTTCAAATGTAATGCAGAAGTACAGTTTATTTCACCTATGGTTAGCTTGTGAAACCAGGATTCACCTTGCATACAATCATTCAAATCCTGGTTTGTCTCAAGTATTCCTACTGGGTAGCAGATCAGCTACTCAATATCAGATCCCCAGAGACAGAAAATCCTGCGCTCCCAGAGTAGGGTTGCCAGTTCTCCCACTGGGAGATCAGCCAATAGCTCTTTCTTCCCGGGGTATGCCTTGACATCACTTCCAAGGAAAACTCAGAAGTGATATGACACTGCTTTAGGAATCACTGGAAACTCTATGGTTTTTCTAGAGTGACATGACATCGTTTCCAGTTTTCCCCAGAAGTGATGTTACATTGCGCACACCATCAACACATCCCACTTCGCCCCCCCCCCCATGTCCCTGCTCACCCCCATCTCCTGGCATCCCTCCTCTAGGTGCTCCAGTCAACTCCAGGAGTGGCTGTCTAGGTCTTAATGTGTCCTTTCAGGATCTAGTACTGTGCTTCTTTTTTGACAAAGAGAACCTCCACCTGCCCCCCTTCCCCAGCTAGACAGGAAGTTTACCTCTCAAACCCTGAGTCCACTTGAATAAAACCATTTCTGGACACTTAAGGCCCATTTTGAAGTCATTTGCAGTTGTTAGGACCCATTACCCTTCCCTTTGTCAGGTAGGATAGAATGAGCTACAGTAGTCGGAGGGGAAACCCACAACTGTGTAGTCACTTGTCATTTTTTATTGCTGTGCATTATCTTGAGTGTTTCATTTATATTGTTAGCTTAAAGGGGGAATACATTTTATTTTTAAAATGTATGTATCGTAAAGGAGTTGGGCAGCTGCTTCAGCGTGATTTTAACCATCACCAGAAAGACAGTGCCTCTGTTCTGTAGTCATAATGGCTGCACAAATCACCTTTTAACTGGTTCATTTAGAAACATTACAGAGTATTTTCTGTGGTGACACCTTGGCTTTGGAATGCCTTCCCCCCTTGAGGCACCTTCTTTACCTGGCCAAAACGTATCTTTTTTTATCCAGGCTGCTAATTAGGGTTTTTATCTTCCCAGCTTTGTAAATAGTCAGCTTTTAAAATAGCTTGCTTCTGATCTGAGGACTGTTGTATTAGTAGTTTTATGCTGTTTATGTCCTTATTTTAATTGCTTGTTTTTATATCGATAACATTATTTTAATTTTAAGCTGTCTCAAGCAGCACTCTGATGAGGTGACACAGAAATGTCCTAAATAAACAAACTTCTGTATTCCACTATCTCAAAATGTAGAAGACCAAATTCATCCTTGATACCAGTGCCTGGCTTTTTACACACTTTACAGACACTGCAGATTTCTTATACTTTTGTATGGATTTCCCTCCTAGCTTTCATAGGATAATGATGATCTTTGATTTCCCCCCCCCCCCCCAAAAAAAAGTTGTATTGCTGTTGGTGCTGTTATAACAGTTCATTGACTTAAAGTATCTGGTTAATCATTTCAGCTGCAAGAATGGAACATGAGAATGCATATGACTTGGGGGATCATCAGGTGAGTATCTGTACTGTATTGTAAAATGTCAAAATTTGTGTAAGGATCATGGGAAGTTATAGAAACTGTTTACAAAACCAAGAATTCTTGACCCTCAAAGCATAGGCAAAACAAACAGTAATGCAATGCTTTGTCCAATCAAAAGACATGGTAAATGAACCTGTAGTGGGATTGAAAAAAAGCTGTATTTTAATAACGAGAGGTTCTGTGGATCAGTGGTAGAGCATCTGCTTTTCATGGAGAAGGTCCCAAGTTCAATACCCAGCATTTCCTGTTCAAAGGATCAGGTAGTGGGTGTTGTGAAAAACCTCTACCTGAGACCCTGGAGGGCAAATGTACATTCTCCAAATAGACAATACTGATCTTGGACCTATGGTCTGAGTCAGTGTAAGACACCGTCATGTCTTCATTACATCAAAAGCTTCATTTGCTATGTATGTGGGAGCTTATTAATAGCTAATTCCATTTGTTGAATCTCTGTGACAGTAGAATAACTCTACTATTCCTGTAAATGCCATGGTTTCTTCAGCTACTGCCGAACAGGTTTCTTGTTTTACTGACAACATACTAGCACGTATTAATTCAGACGGTTAATGGTCTTAGCATTGTTTTAACTGTTTTATTGTAATTTTATGTGATGACTTGGCTGGGAGGGCGGGGTAAAAGTTTGATAAATAAATAAACAAAATTCCCTTTAGCATTAAAAAAAATTGAAATCATTTTATATACTTCCCCCAATAAGGAATCCTTATGGCACATTGTGTGTTATTTAATAAAAATCTACGAGTCTCTGGGAGAATTTGCTAAAAACATAGTGGATTGGATTTGGGCCACCCAGTTTTATAAGCCTGTTTATATCTACATCCACATCTTTTTAAAAAATGCAAACTAAGCTTTTTGAAAGACAGGCCTGTAAAAAAGGTATGGTTGGTGTTGCATTTTTATCATAGCGGTATCCTGTATGAGTCATAGTTAGGGTTTAGACGTTGCTTCATTTACTCATTAATGTGTGGGAGTTGCAACTCTTTGACACTTTACTGAGCTTCCTGTGTTGTGCCTTGATCAAATTAGTGAAAGGCAAATCTCCCCAAATATGTCCACCCACAAGAAGCATACAGATCATAGACAAACTTTGTGTTGATTCCCCTGATACTGGTATATGATCTTTGCAAACTCTCACACGATTAAATAGAGTCTATCTAGTAGCCAGACTTTTCTCCTGTCATGGACTGCAGTCTTTATGCCTAATGCCACTGAAGTCTGTGGGTTTATGCACTAAGAAGCAGGATTTCAATAAATCATTATAAATCAGAGCCCATTCTGTGTGCTGGCAGCTCTCAATGGCTATAGGAGGTAAGGCTATATTAACAGGTGGAGGATGTTCCTCTTCCAGGGCTGGGGGTCTTTATGGTGATGCTGGTCTAATTTGTTTTGGGCATTATCTCAGTAAATACACATTTACTGGTAGCCCGTAGGCAACTGTTTTTGCCTGTTTAGTACATTCAATCCAGGAGTTGCAAAGAGCTGAATGGTGAAAAGGGTAAGCTGACATCTGTAGCTATAATACAGGAAAACCATTGGACAAAAAGTAAGGGCAAGCTCTTATAAAATTAATATATTTTAAAGCAGCGTCATAACATCACCTTTCAAAGCCCATTGATGTTAGTGGACTTAAGAAAGGTATAACTCTGCTTTGGATGGAATTCTGAGAGACTCAGTGGTATTTGGCCTTAGTTAATACAAGAAGGGGGACCTGCGATACTCACGGGGGGGGAGTATTCCCCACAGCTCCCGGACTGCAGAAGCAGGAGGAACTCCGCAGGAGGAGGAAGTGGCAGCAGGTGAGCCTTTCCCCTCCTCCCCTCCCCCCGGCACTGGCGGCAGTGAGGCCTGAGCGGCTCACAGCCGCCAGCCCGTCAAGCCTTCTCTCGCTGCCCCCTCCCCAGTGGCGGTGGTGGCAAGGCCCGCCATACCTTCTCCCGCCCCCCTTCCTCCCCAGCAGCAGTGGAGGCGGCAAGGCCGCCAGGCCCACCAAGCTCTCCCACCCACCAATGATGGTGAGACCTGCCAAGGCTCCCAGCCACCGGGCCCTCCAAGCTCTTCTCCCCCCATCAGCGATGGCAAGGTCTGCCAAGGCTTCTCCACCCGCCGCCCCTGCCAGCAGCCACAGATCTCAGAGTTAATCATGCGCAGGGAACGCTCTTTTACTTTTGGGGGGATTTAAGTATCTCCTGAATAATTTTTTTAACTTTTCAGATTTTTCTGCACACCTGGGGAGTCCCCCAAGTGTGCAGGAAAATCTCTTTGCCACCTAGGAGCCCCTAATGTGTGGATTTAGGGGGCACCTTGGCTATTAGACAATATGCATAGAGCTTGAGTATTGTCCACTGAATGTTGGATTTTTCAGGACTTTGAAATAAGTTGATATATCAAGTACAAATATTATTAATGCAGATGTTCGGAATGGACACATACATGGGGGTGAATGTGCTGATCAATAATGCCGGCATAATTACATCTGATCTACCAATTCATACAGGTAAGAGTTATTGTTGCTTGGCGGAGAATATTAAATGTTGCTGGTTGTTTGAAATTGTTTTGTATTTGATAATGATGTATAAAGACCCATTTTTTGTCTAAATCAGTTATGGATTGTGGTTATAAAAGTTGGTTGTGTATTTTTTTTAAAAAAATTAAGGAATGGTTGAAATACTTAATTCTTAATCTTTGTTAGCCTATAGGAGTTTTTTTGTACAGAACAGTGATAACTATTGAAGTCTGTAGTAGTATATAGTCCCAAGTATACAACACCCCTAACAGTGCAGTCCTATGGAGAGTGAGTCCAGTCTGCCTATTGAATTAAGGTAGCTTTGAGTACAGTAACTCTGCACATGATTGTGCTGTAAATTGTCTCTTCTATCTTTTAAATACATTCTTATGTGTTTAGGATTGGACCAAAATCTATAACAAATAGAACAGCTTGCAGGTGTCTTCGGAAATACATTATATTCTAGAGACTAACAAGGAATTCTTCAATATAAAGTTCTTTCTTCAAATACTTTTAGTATATTATTTTAGAATGTTTGGTAGTATGAAAAGCACTACCAAGGCCCTGTTGATCTGTGGTTCCTGATGTGTATTACAGATACAGCATTTTTAATTTAGCAAATTTGTGGTGAGAGGCAGCACCACGAAGTGGCTATAATTCACATTTTATGAATGGCGAACTGATGCTAAGAGATAATGGCTTTAATCCTGTCACTCTGGTTAGCTAGCAATGGCACATTCCTCCCACATAAGGAATCTTTCTCCAGTGCCAAGAGGCTAGTCTACTGGCATTGAAGGAAGGCTGACCAGAGTGATTCCACTGACTTCATGGCAGAGGTAGGACTTGAATCCAGGTATCCCTGGATCCAACCTTTTCTCTCTAACCATTGGTTACTGCCACACAGGGCTTTTTTTTGAAGAAAAAGCCCAGCAGGAACTCATTAGCATAGTAGGCCACACCCAACAGCAGAAATGCATTAGCATATTAGGCCACACCCCTGACAGCGCAGCTCCCTCCCATGATCAGCTTCCCTAAGTGCCCTGTGGCTTGCGAGAACCCAAGGAGGGGAGGCAGTTTAAACTGCCTTCCCTCCCTGGATTGGCTTGGCTTCCCCAGGCACCCCGCAGCTTGCAAGGCACCTGGGGAACCCGGGGGGAGGCTGTGGGCATGGCCAACTCAGAAGCCAGCTGGAACTCTGTTCCTGTGCGTTCCTGCCCAAAAACAGCCCTGCTGCCAGACATGCATTACATATTGTCTGTTGCACAGAAATGATGGCCGCCTGCGCAAGTGAAAGGAAAAGGGATGGTTCAAGACTTTGCCATATGTCTGTCCTGGACTGCATTTCCCTACTAGAGTTGTTGTGACAGTTCTATGCTTCTTACTAATGTGGTCTACAGTAAAGTTGGTTTCCTGTATCATTTCAATCTGTTTCTATATTGGTGAATTGGGTATTTCCTGTCAGAAGTCAAATCACAAAAGCTTCTTTTTCTCGTCACGTAAATGGGCAAAATGTCAATTCCAAATAAATCACATTTGTGAATTCTGTTGGGACTCTGGTGGCCAGTCTTTCCAAGTCACATGGATCAAGGTCATATGTCCACCTTCATTTTCTTCTTAAGGCATCCTGTGCAAAACTGTGGCTTCATAAATGGATTGTTCTTACCAACAGTGGCATCTCTGAGTTCTCCTTTTCTTTTTTTTTTAAACTAGCTGATGGGCCATACCTTCAAATTGTTGAGCAACCTAAGCAGGTAAGTTAACACTATTGTGTCTTTAGTAGCAATTAAGGACTTTTTTGTATATCAAGATCTGAATTAATGCTGCATGCAGTGATACTGAGTAACTTGTTGTCATCTTAATTCATATGAAACCTGGGCAATTAATGCTGCTTTCATCAAAGTGTGGGATGTTTTGTGCTGTAAAGTGCCAACAAGTCGCAACCAACTAACTGTGAGCGTGGAGGGTTTTCACAGCAAGAGATGAATGGAGGTGGTTTGCCATTGTCTGCTTCTGGACTTCTTGGTGGTCTCCCATTCAAGGCCGACACTGCTTAGCTTCCAAGACCTGGTGAGAATGGATTAGTGTGAACTATTCAGACCAGAGCATCTGGATCCTACAGAGGACTAAGGATACTGCAGAGGGGAGAATGTGCCTTTTAAAAAAGGTTTCATAATTAACACACCTATTTTCTGATAGTACAGTTCTATGCAAATATAAGAGGACAGAGCAGGCAAAGTTGTGTGGCATCTTGAACATACAGAATGCATGTTCATTTCGCTAACAGAGAAGATAATGATGCAGAAGGAAACTGCTTTACAAGAAATGACCTTTAAGCATAAGGCAAGACAAGCCAAGAGGCCGTCCAATATCCATGGGCTTTTTCTTTGCTTTACCACTTGTTAGCCTCACATATACACATATGAAGCTGTCTAATACTTGGTCTATCATGTCAGATACTTGGTCTATCATGATCAGCAGTGTCTACTCTGCTTGGCAGTAGATTTCTGGGGTCTCAAGCAGAGATGAAAAATTACCTTACCACATGTATCTTAATTTTGTAGTAGAAAAAATAGGAGTTAAATAGAAAACACAAGCTTTGTGGAAAATAAAAGATTACCAAACTACAGTGATTAACTGTGAGTACAGTTTTATA
Organism: Lepidodactylus listeri; assembly: GCA_029233225.1. NCBI lineage: Eukaryota > Metazoa > Chordata > Lepidosauria > Squamata > Gekkonidae > Lepidodactylus > Lepidodactylus listeri. The sequence continues at coordinate 29,115,652 of JARCFY010000009.1, forward strand.
TTGAGTTAACAATAAATTGACGCTCTTAGCTTTCAATAACCATATGTGCACAGCTGGATGTCATTCCAGCTAGATGCTGTCTGTTTCCTTTTGTGGCTACTGGTTAGAGAGAACTCAGTTCTCAATGAAACTTTCAGAGTTTTCGTCTGAGACTTTGGTGCAGTTTCTGCCCTACCTCCTGATCTATTTTTGCCAGTCTAGCAAGGTACTCAGCCTCTGGGTATATATGTCACAGTGTTTTGAGGGAGATGTGAAAAGGTTAACCACAAGGAAGCAGCCAGTTCAAAAAGACAACAGCTGAGAAGCAATGAAAGTCCTGTATGCTGCCTTCATAAAGATTAGGTATCCTTCTACGTGCAGAAATGCATCTTGGGTTTAAGAGCTATTATGTCTACAGCGTGCCCATCTTGCCTTTGAAAGCATTTAACTCATTCTAAAAGAGAAAATATTTCATAGGAGCTTTTCCCCCGGTATTTCCCAAAATGTCCCACTTCTTCCATTAAAAAATGGGGGGGGGGGGGCCCCTTGGAAAAAATAATTTCCCCATTTTTTTCTGGGCCTTCAGATTTGTAGTCACAGGTTGAGGTTTGTTCCATCACTTACTATTTGATGGTCCCTGGTTCAAATGTTGCCTCTGACTTTACTTGATGCAGTTAGACAAGTCACTCTTTTTCAGCCTCATTTCCCCAGATGCAATACGCGAATAATATCAGCCTTCCTAAGAGGGCAGTTGTAAATATTACAGCAGCATTGTTACGTGAAGTGCTGACCTTGGGCAAGCCATAGTTCTGGCACAGCTGTTCTTAAAAAAGAGCAGTTTCTGTCAGAGCTCTCTCAGCCCCACCTACCTCACAGGGTGTCTGTTGTGGGGAGGGGAAGGAAAAGGAGTTTGTGGGCCGCTCTGAAACTCCCTTGGGTAATGAAGGGCGGGGTATAAATCCAATCTCCTCTCTTCTTCTTCTGTCTGAAGAATGTTTACTCGTATCAGAACAGGGTTGCTCCTGCACACTAGAATGTATAGTGACTAAAAAGAACACAGACATGGTCCATGTTTGTAATTCCTTTAAAATTGTGGAGAGCCTGCAGTGATGTAGGGCCATCCTAATGGTTTTGTAAGATGAATTACACTCACAGTAGGTTTGTCCTGGAACTTACATTATCTGGAACAAATGCTAATGGCAGAGGAGGGCATGGTTCTACTGATGGAAAGAAAGGTTTTGCTTGAATGAAATCTGGCACAGAGGGAACAGTTACACTGTGTCCAGGATCACACATGCATTGGAAGACAGGGTTAGAAGTAAAACTTCCTGCATTATTTGATTCAGAAATCTGGTTCCTGTTCCTTAGAACACTGAAGTGGTTGTAACATATTCTGAGTGAGAGCCAGAAATGGGATAATTAGTGCCAAGGCTTTGAAGCTAATGACACATTTTGAGAGCTGTAGCATGGATAGATGTGGGATGATAAAGGCTTGAACATGTATGTTGGAAACTCACAGCTTGGGTATTCCCTTAATGTGTTTTATCATCATGATGACCTTGAGAGATACATTAGGCTGTGAGAACATAAACTTGCCCAAAGCCGTTTAATGAGCTGGTTTTAGAGAGCCGATGTAGTGTTTAGAGTATCAGACTAACACTTGGGAGACCCAGATTCAAATCCTCAGTCTGCCATGGAAGCTTGCTGGCTGACTTTGGGCCACTTGTACACCCAACTTATCTCACAGGGCTGTTGTAAAGATCAAATAGCGGAGGGAATGATGTAAGCTGCTTTGGTCCCCATTGGCATGAGAGATGGGGTATAAATGAAGTAAATAAATAAATAAACATGACCATCTGCGTCTAGCATAAAATATACATATAGCGATTAGGAAATCTTTCAACTTTACAAATCTAGCAAGGTCGGTATTCCTTGTTTTCTGTACTTTTGAGGGAAATGGAGTAGCATAAATTTAAAAAGTTCTTCATTCCTTGAACCTTCGTTTTACATGCCCATGATATTTTCTAAAAACAATACCACATAGGGTTGCCAAGTCTGGGTTGGAAAATAACTGGAGACTTTGGGGGTGGAGCCAGGAGAGGGTGGGGTTTGGGGAGGGGAGGGGCCTCAGCAGAGTACAATGCCATAGAGTCCACCCTTCAAAGCAGCCATTTTCTCTGATCTGTCAGAGATCAGTTGTAAAAGCAGGAGATCCCCAGGCCCCACCTGGAGGATGGCAGCCCTAATACCACAGGTAGACTTCCCAGATACCAGGATTGGATGCTGTATAATTCAAATTTTTGCTGTTTTTCCAGTTAGAAAATCTTTATGGTCCAAAGCCTTTGATTCGTTTTTGCAGATATTTTCCAAGCCTACACCAGGTGTTTGAGTATAGTAGCTTTTACCCGTTTGATGGACAGATGACTGTGAAAATAGTACTATTAAGAGCAAAAACCTTTTGATGAAAGATTGCCTTTATGTAGGGTTCGATACTGCTGAGAGCTAAGAGTTGTATAAATCATTAATACCTCAGTTCCTTGCTACATAAAGGCAGTATTAAAATAGTTTGGCTGCCTTGAAGTTGAATAGTTTATTTACATGTTGCTTCCTACATTTCTTTATTCAGCTATTTGTAACTATTAGCTTCTTAAATTGTCTAAAAAGCTTTGTGACCAGAATATTGATACTACAATAACATGCTTATTTACTTTGTCATTGACAACAATGGTATTGTATAAACATTTATTGCTTACATAAATATTTATTTACTAATTTTACAATAGACTAATAAAAAGATACTGCCTTGCAAGTTTTCGTTTTTGTTTTTTGAAATCAAAAGGGCTGTGACTTTGTTCCAAATGCCTTGTAGTAAAAGCAAATTCCACGAAAGTTTTCTGGTTGGTGTGTCAGGTTTGCTAACCAAATGTTATGGTACCTCTGGGACAAGATACTTGTATGGAAATGCAAGCATTATTTTCTATAGCATACTGAATTTACTTCCCAATAGGGTTGCCAAGTCCGGGTTGGAAAATACCTGGGGACTTTGGGGGTGGAGCCAGGAGAAGGTGGGGTTTGGGGAGGGGAGGGGCCTCAACATGGTACAATACCATAGAGCCCACCCTCCAAAGCAGCCATTTTCTCCAGGGGAGCTGATCTCTGTCAGCTGGGGATGAGTTGTAAAAGCAGGAGATCCCCAGGCCCCACCTGGAGGCTGGCAACCCTACTTCCCAAATATGTATGGGAAATTCCAGGATAGGTTCCCCCACCACCACCAAATAAGTTAATAGTTTCCTTAGAGTTAAAGAAAATAATCAGCTGCACAATAACAAAATGGTTTTCATCTTGCTGTGAATTTCCCTACCTTTTATAATAGCCATATGATATTGAAAATCTACTCAATAAAACTGAGTAGTGGGGTGGCACTTTCTGAACATTCCACATGCTCCTAAATCAGTTGGCCTCAAGTTGTGTCATTCAGAAGCTGTCTCTATCACTAGCTGCATTGCCTGAGTCTCGCCTCCAACATTCTAAACAGTTTGCTGTTCCCCCCACCCAAGCCAGTCGGAACGCAGAGGTTGTTTGCATATGCGGCCTGATTGGCCTTTGCCTCTAACATTCTAAACAGTTTGCTGTTGCTGTTGGGAGTCATTGAATGGGTCCTGAGATAAAATACATCCCCCGGTCTTCCCTTAAATGGTCACTGGAGTTGCCCCCTGTGTGGCCTGGAGATCTTCCCAGAAATCACCGTGTTCCCCAGCCACAGCACATCATTTCCCCTACAGAAAATTTCCCAGCTATTACAACTGATCTCCAGATGACCAAGATAAGTTCTCCTGGAGACAATGGCTACTTTAGGCAGTGGACTCTATGGCATTATACCCTGCTGGGGTCCCTCCCCACTCCAAATCCTGCCCTCTCCAGGCTCTGCCCCTCAAATCTACAGGTATTTCCCAACCCAGAGTTGGCAACCCTGTAACTGGCCGTGGAACCGCTTTCCAGACCCTTGGAACCCAGAAGACATGGCATAGGAGGATGTGCTTTTCTCCCTTAGCTGCCACTGCATAACCCCAAATCAACAGAAGTCAGTGGTGATGGGAACCATACCTGTCACCATTAGGCTATCCTCCCATACTACCCACTTGGGGCAGCAAAATGACTTGAGACAGCCCTGCCTTATAGCTAAGCAGAAGGAAATAAACATGGCTTGCCTCCCTCTATTTTCCCCTTCTCTCTGCCACCCCACCAGCCACAGCCAGGACACTCACCTGGAGCTTCCTTCTAGAGTCCGTTGTATTTATTCCCACAATGGGCCTTACTCCTAGTAGTATAATAGTGCTATTGAAGTATGGTGTTGGGATGAAGGAACGTATAGGAAGAGAGAAGATAAATGTTCATTATTTATTTGATTAAATAAACCAATGCTCTGTTGAACTAATTTCTTTAGAGGGGATTTCGTTTCCGATATGTTTGTGAAGGACCATCACATGGTGGACTTCCTGGAGCTTCTAGTGAAAAAAACAAAAAATCATATCCTCAAGTTAAAGTAAGTACATAGTTTCTTTGCTGTTCACTATTTTGCATAAATCTGTTTTGAAGTTTTGATTGCATTCAAGATTCACAGCCTTATAAACAATGGCTCAGTTGGGTAAGTACGTAATTGTTTCAAGGATAGTGGGTGAAAATCTGCCAAGCAAATAATAATTCGTTACCTGCTGTCTTTGTGTGATGAGCCGCCAGCAAGAATGATACTTTGGGCTTTGGAACTGTGTGTGCAGTTGAGTGTAGCAGAAATTTGGCAGCCAAATAAATGTGAGAATGGCTGACTGAAACAACATAATCTGTTGGAGGGAAGGTGTAAAGCAGCATCTGAAATCTCCCATTGTTCACTTTGACATAGGGTTGCTAACCCTGGCTTGTGAAATTCCGGGAGATTCAGTGGCAGAGCCTGGGGAGGGCAGAGTCTGGCCAATACAGGAAGCTCTGTGGTGCATTTTGGTTGTCTCCAGATCCTTAAAGAGAGGTTTCAGGCTGCTTTACCGTTACACCAGCTCCTCCCATGTGCTCTTCCACTGGATCCAACCATGGGTGTCCCCAGAACCAATGTTGCAGAATAAACCAAGTCTGAGTCTCTTGGAGAATATAATACATATTGTCATATAAGTTCTAAAGAGGTAAAAGAATATATATTTGTTTTCTATTTTCTTTACTGATATTTGGCTTTTATCTACTATTGTTCTTGTCCTGAGTTTCTGTTTTCATCTGAAGGGTTGTGGGGGGTGGGTTTGTTGTTTTTAATATATACATCCTCCCATGGCAACACCTGTTAGGAGAGGTTGGCAAAGAAATATGGGGAAGTTCCTCAAGGCAACTTTATGGCTTGTTAATGCCTGTTCTTGCTTCACGTTTTACAAGTAGGAAGGAGAAGTGTTTTGCATGCAGTTTTCCTCTTTTACACACACGCAATCCTCACCTCCCCCAGCAATACATCTTCCTGTTGCTGTGTACTTTGCTTTGATGAATGACGAGATCTCTGTGAACCCCACAGAATAAGAACGATCAAGCACTGTTCCTCTGACATGATTGATTAGCATGGCCTAATACTCTCTGCTTTGACTTGGTTCCCATAGGAGCGGTGCCACTCAACCATAGGAAACAAAAATATTGATTGTATATATAGCATTTGAAGTTAAAAAGAAATCCCATATAATGTTAGAAATCCCATTCTGCCTGTGCCCTGGTGCTTGGGTTAGTTAACGTGGGCTGTGGTTTGGGAAGGTGCCATTTCAATTATCTTTATGGTCACAAAATCTCTAGATGGGCTGAGCCAAGCTATTTGGTGTAGTGGTTCAGAGCGTGGACTCTAATCTGGGAGAACCGGGTTTGATTCCCCACTCCTCCACTTGCAGCTGCTGGTGTGACCTTGGGTCAGTCATTAGTTTTTTCAGAGCTGTTTTCTTAAGGGCAGTTCTGTCAGAGCTCTCTCAGCCCCACCTACCTCACAGGGTGTCTGTTGTGAGGAGGGGAAGGGAAAGGAGATTGTAAGCCGCTCTGAAACTCCTTCAGGTAGTGAAGGGCGGGGTATAAATCCAATCTCTTCTCTTCTTCTTCTGTTATCTTTCAGCCTCACTATCCTACCTGCCATGTGCCATCAAGTCACAGTCAACCACATAAGGTTTTCAAGGCAAGAGGCGAACAGAGGTGGTTTGCCATCGCCTACCTCTGCATAGCAACCCTGGACTTCCTTGGTTGTCTTCCACCCAAGTGCTAACCAAGGCCAACCCTCCTTAGCTTCCGAGGTTTGACAAGATCAGGGCTAGCTTTGGCCATCCAGGCCAGGGCCCTGTCTGCTATATGGGAAGGATAATGCTGGCCTAATTGACAGATCTCTTGTAAGACTGCTGTGTTAAAAATTAGTCCACTCACTGATTTTTCCTCCGAAAAGTCTTTAAAGGTTGAAGTAAGGTAAGAATCAGTTGCTGTTGAGATTAAGAGTAATTGAATTGCTTCTTACATTAAAAGAGAGTTGTGGTTACTGTTCTCCAGTGGCTCGGTCTCACACGGCTCCCAGTAAAGCAATATTATATAAAAATATTGAAGGAATAAATTCACAGAGGAAGAAGTATGTTAGCAGGAGAGATTAGATGAGGTGCATCAGCATTAACGTAAGCACTCTTACTTCTCCCATATGGATTCCATATTCTTACATACGGGAAGTAATGGGGGGGGGGGAACAGCAACATCATTGCCTCTGTCACATAAGAATCAGCCTAAGAGATCCTGTGAGTGCTCTCAGTGTATTTCTGATGGTGATTCTGTCTTTCAGATTGAGTCACCTGTGATTGTGATAGTGGAGACATCCTTGTGCAGAATAACTGTCCTGAAATAAGCGACCTTGAATTTTGACTTTGTAAACATGCCTATAAATCAGAGAACATTTGGCAGCTTTTCCTTGGGCAGCCAGCACTCACTGGCCACACTGTGAAATTGAATTGGTTTGTTATGAATACCCTGAAGCAACTCAATAGTCTTATTCATAAGTTTGTATATGTAATTGATTCTTGTATTCTGAGTGCAATCATAAGGACTTCACAAGAAAAGTCACATTCTGTGGGTGTAATACAGAACCAGTCAGTTAAATGGGAATTCTGCCATTGATTTCAATGGAATGTGAACTGGTCATGTTCTTTTACAACATAGGATCCATGATGACCGATTTGTGAGACTTTCTGGGTTTATCTTTTGTGTGTTGTTTGGGGAAGAATGTCTTTATTGTGTTGTACTCATGGTGGTGAAGCATTTAGTACTTATTGACTGAGCTGGCATGATTCTTTGGAATGTTCAGTCATTCAGGGAACAAAGCAGTTTGTAGTCCATTTTGTGTAAGGAAAGGGGAAGTTGTCGGTTTGACTGTGATTAAAAAGAGGACTGGGCAAGACTACTAGGGAGGAGGGAAGCTATGGGATGGGTGCACATGAGCAACGAGGCTGAAGGAAGGGGTGCAGAATAAGAAATAGTGAAAGAGAGAGTAGGTGGCAAATGAGACTTAAAGACAGGGTCAGTCTGGAGAAAAAAAGAATTGAAGCAAAGAAGAAAATTAGAGATGGAACACTGAAGAAATTTCATGGCACTTAAAATCAGCAGGAGTTTGCTAGAGAGAAGGGGAAGTGCAAGAAGTTGATGAGGGACAGGATGTCTGAAGGAACTGGGATTAAATACTGGCCTATTCAATAATTGGTAGAAACATGCAGCTGAAGGAAGGAGGAATTTAGGGCCAGGCCAAACCTATGCAGAGGGCCCAGAGCAAGGACAGGCTGGGTGCCACTGAGGTGCCGAGGGGAAGGAAGTAGGCAGGCAACTGAGGGGGGGAGGGGAAGAGAGAAAAGAGTTGCTAGACCTGGGATGTAGACCCCGATAACAGAGTTCTGTGGCTTCTTTTGTAGCTGCAGCATTATGGTCCAGCAACCTGAAAGCTGTAGTCCTCCTGTGTACACTTAGCTGGGAGTAAGCCTAATGCAGCACAGTGGCTCTTACTTACTTTCAGGTAAACATGCAGAAGATCATGTCATAAGGGGGCAGTAAGGGCCAAGAATATAGAAGCAGGAGTTACTTGCAAAGGTTGGAAGGGAGCATAGCTGGGGATGTGGGAGACATGCACAGATGTCCTATTCCCTGTCATCATGTCACACTGCTTTCACATGTGACAGTGCACACAAATAGGAAACAGAGAGAAGGAATCCTCCCCATAGAAATCCAATATGGAAGGTGTTGTGTGGATTGTATTGACACTGTACAATGGGTTTATTTTGCCAGGCCATTTGTTTATTTTTTTTTCCTGTATGGGTTTTGATTTTACTGTCTGTCCAAGTAATCAGGGAAAAACATGGTGTGTCTGCAGAAAAACTAAGAACTGGCAGGCAAGTATGTAGGCTGTGGGGCTGTCTAAAAATGATATTTCAAAATTCTCTGGGACAGACTGACAGTAGGCCTCTAATCTGCACAGCGAAACTTTTTTTGTAGAACGAAGTAAGTGTCAACTAAATGCTGCCTGCCTGCCATTTAATCACGATCAGGTTAGGGACACAAAACAATTATGCATTGTTGTCAGTGTTGAAAAAAATCACAGAACTTGGGGGTTAATTATTTCCTTGTTCTGCCTGGATGAGAACGTTGAACAATCAAAATACACCTTTGGTTAAGAACATCCTTGAGCCAAAATCTAGTAGATTAGAGAGATGAAATTGCAGGCACAACTAGGCATCTACTTAGGGTTGCCAGCTCTGGGTTGGGAAATTCTTGGAGATTTCAGATGTGAAGCTTGGGAAGGGCAGGGTTTGGGGAGAGGAAGGATCTCAGTGGGGTGTAATGCTGTTGAGTCCACCTTCCAAAGCATCCATTTTCTCCAGGGAACTGATCTCTGTAGCCTGGATAGGTTTGCCAGGTATGGGTTGGAAAATACCTGGAGGCTTTGGGGGTGGATCCAGGAGATGGTGGGATTTGGGGTGGGGAGGGGAGGGGCCTCCACATGGTACAATCCCATAGAGTCCACCCTTCAAAACAGCCATTTTCTCCAGGGGAGCTGATCTCTGTCAGCTGGAGATCAGTTGTAAAAGCAGGAGGTCTCCAGGTACCACCTGGAGGCTGGCAACTCTAAGCCTGGAGGTCACTTGTCATTCCAGGAGATCTCCAGCCACCACTGGGAGGTTGGCGACCCTACCTCTGCCACTGCCATTCCACATGACTTTTGCACATTCAGGTCCCATGTTTCCCAGCATAGCATTGTGGGTGGTCAAAGAGAACCCCTCCTTCCTTTTTCACCAGCAGGAAAGCTGACTGCATCCAACCTGTTGTGTATGAAGTTGGTCAATGCGTCTGTACTTCAGAAATCTAAATTCATTCTTAACTACTTTGAAATGGAACGTACATTAAGGTAATGACAAATGATGGTTCATACTGAAAGTATTTGTTATGCTTCCTAACAGATCTGCAGTTACGTCGGTCCTGCAAAAGTAATTGTTCAGTTGGTCACAAATGGAAAACAGCCCCACTTGCATGCCCACAGCTTGGTGGGGAAACACTGTGAGAATGGAGTATGCACAGTTAATGCAGGACCAAAAGATACTGTGGTAGGGTAAGTATCTGTGCAGCTGTGATGCAGGGTATATCAAAAGTGTGGTTGCAGGAGTCAGAAATCATAAAGAGGAAGTGTTAGGTGGAGCATCATTCTTTCATCTAGGGGTGCTTCATGGGTATCTTGTGCATTATTGTGGCTGCAGGACAAAGTTTTTCAGACACGTGAATTCCATATAAAAGTTGTCGAACTCACAGTGGAAATCCGGGAGCCCAAGCTTGCAGCAACATGTGAAGCAACCATTAATTTTCTGTAGTTTAGCTTGTGTAGTGAATTTGGGTTGATTATCTTAATCATGCCAAAGAAACAAAATGTTTAACAGGGAGGAGCTGAAATAATGTTATAAATTTCGTGGGGAGCTTTGTTAGTTCAGAACAAGATTTAAACCATGTCTAAAACAAGGCTGCATGAGATAGTTTGCGAAATTGGTCTTTCACTTGACTAAAAATATTTAATAGGTGTAACTGCAAAGCACAGAGTTTAAAAACAAAACCTTCTTTTATTTGTCTTTACACTTCTTCTGTGAAGTTCATTTACATTTTACATTTTTATTGGGGGAACTGAAAGCTGAGAATCAATGAATTCCCCAAGACTATCCAATAAACTATGACCTAATTTCAGCCTGAGGATTCAGTCCCATGCATGTTCCCAGGCACACGGCCCCTTAATGCGGGAGGAAGGGCTGCTTCCTCCCGCATTTAAAGGGGCCGTCCACAACGGCCCGCAGCGAGTCCCGCAGGGAAGCGGGCTCCAATGCGGGTTCCTCCCGCATTTATGGACCCCGGGAAAACACTAGTCGCGGGAGGAACCCGCATTCCAGCCTTCTGGACAGCCCTCTCTCGCAAGCATTGTGAGAGCAGGGCTGCCCAGATGGCCCCCTGCCATTTTTTTTCCCTTTTTACACTTGGGCGCATGGCTACTCATGCGCCCAAGTGTAAAAGGGGGGAAAAAAACAACAACTCCCCACTCACCAAGTCGCCGCTGCTGCGGCCGCCTCCTCCGACGTTCCCGGCAGCCTTTCCCGCTGCCGCCGCCGTTCCTCAGCTGTTTCCGCCGCCGTTGCCGCCGTTGCCACGGCTGTCGCTCCCGCCACGGCTGCCTCTTCAGCGGCCGCGGCCGCCGCCTTCCACTCGCACTATCTGCCCACCTCCTTCCTTCTCTCGCTCGCTCTCTCCCGCCTCCCCAGCCTTGCCGGCTCTCCCTGCGCGTCATTATGCAGAGTTGCGGGCTGAGGTAACCGGCGGCGAAGGAAAAAAGGATGGCAAGGCAAAGAGGAGACAGCCGGGCTGGAGGAAGCCGGAGCGTCTCGCTGATACTAAGGAAAGGACGGACGGGCTGGAGAGTGGTTGGGTGGCATCATCTCCCTCTGGTTTTTCTCCGCAGGAGCTCAGCTGCTGCCAGGGTTGGGATGTGTAAACATCCCAACCCGCAGGAAGAAAAATGCAGCCCCTTTACATCCGAGATCCCTCCCGGATTAAAGGGGCCGTGTGCTCGCAGCCTTTGATACAGCACAACTTTCCTGATCTCCTACTCCAACTCTTTGTACTATGTAGGAGTCTTCCTTTAGGAGCTCCCCAACTTTCAGGAGGAGTTTGGAGGGGACTGTGGTGGGACATGCCCCGAAGCCCTGCTTTGGACTGCCTTCACCTTATAAATCTTTCTAGTGAACCTTTTAGATCAAAAATATATGTCACTTTCTTGTAGGAACATTAAAATCCATGTGAGTTGGCATAGACATTGGGGACGTTATGTGTTGCTTAAGTTCTTAGTATGACACAACAAAGGGAATATTGAATCAGAGTAAATCCTCTTCCCTTTTGAAAGTTATTGTTCAAACAAATACACATAATACTGATGCCAAGATGGGATCAAGTTTCAAATAAGTGCTGGTTTGATGTCTTAGAGGCAAGTTTTTTTGGAACATGCATAGTAGTCTTGAAAAGAATGGCGAGACGGAGGCAAAGGCTGCTTGTAATGCCTGAGAGGCTCTTGTGTTTGATGTTAAGATCCAACATGCCAGCAACTTGATTGCAAGGATTTCATGTTTGCGATACTGAGATTTTGCTTCTGATCTTGTTTCCTGCTAGATATTTTTTGTTCTTTGTCAAATACTCTAAAATAATTGAATTTCTTCCCTATGGAGGCAAGGGAGACTTTAAAACGCAGGTATCTTACTTGTTGGCGGAAACTGGGATTATTTAACACTCCTCTTGAGTGCAGAGCTTGCAGTTGCTTTTCAGCCTTTGCTTCTTGCTTGATATCCTATTGCTATTAAGTGTCTAACAGACCAATGCCAACTGTTTGCAAAACTGAGGGAGCGTGCCAGTTCCAGTTTCTCAATTGCATTGACTGAGGACTGGTAATGTAAAAAACCCCCAAAAAACGGCATTCGTATAAAAAGTTACACAGAACTTTTTGCAAATAACATCTCATATTTTTGTCTAGCTTTCCAAATTTGGGAATATTGCATGTTACAAAGAAGAGAGTATTTGACACACTAGAAGCACGCATGATCGACTGCTGTAAAAAAGGCTACAACCCGGGACTTCTAGTGCACCCTGAACTGAGCTATATACAAGTGGAAGGTGGAGGGGACAGACAGCTCACAGGTGGGTGAGCATTTAATTAACAGTTCAAATCTCTGAAGCACATGAAAGCATTACTGATTGTTCCGTGATGGTGGTAGACAGTGCCGTCAAGTCGCAGCCAACTTATGGTGACCCCATAGGGTTTTCAAAGCAAGAGACAAACAGAGGTGGTTTGCCATTGCCTGCCTCTGCGTAGCAACCCTGGACTTTCTTGGTGGTCTCCCTTCTGAGTACTAAGGAGGGCTGACCCTGCTTAGCTTCCGAGATCTGATGAGATCAGGCTAACCTGGGCTATCCAGGTCAGGGCTTTCTGTTCAGTGTTAGCTTCTAATTTTAAAATAACTCTTGTCTAAGTAAAAATTCCCTTCTTCTTCTTGTTCCTTCTCACCACTGATTGCTACTAAAGGGGGGGGTGATATTTATTTATTTTGTTTGTCTCTTTAAGCATTTCTCCCCAAATTGACTTAGGCCCCCAAAAAGGGAAACTGTACACAAACCAATAAGCAAAACAGTGTCACACCAGCAGACTTCATCTGGGGTGTTCTTGGACGTGTGTACTGGCTCTTCCAAAGTCCTGGCTGCAGCCACGGGCTATGAGCACCTAGCTGTGCTCAAGCATCATAGGTCCCTAGACAGGAAGAGAATATGTTTTTTGAGATTTCTCATAAATAAAGTAGAATAGAAAAGAAAAAAGGTGTTCTGTGTTGTGATGCACTTTACTCTCCAGTTTAACAAGTCTGTTTCCAGAGTTTGGTTCTGTCTTCGGAAGCTCCCGACACTTCTGTGGTTCTTCTGACTTAGATGTTAAAGTGGCGTGAACCTCTTTCCTGTTGTGTTTTTGTCAGACCTCTTTTAAGCGTTACTGTTGTTTAAGGTTGCCAGTTCTTCCCTGGCCACCTGGGGGAGGGGGCTGCCAGCTCCAGACTGGGAATCTCTTGGAGACTTGGGGATGGAGCCTGGGGAGGACAGGGACCCCAGTGGGGTACAGTGCCATAGAGTTCAGCCTCCAGACCATCCATTTTCTCTGTGGGAACTGATCTCTGTAGACTGAAGATGAGTTGTAGTTCTGGGGGATCTCCATGTCCCACCTGGAGGATGGCATCCTTACTGTTGCTTTTGGCTTCAGATATGCTTCAGCTATGCATCACTGTTCTACTTTTTCGAAAGCCTTTGCTTCTTTCTCGCGGGCAAATGAATGGATGCTCATCCACTTGTGCCTCTTTATCACCCTCTTCCACCATCACCACCTTGACAGAAGTCTTTCTCAGCTCACCTGCCCTTTTTGTTTGTTGTAGAGAGAGAGAGAGAAATCATTCGCCAGGCAGCACTTCAGCAGACTAAAGAGATGGACCTCAGTGTGGTGCGGCTCATGTTTACGGCTTTCCTTCCTGATAGCACTGGCAGCTTTACAAGAACACTTCATCCTGTCTTATCTGACCCTATATATGACAGCAGTGAGTGTTTTGTTCCTCCTTCCTTTTACCAGTCTGACAATCATATGTTTCCCATTTACTTATTAAAGTAGGTTATAAGCCTTTGTTTATCCCTTTCCTACTTGTATTCTCTGAAAAGTCAAGGAAGATCACAGATTTTTAATACAACGTAATATCTGACAGACATGATTCCCTGCAACAAATTTACAGTAAACAATGAGAGTGTTGTATTTACGTGATTAATTTTTTATGTGCTCTGTCATATAAGTGCACTTTTTTATTTTCCCTTTGTGTACTTGTTTGTAATCCATCTAAAGATCTTAAAGAAGTCCAAAGGAAAGATCAATACAACTTCTGCATCTGCAAATTGACACCATGCCTCTGTGCTTTGAACTAAAACTGAGTAAAACAGCTAATGCGATAGAGGTTTATAAAATTTACTGTAGGAAGGAGAAAGTGGGTAGGGAGAACTTTTCTCCTCTTTCTCCCGTAATACCAGAAGTCAGGGGCACCTGACAGAATTGATGGGCAGTAGATTCAGGACAGCCAAAAGGAAGTATTTCTTCAGAAAAGGAATAATTAACTTGCAGAATTCACTGCCACAGGATGTCGTGATGGCCATAGTTTTAGTTGATCTTACAAGGGGATTAGAAAAATTCATGAAGGACAGGCTAGTCAGTGGTTATTAGCTAAGCTGACTCAGTGGAACCTCTGTGGTTCAAGACAGTAGCCCTCTGAATACTAGTACTATGGAGCAGGGGGGGGGGGGAAGGCTTTGACCTCTGTGACCAGTTTGCAGGCCTTCTTTCTAACTGTTGAAAAAATTCTTACTTTTTAGTTTCTTGCTTCCTAATGGCTGAAAATTTTCTTGTTTTTTAGTTGTTGAAGATTTGTGCTTATGTTTTTTGTATATTATTTATATTCCTTGGATATTGTTCTTGTTAATATATTATTTACTCTAGAACTGGAGCATTGCTTGTAAATAACCACACAGAGCAGAGGTTTCAAACACTTTATCTAGCTGGAAAGACATTTTTACAGCTGATATAGAAAATTTAAAGGAGTCCTTTTCACAAGTTGGCTCAATAGCCTGTTCATATAGTGTTTCTGGTATTGTTTGCTTATATCTCCACACGGTGGTCCTTTGTTTTTGTTTGGCCTTCTTTTTCCAGCTGGCCATTGTTGGAACAGGACAGTGGATTAGATGGACTGCTGGTCTGATCTAGAGCAACTGCTGTTCTGTAAGGCAGAGACACCACTGGAGATTTTGAAGCTCGAGTTGGGCACTGTAGACACACAAGGTTAATGTTTTGAAGGCTAGTTACGTATCACAGTGATTGATAGTGCAGGGATCTTTTGGATATAATTGGCCACTTTGCTCCTAATTGGCTGTGTGCCCTTGTAAGCCGCCCTGAGCCCGTTCGCGGGGACGGCGGGATATAAATTTGGAAAGTAAATAAATAAATAAATAATCACTCTTACCTTCTTAAAGGTTCTGGGATGTGGCAGTGTCTAGAGTCAGCCTGCTGCTCCAGCCATGATCACTAACTTATGATCTGTTAATGGTGTGGGCATAGTGCACACAATCTTCTCATTCCCCTATCGGTGAGGACTAGACTGGTGTCTGGTTAACTATGAAGCAAAATAAAGTTATGCTCAGGGCTTTTTTTGTAGAAAAAGCCCAGCGGGAACTCATTAGTATAATAGGCCACACCCAACAGCAACAACTCATTAACATATTAGGCCGCATCCCTGACAGCACAGCTCCCTCCCAGGATTCGCTTCCCCAGGTGCTCTGTGGCTTGCGAGGTGTCTGGGGAACCCCAGGGGGGGCTGTGGGCGTGGCTAACTCAGAAGCCAGCCGGAACATCCATTCCTGTGCGTTCCTAGCCCTGATTATGCTGGGTCTTTCTTGTAGTATTTCATCTGGATTTTATTCAAGATTGTATATTTTGGGGGCTGCTTCTGGATGACAACAATTCTCCATGTAGCTTTCATCACCCCTGTGAGTACAGTCTCCTGGTGAGAAGCAACACGGGAAACTGCTGTATGTATGCTCTGCAATGAAAGACTTCCTTTAAAAACAAGAAAACAACACTGGGAATTCATAGGAACTAGTGGACAGATTTTTTTAAAAAAAGGCCAGGAAGGCAGATGACAGCCACAGGGGCTGCAGGAGGAAAAATGGTGCAGGGCAGGACCTGCAAACATGTGCCACTTCCTGTGCCCATGACATACAAATGTGCTTTGAGTGTGATCTTTCCAAAAAGCTCTTACCAACCAGGTTTGGGAAGGATCACAGCACACAGCAAAGTGGACAAAGATGCTAAAAAAAATGGATGCTAACTGCCGCCCCCTTTGCTCCAGTGCTAAACCAGCATGACCAACAAACCATGATAACTGAACTGTTCAAGGACCAAAAATAAAACAAACAGTGCCGGAAAATATAGGTATTATTAATCACACAATATCAAGAATGAATAATTCCACAATGAACATGTGGGTGCATAATGTATTATGTAATCTTCCTTATCAAATATTTTTGAAATCATACTTTGTGTATGTCTTGTATATGAAATACGGATTTTCATTGAATGCTTTGGACATTATGCACCCACATGTTCATTATGAAATTATACCATTTTTGATATTGTTTGATTAATTTCTACCAGAGCCTAATAATACCTATATTTTCATATTTTCCTTTCTGCATTGTTTGTTTTATTTTTGGTCCAGTGTTAAACCAGAGCAGAACCTCCATGTGTAAACTGTAAACAACTTCAACTCTTTTTTTTGCCTGAATCATAACAACCCCTTCTTGCTTCTTATGTTTAACAGAAGCCCCCAATGCATCCAACTTAAAAATTGTACGGATGGACCGGACAGCAGGCTGTGTGACTGGAGGAGAAGAGATTTACCTTCTTTGTGACAAAGTTCAGAAAGGTGAGCATTTCATTTGAACATAACTGTAGAATAACCGTGCCTTGGAGTTTCATTCTACAAATACTGGTATGGATAAGAGGGGAAGGAAGCGATGCTTTCCCTTATGCTGGACATTTAAAATGCTCGTGCCTAGATTTGATTTAACAAATCTTAAGAGATGCTCCTTTTAACACTGGAGCATTTTTCAGTGATGAGTAACAGGAGCAGTTTTTTGCTTTTTCTGCAGTGTGTCACAGGCTGGGTGCCAATAGAACAGGAGCTAAGCAGAAGTCCGGGACAGTCCAAGGTTAAGCCAAATCAGGACCAAGTGGCCAAGTCCAAAACACTAAGCCAAAAGCAGAGTCAGTCCAAGCCAGGGTCCAAGAGGGAAACTCATGAGTAAACCAGTCCAGGGAGTCAACAGAGCCGAAGACAAACAAAGCCAGAGTCACAAGCCAAAGGTTCCAGAATCAAGTTAGCTATCGCGAGCCAGACGGGTGCCGAGCTTAGCCAAGAAGACTTGTTGCTAGCACAAGTTGGTAGTCTCTGTGCTGTGCTTAAATACCCAGCCACTTCCTGTGCTTGTTAGCAGCTGGCAGTGAGGTCCCGGCTCCTTCTAGAACTCAGGACTTAGTGTTCTGCGACCACGTATGCGTGCCTCTTTCCTTCTTGCAGCTAAGTCTTGCCTGCATCGGGACCTTAGATGTTCCACTTGAGCAGGTGAATCAGGTGGGCTTGAGCTTAACTGTGGCTCAGCTGCTGCTGGTGCTGGGGTAAAACCCTGGGAGGTGCTTGCTTGAGCCTCATCTGGCTCAGGTGGAGGCTCCTCTGGAGCTGGGAGCTGATCCTCCACCTCACTTAGGTCTGCAGGAAGCAGGTCCTCAGAGGTACTCCTGACACAGTGTATTATGGCTATTCTGTTTCAGATTCATGGTGGTTATTCTCTGCTAAAAAAATGGCTGGTGCTTAAGTAATGAACAGTGCAGTCCTAAGAAGACTTATACCCTTTTAAGCCCAGTCGCTTCACTGGACTTATAAGGGTATAACTCTTATTAGGACTGCACTGTAAATCAGCAAAACTAACGTGCATTGTATATTTTTTGTTGATTTATTTTGTTGATTTATTTGATTTATTTTGGAGACATTGCTGTCTAAGTAAAACAGATGCTGTGCAAAATAAATATTTTTAGTTTTGATTTGTTCTTTTTTTAGTTTGGTTGAGAATGTTTTCTGTATTTGTACCATGGGGTTTTGCTTATACAAGGAGTGTGTGAGTGTGTATGTTCTGATTGTTTTAAAATACTATTTGTAAACTGCTTTGGGGGCTGTATGGCAGAAAGGCAACCTATAAAAAGAAATTCACAAACAGTCCTTTTTGTTTCTGCTAAACCGTATTGCAGTAAAGGGATATTAATAGGACAGTTTACGCTCTTGTTTTGAGATTCTGTTCATAATTTTTCTGAAGCCTGAGAAAGTCCTTCCTGATCTAAGAAAGGGAAGTGAGAAATATATGACACTGCTATTAAAAAAAAAAGGTGTTACTAAATGGAAACCCCAAAGTGGGTTTTTCCGTTGAATATGGTTTTCCCTTGACATCATTCTATGAAATCTCTTGGTCCTTTAGAACTGAAATGGATGGTAAGAAATTAATAGGATATATATAAGTACAGACTAACAGAGTATAAGACAAAAGATAAATATACACTTGCTATCAAAACCAAACATGAAGAATATGCAATGCTGTCTTACTGAATGTAACCTTGAACGAATAGCTCTGGTCCAAACTCTGTGGCATACATGGAGTTTCTGTATAAGTTGTTGGGAAAGGCATGCAAATTCCTAAGGAATGAAGAGCCTAGGAAGACCATCTCTTTCTTTGTCCAATTTCTTTTTTAAAGTGGAGAAGACCATCCCAGTCTAGATAAACTGGAGTATAGGTTTTCTAGATTATATTACCTAGCAGGCCATATTTCCAAGTCAACTCACTGTAATAGAATTCATTTCCAGCTAAGCTTGCATAGAAATGCAACCAAATGGTCCAATATGATGTGATGGTCATGGGCGTCAACTATGGGGGGGCTCGAGGGCTCGAGCCTCCCCCAAAATTTCCCGGGGGGGGCTCAGCCACCCCCGGCAAAATGCTCGCCCAGCCGGCCGTCGCCGCCTCTCCTTCACCCCCGGCCTGCCCTGCCTCCCTGAGGCGGGGGGGGGGGAGAGAGGCGGCGGGGACATAGTCGCGCGCGTGCTTCGCGCGGGCGGCAGTCCCGGCCAGCTGGCTGCCGCCGCGGGTCTGCCTCCCTGGGCCGGGGGGGGAGGGAGCGGCAGAGACATGGTCTCGCGCACGCGCACGAGAGAGCCCCTGCCCCCCCCCGGGGATTTAGAAAGTCAACGCCCCTGGTGATGGTGCAACAGAAAATAAGATTTCGGTGCACAGACTGCTGCCATAGTACTTGTGCTCTGCGTATTACTGGTGAAGTGAATTGTTCTTTGCCAATTCAGTACTGTTATCAGCTCCTCTGTGTTGGCAGTAGTCACCATGGCCAGGGTAGTGTTGTGACCTCATGCAAAAGTATTGTAAGCCAAGGGCTTCAGTGGCGATATGCAGGACAGCAGAGGAACTGTGATGTGCAGTCCAGTGCCATACATTTTTATGCAGAAGTCCCACTTTATTCAGTGGGACAGAATCCCAGATGTGTGCATTGGGTTAGCAAAAAAAATGGCAGATGATGCTTTGCAACATAGCAGGCCCGTTGTGGGAAGAAATACAACAGGCTCTAGAAGGAAGCTCCAGTTGAGTGTCCCAGCTGTGGTTCGGATTGCCAGCCTCCAGGTGGGGCCTGAAGATCTCCCGCTTTTACAACTGGTCTCCAGCTGATGGAGATCAGCTCCCCTAGAGAAAATGGCTGCTTTGAAGGGTGGACTCTATGGCATTGTACTATGCTGAGGCCCCTCCCCTCCCCAAACCCCACCCTCTCCTGGCCCCACCCTCAAAGTCTCCAGGTATTTTCCAACCCAGACCTGGCAACCCTAGCTGCGGCTGGTGGGGTGGCAGAGGGAAGGGGAAAATAGAGGGAGGCAAGCCATGTTTATTTCCTTCTGCTTAGCTATAAGGCAGGGCTGTCTCAAGTCATTTTGCTGCCCCAAGTGGGTAGTATGGGAGGACAGCCTCATGGTAACAGGTATGGTTCCCTCCGCCCTGACATATATTGATTTGGGGCTATGCAGTAGCAGCTAAGGGAGAAAAGCACCTCCTCCTATGCCATGTCTTCTGGGTTCCAAGGGTCTGGAAAGCGGTTCCACAGCCAGTTACAGTTGCCAACTCTGGGTTGGGAAATACCTCTAGATTTGAAAGGTAGAGCCTGGGGAGGGCAGGGTTTGGGGTGCGGAGGGACTTCAGCAGGGTATAATGCCATAGAGTCCACTGCCCAAAGTAGCCATTGTCTCCAGGAGAACTGATCTTGGTCATCTGGAGATCAGTTGTAATAGCTGGGAAATTTTCTGTAGGGGAAATGATGTGCTGTGGCTGCAGAACACGGTGACTGGCAATTCCAGTGACTGTTGAAGGGAAGATTGGGAGATGTATTTTATCTCAGAACACATTCAATGACTCCCAACAGCAAACTGTTTAGAATGTTAGAGGCAAAGGCCAATCAGGCTGCATATGCAAACGACCTCTGTGTTCCGACTGGCTGTGGGGGGGAGAGGAACAGCAAACTGTTTTGAATGTTGGAGGCGGGGCTCAGGCAATGCAGCCAATGGATAGGGACAGCTTGAGTAACATATCATGGAGCCAACTGATTTAGGAGCATGTGGAATGTTCAGGAGAGTCCATGACCAAAACACAATTATTTTATAGTGAGATTGTCTAGCGTAGGGAACTATATGTAGCTTCACTCACCACTGCAATGGGGAAGGCGGTTTAGAAATTGAATTTATAAATAAATATACTGTTGCTGCCACCTAGGAACTGGGTACAAAACCTTTACACCATATTCAGAGTGCCCACGAGAATCTAAAAGGAATGCTTGGTGGGGGCAATTGACAGAATCTCTCCCCATGCCATCTCCTCCTACTTCTCAGGTCACTGTGGTTTATCAAAGTGCTGGCAGATATGAAGCAGATAAGGAGATGATTTGTTGAGTCACAGTGGCAGAGACTCACCTTTATTTTGACTGAACTTGTCATAGAGGCTATTTGCAGACCAAAGATTGTGGCAAATAAAAATGTGTGTGTTGTTCCCCGTGTCACCCCGTGTTGCATAAGCTGCACTGTGTCTTGCTAAGTTCTTTTTGTCCATGGAGTTCTTGAATTGGTCTTGGAAGCAAACTAGTGTTTAGTGCAGGTGATGAAAACCATGGTCAATATGGTTGGTTTGAGTTTAGTATTTAAAAGAACCAAAACCAGTTGAAACTAGCCGTATTGATTATGCTTTTCATTAGCTTTTCTGGACACTAGATCACTTCCAAGGTCAATTCAAGATCTTCATGGTTTAAGATTCATATACCTGATGGACTGTGTCCTTATGCCAGTTGAGATCTGGTCAACAAGCAATATTGGCAGTGTCTTCTCTGAGTTGGTGGGGTGATGGTGTAGTTTAGATACAGAGCTTTTTCAACGGTGGCTTTTAGCCTCTGGAATTTTGTTCCAGAGGAGGAACAGAAAGGCTCTTTGTTTCAGCTGTCATTTGGCTCATATGGTTGTGTCTTGACATTTAGCTGAGAAGACTTTTTTTTTACCATCTTGTGTTGTTGTGTTTTGTCTTTTATTGATATCTTAGTAGTATATTTTAATGTTTAGTGATAATTTTACTGATTATTTCATTGTGTGCTGTTAAACTGCTTTCGATGTAGTATAAAATGCAATATAATTTTTTAAAGCAAATAAAGATGGGGGTTAATTAATTAATTAACTTCATTTGTACCCTGGCTTTCTCTCCAATGAGAACACAAAGCAGCTTACATCATTCTTATCCATTTTATCCTCACAATAACCCTGTAAGGTAGGTCGGGCTGAAGGTCTGTGACTGGCCACTCATTGAGATTCCATGACAGAGAGAGGATATGAACCTGGCCCTCCAGATTCTAGTCTGACACTCTAACCAGTACAGGCGCTGCTGTAAAGTGAACCCTTAACCCATTGTTAAATTTTTTCGTCAATGCAGATGATATTCAGATCCGCTTTTATGAAGAAGATGAAAATGGTAGTGTCTGGGAAGGGTTTGGAGATTTTTCCCCTACTGATGTGCACAGACAGGTATGTAACAATGACACTTTATATTAGTGATAATATGAAGCCACAGTTTTTAACCTTTGCTATTGGCCAAACTAGTTTGCAGTCTGATAACTGTAAATTTCATTACTCTAGTTACTAGAATGGAACTGTGGGAAGTGTTAGGAAACAGAGAGAATATTTTCTTCCACCACCCCCTTCCTTCCTTGTATTATGTATAAACAGCTACCAGTGATTGATCAGAGGTCTTGCTAAGTGTAAGGAAGTCTCTTCCATTGCTTCATGGAAGACGTAACTCATTCACTCGTTCATTTAAAGATGCTTCTCCATAAGGAGCATATTCCCAAAACAGCTTACAATGACATCGTGACAAATAAAATCAGTAGTAACCAATATAAATAAGTAAAATCAATAACAGAAGTAAAAAATTTTTAAAAAAACAGAAAAGCACAATGGAACAACTTCAGCAGGCAGTTCAAAAGCACAATAAAATTATCTGGGCTGAAGGCAGTCCAGATAAAATGTAAATGACTGGGCAGATAGCCAAGTTTTCATAGGGTGCTTGAAATATAAAAGACTGGGTGCCAGGAGAATAGCTTTGGGAGGGCATTCCACAGCCATAATGCCACCCCAGAAAAGTCATGTCTCTGGTTGCCACTGCCCTTATTTCAGACCATAGGAGTGCATACAACAGGGCTTATTTTAGGACACAGGATTAATCCTAGGCAGTGGGCTATTCATTATGGCAGACACGGTACAGACAGTCTACAGACAGAAATGCTGCTCCAAGCTCCTCAGAAGGGAACATGTGACAAGAAATATAAATAAGTACATTCTCCCTGACATGCCTATCTTATGTTGACTTGCAGTTTGCTATAGTATTCAAAACACCCAAGTACCGAGATGTCAATATCACAAAGCCAGCATCTGTTTTTGTCCAGCTACGGAGGAAATCTGACCTGGAGACAAGTGAACCAAAGCCCTTTCTGTACTATCCTGAAATCAAAGGTGATTTACAACATGTGTTAACCCTGTGTTAAGTGAAAAGGCACTGTTTTCTGAGTGACAGGAAGGTGTCAAGAATTCCAGCAGTGGGACAAGGTGTGGGCATAAAGAGGTACTATTGAGCAGTGCTACGAAGAGACACCATTAATTAAAGCTCTGTTGGTAGTAGAAAGTGCTGTCAAGTCACAACCGACTTATGACAATCCAGTATGGTTTTCAAGTCAAAAGATGGATAGAGGTCCACTAGTGGACGTCCTGATGGCACCTAGTATTTTTGGCCACTGTGTGACAGAGTGTTGGACTGGATGCGCCATTGGCCTGATCCAACATTGGCTTCTCTTATGTTCTTATGTCATTGCCTGCCTCTGTGTAGCGACCATGGACTTCCTTGGAGGTCCCCCATCCAATTACCAACCAGGGCTGACCCTGCTTAGCTTCTGAGATTTGGTGAGATTGGACTAGCCTTAGCCATCCAGGTCAGAGCTTTAAGGTTCTACATAAAGGCTAAATTTAGTGTATAAATACCACTTATGAGAATGAGTGATATTTAATTTCAGTCTCAGACACATTTTAAAAACGAGATTCCACATAATACATTGTCTGTGAATATGTTTAGTCTTTAATAGCCTACTTTAGCATTACCTGCAATATCTGAATTAAGATATTATTACATTTGTTCAATTAGTTGTGGAAAGAAAGAACAGAACCTGTTTCAATGGGAAGCACAATGTCTTCAAGATCTCAGCCTTTCCAGCCAGCATTACCTCCATCTTGTAAAGATTCAGTTTCAGATTGTTCACTCTTAGCTATTTAACCACAAACATAAGGCTCTGATTCAGGACTACAGTGTAACTGGGGAACTGGATAAAGAAATATGAAGCTGGGTGTCATCAGTATATTGATGCCAGCCTACTCCAAACCCAGGAATGATTTATCCTAAGGCCTCTACATAGAGATTGAACAGTATAGAATGATTTAAACCAATCCAAAATCTATCCCTTAATCTGGGCTTTTACCACCAAATGCCTCAATAAAATAGCATGGTCCACGGTATCCAAAGACTGCTGACAAATTCAGTAAGAGCAACAAAGAGGTACAGCCCTTATTTACATCCAAACTGAGAACTTTGGCTAAGGCCTCCAGCGCTTTTTGTTTGCCAACTGAGAATTGTCCCTGAATAAGGCCTTTGTTGGGACCTTGTCCACAGAGTTTTATTGGTCTTATCAATAAAGAAACAACATTTTAAATCTTTTGTTTGACATTGAAATCTGCATCCTGCTGCAGTGTGCCGTGTATTCTGTTTTCTTGGTTCTCTGACCTCTAGGAATGCATCTAGACTGACAATATTCTACCGAGGTCAGTGGCTTGCAAAACAAGTTGTGTGCACCATTTCTTGTGAAATTTCAGTTCAGCCTGTGCCTTAACAGAATTTGGGGGGCTGTTTTGTGTGTAGGGGAGCAATTAACATGTTAGTAACCCGGCCATGTATGTTTCTGAAAATGTAAATATTAGGACATGTATCCATATCAAAATTGGGACAATGTAGCTTTCATGGTCTAACAGACTTTAGTCGTGAACTAATAGTTTTATTGCCTCAGACTAAACCATCTCCACTATTACTGCCTTCTTCAGTCACCCCCAAGTAGAAGTTCTGCTCAAAATGCAGACTGTGGAGGTCATAAAAACATGAAAATATTCTATTTTACTGTTTTCTGATCTTCCAATAGTGGAGGCAGACTGCCTTTTCCAGGTTAAAATTGTAGGTGCATTGTTGCGTGACAATAGTGGTGGAGGGTTTTGTTTTATTTTTAACGGATGGGACAGATGCGATGCAAATGAAGGCATTGTGGAGTATGGACCCAGGAAGGTGAGGCCCAAATGCCACGGGAACTCCAAAATGCAATGCTTGGTTTTTGCAGAATCTCTGACCTTGTCTTCCGGAGTGCACGTTCCACAGTGCCTCTGCTGAATGTGTGTCATGCCTCCTGTGGGAAGGCTCAGGTGCAGTTCTTCGTTGCTTTATTGTGGCTTTGGGGTTTGTTACAAAAGTGTATGGGTGCCATAGTTACTTTTCCCCAGGCTTTCCCCCTTGGTCCCTGAGCTGGCCCTCAGTTCTCCCCTTCTTTGTCCTTTTCCTTTCCTTTCCCCTCAGGCTAACCCTCCTTTCCTTCGCCATCTCTTTCTCAGTCCCTTTTCTTTTGCTCTCTCTCCTTTATCATCACTGTCTCCTTTCTGCTCCCTTCCTCCAGCTGCCTCCTGCCTTGCTTCCCCTTCCCTTTTATACTCTTCCCCTGGATGCTCCTCGTTCTTCCACACCCCGTCTGTGCGCCAGCCCAGAGCTTCTCCCCTTAGTCCAGCAGGAGTCCTTACATCTTCTATGGTGAGATAACCAGTCCTCACCCCCAGCCCAGACAACTGCGTGCTTCTCTTCCAGCATGGTCAGCAGCCTGAGGTTGGTGCCTCACAACCTCATCAAAGGTGCTGCCACAACAGCCCCAGCTGTACAGGGCTTGTCCAGTGCTGCACTACCCTACCTCTCTTTCCTGTTTGCCATTACTGAAGCTCAGATGAGAAGGGAACCGGCTTGTCCTTCTGCCCTATCACAACATAGCAGAATTATCTACGGAGGAAGCCACTTGACACTGCATCTCTGTGTGAGTTCGTGCTCCGATTGGAGAAAGTATGGCCAGAGCAGTGAGTTATATAGAGATGCAGCAAGTCGCCTCCTCAGTAGTTAGGTAACTTGTTGCATCTGTATAAAGTGTGATTGAATGATGAAACCCAACAGATATATATTTCCAGATGAGGCTGACCAGAGGAAGGCATACCAGAAGCCTCACAGTGGCTTAAATTCCCATAACAGCAAACCCAGCTTATTCATTTTTTAATTATTTATTCACTTCATTTGTATTTCACCTTTCTCCTCAATGGGGACCCCAAGGGGCTTACATTGTTCTCCTCCATTTTTATCCTTACCACAACTCTGTGAGGGAGGTTAGGCTGAGAGAGTGTGACTGCCCCAAGGTCACCCAGTGACTTTCCACAGCACAAGTGGGGATTCAAACCTGGGTGTTCCAGATACAAGTCCAACACTTCATACCACACTGGCTGCCTTGGATTCCATTGTTTCAAAAACAGACATACCGAGTTGGTCTCAGGAGAAGTTACGTGCTTGAAATGTGTCATAAGTATAAGTGTTTAAAAGGGCTGAAAATTTAGCATGTAACAAGCAACAACATGTACATGAGATGGATAAGTGAGGGAAGAATTGAGCTCACAGTTGTTCACATAACTTTCAGGAAGTGATGTGTACAAGGGAATTTCCAGGTCTGGTGTTGGGCTGATGAACTCTGAGTACTTCTTTTTTTTTTTTAGGATTCAGAAAACTTTGTGGTGTGTGCGTGAACTTTAGAGAAACTTTTTTTAAAAACTCCCTCAACATTAGATCTATCCCGGGGCTGGCTAAGCATGTCTGTGTATTATTGGGGGAGGGGAATGCCCAGGTGATCCACTTCCGGGCCACATCTGTTTCACTTAATTGCCACATATATTCAGGCAGTATTCTATTAACTGCACCATACTATATCAAAGGGATGTTTCCAAAACTGGATATATGTATTTTTCTTAAAGGATTCTTGTGTCTTTGTATATCCAAACATATATGTATTCTGGGTAAACTCAGTAGGTCTGGATACAGTTTTAGGTTGGTCAGAGAAAGCCAGGGAGACCTTCTATGCGTCACAGTTCCTATAAAGAAGCATCACTTTGCAGGCAGTCACAAATAATGGACTTTAGCTATAGAAATGTTTTGTTTGGTTTTGCAATCTTTAATTGCCATTCTAAGTTTGGTCAGGTTTTTTCAAAAACCACATTTTGAAGCTAGGTCACAAAAGTCTCTCTTTTGTTTGTCAGGAAACTGTTTACTGATAGGTGAAATGAGGAATTTCCTTTCATGATGTGTCATTCTTCACTGCAAACCTGGAAATCTTTCTTAGCAAAGAGTTTTGCTGAAAGCTAAAAGGCCCTCTTTCATGTCCTGAATAGGTATAAATGGCCCACCAAAGGGATGTTGTTCTCACTCCGTAGCTAGTCCCGGTGACTAGTCTCTGTCAGTTCTGAACTTGACCAGGTACATGTGGGAGGATTTTCCTGCAAACCTGGGAAAACCACTACAATTCCAGAAAAATTAAAAAAATTAATAAAAAAACAATTGGGGAGGTTTAACTCACCCCAGTGGAGAGTGCTGATTGAGATCTCAAGAAATCTTGTAAGATCACAGTGGTAGAGCTTGGGCCTAGGCAACTCCAGCGTGGCGGCATCTTGAGAAAGCAGCAGCCGTGAGGAAAGAGAGAAGCGTGACCTTTGGTGGGGTGGGAAATGGGGGGGAGGGGAGAGAAAGGGCTGAAAAGAGTAAGTGGAAAACATGGGGTCACTTTTAGTCTGGTGTAGTGGTTAAGTGCATGGACTCTAATCTGGGAGAACCGGGTTTGATTTCCCCACTCCTCCACTTGCAGCTGCTGGATGACCTTGGGCAAGCCATAGTTCTGACAAGCTGTCCTTGAAAGAGCAGTTTCTGTCAGAGCTCTCTCAGCCCCACCTACCTCACAAGGGTGTCTGTTGTGGGGAGGGGAAGGGAAAGGAGTTTGTAAGACGCTCTGAGACTCGAGTGAAGGGCGGGGTATAAATCCAATCTCTTCTTCTCCTCCTCCTCCTTCTCGCCTCCTAACTTAACTCACAGTGTTGTTTGTCGGGGCAAAATGAAAGAGGAGAAAACTATGTATGCACACCCCCAGCTCCTTGGAAGAAGGGTGATTTAATATGTGATAGACTGATTTTAATTTGTCTGGGGTTTGCCTCATCTTCGTAATAAAAGAAGTTACCTGACCTACCTTATGGCTCATTTATGGTGTGCAAACCCAGCTACAGTGAGGCACCTTATTTGCCTATGATTAATCAGAGGTTCCCAAAGTAGGTAAAAGGCCTCCTGGGCAAAACTAAAGTCTGTACAGTGTGTTCGCTCTCTACTGCCTGCTCTGTTGCATCCAACAACTGTCTCCTGCCTTTAAACTCCCTTTATATTCTGTTTTGCTTTTTTCATGTCCTTTAATCCTGAAAAAAAGCCCCCATCTTTTTGGGGGGTGGGTGGGACAAAAGATTTTCAGAATTAACACTACATGTTGTATGTTACCTAGAAATGAGTCCCACAGATTTCAAGAGAACTTGCTCCCACCTACGTGTGCTTACGTTTCCTGTTCTGTACTAGGGGTCTAAAAGTTCCCTTGAAACACATGCAGCAGTACCACAAGCAGTAAGTCCTTTATTTGTAGAGAAGATCATTGGGGCTTCCCTGAGGTACCCACTCACACACACACCCCAACCCCAACTGCTGTTCCTCAGAGACTTTGCCAGAAATTCCCTAAGTCATCTGGAGTAGCTTGCCTTTAAGCTCAGGGGAGGGGCTGGTTCTGGAAAGGTGGGCTCCAAAAGCCCTACTGCTCTTAAAGATTTCCCCTATGTAGAATTTTGGATATGATTAGAAAAAGTGTGGCATGGATGTCTTCTTTAGTTCACTTTAGCTAAAGGCACCAAAATCCAAATGTTCAACATTTTAAGTTGCAGCAGGACAGGAGTCTACCCTCTTTTTGTTAGAACGATGGCCTTGGAAATAAAATTGACTTGCTTTCTTCTTTGTTTTGAATCCTTCTCTCCCTCCCTTTGGTCAAAAATGCAGATAAGGAAGAAGTGCAGAGAAAACGGCAGAAACTCATGCCTAACTTTTCTGACAGTTACGGTGGAAGCGGAGCAGGTGCTGGAGGAGGTGGAATGTACGGAGGAGGAGGAAATGGTGGCGGTGGAGGAGCTGGGTCAGGTAAAGACAAACTACATTTAATACGATCAGTGAGATAATATATTTTGGAAATTCTAAAATTTTGTTTTCAGTCTTCTAGAACTCCACACTCAGTGCATTTCTCAACCATGATGAGGTCAGGAGTCCTGTGGTGTTTCCTGTCCCAACACCATTTGTAATTTTGTGTTTACGCTGGTGCTAGGGTCACTTTTAGGCAAAAATTATATTAATACTTTTAAAAAATCAAAAGATCCATTAGAATGGAAATCATGTGAATAATTTCAACATAATAATAATTACATTTGCTCTCTTTTTATTTCAGTGGCTTACTTTCTGTATATGTGACCCCTTCCCAAACAGGATTAGTAAAGTATATTTTGTTTGGGCAAGATCAGTAAAAACTTCCTCCCATTATGTTGGTGGATGGGGTACACACAAATGAAGGGCTTGTTTTATGTAACAAGGACCTGTGGATGTACAGTTCACAGAGACACCTTTTATCCCTTTCCCCTGTGAGCTTTCTGTCAGTGATGGCTGGACCATCTGATATCAGGGTTGAAGAAAAGCTATTTCTCTTGCCAGAGCTTTTATCAAATATAGGGGTTAGCGGGGTCAGCTAATTCCCTGTCTTGGATGAACCCAGGCATTGAGAGTCAAGTTTGATCTTATATGCATAAACTATCCATTACATGCACTTTTAAAAAATGTGAAGATTCCATTGATTTGAAGAAGTATGGATAATCAAAGCAGTTCTTAATTTAAAGCTATTATTTACTCATACTCAGTTAACCCGGTAACAGCATCTGGAACGGTACCATACATGGCTGTAGGTTGAACATATCCCCATATAAAGATCTCCCTGTCCCTAGAAAATGAGCATATTGTGGAGAAGATTTTGATCTAGCCTTTTCCTGGGTGTATGATTTTTCTACAAAGGTAGTTTTCTATATAATTCAGCATTTAAACAGGTAATCCTCCACTCTCAGTGTGTATCATTCTAGGAACTCCGCCCATATGATTTATCTGCACGTGTCATTTGGCTTTGAGTGGCTGTGATCTAGGACCAGGGCCCCCAATATGGTCCTTGTGGGCACCATGGTGCCCGCCAACACCTTTTCTGGTGCCCACCAAGCATTTTTAGGAAGCGGGTGGGGGCCAGGTAGGGCTTTTGCCTACCAAGGTTTCTGACTGACTACTGGAGATCTGATTGGCCATGCAGATTCTTTAAAATATTGTCTTGGCAGCAGCTGTCACCACAATACAAGGATCTGCACTGTGTTACTGAAGTTAAACTGTGGCAATAATTTTGTGGCTGGCTCTGCCTCCCGTGGCAGCCATTTTATGCCCCCTAGATTATATGCATCTGTTTGTCACCTTTAGGGAAAATCTGATCTGTTTGTAAGGTGTGTAGCAACCATTGTGTTTCTGCACCCACCATGTCCAAATGCGCCTGCAGGCTCAAAAAGTTTGGGGACCCCTGATCTAGGAGATGGATCCATACATGCCAGTGTAGGAAAACATCTGTATATTCCATCTGCATAGATGGCATTGGTAATGTAAACACACTCAGGACTAGGGACGGCAGTCAGTATGTTTCTGACATGTGGCTCTTCTACCTATTTCTCTCCCAAGGATCAATGAACTTGGGGGGGGGGGGGGGGACATGGCCCCATTTAGATATGGTAGGATGGATTCTCCTTTTTTTTGTGGAATGCTGACTGAAAGCAACTGCTAGTATTCACCAGTTCCATAACTGGATATTCATTTTTATCCAAGAAGCCTAAGACTGACATGCTTATTCTCTTTCCTGTTTTTTTAGGTTATGGGTACACACCGTATGGTTATTCTGGTTATGGAGGAATGCATTTCCATTCCAGCACAAACAAGGCTGGTGCTGGAATGAAACATGGTAATTATCAGTTTTTTTATACATTGTATTTTATCAAAGCTGGAAAGATCAGCACAATGTATTTTATCAAAGCTGGAAAGATCAGCACAATTACTACTAGGTAGTAAGTGAGTAGTATGAATGGTTGTTGCATGAACTCCCAGAGGCGATAAATGTCACTAGCAGAGCTTGCTTCCAGTACTCTTGGCAAACATAGATCCTGATATCTGTTTCCTTTAATTTTATTTTACCAATAGAGTTTAATCATTATGAAAGAATCAATATTCCATGCTTCTGTTCTTCAGGACTCTCAAATGACATGCCTAAAAAGGAAGATGGTGAAAGTTGCCACAAGAGCAGTAAAAAGCACAGTGTGAAATTCAAGGAAAAAGGAGAAGCTGAAGAGAGAAACAAAACCAGAATTTGCACAGCTCTCAAGCCGGAAGATGCAGAGATTTGTTTACAAGGTTGGTGCGTGGTTTTCTTCAGTGTCATTGTGTTCATCTGGGCAGGAAAAACGTGAAGACTTGGACTTTGCATGCAGTGTTCACTTTCTGAATACGAAAGTTTGATCAGTTTTTGGAGCAGAGGGATCCACTCTCTAAACTGAGATCTTCTATTGATATCTAACAAATAATATCAGCATTGCTACCCAGTCACATAT
The DNA here is from genome assembly GCA_029233225.1 of Lepidodactylus listeri. Lineage (NCBI taxonomy): Eukaryota > Metazoa > Chordata > Lepidosauria > Squamata > Gekkonidae > Lepidodactylus > Lepidodactylus listeri. Next base: position 29,146,836 of record JARCFY010000009.1, read on the forward strand.
TAAGGCCATTACCACTGTAACATCTGTAACAGCATGGAAGCAAATATTGGCTCTTTGAAATAAAGGGTTCAATCCTACATACTGAGAACTTTCCCCTGCAATCTCGGATGCCCATTCAAAAATTGATCCAGAAAGTCGGGGGAACCTTTGGCGAGCAAAGTGGGATATGGCACAGGGGGTAACAACAGCTGGCAAGCTTCCCCCCATGTGTAAGTCATGTGATCTCTTGTTCCATTTGTGGAAAGACTGAGACAGGAGGAGATGGGCATCCAGTTTCTGCTGATATTCTATGATGTTTTCCGCTTCACTGTTGCATACCATTCTATTCCTGAGGTTCCCCAAAAAGAATGAAAAGAGATCTCTTCATGATTGAAAGGGTCCAATCCCAAATGCTTCCTAGACATATTTTGGCAGCTTTCTTTCCTGTGGCAGTTTGCTTCCTCAGTTGTCCTGTGGAAGCGAATAGGATTCTATGTGGTATGTTTTGGCAAAAAATCATGTATTGTTAGGTATAGGAGAATGCTGTATTCCCAATTGCAGAGCACCATGAAATAGTATTTCAGGGCTAAACCAGTTTATTAAATCTGAAACTTACTAAACTATTGTGAGCATTCTGTGGGCATGTATTGAGTCAGTTTTGAAATGTTTCAGAGTTATTTATATAGGAAACTGGGGACAAGTTGAAGATACTTGTTTTTGACCCGTTTGCCCTTCGGAGGTTGACCACACAAAAAATGAGAAGCCAAAATAAAATATTGTGGCACCCCGAATCAAGAAAAGTGTTCAAAGGCTGGAAAACAATAAAATGCCAGTGTGCTCAGTATTCAAAAGTAGAATGGACAGATCCACCAAGTGTCTTGTGTGGACAGAATGACTGTTTCTTTGCAGGGAACATTCACTTCTCTGCTGTAGATGAAACCTGAAAACATGGGGGTCAGGAAGGATTTGTGAGTCATTCATGCTTCCTCCTGTGTCTACTTCCATGTTTCATATGAAGATACTCCCATGTTTGACATATTACCTAGACCATTTTATCTTGTAGTTTAAGGACATGGCTTAGGAAAGCATTCTGAGAGATATTTGAACACAGTGGGCTTTGTGCTACCTGAGCGGAATTAAATTTGTTTTAAAAATTCTATTACATGTTGACTGTTTCCTTAATGGTGTTGTCATAACTCATTGGGGAGAGGTTGTGGCTTAATGGCAGAGCATCTGCCTGGCATGCAGAAAGTCCCAGGTTCAATCCCTGGCGTCTCCAGCTAAAAGATAGCAGGTGATGTGAAAGACCTCCACCTGAAACCCTGGAGAGCTGCAGATAGCTTGAGTAGACAGTACTGCTCTTGACTGACCAATGGTCTGATTCAGTATAAGGGAGCTTCATGTCTTATGTTTAGAATGCAGGCAGGAAGAATTTGCTGGGGAGAAGCTGTGGCTCAGTGGTAGAGCATCCGCTTGGAATACAGAAGATCTCAGGTTCAATCCACGGTAACAGTGGATGAAAGAATCCAGTAGTAGTGTTGGCCAGCAAGGCACTTTTAGTGCTCTTATGGATTTTCATAAGCTTGAACTTGGGTTGCTAGCATTGGGAAGGGCCATGTGCATTCTCCATTGCAGGGGAAAGCTCCAGTCCATGCCAGGAGACTGGCACCCAACATAGTTCACTAAGACAGAGACAAAGACTCCTTCTGCCACGAGGTTTCTTTCTGTCACACCACGCTGGTCAACCCCTGCCCCCTCCAACATACTTGAGCAGATTATGCTAACGTGGTTGCCTGGTAACTGATGATCGGGCCATCACCCAGTCGGCCAGGGCCATTAAGAAACAATAGAAGTGGCCCCGGTGAGTCATCGGACCTCGCCCAGGTGTAGAGTTCCTGTTTAGTTTCAGTTTTGCAATATTGTCCACTCCCCGGCCCTCCTCCTTTTGTCCACCTTCAACCTATGGTAGGGTCTGAAAGGGATGGACCACATAGTAGGTGTGTTAGTGGGATGTGGTTAGCGCTGACCACCCCCTAGACCACCTAATAAAAGACCCTGCACAGAGGCAATCGGTCTCTTGAGCCATCATCCCCTATCTGCTTTGCTACCCCTTATGTCCAGCTTGCTATACCCATACCCTTGCCTCCATCTTTAAATCTCTGGAATTCCGGAACAGAGAGAACCACATGGTCTTGCAGGTTCGAGCCTCGTGTCCCATATTTTTCTATATTTTCCTTCCCCATCCAATTTTTCCTTCGGTCGGACAACTCCTCTTCAGGAAGGTAACGTATCGCCTCCCATCGAAATCCTACTCATGCAAATGTGCTATTTTCGAGCTTTATTTCCTTAGGCCTGTGTGATTGTGTGTGTGATTATGTCGTGTATTTGAAATACATATTTTCAGTAAATCCCATTTAAACTGAACTACAGTCTCACTGCCTATTTACTGGGAACTCCCAGAAGGGGTGGGACTTTGGTATAGTTGGCAAGAACCCGTGTATTTCGCCAATTGCTAAACGTAAATTAAAGCAAGTCGGCTAACAGTAGGTCTCTGCCTAAGACCCAGAGATCTGCTGCCAGTCTGAGTAGGCAATACTGACTTTGGTGGACCAAGAGTCTGATTCAGTGTAAGGCAGCTTCGTGTGTTCATGTAAGTTATGATAATTTAAGCCACTGACTAAGTCATCAATTCATCTCCTGCCTTTCCTTCCTAAGGGTGGTCCCACACTAATGGGTTTGTGGGTAATCAGTGCTGTGAATCAAAGTATTATATACTGCAAACAATTGGGGGGGGGGGGGAGGTTGTCACCACTCCGAGAGCAAGCAGATTAACAGACTTGCTGAATGGCTGAAGCTACAGCCATTCCAAAACAGCAATAATGGTTCCAAGTCCTTTTAGCAAGAGTTGCCTGTTTCATGAGGAACTTCCTGCTTGCCAGCTCCCATCGTTCATTGGAGGTACTTTTGGAACCGTGCTTTAGATCTCTGTTTGCAGTTCTTAAGAAAGTGCCAGATTCCGAATCCTTGGGACTGAAGCTCTCTAGCCCAGGGGTCCCCAACTTGGTTGAGTCTGCAGGCACCTTTGGAATTCTGACACAGCACAGCAGGTACCATCACAAAATGGCTGCTATAAAATGGCTGCCGCAGGAGGTGGAGCCAGCCACACCGTGAAGATCCTTGTAGTGTGGTAGCAGCTGCTGCTAAAGCAACATTTTTAGAAATCTGCAAAGTTGATCAACTCTTTGATGGCCCCTCAGAAGCCTTGCTGGGCAAAAGCCCCACCTGGCCCCGCCCACTTGGTGAGCACCCAGAAAGGTGTTGATAAGCATCATGGCACCCACAGACACCATAATGGGGGTCTCCTGCTCTAGCAAGAAGATTTCAGTCAGTTGACGCTATCATATATGTTGTTTTTCCCATCAAGTCACAGTTGACTTATGGTGACCCCGTAGGGTGTTCAAGATACGTTAGTATGTGGTTTGCCATGGCCTGAATCTGTGTCGCAACCCTGGTGTTCCTTAGAGGTCTCCCTTCAAATACTGACCAGGACTGATCCGGCTTAGCTTCCAGGATCTGATGAGATCGGGCTATCCAGATCAGGGCGCCATCATATATACCACAGTAGAATTTAGTTGTTACACTGGGCAATTGTGTGAGCGCAACAGTGACAGTGACCTCTTTTTCTCTCTCTCTACAGATAGTTTCTTTTTGGAGAAGGCTATGGAACTTGCTAAGCGTCATGCCAATGCCCTTTTTGACTATGCAGTAACGGGAGACGTGAAGATGCTACTGGCTGTTCAGCGGCACCTGACCACAGTCCAGGATGAAAATGGGGACAAGTAAGTCTGCAATTCCTGCTTTTTCTATAAAAGGATGGGTGACTGTTTTTATATCCAGTTGAAAAGGTACTTCCTCAGATTCTTGAAAGAGTTTTTTTGTTCTGAACTTATCATCAAAAATTATTATTATTCATTATGGGTTTTTTTTAAATCATGTTGATGCTGGAGAGATGAATGTCATATTGTTCTATTTATACATGGCTTCTCACTTTCGATATGATGCATTAAAGGGAAAGTAGCAGTTCCAAAATGAGGCTACATTGCTATGATTCATATGTTCTCGGTGTTTCTCATTTAGACAGAGAGAAGATGATTTGACTCATCTAACATTTCACAACAGGATGCGTCTTTCTGGCACCTGAACTCCTTTTGCCTTCTAGATCAGATAAAACTCATCCCAGGCCTTTCCCAGCATGCCTACTGCTTTTATAGACACCAGCAAGCTGTCCTTTGTTTTTTTTTTTTTTTTCCAAAATGTGTTTATTTCAAGAGCTATTTGGTTGAAAGGTGGTGGAAATGGCTCAAAGAGCTGTTGAAAAGATGAATGAGAAGAAAGGAGAAGATTATGATGAGCCACCCAAACTTGAGAAGGGTCCTCCTTCACTTGGGAAATTCAGGATGAATCTCTGTTTTGGGGAGTTCCACAAGGGATAGTGGCCACAGGTCCGTCCTGTGGCCAGTAACACCATTTAAGAAGCATTTGTGGGTTTTTTTAAAGATTGTCATGTGGCCCCGATCCAGATCAGGCATGTGGTGGGATGGCCCACCCAAAAAAGAGTCTGTTACATATTGATGGCACATTGTCCCTGACAAGGCAACTTTATTTGCACTCTTAGGACCTAAACTGTAAAGTACATATTATTTCCAGGATATATAACTACTTCTGACACAAGACCAAGATATATTTGTGGCCCCAAATAGAAACGTTTTGGTGTGTCATTCAATTCCATATTGGAACATTTGAATTTCAGTCCTATTTTATTTATTGTTTATTACCTTTCATGTATAACAGAGACTCTGTTGCTTGGTGTATTTTATTCTATTTGACCTCTGAAGAAGGCTCTTGTGAGCCGAAATGCATCAGATCACTGTCCTTTTGTTACTTTTAACATTTTGTGAGGCTTCCTTTGGGACCCGTCTTTGAAATAAATACTCTTTGGTATACTTATTTATGTTTTTAACTTTTGGCCCTTTATAAGTTTTCTTTGGAGGTTTATATGGTGGGATGGCCCCAAGAGCTCTCGTTTCTCCCCACCCCTGCACCTTTTCAAGTGCCAAAACAGCGGGTGGGGGGACTGTTGCTGAGCCTAAAAGGGTGGGGGGGACAAGACCTCCTGGGGCTGCTGCACCACACCCCCAATCCAGATTAGAGCCTGTTCCCTGGAAGGCCAGATACTGAAGCGGAAGCTTAAATACTTTGGCCACCAAATGAGAAGGGACCACTCACTGGAGAAACTCTGACGCTGGGAAAGACTGAAGGTAAAAGAAGATGGGGACAGCAAAGGATGAGTTGGTTAAACAGTGTTATCGATGCAACGAACATGAAGCTAAGCAAACTCCAGAGGACAATGGAGGACAGGTGGGCCTGGCATGATGTGGTCCGTGGGGTCGGGAAGAGTCGGACTCAACTGTGCAACTGAACAACAACAAAGCAATTTTTAAAGAACTGTAAATGCTTCTAAAATGGTGTCAGCAGCCACAGGGTGGACCCGTGAGTGCCCTCCATCACTTTTAGCTTGACTCAATGTCTCAGGACACCCCGTGAAAGCCATTGCAGGAGTAGGGCCCAGACAACGTCGTTCCTGGAGATTTCACTTACATAATTTGACACAGGATTCCTTGCCTAAGTGTACAATAATTGCTCCAGGAAACCCTTCATTGTCTCCCTCCAATTCTCAAGCAATTTCATGCTTGGCCCAAGAGCTTAACAGTTCCCAACTCTCTGATGAGGCCATGCAACAATACATGCTGGGGACTAGTGGGAAGGAAGCAAAGCGCTCACCCAGCTGTAAGGCTTTAGCCTCTGTTGCAGTGTTTTTCAAACTTTCAATGTTCAGGGAACCCTTTCAAAATCATTTTGTCTGCAGAAGAATCCCTGCTGTGCATGGAAGAGGATTGTGATCACTGGAGTGGGGGGAGTGTTCTAGGGTGTACACTCAATTCATACGGAATGCTACCCTGCTTGTTGGGCCTCCTTGTTGCCCCATGTGAACTGTGACTTACCTCTTCAATATACCTGCATATTGTAGAGCAAGATAAAACAAAAAAAAAAGATATTTTTCTTGTAAGATTTTCCCTGATAAGTTCCGAAGAACCTCAGTTCTCCCTGGAACATAATGTTTAGATAATTGGTCTTTTTGATAAAGTGGATGCAGAATCAAACCTCTGACAGGGTCGACCAGCAGCTCCATGGAAGCTTTGCATCCTAAATTACAGGCATCTTCAGTTAAATAGTTTAAAGCTGGTTAGTATTTGGATGGGAGACTGCCGAGGCAGGCAGAGGCAGGCAGTGGCAAACTCACCTGTGTTCATCTCTTGCCTTGAAAACCCCACTAGGGGTCACCATAAGTCAGCTGTGACTTGACGGCATTTTCCACCACCACTAAGGCAACTTCATGTATTCAGTCGGCAAAAGCTTCAACTGATGAATGAACTACACCTGTACAACATCATGCAGCCTTGAGGAGGTGGTTCCGGCTTCTGTTGTCAACCTTGTCGCCTTTATTTATTGGACCGGTTTAACCCAGTCCAGCTGCTGAGTCTTGCTAATTCCAAATTCTGCTTGAATTCTTGCTCAGCTCTCTCGGTACAGCCCTCCATTCTCTACTCTCTGCCCAACATAAACTGCCTATAAATCTCGTCACTTACAACAGCGCCTTGCTTGCCTGAACTGTGTTGGCTGGAATGGGGATGGGAGGGGTGTGTGTTTTTCCTCTTAGAACAAAATACACACTGATGGGAAATTCCCTTTGAGAGGAGATTTGTTCACATATCCTTGCTCAAAGGCATATGTTGCAACGTAGCTGTAGAGGTTTGCTGCGTGCTAAGCCTCTTGAGCTGGTTCTTCTGTCTTGACTAAGAGGAAGTGTTTGGAGAGAGATAATTAGATGCAGAATATGTAGGAGGGCAGGCTGATCTTTAAGCTCAATGAAGATCGTCCTCTTGACCATACCTTCTGTGTACCAAATTTGTACTGTAAGGCCCAAGGCCAGATGTTTTGGTGGATTGGCTTTACGGTTGTGGAATTCTTTTTCCCTAAAAAAAACACATTAAAATAAATAAGCCTTTTGCCGGAGCAATAAGAGACTTTTTAAAAAAATGGATTCATTTGGACATTTGCCCCATTTTAATATTTTAAATTAGTTGCTTTAAATAATTAGGCCATAGGTTTGCTGATAAATTATATACTTGATACAGTATATTTGATTTTATGTCAAATATCTAGAGAGTATAAATGGCAACAAATTCATGTTAACCTGCCTATTATTCTAACACTGGCTGGAAAAAAAGTAGGAGGAAAAAGGGAGATGGTATTTAGCCAACTGCTATAGATTGATGCCTACAAGGCAGAGTTGTCTAAAAAGAGCTTGCAAATATCTACAAACACATCATTTATTTCTGAAGTAACATTATTTTTAATTGGCAGTTAGAATAGTTAAGCTCCAGGGGACCTGTATTTTCAAACTCTTAAGATAATTTGTTGAGCAATTAAGATAGCCTGTGCAATCCAGTCTTTCTGATGTGTAACGTAGCCACTTGGCCAAGATAGGATGCAGTGACATGAATATACATGCCGTGTGTGATTCAGTGTTTAATCAGTGGTGTAGCTTCCATCCCACTTACTTTACAGCTCCAAACTGTCTCTACAGAAAATCCACATTTTGGGAAAGAAAATGCATAGAGCTGTAATTTGGGCTTCCAAAATAAGGTTTGCAGCATGAGGCTTAATTGCTTAAGATAACAAATTGAGCTTAAAGCGTTTTCCATTGTGGTTTTGTTTATTCCTTTTACCCGCCTATTTATTTATTTATTTTATTACATTTTTATTGATTTTTCCCTATAAGTACAACTATAACGCTACAATCTAAGCTACATATACCTTATACAGAGAGTACTTTATCATTTGCTTAATACTACCTTATTACATAATATACTTATGAAGCATTTAGAACCTTGGATAAATTTCAATTACTTTGTTACTGCTACTATAAAAAATATCAAAACTATTTGGCAGATACGCCCACCTAGAGAAATACGGTTAATTAAACAATTTGTAATACATAAGTGCAATGCTTAATAAAACAGTTTAATCACTATTTCTTCTTTCGTCCTCTTCTTGTCTTAACAGTCTCAACTACTTTTGGAGCTGCAGCTCCTTTTTCCGAGTCAGACACTTCTTCTTCTTCACTCTTTGAGCTATCAAATCCATACATGCTTTCTTGCGAGGCCAGTGAACCATCTGAGTCTCTCCCAGTTTTCTGCTCTTTGCTTTTTTCCAGAAATTTTTTTGCTTGTTGAACAGAGTCAATCTTATACTTCTTATCTTTGATGCTGAAGCATAGTCCTTCCGGAGTATTCCAACGATAGATGATAGACTCAGACTGGAGCCAAGATGTCAGTTTTCCATAGGCTTTCCTTCTTTTCCTTATTTCAAATGGGATATCCTTCATCACTTTTACTTCTTCTCCCAGGATCTTCAGAGCTGCTTTGTTTGTGGTCCTAAGCACCACGTCTCTTGTAGATTTTTTGGAGAACCTTATCATAATTTCCCCAGGCAGGCTTTTCTTTTTAGTGTAATCTGGATAGGTTCTGTAAACCATATCCATATCGCTTTTTATATCCGCTGCTTTCATGTCTGTCACTGGTTCAAGTGCTTCACTTAGCAAATTTTTAAGGTCTTCTCCTGTATTTTCTGGCACATTCTGAAGTCTTAGGAAAAAATTCGATCTTTCCATTTGTAATTTCAAAAGCTGATCGTGGTGGAAGGCCTTTTCCTTCTCTGCCTTTTATAGTCTTACGTCTTGGTTTTTTACTGAAGTTTTTACTTCCAGAAGTTCTCGCTGCAGCTTCTCTGTGGATTTATTCGACTCTTTTAGTTCTAGCTGCATTTTGTCCATCTTAACGTTGAGAGCTGTCATTTGGTCCACTAGAGGTCGCAGTAACGAGGAGAACACCGCACTCATCTCCGTGGTATCAACCTTTGAACTCGGAGCTGTACTTCCTAGTTTGGGGGAAGGTTTCGGTTTCCCCGTCATTGTTGAGGCTACGCTCTTTGTTTATAGATAGATAAGATGAACGAAAGGAGCAAATTTTCAAACAGCACTTATGTCCTTCTAAGGTTTATGTCTCCAAGTGAGCGATGCTGCCATCTAGCAAGGCGGATGGGCTTTTGTTTCTGCAGTAATGCCACGTAAAGAGTCTCTTAAGTACGCTAGTCCCGGAGAGGGGTGGGTGGGTTTCACTCCTCCCGCCGTCTTCCCGCTTTGTTCTGCTTTTCTTACTTCAGACTCACGTTTTCTCCATGCGTAACTGTCAGTTCCAGCCTCATTGCTTCGCACTCTCTGCTGCTTCACGGATTTGCGCTTTCAGCCATATGGCTCCCACGGCGGGGGAACCTATGGGGGTGATGAAAAGGGATCTCAATCCCTCGATCGCCACCGTAGGGAGAGATCCCCTTCATGCCACCCCAGGCAGAGCCCCCTCACTGGGGGCTCTGGGGGCTCGGCACCAGTCCAGAGCCCCTTCTTCCCGCCAGGTACGGATCGCGCTCCCCGCAGTTGCGGAGGAGAGCATCCGCCATCATCGCAAGTCTTGCCGGAAGTCCCACCTATTTATGAAAGGCAGAGGAGTGTTTATTTTGCATCCAGTTCTATTTTGCGCAGGGCAACACAGCATGTCTCAGTCTGGGAAATACTTCCGTAATGGGTAGGACTGGGTGAGCCGATATGGATGTGCACAGCACGAATGCTGGATCCTGATGCGCTGTCTTTCAGGCCCAGTTCATACATTATGAAGGGGCGACGTGGCTCCTTCCCATGTTGTTCCAATGAAGCTCAAAGAGAGGTAATCATGTCAGCAGGCAAAGCCCAGTGTTTATTTCCTGTATCCATGTCAACCGTGGGTCTATTCTAATTGGAGTCTGGATCGCAGCAGTGAAGTGTGGTCATCAGCTATTAACAATCATAGTTAAACAGAACTTTCATGTTGACAGGCAGTCTCTCTCTTACTTTGGGATTCTAAGGTAAGCCAGAGAATGGCCATTTCTTCTTGCCTCTTGAAATCCCATGAGCCATTAGAAGTGGATAGCTAGAGTAAACAGACTTCAGTATGATCTCATACGACAGCACTTATGGTCCAGCTATTGGTGGGTGGAGTAGAAGCCCCTGTCATCATGGGTCAAATCTTTACTTTCTGAAGGCCCTGATCTTTGCTCTCCTATGCTTCTATGCAGGGGGGGGAGCTGAAACCGTTTAGGTTGGTCTGCCCTTGAAGACTTTTAGTTTACTGGATCCTAGAATTCTCTGGGAGGTTTACTTGTTGGTTTGTTGATCTGTGCAAAGAAAAGAAAGGGGGGAAAATGCAGTCTGTAGGAGGTGCATAATAGCTAGTCCATTAATTTCACCAAGAAGGAGAAAATTTTCAAACTGAATCCATAGGATACACATTAAGTATTTGTATGTGTATATGTGTGGAGGGGAAGGGAAGTAATGCATTTTCATGAATGTTTGGATACCTTCTCTTTACCTTTCCCACATACTGAATCAATGAATAAATAGGAATCAATACTATCCTAGAAACTGAAATCATGATACTCAGAGCCAGAGAAAATGGGATTTTGTAAAATTGTTTCCCCCCCCTAATTTACATGTCGTGTGGGTCCCCCCCCCTTATGTATTACTTTTTCCAGTTACCCTTCCAAATCTTATAATACTGACTCACATTCTGTGTTAAAATGGAGAACAGTAACGGCCAGCCCAACAACTGGGAAATCCCCACAGGAAAAATAATTTATTGGGTAGGACTTAGGACCAACTCTGGGAATTATGCAAATTCTGATCGCTTCCCTGCAAAACGAAGTGAAGTGGTGAACATTTTGCAAACTACCATTTTCTGCCTTTGAAACTCTCAGCATTAAAGGGGAGCTCTGTAGGTATTCTTCCTACACAGCTTCGACAACCCATTTACCATTGGCAAATGCAGGTCTTGATAGTTGTAGGCCTATTCTTGCTCCTGTATCCATAGATATGAATTCATGGAAGCAGGACTGTTTTGTCTGCCCCCCCCTTCCACACTATGCACAATGCAATCATCAGAAGGTTAGAACAGAGCCTCTGTGCATAGATTTGTGTTCCAACTTTGTGAGGGTGCATGAGAAGTAAGCCCAACAGGACCTGCACGTGTTCATGGCCACACGAAATTCTAACAAAGCATTTTTCAAAGTAAGTAAATGTAACTCTTCCCCTACCTGTTCACTGTTTCGCAACTTAGATTCCTTTTTTTTTTCTTCCCCCCCCCCCCTCTTGACCAATGGCAGTGTCCTTCACTTAGCAATTATTCATCTTCACATGGAATTGCTGAGGAACCTCTTAGAAGTGACAGCAGACTTCAGTGCTGACGATGTTCTCGATGTGAGAAATGACCTTTACCAGGTATGGAACATATGGGGAAGATGATCCCTACTTTGGCAACTTTGCTGTGTCTTTCGTAGCTGAATTAAATGTAATGATTTTTTTAAAATGTCTGTTGAAATCTGAGCAATTAATTTGTGTGAAGTTACGGTAGTTATGCGTTTGGGGGCATAGTGGTAGTGAGAACGGAATCTGATGTAAGCAAACATGAGGCAATTAGCTTCTTAATGCATACTTCTACTTTCCTGTTCAGCCTGCAGTCCTTTGGGTTGTCTTGGGTTAGTTTCCTGTCTCAGTACCAATGCTGATTTCTTCACGCCTACTGCCTCTCTGCATATCACACCTAATCCAATCGCACCTGCTGTTGTCTTTTGCCTGCTAGTGTCATTTGGCATCTGAAATCACTCCACTTTCCAATACAGAGGACAGATGGACTCACATTCTAGCTGTATCTGAAGAAGTGAGTAGTGACTCACGAAAGCGCATACACTACCACAAATTTTGTTAATCTTTAAGGGCCTACTGGACTCTTACTCTTTTTTGCTACTTGGGTTAGTGTGGTTTTGCTTGGCAACATTATGTGTGTGGGGGGTGGGTTTAGGACCAAGATTTTAACAATCAGGAACAGGATTGACAGTGTGGTCTCTCGTGTCAGAAGTATTAAGATGGAAATCACACTCATGCTGCTTCTGTAGCATGAAGTTCACTTTTAGATTGGTGGTACTGAAAAGATCTCAAGGGCAGATTGTTCAAATGCCAAGTATCAGACAGACAGACACAAACAGATTAGGTGCTATACTTTTTCAGCTGTTACACTGAGTTTCTGCCTTGGTCTGTAGTCCTTGAACGCTCAGGTCCCATTCTGTAATCAGGACCTGTAGAGATAACAGACTCCAAGGTTACTTCCAACATTATTTAAGAGTGATAACTTTTTGCGCTTGAAGATGCTAAAGTCCTTGCAACCAATGGGTGGCTCTAATCATTACTTGTTGGCAGGTGCACAGACATGATAGTGTGAATGCAAATGTCATGTGGGAGGATGGGCTTCACACCACCTGTTTCCTAGTGCGGGTGGCAAGTTGCAAAATTCTGGAAGAACGTCTGGCAGATGAACATCTGTGGCATGTAGTACCTTTAACTGACTTTGGTTGAGTTGCCAGCTGTGCCCTTTCCTGGAAAAGCGTGGTTTGGCTATAATTATCCATGCTCCGATCCCTTCCAGGTTAGATTGTTGCAATGTGTTTTATGTGGGGATGGCTTTGAAGGTTCTTCAGAGACTTCAGTTGATCCAGGATGCTGGTGTCGATGAAATAAGATATTAGGAACATATCTGATTGGTGCTGAAAGAACTTGCTGGCTGGCAGTTCATTTTCAAGCACAGTTCAGAGTGCTGGTTCTTACCTTGGAAGTCCTAAATGTCCTGGGACTGGTGTATCTGAAGGACTGCCCGCACCCATAGGAACCTGTCCAGCCATTACAATGCTGTTCTGTGTGCTCTCCACTTTTGAGATGGTGGTGGTTAATAGAGTCAGGGCTTTCTTTCCTGTTGGGCCTTGGATATGGGCCTACTGTAATTTCTGATCTGCCTAGAATCCAGTTGCTAGTGATTTTGATTTTATTGCACTGTGAACCACTTCTAGAATTAATTTCCAAGCTGGCATAGAACTGCTAACAACTAAGTAAAATATAACTTTGCTAGGAAGATCCTGTAACCGGCGTGGCGTAGTGGTTAAGAGTGGTGGCCTCTAATCTGGACAGCTGTGTTTGAACAACGTTCAGAGCCATCCCCACATAAAACATGATTGGGGGACATGATTGATCCCTTAAAGTATTTGAAGGGCTGTTACCTAGAGGAGGGCAGGGAGCTTATTACTGTTGGCAGCAGAGGATAGGACTCGCAATAATGGGTTTAAATTTAGGGTGGGAAGGTACCAGCTGGATATTAGGGGAAACTTTTTGACAATAAGAGTTGTGCAACAGATGGAATCAGTTGCCTAGGGAGGTGGTGAGTTCCCCCTCACTGGCAGTCTTTAAGCAACAGCTGGACAGACATTTGTCAGGGATGCTCTAGGCTGATCCTGCATGGAGCAGGGGGTTGGACTAGACGGCCTGTGTGGCCCCTTCCAACCCTGATTCTATGATACCCCACTCCTCCTGCACATAAAGCCTGCTGGATGACCTTGGGCCAGTCACAGTTCTCTCAGAACTCTCTCAGCCCCATCTACCTCACAAGGTGCCTTTTGTGGGGAGAGAAAGGGAAGGCAATTGTAAGCCATGTTGAGACTCTTTAAGAGCCAGTTTGGTGTAGTGGTTAAGTGCGCAGACTCTAATCTGGGAGAACCGGGTTTGATTCCCCACTCCTCCACTTGCACCTGCTGGATGACCTTGGGCAAGCCATAGTTCTGGCATAGCTGTTCTTGAAAAACAGCAGTTTCTTTCAGAGCTCTCACAGCTCTACCTACCTCATAGAGTGTCTGTTGTGAAGAGGGGAAGGGAAAGAAGATTGTAAGCCGCTCTGAGACTTCCTTGGGTAGTGAAGGGTGGGATATAAATCCAATCTCTTCTTCTTCTTAAGGGAGAGAAAATCGGGGTATAAAAATCTGCTCCTCTTCTTCAACTTGTCATATATTGAATGCATCTTGGGAGTCATCTCTCATGACGATCAACTTGAATTTGCGATCAAGTTGAACTTTCACTGGGTAGATTTTTTTTAGTTGTCTGTTCATTAGTGTACTAATGACTAGCATTTTGATGTTCATTTCTAGTTATTTTCTTCTTTTTAAACAGACTCCTCTACACTTGGCTGTCATCACAAAACAGGCAGGAGGGGTGAAAGCCCTGCTGAGAGCTGGGGCAGATGTGACTCTTTTGGATCGGCATGGGAACTCGGTCTTGCATCTGGCAACCAAACAAGGGGATGAGAAGGTGTTGAATGTTCTGCTTCATCACAAGGAGGCATCTCTGATTAAAGACCTTCCTAACAGTGAAGGTAAAAAAACGTCTCATGGGGGATTCACAGAATTTCTTGTTAATCTTTAAATATTTAGTGGTTTATGTAGGCCATATCATGGTATGGTATCCTTTAATCAACAGTCCTAGTCATTTTCTTTAGCATAGATTCATGATTTGTCCAAACCTCGTCTGGGCCCAAATGGTGAGAAAAACCAAATTTCATGGACTGCAGTACCCTTCATCAAATGGTGGGGAGGTCCATCAATGGCTACTAGCCATGGTCACAGAAGGGAGCCTCCATCCACAGAGGCAGCAGACATCCAAGTACCAGTGCTGGGAGGCAGCAGCAGAGGCGGTCCTCAACCTCTGTGCTCTTTTTTTGGCCCTCTAAGGCAACTGGGAGGCCACTGTGTGTGAGACAGGATGCTGAACTAGATGGACCACTGGCCTGATCCAGCAGGCTGTCCTTACATTCTTAAATGCATGCTGTATAAACTTGCAGCGTGTGATAGGCATTAAATTGCTTCATGTATCTAAGTAAGCATCGTCGATGACTGCTCTGTTAGTTCACTCTGCTTATCTGGTATGCTTTCCAAGATATACATAGAAATAACACAGGTGGTGTCTGTTATTTTATGGCCTTTCAAACCCACAGTTAAAAAAAAAAAGTTTGCTCTGTGTGTGTTTATCTGCTTGCTGCTATTTCACTTCATGTGTCTGATGAAACGGCGTTCTGATGCTGTGGCGCTCCTTTTGGGTTTTCTGCCCACACATTCCCCCCCCCCTCTTTCTGATGCTCCATGTTTCTGTCTTGCAGGTCTGAATGCTATCCACCTGGCTGTAGTGGCGAATAGCATGTCTTGTCTCAGACGCCTCATTGCTGCTGGAGCTGACGTCAACGCCCAGGAACAAAAATCTGGGAGAACTGCCTTGCACCTGGCTGTTGAACAAGGAAATATCTCCTTGGCAGGTTGCCTCCTCCTTGAGGTGAACACCATGAGGGCAAACACTTTTCTCTGGTTCCTTTCTTCTTCAAAGGAGGGACTGCTCTTCTTCACTGTAATCCTCCCACCCAAGTCAAAATAGGCAGCCCGGCCCACAGGCCAAAGCCAGCAATAATGCTGTTCAGGCATACCCTGTAAGCCAAAGTTTGATACCTGCTTTTCTTGGGCAGCATGAAAACAAGATAACCTGTCTACCTCTTTCTTTTGCCAAAGACTGTTGCGTGCTACACATGACGGGGTGCAGATAGTGCACAACTTTTCGTTTAAACAATAATGACATTTCGTTCCTATCTTTTGATCCACTGGTGATGAAGTTTTCTTGTCTCTTGTCTCAAACCTAAGATACTGGAATAGCCCATTGGCTGTAGAATTATTAGCTGAGCATTTCAGCAGCTAAATCTTTAGAGATAGTTTCAGAGGGTAGCTGTGTTGGACTGCAAAAGAAGAACTAGATTCAAGTGCAGTAGCACCTTAGAGACTAACAAGGTGTAAGATCTGCATTCCTACTTGTACCTGATAAAGAGAGCGTTGACTCTTGAAAGCTTATACCCTGAAAATCTTGTTGGTCCCTTACAATGCTACTGGACTCCAATCTAAACCCTTAGTGTACACTATTGAAAATATCTTGAGTTCTAGGTTCAGTTATCCTGTTTCCTTTCTAATTTGAGAATCAAACCCTTGGACTTATGTAAGAAAGTGGCAGGTGGGTTTGGATATGTGATAGTCCCATCTCTCTCAGTAAAATCAGGTAAACCCATTCTTGACTTTTTTCTTCCTTCTTAGATTCAATTGGTAATCCTCTTTGTCCAATAATTAAGTATAGTTGTCTGATTTCTGGATTGGGAGCACTACATAATAAGAGGAGCAGATTTTTCAGGAGTGTCATCTTCATGGCTGCTCTCCTAAGCCATCCTTGATGTTCTGTGTTGGGGCCATACTGTTAGATACTATGTTAATGTTATCTTTTGTACACTTATACACTAGTATATGGAAATCATGTGTGTATGAAAAGGGCCATCAAGTTATGGTGACCCTGTAATGTTTTCAGGGGTTATTTCATAGAAAAAGAGGTGCAGGAGCTCATTAGCTATTAGCATAACTCATTAGCATATGCCACACCCTCTGACATCACCAGAAGTGTGTCAGAAAGGGAAGCAAAAGGGGGGGCATCTTCAAAAGCCTCCCCTTCCCTTCCCCAGCTGACCTGTCAAGGCAGGCAGTGGGGGAGAGTGAAGTGAGAAGGGCCCCATAGAATACAATGGAAAGATCGTGCTGCCACTGCCGTGCGACTCTAAACAGAAGGGGTTAAAACTTTAAACCCCTTCTTGCTTTGCTTCCTCCACAGGCCCGCTGGGAGCTGGGGGAGGGGCTTGCCACCGCTGCCATTTGTGCCCACTAGGGGTGTGCAAATAAAATTTTTTTGGCCTGATTCAGATCTGGCCAAATCGGGCCACATTTGTTCCAGCTGCTGAAGGACCCCTGCATGTCAGTTTTGGCAATACAAGCCCATTCAGCCAGCCGAATGTCAGTTTCAACTCCATTATACCCTGTGGGCCATTGAAGTCAATGGCAAAAACTAATAGGGTATATGAGGGGCTGGAGGAGAGGGGGGTTGAGGGAGAGGCTCCAAACTTGCAGAGTAGCTGCTGGGGCCTCTCCCTGAAAAATCCACCAACTTTCAAGAAGATTGGACCAGGGGGTCCAATTCTACGGACCCCCAAACAGGTTGCCCCATCTCCTCCATTGTTCTCTATGGTGGGAAAAAATGTTACTTTTTCCCCACCATAGAGAACAATGGAGGGAATGGGGGCAACCTGTTTGGGGGGCCATAGAATTGGACCCCCTGGTCCATTCTTCTTGAAACTTGGTGGGTATTTGGGGGAGAGGCTCCAGCAGCTACCCTGTTAGTTTGGAGCCTCTCCTTCAAACCCACTCCCCTCCAGCCGCTTTTTAAGCTGCCACCAAATTTCGGCAGCAATTTGGCAGCGGGCTGAATCTGTTGGGAGCACCAATTCAATCGAGTTTTGAATCAGGCCTTCATTTACCTGCAGGCTTTTTTACCTCTAGGGTGACTGAAAAATGTTGTAGAGGCAATGGCTGTACTAGGTTAACCTGCCTTTTTTTACAAACAATAAAACAGGGCGATGCTGATGTTGACAGCATAACGTATGATGGAACCACACCACTTCACATAGCAGCTGGAAGAGGTTCTACAAAACTGACAGCACTTCTCAAAGCTGCAGGTAAGGCCCATGGCTGGGAACAGGTCCTCACTAACACAGGGACAAAAAAAAAATCACAATGTATTTCAGAGACCATTGAAAGCCTAATGGACTTGAATCACTCCCCAGCTCATGTTACTGGATAGCCTAAATCACTGAGAAATTCAGCCCTGTCACCACTACTTCTTGGTTCTATCACTATATCACAGTGCCCCTTCAGTGACAGTAGAAGCCAACTGGCTAAATTTCTGTCAGGGTCTACAGATCTAGCAACTCTATGATATATCATTGTGGCTCCCTCATTAGCCTGCTGCTCACTTCCTTCCTGCTTCTTGGCCCATATGAGACTTCTTTCATCCTACTTTTTCCTTTAGCACCATTTTTGAGGTCTTTGCCTTTGTCTCACTTCTTTCAGCTGCCCTTTCTGTTAAACAGCCTCTGTAGTACATCTTTCTCTATTTCTTCAGTAGTACCCTGATCCTTAAATATGCTGAAGTTTCTTAAGATCGCCCTCTCTTAAACAGCTGCTTCGTCTCCCAGTTCATTGTCTCCTCTGACTTTTTATTTAAGTCTCGTTCTCTGCCTCATGTTCCTCTTTCCTGGCCCTGTGCCTGCTCTTCAATCTTCTGGATTTCCTCTGTTTAGCTGTCCTGTTTTTTAAGGCCTTTTCATGGTCCTCAGCTGTCCATTGTGTTAATCACAGCTAAACTGACAATTTCCCTTCCCTCACAGACTCAGGATTGGAAAGGGCTTTGCTTTGTTCCCTAAGTAACTGGATATCAGTTCAGCCAATCACGGCCAACAGCTTTACAACTACAAGGGCTCATTCTGCATCTAGTATTTGCTCCGCTGTTTTACCAAATCCATGTTGGAACAGAAATTCCCCTCCGCATTGCATGCCACTTTCACTTTGATTGATCACTGGATTTTATGGCACGCTGCTTTCACTTTGTTTGATCTCTCAGTTTTATGGTTACTGTCTGCATAGATTTATGGCCGTTTTATGGCCATTCGGGTAACCTTGCAGTCAGTACGGGGCGGGGTATTTGAATGTGGTTTTGAACCGCATCTTTTTCTGTTCCAGTGTGGGTTTGGTAAAACAACGGAGCGAATGCTAGATACAGAATGGGCCAAGCACAAATAATGCATCTATAATTGTACTCCATTGGAATAGAGTTAGAGAGATCTTCCAAAATGTGGCATTTGAGCTCCCCCTACTGGTTGAAGACAGCTGACAGCATGAACGGGGGGGGGGTGGAATTTGGCATTCAAGACTCTAAAAACATATTACTGTTTGTTTGTTCTTTAAAAAGGGGGGCAGCAATAAGAAACCTAAACACGATAGAGCCTTCCATCCAGAAGAATCTAATTTGGGAAGAGCGGGGGAATGCAACAAAAAGAATTTGAAGAACTAAAGGATTTTCTTTAAGGCCACTTTTTTCTTGATAAAACTCATTTGCTTTGTTTTCTTCAGATCCAGTATCATAATTTAATATTTTTGGGGTTTAAAAGGCTGACTCTTGATGATGCTCAGCGGTGGAATCCTAAAGGGCTGAGGATTGACTCACCTAACCTTTCACATTAAAAAACAAAACTATGTGCAATAGCATTTCCTAAGAGTGAAAAGCTCTCTTTTAATACTTCAAATATGCAACAAAGCTTGGGCAAAAGGGTATTTAGAGCACAATCCACTAGGAGGGGACCTTGCACATTTCAGTGGGACCTGCCCAGGAGAACGTCTCTACTTAGCTCCTTCCCTTTGAGTGTGCCCTTAGTTCTAAGTAACTGGCGATGGAAAGCGTCATCAAGTCGCAGCCAACTTACAGTGACCCCGTAAGGTTTTCAAGGCAAGAGACAAAAGGAGGTGGTTTACCTTCCCCTGCATAGCAACCCTGGACTTTCTTGGTGATCTCCCACCCAAGTACTAACCAGGGCTGACTGCTTAGCTTCTGAGATCTGACAAGACTGGGCTAGCCTGGGTCATCCATGTCAGGGTTCTAACTAACTGACTAAGTAAAATTAAGACACACAGATGGCATGGATGTTCTCTGGGGGTCTCACCTGCCTATTAATCTAGAAGAAACTACTGTAGGGAAGCCATTGGGGTCTACTGTAGGTCTGGAGAACCTCACTGTAAGATACTGTGCAGTTAGCCCCTCCCTTTGCCACTGCTTCTTGCACAGGCACAAAGGCCCTCTTGTGGAGAGAAGTGGGAGTGTTACGGTTTTATGCTCCTTCAATCCCTGCCACTCTGAATACTCCATCTAAGTGCCTCTTCCAGACTGAATGGGAGATTTCCTTCTGAGTTGATCTCCCTTCCTGGTGGAAACAAATAAGCTAAGCGTCTTTGCTTGCAAATGCCTTACGATACTGACGGTGGAAGGCAGTGACGGAAGTTCATGATCTTTTACTGTTGTGTATCGTGTAACTGTTAAGGTGCAAATCCCTACATCGAGAACTTCGAGCCACTGTTTGAACTAGAAGATGTGAATGAAAAAGACAGTGAAGATGAAGGGGCCGTCCCTCGAGCAACGCCTTTGGATATGGCAACGAGCTGGGAGGCAAGTGACCTTTGGTGGCACATTTCAAAAGCCGGTAAAGCCTTCATTCTAGGGGCAGTTTACACACATCAGAAGTAGTAGCTTCCCTCCACATAGAATCATTTTGGGGGGGAGAGTAGTGCAAACGTGAAACGCAGCCAGTGTGAAATACCCTAAATGTCTTGTTTGTTGTGAAAATAACAAGATTTTATCATATTTTACTTCATTTATACCCACCTTCCTTCCTAGTGGGGAGCTAAAGCAGCCTATATCATTCTTCTCTCCTCCCTTTAATCCTGGCAATAAACAAGTCCAGTAAGTTAGGCTGAGAATTGTGGCTAAGGCCGAGGTCATTCAGCAGCGTTCCTTGGCAGAGTGGGGATTCAGACCGGGGCCTCCCAGGATCCTAGTCTTAACCATTACACCACGCCAAGAAGTCCCTCATTGTTTGATTTTTAAAAAAATTCATTAAGGGAAGCAATTGTAGAGTTGCCATAATGGGCGACTTTTAAGGAAGCTCAGCAAAATGGACAAATAGTAGATTCCACCGTCTTCCTGGTGTACCTGCATGCATGGAAGGGCATTAGTAGAGAATACATTGGAGCCCTCAATCTTCCCTAGCTGTCCCTTGGGTAATCACCACAGCACCACACCACAGCATCACCACGTGTCCCTCCCATGTACCCACCCAGCTGTCCTTCTCTTCTTCCGGCGTCCACGTCCTCCATGGCAACCCTGGATATGAGTCATTGGTGACCCTGGGAGGGGCAGCTGGATGGGTGCAGACAGAGGCCATGGCAGACAGGCAGACAGGGGAGGAAAAGATCTCAATTGATGCCAGTGTACAGTAGTGGCTAAAATGTCAGACTAGGATCTGGGGGGCCCAGGTTCAAATCTCCACTCTGCCATAGAAGCTTGCTGGGTGACCTTGGGCCTGTCACACACACTCAGCCTAATCTACCTCACAGGGTTGTTGTGAAGATAAAATGGAGAAGGGGCAAATGACGTTGTAAGCTGCTTTGAGTCCCCATTGGAGGAAAAATGGGGTAGAAATATCTAAATGAAGAAATAAGTAGGGTCATGTCATAGGCTGATCCACTCTGGTGTGTGTGGTAGGAGGTAGAAAGGTTTCTGTTGTTTCAAACAGAATTTCAGAAGGCATGCACACCGGTGTCTCTGCCATGCACCTCTTCCTTCTCAAGCCCTGTACATTTTCCGTTCTTGTGAAAATACTCTTGAATGCTACAAAAATCCAACCACCTGGTGAACACCTTCCTCCCCCCTTTTGTCCAATAGCATAAGACACTTGGACTGCTATTCAATCAGATTTAGTTGAGCTCTGGGAGAAAATAAAGCAAACCAAGAGGCTGTGGCCACTAAGGTTACATCTTCAGTTTCTCCTTCACCCAAGGAGATTTCTGAAATCAATGAGAAAACGGTAGCCACAGCTAGAAACCAACCATGCACTTTCTTCAGGCTTTCTTAAGGCATAAGTTGTGCCGTCTGTGTATCTGTGATCCAGGCCCTTTTGAGAAAGAAAGTCCACTATTGATGACGACATTTTCAGATTGCTCAGGGCAAATAGGAGAGGCACCAAAATCCAGACTTCTTTGATCTTTGCTGCAAACTGCAGCTAATAATAATAACTGTATGCAGTCAAATCACAGCCAACTCCTGGTGACCCCAGCACCACAGGGTTTTCAAGGTGAGAGGTGAACAGAGGTGGTTCGCTATCGCCTTCCTTGGCAGAGTCTTCCGTGGTAGTTTCCCATCTAAGCACTGACCCTGCTTAGTTTCAAGCTATGATGAGATCAAGCCTAGTCAGGGCTATTCAAGCTGCTAACTGTAGCTACGGTTGTAAAAATGCCCATGGGAATTTCATCCCCGAATGTTGCAAAGCAATGGAAACTTTAAGATACATTTTGGTTCCCAGTTAGGCTTTTCAATACTCTGCAGTCTCAGAGGAAAAAATGGTACAAAGCACTAATGAATTAAAATGAAGGTTGCATTTTCTTTTTAACACATGCTACAAGCTAAACTGCTGCTTTCGAACAGGTGTATGATATCCTGAACGGCAAACCTTGTAAGTCAAAGGTGGCATCTGATGACCTATCGACACAAGGTAAGAAGGCTTAACGGGGGGGGGGGGGGACCTGACCCTGCATCCTGCTCTAGTGCAAGGCTTGTTTGCTGTCGCAGAGCAGGGATTTCACTGTAAGCAATTCATTTTCTGTTTGAGGCATACTGAGATTTGCACAGAACAAAATTTGAGTCCAGTGGCACCTTTAAGACCAACAAAGTTTAATTCTGGCTATAAACTTTCATGCACATGCACACTTCTTCAGATACACTGAAGCAAGACTTCCTCAGCCATTACATATTTGGGGGGGGGGGTGTTAGTTGCCAGGAAGAAATTTGTACAGTGCAGGTTGGTTTAGGAGGAAAGTAAGCCCCACCATAGGCTGGGTGGGTTGGCATAAATTATTTTTGTTCCATACCAACTGTGCAACCTACAATTATTTTTGTCATGGGTGCATAGAAAGCTGCTTCCTGTCACAGTAACTTCTGCTGCAAGTTTCCTGTTCTCTTAAGTGGTTCTATCCATTCTCTCCCTTGATGCCCCTTACGCTTTGCTCAGATTCTTATAGAAGAGCCGCACTGTGCTCTCTCTCTCTCTCTCTCTCTCCCTTCAAAAACTTCTTTTCCATTTGCATTACTGTTCTTGTTACATTTTGTCCCACTGTTTACCTAAAGTACTGAGGTCAGTGTACATGGTTCCCTCCCCCTCCCCCACTGTATCCTCATAATGACTTTGTGAGGAAGATCAGGCTGAGAGCTGTTAAATGTGAAAATGGAGGTTTGTCCTGATTTGTGAGGTCCCACGAACCACAACAAACTTTCCCTGCTTCACAAACCATTTCATGTTTGTGAGATTCGTGGATCTTCCCTCCCTCCTTTCTGCTGGAGGCAGCTCCCCAAGGCCAGCAGAATGGAGAGGGTGGAGGTTGATCTTCCTCCTTTCTGCTGTCAGTGGTTCCCCAATGCCAGCAGAATTGAAGAGGGGGGACAACTTCCAAAAGCCATTTAAAGGGAGCGTTCTCTTTAAATGGCTTTTGCAAGCAGGCACCGTGCAGGAGTGGAGTCCAAGTGGTGAATTCACTCAAGTGGTAAAATGTTAAATTTACTGTGGTGGTGGTGGGGGGGGGGGAGGAGGAGGAGGAGGAGGAGGACGACGACCCTCCACATGGTTGTTGGGGGTTCATGGTGGGCAGTGGGGGGCAACAAGAGGCATTGTAGCAATTTGTCTTGCCACCCACTTTCAAGGATTCCCTTTAAATTGTTTTTGTAAGCAGGCTCCATGTGGGAGTGGAGTCCAAGCAGCAAATTCACCACTTCTGCCTCCTCCTCCTCCTCCTCCTCCTCCTCCTCCTCCTCCTGAGGCTCGTGAACCACAAACTGGGCCTGGCTCGTGCCGAATTTCAGTTCGTAATTCGGTTCCTGCTCATCCCTATTGGTAAATTGTCCATGGCCAACCAATGAACATGATGGTTAAATGGGAATTTAAATTTCTACACTACACTGACCAACTATTTATTATCTTTGCCTTTCTCCTCCTCTTAGCAGAAATTTAGACTGGATCTGTTTTTTCTGCTACGTCAACCTGTAGAGTACTAAATAATCAATTGGTATAATATATAATCTTAATATTATTATTATAATCTTACAGGACCATTCCCTGGCCAAAATGCTTTAGTTCTTTTTTACTGTTTCAGCAGCTCTAAGATGTGGTTTAGGCTGAGAAAGAGTAACTTTTCCAGGCCTACCTATCAGCTTTATGGCTGGTTCTCCCACATCTAAACCCAACAACCTAGCTATTCTCCCTTCATGACAGAGGTAGCTAATTGACAGCAATCCTAGCAAGGTAATTTATTCAGCTGTACAGGCCAGGTGATATCCAAGGGGCATTAGATGGTGAAGATTGTGAACACAAGATGAATTTGACAAAAAAAATTGAAATATATTTAAAGGTATCCCTTTTGAATATCCCCCCCCCCCATTTCAGAAGGGTGACATCATATCCTCACTGCACCCACAGAAGCAGTTAGCAGGAATTCATTCCTGCCTTCAGTTGGGATAAAAATGGACTAATACAGCATATCATTTAAAACCGCTATCCGGCATCCATCAGGGAGGGGCTGCGGCTCCGTGGCAGAGCATCTGCTTGGCATGCAGGAATTCCTGGGTTCACTCTCCAGCTAAAAGGATCAGACAGCAGGTGATGTGACAGACCTCTCCCTGAGACTCTGGAGAGCCACTGCCAGTCTGAGTGGACAGTACAGATCTTGCTGGACCAATGACCCGATTTAGAGCAAGGCAGCTTCATGTGTTCATTTTTAACTTAGAAAGTTTGTTGTGCTGCAGGCTCACTTGTCGTTTTCCTTGGCAGTCTGCTTTACGTAAAAGTATTTGTTTTCGTTTGAGAAGTGATGGGGGGAAAGAGCGCAGCCCATGTTCAAGTGTATTCCAAAGATAGCAGTGCCTGTAATTATGGAAATTACATGTGTTCTTTTTCACCTTTTGCAGGGAACATGAAAGAACTGAGTGAGGAAGTTAAATTACAGCTTTACAAGATGCTTGAAGTACCTGATCTAAACAAAAACTGGTCCATGTTGGCTCAGAAACTGGGCCTAGGGATATTAAACAGTGCGTTCCGATTGAGTCCTTCTCCATCAAAAACTCTTCTGGATAATTATGAGGTAACTTCAGTAGATCAAGCCAATAGCCACTCGGTCTGGGTATCTTACAGCTATTCTAGTTGTACATAACCCGTCTGTGGTAACATTTCTCAGTTCTGCAGTTTTTACCTTAGAAGCTCCATTGATATCTCTGCCTGCAAGAGCTGTTGTACTCAGTTTCATGGAGGATCAGCCAACGCATGGATTCCCCTGTACATGATGAGCTAGTCCCATATTATCTATGTGTCTGTGAGGCTTGAAACTGGAAATTTACTCTGATCAATTGCTTCTTTTTAAGAGGACGTAAGGGCAGATCCATCCATTTTAGGATTTTTATGAGACTATTAACGTTGTAGTCTTAGCACAAGAGGGAAGGCACCATGGTATAGCTCTATCTCATCAAACCTCTAAAGTTATGCAGAGGTGGTACTTGGATGGGGGAAGGAAGACTCTGCAGAGGACGGGAATGGCAATCCACCACGGCTTCTCACCTGCCTTGAAAGCCCCTTGCTGAGGTTGCCTTGCGGGTTGTGACCTCTCACTACATTTACAGGTGCAATCTTTGCCCATGCTCCCGTCGTTAGACAACTGTAGATTTCCCCTACTTGTGCCCCCCCCCATCCCAGCATGTGTTCCAGTACTGAGATTCCCCTCTTGTATTCATTTTTAAAGACTCTTGTGGTTAATATTTCTACTTTCTCAGTGGAGATACAATTCCAGAGAACCATCCAGTCATCTAACAGGAAATGTGCCCCCGTGCAAGAACACTGACAATTGGGAAAGCAAGACTTGTCTCAGTGACATTAATTTTGATATGAGGAGGGTTTTTTGGTTATGCTTTTTCTCTCCTTGCTAGGTGTCTGGAGGTACAATAGGAGAGCTGGTCGATGCCTTGAGAGACATGGACTATCCAGAAGCTGCTGAAATTATCCAGAAAGCAATGTCCATCTCATCTAGCCAGTCTGACCAAAAGGAGACAAAAGGTGAGCCGCTTTCCCCTCCCGTGAATGCACAAATACTTTATGCCACTCCATGCAAACTGTAACAGCGTTTGGGCCAGTGTGTTAGTTTTCCACAGTAGAGGTAGTACTACAAGACAGAGTGAAATCTAGCTTCAGAATCCTGCCCAGCTCAGTAGGCAGCCTTGACAGAGTCAGCGTCTCTCACACTCATTCATACGCTATCTCTTCTTTAAAAAGTAAAGGTAAAGGTTTCCCTTGCTCAAAAGCCAGTCGAATCCGACTCTGGTGCTCATCTCTGTTTCCAAGCCGAAGAGCCAGCACTATCCAAAGACGTTTCCAAGGTCATGTGGCCGGCGTGACTAGACGCCGAGGTGCACGGAATGCTGTTACCTTCCCACCGAAGTGGTACCTATTTATCTACTTGCAATTTCTTGCTTCCAAACTGCTAGGTTGGCAGGAGCTGGGACCAGAGACGGGAGCTCACTCCGTCATGCGGCACTCGGGTCTCGAACTACCGATCTTCCAGTCTGCAGTTCGGCATCTTAACCACTCTTGTTAAACAAAAATGTCCCTGTGCATTCCTTAGAGGAAGGGTAGGATGCAAAAGTCTGCACAAGGGCCACAGGGACTCTGTGGCTCAGAAGTACAGCACCTTCTTGGTATGCAGAAGCTCCCAGGCTCAGTCCCCAGCATTTCCTGTTCAAAGGATCAGGTGGTAGAAAAGAGCAAGAGTCCAGTAGCAACCAACAAAACTGGTTGGAGTCGTTGTGAATCACAGCTCACTTCTTCAGGTACCCTGCTACAAATTTTGTTACGTCTTTAAGATACTACTGGACTCTTATTCTTTTCTGCTGCTACAGACAAACTGTCATGGCTACCCATCTTGAAAGGATCAGGTAGTAGGTGATGTGAATGATCTGAGACCCTAGAGCAGGGGTGTCAAACATGTGGCCCGGGGGCTAGATCAGGCCCCCAGAGGGCTTCTATCAGGCCTGCACTGGAACTGGCCATCTCCTGCTTCCAGTTCTGTTGCTGCTGCTGCTGCTGCTGCTGCATCATAGCTTGCTTCGCCAGACTCTCTCAATCACTCAGCCTTGTTTTCCCCTGCATCCTAGACTCATAACTCTGAGCATGAGATTTCTGTGGTGAATGTCAATATATCAAAAGCAGGTTTGGAGTTTACAGATACACACCTGAACAGCATACTCAAGATTGCAACAGCACAGGCATTTTGATGCAATAATTCAGAGCAAGAGGTGTCAGTTATCAGATACTGTTAAATAAACAAAATATATCAAGAGTGCTAATGTTTTAAGTATGTTTTTATTTTAAGTAAAAAAAAAAATCTTTGTGTTTGTGTGGCATTACATTTTATGACACACATAGTCCGGCCCAACAAGGTCTCATTTATGTCAGATCCGGCCTCATAACAAATGAGTTGGACACCCCTGCCCTAGAGAGCCACTGCTGGGCTTAGTAGACAATACTGGTCTTGATGTACCAAACAGTCTGGTTCGCTATACGGCAATTTCATGTGTTGAAAGTGACAACCCACTGCCTGAATTGGGATGTTCTCCTCTCAGAGCCTTCCTCTTAGGGAACATTCAGTTTATAGTCTTTCAAGGTTTTAGAAGTGGAGCTCAATTAACTGAGAGTCCATAGCTTCGTTTCTACCGGGTAAGGGTTAAGTTAACCAAGTGCATCTTTTTGTTTTAATGCAAATGTGCTGATAAGCTTTTTAATTTCTTGGCCTGACATTGAATTTAATAGAAGCAATGCAACAGCCGTTAGAACACATTGCTACGTCTCTGTAGGTAGTCTAATTGCTTCCCAGACTGGCTGGTCCTCTGTTCCAAGTAGATGCTTGACTTCTCGCATCAGAAAAAATTACAAGACGGGGGAATGCAGTTGGGGCACTTTGGGAAGCTCAAACACCAACAGAGGGACACCCGAGGACAATCAAAGAGGGGAATCTTCAGAGCACAAGCAGCTGCTCTTACATTGAGTCAAGTCATTGGCATATCAAGCCCAGTCTTTCTTGAGTGGGCCTTCAGGCTTTGGGGAAGTGGTCTTTGCCAGTGATATCTCCTGAGCTCCAATAATGGGGGGATGCCAGGACTGAATATGAGACTTTGGCTACTAAACATGTTCTTGTCTGCTGAGCTGCCATCCCTCCTCAAGAGCCTGTGGGAAAACAGACTGACTGCTAGCAGGCATAGAAAGAATGAGCAACCTTCACTTTAGGTGGAGTCAGGCAGAAGACAAAGAGCCTAAGCATTGTTCTGTTTAACCAGTTATAGTACAAACCTCTGTACCATATTAGTATTTTTAAAAAAATCAGTCTCCATCATAGTCTCCTTTTTCCCCTGCTCAGGTGAAATCTGCTGCCTCAACTTCCAAGACGCTGAAAGCATTTGTGACAGTGGGGTAGAGATCTCCCTCCGCAAACTCAGCTTTACGTATTCTGAGTCTTTCACCAGCGAGTCACCCGTGACACTTAAGAAGCTGGCCCCGGGATACAGACAAGACAACTTACTACAGGGCAAAATTGAAGCCACTTAATGACATGGAATGGTTGAGTAACGCTCTCTGCAGAGAAAAGGAAGTGTCTTTAAAAAAAAAAAAAAAACCCAAAATGCACTAGAAGAAAAGGGAGGATTTTTCAACGAACAGCAGTTGGATTCCTATGAAGTGAGAAGATCAGGATTAGCATTTGAGTGCATTTTCTTGTTTCCTTAGATCTTTATTAAGCAATATAAATTTAAACTGCCTTCTTGAGGCTCAGTGAAAGTTACGGAAGAGACAAAGGCCGTGGTCCAAAAGCTGTGAAGCACAAAAGAGTCACAGAATGTGGTCAAGTTAGATACGCTGGGAAGTGTCATGTATATTTTAGTAAATGTATTTAAATTTTCGTTTGGTGCCTATAAAATGAACCAGGCTCAAGCTTTTTTTTTTTTTTTCTCGCACTGTTTTAGAATATATTGTAAATATTTGGGGGTTTCAATTACTGCTGAGGAGAAAAATTCTTTTTAAATGCTTGGGGGTTTTTTATTCTACTTTTATAATAAAAAAGCAAAACAGATCATTTTCCGTATTGGTGTGTTCTGGTGCTACTGTAAGGAGGCTGTAGGGACTTGGTTGCGTGAGGCACTCATAATAGGAACTGAGTGAACAGTAGGCGCGTTTCCATTCAGTGAGATCGCAGCATGGGCAAAGGCTAGTCCACACCGAGCCTGCAGTTGTTTTTTCCCCACCAGCACAACCCAGCAGATGACTGATTAAGTACTGCGTCTCAAACCTCTTTGAAATGGTTAAAAATTCAAATGATCTGTAATGACAGAATGAACTAAATGCCTCCCCCACCCCCAGTGAGAACATGAAAGATTTCTGTTTCTAATGAGTCAGGCAGGCCTGACAAATCTGTCCTTGGTCTGTATGCACACTTTCCTTCTGACTTTCAGAAAGACCACGAGTAAGGGTGCAAAAGTTCTTGGGGAAACGGGGGGGGGGGGGGGGATGAGTGAGAGGAAGAGCCAGGTAAACACATGAGAAGAAAGACCATGCTGTCTGTGGCCCCTTTCTCTCTCCTTTGTTGCCTTCCTTCCAGACAGTGTTTGACAGATGCCAAAATTCAGGTCTACCTGGAAGCCACAGCTGCTGACTTGAATGTCCTTTCTCTGCTGCTGGCTGCTGTTTGTAATGACGGGCAATTTTGCTATTGGGGGGGGGATTATTCTGTGTATGCTCACTACTTCCTTCCCATCTTCCCTTTCTCAGCCAAGGCGCCTGCATTTTTATCATCTCTGACCACTGGTGTTTAGGCTTCCTGTAGTACTTTATGCCAGACCCATAGCCAGGATTTTTTTTGGGGGGGGGGGTAATTTAAATTTTTAAGGTGGCAGTTAAATTATACTTAAATGCAGGGGTCCTTTCATAAAAAAAGAGGTGCAGGAGCTCATTAGCATAACTCATTTGCATATGCCACACCCCCTGACGTCACCAGAATGACGTCATGGGCAGTGTGTCAGAAGGCCAGACGGGAGGGAGGGGGAAGGAAAGAAGGAAAGGAACAGGAAGGAAGGTAGGTAGGTGGGGGAGAGAAAAGAAAGAAAGAAAAAAAAGGAGGGAGGGGGGAAGGAAGAAAGAAAGGAAGGAAGGAGGGAGGAAGAAAGGGGAAGAAAGAAAGAAAGGAACAGTAAGGTAGGTAGGTAGTTGGGAGAGAGAGAAAAGAAAGGAAGGAAGGAAGGGGGGAGAGAGGGAGGAAGAGGGGAAGGAAGGAACAGGTAGGTAGGTGGGGGGAGAGAGGGAAGGAAGGGAGGGGCGCTTCTCCCCACACTGGGGCTGGCTTTCCCTCCCCCCCCTTGCTTGGGCCTGAGTGGTGTTAAGCCACTCAGGCCCGGCTTCTCCCTCCCTTGGGCCCAGGGAGTGGGGTGAGTGGGGGAGGGAGGGGGGGTGAGTGGGGGAGGGAGAGTTTTTTTCCTGGGGCCGGCGGCCAGCCGCGGCCCCACGGAAGGTGACTGGGGGTGGGACGGGGCTCGTTTGCGGGGCCGGCGGCCAGCCGCGGTCCCGCGGAAGGTGGCTGGGGGCGGGACGGGACGGGGCTCGCGGGGCCGGCGGCCTGCCGCGGCCCCGCGGAAGGTGGCTGGGGGCGGGACGGGGCTCACTCGCGGGGCCGGCGGCCTGCCGCGGCCCCGCGGAAGATGGCTGGGGGCGGGGCGGGGCTCACTCGCGGGGCCGGCGGCCTGCCGCGGCCCCGCGGAAGATGGCAGGGGGCGGGACGGGGCTCACTCGCGGGGCCGGTGGCCAGCCGCGGCCCCGCGGAAGGTAACTGGGGGCCGGACGGGGCTCGCTCGCGAGGCCGGCGGCCGGCTGCGGCCCCGCGGAAGATGGCAGGGGGCGGGACGGGGCTCACTCGCGGGGGCGGCAGCCTGCCGCGGCCCCGCGGAAGATGGCAGGGGGCGGGACGGGGCTCACTTGCGGGGCCTGCGGCCTGCCGCGGCCGCGCGGAAGGTAACTGGGGGCCGGACGGGGCTCGCTCGTGGGGCCGGCGGCCGGCCACGGCCCCGCAGAAGATGGCAGGGGGCGGGACGGGGCTCACTCGCGGGGCCGGCGGCCTGCCGCGGCCCCGCGGAAGGTAACTGGGGGCCAGACCGGGCTCGCTCGCGGGGCCGGCGGCCGGCCGCGGCCCCGCAGAAGGTGGCTGGGGGCGGGACGGGGCTCCTTTGCGGGGGCCCCCGGCCCCTTCTCTCCCGGAGCGGCGCTCCGGCTCGCTCCGGCCCCAACGGAGCCCTGCTTAAATGAATTAATCTGAGTGCCTGTCTTTAAAGGGGGAGGTTCCAGGCCTGTTTCTAGCCCCTCCTTTCAAGGGACAGGGCAGCGAGTCAGTTCCTAAGGAAAAAACAGCTCAGAGGGCATATAATTTTCTTTAGAAGGCATTTGAATGCCTTCTCAGTTCCCTTCCACGGGGCAAGAAAGCTCAGAAGGGCACTCAAGAGTGATACCTTCAGTACATGTCCAACAATCCCCCTTTCCGCTAGCCCAGCCCTGCTGTATACCACCTAGGTCATGGCGAGTCTTTCAAAAGCATTCCCATGAGCCTTTGGGAAACATTTTGCATGTTTCCCAAAGGCTCATGGGAAGGCTTTTGAAAGACTCGCCTTGACCTAGGTGGTATACAGCAGGGCTGGGCAAGCAGAAAGGGGGATTGTTGGACATGTATTGAAGGTACCATTCTTGAGTGCCCTTCTGAGCTTTCTTGCCCTGTGGAAGGGAACTCAAGGGGAGGGAAGCCTGAGGGCAAGCCGTGGCACTCCCACCCTGGCTACTGCCAGCAGCAGTCTCCTCAAAAACAAAGTTTCTGGCCTGGCTATTTGTGGGGCAGGGTGTTTAATTAAGGGGGCGGGGCCTTGAAATGCCCCACTGTAGCTATGGGCCCACTGTATGGGTGTATCAAATCCCCAGTCTATGTGTAGGGCAACAGATATTCCTATCTAAAAGACAGATTCTTAACTCTTCCAATCCAGAGGCATGGAATTTAAGGCACAGAAAGCATTAGATATTCAATGTGCTTCATTTCACCGGTCTCAAAGGCCCTCGGCTGTCTTTGAAAAGTAATTATATTCTAAAAGATGTGAAGATCTTACTCTTGGCATCTGCTTGCTGGCTAAGAGCCTCACGTGTACAAGAAGCTGCCACAAGAACGATGCTTAACGATTCCATTTTGTGCATCCCCAGGCACTTGGGTTATGTTCTGGCAAACGCTTCCTGTTTCCATTAGGCCTTCCGCGCCACTTCTTCAGGGCTTTCCTCAGGAAATATCTGTCAGTGATGTTAAGCTGAGTGACTTTTTCAGCTCTGTGACACTAGTGCTGTCCCAGGGATGGAACAATATGATCCTTTGCTTCTCCGTGAGAAGAAATCCATTGTCACTGAAGGTCCCTGGGATGTCCCCAGCGTCCAGCCAGACAAAAGGAGTGATGGCAGCAGTTTCCAGGACAAGCCGAAAGTGATCTTGCTCTTGGGAAATGGAAACCTGAAAGGATGAGAAATGTTGTTCCACTATTATTCTTCTGTTTATCATTTATAGGAATTTAATTTACAAAGCGCTTTCTCGCATTTAATTATATATCTCTTCTAATTCTGTTTGCAGAAAGGGAGTGAATAGCACGTAAGATGTAAGAGAGGTCCCTTATATTAAAAGCCTCTTTTCATAGTCTAAAACTCATCTGCTTTTACATCAGCTTAACCCCCTCACACAAGAATCCTGATAATCATAATAGGCTGGTGAGAAGTGGTGAGAACACCCAAGAATCTTCCCTGCAACTCTGATTCCCAGGGCTCATTTCGTAGCAGGAGCTCCTTTGCATATTAGGCCACACACCCCTAATGTAGCCAATCCTCCAAGAGCTTACAGGGCTCTTCTTACAGGGGCTAATATGTAGAGGAGCTCCTGCTACGAAATTAGCCCTGCTGATTCCTCTATTTAAACCAGTGTTATGACCTGGTTCAGGCATGTGGGAGAATGAGCCCAAAGGCTTAGCTGTGTTAAGTCTGTTGTGGCACTCCCACTCTAGCCACGTCCACAGAGATTATTTCCCCCAGGTATATTGTGGTTAAGAAGAAGGATTTTCCTCCCTGCTTCCGCACAACACCATGCTATTTTCATACAGCTCATTGGGGTTTCCCAAACCTGCTTTGTTTTGAAGTTTTGGGAAAGAGCAAAACATTGGTTTTATGTAGGAAGGAAACTTCTGGTTTTCCTAGTTCTGCCCACACAGCAGCCATTTTCTCCACAATGGCTATTTCCTCCCCATGGCATGGGGGTGGGGATTGGTTTATTCTTTGTAACTGGCAAGTTGAATATCGTTATAGTGTTTTTGTTTGCTTGCTTTTGTTTTTTCCTGTCAAGTCACAGCCGACTTATGGAGGCCCTGTAGGGTTTTCAAGGCAAGAGATGTTCAGAGATGGTTTGCCACTGCATGCCTCTGTGTAGCAACCCTCAACTTCCTTGGTGGTTACCCATCCAAATACTTACCAGGGCTATAACCCTGCTTAGCTTAGATCGGGCTATCCTGGGTTATCCAGGTCAGATATACAGAGATGTATACTGTTATAATACAGGTAAAAGGGTCTCTGAATTCCCAGCTTTATTATTTTTAAATTGAGTCTTTAGCACCATTTGCCGTCGAGATATATATTGGGAAAGGTTAGCTAGAGGAGAGCAGTATGACGGTATTCAATTGCCATTAAAAAACTTTTGGAAAAGCCCGGATAGAGCAGGGGTGGGGGAAGAGGCTGCAGCCAGGGATTAGAGCAGGAAGAAGTAAGGGAAAACCACACGTGCCTGTCCCTGGGTGGAAAATACGTCTGTGATGAGCAGGTTACTCCTTCCTTTGGCTTGTTTCATAAAGATCTTTGTAACATCCCCCACCATCACCCGGTATATAAAATCTGGCCTCTGAAGAAGTGAGTTCTGACTCAAGAAAGCTTAGGCTGAAATAAATTGTGTTGCTCTTTAAGGCACTCCTGGCCTCCTGTGTGATTTTGCAGGAATATGAGGTGGCGGAAAGTACCACACCACTTTAGCGTTCAGGTAGTGGATTCCAGCTTTGAATGTCCCTTCACAACTTTTTTTAACTAAGCTCAGCGCAAACAGAAAACTAGCAGAGGAAGGAGGAAGGTTCTACCCTTCTGTTTGCTTGCTGTGCTGGGTTGCTGTTGGCAGGGCAGTTTTAACATACCAGGGCACACCACTCTTATCGCTTCTTTCTCCGCTACCTCATTTACCTGCGTGTGTGAACCAGAGCTAAGTCCATTGTACAGATACACCCTGAAGCAGATGGAACATCTCGCTCAGTAGTGACAGCAACTATCCATGTCTTTTCCAGCCTACTGCCTACAACCCTTTTAACCAGAAATAGGCATTTCTATATACCTGCAAAGTAGCTGGTATACTGCTGATCTCTGATCAGCGGTTTTAGAGTTATTAGCAACCATGCATTCTCAGTGCTGATTAGGAATGGGCATGAACCTCATCACAATCCTAACTGCGTGACAAACATCTCCAATTTGTGCCCATCTCTATCCACGACCCTCCACGTGGTTATTGGGAGGTTTGTGGGGTTCGTGGTGGGAAGCAAGGGGGGGGGTGAGTGAGAAGGATCACTGAAATGGCTTGCATCCATTTCAGCCTG
Organism: Lepidodactylus listeri; assembly: GCA_029233225.1. NCBI lineage: Eukaryota > Metazoa > Chordata > Lepidosauria > Squamata > Gekkonidae > Lepidodactylus > Lepidodactylus listeri. Next base: position 29,181,391 of record JARCFY010000009.1, read on the forward strand.
TTGGCAGAAACAGATGCAAGCCATTTCAGCAATTCCTTTTGGTCCCCCCAGGGCTTGCACAAGCCATTTAAAGAGAACATTCGCATTAAATAGCTTTTGCAAGTGGGTGCTGTGCACGAGTGAAGTCCACGCAGCGAGTTCACCTGAAGGTTCATGGTGGTTCATAAGACCTCACGAACCACAAACTGGGACGAACCTCCATTTCCCCAGTTCATGCCCATCTCTGGTGATGATCCCATGGCCGTCAAGATGGCTGACCAAGGAAATCACTGAGCTGGCCTTGGTGGCAGAAGTCACATGAAGGATAACACACATCCACAGCAAGGTAGACTCTTGCTGTCTCAGCTATTATGTCTTACACTTGTAATTTTGCATTAAACATGGTAGGAAACTTCGTAACCATGGTGGAAATTCAGCAGCAGAACACACTACTTTAAAAGGGCTGTGGAATCCCCTTCCTTGGGATATAAAAAAATACACAACAGATATGTATGAGGACAATGTATTTCATACCTTTTCTTTTTTTAACTGTGCACATTTGCTGTTCATAATTTGTTCTGCTTCTCCTAGTCCAGGGGTGTGACCTTGGTGAACCTGTGGGCACTTTTGGAATTCTAACATAGGATGGTGGGCGCAGCCACAAAATGGCTGCAACGGGAGGCAGAGCGACTAAGAATGCAGGTAACAGGTTCCCTTAAGTGCAAGGGAGAAGGGGGTAATTTAAAAAACACATGGGAAAGGAGACTGAGAGAATAAAACCAACACTGTGGTGGCCAGTGCCACTGAAACATTATGTTAATCTACCCAGTCGATTGGATACCCAGTAGCCAGCAAATGCCCCAACCTACTTTCTAAAAATACTTAGTGGGTGCAAGGAAAGGTGTTGGCAGGTGCCATGGAGCCCGTGGGCACCATGTTGGGGACTGCTGTCCTTGGCAGAAGCAGGGATCTATATAGTGCACCCAAACCATATACCTAACCAATGGCAATCCAACTTCTCCCCTTCCTCCTCCTAAAATGTAAAGAAGTAATAAGGGCTATAAACATATTTTTTAAAAACTAACCAAAAGTCTGAGCCTCAGAATGCTGATTTCTGTGCTTGGCACCAAATTCCATACACAGCCCTGAGTCAATGTCCTTGTAAACATGCACTCTCTGTTGTGGCCCCCACACTGTGGAAAGGCCTGCCTGACAATGTTCAAGAAGGCTCCCGTGCTCCTGGTATTCCGCTAACTTAGTGAACAGAACTGTTTGGGAGAGCATTTATCTAAAGAAAAGAGCGGCACATTGAAATGGAAGGTGTTTTTACAAATCGGATGGGACTGTGTACAGTATGCATTACCTCTCAGCTGTAGGTATTATCCTGCTCTCACTGCGCCGCTTTCTATGTCCTGCATTGTTTAACGTATGTCTAATGCTCTCTTTCTGACTTTTGCAATCCTGGTCCTATTATATTTGTTTATTAGATGCACCATCCTATTAATTGCATTGACTAACACTGTGTAATCCACCTTGAGTCTCAGTGAGACTGGTGAGCTACAAATAAAGTAAATGCATAACTTTGTTAAGGAAAGGGCTGCATAGAACAGCAACAACCCTTCAAGTGCCTGACTTTCCAAGTGGGAAAAGTTTACTGGAACAAATCAGAAAGTAATTCTATGCTTACATTGAGCTGTGGCTTCTGCAGTCCCACCGCATCCTTCAACGAGGACAGGAAGTGGTAATTGCTCGGGCTGGACAGATTGCCTCCCCCTGCAAGGTAAAAGGTGATGACGCAGCTTTGCCTTGTACAGTTTCCACATCTTCTCAAGAGGTCAGCAATCGGCTCCTTATAGATGGCGATAGCACTTCCTGCTTTAATGTTCACACCCTCTTTGGCCATGGTACAGGTCGGCTCCATAGAACTCCAGGGGTACAGGCTGATCTTGGCAGGGGAAGGAGGAATATTAGGAAATCAAGAGAAGGAGATTAACAGACAACAAAGCTTCCATCAAGCTCAGATTCTCAGCTCATTTAAACACATCCTCAAATTGCTCCAGGTGAAATCAATGGGATTTAAAAAGAGCTTAGGTATGCTTAGATCATGCTCTTTAATTAAGACAATTATCCTTTGCTTTGGCATGCCAAATATAGCATGAGGGTAAATTTGCATGCAAATCTGAATGACGAGCTAGTTTGGAAAAAGTCCTCTCTCCCAAATACTTTTCCAACTCCAAATCCAGTGGAAGATGGAACTTACTTTGAGCGTTAGCTCAGCATCTGAGTGGAGATCTGAGACCCCGTATATATAGAATACATCTTCAGCCTCATGCGCCACGGGCAATAAAGGAGCAAAGAAGCGCCGAGCAAAATAATGGAGCATTTTCCATTTGCCGCCATATTCTGAGAAAGTTTTGAAAAGGGGAAAACATTAGCCATACCGTGCAAAGACCCCGTTGGTCCAGTAACCGACATAACAGAGACCCACAAAGAAAGTGTGTGTGAAGCGGGTACTCCCCCGAAAGCCAACAACGTGGGAGTAACCATATTATAATAAGCTGTTCCACCCCCATGGGCCTACCAAAGCAGAACAGGCAACAGCGGTACAGAAAAGGAGTTGTGTTGCAAAGACAGATGAATTGGGCCTGATGCTACATCAGCTATGAACCACTCTGTAGTCTTCAGACAACCACACTTTGAATAGTCTCTGTATCTTCCAAAATTACATGTCATCAAGTTTTGCACATCATTCAGAAGGCTGTTCCAATGCAGGGAAACCTGGGTTCTGCTAATGCTGGAAAGAGATGTGGCTCAGAGGTAGAACATCTGTATGGCATTTAGAAGGTCCCAGGTTTGATTTCAGCATCTCCAGTTAAAAGGATAAGGTAGTAAGTGACATGAAAGACCCAAGTCCCAGAGAGACGAGGGCAGCCAAAGCAGGTGGTACGGATCTCAGGAGACCAGTGGTCCAACTTGGCATAAGGCATTCATGTGTTCAAATCTGTCCCATGATAAACTATACTTGTGGAACTGTATCTGTCCCATGACTTGTGGAACTATATCTGTCCCATGATAAACCATCTTGTGGAACTGTAATGAAGTGTTGTTTTAAATGTTTTATATTGTAAACTTGTTTTATGCTGTTTTATGTTGTCAGCCGCCTTGAGCCGGTTGAAAAACTGGCAAGGTGGGATATAAATGGAACAAATAAATAAATAAATAAATACTGAGAACGGGCAGGTAAATGGGGGCTGTGTGGACACGGGAGGCAGGCAGCTATTCCCATGACTGTAGCTATGTTTTTCCAGACACTGCGATCAAGCCCGATGTGTGTGAATATCGCCCAGTTCCTACAGCCTTTCTGCATCTGCCTACAGGTATCCAAGAGGGTGAACCAGTCTGAAAACTGCTGCAAAAATGATGACAACCAAATGGTCAGAAGATGGCAACTACGTCTTTGCTTTTGGTTCTGTCTGGGCCCAATGCACTCCCCTCTGTTAAATCTCCAGTTGGGAAAAGCTTCCTGATGTGCTTTTGCTACAGCATTCTGTTTTCTTCACTTTTCCCAGCACACCTTTCTCTTTCTCTCTCGTAGGACCCTGCCTCCAAGGGGCGCAAGAGTTTGCAGTCATAGGAAAGGAAGCAAAATATTACAAGAAGCAGCCGAAATGCATTCCAGCCCCCTGCACTTTGTTAAGCTTTATGTGAATGAACCCCCCCCCTTCAGGGTGAATTTGCATACTAGCCCCACCCCCTCACACACAGCAGGTTGTGGGTTCACGTGATGAAACGTGCGTAGAATGAAACTGGTTTTGTAGACAAATACATCCAGGTGGGTTTATGTCTACTTGATCGCTGTGACCATCCATCTCAAAAGGTGTGTGTGTGTGTGTGAGAGAGAGAGAGAAGATCAGTGAAGCAAGGCACATTACTGTGGTGCATACACCCATAATCTGTTCTGTGTAGGTTACGTAGGTTACTGGCAAATCCAACAGCCTACAAAACTACTTGAGCACTGCCAGTTGGCATAGCACTTGATAGCGGGTATGCTTTCACTTTGAGCACATCACCTTTCTCCCATCTACAGAACCGTATTTCAAGCAACTCTATTATAGAAGAGGAGGTGGCCACTCAGCTCGGAGATAAACAACAGAAGGGCTATCGCATCTCTCTCTTCTTAAAGCACTCCCCGAACCTCTTGTCAAGAGGGGCCAGAATTATAGCTGTTAGCTCTTTCCCTCTCCCCTCAGGGTAATCTGTGAGCAAAACTTGAGTCATCTGATCGAGCAAACTGTGTGTCCTCGACCAAATATGTCAAGGTGACATTAGTAGGGTAGAGAGAAGCTGAGAAATTGCTATCGAGATTCAATGTTCCTCCCTGAAAAAAAACACACTGTGAGATGGCTAATGGAAGTCAAATGCAAAGCCAACGAAGAGGCCATAACCCAAAGCTGGAGCTATAATGGCATTACAAAGCAGACCAGGGACAGCATGTTGCTTTGGAGGAGATAGGCTGTGGCTCACCGACATCAAACTAGCAGATGTTAAGTACTGTCAGCCACTGAGTGCACGAGAGAGAAGGATCGCTACTCTAATGGATACCAGGAAGAAGGGGGCAGGTTACTGGATGGCACCTTATCGGTGTCAATCCCCCCCCCCCCCAAGCCAGTGAGGTATCGTGTTAAACTAGGGTTTGGGAGACCTGCATTCAAATCCCAACTCTAACACGAGACTCGCTGGGCAACCTTCAGCCAGTCACCATCCCTTAAGCCTACCCTACCTCACAAGGTTGTTGTGAGGACAAAATGGAAGCAGGGACAGCCACGTACAATGAGCTCCTTGCAGAAAGGGCGGGATAATAATACAGTAAATCACGTTCACTGCATTTATTTATTTACATTCGCCTTTCTTCCCAGTGGGGACCCAAAGCAGTTTACATCACTATCCTCTCTTCCACATTTATCCTCGCAACAACCTTGTGAGGTAGGTCAGGCTGAGAGTGAGTGACTGGTCCAAGGTTATCCAGCCAGCTTCCATGGCAAAGTGGGGATTTGAACCTGGGTCTCCCAGATCCTAATCTGACACTCTAGCCACTGCACTATACTGACTTTCACATATATGCATATATGCATCTAGAACAGGTTTTTCCCCCTACTTTCCCAAAGCATATATTTTCTCAAGAAGCACCTGCAGGGGGAAGAATCATGGTCCTTACTTTAAAGAAAGCTGAGCAAAGCCTGAACATCCCTGCAGTGGGCCTGGCCCCAGTGGCTGCAGTGCTCCAGGAGACCTTATTGTGCTATGGCTTCTACAACTCTGCTTCCTGACGCAGGCAGCCACTGCAGGCAGTGCAGGAATGCAATTCCCCCGAGGTTACAAGTGGCCACCGTCAGGCAGAGAAGCCAACCGAGAAACAAGAAATGCATCTCTCGCCGTTCAGACCGCAAAGCTCCTGCCAGCCCGTACAAGAGTTGAGCGCTAGTTAAATAGGTATTGCTTTAGGGTTTTTTTTCAACACACAACCCTAGGGAGGAAGAGTCTGTTCAAACCAAAACAAACAACTACATCCTGTGCAAAAGGGAAGCTTAAATCTAAGACTTAATTAAAAGCTCGGTTTTCAGTTCTCTCCTACCTTTCGCAAGTTGTCTATCAGAATGAGATGCTGGCTGCACAAGCTGTTGGGGGGGGGGGACATCTCAGGAAATATACCTCTTGCAAACACGCCTCCTAGCAGGTAGCAGCACAGAGCCAAAGCAACTGTTAGCATCTGCCCTTCAGCATCAAGCGTTACCCCACCTGGATTTATCACAGGCACTTGAACGGATTGTGCAAGACGCATTTCAGAATCTCCATATTCAAAGAAATGCATAACACACACATTACAAAAAACCCACAACTGCCAGTTTTGATTTGGCCTAACAAAACTTACCGAGAGAAGCCCAGGAAGGTCCCTGCCAGATATCACTGAGTTGCCAATACAGTGCCCCCATTGTTCGGCCCTCCCCATCGATTATCTCGCTTTGGCTGCGACGATAGAACTCTGTTTCCATCTTGATACACTGAGCCTGCATGACCTAATTCAGCAAAGTAGACCCCCCCCCCCATCAACATTAAGTTTTTAAGTAATTCTGAAACTGCAAAAGGTCTTGGGTCATTTAGAAGAAGAGACTGAATTTATACCCCGCCCGTCACTGGGAGTCTCAGAGCGGCTTACAAACTCCTTTCCCTTCCCCTCCCCACAACAGACACCCTGTGAAATAGGTGGGGCTGAGAGAGCTCTGACAGAAACCGCTCTTTTCAAGAAGACCTCTGACAGAACTATGGCTTGCCCAAGGTCATCCAGCAGGTGCAAGTGGAGGAGTGGGGAATCAAACCCGGTTCTCCCAGATTAGAGCCCACGCACTTAACCACTATACCAAACTGGTCTACACAGAAACAGACCACATAGCAAAATCTTTCCAGGGCTGACCCACTTCACCCCGGAGGGGGAACTTGTGCAATTCAATGCTCACATTTTAAAAATTCCCCAGTACACTCAAAATTAGGGTAGCAGGAAAAAAAAGATTAGGGTTGAACCCTTCTCTTTGACCTCTGGTCTTATAGATGCAAAGAGAGGGGGCTACAGCAGATTCTCTGCAGCACTCTGTGGCTATACATTTTCACCTCTCCAATTTTGGTCAATACTTACCTGGGTGAGGTAGATTGTATGTTTGAAGTTCTCAAGCAAGCGTGTTCCGTGAGGCAGCTTAAAATGTAGCCCGGCCTGTTGAAGCATTTCGTCATTGCCCTTAGCATGGTGCTGTCGATGGAGGGAGAAGTTGCTCGTGTAAGACCAGTCCTCCTCAGATGACACCTGTTGGAAAGCCAAACACATGCAGAAAGGAAGGGCACAGCAAACACAAGCAGAGATTACCCTCATGAACACTTGTGTCAAATCACGGTCTTTGCTGCAAGCACCATTCCCCACCCCTCCCCACATTTCCTCTTCTTTACATTTACTCTTCAACTCCACTTGGAGGTAGGCAGAACTTGTAGGAAGTTTGACAGCAAGAAAAAAGGGCATTGTGTGCACAAAAATATTTGTGTGTATGTGTGTGTTTATTTCTCTGTTGGAATGTTAATGGCTGAAAGCTGAGTTGGAAGCTGGCGATGGAAGGCTGCACAGGAAAATGCAGCTTGAACACAGAGCAGATTGGCAGGAGGGGGTGTCCTCTCTTTGTTTCCTGCTGTTTAAGTCTGCACTGCACAAAGTTTAATAAATACATTTATTTTTTTAAAAAAAATTAAGACATACAATTGTAAGGTTGCAAGCGTGTTGGGGCTGAAAACAGAAAACACTGATTTCCTTTTTAAAAGGAATTTGAGATATCACGCTCTTTCTCAAAACCCTGCTCTTAGAACTTCCAACATACTTCTAAGGGATCAACCCCTGGAGAAGGAATGTTCTAGCTGAAAACCCTTTGTCCATGTGCGCATACACACTTGCATGTGTGTGCATACTGGAATTCAAGGGTTGGTTGATTTGGGTAATTTTCTCTCCAGGAAGGAAAAGAGTAATTTAAGTTGACTAAACAATGGGCCACGGAAGCGCAATTCCATGATGAGCGTATGGCTGAGTGGAAGTCCGGGATTACTATTTCTTGACTCTAGTCACTGCAGAGCACTCAAACAGATTCTTATAATAAAACTGCACTTCCGGTTTCCATTGTTTAGATATCACCTCCCTGCTTGGGGCGCTGACAACTCAGAAGTATAATCTGTCTTTGGAACTTGTTTCTTAGACAGACTTGCAAATCTCTGGGCATGCACAAATCTGCCAAGCATCAGAAGAGGCGTCCAGGGGTTGGTAGCTTCATATGCCATCTGGATCTTAGCTCATGAGAAAGGACAGCCTGGAAAAAGAATGCATGTCAAAAGCTGATAAGGGAAATTAACTGCCAGAGGCCACTGTAAGACATTTGGTTTTTAAAAATGTCTGTCTAAAACAGATGACAAAGCCAAGAATCTGCAGTGGCTGGGCAGGCCTTTCCTTACCTTTGCCAGGGTGCTGAAGGAAGGCCAGGACTGAAAGCCGTACTCGGAGGCAAATCGAGCTCTGGGGTATGTGGTCCAGTCCCAGCAGTCATTGAGATAACTGTAGTAATGAGTATCTCCGTAATGGGTATCGTAAGGGTTATGGGAGAGCCAGCCTTCCTTAACCGTCTTCCATCCATTGGTAGGGCTGGAGGGAATATAAGGACGGCTCTTATCCTCCTGGATTTAATGAGAGGCAGTCCCATCAAAAGGGTGATAAAGCCATTCTATAAAAATCTTGCTAGAACAACTGAAATTGAAAAGCCCGAACTCCAAACCCCTGAAGTGCTGAGTCACTGCCTCATTCCTCTCTGTGCCCCACCAGTTTTTGCTTTGCTAACATACAACTAAATGTCTGTTTCCTGGAACCACAAGTTCAGCAACAAAATAACAATTCTCTACACTTCAGCATCCGAGGGCAAGCAATCTGCTGGGTTCCATTTATTGGTCGACCATAAAAAGGTCTAAGCAACGTGCTTGGGGGGGAGGGAGAATACAGATTGTGAGATAGGCACAAAAAGGAAATGTTCTGCATGGCCAAATTTATTTCCATTTAAAGATGCCTTCATCAGCATCTGTGGAGGGACCATCAAGGTCTTTCCAAGCAGTGACGTTCTAGCATAACCAACGCACAATGGTTTCCCGTCTGCCATACCAAGTGCTGGGAAAAAGCAACATCATTGCAACAGGTCCTACTGAGAGTCCAGATATCTTCTCTCCAGGTTGCATCGACTGCAGGAATAATGTATTTGTCCCGCACTCAACTCATGCTGTTTTGTTACTGGGGAACTATAATGTCCCCCCACCTCCAGCCAGCACACCCACTGCTACTGTGCTGATTCTCCCCAAGCTGACTGCTGTCTGTTAGCTACTGAGCAAAGAAGAGGACACAATTTTATACCCAGGAGCAAGAGACGAAGGATCCAGTAATCCCATCTATTGACAGAGTAGCATTATATTCATGGAATCCATCCTCAGCTGTGGTCTGGCTCCAAATCACTTTGTTACCTTACAGTTCCACTGGAACTTTTCAAGCTCTCCTGAGCAAGCAGATCTAATATCTTTATCTGCCCTTCCTTGTAACTAATGAGGGAGCCTGCCTGGTTCTGTATTAACGCTGCCATCTGAGAGACTGGAGTCCATCACAGTGTGAATGAGGCTTCAGAAGAATATTTTGTGATGGGTGTCTGTGTGAAACTGATAAGCAGCTTTTAATAATACTATTAATAATTACTTAATAATTTCTTGGGACATTTAAGTAAAATACATAGTAGATTACATTGTTCTCAGAACAGATGATCTGTCTCAGAGTATGTGAAGTTTTGCTGATAATGTTGTTCTTGTTTGGCTGAGTTCAGTCTCCCAAATTATACTGGGATGCCTTCACTACTAGAAATTCAAGTTCCAGCCCTCCTTCATCCAAATCTTTCTCATAAATGAAATAAATCAGCTACTAATTGGAAAAGAGTGACATATCCTTCACTCATTGTGCGCTAAAGTAACAGCCTGATAACCTTGTGGCAGTGCTTGCAGGAAAGGCAGTTCTGAGAATGCTGGAAGAAGACAGGAAGCCTCTTCTCTGTTCCCCACATGTATGGCTTCTCATATAGGCCAGTCTACATTTTACATGTACATTTTACATGACTACATGACAGTCTACATTTTACACAGAGTTGGACTATAAGAAAGACCGAGCACCGAAGAATAGATTCTTTTGAATTATGGTGCTGGAGAAGACTCTTGAGAATCCCTTGGACTGCAAGGAAATCAAATTAGTCAATCCTGAAAGAAATCAAACCTGTTCTCTGGAAGGTCAGATACTGAAAGTTACTTTTTTCCCCACCATAGAGAACAATGGAGGGAATGGCCTGTTTAGGGGCCTGTAGAATTGGACCTCCTGGTCCAATCTTCTTGAAACTTGGTGAGTATTTGGGGAAGAGGCTCCAGCAGCTACCCTGCGAGTTTGGAGCCTCTCCCTCAAACCCCCACCCCTCCAGCTGCTTTTTAAGCCGCCACTAAGTTGCCACCGAATTTTGGCAGCAATTCGGCAGCGGGCCAAATCAGATCAGAGAATTGATTCGGCCTGTAACTGCCTGATAGGGGGCCGAATGGGCCATTTTCGGGGGTGCACTCAGTTCGAACGAACCAAAGGCACATCCCTAGTACAGATACACCAATAACATATGCAAGCAATCCACTCATTTCAAACCAAAAAGGAAGACTAGCAATTCAGCAGAATGTGAATGGTGCAGGCCAGCTCAGTCTCATCAGATCCTGGAAGCTAAGCAGGACTGACCCTTGTTAGTTCCTGGATGGGACACCATCATGGAAGTCCAGTGTTGCTATGCAGAGGAAGGCAATGGCAAACCATCTCTTGCCTTGAACCTTTATGGGGTTGCCAGAAGTTGGCTGCTACTTAACAGCACTTTTCACCACCAGTCTACTGCCAACACCACCCCTCCCTGGTCAGGGCTTGTTCGAGATCCCTGCCCCCCAGGAGCAGCATTTGGGGAAGGGGCACTTTGGGCTACAGGTGGGGAAGAGAAGGGAGAAGGCCATGCTCCAGGAGCAAAAATCCTTCCACTCATGGAAATTCCCCACACCATTCTATGGCCCCAAGTAATGACAGTTGCCTTCAGTGCTGCTGCTGCCCAGGTCCAAGAAGTAATGCCTATTGCTTCCCATAGTACAGGTGGCAGGGAGCAAACCCAGCCCTCCAGTGCCCTTTTTGTTGTGCTGCCCTAAGCAGTAGCTTGGGTGACCTGGCTGGAGAACCAGCCCTGTTCTCGGTCCTCCAAAAAACGATACTTACAGCAAGAACCACTTCTCGGATGTTCTTTACATAAAGGGTCACATAATCTTTGGAATATATGCTCATTTTTGCTTGAGGAATGGAAAACCAGTTGCCTGCAATTGCAGCTTCATTTTCATTATTCCCGCTCCATAAAATGATAGATGGGTGAGATTTTAGCCTCTTTACCTGGAAGTTAAAAAAAAAAGACAAAAAGCAGAGTTTCCAAATGCTTGCCTGTTAAAAAAAGTAATACAGGTGAAGAAAGGATGTTATTAGGTAATACCTATTACTTGGAACATAATTTTTAACAATGTGTGTGAAAAACAGACGTTCAAAAAGACTTTTCCAAGCCGTTTCCACTCTCCAAAGAATAAGAAACCTGCCCCTATGAAGATACTTTCCAGTTCCTTTGTTCAATATGCAGGATTAACCGTTCCTGTACTGGCACATCTTTCAAGTGCTGCTGACACGACTGCTAACTAAAGCAAACCAATGGCACTGGCATTTACCCTCTTGAAATTCTCACCAGGGGAGCAGAAACGTTCAACGAAATAACAGCTTACTAAAACTATTGCACAAGGGACTGATAAGCAATTTTTCCCTTCTCCCCAAACAAGCAGAACTGTTGCTGGGGTAGCTCTCTCTTTCTCCTGGGCGGGCTTGGCTGCTGCCACAAAACTCCATCTCACTTCTCTACATAGATCCCAGAGAGAGCAGAGACCATTTCACACATTATGCGCCTGCAGTTTCCCAAATACAGAACACCACCCACCCACCCCGAGGGCCTTTAGCAAGCTGTTCAGAAGCATACTTGTAAAGCTCCCATGATTGATGTTTTTATATTTGTAGATGAATAGGTAAAAATTCCTTTGTATAAAAAAACCCCACCCCATAACACATGAATGGCTCTAACACTAATAATACGGTATTTTCGACCTTCATATTTGGAGGGGGGGAAACCAGAAGGGGGAGCTCTCACTGCAGCTGCTGAAAAGAAAGCTCCGGCTCACTCAAGTCTTTAAGACAAGTGGAAGCTCAAACTTGCCCCTGATAAGCCACACGTGAAAAGAATTCAAGAATTTCACGTTACATTTCCCAGAAACAAGCACAAAACTCCAACTTCGTTTACAGGAATTATTTCAGAAAACAAACCTCAAGCACAAGGACACCTTACTAATACTACAAGCTGGGATGATGAGGAAGCAGTTCATGGTACGTGGCCTACAAATCCCAGGCTCCTCCCTGGCATACTCCTCTACCTTGTTCCTGTACCAGGTCTGCCATTGCTGGATAGGATTTGCCCCAGTGTTGCTTCCAGGGTCAATGAGGCAGCAGAAGCAAGACAGAGGCCATCTTCTCTGCTCCATCATGCTTTTCAAACACCAGGCACCCTAGCGACCCTCCGGTAATGGCTCCATTAGGTTGTATTCATCTTTAACATTAATGGCTCCATTCGGTTGTATTCATCATTAACTTAGCGCGCTCTGGGGGACCCAGAGAGTGTGGGGCTTGCGAGGAGTCTCTTAACTGGTGGGATGGATGCTATGGGAGAAGGTACCCCAAAGGAATTATGGGAAGGAGTTCCAAGTATATTACTTTATCCCTGTGGCAAACCTGCTCCCACCACAACATCTACCGCAGCACTGCTTGTCACGTGGCTCCATCAGAAGAGGGGTTTCCAGACACCACCCAGAACATCCTGGGAAAGAGCAGTCATCTGGCAAACCAAGAAAACGGAGCCTTCCCATGGATAAATAAGAAGAGTAAGTTTTTATACCCCACTTTTCTCTAACTTAAGGAGTCTCAAAGCAGCTTACAATCTCCTTCCCTTCCACTCCCCACCTCAGACATCTTGTGAGGTAGGTGGGGCTGAGAGAGTTCTGAGAGAACTGTGGCTGGCCCAAGGTCACCCAACAGGCTTCATGTGGAGGAGTGGGGAATCAAACCTGGTTTTCCACATTATAGTCTGCCGCTCTTAATCACTACACCATGCTGAATGCGCAGACCTGCCCCCAAACCACTATAAATTGACAGACAATATTTCTTTGGTTTTTCACATTTCATCCAGGAGTGCTTACCAAAGCACACAGGTGCATGGCACACAAGTCGAGATGAAGTATGTGTACATTCAGGTTTGTGATCCTGCTGGACTGAATCCCTTACCTGATGAGTAATTTCAGTTCTCACTGAGTCTAAGTAGATCTGGTCAGTCGGGTAAAGGGCACAAGCAAACATAAAATCCTGCCAAATCTAGGAAGTTAAGGGGGGGAAAGGACAAAAGTAAACAAGCAGCCGGTTTATGAACACATGGACACATTTTCTGGTGAGTAAAATAAAACTTTCTTGTTTAATGCATTTCCCCACCACCACCAAAAATAAATCAAGATGTTCTAAAGCCCCCATAACATATTAAAGTTAGGCCTGATTTAATGACAGCATGCCCCACTGTAATCAAGATTGCAATTCCAAAGCGACACTCTCTCAGCCCACGCTGGTTTTAAAGGGTTACAAATTTGGGCCTGCTTAGCAGATTTGAAAGATGTGGAGTTTTTAGCCTCTAAGGAAGAGACAGGGAGGTGAGAGGGAAGAGCTTTCCTGCGCTGCAGCTGGAAGGGCAAGGTCTGTATGAGAGCTGTTGGTGGGGTCGGGGAGAAAGATCCACCTTCTCATGCCTGGGGTCAAAAAGCAGTGCTATCCTCAGCGGACTTAAAGCCTTCTAAGTCCATTGACCAGTGTGCTGAGAAGGATGTTAAATCAAATTGCACTGCCAAAAACACGGAAACAGGATTGGACACACATGGAACACCCAGGACACTGGCCACTCTTTTAAAAGGCAGAGACCTTTAGTTGCTGCATGGGAGGCAACAGTTCATACGATGCACCTCTTCTTAGCATGGGGATACGAAGGCGGGAGACATTCCTCCTGCTGAATTTCAGGTGGTCTCAGACTTCCTAACCCCTCTCCCCCCAAGGCTTGCCAGTCCCCTCACCCTCCCTGTCTCACAGGGACCTCCCTGAGCTGCGGCTACATTCCAGTTTTGTGCTGTTTCTGGAGGGGAAGAATATGAAGAATTCTTTGGACTTGGACAGCCTCCAAAGTAGGGGTGAGAAAAGACCTCAAGCTTTACCTGCCCACATGCTTAACCCCAGCTCCAGAGCTTCCTGTAACTTGCAGCCCAAACCCTCTCCCACCCAAGGCTAGGCAGGAATTTTCGTTCGATGCTCCTGCAACAGGTGTCTCCCTCCCAGCCACATTAATGCTGGCAAGCAACCTTCTTCAATAGGTACCTCCGGGGCTGGAATCCGTCATGCTTGGTCCTGAGCCAAAACGGATTCTTTTTAAAGAATTATCCAGCTTCTAAGAATTATTTAGAACAGCAGGGGAAGCATAGTTGTCCACCTGGTTCTCTTAACAGTCAAAAGCCTTCTCACTGGAAATGACACAGGACAGCTACTGCTAAGTGGCGAGCACCAGTCTGGCACAGCGTGGGGCTGTCCAACTCATTTGTTATGAGGGCCGGATCTGACATAAATCTCACTTTGTCAGGCCAAGCCATGTGTGCCATAAAATGTAATGCCAGGCACCAGAGATATAAAGTGTATAAAGGACAGTAGCTGGAAATCTCTGAGTTGGTGTATCCTCACCGCAAGGCCCTGTGGGCTGGGGGGGGGGGGGGGGGTCCAAAGGAAAACCCACATGGGCAGACTGGAAAGCCAGCAGTGCAGCATGGGGCAGACACTCCCATGCTGCTTGACTGCTGCAGATGAGGTTGTTCCGCCATGCTGAAGCCACAAACAGAGTGGCCCTGCCCACCCCTGTAGTCTCCTGTTCCCTCCCTTGCACTAGTGATTCACGGGCTGCGTAAGAGCCCTGGATGGGCCGATTTTCACCCCCAGACCTTATGTTTGACACCCCTGGCATAGGAGATAAGAGTATTGGGCTTGATGCAATACCCCACTCCACCAGGAAGCTCACCGGGTGATCTCAGGCCAGTCACTCAACCTAGCTTACTTCACAGAGTTGTTATGAGAATCAAAATGGGAAGGGGAAGCTATGTACACTCCCAGATGAAGGAGACAATTTATATATATATATAAATACATACATACATACATATATATATATATATATATATATATATATATATATATATATATAAAATCTAAGTAATAATATTTGCTCTAAGACCCTAAAATTCTAAGAGCAGCTTCAGGTAAAGCCACCATATAAAGGGAGCGGGGGAGACAAGCACATGTGCCATGTATTTCTTGGTATATCTATGTCATGCAAAAGACATCTTTTGCATTGCCCATGGCGGGGAGGCACACAAATTGTCACACAAAATCAAGGTGCCCGATCACATTCACAAAAGAGGTAGATCTGGTTGAACACAAAGTATTTTTGTTGTTAGGGAATTTGCACGGGATCTGGGAGACAGAAGGTAGAATTCCCACACTGCCATGGAACTAGCAGGGTGGCCTTGGACTACTCAGTCTCTTGTGACAATAAAACAGAGAATGGAGGACCACGCAGGCTGCTCTGAGTTCCATGGAGAAATGGTGAGTTCAAAATGTGCTCACGTGGTGGACAGAATCAGATGCCAATACATCGGAATGTAAAAGCAAGTCCCCCCCAAAGGTGGCAAAAATCCGCACTGCCTCCTTGACACTTCCAACTTTTGGAAGTGCTAGATTCAAGTCCAGGAATACCTTAGAGTCCATCCAGATTTTCAGGGTATTAAGCTTACAAGAGATCCTGAAACTAACATTTGAAAGTGTCTGCTCTTCTCTCTTTTTGTGTGTGTGTGTGTGTGTGTGTGTGTGTGTGTGTGTGTGTGTGTGCGCGCGTGCGCATGACTGGAAGTCATGGTGACCTGCTCCCTCTAAGCTGTGGAATCTTGTGAGCAAAAATTCTACTTTGCGAGCTACTGGCATTAAGCAATCTGGCTACTGCATAAATTGGTTCACTCTGGAGCCATCCTTCCTGAGCTAAGACAAAAATGTGTGAGTCGGAGGCTAAAAAGCTGTGAGCTAACTGACACGAACCCATCTTAGAGGGAACACTGGTCTACCAACTCCTACTGGGGTACGGAGGACATTCAGAGAAGTGGCTTGATAGCTTGCCTCCGCATCACTGCCCTGGTATTCTCTGGAGGTCTCCCATCCAAATACTTGCCAGGGTCGGCCCTGCTTAGCTTCCGAGATCTGACAAGGTTGGGCTTGCCTGGGCTATCCAGGTCAGGGCATCTCACCAAACTCTTTTGATCCGCCAAACACCTGAGTGGCTGCCCTGCCACCTGTGAACCATGTTGGCTACCTGTGGCTTAATGGAATGGACTTTTTAAATACCACCTGCCAAACTTATGGCTTGTTCTTAACGAGAAAACAAAAAAAAGGTTTTTAAAAATACATTCACTGTTTCTCATTTATTTCTAAGTTTAAAATCTGACACTTCTTATTTGCTGCTGGTTTCGGTTACCATAATCCCCAGCTCATCACAGGTCTCATAGAACTCGTCCTGCTCATATACGCCTCCTCCCCAAACTCGAAGCATGTTCATGTTGGCATCTGCCGCAGACTGGAGGAGCAGCTTTAACCTGTTGAATGAGCACAGTCAAAATTCAGGAAGGAAAGCTGTGGTTGGAGTGAAATGGCAGCATCACACTCTTGGAGAGACTTTTTTTTTATTGACTTCCCTTATTACCCCTCTTGTCTCCCCAGTTGGGCACCCAAAGTGGCTCGCCACATTCTCCCCATCTCCATTTTATCCTTGCAACTTCACTTGAAAGAACGCAACTAAGCAGCTGTGCTTGCATCGCTTTCTTGTGTTTCAATCTGTCTGTTGCATTTTTTTTCCCCACTCTTCTTCCAAGGCACTCGGGATGATGGGAATATCCTCTCCCCTCCCCCCAAGCACCACTCTATTGTATGCGCACGACAAGGTTAGCCTGGCGGAGGGAGAGACTAGCCTAGAGCCAACCTGGTGAGCCTTATGCCACACCGAAGCTTTGAACCCAGCTCTTCTCGGTCCTGGCCTGGCACTCTAACCACAGCACCACCTTAGCTGTCAACAGAGTTGGAACAGGATTGCTGTGTGAGACACACAGAACTGAATGGAGCTGACCATCTGTGGTGTTTTGTTGAGAGATATATACGTTAATACTGAGGGGACCATTATTGGCTGCCTTTTCCACCCAGTTCCAAAGGAGAAGCAGCCATGCCTGACAAACAGTATCCACAGTAAACAAAAATGCTCAAAGCTCAGGTCCACCCACCCGACTCTTTCCCCTTCGTTTCCTGCTGTTCTGCTTCACATCCTGTCTTCTCATTTCCCCACGCACTTCAAACTACCCTGCCATTTTCCTGGAGCACGCAATTATTTTTTAAAATGTGCCAATTTCAGAACATTCTCGTTCCACAGACTGTCCTTGTTCTACAAGAGGGGTTCTTCAGAGAGGGGCTGTGGCTCAGTGTCCGAGCATTTGCTTGGCATGCAGAAGGCCCCGGGGCCAATCACCTGGCATCTCCAGTTACAAGAATCAAGGTACTAGGTGATGGTGAAAGACCTCTGCCTGAGACCCTGACGAGCTGCTGCCAGTCTGAGTAGACAATACTGGTCTTGACAGACCAAGGCTCTGATTCACTACCAGACAGCTTGATGCATTCCTGTATTTTCAAAGCTGTTCCAAAGATCCCCGTTCTGCACAACTATCCCCCTGCACATACACACTGCCCATAAAATAATACTTTCTATTATTCATCACATGGAAGTTTGGAACCCCAGGTTCATCTTTGCTCTCATTTGCAAGGTTTTTGCGTTCTTATTAATTTCAGCATCCCAACCCAGAGGTCCATAAGTGCTCTGGGCTCACAGGTGTTTCTGCATCAATGGATTTTCACATACACTGCCACTATGCACACCTCCCACCTTCCTGTGCATGGAACAGGGAAGTCCCTCGGTCTGGGTGCTTCCAAGTAGTCACTCCCACAAGACATAGCAGGATCAGGCGCTCAGACTGTACCATACACGGGTATAATGCTTGCACAGAGGAAGAAACACTGATGCCAGCAATGTTCATTGCTATCATCATCTTATTCTACAAAAAGGTTAAAGAGCATCCAACCGACTCTATCCCAATTTATTATGAATTCCTTTTAGAGGTCAGAATACAGCTTGTTTTTATACACAGAGAAATCAAGCACTGAAGCTTTTCCCATGGACTGCACCCTCTTGCAGGTTGGAGACTGTGTGTTGAATGCTTCTCCATAAGAAGACCCATTCTCAATGAATGGGGGGCGGGATAGGATGTTAGGAAGAAGTCTAGACTGGATCCTGTATCTTATCATGCTACAGTTCAGTGGGAAGGAATGCTTTTAGGTGTGAGATGATGTTCAACCATACCCACCACTCACACCAAAGCTGAACCTTAATAGTACAATTCAAGGGGAGAAAGGCTTTACCACTTGATGTTGGTAAGCCATAAGTGACGAAGAAAAATCACCAAGAAGCAGGGTTTTTTTTTGTGGTGGTACTCACTGGTCCTAAGTACCAGCACCTTGGGAGGGTTCTCCCAAGTCTTGAGGAGGAGGGGGAGGAGGAGGAGAAAGAAGAAGAGGAGGAGATTGGATTTATACCCCGCCCTTCACTTGTAGTCTCAGAGCAGTTTACAAACTCCTTTCCCTTCCCTTTCCCACAACAGACACCCTGTGAAGTAGGTGGAGCTGAGAGAGCTCGGAGACAACTGTCCTTGAGAGAACAGCTGGTACAGAGCTATGGCTTGCCCAAAGTCATCCAGCAGGTGCAAGTGGAGGAGTGGGGAATCAAACCCGGTTCTCCCAGATTAGAGTCCGCGCCCTTAACCTGGTAGAAATTGGTACAGTCATATATAAGAATACTACTACTCAGATTTATTCAGTGGGGATTAGTCCAGGAGAAGTGTTTTCAGGATTGCATTGACAGGGTCAGAAAGAACAGCATACATTATAGAATGTCCATTCCGGGTATCTTGTTTTCATTCCCCACTGAATGCAGAATTTATTATTACAGTTGCTAGACCAACTGTATACATATAGTTACAAAAAAAAATTACACACAGAATACACAAAATAAAAAGATTAAAATTTAGAACCTACTTAAAATACAGTTTTTGTAACCGCAGTATCAGTACACAAAATCTAGCTACTTGACGAGTGATTTTAGGATCCTTATCAGATAAAAGGCAATCAAGCCTAGATTTATTTGTACAACCAGGAATCTGATCCAGCAACAGAGTAATGATCTCCAAACGAGCCTCCATATAATACGGGCAGCTAAACAACATACCGTATTTTTTGCTCCATTAGACGCACCTGATCATAAGACGCACCTTGTTTTTAGAGGAGGAAAACAGGAAAAAATGAAACAGAAAGAGAGAGAGAGAGAGATAAAGGAAGGAAGGAGGAGGAGGAGAGAGAGAGAGAAAGAGAAAGGAAGAAAGAAAGGTGGGGACAGAGAGAGAGACAGAAAGACAGACAGACAGACAGAAAAAAGGAAAGGAAGGAAGGAAGGAAGAAAGATAGAGAAAGGAAAGAAGAGAGACGTTGGCATGCCATGCAAAGCCAGGCCTTTCTGTGCAAAGTAGCCACCGAGCTTAATCTGTGGGCGGGGCTTTCTGCTGCTGGCTGTCTTAAAGGGGAAAAGCACTTAAAGGGAAAGAGTACTTAGCCTGGTGGGGTTTTTCCTGGCATTTCCCTTTTAAGTCTTAACAGCTCAGGCCCAGCAGGGAGGGGCGGGGAAGGCTGGGATGCCAGCCTGAATGGCGTTCCCCTGCGTTCTTGCTGAAGAAAGAGCCCTGTTACAGGTAAGAAAAGCTCCATATTCGCTCCATAAGACGCACACACTTTCCCCCCCACTTTTTTGGGGAGGAAAAGTGTGTCTTATGGAGCGAAAAATACGGTATATGCTCAGTGGACTTGACCTCCCTTAAGGGGTGTGTACATAACCTTTCCAGGCAGGGGATTTTCTTATACCTGCCTTCAAGCACTGCAGAGGGGAGTGCAGAACTAGTATGAGACCCTTCCCCCCGCCCCCCAAAAAAGCACTGTCAAGAGGCACCTGGTGCTGACTTTTCACTGGCCTGCTCTACAAAGCACATGAAGAATCTTTCAAAAATCTCTCTGTCCACAGAAAGTTAAAATCTCAAGCAAATGCAGCCTATAAGCATGCAGAATTTTTTTTAAAAAAATTGAACATGAAGTACCCACACAAACTGTCAGACAGTATAGTCCTGCAAGAGAACGCTGCCCACAAGACTGAATCGGTTCTGAGGATGTCTGAAACAGTATCAGTGGGCAAAGGCAAATTCTGTATGTCTGCAGCATGTCTAAAGACCATTCACCCAAACTCACATTTTAGGAGTCACTCTGTCTTGAAAAGAATCAGCCGGGACCCAGTTGGATCCCTTCATAAAAATGGGAAGTCCATTGATTCTGAAATAAAAACTTAAGCCAGGTGACCCAGGAATGGGCTCTTCTACAAGTTCCACGGTTCGAAAATAAACCTGTGAAAAGATTACAATATAGACCAGTTTATGGCAGCTGCGTAATACAAGCAAGCAACCTTTACTCTTCAGGAACAAATCAGGGCATTCACAACATCTCATGGCTTTTTGCTATGTTCAATGTATAGACACCAGAAAACTGTAAAACCATACCAATATAACACTATAGATTAATGAAGACTATTTTTATACAAAACACTAAGGTATATTTTTTTCTTTCAAATTTTAACCCACTAATTTGAAATTTGAAAAGAAAAAACACTCCTTGGTGTTTTTTATAAAAAATACTCTTCATTATTTACAGCATCATATCGGTAAGGTTTTACAGTTTTCTGGTTGTATCTTATTGAACCGTGTTATTATAACTCTTGTTTATGGATCAAATTAATTTCAGCTTGAGAAGAAAACTAGTGGAACATTCTATTGTTTGTGCTCTACACGCGTACCTCCAACTTAGAGACAAAACATGCAGGGGTCATTTGGGGCCAGAGTGAGGTGGAGCAGCACTCCACCAGCCCAGGAGTGGGCACAAATGCCATTTCCAATACTTTCCATTTCCATCATCCTGGGGGATGAATGATCCCCCAAGAACAGCATGACACGGGACCTGCTGGCTGCTGCAGGAGGGGGGAATTGTCAAAAATTGCCCCTTGTGCACATGTGGATCTTTCTTATGGGATTCTGCCCTCCTGCCCAACTCAGATCTCCATGAAGAGCCAAATGTATCCCTGTTTGGGGCAAAATTACAAAGGAAAGCACTTCATAGCAAATCAAGTTTCTTCCTTCTCCCCCCCCCCCCCCAAATCATAGGGTTTACATGAGAAGCTTCCAATCTAATATACACTGACACATGCATGCACACATTATTTTGTCAGATGACAGCTAAATGCTGGTGAGAAGTTACCCTGAATCTACACAATTTCATATCCAAGTTAGGGATATCAAGTGCTGAGGTTCCTACACCTTGCACTGTTGCAGAACTTGGAAAACAGAGCTGTAAGCTTTTAATGAAACACCTTCCTCTCTTTTGAATTTCAGAGCAGCTATAATTTGTCTCCCTGTCTGACTGGTTGAGCAGGTGCTAGGCAGAGGTGAAAGCTTACTGCTGGCTGAGGAACTCTTGCTCATCTTCTGACTTCTGGGAGCCAAGACAAACATTGCAATTCTGTCGAAAACCACTTTCCATGTGACAGCCAGGTCTGTGTGGGGGTGATAATGTCTGTAAACTGGACTGATTTCACACAAGCTGCTGCTCCGCCCCCGCTCTTCCCTTTCTCCCAATTGCTTGCATCAATTTCCCACTATGAGCTGCACAGCCGCATTTTGACCCGCAGCTTCGCCCGATTTCCCCCGCGTCTTCTGGATCCTCAAATGTTGCGTACTGAGTTCAACACATGGAGAAGCTGCAGCAACAGCATGATGATGTGCTCATAGTTTATTTGTACACAACAACTACAACAAACCGGCCGAGGTGGCCAACTATGTACAGCCCCCTGGGTCACACCCACAGTCCTATTGGAGGGTTTGAATTTCCTGCCAAAGCCCCTATTGGTATACTCCTGGAGGTTCAGGATCCTTGGCCCCTATTGTTTCCTGGAGCCAAGTTCGGACTGCCTGTCGCTGGCGCCTGGTGGCAGTCAGCAGACATAACATCAAAAACAGGATTAAGAAGACACGGGGGAAATCGGGCAAAGCTGTGGGTCAAAATGTGGCCGTGCAGCTCATAGTGGGAAATTGATACATGCAATTGGGGGAAAGGGAAGAGCGGGGGTGGAGCAGCGGCTTGTGCGAAATCTGTCCTGTGGTCTCATCATGTGAGCAGCCTCTGTATCAGTGGTGACTAGGAACATGTGGAGCTGTTGGGCACAAAGCAAAGGCTCCTTATACGGAGCCATAAGACAGAACACATTTTCATGGGAACATAAGTAGGAATCCACTGGCACCTTCAAGGCTAACAAAATTTAACTCCAGCATAAGCTTTCACAGATCAGAACCTGTTTCTTTCAAGTGTGCAAAAGCTTGTGTTGAAATTAAAATTCAGTTAGCCTTGAAGGTGCTCCTAGATACCCATATGCTTTTGCTGCTACAACAGGCCCTGCTGGTGGACATCCTGATGGCACCTGGTTTTTGTCCGCTGTGTGACACGGAGAGTTGGACTGGACAGGCCGCTGGCCTGATCCAACATGGCTTCTCTTATGTTCTTACCAATCTGGGTACCTCTCTGGGATTATTTCATCTTGTCTCTTCTGTGGGGAGCCAAACAAGCTCACCACATCATTCTCCTCCCCTGCACTTATCCTCACAAGATGACTCCTGTGAGGGAAGAGAGAGTGACTGGCCCGAGGTCACCCAATCAGTTTCCAGAAGAGTGCGGATTCGAACCTGGGTCTCTCCAGCACTCTCTCTACTGCCCCAAACTGGCTATTACTTATCAGCACTGGAATGTGTAGCCATAGGTGAGGTGGTTATGAGCATCAGGAAATCAATGGGCCACCCTAGCTTCTGGCTGCCACCTTGCACCCAATTCATCCATGGAACTGAAACAACCTGACAAATTTAAGGTTCAAAGTTCCTGTGGAGTCCTGTAGAGCACACACAAAGAGGAGCGATTGGTCTGCTTATGCTATTTTAAGCAGGAGAGTCAGCACACCTTTGAGATCTTCTCAATCTTGTATCCTCCCTTTATAATGAATACCGTCATCATGTTGTATCCGGTCTGGTTCCCGTGTCCTCTTGGCCACCAAGTCTCCAATGCCACGCTCTTATATAAGAAACAGGAAAGAAGACAAAAGTCAAGTTTTCAAGTCAAAAGTCAAGTTTACATTTGTCAAACAAGGACAGCCATCCTAAGAAGGTCTCCTCAGAATCCTGCTCAGGTCTGTGGGTTATTAGGAAGGGCATGATTATTTTACAATACCACTATCACTACTAATTTGATTATTATCATCATAATCACCACCACCACTACCTACAGGTGATACTAGTTCAATAGAACAGATCTTTGGCAAGGTCAAGAAGATAAAAGTTGGGGTTTTTTTTCAGGTTATAAACCTCTAAGTGTATAGATTATTATAACATTTCTTAGAAATGCTTATCGAAGAATAATAACTGATCCTTAAATATAGGTGCTTTCTTACAGCTTATACAAAATTTTTACCCAAAGGGGTAATGAAATGACTCTGTGGCCCATGACTGACTTGTCACTGTTCCATATTGTATACAAACAATCATTGCACAAATTCCTTGGGAAATGGTTCTTCACTTCCTTTGTTTGCCTTTGCAAAATATCACCTGGTGCCAGTCTGCCCGGCGGTGCGTTTATATGAGCTAAGAAGACTTTTCAGCATCTGAGGCTGCACACAAATGAAATATTACTGGACAGTGGTGCCAATGCATGATTTTTCTCCAGGAGCAAGAAAACCTGGTTCTGTGTGCTTACAGGAAAACCCAGATGTTCGTAGCTCAGATAAGCTAGCACACATATCGTCAAAATTTTTAAAAGATTTAAAATAAACCCAGTATTTAAAATAAAACAACAAAATGACTTATACAAGGCAATCCTGTTTTCTCAGAAGTAAGTCCCATAGAGCTCACTGGGGCTTACTCCCCAGTGAGGGTCACCAGCTCTGGGATGGGAAACACCTGGAAATTTTGAGGACAGAGCCTGCCGAGGGTGCAGTTTGGGAAGGGAAAGGACCTCAGTAGGGCACAATGCCATAGAGTCCACCCTCCAAAGCAGCCATTTTGTCCAGAAGTGATTTCTATTGTCTGAAGATCAACTGTAATAAGCAGGAGTTCTCCAGCCCCTGCGTGGAGGTTGGCAACCCTATCCCCAGGGCTTAGGATGGCTGCCATAATTGCCTAGGGCTATCAGCAACATTCTACGGAAGCATGGAAGTAGTGGCTCAGTTGCTGGTAAGCGTGTCAACCGCACTGCAACAGCAGGCGACACCCCAGAGGAGGAGGGGAAAGGCACTGACTCCTGCTTTTTTGAAACCTTAGCGAGACAATTTCATTATGGTCTCAGGAAGTCCTTCTACCTTTCAAATCCTATTGGTTTCCTGTCTGGAACCACTAGTTCTTTTCACTTTGGGTGGGGAGGGAGGGAGAAACAAGAGCAGAGGTTTTAGATGGTAAGCTCCTCAGGGCAGGGACCTAACTTCTTGCTGTGATGACACTGCTCATTGATGTCTTTATGTTGAACAGAATGCTAATCAGGTTCACAACTGGAATAGACTAATTAGTCCTGGTATTTATTCAGGCTATGAAGAAGTCATACAGATATGACAGAAACACACTAGAAAGGACCAGAAGTGGTTTATTCAGCAGGGGCCACTGATTTGAAAGGACTAAGGACACCCCCCCCCCTTTATACTTTGATATGCTGGAGGCAGGAAAGCTAAATTATGAGATCCCATGTATCCTATTAATCCATCTATTGTGGGTTTTATCCTGCCTTTCCTCCGAGGAGCTCAAAGCAATACATGTGGTCCTCCCCCTTGTCTATTGAAGAGGCGTGTCATGCTCATTCAGAAATAAATCACCTTTTATTTAACGGGTGGGGTTTACTCCCAGGTAAATGTGCACGGAATTGCAGTTTAAGGATCTAAGGGCATGTCTACAGAGCTGGTTTTCTTACATGCAAGAGATTCAATTGAGTTTCCGCTGGTTTCTTCTCTTCTTCCTTCCATAATATTAGAATCATTACAGTAATTTCTATAGCATTTTAAACATGCAAAGTTCACTGCATTCTTCAATTGCTTATCCAAATGTGCTGCTTAAACAATGTGCTCTTGCGATCCTGCCACCAGTTTCACAGTTCTGCACAGGAGGTGTTCCCTATGGGGCATGCCCCCTCTACACCCACCCTCTATCCAAGTCTTTTCAGTAGTATCCCCCCATTTTATCAAGCCAGGATACGAAAACAGATCTTTTGCTTTCATGCTTCAGATATCTTTCAGCTTCTCACACAAATAACAAAGCAGTTTACTTTAGACAGCAGCAGCAGTGATTAAATAAATGCTGATGTACAATTTTGTCCCTTACCAGGAGCAGTAAATTGGCAAATGATAACATGAAGGCACAAACCACAAAACAGGACAAGACTGGCGTTGAATACATAACAAACGTATTAAGTATTTGTGAAACGCTCAGGCAGCAAGGATGGAGAAAACAGTCTGACAGCGTGATTTGATATGCCTGTTACCAAGGCACAATTACAAAGCTTCACCACTGAAGCCCAATTATCTGGAACTACTTCGAGCGGCAGCGTGCAAATGGCCAGGAATCAGAGGTACAGAGAACAAAACAGTATTTAATATGTACCTTCCACCGTGCTGTGTAAAACACAGGCTAGCTTTAGAAGCACGGGCATGGACAGAGCTCGCTCATTGGCTGCTAATGATGTCATATCTCTGCATGCTGGTTCCCCTCTTCTCAGCTAAAAAACATGGCGTACACTCAATTCTATGGGGGTGGGGTGGGGATTTACACATTTTGAAAAGGCTGCCATCAGCTCAAGCCAGCTCAGTCTGGAAGACTACCTAAGAGATGAGTTCAGCTCCAACAGCAGCGTGCTCCTTATTGCTGAATACACGCTACGCTCAGAAATCATGAGCCCAGATTTCGGCATCCATAAAAGCAACAGGACAATGTTTCTTATTTTGAAATAAGAATGTAGCACCAAGGGAACAATCAGGGACAGCAGTCCACCATGGTAGAAACACGGTGGAAAGGAACTCTTGTGAGAGTCCTCCGGGCATTTGAGCCTGCAAATGTGTCCATTTTGAGATTGCTCTATCCCAGTGCTTACTGAAGTTCAGTGGCTTCACCTATTGCCATGTTCCCTTCAAACCTCTTAATTAGTGAATGGCAATAACCACACACATAGAATTGCCCCTCATCCTTTCAGTTTCCAGTGCCTGATTCTCAAGCTCACACAGCAGGTAAGAGGTTACCTGCTCTTAAGCCTGAACCCTTCAGCAGCGCTACTTGTCCTTCCACCACAAAATGTTTCCATTACGAGCCAGGTATTTCAGTCCTGTGAAATGACCATCAGGCTTAATGTTTTGGACTGAAAACACTGACCTTTTTACAAGTATGGATCAGAGAGGTCAGAGATGATGACATCAAAGGTGAGAAGCATGATTTCTCCCCACCCGCTGTGAACTGGGCCAGAGAATTGAGAGCAGACACAAGCACAGACAGGTTAGGTGTCACCCGCTACTTGAGATTCAGCTGCCTTGCTAACTACCCCATAAGCATTTTGCTACATATGCGGAGTTTCATATTCATATTCATATTCAGACACACACACACACACACACACACACACTATACATACATATATATATGTATATATATATATCTTTCCTATTATATAAAGCCGTTTTCAAGTGGCAAGATTCCATGGGGCGCCAAAATCAGTAGGCTGGACGGACTGCCACTCAAAAGGGGGTCCCTGGCCATTGGCTGCATTCTCTCCCTCCTTTGCCTCAGTCCTGCCCCCAGAGCCACTGGCCAGTGTCCCGGCCTCAGTCTGGAGGGAGCCAGCAAAAGGGAAGGACCGACTGGGTGATGGGTGCACTCTTCTCCTCCGCCCACTGCCAGGTGGGTCTGTCCCCTCAGTGGCCTGCTTCTGTCAGTGAAAAGACAATGGACTATCAGCATAACCCCCTCCACCGCACACTGCCAGTGTGCCCAGAATAAACTGTCAGAATAAACTGTCAGAAACAGGGGGCATTTCACACAGCACCCCGTAGCACTTCAGGACCAGTACAAAGAACTGAAGAACGCTTGGGAGGAGGTTTCAAGGTAAACCGGCTCAGGAATGCTTCCCCAATGGGAGAGGCACGTTTCTGTATGAAAGGGCCACTATGCTCCGTTAGGAAACCAGCACTAATACGGTTTTGTGTAAAATGCCTGACAGAAACCGTTACTGAAGAGTTACTAAAACGGAACATATTGGCTGTGTGAAATTCCTCAGGCTCTTTCTCCTGCTTAGCACCACCATGGCTGGCTGGCTAATGAGGTGGGCCAGCAACCATCAAACCGTTCCCTTCAACCCCCTGCAGTGCAGCTGACTTTCCCCCTAGGGTAGCTGGAAGGTATTGGAGTTGGGAGGCTGGTAACAGTGAAATCAGCATTGTGGTTTATTGAGGGTCAAGATGGAGCATGGGGACAAAGGGATGAGTAACTCACTTATATGTACAGGTAAACCACACCTTGCCTGTGTTCCCCCTTAAGGGGATTGGTCCAACAGGGAGTAGTCTCCCGCCAGGGGCTGTCATAGGTCCATTCAAATATCCTCAGCCCCTGATAGGGGGCCCGACAGGATCCCTAGGTCCATTGTTCTCTGGGGACGGAAGCTCTGCTGTTCTAACATCCCATTACAGGCAAACATGCTTAGACATGTTCTCTGTCTGTGGACAACGAGTCAGGTACCGGACATAACAGTAGCCAATCTCCAGGTGGGGCCTGGAGATCTCCTGCTGTTACAATTTATTTCCAAGATGACAGAGATCAGTTCCCCTGGAGAAAACAGCTGCTTTAGAGGGTAGACCTTATGGCATTATAGCTTGCTGAGTCCTTACATTCCCCCCCCAAAAAAATGCTGCCCACCAAAGTATCCACCCCCCAAATCTTCAGGTATTTCCATCACAGGGTTGCCAGGTCTAGGTTGGAAAATCCCTGGATACTTTGGGGGTGGATCCAGGAGAGGGTGGGGTTTGGGGAGGGGAGGGGCCTCAGCATGGTACAATGCCATAGAGTCCACCCTCCAAAGCAGCCATATTCTCCAGGGGAGCTGATCTGTCAGCTGGAGATCCATTGTAAAAGTGGGAGATCCCCAGGCCCCACCTGGAGGTTAGGAACCCTATTCCATCATCAGAGCCAGCAACTATCCCCTCAGTGCCCATTGCTAGGCAACCAAGCTTGCTTCTCTGAAAGCCCCTTTCCACACCTATGATGGCCTTTGGGAGAAATCTCATTGGGGCCAGCTGAACAGAATGCCATAGAGGCCACCCTCCAAAGCAGTCATTTTCTCAAAGGGAAGGGGGAGGATCTGTTGTCCAGAGTTCAATTGTGATACCTGGCAATCTTCAGGCTCCATCTGGATGTTGGCTACCCTAGGCATTTGAGTTTGTGTGTGTGTGTGTTTGTGTTTATGTGTCTCCGTATATGTGTTAGTGTGTTAGTGTTTGTGCGTGTGTTTGTATGTGTGTGTGGTGAAGAGACTTGAAAAAAACGGCAGTCTCAAATGGCAAAACGCTCCAAAGATGGCTCCAAAATGGTAGGGGAAGGGCTGTCTGAAACAGCTGTCACTGTACCAGATTATTACAAGCCGGTAAGCAGGATCTGCTAGACCTATTGTTGCCAATCTCCAGGGGAGGCATGGAGAACACGCTAAATTACAACTGCTCTTCAGATGGCAGAGATGTTCCCCTGGAGAAAATGGTGGACTCTGTGTCATTATACCCTGCTGAGGTCGCCACAGCAAATTGATGCTGAGTGCCCAAGGCCGGGGCACTCTCTCAGAGCCTCTTTCTAGAGCCCGTTGTATTTATTTCCACAATGGGCCTTATTCCTAGTGTATGTGTGTGTGTATATATATATATAATATATATACACACACACACACACACACACATATATACATATATATATGTAGAGACTATTCCATTCCCTTTGAAGCATCAAAGAATGCACTGTTTATCTATTGGAATAATCCCCCTATGTATGCATGGCGTATTTCGGACAGTTTCCTCCCTACTCTAGTAGTGCCCGATGAACACATCAAAGCTCCACAAAGGTTTGGGATATGTCTGGTATATTTCAAACTTTATCTTTCCAAGCGGCATATTCAGAAAGGCCTAATGTCATCTGAATACAACTGCCACCTCCAGGTTGGGAAATACTTGGAGATTTTGGGGGTGGGATCTGAGGAGGGTGGGGCTTGGGGAGGAGAGGGACCTCAATTCGGTATAATGCCATAGAGTCCACCTTCCAAAGTGGCCATTTTCTCCAGGTGAACTGATCTCTATCGACCAAAGATCAGTTGTAAAATAGCCAGAGATCTCCAGAGATCTCCAGCCACCCCCTCCACTCCAGCTTATGCATACAGACCTCACTAATAACATCCCGCTAGAGAATCCCTTAAAGGGACACTACCACTGCCACGGCTGTTTGATCTGTCCATTGTATGGGAAACCAAGGTTTTGGATTTCCCAGCCAGTGGTTTTAAGCAAGAAATTAAGACCTTCTCTAATTGTGGATCAAAAAGGCTAGTGTATCTCTTGCAGTGCCCCTATTTAATGCAGTATATTGGGGTCACAACACGTGGGTCCGCATGGTGGAGCATAAATCCCATATCCGTTCTAACAATTTAGAGGCTCCTTTGGTTTTACACTTTATGGAAAAACAACATAAACTGGAGGACTTTAAGTTCTTGGTTTTGGAGATTTTGCGTGTGTCTAGGTACGATAAGGTGGACATTAAGAAAAAACTACTGCAAAGGGAAACATATTGGATATATAGACTAAAAACCTATCATCCTTATGATCTTAATATGTCCCTGGACTTTTCTTGTTTTTTATATAAATTTCTACCCATATATAAATTTTTCCCTGTATAAAAACTTCTCAATGTAATATGCCAGTGTGTTTGCCTTTAAGAAATAGGGTGGATACTTTGTCTTGGTTCCCTTTTTATTGAATGCTTGATGTGATCTGCATTACACTGTGAAGCTTGCCTAGCTATGTATAATTTTGTATGAATACTCCATGTATGATTCCAGAATGGTGAGTTTGTCATCTGTGTTTAATGAATTGCTGTAAGCTGTTTTTAAAGCATACTGTATTGCTGTTAATTATTGGTATTGTTTGTCCTCAGAATAATTGATAGTGTTGGAATAGTTTGATCTTAAGGATTGTTTTCTTGGATATTGCTCAGTTTGTCATTCATGAAAGTATTGTAAGCTCTTCAAGCTTTTGACTCTCACTGAATTTGTATGAGGCTTTTTGTAACCTTGCATTTTGCATATTGCATTTTTTAATAGTCACATGATGGTCCTTGCCTGATGAAGACTGCCAGAAACTAATATACCTACCAGATGTTTCATTGATGATTCTTGGACCCCTGTTTGTTGTATTAAATTGATATTTTTGCATTATTCTGTTATATGATTTATTGGTTTAGTGTACTTTGCAGCTATAAGTTTCTTTTATCCCCTGGAGGTTGGCAACCCTACCTCTGAAGTCATAAAGGCCACTGTCCTTGAAGGAAGGCTGGCTTTGTCAAGGCAGAAGTGAGTCAGACCTGGGACCAGGAGAAAGAAAGTCCCCCATCCATGTTCATATCCTTCCTAACATTTCCCATCTCTGTATTCAGTTCTCACCAGATCTGAAGACACCTTAGACACCTGGCAGACTCTTTACACAAGCTTGCTCATGTTGACAATAAAATGTTGATGTTACAAGTTTACACAAAAAGATTAGCCTCCAGACATTCTCCAGAGAAACAACCTCCTTAGCGCCTTTACAACAAAATCAGAAATGGGACAAAGTTTGTCTGCCAACAGAAACAAAAAAAAAAAAGTGAAGCCATTTCTTCTCACTAAATGTGGAAGTTTTCACACTTCCAGTCATTGCTGGCCGAATCCTCTGAACCTGACAAGGTACTTGTATTCAGGCCTTTCTCTGGGAGTGTGACGCCAGACTACAGAACAGGCTGTCTGAATTTGGGGGTCTCCCACAATAATTTAAATCTGAATTAACATAGCTATCAAACGTTTTAAGTCACAATGATCTAACCAATTTACTTTCCTGCCTGATTAAGGTTTTTTCTGGATTAAGAACACGAAACTTTTTTTTTTTTTAAACCTTTAAAATTTTATATTGGTGAGGCAACACAGAAAACATGGCAAAGTGAATGTTCATTATGTATTGAGGAGACACATGACATTTAAAGCAGCAATTTTCACATCACCTTCTAAAGATTCTCTAAGAAGACATTACTGAGCACAGTATGCAAATCAGCACAGAAGAAAGGAAAAACACTGACAGGAATAAAAAGATGGTTGTTTGCCTACAGTGTGAAGCAGGGGTCATTTCAAGCAGGAGCTCGGGGGAGTGCAGCTCCGGGAGTTGATGCCAGACCCCCCCCCCCCCGGGCAGGGGAATGCCTGCTTGTGTCATGGCTGCAGCAAAATGACCCCGCCCCCTGCAAAGGTCCTTGTTCCTCCGACCAGCCTTCTGAAGGCTTCAGCCAGCACTGAAGCTATCCTCCCAGAATAGTGGTATTTCTGAGGCTTGGATTAGTAGCTGTTTCCTCTCTGCCAGCTCTCTCTTGCCTTCCTTCCTTCCTTTCTTCTTTCTTTCTCTCTTTTTCTTGCCTTCTGACATACTTCCGGTGATGTCAGGTGGTGTAGCATATGCAAATAAGTTATGCTAATGAGTTATGCTAATGAGCTCCTGTACCTCTTTTTCTACGAAATGACCCCTGGCGTGAAGCATCATGCCCAAGCAATCAAGCAGGGAAGCTTTTACAAACTGGAAAAACACTGGTTCTTCTGCTCCGCCAGGATATGGCTTTGACAAAGAGGAACACCACATGCTATAATCAAGTCCAAATTAAGAACTTTTGTATCGATAGGAGAGACTGACAGTGTAATCCTAAGAAGAGTTATTTCAGTCTAAGCCATTTCAATGGGTTTAAACTGAAGTAACTCTCATTAGGATTGCCTTACCAGTCATATGTTTAAAACTGCTTAATTCTGCCTGGATAGAGCCCACAGTTACAGATGGGCTTGCAAGGCAGTAAAACCATCTGTGGCCCAATAGCCTTTGCCTAGCTTGGTATGCTACATCGGCTTTCACGTAGAAGAAAACATTTTGGTTCAGCAGGGCTGACCAGGGACCTCACCTTACTTATATTTATGAGCAGCACGATGCTGCTTTCTCCAGGACGAAGCTCTATGGTTTGGGCCTGCTGTGTTTGTAGTTCAGGAATGCTCACAGTCACGAGACCTTCAACTGGCTTGGAGGTGACTACATCAAAATCCGACTCTATTTCGAGACTCCACTGATGAGAGTTGCGCTCTGAACAAAAACAAAGCAAGGAAGTGTATGTGTGTGAGAGATGATAGCGCTCTTTACATCTTTATTTACTTGTAATATAGAAACTTGCCTTTATCCTAACCCTGGGTCTGGAGAGACTGGAGGTTCAAATCCCCACTTAGTTATGGTCCTACGTAGGCAGCTACAGAGCACTCAATCCCCCTCAGCATAACCTTGATTCATTTATGGAATTCACTGCCATAAAGGGACTAGATATGAGAAGACAAGACTCAATGGAAAGTATAATAATGCTAGGAAATGTTGAAGGGAGAAGGAAAAGAGGAACACCCAACATGAGGTGGATTGACTCAATAAAGTGAGCCATGGCCTTCCATTTGCAAGACCTGAGCAAATAATGATTAGACATTCTGGAGGTCATTGATTCATAGGATGTTTAGGAGGTCACTGATATATAGGGTTGCCATTACTCGAAGTGACTTGATGGCACATAACGGACAGAGATATGTTCAGTGGTTATTGGTCATGGTCACTGAATGGAATGTCCATGTTTAGAGGCACTTCTAATATCAATGTGTGGGTGGCAACAAAGGAAGGGGTTTCTGCTCGGCTTAGGAACTCCCTCTGGGCATCTGATCAGCCATTGTGAAAAATGGAACGTTGGAACTAAATGGTTCTTTGGTCTGATCCAGCAGGGTTCTTCTTAACCTTCCTCACACAGGATGGCTGAGGATTAAATGGGATAATTCCATGTAACAGGGCCTTTTCTGTGGTGGTGCCCCTGCATCTGGAACACCCTCTCCAACAGGGTGTTGACGAGTTCTTTGTCTTTTAAGTGACAGGTTAATATAGATTTGTTTTCACAGTATTTGAGGGATGATGTGTTCCTTGATGTTTCTCTGATTGTTCTATTTACTTGTTTTTGTTGCTGCTGCTGCTGTTTTTAGCTAGAGTCTTCCATTTCTATATTTAAATGCCTGTGAGCTGCCTTAAAGGCAATTAGTGGAAAGACAGAATTAAAAAATACAATAAAAAGTGATATAACTAAAAAGATAAATATTCACAGAACCATCCATGCTTCAAGGCCTGGAAATGTAGATGCACACCCCAATTTCTAGACATGTTTACCAATGGTGGTACTTCAACATATGTACAGAAGAAATAGGGTTTTCATCCCACCTAGCTTGTCTGGCACCAAGTTAACCTTGGCAAAACAGACTTGGGTAGCAATTTTCCCACACAATAAAAAAACTAATAGAATTACAGCAGTCATTTTAAGCTGACAAGGCCTCAGAAGAAACAAGAATACTCCGGTCATTTTTAAGGGAGCTTTCCGCATCTGTTTTATATACTTTCATTCAGTCTATGTATGAACACAGCTGTTTTGAAAGAGATCACAGTTTCTGGGCAGCAAAATCACTGCTGTACTGTGAACAAATGGGGCATTGAAAGAAAATGCGTGAAATTCTTCCCTGCTATAGGCCTATGAAGTGACTGGAGCTACGGCTGAGGGAATGAATTCAGCCCATTGTGTCGGGATTGGGGGGGCTCTGGCTGTTTCTCTCTGGCCACTCAAGTGTGCTGGAAGCAACAGTGTGCTAACGACTGGTCAGGGAAGGTCCCCTACTGTATTCCAGAAAAACCTCCAGCTCTGAGAGTGATTCACATGGAGGGGTATTCCCAGCAAGTGTATTTTCATCCCTCCCACTTTGCTTGAATAATCTACCTGATTCTTGCCAAAGGCCTGGCTAATCATCTCCTCAGCGGACAATGGACAGTATCAGTAAATCCAGGAAACCAGATGCCGTTTTTTATTGCCATGTGACTGCTCCAGTCTCAGAAATGCAGCAGCTGCCGGATTCCCCTTGCCCTTTCCCCTGGAGTCCATGTAACAATCCAAGAAAGAAAACAAAGGCCTCCACTACTTTTTTTCCCCCTTTGCCTTAGCTGGTAAACCACTAGCTATCAGATGGACACCCTTCCCTCACCCCCAGCCTGCTACTCAAATGTCAGTTACTGCTACCTGAGAGACCTAACTGAACTCTTTGAGAGGAAAACCAGAACAAAACTTATGGGCCAGGGTTAGAGCCACCAAGTGACTTGGTGAAAAGTCTAATTCCTAACAGTGGGCTAGGACTGCTAACTTCTTGGTGGGAACTGGAGTTTTCCTGGAATCACAACTGACCTCCAGGTTACAGAGATCAGCTCCCCTGGAGAAAAGGGCAGATTCAGAGGGCAAACTCTATGGTATACCACAGATACTAGGTGAAATCCATCCCCAAATACTCCCCCCTCTACAGACAAATCTCCAGGAATTCCCCACCTCCAAATCTCCAGGAATTCCCCATGCCAGAGTTGGCACACCTACTCTGAGCACTGTCCCAGTCTCTTCTCACAAAACTGTCACCACACCCTGAGATCCTCACGTTGGGTGCTATGTGTCTAGAGTGCCATCAAGTCACAATCAACATTGGGTGATCCCGTAGGGTTTTCAAGGCAAGTGCTAGCACTGTCTAAAGTTCAAGCATGAAGAGAGAAGAAAGGGGAGGTGCAGAGGAGCCCTTCATCTTTTCTGGAACTGTAATTAGTGCTGGAAGAAGAAGAGGAGGAGGAGGAGGAGATTGGATTTATACCCTGCCCTTCACCTCAGAACAGCTTACAAACTCCTTTCCCTTCCCCTCCTCACAACAGACACCCTGTGAGGTAGGTGGGGCTGAGAGAGCTCTGAGACAACTGCCCTTGAGAGAACAGCTGGTACAGAGCTATGGCTTCCCCAAGGTCATCCAGCCAGGTGCAAGTGGAGGAGTGGGGAATCAAATCCGGTTCTCCCAGATTAGAGTCCATGCACTTAACCACTTCACCAAACTTAACACCAAACCACTACACACAAAACACTGAAGATCCCCCCCCCCAAAAAAAAACATACAAACCTACCTCAGAACCTTTGTATGCAGGAGGTTTTAGGTTCAATTCCTGCCACCTCCAGCTAAAAGGACCAGTAGGTCATGTGAAAGACCTCTGCCTGAGACCTGGAGGCAGAGTAGAGAACTGGTGGCAGAGTAGAGAACACTGACCTTCATACACCAGTGTATTAAGGTCAGCATTCTGTGTCATATGGATGTGCCACTCCATGCTGACTTCTCTTCTGGTCCTGTCACAAGGGGATAGGATAGGAGAATACGGAAGCACCTCTCTAAACTTTCCAAATCTTTGGCAGCTCAACTTCTCTCTCTGCTACAGAAATGGGGGATGTGGGTGGGAGGACAGTGAGACAGAGAAAAACAAGGTTTTATCATTTTTTTTTTAAAAAAAAAGTATGGATGAGTCCAATAGACTCATTCCAGGAGACATAACTCTGAACAACTTAAAATGGGTGTGTGTGTGTGTGTGACTGAACTCCAGTTGTGCATTATTCCAAGTTGGGTTTTTCCCCTCTTCTAAATCAGCTCCATAGTCTATAAATCAGCCCTAGTCCAGACGTCCCCTGAGGTGAGTGAACAAAACAGCATCTGACTGCATACCTGGTTATCAACAGGTGGAGTTGGAAGGCCAGAGACCGAGTGCCTTGTGATTCATCTTGTGGCATTCCATGGAATTCCAAATGCATTAATCCTGGCAGAGGCCTACAGCTATTGTTAGGAGCAGAGGTGTCGACTTTTAAAATCCCCAGGGGGGGCGGGGGCTCATGCGCGCGCGCGCTGGGACCATGTCCCCGCCCCCCCCCAGACTGGCCGAGCCTGGCCACTCCTGCCTCCGTGGGGCCAGCTGGGCAACTGCCCAGCGTGCCAGGCCAGTCCTGGGGGAGGGGGGAGGCGGCGGCGGCAGTCGCCGGGGGGCGGGCAGATGAGGCGGCCTCCCCCCCGCCTGCTCCACCCCTGCCTATCCCCGCCGCCTCCCCCCCCCCCCCGCCTGCTCCTGCCTCCGTTCCTCCGTCCAGCACGCTGGGCATTTGCCCAGCTGGTTCCTGGACGG
This sequence comes from Lepidodactylus listeri, assembly GCA_029233225.1. Taxonomy (NCBI): domain Eukaryota; kingdom Metazoa; phylum Chordata; class Lepidosauria; order Squamata; family Gekkonidae; genus Lepidodactylus; species Lepidodactylus listeri. The sequence goes on from JARCFY010000009.1 coordinate 29,217,819, forward strand.
AGGGAGGGAGGAACGGAGCAGGGGGAGAGGCAGTGGCGGCGGCAGCCGGCCAGCCAGCCGGCCTGGGCGCTCCATTTTCCCGGGGGTGGCTGAGCCCCCCCGGGAAATTTCAGGGGTGGCTTGAGCCCCCCCGTAGTTTACGCCTATGGTTAGGAGTATCAGATATTGACCAGTTCATAGAAGGTGCCTAATTTAACAATACTTAGGACATCATCCATCCCAAATAAAATACTTTTACAGCCCACAGACCCTGACTTGCATGGTCCAGGCTAGCTTGATCTCATCTGCTCATGGAAGCTAAGCAGGGTTGGCCTTGGTCAGACCACCACAGAATACCAGGGTCGCTATGCCAAGGCAGGCAATGGCAAACCATCTCTGAATGTCTGTTACCTCACAAACCATCCGAGGTTGTGACTTGTGACTTGACAGCATCCAAAGAAAGGCCCTCTGACTTTGGCAGGAGAAATGTTCTTAGCTTTCCCATTGAAATCAATGGGACTTCAGAGATTCCATGTGAATTGTTTCCCTTACTATTTATAATAGAGCTCAGAGCATTCCACCTACAGTCAGCAACCTCTTCTAAGTAATTTATCAACTCCACATTACAAGTAGGAGGCTGAGATTTTCCATGGCCACCCACAGAGTTTATGGCTGAGTTGGAATTTGAAACCAGAACTTCCAGGGTCACCCTCTTAATTGCTATGCAGGTCCTCCTAGCCAAAAATCACATCAACTAACACTTCCTTATTACAACACAGAGAGCGCCACCTTGTTGGGACATCATTCCCATTACGAGAAACTACATTTTGTTTCAGTCAACCTGAACGCGAGCCAGAAGATAAACAAGTAATTACCGCTTGACAGAAACTGGTTAGACGACTTTGAGACAAACACAGAACAGGAAACACTCTCAAATTGCGGTCAGAGATAAGCCATGCACATGTCGCTGCCTTCCACACCTCTTCCCTTGTCATAAACCCTTAGATCGTAATACCAGTAGAACATCCCGGATGTGAAGGAATGACTTTCCAACTAGAGGGTATGGAGCATGTGCTAGAATGCACTGCTGAAGATAGTTACGCATCAATGGGAAACAGCTCTCATTTTAGAAGTGAGGTACAGACAACATCTTGGTCATTAGGGCAAACAGGGCGCAGGAGAGGAAGACTTCCACTAATTTCTGCAGGGAGGGCACAAGATGGTATGACCCTGCTACACTTCATTCCACAATTTAGTCATGGGTGGGAGCTCACATACGATAATATGCATTGCCTTTAGATCACTGACTCTATACTAAGGTTACCACTTCATGGAAAGCCCATTCTTGGGACCTTGACACTTGCAGTGACCTTTGTTAGTGGTGCATCCATGGCACAGCAGTCCTGTCGGTGGCTTATTGTAAGCACAGGCCATAAACTGAGTCTAGCACCGCTTAGGAAAGGCTCCACGAAACAAGTGGGACCTCATGGAGAATGGGGAGATGGCTTCAAAAAGAGACAAGAGAGACTCATGTGGAGAAGGTAGAAAAATAAGAGGACAAAAAAGAAACGCAGTAGGTACACATCTGTATAAGAGAAGGGATAGAAATGTGAAATTTAAAGGCCCAGTGGAAGTTTTGAGCACACTTGATAGGACAGTGTTGCTGAACTTAACTGAGTGTGTGGACCTGACCAATAACCTGGACAGGAGACTCATATGAGGCAGCATGGTGTCGCAGTTAAAGTGTCCAACTCGGATCCAGGAGACCCAGGTTCGAACCCCTGCTCTGCCACGGAAGTTTACTGGGTGACGTTGGGCCAGTCGCATGCTCTCAGCCTACTCTACCTCACAGGGTTGTTGTCAGGACAAAATGGAGAAGGCGAGAATGCTGCAAGCCACCTGGGGTTCCCGCTGGAGAGAAAAGTGGGGTATGAATGCAGTAAATCAATATAAGAGCAGGACACAATGAATATTTTTTAAAAGAAAAAGAATGAATGAAGAGGACAAATATTTCCATAGACAGAACGGTTTTATTTCTAAGTGAGGACTGGAAAGTCGATGCCATGCGTGGCATGGAGCCAGGGCGCGAGGACAGAGATGATACGAACTCACATATGAAGCCGCTTCATAGCAAGCCACCTACCTGAATACTAAACGCCCTGTCAGACAGCAGCTCTGCAGCTTGCCAGAGATTCTTTTTTAACTGGAGATGCCAGAGACTGAGCCAGGGGCCTCTGCCTGGCCCCTGCCATTCAGCTATGATTTCTCCCCAATTACAGCTATGAGACAGAATATGTTTTACAGAGCATTTCTCAACTAAATGTTCCTGAGGGGAGAGGAGGAGGAGGAGGAGGAGGAGAGAATCTCTTGCCCCAACCAGCTGTTAATTCTGAAACATTACATTTCCCCTGAATTAAAAAAATCCCTCCCTCCCAATCCACTTTCCAGAGTTCAGAGCCAAGACTTACCATAGTGAGAAGTCACAGAGAAATAGATCAGATGACAAAGATTGTATGCTTCAATCCTAACGTCCTTCCAAATTCCCTGAGTAGGGAAAGAGGGGCCCCAGTCCCAGCTAAACGAGCACTGCTCCTGGAATTAATTAGACACACGTGTCAGAAATGCGGGTTCCTTCATGAAGGGATTATTTTCCTGGAGGGAGTAAGAGAGAGAGAGTGGACAGTCTCAGCGACGTGTTTTATTTCGCTTTCTCGCCTGCTCTCTCTCCACTGGCAACAACAAACGTCATTTTAAAATAGTCAAATATAAGATATTTATCACTCTTTCTAATACATTTACCCCTCTTTATCTAAACATTTATGTCAATATTTATCACTCTTTCTTGATGACTGAGCGTTTATGAGTACAGCAATGAAACAAGATGACCTGCAGATGAGGTAAATACTGAGCATGAGCTGGAAGGCACAGAGTCCTGAAAATAGTGCTGAAGATGGTGAGAATCGAAGCAAGTGGGGAAGGAAAAAGAGTGAGGGATGGAGAAATTGACCTCCTCAAGCCCTTAAGAGCTTAAGACTTTAACCCGCACGACCCTCAGTTTATATGTACGAAAGCCAATTTCCAATGCTCTGAGACATTCTGGTGTAATGGTTTTAAAATTTCCTGTGTTCAAGGAAATCTTTCTGCCTTGATTACACTGCTGAGGAACATCTGTGTACAGTATTTTGAAGCATGTTCTGGGGCAACCACTCCTTCTAACTGAGCACTGACCAGGCCTGGTCAGTTCTACCCCACCTCACATCAACTGAGAGAACATTCCAGAATACACATAACACTACTGTGGAGGATAGCAGGGGAAACTGGTGGTCTTGAACCAGCTGGCTGGCAGAAAATTTTGTCTGCCATTGCTGCACAGTCACATGCATTAAAACTCTGAATCCCAATGCCAGGAGGCAATATCAGGAGAAGGCCTTAGCCTCCACGCCCTGAGAAACTGGTTGACCACTACGTGAGACAGGATGCTGGACTAGAGGGACTATTGGTCTGATGCAGCAGGGCTCTTATGCTCTTACTCAGCTAACAGAAAAGACAATGACCAAGGTGATAAGGGCGCCGAGGCCATGGGTCCCAAGTGGTTCCACCTTCCAAACATAGCACTGACTGAGATAAAGCCACAGAAAAGTTGCTCATGCAGTATATGGCAACATGCAAAGAGATTCCCCAGATTTAGATCACCCCACACTGAGTCTGTGGGTGGAAGCATGTGGCGAGTTAGCTTCAGCTCTTTCATGCACGAGATCGTTCCACTGCAGTCCCTAAGGCGATCATAAGTTGTTGACCACTCACTTCTTCAAGTCGTGTCTTGACTTGACCTCGGAGGTCCCCACCCCAAGTACGTATACAATAGGTCTCATTAGACTCACATGTAGTGACCGACGGATCTAAATTTATAATCCTAATAACTGGCAGCTGAGCCATCCTAATTTTGGCAACCCACACAGCACGCATCTAGCTTGTTCCCTGTATCCCACAGAATCAGCTTGCTTGCCAGTGTATCAAGTTGCACACACCAAGAAGCAGGCGTTGCACCTATTAATGTCAGAGGTGGCCATTTCTTAGAAAACAAGGCCAGAGTGGGACATCTTTTTACTTCACTGCTACCAGAGGGGGAATGACAAGATAGAAAGTTACTGTTACAAGGACATAAGGGCCATAATCTTCGATCTGCTTCGCACAGTTTAAGATTGTTACATCTGAACGTAGCAATTTTGGCATGTTCTCCCTGGGAAAATTAAGTGGTAGCGTCATCATATGCAGACCTTATAACATAAAAAAGAGGTGTAAATCGAGCCTTAAAGTACTATAAGGAAAAGTTTCCCATACGTAGCCCTAGAAATCGATCCATGAGATTCCTATTAAGGATGAATAGTTACTGCACGCAGTTTCTGTCACTGGTATTCATTTTGTTTTACGTTTGAGTCTTTCTTCTATTTAACATTTTATACTTGTTACAAATCAACAAATGTATAAATATGCCTTTGAATCCTGATGTCCTGGAACAAATTTTTGTGCATTTTGTCACCTCAGAACACCAACACATAAAAAAATAATTTTAATCAACTGTTCCCTTGGCATAACAGCATGGCTGCAGCTATACAGACATGCCCCTGGTGGTATATGCAGGGGAGAGGAGGGGCTGAGTGCACATCTCGGACACCTCTGCCGAGTGAGCCAAGGCTGCATGGTGTCAATATCCTGGGCACAGCCCAAAAGCACACAACACAGTCCAGTGATGTCACTACCAGATGCTATTAGTCACACTCGGTGATTGGGTTAAGGAACTGGGGCACATCTTTTTTTTCCATTGCTACCACAATAACAAGTGCCACTTTCTTTTTGAACCTGGATTCCAACTGTCAACTCCTTCTGCCTAACCAAACACAATCAATCAGCTCTTCTTGTGTGTGTGTGTGTCCAAAAAATCTAGGTTGAGAATATGGGCCCTGGGGATACTGTCCTCCCTTCAAGTCTCATGTGAACTGCTGAGAGTCCTTTGATGGGAGACATTTAGACCATCCAGATTTTGGCTGGCAAAAAAGGAAGGCTTCACATGCCTCAGAAGCCTACCCAAGAGCCTACCCCTCCTTAGGACTCTAACATCAGGTGTCCACTGGACCTCCAAGGGGACCTACCCCACCAACTGAGGCCCAACAACACGCGAGTCCTGTTCACTGCATCCACTACTGAGTGGTACCCCCTCATTTGCTGTTCAGCCTTGTGAGCGCTGCTCCTTAGGAGGAAGAGAGAGAGAGACACACAATTGTGACGAGGAAAAAACGTTCCTTCAAGGCACGAAATCTCTCCTTTTTAAGGAGGTATTTTCTTCATACTTAAAAAAATACACTATAGAAAAGCAACCTTCCCAGCATCTTCTGCCCCCCAAAATAGGAATACAGCTGTTCAAGTTGTTTTCTCCCTCATGCTGATTTCTAATCAACAGAGTAGAAGCAACATATGGATTCTACAGCAGAAAGATGACCCGCCATGTTTTAATTAACCACTGTAACCAAAATAGCTGCCTTTTTTATAGCTCACTGAGATCCCCAGTTCCATCAAAGCAATTACATTATAAAAGAAAAGAACCTCCTTTCTAATTTTTGTAGACTCGGGTAGGTAGCTGTGTTGGTCTGAAGCAACGAAGTTTGAGTCCAGTGGCACCTTTAAGACCAACAAAGTTTTATTCTGGGTATAACCTTTGGTGTGCATGCACACCAAAGCTTACACCCAGAATGAAAATTTGTTGGTCTTAAAGGTGCCACTGGACTCAAACTTTGCTCTAATTTTGTGTTAAATTTCAGGGATGTCTTCCTCAGTTTGTCTTGCAGGGAACATCATCATCTAGAGATATAAGGGTAACAGCAGAGAGAAGATGCTAGCCTGTATCCAACCACAAAGGGAACAAACTTTAAGTGTTCTTGAAGTTTTCTTAACATTCCCACCAATTCCCCGCTGCAACCCATGGAGCCTGACCATTTTGTTTGTGGCAGTCAGGAACAGCATGGTGTCTGCAATGGGACAGGGAGAAACAGACAGAAATGGTCACCTCCTCTTAAACCTCAGAACATGGTTGGATACCGATCACCAAACCACTGAAGCTCTCCCAGCATCATTTACTCAAAGAGCCAAACCACAGGAGCCACCAGAAGATCCATGACCACATCTTCCCAGAGGCGGGAGGGAATAGGAACAACAGTCACGTGGTCCCAATGAATTGGGGACCCCAGTGCAGGGAGGAATTAAACCCTGTTGTTATCAATTCACTGAATAAAACTGAACCCACCCAACCCCCACAAACATGCACACTGCTACTAGTCCTAGAAGGGAAAAAAGACAAGGTTAGCAAAACTACACCAGAGGAGTGTTAAAGCTTACACACACACACGTACACATATTGCAGCTCTGATCCAAACTGTGGTCCCACCTAGCTGCCAGTTAAATAAAAAAAAAACACTGAGCTCAGGGATCTCCCAGGCCTCAGTTTGATGGTGTTATGGATAAAATACTAGTGCATTTTTAATTATGTTGTGTTACCCTGTTGCTGTTGTTTTTAAAAAATAGCCTGCAGTATGCTCAAACCAATCCAGCCGCGTTTTACGGCAGCTTAATGAGATGTAGTTTCTTATTAGGGAACGCTGTTCCCAGAAACTGTCAGGGCTGCACATTGTAAGTCGTTCGGCACAGGAGTAGAGGCACATAACTTACACAAAGTGGCTTGGGCAGGATGGTTACAGCCCTGGCAGAAGATGCTCTCTCTTCTCAGAACTGATGATGCTAATGATGCGGGTGGGGCCTGCTGGGAGTTCCGGCAGGGGCTGGCTTCCCTGAGCTAGATGGGTGGTGTTATCCTCTCTGACCAAGAGCCTAGGGATGCTCCCGGACCCCAAGCCCCCTCTTGGCAAAGCAGGTGGGAGCTATTGCTGGGCATGACTTTTCCCCACTTCCATCTGGTGCATAGGCCCCTTTCCCTTTCTAGACAAACCTGACCCCTCTGTGCTGACCCGCCTCCTGGACCTTTATGTGAGCTGCACTGGACCTGGTGCAGAATGCAGCTTGCCCATCTTTGTCAGGCAACCAGCTCTACACCAGCTGTTCTAGTTGTCATTTCTCCCCCGTCCCGAATTTATTTACTTTATTTCTTTCCCACTTGTCTCCCCAGTGGAGACCCAAGGCAGCTTACATTTTTCTCCTCTCCTTCATTGTACTCTCTCAACAGCCCTGTGAGGCTGGTTACGCTGAAAGTGTGTGACGGGCCCAAAGTTGCATGGCAGAGTGAGGATTCGAACCTGGGGTTTCTCAGATCCTAGTCTGACATGCTAACTGGCACACCACACTGGCTTTCAAAGATGTTCCATTCAAAGTGCTGACCTTAACCTCTGAAGCTCTTCAGGTCATGGAACCCACATACCAGAAGGGCCCTCTCTCCCCACAAGCGCCCAGTCACCCGTTAAGATTGGGGAAGCCGAGACCGTTGGTGGCAAAATTACTTTTTTTAAAAAAGCAGGCCTTTGCCCGTGACTGCACTCTTATACTGGAATCACCTCCTCAAGGAGGTGCATCACTCCTTAATTTCTGCAAGGAATGCAAGACTTTTTTCCCAAGTTGGCATTTAGGTGTCCTTGGCTGTCTTATATGCCAAGTCACTTATTGAATTCTCATACAGGTGGCTGCTTTGAATGACTGCCTGCTTTATGAAAGGGGGTGATCAATACTACTCTGAGATCAGGAGAAAACAGGATAGAGACGTTTCAAACAAACATGCAAACTCTGGTTTCTCTTTACTTATCTCTCCGGCTTAGGGATGGCCTCCCAGCAATTTCATTCGACGCCTTGGGCACCAGCAGGAGTAACTGGAGATGAAGGAAAGGCCTGGTGTGCCAGCGTTGTGCCTGCAGTTTAAACCAGAAGTGACATGGGGTGTTCTAGTATTCTGCAAAAACTCTATGGTAAAACCACTGAGTTTTTGCAAAATGCTAGGGTGCCCCACTGTGTCGCTTCCAGTTTTAACAGTATGATAGGCACGCCTGGGCCCACCCCCCAACTGCTCTCAGTAATTGCAGGCTGCGGCCTGGCAACCCTACTGTAGCCTGATGCACTCATAAGGAAACTGCCCGCAAGTTCTAAGCTTAGTTCCTGCTCAGCTTTGTCCATTTCAATGAAAGAATCTCCCAGCAGATTCTGTCTGAAGTACTCATTACCAGTTTCTGGTTCTGTTCTCCATAGGGCTTTTTAAACACTGTTTGTGTTTTGGGGGGCGTGGCATCGGCGCTGATGAAGACGGACACCTGAGACCTTAGCTCCAACCCCTACACCCTCTGAACCACTAAAAAATCACCTCTAGAGCCCAAATCTTTATAATAGAATGGGTAGAACTGAATCAGCGTCTAAAAACTGGGCACAACCTACTTTGAGAGGGATCCAAACTTTTTTCCCAAAGCAGCAAAAAACCAGCTCCTCTGAGGACGGCACAGAGGTTTCTAACAAAATGGCGACTGGGACAGCAGCAACGCTCGTGCCAAACACACAGACGACCGACCCAGCTTTACCAAATCTTTTAGCCGCTATGGAAAAAAGGATCCTAGACAGCATGGCAGCTCTTATCGCCCCAATAAATGACCAGCTTGCTGAACTTAACACTGTTTGTGTTTTGAGGTTTTCATATTTCTGTGTCCAGTTAATCATATTTAATTTCTGCTGAGTATAACATCTGAAATCAGCAAATTCCGAGCACACTTGGTGTGATCATAATTACATTGAGAGCTAGCACAGTATAGTGGTTAAGAGCAGCAGACTTTGATATGCAGAGCCGGGCTTGATTCCCCACTCCTCCTCCACTTGAAGCCACCTGGGTGACCTTGGGCCAGTCACAGTTCTCTCAGAACTCTCTCAGCCCCACCTACCTCACAATGTGCTAGTTGTGGGGAGAGGAAGGGAAGGTGATTGGAAGCCTCTTTGAGACTCCTTAAGATAGAGAAAAGTGGGGGATATAAACCAACACTTCTTCTACATCTTAATTTCCTACTCAAAGGTTTCCCATTCACAGACACGCGGTTATTACCTTTCTGATGAAATTAACATGGCACTCTCCTTTCTGCACAGGCGGAGGGCATTCTGGAGGCACTCTATACGCTTGGTGGTTTTTACTCTGCTCCGCGGCATACCAAATGGCAGATAAGAAGTGTATTTGAATGGTATTGACCTCTTGGAGCACATCAGTAATATCGAAGCTCTGTGTCAGGGACAGGAACAGTATGAATTATAGACATGATACATTAATCACTCTGACATACAACATCTGCTATGCATTGGTTCAGTTGTCCCGGGTCTAGTGAAGCCATTATTTTCTTCACTAACAGAAACGTGTTACATTGAGAACTCTCTAATCCCCACTGTGGTCAATTCTGAAAATCCCTGAAGCTCCTAAATGTACTTTAGAGACTCCAAAAGCCACCAAAGCTGAGATCTGTCAGATCACAAGTTGCACTGCATTACCCTAGCAACTAAACTGAAAGGAAGCAAGTGAAAGAAACATCTGACTAAACACAACATCCTACCAGGTCTGCAAAGAAAGCAAGTGAAAGAAACATCTGAGCAAACACAACTTCCTACCAGGTCTGCACAGCTGGCAGCCACCAGGCTGAATGCAGCTTATTAGACGCATAGGGCAAGGCTTTAAAGGGACCAATAAACCTTCTGTGCCTACTGCCCCAGAACCACAAAAACAGTATGATAACCAAGCATCTGGTAGGTTGCAACAAAAGGCTGGTGGGTCTCCAAGTGAGCAGGACAGATCTAAATGGAACAATGCAATATCTGGCCATCCCCAACAGGCTGCTCCTAAGGAGGCAGGAAGAGAAGTTCTGGGCACTGGCTATTATATCTGGATGGCAGTGAAAAACAGCCTGATCTAGCAGCCTTCACTTGTTTTTACTAGCCTTGGCCACTAAATGACTCTGTGAGAGCCAGTTTGGTGTAGTGGTTAAGTGTACAGATTCTAATCTGGGAGAACTGAGTTTGATTCCCCACTCCTCCACTTGCACCTGCTGGATGACCTTGGGCAAGCCATAGTTCTGGCACAGCTGTTCTTGAAAAAGAGCAGTCTCTGTTAGAGCTCTCTCAGCCCCACCCACCTCACAGGGTGTCTGTTTTGGGGAGGGGAAGGGAAAGGAGTTTGTAAGCCGCTCTGAGACTCCCTTGGGTAGTGAAGGGCGGGGTATAAATCCAATCTCTTCTTCTTCTGAAGGCACAGGAAATGAAAGATGAACATGCCCCCCTTTCTTCCTGGCCAACACCCAACACTATGGCCATTCATACAGAGTTTTCCCATTCCATCCTTGCCCTATCTACAGTTATGACAACACGCACAGCCACATTGGTCAGTTCTTCAGTACTAAGTTCACTGATTTATCTCCATCATTAGTGTGACTTTGTGTGGACAGTACTATACTAACTTCTGGGTTTTTCTGTGACTACAGACTACTGAGACAGACCATCCCCTAAATACTATGGGATTGTGGATGGACATGCAGAATAACTCAGCTGCTGAAATAGTAGAAATAACCATCAAAATTGGAAGACAGTCCCAAGATCATCAACGTGTTTTGCTCTGTACCCAATTGTGGAGATCCCTAAAAATGTAAAAAAGGTGACACTCACATATCTTCTGAACATGTTGTTCGTCCTTCCAACACTGATGTTATTGACCACAATCTCAGCCACTGTATCCACTCCTTCAAAAATCAAACTCACTTTCTGCCATCTGCTACAGAAAGAGAACAGAGGAATACAGAGTTATTGGAGTGTCCTAAATCAATTACCCATATAATGTTCATTAGTGATCTGGTGCCAGATGTAAGGCTGATTCCCGAAAAGGTCTGGTTTGCAAATCTGGAGTCAGCATCAAGAATGTGAATTTCCTCCTTTCCTCTCCATAGTTCTTAATACCATACCTTGTATTTTATCTGGACACTGGTACAGACACTAACCGTGGTTAACATGAACCAGAATTCCCATTAGGACCAGAGTTTGAAATGGTTTGCAAATTCTGGTTAATATGAGGAACCAAATTAATGATGATTTCTTGTCACATCACTGCAGGCATAATGCTAAGCCATGGTTAAGTCAGGCAAGATAAGAGATGGAAGACTCACAGCAGACAGGGAAGAGGGACTAAGAAAAAGCACACAAAATTCCTGAAGTTGGTTTCCAATTTGCAAATTACAGGCTGCAGCGTTAAGCATGCCAATTTCTGAAAGCCTTAAGCAGCATCTGTTTCTACTGCTCTGGAAATATTAATAATCATGTTACCTCTAAAGAGGAAATGAACATACATCACGGAGGTTTAGATCAGACACACAAAGATCAGATTTTGGTTACATGCCTCATATCAACTTTCAAGATGAGTTTCAGTAATGTATAATTCAGAAACCATTTTTAAAATGGAAGAAGACTTGAAAGTATTTTATTAAAAGCCTTGATGTAGCCAAATGGTTTACCCTGTGTCTATCCAATATACCACAGGAATTTCTGAAGCATGAGGAGAGGAGAAGAGTAAGCATCTATTCATTCATAATTTCCCAAGGAGCACAGGTGCTGCTTCTCTGTGTGCTGTGCTGATGTCATGTGGGATCAGAGTTCCCAACAGTGCCTCAGCCAATGCCTAGAGATTTTGAGGGGGATACCTTGAGAGGGTGGAGTTTGGGGAAGATGTGATGTCACTTCTGAGAGACACTCTAGGCTGCCCCTCTAGTTGCAGTCTTTACCATAAAGACTAGGGGAAATTCCTAGAGAGTCATTATGTGAAGCCCATTTTTTCTCTGGTTTCTCAGTTCCACAGGGGTAGGAAATTAAGGCTGTGAGAGTGGCAATTCCTTGCCCTTGGTGAGTAAATGGGAGGACCACTTGGCATGCAGCCTATTCCCACGTAACCTCACAATTAACTGAATATTCATTCTACTCTAGTTCTCCTCTTCAGTGCAACTGTATTCTAGTTATTTTCTGTGCCTTTTCACTTGTTTGTTTCCATGCTTCCCTCGGTCACCCTTGCACCCTACTTGCTCTGAATAATTTGACAACCAATAAACATGTTTTCAATTAATTTTTTATGTTTGCAAATGTCAGACACAAAGCCATGCCATTTCCAGTAGTGGTACCTACCTGATGGAACAGTCTTCTCAGTAAAACCAGATACCCGTCATTGGCTGCCTTTTGCAAACTACTGAAGACCATTCCATTCACCAAGGCCTTTCAAAGCCAGCAATAGGAATGTTTTTGCAAACTATAGGTTGAACTAACCAAGGCAAGCAAAGAGACCAGCAAGGACACAACACTTCAACATGGTTAGCCCCCTAAATGAGAGGAAATAGCTCATGCAAATAAGAAGGAGTACATGCCCCTACAAGAGGTTAAGAGTTTGAGCCCTGTTATGCCTGCACCAGGCCATACACAGCCCTAAAGTACCATAAGTGGAAGTTGAGTGTACCATTGTAAAATTTTCTTCTCATACCTGACATCAAAAAGAGTTTGGAATTCTCTGCTATAGGTCCAGTTATCCAGGGAAATCCATCTGTAGGCCAGGTCATTAAATCTGTAATAAGGATCCTATTGATTGACCACACAAAAGAAACAAAAGTCTGCTTATTAAAAGGCAGCATTACAAGAAACATAAAAATACAGCTGTTAGCACAGTGCTAGAACACTGGGATTAAGAAAGCAATTCATGCTTTTAGCAGGTCAGATTGACTGCCTAAACTCTGGAGATTTGACTCTTTTACTGAATGGAAAAAGGAGCTCCCAGATCTGAATGCAATACAGCATTTGTTAGACCATGTATTCACGATTCACACATTTTTTTTTAATTTTTCACTTTTAAAATGTATTCACTGCTTTCCCAAAGAATTTTTAAAAAATATTCATAGTTTTTTAAATTATGCAGAATTTTATTTGCCTGTTTTTATTAGGGTTGCCATCACCACCCCCAGTCCATCTGGGTTTTTTTCGGATTTTTGGGGCTTCAATCTGCAGTCAGCCACCCCTGAACAGGGACATAATGTCACGATGATGCCACCTGGAAGTGACGTCATCACATTGCCGCCATTGGGGTGGGGGAGGTTCTGCTCTAGTTTTTGGGCAAACTCTATGGTCTTGAGGGCAAAAAACCATAGAGTTTTGCCCAAGAACTAGAGCAGCACCCTCTGACGTCGGCAACACAATGACGTCAAGAAGATCCCAGACACCAGCCAGGAGCCCCCCTGCCAGCAGCCAATAAGGACTTGGCAGTCCTAGTTTTTATTGTATTTTTATGTGACTATAAGCTGCTTTGGGGCCCTTTTGCTGAAGAGCAAGATAAAAATGTTTCAAGAAATAAACATACATTTTGCTGAACTGCTAGATTTGCCCAGGAGCACCGTAAACACAAACAAAATCTCCAGGGTCAAAGCAGAGCTCCCTTTGTCAGATACTGGCTGAACTGACAGTTTTCTCATGGTTTCCAGTACTAGTACTAGTATTACTAGTGCTATTTTCAGTTTCACTTTTACTAGTACTATTTTCACTATCAGCTCTAATAGCCCAAACTAGCCCAAATCTTCTCAGGGCTCAGAAGCTACGCAAAATCAGTACTTTAATGGGAGACCACCAAGGAAGACGGGGACCGTTATGTAGAGGAAGGCAAACAATGTCTTCTCAACTCTTGCCTTAGGTGCCCCACGAGGTGGAACTTCATGGGGTTGCCAAGAGTTCATTGTGAAGGACTATTTGGGTAGCAGATTGCTCAAGGCACGTAGCGCGGCAGAGCCCATCGGGTTTGATTGATTGATTGATTGATTGATTGACTGATTGTATTTACAGGCCGCTCTCCCCGCATTTGCAGGCTCAGAGCAGCTTACATGACTTGGCAAGCCAAGATTCATAAATACATTAAAACAGTTAAAACATTTTAAACAATCACAATTAAAACAATAACATTACAGATAAAGTGCTCAATAGTTTACCAGATGACATCCTGTATAAACCTCCAACATTTCCCAGCTCCGGTTGTCAGACATCCCTGACTCCGGATGATGTTATCTGCGTCCGATCATTGCTGGTCGTAGGGTGAGAGACAAGGTAGATGGGTGGCGGCCCCTATTTGTAAGCCTGGCAGAAGAGCTCCATCTTGCAGGACCCTGCAGAACTGCCCCAGGTCCTGCAGGGCCCTGATCTCCTCTGGGAGCTCATTCCACCAGTAAGGGGCCGCCACTGAAAAAGCTCTCCCCCTAGTGGCAGCAAGCCTGGCTTCTCTGGTGCCCGGTATAGCCAGACGATGTTGGGCCCCAGATCGTAGTGCTCTCTAGGGTATATACAGGGAAAGGCGGACCCTCAGGTAAGTCGGACCCAGGCCATTTAGGATTTTAAAGGCAAGCACCAGCACCTTGAAGTGAATCCGGTATGCTATAGGCAGCCAGTGCAGTACCTCCAGTGCTAATCGGATGTGCTCCCATCTAGGGAGGCACATCAACAACCTTGCCGTGGCATTCTGCACCAGCTGCAGCCTCTGGATTTGCGACAAGGGCAGCCCCATGTAGACAGCATTACAATAGTCTAGCCTTGAGGTGACCGTTGCGTGGATCACTGTAGCCAGGTCTGCACAGTCCAGGAAGGGAATCAGCAGCCACGACAGCCTCAGATGGTAAAAGGTCGACTTGGCAGTGGCTGCTCCCTGGGCCTCCATAGTCAAGGAGGGATCCAGGAGCACTCCCAGACTCCTAACCACTGGCGTGGGCACCAATGGCACCCCATCAAAGGCCAGGAGCGGGAGCCCCAACTATGGTCCGCTCCGACCCAGGCACAGGACCTCCGTCTTCGCCAGGTTCAGCTTCAGCCTACTCAGCCTGAGCCATCCAGCCACAGAATGCAATGCCCGGTCCAGGTTGTCGGGTCCAGAGCCAGATTGGCCGCCCAACATCAGATAGAGCTGGGTGTCATCGGCATACTGGTGAAAGCCCAGCCCCACCCTCCAGACAATCTGGGCAAGGGGGCGCATATAGATGTTAAAGAGCATCGGGGACAGAACAGCCCCCTGGGGCACTCCGCACTCAAGCAGGTGCCTCCGGGACTGCTGTTCCCCTAGCAACACCCTTTGTCCCCGACCCTGGAGAAAGGAAGCGAGCCACTGTAAGGCAAGCCCCTGTATCCCCACATCGATGAGGCGGCAGGTCAGCAGCCGATGATAGACCGTGTTGAACGCAGCCAACAGGTCAAGCAGCAGCAACACCGCCCCGCCGCCCCGATCCAGGTATCTCCGGAGGTCGTCAGTAAGGGCCACCAGAGCAATCTCAGTCCTGAACCCCGGGTGAAAGCCTGACTGGAAGGGATCTAGCACAGAAGCATCATCCAGGAAGCTCTGCAACCATATTGCCACCACCCTCTCTATTAATTAGCCCGAATAGGGCAAATTGGAAACCGGCTGATAGTTGGCCAATTCGGCCGGATCCAAGGATTGTTTTTTCAGGAGAGGGTGGACCATTGCTTCCTTGAGTGCACTCAGGAACCGCCCCTCCATGAGGGACTGGTTGATAATCTCCCTCAGCGCACCTCGCAACCCCTCGTGGCCAGCTTTAATAAGCTGTGAGCTGAGAAGAAACAAAGGTACGCACAGAGCCTCTTTGTCTTTGCAAAACTAATACGAGTCCTTATTGTAAGGAACTCCATTTTAGACAGGATAGAATAGAAATAGGATTCTAATCCAGTCTAACTAGCTAGGATGGATAGAGATGCAGGATTCTTTGTTCCTGTTTGTGGCTTTCTTGTGTATTTCATTGTTCCAGAGACTATTGTTGTGGAATTTTTCCTGATTATTGTATTCTTGATTTATATAAATTTACTTAGTTTAGTGTTGTAGCATTATCTGTTGCACAGCTTTGCTCATTGTACGGTAGAGATGCAGGAAGGCATGTCCTGCCCTCATGGTGCCAAGGTGGAGAAGGCTGACACAGTGTGGAGAGTTAGATGTCAAAGCTGGAAGAAAGGAAGATTACCTGAGAGTAGCAATCTACACATCAAAGGGATAGTATCAGAGAGTAAAGGAACCAATAGCAGAGCCTGGCCTCTCTGACTCTCTTGCAGTTCCCCCTCTGAAGTCTGAAGTGAAGAGACAGTGCAAAGTCCTTCATTTCCGACACACTGCAACTTGATATCACACTTTACTAAATACTATTTCCAGTAGTGACCAGAAACCCAATGTCAACCATTACTCTTTCTCTTTTCTTTTCTCCTTCATTACACAACCCCAAAACAGATACTGCTTTTCCCATATCCCTCATAATACTAAACCACACTCTTCACTTATGGGAACAAGCCTCAGGTTCGTGCTTTCTCTCCTTCCCTTACCCATTCTGACTTCCTTTGATGCTACATTAGAAACAAAAACTATGGCTCCTGTTTCTCAGAACTAGAAGCCAATGTCAGGTCGATATTTCCAATTTTTGCTTGGGGAACAAGCACAACACATTGTTTGCTGGTTCAAATGTAACTCCTAACTGGGTTACGCTGCCAGCTCTGGGATGGGAAATACCTGGAGATTTTGCAGGAGGAGCCTAAGGAGGGTGGGGTTTGGGGTGGGGAGGGACCTCACCGGGGAATAATGCCGTAGAGTCCACATTCCAAAGTGGCCCTTTCCTCTAGGTGAATTGATCTCTGTCACCTGGAGATGAGATGCAATCCCAGGAGAGGTCCATCCACCACTTGGAGGTTGGCAACCCTTGGGAGCTGAGTCACAGACAAATAGGATCTCTACCAAGCTTCTGCTGCTATTCTCACCATGGCAGAGAGGGTTAGAGAGCTCCTTTTCATGTCACCCGTCTTTTCACAGGCATATAATAAACTGCGCCAATTGTTGCCGGTCCTCTGGACCTCGCTCGCTTCAAAATCCAGCCTCAGTTTAAAAACCAGCTGCCAGTCTGTGCTCTGGAATCATCACTGCGAGCACAAGCTATCTGCTGATCTTCCTCGACTAAACCCATCGTATGCAGAAGCACCTAATTCATTGATAAAATCTCCCCCCTCCCATTAAAACATTGTCCAAACGCAACACCTCTATTATTAGCAAGAGACTTTACTGAGCATGCACCGAGCTTGTCTCATCCTGCCCACGAAAGTGTTTGGCATTTCTGTGGCACGTCCGCTATGCTCATTTCTCTCTCCCCTTTCGTCCCCCACCTCCCCACCTTTCTCAGGGACACCTCTGAAAAGACGAATCAAGAAAGCAAGTATTAAATAATCAAGAGTTAATTCTCTTATCACTGCCCCGGCAGAGCATGAATAAAGCATCCCTTGAGGGAATACACACTTGGTTGACCCTGGGATTTTATCTTCATTAAGCCAGTGTTTGAAATGAGAGGAGTGCCGTCCTTTGAAAGCAACACAGCACCATCCCCACCCCCACCCCCTGCTGACAACGTTTCATAAAGATAACCTGTCATTTGAATAGAAGGAAGGAGGGGAGGGGAGAACCCAACCAAACCTTTAGCCAGCCCGTATGTGCAAGCGTAATGCATATTTTAGTGAGCCGGTGCTAAATATAAACCCTGGCAGGAATATTTAGCACTCCTGTAGCAAACAAGGAGGCAGAGATCGCTTTCTGCCGTGGCTCCTCTTAGAGGCAACTGCAGAACAACTAATGTGTCATCTGCACAGCAGGTTAATATTTCATTAAGTTGCATCTCATACAGTTTCATAGGCTCCCAGATGTCACGAATGAAAACGGGGACATGTTTGCGACACCCTTGATCATACCAGAGATTACTGCTCGATCTCTCGTCTCCCAATCCCATTACACTCTGCTGGAACCCCTGCTTTTGTCTGCTTTGCACTGCATTCTTATCTTCCATAATAAATGTTCGTAGGTGGTTTTAAAATCCAAGGAGATGTTTGTCACTGAGGTTAAAGATACCTAGGGGAGGGCAAGTCATTGTCCCACATTATCCACACTTCCAAGTGAGCCTCCGCCGCTTACGAAATGCCAGGCAGATACCTCATTCGAAGGATGCCTCATAGTGCTTCAATGAACATGCGTACATGTTTGCATGCGTACAGATTAGTGATAAGGGGCTGGAGCATGTGACTTCCCTTCAGCTATGTTGGAGGCTGACTCTCTTCTGTGAAGAGTTCCTTCGAGGGAGAAACACTTCCTCCAATGGAGAATGGCTCCTTCTGATGCTGACAGGTTTCCTCTGATAGAGAAGTCTCTTCTTGCCTGAAGGACATCTTTCTTTGTTGAAGCGAGACTTGGTGGAAGGCTCCACCTTGAGAGCCAGTTTGGTGTTGAGAGCCAGTTTGGTGTAGTGGTTAAGTGCGCTGACTCTAATCTGGGAGAACCGGGTTTGATTCCCCACTCCTCCACTTGCACCTGGCTGGATGACCTTGGGCAAACCATAGCTCTGTACCAGCTGTTCCCTCAAGGACAGCTTGGGAAAGCACTCTCTCAGCCCCACCTACCTCACAGGGTGTCTGTTGTGGGGTGGGGAAGGGAAAAGGAGTTTGTAAGCCGCTCTGAGATTCCCTTGGGGAGTGGAGGGTGGGGTATAAATCCAATTTCTTCTTCTTCTTCTTCTTCTTGGTGGAAGGGTGACAGAAGATGCAACCCATGGAATCTCCACTCCCTCACGTAAAATTTAACAAGTCGGCTTACAATAATAGATGAAATGTACTCGGTTAAGATCAAAATAAAACAGCAAACCCCAAATCTCTCGGGAAAAAATATGGACAGGGATTTACCTGGGGCAGAAAAAAACAAGGATCATCCCAGGTAAATAGAATATGTGGGTAATTCAAATTCAAATGTATTTGTTATGGCCAACTGACCAGCAGTACAAAAATAAAACAGTACAGTCACAAGCCCCGTCTACTTTAAGCCCATAATCGTATCCCCAAATTCTAATTCCCAGATGAGAACTTTTCTCTGTGTTTTTTGTTAAAAACTTCCACTTATTAATTACTAAAAAGCAATATTTTGCTACTACCAAGGTTACCGACTTCTTGGAGTCTTCCAACAAATATTTCAGCAGCACAGTATCTGCAAATTTCAAATCATTATCCAAGGGTTTAAATTGGGAGAGTAAAGGAAATATTAACTGATGTCCCTCTCCGGAATAAAGTTTGCAGTGTAAAAGAATGTGAGTGATTGTTTCAACTTCTTTATCTGAGCATAGACAACATCTTTGATGGACAGGCCAATGGAGATACATTACTTGCAGTATATTAGAAGGGATGGCATCAAAATGCGCGCTAGAAAAGGCCCATCTGTATTTTTCATACATGATATTAGAGAGATAAGGTGCTGCTGCAAATCCCAGCCTTTTGGCTAAGATCAAGTGTAGTATATGGATTCATTAGTATTTGCTTTGCCGAGGGACAGCTGAAAGGGTAGTGGAACTGCTTGGGCCAGTCTTGATTTTGAGGACCGAGGCACAGAAAAGTTTTGAGATCAGCCATTCTTCCAATAAGCTTCTCTGAAAAATACATTACATAATTAAAGAAACTCCGGGCATGTTTGCATGTAATCAGACTCCCACAAAGGCTGGTGATTCCGCTGTGTCTCTGTACCATGAGTGATTCATTGATCCACTCACACCCACTGCAGAGATTCACCAGAAATGTGTGCCCTCAGAAGACGTCGCCAGACACACCTTTGCATGAGTCACCGTTCTGGGCATACCTTCATTCCAGTCTTTCTATGAGTGCGTGTCTACAGTTTTTATTCCTTCAAATAGCAAGACTAACAGAAATCTACTCAACAATGTTTTGGAATGAATGATCACCAAACTGGTAGGAGCTAAAAGGACATCTAGCCCAAGTCCATTCCATGGACACAGTAACCCTACCCCAAAAAAACCCATTATCTGCCAGCCTATACGATTGGTACAGGTCACAAACAAAAGACAGGCATACCTCATTATTATTCCAAGACATGCCCATATGGCACGTTGCAAAGATCAGATGCCTTCCTGCAGAGCACTGAACCTTTGCAGTCCGTATGCATGGGAGGTTTCAGTATGCGCTGATGTCATACCTGTTCACATAAGTGACTTGGCAACAGCGGGGCCCGGAGGGGATCGGTAGGTAGATCAGCAGAAACTGGGCAGGAGGTCCCATAGGGAAAGGGCCTTCCCTTTTTCTGGGAGAGTTTTGTTTGCTAGATGCATTCACACCTCGACATTCCGCCTGTGCGGGTTCCCAAGCAGTTTACAGCTTTAATCTATCACATATTTTAATTTTAATTCAGGGAGCTGAATAGAAAGGGTGTGCACTTCAAAAAATGTCTTTTAAATTTTGTGTCAGGGTTTTTTTTTAAAAAAAAAAAGGGGCATGACTTTCTGTATGCCAAAATGGGGGTGTGTGTCATGATTGTTATTAATTTTGGGAGCAGTATTCAGGTTGAAGACTTTTGGCACCTGAAAATATCCTTTAAAAAATTGACCAAAATTAAAATAAGCTTTTGGGTGCATTCCTCACACACACACACAAACAAATAAACAAAGCATCAGGAGAGAGGAGGGAGAGAGAGGAAGTGGGCCCTGGATCCCAACAGTTTTGTGTCACTAGGTCCCTTTAAACTTTAAAGGGCCATTATTTTCCTTGGAGGCCTGGTCTACTTCCCACAGGTGGTGGACCTAACCTCCGAGGCCAGGAGATAAATTATAGTTACTCCTAGAATTTCATAAGTGTTTGGGGTCATTTCCGATACCCCCGAGAGCTAATTTCAGGTTTCAGTATGGCTTAGGTATATCCAAATGTGCACCCCTAAAATACAGGGCTTTTGGAAGGGATGTTCCTACACGATAAATGAAGTTCCACCAAATACTGCAGCATCCATCAAAACCTGGCAGAACACTGTTGGCTGGTAGAAAGGATGGTGGAGGGAGCATCCCAAATGTTAGGACTCACTATCACATTCTGGCAGCCACTGGTTTCTGGTTGCTGGGCCTGGGGGTGTGGTTTTCCTTGCTACCCATTTCATATATTTGGGCATTTCTAAGCCACCTTTCTTTCCCAAAGGGACCCAAAAACAGTTTACAGAAAATTCCAACATACAATCACAATGCCATCTATATCTTTATCCAGAAAGTTCCACTTGTTATATAGCGAGAATGATCTAAAGGTGTTCTTACTCTGCAACATACTGGGAATGAACTTCATGTTCACAGCCCACGGCCATTCATGTTTAAGCAGAGACTAAGTTCAGCAGAACTTTGTATCAAGTGAGCATGCCCAGGATTGCAGCATTAACTGCCCCATTTCAGCAAACCAATTAATACTGTGAATTCTTGCTGAGAACTCCTTTCACACATGCTGAATAATGCCCTTCCAATCCATTTTCAATGCACTTGTACTGAGTGAAACGGCAAAATCGAAAACAATCGCTACAGTGCACCGAAAATGGTTTGGAAGTGGATTATTCCGCAGGCATAAAAGAGCTTCCCATCACAGCACCAGTCCAGCCAAAAGTGTGGGCAACTGTCATGCAGTCGTGGCTTCAGAAGATGAAACTGAAACCTTGCAACTACCGCTCACGAACCCACGGGGAGCAGCTGGTGTGTGGCTACAGTTATCCCTTCCCCCTTGGTTAGGGCTGCCAACTCTGGGTGGGAAATCCCTAGAGATTTGGGTGGTGGATTTTGAGGAAGGGAGGGGACTTCTGCAGGGCAAATGCCGCAGAGCTTACCCTCTGCAGCAACCCTTTTCTCCAGGTGAATTGATCTCTATCTGCTAGAGATTAGTTGTCATTCTGGGCAACGCTCCCTCTAAGCTGTGGAGTCTTGTGAGCAAAAATTCTACTTTGTAAGCTACCGGCACTAAAGTTGTGAGCGAGCGATTTGGCTGCTGCATAAATTAGTTTGATCTGGAGCCATTTTTCCTGAGTTAAGACAAAAATGTGTGAGCTGGAGGCTAAAGAACTGTGAGTTAGCTCACACTAACTCAGCTTAGAGGGAACACTGGTTCTGGGAGTTCTTCAGGTTCTACCTGGAGGCTGGCAGCCCTGCCCCTCCTGGAATGATACAGCTGAACAAGGTCGCATCATCTGCATGGGCTCATAATTGTATAGTTGTCTGATTCCAAGGGATGGAGGGGGCAGGCAATAATGACGACTGCTCCTTGCCACGGGGACTCGGAGCCAGTCCGCCATCTGTGGCCAAGTGGTAACACCTCTACCCTCTCAACTATGTTAATGAAGAAGCCTGGGAGGCAGGTAGGCTAGTGCCAGTGGTACCAAGAGCCTTATTTGCTCACCTGCTGTCCAGCAAACAACAACAGTTGCTGATCTCTGATGTTGCCTACCACTACCCCACTAAAATGAGCCACGAGGCTGCCGTTTGTATGTCTGCAACCCACTCTGAGCAGCACTGGGTGCTGCTTCTCCTAGTAAGGACCATGGACCAGGCGGAGAGGTTGAAGGACAACAGGACGGCAGCAGGCTGTGTGGAGCCACCACAGATGTGTCCAGGGCCCCCAACCCTGGAACCTACCCAGAATATTAAGCACATGAAGCTGCCTTATACTGAATCAGACCACCAGTCCATCAAAGTCAGTACTGTCTACTCAGACTGGCAGCATCTCTCCAGGGTCTCAAGTCAAGGTCTTTCACATGCCCTACCGCTGAACAACAGCCCCCTCCCTACAGATGTGATACTGGCAGCCTCCACATGTTTTTGGAAACTGTGCTGTCATTTTGCCATAGCTATCCTTCACAGCTAGATTTTCTTATGTAGGCCCAATAATCCAGTTGCATGTGACTATTACAGTGCAGCCCTAGAATGACAGCCAATAGGGATGCCACACACACACACAACTTGGTCATGTCACATTTATTTCCCGCTTCTTCCCTCCCCTCTCCCAGTGAGATCACCCCCATCCCCCGCTGGTTGGTCTGATGGACCTGGCAACCCAAATAGCCAACCATGTGCAGCTGCAGCCACACAGAAGTTTCAACAGGGTGTGCAGAATTACAGACGACAAGGGAGCAAACATTTTTGCATGGAAGAAATGGCAGAGAAAACCCAGTTCAATTCTTCAGAAGAGCAGAACGGAAACATGTTTATTCCGTTGGCTGTCGAGAGAGCTTTCGAATCTGCAGAAATGCATAGTATTCTCAAGGGAAAATTACTCCCATATTTCTACAAGCTGCAGAATAATTAAGGCCAGACGTGTGGCTTGCATTGTGTTGATTCTCAAAATACGTTATGCTAGAAGCTTCTCAGAACAAGCTGCAACATTAAATCAGACATTAAGGAACTGTTTGGAAACGGGATGGAAAACATTGCCTGACTTTTCTTGTAGTACAAAGTGCTATCATTAAGTTTGCAACTGAGTATTTTTCCCATTACAGACGTGTTCAAATGTATGCCCCCCCCTTCCCAAAAGATTCTTTTTAAAAAGAGCCAACATAGTACATAGGTTGGGGAGGTTACGGGCTCCCTTGTAGGAGTTTTTGACCCAGTGGTAGCCACTGACATACCATTCCTGGGCCAGCGTGGCCAAAAGAAAAAGTTATACAGAATCTGACCACTGTTACCCAGCGGACACTGTCTTTAGCACAAATTGGCTATTTGTATTAAAATGCAACCACAGCTTTGAGGCAGAATCTCAGAAGCCATAAGGGGAGCAGAATGTGTGCAGGATAGCTGTCCCCTATGTAGGGTCCAAAGCTCTTTGCTCCAATCCCATAACCAGGAGCCAATGAGTAAGCTATACAGATGGCTTCCATTCCTTTACTTATTGCATATAGGTCAGAGACCTCAGATCTCCTGTCTTTGGATTCCATGGGCAGAGAAGTATGACGTGTTCAGAGCTGCTGGGTCCTTTAGTCTCAATCCAGAGGATGTAGGATTAGATCAGAAAGGCAGCATGCCTAGCCAGAATTAAGGACAGAGGTTAGCAATTTTTTCAAGTCAAGGACCACATTTAGGTCAATGCCACTTCTGAAGCAGGGTAGCTAACTCTGAGTTGGCAAATATTTAGAGTTGCCAGCAGGGGGATGGGGGGAATGTTCCAGGAGTGTGAAGTGATGGTACCCCCCCTTCCCCCCAAAACAATGATGTCGCACATGACATGCCTGCATCACTCAGAAGTGATGTTGGGATGGCGGCAGCAGCATTTGGAATTTGGCACAAAACTTTATCAGCAAACCATAGAGTTTTGCCCAAAATCCACAATGTCACCCCTTGACATCACCAATGTCACTTCCAGGTGATGCAGGCACATTGCATGTGATGTTGCTGTTTGGGGGGGGGGGGATTCCCTCCCACCAGCCACTGGACTCAGATTTAACTGTTCTACTGCAGACAAACATAAATACCCTCTCAACACAGTTCCCTCTAAGCTGTGCTAGGGGGCACTGGTGCACAACATTTCAGAGGCCAGCTCAGGGTATTTCTGCTCAGCTCACATCCAAGCTTCCATAGGAAACAATGGAGGATGGGGGCACCTTCTTCTGAGGCCTACAGAATTGGACCACTTGGTACAATCTTTTTGAAACTTGGGGGGAGTTGAGGAGATAAACCAGCAGCTATGCTGCAGATTTGGTGTTTCTATCTCAAAAAACACCCCCCCCCCCCCAGAGGCCCAGATACCCCTGGATCAATTTTCCATTATAGCGCCTCTGAAGAATCTGAATAGGATAATGCATCAAGCGATTTGGCTCTGTAGTTGGATGCAGTACAGGAGCAGGGGGGTCCTCATATAGTATCCTGGTGGACCCTCACTATATCAAAATCATTTCCACACACAAATTGTGCTACTGGATTGGCACTCATGTGCCTAGCTGCTTATAGTGCTGAGCTTTAGACAGCACATAAAAGCATCGGTTTTATTTGTGCAGGTTTTCAAGTGGAATCTAAAACTGCTGTTTGGCTTCTGCTGCTTTTAGCTAAACTCCAGTTTTATCAATGCAGCAGAATTTGCTAATTTTGTGTGCATTACAGAGTTATTATATCCTTCTAACCCCACTGACTCCAGTGGACTTTGAAGGGTATAAATCGTTATCCCCTTTAAGGGTGTGAAGACTGCACTGCCAGTCTATTCTATAGCTTAAATTATTTCTTTTAAACTGCTGTGTTCATTTAAATCACTGCTAGTACTGGATTTTTAAAATTGTTTTTAAGTTGTGTCCGGAACACTGTGGGTTAAGGTGGTAGGCCAGAAATATTTTAAATAAGTTCAGGAGGTTTTTATACAGATGACCAGATCAAAACGTTCCAGTTGAATAATTCCTCCAAAAAAAGAGCATTTAAAACAGGAGTTTTCATTTTCAGCTCAGCCATCCAGTTATGAGTCATTGCCACTACCCTTGAACAACTTAATAATAACATTAATGTACTCTGTGAAAACCCAGAACGGTGTACACTGGCATAAATAAGTACAATATCACAGGCATTAAAAATTCCTACAAGACCCATGCATTTTTTAAAATATAGTCACAATTATTTAATCTTGCGCTCTGCCAATGTTTTCTTCCACGTTCCTCGAGCTCTTTATTCAAATGTCCTATAAATGCTTAATATTTAAAATAACCCTCTGTGTACATCTGACTAGTGCCGATCTCTCAGGGAAATTCTTAAACCCCCTTTCTTTTGTAAAGGAAGGGATATTTTCTACTGTCCCTGGCTGTGGACTCACTGGCTGTGGTTCCAGTGAGGACCCACAGTGACTCACATCACCCTCCTGTCCTCCATTTTATCCTCAAAACAACCCTAAGGGCTATGCTAGGCTGAGTGTGTGTGACTGGCCCAAGGTCACCCAGCAAGCTTCCTTGGTAGAGTCAGGATCTGAACCTGGGTCTCTTAGATCTAGTCTAACCTCTGTACCACACAGGATCTGATAGGTCAGGGAAGCTGTTTGTTAACCCCCTTTTGTGTAATATCAGAGGTGATATTTTCCACCCTTGCTATCTGTGTTCCCTGAACCTTCCTAGCTTCTCATGAGTAAACCCAGGGGTCCTTGGGGCAGGAGCAGCCACTAGGGCAGCCATGGGCTGAATCAGATTCTCTGATCTGATTCGGCCTGCTGCTGAATTGCTGCCGAAATTCAGCAGCAACTTGAAAAGCGACTGGAGGGGAGGGTGTTTAAGGGAGAGGCTCAAAATTTGCAGGGTAGCTGCTGGGGCCTCTCCTCGAAATACCCACCAAGTTTCAAGAAGATTGGACCAGGGGGTCCAATTCTACGGGCCCCCAAATAGGTTGCCCCCATTCCCTCCATTGTTCTCTATGGCAGGAAAAAAGTAACACTTTTTCCCAGCATAGAGA
Source organism: Lepidodactylus listeri (assembly GCA_029233225.1). NCBI lineage: Eukaryota > Metazoa > Chordata > Lepidosauria > Squamata > Gekkonidae > Lepidodactylus > Lepidodactylus listeri. Next base: position 29,244,089 of record JARCFY010000009.1, read on the forward strand.
ACAATGGAGGGGATGGGACAACCTGTTTGGGGGCCTGTAGAATTGGACCCCATGGTCCACTCTTCTTGAAACTTGGTGGGTATTTCGAGGAGAGGCCCCAGCAGCTACCCTGCAAGATTGGAGCCTCTCCCTCAAACCCGCTTTCCTCCAGCCCCTCATATACCCTGTGAGTTTTTGCCATTGATTTCAATGGCCCATAGGGTATAATGGGGCTGAAACTGACATTCCCTTTCTGATACACTTCTGGTGATGTCAGGGGACATGGCATATGCTAATGAGTTATGCTAATGAGTTATGCTAATGAGCTCCTGCACCTCTTTTTCTACGAAAGGACCCCTGAGTAAACCTTTGCGCCCATTTATGGTTACCAACCTCCAGGGGCTTGACTTTTAAAATACTGATGCAAAATTGACCGGTAGTTGTTAAATTGAATGAAATGAATGTTGTTATTATACTGAATGTACTGAATATATGTACCTGACAAGGATATTATAAACAGCACATAATGCACTTTATAGAATGATGTTACAAATAGAACACGTTAATTTACAAACATTTCTTGCAGTGTGTTCTTTATTGCTATGATCATTTGACCAGAAAATACATACAATTCTTGCAGTGTATATTTTTTTTCATTACTTGAACCTCCGGGTGGTGGCTGGAGATCTCCTGCTATTACAACTGATCTCCAGGCGACAGAGATCAGTTAACCTGGGCAAAATGGCCACTTCGAAGGTGGCCTCTATAACGTTATACCCCACTGAAGTCCATCTCCTCCCCAAACCCTGCTTTCCTCAGGCTTCACTCTCAAAATCTCCAGGTATTTCCCAACCCAGGGCTGGAAACTCCACTTCCATTGCAAAGAGTTGAGGGATGTTCTGGAGCTAATCCGTGCCAGGATGTTCCAAGCCCCTTCACTTTTGGCAGTACCCATCCCAACATCACCCTGAAGGTTTTGGCCAATTTTGAGACTCCCACCTTCACTTTCAGATAAGGCATGCTTGCTACAAAGAACCTTAGCATGGGGTGGGTAGGTTTATGGACCTAACATGCGCCAGGAAGTTCCGATTCCCTTTATTTATATGGCACTGCAACTCCCACAATCATCCTGAAGCTAGTGGCCAGTTTTGGACAAACAGACATCTCCTTTCACTGTTACAGATTCTGTGACCGGGTTTGTGTTTTGCTCTCATTCAGTTACGAAGCTGGGGGCATAAAATATAGTGTCCAGTATGGGACACAGGCAAATTCAATTAACAATATTATTTTTTACTCAAATACAAACATGCTTTAAAAACATTAACACTTTTACAGTATTTCCTTAAAGCATCTCCCTGATGCCCACCCTCCCACTTCCATAGTGGACCTCCTGATGGCACCTGGTATTTTTGGCCACTGTATGGCAGAGTGTTGGACTGGATGGGCCAATGATCCAACATTGGCTTCTTTTATGTTCCACAGCCCCTTACTCATTAGCACTGGGACAGTGGGACAGGGACACTGGGACAGGGACATAATGCACAACAACTGTCATCAGGCAATAAAGGTATTGCCCAGTAGCTCATGGGCTGGATAAGAGCCCTGGACGGGCCAGTTGCAGCCCACGGGCCATATGTTTGATACCTCCACTGTAGGGTTTTCAAGACAAGAGACAGAGGTGGTTTGCCATTGCCTCCTCTGCATAGTGACTGTGGAATTCCTTGACCGTTTCCCATCCAAGTACTACGCAGGGCTGATCCTGCTTAGGTTCTGAGATCTGATGAGATCAGGCTAGCCTGGGCCATCCAGGTCAGGGCAATTACCAATCTAACCAAAGTTAATTACTTGATTTCCGTAGTACATAAGGCCTAGTTTTCACCAAGGCACAAAATGGGCCTCTGGGTTGTCCTGCTTCAGGCTGCTGGTGGGAGCTGAAATAATTGCCCCCGGCTCAACAAACAAAATGCCACATTTAAAACTGAAAATGACTGGCAGAAGGCAGTGCTAGAGCCCTTCTACCCAAGATCTAAGCTGCTCTCAGGCCTCATGTGAAGTGCCAATTAAACCCCAATTTGCAACGACAGGCACTAAATGCAGCATGTTAGTCACACCCACGCACTCCTGTCACTTTTCTCTTTGCGCCCTCAGCCTGATAGGAAGTTCCTGGCTTTCAAACAAAATCCAGTCGCCCGTGATGTCTGAATGAGGAACAGCTTCAGTCAGTTTACCCCTCCCTGCCCAAAGTGGGATTCTACCCTGCATTAGAATCTCAGTCTGAAAGTGGCACACGCTACTTTAAATGCATTCAGACATCACAGGCAACTGTGGCTTGTTTTCAATCGTGGTTTGTTTCCACGTTCTGACTGAAAGGGAAGGAGGAGACTTAAAGGCATGATGAATGAGCTGCCTTCATCCCCGTGGTAGTGAACTGAAATTAATTTAAGCAGAGCGCATCAGAGGGATAGCCGTTAGCCTGTTGTAGCAAAATTAGACAGAAACCCAGTAGCACCTTCAAGACTAATAACCTTTATTTCAACATGAGCTTTTGAGGGTTGGAACTCACTTCTTCAGATGCACAGTTTATTCTGTTTCTATTTTACAAAATGTATATCCCCCCCCCCTTCAACCCTCATGAGGGCCAACAAAGCCGTTGACAAACTTACATAATAAAATCACATATTCATACCATTAAAACCAGGTAAAACACATATCAAAATAATTAAATTTAGAGCTAACATACAAAAAACAATAAGTAAAACATTGGGCAGGAGGGCGGAACCATTGAGGGAATGCCAAGCAAAACAAAAGTCTTCATCTGCTGGGGAAAGATGGCAGAAGGGGAAGAAACAGAAGGGGAAGAAACATGTCTACCTGAGGACAGAATTCCATGAGCGAGAAGGCCATCCCTCAGATTTAGGAATGCCAGAACGCCCCCCCCCCCAGTATGGGGGAGGTTACCCCGGTTTCAAGCACTCCTCTCCACTGCTGGCCAGCTGGCTGGCAAGGGGTAATTACCCCCCCCCCAAAAAAAAGCCAAGGAACCAGAAATAAATGCAACATGCCTACATCACCCAGAAGTGACGTAGGCACATCAGTAATGCCGAGAGCAATGCTCTGGTTTTTGGGCAAAACTCTATGGTAGAAGCTAATTCTACCACAGAGGTTTTGCCCACAAACCAGAGCATTGCCCCCAACACGCCTACGTCACTTCCGGGTTTATTTATTTCCAGCTTCTTCCCTTCCTGCTTCCGTTAAGTTCACCCTCATCCCCCACTGGCTGGTCCGACGGACTTGGCAACCCTGCTCAGATTGCCACCCACCTAATCTTAGAAGGCAGAGAGGCCCAAAGCAAGGCCTCCAAAAATCACTGTAGCGGTCAAGTAGGTTCAGAGTGTGACATCTGAATGCAAGTATGGTTATCTACTGAAAGAGTCTTGTTTCCATGCACAAGAGGGCTCCGATGTGTGACCTACACTCTGAAGCAGTACAATCCAGGTCAGCTCTAGATCAGTGATGTGACTCAGTATAAGGTAGCTCCATGTATTGAAGGAAAGTGTCATGACTGAGGGCATGCACTCTTAAATCCACTGTGGTTATTTGAAGGGCCATGGCTTAACGACAGAAATACAGACATACCCAGGTTCAATCCCTGGCATCTCCAGTTAAAAGGAATAACTAGTAGGTGAAAGACACCTGCCTGAGACCCTGGAGAGCCACTGCCAATCTGAGTAGGCAATGCCAACCTTGATAGACCAATATTCATAGGCAGACTTAGATGGGCTTTTGTGGGTTATCCCCATTGCGACTGCAGCTGCTGATACAGTGTAGCAGCGACGGGGCTTCCCTATGGCAAGTTTCCCCACATTTTCCCTACAGCAGCCACCCACCACCACCCCACAAGTCACTGGGGGCATTTTCAGGGATTTTTTATTTGTTTTAATGGGCAATAGGATATTTATTGCTATAACATTTTAGCAAATCTGTCTGTCAGGTTCTCTGAATCCCAGTATTCTTTTTTTCTCTCTAACCAAGCCTCTAGCCCCTGTTGCTGCTGAAATAGAGGGGAAAGGCATATCTCCTTAATAGAAGAGGATAGAGACTTACTTTCAAAACAGAGTGACAGCTGGGGATTCAGAGAACCTGAAAGAGTGTTATAACACTTAACAATACAATGATATTCAATTGCTGATTAAAAACAAGAAAGCCCTCCGGTGGCAAGAGAAAAGGCCACGGGGGACTGGGGAAGGGAAAACGGCACCCATGGGGCTGGAACTTGGGCAATCCAGACATCCCCCTCACCAGTGCCACAGAAGCTTTGCTGAGACCTTCCCCAAATATCACAGCAAAGCAAGCTTGGGGAAAAAATCACAGGAAAGATGGGGGCATCCCAGAAGGTTTTGAAAGTACTACGATGCCCTGGAGAAGCCAAGCACAAGCCCTCTTCCTAAGAGTATCCAAGCCGGGGCAAACAATCCGCTTGTAAGGGACCTGGGTCTACGGCAGCTTCACATATGTTCATCTGTATGGCTGTTTTGCAGCAAAATGCACATCTGCAACAGTGGTGGTAGCAGTAAGTAAATGTCGAGCCACCTTTCTTAGGGGACCTCTTAGGCAGGCTCATTCACTCCTGCACGGCACATAGTTTTCTAACACTTATTGATTTATAACAGATGCCGTTAAAAAGAGTTAACTGAGGTGACAAGAAACAATATAAATATGGTGGTGTTTGACCTGCAATGATTTATTCACACATGCTTCCCCCACTTGGTGTTGCAACATTACAACAGCGAGGTGATATGAATGAACTAACCATAGTCTAAGACAGAAAAGCAACTTGAGTAAAGACGTACAATATAACCCCACACAGACACAGCTTCAACAATAATGTGGGATACAATCATACAGGGCCAAAAGCATGTGATGGCAGCCACAGATTAACACACCGGGGCCCACGTGGGCATTCCACACAAGCCCTGCCACACAGAAACACATTCAGCATGAGGGTTGCCATCCTCCGGGGGCACCAGGAGATAATGGCTGGTTTGGAGAGTTGACTCTATGGCATTATACACTGCTGCGGTCCCTCCCCAAACTCCACTCCCTACCTCCAGGAATTTCCAAACCCTGAAGGGCACACCAGTCTGGCCCATTCACATGTCCAGGCAGAAACACCCCCACCCAAACCAATCCCTGAATGCGTCAAAGTGCATGGTGGCAGTGTGTTTATATAGGAGACTACACATTCCAAACCTTCCAGCTGACTAGGTCAAACAGTTCTCCTGTGGCCATAGGCATAACCACAACTAGCAGTGCGAGTCAGTGTAGTGCAGTGGTTAGGGTCAGACAAAAGATTTGGGAGCCTCAGGCTGGAATCCCCACTCCGCCATGGAAGGAAGCTTGTTGGGTGACCTTGGGACAGTCACACACTCTGAGCCGAAACTACCTCACAAGGGCTGTTGTGAGGATAAAAAGAAGGGAGAGGAGTACAGTGTGAGTTGCTTTGCGTCTCCAGTGGGGAGAAAGGCGGGCATTAACGAAGCAAACAAACAGTTGGGGTGTATGGGAGTCGTTGAAATGCACTTTTTAGTGTCACGTGTGAAAACTGTTACGCCCCCCCCCCAATCCGTTGTCCTATCTAATGAGCATTAGATAAAAAACAAACAAAAAAGTCAAACGCCCACACCCCGCCGGAAGGTCCACTGCGATTACCAACAGCTTTCCGAGTTTTGCTCAGCGATCCAGCGACTCCGTAGCCGGACCAAGCCAGGCTGATTGTGGCGGGCGGACAGGCATCGTACGGTACCTGGATGAGACCCTGCCGAAGCAAGGCGGTGTGCACACACCCCGGGACATCCCCGCTCAGCACCAGCGAACCGTTCCCATTGCTCAACCGCCAGCTCCCCCGCAGACTCAGCCGGGCGGGGGCCGCCGTCACCGCGAGCAGGACCAGGAGCAGCGACGCCCTTCTCCCCTCCTGAGGCATCCTCCGGCAGCTCCCCAGCAGCTGTGGCATTAAGACCCCATTGGAAGGAGAAGTCCCCAAGGAGCAGCCTGGAGACCCGCAAGGCCCCTCCGGGCTTCCCTGCCGCACATCTGCCCGGATCAGCTGAGCGCCCCCGGGAAGGTGGAGTCTCTCTTGCGCCCTTGGCCTCTGCGCAGGAGAGGCAGCGCCTGCGTACTCCCTCCCTTGCTGCCGGCCGGCTTGTGGGGAAGTAACGAAGGTTGAGCAACTCTTCCGCCCTACGCCCCTGCCAAGCGCCGCCTTTACCCGACCAAGGAGAGAAGCTCTAGTCAGCGGAAGCGGGGGAGGGGGGAGGATTCTTGCCATTGCTTTTCACCTATTGACTATTGAACAAAATCTGACCTGGAATGCAAACACCACTGCTCTGGTGAAGAAGGCCCAGCAGAGGCTTTATTTTCTCAGACTTTTAAAGAAAAATAACTTGAATGAGAAAATACTGATGTCTTTCTATCGTTGCTCAATAGAGAGCATTTTAATATACTGTATCTGCGCCTGGTTTGCTAGTTGTACGGTCGCAGATAGGAAAGCACTCCAGAGAGTCATCACCACAGCCCAGAAGATAATTAGCTGTCCTCTCCCACTTTTGGAGGAACTGTACAGTTCTCGATGTCTGAAAAAAGTGAAGAACATCCTACAGGATTTATCACATCCTGCATATTCCTTGTTTGAACTGCTGCCTTTGGGCAGAAGAAATAGGACAATCAAAACAAGGACAAATAGACTAAAAAACAGTTTTTACTCGAGAGCTATTATTGCCCTGAATGCTGCATGAGACTGAAATCTGGAGGAAACAGTGGTTTGGTTGCTATGTAAAAGGGAGAAGCAGTTGTGAATGTCTGTGTGAGTGCGCATGTGTATATGTTGCGAGTCACTGAATGATGGCACTTTTTAATTTCATTGTACTATGTACAATGACAATAAAGTATATTCTATTCACCTGCGAGTCTGTTTCCAGCAACGGCCCCAGCGGGAGTTCCTGGAAGGAAGTCCTCCCTCTTAGGTAGCCGGTGTACCTCCAAGCAGGTCACCTGCGTCCGAAGCCGCCTCTTTAGCTGCTCGAGTTTGATCTGCAGCAATGCGTGGGTGAGGATGTTTTTGTTGGGCATGGCAACTCTCAGGGCCGGCCCCAGGGTTTTTTGCGCACTAGGCGAGGCTGCCTTGTGGTTCTCCCCCCCCCCCTTGCAAGAGCCGTCCTCTCCACAGCCAGAGACACACACAGCCCCAGCCCCCGCCCGCCTGTCCAGGCTTGGCAGCAGCCACCTGCACTGGCTGGCTGCAACGCCTACAAATCTATCTGCATTTGCCCAAGGCTAAGTTTGGTTCTTAGCCTGAATGGAAAGCTGCATTCAGACATAATGGTAAATCATGGTTTGCATAATGCCCACTGTCTCCTGGTTTGAGGCTCTCTCAGTCTCTCCGCCGCCCCGCTTTCCAGCTGCGCCCCTAGGCGGCCACCTGGTTGGCCTAGTGATAGAGCTGGCCCTGGCAACTCTGCATGCAGGAGGATCTGGGAGGGAAAGGGTTAAGAGCATTCTCTCCCTGGGGGTACACTTGGCAGTTGACCCCACCCACCCTCTCCTTGGCTGGACGCTGAGCCTCTTTGACCCTTGCTTGCCTTCTGTTCCATCTCTCTTACCTGGCCTTGAAGCTGTAGCAAGTTAACCTTTTTGAAGTTAACCTGTTCACAATAAACGGTGCTAGTAGTCACAGCCGAAGTCTTAGGCCTACTGGTGAAGCAGACACATGCTTATTATACCACACCAAGAGTGCAAGCTTAGGCAGAGTTACTCCAGCCAAACCCTACCACGGGCTGGATCCAGCCACTTTTTGCTCAGTGCCACCAAATTCTCTTTATTATAGCCACTGACCCTGGCAGGTCTCACCATCACTGGGAAAATTTTGTTTGTTTGGTTTTCCTAGTGGTGAAAGGAGACCCCAAACCTGTTTTCATCAGCAAAAAAGTTGGTTGGAGCCAGTCCACTGATTTCAGTGGGTTTAGACTGAGATAACTGTGAATTTCAGTGGGTTTAGACTGGGATAAATGTGACTTTGGCTCTCTGTGCTACAGCACAATGACAGTGCTATTGCCCCACAATGCATCGCTGCAGCCTAATACAGTCACATACTAGGCTGTAGTGATGCATTGTGGAGCTATAGCACAGAGAGCCAAATTCACATTTACCATCAACCAAAAGAGCCACATGACTAGTGTACAGCTTGAGCACCACCCCACCAAACACACACTAAGACAAAACTATTAATACTGAATGTATAACTAGAACCTTCTTTAAAATGACTCAAGTACCTCTGAGCATGTAGGGATGTCTCTTCTCACCCACTGTTGAAGCTTTACTTCCCTCGCTGCCTTCTTGTGCACTCCCTGCCATGAGGCTTGCAGCTCAGGGGAGAGGAAGGCAGCCAAGCCTGAACTTCCCCCCATGCCAGAGAGAGAACAAGAAGGGAGCAAGGGAAGCAAAGGGTATTCAGGCTTCCCACTGAGCCAGCCAGCAGTGGTGCTGTGCAGTCTCTCTTTGCAAGGAGAAGAGATTGGTTTTATACCCCGCCCTTCGCTACCTGAAGGAGTCTCAGAGCGGCTTACAAACTCCTTTCCCCTCCCCTCCCCACAACAGACACCCCGTGAGGTAGGTGGGGCTGAGAGAGCTCTGGACACCGTGTGAGGTAGGTGGGGCTGAGAGAGCTCTTTCAAGAACTGCTCTTAAGAGAACAACTCTGAGAAAACTTGTGACTGACCCAAGGTCACACCAACAGCTGCATGCGGAGGAGTGGGGAATCAAACCCAGTTCTCCCAGGTTAGAGTCTGCCCTCCTAACCACTACACCAAACTTGCTTTCCCATGAAGCCCATGTCCCCTTTACTCCTGTCCCTTGCCTGTTTGTACTCTCCTTGGCAGGAGGCACCACAGCTCGGGCAGCAGACTGAGATGCCAAGGCAAAGCAAATTGGCTGTGGAGGAAGGGGGGTAAAATCACCATCACCCCACTGTGGCCAGCTTAACTCTTTTCCTGGGTGGCTTCTGTGGTGGTGGTTTTACTCCCTCTTCTCTGTGGCCAGCTTGTTCTCTTCCTGGCAGCTGCTGGGATAAGAGTGCAGGGGATGTGGGGGTAGAGAGGACGGACACTTTATTCTCACCCATGGCTCACAGTTGCAGCTATCTGAAAGTGCAAACCGCCTGTCATTCACAAGTCTCACAGTATGATGTCCTTGTCCACTTCCCTGAAATACAAGGTGGGCGTCACGTTGGGGAAGGGTGCTCAGAAGAGCCACATACAACACCTGAATCAATGAGCTTCACTGTGCTGTAGCATTTGCAACTGGATTGGTTTGTCTGCACAGGGGACCAGATTGGGTATTATTGCTATAGCCCAATGATGAAAGAATCTCCAACAATGTGTGGATGCAGCCTCAGATGTCACAAGATATCTCAGATATCACAGTGCTCGGGAAGCATCTTGAGGTCAGAGAAGGAAGGCAGGATCCAGAAACAGCATTCAAAGCTTCACCTGTTGGTTTCTGCATATGAACACACACCCCTTAAACGGGTAGAACAGACAAGCCAGCAGTTTGGTGCCTGGAGCTTTTGTGAAAGAAGTCTCCTGAAATAACAACCCCACCACCACCTGCAGTCTGAAATGGCTCAGTTCTCATTTATATCCGATATACATTTTAAAATATCCATTGCCTACCGTGAACCTGAGCTAAGAATGACTCACAGGAAATACAGAAACCAGTGTGAAATCATCCTGCTGTACTCGTACATGTAAGTGAAAGAGGAGATGATTTAGTTCCTAAATCATCTTGTACTAGTTGCAGTTGTGAGGGTAAACACAGCCATAGCATACTGGCAGGCCTTGCTTGGTAAGTAATAATACTTTTCTTGCACTGCTGTGTACACAGCTGTATCCTGTGCAGCAGTCATGCGTGACTTGCATGTTCTCCATTCTTGTGTGTATGGTCCCCAATTCTCTTTGCAACTCTGGCATGTGTGAACTTATACACACAGTTTCTTGACCTGCAATGGTCTGGGGGGAGGGGGTGCTATTTGATTCACTGGAAAAACCCATGTGTACTGAATTTCCCTAACAGGCCAAATAACACCCCCCCCCCATGTCAGGTTTGCTTTGGTTCAGGAAAATGTTGGGGGTAGAAGGTTGAAGCCCTTTCTCCTGCACACTGCAGTCGCAATCCAAGTCGGGCACTGGAAATTGAGGAGAACCGGCAAGTGACAGGTGGCCATAAGAGAAGACTCGTGGGGTAGGGCCCCAGGACCCAAGGTTCCCTCTTAGAAACTAGTTGCAGGCAATGCTCCCTCTAAGTCCCTCTTGTGAGCAAATATTCAACTTTGTGAGCTACTGGCATTAAAGTTGTGAGCAAGAGATTTGGCTGCTGCATAAATTGGTTTGCTCTGGAGCCGTCCTTCCTGAGCTATGACAAAAATGTGTGAGCCGGAGGCTAAAAAACTGTGAGCTAGCTCACACTCACTCAGCTTAGAGGGAGCATTGGTTGCAGGAACTCTAAAGATGATGCTAGAGCTTGAGAAGATCTGTAGGTATGTGGTGGGAAGTGCCATCTATGCTGGTGGCCACCACTACCTCTACTGGGAGCAAATTCCACAGCGTCATTGTGTATGTAAAGTACCAAGTCACAGTCAACTTATGATGACTCTGTATGGCCTTCAAGGGAAGAGATGAATAGAGGTGGTTTGCCATTGCCTGCCTCTGCATAGAGGGGTCACCTCATCAGAGTACTAACCAGGGCCATCTCCACCTCTCACTTTAGTCATTCTACAAACTGTTCATTTTAACATTTTTCACTAACCACATGTCAGGCTCCATTAGAGAAACTCAAAAAATAGTACCTTATCTTTCGCATTTACTATGCTGTACGGGGACAGGGAATAAATATTCAGAAAGCTATTCTCCCGACACAGGTCTTATCAGAGAGAAGATCCTTTATACTTTGAATTCTGCCTCTATATAGCATGGACTCTCTGTTGAACCAACTCTGTAAATGTTAAGCAGTATTAAAATCATTTTAAAGCTGAATAAACAGTGAAAATGCTTCAAAGCTAACAATTTGCAGTTTTCCAGCGTCATCCCTCTTCAGCCCAGATTGCCACGGCCTCTGAGTTACAAAGGGAATTATTTCAGAAAAAAAGATTCCTCCTGCATGAATCCTCAGCTGCAAGCTGACTAAAAAGTTTGACGCTTTTCCTTTTTAAAAGCAAGTCATATATGCTGGGAAAGCTTCTTCAGAGACAAGAGTTCCAGATGAAAGCTAAGGCCTGTTCACACAGCCAGATGGGTTTCTTTTTCAATTCCTGTTAGTGGTTTGGGTGGGTAAAAGTCACCCCCATTGATTCCAAGCCTGTGATGACCTGTGCAGCGATTTGTGTCCTTGGGGCTGCCAGGTCATACTAGTTGCCCTACAAACATGAACTTAATTCAGAACAACAACAACAACAAAAAGTGGCTGAATTAAAAAGAAAGCCAATTTAAACATAAGAAGAGTAAGGAGCCCTTGAGGAGATTTTATTCCAGTTTGTCCAAGGAAGTGTGCTTTGCACACCAAAGCTTACACTTTGAATAAAACTTTGTTGGTCTTAAAGGTGCCACTGGACACAAACTTTGTTTCACGGTAAGCATGTTAGGCTACATCCACATTTTGAGAAATTGTGCTGTTGTTACACTATTGCAGTCATCTGCAAACAGGTTGGCTTATTCGCACAGGATAATCCAGTTCAGGAATGACTACTATAACACGCTATCCACAAGAGAAGCCAATATTGGATCAGGCCAGTGGCCCATCCAGTCCAACACTCTGTCACAGGGGCCAAAAATAGCAGGTGCCCTCAGAGGGTCCACCAGTGGGGCCAGGACACTAGAAGCCCTCCCACTGTTGCCCCCCCTCAAGCAAGCACCAAGAATAGAGAGCATCACTTGCCCCAGACTGAGAGTTCCTATCTATACTTTGTGTCTAATAGCCACTGATGGACCTCTGCTCCATATGTTTATCCAATTCCCTCTTGAAGCCATCCATGCTTGTAGTCACCACCACCGCCTGTGGCAGTGAATTCCATGTGTTAGTTACTCTTTGGGTGAAGAAGTACTTCCTTTTATCTGTTCTAACCCGACTGCTCAGCAATTTCATTGAGTGCTCAGGAGTTCTTGTATTGTGAGAAAAGGAGAAAAGTACCTCTTTCTCTACCTGCTCTGTCCCATGCATAATCTTGTAATCCTCTTATCATGGCACCCCTCAGCCATTGTTTCTCCATGCTAAAGAGCCCCAAGTGCTTTAACCTTTCTTCACAGGGAATGTGTTCCAACCCTTTTATCATTCTAGTTGCCCTTTTCTGCACTTTTCCCAATGCTATAATATCCTTTCTGAAGTGTGGCGACCAGAATTGCACACAGTATTCCAAATGAGGTCGCACGATCGATTTATACAGGGGCATTATGATACTGGCTGATTTGTTTTCAGTTCCCTTCCTAATAATCCCCAGCATAGCACTGGCCTTTTTTATTGCAGTTGCACACTGTCTCGATATTTTCAGTGAGTTATCTATTTAAGAACATAAGAGACGATGCCTGGATGCAGCCTTAGGGCTCAGGTTATCACGAGACTTTGTTTATTTGCTGTGGCAAATTAATTTAGCTTCTGCTAACTCCATATAAACAGAGAGCTGTGTGCTTAGAATGCGAGATCAGATGAGTGGCCCATCTAGCCAAGCATCCCATTTCTCACAGGGTATAAATCCCTGTGTAATTTGCCTTGAGTCCAAGTGAGAAAGGCAGATTATAAAGCCTAACGAAGAGTGCATAGAGGCCATGTTGTCCCCCCAGTGTTCCCTTCTGCCTCTGAATACGAAGGTTCCCTTTGTCATCATGGCTGGTATCCATTTATGGGCCTTTCCTCCATGAATCCATCCAATAACCTCTTAAAGCCATCTGTGCTGGTGGCCATCACTACATCCACTGGCGGCCAGTTCTACAATATAAGTATGTACGTGGAAAGTGCCTTCAAGTCACATATGGCTTACAGAAATCCCAGAAGGTTTTGAAGGCAAGAGATAAGAAGAGATAGTTTGCCATTGCCTGCCTTTTTGTAGCAACCTTGGATTTTGTTGTTGGTCTCTCATCCAAGTACTAACCAGAGCCAACCTAATTTCCCTTCTGGGATTGGGCTAGCCTGGACTGTCTAGGTCAGGAAACAATGTAATTACTCACTGAGTAAAAAGTACTTTATTCTGTTCACTGCTTGTGAGTGTGTTTTCCCCCAAATGCTAAGATAAAACCTGATAGTTTTGTTACTAGTATCCTGCTGGTATCTTTTTATCAGGGTACCATCTGCAATTGACCAGCTGGAGCTGGATATTAAATTACTGCCAGGTGAGTCAGCAATACTTTATTGCTGTTTCGCCTAGGAAGCTTGAAAGAAAACATATAAATTCTGGACAAGTACTTTGAACCTCCTGGCCAAAGAAAAGGGGCAGAGTGGCCATGGCTTACTCAGTGAAAGCAAATGTTGCCTTTTTCTTTTTTTGCACAGAAGTACTTTTGTACCTTTGTGATCAAAACTAGATTACTTTGCCACTCAATTTAACATGTTTTATTGTACAAGTATGGTAAGATTTTTTAAATTATTTTATATAATTATTAAAAATAGGCAACTTGACTAATTCCTAATAAACGCTTCCCCTACAAAAGTCATCCCAAGCCATTTAGCTGGGGAAAAGTCCAACCAAATACCCTCATTTTTCTTGAATGCACTTCTTCCAAAAAACACTATATACTCTTTTATGGCTATGTCTGACACCCTTTCTTGCTAAAGGTCTACCTGTGGTGTGGAACTGGATTTCTAACACGGCAGAATTAATTTATTGGCTACTGCTGTCACCCACCAGATCGATCACGGGTTCTCCTTTCTAAGCTACTTTCATGCATGTTGGATAATGCACTTTGAATGCACTTTAGCAAGTCCATTATCCAGACTGTGAAATGGGAAAATCCAGTTGCAAACAATTGCTGAAATGTACTGAAAATGCATTATCCAAAGTGTGTGAAAGCAGCCAAGTGGATGATCAGATTCAAAAAGGACACCCAGCAATAAATTCACTGCTGACAGGTCTAAAGATGGACCCAAAACAAAGCTTACATGCTTTTTCACTTCAGGCCACAGTGCGACTATCACTGAGCAAGACCACATCATACAAAATAAGGTCCCACTTCCTTTGTTTGCAGTGCCAGCAGCAGTCTTGGGATATTAAGCCTACCTCAAACTGATGTGACCGTGAATTTAACACCTGTTGTGTGCGTTCCATCATTCCAGTGTTGCATGAGCACAGACATTGGTTTGGGATACAGTGTTCAGTACCTGGGAAACCACAGCTTTAAAACTTAAGTGTCATGATCAGGGGTCCCCAACAGGACACCCACCAAGTGTTTTCAGAAAGTGGGAAAGGTGAGGTGGGGCTTTTGCCCAGCAGGGCTTCTGGTTGGCCACTGGAGATTTAATTGGCTGAACAGATTTTTTTAAAGGTTGCTTTGGCAGCAGCTGCTCCCACAAGGCAAGGGTTTTCACTGTGCGGCTGAAGGTTTGTGTAAGAAAATATTTTAAATATGTTCATTTTAATAAATGTCATTTTAAAACAGAGCTTTTGCCTGGAACATTGAAGAGTTACTGTTACGCATGGCCTTGCTCCCTGACATTTGTGGCTGGCTCCACCTCTTGTGGCAGCCATTTTGGGGTTGCACTCACCACCCGGTGTCAGAACTCCAAAGGGACCTGTAAGGCTGGGGCCCCCTGGTCAAGATGGACTTAACAGAGAGGGTTAAACACAGCCTCCTCCTGGCTTTGCCACTAAAATGGCAATTATGCATACCAACAAATCAAACACTGGCTCAGATGTCAGTCTTGCCCAGGCCCCATGCTCCGACAAGGTGGACTAACTTTATTTGTGAAAGCACCACATAAACATTCATGGATTTATTGGTTCATTAATATTAACAGGAGCTGTGAAAGTTCTTTGTGACATCCAAGGGGGGTCTTGCCAATCAGCCCCATTGACAGCTGGCTTCAAATTTCATAGCTCAACATCCCAGAAGAGAGAAGATTTGACAGATTGTATTGAGGGTGCTTCCAGAATGACCCCACTGTTCTAAGAGCATTGAAAGTGGACAGTGGTTAATAAAATCTCAGAAACTAAGTGAACAGGATTTCCAGTGGACAGAGAATTGGATACAGCTTTATGACTTTAAGAACATAAGAATAATAAGAGAAGCCAATGTTGGATCAGGCCAGTGGCCCATCCAGTCCAACACTATGTCACACAGTGACCAAAAATACCAGGTGCCCTCAGGAGGTCCAGCAGTGGGGCCAGGACACTAGAAGCCCTCCCGCTGTTGCCCACCCTCAAGCAAGCACCAAGAATACAGAGCATCACTTGCCCCAGACTGAGAGTTCCTATCTATACTTGTGGCTGATTGCCACTGATGGACCTCTGCTCCATATGTTTATCCAGTTCCCTCTTGAAGCCGTCCATGCTTGTAGCCACCAGCACCTCCTGTGGCAGCGAATTCTACATGTTAATCACTCTTTGGGTGAAGAAGTACTTCCTTTAATCCGTTCTAACCCGACTGCTCAGCAATTTCATGGAGTGCCCATGAGTTCTTATATTGTGAGAAAGGGAGAAAAGTACTTCTTTCTCTGCCTGCTCTACCCCATGCATAATCTTATAAACCTTGATCATATAAAGGCTTTGTAAAGGCTCTTTTTCTTTCTTTGTCAGAGCACCTGTGAGGTATAGCAGTCAATGTCAAGCTAGTGTTGGGATACAGGTTCAAATCCTTAGTCTGGCATGGAAATTTGGTGGGTGATATTGGGCCAGTGTCTCACAAACATACTCAGTCTAACATACCAAACAGAGTTGATGTGAGGATTAAATGGAGGAGACGAGCGTGATGTAAGCCTCATGAAATCCTCATTAGGGAGATAGGCAAGGTATGAAACAAATCAATAAAGGTAAGTAGAACTAATCGTTATGCAAAATAAACACATTGTATATAAGATGTATTTTTTTGCCATTGTTGCAGCTGACTTATGGTGACTCCGTAGGATCTTCAGAGCAAGAGATGTTCAGAGGTGGTCTGCCATTGCCTGCCTCTGTGTCACAACCCTGGTATTCCTTGGAGGTCTCCCATCCAAATACTTGCCAGAGGTGACCCTGCTTAGCAGTTGAGATCTGACGAGATCAGGATAGCCTGGGCTATCCAGGTCAGATGTACTTAGTTTGTGCAAAATGCAGATCATAGAATTTTTGTCGTATGTTTGTATCACATCCAATATCCATGGAAGTAACATTACAGGTTTTAGGGATAGGATAGATTGCAGAGTTTGATACAATTAAACCTGAGAAACCCACAATAGCATTTTATGTAAGGATATCACTTGAGAAGATAAAACCATGAGCAACAGCTTGCTATTGATGAAGAGAGCTTGAAATGGGAGTGAGTGAAAAGCTAAACTACTATGGATGAGCCGATATGAAAAGGGGACAAGTAGTGGTCGAGAACTAGCTTTTTGCATGCCACCGGTCCCAGGCTGGGGAAAGGCTTGGTGGCAGAGCATCTGCTTTCTTTATGTGCAGAAAGTCCCAGGTTCAATCCCTAGCATCTCTAGTAGAGAACAAAGCCAGGGAGTAGATGGCATGAAAGACCTCCTCTGCCTGAGACCCTGGAACAGGATTGTTAACTCCAGCTTGGAAAACCCCTGCAGATTTGGGGGCAGTGCCTCCAAGGCTGCGGTTTCCTCCAGGGGGACTGTCATCTGGAGACCATGGGGAGATCTCCAGGCCCCATCTGGTCATTAGTTCACAACCCTGCCCTGGAAAGCTGCTGGCAGCCAGAGCTAACAAGACTGACCTTGACCTACCAGTGGCTCACTAAGGTACTTTCGCATATGCTGAATAGAGCCCTTTCCACTTACTTTCAGTGCACTTTGCAACTGGATTTTACCGTATAAAGCAGCTTCACGTGTTCCATTGCTGGTGTCCCTCCAGTAATAAAGGATCTCATGCCACGGCTACCTGGAAAGACCTTCCTTGGCTGGAGAGTTTGAAGAGCCACTGCCATTCAGAGTGGGCAACCCGGTCAGATGCAGCAATGTGTGACCCATTATAAGGCACATGCATGTGTTCAAAACATTGCCCATGCTGGAGAATGTCATTCCCCCTAAAGTGAATAAAATGTTGATGAAATAAATGTAATGTCACAGGCAAGTACATGTGATGTGGTGAAACCGGGGGTTGTAATCCTCGGTTACCCTAATGACAGTAAATTTAGGCCTTGGGCAATTGCCTTCGAATGGGGGGGGGACGGGGGGGGGAGAACTAGCTTTGCTTATCTCCCATTTGCAGCTTTCGCACAAGTCAGCTGCAGCTACGATCCAGCTTTATTCTGTGCCCGCTGCCTGTCCATAAAACAGCAGATAATAATTTAAGCAGCCAATCGTTTAACTTCCGAAATCTGTTTGGTACGTTTAGGCAGGTGCCAGCAACGCCGGAGCTATCAAAAAAGAGCCATCGTGATTAATGGCATAAATAATGTGATGTTCAAAGTGCTTGCTCATTTGGTTGGTTCTAGTGCCAAACTTCCCCATATCCCAAGGGGACAGGAAGGGGAACAACATTAAAAGCAAAATCCAACAAACCAATAACTTTAGTGGCCAAGACTTAGAAGACAGGTACTGGAATTAGCTCGTTTTACAAGCTTTACTGTACCTTCCTGTCTTTCTAGCTGATTGTATTCACCTTGTACAATGAGAAAAGGGCATTGCAAAATTCCATATCCTACAGATAGTCAACTGAGGGGAAAACTGAGCCTCCACAACATTCCTGCTCCCCAGGAAACCTTACTAGGCTTGCTTAAAGGTGAGTCAGGACATGCAAAGGGCACTTGGAGCTCTTTCCTCCTCTGCTGTTTCCTCTTGACACAAGGCACTTCTGACAGCAGCAGAAGGGGGGGGGGGGAATCATGTCTGCCAACTTTCCCTCCACTGCAGTTCCGTTCCTGGAGGGGTCCACAGCAGCCATAAGTCAGGAGAGTTTCCTTCTGCTCACGTAAGCTAGGGATCACTCCTATGATAACAACAGCAGAGGCTTGGGATGTGTTCTCCCTTCACACAACTCAGCTGATCACTCCAATTTTCCTGTTTCTTGAGGAGCAAATGGCTGAGATGTCAAATAGGAGGCCAGCGTTTGGGCTGCTGTTTGCATGAGGCTGGCAGTGATACTTGGAGGAGCCTTCATTTTGCTCGGGAGTCAATGGGCAAAGCCAGTGTGGTTGGCCCTTCACACACAGCCAAGTTCCACTACGGCCATTAAAAACATGTCGCCAATCCACGATCCACCTACTTCAGCACACTGAAGTT
Source organism: Lepidodactylus listeri (assembly GCA_029233225.1). Taxonomy (NCBI): domain Eukaryota; kingdom Metazoa; phylum Chordata; class Lepidosauria; order Squamata; family Gekkonidae; genus Lepidodactylus; species Lepidodactylus listeri. The sequence goes on from JARCFY010000009.1 coordinate 29,262,533, forward strand.
AGGACAAAATAAATAGGGAAACAGGGAGCTCACGTGGAAAAGTGTGAACACCAAGACGTTTTGCTTATAGAACTGGAAAACAGAGAATTTGTGATCAGCAGCTATTACGATCCTGTTGGCTTGCAGGTGGCATGGTGTGCCCTTCCTCCTCTCACTATGCTTCACACAAGAGCCACAGATGGCAGTGCTTGCCTCTACAGGCTGAGCTATAGGCAGGGGTTGCACACACCTACCCCCCAATAAGAATTTTTCAGAAAAAAACACTCTGAAATTTGTGGCACAACAGTTTCCATGCAAAGAACAGTAGTTTGTTTTCAAGTCAACTCCTGTTTGTTGTTAAAGAGAAACCTGGAACTGGGAGTTTGTTGAGGTGCAGAGAGGTTAAGTGGGTAAGTCACACCAGGGATGGCCAAGTTGTGTGTGGAGAGGGGAGAGCCCTCATAGATGGCTGGGGAGGGTCTGACCTTTCCTAGAAATGCTGCAGGACCACTGAATGAGGAGCACTGGCTACACCCCTGCAGTACAGCACAGGCCCAGAGTCTCCTGGGAAACAGCAGCCGTTAAAATTTCTCCTTAGTGTGAAGTTTTGTTTTAGAGACACCTCCAATCAGCGAACAAAGAAACTCAAACTGTAATACATTTTTCTAGTTATTTTGAAGCACTCTTGAAACACAAGCATTAAAAAAAAAAAGATTATGGAAATATAGCCACCAGAAGCCAATCACTCCCCCCCACCATGGGATTAAAAATACCAGTTAGGTCCCCTCCCCAAAAAACCACACTGATGTACTTTATCAGCCTTTTTTCAAGCCAGAAAAAGTAGGTTTTTATACCCCCCCTTTCCTCTACCTTAGTGTCTCAAAGCAGCTTTCAATCCCCTTCCTTTCCTCACAACAGGCACCTTGTGAGGTAGGTGGGGCTGAGAGAGTTCTGAGAGAACTGTGACTGGCCCAAGGTTACCCAGCAGGTTTCATGTGGAGGAAAAGCGGGGACTCAAACCCGGTTCTTCAGATTAGAGCCCACTGCTCTTAACCACTACACCACGCTGGCTCTGACCTAGCTGGCTAGAGCTGTGGTGGAGGGTGAATATTTCCATATTTCCACCAAAATTCATTTACTGCATGATTAATATGAAGCCTGCTACTCCCATGTACTGTTGCAAGTTGAAGAGCCTGTTTAGATGCAGTCTTCTGCAAGCTGAAAAACAGCACAGGTTTCCCTGTTCATTTACATATTTGCTACCCAGAATCCCTCTGTGGCTCACAGCTAATGCAGTAAGTCACATGTATAATATAATACCTCTTTCCTCCGCATCTGTCTAGCAATAAATTAGCAGGGGCTTGCTTCTTCTTAGTTTGATAAAACAGAATCCAGGAACAAGCAAAAAATGAGACGGCGGTGCCAATTTCCTGGGAGCATTACTCTTCCCTGACAGCAAGGACCAGCCATTTGGATGTAATTGGTTAATAAATAGTGTCTTGCTCGGCTCAGTTTCAAAAGAGAAGCATCTTCGTACAGGAAATGACTTGTACTGATTCCCAAAAGGGTTTTTCATGAAAACAAGGTAGTGCTAAGAATGCTGCAGTGTTACAAAGCAGGACTGTAAAACAACCCAGCCTGCTTCCAAGCTTTTAACGGGGCTTTGATATACAGCAACCTTTAAAGGCACAGGACAAAACGTTGCCTGTCGACCTGCCCTGGCCCTTAAGGAGCCGCTTCAAAAGTCAGCAGCCCTAGTGGCAAGGCACCTGAAGATCCCCTGGTATCAAGGGAAGAACCTCCCCCTATTAGAGGCTTATGTTATATACTATTTGCATATTACAAATTTCACCTATGTAAAAAGATGATGATAAAGAGATTGGATTTATACCTCCCCCTTCACTACCTGAAGGAGTCTCAGAGCAGCTTACAATCCCTTTCCCTTCCCCTTCCTGCAAGGGGTAGGTGGGGCTGAGAGAGCTCTCTTGATGACTGCTCGTGAGAGAACAGCTCTGAGAGAACTTGTGACTGACCAAAGGGCACACCAGCAGCTGCATGTGGAGGAGTGAGGAATCAAATCCAGTTCTCCCAGATTAGAGTCCACCCTCCTAACCACTACACCAAACTGGCTTCCAATTATAATGTGTGAAGCTGAACCTGCGGGCAGGCCTGCAGGGCAGACTTGGTGCTTTTAATAATCCTATGACAATCAAAGTCATTAAGAGAAGCTTTCCTTGTCACCCATTCCTATGCCAGTATGGTGGCGGCCCTGGTGAATTTCCACGTATGCCAGAACAGTTGACAGTGGCTTGTTTAGAACACTCAAATCACTGCTTACCTCGAGCCTCTTGATAGGAGGACCAAGACAATAGACAGATCACAAGAAAAGCCCCCCCCCCCCAAGTCTTCAAACTGGAGTAAATTTATAGCTGTCTAATTAAATGCAGTGCTTCTCAAGATCCATTTACAGGCCCTTTACTTTGTGAGAGGGTGTAGCGTAATGGCTCATACTGAACTATGAATGAGGCAGAACCTAGTTCAAACCTCACTAAGTGGCCACGGACCATCTACTCTCTCTCCCATTCACAAGAGCGCAAGGATAATATCTGCCTTACAGAACTGTGGAAAGAACTGGAATTAGGGTTGCCACCCTTCAGGAGACACCTGGATATCCCCTGCTATTACAATTGATCCCCCGATGACCAAGATCAGTTTCCCTGGAGAAAATGGCTGTTTTGGACGGTGGCCTATATGGAATTATACCCTGCTGAGGTCCCTCCTCAAACCCTGCCCTCCTCGCCCCCCCCCCAAATCTTTAGGCATTACCCAACCCAGAGCTGGCAATCCTAAAGATAATGTCTGTGAAGCCATCAAATAGTCCAAAATGAGTGCTTTGACTGAAAAACTGTAGACGAGCCTCAGAGCCTCAGTCAAATCCAGGGCTTAGATCACAACCAATAGAAGGAGCAATTTTCACCAATTCCCTCTCCCAATTAAGCCCCCCGCCCTTCATCCCAGGCTATTCTCTGGTCTCCTCCAGGGTAAAAATGGGGGGGGGGGCAGCATGGTAGGCTGCAGGTCAAATTTTCCTTTCAGTGAATGCTGCTGCTGATTTCTCATAGATTTCAAGCCAATTCAGCCATCTTTAATGCTGTCTAGACAAAGGAATTCTCTCTGGGTTTCACAGCTGCTTTGGACACAGCAGGATTAGAAGCTGTGAAAACCCCTTTATCTCCTTTCAATATATTATTTGGAAGTGAAATTAATGCAATTTGCAAGATGATTTATAAACTGTGCACTGGCTGCAAACTGGCCATAAAGTCAGTACAAACCATAAGGGATGCCATTATTGTCAAATGCCATGCCCTGCAAAGACAAAAATAGCACCTCCAAACATGGATAGAAAAAAGGTAGCCATTAATACATGCAGAAGTTTTGATATGTGGTCAGAATTCCAAGAATTATGTGAAACATAACGTCAACCAGCGCAAACATAGCTACTGTGGACCACCTTCATTAGTTTTCCTTACTCCCCCACCCCTTCAAATGTTAAAGGGATCTTTTAAGGTGATGGGGATTTATGCACCTCAGTGTTTGAATGTTTTTGTCAAGAAATTTTAAATGAATGGCTGGCAACCCTTGCTATGTATTCATCTGATGCTCAAACATCATCTCACAATCTCTTTTCAGGCCCTGTACACTAGAAGCCCCAGAAGCTAATACGTCCATTAACAAACTGACCCTTTACCCCCTCTGCACAGTTTTTTCTTTACCCCTATGCTGGAGCCAAAGTACCACATTAGAAGTAATACGATGTCCTTCATAATTTATCAACAGGTTTTAAAAGGGGGTGGGGACGTGTTTAGGGAGATGTTTCCACTGTGTTAAAACTGAAACCACATGCGCATTATACAAACGCGGGAAGGTGAAAATGTAATTGTAAGTTAACCTGCCTGCTTGGCCCTCAATAGATGTGGAAACCTGATCTTTTCTTTTTTAAAAAGAAAATTCTGACTCAAAGGTAGGGGGGCACAACAAGGCAGCTGCCACCTGAGAGAAAGCCCAAGTGGAGGGGAGAAGGGGGGGTTATTGAAATACATGGGGAAAGAGGAGCGAGACAAAAAAAAACAGGCACTGTGCAGGCCGCTGCCTCTTAAAGAATGTTATTTAGATCTGCATAGCCAATCACATCTTCAGAGGCCAGTCAGAAGCCCAGCTGGGCAAGAGCCTGGTCCCACCCACCTTCTAAGAACACTTGGTAGGCACCAAGAAAGATGTTGGCAGGTGCCGCGGTGGGGACCCCAATCTAGGCAAAGTTGAGCACATTCTCTATTGAAATTAACCAGAGTTACAACCCAATCGTGTCCGTGTTTCTGTGGAAGTACATCCTATGGTGATCAACAGCACTTATCCCAGGGAATGCATGCATGAGATTGCAACCTTGGCTTTGGCTGGGCTGTTCTCATCTTTTTAAAAATGTAGATATTTGCTTTCTCAGATTCAGAGACTAATCATTGATCTGTCTCCATTTTACTAAGCTCACAGATCTTTTCAAATAGCAGCTAAGGTAACTTAACACTGCCGTTTGCATTTTATTTTACCTTAAAAAACAAAGTCATTTTCAGAGTAAAGGCTAGTGAGAAGATCAGATTGTTGACAGCTATGATGAAGATTTCCTATCATGTTTTTTTTAAATAAGGAAACAGCCAAGCCATTCCTTTGGGCCACTACAAATATAAATCCACTGTCTCTCTTCATCACTTACCATTGGGCATTTCGGCATGATCTAAATTCATGTACATGAAACAGAGATGGGTCAGAATCAGAACCTGAAGTCCAGATACACAATACTCTAACCATGGCATAAAAGTAGCCCAAGGATCACCAGGATTCAGCCAGAGAAGCAATACATGTTCAGTGGCAGGATGCAGTGCAGGGATATGCAAAGTGATAGAGTGGGTGTCTTGAACATGTTAAGAGAGCGTTGGACTAGGAATTGGGAGACCCAGGTATTCAAACCCCACTCTCCCATGAAAGACTGCTGAGTGATATTGGGCCAGTCACTGTCTCATATACCTCTAGGTATATGCAGGAAGAGGACTTTTAGAAGGGATATGAATGCTGCTAGTCTTCCAAAGTTAAACGGCAACTGCATCTTGAAATGCAACTTTGTCCAAAGATGGCAGATAACATGTCATGCAAACAAGTAATTTCACAGGAATATGCTGTTTCAATACATCATCGTATTGTCATGGTTTTGGCAAAAATTGTAGGAAGTTAGAACAGCACAAGATTTTCATTTATCACCAGAATACATGTACGAGGTGTCAGAATGAAGTTCAGCCTCCCATTAAGTACCCATAATTAGGGTTTCAAATAATTAGGGTTTCTTCAAATACAAAACACACTCTGGGTCCTCACACCGGAATATAAAAGTTTCTCCTTTGAGGATGGCTGGGTTCTTCATAAGCTATATCACACTGCCTTAAAAGTTCAAAAGACTTCCCTTATCTGATACATATGGAAAGTGCTGAGCTTGTTGATCCTTAAAAGAACATCTTATATTAGTTTTAAATTAGAGAAATAGCTAAAATTGAACAAAAAGATGTACAGATGAGACTTGTACAAATTTAACACAAATGCATACATTTTTTGTAGTTCAAATAGGAACTTAATTGATGGGGAAGCCTCATTGCTCCCACCTAAATAGTCTTCCCAGATTCCAGTAGCTCATATTGAGTCAAGTGACCATGCAGGACTCCAGCACCTTCCAATGCAAGACAGGGTCCTCAGACAGTACTATAAAACAGGAAAGACACCAAGCTTGGAGAGTACATGAACAACCACACTATATACAAGGTTAATTCATAACATCTAAAACATCATGTTCTGCTCATCTCACACATACTGACAGGCAGCCAAGCAGTAGTAAATTATGGTGGTTAACTCTAAGGGTAGCTAACAGCAACAGAATTCTCTAGTTGTTAGAAGAGACTGACTGTCTTGTTCCTCTTTGTATATAACAACAGAGTACCACAGCCATCAGGGCGTAAACTGCAGGAAGTGATTTAACTACCTTTATAAACAGTGTTGAGAGAGGCTGGCAAGTTATTTCAGGAGAACAGACGATACACAGAAGTCGTGACATATGAGGATATCTAACAAGGTTGCCAGTTTTTACAGACAGTAATTCAACAACCTTCCCAAGGTGCAAAGTAACCTGCTGAAAGTTCTGCCCATGAGAAATTAAAAGGAGAACTACACCCAAGACAGCAAAAAGACTAGTAGTTACTAGAGAACTTCTGCAGTTCTTGAGAGCAAAGCAGGTAAAGTGTGCAAGCTAGGTACAAGCTAAGAATCAGCAAATGGTATTAGAGGCAACCCCACCCCCGCCACTGGCCCCAGCTTACTGAACCAGGAGACATGTGGCTGCAACAACAGGATTTGCTAATAGTTCTCTGTTGAAACCCTGGCCCACCACAATCCACTCGTTGACTCCAAGTAGGCTGTCAATCTTATTACTGACTAGGGACATAAGCCCCACCCACTTGTCACAGGAAGCAAAATGCAGTCGTTCCTAGTAATGACTAATTTGCCAGGCCAGTGTAATGAGGTACAGATAATTAAAATTGTAAAAAAAAATTCTAATAAACAAAAAATGTAAAGGTCATATATCAGGACTACAAGGTCAGAAAATATTTTCAGTGTTTTAAGAGATTCATAGAACTGTAAAATGTCTGCAGTATAGCTCTCGTTTTGCTTTACACAGTTGTTAATAAAGGAAGCTGCAACCACTGGAGTGTTCCTTTATTTCTAGGACAAAGTGTTTTTTGCCAGGGCTAATATACAAAAGACTTTTTTTGCAAAAAAAGTTGGGAGTTTATTTTTTCAGCAAACTGCATTGAATTGCATAACTTAACGCAATTTCCACCTAACAGTCAATGACCTAGAAGCTGCTCTTCTATCGGTCAAGAGAATGAATCTTCTTGAACAGATAAAAGTATTGGTGTACCAGTATGACGGGTGTTATTCTGCCAAGGTGGCAAGCATGATGCTCTTTGTTGCCTAACACTCCACTAGAGGGAAGTACTAGGGGCACAGTGGATAGGAATGTTACAAGCTTTACTACTGTAAGTCATTTGTATTGGCCAGCATAACAACACATGCCATCTTAGTGGATGTGTACACATACTGTAATTTAACACTGCATGGATCTCAGAGCTGAAGCTATACACCCCGAGTACCATTATGTCACCCTGACCTGGATAGTGCAGGCTGTCCTGATTGCGTCAGATCATGGAAGCTAAGAAGGGTCAGCACTGGTTAGTAATTGGATGGGAGACCACCAAGGAAGCTCAGGGTTCCGACACAGAGCCAGACAATGACGAACCACCTCTGTTCATCTTTTGATTTGAAGACCATACAGGATCCCTGCAAGTCAGCTGCACCTTTACACACAAACCCAGTATGTTACAGTGTACAAGCCAGGATTCAAATCCCTACTTGGAGAAAGTCATAGGGTTACTGTGTGATTTCTGAAGATAGCTCCATGGAACAACACCATGAATCTAGGGGAAGTGCAGGATAAAAATAGTGTGAGAAATGTGAGCTGCAGCATCACGACTGCTGCTTTTCTAAGCACACACTAGTAGTAAGAGCTTCCAACTTACCCAGTAAGGAATTATGTGTAAGAACAGAAGCCTGAACGGCCATTTCTTACAGTGTCGGAGAATATAGCACAACTCCTTGGAGCTGCTTCTGGAAGAGCAGATTTCCTTGTTCTGGTACAATTAAGGCAGAGACCCATAATTAAATACAAAATAAGAGCTTATCAATGGTGTAAAGTAGATAATAGAATTGAGTGGCCTATTGGGTAGTGTCAAAGCTATTGAAGTTAATCCAAGGCAAACAACCTTCTATTACTCCCCAGAGTTCTTATATCTATCTAATAACTAAACACAGAAAAATGCCTAAATAAAATTTAGTTGAAAGTGAGAAAGGATAGAAACAAACTACTAGATACACCAATGGCAGCAGTTTATATGTTAGACAGTGAAGAGTTCACCTTATTGTGCCATACGATCACCCGGACGTGGGAGGGGACGACCTGACCAAGTCATGGAGCATCTGAAATGTGCTATCCAACAGTACTTCTGCATGCAGCACACCCAGCTAAGCTTAAAGCAAAGCTTTGAATTCAGCGACAGGTTGGATCCCACAGATGTGTTTTGCTAACAGCGGTACTTTCTGCCCAGTGCCAAGAAACCTCCCCCTGAGAGAAGAGGCTCTTGGCATAAGGGAAGGCTTCTCATGCTAGGAGAAAGCACCACCGTCAGCAGAATGAACCCACAAGATCCAACCCTCTTGCTACTCTGAGACTGTGCACGGGTCACAACAGCTTTTAACTTGCTTACACCTTCCAATTCTTGTTTTGTTAGTCATCTGTTGTGTATATATAGACTATGGATTTGCAAAATCTCAGCTTCATTTAACTGATATTTCAAGCCTCCACAGCTGTAGGAAATAGATAGGAGGCAGAGATGATCGGAAGCTTGAGGTAGAACAGAACACAAATCCTACTAACTAAGCAATTCTCAGAATTGAGGAACTTGTTGGGCAAGTTTTCATACAAACTCTGTTTAACCTACATGCACGCCTATTCATGCACATTTGAATTCTCTGCCTGCCCCATCTGGCAGAAGGCCACCATCTACTGTGGTGGAAGAAAATCTAGTATTTTTAATAAAGCTTAGAATTACATATGACTCATTGTACCATGAGAATATTCACCCTGGTGAATTTTACTTTACTGTGGTTGCATGATTAGCTTTGCTTCCAGTTGTACTACCCAAACGTTCAAACACCCAGAGGTCTGCTTCATCTCCAGCAGACATACAGAAATATTAGTTAGACTAGATCCAGGAAGATGGCATAATTGGTTAGCAAGCTAGAGCCTAAAACCGTCAACACATTTACATGGCACCAGTGCCATGATCCTAGAAAAGCCCCAACTTATCATTATACTGCAATCTTAGACATCTTCATATGGAAGTTAATTTCAGTGGAACCTGCTTAGAAATTCAGTGGGATCGTGTAATTAATTAGCAATTATTTCAACAGAACCACATGCATAACCTTTACAATTAAAATCAATGGGGCAATGTTAGACTGTGCCCTATTTTTGTAATTCATGTCACACCTGTGCATATCAGAGCAGCAGTTTTTTTACTAATCAAACCCACATCCAACTTACTGGCCCTGGTTTGGGCATTAAGATCCTTTTCCCATTCTGAAGGAATTGTTATGGTCAGCAACAAAGCAGTTACTCCCAAGGCAAAGCTCAGCCAGCAGTGATGAGCTTGAACAGGCAACTGAGAGTTCCCAAAGGTTTGTGAGACCTATGTTCTAAAAATCAAAACAAACCATGGCCAAACTACATATTCCATTTTTATAAAAGTTATAGTTTCACGTTTATTTTACATCTAGGTTTCCACAATTGTGTGGACACAAGGAATTAGGATGCACAGAACTATAAGCAGTGCCGAGAGTGGAGCTAGAAAGAAGTCACAGAAGCACAAACTGATAGTACAGGACTAGAGAACGCCAAGCTAGACAACAAGGAGGGAGACAAGACCATCGGTGCAGGAAGAGGGAGAAAGAAATCAATACCTTTTCACCAACAAGATCAAGAATGAGTGGCACAAGAGTGCTTGTCGGGAAAAAAAAAAAACCCCAATAGCAATGACTTTATTCATTCATTTCGGTCCCCAGAAAGGAGTGACCACTGCAGCAAAAAACTTTCATTAATGTTAAGTGGCAGCACAGTAGATAATCCTTCAATGGATAGCAAGCATCCCACATAGAAAAGTCACTTCAACACAACCTCATGACAATTCCCACATCAAAACAGTACTTTATTTTGCAAATTTTGCCTCAATACTCCCACATAAAGATCTTTCAGCTGTCAAGTGTACAAGGTGAAGAAAAGCTTCTCAGTCAACAAGCTGGGTGCATCTGGATGTGTCTCCGCAATACACCAGTACATATATCAGCTGGGTCCCAAGTCCACATTTGAACTCTTGGCTCCCAGTACCTTGTGTAGCACACTAAAGTCTACACTACTAGATTAGCTTATTAGTTCTGCATACTCCAGAGCTGATCAATGTGTCAACCTGAAAACAGACCAAGTATTATAACTGAACATGGCAAAAAAGGTTCACTCTACTAACTTCACATCATTATTTGATGTCAAACAATGAGGCAAATCCCAACAAGTATATACAAAAACCACCTTTGCTTTTACAAAAGATTTTGTTTCCCATATTGATTAATCCAGGCAGCTAACTCATTGGTTTATGTAACTTTATTGAAGAAAATAAAATCAATTACTAGGAGAGCTATTAGTTGATCACTCATCCATTAACAACTTGCATCATTTATTCAGTGCTATATTAAACTGTTGTGGAAGATAGATTAACTAATAGCTCCAAGCATCCTAACAAAATTTAAATGAGTTACAAAAATGTTCTGAGACCCTATTTTGGAATACAAGGGATGTTGGATTTCCAAATTCCATTCTCTGTAGAACAAGAACTGGTCATTCCTTTATTGACATGCATAAGATACATCACGTGTTCTGTTCTGCTGATGCTACAGGTTCTGTACCAATTCTCCAGCCACACCAGTTATGAGTGCAAGTTATGTCATGAAACCTCAGTCTCTAACACTGGAAGGTTTTAAACAAGATGGATGATGCTACAGCAATGTTATTTCCTGTGATGTGAGCAATCTGAACATCCATCTCCCCTCCCTTTGGGTGATATCTTCAGGAGAACTGTTAGAGCAGTGAGGAATGATTTCAATCTCATAACCAAGTTAGAGTGAAGACATTGGCCACAACACACATGCTCCATTTAAAGAATTCTGAATCTTGGGCAACTGTTCTTGTAGAACTACTTTACAGATTCTAAAAAGCAGTTATTGTCCAAAGCTGGAAGAGCTAAAGTCTTCTCAGATGAGCATGTGCATGAATGGAGAGAGGTAAATAAAAAAAAAACAAAAAGATGAGGTCTGATAGGGGAGCAGCCGGATAAGAAAATCAAAAAGGAACAGTAATTTAAAGTTTATTCCAGCTATAATGCAGGTTATTCTGACTTTTAAGGTAGCATCACATGGCATACTTCTGAGTCCATTCCCGAGATATTCTGTTGTACCTGTAACAGGAAAATATGTTAAGCAAATCAGCAAAGCTATAAATGCTATTAGTAATACAAGCTTCAGGAACTTCCTACTTGATGTTTCATGGAGTAAAATTCTAGGTAAGTGAATTGACTATGGTCTAAACAAAAATCAGTATATTCAAAACCGACTATCAATGAGAAATCGTGCCATAAATATACAGTTCCTTCAACTGGCCCAAACTGATCCAAGCACAGTTCTGCAATTAAATACTAACTCCACCATTACAAAAACTTGACATTATGAATAACTATGACCGGGGGGGGGGGGGGGGGGGGGGCGGAGAAGACAAGCAGGCAGAAATATATTTACTGTCAGTATTGTTTTTGACCATAGAGCTGGTCAAGGCAGCCGTGGAGCAAAGCCAGTTTTGCACCTTTGCCAAACACATGCCAATCTTTGTATTTAGCATATAATTGCACAGTGCCACGTAAAACATCTTAATGTGTAAATACAGATGGATGTTATGCTATGACAAATACTACAGAACTCCACACTTCTATAACACAAACAACTCACAAAGCTCTTTAATGCTAATGCAGACAACCTCTTTCAAGAGTGAGGATATTGGGGGGGGGGGGGACTGTAGCACCTCACTGAAAGAACTAATGCTACAGTTACATGCTCATCCACTATTACATTAGTGTTCACCTGAACATGCCTAATAATTTGTACTTCACGAATTTCAAGTTCACCAATTTAACAATCTAGACTACATTGTAGCCAAGATCCGTCTGATGTTACTACCAAGTACTTAATGGCCGAATGGGGCATCACAAAACCAGGGAAGGTTTAGGAAGCCGCCTTACATTTGACTAATTTTGCCATGCAAAAATAGGTTCCTCACACTGAATACAGATCAAGCAGTTATATTTTGGATTTTAGTAACTGATACATCCATTACATTTGTTAGTTAAATTGGGTGCCTTAAAGCATGCAGCACTCAAGTGCTGAAGTCCCCACATCATTGATGCACCATGTAGTGTGGTCTTACCCTACAGCATAGCGTATTTCTCTGTCCACTCTCTTGCTAACCTATTGTACCTAATTGGATAAGTATATTTAGCAATGAAGAAGACAAGCCAATGGATCCTTCCTAAGTCTACCTGGGTGAGATTTAACTGCAAGCAATAAGCAGTCCTAGCACTAACAGGTAGCTCTGATGCAACCACAGAAGTTCAAATTAGAAAAGAACAGTTAAGTCTGAGAGTAGTCAACTGTTTGTATCACTCTTTCCTTACACTGTCAACTCAGTGCTGTGTTCTGGTAAACACTCCAGTGACAATCTCAGAAATCTCTATATAGCGAGAATTTACTTCAAGTAAATTCCACACTGGCACTCTCCAGAGCCTTCTGAATGTAAATATGGAACAGAACACTTTACCCAAATCAATACCCAATTCAGGAAGAGCAGAAACAGATCAAATGATCTCACCATCTCCCTCTATTATATCTATCTCCCCTAAGAAGCAATACTTACTTGTCTCTGTCTGTTTTATAGATACGTGCAATCTCTGGCACTAGGGGATCATCTGGATTGGGATCACATAGCAGTGAACAAATGGATAAGAGAACTGCAACAAAAAAGTAACATTTGCATCAAAAGGAATGACAACTAGTTAGAACATGTCTAGCTGGCCCACATATTCTACTGCAAAGATGTCAGCAAAGGCTTGCCTAAGTTGATCACAACAGCCGCCAAATGTCACTTTAAAACCACAGTGTCCTCTGCATATGGATCTATTTCTCTAGTAAACTGCAGAGCACTAACATTTGAGATTTACAAGCAAGTTGTCCAATAAGAACACACTGCCCACATTCTTCTCAGCCTGTTCATACCACTTTACAAAATAAACAGCACAATATGCTTACATGCTATTAGTCCAAGTTCAAATGGAAAGCTTGCTTCTCCTTAATAATACTGCATCCACTATAATGGTGCTGTTTCTTTGGTTAAAATGTTGATGCTTTCCAGAAAATTCTACAAAGATGGTTACATACAGCGTGAACAGCTAAAAGTTTTGAGGCATGGTTGTGGAGTCTGTTTAATACAAACAGGCAGGCAGACATTATGAACCCCATTACAGTGCTTTCCCCTTACCTTTAGAAATAGTTAGAGCAGGAGACCACTGTGACCTTAGAATGTCGAGACAAATGCTGCCATTACTGTTAATATTTGGATGATAAATTCTTGTTGTAAATGCAACCTAAAAGCAATTTAGAGATAATGCGGTTACCAAATGTCCCTTTGATCTAGTTAAAGATGCTAGTTAAGTATATAAAGTTTACAGTCCTGCTTACTGTGCTGAGGTAAGTGTTAGTTGTCTGTTTAAATCTTCCAGATCTACAAACTGAAGTATAATTAGCTATACCAAGGATTAACCATTTAAATGTCAACCACATGACACCCAAGCACATCTACATCAAAGTACGGGGGGGGGGGAGCAGCTCATTTTCTGCCTTCAAGTTCCTCAATCAGCTAACAAATCCAAATACTTTATCTTAAGGGTTTTTTTTTAAAAAAAAGAAAGCACTGCAAATGAATCTCAGAGCTGGATCACAAGTTCACATATCTCCTCCCATCATAAAATAGTTCCCTGGAGGTGATACACTGGGGCATGCTTTTTCCACTGCATTAAAGCTAGAGGCACCTAATACTCAAACAGGTTGAGTACTTTCTTAATCAGATACTAGGACAATATGCAGGCATTTTTCTTTCAGAACAGTCCATACAGGCCCAGAATGGTAGCTATAGTAAGTATGTCTAATTCCTCCCTATGTAATCAGTTGGCTATGATTAAAAGGTACTCTGTGGTTATTTTTTTTTCTTTGAACAGTTGATGCCCACAACAAAGTTTCTTTAGAAATTGCCTGAGCCTTTAAACACAATCTAGTTTACAACATACTATTTGGTGTTTTTAAAAATAAACCCAAGCTCTTTTGGTGCACAGAACTAGCTACATACTTGTCCAAGTCAAAGTTCAAATATGTAGATTCCACATTGGTCAATATGATTAAAACAGAGGGAGGGAATGAATGATATACTGAGGGAACAGTTTTCTGTAAATATTCAGTTGCAATCATGTGAATCTCTTCAGACTCTTTATAAACACTTAAGGCATTCTACCTGTGATTATCTGCATTGTGGACCATACTAAGCACTTTCTGTATGGGATCTGTTACCCAGAAACAAGTTTTGGAAAAGTGAAATATATGCAACACAGTTTTTCTTTCCAAGCTTAAACTTATTTTACTGCACAAAACACATGCATTACCAGTTTGGAGAGCCAGTTTGGTGTAGTGATTAAGTGCATGGACTCTAATCTGGGAGAACTGGGTTTGATTCCCCACTCCTCCACTTGCACTTGCTGGATGACCTTGGGCAAGCTGTAGTTCTGGCACAGCTGTTCTTGAAAAAGAGTAGTTTCTGTCAGAGCTCTTTCAGCCCCACCCACCTCATGGGGTGTCTGTTGTAGGGAGGGGAAGGGACAGGAGATTGTAAGCCACTCTGAGACTCCCTTGGGTAGCGAAGGGTGGGGTATAAATCCAATCTCTTCTTCTTATGTATAATCATATGAAATGGTTTATGACTATTTGTCATATTTTTGGAATTTCAGAGTGTAAATGCCCGAGTTTAACCAGAACTTTGCAAATATGCCCAATACCAAGGGGAAAGAGCTGTAAATTGCTACACCCTATGCTGCCTTAGCACACATCTTGGGGTTTAGCCATTTTGAGAGTTAGGAAAAATAAACATTGAAAATAGCACAAAGTATTTGGACACTGACTGTCTCGTGCAGTCACAATAGGACTAGCTGCATATTTGAACATCAGGTTACAGCTTGACAACATTAACACTGAACTCTTCCAACCATACACATCATATTAAACTTTAAATATATCCCTGTATATGTCTATAAGATTATCTAATGTCATACATTTTATATAATCTTAGTAGTACACACTGAGTAAAATTTCATCTTAAAAATGCCACTGATTGCAAAAGGAAAAAAATATTTCATAGATATTTTTCTTCAGTGCTCTTTAAAATTCCCAAAATTCCTCCTAAAAACAGTTTCCCCCAAGCTTTACAACTTCTAATTCATGGCCTACAAAAAGAAGAAGAGTTGGATTTATACCCTGTCCTTCAGTCTGAATCCCAGAGAGGCTTACAACCTCCTTCCCTTCCTCTCCCCACAACAGACACCCCTGTGAGGTAGGTGGGGCTGAGAGAGCTCTGAGAGAACTGTTCTTGAAAGAATGGCTCTGAAAGAACTGTGACTGACCCAAGGTCACCCAGCTGGCTGTATGTGAAGGAGTGGGGAATCAAACCCACTTCTCCAGATTAGAGTCCACCACTCTTAACCACTACGCCAAACTGGCTCTCTTGCTTCTAAAGATTCTCTCTTGCTTCTAAATGTTGTACCTATATCATACCTCTCTCTGCTTTGAGAGGCTCAGTATTTAAAAGCAAAAGCCTTTCCAAAGGTTATACTTGCCTTAGGTGGTTTGAAAGGGTAGTCTGTAGGAAAGTGAATTGTCAGGAAGAAAACACCGCCTTGATATGGACTGTCATTCTACCAGAAGGAAATCAAAAAAATAAAGCCAAATTAGAAGTTTTGTTAGTTTTGTTTAGCTTAGTTATCTGTAACAAAACACAACTTCTTGAACTAAAAAAAAAAATTAACCTATTTCCCTGAAGAAAGGTTTGGCAGTTTCCAAGAATATTCTCTCATCTCTGTGTTAAAAGTCTGAATTCTTAGGACATCTGCACGAATAGTCAAAATAAATGAGAAACACTGGCAGCTCCCCAGAACAAAACAAACAAAACCCCTACAGGACAAACAAGATGATTAAATGTACAGTAACTGCTCTGAACAAGATTTCATGAACAACCTGAATTATAGCTTTTTTTATCTGATCTCTATAAAATGTACATGTCAGTGACCTCTAGAAATCTACACTCAAACTTTAATTCCCCAAGGTATTTAAAAGTGCAGTACTTACAGGCCCCATAATTGTGGCTTGCCAATGAAACACTGAAACAAGAAAAAAAAATCTGTATTTGGCAGTTGACAGCTTATGTTCAGCAATGTAATTTCATCAACATCCAGTGAAAGTCATAGCTCTACAGTGACTTAAACCTATATATGCCATGCCCAACCCCTACACATTGGCGCAAAACATTCACAATATTGTTTTATTGCTATCCAATTTGAAAGTCACCTTGGGAGCCTTTTAGGCTGCCAGTTTCGAGGGTAATTTTCTTTCCTCAACAAGAATATGAAGTTTGTTGGCTGCTACTTACTGTCATCTCCAACTGGGCCTGCAGAACACTGTGCTGGTGGGTCACGGGCCAAGTCACTAAGTTCCTAAGGGAAAACAAAAAAACCCACATCACCTTTAGAGAATGCTGTGCATCATGTTTTTGTACTACCACCATCTGCCCCACAAAATCTCAAGGACAGGCCATTTTTTCTGCATCATCCATTTTATGCCATCATAGTTTAACTCTCTGTGCCTTCACATTTAACTCTAGAACATCCCACTAACAGTAAACAACCCAAAAGAATTCATCTATGCTATCTAGCAGGATTGATGCAGAAAGGTACAGAGACTATAAACAGTTGCAGTGACAGTGCCAAGCAGTCATGGGTGCCAAGGAGGCAAAATAAAAAGCACATTTCTTAACACAGAAAAGATTTTTGGGCATGCTTAGACACAGCTGTACCAGGGCATATGGGGGAGAAAGCCAAGGGTAGCATTGCAAGGGAGGCCCTGCTATGAAGTTTGCACAAGGACTGTCATCAGGATAATCAATAAGGAGAATAATGGAAGCTTCTCCATAGCATGCATCAATATACCTTAGTATGGCCAAATCTGTGGATACTTAAATCCAAGAGATGGAAGCCATGAACCAGTCAAGACAGGTCTTCCTACAAATGTGAAAAACGGCCTGGGGGGGGGGGAGGGGGGAAGAGAATCGAAACTAAACAAGTGTGGAATGGCAGAAGGAATGCTTTAAGGAACAACTGCCCTCAGTGGTTGTTGCTAGGCATCCATCGCAGTACTGACAGCCTTCAAACCTTGGTTTCTGCCAGTAAAAGGCATGGGAAGAAGGCTGAGCCCTTTCCAGGGCTGCTTTGGACTTTGAAGAAGACTCTCTGTGGCCAGCCTTGGCAGCAACTGCCAGGCAACTCACTGAGAACCAGCTGTCCACATGTTCAACAGCAGCCACCTTGCAATAGCCAGAGTGGAGTATTGGTTAGCCTTTCAGATTAGGATCCTCCACTGGGGAGGATAAAATGGGTTATAAATTAAATATGTAGCTGAAAATGGGGGAGGGCAGACAAAAGGTAGGTTTGGTGGAAGGAGAGAGGGAAGCAGGCTGAGGATGTCGGGGTTGTCAGAAGGAGGGGAAGAGGAAACACTGTGGAGAAAGGGATGCAGGGGGAAATCAGGTGCTCCCCCACAAGTCCTTGTGGTTCACCAACTGGGCCACAGGTTTTCCAGGTACAGGTTGCCAAGGGGAAGGAAAGACAGAAAGCTGAAGACAGAGGTACAGATAATGGTAGACTGGCTTTTGGGTGCAAAGGAGAGAAGGCAGAAAAGGGAAGAGGTCATTTGGGGCATTCAGGGAAGAGAAAGAAGGAACAGTGGGGGAGGGGAAATGAGATGCCTCCTGCAAACTCTCAGAGGTTCTCCCTTGTACAATAACTACTTGCCACCTACCAGTGCCTTTTCTTTTAATCATGTTAATTATCAAATGTGCACTACAAGGAACTGAAACCTTCATTTGGACATCCTACAATAAGTTTGCATTCAATGCTTGAATGATAAGAGGTTTGCAATACAAAGTTTCAGAAGTTAATGCTGGAATAATTTATTAAAGCAACTGCAAGTAAAGCTTATAGGTATACTCAGTTTATCATATTTGGGCCCAAAAGCTGTTCCACAACATACAGTTTTACCATTGGGGCTTCTGAAAGATAACTGATTCCTTATAGAAAATCATCTAATAAAAAAGCAAGCGTACTTTATTTAGAAAACATGCCTCTATCTGAAAGAAATAGGGAATGCATTAACTATCTTGATATGCACCATTTAACCATTGCTTCTCATTATGAAAACAGCTTGCTGGCTTTAGTCAAAAAGACATTTGTCAAACTATTGTGGAACAACTAAAATGTTTAGTTTATTCCTTGTGATGCCACATCATTCCAACACCCAACGACATGGCATTAAGACCCATGTGTATTACTAATAACTTTCACTGAAGTCTAACGATATGATGGCTTTGTAGATCCCAGCATTACAAAAAAAACCCAACCGGCTTACAGGATACCTTGTGGGCATCACCCACTCTGCAAACAGACCCAACCACCACCTGCAGTCATTTATGGGTGTATCACTGATCTATCAGCCCAGCAATTAGCAATTAGGAATGGGCACAAACCAAATTATGAACGGACCTTCATCACGAACTGGGTCTGGTTCATGTTTCATGAGCCTCAAGTTAGTGCCCATCCCTACCAGCAATATAAGTGGTCTTAAAAATTATTAAACAAAAATTTAAAAGCCCATCTGCCACTAACTATGATACTCACAAGCAGCCTAAAAATTAGAGCTTTCGCAGAGTTTCTCATAGACAAGTACTCACTGTGAGGATAAGGGCGGCTCATCTGAGCCAACATGGAACTACATCTAAGACCATCCTATACACTCCCATGATACTGAGTCCCTTAGAATTATTGAATCCGTTTCTCTAGAGACCCATTCAGAATGCCCACATTGCTGTTTGATGGCAAAGCTTAGGAAGAGTCTACAATGTGGGAGGGTCTTTATAGAACTAACAACAAGATTCAAGTCCAGTAACACCTTAGAGACCAACCAGTTTTCCCATGGTATAAGCTTTTAGGAAAGTCAAAGTTCCCTTCTTTAGATATGAGCTGGAAACTGTATGGCACTGGACTTGAAACTAGCTATTCTACTGCAGACCAACATGGCTACCCTCTGACACTGTTACTAAAGGAAGCAGTTTAATTTCTGCCTCTCATGTTTTGAAGGCAGCAAACAGTGAAGGATCAAGATATACTCCGCAAAAAAACCCCAAAGTTTTAAAAAGTATGTTAATAGTGAAAATTGGTCTCAGGTAAAAGCTACTTTGAAGGGGGAACTCAAGCTCTAAATAGATATGGTTCAGTAAAGCAAAAACACCAGGATGCTATCTGAAATTCACACGGATCATGAGACAGGGTGGAAGTAAAATAAATTCACTAATATAGCTTCCAGTTCTATTTGATGTAGGAGATGTATGGGACGCAAAGTTGCTATATTAGGCTAGTATAACAATCTGTGTCTACCCAATGGGATTTTTGAATTTCCCCTTCCTATAGCATATCTCCATATCATATCAAGCTTCTCTTGCAACTCTTCCATTTTCAAAAGCAGTTTGCCCCAAATACGGAGTAGGTGGAGAGGACTACTCTTCAATGAAATACTCCAGAGCATCTTTGCCTTTGGACATGCAGAACCAGAAGCTTCTGGATTCTGCTCATGGATTTGCTTCCTGAAATTTGCTGTTTCATGATCAGTTACTCTCACGCATTAAGTTCTAGTTAAATATCTGGCAGCATTAGTTATAGAGAAAATACATAACTAGAACATGGTGGATTAGCCAGTCTGGCTCAATAACATCCTTTACAGATGGAAGCTGAAATGGATTACACTATTTTAATTGTTCTTTATAAGGAAAGAAACCATACTCGTTATCTGCGTACAAAAACTATAGCACAGAGTCTTTTGAGTAAACCACTAAATGCATTTTAATGTTCAAGTCCCATGTTATGTGGAAAACATGAAAAGCTATAAATATTAGTTCAGCCTTTAAGTTAACCTTTAATTCTGTCCTTGTCTAGTTGTCTGTGGATAACAATTGCTTCAAAGGAAACAGACATTAATTCCTTTTTTTTTTGCCTCCTCATATAGTGCAGCCTTAATTCCCTCATCCCCAAATGAACGGCTGATAGCCTGTTCTGCTCCCAAGCACTGGTGCACACATGGGACGGGAGTGTTAAACCAGCAGTGGCATGGGAGAGGCAGTAATCGGGCAACATGGGCCAGAATTCCTTGAGCAGTTATCTACAATGCTATACTACAGCATGAATATATATTACGGAGAGAGAAAACCCACACAAAGTTACCAAAAAAAGGGAAAGGACATAACTGTGATCGGTATGTTTAAATATTTCAGGTAGCTTTTAATTATATAGTCTCAAGTTTGAAAAAATGGCTTTTACATTTATTAACACAAATCATGTCCTAATTTCTCCCATTCTACTTCATTCCTAGCAGCATTATAGAAAAGCCAGGAAGATACCCCGTAGCGACATCCACTGCATGTAGCATCATGCCTCTGGTTCCAGCCAACAAGGACCACAGTGCTGAAATTTCAATAAAAGCTCACTTGAAAAAAGGTTTTTTTAAGCCATGTATACCGATGTTCTGTGCTCCAGCCACATTACATTCTTGGAACTCTGGGACTCAAATTTGCCCACTGAACACTTAATGAAGATACATGATGTTTGGCGGCAAAGGGATAATCAAAAGCTCTCCAACGTTATAGCTTGCAAACACACAAGACGTACATGAAGCTGCCTTATACTGAACCAGACCATTTGTACATCCAGGTCAGCACTAGAGACGAGCATGAACCAGCTCACAAACCTGAATTCGTGAAATAAATCACCTGGTTCGCGAGTTGAGTTCTATGCAATCTCACCTGCAACAAGCCTCCCACAATCCCCCACATGATTTTTGGAGGTTCAGGCGGTTTGTGTTGGAGGCGTCCACAGCAGACATGCTGGCACAGATCAATTATAATTGTCAAAGCAATTGGGGGGCGGGGGGTTGACTTCTGCAGCCCTGGAAACACCAATAGTTGCCCTGCAAAGCTCGACAGGCAGCGCTGGCCACGAATAAGAGCACTCTCATTCTGCTCTATGGGAAAGAAGCCACAGCCAGCAGACAGGAGGGGGTGAAGTGTCCCTGGTATATATAACCCCGGCTCACACACAGCCATTTCCCCCCCATCGGAAGCAGGCACGCCACGTGGCAGTTAGAGGCAGAGAGGGAAGGGAAATGGAAGCCATCAGCGTGAACAGTTGGGGGGGGGGGGGGGGGGAGGCTTACTCAGGGCTTTGAGCCACCTGTCCTTATGCTCCCAGTTGGAGACTTGCTGTGTTTTTTGTGTCTCTAGCCTGCAGGGGGGGCCATTCTACCACACCGCAAGCCTCACAAAACAAACCGGTTCAGTAAGCAGGAAGGTTCGTGTGGCCCCACAAACCCAAACAAACCTCCATTTTCCTGGCTCGTGCCCATCCCTAGTCAATACTGTCCACTCAGACTGATAACAGCTCTCCAGGTTCTCAGGCAGAGGTCTTTCACATCATCAACTACTACCTGGTCATTTCAACTGGACATGCCAGAGATTGATGCCTACATGCAAAGCAGGTGCCCTACCACTGAGCCACAGCCCCTTCCCAATACAAAACAATGCAATTACCAGATAATAAAAACTAATTCCTCACAGTTCCCCATTCTCAAAACCTATAGGGTCAGTCCTTCAACTTTCCCCACAACTTTGGAATCTGCTCAACACTTCGCCTCATCAAAACACCCACCCTAGAACTAGGCCTCTCTTTTGCAGACAAGCATGCAGACATCCTTGGTACTCAGCTTTATGCTTGCAGGCAGCAGGCAAGGAACAGTGGACTGGCGTTTTAATCACATCACTGACAACAGAAAAAATAGGACAATTTAAGAAGAACTCATACAGGGATAAAACCCTGAGAATTCATGGAACTTACTCCCCCCATGAATTAGTAAGCACCCTCTGTGAAGGGATTCAATGTTTCCAGGAACTCTGTATACATTTGATCCAGGGAAGTGAGACCACAGTTTGGGAACAAAGCCATCTCGTATTTGCCAACAGTAAAAAGAGGTTTCTCTAGTATATTCCATTCTTTTCAACAGCAGCAACAACAGTAGAACTTTGCATGTATCAGTTCTTTTCCAAGTAGTCTTACATGAAGGGTAACCTCCACACTACATCACCACATTGTAAGAACTAAGCTTAGATACATAAACAAAACATTGAGTATCTGGCTTCGAATGCCTTTGTTTATTTCTTATTCTAAAGCAAGTTTACATAGAAAAGGTGTTCCAACAGTGCTGTCCTGCTTGGCATATTAAAAAAATTACTGCTTTGGCACTGCAAAGCAACAGAGAAGCATGAATAACTAGACTTAGGAAACCTTATACTAGTTGCTACTCCTGAGGCACAGATAACAAAATGGAAATGCAGAAGAACATATACAAAGCTGTTCTTCACACAAGTCAGACCACTGGTCCATCTTGGCCAATACTGTTTATTCTGACAGCCCCACAAGGTCAAACAGTCATGCTCTGAAATCCTTTAAAATGGAGACACTGAAGCTTGAACTTGGGACCTTCTGCATAGGCGATTTTTTTCAGCCACCTAGCTGCGGCTGCTTCATGAATGCACTATTAAACATGAACTAGGAATTCACCTAGGAACTCTCAACCTCTGATAGACTTTCCTTCCACAGCAAAGGTGAACTTTAAGACACAAGAAGAAACATCTTGAAAAAAATCTTTTCTGAGTCACTGTATACACAGTGTATACAAAGTATACACTGTATACGCTGTATAGGCAGTGTATACAAAGCCTCAAAACAGCTCAAACTGGCACTGTATTCTTACCAACAAGACCTGAAAGGCAGAGGTGTCAAACTCATTTGTTATGAGGGCCAGATCTGACATAAATGAGACATTGTCGACCCAGGCCACATGTGTCATAAAATGTAACGCCAGGTAGCAGAGACATAAACTTCATAAAGGACACAAACACAATTAAAGTTTAGTTTTACTTAAAACAATATTTTATTTAACAGTCTCTGATGACTGACATGTAATCTCTGAATTATTGCATCAAAATGTCTGTGCTGTAGCAATATTGAGTATGCTGTTCAGGTATGTATTTGTAAGCTACAAACCTACTTTTGATTTATTGACATTCATTACAGAAATCTCATGGTCAGTGCTCTGAGCCTAGGACTCAAGGGAAAACATGAAATGGCTGAGCACTGGAAGCTTTTGTACATAAACTGCTTAGTGTGCTGGTCAAGAACATGTGAAGGCATCATGACACAGTGAGGGCTATGTGTTTGTCTACAGAACTATAGTCTTCCCAGAAAAATTACTGCAAGAATAGAGAGACAGCCATATATAGTCAGTATCAGCCTGCTACCTGGGAAGTCTAGGTTCCAAATCCCTAGTCTACAAAGGAAATGTGCTGGGTGAACTTGGTCTGAAGAACACACACACTCGTACTAATCCACCTCACTGGCTTGTTATTCCTCATCTAAATAGTTCACATTGCTTCCCTGCTGAGAAAGACTGTATCATGAGGACATAAATACAGTGATAAGGGGGGGGGGGCAAACCCAATTGCACCCAGCGGAGCCACAGCATAATGAGCCCAACAAAACACACACACAGCATAACAAGCCCAACAAAATACCCACACATTGTAGCAAGGCATGCAAAAACGTATATCTTGGATAAAACTTGGTTGATCTTAAGGGTGTTTTGTATTTCTCCTGTGCAACTGGGGCAGCCGAGCAAAGGGGAGGAGCCTCAGCCAATGGAAGGGAAGAAAGGCTTGCAATTCAGGGAGCCTGGTCAGAAACCAAGCTCTGGCTCATTCCCTCCCTCCCGACTGGAAAGAGGAGGGGGAGGAGCCTCAACCAATGCAGTGAACAGAGGCTTGCCTATCTATCCTGTGCAACTGAGAGGAGCTACCAAAGCAAACTGCAATGAAACAGTAGCAGAACTGGAGAAGGAAGCAGGAGAGAGCCAGTTGCTCAAGGGTTGGATATATTTCCAATATAAACCATTCTGAAGAATGATGCATAGAATCAATGTTGGTAAAACTGAATTCTGAAAGACTGTTCTTTATAATAAACTTTACTCACTTCACCACTACCCATGACAGTCAAAGAATTGCTGCCTCAGGATCAGTTTAATCCACTGGTTTTTAGCTAGTGGTTCAGAACCAAAAAGCAAGTCATAAACTGACCCCAGATTATTTAATTTGGAGTATTTAAAGAAAAACAATACTGGGTAGGGAGGAAAATGTGTGTACATTATTCTATTCAAGACTGCCATGGCTTCTCCCGAGAAATCCTGAGAACTGTAGTTTGATACAAAAGTTCTTAAGAGATATCTTAAGAGATTGGGGGGAATCAAACAAGAGTGAATGATTTGTCTCAGATCTGGGAAGGCTGAAGGGGAGTATTCTGCTCCATCCCTAATGTGCTTGCTTTGAAAGTGAAACCCATCCACCCCTCTTTGGAGGCCAAAGAACACCAGGAGCTGAGGTACAAGGCTTTAGGAAAGGATTGGCAGGTGTGCTTTCCTTCGGCATGATCAGAAGCTTGTGAACTGAATGCATTCTGGCTGAGAAGGTTCACTGACCCATTCCAGATTTGGAGGTGAGGGATAAGTGAACCATCCCAAGAAGGGTTGTTTTATCTTTGCCTGTGCCTGGTTTCAGAAGGGGTAAGAGCTGCTTTTCTAATGCCATCTGGCATTAGTACCCCAACTCACAGATCCTGGCAAAGTAACAGGAAGCTTAACTGTATGATTCCTACATATCTGAAGAACAAAGCATTTTATGCTAGCCTGGGAGGTCCTAAAACACAGAGGCCACTGTGGTGGGCACCACTGAGCAGAGAAAAGATCTGGTGATTTTCTCACTCATCACCTGCCTCAACTCAAGACAGATACAAAGGCAAAAAGGATCACTAGAGTGAATTTTAAGAAAATAAAACATTTTACCAAACTATTCATCATGCATATTTCCAACTTTTCCTGCCTAAAGGTTTAATGCTGTCCCATTTAAGTTAATGGGATCATATCAATTAATGTGCTTTGAAATATGTTTCTCACTTTTTCACAATGTTGCAAAGTTACATGACAGCATGGGATGTAAAACCTATGTTCATCAACTATTAACTTTAAAATTAATACCCATAGGAAATAGCAACTTGAAGCGTTCCAATCATCTTCTCTTGTTCAACTGTTTAAACTAACTGCACAATACATTTTACATATCATTATACTTGAATCTATTTGTCTTATTAGAAAATAATTCCCAGAGTAATGGGTTTTGCTCAAATTTACAGGAATTCGTTCTCTGATATAAAAAACTTAAAACAGTTTTTCTATGAGTTTAAAATAGACAGGTCAGCTGCCATTTAAGTCTTCTGTATTATCATACAATCTAAGCATACAATATATTTTATAATCTCTTAAAATCTGATTTCAATAGCTAATATCTCTTCTTCTCTGGCAAGCATGACAAGCCCTGGGCTTTCCACCAAGCATGCCCTTCACACTCATTCCTCACCATCACAGTGTAGTTGGGAAGTGCCTGAAGCACTTTAGAAGCACAGCATAATACAGATAAGCGCTAGCTCTCAAACACTCTCTGCATTCAATGCACTCTTTGCCATCCCCAAGTAGTGGGGTACTAGTAGTGGTGAACAGTTTCTGGCTGGCTATTAATGCCCAGAGGTCTTAGCAAATCCTCCTCTTGTGAGTATACTATTTTCCATGTTAGTGAAGAAAGTTAAGTATGGATTTTCAACAGCAAGAGATAATCTACTATCATAAAAGGTTACAATCCAACTGTCATAAGCAAAAATTCTTTATAGTATAAGCTAGTATATCTGAGCAAAAGAGGCAGTTGTCCATTTTCAAATCCCCATTATCACACTAGGTTTGTTAATAGCTACACTTGCCTAATCATTGATGACAACTGAAAGTCACCAGGAACCAGTTTTAAAACTAAAAGAAAACAGGACTCTGCAAGACAAGAAACAAATTCACAGCAAGAAGCTTAGACAGCTAATGCTGATCGCAAATTAAGACCATGTACAATTTACCCTAAATAGTTAAAAGTATTACAAATTAGTAAAAAAATTCAAAGCAGAAAGCTTTTGAACTTAAAGGAATAATACTGAAAGCAGATCTAGAGGTGCAAATATAACTCTACCAAATGTAATCCCCTACTTAGTTATGTACACACAAGGAGTTTCTGCATTCAAACCAGCATGTCAGGGGGAAGACTATACACCACAGTTACAACAGTATACCTAATATGTGACCATTTGAAAGTGATCTGTAGACTGGTTTCACAGAGTGCCAGGAATGCAGTATGTGACTTATCTGAATATACAGACCAGCCTGAAGACTTACATCATTAGACAACTGCTATTTTGATAAAGAATGCAAATCGTCCCAAGATACTAAGGACTACATTTAAAGAAAAGGTCCTTACCATGGAATTGCCAATCTGTCTTTTAGTACCACATACAACGATGCAAGGTAAAAAATCTATTACTTTCCACAGTATAACTGATTTGACAGGGACACCCACCAATATCTAGACTTGACTCCACACACAGTAACTGTACCCTTAAACACTTGAAATGTGAATTTAAAAAGCCATTAGTACATACCACAGTGGGACCAATTAGCCATGGATCTAATCTGTCTAGAGGTGCTACTGAAGTTAGAATCACAGAACCATAGAGTTGGAAGGGACCTCCAGGGTCATTTAGTCCAACCCCCTACACGATGCAGGAAATTCACAAATACCTCCCCCACCCCACCCACAGTGACCACTATTCCACGCCCAGATGATCACAAAAAACTTCCAGGATCCCTGGCCAAACTGGCCTGGAGAAAAATTGCTTCTTGACCCCAAGGTGGCAATCAGCATTTCCTTGGGCGTGTAAGAAAGGGCCACAAGAACTAAACACTGAGGCAACCCTTCCTGCCCTCCCTCTCATGATCTGAATGCTACCTTCTAGGCAAATGTTTGACAAGTGAGGACTTTCAGTGAGATTTTTGTTGTACAAGAAATTAAGTATTCAGCATACAGTTACTGAGAACCATTCCTGAGATGTAGGAATGAAGTACTTTAGAAAACAAGATCCAAAAGAAGTTTATTATTTTATTTATTATTTTGCCTTTGTTTCATCATGGAATTTAGGATGGCTTACAAAGCATTCCCAGGATCTATCACAGCCAGGCCAAACAAACTTGCTTAGCTTCAACAAGACAGCTGTACCTTGCCTCCTCAAACCATAACCTGTGATATTGAGAATAAGTGAGTTATAGATAAAAATAAAATGAAACTCAGTAACATAAGTCTACGGTAGAATAAAGTTTGAGTGAGTGGCACCCTTAAGACCAACAACGTTTTATTCTCAGTACAAGCTTTCATGTGCATGGTTTGAGACAGACAACTCCATAACAGAAGTACAAATGGCAAAGCATTATTATTGAAAGAAAATGTGGTGATGTAGAGAAGTAGCACAAGGGTTGGCAGGATGATCAACTGCCACACGTTTTCGAGCAATTCAAATAAACAAATAATTGAATGTTAGCATCCAAATCTTGCCTAGGCTATATTCTAATCAAATCACAAGTAGCCCTTGGATTATTTTAAATTCTAATTCCAATTCAAAAATACTATTTTTCTTCTACTACAAAGCCTGTCATTTATTTTGGAGCTATATCAATCCCCACAACACAATCTAAAATTCTAAAACTTATTTTCATAGCTACAACTATCTCAATTAAGCTATGTAAGTGAGAAAATGAACTAGTCCAATGTACACCATGACCAATATCTAAAGAGCAAGTGTTCCACATACCATAATGGTCCCCCATGTAAATGTTCATTTCATCCGGGGGGGGGGGAATCAGTAAACCGAAAAAGCATTTTTTAAAAATGTGGACAGACACTGAAGTATATATTCTATTCTGGGAAGGGATGAAAGTCTTCAGCCTGTCCATTTGTAGGTTCTTCTGAGACACCAACTTCAAAATACCTGTTCTGCACTGATTTACTTATAACTTTCATAGGGATACTTAGTTTTTTGTAGTTTTCATTATTGGTACACTAAACTGAATTAATGTTGTATTTCATCTGTTTACAAAGTGGCAGTTATTTATGAAACAATGATAAACAAATGTGCTTATGTAAGACAGTAACAGGCCTAAAAAAGACTTTAAAAAAGGAATGAGAAATGGGATATGACATGTAATCTATTACCTGAACGATGGCAGGGGTAAGCATAGATCTACCACTTCACAATATTCTCTACCCAATTTGCATTTTGATTGCTTGTCTTGTACAACAACTTCATCTACTGAAAACAGTTTAACTGCATTTTCATGTAATTCTACCTAATTGTGTCATATGACAGATGAAGTCAGGACCATAGTAATCAAAATTTAAACCTGTCAGCACCTCAAAATGGGGCAGCTGACTACTGATTCATAAGTGAAGGACTTACCATATTGAAATGCCTTATGGATTAAGTCAGCAGACCTGGTTAAGAGTAAACCAAGAGGTGCCAGAATCAAAGGACTTAGCACCCCCACCAAAGTTCACACTACAGGCTTTGTCACTTGATACCAAGTTCTTATCAGAAGATTCTGAACTTCAAAAGCTAAACTACTACCCCACAAATGGCAATTTATCTTCAGATCAACAGCAAAATTTTGTCCTTGATTTCAGTGAATATACTGTGCTTTGAATGTTTAAGACTTAAGAATTTAAATGTATTCCATTTACCTTCCTAATATTGGTAAAACACTCATGTGTGAGTCTACTAAACATTTCGCCTGTGTGTTGTCGACAAAACTAATTAAAGCTAGGTGACTCCCTCAAGAGTTGTTATTCTCTACTGCAGGGGAAACAAGTTTGAAAGCAAGTTCACCAGAAGCTATTATTAAGGTTTGATTTCATACTAATTCTGTCTACACACACCAGAAGTGGGTATGGTAGTGCGGCCAGCTAATGTATTCACATAACAGACACTAGGACTTCAGCTGATGTACTTGCAGCCAGTGCTTGCCTCTCCAGTAACCAGAAGGTGAACTGCACTGGAGGGCGCTGAGAAATCTTAGTTTTGTGGACCAGAGAGGTCCCAGACCCCTTAACAGCAAAAACGGTGACACCTGGCCCTTCCAGCGTTCCGAAATCCAAGCAGTATCCACCCACCCACCCCAGTCCTTGTTTTGCCAGTGACCCGACCCCTTCGGTTTACAAGAACGTCACCAGCGAAACCAGAAGAATGACGAAGTTGCTAAACCGCACCCTCTGCCAACCACCACAAGCGAGCCTCGCTCCACAAGGCACCCAGGCCGACTTCCTTCACCACGACACTCATTTCGAATTAGCTGGTTACTCCACCCTCCTTCTAGATTGTGCAAGAACGAAATTCTCGATGCATCACACACACACACACACACACACAGAGCCACCACCATCGCACACTTCCGCCCCTTGTCAAGCAGAGCGGCGGCTGGAGTGAGAGCCGATATTCCGCCTTCACAAAGGGCTCCCGGGGATCCAGGGGAGGCGGGAGGCGCGAGCCACCGGCCCCCAGCTGCTGGGCCGGCGGCAGCCGGGGGGGAAATGTGGGACGTGCGCGTCAGTCAGACGCTCCTCGCCGAGAGAGAAGGAGAAAGATCCCGGGGAAGCGCCTGAACTGGGCAAGCCCGCCGCCATCTTACAATGCGGGAAAGAAGTTCGCGGCCAGAAAGACGGAGAAGCGGCGGGCGGGGAGGCGGATGCCCCGAGAGAGGGGGCGCCGGGAGACCACCGGAGAGACGCTCCTTTCCAACCCGGGCTCCCCTCCTCTTCCTCAGTCGCCCTCCCCCTCCAGCACCCTTGGACCCCCTCCGTCAGAATCACACGAGCGGGGCTCGCAATGCCGACAATGCCCGGGTCCCGGCAGGGCGATCGCCCCTCGGCAGCCCTGGGAAGGGGAGGGGGGGAGGGAGGGAGCCACGCCTGACACATCAGGAACTTCTTCGGGGACGTTCGCGGCCTCCTGCCCTCCAAAGGCAGCCCACGGCCTGAGGCCCAGCCCTGGCGGCGGCTCCCGCCCTCCCTCCCTCCCCCAAGGCTGCCGGGCGCCCCAAATGCCCGATCCGCTCACACCGCTTTCGGGGGGGGGGGAGGAGGAGGAGGAGGGTGGGGGGCGCCACGGGGCACCGCTGACCTTCCTCCCCCCCCCGCCGGATCCAAGGCGGAAGTCCCACCGGAGAGAGCGCTCTCGCCATAGCCGCCGCTGTGCCACCTCCCGCCGCCGCCGCTCCCCCCGCCCGCCCGCGGGTCCATCCCCACATATGGGCATAGTCGCGAAGGCCAGGCGCGCCAGACCCGCCCCGGCGAGGCCGCTCACCTTGTTGATGCGTTTTAGCGCCATCCTTGTTTACGGTGAGGGCGAGTTGTCGCTGCTGTGGTGGTGGTGGTGGCCGCCGCGGCCGGGGGTTGCTCCTGCTCCTCCTTCGCCGCCGCCGCCTTCTCCTCCTCCTCGTCGGGCCTTTCTGCGCCGCTGCCGCACTCCCTCCCTGCGGGTGGGGGATGGAGCCGCTCGCTCACTCGCTGCCTGCGTTTCTCCTTCCTCCGGAAACAGCCGGGGGCGCCCGCCCGCACCGAACACCAGCCGCGACGTCACCGGCAGCAGCAGCAGCGCCGCCTCTTCCTCGGCGAGGAGAGGGAGGAGTAATAGGTCCGGCCCGGTTTCCCCAGGAATAGAAAATGAAGACTCCGCGGCTACCTGCCCGAGAAAGACGGAAATAGGCGAAGACCTCAGAAAAGCTCCGGCGCAGCCGCCGTCGCCGCCAATGGGGAGGCCAAAGAAAGGGGGCAGGGCTAAATATAGGCCACGCCTCCTCCGTGGCGTCATCCGCTGCCACCGCCCTCCCTCCTGGGGGCGAAGGCGGGCTGCAGTATGAAGAAGCGCACTGAATCCCCGCCCCTAAGGGCTTCTCATTGGCGGAAGTGCGGCACGCTTAACCGCCGACGGAGGGAGGGGGAACGCGCGCATTCGAGGAGGGGAAGGGGGGGGAGAGAGAGAGAGACGTAATAGCGGCGCATGCGTGCTTTCTTCTGTTTGTTTGTTCCCTGCAGCAGCGGTGGAGGGGGGGGGGACGAAATTTCGCATGGCATGTCTCGCGAGATAATACGCGCGCGCGACAACGTCGGTGCAAAAAAAAAAAGCTTCTTTTTTTTAAAGCCGCCACGAGTGGATGGAATGTGCGCGTTCTCGACCTATTTCTCCCCCTTCCGCAGCAGAAAACCGCCTTCCTCTCCCGCTTGTGAAGATTCCCTGTATTCCCCTCTCCCGCCCAGGAACGGGGACCATTGTGGGTTCTTTGAATGGATACTTACAATACAGCGCCCTCTGCTGCCTTTCGAGGGGCCGGGCTGCCGCGAGGGGTTCTCCTTCGTTGGCCCTTCTTTTCCTTTCGGGAACGCGCATTCGCCAAAAGGCCGTCGCTACCGGATCTATTTAACGGGAGGTCTCCCTGTGTATCCCTCCGCACAGGCGAAAGCGGGGAGGCGTCTGGCCTTCCCGTCCTCGTCCCCGCCTCTTCCTCAGACGCCTTCGGAGGGGCCGCAGTGAGCGGGTTTGGGCGGCTATTCCGCTGTCTGGCCGTTTCGAGGGGCGGCTTTTCATCGTGGTCCTGGACGTGTTTAAGCAGAAGCGAGTCTCAGCCTCGTGGTGGGCTGATTGTTTTTACCTTTTTTAAAAAGGGACTCTTATGGTCCCGTAATGACTAGTCGTAACATTTAAAAACAAACCAACCCACCCTGAACAAGACTAGAGAGCCCACTCCCTCAGTTGTGCCCGGTGGGCCCCCACTAGACAGACATCTTTGTAAGGAAAAAAGGGGCCAGGAAGTGCAGAGCTGGAGGTGATTAAAGTATAATTCCAAGATAGATTCAGGTCGGCAGCCGTGTTGGTCAGAAGTAGCAGAACAAAGTCCCGAGTCCAGAGGCACCTTTTAAGACCGACAGTTTTATTCAAGGTGTGAGCTGCTTCAGCTTACACCTGAAATAAAACTTTGTTGGTCTCAACAGGTGCTGCTGGACTCGGAACTTTGTTCTGTAAACATTCCAAGTTCAACAAAAGACACCATTCGCCTTAGCAGCACTTGGCAATCTCCCTGATTTTTTTCCCTAAACTAGTTAACATCTGTATTGCCTTAGGGATGCCAAGCCCTCCTTGAGTCCTTGGGAAATGATACCCAACGTCTCGACAAACTCTTTAATTGCCGTTTCTGTCTGGTGTTTATCTGTGAAGTTATTTTCCTGGGGAATGTTGTTTTCATAGGTGACAATGGGTCCTGACAGACTGGATGTACTCCGCTTCTCAATATTGCCATTTTTAATATCAGATTTATGTTCATTTTTTCCTATAGGGACTATCACTTTTATCCCAGTAAGCGTGTTCAGGACTGCAGTCAAGAGATGAAGCTATGGTCATACAGTGGGTGAAGCAGCCTCATAAAAGCCTTGGTAGCACTCACTGTTGATGCAAGGAAACTTGATCGTGTTGTATGGGATTTATTTCAGAGTAAGTGTGATTTAATCCAGGCTAGCCTGATCTTGTCAGAGCTTGGAAGCTAAGCAAGGTCAGCCCTGGTTAGTATTTGGGTGGGAGACCACCGAGAAAGAGGAGGATCATGCAGAGCCAGACAATGGCAAACCATGTCAGAACATCTCTTGCCTTGAAAACGATGTGGAGTCACTATAGATCAGCTGTGAATTGATGGCAAATTAGGATAGCAGCCTTAAGTAGTTGTTCTTGAACAACTGTGAACCTGGATATGTGAGCTGTTAGATTCAGAACATACATAGCCAATTCTTTCCAAAGGTGGGGTGGGGATTTGATTACATTCTGCTTTGCTTGGAGGGAAGGAAAATGTAGGAAATGAGCCATTGGCCTCATGTGATTTGAGATGTCACCTTGCAGGAATGTGGTCATTTGCCTTAACTCCTTGACTGCCATATGCCTTCAAAGGTAATTGTGTAAACCTTAGAATGTTGACACATTAAGGGATAACTCAGGAAAGAACAGGTTGTGATAAAACTATGATAAAGCCTGAAATAATGACCAGTGAGTGAGCCCTGTACAGCCTTTCATCTTATGAGCTATGTTTAGAACTAGGACAATATTTTTAAAAATGGTACATTTGTCAACAGTTTATAACTTGATTTTACATGCTTTCAGTCATTAAATCTTAATTTGTGATTAATTTTATGTCAAACATGTAGTTGGAAAATGCAACATTTTGCTTATTTATTTCTCCCTACTTTAAAAAAAAAAAACCCTAGGACAGTGGTGGCAAACCTATGGCACGCGTGCCAGAGGCGGCACTCAGAGCCCTCTCTGTGGGCACGCATGCAGTTTGGGCACTCAGTCTCTAAAAGGAAAGAGACGACACAGACTCGAGGCTGGGCTGCTCTCAAACTTACAAAGTATGAGCCAAGGTTAGACAAATTATCAGCATGCATACAACAGCAAAAATCACATTAATTGTTCAAAAGCATGCCAAATGCAAACTTTTACCTTTCAATAAAAAGTTGTTTGTATAATTGAAAGCTCTGTTATTGTGTTTTTCTTTTAAGACAAAAGATGTTAATGTATGAGTTTTTTTTTTTAAACTAAAAACTCAGTATTCAGGTTAAATTGTCGTGCTGGCACTTTGCGATAAATAAGTGGGTTGTGGGTTGCAGTTTGGGCACTCGGTCTCTAAAAGGTTCACCATCACCGCCCTAGGACGTTAAGCTCTTTCAAAACCTTTCTGAGGGTCTTGCTCTTTAAAACATACCTGGATTACTTTCTTAACTAAATTCATATGATTCCTCTGTTGGATTGACCTGATAAAAAGCTATTCTTTTTCACTTTAACCTTGCTCTTTCATTGTGCCTTATTTAGCTCTGCGCTCAGCCACAGCAACAAAGGGCAGAACACACCTGCTATTTGCGAATAATGGGAGGGTCAAAAGGGGAGAGGACAGTAGTATAGGAGCAGAAACAATTTTAAATTAACCAACCAAATACAGCTTCCCAAACCAGAAAGTACCTCATTTTTACTTTCAGTGTGAGGTGCCTTAGTTTTTAAACTGCAAAATCCATCAATGTAGTGAGATCTAATATTATTGTCAAATCACAGCTGCGTTTTTACTTTTTATAATCTCATTTCTTTTAAATTAAGTGTTAAAACAGAAATGACATTTTGTACTTCTGTTTTGCGTTATTAATGCTCATGTGTTTATCAATCTAATATTAAACCTATTGAGCTAGTAAGAGAAAATTAAACATGTAGTTGCTCTGCCATTGGGTTGGATCCAGCCAAGCTTTTTTCCTTAATCTGGGCCAGTTCTCCTTACTAGAGCCTGCATCCTAGATGGGTTTTTTCCATGAAGGCCTGATGATCCTCAGTGTAATGTAGTATGTTCTGTGTAACAACCGGAGACTGTGCAATAACTGTTGCAATCTGTTTTGAATTCCTTGTTTAATGTTTTAATTAACTATTTACTACTGTGTTTTTTGTGATGTCAGATAGCCTATTTATCTGTTGTGATCTGCCCTGAGGGCGGAACATAAATTTGAAAAATAAATAAGTAAATCAATTAAAATGGAGGAGGAGTTAACTCCAAAATGATAGTTTATTTAAAATTAGATTTTTGTGTGTGTGTCAAGCCCTGAATAGTAGCTGTGGTTGGCTCCATGTGTGGATTTGCCTAGCCACATGGGTGCCAGCTCTTGGCTGTTAGATATATAGAGATAAAGGAAGGATTTTATTCCTTTATAAGGGAGGTACCACCTCTGAGGCTAACTGATTTCACAGTATTATGTTGTGGACTAAACCATATGTGGGAAATGCCTTTAGGGTTATGTGTGAAGGACACCTGAACAACACTGATATGTTAATTAAAGACACCAGTGTGATTCTTTGGCTTGGGTAGTCAGAAATGGAAACAGATTTTGTTGATGAATGGTATGATCCTATCCAATGCTCCCTCTAAGCTGTGGAGTTTTGGGAGCAAATTCCTACTTTGTGAGCTACTGGCATTGAAGTTGTGAGCAAGCAATTTGGCTACTGCATACATTAGTTTGCTCTGGAGCCATCCTTTCTGAGCTAAGACAAAAATGTGTGAGCCGGAGACTAAAAAACTGTGAGCTAGCTCACACTAACTCAACTTAGGCTGCGGTCACACACACTAAATAATCCACTTTCAATCCACTTTCAATGCACTTTCCAACTGGATTTTGCCAGTTCACACAGTGAAAATCCACTTTGAAAGTGGATTGAAAGTGGATTATTTAGTGTGTGTGACTGCAGCCTTAGAGGGAACATTCCTATCTCCATATTATGCTGGGTTGTCAGGGTCAGAGTCACAATCAAATCCCTGTATTTAAAAGAAAATGCTTTCTGTGAGCTGCACTAGATAGTCACATAGAAGTTTCACCTGTTATGGAATGCAGCTTGCCCATCTTTTTCAGGTAACCCGCTTTGCAACAGCTACACTGTTAGTTCATTTATACCCACCTTTCTCCCCAATGGAAACTCAAAGCAGCTTACATTCTCCATTTTATTTTCTCAACAACCCTATGATAAAGTTTAGGCCGAGAGTGTTTCTGGGATTTGAACCAGGGACTCTCTGCATGCAATCTGAGAGAAGTAGTAAATTAGCAAGGCAATCAGTTAGTAGCTCTGCAAGGCTTGTTCCTTGCTAGTATACCTTCTGGTACTCAGCTTACGTTTTCTGTCCCTGGTTAACTTGGACTGCTGCCCACTGTGTCAGCTTGTGACAGCAGTGAAGTCATAACTGTGATCCCCTGCTTTCTTAGTCCCAGGCCTGTAGCCAAAAATTTCGTGATGAATGGCCATGAGTACACTGAAGGGATGGTGGTGACACAGTGTCAGGTCCCCATCATCTTAAATTGTGAGCCTGGTGATGTCACACTGAACTGTACTTCCCACACCACTAGGTATGTACCTCATGATAGTTGCGTCATCAGAATTATATAGCTTTGAAGAGTTGGGCTATTTACCCATTTACTCAAAAATAAAAATAACATGTAAATTAACTTAGATTCAGGTGGGTAGCCGTGTTGGTCTGAAGCAGCAGAACAAAGTTTAATTCTGAGTATAAGCTTTCATACTACATAGTGCATGCATACTTCTTTGAATGGAAATTTATAAGCTAGATGTGCAATGTAGTTGAGCTCTTGGGGAAAAGTATATCCAATTCACATGTGCTGTAATTATTACAAGCAAACATATATAAGTTGTATAGCTGCAGTATGACAAACCATCAGCTTGCTCAGGGAAAAGTCATTTCTTTATTATCATACTCTTGTCCTTTGATGATTTAATTAGTTTACCTGCATTTTTTCCTCTTGAGAGATGTTGCAGGGTATAAGCCTATGAGTACGATTCAAAACCATGTTGGGAAAGCTGGGGGTGGGTGGGGAAAAGAGCAATTACTTGGTGCCTTAATTAAGAAAAGGAGAGTTCCTTGGTTATACTTTCCTTCAAATCGTTTCCTTCAACCTAGGAATTACTCCAAATACTAGATGTTTGTGGTTACTGTGCTGTAATCAGGCAGCTTACTATTATTGGCACATATTTATTTAGATCCTCAAAAGCCGCTATTTCTTTCTGTAATGAAAGGTGATGAGACTTAAGACTATCTAGATATTAGGCCCGTCAGCCTTTTGGCCCTCTGTAGTAAAGTACTTTTTCTATTGTGCCAGGTTTTGAAGTTTAAACCAGACTCAGTCTCATGCATCTTTAAGTCTAATTCCAGATTGCCAAGTGATTGGATGAGGAAAGGAGTTTGGGACTGTACATAGGTGAGAAAAGGGCATTTGGAACATGTTTGGAGACATGTCATCCTTTATATAGGCAAGTCACAGCAAAAGAGGTTGCAATTAATGATTAAAACCAGAAAGCAGACTTAGTGGAATCGGGCATTCATTTTTCTCCCCCTCCCATGGTGGCTACCCCAAAATAGTATAAATCTATCTCCTGTTTCCTGCCCAAAATTCCCACTTATCATTTGTGGACATTAAAAGGGAGATTAAAAAGAAGCAAAGGGCCCAGGGAGCATCACAAAAGGCCATTATGGTAGTTACCTGGCAGGCCAATTGGTTCTTGTGTCAGCTGATCTGGTGCAGCAATATACAGACAAGTGTGCATGGCTCTTTTGCTGCTCTTCTGGGAGCTGGTCACCCTGATTGAACTTAGGAGAGCCCCTGCTCTTCCAGTGAGCTTCAACTTCCCATGGACTCCTTCATTACTGGACTTATGTGATTAGGAGCCCCTGGGTCTCATGCATGGGGCCAGGAGGGAAGCAAACATAGACTGAGCCCCTAGAAAAAGAATGCATAGGTCCTTCTCTGAATGTCTGTTCCTGTAGCTGTATGGTTTTAAGTCAGTGGTCCCCAGTCTTTTTGAGGCTGCACATACCTTTGGAATTCTTACACAAGGGGGTGGGCAGAATCAAAAAATGAC
Source organism: Lepidodactylus listeri (assembly GCA_029233225.1). Taxonomy (NCBI): domain Eukaryota; kingdom Metazoa; phylum Chordata; class Lepidosauria; order Squamata; family Gekkonidae; genus Lepidodactylus; species Lepidodactylus listeri. The sequence continues at coordinate 29,300,239 of JARCFY010000009.1, forward strand.
TGCTGCATCAGGGCGGAGCAAACTTCAGAATATTAGGAAGTGAGGTCATACATAACTCAAATAGTAACTCTTCATTTCAGGCAGAAGTTCTGTTTAACAGGATATATTTTAAAACATTTTATTGTGTACACACAGATCACCTTCCGTCACACAGTGAAGATACATGTACTGTGATGGCACCTGCTACCAAAGCAACTTTTTTAAAAATCTGCATAGCAATGAGATCTCCAATGGTCAATCAAGCCCAGCTGGGCAAAAGCTCCTTCTTGCCCCCACCCACTTTCTAAAAACCATCCAGGAAAGGTGTCGGTGAACATCATTGTGCCCACAGGTGCCACACTGAGAACCCCTGGGTCAGATCGTTGCTAACTAGAGTACTTAGCTTGGGTTCAAGTACTGTTGTCTCTTACCTCAACAGGTTCTGAAGAGGAGCCTGAAACCTCAATTTCCTGTTGTAGCCTGTGGGGGTGCCTGCCTGTAATTCTGCTTTTATCATGCCCATTTTCCTTGTCCAAGTCTCTCTATTGCCACAGATTTGTTCCTGTCATGCAGGCACCAATGCCAATGCCGATACACGGTATGCATTTTTATGAACAATTAATTAGGAGGTTTGTTGGCACCATAGGAAGACTCAAACCATTCTTCTGAGTAGCATGTGGCTATTGCTATGAGGCTTGCTTCCCTCCATGCACACTCCCCACCCACTGCTGTTATGCTTTTAATTTTCTCCTGGAAAAGTATAGGAGCCTAGTTATGTAACACCAGTAGAAACTGGGGATTTTATCAGCCGTTGTAGCTGAGTAGAACAGCAGCCTATGTATGGTTCCTGCCTACAAAGCTCTAAGAAAATCTAAGAGGGATTTTTCTGACACTGGGTTTTCTGATATCAGGATTAAGGCTTGTGAGCTTGCATTGATTTAATCAGCAGAATACATTTTAAATCTGTGAATTAAGGATACTTTTAACGTTTTGAAGTTATGATGATTCTGGTGTGTTCCTACAATAATAGGAAAAGAAGGAGAAATATCAAAGGTGATTAAATATGGTTTTTCTTTCTAGCTGTGAATGGTAACTGTTGTGTATTAAATTGCACACTCTTGCCCGTTCACCATCTCAAAAGGCACTTTATTTTGTTTTTGTAAGGGTGTCATGCAGTCTGAGAACAGTCTACTAGACTGCTAATGTGTTGTTGTGTGTTGTAGTTCTTACAAAGTTGTACTAGGATCTGGTCCAAATCCCCCTCTCCCATGGAAGCTTGCTGTTTGTCATTGGACCAGTCACACACATTCTGCCTAACCTATGTCACAGGCTTGCTGTGAGAATGAATTTGAGAAGAATTATGTAAGCTGCTTTGGGTTTCCATTGGGGGAAATGGTGGGAGATAGATGAAGTATATTTAAAAAATTACATGGGAGAGAATCCTTGCATTCTTGTTGTTTCTTGTCAATGTTCCCTCTAAGTTGTGGAGTCTTGTGAGCAAAAAGTCTACTTTGTGAGCTACTTGCATTAAAGTTGTGAGCAAGCGATTTGGCTACTGCATAAATTAGTTTGTAGCCATCCTTCCTGAGCTAAGACCAAAATCTGTGAGCTGGAGGCTAAAAAACTGAGAGCTAGCGCACACTAACTCAGCTTAGAGGGAACACTGGTTGCAACCTGTCCTGTTTTTTACCTGGCCAGCCATCCTCAAAGGTTGCCATCCTCAAAGTGCGGCCTGGAGTTCTCCCAGAATTACAACTGACCTCCAGACGACAGAAAATTTCTGTTTCAGAAGGTGGATTCTATGGCATTACATTCCTGTTGAACTTCCTTCTCCTTCCCAGATCCTGCCTTCCCAGGTGCTACCCCCAAATCTCCAGGGATTTCCCAACCTGGAGCTGGCAACCTGAAGTCATAGGGGCTGCAAGTCAACAGGCACATAGCCAACGGGTGATACAAAAAAAGGCAGGCAGGGGTCTGAATAGCTAGAACATCCCTCAGCACAAAGTTGTCCAGGCTGATACACAAATTGTTTTTTCACTGTGTTGAAGTAGCAGAGGTAAGTGTTCAGCTGAAAAGTTTTATAGGGAACAAATAGTTTCACCCTTCCTGTTACCAGAGAAGGAGCCATGATTACCAGAGAAGGAGCCTGTTGTAATGAGGTTTACAAAGATCCTCCAGGCTTTCCCCAAGAACTGACCCCAGCCTCTTATGAAGGAAACAAATGTGTTCACATTTATAGCTTAGGCTTAGGAGCCCTAACTGGTACCACATCTTACAAAACCCTACCCCTGCTTTTCCTCCCAGACTCTACCAGGAGGCAGATGGCTTCCCTTCAAACATTGACTGTATATGACTTGCATAATCCTTTTGTGTACTCTACCATACTGCCAAGAATTCAGAATACATTGCTCTCCTCCCGAATAGCACTGACTTGTGGGATACATCAAGCGCTAAGCAAGTGCTCCTCTGCCTGGTCCAGGGTTCGGCTCAGGCCCCTGCTACCTTTGCTACCTCTGGAGTCCTGCCAGAGACTGTGGGGTTCCAGAGTAAGACGGATACACATTTCTGAGTTTCCATCTCTACCAGATCCCTGACTAGAACCTGCTACTGTGTATTGGGTATGGGGACTCCATCTAGAGTTCCTGAGGTCCTTGGAGCCTCAAGTGTTGTGGAGAGCTTGATGGAACTCTCAAGGAATCTCATCTTGAGGTTGGCTTGACAGATCCTATACTTAACAGATAATATAATCAGTTCCAAGTAAAAGTGTTAGACTGAGGTATAAATCAATAAAAAGTTGGATACAAACTTTTAGAAGGAAGAAAACAGCTGCTTCTGTTCTTTTTAACTTTTTATCCTCAAATTTTACTGTATTATAGGTCAACTCAAGTGGGTAGCTGTGTTGGTCTGAAGCTGCAAAATAATATAAAATATACTGATGAAATTACTAGGAATATAATTCTCAATACATTTGCTGCATAAGTTACATCATTTGAGAAAACCAAATCACCATTAAAAGTGCATTCCACAGCATCCATAAGTTATAAAGACTGGTACAAAATCATTCAATTCCTTATCAGGTTAGAGTTCATATAAAGGATCCTCTTCTGTTCTTCCTACTTCTTCAGAGTCTTCAGTTGCAATTTTAATGTGTCTTGTAGTGCTAATACCTTTACATGTATAGCAACTCATGAGATCCACTCATGAGAACTGGAGTTTGGAAGGCAGTTCTTACAATTGCATGATCTTCTTCGTGGTCTCTGTGCATCACACCTCTGGGATAATGTGCGCCTGCGCCGATCCCGATCGGTAACTTCAAAGCCAAAACGGATTTTCGCGCCAACTCCCCGATCGCGCGCCGGCTCCACTGCGCATGACCGGGGAGGGGCACGAGGATCCCGCCAGTTCTCTTCTGACCACCGCGTCGTGAGGATCCTTTCTCTCTTGCTCCAGTCGGTAGTTTACTTCTCAACTCTAAAAAGAGCCTTCGGACTGATTTTTTTCCAACTATTGAACTCGGACTGTTAACTGGACTTGCCTTTGGATTTCCCTTCATTCTCACCACCTGGCCTATGGCCCAGCGGTGGGGGTTCTTCAGGAGGTGCCTGCAGTGCGGCAGCAAGATAGCCCCACCGGACAAGCACTCCCTGTGTCTTCTTTGCCTGGGTGAGTCTCACCGAGTCGACTCTTGCACTAGCTGTGCGGCCTTCTCCAAGCAAACACGTAAAAACCGAGCGGCGAGGCTCCGGGTTGCTCTCCTCGAGTCTGCCTTGTCGCCGAAAATGTCTTCCTCCGAAGTTCCGGCTTCTTCACTGACGGGACCGACGCCGTCTCCATCCCGAAGCATCGGTACTGACAGACCGGCACCGAAGAGATCGCTCCCCTTGCCCGACACTCCTGCTAAAAAGTGCAGGGAGGGCAAGGAGGAGAAGGGCAAGCTGAAGCACAAGAAATCTTCGAGTGCTTCGTCGACGCGTGGTGCGCTCGACTCAGCCCAGCCCGGGCTCGGCCAGCTTGACCCGACAGATCGCGAGCGACCCAGGGGTAGATCATCCTCCCCGATGCCGCGACTGATCACCTTGACTGACTCCGACCTCGACATAGACCTTACACAGGTCCCTCGGGAGACCCCCGACGCCGAGGCGAAGCCACCATCGGTACCGAGGGGGGATAAGGACTACCGCCCTCCGGCCCCACCGGTACCGTGGGATATCCAGCAGTGGTGATACCTTTACGGCTCCTACCCACCACCGCCCCAATGGTATCCCACCGAATGGGATCGGCAATCCACCTCTTCCAGAGTGTCTCGGTACCGAGAACCCTCATCAGTTCCGACACCGACACCAGCACCGAAACGGACACCCGACACTGATCCTTATCCGCTACCGGTAACGCAGGACCTGTCCAGCCCGACCCCTCTTTCACCATCCGACTATTCGGCACCGGGGTCCCCGGCATCTTCAGTGTCAGAAGACGAGTCGCTTCCACAAAGCCCGTCTCCCGACACGCAGGTTACCGAAAACCTCCCAATATCTCCCTCCGAGGATGTGAAACCCTATGGAGAATTAATCAAAAGGATGGCACACTCTCTGGCCTTGGCCACGGCCCAACCGACGCCGACAGCCACAGACTCCATCTTCGATATCGTGCAGATGGATACATCCACACCGGTGGCCCTCCCACTCATATTGGTCCTGATGACTATGGCCAAAGAATCCTGGCCTCATCCCTCATCCACCCCCATGTCCAGCAAACACCTAGATCACATGTATAGGATCCAGGAGCCGGGGGCAGAATTCTTGTTTGTCCACCCCAAACCCAACTCAGTGGTTGTGACACCCTCCACTAAGGGTCGTAGTGGGCACTCTTCCCCATTAGACAAAGAAGGATGCAGAATAGATTCCTTTGGAAGACGCATTTATTCAGCGGGTGCATTGGGCCTCAAGATAGCAAATTACATGCCTGCATGAGCAGGTACCAATACTCGCTCTGGGAACAGATGACTGCGCTCATTGCCCATCTCCCAGAGGACAAGCTACGCAACACCAGAAAGATGCAAAAGGAAGGTATGTCTCTGGCCAAGCTCCAACTTTCGGCCTCCAAGCATTCGGTGGAAGTAACCTCCAAGACGCTCACTTCAGCAGTGTCCATCAGACGCCATGCCTGGTTGAGATCTACCTCTCTTCCTCAAGACACCAAGACCTTGGTGGAAGATCTGCCGTTTGAAGGAGACGGTCTCTGCAGTTCAACGACAGACACAGTGCTTCACGAGCTTGATAAAAGCATGAAGACATCCCGTAACTTGGGAGTTTCTCAACCTAAACAGCAGAAACAGAAAACATGGCAAAGATCATGGCCCAAGAAACAGTCACAAAGACCTCCCGCTGAACCACAATGGCAGAGGTCACCACCATCTACCTATCAACAAAAGCCCTATAACAACAGGCCCCGCTTCCCAACTGCTCCGGCATCTAAGGCGAAACCTCCCAAACCAAGCAAACCAAGTTTTTGACTCCCACCCCTGCTCCGACAACCCCACCCGTCTATCACCCTTTCTGACAGCATGGCAACGCATTACCTCGGACAAGTGGGCATTTTCAGTCATCTCTGAGGGATACAGAATAGAATTCTTCGAGATCCCTACGGAACCTTACTTCGTGGTCACTCCCCCATCCGACACTCTGACAACCGAGGTCGAGACCCTGCTGAGCAAGGATGCGATAGAACCGGTAGTAGTCCAGCAGTTTCGACAGGGGTTTTACTCCCGCTACTTCACGGTGCCAAAAAGGGACGGAGGCCTCCGACCCATCCTAGATCTTCGGAACCTAAACGCGTTCATAACATACAAGAAGTTCTGAATGACCACCCTCCAAATCATCCTACCTCTGCTGGAGGCGGGCTCTTGGATGGTGACGCTGGACCTGAAGGATGCATACTTCCATGTGACCATTCATCCTTCCCACAGACCTTTTCTACGCTTTGCGATCAGTCCATGTCATTTCCAGTACAAGGCACTACCATTTGGCCTTTCAACGGCACCTCGTGTCTTCACGAAATTAATGGCAACAGTAGCGGCCCACCTCCGCCTGCAGGGCATCCATCTATACCCTTATCTGGACGACTGGCTCCTGATCGCTCCTTCCGCATCAGACCTGCAAGACCACGTCTCCCGGACACTCCACACCCTGGAGATTCTGGGACTGACAATAAATACAAAGAAGTCCATGCTTACCCCTTCCAGACGGGTACAGTTCATCGGAGCTCTCCTAGATTCCCTACAGTGCAGGGCATTCCTACCCCCCAACAGGGTCTTGGACATTGTTTCCTTCATCAGAGTCCTGAGAAGAAACCGGGAGGCGACAGCTCGTCAAATACTGCGATTCTTGGGACTCATGGCGGCTACCACCATGGTCATTCCTTTCGCAAGGCTACACATGAGGCCCTTGCAGCTGTGGTTTCTTCGCCGGTTCCGGCCAAGCCTACACCCTTTATCCAAAAGATTTCACCTATCGGACCAGATGATTCGAGCCCTGGAATGGTGGCAGGTGCCACAGAACCTGCAAACAGGCGCCCCCTTTCGCCGCCCTCCCCCGTCAGCTACTATTACCACGGACGCTTCCCTATGGGGCTGGGGAGCCCACTTGGGAGATCTGTGCGTGGGCGACAAGTGGGACCCATCAGTAGCCTCCAATCACATCAACTTCCTGGAACTACTAGCGGTCCATTACGCAATCCGGTCCTTCCAACACCTCTTGTCGGGAAAGACAGTGGCCGTCCTCACGGACAATACGACCACGATGTACTATATCAACCGACAGGGCGGTACAGTGTCCCACAGTCTCTGCCGCTTAGCGATAGAACTCTGGACGGAATGTCAAGCGCTAGATATTTACCTGGTAGCGAACCATCTTCCTGGTCAGCTCAACACGCAGGCAGACTTCTTGAGCAGAGGGGGTGCATCCCTACACGAATGGGAACTCAATCCTCTCTACCTGACACCAATCTTCAACCTCTGGGGTCAGCCTTCTGTGGATGTGTTTGCCTCCAGAGACAACAAGAAGTGTTCCCTCTTCTGTTCCAGGGCGGGCACGGATCCGATGTCCCTGGGAGACGGTCTTCTCTCATGGTCGGGGCTACACGTCTACATGTTTCCACCGATCCCATTGATACTGAAGGTAGTACAGAAGCTACTGGCGGAACAACCACTAGCAGTCCTGATCACACCCTGGTGGCCGAGGCAACCGTGGTTTCCCACCCTCCTTCGCCTCTCCAAGGGGTCCTACACTCACCTTCCGATGAACTCAGACCTTCTCTGGATGTACAACGGTCTGGTGCTGCATCACAACGTACCCAGACTGAAGCTAACAGCTTGGCTAATTTGTCCTCCGAAGTAGATGCTCGTATAGCTGATGTCCTCCTCAATGCTCGTAAGCCGTCTACACGCCGTTCCTACGCGGCAAAATGGAACAAGTTCCTGTCCTTCCTAGCCTCGGTAGGACGACCTTCCATTCCATCTTCTCTCAATGACATCTTTGGTTTTCTCTTGTCTTGCAAGGACAGAGGATTGTGTCATGCATCGCTTCGTGTCTTCCTCTCAGCTGTCTCGGTTAACCACCCAACAATAGATGGTTACTCCGTGTTTTCTCATCCCACTATGAAGCAATTCCTAAAGGGAATGTGCCGTCTCTTTCCAACAGTCAAAAACCCTGTTCCAGCGTGGGACCTGCCCCTAGTGCTGAACAAGCTAATGGGCAAACCATTTGAGCCTATGGCTTCCTGTAACCTACAGCTTCTTTCGTGGAAAGTATCTTTTCTGGTGGCCCTTACTTCAGTGCGTAGGGTGAGTGAGTTGTCGGCTCTCCGATGCGACCCACCCTATCTTACCTTTCATCAGGAAGCAGTGACCCTGACTCCTGATATTACCTTCTTACCAAAGATAGTTTCGGACTTCCACATTAAAGCAGACATCACCCTGCCGGTGTTCTTTCCTGAACCCAAGGACCAGGCACAGCGCTGCCTACACTCTCTCGATGTTAAGAGGGCCCTGTCTTTTTACTTGCATCGGACTAAACCCTTCCACAAGTCCCCAGCTCTCTTCATCACGTATGCCTTGCCCAGACAGGGACAGAAACTATCGTCTCAGAGACTGTCTAAATGGATTGTTGGGACGATAAAACTCGCCTACCTCTTGGCCAAGCAGCCATTACCGGCGTCCCTGCGGGCTCACTCTACTCGGGCAGTGGCTGCCTCGACAGCATTTCTCAAGGGCGTTCCCCTGGGAGACATCTGCAATGCTGCTACATGGACGTCTCCTCACACGTTTGTGAGACACTATGCTTTGGACGTCCGTACCCATCAGAGGTCAGCGGTGGGTCGTGCAGTTCTGCAGACAGCTCAGATGTGAGACCTTCAGCACCCACCTCCAGGTATGTGGTGTATTTATTGCTCGCTATTCTCCCAGAGGTGTGATGCACAGAGACCACGAAGAAGATATACAGGTTGCTTACCTGTAATTGGAGATCTTCGAGTGGTCATCTGTGCATTTACACCACCCGCCCTCCTTCCCCTCTGCTTTCGGTCTCCCGTGTAAATTTCCTGGGGGCTGCTTGCAGTGGTCAGAAGGAACTGGCAGGATCCTCGTGCCCCTCCCCGGTCATGTGCAGTGGAGCCGGCGCGCAATCGGGGAGTTGGCGCAAAAATCCGTTTTGGCTTTGAAGTTACCGATTGGGATCGGCGCAGGCGCACATTATCCCAGAGGTGTGAATGCACAGATGACCACTCGAAGATCTCCAATTACAGGTAAGCAACCTGTATTTCTGGCTTACAGAGCTGCTAGCATTTAAATCTGTTTCTTACCACTAACTTCCACTTTCATATCCTGCTGTAAAAAAAAAATCAAAATTCTTACCAATACTCATACCATATCAAAAATTCACTAAATAGACATTCTGTATTCAATGACACACCAAAATATCATGTAATTGCTCTGACCTGGAGAGTCCAGGCAAGCCTGATCTTGTCAGATCTTGGAAGATAAGCAGGGACAACTCTGGCAAGTATTTGGATAGGATACCTCCTTAAAATACCAGCAGTCAGGAGATGGGGGCAGGCTTTATTCAGCCACCTCTCTGAATATCCTCCAGGCTCCAAGTAGAAGTCAGTCACCAGAGGTTGCCATGACTCTCAGGTGCACACACATGCACACAACCCCCCACAAAAAGTCTAATCTTACACACAAGACCAACATATTGTCATGCCTCACAAACCCTTGCAACACCAATATGAATAGGATATCCTCAATTAATAACCTTAATTCATTTCAGCTGGTGCACCCCAGCGAACACTTTCTTAAAGAGAAATGACATCATACTCTATCTCAAATTCAATCAAGAAAAGAATAATATTTAAATTCAAAACAGAGGGGAACAGGGTATTCAATTTGAAAATCCAAAGTATTTCTTCCTTTAGGAGTACCCTCTGAACGTCACCAACGTTTGTGAGAAGCCGATAGATCCAATAAGCCAGGGCTTAATTGTGAAACAAAGTCCTTTTTATTTCTTAATGGTCATTCAGTATGCACGTCCAGTGTTAGTGATACCCGTGAATGTGACCAGAGGCAATTATACACATTTCAAACAGCAGGATCAAAACTAGTCACCAATCGGGGCAATTACAGCAAAGACGTGAAGGGTACTAGCAGTTGCATTCTCACCAAAAAGGCGCATAGCCTGTCATGATTAGACTTGGCGGCTAGCCTCCCTCTCCCACAGCTCCTTCCCTGTTATTCCCACACATTCAGCCACCTGGAGTTTCTCCATTACATAAACAACCCAAGGCTAAACTTCACAGAGCCATAGCAAACGAAGCAAAGCAATAGGGGGGGGGGGGGCGATAGAGAGCACTATGACTCAGAGGGAGCTGGGTCACCATTCCCCAGCCAGGAGAAAACATACAAATGACAGGGAACCTGACAACATTACAACAATTGCCATCATATTTGTAAATAACAAAGAACCTTAGATCATCTGCATCATGATTTAAATCTATAAAATGAGACATGAGTGGTGCATCCAGAATCTTATGCCATATTCTTGAGCGATGTTCTAATATCCATGTTTTCACAGGACACGTGGTACTATCCATGTACAGAAGATGACATTCACATGTGATGACATATACCATGTTCCTTGTTTTGCAATTTGAGAATGCTTTTAAATGGACTGTGATGCCCCCCCCGTCTTAGAGTAAATTCCCTTATCTCTAGTGCAAATTGACATTCTTTCAACATACAATAAATTCTGATTAGCTTGTGGAGTAAAAACACAGTCCTTTAAAAGAATTTCAACAATGTCCCCTGCAGCACTTAAGACTCTTAGTTTAACTGTCCCAGTTCCTTCTATGGGCAGTGGACTTCCATCTGCCTGAACAAAATCATGCCCACTCTCTTCATTCAATTCCACAAAGCAATTTTTATCATAGCAAATGTGAGAAAAAGGTCCCAAATGTAACAGCCAAATGTTCTTCACATTTGAGTCTTTTATTGGAAATAACATATGTAAACTGCTGAGGAGGCTTCCTTTCTCGTTTACCTTCATCTCTCCTCCTGCTTGAAGTTGCATTGTATGTGGGAACATGTGCATTCTTATCCTTGTGCTGCTGCATGCTTTTCTTCATTCTACAGAATTTTGCATTGTGCCCCTTCTGCTGGCAGTTACAGCATACAACACCATCATTTCCATGTTTCAGTCTTAAAACAGATATGGCTCCTGTTGTCCCTTTAACCAGTTTCTTTATAACCTCATCTTGGGGGTAATTTAAAGTATAGTCAACATCTATTTGATCTCGTGACTCCAAGACTGCAATCTGATTTGAACAAAAACTTGGAAAACTGTTCAGAACCATAGCATTTATTTCTCCTGGTTTGAGCTCTACTCCTGCAGCCTGGAGCTCTGTTACTTGCCCCATTATGGCATCCAAATGTGCAGAAACATCCCCTCCCTCATGCAGTTTAAAATTATACAATTTCTGTCTCAAGAGCTGTACATGCTTATTTGAGTTTTTGGAGTATTTATTCTCCAGCTTTAACCAAAGTTCCACTAGAGTGCCACTAGAGTGCTCTCCTTATCACTTATGGAGGTATAAACAAAGCATGCTTTCACATCAGCTCTCTGGAATTTTTCCTTTTCTCTTGCATTCTGAGGGGGATCATCTTTAATAGCATGCAGTACTTTCTGAATCTCCAGTGCACAGAGAACTCGTGATTTCCACATTAGATAGTTTTGGTCATTTAACCTTGGAACTTGAAGGAGGGGGAGGGTATTTTCACTTACGGGCTGGTGACCTGTGTTTCTTCTGTGATGGACAGACATTGTCTCTCTTGCAGGTGGGCAGTTTAAATTCTCCTTTCTCTGCTGATGCACGTGTTTCCCTCTCATTGGCATAAATCAAACAAAAGGGACTCAGACTTTGTTCTATATTATAGGTCTGTATCCTTGGTGCGGTGATACCACTCAGTGGCCTGGGAGCCTCATGTGCCTCTTTAACATGCCATGAGGCTCTTCTGAACACAATTCCACGAAGAGGCACATGCCCCTTGTTCCAGGAAAATGGACAACACCATTGCCCAGTAGGTCTTGCAGTTACCCCCTTGAAACACTGCAGGGACAGGAGGGTGGGTATGGTAAGCTGCAAGTCCCCCTGAGCTGTGGGCCAGGGATGGATGTAAAGGACCCATCTTCTCTATAACCTTCACATTCTCATCCCAGCACCACAGTGGCTGTCAGGAAGACAGCAAGCTCACCGCAGAGAGTAAAACCACCACCACAGCAGCTGACCCATGAAAAAGAGCATGCTGGGCATAAATGGGCCACAGCCAGCTTTTTCTCCTCTGGACACTTTGACAGTCTCACTGTGTCACTGTGCCTCATGCTGAGGAGAGAGTGGGAAGACATAAGGGGACCCTTCCCCTTTTTCCAGATGCACAAGAGTTGCCTAAGGTTCAACAGTAGTGGAGAAAGCTGAATCATCTGTGGGATTATGGCTGAACCACCATCTGTGGGTAGGGAGAGGCAACCTTATGTGCTCAAAGGCACTCTGGTAATTAAAAGGGTTATAGTGATATATTGAACATTCTTAGTTATATCTTACTTTACTGTATGTGTGTCTTGGGGTGCACATGGCTTACAGTAGACATGTGGCTCTTTTGGTTGATGGCAAATATGCATGTGTCTCTCTATGAGCCACAGAGTGCCACAACCTTAGTGTAATATTACAACAGGTCATAATACCTTCACAGTGAAGTTGAGAAGTGAAAAAATGTTATGCTCCATTGCATATGGGGATTATTGAGATATCTATAAGCACACCACCTGCTGGCAGTCCTTGACTAGTATTTTGTGAAGGGAAAAGTGACTGTTTCATTCCACTTCCAGCAGGATGTAAAAGCACAAGTCCTGAGCAGTGGTAGATACCCTAATTATTGACACTAATTACATCTGAGGAGGCTCTGGCCCACCACTGTTGGAGCCAGGATACTGGACTGAATGGGATTTTGTCTGATCCCATGCTTACGTTCTTAGGATACAAAATTTTAATGAAGTTCTAGCTCTCAGGGGAGGAAAGAAAAACATGCCTGAATTATATACCATATGTCTGTCTCTTGATCTTGTTTTCAAACACTGCTTGCCAGTGATGTGTTTTTTGAACTTTAAATGTTATTTAGCAATGAATTTTGACTAGAAACCTTGAAGCTACACAAAATCCCACTATCATACCATAGCATTAAACTTCAAGAAAGGGCTGTTTGGACATGCTTGCTGAAATCATGGTGAAGTAGTTTATAGATTTGCTTTATCCTGCATCCAGGTCATAGGATGCTGTGCCCTAACTTTGGGAGAGGTTGAAAGAATGAGATGTTTGTGCAAAATCTGTTTCTTATTCTCCTATTCTCTCTCTAAATATGGAGCTGTGCCAAACTATTGGCCCACCCCCAATTCACTCTTCAAAATGACCTCAAGGCTGCCATGAAAACTTCATATGAGATGTGCAAAACAAGTTTGTGTCTGCCAGAAGCAGGCAGGGCTGATGCTGATCAAGGCTACAGTATACTTGAAGAAGGGACTTTTGCTTCCCCCATTGATACTGTTCTGGCATCCTGCCCACCCCCGGAGTTATTTACTCATTGTACAAATTACATGTAGCCACCTGAGTTATGTAATTTTTGCCGTGGATCAAGTAGTGACTGCATAGGGCAGTTTTAGGACACAGAACAGGCATAGGGTAGGGAGGCTGAAATTCCTTCTCGCCACATACCAAGTTTGTGATCAAAATTGGCCTGCATGTTTCTGGGAGGCACAAAACTTCCATTGCTTATCTGACACAAATCCACATTTGTGGAGGGCTTTTTGACATGTGAATTGGCTCTTAGCCTTGTATAGTCTGTTCCAATGTAGATCATTGTAATTGGATATGCCGAGGGTAGAGCTTGGGACTTTTCTCCAGGCAAAGTACGTGTTATAGCTGCTCCACTCCTCCAGTGTAGCAAATACATCTGCCATCTGGTACACAGGGACCATCCATAACCCACAGTGTATTTCAAGGAAACAGGGTTAGCAATGACAGATAGCAGTTCTTGGATTCTATTGATTCCTTCTGACTGAGTGGCCATAAGAGTGTGATATTGACTACACGGGGGTATGGAGATATTTAAGAAGAATTTAAAAGCACGGCAAACTTTATAGGTCATGAGAAGCCTCCTCTCTTTGTATATAGCATCCAGTTGTGTGAATTGTTGTCGTTACCCTGAGTTCCAAACAAGTCAGGGTCAGAACTATAATGAGGCAACTGAAGGCAATCGGCTCAGGTGACAGATTCCAGGGGCAGCTCACTCCCAGTTCACCCATCTCTATCTAACCAGCTTACTGCCTGTATCTGGTCTGCTGCTCCCACTCCCATGGGCCTCTTTAAAAACAGCCTGTCAAGCTATGCATGTTTGTTCCTGAACTCCCATAAGATTCCTTCTGTTAGGAATTCAGCCACCATTCCTGGTTGCCTGTTGGCAGGATAACCAAAATGGTGGCCACACTCTTGAAAGAGGAAGTAATCTCACAAGAGTTCAGGAAGTCTTGAAGATGGCTGTGACCATGAAGAGATTATTCGGGGGGGGGGGGGGGAGATGATGATGAGAGCAGTCATAGTGAGGAAAGTTATTTATTTATTTATTATATTTGTATCTTGCCCTGGTTGAGGGCCAGGGACCACCAAGAGGTGTTGATTAAGGGTGTGCATTTGGCTATAGCTGAACTGAAAAAATACCCCAAAAATACCTTGTCGGTATTTTTTAGGTATCACATAAGCTGAATACAGATCACAGGTCTGTATTCGACTACTGGTATCACTAAACCCGAAAAAGCCATAATTATCCAGCTTTTTTTCGGGTTCATTTTGCTATACCAAAAAAGGTCTCATTAACATTAACAGCTGCCTCAGCCGCCAGTCAGCTGTTAGGCTTAAATGCCTTTCTTTCCCTCCCCAATGTCGGGGGGTGGGGGGAGGAAAGGCATTGTAAACATGCCTGCTTCTCTTCCCGATCTTTTCCAGGTGCCCCGCGATGCAGGCTGGGAAGACAGAGAGCAGCCAGGCAAACATGCCCTGTTCCTTCCCTGAGCCTCTCCACTATTGCAAAGAAGCCCGGGGAAGGGGGGGCATGTTTAGTTGCCTTTCTTTCCCTCCCTGATGTCGGGGGGGAGGCATTGTAAACATGCCTGCTTCTCTTCCCAATCTTTTCCAGCTGCGGGGTGCCTGGAGAAGATCAGGAAAGGAAGCAGGCATGTTTGCCTGGCTGCCCTTGGTCTCCCCAGCCAGCCCACACAGGCTGGGAAGACAGAGGGCAGCCAGGCAAACATGTCCAGTTCCTTCCCTGAGCCTCTCTGCCATTGCAGAGAAGCCCAGGGATGTGGGGAGGGGCATGTTTAAATGCCTTTCTTTCCCTCCCTGAGATCAGGGAGGGAAAGAAAGGCATTGTAAACATGCCTAGGTTCCCTGCCTGCCCTTCTCCAGCTACAATCTGTCAGCTAGAGAAGGGAAGGCAGAGAGCCAGGCTTTCCCTTGTCAATTTCACTCCCAGCTGATGGGGGGGGGGAATGAAATTGACAGGGAAATCTGTAGGGGCTACCAGAGGGAAAGAAGGCATTCTAACATGCCACCTTTCCCTCAGGTGGTGTAAATTGGACCTGAATATATTCGGGAATACTGAATATAGCCCAAATCCAAATACCTCACCAGTATTTTACTGGGGAAATTCGGCATTTACCGATATTTTTTGGGTCTGATTTACCCAAAGCTGAAAAATACCAGCATTTTTTTTTGCACACCCCTAGTGTTGATCTTTAGAATACAACGCTCTCTGGGGCATATATGGGAAGAGGCGGTCCCTTAGATATGTGGGTCCCAGGCTGTATAAGGCTTTGAAGGTCATCATCAACACCTTGAAGCGAATCTGGTACTCAGCTGGCATCCGATGCAGTTGGCAGAGCACAAGCCAAACGTGAGCCCACACAGGCATCAATGTCAGCAAGTGCGCTGCCACATTTTGTACCAGTTACAATTTCTGGGTCTGCCTGCGTAGAGCAAGTTGCAGTAATCAAGCCGGGGAGTGACCATTGCCTGAGTCACTGTAGCTAAGTCCTGGGGAGAGAGATAGGGCTTCAGTGACCTAATCTGCCTAAGATGAAAAAATGCAGATCTGGTGACGGCTACAACCTGGGCCTCCATAGAGAGAGGGGCATCCAGTGTTCCTGGCTCCTCACTGGCTCCTCATTGTCTGGGCCAGCAGCTCTTGATTTTTTTATTAGATTTCTTTTTAGTCACCACTCACCCAAAGGGTCTCATGATAATTTATGTTAAAACTATATAAATAAGTTAAAAACAACATAAAAGCAGATTACTATAAACTATTGACATTAAAATGTTAAACTAACAAAACCCAAATATGTGGATTACACTCCAAAGGCCAACCTAAATAATTTCGCCTTGCATACCCTGCAGAAACTAAACAAGTCCGGCAGGGCACAGGTGTCATCAGAGAGTGCATTTCCCAGGGTAGGGCCACAACGGAGAAGGCCCTTCCCTTGGTGATAGCTAACCAAGCCATCCTGGCTGAAAGAGGGCCCTAGAGGATGACCAAAGGGAGTGTGTGGGGGGGTTTCTAATGGGAGAGGCAGTCCTGTGGGTATGAGGGTCCCACTATAGCAACTGTGAGGCAGTGGTAAGGCAGAGAGGCGGGAGCTATTGCCTCCATTGTCTCAGGCAGTGAAAGATCTTCTTGTACCTCCACTGAATGTACCATTGCTCTTTGGAATCTTTGTCCAGTACACTTTCTATTTTACTAAAAAAAACACATTCGTCAATTTCACCTTTTTTCTTCAATAAGCCTTTTAGTTTAATACAACACAAGACTACGTTGGTAACATTTATTGACATTTATGCAGTGAATGGAAATCCATCAAAAACTCTTCTTCTGCTCAGCATGTCCAGTGTGTCTATCTGTGTGCTGAAAGAAGCTCAGATCAAAGGCTGCTCAGCAAGACCCAGAAGCTTTAGAGATCTATTTCAAGCGATTTCCGTCATAGGCAGAATCAAAAAGAACACAGAAAAGCTGAAAGCACAGAACAGCATTGGTGTGAATGGGAACTTCTCTTGGTTCTGGTTTAGTCCTTGTGATGCACGTTCCACAATAAACTCCAAGGCTATGTGAGGAAATTGGTTCAGAGGCTTTTAAATCATTTAAGAGTGATCTGGACATTTTAGCTCAATAACTTGTAAAAAAAGTCATTTTAGAATTTAATCTCACAACTGATCTGGTTATGTTTTTAGACAACACGTGCAAAGCATAATCAAATTAAGCAATCACTTCTGTCTTGTTACTTCCAAACTGTGAGGCTTATCGGTGTTCCTTTCCTAACCACTGCAAATACAGAGGCAATAATCAGGGTTGCCAACCTCCAGGTGAGAGCTGGAGTTCTTCTGGAATTACAACTGAGCTCCAGACAGCAGAGATCAGTTCCCTTGGGAAAAATGGCAGCTTTGGAGGCAGATTCTATGGTGTACTATAAAGTCTAGGAGAAATGGGAGTCCCTCCCCAGGAACTGCCCCCAAATCTCCTGGAATTTCCCAAGCCAGAGTTGGCAACCATAAGAGACATGCATATTGGCAACAGAGCTTCCCATGGGAGCTTTATGTGTCCTTTCACCCACCGTTTTCCTGGTATTTTTATTTCTGCTACGGTGATGGAGAGCTTTTTGATGGTATTGGGTTTTTTAAAAAATTGATAATTGCTAGAGTATTATACCACCATAGCCAATACTGTTTAGTTTTTTTAAGTGCTCAAACAGTCCTGTAGTGGTGCCACAGGAAAATGATGGGCATATGGGGCTATCAGCAAGAAAATGGCACCAGTGTGGGTAGGACTTTCGAAACCGAGCACCTTCTCAACCAGACACATGGACTGTGCGCTTCCTCAGAAGATAAGGCTAAAGCAGGTCCGGGAAAGAGAGCAATGTGGACTTAGCATAGTTAGAGCATATGCTGATGCTCCGAGGGATAAAATGCACTCTGGTTTGTAAGCCAAAGGGAAGAAAAACCTTTGGCTGGTAGGAGCCTTGGTTACAGGATGGGTGGAGAGTGGATGGGAAGCAATGCACTGGTTTTGTGGGCTCTGATGAGTGGAAAGGCGAGATGAAGGCTTTTTTAAAAAGCGGTGCTGTTTGATGTCCACATGCTTGCATTTACATGCGTACATAATTGCCCCTGCCTCGCTGTTGTTACTTGCAGATATGGAGGGGGCCAAAAGAACTTCAGTTGCACCTGACTGCACGCTAATAACATTTTACTAAAGCTTCCCCAATATCTTCCTCAAAGGCAAATAATGGGACAGGAAATTTTCTAAGGACAGGTGCTAGCTGTGCCCAGTAAACGTTACTTTATGGCTCGTCCTAAACAAGTGCAATTTTCCAAGCATTGTACAGAACGGATTTCACTGCTAGGGGTAAGTGTCCTGTGAAGAAATTTTTGCCTGTTATTCGGTGATGTAGAGGGGGGAGAAGCAACCCTGGAAGGAGGACGGTGTGTGAGAGACTGCATGGTCTTTCTTTCTACTTTCTTCCATCCTCCCTCCCTCGATCACTATACTTCGACCGGCATAAAAGAACTCTGGGCATCATAAAGGCTGTTCTCCATAGGATCGCTTGTATCACGCGAGATGATGCTTTAAAAAGAAGGCGGGAGCTGCCTAGCGAAGCCGGCTTTCTTTGGCGTTTGTCCTTCCCTATGAGCCGGGCGCAAAGGCTCCCCCCCACCACCACCCCCGGGCGAGGTGCCGAGCGCGCTGGAGGCCGGGCTGAGGCCCACCCCCGAAACTCAACTCTCCCCTCCTCTTCCTCCCGGCCCTTTTTCCGGGCCGGGCTCCGTGCATCGGCATCATCATCACCATCACGATGCGCGCATGCTCCCTGGCAGGAGAGGGCACTTCTCCGGGGTGGGGGGAGAAAAAGGGCAAAGTCGAACTTGGGCATGAGAGTTAATCGCGAGAGCGGAACGGAGCCGAGCCGAGCCGCGCCCCCTCCCTTCCTTTTCCTTGCCCTTTCCCGCATCAGCAGGAGCCGCCGCCGCCGCGCCAGCCCGCGCCATGGTGCTGGACAGCTTGGCCCGCATTATTAAAGTGCAGCTGCCCGCCTACCTCAAGCGTCTGCCTCTGCCAGAGAGCATCAGCGGTTTCCTCAGGCTGACAGGTTAGGGGGCAGGAGTGGTCGATGAAGGGGGAAGGTAAAGTGGGGGGTGGAGCAAGAGGTTGGGGGCGGGAGGCCTGTGTGCCCCCCTTTTCAAACTTGCTTGCTTCCCTATTCATGGAGAAGATAACACACGCTGTGTCCCGGTTAAACCACTTCAGTTAGTACTGGCAAATAAAGATTTTTAAGTTTTCTGGATAATAGGATCCAGAATTCCAAAGTACCCTTATTTTAATACCCCCTTGATTCATTTCTCAGTCTCGTAATGCAAAATGCACAATTTCATGCCGCATGCCTTCTTCATCAGGCCCTCCTCTTGGTTTCTTGTTTCCTTACGTTGCCTGTTCCTGCAAAAGAACTTTGTTTCAAAAGTTTACTTCAAAAGTAAAACCTACCAAATTGGTTGTAGCTTGCTCAGAGGGAAGGTTGCAGCTATGTGAAGTTACAGGCACCTTATTTCATTGATTTTTGTCCAGTGAACTCATTGATAAAGCACAGTTAACTCTCGGTAGAACTGGATTTCACATGCATAGCAGATTTCAGCCTCCTTGTTTAGCATGAAAATGCCCACAGTAGGCACATAAAATTGTTATACAAAATGGTAACTTAACTTTTTAAACTATCTGTTCATGGGTACAGTGAGAAGAATTTCCCCCACCCTTTGATCCATGCTTATAAGCAAGTGCACATTTGAATTCATGTAGATGAATGAGTTGGAAGCATATATATTTGAATGTGTGAGTTTTCTAAATGAATTAGTGTACAGTACAAGTGTGTAATCTTGCATATGTTGCATAACGGACTGAAGGGGATTATAGACAAAATTATTTAATGGAGCTTAGTTAACCTTTTAATATCCTTTAACCAGTCTTTCATAACTGTAACAATGTAATGGTGAGTATTTGTGGGTGATATCTTTTCAATGCATATTTATATGTAGCAATTCTAATCCATATTATTGATCATTAGTACAGACCAGGGAGTGTGCTGATTATTTTTTTGATTCATGAAGAATAAATGGGAATTATCCTGCATATGCACTGTAATTCCTTCATGCTTAATGCACTACTGTTTTCCCTCCCCCTTGTGTCCCCAGGAATTTTGGCATAAGGAATTCATTGCTTATTAACATTTACCTACATAAAAAGCATATCTCTACAGGAAAATACAAGACAGTTATGTGTAGTTCATTATGTTAAGGAAAGCTGTGATTTTTTTTAGCTTCCCAACATGTGCAAATGCACCAAAAACATACATAATGCATGCCATATCGATATCACATGTGCAAAGTGGCCCTAAACAACATGTGAAAAGCCTAAAAATCCTCAAAGTAGAGCAAAAATGTGTCATATGGTCATATTAATTCCAAAGGTTGAGAGATATCACATTGGTTTGGATGCATCCATCTGTTCCAGTGATGAAAAGGGGACCTTTGAACGCCCCAAATGGCTATTCTGGAAATCAAGGGATCCAAATGGACAAAACCCCATGTGAGACAGGGCAGCAGTAAAGAGGAGAATTTGGAAAAACTGAATGCAGAAGTTGGCTTGATCCAACCCAATATGTATTTTTACTGGCACAACAGGAAGTGCTGTAGATCAGTGAGGCGACAAGTTTCACATGTGTCTTCTCTGGAATCTTCTGTTCTAATACTCGGAAAGCCTTGGAGAGCTGCTGCAGTAAGAATATGAGGAGTGATGAAGTAACTAGTTGTGGTCTACGTAGGTCAGTGGTTTGTAGGCAGCTCTCTGTATTGTATGGTTCTCCCTCTCAAAGGCCTGTTCTCCATGGAACATAAGAAGAACCTTGCTGGATCAGACTAGTGGTTCATCTAGCCCAACATTCTGTCTCATATGCCAACAAGGCATAGAGGCCTAGGCTTTCCTCTGATGTTGCCTCCTGGCACTAGAATTCAGAGGTTTACTGCCTCTGAACATGGAGATTCCCTTTAGTCACCATGGCTAGTAGCCAGTGCTCCTATAACATGGAAGCTACTTGTCATTCGGTGAAAGATGTCACACTATCTTGGCAGAGGAGGCAGAATTCCTCATAGTACCTCGGCCACTTTATTCTCTTTTTCATTTCCTGCAGGCACATTGGTCTCTTGTGATGTATTTTATCCATACAGCAAAAGAAAAGTGACCTTGGTGCACAGGTTTGTGAATGTGGCCTGCACCATTTAGAATTGTGAGTTGATTTTTCCCCCCGTCACTAAAACATCCTCACAAGGATGGAACATGTGTTAAGTCAGAGCAATTTCCCCAAACCGACACAGTGTTTCTGTCTCTCCTATCTCTGGGTTTTATATCTCACCTCCAGCTATGCACAATCTGTAAGCTGAACTCGCTCATAAATCTAAAGGCACCAGAGGCTAAATGAGCTTTGGCTTTCATGAATAGGAGCAGTGTAGGCTAAAGGGGCTGGAATCTTGTTAATCAGGATAGGCACAATTTGAAGGCTGTAGTGAGCCAATGTGCTGAGTAAAAACAGAATGTTGTTTTGCTTGCCCTTCCTGATGGTACCCATAGCTGTTCTTTCGTTTTATTAGGCTTCAAATGTAGGAGAAACAGCTTCTTTGAATCCACCTTTTTTTCTTTATCACCTCCCCTGTTTGTCACTAGCTTTCTTTCCTAAGTAGCTCATAACTTACAAGCTAACCCCTCTTTCTGGCTTTGTGTCAGGGGTCAGCATACTCAAGAATCTGTGGTGACCCACAGACCAGCCGTGGGACCCCAGTGACTGATGTTCTGAAATGCGCTTCCAAAACTGGGTCTGCCTCTTATGTTCTGGGGCAAATCATCCTTTCTTCACTGTTTCTGTACATGATTTCCAGTCTCCTCCAGAGGCCTTGTGAGGTGGTCCTCTTTTGTCCTCATATAGGGGAGCATCCCTGTCACCAGGGCAACAAGGTTTCCCTCCTCTGCAGCCAAGGGCATAGCTCCAAGTCAGCTGGCCTTAGCAGATCCTTGCAGCCACAGTGAATGGTCTGCTCCATCACCTGGACCAGTGCTGGCCAGGCAGTGATGAATCTCACTGGCAACCTACTCCCTCTTCTGTGTGGGGTCCCAGCACTGCATGCCAGTGTTAGGAGTTTGATGTTAGGATATTTCATAAATAAATAATATCAATATCAGACAGACTTTAGTAGTGGGCGAGGCTCAATACTGGACTGGCAACCAGCCTGTGTATTTCCTGTTTGAACATCCTCCTGTGATGTGTGTGCATGAGAGAAACGAGGCCCACTATTCCAACATCTCCTTTTCGCTTCAGTACTTTAGCGTAGAATGTTATTGAGACACGCATAAGTTTTTCTCCAAGGATTCCCTCTTAGACCAGATATCAGATTTTTATAGCTTTTAATTACAAATCATAACATTTTAAAAACACTGATCATTTGGGAAAGGTTTCTGAACCAGTGGAATAAGACAGAATACTAGCAAATACACCCCCCCCCAAAAAAAGTTGCTAGTTATCAGGGTGTCGAACTCATTTGTTACAAGGGCTGGATCTGACATGCATGTGACTTTATGGGGCCGGGCCATGTGTGCCATAAAACATAATGCCAGGTACTGGAGATATGAACTTTTTAAAGAACTGCAGCTGGGCGGACTGGAGAGACAGTGGTGCAGCACTTGGCAGACACACCTGCGCTGCCTGGAGAGGAGGCAAACACCTTCCCTAGCCTGCTCCCATTGCCAGTGCTGTGAGCCTGGGCCCCAGTGTAAAAATGCGAACGGGTTGGGTGTTGCGAGCTCCCCCCTGCCAGAGGCCACTAGATCATCTGATGGGGGAGCGTGCACCACATGCACAAGGCCATGTGTGTGGCAGAGACCCAAGGCCACCCAGCAACCAGTATAACCGGAGCTTGCTGGCAGTGCTCCCTCTGAGCTGTGGAGTCTTGTGAGCAAAAATTCTACTTTGTGAGCTACTGGCATTAAAGTTGTGAGCGAGTGATTTGGCTGCTGCATAAACTAGTTTGCTCTGGAGTCATCCTTCCTGAGCTAAGGCAACAATGTTGAGCCAGAGTCTAAAAAACTGTGAGCTAGGTCACATTAACTCAGCTTAGAGGGAACACTGCTTGCCAGCACTGCCTCCTCCCCCCACCCCAAGCCAGCAGCCACCTGCAGGTGAAGGCCACCGGGTGGTCCATGGAGGAGAAAGGCCCAGCTGCCAAGTTGCATGCTTAGTGGCAGTAGGCCCTCGATGGATGGAAGAAACTGCAGAAGAACCACCACCACCCATGGACCCAAGCACAGCTATCGCATGGGGGGTTGCAAATACGGTGTGGGTGCTGGCTGCCAGCAGGCTCCAGCAGAAGATCATCTGTTCCTCCTCATGTGCAAATGCTGATCCCCTTAGCCATCTGGGACAGCCTCCCCAGAGTAGCAGGCCAAGTGGAGAGGCACGCAACCTCACCTTGGAACTCTGAGCCAGCATGAATGTGCTGTGGTGGCCCCCAACTTACCAGCGAGGCTGCCACTGAAGTAAAGTGGTTCTGCTTGACTGCTGCAGATTAGGTTGTTCCACCATGCTGAAGCCACAATCAGAGTGGCTCCATCCCTCCCTCACCCCCCAGCAGCCTCCTGTTCCCTCCCTTGCACCAGTTGTTTGTGGGCTGGATAAGAGCCCTGGATGGTCCAGTTCCGGGCCTTATGTTTTACACCCTCTACTTACAACTTACGATCACCTCTCTCCCACCTTAGTAGACAGATCAAGGCTTCCCCAACCCAGCATCTGGGCAAGGTTAATGCAAGATGAGATAAGACCAAGCCTTGCATTTCATGATGCCCTGTTTACATTTTTCCATTAAGTTGGGGGGCCCCTTCATTGGTCCAATCAGAATTTGGGGTACAAATTAAAAATTGCTTCTCAGAGGTCGTTTGACCAGTTACTTCCAAAGTAAAGATGAAAGGCTTGATGCACCCAAAAGCTAAAATTAGAGAATTGTGCAAATGCATACGTTGTGGATGCCAGGCAGGATGAGAGAGGAGTTCCACTGGAAATGCTGTTGAGCCGCCCTCCCCCCCCTAAGAGGCCATGTCAGAATGGCCAAAAGACGATATTTGTATGTGGTTTTTTTGAGTATTTGTGTGTGTGTGTGTGCCTGAAAGTCACAGTTGACGTCTGCTGATCCTTAGTGAGGCTTGAACATTTCAGAGAGGTGGCTTGCTATTGTCTGTCTCTGCATCCCAGCCCTGGTATTCCTTGCAGGTCTCCCATTCAAATACTTGCCAGGGTCGGCCCTGCTTAGCTTCCAAGATCTGATGATATCGGGCTTGCTTGGGCTATCCAGGTCAGGGCTCAGAATCTGTATGTTGGTTTCACTTTACTGCTTCTATCCTGGTCGTGTGTCACCTCCGTGCCAGAAAATTTATCTTGTTTGTTTTTGTGATTAATTCAAAGCAGGACAAGACTGCTTTGTCATAAAATCATATTAATCCATCCAAAACAAATGCCTCCATTATTTTCTTCCTGCATACAGGGACAGGGCAGACAAGGAACAGGAGCTGTTGTGACTGTTCCATCTTTTCCTGTAGGCTGCTGCTGACGGGCCTTATTCTTTCTCTCTATCATGGCTGCAACACCTGCAGGGAAGGGAGAGAACTGAGTACACATTCTGTTTTCTAATGATTCAGGTCTCGTTTTTCCAGACCCAGCTCGCTTTCCCTGCAGCCACACAGCAGCTATGAGGAACGGTATTTTGAAAGTCCACAAGGGCTGGCGTGGTGTGGTAGTTAGAGTGTTGGACTAGGATATGGGAGGCCCAGGTTCAAGTCCCCGCTTCTGCCACAGAAGCTTTTTGGGTGACCTGTGGCCAGTCACACACCCTCAGCCTTAACTATTTTACTTTGGCTGATGCATCCATTTCTGTACCCCAACCTCACCGAGCTCTGCCCTCTAATTTCTGTTGTACGCCGTGGCTCTCATGAGGTTGTAGCTAGCTCTGTCGCCATTTATTTATTCACACTTTTACCCCACCCTCCCTGTGAACAGGCTCAGGTCGGCTTACAATATGGCACACAGTGCCTAGTCAAGATAAACAGTTTAAAACATTTTAAAATACAACAATAGTGTAACCAGTTTGCAATAAAAGTTTGCAAATAAAGTGCTCGCAGTGACGGTAAATAGTAGACCTTAAGATGGCTTCCTGCAGGAACCCTTCGTGCCGGAGACTAGGGTCATAGTCTGGCCCTCCATGGCCGCCAGGCCTGAGCTTCATTCAGGGCCAGCCCTCATCACTGATGTCAATGACGATGGTTGGTGGTAGGTGGTGGGGACTCCTAATCAAAGGCCTAGTGGAAGAGCTCCATCTTGCAGGCTCTGCGGAACTGCATAAGATCCCACAGGGCCCTGATCTTTTCTGGGAGCTCATTCCACCAGGTAGGAGCCGCCACCGAAAAGGCTATGAGTGTTTGTGACCAATCTTACTCACTTGAGGGGCTCCTTAAGTCAGTTCTCCTGCCCCCCCCCCCCAGCTGTGAGGCAGATCAGCCAGTGAATTAGGAGATCCAGTGTTCAGCATTCAACCTTTCAGTTCCTCTTGTATGTGTGCTGCCAAAGCGATCAGATGTGGGCCTCCTTTGTGAATAGTAGGAACTACAGGTTAGGTTTCTGTAGAGCAATGTATCTTTCTTATAGGTCAGCACATGTTTACTATGATTCATTTCTCATACTAAAGCTGCTTAATGCAAACAGAAGGTTGTAAATTGTACTCAGTTGTGAACTGTGTTGCACGATCCCAAAGTTTCAGTAAAATCCCTGCTTAAAAGTATGTGTAAGGAAGGGGCTGATTAATTTCAGTAAAGCCAGATAGTGTGTTATTCATGCTTCACAGACAGTGGGTTGGATCCGACTAGCTTTACTTCTGGCAAGATAGAAGAGGGGGCCTGTTTTGACCCCAAAAAAATTATATCAGGAATCATGTGACTTGTGTGAGCAAAAGCAATGTATAACAAGGGCTGCAAAGAAAAGGGAAATTGGAGGGGATCAGGTGGAAAAGCAAGTAGGACTACCCAACCCAATGGGCTGATTTATTATGTAATGCTCCCATCCTCCAGACCAGGATTTGCCTCCAACCACCCTTGAAAGAACTGTTTGAAGTGGGATTGAAATCTCTATTTGAAGAGCTTCAGCCCCCAGTTTGGAAGTTAACTGTGGTTCGTGCAACCTGTAGTTTGCTTAGTTCAAATGCACGAAGAAACTTTGGTTTGCCACACAATGTATTTTGTTTGTTTAAAATATTTATATCCGGTCTTCTCTTGTTGGACTCAAGGCAATTAACCAAGCAAGATTTTGCAAATTTATATGTGTTTATGTGTTTTTAAAGTAGAAATAAATATAATTCATTATTTTAAATGCTGTTTGAGTGTTCGTTGCCTTGAAAGCCCTACTTGGGTGGAAAGGCCCTGGCCAGGAGGGCAGGATATAAGTTTAATAAATCAAATAGATCAAGGCAGTACAGAAATGTTTTAAATAAAATAAGCTCATAAGAAATACTGTAACAGTAAATCAGCGAGATTTTAAAAAACCCAGCCCAGGCAGTCTACCAAAACAAATTTTCCCTCCACGAAATACTCTTTGAAATAAATCCATTTTATGTACCTTCCTTAATGCTGGAAGTGAAGGCATCCTCAGTATCCACACTGATAAGCCATTCTAAAGAAATGGACCTACCATAGAAAATTCCCGCGACCCAACTTGCCACACTGCCGTTCCTGAGAGAGGGCTGCCTGAAGAATGCAGGAAGAGGAAGTCAGGGGGAGGAGCAGGCAAGAAGAGCCCAGGCGAGTGAACCATCTCGTCCAGCATTCTGCCTCTTACACCGGCTGGCCAGTTCCCCTGAAAGGCCAAGGCCTTCCTCTGGTGTTGCCTTCTGGCAATGTTATTCAGAGGTGTAGTGCCTCTCAATGTGGAAGTTCTATTTAGTCCCCATGATGGGTAGCCACTGATAGACTGTGAATCTGTCTAATCCCCTTACAAGCAAAGTCTGAAGACAAGACATTCCTGACTGGGAACAATGCGACGGGATGAGGCCAAACAGACCTATGATGCCTTAAGTTCTTTCCAGTTTCTTGCAGAATGAACTCTCTACTACTTCAGGTGTGTAGCATTTGCACAGAATGTTGTCACCTCTTGGTTTTGACTTGTGTCCTGCTTCCATGCAGTGGTCTGGCACATAAAGTTAGCAGGTGGCATTTTTCTTGATATGGACCTGAATAGTGAGAAGGACTTGGCTGGTAAATGTGTATCAGGTGGGCTTCTGTTAGAGGCACGGGAGGGGAGGGCTTGCAAAAACTGCCTTTATGGAATTTGCGGCATTTAGCCATGGTTTACAGTATTTGCTGTAGATCAGATTTTGTTTTTAAAAAATAATGCTGGCAGTTGCAAAGCAATAGAATTATAGAATGTTAGAGTTGGAAGCGACCTTGCAGGTCATCTAGTCCAACCCCCTGCACTGTGCAGGAGCATAGCCAAAAGATAGCCTTACAACATACCCAAAAGATAGTTGTCCAGCCTCTGCTTGAAAACGTCCAGCGAAGGAGCATCCACCACCTCCTGAGGCAGTCTGTTCCACTGCTCAAACACTCTTACAGTTAGGAAGTTTCTCCTGATATTTAGCCGGAATCGACTCCCTTGTAATTTCTACCCATTAGATCTAGTCTTGCAATCCAGAGCACAAGAGAATAGATCTGCTCCATCTTCTACATGGCAGCCCTTCAAATATTTGAAGACTGCAATCATGTCCCCACTAAGCCTTCTCTTTCCCAGGCTAAACATACCCAACTCTTTCAGCCGTTCCTCATAAGACTTGGGATTCCAACCCCCTCACCATCCTGGTTGCCCTCTTCTGGATGCGCTCAAGCTTGTCAACATCCTTCCAAAAATGTGGTGCCCAAAACTGGACACTGTTGACCATAGCAGAATAGAGCGGAACTACCACCTCCCGTGATCTGGACACAATGCTTCTTTTAATGCATCCTAAGTTTGTCTTCTTTTTTTACTCTGCCTGTCTATGAGGAGGGGGTGGGGAAATAGGTAAAAGAAGCCAGTCAAGTCTGGCTGGATGACAAGGGTAGGGAAGGACTGCTGCCTTCAGGCTAAGTTTTAAAGGGAAGGCTCTTGCCAATACAAAGACGTCATGTGAATGTCAGAAGAATTCTGATCCTGAAATACCTAAAAGTCACGCAAGGAGCTTCAGCGACATGAAATTTTAACAACTATGAGACTCTTTTATTTCTTATTGTTCTTGTGCCACTTTATGGTTTCAAGGCACTTTGAAATAAAAGCTAAGGTTCACTGGTCACCACACACTGCTCCCTCACATAGACGATTGTCCAGCCCTAATTGGTCACTTGGTAAGTTCCAAGCCTCTTGGGCTCTCATTGTGGCAGCAAAATTATGCTTCATCCCAGAATGTGTTTGCTGTTGTTTGCCATTGTAGCATTAGTGGTGGTGGAAAGTGCCATAAAACCACCGCCGACTTATGGTGACCCTTCATGGGGTTTTCAAGGCAAGAGATGAATACAAATGGGTTTGCCACTGCCTACCACTGCATAGTGAACCTGGACATCCTTGGTGGTCTCCCATCCAAGTACTAGCCAGAGCCGACCCTGCTTAGCTTCTGAGATCTGACAAAATTGGACCAGTCTGATGAGCCATACAGGTCAGGAACTAGTAGCCATCAGAAAATCTAGGAAGATGATGGCTTTATTCTGCTTCTGACGCTATTAGGATACTAGTGCTGGCTTTTAGCAAACAATTTGATGAAGGAGAACTTTATTTATTTATTTATTTATTTATTTTTCACATTTCTATCCCGCCTTTCCAGCGAACTGGCTCAAGGCGGGAACTTGATTTCCCCTAAATGTTGAGCCACTGTAGGTGAAAGGTAGAGAGCAACAAGGAATTTGCAGATACTCAGCATGGCCTTGTGGGCTATTTTTGGGCAGGAATGCACAGGAACAGAGTTCTGGCTGGCTTCCGATTTGGCCACGCCTACAGCCTCCCCCCCTTGGGTTCCCCAGGCACCTTGCAAGCCACTGGGCACCGAGGGAAGGCAGTACTGCCTCCCCTCCTCAGGTTCCCTGTGTACCCACGGGGCCCCTTGGGAAGCCAATCCTGGGAGGGAGCTGTGCTGTCATGGGTGTGGCCTAATATGCTAATGAGTTTCTGCTATTGGGTGTGGCCTATTATGCTAATGAGTTCCTGCTGGGCTTTTTCTACAAAAAAAAGCCCTGGCAGGGACTCTTCCTTTTTTCAGTTCCTGTTCATGTTTGCGGTACTTCTGCTGAAACTTAAACTATGGTCTCATGATGACTGTGCTTTCTATGCTGATATAATTGATTAAATTGGTAGTGGTAGCCTGGCAGCTTTTATCTGTTCCCTGCAGAGTGTTTCTGACTGAGTCAAAGGAAGATATATGGCTGTCTCTGCCAACTAACCTCTAGACGCTTTCCAGCAGGGAAAAAAAGGTTAAGGTCGTAGCCTTGCCTTCTTGTTAAATGTATCTAAGATGCTGAGAAGACAAGAAGTGCCTTGCTGGACCAGTTTGTCCAGGATTCTGACTCCCAAGATTGGCCGTTCTGGTGACTCATCCTTTGATCTCTAAACCTAGAAGTTGGAGGCTGTCTCTGAATTTAGGATGCTCTGCTTCTAGTTATTATTGGCTAACTAGCTGTTTGATAAGCTTACCCTTTAGGAATGTATGTAATCCTTTAAAAAAAACAGAACCCAGAGCTAAAGTGATCATCATGAGCTCCAGAATAAATGAAGTTGCCTTATATCAACTCAAATCATTGGTCCACCCAACTCAACGTTGCCCATTCTGACTGGTGCCAGGTGTCCAGGGTCTTAGGCTGAGAAAATGTGTGCTATATCTCTCAGACCTGGCCCTTCCCCCCATGGTAATGGATCATATAAGTCAAGTATTCAATTAAGTGTTTGTTTTGAATGATATTGTCAATCAAAGTCACTTGCATAAAGGTTTAATTTTATCCCAGCATGAAGTTCCTTAAATTCATACTTGTGAAACTGAGCAAGTTCTTAACATCTTGCAAGGCTGTGTTTCCAGCTGATTACTCAGAATGCCATATGGCTTTCCTTTTACTTGCATTCCTTTAGTGCATCCTTCAGATGTGTGTATTGTTTTTGCAGATGGTGGGTTGCAGAAGCCATGTGAGTGGATTGCTGGGATTAGCATAGAAATTATTGTTGGGCATTTGTGGGTTAGAGGGCAGGACCACCCAAAGACAACATTCTGTTGATGGGGAATATTGTTGCAGTCTTTATCAGCCTGCTAAAAACATGTGTCCATGATTTGGATCAATAGAAGTCTTTTGATTTATTCTTGGCACCATCAGAGAACTGAAATAACATAATTATTTTCATCCCTCCCCATACTACTTACTCTGCAGAAATGCCAGGACTACCTTGGCAATAGTGAGTCCAAGCTATGTCTGAAACTGGAAGGGAAAGCATTCTGCCTTCTGAAAAGAACATAATTTAGGAAGTAATTTGCATAAAAATTAGATTTGCAAATAGGATTGCTTTTAGTTCAGTCTCTTGTGAGTAGCTGGACTTCTGGTTGAGAAGGACTTCACTTAAAAATATTCTTGCTGTTTAAATGTTTCCTTTGTTTTCCTTACACCAGGGGTGGGCAATTGTTTTGGCTTGGGGGCCACTTTGTGGGAGCGGAGGTTAGCAGAGGGCCGCACCTTTTAAAATGATTGCATTCATTACTTAACTTTGCATTTCAGAAAAGGTATAAATTGTATCATAAAAATCAATAAATATAAATTAAATAAAATAGTGGTAGTTTTATTCAATTTATTTATTGTGCTAATTTCATATCATCTATAGCTGCAAGCACATTTAATTTTAGAATCAGTTTAATGAGACAAATGTACCCTATCACACTTTTCTACAATTTTTTCGAAATCAGGAGTGAGATTGCTTGTTGAGATTCTCATCACAGCCTGCAAGTTAATGTCTGTCAAAGAGCATCTATATTTACTCTTGTTAATCTTTATGTCTTGGCGGGCTGCAAAAAACTCTGTGGTGGGCCGCATGTGGCCCGCGGGCCGCCATTTGCCCACCCCTGCCTTACACCATCCATGCTGTGAACATGACCTTGGATTGAAAGTTTCCATGTTAGCCATTGTGCAGCACTTTCCCATTTTAATGCCTTGTTGGTCCAGTTTTGGTCCTTCTTTGGAGTTTGTTTCTATTCTATTGTCTCCATTATTGTGTTGGGTAGATTACATGAACATTTAATACATTTAATTTTGCTGGTATCCTGTACTTTTTTATATGAATGCTCCCTCTAAGCTGTGGAGTCTTGTGAGCAAAAATTCTACTTTGTGAGCTATTGGCGTTAAAGTTGTGAGCGAGCAATTTGGCTGCTGCACATATTAGTTTGCTCTGGAGCCATCCTTCCAGAGGCTAAAAAACTGTGAGCTAGCTCACACTAACTCTGCTTAGAGGGAACACAAGGCTGTGATTGTGTTCTGCATGTGACCTCCCTCTTTCTTTCTTTCTTTCTTTCTTTCTTTCTTTCTTTCTTTCTTTCTTTCTTTCTTTTTTTCTTTCTTTCTTTCTTTCTTTCTTTCTTTCTTTCTTTCTTTCTTTCTCTCTCTCTCTCTCTCTCTCTCTCTCTCTTTCTTTCTCTCTTTCTCAATCTCTCTCTCTTCTCTTTGAGAAACAGAGGATTTGTTGCCCATGATTACTTATGAAAGGCCATCTTATTTGCACAAAGGAATTAGA
Source organism: Lepidodactylus listeri (assembly GCA_029233225.1). NCBI lineage: Eukaryota > Metazoa > Chordata > Lepidosauria > Squamata > Gekkonidae > Lepidodactylus > Lepidodactylus listeri. Next base: position 29,331,759 of record JARCFY010000009.1, read on the forward strand.
CTGACTAATAGTTCCATAATCCTGAGGTAAAATCAGAATCTGTTAATCCAGGGCCTAAATTAACAGTGTAGTTTAGCTAAAATAATGGACATTTTCATATTGTAACACCCTATTTTATTGAGCATCATCTGGACAATAGCCTTCATTAGGCTATTTAATCAAGGAGAAGAAAATGCATACCATGTATAGCTTCCAGGACACTATTCCCTGCTCTGCAGACTTTATAGTTACAGTAGATCCTCACCTTTCTTGGGGGATCAGTTTCTGGGATCACTGTGAATCGTGAAACATACAAATACAGGAAGCAGGGGTATAGTGCATCCCAGTTTGTTTTTTTTTAAATCCTACAAAATGTAAAGGTATTCGAATGGGAGACCACCAAGGAAGTCCAGGGTTCCTGCACATTGGAAGGTGATGGCAAACCACCTCTGAACGTCTCTTGCCTTGAAAACCCTACGGGTGGGGATTGTTGTATCATGTGATCAAACTGCAGACTGTGAATAAGTGAAATCACGTCAGGAATCCGTAACTGGTGAGGATCTACTATATATGTAGAGACCAATGAGCCATTGCTGTTTGGGTGTACAGTACACATGCGCTACTTATTTGGGAAAATACTAACCCTAACAGATACATAGAACAATGTTATTTCCGTCTTTCTGTGGATTATTTCAAGGGCTCTCTCCTCCATAATTTCAAACTTGGTAGGTACAGCTATGTTGGGGGGGGGGAATCTAAGGCCTTATAATTGCATTTGGAAACAAAACACTGTTGCTAGACTTAGAACATCCTGTAGCATTCTTTTAAAGTTATTTTTGGTTGAATGAGAATGCATTAAAACATGTATTTCAGCTCAGAAGCTAATAAAAGAGAAGTGAGGGAATCAGTGTGCCTTTAGATAAAATCTTCAAAATGATACATGCTTTCATATAACACAACTTATTTCAAGGGGGAGTGGTACAATCTAAAGTGGAAAGAGGGCTTGAAAACCCATTAGTCTCCCCCCCCCCCCCCGTATTTATGCTGTTTGGTGTGAATGAAATTCCTCTGCCTTCTTCAGTTATCCAGAGGTATACTCTAGCATACGGTTTGCCTTTTTCTCTTTTCATGTATGACCATAGAACAACCTCACTGTTACGTTTGGACACCCACCCACACACACACCCTTTTGGTCCAGTATCACTTTAAGAAGACATTTTGTTGAAAAGCAAAATAAGATAGTCAAGTAAATGTAGACGTTTTCCCCTGGCAAATCTATATACTAATAGCCAAGATGCCCCCTCTGTGCAGATATCTAAATCCACACATCGGGGGCAAAGAGATTTTCCTACACACTTGAGGGACTCCCCAGGTGTGCAGAAAAATCTGAAAAGTTAAAAAAATTATACAGGGGATACTTAAATCCCCCCAAAAGTTAAAAAAAAACACATTCCCTGTGCATGCGCACAGAAAGCACTTGGAATGGTGCTTTGTTGCCGGGGGGGGGGGGGGAGAGAAGGTTTGGCGGGCCCAGCAGCTGGGAGCTGCATGGGCCTCACCGTCGCTGCTGGGGGGCGGGGGAGAAGGCATGGTGGGCCCGGCAGCTAAGAGCCGCACAGGCCCGGCCGTGGGGTCAGCCAGGGGCAGGAGAGTAGGGGAGAAGGCTCACCTGTGGCAGCTTCCTCCTCTACGTGGAGCTCCCCCCCCATGAGTATCACGGGTCCCTGCTTCTTGTATATACTAAACTTGAACATCATAGCCTAAGCTTGAACTTCATGGCCACATCAATCTCGATCCATCTTTAAAAAAAAAATGTAGGTACAATATAAACACACATTAGCCCCAAAGGCAGCTAAACAGGAACCAAGCATGTGGGGGCGGAAGTTTTATGGTCTAGTTAACCTTCTGCTACTTGAAGTGGTGCTGTACATTCTCAAAGCGAACTTTGATAATTGGATGGTATGGTTGTTTTCTAGTCTGTGCTTCATCCAAAGGCGGTTGGGTGGCCAAAGTATCTTGTGAAGTATGATGGGTGTGGGTAGGCTGATCAATGGACATAGTGTTTATTGCTTAAAAATGCAGTGTATAGGTCAAAGCAGTGTCGATCTGACATTTCCAAAAGCTGTCAGAGAGTCTTGGTTACTCAGGAAAACAGCTGTTTGAAGCTATCCAAGCTGACAATTGGCATTTTTGCCCTTGGCCAGTGAATCAAAGGGCAGACGATAGGGTCATGCAATGCAGAGTTAAGTAATGTTGCTTAGGGTTTTACTGTCAGAACCTCATAATGAAGATTCCCAAGGAGGTAAAACGTATACATAAAACAGAGGGTTAATCTCTCCCTTAGAGTGCCAGTGATTGAGGTGGGGGGAAAGTAGCATATTATAGCTCACCAGCTGGAAAGAAAGAAGGACACCATTATCCTTCTTGGGGCAACTAAACTTTCCTTCACATGTGCTTTCTTTAGGAGTCACAGATACAGCATACAGCTTACCTATATTTGAACACTTTCCCCTAGGACCTGCAAATTGTTTTTCTGACCAAGTTCAGGTCAGCTTTTGATAATCTTCCATTAGTCTGTGTAGCAAGGTTGTGTGTGTTTTTATTTTAGAGAGGTTTTTTCCCCTGGAGGTAGATGTTTTGGATCCCAGACTTTTAGTACTAGGACAGTGGCAGAGCTGAAGTCTGTAGGGGGTTAGGATACAAAACCCTAGCCCACATGTGAAGCCCTAGGCCCTAGCCTATAGCCTGTGCCCACATCAGAAGTACAACATAGGTTGTGTTCAGACTGACAGTTTGGCCCGATATAGGCACTTTCCTCAAACGGATTAAATGGGCCTGTTCACACAGCCACAGCTGTCAGGCATTGCCTGTGCATACTAACCCCGTCAGAGGACGACTTGGAGCCGGGTTAAAAAGCTACCACCTCCGAAGTGGTTTTTTTGTTTCCCCGCTCATTCATCGCGCATGGCCAGATGTGTGTACATGGGGGAGCATGCGCAGAACAGATTTGGAGCTCCATTCTGCCTCTGGTGACATTCTTTTTTCAAAAAATTTGCCTGTGTGCGCGTGCATGCACACTGTGCGCACGCATGAATTTTGGGGATTTTTGATGATGTGCTCTGTGGCTGATGTGCTACAATAATGTGGATGCTTTAGCACAGGATGTTTCCGTAGATAGCCTGCAGCAGGGTGTGCTGTGTGGCTGATATGCCCCGCAATACTTTCACCCAGTTCAATTAGAAACAGCACCATATTGCGCCAAGCTGCCAGTGTGGTCACAGCCATAATGATGCAGTTGCCTCCAAGAAGTGCATCATTCATGAACCCAGTTGCACTATTCCCGTCAATCTCAATGAGGCTACACAGCACACATGCATGAGGGACTATCATTCTGTCTAGATTATTCACAATATAATGTGATATCTGCATGGGAAAACAGCATCTTTATCTTAGATTCTCTCTCTGCTTCAGTCCTTTCTTCCTTCTTCCTTTCCAGTGAAACAGGGTAAGTGTGAGATTCCTGGGAACCATTTTTTCAGGAAGCAGTGTATTCATGCAAAGAAAAATTGCAATCAGGTGGATAAGTAAGGCAGAACAGCCACAGTTTTCTAATGCCCGTGTAGATCTTTGTTTTCTAATTTAGCGTGCTGTGATAGAGTCTGAACTGCTATTGAACCAGCCAGCCCTTTGGAGTCAGCTTGAAGGTACCCAAAGCATACTCTCCTTAAATCACCTTGTCTTGTGAATCAGAGTTAATCTGATATAACATTCCTAGTCTGCGATCTCGTCTTGTCCTCAGTGGTAGCAGTCACATTATACTTTTTGTTTATTTACATTTTAATTTCCATTCACCTAGCCAGCCGTATGACTCTCAGAATCAAGGTAAAATAATATAAAGCAGCATAAAAATTTTTAAAAAACCAATTTAAATGAGCTTGATGTAAAAGAATATATACTACACTCAACAACTTCAATCTTAGCAATAGCGCAGGGCAACAAAAATATTTATTTATTTATTTATTTCATTTTTATCCCGCCTTGCCGGCGAACTGGCTCAAGGCGAACTGGCTCAACAGTTGTTTTAAAAAATCATTTGAGCAAGCCTGGCATATTCCACCGGGGGGGCAGTCTGCAGTACCAGAAATTTATATTACACAGCAGTTCTTGTCTTCAATACGAAAGATAAGATAGCCTTATCATAAGCATTTTTGCAGTGCAGTGGTGTTTATATAAAAAAATAGGAGATAGACCAATTTCCCACGAGGCGCTGCTCCGCTGCCGCTCTTTTCTTTCCCCTGATTGCATGTGTCAATTTCCAACTATTTGCCCCACGCTGCATTTTGACCTGCGGCTTTGCCCATTCCCCCCGCGGTTTCGCAATCCTCAAAAAACAGGATTGCTAAACTGCGGGGGGAAACGGGCAAAGCCGCGGGTCAAAATGTGGCGCGGGGCAAATAGTGGGAAATTGACTCACGCAGTTGGGGGAAAGGGAAGAGCGGCAGCAGAGCAGCACCTCGTGGGAAATCGGTCTCAGGAGTGATCTACAGAGAAATCATGATAAAGGCTCCCTTCCCCCCCCCAACAAATAACAAATCTGAAAAATCCCACATGCTCTTAACATTAAATGCAACCATATTTTCAGGCACTGTAAGTAAGTTCTGCTTACAATAGAACTGTTGACCCATAGGTCTCTCTCTTTCTGTTTACTATGTATTTCTCTAGATTTCCAGGCTTACTGTTTTCCTTCACAATGAGCACAGATAGCATTATTGAATATGCTTTGGTGGGATTAGAACCAAGAAATAGGTGCTCCATAAAAACCAGCAGCTTTGGAAAGTCAGAAAAGACCTGCCTTCTGCTCTCCTTGTTGCCAGAGGTACTGGCCTAGACAATGGCACATATAATTTTCCTGCCAGTGTTTTGGGGGGGGGGGGGGGAGAGAGAGAGCCAGAGCACAAATTTCAGGTTTGGCATACAGATTGTTGGAAGTTCTGGTCGCCACACCTCAAAAAAGATATTATAGCATTGGAAAAAGTGCAGAAAAGGGCAACTAGAATGATAAAAGGGTTGGAACACTTTCCCTATGAAGAAAGGTTAAAGCACTTGGGGCTCTTTAACTTGGAGAAACAACAGCTGAGGGGTGACATAATCGAGGTTTATAAGATTATGCATGGGTTAGAGCAGGCAGAGAAAGAAGTCCTTTTCTCCCTTTCTCACAATACAAGAACTCGTGGGCACTCCATGAAATTGCTGAGCAGTCGGGTTAGAACAGATAAAAGGAAGTACTTCTTCACCCAAAGCGTGATTAACACGTGGAATTCATTGCCACGGGAGGTGGTGGCAGCTATAAGCATGGATGGCTTCAAGAGGGTATTAGATAAACATATGGAGCAGAGGTCCATCAGTGGCTATTAGCCACAAAGTATAGATAGGAACTCTCAGTCTGGGGCAAGTGATGCTCTGTATTCTTGGTGTTTGGGGGGGGGGCAACAGTGGGAGGGCTTCTAGCGTCCTGCCCCCACTGCTGGACCTCCTGAGGGCACCTGGTGTTTTTGCCACTGTGTGACAGAGTGTTGGACTGGATGGGCCACTAGCCTGATCCAACATTGGCTTCTCTTATGTTCTTAAATTATTAACTTAGCCAAAGTTGTAATGTACCATTCACCAGCCATCCCATCATTCTTGTGCAAGCTGACAAGAGTTTCTGTGCCAGTGCTCCTAGTTCGTGAAGGTGGTTGACACTTCCCCTGCCAGGCCCCAGAAGCAGAACGATACACTAGATGACACTCCGTGTTATGGCAGCTGCCAGGGGTAAGACCTAGCGGTCTCCTTGTGCTATTTGGAACAGGCTAGTTTGATAGCAGCTAATGTTGGAAACTGTTCATGGTGCTGAAAACCTTAGATTCTGGTATGTGTTCAGTTTCAGAATGGCTACGGTTACTGCCTTTCCTGGGTGTCCTGGCTCTGCTCGGATATCTTGCTGTTCGTCCATTCCTCCCAAAAAAGAAACAACAGAAGGACAGCTTGATTAATCTCAAAATCCAGAAGGAGAATCCCAAAGTAGTGAACGAAATCAACATCGAGGATCTGTGTCACACTAAGGCAGTATACTGCAGGTGTTGGCGCTCAAAAACGGTGAGTTGTGTCCTTCAATATATGATCGAAGGATTCTCTTTTTGTTACTGTGATTCATACCTGAGACAAAATTGTCATGCAGCGGGAGTTTCCATAGACTTTTACAGTCTGTTGTTTTCTCTTCTTGTGGTAGTTCAGTTCCCACTTCTAACACACAGTTGTTCACACCAAGACACCTGCAGGCCCAAATTATTACCATAAACTGAGAAAATGCTTTCTGGAGGTGTTGCCACTGTAATCTGGAGAGACTTGAAGCCATGGTTTCCAAATCTGGTTTGCCAACCATTCACAAGCCACAGTGTCCATTCAGACAACCTGTCCATCTGTAACTTGTTTAACAATAGCTTGATATGATGTCTGAATTGTGTGTCTGTATCCCTGTCACTGTCTCATGCATATTGACTATGCTGGAGGTGTTGTGTCTAACTTACTACACGATGACTGTGTCGCTTCAGGAAAAGGGTGGAAGGTACAACAAGACCAACCAAGACTATGTGAAAAGACTCTATAGAAAGAAACTTATAGTGATGGAGTGACTTAATGGGTCACTGTATGGCAACAGACTCTGCAGCTCTTAAGTGTGAATGTAAACTCTTTTGAGACTAAAGTAAAAGTTTTGAAATTCCAAAGAATCCATAAGTCTCAAGGTTTGGGGAACAACTCATAGGGAGACATTGAATGGTTGCTACATCTGTGGTTCAGAACCAGTAATATGCATGGAGCAAGTGCATATAATATTGAAGGCAAGGCATACAGTGGCTCATTAGATTGTATGCATGCCAAATGGCTTGAGATCAAGGTACTTAGTGGACCACCTGCTTCCGTGTGAACTTGCCCACCAAAATCTTCTTTGGAAGCCTTGCTTCAATCGTCCCCTCTTCCGCATGTGAGATGAACTGTTCAAAAGGCAAGGTCTTCTCAGTGGTGGCTCCCCAGTTGTGAAATGCCTTCCCCTCAACTGTTCACCCTGGCCCAAAGCTAAGCTTTCAGTCCCAGGGCAAAACATGCCTGCTTTCCCTGGCATTTTGTTTATCTTAGTTGCTGGGTATTTCTTCTTGCTGGCTTTTATTTTGCTGAATTTATTGTAACCACCATGTTACATTATCCTCTGGAGTTATTTGGTGCTTCTAGTCATTGATGCTGCAAAAGTATACCAGTTGTAAGGTTTTTGCTGCCATTCCCAAAACTACTTTAAACACTGCCAAGGGTTTTTATTCAGGTTTATTCTCATTCTATTATATTGTGAGTTTTGAGTTTTTGAATATGATAGAAATTTGCCTCTTGAACCACTTAGTCATGAGAGCGGGATAAAAATAGAATAAGTAATAACAATCCTGCAACCTGGGTGTTTTCCCATCTCCATCTCTTAAACTAATGTTTGATGTCCAATTCTGGTTGTGTGGATTGTATTCTGATCCAGTTCTTACCAACCTAGGCTCATGAATGTAAAGCTTCCGATGAACATAAGCACAGTACACAAGTTAGTCACCTCTATCTTTTCTTTTCTTTCCCCCCTTTTCAGTTCCCCGTCTGCGATGGCTCTCACAACAAGCACAATGAATCAACGGGAGATAATGTGGGTCCATTGATACTCAAGAAGAAAGAAGTGTAGCAGCTCCTTAAACTAAACCGTGACTGAAAGGAAGGCCTACTGTTACTCTATATGTGGTAGTGCTTTCAGTCTAAGAATTGCTGTAGTCTTGACTTTTGATGTCTTTTTAGGTTTCTTTAGATATATAGACTGTGCTAAATATGTTCCAATATTTTGTATGGTAGGAAAAATAATGTCTAATGTTACAAAAATATCCCCCCTAAACATTGGTATCAATCAGTGTAACAGAATTACCATTCTCAGAGTTTCCATTTAACATGCTTGGTATGAACATCCTGTAATTAAACATTGGACTATATGTGTGCCACTGGTCTTATGCCGTTAGCGTGCCACTACTTATGGGCACTTCTACACTATAAATATAACTGGGTTTAGAACCAACTGAACTGTCATTAACTTCCACCAAAGAACTAGGGGAACTGTAGCAGAGAATTCCTTGTTCTGCCATTGGGGTTATCCTGATTCTTTCTTGAGCAGAAGAGCTGTGGCCTAAATCTTCACCAGTTCCATAAGTGTGACTGAAGTGCCATCTTTGCTTGAAATATCAATCTAAAATGGAAGTTAAGTGATGGGTGGCTTCATAGCCTCTTACAAAACCACAGTTCTTGGGATTTGTGGAATGACAATAATTAACCAACTTGGAAAGTGGTTAATGTGTCTTCTGTGGACATCATCTTTGTCTTAATTTATTTTCTGTTTTTCAGAAGCAATACAGGTTGTACTTTCGTAAGATTCATGGCTAGCCTTTGGGGTAAAGACTTTTGCTCCTTATATTTAAGTTGCAGGGTTGGGTACATGGATAACAGACGCCCTTAGAGAAATAGCATAGTCTACTTAATGCAGTCCATTGTTGCAAACAGCTGCCTATATTGGGCAACATGTGGTAACCGTAAACTGTGTATGCAACAAAAAGGCTACCACTCAGATAAAAAACAAATTCACACCACTTTGTCCCAAACAGGAAACGTATAACCTTCTGGGCATGGAACAGGGATCACTGGGGGTGAGGTATTTGTGCATTTCCTGCATTATACAGTGGGTTGGATTAGATGACCCTGGAGGTCCCTTCCAACTCTATGATTCTATGTTCTATGATTCTGATATGTAGACTGTGATCCCATTATGTTATACTCTGGAACTCTGATTGTTGCTCTGGAATCCTTGTTGTTACACCCGTTTTCCTGTGGCCCCACTGTTGCTATGATCATTGTGAGCCACCTTCGGCTTCTCTTATTTTTTTCAAACATGTCAAAACATCAACCACACTTGGGCTGAGGTCACACACACTAAATAATCCACTTTCAGTGCACTTTCCAACTGGATTTTGCCAGTTCACACAGTAAAAATCCAGTTGGAAAGTGCACTGAAAGTGGATTGAAAGTGGATTATTTAGTGTGTGTGACCGCAGCCTAACCCTGAACTCCCATTGCAGTCCTTGGTTATGTCTTTCCTCCCATCACCACCAAAATTTTCTAGGCACAACTTGACTTCTGCTCTTGCCAGTATTACAACTGTGTCCCCAACCTTTGCCTAACGCTTCACACAACTGGAGTTCATTCTTTCCCCTACATCTAAAAGACTGAGAACATTAGGAGAGCCCTGCTGGATCAGACCATCTAATCCAGCATCCTGTCTCACACACTGGCCAACCAGTTCCTCTGGAGGTCCAACAACAGGGCAGATAGGCCAAGGCCTTCCCTTGATGCTGTCTCCTGGTACTGGAATTTAGAGGTTAATTACCTCTGAACATGGAGGTTCCCTTTAGTCACCATGGCTAGTAGCTACTGATAGACATATCTTCCAGGTAATCCCCTTTTAAAGCTGCCTATGCCTATGGCCATCACTACATCCTCTAGCAGCAAATTCCACATTTTAATCACTTGCTGTGATTAGCTCAGGCTCAGGCTAACGAAGATACAGAGTAACTTTCTCAAACCATCATTATAGCCTTTTTATTATGGCATTTGAGACCACTTTGGGAATTCTTTGCATGCAGATAGGCAGAGGGCACCTACGTGTCATTAAGGTCTTAGGTGCCTGCAACGACCACTTTTGACACCTTCAGAGCCCATTCCAAAGAAGCATGTTGGCGAAAGCAGCTGGGGAGAGTACTGAGCAACTGCCCAGTGATCACCTTTGTCTCCTTTTGTTCCATTCCCGTGGGACCTAGATCTCCTACGACGCATGGGAGTAAAATATGCCACAGCAGTTTCCATTCCCATAATGTCACAAAAAGCCTTGCAGTGGAACAACATTTCTGTTCTTACTGTGAGTGGAAAAAAGTGGGCGAAGAGTTGAGTCTCTGAATACATGTGATGTCAGCTGCAGTTCAGCTGTTCCTCCTCACTCTGCCACTAATTCGTGGTGATTACTCAGAGGAAGTCACAGTTCTCCTGGACATCAGTTTATCTGTCAGATACGAATAAACGACACTCACCTTGCCTACATGAGTCATAAACTTCAAGGTAGTCTTTACAGATAGGTATAATCTGCCAGTCAAAAGTGTTCCAGCTCATCGCATTAACAATAGGCGCTCCCATTCTGCATTGTTCTCTAGTCTCAGCTTGTGCTGTGGGAACTATCTACTGCTCCAGTCGGGTCACCAGACCAGCACAGGCAAAAGTAGCAGTTCTAGATCCAGACAGATAACATGCAATATTATAAACATGAGTCTGATAGAAAGCATCCTTGGCCAGGATGTCATTTAAGCAAAAGACCAGAGTGCCTTTTCTCCATTTCCCTGCCCCTAAACATACTCACTGTAGATGGGACTAAGGTTTCTATTGAAGCTGTCTGCTCTGCTGATTACTTCAGTTCTGTCGATCAAAGATTGTTCATGGAAGCTACAGCGTGCGGTCTCTTTGTCCGTCCATCACTTTAGTAACAAAAGAACATGTTTTGCTTGCGTGGGTTGGGTTACTCCATGACAACTGAATTATTCTAAGTGACGTGATAACTTGTTTTCAGTCAAGTTCTCTGCTTCTAGTGAAAAACTGCACAATCAAGCCCGGCTTCTGATAAGTAATTCCCACGTTTTCTATATTGTTCACCACCATGGAGCCCATTGAGGTGGTCTCTAGTGATTTTATGGACTAGCAGAATCGCTCAGGTTTTAAAGAGGAAGGAAAAATTGTGTTGAAGTAAGGAGCCAAGAAGACGATGACCAGGGAACAAAAGTATGAAAGGAAACAGCTTGTGTTTGCAGTCCTGAGCTGTACTCACACATCATAAACAAGTTTGTGACCAGAATAACTCAGGAAGCCCTCAGGTTTACAGATTCCGTCTCTCTGTGATCCTCTGCTGATGCGCCACAGTAAGATTTGTTTACCGATGTGTATGTCTCATTTATACCCCACCTTTCTCCCCAGTGAGGGCTCAAAGCGGCTTCAATCATTCTCCTATATCTTTTCCTCACAGCAAGCCTGAGTGATAGAGTGGAGGTTTGCACTTGGGTCTCCCAAATCACAGTTCAGCGCTGTAGCCACCTCACCACTGGCTGTCATTGTGGCTGAAGACTTCCTTGTTGAGAATTAACTGTCATGGGCTGGGTGCAGGCAGGGCAAGAGAGAGTGAAAGTCCAAGTCCAGTCCGAGGTCAGAATCAAGGGGTAGCAAGCAGGAGCCAAAAGAACAGAGTCCGAAGTACAAACCGAGAGCGTAGTCGTTGGAAGCCAGAGTCAAGGAGCCTAGAGTTCAAAGCAGGAATCAGGAGCACGGGCGAGGGAGGTGCAGGGCGTCGTCAAACAGACTAGTTGCTAGCACGAGGAACCAGCATCAGGAGGGGAAGCTAAATACCCCTCAGGTGCCGGGGTTCATTAGTGCTCAGTGTGTGCATCCTGGCTTCTGTTAGAAGTCAGGGCTGAGGGACCGCCTGCTGCGCAGGTGCGCCTCCCTCCGCTAAATCTTGCCTGAGCTGGTTCCGCAAACGCACCATCAGAGGAGGCGAGTCGGGGGGCTGCCTGTCAGGCGTTGTTCTTCCACCACTGTTGCTGGGACAGGTGGTAGGGATACGCTGGTGAGCTCCAATGTTTCATCAGGGTCAGGTATGGGCTCTGCTGAAGCCAGGAGCACGGGCTCAGCTGGAGCCGGGGCCACATCATGACATTAACTGCATCAGCCTTTTAGCTAACAGTGGTAAGGCCACAAATCAGGATTCTAAACTGTAGTTGAATCCAAATTTGAAAACCCGATTTGCAGGCAAGAAACACACCGCTTTCTTATAGATTCCAATTTGGCTGTCATGACAAATTGCAGTTTAGTACTAAACCAGGAAGTCTTTGACCACTGTAAGGGTGGAAAAGAACGCAGATGCCAGAAGGAGGAGGAAGAGGAGGAGATTGGATTTATACCCTGCCCTTTGCTACCCAAAGGAGTTTCAGAGCAGTTTACAATCTCCTTTCCCTTCCCCTCTCCACAACAGACACCCTGTACCTCCATATGCAGCTGCTGGATGACCTTGGGCAAGCCATAGTTCTGTACCAGCTGTTCTCTCAAGGACAGTTGTCTCCAAGTTCTCTCGGCCCCACCTACCTCACAAGGGTGTCTGTTGTGGGGAGGGGAAGGGAAAAGGAGTTTGTAAGCCGCTCTGAGACTACAAGTGAAGGGCGGGGTATAAATCCAGTCTCTTCTTCTTCCTGTGGGGTAGGTGGGGCTGAGAGAGCTCTCTCAAGAACTGCCCTTGAGAGAACAGTTCTGAAAGAACTCATGACTGAAACAAGGTCATGCCAGCAGCTGCATATGGAGGAGTGGGGGATCAACCCCCCTTCTCCCAGATTAGAGTCCGTGCTCCTAACCACTACACCAAAGTGCCTGAGAATTTCCAGGGCTCATTCTTGGCCCAGCATATAAATGTGGCTACAGCGTTTGACTGGCAAAATTTCTGTTAACAAGCTTTTCAAAAAGTCGGTTAAGTGGAAGCAAAGAAATCACACCCACACACATTGCTGTATATTTGATCAGGTGAACATTAGAGGTACAGTTCAGCAACAGGAAGCTGCATGGAACCCAAGTTAACAGCTTAAGCCCAATTGAAATTAAGGGGCAGGTTCGCATACTTATTTGGTAGGGTTGGTTTCCATGTTCTGCTGGAGGAGGCAAGCATGCACGAAGTGCAAACACCTACTCCTGCGTGGGCTTCTCTGCAAAAACCTGGGTATCATTATACACATGGGGAGAGGACTTGCATGCACATGCCATCTCCTTGAGGAGAGAATCCTTGCAGAGGTGATCAATCACAACTTAACTTTTGCTTACTTGGGCCTTGTGCCTCCAGCCGTTTTTAATCTGATGACACAAGTCAGATGTATATTACATGCCACTTGGAGTATGCCAAGATTAGTATAAACAAGAGAGTAGTTGGACAGTTCTTAATTGCTGGATTTAATTCCTTGTATTGCTTATGTGTGAGATAATAGATGTCCCATGAAGGAGCAAGAGAAAATCAAAGACCGATGAAACACAGAAGTGTTGGGTGATGCTCTAGTTTCTTGCTCAGTTACATTAGCACCAGGGAACAATTTGGCTTCTCATGTTCATGCTACATTCCTGTGCCAGATCTTATGACTTTGGACGTACAATAACAATTTAAGGTGTATAGTCTGAGTGAAAAAAGGCAAAAAAAAAAAGGGGGAGGGGGAGAAACTCAACCCAACAAATAGCTGCGAACCGAGAGGGTCAAGCTAACAACAGAATAATTATAATGAAAAATATAGACATTTATTAGGGTGTACACATAAATCAAACAAAATAAAATTAAAAGAGACAGTCCAAAACTAGGTTCATAAAGAATTAATAGCAGTACATATCAAGCTGATGGATAAAACCTTTGACCTAAGGACCATATGCGTTTCGGCCCCTATGGGCCTTCATCAGTAGTCCCTATTTCACTTGATAGAAGTGACACACATCACTGACGAATGAGACATTTGTTACCAGACTAATTTGGAGAATTCATGCTACTACCACAGGCGTACTTGACTTGTGGTAAGCAAATATATGGCATTCAAGACTGCAACACCTGGTCTTATATATACTCATATATGTCTATACAAATTTCTGTATGCATTTTTGGATGAGTGTCACTTTATAAGGAATATTGACCACTGAGGAAGGCCCATAGGGGCTGAAACGCATATGGTCCTTAGGTCAAAGGTTTTATCCATCAGCTTGATCTGTACTGCTATTAGTTCTTTAAGAACCTAATTTTATATGTCTGATACTTGAATTGTCTCTTTTAATTTAATTTTGTTTTATTTATGTGTATAGTCTGGGTGGCCATAAAAGTCTACATGCTTAGGGCATGGCAGTGTATGATGCTGATTTGCTGGAAGCTGATGATGCCACAAGCTTAACTTCTCACACTCCCTGGGAGTAGTTTTTCATTTCTTCAAAACTAGGGTTGCTGTTTTTAAGGCACTGAATTAACATTCATTGGGATGAACTTGTTGACTTGAGTCTGAGAAGATAAGGTGAGATGTAAGTATTTTTAATAAGTAAAATATTAAGTTGGTGCTTTTAAAAATAAGAAAGGCAAACCGCTCACCTAAAGCATGGAGGTGCAGTAGTGGCCTACAGAAGGCCCAAACAGCATTTGGTTTATGTGTCAGTTTATCCATCAAAAGCATTGCCAAGGTGCAGGGAAGCAACCAACCACATCCCATCCTCTTTTTTGAGGCATTTCAGTAGACACCATGTCATAATTGGGCTTTGAATTTGCTTACTTTTTTTTAGACTGGGCTGCCTGTTGGTATTTTCTACAGTTCTAAACCCTTTTTGGCCCTGGGTGGCCCAGTCTAGCCCAATCTCATCAGATCTCTGAAGCTACACAGGGTCGGTCCTGGTTAATACTTGGATGGGAGACCACCAAGGAAGTCCAGGACTGCTACACAGAGGCAGGAAATGGCAAACCACCTCGGAACATCTTTTGCCTTGTCAACGATTTGAGGTTACCATAAGTCGGCTGCAATTGACAGTGCTTTTTTTCTTTCTTTTTTAATGATTTTTTTTTAATTAGGATTTTCTCATATCAATACAAAGATCCACATTCTTAAACAACATTTACACAAATGAGCACAACAAGCTATTCCAACCATATAATAAATTTGGACCATACATTAGCAGGGTCGCTTTTGGTATCTGTATTCAATAGGTAGCTTAACTTGTCCAATTCAGCCCATTCTGAGAGTTTGTAGATTATTTCTTCCCTACTTGGTAAAGTAGATGCTTTCCAATACTTTGCCCGTAATATACGAGCTGCTGTTAGTATATATGCCATTAGTTTTTGTTCAGATCTCCTCAAGCCATCTGGTAGCATGTTCAATAAGTATACTTCCAGAGTGCTTTCTACCACCAAATCATTGGGGGTGTAACCTTTCATGTCTTTTTTATTGGTTGAAAACACAGAACTTTTCAAACCAAACCAAAAACGATGAGATTTTGACATTCTATAAGCAAACTAAGTACTCATTTATTATTTATTTATTTAATTCTATTTATATCCCGCTCGCCCTGCCAAGCAGGCTCAGGGCAGCTTACATTAAAAGTTAATAAGCATTAAAACACAAATGATAAACATTATATTTAGGATTTTTGTATACCCCAGCAGTGCTAATGTGGGTTATTTTTATCATTTAATCTGGAGGAAAGTTTGAAGAGACCTCTCTTTTTTTTTTGGGTAAGCACACGACACTGTTAGCCTGAGGTGCAGATTCAGATTTCAGTGTAAGAAGATTCTTTGTAAACTGTATAAGCATCCCATGTGCATACCTACTCAAATCCTTTGATATTGTATGTGTTTGGGCAGGTTGAGAACTCCAGTTTGGTTGGCTTGGGTTTAATTTCATATTACCTGTTAATTTTATGCAAAAACCTTGGCCCTGATCCAGTCATAGCTGCACCTTTTATTCTGTGTGTTGAGGTCCTGGATGGGGGTTAGGATGTGCTTCCCTTTCCACCTCTGATGCCTCTGTTAAATTAAGTAGGCCAGATGAGCATTCAAACATCTGCATAAGCCACACACATGAAGCTTTCATGCTGGATTGGGGTCAGTGCAGAGCGTAAGATTTTTATATGTTAACCTACAAAGGATGCACAATGTATCGAGGGACAGGTGTGTGGCTTTCATCTCATTAATTTTCAAAGCAATGAGCAAGTTATGCACATATACCAGATATTTATCCGCCCATCAGTCTTTAGGGATTTCACATGGAGCAACTGTGTTCCAGCTTGTGGGTCATCGTCGCTAACTGGGCCTTGGCTGACCTAAAGTATGTTGGGGCACCCCTGCTATTTTTGCTACTTAAAAAAAAGGTAGGAAAAAACAGAACCTAAAGGAGAGAGGAGAAAGACTAACCAATATGGAAAAAGTAGGTCCCATATTGCAGGCTGCATTAAAGGTAATGCACAGTAGATCACTTAAGGGTTGTATTTGACATCTTCAAATATGTCACTTCAGCTCAGTGTTGTAAAAGCTCTGCCTGTAAATCCAAGTATTTCAGATCTTCAGAGTGTGCACACGCGCGCACACACACACACATGCTTAACAACCTCTCTGTGCTGTGTGACGTTACACAAGAGTGGTTTGCACAAGAGCACCTATGGGAATTATCCAGCGCTTAGCAAATAGGTCCAGCCTGTCCTGCCAGCCAGAAGATCATTTTGGATTTTGGTTTGTTTGCATTCTTTTTGTATACATGGTTTTATTCTTGGGAGGCCTTTGGAACTAAGCCTTGACTCCCATTCATTCTCGCTATTTGAGGAATAACTGGATATAGGCCAGGACCTGACCCACAATGTCATTCGATATTCCTGAATATCCAGCTTGAGGACATGTCTTGTGTGACTTGAAAGCCTCCATCTTGCATCTCCTGAACAAAAATTGGTCCAGTTAAGGGTACTACTGCCTTAGGCATTTCTTACCCCATAAAAAGTCACCACCGGATACAACGTATACAAATGGACACCGATTTGTAGCTGGATCCAAAACGAATTTAGGATGCACTGTGGATAAACTCTCCCCACCCTCCTGCTTTGCACCTTCTCTATTCCATTCTGTGCCAAGTGAATGGTGTTGCCACACACACTGGGCCGTTGGTTTGCCATTGCGTAGGGCCAAGAAGCCTCTGTGCACATAC
Source organism: Lepidodactylus listeri (assembly GCA_029233225.1). Classification (NCBI taxonomy): domain Eukaryota; kingdom Metazoa; phylum Chordata; class Lepidosauria; order Squamata; family Gekkonidae; genus Lepidodactylus; species Lepidodactylus listeri. The sequence continues at coordinate 29,348,615 of JARCFY010000009.1, forward strand.
AACACACACAGATACAGACCTCTGCTCGTGCCCGAAGAAGCAATTTCGGCTCAACAGAGACAATAAAATGCTTTGGTGCTTGAATGTCATTTAAGGAGTAATTGGACACACACAATATACCACTTTTTGAGTCTTTTATAAAAATATTTATTTTTATAGTTTCAACATCAAATGCTACAAATAAAAGGGGGGAATTGACTGGATACAATTGACTGATGAACTGGAAAAAAACAATTGCATTTTTTTGGTAACAGTAAGTAGATCCAAGGAGTATAATTTCAGCTGTCAGGGAATTCCCACTGGGAAGTGATTCCAAGTAAAGGATCTGTTGAGCTAGACCAGGGGTGGCCAACCTGTGGCTCGGGAGCCACACGCGGCTCTTTCACACATATTGTGCGGCTCCTGGCAGGGCGGCTGGGGAAGCAAAGGGGAGGCATGCTTTTTCTCTCTTTCTCCCTTCCTTCCTTCCCTCCTCCCTCCCATCTATTTGCTTTCCTAGTTTCTCTCTCTCTCTTTCTTTCCACTTCTTTAATTCTTTCTTTCCATCTCTCTTTTTCTCTCTCTCTTTCAATATCATTAGCAAACAAGTAATATCATTATCAATAACCGGTTTTCCTTGTTTGTTTTTATTTTTGGCAGTCCCATTTAACGTTAATAAAAAGCAAATTTGCATATTTTTAAAAATAAAAACGTGTGTGTGATATTTGTTCCTGTCTTGCGGCTCTCAGACATCTGACATTTATTCTATGTGGCTCTTACGTTAAGCAAGGTTGGCCACCCCTTTTAATGATTAAAAGGACATCTAGAATAACCAGAGGGTTGGAGAATATTTATTCCCTTAGGAGGCGGACTTAGTGTCTTTCCCCAAAGGATGCCTGCTTCTGTTTGCAGCAGGAGCTTTGTGAGGCCTTCCTGACCTTTTGGCTGGTACCTTCTCTCTCTGTAGGCCCTTCTTCTGTGAAACTGGAGAATAGAGGGGACCTCTGCTTTCTGAGCCGCCAGGTATGGTATGGTATGACCACCTTTTCCCAGAGTGGGTGTCTGACCTTCTTGGGAGGGACGAGAAATCATGGTAAGGGGACAGGGAATGGCAGGGATCTCAGCCCGTTTGCCTTCTTCTCCCACCACAGGGGGACGGGATAAGCAGGAGAACCCTTTCTCCTCTTCGGGTCAGGATCCCGGCTCCCCAAGCGATGCTTGTCAGGGATGCTCTAGAGCTGATCCTGCATTGAGCAGGGGGTTGGACTGGATGGCCTGTATAGCCCCTTCCGACAGTGTGATTCTGTGATTCCATCTGATGTATTGGGCTGTGGTTCCCCCAAGTTTCCATCACAATAAAATTAATGTTTAACATACTGCAAGGCTTCTTGGTGTTGGAAAAGAAGGGGAGATTATCAGGACTCCAGACTGTGTGCTTCCACTGAACTTATTCGGCGGCCCCATGTTTGCAGAGCCTGGAAACAGTCTGGTTTGCAGCCTTCTGCCAGCCACACTCATTGCCCTCAAAGCAGGAACACCCCCTTGGTAGTGGAAATCTGACGTTTTGTGTTGTAATTGTAACATTTCTTTTCTTTTTATACTTTTCTCGGTGGCAGAGCAAAAAAGCAAAACAGAAGCTCCAGGTCAAGTTCCCCCAAAAGGACACCAGGTATGGGAGTCGACCACAGGAACCTCCACAGAACGAGAAAATGGAACGTCAGCTCCTCGGGGAGCTCTACGTCGATAAAGCTTTCCTGGAGAAACTGCTCAAGGATGAAGGGTTTTTTTGCTTACTGCTTCGGCTGGGCTGTTGAGCTTCAGACAATGCAACCCACCTCCTTCTCCCCGAGCTGCGAGCCGTGGGGATGTGCAGGGGTGCAAGGCTGATGAGGTGCTTTTTAAGACGAAGGGTGGGGTCCTGCCTTAGGCTGGAGGGGGTTTGTCCAATCAGTTTGGTGTAGGGGTTAAGTGCGTGGACTCTTATCTGGGGGAACCGGGTTTGATTCCCCACTCCTCCACTTGCAGCTGATGGATGACCTTGGGCAAGCCATAGTCCTGTCAGAGCTGTTCTCTCAAGGACAGTTCTGGAAAGAGCTCTCTCAGCCCCGCCTACCTCACAAGGTGTCTGTTGTGGGGAGGGGAAGGGAAAGGAGTTTGTAGGCCGCTCTGAGACTCCAAGTGAAGGGTGGGGTATAAATCCAATTTCCTCCTCTTCCTCCTTCCCTCCTTCTCCTCCTCTTCTTCTCCTTTGTTTTGGATGTCTAGGCAGTGGATTAACTTGTGTAGTCTCCACCTCCCCCCCCCCTTTAAAACTATTCCTTATGCACTGGTATAGAGGAGGAGCAGCAGCACCCTTTCAGCGATGGCTCCTGTCTTATCTAACTCCTTCCTTGACCATGTTCGGCCTCTTTCTTCTTTTTTGAAAATGATGGCATGCGACCGCAGCGGAAAAAGCAAATCCAGCTTCAATATTTATCTGGGAAAAGCTGAAAATAAAATTGCTCTCTGTTTTCTCGTAGAAGACTGTGGTTCGTCTCAAGAAAAAAGAAATCCGGCCAGAAATTATACATTAGACCGATGTGTTTTCTGCCTGGCTCAGAGTTCTACCTTGGTGTGGTGCAGAAACCTCGTTTTGTAGTACGAGGACTGAAGTTGCAAGGGACATAGATTTTTGGCCTTGATATTTGAAAATGGTTTGCTAAAGGACACAATGTTACAGAGTAACTGAGAAAATCAGGTTTCAATGTTTATGGAAAATTAAATTGTCATGACCGAAACAGAGTAAAATAATCCATGCCTGAGTCTTTTGCTCCCTCTGGTGAAATATTTCAGAAAAGAAATGCAAAGTGTGTCTTCTTTTTTTAAAGCATTGACTGTGCCCTTTCCCCAACTTCTGTTGCCTCTTAGTAGATATATACTATGGCAACAATAATAGCAGATATTGCTGTTGTGGGGAAACTTAGAGGTTAGTGATAAAGGACTTTCTGATTCCTGTAGTTCTAAATCTTTTCCTTAAAAGCATTGGTTAGCAATGTGGTGCGAACACATCTTTCTCGTATGTCCCTCTAAAGAATCACTTTGCTGCAATGGCTGATCATCCTTTGGCCTCAGGTAATGAGAACACGGGGATTATCCAGCTCTTAATGGATCATATCCATTAAGATCTTACGCTTTTCACAGACCAGGTATTACAGCAGCACCCATCTATAGAGTACCAGAGGAAGTGTCATTAGACAGCACAGAACTACTCCCTTTAAATTAAGTTAGGGAGATCATTATGAGGTTTGAATATATTCCAGCATCCCTCTCCCTCCAATGATGGATGGGTTAATGGCTAAGAAACAGGGCCAGTTCTCTGATGCTACTTTCCCCTGCTTGTGTTTTGGTAATCTGTAGGAGAACAGGGAATATATGTCTGCATATGTGAATTTTTGTAACATCAGAACAGTTAGATACACAAAAATAGCAAAGACAGTATGAGAAACTCTGTCTGACCCATGTGTAAGATCTACATCTGATCATTCCACCATTACAGGGAGAGGCTCTACTTCTACTGTTGGAAAGAAGTGGTGTGTGTGGGTTGTGTGTGTGTGTGTGTATGTGCTGGTCTCCTGGGTGCAGGACTGTTCCAACGACTCTCTACACCCCTAGACAGCACATACTGCTTTTGCCTGATGAAAACTAAATTTAACAGAGTGGGGCTTTTACCTGCTATTCCCAAATCCCTCACCTCATTCACCCATTCCTGGTCTTGGGCTTTGACCTGAACCAAAACCTTCTTATTCACCCCCAACTGGAGCCACCTCGATCGCTCCCTCTTCTCCGACTGGTACACATGACTCTAAACCAGGCTACTGATGTACTCCAGCAGTCAGAAGCATGGGCATCGTATGCATTTTGTTTGTGACTGGTTCCCCCCAAAACCTCCACTTCCAAGGATGAAGAAAAACCTGGACACTGGTGCAATGCAGTCAGTTTTTTTCTATATGCCTTTGGGTTTCTGTTTTTGTAGCCCCTGCAATGCATCCAATCGGAATTTAGACTTCTGCAGGCTGCTGAGAGTCCTTAGCCTGGAATAACAGTTGAGTGATCTTTGTGCTATTCATGAACATGTCCCTATACTGGACTAGATGTTTGCACTTGCCTTTCTTCTTCATGTCCATAATCATCTTCCTCGTCTGTTTCGGCCTTGCGGAGAAGTCTGGGCCCCGTCAGGCCAATAAGTAAAGCTCCAGTTGGAGCTGTGATCAGGATTGCCAAGAAGGCCACTGTCAAGATATTCAGACCATATTCTTCCAGCTTTGGATCATGATGCTCTCGTGCTGTATCTAAGGCGACGGAACCAATTGCAGCCTGCAACAAAGGAAATAAATGTATGTTTATATACACACACACAAAAAAAAGCTTATACCCCAAATTAAACTTCGTTGGTCTTAAAGGTGCCACTGGACTCAAACTTTGTTCTCTCTGATGATGTTGTGGTTGGAGAGGACCTTGAAGTTCAGTCTCTTGTTGCCACATAGAGGTGCACAAGGACAAACCGTTCATTCCTTTTCAGAGCTTGAACACAGTAGTAGACAAACCTCCACAGCTTGGATCCAGTGGTAATCTGCATAGGTGTCAACTTCAGGGGGGCTGGGGAGCTGGAGCCCCCCCCCCGAACTTTTCCAGGATGTGCTGAGCCTCCCCCAGAGACAATGGCCTGTAATGTCTCTGACCCAGCCCCAGCCCCAGCCCCTACCCTCCCCAGGAAATTGGAAAGTCTATGCCCTTGGAAATCTGTGCTGGCAGGAAGGATGTCCATGAGCAGAATGGAAGTTCCTCACCACTCCACTCCTGCTACTGCCCCAAAAGCCCCTGAAATGCTGCTCCTGTGTCAGAGGATCCCTGGGAAGAACTGGAGGTCTGCAGCAGGAGGGAGGAATCAGCAAAAATCACCTCCCTTCAATTCACATAAATCCTTCTCTGGATCCATGTTCAGAGGCTACAGCTAGTACAGAATGTGGTGGCTCACCTTTCAATGGGGCAAACCACCAAAAACACATGCTAACAATGCTGCAGGATCTGTACTGGCTTTAAATAGCCATGGTAGTATAATTCAAGGTAGCCATTCTCACTTACAGAGCTCCAAATGACTCAGATTGGCATACCTTGGAGTAGGGTCAAGCTTGTGGTGGACCAAGAGCTCAGTCTGAATCAAAGGCAATTTCCAAGAGTGAGCTACTAAGGTGCATCATGGGAGGACCAAGGCCCGAGCTTCAGTTCCTGGTCATTATGGACAAAACAAGTCCTGTTGGACCTTCATTTCTTGCTCAGTTTGAACAAATGGTGCCTGTCAACAATTCATTGCTGCCTGAAGCCTTAGAGAAAGGTTTATTTGGCTAATCATAACATGATTTGTCATGAATGTCTTGACATGACACGAAACTGCCTTATACTGAATTGGATTGTCAGTCCATCAAGGTTGGTATTGCCTCCTCAGACTAGCAGTGGCTCTCCAGCATCTCAGGCAGAGGTCTTTCACATCACCTTCTACCCGGTCCTTTCAGCTGGCGATGCCAGGGATCAAACCTGGGACCTTCTGTACACCAAGCAGATGCTCTACCACTGAGCCACAGCCTCTCTCTCTCTTCTTTAATATGCCCCATGCATCATGCTTGGCAAACAAGGAGCACATAGAAAGGCATCCTTGGAGAGTCAGTCTTCCCCAGCAATGTAATTTTCTTTCGATAAAGATGGGCTGTAAGTGTTTTCTAGTGAAGGATTTTTCTATCATTTAACCAAGGATTAAGTCAATCCAAAATTATTCTCTAATTTTAAAAATAATTTTAAATGATTTTTTTTGCAGTGTGTAGACTTGTCTAAGGGAGGGAAGGCAGCATGTTATAGACCAGGCTCATTAGATCTGAGAAGCTAAGCAGGGCTGGTACTGAGATGAGAAACCACCAAGGAAGAAAAAGGCAATGGCAAACCACTTCTGCTTTTCACTTGCCTTGACAGCCCCTTGCTGGGGGACAACACACATGTACAAACAAAGACATGTCTGAAGAATTCTTTGGTCATTCTCTTATGGATCAGTTCAGTCTGGTATCCTTGCATGAGGTTGACAGGGCTCTGGATATTGTGAAGGCTGTCACCTGAAGTGTAGAACCCTGTCCCCCTTGGCTTCTGAAATGCTGCCAAGAGGTATTAAAAGAACTACTGGGGGAAATTATTGTTCCCATTCTGAAGAGGTGCTTCCGAAGGTTCTGAACAAGGCAGTGATTTGCCCACCTTTGAAAGAGCCTACTGGGGAGAAACATGGCGAATTTTGGCTGGTTATACACCCATTCCTAAACCACTGTTTCTCAGTAAAATTATTAAGTGGGCAGTAGCAGAGCGACTCCAGGAATTCCTGGATGAAATATGGTACACATGAAGCTGCCTTACACTGAATCAGACCATCGGTCCATCAGTGTCACTAGTGTCTGCTCAAACTGGTAGCAGCTCTCCAGGGTCTCAGGCAGAGGTCTTTCACTGCATCTACTGCTTGGTCCTTTTAAATGGAATTGCTCACAGGGCTGTAGTTAGGTGGGGGCAGTGGGGGCAGTGCCCCTCCCAAATTTGTGACGCTCCCACGCCCGGAGGATGCCAGACCCACTCACCCCCTCCAGGCAGCCACCTTCCTCTCCAGGTGGGGCCCCCGGTGGGTGGTGATGCTTCAGCCCGGGCCCCCATGGACAGCTGATTGGGTGCCGGCAGCCTGCTTGCTGTTGCTGCAGCCCCCACTGGCTCCTCTCTAGCCATGCTGGTCCCTGCAGCTTTGCATCCCTCCAGCTTTGTGCCGGGCCCAGCAGGGAAGGGGGGGGGGGTTAAAAACAAAAGTGCTGCGAGCGAGCCTCGGGATTCCCCAGGATTCAGTGGTATCTTCCATGCTTTTTAATATTTATGTGAGGTCCACGTCCACAAATGAGATTGCCTATAGCTTTGGGGTTGGATGTCATCAATATGCTGATGATAGCTACATATCTCTTTGAATAATCTTCCAGATGTGCCTGTATCTGTCCTGACCACTATGGTCAAGTGGCTGAAGGAGAATAAGCTGAAACTGGATCCTGATTAGACAGAGGTGATGCTTGCTTGTAAGGCTGAGGTTTGTGATAAGGTGTCATTGCCCAGCTGTTAGGTGGAATGAGCCTTTCTTTGGCAGTTAGGAGCTGAGGAATCCTTTTGGAATCCTCCTTTTCCCTCCTTGAAGGACCATCTGCCTCTATGAACTTGTGAGGCAACACTGTTCCCGTGATCGATCTCTGCTTTCCATTCTTTTGTACACACAGGTATGGATGGTGACATGCCATTTTTCTGCAGCGGCCCACAAATCTGTGGAATGACCTTCTCAAGAATGTAAGGAAAGCTCCCTTTCTCCTTGGTTTTAGAAAGTATGTTGAGTTTCAGCCCTTTTAAAGCACTTTGGGGGACCTTCAATTCGGGCACAGTATTGGTAGCTTTTTTTTAGGTTGTTATATCTTAGCATTTATTGTTACTTTTCTTGGATTCCCATGTTGGGGAGAAAGATAGGCATATCTAAATAAATTCTGGGAGTCTCAGTCTTTTCCTTCATATTCGTGAAGCCGAAGAAAGAGCAGCTACAATATGTCTGTGCTCATATTTAAAACAGCGTTTGCAAATCTTGTAAATGAAAGACGTCAGATAGCACCAGTGCAGATGTAACTCTATGATCTGGTTAAAGGAAACAACAGACAGACTTTTTACAGGAGAGAGGAGGTGGAAGGCATACTCCTGGCCTTCTGTCCCATGGTTGGTGGATCAGGTGCATTATGTGTGTACTTCTACTTGGTGAAGAGTACCGATGTGATATGACGAGTAAAGAAAAAAAGGAAGAGTCTTCTAATGCATGAAGAGCACGTGGTGAGGTAGCATTCTTTGCCCCCTCTTTTTTGCAAGCATCAAATGGTATCTGTTCCATGTCCCACCATGGAACAGCTCCTCATCTGCAAAAAAACACAGGTTTGCTATTAAAAGATACTTTACCTGGACAGTTGCTTTGGGGATCCATGCCAACGCAACAAACAGTTTCTCCTTGAAATCAAAACCGGCACAAGACACCAACGAGAAAGCAGCAATCATCCGGGCTAGTAGCGAAGCACCCACTGTGGCCAAACAAAGCCCTGCAGCAGAGAAATGTACTTATTTACCTGTATGGAACTGTGGCCCTTAATCTTGATCCGATCAAATGCCTGGGGCAGAGAACAATACTCCAGCTCAGGACAGATAGCAAGATAGTATTCAATAAATCAAGTACATCTTGAAACCACTTAACTGTGTTTGTGCCTTGTTTTGAAAAACAGACCCTCTGGCCAGTGCCAGCCACTTGACCATGGAATCTGAAATTCATTTAGATGTCAATTTGTATCTTTATCCCAGTTTTGTTTACTTTAAAGCAAAAACAATAGACATGTATGTGTTCGTATTACCAAGCAAACTAGCCTAAAGCATCTCGAGTGAAACTCACTGTATCTTTCTGCCTATGACAGAAGCACGTTGTGTCTTTATGTATAAGTCAGCACCATTTAGGTCAGGTGCATGATTTAAAGTGCCAGAGAGATCTGCAGGCGACCCTCTCTCCTACATCATATTCACTCAGGCTATGCCCCTCCAGCATCCCCCCACTCAGAGTATGATACCAGAACCAACCCCACCAGACCAAAAAGCAGGGGGGATATGGGCTTTAGTCTCCACCCCCAGGGCCCCAATCTTTTGGTTTTGAAGAAGAAAGATCTTCACTTGTACCCTTCCAAAGTAAGCTAGCCACCATTTCACTCAGTGCTCCTGATCTTCCAAATAGGCTTACCAAATGTTTTAGCTCCGATGGAAACAATGGATATTTCAGCTCCAATTAAGGAAAAAAGAAAAGGCTGGAAAATCCCCCAGGCACCTGCAAGAATTTCTTCCACCTCTCTCTGCAGGACAAAAAATGAGCAGCATTACAAGAATTGCTTGGGCCTTGCTGTCCAGAGTATCGTCATGGTCTTTGTGCCGGAGGAAAGTGGCAAATGTAAACGCAAAAGGTTTCAAGGTGTCAAACTTTAGTTAGTCCAGTCAATATATTTGTTTGCTTGCACTAATCCTAGAAGTTTGTTCTAGCCATTATTAATTAAGGGGCAACATCACATTTCCAGAGATGTTAAGGCCAAAAGAGATCATTATAACAGAGCTGGAATTTCTACCATCATACAAGGCTATATTGCTTAGAAAATTTCACATCAGTACCAGACATGGCAATTGAGCCGAAACTACAACTGAAACTATGCTCCACTAGTACAGGGCAAGTGTCTAAACCTGAGCCAAGAAAAATCCATCACTGTAGTAAAGCAACACTACTGGCACCCAGAGGAGTTACGCAAGTTGGAATCAAGAGGACTTAGGGCTGTTCAATGAACACTTACCTTCTCATTCGACCACGCCAGACCACCCATAAATGACAAGACAACTGTGCAGAGCCCTCCAGATCCAGGGAAGCCAAAGTGTTTGCCGCTCAAAACAGCAAGCACAGATAGGCCTATCACGAAAAACGCTCTCTTCCAAACAAGAAATGCCTAGATTCAGGGAAGAAAACTGAAAGGGTTATTAAAAAATTAAAAAAAAAAAACGTCAATGTACATCACTAGAAAAGCTACACCAAACTGATGGAACTGCAGGAAAACTTCTGTGTGGAAGGCCTCTAATAATAATTAAGTGCTGTCAAGTCACAGGTGACTTATGGGAACCCCTCATGGGGCTATCAAAGCAGGAGACGAGCAGAGGTGGCTTGCCATCGCCTTCCCCTGCATAGCAACCCAAGGTCTCTCATCCAAGTAGTCACCATGGCCACCCCTGCTTAACTTCCAAGCTCTGACAAGCTCAGGCTGGTCTGGCCTATTCAGGCTGCTAAGACCTTAAGACCACTGAAATCAGTGGGTTCAGACGGGATTAACACTGCACAGAATTACATTTCCAGACCTGGAGCTCTCCCCTTAAGCATATTCACCTGGAACCATCACTGTTCTCTTTCAGATACTGACGTTCATCAGAGCCTTTACAGGTGATTGCTGTTAATCTGCTCAGACAGCTACCTGTTTTTAAGGCTGCTATTTAATTTATTCTTCCACAAAAGCACCAACAATAATATTAATACTTAGGACTGATATGGCACTTCCAGTAGCCAGCCTTTAACATACTATATGACAGGTAACTTAATAGCAGGCCTGTCAGGTAGGTCTATATTCACGAAGAGGGGCTGAAACTACATGACAGCCCAGACCTATCCTTCTCGTGGCTGTTACAATGCAAACTGCATATTCATAAAACCGATGTTATTTAATGTTATAGACAGTGACGTGACTGGTGGAAAGTGCCCTTAAGTCACAGCTGATTTACGGTGATCCCATATGGTTTTCAATGCAAGACACAAACAGAAGTAGTTTGCCATTGCCTGTTCTCTGTGTAGCAGCTCTGGACTTCCTTATTGGTCTTCCATCCAAGTATTAACCAAGGCCGACCTTGATGAGCTTCTAAGAATCTGATAAGATTGAGCCAGCCTGGGTCAACCAGGTCAGGCTGATATGATTACCAAGACTGAAACATTTCCCCTTCTGCAATTAAAATGGCCTTTATCTTGAATGTGCTGAAAATCTGCCATTCTCGAGACAAAATTCTGGACTATGACATGGACAGTTTCCATTTTCAGCAAATCCCCACTACTTCCACTTCAAGAGATCTATATCGATAATTTTGAACAGATTTTTTTTTTAAATTACCTGATCTTTGCTAGGAAAATACCAAATGAAAAGTCCCAGAATGCCCCCAGATATTGCACCAACTACAACCTGTACCACACCGTAGAGGAGACTGAGAAAGGTGGAACCTGTTTCAACACAGCAGGAGAAGAGGGTTAAAATGCATTTTCGCACAAACTCTTTGCTAGTGTTTCATAAACTCAGGCAGACTACTGCCAGAGAAAATGGACAAAATAGTGGTTAACAGCATGGAAAAGGCAAGCCATGGGACTAGAAACCAAAACAGCCTGAAATCCAGTCCCCGGCACCAAGGTAGAATCAACTCCCATGAGCCTCTACACTTCACAGAAAACAGGTGAACCGCAGAAAGAGTGCCCCGAGGTGCAGTGGTTCTCCATCAGCAGTGTGGTGGTTAAAAGTGTCAGACCTGGAATGGGGAAATTATATTTGGTGCGACTCCATGTCATTTCACATTCTGCTTCTAAAGCTGGGAACAAACAATGGGTTTTCGAAGTTCTGAAACTTGGATTACAAGGCTTTTAGTGTGCACGTGTGTGTTTCTGTCCTGCCATGATACCTCTGTTTTTCTCCTTGGGTGCCACTTCACATAAGGAATTGTGCCCATAACATTGCTGCTGGGGAAGCTAAGGAAGCTTATATACTTACAGATATGGGAGGAGGGGTGTCTTAGGAAATGGTTCAGGATCCAGGTGGGGCCCGGTTCAGACTGAATGCCTGTTATCATAGTATAGTCATGCAAATGCTTGGAACTGCCTTATACTGTAGGTCTTTAAAGGTCATTCTCGTCTACTCTGACTGGCAGCAGCTCTCCAGGGTCTCAAACAGAGATCTTTCACATCCCTTACTCCCTGGTCCTTGCACTGGAAATGCCAGGGGTTGAACCTGGGACCTCAGAGCATGCAAAGCAGATGCTCGGCCAATGAGCCATGACCCTTCTATTTGTGTCATTTCAGAAATAAAATAGAAATTACCCACGAAATTGTGTGCGTGGGTTAGAATTGGGGAGGCAGGGCATATTATACGTTTTCACCAGCACTGGAAAACATTATTCTTGTGCCTGTTTAGGCTATTGGACAACATGTATTCCTTTATAGAGGGAAATCAGTTACATCATAATGAGGCTTTCCTGAGGCCACCCTGGTCTCTCCCATCTTCTCCTGGAATAATATTTCTTTATCCACGATCTCTCCAAACTCCGGACATGATCGTGTTTAACATTTGGGGATGGAAGGGGGAGACATGCTGTGGCTCAGTGGAGAAGCTGCACTACCTTCGGAGAAGGCCATGCCCAAGAAGACATTAAAGCCTGTGATGGCCACAACATCATCACAACTGCTAGCTGCTATGAGCAAGGTTGGGATGCCCTTTTCAGTCCCGTATCCTTGTGTTTGCAACATCAGCATCGAAAGGACGACGATGGCAGGAGACACGGCACCTAGAACAAATCTAAAAGTAAAAAGAGAAGAAAAGGAACTCATTTGTGAATAGTGAAACGTCTATTTTTCTTCCTTTTTCACCCAAGTCTTAATCATGGTATCCAAATAGTAAAATCGAGAGGAGAGGCTGTGTCTTCCTTGCATTGTCATTCAACAGGTACCATCCTGAGCAGTTTTGTTCTCTGACTCGGATGAAGGATACAGAAAAATGTTCTGATTGCTCGTGTGCATGCAAGGTGGCACTTCCGGGTGCTTGATTATTATGAATAGCTACATAAGTGCTGTTAAGTTGCAGTGTACTTACGGTGACCCCAGCAGGGGGCTTTCAAGGCAACTGAGAAGCAGAAGTGGTTTGCCATTGCCTTCCTCTGTACAGCCTTCCTTGGTGGTCTTCCATGCAAGCAGTGACCCTGCTCCGGTTCTGAGATCTGACAAGAGCAGGCTATACCATGCCACCTTTCCTCCCGATTAACACTGGACCCAAAAAATCTGAACAGGGAAGCTCTATATGTTCAAGCCTCCGGATTTTGCCTAAGGTATTTAAGACTGCTAGAAGACAAAGATGCCTTGTCAGCAGGAAGAAGGAGTGCCACCTCTTACCCTAACATAAATCCCCATGCCCATGGCAAGTGCATGATAAAATGAGATGCAACAGCTGCTGTACATGCTTCAGTGATACAGGGCCCAAAGGTCAGCCGCAAACAGACAACTTTTAACTTATTCAGAGCCTGAAAGAGAAACACATTGAGAAATCAATAGTACAAGCTCAGGGCCCACAAAGAATCACAGGGTGGGGACAATGTGGATAAATCCCACCCCACCCCTAAAGTCTCCCCCTTGAGGGAGACTTGAGCTGCTTGCCGCCTCTCCTGTCCTTTAACTGACACTCAGGTGCTCTCAATATTCCATCAGAGAATGTTTAGTCCTCATCAGACTGGGGTTTTTGTTCCCTTAGTCTTTTGGATACATTTATAAAGTCATATTTTCCTCTGTTCCTGAGACATTTCCTGAGTAAGGCAGAAATTCCTGCCTTGCCTGTGTCGGTATCCCCACTGTACAGCTTTCATCATCCGCTCAGGAGCCCAACAGTTTACTACTAGAGGGTCAAACTATACATTATTATGATTTGTAACAAGCAGTATCTGGGTTTCCCTTTTACTGAGGCAGTCAGATGTGAAATATCTCATTTTCAAGTATGCAGGATACTGATTCAGATTGGGACTGTGGTATGGGGGGAATGGGCTTCAGCCTCCCCTCTGCCATTTTCTGGACCCAAAATAGCCATGGGGGGCATTATTTGTCCCGTGGGGGGAGATGCATGTGTAACCCATCAGAATACATTCATCACTGATGGATGGGGCTTCAGCCAATACAATGATTTGAACTGTACTCTCTTCTCTACCACAGTCTTGTATGTGTTAATCAAGAGCTGGTTGATACTGCACCTGCGGGTCAAGGCCAAGCCCAGCAAGGGCCAAGATAATGGAGAGAGCCGTGTTCCTCAGGTTCGCTGACCATTTTACATCGATCTGGACTAAGTCACTGGTAAATGGGATGTTTCTGATAAGAAACCCAGCAAACAGCATTCCTAATAGGAGTGGAGAAAGGCATCTTATTGGCTGTTGGGATGATAGATGGAGGCAACATCTGGAGTCTGGCAGCTGTGGTGCTAAATTCAGTACGAACACAAAAGCACACACAAGAAACCCCCAATCTGTACTAAAAGCTTAACAGAGAAAAGAACAGAAATGATGAAAAGACAACTGGAAATGTCAGTGAAATGATTCATTAGGACTGGTGTTCAGAGTCCTGGACACCAGGATCATCACAGATCCTGGACCTCTCTCCCACTCAGTCTCACGTACTTGGTCCTAGCATCACTATGAAGTTATGAAGCATCTTCCCCATTCTAATTGTGGTTGTCACCTTTCACCCCACACGATCGTTTGTTACCAGGCCCAATACCAAGTGTCGGGAATGGCCTTCAAAGCTCTACAGAGCTTGGGTCAAAGGACTCCCTCCACCAGCACCTACCTACCCATGCTCTGAGGTTAGCCAAGAAGATGCTGCCATTCAAACCCACAATGGCTGAAGTCTGTCTAGGTGGAACATGTGCACAGGCCTTCTCAACAGCTGCCTTGGCTGTTTGGAATTCTGTCCCCCGTTGCTTGCTGTGGTGCCAGTGTAAGACTTTTCTTCAAGCGGCAGAAGGCCTTTTAAAAAATTCACGTCCCATCCTGACTGTTTAGCTTGTATATGGGTATATTTTCATTCTTGCCTGTATCTTAAACTGTCACAAGTTTTCCATTTTTAAAGAGAAAAGTGGCATACAAATATGCCAAATAATAAATAGCTCAAGTAGAGGGAAAAGGAAATGATGTGCAACTATAAGGGTACAAGAACTAGTTCCCAAGTTAACACATAAGCTTATAACAGCTAAATTCAGGGCACACACACACATACCATCCCCCTCCAAAATGCAGGGAGTGAAACTTAGAAAGTCTTAGGACTTTATTTGAAACAATCCAGTCTAACGCTCCCTCTAAGCTGTGGAGTCTTGTGAGCAAATATTCTACTTTGTGAGCTACTGGCATTAAAGTTGTGAGCAAGCGATTAGGCTGCTGCATAAATGAGTTTGCTCGGGAGCCATCCCTCCTGAGCTAAGACAAGAATGTCCGATCCGGAGGCTAAAAAACTGTGAGCTAGCTCACACTAACTCAGCTTAGAGGGAACACTGATCCAGTCGCTTGCAAAAATATGACCATTGAGTGACCCACAATGGAAAATTCTTCTAGCAATGTGGATCTGATCTTGGCTACCCAAAATTCCTGCTGTCAGAAGGATTTCAACTGTGGAAATGCAAACTTCCCTGTCTCACCCATTCCATGCCAGCAACAAATGCCCCCTCAATTATGTTCTCCAGTTATGGGGAACAGGTAAAATATGCTCCCCCTTCACACAAAGAAGGCCGTGGTCACACGGCACCTGAATCCCACATAAAGTCCCACTGGGACTTTATCTGGGTTTCTTTCTTTCGGTTTGGGATGTTCATACATCCCAACCCCGGCAGTGGTGGTGGCTGGTGGTGGCAGCAGCAGGGGGAGGCACCCTTCCTGCTCACAGGAGAGCACTCTACACTCCCCCTCCGCCAGCCGCTGCCACTGCCAGCCACTGGAGCTGTCCTGGCTGGCTGGCTCGCCCTGCGCTCCGCTCCGGGCCCCGAGCCCGTCCGGTCGCCACCTGGTAAGTTTGGGAAGAAGCATGCGGGGGGGGGGGCAGGCGGCGGCAGGTGGCAGGGCTCGGGGCCCGGAGCGGAGCACGGGGCGGGTCCCCCCCCCCCTTCTGCACTTGGGCGCTTGAGTGCCAAAGTGCAAAAAAGGGGGGAAAACGGGAGGGACTATCAGACAGCCCTCTCTCACAATCATTGCGAGAAAGGGCTGTCCAGATCAGCTCAATCGCAGGTTCCTCGCACGACCTCTGGGAAAATACTTGATCTTCCCAGGGGTCAGAAAACACAGGAGGAACCTGCGATTGAGCCTACTTCAACCTGGGAGTTGTCCCGGCCAGTCTGAACGGTCCCTTTAAATGCGGGAGGAAACAGCAGTTCCTTCCACTTTAAAGGGCCGTGTGACTGCGGCCAAAGTTTCAAGTGGGATCCCACCCTATCTGATATTAGATAAGACCATTGTTGTTTCAGCAAATCAAGTGTATGTACTGATAAAATGATGCACCAGCACTGGAAAATCACTCACCGAAAAGACGTGGGAGTGGAGGCATGCCAGGTAGTTTAATTTGCCCCATGATTTTGCCACCGAGCACAGCAGAAAAGAAAAGGAACAAAAGCCCAAAGAGATTCCCACCAGGAAGACTCTCATGGTATGTAATGGACCAGAACAAAGCCCAGATCAGTGCTACTGCTGCCACTGGAAGAGGAACAGAAATAAACAAAAATAGTAAGTATCCTAATATTTTTCACATTTTCATGTATATCAACAAATGTAAAAAAAAAAAAAGGACAGAAGGATGACTTGTTACTCAGAGGGCTGGAAGGAATAAAGATGCTTGCAGAGGGATTGTAAAAGTTTCTGATACCTTGTTCCTTTACCTTATGGATTTCAGCAAATGGCACGGCTTTCTTAGTGCAGTTTGCACCAGACAGGAGGTTGCTAGTCAAAAATGCTAGCTTTCCCCGTATTTTAATGCTATGTAACTTTGTTATGGCCTATGGCCAATACGATAAATCTCATTGACTGCTTGACTAGCAAGCTGTGGGATCCAGACTGCAGGCCAGGGCAACCGCTGTGCGGGAATCTAAACAGGGTTTAGAGACATTTCAGTACGAGTTCTTCCCTTATCTACTGTTCTGTGTTTCAGAGCTGAAACACAACCATTCACATTGCTTCCAGATACTGATGCAGGTAAAGTATTTGAATACAAAGGCCTGACTGTTGTCCAGCTCTGCTTGCACAAACCTATGACTAGGCTTTGAATGCATCTAAGCCAAAGGAGCCGTCCCATGAAAACGATTCAGATCTTTCATCACAAGGCAAGCTGTGTATCAAACTGCTTGAAAGCATGAGATGCTGCCTGGACAGTCAGGTGTTCTAGTTACTGAAGAAAGATTGTGATCGTGTTTCCTCTTCGTTGTCTAATTCCAGCTAGTTCTTCCTTGCAAGCATACCCCCAAAAGTGAATGGGTGATGAAGCCTAACCATGACTATTTAACTGCTGTTGCTAAAGGAAGAGAAAGGAGGTACAGGGTATTAGGCCAGTGGAAATTTCCATCCAGTTTGGTGTAGTGGTTAAGTGCGCGGGCTTTAATCTGGGAGAACTGGGTTTGATTCCCTACTCCTCCACTTGCACCTGCTGGATGACCTTGGGCAAGCCATAGCTTTGGCACAGCTGTTCTCTCAAGGACAGTTGTCTCAGAGCTCTCTCAGCCCCACCTACCTCACAGGGTGTCTGTTGTGGGGAGGGGAAGGGAAAGGAGTTTGTAGGCCGCTCTGAGACTCCAAGTGAGTGAAGGGCGGGATATAAATCCAATCTCTTCTTCTCCTTCTATCTGACACCTCTGAAGACATCACATGAGCTGGGAACAAATACTTCCAGAGGCCTTCCCCTTTCAATTGGCCAGAGGAGGAAACTTCTGGAAGACTTACTAGCTACATTGGCTTGAATCTTGGTAAATAATTTTCATAAAGATCTTTCAGTAGTCCCACAGTCTACCATCTGTGTTTGTGTGAGCATATTACCAAAGACCCTAGGACTTCATTGATACCACTGCCTAATTTTGATGGAAGATTATTCAAGTTACAGAGCTTCATTAATACAAATGAGATTTCATGCTTAGGACCTATTCAGATGTCACAAACAAACTGGAATTTAAATTTAAACCAGAATTTGTTTGGAAATATGGTAAATTAATTTAATATTAGGCTTGTATTCTCTCTTCTTCATTCTCCTTTCGTGCACTTTGACCAAAGATGGGAATGTTCAGTCTAATGTCAATTTGTTGAGATGCCCAAATGAAAACAAACCTAGGTTATGCAAGTAGGTGGTCTGAAGCAGCAGAACAAAGTTTGAGTCCAGTGGCATCTTTAAGACCAACAAAGTTTTATTCAAAGTATAAACTGTCACGTGCATGCATCTGAAAAAGCGTGCGTGCCTATGAAGGCTTATACCTTGAATAAAACTTTGCTGGTCTTAAAGGTGCCACTGCACTCAAACTTTGTACTAGTTCATGCAGTTTATGATATCTGAATGCAGCAGATTCCTCTCCTTACTGTGTAAAAAATAACCTTATTTTATGTAATAATCCACTGCTAATGTGGAACAGTCTTCTAGAAAAGCCTGCTCGACTTTCTCATTGGCTGCTTTCAGCCAACATGGTGTAGTGGTTAGTGTCTTGGATTAGGATCTGGGAGACCAAGGTTGGACTCCCGAGTCTCCCATGGAAGCTTGGACCAGTCATACACTCTCAACGCAACTGACCTCACGGGGTGTTGCAAGGTTAAAATGGAAGAGGAGGAATTAACAATGTTAGCTGCTTTGAGTCTCCACTGGAGAGAAAAAGTTGGGAATAAGGTTCTAAATAAATAAATAAAGACTTCTCAGACATATTGTTAACACTTTTCTATAACGTCTAATCTATTTCTATTTAATCACCTGTTTTAGTGTGTGTGTTTTAGCACTGAAAGTCAAACTCGGGTGAGATATTGGGTGTTCTGTGTCTGGAGTTCCCAAGCCGCCCTGAGCCCTGCTTGGCGGGGAAAGGAGCGGGATATAAATCAAACAGATAAAACAAGTCTTAATTTGTAACACGACAACTGTGCGGGGGCCTAATTCATATAAAAACTCTGTCACACTGTTTTTTAACCTGAGACTTCCTCATGGAGCCGCCATTTGCCCCTCTTTCCCCAGCAGAGAAGTAGCAGTTCCACAGAGCCAAGGGATATAGAGCTGGTTGTCATCACTGCAGTGTGTGTGTGTGTGTGTGTATGAGAGAGAGAGAGAGAGAAAGAGTTAAACCCTTCCCCCTTCACAATCCTTGCCTGAATCAGGCCCTCATGTGGTTGCAGTTTTAGAAGAAAAACACTTGGCAACCCTGAGCACAGGACTCCCACCATCTTGTTTCATTTGACCCTAAGCTACAGCATCTGACACTTCTGCATGCAAACCTTCCCTCCACTAAGCAGTGTGTGTGTGTGGGGGGAATGACATGGAGATGCTTTCAAACGAACACTACCACCGCTGCCAAGTAAACACAAATCTGAGGAATTACAGCTGCGAGCGAGTGGGGAAGCTGGGACAAAATGTTCCAGCTCTTCCCAAACATTTTCCTATTAATTTTTAGGGGGTGGGGGGAACTGGGCAGACATTTTACAGCTAAGAATAGGCAGATTTATAGTCTAAAGGATTTGTTTATATTCTAAAATGGTGGCTGTTTTCAAATATGACCCAGCCCATGAGAAAGTTAAAATGTATAAAATAAATGGGAAATTCAAAGGTGATTTTCTTGACTCTTGCCTTCGGATTCCTTACTTCTTACATACCATTTGTGACTGTATTAGCTATGATGCCTCTTGGAGGACAACTGCAGATGTGCCTTAGCTTCTGGGACAGCTTTTGCTCATCCTGAGAGTCTTCATCATGCCGCCCAAAGACTGATGAATCTTCTCCCTGTAAACCCCCGTAGACTGCTATGGTATCTGCAATACTGGACCTCTACATCAAAACAAACAGAGATGCGCTACAGTAATCATGTCTAGGCTTTTCTAAAGACATCTAAGTCCTCAGCATATTTATTTATTTATTTACTGATACATACATACATACTTTCAATTTATAGATCGCCCGATCCCTGAGTTCACGGGACTCTGGGCAATGAACAATGATAAAATAAAGTACATCGTAGCAGTGTTAGAATTATAGTAAACTTTAAAGTACTCAATACAGTCATAAAACAATCCCCAGATGGTGCATAAATTTTTCTCCAACCAGTCCCGGACTTGTGTCGTCTTGTGGGAAGGAGGCAGAAAAGGATGGAAGAGAGAAAGCGGGTTGCCAGCCAATTAAAAACCATTGCTGACCTCATCTCTGCCTTGCAGTCCCTGTGAAATTGCATTAAGTCCTGCAGGGCCCCCTGGTGTCATGTGACAGAGAGTTCCACCAGAAGGAGGACAGCCAAATGTCTTTGGGGCCTGGGACCACTAGCAGATAGTTTTCAGCAGAGCATAATGCTCTTTGGGGTACATACCAGAGGAGGCAGTTCCTAGCATACTAGGAAGTACATCATCCTAAATTCAATGGAGTTTTCTGAGTCATTAGCCATTTTTATAATATGGAATAAGCCTGTTGAATGTCTGTGAAATTTAGGCAGTTTCAATTGGTTTGTTTCTTTATGGCACTGTTCACCAATTTTGCAATTCAGTTGCATTATGCTATCTGTATCGGTTTATTCTGTTGCATGTACCATACTGTTCATAGTTCTCTGATTCTGTAACCCAGTTTTATTCACTATTGGTTGTATGTTTTAACTTTGTTTTAAATTGTACAATCCATCTTGAGTTTCAGCAAGAAAGGTGGACTATAAATTAAGTAAATAAATGTGTTTCAGGTTAGTTGGCTTAAAAAAAAAACAAACTAAGCAGGGTGTCACATATCCTTTGCGTTTAATTCCCAGTGATCCTAAATTCACTTAATAGTCACAACAAAGAAAAATTTCTGTTCCTCATGGTGGCAGAGAAAGTTTTTCTGAACAAATAAGCACACCAATGGATATGTGTGTGTGTGTTTGTATGTATGTGTGTGTGTGTGTGTGTGAATAGATGGTGGGAGAGAATCTTCTCTTCAGGGATATACGCCAATATGATCCAGTAATGAAAAAAGGTAAGAACATAGCTGAAGTAGTACCTCCCACCTTCTACTTCAAGCCCACCATGAGTGTGTGTGTGTGTGTGTGTGTGTAAAATGCTGTCAAGTTGCAGTCGACTTATGGTGACCCCAGCAAGGGGCTTTCAAGGCAAGTGAGAAGCGGAGGTGGTTTGTCATTGCCTTCCTCTGCAGAGCCCTCCTTGGTGCCCTCCCAGCCAAATACCAACCCTGCCTAGCTTCCAAGATCGGACCAGATGGGGCCTTCCCTCCTTATGTCGCCTTCCCTCCTTATGAGAGTCAGTATTGATAAGAAATTTACCTTCAGCCCTTCTTCTTCCATACCCCCCCCCTTACGTTGCCCAAGAAATGACACAGGCTAGAGAGCAAGACCTGGTATGGTATAGTATTTAAGAATGTAAGTGTGAGCCAGGTCTCCAATTCAAATAAAACCTCACCAATGAACTCATACTTAGACAAGTAACTGTTTGCTTAACCACATCTATAAGAAGTCTTTCTGATGACAGTTTGGTGTAGTGGTTAAGTGCCCAGACTCTAATCTGGGAGAACCAGGTTTGATTCCCCACTCCTCCACTTGCACCTGCTGGGTGACCTTGGGCAAGCCATAGTTCTGGCACAGCTGTTCTTGAAAAAGAGCAGTTTCTGTCAGAGCTCTCTCAGCCCCACCTACCTCACAGGGTGTCTGTCGAGGGGAGGGGAAGGGAAAAGAGATTGTAAGCTGCTCTGAGATTCTTTGGGGTAGTGAAGGGCGGGGTATAAATCCAGTCTCTTCTCTTCTTCATCATCTATCTGTTCTCACGTCCTTCAGCAACTTGTGTGAGACCAAACTGTTTTGGAGAGCATTTGAGGGAGGATTAAGAAAAATGGTGAAGGCTACCTTCTCTTGTTCTGCCCTCTTATCATCAAGATTTATTGTTGCTTCAACAGAGTTTTCAGTTCAGTTTTGAACTGTTTTGGAATTCTTTGGAAGGTTGCAAACAAACAAATGTGACCTTCTAGGATTTTGTAAGGATTCCTGTCACAACATATGCAAAGCCATTTCAAAAGTCCAAGGCTATATGAAGAAGCCAGGAAACAGGGATTTAAGAACAGACAGGACTGGCTACTTCACTGAAAGCTCTGTAAGACATGGCAGTGTTATCACAACATGTCAGTCAGAAGGTGGCTGAGAAAACAGCGGCTTTGGTGAGATTGGGACCTTCCTGTAGCTCCTTATGACTGTTTTCTTATTTCCTTTTAATAACTAAACTATCAAGATAGTCATAAAAGAGCTCGGCAACAAATACCTGCATTTTCAGACACACAGGGGTCACTTTATTTTCCATTTTCGTTGATAATTCTGACTCCTCTCTTCTCTGCCACCACTTTCTTTGACAAACTTCCCAACCTAAGATTTAAAAATATAGGTCTTCTAGTTAACAAGCTGACCTTTCAGATGCCTTATATGAGTCAGATATTTCCCCCAACAGCATGAGGATTGCTTAGAATTAATGAGTTCAATCCTAAAAGAGAAAGCTCATTCTGCTTTACACAGAGAGTGATTAAAATGTGGAATTCACTACCGGAGGATGTAGTGGCAAGCTACAGGCATAGACAGCTTTAAATGTTGGTTAGATAGATTCATGGAGGATCTATTAGTTGGCTAAGTGGCTACTAGTTATGATGAATAAAGGGAACCCTCATGTTCTGAGGCCGTGAATCTGTGCCAGGTTCCAGTGCCAGAAGCCAATCACAAGGGAAAGCCTCAGCCTCCACACCCTATTGCTGGCCCTCCGGAGGAACTGACTGGCCATTGTATGAGACAGGATGCTGGACTAGATGGACCACTGCTCTGATCCTGCAGGGCTCTTCTTATGTTCTCACGTTCTTATGAGACCAGGGTCTGGTTACCCAGAATTAAACTCTGCTGGTCTTAAGGTTGCCACTGGACTCAAAACTTTGTTCTACTCAGAAGTCCCACTAAGTTTAATGGCACTATGCTTACTCAGGAGTAAGTCTCGTGAAATTCGTTTAAAAAGAAAACCCTTCCAAACACACAGAAACCGGACCAAAGTGTACACGATTTTCCCTTCCAAACAGCTCCATCGACTTGCTGGAGCTCTCCCGAGAGAGGAGCGCGAAATGCACCCCACCCGGCAAAGGGAAGCCGGAAGACGATGCGGCCGAGCGCCAGGCGGGGGCAGTACGGGAAGGCGAGCTGCGTCGCCGGCGACCGAGTTTTCCCAGGGTGAGGCTCATCCATTGCTCTCGGGGTGTGTTGACCCCTGCGATTTCCCCAAATGCGGGAAACTCGGCTGCATAATTTGTAGTAGAGGTGGAGTCCCTCCGGCTACCCAGCTCCGACTTGCCGCGGCTAAACACCCACCCGCAGGTAGGCCTTGAAGGAGGCGCTCTTTGCGCTCCGGCGTCGTTCCTCTCTGCCCGCGCCGTTGTGGATAACGGCCCCTTTCTTCGGGCGGGGGAAGAGAACGCCGAAGCTGGAGCAGACGGCGGCGGAGAGGCAAATTCTCTCAAACGGGAAACGAAGAGCAGCAGGCAGCTGGCTAGTTTGGCCAGGTCAGAGCCGTGGGGAGGGAGACGTTTGCCTTGGACCCCTCCAGGGCAAAGGTTCTCCACCCTCCCCGACAGACACCACTCCTGCACATGCTCGCTTTTGCCCCAGCGGAGAGGATGGTCACGAGATCCAGGATGGGCAGAAGTAGATCTTTACGCAAACGCCAGTTAAATCATGTGATTCACTGGCAGTGGACCCGTTGAATTCTAGCACCGCGTGGATCTTCCCGGAATGCTGCAGAAGAAAACGGCTGTAGCTGCCCCCAAATTCACATGGGTGGCACAGTACAAGGGGAGTTAACTCCGGCTCCAAAGATTTATTCCTAAATATGACACACGGACCCTATGGACCTCAGACATTATCGCTAGTTTAGCCAACCCACCATTTCAGCCAGATGTCTGCCGGCTTTTCATTTAGTTCAGTTTTATATAGTAAAAGGATTGTTTGAATACTTAGGGTATCTACTGGGCTGTGCGGAAAGAAAGACTGGTCTGGCCTCCATAACTCAAACCTGGCTTTTGATTTCATTATTTCTATTTGGAGCTACAGTTCGGGGAGTAATAGGCTGATCAGCAAGACCCTCTTTAAACACATCAATCAAACAAATACAAATCTGGAAACGGTGACATTTTATTCATAGAATTCCATATATACAGTCAAATCCCTGGGAAAGGTCATTTTTCCCACACTGATTGTTTTGTATGTTGCCTCTCCTCCAAAGCATTCTGGCTAGAATTCATGGAGTCATCCCATTTTATCTTCACGTTAGGCTAAGAGAACATGACTAGCCCAAAGCCACTCAGTGGATTGTACATTAGAGTGATTTGAACCCAGGGCTTTCTAGTCCAAGATCAGTGCATTAACAGCTATAGCATATTGGCTCACAGTCATTCAGTGTAGCATAGCATTTAACTGCAATATTCCAGCAAATCTCTCATCAGTGACAATAGTGCTATATTCTGGAGTGTGTTTCACTGCAGAAGAGGGGAAGCACACCATCCTCTGCTGAACAAATGAAAATAAACCCTAAAATATTTTCCAAAATTAGTAGTGCATTGCTTTGTGTGTGGGGGGGGGGAGCTGAAGAAACACTGGGTGTACAATACACGAACACAACAAAAAGTTCACAGTGTCCCCAGAACAGAAGGCATGGGTATCATGGGTTGGAATGCATGAAGTGTCAATCATTGCTAATTATGCCACACACACACCCAATAGGTGCCTGTAACATTGGGGCTGGAAAGTGCCATCAAGTCACAGCTGATTTGGAGCATTTTCAAGGCATGGAACAGAGATGGTTTGCCATTGCTTGCCTTTGCATAGCAACTCTGGACTTCCTTGGATGTGTCCCGTCCAAGTACTAACCTGGGACAACCTGCTTCGCTTCTAAGGTCTGATGAGATTGGACTAGCCTGGGCCATCCAGGTCAGGGCACCTGTGACATTTGTGTAACTGTATCACAGGCAGCAATCATGATGAATGGGCTATCTGGAATGAATATCTGTTCCGTACCTGTGAAGACAAATTCCTTTGAGTGCTTGGAAGATGCTACAGAAGGGCGTCCTTAAGGCCAGGAGCAATAAAGAAGGAACAAATGCACACTGATTGCACAATAAATTGCTTTCTGCAGAAAGACAATCAGTGAGAGTAGTATTAGCACCCAGTAACTTAACTAGGATAATCCTGGTGACTCTCATTTTATGAAATGATGCAATCCGTGACTGTTAGAAAGCAATCAGCTTCTCTTGTCTGGCCTCCAGAGAATATTTTGCTATTTTCAGGCGGACTCTTCCATCACAAAAATTACAGGCTCCGGCTTCCCATGATCGATTCATGTATGCCAAGGGAAACAAGTGGGACAAGCAGAATCACAGAGCAGGGTGTTCCGAGTCCAAAAAGCCAAAGAAAAGAGCAAAGCAAACCTGAACACCAACAATAACATTTTCTTTCTAATTCAGTTTCCATTCCATGGCTCGCAGCCTCTTAAGGGATCCGTTTCACGTGATGTTAAGAGGAGCATTTGATCGGTGGCTGGTTTTCATATTAAGCACAGAGGGCGCTGAGAGAGAGGAAGGGTCAGAAGGCAGCTCCCCGGTTAAGAACAAAGAGGCATCCCATTCAAGGAGATAACACTTGCGCACTTGAGAGTGACATAGTGTGCCTCCCCCGTGTCCAGGCATGCGGAATCACTCTCTCTAGCAGTTGACTTTGAGCCATGTAGAATGGATGCAAGAGGAGATTCAGTTTAGTGCTGAAAGAACAGGAGAGTGCAGGGCTCTTAAGAGCTTCGGAGTTATTGGTGGCCTGGCACCAGAGAAAGGCACTGCTGTTTGCTGCCATTACCCTGACCCGGATAGTCTGGGCTAGTGAGACCTCAGAAGCTAAGCAGGGTCAGCCCTGGTTAGTAGTTGGATGGGAGAGCACCAAGGAATACCGGGGTTGCCACGCAGAGGCAGGGAATGGCAAACCCGCTCTGAATGTCTTCTCTTGCCTTGGAAACCTTACAGGGGCCCCTTAAGTTGGCTGTGACTTGGTAGCAAAAAATTGCATTGAGCAGAGTGGGGAGACAGAGCCTGTTTAGCTCCTGTTCCGTCATAATTCTCACAACAAGCACAGTCGAAGAATGAAGAGAGATTGCAGGTAGCTATGATGGTCCAGGTCAAAATCCAAAAACAAAGGCCATGTAATACCTTTTCATTGGGGCTGACCAAAATGATAGAAAACAGGCTCTTCATGAGACTGGATGTTGTCGTTTGTTTCTTTTTCCTTTTTTTAAGGTGGTGGTGGTGGGGGGGGGGGATGTTTTAGGCCAGGGTTTTTAAGGCCTTTACCTGCAGGTATCCTCTGTGAAGTGCTGAGCAGGTCGGCAGATTTTAAAAAATGCTGGTATCAGATTTCACCCTTGGCTTTCTGGGAAGCAGCAGCAAAAAATGGAAGTCCCCTACCAGGAATATGATTAAAATATGGAATTCACTGCCAGAGGATGTAGTGATGGCCACTGGAATAAATAGCTTTAAAAGCGGATTAGATAGATTCTTGGAGGACAAGTCTATCAGTGGCTACTAGCCATAATAACTGAGGGGAACCTCCACATTCAGAGGCACTAATCCTCTGAATCCCAGAGCCAGGAGGCAACATCAGGGGAAGGCCTTGGCCTCTATGCCATTGTTGGCCATCCAGAGGAACTGGTTGGCCACTGTGGGAGACAGGATGCTGGACTAGATGGACCATTGGTCTGATCCAGGCAGGGCTCTTCTTATGTTCTACGTCATTCTCCACATGGATCCTTATGGAGTCACACATCTCTACAAGTCTCTCCTCTCGAAACTAATGTCCTCATACTTCCACATACATGTTGCCAGATTATCTGGCCACTTGTAATAAGGATAGTACTCTTTAGATAAGGCTTCTCTCTCTCCTTTTGCTTGCAAGCTGAATTGTGAACTGAATCTGCTTGAATAAATTTAAGCTTCATTTGCAATACACTTCTTGGGAGTTTTAATTCCCTGCACACAATATCAAGCTTCTTTGACTGGCAAACTCCACAATAGTAACCAAATATCCTGATACCAATTCCATAAATTAGGCCTCTGTAATTAGAGATCCATGGTGTATGCCACCATGCTCGCAGCCACAGAGCCAGCTCTGATTCTACTTGTCTTCTGCTTATGTTTTTATAATATGTAGGGGGAAATGGAGAGCTAAGTGGCCAAGAACAAGATTCTTTGACAGTTTCAGGACAGTCAGGAAACAAACTGAGGTTTTTTTTGTCAGCTTCATGCATGGAATTTCCATTTAACCACCACAACACTGCTTGCTTTTCTGTCCTTTTTCTTCTGTTTTCAAGTTGTGAGTAGGAAAAGGAACATTAGACTCCAAAGTGTTGTTTTCGGACATACTGTGTCTGCAATTGTCGATGTAGAGCTTTTACTATCCTTTTGAAAAAAGACCCCCCCCCTGCAATTTCTCCTCTTGCTTATTTAGTCCAGGTACTGTTTTACCTCCCCCCGCACCCCTGCCCCAAGACTTTTATTAGTTTGCAGTTATTCCTCATCTTGAATGCTTCCTTCTGTCTTGCTGGCACCCAAGTCTTCAAATCAGGTCACAGAAACATGGCACCTGCCAAGACTAAGACCATAACATTGATTTTGCTTGTGAATATCATCTTACTTTTCTACAGGTTACTTGCATTGAGGCTCTAAACTACATTCCACGGGCCTTCTGAATCCCAGTGCCAGGAGGTACCATCAGGGGACGACCTTGGCCTCTATGCCCATTTGGCTGGTTCTCCAGAGCAAATGGTTGGCCACAGTGTGAAACAGGATGCTGGACTAGATGGACCATTGGTCTGGTTCAGCAGGGCTCTTTTTATGTTCAGACTTCTACCACTACGGTTCCTAGACAATCTGGAATACCAGCTGGGTCATCTTTAGGCTATTCACCGTCCCTATCCTATACCCGTTCAGAGATGTCAATTTCTTCTGTTCTTTCACACCCAGCATCCTCACTACGGGCATCAGCCTTGTGGAGAAGCTTGGGCCCTGCCAGGCCAATTATCAGAGCTCCAATCGGTGCTGTGATCAGAATCGCTAAGAAAGCCACTGTCAAAACATCCATGCCATATTGTTCTAATGTTTCATCTTCCTGAGTTCGTGCTGTATCTAAGGCAACTGAGCCAATTGCAGCCTGCAAGAAAACAAACAACAAAAACCATCAGCCAGTATCCAGTGAGAACCATGGGTGGTGCAGAGCTCGTGGAAGGGAATTTTCTTGCTTATCTTTCCTGCTGTGACCCACTGAGATCCCTGAAATGTTGGGCATGAGGTTTAAGGGGCACCTGGGAAAAACACTGGACACTGTGTGGGGCTGCAGTGGAAAATGGGGCAGAAATCTCACCCCATCTCTTGAGAAAGAAATTGTGGCTGCATTCAAGCCATCATTAATAAAAAAGACTCTTTTAATTGGCCAATTCAGAGCCTCCCTTGGTTAGTGTTTGTGGGATAGGGCAATTCTTTATCTGACTGAAGGGACAGGGGCCCCTTCTGTACACAAGCCAAAGCCCACACACAAGGGAATGAGATCCCAAGGTGAGTAAGGGGAAATTTTAGTGACTTTTATGCTCACACTGGAGTGAGTCAAGTGTGCACCGTTCTTTAGCACTGACTCAATTTAATTATGGCTGGTGTTGAGAATCAGCTGCTGCCTGTGACCTCATGTCAACAACATCCTCTTAACCAGGTAACTCATGGTCAGCGTTTGACCAGCTCCTTCCCTGGCTACAGTATTCTTTTTGTGTGAAAACCTCCAAAAAGGTGGAGCCTGGGCACTTTTTAGAGACAGTGAAAAGCCTACCACTTGATTTACAAGGAGTGAAACCAATACAGGATTTAAAGAAAAATCATACAAGCAACTTAAATTAAATATTGTAATATTTATTATAACTCTCCTGGATCTTGCTGCCCCTTCCAAAAGTCCAGCCTCCATGCATTACAGAGGATTCCTTCAGGAGTGTGGTGGTGGTGGGGGCTTATTTGAGCAGGTAGCCCCAAAATGGAAATGATGGGCTTATCAGCTAAAGGTAATCTGACCTTTGGCATTACCCTTGGTTTTTTCTAAGAAGAAACGGAACAGAAACTTAAAATAGATCAATACTTGACGCTTGTAATCAGTGTTAGGGAAGTTGTCATTTGATTTGATTTACTTCTCAGATGTATCTATGTAACTAGCCTGTTTTATACACTGAGTAATTACTTCTATTAAATTAAACAGGTCTTTGCATTCCTTATGGGTGCCAAGGGCACAAAAAGGGGGATTTTGACCTCTCATACTGTTTATTTGGTTTTCCAATACCTTGTAGTATCTAAAACATGTTCCTACAATGTAAAATGTTTTAACGGCAACAAAAGGTGGATCTTTGTATCCTGATGTGCACCTTTCTCCTACTCCTGCCCCTTCAATATTGGCTAGCGAAGCCCCTTCGACCTCCCCAATGACATGTGCTCCTGACCAATAAATACAACTACACTTCATACAGCTTTCATGGAGCCTCATGACTGTTTGCTTTGACTGACAAATCTCCTCACGAGATGGTGTGGTCCAGTAGGCAAAAAATCAAGCTGAGATCCAGCCCACGCAAGGTGTTAAGAGTTCTGAGACAGGAACTCCAGCTATGGCCCTAAAAAGCAGCGGCAGGGGTCTTAACATGAATCAGGGTAATGATGCTGGGGAAGAGGTGGGGTTAACCCCCCCCCCCCCCCCGAGATCCCTGACTGGCCCAGTGCACGTGGATGTCCTAACCATGGTTATGAGAATGGCAGTGTGTGTCGTGTAGTATGTTTACATCAGTTCTGCCTATGGTTAATACGAAACCAGGACTGCTCTCATAATGGGCAGTTGGAACAGAGTCTGAAGCTGGTTTGCAAGCTGGGGCTGTAAGACAACCTGCCTGGCACAGGAGGAGGAAAAGCAAGAAACGCGTGATCCTGCAGTGCTTCCCTGAACTCCCAACCCCGGTTAAGAGATGAGAATATTATGTCTCTGCTGGGCAACTGCTTTTCTCTTGCTTTGCAACAAAGGAGTGATGAGGAAGATACTTTAGCTCCTGGAGAAAATGAGCATAAAATAAGATATGGGAATTCCTTACCCACCTACCCCCAGATTCCTTGCAACAGTCAAAGTACTGTCCCCTCTCACCTGTATCTATACAATGGTATATAAGAAACCACTTGGTTGCAGAAGACACTGGCCTCCTGCGAAAGTATACTCTACCTGAACAGTTGCTTTGGGGATCCATGCCAGTGAAATAAATATTTTCTCCTTCAACTTAAAGCCAGCAAAAGATACCATCAGGAATGTGACAGTAATTCGTACCACTAACGCAATGCTTAGTGTGGCTACACAGAGTCCTGCCGCAGAGAAATATACTTTGTTAACGGCTACCAAAAATTCATTCCCGGAGTTACTTGGCGGAGCAAACAAAGGCCCGTCCCCCCATGCACAAGCCACTCCCTTCTCAACAGGTATTATTCAGACACAGCAAGTGCACCATAAACCAATTGGCTGTGTAAAGCACTTTTCACAAAAGAGAACCTCACTGGTGTAAGCAACTTGTTTAAAGAACCAGAAGTTAGTTTAGTTGCACATGATAATAACAATAACAGTGTGCCATCAAATTGCAACCGATTCAGGGTAACCCCAGGGACCATGAGGTTTTCAAGACAAGAGATCAGCAGAGGTGGTTTGCCATTGACTTCCTCTGCATAGAAGCCGCTGTCTTCCTTAGTGGTCTTCCATCCAAGTACAAACCAAGGTAGATCCTGTTTAGCTTTCAAGATCTGATAAGATCAGGGTAAGCTGGGCTATTCAGGTCACTTACATGTAGTTACATACTGATATTTATTTCTAAATGTATATCCTGCAGTTTGATTATTTTTTTGCAATTGAATCTTAAACAATCAAGAGCGGCCCTCTGAACTTTGGTGGCAATCTTTATTTATTAATTAAAATATGTATAAGCCCACCTTTCCTCTTGGCTCAAGGCACTTCTTATCCTTCATTGCACCAACCCTAAGAAGTCACTCTCAGTATCTGAAGAAGTGAGCAGTGACTCACGAAAGCTCTTACCCTGCCACTTATTTTGTTAGTCTCAAGGTGCTACTGGACTCTTACTCTTTTCTACTTCTACAGACAGACTCACACGGCTACCCCATCTTGAACTCTCAGTATCAGACCACCATCTGAATACAGCAGTAATATTGACCACCTTCCAGGGTTGTTGCATAGATTACAACACAATAATGTGAACCCTTTGAGTTCTATATATGTTAATTCCTTTCTCCTTTTTGTCTTGGGAAACACATGGCCTGGAAAAGCCACTTCACTGGTACACCTCAGGGGGAAAAAGCCAGCCACAGTTGCAGTCACCTCTAATGTTTTTGTAAGGAAACTTACCAACCGTTTCCGGTTTAAGAGAGAAGACAGATATTTCGGCTCCAATTAAACCAAAAAGAAAGGGTTGAAAAATCTCCCAGGCAACTCCAATAATCTTTTCTACTTCTTTCTGCAGGACAAAGAGCAAAAATGAGCAGCGTTACAAAATCTGCTTGCCTGTTGTCCACTTGAGTGTTTGCCCTCATGATGGGAGGACTCCATGGCCTGTGTAAAAACCGATCAATTTCAAGGTAGCATACATGTATTTAGACAATACTTGGTTCAATCAAAATGCAGCTTACTTGCCATCAGAAACCACAATCTTCTGTGACAAAAAAGGCATCGTTATCTTTCAAACAGTCCAAGTCCTAAAGGAATTGTGATGGTTTTCTTTTTTATATACTAATATTCCTTTAAGAAGCTCGAGCAGATGTTCTTTATCTCTGCCATCCCTCATTTTATCTTCACAAAGTTGTGAAGCAGGTCACACTGAGAGCAAGACTGTTATTCTTTTTATACAAGAAAAGCTAGTAGAGCTGAAACCATTTTTTTAAAAAACACAGGCGGTATCCAACCACGCGGTCAGGAAAGTTTGTGTCACTTAGTTTGCGTAACAGGAATGGAGAGTTCTGCTGATTCCCTCTCCTGCGGCAACCCACTGGGCCCCCTGAAATTTTGTTCCTGGAGTTCAGCAGGAGTCTGAAGTGTGATTCAGGAACTGGTAAAAATTGCCACACTCATTTAAAGAAAGTGGAAGTGCCCTTATATCTTCTTAATATATTTGGATACAGGCCTCTGTGTTGATGCATTGCTAAAATACATGAACGTGTATTTACCCCACTTTCAGCCTGTTAAACTACAACTCACTGGCCCCAGTCAAGTTGTACACTTAAAGCATGACCCTCAGCGTGGATTCACATCCTCGTCAGATGTAGATTTTCACCGGCTAATTCAATGGCACCAGAATGATAATCACAGTGCAGACCCCAATCACCATCAGTTGTGCTTGTGCCAAAGTCTGCTTCCGTACATGGATCTCCTGTGCCAGATCAGGGCAGCTAGCTCTTAAGCTCCCTTCACACATGTGGGATAAGGCATTTTCTTTGCAAAAGAAAGTGCATTATTCAACAGGTGTGAAAGCAGCCTAAAACAACTGGTACTACTGTACAGCAATTCTGCTGGCACTTAAATCTATTACACCCTACTTGGTTAAGTGACTTCTCAGCTGCATGCTGACTGAACACTCACCTTCTCATCAGACCATGAAAGACCAGCCAGGAATGCCAAGACAATAGTGCAGAGCCCTCCAGATCCAGGGAAGCCCAAGTTTACAGTGCTAAAAATAGCAAACACAGACAGGCCTACCAGAAAGAATGCTCTCTTCCATACAACTGATGCCTAGGACCAGAAAATAAAATTAAAAAGTATTATTGAAGCTTTAAAAACCAAACAACCAAAAATGACTATGATTTAACATTACCCTGAAATGATGGAATCACTGTGCCATGGTAAAATCTGTATGGACTACTACATGTGATTGCCCTTGAATACTACTCACAAGCTGCAGATGGTTCACGATGCAGCAGCCCAGATATTGACTTGAATGTGATCGTGAGAACTACTTATTATTCCAGTGCTGAAATAATTCCATTGGTTACCATTAAGCTACTAGCTGCATGTTAAGGTTTTGGCTCCTACTTTGGAAATCCTCCATTCCTGGGTACCAAAACACTTAGGGATCACATCTGCTGTTATAAACCCTACTGAATGGATAAACCCCACGAAACTGCTCCACTCAGTAGGGGAAAAAATTGAGGGAACATTGCTTGTAGCTATCCTGAGTTTGTGCCATCGTAGTAACAGAGTTGCTTAACTAAAAAGTCTGCATACTTCCTTACTCACTGCTTTGCCACTTGGCATGCTAACGAAATACACCCCTGTAATGTCGGTCTTGGGCAACACTAAGAGCGAGGGGCAGATCTCACTCGAGGTGGTGGTACACTATCAGAAAGGAGGGGTGACTTTCTTCCCCAGCTTCCTGTGAGGTGAATTTAGCAAATGTAATTGGGGAACTGACCTAGATGAACACGGCCTTCCTCCCCATCAGCGCCTCCTTTTCAGGCCTCCCTGAGAAAAGAGTCTTTTTCAATATGCAATATTCTCAGCACTGCATGCATTTGACATCAAAACAATGCCCAAAATACATTCCAGTAAATCTAGAAAACAAAGACTACTTGTTCAACACTCTTGAGAGGATCTCATCATTAACGTATCTTTGTTAATTCTTACCCTTACGAACCAATCTCTAAAACAACTGTCATAACCAAAAATGGATCTCAATCTTTAATACTGCCATGAAGTCAATATATTTCCTGTTCTACAACTAAACACCTACAGCTTGAAGGGCTATAAAGGAAGGCAGGGTGGGGAGACAGTGATCTTCATAAATGCCAAACCACAGAGGATACTGGAATGCGATGGCTTCATATCCATGCAAATTAATGAACTGGAAAATTCACCTGCCACTTTTTAGAGAGCTAGATTATATTTTCATTTTTCAGTCAAGATAATGCTAGAGTTTCTGATTCACCATGCCTCACTTTGCATACTTAAGAGATACTTCTCATAATATAGTTTCTTTACCTGATCCTTGCTTGGAAAGTACCGTATAAAAATTCCTAGAAGGCCACCAGCTGCTACTCCGATTGCAACCTCCAAGAAACCGCGGAGGACACTGAAAAGGGTGGAGCCTGTTTGAGCATATCAGGAGAAGAGGATTAAAATGGATTTCCAAACAGTCTTTCTGCTAATGCTTCATAAGCCTATGGTTCCCCACCCCAACCACGAAATACATCCAAGATACTGTCCATCAACAAACTAAAGCTGTCGTTGACAAACTACAACATAAAAAGGACAAAACTGGTCTTCTGCTTTAACTCCTTGACGGTGGGGTGGGATGAGCCTGGGGTGGGATGAGCCTCCCAACAGCCTCCATGGAGTTTATCCCATCACTGCACTTCAGTAAGTCACGCAGACCAGATTACAGATCCAGAGGGACATATTGTTGAATCCTTTCCCACATCATCATAGACTTCTTGTATGTCATCAACTAGCACACCACAGAGAAAAGTCTACAATGCGCCTCATCAGGTTGAAGGAGTAATCAGCATACCTGTGGAGAAAGCTATCCCTAAGCAGGTGTTGAAACCCGTGATGGCCAAGATGTCATCAAAGCTGCCAGCAGCCATAAGTAATGTTGGGACACCCTTGTCCACACCGTAGCCTCCTGCCTGCAAGATCAGCATGGAGGGAACCACAACAGCAGGGGAAACAGCCCCTAGAACAAATCTGACAGAATGCAGAATCAGACATCAGTTCATCAATGGAATGCTGCTGCTCCCCCCCCCCAACAGTCCTGGTTTGCAATTTTCTTTTTAAGGGCATTGTGCCTTTCCTGTGAACAAGAAAACACAGCATGAACAGTGATCGGGTTTTGTCTGCTACATTTTAACAGTGGGATGCAGGTATTGGTGAGGAGGGACAGAATTCATGCATGGAAACAAAAAACAACAACAGCTATACAATATGAAACATTGCAGTGCACAAACTTTGTGATAGTATTAATTAAGAGGGGGAAAGACAACCTAAGTGAGAGGAAAAGAAATGCAGTTCATAAGCAAGCAGGAGAAAGCAGTGTTACCTCTTACCCTAAAAGGAATCCCCATGTCCATGGCAGGTGCATCAGAAAGTGAGACACGGCCGCTGCTATACATGCTTCAGTGACACAAGGCCCAAAGCTCAATCGTATACAGACTGCCTTTAATTTTTTCAGAGCCTGCAAAATAAGCCACTTTAAGAAACACTGGGGTTTTTTAGTGCCAGGTAGCAGAATACCCTCAAAGATTTAGTGAACTCTGCTCAGCTTTCCTAACAGGGTACAGAAGGAAGACGCTTGGCTCGAACAGACGTAGATTTGGTTATATACTGGATTCATCTCAACGCTTTTGCAGGATTCAGCAAATGTTCCACATGATTGGGGGGGAAGGCAGGGGAGGGATAGAGAATTATATAGAACATTATCCAGTAAGCATATGGGTTTTGAAATGGTGCTGAAATGGAGGATGTCCCACTATGGCTCAGAAATACTGCCATCTGAACCTGGCTTAGAAATAGTTTGAATGAAAGAACTTTAGTGAAACCAAAGACCGTAATTCCAGAAAATCAGTTTTGTATATGGAGACAGGCTTTGATACACAGAGCAGTGACTTTCTTCAAGCAAAAGCTCTGGGTGGTATCCCTCTGAACTGCATTGTTTCTGATTTTTGTGGTCCTAATTCTATTGCACTGTCTGTTGGATATCTCATTGTATTTGACTGCATTGTGTATAATCCATCCTGAGTCTCAGCAAGAAGGGCAGAGATGAAGAGAAGTGGTTCATTAAATTATAGCATCTCCATCTGTAATCTGATGTGGTACAGCTCAGGCATGGCTTTAGAACGGGTGAGCAATGTTCCCTCTAAGCTGAGTTAGTGTGAGCTAGCTCACAGTTTTTAGCCTCCAGCTCACACATTTTTGTCTCAGCTCAGGAAGGATGGCTCCAGAGCCAACTTAATTTATGCAGTAGCCAAATCGCTTGTTCACAACTTTAATGCCAGTAGCTCACAAAGTAGAATTTTTGCTCACAAGACTCCACAGCTTAGAGGGAGCGTTGGTGAGGACTAGTCCTGTGTTTAATCCATCTGAGAATTTTCTGCCCTAGTACAAATGTTTTGTTGCAGAGGTGAAGCAAGGACCATTTGATACTGTACCTTTGGGTCAAGACCAAGGCCAGCACGGGCCAGGATAATAGCAAGGGCAATACTTCTTAGGGCAGCTGACCACTTCACATCTATCTGGATTAGGTCACTGACAGTGGGGATATTTCGAAGGAGAAATCCTACAAGCAACATTCCTAAAAGAAATAGAGAAAAACACCTTGATGACTATATATGTAGAGAAGTCAGAGACACTAGCAGAAAGTGTTCTAAACCCAAACCACAGTGGACCCATTTTGTCACTGGAAAAGCAACACCAAAAAACCCAACCCCAATGCAAAAGAACACAGCAGAAATAAGCTGGGATGAACTTTGAGTCAATTCTCGAAACAAGCTGACAGTCTATTGATGGATTAGCTTGGAGTGGTACCACTGAAACGTTTATGATATGGAGAAGGACAGAAGTACAAGATAAGGTTGTACCTGCAGGGAAGTATCATGATAATGAAGGACGCCTCAACCTGGACTTTCAAACCATGGAGGAAAGCTAAGACTGGCCTAGAAGGGCCCTTGAAAATTTGAGGGAGGGGGGAGTGCTCTCCTTAGACTGAGGGATGTGAATTCAATATAAAACCCAGGGGTAACAGCATGTATCAAGAGAGAAGGAAAAAGAGCAATTAAGGCACAGAGTAGATTTGTGAGAAGACATCAGAGGATAACTGTCATTTTCTCCATGATTTGCTTATTAGGGTACTCCATCAGGTCTGCATAAGTAACATAACAGCATGTCTGAACAAAGGGTTCATTTTGGAGGGTACTGCCACACTTGTAACAAGGTCAGCATGTAATAAACTGAATAATTTGCAAATCTCAATTGTGCTGTTTTCTTCATTGATTTGGGACCCTCTGTGGGGTACTGTGGATCTCAAGGTCTCCTCTGATTCCCTGAAATAAATTCTGTTAGTCTCCAAAGTACCATTTGTTGGACTCTTGTTTTATTTTCATCCTGACTACAGTTTTGCCTGGGATAACCTATGCTGGTGAAAGAACTTGCAGAAATGTCTTTCCCTAAATAAACTAGATGCTTCTTAGGTCATTCCAGCAGTCTTTTTGATCGGTGCTCTCTGCCCAGACAGATTCATACTTCCTCAGTAAGATCAAGAGCTCTTTCAGCAATAGCCCTGGTTCGCCCAAAGAGGCTTCCTGAAGAGATACGAAAGGCTCCTTCACTGCCATTTTCTTCCAGCCTGTGCAAGATGGTTTTTCCCCCCTCAGGGTACTTGTGTGCTTAGTTTGTACTCTGCTGACAAGTGCTTTTAAATTGTTAGGCTGGCACTATTTTTCAGATAACGTGGCTAATTTTCCCGTCCTGGTTTATGGTAAAGCAGCAACAGCTAAAGGTAAGACTACCTTTTATCATTATCGCATTAGCCAAAGCAGCAACCCACTGTCTTTCTCAATTTGTGCCTCAGTAAATTATGCATGACTAACTTTAATTCTGGGACACTTCACCCTGCAACAACTGCTGTAAGAGAAAAAACTACAGAGGGGAAAAAATTGAGGCCTAAGTTAATGAAGCACTGGCATTTCACTTTGTCTTCTGGCTGCAGACTCTTCAGTCTCCTGCTTCTCCAAAGGGCTTCCAAAGGGGACCACCAAAGATGACCACCACTTTATCAGGCTGCTGTCAGCACTTCAAGTGTAACAGAGTAGTCCCATCAGGTTCTGTTCCCTCTATATAAAAGCCAGACAGAGACATCTCCTGCAGAAACCCAGCATTCTTCCTTGGCATGAGCAAGAGTATGTAGCATATCATTGGGAGTCACTTCCTGGGATAAAGCCTTTATTCTCATCAATCTTGTCTCTAAAGATGCCAAGTAGATCTCTGAATCTTTTAGTGGTGCCCTGAGCTTGGAAAGTTTGCTTGGAAAGAGAGGTCCATTACTTCATTCTGGTTTTCTATGTGAAAGTAAGGATCTGTATGGGAATTTTCATTCTGGTCTGGCTGTGGAAGGGATAAACAGACTTCTGCCCAAAATAAACAGACTTCTGCCCGAGACTTCTGGACATAATGACTACTGAGTGGACGCTCTCAAACACTATCATTGTGAAGATATCCTGCGACACTTGTGGAGGGGCCATGGCCCAGTGGCAAAGCATCTGCTTAGCATGCAGAAGGTCCCCGCTATCTTCAGTTAAAAGGAACAGGCAGTAGGTGACATGAAAGACCTCTGGTTGAGACCCTGGAGAACTGCTGCCAATCTGAGTAGACAAGATTGACCTTGCTAGACCAATGATCTGATCCAGCATATGGCAGCTGCATGTGTATTCATGTGACTCCCTTCTTTGTTTTATGGGTCCACCCACTACTTTCTATTAGGACAAACCAAAATATCACAAAACATCTTGCACGCTTTTGAGTTCTCCAGGACTCTTCATTAAGCAAGGATGTTGGGAGAGGGAAGAGGCGGAGAAGAGAAAATACATTATTTTAGGGCCTAGAGGAAAAGCCTGAAATCTGCAGCCCGTAGCTGTCAAATGTGATACAGAATGCTCTGCAGATTCACCATGCACCATTTTTTTTCTTTACCTCTTTGCCCCAATTTCTTCATTGGTTTTTTTTTAAAAAATTGAGAATCCTGCTTGACAAAGAGCTGTAGAAAGCTTGAAAGATCACATCATGTTTTGAGACATTCTGATCGCCCCAGCTGCTGCTTTTGTGATTTTCCTGCAGATCGACAGAGTGACCTACAGCCTCTCTGCAAAGCGAATTGCTTGGTTGTCAGCAGCCTTGAATGAAGGAAGGGCGGAGAAGGCGCCTTTAAATAAATAAAGTTCGAGATAGACAAAGAATAATGGGAACCCTCCCTTTAGAGATGTTGACTTGTCCTTCTTATCATGTTATGTCCATACTATTACGATCTATCACTCTGTATTCCTTTTCTGATGCTTCACACTGAACCTTCCTGGATCAGACTTTGTTTTGGGACCTTGTGTGCCTCTCTGTAACTAAACCCCATGGGAGGTTTGAAGCTGCAACCTTTCTCATCATTCATGAACCCACATCCCTTCCTATCTTTTATGCAGGGGTTCACAGCTGAAAGATTTTATAAGAGGCATTTCTCTGCCACAGCTCATCTCCCTTCCCCACTCCTGTGATTTGGTTAGAAATGTTCTGCGTAAAATTTCCATTTCGTATACGCCTGAAAAAGTGAGACCTGACTCACAAATGCTTATGGTGGCATAAGCTTGGTTAGTATTAAAGGGGCCACTGGATTTCTGTTGTTTGCTAGTAGACTGACATGGTTATCCTTCTGAATAAGATGCTTCGGCGGCCCTGATGAGGGCAGGAATGTGGGATATAAATTCTGTAAGTGAGAAAATAACATAAATATGTATGTCACAAACCGATCTTCTTGGGTCTCTTGGGAAGGGGATGTTTTAGCTGTCAACCTGCTCAAGAATTTCTAGCTGATGAACTGTCTGTCTTTTAATCAACCAGTTTCTAAAGCTTAGACATACCTGCACATTCGCAGAGCCTCAATATGCAGTGCCTTTCTTAAGACATTGAAAGATCTCTGTAAATTAAGCTTAATAAGAAAAAGCTACCATTCATGCTTAAGAGACAAGCTGCTCAACCTGAAGCAGAGTTATACCTTTCAAAGTCCACTGAAGCGAGAAGGGTATAACTCTACTTAGGACTGAACTGTAGCTTTCTTTAAATATTTTTTATTCACTGTTATAGGAAGATACAAAATTAACTCCCAAGATATAGAATCACTGAGTTGGAAGGGAACTCCAGGGTCATCGTTCAACCCCCTGCCCAATGCAGGAAATTCACAAATACCTCCCCCCTCCACACCCACAGTGACTGCTGTTCCACACCCAGAAGATGACAAAAAACATCCAGGATCTCCAGCCAATCTGGCCTGGAGAAAAATTGCTTCCTGACCCCAAAGTAGCAATCAGCATTTCCCTGGGCATGTAAGAAAGGACCACAAGAACTAAGCACTGAGGCAACCTTTCCTGCCCTCCTTCTCATGATCTGCCTTTAACATGCTGGCCATGAAGTAAATGCTGTAATGAAAATAGTCTCTCATCAGTTAATCAACTAAAGTTTAAAGTTGATTAATCCATCAAAGATTTACAGCCCTAATTTTAGTCAGTGGATCATTATCAGACTATGGAAGAACTCCCTTCTTTCAGCAAGCCATCTATGTCATGATACGAAGTTATGCACCCATCTGATAGTGAGATACTTACCAAGGAGAGGAGGAAGTGGAGGCAGGCCCGGTAATTTAATCAGCCCCATTAATTTACCACCGATGACAGCAAAAAAGAAGAGGAACAAAATTCCAAAGAGGTTCCCACCAGGAAGACACTCTTGGCCTGTAATAGACCAGACTATGGCCCAGATCAGCACCGCAGCTACTCCTAGAAGAAGACAGGGATTTTTTTTTTAAAAAAAATGAAGCATCATAGAACATTTCTTAGGATGTCAGTGCACTTGTAGAAGTTTCATTGGGGAAGGCGATTTTTAATGGATGAAACAAAAATTGTGCTCATAGCATCAGTGCCATTTTAAGTTTCCCTAGTTGCTTCTTTTCTTTTTTTTTATTTAAGTTTTTATTTTAATTTCTGATAGCATATAAGGATAATACAGTTGCTTCTTTTCCTTCCCTTCTTTCTTCAAGTGCTTGCTTTCAGTGCCACCAAGTTATCTAATACCATCCCAATTGCTTGTTAACAATGGTTGCACGTAGGTGTGCAGGATCCACACTGCAGACCAGCACAGCTGCTATGCTGGAATCTGAACATGGTAAAGGGAGGCAGACAGTATTTAGATGTCAGAGGGGTCGGTACTTTGGAATTGCTCATGCTGCTTCCTGGTAAGCCATGGATGGGCATTGGAAAGCATAGGTGGAAAACCTGGATCTAACCGGGGGAAATTCCGGTTATGGAAATTCACAAATGCTAACGAGCGTTTATACTTAACTCCTCTTCACTGTGTGCAAAAGGATCTCAAATTCACATGACAATTCATCTTGTGATCATGGTCATTTAACTAGTGGTAACGTGATACAAAGATTCACACTGAATCATGCTGTCTCAAGATGTCCCATGAATGACCGGCATCTCATGATGCTCTCTGACAGGTAAATGTTGCAGACTGCCTTTGGCAGCCATTGTATGAATAGGCCAGTACTTTTGAAGTGATGACACTGCAACTTGGCAATTTAAAAAATTGTTTTAAATTAACTGGAGCTGAGAACTTCCATCATGAGCACTGAGCAGATCCATACCTGCTTAACATCAACAAAGCAGCTCTATCTGATATCTCTTTACCATTGAGTTTGCTCACCTGCCTTCCATAAGGATTGGCAGGAAATAACAATGGTAAAACTTCTGAAGGGTATTGGAGCGAATAATCAGAAGTAAAACTGGAAATCTCTATGAGGAATTTAGGGATGGGCATGAACCAAGAAACGAACTGCAGTACAAGTACGAACCAGGCCAGTTCGTGCTTTGTTTCGAACCGGTTCATTTGGTCACATAGTTCCTGAATTCAAAAACAAACTACCTTTTTTCCATGGAAATTTGTTTGGTTCGTTAGATCAGTTTGTTCTTCAGACAGCCTAGTGCTGATTCAATCGATTCCTAGGCAACGCTGGGAGCAGACTTGTAGAGAGCTCTAGAAACACTCATAGCAGTTGTCCATAGCTTGACTGGCAGCTCTGGCAGCCAACCACAGAGCTCCCATTCTTCTCTATGGGAGCAGATTGTATATATACCACAACTACACCCTGACTCAGCTGCTTTCACTTTGCAGCAGGAAGAGAGAGGAGTTAGTTGTTGTGTGAGAGCAAGTTAGGAAGAACTGCTCACTGCATGGCTGATATAAGGGGAGGCTAGAGCTGAGCTTTCCTGGGGGTGGCACCTGCTTTGGGGGGCTATAACTCAAGACATCCCAAATCTAATCTTCACCAAACTTGGAGGGCGGGTGGAGGAGAGCCTGCTGAAGACTCCCTGTGAGTTTGACCTCTCTAACTCACAAGGGGGCCTTTCTACCACCTCCCAAATTCCCAAACTGAACAAACCACAAACCAGTTCGGGAAATGGGAAGAGTTCATGAAAGTTTGTGGTTCATGTAATCAAACGAACCACCATGAACTACTGTTTTCCCAGTTTATGCCCATCTCTAGAGGAAGCCTTTTTAGCGCTTGGGAGAGTGCTACCAACATGATCTGTGCAATAAATGTACTTGGACTTGACTCTTTTCCCAGCACCGCTTTTGAGCCAGGTTCCTTAGTTACGCTAGGCATGGATCTTACTGATTTCAGTGGCTCATGTTTTTGGGATTATACTTTGGCAGAGGAGAAAGCCCCTCCCTCCTCCCTCCTCCCTCCCCCCTCTCTCTGCATGTGTTATTGGTCATAACCCAGTTTCAACACACACATCAGAAATGCAATCTCACTAAAATCCTTTTTTTTTTTTTGCAGTTTGCTTATGGGTGAGAACATTTAAGACCCAGTTTAAGAGCTCACATTTTTAAAACAAAAGCAAAGCCAATGAACTGAAGGTCAGACAGAACAAAACAAATGCGATACCACAAGGTTCTTATTATTTGCAGAAAGAACTTCAGTAGATTTTAAGGGGAATGGTTGAGGCCCTAGAGATGCTTTTTATTAACCACATTTATACCCCTGGTTTTGTTCAATAAAAGCTCAAAGTGACTTATATATGGTTCCAGGCAGTCTCCTTCTAGGCATAATACATGGGCAAACTTATATAGCTTCATCTGAACTATGTGTGTTCCTACAGTCTGTTTTCTGGGCCACAAAAAGCAGCAGATGCTCCATCTTTCCTGGTGACTCTAAGGGACAATTTACATCATCAGTATTCCATTCCTACTTTGGCCCCTAAGTGTGGTTTTCACATTCTGGAAGTTAATCGTATGTCAGTTGAAGGAGAGTCAACAGGACCCAACAAATTAGGGGCTCTTTTCATCACAAAGCGAGCATTCTTGTAAACAACTCCAATGCTGCTATTTCTTGTACTGGGTGGAATGTATCATTCTATCAAGCAACAGCAAGCTATGAGTAATCCAAGACAGCTAATTAAAGCCACTATGAAAAACAATGTGGCACTAAACAGATAAAGCCTCTCAATCCAGAGTTGGTTGGGCTAACTGCTTTGGATTGGAATTCTGGTTGGGCTAACTGCTCTGGATTGTAAAATAAGGAGGGAGGAACCAAACTGGCAGTTTTGGCTGACCAAAATACATTCCAGTTCAACTTGGTACAACACAATTTGTGCAGGTCTGTTTTGGACTGTGACCTGTTCTGAACCAAAGGGTGTGGTTTCTTTATTCTTATCCTTTCTTATACATACCGTACGTTATTGTTCTGGCAAGTATGCCTTGTGGAGGACAGGCGCATATCTGCTTCAGTCTGCCCGGTGTCTTTGATTCAGCCATGGGTTCTTGAGGTTGCTGCCCTGAGTTGTTTAGCAGAGCGGTTGTTTCTGTCTGTATATTCCCATCAACAGCTTTGGAATCTGAAAGACTGGCCTCCTGAATTAAAACAAACAGATTATTTTGTTGGTCTCTGCTGAGATGCCAGATACCGAAGGCTGTACTTCTATATGTATTTATTAGGAACCAAGTGAACTCAATGGCACTGATTTCGGATTAAATACTTACATGGTGGACCATAAAATGCATTAAATACTGCGGTGTAAATGATCATAGAAAGTCACAAAAAGAAAGCTAAAACTAATACAGAGCTTTTTTTGCACTTACGTCTCAATTCCTGGGAGCCTCAAGGTTTGTTTAATAAAGACAAAAAGAAAAAATGCCAAGTCCTCAAGGTGATCCCAGTTTTTTAAAAAAACACATGGAAAGCATCTGCTGAAGTCTAAGCAAATGCAGAACCTCTTCCCCTAGCCAGCAACTCCATTCTGTATCAACCATCACATTCAGAAGGAACAAAAGAGGCAAATTCTTTTCCCCACCCCCAAGCAAATCTGATTATCTGGCGCTGGGGCCAAATTGTGTGTGTGTGTGGTGGGGAATAGATATTTCTACCTCCTCTGCAAGAATGTCCTAGTGGCATCTGGCTGCTCACTTAGGAGCAAAAGTTGGGACTAGATGGACCCCTAGAACAGATATAGGACCTAGATGATCCAGAAAGTCATTTTCTCAAATTCTCAAGGAAGGAAGGGAGGGAGGGAGGGAGGGAGGGAGGAAGGAAGGAAGGAAGGAAGGAAGGAAGGAAGGAAGGAAGGAAGGAAGGGGAGATTGGACAGACCAAGACAATAAAGACTCCACTGTTGAACCAGGCAAAGGTAGGCTAGAGCTGAAGAGGCTCTAGAAGAGGCTAGAACTGAAAGGTGGGAACCAGTGTACTGTTGGTACACATTTGGGTTTACAGTATCACATACGTATGATTATAGTAATCTTTCAACAGGCCTGTAAGGCAGACCAGGATTATCTGAGAGAAGGGTTGCCATTCCCCAGCTGGGGGCAGGGAATCCCCTAGTTTTGTGGGCTCCTAGCCACTACTGGCCATATGGCCAGAGGAAGGAAATTCCCCTCCCAAACACTGAGGTTGCCAGAAATAAACACAAAATATCAACATCACCCAGAAGTGACATAGGCACATCGGTGACGTGGGGACACACACACACACACTCTGGTGTTTGGGCAGAACTCTATGGTTTGAGGCTGATTTTACAACAGAGTTTTGCCCAAAAACCAGAGTATAGCCCCAGACATTCCTATTTCACTTCCAGGTGACATAGGGACATTACAAGACATCACTTCCAGCTCCCGGAACGTCCCCCCATCCCTTTGCCAGCATTTCCGACAGACCTGGCAACCCTATCTGAGATGCAGGGGCTTGCCTAAGACTGCTAGTGGGTTTGCTGTCGAGATGAGATTGGAATCGGCAAATCTTCCTGATCGCACCTCAGCTGCTGTGCTACACTGGATTCCTGGCAGAGACAGAGAGGGTGTAAGTCCATGAGGGCTTGCAAAGCACCTTTCAGTCCTCATGAGATCGCTCTGA
The DNA here is from genome assembly GCA_029233225.1 of Lepidodactylus listeri. Lineage (NCBI taxonomy): Eukaryota > Metazoa > Chordata > Lepidosauria > Squamata > Gekkonidae > Lepidodactylus > Lepidodactylus listeri. The sequence goes on from JARCFY010000009.1 coordinate 29,393,522, forward strand.
CCGTCTCAAAATTAAAGGTGGCTCCAGAACTGGCACATCATTTCCTACCAACTCTGTTAAACCACCTGTTTGGTAGTCAGGTGTTGGCCAGTGTGGCTGCTGGAATCCACCAGGCTTAGCACGATGGATGCCAACCCTGTACAGTACCTTCAGTCCAGCTTTCAATCCTAGCTCCTCAAGAGGCACTCATTTCACCAGCCTAATTACTGGCCCATTTTCATTACTCTGAAATAAAGCTTCTCACGACTACAACCATTTCCGCGTCCCAAAACATACCTTCAATTTTTCCTTCTGTCAGTATAGATTCTGTCAAAAATGTAATGATGTCACCCTTCACTGGTTCGCTGAAAGTTTGTCAGGAGGTTTTAAAGCTCTGAAGTTTCAAAGTTCCCATTTTTAATCAATGATTTACCTGAGGGAAAGTTATTCAGCACATGTCTGTATGGCAAAGTGAGGCTTCCTGGGCAGAGTGTCCTCCCAAATGAAAAATGGCCGCCACCCAACGAAGCAGGCTTGCAGCAAGAAACAGAGGTAGGAAACTTGTGGGGAGGCTGGAGAACTGGGGGAGAGAGCAGGGGCAACATTCTGAGTGTGTCATACAGAGAAAGGGGAGTTCTGCATTGGTCCAGTCATCTCTGAGTTGCTCTGTATGAGTGTGAGAGAAAATCTGCATAATCAAATAACCTCTGTCACTGTTCTCTATCTCTAAAATGCATAATGTTTTGTACATTCTTAATATTTTCATTATATAACCTGTGTTGTAATGTGCAGTTAGGCTTACTTGCTCAAGGGTCAGCCCTGTAAGTGCTTTAAGATGATTTCCATGTTCATTTGATTTGCAGCCTCTGGTAACAGTAGACTACACTGTTTTAAGTAATACTTTCTCAGTTTTGGTTCTCTCTGCTTTGGGATAACAAAAGTGGGTTATACTATATGCTTAGCAACTTCCTGAAAAACTATTAAGATAAGAAGTACCTCACAGGGTGGATGAGTGCCAAACTACATGTTACATTTCACTCACATCCTCCCTAATCTACCACACCAACTTTCAGCAAGACACAGGTTCCAAGTAGGGTTGCCAATTCCAGCTTGGGGAATTCCTGGAGATTTAAGGGTGGAGCCTGGGGAGGGTGGAATTTGTGGAAGCAACTCAGCAGGGAAGTGATGCAATAGAATCCACCCTCCAAAGCTGCCATTTCCTTCGGGGGAAGGGTTCTCTGGAGATCTGTTGTAATTCCAGGAGATCTTCGAGTCCCACTTGGAGGTTCTTGGCTCTATTTCCAAGCTTGAAATTCAGCTGCCATGGCTTAAGCCCCCCCCCCACAAATGCTGTTTTCTTGACATGAAACAGCCATGAACTACCCCAAGAAACAGAAGTTTCTCCTATGGGACAAACAGCAGCTTCCTGAGTTAATTTCAGGTCAAGAAAATAGTGCAGGGCTGTTCAAGTTGCTGTTCAAGTTGCTGAAATTCCCCGTCTGTTCAAGTTGCTGAAATCTAATCTGTGTGCCCATGGAAACTGAGTTCCAAGCATGGCATATGTCTGACTGTGGTGGACCCAGGGAGGACCTGAAGGAAATGCATTGTATAGTAACATCATAAAGTAACATATGTAAAGTTCTTTCAAGTACTGAAACTGCAATATAAATGCAATCTGTTGACCCACCGCCTTGCCAATGTTGGGATTTGAGGGACTGCCTTGATGTGGTTTGTCTCATTTCTCCAAGATTGGGGACAGAGGGTGGCACTAGGGGAAAGGGTTTCACCGTGATACCCTTTGGTATATGGTGTCCCTTAAGGGGCAATCCTCTCCCCAATGCTATTTAACATCTTTATGCACCCCTTCATGCAGCTGGTGTGGAGGTTTGGGCTGGGATGTCACCAGTACACTGATGACACCCAGCTATATCTGTTAATGAGTGCTGGCCAGGGGACTGGAGGCCGTGGTCGGTTGTATAAACAGAGCTGGCTGAAACTAAATTTTTCAAAGATGGAGATCCTACGGCTGGGCTGGGAGGATGTGGAGTTGGGATGCCAACTTACAGCCCTTGATGTCCTGCTGTCATCTGGACCAACAGTCAAGACTCTGGGCATGATCCTGGATGCCTCCCTTTCAATGGAGACTCAGATCACAAATGTAGTTAAACTGGTGTTTTACCATCTGCGCCAGGTTAAGCACTTGGCCCCCTTCCTGTCTTCCCCTAGCCTCACCATAGTGATCCATGCAATGGTCACATCCAGATTAGATTACTGTAACTCAGTCTATGCAGGGCTACCCTTGAGACGGACCCAGAAACTGCAACAGGACCAAAATGAAGCTGCACATGTTCTGATGAGAATGTCTTTCAGATCCCATATCCAGCCAGTCCTCTGCCAGCTGGACTGGCTCCAGGTCAAACAGCAGATCAGGTTCAAGGTTTTGGTATTAACCTTCAAAGCCCTATATGGTTTGGGACCAGCATATCTCTCCTTGTATGTCCCCCAAGAGCATTACGCTCCAGTGATAAGAACCTTCTAGCAATCCCTGGTCCAAAGACTGTCCAGCTGTCCTCGACCAGAGCCAGGGCCTTTTCAGCCCTAGCTCCAACCTGGTGGAATGCTCTTCTGGGTGAGACACAAGCCCTGTGGAACTTGATGCAGTTCCGCAGGGCCTGTAAAATAGAACTGTTCTGCCAGGCCTGTGGTTGAGGACACGGATGGGTTTCCATCTCAGATTGGCCTCCCTTACTTCTCCTTTCCCCCTTCCCCTCCCCTCCCTTCTATCAGATAGCTGTTAAGATAACTACCCCCCCCCCCGGGGAAGATTTTACACCACCTAATAGTGAAACATGCTACTTGTGTTTTATGCTATTTATTGTATTTTAATTGTATTTTGAATTGTTGATATTTTAATTACATAATATATTTTTAGAAATGATGTTACCTACCCTGAGCCGTGTTTGCCGGGGCAGGTGGGCTATAAATCGAATAAAATAAATAAATACTACATCGCCACCTGTGGCTTATGTGATGCAATGGAATTTCTCTGAAATCAAAAACATGAAGTAAAGGATCTTGCTCCTAGAAAGTAGACAGCCAGATTCTAAGCATGTTAGAATCAAGTCCTATTGAGCTCAGAAGGCTTTTTACTTTGCCCATGATGTGGGATTTTTTAAAGGGCAAAGTTATCTAGGAAAGGGGGAATGTGTGTGTTTAATGTATCAGGGGGGAGGGGCTGCTGCAAGGGAGAGGAGGCTGAACTGTTTCTCCTATGCCATTTTCCAGGGGCAAAACAATAGGTGATATTTACCCTGCAGGTGAAAACACATGGGGATTTTATCAGGAGAATGTTTAAGCCACCCCCCCATCCAATGTTGTGGCTCAGATACAAATAGGAAGGTCCTGTAGATGCATCGGAAGGAAGGAAGGAAGGAAGGAGGGAAGGGAAGGAAGGGAGGGAGGGAGGGAGGGAGGGAGGGAGGGATGAAGGAAGGAAGGAAGGAAGGAAGGAAGGAAGGAAGGAAGGAAGGAAGGAAGGAAGGAAGGAAGACACCATGGGAGGGAGACACCATGGAAGGGAGTTCCAGATTACAGATCTCCTGGGTCACATGGATGCTTGTTCCTAATGCCTACATCCCTTTGAGAAAAGACGAACAAACCTAAATTTTTTAAATACAGTTGTAAAAGATCACAAAACAAATACCTTTGCTATGTGATGTGTGGGAAGAACGTCGTTGCTGATACTAGCAGAGGATGCTCTGTCCTCAGTCTCTGCCACCAGGTCGTCTGCTGCCATCTTGCCCACGCTAAGATATAAAAAAGGATTTGCTAATTAACAAACTGACTTTTCAGATGCCAGATTTTCACCCACCAACATCCAGAGATTTTGCAGCAGCCACAAGGGTTTTGTGCTTTTTTAAAAATCACTTTCCTCTCCAAAACTAAATGGCGGTTCCTTGCTTATGCCTTGGCCGTATGATCTAGATAATTTTTGAAGGTTTTTATTATAGGAAAGGGCAAATCCATGCTTTGTTGTGTCAAAATAAAGGGAAGCACGTGGTTATCTAGCAGGCAGTCCAAGCTTTGCATAAGCTCGGCCATTTATTTATTCTGAAAGATTTTATGCTGCTTCTCCAACTCAAGATGCTTGATGCAGAGTATGAGATTTAAAATGATAATCAATAATTTGACAATTCCATATGAGTAGCGAACGTAATAATGTAAAATCTAGCAGGAGTCAACCCCCAAAAAGCAGAATGTCATTAAGCAAGGACTAAACACCTATTTATTTTATGCTATTTTTATTAATGCTCTCTAAACTCTAGGCTTCTAAAGGTATAAAAATAACCAAAGCTGGTAAGCTTTTTCAAAGTTCATAACGATGACATCAGCACAGAAAAGACTCTGGTCTCCATACATATAGATATGATTGTCTGTAGGTGTGAAAACCTGAGAAGGGCTTTCTGAGAAGATCTTAGAACATCAGAAACCCAGCCATATCTATATATCTAATAGCGAAGGCGCCCCCTGCGTGCGGATATCTAAATCTGCACCAGGGGGCACCTGGGGGGGCAGGGAGATTTTTCTGCACACCTAGGAGACTCCCCCCGTTCACAGAAAAATCCTAAAAGTTAAAAAAAACTGGGGGGGGGGATATTTAAATTTCCCCCAAAGTTAAAGAGAACTGCTCTGGGAACAGCTCTGGGAACTGCTGCAGGCCCGGCAGCTCTAAGCGGGGGCGGGGGGGGGGAGAAATAGGTCAGGCCTGGTGGCTCTGTGCCACGTGGGCCTCACCAGGGCAACCGGGGGTGGGTGGGGGGGAGAGGAATCCTTACCTTGGGCTGCCGCTCCACTGAAGCTCCTTCTCTCCTCCTCCCCTCCCTGCGGGTCCCATGGGTCCACCTCTTGTCTATATATCTAATTCCCAAGTGGCCCCCCCCGCGTGCAGATACTTAAATCTGCGCCAGGGGGGCACTTCGGGAGCAAGGAGGGGGTTCTGCAGATGGGGGGTGATCCCCCCATTTGCAGAAAAATCTAAAAACTTAAGAAAAATTTCGGGGGGATATTCAAATCCCCCCAAAAGTAAAAAAGCGTTCCCTGCGCACGGACTTACCTGAGTGGCGGCAGCAGAAGCAACGGACAAGTGGCCGGGCGGTGGTGGTGGGGGTCTGCGGCCGAGCCACTGGCTCAGAAACGAGGGAGGGGGGAGGCAGCGCAACGGGCCTCAGGTCTAGCTACGCTGCCGACTCTGGAAGGGGGGAGGGGCCGGGGAGGGGGGAGGTGGAGAACGGGGGGGGGGAGAAGTGGCGGCCCGAGCAGTGCTTGGCCGCTCAGGCCTGGGAGCTGGGGGTGAGTGGGCCGGGGGAGGGGGCAGGAGGGAGGGAAATGCCGGGGCCGAGTGGCTTAACGCCACTCGGGCCCGAGCTAGAGCGGGCCAGGGGGGAGTGCCTCAGCGAGCGGCGGTTCTTGCCGCTGCCACCGATTTTCGGGGGGAACGGGGAGAGGGAGGGGAGAGAGGCTCACCTGCCCCCCCCCGCGAGTATCGCGGGTCCACTGGCTTGTCTATATACTAATAGCCAAGTTGCCCCCTCTGTGCGGATATCTAAATCTGCATGGAAGGGGCACCTGGGGGGCAGGGAGATTTTTCTGCACACTTGGGAGACTCCCCAGATGTGCAGAAAAATCTAAAAAGTTTTAAAAACTATATGGAGATATTTAAATTCCACCAAAAGTAAAAGCATTCCCTGAGCATGTGCAGGGAACGCTCTGGCTGTTGCGGGGGGGGGAGGTTTGGCAGGCCTGGCGGCTGTGAGCCACTCAGGCCTCGCCATTGCCTGCACAGGGGGGAAGGAGGGAGAAGGCTTGGCAGGGCTTGCTGCTGCTGTTATCATTGCCACTGGGGAGGGGGAGGGGATGGGAGAAGGCTTGGGGAGCCAGCGGCTGTGAGCCACTCAGGCCTCGCTGGTGCTGGGGGGGGGGGGAGAGAGAAGGCTTGGCAGGGCTTGCTGCCGCCGCCACTGAAAAAGGGTTGGGTGGGAGAAGGCTTGGTGGGGCTCACTGCTGCTGGGGAGGGGGTGGAAGAAGGATTAGTGGGCTTTGCTGCCACCGCTGGGGAGGGGTGGGTGGGAGAAGGATTGGGATATTACCCCCGTATCGTGGGTTCCCCTTCTTGTCTTATATAAAAGTCTAACATATTGGTACTTTCCAGCTCTCCCATTAGCTGTGCTGTGTGCTCCATCAGCCATTGGCCCATCAACCGCCACTCAAGAGTACTTGTGTGCCATTGGCTGGGGGCTGGGTCCATGCCTCTCACCCGCCCACTGCCAGCCTGGCCACTATTCCCTGACAGAATAAACTGCCAAAATGGCTGTCTCTCCTGATGAAGACGCTTCACCTCCTCCTGCTGCTAGGCTCACTTTCGCTTTAGTGGCTGTTGCTAAGCAACCAAGCTTGATTCTATGAGTAGTGGAGGCCCTTTCCAGGCCTATTTTGGCCCTTGAGAAAAAACTCACTGGGGCCCGTCCTGAGTCCTAGGGTTGCCAGTTCCAGGTTGGAAAATTCCTGGAAATTCTGAGGTGGAGTCTAAGGACAGCAGACTTTGGGGAGGGGAGGGGCCTCAGCTGAACAGAATGCCATAGAGTCCACCCTCCAAAGAGAGGGGGACAGAGATCTGTTGTCTGGAGTTCAGTTGTGATACCAGGCAATCTTCACGCCTCACCTGGAGGTTGGCTACCTGACGCCTGCCAGCACCTTCTGGGTGACTTGATGACACCTGACTGGCATGACAACTAGGCCTGGCTTCTTGCTCCTGTTCACCTCCAGCAGCCCCTCTATTTTTTTAATATTTAAATTAAATATTTAGAAGAAGAGATTGGATTTATACCCTGCCCTTCACTACCCAAAGGAGTCTCAGAGTGGTTTACAATCCGTTTCCCTTTTCCTCCCCACAAAAGACACCTTGTGAGGTAGGTGGGGCTGAGAGAGTTCTCTTGAGAACTGCCCTTGAGAGAACAGCTCTGAAAGAACTTATGACTGACCCAAGGCCACACCATCAGCTGCATGTGGAGGCGTAGGGAATCAAACCCTGTTCTCCCAAATTAGAGTCCATGCTCTTAACCACTACTCCAAAACGGCTCTCAACTAGAACAGCCAGTGTGGCATAGCAACTAGCACTTCAGAGCAGGGTCTGCCAGACCCAGGTTATTGCTGTGGAAGCTGAGTGGGTGATTTTAGATCAATCACAGACTTTCAGCCTAACCTACCTCACAGGGTTGTTGTGCAGATCAAAAGGGAGAGAGAATGATGTAAACTGCTTTGGTCCCATAGCGGAGTAAGACTACTGTTCCTCCTGGGGAACATCTGTTGCCAATCTCCAGGTGAGGGCTGGAGATCATTCAGAATTACAACTGCTCTCCAGATGGCAGAGATCAGTTCCCCTGGAGAAAATGGTGGACTCTGTCTCATTATACCATGCCGAGGCAGCCCCTCCATGACAGCCAGTGTGACGTAGCAGTTAGTGCTTCAGGGCAAGGTCTGCCAGATCCAATTTGTTTACAATAAATCGTAATGTGTGGCTGTTAGGATTAAATTGTCATTGGTTTGTATGCACCTCACCTCCACCCTGGGAATTTGTTAAAAGTACTTAATTCAGACATCAGAACAAAACATCTGTTACAAAACGGAAAGTCTCCAGTCTTGTCACAGTGGACAAAGGTGTCTGTGCATCTCCCCCCCCCCCCCCCCCCAGATTCTGAACTAAGGTAGACATTAACTTTCGGACATTAACTTCACCCAATTAATAAAGGGTCAGTGAACTAGAATATCATGGCCCATTCCAGTTCCTGCCTGAGAAACCCTCTCTCCTTGTCTTCCCTTCAGGAAACAGCTCAATCTAGGTAGGCAGGAAAAGGAGGAGATGCAAGCACATAAGCAAAGGGGGAAATCTATGTATGGTTTGTTCAGTTCATTCAGGACAGCTGAATGAACCACAGAGTGCATTGATTTAGAAAGGAAACAAGAATGTCTGATCCTACCTTGTATAGCTGCAAAGCCCTTTCCCAAAAGCATGCAATCATTTATCAAGTTAGTTTGCTAAAACGGCTGCCACGTCAGTTTAGGCGAGGCTGCAGCAGCACCTCCTGAGCCAGAAAACAGGGCCCGTTCCCATTCATACAATGTCAAGATTGTTCTATTATATTAGTAAAGAACAAGGTGGTTTTGTTTAATGATGGCGATAAGGTGGTTTGCTTTCCAGAAGCCAAGTGGCTGAAACAGGTGAAAAGCCTTCATAAGAGAGCGTTCGTGCTTTCCTCCCGCACACTGCGGTTCCATGGTGTATGCGCACACATCTCATAGATGCACAGCATGCATGTACTGCAAGTTTATACAGGTACGTAAATAGTGTACACACATCATTTTGGACAATCTTACACAAGGGCCGCTTGCTTCCTCATTGGTGGTAGGAACTGGTTCTGTGCCACCAGTCACACATGAAACTTTCTATACAGTGCAAGAAAACTGGCTCTCTCAGAGTTTTTATGTGCCACAAATATTTTTCAGTGGCTTGTGTGGGCAAGTAAATTATCTTTTGAAAATGCATTTGGAAGGCAAAAAAGTGGGTGGATTGCATTCACGTGGTATGTTGGCTCCTGACACAGTTACCAGTTATTGTCACCAAAGCTTTTGCAGATTCATTATACCAGAGTTCTAATTTATTTATTTCCTTGTTTGTTTAGGAGACTTGTAATGCTGCCTGTCCAGACCTGCTCAAGACAGCTCACAACTAAAATGCAGAACAAGGCAACGCACACGAACATCTGACATCTAATCCACCATGATCCTAAATACATGCTACACATTTGTTAGTCAGTAGCCCTACAAATGTACCAGAGCCTCAAGCATCGCTTGTGAGGAATGTCACTCTCACTGGCCGAACTTAAAGTTTGACTCAAAAGCTTCTGTACTGTAGAAATAATGGGGGCCATCACATTAGGTTGCCTCCAGGTGCTTTGAAAGTGACTGCCCAGGAAAGTCAGGAGAAATTTCTGGAGACACCAAAGAATTTCTTGCCATGCAGGATTAGCCTAGGAATGAACTGTGAATGAACATTCCAAAGAATGCCACAAACCCTTGCAAGGTGGGCCAGTTCAGGACGCATCACCTTCCTTTGCTGGATAAAGGTGCTGGCCTTGGCACAGGGTCTCTAGAGCTTGGCCTTATTCTTAGCAATGCTACCACAGATTCAGAAAGGGTAGGCGTGCTGGTCTGAAGCAGCAGAACAAAGTTTGAGTCCAGTGGCACCTTTTAAGGCCAACGAAGTTTTATTCAAGGTATCAGCCTTCGTGTGCTCTGTGCATGCTTATACCTTGAACAAAACGTTGTTGGTCTTAAAGACGCCCCTGGACTCCAACTTTGTTCCAATGCTACCAGACCTTTTCCGCCAATTCGCCCATCCTGCTCGCAGCAAACGCACAAAAGATGCCCTCCTTTCTTTCCAAACACATGCAAAAGATACAAGAGCCGGCAAGTCTCGCTGGAAAGCACCCAAGGCGCCAACTCCAGCGTTCCTAAAAAGGATTATCCAAGGCATCCGATTTTCTCTTGCTTTTCGTCAGCTGGTGAACCGAGACGACCGCGCTGCTTGCTTGCATACCGACACCCACAGCCCGTCCCATTGGTTTGGAACAGCGACGTGCCCGCAAGATCACCCCCCGGGCGGCGCGAATCCCAGGCCCAACGAGGCTTTGCATTCCCAGGGCTGCGAGGTCGGTTGAATGGTGCGAGCACGTGTCCGCTTTCCGGCCGCGGGGTGGAAACCCAGAGGAAAGAGGGGAGGAGCGGAAGATCCTCACCGAGCGCAGGCGAGCCCTCAGGCGCTGCGGAGCACTCGTGGAGGCCTTCCGGGGATTGCTGGAGAGCCTCCTGCCGCTGGCTCCTAACTGTTGCCGGGGGCAGCAAGAAGAGTCCCTCCTGCCAACCCGCTCCGGCTGCGGCGGCAAAACAAGCGCACAGAGATCCGGCCCCGAGGCGCCCTTTTCGCTCCAGCTCCTTTCTCCAGCCACGTTGGAGGCCGCGCCGGCATGGATAACGGTCCCTCCCTAGTCCCTGCCCGGGAGCTCGCCGGTGGGGGTGGGAGAGAGGCTTGCATGCTATAAAGATTTACCTGGGGAGTAAGATCCGGTGAATGTAGCAGGAAAACCTTCCGAGTAGACCTGCACAGGATGTGCATTGTAAGGCTGCGATCGCTAGAGTCCCCCCCCCCCCCCCCCCTCGCCCCCTCCGGAATACAGTGCTACAGGCTTCTGAAGAAATAGGCTTCACGGTGGGCGGCAGCTAGAGTTGTCAGGTCCCCCTCGGCCACCGGAGGAGGATGTAGGGTTGTCAGATCCAGATTGGGAACCGCCTGGCGATTTGGGAAAGGAGCCAGGGGAGGACAGGGACCTCCACGCGATGCAATGCCAGAGTCCACACGCCCCCTCCCCAGTATCCACTTTCTCCAGGAGAACTGATCTCTGTAATCTGGAGATGAGCTATAATTCCAGGGGATCCCCAGGTCCCACCTGGAGGTTGGCATCCCTATGAAACATAAAGGGGTGGACCGAAATGGCCCTTGCCCAGGGAACTTTTGTTAGGGTGCAGGAAAGAAAGATTTCCTCCTCCTCCCCCCCCCCCCCCCCCCGACAGCAAGAGACTAGTAGGTATGGACTTTAGTTCATTTCATACCAGGAGAGCTGTAGTTCCTGATCTCCTTCAGTGGCTTTTTGACACGGGGCCCTACAGCTGTCTTTACTTGCGCTAGTCCTAGGCCTGGTTACAGTGGTCATTTGTTGATATCTGCTTTCTATTTGAGTACATAAAACCTGTTTTTCTAGCCTTACTAAAGAAAAATTATTCTGCAAGGAGACATTGTTTTGTGGATGGAGGAAAATATGATTTTAAAAAATTCAAACCCAGTAGCAGCTCCCATACTTCATTTGAAGTAAAAAAAAAAAGTTTTAAAAGAGTACCTTTTCTGTGATTAGGAACCCTAATGGGGGCTACAAACTTGTATATTTGTTAATTGTAAAAGTATTGGTTTACTGTATAATAAAATGGAAGAAACAAAGCTTTCAATTTACAGAGGGGGGGTTACAGTAGAGGAGGGGAAAGTTACATTCACATTGGGGAATTTGGGAACCAGCTTAATAAACCCATATTGTACCTACTGGCTTCACTTAATTCTTTATGCAGCTCCACAAATCCAACAAGAAACCCCTAAAAATTGTTATTTCAGATACTTCAGATGCTTCTTAAGATGTTAAGAGAGTTACAAGAAATTAAAATATGTGTGACAAGTACATACATGACTGGATAAATGTTCCTAGCATACACACCCACAAAAGTTTCATGTTATGTTATACAGCAGAAAAGCCAATGCACAAATCACTTGCTTATTTGCCTCCCCCCCCCCCCCATATTGAGCACATAAGTATTACTTCAATTCTACAGCATTTGGAGATCTATAAAAGTAAACATTGGGGAAAAAACAAAATAAAAAGTACATTTTAAAAACACACAAAAGGGTAAAAAGGTTATCTCCTAATACAATATGATTAAACACTAGTTTAGACAATTTGCATATAGAAATCAGAACTAACTACAAAAAAGAAATCTGTATCTTGGGATATAGAAAAACAGAGCAGTAACCAGAGAAAAATATAGCTTTATAGGATGGGGTGGAATTGGTAAAACACTGATTTCACAATATAAATCTCCCTAACCTCCAGGTGAAGGAAAGTGGCAGAATCCACATAAGAGACTTACTTTGAGATCATGTACATGCAAGCATCCCTTGCAAAACAGAACTTGAATTTCCTTGCATGACTAAGTTAGTGACTGAGAAAATTCCCATATATATAGGAGTGGAAGAGAAACAAGATAGCACGTGTGGTGTCTAAATCAGCAACAAAAACTCAAGATATTAATTTAACCTCTTAGGGTTCATGGTTAGTAATGAGAAGCTCCATTATGTTTCATTTTTCAATAGAAACTAGCCAGTGTAACTCTACTTCTATGAAGCCCAGATCGAGATATCTGTGGGTTTGTCATCAGTAAAGGGGAAAAAAGTTTATTAGCGGGGCACCCATTTTTTCAGATGAACTCATGAGGTCCAGCACTGGACAAGTAAATAGAGGGAGGCTATTCCACAGTTAAGATTGCCAAACGGCCTGGAGAAAAATGTCCTGCCCATTTAATAGAGGCTGTATGAGATGTTATTTATCAGAGCTTAGAGTGCTCTGCAACACTGCATGGTCTGGACCACTGAAGAACAACAGATAGGGAGAACTGAGAATTTGCTTAACTCAAATTCTCCTACTATTTGTTTGCCCCACAGTGGTGCAGGAACCACCCCTTAGGTAGAGTCTTTGTTAGACCAGGATTGGTAGTTGGCTGTACTTGATAGTTAATTATTATCTTTGTCTGAGATACTAACAACTGGCTCTAGTGAAAAAAATGGGCGGAGCCTTCTTGACCAGACCAGGCCACTTCTGTTTTCTACAGAAGAACTTGCTTTCTGGTGCTCGGAGAGGAAAGAAGTCTTTGATTTGGACCACTGCTGGGTGAACAAATAGAAAAATTAGTCAGATAAGGAAATTCCCTGTTTCTCCCTGGGGCACAAAGTAATTGTGCTTGAAAAACAATGTGACATCCTTGTTGCAGCAGACGAGCAGACTTGAGGAGAAAACATGCATTCTGAGCAAGAAATCAGAGACAAGGGGGCCTTTCATATGCAACAGACTGATGGTGTGGAAAAGCTGACAGGAATGAAGGCGCTAACACCCATCAACTAATGGATCAGCCCCAAAGAGTCCCATCATTTTAGTAATTAAATATGATTTGGGCTATGGCTGTTGAAATGCAAGCAGCTTCTCCTTTCCACTCTCCATTTACCAGATGCAAATGGAATTTTTGACACAAAGTCACAGGCTCAAACCACCATCTGTGATGAATGTATTGCCAGTCACGCAGGCCGTCTGAAATAAAACATGAGCAAAATGAGGATGGGTATAGTTAAAGAACACATTGTTCAAGTCATAATAGACAAATTAAAGGAAATAGCATAATAAAAGTAGCAACAACTAATACTGAAGTGTTCAGGAGTTAATTTATTTCTGAATAGCAAATGTTCTGAATAGCAAAGACTTGACGGCTGGTGCAGCAGAGTGTTGGACTAAGATCCCAGAAACCTGGGCTCAGATCCCCACTTCTACCATTGAGGTTCATGAGGTGATCTTGAGCCCATCACAAACCCTCAGCCTGGCCTACCTCTCAGGGTTGTGATGAGAGAATGGGAGAAGGGAAAACAATGTTGAAAGCCGCTTTGAGTGCCTGCTGGGGAGAAAAGTGGAATATAAATAGCAATTGCAAATTTTGAAAAAAAAATCTACAACTTTAATTATGATGGCTGTGGTTCAGGAGCAGTGGAGGTGAAGCAATCACTTCACCATGCTCATTTTGGAAAAAAATTGTGTTCTAGAATCAGCAGGAATTTGTGGAACTCATTGCCACAGGATATGGTGATGGCTTTAAAAGAGGATTAGACAAATTGTTAGAGGATATGTCCATCAATGGCTTCTATTTGTGACGACTAAATAGCAACTGTTCGTTAGTTTTAAATCCTATGAATAGTCCTCTAATCTCCAAAGATAGATGGTATTATGATGGATTTGACAAAGATAAATGGTATTATGATGAATTTGGAAGAGATGGATGACCTATAAATGGAAGTTTGATATGTAGACTTCAGTCCTAGATGAAGGGATTGTTGAATTTTGGAATGAGATGAGACTAAAGCATTTGATCGATATCATACACCTTTGAGTGTAGAAAGGATTGATGACAAATTATCAAGGATGTGTTGGAGGTGTAATGGAGTTACTAGATCTTTTATTCTTATGTGGTGGAATTGTGACAAGGTCAGGCAAGTATTGTGAAAGCAATTGTGAGGGGGTTCCATAAAATGACCGGATATAGAACAGCAATAGCAGATTGGATACAGAACAGGCAAAACTGTCTCTTCTTGCCAAATTATGGGAATGTGATTCTATGGAACACATTCTCTAGAACAGACTTTTCTGCAGGGACATGCAGTAACAGATAATAATCTACATTTTGGTCTTTTCACATTCTCCACATTCTTCATGTAGAAAATGCAGTGTTTGAAATCTGAGAAGTAGATGCCATGTTAAATTCCCTCATTGTTCACTTGCTTCCAATAATCAGGTAATTTACCTGGCTGTCCTGGATTAGGCATCGTATAATGGATGTGTTTATACAGTGACTTGTACCTAGCAGCACGCCTTCAGGATATTATGGAATAAACATTCAGTAGGGGATGAGTTAAGTATATGTTTCCCATCTATCTTTCATCCACTCCTGGCTGCAGCTTCCACAGCTGCTTTTCAGTCAAAACAATGAGGAGAAAGTTACACTGACCCTCATATATTATGTAGTTAGGTAGAAGCTACTTTACCCATCAAAACTTATTTGACCTGAAGGACCAAGTTCACGTGGAGCTCTTCTAAAGCCTATGGGATACTTTATGTGTTATTTGGGTGTATACATTTTTTGGTACTCATGTCAAAAACAGCTTGCACACTGTGAAATGCCTTGTGGGGTAACCACTATGTGCTTTTTTTTTTTTGCTCTGGATGTTGATGGAAAGTTGATGGATGGTGGTGGAAAGCACCATCGAGTCACAGCTGACCTACAGTGACCCTGTAAGGTTTTCAAGGCAAGGGAGGTTCAGAGGTGGTTTGGCATTGCCTGCTGCATCACAAACCTGGTATTCTTTGGGGATCTCCCATCCAAATACTAGCCAGGGCCGACCCTGCTTAGCTTCTGAGATCTGATGAGATCAGGCTAGCCTGAGCTATCCAGGTCAGGGCAGTTGCTGGATATGTCCGTTTTCACTCTGGAGTTGATGGATACAGCTGTTGAATCCAGAGTGAAAATTACCTTCGTCCACTTTGTATAAGAGAATACATACTTTTTTCCCCTGGATATAAGTAACATATTTCAGCTATTGAAACAGTAACATCTGCAATGACTCTTAAAGTGAGCACGTAACTTTCAACCATCAGGAGATCATATAGCTCCAAAAATATCAGGAGACGTATTCTACATGATGGGCACTGATGCATTTGCACACATGCCTCTGTGTATTTAACTAGATTATTCAATGAATCACATGTTATGATACAACTAGGCTTAAAAAGTGATTGGCTTTGATATCATAGAAGACACACTGATAATGTTGCCAAATTTCTCCACAATCATCTGTAAAATATACAAAATCGAAGTGTCTATGATACTATAAGAGTCAAGAACATTTCCCTTTAAACAGAACAAAAAATGTTTCATCAATGAAGATGAAAGATACTGTTGAAGGTGTTTCCCCCATTTTGTTTTTCAGACACACAGTCGAGTCCGACTCTTCGCGACCCCATGGACCACATCACGCCAGGCCCTCCTTATCTTCTGTCCTGTTACAGAGTTTGCTTAATTTCATGTTTGTTGCATTGATGACACTGTCTAACCATCTCATCCCTTGCTGTCCCCTTCTTCTTTGGCCTTCCATCTTTCCCATCATCAGGGTCTTCTCCAGTGAGTGCTCCCTTCTCATTTGGTGGCCAAAGTATTTGAGCTTCAACTTCAGTATCTGGCCTTCCAGGGAACAGTCAGGGTTGATTTCCTTTAGGATGGACTGATGTGATCTCCTTTGCAGTCCAAGGGACTCTCAAGAGTCTTCTCCAGCACCATTATCCGAAAGCATCTATTCTTCGGTGCTCGGCCTTCCTTATAGTTCAACTCTTGCAGCCATACATCACTACTGGGAATACCATCGCTTTGACCACACAAACTTTTGTTGGCAGGGTGATGTCTCTACTTTTTATTATGCTGTCTAGGTTTGCCATTGCTTTCCTCCCAAGGAGCAGGCCCCATATGAACTCTTTAAAAATGAAGAGCACTGATGGATTAATATTTGACATTTTGACATATTGATAGATTAATATTTGATGTATATGTGCAGGAAAAGCTGAAGGCAGACAAGCCACCAATACGGATGCTGTATCATTGTATTGTTACCTAGCATCCTTAGCAGCTCCTTGCTCTTTCTTAAAGAAGCCGGACCTAGATCCCTTTGCTATACTTCTCCTTGCCGGGTGGCATTGTGGAGACAATGAACTTAAACAGGAATTGTGTGTGCACTCAGCGTTTGCACTCAGCTCTGGAGTTCAGCTGCTACTTTTATTTAGCTTCCTCATCAAGAATAAGGAAGCCAGATCTGAACTCGAGTGGAGTCAAACCTTAAGTGTATTAATCAGATTATGTAGAATCATTAGGGCTGAGGCCATATCCAAAGCCAAAAGCGCTGTAAGTTATTTAACCATTAAGGCTTCCACCTGTAAACAATTAGTTACAGCCTTAGAAGAGATGTTTGTAGTCCAGAGAGACCAAACTGACTAGGTCCTTAACACATAGTAGCATTGAGTTGGAAGACTACTTTCAGGTGACTGTTTTCTCATGAGGTTTGTATACTACACCATGTTCCTGCTCAAGGCCTTTTGGACATCTCATTGCTGTCCCTGGCCTCTACTGTCCCTGATACAAAGACTGCTACAGGCACATGCTGTTCTCAGCACTGAGAAAACAAACAAACAATCCCCCTCAACAAATTTTAATAGAGAACAAGCCTTGGTTGATTGTTTCAGGAACTAGGGTGGAGAGGAGAAGTTCAGAAGCTTTTCTCTCTTAATATGAACATTTTTTCTTAGATAAATAATACATTGTGTTAAAGTTATCCCTTCCCCTCTTGTGCCTGGCCATGCTCTCAGTTGTAGTAGCTAGAGGGTTTGTGTGTCTACCGTCCAGAGCATTTAAGCATGCTGACATTAATCTTGAAAAATCCATTGTAAGCATCCACTGTAAGTGGGTGGCAAAACTGGGTGGGTCAGATGGTTGGAATCTGGATTGCAACTGCTGAGGGGGGCAAGAACAACATTTACCAGAAATGTACATTCTAAAAAAAAAATCTAAAAAGGGAAGATGTCACAACACAGATTAAAAATCCTGATTTTGGGGGATGGGTGAAAAATATAGGGAGGGCAAATCAGTACTCTAAAGGGAGGCAGTGTATCTGCTGGTATCTGCTGATTCCCTTAGATTTCCCTCCACTTTTTTGCCGCCCCTGGTAGGTCACTCCCCACCCATATTGAGGTCATTCCATCCACTCTGCACCTTCCACAATCCTCCCCCCTTCATTGGTGTACAAGCTTAATTTTCCTCTTGTTTTTAAATTCTTAATTTTTTTAAACAAGGGCATGAGTCTAGCAATATGAGGCTATTGCTAGTCTCAGATTGCTGAATAATTTTTTAAAACAACAACAACAAAGTGTATGTGGGGGGGACAGACCATTTTGGCAGTCTCTGGAAGCCTGACATTAAAATGGCAGTTGAGCCACATGGACCTTCTGCGAACTGGCAAACTTAAGAATAGATCGGGATTGATCCATTTGGAGGAAGAGCGCAATCTGCACAGGACAGGCTTTTAAAAAGTGCCAAGATTATGACCAGTGTGCAGGATCAAATTAGAGAATCACAAAGAGAAAACTACACAAATTTGCAAGGAAGGGCAGGAAATTAGCGTCACTATGAAGCTGTGCTAGGGCACTGGCAAAAATACTGGCACCATTTTTTCAATTTAGTGGCACAAGACTAAAAAAGCTCTCCAGGGCTTCTGCCTGAGGACTCCTCCCCCATACAAATTGCAGCCCTGTACAAAGTGTGGTGGAGTTGCAGCCAACTTTGCACAGGCACATGCACACACACATGTTGCCAATGATTACAAGTTGCAGTGCCATTGTCAATGGGTTTTACTGTGCATTCTGTACACTCAACATGTTCCCCCATATGTGACTCTTTCCAATTTTTCACAGTGACCGATAACAGCGGAGAATCCCCTAGTGCTTAGCAATATTGAAAATGAGGCCTCACAGCTGCTTGCCAGTTTCAGGAAAAGTCTGGTCAGTTTCAATAGTGGTTCCCCTTTTGCCTGAATTCTTTTCTCTGTTCCCTTTCATTCAACCAACTAACTCTAAAACGCATGCACAAAACCGGAACCAAGAGGATTTAAATGGAAGGTGCTTGCTGGACACTACTGCGCAGCTGCAATAGGGCAATTGTGTAAATTTAAAAAAAACCTTTGGACACAACCCCCCACGTCACAAGTGACATTCTACCCCAATTTAGAAAAGTATATTTTTAAAATTGTAGCTGCAGAATAAATACACCAGAGAAAAAAGAATGGTGTGTAAGGTGGGCACAGAATCCGAAGTCCTGATTAAAGGCTTACTGCTATGAAAATCTGCAGTAAGATGTGCGTGCGCAGTGGGCCATGATTGGAGAACAGCACTCTTTCAAAATCAGCAATAGATGTTTCACATTGTCATTTGAATACAACAGTGCCATCTGCTGGAAGAAATTCAAAATATGGAAAGAGATTATGACAACTCTAAATTTGTGGCTTGCTGTCCAATTAGGCAGTCATGCTTCAGTTCTTCCCATTCCAACAATTATGGAACAATGACCCAGAGCTCACCACGCACTGTGCCAAACATGTGCCTTTGTTTGTTCAAAAGCAATATTCTGCACACCCAAACGTCTGTAACTTAATAACTATAGCCAAGCTATATTTAATTCAGTGTTATTAAATTAACGTTAATTCAATTAATTTAATTAAATGGACTTGGTTTTTGTTCCAAGCAGTTACAGTTCAATAATGCTGATGACAGAAAATGCTTAAGGATCTGTTTTGACTTAAGCGTAAGATTCATCTGAAGCCAGACTAGATTCTGAAGGGATTCAGTAAACTGCTATGTGAGCAAGCACAGAAAACATTTTGACATGAACACGGAAGATTCTATGTAAAGGAATCCCTGGATATTCTTCCACTTCCTAGAGTTTGCACTCATCTATAGCAGTGACCTGGTCTCCTTCAAAGTATTTGAAAACAGTAAGTTAAATGTTAACAAGCATCAGCTACTGAATCCTCCCAAGATGTGCTTCTGGGACTGTCGTTACAAACTACATGAAGAAATGCCTTTATAGATTGCCTCTTAGAATGCCTGTTGCCACAACACAGAAGAAATGTTATTAAATTCGCCCTCTGTGATCTCCCAGTTGTGAATCCAAGATGGTGCTTCTGAGGGCCTCATTGACTCCCAGCTTTTCAAAGCTGACCCTTAATGAGCACTTCTAGAGAGTAGTGAGGCTACGGCTCATTTGGTATAATGTTCTTATTTTCAAACAAAACCTAGTTTTGGCTCTTAAATGATATACTACCACTAATATTAAGATTCCTTTTATCCTACTCATTGTGTACAGTAGAACTTATATTTCCCAATGGGATGCATTGTGATTAGTAAACACTACCAATCTGAACAAAATTATTTGTGATTGGTTGGAAGCCATCCTGACAGCAATACTTAGCCAGCCATAGGCACTTTCTAACACTGGTACGTTACTGGCCATAGTAGAGAACCTTTTAGGTCCAGGAGAGGAGAGTGGACAGGAGCATGTGGGCTGCATGAAATTAGGGTTGGGAGGGCTCAAGTGCTACTCAAAAAAGGTCATCTCGTGGATCAACAATGTGCACATGTCCCATCCCCCCCCCCCAATGTATTTGAATCTTTATTCCTGGTGACAGCAGTAGCACAAACTTGCTAGCAGGCTACGGGGAAGTGGTGTTGATCGGTACCACACAGTGACCAGAGTTATACACTTTTAGAAAAAGGAAATATGCTTGTTTAAAATACTTCATTCTGCAATTTGTATAAATCATGCATTAATGTACCTGGCAGAACTCTTACTGAAATTTGTGTACAATCACACACACACAATATTGGGGTGGGGGGATTTTTTTATTGCTTCTATCAAGTACTCAAGAAAGGCAATTCAGCTTTTTTATACATGATCAGACTGTGCCCCAATTTAACATTTCTGATTGAATAGTCAGAGATAAATGTGCTGTTTGTTGCTCCCTGTCTCTTTTATAGTTAGGTTAGATGCAAGTGTACCAGTGTGGGAATAGGTGTCAGACGTTTTCTAATGAACAAAACACAAACTAGAAAAAGCTACGTGGTGGGCCATTCCTGTGTTTGTACTCCTCTGCATGTATGCGAGCAGTAAGGGTGTCTTGCTGCTATTCATTACTGTTAAAAGCCAGGACTGTGTTTCTGCGGTGGGTTTTTACAGCAATGAAGTACATAGCCTCTAAATAGTAAAGACAACCCTCCCCCCCCAAAAAAACTACACAGTGCAGATACATTGAGGAAAATTTGGTTTGTGCACAATTAGTTGTGTCACAGATCACATCCAATCAGTGACAATGACATTCAGCATAGCAATGGATGTGGAAAATGTGATCTCTTTGCAACAGAAGGACAGACAGAGAGGGAAAACGTGAGGGGCTGTAGCTCAGTGGAAGAGCCTCTCCTTCACATGCAGAAGATCTCAGGTTCCAGCCCCATCGTCTCCTCAGGTAGCTGCAGGCAATGTGAAATGTGCAGGCAGCACACAACAAAGAAACAAACAGGAATGTATATAGTACAAGAAAAGGGTGCGAAAGAAGGCTTGGCATCTACCAGAGAGCTGACAAATCAGGTGGGAGAGGAGAATCAACCATTTTTAGCCATTAACAGTGCCATCCTAAGTGGAGTTACATCCTTCTAAGTCCATTGAAGGCAATGGTCTTAGAACAGTGTAACTCTCCTTAGGATTGCATTGTAAGAGTGCCAGTAGCACTGAGATGTCTATTAGGGTGTGAGCAGTTTAAGGTTTTCTGGTCTCCAAAGAGCCCTTTTGCCATTTGCAGAAAGAATCTTCAGCAAGGTAAGTCACAGGTTCCAGCCGCCATCAATGATGCATTCGTTGCCAGTCACATAGGCTGACTGGGGGGAAAGAAAGAACAGAGTGGGGATGTTAGATAACATAGAATTGAAGTGATAAAGTGCCAAATAAAACGGAACAGAGAAGAATAATATTGTATTCTCAAAATACAAGAACTCGTGGGCACTCCATGCAATTGCTGAGCAGTCTGGTTAGAACGGATAAAAGGAAGTACTTCTTCACCCAAAGAGTGATTAACATGTGGAATTCACAGCCACAGGAGGTGGCGGTGGCTACAAGCATGGATGGTTTCAAGAGGGAATTGGATAATCATATGGAGCAGAGGTCCATCAGTGGCTATTAGCCACAAGGTATAGATAGGAACTCTCAGACTGGGGAAAGTGATGTCTGTATTTCTTGGTGCTTGAGGGGGGCAGGCAACAGCGGGAGGGCTTCTAGTGTCCTGGCCCCGCTGCTGGACCTCCTGAGGGCACCTGGTGTTTTTGGTCACTGTGTGACACAGAGTGTTGGACTGGATGGGCCACTGGCCTGATCCAGCATTGGCTTCTCTTGTGTTCTTATGCAAGCTGTTTTGGGATCCCACTGGGGAGAAAAGTGGAGCATAAATAGCTAAGTGTAGCATTAATTGGTAACAGAATCTGCAGAAGTTAATCAAACTAAACTTGTTTCCCTTATCCCTATGATGTATTGTGAAAGGGAATGAAATGTTACAATAAACACAGAGATAAATTTCAGTAGCATAAACCAACTGGAACTAGCACTTAGCAGGCACCATTTCAGGCAGGATAGTGTAACACTTTGCTGTCAACCCCCCAAAACTTACTTCATCAGAAGCCAGATAGACAAAGAGGTGGGCTATTTCTTCAGGTGTAGCAAGCCTACCCATCTTTTGCCTGGCCACCATGTCCTTCAGTGCCTGGAGATTAAAAAGAAAGCATTCCCTCTTTAAGTGCTTCTAGCTTTAGAGTGCAACCCCAAAGCTGCTGTTGCTGATTGTGTTTTTTTAAAGTCACCTAATGTCAGGCTTAAGATTCACGCAGGTCACTTCTGAACAGTCTGTGGCGTCCCCTAAATGTCAGTTTCATTCTCCAGGTACTATTCAGAAACACACACTTTAAAGGCAGCTTGAGATCTTGAAAGCGAAAGAGCCAGGAGTCATAAGGGCCACATCCGTGAAAAGAGCAACACTAGAAGTGGTTCTCAGTGAAGCTGCATTGTAAGCAGCAGTCCCCATTGGGCAAAAGATTCTCTTTTCTCAATGTACAGGAATGTGACCTTGGTGAACACGTTCTCCAGGAAAGGTTGTCTGGGTTTTTTTTGCAAGGACACTCCATGAAGTCAGTGCAGTGAATGGATTATGATCTACATTCTGGGGAGGAGGGCCAAGCAAACACAGTGTCTGATGCAGCCCTCCAAGAACTAGGTTCCTTCAGTGCGTACTCGACGGCAGTAATCAAATGGATTGCCCACCTGTTCAGGATTAGGCCTGGCCTGGATTCTCTCACGTAGAGAAGGAGTGTCAACAGTACCTGCGGAAATATTCAAACATCAAACACTGATCACAAATCCCCATACGGAAAGTCAGCACAGCCTCGTCTTCATATGAAAAATACTGCCTGATAAAAGTGTTATTTTGCGCACAGTGGTTGTCTGTGACATGGGATCTGAGTTCATTTGTCACAAAGATAGTTTCCGGGGGTAGTTGTGTCGGTCTGCCGTAAAATAGCTCGATTCGACTTCAGTAGCACCTTGGAGACCAACAAGATACTGGGGGGGGGGGGGGTATGAGCTTTCGAGAGTCAACGCTCTTCATATTTTGTTGGTCTCTAAGGTACTACTGGGCCTGTGGTGGCTCAGAGGTTAAGATACTGAGTTGCAGACTGGAAGGTCGGTAGATCGCCAGTTCAAGACCGTAGTGCCGTGTGACAGAGTGAGC
This sequence comes from Lepidodactylus listeri, assembly GCA_029233225.1. Taxonomy (NCBI): domain Eukaryota; kingdom Metazoa; phylum Chordata; class Lepidosauria; order Squamata; family Gekkonidae; genus Lepidodactylus; species Lepidodactylus listeri. The sequence goes on from JARCFY010000009.1 coordinate 29,416,386, forward strand.
TCCCATCTCTGGCCCCAACTCCTGCCAACCTAGCAGTTCGAAAGCAAGAAATTGCAAGCAGATAAATAGGTGGGAAGGTAACAGCATTCCGTGTGCCTTGGCATTTAGTCATACCAGCCACATGACTATGGAAAAGTCTTCGGACAGCACATGCTCTTCAGCTTGGAAACAAGCACTGCCCCCTAGAGTCGGACTCGACTGGCTTTCGAGCAAGGGAAACCTTTAAGGTACTACTGAGCTTGAATCTTGCTCATTTTCCATAAGCATCCCTAGTGCTGAGCTAAACAGACAGGGAGTTTATTGGCAGACCCTTAGGAATGTTAAGGCATGGCAAACCTTGTATCTTGTGCAAGAGAAAGAGGGGGCCCAATTGACCTTCCACAGCGTAAAGAAAGGCACAAGGTGTTCTGTTACTGGGAGATCTGGTCCTATAAGCTGCCTGGAGCACAGGATTGCCTGGGGATACGTATCCAAGCCTCTCTGCATTTTTTGGATGAGGAGCAAAGTATAAATGCATGAAGATTAAATTAAATGTAATTGTATGGATAAGTGGGGTGTGTGTCTGGGTTAACTGAGGGGAGGGGTGCTCTATGTTGCCATCTCCATCAAGGAAACCCACAAAGGAAAATACAGTGGTGGAAAGTGCCATCAAGTCAGGGCCAACTTTTGGGGACCCTGCAGGGTTTTCAAGGCACGAGATGAGATGAACAGAGGCGCTTTGCCATTGCCTGCCACTGCATAGCAACTCTGGACTTCCTATTGGCAGTCTCCCAAGGCTGCTCCTGCTAATCAAGGCTGTCCCTGCTTAGCTTCCGAGACCTGATGAGACTGGGCTAGCCTGGGGATACTCACCCTTAACGTGGATTACCTACAAGTTTTGTTTCTCTCCCGCCCCAAATATTTATCGCCCTTTGGAAATCAGCCACGTGTGATCATAACCCTTGCTTCCCCTGGCTGTTAAAATCTGCTATAGAAGAAATCGGCCTGCTCTGTGCCTAGGGTGTATATATCACTGAGGGATGTGGTAATCACTGAGGGATGTGGTAATTCCCATAGCTGTGAAGGACACCATGTTAAGGTCCATCTTAAAGTAACCCTTCCTGGACACGAATTGTAATTATTTCAACTGATGTCCAACATTCCATACCTGCACAATATATTTTGGTAACGTCAACAAAGGTCTGGTAACACCAGCCTGAAGTGCAATTTCTACCGTGATTTGTTTCCACACCTATCCGAAGGCTGTCAATTTTTCGTTTTAAAGAACTATTGAAGTCTTAGCTTAAACAACTGAAACAAACAAGCTGGACGTCCTTCATTCTTGATCAGCAAAGATGTGAGTTTTCCAGTCTATTGTGAAGGATTATTTGGGTTAGCAGAGTGCTCAAGGCACATAATGCAGCAGAGATTGTCTGGTTTGTGTGTGCTGACAAGAAACAAAGTTGCACACGGAGCCTCTTTGGACCTTTTCAAACTGCCTTTGGAATCATTTTATTAACTGGTTGTTAATGGATTTTTTTCTGTGATTTCAGACAGCCCTGATTTAGTAATTGGCTGCTAGTGGAATTTATTTACCTGTTCATACAAACCTGCTTGCATTGGGTTAGCAAAGCGTGGTCGAGCCGCTTTTGAGGAAAACCGCTTTTTTCCATTTTCAATCCCTTTGTTGCGCTTCTGAATCGCTATGGTGGGCTGTTTAAAATGTCCATAGTGTTTCTGACAATGCTGCTTTTCCCACCGTTTTTCACTGCACGATCATCCTCAGACTTTAAAAAAACGGCATCTCAATGGTGCTGTTATAGCACTTCAGTGCTATAGCAATTTAGCGCTCCCATCAGAATCTTAAAAAGAAAGATCATGCGGCGAAAAAGAGTGGGGGCGGGGGAGCGGCACTGTTTGAAATGACTGTAGCACTTCAGAGAAGACTCATCAATGGAAGGAAATTTGCTGTATGAACCCCCCATCCCTGTATCACTTTACTTGAAATTAAACCAACAAAAAATAACATCTGGTTAAGAACAGTAATGTGAAAAGGGCCTTTATCTTTGCAAAAGTAATATGCATCCTTTATTGTAAAAAACTCCATTCTAGACAGGATAGATTAGAAATGGGATTCTAATCTAGTCTAACTAGCTAGTATGGATAGAGATGCAGGAAGGCATGTCCTGCTCTCATGGTGTCAAGACGGAGAAGGCTGGCACAGTGTGGAGAGAAGGTGTCAAAGCCGGAAGGAAGATTCCCTGAGAGTAGCAATCTACACATTAGAGGAATAACATCAGATCAGAAGAAAGGAGGGATGATCAGGGTCTTGGCCTCTCTATTTATCTGACTCTCATATAGTTTGAAGCTAAGAGATAGTGCAAAGTCCTTCACTTCCAACATATCAAAGGACAGACAGACACCACTCTTACCAGGACAAATACAGTTGCATCTGACGCCTTGATCAACGAAGTCAGCTGCGACGGACTTGGTGAGACCAATAACTGCAGCCTTCGAAGTGCTGTAGACGCACCGGTTGGCAACTCCTAAGTGAGATCAGGATTAAAGCAATGAGGAAACAAATCATGCTTGAGAGAAAAATAATGTTGCATCTCACTAGAGGCTCCTGCCTGCTTTCTCACTGACTTCACCTGAACAGCCAGGAGAGGCTCTGAACTTCTTGTCTAGTTATTTTCTAGCTGTAAAATTTCAGGGGTCCCTTTTATAAATATTTCTGGGTTTTGATTCCGTGGAAGTGACTTTGTTTTTGCGCTGTGCACAGATTAAAAATGCTGTCTGTTTAGTCTATTAGTTTCCTCCATGCATTTGTTCCTGTCACGTTTTACTTATTCTTACAAATGCTAAGAGGTCATCTCATTTGGCCTCTGCCCTGGGTTCTCCTGTAAGGGCTCATTTGGGTATAAAACTTTGGAGCTTTCATCCCCAGGAAAATAACAATAGTAAAAGCTCAGCTTTTCATCAGCATACCTATTTAAATACAATTTGCCAGTGGTCCTCCTCTTCCACAGGGCTACATCAGCAGGCTTGGCACAACCTTTGAGTATCTGCGCTGCAAGGCTTTAGGACAGCTGATTCCAGACTGTAGCCTTGACTCTAAAGGCCAAAACTATGTCTTACATGGAGGCTGGTGTCACTTTTAAAGTGAAAAGCAGCCGGAGGTCCCAGTAGCTTTCTGCAGGGGGTGTGAGAAAGATGGATGACAACAGGGGCTATTTTAAGATTTGAAAAACCTTCCAGCAAGGAAAGGCTTAAACACAGTCTTCCCCACTTCTTTGGCCTCAAGTCTTGACTACAACTCCCAATGGATCCTGGTTACCTAGAAATCACACACCCCATAACTAGGCAAGTTACAGTAAACAGTTGAGTACTAAGTTTAGTACTAAGAAGTTCCCATGGAACTCTTCTAAAATTTTATTAGTCCTCTTGACACAAGTCTTAATACTCATGAAAACACCATGAATGCCACAGTGTCTTGTTGAATAACAGCAGATATCTTTTGTGCTCTGAGTATATATCAGGAAGTTGATGTGTATACCCGCTGTTATCTAGAATGAGGATTATCACCATTCTCATGATCAGAAAATACACCCCTCCCCTGGGATGAGTACTGATATTCATGCAAGCAGTAATATCTGAAAAGGCACTCAAATGGAGTATGTGGTTTGAAGGGTTCCCATGTGATAATATGGCCATAGCCCCAGAATAATCAGCAGCCACCTTCTACAATGATGGGCACTCGCTCAATAATAAGCATTGTGTGCACTCAAGGCACAACCAACTCAAGGCAACCCCAGGACCATGAAGTTCCCAAGGCAAGTGAAAGAGCAGAGGTGGTTTGTCATTGCCTCCCTCTGCATAGCAACCTCAGTCTTCCTTGGCGGTCTCCCATCCAAGTACTAACTGTGGCCAGCTCTGCTTAGCTTCCAGGCTGTGGTGAAATTGAGCTAGCCAGGGCTATTCACTCACCTAGATATGCCTTAATAAGGTAAACAAATACACAATATTAGTCTTAAGAACTGACTGACCTTTGATGCTGGATGCCACAGAAGACATGTTGATAATATTACCCGATTTCTGCTCAAGCATCTGTAAAACATGCCCCCCCTGCATGTTATACCATTAAGACAAGAATATCTCGTTTTTAGACAGAACTTAACGCTTCTGTCATGAACATAGATTAATGGTACTGATGAAGAGCAATCTGTTTCACATACAGACTCTTGGTACATGAGCAGCTTCATCAGATTAATATATATTCGATGTATAAAAGGAAAGACCAACTGTCTTATCCCATAAGTCTCTGTACCAGCAATCAAGTGTTTAGCCTGGCTGCCTGTTTTAGAACTAAATAGCACTATGAGCTGTTCCAGGATAAGGCAGATACCTGAAAGACCTTCCTGAAAATAGGCTAGTAGGCCTGATATAGTCAATAATTACAGAAATGTAAAAGGATGTTAGTCAAGAGGTCAGATGACAATATTAGACTTTATAAATCTGTATAAATAATACAATAGTCTTCTTTCTTATTACACAGAAGACAGAGGATAATCTTCCTAGAAAAACCACGGGAACAAAAAGCTTGTTTATTTTCAAAAGAATGGATAAAAGTATATTAATAAAGTGGCATCATGTCACAACAACCGACCTAGGGTGATCCCTCATGGAATTTTCAAGCCAAGAACTAAGCACGGCTAAGCCATTGCCTTCCTCTGCATAGCAACCCTGGTATTCTTTGCAGTTTCCCATCCAAGGACTAACCAAGACTGACCCTGCTTAGCCTCCAAGTTCTGACAAGCTCAGGCTAACCTGGGCTATTCAGGCTGCTGTATTCCTTTGCTTGGTGTTGGTTTAATGGGATGAATGAGATATTTTCTCTTCCCCTTTCCTGCATAAGCTGATTTTTTTACCTTGCTCACCTTCAGCATTTAAACTAACCCTTTACTAACATATATTTGTGACTACATATGTACATATAGGTCTTTTTATGGTGTCTAACTGAACTACTTTTACCACCTTCAGTCACTCCACCAACTTAAGCCCTTCCTTGAAAGAGAAGGTATGCCCGCTGTTACACATGTTCTGATCACCTCTAGGTTGGATTACTACAATTCGCCTCTACCTGGGGCCACCTGTAGACACTGTAGAAACTTTAATCACTGCAAAATGCATCAGACTGCTGACTGGCATTGTGAAAACCACATTATGTCAGTCTTATGACATATACACAGGCTACCATTCATTTCCAAGCTTAATTTAAAGTGCTGGGTCTTACTCTGAAGCACGAGGGAAGTCAGGAGGGCCTGGCGTGATGTGGTCTGTGAGGTTGTGAAGACTCGGACTTGACTGTGCGACTGAACGACAACAAAATTACCTTGAAAGCCTAAATGGCTTGGAGCTAGGGTTGTGTACACACCTGCCCATCAATTAAGTCAGCCTTCTGAGGCCTTAATCCATTTACCTCCAGACTAACAACAAATAAGAGAAAGTCCTCTTCAGTTGCAGCCCCTAATTCTGGCAAGCTCTCCCCTTGCCTGTTTTCCTGGCACTGTGCTTATTAAGCTTTTAGGGACAAGTGATGACAATGAGTAGGATCTACTGGAAGAGTTCACATGTAGTGTTGGCTGAGCACTTCTTTCCCCACCTTCCCCTTCCTCAGGCAACCTGTAATTTGTCCTGAAATTCTTCTTTGACGATTGGCCGGGCTTTATAACCAAGATGAATCACAGGACGGGGCTGCCACAACGAAAGAGAATCAAGGAAAATAGCCACTTTCCCCTCTCTTCCACAGCTGCAAGCCGTGGGGCAGAAGACAGAAAGTGATTTCACTTGTTGTTGCAGCCCCCCCTTCCTGAGGTGTATTTTGCATGTGAGGATTGGCCTGCCCATAGAGAGCAGTGGTACGACGAAAGACAGGCTGCTCGGGGAAAGGGAGGGTAGGGGAAGATCCCTTCCATCAGCTCCTTGTGTGACCTCGTCTGGTGAATCCAGCCCATTCATTTCCCCAGGTATTTTTTTTAGAACTATATTTCTAAAAAAAGAGGTCCATTTTAATTGTATACAATACCATGTGTGATATAAACTACCCCGAGAACCTGCAAGGGATGTGAAATGTGGGATATACTTAGAAATAAAGACTAGAAAAGAAGGTGAGTTGGCCTTGCCTTAGGAAGGAATGCTTTGATCATCAGATACATGCTACGGATATTGACCGTCATTGTAAAGTCCCAGTCCTTTTCTTCACAATCCAAAATGTTTCCATGATGTACATACCTGGGATTGGAGACAGGTGGAACAGGTTATTTCATTAACTTTGGAATCCTAGGCTTCCCACTCTGACCCCAAAGCAGGCTCACAACGGGTGACAGGGCACCATCCCACACACGGAAATTCTCCCTCTCCTGCAGCAATCATACCCACAGGCATCCCCCTGAAGCCTAGGCATTAGCAGCCCTGGTCCTTTCTGCACTTGGATCTCATCCCTGGTTTTATCAGAGTTCAACTCGCAACACAATACCTTATCCCTGGTTATAATAGCATCCGTTTATCCCAGGACAAGTGTGGGGCGAAACTAGGGTGACCTCAATGTAATGCGGAAACAAAAAATACCCCAAGATAATTACATGGGTGAACTCAACTGTAGTTTAGAATGTAAGTTCGGGGACGGGGTTGAACCAGGATTTAAGGTCTAGTGTGGAATCACCCTGTTTTCATAAACAGCTGCTTTCATACTAAGCAAACTGTAATGGTCAGACTGGCAAAGAATCTAGGTTCGGTAAGGGTGCTAAGAAGTTTCCATTAGAGATTCTGTCTTCTCCACTCAAAACTGCAAGCCTATCTGCACAGGACCCCTCTGAATGCACTGAGAGGGGGAGCGGGTGACAGTGTGCTGGCCCCACCCTCTGCCTTAGCACAATTGCCAGCTTGCGAGCACGGCATCTATGCAGACAGGAAGTATCCACTCATACACTCCCTCCCTGCAATTACGGACATTTGCAAAGCAGTGTCTCCAATCACAGCGAGGGAACATACACACAGACACTTCCTCCGTGCTTACGGATGGTCAAAAGCTAGTGGAGGTGAGGCCAGCATGCTTGCACCCATTCTCTGTCAACACATAGAAAGGTCATATATCCAGTCTTCAAAGTCCCTGGTGGTGGTGGGGAGAATAATTTAAATAATATACTTCCATTTTTCTTTTCTTCTGTACGAAGGGTTTCCAGGCCCTACCTGTAGAAGGGCTGGAGGCAGGGATTTGGAGGGACCAGAATGTCGGTAAAAATGGGTAGCTGTAGGAATTGCTCCAGGAAACTTTAGGTAAAACCATAGAGCTTCTGGCAATTCCTAGAGCTACTCTGTCACTTCTGGGTTTACCAGATGTTGCAGCATTATTGATGCTGAATGGCTAAGATCGTTAACATTTCTGTTGCAACCAAACCAAGAGACCAGCTCTGGTTTTAAAAACCAGACTCGCAAGGCCAGGGGGATTAAAATATCACTGACCACATTACCCTGCAACATTACAGAGGACATCGATTTTTTTCACTTCCTTGGCCAGATTTTCAATTTGCCCTTTGTTGGTAACATCCAGCACCTGAACTTGAATGCCTGTGAAAGATATTTAAACAACACATATGGCGTAATATTAGATATTACACTGTCCCGATCAAGAGAGATTAGCTGGCACATCACAAGTGGTAAATATGCACACTATGCTGCTATTACTGGGCCATGATTCACAAAACAATTAAGGCTAGCCTGCTCATTAGGTCCAAGGGCCATAAGCAGAGGATGAGTGGCTGTGCATATTTTGCAGGTGTGGCAATGGAACAGGAAGCACAAGTCACTCACATGTCCTCTCTCTGCACTTCCAGCATGAACCAAAAAATGCAAAGAGGGACTTTGTTCACTTCCTCTTCAGCCACAGTTGGAGGCGACAGGTGTCCTCAGGGGAAACGCACAACTTTTGCCTTTGAATATTATTTCGGGATGCATGCAGTCACTTGAACCACCAAAATTTTTATTTATTTGTTTGTTTGATTGCAGTCCACCTTTCTCACTGGGACTCAAGGTGGATTACACAGAATGTCAGCACAGTCAACAGCTTCCCTGAGCCTGCCTTGGCGGGGAGGGCGGGGCATAAATTGGAAGAAATAAATAAATAAATGTGACATCCGGTAGAAAAAGCAATAAGGTTTGACTCGTAGAAATCCGGAAACCAACCATAGGTGAAGCACAGCACACGTATTAACATGAAACATTAAACAAACGCAAAAATTACGTAGTAGGAACCTACTTAAAGCAACTGATAGTACAAACTATATACAGTGGTATAGACTACAATCTCTAACTCTTTACCCCAAGCTTCTTTCTGAACCATATTGTTTACAGTGCAGCCCTGTTTCCTGTGCAAAAAGCCCTCTTGAATAATTCAATTTTGCATAGCTTGCAAAAAGCCAAGAGGCCAGAAGCCCTCTTGACCTCATCAGCCATTGCATAAGGCAAGGACCACAACAGAGAATGCATGTGTACCAGCAGTTGTTGATCTTGTTCATTTGCAGGTTGGCTCCCTGATTGGTGCTCTACCCAGGAGCTCCAAGGTTCACAGAAATCTCAAGGAAATGATCCAGGTTTGCTTACAAGGAGATTTTAATAAGCAGTGATCAAGCTTACAGAAATAGCAGGCTAAGCTCCCATCTGCTGGGTCTTGAACACACACATACACAGAGCGAAACTTTGCATCTTGTCTGAAGGTCTGGTTAAGCTAAAACTAAACATTTTTTATCCTAATTACTGGCTACAAGTCAAGAAATCATTAATCAAGCTGTCCCAAACAATAGATGAACCAGGCCGTCTCACACCTGGCATCTACTGGTGAGAGAAGACAAACCAGGCTTCCTAGATAAGAGCTGCTAAGAAGCATGAAAAAGAAGAATATTCTCCTGGGAGTGGCCTGACAGCTGTCCCCTCACACTCAGGACAACTAAAGGTCAAGCAGCCTATAACAAAGATGGAGTTACAGAGGCTATACACTCCCGCAGAAGGTCCTGCTCATTGGACCACAGAGGGAGAGCTGGTCCTGCAGATATGAGGGACCAAGGCCATGGAGGGCTTTGTATATAATAGCTAGTACCTTAAATTAGCCTCTTGAAGAACATGCACAGCATTAGGTACTCAACTGTCCACACTCCAGGCCAGTTGTTGGTAATACATGATGCTGTGTTGCTGAGTCATGCTATAACTGTGTAAAATGTATAAAAGGGAGATGAATTACAGCAAGAAAAACTGGGATCAGATTTATGGCAAAGACTGCCCCCATTTCTTCTGGCTTTAGCCCCATCTAGACATCCTTGATCTCTGTATAGTGGAATACTTTTGGTGTGTGTCACTGGCAGTGTGCTGAATAACCATAAACCACTGTCTGTGTGTCAATCACCATGCTCATTGCTGCAAGCCCAAAGGCCCTTAGCTAGTATCATCAGGGAAGAACAGCACTCTTCTCTCATAACCAGCAATGGGCATTTCATATTGTCATTTGAATTCAACAGCGCCATCCGCTGGGAGACATTCAAAGTACGTAAAGAGATTATGACAACTCCATTTTTGTGGCTTGCTTTCTGATTGGTCAGTCAGGCTTCTGTACTTTCCATTCCAACAATAATGGAACAATGACACAGAGCTCACCGTGTGCCTCTGAATCGCTATGAATAATTTCCCTGCGCTGAACATGCATCTTCGCAGTTCAGGGTTAAAAAAGTCCACACCCAAATGCCCACAGCTGAATAACTGCTGTCAAGCTATTATACCTGGAAAACGACACAGCATGCTATTAGACTGATTTTTAAACCTCAGATTCATCTGCTGCCAGACCAAGTTATAAAAGGCTAATTGTTCTAGCATTTGGAGATAAGAGGAATCACCAGGGAATTTGGCAAACAGTTTTTACAGGTAGATCCAACACATGTTCATTTAAAAATATCTCCGTGGTTCTTAGCATAAATCAGCCTAGGTCTGAAACTTTAGCCAAATGTGGAATTGCGGATAGGATGCTTTTACTTGAACTGAGGAACAGGATTCCAAATCAATAGAGATATACCTGGAAATGCTTCTAGCTCTTGAAGTTTGGACTCATTGACATCTGTAGCAATGACCTGGGCTCCTTCCTTAGCAAAGGCCTTGAAAGAAAAACAATACAGTGTTAAAATTTAATGAGTCACTCACAGGCCACTTCCTGCTTGCCATTCAGCTCTTGGAGGTGGTTGGCCAAAGGACCAATGAAGGATTTGTTTTAGGGCTCGCCACATAATGCCTACAGAACTGGGGGAGATCAATAAACAAAAGAATGTACTTTGAATGGTACAGTTCAGAATCAATTCCCTCCCTATCCGTCCCCTACATTGTCCAATATACCATCCATTATATGAAGCTAAATTTACTGAGTTAGACCGTTGGTCGCCTAACACAGAACTGTTTACTGTGGCTAGAAGTGTTGTCCCATGATATCTGGTTCTCAGCCCATGAATCATAGCCCGGGAACCACAGACTGAAGCCAGAATGTTCTGCTTGTTTACCATTAATACCTTCTCTTCGATAAGCATCTACATAGTTTTTTAACAAGACTACTGTTTAGCTGATGTTAAAGAGAAAAGCGTTCCTCTCATCTGTTGATTGTGATGCACCAAGGAAACCATCTTGTGGTGTGTAGATGGGATGTGAGTCAAGCTTGCAGTTATACCAAATGCATGAGCCTTAAATAAGATAGAGTGCTGCCAGTTAACTAGGGTTGCCAACTCTGGCTTGGGAAATTCCTAGAGATTTGGGGGTGGAGCATTCGGAGGGCAGGGTGTGGACCTCAGTGGTCATAGAGTTCACCCTTCAAAGCAGCCAGGGGGACTCATCTCTGCCATCTAGAGACCAGTTGTGATTTTGGGAGCTCTCCATGGCTACAGCTGGAGGTTGGCAACCCTATCTAAAACATATCCAAGGCTTCTACCTTTGCTACAAGGGTATTTACCTGTTTTCATAGAGAGTGGTACTTTGGTTTAAAATACAGAGCACTTCCCATTGTTCTGATTTGGGATGTTTAACCTGGTGGTCAGCCTCCCCCCCACCATCATAAAGCACAAGATGCCTATAGCTTCCAGTTATGGAAACAGTTGCATAGCCACACATAGGAGAGGAAAACCAACAAATATTTCCAGACTTACAATGGCAACTGCTCGGCCAATCCCTTGAGCTGCAGCAGAGAGTACTATAACCTTTCCATCAAGCCGTCCCATGGTACAACCTGTGGAAATTTGGAGCTGATTATGGAAGGAAAACAGGGTTGCACACTTACCTGTAACCGCTGTTCATCAAGTGGCCTTCTGTGCAGGCACACATGGGGACTGCAACCCATGTGTGGGTGACTTAAAGAACGGCTTTAAGTCTTGCTGCTCTCCCCTTGCGCGCTTTAGGAGTAAGGCACCTATAAGCTGGGCATGTGGCTGTACTGTGGCCCTCTCCCAGACAGCGGAGCCATGAGGAATGATCATAATTTTGGGCCATTTTCACTCAGCACTCCCCACACTTCTTAAATAGAGCCATCCTACCAATTTGTAGTAGAGACTTTTCAATGTTCTTTGTGGAAAAACCTTGTGGTTTTATTCCTGAGGCCCCATGAAGCAGCAGCTTAGAAGCACATCCTCTCCTCATGGTAGCAAGAAGAGAACTGAGGGAAGGAGTGCTTGTCCTGCCTAGAAATGGGACCTCTATAGACAGAGGGGAAGGGGAATGCTCCAGAGCCTAGAAGCTTCTTCAGAAAATTTTGGAAGCTCTTCCCCAACGGCTGGCCTGTAATTGTGCAGGCCATGTGGGACTGCACAGAAGCCACGACAATGAACAAGTGCACTGGAGAAGACGCATGTTATTGGTTATAACTTTATTACAGATATCAATAAATCTGAATATCCTTTACTTTGTATGCATAGCATTTACCTATACGGTAAGCTAAATTTAATAGATTACTTACAGTATCAAATAGGTGACTTTTTTGTATTCTCATTAGCGAGTATGGTTTATGTTATTATGTTATTATTTATTTTCAAAATACAGCAAATCAATGTGTGTATTTCTTTACTTTTTAGTCAAGGCTAACTTAAAAAGTAAAGAAATATACATATCAATTTGATACAGTTTTCAAGGACCTTAGGTTCATTTGTAAGGATTTATTTAATTATTCTGAACCAGGACTAAATTGATTGCCAGAGAGATAAGACAGTGCAATTCTAAACATACTTGCAACTTTCTAAGTCCTTGGAAGTCAGAAAGTTTTAAAAGGGTACAACTTTTTTGAGGACTGCGGTGAGACAGCTGTGAACAGCCGTGGGCCAGTTCAAAGGGCAACGAATCATACTACCCAAACCCCAAGTAACCCTAGAAGGAAAGAAGGAAGTGAGAAATATGCTGGAGATACAGCACATAGAGCTTTTGTGAGTGGAGTTTTCGCTCACGGACCAAACACGTGAAGATCTTGGGCTGACAAGTGCGATCTTGATCCACGCCACCCCCGTGTTAATTGCACCAAAGTTTAGAACGTGGGCACAGGCGAATCAATACCGTTTCTGTTTTTGGCAATAGTAACTTACCAAGGACGAAACTGCAAGTGGTTTCTTACTTAGAGTCACAAGGTGGATGAGTGGTAAGGAAAATTAGTGAGTGCAGAGTCAGACAGTAGTCACTGTTAACATTTTATTTGCCTCTTCGGAGCAACAACAGGGGCCACAGAGAGGATTCCAAGCTGTGTCTGTGTAACACCCCGCTCACAGAGATGAAAATTCTCATATGTAAATGCCAGGCATTCCCAATTACCTTTAAGGGGACGGAAATTAAGAAAAACAAAATACTTGCCTCAAGCAGCTCGGCAGCTAATGGTTGGGAAACCTTTGCCCGGGAGAAAGTTTTTTTAAAATGCATGCTGGGATTTGTAGTTTACTGTGAAACGTGGCTCTTCAGAGTTTAAAACGGTTGGAATTTAGACACCGCCATCTAGTGAGATTTTACTGTATGAAAACTACTTTGTTGCATCCAGGAAAAAATAGTTGCTTCAGTTGGCAGTTTATGAAGAAAGGGATATTCAGCAGTGCATCTTGCGATAGTTTCTAGTATTTGGATTGGTACCTGGCATCTGTGTTCCCTGTACTTAGAATGAAAGCCTCCTGTGGCCAGAATCGCTTGACCAACACATGCTTAGAAGTCAGACATTTTCTTCTTAGGCAGAACAAGATGCACTCCAGAATAACTGTCCAAGCAGAGGTGAATTTATTTACTTCGTTTCTATCCCACTTCCCTCTCCAATGGTGACCCAGAGCATCTTATTGTGCTCCTCTCCTCCATTATAGCCTCACAACAGTCCTTTGAGGTAGGTTACACTGTGAATGTGTGACTGGCCCAAGACCACCCCAGAAGCTTCCAGAGCAGTGTGTGAATTTGAACCTGAATCTTCCAACTAGGTTTAAAACACTAGCTGCTACACCAAAGTAGCATATACACCTTCATTTTTAAAAACAGCACATGGTGTAGCAGTTAAGAGTGGTTAACTCTAATCTGGAGAACCGGGTTTGATCCCCCACTCCACACACAACCAGCTGGGTGGCCTTGGGGCAGTCACGGTTCTCTCAAGAGCTGTTCTCTCAGAGCCCTCTCAGCCCCACCTACCTCACAGGGTGTCTGTTGTGGGGAGATGAAGGGAAGATGATTGTAAACTGTTTTGAGACTCTGAGTGAAGGGCAGGGTATAAATCAATTTTTCGTCTCCAACCAGTGCATATTAAGGAAAACCCGAGAGAAACAAAGTATAAGTTCTCTCAATTTTTTTAGAAAAGTTATGTTAACCATCCAGAAGGGAATTCCAGCTCACCTGTGGAAACCATGTCTGAAATCTTAATAGGAGGTGGGGGTTAAAAACCTCCCCTCAATAATACAAGGAATACCTGTGGCTTTAAGAAATAGATGCCCTCAACAGCCACTATTACCAGCTTTCCAGGTTCCATTTCTGTCACTAAAATGAAGGGGGAGGGTGCAGGGCCCTTTCCAGGTCTGATTTGGCCTTTGGGGCCAGGCCTGGTAGCAACCACAGGGTGACTTATTACCACTTGCCCAGGCTTGGTTGCTTGCTACGGTTTAACCGCAGCCACCCCACAAAACTCAGTGTGGTGTAAGTTGCTCGGTCTCCCCTGGCCACTAGTGGGGGACGGGGGACAGTTGCCAGATCCAAGTTGGGAATTCCTTTCATATTTGGAGATGGAGCCTGGGGAGGACAAGAACCTCAATGCAGTATGATGCCATAAAGTCCACCCTCCAAAGCATCCATTTTCTCCAGGGGAACGGATTTCTGTAGTCTGGAGATGAGCTGTAATTCCTGGGGATCCCCAGGTCCCACCTGGAGGTTGGCATCCCTAGTTGTGGTGCAGTGGCTACAGTTTCAGACTAGGATCCGAGAGACCCAGGTTCAGTGCTACCAGTCTCATTCGGTGACCTTGGGCCAGTTACAAACTCTGACTAACTTTCTCAGGCTTATTATGATATAATTGAGAGAATGTATAAGCAGCTTTGGATCCCAGTTGTGGAATATGGAGGGGTATAAATTAAGTCAATACAACCAGTGGGAGAACAGATGAAAAGCAAGGTGGTAGGTGGATGACTGATGCAGCAGGGAAAGGATGCGGAAGCTACCAGAATGAAGGAAAGAGGAAACAGTGCAGGGGAGGGAGACACAGAGGAAAGTGAGGTATTCCCCGCAAGCCCTTGTGGGTTCCTAACCTTGCAAGAGGACCTGGCCCAGCAGCCAGCACCACACATCTGGGCAATAGTTTTCCCAGGTAGAGGCTGCCGGGGGGAAGGGAAGGTGAAGACAGAGGGGCAGATAAAGGTTAAGTTGGCTGTTTGGTGGGAAGGACAGAATGAAGCAGGAAAAGGGGAGAGAGGATGTAGGGGTTTTCAGGGAAGGGAAATAGTGGGGGAGGGAGGGAATGAGCTATCCACTGCAAGTCCTTGCAGGTCCCCCACTTGTATTAGAAGACAAAACAGAGGACGGAATGCAGAGACAACTATATGGACCAGATGCTGCTGGATTTTGAAGGGTTCAGACTGTGTAAATGGTATGTAAGAAGGATGGCTGATTATCCACCAATTTAATCTTAGTTCACAATGATATCCCTGCTTCTCTAGTTATCTGATCAACTATGGTCTATAGCAGGCTACTGTTGGAGGTGGTGAGGACTTGCAAAACCATAGCCAAGGCTGGTGCATAAATAGGAACCAGTGTCTGATTCTGTGCCCACTGAAAGTCAAATTGCGAGCAAGGAAACGGCAAGGGATATCTTCCATTACCAATCTGTACAGTTCTTTATGGGGAACACGTGATGACTCAGCCAGCCATTTGTAACCGAAACAAAATTAAAAGAGTCATCCTAGGTTTCAGAGACACACTTGAGAAAGACTAGCTCGGTAGAGGCGTCAGGAAAGGTGGGATATAAATATTTTTTAATTAAATAAACAACCCATATCTTGCAAAAATGGGCATTTTATTTAGACATTACAAAAAAGTGAAAATCTAACGGAGGAGTATGTGTGGACACACAGATAAATACACCAGGCTTTATTGTGACTTGCACTCAGGGACACCCTCTTTATTTGCTTTTGCAATGCAGTGTTTAAGATGGTCCTCTGAATATGCCTTTTCTGGAGACGCGCCACCTGCAGGCTTCCCATCTGTCGGAGACAAAGAACGTGCAGTTGTTAACTTCATGTTTTTTTAAAAATCTGCCATCCAACATGTGCATGCCCTGGAATTACCTGTAGTTAGAAGATAAAAAAGTTGTGGCAGATGTGCCCCTAAGGTTCATACAGCACAGTATCATTAGTCCCTGCATGGAGATTGACATTTATAAACTGTATCACATTGACACAGAGCAGAAGACATCCCTGCAGTTCCCTCCAATTTTCTGTCTTCTAAACCGGTGACTTGCTAAAACATCCTTTAAGGTAAGCTGGTTAATGGGATCGCTGTGCTGAAGAACACTGCCAAAGACGTCCTTGCTGCTAGGCGGGGCCGAATAAACTGGAGAGTTCTGGGATAAGCCCCTCCCCGCTGGGACTGCAAAGATGACGGCCCTGCCAGCAGAGAGGAGCAGCTACTATCCGAGAAGTGAAGACTACCCCCCCCCCCAGGACCACTGGAGAATTTGATAGCAAGGACTGGATCTGGACACATAGATGAAGCTGCCTCATACTGAATCAGACCCCCCCCCCTTTGTCCGTCAAGATTAGTCCTGTCTATTCAGCTTGTTTACAGGTTACTTCAGCTCTTCAGAATCTTAGGCTGAGATCTTTCATCTGCTCCCTGACCTTTCTAACTGGAGATGCCAGGGATTGAACCGGGGACCTTCTGCTTGCCAAACAGATACTCTTACCACTGAACAATGGCCCCTTCCACTAGGCTTTAAAAACGCTTCAACAAAAACTTGAAACAATCCAGAGCCCAGGTCTCCCAGACATAAGAACATGCCACCTACCCCGAGGGCCTTGCAGTTTATTTTAAAGAATGAACTCCTAACTGTACATATCATTACCAACAGGTGCAGTTAGAGCACCAGAAAACAGGCCGTACTTGTAACAGAGAGCTCCAAGAAGCAGAATGTCAGTACTCTCCGGCCAACCTTGCACTCAACGAGTCATTTTGTTTGGCCTTTACCTTTTGGTGTGGCAATTAAGGCTGCAATTCTACACACACAGGAGGCAGGAAAGAACAGCTGGGTCCAAAAACTCACTGAGCACTGGAATACAAAAGTACCACTGCTGTCTTGTTGCATTGGAGCTTTCAGAGCCACAGTTGATGGGGGAAACTAATCATCATACAAGGAAATGGAGTGTTCAAGTAACCTGTAAACAAGTTTTGTATGGGCCAACCCAGATAAGTTTCATGTAGTTGAGTCTTAAAGAGTGCCATTCATGCCTTCGGTAATTAGGGGATAAATCTAAATATGGCCAACGTGCAAGGAAAGGCTTTGATGAAGCAAAGTAGGCCCAAAGTGCATCCAAAGTTACCTACCATTAAAAGTCCCCAAGCGTGAATTATCAAAGAAAGTTGATGGACAATCCAGCGCCAGGGCGGGTCGTAAAGAGCATTCCTTAGGAGAGGAAGGCAGCACTGTGAATGAGGGAGGGGCTGTTTTCCTTGGAGATTTTAACCTTGGTTCTTCACTCATGATTCTGGATTGTTCTCTCATCTTCAGAGCTCGCTCTTTCCATTTCTTAGCTTCCTCTTTCAAATGGAGTTCATTTCTTAAAAGAGGCAGACACAAGTGTGTAAGCATTCAGTGTTCAGCATAATTCTACAAAGACCACTACTTTTAATAAGAGAAAAAAGATTTTTTGCTTAGAGGAAGATGTTCCATTGCAGACACCTCTAATGACAATACAGCTAATGTGAATATTCAGATGGTTCACTACTGGGGTGAGATTTTCCTGCTTGTCGGCCAGTTATTCTTAGTCAGATTTGTACTGCTGCTTAAAATTGGTTTCAGCCTGGTCCCTCATGTGCCTGGGGTGCGCCAGCTTTTACAGAGGAATACAAATGACGATTCAGAACACACCCTCCCGCATGCAGTGCGATTCCGATTCTAAGAACACTTATTTGGAAGTCCAATCTTGCAAGTTCAGTGAGGATTATTCCTAAGTGGGTATATGATTGCAATCTTGCCCTGTTTGAACATTCTGGAATTTCTTATGTACAAGGATGGGAAAATAGAAGTTAAGACCAACTCTGAGAGTAAGTTAGCTGTCCATTTTGTTCTGGTATTCAACTTTGAAATCTTTAGATGAACTTAAGGGCAACAACTGAAGATTGCGCTGCAGTGAATATGTACCCACAACTGCTGGGAGTAGGGATGCCTGAGCTACCCAGTGGAACAAGTGGTTGAATTAACAATATTTGATATTTGGCCATGGCCAAATATTTCACGAAGGCAAGCCAAATGGTGCCCTGCCTTCACAATGTACTTGGATAACAGAGACTGCAACAAGAGTTCTACACACACAGTTTAGGTAATTTTTAATCCTACATTTCAGCTAAGAGTTGGTTTCCAAAGCAGGTCATAGTCTTGGAAAGCTCAGTATAAACAATTCCTTGGGAGTGGATTCACAATTGGAGCTGGATGAAGGCACAATTTTGAAGTCGCCCCTCCCCCTGCACTGGAATGCCAGCTACGTTTGAAATGTGACTTGCATATGTTGGTTTAATTTCGTTTTTAAAAAATTAGTTAACTGGGATATTTTGTTTTTAAAAAATTAGTTAACTGGGTCCAACCCCCTCTCCCAAAGCGAAGGTTTAATCTCTTCTGTTCTTGGCTGTGAATAAATACAGAAAACAATTACAGTATTTTTTACTCCATAAGACTCACTTTTTCTCCCAAAAAAAGTGTGTGGGGGGGAAGTGTGTGCGTCTTAAACCCCCCTCACCTTTCCCAAGCCACGGCACCGAGTGGAGCTAGGTGTGTCTTATGGTCAGGTGCGTCTTATGGAGCGAAAAATATGGGCACTTACAATTTGATTGCTTGACCAGTTAAGCCAACAGGTTTGTTTTCTTTTGTTACAATTCTACTGTATTTATGATAAACGTTTCACCACTAGCTGATCTCATTTAGTCAATACACCGTAATCAATAAAAATCTCTAGGGGAAGGTTTCAACAATAACATTTGCAATAAAATCGAGTTCAATAAAACTACATCATTAAACTAAAAGTCAGAGCAAGAGGAGTAAAAATGATCAGCGGTAATAATAAATAGTTAAAATACTTTAAAAGGACAGTGGCAACAGAACAAGCAGGAAGAATAAGAAATGGAAGAAACATATAGAAGGAAAGATATAAAGATATAAAGATTACAAAGGTTGCAAAGATATAAAACAATTACCATCCCCCCAAAAGCTCAGGCAAACAGTCAGCCCCATCCAACTTACAGGAAAGGTGAACCAGCGTAAGGCAGGCTCCAATGGATCTGTTCCAATAACAGCAGTGTCTTCCTCCAGTGTAAACAGCCTCTTTTGCTAGGCTTTAGCATCAGGGAAGTCAACTCGTGCCAGAGGAAGACACCTCCAATAGTGGAACAGATCTTTTGGATCCAGGCCATAATGTCACCTGCTCGCCGCCCATTCTTTCTGTAGTCTAAGGGAGGCAGCCAAACAAATACTTTATTAAACTTCAATGATTCCAGTCATACGTGCTTGCAAAAACCCAGTTAGTTCTTCTTGGTAAAGAAACCACCTCAGAGAATTCATTCTTTAAAAAAAAAAAAGCAACAAAACCTAAGCTTCGAAGAGACAGGCAATGATAAATGGAACAAAGATTCTAGATCGTTCTTAAGACTCACTTCTGCACCAGTTCAAGTTCTTTCTTGAGTCTGCTGACTTCCCTCTCCAGTTTCGCGTGCTCAGATTTTAGCACGAGCATCTGGGTATTCTGTACAATTCCGCTTCCGCCACCGCAAGTTATTGACAGGGGTGGCTGAGGAATGTCTTGGCTGGGCATGACTGGAAAATAATTCAACAGAATCTGTATGAGAAACAGAAGCATAATATGCACCCCAGCAGAGCAGCTGCCTCCAATGAGCAACATCCAGCTGACCATCTCCTTCCATATGTCCCTGTGAGCCAGCTACGGTCATCAGGCAGCCGCTTGTCTGGCATAGACCAAAGCATGGGCCTTTCCCACTGTGGCTCCAGCTCTGTGGAATGAACTCCCTGAAGAGGTGAGAGGATCCCCTCTTTGGAGAACTTCAGGATGCACTGCAAGGCCTGCCTGTTTACCAGGGCTTCTGAGGGAGTTTCACTTGGAAGGCATCTTTCAAGGGCTAGGGGGTGAGATTTGGGGTTTGTTATGTTATTTTTGATATTTTTTTTGAACTAAAAATGTTTTAAAGTATTATTGTAAGCCAGCTTGACCTACAAGGTAAGGTGGAATATAAATATTTTCATAGATAAACAACAGGAATGGTGGAGCAAGTGAGGAAATATTTCAACCTTCCAGCCTGTGTAGCTGACATAGTAGACTGAGAATGGGACTATCCCAAACGATGAAGACCACCAGCTGTTCTCAAAGTACACAGCTGTGTTGCAGCTTCACTTTTTAAACTAAGTCACAAGTGTGCATGTTCAAGATTGTAGGGCTGGAAATTTTAATCAGAGAACTCTCAACCTTCAATTTTTTTAAAAAAAAGGCTCCTGTAAAAACCACAGCTGTGTTTTAACATAAGAACATAAGAGAAACCAATGTTGGATCAGGCCAGTGGCCCATCCAGTCCAACACTGTGTCACACATTGGCCAAAAACACCAGGCGCCCTCAGAAAGTCCAGCAGTGGGGCCAAGACACTAGAAGCCCTCCCACTATTGCCCCCCATCAAGCACCAAGAATACAGAGCATCACTTGCCCCAGACTGAGAGTTCCTATCTATACTTTGTGGCTAATAGCCACTGATGGACCTCTGCTCTGTTTTGATGCTGTCACAAGTACCAAGCTGTACAACCCAAAACGAATCATGAAAAAACTTCTCCATAATTTCAGAAGGAGATTTCATCAGATGATTTTACAGTGCCACAAGGACCTTGAGTACACATGCAGGGATTTGTTCTGGAATCCTGGTTATTCTTTGTACATTGATTGAGAGGAAAGTCTCTACTTTAAAGTAAGCTCTCTTCTTTTAGTTGCCCACCTGAAAGTCACACCTTATTCTTTGTGGAAACCCACACTTTGCACAACTTGATATGCCTAGCAGATGTTTACTTGGTACTCACTTGTTACATCCTGCTCGAGTTGTGCTCTGCGTAGGTCTTCCCTTAGCTTTCTTACCTGTTCCTCTCTGTGCTCTGCAAGAGCTTTTGCGTTTGCCATTCTAGGAAGAAATACCAGTCTTAGTGTGACTTACAATCCTCGTTCAATACTTTTTAAAAGTTTCATGGGAACATAAGAGCAGTCCAGCTGGATCATAACAGAGTACAGCTACTTGTTTCACTCACGGGCCAACACCTTTCTTTTTAAAAAAATATTTAAAATATTTATTAGCCACCTTTCTTTCTTATGGAGCTATAATATTAATATAACACATGAAAAACCTTTTATATTGCCTCCTAGCACTGGCATAAAAGGGCTTTCTGCCTCTGAATACGGAGGTCCCCCTTCAGTCACCACTGATAGACCTGTCCTCCAGGAATCTGTGTAACCTCCTTGAAAAAGCTATCCATGCTCAGGGCCATCATGATGTCCACTAGCAGTAAATTCCACAACTACTTGTTGAGTGAAGTAGTATTTCCTTTTGCCCACCCTGAATCTATCAACTTCACTGGCTGCCTCCGAGTGCTAGCATTATGGGAGAGGGAGAAAAGTTCTCTCCACTTCCTCTACCCCGTGCATAATTTTATAAACCACTATTCATACGCCCCCTTGTCATCTTTCCTAAAGTGAAAAAAGCCCCAGGCTCTTCAGTTTTTACTCATCGGAAAGGTGTTCCAGCCCCATAATCATCTTGGCTACCTTGTTCTATATTTTTTCCAGCTCTGCAATGTCATTTTTTTAGACACAGTGACCAGGACTGCACAGAGTACTCCAAACAGTTGCTTTTCTCTAAGTACTCAAGAGTTATTTCCACCAAAAAAATGTATATTATACCCAATTTAAAAAAGCTTAACAGTAGCAGCATTAATTATTAAACCCAGAATCTACCCGAACCAACCTTACAGTTCTAAGCAGAGATGCTTTAGCCTCAGCCCTCTGGTTTCAAAGGACTTAGAATTGCACTGCAAAGGTCACTGAAATAAGGCCTTTACTTTTCAGCTGAAACTAGGGAAGGCAGCCGCTTGACACATCCCTCCAGGTATCTACGACACAGGAAGGCCCTGCCTTGCTCTGGTTCTCTGTTTACTTAGTCCCAGTTAAGATGGATTCAGTGCTAGCATTTAAGCTGTATATAAATATGATGTACACTGTGCCTCTTCTGGTTGCTAAGTCAACTAAACCATCAGGACAACTCAAGTATTAGTCTCTCAAAACGGAGGTACTGGTTCTCCTCTGAGAGGGATGCAAAGACCCAAAGGGACCAAAGCGTGGCTAAGCTTTCTCCATCCATGGTTTGAGATACAAGGGCAGAAAGAGCAAGCAACTGGTCAAATAGAAAAGGCGACAGGTGAAAGTGTTTCCACCATGTGCTGTACAACACACTCACAGCAGGACAGGATCTGGCAAAAGCACCCAGGAACCATCCTATTCCAGGTGTTCCAAGGCAATATTTGACCAAACCTATTGTTGGAATCTCAGCTAGCAAAGTTTTGAAAAAGCTATCAGCAAGAACAGTAGAACTTACTCCCGGTCAAACCATTTGGACTGTTTCATCAGTGCCATATCAGCTTTGGCAAGCTGCATTTTGAGGTCCTCAATTTCTTCCTTATACAGCTCAGCACCTTTGTTGAGTTGGGCCTAAACAGGGGCAAAGAGGAGAAAAGACACATGGGAGGAAAATCCTGCTGTTTGTTCCTCTGTGCAGACTCCTCCCCAAGATAACAAAGTACCAGACAGAAAAACAGTCCCAGGCCTGTGGCAAAAAGCTCCTCTTGTTTCAGTAAATAAACACTAAAAAGCCTCACTTTGGTCTACATCCAAAACATTTTTTATGCTGCCTTTCACAGAGCGTAGGCTACCCAAAACAGCAAACAATCCAAGACACTGAAACAAGCTTTTAAAAATACATAGTATAAAAGCAATTAAAAACATTAAAATACACACACACACACAAACCACAGTCATAGGAATGAGGGTCACTGAGGGAATGTCAAATGAAAACAGTTAAATTTTCACCCGCTGAAGACAGTGATAGATTCCCCTGGGGAGGGAATTTCAGTTTTGGTGCTGTGACCAAGAAGGCCAACTTGCAGTTTGCCATCAGTCTTGCCTTCGATGTCAGGGCACCTGAAGCAAGGCTCTTGAAGATGAATAATGTTCAGGAGGGTGCATATGGGCGTACATGGTCCTTATGTTGGTCCCAAGCCAAAGGGCTTTGAAGGACCACACCAGCCCTTGAATTGGGCCTGAAAGGGTAAGAGTAACACATCACTCTGCAAGCTCATGTACTATTCCTCCTCCTGTACCATGCGTCTTTGTAAATATGAAGTTCTTCGGAAATATCTGCCACCTGTCCATAATGGGAGGTAGGAAGGCAGATTTACTAACAAGGTTGTGCACATACCTTGAGAGTCTTGTTTTCCATTAGTGTACTAGTTAGGCAATTCTCTTTCTCCTCTAATGCAGTCCGAAGTCGTAAAACTTCACTCTTGGATGCTCGCACTTTAAGCTCCATTTCTAGCACCGCTATTCGTTGCTCCTTTTCCAGAAGATTTTTCCTTTCTCCATTTGCTGCACTTTCTAGTTCTTGGATTTTCAGCTTCAGACCCTTTGAATGAGTATATGCTGTTATTTGAATAGCTGTTGTCAACCCACCTAAGTTTACATAATCATCAGTGACAACTGGAGTCATGAATGGAACCCATGTGTTTTTGCTGCTAGAGACGGCTTGTCCTATGTCACTGTGGCTCAGAGCCTAAGAGAACCGTTACAGCAATCCTACTTTTCAGGCTGAGGTGCTTTAAGAGCAAGCACATCTTGACAACTTAATACACGTACTTAAAAGCCATACAGCTAATCTCATCCACTCTCTGCTGCAGCAGTAGTCATGTCCAGAAAGGATTTAAGAGCAAACTCTGTTTCTTCAGTATACTTCCTATTTAGAGGGCAACTTGCAGACACTGCAGATTCTTTTGGGCAAATTGGGTTGCAAAGCCTCTGAGAGTGGGTCACAGGCCAGACCTCCCTAATGCCCACCCCTGCCCTTTTCATTGCTCCCTTTTGAATTCTGGAAACCAGAATCATATAATCACAAGAGTTGGAAAGGACCTGCTGGGTCATCTACTCAACCCCCCTGCACAATGCAGGAAATTCACTAATACCTCTCCCTCCCAGTGACCCCTGCTCCATGCCCAGAGGGTAAAAAACTTCCAGGATCCCTGGCCAAACTGGCCTGGAGAAAAATTGCTGCCTGACCCCAAAGTTGCGATTGGCATTTCCCTGGGCATGTAAGAAAGGGACACGAGAACTAAGCACTGATGGAACCCTTCCTGCCCTACCTTTCATGATCTGCCCAAGTTCACAGAATCAGCATTGGGGTCAGATGGACATCTAGCCTGTTTGAAAACCTCCAAAGGAGAGCCCACCACCTCCCAAGGAAGCCTGTTCCACTGAGGAACTGCTCTGTCAGGAAGTTCTTCCTGAAGTTTAGCAGAAAACTCTTCTGATTTAATTTCAACCCGTTGGTTCTGGTCCGACCTTCTGGGGCAACAGAAAACAACTACGTACCATCCTCTATATGACAGCCCTTCAAGTACTTGAAGATGGTTATCATATCACCTCTCAGTTGTCTCCTCTCCAGACTAAACATACCCAGCTCGTTCAGCCTTTCCTCATAGGACTTGGTCTCCAGACCCCTCACCATCTTCGTTGCCCTCCTTTAACATGTTCCAGCTTGTCTATAGCCTTCTTAAATTGTGGTGCCCAAAACTGAACACAATACTCTAGGTGAGTTCGAACCAGAGCAAAGCGATACCATCTGGATCTGGACACTATACTTCTGTTGACACAGCCCAAAATTGCATTTGCCTTTTTAGCTACTGCATCACACTGCTGACATGTTCAATGTATGGTGCACTAAGACCCCTAGAATCTTTTCGCACATACTACTGCCAAGTCCCCCCCATCTTAAAATTATGCATTTGATTTTTCCTACCTAAATGCAGAACTTTACATTTATCCCAGCTGAAATTCATTTTATTTGTTTTATTCATTTTATCATTCTGTATCCTGACTCTGTCTTCTACTGTATTTGCTACCCCTCCCAATTTAGTATCATCTACAAATTTAATAAGCATTCCCTCTATCCCTTCATCCAAATCATTTATAAAGATGTTGAACAAAACAGGTCCCAGGACAGGTCCTTGAGACACTCCACTTGTCACTCCTCTCCAAGAGGATGAGGAACCATTAACAAGCACTCTTTGGGTGTGACCTGTCAACCAGTTACAGATCCACCTAACAGTAATAGGATCCAAACTACATTTTACCAACTTGTCAATAAGAATATTATGTGGAACTGAAATCAAGATAAACTATGTCTACAGCATTCCCCTGACCCAGCAAGGTAGTAACTTTTTTGAAAAAAGAGATAAGGTTAGTCTGACACGATTTGTTCTTGAGAAACCCATGCTGGATTTTAGTAATCACAGCTGTCCTTTCTAAATGCTCAAGGACTGACTGTTTGATGACTGGACCTTGGAAACATGTCATACATTAGTTGGTATTTTTTCTTCACTACATATACATGTTGATCAAACAAGATACAACCTGATGGTTTCTAGGGTGAGTTCCTTGGAATTTTAGGGGGGATTAGAAAGAGAGAAATGGAGAAGGAGAGGATGGTCAAAGGCTAGATTGTAACCTCCACATGCAAAGGATGCATATGTCAGAATTGCTTGGGGTTCATATTGGGGGCAGCTGTGCCCTTTGTTACAGTGGTTTCACAAAAACATCTGGTTAGCCACTGCAGAAAATGGAATGTTGAATTAGATGGGTGCCAAGGTCATAGTCTGTCTATGGCCAAAAAACCTTGGGCCAGAACTGGATGGGGTCACTATACCAAATTTGCACTTGTGGCTCACCATATCCAAAAGATCAGGAACCACTGCTGCTGGGAGATGCAACCTCCCCCCATTACAGTATGTGTCAGATACTTGTTTCATTTTAAAGCATGCAGCCATGCTGAAAGTGCGTCAAATCAACCTCAAATCAGTCCGACTGCAAATCAGTCCTGTCTTCTCCAAATGGAAGCACAGAATTCAGCAATATGGATTGAGTAATACAAGACATAGCATGCACTTGCTGTAGATGCAGGGGTCATTTCATAGAAAAAGAGGTGCAGGAGCTCATTAGCATACCTATTAGCATAACTCATTAGCATGACTGGCCGAATGTCAGTTTCAGCCTTATTATACCCTGTGGGCCATTGAAGTCAATGGCAAAAACTCATAGGGTACATGAGGGGCTGGAGGAGAGGGGGTTTGAGAGAGAGGCTCCAAACTTGCAGGGTACCTTCTGGGACCTCTCCTTGAAATACCCACCAAGTTTCAAGAAGATTGGACCATGGGGTCCATTTCTGCAGGGCCCCAAACAGGTTGCCCCATCCCCTCCATTGTTCTCTATGGTGGGAAAAAAGTTACTTTTTTCCCACCATAGAGAACAATGGAGGGAATGAGGGCAACCTGTTTGGAGGCCCGTAGAATTGGACCCTCTGGTCCAATCTTCTTGAAACTTGGTGGGCATTTGGGGGAGAGGTCCCAGAAGCTACCCTGCAATTTTGGAGCCTCTCTCTCAAACCCCCTCCCCTCCAGCCACTTTTAAAGCTGCCACTGAAATTTGGCGGCGGGCCGAATCAGATCAGAGAATCTGATTCTGCCTGTGGCTGCCCTAGTGCCCACTCCTGAGCTGGTGGAGCAGCGCTCCGCCTTGCTCCGGCCCCAAATGACCCCTATGTAGATGTATGAGGAAGTATGGCTGCTGCTGAAAACTAGAAAACTCTATGTCTCCTTCACCCAATCTATGGTGTCTTCAAGTTGCCCAAAAGTAAGCAAACGAGGCAGAGTGGCATTGGCCTCCTGGCCACATAAGCAACAATATAATGGAGAAAGCAGGAAAGCCAAGCATGCCAGGCCATATAGTTTTCATCAGTAGGTTTCAATGGGAAAAAGGGAGGAGACTCAGGACTACTGTTTTCAGCAGGAGCTATGCATCCTCCATAATATCTGGTTCCAGTAACCCATACCACCATCTTTAAGGACCACTTAGTGCTTCAGTTCAGCGATAAACTTGAAAGCCCCATTAGGCTTATGACTGAACAAAACCCTCTCTCACCAACACATCTAAACAGCCAACACATGACGATATATGTGGATGCCTGTGCCTTATTCTGATGCCCCAGCTGTATGAACAAACTGCACCTGCATGTCTTGATCTTGGGCTTTTAATTTGCTCTCAAGTCTGTAATTTTCTTCTTCCAGGATAAGGTCAGCATGACCGCTAGGCGCCTGGTGTTCCTTAAAGGTATTAAGTGCCTGCAGCAATTCCCCCGTCCTCTCTCTACAGGTTTTCAGAGTGGCTTCAGTCTCTTTGCAGTACTTCGCATTTTTGGATTCTAGCTCCTCTCTTGTTTCTATGAGAGCCTGAGCTTTAGGTTTCAAGAGCCGACCTGTAGGCAACAGGTCTTGCTTTATTCTCATCTCAAAGTCTTGCACATCAAAAGGAACCGAATACTCTTTAACTTTTCTGCCATGGCTTTCCAGTTGCTGCAGCATCACTTCTATACTGTGAACTTCTTCCTCCATATGTGACACGTCTCTCCATATTTGCTGCATCAGAAGAAAAAAAGACGTTAAGATAATGGCCATGCTAATCCAGCTTCCAAACAACCCTCAAGGTGGGTTTTGGCATTTTTCACATACTATGCAACACACAATCTAGTAAGGAATTTTATTTCTAGTCCTCCATGTACTCATTTGGCCCTTCATGCTTCTGGCCCTCGTGCCTAGGTAAAACGTCTGAAAGCGACACTTGTTACAACACTGATAATGGTTCCAATGGTTGCATATCTAGTATACCTTTGCCTGCATTCTAAGCATTTAGACAGTTGCTCAAATATACATTTCACATTTGCCTTGCACTCCACCTCCATAGTTCACAATTACTTTGGCAATAAGTTCAAATAATTGATTTTATGGCATTATTCCTCTTTCTTCTAAGAGTTGGCCCCTGTTTATCTGTGACAAATAGACTAAACAAGAGACGGGGACCCGCAATACTCACGGGGGGGGGGGGGAGAGAAGGAGCTTCATGTGGAAGAGAAGCACATTCTCCCCCACCAGCACCAATGGTGAGGCCCGGGCCTCCGATTCCCCCCCACCCCCCGAGCGGCTCTCAACTGCTGATTCCGCCCCCCAGCGGCGAGGCCCAAACGGCTCTCAGCCGCCGATTTCCCCCCCAGTGGTGAGGTCTCAGCGCCTCAGTTCCCAGAGCGTTCCCTGCGCATGCGCAGGGAACACTTTTTTACTTTTTGGGGGATTTAAATATCCTCCTGAAAGTTTTTTTAAGTTTTAGGATTTTTCTCTCTCTGACCCCAAGTGCCCCTGTTGAGCGGATTTAGATATCTGCACAGGGGGGGCAACTTGGCTATTAGTATATAGATTATACCAGAAACGGCAACACTCAGAAGGGATGACAGTAGATATATTGTAGCTGTTGCATACTAAGGACAGAATGTTGGGCATACCCAGCAGATTCCTTGAACAGCAGACTTCCACCCCATCATCAGAGGGCTTTTGAATGTCATCAGATTCAAAAGCTGATTGCAAGCTGGCTGGCTGAGAAGGACAAGGTCAAACTACATTGCACATATGGAATGAGCACCATGATTTTCTGGTTCCTGGCCTATGCACTCCATTTTCATTATATTTGGCAGTCAACGTAGAATGTTTCATCATGTTAATATAAAGCGTTGTGGTTGTACACATGGGGTTGGATCTGGCAGAAATTTCTGCTAAGGGAAGGAGAACCAAGTGTCTGTTCCCACTGCTCCTCTGACCTCCCTCATGCTACTCCTGAAGGGGTCCCCCCGCCTGAATGCTGCCAGGGAACAATTTTGGGCAGATACAGTTTCCATTGATGGAACTCTTTTTGTCAACAGTGGGATCCAAGCCAAACTCAATAACAGAAAGACAACTGAATTACATTTCTTAAGGAAGACGCAGAAGCTTAGCACTCCACCAGCCATGGCTCTCAATCGACTTAATTTGTTTGGTATTTCTACGGTAGATAAAAATCAAACCATGAGTAGAGTCTCTGTTCAGGACACTTGCATTAAGGTAGCAATGACCCACTTTAAGCCTTTTCCTTTTAAATTACATTTTCTAGCTTAAAGGGACATCTTAGCACAAGAACTTAAGTCCACCGAATTTCAGGCATCAAGATACTACCTCTACATAGAAATCCAAGTTCTGGTTCAGTTCAGGGATACGGAGCTCCTGAGACACAGCTAAATGTGAATTCCAGCAAAGCTCCTTAAGACTTTGTATCTGAGTTAGCAACTCATGTTGTTTTCTTCTCTCACCAAGCAGCTCCATTGTGTAGTTGCTGATGTTAACATAATATTCACTCTTCTTCTTGCACAGGCGGGTTAAAAGGAACTGTAAGAAATGGAAAGGCTGTTACTGAGAATGTGCAAAAAGTATTTAGTCAAGTGCTGGTTTTGCAGCACTGCTTGACTCTTGAGGCATCAAGAATGAGAAATAACAGGAAGGCCATCTATCTGAATTGGTGCAAAGAACAAGAAAAACCGTTGCCCTCCCTCCCTCACCTTCAGCCCTAACCCCATACTGGTAATTATAATAGGCTTTTAAAAATTATCTAGCAAAGATATTACAAGCTCATACTAATTAAGTGCAATTAAGACAGAACAAAGACTGATAGCTCAGTAAAAAGGACCACATTGGTAGCAGCCAAATAAAAAGGAAGCAGAAACTGTGTTTGTGTCTTTTGACAGGGACTATTTCACCAGGAGTACACGTTTGGCCATAAACATACAGAGAGAGAGGGAGGGAGAGAGTGAGGGAGAGGGAGAGGCTTTATGTTCCAGTTGGTAGTTTCTCCTATCATTGCATCACTACAAACAGAAATCTCTGGCTGTTGGATCTTTCCTGGTCCTAAAAGACTTGGTAAACCAAAGACCTACAGAGGAAGGTTTGCTGCACATAGATTCTTTGGGCACACACCAGAGTTTCCTTCTCAGCAAGGAGATCCTCAGAAGTCACTTACACCTGCACAAAAGTGGTTTGCCTGGGATGCTATTGGAAAAGGGGTTTTTTTGTGCTTCCCCACAGCACTATGGTGTTTTCATGAACGTTCTGGGATTTCCACCCCCCCCCCCCCTTCTTGTGACCCTCCCCAAACCTGCTGTTTGGGGATGTTTTGGGAAAGGATGCAGCAAAGACAGAGTGGATGGGAATGTCAGAAACTTGCTAGTCCCGCCCCATCTGCCCTATCAGTGGAAGCTGCGGTTTGGCAATTGAATATTAGAACAGTCTTTTTCATGAAACCATATTTGTTCTGAGAATTTTTTTTTTAACAAAACCTGCTAGTTTGCTTTATTACAACCAATGTTCCCTCTAAGCTGTGGAGTCTCATGAGCACTTTGTGAGCTACTGGGCAGGTGATTTGGCTGCTGCATAAATTAGTTTGCTCTGGAGCCATCCTTCCTGAGCTAAACCAAAAATGCGTGAACCAGAGGCTAAAAAACTGACCAGGCTCACACTAACTCAGCTTAGAGGGAACACTGATTACAACAACATTCAGCTGCCAATTAAAAACCCCTGCAGGAAAAAAACCCCTCCAAAGGCAGAGCAGGACTGAATGTTGCTGGGGACTGAAGCAGGAAAGCCCGCTGTGTGGAAGCTGTATTGGCAGCCACAGGGAAAGCCTCTCCCCGCACATGGGAAATGCAAGTGTCAGACAAGCTTTCTAAATGGGCTTCTTGGCTACCCACCATGTTCTCCTGCAGTATGAAACTGGAGGAATATTCTCTGCACTCTAGGTTGTCAGCTTAGTTCACACGTGGCTCCATAGCAAGGCCAAACAGATCCAGATGGTGCTACATTACATTTTATACATACTGCACATTCAACATGCATGGAGCTCTACGTAACACAAAATGCTGGGTCCCTGCCTTGAACAGTTTCACCTCAAAGCTGACAGCCGGGGTGGGGGGGGTGGGGGAAGGACTGGAATGGACTTTAGAACGCTCCCCCAGAAACCTTTGCAACACAGCAGCACTTGCATAAGCCTTCCAGGGCAGGCAGACAAATGCGAAAAGAGAAGCCTGAAGGCAGAGAACACCAACCAACACTTTGTGTGCAGCTACAATTTTGTGCATTATGCAACCAAACAGAAAGATCCCCTAGCTTTCAAGTTTACATTGCACGAAAATGATCGCATAGCGAATAATGTTACAGAACATACACGGAGTGTTCTGAAACAGGTACCTGCAGTTTATTCAGCAAACTGTGGACACTGTTGCCTACATGCGCATGTTCCATTTGGAGCCTTCCGATCTGTTTTGCCTTCTCACAGGAAACGTTTTCAAGAACTTTTGTTGTTAGTTCTTTTTGGCTGTTGACTTCAGTCTTTAGATTAAGAGCAACTTTTCCGAGATACTCATATCTCTTTTCTATCACTGGGAGTTTCTGCAGAGCCTCCTGAAACAAAAGCAGCAGCATAAAGTTCAGTTACAAATAACGGGTTGGATCCAGCCAACTTTTCTGCTGATAACAAAGGAACCGGGGGCGGGGGCCCCTCGCCTTGACCCTCACAAAGGCCAGGGTGATTCTGGATCCAGTTTTATTGCTGGAAAAACAAACTGGTGCAGCTGCAAAAAGGGCTTCCTACCACTTTGGTCAGAAGATGTAACAATGGTTGAAGTAAACAAATCCAAAGAGCAGATCTAGAAATGGCAGTGAAACAGTAAACCTTCCTCTCAGAATCATATCAGATAGCATTGCAGCAGGCATCAATAAGTAAAATGTCTCCTGCTATAAATCCGTAGTGCAAAATAAATGTTCTCTCGCATCTTAACACACTTTCAGGTCATAAAAATAGGTTATGTAAAAATGCAGTTCAGGGTATACAGGAAGCCTCTTTGTGGACGTTAATGCTATTCACCGTTATTCTTGAGACTTTTGCTTGAAGCTTTTCACGGTCGTCTTGTTCTTTGCTCTCTGGTGTCTTTTCTTGACGGGCTTCTTCCAGTTGCTGCCTCAGCTCATGCAAATCCTGCTCCAGTTTTGCATTCGTTTTGGAGAACTAAAAATGCAGAATGTGTATTAAAAAGGACAGCGACGTGGTTGAAGCAGACAGCGTGCAATGTTGTGAGTACTTTTGCAGGTCCACTGTGTGTCAGTCACAGATTTAAAAACACCTCTTTGAGAATGCAAGTGGAAACACAATTTGATTGACTATGTCACTGTGAGCAACTGTAAGCATTTAAGCTGGATTCAGTATACTCATTTCAATCCACTGCTTTTCAGACACCATGGTAGTTAATTTGGCAGTAGAACTGCAGCCCAAATTGCATTATTTTGGTGAATTATTAGTGAATTATTTTTTCCAGAGAGAGACTAACTGGAAAAGTTCAAGAAATGGAAAGGTGACTGCAACGTTCTTTGCACAGGGCTGCTCTGGTCTTGTCTTTCCACAAATGACTTTATGCTCTGCTTTCCCACACAGTTCAGAAGGCTATGTAATACACACAGTGTATAAGGCTAAAGAGACAGCCAGAATAAGCCAAACATTACACCAACCAGCTCCATTTAAAAAAAAAATGATAGGATGATGCCAACTTTGCATTATTCTTAGTATAGTTATTACTTCAATAGTTACAGAATATTCATCTTGCCATATCTAAAAGTTAGGCATGTCTTTAAAACCGACAGATATGCCTCTCTCCACACAACCGCTAATAAAGAACTGAGCTGGCCTCAGAAAGTTTGAAACTGGAGCCATTTAAAACTGCTTTTAGATAATATTTTGATCAACACTGTCAAAAGACACCTGAAAACCAGATGGTTACTAGTAGGGATGGGCACAAAATGAACCACAAAGCAAAATTTGTGACAAATTTTGCCCTGCTCATGGTTCAGGAACATAAGTTTTTGCCGGATTCACTGACATGAACTTCCACACACTTTTAGAGTGGTTTGTGGATAAAGCAGAAAGTGGCCACTGCAAAAGCCACAAGAACAGTTAAGTGGCTCCCTGGAAAAGCTGCACGGTAGGGAGCACCTCCCTGCCACACATCTGTTTTTCACTGTCATTTGCAGTCCCTTTAAAGTTTACTCATTTAAAGTTTTACTCATTTCAATCCACTGCTTTTCAGACACCATGGTAGTTAATTTGGCAGTAGAACTGCAGCCCAAATTGCATTATAATAATAAAGTTTAAAGGGACTACTACATAAGACAGCCTGAAACAGCTGAGCAGAGGGGAGCCTTCCTGCTGCTCAGCTGTTTTTTGGGCTTTCTGCAAATCCCATTTAAAGAGATTGCAGTCCTTTCCAACAGGGTTTGCAGGGCCATGAACCACGTGAACCGGTTTGGTTCATGAATGACCCTCCTGGTTTGGTTCATAGTTCAGCTATGAATCAGGAATCAAACCACATATTCCTGGTTTGTGCCCATCCCTAGTTACTAGTCACAGCTTCTCCTACACTGCATTTCAATAGTGAACAGGCATGAACTTGATTTAATACATATGAAGCCACCTTATACTGAATTAGACCATTGATCCATCAAAGTCAATACTGTCTACTCATACCAGCAGTGGCTTTCCAAGGTTTTAGGCAGAGGTCCTTCACATCACCTACTGCCTGATCCTTAGTGGAGATGCTGGGGATTGAACCTAGGATCTTCCGCATGCCAAATAGCTGCTCTACCACTAAGCCACAGCCCTCTTGGTTTATCGCTAGGCTTGTGCATGTGCCTATCTAGTCCCACTGATGCAGGAATCCTGGTTCAAAACTCACTCTGGTGACATATAGATGCTTGGCTCAAATGGCACTAGTTTTTCTTCCACAAACTACGTCCTGGATTAAACCCTAGTTTGGGGGTTGAGGTGAGAACTAACTCAAGACATGCTTGTACTTATGTGTCATGAGTAACTAGAGTTAGCTCTAAAACAGGATTCCTACATCATACAAGGGAGGAAAAAGGAGCTGAACGCATGTTCAAGCTTGATGTTGATTTGGAACTACATCTGAATGTGGCCCTACTCTTAGTCCAACACAGTGAGATCTGGACACTTGTATTGGAAGAGTGCTCTCTGGCAAGCTTTGGCACTTTGGGTAGTTGGCTTTACTCTATAGGCTGAGACACACATAAGATCCTGGCCCGGCCAAATAGCAGCTCTCTCATCCAGCTTACTACCATCAAGATGTCCAGCCCCATCACAAGAATATGGTGCTTTTTAAAGACAAACACTTCCTGGAACACATGAAACATTTGTCCAGAATTTAAGCTCACACAAGACACTGCTGTTCAAGCAGCAAGAGGCTGGACTGACTTGTCTGATTTATGTCTGGTTACTGCAGCTCAAGCAACAATTAAATACATTCCTGTTATTAAGCTACATGCCTAAGCACCTCAAATACCTTCTCAGTGTTTTCAAGAAAGCAGTGCTGCAGCTGGTCATTTTCGGCTTTAGCTTTCTCCATTGCTTGCTGGATGTAGTCTCTTTCCTTCTTGAGCATCAAATTCTCCATCCCAAGTTGCTGCATGCTCTCGGCCTGAGCTTTCTGTTCAGCCAGCAAATGGTTGTTTACAGCCATTTGTAAGCTTAATTTTTTAGTCAGCTGTTCCAGCTAGCAAGACAATTTAAAAAAAATAAAAATAATAGTCAAACTTTGTAATCGTAATGATTTCATGTTTTGGTGTGTGTGTTCCTTTAAATGTTGAGTGTGACTGCAGTACTGTAGGGTGGGTGATGGGGGGAGACAAGGGTGATTTGATTGGCTGATGACAGAGTGGGAGAAGAGATGTTCAGAGAGGAATCTGTGTGTGAGATGTCTATGAAGGTGTGTGCCTTGAGAGAGAAACAATTGTGGAAGAAGTTTGAACAGTCTATGTGAAGTGTAGTCTGTGTGACTGATTCAGTTCTGCGTGAATAAAACAAAGAGACTAGCCT
Source organism: Lepidodactylus listeri (assembly GCA_029233225.1). Lineage (NCBI taxonomy): Eukaryota > Metazoa > Chordata > Lepidosauria > Squamata > Gekkonidae > Lepidodactylus > Lepidodactylus listeri. The sequence continues at coordinate 29,451,285 of JARCFY010000009.1, forward strand.
GTGTGGCAATATATACGAGAGAAAGATAAGGCTGTCAGAGTGGAAACTGATGTTTAAGAGACTGTTTGTAGCACCAAGCATTACCAGTTATATTTACAAGTTCCTTTCTTCAGCAACTGTTCAAAATAATCAGAAACCTATTTTGTTCTTTATTAAATAAATCAATTTTTGTATAAACACCCCAGGAATCAGTACAGTACTTCCTCAGAGCCACACAGACCTCTGAAATGCCCAGACCCTAGGTCATACTACCAAGAGAGAGAGATTTGGAATTTTAAATTCCTGGTGGCAGCAAGAAACGACCAAGTTTATATACAAAAACCTGTTTTCCCCAATAGCAAGACCATCACAAGCTGTTCCAACTACAAGACAATTTTTTTTAAAAAAAAAATATCAAACTTTCTGCTAATATTTGTTGCGGTTTCATAGGAAAGGAGAACGATGAATAAAGCTCCCTAGCATGTAACCCTGTCCCTAGAACTCTGCACCCAAGCGCAGTGGGGCACACAGAGAAGTCTACATATAAAGCCGAAGTTTGGCCAAGATAGATACCAATAGTTTTACAAGCTGAGGGCATAATTACATACATAGATTTTGTCACACAAGCACAAATCTTGCATGGACATGGTCTTTACATTTCACACTTGGTATCTTAATACAGCATTGGGCAAAACCACCCATTTTAAAGTTAAAAAAAAAACATAAAAACCTCAAGCCCCCACTAGGGCCTGCCGAAGTATGTGACAAATGCGCTAAAGAATGAGAACCACATCAGCTATAGTTTAAAAGCAAGTTAAGAACAACGTTCTGTCTTGTCTGTGCCCTTTAAAGTCAGGAGGACTCAAGAGAGTTGCTTATTCTGAAGAGCCAGGACTCAAAAGACCCTCAACGGAAACTCTGATAACAAATTAGGATGTAAGAGAGAAAGTCCAGGGCACCCGGAGATTGGTCACCTTGCTAGACTCTTTGGACTTTGTGAACTCTGGATTTAAGACTGGCAGTTGTTAGCTGGAAGCTGTGGGAGGAGTAATACCAGTTTCCTTCACCTATGCAAATGGTGTCCAAATGGTTTCTACTCCCTGTAACTCCTTATTGGAGAACAGTGGTTACAGTTGTAATGGTTTATGGATAAGTAATTGAAGTAAAATTTGTTGAACCAGAAGACCTCTGAAGGATGTAACTGGAAAACAGTTGCATCCTTTAAATACAACTGCAATTAAAGGATTGTCTTGCATACAACAAATTTTGCACACAGTAAGCTATACAGAAGTTGAAAAGTGAAGAGAATGAAATGGGATAGACAAAGAACACACCATGAACATTTCACAAGACCACGATGACCAGCACTCACATATTCCACTTTTTAAAAAATTTGGAATATGAACATATTGTTGTGAGGGGATTTTACTTACTAAGGTAGTGTTTTTATGGATTACATGCATTCCAAAACTGCTTACATGCAACTTTTAACATATCACATATCACCTGCAAGTCATTTTCTTACCTTCTCTTTCAACTGCACCATTTCTTCTGCAAGTTCTGCTTCTCGTTTCCGAAGCTGCTCCTCTTGCTCAGCGATCAAGCTCTCCTGCCTAGTAACCTGCTGCTCTTGAGATTTTGTTTTCTCCAGCAGCTTCTCCACCTCTGCTTGAGTGTCCACAACCTTGAAGTAAAAGACAGAACATGAAATGAAAGTTTAGGCTCCTCAAGAACTGGCACTTCTATCCTGAAATGGTAGCCAGAGCATCAGCTGCCTGTGAAAATAAGCAGTGTACAGTATAAAATGCTCATCTGGGAAAACAAGGGTTCTCCTGAAACTGAAGCTTCATTTCAAATAAGAATGACTGAGAATGTTTATAAATGCTGTTACGTAAATGGGAAATAGGCTCGTACCTTCTGCTTCAACTGCTCAGCAGTTTGGCTGAGATCTCCCTGCATTTTCGAAGCCCGAGAATTCTCGCTTCTCAGTTCTTCTACAGTACTGTGGTATTCTTTGAGGGAGCCTTTAGCATTTTCAAGCTGCTCTTGCAGCTCCAAAACCTTTCAGTGTTAAGAAACAGCAACACAGTTATTCAACTATTGCTGGCTTAACAGTAAATCAAGTAGAGCATTTTTCTTGGAATCTGAAAAATTGGACCCTTAATGCTAAAGCTATTTTTAAGTGTCTCTTGCCTTTCAATGTCAGTTTCCATGGCAGCTTATGACATAACAACACCCAGCAAGACAAAATGGACACCATTTCAGATGGTTTAACACATGTAATAGAATCCAGTAGCACCATCATCAGAATGGTAACAAAACCCCTCATCGACTAACAAAGCCTGAACAAACAGGAAGGTCTTTAGCTCAGTGCCTGAGAATAACAGGCATATAGCAACAGGGCAGACATTCTGGAAAAGGGACATTGCCTGGATAGACACCTACCACACTCTGGGTGGAGGGGGCACCCAAACAGAACTTCTGAAGATCTTACCTCTCAGGTAGGATTAAATGGGAGCGGGTGATCCTTCAAGTATCAAACCAGTTAGTGCTTGTTTTAAAAGGTTACAACAATCACTTTGAATGGGAAATCATAGAAAGCCCTTTAAAACAAGCAAGATGCAATACTGGTAGCTTGTATCCATTGGTTGCCTTGCTGCTGCATTTTTTGTATTGACTGAACAAGGATGGCAACTCTGAAGAAAAACGGCCCCACGCAGAGTGTATTACGGTAGATGATATCGATGTTGTCACAGCAGATGTGTGATGAAGTAGCTGGTAAATATTTTCATTATTAAACAAATGCGTAACAGTGGCCATATCCTATACAGATGTATGGGCACCTCAGCAGCTGGGTTATATTGAACATAAATCAAACAAGCTTTTAGGAAAGAATGCTGCATTGGTGATATTTCTTATGTTCATTTGCTGCTATCAATTCACAAAGAATGTTATCTGTACTATTTCTGCTTTGAAAAAAATCTCTTGAAACGGGATTTGAAGCTTTTTTGATCTGGATACACTGATAAGGTGTGAAATGCATCTTCCACTTCTTAAGAAGATTCTTCCCTTTTGTTAAACTCTGCACAATTAGGACTTGACACCCTTTGTTATAAATTCAAAAAATTCACCAGAGATTATATTTTTCTACGAAACTCACTGAAATTTTTCATATGTATTGCACTGTTCATTTAAAAACGATATAAAAACTATAAAATGCATTTGAAAGTAATCATCATTAGTTAGACTGTCATGGTTTAAAAAAAGTTTGGTGTAGTGGTTAAGTGTGCGGATTCTAATCTGGGAGAACCGGGTTTGATTCCCCACTCCTCCACTTGCACTTGGCTGGATGACCTTGGGCAAGTCATAGCTCTGTACCAGCTGTTCTCTCAAGGACAATTGTCTCAGAGCTCTCTCAGCCCCACCTACCTCACAGGGTGTCTGTTGTGGGGAGGGGAAGGGAAAGGAGTTTGTAAGCCGCTCTGAGACTCCCTTGGGGAGTGAAAGCGGGGTATAAATCCAGTCTCCTCTTCTTCTATTTAGTCTATACGGGTTATATTGAACAGCCTGCACTGTTTATCCTGGGCTATTGATCTGAAGTCTGCCCCACAGCAATGAGGAGACCTCAAGTTTTGCTGGCATACCTGATTTTATTTCAGCTTTTCTGCTGCCTGTTGATACTGTTGTTCAATTCAAGAAGTTATTAAACTCAACAGGTTTTAGTTTAAAAACATGTGGTCAAAGGTGTTCTGTGCTTATTTTCAATACAAGTAAAGTCTTCCATGGCAATCTTTTAATTATTCTTGCTTTCTCACTCAATTTAGAAAAGTCTCCTAGAGAGGGATGCGCAGGAAGGAAAGAAGGAAATGGAAACACAGGTGCGTTTGCCAAACTCAAGGGCCCTGATCCCCTAAGCCCTTCTTCTTGGCTGCCTGATGGGGATCTGGCTGGAAAATGTAGATCCTTCTGTTTAAGATTCCCTCTGTTTCTGGGCAGAGGCCAGTACTGTCACCCCCTTCCCCACAGCTGTTCTAAATCATATTAGATCTGCTTAAAGGAAGATGCCATATAAAAGTAGGAGGCAGCATGCATTAACAGATATTTAAAGAAACTGGAAGTTGGCATCTCAGCTCAACTTCCTTACTGGGAAGACTCACAAGAGGTAGCACATCTTTCACTGGAGAAGACTTTTAAAAACTGCCGACCAGGACCAAACAAATCTCCTCGTTAAAAAAGTAGATAGTCTTTTTGGAGGCACAGAAGTGTGAGCAGGAGTGAGAAATCCTAGAAGTGTCAGTAGAAGTCATTGTGGGACAAGACAGCAACACTTATGGCTACTTAACAAATTGAAGTTAAATTCAATCATCATTCACATACAGTCTTTACCACCTTTCACAAATTTGTAGACGAATGTCTCAGCCAAACAGTTAAACTGCAAGCCAGATGCCAGACAACATTTGCTTTCATTGCCTGTTTATTTCAGTAAAAAAGAAGTAAGGGCAGTGCTCAGTCAACACGAAAAGTCAACACACAGGGGACTTCTGTGTCTGAAGTTCGTTACTTTGGGGTAAGAGTTTGCAGAGTTGGAGGATTAAAATGGCGATTCTGGAACTCTATATCTGGCCATTAAAATATTGGCACTTCGCACTATGTTCAGTTCACAAATCTTATGAACTGCAGTTGTAGCCTTTCATTTCGCGGCATACTCTTGCTTACCTTTGTGGTGGTCTCTTCGAGTAGCCTTTTGAGCTTCTTGTTCTCATTTTGGAGAGCATCCCACATCTGCTTCAAGCCATCCCTCTCCAGGACTAAGGATTTTCTTTCCTCTTCACCATCCTGAAGTCTCTCAGCCATTTCCAATTTCTCTCTCTCTTTAGCCTCAAGTTTGGATTCTAGAATCTTCAGTTGCTCTGTCAGTCTTTCCATTTCACTCTGATTCTGTTGGGCTTCACTACAGAGTTGTTCTTTCATTTGGAGCAGCTCTCTTTCTGCAATTTCTAACTCTTGAATCTTGCTTGACAACTTTAGTAGGTTAAAAAAATGAACAACATTCAGTATTAATGCAAAATTAAGGGTTTGTTCTGTGGCCGTTCAGGGCCAGTCCTATAATTTAGTACCTTTTGGGCTTGTTCAGAGTCAGAATTCTATGGCATCTAGAGAAAGGCTCCAAACTCTGCTTCCACGAAATAGATGTCGAAGACTGTAAAAACAGTTTTCTGATGTAGAAAATGAGCCTAATCTCTTCACCAAACAATAAAAACCAAGGGAGGTTGCTAGAAAGGCTTCCTATCCTCATGACGGTGAAAATGGAACTGAGGGAAGGAGGCGCCCACCATCAGAGTACATGATGTGTTGGGTGGGAATCCCACACATGCACCGGTTCCATTTTGGAGTTTTGAAGCTAGAATGAAAGTGTCCACAGCAGGCCTGCACAAGTGCAGTCCCAGTGTGGGGGTGCACTAGAAGGCAGAAAATGAACATTTCAACCTCCTAGGGAATTTAGTGAGGGAACTCAAAGTAGTTGTTTTATGCAAAGGAATTTCAGAAACAGACTGGAACAGGAGATTGCTGAATTACAAGTTATTAGAATGCTCAGGACGATGGAACCCCCAGGACTTAACAGAGATATAGGGTTCTTATCTCACAATACAAGCTAAGTTACTCAGTTCTCACTTGTACCCAGAATTGAACTTTGTTGGTCTTAAAGGTGCCACTGGACTAAAACTTAGTTTTCACATCTGTTGTAACACTTGTATTTATATGCTAATTTACTGCTTTACAGATCTTACCAACTGCCTTAATCCAATCTCAGCTATAATCGCCCAGTTACTTATGCATCTTGACTCTAACTAGCCTTTCCTGGCTAGTTAGTTAACACCCCCACCCTCTCTCTACCTATATGTTATGGTTGAAGTTTTGTTTCATTGTATCTGAAGAAGTGTGCATATACATGAAAACTCATACCTTGAATAAAACTTTGTTGATCTTAAAAGTGCCACTCAAACTTCATAGTGCTCCTCAGAAACACTATAGATAGAGGTACATTGATATCTAATTCTAAAACAACTTAAAAGTAAGAAAAATTGTGTGCACACTGAAAATCCATTCCATTCACAGTGGATGGAGTGAATCCTAGATATGGGTACTCTTTGTTACTCTGTTTGTAGAACAATTTCTGTTCTGGCAATTATGGAGCTCTTTCTTGGTCTTGCAGTGGCTTGGGGTGGGGGGGTTCCCTCTTCATTTCCCAGAGAAGGAGAGCTCCGGATTCTAAATGAAACTGTCTGAAGCTGTTCTAATGGCTTCATAGGAACTGGAATGCCCAATAGATACACACGCCCCAATGTCCTTTAAAGTGCCTTCACCATCCTCAAGGACCTTCAAGACTAAGGTGGCAACTGGGCCACCATAAAGGGCACTGTCAAAGCTTCTATAGTTTTCTAAGACTATTGTTGGAAATCTCAGCTTCCTGCCGTAAGAAGGAGAGACTATGATGTATTACCAACTTATAGAAACCAAATTCTACTTTACCATGGATTGTGCTGCCCTCATTTCTTCTTGGGCCTGGTCCCTCTCTTGCTGGAGTGCATCCCGCTGATGTCTCAAGTCGCCTTTTTCCTGGTCTAGAGATCTTATCGCTTCTTCGTGCTCATGAAGCGCCCGAGCAGATGCCATCATATCCTCTTCCATTCTGCGCTCACTGGCTTTAAGTTGTTCTCTTAGCTCTTCCATTTCACTCAGTTTCTGAAGAGCGTGGCTGAGTTCTTCTGTCATGATGACAAGTTCCTCCTCTTGTGTGTTCCTTGCTTGCAATCCTTCTACATTGGTCAGCTTTTTTTTGGGGGAAAAAAAGGACACCAGTTTGCTAGCCAAGTGTTAGATTGTAAACTCGGGCATTCTGCTTTATTCTAACATTACAAAATGCTTTTTTGTCTGACCCACTGTACTATTTCATGACATCTAGCAGTGCTTTTGGGTTGCTCTGTCATTTTCTAGTACTCAGCAGCTTTCTTAATCCAGGTGCAGAAAATCAGAGAGGGTTGCCACTGTATTACTGTCTGCCAGTTTTAGACTGATGGTTGTTTTATTCTTAAAACCATTTTCTCATTTTCAGATCAATTTGGCCTGCCTCTGACAGCTCCCTGGAGAAATGGCTGATATGTGCCCCAAACAGAAAGAAAGAATTTTCTTTCTTCATGCCACTCAGTCTGAATTCTCTGGCAAATAGCATGGAGAACACAAGACTCAACGTATGATAATCATAATTTGCATTTTAAATATAAACTGTTAACTAGTTAACTCAACAGTTTTGCACAATGAGAGGTTTAGAGCATTCCCCGTGCCCCTAATAAGCTTACCATTATTTCCTTGCTTACCTTTGAAGTGGCACTTTCTACTAGCTCTTTCAACTTCTCTTTCTCAGTTTGGACAGAATCCCATTTTTGCTTCAAGTCATCCCTTTCCAGGACTAGGGATCTTCTCTCCTCATCACTGTCCTGAAGCCTCTCAGCCATTTCCAATTTCTCTCTCTCTTTAGCCTCAAGCCTGGATTCTAGAATCTTCAGTTGCTCTGTCAGTCCTTCCATTTCACTCTGATTCTGTTGGGTTTCACCACAGAACTGTTTTTTTTTCATTTGAAGCAGCTCTCTTTCCACAACTTGTAACACTAGAATCTTGCTTGACAACTTTTAATATGTTAAAAAATATTAATGCAATAATAAGTTTTTCTGTGGTAATTCAAGGCCAATCAGTGCCTTCTGGGTTTACTCAGATGTGGAATTCTCCCTGGGATGATATCTAGAGAAAGGCTCCAAACTCTGCCCTTCCCTCTCCTCTCACTGGGGCATGAAGGTTAACACACACTTATCGCTGAAGGAGCATGCATAAGCTAGAGGCCTCTTCATGGAATCTTGGGGCTGAAGTTACATTTGAGGAGTCTCTTGAATCTCCTACCTGCTTACCTCCTTGTACAGCTAGTTTTAAATCCAACAGAACTGCAACATACAGCCCTCCCCATCCCACTCACTATTATTTATTAATCTACAGTAGTCTCTGGGACATGGACATCCAACTCACTCAGGGCTTCAGAACACAAACAACTGACTTTCCCTCAAAAGTCTTCAGCGCTGATTTCCACAATTGTACCTAGCAGATACATCCCAGTGTCCTTTATCAATGTACTTATACCTCCCGTGTTTCCATATTCTTCTAGCTTCTCAAATTAAGGATCATTGTGTGCACTAGGGGTGAGTTTTCGGTATAAACCAAACTAAATAAATACCCCAAAAATACCTCAACCGTATTATTCAGGTATTTATTCAGCCAAATGCAGATTAGACAGTCTGATTTGGCTACCGATATAACTGGCCTGAATAAAAGCCGATGTTACTCAGTTTTTATTCGGGCCAGCTATATTGCTGAGTCGCGTTGCTGCTGCAGTGGCGTGGCGAAGGCATTCCCTTCACTTGTGGAGATGTGCTGTGACGGCGGCATGACTCCACAAGTGAAGGGAAGGCATTTTTAAAATGCCTTCCAAAAGGGAGAAGGCATTTAACTTCCCTCTACTCGTGGAGGTATGCTGCCAGGACGGCATAACTCTGCAAGTGAAGGGAAGGCATTTTTCAATTACTTCCCTGCACCCCCCCCCCCCCCCCCCCCCAAGTTGCGCTGCCATCACAGCACACTTCTACAAGTTACGGGGGAAGGCATTTTTTCAATGCCGGATAAATTAGGGCTTCCCGATTTACCCAAATCCCAGTATCATACTGATGGAAGCCAAGAGCATGCTATTAGGTGTTCTGCCTCACAAATTGCGAATTTTTTTTAGAAGATATATTTAAATACATGGTGACAGGAGCCACGTTTAGAAGAATCTGAAAATAAACCTGCTGTATATGCAGTAATGGGCAAAACTAACAACCTATCTAAGAAACAGGTCTATTACAAAATTTGAGGAGAGTTTGAGAATGTATTACGCTGGCAGGAAACAAACTTAAAGTGAGAAAATATCATTTACAAATGTATGGTAATGAAACAGAAGTAAAATCTGTTCCAAATGTAATATCTCGAATACAAATGGGTTCTTGATATATATAACACACTTTCTTTTACACTGTGGTTATACTACTTATCTATTAAAGGTTCTCATGAATATGTAGAAGTGAGGAAAATATGTTATATTGAATGCATAGTAATGATGAAACCAGTGTTGTAGTCCAAACCGATTAGTTATGAAGTTTGAAACTTAAATGAATACAATTATAGCCCAACAGAAATGTGAACTGTTGTATTTTCTAGATAAGACTTTAAAAAAGTATTATGATGGGGATGAAAGGGAAAATACTCTGTCCTATGCATTTGATACTACCTGACTGTCTTTGACAAATTAAAATTATGTTGTATTACCCTTTTCTATTCTGTACCTCCACTGTTTTCCAAATAAATAAAAGACTAAACACACTGGACACTGCTGGAGTTCTGTTGCTGTGAAAGAAGCAGGATTAAAAATGTGCTGTCTTGGTTGAGCAACAATGGGGAAGTAAAAAAGAAAAAAGGAAGGAAGACAGGTCTCTTTCCACCCTCAGGGGTTATACTAAAAATAATTTGCTTAACCTTGCTTATGGAAAAACACACTCTAGGATCACACTTCCGCCCGAGGGAATCCCCAGACTTCAGTATTCTTCAGAGAAGGCTTGACAGCTCCCCCTGACCGCCTAGTGCTGCTCTATGAAGCACAGTGACAGAAACCAAATTCTACTTTACCATGGATTGAGCTGCCCTCATTTCTTCTTGGGCCTGGTCCCTCTCTTGCTGGAGTGCATCCCGCTGATGTCTCAAGTTGCCTTTTTCCTGGACTAGAGATCTTATCGCTTCTTCGTGCTCATGAAGTGCCCGAGCAGACGCCATCTTATCCTCTTCCATTCTGCGCTCACTGGCTTTAAGTTGTTCTCTTAGCTCTTCCATTTCACTCAGTTTCTGAAGAGCGCGGCTGAGTTCTTCTGTCACGATGACAAGTTCCTCCTCTTGTGTGTTCCTTGCTTGCAATCCTTCTACGTTGGTCAGCTTTTTTGGGGGGGGGGAAAAGGACACCAGTTTGCCAGCCAAATGTTAGATTGTAAACTTGGGCATTCTGCTTTATTCTAACATTACAAGATGCTTCTTTGTCTGACCCACTGTACTATTTCATGACATCTAGCAGTGCTTTTGGGTTGCTCTGTCATTTTCTAGTACTCAGCAGCTTTCTTAATCCAGGCGCAGATATTCAGAGAGGGTTGCCACTGTATTACTGTCTGCCAGTTTTAGACTGATGGTTGTTTTATTCTTAAAACCGTTTTCTCATTTTCAGATCAATTTGGCCTGCCTCTGACAGCTCCCTGGAGAAATGGCTGACATATGCCCCAAACAGAAAGAAAGAACTTTCTTTCTTCATGCCGCCCAGTCTGAATTCTCTGGCAAATAGAGTAGCATAGAGAACACAATACTCAACGTATGATAATGAGAATTTGCATTTTAAATATAAACTGTTAATTAGTTAACTCAACGGTTTTGCACAATGAGAGGTTTAGAGCATTTCCCGTGCCCCTAATAAGCTTACCATTATTTCCTTGCTTACCTTTGAAGTGGCACTTTCTACTAGCTCTTTCAACTTCTCTTTCTCAGTTTGGACAGAATCCCATTTTTGCTTCAAGTCATCCCTTTCTAGGACTAGGGATCTTCTCTCCTCATCACTGTCCTGAAGCCTCTCAGCCATTTCCAATTTCTCTCTCTCTTTAGCCTCAAGCCTGGATTCTAGAATCTTCAGTTGCTCTGTCAGTCCTTCCATTTCACTCTGATTCTGTTGGGTTTCACCACAGAACTGTTTTTTTTTTTCATTTGAAGCAGCTCTCTTTCCATAACTTGTAACACTAGAATCTTGCTTGACAACTTTTAATATGTTAAAAAATATTAATGCAATAAGTTTTCTGTGGTATTTCAAGGCTAATCAGTGCCTTCTGGGTTTACTCAGACGTGGAATTCTCCCTGGGATGATATCTAGTGAAAGGCTCCAAACTCTGCCCTTCCCTCTCCTCTCACTGGGGCATGAAGGTTAACACACACTTATCCCTGAAGGAGCATGCACAAGCTAGAGGCCTCTTCATGGTCTCATCACTAGCGGAATCTTGGGGCTGAAGTTACATTTGAGAAGTCCCTTGAATCTCCTACCTGCTTACCACCTTGTATAGCCAGGTTTTAAATCCAACAGAACTGCAACGTACAGCCCTCCCCACCCCACTCACTATTATTTATTAATCTACAGCAGTCTCTGGGACATGGACACACAACTTACTCAGGGCTTCAGTATTCAAACAACTGACTTTCCCTCAAAAGTCTTTATTTATTTATTTATATTTATTTGGGGTTTTTATAGGCTGCTCTCCCCACAAGCAGGCTCAGAGCAGCTGAATGCCACAAGGCGCTCAGAGCGCTTCAGTGCTGAATACCACAACTATACCTAGCAGATATATCCCACAATGTACCTATACCCCCCAAATTAAGGATCATTGTGTGCACTAGGGGTGAGTGTTCAGTATAAACCAAACCAAATAAGCAGTTGAAAAATACCTTATCAGTATTTTTCAGGTATTTATTCAGCTGAATACAGATTTAGACACTCTGATTTGGCTACCGATACATCTGGCCTCAATAAAAGCTGATGTTATTCAGCTTTTATTTGGGCCAGCTATATCGTTGAGTTGCGCTGCTGCTGCAGCAGTGTGACCTTAAAAGGGCATTCCCTTCACTTGTGGAGATGTGCTGTGGCGGCAGCATGACTCCACGAGTGAAGGGAAGGCATTTTTAAATGCCTCTCTGAAGGGAGAAGGCATTTAACTTCTCTTCATTCGTGGAGGTGTGCTGCCAGGACGGCACGACTCTGCAAGTGAAGGGAAGGCATTTTTCAATGACTTCCCTCCACCCACCAAGTTGCACTGCCATCATGGCACGCTTCTATTAGTGAAGGGAGAAGGCATTTTTCAATGCCAAATAAATTCGGGCTTCCATATTGACCCAAATTCCGGTATCATACCAATATTGGGACTTGGGGATAGACAGATATTTTATGGGTCCGAAAAAAGTTGATTTTTTTTCAAGCATGCCCCTAATGTGCACTCTGAAAATCCATGCCATTCGTAGTTGGGAGTGAATCCTGATGGCAGTGGCAGTCCTAGTCACTTTGTAGGTAGAATGAACTTCGTTCTGGCTACTGGTCTGGCCAGTCTATGAAACTCGTTTTTGGTCTGGCCGTGGCTGGGGTGGGGAGTCTCCTCTGTTTCCCAGATTCTAAATGAAAGTGCTGAAGCTATTCTAAGGACTTTGGGGGATTCAGAATGCCCGATGTATCACCGCTCCCCCACAATCTCCTTTAGGGTGCCTTCCCCATCCTCAAGGCCCGTAGCCTTCAAAACCAAGGTGGCAACTGGGGATCCATAAAGGGCCATCAAAATATTGACACTTCCCACTACGTTCGATACACAAATCTTACGGATCGTAGGCAGCTGTAGCCTTCCACTGGGCAGCACGTTCTTGCTTACCTTTAAGGTGGTGTCTTTTAGTAGCTCTTTCAGCTCCTCTTTCTCCATTTGGACAGCATCCCACTTCTGCTTCAAGTCTTCTCTTTCCAGGGTCAGGGATTTTCTCTCTTCTTCACCCCGCTGAAGTCTCTCAGCCATTTCCAGTTTCTCCAGCTCTGTAGCCTCCAGCTTGGACTCCAGGGCCTTCAGATGGTCAGTTTCACTCTTACTCTGTTCTGCTTCCCCAGAGTGCTGTTCTTTCATCATTTGGAGAAGCTCTTCTTGTTCCTTCCCCTTGTCTTGCAGCTCTTGGATCTTGCTGGAGAGCTTGAATGGGTTAAAGAATCACTTAGAATCAATGCTTACTGGTTCAGGACGAATGGCACTTTGCTATCCAGGTACTGCTTTATATCCCCCCACGCTTGTTCAGACCAGGCAAAATTTTAAAAAGAGCCATGTGTCTTCAGTGGTCTCTGGGATATAGCAAGACAAGAAGAGAGAGGCCTTTCCCACTGTTGGGGGAATATGCTAAAACAGTTTGTATAAATCACACCTATGGGGGGGGGGGAAACATTCTAGGACCTCCAGGGAAGGAGTTTCCAGCCCCTCTCATATCTCCCTATGCTTCCATACTCTTTTGCACAGGAGGCATTTATGCAGTATGCCGACTCCAGCCACAGACCGTACGCCATCTTGCTTGTATCTGGTGAGTGCTACTCTGTTGGACATAATGATAGAAATAAATTCTGCCTTACCACTGATTGAGTTGCTTGCATTTCTTCTTGGACTTGATCCCTCTCTTGCTGGAGAGTATCTCGCTCCTGTCTCAAACGATCTCGTTCCTGAATTAGAGATCTAACCGCTTCTTCACGGTTACAAAGCTCCTGAGCCACGGCCATCTGGTCTGCTTCCATTCTGGACTCACTGGCTTTCAGTTGCTCTCCCATTTCACTTAGCTTCTGAAGAGCTTGGACAAGTTCTTCTTTCACACCCATGAACTCTTCCTCTTGTATGTGGCTGGCCAACTGCTTGGGGGGAAAACGGCACAAGGTTAAGTAAGCACTGTGTTGGACTGCAAGCTTGGATTCTCTTATTTTATTCTGAGGCTGTTACAAGATGTTTTAGCTCTCCATTTGAATTTTCTAGCCAAACAGTAATCAGTTAGAAGAGCTGGTTTTTCTACGCTACTTTTCTCTACCCTAAGGAGTTTCAAAGTGGCTTACAATTGCCTTCCCCTCCCCACAACAGGCACCTTGTGAAGTAGGTGGGGCTGAGAGAGCTCTGAGAGAACTGTGACTGATCCAAGGTCAGCTAGCAGGCAGGTGGAGGAAGAAGAAGAAGAGAAAAAGAAATTGGATTTATACCCCGCACTTCACTTGTAGTCTCAGAGCGGCTTACAAACTCCTTTCCCTTCCCCCTCCCCACAACACACACCCTGTGAGGTGGGTAAATCAACCCACTTCTCCAGATTAGAGTCTACTGCTCTTGACCACTACACCATGCTGGCTCTGAATGGACAAGGGACATTCTACAATACTGGGGAAGAGGAGGTGGGTTTTTTTTGGACTACTTATTTCACTGCCTCATCCAATATGTGAGCATGCATGGGACACCACCTGCTTTTTAAAAAACCCTTTGTGTAAAAGTTAATAAGGTTATAGCTAAAGGTCCAGTCATGGTGGTCATGCTCTGAATTACTGCAGTGGTTGTTGGTATTTCATTCCTTCCAAAGTACACAAGAACAAGAATAAACCAATTCATTGCTGGCTCTTGTGAATAGCTGACCCTGACTTTAACTGATCCATCTACAAGTTTTGACATTTACCAACTGATGGCTTTCCTGGCTTAGATCCTTTTCCTCTTGCAGAGTTTCCAGCTGTTGCTGTAACTTAGTCTTCTGTTCTTCTAGATGGAAAATTTGTTCTCTCATTAACTGAACCTCGTTTTCTTCCAGTAAAGCCCCTCTGGCGCTTAACTGATTTTTCTCCAGGGTGGCCTGTACCAAATCTTCTGTTAATTTCAGTATCTGTAATAATAATAATAATAATAATGGATCATTTTTATGCACTGAAACTTTTAATTTCGTTTACCTGCCTCCAAAGTAGCAGCAGTTTCTCCTTCTCCGTAACCTCTGGTTGGATTATACTAAGACAGAAGGACAAATTCTGCATGTTATGTCAATGAATGATCTTTCTATTTTATCCCATGGCGCTAGATATTCACAGAAACTTGGTTAGATCCTCAAATATGTGAACTTTTTCAAATGCATTTCTTCCTCCTGTCTGCCCCCTCGCTTAATGGTTTATGCCTGCAGCTGCTGGCCCTCACGAGCTCCGTGCCAACGGAGCATTCTTTATGCCTTGTGTAACAGACATAGCAAATATTTCCAAACATAGCCTGTGTTGGGATTTAGTTCCAAGGGCACATAGGATCATTAATTTAGAAACAGAAGCTTTGATGTCTTAACACCTCTAGGGTGAAGTTTTCTCCTGGAAATTTCAGATCACAGTAGACTGGCTCATCATTGCCACTGAAGGAGAAGCTTGATTTTTTCATGAAGTGGAAGTGGAAGCCAACTTGAGTCACAGACAAGGCTTTTTCAGTGGTGGCACCTCACTTTCGGAACAGCCTTGAGGCCTACCTACTTACTATACTGTTTAAGTACCAGGCAGAAAACATTTTACTCAGGTTTTCACCTGAAGGGTTCCACCTTTTGAATGACTGTTTTTGTAACCTGTTTCTACTTCGAGAGTGGACTTATGTAGTAGCAGCACATATGTTTCCTAAACAAGTGAAATTGTTATACTATTCTGTCCCCCAATAACAATGATAGCTTAACACATTTTTATGCTGTTTTCTAAATCATGGATGTGTACAAAAACACGTTTCATCCCTCAGCTCCTCTTCAATGGAAGCCCAATATTAAATGTTTTTCAGGAGTCCCCTCACTTCAGCACAGTTAAATAAAAACAGATTTAAATGATATAAGTGTTCTACATTGTATACAAATTTGTATACCCCCTAGTAGATTTGTCTGAAAGAATCTCAGTATTTCTTACCAGTTATATCACTTATTCAAGTAATTATGGGGGCCAGGTTACCCTTTGATCCGTTACTATGTGAGATGTTCAACATACTATTAAACGGTTAATAACAAATCTACTGATTTGTTGATAATAAATCTACTCATCTGTGTTTACAGTCCCAAAACGGCTCCGTATATCGTGGTGATGGATAAACTCATGGAAGGGTACATCACAGGAATAAACAGTTTTAAAAGGGGATCGGATAGATTCATGGAAGAGAAGTCTATCAATGGCTACATGGTGACCGAGGGGAACTCCACATTCAGAGGCACTAATCCTCTGAATCCCAGGGCCCGAAGGCAACATCAGGGGAAGGCCTCGGCCTCTATGCCCTTGTTGGCCGTCCAGAGGAACTAGTTGGACACTGTGTGAGACAGGATGCTGGACTAGATGGACTACTGGTCTGATCCAGCAGGGCTCCTCTTATATTCTTATGTTAATTATTTTTAAGTAGTAATAGTAATAGTAGTAGTACAGGGTGGTCTTCAGCAACTTGCTGCAGAAAACTTTGGATGACTTAGTGGCAGTGACTGCAGCACAGAACATAACTAACATTTGCCTAAAGGTCTGCTGTACCAGTGCCAAGATCTCCCTGACTCAATGAGAGACTCACTAAAAGGGAGTACTATCAGTATCTCACCTGTAGCTTCTGTTCATTAATGGTAGTCTCCAAAGTTTCTTTAATACTTGCAGTCTGGGATTCTTTCTTCAAAATCGTTGCCTGCAGCTCTTGGATGTCTTTTTGACATTGCTTCAGCGAAGTCTGAGAATTTCTCAGTTCATTCTGTGATTCAATGTTCTTTCACATGCAAAAGTTAGAACACACAGGAGTTTGTGACATACAAGGTTTCTTGCAATGCTGCCATAAATCTGTCTTGCTGCAAACTGGTGCAACCCCCCCCCCCCAATTTTATGCCTTCTGGTTCACTCACCATGGCCACCGTTTCTTCTATGTCATCTTTAATTTGATCTCTCTCTCCGTGAACCTCCTCCAGCATTTGTTTCAGCTCATCTCTTTCCTGGGCCAGAGTACTGATTTCTTCTTCTCTGCCTTGAAGTCGCTGAACTATGGCTAGCCTTTCCGCCTCCCCAGCCTCCACTTTGGACTCCCAAGCCTTCAACTGATCTTTGAGCTGCTCCATGCTGTTCAGCTCCTGACGGACATGGCTGAGCTCTTCTTCCATACAGAGAAGCTTCTCCTGTTCCAGGTCCTTCACTTGCAGCTCCTGGACCTTGCTGGACATCTTGAAACATTCAGCAAGGGAAACACACATTTAGCATTAAACAGGGTTACTACTAGACAATTCATACATGTTTTAGAGTTTTAATATGGACCAACATGGTTACCCACAATCTATCAGATACACACTTCAAAAACACTACACCCCTCCCTGAGAGGCAATGTGCCATGGAAGAAGAAGAAGAAGAGATTGGATTTATACCCCACCCTTCACTCATTTGGAGTCTCAGAGCGGCTTACAAACTCCTTTCCCTTCCCCTCCCCACAACAGACACCCTGTGAGGTAGGTGGGGCTGAGAGAGCTCTTTCCAGAGCTGTCCTTGAGAGAACAGCTGGTGCAGAGCTATGGCTTGCCCAAGGTCATCCAGCCAGGTGCAAGTGGAGGAGTGGGGAATCAAGCCCAGTTCTCCCAGATTAGAGTCCACACACTTAACCACTACACCAAACTGGCTCTCGAACCAACTCATGGCAACCCCACACATGGGGCATCCCAGGCCAGAGATGAGCAGAGGTGGCTTGCCACTGCTGTCCTCTGCATAGAAGCCCCAGTCTTCCCTGGTAGTCTCCCATCCAAGCACCAGCCCTGCTTAGCTTCCAAGGTCTGATGAGATTGGGCTTGTCCGGGCTATTAGGGATGCCACAAAAGGCAATACAGTTTGCAGTACTGCTTCTCAAAAGTCTTCCCCCCCAAAAAAAAGTCTCCCAAGGGGCTCCACACCAATAGCTAGTGTATTAAAAGCAGTCAGAAAAAGAAAAAACAAAGGGAGACAGATGGACTCACCTCTTCCGCCATCTCATTGATGGCTGCGTTGAGTTTGAGGTTCTCACCAGATAAGATCTCTAACTGGTCTTGCATCCGTTTGTTTTCTTCTGATACAGTGGCCAGTTCCTGCCTCAGTTCTTGACAACGATGTTTCAGCTCCTGAACAGCTTCATCGTTCTCTCTCACTGCTTCAGCATTTGCAAGATCTTCTTTGGATTTCAGGGTGTCAGTCATTTCAATGAGCCTTTGTTCCTTCTCAGCTACTTGAGACAACAAGATCTCCCTTTCAGAGGTTAGGGAAGCGATCATCTCAGATTTTTCAAGGACCTGTTAGTGGAACAAATCCGCATTTTAAAAAGCAGTTTGCTTTTCAGCCATGGTTTAAGATGCATTCTAAGCTGGGTGAGGAATAGGGGACAAAGCTTGCATGTCTATGCTGGTAGTGGAAGGCTGGATACCCTTCCAATCACTAGATTATCCTTTGCAAGCACACACACATCTCCCATTTTTCTCCAAGAGCTTACAGCAAAATTTTAGAAGGTATTAATATTTTTATACTCAAAATGGCACTTTAAGGCAGGTCAGGCAGAGAGATAGTGATGGGCCCACTGAGGTTCCATGGCCAAAGAAGGATTTGAACCCAGAACTCTTTAGTTCAAGCCCTCCCCCCCCCGGTTTACTCCTTCATGCCCCTCATCCTGAAAGCAAGCCTTCCTTTCTTGTAGCACTTGACTTTTGTTTTCAAAAGGTAGGAAAGCCTGGATCCCCTCTGCCCAATAAATATCCCATTCTCCTTTTCTTCCCTAAAAAGAAGTTGCAGTAAAGCAATATTCTAGAAATTATTGAAGAATGCAAGTTCTCGTCAACGACTAGGGGGCAACTGTTTGCACTTCCTGTAGTATTTACTACAGCACGTGTGTGCTGGAGCTAAGAACATTAATACATCAGAAAAAAGTGTTTCCAGGAAGTGTACACTTAACTACAGAAAGCCCCATTATGGGAAACAGCTTTATCACTTCCGTGTTGGTTGTGTATTATTTTTTTTACCTCTCTGTGCAAGATTTCAAGATCAGGTTTCAGGCAGGTTTCTGACAGTGCAGCAACTTCTTCTCTTAAAGAAAGGTTCTCTCCTACAGCTTTATCCAATTCATTCTTTAACTGCAAGACTTTTTCATCCAGCTCCACAGATGACTGGTTGCCTTTTTTAAAAAAGACTCCAACAGATAAGGATGACCAAAGACATACATAAAACCTTTGAATTAACATGACCAATGGCTCCTAGTCTATTTTTAAAAATCCTTGTTCTACATAGCTATTGTCATGAAATAGTGTTCTAAAACAGGCACCTGTTCTACTTGGCTCTGTGGCCCAACTGCCAACAAGGCAGCCACCTCAAAGGCACCCCCCCCCCAAGCATCCTTCATTCCTGCCACTTGCAAAGCACCGCCATACAGTCCTAATCCCACTTCTCCTCCTCCTCCTTTAGTGCCTGATACTATACAGGTTTGCTGTAAAGTTAATTGCTTCCTTTTAGGATGTCTGGCTTAGTGGAGCTCCTCCACCTTCAAGATGTCCAGAAGTTGAATACTTTCAAGAGGAATATGCAGGGAGATGGGCGGACAAGAAAAATGCAAGCCTTCAGGCCCAGACCAATGTTCCCTCTAAGCTGAGTTAGTGTGAGCTGGCTCACAGATTTTTAGCCTCCAGCTCACAGATTTTTGTCTTGGCTCAGGAAGGATGGCTCCAGAGCAAACTAATTTATGCAGTAGTCAGATTGCTTGCTCACAGCTTTAATGCCAGTAGCTCAAAGTAGGATTTTTGCTCACAAGACTCCAAAGCTTAGAGGGAACATTGCCCCAGACCCCTCCAAGGTCACATTAAGACCATCTTCTTTCAGTAGTCATGTCGATGAGCATGACGACAGTTTATCCTCTGTGGGGTTTTTTGTCTTTTATCTGATATCGGTTGTCAGGCAGCCACCTGTCGGCAGTTCCACCACTTAGGGCAGTCCATCAGTCATCGACTAGGGCCCATGATGGCTCGGACTCTGTGGCATGGGCTCTCTGAAGAGGTGAGAGGGCCCCACCCTTGGAGATCTTCAGGAGGTGCTGCAAGGCCTGCCTATTTGCCAGGACTTTTGAGAGGGTGTGAATGGCAGGCATCTTGGGAGGGGGGAAGAATTTTTTTGTTTTTAACTGAAAACAGTTTTAGCTATTCTTGTAAGCTGCCTTGAATCCCACGGAGAGGTGGAATATAAATGGTTTAATAAATAAATAAATAAATAATGCAAGCTTTTAAAATGCTGAGGATGGTAATTTGTTCTGTGTTGGTTTTTAAAACGGCAACCATCTTTTTATTTATCGCCCTCTGACCTCCTGATCCCTTACAGCTTTCAGGGTAATTTGTCTCATGTGTTGTACAAGATTTTACCATAATCTGCTTTGGTAGGTTCTCTGAAAGGGTGGATACATTTTTAAAAAAAATAAAATGGATGACATGCGCTTGTGAGCCTGGAGTTCCTGCCCACAGTTACGGCCCCCCCCCCCCCAAAGTCTGAATGGGTCACGGCCCTAGCTGTGCATCTTTCTGCTCAGTCTCTGGTGGGCAACTCTAGAAAAAGAGCTGGAAGGAAATTCTGCAAGATCTTTGCACTGATTGGTGAAAGGCTGAACGACCTTAACAATCTGGATACGCACTCTACTAGAGCAGGGAATGCTGAGGAGCCATGCGGGCTGGAAACACTGGCGCCTTGTAGCGGCACCGGGGGTGGGGTGGCAGAAGAAGTTGTTCTTTTCTACTCCTTTCGGGGGATAGTGTGCCCAGTTTTAGATCTGGGAGAGACAATATTCTGCAATCAGCTGTTACAAACACGATGCAGCAAGTATTTGCAGGATACCCTTGCGGACCCTACCTTCTGGAACTTTACCCTCCAGGAGAGAAGTTAGCTTTGTATTTTCTTGAAAGTAATACTGCAATTCTTTCTGCAAGTCAGACTGCATTTTTTTGTACGTGACTTTGCCTGCTTCTAGCTGGCTCCTGTAACACTCAGTATCTTTCTTCATACGGTTGTAATCCTCCAAAAGTTGGTCCTACATGGGAACACGTTAAAATTCCATCACTCCATGCATTTATACCCTGGAACAATGCTTAGACCCAACGACACTTGTTGATGGTGCAGGAACTTTTGTAATTTTGAGACAAGGTAATCAGTGCTACTGCAAAATGGGGGCCACAAGGACTGAGCTGATCACAAAACACTGGGAGAGGGACACTCCGCTTGGAACCTGCAACAGAGACAGACCACTGCTTCTGACACGGGTGGTCGCTTCGAATTAAACATGATGCCTTCTGGGCTTTGAGAAGCACCTTCTACATTGAGGCAGTAACAATAAGCAGGTCAGCTCCTTGCTCTAGGGAAAAGAGACATGGTCTGATTTCATTTTCCAAAGAAATGGGAGGGTTTGCTCCCTCTGCAGCCATAGGGAGAGGTGGCCAGGCCCAAAGGCATAAGAAAAGATGTTTGCAGCCAAGCCGAGGATACACCTGCCCAGCTAGTCAGTCAGCCAGGTGGTTGAGATCCTTTGGCTTTTATTCCCAAGAATAAAGCAGTGACCGGCAACTAGGAACATTGTCATGGAAACCACGGTGCTTCCACATGCCACAGTGAGGATCACTTGCTTAGACCCCTGGGTGTAACCCTGTAGCCCAGAATTATTGCAATAAGTCCACAAATCCATCCATCTTGGGCAGGCTTCCACCTTCCTCCACCTGTGCCTTCCATGGTGGCCATGCCTCCCCCCATTCTGCGTGAGGCCAGGTGCTCACTGGGCTTTGCCTGCCAGCTGACTTCTTGCAACATGGCCACGCCACCCCTACTGGGTCTGCCTGCTTTAATACCCCAGCCAGGTAGGTGGCATTGGGTCACCCGCAGTCGGAGCACTCCAACTGTGCATCAGCCCAATGAGGGCTGCTTGCCTACTCATGAGGAGCACCACTCCTCATAAGAGGCTTGATGGGGCATATTAGCCAGTTTGGTGTAGTGGTTAAGTGCGTGGACTCTAATCTGGGAGAACCGGATTTGATTCCCCACTCCTCCACTTGTACCTGGCTGGATGACCTTGGGCAAGCCTTAGCTCTGTACCAGCTGTTCTCTCAAGGACAGTTGTCTCAGAGCTCTCTCAGCCCCACCTACCTCACAGGGTGTCTGTTGTGGGGAGGGGAAGGGAAAGGAGTTTGTAAGCTGCTCTGAGACTCCAAGTGAGTGAAGGGCGGGATATAAATCCAATCTCTTCTCTTCTTCTTCTAGCTCCCTTCGCCCACCACCTCCCACCTCCAGTGACAGCTGGAAATGCCCATGCTTGAAAGGAGGAGTGGGCTGCAGACCTTGAGGAGCTGCTGTTTGGCTGACTGCTTCCTTGTGGGCCCATCAATTGGCTTCCCTGGCCCGTCCCACATCTCTGCCAGCCTAAGAAGGTCCAGACTGAATCGGACAGTGGCCGGGGGCGTCACTGAGACATGGTATCTCTCTCTCCCTGACCAGCTATGGAAGAAATCTGCAACTCAACTCATGTGCCCACGGATCTGACAGCAGTCTGGAGACGAGGTCCCACCCCCTCCAACTTCCGATGTCCATTGCTTTGTCTAGCATTTCCCCTCAGTGATCTCTTGTTTCTGTCCAATCTTTTAACTTTGTGTTAATGTTTTGCTTTGGTTTAAATTATATTTAAGACTTGTTTTCACAGTGTATGTTTTTAATATGTTAGCCACATTGGAGGCCCTGATGAAGGCAGGAAAGCAGGGTACACATTTTGTAAATTAAATAGATAAACCCAAGTGCCATCACTAAGATCTGGGGGGGACGGGGACGGGACGGGACACGATGACAGCCAGGCATGCCTTGATCCAGCAAAATTGAGAATTCTCTTCACCAGGAACATTTTGCATTGCATTTCAGTCATTATTTGTGTTAGAAATCTAATAACGGTTAGATTCTGACAACTGTGAGCTCCTTTGGGAGCCAACTTACTGGTGAAAGGCAGGGTTAAAATCAAAATAAATGAGCATTCACCAATTGTTCTGTCAAGGACTGAAAGCTCATTGTGCATCTGAACAAATCACAGACTAACTGCTAAGTGCTTTATTAGTTATAGTCTGTCTTTTTCACTGAAACTCATGGCAGATTACACAGTGTTAAGTTAATACAATCGACAGGATGGAACGTCCAGTAAGCAATGTAATAGATTAGGACTGCAGAAATCTAGATGAGTCTTTCTAGGCAGCTATACCAGTAACTCCAAACATACAACGCTTTCTTATACTGCATCCGTCACTGGTCTGCCCTTCAGCCAGACTTTCACTCTGAAAACTGCAGAACAACTCCAGCCAGCTCATTAAATGACTCTGTATAATAAATAAGCAAACATGCAGTCTTGTAGACTAAATAATACAGCTCACACATATATGTAATATTACTGTTTTTCAAACGTGTGCGTGCTGTTGTGATTGATACAAATTCATTTAAAGGAGTTACTGAATTCATAGCAGCTTTTTACTCTTACACATTTTCTAGATCAGGAGTCTCCAACCTCTCTGAGCCCGCAGGCACCTTTGGAATTCTGACATGGAGTGCTGGGTGCAGCCACAAAATGTCAGCCACACAACAGCTGCTGCAGGAGGTAGAGCCAGCCACAAAATGGCTGCTGTAGCTTACCTTGGGTTACAGTGATGATCCTTGTATTGTAGTGGCAGCTGCTGCTGAAGCAACATTTAAAAAAATCTGCACAGCCAATCAAATCTCCAATAGATGCTCAGAAGCCATGTTGGACACCCGGCCCTACTCACTTTCCAAAAACACTTGGAAGGCACCGGAAAAGCTGTTGGCTGGAGCCACAGCTCCCAGAAGAACCACAGTGGAGCCCCACATTCTAGATCAATTAATACTAAAACTGCAACTACTATCATGCAGAGAGGCCCATGGAATTTGTTTTTGATATTAAAAAGGGGCCCGCATAGTAAAATGTTGGGAACCATTAGCTTAGAAGACAGCAACCTTGTAAGCCAGTGCCAAAATTACTAGTCTCAACCTTGGTTTGGCACCATCCCGCTTGACTGCACTCCAAAATATATATGCACAGGGACCACAGTCTGAGTGAGAAGTAAAGACAAAAGAGCAGAACCATACAAACTGGTTTGTGTGCAATTACTATTAGAATAAAGTTCACAACAAACATTGGTAAATATATGTTTTCCAAACATTAACTTGCATTGGCTACAAAGTAACAAAGCATTGTTCCTTGCATATCACAGTATCCAAACAATGCAGCACTTGAACTCATGACCAAAAAATTGTCCAAAATCTGTTCATAGAGTGATGATTATTATCAGCAAGACCGGATTGCTCACACAACTAAAGGAGACTTGACAAGTGTTTTGGTATGCGATTTTTCCAGTTTTCTTCCTCAGAAACTGAAGTCTTCAGTATTCAAAAACAAGCACCCAGCAGTCTTTACCAACACCTTGTACATTACTGTAAAATTCTCCATGGTGAGACAAAGCATCTTCTCCAGTTAGTTTCTTATAATGTCCAATGTTTGTTGTAAACTTTATTCTACTTTGCTAATAGTAATTGCATACAAACCAATTTGCAACGTTCTGCACTCCAAAACAGACAAAGACAAAAGGCAAACTCCCACCTGACTTGAGTCAAGTGGAAAGTTTGGGTATGAAGATTTCAATTAATACACATACTTCATTTGGCCTCAACATATTAACACTCATAAACTGAAAAGAATCTTGGATACTATGCTCTTTGCTGCCCGCACAGCAATTGCTGCTTATTGGAAGACTCCTGAACCTCCATCAATTCAAATTTGGTGTGCAAAACTTTGGGATCAGTTTTTGATGGAAAGTGTCACAGACAAATTAAATACTTTCTCAGTACATCCTGTCAAATCTTTCTTTATGGCAAAATGGGAACCAATCCTAGAGTTCCAATCGGCAACTGATTCAATACCTGGGCTGGGCTGCTTTTGGAAGATGGTTGTAAGCACTCGTCGCCTTACTCTCGAATTCTTAATGTTTTCTCTTTGTTTTTTTTTCTGTCACACTTACCTTGCCTCCTAGCTAATTATGTGATTTTTACATGTTACCATCAGATTAAATGTATAATGTTTATAACAATTAATTGGAGACAACTTTTGAGATCTCCGCTGTTTTTTTGGTGATGAAATGTTTTAAGAAGTATTACACAAGAAAGAAGAACGTACACAGTGTACTTACATTGTTGAACAGTTGGTATCGTCTATTCAGATAATGAGTTTTTATGTTTGTATTTAGCAGACAAATTGTAATGTTCTAAAAATGACACCGTCTTTTAGGAAGTTCATCAAAATTGTAACACACAAAAATGTTCTTGATTTTTATATTGATATTATACTTATTTTATTCTCAATAAAATATTAATTAAAAAAATACACATACTTCCAATATATTTAGATCTGTGTGCCTTCCTCTCCACATATAGTTTTACTGATGTCATGCAATGTACCTTTTATTAGTTTGTCTTTTGTTGAGTGTTTTTTTTTTTACTGTTACTTTTAGCTGCTACGGAATTTTGTTGCTAATGCAATAAAGATTAACTGAACAGAACTTTGCAGAAAGCCAGAACCGTCCTATCCTCCCCCAAATTCAGTATGAAGGAACACAGTAAAGAGGACATTTCCCTCCAGCCCCACCTGAGGTTTCATCTTCTGATGTAAAGCAAGCAGACTTGTATACAGTTCTATGTACATTAATGAAATGCTACCAGAAGACTCACCATTTTCTCTTTTAGTGCTAGATTTTCACTTCGGAGGAAAGCAGATTCCTTCTTGGCATCCATGGCTACAATTTCAGCATCAGTGAGAGACCGTTTCATTTCATCCATCACTTGACTTGAAGTTCCCTGGAAGAATTAAAATGTGGTTAAGATACATATTCACAGACAAAGATTCCAGGAATCAAAGAGGACGAATGAAACTGGTTAAATAAGATTCTGTGAGTTCAGCAGGATTTAGATCTAAGCACATTTTCACAGCTAAAGAATCATGTGTAGTTGTAAGTATTGCTTAAGAGACAAGCACCACTTATAGAGGTGATAGCTTAGGCAGAAGAAACTGGAAAGGTGCCCCCTTTCCCCGGAGGCCTTCTTTCAATTTTGGGAAGCACTGAAAACAAGTTTATGACACTTCCTCTCGTGGCTGGAGTAAAATGCTTTTTAACTTAAGGTTTTACTTGGCCCTTTTATGTACCTATGAAGATGGTGTCTTGCGTTGGTTTCCAAACTAGATTTTGGACAACCCTGGTTTAACACCACAGCCAGCCAGGATTCCACAGTGAGAAGGCAGCAGTATTATTCAAGCATGACTGAAGAAAAAAAAAAACATGACCAGGGGGGACAGGGGATGACACACACAGAGATAGTGAATCACCACTGATATTCCCCAGCACCCCAATTGCCAGTGGGGAGGGCTCAGTGCTCTTGGTTCAAACAGGGCAACAGTGAAGCCCCCAAAGGCCTAGCCAAACAAAGCCCCATGCAAAGTTAGCCTGCATCTTGAAAAAGCTTTACAGAATCTCATACAGCATGGAGTGGCTCCAGGCAGGCAGAAACTACCCTTAAGACATGCCAACAAGAAATGGGTTCCCAGATGGCAGACACTTTGAAAAAGCTTATTCTTTGGGGAACTCCAATCTAAGCCCCAGTGAAAGACTAGTTCTAAATCCAGGGACCCTGTGTAGATTTTCCAGTTCATTCAGATAATAATTCAGGCTCACCACTGGGGACGCATCTTTGTTCCCACTGCCTGTCTTCTGAGATTCTTCCAAAAGGTTATTTAGCTCAATGATTTGTTTTTCCAGTGCTGTTACTTTGTCTTCTCTTTCCTTGAGCTGTAACTCTTTTGACCTCAAATTATCCTGTAAAGCAAGGAAAAATTAACAAGAAATGCTAGGAAACAGAAATGGGAAATCCAAATGCAGTTAAAACCAGAAAGCTGAAATCTTATGGTTTACCTAGTATAATGTGAAAACTGAAACCGACCAAGTCTCTTTGCTAGCCAACAGAGGGGGATGGGGAAGAGTAACATGCTCATTGTTTTGTTGTGTTACATGCAAGGCTGTTGCCAGCAGCTCACCTGGAGATCTTGATTGTACCCTTCAGCATTTGCAATTACAGCCTTTAAGCTGGAAATTTCATGCATTAGTTGCATCTGTGGAGCAATTGAAGTAAAATTGTACATGCCGTTAGGAAAGCACCCTTCCAGCGGTCTACCTCACCCCAAAAGCAAGGAAGTTCTGCACAGCTTCCCTTCAGATCCACTGAGCCATTAGGAAATTAAAAAGGAACGAAGCTGCAGCTATAGGGAAAGAGAGCCCACAGAGGAAAGGAAACCAAATCTAACAGTCCGATCTAAACACAGTCTACCAGTTCCCAACCCTTCAGAGAGCAAAGGCAGAATGAAGTATGGATATAGGATGGCAGTTTCAGGAACGTAGCCATGTTGGTCTGCAGCTGAAGAGCTAGATTTGAGTTCAGTCGCACCTAGAGACCAAAGATAGTTTTAGTTTATTGCTACTACAGTCCTTAGTCTAGATATGCTTACAGAAAAGACCAAAGATATTTTCAGGGTACAAACTTTCAAGAGTTCAAAGTTCCCTTAGAAATCAGACAAAGGGAACTTTGACTCTTGAAAGCTCATACCTCAAAAACCTTGTTGGCCTCCAAGGTGCAAAATGGACTGAAATCTAGGGCTGCGGTCACACGGTCCTTTAGATCAGGATCCGTGTTCCCTCTAAGCTGAGTTAATGTGAGTTAGCTCACTGTTTTTTAGCCTCTGGCTCACACATTTTTGTCTCAGATCAGGAAGGATGGCTCCAGAGCAAACTGATTTATGCAGCATCCAAATCGCTCACTCACAACTTTAATGACAGTAGCTCACAAAGTAGAAGTTTTGCTCACAAGACTCCACAGCTTAGACTCAGAGGGAGCATTGATCGGGATTCACTGCTGTTCCCTCACGGATTTAAATTTGCTGATCAGACCGGCTGATCCACCTCCCGCGCCAAAGTGGGCTCACTCCCAGGTCCCTAGCGTGTTTTACGACCCCAGGAAAATCAAGTATTCTCTGGCGTCTTGCACTTTAAATCCACGATTTTCCCGATCTGGACAGCTCTCTCTCGCAATGATTGCGATTAGGGCTATCTGATCGTTCTCCCGTGAGTTTTTTCCCCCTTCTGCATTTGAGCGTGTGAGCATTCAGTTGCCTGGCGGCCCTGGTTCCTCGGAACGCCCC
This sequence comes from Lepidodactylus listeri, assembly GCA_029233225.1. Classification (NCBI taxonomy): domain Eukaryota; kingdom Metazoa; phylum Chordata; class Lepidosauria; order Squamata; family Gekkonidae; genus Lepidodactylus; species Lepidodactylus listeri. The sequence goes on from JARCFY010000009.1 coordinate 29,479,232, forward strand.
TCACTCTGCTCCAGGCCCCGAGCCCCGCCAGCCACCGTCTGGCATCCCCTGGAATGCTTCTCCCTACTTTCCATCAGGCGGCAGCCAGCAGGGCCTGGAGTGGAGTGCGGGGCGAGCCAGCCAGCTCCTCCATGCAGCGTTCGGAGGAAGGCAGCAGTGCACGGGCATGCAGGTGGCCTTCGCCTTGCCTCCCCCAGCTGCCGCCGCCTCTCCCACCTCCTCCTCCATCCCAGAGAAGATCGGAGTGCGGAATCCAGGATAGGGGAAGGGGGGGGAGCACCGCCGGCAGCAGCAGCAGGAGCAAGCAAGAAGCAACCCAAAACAACCCCCCCTAAATAAGCCTCATCCAGTAATGCTGTGGTTCGGGGAGGGATGTGCGATCATCCCAACCCGAAAGAAAAAATTCCGGATGTAAACTACAGCGGGAGCAAAGCGCAGTAAGTGTGCCACATGACCACAGCCTAGCAGGGTGGTGAAATGCACCAAGAGAACAATTCCAGACTTCTAGCATGCATCTGTTGTGGGGTCATATTGACACAGGCACTGCTGCTGGGAAAGCTGCACTAAGTTTTCAGAGAAGGCAGACATTTCTAGAAGAAACATTTAAACAAGAGTCTCACTAGGTCTTATTCAATCTTCTTACCTCATGCTCCTTTACGGTTTCCCTTTCAAGAACCACAAATTCAGTTGTTTCTATTTTCTCTGTCAGTTCCCTTACTTCGTGTGACAGCTGTTCTTTTTCTACCTGTAAGGTCGCCAGCTCTACTTGGGTAGCTTGTTGTTTAGTTACAGCAGTGTCCTACACAGTTTTTTAAAAATAAACTAGAGTAAGAGGGTTTTTACACTTGCGCATTAGGTCAATTTCTAAATAACACTAAGGTGACTTACCCTTTCTGCTGCAAGAGTTTCACAGAGGATGACAGAATCCGCAAAATCTTTATGGACCTAGAATTAGAAAAATGAGCTACTTAATTCTGTCTCTTTCCCCTCACCCCAGTTTGACTCCGCTCTGTACGAAACCTGCGTATGTCTAGAATACTGAGTGGACCCAACCACTTTTTCTGCTGGTGAAAAAGGACCTCCCGCCCAAGGCTCTGTTGGGGGTCACGGGACTTGAATGCTCAAAAAGCCATGTGGCATAGGAGTTGTACTAAGGAGGGGAGCTAGGCGAGTGAGTGAAAAAGTGGTCTAGATCGAACCAAATATACTGAAGTTACCCTAAAGCTGTCCATGGGTGCTACTGAAGAGAACAGAACCCCATCTCGCTTAATAGGCAGATTTCCAGGCTTGCTTACCAGACTCATTTCAGGCCCTGGAATCCACTCCTCTTCCGGAACTGTAGCACTGACAGCCAGGCAGTGATCATCGTATTCAGAGAATATTGAAGACACAGCTATACATACACAAAATCCAGACTTCTTACCAATACAGTAAGACAAAAAAGTTTGCAAACTTAACACAAAAAAAGGTTGTGTGCAACATTCCTAGGGAGCTCAAGAACAAAAATGTAAGCCTTCTTTCATATACTTAGAACCCGAGAGGTTTGCATCATGGAAGAAATTTTAAAAAGGAACACCAGAGACAGTCTGCTGGGTCAGCATTCAGCTTCAGTAACATTTGTGCACAGCCTAGATCTACCCAACACCTGGGGATTACTGTCAAGAGTCTGAGCATTTAAGCACCCAAGCTAGCCAAGGACCCACCCCTTTCTCTGACCCTTTAGTTCCAATATAACTATCCAGTAACCAAGAGATAGAAAACTTTGAATTAGAAGTGCCAGTTTAGCTGTAGTTAGTTAGCAGCAGCCAGACCCCTCCTGTGGAAGGGCAGTCTTACAGAAAGATGCCCCTCTTTAATATCACCCCCAAAATCACTTGTGTACTGTACAACCTGGCTCAGAAATGGAAACAAGATGGCGCTGGAACAAACAAAATGGACGCTGGTTAGAGACAAGCCCGGGAAACTATTTTGGGTAGGTGACTGAGGGTCATGGACTTGCTAATAGCTTTCCTCCCCAATCAAAAGAGATACTTAATCTCATCAGTGGGCTTCTCAGGAAACAATACCCTTTCCTGGCGTGACCTCACTGCACCCGGTCACACTTCCCCTGACTACTTGCCCTAATTAATAAGTACAGTCCGATAGCCTCTCTCTCATCTCATCCCATCCCATAGTCAGGGGTCATCAGAAAAACACTAACACCTTTAGTTTACATACAGCAATTTCATCAGAAAACATTAATTCTTTCAGTCTACACCCAACAATCTTATCAAGCCCCATTAGCAACTCTCATGCAAACTATCACAAGGTTCCCTCGATCTTGGGAAGCTTGTTGTTTATGTTTTGCTCTTTTTTTCTTTTTAAATAAAATCTTTTCTATTTAATTCGAACTGGTTTATTTGGAGAGTTCTCAAAGGGAAAAATCCCCATAAACACTGGTGGAGATCTCACTCATTACCCCCCTCTCATAAGCTCTGTCTCTTCTGCTAATTTCCCCCAATTAAAAGGAGACTGCCCCTTTGGGTAACAACTGAGCACCTGTTACCTATCATGTAATCTATTCATTACGTGGATTATAGATTTCTTAATTTCTTCTCAACTAGACATGCATGCAATAGCTTGCCCACTCATTCAGAATACTGTGCAATTCATATTTCCCAGAGAAGCACACTTACATTCCTCCATCTCCGATAAGGCCGACAGAGAGGTTTTAAATCTTTTGGTCCTTTCAGGGAAGTCTTCTGAGAATATTTCCCTGTTGCGGCTTATTTGTCCAGGGGCCCAAGTAACTCTCCTCTTCTTTCTAGCCTGAAATGCAGAATTACACCACCAGCAACGAAAATAAGAATCAAGAAGCACAGAACAAAGAAAGAACAAATCTATGACAGATTTGAGTCCTGATCACCTTGAAGCAGAGGTCAGAGTTCCTTGGGCCTGGCACACTAGAGGTCTCAAGCTGCTAGTTCAGCGTTGGTCTCAACGCTTAGTGACCCAGTTCCGTATATGGCAACTGCGCATGGCCCCTGTGTTTGTGTGCACTGCAGTCCACCATACAAAAGCCCCAGAACGTTCACTGAAATGTTTTATTGTGGTTTCATCCCTTTATTGCTTGTTCTCAGTAGAATACTATTGCTCAACCCCTATAAGAGACATCCTATTTCACTTTTTTATATTTGTGTTGTGTATTCACACAAAAAATGAGACTTTTAGATTCTAAAAGAACAATCCGAAGTCAGTCTACTCAGAATCCTACTCCGGTCTATCCAGTGGGGCTTTCTCTGAGGAAAGTGCTCTCAGGAAGGCACCGCAAGTGTATCTATTGTAGCTATCAACTTTATTGCGGCCCTTGTAATAACCAATTTTTCAGGCTCACTTTTAACTCTTGTTCTCGCAAAAAAGATGACGAGGTGACCACCATCTCAGCCAAGGTTCTTATCCTGTCCTCCTGCTGCTTTTGCAGTGAGTTCTTCTCTTCCAAGAGCTGGGCGAGCTGGTCTTTCTCTTCATCTCTGGTGTGAGAGTCTGAAGAAACCTGTAAATTAATATGCATGGTGCATGCTAAAAATATACATTTAAACGAGACAGTTTATATAACCAAGTGACTTGATTCATCAAAATGCTGGACTTTTTGAAACTACCACCACCACCCCATTTTCAATGTCTGTTTGCACTGCCCCAAAGTGCCTTCGTATGACATTCCTGGCTGAATTTGATATGATCTTTCATTCGAACTAAGAGACTACATCTAAAAGCAGATCTTGCCCGCCTGCCTGGCATAGTCAGCTGTCCTTGATCTCTAAGGGAAGGCACCTCATGTTAATGGATGGATCAAGAGAACTCCCAGCTTGCATTGCAAGAATTAATGGGAGGTGAAGACAATTGACCCTGCCAGCCACAAAACTGCAGCATAATCTGTATTCCGGTTTAAAATACTACAAGCTGCAGACTAAAATCTATTCCACCAATGCAGGAGAAATTTAAAGTTATGTGTGCTTTTTGGGACACTGCATGTATGCAAGGGGAGGGAGAAAGGGAGTGTAGCATCCTTACCTACATTTTGAACCACATGGCAATGTTTTCAATATTATCAACGGTGGCTTTTAATCTCTAGCTCTATCATGTCTTTCTTCTGCACTCTGCCTTAAGAAGAGAACTTGTGTGTTCCAACTAGTGGCAGGAAGACATCTGCTGGCTTTCATATACTGAAAGGAAAGGGGCCTTTTTCTGCATCCCATTCACCTTCACTGCAGAGTAGCAGGTTAATGCCACCATGCCCTAAAACCACCTCTCCCTCCATTTAACACCCAGCTTCGTGAAGACTTCTGGAAAACCTGTTCACTGTTTTGCAAAATGTTTATTGATCCCAGGATAACAAAGTATTTCAGCTTTCTGCAATCTCTTTCTGAAGCTTGGGAACTTCAGGTTTTAGAACTCTGAAAAGAACTGAAGTGTACCTCCTCTAGGCGCCGCTTTAAGTCTTCTATTTCTCTTCGGTACCTCTTTAAGAGGGCATCATCATCTAGAACTTCATTTACTTTGGGGCTATTTTTCATATTTTTTGCTGTACTTGCAAACTAGAAGAGGCGAAAACAGACAAAGCAAGATCAGCAAGCCTTATTAGCAGAAACCACCCTCCCCCACAAACCTTCCTGCATACAGTTCTCTCTCTTTCTCTGCCACCAACAAGAGGACACAAACTAAGCAAGTGGGTGACCTGCAAGGGCAGAAGAATCCCACCTCCATATTATGGACCGCTTAAGTCTTGCGTTCTGAATGACTGCAGATCAGATCAGTTATGGCTGAGAGGTTTCGTGGAAGCAGAAGACAGGACAGATGCCAAATGGGGATGAACAGTTGTAGGACAGGATATTATGGAGGTGGCTTGTGCAGAAACACAGAATAGAAATTTCTTAACTATACAGACTTGAGAACTGTTTTCCAAACCAGGGTTACCTGAAGTGTGCTTAATGTTTCTTCTAAAGATACTGGAGTAACTGTACAGATGATAGCAGTTTTAGCATTCCCACCGAGAGAGTTCTGTAAAATTCTCGTCAGTTTGCTGTCTCTATAATTTATAAAGCCTCTGGTTTAAAAGAAAAAGAAAGACAGGATACAGGAGTAAGGAATTCAAGTTTACTTGTTAGCAGTGGCAAAACCCTTCTAAGAGCCACCCCAGTTAGGTCTACAATACAGTGAAAGAGATTATTCTTGAACTTACCCAGACTGATCATCAGAAAGCTTCTTGATGACCTGAGCCAAGATGAACAAGCTCCGGTTTATATTGCAGCCTTCTTTAAGTCGAATGCCTAGGAGGAAAACATTCCTGGGCTAAAAGGGCATTGATTGCAGCTCCCCTCAAACTCATTTTGGTACTGTGACACAAAGTCACAACTTCAACATGCGACACTAGTGGTTTACTATTTTGGAATTCCAAGCAACAGCTTAGGGAACAGTGTAATGATTTACTAGTATCAGTCCACCATGGCAGTAAAACTACATGACACAACACCACCCTCTCAGCCCTCTCTACCCTCAGGATCATTCCAAACTTAAAATGGCCTTCAAACAGAACCCAGAAGTCCTTCAAAAAACAGTGGAATTAAAATGTAATAATTAAATCAGGGCTTGACAAATCCCGGGCACCAGGTCACCATGATGCCTAGAAATTTCATTGTGGAACCTAATATTTTAAGCAATGATTTTATTGTAGCATCACTCAGGAGTTCTGAGATGCTACAAGTTGAACCCAAGCAGCTTTTCCTCTGGTAAAAAGAGGGAAGAAAGGGGTCCCCCTTTGACCACTGATGGGATCATGGGACCCTGCACGGACAAAGCCATGTGGAATAGGTGCTATATGAAGGAGAGGAATAGTTGAGACTGAGCAAAAAAAGCTGGCTGGCTACAACCCAAAGTTTATTTATTGTTTTGCATGAGAACATTTTGTTGTATGACATAAAAATAAATGTTCAAGTTCTAGGCACTGCTTATGTGTATTTAATCTTATCTTTACAGTATTCAATAGTGGTGGATGATTTCATTTCTTAACCAGTTGCCTTCTGTACTAATTCCAATATTCAATTCGTATTCAGTTCATGGAACTTTTAAAAACAGGAATGGAATTATGGTCATAAATGTTTAGGCTGGGTCCTAGAGCCAAACAACATTTGTCTAGTCCTCAGTTAAGTTACCTAGCAAACGTGGAATGGATACAAACTTTCAAAATAAACTGGCTGAACAGCAGGTACATACCTTCAGTCCCTGTCTGGCTTGCTCTCTCACTTCCGGCAAGATCTACCAAATTCTGCAAGGACATTTGAGACTGTTAGGAACAGACGAACACATGAAGCCGCCTCATACTGAATCAGACCCTTGGTCCATCAAAGTCAGGATTGTCAATCAGACTGGCTCTCCAGGGCCTCAAGCTGAGGTCTGAGATCCAATGTGGGCTTTCACCACTTACTGGAGACACTAGACTGTCCAAATACATGTCAGACAGCGGCAGCAAAAAGAGAACTCAAACCCAAGAAATTGTACAGTAATACAGTTTTTTCAAACTGGGTTCCAGAGACCCCTGGGGATTTGAGAGGGTACACCAAGAGGGCCCATAAGTTTTTTTTTGTAAGGACAGGGGGCAGCTGGCTAACATAAAAAAGCAGACTTTTATCTAGGACTGGAGACAGGGACCTTCCAACTCAAGGGAAGGGTACAGAATCCGCTTCCCTATTTTAAGGGGCAGGAACTTAGAGGGCTGTCACTGCTGATGATGACCTGCCTTCCAGGTCCCCTCAAGAGTGCTAGAGAAAAAACTGGCTGGCTGCTGGGACCCAATAGCTCAGCCCTTATTGGCTGAGAGGCACCAAGAAGGCAGTATCCAAACGCAGCCATCATAGCTGCCTTCAGTATAAAATAGAACTGGAGTCCCCTCTATATTTCAAAGTATTTCAGCATACGGAGAGATATCACTGTACAATAGCGAACGGTGGCTTTCAACCGAGTTCCAGAAGTTCAAGTTGTGTGCGATGCTGGCCTTCCTCTGTTTCCATGAGCAACTCAGAAACTTCCTCCAGGTCCCTTTTGCACCCCTGTTTAACTGTCCTATATCTAGGGGGGGGGCCCCAATCAATAAAGACGTTTCTTGCTGCCACCAGTGCAACCCAGGGGTGAGAGTGACTAGAACAATAAGGAACCCCAAGCAGGAGCTGAAGTCACAAGACTGGGAGAAAGTTGTACCGTTCTAGTCATTAATTTTGCTATTTGGAATACAATAATCCCCCCTCCCATAATATGTAAAAACCAGCATGGAAGAAAGGAAGGCAGACTTCAGCAAAACTCAGCTTCAGACGGCAAGGGAAGCCTGGGTTTTCAGGAAGAAGTGGAGAGATCCAACATGCTGTTTATTTTGATAGCATGGCTTCAGTTTGCAGGCAAAGGTGTTGTGAATTTTGCAATACAGAACAACTGAAAGTTTGATGTATCTGCACTCTTAGGCACACTTTAAGCAGAGCCAAGCTCCTGTGGTGTTAGCAGAACTTCTTCCACAGTGGACATATGTAGGACTGGAACAAATTTAGAGTCCAGCGGCACCTTTAAGACCAACAAAGTTTTATCCAAGGTATGAGCTTTTGTGCGCATGCACACTTTTTCAAATACATTCCAATGTATTTGAAAATATATTTCAGTGTATTTGAAAAAGTGTCCATGCACACAAAAGCTCATACCTTGGATAAAACTTTGTTGGCCTTAAAGGTGGCACTGGACTACTGCTTCAGACCAACACCTGGATCTATACTTAGGATTGGTGTGTCAGACTGACAATAACCTAGAGCAGGAGTAGGCAATTGTTTTGGCTCTGGGGCCACTTTGTGGGAGCGGAAGTTAGCGGAGGGCCGCACCTTTTAAAATGATTGCCTTCATTAGTTAACTTTGCATTTCAGAAAAGGTATAAATTGTATCATAAAAATCAATAAATATAAATTAAATAAAATAGTGGTAGTTTTATTCAATTTATTTTTTGTGCTAATTTCATATCATCTATAGCTGCAAGCACATTTAATTTTAGAATCAGTTTAATGAGACAAATGTACCCTTTTCTACAATTTTTTTGAAATCAGGAGATTGCTTGTTGAGATTCTCATCACAGCCTGCAAGTTAATGTCTGTCAAATGTCTCTTAGTGTCTATATTTACTCTTGTTGATCTTTATGCAAGAAAAACTTTGCTCACAAATATAGGTAGACCCAAATATAGAGACCATTTTCCCAGCAAATTTCTTCATACATGGAAACTGTTCAGCAGACAAAGATTTGTAAAAGTCAACTAATGTCACAGCATTAAACATTTCTTTCACAATGTGATCTGACTGCATGTCAGTAAGTTCAAGCTGCAGCTCCTCAGGTGCTGACAGTGGCCAGCTGTCTTGGCGGGCCGCAAAAAACTCTGTGGCGGGCCGCATGTGGCCCCCGGGCCGCCATTTGCCCACCCCTGACCTAGAGCAACATTCACCAATACGTGCAAGATTCATGACTGAACCATTCCGAATTTACACTTCAGCTGTTCGTAGATTTTCCCCTCCTGTGCTTGAAGCAGATGCTGGGCTCTGATTGCCCCAGATCAAATTCAGAAGTGCCAGGGATATCGTAACATACACATCATTAACTGCTGCCGTACCCAAGCCCACTTAGAACTTTCAAAAACTCACCAAGTGAGAGACCATGACAGCGCCATCACAGTTTGAATTGGACGCATCACTCTTTTCTTTGCTTTCAATTATCTTCAAAAGAAACAGAACAAAGCAGTGACTTGGGGTAACTTAGCAGAACACCTACAGTTATGAAAGCATAGGTGGGAGCGAGGGTCGGTGTACTGCCAGAACTGTAATGTGTGTGTACATCCCCCCCCCCCCCCCCCGTCCACATGCCCAAGTTCCCTACTGAAAGTCAGTAGGACAATCAGTGCAACACTGTCATCAAGGGTAGAACTCTCCCTCCCTCCATGATCAAATTACAGTACGTTATACAGGCTGCGTTCAGTCATGCTGGGATGGAAGCCAAGCCAGCTTCTCAAGCACCCCAGAGCAGGGGTCCCCGACCTTTGGAACCTGTAGCTACCTTTGGACACCTGACAGAGTGGTGGGTGCAACCACAAAATGTCAGGGAGCGAGCTCACCATGTAGAGAATCAGGAACAAGGGTCGAGTATTACTTTTTTTTTCAGCTAGCCCATGGATTCAGTGGGAACCACCGAGTCCCAACCCAATCTATATACCCCCAGCTTGATTCCCACTTAGTGAAAAAAAAATTAAGTACACAAGACAATGCTCCCTCTAAGCTGTGGAGTCTTGTGAGCAAAAATTCTACTTCGTGAGCTACTGGCATTAAAGTTGTGAGTGAGCGATTTGGCTACTGCACATATTAATTTGCTCTGGAGCCATCCTTCCTGAGCTAAGACAAAAGTGTGTGACCTGGAGGCTAAAAAAACTGAGCTAGCTCACACTAACTCAGCTTAAAGGGAACACTGTACACAACATGCTGAGCAGCTGCCAGGATAGATTACCATTCTGAAGATCGTATGGGAACGGCTACTTCTTGCATTCATCTTAGTTTCCCCGTAGTGTCTATTTTCTGTTTAAAAACAAAGAAAATCACATGTAGAAACAGATATACTGATTAGTATAAAGCACAAAGCTTGTATAAATGGGTTCCAGAATAGTGTTCAAGCCACTTGAGACATGAAATCTTACTTTCCCCCTTTTTTAGCCAGCTCATAACGTCCTCTGGAGAAACCACCACCTCTTCAATCAGATCTTCCACATAGATGTTCCTCTACAAGAGAATGCCAAAATCAGGATATTCTTGTATTATCACACACAATCTTCTCGACTCCTTTATTGCTGTTTTTTTCAGCAAGGTTGATAGCTGAATGCCACGGAAGTGTCTCTCTTTAAAAATAATGGGACCTGGTGTCTGATGACAGGTAACTTTGAAAGAAAGTTTGCTAGGAAAACACTGAGAACTGATGCTGGGATCCATGAAAAGTGCTTTGGGCATGCCCCCACTGGGACAAAAATGAATTTCTTCCTTTGAGGAGTAGACTCATCCCCAAGTGAGGTTTGCCCTGTGGCACGGGGTACTGCTGCTCTGAGAAACACAATCCCCCGACTCCTTTATTTCAACAAACTGAAGAGCAGGCTTCCTACCCCATAGGCATTCAGTGCCAGTCTCAATAATAAGCAAATCAAATACATAATGAGTAAAACCTAAGTTATAGCATAGTAGCAACATTCAACAACATCTTTCATGTGTCAACTCCCATTCAGTTAAGAAACCAGAAAAGACAGAGAAAAGAAATGAATACCCAAACGCTTGGGAGAAAAGGGGACAGATTATAGCCCGCACCTAGACAAAGGGAGCATGAAGCAAACTTCCCTTTGTTATTTTCTTAAGTGGGACACAGCCATGAAGCCACTCTTGCTGGTGGACACTTGCCTGATTTCCAAAGGCAGAGATGACCTCAGCCAAAAGACATGACAACAGTGTAGCAACTAGAACTGTGTTGCGCGGCCCTTGAGAGCCTACCTGTGGTTATTCTCAATGTTGCCGGTACCAGTTATGTTAATATCATTGATATAACTTCAGGTGATTTAAGTGTAGCACCAATTCATTCTATGCCACACATAACAAGCTTTTGCATGACTGGGAGACAATCAGGGGAGCAACGCTGTCATTTTTAAGAACACAAAAGAGTTTCAAGCGCAGAAGCATGGTCTAGTCAGACTGAAGGCTACACAGCAGTACGGGAGGATCAGCATTTTGCCTTCCAACTTACAAGGACTTTTAAGAACACAAACGATTTCCTTGCCATCCAGAAGTTATGCAACTTCATTTACTTACACTGATGTCTTCCCGAACTACAAGAGGTTTTTTCTTTCTGATGTTACTACATAGCAGGTCTTTTATTGTCTCGTTATGAATTTCCATATATGAGATCCGGAGCAAGAACTCCCTATCTGGAACCTTAAAAAAAAGAAAAAGAAAGAAGGCATAGATCAGTATGCAGTCTTCAAACTCTACTTCTGCAATGGGATGTTCAACACTGTAAGGCCTTAACACGATCATCACTGAAATGCCCCACCTGCCTTTTCATCTACAACTTTGGTTTCATATTTCCTTGGTTCTCAAGCAGCTTGTTTTAGGAAAGCAAGCAAACCTAATAGCAGCTTCCAGCTCACTTAGGAGTGGGAAGTTACAGGACAGGGAAAAAGTGAGCCAAAAGCAATTAACTACCCTTGCCTAGATTTGCAACACAATTTTGGTACCTGAAAAATGAAATGTAGCAAACGGACTTACTCCACAAATTGTCTTGAAGACATCTTCAATTGCCATGGGTAAAATTCCTGGAGAACTCTTTGTTCCCAACATTGTATAGGTTTTGCCTGAAGCAGTCTGGCCATATGCAAAAATAGTGCCTACGGAGGATTCATAACAGTTAGCGCCAACTGATACTCACATCGACTGCAATTATGCACATAAACCAATATTTGAAAGGTACCATTATATCCTTGAACAGCAGATTTTATAATTGGATCAGCCACCTCTTTATAAACCTCAGCAGTATCTTCTTCCGGATGAAATACTCGATCTTTGAGAGAGAAAGCGGGAGACAAAGGGTCAGCCCAAAGAAAATCAGATTCTACCCCTGATCTGCTAAGTTGCCAACCCTATTATTATTGACTTAGCTCATATTGCTGTTTCCCCCTTCATTTTAGCCTAATAACCCAGTGAGGTTGGTTAGGCTGAGACTGCACACTTGGTCCAAGGCCAACCAGTAAACATCCCTGCAACAGTGGTGATTCAAACCCGGCTCTCCCAGGTCCTAGTCTGACCATCTAACTGCTACCTCACACTGGTTCTCCATTGTACCTTCTTTGACACAGTAACACGACTCCTTTTGATTATTTTACAAGATTTTTAACACTGGACAGCTATTCTTTGTACAGGTAGAATCTCTCATAGCCAATAATGATCAATTCCAACTAAATATACCTCCCGGCTATCAGACTTTAACTTTGTAAGACACCAATATGGGGCCTAAGATGTTTCAACCCCCTCCCCATGCTTCAAGGCCAAAACGACAGCCAGTGGCACACTGGCTTTTATTCCATTTACTTAGCCAGTGGCTAGTCAAAGCCACTCTCCTCAGTCTTGTCTGTTCTGATGGGCAGTAGCTCTGCAGCATGTCGGGAAGAGAAAGGCAAATCTCAGCACTTGCCAAAGGATGACTGGCTTGGGGCCACTGAGCCTGGAATCATCTGCATGAGAAATGTCTACCACTGACCTGTGGAGCTTCGGCCTTTGCATATCTTAGACTACATATCAGGCTGCCTTCTCAGCTAGCCCCAGCATCAGATAAGCACACTACAAGTGCAAGATGCCAAGTCTAATTCAACACCACACAGGCACACACCACCACTAGAAGAGCAGCAACAACACACATGGAGGCAAACTATATTTGTTCCAGTTTGTATGGTAAGCCCACCACTTTATGAACATTTGTCATCTTGGCTTCCTACAGAAGCACAGTGACAGATGCAGAGGTATATCCCTGCTTTGCCTCTCAGATGAAAACACTCCTAAAAGACTGCTGGGCACTGTAAGGGAAAGGAGCAGTACCAGAGTCTCTGCTTCTAGTATAAAGAGCAGTACTATAATTCTCCCCCCCCCCCCCCAGCAGTACCAAACAAAAGAACATGGTTTTACAGGCACCAGGAAGGACACTCCCAACACTACAGCGCTGAACAAGGCCTGTTGAATTGCTTGGCTGTTTCTAGAAGGGCAAGGATCTCACTGGGAATGACAAAAACGGGACAATTCAACAAAGACTTTCTGGACAGAAAGCTTTTTATTGTTGGCCGGATCCTGTCCCTTTCCCTTCCCACTTGAATGGGGTGGGGGAAGGTGCTGGAAAGGCAAAGCATCGACATAGCATCACCCTGCCCTAACCTTGCCAACATGGCAGATCACCTTTTTCCTACCTACCAGCTGTTTGGGTGTTTTAACACCTGTCAAAAGCTTACCAAATGTGAAGGACTTCGTTCCGTCCACCTGAGAGATGTTGCATTTCTCACTTTTCCAGGCAACAGTTTCTTTACCTCCCAGCTCTGCATTCTCTCTTAAGGAAAAGACAAATTACACTTATTGTATTATTTCAGTAGAAGGGAGGGGAAATACCCACATTTCCTGGCTGCTCAGGCCAAAGAACGCACCATATTGTTGGAAAATTTCTTGGCCACACATGAAACCACCTTATACTGAATCAGACCCTTAGTCCATCATGGTCATTATTGCCCACTCAGACTGACAGCAGCTCTCCACAGTCGTAGGTAGAGGCCTTTCATGTCATCTACATCTCAACCCTCTTGAGATACCAGGGATCGAACCTGGCACCTTTTGTATGCAAAGCAGACACTCTCCCAATGATCCACAGCCCCTCCCACAAGACCACATCTTACCGTTGACAGATTGCAACAATTAGTATTCTGGGAATATACACTTAACTCAATTTACCTTGGCTTACAAAATAACTAGGGACAGAGCACCTCTAATCACACACAGTGTGTTCTTCTTGGGCAACAATTTTGATAAACTGTAACTGGCAAAAAAAATTAACACAGACTAGCCATTTTATTTATTTATTTATATTTCTTATACCCCGCCCTCCCCACAAAGCAGGCTTAGGGCGGCTTACATTTAATAAAACGTTGCATAATGAGCACATACAAATGGTAAATGAAGGTAAATAATGGTCAATGAAGGTAAAAGAAGGGGACATCAAGGGATGAGGTGGTTGGACAGTGTTATCGATGCAACAAGCATGGGGTTGAGTGAGCTCCGGAGACAATGGAGGACAGGAGGGCCTGGCGTGATGCGGTCCATGGGGTTGTGAAGCCAGACTTGACTCTGCAACTGAACAACAACAAATGGTGCTGCTCCTCAGAGAACTATACCAACTTGGATGAATACCATTTAGATACACATTTGCCATTCATAGAGATCTAGAAGACACAGCAGTGGATAAGGGTTGCCAGCTTCACATTGGGGAACAGCTGGAGACTTCAGGGGTGGAGCCTTAGGAGGGCAGGGTGTGGGAAGGAGCCAGACTTTAATGGGGTATAAGGCCATAGAGTCCACCTTCCAAACTGGCCGTTTTCTCCAGGTGAACTGATCTCCATCTCCTGGAGATCAGCTGTAATCCCAGGAGCTCTCCAGCAACCACCTGGAGGTGAAGAATCCTAGCAGTGGCGCATTTGAGCCAGTGATATTTCATTTTCTTTATTTATCAGCCCAACAACCCTACCTTCTTGGACAGAACCAGTCTCACAAATACCATCCCTCTATTTCCATCCTCACCTTAACACACACAGACACAATGTCATCTGATACTGCTATCAATTCATTCTATTGACAAGTTTCCTTTTTGACACCCTCATGCCTCTTCTCTCCTGCTCACCCATTTTCCAGACCTCCAAGCAGCCATGGGGGAAACGCAAACTTCCCAGTTCATTCTCAGCCTCCCCAAAGTTAATGAGGCAAAGTCAAACCGGAAGCTGGAGAGAATAAAACGAAGGCAGGTTTCTACAACGAGCTGGACGAGCTTTAAAAAGGGGCGCCCAAGACATCCGAAGCCTGGGGGGAAAGCATAAAGTAGAACAAGCTCCCATCGTTCAATGCCCTTAACCGGGAGCAAACCCCCATGGACCACCGTGGGGCTTAATCCCAAACAAGAGCACAAGGAAGCTCTCCAAGAGACAACCCAGCAAAGGATAACAGCTTCCCCCCCTTCCCCCTTCTCGCAACCAGAAAGGCACCTTTCGATCAGCGGCCGCACCCGCACACAGACAGTCACCGCTCCGTCGTCGGCCATTTCACCGGCTCCCGCAGACTTCCTCCAGCAGCGCTTCTAGCCCAGGATTTGAATTTCGAGCAAGAGCCTCTCCTATTGGTCGCTCTCCGTACGCCCCGCCCCGCTGACCGCACGACTTTTGCGACTGGCGCGGAAAGACTTTAACAGCCCCCCCCCGGGAGTGGGTCTTAAAGATGCTGCAGAGAGTGTTCGCAGGCGTACGGGGTGCAACAGAAGATAACAAGTACTGGCGATACGGAGTTTAGGGTTTTTTTAAAAAAATAAATAAATTAGTAGTGTTGATAGGGTTAAAGAGGTGGGTCCTTCGTGCTAGGATTCGCAACTTTCCTGCATAGGGTGAGAAAAATATCAAGGGGACCAAATTTGCAGACGGCGCTTTCTAGGGTTTTGTGTTGTTGGTTTTTTTGGTGTCGCTAGCCTGAAAACTGTTTTGTAGCGCCGCTTCGAAGGGGAATCTAGGGCCACGGTGCTGCAGGTTCTGTTTCGTGGGAGGAGGAGATATTTTGGTTTTTTTCCTCTGAAAATGTTGTTTAGGTTTTGTTAAAAACAAACAAAAAGCCTTTGATCGTGCCGTTACTTTTCAGGCTTGAGAGGAGACGGGTGAAGCGTCACGGCAGGCTCTCAGTTAACTTCTCTCAGCATTCCACAATTAAGGATATATCTGCCCGATACATTTATTTCCTTCACTATGTCCCCCCCCCCCCCAAGAATTAAACCCAAACAGGTGGTAACCATATAAGCTGAGCTTGTTGTTCTTGTTTGGTCCTTGAATCTGTTAAACATCTTCATTATGCTGTATGCTAATTTACTGCTCACCCTCTACCTATATGCATGGATTGGTAATTTACATTTCATTGTGTCTGAAGAAGCTGCCCTGAGCCTGCCTGGTGGGGTCGAAATCTAATGTAATAAATAAGTGTGTGTGCTCACAAAAGTTTATATCTTGAATGAAACTTTGTTGTTCTTAAAAGTACCTCTGGACTCAAACATGGCTAAGAATGAGTGACTGGCCTAAGGTCACCTAGCAAGCTTCCATGGCACAAGTAGGCATTCAAACCCAGTTGTCCCCGATAAGGAGGAGGAGGAGATTCCATTTATACCCTGCCCTTCACTACCCAAAGGAGTCTCAGGGCACCTTACAATCCCTTCCATTCCCCACAACAGACACCCTGAGAAAGATCTCTCGAGAACTGTCCTTGAGAGAACAGCTCTGAAAGAACTTATGACTGACCTAAGGTCACACCAGCAGCTGCATGTGGAAGAGTAGGGAATCAAACCCAGTTCTCCCAGATTAGAGTCTGCTGCTCTTAACCACTACACCAAACTGGCTTTAACTAGTCCGACACTCTCAACCACTACTCTGTATTGACTTTCTGATTGTGAAAATAGATCCTTATATGTTCCATGGTAAAGAAATGCCTCATTTCAATAGGACTGATTTCTCCCATACAAATCCACCCATCCACTATTGTCATTTTTGGATGCCCCTGTCATCTAAGACTAGGCAGGTAACAACCTGAGAAAGGAGCTTCTTGATTGTGGTGCCAAGACTTTGGAACTTCCTCCGCAGGGATATTTGTCTGCCATCTTCTATTGTCATCTGCCAACAGATGAAGACTTTGTTTTTCTTGGCATGCCCCCAATAACAATCACTGATTTTGGGGGTTATGCATGTTTATATGGTCTTCACTGAATTATTTTATATATCTATTTTATTTTAAATATTTTTAATGTTATCATGTTTTAATGTTTGATGTTCACTGCCTTGGGGTATTATTTAGGTAGAAAGGTGGCATAGAACTGCTTTAAATAAATAAAAATAAATAAAAGCAGGAGGCTGAGACTTAAGTGGCTAGCAACACTTGCAGGAAGATCACATTAAAAAACAACAACTGTGTAATGTACATCTAGTTTGCTCTACAACATAACAGAACATCTCTTCCCCTGGGATGTAAATAGCTCTTCAAGAGCCAGCCTGGTGTAAAGGTTAAGAGGGGCGGACTCAAATCTAGAGAACTGGGTTTGATTCCCTGCTCCTCCTCCACATGAAGCCTGCTGGGTGACCTTGGGCCAGGCACAGTTCTCTCAGAACTCTCTCATCCCCACCTACCTCACAAGGTGCCTGTTGTGGGGAGAGGAAGGGAAGGCGATTGTAACTCGCTTTGAGACTCCTTAGAGCAGAAAACGTGGGATATAAAAACCAACTTGTCTTCTTTCTTCCATCTCTGCCTCCTTCTGCTGTTTGTACCCCTCTGAATGCATCTCTCTGCCAATGTAAGACGTTACGCATCCCATGACGTGGCTTTGACTCATGATGGCAGATGCCACAGCATATCTGGTACTCTTTAAGGTGCCACAAGACTGTCTTATTATTTTGAATTCAGTCCACCTCAGTCCCAAGCAAAGATGCATCGTAGAACAGTCCTGCATTCAGCCATGTTCATTGAGAAGCAAGGTTAGTGGAGGCCAATGGGATTCTCTGAAAACTAATGTAACATTTGCAGCTTGAAGTAGGTAGTACTTAAGCGGACTGCGATCAGGGCCAGTTCCAGTTGCCTGCAACACCTGCACACCCTCTCCCCAACAGCACTGGCCAGTGTCTGCTGCCAGGAGTGCTACTGCCATTGCCACTACTGTGAACCTCCCACATGCCCTTCCTCAATAACTGTGGCCAGTTAGGAGTATGGGTCCAGACAAGTGGCAGGGGAGGGGCATGGGTGTGAGTCAGTGGCAGTGGGCCCCACCAGAAGTCCTGGACTCTGGCACCTGCCCTACCTCGGGGTATGCTGCTCCCGGTCCCGAGGGCAAGTCAGTGGCATGTTCTTCTCTTCAAGAAAAGGTATTGTGGTCTGATATTTGGATTTTGCTTCAGGACCCGCAGGGCGACTTAACCACTGTTTTTTATCTCCCTGTGACCACAGCTTAAAGGGCTAATATATAACTATATGCATTAGCTATCAAACACCTTATTGCAATGAACTTAATAAGTAAACATTTATTACACTGTGCTTATGCTAGTACATTAATAGAAAACTCAATGAATTCTTGGGGTGGAATATGAGAATGCATCTAATTCTTTGCAGTTTAATCATCCTCATCTTCATCTTCTTCCACTTCCTCTTCCTCCTCTTCCACAGCCAGTGCCTCCTCCTGTGCAGCCTTGAGGGCCTGCTCTTCTTCCACAGTTGGATCTGTAGTTTCTGTGATTTCTGGTCCACTGGGGTACTCAATCTGCACCGGTGGTAGTTCTGGAGGGGTGTAATTGACTGGACTGTATTTATGACCCCAACCAATATAGATGTTATCGAATCTCCTACAGGAAAAAAGGGAATGGTGTTAAAAAGTAACTTAAAGGGAAACCCCAATCTAGCTTCTTTCAAGAGTTGAGTGAATCTGCATGTTAAGGCTGATGCCAAAACCTTGAGCCTCCACATCTTCTTCACCTGGAACGTTTAATAAATCAAAATTGTGCTATCACATTGTTGCATTTCTTGTCCTTTACATGGTATCCAGGCAAACGGAATGGAAACACTCACAATGAGATTGTGCCACTCTCTCCCAGTTCGACCAAGATTGTAATTTAGACAGCCCAATATGAGGGCTGCCGCGTTCTCCCAGAGAGGAGTTAAAAGATTTTTATTCAGTTTTCTGTTCTTGCATGATACAACAATAACCCTCTCCCACACTTTTTCAGCCTGCTCATTCTAGCCATAACAACTCACATTAGAACAAGAAAGCATATAGGAGAAACTTGGGGAAGAGGGGAGCAATCCTAAGAAGGTCAACTCATAAGTAAATACCATGTTATTCAATGGGGATTACTCCCAGGAAAGTATCTTTAGGATTACAGCCAAGGAACAGTAATAGAAATAGAGGGAAAGAAAGAATGTCAAGGATGGGGTTCCTCCGCTGGTTTGGATCAGTACCAAACAGGTATTTTGGGCTAGCTAGGCATTGTGGTACATTCATGCATCTTCTGACTCATCCTCTGCTATGTCGCAATCAAGATACCCAATTCTCAACATCACCCATCTGGAAATATTTACATCTGCAGATCGGGGCCATGTAGAGAAGAGGGACAATTTTCCGGGGACCCCCAACGGGTTTGCTAAAAAAAGAAAAGAAAGGTGAAAGTTCAGGAAGGGTATTTATTTATTTATTCTTTCAATTTATACCCTGCCCTCCCCACCAAGGTAGGCTCAGGGGAGCCCCTGTAATGAACTTGATAGCTTAAGTTCCAGGTTCTAATGATGACTAAACTTTGGGTTGGAACTCGTAAGTTTTGCTCGGATTCTGGCTTACTCAAAAAGGCTTCTTTTGCTGATTATCAGCACCCGAACAGCAGTTTTCATGACCTTGGGGAGTGGTTCTGTCCTCCCTATTTTTTTTCCCTCTCAACTGAAATGCAGATTTACTGTTTGGTTCTGATTGGCTGTTGAGTTGCTGAGTACGGCATAATTTGCTAGAAAAGAGACCTTCTCAATGCACATACACTAATCCATCTTTTTATTCTTTCACCCTGGTGTGCCCCCATGCTACACCTGTTGAACATGGAGCGGGGCCCCCCACCATACTTTCTAGGATGGGTGAGATGGATGACTAATGAATGCCATTCTGGGATGCTTTAAGATAATAAGTTCTAACATCTTAGGCAGATTTTTAGATAGCCATAGTAAGGTTTATTTATGTTTATTGTCTGTATTTGAGTGATTTATGCTGTGCAACACTCCTTAAGCGAATAAACTTGATTTATACTTAAGCTGAGTCTCGAGGCACTGACTTGAGTGTGGGTACACCTCAGAACAAAGCCAGGGTGGGAAGCTGAGGCCTTGGAAGATAAAGCTTTCACTCTTGTAAAGTAAAAGGGGGGGGGGGAGTATGTCCTGCCTGCCTGCAGCTGTTTTCAGTGCCCAGAGGAGGAGGCTTGTCATTGTACCCCCCCAACTGAGAGATGTTGTCTGTGCTTGCTCAGGCCACAGTCCCTCTCTGGCCCAGTAGTGTTCACTAACGTCATTGCATGCAGCACAAATTGGAGGAGGAGGAGCTGCCCCTTGAGCCAGATAGGTGGAGGTGGTAGCTGCAGGCCAGTGGGGGATGGGGAAGGACAGAGGAGAGAACAGGAGCTGCCACCATTGTTGTCATTCGCCACACGGTGGAGAGGGGAAGGGGGACAGATGCGGAAATAGTAAGAGTGCTGTGGTACAAGCAGGCTGAGGCTGGCAGGAAGAGCAGGAGCCTCTGCTGTCCCTACTGCAGCATCGGTCACTCAGGTGGAGGAGGTGGCACTACAGGTGGGCAGGTGGCTGGAGGGCAACCGAGTGGGCAAGGCTGTGGGACTGGCGAGCTGACTAACATGTGGGTGGGGCAGTGGGGGAAGGTACAGAGCTCAAGCAGAGGACACAGTGATGGGGAGGAAAGGGAAACAACGGGCGGGAGGGTCAAAAAGGAAGGATAGGACAAGTGAGAGAAGGCAATGAAGGGGATTTTCCCCATGAGTCAAATGGGTCCTTGCAGGTCTTTCCTGTATCCAGTTAGCTAAATTTTTTCCCAAAGAACACTCAAAGCAGGGTAGATGCTGTGTGAACAGGGAAGTTTTTTTCTGATTCCCACCCACACTGGCATCTCTTTCTGTACTCCAGTTCCCCCATAGTCCCCATTCCCCTTCCCTGTGCCACTGGAGGGCCGTTCCATCCTCTCCGATCAGTAAGTGACATAAGAGGGGGGGGACCTGAAAACCCTCTGGAAAGGAAGTTTGATTGTATTTAGCAATGGGCATGAACCTAAAAAGGGCGGTTTGGTTCAGGGGGTCCACAAACTGAACCCTGAAATGAGCCAAAAAGTCCCCAACCGAACTGAGCTGGTCCACTGAGTTCGGTTCCTCCTTTCTCCCAGCCAGGATGAGCTGTGGCCGGGAGAAAGGGGGTGGGGACCACCTTGGCTGCCAGCCATTTAACCATTTTGTTTTGCTCTCCTCTGTTTTGAGGCAGGGAGCAAAACCAAAGGTTTGAATGGCTCGCAACCATTTAAACCTAACCGCTGAGCGGGTCTGCTGTCAGCTCTTAGGTTTAAATGCCTAGTAGCCATTTAGCCCTTAGGTTTTGTTTCCCCTCTTCAAAGGGGGGGGGGGAGCAAAACCAAAGGGTTGAATGGCTCACAGCCATTTAAACCTAACCACTGAGTGAGTCCACTGGCAGCCATTTAACCCTTTAGTTTTGCTCCCCCCCACCCTTTGAAGGGGGGAAGCAAAACCAAAGGATTAAATGGCTGGCCCCAAACAGCCGAAATAGCGAAAAGTCCAGTAAATGTGCAGGGAAGGTGCCAGCCCTGAACATTGGCTCCCAAGCTCCGAACCAGCCCAAGTTTGCCCTGAATTTTGGTTCATGAGCTGGTTCATGCTCATCCCTAATTGTATTACCTTCATATAGTTTGAGCCAAAACATCATTTGTGGACTAAACTTCTCAGCCTCTTTAGGTGAGAAGTAAGCCCGTTTGACTCCAGCAAGACTTACTCTCTTCTAAGCATGCATCAGATTGCAGCCTTAATGGGGGATCTCTGCAAATGAGTAAAGAATATGAAGGCCATACTGGTTTCAGCAGTGAAACTGGTCAACTCTAAATAAGAAATGGTCCAAATAACAAGAGAGTTATGTATTATATGCTGCTTAGGCAAGCAACAACAGCAGTGCTTGCTCCCTACCTGCCAACAGCAAAGGAATATGCTCCAGGCCACAAGTTGGACTGAAGAACTGCAATGGCATATTGAGGAACCAAGCTGGTGGAGGCCTCAGCTGACCATGGAGGGATACTCTGAATTTCTGTTTGAACAAAAAAATGGATTCTTAGTAAAGCTATGAAATATTTGAGCAGTTAGTCAGTTGTTCCATTAAATGTTTTTCTAGAAATCTGTACCGCAATGCTGAATCATGAAATTAAGTGAAATGCTGTTAGAGCACAGGAGGTTTAAGAAGAAGTGAATAACTACTGGCTGTATCCAACCAACTCCCCCCCTGGTGAAAAAGGCTATGTTGGGGATAATGTGACCTGAACATAAGAGAAGCCAATGTTGGATCAGGCTAGTGGTCCATTCAGACTCTGTCACACAGTGACCAAAAATACCAGGTGCCATCAGGAGGTCCACCAGTGGGGCCAGAACAGTAGAAGCCCTCCCACTGTTGCCCCCCCCCCCCAGCACCAAGAATACAGAGCATCACTTGCCCAAGACTGAGAGTTCCTATCTATACCTTGTGGACCTGCATAGACAAAAGCCACGTGGGATGGGGGCTGTAGTAAGAAAGGAAGCAGAATGATAAAACTGGCTGGATCCCACCCATTACATATATAAGTGCCGTGAAGTCGCAACCAACTTATGGAGATTCCAGCAAGGAGCTTTAAAGGCAAGCGAGAAGCAGAGGTGGTTTGCCTTTGCCTTCCTCTGAAGAGTCTTCCTTGGTGGTCTCCCATCCAAGGACCGACCATCCTTAGCTTCCGAGATCCAAGAGATGCCTCGGTCTCTCCTTATCCGACCTGTTACTGTCATTTAAATGTAAGAGGCAAAAATGTGCTGCACTTCTGAAACCCTTTCACTAACACCAACCCAGGACTGAAAAACTGAAGTGCTTTAACCCCACCTAACCGGTTGCATCCAACTCCCCCCCCCCCCCCATTGTTACTTACTTATTATCTAACCTGTTTTCTGCCTTACTTCACTCATGAGAAGGCCTCTTATAAGCCTTCCATATTGGGACCCTGTGACTGCAGGGGAAGAGCCATGGCCCAGTGGTGAAACTTGTATTTTGCATGCATAAGGTCCCAGGTTCAATCCCTGGCATCTCCAGCCAAAAGGATCAGGTAGTAGGCAATGTGAAAGACCTTCACCGGAGGCCTTGGAGAGCCATTGCCACTCAGACTAGACAATACTGATCTTGATAGACCAATAGCCTGACCCAATGTAGCTTCATGTGTGTGCCTATGTTCAGTAATATATAAGTGGAAAACCCTTTTAACACAGAAATACATAGGAAGTCTCCTCCGAGTAACACCTGGCCCTTATCTAAAGATCTGTTAAAACGAAATACTATCATACTGAAGAGAAAAATGGCTGTCCCTGAGGCTGCTTCAGGGCGTCCACCTGTGTTATTGACTATAGACTTGTAAATGCATAATCTATCATTCTAGCTGATTTTTATCTTGCCCTTCCTAGAAGGAGTTCAGAACAGCAAACATGGTCCCCACCTCTGTGAAGTAGTTTACTCTCAGCTGGCTCAAGGTCACCTGGTAAGCTCCATGGCTAAGTGGGAACTGAACCTGGCTCCACCCAGTCCTAGTCCAGCAGCTAACTGCTATGTTCTAACCTCAGGGTCCCAAATCTTGTTGTGTCTGTGGATACTCCAGGTTTTTTTTTTTTGAAAGGGTAATGGGCATCATGGAGGCAAGGGGCTACCAAAAACGTTGGGTGGTTTCAAGCCCAGTGTCCTCCCATGATGGAAGATGGCAGCTATTTCTGAACTGATGCATGGAATAGGATTATAGAACATAAATTATACAGCAGGAAATGGGTTGGATCTAACCAGCTTTTTCACTCAAACTCACTCAATTCCCTTTCTTACTACAGCTCTTATTCCACGTGGCTTTTGTCCATGCAGGTCCCCATTCTCCACCACAGCCTTTTTGGAAGTCTAAGGGAACCCCTTCCTCCCCCTTTCACCATTGGGTAAAGCTGTTTGGCTGCAACCCAATGAAACACTAGTAGTAAGAAGTGAAAGTATCCCCTTTAATAGGGGCCACACACTCACTTCATTGGATGTTGATCAACAGCAATCACTTGATGCTAGAATCTCTAGACCACACAAGAAAATCCATTTGCAAATGATTAACATCGATAGTGCAAGAACTAAAAAAGTGTGTGTGTGCAGCTTCCAAGGCTGACTATAGTACTGAAGACAAATATCCACACATTGTTAGTTATTATGCTATAACACTCATTTGCAGCTGGATTTTCCTGTGTGAACAGGATGATCTAGAAGCTGAATGATTGTTGTGCAATATCCAGAGCCATGTGGATATAGTCCGGGGCACATGGTTGAATATTTCACTGTTGTTCCAGAATCATTTGCAACTGGACTGTCTCAACAGACCTGGAAAACTCAGATGCAAATGATTGCTGCAGTGCAACAATAGCATAGTATTTGATGATGCATCGATGCAGCCCTGAACAACCAACTAATCCGACACCAATGCCTGCTTTTGCCAAGGGCCAAACACTTCATGGTAGTGATGCCCATAAAGAATGAAGGACCATGCAGTGTATAGCCTCTACCTGCATCTTCAGAGAGTGGGGTGAGAAGTGGAGGTCCTACTTCTTGCTGTGACTCTTCTTGATCTTCTTTCTCCTCTTCCTCGTCCTCCTCCTCCTCTTCCTCTGCTTTCTGAAGGGGATTGATCCACATACAGCGTCCCTACATCCCAGGACCAAGTGTTAAAAAACAAGATTGGTGGGAACCAGCACCAGTGTGGACCAATGGTCATCAAGTAATATGAACCATGCTTGATGGGACCTTAGGGGAAAGGAAGGGGGTGGAGAAGAAAACGAGAATAACTGATACATGGCAGAATTCTCAAGGTGCTTTGAATGAACTGCTCAGTATTTTAAAAATTGTCTTCTGTGCAAAGAGACCAATGAACTACTTTAGTGTCGTTAAGACAGGTTGTGCACAAACTGGGCTTGTTGCTGAGCTCTTGAGTGAGCCTTCCTCCTTCCCCCATCCCTTGTGCAGAGAAACCTGCTTAGAAATTTGGGTTGTCCATGAATGAGAAGTACATATGTGTGGGTTAGCAGGAGTTCATTTCCCTGCCCCCAACTAGGATTTGAAAACCAGCATTTAATCCAGGCTTAGCCTCCCAATTTGTGTGTGTATGTGGGTGAACCTGTGCACATACATTTGAGTGTCATGGACCACTAGAGATTGTTTCTAACTATGGTTCCCTGTGTGAGAAGGGAGGGGTGAAAGGAGAGAAACAAGACGTTCATGCAAGACTGGCAAGAAGGACAGGATCATGCACAGCACATCCCAGTTTAAAGTTGCTTAGATTAACATCTGGATGTACTGCAAGATTGGGATGGAGCAATAATCTAAGATAAAGGCAACCTTCACCGCAAACCTCAGTTTCCCTAAACCCACCAAAGTTCAATTTTTAAAAAACCCCTCTAACTCCTAAATGATCCTTTTAGCTGATAAATAAATCCGAGGCTTAAAATAAACTCAGGTTTCCATTTGAGAGTAATCAATTAAACAAGCACTTAAACTCTCTTTGGGACGCCATGCCATTGCATAGTGTAATATGACGAGCTCCCAAAGCCTTTCTAGGTTAATGAGGGCCAATTCATATGTTACGGAATACACCGGCTTGTTCTAGGGTCCCCACCCTGTATAACAGGCAGACATGACTTGGGGATTCTTCCAAATTCCCACACAATCAGTATCTAAGAATTATTAGGACTGCAGTATGCATAGAATATGGGCTTCACCCTTCTCCCCTGCACCATTTCCCTGACCTGGAAAAAATCCCGGAGGCACTCTTTGGCCCAGTGAAGAAACCCATGTGTTTGGCCCTGACCTGCTTTACTTCTCTTTGGAGAGACGGAGATTGCAATCCTGTCCATACTTACTGAAATCTCAACTGAAATTAGGTTACATCTTTACCTGAGGGCCAAACAAGCCTTGACTGAAGGGAAACGTGTATTTATATTACTGATTTACATTATTTATAATCTTGTTCTTATACTGGGTTGGGGGTAGGGTACCTACTTTTTCCAGTGAAAACCAGAATGCGGAGAAGGGGAGCTAAACCCGGCCCCCTCCTTACCTCAGTACCTTCTGCTGATGGAAGCATGCTCTTCCCGGCCTGCAGCTCGTACCAGAAGTGAACCAGGCTAGAAATAAAACTAGTTAACGGGGCATTATGAGATAAGGAGGAAAAAGGTGGAAGATTTCGCTCGCCTCAACTGCATGCTTCGTTTTGACTCCCTGCCCCCTGCTTTACATGTGAACAGCAGGTAGTTACGTAACCGAATGCACACACATTCCCCCTCTCACGTCAGGTTTGGCTCTTAATTATGGCCAGTGCAGGAGCGCTATTCATCCAGCATGTTTTATTAAAAACGTTCCCATTTTCTCTGACTCCTCTTTGTGTCTGTTTTGTCTTGAACGTTCATTCCATAGTTTTCTGCCATAACTACTGTTTGATCCTAAATAATAGCCTTTGGCTGCAGTTCTGCACTTCATACACCCAGAACAGGGTGTGGAGAAGCTCCTGTTTCTAGAGGCCCTCCTATGAGGAACTGCTTCTCTGTATGTGGGTCTACTTCTGCTTCTACTGAGAACAGCCTGATACCAGAGACATGTGGGTGGAGCAGACTGCTGGATGCTCCAGCAGAGGTGTTGAACTCATTTGTTACAAGGGCCAGATCTGACGTAAATGTTAGTTTGTCAGGCGGGCCATGTGTGCCATAAAATGCCAGGTACTGGAGATATAAACTGTATAAAGGACAGCAGCTTGTAAGCTCCAAGCTGGTATATCCTCACTGCAAGGCCTCGTGGGCTGGGAGAGGGTGTAGAGGAAAACTCACATGGGCAGACTGGAGAGCCAGCAGTGCAGCACTAGGCAGACGCTCCTGCACTTCTTGACTTCTGCAAACAATGTTCTTCCACTGTGCTAAAGCCACAATTGGAGTGGCTCCACCCACTCCCCTCCCCAAGCAATCTTCTGTTCCCTCCCTTGCACCAGTTGCTTGCGGGCCACCTAAGAGCTCTGGATGGGCCGGGCCTTATATTTGACACCCCTGCTCTCAGTATGGCGAAGCCCTGTTTCAGAGGGAACTGCTGGGAAATAGCATGTCGCACGATAACAGAGGTGCTGTGATAAGAAAAAGACAGCTATGCTGGTTTCTTATAAGCAGTGTCTTGCTCTGCTTGCACAGGGTGAAGAACTGCAGCCTAAATATGTGAGTGTGTATGTGTATTTTTTGCATAAGGAGAACGCTACTGCAATATATAATGTCATGGTAGCATTCTCCTTTTGCAGTGAAGACAACACTAACTACTTATTTGCAAGCCCTGACTCGGATGGCCTAGGCTAGCCTGATCTCGTCACAGCTTTGAAGCTAAGCATGCTTGGCCTGGGTGAGTACTTGGATGGGAGACCACCAAGGAAGCCCAGGGTTGTTACACAGAGGATAGGCCATGGCATGCCACCTCTGTTCATCTCTTGCCTTGAAAACCCCAGGAGGGGATCACCATAAGCTACCTGCAACCTGCACAACACTTTCCATCACCATTTAGTAGAAAGAGAACAAAGAGACAATGAACCGTTCCTGTGTTCCCTGCTCCTTTCAACCATGAAGAAAGTTTCAGGGGAGACTATTCCTATGGAACGGTGAAACATTTTATAGTTTGAAACTGAAGCAACAGAGAATACTGCTTTTGTTCTGAGAGGCCTTTGGTACCATTATGAGACCAACGGAGACTTCGTTAAGCATACCTGCATTAGAATGTTCTGTACGTGGTGCACCCAGTTGGAAAGAGAATCCACCAACTCTATCACAGAAATGGCTTCAAATTCTGGATTTTCTTCATACGAGTCTCTTCCGGCTCCTTCCTCCTCTTCGTCTCCTTCTTCTTCTCCAAACTGATAAAATCCCAGAGGACTGATCTGGGTAGCTGCTGAAATGCGGGCAATCTGGGCCCGCAGGTAATTGGCCTCATTGCCTGGGAAAGGTGGGTAACTCACAATGGGAGCATCCAGCCTTCCGGTGAAGAACTTTTTGATTTTCCTGGCATTCACGATCTGCGCAGGTGTCACCGGAGGTAATTTCACCCAAGGTTTGCCCGGTTCGTTGCAGACAAAATAAATGAATTTATTGGTCCCAGTCCGATTATCTTCTTTTGGTACTACTGGTGGAGGCTTATAGTTGGGTTTGGGTGGCTCATCTTTCTCTTCATCATCTTCATCTTCCTCCTCCCTCTCGCTTCCCTCTTTCAAACCTTCTTCAGGTATTTCTTCCTCCTCTGCCTCTTCTTCCTCCTCTCCCTCACGGAACTCCACCTCAGCGACGATATAGTTTGCCTCTATTCCTAGGATTTTGCCCCAGAAGCGACAGGTCTGGAGTGGATGTGTGGTAACCAGTAGTTTAAGGGCAAGGAATACATGGTAGTATTCTTCCAAGCTCAAACCAAATCCAGCTTGTTCAAAGTAGTAGGCTGTCTCCATTACATTGGGCAGAGGTGTGTCTAGCTAGATTGGAAAAAACACCAGAGTTAGATAATCACACCCCCTAAAGTGGTTGGCTCCTGCACGGATTTTGAAAACTGCACAACAGAAACTCGGTTCACCCATTATCGTAAATTCTACATGTATTTACATGCATCTGTAAGAAAGAGCCAATGCATATTCACTTTACAAATGAAACCAGTGACCACTACCTGGATAAGTGTGTGGTTTTAATCACATGTTCATCTGTGTTTGATGTAGCATAGGAATTACTCAGTGTATGTATTTAAAAAATCAAGTGTACACTGTACATGGTTTGTACGCGTATTAATTATAGCTTGTGAATAGGGCTAGAGGCACCTACAAACAAGGTAATGATCTCAACCAACTTGGGGGATCCCCCAGATACACAGAAAACATGAGAGGAAAATCCCGAAAAACGATTGGAAAGTGCTCAAGAATGGACAGGATGTTGAGGGTAGCTACGCATCAGTTTAAGGTAACAAAGGGAAGAAAATGAGCCTGCTCAAGTCCTTGAGAGCTTATACAGTGGCCTTCAGCATTATCAGATCTCAGACCTGCCATTAATCCCTAGTTGGCAGGATGGGACCCACTGATCTGCAAGATTTAGTCAGATGGGAGGAGCTAGGACAATGACATCATTAAGGCTAGGACTGTGGTGAGCAGCTCAAGAGAGCTGAGGACAGGAAACACAAGCTGGCCACCAGGAGGAGCTCTCTAGTGAGAAACAAGCCAGCACAGAGAGATTCAATGACCCTCCTCTTCCCTGCTCCAGCTCTCCCTCACCTTCTTTCTTGCCCCGTGTAGTAGAGCCACCCCCCCCCCCCCAGTCAAATGCTTCTAGTCTGTGTTTGCAACACAGAGCTCCCCTTACCCATGAAAGGTCAACTTCCTTGGGAAGAGAATGTTTTGTGCTGAAAGTACATGTACCAAGCATGGGAGTCTTGACAGGCAGGGATGAGTATGGCAGGCTCTGCAGAGATTCTGTAGAATAAGGGTAGAATTTAGGGTTGTCAGGGAGAACTGCCAGATCCCAGGCTGGGAAACTCCTGAAGACTTGTGGATGGAGCCTGGGGGGGACAAGGACCCCAGTGGGATACTATGGCACAGAGTCCACCCTCTGAAGCCTCCATTTTCTCCAGGGGAACTGATCTCTGTAGTCTGGAGATGAGCTGTAATTCTGGGGGATCCCCAGGTTCTTTCAGCATTTCACTTGTTTTGACCCTGAGTATTTCTTGGAAGCACTTTAAGGGTTTTTAAATTTTGCCTGGCTTCTTCTGTATTTGCATATCTAATCCTGCACCTGGCTCCAGAATGTGGATAAAAAAATCTACGCACTGGAGCCAGGAACAGACACAGAATTTTTCTAGGGCTAACCACAGCTTTGTAGAAAAAAAATGAAATCTAATGAAATATATGTCTAGGGACTCACTGTTTCTTCTTCTACTTCTTGTTCTGCTCCATCTCCACCAGCCTTCTGGAAAAGAGTCTTATACATTTCAGCTAGCTCAAATGTTGGCAGTTTCTCATATTCATCTCGGAGGGTGTCCATTTTCTTCTGGAAACGAGCACACTTTATGTCTTTGCTGATATTCTCAATTATGTCTGCTGGGTTTTCAGGCCGTTCCTCCAGGATTTTGGCCAACATTTCAGCAAAATGGTCATACCTAGCAATTTGAAGATAGATGCCCCACCCAATCAAGTAAACATGTGATTGGCTCACTACAATAAACTCTGCACAGAAAGGACTTTTCATGGACAATCATATTTATGAGCAATGGATCATGGTGGGTTCTCAGGAGTTGTGGGTCATTGGGGCATCCTCCCTTGAGAAAGAAAGGCTGTAGGGAAATCATATTTTCCTAGTTCTCAAAATGTAGCAGATGGGGAAAATGCAGTTTCCTGCCTGAACTAGTTCTATTTCCATTTCTCTAATGCTAAGTTGTATGTATGAATTGTTCAGTTCCTGTGGCACCACTGACAAGCAATACACATTTTCCCTATGCTCCTGCACCATTTTATAAGACACATTTTTTCAATTATTGTAAAGCCTCTTTCAGTGCTTCCCTGCTAGAATACCCAAGAGTGGATGCTAATGTTGCCTTTCCTGTTGAAGTCATGAACACCAGAAAGTTTTCACCCATCATTTTAAGAGCCTTTTGTGTTTTTATATTTTATTTTATTCCACCTCCCAGCACACACCCTGCAACTTCTTTTAAGTGACTAGCTATAACCTTTTGAATGATTGTTCCCACAATCCACTTAATATAGATTATAGCTTGCTCTCTGGCAATCTTGTACAGTCTACAACATGGTTCAACAGGCTTGCCTTTTGCTCACCTGTGTTGGGCAATTCCCTGCCCTCAAACCCAATCTCCTGCCTTTGATGATCTGAGAAGCAGGAGAAAAGGGGGGGATAGATGCCACTCTAGACATTATCTCGATCTCTATGATAAAGACCATAGTGTTTAGGGATTCCTAGAGCATCACCAGGAAGTGATGACAATTCTGGGTGTAGGGCTGGAGAATGTGACATCACTTCCAGGTGACACTGTAGGAATCACTGCAATCGCTATAGTTTTTAACCACAGAGAAATTCCTAGAACATCATGGAGGATGTCACATCGCCTGAAACCCCAGAGTCTCCAGGCACTGCCGCACAGCATTTGCTTCCAGCATATGCTGATGCAGGGCTGATGACCTATGGTTCAGGCAAGCTTTGACTGCTTACTCAATAACGCCATCCAAAGGTATCCTGGTATATGGTTTAAAGGCATTCTGGATCCCACCCTTGCTGAAGCTAGCAGCTCTGAGTGGGAGACTGCTTATGAATCCTGTATATGCTGCCTTGAATCATATAGAAAGGAGAGGGAGTCAAACTCTACATTATGTATTCCATTTAGAAGACATCTTTCAAGTTATTTTGCTCCCTTCACATATATATGCCTTTACCCATACTTACAAGCTCACACCAGATTTGATGCTTGTTTGCAGGAGATAAGCCTTTGCATTCTTAATTGCCAGTGCTCTGGGTCCCGGATCTGGAATCTGATCTTCGTAAATGCCAGCTCCAAGCTGATAGAGGCCCAGTCCAGGCTCATGAGTTTGGTAAGGGCCATGTCCCGGGTCGTATTGCTGTTGAGTGCTTCTGATTGAAGGGATTTGATGAGGTTGATGGGAGCTGCCTCTTTGGTCCTGTGGCTGTGACGGGCCACCCACAAAATCCTGAGAAGCGCCCCCTGCCGTGTCTTGAACACCTGCCGGTTGCCGATAAACTCCAGCCCTTTGCTCCGGGGGTAGAGGCATACCACCCCTGCCTTGGAAAAGGCTACCTCTTGCCTGCTGTGGTTGGTAAATGGACCCTCTTGGCTCTTGCTGCTCATAAACGCTTAACCTCGGCTGCTGGGGCTGGTAGAGGCTGCCTCTTAGTTGTGGAGGTGCATCTGGCTGCTGATCGTGATGATAGGGAATCTGGGCTGGCTGTTCATCCTGGCCTGGATGTGTCTCCAGGCCTTTCTCACTGCTGCTGGTCTGCTCGCGAAGCCCTTGGCCAGATTGCCTTGCAAGGCCTGGCAGGGATTTGCTGGAGGGGACGCTGGGCTGCCTGGGGGGCTCTGGGCCTGGTTGCTGGCGTTTCTCCCCCTCCTCAGGCTGTTCGCCCGGTGGCTCTGCCATGGCGTTGGACTGGCTTGTGGGGGGGAATCGCTTCTCCTTCGCTTTCGCTGGTCTCTGCTGGCTCTCGCTAGCTATAGGAGTGTTGCTAAGGTAAACCTGACACCGTTGCTAGGAGGACTGGATTGGCTGCCAAGCTCTTGGGCTCTGCCTGGAGGAAGAGAAACAAAAGGAGAACAGAGGCGGCAAACTGTTGCCGTTGGTGGTTAAAAAGAGGACCCCCCCTCCCACCCTTGTCTTGTGTTTTTTTTAAGGTTCTGGGGTGGGAGGGGCCTCTCCCGGAGCTTAACAGACAAACCTCCCTGAAGGTTCCACCGATTGCTTGGTCAAGGCTGGATTGATTTGTACATGTAAGAGTACAAAACAAGGGTCTGGAGGCACCTTAGAGAATTTATTCCTGCCTAAGCTTTTGTGTGTCGCAGCTCACTTCCTCTGAAGAGTCTCATGGAAGCGTATGCTGGGATAACCCTTTTCGTCTCTAAGGTGCCCCTGGACTTAGGGTTGCCAAGTCTGGGTTGGATAATACCTGGAGACTTTGGGGGCGGATCCAGGAGAGGGTGGGGTTTGGGGAGGAGAGAAGCCTCAGCATGGTACAATACCATAGAGTCTACCCTTCAAAGCAGCCATTTTCTCCAGGGGAGCTGATCTCTCTCAGCTGGAGATCAGTTGTAAAAGCAGGAGATCCCCAGGCCCCACCTGGAGGCTGGCAACCCTGCCTGGACTCCTGTTTTATTTTGCTGCTTCAACTAATACAGCTATCCATTCGGAATAGGTGTGGGAAAGTTTGTGAAAAGCACTTTTCCCCCCACTACTCCATGAAGGGGTGAGGGAGACATGGAAACAGGAAGTTTCTCCCTTTTCTGCCCCCTCCCTAAATTCCAGGTCTCCTGAGAAATGGGGCCTAAAGAGTTGTGTCTGGAGAGGTAGTGATAAATACGTACTCCTCCCTCTTTTACTGCCAATCCAGGCAAAAATGTAGCCTGGTCTAGGCAAATGTACGCATTGAAATTATATACTTGGGGACTTATTCCCCCAGTAAATGTGGATAGGAATGCAGGCACGTTTCAGGCCTATGGGTTTCAGTGGGAGTGTTAAGGACGTTTTTAATGTTTCCCTGTTGCACTCACTGATGTTTAAAAGGGCTTATTTTTGGCTGGATCATGTCTTTTCTCTTCTGGTGTGTAGGTCCCAAGCTTTCTGTCCCTTGCTGCCATTCTTAAAAACCTGGTGATTCCCACCTACAGCTTTCATCTTTGGGAAACTCCAGCAAGGGAGGAGGCACTGTGGACTTCATAGCTATAGCAACAGAATACAGGCATGCTGGTTAGCGTTACTTTAGTAGTTGAGACTTGCCCTGAAGCGCTCTTCCTTTCTTCCCTTTCTCTTCCCATGAATTCTGGAGGTCTCATCCTCCTGCCTACTGTTTCTTGGCCAGATGTCGAAGTATGGGTGGAAGCTATGAGGAAATGCTCTGGCCAGCTTTTCAAAGAGAGAAGGAAATTCTCTAGCAATAAAGCGGCAGCAAAGTTGGGGAGAGTCCACCAGACTGTATGCCAAACTGCGTTTCTGACTTGGTAATGTGGTTTCAGCTGTAGAGTCCGAGCATCAAAATTCAGGCTAGGGAAATATCACAGCCCCAGTGAAAGGGACAAAGAACGCACTGTTATTTGGGCACGAGAAACAGGCAATCAAAACCAATGATCCAAACCAGGAAAACATGCATAAATTTACTTTTTTTTAATCGTTCCATTTAAAACAAAGCTTTTTAAATGTTTGGTAACCCTCCCCTGCACTGGTGGATGTGCATAAAAATCACTGTGACTGGCCAGAAAAGCAGTCTGTGGGACGGCAAGTAGCAGTTACTGCCAGCTAGAGCGTGACCATGGTGAGGTGCGTGTCCAGCAGGTGGCGGTAGTGGATTGGAGATGGTAATCTTGGGCATTACGGCGTTAAAATCAGAGTTCGGGTGTTTTTTGTGAGACAGGCTTCTGCCGAATGGGAGAGTTAAAATAAAATTAAGGGGAGGACACCTCAGTGTGGTATGAGTGTGACTGGAAGCAGGTGTAGAAATATATTTATGGCCAAATGCTCAGTGCAATTGGGCAGAAAGAACAAGAGGACCAGCCTCTCCATGAAGCCCCCTGTAGAAGTCATTTTGAACAATAGGTTCCAGCAGGGACAACACTTTTTTGGTATCACTTTAAAAAGCAGCCAGGGAAAGGTGTCATTCTGGCTGTTTAAAACTTTAGAGCTGGAGAAGGCTAAGGCCAGCACTGATCCTCCATCTAGGATCACTGACCGTAATCCAGGGACTTTCTCCTCCTCCTTGGCAGCATGCAGTCTGGCTCGCTTTAGATATTTGGGTTAGTATTCTCCACTCATTTCTGTTTTCTGTTTGGGACAGACTGTAATCTAGATAGGGTAGCTATGGTTGCCAGCATCCTGGAAGAAAAAACCTCCTCCTTTTGCTGGGGCCAGGTCTATCCTGGCCACCGGCAGGGGGACTCACTGGCAGCAGGAAGAAGCTTAGGCAGCATCACATTGCTGATAACGCAGCGACATCACTTCCGGTGCATACTGGAAGTGACGTCATCATGTCGCTGGTGATGTGGGGTACGCTAGTATTTGGGCAAAAACTCTATGCCTTTTTTACCATAGCTTTTTTTGCCCGAATATGAGAATGTTCCATGTTGCCAGCAATGCGATGACATGCACCAGAAGTGACTTTGCCATCTCACTGCTGATGTCACTGCAACGCTGGCCTAGGTTTCCCCTCACTGCCAGTAAGTTCCCCCGCTGGCCAGCTGATTGGTGGTGCGTGATGGTGGCTAAGGGTGCCTGGCAGCTCTGGGTCCCTGTAATGGAGGCTTTATGGGATGCTATTTACCATGGGACGTTATTTACCCTCATACTATGAAAAGCTTCGGCTGCACATTTCCATATATTAAACCTCTGTTCAAGGATCCCCCCAGCCCCCCCAGGCTGTTGGCCACCCTAATGGGATCATGTGTGGGACATATTGTTTTTTGGTGGGCAGGAGAAAATGGATGATCTTTGTATCTAAGCCCCCATACTCCATAGATTACCCTCTTGTCATCCATAAATTTGGATCACAGATGTGACATGACACAGCAGCCTTCCGTAGTTTATTATACTTATTTATTGAAAACATTTCTTTTCCACCTGAAAGGAGAACAATACTGCTTGTAGACAACTCAGAAACAGGAAGTAAGCTTTTGCAGCTAGCTTCACCACATGACCAGGGAGAGGGAAGGGAGGGGGAAGCGGGGGAACTAAGCAGGTGTAAAAAGAACACAAGCCTGAAGTAGGGATGGCAACAGCGCGTGATTGGTTAGCAAGATTGTGAGCAAGCTGCCAATTGGTGGGCTTGACGAGGTAGGGAATTATAAAAGCTGTGGGTGTGCTGTACCACACCAGAAGCGACGGGTGGACTGCCCATCCGGCTTCTCCGTGCTTTGCAAACCACGTTCAATAAAATGGCCTTGTTCACTCTCTCCGTGTGAAGTCTCCTGCTTGACTCCGGTCCGGTCACTCACACGTATCACACCTTTCTACCCAAATAGGGTTTCCAGGGTGGCAAACATCAAAACACTGAAACAGTTCAATGCATATTTCCATACATAACACAAATCAATTCGTTTGGTTTGGTTTTGCTCCAGGGATCTAATGCTTCATGGCAGGGGTGTTGAGTTTTAAAATCCCCAGGAGGGGGCTCTTGTGTGCGTGCACGGAAAGTGCGCTCACATGCCGGGACCATGTCCTTGCCGCCGCCGCCTCTTTCCCCCCCTGGTCACTCCTGCCTCCTTCCCTCTCCCTCCCTCTGTCCGGGGGCCATCAGGGCAAATGCTCTGAGATGCTCTGAGATGGGGCCATAGAGTTTCAGGGTGATTGCTAGAGCGTCACCCCAGCAATGTGCCCAGCGTGATGGTGTCACTTCCAGGTGACGCCATCACAGTGAGCATTTGGCAAGATGGCCCCCGGACGGACGGAGGGAGGGAGGGAGGGAGAGGGAAGGAGGCAGAAGTGGCGAGGCGGTGGGTGGGGAGAGGCGGCGGTGGGTGGGCCTAGGAAGGGCCCGGGGAGGCGCAGTGGGGAGGTGCAGTGGCAGGTGCTCCATTTTGCCGGGGCCGCTCAGCCCCCCCCCCCCCGGAAAATTTCGGGGGTGGCCTGAGCTCTTGAGCCCCTTGTAGCTGATGTCTATACTTCATGGAGAACTTTGGATCCAACATCATCTAAACATTTAAACATTAGCTAGGCCAACAGAAATTATTCCCATCACCTATTTCCTGTTTGTTGTCTTGCAGGATAAACTTGGCGATCATGCATTAAGATGACATTTCTAATCACATCAGTTGACTTCATTGACAAAAGCAAAGAGAGGTTGGCCCAGAGACAGATGTAAATGTTACTCCAGAAATGGATGTGATGTTGGCACCAATGCTCCCTCTAAGCTGTGGAATCTTGTGAGCAAAAATTCTACTTTGTGAGCTACTGGCATTGAAGTTGTGAGTGAGCGATTTGGCTACTGCATGAATTAGTTTGCTCTGGAGCCATCCTTCCTGAGCTCAGACAAAAATCTGTGAGCCAGAGGCTAAAAAACTGTGAGCTAGCTCACACTAACTCAGCTTAGAGGGAACACTGGTTGGCACTCTAGAAAACAGCATCTGGATTGTATCATTTCATTATAACTAATTATAATGGCAGTATTAACACATCACACATTGATTGTAACTCTGTTCCGGCGTGATACAACCACAACCCTTGACTTTGGCTGAGTGTTCTAAACAGCTACCCTGCTGTGGCCCTGAGCAGAAAGATGAGTGCCGGTACTCAAGGCCTCTTCCCTATGTGGAAATGCTATTAGAAGACCACTCTTCTGCAGGGGTCTGATAGGAAGCACAGCTGCTGCTTAGAAGAGAAAAATTCCTCTGTATAGCTCTTAGGGCTGGCTCTGAAATAATGACAGCAAATGGTTGCGTTTCCATCAACATAGTGCACTGGAACTAATCATTAACATTTCCTGATTTCCATGTAAATTCATCTATTGAACTTGGGCTATAGACTGGCACCTAACCAGTACACCAATATAATTATTTTAGCTAACTGGTGGATACTGTTCTAAAAGCTGCAACAAAGCTAAGGAGACTATCCAGCCAAAATCAAGAACTTTGAAAAGTTCTGTTTATTCTGGTGGAAGAATTAAAGACATATTTTCATGTTTTTATGCTTTTGAGTTTTATTGGCTGGTTTTAATGGCTGTTAATTTCCATGACTGCTAAAAATAGTTTCATCTTTTATGTTCTGAGCAGGTCTCCCGAGAGATGGCATAGACATGTTTTAAATAAGCATATAAACATGTAACTCTCTGTCCAGGGAGGGCACTGGACTCTGAGCCACCTCCACCAGTGATGCCACCTCTGCAGCCTGTGTGATGTAGTGGTTAAGATCGTCAGACTCTAATCTGCAGAATCAGGTTTGATTCTCCACTCCTCCACATGAAGCCAGATGGGTGACCTTGGGACAGTCACAGTTCTCTCAGAACTCTCTCAGCCCCTCCTACCTCACAAGGTGCCTGTTGTGGGGTGAGGAAGGGAAGGTGACCATAAGCCCCTTTGAGATTCTTTAAGGCAGAGAAAAGGAGGATATAAAAACCTACTATTCTTCTGAAGAGGCAGCTGGGGCCCAGCCTCAGGGCAGCCCCCATGAGGCATCAGCACCAGCAGCCACAGAGGCTCAGGTCCATCCAGGTCCAACACAGCCCAGCAGCAGCCAGGCACTGAGGCCTATAGAGGGTGGTCCTGGGAGAAGCTGGGGTGGGCTCAGAGGGCCTACAGCAGGGGTGTCAAACATATGGCCTGTGGGCTGGAACCAGCCTGTGAGCAACTGGGTGTCTCCTGCTTCCTTACCCGAGACTGCTGCTGCCACATCGCAGCTTGCTTTCACCCATATCCCTCAATCGCACAAGGAGAGATACAAAGCCAAGCCTCCTTCCCTCCATTGACTGAGTTGTCCTCCCCCCTCCTCCTGAGATGGGAAGGAAGGAGGGAGGGAGGAGGAAAGAAGGAGGAAGGAAAGAGCCAGACACACACATACACACACACACACAGAGTTCGAGTCCTGTGGCTTCGAGTACTGTGATCCTTTAAGATCAACAAAGTTTTATTCATGGTATAAGCTTTTGTGTGCATGCGCACTTCAGAGAGAGAGAGAAGGAGAAAGGGGGTATACATCTGACAAGCACAGTTTACATTGAGATCACCCTGCTTTGCTGTTTACTTTGAGACCTGATCTCACACACACACACACACACACACACACACACAAAAGAAGGGGCCACGAGAAAGAGATGCCTTGGGATAAGGGGAATTAAAGATAAGATAATTATTTTGGCTTATTCTGAAAAGTTTTTTTTAAAGATTAGATTTCTCTGTACCAATCTCGGATTTTATTTTCTCTCAAAAAAACCCTAATTAGGAGTTAGAACTCTTGGATTGGATTCCATTGTATAATGACTGGAAATAGATGGCTAGCTATTTAAAAATGCACTTATGGTTCCCTGTGTCTCCCTCTCTCCCCTCCCACCTACTGACTTCCCCCCGCCCTTGCTTTTTTAACTGTTTCATTATCATCATTAGCACTGAGTGAATTTTGCTCAGTTTGAAATCAACACATTATTTCACTTGGAGAGGTTATCCTCTCCAGTTCTACTAGATGATGAAGAAAAAAAGAAACCTAACAGCACAGCTTGCAATCTTTACTAGTGGAAAGGAGTAAAAGTCCAGTAGAAGAGAAGAAGAAGAGGAGACTGGATTAATACCCCCCTTCACTACCTAAAGGAGTCTCAGAGTGGCTTACAAACTCCTTTCCCTTCCCCTCCCCACAACAGACACCCTGTGAGGTAGGTGGGGCTGAGAGAGTTCTGACAGAAACTGCTCTTTTTCAAGAACAGCTGTGCCAGAGCTATGGCTTGCCCAAGGTCATCCAGCTGGTGCAGGATCAGAAGTAACTGTATATGTGCCTAGCTGGATGGTTGTCACAGCACTTGTAAAGACGTTAAAAATGTTGCAGAAATACATGTATGTGACCAACAGCTCCTTTCTTCCTGGAAGTAAACCCTATTGCATTTGGTGGGGCTTACTCCTAAGTAACTGCACACAGGATTGCGCTCAGAGTGAAAATATTCAAAGTGAAGGTATTCAGTCAAAGTGAAAAAGGATCGTGGTAAGGTTTCACATAAGTATCAGTCATTTTTGCTGAAAGTTGTGGCTGTTCACAACTGGTACCCAAAGTTGATTATTAACTATGAATTCTTATCAATGGCCCTTGCTTTTGATCAAGGTTTAGCTACTCCCCTCTCTTTCTGAAAATACTGGAAGCCAATGGAGATAAGTAACTGCCTTACGCTGATGAAAATAACAGAGTGATGCTGAGACTCTGTGCTTGCCAGGCTCCTTATCAGCTTTATGAATGGGCTTTGCAGGCAATATGAACTGCCTCCAGCAAAATGTTCTAGACATAACATTGTTCCCAAGGCAACCTATTATACCTGTGACATACAGAGAAATGTTTCACTGAACTTTAGGTTGAAGAAATAAGCTGTCTGTCTGTCTGTCTTTCTGCATTCACAAATTAATGACCCTAATAAGTAAAGGTAAAGGTTTCCCTTGCTTGAAAGCCAGTTGAATCCGACTCTAGGGGGTGGTGCTCATCTCTGTTTCCAAGCTGAATAGCCAGCGCTGTCTGAAGACGTTTCCGAGGTCACGTGGCCAGCATGACTAAATGCTGAGGCACACGGAATGCTGTTACCTTCCCACTGAAGCGGTACCTATTTATCTACTTGCAGTTTCTTGCTTTCGAACTGCTAGGTTGGCAGGAGCTGGGGCCAGAGACGGGAGCTCACTCCGTCACGCGGCACTTGGGTCTCAAACTGCTGAGCTCCCGACAGAGCGTCTTAACCTCTGAGCCACTGCAGCCCCTCCCAATGATCCAAATAGTTTTTATTAATTATCTTAGGAAATCCCTGATCACAAGCATCTAGCCAAACTCACTCTTGCTGGGAGAATAAATTAAACAGGTTCTGTTTTGGACACGTACCCACTATGGTGATTCTTCAGCATGGAGGAGTGGGCACAAATCCTTTCCTTCCCCACACACCCAAAGTAACATGAGATATGGCCCCCTCCCCCAGCAAGGAAGCCTGTCCATAGCATGAGCTGGGTTCTCATGTGTGCAGGCCTCTGTGTGGTGGGGCCCATGTAATTTTAGGTGCCTGGCAGAGAAAAAGGGCATCTGTTGAGTCCTCTACCACATGTAATGCTTGAATAACCAGGTTACTGTCTGAACAGGGGCAAGGTCACCAACACCCCAGAACACTTCTTATCTTTGTTTAACTCATTGTTTTTGGAATCCTGAATAGGTGAGTGTTTTTGGTTTCAGGTAGGTCTTTTAATGATGTCGCTTTTAGAACTTTTTTTTTTTCTTTCATGAGAACTGTTCTCCAGAGACAGTAATTCTAGTAAAGGATACAAGATGGATTGGTTTGTACATGAATTCCAAAGACTGGACTTCCCATTTGTACCGTGGTTAAGGAGTCAGTTGGAATGTCTGTAAGAGCTGCTTCTCCACTGATGCCCACACTAATCTACAGGCCCATTCAACAATCAGGCCCTCGAGGGAAGGGCTGCTGTGTAAATCCCTTGGAGAGGGTTTTTTCAAATGGGCGATTACGATTTTCGGCAAGCGGGGTCTATTGTGTCTAACAAAGAGGGTTCTGAGGAAAGCCACGGCCATGCCATGCAGTGCTCGCAGGCGGCAGGGCTGTGTTTGTTACCCTTATCAGCCTGTGTGTCAGGATACAGACGTGTGAGTATCCTTTACATGTGCAGAACTAGCCACAGATCCTGAGATATATTTTGAGTCTATTTAATACACAGTTTGAAATAAACAAAAGGTGTAAGCCACTTGACTTTTAAAAGATCTAGCATAGTTTTGAGCGCTATTACATCAGCAGCTCTCGCCCTATTGTTGTTTATCCCCCTTCTCTCTGTACAAATAAAGACATCGATTGACTAAGTTAGTTTTATCAGCAGCTGCTGCACAGCATATTAAATGGAAAGCCCACCCAGGAGACCCCTTATAATCAGTCTTTGATAAATCATTACCATCAGCCAATGTACGATTTTACCTCTCATTTGTGAACTAGGATTTCCATTATTTGATGTAGGTTTTTGGAATTTTCACATTTATGTAAACAGTGATTTAAAAAAAAAATCTGGCAATTTATTGAAAGCCTGTTAGTGGAATTTAATGCATCCATGCATGGAAAGTTTAAGGAAACTTCTTTTAAAAATGCAAATGAATCCTGATGAATTTCAATTTCTGTCTTCCCCTGCTTCATTGCCAGTATAAATTGCTCAGCAGCCCATGTCATCCAAGACATTCATTTCACAATCCAGTTTCCCAAGAAGAACTCCATCAATAAAGGAGTGGGAAACTCCAAAATCATTAGACGGTTGCAAAAAATATTGCCTTGGAGCTGGGAACCAATTTTTTTAAAAAAATCAGTTTGGACTGTCACTTGGTAACCATTCGATTTCTTTTTACCATGCAAACTAATTACTGGAAGGAAGCTAAGATAATGTACTTCATTACTCTGTGCTGCATCTGATTCTCTTGTAAAGACTGAATTAATCCAGTCATCAAAGGATGTGGGGATTGTGTAGTGCTTCATCATGCTAATGCAGCCTTTCGTTTACAGAAGTCAATGCATTTGGATGAGGTTAATCATAGCAGCTCTATAGATGTCAATTATATTCGTCAGAAATGTGCCGAAGATAGAGATATGAACTGGAAGAACCCCCAGTTCCAGGGCTTGAAACAATCTCCTGTAATTTAGATTCCATCTGAGGTTGTGGGTAATAACACTAAAAAGTGATGCATTGAAATTCATAGACCGGCTTAAAAAGAGTAACCAAAAATGATTTTCTACGTATGAAATAATGAAAGTGGGTAAAGTCTGTTTAAATCCTCAGTCTTCTGCTTTTTCGGCCTTTTGGCCCAACCTATACTAGCCTGCCAGAGACTGTTGCTAAAGGGAAGCTCCACTGCTTGTCTTCCAGCCTTTCCTACTCTTGTCCCAGCATCTCATCTCATTCTGCCCACACTGGAGGCTGGGCCTTGACAAATGTGTCCATACAAACACTATTGAATGTATTAAACTAACAAATCTACTGACAATGGTTAACAAAGATCTAAGCACCAGTATGGAGAGTGGAGTTCACTCTTCCTACCCAGTGAAAGGGAGGAGGGAAGAACCAGTTTAGAGGTCACACACAGGACTGAATCAGACCCTTGGTCCATCAGGATTAGTACTGTCTGTAAAGAAAAGCCATTTTCTTTCTACAAGAAACAGGTCAAGAGTTTGGTTCAGATCTGCTTTTCGGCCTGTTATAAAAAATCTGCCCTAGAGACAAAGAGGAGAAAGAGATAATGGCTGGGGCAGCATGACCTTGCTTACTCATCTGCCTAGGTCCGAGTTCCTGCCTTCTTATCTAGGAGCTCGTTAGCACATTCCAATTCAAGTAACGCAGAGTGCACCTGTGTATAAGATTGGACTTGTTGACTGCAGCAATAGGTTTCGTTTTCATATTATGGGATGTCACTTGACCTAGCAACAGTAAAAGAATGAGATCACTCATCTGCTCTCTGATTCGATCAACGGCCGAGACCCTCTCAGAGACCATTGTTCTATAAAAGTTACTTGCTCAGTAGAACATATTGTCTAGGTTGTTGCTTGAAGCCACCTGGTTTGCTGGCTTGGGGCAATGAGACCTAGCAATGGTCCAGTAGCCAAGACAAGCCAGAAATGGCACTCCATGACTTTGCCTGGATGGGCTAACTGATTTTTGACATCTGCCTGGATGGGCTGACTCTTTGTCTGCATGAACCTCTATTTTGTCTCTGAACCTGGAAAGGTAACTTTGAATTGTAACAACTGTTTAGCAAGGCTGGTTAAGCATAAGATTTTTTGTTTTATAACTCCTTTCAAGTTGTGTCTTGTTTTATGCATATTTTTGCACACAATAAATAATATATTTTTATCTTGTCTTTGTACTTGAGTTCTGTCAACCGTAAAGCCTAAATCTAAGTGTCTTAGACCCTGACCACCCTGCTACTGAATAACTTTTAGTGATACCCTGAGAAGCTGGGAGATTTGGTTCTCTACTCCTGAGCTGGTGGGGCTTTAGAGAGAACTTGGTGGCAGTCTACTGGACATTTGAGAAGGTGTTAGACTTTCTTTAGTGCTTTTGTAATTTGTTATTGTGCTGTGATCCCTGTGAACCTTAAAAGTTGGCTCTGGAGAGAGTGAGCTTTTATGACACTGTCTATTCAGTTGCTCTCCAGAGTCTCAGGTGGAGATCTTTCACATCACCTACTGCCTGGTCCTTTTAACTGGAGATGCCAAGGATTGAACCTGGGATCTTCTGCACGCAAAGCTGAGGCTCTTCCAATGAGCCAAAGAAGCAGATTAACAGGAATGCTTTTTAGCCTGTACTTTTGGTCTGTGTTGGAGGAGAGTCACCAGCTTCCTAGACAGGGTTATAAATGGCTTTCATTGCTAGGTGGCTCTGCACCTATTGGCAGAAATGGGAAAAAAGTTAAAACAAGAGGTTTGTTGATTTTTTAAAAAAAGAGCCTTCTACAACCTTACAAAGCCCAGCTTTCTAAAAGGGGGAGAGAGAGAAAAAAAATGGAATGATTGTCTGTTTCTCCTAATAGGGTATATTACCATATGTGCGTGTATGTTGGGGCCGGGGGGGGATTTTGCTATATGGTACAAATGGGGAAAAACTAACTCATTCTTTACACTGGCCCTGATCAAAATCCTCATCCCTTGTGGCTGCCATGATAATTTAAAAAAACACCCATGTAGGAGATCTGTTAATAGATCTTTAAGTTTCTTCTTTCATTTGAGCCCCAGGTTTTGGTTCTAGACTAAATTTTCCACCACCAGAATGGAAGGGGCCATGTCCTCCATTTGCCCCTTCCTGCTGCAGATCTCCCTTATGCAGTTAACCAGGGTCCCCTGTCTTCTAAGACAAGCATTCATGGAGACCATGGGCTGCATTGTGGGGGGAGGGGGAACAGGTGAATTCAGTTTTGCTGCTGGAAAATGTAGTTTCTGGATCCAACTCTCAGAATCAGCATAGCAGAGAATGCTTGAAAGATAGAGAAGGCCTTTGGGTTACTGCAGGCTAACAAGCGGAGGCCATAAAAATATAGTTGGTTGTGTTAACAGTCCCCAAAGAAGTTACAAGCAGCACCATTTCTGGGAGTCCTGCACAGCGTCTGTGGAGATTCTAAGCAGAGTGGTCCCATTTCAGGAGTTCTTTAATAACAAAAGATGAAACAGTCAATCAGATGTTCATTGTCTGCAGTAAAATTGCTATAAAGAACACCACAATAGAATTGCAACGTTGCACTGGAATCTTTGCAAGAAGTATGGGAGCACAAACCAGACAAGATCACAGAGAACGATGAAACAAAGATTCTTTGGGACTTCTGATTACAAACAGATAAACACTTGGAGCATAACACCCCTGATATCACAATTGTAGGAGGGAAAATGAGAAATAGGGTTTGGATCATTGACACTGCAATCCTGGGAGACAGGAGAATAGAAAAGAAAGAACAGGAGAAGACTACTAAATACCAAGACCTATGGACAGAGTTAGAGCATCTCAGTTGTCATTGGAGCCTTTGGAGCAGTGCCTAGAAGTCTCAAGAAACACCTGGATATTCTGGGCACTGAGCAAATAACATCAGCTCAGCTCCAGAAGACAGTATTGCTTGGAACAGCAAGAATCCTGTGAAGATACATCTGCAATTCCCAAGAATTTGGCTGAATCTCAAATTGCAGAACACCATCTATCAGTCAAATATCTATGACAATTCATAATAGTAATAAGAAGAAGAACAA
The DNA here is from genome assembly GCA_029233225.1 of Lepidodactylus listeri. Classification (NCBI taxonomy): domain Eukaryota; kingdom Metazoa; phylum Chordata; class Lepidosauria; order Squamata; family Gekkonidae; genus Lepidodactylus; species Lepidodactylus listeri. The sequence goes on from JARCFY010000009.1 coordinate 29,524,108, forward strand.
TAGCTGATTACAAGCCTTTGGAGCAGTGCCTAGAAGTCTCAAGAAACACCTGGATATTCTGGGCACTGAGCAAATAACATCAGCTCAGCTCCAGAAGACAGTATTGCTTGGAACAGCAAGAATCCTGTGAAGATACATCTGCAATTCCCAAGAATTTGGCTGAATCTCAAATTGCAGAACACCATCTATCAGTCAAATATCTATGACAATTCATAATAGTAATAAGAAGAAGAACAATAGCTGATTACAAATAACTGTTCCTGCTTCCAAAAAAGTACTTCATCCTGAGTACATATTTGCTAGGCTAAGTTTCTATAAAGTGGTCTCCTCTTAAATGCATGTAATGTGATGTAAATTGGGATAGCTCTGGCAGAAAGAACGGCTGCACCAATCTGCAGCAAAGTACCTCTGAATAATTTGCTTCCCATTGGCTGCCCCCCTCAGAATGGAGACAATCTATCAATACCGGTCTTCTCTCTCCTCATTATCTTCTTCGCCCTCCTTCCTTTGCTTCTGTTTTCAGGCTGAGAGGGTAGAACATTCATTGGAGATATGCAGAAAGGGTTCCAAATATGTCAGCAGCTGGTGGGCCATCTGCGAGAGAGATCAGCTGATTAACACTCCAGAGAAGTCTCAGTGTGTTGGCAATGGAGATGAGCGAAGCGAGAGGAAATTGCAGGCATGGCACATTGTATTAGTGTTTCAGCCCTTTATTGGAGGATGCACTTTGGCTTCAGACAAAAGTGAAGGCTGAACGCAGAAGCAATTGGAATGCCCATCACATAGTTGAGTGAGACCCATATGGACATCCCAATTTGGACTCTGATTACAAGGATGGAAAGAGGGAAATGACTGAGAGGAGAAGATGAATAGGGATGGGCACAAACCAGCTCACAAAGTAAAGTTCGTCATGAAGTTTGGCCATTCATGGTTCACGACGAGATGTTTGTGGAAGGGTGCCCAGCACAAACATTTCATAAACGTTGGTGCTGTTCATGGCAGTTTGTGAATGGTTAGATTTCCATACAGACTGTCTCCACTCAATTAAACTGTTTACAAAACTCCAAGGCAACAGCGGGGTAGAATTCTCCAGCCTTGGAAACACCAATAGGAGCCCTCCAAAGCTTAACAGGCACTGCTGGCTGCCAATACCAGAGTTCCCATTCTAAGAACATAAGCCAATGTTGGATCAGGCCAATGGCCCATTCAGTCCAACACTCTGTGTCAAACAGTGGCCAAAAACCAGGTGCCATCAGGAGGTCCACCAGCAGGGCCAGAACTCCAGAAGCCCTCCCACTGTTGCCCCCTAAGCAGCAAGAATACAGAGCAGCACTGCCCCAGACATAGTTTTCCATTTATAACTTATGGCTAATAGCCACTGATGGACCTCTGCTCCATATGTTTATCCAATCCCCTCTTGAAGCTGTTTATGCTTGTAGCCACCACCACTTCCTGTGGCAGTGAATTCCATGTGTTAATCACTCTTTGGGTGAAGAAGTACTTCCTTTGAACTGTTCTAAACCTTCTGCTCATTAATTTCATTGAGTGCCCATGAGTTCTTGTATTGTGACAAAAGGAGAAAAGTATTTATTTTTCTACCTTCTCTGTCCCATCATGCATAATTTTGTAAACCTGTTATCATTTCACCCCTCAGTCGTCTTTTCTCCAGGTTAAAGAGCTCTAACCTCGTTAACCTTTCTTCATAGGGAAAGTGTTCCATCCCCTAAATCATTTTAGTTGCCCTTTTCTGCACCTTTTCCAGTGCTATAATATCTTTTTCGAGGTGCAGTTACCAGAACTGTACACAGGATAACAAAGGAGGGCGCACCATCGATTTATGCAGGGGCGTTATGATACTGGCTGATATGTTTTCAGTTCCTTTCCTAATAATCCCCAGCATAGCATTTGCCTTTTCTTATTGCCATCTCACACTGAGTCAACACTTTCAGTGAGTTATCTACTACGACTCCAAGATCTCTCTCCTGATCAGTCTCTGCCAGTTCGGACCCCATCAGTGTGTATTTATAGTTAGGATTTTTGGCTCCAATGTACATTGCTGACAACTAGGGTGTGCTAAGTCCTTAAAATACCTTTCAGTTTAAAATGTGGGCCATGTCCATCGAAAAGCATTCCCTCAAACCAAACCAGGCCCACAAATGTACAAATAAGCATCCTTTTATTTTGCAGCCTTTTCAACAGTAGGCAGTCCTGGCTTCTTTGAGAGACGGGCTTATTGTGGCATTGTGTTACCATCTGCTGGTGATTCTGCATGCAAGTTTTTGAAAGCAGATGCAAATAAATCTGAAAAATGCAGCCATCCAAAGAGCTTTCCAAGGCTTCAACAGGAATGGGTTTGTTGGCATTCATTTCCAGCACTTTCATGGAACTCACGTTTTCTACAAAAGGGCTAAAGAAAGAATCCATTTTCCCAAGCAGGCTTTTATCGGATTTATGCAAACCCTATGGCATTCTCTCTCTCTCTCTCTCTCTCTTCCCAATTTTTCTTTCTGTGTCTCCGAGAAAAACATTGGGGGCGAGAAAAATGCTGGCTGCCATTTCATTTGTCCAGCCCACTCGGTTCCGCTCTACAGAAGATAGTGGTGCTGCATCTCAGTAGTGATGTGTGAAGTGGACCTTCTTGCCATTTGCAATTTTATTATTCTCCTAAGTGCTACAGCTAAGCAAAAGAACAGAAGAGATGTCATGACTGTGCTTGGTTTCCTCTGCATCTTTAAGGCTATGAGGCTGTGATACATTCGCAGGGCGCACGTTATACCAGCCTGAGAGAAAGAATAGCGTCACAATGGCTTGGATCCCATGGTAAATCTCCATAGGGTTGCCACTATCTCTGGGTTGAGAAATACTTGGAGATTTTGAGGGCGAAGTCTGGGGAGGGCAGGGTTTGGGAGGGGAGGGACCTCAGCAGGGTATAATACCACAGAGTATAATACCAGGAATTTTCTCCAGGAAAACTGATCTTGGTCATCTGAAGGTCAGTTGTAATAGCAGGAGATCTCCAGGTGCCCCCTGGAGGCTAGGAATCCTATTTTCCCATCAGCAGCATGGAACTTCCTCACCAAATCCTTCTGGGCCCCAAATGCTGCTCTTGATTGACAGGAACAGCACGGGAAGGGGAACTGACCAAAATTGCTGTTCTGTTAGTAAAAGCAGGGGTCACTTGGGGAAAAAAGTAACATTTCCCCCCACTATAGAGAACAATGGAGGGGATGGGGCAACCTGTTTGGGGTCCCGTAGAATTGGACCCCATGGCCCAATCTTCTTGAAACCTGGTGGGTATTTCAGGGAGAGACCCCAGCAGCTACCCTGCAAGTTTGGAGCGTCTCTCTCAAACCCCCTCTCCTCCAGCCCCTCATATACCCTATGAGTTTTTGCCATTGATTTCAATGGCCCATAGGATATAATGGGGCTGAAACTGACATTTCGCCCGTGGAATGACTCCCTAATCCGCTTGCATTGCTGAAACTGACATGTGGGGGTCATTCGGCAGCTGGAACAGATGTGGCCTGATTTGGCCCGATTTTTGGGCCAATTTTTTTTATTTGCACACCCATAGTGGGTACAAATGGCAGTGGTGGCAAGCCCCTCCCCCAGCTCCCAGTGGGCCTGTGGAGGAAGTGAAATGAGAAGGGGTTTAAAGTTTAAACCCCTTCTGCTTAGAGCTGTGCGGCAGCAGCGGCACGATCTTTCCATTGTATTCTATGGGGCCCTTCTCGCTCCGCTCCCCCCTCGCCCACCTTGGCAGGCTAGCTGGGGAAGGGAAGGGGAGGCTTTTGAAGATGCCCCCCCTTTTGCTTCCCTTTCTGACACACTTCCGGTGATGTTAGGGGATATGGCATATGCTAATGAGTTATGCTAATAGGTATGCTAATGAGCTCCTGCTCCTCTTTTTCTGCAAAATGACCCCTGAGTAAAAGTTTACTAAGGGATCTAAACCAGCCTTTAATGTCAGCGGTGCTGAACTAATCACTGGTTATTGAAAGTGTAGGACATGGTAGAGTTAAACATGTTGATTTCACCAGCTTGTGGCACTGCAGTTCTATAGTGGGCACTGGCCTTGTTAAAACTAGTTTGTTTGGCATTGGAAAAGGCCTTTTCCTAGACATTTTGATGGAAGAGAAATTAATGTTCAGAAGGCTTAAATTATGTATTGTTTGCATAATTGTCACAGGATGGGGTAAATCACAATACTGGAAAATACTGCTAAAACAGTATTGAGATTTAAAATAATAATAATAATAACAACCCCTTAGAACCACATTCTTGATATGATTTTCATGGGTTGTGAATTCTATATGAACCTGTTGAACATGGGTTTATTTACCATAAAGCCCTGCCGAAAGGTAGAGATCCACTGTAGGATACATCTGAAAAGACCTAACATCTGGTGCTTTTCTCTGCAGTTCCTCTAGAGGGAGTTGCATGCCTTTTCCTAGATGTGAACAGTATCCCTTTTTTTGCTGTCAAGTCACAGCTGACTTATAGCGACCCCATGGGGTTTCCAAGACAAGAGACGATTCAGAGGTGGTTTGCCATTGCCTGCCTCTGTGTCATGACCAGTGTTCCCTCTAAGCTGAGTTAGAGTGAGCTAGCTCACAGTTTTTTAGCCTCTGGCTCACACATTTTTGTCTTAGCTCAGGAAGGATGGCTCCAGAGCAAACTGATTTATGCAGTAGCCAAATCGCTTGCTCACAACTTTCATGCCAGCAGCTCACAAAGTAGAATTTTTGCTCACAGGACTCCACAGCTTAGAGGGAGCATTGGTCATGACAGTTGTCATGTTTACATGTGGCTGCTCTGCTGATGAGAATTTCAACTGAGTTTAAAACATGGGTGCTTTCTTGTACCTTTCTGAGCGTGAGACTTTTCCTTTGCTGTACTGGCTCACCTTCCCTCTGCCATCCTGGATGGGTTTGAGCCAGGCTCCCTGCCTGCCTAAGAATGGGAAGGAAAGGGGGTTCAGGCACCCGGGTCCTCCCTCCCACAAATGAGCTCATGTTTTGGCCCCTTTCACATTACCATTCTAAACCTGATGTTATTTGTTGTTGGCCTGATTCTGAGTAAAGCGATACAGGGACAGGAGTTTCATACAGAGAATTTCCTTCTGTTAATGAGCCATCTCTGAAGCACTATGGTCATTTCAGATAGTGCCACTTTCCCCCCACCCTTTTTCACGACATGATCTTCCTTGCGATTTTTAATGTTCTATGTTGAGCGCTATAACACTAAACCAATATAGCACTTCAGTGCTACATCGGCACCATTGAGATGACTCCACTGACTACAGCTGGGATCTCACTGTATCTCAATAGAGTCAAGGCATCTCAATGGTGCTGCTGTAGCACTTAAGTGCTATATTGGTTTAGCGCTATAGCGCTTAACATAGAACATTAAAACAGCACACCACAGCAATTCAGAAGTGCAACAAAGAGGTTGCAAGTGGGAAGAAAGCATTTTACCTCAAAAATGGCTCAGCCACACTTTGCTAACCCAATGCTCTGTATGAACAGGCAAATAAATTCTATTAGCAGCCAGTTACTAAAATGGGTCTGTCTGAAATGACAGGAAAAAAACCATTAGCAATCAGCTACTAAAACAGAATACAAAGGCTGTTTGAAAAGGGCCTTTCTGTCTTACTCTCTGGACCTGTGTACTCCATCGAGACCTGACTTGGAAGCCGCCCTTATATACCACGCTTGGGCCCACTCCCTGGACCTTGGCTTCAATGAAGGTTTGGCTCTGCCTCTTCCTGGAAGTGACAAAAGGAGGATGGATTGGATATTCACTCTCAGAGCTGGCTGCCCATTGCTCTCCCTCCTGGGCTTTAAAGGTATCAGGTCTATCCTCCCTCCTTCATCTTCTTATCATGGTCCTTCCTGGCTTGCCAGCCTTCACCTTTACAGGCTGCTGCTGGGCTGTCCAGACCCCCAGCTTCCTGTCTAGCAGTAGTGGGAGCCACTACCTGGCTGGGACCTGTCAGTGCCTGCCCTATCAGGCTAGACATTGCCCCTGGGTTCCCTGCTTCCTCCCTTTCTGCGTAAGGGTTCTCAGGGCACTGGGTTGTTTGTGGCTTGCCTGGTGGAGGGGAGGGGGTAAGTCTGGGACAAGAGCTGGGCCCAGACTCTGCAGTGTGGCAGGGACAATCCCCCACAGTTTCATCCCAGTTAGTTGGGAGGGGGGAAACAGTTATGAGACAGATATGTATTTCCTGTTGAGGCAAAACTAGATATAAGTAATAACGAATTTAAAACTTATACAAACAAAAAATAATTATCTGTGCACATTTCTAGAAAAGAAAGAGTGTTTGTTTTTGCTGGATGTGACCAGTTCTTGAGAATGATTTAAATCAAGAATGAGTGCATTTCTAGTCCAATCTCTGTTGCCTTTCTTTGAAAGTGTTTATTGAGAAGAACCTGACCATCAAAGTGCAGGCAATCATGCAACTTGTATTATAGGCTGTGGAAGTCCATTCACTTGGGATTCTGTTCTGGTCGCCAGATTTATTTTGTGAGAATAAGATTGAAGTGTGGAGTTATCAACAATAAGGAGAAAACAAAGCCTTATTTGCATGCTAAAAAATGACTATATTGATGTGATTTTAAAATGCAAAGAAAAGGGAAAGTAAATAAAAGAAAAGAAAAAGCTGTGGCTTGCGAAGTTCTACAGGGACCAGAATTACATCATTCTCTATTGAATGTATTCAGCACAGTAGGATTGTGTTCCAAACATATAGTCATCTCTATCCGTGCAAAGTTTTTAATCCATTCTAGGTTTATTGGATTTGAAATGATGAAGCAAATCAGCTTCTTTGTGGACAAAATGAATTAGAAAGATAGCTGAAGGTCTATAAACAGCTTCCATTTTATTGGAGATCTTGCCAAAGATGTGGGAATATGCACAGTTGTGGAAAGCGTAATAGTATCTAGCTTTAGTGCGCAATATATCATTTCTGCAAAACAACAAAGCACAAACATTCCTTGTTGCATTGCAACCGGCTAGGGCTGTTGGTGCGGCAGTCAGTAGTACAAGATTACATAAATAATTTTGAAAAATACATTTTGAGGTATTTTCCTCAGGTCTGTACATTTAACATATTGTGAGCTACTTCAAAGAAAGGCTTTTTAGGGTTGGATCCTACCAGTGTTTCCACTGGTGAAGAAGAGAACGTTGGCTCCCTTTTGACCACCAAAATGACTATGCTGGCAAGTATGGGACATGCATGGACAAAAGTCATATGGAACGGGGACTGCAGTAGTGATGGGAATTGGGCGGTTTCTTTATGCAGAAGAAATCTGGCTGAATCTAATGCTTAGTCTGTACTTGGACCAATAGCAACAGAAGCAAACTATTGTAAACAGGCTACCAGACCCCTCTGCTGACATCTCCAGATAGTCAGCTTTGACCATCTGCTCAGGAGGTCTCTCAGGCACTGAATCCACTGAACCTGAAGTCCCTAAAGACTTCCACAAAAAACAAAATGAGTTACTGGGATCCAAACTTGGGAGGGGCAACTTAAGCCACCCATCATCACACAGTGTGGTTTGCTCTCCCTTTGGAGGGTTCTGTTTCAATAGCATCTAAGTACAAGTCTTCAAGCCAGAGCTCCTCCTGTTTAAATTCTCTGGAACCTTGCTTAAAGGCTGGATCTCTAGCATTCATCAAGCTGTCATGTTTTTCAAGCCCTATTCCGGGTAATCCTCAGGTTCCTTAGAAACTCAACAGGGATCCCTCGGCAAACAAGTCAATTATGGAACTCAGCTTCCTGCCACAGCTTATCTTTCCCTGCACTGTGTAGCTGTGGCATGGATGTATCAAGCATGTTGGGTGCACGTTTTCCTCACACAGGGTAATTGTGAGATGCAGCAGGTCTGGCTAGTGTTCCATGTGAAGTGACTGTAAGCCTAACAATATGCCTCAGAATCATCTTTAACTTGCATGGATACCTCAGTAGACAAACCTACATGGAAAAAGTTCCTCTAGGTAGAAAGTATGAAAAACACTGCTTTAAAGGACAGAGAAGTTTAGGAAGTTTAGGAAGTCATATATGTAGCATGTACCATGCCACTTTGGGGTCTGAAAGGAATTTTCCTCCAGGCCAGATGGGCCCAAGGATCCTGGAGGGGTTTTTTTTTTTTTGCTTTCCTCTGGTCTTTGTTGAAAATCTGGTACCAGACGGTCATCAGCAAGTCTTTCAAGTCACGGGAATCCTTTGGTATAAAGAGGACATTTGCTTTGCTTTGCGGGTGTATCTGTGGAACGTCATGTAATATTTACAGCATTTTCAACAACACTGTATGAGGAGTGTGTGTTTATGTAGTATTGTGTATTTTTGGAGATTATGATAACAGTATTTTCTTAATATATGATTTCATGTTGGATTGTTGTTTTGGATTCTTCACACAGTTTGTTTTTGGTGCTTTATCTCATTTTACTGTGTAAGTCTGCCTTGTGTTTTACCACCTGGAGGTTGGCAACCCTACCTTGGATCCTACTACTCTCCCCCCCCCCCCCCCCCCCCCGCCCAACTGTGGTTATACAAAGACATGGCCATAAAAACATTCTGTAAAGTCAGGGACCTGCACCCTTTGGAAGCAGACACATTTTATCTGTTTACACCATAGGATATTAAAAAGAAAGTTCTTGTCTGTGAATTGTTGTGTTTCCACGTATCATAAGGCTCTATTATATTGCTCTTCAGATAAGCCGAGTGGACCAGTAAAAAACGGAAATAAATCCAGTAACCATCCAAGATGCCATTAAATAATACAGAGTGCTTAGGGAAGGCTTCGAGTAAACCTCCTAGTCAGAAACTGTTAACCTACTCCTACCAAATCTCTCTGTTTCTCCTCCTCTTTGGCTTTCCTCTGTTGTTTGATTAACAAAGGTACAGGGCTGGTGCCAGGCTTTTTTATGCCCTAGGCAAGGCTAACTACTTGCTTCCCCCCCATGGGTGCAGGGGGAGGCAAGGCTGGAGGAGCTTGGATTGGAGAGATCCAAGCCCCTGTTGCCTTGCGCTGGGCTCCTGCGGGCTTGGGGGGGGGGGGGAGGCAGGACTGGGATCTGAGAGATCCCAGCCCCTGCCACCTTGTGCTCGGCTCCTACGGGCTCGGGGGGGGGGGCGGGGGGAAAGGCAAGGCTGGAGGGGCTGGGATCTGAGAGACCCCAGCCCCTGCAGCTGAGGCAAGGCTCCCGCGGGCTCGTGTGCCTCAGCGCTGCTGACTCGGGCTGCACCAGCCAAGTCCACCCCCCGCGCTGCAGAGGTGCCAGCGTGCCAACCACCTTACACACACACCCTGCCTGTCTCCGACAGCGCCGGCCGCAGCAGACTCTCGACAGCGCCGGGCCACGCTGCAGAGGGGAAGGAGGGCACCCAGGGCCTTCCCCACCCCCACCTGCAGACACACACACACCACTCGCCTTCCCCGACAGCGCCAGCCGTGGCAGACCCTCGAGGGCTGCTGTGCTGTGCTGCAGAGAGGAAGGATGGTGCCCAGGGCCTTCCCCCCACCCAATCAAGCCCCCACCAGCCAGGCTACCCGCGCCTCTCTCACCCACCCCACCCCCCAACTTACCTGCCTTCTTGCTGGTGGCGGTGGTGGCTGAAAGAGGAGGCAGTACATGCTGCTTCCTACTCCTCCAGGCCTGACTGAGGGCTGTTGGGAGCTGTGGGTGGGGCTTGCCCTGGGCATGGGCAACCGAGAAGCTAGCAGGGATGCTGTTACGGGGTGTTCCTGCTCAAATATAGCCCTGGCAGGATCCATGTCTGAGTGAGCGAGGAAGGGGCTGCTGGCGCAGCAGCACCTCTCTCCCCTCTGGAGCCTCACACCAAGCCCTGCCCTGCCCCTCTTTTTGCCCCCGGCAAGGCAGGTGCTCACCTGGCGAGGGAGGGGCAGGGTGGAGTGGTGTTCAGTGGCAGGACGGCGGCGTTCCATAGACAGCGTCACCCATAGGCAGCTGCCTCACTTGCCTATATGGACACACTGGCCCTGCAAAGGCATACACACACATTTTATATATATGCTCACAAATGCACACATGCATGGGTACATTAATGGGGTGGCCTGTTAGCAGTCCCATCTTCCTTTTATTTTATTAGCTGGGCACCAATGAATCAACCCTGATTAAAAGTTACAGCAGGGCACTTCATTACCTTTGCTAACAAGTTTAAACAACTTAGTAACCTTAAGATTCACAGTCTGTGTTTTCTTCCTCAAAACAATATACACATGGACCATATGTGCTACAGGTTTTTTGGGAAGGAAAACTCAGTGATACATTTTGCCCAGAAGTTCTCCCTACAACATCTGTGCATAGACCAGCAGGATCAGGGAGCCATTCTTATATTTTGAGCCCAAAATTAGCATCAGTGGAGCCATTTGTTTGCCATCCACGTTTGTAATAACTCTCTTGTGCTTATAATTGGAGAAGGTTTTTCTTAAAATACCCATTGGAAGTACTGTTAGAAGTCAATCACAGTGAATAAATTATGTGCTATATCACACTAACTTGTTCTGATTAAAACATTGACAAAATAAAGTTGTTTAAAGGTATTTGGGCTTGCCAGAGATCACAGGATTGTCTAGACAATGATGCGCTAGCACAATAATGGGTCAGATTGTGTCAGAAAGGGCAGGACTTATTTTCAACTGTGTGGCTACTGGGTAGAGGCGATTCTTCTCATTTTAGAGACTGATCAGTTTGGTCCACCTGAAAGAAACTCTACCTCTAATTATAATTATATACTCATTTATTAATTATATTTGTGTTTATCTATGCAGTGAAGATATGATTAAAAACATTCACAAAGTAACACTAAGCAGGTTGATGAAAATGGAAGTAGTTAGGAGACAACTGAGCTTAAAGCAGGACACAATTCAGAGCAAAAAGATGTCGTAGAATCAGAAGACTGTGGTATAATAGAAGAAGAAAGGGAGAGCTGATCAGAAAGTCATAAATGGGTTTGGAAAGTGGATGAGAAAATGCAGTGGAAGCTTAACAAGATAGTCACTGGAAAAGACGGAACAGAATCCAGGTTAGAAACCAAGCAGACGTGAACCACTCACACCCCAAATGATGACGAACAAGAAAAGCAAAATAAACTGGTGAAACAATATGGATATTGCTATCACCAGGAATGAGAATAGGAAGAAAAGAAGAGAGGAAGATAGCAAACTCTGGTTCAAAGCCTGAATGGAAAGTTGCAGAGGAACTGGATGGGCAAGAAATTACAAAAGGGGGAATGAAACAAACAAACAACCTGAAGATGGATGAAAGAAAAGGTCCAGTAAAGTTGACACTGGACTCTGCAGGACAGGGGTGGGATGAGGATGGGGAAAGGTTTATGAATAATAAGAAAGGCCGATAGGCATAGCAGCACAATCTGGTTTCTTTAAGAACACAAGAGGAGTCCTGCTGGATAAGACCAGTGGTCCATCTAATCCAACATTGTGTTTCACACAGTGGCAAACCAGCTGCTCTGGGGCCCCCAACAAACTGGGCACAGAGGCCAAGACCTTTCCCTGATGTTGCTTCCTAGCACTGGTATTCAGAGATTGACTGTCTCTGAATGTGGAAGTTCCTTTTAGTAATCATAGCTATAGATCTTGCTCAAGTGGAAATGCAAGTGGGAATACAATAGGGTTCCTAGCCTGCACCAGAAAAAGCTGGGAGATTTTTAGAGCAGTGCCTTGGAAGGGTGGAGTTTCAAAGGATATGACATCACATCCTCCATGATACTAGTCTCTACAGTACAGTGCATAGAGACTGGGGAAACTCCTAGAGTGACACAAAAGATGTGTCATCACTTCCTGGTGGTGCTCTAGAAATCCCTACAAACTCTATGGATTTTACCAGAGAAATCAGGGAAATCCCTAGAGCTTCACCATCAACACTATCCCCCCATTTTTTTCCTGTTCCTCAAAAACTGGGTCAGAAAGGTTTGTCTGCCAGAAGTGGGCAAATGGCAACATTAGGATACAATGAGTTTGACTTAGTGCAAGTGGCTACTATTTTGTATGTTTGTGTGTCTGCTTGTGCAAGGGAAAATTTCATGCTGATCTAATCCTGATAGTGCAATTCAAAGGCCAGTCTGTAAATTGCTTAAAGATAGCAAACAGGCTCCACATTTTACCAGTGTAGGAACCAGATGAGAGAGAAACAGGCCTCAGATGGCATCCTAATCCCCTTCAGCCCATGCCTCCTTCTTTCCCAGTTTTGGCAATGTTAAGCTAGCAAAAACCCTGGCATAGCTCAACACCCTCCCCTTCAACAAAATGGGAGTGAAAAACCAGCTGCTTCCCCCACTGGCTTCCACCACCCCATAAAATCCACAACATAGTTTATGCCAACTGTGGCCATTTCTTCATTACAACTACAAATGCAGAGGGATTCATAGCAACAATGGAGCTTCCACATGACAGGTTTCCTGCCCCAGTCCTCTGTGGATGCCATTTGCCCCTATCCCACCCTCCTGTTTTTGTTTTCTTTCTCAGTTGGTAATTAACAAGTTTTTATAGCTTAGTGACATACACCCAGGGAAATAAATAGATGTCAGTGTGCACTGCTTGGCTGCTTATGCTTTATGACCTAGGGCCCACATAATTGTAGGACAATCTCTCCCATTACTTTTTGCTCTAAGGGCCAAGGTTTACTAAAAGTTATATCTTATATACTGATGAGAACAGTGTCTGCCTATTCTGGGTGCTCAAGAATGGACTCTAGCTGGTGAAATGGCCATCCTGAGGATGTCAGGATGGTTCTACGCTACTGGTTTTGCTGAGGCTATTCAATGCCAGATTATTCAGAGGGGCATTTCTTTGATATTTGGTCTGGTTTTGAGATTAGTGCAAAAGAATTAAATATCGTTCAGTGTTGTTTTTTTAAAAATCTCTGGTTTATTATAGTTTTAAATAACACTGTAAGCTTCTTAGAGAAAAAGAGATTAAAATGTCACAAATAAATAAACTATATGGTTCATGTGGGTGGGTGGGTGGGTGGGGGCAGTCATCAGCATGGTCCTACATGATTCATGGGTGTGTAGATGGTGTATTAGGTTTGACAGCCACCAGGTGGAGTTGTCCCAGAATAATAATTGGTTTCCACACTGCAGAGATCAGTTCCCTTGGAGGACATGGCAGCTTCAGAGGGTGGACTCGGTGGCATCACATCCCTGGCTGAGCCCTTCCCCTCTGCAAACCCAGTCCCTCCCCCCCCAGACACCATGCCCATCTCTCCAGGAATTTCCCAAGCTGAAGTTGGTAACCTCCAGTTGTTACTCTCTCACTGCCCTGAAAATTCTTTTGTCTGTGAAGGAACACAGCATGTTTACTAGCTAGATGAATGATGAGCCAGCTTCTAGGACTTCTGGATGAGTTGTTAAATCCCAACAAGGCAAAGAAGAGTTGCTCAGGAAGCCAGGCCAATTTTCATTCCCATGTCTCAGAACAGAATGAGCTTCTTTTTTTTGTAACTATAGAATAAGTGTTAAGTTTGTAATTGTACTTATATTTGTTGAAGAGAAAATCGGAAGCTGCTTCTTTATGTTCTTTATATTTCTTCACACTTTCCTTATCTTTTCTTCTTTTTGTCTTTCTTTTTTCCCTCCCCCCTTCCATTTTGTATTTTTAGTTTCTTTTTAAATATCTGTTGTTAGTTTTTATCTTTTGGTTTAAAAATTCATAATAAGAATTATTTTAAAAGGTTAGATTTGTAACAGGAGTCTCAAAATAATGCTTAAGAGTATTTTCTGATTAGTTTCCCATACTTGCCTCTTTCAAATTGTCTACTTTGTCATTCTTATTGTCACAGTTTTAGTGTCCTGAAAATATTTGTGACAAAGGCAGGAGTCATTAGCAGAGATATATTTAGCAATAAATTAGGTGTTTGACTCTGGGTAAAGGAAATTAAAACTCAAAATAAACCATTGAAAATATTCTGTGAAAAGAGCAGAGCCATCAAATTAAACAGAAAGTGCACCAAACCAACTGGCGGGTAAAAAGATACTGACATTTAGCATTAAGGCATGTCTGTAACATTTGTCAGGGTACAAAATATCTTCTCATCCTTATTTCCTGGATCTTAATGATAGCACAGTTGAGGCTGAGGTGGCAGAAAAGAGGCTGTCACACAAGACCATGGAGTTAGCTTTGAGTAGGGATGGGCACAAACCGAATTATGAACTGAAGTTAATCACAAACGGGGCCCGGTTCGTGGTTCGTGAACCTGGGTTTATGCCATCCTGCCCTCACAAGCCCCATGAACCTCCCGTGAACCTCACAGGTGGGTTCGTGTGGTTTGTGGCAGCAGGACTTGGAGAAGACATTTAAAGAGACGGCAGATCTCTTTAAATGGTTTTTGCAAGCCATGCTGCCACCACCACCATGACAATGTGACTCACAGGTGAACTGAGAAGGCATTTAAATGCCTTCTCAGTTGATTCACTGAGTCATGCTGCCATGGTGGTGCAAATCAGCAAGTGAACTGGGAAGGCATTTAAATGCAAGATCCACAAACCTCATGAAACTAGTTTGCAAAGCAGGGGAGGTTTGTCCCGGTTCATGATTCATGGGACCTCATGAACCATGATGAACCAGGACAAACCTCCATTTCCCCAGTTTGTACCCATCCCTAGCTTTGAGTCAGTGTGCAGGATTCAGCCTGTGTCTCTTGGGTCTGGTTCAGACATGCAAGAGCGAGAGATGCTACAATGGATTGATTGTAGGTAGAGTTGCCAGCTCCATGTGGGGAAATGCCTGGTGATTTGAGAGGTGGGGCCTGAGGAGGACAGTGTTTGGGGAGGGGAGGGACTTCAGTGGAGTATAATGCCATCAAGTCTACCTTCCAACAAGGGCGTAGACTTTCCAATTTCCGGGGGGCAGGCTGGGGCTGGGCCAGAGACATTACAGGCCATTGTCTCTGGGGGAGGCTCAGCATGTCCTGGAAAAGTTCAGGGTGGGGGGGCTCCAGCTCCCCACCCCCCCTGAAGTTGATGCCTATGCCTTCCAAAGTGGCCATTTTCTCCAGGTGAATTGATTTCTGTTGCCTGGAGATCAGTTATAATAGCAAGGATCTCCAGTCACAACCTGGAGTTTGGCAACCCTAGATGTAGGTGCTGGATTCCAGCTAGGGTTGCCAGCTCCGGGTTTGGAAATATTTGGAGATCTGAGAGTAAAACTTGGGAGGGCGGGTTTCAAGGAAGGGAGGCGCCTGGCTAGTGTAAAATGCCATACAGTCCATCTTCCAAAGTAGTCATTTTCTCCAGAAGTGGAATAAATGTTTTAGATTAAAAAAAAAATCAATCAATGTTGTCTGGAGATCAGCCCTAATTCCAGGAGATCTCCAGCTTCCACCAGGACGTTGGCAACTCTCATTCCAATTTTGAATGTTCCTTTGCATTAAAAAATCCCAGTGAAGGGGGGGGGGGGAAATAGCACAGAAGGGATCAGGTACCCTAAATTCATTCACAAAGTGCCTCAACAGCTGCAAGGCTGAGATTTGGCAAACCTCACTGGTGAGACGGAGCCCCCATCTACGTGGGTGCCGTGAAAATAATTGTATCTGAAACTGGCCAGAGGCAGAAAAGACAAAGGTAAGGTGGTTAACAACTTCTGTTGAAAATAGATAGTGGAGCAAAATTTAGGATTATGCTGTTTCAGGATCATCTCCAACATGGACAGAGGATTCAGTGAAACTCCCTTTAAGAGCTTTCATACAGGCGTTGCTCTAGTTTTTATGCATTTAAAATCACAAAAGTCATGATGAATTGTGACTTTTGAGAATAATATGCTTGCCTGGGGACTGCTGTTTATGTAGTTTTAAGACTACAAAACACACAATTAAAGAAACAAAATGCCATCCTGCAAATGGGTACGATTGGCAATGGCCCATACATGTGCAGTTTCTCTGGTGGTTTCCACCTCAAGGAAGGGCATGCCCAAGAAGGTCAGGAAGGCTTCCACATTTCTGTCATTTTGCCGAAGGTGCAAAACAGAAATGTTCAGGAGGGCATTCTTATAAACAGATTAGAGCTGTAGTGGAATGGAGCAGCACTGACTTGGATAGCCCAGGCTAGCCCGATGGCATCACATCTTGAAAGCTAAGCAGGGTTAGCCCTGGCTGGTATTTGGATGGGAGACCTCCAAGGAATACCTGGGACATCACGCAGAGGCAGGCAATGGCAAACCACCTCTGAACATCTCTTGCCTCAAGTCAGCTGTAATGAGGGAATAGGACTGTAGTTTATTGCAATATTTATTGTATGTATCACCTTCCTTTTATTTTACCTTTGTAATCCTCTTTCCGCATTATTGTACACCTCTTAGACAGTTTTTTGTTTGCCTTGTTTTCGAACTCTGTAATTCTATTATTATTCCATTACTTATTGGATGTTTTATGCTGTCTGATTGAATTGCGTTCCATATTTTGTAACCTGTCTTGAGTATTAGTGAGAAAAGAATGTTATATACAAAGTGGTTACATACACAAATAAAAATGATGCACTGATCAGTGATGTCTTCACCTGTGTCACATTTTCATCCCTTTTCTAGGCTATTCAAAAGGAAAGCCAGCCCTAAGGACGGATGCATGACTTTCCCCTCCAGATACTATACCAGAAATATGAGAAACACACGTTCACAGTATCTGCATTCTCCGCTTTAGCATATCTGTTTGCTTGTAAGACAAGCCAGGAAAAGAGCACTTTTATTAATGAATTAAAAAAAAAAATCAGGGCCCTCTGGATAAAATTTTCATTCCATATGTTTTTATTATCTGTGAAGGTTTACATGATTAGATTTTGCTGGCAGGAAAGTTTGTAGAAAATTAGATTCTAATTTTGTAAATTTGGGTAATTGCAACAACAAAATTCTAAATAAGCCAACAATGTGATTTTATACCAGACAAAAGTGGCAAAATGTGCAGAGACAGAGCACGAGAGAAAGAATATACTATATGGTTTATTGAGCAACTAGAAGGTAATGTATCCACATAACATATTTTTGAAGGAACAAGCAAGACAATTAATTTAAAAATCTATCAGGATTCCGAATTAGATATTGAGAAAGGCCAATCCTTGCTAGAGAGCAGACACCGGTCGGAACAGTGCAGTTGCTGTCATGTGGGTTGAGGTTGCCAAATCCAGGTGGTGACTGGAGATCTCCTGGTATTATAACTGATCTTCTGGTGACAGAAATGAGTTCACCTGGAGAAAACGGCTGTTTTGGAAGCTGATCTCCATGGTAACATATGTCAGTGTCGTCCCTCTCCTCCTCAAACCCTACCCTCCTTAGGCTCCATCTCAAAATCAAATGAAGAAAAAAGCAAGAGAAACTCAACCCAAAATATACCGGTGATGCACCCCAAAATCTCCAGATATTTCCCACTCTGGAGCTGGCAACCTGGTATGAGATCACATGCTCTTGATAGCTGACCAGCAATCTAGCTGCAGCATTCTGCACTAGCTGCAGCTTCTGAACACTTGTCAGACTCCCCCAGTGGTGGCGGTCATTTATAATATACTATTTCAAAAAAAAACATTAAGATATAGAGGATGTATAGCCCTTCTTGGTGAGAATACATATGTGAGAACTGAATGAGTTAGCATATGTAATGAGATAAGAAAGCAATATACCTGTTAAGTCCTGGAGGGGTGTTTGTTCCGAGTATTGTAATAACTTGTAATTCAGCAATTTCCGTTTCCATTCTGTTCCTGAAGTTCCTTTCATTGTCTGACAAAGTATGCATGCACACAAAGGCTCACACCTTGAATAAAACTTTGATGGTCTTAAAGGTGCCACTGGACTCTAACTTTGTTCTACTGCTTCAGACCAACACAGCTGCTCACCTTGATCTATCAAAAGTGGTTGACAGCTTGCAATTTAGAGATCTGTCCTAGTAACTGCTTTATATTGGCTAAATGGCTTTTCTTTCTGACAACTTCAGCGCCGCCAGAAAATTTTTTGCCCCCCATAAGCCACAAAGTACTGGCTACGGGCCTGGAGGTAGCTCAGTAGAATACTATGGTTGATAGTATCAAAAGCTGCTGAGAGATCCAGCAGAACTAGCAGGGTCACATTTCTCCCATCTAGTTCTTGAAAGAGGTCATCCACCATGGGGACCAAAGTAGTCTCTGTTCTAAATGCCAGCCTGAAGCCAGGTTGAAATGGGTTCAAAAAAATCTCTCTCTTCGAAGAACCCATGGAGCTGAATAACCACATGCTCTAGCACCTTGTCCAAGAAGGGAAGACTAGAGACTGGGCAGAAGTTTTCCAGCATAGTTTTTGTCATATATTCGCACATATACATATACACACACACTAGTGTGTGGCAGGGAGGATTCCATTTGTCTTCCCTTACTATGCTGGTTTTCTATTTGCAGGGAGATTTTTGCAAAGAGGAGTATTCAGAAAGGTGATCTCTGTGATCCTCCTGCTATGGTCTGAAATGGTGCTGTCCATTCTGCCCACCTCATTCTCTGGCATTATATGAGCCAGGCCTCAGTTTCCCATCTCCTTCCAGTTGAATGAGAACAATCCCCTCAGAATCCAGTTCCCCTGGGAAGCCATATTCTCAGCCCTGGAATGCTGTGGAGGAGGCTGGAGAAGCGCTGGAGAAGGCACATGTCTTCAAGGGCACTCTTTCACTGGGTCTTGATGAGTCATTGCTCTAACTGAGCTCTGCATAGATTAGCAGGGTGGCTGGAATTTGCTGCAATAGTGTCAAAACTGGTAGCTACTTATTGGCCTTGTGATATTTGAACATCTGTGCTCTTAAATGGGACTGTGTTGGCTTGCTAACTACTCGGGTTGGGACCAAAAAATACTGGTACTGCTATGGCAAACTGGTTCATTGTTGAATCCATGCTGGAAGTCAAAAGCCTGCTGAATGAGGCACAGGATGGAAGTTACTGGCATAGCTACAGGACCCGATGACTGACAGAGTACCTGTGCACTCATCAGAGCTCAAGCATTAGATGCACAACTGATTTGCTTTGTAATGGACATCCATACCACAAAATCAAGTTCAATCAGAAATCTATTCATATTGTTGACACAGCTGACAAACATGATATCTTTTGGGGTTATTGACCAATGAGGAAGACTTCTATGTTTCTATGCAGAATTTATACATTGCCTTTTATGGAAGGAAAGACAATCCTCTGTGTGTTCACAAAATTTTATCTGCTGTGGTTGGCCAAGAAAGCCTTAAGTATATGTGGGGTTCTGGATTGTTACCTCTACTTGTGACTTACAATAATTAAAAAATATTACGGAAAAAGAAGCTTATCTTCCAGCTAAGCGAAAATTTCTATCAATACTTACACTGTAACTACAAAACTCTAAAAGAATGTCAGCCCATGAGCATTAAATATACCAAGCATTTGTACTCTAATAGGAAAAGTGTCCAACAGAATAATGAGCTTAGATTAATAAAGCAGGCATAATCATAACCCTCACACTGAAGCTACTCTTTCTTGTTCCTCCGCTGAGACCATTTCAATCCTCCTCCTGTTCATTTGCTGTGCTTTCCAATGTTCTTTTATTACAAAAGAAGGACAAAGGCTCCTCAATCACAGATGTTGACCCTGGCAGGTGAGCTGGTGGATGGCAGTGTTTTGCCAATATATATGTAGTTAAGGCAAGTATCCTATTTGTCTTTTAAATCTTAACATAAACAGTGTCTTTATGGCCCAAGCCAAACAAACATCCCCCCTACCCAAATCTGGGCTCTGTTTCTCAAAGCAGATGTTGTGATGAAGTTGGTAGTCTCCAGTAAGCCATGAATCAATATTGAGCATTGCAGCTGGCCAATTATCTCAGTGACTGTATCATTACTGCAATCACAGTGGCCACAATCAGTCAAGCATTATTAATGAGTAATTACAAGGAAAGCAACACTCCTGACTGTTCAATCATTGCATTTTAGTTGGCAGGTTCTGCTTTCTCTTAATCCATAAGAAGAAACAATAAGTTAAAACTACATTTGTTTAGATATGTATATTGGACTGGACAGCTGTGCCTGTAGATCTTATTCTGGTCAATATTAGTGACAGACAGTGCAATCTTAAACTGAATTCCACCCTTCTAATTCCATAGAAGTCAATGAGCCTAAAAGGCATAACACTTCTTAGGATGGCTTTGAGTAAACTTGCTAATGTCTAGGTGGGGCCTGGAAATCTCCTGGTGTAACAACTGATTTCCAAACTATGGAGATCAGTTCCCCTGAAGAAAATGGCTGCTTTGGAGGGTGGACGCTACACCATTGTACCATTGAGGTCCCTCTGTTCCCCAAACCCCACCCTCTCCAGGCTCCACCCCCAAAATCACCAGGTGTTTCCACCCTAGCTATGAGTGAGAAGGGCTGTGGATTAATGGTTCACACTTTGAAGGGATCTTCAGGTAAAGGAGCAGGTAGTGTTATTTAGTTAGTTAGTTAGTTATAGTTCTCCCTTGCCTGTCCAAAATCTGCTCTAGGTAGCTAACACTATGAATAAAAACAATGGTTGCCATGCAGAAATGTGAAGACCTGGGGGGCGGGGACACAGAAAAATTTGGGGACAAGTTCCCCCCCAGGCCTTTTTCCCAAAAAATTTCTGATGGAAAAACTGGGGGAGTACTGAAAACAAACACCTATCAAATATATTTTTTCTTTTTGAGCAAGAAAGCCCTCGTCTTACAAGGCATTTCATTCATTCCAAATGTACACCATGAAAAAGTCTGAAGGCTTTCTAAATATTTCCAGTGGAAATATTGGGGAATTTTGGAGAACACTGAGGGAGAATATAAAATAGAATATTTTCAAGATTTTTTGTTTGAATATAAATAATTTTGGCAACAATTAATATGCTATAATGTTTTAATAATGTGTGTGCTATGTGTATGTGTGTGTTAAGTGCCATCAAGTCGCTTCTATGAATGAATGACCTCCAGAATGTCCCATCAATGACAGCCGTGTTCTGGTCTGGCAAACAGAGGTCCGTGGCTTCCTTGGTTGAGTCAATCCATCTCCTGTTGGGTCTTTCTCTTTTTCGGCTGCCTTCAGCTCTTCCTAGCATCATTGTTCTCCCAGTGACTCTTGTCTTCATATAATGTGACCAAAGTATGATAGACCCAGTGTAGTCATTTTAGCTTCTAGGGAGAGATCCGGCTCGATTTGATCTAGAACCCACTTAATTGTCTTTTTGACTGTCCACGGTCTCCATAATACTGTTTTCCAACACCACATTTCAAATGAATCAACTTTCTTCCTGGCAGCTTTCTTCATTGTCCAATTTTCACACCCATTCACAGTAATGGGGAATACTATGGTAGGAATTAACTTGATCTTGGTTGTCAGGGACACATCCTTCCCCACCCAGCTCATCCCCCCCACTCCTTCACAGTGAGGCATTAACCCTTTAATCTCCCGGCTCTCTGAATGTGATGCACTGAGCATCCTGCTTTTGGAGGTCAGTACAGATGGCAAAGAAAAAGGGGAAAGAAAGATGGATGTGCAGTGATGGCACAGAATTCAGCAGTTTGCAACTTTTTCTCAAGGACTGGGCATAACTTCCAATTTTTCTTATAGAAAATGAAGATATTTATGCTTCTAAATTCCATTAATATGCCAAGGTAATTTTTTTATGCTGACTAAGATATAAATGCTGCATTTTATGCTGGTCAAGTTTATGTTTTATGGGAAAACAAGTACTGCATATATTTCAGTTTCCCCCAGCATTTCCCTTTTCACCCAGAAATGAAAAACAGTCCCCCCTGCTGGCTTTAAAGTTTTCAGAAAATTTACATCACTATCTTATTTAATCCATCATTTTTTTGGGAAACCTTCAGTAGGGTCTGATCCAAAGAGTCCAGCTATCCCAACAAGTTGTCCTCGAAGCTTGGGGAGGGGCCAGTGGCTCCGTGGCGGAGCATCTGCTCGGCATGCAGAAGATCACAGGCAGAATTCCTGGCACCTCCAGTTAGAAAGGACCAGGCAATAAGTGATGTGATGAGAAAAAACCTCTGCCTGAGACCCTGGAGTGCCACTGCCAGTCTGAGTAGACAATACTCACTTTGATGGACCAAGGGTCTGATTCATGTGTTCATCAGTGGAGGTGATTCCACCTGGGACAGTTCAGGGACACAGGGACAATTCAGTCCCATCTCTCATTTTCATCACATAGCTTTGTCTTTTTCATAGCCTTTTCTCTGTTTGTCCTAGTCATTTCTGCATTGTCCCCCCTCCCTGGGAGTGGGTGGGTCACTTCTTTATAAGTCCTCACCTGATCCCTCCCCTTCTGCAATTTGGGCTTTGTGTTCCCTACTTTCTCCCTTCTGCAGCCCGGTCTCTGGAGTTAGGTAACATGCCTTTCTCAGAAACTCACATCAGGAAGCTGTGGGAAATTGGCTATTTTCAACCCACTCGCTGTTACTTACAATCTATAGAATTATTTCTCTTGCTTTCCCCATCATACCGAAGTACAGCCAATTATTTTTGGAAGCAATTCTTCATGCTGTCAGCATGCACCCAGGAAGGCTTCCATTAAAGATGGGATTCCATGTACCTAGTCCCCCCTTTCTCTGTTCACAATGGGAGAATGCCTCATTAGAATTAACTGACCCTTCCCTCCCAGCGATAGGCAATCTCTCTCCTCAAACCCGACACATCCCCTCTGATGAAGAAGGCATAAGCTGCACTGTAGACTTTAGCCAGCCACAATGTCACTTTGGAAAAGCTCATACTTTCCCCTTCTTCTAGTACTTGTTGTAGCGTAGCCTGCTACCAGCAGGATGTGCTTCACAGCATTTCCATTTGTATTTCTTTTTTTATCCTTGCAAAAAGGAAGTCAGTTTTATTTTAAAAAAGGAGAATCCAGCAGCACTGTTGGTGAGGCAGGGCTGGAGTCTACTCATGTGGCTAGCTGCTGAAGTCTTCACGTAGTAAACTGGCAAACTATTTGTCATGCAAATCCTTTGCTTAGGGCACCATCACTGATTTAGTAAAATGAAGCGTGGCAGTCTGCATCAGAGCGCAGTCTGTGCTGGTGTCAAATAGTTCTGATGAATGATTTCCCCAAGCACCGTTCCCTGTGGACTGGAAAAACAACACCCCCCCCCCCAATTACCACACAAACAGTACACTCAGTGGTAATGAGAGCTAGCGAAGAAACTTCTTTTCTTCCCTCTGCCTACATTTACTGGACGTGGTGAACATCCAATCTCATGATCAAAGTGAAGAAATACTCTCCACCCAAGAACTCGCACCAATATTTGTTACTGTGACTAAACTCTGGCTGTGATCACACTGGCAGCTTGGCGCGATATGGTGCTGCCTCTAATTGAACCAGTTTAAAGTGTTGCAGGACACATCAGTGACATAGCACACCCTGCTGCAGGTTACCCACGGAGACATCCCATGCAAAAGCATCCACATTATTGTAGCACGGTAGCCATGGAGTGCACTGCAAAAACTTCCAAAATTCATGCACGCGCATAAATGTGCATGCATGCACATGCACAGATAGGCCACTTAAAAAAAAATGCCTCCCTAGCAGCAGAATGGATCTGCAGGTTCAGACTGCCAAATCCTTTCTGCGTGCACTCCCGCCCGTTCAGACATCTGGCCATGCACGATGGCCGCGTGGGGAACCAAAAACACCCCTTGTAATGTGGTGGCTTTTTAATGTGGCTCCAAGTTGTCCTATGATGGGATAAGTATGGCTGGGGAATGCCTGACAGATGTGGCTGTCTGACTGCGCCCGTTTGATCCAGAGGGGAGGAGTGGCTGTGTCGGGCCAAACTGCCTGTGTGATCACAGCCTCTGTGTGGGCTCAGGAACCCAGCTGAAAACTAGTAGCTGGAAGAAAGGAGCAGGTTGAAGGAAGGAGTCATCAAGCCCCAAGCACAGAACACTCAGGCTCCTGATTATGCTAATGACTCTGTCAGGACAATAGTGTACCACCCCACGCCCTGTTGAAAGGTGACTTGGAGGGACGGAGAGGAGAATGGTCTAATTGCTAGATTGTATTCTCTCTCTCGTGGGACAGGAAGTTCTGAATGACTCTGGAGCAGGGGACTCTCCCCACTGTAAAGCATAAATTCTCTGGACACAGAGAAGCTACATCTTGCTCTTGCCTTCAGAGCACAAGTCATAAAAGACTAAGTTTTACAGAGGGATTCCATCTTGTCTGTATGGCCAGGGATAATGGAGAGAAAATCTGACCCAGAGAACCAAGGTAATACTTAACTTCAAGTAAAGCATCAACTACTTCAAATAACTGCAACTTCAAGTAAAGCTGGCCTGTTCTAATCAAAAATGGTTTAAGGTTTAGTTGTGAGCGTAGAGAAAAGTGGGCTATCTGTTTTCATCTTTTCTTTGTTCCCTTGCTCAGCCTGAATCCTTGAATGGAACATGTGTATTATTTTCATTCATTTATTAAACTTCCTCATATTTTGAATGTTCTAAGCCTGGTTACTGGAAACGCGTCACCCCTTTTCGGTCTTGCTCTTGACGCGTTGCTTGAAGTGTGGTTGAGAGAGGCAGCAGGTTAACTTGCCATCTCTGGAGCGTGACATCTTAAAATTGTGACGCTGTGATAAGATTGCCCCCATGGCTAGCTTGTAGGAGCAGAGGCCGAGCAGCTAGGTTGAGCCTCTAAAGTCTGTTCAGCAAGAGATAATCCGAGAGCCATTGCTGGCAGCAGGAGCCATTCAGTTTGTATTTGGCATCTCCAGGGAGATGGAGGAAGGGAGGGCATCGCTGAGCAGGGACGTGGGATGGCTGCAGGCTTTCCCAACCTCCCAAGGATTGATTTGAAGGAACAGTGAGGGCTTGCAAATCCTTTTCTTCACATTACTTTTTATGGAACTGGGAAACTGACAGTGATTCCATGGTGGTTTTGATAACACCAACTTTCAGGCTCAGAGCCATCTGTTATAATTTTATTACTTCCTCAAAAAGAGATTAAAATTAAATATTTGTCTAGTGTGCTTCACCCTTGATAAGCGTCACTGCGATAGAAGTGATTAAACATTAACTTGTAAACCCCACTGTACCTAATACCCTTAATCCGGGTTCTGCGCAGCTAAATCCCAATCTTATCCAGTCGTCACCCAGTCAAAAAAAACTGAGCCTGTCACTGTTAGAAGATACAGTTGTAAAACATGTGAAAGGAAATAGTAAACTGAGACAAGGTAAACATTTGGATGCCCAACTGTGTCTTTTCCCCAAACCAAATTGCTAATCTCAGTGGTTTGCATCTATCTCCTTGGAGCAAGGAGCACTTTGACAGAACCTATGGGTTATCATTTCTGCACTAGCAGGTAACACCTATTCAGAAGCAGCCATATGTGCTAGAAGACAACACTTGGCTTGGAAACACATACTGTTTGGTGGAACCTTTTAACGTATTTATTTTTATTTTATCTAACACATTTTTAATACTACCATTCTAGGGTCTACAAGGGCCCACAAGGTAGTGAATATAACCCCCCCCCCCAATTTGGCAATTAAAAATACAGTTAAAAATTATAAGATAATTTAATTAAAATACATAAACCAAAAACACTAGAAGGAGGACCAGTAACTGTTATTGGGGATATGCTGGACAAAACCAAAAAAAGGTCTTCATCTTCTAGTGAAAGACTCAGGTTGCTACCTGTCTAGCTTCATGTGGTGGGGGGAACCAAAGCAAGGCCTCCAAAGATGACCAGAGTTTACAGGCAGGTTCATTTGGGAGGAGGTGGTCCTTAAAGTATTTTGGTTGCATACCCCAGTGGATTTGGTGCTTGGCCCTTCCCAATGACAGCTGTTTTGTCATTGGTCCACCCCATGATAGCTTTTATGGTTGGCTGGCATGTGGTAGATCATTTTGTGCTGACACCCATCTCAGCATTCCAAAGTACCTGGAGACTCAATAAGGTTGGAGACTTTTGCCACTTTGCAGTGAACATGTATGGATCAGGGAAGAACTTGCTGTTGTGATCCTTGTGCTGCCTAAACTTGTTTAGTTGAAAGTGGAAACCACTTTTCATTGTATCAGTGTATTTAACAAAACAGTACTCTTAACATGCATTTGAGTTTAGCAACACATACTTTAGTGTGTCCTTTAACCTGAACAGGAGCTATTAATTTTGAAATTAATGTAATTAACGAAAGTAATGTAATTGATGCACTGAATTTATTTTAAGTAGCAATTAGATTGCAAGATCTCTTTAAAGATGTAAATTTCTACGCTATAAATAATGCATTGCACGTCACCAAGTTCTTGCTACATTTGACAGACTTGCTGAAATCCTTAACTGCATGCTATATGGCATTATCATGTTGTGACTAACTGCAAAATGGTGTAACTCGATTTAGATTGCACTATAAGGAATCTAATTATATTTTGTCAACCTATCTGGAAAATGTTATAGAAAATTTATCATAAAGAGTTTTTAAAAGGTGTAATTTAGCTTCAGTCAGGTGAAACGGTCTCAAAACAATTTAGCATGCTTAATGTTTTTCTCTTGTTCTAATATAATGCAAGTTGTCACAGAATGACTCAGAAGTCTCCTAAGACATGTGATTTGTTTTTTAGACCAGAGGGGTTGAAAGAGAAGCACAATCACTAAGACTGATAGCCATTCACTCGAGACACTTACTAGTTTGTGTGCTGTAATTAGAAGGCAACTAAAATGACCTGCTAGATTCAGAATAAGGTATCTTTAGAAACAGGGAGTAAGCAGAGACTCACAAATCATGCAAAGTCCTGGATTTCCAGCTGTGAATTTCAAAAAAGAAGTCTCTGAAATATATAGTTGGTTTTACAGCAGGTTTTTTAAAAACCCTCCCCAATATTCACTGGAATATTGTGATGGTGTATTGCACATACTGTCTAGTGAAAAAAAACAAAACAAAAGAACCTGCACATGCAAGTGGATACCCAGGACTAGCGAGAGCCATCATGGGTTCACTGAAAAGAAGAAGAAGAAGAAGAGATTGGATTTATACCCCGCCCTCCACTCCCCAAGGAAGTCTCAGAGCGGCTTACAAACTCCTTTTCCCTTCCCCTCCCCACAACAGACACCCTGTGAGGTAGGTGGGGCTGAGAGAGCTCTTTCCCAAGCTGTTCTTGAGGGAACAGCTGGTACAGAGCTATGGCTTGCCCAAGGTCATCCAGCCAGGTGCAAGTGGAGGAGTGGGGAATCAAACTCGGTTCTCCCAGATTAGAGTCCGCGCACTTAACCACTACACCAAACTGGCACTACAAAAGACTGCCTCTGTCCCCCCAACACAAAACCCAACCAGTGTTCCCTCCAAGCTGAGTTAGTGTAAGCTAGCCCATAGTTTTTTAGCCTCCAGCTCACACATTTTTGTCTTAGTGCAGGAAGGATGGCTCCAGAGCAAACTAATCTATGCAGTAGCCAAATCGCTTGCTCACACCTTTAATGCCAGTAGCTCACAAAGTAGGATTTTTGCTCACAGGACACCACAGCTTAGAGGGAGCATTGAACCCAACCCACCTACATTTTAAAAAACCACTTGGCTTGCATGACTCCTTGACCCCATCGAGTGACCAAAGCCCCTTAATTTCTATCACCCTAGTCCTTCCCCCTTGGCAACCCTCAAACTACCTAGTTAGTAATATTGGCCCACACCAAGCCCCTTCGGGGTCATCACCACCCATGGGCTGTGGCTTATAAAATATTTGATCTTGTCAGATCAGTACTCCGATCACTGTCTAGGGCCTGAGGCTGTCCCAGAACAGAGGCACCCCAACCCTTGCATTCAGGCTCAGAGAACAGAGTGGTGAAGCAGCTTGATCAGACTCAGAGGAAATAATTAAATTAAAATGCAAAATGAGGTTTCAAGATAATGCTTTTAAGAAAGGTCAACCAAAAACCAAACACCTTGTTAGCTGAGAATTTCAGATTCTGGTCAGAATAAGAGTTAGGAATGGGCACGAACCAGCTCATGAATGCATGAGCATTTCATGACACATTTTGGGCAGTTCATGGCAGGTCAACCAGCAGGAACTTTCCACAAAGTTTCATGTGGTTCGTGTCAGTTCATGAATGGATATATTTCCAGACAGTCTTCACTCAATTAAAATGTTTACCAAACTTCAAAGTAACGAGAGGGCAAAATTCTCCAGCCTTGGAAACACCAATAGGGGGCCCTCCAAAGCTTAACAGGCACGGCTGCCTGCCAGTAACAGAGTTCCCAATCTGCCCTCTGGGATCAGAATGCTATATATATCCTCAGCTCAGATCCGCACCCTCTCCTCTGTTGGCTGTTGACAGACAGAAAGGCAAGGAGCTTCTCAAATACTCATTCATAATTTATTCCAGGTTGTGAACACCTCTCCCCTGGTGGGGTATGGGTTTTAGGAGTGTGCATGTACACATGCTAAATGTCTCAGTTCTTCCTTATACCCAGAATTGAACTTTGTTGGTCTTCAAGGTGCCACTGGACTCAAACTTCGTTCCCACATCTGTTTGTTAACTCTTGTATTTGTATGCTATTTTACTGCCATTCACAGATCTTACCAACTGCTTTAATCCAATTTCAGCTATACTCACCCAGTACTTATGCACTTGGACTCTAATTAGCCCTTCCTGGCAACAACCCCCACTTCCTATATGTAATGGCTGAGGAAATTCTGTTTCACCGTATCTGAAGAAGTGTGCTTGCACTCAAAAGCTTATGCCTTGAATAAAACTTTATTGGTCTTAAAGTTGCCACTGGACCCAAACTTTATTCTGCTGCTTCAGACTAACATGGCTACCCACCTGAATCAGATCTCAAAAAGTTCAGAGTTGAGGGTGCAGGTCTGAATGAACACACACTCCCCCCCCCCCGTTTCATGGGTAACAATCTCCCCCTTTTCAGTCTCAGTCTGAAAATCTGATGAGCTACCATACTAGAATACCATTTCTAAGTTGATCATGTGAAACACTGGCCTGCATTCATAGCTGTATTTGCTGACCTTATAAATTCTCTGTTCAGCTGTTGTTGCCTATTAACTTTAATGCTACCCAGTGTAAGAGAACTGAAAACACAAGTACCCAAGCCAGGTGGTTCCTAGAGCTTTCAGTTCCCTGCCCTTGAGTATTAAAATATACTCAGGGCCAATCAATGCTTTAATGTACAAATTTATTTATTTAAAATCACAACAGCTACCTCTTGTCATGAAAAGCAGTGTTGAGAGTATGTGCTGTTCCCCAGAGATGCCGTGAAAGTGACAGGTGTTCAGCTGTTTCCTCCCACCACTTTTTGGCTGCATCTCTCCTTCATATTACTCCATTTATAAGAATGCAGAGGCGTTATCTCACAAATATACGTACTGATGGAGGGAAATGCTACAGTAGAAAAGACGTTTTTTGGGTGGTGACTTTTCATTTTTGTTTCCTGCTGCCTGCCACTTTTTCACTGAAAAAGTTCCCCTTGTGAAACTACTTTCAAGACAAAAAAAAGCAGCGGCTGGAGTTTACAGACACCAATTCAGATGAAATATGTAGCTTGTTTCTCAACCCAGCAACAAAGCTGAGCACCACAGAGATTTAATGATATGTGCTGAATGCCTCTCTCCGCAAAACAAATGCTTAATTGCACATACCAGATTGGTATTTTTAAACATGCCACAGCTACTGCTTGCAATGAACTAATTAAGGTCCAAATGAATAACAAGATGAGGTATCCAGTAGCAGAAAATAAAACACACACTGCTCCAACAAATAACTAGCTACATAATTGTAAAAGCAGGCTTTCAAATGCACAGGAGTGAACTTCTCTGGAATGCAGCAGGGTTGACAGAACTGGATTGTTGTTGTTTTTAAGCATGATGAATTGTTTGCAAAGGCTTTCGTCCTTCCCTGCATGATGTACAGCAACAAACTGAGTCACAGCTATCAAGTGTGAATTCGTATTCAGAGTCTGGAGCCCTAGCAAGACTGCAACTTCTGATTCAGGGTTGCCAGATGGTTTCAACAAGAGCGCTAGACATGCTTGTTAATTTTTTGAAAATATTATACACACACACACACACACACACAAAGTCACAAAATGGTGACAGCATAGTTAAAGTGATTTCAGAGATTTCCCCCCTGTAAGTGTGCTCAGTAATTATTAGCAACTACTACACAGTGAGTAGAGTAGATAAATAGGACAGGTGGGTAGGGTTATGTAGCGTGGGGGCAATCTAATATGATGGAACAACTCTGTTTTACAGGCCCTGTGGAATGGTTATAAATCCCAAAGGGCCCTAATCTCAATTGGGAGACTGTTCCACTAGGCTGGAGCCAGAACCAAAAAGGCTGTGGTCAAGGCTAAGCAGACATCCTTTGGGCCAGGGATCACTAGCAGGTGTTGATCTGAAGAACAATGCAGAGTTCTCTGGGGAATGTACTGGGAGAGACAGTCCTGCAGATATGATGGTCCCAGACTGCACAGGGCTTTAAAGGTCAATACCAAGATCTCAAACTTGATCTCTTACTCCACTGTGCTGGCCGGAGCACAGGCTGTGTATGTGCTCAAGGGCAATGAAAGACCCTGTGTGGCTCCAGATTGCTGCTGAGTGGGGCTTCCTGTGTTAATGAGCGGCCACTCACTTGCACAGCTCAGCGGGAACACTGCACAGCCTTGTGGATGTGTGCGCAGCTTTCTTCATGAGCATCACTGAAACCTGCAAATGGCTTGAAATTAGTGAGGTTTGAAGAGCTGTAGGCTTGGCTTAAGTCCTGGTCACCAGTTGTGAATGGGGAGCTGATTTTTTGATGCTGGGTTCAATGCGGCTATAAAACAAGCTGCTGCACTGTATCCCTTCCTAACTCTGTGGTAAAACGCAGCTGGCTTTTCTTGTGGTGGTGGCTGCCATTTTCTTTGCTATGCCATTGGTGGGCTTTTTTAGGACTTAAAACAGGAACAGTAATGTCTACTGAGACGGTGTACACTAACATTCTGTTGATCAATTGCCATGATCTCTGAATTCCCAGCTGTCCTTTTTTTTAAAAATCAGTCTTTAGCTATTTTTCTTGTAGAGTTATTAGGAGAAAGGTTAACTGCACATTTTCACTTATAATTCTGCAAAGAAAAGGGCAAGAGAGTTACTTTTTAAAGAAATGCAATTTGGGAATTTCAATGGTTGTATCACTAGAACATTATAATGTTAGTTTGCACATTTGTAACTTTAAAAAGTCCCTGTTGGCCTGGCAAGGGCAAAAAGCAGGGGAAATGGTGGCTCATGGTTTGGATGCAGCTCTAGGTAGTTACATCAGTCACAAATCATATAAATTAGCCATAAATAAATGCTTAGAAATCATTCTGTTTGGTGTTTGTAAGCAATCCTTAGTTTGTGGCTGCCAATCTTTTTGGACTGGCAGTGTTTCGTTGCATGCTCAGTTCTGAAGAAAACTACTGTATCTCTGTTCAGCAGATGGCCATCTGGCATGAACTGAACAGACTGGGTGATTGCCTCATATCTGACTGACATGTTAGAACATGGTAAGTTTGCTGTCAAATACATTCAATGCAAAATTTGTCATATCCTTACTTGATTGCTGACAAATTCAGCAGTGTCATGGGGTCTGATAACATCAAACTATTGCATCCCTTCCCATAACGTAAGAGAAGTGGCATTAGATTGGACCAACAGACACTCTAATCCAGCATCCGGCTTCCGACACTGGCCAGACGGATGCCATGGAGAAATCCAGAAGCAGGGGCTGCAAACAAGAGTCTTTAGCTGCTCCCTGTCTGTCTTTGAATCTGGAGGTGCCATTTAGCGACTACTGCTGACAGTCAAAGTCAACAATAGATCTGTCCACCTTAAATCACTCCAGTCTCTTTTTAAATTCACCACATTGTGGTGACGCATTCCACAACTCTCTGTAGGAAGCAGAACTGACCTTCTGTTCTTGTATCTATTGCCAGTCAGTTTCACAGGGCGACCCTGAGTTTTAGAATTATGGGAGAGGAAGAAAAGTTTCTCCCTATAAACTTGCTCGGCATCATTCACGATTTTATAGACCTTTCCCATTCAGCTTTCCAATATCCTCCTTGAGATGTGGCAACCAGAACGGTACAGAGTATTCTGTAATCTGTGCACAAACTCCATATGAGATTTGGGGGGGGGGGGGGGGGGCGCTAGCCAGTTTTTCAAGAATCTTTCCCATCTTTCACCAGAGAAGTGTCTGGATGCAATCATCCTTAACAAAAGAATAGTGGGTGCTTAAGAAAAATAAAATCTGAAAGGTTTCCCTCCATGCTTTCACATTGGTACACTTTCTTCTGGGGGTGGGGGAACACACACAAAGGAAGTCAGACAGTGAATGGCAGATCATGGCAGGCTGGGTGCAAATTCCAGTGGGCATGGAAATGTTCTGAAGGTTCTGAAGGTTCTAAAAGAATAAAGAGTCCTTATGAAAAAAAGCTGCACAATCAAGACAGCACGAGTTCAATCAATAGATCTTTTGCCACCAGTCCCTATTAAAAAGGTGGCAACTGCACAGGGACTAAATTTTTTTTTTTTTAAGATTCCATTTTCCTTTTAGTCCTTTTTATCCTGGATCACCATGTGCAAAAAGAAAAAAAACCCAGTCTACATTTATGTTACACTTGGGCCAACTTTTCTCCAGCTTTTAAAGATACCGATGTTTTTTTCTTAACCTTGGCACCTCTCTTACGATGATGCACCATTGGTCCCAGGCTGGGGTGGGGGGTGGGGTGGGGAAGGGTGCATGAGAAGGAGAATATTCTCATGTTATTTTAATTCAATAGATTAATTCTGACACATTGGGGAGTCGCCAGCTGAGGGACAGTCAGAGTTGGAACTGAACATTATGGAAGCAAATGGAAGGGGGCCCCTTAAAATATAACATGTGAACTCATTGAGAATGGCAGCATCATTGTTACCGCTTTCCATTAATGTCAAACAGTAGAATAGTCTTGCAGGCTTAGCCTCTGATCACTGTGGCTCAGCCTATTTTGCGAGAGAATATGAATGGTAATGTGTCTTAATGACTTTCGATATCCCCTTAATGGGCCTTGAGTGTTGGGAAATGGTTTTGTTCAAGTGCCTATCAGGGACTGGAACAAGTGAGCATCCTTGCCTAGCTGTGGGAAGGGGAGCAGGCAGGTCTGTGCAAACAGACACTGCATTTTGACAATATAAGGGACAGAGAGAGAGAGAAGCAGGCACGCCATGCTGTGAGTTGGCTAAAACGTCTTGGGGCTGCAGGATCTCTCTCTCTCTCTCTCTCTCACTCTTGGGGGATAATGATGTGGAGTAGCAGATCTCTTTCCCTGTAGGGGTGCCTTTTTTCCTCCATCCGTGCCCTACCTTTATGTTTGGAAATAAAGCAAATTTACACTACAAATGCCAGCAGTGATCTAACATTGACCTCCCAGCTCTAAAACCTGCTTGTTCGTCTGCAATTATCTCCTCACTCTTTAACCAGTCTAAAACTTTCTCTAACAGGTGTTCAATATATACCTTGCTTTCTGTCTGGTCATCCCTTCCTGCAACAGTTTAAACCAGTCCTACTAGAGGCGTGCCATGACCACGCCAAACCTCCAGTGTGACCGAAGCCTGAGTAGAATCAAAGCCAACCTGGATCCAACCTGTTGCCCCAACCAGAAACATCTGGAAGTATCCCAAAGAACCAAAGGGAAGACATTTCCTATTGTGGTTGCTGCTTTGTATACTTCTAGGGCTGTGTGCATTATCAGTGAGCATCATGGGACTGATGGAACTATGCATTGTGGGCAATTGGTGCTCTAAAAGGCAGTTGCCCTGAAACAGTATGTCAAGAAGCACCCTTAGCCTCAGTGCTAAATATACTGTCATCAAAAATGATTATTTGGCAGTTTCTATTTTAATGTTACATAATAAGTTCATTCCCATGAATGAGTCCTGTCTTCCAGTTTTCCATCTTGAAACTGATATGACCTCACAAACTGATACGATATGATACCTAATCCAAGTCAAAAATTGAACGCTTTTAACTCCCATTGTGATTCTAAATGTGAATCTCCTACAAGGTTGCTTGTTAATTGCGATTTGTTAGATTTCCTTAGCTATGAAATGTCAAGGGCATGCTGTTATTTATGAACAGCTGAAATCCAGCTCATGGTCAACACATGCACTTTGAGAAACATCTCAACTAAACATTCTTTTACAAGTTCATGCTTGGGAGCATGGAACACACATTTTCAGGGCCAATGTAAAGTCACAAGGGAATTGATGCACTCTTATTCTTGTCTCATTTGCATAAAAAAGTTGGAATCAGTCTTTAAAACATGATTGAGGAATGTTCATATACCAGGAATTAGTATAATAAATAAAAATAATAAATAATAAATAAACCCCTAAACAGAGTTAAACCGCTCTAAGCCCATTAATGCCAACAAGCACAGAATGGTTTAATTCCTCTTAGGATGGCAGTTAATGACCTATCTTTCTTTTACAACACCTGCCATGTTGGTTACTCAGTCTTTGAGATTAACAACATGTTGTTTCTCTTTTTCTTTTAATACATGCATGGCAATAAATACAGTCAGAGCTTTTTTTGTAGAAAAAGCCCAGCAGGAA
Organism: Lepidodactylus listeri; assembly: GCA_029233225.1. Taxonomy (NCBI): domain Eukaryota; kingdom Metazoa; phylum Chordata; class Lepidosauria; order Squamata; family Gekkonidae; genus Lepidodactylus; species Lepidodactylus listeri. The sequence goes on from JARCFY010000009.1 coordinate 29,558,672, forward strand.
CTCATTATCATAATAGGCCACACCCAACAGCAGAAACTCATTAGCATATTAGGCCATGCCGCTGACAGCACAGCTTCCTCCCAGGATCAGCTCCCCCAGGTGCCTCGCGGCTTGCAGGGCACATGGGGCATCTGAGGAGGGGAGGCAGTTTAAACTGTCTTCTCTCCCTGGATCGGCTTGGCTTCCCCAGGTACCCTGCGGCTTGCAAGGTGCCTGGGGAACCCAGGGGAGGGAGGGAGGGAGGCTGTAGGCATGGCCAACTCAGAAGCCAGCCAGAACTGCGTTCCTGGGCGTTCCTGCCTCCAAATAGCCCTGAATACAGTTCATGCACGGGTTGAAATTAAATCAAAAGAGTTTTTGGATAAACATTAGGAAAAACTTCCTGAAAGAGTGGTTTCTCAGTGGAACAGGCTTCCTCCGGATGTGGTGGGCTCTCCTTCTTTGGAGGTTTTCAAACAGAGGCTAGATGACCATCTGACAGCAATGCTGATTCTGTGAACTTAGGCAGATCATGAGAGGGAGGGCAACTTCCTCAGGGCAGGAAGGGTTGCCTCAGTGCTTAGTTCTTATGGCCCTTCCTAACATGCCCAGGGAAATGCTGATTGGCACTTTGAGGCCAGGAAGCAATTTTTCTCCAGGACAGTTTGGCCAGGGATCCAGGAGTTTTTTTGTCATCTTCTGGGCATGGAACAGGAGTCACTAGGTGTGTGTGTGTTGGTGGAGGGAGGTATTTGTGAATGTCCTGCATTGTGCAGGGGGTTGGACTAGATGGCCCTGGAGATTTCTTCCAACTCTATGATTCTATGGCCGAGGACAGACTGGCAATCTGCCCCGGGAGAGCTCCGCTTGGAAAGCGGGGGAAGGGAGCCCGTTCAGACATCCGCAGCTGTCCCTCAGCTCCCTTCCGCACTTACGCGCTTTGAAGCTGGTTTCCTCTTCCTGTAGAGGGACACTGGGAGAAACCGGTGTCCAGGGGCCGTCTTCCGCATGCCTCCAGCTTTCAGGCAGTGTGAACCAGAAGAAGGTGGGATTCAAGCAGAAGTGGCTGTGTGAACGTGCCATTTCAGTAACGTACGAATGCGCGTTCATGCAAACATGCACTCATGTGCACATGCGCACATATGCACATTGCCAAAACAGCCCTGCCACGAGCTGTGGAGGCCAGCCCACCCGGGGCCACTCTGTAGCAGTCTGAACGCTCCGTAACAGCATCCTTGCGCAATACACTGGCCAGTGTGAAAGGACAGCCCCAGGGAATTTTTCCCCTGCAGCTTTTGCCTCCAGATTCCTCCCGCTCCAGATTGCCAGTCTGTCCTCGGCCTATGATTCTACATACAGTATTCTAATCCACAGGCATAACAGAAGGCCATATTCTGGGGCATTCAGAGTGTTTTCACAGCAACCCCTTCCTGCCTTCCCAGCTGGGACTGTCTCTGCTGTACCCATTCACAGGTTCCAGGCCTTTAAATCTACCACCAACACAGGTTTTGAATATGAGGTTGGCACCGAAGGCTAAATGAGCAAGCCTAAACAAGTCTACTAGGAAGTAAACCCCAGTTTATTCAGTGAGGCTACTCTCCGGTATGTGTTTTAAAGACTGCAGCATTCAACATTGACTATAAAATGCTTCCAGTGAAGCTTGTTCAATCAATATATCTAATTTTCATTGTGGCCCCATTTGTGGATACTTAAATCTGGACAGTGGGGGGTCATGAACAGACAAAACAATCCTGAGAAAAGCCCCAGGTCTGAAGAAAAATCTGAAATCTAAAACAAACAAACAAACAGACAACAACATGAGGTGGTTAACCCTCCCAAATAATAGAAGCAGCACCTGGAAACTTAACAAATGAATGCTCTCATAGTGGCTGTTGTGGGGGGGGGGGGGTTGCTAGGCAACCACAACTGTCTTACCAGCCTTTAAACCTTGGTTTCTGTCCGTGAAAGGAAGGCGAAGGGGTTTTTCCAGTGCTGCTTTTGCCTTTGAGGGAGGACTGGGCAACCTGGCACTGCGTAGCTTGCATGACTCACCAAGGCCCAGCTGCTTGTTGTTGTTCAACAGCAGCCATGCCATGGAAGCCAATGTAGGCTTAACAGTCCCCAGGGCAGGGTGGGGGTTTCTCTGGTTTTCGGGGCTTTAGCCCACCACTGGCCAGCAGGGGAAGCCCCACACCCAAACAGCCACATCCCTGCGTGACTTGCCCAGTGTGATGACACCACCCAAAAGTGACATCATCATGCCAGGGCATTGCACAGGGACGCTCTGGTTTAAGGGGCAAAACTCTATGGTTTTAAGATGGTTTTACCATACAGTTTTGCCCTCAAACCAGAGCGTCCCCCACGTGACATCTCCAGTGTGAGGATGTCACTTCTGGGTGATGTCATCATGTCCAGGATGTCCCAGAATCCCCCCAAATCCCCCTGCCAGAGTGATGAGGGGACCTGACAACCCTAAGCCAATGTGATGTACTAGTTAAAGTTTTCGACTAGTCTTTGGGTGACCCAGGTTCAAATCCCCATTCTGCCATGGTGCTCACTGGATGACCTGGGGCAGTCAACTGCTGCCTAACCTATCTCACAGGGTTGTTGTAACAATAAAATGAAGAAGATGAGAATGATGTAAGCTAATTTTGGTCCCCATTCTGAAGTGGAGTATAAATGAAGTAAATAAATAATAAATATAGCTGAAGATTGGGAGGCGCAGATAAAAAGAAGTTCGATTGGTAGGAAAGAAGAGGCCTAAAAAGATGTTGGAGGGGAGGAAGGAGGATGCAATCACACCAATGAATGTGCAAACAAAAAATCTTTTAGGCCTCTTGTGGCCACTCTTAGATTCCCTTCATTTTTGGTTTGCACATGGACACACACTTTGAATAGAGCAATGGCCAAGAGCAGGTCTGAATGTGAACATATATTTTAAATATTTTAGGATCCATTCCAGCTTTTAGCAGGGGCATACTCAATGTTACTTAAATATTATTATAACTTAACTACACAGGGATGCTATGCCCTCTATCTTATTCACAGTATGGTTGTATGGAGCGATTGTCTTTGATAGGTGTAGGCTCCTCTATGTGTGCAGGCCTGATTAACATCAAGACTTTATTATTTGGTGCTACACTATTTAGCTGTGGGTAGCAACCATTCTTCATATTTTTTTTGAAAAAAACATCTTTCCTGTGTCCAGTTAGTATGTTATAATATCCTTACTTGTGGGTTTTCTTTTCCTTTTTGGTATTCTTTTATGTTTAGGATTCACACAATACCTGCCTGCAGGGGCGTAGAGTTTAGTAAATTCTGGGGGGGGGGGGGGCTCCCCCGCTGGGAAACCTCCGCGCCTCCCCGGGCCCTTCTGAGGCCCGCTAGCCACTGCTGCCAGAGCCTCTCTCTCCCTCCCCACTCCTTCCCTCTCCCTTTGCTGGGAAAAGAGGGAGAGGGAAGGATGGAAGAGTGGCCAGGCTGGGGGGGGGGGGGGGGAAGAGGCACCACCAGCAGCAGCAGCTGCCGGCCTCGGAAGGGCCCCGGGAGGCGCGGCGGCAGGTGCTACGTTTTCCCGGGGGGGGGGCTCAGTTCCCCCTGGAAAATTTCGGGGGAGGCTGCCTGGTCTGGAACACACGAACACACTTACATTGCTGATGTGCATTGTCTTGTAGATGGGATTAACCTCTCTGGTCAGCCAAACTGGTTTTTAGCTGGTCAAGTCCATTGTTTCACTGGTCAAGGAATGTTGGAGGGGGGGGCGTTTGGAGCCTGCAATGTGTAGAGAACATGTAAGGGAGTTCGTGAGCACATGTCTTTAGCCAGAGACAAGATGGCTATGTGCATTGTCATTGACCACTGAAGAAAGCCCTCTGGGCCAAAACACATTTGGTCTAGTGGTTATTTTGTGTAGCCAATGTTTTGGCCTTAGTTACTCTACGTGCAATTTACATGTGTTGCTGTATGCTACGTGGATGTAATGTAATGCCCACTACCTCATGGTTTTCATCTTGGTTTTTAATTTCTATTTACTGTACACTTTGTAATAAATAGATGTTATCTTATTCTTTTGTTTAGCTGCTTAACCTTCTAGCTGCTCAACCTGACTTGCTTCTCAGGTTGGGCTTTCCCCCCTTTTTCTGTATCCTGTTGGGTGTGAAGGTCAGAAGGAAGCAGGAAAAGGGGATAGGCTATGGGAGCTCTTAGGGAAGGGAAAGTGGAAATAGTGTGCATGTGGGAAAATGAGAAGCACTTACCAGTTTCCTACTTGTACTCTTAAAAATCACTGAAAGACACCCTCATTATTTAGAGACAAACAATCCTTTAGCTAACTGAAGTAACTAGGAGATGAAAGTATAGCTGAGACAGCTTACAACAGCTTTTTGACCCAGCCCTATTTTTTAATAGTTAGGTTGCTCCTAGCCGATGATGTCAGCTTCCGGCCCCAGGTATTACTCTGACCATGCTAGGTAGAATCTAACATTGCCCAACCCCCCTTCTCCTACTGGACAAGAGATAGTGGGTGGACCAGCAAGGTGTGGTCTCAGGAAAGGCATCTGGCCAAGCCTGCCCCCAGAGATGACTCCCCCTATAAAAGAAAGCTCCCAGCAGCCAGCTAGCTCTCTTGCTTCAATGATCTCCTGCCCTCCCTTACCTTCAAGACTCTTGATCTGCACAGCCAAGGGCCTACACGTGCTGCTGCTGGTTCAGCACATATGCTCCCCTTCCCATCTTTCTCCCAGCCTATCATTTATTTTCCCAGAAGGATCACATCAGCTACTGGAGAGGTAAATATTGCCTTCTACAGGAAACCAACAATCTCCTACTCGTGCAAATGTCTCTCAATCTCTCTAATTTCCTAGAATCTGTATGTGTGTGTGTGTGATTCTGTATTGTTTGAATGAGATATAATTTCTTAGTAAAGAAATACTGTTTTATCATTTAATTCAGTCTCTGTATCTGCTCTTTGGTTTGTCTGGAAAGAGCGCAGCCTCTGTATACGCAGGTGATGATCCGTTTTTGCCTATTGCCAGTTTATTTAAAGTTCATAATTCCTCAATATTAATAACTAATTAAGACAATTGGGCTAACAGGGGTATGTTTAAGTTGATTTTATACAAATGCTACTTGCAATGACTTTCTTGTATTCTTGGTCTCACGTGAACCCTTGAACAGATTGAAATGTTCTGTGGGATCCAACCCTTGGCCAACATATAAATTCTTTACAATGTAACTCATTGTTCCATTTCTTAAGCTTTGTAGTTACAATGAAGTGATGTTTTTGGTGGGGGATTTGTGAATGGACAGATGAATGGAATGGGAATATTGCATATGAACGCATTACGCATAGCAAACACAATAAAAGGTCTGCGAAGAAAAAGTAGACCATGTTAAACACTGTGGAAGCACTGCACAAGCACTTGTTCTTTGAGCTTTCCCTCTGCTCAGTGCTGAACTTTCACAGATCAGTTCATTAGCGAAGTGACAAGACAATGACATTTTATTAAACAGCTTGGCAGGGATCATTAAGTCCGTAAATGTCTTCTGTGCAGTGCCAAAGATGAAGTCTGTGTCGGAACCTTCAAAAGATTTAGGCCCTGCCTCATTGTGTGTGTGGAGCCATTTGGAAGCTCATAATTTATTTAACAAGTTTTGTAATGTGACAAAAGGAAATTTATGATCGTACCCAGGAATGTCAAAGTGAAAAGCCAAAATGGAGATTAAATGCTTTATGTTATTATCTAGTGCAACGTCAGCAGTTAGCAAGGACTTTGTTGGTCATTTAGATACAGCAGGACAAGGGAACACCAGAGTGATAGCAAGAGCTGTGTTGGTGGAAAGTATCATTAAGTTGCAGCCAACTTATGGCAACCCATAGGGTTTTCAAGACAAGAGACAGGCAGAGATGGTTTACCACTGCCTTCCTTTGTGTAGCATCTCTGGACTTCCTTGATGGTCTCCCATTCAAATACAAACCTCGGTCAACCTTACTTCGCTTCAGAGATCTGACAAGATCAAGTTAGCCTGGGCTATCCAGATCAAGGCAAAGAGCAGTATACACTTCTAAGCTAGTAACTCATGATCAAGTTCTTTGCTTCTGTACTGCTCACACACACAGGAGAACATTCATTACTTTCCCCATAAGGACAACACTGGGCTGCTGATATCCACCACAGGCCCCTAGACACGATTCCATCTGGATCTCCCTCAACCACCCAGATCAAACTTAATAATATAAAAGTAAATCACATTATTGGATTCATGGCCATCCCCAAAGGTAGCCAGAACGCCCAGGATTCAGTGACCACTTTACAGGAGTGCTGTGTTTCCCAGAATCATGCAGGGGAGAAATGGCTCTAACCTTCCCCTCCATTTGCTTTTTTGTAATGTTTGATGAATGTGCAGGTGTGCATCAATAATGTAGAATGGGAGAAGAAATTAATACACCGAAGGAGCTAAAAGCAAACTGTGCATGCACAGGGCTCTGTATAAAATTTGGAGATAAGAAACCAGACTAATGGTCCTCCTTCTTAATATATGGATCCCACTTCAGGAACAAAACCAAATCAATGAGAACACCAAAATCTGGGCAAAAATAAGGATGGGTGACTCAGCAGTGCTTGAGAATTCCCCACTTTGTTCTTGGCTTTAAAGTCTCAAAGGGCAATTCCACATTACATCAGAGAGGAGAATATGAATTCCTGGTCTGAGTAACAGGAATACAGGAGCAAGGACATTTTAGGAGAAAATCATTGTGGGTACGTGTGGTGATGCATGTATGTGTGGTAGTTCATTCTGCCCCCCCGGGTCTTTTTTTTCATCCTTTATGGAAGAGCATTGCTGGAATTAAAACAAGGTGTAAAAGGGCCCCAGAGAAGAGTTGCATAGGAGAAATTGCAGATGGGATATGTATTAATTACTTCCTCTATCCAAATCTGACTAACCTCTTTAACTCCCAAATAGAGGCAACCCAAGGGGCTTCATGTGATCTTTATGCTAATCTCAGATCCACTGTAGACCACGAAGGTTGCCAAGGCAACAAAAGTAGCTCTTGAACTCTTGCAAGATTTCAGGTGCTATTTCTGGTTGCCTGAGCAGCCCAGATAAAGGCTGAGCTCCATTTTATCGTGGGGCCTCACCACCCAATATAGTGGCCTTTACCAAGGACTGCATTGCAGGTGGAATGACCAATGATTGTCCAAAGGCCCAACTACATAATGGAAATCTCACATCTCGGCATCTCGTGACATCCAAAGCCTCACAAGATCATATTGTGAGATTTAGGGTGCTATTTTGGGTTCCCATAGCCTCCCTGCAAATCCAGCCAGAGAAGGAGGGAGGACAGAAGGAGAAAGAGGAGGGGAAAAGAGAAAGAGGGAAAGAAGGACAGGAAAAGAGGACAACCAACAGGTTTTCTTGTGGGCCATCCATTTGCACACTATAACTTAGAAAATATTGTTTTTGTGAGCCAGGCTCAGCTTCATCAGTGTAAGACCCAGGTGAACTCCACGGAGAGACAGGGTGTCCATTTGCTGGGCCCATAACCTTTGTTGTGTATTCTAATTATGCAGAGTGAATAATGCAGCACAACACATGTATATTCGCTTTAAAAGAAAAACCTTACCAATGAGGAAAGGGTTACTGGGAGATTAAAGAAACAACAAAGGATAAACATCCTTTGCCAGTTTAGTGTAGTGGTTAAGTACGTGGACTCTAATCTGGGAAAACCGGGTTTGATTCCCCACTCCTCCACTTGCACCTGCTGGATGACCTTGGGCAAGCTGTAGTTCTGGCACAGCTGTTCTTGAAAAAGAGCAGTTTCTGTCAGAGCTCTCTCAGCCCCACCTACCTCACAGGGTGTCTGTTGTGGGGAGGGGAAGGGAAAGGAGTTTGTAAGCCACTCTGAGACTCCCTTGGGTAGTGAAGGGCAGGGTAAAAATCCAATTTCTTCTCTTCTTTTTCTTTTTCTTCATCTCTCTGACTACTCTAGTCTATGTCTTGACTCTTTAGTTAGTGTTGGAATTCCCCAATTGGGTAATCAATAGAATGAGGATGGGCTAGTGAGTAAGCATTGGATTTCAGTTTTATTGCTTTTTGTTCTACTTCTCTAGTCCATTCTCACACGAGTTTTCGCAGCCTGAAAGTCAAGATGTAGATTAAAGCAGTCATATAGGATATTTATCCTTTGTTTGTTCCTTTACTCTCCCAGTAACACTTTCCTCATTAGTAAAGGTTTTCTTTTAAAATACATGTGTTGTGCTGCGTTATTCGCTCTGCATAATTAGAATACATAACACTATCTCAGGCAGACAAGGAGGCCCAGGAAATTCCCAGCACCACAGAGTTTTCCTCAGACCTGGAAGGAGGAGGAGGAGATTGGATTTATACCCTGCCCTTCACTACCCGAAGGAGTCTCAAAGCGGCTTACAATTCGTTTCCCTTCCCCTCCCCACAACAGACACCCTGTGAGGTAGGTGGGGCTGAGAGCTCTCTCGAGAACTGCCCTTGAGAGAACAGCTCTGAAAGAATTTATGACTGACCCAAGGTCACACCAGCAGCTTCATGTGGAGGAGTGGGGAATCAAACGCAGTTCTCCCAGATTAGAGTCTGTGCACAAACTGGCTCTGCCACCCATGCCTTCTAGGATTGGCAACCTCCAGATGGGGCCAGGAGATCTGCTGTTACAATTGGTCCCCAGACAATTGAGATCAGTTCCCTTGGAGAAAAGGGCCACTTTGGTTGGTGGACTCTGTGGCACTGTATCGTGCTGGGGTTCCTCCCCTCCCCAAACCCCACCATCCCCAGGCTCCACCCCACTCAAATCACCAGGTATTTTGCAACCCACAGCTGACAGCTCTGTTGTCTTCTGAGACCATGTCCCAAGAGCCTGCAGTCTACTGGAAGTTCTAGAATCCCTAAGTGCTGGGGCCATGTGCCAAGACCCAGCAGATGTTCTAGAGAAGCAGTGACAACGATCCCCCAGCTGGGCCAGGCTGGGTCTAGGACTGCTAGCTTGCTGGGCTCTGCCACCACCTGGCAGGAACAGTGGAGACAGTGGGCCTGTTCAGAAGTAGCCCAGTGCCGATGCTGTACCAGGCTTGTAGCCCATGCACCATCTCTTGGGCCAGACTGTGATTCCAGTGGACCAGGACTATAGGATTCTGGACATGACAAGATGAGTTCCAGGTGCTGCCTCCAGAGCAGGTGGGGCTGGTTCCCTCTCAGTCTATTTAAGTATTGAGTAGGGAGGGAAATCTCGCTGGAGCTACCAGTTCACAAGGCTTGTGCTCTGGCTTCAGATACTTCCTGTGCCCCAGAATCAGACTACCCAGCAAGACCCTTCTTGTATTTGAACCCGGAGTCAGGACAATATGTGTGACAAGCCTGGAGAGGTGCTAAATAAACAAACAAAAAAATCAAGCTGATTTGGACATAACTAAAATTGCATGGAAGATGTTGTGAAAACGATATACCCAAACCCTTCCAAATCTATGTTAATGAACTTACTTGCAGTGATGTTTACTGATGTAGGGCATTTAAGTAATTTCCCCCGAGAAGGTTTTGCATCAGATACTGATGAAGAGCCACCATGCATGGTGTAATGAAAAGGAGGGGTTTTTTTTAGCCAGAAGCAGAGCAGGATGAGACCTGTTTATACTACTGAAAGGGGTAGTAAAAACCAAGCCAGATTCTAAGCCATGTTTCCATTTTGTGTATGAGAATCAAAATGACCTTTGTAAATATAGAGATGTATCTCAAGATACAGATTATCAGAAATGTGATACAAGCTACGGAAAGCCTTTACAAGTTCTGCAACAAGCACATTATTGGAGCTTTGCTGTTTGCACAGGTTTATCTCTAATGTTTTGTCACATGTAACACTTGATGAGAGTGAAATGTCCTTTGATAAAATGATGTTTGTTTATTTTGGGTATTTCTTTTAGAGGTGGGTTTTAAGATGCAGGCTTAGTAGCTTTTGCTTGGGAAATACCAGTTTTGGAGATGCTTTCTGGGGGCCAAAATCAGAAAGAAAGCTTTGTGAGGTGACTGAAGATGAAGCCACTTGGGTTGCTTGGTCTCTCTGCAGAGGGAGGGTAATGGATCGGCTACCCTGTATTGAATGCTTCCTTCATTCCCTGTCCTTTTTGTATTTTAAAATAAAACAGATTTTACAAAGATGCCATGCATTCTCAAGGCTCTCTCCTTCAAAGAAAATGAAGCCCAATTGTGTTACTTCTAGAAATGTCTTTTTAAAAATGTATGTTGTTCAGAGTCCACCTTTCTTACTGGGACTCCAGGAGGATGGCCAGAGTAAGTCAATACAATCAATAGGATGGGACATTAATCAGTAGGATTAGGATTGTAGAACTAACCAGAAATCTAAAAGCAAGAACTGAAGCAAAGCATGAGTATTTACATGACACATTAAACAATGCAAGATTACACAGTGAGATCCTACTTACAGTGAGCTATGTACAGTGGTCCCTGATCATTTATCCAAGTTACTTCATGAATCATTTTGTACAGTGCCACCCAACTGCCTGTATAGAAAAGCCCACTTGAATAATTCAGTTTTGCACAGTTTGTGGAAAGCCAGGAGAGTGGGATACTGCTGTTCAGGGGCGGGGCTTCCCAAAATCGGGGATCTCCTGGCCCCACCGGGGGAATGGCAACCCTATGGAAAATGCATGCGTATGAACAGTTGTTAATTTTGTCCATTTGCAGGTTGGCATCTGCAGAAGGCCCTGCTCAGGTGAGCAAAGTTCTCTTGGTGGAGCATAGAGGAGGAAGCAGTCTCACAGATATGAGGGTTTGAGGCCATGAAGGGCTTCGTACAGGAGAGCCAATACCTTAAATTGAGCTCAGTAACTGATGGGCAGCCAGTGGAATGACTGCAGAATGAGAGTAATACGCATGCTCTGTCTAGCTCCCGATAATCGCCCAGGTGCAGCATTCTGGACCTGCTGGAGCTTCTAAGCTGATTTTGAGGGGAGACCAATGTACACTGCATTACAGTAGTCTAGTCTTGATGTTACTGTGAAGTGGGTCTAGGTGGCCAGATCAGCTGTGTCAATGTAAGTGGCCATCTAACAGGCCAGGCTGAGTTGGAAGAAAGCCTTTTTTGTAGCTGTATTAACTTGCCGCTTCAGCAATTACGTGGAGCCCAGTATAACCCCAAGGCTCTTAACTGAGTCAGCCTTATATACTTGGGGAAGTGCCTGTTATGTCCTAATGGCGACCATGCACGCGGTCAGAGAAACGCACGTGGCCGGGCTGGCTACCGGAGCTTCCCTTTGGGAGACAACAGCCCGGGTGAATTGTAAATCAGACCAATTGGCCACCCAAGATCCGCCAGGGGACTTATGCCGTAGGGTCACCTGTAATTAACCCTGTCAGGGAGATTGGACGAGGCTGAGGGTGTGGTTTAGATGGACATTTAAGCAGACCCCCTGAGCCCCATTCTCCAGTTGTGATTTGTACCATCAATAAACTTATGAGCTGATTTCACTGCAATGCGTCTCTGGACCCAGTACTTTATAGTGCCTATGTGTTTAAAAGGGAAGTGAATGGTAATCATGTCAGGAGTTAGAAATGCTAGGACACCCAGGAATTCTTCTGCAGAAACCCCACTGAAATATGCTCAACTTGGTCTTATACACAAGAGCTTTTCATGCTCATAGATGCATCCATAGGATTTAATGAAGGAATTGTTTCAGGTTTTACTTACATTTAAGGATGCTTTGAGATTTCATAAACTGAAGCTTGCCAAAATAGGTGTGGTGAGAGCAGAGAAACCGAAATACACCTTTGCTCTTCTCATTTGGTCACACTACTGTTTACTCCAATTGATTTCAGCAACTTCCATGGGTTTTGTTCCTGTACATCTGTCAGGAACCTGGATAAAGTGTGTGTGCACACATGAAAGCTCATCCCTTGAATAAACCTTGGCTGGTCTTAAAGGTGCCACTGGACTCTAAATTTGTTCTACTGCTTCAGACTAACACAGCTGACCAATTGAACCTGGATACTGTTCATAGTATAGGACCAGAGGCATGAAGCAGGGCCAAGATCAGACCAGAGAAATCCAGAGAGCAAGGGCAAACTTGAGAAGAGGAATCTAAAGAAGTCAAGGTCAAGTTCCAAGAGGTCAACTGGTTTAAGCTCAGGAAGGGAGCAGGTAAGCTATGCTCAGACCGGACCAAGTCCTCGCTTGCTCAAACACTTTTGAGAGTGGAGACGTTTCTTGCAAGCCCAGGTTTTACAGGACATGAGGTTTTGTGATTGCCTTCTTAGATCAAGTGATCCTGGCCAAGTGATCTCGGACCAGGGAAGAAAATGCAACATTTGTTATATGCAGGCTACAGCAGCTAGCCCCATGGTAAGGTGCTGGGCCTGAAATGGTAGGAGCCTTGGATCAGTTCCCACCCAGACACCTTACAGCTTGCAAGATGTCATCATAATCAGCTGTAAGGTGTCTGGGTGGGAACATCATAATCAGTGTAATGACATCATCAACAGAATCACACACCAAAAAAAGAGAGATGGGCTTGCCACGAGGAGGAGGTGTGGCCTGAGAAGATTCCATTGCCACAGAGCCCCGGTGTTAGTTGGGGGTGGGGGAGAGAGTTAGGTTTCAGTTGGTTGCTGGAGGCTGGCTTGAAGAAACCACCATTGGTTTGATCCCTTATCCTCTTCAAAGGGAGAGATGATGTAATGGATGCAGTTAAAGACATTAGTGCTTATGTTTCCTTGTGTCCTTTTTTGTGGCTTCCCTACCTTACATTATATGAAATTATTGGACTTTTCCCCTCCTCACTTCTGTGTGGAGTTTGTCCCACTTGGCTGTTCAGGGAGGCTATAGAGAGAGGGAACCTGGGGAAGCAGCAATTCTTCTGGCACAAGTCACAGGAAGGGAGGAGATCCCTCCTATAAGTAAAAAAACCCCTTGCTAGTGGCAGGTGGCTTTGCCATCCCTGGAGCCTGAAGGGGTGGCAATTTCAAGGGTCCCAGGGTGGGCCCTACCCCTCACTAGGCACAATGAGAGGCTGTGGACCAGTCTACACTGTCAGAGTAAGGTTGTTACAGGACTCAAGGAAGAAGGAAAGTGGCATTAAGCAGAAGCCAGAGGGAAGAAAAAGGTATAAAACAGTATGAAAATGATGTTATTATTATGCACATTAGCAGAAATTACTAAAACTATGTTTTTTGACTATAGCCAGGAAGAGCATTTTGTCAGTAATTTGTCAAGCTGTTTCAAATGTGCTAATTTGGAAATGCAGACTGAAATTACAGCAGATTCAGAAAAGAAGAAGAGTAGGTTTATATACCCTGCTTTCCTCTACCTTAAGGAGTCTCAAAACAGGCACCTTGTGAGGAATGCTCCCTCTAAGCTGTGGAGTCCTGTGAGCAAAAATTCTATTTTGTGAGCTACTACTGGCATTAAAGTTGTGAGCGAGCGATTTGGCTACTGCATAAATTAGTTTGCTCTGGAGCCATCCTTCCTGAGCTAAGGCAAAATGTGTGAGCTGGAGGCTAAAAACACTAACTCAGCTTAGAGGGAATAATGCTTGTGAGTAGGTGGGTCTGAGAGAGGTCTGAGAGAACTGTGACCAGCCCAAGGTCACCTAGCAGACTTCAGCTGATCCATTGCTGTTGCTGTTCCCTTCTGGATTTAAAAAGCATGATCAGCCAGCAGCATCTGTCTGTTGTGCCCCAGTCATCTTCATTCTGTCCCCCACCCCTTACTGCGTGTTTCTTTGATACCTGTGAAAGTCCGATCCTTTTGGGCTGAGCTGGTTTCAAACTGGATTTTCTGTTGTCGGATCCCTCTGTTGTGAACCCAAGCCAGCAGGTCTGACCGGTCTCTTGTTTTCCTGGCCACCATTTTTAAACACTAGTAAGCGATGTGCGCATAACCGCACCTCCACACCAGGGCTGAGGGGAGGGACAGGCTGCTACTGTGTTTTTGGTATGCCTCCTCTGTAAACAATTTGTCCCATCAGGGGGAAAGGGCTTTGGGCAGCTTCGTTATTCTCTTGTAAACACAAGAGCCCAGATAGACATGTCAGTCAGGAGTAGTGGCTACAATTCTCCCTGCTTCCCTCCTCAACACCTTCACATTCTGTTGCTTCAATATGCAAACAAGGCTGTTTAGCTGAGAGCTGAGACTTTGCTACTGAGCTCCCCACACTAACCCTGAAGTAAAAAGGTTCTGTTTCACAGTTGCTCAGAGACTGGTTCCTGTGGTATTGCTCAGGTATTGGAAAATACTTTTCTTTCAAAACCAAGGTGTGTGTGTGGGGGAATGCTGGCTGGAAAGTCCTGAGCATTTCCCTCCCGTTTTCTTCAATGCAGGAGAAAGGGCCTCTGCAAGCTGGGCTGTGAAGCTGAGGGGAGGGACAGGCTGCCGCTGTGTTTTGACCCATCTCCTCTTTAAACAATTTGTCCTGTCAGGGGAAAGGGCCTCCACACCCGGGCCATGAATCTGAGGGAAGAGACAGGCTGCTGCTGTGTTTTTGGTTGCCGTCTGGTTGATCAACCACAGACATCTGATCGCAGCTTTCTGTGATGAATTAAATTAGACACACAGCCAGGCTGCCAGACCATGCTAAGCTCGCCCTCTGATAGCAGCCTTTATGATAGGGTTGCCAGCCTCCAGGTGGGGCCTGGGGATCTCCCGCTTTTACAACTGATCCCCAGCTGACAGAGATCAGCTCCCCTGGAGAAAATGGCTGCTTTGGAGGTGGACTCTATGGCATTGTGCCATGCTGAGGCCCCTCCCCAAACCCCACCCTCTCCTGGCTCCACCCCCAAAGTCCCCAGGTATTTTCCAAGCAAGACCTGGCAACCCTACTTTATGAGGAAGAATGAGGAATCAGACACAGTTGTCCAGATTAGAGTCTGCTGCTTCTAACCACTACACCACACTGGCCCTTGTTTTAAAACCAGATGCAAAGAGAACTTCAGTTCTTAGATGGGCATGTGCCTTCCTGGAAGCGATTCCCTTTGACCCACCCAATCTGTCACATTCTGCAGTTTTATAGACATCTGATTTATAGCATACAACTAGGTGACTTTCTACTTCCAGATCTTTGTCTTCTACCTTAGTCATGCAGAAAAAGTAATTTCATTTCCAGTTCAGTTTAACTGTAATTAAGCTTCCACTGATCGGGCCTTTTGACAATAACTACATTACAGTGGTTCCTTTTTGTTCCAGTGTTCAGTTCATCAGTTTGTACAAATGTAATATTGTGCCTTATACAGCAACATATTCTACTGTTGGGAAAATAGACCTTTAATTAACCTTCAGAGATTGCCTATACTATTGAGAACAAAATGGCAGGCACGACAATGATGTATAATTTTAGGAACCTTTACAGAACACAGCAGATCATGAAGAGAAAATCACTTCCATTGGGAAGCCTCCAGGTGCATCAATTGCTTCTGTGACAAGATGACATTTGAGAGCATGTCTAAAGTCTGAATATTCTCTTTGCAAATATTCTTATGTGGTGGGTCTCTACCGACAGTCACTGAACACTGCAAACTCTGCCTGATTTACATCCATCCCTTGGAACCCCAAATAATCTTTTGCAGTGGAGAAATTAGTCTTTGATTGGAAAGTCAAGACTGCTGTTTGATTTGGTGGTTTCTTTCAGTCCTAAACCTGGAAAAACAAATCTGGCACTTGACACCATTTTTCATTCTTTGGGTCTGAATCATTTTTTTACAAACTCTTGACAGACTGTCCCTCAAGCTGATGTTGATGTAGTGCCTGCTCCCTGCAAACCATGGTTTGCAAACAGGGCTGCCAAGTTGGCCCAGGGGGCAGGGAATCCCCCGCTAAAGGGGTCCATAATCTGCCGGCCCAGATTCG
Organism: Lepidodactylus listeri; assembly: GCA_029233225.1. Lineage (NCBI taxonomy): Eukaryota > Metazoa > Chordata > Lepidosauria > Squamata > Gekkonidae > Lepidodactylus > Lepidodactylus listeri. The sequence goes on from JARCFY010000009.1 coordinate 29,574,528, forward strand.
GCCGGTGGGGGGAACCCCACCCTCGAACTGGCTCAATCCGGCTGGCTGCCCCAGGGTGATGATGTCACCCGGAAGTGACATCATCACACTGGGCATGTTGCCGGGGCGACGCTCTAGCAATTGCCCCAAAACTCTATGGTACGATAGAGTTTTTGTGTGATTGCCAGAGCGTTGCCCTGGCAACGTGCCCAGTGTGATGACATCACTTCCGGGTGACATCATCACAGCGTGCGCGTGCTTTGCATGCACACATAACTCTCAGACCGGGAACAGGAGTCCCCCGCCGTTAAAAAGGTAAGGCTTGGCAACCCTATTTGCAAACTGGGAGCCATTTTTGAGAAGGTGAGCTCCAAGAACATAATGGACTATGAGTGGAGAGTCCAGATCCCCACTTAATCATGATGCTCATTTTCTAACCTTGGAACAGTCACCTGCTGTTACATTAGCCTGCCTCACAGTGTTGTTGTGAATGACACCTTTCCATTTTGTTGTAAATCTTTCATACTTATCTATCCTGAATGCTCAGGCGGACAAGATTCCTTAAACCCTTTGTAGTAAGGGTCAATTAACTTGCAGCAAGAGAGTTAATTGCTCTGATTGTACAGAAAGTAAAGTAATCTCTGGAAGTGAGTAATTATTTTCAGAGGACTCAACCCCCCCATAGGAAAGTCGCTGGCTACCTTTCCTTCAGGATAGCTTCACAGGCTGTAGATGCCAAGTATGTTATGATGCCATAAACGAAGCCACTCCTCTGTCTCCAAAGCTCTCTGTTTTGGCTGCCAAATAGCAAATATCACTCTTTCACAAGAGGATTCTGGAGTACAAAAGGGAGGGGAGCACAGCCAGTTATTTGACAGTCCTGGAAAGCACCCATATTTCCAGATACAGTGAGGACTGATTCCATATTACACAAGCCATGTGGAAACTGCTGGGAGTATTTCCATGTGGCACCAGCTCTGTGTAGTTATCATAACACACAGTAGCCCCTTATCCCACAAGTCAGTGCCTCTCTATGGACAATCCCCAAAGGTATGTAATGCTGGCATAGAGACCATCTGTGCAACAGGTCTGATCCATATAGAATGTGAAAAGAACAAGTGTCCAGTAGCACTTTAAAGATTAACAAAATATGTGGCAGGGTCCTGAGTCACTGCTCACTTCTTCATAGGGTTGCCACGTCTCTGCTGGAAAATATCTGGAGACTTTGGGGGTGGAGCCAGGAGAAGGTGGGGTTTGGGGAGGGGAGGGGCCTCAGCATGGTACAGTGTCATAGAGTACACCCTTCAAAGCAGCCATTTTCTCCAGGGAAGCTGATCTCTGTCAGCTGGAGATCAGTTGTAAAAGTGGGAGATCCCCAGGCCCCACCTGGAGGCTGGCAACCCTACTTCTTCATATATAGCTAGAATGGGAGTCCATCTTTCCTATCTATTGGAAAGTGTAGTGATTTCAGATGCCTAATGACATTAGCAGGCAAATGACAATAGTAAGTGAATGACAATAGCAGGCGTGAGTGGATTTAGGTGAGATATGCTGAGGGGTAATAGGCGTGGAGAAATCAGCATTGGTAATGAGAGAAGAAACTTAGGTCTCAGTTCAGTCCAGGAAGATGCATTGTCTTGAGCTTCATTATCTATTGCAATTCAGCAGTCGCTTTTAAATCTCCCTTTGAAATTCCTTTGTAAGAGAACCGCTACTTTTAGGTCATCAACTGAATGTCCTGGAAGGTTAAAATGTTCCCCTACTATTTTTTGAATGTTGTGGTTCCTAATGAACAAAGTTTGAGTCCAGTGGCACCTTTAAGACCAACAAAGTTTTAGGTAGTTCCTAATGTCAGACTTATGTCTATTAATTCTTTATCAAATGTAGAGGGTGGAAGGGCTTTGTTGAAACGTGATGGCATAAATCTCATTAGAGGATGAGAAGGAATATGAACCTGAGATGGTATGGCTGATGTTGCTGGATCTATATGAGAGCAGTGCTGGCATCTTAGTTTGTTGCAGGCCTTGGTAGCAGAGTCCATTGTACTGTTAAGTAGTTTGTCATTGCAGGTGAGAAGTTGTTTTAGGTTAGCAGGCTGTCTGTAAGCAAGAAAAGGTCATACAGCCGCCCCCCCCCCCCCCCCCCAGTGCCTGTGTAAGGAAAGTGTCACTATCCAGGATGGGTTGTAGGTCATTAATAATGTGTTGAACTGGCTTGAACTGTGAGCTGTAGGTGACTACCAGTGGTGTTCTGTTCTTATTCTCCTTGGGCTTGTCTTGTAGCAAGCTGTCCCTGGGTATCATTCTGGCTTTTCCAAACATCTTTCTCATCGTATCAGGAGGATACTGTAGTTGCAAAAAATGCCTGTTGCAGATCCTTCAAGTGAGTATCTCTGTCTGAGGGGTTGGAATAGATGCGACTCTAGTGCAGGGCTTGGCTGTACACAATGGATTGTTTGATGTGAGTCTCACATGTTGTTGAACACTATGCAAAAGTGTTTTGATCACCTCTGTGCAGCTCACTGTAGGAGTAATTGAGTTGGCTCTGACTGCTGTTGGTAGCAGCTCAGCAGCAAAACTGTTACAAGGTCACGCATACAAAGCTGAGGGGCGTAGAACAAGTACATCATGACTCAAATTAATGTTGTGTTATTATTACGCTTGTCATTTATGTATTTACCTATTTACCAAAACAACTGCCATGAAAGTGTAAGGCGTGATATGGACTGATCATTACCTTGTGAAGGTCGGTTTGAGATTTGCCTCCTCCCTCTACAGGGGTGGCGAGTTTATGCATGCTCACCCACGGAGACTCATCGATCCAGTCGGATTCCAGAATGCTCATCGGATTTGTCTGGCTCTGCCGGCAGCTCTCTTGATGAACTCACTGATGCCTGGAATCTGGGCCTTCAGGAGGCCATTGATGAGTTGCCCCCCCAGCACTCTCTTTGCCCTGTATTACCTTGGCTCCCTGGTATACAGATGAATTAAGGACAGTTAAAAGGGGACTTAGATGGCCAGAGTGGTGCTGGCAATGTGATGAAGCAACGAGAGCCCTTTATAGAGCCCGTTTGAAGGCCTATGATGTGTGGGGTTGCCAGCCTCCAGGTGGGGCCTGGGGATCTCCCGCTTTTACAACTGATCTCTACCTGACTGAGATCAGCTCCCCTGGAGAAAATGGCTGCTTTGGAGGGTGGACTCCAGGGCATTATACCCCACTGAGGTCCCTCCCCTTCCCAAACCCCACCTTCTCCCGGATCCACCCCCAAAGTCTCCAGGTATTTTCCAACCCAGAGTTGGCAACCCTAATGAAGTGGCAAGTGAAGGCAGCAAAGCGCTCTTACTTTTCTTCCTCCATTGCATCTGTGGCATTGCATCCAGCTCAATTGTTTAGAGTTATTCGGCAACTGACCACCCCTTTGGTGCTCCAAAAGTAGATGATAATTTGACTATTAGCTGTGACACATTTTAGATGTTCTTTTCAGATAAAGCCTAGCTCCTTCGCCAAGACTTGGCTGCTGGATTTGGAGTCTGTAAGAATCTCGGGGCCCTGTGTGCACAATCGGGCCCATTTTTGGACTCCTTCAGCCCACCCTCCCAGGAGATGTTGACAGGATCCTACTGGCTATGCGGCCTACTACTTGCTCCTTCGATCCCTGCCCTTCCTGATTGGTGAAAGCCTTGGGAGACAGTATAAATCTCTCGTTGTCCCAGGGCTCTTTCCCTAGCTCCCTCAAGGAGGCAGTGGTGACATCCCTCCTGAAAAAGTCATTGTTAGATGAGAGGGACCTAGCCAAGTACCACCCAGTATCTGATCTGGGAAAGGTGATTGAGCAAGCAGTGGCTGAAAAGCTCCAGGAATTCCTGGATGAGACATTTGCCCTAGATCCCTTCCAATCCAGTTTCTGGCTGGGGTTTGGGACTGAGACAGCTCTGGTTGCTACGGTTGATAATCTCTGGTTACACCTTGATGGAGGTGGGATGGCACTACTGATCCTGTTGGATCTGTCTGCTGCCTTTGACACAGTAGTCCATTTAGTCCTGGTCAACCACCTAGCCTCCCAAGGTGTGAGGGGTACGGCCTTGAGGTGGCTCTCCTCATTCCTACAGGGTCAGTCCCAGAGGGTAACCATGGGTGGAGAGAGGTCATCACTGTGAGCCCTGACCTGTGGAGTTCCACAGGGATCGATTCTCTCCCCAATGTTATGTAACATCTATATGTACCCTCTGGTGGAGATTGTCAGGAGGTTTAGAGCTTGTCTCTTATTTGAGGAGAGACAAGTAGCCAGAATTCTGGTCTTGGCCTTTTGCCTGGATGCAGTGGTGGAATGGCTAGGTGAGAGTTGGTTGAAGCTAAATTAAATCTAAGACAGAGATTATGTGGCTGGGGAAGCCCAGACCACTAGGGTCCATCTTTCTACAGTTGACTTTGTCAGGAATTTGGGAGTATGGCTCAATTCTTTGCTCTCCATGGACAAACATGAGTCCTTGGTGACAAGGTCTGCATTTTACCATCTATGCTGGGCCCACAAGCTGGCTCTCTACCTGTCTCCAGAGGACCTTGCCAATGTAATTCACTCTACAGCCACCTTGATACTGGATTACTGTAATGCGCTCTATGTAGGGCTGCCTTTGAAGACACTTTGGAAACTGCAAGTAGTCCAGAATGCTGCAAGTGGTCCAGTCCAGTGTCCTGGTCAGCACATATAGCACCTATCCCACGGCAGCTGTACTGGCTCCTTATTAGTTTCTGGTGCCAATTCAAAGTGTTGGTACTTACCTTGAAAGCCCTAAATAGCCTGGGATCCTCATAACTTCGGGACTTCCTCTCCCGGCATGATTCTCCCCATCTCCTCTGATTTTCATCTCAAAATAAGTCCCCAGTCCATCAGCTGCCTGCCTTGTGTCAACAAGGGCAAGGGCCTTCTCAGTTGTGGCCCCTGTCCTGTGAAATATCAGCTGACCAAAGAGGCACATGCCTTGCGGGACCTCCCTAGGTTCTGCAGGGCATGCAAGGCTGCTCTTTTCCAGGCAGCCTTTGGGTGATTGTGATCCACCAGGCAGCTGATATTCTTCAGCTGTACCTTCACCATCTACACATCCTACACTGCTTGATAGTGGATAGATCTTAATGGGGATAGATTTTTAATAGTTTTATATTTTAAAGATTATTTATCCTGGAGGGAGTGGGATATAAATTTGGTAAATAAATATTCTTGCCTCGAGTACAATATTAGCTAGTTTTGGCTCTGCTGAGCAGAACCTGCAGCATCTGGAAATTCCTTTGCTTTCCAGAAGATGGCAGCTGCCAAAGGGTAGGGCCTATGGGTCCCAGACCCATAGTTACAGTGGGGCATCTTGGGGCCTAGCCCCCTGATGTACTGCCAAGGCCCCCCAACTTCCAATCTTTAATTTTATTTGTGACGCTCTCTTGGGGATGTGTGGGGGTGTTTGAGCAGGGTGCCCCCTGATTTATTTAAAGGCACCCTGATTAAAATCCTGGCTATGGGTCCCATCCTTTGTGCAGCAGATTGGTTGTCAGTTGACTGAGGGCATCAAGGACCTGCATACCTTTAGCTATACTTGCAGGTTCAAGGCTAGCATACATATCTGTTTTAGAGAACATTTTGCAAATAACCAGCATGGGAAGAGCAGACTCTGCTGCTTCTAATGCAGAAGATGCTCCTGCAAACAGGACTGAAGGCAAAGGATGCTGTGCAATGTTAGCAATATTCATCAGCAAGTCCCTTGAAGGGCTTGGGATAATGAGAGCCAGTTGAGTCTTCTGGTGTTTCCTGTCCATTGGGCAAGGGAGCATCTGTCACATCTGCTTTGGAAGGAACTTCTGCAATTTAGATTGCTTAGCAGATGACCAGCAGCAGAAAAAACAAGAGTGATGCCATCCCTTCAGCTATGTTCAGGGCCATTCCTGTTACCCAGGGCTGGACTTAATTCGATCCATTTTTCCTGCAACAATGGAATGAATACACAGTTCTCTAGTTATGCTGATCAGCCCACCGCAAGGGCCAGGGGCCAGTGTGTGCACAGTGTCAAGGGCATAGACTTTCCAATTTCCGGGGGGGGGGGGGGGGATGGGATGCTGGGGCTGGGCCAGAGGCATTGCTATGCTAGATCCTTAAAAGAACTGAGGCCTAGTGACATCATAGGCCATTGTCACTATCGATAGAGATGGAGCCATGTGAGATTTAGGAAGGGGCTCCCCAGAAATTTGGGGGGGCTGGGAAATTTGGGGGGGGGGCTAAACCCAGGAAAAGGTGGGAGTTGGCCAGTGGTTATAGTGGTATCTCAGCGGTCTCCTGCTGTGTCCTTTTACATTCACTTTTAGAATAGTCACTTTAAGATCTGCAGATATACATACCATGTGCATAAGACAAACAAATGGTCACAAATTTGAAAGTAAGGAGGGCAACACAGAAAAGTCTGCAGGGGAACATTTTAAAAGTTTTCCTGGGCATTCATTTATAGGAGTCTTGTTTCTGCCTTATTCATAAGGTGACTTTGTACTGAAATTTATGAAATTATGGCATCACAGATGCCTTTGTTTAGTAAATGCAGGGCTGGAGTCTCTGAGTCAGAATACCAAACAGTTGCTGTGCATTCAATTTCTGAGCAATGTACAGAGCAATCTTCTTCTCACTTCAAACTCATCCTACAAGTGAGTACAAGTCCCATTTAGATGCTGAATGGCAATAGCCAGCTTGATCGGATTGATTGTGATATGCAGAGGGGTAGAAGGAGTAGAGATATCAGCACTGGTAATGAAACAGGAAACCTAGGTCTCAGTTTGGTACAAGAAGATTCAGTCCAGGAGATGCAAAAAATAAATGGAAATAAGTCTGAAGAAGTGAGCAGTGACTCATAAAAGCACATACCCAACCATAATTTGTTAGTCTTTAAAGGTGCTACTGGGCTCTTACTTTTCTACTGCTATTACAAACCACAACGTTCAAAAACCAGTGGGGGGACATTTTAACCTTCCAGGACATTCAATTGATGACTTAAGAGTAGCAGTTCTCTTACAAAGGAATTTCAAAGGGAGATTAGAAAGAGAGACTGCTGAATTGCAACAGATAATGAAGCCCATGACAATGCAAACTCCTGGACTGAACTGAGACCTAGTTTGTTCCTCTCCTTAACAATGCCTGCTGTTGTCATATGGCACCTGAAATCACTTCACTCTCCAAGATATAAGGACAGATGAACTCCCATTCTAGCTGTATCTGAAGAAGTGAGCAGTGACTCATGAAAGCTCCTACCCTGAGAGAAACTTTGTTAGTCTTTTAGGTGCTGCTGGACTTTTGCTCCCTTTCACTAATAAGGAATGCAAGCTGTACGGTTAGGTTTCTTCTCTCCCCTCCCTCCTGGTCTGTTAGAAATGGAAAAGGGAATCCATCTCTCTCTCCCTCTGGCATGCTCTCTGTAGCATTCCCCCCCCCCCCCCCCCGCAAGAGTCTGCAGGGAAAAACAGCTGGAAGAAACATTGCTGGCACTCTCACCCTCTCTTTCTTTGGCATGCTCTCTTTAGCTTTTCCACTCCATGCCCTTGGGACTCCATTCTGAGTAAACACCTGGACTGGATGGCACAGGGCATCCCTCAGGGCTCCCCCACTTCAAACTTGGCTCCCTGGCCTCCTTCCCTGCTCCAGGAGGAATGAGATTCCCCTTGAGCCCAGCCTCAGCTCAGACCGCTCCAGCCCTTCCTCTCTGACAAAGGGCAGCATTGCCAAAGAGCCTGGGCAACCGCTGGCTGGGCGTCCATCCATCCTTCCTCCTTCCTTCCAGCTTGGGGGTCGAGAAGAAGGTGAAGATGCCCACAAAAGTCTGGGAAGAGCCCTCTGCCCCAAGTTGAGGCGCAGCAGCAGCTCCCCGTTTTCAGCAGGGGGCTCCTGCAGCCAAGCCAAGGCCCCCCCCCGAGACAGGAGGCAGCTGTGCCCTGGAGGTGCCTCCCGTTTTCGGCTTGACCACCATGTCCCTGTTGCTGGACCGGCTGCTCCGCTCCCAAGTGTCTTCCTGCTGCGGCAGAGTGGTCCATCAGGTTTGGAACCCCACCCAGCCCCTGGAACTGTGCCCCCAAAGAGGGTCATTGGGTGAGTGGCAGCAGCCTGACGGGTAGCCTGGGGGAGGATCAGCCCCCCTTGGAAAATTTCGGGGGTGGCCTACGCCCCCAAGCCCCCCTGAAGTCTATGCCTATGCACAGTGCGCTGAGTGGCATGAGCCTCAGGCTGGTGTTCAAAAACTGTACAAGCTGTGCACATTGAAGGCAGCAGGATTGCACCCACTGACCATGCCTCAAGATATTCGCACGTGCAACTAAATATCTACAGTGTGCCGACACATTCTATTTTTATTATTTAGAATATTTACAGCTGGCTGTTCTTCTCAAGATATGTACATGTATAGGATTTGTACATGCAATGGGACTCACAAGATCCCAGTGCCACAGGCAAAGCCTAAGTCACATACAACTTGTACATGGATATGACTTCTGATGGTCACCTGTATGCATGGTTATCTATGTGTACAATCCTGCTCTCCTCTATCCATGCAGAGTACACACACTTTTGAACATGGGAATTGGGTTATCATCAGCACGGCTTGTCTTTCACTTGGTGATGTATACTTGTGGGCTGCTTCCTGTGCCTGGCTTTCAACATTACATCCTTCGATGATAACTTCTGAAGGAGCCCAGAATAACTCCCACCTTCCAAAGTGAGTTTCATACCTGCCTCTGTTTTCTACAGTGACACTCTTTTTCAGGAAGACCCTATCACCTGCCAACAGTGTAATTAAAGATCTGGCTAGCGGTGCCAAGCAGGTTTGCCTCAAAATTCAGATCTCATGTTAAAAATTGAACATTCTGCCTCTGTCATGACATATATTGTTAGAATCCACTCAGCTCTCTCTAATATTGAAGCTGGTGACACGGGGAATGCAACCTCCCTTCTAATAACGAAAGGTGATACCAGGGCTTGAATTATCACCAAGCCTGAAAAAATGAGTCAGCAGTGTTGAGGGTTTTCTTTTCAGCGTTGTTACGCACATTATTAAAATGAGAGTTCTGGAGAGGGCTTGGGTTACAAAAGGAATTCCAATTAGAGATGCTAATAAGCAAAAAAAGGCACTTAACATGTCTGTTATTAGCCAAGGTGCGGGAGCTGCTTTTCCCCTGATTTCTGCATGCTCTGGTAAGGTGAGCAATCTCCCATCCCAAAGAAGCTGGTTCGTAGCTCATTATGCTGTGGTGCAATTTTGTGGCAGCCTCCAGTTTGAATGAGGCACAAAATTAGAGGCTGCAGCAGTATTCCTTGTGCAGGGCACCCAATAGCCACTGAAGCCTGCATTGCTTCTCTGCAGTGGACATTTGCTGTACATTCCCTATCCACTCAAGACACAATAATATGGAATTCACTAGACACAATTGGGAGTCAAGGAGGAATTTTGTGGGCCTCCTTCAGATGGGTGTGAAAGGGTGCCTTTTTTGCCTGCTTCTCCTTGTTCTGGGTTGGAGGATATATTAGGCCTGGTTAGTATTACCAGACCTCCCAGGGGAGGCAGGAGTCCTCCATTGCCAGATCCTGCTTCCCAGCTGCTGATCAGCTGGCCAACAAGATATTCTTGCCAATCTCCAGGTTGGGGTGGGGTTTTCCCTGCTTTGGGGATCTTCAGCCCACTGCTGGCCAGCTGGCTGGCAGTGGACTCCCCACCCCTAAACAGGGATGTCCTGGTGTGATGTCCCCAATGTGATGACATCACCTGGAAGTGACATCATCATGTTAGGGATGCTGCAGGGGATGCTCTGGTTTGAGGGCAAAACTCTATGGTAAATTTACCTACAAACCATAAAGGTTTGTCCTCAAACTAGAGCCTTGCTGGTGTGCTGACATCTCTTCTGGGTGACATCATCACATTGGGGATATCCTGGAACGCCCCCCAAATCGCCCCACCAGAGTGATGAGGGGACCTGGCAATAGGGTTGCCAAGTCTAACTTACCTTATAGCAGGGAGGCTTCTGGTTCTCTTTGGGAGGCTTCTGGTGCATGCGCTGCGATGACATCACCCGGAAGTGATGTCATCACGTCAGGCACGTTGGGGCGGGACCTCTAGAATTTGAGGGAAAATCATAGCGATAGAGCGTCCCCCCCCCCGAAACGTGCCCGATGTGATGACATCACCTCTGGGTGACATCATCATGCTGGGCACGTCTCCACAGCCTGGCAATTTGGGGGTGGGGTTCCCCTGGCGGCCCAATCTGGGCTGGTGGGGAGTGGGCCGATCAAGTGGGGGGTTCCCTGCCCCCTGGGAAGACTTATCAACCCTACCTGGCAACTCTACAGCAAGGGGACTTATCAATAGAAAGAGGAAGGACCAGGCCACATTGCCAGCTTCTCAGAAGAAGTGATCTCATCACACTAGTGACTTTGCTGTGGTATTTGAGCAAGAACTCTGTCATAGAAGCTGGTCTTACCATAGAGTTTTTGCCCAAATACCAGCTCGTAACCCAGAAATTGCTAGCATGATGACATCACTTCTTGTGCAACTCTGGCAACATGGCCTGGGCCTTTCTCCTGGTAAGTCCCCCCCATCTCCTGCCAGTTACCAAGAGGGACCTGGCAGCCCTAGGCCTGGTCTTTAGGTTAGTTAGGCCTTAAGTAGGTACTTTGTAATGAACCTTGTACAAGGAATGGTGAGCTTGGGTGGGTGAGGAACTCAGGTGAGTGACAGGCTGTTGAGAATTTTTGGTTATGATGGACACATAGAATGAAGTGGGGAAAATAATGGCATTTGCTGGGGGTTAAAGAAAAAGAGAGAGAAAGAGGGAAAGAGGCAAGTGGACAGGGGAAAGGAGCTTGAAAAGAAGATTTAAAGTTTCATCTCAGTGGGAGGAAAAATACTGACACTTAGAAGGAAGTGACTAGCATTTCTTTGTAGAAGAACATTTGGAAGCTTCCTGGGAAGGAATCTTTGGATCTATGGCTGACTTAAGACTGTTGCCAAAGAAAGGCCCTTAGAAATTAGGTCTATTAGAGATGCAATATAAAACTAGTGTCTGATTCTGCTTCGCCAAAGAGATCTTTTCATAATGTCTTTCTACAATGTTTCTATTAATTGAATCTGACATTGATGCTTCTCTGTCATGTACTTTTGTTTCCTTTGTAGTGCTCGCCTAGCCAGATGCTTTATTGCCCCCTCCTTTTGATTCCCAATTGCTTGTCTGCTTAGTGTTACAATTCAGGTGGGAATGTAGGTTCCCACATACCAGAATGTCATATAGTACAAAGCTATCTCTTCCTTCACTCCCTGGTGTGTCCTCCCCCTTTGCTCGCATTGCTATCTGTTAAAAGTAGCCTTGGGAATTGTTTTATTGTTTGCTCCGTCCTGTTTTGCTGGGGACCTGGCACCACTGGGTCACACAGTTCGGGCTGGGAATTTTTATGTTCTTTCACCCCTGGTGACAAAAGGTGAATTGCTTTCCCGCATTTTTCTCTGAATGCTGATTGGTGATCAATGTTTAGACTTTCATGTTTGCAGGTATAATAGTTCCCTGCCCTCTGTATATGGTATCACTAACAAACATCGAGACCGGTACCAGTATTTGAAATAAAGGACTGTGTTTTAATTAACAAAGGCCTGATCATTTGCTGATAGCACAGAAGCCTCATAACTAGCAGGAATGAAAAGACTGGCATTTTGGGGTGGGGGGAAGTTGCAATAGCAGTTGCCTAGATGTTAACTTCTCTTTGCCTGTCTGTATGTGTGTAAGGGCGCGAGTGTTAGGACACAAACATTTATGACAAAGATAACAGACTGCCATCAATCTGTAAGAAGATATATTACATGCATGCTTGCATGGCTACAGTTCGGATTGGGACCAGACAGGGAATGTAGAGGGCATCCAACCTTTAAATCCATGCTCAACTTTGCAAATCAAAAGTGAGCATTCCATGGGCGGTTATTAACATTTCAATGGGGAAAAGACAGGCTTTGAAGGACACAACTTTTTTCATTTGGTGGGGAGGAACTGTGGAGATCTTGGTTTTAGTTAGCAAACAGTCAGGTCTGGAAAGGTTAAATGAAATCCTGTCTCATTACTGATGCTGATTTCTCCATGCCTACTACCTCTCTGCATATCACACCTAATCCAATCACACCTGCTACTGTGATTAGCCTGCTAATATCATTTGGCATCTGAAATCACTCCACTTTCCAATGTATAGGACAGATGGACTCACATTCTAGTTGTATCTGAAGAAGGAAGCAGTGACTCACAAAAGTTCATACCTTACCACAAACGTTGTTAGTCTTGTAGGTGGTACTGGATTCTTACTCTTTTCTAGTGCTACAGACGGACTAACACGACTACCCATCTTGATCTATCCCAAAATTGTGTTTGTTGGATTGCACTATTAGAAACCCTGGAATAAAAATGAATTTAACAGAGCATTTTACTGTTCAGAGCGTTATGGATAGTAATCTTACCTCTTCTCTGGAATGTAGTCTATAATTATTATCTCCGCATTCCAGGTAGGGATTAACTTGCATGCTTTTCTGGCCATGAAATCAAGCAACAGAAGGTCATTTCCAGAAACTGCCTCATTACAATGACAAGGTGTGAACTAGCTTTTACTCTCCCCCCCCCCATTTTTATGGAGGGGGTCACTGTGGTGTACATGGAGAGGGAGTGACTCACACAGTTGCTAATTCTGTTGCCTTCATACCACACATAAATTCTTGAAAGTGCCCTAGAGATACAGTAAAAATTAAATGATTCTATCCTAGAATATCTGGAACACTGAACTCCTAAAAATGACGGTATATATCTATATATTTAATTCCGAAGTGGCCCCCTCCGTGCGGATATCTAAATCCACATGGGGGGCACTTGGGGGGCAGGGAGATTTTCCTACACACGTGGAGGAGTCCCCACGTGTGCAGAAAAATCCTAAAAGTTAAAAAAACTTTGGGGGGGATATTTAAATCCCCCCAAAAGTAAAGGCATTCCCTGCGCACACGCAGAGAACACTTTGGCCATTGCGGAGACTCGGCGAGTGGCGGGCCTTGTTGCCACCACTGCTATCGGGGAGGGGAGAAGTTTCGGTGCATGGCAGGCCCTGCTGCCATGGTTGTTGAGGAGGGGAGGGGGAGGGAGGGGAGAAGGCTCGGTGGGCTGGCAAGCCGATCAGCCTCGCGGGGGGCGGGGGAGGAAGAAGGCTTACCTGGTGCCACTTCCTCCTCCTGTGGAGCTCCTCCTGCTTCTGCAGGCTGGGAGCTGTGGGGAATACTCCCCCCCACGACTATTACGGGTCCCCCTTCTTGAGAGAGAGAGAGAGAGAGAGAGAGTGTGTATAAGGTTAACAAGTTTGAAAAGAGTGTGCATGGGAGGTGTTTGCAGGAAGTAATAGGAGGTCCACACTTGGTGACCTGGAGAAAATGAAAACAGCAGATTACATACATCACTGTTGTGAAGGTTTTTTGATTTCTTGGTTACTTCAATAAAGTTGGAGGGGAAATTCTCCACTAGAGGCAGAACTGGCAAGTAACATTTTTCAAAATGGGAATGGACCAAGAGTTAACAGGTCAATGCTTTTATAACAAGAATTAGCTTGGTTTCGGCAGTGAGATTTTTCAAGAATTACAGAAATGCAACTTGCCCTTCAAAAACTACACTGCAGGATTCTGCGCCTATTACTTACAGCTAAGAAATGTGGATCTTTCCCGCTGGCTACACAGGTTTTATCCAAATAATTTTAAAAGCTGTCCCAACTGCATTTTAGCTTTTTGCAAAATAGGAGCAAATGCATGACATATAATCCAAGAATAATAGATGGAGCATAGGTTGCAATGATGGTGCATCAACAGTGAATGGCCAGTCATGGCTAGTGCTACAATATTGTCTACTTTGGATTCCCCCCGTCCTTAGGGCAATCCTAAGAACACTTTCATGAGACTAAACCCTACTCTAAGTTTACCTGCTTAGGCTAGCACTCTCTATAGCATATAGGAACTACTTCCTATAGCATATAGGAAGATTCAAAAGAGCTATGGAACGAATTGACCAGGGTACCTGAAGGACCACCTCCTCCTGTATTGTCAAGTTTGCCCATTAAGATTTTCCTCTCAAGCCCTGTTGTCTGTGTGCCTGCCTGCAGAGGTGAAGCATGTGATGACAGGTACAGGGCCTTTTCCGTGGTGGCACCACATGTGCCCTCCCACTTAAGGCTTTCCTGGTGTCTATCTTCCTCCTCTCTTTTAGGCATTAGGCCAAAACATTTATTTTTACTCAGGTTTTTAACTAGAGTCTTAAATTTTGTAATTAGTTTTACAATCTGCTTCTAGCCTAAGGACTGTTACAAGGATCCTTTAGGCTGCTAGAAGTTTTTATGTTCTGAGTTTTTATGAAGCGCCAGGGCAGTGTAGTGGTTAAGATTGTTGGACTAGTATTTGGAAGACCCAGGTTCAAATCCTCACTTGTGCCATGGAAGCTCACTGGGTAACCTTGGGCCAGTCACACTCTCTCAGCCCGACCTTCCTCACAGGGTTGTTGTAAGGATAAACTGGAGGTGAGGAGAATGATGTAAGCTGCCTTGAGTCCCCATTGAGGAGAAAGGGGTGTGTGTTAAATGAATTAAATAAAACAAATAATAAAATAAATTATGCTGTTTTATGCTTTGGGTTATGATTGGCTGGGTCTCAACGGTTTATTAATTTTTATGATTTCATGTTTTAAAGATCTCATTTCATTTTGTGAGCCATCTTTAGATTGTCTCTGGAGGGGCAACATATCTTTCCCCCCCTAAATAAAGAGATCAGATGTCACACAGGCACTCATCCTAAAGGTGCCTGTGATCATGAAAGTCCACATTTCCTACAAGCTTCAATAGAAGTAGTTGCCAGGAGAAAAAAGAAAACATATTTCTCCAATGATAAAAAATGGGTATTTTGAGTACAGGGAAACACAGTAGCACCACAGCAGAAGTACTTCTGGGAAGAGAAGGCCACAGTGTACCCATACTTTAAAAAGGGCATGCACGTGGCATCCATATTCGTATACCAAGGACAACTGTCTCACCCCTTTTCTTATACAATACTGAGGGATCTACTCTGGGTGCTGTTTTCATTGACACTGAACTAGCCTGTTCTGCACTGTTTCAAACACCAGTTCTTGAAATTAAGGATACATCAGAAAGCCATCATGGTGCTCCAGATTGCTACTGGTTGCTCAGAGCAAGTTTTACCACCATCATGTGAAATGGCAGGCTGTCCACTGCATGGCATTTTACCATTCACAGATATAAGTTTACAGGCATGTGCATTTTAGAGAAGATCATCTACCCATTTTGAGAGAGAAGTGGGAGCTAAAACCTCCAAAAAATTAAGGGATTGGATTGCATGCATCTTTTCTACTAGTAGTGATGCTTTCATGTGACTCCCTTTATTTCCTCCCCGGGGTTTGTTAGATGTGTCTAATAATAAGTTTAATTTAAAATTAAGCCAGTGAGAGTTGAATGTCTTTATGGTCAGATTTTCCCTGTGGGACACTGTAGCGATGCAGAGACCCTTAATGGGAACTAAACTGCTCCAGACAAGGAACATCCCATGGCTTGTTGTGCTCTTTAAAAAGCAACAACATTCTAACGGAGAGGTTGATGGCAAAAGAACAACAGACTGACTAGCACTGAATGTAAACTGGACTTCCTGCTTCATAATGGAGGAAGCTTTGGGGAATATCCAGTAGCGGTCACGTGTGTGAGATAAAGCAGGGGGGAAGTGAGGCTATTTCCTCCGGAGGAAATTGACCCGCAGTTGCGTGATCACACAGAGTTTTGTAGATGTGGACACAGCCCGCCACTGTGTGATCAGATGCAACCACAGGTGAGTTGGGGTTTTTTTTCCGATTCACGTAAATGGGAGATAGATGACTTGCATCTCTGCCCTGAGGGCTTCCTATGGTGGTATGCGATGATACACATACTGAGAAGGGGAATAAAACAACAGCACGATGTCAGGATATCCTGATCAGACTATCCGGATTCCATGAGCATGATCACACAGGGGAAAGTCCGTCTGCGGCCCGTAGCAACCCGTTTGCTACAGGACTTCCACTAGTGCTTTTTTACTCCGCTTCTCTGGCGGAGCAAATCGGCTTGCCGACGGTTGCAGGGCGTTTGCCAGATGTTTGCATCTGATCGCACCCTTTAAATCTGCCTGGCATTTGTGCCTATGGCGGGGCTACTTGTGCGTGTGATTGTGCCCTCTGTTGGAGTAAGCAATTCACCATGCCTAGACACTGGGGGGCGCTACATCACTCTAAGTGTGTATAAGTGTTATCTCCTTGAATGGGATGCCTCTCTTTGTCTTAACCTGGGAATTGCCCTCTGACCCCTCCTCTCTCTGGTTTTGTCCTCTCACTCTGCACACATGCCCTTCCATGGAGACACATGCCTCTGCAGGTTTCTCCTGTAGATACAATGCCTTCATACTCCCACACACACACATGTGATGCTGGACAAGCTGACTATTTGTGACAGGGAAAATACTCTTTAGAGGAGGCTTCTTTCTCTTCCTTTGACTGCAACCTGAAGGTGAATTGGATCTGCTTGAATAAATGCAAGTTTGCCTTTTTTTGCAATATAGTTTTTGGGAGATTTATTTACTGCACTCAGTATCATGCTTCTGTGACTGGGCAAACTCGGCTATATTAACCAAATATCCCAATAATACCTTCTGCGCCCAAATGTAAGGGAGCCCAGTAAATGTAAGTCAGCACAGCAAAGCTGCACAGTCAGGAAGCATGGAATCATGAGCCATAAACACACTTCAAGCAGGTATATTGCAAAAGATAGAACGTACTTTTATCGAGGTAAGTTCGGTTCACATCGATTTTGCAGTAGACAGGAGAGAGAAGTCTAATATAAAGAACACTACTCCTTACGACAAGTGGCCAGTTATTCGAGCTGCACACGTGTGGAAGGATAGTGTGGCTCCTCAGGAGATACCTGTAGATACATCCCGCTTCCTGCAGTTCCAGAAGAAAAGAGAGCGCAAGAGGTCACTGGAAGAGAAGGAGGAGTCAGAGAGAAGCTTCCAGCTTAGACAAAAAGAGAGGCAACCTGTTTATTAAGAAAGTAATACATACACATGTAACCCTTTTAGTCTTAGTGGTCACAGAATTGTGGATACCCATTCAAAACCCAAACAACACTTGAATAAATAACTAAAGGAGGGAAACAGTGGGTTCTGAGCTGGGAATTTTAAACAAAACAGTATGAATAAAAGCTGTACCGAGCAGTCCCAAAATCAGAGTGAAAAGATCATTCTCTAGTCCCTGACTCACGAACTGCATACAGGTTGTGTCACCTCTTTTCCTCGCAGTCACAGCAGAAGTCCCACTAACACTCAGGTTTATTTATCTATTTATTATTTCAAGACCCTTGCCAGGTAGGGTTGCCAGTCCCCAGGTAGTAGAAAACACAAAGGCTGTGGTCACATGGCAAGGTTTTTGCAATTTGTTCCCACAATAAATTTGATCAGGAATATTTTTTCTGGGTTGGGATGATCACACATCCCTCCCTGAACCACAATCATTGTGCGGTGAGGCTCTGGGCAGTGTCTAGATAGCTGCGCCACTGCTGCACACACCTGGATCACCGCCACCACTTGGACTCGCTGTACTCCCTTGTTTTTACAGGTTCCCCCCCCCCCCCAGCAAACAAAATGAACTGGCGACGCACTACCAAGTGCTGGAGTCTAAATGTGCACTTGAACATTTTAACATTAAATTTATTTAGCAAAGGATTGCTTATGTGCACAAAGGTGGAAGCTGGAATTTTTTTTTAATTGCGCGAGGGACGATCAGACGACCCTAATCGCAGTCGTTGCAAGAGATGTCTGTCCCGATGGGTGAAATCCCATATTTAAAGTGCAAATAACTGAAAAGTACTTGATTTTCCCGGTGTTGGAAAACTCGCTAGGGAACCAGGAGGATTGTGCGAGTGAGCCTGCTTCGATGCGGGAGGCGGAGGCGGCTGTCTGATAAGCAATTTTAAATGCGAGCGGGAACAGTGGTGAAACCCAATCAAAATGACAGTGTTACGAACAGCCCAAAACTGAGGGTCACAGTGTTAGGAAGATATGCAATATATATATAGCACTGTGTATAATAGATGTATGTTCATGGTAGATCAATTTTGTGCTTTTTCTTTTTTAATTTTTCTATACTGTTATATAAATTGGTGTCAAGTGTTATCAAAAATAGGTTTTACCCAAAGAAAACTTCGAAGTACAGGTTTACATTCTATTCCAATATTCAGACAGCACCTTGTCAGTATCATAATCACTAGTCCTAGTAATTTGCTCGTTTCGTATACAGTCTTTTTCAAGGACCGTGATGTATATAAAGGACAGAAGGTACAATAATTTCTCTTTGTGAGCACAAAAACTCTTAAGATAGCAGCATATTTTCTAGGGTCCTATCGGAACCCTTGTAGCAGGCATAATAACCTATCTAGGATAGCATATCTCTCAAGTTCTATCAGGTAGCCACAAACCCCAAGTTTTAAAAATGTGAAGAAGAGGGGGGGGGAAGCAATTTTGTCTACTTCCCCTTTCTTGCCTTCCATGGTGTGGAAGACTATAAATGCTGCCTGTCTTCTGGCATGGTCAAATTGGTTGCATCTTCCAGTTCTGCAAACTGGCATCCAAAAGAGCAATTCTAAACAGGTCTACTTAGAATTAGTCTCATTATATTCAGTGGGGCTTAGTTCCAGGAAAGTATTTTTTAGGACTGCAGCCTTAATTACCTACAAAAACTGGGACGACTTCTCTTATCTGCTCACCATTCAGCAGAGAAGATCCCTTGGGTAAAATGTTCAGTCCCCGAGAATTACGTCCTAATTGATGGAAAACAAAACTGTTACAGCTGGGAAAGAATTTTGCATTTAATTGCCTATAAAACTGGAAATCTTCCCTCCTGTGTGCCTGAGAGTTGGCAGAAAAGGCTGCTTCACTGAAATATGTTGTGCCTGGAAATTTCACCCAATTTTGTTAAAAAAGCAAGCTGCTTACTGCTGGATATGAGTTTTCCATTCTAACTAATGTGAAATGAGTAATGAACAACAAAATTAACAAGGCCATTCTAAACAGATTTGCACCTCTCTAAGCCTACTGAAATCAATAGGTTTAGAAGGGTGCAATGGGTACAGGGGGATTACACAGGTTTAAGGTTGACAATGAAGACATTGAAATTGTTAAAGTTTTTCTATTACTTGGCTCCATCATCAACCCAAAGGGAGATTGCAACCAAGAAATCAGAAGGAGTCTGAGACTGGGAAGGGCAGCCACGAAGGAGCTAGAAAGATTCTTAAGGTTGTGTTGCTGGCAAGATGAAGATCATTCATACCATAGTATTTCCCGTTACTATGTATGGATGTGAAAGTTGGACAATGAAGAAAGCTGAAGAAAGGTGATTCATTTGAAATGTGGTGTTGGAAGAGAGTTTTACCAATATCACGAGCCACCAAAAGACAAATAACTGGTTTCTAGATCAAATCATGCCTGAACTCTCATAAAAGCTAAAATGACCAAACTGAGGCTATTGTACTTTGGTTGCATTATAAGAAGACAAGACTCACAGGAAAAATGCTAGGAAAAGTGGAAGGCAGCAGGAAAAGAGAAAGACCCAACATGATTGCCTCAAGGAGACCATGGCCCTCAGTTTGCAAGACCTGAGCAAAGCTATCAATGATCTGACATTTTGGAGGTCATTAATGTGTGGGTCATCCCATAGGGTTTACAAGATGAGAGACAATCAGAGATGATTTGCCATTGCCTGCCTCTGCGTAGCAACTCTGGACTTCCTTGGCGGTCTCCCATCCAAGTACTAATCAGGGCTGACCCTGCATAGCTTCTGAGATCTGATGAGATTGGGCTAGCCTGGTCAAGGTGGACACAGCTACCCCAATAGAATTTGCATGCACAAAAAAAAAGAATAAAAATTTGACAAATAAATCAAAACAAATGAAAAACAAAGAAATGGACAGCCCTTATTTTGTCAGTATTATTATACACAGGAAATTTTGCAGTATTTGACGAATGCACTCAATACATATTTGTTTTCCATGAAAACATAGAAGACCAAATATATATCCTCTGTTCTTTATCTGAATAAAGATATATGTCCTACCATGTAGTCAGTAATAGTATGGTAACCTTAACCATGTATGCTCTCAATCAAATCCAGCATTTCTCATTATTGGAGGATGCTTTCCTCTCTCAATTGGTTTTGAAAAAAAGGAAGAAAGTCAGCTTATGAGTGCTATATTTAGTGAAGTCTAATATATGAAGGCCAGACAATTGGGGGGGGGGGGGATGACTAACGCCAAACTTGTGGGAGCATAAGATGAAAGTCAAGGGCTGATTTAATAGGCAATCTAAGATTGCAGACAGAAGTTAGAGAAGTTAGACAGACAGACTGCAGACAGGGGTTAGAGCAGTTCCTCAGTGGAACAGGCTTCCTTGGAAGGTGGTGGGCTCTCCTTCTTTGGAAGTTTTCAAACAGAGGCTAGATGGGTATCTGACAGCAATGCTGATTCTATGAACTTGGGCAGATCATGAGAGGGAAGGTAGGAAGGGTTGCATCAGTGCTTAGTTCTTGTGGCCCTTTCTTACATTCCCAGGGAAATGCTGATCACTACTTTGGGATCAGGAAGCAATTTTTCTCCAGGCTAGTTTGGCCGGGAATCCTGGAGGTTTTTTTGTTATTTTCTGCGTGTGGAACAGTGGTCACTGGAGGTGTAGAGAGGAGGTATTTGTGAATTTCCTGCACTGTGCACGGAGTTGGACTAGATGACCCTGGAAGTCCCTTCCAACTCTATGATCCTATGATTCTGTGATTCTAAGTCTGTGGCACAGGCTAAACATAGCATAAAGACAATTCAGCAAGAAGCATCTAACAGTTCAGTCCTAAGAAGAGTTACAGCCTTCTATGCCCGCTGATTTCAATGGACTAGGAAAGATGTAACTCTGCTTAGGGGTGTAAGTTCTAGGGTTGCCAACTCTGGGCTGGAATGTCTTAGAGTTTTGGGTTGGAGCTTAGGAAGGGTGGGGTTTGCAGAGGGGAGAGTCTTCACTGGAGTATAATGCCATAGAGTCCACCCACCAAAGCAGGCATTTCCTCAGGTGTTCTGATAAGGGTTGCCATTCCCCAGGTATGGGTGGGAAATTGCCCAGTTTGGAGGGTTTCTGTCCACCACCGGAAACCCCACCCCCAAACAGCTATGTTGCTGGGCAACGTCTCTGACATGATGACGTCATACAGAAGTGATGTCATCATGCTGGGGATGTCGCACTGTGACAATCTTGCTTTGGGGCAAAACTCTATGGTCTGAGGGCAATTTTACCATGGAATTTTGCCCTCAAACCAAAGCGTTGCTGCACAATGTCTCCAACATGATGATGTCACTCCCATGTGATGTCATCACATTGCAGAGCCCCCACTCCACTCCCGGAAGGCTCCCTCCTAACCCCTGCTGGCTCATCAATGTGACCTGGCAACCCTAGATCTGATCTCTGTTGCCTGGAAATCAGCTGTAATTCCAATAGCCCTCCAGGCCCAACTTGGATGTTGGCAACCCTAGCAACTTCCCAAGGTCATGTGTTGTTCACATCCTACTGTCAATATCTCAGGTTTTCAAATAATGAGAAAGCGAATGTGTTTAAGGTAATTCAGTTATTGACTCCTTGTGTAATAACAGAACTTTCATGAGAGCAAACCAGAACATTACACCACATAATAGCTTCATATCCCAGATTACTTGTGTACTATGCAGTTATTGTTTCTAGTGAAGAGATGAACAGTCCTGCCTGCATTATGAGATAAAATGCTGGTCACTGGATTGTTGCCAACAATATTTAGATTACTTAAATTGGTCTTTAAGCAGCGGCTGGACAAACACATGTCAGGGAAGCTCTAGGCTGATCCTGCATTGAGCAGGGGGTTGGACTAGATGGCCTGTATGGCCCCTTCCAACTCTGTGATTCTATGATTCTGTGTTCATAAAGCACTGCTTGAAAAGTGCTAATTATTCATTATTATTAATCTAATTTCTAAATATCCTTCAAAAAGCCTTATGAAGAAGAGCAGAAAATCACCCTACGGGAAACTGCTGATGGACTGCTAGCATAGCTAGATTAGGGATCTCTCACATTTTCAAATTATGTTCTTCCTGTATCCTGATTGGCTCTTCTGGAGACTTCCTGCTCCCACAGAGCTTTTGTTGTTGCGTTCCTTCTTCAGCAGTTAGGTTAGACAGTTACAGTTCTCTCTTTTCTATGTTCTCTAACAGTTTGTTCTTCTTTAATAAACCTACTTTTTTCTCTGAACAGTCAGTGCTCCACTTCCTTTGCATATTTAAGCTCTGCCAACACAAAAGACAAAACCTAGAGTACAGTAGAGGAGTAAAAGGAATATCACTTGCCCAAAGAGACTTGTGTTCCATGCGCCTCGGCGTTTAGTCATGCTGGCCACATGACCACGGCAAAGTCTTTGGACAGCTTGGAAACAGAGATGAGCACTGCCCCCTAGAGTCGGATTTGACTGGCTTTCGAGCAAGGGAAACCGTTACCTTTAAGGAGACTTGAGGTTCGTTTTTCTTGTGCCCCCTCTCCAAGCTTTGTGGCAAATTGCTTTTGAAACTGTGGGGAATTTGTGAATGGTGTGGGGCCCAGCTGTTCAAAGACAAATGCTAAGATCCCACTGAGCTGGTACAGGCCCTTTACATCAGTTTAAGCAGCTTTTCAGATCTCAGCTGAGAGACAAAGGTAAATATCACGATATGAAGAATACCTATTTCTGGATGGGGTGCTATATCACTGCTAATTATGCACAGCCACTTTAATGCCTGAGCTAAAGCTACATATGATGTCAAAGTAGACCCTGAACAGGAGCTATGGGAGTAGATTTGGGTGTCATTAATATAATAAGTATGTGACTGAAGTATCAATGAAGGAAAGTTATTATAAATTACAGTTCTGGTGGTATTTAATGCCTTTAAGGTTAAAAAATATCTGGTTTAGCCGCAGCTAAATTTCGTGGTGACAAGCATCAATTAATTCTGCACTGACCTGATTTACAAGTAGAGGTCTCACCAGAATATGAAACCAGGACTTTGAAATTGGTTGAGCAGGAATCTGGTTAGTTCTAACCATGGTTAATCTCAGTGAAATTGTAATCCCTAACCACAGCTGAAGCTTTCGGTGGATCATGGGCTCTGATCTCTTAACAGGGATTCGAAAGACTGGGAGTCCATGCCCAGCCCTTTAAATAACACCGTCAGCTATTGCAGAGAAATTCTGTTAAAAAACAGAACAATACAACCCCCCCCCCCCAATAATTATTTGCTACCTCTTCCCTGTGAATATTAATTATGGCAACTCTGCTGGTTCTTAATATCTTGAAAGATGTTATAAATATTAACTCTCTTTCCTCAGCTAGCTTCTTACACTGCATCTCTACTTCCTTTATCTATAACACGTTCATTCTTTTACTTGTGGCATGTAGACAGTCACAGAAGTTTAACAGTTACAGAGAACAATCTTGTGACTTTCTTTTGAAGGACAAAACCCCACAATTTTATTCTTGGTTCTTCCCTAAAAATTGCGTATCACCCCCATCTCATTATCCTTATGGTAAGCATTTGAGTTGATTTTCAATATCTCTTGTTTCTTTTAAATCTCCTCAGGACTATAAGCAAAATATTTTTTAAAATAGCAGTATTTTTTTCAGATTAGGCAATTGCTTTGCACAGTTTGGAATTCTACAATAAAATTATCAAGGTACCTTCATTATTAATGCTGGCAGTTCTTTTATATCACCCATTGACATGCACGGAAAGGATCTCATTAAATAAAAATATGGCTAGTGGCTCCTGTAGTTCTCAACTTTAATTAATAAATTAGAAGGTGTATCAGATACAGTTTTGGGCCACAGTCCTACAAAGCTGTAGCATGTATAGGGAGAGGAATGCAGACACTCAGCTGGAGGTATTTTCTCTGTGTTAATGTAACTGATCACCTGACAAATGTCTGGCAATTGCTCATACATACTTTAGTAATCAGTACAGTCGATATAGTACTGCCTTTATATCTTCTCCTCAGGGACTGTCAGTCAGAATTTTTGCTCCTGAGCTCTGTACCAACTGAAGTTTTCAAAACTATCTACAAGGGCTGCCCTATGCAGAACATTTTACAGTAGTCCATCTGGAGACTGGTACAAGGGCTACTTTTTAAATTTTCCAGCCCTGTGTTATAATCCCAAACCAAGCTGGAGCCCTTTGTGGCTGCTAATTAGGAAAGAAAAGATTTGGAGCCCCAAACACTGATACCAATCTCACAATACATGTAAGGAGCGGTGCCAGTTCCAGGATTTAGGGGACACACTTTCTGTGGTATTCTCTCATCAAGTATCGTCTAATATGATTTTGACCTTCTTGGGTTCCCCATGCAAAGAGAGAGTCACTGGACAGTGGTGTTGGTGAGGTGTTTGCTGATTTTAAGAGTTTAGGAAATGTTTACTCTCCCTAGATCAAAGGCTTGGCTGGATCAGTTCCTCATACACACACACCACAATCAACAATCCCTTTCACATCCCTTTCAAGAGGAACTGTTTCACAACAAGTCTGCTATTCTTGGTAGGTGGAGAATCAGTATAGAGTTTTGGTAGTTATATTTAGACTGATTCACATACTATAAAGTCCACATCTCCCCTGTGGAGACTTTTGGCAGATGTGCTCTGAGAGTTCCCCACTGGAAGATTCATTTCCAGGTTTGCACAGGTCCAACTGGCATCAGGACCACCATGCATAAGGAGAAGGGACCTCAACTTTCCTCCACATCTCATTTTCCTGACCTGAAACAGTGCCAGGGAGCCACTGTTGGCCAGTTGGAGAAATGTCCATGTACAGATGTAAGATTTCAGTTCAGCCCATGTGCACCTGTGAATTAAGTTCCCACAGTGGAACCCCAGAGGCACATTTGATCCAAAGTCCTCATGGTGTCCACATGCCCAACATGGCTTTTGTAATATGTGAATGGACCCTGATTAGACAGGGTGATTTTGGAACAGTCACTCTGTCTCAGCCTAATTAACCTCACAGGATTGTTGTGAGGATGAAACAGAAGAGGGGAGAACGATGTATGTCATACTATGCTCCTCAGAGGAGGGCTGGGATAACTACATATTAGTATCTCATACATGAACTACTCTAAGCCTCTCTTGTGTGTATGCAGTAAAATATAATGAGTGATTTTCCAGATGTCGTTTCACTGTCTCCTACTGACACTGGAAAAAATTTCTTTAAAACACATACACACCACATCTGTATATCTAATAGCCAAGTGGCCCCCTCTGTGTGGATATCTAAATCTGCACGAGGGGGGCACTTGGGGGGGCAGGGAGATTTTCCTACACATGTGGGGGACTCCCCATGTGTGCAAATAAATCCTAAAAGTCAAAAAAACTTTTGGGGGGATATTTAAATCCCCCGAAAAGTTAAAGAGTGTTCCCTGCGCATGCGCAGGAAACACTCTTGGAACTGTGTGGTGGCCTGGCAGTTGGGAGGCATCCAACCCTCACTGCCAGAGCTGCAGGGGGGGGGAATCAGGGGGCCTGATGAGAGCCGCTCAGGCCTTGCCAGTGCCCTTGGGGGGGGAGTGGTGGGCTGAGCAGCTCTTGGGCGCTCAGGCCCACCATGGTAGCTGGGGGGATGGGGGAAGAGAAGCGGCGGGCCTGAACAACTCTGGGGTACTCAGTCCCACCGTGGTAGCTGGGGGTGGGTGGGAGGGAAGAGAAGCAGCAGGCCCGAGCAGCTCTGGGGCGCTCAGGCCCACTGCAGTAGCTGGGGGATGATGGGGGGAGAGAAGCGGCAGACCTGAGCAGCCCAGGCCCACCACGGTAGCTGAGGGGGTGCGGGAGAAAGAGAAGTAGTGGGCCTGAACAGCTCTGGGGCACTTGGCCCACCACAGTAGCCGGGGGGAATGGGGGAAGAGAAGCAGCGGGACCAAGCAGCTCTGGGGTGCTCGGCCTGCTGTGGGAACTGGGGGGGGGGATGGGGGGAGAGATGAATCACTTGTGGCTGCTTCCTCCACTTGATGGAGCTCCTTCTCCCCCCCGTGAGTATCGTGGGTCCCCCTCCTTCTTGTTATAATCTAAAGACAGGGCAAGACAGACGGATCTTCCCAGATACCTTTTACTATTTCCAAACTGATGTACAGAAATTCAATAACCGGGTTAGACAGCTCTGCTTTGAATAGAAAAATGGGATTTTACTAGTGAATAACATTTCCTTTCATTTCTGTAGTGACAGGCGGGTATACTGTCAACAGGGATGTATGATAGGAATGCATGAAAGAGTTTGCTGTGAGATGCAAAAATGTATCAAAATGTCCTCAGTGGTTTCTTTCTGCTGGAACACACAGAGATTCAAAAGGCTTTCAGCAATCTTGATGAGTTCACAATTAGGATTTAGTATCCAGCTCCAAATCGTTCCTCATGAAACAGACTCAGAGAGTTGCTGCTGGAGACCAGCTGTCTTCAGTGTGGGACTTGTCTTTGTAGAATTCCACAGGGCACAGTCTCACCCCCCGCCTTGTCATTCAACCTCTATGTAAAGCCCACTGTGACCTGTCTGTTGCTCTAAGTATGCTCTTAGTAGGTAATTTCTGCACAGTTTAACATGCTATTTTTAAATGCTTATGCTTTGTTTCAGCATTGTTTCAGTTCTGTATCAGATGTCTGTCTGCTGTCAAATTTCTGCAGTCCAAAACCCTATAGCCATGTTTATTGGATGTCTCTGCCTTTGCTCTCTTTGTCTTACACTGTGCAATCAGCTTTGCGTCTCAGTGAGAAATGTGGACTATAAGTAATGTATATACATAAATAAATAAATTGAAACATGAGTTTGCCCTGTGGATTTATCCCATCTGGAGAGCCTTCACATTACTCCACATGCACCCAAGTGCTCTTGTGGATGTTTGTTGTAGAAGTATTTCTTATGTGAGGAGCTTGAGATATATGCTCCACTATAAAGTGCTCATTCTCTAAGGGTGCTTGCTATAAGTTTCTCCATCAGTTTCTAGAAGGGCAAACTAATGGCTCAGTTCTTCAAACACTAATGGTTTACCACATCAGTGGCTTTGGCTTAGATGCAGCTGAGATCCTCCAAAGTGTTTTGGATTCTTGGGCTATTGATTATAGGTGGGATACGGGTGGTTATCATTATTTTTTCTACTGATATTTCTATTAATGTTCCGGGGTTTTTTGCTTTGCTGCTTTTTTATGTGTAGCATAAAACCATTATATGTATGTATCTATTTGCCCTCCAGGCCGCAGTGGCTCAGAGGTTAAGACGCTGAGTTGCAGATCAGAAGACTGGTAGCTCGGCAGTTTGAGACCCAAGTGCTGCGTGACAGAGTGAGCTCCTGTCCCTGGCCCCAGCTCCTGCCAATCTATCAGTTCAAAAGCAAGAAATTGCAAGTAGATAAACAGGTACTGCTTTGGTGGGAAGGTAACAGGGTTCTGTGCGCCTCAGTGTTTAGTCATGTCAGCCACATGACCATGGAGAAGTCTTTGGACAGCGCTGGCTCTTTGGCTTGGAAACGGAGATGAGCACTGCCCCCTAGAGTTGGATTCGACTGGCTTTCAAGCAAGGGAAACCTTTACCTTAAAGGCCTTTGGGAAAGAAGGCAAAATGGATTCAGTAGCTGAAAACAAAATTACTTTTGCAAAGCCGTTTACCAAGAGCCCTCACAAGGTCTGCTGTCTGCCATTGAGACTACTCTGGTCTGAGTGGGCAGGAGCCCCCCCCCCCCCTTACTGTATGATCTCATCACTTGAAGAAGCCAGTCTGCTATCAGGAGAAAATACAATCCTGTCTGACAGATTGTTCCACGTCCTTTAAGGGGAGAGCTATGTTGTTTTCATTTTGTTGTTATGTCTGTGAGCCACATGCACAAGCAGAAGATGCCGTGGTAATTATCTGAGATGGACCATACAGACTGGATAGAAAAGGGTAACATGACCCAAGAGCAAATACGTACAGGCCAGTCAAAATAAGGGTGGGCATAATGAAAGATGTGTTGGAATTTTGTTTTGAAGCAGATAGATCTGAAGCTAGGAAGAATAAAGTGGTAACAAGAAATCTCCTGCCTCTGCTCTTAGTCCCCCACCCTCAACTGAGAGAAAAAAATGGGGGGAATCACTTAAATGGGGACACTCTAGGAATTTCTTTCAATCTCTGTGGTAAACACCATGAAGATTTTTTTTGGGGGGGGGGTTCCTTAAGCATCACCCAGAAGTGATGGCACATCCATTGACCCTCCGTCTGGAAGTGACAACACATCCTCCATGCTGCTCTAGGAATTTCCCCAATCTCTGTGGTAAAGACTATTGAGGTTGGGGACATTCCTAGAGCATGCATAGAAATGATGTCACATCCCCCTGAAATTTCAGCCTCCCCAGATACCCCTCCCAGCATTTGCCAGAGCAGAGCTGGAACTCTAGGAGGAAGGCTTGTTAGTTATCAGAGGAATTATTGTTAGATCACTCAACATCCAGACTAAATCTGAATCTGGAATTCAATTATTGCATTGTACACCAAACTAGTTTCAGCAAAAACTAGTTTCACCAAGTACCACATATACTGAAAGCTGTGATGTATCTGAAGCTTGCTTGGAAGCAAACTTCATGCAGCTGAAGTCATTAAAACATTTCCCTGTAACTCCTGAGAATCAGTATTCTTGACCTTTGCTGTGTGAAACTGTCTACCTCCTCACTGTGATAGTATCTATAGTCTGAAAATTAACTATTTCCAGGTACTTGTCAGGTGTTGCCTGCAGTGGTTTTGGAGCTAATGACCTGATGACTGACCAGTGAGGGCTGAACCTGTACACCACCTCCCATCCGGGGCCAGAGAGGACTGCAGGAAGACCAACCCCTTAGGCAAAAAGATTCTTTAGCACCAGAAGCCACAATGGTCAGGTGATAATTCCTGACTTTTAAATGACCTTCCAAGTCAAACTTGGTCACTGGTCTGAACACCTAGGAGACAAGCAGTGCAAGTCTAAGCAGAGTGACCGCCTGTGTGCTTAGAAGAGTGTAACTCTGCTTACGATAGTTTCAGGAAGTAGCCACGTTGGTCTGCATTAGAACAGCTAGGTACAAGACTGAGAAAGGGAGCTTTGATTCTCAAAAGCTTATGACCTGAAAATCTTGTTGGTCTCTTCTTAGGATTCCACTGATACTTTATGTACCATGCAGACCTATGCACAGTTATTCCAATCTGAGTCCACCAGTTTTGAAGAATTCTACATCGACTTTACGGTTAGCTACAGAATTCTTCCACTGGCTCTGACACCCTGATTTCATAGCCACACATTTCCCTAAGCATAGCAACTTTGTACTACTACTTCTATTTTTCCTACCTCTTTCTTTTCAGGTAGCACAGTTTGTATCATAAGGCTTTGATATGTGATAAAAATCACCTCCATTTATTCAATATGTAATTATATGCATGGGTCCCAAATAATTATTTATTATAGGGATGAAGAATAGCATTGTTCAAATTCATCTTAAAATTTACTGCATTTGATTTGAAGCACAAAAATTCTTTAACTAGACGCTTCCCCTCTTGCAAAATTAATCTGGGGGGGAAAAGGCAAATGCTGATGTAAGCAGAACAGATAGACTTGTTTACTCTGTGCTGCTGGGAATGAGTTCCTGCATTATGTGACATCATTTTAGTTGAACAATGATTCAGTGCATCACAACTTGCTCAGTAACTTATATTATTTGTTCTCTTGCTTTACTTTCTCAGTTTCAATGTATCAAATCTTCGCTTCTCTCCAGGTAGAAAAATATTCCCTTTGTATGGCAATGTGTTTATGTTTATGTTTTCTTTTCTTTTCATTTCTTTTTTGTAAAGTATATTCGCTTATAA
The DNA here is from genome assembly GCA_029233225.1 of Lepidodactylus listeri. NCBI lineage: Eukaryota > Metazoa > Chordata > Lepidosauria > Squamata > Gekkonidae > Lepidodactylus > Lepidodactylus listeri. The sequence goes on from JARCFY010000009.1 coordinate 29,604,514, forward strand.
TTTACATTACAAAAGTTAGCAGTCTAACCTCCAGGGAAGAAGTAGGAGATTTATTTTCCCCTGACTTACTAACACTAATCATGATCTGAAATTCCATACTAGAAAGAGATGCTATTGTGGTGTCACTTGTAGTATGTTGTGCTGTCAGATGCTTTATTTATAGAACTGAAAAGTGTCCATGAATGGCATACTTTGCCATGTAACAAAAGCTTCCAATTGTTCTGTTCTGGAGGGTAGATCTCTAGGCCCTAGAGATCTGCCCTCCAGAACAGAACATGTTGGTCCATCTAATCCAGCATCTGGTCTCACACAGTGGCCAACCAGTTCCTCTGGAGGTCCAGCAACAGGGCATAGATGCTGGGGACTCCCCTGATGTTCTCTTCTTTCACTTCCTCTGAACATGGAGGTTCCCTTTAGTCACCATGGCTAGTAGCCACTGATAGACTAATCCATGAATCTGTCTAATCTGCCTTTAAAACTATCTGTGCTTATGGTCACCAGTACATCCTCTGACAGCGAACTCCATATTTAAATCACTCATTGTGTAAAAAAAATATTTCCTTTCGTTTGCCAAGAATCTACTGCCCATCAATGTCAATGGATGCCTTCAAGTTCTAGTATTTGGAGTGAGGGAGAAAAAGTTCCCCCTGTCCACGTTCTCCATCCTATGCATAATTTTATAAACATTTTTCATTCCCCCCCCTAGTTGTCTCTTTTCTGAAATAAAAAGCCCCAGACTCTTCAGCCTTTCCCCATAGAGAAGGCGCTCCAATCCCTAATCATCTTGGTAGCCCTTCTTTGTAATTTTTCCAGCTCTGTGATGTCCTTTCTGAAATACCGTGACTAGAACTGCACACAGTATTCCAAATGAGGTTACACCATATATCATAAATGGGCATTATAATATTGGCTGATCTATGTTCAATCCCTTTCCTAATAATCCCCACTACAGACTTTTCCCTTTTCACTGCTGCAGCACACTGAGTTGTCACTTCCATTGTTCTATCCACTATGAACCCAAGGTCAGTATTTCCCTATCAGTCCCTGCGAGTTCAGACACCATAGCATATACTTGAAGTTGGGATTTTGTTTTGTTCCAGTGTGCATTACCTTACACTTACCAAAACTAAACTTCATGTGCCACATTGTTGCCCTCTTACCCAGTTTGTGGAGATCCTCTTGGAGTTCTTCACACAGTCAGCCTTGGTTTTCACTATCCTGAATAATTTTATGTCATCTGTAAACTTGGTCACTGTACTGCTCATCCCCAGTTTCAGATCATTTATGAACAAATTAAATAGTATTGGCCCCAATGCCTATCCTTGTGAGACCTTACTGATTACTTCTCTTCATTATGAGAACAGTCCATTTATTCCTATTCTTTGATTCCTGTCATTTTACCAATTTTTAATCCGTAAGAGAACTTGTCCTCTTATCCCATGAGGTCTTTGGTGAGGTACCCTATCAAAAGCCCTTTGAAAGTCTAAGTATATAAAGTCTACCAGGTCACTGTTATTTACATGCTTGTTTACTTTCTCAAAGAGCTCCAAAAGGTTGGTGAGGCAGGACTTCCCTTTGCAGAAGCCATGCTGATTGTCCCTCAGCAGGTTTTGTTCCTCTATGTGCCTAACAGTTCATAGAATCATAAAGTTGGAAGGGATCTCCAGGGTCATCTAGTCCAACCCCTGCACAATGCAGGAAATTCACAAATACCTCCCCATCCACCCACAGTGACCCCTACTCTATGCCCAGATCTATGATCTATGCCTATCAGTGATTACAGTTTTTATTAATTTGCTTGGAGCAGATGTTAGGCTATCTGGCTTGTAATTTCCTTGTTCCTCTTTGGACCCCTTTTAAAGCACTGTTTCACACAAAGAGCTTGCGTATGTCAAAGACTGATACTAAATCACATCGTATTAGACATTCAGCCTCAGTATTCATACAGGAGGATTTACGAGATTGACTCAGTTCATCTCTGTTAAAGACCAAACTCTACCATGATCCTCACGGTACGTATCTAGAACATTCTCAAGCCTTGGTTCTTTAACACATTGATGGTGTGAAGTATGTATAACAGCACTGGAACTTTAAAATGTCAACCGGAAAAACCAATGATAGAAACATGGGCTAGAAAGGAAAGTTCCATAAAGCTCAGCTAACACGATTTAGAAAAGAAAGCCCCCAAAGAGCACAGAGGCTGAGCGCAATGCAGTGCCCTCATTATGATTGCTTCAAGATTATCCATAATTGTTGCACAAATGGGGACAATGAGTGATGTTTTTAATTTTAAACTTGTGAGTATGACGTGCCATACTCCTTGCCTTGAAGACAGCTTTGGTGGACAGCTTTGTAGGCCTCTGTTTTTCCATTGGCCAGCTGAAATAATGACTACCATGTGACTCTTTGACCTCCACAATAGTATTCAATTAGATTAATTGCTTAAACTTGAGTTACTGACAGAAGAACAAAGGGGGGGATAAGTCAGTATTAATACGTCACAACTAATCTAGTTGTCTTGTAATATTAATTAGCAAAATGGAGACAGGAGACTCAAGAAGAATGTCCCTCTCTCAGAAAAGAGAACCTTCCCTAGATTTAATTTAACACAATGATAGCAGGATTAAATCAACCTGCTGAGATGTCAGCTGAAGTAATTATAATGCCTTACATCCTTTCGTTGTACAAAATATAATCGTTTGTCTTCCCAATTTTCCTTTTGAATTTTAAAACAGGGTGCCGTGAGAGACTGATGAAAAGTAGAAAGTGGAATCATTAACTGCCAAAATTTCGTTCTAGTCACTGTGGCAGGTTCCTCGGGCTTTCTTTCCAAAGATTGCAGCTTAAACAGTTCCATACCCTCCAACATTTAACAGATAGAAATAATGACATGTAATACCCTATTTCTTATATCAGGGATCATGCCCGAGGCCCCTTGCCCATGTGGACCATCACCCATAGCTGCAGGCAATTCCCCACTTGCCAGGTGTGTTTACTGTGCAACCGTGTGTCCTGATTTAAGCCAAAAGAGTACTGGTTCTTTTGGTGAGAGAGAGAGAGAGAGAGAGATGGGGGGGGGGCACTGTGCCATAATTAGCAGTTCACAATATACCTTAGCAGGTGCAGGGTGTAAAGTGGCAGGGTGTGTATTCCAGGTCACCTCCATGGAAAGATATAACCATTCCATATTTGGTAATTTTGGAGGAGAAAGCGCAAATGCTTTGTATCTCCTGTTTCCTGCGGAATCTGCCCAATTATTCCAGTAAAACTGGCAAGGTTTTTTTTTTTTTTTTGCCTATCTCTATTTATAATTCCTATCATTCCCCATGTCAGAAAACCCAGGGAGAAGTATTGCCAGCTCTGGGTTGGAAAATTCCTGGAGATTTGGGATAGAGCTTCAGGAGCAGAAGGATTGAGAAGGGAAAGGACCTCAGAAGGATATAATGCCACCGACTCTGCCCTCCAGCGCAGCCATGCTCTCCAGGGGAACTGATCTCTGTAGTCTGGAGATCAGTTGCAATTCCAGGTCTCCAGGCCCCACCTGGAAGCTGACAACTCTATGACATGCCAGGCTTTTCACTCCTTTCCCCTCTCTTTTCATGCCAAGAATCACCATTCATTTCTAACTCTGATGCCCATGTGTGAGACTACCCGGGATGCAACCACACCAAGCAAAGGGCTCTTGAACAAGATCTTCTTTATTGGAGGGTATCTTCGGGGTACACGTATTGAGTTAGTAATGGAGTGGAGGAATCGTGTTAGTGTAATTATAAGAAAATCAAATCATAATGTCATACACAAAATCCCCAATCAGTGGCAAGGGAAAAGGCGCCTAAAACAGTTACTTAGTTTTCTTCCCAGCCTAAAAGCGGGAAAGGAAAATTGGTTTGCACCTGTAGGAAACAATATGTGATTCAAAACAAGTCTGTGTGAAGTAGCCAGCAACCCAAGGACAGAGATAACATAGAGCTGAAGCTGTGGAAGCTGGGAAGAGGAGTACATTCCGTTGGGGGGAGGGAGCTGGCTCGCCTTGCTCCGTAAATCCCAACTCCTGCCCTGGATTGTGGCAGTGTTAACTGACACCATGATGTATGAATGCGGGTACACAGGTTAACTGCAGTTTTTGTTCACCTGCTAACGTCAATTCAAAGCCTGAATTAAATCCTAGTTTAGGATCCCAGTTACTGGGGTGGGGGGATGACTATCTGAAGTTAACTTGTATGCCTACATCATGGGTAACTGCACGTCCCTGTGTAAGAAGACCAAGGAGTAAGGCTGGCAACTCTGACTTGGGCAATTCCTGGAGATTTGGGGGCAGAGCATGGGGTGGAAAGAGTTTGGGGAATGGAGGCAGCTCATCTGGTATGTGATTCCATAGCGTCCACCCTCCAAGCTGTCATTTTTTCTAGGGCAACTGATTCTACTCCCCAAACCCCACTGTCTCCAGGCTCTGCTCCTAAACCTCCAAGAACTTCCCAACTCAAAATCAGCAACCTTATTGAGTCTGAATAGGAGCTAGTTTCATGCACAGTTTAAAAACAAAAACAAAAAAACCCTTTGGTTTATTTCTGAATGGAGATTGAGGTTCATTCTGGTTCTTTTTGATCTTAAGACCTGGATGTAGTTCCCTTTCCTGTTTCCTTGGTATACATTATCTATATATGTATACTTGTGAGCAAGAAAGAGGCCATGTGAGTTTATTGCAGTTCAAACTGGAGTCTAGACAAGGGAAATTAAAGGAACTCCTTGGTTGGAGATTCATGTTGGAGCTCCATGCCCCTCATGTCACAGCGCTTGGCAACAAGCACCAAGGACAAGTCCAATTAAACCAATGCCTGGAGTCACTTAAGCATTTCAAGAAGATTCCCTGCAGTCACTTCTACTTTGGGGAGGGCTATTTTAAGGGGGGAAATGGAAAGTCCATTACAAGGTGATTTCTAACTGATAAAAATGCAGAGAGAAAGAAATTGCTTCAGTAACACTTTGATTGCTTTTTTGGCGAAACTTCACAGCAAAGTTACCAGGCCTGGCTCCCCCTGGCATGTATGCAACCGACTGCTAGTGTGACAGCACCTTCTTTTCTATGTAACTGTACGCAAGTTTGACCATCTAGATTCTGCTGTCGGTCTTCTTTCCTTAGCCAAAATGAAGGATAGTTTCTGAGTTGCTTTCCTAAGGAAAGGACGACAGTGAGCCAAGACATGAGAAACCTTCTTCTCCATTGCAGGGAGATAGGATTCTAAAACAATGACTTCAAATCTCTGTGGGGAATGATTTAATAATGAAACTGTAATATATGTACCGGACATAATGGCGGTGGTGACATGGCCACAGCCGAGCACATGGTCAGGTAGGACCTGAGCTTGAGGTTTGAGAACAATAGGGCAGCAGGATCCTGAATGTACTCCTATCAGAGGCTTAGGATATTTGAATAATCCAATGATAGCCTCTGGCGGGAACTTTAGCCTGTAATTTGGTTTGGGCAAGGTCAAGGGTGCGGTTTACCTGAGCATATAAACTGGACCCCTGGCCACTGTCCTTATGCCTCATCTGAACCAGCTAAATAAAATGCTTGCTGAAATCATGTCAACCGGCCTCCGCTTTCAGTACTTTTTAGAAACCCTCTAAATTTCAAGTCTGGGGCTCCTAACCACTACACAAAGAGTTGTACTTTAGTGGTCAGAGAGGCACAGAGAAGGTACTTAGCACCACTAAGGAAGCACACTAAGGGAGCAGTTGACACTAAGCACCCAAGGGATAACACCAGGTTTTGTCTCTCCTCCAAACTCTAGATATGATGCTGCTCCAGTTGCATACTTATATTTTCTTGAATCAAATAATTCCAGAAGGGCTTTTACATTGGCAAGAAGTTACCTTCAGCTGTTCTGGAAGGGAGGGTTAAATCAGTCCCTGATATGCATAGGCTCTGTTCTTGCTCCTTAAAGGAAATTGATTCAGTGGAGCATATTTTCTTTAATTGTCCTAGGCATAGAGAAATCCAGTTAATACTTATTGAGCTGCTGATTGGAAAGTTCCCTGGCAAATCAAATCAAAATAAACTTGATTACCTTTTGTCTGATAGGAACCATGAAACAACTCAAATACTGGCTAAATTTTGCGCACAGGTGTATAAAGATCGGAAAATGCATACTGTAGCTTGAGTTATTTTTTTTAATGTCACAAAATTGGATTGTTTGATTTTTATGTAAACCTTTGAGTATACAAAAATAAAATTTGCAAGAACTCCCAAGGGGGAAAGCAAAGTCCTTGCTGTGTGGCTAAGGTATCCCATCTTTGGAGGCTCAGCCCAAAAAGGCAACAGCAGGTAAGTGGGTGGGTGGGGGGAATTCAGCTGTCTTATCCTGACAGGCCATACCTGACTCCCCCATTGCCTTCACATAAGCCTGGCTGTGTCCCTAACAATGGTGGTGTAGTATATGGAACCCGTCCCTTTAAGAGAGAGGTTTAAGTCTGAAGTGGAACTCTCTGTCTTCTCATGAATGGGTGTGTCTTCTGGAATATACTGGGTTGTTGACAGTTAGGACTCCGGCCTTTGTTAAGTCTTAAGTTGTTCCGTATCTTGCTGTTCTGCACATTAAAGGAGGTTTTGAAGACATCCTGTCAACTGCATCGCTCTGGCCTTAGAGCAGACCATTTACCCACCTCCACAGTGAGTACATTTTATGGAGGAGCAACACTACAGCTAGCTCCCACAACTGAGACCATTGGTGGGTGTATATGTGGGTGATGTGAGTCAGGTCTGCCTGGAACGACACCCTATATCATGCAACAGGACATACTCCCAGGGACATGTACCTTGGAGCAGTGCCAATATGGGGGGGCAGGGATACAGTCAGCCCCCATATAGGGATGTTAGCACAATTCTTTGCCAGGGTGTCCCCTCCTCTAGGCAGTTTGGGGTGCCTGGCAGCTGCTGTGCAGTGCTCATTGGATCAGCTGGCCAAGCAACTATGGGATCCATTGCCTTATGGGGTTGGAGCCCTATGCAATAATGGCAGCAGCAGTGGATGGACCAGTTGCAGATCACTTCCCCATGGGATCACCAAGTGTCTTTTTGGTGGCAAATGGAAACTCATCATGAGGGTGGAACTGTAGAGCTGGCAGGGCCCCACAGGCATGGCTGTAGCTGGCACGGCATCCATACTGTTTCCCTTCATTGCACATGTTTCTGTGCAGGTGGTGATTCAACAGGGAGACCTGGTAGGCTGACCAGTGAACTTCCTGTCCCTGTAATCAGTCACCAGCTCCAGCCCCGCTCCTGGAAGATTCTGCCTTGGGCAGCTTTTTTTACCAGCAAGTCGGCCTGACTCACATGCATGCTGTGCTAGCCATGGCTCAGTTTGTCTACCCAGGGTCCCTGGGAGTAGCTTGCAAAGGCACAGGGCCATACTGGACCTCAGGAATTTTGCAACACACGTCATCAAACCTCTTCATGATCTGCAGTTCAATAAAGTCTGTGGTGTTCTACAGCTCTCTCTCTGTCTTTTGGTTTGTGGCTAGAAGAGGCCAGTTCCAAGCTGCTCCCTGCCCCACCTCCCCCCATCTGTGACTTCTCCTTAGGGGTCCCCCTTCACATGTCTGGGGTGTGTGGCTCTGGCTAAGGGATGTCCCTGCTGGCATCGCTATTCTGGGTCTTTCTGCAAAACATAGCAGAGGTCCAGTGGCACCATGAAGGCTGACCCCACAGACTCTGTGCAGCTTGCACAGAGAACAGGCCAGTGGGTGGTCCAAGGGTGCATGTGACTGGTCTGGTATGGGGCCACACTCCACAACAGGGGTGCTGGTATTTGATAAGCCACGAAGCTTGGTGGTACAGGTGCAGAGGACCCAGGGTGGATGCAAAGGAGCTGCTGTCATGAGTGCAGCATAGAGGAATGGCACATATCATCCCAGACAAAATCATGGCTCTCAGGGGTGGCCCACTTCTCATTCACTTTTTTCTGGTTTGCTGGGGTGAAATGTTTGCTCCAAGGCTTTTGTCTACCTCTCAGCTCTCCACACGTGGGGATTGAATCAGAAGCCCTGGCCATGCTATCCCACTGCCTTTTCACTGAGCCATGCCTGTCTGTGCAATGGTTGCTGCACCCCCCCCCCCATAGCTCTTTGTGATGTTAGGGCTGCCATAGAGTGCCTAATGCCTGCTGAATCTACCCTCTTGGCCCACTGGTTAGGATGCTGGTCTCCGATATTGGAGCTGGGAGTTCACACTCGAACTACTTCATATAAACATCCCACTCTGATTTTGGTTATGGAGAAACAGAAAGCACCACTCTAAGACAAAAGGGAATCTTATTCCAGAACCCTTGATATAGGCATGGGGTATATGCAAGACACAATTGCAAAAGTACCAATCAATATGTCTGCCAGTCTTACTGATGATAGATATGGCCAGTTTTAATTCATTTAAGCCTTGCGTTGAGGCTGGATTATTAAGAACAAAAAAATATCATTTTATGCATAAGCATTCAATCTTAACCTTGTCAGAAACAGCAGGTAAAATTGGACTAACACCAGTTATAATGTTTCAATGTACTCAAAAGTTCCCGTTTTCTGTAACATGTCAGATGAATGCGTTTCATCCCTTAAATAAATGGGCATGTATTATATCCAGACCATCTGGCAGAAAGGCCTGTGTGTGTTAAATGCTGCCATGTCATTTCTGACTTACGGTGATGCTATGAATCAATGACCTTCCAAACGCCCAATTGCCTTGCTCAGGTCCTGCAAACTGAGAGCCGTGGCTTCCTTGGTTGATTCAATCTGTCTCCTTTCCTGCTGCCTTCAACTATTTTTAGCATTTTTAGCATTATTGTCTTTTCCAGAGACTCTTGTCTTCTCACATGATGTGACCAAAGTACAAGAATCTCAGTTCATTTTAGGGAGAATTCAGGCTTGATTTGATCTAGAACCCACTAATTTCTCTAGAACCCACTTATTTGTCTTTTAGATGGTCCACAGTATCCATGATACTCTCCTCCAACACCACATTTCAAATGAATCAACTCTTTTCCTGTCAGCTTTCTTCACTGTCCAACTTTCACACATATATATAGTAATGGGGAATACTATGGTATGAATTATCTTGATCATCAGCGATACTGAAGGATCTTTTCCAGCTTCTTCATGGCTGCCCTTCAGAGTTTCAGTTTCCTTCTGATTTCTTGGTTGCAGTCTCCCTTTTGGTTAAAGATGGAGCCAAGTAATAGAAAATCTTTAAAACTTTCAATGTATTCATTGTCGACCTTAAATCTGTGTAATTCCTCAGTAGCCATTACTTTTCTCTTCTTGATGTTTAGCTGTAATCGTGCTTTGGCACTTCCTGCTTTAGCCTTTATCAGTAGTTGTTTCAAGTCTTCAAATATCTTTAAAAAATCTTCATTAAGCATTGGAATAAAAGAAAGTACTATTAAGATTATGTATAGATGGTATTATGCCCCACATAGACTGGCAAGAATGGTACTGACATCCTCTTCATTTTGGTGGTGGTACAAAAATGATGTTGTATTTGCATCCATATTTGTTGGTTTTTGCCAAATAGCTTTAGCAAGTAATATGTCAGATTATAGCAGCAATTATTCATAGTAAGATCTGATGTAATCCAATTACAGTTCTATTAGTAATATTAGAAAAGAAAAGGAGCTTATAAGAAATGTGCAATAGCAGCTAGAATTTGGGCAGTATACTATTGCAAGCAGGAGAAGCTACTGAGTATGGAGGAATGGCTCTGTAAAATATGGCATATTCTGTACATGGAGAAAAGAGCTTATAGACAAACTTGGAATGGTAAACAATTTGTGTAAGATAATTTGTTGAGAAATGATATCCTTTCTTATTGATTGAAACAAAATTAAATTGCATAAATATGTAAGGAAGAAAGAAATTTGTCTAATATTTATATACACTTGGATATGATTGGACACAATGATTAGACTTCTAAAAGAATTTTAAAAATTCAAAAAGATGTTCCCCAAACTGAGAACCAGCTGCTCCCAGTGTTTCCAACCCACCAATCATTGGCTTTGAGTCAGGGCCACCATTGTTGCCATAGTGATGGCCATGCTATAATGCTGGATGTCTTGCTAAATGATGTCACAACCAATCAGAACACTCTCAGAGCATGCACACAGTGCTTGCTGGGCACAGTGCAAAGGCCTGCTCTGTAGTATGGGTTGTGTCACCATGATTTATACTCACTTCTTCCTTGGTATCCTACTGGTGCCCCTTATAAGGTTGGTTGGTGCTCAGGAGCCTTGCCCAACCCTCTGCCGCTGCACACTGGAAATTTTCAACTGCAGCAGGATCACCAGCCCTCCTGGATTCCACCAAGTGCCCCTTCCCAACCCGGCTGCTCCTCCTCATCCTTTCATGTACTTGGACTTTACTGGAAATGCAATTTCATCTATTGGAGAAGAAGTGTGGAAGGCCTATCCTTGGGCCGAATACTTGGTCCTCAAAGACAATAGTTTGACAAGGCTTCAGAACTCTTCTCTGGAAGGCTTGCTGTCCCTTACCTACCTGGACTTGTCCTGCAATAAAATCCAAATTATCGAGAGAAATGCATTTGAGGCAGTCCCATTCCTGCAGATTATATACCTCAGGGGCAATGTCATTGAACGGATTAATTATGGTACATTCCGGGCCTGGCACGGCATGCAGTTTTTGCTCAAGGTGGATCTCAGCCACAACCCCCTGGCAGTCATTCAGGATTCCTATTTTTACAGGCTGCCCTCGCTGAAGCTCCTAGACCTTAGTGCCACTGAAGTGACACCAATGATACTGGAGGATGTGCTGCAGACCTCCCTGCAGTTGAGTATGCTCATCTTGCCCAAAAAGATGTCTTGCTGTCTTTGCCATATTAAGGAGGACATTGAAGTTTTATGTGACACTGTCAAGTTGGAGTGCACAGGGTCATGTGATATAAACGTAACTCTGTGTGAAAAAGAAGAGCCTTTGAACAGGATGCAAGGAGAAGTCATGAAAGCATTAGAAATCAGGAAACTGCATGGCAGCAGCCTGCTTAACATTTTGCCAGAGAAAACTGTACCCAACAATGCCATGCCAGAGAGAACGGAACACAGCAATGAAACACTGGCATTAGCCCAAAACTACTCCAGCGTAGCTGCCAATTTTAACTTGTTAAAATTGGTCAAGTGGTTAATGCAGGTGAAGGCAGATGAGCCTTTAGATGTGGACTGGGCTGACAAAGGTGAGCTGAAAAGGCTTTACTTTCTGGTCAGTCTGCTGCAGGCAGCACTCAAAGAAACAATTGTGGAACTTGAGAAGAACAGTCTGGAGGCTATTGTCCAAAATGAGTTTTCTGCCGAAGTATCAAAGAAGTCCACAGATGAGGCCACGAAAGTGCCTAAAGATGCTTCCCTCAGGAAGGAAAGGCGTGTGAGGAAAGTAATGAGAGAAAACTGGTTTGGTGGAAACCAAAGACAGAAAGCCACATTGTCCAGGCTTAGCAGGGATAGAAGACAGGTTGCAATGACCACCATGCAGTCTGCAGTAAAGCCCAGTGTCTTTGAGTTGCACAACGAGGCTGAAAGCTGGAGGAAACTAGCGGAAGGCCTAGATCTTCAGCATGCTCTTCCTTTTCTCAGGTCTCACCACGTAGCACTTCAGCCCTCTTTGAAACGCTCCATTTTAGACTCTCCAACCAATGTTCTCAACCCGATAAGTTCCATCATATTGGACAAGAATGACAACGATTTGAGTAATCTCTCTAGTGATGGAAAGCCCATTGCAGTATTGGGGGATGGATTTGGAGCACAGATCTTAACTAAAGAAGAGCTGCTGAACCAGCTACTACATAAAAGTAACTCTCCTGCAGGAGGCGGCAAATCTAAAATCTCAGCCATTATCTCGGAACCCTCCTTAAACAAACTCTTGCCTGATATTACATTGTCCCATGGGACATACTGGGAACATCAGAGGACCTCTGTTGCTCCCCTGCTGAACTTGGCACCTCAGGATGACTACTTGCTTCAGGGTGACCTCTTTGAAGCTGAACTGAACAAACAGTTGACTTCCCTCATCCCAAACACACCAGTGAGGAAACTCATGTCTCATGTGATCCGCATCCTAAAAATGGATTGCACAGCACCCACATTCCGGATGGGCTGCGCAAAACTCATCTCCAGAACAGGGCTCCTCATGAAACTCATCAGTGAAAATATCAATGAGACCTCCCCCTTATGGAAGTCATATTTCTGGCCTTCCAAGAACGTAACCAATGTGACCACAGCAAGCTCAAGGAAACTGGAGAAGCCTTTGGGCAGAATAGCAAGCCAGGGGATTCCAGCATACAGGTATGGAAACAAACTGCTTTTGGCTATTTCAGTGACCGCCATCATCATGACTATCATTGCCATTGTCTGTCTGATTAAAATCTGTTCTCAGCATACTGCAGCCAAAGATTTCCTAGGCAAAAGGAAGAAATCTTTACCAGATCTAGAGTGTTCCAGAACAGCCTCTCTATTGATGGATAAGCCCCTTTGGCTCAAAGACATGTATCAGAGCCAGGATGAAATACAGAAGAAGAACATGGCAGACAAATTGCATGATGAAGAGTCCTCAGAGGAGGTGGATATAGTCAGCTGGGGCAATGCAAGGGCATCCTTACCTGAACCCCCTCTGAGGAAAATCAGTTCAAAAACATTATCTAGATCAACATCTAAAAGTTCATCTGCCACCAGTGCTGTGCCTGCTCCTGCTCCTCCTCCTCCACCACCGCCGCCGCTGCCACCGCCACCACCGCCACCGCCACCATCTGCTCCTTCTCAAAAGCCCAGTGCGAAAAAGGGCTCAGACACAGCAGGAGGAACTTCTGAAGCCACCAGTTCAAAAGTAGGATCTTCAGCTGCAGATGAAGGAGAAGGAGATGAAGATGAAGAAAAATCAGAGAGCCCCACTACCGTAGCTGAAAGTGGGGAGGCGGAAGGGGAGGAAGAAGGGGAAGGAGAAGGGGAAGATGAAGATGAAGAAAGTGACTGATCTCTGGCTTTATGAATATTGATGTATACTATCTAGAGTGAAAGTTTCTTCTGAATATTATTAATAACCAAGCTCTGAAATATTAAAAACCTCTAACAGAATAGTCTGCATTCATATTTTCCCCCTCAGAAGTCAAAGTCATCAACTGATGAGAACACTCCCAGTCCCAACTACTTCACCTTTTATTGTGAAAAGGGTGAACCCATGCAGTAATAACTTCCTGTTGACTATTCTCACGCATTCATTTTTTTAACTGAGTAAAGGTTTAGCTTTTTATTTATCTAGAAGTGCCATTAGCTTTATTATGGAACTGAGTGATCATTACTGAATATTTTTATAGTCCAACTCCATATAGACTACTCTGAACCCACTGGATTGGAATTCATCCAGTTTATTCAGTCAGTCTGCCCCAGATACTTTGCTTATCACAGCCCTAGTCTTTGGTTCAGACAAGTCCCATGATCCCCACAGCATATTGTTTTTGACCAACTAAGAGAACACTCCTCCAGCAGAAAAGCTGATTGGATCAATCCCACTGATTACAGTGGGCTTAGGCTGAGGTAACTCTTCAGAAGACTGCACAGGCATTAACTACTTAACATTAGCACACAATAGCACCCTCCAGTTTTCATATGCAAATACTGTGCTGGGGGGGAGCTATTTTCCCAGTTTTGCTGCTCTAATATTTGTGCACATGGAGCCGCAAAACTGGTGAAAGAATCCCTCCTCCGGCATGGTTTACCCACAGGAAAATGACTGGGGAGGGGGGAAAGAGGAAGCTCTCCTTTCTTTTGTGAAGCCATCCTCCACAGCTGCTGTGTGGCTGGGGGGAACCAAGACCTAAGCCTTTAAAAACATTTCAAATGTTTAGTTTGGCCCTAAGAGTCAGGCTTCAGCAGCCGTTAAATAAAGCAACCTAATGTATGCCCAAAGGCACCACCAGAGAATAAAGGCCTTGAGAAGGCAAAAAGAGAGAGGAGGAAACACTTTTATTAATATAGACTGATATTCAATTTTAATCACTGCCATTGTTATTGAGGCTGCTGCTCTGCTACAGATTGATGTTGTTATTGAACTGACACCTGGAGGGGGAAAAAAGAGAGAGAAGGAGAAGGAAAGAACAGGCTTAGTACAAAACAGCAATTTCAGTTGCACTCGGGGATGATGAAAGCAGAAAACAAAGTAAACCTTGTTAAACTGCTCGGTGGAATTCATTTCTTCTGTGTTGCAGCTAGAAATATAATACAAATTCTGAGCAGCTATTTCAGACCAAAGCCATAATGTCCTGAACGTGTACTTATGTGGGGAAGCAAATATTTATGCTCAGCTCTAGGATCAGATGCAGTGCAATTTCAGAAAAGGGGGGGGGATGCTCAGTGTAGCAATTTGTAATCAGACTCTGAAAGCATGGACATCCTATGCATGAATGGGGAGGAGTATGGGTCAAGTTTGGCTGTTATTATCTTCACAACAACAACCCTGTGAGCAATGCTCCCTCTACGCTGCGGAGTCTTGTGAGCAAAAATTCTACTTTGTGAGCTACTCTGGCATTATAGTCATGAGCGAGCGATTTGGCTACTGCATAAATTAGTTTGCTCTGGAGCCATCCTTCCTGAGCTAAGATAAAAATGTGTGAGCCAGAGGCTAAAAAACTGTGAGCTAGCTCATACTAACTTAGCTTAGAGGGAACACTGCCTGTGAGGTAGGTTAGACTGAAAGGGGGGGCTGGGTCACCCATTGAGCTTCCATGGCAGGGTATGGATCGAAACGTGTCTTCTAAAACCTAGTCCGATACTCTGACTGCTATACAATACTGCCTTTGGAACAACTGATCTCTAATTCTACTTGCTCCATCAGCTTCTCAGGCATAGGTTTAGCCTTAGTAAAGTCAGGGTGCTGGCTTAAACTGAGGGTGTGAATTTCAGTAGGGAGATACTTTATAAAACTCGGGAGACTGATAATCTTTGTTGCAAAGCACTGGCTCATGTGGAATTTTAGCACAATAGCCTTGTGGTTGTGAATAAAACGTGAGCTCACTTTCCTTCTGCAGTGTCTCAAATTGCCTTCTTGGCCAACCCCCTTGGAAGATTACTTTGGGTCCTGACTTTGCTGGTCCTTGATTAGTTCTCTCACCTGACTCTCATTTTATTTCCATAATATTCCTATCAAAAGCCACATTACGGGTGGAAAGATCTGTTGAAGTCAATGGACTGCGCCCTAATGGGTGAGGATGAAGCCAGTGGTGATGGACTACATTTCTATTTGTCCAGCCTGATTGCATGAGAAATCAAGTTGCCCCTTCCATGTTCTCCCATCCTGTAATCAACCCTGGTCCAAAGTGTATAGACCTTGTCAGCTCTTTACGATTTGCTGCACAGATGCAGACAATTAAGGCACTCAAATCAAAGCAAGGCCAATAGATGCATTCACTTTGGGAAGAAAAAAAAAGAAATTATTTGCATTTAATAAAAGATAACGGATGTTCCATCACATGTCTTGAGGGTGAAATGACAGCATGTGAGTCATGCAAAAGAAATCTTATTTTAGCCATAGTTTTTATTCAAGGAGACAATGCTGAGAAAGACACAAACTGAAATTTCATATTTCATGAAGGCTGTGAAATAAAAGTTGCTTTACTTTTAAGAAGGTCACCTGATCAGCAAGAGCCGGTGTGGTGTAGTGGTTAGAGTATCAGATTAGAATCTGGGATACCCTGGTTCAGATCCCTATGTTGCCATGGCAGCTGGCTAGGTGATCTTGGACCAGTCAGTCTGGCTGCTTCCACACAGAAGTTTCTCCCTGCACAGACAACAGGAAGCCCCCACAGTAAAGAGGAGCATCCAGATGATGTGCCCAAACTGTGTGTGACATGTCTGACTCCCACCCACCCCATTTACTCCAGAGCAAATACAAACATCATTTTTTCTAGATATAAAGGGGGAGCTGTGAGGTAGCTGCCAGTGGAACATGGTTGCTTCCTAATAGTCACTATGGGGTGTGTGTGGTGGAACTAAGCTCACCTTTCCAAATGGAATTCAGTAGTGTGCCATAGGGAAGGGGCCACAGTTCAGTGGTGGAGTATCTGCTTGGCATACAGAGGGTCCCAGGTTCAACCTCCAGCTTGTCCAGTTAAAAGATCTGATGGTAGGTGATGTGAAACACATCCACCTGAGACCCTGGAGAGCCACTGGCAGTCAGAGAATGCAAAACTGACATTGATAGACCAAGCTGAGCTGGGTACATGGAAAGGGAGAGAGAAAGGCTAGGCTACTGGAGAAAATGAACTGCATTACTGTAGCAGCTATTAGCATGATCTGTTAAGGAAGTTTGCTCAAGTCTTGGAGAAAAGGGAAGCTTAGGCGATCCTAGAGCTTTTTGGAATGCTCAGACTTCCTTGCACCAGGTGGATATTTCTTTTCATCAAAAGGAACTTCTTTTTAAAAATCTATTAAGATTTCTCTTCATTTAGTGTGATTATACAAGGTTTGGGTACCTGATTTTATAGGCTATTCTCCAGCTCTTTTCAAAAATGAAAATTGGCTCCAATTTTTTTTATACTGCAGAAACTGAAGTCCGGATCCCCAGCACATTCTCAGCAGCTGTTGAAGCCTAGACCCAACCTATGAATGAACATATCCCTAAAGTGATGGTGAGCATGCGGGTAAAAGGTAAAATGAAATTCCTTTCTCGACACATTCTACCAAATCCTGTTGCAAAGCTTCTGGGGTTCGCCAGACACTTCAACAGTAGAACGAATGCCATCTTAATCCAAACCAATATGCTATGGTTTTGATCTGTGATTTTGATTAAAAAGAAGCATTGCATTATTGCACTGACTGTTGTTGTCCCTGTGGTCAGGGTGCATATTTTATACGCCAGGATCCATGAACAAAGTCCAGGCTGCCAACAGGAATACGATTCACTTCAGTTTTATTGGGGCTGGTGCATGTTTATGACTAAGTGCTCCTTTCCTCAGCCTGGCTTCTGCCATGGGTAGATTGGCCAGTGAATGTATAGGGAAAGTTCCTGGTGAACTGCTTCATGGAAGACCATGGGCTGGCATGGACAAGCAGAATCAAGCCCCAGTAGCTCTGTGAGTGCCGCTGTGGCTACTCAGCTTGGAGGTGGCCAGCCAGCAGTGCAGGCAGAGGCAACAAAGGAGCTGACATCCACACCTGGTAAAGCCGACAAGGGCTGAGCTGAGTGGTCCAGGAAGTGCAGGAGGGGTCACTCAGCCTGGCTTGCTCCTGGCACATTTAAAATGGCTAGTCTGCCCTTTGGACCTCTGCCAACTACTTCTTCATTCTTGGCCTCAGGGAAAAGATGGGCTGCTTGGCTACTCCAGCTCCTAGCTGCAGAGAATTACTTCCTTCAGTGCACCTAACCAAGCTTGAGGATGTGCCCCCATCATCTTCTGGCTCATGTCTGCTCAGCCCTTCTGTTGGGGCTACCATTTCTCTCTGGTTCCATGTCCCAAGTCCACCAATCCCACCCCTCTCTGGCCACACCCTTCCCAGTTGGCAGGTTCCTTGCCGCGCCCAGAGTCACTTCTCCCTAACCTGCCCCACCTAAAGATGCCTGCTGCTGTCCTCTTTTGGTTTCAGTCCTGGAAGTCGACTCCGTCCCTTGGTTGTAGCAGCAGCCTTCTGTTCCCAGCATCACAGTCTCGTGGAGGTCTGACATAAATGCGTAGGATTCAGACCGGAGGATGGCTTTGTGGTTCGGGTGCCCTAGGTGGTTTGCAAACTGGGCTGCAGTCAGTCACATCATTTGGAGCAGAGGGGAATGAGCCCATTTCCCCTGGTTGAAACTGATATGGTGTTGTGTGATCACACATCCCTTGTAGCTGTGGGCTCAGGCTGTCACTGCCCAATTAGACGGCACATGGCCAAGTGGTTTTTTTTTTTTTTGCCTTTTGTTTCCCATGTGGTTAAATGAGGAATCACACCTCCACACTGAGGGCTCCCCATGGAGTATGCGGTTATGTGTATACTGCTAAGCGAGGGAAAAAACCAGCATCAAGTTGGGATGGAATGAGCAGACCCTCCCGACAGCATGAGAGCGTGCTTGAGCAATCAGACAGGAAAAAGTCTGTTCGTAGCCTGTCAGCAAGAATTAGGACCGGACTTTCCCCCGTGTCTTTTAACTCCACTTCCATGGCAGGGTAGCATGGGGTGCCAACAGCTGCAGGACCTTTTCCAGATGTTGCTGTCTGATGTTGCTTTTCCAGATGTTGTGTGCCCTTTAGATCAACCAGGCATTCACAGCTGAGTCGGATCTAGAGGCACATCTGATTGCTACCCTGGAAAGGTTTCAAATAAACAGAAAACTGTTCTGGCTTGAAGAAGAACTACCTGCTGGAAGACAGGCTCCGTGCAATTTGAAAGCTGAATTACCGATAATATACAAAGTGGTCATATAAGTATAATTTGTAGAAATGGCAACTTTATTTACTGGCATTCCTCCTGCCTTTAACAGCAGCTTGATACATACAAATTTAGAAAATGTACCATGTCATAGTGTGATGGCTGTGAATAAAACCCACAACACACTACTTGAGATTTTGTAGCTTCTATATAGACCCCAACCAAGCCTTCACATATTAAACCTGTCACTTTTTGGCAGCATAATCTACCTCACAGGGTTGTTGGCCACCAGTCACAAAATCTGAAGTTAAGTGTTTGATTACAAACTGCAAATGGGAGTGGCATCAGGCACTGACAGAATTCCATCTGAACTTCTTAGATCTAATTCTGATTGATGAGTGGAAGTTTTGGCACCCATTCACTCACAGATAAATAAAACAGGAATTATGCCTAGAGTTTGAAGGTATGTAATCGTTGTGCCAACATATTGAAATGAGTCTTCTCTCAACGGCTGAAAAATTATGCACTTCCTTTCTTTATAATAATTCAGTAATTTGGCTGTAAGAAAAATCAGTACTGGGCTGCCAACAGGCAGTTTTTCAAAGATGCTTGAGCATAATTGATCATTATTATACTCTTTATCATAAGGCCTCCAAGTACACTACATCCAAGGATGGGATGTTAGCAACAGCCTTTATGGATTTCAAGGCAGCTTTTGATACAACCCTGAGGCAGCTGTTATGGGATAAACTGGATGCACTTTCAGCTGATGAGCATCTTTTATTTCTGTTCAAGCAGCTGTTTAAGTCACCATCACCAACCACCCAGGTGAAATGCAGACCTCTTGGTCAATTGTCTGGGGAGATTCCGTTTAACTAGGGAGTGGAGCGGGGCTGTATATTGGCACTATTGTTGTTCTATATTTATATGAATGATATGACATCGTTTCTCTCCCTTGATGAGTTTCATCCTCCATATTTGTCATCTCGAAAGGTTCCAACTCTTTTGGACACCGACGATACAGTCCTACTGGCATGTTCACTAGTTGGTTTGTGCAGGCTTCTGAAATCATTTAGAGAATATCACTCCAGGGTAGGGTTGCCAGCTCCAGGCTGGGAAATACCTGGAGATTTTGGGGGTGGAGCCTGAGGAGGGTGTGGTTTGGAGAAGGGAGGGACTTCAAGGGGGTATAATGCCATAGAATCCACCTTCCAAAGTGGCCATTTTCGCCAAGTGAACTGATCTCCAGCTCCCACCTGGTGGTTGGCAACCCTATTCTAGGGAAGATTATCAATTATAATGTCCAAAGTATGGTTATTTCATAAAAACCAAACCTGTAAGAAATAGAAGTGGTTACTTGCTGGGCATAGTATTGAACAGGCTGAGCAATTCAGATTTCTTAGGATGGTTTTTCAGATCAACCTTTCATGGAAATTTCATCTGAACTCTGCTATGGGGGTTGCAGTTAGCTCAGCCAAAGCCATCTCTTGATTAAAAAAAAAATTCCACTGAGGTTCAGTATTTTCTGGCAACAATTTGGTGTTTATCGCAAAGTATATGCAGTGACAATTTGGATTAGTACGGTCACAGATAGTATAGGTTGCCCATTTTTATACTTTGTCCTGTTCTGTGTATTTCAAAAATATCTGGTGTGGTATTGCACACTGATGTAGGAGAACAGTCATTGGAGATGCAGTCCTGGCTAAAAGCTTTTAAGTTAAAGACTTTGAGTTCAGATTTGCTGCCAGGATTTTTAAGTTTTGTTAGGAGTGACAGGCTACTGGAAGATAAATTGCTGAGGTGTTAAACACACTAGGGAACCTGGGTTATATGGCTTGATAAAAAAGTGTTCAAAAGAGCTAGGTTATAACAGTACTGTTACAGGATCTTGTAGGGTTTGTTCATCTCTTGCTATTGGAAAAGTCCCCTCCTCCATTAAAGATTGCAGAGTATTTTCAGACTTTGACTGTACCGAGACACAGAAAGGCTTTTATGCTGGCCCATCTGAATATCTTTGCTTCAGCAGTTGTGACAGGAAGGTACTTTGGTAAATCATTCTCTGATCGGTTATGTGCCCGTGGATCATATTTCTCTTGAATGCCCTTGGTTTTCAGATGCTAGAAATGAGCTGATATTTCCTTTGATTGGAAAGAACATTGTTTATGTGGAGGCCATTGTTTCGCAGTTGCTAAGTGACAACGAACAACAAATGACTGCAGGCTGCAAAATATTTGATAGCAATGATCACTCATTGAACCTCAAAACCCCACTAGTATTTTAGTTGTGTTTTCTGTACATGATGTTGATGAATGAAGGGTAATGTAAGTAAGTAAGTTGTTGTGAAGATAAGTTGAAGGTAGGGAGAATAAAGCATACTACCCTGAACTTTTTGGAGGAAGGGTGGGATAAACATATAATAGATAAATAAATAATGTTCCACTGGCCACTGTGGGAAACAGAATGGTAGATTAGACTAGTGTGAATCCTATTTGTTTGGGATTTGTGGTAACTATTCTTATACCTTATTTGGCCAAAAAATTGGTGGCTATAAGAAAAGACAAGCAACAACAAAAACAATCTGAAAGTTAGAAATGTTTTCCATCCAAAGTTTACATCACTCAACCATTACACCGCTTCAGGCAATGCAATGCGATTTTGTCCAATTTAGTCCAGCATTTTGTCAGAGTCAAATGTTGAAGTTTGTTCTTGGTGCGAGTTCTCTCTCAGGCTATCACTGCCCTTTTAGCAAAACAGGGTCAAAGCACAGAAGACCTGTTTACACGCCTGCCATTCACAAATTTGGCCTCAAATGATGCTTCTTTTATCTGTTTTCTTTAAGATGTGAGTTCCCAAACATTACCTAAATCTCAGCAGCTAAATGGCTATAATACAGTTAATGGTTTTGGATATGTTTGGATAAGCTCTGCAAACTATTGAACTGGAGCCTGAACAACCCACTGGCTACATAGGAAGGTAGGGAGGGGGGAAGACTGGGCTTGATGGAAGGCGGCTGAAATTGTCTTTGCCAATCAGTCTTTAAGAAGAAGTGCAAATTTCTTGGTTGCTGCTGGCAAACCCACTTTCTTACTCCTCAAATTGGACCGAAAGCTGCTCGTGTGGTAGTATAGTGTAGGGTTGCCAGCTCTGGGTTGGAAAATACCTGGAGACTTTGGGGGTGGATCCAGAAGAGGGTGGGGTTTAGGGAGGGGAGGGGAGGGGCCTCAGCATGGTACAGTGCCATAGAGTCCACCCTTCAGAGCAGCCACTTTCTCCAGGGGAACTGATCTCTGTAGCCTTGTGATCACTTGTAAAAGTGAGAGATCTCCTGGCCCCATCTACAGTGTTCCCTCTAAGCTGAGTTAGTGTGAGCTAGCTCATAGTTTTTTAGCCTCCAGCTCACACATTTTTGTCTTAGCTCAGGAAGATTGGCTCCAGAGCAAACTAATTTATGCAGCAGCCAAATCAATCACTCACAACTTTAATGCCAGTAGCTCACAAAGTAGAATTTTTTCTCACAAGACTCCACAGCTTAGAGGGAGCATTGCAGAGGCTGGCAACCCTAGTATGGTGTGGTGGTTAGCATGTCAGACTAGGATCTGGGAAGCCCCGGTTCAAATCCCTGCTCTGTCATGGAAAATTGCTGGGTGACCTTGGGCTAGTCACATGCCTTCCACCTAACCAACCTCACAGGGTTATTGTTGTGAGGATAAAATGGAAAAGGGAAGCATGATGTAAGCTGCTTCGGGTACTCCTTTGGAACAAAACAGAATACAGTAGATGAACAAATGAAATAACTGTGTCATTGCTTATGACGTCTCACTACTGAGAAGTTAAATGATGTGTGGTTCACTATTTGGAAGGAAATAGCCTTAGTGCCATAAAAAAACTGTTTCAGGAAGTGGGAATGCACAGTAGAAAAGCAGTGGCAGGGTGTAGGGGAGGGTTGTCAGCTGACCCTTGGGAAATAGCAGGAGATTTGGGGGTGAAGCCTGGGGAAGGCGGGATTTGGGAAGGTGAGGGACATGATGTCATAGAGCCCACCTTCCATGATGTCATAGAGCCCACCTTCCAAAGCAGCCATTTTCTCAGGGGGAAATGATCTGTCAGCTGGAAATCTGTTGTAATTCCAGGTGATCTCCAGCTCCCACCTGGAGGTTGGCAACCCTAGTGGAGGGACAGGGCTAGGACTGGGGCCTGTGGGTGCATTGCTTGCCTTGTTTGGACCACTGTTTTGCACCACTTCATGATTTTTGCAGAAAGAAGGTTTTCAGTGGTGGCGATCAGATGGAGATAAAGCGAGGGGAAGTGAAGCTATTTCCTCTGGAGGAAACTGACCTGCAGTTGCATGATCACACAGAGTTTTGTAGATGTGAGCACAGCCCGCCACCATGTGATAAGATGCAACCGAGGTTGAGTTGGGGTTTTTTTTGGCCGTTGTTTTCCAATTCGCTTAAACAGGGGATTGATGAATCACATCTCCGCCCTGAGCGCTTCCTATGACAGTATGCAATGATGCACATACTGAGAAGGGGGGGGGGGGGGAAACAACGGCATGGCATTGGTATAGCCTGATCAAACTATCCCGATGCCACGGGAGCATGCTGGCATGATCAGATGCAGGAAAGTCCATCTGTGGCCCGTAGCAACCTGTTTGCTACTGGACTTTCTGAGGTGTTTTTTTTTTTTAACTCTGCGTGTGCAGTGGAGCAAAACGGGTTGCCACCGGCTGCAGGGCACTTGCCGGATGTTGGCATCTGATCATGCTCCTTTAATCCATCCGGCATTTGTGCTGATGTCGGGATGAATTCTGCATGTGATCGCACTCAGCGTCTGACAAAACAGCTTCTTGCTGTAGAATGGAAGCTTGTTATGCCTCTGAAACTGGCAAAGTACCTAAGTAAAGGTCACATAGATAGGGCTGCTACTCTCCAGGTGAAGACTGGAGATCCCTGGAATTACAACTGATCTCCGGATGACAGAGAGATCAGATCCCTTTGAGAAAATGGCTGCTTTGGAGGGTGGACTGTATGGCATTATTCCCCATTCCCCTCCTCAAATCCTGCTTTCCACAGGTTCCACTCCATGAATTTCCCAGCTAGGACCTGGCAACCTTACTTATAGCCTAGTTGGTCTGCTTCTTTAGCCTTGGGCTGAATCCTTCCTGACCAAGCTGCTCAGCAACTTGTCTCCCCCAGCTACAATGTCACTGCTATCCCCTGTACATTGGTTGAGGACAGCTCAAGCCTTTTGGCTTAAGTAAGTTTATTAGCAAGTTTATTAGCTTGAGTAAGTTTATTAGCAAGTAATAAACTTGCTAAGTGATTATGGCTGGGAAAATGGGCCCTGGGAGGGAATGTTTAACATCCTATTTTCCTTCCAAAATGTGTGCGCTTGCCTTCAAAGCTAACATTCTGTATCCCAATGGCCAAGGAAGTGCCCAGAGGGGAATTTGGAGTTGATTCATGGTCAAGGAAAAGCTTATGGCTCCTCATCTCCCCTACCCTGTTTCTCTGCTCCAAATTCCTATAATCAAATGCTGCTTTTCTTTAAAAAATAACTTTTTCAAAAGGTCAGAGCTATTCTATGCCCATTTGTCCATTGTATGTAGGTGTCCCTGCTTAGTGTTGCCAACTCTGGGTTGGGAAATCCCTGAAAATTTAGGGGTGGAGCCTGAGGAATGCAGGGTTGGGGGGGACCTCAACCAGATATAATGCCATAGAGTCCACCCTCCAAAGTAGGCATTTTCTCCAGGAGAACTGATATCTGTAGTTTGAAGATGAACTGTAATTCCAGGAGATCTCCAGGGCTCACCTAGAGTCTGGCAACCCTAGAGAGTGATTTGTTAGAGATCTCTGGCCCCTTACCAGGAAGATAATAAACAGGATTCAAGCACATTTGACCCTCTGACAGTCTTCCAGTCCTGTAGGCTTCAGAGAGCACTGCTTGAGCCCCAGAAGCAAAGCGTGCTGAGTGATCAACAGTTACCAGCTGAAGGGAGCTTAACTCATCATTGGTTAGCTAGATAAATTTCCATAAACTTAAAAACATATGGCCTGCTACACATGTGGACAGTCAGTTAGTCAAAACCTTTATCATCATACAAACCGCAAACAAATAGCTCCTCTGTGTTCAGCATAGTCAGTCACTCTTTTCTTTCAAGCAATATGGCCCAGTATCTAGTGTAAGTTTTCCCTAATGGTAGCTAGGGATGGGCACAAATTGGGAATATGTGGTTCAATTCATAGTTCATGACATGCCCAGTTCACGAACCACAAATCGTCACAAATGTTTAATTACCAAACAAACCGGTTCATGAACTGGTAGAAAAGCCCCTTGGTATACTAGAGAAACCAAACTCACAGGAGATTTCCAGCTTACTCTCCTCTATCTGCCTTCCAAGTTTTGGTGATGATCGGATTTACGGGGTCCAAGTTATGGCCTCCCAAAGAAGATGCCCCCAGGAAAGTGCTTTCTTGGGAAATGACAGGCGCAGGTTCAGGAGTGTACAGAACGGACCCTGTGCAAGCTAAAGAGATCAAAGTTTCATTGGACGTCCCGCAGATGCTCCTCTACATGCCCTCCAAGTTCTGCCCCCTGTTGCTTTGAAGTTTGGCAAACATTTAGATTGAGTGGATACAGTCTGTCTGGAAATGTATCCATTCAGGAACCGCTAGGAACTGCTTGTAAGTTCAGTTGACCTGCCAAGAACTTGAGTTCACAAACCACAAACCAACCAAAATTAATCAAAAACTTTAGTTTGTGAGCCAGTTCATGCCCATCCTTAGTGGTAGCTCTGCCACAGATTGCCTCCAATTAGGACTTTTCCCCAGGATGTGCTAGTGCTATTGGCTGAGTCAGAGAAGCCTCACTGGACAGGATTCTCTGTGAGTCTTCTGCCAAGATCAGCTTCCCTGCTGCTGCTTGTCTGCCCTGGACTGGGCTCTGGCAAACCCTTTTACCTTCTCCAGGTATGTAGGGTCTTCCCCTGCTCCTGTTCTCCATCACTTCTGGTTTGCTATTTTTTACTGGTGTTCTCTGACTGTCTCTGCAGATCATGAAATCTGAGATAGAGGGCTAGGTGCGAAAGGCGCCAGCATACATAAGTAAAGAAGTGAACCCTGCAAATTAGGACAACCCTTCAAAGGGAGTTACAACAGTTTATGGGTGTGTCTGGGATGCACTGCAGACCAATGAGGTTTCAAAGACAACCAAAAGCATGCAAGAGACTTTGGGAAGCCATTTTGGATTGCCATAACAACCTGCCCAGTTCCTGAGGATGACACTGACAAGGAGGAGGGGGCATGGAATAGGAAGGAGGAAGAGAGAGGGTCCCCTGGATTCCTTCCCAGTTACCTCCTTGTTTAAAACTAATAATTTTTTTTATTAACATTTTTTGTTTTACAATCATAACAATAACACAATAAACAAGTAATATACACAAAACCATATAACACCAATCTAACAATGTTCATTAAAGAAATATCATTTTTTGATAAACAGGGTTTTCTGGAAGAATTTGTTGTTTGTTTAAATAACAGATTATCGGAAACCACACATTAACAATCTTTCTCTGATACAAATTCAAAGGACTATTGCTTGTTGTATAAGATATTTATTTATTTATTTAATTAATTTATTTTATTTAATTTATATACCGCCTTGCCAGCAGGGCCAGCTCAAGGTGGCTAACAATACAAGATACCATAAAGGTTCACAATAAAACCATAAAACCCAAGTTAAAATTACATTACAAAATTACCAAAATTGCAAAAGTTACAAAAGTTATAAAAGTTATAAAAGATGGCGACTTCAGAGATTTTTCCAGCAGACCGAGGCGACAGGGGTGCAACCAGCCGGACCAGGGCGATGTTATTAATCAGTTCTCCACCCGATGGCGGCCCCTATTTGAAAGCCTGGCGGAAGAGCTCCGTCTTACAGGCCTTGCGGAACTGCATTAAGTCCCACAGGGCCCTGATGTCATCCGGGAGCTCATTCCACCAGTAAGGAGCTGCCACCGAGAAAGCCCTGGCCCTGGTGCAAGTCAGCCGGGCGTCTTTTGGACCGGGGCAAGTCAGGCGGTTTTGAGTGCCCGACCTCAGTGACCTCTGAGGCCGGTATGGGGAAAGGCGGTCCCTCAAGTAGACAGGCCCCCGACCATAAAGAGCTTTAAAGGTTAACACCAGCACCTTGAACCTGATCCGGTACGCAATAGGCAGCCAGTGCAGCAACTGCAGCACAGGCCGGACGTGTTCCCGCAAAGAGAGACCCGTCAGCAGCCTGGCCGCCGCATTCTGCACCAGCTGCAGCTTCCGGATCTGGCACAGGGGCAGCCCTAAGTAGAGAGCATTACAGTGGTCAAGACGAGAGGTGACCATAGCGTGGATCACTGTAGCTAGGTCTTCGCGTTCGAGGAAGGGGGCCAACTGCCTAATCAGCCATAGGTGGAAAAAGGCTGCTTTGGCAGTGGCTGCTACCTGGGCCTCCATCGACAAAGAGGAGTCCAGGAGCACACCCAAGCTCCTGACCCTTGGAGCTGGCACCAATGGCGCCCCACCAAAGGGCGGAAGTGGATGCCCCAACCCCGACCCAGTCCGACTCAAGCACAGGACCTCCGTCTTCGAAGGATTCAATTTCAGTCGACTCAGTCTAAGCCAGCCCGCAACCTCCTGCAGCGCCCGCTCCAGGTCATCTGGGGTAGAGCTGGACCGGCCGCCCAACAACAGATAGAGCTGGGTGTCATCCGCATATTGATGACACCCTAGCCCATGCCTCCAGACAATCTGGGCGAGGGAGCGCATATAGATGTTAAATAACATTGGGGACAGAACCACCCCTTGAGGAACACCACACACCAGTGGGTGCCTCTGGGAGGTCTGTTCCCCGAGCGCAACCCTCTGTCCCCAATCTTGGAGAAAGGAGGCAAGCCATTGTAAAGCGAGCCCCCGTATCCCCGCATCGGCGAGGTGGTGGATCAGCAACTAGTGGTCGACCACATCAAAAGCCGCCGACAGATCTAACAATACCAGTGCCGCCGTACCGCCTCAATCCAGATGTCGTCGGAGGTCATCCGTGAGGGCGACCAGAACCGATTCCGTCCCATGACCCGGTCGGAAGCCAGACTGAAACGGGTCTAGCATGGAGGTGTCATCCATGAAGCTCTGCAACTGGGCCGCCACTGCCCTCTCTAATACCTTGCCCAAATAGGGTAGGTTAGACACCGGCCGATAGTTGGCCAATACAGCCGGGTCCAGAGATGGTTTTTTAAGGAGGGGACGGACCATCGCAACCTTGAGTGCCTCTGGGAACAGCCCTTCTGAGAAGGACTTGTTGATAATCTCCCGAAGCGCACCACGCAACCCCTCGTGGCAAGCTTTTATAAGCCACGAGGGGCACGGATCAAGGCTGCACGAGGTTGGGCGTACAGTCAAGAGCAACCTGTCGACCTCCTCAAGACTGAGGGGACTGAAATGATCCAAGATAGAACCAGAAGACGTGCATGGGGCCTCAAGTTCACACACTGTTTCAACTGTGGCCGGGAGATGACGGCGGAGCAGCAAGATTTTATCTGGGAAATAGCTCGCAAATGCCTCACAGCCAATTTCCAATTCCCTATCATTTTGTGTGCTCTGAGGCACTTCAGTTAACGTCCTGATAGTTCTAAATAATTGGGCCGGGCGAGAGCTAGCAGATGCAACCTCAGCCGCATAGAACTGTCTCTTAGCGGCCTTGATTGCCATCTCATAGGATCTCATAAACGTCCTATAAGATGCTCTTGATACTTCGTCGCGAGATCGCCGCCACCGTCTCTCTAGCCGTCTGAGTTCCTGCTTCATCAGTCTCAACTCCCCGGTAAACCAGGGAGCCAGCTTAGAGCGGGGGCGCAGAGGGCGTCGGGGAGCGATCTCATCAATGGCCGTCGAGAGCCGAACATTCCAGTCCTCGACTAATCCATCTAATGAGTCACTGGAAGGCCTGGGATCCCGCAGAGCCACCAGAAACCGCTGAGGGTCCATCAGGCTCCGCGGGCGAGCTAAAATACGCTCGCTACCCAAACGGAGTTGGGGAGACACCATCAGACGAGCCTTCAGGGCATAGTGGTCAGACCATGGCACTGCCGTGGCAGTCAACTGGCCCACCGTAACCCCCGCCGCGAAGATCAAGTCGAGCGTATGCCCGGCCTGGTGCGTAGGAACCTGTACAAATTGGGTGAGCCCTAGTGCCGCCATGGAAGACACCAGATCCCTCGCCGGAGTAGAGGCTGCATCGTCGGCATGGACATTGAAGTCACCCAAGACTACAAGCCTTGGGTGCTCCAAGGCTCAGCCCGACACAGCCTCGACCAGCGAGGACAGGCTATCGGCTGGTGCGTTGGGAGACCGGTACACCAGCCAAATAGCCAACCTCTCCCCAGCTTCCCACACCAGGCCCGAGCATTGTATGCCCGCAAGCTTCAACGGCGGGAGTGCCCTGTAGGAGTAAGCCTCCCGAATGAGCAGTGCCACTCCTCCTCCCCAGCCCTCAGTCCGCAATTGGTGGAGGACCGAGAACCCGGGCGGGGCTAACTGGGAGTTTAGATAGAAGGAAGTAGTCCCATAGTTTCTTTAACCACTCAGTCTTAGTCGGTGCAGCTGAGTCTATCCATTTCAAAGCTATAATATATTTTGCTACTGATAACAATATTGAAGTTATTTCTTTATTAATTTGCGTAAGGTGTATATCTTTCCAAAATTCTAATAAAATGACCTCAGGTTTGTTAGGAATAATTTCTTAATAAATGGACAATCCCACCAGCAATGCATATAATTTGCATTTTTACCACATTTTTTACAATTAGGTGAGAAGGATTTATTTATTCTATTATTTATATTTGGAGAAATATACCACCTGGTTATTATTTTCAGCGATTGCATTTTTACCATGCTTATTTTAGATGAAATCCCAGGAGCTTTCCAAATTGTCTGCCAATCTTCTTCTGATAGTTTACAACCTAGGTCTAAATGCCATTGTTTTTGATATAAAATTACTTTATCTTCTATCATTTCTGTCATGATTTTGTATATTTTCGTGATTAAACCTTTTGTTTGGTCGGTACTTTGACTTAGCATAATTTCAAAAGGTGTTTTTTGTCTGGCTCTTGTATCTTTTAACTGAGGGGAATCTAATAAATGTTTAATTTGTAAATATTGAAACCAATGCACTGTCTTTGAGAGTTTTTGTTCTATCTTTGTCTTTTCTATTGCCATTCCTCTATATAATAAATGTTCAATTTTTGTTATACCCTTTTGTTGCCAATCTAAGAAATTTGTTGTCGAGTTGCCTGGTTCAAACCAATCTTGGTTTATAAAAGATGCTTGCGTAGAGATGCCTGGTGCTAATTTCTTTTTCCATCTTTCCCAAATTTGTATAGAATTCGTCATTAAATCTACTTGTTTTTGTTTCAGTTTTTTCCTCAAAGTTGGGTTCCATAAAATATCATATAAAGAAATTGTAGTATCTTGTATCAGGTCAAGTTCCATGTATACCCATGTTGGAGGATTTTTTGCTACTGCCGCTTGAAATAATGCTGCTAATTGTGAGGCATCATAATACAAGGGTAAATTTGGGACTTCAAAACCTCCTCTATGGGAAGGTCTAGTTATTATTTTGCTATTGATTCGTGGCTTTTTATTATTCCAAAAAAAATAATTCAATTCCGATTGCCAATTTCTTAATTTTTGCTGTGCAATTTTTATTGGGAGGGTCCTAAATATATACAAATACTTTGGTAAAATAAAACTTTTTATTAAGTGAATCCTATCCATCCAACTCAAAATTTTCGTTGACCACTCTCTCAGTAACCTGCCCACTTCAGTATGTACTCTCTTATAATTATAGTCATATAGCTGTTCCATGTCAGTTGAAATATATATGCCTAAATATCTCCAAGGCTTATTTGGTATTTTAAATTTGTACTTCTGAATTATACTCTCTATTTGTACCTTGTCTAAATTTATTGGTTGTGCTAAAGATTTGTCTTTGCTAAATTTATGGCCTGATATATCTCCAAAATTTTCTATTGTAATGTTTAGAGATTCTAGTGATAACATTGGGTCCATAATATAAATTATGATATCATCCGCATATAGTGAGATTTTTTGCTGTTACTGTCCTATTTGTATACCCTTGATGTCAGTATTCAGCCTAATCATCTCTGCTAGGGGTTCTATGGCTAAAATAAATAAAAGTGGTGATAGAGGGCATCCCTGACGGGTCCCTCTCTGTAAAAAGATATTATTTGAATATCTATTATTGATTTTTAATCTTGCTGTTGGGCCACTATATAAAGCATTAATTGCTCTTTGAAAACTTGCACCGAAGCCCATAGTATTTAAAAGCTGTTTAAAATAAGAAATGTTAATAGAATCGAAGGCTTTTTCCACATCTAATGAGAGAAGAAGCGATTCTAGTTTATGTTGAGAGCAATAAGTTATGTTGTCTATAATTCTTCGGGTATTTTCTGTAATGTTTCTCTGCAGTAAGAAGCCAGTTTGGTCCTTGTTCACATAATTTGTTAACACTTTTTTCAAACGATTTGCAAGGATTTTTGTAAAATGTTTTGAATCTGTGTTTAGTAATGTAATTGGACGATAGGATGAAATTTGTGTTTTATCTTTTTGTGGTTTTGGGATTAGGATTATCTCTGAAGTTAGCCAAGATTGTGGAAGAACCCCTTTTTCTAAGATATCATTGACTAGAGCTAGAAGGGAATCAATTAAATCCGATTTAAACATTTTATAAAATTCAAACGGATATCCATCTGGTCCTGGAGTTGAATTATTTTTTGCTTGTGTTATTACTTCTAGAATCTCTATTCTCGTTATAGCTGCATCTAAATAATTTTTATGTTGTTCAGTCAGTGTTTTAAATATTTTGGCATTTTTCCTGAAAAAAGCTGTCATTTTATCAGGGTCTAAATATTTTGATTTATATAAATTAGAGAAATACTGCTCCGCATTCTGTAATATAGTTTTTATGTCTGTATGTAAAGTACCTTGTGTGTCTCTTATTGCATGTATATATCTCTGCGAAGTTCTTTCTTTAACTCTCCAGGATAGTATTTTAAGTGTCTTAGGTGTCTTCCTCCAGTCTTATATATAACAAATCTTTTTGAATCTTTTGAGTGATCTGTAGTTCTAATAGTCTCCTTTCAGCTACTAGTTGTTTAAAAATACTTGCTTTCCTTGTCTCTTTGTGTTGTTTTTCTAATCTACTAATATTATGTTGTAGTTTTTTAATTATATTGTTTGTCTCTTTTTTCAGGTTCGTCGCCTTAGCTATAAAGTGCCCTCTCACCACTGCTTTCATAGCGTCCCAATTGTTCTGATGAGAAGTGTCGTCTGGTTTATTCAAAATAAAAAATTCCTTAATAACATTTGAGATGTATTGCTGTGTATCTGTTTTCAATAAAATTGACTTATTCAAGCTCCATCTACTATCTGTCTTCATATTTTGGTTAAATTCTAGTTGACATGTCACCGGAGAGTGGTCCGACCAGATTTTCATCTCTATATCTGTATGAGTTGTCTTGGACAGTAAAGCATGTGACACTAATATATAATCTATCCTCGTATAGGTGTTAAATCTAGAGGAGTAATAAGTGTAATCATTGGTGTCTGGATGTTGTATTCGCCAAACATCCGTTAGGCCATATTTCCGAATTATATTTTGAAGTTCTGAATCATAATGTCTAATATTGGTACTGTGTCTCTTCTTTCTTTTGGTTCTATCTAGTTGTGTGTTCAAAATATAGTTAAAGTCTCCCCCCAATATTAATTCACCTTCTTGAAATGCTCTCAATTCTTCAAACATTTGTTTTAAAAATTGTAATTGGTTTTTGTTAGGTGCGTATACTGATCCTATAGTAATTATCTCCCCCACTAAGGTGCCTTTAATAAAGACATATCTACCTTGCTGGTCTGCCAAGGATTCTTTGACATCAAAATGTGCATTTTTTGCCAATAAGATTGCCGTACCTCTAGCTTTAGATGATCCTGTAGAAACATATTGTTGACTATACCAAGAAGATGTTAAAACCAAATCCCTGTCATTTTTTAGGTGGGTTTCCTGCAAAAGAACTATTTTTGGACGTATTTTTAAAATTTGGGTAGTGATTCTCCTCCTCTTGATCCTATTATTCATACCTCGGACATTCCAAGAAAAAATAGAATACATAACAATGAATTGTATTTTATCTCTACTTATTAAATATATTTCTTAACAAACAACCGTGAATTAACTTAACCGAACTTTCCAATACTATTATCAAAAGAAAAAGATGCACTATGGCTAATATGCTTACCCAATCTATAAAAATGATAAGTTGTAACTTTATAATAATTTGTAGTTGGTTATTACAATTATTTGCTTATCTACGTTATTAAACAGTCACTTCTACCTAATCCCCCCCTCCCCCCTCTATCCTCTTAAACTACTAAATAAATCAAATAAAAACCAAAACCCAACTTCTTTTAACCAGTAAGTGTATACGCTATCCAATATACCTAAATGGTAACACAACTTCTTATTTTACTATCTAAAAACCAAATTAACTTATCTAACTTTTAAAATTTTTCTGGGGCCAAAAACCCTTGGGTTCTCTTTACCCCCTCCCTTCCCCTCCCCCCGTGGCTGTTAGTTAGTTTAGCTTAAAAAATTCCAAAGAATTATTAACACATATCCAATAACTGAAACCTACAATAGGGTATTAACTTGTTGCTTACAAACCAGATTTGTTTAAAGTGTCTCTTATCGGGACTTTACTAGCCTTCCAGGGAGATAAAGTCATTGAGAGTCTTCTCTTGGTAGATTTTTTTGCTGCTTCCGTTTGCTCCATCGGTTCTTCCAGGTTAAGTTCCTGCAGTAGGATCTGTCCTGATCTTTCATCTGTGGCATAAAATGTTTTCCCCTGGTGTCTTACTGATAATTTGCCAGAAGCCATCCAGCAATAGGTTATTTGTTCCTCTCTTAATTTTTGGGTTGTAGTTTTCAGTTTTTTTCGAAGTTGTAGAGCCTCAGCTGGTAAATCCAAAAAGGTTAAGATTTGGAGATCTTGGTAAGGTAGGTAGCCCTTTTCTCTAGTGATTTTAATTATGTCCAATTTTACTTTAACATCAGCAAATGTCACCATAATATCTCTCGGAAACTTCCTGTTGGTTAAGCGTGGGGAACCAATCCTGTAAGCTTTCAATATAATTGGGAAAACTCCTTCTTCAAGTTTTAAGATGTTTGCCAGCCACTCTGCCATAATTTTTATTAAGTTGGATGTTTCTGCGGGGTCCTCCTGAAAGCCTCGAAATTTTAAGTTCTGCTTTCTAGCTGAAAATTCCAAGGTAAGGACTCTCTCCTTTAAGTCTTGTTGTTCTTTAAATAAACGCTGAGTTTCTTCTTGGTTTTTTTGTCCCGTTAGTTGTGCAGACTCTGCAATTTCTGTTGTAGTTTCTAAGGCTTTAGTTAGCTCCGTTATTTGTTCAATCATTGGTTGTAAGTGGTCGTCTATTCTTTTCAGCAGATTCTGCGTTATGGTTTGCTCCGTAGTTTGCAAGGCGCTTTTTAAGGTTTGTTGTAGGATTTTTAATGTAATCGGTTCTTCGGGAGCGTCTTTTAATGATTTGGGATCTTCCTCCGACGCCATCTTGGAGTCTCGTTGTGAGCTCGATTTTATAACGTCCGTTATTCGGCCTCGGGGAGGAAAGTGCTGCTGTAGCGACGGAGTGTCGTGTTCTTTCTGTGCCGCCTTCTTTCCCCCAGCTCCTCGCATAATTTAAACGTTCTCCATTGCGCTTGGTCTTGCCACAGGGTATGAAGAGCCTGAAGAGGTCCGGAGCTCCCGGTTCACGCATCTGCCATCTTAGGTCGTGGTGCCACGCACCGTTTAAAACTAATAATGATAACTGCTGACTATATGGAAAATGCCCCTGACCTGGATAGCCCAGGCTAGCCACCTCTTGTCAGGTCTTGGAAGCTAAGCAGGGTTGGCTCCATCTAGTATTTGAATGGGAGACCTCCAAGGAATACCAGGGTTGTGATGCAGAGGCAGGGAATGGCAAACCACTTCTGAATGTCTCTTGCCTTGAAAACCTTACAGGATTGCCATAAGTCAGCTGTGACTTGACAGCAAAAAAGAAACTAGTATGCAGATGCTATACATATTTTGGGAATATATCTACAACAGAGAAAAGGTTTGGAAAATGATATGTCATACATAGAATATATTAAAGGTAAAGGTAAAGGTTTCCTTTGCTTGAAAGCTAGTTGAATCCAACTGTAGGGGGCGGTGCTCATTTCTGTTTCCAAGGTGAAAAGCCAGCACTGTCTGAAGACTTTTCCGTAGTCATGTAGCTGGCATGACTAAATGCTGAGGCTCATGGAACACTGTTACCTTCCCACAGAAGCAGTACCTATTTATCTACTTGCAATTTTTTGCTTTCGAACTGCTAGGTTGGCAGGAGCTGGAACCAGAGACGGGAGCTCACTCCGTCATGCAGCACTCGAGTCTCGAACTGCTGAACTACAGATCTGCCGATCTGCAGCTCAGCGTCTTATATTAAAGGATACAAAATCCCAGCGGAGCTTTTAAGCAGTGTTCCCTCTAAGCTGAGTTAGTGTGAGCTAGCTCACAGTTTTTTAGCCTCCAGCTCACACATTTTTGTCTTAGCTCAGGAAAGATGTTTCCAGAGCAAATTGATTTC
Organism: Lepidodactylus listeri; assembly: GCA_029233225.1. Classification (NCBI taxonomy): domain Eukaryota; kingdom Metazoa; phylum Chordata; class Lepidosauria; order Squamata; family Gekkonidae; genus Lepidodactylus; species Lepidodactylus listeri. Next base: position 29,639,624 of record JARCFY010000009.1, read on the forward strand.
TACAGTAGCCAAATTGCCTGCTCACAACTTTAATGCCAGTAGCTCACAAAGTAGAATTTTTGCTCACAAGACTCCACAGCTTAAAGGGAGCATTGCTTTAAAGTGTTTTCTGGAAACTTTCAAAAGGTTTTGTTGAAGAGAATGACACAGAAGTGGTAATATGTGCTTACTGGGAGCAGCCAAAGTAGCAATTACTATGACTACTGGGGGAGGTGGCGGAATCCCTTTCCCCTACCAAAACAAGTGGCTTTGTAGAGTATGGAATGGAACTCAGTAGTGGTGACTAAGCTAATATCTTGTAGACAAATTCAAAAAGGAAGTACTGATAACTGCATCCAATAACAGTTCTCACTTTATTTTGGAGTAATACATTTAATGATGATCTTTAACTGTGTGCATGCTTCCCTTAAAAGTTACGAGACCTGTATGTGTCTTTGCAGTGCCATCCTAAGCAGAGTTGCACCTTTCTAAGTCCACTAAAGTCAGTTGGTTTAGAAGGGCTTACAATGGCATTGTTAATGGTGTTTTGTGTATTTTGCAAGAAAAAAGCCAAAAAAGAAAACCACATCCCACATTTGAAACTCCTATTAATTTGTAGTACAAATAGATTCTCTGTAGAACTAACATTTCTGTACCAAACCACCGTCAACAATGAAATATTTTCTTTCTCCCTCTCCCCTGTATCCTTCCTTTAGAGTCCTTATAAAATCAACTCTTTTTAACGTATTAACTCTGATCTTACAACAGTAGCAGCAACTTGACATGTAGAAATTTAGCAGGTGAAGATGTTCCTGTCATGGAAATAAGCAACGTGAAAAACCCTTTATGATTAATTTTGCTGCATCTTGCCAATACCAAAAGGCACAGGTGTTGAACCTTTTGAGGGTTTACTACTTAACCATGAAATCACTGAGCAATTATACAGGTAAAGTGGGGTGTAAAAAAAAGAAGGAAGGAGAGTTTCTTTTTAGTGCATACAGAGGCTTTGAGAGCTGTAAACACATGGAGGTTTTCCATTCTGCCTTCTTTTCCTTACTGCAGGACTGTTGGGGGGAGCATCCACATGACACTTGTGTTTCCCCTGAGTTAATTAAGCTCTTTTCCAGACCTGGTCTGGTACAATCAGTTCAAAGCACTTTGGGATACAACATGGACAGGAAGATGTGCATTTCAGCAGGTCCTTCTCACACTGGTGGCACTTTCATTACATCAGACCTTGTGGCCACCCTTACCTCCCTTGCACCACTGGGCTTTTTTGTTTGTTTCATAAATGGGAATTTCTATATGGCTATAGCACTACCACTTTATAACCACTGATTAAAACAATGTCCTTGTTCCTACATTTCATTTTTTTTAAAAGTAAGTCTCTAGCCCTTCTTGTTGCAGAATTATAAAAAGTAGCCTACTGACTGAACATTGCCCCTAATCTCTGTTTTAACAGCAAGCAGTGATTTATCAGGAACTATGAAAGAATGGAGGGATTTGTATTGTGTGAGGGGAAGAAGACACCTGCAAGCTCAGGGCTAACTGATGCAATGCCAGACTGTAGTCTGGTGTGATAACTGAACAGGACTTCTAGGAAGAAGTGGGCAGTGGAGACACATTGACTAGTGTTGTGCTGGTATGTGCCAGCACATCTAGTGGAAAACCAGAAGTGATGTCATGACGTCATGGGTGACACTCTAGTATTTGCCAAAACTCTATAGAATTTTAAACTATAGAATTTTGGGTGAATCCCAGAGCATCACCTCAGCATTATGATATCACTTCTGGTTTTGTGTCAGAAGTGAAGTTGCATGTCGCTGAGGCACCAGCATGCCCCCCATTGACCTTTGAAGCACTTGTGGGGCAAGGGGGGGCGTAATTCTCAGGAGGTCTCCTGCTATAGAGAGAACTTGTCTCCCCCCCCCCAAAGGCCTATGATCTGAAACGGATAGCTCTTTATCTGACCCATGCATACTTCCTGCAACCTGTTTTAATGATAAATATACAGCCCAGGAATTAAAATGCAAAGTCCACTTGGGGCTTGGATGGGAGCAATTGAGAAGATGGCCCTTCCTTCTCCGAAGATAAAATTAAAACTAGCACACTCCAGTCTTTTTGTTCTGCTCAGCTTTGAAATGGAACAATCTTCTCATGCCCCACAATTCCACTAAAAAAACCTGTTCAAGCATTCATTATTCTGATGATTAGAGGAACCTGCTGTGGGTCTCTAACCTAAATTAATTCAGGGACAGGTGCTACCCAGTTCTTCTCTCCCTCTCCTTCTCTTTTAATGTCAATAGTAATGGAATGACAGCTGCACAGCAGTTCTGTTGGAAGATGGTTATTATTTGCACCAATTTGCTCTGCCTTTAGGTCCGTCTGTGGTTTAATGAGCTTGACTCTGGCAGGTCCAGCAAGCTTGGCGGGGGCTGCAAATCAGATAAATAGTCTGCAAATGAAAAAAAATGTGAAAGATATATTTCACCCCCAGACTCTATTAATAGTTTAGGAGTCCATATAAACCAGCTCCTCAGATCTGGGTGCATTTATACCTTGAAGCTCAAGCTCAAATGCAGTCATTTCCATTTCCAGCCTATCTTACTTTGTGTCACCTTTCCGGACAATTTTGCTCAATGTTAGCCGCCTCATTGAAAATGGAGCCAGACAGAGAATTTGTGTCACTTTCCCATGCTTGTTCCCTTCCTTAATGCACAGTGTATCCATTTGTTCTTTAGGGGTTCTTTTATTTTGAATATTTCCTGTATAATTCTCCTAATACTGGTCTTATGAATCCACATAGCATTATAAAACCATAGGCAGAATTTGGACCATATCCCCAACAGAAAATCAACTCAGGAGATATTCAGTGAGTGTCAACTGAAACTGAAGAACTGGTCCCTAGAATTTCAGAAGACTAAACTGGGCATCAACAATGCTCAAATTAAGGACATCTTGTCAAGGCTGAGGGAACTTAAAGGCTGCAGACAGGAATAATGATAACACCTAGTATTATACAGCTTTTGAGAGAGTTTAAAACAAACATATTATCTACTTACAACAATCACTTAATGTTGAGTAGCCTTATTAGCCTTTTGTTGTAAATGAAGGACTTAAGGTGAATAATAATATCTTGCCCCACATTGTCTGCTTAGTATATAGCAGAGCCAGGACTGAATCAGGGACTCTCTAGTTCATTTTACTGATCACTGCTATGTAGGATTGCCACTTAGCTGGTTCTAGTGGGGAATCTCCTAGCAATGATCAGATTAGATAAACAAATGAAGCAGAGGTCCATCAGTGGCTATTAGCCACAAAGTATATATAGGAACTCTCAGTCTGGGGCAAGTGATGCTCTGTATTCTTAGTGCTTGGGGTGCGGGGGCAACAGTGGGAGGGCTTCTAGTATCCTGCCCCCACTGCTGGACCTTCTGAGGGCACCTGGTGTTTTTGGCCACTGTGGGACAGAGTGTTGGACTGGATGGGCCACTGGCCTGATCCAACATTGCCTTCTCTTATGTTCTTAATGATCCCCATCCCCCTATCCTTCTTCAATGTAGCGGGGGGAAGGAAATGGGGGGACACTGTGCTGATTGATGCTGGGAGTCACTTCCTGCTTTGGAATATGAAGTGATGTCACAACACTCTAAGAATGTCAAAAACCATAGGAATTTGGAAATTCCTAGAGCTTCCTGTTTCGGGGCTGGAAAAGACATCAGGATACTCTAGGTAAAAACCACAACAATATGAAAATCCCTAGATTTATGATATAAATTCCTGTTCCAAAACAGGAATGGTATCACAGCAGTCACTGTTGCCCCAGCACTCCTGGGGATTGCCAGCTAAGGGTTTTCAACAACACAGTAGCTCTGTGTTAGCATACTTGTCAGGTACTCTGAGAACTACTTTGCCCAAGGTACACTAAGATCCAGCACCTCAGATACACTAGCTGGATTTATTGGCAGGCAAAGAGGCAAAGGGTTCATGCCGCTGGCCACACTCAAGCATCATAAGGTACCTGAAACCAGAAGGAGTAAAACAATTCTCCACATAGAAGTTACACCAGTGGTAAACACATTCCCTTTTCCCTCCCCTCCTGCTAAAAAGCTTTTGGCCATGAGTAAACTTTATAAGGGGCTGCAGTGGCTCAAGTGGTTAAGATGCTGAACTGCAGACTGGAAGGTTGGTGGTTCAGCAGTTCGAGACCCAAGTGCAGCATGACGGAGTGAGCTCCCATCTCTGGTCCCAGCTCCTGCCAATCTAGCATTTCAAAAGCAAGAAATTGCAAGTAGATAAATAGCTACCACTTAGGTGGGAAGGTAACAGTGTTCCATGCACCTCAGCATCTAGTCATGCTGGCCACATGACCACAGAAATGTCTTTGGACAGTGCTGACTCTTCAGCTTGGAAACGGAGATGAGCACCGCATCCCTAGAGTCGTATTCTACTGGCTTTCAAGCAAGGCAAACCTTTACCTTTACCTAAACTTTATATGGTACCTTGGACAGGGAGGGGAAAACAAATCTCATCCTCAAAAACCTTATACAGCTAGTAAGGACAGACCTCTTTCCAACCTTTCCAACATATAGGGATATAACATAATATTTTAATTTTTCATGTGTTATGGCAATATGAATCAAAATGGCTTTTGTTATTTGTTTAGTTAGCACCCAAATGCTCACCTCCAATCTTTTCAGACACTGGATTTGTTTTTATTCACTACATCATGTGTTACTTGATCATTTTCAATTGGTATGTAATATTCCTCACATCTTGCTGTTTATCTTTCCTATAAAACATACCCATTATGGATGTTATTCCTTTCATGCCCCCTAATTTGGGAAGTTACTGGTATAAATGCTATCTGGTTCTTCATCTTCTGGTGCAAATGAAAGCTCTCTCATTTTGCTACCCATAAAATAAAGTGATTTATTCATAAAATAAAGTGATTTATCTAATGCAGGCAGTTGCCTCAGTGATAGCAAGCAATGTATATTACCCAGCCATTCTGTGAAGAGTTGATGGGCTTTTCTGCACCTGTTTCTCTGCTGTTCTTCTGGAGCCATTAATCACCTCTGCATCGCATCGCACTTTCACTTCCATTGTGCATCAGGTCTTTTTGGAGTTTCTGCATACTTTTATGGTGACTCCGGAGTCAGTATGGTGTTGCCCCGGGGTATCCAAAAGTGCTTTTGCAGTGGACTTAAAGACTGATCTGCTTCTGAGTTGAAGGTAATGCTAAGCAGACATCTTACCTCGGACTGTGTGACACCGCCCATGTCTCCGGCCATTTCCACCCATTTTCCCACTCCTCCTCTCTTTTGTCACGTCTCCCCCAGGTTTGATTTCTCCCATTCTGCTCCCTCTTGGCTGGTGGCAGAGAGAAACAAAAGGCTGGGCTTTCCCCACACCTTTGCACATTGGACGCCAGGGATCTTTCCCCCCTTCCTCAAAGCCAATCTGCATACAACTTGGAGGGCAGGTAGAGGGGCAGTGGAGGGGGGGTTCTGCTGCAAGTTTGATGCTTCTAGTTTCTGAGGGGGGCATTTGACACACTCTTCCCCCTCTTTGCACATTGGACCCTAGAGATCTTTTCCCTCTTCCCCAACAACAATCTGCACACAACTTGGAGGGCAGGTAGAGGAGCAGCCTAGGGAGATCCTCTGTGAGTTTGATGCTTCTAGCTTGCAGGGGGGGGGCACTTGGCACATTCCTCTCCCCTTTCACATTGGACCCTAGGGAGGGATCTTTTTCCCCTCCCCCAAAGCCAATCTGCACACAACTTGGAGGGGGATGTATTAAAAGGAATGACAGAATTGCCCATTGGAAACAATGGGAGAGGCTTGAAGGCCCATTTGTTTTTGTTTTTTAAAATGAAACCCTTGGGATGCCACCCATTCTGACAGACCAGCCAGCTAGCCACCAAGCTAGCCACCAAGCTTGCCCCATCCCTTGCTCACACACTTGGCGACGTTAACCACAATTAAGCAAAAATGCAGGTTTTGGTTTTAGACACAGAATGCATAATAGAATACACAAAAATAAACTGGAGAAAAAAGGAATAGGGCAGAGGGCAGGGACACAGAATATGAAGTTAACCTTAAAGGCTTGACTGCTTGGATTCTCTGGCGTAATCTACAGTGAGCTGTTAGTGCAGAAAGGGCCGATGATTGTCAAACTAGCTGAAATCCTAAGAACACTTCCCTGGGAGCAAGCCTGATTCAATAAATATGGAACTTACTTCTAAGTAGACCTGCTTAGGATTGCTCCCAAAGGCCCTAATGTTGGGATGATATTTTGTAAGCTTATTTACTTATCTAACTCTTTTTTTTCTGATTGCTGAAGAAGGGGAAAATGTTACCAGATTCGGTTTTTTGCATTCACAAATCCACAGCTCCATGGTTATTAACAAAGAGATAACATGATTCATTTCCTGCAAGCACAAAACTAAAGCTTTCCTAATGCAAAAGTAAAAATACACACCCTGTATACAGCACCAATATAATGGAACTGGATCGTGTCTTTTGTGCAAGATATTAGATTCTCATACAAATAGAGACATACAATATAGATATGGTTACACGTGCCTCACTTCTCTAAGCAGTGAGAGACTATAGGGACAGCGCTTATGTGTATTCCGGCTGGAGGAAAGTATGCTGGAGGTATTTTAAACTGCAATCATGCACACTAAATAATCCAATAATCCACTTTCAATGCACTTTCGAATTGGATTTTGCCAGTTCACGTAACATTTCAAGTTAACATTCTTTTATTATATGGCTGGCAACTCAGTGGAAAAAATGAGGGCACAGGGACCAGTTTGTTGGCTGGCAATCTGCAGGGAGAAACTGGGGTGCAAGGAGTAGGGACAAGCTTCCTGGCATTGTGCCAGTGCACATAGTCTCTTCAGCACAGAACTGGAAGTGACATCATCACATCAGAGGAATTCTCTAGGTTTCATCCCAAACCATGGAATTTTGGGCAAAACCTAGAGTGTCACCCAGGTGTAATGACATCACTTCTGGTTCTGTGCTGGAAGTGATGACTGTTGGCATAATGCCTCTGAGCCTCCTGTTCCTTCACCACCACAGGCCTGTGAAGTAGCAGTAGTAGTAGTAGCAGCAGCAGCAGCAGCAGAGAACGAGGAGGCAATGGCTCCCTCAGCTCAAGCCTAACAGAATCACAGCTTGTGATTTCCCCAAATGCAGTGAGAACCTTGCAGGCAAAGAAGGGGGGGATGTGTGGGGTGTTGAAATCTCCAGGTGGGGTGTTGACATCTGGAATTACACCTGAACTCCAGACTACTGGGAGACTAGGTTCGAATTCCCACTCAGCCATGGAAGCTTGCTAGGTCACCTGGGCCAGTCACACATCCTAACCTACCTCACAGGTTTGTTGTAAGGATTAAATGAAGAAGAGGAGAATAATGTAAGCTGCCTTGGGTCCCCCTGGAGAGAAAATATGAATGAAGTAAATAAAGTAAAATAACTGCTGCTAGCAGCCTCCTCCCCTGACAGATACAATTGCTTGAAATGAGCAATCTATCTGAGGTATAAAAAATAAGAAATTTTATGGAGTTCAGGCTATGAGATCATTCCATACAATGTCTCTCCGAGTCTGTGGCTTCTCAAGGTACCATTTCCATCTCCTAGGTCAGCTTTAAGCTTAACCAGAGATGTTCACCCAGGGCCAAACACACCATTTGTTCAACAGATGAACTCAGCCAACCCTGTATGGAACTTTCAAAACCCATCCATTCTGAACTGGCTATTTTGTTCCCCATCACATCTTCGGGAAAGAGCAATCCAGCTTCCAGATATGGAACATTTCAAAACTCTGGCATTGGGAGGCTGTAAAATCCCAGTTTTTCTCAGAGGTACGATGCTGCAGTTTTGGGCTGAATGACTATATGATACACCTGACACGTCAGGTCATGGATGAACTGCCAGACTTACAGTCAGAGGTACAGTGAACTCTCCTTAAAAATGCTTGTTCACTCGACCCTGCAAGGGAATGCTATGTGTGTGTGTGTGTGGGGGGGGGATTTGTTTTTGCCAGTGGAAGGGGCGGCGGCTTTTCACCCCTTTTCTTTGGCTCATTTCATGTGTTGGGCATATTGTATAGTTTGGCTCACAAACCACCACAAACAGCAGGAGTTGTGTTTGTGGATGCTGTGTCTATAGCAGCTTCTGCAAAGACAACACAAAGAAACATATTGTGTGAGAGAAAATTTTTAATTGCATAATGGGACCACAGTTGTTGTTTTTGAAATATCCCAGTGCAAGAAATCCGTAATGCTCTTTCAGCCTTTGAAAGCTGCTGCTTTTGTTTTGAGAAGGTGTTGGAGTAAAATCCTCTGCCTGTTGATCTTATTTTTGGAGCTTACAGGTCACTGAAAATGTCAGGCAATCAAATAGTTCAGTATAAAGGGATTGAAGGGGAATATTATGAGGTCTTTGGGTTTTTTTTAAAAAACCCTTTACACCATCCATTACTGTTGGCACTAGGATGGTTTCTATCGCTGCTTCCACACGGAGATTTTGTCCTGTGTGGCCACCTGAATGCCTCCGCTATTTTGGGGAGTTTCCACACAGCACACCTAACTCCTGTATTTCTCCCACTTTGAACCAGATTTATAAAAACACACAAACAAACAAGAATGATTTGATCTGACTTAAAGGGGAAAAAGTGTCTCTCTGTGGATGGTTTACATACAGCCAGTCCAGGGAAAGGGGTGGAGCTAAGCTTCATCCTCCCCCTCTTTAAGCTCTTTAACTACCCCCTCCCCACTGAGCTGTGGTGCATTGAGCCCAGTGACCCAGTTGTAAAGGAATTGTATCATGATGCACAACAAATCTCCTGCTCCTGATTCAACATGATACCCCAGAATACTTGTCTCATTAGGGTGGCTTCCATGTCACGCCAGTCCCTGTTGTGCTCTCATTGCCACTGTGAATGCAGAAGATCCACACAGGTGGATTCTTTGTGGTATGCCCGTCATTTCCCCCCAACTTTTGCCCGTTTAGAAAAATCCATAGATGGTATATTGCTATGGTCTAACAGTATTATAGTGCTATACCTGCTACTGATTTTTTAAAAGTCAGCAGAAAGCCCATTGGTGGTGAGGGTCAAAACATAAAGGGAACATGATTATAGTCTGTTCCACTATTTATTGTATTCTTGTTGTGTTTTTACTGTGTCACAAAGGCCCATGGCCTCAGACAAGGTACATGCAAAAAGTCCTCAGCCTCTAGGTGCGTAAGTAGGGTCACCAGGCCCCCACTGGGGGTCGGAGATCCCCTGCCCCCAGCAGGCACTCCCCGCAGTTCCCAAACTGTCAGTGCTTAGCAAAGAGTATCTTTTAAAAGATACAATTCCTGTTAAATGTGAGTTGCTGCCAAATGGAAGAGAAGCTTGGCTCGCTGCTAGTCTCTGAGTCCGTTCCTATTTGAAAGCAATCCGCTGGGTTTAGTTTTGAGGTTCGCAGTTCCGGTTAGCACTTCAGTGAACCATTAATGTGGAACTAATGAATGACACAGCTACAACATGGGTGTGAAAGCCAGCAGATGAAAGCACATTGGATGCATTCCCCTTGGGTTATACTGGAAATAGGCAGACATTTCTTCTGCACAATGGTGGGTTCTGAACATTCAGGTGACATAAGGTCATAAAAGCAGTGTAGGACATAATCAAACTAGGTCTTGCAGATCTGATCCATCTCAAAGACCTGTCTCTAAATAAAAAGCAACAGATTGATCCTTGTTGGCTAATGCAGCTATTCTGGACAGAGGTACGATGCTGCAGTTTTGGGCTGAATGACAGTAGAAGAGATCTATAAATTCTCCACAGTTTCTGCAGCATCTGGTTTTCCTAGCCTTGCGACAGGGAATAAATCTAACTCATTTGTTTCCTTTATCACAGCTACCATGGACTATGTATGTTCCTTGCCCCTATTGTGAGCTCCTGGGCTATTAATAGTGGCCAGAGGACAGGATTTCTGAAGATGGTGCCTGTCACATTTGTAACCTGCCTCCCTCAAGGGGCTCAGAGTGGCTTAAAGGAGGTTCTCTTGATATATCACTAGAACAGCTCACTTGAGGCAGACAACGATGTACTTCACACAAGCACAGCATATACAAACACAGCAAACATTCTGGCTTAGAGCAACTCTGAACCTGAGAATGCCACATCCAATTTCAACACTCTACCCCCATGCTCCAATACTGCAGGGCTGAGAAATGTATACCAACAGGGGAGAAAATCCTCCTCTGTGTTTAAAGGCACAGGAGCTCTATTTTCTATTGCTCTCGTTTCCCCAGTTTGAAATGAAATTCTGATTTAAATTGGGGGCCAGGTTATTTTTCTTCTTCTGGGGACAACCATCCATTAGTCTACCACATTTTTGGGGAGGAGGGTCAGTTCACTTCCAGCCACCTTTGTGTGCTTCTCAGCTACAGATCTGTAACATCCTTTTGCTCTTCCATAACCATTTCCTCTCTGGTTGATTGAATGGAGAAAGAGCTATCCTGATGACATTCAGTGTAGTGAGAGCACTTGACTGGAGACATAATATATGACAGTACAGGAGTCCTTGGAGCTCAGGTCGGTAAACAGAAATGAGGATATTTGTGTTCTGTAAATATCACATTACTAATTCTGTTCACAATTTGAGTAATACTTGTTTTCTTGTTAGGATAATTCCCTCCCCCCCCCCCCCCCCCGGTGATACTGACTAAAATCTATAGTTACTGGTGTGAGGAGGGATTGCCCCCTACTGGTCTTGGGGGAAGACCTTCCCTTGCTCCTCACAGCCCCCCTCCGGCCTTAGAACTGGGAAGAAAGGGGGTTGCCACCACCTGGCTCCTTATTAGGGCATCCCTGTCTCCCATTCTGATGGCAGACCTCCTGCCCCTAGGGTTGCTGACTTCCAGGCTGGGCCTGGAGATCTCCTAGAATTTCAACTGATCTCCAGACAACAGAGATCAGTTTCCCTGGAGAAAATGGCGGCTTTGGAAGCTGGACGGTATGGCACCATACACTGCTGAGGTCTCCAAACCCCACTCTCCCCTGGCTCCACCCATAAATTCCCAGTACCTTTTCAACCCAGTGTTGGCAACTCCACCTGTCTGGGGCCTCCTGCTGCTCAAATGAAGGGACCTCACCAGTGCTGGGCCACTCCCGGAATTTAAACAGGGCTGACTCTGGCTTTGCCTGTTTCTCACTCACTCCTCCCTTTAAGAAGCTGTATAGCAGCAGCCTCCCACCCATTGCCTGTTGCTCCCCCATCCCCACACTCCTACTGCTGGTCAGCAGTGATGGAAGACTCCCACAGCCTCTCGGCTGGCCACCCAGAACCCTAGGCAGCATCTTCTGGACAATGCAGGCTTGGCAATGTCCCAAGACCTGGTGGAGATGGTGGCAATATCTGGAGAACCGGTGAGTCCCAGGCTGGGGCTGGATACTCAGCTTCTGGGAAGGACAGTTCTGATGCTTGGATTAAACATTAAACTGACACACACCCCTCTAAGACCTTGGTACAGGGCTATTGCTTGACAGGAAGAAAATTTCAAATCGTGGTGTTTGTGATTTGTATTCAGGGAATCAGGCTGTATTTCAACACTCCAGTGCAGAAGGTTTCAAGGGCGAAAGATGCTGAGGAGAAGTCTGTTTCTTTTCTACTTTTCATTTTGATGATGCTCAGGGAGTTTTCCAAGTTGTTTTTGCATATTTGGAATGCAAATTTTGTTTGTCTGTTGCTGTAGCACAACCGACACTCTGAGAGATTATCTGATCCAAACACTACATCTGAGGCCTTAACAGATCCTATTTAGAGGGTTTAACATTCAAGCCCAATCTGCTTGCGAGCAGCCAGCTGAGCACATTTTTTCAGGCAATTTCCATGTCTTTTGCCACATCTTCCTGTGAAAAATCGCACCATCCCGATATAATGACACATGGCGTGCAGTGTCTCATACATTTGGAATGGTGTGGAAGTCCAGCATCCTAAACTCTCGGAAGCCCCAGAGAAAAGGGAAGAGGTTGCCTGGCAAACAGATTGCTCTACTGGGGTTTTAAGTTTAGGCAAACACAAATAATCAAGCTGGTTCCTAAATTTACAGGATAAATGCAGGGGGGCTTTTTTTACTGAGCGGATGACGAGGGAGTGTGGCTCAGCAGTAAAGCATCTGCTTTGTATGCAGAAGGACCAGGTTCAATCCCCAGCATCTCCAGTTAAAAGAACCCGGCAGTAGGTGATGTGAAATACCTCTGTTAGAGACCCTGGAGAGCCACTGCCAGTCTGAGTAGGCAATATTGGCCTTGATGGACCAAGGGTCTGATTCAGTAGAAGGCAGTTTCCTGTGTGTGATGCTGTTATCTCTATGTGCAGTGATTGCAGAGTATGCACTTATTGCAAGTAGATGCTTCCTGGCATTCAGGGTGGAGGGAAAGAACAAATTTGACATTTGCCTCTTCCTGCCACTACAGGAGGGAACTTGCTGCATCCACACCTGTAGGAGCAGAGCCGGAACAAGAGCAGTTGGGCACACAATACTGCCAGTTTGGGATTATCATAAAAAGACAATATTTCCAAAAGTAACTGGATTCCAAACGTTCTTGAACCAGAAATGGTTCTTACCAGGTTATGACACCGATGCATACAACTCATGGAAGACTGCTAAAATTACATTAATGCAGGGCTATTTTTGGGCAGGACCGCACAGGAACAGAGTTCCGGCTGGCTTCTGAGTTAGCCACACCTACAGCCTCCCCCCCCCCCCGGGTTCCCTAGGCGCCTCACAAGCCGCAAGGCATCTGGGGAAGCCAATCCAATCCATGGAGGGAAGGCAGTTTAAACTGCCTCCCCCCCTTGGGTTCCCCAAGTGCCTCACAACTGCGGGGCACCTGGGGAAGCCAATCCAGAAACTGCCTTCCTTCCCTCGGGTTCCCCATGCGTCCAGCAAGCTGCGGGGCACCTGGGGAAGCCAATCCTGGGAGAGAGCTGCGCTATCAGGGATGTGGCCTAATATGCTAATGAGCTTCTGCTGTGGGTGTGGCCTATTATGCTAATGAGTTCCTGCCAAGCTTTTTCTACAAAAAAGCCTTGTTTTATCTATAGCGGCTCTAAAGTCCAAGGTGGATGCAGTATTTTCAGGTTAATCATCTTTGTTCCCATCTTAAACTTCATAATATTATGAAACAACCACTGACCCTTTGAAATCATTCTTCAGCAATCACTAGAGACTAAGAAACACCTCTAAAATCTATGCTACTTTGGGCAATCAGACCAAAACATCCCAACTGAAATATCAAACATTCTGGCAAAAACATACCGCTAAAGAATTAACAGTCTATGAATGGGAGAGTATATGGCGCTTGTCTCCCTTTAACTCTAAGATATTGTCAACGAAACGCCAAGCATTTAATTTGTTGTTGCTCTGGTACTTTACGCTGCAAAAGCAGGCTCATGTTTCTCATACATCAGTTCCTTTCCATTGGGAAAAATGTGGACAGCAAGGGGATTATCTGCACTGCTGGCTTTCTTGTCCTTACATTCGAGCCTTTTGGGAACAGGCCCTTGCAGAAATCCAAAACATAACTGGTATTGAAATTCTTCCTACTCCAGATCACCTCTTTCTTAATGGATGGAAACCTGATTTTTGCCCCTTTTTTCAATCTGAAGCCACCTCTATCCTTTTGTTTGTTGCAAAATCAGCTATAGCTTTACAATGGAAAGATAAAAAGCTACCGGACCTGTCGTTCTGGCACAAAAAGTTATGGGACCTTTCTATTATGGACAAGATCACTGACAACGTACCATCTCATACCTCCCAATCATCTTCATCTAACTTTGTAGCAACTTGGTTCCCTATTATGGAATACCTAGCAGAACATTGTAATTGATACTCTTTGTTTGTGGTAATTTTGAATGCCATTTAGGTACCTTGTGTCATGGGCGTCAACTACGGGGGGGCTCGAGGGCTCGAGCCTCCCCCGAAATTTCCCGGGGGGGGCTCAGCCACCCCCGGCAAAAGGGAGCGCCTACCAGTGGCCAGTCAGCTGGCCAGCTGGCCGTCGCCGCCTCTCCTTCCCCCCCACCCCCGGCCTGCCCTCCTGCCTCCCTGGGGCGGGGGGGGGGGAGAGAAAGGCGGCGGGGACATCCCTTTGCACAAGCCAAGAGCGGGTCCCCTTTGCGCAGAAGCGTGGCCGGCGCTCAGCTCATAGCACCCGCCCCGCCAAGGCCGCCGTCCAGGAGCTTCGGCAAGGCGAACCAGGGCAGGAAACAGCTCGTCGCCGAGTGGGGACCTGGCCTTTTCCTCCCGGGCCGCCTCCTCCCCCTCCCCCTCCCCCCCCCGAAGCGCCACTGACCCGAGGCCCCGAAGACCTTGGCGAAGGCGTGCTGGAAGGGGCTGCAGGGGACCAGCGCCAGGAGTTCCACGTCGTGGCACTCCAGGCCGCCGGGGGCCTCCTCCAGGTCTGCCTCCCTGGGGCGGGGGGGGGGGGGGAGCGGTGGGTCTGCCTCCCTGGGGTCGGGGGGGGGGAGGAGTGACGGGGACATGGTCCTGTGCTCGCGCGCGCGCGCTTTGCGCGCGCGCACGAGAGAGCCCCCGCCCCCCCTGGGGATTTTCAAAGTCTACGCCCCTGCCTTGTGTATACGGTTTAGAATGGTGAAAAGGAAAAACGGCAAAACTTACTGCATGTTGTATGTTTCTACATTAGCATTTATGCAGGGGCGTAGAGTTTTGGAAATCCCAGGGGGGGCAGGGGCTCCTTAGTGTGCACGCAAAGTGCACACGCTCACTTGGACGATGTTCTCCCCCCCTTCTGGGAAACCGCCCCGCCTCCCCAGGCCCTTCTGAGGCCCGCCAGCTGCTGCTGCCAGTGTCTCTCCCCCCCCCCGCCACCCCTTCCCTCTCCCTCTCCAGCAGCGGCCGCCGGGCCTTGGAAGGATCCGGGGAGGCGCAGCGGCAGGTGCTCAGTTTTATTTATTTATTTATTTTTGGGATTTATATCCCGCCCTCCCCGCAAGCGGGCTCAGGGCGGCTCACATGGGCCCACGGCCAATCAAACATTAAAACCTATAAAATCATTAAAACGATCATATAAATACAATACAATTCAATTAAATACCATTTAAACATATAAAAGCTTCCATAATATCATTTCTGATGGCGGCTTAATAGCAGGCATAGCTCCCCGCCCCCACCGTGCAGGACCGTGCAGGACCAGGGTCATCATAGGTGTTAAAATGATGGATGGT
This sequence comes from Lepidodactylus listeri, assembly GCA_029233225.1. NCBI lineage: Eukaryota > Metazoa > Chordata > Lepidosauria > Squamata > Gekkonidae > Lepidodactylus > Lepidodactylus listeri. Next base: position 29,654,865 of record JARCFY010000009.1, read on the forward strand.
ATCATCGGTGGCGGCTCCTATTCAAAAGCCTGGCGGAAGAGCTCCGTCCTTGCAGGCCCTGCGGAACTGCATCAGATCCCGCAGGGCCCTGATCTCCTCTGGGAGCTCGTTCCACCAGATAGGAGCCCTCAAGCCCTCGAGCCCCCCCGTACTCTACGCCTATGCATTTATGTACTCTGGTTAATTTACAGATTATTCATGTATCTTTGTTATTTTACTACATTACATTGTACCATCTTGTTATTTTTTTTCTTTTTTGAAAAAAATGCAATAAAATATTTTTTTAAAAAAGAAAATATATAATAAATAATCAATCTGCTATTCCCAGCAGCCATACTATTAGGAAAAAAGTGAATTTCTATCTATTCCAATTGCCCCCACGTGGGGGCAGATGGTCCCTTAGGGCAAGAGGGGCAGTGCCCCACCAACCTCAGCTCATTGCTGCTTTCCTCCTTTACAGTAAAATTAAAGTAAAACTAAATCTGTACTGAACTTACTGCCAGTCCAAGGCTTGCAGGCTCTCTGCTCCCTCCTTAATCAGTCTTGGGTTTATTGGCTGCCAGGCATGCTGGACCTCAGCCAAATGCTTTCCTACACCTAAGGAAGAGGGCTCTCCCTCCCCATTCTTCTTAAAGGTACAGGCTCTTTTCTGGGGCAAAGTCCATGGCTGCCCAGTGGAAAACTATAGAAAAAGGGTGAGGAATATTAAAATAAGGAAAGACTGACAGCCTTGATCAATGGATTCTTTTGAGATCTATTGACCAATCAAAGACAAGGATAGTGAAACCCACTACCCCGTGTCCAATTGCAGCAGTGGAAGGTAAATGAAACCTGTTTGGTGGGTGTGGTTTTACTTTGCAGTCAGGGCTTGCCCTGGGTGGGGCCTTCAGCTGTGCTGCTCTGGAAAGGATCAGGTGAAAGAGGATGGTGATGCCGATTTTCATATTTACCTTTTAACCAAAATAATTACTATAAAAGTATAGGGGGGAACAATTTTATATTCCTGCCTTGGGTGCAAAATTAGCTAGTTATGGCACTGAGTAGTAGTGTTGCCTATTCCTTGGGGGGGGGGGAAGTTTAATATATGTCTGTATTCCTTCTTTCCCAGTCTTCAGCATAGTCTATATGCCACATTTGCCCTTTTGCCTAGCAGGCAAGAACTCCAGAGAACAGTGTAGCCAGAGCTAGTCCAAAGTCTGTTGGTGCCCTAGGCCACCTGGCCTTCTGGGTCCCCCCAACCATCCCATCACTCCCTGCCAGCCACCTTGGGTGCACCAATCAGTCCGCTGTACCCCCTGCCAGCTGCCCTACTGCCCTCTACAAACTGGGCAGCTGGCCTGGGCTGCCAGCCTGCCTAGGCATGCTCTGAGAGCCACCGAGCTGGACCAGGCATGATTTGAGCTGCCTGACACCCTTCAAGCACCCCTCCCCTCAGCTAGGAGTGCTCTGAGCAGTCAGCGTGGGTGTGCCCCCTCTGTAGGATTGCCAGGTCCAATTGTTCTGCCAGCAGTAGGTGGGAGGGAGCCTTCTGGAAGTGATGTTGCTGCACATGACATTGGTCGGCTCAGCGCGATGACATCATCCAGAAGTGACATCATCATGCTGGGGGCATTGCATGGCAATGCTCTAGAATTTTGGCTAAAACTATGGTTACCATATGCTAGAGCATCACCATGTAACATCCCCGGTGTGATGGTGTCACTTCTGTGTGACGTTATCATGCCAGCAACATTGACGTGCGATGTGCTTGTTTGAGGGTGAGGTTTTACCTGCTGGCCAGCAGTAGGCTGAAGGCTCCAAAATTGGGAGAACCCCCACCTGGACTGGGGGGGTTGGCAACCCTGCTCCCCTGCCAGGCCAGGTGTGCTACCTCATTCATGGGGGTGAGACAGGAGGAGGCAGGTTGGTGGCGCTGCCCCAGGCAAGCATCTTTTGGTGCCCTCAGTGTCCCCTGCTCTTTGCCACCCTAGACAATTGTCTAGGTCCAGCTAGTGGGTGGGGCACCCCTGAGAGTAGCTAAAGCAGACAGAAGTTCTCCAAAGCCAGGGAACCAGCAACATGATGGTTAAATACTCTGGAAAGAAAGACCTGTTGGAACGATCCTCTGAGGGGACATTATCTGAGGGGGTACCCAAGAGAGGGCCTTTTCAGTGGCAGCCCCATCATTATACAACAACTTTCCTTTTGCTCTCTAGGAAGCAGTTGAAGACTATTACATTTAAAATTGTATTTGATTAATTTACAGGCAGTCCCAAACTGTGACTGTACATTTAAAAAAATATTTTATTCTATTTTATGTATTTTATATATAATTGTAAGCTGCTTTGAGTTCTGTAAGGTAGAAAGGCAGCTAACAGATGTTTTAAAGAAAATAAATAAAATAAAATAAACAAATTTATATAATTCTGCTGGTAGGTAAACATCCCTGTCAGTATACATTTCTGCTGAGCTGCACTCTCCCTCTGACTTCTTGGAATGATACACAAGACAGCTAGGTGGCAGAATAATGGCCACTTCCAAAGATTTCTAGATATTACTGTTGTTTATTTCTCAGTTCAAATTAATGTGGGCTGATTCCATAGGTGCTCTTCGACTGGCATAATAGGCAATAGTACTTATACTAGCAAATCGTACTTCTCCTGATGAAAGATGGCAGATTTTTGCTGATCCCACCCCCATAACAGACCCTTCCTTGACCATCCATGCTGTTTGTGAGGGTCTTTTGGTTCCCAGGAGCAGCAGTGGGCTGCAGCAGCAGTATGTGGGGTCGTATGTGTATGGGGGAAGCAGTCCTGTTCCATGACCTTTGTTCCATGAAGGGTCCTTTGGATCTAATCTCCTATTAACAAATTGAGATTTCCCAGTTTGTGTTTCAGTTCATTATTTAGATGCAGTGCCCCAGTTCAGGTACATTCCCTGCAGAGGTGTTTAAGTTCTCAAGATCAAACTTCATGTTACGTGTGACATTATATATTTCAATGTATTTCTTAACCATAAAAATATGGCTAAAGAGGTATTTGAGTTGGAACCCTAGAGAGGGTGGAGCTTGAATCAACTCCCCGGCACTATCTTCTCAGGAGAGATCCCTTCCCAGCTCCTATTAGTGTTCATGGGGCGGAGGGAGACCTCAAGAGGGTAAAATGTTACTGGGGAAAACAGCACGGATTAACTCCACTCCCCTGTACCATGGCTCCAGTCCAAATGGCTCCCGCTTCTCCATTTTAGGTTTTTAAAAAAGACATCCAGATCCAGTCACAGATCTCCCATGTAATATGTAGCTTGACCTTTTGTTAATTCGGTTGCAGTAGACTAACATATTTAAACATTGATACAAAAGTTACAGTAATAATTATTGTTTTTGTTGAGCTATAATTTTTATAATTTGAAAAATTAGGTTGCAATGCATTGTTTTTAGCCCCATAAGGAGGCAGCACAAAGACACTGAAATACAGAAAACATTGTTCAGTTGTGACTAATGTATTGCTCAAGCAGCAAAATCAAGGCTGTTTCTTCTGTAATAATTCAGTGGGAGAGGAAAAATCAACTCAAAAAATCTAAACCCATAGGTGCTGAAATACTTCTGCAGAATTTTTTAGAAATGTAGTTAATTGGCTTAATATCAAAATGATCACTATGGAAACAAATTATTTCTATTTTCCCAGCAAGGGGAATGACTAATGAGACTGCAATCAGGCATTTAAAATTCAAAAACAAGGCACAGGACTGCTGATCTCTGAAGATTGAAAACTGAGGGTGAAAAGTAATTTGAAGACTAAAAGGGAGGCGGAACCCACACTAAGTGATCTGTGAAACAATTTTTCATCTTATAATTATTTTGGCGATTTCAGAGAGGTAGCCATGTTAGTCTGTTGCAGAACAATAAAACAGGTCCACCTTAAAGGTGAATTAGCTAATGCTGGAATAAACTTGATTATTCTTTAAAGTGATGCTATACTTTGGTTTTATTTTAGTAAGTTTGAAATTGTGTTGTTTTCCAGGTGACTTGATTAAGAGCAAAGGGAAAGAGGGAAGAACATAAGAACATAAGAGAAGCCAGTGTTGGATCAGGCCAGTGGCCCATCCAGTCCAACACTCTGTTTCACACAGTGGCCAAAACCCAGATGCCCTCAGGAGGTCCAGCAATGGAGCCAGGACGCTAGAAGCCCTCCCACTGTTGCCCCCCATCAAGCACCAAGAAGACAGAGCATCACTTGCCTCAGACTGAGAGTTCCTATCTATACCTTGTGGTTAATAGCCATTGATGGACCTCTGCTCCATATGTTTATCTAATTCCATCTTAAAGCCATCCATGCCTGTAGCTGCCACCACCTCCTGTGGCAGTGAATTCCATGTGTTAATCACTCTTTGGGTGAAGAAATACTTCCTTTTGTCAGTTCTAACCCAACTGCTCAGCAATTTCATGGAGTGCCCACGAGTTCTTGTAAAATGAGAAAGGGAGAATGTCTTTTTTGAAGTGTGGTGGCCAGAACTGTACACAGTACTCCATATGAGGCTGCACCATTGATTTATACAGGGACATTATGATACTGGCTGAAATACTGGAAGAGTTGGCTATCACAAGTTCCAGGTGGTGGCTGGAGAGCTCTGACCTCCAGGTGTGAGAGATCAGTTCATCTGGAGAAAATGGCCACCTCAGAAGGTGGACTCTATGGCATTATACACCATTGAAGTCCCTCCCCTCCCCAAATGTTGCCCTCCTCAGGCTCCATCCCCGGATTCTCCAGATTCGTTTTGGCTGTTTTAGTTTTTGTTGGTTTTTATCATGTTGTTTTAAAGCTATATGAGGCAATGGGCTATGTGAAAAAGAAGGGTATAATTAAATTGATAGCAATTAAAAACACATGCATGTCGGGCTAGTTGTGGCTTTCCTGTGGCCACCCTGGGCTGCCTGCCTCCTCTTTAGAGATGTGCCCCTACTAATTCCTGTACAGTGGTGTATTCTCACTGAGTCATATGAACATCTTTGACTGCCTGAGATGACTTGTGGCTCTCTGGAGACGATGTTTCATTTACACTGAAAATATTTGCTGGAGAGCTCCTAATGAAAGTTCATGCCTTTCTTTTGTTGTGCTGCAAACCTGGCGTTTTAATCACTCACTTACTCGGGGTGGGGTGGGGGCTGACAGTGGCAAGGGAGTTCATTTCCAAGTGCACACTATGATGGTCTTATTGTGACATTTTATCTCATCAGTAATTACAGAAATTGCTGCTAATGATTGCACATACGGGCTGACAATTGCCGGGAGGGGAGAAAAAAAAGAATAACCATCAATCTCTCTCTGGTTTCTCCTGATTTGTTAGAATAATAGAATAATCTTTTTTTTTTGGGGGGGGGGGGGGGAGATGCAGCAGTGATTCTGATTTCTCTTGTATCTTTCCAGCCCCTATTATGAGGAGGTTAATTAAAATATATAGTTCTTGTCCCTCAGGTAGATAAGACATCACCTGGTTTTTATTAGACTGGTTTTAGCGTTCTGAGTAGGAAAACGGACTTCCTGGAGATAAAGGGCTTGTGGAGTATCTGCACCGCTGGCCCATGACTTTTCGGTGCCTTTCCCATTTAATGGCACCCTGAGCCTGCTGCCTGACAGTGTTCTTACCCTGCAGCAATCAATACTCCATGGAGGTCCGATAAAACCTCATGACTAAGGATATGTGAACTTGCCTGTCTTTTTCGATTTTTGTAGGCTGTCACCATGCCTTTTAGGTTTCCCCGTGTTCATGGAGGTTACCAGTTTATTTATTCTATTCCATTCCGCACCATTTTATGGCATTTTATACAATAAAACCCAACTTTTGCATCATTTGCATTCAAGTGATGCAAACATAGGCAGCCATTTTAATGTAACATTTCTATCTTTCAGCTGTGGTTAGCCTGGCCAAAGGGGGGAAAAGTATATTTTTGGCCTCAATGGGCCAAAAATGACTTTCTGATGACTTTTTTGGTTTCTTGGGACTCTTGTCTTCCGTTTTGAGACCACCTTTCTTAAAGTTACTGTCACTGAGACTCACGGCCCCAGACCAGAGTCCCTTCACTCATATTGCGAATGGCTACTCTCCCAGGTTCTTCCTTGGCCTTTGTGCCTGTCACCTGTTTGTCTATACAGTTCTTCTCTTTGTGCTCACTCACACCTCTGTGCCCCTGTTGTCCTTGTATGTGGAAAGGCCAGTAGGGGTCTCCAGACACTGTTGCTTTTCTCCATTCGCTCCGGTGCCTGGGTACTTGGAGTATTGTCCTGAACCGCAGCTGTCTTTCCTACAGCTGGCTGTCCCTGGGCTACCTCCCAGCTGGCTTCTGAGGCTTTGGGCCCAGATATTCCAACCACCTTATTCCCTGGAACTGTCCCTGGCTCCTGCCACATCTGCTCAGGAGGAAGTGTGTGCCTGTCAGTGTCTCACCCTCACCCTTGCCCAATTCAATATTGCTTTCTCCTGGCCTGCGCTGCCCCTCTGCCACTGCCCCAGCATTCCTCTCACCCTGCTTCTAGCCTGCAGCCATCTTTTAATGGTGAGGATGGTTGGAACAAACCCTGCTCTTCCAGTGGTGTTCCAATGTTTCTCCCATCCTGGCCATATTTACTTCCAGTCGAGCCGGCTAGTGTGCTCTGACACCACCCAAGTCCCGTAGGGTCATTCAACTGGCCATAGTTACAGATATTTTTAAATACCAAGCAAGGTATTAGCAAAAGGGGAATCAGGACAACGGTCCTAGACCCCACACAGGGGGGAGTCTGACCAGCCATGGCCCTGCTCTCAATGGAGGGAATGAAAAGGAACAGAATCCTGCCCCTGTTCATGCCCACCTCATCAGTAGTTTGGGCATCTGGCTTCCAGCAGCATCAGCTAGCACCCACTTTGCACAGGGCAAAGGCCGCCTTTGGGTTGGTCCTAGCCCTGGAGGGGGGCAATGGGGGGTGGTAGTGATTCTGGGGCCCCATCCCACAGTCACTAAGACTGCTCCATTAAACACTTCCCATTGTTTCTTGCATATCATGAAACAGGAGTTTTCAGTTATTATGTCAGTGATCTAATGATGCAATTTTCTGATTCAGTTTATAACCCTCTGCCTCTGTCTAGACCTGATGCTTGTTTCCTAATTTGACCCCTCATTTATGATCCTCTCCAAACACACCTCCTCACATATGATCTCATCTCTTATTTTTCTCCAGTGACCTAGTGCCAAACAGAAACATCCTAACTTTTAAAGACCCTTTTCTTTAAAAATGGATTTAATTTTATTATAACATCCAGATTTTAGTTTTGGAATATACAAGGTCTATGGTACATCTACTTGAAGATGAAGAACAGCCTACAGGGGACAGTTGAAGGACTGCTAGTCAGTATAGCTAAATTAGGGACTTCCCACAATTTCAAATTGCCCTTCCTGTCTCCTGACTGGCTCTTTGGAGACTTCCTGCTCCAACTGAGCCCTCCTCTGTTATTCCTGTCTTTCACAGCAGTTAGTTAGTTAAGCCTCTCTCCCTCTCCTCTGTTCTATCAGAGTTTATTTCTTCTTTAGTAAACTTGAGTTATTTTTTTAAACAGTTGGTGTTCCATTCCTCTGCATGTTTAAATTCTACCAACATTTACTTCCTTAACCAATATTCTGCTGCTGTGTTCTAGACCCTAGAATGTAATTTGATTCTTGCAATACTGAGAAAAATATAAGTAAAGAAAGAACCAGAAAATAATATTTATCTACGAGGGTCTCAAATGAAACATCTCTCCTTGGAGCAGAAGAAAAAAATTCATTGAGGTTGACAACAGAGATTCTCAGCTGATACCTAACATTAGCTTTGAAATGTTGTGAATTTGCAAGTTCAAAATGGGTAAATCTGTACTTCAGATCTGAATATGAAAACTAAGCGTTGTAGTTCAATGACTGAGTACATTTCCTGCATACTGAAAATCCCAGGTTCAAGCCCCAGTGTTTCCAGATAGTAGGAGACCCTGGGGAAGACTTTTCCCTGTTGGAAGCCTGCAGAGTCAGTGAACAGAATAGTGAAATAGGTGGACTAACAGATTAGATAATGATTTGATTTCAGAAAAAAAGATGCACATTTTGGTCAAAATTAAGCAATTTAAGTCCATATACATCCAGTGAGACAGTGTTAAGCATGCCAGTGGGACTTATTAACTTTGGCTGCTTTGTGCCTGGGAGTGCCAGCCTCCAGGTGGGTCCTGAGCGCCCCCCCCCCCCCCCCCCCCAGAATTATAGCTCATCTACTAACTACAGAGATCAATTATCCTGGAAAAATATTATTTGAAGGGTGGACTCTATGGCACTGTACCCCACTGAGGTCCCTGTCCACCCCAGGCTCCATCCCCATATCTCCAGGAATTTTCCAACTTGGATCTGGCAACCCTATGCCACCCCTTCCCTGCTGGTGGCCAGAGGAGACCTGGCAATCCTATGTGCCCCATAGTCTACCCCATCAGACAATTCATCTGTAAAAGTGCAGTCTTGGTTTCCTACCTCCCCTTTCCAATGATGCAAGGGAGCTTCTGTCGCTGGATGGGGGGTATTTCCACTGTTCCCCTTCCCATTGTAGACTTCTACTTTGACCTCTGTGATGTTCCTCTGAGAGTCCGCTCACCCAGAGGAACAGCATTCCCGAGGGCCAGGTTAAAGAAGAAACTGTGAAAGTGCTGTTTCATGAGCTCTGCTTCAGAAGTGGATCTCGTTGGGTACAAGAATGGATATGAGAAAGATCACGGATATGAGAAAGATCTCGTAGTAAGGGGAGAAGGTATTTAACATTCTCCTCTCATTTGCCTTCACTAACTGAAGCAAAGTTCCCCATACTGACATGTACTTCAAAAGTCTATCCTTTGTTTTTCCTTTCTCCCTTTTGTGTAGGGTACAAAACCAAGTGGTAGTTGAAGGGCAAAGTCTCTTCTACTTTTCCTGTATGACCTCACCTGAATCTGGGCTGTGCCGATGTAAAATTTGCATTTTACAGAGAGATGGCGATCCATGGCCTTTAGCAAGTGAGCAATACAACATGTAGACCAACCGAATATATCATGTACAAGAATATTAAGAACTGTCTTATAAATGAACTTTGTGATTAATGAGACCTCTGGGACTAAGGGCTCCTGACAAGGAAGCAACGTTCTAACAGTAAATCTTAGAATACTGTAAAGCTGATGTTTCTAGCATATATCAGTACTGGTAAAAATGCTTCAAGGACAAACTTCTCTGTCACTTTTCTATTGTGTAACTTTCGATCATGTACCATTGCACATGTGTAAAGACATACACTTTAAAAATATGACAATATTTAAACCGGTACAAACAAACTAGTTTAAGTGGAATAAATGTGCTCAACAATGTAAACATATTCATATTTATCAACAATGTTAACAGCTGCTTTTAATGTAGAGTCTGTTGGTCACTGTGCATGACTGCTGTACTGAGCTTTGGCCCAGACCTGGATGGTCCAGGCTAGTCTGATCTCGTCAGATCCAGAAGCTAAGCAAGATTGGCCCCAGTTAGTACTTGGACGGGAGACCGCCAAGGAAGTCCAGGGTTGCTACACAGAGGCAGGCAATGGCAAACCAGCTCTATTCACCTCTTGCCTTGAAAACCCTGCAGGGCTGCCATAAGCTGTTTCCACCACCTGTTCATCACTGTGTATGACTGCTGTGCTTATCTCTAGTAGTTAGAATCTGTGTTTTTGCCTTAAAATCACCTTAAATGCCTTGCTTTTCAAATTAGGCAGCCTGGTTTGGGACCTTTAGCACAAATCCTTCCGGTTCTTCTTAGTGCAGCTTAAAAAAACCAAGGTGCACAGACAGTATAAAGCACATGTGTAGGACACCCACAGTGTGTTACTGATGTACTCAGCTGCCTGAATAAAGCTGGATGAACAATCATTCAAACGGAGGTTCAAGCCACCAGAAAATGCTATAGAAAAAGGTGTAGGGCAATGGTCAGGCGCAGTAGCCCTTGGACTCAGTACGGCTTGCAAGCCAACTAGCTATTGGAATCAGAATGTCTTCTGCCTTCCTGGCCCCCTCTTCACCAACTCTTGGGACTCTTCCAAGCATTTCAACCATTTGAAAGACAAAGGTCGCCCACTTCTGGGTCGCAATTTTCAGTCACATCTTCACTTATCTGATGAATGGAGCTTTGATTCTCAAAAACTTATTCCCTGGAAATCTTGTTGGTCTTTAATGTGCTACAGGACTTGAATCCTGATACTCACTTAAATGTTGCTTCATTCTGTGGAGTTCAACATTAACCAAAACACAAGTTTATGTTATGGACAGGGATAGAACCAAGGGATTATTACAATTATATTTAGTGGTGCAGTTGGTGACCTATGCCAATCAAAACAAACAGACAAACCCCACCCCCAGCAAGATGAGGTCATTTGCAGACAAGGTAGGGTTTTTAAAACATCTCCTTGCTCTAGATTCATCATCACCACACCTCTGGAATGTATGTATGAATTGGAGAGTTTACATATCAATTACATGCAGGTAGGACTATTTTAGATAACTGGAACTCCTGCACATGGAATGGTCCTGTAGAGCCAACCAAATATACCCACAGTGTTCTGGAATTGCTTTCTGCCCTGTGTTCCATGCACCCTTAATTCTGATTAGGAGAAACGACTTAACTCTATAACTGAATCATGTGGAGCTTTCCACAGATCCTTATCCTCTTCTCCCTCCCTTACACTACCAATGGACAAAAATTCCAATAAGCACTGCACAACAGCAAGCTTCAGGTGGTTGCACATATGTTTGTATCAAGTTTGTTTTGCATCATCTTTTATGGATGTGCACGTGGGCTCCAATGCATTGGGAAAACATATGAAAAGAATCTTGGTATAATGGAACGTCCAAAACTTGAAGACTTGAGAAGAAACGTGGGCAACACCCCCCCCCCCCGGGGGTGTGGAAGAGGGAAAGATGCATGCCCACTGAAGGGACAGGAAACTGTGACAAATTGGATAAAACTATAGAGAAAAACAGAGGAAAGGAGAATCCCTAATTCATCAGTTCCATTCTGGAAACAAGGCCAGGTGATTCAGACCAGAGAATCCTGAAAGCATCTCTAGGTCTCTCTTTGAAACTACCAATTAACTGGGAGATGAAGCAGCTGTGGCTTCTCCTGCTAGTGTCTTCCGGCTCCTTTCTTCCAGCCACATCCCCAACAAAAATAGTCCAGATGTGCTGCACGCAGGTGGGGAAGGGGATCAGATAACAGGACTAGAAGAGGAGAGAGCCAGAGAAGCCCAGGTTGTTCTGTTTCCCAGTTTACCGGCAGCTTTAAGGGCACGAAGCAGATCTTCAGATTTGTGGCCTGAGAACTCTGTATGTCGATGGGCCAGCTGCTCCTGCATTCAGTACAGAAGTCTAGCTCCAGCTGTGCCCCCGTGTAGGTCAGCCAAGTCTGATCCTCAAAGAACAGAGGGAGGAGTTGTAGATTCACATGTGAGAGTGCATGCACTGCATGAACAAAAGCCCCAGGCTCAGTCCCTGGCATCTCCAATCAAAAGGGTAGCAGGTCTGGGGAAAGACTCTCCTGTGCCTGAGATCCCAGAGAGCCACTGCCAGTCTGCGTTGATGACACTAGGCTAGAAGAACCAATGGTCTGATTCAGCAGAAGGCAGGAGCATATATTTACATATATGCATTATATATATATATATATATAATGTGCTCTAGTGATTGAATTAACTATGAAAAACCTACCGACTTTTGTGCCTTCCTAACTGGCCAGTTTTGCAATCCTGCAACTCAGGTGAGGACTATCAGCCATCTGAATCAAAAACAATGGTCAGACATATATTGTGGATCTGTACTGTACAATTCCTACAAACAATCCTATTTACAGCTTGACACCATGTCCTTATGAGATGTAAACAAGTGTCAGGTAGCTCATTCCCCTCCCCCCTTCCCCCCAAGAACACAAAGACCAAAGTTGGGCCTGGACAAGCAAACAAAAAAGGCTCAGGATGACACATACATGCAGTCAGCATTCAGGAACTAAAGTCTGGTTGCCTCTCAGAAGCCTGGATGTTTGGCTCTAAGGAAGAACAGAATTGTCTCATTTGTTAGCGGCATTCTCGACCAACAGTACAATTTTGTATGGCTTTAGGAGTACTCGTCCACAGATGTATACGGGGAGTTGATGTAACTTGAGACTGTGGAGGTGGTTTTGGAACTTGCGCGGGAACAGCCATTGAAGCTGGCTTCCTGGGGAGGAGCTTTTTTCTTTCGGCTGGATTTGGTGTTTTCTCCATCACTGGCATCATACACTACAGTCATGCTGGAGTCCATTCTGGAAACTGTATATAAGCTACTTTGCCTGGTTTGATGGAATCTGGTTGACTTCAGCTCCAATTCATCATAGGTAGATACTTTGATGAAAGGACACCATTGGAAAGCTCTCTTGAAACCTGCTCGGAACCTGAGAATAACAACAGTGCATTTACATTATGGAGTATGTCTGAGAAATTTTGTGAAAGCATTTCATTCCCCTGCATGTAGAAAATTAATATCTCTCCCTGCATGTAGAAAACTAGGATATCAAGGGAAAAGCTATTTAATCTTTCCTTCCTTCCTTCCTCCCTCCCTCCCTTCCCAGAATTTATATCCTGCCTTTCTTCTCTCACATGCAGTTTGTATGATTCAAACATGATATTACTGAATCCATATTGCAATGGCATAAATAATAATGCTATGTGTGAAGCACTGGGAAATGTGGTCGGCTGTAGTTAATATTACATGGTAAACCTGGCAACTGGAAGGAGAGTTGGGGTCAGGGATGTGGGGGCATGTAGTATTGGCAACATCACCAGTGTCACTACATTACTTCTCGAGAAAACTGAGAAGTGACATAGGGTAGCTCTAGGAATTGCCAGAAACTCTATGATAAAACCATATAGTTTCCAGCAATTTCTAGAGCTACCTTTGGTCACTTCTGGGTTTCCCCCAGAAGTGATGTAGTGACATTGACAATGAGGGTTGGCAGTGGGAGACCTCTCACCAGAGCATGAAGCATCGCAGCCCAACATGGTAACCTAAACATGAATGTTTCAGAATTTGACAAGTAACAGTCAAAATAGGACCAAATTATTTTGGGGGTGGGGGGAGCTCAGCGTTTTTATGCCTGATGTAAATCTTGGTGAGATTTGCCCCCTGTAGATTAAAATGAAATTATAAATGACAGGTGTTGGGTGAAAAGACTGAAAGATGGTAGTGGATTTGCTCATTAGGGATTTGCAATCATCTCAAAATTTTTGCATACACAATGTACCAATTATAATATACCACTTGGCACATTTCCCAAAGAGGTTTCAAAATGATATTTTGAAATTGTTATTGCATTAGGCCCTGCTTTTATTTGGGCATTATGCTAATACTTCTGATAAGTCTACTGCTCAATCTTGTGCTTGATTACTCAGAAGTAAATGAAGAAAATGTCAGACAGTGTTCACATGGGAAAAGGTAGAGACAATGCCCTAAATACAACACTGGCATGGCACACGCATTGGTTTTAACATACAACCTTGAAATTTAATACCAACAAGCAAATATATGTTATTACCATGATTTAGAATACCTACATATTATTCTGTAATTAAAAGGGACTCAACAATGAATGCATTTTAGCATGATTGTATAAATCTGTACAAAATAATTTTACACCCCTGAACTTTGTAGTGTATTATATTAGTTCAAGTGTAGGCTAGTGATACTTGTGTGGGATGGGGGGGCTCCCTCACCTTCCACTGTCCCACCAGGGCTGCACCCAGTGCAACTTCCAGACCTATGCCTCAGCCACCTGAGGGTCTGGTGCAACTCCTGGGCTGTGCCACCAGCAACAGCATGCCCAGCGCGGCTCCCTGGCTGTGGTGGCATGGCTGGCGTGTTCCCTGGGCTGCAGTGGTGGCATGCCTGGTGTGTCTCCTGGGCTGTACAGCCACCTCCACCACTGCTGGGCTCAGTGCAGAGCCCTGGGCTGCACAGGTGCCACCACTGCTGCTAGGCCCAGCATGGAGCTCAGGGCTGCGTAGCCACTGTTGCTGCTGCTGGGCTCAGCATGGAGCCCCAGGCTTTGCAGCTGCCACCTCTGGACTCAGTGTGGCTCCCTGGCTCCACTGCCAAAAGTAAGTGCTTTCATAATTTTTGGGAGATTTAAACTCCCCTTTGTATTCTTTCAATTTTCAGATTTTTCTGCACACCTGGAGAGCCCCCCAAATGTGCAGAAAGGTATGTCTAGCTTCCACATGGTCCCAATCTGCAGATTTAAATATCTGCAGACTGCAGCCACAGGTGGCGAATAGTATATAGACTGCAAACACCAGACTGGTTTTTTTAAAAAAGAGCTGATAACTAAATGCCTCAACTGGAATGGTTCTGCTCAGCCTTCTTCCTCACAAGATAATTCATTTTGTGCAGGGAGTTTTGCCCTTGAGGGAACACTTAAATATGTGGCCTTCCACCTGCTGTCTAAAATGATCCTGGAATAATCGCATAACATGACTTTTCTGAATGGGCTGGATCTAGACTTCATTTTCCACTAACAGAAGGCTCTTCTATCAGCAGAACAGAACTTTACTGCCTTCCACTTCAGTCCATTGATCTCCCTCAAATGCTGGTCACGGGAAACAGGGGACCCTCATGAACTGCGCAAAGGGTAAACTGTGGTTCCCCAGCACGAAGGGGGACTTGGTGGAGATTGCTCCTCCCATTCCATTCATGGAAAATGCACTCTGGAACCAACCCAATGTGTAGATCAGCTCACTGGCTCCTATTTTCAAACCCACATTTGGTAGTCTTCCCTGTGTGATGGGTCTAATCTTCATCAGTGGTTATGAAAACATCTCCAGGAAGTAAAAATCGCTTCAGATTTATTAATCCGGAATAGAAGTATGTTTTCCTGGAATGTAAATAGAAGAGTTTTGGACAACTAAGTTTTAAAAAATGTGGGTGGGGTCTACAGCCAGCGTTGTCAGACCCCCTGGTGGAGTCAGGGGTCCCCCGCCACCAGCCCTGGTCTGACCCCCAGGCCCCAATCAGGTGGCCAGCAGGGGATTTACCATTAGAAAGAGGAAGGTCCAGGTCACATTGCCAGCACTGCACAGGAAGTGATGTCATCATGCCAACAACTTCCAGATGACGCTGTGGTATTTGGGGGAAAACTCTATAGTAGAAGCTGGTTTTACCCTAGAGTTTTCCCCTAAATACCAGAGCATTGCCTGGAAGTCACTGGTGTGATGATGTTAGTTCCTGTGCAATGCCACTGATGTGGCCTGGGCTACATCCTCCTGCTAAATCCCCTTCATCATCCACCACTTGCCAGGAGGGACCTGTCAACCCTATCTACAGCAGGTATCTTATCTTCCACCTTGAATTTTTTTTTGTACTGAGAAACGTAAACCACTGAAAAGAAAAAGCCTACAATCTTTATTCTTAAATGACATATATGGTCTTTAGTCTATGTCTAAGATAGCCTTACCTCTTGTTGAGACAGCAGTAGATAATGGGATTGTACATGGTAGAACTCATGGCTAGCCAAAAGGTAGCTAGGTAGATTTGCTGAATGTATTTCCACCGGTTCAATTGCTCATAGATACCAGTAACTATAAAGTAAATGTGGTAGGGGAGCCAGCAGACTGCAAATGTCAGCACAACAACAATCATCATTTTTACCACCTGGAAAGAAAAAGAGCAATTTCTGAATATTATACAGACGGGAGCGTCTTTCATTCATTGTAACAAATCTGTGTTAGGGTTGCCAACTTACATCTGTCAGAACTGTGGAGAAATCTAGGGATTTTCTGAATATATGGGTAAGGCCATGTAGAGGCAAAACAGGATATTAAAAAGGAGGAGACGTCCATTATTATCATTCCAGAGGGTTAGCTGTGTTCTGTTGCAGAAAAACTACATTGAAGTCCAGCAGCCTCTAGCAAAATTTATTCCAGCCTAAGCTTTTGTGAGTCAGAGCTCACTTCATCAGATGCATTAAGTGAAGATCTATTGCAGATACATTTATTCTTAAAGTTGTAAGCAACAGACAGGAGGGAGCGAAGAGATGTGAAGAAGAGAGGTCAGTCTGAAACAACAACAGAGGAGAAAGCTGCTAGGAATTTACCAGACTCCTATTTTATTTGCATGATTCTTCTGCAGATTTGAGTTTTGATCTGGATCTAGGAAACTGAAGCCCTGTTTATCCATGGATATGAAAGCAGGTGGGTGGGGAAGGGGGTAGAAAACATGCTGACCCCATTTTTTGACCTCTCTTGGACAGCAATGAGATTTTTTCCATAGCACAGCCCAACAACTTTAGGAGCTGGCAATAGTCCCCTCCCCAGCTCTGACAAACATCTTCCCTCTTTGTATCACAGAAATGATTTCACATTTTGCAAGTTCAGATTGAACTCATTTATCAACATCTGTATTTTAAAAGGAGCCAGTTTTTCAGGAAATGTACTTTTCTCCAAAGTTCTCATAATATGCTAAGATATATCCTGAGGTTTTGCTGTTCTAGTTTGTTGGTTAACTGTTGTAATGTATAGTACATATTTATTTCTTCTGTAGATTGCTTTTGTGAATTCTGTTTTGCAATGAGTTAACTTTTCTTCCAAAGGTTTCATGCTGCCTGCATGAGATATGTTAGCTTTTTCATCGCTTAAATGCCTCAACATTCATATGCCCATTGGGGAATGATAGAAACTTGAACATTTTTACAATGCCAAACCTTCAGTGCTTACAACATGCATGCACACATCTTGATTAATGTGCAGATTTTCTTCTCGTGAAATATTAGACCTGTTTAAATATATTGAGACATGACCATTGTCTAGCAAGTGAGAGGGAAATGGAAGTCTAATTAACTTTGCAGCTTGCTGAAATGATCTTTTAGACAGCCTCCCTAAGTATGCCTACTGAAGTAATCTCCCTTCAGATCGATGGATACTTCCATATAAACAGGTTTGGAACCAGGATATTTGGGCATTTTGTAGCCTCACAGCTGTGGACTACATGCATAGTACCATGCAGAAAGTTATTGCCAAACACATAACAAATGGTTCACTGTTGTCATCTTTGTCACTGCTGATCACTGGGGAAAACAAAGGTCTGGGATTAGCCCACACTCTAGATTACCTGCCCTGTCAGAGCTAACAGTGCCATTCATGTGCAAGGGAGCACTTGTGGCTTAAATCAGCAAGGATCGCCACATACGTTACACCACATGCTGGAGTTTTCCTTTTCCCTATTTGAAGCAAAGATCAATCCAACCCAGAACAATGTCGTTCTCAACCAGCCAAAGAGAAAACAGCATTATTGTTTTTGTTGTTACCGGGGGTCATTTCGAGCAGGAGCTCAGGGGAGCTCAGCTCCAGGAGTTGGTGCCAGCCCTCCACCCCCCCACGGGGGAATGCCTGCTTGTGTCATGGCTGCAGAAAAATGACCCCGTCCCCTGGAAAGGTCCTTGTTCCTCCAACCAGCCTTCTGAAGGCTTCAGCCACCACTGAAGCTATCCTCCCAGAATAGTGGTATTTCTGAGGCTTGGATTAGTAGCTGTCCCCCCCCCCCCCTTCTCTCTCTCTCTCTCTCTCTCTCTCTTTCTTTCTTTCTTTTTTCTTTCTTTCTTTTTTCTTTCTTTCTTTCTTTCTTTCTTTCTTTCTTTCTTTCTTTCTTTCTTTCTTTCTTTCTTTCTTTCTTTCTTTCTTTCTCTTTCTCTCTCTCTCTCTCTCTCTTGTCTTCTGACATACTTCCAGTGATGTCAGGTGGTTTAGCTTATGCAAATAAGTTATGCTAATGAGTTATGCTAATGAGCTCCTGCACCTCTTTTTCTACGAAATGACCCCTGGTTGTTACTATTGAGATGTATGGTTAGATGTAATGAACCAGGAATGGAATGGTGGATTCAGGTGGGTAGCCATGTTGGTCTGAAGCAACAGAACAAAGCTTGAGTCCAGTGGCACCTTTGAGACCAACAAAGTTTTATTCAAGGTATGAGCCTTCATGTGCAAGCTCACTTTCTCACTGTATCTGAGGAAGCTTATACTGCAAATAAAACTTTGTTGGTCTTACAGGTGCCACTGGACTCAGACTTTGTTCAGAAATGGAATGGATCACTCAGACTGATTTTCCACAAGCAGCTGCGCCGCTGTCACTCTTCCATTTGCCCCAGTTGCATTGGTCAATTTCACACTATTCACCCCGCAGCTGCATTTTGACCTGCATCTCCCCCTAATTTCCTCCATGTCTTCTCGATCCTGTTTTTTGAAGATCAAGAAGACGTGGGGGAAATCAGGGGAGATGCAGGTCAAAATGTGGCTGTGGGATGAATAGTGTGAAATTGACCAATGCAACCAGGGCAAATGGAAGAGTGATCGCAGCACAGCTGCTTGTGGGAAATCGGTGTCAGTCTTTTCCCTGCAATCTTTGGGAATAGACTGAGCATGTACCACAGAGATCTGCACCAAAAAGAGGAAAATGCCAGAAATCATATCTCACTGCCTCATTATTATTTTTTTGCCTCCAGGGCTACTGTGTGATACAGGATGCTGGACTAGATGGACCCCTGGTCTGATCCACCAGGCCTTTCCTTGTGTTGTTTGATTTATTTTCTCCACTCAATGAGGACTCATCATGGCTTAAGTTAAGGTATGAGCAAACAATAATAAACCACCACATGCAACAAATCTACCTGTCATCAACACACTAATCCAGAGGGGATGGGAAGGAAGGTGGTAAAAGCTCTTCCCCTAATGGCACCCATCTCTCTCCCAAGGCACTTTTGTCCATTCATACCAACATATCTGAATATAGTTTATCTGTGTGCAGGTTGTACATATTCCTTTCTGAATGCATGGAAGCTGGAGTGGGGTGGGGCCAGAAACTCCCACTGGCATGTAATCTTACCGACCCATAAGTGATGTGAATAGAGCCAGGTTTGGCATCATCAAGCTAAAAGACCCACTACAAGAAACTCTTTTCCATCTGCATTTGCTCTCTGTGGCAGATTGAAAAAGCTTATCTGCGGAAAGCGAACAGATGGATGACTGTGATTCCTTTATAGGGGTGCGCACTCATTTCCACAGAGATAATAATGAATGGAGAAAGCCATTTTTGTTAAGCTGTGTAAAATGAATGAACAATCAAGAATGAATGAATGCCATTAATTCCATCCCTTTCCTTGATGCCTGGTAGGCTGCCTTAGATAGTTCAAGTTCAGAGGCAAGAGGAGAGAATCCGGAGACCCAAAGCTGACATCTAGGAAGGGGGAAAGAGTCAGACATCAGGAGATAGGAAACTGACACCAGACCATTTAAAAGAAAAATCAAACAATTCTCGCCCCCCCCCCCCACATACAAAATGTGAACAGAATTGCCTATAAAACTGGGACTCTTTTGTCTCTCTTTCTCTCTGGCTTTTGTCAGGGCTCCTTTGTTGTTTCTCGCTATTGTGCAGCTGTCTCCCTGATCAAAACTATTATTTGTGACCGTTATGGGCCATGTAATATCATTTATATGTGTGGTACATTTTTATCCCACTTTGCATGCAGAATTTCCTAGGTTCAGTCCCCAGCAACTTCAGTTAAAACGATCAAGTAACAGATGATGTGATAGGCCTGAGAATATGAGACTGGCTACCAGTCAAGAGTAGACAACACTTACTTGGCTAGACCAGTGCAAGGCACCTTCGTCATGTGATACGAACATGACACCCACCAGCAGTCCAAAGTGATGAAGTCAGAATTCTATCTGTGTGATGTGTACTGCGACTCAGCTACATGTGATTTCAAAAATGAGAGTCTCTCATTTAGGCTTTACATCTTCAGGGGTAGACTTAAATACTTTAATATTTTTAAAATGTAATATTTGAAGTGCTCCTAATACAAATGTTTAATCGGTAAGACATGTTCATCTAAAGGAAAAACAATGATTTCAAGGAAGTGCATATTTTAAACAGATTCATGGAGAACGGGTCCATCAGTGGCTACAAGCGATGGTGAGGAAACCTCCACATTCAGAGGCAGTAAACTTCTGAAACCCTGTCCAAGGAGGCAACATCAAGGGAGGAGCCTGGCTTCTCTACCTTGTTGATTGGCCCTCCAGGATGCTGGTCTAGCTGGACCACTGGTCTGATCCAGCAGAACTCTTCTTCTGACCTTCACTAAGATGATATGTTCATTGGCCCTGGCTGAGCTAAATACAGCCATTTCTAAGACCTAGTGAAACCACTTGCAAGTCAGACACTAAGTTGAGAGACTCATGATTCAGCTGAACTAGAGCCTGTGCTTACTGTTAAATGGTATTCCATCAGTAGATGGCCATGACACTCCCACTATACTTATATTTATTTGTCATTTATATTTTGTCTTTCTCCACAAAGGGAAACAAAATCTCTCTCTCTCTCTTTCTCTGTCTCTCTCTCTCTCTCACTCACACACAAATCATATTCCACTCTATACTTGCTGTACTCACTATGGTGTTGTGTATTCAGTATTCCTATTGATAAATAATTTCAAGTTGATTGGTTAAGAAATACAAGCATCTCCCCTAATGCCTAGGGCACTTCCCAATGCATCTTAGTTATAGGTGGTGTCTTGCTGAACCCCTGAAAAAGCAGTCCTAAAATGTCTGACACTATCAGGTGTTCTGGTATTACATTACCCAGCATGCACTGAGGCATGTTGGACTCATCAAAAAGAGCATCCAATAAGATGAAGAGAAGAGATATTCTCTGACAGCAAAACCCCATTGGTCAGACCATCTGCAGTCACCCTGACCCAGCCTCAATCTAATCAGAAAGAAGGGAAGCAGAGGGAGGGGATTAAAAGAAATACAATGATGAAAACAAGTAGGATTAGCCACCAATGTAACGAAAAGGAATAAAAAGTTTTTAAAAATAAAAAACTCATATCACTAATTTAATGGAAGATTTGAGGTCCCTTGACACAAAATAACCCCTTCACATTTGTTCTATTACAAAACAGCCCTTTCTGGTTGATTTGTACACTGTGCATTATGTTTGGCACAATCACCAGTGGAGGAGACATTAATGATATTTTTGTGCTGTTAAATAATGGGACCACCACCTGCAAACCATGGCCAGATGGCTAATTCTAGGTCTGCTCTCTGACACAGTTGTGTTCCATCTGCATGACTGAATTAATTCCCAGACATGTCTTTTAGAGTCAGATGGGAAGAACTATTCTCAGGATCTCTCCTGCCGCTGTCCTGCCAGTGCCAGGCATATGAAACTGCACAGTGCTCTGAATCAGTGACAGCCACATATCTGAAAACCGGGGATAAAACTTGATAAGTACGGAAGGCCAGTGGCCAAACAAAAAAAATGTATCAGGAGTCACAGACTAAAGGCAGGGAGAATCTGGATGAATGGGACTCTTCCATACTGGGAGCACACCTATTCTTACATCCCTGGTCTAGCCTCTCGGAGCAGGGTTGAGCCAGTTCCTCCCTCCCTGCTCACTCTGTGACACTTCTTCCTAGGCCCATCTGCCGCGCCGGCTCCAGGGTTTTTTATGCACTAGGCAAACCTACCTTGTGGTGCCCCCCCCCCCCCCCGGCGAAGCTGCCTTGTAGCGCCCCCACCACCACAGAGCCACCCTCTCCATCGCTAAAGACCCGGCCGCAAGGGATGCCCCCCCGACCCCAGTGCCTGCCCACCCACCTGGGCTCACGAGCTTTCCAACCCCACTGGCAGCCGCCTGCACCAGCTGGCCGCAGTGCCTACAAGTCTATCTGCATTGGCCCGAGGCTAAGTTTAGTTCTTAGCCTGAATGGAAAGCTGCATTCAGACATAATGGTAAATCATGGTTTGCATAAAGCACACTATCTCCTGGTTTGAGTCTCTCTCAGTCTCTCCGCCACCACATTTGCCAGCTGCACCCCTAGGCAGCCACCTAGTTGGCCTAGTGATAGAGCCAGCCCTGCCCACCTGTCAGCTCCTGATCAGCTGACCTGGAAGGTCTGCCAGAAAGGAAATCCCTGCCAGAAGGGCCGGCCGGCCGGCTTCCTGGGAGCCCACCCAGTCCCAGTGACTGCCTGTGGTGCTTGTTCTCCCTCCTCCCTACCGGCCTCCTGCTTCTGGGAGTTGAAGCTGCTACACGCACTTTTCACCCTGCTGCTGCCCTTCTGGTCTCTGGGGGCCCCTGCTGAGCCCCTGCCAACTGCCGTGACCCTGAGTCTGTCACTCCTGCAGCCCATCAGGTGCCTTCCCTTTGGACGTGACTCCTGAGGCTAAGGGAGGGCTGGAAGCAAGTCTGGGGCTGGGCCCATCCCTGGACATATTATTGTTTCAGTTTTAAATGAAATGTTTTTGGTGTGGGGGAAACATGTTATTTTGCCATTTGGTATGAAAAAGCAAGGAACAAATTGAATGAATGAATCAGACAAACAAGCAGGGTCATCATGAAGCAACAAATTGGCCTGCCTTGAGAAGGCTTAAATTGCCCGGGACCTCTGACTTCATTCCTTTTCTCTGTTTCAAAAGCAATAATCACAAACAGAATATTATGAATTTCATTGCCCCAGAAGGTCATGAGGGAGCAGGGGAGAGTGGAGAAGTGAAACATCCAGGTTATTTGGCCACTGAAAAGAATGATTTAATGATCCAAAACCTGTATTTAAAAAAAATGGTGCACCAGAATTACACTTGAAAAATAAAGCGGGATGGTAGCAAGGGCAGTCTGATTTCTCCGGTGGTGGTGGTAGTGGTGGAACATTGCTGCAGACTTTTTGGGGAGCCGATCCCCTCCCTCAAACCAGGCGATCAGATCCCTTCCCCACCATTGCCACTTTTGGTATGTTCTTTAGGGAGGGGGGAGAATGGGAGGGGGCTCTTCTGGCTGGCCAGCCCGTGTCTGTCGGCAAAGGGCAGGAAACTGACCTGGCAGAGAAAGCATCACCCCCAGGGCCACGGAAACTGATCCCACTCATGCTTACCTGCCAGCATCCTGCCCACCTGTCAGGAGCCCTTCACCCAATTAAGCAGCATCCAGGCTGGCTGCTTGCCTTTCTTTCATCACACACTTCAAAGGCAGAGACAGGAGAGGCTATGAAACCTGGGGCTCCCCCCCCGGCCCCAAGACGGACTTCACTGGCTGCTACGGAGCTAAGTGAGCCCAGCAAGCAAGGTAGGAAAGGAGAGCTGGCTGAGCGCCCACTGCAGCCCTGAAGATGGGGTCAGCGTCAGCATCAGGGTTGGCCCATGTGCTCGCGGTGGTGGGGAAGAGTGGTCTGGAAGGGGGAGGGCTTTGTAGTAGGGAGGCCAGGCCCGGGAAGCCCCACCATAACTACGGGCCTTATCCTCCCCCCAGCCCCAACAACAGCCCTGAAGTGTGAGTGCACACAAACTGCTGCCTAACCGCTTGCCTGGCTAGCACATGGCAAACACCTCCTTCCCCAGTCCCAGCTCCCAGCCAAACTTTTCGGACCTGGCAGCAGTGAGAGCACCCAGCTAAGCACCCAGCCACCCCCTCACACCAAAAAGGTCTAAGTTTAACTGGTCAGCATTGAAAAGCATTGGAGCTATTAGTGCATTAAGTAATGTTGATTTTGTTTGTTTCTCCTCCAAAGAGCAGCAGACCCCAGGCTCCCCTGGTGCCAGCAGGGCCCACTTGCCACCTGCCTCATTGCCCGACCCTCTCCAAAGAAGCGCCCACCACTGCCTCTTTCTGCGGGGCTTCTAGGTCAAGGGCAGCCCATTCCTGGTACAGGAGGTTGCCTCTGTGCACTGGCTGAAGCCAGTGGTGCCCGCCTGCTCGCCTCTCTCTCTCCCCCTCCCCCTGGGCCCTAGCAGCCCCAAGAAACCATTCCCAGGGCAGTGGGGGTAGTGGTGGTGGTGAGATCATCCCAGGCGGCCAGGCCAGGCGCTACCATTGCAGCCCCAGTGCTCTGAAGGCTGCCTTTGAAATTAACCCCCCCCAGAAGCGCCACCCACCACTGCGAGGCCACAGGGTGCCCCCCACTCCCCCCCGCCCAGAGGGAGACACAGCAGGGAAAGGGTTCACTCTTGGCTGGCTGCAGGGTGACACAGTCTTGGCCGCCAAATTTGTTGCTGGGCAGCAGGTACTTCTCACCTCCCAGGGAAGGATGGGCGAGGGCGCGCAGGCAAAGTGAGGCAAGGTGAGGCTAACTCGGCTTGCTGCAGCAGCGCTGCTTTAAACCAACCAACCTTTCCAGCCAGGTCTCAGGTTCCAGCTTCCTTCCACCACCATTCCATGTGTTCTCTGGGAAGTGGGTGGGCTGGGGGGGGGGCTGGGATGGCACAGCGGGGAGCTGGGATGGCAGGCAGGGGGCAACTGCATGTGTGCAGCACACATGCTTGGCCAGTCAGTGGCTTCAGTTTTACTTTTAGCGCAGCTGCTTTTGATGAGGCGAGGGAGGGGCGGGCTCAGAAGCCAGCCAGAACGTTGTTCCGGGGCATTCCACCCCCCAAATAGCCCTGGTTTGAATTCTAGTGCATCATCTCGAATTATTTTCCAGATTTGGAATGTAAAGCTTGGGATCTGGTGATGTGTGAGCAAAAAAAATTATTTAGTGCAGTTTTGTTTGCATGTGTAAGAGCACAAGGGCTGCAGCAACAAACAGTGCTTCAGTACAATGTTTAACAAAATAGTATGCAAATAGTGTTAACGGAAAGGGATTTTCAAGGCAAGTGAGAAGTAGAGGTGATTTGCCACTGCCTTTCTCTGCAAAGTCTTCCTTGGTGGTCTCCCATCCAAGTACTGACCCTGCTTAGCTTCCAAGATACAGCAAGACTGGCTATCTCATGCCGCCTTTCCCTCCCCATGGAAAAGACAGTGGGGAAAAATTCACTTTCACTTAGCACAAGCAGACAGCATGAATTAATACTAATGCTTCCACTGGGACTGCTGTACATGTGGAAATCTTCTGTGGAATCCACCTCAAGGAGTTTATGGGGTGGAGAAGGAAGCAGCAAGGCCATTGATATGGCATGGTCTATTTATGACATGGAATTAGGGCTGCTAAGTCCCCCCCGGGGGGGATTCCCCTGCTAAAACAGCCTCCAATCCACCGTTCTGGATCCGGCTGGTGGGGGGAACCCCACCCCCGAAGTGGCCAGATCAGCTCGACGTGCTTGGAATGATGACGTCGCCCAGAAGTGACGTCATCACGCTGGGCACATCACTGGGCAATGCTCTAGCAATCGCCCTGAAAACTCTATGGTACCCAGGACCAACGCTCCCCCACTGTTAGAAGTAAGTCACTTGGCAAGCCTACATGGAATAATTTTTCTTCTTCTGTGATTCATGAGATTGTAAGAATTTGAATGAAGTAGTGAGGTCCACGTTTCAAGACTGTATTGGGATATGTGGCTAACAGAGCAGAGTTTGTCCAGTTATAAAAGCGTGATACTGAGGGCAGTAAATACGACTTCCAAGAAGTATATTGTTACATTTATTCAAGTAGATCCAGTTCACAATCAGGTTGCAGTTGAAAGGAGAGAGAGAAACCGAATCTAATGAGTACTTTCCTTATCACAAATGGCCAGTTTGTCTGGCATCATATGTGTGGGAGCATGAGGGCATTGTCTCTACAGGAGACACCTGTAGAGACCTGTGTCTGCATGGAAAGCCATGTGCGGACAGTGAGAGGACAAAGCGAGTGAGAGGAGGGGTCAGAGGCAGCTCCCAGGGTAAGACAAAGAGAGGCATCAAATTGAAGGAGATAACACCTATATACACTTAGGGTGATATAGCACCCCACAATGTTCAGGCACACTGAGTCGCTCACTCTAACAGTCTGTACCTGGCTTTGCCTAGAAAAAAATACAAGAAACACACAGAGAGTGAGTACAGCAGACCCTTAGGAGGAACTGTGACCCCCACATACCCTGCCTCTTGTGTGACTATAAAAAGCGTTGTAAAAGAAGATTAATTCTTGTTTTCCAGATGCTTTCCTCCCTGGAGAAGGGGATAATGTGTGATGGCAAAGTAGCCACCAAGCACATTAAATTGCTGATGTTTCGTTCTTCCTCTGGGTATTGGGACATTTGAACGTTGCATAGGATGGTATGATGGAAGACTTTTAATAACTGCTGGTAGAACCATTGAGAACAGCCTCTTCCTAGACCTCCCCACACTGTCATTGCAAACTCATGGATATACTGTTACACTCATATACCATTTTTCTTCATTGTATATTCATTCCACTCTTGCTCCAAGATGCTCAGGGTGGCATACATCACCCCACCTTCCCATTTTGTCTTCACAATACCCTTGCAAGTCAGATTAGGCTGAAAGGGAATGATTGGCCCAAGGTCATCCAATGAAAATCATGGCTGAGTTAATACATAAACCCAGGTCTTTCTTCTCCTAGTGCACCATGCAAACCACAACACTATACAAATCAATAATGCTACTCAGTTATCTTTATAATTTAAAGATTCCTCCCTGTCATCTAAGCTAAGGTACCTGCCTTTCAAGGTCACTGGGCTGAATCCAGTCCCCTGAGTGATACTATGTGCCCAGTTTTCCCCCTCAATAGAAAAAGAAGGGTGTGAACAAGCCACTTGACCCAGCAAACTGTACTCCCATATCAAAGTGGTGGAAAGAGGCGATCTGGCATTTTGGTGTACTATTTGAGGTGTGAGCCACCCTCAGCAGGTCTCTGGAGAAGCGGCATATACATTTTCTAAATAAATAATCTTATCACTAAACAGGAGTCTGGGCAATAGTCTTATCAATACCCCCTCTTAAGTCAGCTTAAGTCAGAAAAGAAGTCATTTGGTTTTTGATAACAGTCATTTTGAAACATCTGATACAAAAGCATCGACACACAAATGGAAGTAAAGGTCTTTTTCCAGTCTGAAAGCCTTCATTGCTGCTTTGCCACACACCTGATATTGATTTGCAGCAAAGGAGTTTGAAATATATTATTTATGCTCCATGGCAGCAGCATGGAGCTCCCAGGTTGTTACTCATCCAGACGCAAACCAGATCTAACCCTGATCAGTTGCAGCAAAGTTGCTGCCATCGCATGACTTCAAACCATGCAACAGAGCCAGGGTAGATGCAAAAATTGTTGCCTTAGATCAGAGCTCCCTGATGTCTACTGAAATCAGTACCCAGTAGTGTTGGAAATTGTTTTTGTTCTAAATCATACAGTCGTTTTCATAGCAAATTGTATTTCTACACTCCATTACCCTAGTGGTTGATCCTTGTGTCAGTCTGGGAGACTCACTGACTAATCAGTCAACGTGGTCACGAGTCGGTGATACTGCTTTTCTGCAGCTCTTGAATGCCTCCCCAGTTTTCCTAAGAAATAGGAGGATATTTTTGATTTTGCATCCTAACACTGCAGTTTAAAATATGAAGCATATAAACAAGGTTGCTATGTATGTGGGGTTTTTTGCAGGGGTCCGATGGAGCGGGAGTGCACAGGAGCGCAGCTCTGGGAGTGAGAAGCCCAGAGGGCGGGCACATGACCAAGCCCCGCCCCCTCCTCAGCCTCCCCGAGCAGTGCAGAGGCGCAGCGCCCCGGGGAAAGGCCTGCTAGGGTCTTTATTGATTTTAATGTTTTGTTTTAATATTGATAATTTTATCATTGTTCCTTTTATGACTGTGTGCTGCTTTTCCAGAGACTTGCTCAAGGTGGCATATAAATTTTCTATGAATACCATTTTTTATCTGGGCACGTGGCACATAAGTACTGGAGAAATTTCACCAACCCTTCAGCAGCTTCCACCCCATCAGTTTGGTGTAGTGGTCAGGAGTTGGACTGTAATCTGGGAGAACCGGGTTTGATTCCCCACTCCTCCACATGCAGCTGCTGGTGTGACCTTGGGCCAGTCACAAGTTACTGGTATTAAAAAAATTGCACAAACTAAAACCAGGTGATTTTAAATCAATTTGAGTATACTAGCATTAAATTCATTTTACTTTAATGACATCAGTATTTTCTTAAAACACAATACATGTGCTTTGGGGTAAGGGGTTCAATACTGGACTGGTGGAAAGGACTCAAGGAGAGCTAATGGTTCACAGATTAGGGGATGCAATACTTGCCTTGCCCTAGACGCTGGCAACCCACACTATGCCACTTGGGGGACCAGACCTCTGTAATCTGGAGATCAGTTGAAATTTTGGGAGAACTCCAGGCCCAACCCAGAGGTTGGCAGTCCTAATCCAGGTCCTGTCCCTGTTCGAACTCAGTTTTCATGAGGGCCTAGACAAGAAACCACACACTGCAGCTCTAATTCTAGATTTGGCCTCGATAACATTGTCTCTTTAACACTGTCCAGAAATGCTGATGCTTCTGTCTCCAGCCTGGCATCTTTCAAAGACTGAAATCAATACCCAGTAGTGTTGGAAATTGTGTTTGTCCTACATCATACAGTCATTTTCATAGCAAATTATATTTCTACACTCCATTACCCCAGTTCTCAATGAACAGGTTGTTCTTTGTGTTAGTCTGGCAGACACACTGACTCTTCAATCAAGATGATCATGATTCTGGGGATGACGGCTTCACTGTAGCTCTCAAATGCCTCCCCAGTTTACCTAAGAGATAGGAGGATATTTTTGATTTTGCATCCTAAGTTTAGAAATATGAATCACGAAAATGAGGTCGTTATATATAGTTTATGGGGTTTTTTGAGGGGATGGGAATTTTAGAGCTTTTATTTAGCAAATTATTCATTTCTGTTCTCATTTGCTATCATTTATGATCTGTCAGAAGAGGCTTATCTTGTTCTAGGCCTTCGAGACATCACAAGCAATATTAGGCTGCACTTCATAAATCCGAAGGGCCACCTGCCATTTGAGCCTGCACAGCCCTTCCGTGAAGGTTTTGCTCTGGGTGCCCCCACTGTCAGAAATGAAGAGGGGTCACTACCAGGCACATAGGCATCAACTACAGGGGGCTTGAAGGCTCAAGCCCCCCTGAAATTTCCCGGGGGGGACTGAGCCCCCCCCCGGGAAAACAAAGCACCCTCCGCCGTGCCTCCTGGGGCCCTTCCTAGGGCCGTCACCGCCGCCGCCATCTCTCTATCTCCTCCCCCCTGGCCTGGCCACTCTGTCCCTCCCTCTGTCTGTCCAGGGGCCAGCTAAGCAAATGCCCAGCTGGCCCCTGGATGGACGGAGGGAGGGACAGAAGTAGGAGTGGTCAGGCCAGGGGAGGCAGCGGCGGGGACATGGTCCCAACACGTGCACTTCGCGTGTGCACACACAAGAGCCCCTGCCCTCCCCAGGATTTTTAAAACTCGATGCCCTTGACCAGGCATCAGATGCTCCAGTTGTGATCCTCAGATCAATTCTTCAAGCACCAAAACCATTGTAGTTTATATTCATTTAGCAGTAATTAGGAATGGCTGTGCAGTACTATAAAACAAGTTTCCAACGTGTTAAAATATACAATCAGCTAAAGGCATTGTAAAATTATGAACTGTAAAGTATGTGCTGTGGTCAGTCCAAGAAAATACAAAGGCACAGCTGAGGGTGACAGGATTGCTTTTCTCTGTATATGTCAGCTTCCATATTAGCTGTAATTCACAGAAGGCTCTCCTGACCACACCTATTACCTGCACCTCCAATTGTTGTCAAGGTGGATTCAGGGACACTTCAAGATATGAAATCACTTCAATGGGTCAACAGTGATTCCATCAACCATGGACAGAGTTGCCCTTCTCAGAGTATCTCAAAGCATCTCCTTTAATACCACTGTCTGTCCTAGATTCAGCCTCATGCCATAGTCTCTAAAAACAAAATCAGGACCAAGATAACAGGTCCCCAGTTGTCTAATTAATGAAATGTCAAGTTCAGGGTTACAGGGTTTACTGGTTTTTTAAAAAAATGTTTGCCCATGAATCATGAATAGATTCACTTAAAGCATCTTGAGTCTGGCCACCTTTGAATCAAGATTCAGAAGTGACTGACCAACAACATTCAACATGAATTCTAATTCTTAACATAATGGTAGCAAATCAAACAGTATATCAGCTTCATAACTGTCAAAGAGAGGACACACAACATCATGGCTGGGAAACTGGTGCAGTAGAAAAGCCAGAAAGTAGCTCAGAAACATCCCTCACTGGATTGCTCGGCTGCCATTTGCACAGAAATGAATGTTATTAGCACTGGATAATCCTGTATCACAACATGTCCAATCTCATTTAGCTTCTCCAGCCCGTAGATCTGCATCCCTGTTTACAGATGGAGTGGTGGGAGAGGCAGCCATCCCAGATGGAAACCAATGTGGCTTCAAGCCACAGTTGCTTTGGACACTGTGCAGCATGCCAGCAGTGTCTCAGACTCAAACAGGGGTATCAAACTCAAATGAAGTTCCAGGTTCCAAGCCCATGCCCCCCCCCCCCTTTGCAACAAAATGTTAATTTCACATTTAATGCAGCCCTCCTCCCATGAATTGTGCCCATTTTCTTGTGCTTTGTATAGTCTATGATACCCGACTTCTACCACTAACGAGAAATCTCTAGTGAAGAGGCAAAACAGGTCAGCAGAACCCAGAAACATCCCAGGCACGATCAAAAACGATAAAACAAACAAAACTAGTTTAAGTTCTGTTAACAGGTTCCTGGTGAACACTGGTAGTGAAATTTGATTCAAAAGTTCTTCACATGTAAGCCCAGAAATTAAGGGCAGAGGTCTGTATTAGCTGGGCACTTCCCCTAGGTGTTTTTTTTTTAATTGCCTCAGTTCTAATATGGAGAAGAGGCATTTGCTGAAGAGGATGAGAGGACAAGAGGAGGATTCCCACACTTTTCCTCCCATCCACCAACTCTTTCCTGCGAATGCTTCAGGTCATTTTAACTTCACTTTCCCACCCCTGAGGCTTCAAGACCAGAAATAAGCCTGATGGGACAGCACCAAAGAGGTTTTTGCGGGGGGACAGTTGGGACAGGAAGGGAGGATGAAGCACCTCCCTTTCCCTTGCTGCTTCTTTTTAGGAAATGCCCCTCCCCCTTGTGTTCACTCCGCAAATGCGAGTTCGGGAGTCTGCCAAGGAAAAGTGTGATTTAGCCTTAATACGCTATGAGAGAAACTAGCCTGGCATCCAGAATCCTAATCCAGATCAACCAGTTTTCAGTGAAAAAGGATGTTGTGGAAACTAATATACTGCCTGGGAGTTTTGTGAGGTTTCACAAACATCTACGCAATCTTGTCTGAGCTGTGAACCAAACAGCAGTCCCTTCGAAGGTTTATATATTTATTTACTTGGAATAATTGTAACAAGTATCCTCTGTGGGTGGATGCCTGATGCTAACAAAAACAACAAAAGAGACCCGCAAAATCCCGTAACAATAATTTGACCATAATAGCAATAAATAGCCAATTCATTAAAATGGTAAATTACAACACTAAAAATATGCAACAGTTAATTTAAAAAAAAAAAATTGCATGGGGATCAGTGATCCGTGAGCCAGTTTGCTGAGACGTTTTCATTTTTTTTTCCTGGTGAGATTTTAACACTGAAACAAAAACATCTGTTTGTTTCTTTTCTGTATAATTACATTAACTTGCATCTGATGTGCACAGCCCTTTTGTTCAGAAGATGGGGATAAAAGGAACTATTGGATAAGCCGAGGTTCCACAGTGAGGAAATGTCCAAGTACGAAGGCTGTCTTTGAATTCCCCAGCTTGAATTCTCTTCATTACCAAGTTAGACATCAGTAGTACTTTATCCCACTCAGACTTCCAAATCATAAATTAAATAGTGGCAATGTAATTAATCTCTAATTTGTGAGTAGTGGCAAATGGCGTAGCAGGAGGAAATGTGATTCATTGCTTTTGATAGGAAAGTGGCTGAACAAGTTATGCGAGATTGCTGAAATGGAGAAATTAACCAGCCTAATTCAAAGCTGAGATGCCGATGAGAATACAAATGAGATTTTTTTTTAAAAAAAAAATCTCTCATTTTCTGGATGTTTGGTGTGAGAAATGGAAAAGAGTGACATCTTGCACATCCGTGCCCTGTTTCTGCACACGGATCTCTGCAGCTGTCGTCTTGAAAGACCAAGACCGTCGCAGAGAGTGAAAACACACCTTGTGGAATGGGTTTCCTGAGAAGGTCAGGAAGGGCCTCACACTTCTGTCATTCGGCAGAACATGCAAAACAGGAAAGATCACGAGGGCATTTTTCAAAAGAGATTAGAATGGTAGTAGCACGGAACAGTCTATGACAGCACCTTGTAATGGAATAGGGTTGTTTTCCACTGCAATGATCGTTAGCACAAAGTTTGAGTCCACTGGCACCTTTAAGGCCATCAAAGTTTAATTCTGGGTATAAAACTTATACCTTGAATATCTGCAATGAACACTGTAGGTATTACCTGCCTTTTCTACACTGTTTGATACCTTGTGATCTGCTTTCTGTATTGCTTTTAGCAGGGGTGTCAAACATGCGGCCCAGGGGCCGGATCAGGCCCCTGGAGGGCTTCTGTCAGGCCCACAGTGGAACTGGCTGTTTTCTGCTGCTTCTTTCAGTTCTGCTGCTGCTGCATCATCGTAGGTTTGCAGCTTACAGATACACACACCTGAACAGCATACTCAAGATTGCAACAGCACAGACATTTTGATGCAATAATTCAGAGCAAGCGGTGTCAGTTAGCAGACATTGTTAAATAAACAAAACGTTGCAAGTGTGCAATGTTTTCATTTTAAGCATGTTTTCATTTTAAATTAAAAACCCCTTTGTGTTTGTGTCCTTTATAAAGTTTATCTCTCTGCTACCTGGCATTACATTTTATGATACACATGGCTCGGCCCAACTAGGTCTCATTTATGTCAGATCCGGCCCTCATAACAAACGAGTTCAACACCCCCGCCTTATAGTATACTTTGCCTTAGATAGCTTGTTGTTCACATTGTTCTCTTATTCTGTAACTGTAGTCCAGTTGCATTGTTTGTTGGTTGTCTTATGCTATCTGGTTGCACTGCTTTATATTCTGTAATCTGCCTTGGGTCTTAGTGTGAAAGGTGGATTATAGATAAAATAAATAAATTAAAATCTAGCACACTGGGGGTGCAATGGTTTCCAGGCTTGGGGTATTTCTGGAGATTTGAGGGGGAGCAGTGCATGGGCAGTGTGGGGAGCTCAGGAGGGATGTGATGTCACTTTAGAGCTTCCACCCCTCCAAAGCTGCCATTTCCTCCAGGGGATGTGACCTCAATAGTCTGGAGATCAGATGCAGTTCCAGGAGAGGGTGGTAAGCCTCATGACTGCAGGGGCTGGAACCACTGCTGAGCATATGGTCAATATACTATCAGAATTCCTGATATCCTGTTGAGGAAGTATGGAGGGATAAAGTGACTGACATTGTTTGAGCTAATAGCAGTAAGCAACTGTCTAATGACTTGAGAGGTTGTTGTGGGTGAGAGATGCAGCAACAGGTACTGTGCTTAAACATTCCTCAGTCAGAAGCAGTGGGCTGGATCCACACTGCTGTGACCACAGCAAGTTCATGGAATTTATTGTCTCCCCAGCCACTACCTGGAGACTGGCAACCCTAATCTAGGGTTGCCAGCCTCCAGGTGGTGGCTGGAGATCTCCTGGAATTACAACTGATCTCCAGGTGACAAAGATCAGTTCACCTGGAGAAAATGGCTGCTACAGAAGGTGGACTCTGTGGCATTCTACCTCACTGAAGTCCTTCCCTTCTCCAAACCCCATCCTCCCCATGCTCCACCCCCTCCCACAAATCCCCAGATATTTCTCAACCCAGAGCTGGTGACCCTACCATAATCACAGCTCAGATACAGTCTAGAATTTCCATGGCTGCAAAGAGGGTGATTTTTTATTCTTCCCCTTCTCAAGGGACACTTCTGAATCCTCCCAAGCTATTCTGGGGCAGGGCGCGCGAGGGGGGGGGGAAGAGATCCTGTTTTCCCCCAGAAGTTTGGGTTACTGTGGGTCAGAGCAATCAATAAAATTCCTGTAGCCCATGGAAACTCCAGGCAGAATCCAAACCCTTAACTAGACTTAAGTGTAACAGTGAAAGAGCAATGAGAGTTCCCCACTATTTTAAACACAGCTTTCAGAGAGCCATATAGGGTTCTAAAGATCCCCTCCTGAAGTTAATTCTTGTATTTTGCCATGCTCCAGATAAAGAAGCACTCAGGGGAGCTCCACAACAGCAAATTGCCGGCCCGCTTCTATCTTAGCTGCCATTCTCTTGGCAAAGTTTTCTTGTGCCTTAAAAGGTCTCATGTGAACTCTTCACAGGTGCCTAGCAATTAATAAGGAATTAACCACAGTTCCAATTAATTTGGCCTTTTAGGCTTTGCCTGGGCACACACTGTCTGACTTGCAGGTGCCTCCGAGTATTTCCCATTTGTAATCAAAGGCAGAATCGCATAGCCCTCTGTGGGTTTAGCTAATTGCAGGCAAAGAAGCGTGCAGAATGACTCTGCTATTCATTCAAATCAAAAGATTGTTATGGTTTATTACAGGAAGAGGAAACAATAAATTCATCTGAAAGCCAAGCCGTACAAGTACCCCACTGAGTGACCACTTACATTTATATTTTTTTTAAACTTAAATGCCAGCAAAGTCCATTATGATAGAAGTAAATTGGAAAAGATGCAGACAGAACTTATCAATAATGTTGCTATTACTGCACATCTAGAATTGTCGGATTATGGATTGTTATCATCATTGTAAACTAAGAACAAACAAAACCCTGACTAGGATAATAGAGGTAAATTGTTATCAGCAGCTAATCAAAAGTCCCCTAGGTTTAACTTTTCTGTCCTAAACATATACGGAAATGTGCATCTCACACCTTTGAGATATTTCACCACTCTAATCCATCATTAGTTCCATCGATGTCAATGACACTTAGGTTCTTCCTTAAGCAGGTTAAGTAGAAGGGATGCATATGAATGCATGCACACACACACACACTGTACATGCGCTGGCTTTTGCAGTCTCCTTGCCTGGAGTTTGGGAGAAGTTCAGGGTACAAGGGACATGCAGCCAACAGAGTAGGAAGAACGTTGACCATATTGGAGGGGATCATACACAACAAACTTACAAAGATGATGGAGAATAAGGAGAGCCTTGGACATAGATTATTTATTTGAAGAATAGGGAGGCTATTGAATTTGACTGCTTCAGCTTGGGAAAAAACCCCATTTTGATCACTCCTCCCTTGTATAAATCAAACCCACAAGTTTTTACCATTCCCTTTCTGTTTCTCTATGCCACCCCCTCCATTTACAGTTTTTAAAAGTATTTTACTTGCATAGAAATGGCATATAGAATATTCATGGTTACTCAAAGACTCAAATAGAGAGGCGGCGTGGTGCAGTGGTTCGCATGCTGACCTGGAATCTGGGAGAGCCAAGTTCTCACTCTGTGATGGAAGCTCAGTGAGTGATCTTGGTCAGCCACATGCTCTCAGCCTACCCTACCCTCAAGGCCGTTGGGAGGATAAAATGGAGGAGAGGAGAATATCGTAAGCTGCTTTAGGTTCCCACCAGGGAGAAAGGCAGAGTATAAATGAAGTCAATAGCTAAATAAATTTTCAGAAGAGTGACTGACGATCCTGGCAATTACTCCCTCCTGCTGTTGTTCTTTGGAACCCTAGAAATTTTATTATGGCTGTCAGTATTCTAATATTAAAGCAATTTTTTAAAAAGATGTCTGAACAGACTCTGAAGCATGAAATAAGATATTAGGCGTAACAATATTGGCAATGCCTCCTAAGTGTTATTCTAATCTGTCCTTATTATATAATTGTGTTTTCGGATGGCAACGTTCTATGCACACCAAAATCAGTTGGCTGCCTGAACTGCCCATCAGAAGGTGTCCCTGTGCATTGGCTGCATTCCCTGCTTCCCGCCCACAGAAATAGTCCCCGCCAGAAGTTCCCTCAGACTGTGCTGGCTTTCTGAAATGACAGAGACTTCACTCTGCCACTGCCCAGCCCACCGCCGCCGCAGGTAGATGCTGCCATTTAGTGCCCTACTGGCGACCAGTGCCTGGTGGGTGGGTCGGAGGTTGGGAGCCGTGGCACTCGCTGGCTGAGCCAGGAAGAGGGGGGGGGCTCTGCTGGGCTTCTCTGCCCCGGCCACTTCAGCTGCCCTCCTGCCTTGGCGGCCGAGCCAGAAAGGGCAGGGGGACCCCCTGCCGGGCTTCTCCAGCTCACCTGCTTCAGTGGCTGGCCCAGAGAAGCCCTGGGGAAGAGTTTAAATGCTTCCCTGCACCCTCCCACCTCTGTCCTGCTTTGCCTGCCTTGGCAACTGAGCCAGGCAGGGTGGGGGCCCCCTCTGCTGGGCTTCTCCAGCCTGCCTGCCAGCCCAGCTGCCTCCTCTAGCCTGCCTCCAGCAGCTGGGCTGGAGAAGCCCCAGGGAAGCATTTAAATGCTTCCCCACACCCTCCTGGCTCTGTCCTGCCTTGCCCGCCTCGGCGGCTGAGCCAGGAAGGGTGGGTGGGGGGCATAGCTTCTTCTAGAGCCCATTGTATTAGGTCTACAATGGGCTTTGCTGCTAGTTAAAATATAATTCTGGAAAATGGATAGATTATTCAATATCTATCTTTTTTGGGGGGGATGAAGATATTGGACTGATTATCTAGCCATTTGCAGTAGCACCAGCCTTCCTTTTCATAGTTCTCAAACTGTAAGGAATATGCAAGAGAAAAAAAACCCCTGGACTCAGCTTGAGTCATTTTTCATTTTCATATTAGAACTGAAGTTAGTAGTATTAGGATGTGCATCTCCTACATTGTTCTTTCTCTTTTTATTTTGCCTTCCAATTTCTGTGACAGTGAGACTAGAAGTAAGGAACCAGTATAACTACCAGACTGGAGGGTCTCTGATGACTTCTGAATGTCAGAAATAATCTTGTTCAAATTTGGAGCATTTACAATATGTACAGATGGGCAGATAGGATATTTTGAAGGTCATTAATTCATAAGACCACCATGAATCAGAATTGACTTGATGGCACATAACACACACAGATGGGCATGGTTCAGACTGGATTTTGATGAGTACATCCCTACAAACAGTCCTGATGGCTGTAATACACACGTTTCATCACTACATGAGGTTCTTCCCTCTCCTCAGTGTTGAGAGTGACAGGTTCAGCTGTTCAAAGGGATAGTCTTAAATAAACGTCCTTATGCATTTGGTATCTGCAGACAGCATCTGTCACAACAAATGATTTTGCACATTATCATCTCAATCAGACCCTGGCAAATAGTGAGCAGCAGCAGCAGCAGGTCTTTTGCTAACTGAAAAGGATTTGGTGGTAATAATCCGGAAAATGGCCTTGTAAAGAATTTGTGGGACTCGCATTTCATCTTAGTAGTTATAAACTGAAGATATCAGGAAACCTACACATGTCACTCTTGAATGTATACAGCGCCTAATAAACACTGACAATTTTCTCTGTGGTATTAATACATTAGGTATAGTTGTATCTAGATGAATGTGGATTGGTCAAATGTTGCCATTGCCTTTGTATCTAGTATTTGAGAAAAATAACTCTCACTCATTAGCAAATTTTAATGTGCTGTTGGATAGCTGGAACAAAATGTATTTGAGATCTGTACATGGATTTGCCCTGACCTCGATGACCTTGGCTAGCCTGATCTCATCAGCTCTCAGAAGCTAAACTGGGTTGGCCCTGGTTTGTACTTGAATGGGAGACCACCAAGGAAGTCCAAGGTTGCTGTGTAAAGGAGGTCAATGGCAAACCACCTCTGTTAGCCTCTTGCCTGGATAACCATACGGGGTCACCGTAAGTCAGCTGCAACTTGACAGAGCTTGCCACCACCACTAATAATAATGATATTAATATGCTGGCTGTCCCACTCCTGGTAAAATTAGAACTTATGTGTATATTTGTGAAGAAGTCCTTTCCACAGTTTGGTATCTATAGGTTGGTAAAGAGGCAGTTGCTGGGTGAGTCCCTAGAAGTTTTCCATTTCAGTCCTTTTTGGTAATGCCAGGGAGATGTAGGGAGGGGAGAAAGAGAACGATCTCCTCAAATGGCTTCCTGGGTGGCTGTATACCCCGGGCTGGCCTCCCCTACTGCTGAGTACCATGACTGTGAACAGTCTCACTTTGACACTGGGTCCAATACTCCTAGCCACCTACTCTCTCTTTTCAGCTGGCTGCCCCAAGCTCCTGTGTTGGGCTTTCTCTGGTCTGCACCATGGAGCCATCATCATCTGTTGTCGCTGTTTCCAGCTACATCTCCTTTTGTTCAGGGTCTGTCTCAACTCCTCCCTCCAGTAAGCCTCACAACACTTCGAGCTTGCCTATGTTTACATTCAAGTGGATTGCCCATGCTTGAGCCAACTGTTGTTTTTTACATAAATCCCAATTTTTATTAATTACATAATCAACTAAACACTGCAGCTCTAGATCCTAAATGTCAGCTTCAGGTCTGTTTAATGGGAATAATACTGCCTCTATAACATAGGACTGCAGTGAAGGAATATAAGGATAATAGATAGGATAAGGATCATGCATAAGATTTTCAAGTGGCCAGTCTGGATTTAGCTTAAAACCATGTTCTATCAAAGAAGCTGTACTGGGCCCAGAGAAGCTAGTGGGGTCAAGATTCTGCCAGGTTCTGCACATTATTTGCAAGGCTCCACCCAAATTCTGCTGCTGATCCACCTGTCTCTTCCTCAGCCTCTTATCTTCCAGAAACCTTCAGGTGCTGCCCTGAATCTGCTGTGTCCAGCTGCTCCAACTCCATATCCTGGCTATTAGTGGAGGTGCCGTGGCTCAGTGATAGAGCATCTGCTTGGTGTGCAGAAGGTCCCAGGTTCAGTCCCCGGCATCTCCAGTTAAAAGGATCAGGTGATGTGAAAGACCTCTGCTTGAAACCCTGGAGAATGGTTGCCAGTCTGAGCAGATAATACTGGCTGTGATGGATCAATGGTCTGATTTCAGTATCAGGCAGTTTCATGTGTCATGTGTCCATGAATTCCAATGTGGGGAATGTTTTTTAGATCAAAAGTTGGCAGCCTTAACAATAAAACACATTTATTAGAGCTACAGAAATGTATAATGATCAATCATCAATAACAATTGAAAATCTAGTGGAACAGTACCTTCCTCTTTGCTTTCATCTGCTCCTGGTACCTGTCTGATGTATCTCCTGGGATCTCACCTCCCCAAAGTCTGATTCCAACGATCGTGTAAGTGATACCCATGACAAGCAGTGGGAAGCAGTACACCAGTACAATCACAATGATGTGGTACCTGCAACACAAAAACATTAAACTGACACACTGTTTCAGAAGAATGGGTCAAAACAGAACTTGCTGTCTGTATTGTTAAAAAGGCCCAGCTATATGGTTTCACTGGGACACTAGAGCATTTCTTCCCAACTCTAGATATGTAATTTCTGGAAATGCTGAGGCTAATTGATGGGGGTGGGTTTGTTCATTATGTGCTGGCAAAAAATGGAAAATTGGGGAAAAACTGAAATATATGCAATATTGACTTTCCTATTAATCCTAAACTTACTGCTTTAACAACATAAAATTGTAAATTTGCCCAATACTTGAGAGATGTGGCAACTTGCTTCATCCTATGCTGCTTTAGCATTGTATAATATTTTTTTGCCTTCTGAGGGATTAGAGAAAATAAAAGTTGAACTTAGAATACAATTTTTTGTAAACAAAAGGAAGTGTATTATTTGGACAGAAGCAGCTTCATCAGGTCACAATATAACTGTCAACATATTTGGATACTTATATTACTGGAAATGTTGAACTCTTTCCCCAACCCCCAGCCTTCACATCTCTACCCATACATCACCCAGCATCCTTATATCTAGTGAAGAGGGAGCCAGAAAGGCCATACATAAAAGAAAGAAATCCCATCCTTTTGCTTCCAGTTACCAATTGTTCTGTATCTGACTACCTTTCCCAAGAAGTAGCAGCGGAAGAAGAAAGCATTATTATAGATAGTAAATACCCTGCTTACCCGGGTACTTGTGATTACCATCAACTATGGGAGATTAATCTGTAAGTACTTCTACTGCACACAATACCTCATTAATTTAGGAAATTCACTGCTCCAAGATGTGATGGTGACCACTACTGAAGATGACTTTAAAATGGGTTGGACACATTCACAGAGCATAAACCTATCCTTGGCTATGCATCATGATGACTAAATTGAACACTGATGTTGAGAAGTAGCTGGATATGTGTTATCAAGGAAGTAGGGGAGCAACAGAGATGAGGTTAGTGGAGGCATCTGGAAGGCCATGGTGGGAAGTAGCTGGACTAGATGATATATCCCTGCTGAGATAACAGCGGAGATATTCATACATTCTTATATTGTTGAAATCAACTTTAGATTGAAGATAGGAAGCTTTGGAGTTTTCAATATATCATTTAGAAATACTACTTGTTCTCTCTGCAGGGGGCAACTACATAGAGCAAGGTGCTGCGGCTGAATGATTGGATGAAATGATGGCACTGGAGGAAAGGGTTAGATCCAACCAGCTTTTCCACTGGTGAAAAAGGAAGGAAAGCGTACCTTTTGATCTGCAAAAAGGCTACACTGTGGAACATGGGACCTGCATAGACAAAAGCCATGTGGGAAAGGGGCTTTAAAAAGGAGAAGAATTGGGTGAGATTGATTGGAAAACATGGCTGGATCCAACCCTTTCATTTGTTAGGCATTATAAAATACTTGGGAACAAAGGGAACCTATGTTGGAGAGCTGAGTTGTCTGTGAAATAAGAGAAACTGATTTAAAAATCAAGAGGAAATTGAGAGACATCACCTGCATACCACGTTCTTCACATTCCTAAAGAAAGGTCTGCTGGAGCCTGTTTCATATTCAGGTCTAATTTACGATCCTTACAACTTTTGGTCTGAGCTCATCTGGTAAATGCCATGTTCTTTTGTTCTTAAGAGACAGGAAAGTCTGTTAAAAGTGCACTGGATTTTAAACACTTACGTGAAACGCTGTTTCATGCCACCTGGCCACAAGACATAGCACAGAGTTCTTCCAGGCATCACATTTGTCTTTGAAAAGAGACATTGAGGAAGGGCAAGCAGAAATGCCAGGATCCATATGCTTGCAATCACAACTTTAGTAACAGTGGCAGAGAGTCTGGGCTTTAGAGGATCAGTAATTGCCATATATCTGATAAAACAAACATATATTATAGAAACATCACCAAACTAGAAGTGGTTGGGAAAAACATGTACTGTAAAATACACACTAAAATGTACTTTTCCCTGCATATAATACAGAAATCCAAAATAGCTCTGTGATGATGTCCAAGACTTTTCAACCGACTAGGACCGTAGTGCATTCCTATGCAGATTTAGCCTAGTGTAAACTGGTTTACTTTAAAGGACTTAAACTGGTATAACTCTGCACAGGGCTGCACTGTGATTCTACCCGATAATTTTTGGTGCGCAGCAAAATTAGTCTCCTGTTAACCCAATACTTCTTGTAAGGTTGATTTATTTTGAATCTCTTATCCCTGCAGTTTGCCTTGGAAATCTCTCCTTTGATCCCGCTTTTCCCTTGGGCAAACCACACCCATGAGCCTTGATCTTTATGCCATCTTCTGCTTTGTCAAGCCAAATTTTTCCTATTAAATTTGCAGACTTTTTTTTTAACATAATGTTTATTTATTTGAGCATTTTTTTAGGCTTCTTTTCTCCCTGGAGTGAAACAAAGTGGCCCATGAAACTAAAAAAAAAGTTTCAAAGTTACAAAAGTCAAACAAAAATTAAATCTGGGCTTGTCCGTGGCTGGGAAGCTGACTATTTTTCAGTGGTCCCATTCCAGGCTGTGAGACCTGGGCCAAGAACCAGGGGCCAAGAGTTCTTTGGTTCTTGCCCTTCAGCTTCTACCCAACAGCTCAAGTCACGCCTCTAGCCCTGCACAGATTAAATACAGCAGGGAGGAAAAATCAGCCTAGAAGGACCTCAGCTGCTGCAAGCCTTTCTTAATATCATCCTAAGTAGCGTATAACTGGCATAATGACTATGTAAAGAAACAAATGAATTGGAATAACCTAAGCAAAAATAGGCAAACTGAAAAACCTTGTAATGACAACACACATTAGGAAGAAGCAAAATGGGCATAAGCAGGGCTCATTTCGTAGCAGGAGCACCTTTGTGTATTAGG
Source organism: Lepidodactylus listeri (assembly GCA_029233225.1). NCBI lineage: Eukaryota > Metazoa > Chordata > Lepidosauria > Squamata > Gekkonidae > Lepidodactylus > Lepidodactylus listeri. The sequence continues at coordinate 29,697,000 of JARCFY010000009.1, forward strand.
CCCCCCCCCAAATATAGCCAATCCTCCAAGACAGTGGTTCTCAACCTTCCTAATGCCACAACCCTTTAATACAGTTCCTCATGTTGTGGTGACCCTCAACCATAAAATTATTTGTTGTGTTGTCCAAACGGTTTTGACAAAACCAATAAAAACATTATTTTCTGTCCCATCTATACAAAATCTTGCTTGGACCAATATCTTATGTCCAACCATTATTCCCACACTGGATTGGAATCAATTCCTAAAGGTTAGGTTCCCATGGCAATCAGCTTGCCTTCTTGCAGAACTAGTACACTGAATATGAATTTTTAGGGTTGCCAACCTACAGGTGGGGTCTGGAGATCTCCTGGAATTACAACTGAGCTCCAAACTACAGAGATCAGCTCAATAGCTGCTTTGGAAAGTGGAATCCATAGCATTATGCCTTGCTTAGGTCCCTCCTTCCCCCAAACCCCACCCTCCTCAGGCTCCACTCCCAAATCTCCAGGGATTTCCTCAACCTGGAGTTGGCAACCCTACTTCACCCTAGGTTTGTGGATGCACTGGACTCTTTCTCTGTAGATGTCCCCTAAAGTTCCCCAAGCAACAGAAGTGTTCTGCCAAACAACAATGAAGAGAGAGAGAGAAAGAAAGAAAGGTAGGTAGGTGGGGGGGAAAGAGAGAGAGAAAAAGGAAAGAAGGAAGGTAGGTGGGGAGGGAGCCTGTTGAAGCCTTTCCTGGGCTCTGGGCTTCAGCATGGAGCCCAGGAAAGGCAGTGGGGGGGGGGGGGAGAGGCTGTTGCAGCCCAGGAAAGGCGGCTGGGGGAGGGAGCCTTCTTTCCTGGGCTCTGCGCTTTGGTGCGGAGCCCAGGAAAGACGGCAGCGGGGGCGGCTGGAGCTTCCTTTCCTGGGCTCCCCGCCGAAGTGCGGAGCCCAGGAAAGACCGGGGGCAGCTGGAACCTCCTTTCCTGGGCTCCCCGCTGAAGCACGGAGCCCAGGAAAGAGGGCGGCGGGGGCAGGGGGAAGCAACCATTGCCTTTCCTGCTGGCTTCTTCCTCCTCATGGCCCCTCTGAAGGCTGCAGGAAGCAGGGGGTGGGGCTCCGCCCCCAACCAACCCCTGCTCTTTGCCCTTAAAGGGAAAGCTCCCTTTGAGGGCAAAGAGCCGGGAGGCCAGATCTTGCGCTCGATCGAGCGCGGGGCCCTTTCCTGCCAGAGGGCAGGGTGGGCTTGGACGCAAGCTGGTGAGCTCTGTGAAAGGGTCGTTCAACCCCAAAAGGGGTCGCGACCCACAGTTTGAGAACCGCTGCTCCAAGAGCTTACAGAGCCCTTCTTACACTCTTGGAGGATTGGCTACATCAGGGGTGTGTGGCATAATATGCAAAGGAGCTCCTGCTACAAAATGAGCCCTGGGCATAACAAAACATCCATTGTTTCTCTCCACAAAGGAGGCTGTCCACCAATGCTCTGCATGAGTCTATGCTCTGTTTTCTTCCTTCCAATGAGCCTTCCCTGGGGAAGAGTACTTTACGTTATTTATTTAACCCATTTCTTCTCCACTTTTCACAGTATTTAAAACAGCTTCCAATATAATTAAATGTACAAAAAGTAGTGGCTTGGATCCTGTACCTTCCTCCTGCTTCTGCAGTGCTCCCCAGTGGAGGCAGTGCACTGTTGTGGAGAACATTCTTCCAGCGTTACACACCATCTTGAATGGGCAGAAGGCACCAATGAAAGGAAAGCGTTGTGCCATAGACCACTGCCAACCAAGGCAGCCTGGCACAAGTGGAAGGTATAGGATCTAAGCGATTCAAATATATACAGTGACCAGTAAGTGAACATTTCTTCATGTTTTTGGAGTAAGCAGTCCCCCACACAGAGTCCCTATTCCAGCTGCAGGGTTACAAGATGTAATTTATCCATCTGATGTTTCTAGCTCAAGATGTGCATCTATTTTATTACCTGTGAGCCTAATGTATGTGTCAAGTACTAATTTATGGCAACCCTAGCAAGGGGCTTGCAAGGCAAGTGGGAAGCAGAGGTGGTTTCCCATTCTCTTCCTCTGCAGAGTCTTCCTTGATGGTCCCCCTTCCAAGTACTGACCCTGCTTAGCGTCCGAGATTGAACAAGACTGGGGTATACCAGTCTGCCTTCCCTCTGTAAACACAATGGACTCCAACAAAAGGCATGGTTTTAAATTTATTTTGTTTAATTTTTATGTACTATTTTTATGACATTCATAAAGTTTTAATGTTCTCATCTCCTTTTTCTACTATGTTTGTTAATATTATGTACAGCCTTGAGGCTCTTAATTTAAGTTACGAAACACCTGCAATGTTGATTGCTTCATAATGTTAGATTAATGATTCCTGTAAATGGAGAGACTGGGACATTATTTTCTTAGGATGGCAACTGGTTATGTGCTGATAATGATAAGTTGCTTGTGACTGGAGTAGCTGCAGCAAACATGTTGTAAACTGCATAACAGCCAGCTACTTCAGGAGCTCATCCGGGGCCATAGCAGAGATGGGGAAAGTGGGTCCATCACCTCATGAGAAATGTTAAATTGGATCAAATGCAACATTTCTGGATGGGTTTGGATCTGCTATTTGCTCCACTGTCATAGCTGTATCCTGTTCCCCAGATGTTGACTTCCCATACTCACCACTCTCCTGGTGTGTTCTTTTCAGAACCTGGGAAATTCTGAGGTTTATGGATTCCTAGCACAATTTCGGATTCCCCCGCAAAACCAAGCCACTATGGAAGGGAACCGTCCCTTCCATTTTGGCGCCATTTTTTCTCCCACTTAGCGATATGCGCATAACAGTAAAAACACCTCCTGGGATTTAAATCAACACCTGTGCACTTCTGCTCCACAGTAACTTTTTGGGATATGGAGCCCATAGGGGATTGGTTACCTACAAGAAACTCAAGGAACACTACTCTTTCTCTTGTTTCTGGGGGCTGGACAGCTTTGAAAATAGTCCCTAGCCAGGCTTGCATTTTGCATTTTCCTCATCTGGAACTAGAGTTCAAGTCATGTGACAGTGCTCCTCCACTGGGATTGTTGTGTATTGATGCTGCAGTCGCCATGTGCTCCCACCACATGGACCTTTGCACGTGGTCCAAACCTACCTGAGCTTCAGCCAGGTAGGACAATAGGTGATCGGATCCTGCACGGCCACCAATCCTGCACCTAGGTTCCCCCCGGGGGACCTATGAACTGCAACCATGAACTTAAGGTCCTATCCGGACATGTGGGCGAGGTCAGGGGACTATCTCCAACCGGCATAAAAGCGGGCGCGAAGCCCGGGTTTTGCATGTATCATCTGAACCTGCAATAAACTACCATGCTGTTTTCACCATTACCGGCCTCCCAACTCCAGTATGTATCAGGGATGGTCTGGATGGTTGTCCATGGTCTGAGTGCACAGTGAAGCAGGTAGAAGGGGAGAAGTCTGAACGTTTCTCTCCAGAACACACAAAAACCCAGATGAAATTAAAGTTGTGGCCAGAGCTCAGAAAGCACACTGTCTGATGGCACTCTCTGCCCACACTAAAGCTCTTGCTCTTCCTTCTGTGAGCTCAAGGCTATGTATGTGGTTCTCCCCATACTGACATCCAACAGCCTGTGAGAGACGAGGATGAGAGACAGTAACACGTTTGGGTGACTGTGGCATGGTGAACTTCTACATTTCCAACTGCCCTGAAAAATAAATTTGGAATATTCCCATTTTACAGGTTAAGTGTAGCTGAGAATGAAAGACTTGCAGAAGAACACATCACACATTACAGTCTTTATGGGGATGCTGGAAAGAAAATCCTTGAATGTTCATCACTCCATATTCACTTTTTTGTAATCTCGAGAGCACCTTTCCATGTAGCTGCATCAAGGCTATCACAGAGTGCTTCTGCTCAACTGTAAGTGGCCATGAGGAATCCCAACAACTACCCTCAGTGCAATGGTGGTGATTGTAAGAAGAAAGGGCTGTAAAAGATATAACCTTCAATAGGGATGCCAGCCTCCAGGTGGGACCTGGGGATCCCCCAGAATTACAGCTCATCATCAGGCTAGACATCAGTTCCCCTGGAGAAAATGGATGCGTTGGAGGGTGGAGTCTGTGGCATTGTGCCCTACTGAAGTCCTCATCCTCCCCAGGCTCCATCCCCAAATCTCCAGGAGTTTCCCAACCTGGATCTGACAACCCTACATTTCCTGCCAGTGGCCTGGGGGGACCTGGCAACACTGTAACCTTATCAGACACAAATGAACACTGCAAATGCAATTACCAAGTCTTATATCGATGCCTTTAAATAAATATTTTGAAATACCAACCAAGTGTACACTCCTAGTATCTATCCAGTTATCAAAGTTTTCTTATAACAACTCCAAAAGTATTTAATACAAAGTCAAATGCTCCAAGCCAGAGTTACAATGTAACACATCAAGTCCCCAAACTCTCCAAGTGCAACAATTATGAGCTATAAAGCAAGGTTACAGTGTAACACTACTAGTTCCGAAGTTCTCAGTATGACAAATGTATGTAACAGATCAGCAACTGGAAATTATGCATATCATATATGCTGCTCTGAAGTGCTTGATAGCTGGGAGGCTATTGGTTGAAAGAGATTTCATAGAGCATTGGTTCCAACTTGAATGTTGATCTCCACAATGAAAGGGTGATGCGGCTTTGCAAAAGAGGACGGAAACATGTTTATATGCCTCGGAAACATGTTGCTGCATAACTTCCAATTGCTGATGGGCATGGAAACCAAATCCTCTCCATGTTGTAGTGTAGCTCTGGTATCTGGTGCCCCTGAACGTGGAGGTTCCATGTGGTTATCACAGCTAGCAGTCACTGATAGATCTTTTGTTCCATGTATTTCTCTAGTCCCCTTTGATAGCCAATGAAGCTTGTGGCCATCACTGCATCCTGTGACACTGAATTCCACAAATTAAATACCCCTTTCCTGAAAGCAGTAAAGAGCCATCTTGAATTAAACGTATGTATTTTACAAGATTTTATACCCTGACTTTAAAATATGCTTCTTATCATTTCCATCCACTTGAAGAAAAACCATATGGATCTGGACCATTCCAGAACGACAGAAATGGTTCTGTTTTGGGCCGATAGGCATGATAATTTCAATTGCAGTTGTTGCGGTTGTTCCATAAACAAAACCACTGAGCTCATGAACTGAAACTGGAGACTCTCAAATAGAAACTTTTCATTTCACAATACAGGTTGCCCTTCTGGGGTATTGAATAATGCTTTAGATAAGGAAAATCCGGAAGTAGACACTCATGTAAACCTGAATCCATTATGCTCAAGTAATTCTGCCTGGCAATACAAATTTCAATGCAGCATGTGTTGGAAATGGATCTCTTTTTCAAAACAGAGGCATGAAAGAACAATAGTCTGTACAACAAAAGGGAAAACAAAGGCACCATGGAGGATTTTAGAATGAACTAGGAGATTGCTGACCCATTCAGGCAACTGTGACAGCAGATGATTTATTATACTGAAGGAGATGAAAAGAATATTTAGACTTCAGTTGCACATAACACAGTTGCACATAATGCCCTTCTCCCATGCTGTGCCTGTGGAATCATCCCTACAGCATTCATTCCAAAAGACTGCCTTATACTGCAACAAACCATTGGTTTATAAAGCTCATTCTTGCCCACCCTGACCTACAGTGGCTCCTCCAGGGTCTCAGGTGGAGGTCTTTCCCATCACCTTTGACCTTTCATTTGCAGATACTGACCCTGGTACCTCTTGCATATATAAGCAGGCCATCCTGAGCTCTTCAAGATATCAGATTGATAGGAAGACACAGCAGTGCCTTCTTTGTTGTGGCACCTCCTTTGTGAAATTCTCTTCCCAGAGGGCAGAGGCCCCTGGCTACCAAGCAGGGTCTGTAGACTGCCTGTGTTTATAAATGTGAGTGCTTGTGGCAAACTGTTAAACATGCAGGCCCTGTGCTTAGATAATACATTTGGGACATGCCTTCCATTTGAGAAAGATGGTTAGGCTCACATTCTATCACTGGAGCGGTAAATAAATCCAGCGTCCTTTTAAAAATGACACTGTAGCCCTATGCAGACACCTGCAAACATGATCAACTACCGTGCAGCAGTGTTCGCTGAGTTAGTGTGAGCTAGCTTGCAGTTTTTTAGCCTCCAGCTCACACGTTTTTTGTCTTAGCTCAGGAAGGATGGCTCTAGAGGAAAACTAATTTATGCAGTAGCCAAATCGCTTGCTCACATCTTTAATGCCAGTAAGCTCACAAAGTAGAATTTCTGCTCACACGACTCCACAGCTTAGAGGGAGCATTGCCATGCAGGTAAGTAGAGCCAGGCATAAGCGTGCTGGCTGCATGCCTCCCCACACCCACTGAGGTTGCTGCAGGGTGCAAACACGCAGCAGAAGTGCCTGCACCCCCCCCCCCCCATGAACAGCAGCATTTGAAAACCGGTGTCACTGATCACATGGAGGATGAACTTCTTCCACACATTCATCCCTATGCAGACTTGGCAATCACGTGGTGGTAGGGCCAGCACCCTTGTGCCTCTTCAGCCTCCCCCCTGCAGTGAGTGACAGGCATCTGCATGGAGCTTTTGCCTTTGGCAGTCAAGACAGTGACCTGAGCTAGCTCATCCACAGCCCTACGTTGGCTGCCTAGCAGAAGCAAATGATGCTCAGATTCATTACTATAAAGGCCAGAGGAGGGAAATTTGTGAAAAGCAATGCAAGGAAATACTCACTCTCTGTTTCCTTTTAATTAGCCAGTTTTTGATCCACAAAAGGACTTGTCCTTTTATCCCATGACTATTGAGCTTACTTAGGAGCCTTTGATGAGGAACTTTATCAAAAGCTTTCTGGAAGTCAAGGTAAACAACATCTATTGGGTCCCCCTTGTCCACATGTTTGTTTACTCCCTCAAAGAACACTAACAGGTTAGTGAGACAAGATCTTTCCTTACGAAACCCATGCTGAGTCTTCCTCAATAGATTTTGTTCATCAATGTGCCTACTATTTTTTCCTCCCTTTTCTATGCTTCCTTCTCCCCCACCCCAACTAACCTACCTTGTATTTGCCCTCCCCATCTTCAGCTATATTTATTATTTATTTCCTTCACTGTATCCTTTCTTCACAATGGGGACCTTTGATCATTCTCCTCTCCCCTATTTTATCCTCAGAACAACTATGTGAGGTAGGTTAGGCTGAGTATGTGGAACTTACTTATCATGGAACTTGCTTTGTATCAAGTTGCTGGTGGTTTCTGCTACACCTGGACCCAATGAGTCCTTCCTCAAAGGCCAAAACAGCCCAAGAAAGGGCCCTGCCCTTCTGTCTTCCACTGGCAGAAACCAAGCCTAGTATGCTGTCCAAACTGATGTGATTGCCCCAGCCAATTTCCATCCACCTGCCAACTTCCCTTCCCACCACCAAACCACCTCTATGGGACTATGGTCCGCAAATATTCCTGGCCGAATCCCTGCTTTGTCACTGCAAGACCCTCAGACATCCAACATGTATCCACTCCCAAACATCCTTGGTCCACCAGAGAAGAATGTGAAGTCTCTCCCCCCCAGACATTCAATCCTCCAGGCCTTCTTCAGTTCCACCACCGCTAAACACTGAAATATGTTCCTTGGCAATTTCCCACTTCTAGAACCTCTTGATCTATCCCTCCACTGGTCCAAAACTTTGCCCATACCTCCAAACACCACTATATCCTCGTCTTGACATTCCAGCACAGCCTGAAAAAATGTCTCAAAAAATTTAACCCTAGCATCATGTAGTGCATATATTGTCACTAACATGCAGTTCTTGCCTTCCAGAAGTCTCATCTTCAAAACCAAATATCTTCCCTCTGGATCTCCCAATTCCTCAACTACTTCCAAGGATGGTTGAACTTGGAGACTGATGCAAGTGGATCTACTTAGATGGGGAAGGCTCAAACTTTCATGGCTGAGAAGAATTTCAGTGGTTAGGATGAATGTATTGCCAAGATTGATTTTTTTTAAATTTCAAGTGTTGCCTATATATCTATATGTCTATATATATACATATATCTACACACACACACACACAGAGAGATGGAAGAGGGATTGTTGGCTGAGTGGCAGGGACAGATAAATGGGTTCATCTGAAATGGGAAGAACCCAAGAATCGAATTTAAGATGCTCTGGGATGGGAGGGGGAGAGTGGTGGGTCTGGTTTGTTTTTGGGTGGCAGGTCTGATTTGGATTGTGGATTGGATTGGAAATCCAGGGTGAACAGGGATGGGGCTTGGGTAGGCAGACCTGGAGGAAGGGTTGTGTAATTGTTTGTGGATCAGGCAGTCAACTGGGATGATTATAGCACAGGAGGGGATCAATGTGATTGGGGGTGGACTTTTGAGAGTGTGGTTTGCATGTCAGGATCTATTGGGTCCTGTGGGCTCTGCACTCATGTCCCCAGTGGAGGCTTACCTCAATGAGAATACAGGAAATGGAGGCAGTTTCTTAACATGCAGTGGTGTGGTGGATGCTCGAGGGGAACCCAGGTTTTGGTGGGAATTTGGGTGGGGGGGATCAGGATTCAGTGGCTACCATGTTACTAGTCGGCCTCAAGACTGGAGAGGATCATTGACACGGAGGTTGGAGTTCTGGCAGAGTTGACTGGGTTCAAGCAACTGATTGTAAAACAGAGGAACCATTTATAGTGATGGATGTATAAGCTGATATTTCAGTTCAAGATGGAGGCAGAACAAGTCAACGGATGTGTGATTGGATGGATGCAGAGCTTGAGGGAGCAGGTGCCTGTGTAGTGATGGGAACGATTATGGGAGGGTGGAGTTGGGTTTACAGCCAGCCAGGCTTTGGGAGAAGGCTGGTGCAGAATGTTTTTCAGATGGTATATTTCTTTGGGGGATGTCAAGAGAGCGGAAAGAAAGTATAAGGGAGGGTGTTGGAGGTGTCAAGCTATAGATGGAGCCTTCTGCCACGTGTGGTGGACTTGTGGAGGAGCAGGAAAGTGCTGGAGGGTGCATGGAGGGATACAGAACATGTTGGGATTTAGATTCCCTATGGAAACCAGAAATATGCTATTAGGAATGTTGCTTAGCAGGTTACCAGAAGTTTTGAAGGAGCTGTTTGAATGTGTGGTGATGGTGACCAGAGTTATCTGTGTGGCGGGATGGGGTTTTTTCTGGGCTTGGAAGAGTGGGAGGGTGGACTTGCTGGCTGTGCAGTGGTGGCGAGGCTGGCAGCTTGTTTGAGGAGTAGATCGGTCTCAGAATTCAAGATGGGGTGTTTATTGTGCTGGTGGAGACAAACTTGGAATGAGAGGCAGTTTCGATTTCCGAATGAGAAAGTTTTAAAAAAGTATATGGATGTGTTGCAGTGCGTATAAGTGTACTGTAGTGTTAAGGCTGAATGGGAATGAGTTCTGAATGGGGATGTATAAGGAACTGGATTTGGAACAAAGTATTTTTTGTTTTTTATTGTGAGATACATAATGGTTTGGAAACGATGAAGGGTGTAATGTAGAATGGGCAGTAATGAGATTGGTGACTTAGCTGTGTGAAGAAATGCCTTGTCTCCTGGGAGGTTGGCAACGAGCCAAACATCCACCTTTACGTTTTAACCATTCTTCCCCTCTGAGCTAAGAACAAGCGGGAGGGGGGAGGAAATTAGCCCATAGCCTTCCAGACACATCTCTTAAGAACTGCTAATAGATGCCAGCAGGTAACATAGAGTTGGGGAGTCAAAGTTTAAAGATACAGAGGAAGAAGCTTTTCAGAGGCAACAGGAAAAGATGCTTTGACTAGGCGGATTGGGGTCAAGGAAGAGGGGAAACAGAGATGATAAAACTTCCTTGCCACAGGAAATAGGTCTCTTTTCTCTGGGATGCCTCATTCAGGAGAACTCTGAGCTGTGGTTTGCAAGCAGGTAGCCATTGACTATGTGGGTGGCCTGGAGGGATACTGAAGGTAATGGCAACTCTGTAGAGAACTAGAACAGCTAACTAATGTGCCTGTCCTAGATTTTACCATCAGCTAGGGCTTGTACAGAGAAGAGACAGAGAATATGCATTTTCACCAATTTCTTTTGTTTTCCTTGTTCAAATCTGGTGCTGTGCTAAAAGTATGCTTGCAAACTGCTGGTGTTGAGAGTGGTTCTCTGTACCACACAGACATCCACCATTTTGGACACTATATTTTAAAAGGGGCTCTAGGGAGATTGGCAAGCAGCTATTCCTGCAAGGGCTCCCAAGGTATTAATCTGTCCCCACGGTTGCCAGGCGCTGGGCAGCAGGAGACACAGAGGTAAGGGCTCAAAGCTGAGAAGGGAGCTGGGGGTCCTGAGCCTCCCAGTGGGAAATCCCTAAATTGATCAGGTGGTGGCGGCAGGCTACCCTGAGAGTGAGGGGAAAGCCCCTCCAGGGAGCTGGGAACCTCTAGGCGGGTAGGGTGGAACAGGGCCTGCAGGTCAGAACAGGCAAGCTCCGCCACAAGTTGTGCAACTGATCAGTGATAAAATTAGAAATGTACAATGTCTGAAGTAAGAACAATTGTTACCTTATAGAAAACATTTTAAAACTGTGATGTTTTAGAACTGTCATTAAGGGAATTTCGGGTAGAAATGTTTTCAGTTTCTTGATTGATATACTTTGTAGTGTATTATAACCCCCCTTTTTTCTTTTGTATCCCTTTTATTATGATCTTGTTTTTTAAAATAAAATATATATTTGCAAAAAAAAAACCTGTTACGGTTGCCTAGCAATGGCCACTTACGACACCAATTTCTTAAAGATACAGGCGTCATCATTTTGAGTTTTTTTAACCCCACAATCTCTCTTTCTCTCAAATTAGATTTCAGATTTTTCTGCAAACATGGGGAGTTTTCCAGGTTAGAGAAAAATCTGTCTTGACTGTTCAGTGATCGTGGTTTATAAGATTATGCATGGGATAGAGCAGGTAGAGAAAAATACTTTTTTCCCTTTCTCACAATACAAGAACTCATGGGCAGTCCATGAAATTGCTGAGCAGTCAGGTTAGAACAGATAAGAGGAAGTCCTCCTTCGCCCAAAGAGTGATTAACACGTGGAATTCACTGCCACAGGAGGTGGTGGCGCCTACAAGCATGGACGGCTTCAAGAGGGAATTAGATAAACATGGATCAGAGGTCAATCAGTGGCTATTAGCCACAAGGTATAGATAGGATCTCTCAGTCTGGGGCAAGTGATGCTCTGTATTCTTGGTGCTTGGGGGGGCAACAGTCGGAGGACTTCTAGTGTCCTGGCCCCACTGCTGGACCTCCTGCGCGGACTCTAATCTGGGATAACCAGGTTTGATTCCCCACTCCTCCACTTGCACCTGGCTGGATGACCTTGGGCAAGTCATAGCTCTGTACCAGCTGTTCCCTCAAGGACAGCTTGGGAAAGAGCTCTCTCAGCCCCACCTACCTCACAGGGTGTCTGTTGTGGGGAGGGGAAGGGAAAAGGAGTTTGTAAACCGCTCTGAGACTCCCTTGGGGAGTGGAGGGCGGGGTATAAATCCAATCTCTTCTTCTTCTTCTTCTGATGGCACCTGGTATTTTTGGCCACTGTGTGACAGAGTGTTGGACTGGATGGGCCACTGGCCTGATCCAACATTGGTTTCTCTTATGTTCTTATGTTCACAGCTCCAATCTCCAGATATAGGTATCCTCAAATTTGGCTGGGTTAAGAATTTTAATATACTACCAGGAACCCACAAGGACTTGCAGGGTGAATTTTCCTTCCCCCCCACTATTTTCTCTTCCTCTTCCTTGAAAGCCCCCATACCCCTTCCCGCTTTCCTGCCTCCCCTCCTTCCCTCCACCAGCCAACCTACCTTTATATTTCTCATGTGGCCAGGTGCCATCCGCCACCTTGCCTCACTTTGTGTGGGGATCAGCCAGGTGCTGCCCTCTGCCTTGCATTGTGCTCCTCACCCTTGGTGGGGGCTTGGCAACCCTACTGCAGCCCACTGACTGGGGTTGCCAACCTCCAGGTGGGGTCTGGAGCTCTTCCAGAATTCCAGCTGATCTCCAGAGTACTGGGCTGCAGTCACACACACTAAATAATCCACTTTCAGTCCATTTTCCAGCTGGATCTTGCCAGTTCACACAGTAAAAATTCAGTTGGAAAGTGCACTGAAAGTGGATTGAACGTGGATTATTTAGCATGTGTGATGGCAGCCCTGGAGAAGTTAGAACTGAGTCAGTTAACCTCTTACAGGTGAAAAGTTGTGTTCATCAGAAGTTCCCCCTCCTTTTCTCCCCGCGCACTTTGCTTCTTGTTTGTTGAGGTGAGACTGAGTGTAAAAGTTGGCTGGATCTAACCCATTAAGCTATCAGTCACACGGAACCGAATGAAAAAAAGTATTCTGATAGCTTGTTCAGTGCTTCCTTGTATCAGCTGCTGAAACACACCACGGTGCCACTTGAATCCTTAACATGCTTTCCTTTTTTCTCCCATTTGCTTTTTGAAATTAAGTGGCAATTACTGTCCATGAATTTTAATGTTGCATACAGCCCACCAAGCTCCTAGTGTGGGAGAGCAGAAAGTGAATGGTGTGCAAAATAACAGTGATAATAAGAGGTTTTGTTATAATGCTTTTTGTGCAAATCAAAATGCACTATGCTCTATCTCATTTAAAGCTCTCAGGCTTCCGGTGAAGTAGAAAATGGAAAGATTGGTTCATTTGCTACTGTAATGTGAGAGATTCCTTGCTTACCATCACGTAGCAGCTCGGTTTCTGCAAAGTATATGATGCATCCTCCCCCCCCCCTTTTTTTGCAGAGTATTTATAAAACAATTGCATTGTATGGTTATAGAGCTTTCTAACCTGCATGGCTGTTAGCCCACACAGGTCTCTAGAGCCCCAAAATAAACTTTCTTGGGATCAAAAATGACTGCTGGGGGGGATAGGGAAGGTCCATAACTATCAGAGCCTGCCTCTGACAAACCACTGGATCCATGTGAATGGCCTTGCTTCTGACACACACAGGATGTTTCCTTTAGCTTTCAAACACCAGAGGAGAAACAATTTAAATTTCTTACTTCAGGTCCCAGTTTGGGGGGATTGCTAGAGCACCCAATTGATGTGTGATTCTACATCCTGTTATACCACGGGAAGTGATGTCGTGGCGTAACGTGACACCCAACCTCACTGCCTGAAGCTCCCCAGAATTGCTAGCCCTTGGCTGATAACCTCACTTAGGGGCCAGAGTGGGTCTCAGAGGGAAGCTCCCAGAGAAGGAAAAGGTGATTGGATCCAGTCTCTCTTGGGACGAGGTCCTATTAGAGTTGCCAGGTCCCTCCTGGCAGCTGGTGGGGGATGGGGAGTGGGCTTACCAGGAGCAGGGAGCCTCACCCGATGTTTCAGCAACGTGCCCACGTGACTTCCAATGTGACATGGAAGTGATATAGGCATGTCAGGGACATTGGGTGTTCCTCTTTTTTTTGCGGTATGTCCCCCCTTAGGGCCGCCAGCCTCCAGGTGGGGCCTGGGGATCTCCCGCTTTTACAGCTGATCTCCAGCTGACAGAGATCAGCTCCCCTGGAGAAAATGGCTGCTTTGAAGGGTGGACTCTATGGCATTGTACCCTGCTGAGGCCCCTCCCCTCCCCAAACCCCACCCTCTCCTGGATCCACCTCCAAAGTCTCCAGGTATTTTCCAACCCAGACCTGGTAACCCTATCCCCCTTGCCAGCCAGCTGATTGGTGGTGGAGAGGTGGTGGGAGTGGGGGACCTCTGCCGCCACTGATGGGGTCTGGCCTCCCTAGGTCCTGTCATGTGAGGGTGGAATGGGAACAAGACAAGTGCAGATACTGGAGCTGAGGTTCAAAGAGGGCGTTGAAACCTGGCCAACGCGGACATGCTGGGCCTTAGTTCTTGATGCTGGAAGAAGGCCAGAGGGAGACATGAGTGACTATTAAACTCCCACTTCCAAGGCCATTGAGCAACACAACATCTAGGAGCTAAGGACAGCTGGGGTGGGGTCACCACCCAGTCTCCCACAGTGGACCATTCTGCATCTAGCATTTGCTCCGTTGTTTTACCAAACCCACACTGGAACAGAAAAAGACGCAACTCAAAACCACATTCAGTTACCCCAGGCCAATGCCGTACTGACTGCAGATTCTTGGTGCTTGGAGGGGGGGCAACAGTGGGAGGGCTTCTAGTGTCCTGCCCCCACTGCTGGACCTTCTGATGGCACCTGGTGTTTTTGGCCACTGTGCGACACAGAGTGTTGGACTGGATGGGCCACTGGCCTGATCCAACATTGGCTTCTCTTATGTTCTTATGTCACCCCTGAATGGCCATAAAACAGCCATAAATCCATGCAGATGGTACGATAAAGCCGAGATATCAAAGGAGGTGAAACTGGCATGCAATGCCAGTCAGTCCTTGAGATGAAACAACAGAGGATTACTGGCTGAAAAGCAGCATCTCTCTAGCTACCTCACAATGCTGCAAAAGTGCAGTAAAGCTGCCGTAAGCTCATTTGAAGCCAAAATGGCTGAGAAATTCTGAAGGGTATAAAAAGTGCAACATTTCGCAGGGAGTTTCGTACATTCTCATTGAAACCAGTGGGGTTTGTCTCTTCTCCCATATGAGATCAGGACTCTGTGGGACCTGCTTCTGTTCCGTATCTGCAGGGCCTGTAAAATCGGGATGTTCTGCCAGGCCTTTGGTTGAGGCAGTGGGTGTCTAAATTACATCGGCTTCCCCTGCTCTGCTCTGCTGTGCCCCGTTGCACTGTCCACACTATTCCATCTGGTGCACTGATGGCTTTGCCCACTGCCCAGAAATTGGTTCACTGTAGGCACATCTATGGGTTTGCAGTGGCTCAGAGGTTAAGACACTGAGCTGCAGACCGGAAGGTCAGTAGCTTGGCAGTTCGAGACCCTAGTGTTTGTTGCATGACGGAGTGAGCTCCTGTCTCTGGTCCCAGCTCCTGCCAACCTAGCAGTTTGAAAGCAAGAAACTGCAAGTAGATAAATAGGTACTGCTTCAGTGGGAAGGTAACATGTTCCATGTGCCTTGGTGTTTAGTCATGCCGGCCACATGACCACGGAAAAAGTCTTTGGACAGCTCTGGCTCTTCAGCTTGGAAAAGGAGATGAGCACCGCCCCCTAGAGTCGGATTTGACTGGCTTTCAAGCAAGGGAAACCTTTACCTAGACACATCTACATGCTGAAACTTTTGGGAGTGCTCCTCAGCTGTGCCAGATTGCCATCTGGTGTACTGTAATAGTTGCAATTATTTTAATGTTGGAATGATGTTTAATTGATAGTTTTATCTTTTGTTGTAACCTGCCCTGAGCCCTGCAGTGCAGGGGAAAGCAGGATAAAAGTCCAATAAATAAAATAAAGTCCTGTTGAACAAAATGTAACTTAATTCTCTTTAGGATCGCCCCCATATTGTCCTTAATTATCGCCCCCTCCCCCCCAAGAGACAAACCCCACTGGTTTCAATGAGAATGTATGAAACTCCCTATGATTTCTATGGTCAGAAATTCCTTTAAGTAGACAAGGTCTTATTTTTCTATTTAATTTTTCTCTTCAGGACAATTACTCCTCCCCTCCACAGAGTTTGGCCCCAGTTTCTGCCTGTCAACCAGGTGAGCATCAAAGGGCTAGGAATGCAATTACCTGGAGGTCTCACAGCATAAATGGGAACCCTAACCCCAGGCCACCACACTAACCAATCCACTTGCACCCTGAGTGACTGGAGATAGAACAAGCTCTCTACCCAGCTTAAGGAACTTCTTAACCCTCTCTGAATCAAAACTTTGTTAAATGGCTCCTTCCCCCTGTCTTCATTTCCCTTCCTCTAGAGTTGTCAACCTCCAGGTGGTGGCTGGAGATCTCCTGGGATTACAACTCTTCTCAAGGTGACAGAGATCAATTCATCTGGAGACAACAGCTGCTTTGGAAGGTGGACTTGGTGGCTTTATACCCCATTGAAACCCTGCCCTCCTCAGCCTCCATCCCCCAAATCTCCAGATATTTCCCAACCCAACCTGGCAACCCTACCTTCATCCAAGTATTCTTAGACCTTGATTGGTCCTTTCTGGCTTTCTCTCCAGACCACGAGGGCACAAAAGGGGTACTAGCCAAGGGGACAGACTCGGCTTTGTCCATCACGCAGGCCCATGCAAAGTAGGTGGGAACTATAGCTGTTGTTAGATAATGGCCTCCACTGGTGTAGAGGTAAGAGCTTCCACTGCCACAAACTGGCTACCCTGGCCCCATGAAAAGTAGTGGGTGTGAGTTGGACACATGGTGACTCCGTAAGGCAGTGACTGCACCTCCTGGGAGCCAGTGGCCCCTGCCCTGTGCAAGGTGGGTAGGAGCTGTTGCAGCCCTAGCCAGTGGTCCAGCCCGGCACACTGAAGGTGGGCACAAGCCACAGCAACGGTGCTCCTTCCATCTCCCCCTCCAGTGCAGGTTTGGGCCAGGTGACAGGTAGTCCTCCTCCTTTCCTCCTCTTTCCATCTGGGGTGGGGCAGGGTAGCATGGCCCTTTTTGTCTCCTAGCCCACTTATGGCAATGCGGTGGGAGTTTCTGGGCCAATAGGCTGGAGCAGATCACTAGCCATGGTTCTGCCGCTTCCTCTGCGGCCATCAAAGGAAAGGCCCCTTGCATCTTCGGTTGAGTGGGAGAGCTCTGCTAGGCTTGGGCATCCAATCATGCCAGGTCCTGCCCCTGCCACATTTAGCTATAGGAAGCTACAAACTGATGTCTAAGTAGAAATTACACATACTTTACTAGAGGAAAGTAACTATGAATAACTTGCCCTGACCCTGGAAATGGATGGCAACCAACCTAGGCTATATGCTACAAAATTCATAATATGTGTATAAGCTACCTTCTGGGGAGCATACACAGATTCTGGGCTGGTAGGATAAATACCATGGTAAGGAGAAGGGGTATAGCAGAGCATTGGCTTTGCATACAGAAATTCAGTCAGTGCCATCTCCAGTTAGACCATTTCAGACAGCAGCTGCTGGCAAGGATTCATCTCTGCTGAGATCCTGGAGAGCCACTGCTGGTTAAAGTAGATGATCCAGAACTAAATGGACCAGTGGTTTGATAAAGGCAGACTTTTATGTACCAAATGTTCAAGAACTAGAAATCTAGTAAAAAGTTGTTTTACACACACACACCCTTTTCAGGTATGCACCTGTTACCTTAAATACATGCATAAAAGTGCAAAGGGTAGCTAAGTAAAGGCATGTGTAGCAAATCGATACACTCACCAGAGACTGCAGATGCAGTCATAAACACGCATGCTGAATAATGCTCTTTCAGTCCACTTTCAATGCACTTTAGCCATTGTTTGCATGTGGATTTTGATCCATTTGTGATCCATTTTCAATACACTTTGCAACTGGATTTTACTGTGTGAAATGGCAAAATCCACTTGCAAATGACAACTGAAGTGGATTGAAAGTGCATTATTCAGCGTGCGTGAAAGCAACACAGTTCTCCCAATATATTTGTAGTAATAGAGCAGCCATGCTTGTAGCTTAAAAAGCAAGCCCCTTGATTTGAACTAGAATCAGTGTGAGGAGAAAGGAATTAGTAATTTCCTGTCATACCATTATAACCAAGGAAACCAGTTTCTCTGGGTTACTATTAGACTTAGGAAAAAAAGAGATGGGCACCCAATGTATAGCTGTCATTTTTTCTGATTAGAATGAATAATAGTTGGGTGGGCATGTTGATTTCTACTGGGAGAGAAGCACAGATGGAAAAGGTTAAAAACTCCATGCCACAACATGGCCCAGATCCAAGTCGGCCTTACTATAGCTCCCAAATATGTTGGGAAAGTCAGTCTTTCTTGTTTGTTGTGCCTTGAGCTAGTATCGGTTGCAGCTAGCTGCTGAGCCTGCCCTGTCCTTAATGGCAAACCCAATTTTTTCTTCTATTCCAGGTATGAAAGCACCTTTGGAAGCAAGATCAATATTTCTGCTGTCTAACCACCTTTTCTTGTCTCCTGCTTGATGAGTTTTATGTTTAACTACTTTGGGGTAATCACCCAAGGGTGCCAATTATGGGAAGAGCTGCTATTACCCACCAGATTTTAGTTACTGCATCTCACAGAGGAAAGGGCTGTTGAGGTTTTGTTTTGACTGGGTATTATGGCTCCTTATGGGGAGAAAGATTTCACAATAGCAAGCCTTCGTCTGATCTTTGGGATTGAGCGGCAACTCAGAAATGATTCATTTGTCAAAGAGAAAATAGCACCCAAGTGAATCACTGAGAGTAGCTTTTTTATGGAGTTAAATAAAAACCAAACATTACAAAGGCAGCAAGGAGGTACAGATGTAACTTGAGAAAACTGTGGCATTGGTTTCCAGCTGTAACTTTTTTGTTAAAAAAAGAGATTTTTCCGAATAATCCTTATTATAAAAATATGATTTACTTTTGAGGTATATGAGATAATAATTTCTTCTTTTGTATATCGGTTGTTTTATATAGTTTGTTTACAAAGCTATTTGGAAATAGGGTATTACGGTTTTGACTTACTGTTTGTCAATAGATGGTAGTAGATCGTCTTTTTTACTTTGTATAATGTTGACCTACAACTATCTGTAAATTTTGTTAACATTTTGAATCTTGTGGAAAAACTTTAAAAACTTTAATAAAGAGATAATTTAAAAAAAGAGAGAGAGAAAACTGTGGCACAAACAAGAAACGCAGAAGTCTTGCATACTTCTATGCCCAAGGGAATGGTTGCAAAATCCCACTCCATTACCTTTGGCTCTGCCCACATGAGCATTCAAGTATGGGGCAAACCATCACTCCTCAACAAACATACACTGAAAAGGGGAGCCATTCTTGAAGTTCTATATACTGAGTCTCAAACATTATGAGCGGTGAACAGTGCAATCCCAGTGCAGTTACACATTTCTAAATCCATTCTGCATAGGATTACTCTAAATATACTACTTAGGTGTTCCACAGGCACAAATCCCTTTTCCTTATTTATACATCCACTCAGACTGTTTCATTGTCGGGTAATCTTGCTATTGTATTCTGTGAAGCTCGAAAGGGAACCCAGATGAATGCTTTCACTGCCATTTCATCTTGAATATATTTTGGAACAGGCCTTTTCTAGTGAAATATGACCACCCTCATTGAACTCTGTGAAGGTTGCTCTAATGCAGAAGACAAATTGATTAATTCCAAATATTGAAGCCCTACATACTGTGTTATAATGTCTAAGACAGCTTCTTGCACCATCATCATTAAAAGAATTTTTCAATTAAAATAAAATACCAAATAAAAATAGAAAAATGCTCAGGCAGCAGCAATGTAAAAAGACAGGTATCTGTATTGTGCCTGTCTTTTTTCTCCCAGGCTTAATACCACCCTGAAAGCATTTCTGATCAGGAAATGGTTTGGGTGGGGAATATTAACCCCTCTTCCCCAGGGTCACAGACCTCAGTGTCTGGGGATGACATCATGGATCTTCAATGTGAGATGTGATTTAGCTTATGTCCTTGCAACAGAGTACAACACCTTTAAAAACAATGTGTTAAAGCTAATAAAAGCCAAACAAAAAATTACTATAGAACTAGCGATGAAATCATAATACAAATGCATTTACAATGTGTTTATTTATATGCTGCTTTTTGCCTCCATGGGGGACCCGAAGATGCTTAGAACATAGTTCTCCCTTTGTCCATTTTTGCACAACAACTCAGCGAAGTAGGTTAGGCTGAGAAAATGTGACTGGCCCAAGGTCACCCAGTGAGCTTCCATGGTAATGTAGGAATTTGAACCTGGAGCTCCCAGAATTCTCGGCTGACTTTTCCATGGATCCCCAACGTGGTGGTCATGGGAGTGATGACATCCACTGACACCTTTCCACCAAGTGTTTTTTTAAAAGTGGTCAGGTGCCGGTGGGGCTTTTGCTCATCAAGGCTTCTGATTTGCCACTAGAGCTTTGGCTGGCTGAACAGCTATTTAAAAATGTTGCTTAGGCAGCAGCTGCCACCACAGAATAAGGACTTTCACTGTGTGACTGAAGGCAAGCTCTGGCAGTAGCCTTTTTGTAGCTGACTCCACCTTCTGTGGCAGCCATTTTGAGGCTGTGCCAACAATGCTATGTCAAAATTCCAACGGTGGCCAGAGGCTGAAAAAGGTTGGGGACCTCTAGTCTGGTCACTACACCACACTGGCTAAATTCATGTTAAGTGGTTTCCAGCACTTCCTCAGCCTTTAGTTCCTCATGAAGCACATTATTTATCACCCCCACCCCCATAGCCAGGAATTTTTTCGGAGGGGGATGCTGGGGCAACACTAATTAAATTAAATTAAAACACATTTTAGACTAATTTTAAGACTAAATTTAATTTTAAATTTCATTAAATTACTGGAGGACGCAGGTTGCCATGTCCTGCATGGACTTTGATGTTTCCCAGCTCCAACAAAGCCAGCAAGGCTTTTCTGGCCCCCTCCGTGTTCCACTCGGGGCTGGGGGAGGGAGGATTGGTTTCTGAGTCAATGTGAGACAGGCCCTTTGCTCTGAAGGAGACTGTCCCCCATGTGTGCTCTCCTGACCGCTATCCCATGCGGGTTGCCTTGAGCAGGGGCTTGTCGGGAAGGAGCCCACAGGAGCCCACTCGGCCAAGAGATGCCTTTTAGCCCTGGTGCACCAGAGAGGATGCCTTGGCCCGGAAGGCTGCTGCGGGTGAATGGTGTGCTGGTGGGACTCCACGCCACTGGGCCACTGGCCTCAGAGACTTCCAGGACTGGGCTGGAGGGGATTGCAGCAACTTGTTGCTTCCTAGACACAGAAACAGCAGCAGAAACATCCTCCTCAGGGGCAGAAGGAAGAAGGAGAGAATGAAATCATACTTCAGGCTGGTGCAGCCCGAAGCACTGCAACTTAAACAAGACATTTACATTAAAATGTAAACAAGAAAGGGAAGATAAGAGTGGGGGCATTGCGGGCATGATAGGGGCATTACCCCCAGCAGCCCCTGCTGGCTATGGCCTTGATCACCACCCACTGGCTGCCACCTTATCCACACGGGAAAACACATCTATGCCGCCTTCTTTTTTTGCCATCAAGTCACAGTTGATTTATGGCAACTGCTTGGGGTTTTCAAGGCAAGAGATGTTCAGAGGTGGTTTGCCATCACCTGTCTCTGTGTGATGACCCCCCATGTTTCTTAGAGGCCTCTCGTCCAAATACTAACAAAGGCTGACCCAGCTTAGCTTCAGAGATCTTATGAGATCAGGCTGGGCTGGGTTATCCAGGTCAGGGCATGCATGACATTAAACACACCTGGTGGCTTGTAACATACCCTCACCAAAGAACCTCTTGGGAAATTAACAGTGCAGTCCTAAACATGATCTCACCCATTTAAGCCTGTTGACTTTGATGACTAAACCCTCTGCAACTCTGTTTAGGAGCGCACTGCAAGAATCTCTTCTAGGCACAGGGAAATTCTTGTACATAATTAGAGAGTTGGTTTGTTTATTGTGCCACAAATGGCTATGAGGGACACACGGGCAAGTAGGTAATATTATTCGGGGGGCTTCTTAAATCTACCCACTACTTAGCAATGATGCAGAGCTTGGACTACCAAGTGCAAGACTGTTCTCCATTCCAGAAACCTGGCTGGTTTTCGGCTGATCTTCTGGCATGGTATTCCATCTATTAAGATTTTCTCACCTGTAAGAAAATACTGCTCTTGAAGGGCATTCATCTAATCCAGCAGGCCCCTTCTCTGATCATCCCAGCACTGTCCTAGCCAAAATACACCACTGCCGGTTAGCAACCTACAGCTAGAGTTGCCATGAGATTTCACCTAAAACAAACTCTGAGATGAACTGGGAAGATCCTATCCAGGCAAAAGAAATCTGTAGAATTTTCAAGGAAATTCGTAAAGAATTTTGGCAAACTGCCTGGTCACCTTGGAAGACTGGCACTTAGTGAACAGCTTGCAGTCTATTGCAGTGAAGGAGGGTTTCTGTCAAGGACAGCACCTCTCAGTTAAGGTACTTCATGTTAGCCTGGTTCATTTAAGACTCCCTGACAGTACAAACAAAACAAAACAAAACTTAAGGAAGCCCTTTTTGGGGGGGGGGGGGTAGATGAACAATGCAGAACTGAGGAAGAAAAAATGGGCTGCACCCAGCAATGTTCCAACAGAACAAAAGGGGGGGGGGGAGGAATGGCAGGTGACAGTTGATTGATTTTTTTTATTTTACAAAGTCCCCACACGTTTCACCATGCAGGCCGTTAGAAATTGCTACTGACCATTTTCAGAGGACTCCAGTAAAACTACAAATTCAGTATCGCTGGTGTTCTGCAGATCTCAGGCACCCAGGTCGGAATACAGAGATTAAGCCCCGCACGTTTGCAAACCAACACCAGGGAAGTACGGAATGCGCGCCGCCACCCTCTACTTGTGAACTCTGCTGAACGCTAAGCGAAGGAGAGCGCTGGTATTCTGTACGCCGCGCGTGAACCGAAATAGCTCAGCTGCTGTTACAGCGCAACCGATTGCAAGAATAGGTAAGGCAGGTCTCATTCCACTCGAGCCCGCTGGAGGGAACGCCCGGATTGGCGCGCATTTCATTCACGAGCGGAAACCTCGTCGGATCGCTCAATGTCTCCAGAGGAGGCTTCGCCGGCTCGTCGAACGCTCCATTCCCGCCGTGGCCACGCCCACTAGCCTGCTGTTTCATTGAAGGAAACTACTCCAGGAGGAAACTGACCTGAAGAACGGTTGCTGCTGGGCGGGGGAGAGGGACAATAGGAAGAGGCGAGCGGGGAGAGCGTTCTCCAACGCCGCGCAGGGGTACACCCCCACCCTCCCGACCCCGACCCATTTCCCATTCCAGGAAGCCGCTCTTCTACTAGGAAAGCCGCGGCTAAGAAACCATACAAAGCAGAGGGAAATTCGAACGGCTCCATACCTGCTCGAACGGCTCCATACAGGCAGGAACAGCGTGTGAGAAATGGCTGGCTTTTGGAGCCGTGCCCCGCAAGGCAGGGAGGGTACTGGGAGTCTCAAAGGAGGAAGGAAGGAAGGAAGGAAGCAGGGGACAGACTTCGCAAGAGAGGGCAGCTGGACTAGCGCTGGGTCAGACAAACCCGGGAAGGACAGGTGTGCCATTTTTTTCGCTGCAGAATAGAACAGGTCTGCAACTGCACTTTGGGGGGCGGGGATATCGTTTTTGTTGATCTGTGTCTCCTAACTCTTCCAGCAGGTTGTCACCGATCAAAATGATCGCTGTACCCTTTTGACCGACAGAACTTTATGGAGGACAGCAGGTGCGCCAGTGGGCTAAAAGACAGCCAAGTGGCACCTCAATGTACAAACACAGCAGATCTCTTCGAATAATAGATGCCGTATCGGAAGCAGGCGACCGCCTTCCTTATGAGAGAGCAGAGCAGACCGTTGGTCTGGTCCAGTCAGGCCAGTCCTTACGTTGTTTAGAAGAGAGATGCCAAAGAGAGGGTTCACACCTCATAGGCACCCTCGCTTCCCACGGGAAGGACAAGAAAGCAGGAGAGAAAGGGAAAGGTGCTGGCCAAGAGCCGAGCCAGGCAAGTGGCTGTCCGGGGGGGGGGGGGGGTTTGGCGCCCTCCCCCCCCCCCCCGGCCCTCCCCGCACGGGCCGCCCCCCTCACCTGTCCACGGCGATGGCGGTCATGGAGTAGATGCTGGCGAAGACTGCGGTGATGGGGAAGAAGTTCTGGAAGCGGCAGTAGGCCTCGCCGAAGTACCACTCGCCGTGCACGGCGAAGGTGAAGTTGACCAGCGTGTTGAAGGCGGCCACCGAGGCGTCGGAGAAAGCCAGGTTGACCAGGAAGTAGTTGGTCACCGTCCTCATGCGCTTGTGGGCCAGGATGATCCAGATGACGATCAGGTTCCCGAAGACCGCCACGGCCACCATGGCGCTGTAAACCAGAGACCAGAGCGCGATGCGCCACGACGGCTGCACGAACTGGTTGGAGAAGTTGGCGGGCGCCGCCGGGAAGGACAGGTTGCCGTCGGAGGGAGACTCTGCTGCCCCGCGGCTCCCGTTCCAGCCGCCGACCTGGGCGTCATCGCTCGAGTTTACGGCGGGGACCGAAGTCATCCTTGCACCCTCGACCCTTCCCCGGCCGAGGAACGGCTCCTTCCCTTCACCCCCTCCGCCCTAGCACTTGGGGGAGGGGGGGACCGAAGACGCCTGCAGGAGCCCCCCTCACTGCCTTCTGCCCGGGACACGGTCGCCTCCTAAACCCCGTCGGTGAGCGGCGGAGGAATTCTGAAGAAAGGGGCGATCGCGAGTCGAAGCCACTTTTATAGATTTAGGTGAATCCCGCGTCAAGGCTGCTCCTATCCATAGGCTGGTAAGAGCCCCCCCCCCCCCCCGTTCGCTCGGCCCCTCCCCCGTCGGCCAGCTTTGGCTAGCGGCGCGCAGTCGAGGCGCTGTTAAAACTAGGGAAGAGAGAGCGCCAACACCAACCCCCCACATCTGCACTCGTTCTCCATGTGCGTGTGCCACCAACAGGCGCCTCCAGCAGCCACCGAGGATGCCCCCGTCTCTCTCTGCCAGCCGCTGGCTCCCCGCGCGCGTGGGTGTGTCAAGTGCCGTCGTGTCGATCCCAGCGAGGGGCTTCCATCAAGGCAAGCGAGAAGCAGAGGCGGCTGGCCGTCGCCTCCCACGGCAGGGTCCTTCTTAGCGCTTTTGCCTTCTGAGTACCGACCCTGCTTCGCTCCCGCAATCCGATGAGATCGGGCTAGACCAGACTGCTGCCTGCCCTCCCGCCTCATATCGTGTCATTGTTTCAGTGAAATTCCTGTCAAATCTTTTGTGGCCCCCCCCCCGCCCTATTCTCTCTCTCCCCCCCCTCCCCGCATATTTCCCTAAATCTCTCGCTGTTTTAGGAGTGTAAGGTTCAACCTTACATCCCATTCCACTGTATTTGAAAAAGTGTGCTTTGCACAGAAAGCTCATACCTTGAATAAACCTTTGTTGGCCTTAACTCTAAATTTGTTGGACTCTACATTTGTTCTACTGTTTCAGACCAACAGGGCTGACTACCTGGATATGTTTTCAATAGGCTTATCCAAGGAAGGGCTTTTACCACTGAAGTCTTCAAGCTCGAGCCAATGCTGGTGTTTGCCCAGACTAACTCCACCTGGTTCAGTGCGATCTGTCCCAAATAATGCTGCTCTTGTTTCTGTTGCAACCGGACCGAACAACCCAGTTTGGGATTAAAATCCCCCCCCCCCCCCATTTCCGATTATTTATCTGACTAAAGTCAAAGCGAAATTTCCCATTGATGTTCATGGGATTGGCTTGCACCCTCCTGAGATGTAATTAGCAAATCTGCAGTGATATCCATCCAAGATAAATGAAGTATACAGCCAAGAAGCAGCAGTTTTCCTCCAGTAGCTTGGAAGTAGTGTTCCCTCTAAGCTGAGTTAGTGTGAGCTAGTTCACAGTTTTTTAGCCTCTGGCTCACACATTTTTGTCTGAGCTCAGGAAAGATGGCTCCAGAGCAAACTAATTTATACAGTAGCCAAATTGCTCACTCACAACTTTAATGCCAGTAGCTTACAAAGTAGAATGTTTGCTCACAAGACTCCACAGTTTAGAGCAGGGTGTCAAACATGTGGCCTGGGGGCCGGATCAGGCCCCTGGAGGGTTTCTACCAGGCCGGCACTGGAACTGGCCATTTCCTGCTTCCAGTTCTGTTGCTGCTGCTACATCGTAACTTACTTCGCCAGACTTTCTCAGTCGCTCAGCCATTTCATGTTTTCCCCTGGGTCCTAGACTCAGAACTCTGAGCATGAGATTTCTGTGGTGAATGCCAATAAATCAAAAGGTTTGCGGCTTGCAGATACACACCTGAACAGCATACTCAAGACTGCAACAGCACAGACATTTTGATGCAATAATTCAGAGCAAGAGGTGTCAGTTATCATATATTGTTAAATAAACAAAATATTGCAAGAGTGCTGTTTTAAGCATGTTTTTATTTTAAGTTAAAAAAAATCTTTATGTTTGTGTCCTTTATAAAGTTTACTAGGAATAAGGCCTGTTGTGGAAATAAATACAATGGGCTCTAGAAAGAGGCTCTGTGAGAGTGCCAAAGACTTGGGCACTCAGCATCAATTTGCAGTGGCAATCTCAGGAGGGTTTAAGGACACAGAGTCCACCATTTTCTCCAGGGGAACTGATCAATGCCATCTGGAGAACTGTTGTAATTCTGAATGATCTCCAGCCCTCACCTGGAGATTGGCAACAATGGTTCCCCAAAGGGAATGGCTGGTTTGGAGGGCAGAGTCTATGCACTGTACCTGTCTGAGGCCCCACCCCTCCTCAAACCTCACCCTTGCCAGGCTCCATCCCTCAAATCTCCAGGAATTTCCCACCCTATTTCCTTCCCAGCCAAGCATCAACCTACCTTTATTTCCCCCTCACTGTTTAGCTTTCCATCTCCCCTCCACACACCTGCAGCCTCTACCATGCTCTGAAGCCCTGACTGCCGCATCACATTGGCTGTTGGGGGGGGGGGGCGGCATCTCAGCAGGGTTTAAGGGCACAATGAGTTTTCTCCCAAAGGCCAAAATAGGTGTGGAAAGGGCCCTTCACTGACAGAAACCAAGCTTGGTTGACCAGCAGCAGGCACCAAGGGGAAAGTAGGGTTCCCAGCTCTGAGTAGGGAAATACCTGGAAATTTGGGGGGGGGGGTTTGGATCCTGTGGAGGGCAGTGTTGGGGGGGGGGGTGGAACTACTCAGCAGGAATTTCCCAACCTGGAGCTGGCAAGGACTGGCCCCAATGAGTTCCTCACAAAGGCATAGAAAGGATTTTGTTTCTTTCTTTTTACTGACAGAACCAAACTTGGTTGCTTACCAACAGCCACTGAGGGAAAAGTTAGAATGCTTTGGCTGCTGGCCTCTATGGCATTCTATTCAGTTGAAGTCTTTCCTCTCCCCTCCCCAAACTCTGGCTTCCTTACCTGCAGCTGGCAACCCTATGAGTTCCTCACAACAGCCACTGAGGGAAAACTTTGTCCCCCACAGGAGTTGAGCAAGAAAAGTGTCTTCGTCGTGAGACACAGTGCTTCTGACAGAAAACAGTGGGTGAAAGGGGAGTGGGCAGGGAAGAGGAGCACACCCAGCACCCAGCCAATGGCATGTAAGTACTCTTGAGTGGTGACTGATGGGCCAATGGCTGAGGGAGAGCATTTTACAGCCAATGAGAGTACATGGAATGTTGCCACCCCACCTGGCTTTTATATAATAACTAGGAATAAGGCGTGTTGTGGAAGTAAATACAACAGGCTCTAAAAAGAGGCTCTGGGAGAGTGCCCCCTTGGGCACTCAGCGTCAATTTGCTGTGGCGACCTCAGCAGAGTATAGTGATACAGAGTCCACCATTTTCTCTAGGGGAAGATCTCTGCCATCTGAAGAGCAGTTGTAATTCAGCATGAACTCCATCCCTCCCCTGGAGGGAGGCAACAATGGTTCCCCATGAGGGAACGGGTGGTTTGGAGGGTGGCACTAAACCTGTCTGAGGTCCCACCCCTGCTGAAACCTCAGGAAAGGTTTGACAGGAAAGTGGGCAAGCTGGCAGTGGGCGGGGGAGGGGGTTATGCTGAAAGTCCATTGTCTTTTCACTGACAGAAGCAAGCCTGGTTGCCTACCAACGGCCACTGAGGGGACAGTTAGACCCACCTGGCAGTGGGTAGAGGAGAAGAGTGGACCCAGCACTCAGTCCATCCCCTTTGCCAGCTCCTTCCAGTCTGAGGCTGAGACACTGGCCGGCGGCTCTGTGGGCGGGACTGAGGCAACGCAGCGAGTGAATGCAGCCAGTGGCCAGGGACCCCTTTTGAGTGGCAGTTCTTGCAGCCACTGATTTTGGCAAGCATGGAATATTGCCACCCCAACTTGTCTTTATAGATAAGGAAGTTAATATCTGCGCTACCTGGCATTACATTTTATGACACACATGGCCCGGCCCAACAAGGTTTCATTTATGTCAGATCTGGCCCTCATAACAAATGAGTTTGACACCCCTGACTTAGAGGGAGCACTGTTTGGACGTTTCTTCAATATGATTTATTCAGGCTGCCTTCATGTGTGAGTGTGTGGGCCTGTAAAGTGCCATCAAGTCACAGCTGATTTATGGCAACCTCTTCGGGATTTCAAGGTAAGAGACAAACAGAGGTGGTTTGCCACTGCCTGCCTCTGTATAGTGACCCTGGACTTCCTTGGTGGTCTCCCATCCAAATACTCCCAACCTGCTTAGCTTCCGAGATCCGATGAGATCAGACTAGCCTGGGCCACCCAGGTCACCAGAGCTACCTTCCTACCAATGCTCCCTCTAAGCTGTGGAGTCTTGTGAGCAAAAATTCTACTTTGTGAGCTACTGGCATTAAAGTTGTGAGTGAGTGATTTGGCTACTGCATAAATTAGTTTGCTCTAGAGCCATCCTTCTTGAGTTAAGACAAAAATGTGTCAGATCCAGAAGCTAAAAAACTGAGCTAGTTCACAGTAACTCAACCTAGAGGGAACACTGCTTCCTACATAGGTGAAAATAAGTCTTTTGAAATCAACAAGGCATCAGAATTAGAAGGCTGCAGTGGTATCTACACTGTAAACACAAAAGGAGTATTATGGCATCTTAAGAACAATGCATTTATTGTGGTGTAAGCTTTTGGGGAGTAGAGACCACACCATAATTCCATCAAATTTATGCCACGAGAAACCTGTTAGTCTTTTAAGATATCGTAAGATTCCTTTTGCTTTTGATTCAATAGACAAGGGGCGTTTTCTCACTAGCTTTCCCCCGCGGTTTACACCAAAGCTAGCACCGGAGCTTCTGGTCAGTTTCCCACCATTTGCTCCGTGCTCACAATTTCCTCCAGACTATCGCTGCACTGCTCCGGAGCTTCCCTGGAGCAAGAAAATCCTGTTCCAGCAGTGCAGTGATAGTCTGGAGGAAATTGTGAGCACGGAGCAAATGGTGGGAAACTGACCAGAAGCTCCGGTGCTAGCTTCCGTGTAAACCGCGGGGGAAAGCTAGTGAGAAAAGGCCCTAATACTTTTAAAAATATTTATATTCTGCTTTTCTCTGCAGTGGAGATATCACTCGTATGACTGTCTGCTGATTTCAGATGTGGAAACTCCTATCTAAATGGAGAAATCAACATTCTTTTCTCATTTGATTTGAGGTCATTGAGCTAGTTTCATCTTTCTTTTCTCATTAAACTTTTAACATACATAATCTTGGGCAGTAGATTTTGTAGGATATAATTTAGCTTGTGCTTAGCTAGGTGTGTGTGTGTTATTAGGTTTGCAGCTTACAGATACACACCGGAACAGCATACTCAAGATTGCATCAGCACAGACATTTTGATGGAATAATTCAGAGCAAGAGGTGTCAGTTATCAGAGACGGTTAAATAAACAAAATGTTGCAAGAGTGCTAATGTTTTAAGCATGTTTTTATTTTAAGTAAAAAAAAATCTTTGTGTTTGTGTCCTTGATAAAGTTCATTTCTCCACTACCTGGCATTACATTCTATGACACACATGGCCCAGCCGAACAAGGTCTCATTTATGTCATATCTGACCCACACAGGAAATGAGTTCGACACCCCTGGTCTAGGGTGTTGGATAGGACTCTAGAGACCCAGGTTCAATTCCCTGCTTATTAAAATCTTTCTGGGGAAATCTTGAGACAGCCATTTTCTCTCTGTGTACTTACATCTCAGGGCTGGTGTGAAGATAAAATGTAGATGAGGCAGCTCTGGGCTTCTTGGAAGAAAGGTGAGACAAAGATGCAATAAATAAATGTTTCACACACAGACGAACTAAGCTTGAAGTCCAGTTCCGTGTTGACTACCACCATGACTTTGAATCAAGATGTGTGCCTAGAATTCTGTGGTGGGAATTCTGTTCCTGGGGGTGTGTGTGTGTGCGGGGGGAGGGAGGGACAATTTGGATACACTTGTACCCCACCTTTCTTTGTGATTGAAGGTGGCTAACAATCCCTATTAAAGAGACAACATTAAGAGTAATAGAACCCTCAGTAAGCCCCCTTCCCTCCAAAATGCCTGCTGCCTTTCCCCCCGTCAGCTCACAACTGACTTACAATGACCTCATAGGGTTTCCACAGAAATAAACCAAGGTGGTTGCTATTGCCTGCCTCTGTGTTGTGACCCTGGTATTCCTTGGTGGCTTCCCATCCAAATACTAACCAGGACCCACCCTGCTTAGCTTTCAAAATCTGGTGAGACTGGGCTAACCTGGGCCATCCAGATTAGGGACCTGTTGCCTATACCCCATCTAAAGCTCTAGCCCAGGGGTGTCGAACTCATTTGTTACGAGGGCCGGATCTGACATAAATGAGACTTAGTTGGGCTGGGCCATGTATGTCATAAAATGTAATGCCAGGTAGCGGAGATATAAACTTTATAAAAGATACAAACATAAAGATTTTTTTTACTTAAAATAAAAGCATGCTTAGAACATTAGCACTCTTGCAATATTTTGTTTATTTAACAATATATGATGACTGACACCTCTTGCTCTGAATTATTGCATCAAAATGTCTGTGCTGTTGCAATCTTGAGTATGCTGTTCAAGTTTGTATCTGTGAGCTGCAAATTGACTTTTGATTTATTGACATTCACCTCAGAAATCTCATGCTCAGAGTTCTGAGTCTAGGACACAGGTTAAAACCTGAAATGGCTGAGCAACTGAGAGAGTCTGGCGAAGCAAGCTATGATGCAGCAGCAACAACAGAACTGGAAGCAGGAGATGGCCAGTTCCAGTGCGGGCCTGATAGAAGCCCTCCAAAGGCCTGATCTGGCCCCTGGGCCGCATGTTTGACACCCCTGCTCAAGCCCATATAACAACCTTGCAGCACCTCCTAAATGCCTACAGAGACAGTGACCCCCAGCCTCCTTAGGGAGCCCATTCCATAGGGTGGGAGCCCATATAGGAGAAAAAGTATGTGCTCTGGTATAAAAGGGGAGGGGGCAACTAGAAGGTGGCAACTAGAGGCTCATAACTGGCTCATGAGGACATAGGGGAGGATGCCGTCCTTGAGATGTGTAGGCTGTGAGAGGCTTTAAAGACCATAACTAGGATCCGGAATTGAATTTGCAAACCAATATTGCCTTTTTAAAAAATAGGCCAGATTTATTCCAGTTAGCTACCTCCGGACCGTAACCAGGTAGCTGCATTCTGAACCAGTTGCAGTTTCTCAGTTGTCTTGAAGAACCACCCAATGTAGAGGCCATTTCAGTAATCTAACTGCAAGGTTACAAAAACATGGTTTAGCATGATCAGGTCAGCTGAGTCTAATAAAGGGGAGAATTGGGTGAATGAAACACAACTCATAGAAGACATTCTTGGTCTCCACAGCAACATGCTTCTCAATGACAAAGCTGGGTGCAATGACAAAACTCCCTCCCTCCCTCCCTCCAATAGATCCAGTCCCTGCGAAGTATCAGCCTCCCCATACAGCATTATTTCTACCTTGTCTGGATTCAGATCCAGCTTGTTCTGCCTGAGTCGCTTGATGGTGGAGGCTTGGGCAATGAACTGCAGAGCTGGGTGTCATTGACATATCAATGACATCTAACCCCAGTGCTCTGAACAACCTCATTACCAACTTTGCATTTCAGAATCCTACTAACTCGAGGCCTAAAACTCACTCAAGGATGCTTTCTGGCATCAGAAGGGCTGCAGGAATGGCAAGGAACACAAGAAAATTCCTTGTGTCTTCTGTGCAAGAGCAGCTGGATACAGGGGACTGTTCTCTGTGGCTTTGCATTTCTAAACTGCAATCCAGTATCATTCACCGTGATTTATGGTGGCAGCAGATATCATAAGGGTATGGCTATACATTTGCATGCACCTTTCATTTTAACTTGCAGCATGTTCATTTCATGCAGCACCCTTTTTCCATTTGGCAAGGCTGCTAATGGGAAAGTAACAATTCCCAATTCCTTTTTTAGGTGATCATTTGTAACTGATGACCCCCCCCCCCCCCCCGCTGGCTGTCTTGATTGAGCGAGTTGTGTCTTTTATGATTTCCCCACATATTTGTCCCATCAGCTCTACATGATGTGTTTTTTTCTATTGTAGGCAGTTTAAATTCCCTTTCTCCCAACCCTTCAAGCCGAGTTTCAAGTTAGGGAGCTTGAAGAGATGTCTCTCTTGACAGGTGTTTTGACAGATGGAAAAAATCTGGCACACTAGGGGAGCCTTGCTTTTTGGCTGCTCCAAATTCACAGCTTGCTCACCTACCTCTTTCACAAATATCCCTGTGATATCTTGTTTGTTATGGCAGCTTACTTGTGCTAAACTATTCTCTTGAGTTTGACTGCCTACCTGGGTTCTGAATCAAGATAATTTCCATTGTATTTATTTATGGAATGGCTCATGAAAACAGCTGGAAAACGCAGCAGGGATGGTTCTTCTCTTGGGTTTGTTCTCGGATGTTAAAACTCCCATTTCTCAGCCTAAATCTGTGCAACTCAGATAATATTTGAGAGCTCTGTGAGAAGGAAAAGTAGATGTCAGCAACAGGAATGATTTCCCTAGGACAAGGTACGAGGAATACTTTTTGCTTTGTGGTTGTAGTAACCTGTACAATTCACCGGAGATCATGAATCAATTACAGCCTCCATCTTGACCCAGGACTGCAGCTCAGTGGTAGAACACACGCCCAGAGTCTGTACCTCCAGTTAAAAAGGATCTCAGGTGTTCAGAAAGACCATCCTCTGCTTGCAATCCTAGAGAGCTTCTGCCAGTTGGAATATACAGTCCCAAACTAGATGAACCAACAGTCTGATCCAATATAAAGCAACATAATTTTATTTTGTTTTTATATCTTGGCCGTAGCCCTAAATGTCCATAGGCGATAGCCCAAGCGGCTTTGTTTATTTTCATTTTTGCCCTCTCTTAACTGTGCAGAAGGAATCTTTTATTAATTTTTTTCTTCGTTATAGTGTGCTGGAGCTCTAGTGAGAATAGTTTGTGTTGTTCAAGGTACATGTCTACCCATTGTTGTTCACTCTGAGGTATTCTGGGAGATATAGTAGGCTACATGTTTAAATAAAAAAACTCATTATAGACCAAGAGATAAACTTCTGAGAGAAAAACAAAGCCTTTTCAGGAACTGGTGCTTATTAGCTTTTGAAGGAGCTGCAGTGTATTGCCAAGAGGTATAACTTGCAAAGAGCTTGAAGGGCCTTGCAATATGTTTGCTGCTGATAGAACAAGCTTGGCTCTTGGCACTGGCCAATATTTTTGTTGAGAGGGCTCCAATGAGGGAGTAGCTGACTACCGCAAATCCAAAATTTAAAAAATCACAATCCACAGAGGGACAGAAGAAGAAAGAAAGATTGGTCCTAAATATTAATATACAAAGGTTGAGAGAATTTCCCTCAATGTAGGAAATTTAGTTAGGAAAGGAGGATTTTTTTTTTAAAGAGGAACTTGCCCTCCTGGAAACAAAAAGCGTTGTCTGGGCAGCTTACAGATAACTGTACTTAATATTTTGTCTTCCTGTTACCTAAATAATGTCTCCAGAACAATTTTTGAGGACAATTCTACACTGCAAGAACCTGCAGTTTTGTAAGGAAGGGTAAGGATTTCTTTTCTCACCTTGCTGTATTTCCCAGAATTCCTTGGGCGAAGCTGCGTCAGTGAAACTGTCTGTCTGCACCATGGGGAAAGGCAGAGTATAAATATTTAACTAAATAAATAAACCCAATGTAAGTGTTCTGTGAAGAAGTTCTCTGAATGAAGGCAATTCTCAGATCACAATGCTCAGTGCTTCTTTTACCTCCTTCCCTTTCCCTGTTCCTTTCTCTGTCCCTTTGCCTTTCCCTTTCTCCATCTGATGGAGAGAGCTTTGACTCTCAAAAGCTTATACCTCGAAAATTTAGTGGCTCTCTAAGGTGCTACTCGACTCGAATCTAGCTGTTCTACTGCCAACCAACCTGGCTACCCTCTGAAACTCTTCCCTCCATTAACCACATGTATTCACTTTAATAAGAGACACTTTTACTGCAAGGGTAGCCAAGTGCAGTTTGGTCTCTTTTTTTAGCCTTCTTTTCTTTGAGTACATAAAACATATCCCAGTAAGCTTAACATAAGCCTGCACTGCAGCTGTGTTTTATTCCTGAAAGGGAATGCTTATGCAGATTCCCAGCTTACTTTCTATTTGTCCTGCACCTGAAGCCCCTGAAGCCCTGTCATAAAAAATGGCATCCCTCCTGGGGTGCCGCTGGGTCTGGATTCTGGGGCTGAAGTCCAGGGCCCTGGCTCACCAGCTCTGCAGGGGAGGGCCCAGATTTGTATATATATTATCATCTGAATCAGGGCCCCTTAAGATTATTACATCTGGAGATTATTAAATCTGCATCACCTCACCTTGTCTCCAGTGCTGTCTTCTGAAGGGAGTCTCCAGTTTCCAAAGGCAAACAGCAGTTGCCCTAAACATTCATACAGAAAAGAAGTTCACCTCCATTACAGAGTTAATGGTTACCAATTGCAACATTAGTTTTATGTCTTTTAGTGGTAAAGTATAAATCTGTTAATACAAGATGTCTGGTTAGAGCTGTAACAGCCAGGTTTACTGGAAGAAAGGCAAGGATAGGAAGGCCCTGAAATAAAAACGGACTGGAACAAGAGTCACCTACTTTGGCTATATTACTCCTCACTCCTGACTGTGTGCAGTAAGATATATGGCACTGTATGCCTTGAGCAAACGCACAAACTGAGAACCATTGTCTGAAAAGGCACATTGCAACTGGTCATCATCATAATGGCTGTGTTTGGGGAACAATTTGTATTCTTCAAGACATCCTCCCCTCCCCGCCATAAGACTTCCTGCATTTATAGACTGCAACAGACGTAAGATGTTTGGAGTACTTAGTAGAGTTGTCAAAAAGAGATCTGTTCTTGTGCCTTTTCCAAAACCCTCAAGTTGCTGAGCAGCTTGTTCTACACTGGAATAGCCTGTATGCAGCTTCTGACGTCCCGTCCCTATTGGCTGGATTGCCACTCAGCCTTGGAATGTAGGTTAAGCTGAAGCCCATTTCAGGTTTCATTAGACCCAAACTCCCAGCTGCCTCATAAAGGGAAGTGCTGCAGACAAGTGCAGTTGGTTACTGGTGGGCTATGAGCCTTGGTATCCCGTTAAACCCTGAAGTCTGGCCTACTGCTGATTTGGCTATGAACAAAAACTGTTCAAGACACTCTTTTTTTTTTTTGTTATCAACTCACATCGGCTCATGGTGACCCTGTTGGGTTTTCGAGGCAAGAAACATTCCAAGGTGGTTTGCCATTGGCTGCCTCTGTGTAGTGACCCTGCTTTTCCTTGGTTGAGGCTGCCAACCTCCAGGTAGCACCTGGAGATGTCCCACTTTTACAACTTGTTTCCAGATGACTGATTACAGTTTTCCTGGAGAAAATGGCTGTTTTGGAGGGTGGACTTTATGGCATTGTTACCCTGTGAGGTCCTTCCCCAAACCCTGCTCTCCTCAGGCTCAAACCCCCCCCCCCCCAATCTCCAGGTACTTCCGAGCTCAGAGCTGGCAACCCTATCCCTGGGGGGTCTTCTATCCAAATAGTAGCCAGGGCTGACCCTGCTTAGGTTCTGAGATCTGATGAGACTGTGCTAGCC
Organism: Lepidodactylus listeri; assembly: GCA_029233225.1. Taxonomy (NCBI): domain Eukaryota; kingdom Metazoa; phylum Chordata; class Lepidosauria; order Squamata; family Gekkonidae; genus Lepidodactylus; species Lepidodactylus listeri. Next base: position 29,732,683 of record JARCFY010000009.1, read on the forward strand.
TGGGCTACCTCAGTCCAGGCAAGACATCATTAATAGCATGTAACAAGGGATTGGGAGATCTGGGTTTGAATTCATGAAGCTCTAGGCCCCATATTGAGATCGGTCACCTTAGGCAGAGGGTGTACATGGTGAAGAGACCTTGACAAGCAGCAGTCTGGGTTTTAGATTTTGCCAGTGGTGCCGGTGCTGCTGTGAATCTGGCCCTGCATCTGCCCTTGTTGATGTGAAGTTCAATTCAACCTATACACAAAGTGATCTTTCTAAAGGAGCTGTAAAACTCTAGCGTTCTCACCTACAAAGTTAATGTACCTCATAATGAGTACTGTGAATATCCCAGCACTCAGGAATGGTGAACATTTGGACTTCCATAAAATGAAAGTTGGGTGACTGGAGTCCCATTGAAATCATTGATTGAAGTGGGAAGTAGTCCTGATAAACTAAAGGACGCCTTGGAGATGTCACTCTTCCTCTCTTTTGTGGTATTGTGGCAGCTGTTGGACCAGGGCTGCCAGGTCAAAATGGCTTCTAATGTAGAGTTTTTGCCCAAGTACCAGAGCATGCCCATGACACTGAGGATGCACACTGGAAGTAGGGTTGCCAGCTATGGTTGGGAAATTCCTGTAGATCATGGAGGCAGAGCCTGGGGAGGGTGAGATTTGAGGAAGGGAGGGGTCTCAGAGGGATATACTGACATAAAGTCCACCTTCCTAGGCAGCCATTTTCTTCAGGGGAACTGATCTCTGTCAGCTGGAGACCAGTTGTAATCAGTGTTCCTCTAAGCTGAGTTAGTGTGAACTAGCTCACAGATTTTTAGCCTCCGGCTCACACATTTTTGTCTAAGCTCAGGAAGGATGGTTCCAGAGCAAACTAATTTATGCAGTTGCCAAATCGCTTGCTCACAACTTTAATGTCAGTAGCTCACAAAGTAGAATTTTTGCTCATAAGCTCCACAGCTTAGAGGGAGCTTTGGTTCTAATTCCCAAAGATCTCCAGCCACCACCTGGAGGTTGGCAGTCCTAACCAGAACTGACCTTGTCAAGTTGCTGTCGACATCACTGTGACTCTGGCCTAGGCCTCCCCCTTGCTATTGGTAACCTGGCAACCCCAGCTAACACCCACCTGTAAGGGGGAATTACTTTAAACAGCCTCATGGAAGTTAAACCCTCCTTGACTGAATCAAAGCAATATCTTAACCACCAAATTACTCCCCACGTCCCAAAAGCTTCCACTGGTTGTCAGTGCTGGCCTGGCAATCCTAAATTGGATCCAGAAGAATTTGCCAGTTCCCACCAGTTCCCCTTCCTGCTGCAGAACCCCCCGCCCCAGTCATTTCTTGGGGTCCCCTGTGCCCTGGGAGGAGCATTTTCTGGAGACCAGTGGACTGTAGTGGGAAGAGGCAGTGAGGGAAGTTCTATTTTATCTGACAATTTTATCTGACAATTTTATCTGAATCCAGTACTAACCAAAAGTTTCAGACATTGCTAGGCCTAATTAGGGTGGATAAGGGGTGGGGGAGCTTTGCTCATGCCCAAACTATTCCATCTTCCATGTAAAATTATAAACACCTCTTGAACAGAAAACACAGCATCACAAAATTATTGTCACTAAGGATTCCCTGTTTTGCTTTGTCCAGAAAGGAACACCTTTTCTTTGCAGATAGGGAACGTGGCAGCCAAGGGAATCTTTTTCCATCACATTTCTTCCCCAACGATTCAGTCTTTTAGTACCCTTGCTATGAGTCATTTATCTTGAAGGTTTCAGCAAAGGGAAAAAGGACTCCCTCTAAGCACAGACATTTGGGTTGTATGAACCCCACTGCAAAGAAATCACAATGCTGCTCCCAGGCAATCCAAAATCTGTGCCAAAAACAGCTGTTCTGCATGGGGTACCTGTGATGCAGACTGCACAACTCTGTATCATTTTTTCTTATTTTGCACAATTTACTCTGCTTCTGCAAGTGAACAGGAAATGGCAAGGAGCTATGCAGAGTACAGAAACTTCAGCATTGCCCCAGTCTTATTGCCCTCTGTTTCTGAGATTTCAACTGGCATTGACCCCAAACTTTAAGCATATTTTTACAGCCATGAGGACTAGAACCCTGCATTTTAAAATGAAATTTGAAATTCTCAGGAAATGGAATACCCTACCCATAACCGCAGTTATGAGCTTTTTTGTGCTTCTCTGTAAATGTGGAATACACACAGTACTGGATATATTCATTATATAATAATATAAAGACAACCCTCTTGCACCTTTTAGACTAGCAGAATTTTGGGCTTCTGGCTTTGGCAACTCGAATGGCAGCTGCACTCCTTCGGTGCTCCAATTGGGGTGGCCTGTAGCCTGGTGAATGGGAGGGGTGCCAGATGATTCCCTTGTAGGGGGCTTCTAGCCAGGGGCATGAGGGGTGCCTCTCCCAAGGTGACGGCCAAGGGATTGAGGCTCCTCTTTGCTTCAAAAGGTCTTGTTGCTGTGGCACCATCATGGCACTAAGAGGTTCACACTGGATTGGCAAGCAAAGGATCAAGCGTATTAATGAAGCTGCCCTTACCAGCAGCCCCATAATCAATGAAGTGTGAGTCTAATAGTCCACTCAATTGGACAAGTGATAAAGCAAACTGAAGTCAAAAAAAGCAGTGAGGGAGGAAGGAACGGTTTGCCCTGCTCTTATTTTTAATGAACTGAGTTGAATCGAGGGACTTGGCTTGCTAGCATTGCAGAGGAAAAACAAGCGAAGTGTGATTTCTTTCAAAATGGCTCTTTTAAACAAACTTTCTTAGACTTTATAAACTTTCCCGAAAAGTAAACAGAGGGGGAAAAATGGCGACCAGAGCAAAACCCTCTCCAAAAACTATATCCTCAACACTTCCAGTTCCAAAATCAGAAGCTACCACGGACTTTCCCAGCATGTTATCCTCAGCACTGTGCCCCCTGCTGGATCAGATGACTAACTTGAATCAAAACTTTGATGTGCTCCAGAAACAGATTAAAGAAACTAACATTAAAGGGGAGGAGGCGGTTAAATCAGCTAAATTGGTTGAAACCAAGACAAAAGTAATGGACCAAAGACTAAAAGTGGTCGAGAAAGAGAGAGCAACTGATAAGGACCAACTTTCAAGACTACAAATGGAAAGATCAGTGTATGTTCTACGATTTCAAGGTGTCCCTGAACAAAAGACTGAGAATCTCAAAGAAATTTTAAGTGAAGCATTAGCTCCAATGAAAGGTTTACAAGTGGATTTTCTACAAAGCGAGATGGATATGGTCTATAGGACATATCCTGATTTTTGCAGAAGAAAAACCTGCCTGGAGAGATTGTGGTGAGATTCTCCAGGAGGTCTATAAAAGACGTGGTGCTCCAGGCCACGAATGGGACAACCCTAAAAATCAAAGGAGTTTAAATCAGAGTCTTGAAAGACATTCCATTTGAAATAAGGAAAAAAAGGAAGCAGTATAAAAGTTTGACAAAGTTTCTGCAGAAAAGCTCTACCACTTATAGATGGATTTTTCCTGAAGGACTAGTACTCAACTACAAAGAGAACAAAGGAAAAATTACCTCTCCCAAAAGTGCAAAGACTTTTCTGGAATTGCAACAAAGATCTACAGAAGAAAAGAAGACAGCAGAGGAAGAAGATGAAGGCGTTATACATGACGGAGAAAGTTCTGAGACCGCAACAAGTAGTTCTTCAGAGGACTCTGAATCTGAAAAGGGGCGGCTGCCCCGAAGCATCTGGCAGTCAAATGGGACTTTGATAAACTGAAACGAAGAGGGAAGAAGGGGAAATAATACTGTGTCTAATTTGAAAGTTTGAGAAATTTAAACTAATGCTTGATTTTACTTATGCAATACCAGCCTAAATAAGAAAGCTTAACATCATGCTTTATTATACCGTTTTTGCCTAATAATAAAGGAACTTTGTTTAAACCATGTAAAAAAGTAAATGTATGATCCTTGTTTAGCTTTTTAGGTTTAGTTCATAGTTTGTAGAGATTTTAGTTTTGCAGTGTATAGAAAATCAATAAAATTATATATAAAAAATAGACTAGCAGAATTTTTAAAAACTGACATGAAGAAAATCAATTCTAAAAAGCCCAGGGGTGAACATTTTAACCTTCCTTGTCATCGCACCAGAAACCTCCAAGTAGCCAGGTGGCCATATGAAACAAACAGGAATTTATTCAAAAATGTGATTGTGTGAATTAAGGCCTGAAAAAGGATAACAGTTTCTTCTCACACTATAAGAACAGAGGGTGGCTTTTGTACATGGATGCCCAAATGTATAATTTTTATTAGAGATTGTTGCTTTAAGAGTTCTTGCATAACCAATTGATTTCCCTGGCTTGCATCTTATAGTTCCACTAGCATCTGATTAAGTGTGCATGTGTGTAATAACCTATGAAAGGCTATTTTTTGTAAATTTTAAAAAATCTAAAATGTGCGATTGGATTTTCTTTTCCATCAAGGCACTTAATGATGCATTATGAACTGTTTCCAATCATTAACATTTGCTGTGTGTGAAATAAGCACTTCACTGTAGAGTCATGGTTAGAATGTTAGACTAGGATCTGGGAGACCCAGGTTCAAATTGCCCATCTGCCGTGGAATCCTGCTGGGTGATCTTTGACCAGTCACAAACACTCAGCCTAACCTACCTCACAGGGTTGTTGTGAGGGCAAAATGGAGAGGAGAATGTTGTAAGCTATGTTGTAAAGAGAATGGCAACAAGCATGGCTGGGGGGGTGATAGGAGCAGAAAGCAAAGAAGCTTGGCCCTGACTGTTGAGAATTAAAGGGATGGAATGAATGTTTCTAGCCAAGATGCCAGCTAGCTAAGGGAACAAGGCAGCCAGTGAGCGCTGGGGCCAGCACTGAAAACAAAATGCCACAGGGTCCTAAAGCCCAGCTCTGAACCAAGTAGCTACAGTTGCTGTGGTCTGGATACACAGAGACCCACCTGCCCATGCCTCTCTCTGCTGAAGTTCACAAGGCAGACAATGGCAGCCCAAAGCACCTCAGCACTGCCTGCAAGTGCTGGGAGCCAGCCCTGTGCGGCTGGAACAGAGCTCCTGGCACCCTTTTCACCCATCGGTGTGCCAATCACTGCTTCCTGCTCAGTGCAGCTGGAGTGGCTAAAAAGGAATGCAAAAAGCCAGCAGCATGGGAGGGCAGAGCTAACAAGGATGAAGTCAGGACCGGCTGGGCAGGGCATGGTATGGATACATGCAGCTGGAAAAATTTCTAAAAGCTAAAACACTTTTTAAAAAAGGCTTTACAAGTCCAGATCTTGTGGGGTGGGGCCTGTAAGTGAGGGGGTGTACCCCCATAATGCCCCACAATAGCTATGGGTCAGAGTTTCAGCATCCCTCATACCATTTTCCTGACTTGAAATGGATTTTCATAGGGTTGCTGTTTGGCTTGCTGAGGAAACTCATATTCCTACTCATGGGGCAGATCTTGGAGATAGCATGGTAATTTCACTTTGAATAGCACTACTATTGGTGGTCCCACACCACACTAGAAATGGTACCACATGGAATCTGTGAATGTGTACTAGTCACAATCATGTGGCTTTGATGGGATGGGCTATTAGTGCCAGACATTTGTTTCCTGTCTCCAGGTTGAATCCCCCCCCCCCCCCCCCGACATGGAAACTTGTTGGGTGACCTTGGGATAGCCACACAACTCTCAGTCTAACCTACCTCACAGGGTTGTTGTGAGGATAAAATGGAGAGAAGAATGCTGTAAACTGCTTTGGGTCCCCATTGGGGGAAAAATAGGGGATCAATGAAGTCAATAAATAAATGAATAACTACAGGCAGATATGCATAACACTCCTCAAATGAGCCATCAAGAAACCATAAAGGGTATGGGCAAGCTGGTGGGCATGTGATTTCAAACTCCTGTTTGAGGTACTGAGAATGAGAAGCAAAACCTGAATTTTAAGAAACAAAGCCTAAGACCTGGCAACCTTGTTCAGCACTATCTTGCTTTTTGTTTGGACATCAATATTTTTATTTACCTGGGACTTTGGCAAGTTAGGATAAGAACCACTGCTTTCTTACTGCCTTTTTATAACCTAGCTTCTTTTTGAGTGAAACATCATTGCCAATTGTTCCACTGTTTGAGAGCTGCCTTGAAAATCTATTTTGATACCCTCCCTACAAAACTAATCCCCCCCCCCAACTAAACAATAAAAAGAATTTAGGCATACCTTTGAAGGAGAGGAAAATCACTAAGCAAAGAGCTTCATAAATTACTGTGTATGGGTGTGTGTGTGTCCCTGTGGATTGTCCTATTTGAAAACTGTAGACTCTGTGCCCCCATCTGTTCCATCTTTTCATGAGATATGATATAATCTCAACAGTAATTTCTCCCTGGTATATATCACCAAACCTTAAGGGACGCTCTTGTTTCTCTATCATTTGACTAGATTTCAGTTCTGGATGGCCAGCTTCTATTTTCTATCTAATCAAGCCGGAGTTACAGGCTCCCCCCCCCCCCCCCTTTTCTTCAGAACTGAGTGCTGTCACTTCATTCTTGTTAATGTAGTTGTTGAAATATCACACTAGATTTGGCAATCACTACAGAAAAATGAGCAATACATGTTCACAGTAGATTGTTACTATTAGTAGAATGTTACTGTTACTGGAATGGTACCAACTAGATTAAAGTCTGGAAGATAAATTGTGAGGGGGGCAGAAGTGTGGAAACAAGAGATGTAAGGAATGAAGCTGTGCTTAGAGATAGTAACGATAATCATGGGTGTGTGCTGAGACTCAGCCAAGCTTTGGGAAATTTGACAATTGTTCAGAGAGGAGAGTGAGATCTTATTTCAGATGGAGAAAAAGTACTTGTATGTAGCCATGAAGGAAGCAGCAGAAGGTGTGGTGGACAAGGGGATCTCCTCTCAGGGTCTCTCGCAGTCCTAACACCCTAGGTCTTCCTTGCTGGACCAGAAAAAACGGTCAAAATCCTTTTCAAGTAGCTGCATTTGGAGCATGTTCACTTACAAAGCAGTGCAACAACCAAGCCTTCCAGAAATTTGGACGGTCTGTGACAGCCTCTGACATGGTTTTTGAAAAGTACTGAGGTTGGAGACGCATTGAGTGAAAACAGCTCATAGTTTATTGATAGGTCTGAATGAGACTAGTCTGCTGCACTCACAGGTCTGCTTTTTATCCCCGTTCTCGACTGCACCCATGCCCACACCCAACACCTGTGATTCGCTATTTAGAGTGTTTCTGCACCCTGTTTGTCTATCCCAGGGTGCAGACTCACCCATTTGTCCCTTTTAGGATCCGGGGGGATCTATTGTCTCTGGAAGCGAAGCTCGACAACTTCTCCTGGCCATGTGTTTGGCTGACCATGTGTGCGGTTCCTCGGCCAGAACATAACAGTTTTAGAAATTGGAGTACCCTTTAATGAACTCTTTGAAACCTAAAACCAAAGCAACAGAAGAAGAACACAGTGTTGGCAGTCACAGAAACTACGCTTTGGACATCCATGCAGAATGAACCCATTTCAAGTGCTGTTAGCAACATTGGTATACTAAGTAGGTTTTTTTTTATTTTTAAAGGTAGAAAAATTGTAGATTTTTTTAAAAAGAGTTTGGAATACAGGTGGCATTTTTTCCCAGCTGAATAAGCTGTAGTTGCAGAAGTTATAATAAAACAAAACTGAAAGTAAAAAAAAAAAGAGAGAGATGTATGGATCCCCCCTTCTCTATCTTCTTTGGGGATCAGTCTCTTGATTGTCCATTGAATTCTGAGCAGCTTCCTGTACTAGAACCCAGGCTGAATGGAGGGTCAGTTCCTTTCTCTCTGGCATCCACAGAGCCTATGGGCACTGGGATTTTTTATTTTTTTTAAAAAAGAACCTGCCATGGATGCGTGCTTCCTGGTTCAGGCAGTGTGGTAAAATGACTTTGGTTCTTTGTTTTACTAGGGACATGAGCAGATAGACAAGATTTTTCATTACAGACTAACAATGTAATCTTCAGCAGAGTTCTCTCCTTCTAAGCCTTCAATGGCCTAGAAGGATAAAACTCTGCTTAGGAAGGCATTAATAGTCTGAGGCTGTGGTCACAAACACAGTTTGTGGTGATATAGTGGCATGTGATCAAGAGGGTCAAGCTAACAAAATAAGTTGTTATAAAAATACAAATATTTATTATGGTGTACACATTAATACAAGATAAAATAGGTTAAAAGAAATGGTCCAAATATCAGACTCTTAAAACTTTTAACACAGAGAGTTGATAGTTTTACATATACAATTGATGGGAATATCTTATGACCAGTAGACAACACATGTTTCGGCCCCTTAGGGCCTTCCTCAGTGGTCAATATTACTATTGTAAGACAACACACATCCAGAAATAAATATATGAAAAAAGGTTTTCTTTAGAGCCAGGTGCTGCTTTCTCATGAAATGTGCAGTTGCTAAAAGTTTACACAGTGGGCCATGGATAATCTCTCATGGCAACTGCACATGCTCTCCAAATTGTTCTGGTAACAAATATCCAATGTGTCTGGATGTGTGTCTCTTCCATCAAAGGTAGTAATATAGAGGTGTTACCTGAGTAGAATAAATGGGCCCTTCCAGCCTCCTGTGGTGTGGTTGTCAGCAGCCTGTGCTGTTCTGCAATGGATGTGGAATAAGGGGAAAGTCCGGTATTAACGGATTGTTTGCGGTTCCTTCCACGTTTCCCAACATCTGAATTCTCATGCAGTGAAAGGAACCCAGAATGTACGTCTGAACTTGCAGATCCATTTCCGCCACTGGGTTTTTTTTGTGAGTCGCTGCCTGTATGTGCATCCATCCACCTGCATTTAAAGAAAACCCACCCTTACAGCTCATCCCATGGTTGAAATGCAACACTGATGTGGATGCTCCCCCACAGGACAGCCGTGCAGGTAACCCACCACAGGGTGTGCGGTCTGGATGAAATGCTCTGCTACAATTTAAACTGGTACAATTTGAGGAACCACCATACCTCGCCAAGCCACCAGAGTGACTGCAGCCTGATTCCACATGGCACTGTTGCAGTAATGCAGCAGCATTTGCCTTTTCAATGGAGCATCTATGCAGCACGTTGCCCTGCACTTTCCTTGCCTCAGCTCCCCGGAGCTGCCCTTTCTCCCCATACTAGATAATCAGTAATTGACACATCGTGATAATCATCTGTTGCTACAATCTACTAGTTCCCAGCTTTATTTTTCAAAAGTCTCTAGCCTTTGTTGTAGAGTTACACCTTTCTGCTTGAAGATCATTTTAGGGGATAGCTGTGTTGGTCTGCACTAAAAGAGCTAGCTTTGAGTCCAGTAGAACTTAGAGACAACCGAGTTTTGGGGGGTATGAGCTTTCAAGAAGTATCTGATGAAGGGAACTTTGACTCTCGAAAGCTGATACCCACCAAGATCTTTTTGGTTTCTCAGGTGCTCCTGAACACAGATCTAACGTTTTCCCTTATAACTCTGCAGTGAAAAGGGCCATATACTTACTTACTCTAAAAATAAAAGTTAGGAACTAGTAGATTGTAGCAGTCAGTTGTTATAACGATACTGCACTATACTATGGCAACCTGTCAATTATTGCTTCTTCTTCTTTTTAAAAAGAAGCCCAAGAAAAGTACTGGGGGGGAGCAGCTACTGCAAGGGGCCCAAGGCAAGAAAAATGTACCTGGCCTGTGATCACACACACTAAATAATGCACTTTCAATCCACTTTCACTGCACTTTCCAACTGGATTTTGCCAGTTCACATAGTAAAGTCCAGTTGGAAAGAGCATTGAAAGTAGATTGAAAGTGCATTATTTAGTGTGTGTGATTGCAGTGGGGCAGGACCTGCAAAAATGTCCATTTTCTCATCCACAGTGTTGAAAGGCTCTTGGACTGCGATGTTTCCAAAAATATCGCACCAAATCAGATTTGGGATCAGTCTCAGACAATCAGGAATAAACACAGAAACAGTATAGACAGACAATAATGTTATGTCAATGTTCCTGAAAAAAAGCACTTCTGTAAGGAAGCCGGGTGAGGGGGACATCTGTGTGGAAACAGCCTTAGATCAGGATTTTACCTTTCCAGAGTTATTTCCATCACCCCAGATATAAACAAGAATTTTTAACCAAGGCCACTAGCTGAAGAAGTAGGGGTCTACACGTCTTAGTCCTCCCACCAGCCAAAAGCTTCTGTTCCAGTACTTCAGCAGTTTCATTCATTTAATGATCACAGGTCTTTCTCTAGCCACTCACGTCTTTTTAGGCTAAGCTGGGAGTTGCTTCTTCAGAGCCAAGCCTGTACTGTGCAATTTAAATCTCCAGGTAAAGGTTACTTTTCTCTCCCCCTTTATTTTTTACTCTGGGTTTCATAGGCTTTCATATAGGTTTTACAAAAGAACATCAATCATGCCATTTTTTTAAAAAAGGCAGTTTTTGCCAGGCAGACATTGCGATTACAAAAAGAAACCAAATATTGTGCACAGAAATATCCATTAATTGCTACTGAGCAAAGAAAAAAACATAAACATAGGGTAGAAAAGGAATCCTTTAGTAAACAAGAGATAAGCAAGTGTTTCTGAGTACCCATATTTCAATTTCCACTCTTTTGTCCTAGTTAGGAGGTAAGCTAGAGTTTCTGAGTACCCATATTTCAATTTCCACCCTTTTGTCCTAGTTAGGAGGTAAATAATCTCCTGCAATCATGTTTCCTCCCACATGCCCACACAGCTTCTCCCTTCTTCCAGCTTTCAAGAAAAAAACCCCCATCTGTTTCACTGCCCTCTGAGGACTCTGATTCAATTCTTCTTTATCCAATCAGCCTCAGCCCTTTTATTGCTTGAAAACTTAACAGTCTGGGCTAGAATCTTCATTTTGCATTTACTAAGACCTTGACTTGGGGTGGGGGGGGAGCTCATATCCTTGCTCTGATTACATCCAGGTTAGATTACTATAATGTGCTTTCCCGGGCTGTTTTTAAAATGGCCCAGAAACTTCATTGTCTTCAAAATGCAACAGCCAGGCTTTTGTCAGGTGCAGGATACAGAGGTCTGTGCTGGCTGTCCACCTGTTTCCAGGCACAATTCAAAGTGCTGGTTCTTAGCTTGGAATCCCAAATGGCTTAAGGCCAGGGTGCTTAAAGACTGCCTCCTCACATAATGTCCAGCTTGCCAGTTAAGGTCCGCCTCTTTGTGCCCCTCCCTTCAGAGGTAAGGGGACAGGGCCATTTCAGTAGTGGCATCTCCCTTGTGGAATGCCCTGCCCCTTGAGGCTTGCCCGGTACCTGCACTGATTTCTTTTAGGTGCCGGGCAAAAACTTTTCTGTTCATTCAGGCTTTTAATTAAGGTAATTGATTTTTTTTTAAACTATTTAATTAAGGAGTTGATTTTTAAGACACTATGTTGGGATAGAGCCTTTTAATGCTGGATTTTAATTAGTATCTTTTAACATTTTGTTTTTTATTTTTATTTTGTAAGCCACTTTCAGCAGGTTTCTGGAGAGGCAACATAATTTTTTTCTAAATAAATATTTACGTACCAGCTGCATTTCTTCCAGCCAAGCTAATTCCCTGCAAACAACTAACTTAAGGAAGATGTTTCTGCATCATTTGTCCTACTCAGAGTAGTCTATGATTATTGGCTGAGTGCAAATTAAACATCCCCCCCCCCCCAATATCATTTTATAGAAGTTACCTGTTGGAGTTAGGTGTTGGAAAGTACAACTAGATTTTTAGTGAGGTTGTCTAATGTGATATATTTTAACTTCACATTAGAGAGTCAGAGTAAAAAAGATTCTCTAATGTGATATTAAAAATCTGAATCATGTGAGTGCATGTTTTGAGGTATCACATTCCGCCCCCCCCCCCCCCAAATTGCCTAACCTGGCAGATGTTGGGAAAACATTAATCAGTCTTTGTTGGTCTTTTGTTTAGAAGTCAATAGGTTGGATTTAATGTTGCTTAAAGTAGGGGAGGGTGAAACAGATTCACTGGCTGTGATCACATGCACAATTCACCCCAACATGGGCGCGAATGCTGGGTGGATTTAAGGAGCATGATCAGACCCAACATCTGGGAAGCACCCTGCAGCTGTTGGCAACCTGTTTTGCTCCACCACACATGCGAAGTAAAAAAACACCTCAGAAAGTCCTGTAGCAAATGGGTTGCTACAGGCCACAGACAGACTTTCCTGCATCTGATCACATCAGTGCGCTCCCATAGCATCAGGATAGTCTGATCAGGCTATCCCGACTCCATGCCATTGTCCCCCCCCATCGCAGTATGCACATCAGTGCATCCCCCACACATTCCACAGGGAGAGATGTGAATCATCGATTCCTTGTGTAAGTGCATCAGGAACAAATGGTTACCCCCCCCCCCCCCCGACTCACTGGCAGTTTCATCTGATTACGCAGTGGCGGGCTGTGCCTGCATCTACAAAAATCCATGTGATCACCCAATGACAGGTCAACTTCCGCCAGAGGAAATAGCCTCACTTCTTCCCCACTTAATCTCGGGCATGTGACCATAACTGAGATCTAGTAGGTTTTCATTCCTAAAAAATACAGCACAATAGTGAATTTAGGGCAAACAAATGGGGGTGGGAGGGAACAGGACAGACAGGAGAAATGGGTCTCAGGATACAGAGTATGCAACCTGTTGGATTGTGGCCACTGTATTTCATTCGTAAGGTCATAGGAGTTCTTCCTCCACTGATTATGTTTTAAAGATGATAGACAGGACTAGATTCTCTGAGTCTCCTTTGGAAAATTACATTTTATTTACAGTGACCTTTAAGAAGCAGCTCAATCAGGCACAGATTAAGGCATCAGAAATTCATAAAGAACTTGGTTAAACGTTCTTTTTACTAGCACACTGCAGATCGTGATGCAGAGAACAAAAGATGCTTAGCATAAAAGTAAAAAGTTAAACCTTCAGTCCTCTCTTTACTTGAAATGTTTTGAGGAAACACATACATTTAAAGGACAGTTAAGATTTTAGACAAATCTATCATTTATTGTGGGAGAATCACACACATGAAGCTGCTTTATACTGAGTCTGACCATATGGGAGTTTCCCATGACCATGGCAGTGGCATTCCAGAGCCTCAGATGGAGGTCCTTCACATCACCTACTGCCTGATCCTCTTAAATGGGGCTGCCAGGGAAACTTGAGTCCTTCTGCATGCAAGGCTGATGCTCTACCACTCATCCACAATCCTTTACAGTTCCCTGGAGCTCATATTTGCTTTACTGGGATAACAGACAGGAACTGTATACAGTACTCCACCCCCACTTCTTATCAGTATGAGATATTTATGTGTCTGATGCTGCTTGACTGGCTGGATTTTAAATGTTGATTTTTATTGGGTTTTTCTTTTAAGAATAAGTATTTATATTGATACCTGTTCGTTGTAATTTTGTAAAACTGTTTTTATTGCCAGCTCTCTCAAGAATTCAGTTTGGGAGAGAGCACACGCTGTAATTAATTAACAAGATAGCATTGCTCCACTTGGGGGGGCGGGTGTGTGTGTCACGAGACAGTTAAATCCCTGCATCTCCGTGTCACTGTCCTGATCTGAATCAGGGTCTCTCATACATGCATATAATGTGCTTGTTATGTATTGACCATGCGGTCGCCATGTGCTCTCTTAATTGCGACCGCATGGCCAGAGCACATGGCCAGAGCATGGCCAGAGCACATGGCCAAGAAACTACCTGAGCTTCAGCCAGGTAGAACAAAGGCCAGGTGGATTCAAACCGGCCACCAATCCTGTACCTAGGTTTCTCCCAGGGAACCTATGAAATGTAAATAGACTTCTAATAGCCTATCAGGCCAGTTGGGTGAGGTCAGGGGATTGTCCCTGACCAGCATAAAAGGAGGGCTTCGAGCCCTGGGTTGTATGCTTCATCCGGACCAGCAATAAAGATCTAGCTGTTTCACTATTCCATGGACTCCCGACTCCAATACTTATCAGTGGCGACGAAGGTGGGATCCCGATGAGCGACTCTCCAGCAGACCACAGCAGCACAGCGAGCTCCGTCCCGCCGGCCACAGGCATCTCCGAGCTCCAGCGCTCCAACACCTCGCCGCAAGCCGCTCTGAGCCCAATCCTCCGGCACTAGCCAGCGCCAAGCCTCAGCGCTCCCCGGCACCGCCGCAAGACACGAGGACATCGCTCAAACAGCCGCCCCCGCTCCTGCTCTGGTAAATATGGCAAACGCTCCGGGACCAATTACCCCTTTCGATACGTCTCGCCCCGAGACGTGGGAGTCCTGGCTCAAGACGCTGGGTTGCATCTTTAAGGTCCGTGGAATCACAGATGCGGACCTGAAGAGTGCCTGGCTCTTGAGTTCCAGAGGGGTGGAGGTCATGCGGGTGGCCCAGAACCTACTAGCCCCACAAGACCCCACCGAGGTGTCTTACGACGTGCTCACCAAGACCCTCGGCGATTACTTCGCCCCGAAGCCATCAAAACTGGCCAGGCGCTGGGAGTTCATACAGCGCCAGCAGCAGCCGGGGGAGTCGGCCGCCACTTTCCTGGCTGAACTCCGTCAACTAGCCGTGGGCTGCGAATTCCGCCACATGGATGACCACGTGGAGACCGTCTTCATGGGAGGAGTCCGGGAAGCCAAGCTCCGCCGGCACCTCATTGCAGTGCCGGAGCCAACCTTGGAGAAGATGCTCGAAACTGCGGCAGCCTTCGAGACAACGCAAAAGGACAAGGCAGCCACCAAAGTCCACCAGGCGGCTCCTCCCGAACCCGACTCAAGCGAAGAAGAGGACGTCCACCGGATGCAACCACGCTCGAAGAAGGGTGAGCCCGGCGTCCCCAGGCCCAAGGGCCGGCGCCCAGCATCTGTCTTTGTTCCCTCTTCTGCTTCCCTCAACAGGCAGGCCCCAATGTGCGCCAGCTGCGGGGACCCCCACGACAGACGGACATGCTGCTTCCATGATGCCATCTGCCACGCCTGCGGGAAAGCAGGACATCTTGCCCGGGCCTGCCGCCTGAGGAACAGCCACCGTGCCCCAGCAGCGAACTTTGAAGAAGTGGGTAGTGTCGTTCCCACGGCCATGGTAATGAACTTGCCTCAGCCCATCCCGGGCGCAATTTCCGTGTCTCTCTGAATAGAGGGAGTTCCTTGCTCCATGGAACTGGACTCAGGGTCAGCATATTCAATTGTGTCCACAGCTACGTTCCGCCGCCTCTGCCCGAAGGGGGCACGCTGGCTGCGGCTGCCGGCTGGGTTGGTCCTCCGGGACTTCCAGAAAAACCCAGTGGCTATTAAGGGGCTAGCCAGGGTCCGGGTCCAGTACCACGCCTTTAATGGCCTGCTGGACCTTCTCATGGTGGAGCACAATCTAACCAGTCTCCTAGGTCGCGCCTGGTTCAAGCCGCTCGGAGTGCAGTGGACCGGAATACACCGCATGGGCTCTACTGACTTCTCATCCATCTGCGAGGAATTTCCCGCTGTTTTCGATGGCTCATTGGGCTGCTACAAAGGACCCCCGGTTTCCTTCGACCTGGACCCGGCAGTCCGGCCCATCCGCGTGGCCGTCCGCCGGCCACCACTCGCCTTCCAGCCCAAAGTGGAGGCGGAGTTGGAAAAGCTCGTGGCACAAGGGGTGCTCGAGCCGGTCTCCCACGCCAAATGGGAGACTCCCATTGTGACCCCCCTCAAAGCTAACGGGGAAGTCCGCATCTGCGTGGATTACAAATGTACAATTAATAAGGCATTACAGGACCACGCGTACCCGGTACCGGTGGTCAGCCATGTTCTGGCCTCCCTCGCGGGCGCCAAAATATTTGGAAAATTAGACTTGGCCCAAGCCTATCAGCAGCTTCCCGTAGACGAAGCAACGGCCAAGGCACAAACGATTGTGACTCACAAGGGAGCGTTCAAGGTAAAACGCCTCCAATTTGGGGTCAGCGTAGCACCCGGAATCTTCCAAAATCTAATGGATTCTCTCCTAAAAGATGTCCCAGGAGTGAAGCCGTTCTTTGACGACGTCCTCATCGCCGCCCCGGACGCCGACACGTTCGCAGCTCGCCTCCGGATGGTGCTGCAAAGGTTCCAGGACGCGGGTCTCAAGGTTCAGAAAGACAAGTGCACCCTGGGAGTCTCCTCGGTGACCTTCTTGGGATTCCAAGTCACCGCAGACGGCATTCACCCTACAAAGGAGAAGGTAGCGGCAATTACAGGTGCACCCCGCCCATCCTCAAAGGCGGAACTCCAGGCGTTCTTGGGACTTGTGAACTTCTACCACACTTTCCTTCCGCACAAGGTGGCGGTCGCTGAACCCCTGCATTGTCTCCTGGACAAGGGAGCAGCTTGGGCCTGGGGTCCCAAGCATGATGCAGCCTTCCGGGCCGTCAAAGACTTATTAATTTCAAATGCGGTCTTAGCGCATTTCGATGAGAGGCTCCCTGTCATCCTGGCCTGCGACGCATCCCCCTACGGCGTTGGGGCGGTCTTGGGACACCGGCTACCCAACGGAAAGGAGGTACCAGTTGCCTACTACTCCAGGACCCTGTCGTCGGCAGAACGGAACTACGCCCAGATCGACAAGGAGGCCCTAGCAATCGTAGCCGGCGTCAGGAAATTCCACGACTATCTCTACGGATGGTCGTTCACCATGGCCACAGATCACAAGCCGCTGCTGGGTCTCCTTGCCCCCCACAGGCAGACCCCTCACATGCTGTCCCCGCGGGTCCTGCGGTGGTCAATTTTTTTGTCAGGCTACTCCTACGAATTGGTACATCGCCCGGGGAAGGCGATGGGTCATGCAGATGGTGGCCAAGCCTGGACAAAGACATTGAGGGGCGGGTCCAGAAGTGTACCAAATGCCAGGAGTCACGGCCAGATCCGCCACACGCTCCTGTCCGATCCTGGGAATCTACTAACAAGCCCTGGTCCCGCCTGCACCTAGACTTCGCGGGACCGGTCCAGGGCCGGTTGTTTCTTATCGTTGTTGACAGCTACAGAAAGTGGCTTGAGGTAGTGCCGGTAGCTTCGACCTCCACCAACGCTGCCTTAAGAAGTCTCTGGCCGATCTTCGCAACACACGGAATGCCAGAAACTCTCGTGACCAACAACGGGACCGCCTTCACCTCCGGCGAGTTTCAACGGTTTGTGGAAGCCTGCGGTCTGCGCCACATCCGCTCCGCTCCATTCCACCCCGCAACCAATGGCCAGGCCGAGCGCATGGTGAGGACAACGAAGGACGCGTTAAAGAAGATGGAGCATGGCGACTGGGAAGAGCAGCTGTACAAGTTCGTGTTCTGCCAACGGAACACCCCCCCCTCAGGGACCGGGCGCCGGCCAGCCGAACTTCTGATGGGAAGACGACTGGGAACCGTCTTGGACCGCCTACATCCCGACCGAGCAATCGAGGGGAACCAGGCAATTGTCATCTTTGGTGCTGATTTAATACATTGCTTTCTCATTCTCACTCATCTTTCATTTCTCCAGACTGCATGAAGACCAGTATCAGCAGCATGAAGAAATAGAAGGGCAGAGCAAGAGGCAGCTCCACAAAGCAGTCGCACCATACACACCTGAACAAGCCCCGAGCAGACAGGCCCCGTCAGCAGAACAACTACCCACACCGCAACCTGCTGACACAAGCAACACGCCCCGCCTTACAACCCCCCGGTGCTCTGGACGTGAGCGCAGACGCCCGGACTATCTCAAAGACTATGTGTGCAGAGGGGTTCTGGACTATGGGGGGAGGGGTGTTATGTATTGACCATGCGGTCGCCATGTGCTCTCTTAATTGCGACCGCATGGCCAGAGCACATGGCCAGAGCATGGCCAGAGCACATGGCCAAGAAACTACCTGAGCTTCAGCCAGGTAGAACAAAGGCCAGGTGGATTCAAACCGGCCACCAATCCTGTACCTAGGTTTCTCCCAGGGAACCTATGAAATGTAAATAGACTTCTAATAGCCTATCATGCCAGTTGGGTGAGGTCAGGGGATTGTCCCTGACCAGCATAAAAGGAGGGCTTCGAGCCCTGGGTTGTATGCTTCATCCGGACCAGCAATAAAGATCTAGCTGTTTCACTATTCCATGGACTCCCGACTCCAATACTTATCAGTGCTACTGAAGCTTTTGTGGATCTGCCAGAGCCTTATCTGATTTGGTTTTTATTTAGCATAATGGCAAGCTCTTTCAAGGTAGGTGGGGTATCAGATGGAAATGTTTATTTCTCTTTTTGGAGAAAGCAGGTATGATGGCCCTGTCCACTTCCCTTCCTCAGAGGCAAGATTTCCCCTCCATTTCTATCCTCCTGAGTCACTCTAGTAATGTGTTTTCTTCTTTGCTGAAGAACTCTGGCTGTCCCACCCCATCACAGTACAATATGTTGGCTCAGCCCAGGAACCTGAGGGAAGGCTCAGGATCACCCTTTAAATTAAACAACTTAAATGGCATTCAAGGCATTTTGAAATTCAAAAATAACAAAATATTTTATTCAACATAGAGGGGAAAGGTCAGGTGAAATCAGGGGTAAAATTTCTGAGGTAACACAAATAAATAACTCTGAGGTAAAACAGTATATGCACAGATTTTAGTTCATATGCTTTTCAGGCTATTGGGCATTTCATAAGCTTTCCCCAGTGACTTAGGAACTTCAAGGTGAGAGGCTTTTGCTCCAGTGTTTCTCAAACACTCAAGAATACTTGCTTTGAGTATTCACTGACTCTTTTAGTTTCCAGAAGGCTGGTACAGTTTTCTTGTAGCCAACCCCCTTCTCTAACCATACCAGTACACTTCTTGAGATTTATCTGACTCTTTAAGATTTCACTAGGCAGTTTCTAACTGCACCAGACCAGAGACATCTCCAGAGCTATCTCCCTGTTCCAACTAAGTGGAGAAATTCTCCTCTTTCTAGAAGATCTACCCCCTTTCCTTGGGAGTTTTCACCTAACTTCCTAAACTTCCTTGCCAAATTTCCCCCAGTTTTCTGTGTTCAGCTAGGGCTGAAATCAGACTCAACTCAGTCAGGGCAGAAATCTGACTGACTGTCTCCTCAGCATGCAGCTCTCTCCAGACTTTCTCTACTTAAATGACGCTAACCAATCAGATTGTTTGGAGCAGCCTGTCACGCAATGTTTCTGTGAACAATTAACCCTTCACAGTCCTTCAGCTTTTGTACAGCACTTTTAAGTTTTTTAATAAGTGTCACAGCAGGCTACTGACTTGGCTTAAATAAGTGGTTGCCTTTTGCTCAGTTCAATTTGAATTTGAAAGAGCCAGTCATTAATATGTACCAATCTCACAAATGACCTGTAAAAGGCACAGTGAAATGTTTGTCTTACAAGCTTCCAACACCACTTATTCAGAATAAAATAATAATAATAATTTTACTGTATTATAATTTACTGCTTATCATTGTATTTTCAGTGTTTTAATTTTTTATAGCTGGAGCAATTTCTTAAGAGGTAGGCTATTAATACTTCAAATTAATGTTTTAATTGCATCAAGGAGAACACAGGCTCTGATTCCATCTTCTGGTGCAGGTCACCCACCAGTGTAAACAATCCTGTTTCCATTTTGAAGCCCACCTGGAAAGATCTAGCAAATGTGTTTGCATTTATGGCAAAGATAAACAAATACAATATTTTTCAATCCTCAGTTAACATTTTCAGCTGTCTGCCCAACTCAGTGTGGAATGCATGGTAAATGGAACATTATAGCTCTGAATTACCCAATTTTCCAAATATTGCCCAATAATGCTTCATCTAAAGCCCTGGCATAATTTAAAGTAATCAAGCAGCTTCCAGCTGTCTCATTTCATTCTAAATATTTTTCACACCATCAGTTGCTTTCAGACTAATTCTGGATTGATACTGGAGTTCAGTCATATGACTGCAGGATTCAGAGGCATGACTTGCAGACTTCTGAAAAATAATCTATACAGGCAGTTTTCAAAGCCCAGGGAGCACAATCCAATGAAAATTAGTCTCCACTAAAATTCCATCAAAACCAATGGGATGGGTTTTAAATGGGTGCTTTAGGTTCATTGATTGCAGTGGGTCTGAGTCACAATAAGTCTCCATCACAAATTGGTCTGGATTGTGCCCATGGTGTTTCCATGGCGATCTGAAGCCAGAGTCTGTGGAGCTCAGTAGGAATGCATGAGCTGGTTTCCAAATACATTTGCTTGTGTGTGAAGAACTTCCAGTGGGAAGTGGGAAGAAACACATTTTTTTTCTTTGGAGGTTTGAAATGGGAAAACCTTCACTCTGAGTTTTAAAAGCTTCCCCCCCCCCCCCCCGCTCTGTGCAGAGAACACGCTGGGCGGAGAGAAGTCGGTTCATTTGCTTTCCAGACTTACTTCAGCCCACCTTCATACAAATGCTAACAGGGATGGTCAAGCTCTATCCCTCCCCTTCAAACAGGGAACAGAGATTTAGAGGTGTTAAATACTAGAGAGACTTCAGGAAGGAAAATTCTGGAGACTTCCAAAAAAGCTTATCTGACCTGGCCTGACCTGGTCAGTGTGTAGGGAAAAGAGAGGTGATAAAACTCAGGGGAGGAAGGAGGAAGCTTTTTTTTTTTTTGCTGGGTCCATCAGAGCAGACAGAGCTTTTAGCTGAGGTCTGGAAGCAGTGGCCATTGTCCATGTGCTAGTCTGGAGATCTACAGAAAACTTCAAGGTAATGGTAGCTCTGTAGAGATCAGTAACTTCCTAAGCTAAGGCGCCTGTGCTATATTTTAACATCTGATGGGACATGTATAGAGAGAGGGAGAGAGGAATTGTGTTTTATCCATTTTTTTAAATTCCCTTGCTCAATCTGGTGCCATGTTAAAAGTATACTTGTGAACATTTTCTTTTTTTAATAAAATACTTTATAACTTTTGATGCTGGTAATGGTTCCCTGTATCATATAGACCTCCACCATCTTGTATACACTATTTTAAAAGGAGCTCCACGGTGAGGGCAGTTGACAAGTGGCTATTCCTCCAAGGGCACACAAGGCAGTAAACTATCTCTGTAGTGACTAGGTGCTGGGCAGTGGGAGACTCAGAGGCAAGGCCTCGGAATTTGGAAGGGAAGCTGGGTGTCCTGGCCTTCCCAGTGGCCAATTCCTACAAAGTTCAGGTGGCAGTGGTGGGGTACCTGAGAGAGTAATGAGAACACCTTGGAGGTTAGAATGGAACAGGACCCGCATGTCTGAGCAGGCCTGTTCCACCACAGGAGGCTCTATGCATACTGTTTAGAAGGGCTCAGTAATATGCAGCCATAACAGGATGAGTCTATCTGGTCTGCTAAAATTGTTCCCATTAACAATTTCCTTTCATAATTCAGCCTTGCTGCTTTGGAGTGCTTCAGGATCTATGCCAGTATTCATGTTCTGACCAAATCAGTTACTCAATCCAACGAGGATGTTGGGACATTCCTTTCAGATCTGACAAATGTAATTTTCTGCCTTTATGCCATCAAGTGTAGGATTTTCATACTGCACATAATGGTATCTGGAATGCAGGTATCTGTATGCAGGACAGAATGTCATGGGTATATCTTGAAAACAACACATAGGACGAGCCCTGCTGAATTCAGTCAAGTCTGTTTATTTTATTTAAAATATTTTAATCTTGGTTTTCTACCCAGTTCAGGGTAATTAAGGTGGAGAACAGTCAAAACACTAAAACAAATTTTAAGCGTGGTGTGTGTGTATAAACAATTTAAAAATTCAACAGAATACACATAAATGGGAAGGGGGGTGTCAGTGGGAGTCACTGATGGGATGCCAATCAAAACAGGAAAGTCTTCACTGACTAGCGCAAGACAGTGACAGAGCTGGACAGCAAATCTTCTTTGGGAGGGAATTCCATAATTCTGGTGTCACCACTGAGAAAGCCGTTCTTGGACTGCCACTCATCTAGCCTCAGATGGTGGGGTCTCCAAAGCAGGGCCTTTAAAGGCGATTGTAGTGTTTGGGTCGGTTCATATGGGAGTAGGCAGTCCTTAAGCTATACTGGCCCCATGTTGTATACGGTTTTAAAAGTCAATGCCAGCACATTGAATTGGGCTCAGTAGCAAACTGGGAGCGACACAGATGGAACAAGACTAGAACAATATGGTCTTTATGCTTCACTCCAGTCAGAATCTGGCTGCAGCATTCTATATCAATTGTAGCTTCCAAACACTCATCTAATGGAGCATCCTGTTTCAAATAGTGTCCAATCACATGCTTCTGGAAAGCCCAAAAGTAGGAAATGAAGGTAATACCATCACCTTCCTGTTTCCTCCCAGCAGCAAGAATTCAGTAGCCTACAGCTTCTGAACCTCAAGTTTCCTTTTAGCTATCCTGTGCATTAGCCAGTGATGGACCTCAGGAGCTAGTAAACCTATGCATTTCACTTCAACTTACAGGTGGGGGTCTCATGTTACTAAATTCTCATGTCTTCCAGAAAACCCTCTTTCCATTAAAAACTAGGTGTCAAGGAGCAAGGCTCTTCCTGAAAGCCAGTTTGGTGTAGTGGTTGAGTGAGTGGACTCTAATCTGGGAGAACCGGGTTTGATTCCCCACTCCTCCACTTGCACCTGCTGGATGACCTTGGGCAAGCCATAGCTCTGTACCAGCTGTTCTCTCAAGGACAGTTGTCTCAGAGCTCTCTCAGCCCCACCTACCTCACAGGGTGTCTGTTGTGGGGAGGGAAAGGGAAAGGAGTTTGTAAGCCGCTCTGAGACTACAAGTGAAGGGTGGGGTATAAATCCAATCTCGTCTCTTCTTTTTCTCTTCTTCTTCCTTAAAAGCTACTTTTCTTTGTCCAGGTATCTTTTGTTTCACAGAAAATCCCTACAGTTCTGCAATTTAAAGTGGTACGGTCAAGACACAGAGTTACTTAGTTTGATGTTTTGCAGAAATCATCAGAGAAAAACTGCACCCAAACTACAAATTCACAAGAGTCATCGAGGTCCCTGGTTTGGATTTTAAAAAATTCTGAGAAATTCTATTCTGTCTGAAAGGTCACCTGCCGATGAGGGAGCAAAACACATTTGTCAGTTGGATTTTAAACACTCATCAAAGTTTGTGTCATGTAAATTTTCTCCTGAAGGACATTCATTTGCACAATTAAGAAGTGGGAGCTGAAGGATGCTGGCAGCTGGGCGCAGTGACCATGCAGGATGCCAGCAGCTGTGCTAAACCCAGCCATGGAGGAAACCAGCAGCCAGTGTTCCCTCTAAGCTGAGTTAGTGTGAGCTAGCTCACAGTTTTTTTAGCCTCCAGCTCACAGATTTTTGTCTTAGCTCAGGAAGGATGGCTCCAGAGCAAACTAATTTATGCAGTAGCCAATTCACTCACAACTGTAATGTCAGTAGCTCACAAAGCGGAATTTTTGCTCACAAAACTCCACAGCTTAGAGGGAGCATTGCCACCATGCCAGACTCAGCAGCAACCACAGAGGAAACCAGCAGCTGTGCTGGGCTTGGCCATGGCAGCAGAGCCCAGGAGCTGCTGGCAGGCCTGGTTGGGGTGTGGTGGAGCCCATGAGCAACTCCAAGCTCAGCCCCATAGGTGGTGGAGCCTGGCAGCCATTCTGAGCCTGGCAGCTGCTCTGAACCTGGCCATGGCAGTGGTGGAGCCCAGCAGCTGCTCCAAACCTGGCTGTAACAGAGCCCGACAGCTGTTCCAAGCCCAGCTACAGTGGCAGTACAGCCCAGCAACCACTCTGGGCTTAGACTGGCTCCCAGGCACCATAGCCACTGTGGCTGGGCTTTGAGTGAGTCATGCTGGATGGTGATGGGGGTATGAATGGGATTACACCCTCCCATTTGTGTTTTGTGCCCCCCCCCATTTGTGTTTATCTATTTCTATTGCATGAATCCCCTGGTGTTTTACAGGACTGAGGCATCCCCCCCCCCCCCCCCAGTATTATAATGAAAACAAAGGAAAATCTGGTAATCGCACAGTTGGTCAGTCATTTATGGAGAAAGTAGCTCAGAATACCTGACAGTGAGCATTGGACTAATGAGAACAAAGAGTTTGTGGCAACAGTTCAGCAAACTCAATTTTGGAAAGATGTCTTGTCACACATAAAAAAGATAATGGGGTGTGAAGTTCCTTTTGCTCTTAAATTGCTGGCCACTTGGTTCAAGTCCATTGAGAAATAAAGAACTAGTAGACACATTAATAGTAGCAGCTAGGACAGTAATAGCTTCCAGGTGGAAGAATCAAAAGGCTCCATCTTAGTCGTTACGGTTTAGTAAACTGTGGGACCAATACATTATGGAGAATATTACAGACTGTATTAGTAGAACAATGCAATTTCCTAAAAACTCAAATTTTGATGAAAAATGGTATCCAGTGCTAGAATACCTGGCAAATCAAAAAATTGTATCAGGTTAATGGTCTCAGTTGCAGGAATGGTTATAATTTGTTTGATGTATAGTCATTGTAAGAGTTACATCAGAGTTAAGGATACAGAATATTTATTGTTATTATGTAAATTCTTTATACATGAAAACACAGTGATGTAAATGAACAGTTACTTTTCATTGTATAGTTACTTTTTCTTTATAGTGTAAAGTTTATGTCACTCTATTGGATATGGTTTTTGTAAGCTTAATTGTTATTTCAATAAAGAAAGTTTGAAAACTCAAAAAAAAGTTTAGCAAACATTAATTACATTAATTAGGGACAGTCAAAGTGGATTGTACTATACTGAGTTTATTGGTGGAACTACTGCCGCTTTTTATGCAAAAGTGAGGATGTTCAGTGATGAATTTGGAAGATGGCAATCAAAACCTCTTTTCCTCTATCTCCTTGGTTGGATTGGTTGTATGGATCAATCAAACCACATATGCAACGTATCTGGGAAGAAACATCAAGACAAGTCTGTTAGCTGAGGCTTCGGCTAAACTCAAAATAAGATTTCTGTGCAGCTCAGCACTGGACAGCTCCTAGGGGGCTGCTAGGGAAGTCAGCCTTGAACAGTTCTCATAAGCTGTTCAACAGCCCTAAACAGTTGATTAACTGGGAGACCCATCAAAACCTGATTGGTAAACTGGATGTACTAAAGAGGAAGTTATGGAAAGCAGGAATTAGACTGTACATTAATTTATTCTGTTGCCAAGCCAGCTTCTCCTTGATTTCGATTTATCCTGACTTGTTAGAAATATGGTTTAAAAATTTAGACAACCACTTTAACACTGAGTTCTGGAAGGCACGCTATTTGAGGAGTGCCTGTTAAGACACACACCAAAAAACTGAACCAGGAAATTTGTATTTAGGGGAATCTTTGTATACTCACTTTTAAATGGAAGGGATTGGGGGTGGTAATCCATTGGGCTTTCCACTGTTGGGGTTTATTTCCATTCCTCAACTCTCTGTTCTCTAGCACCTTCCCCAGAGGATTCCTCCGTATGCCTCTCTTTCTTTGTTCTTTCCTCCAGTGCCCCCATGGATTTAGACTGTAAGTCTCTGCATGCATACATCTCCTTGGGGCCTTTTTTTTTTTTTTGAAAAATAGGTTCTGGAACTCTCAAGAGGGAAATGAAGTTTTCAATCTGTATACTGAAAATGCATGAACTTTTAAACATTTTAAAAAGAAGTGTTTCAAAGAGGTTCCGGAACTCCATTCCAGTGTGTTCCCCCAGGAAAAAAAGGCCTGGAACTCCTCAGTTTCCCAAGTCTACTTTAAGATCTGGTGAAACAGGAGGGTAATTATGTAAACTGATGTCACAACGGATGAGCCATAGACCATTGAAACCAGGGGCAGGAGGGGGAGAATCACATCTAACCTCTGAGGCTCACTCTGTGCCAGATAACTTACAGATGCCCCTGCCATCCAGGCACTCTCTTTTTCTTCCCTGCCCTTTAGGGAATTAATGCCATCCATACTGACAGCACCAAGTGGTGGTCATCTATTTGGCTGGGGAAGGAAAGGTTCTGCCAGCTCATCTGCACTGAGGATTTTTCTTAAGCAGGATGTTGTCTCTAAGCCAGTGATTTTATAATTGTGTACCAGGGAAACTTGGTTTCCTGCCTACCTCTGAGAAGGTCAAGAAAGATGGGCAAGCTACCCAACCATTACCAATCACCTCCTAAAACTGGTAATTTGCACATGCTCCAGTGTGATCTCGTAGGGCACAAATGGACGCTGCTCCTACAGGGGGTGGTGCTGTTGTACATCTGAGTGTTTGGGCTGGTTCTAAGCCATTGTTCTGTGATGTGTGAAAGTTGACTGTTTAACTATGCTGCAGGCTGTGCTAAAGACTTACTTGGAAACCTTTTATGAAAGACTGTCCCTTGGGAAGTGTGTCACAGAAGATCATGGTTCTCAGTCAATCTGTAAAAGGTAATCCAACCCAGTTAGCAAAACTGTGCAGCTGTTAGCCAAATTGCCTTGTTTTCTTATCAGTAATGGGGAATTAAAGCTTAGTAATTAATTGCCAATAGGCAAAAAGGGTCACCACCAATATATACAGAGGTCCCACCCCTTCCAGATGCACCAGAAAATAAGCAAGGGGGCTGGCTTCAGTAATAAAGTAGTTTCTTTACTGAAAGGTTCTTATTCAAGCAAACAATACAGATTCACACATTCTCTTACACAGAGCCTAAGAAATAGTTAGAGCAAAGACTGTTGCATTAGCTGGAAAATTGTTGGTATCCGTCAAGGGCAATAATTACCTGTCCAGAGAGATGTTGCATTCCCACTGGAAAAATAAGGGGAGGCTAGGAGGGAATTAGGGGCACATGTCCCGAACCCACATCAACACGTGTAGACTCTGGCTGTGCAACCAAGAGTCGAGGAGGTAGGGTAGGGTAAGAGGTAGTAAAAGCTAGAGAGAGAACATGTGCTGGGTGTCCTCTTTTATTAGGGGGCTTTTAGAGACTGATGATGAATGATCCATTATCTTTGTCACGTCGAGTTGTGTTCCTTAAGCCTAGTTCTTACTGAAATGGAAAATCTGTACTTCAGCAGTAACCTGGTAGTGGCTCATATGTTGAGCTTTTGACTCTTGGTGGCTCATATGACCCAATGCTTTTCCTCTTGAAGTGTCAGCATAAATTTGTTGTGTATCTGTGCACGTTAGCTGTCAGGCAAGTTATGTGTTCCAATAACTGCAGTGACACATCATTAATAGCAACAAGATCTTTAATGAGGAGAGTAAACTGGAAAGCATCATCTAATTGGGTTGGGAAAATTGGAGGTTAAATAGTAAGAATGGTAGTAGCGCTGGTTCTACAGTCTTCTTCCAAGAGTTCACCTAACATAGTATAAATCAGTGTCTACCTTGAGCTTCCATCTGATAGCAGGGCTCCATCTTCTTTAGTGCAGCTTCCATAATCTCCACCAATGTCCTTCAAGTACTCACAGGTTTGCTCCCGACAGCAGTTCTCTCCCAGACCCCTCTCTTTTCTCTTCTTTCTCTCCTCCCCTTCCTCTTTCCTCCCGAGGAAAGATAGGTTTTCTTAAGTCAGTGTTAAAGAATGTTGGCAGTCATACTCCCTAAGAATGTTCATTACATCTCCAAACTAGCATCTCAGTAAGAAAGTTAGGCTAGAAATGTTCTTTTTGCTTGCTGGTTTTCTATGCTGAGGAGTTTTTGTTTAGGAAAGTTTTCAATAGGGCTGTGTGCTGAGAGAAAAAATTCTTCATAATTTCAAATTTCAGGGGCGGGCTTGTTTTTTTTTTTTTTTACTGTGTTTGCTTATCTTTAGGTTGGACATTACTGATTTGGGATTCAAACCCATGTGTGATTCCAGAGTTCAGAACCATTATTTTCAATGAGGAATGTACATGAGGCTTTGTGGCTGCAGTTTATAAACATAATGGCACCAGATCTGTACAAAACACAGTCTCTCTGTACTCTAAAGACCCCCCCCCCATTTCAAACAGATTGAACAAAGGGGTTTGATTTTACATACCCCCCGAAGTAGGTGACTCTGTACAGCCTCACTTCTGTCTACTGATTTCTAAAATGGAAGTGACTGACCATGACATCCTACTCTTATAGTGCCTGAAAATAAAAACTTCTTACATATCCACTAAAAACTCTGCATTTGCCATCTTTTCTTGTTGTGGTCTCTGTGTTTCTGTTCACAGAATGAAAGTGGCTTCCTTTGCATACTCCCCGTTCTTTCCTCCTATGGGGGACTTTTGGGGGGGGGGGTTAATGTGGCTATTTTTCACCCAAATGACACCAAAATTGCAGGAGTGTGAGTGCTGACTGTCCTGTAAAGACTTCCAAGTTTCAAGAAAATTGACCAAAGGGGACAAACTCTTTGAACTCCTGAACGAGGTGCCCCAAGCACTCTATTTTTCCAGCCATAGGACCTGGAAAGGACAAAAGGGCTGCACCAGCATGATGAAGGGAAAAGAGAACTGTGGTTCTCTGTGGCTTGTTTCCAAATGTGATTGGCTGGAAATGCTCTGTGCTCCTCCCTTGGAAGGATCTGATTAGAAGAGAGAAATACCATTGCTTAGGAAATCATTACAATCAAAGAAAAACAACAGTACATACTGTAGCTAGCTAGCAGTACCCAAAGATGAAAAATAACATGGATTGCTCTAGGAGGGTTTTTTCATTATCTAAGAATCTCAGATTTGTGTTACCATTCCAGAATATCATGATAATAGTCCAATCCAGGGTTTTTTGGGGGGGTTCAGAAATTTCATTATGCATATCCCTTGTGTTCAATCAAATGAGCTTCCACTCACAGGGATACAGACTCAGAGTCAGGTTTAATCCTCAGTATGAACTAGGCTTTAGTTTACACATAACCCCAATGAGGCCCAACAAACCTGGCCAATATCTCACTTGAACATCTGCACTAGAATAATTCCAAGTATCCTTTGCAATGGGCATTGGGTTTGTGGTGGACATGCGAAGTAGACATGTCTTTGTGGAAAGGGATTCCTGAAGCTAAAAAGCTGAACCACGCATGATTTTATTGAGTTTTGTGGGCTTTACCATAGTTGTTCCTTTAGAATTTTGGCTTGTACAGATTGTGCCTTTATACTAGACTCTTACTCCATGTACCAAGGGTTTATTTCATGTACATTTTATGCACACCAACTTCATTATTCTTTTAAGCAAAAGTATATTTTATGTAGGCCAGCTAACCTATGTCTCCATCCCTGCATGCCTGTTCTCTCTGCCCCAACATTTTTCAAGATATGTTGAAACCCAGCACTGAGTCCTCATCAGCACCAACAATTACAGCCTCGTTTTCAGTGGAAATGTCATTGTTATTAAGATAGTTAATTACTGATTATCTCATTGATCATCAGTCAGTATCAATTATATTTGTTATAATGCTATTTCTTGGTTTCGTGGTCTTTGTGACAGGACTGTCTGTAAATTGACAGTTGGGGATTATTAGCAGAAATAAGATATTCATCTTTTCTTCTCTCCTGGGCTAGATTTCAAAAGTACCCTTGTGATCCAACTATCTTCAGCACCGTATAGCCATGATATGTCTGACTGAATTTTAACAATGGTAAAAAGCCCAGCTGTAATTGCTTGAGTATTATTTCCCATTGGATTTCCCCCCTATACTTTGTTCTTCATTTTGCATACCTCTGGTAAAATGTGGAGAGGATAATGGAAGGCCTGGCTTCTGCTTATCATTATGTGACCATGTTATCATTTGTCCAGAAATGCAGTAGGGTTAGTGATAGAAAAATATCCCTATGACCAAATTGTAGACAGCCAGTATAATGTATTTATTTATTGAAACCATTTGTATTCTTCCTTTCCACCTAATCAGGATCTAGATGGTGGTGAATATAAAAAACATTAAAACAATTTAAAAATCAGAGCAATCCAAAATCTCTCATGCTTCCTCAGAGTTTTCTGGATGCTCCTTGCATAATGATAGGATCTTTGGGGATTGCCGGACCTTTCCTGGTCTTGGAAATACTCAGCCTTACTAGCCCAATGAGCTGGCCCTGCTTGCAAAGAAGCACTTTGCTGCCCTTGGGAACTTCTGTGCTGTGACCATGAAGCTTGTGCATTGCTGAATCAGACAAAGTCTATCCAATTCATCATTGTGTCATTTACTATGGCTAGATAGATGCCTCTGAGAAGTTTCACGTAGGGTTTGCTGTTCAAAGCCATTCCTAGCTGCTTGGCCCCAGCATTTGATACAATCAGCAAGAAATCGATACAGAAGTGGGCTGGATGTCTTCAGTATTGTAGAGCTATGGTGTGTCTGACTGAACTTTAATGTTAAAATGACAAAAAGTGTGACTGTATTGTTACTTTTTTTTTCTCGTAAGGGATTATATGAGTAGTGAAGTATTCATTCTGGAAAGAACTGCAAAAAAACCCCTAGAAACATGCAAAAACAAGTCCATAATCTGTTCCACTAATGGTCATGCAGAGGCTTCTAACAGTAAACAAGCAAACAAACAAAATGCAGCCTACAAAGGAAAAGACAACAGAAGGATCAGATTCCTTGCTGAGAGAGGGCGGAAGATTATGTCTAGGCCTCCTTTCCTGTCACTTGTTCATTGATGATTTGGAGTTGTGAGTAAGCAGTGAAGTAGCTAAGTTGGCAGATGACACGAAGTTGTTCAGGGCAGTGAAAACCAGGGAGGACTGTGAGGAGCTCCAGAGGGATCTGCCAGGCTGGACGAGTGGGCGTCAACATGACAAATGAAATTCAGTGTGGGCAAGTACAAAGTAATGCACATGGGAGCCAAAAACCCTAACTATAAATATACATTGATGGGGTCCAAACTGGCAGTAACTGATAAAAAAGGGAAATGCTATGCTGGGGGTTATTAGGAAGGGGCTGAAAACAGATCAGCCAGTATCATAATGCCCCTGTATAAATCTATGGTGCTGCCTCATTTGGAATACTGGGTACAGTTCTGGTCGCCACACCTCAGAAAAGATATTATAGCATTGGAAATGGTGCAGAAAAGGGCAACTAAAATGATTAATGGGATGGAACACCTTCCCTATGAAGAAAGGTTAAAGAGGTTTGGGCTCTTTAGCTTGGAGAAATTATGATTGAGGGGAGACATGATAGAGGTTTACAGAATTATGCATGGGATTGAGAAGGCAGAGAAAAAAGTACTTTTCTCCCTTTCTCAGAATACAAGAACTCGTGAGCACTCAATGAAATTAATGAGCGGTAGGTCGGAAAGATAAAAGGAAGTACTTCTTCACCCAAAGAGTAATTAGCATGTGGAATTCACTGCTGCAGGAAGTGGTAGCAGCTGTAAGCATAGACAGCTTCATGGCGGGATTGAATAAACATATGGAGCAGAAGTCCAGCAGTGGCTTTTAGTATAGATGGAAAGTATAGATGGAACACTCTGTCTGGGAAAAGTATAGATGGAACACTCTGTCTGGGAAAAGTATAGATGGAACACTCTGTCCGGGGGAGTGATACTCTGTATTCTTGCTGCTTGGGTGGGGGGTAACAGTGGGAGGGCTTCTTAAGTTCTGGCCCCACTGGTGGACCTTCTGATGGCACCTGGGTTTTGGCCACTCTGTGACATGGAGTGTTTGATTGGATGGCCCATTGGCCTAATCCAACATGGCTTCTCTTATGTTCTTAGAGAATGTTCAAGGAGGATAACAATTTTTTAAAAAAACACAAAGCCATAGCAGATTAATAACATGAAAATCTCAGTGACAATGTTTCAAATATCAAAAGGATCTTGATTAAAAATGGCTTTTACCATAGAGTTTGCCCAAATACCAGAGCATTGCCTGGCAGTTTCTGGCATGATGATGTCATTTCCTGTGTGACACCAGCAATGTAACCTGGATTTTCTTCTTTCACCTGGGAAGTCCCGCTCTGGCCAGCTGATTAGAGACTGGGGGGCAGGGCCTGGCAGCACGGGACCTCTGCCTCCACTGGGGGGGGGGTGTCTGGCAACCCTATGTTTATGAATGATTTTCTGAAGGCAATGAGGAGGAGATCTTTGCTGGTATTCAGAAAAGCCTGTACATTTGTGTTATTTAGAAGGGCTTTAAAGCTAAGCTGAGGCTGATAAGGCAACTGAAATTGGTGACCACTGATGTCTCTCTTTGGATTGTACTGTGTTTTTAGATTGTGTTTCATTTTGATTGTTACATACCATTTTGATTGTACATACATACAGACTTCTTGTGTTCCATTTTGGGTCCTTTGTAGGATAAACATATTTCAATCATAAATAGATTTCAAGGCATCTGCAACAAGCGTTTGGACAATAGACTCTACAGTCTACCGCCAGAACTCTTTGTTTTTCTGGATTTTGTGGCAACCTGAGTAAAGAATTTTACATTGTGAAAAAGCACATCCTCTTCAGGGGTCCATTGGAGTGGGAGTGCACAGGAGCGCAGCTCCGGGAGTGAGAAGCCCAGGGGGCGGGCACATGACCAAGCCCCGCCCCCTCCTCAGCTTCCCCGAGCAGTGCAGAGGCGCAGCGCCCTGGGGAAAGCTCTGCTAGGGTCTTTATTGTTTTTAATGTTTTGTTTTAATATTGATAATTTTATCATTGTTCCTTTTATGACTGTGTGCTGCTTTTCCAGAGACTTAAGGTGGCATATAAATTTTCTAAGTATACCATTTTATATCTGGGCACATGGCACATAAGTACTGGAAAAATTTCACCAACCCTTCAGCAGCTTCCACCACATCAGTTTGGTGTAGTGGTCAGGAGTTGAACTGTAATCTGGGAGAACCGGGTTTGATTCCCCACTCCTCCACATGCAGCCGCTGGTGTGACCTTGGGCCAGTCACAAGTTCTCTCAGAGCTGTTCTCTCATGAGCAGTTCTCAAAAGACCTCTCTCAGCCCTACCTCCTTCACAGGGTGTCTTGTTGTGGGGAAGGGAAGGGAAAGGGATGGGTGGTGCACATGTCCTGGGTATCTCAAGTCTAATTGAAACCTAGTGGTTTCAAGGGAGCAGGAAGAGAATGAGGGTGTGTTCTTTACCCTTATTTTTATTGCACAAAGTATTGGATGGGGAAGGGAATGGAGGAAGAGCAGGTCAGTTTCACTCACCTGTGGAGTGGAGCCTGAGGGGTGGGTGTTGTCTTCTGACACACTTCTGGCATGTTAGGGGGTGTGGCATATGCAAATGAGTTATGCAAATGAGTTATGCTAATGAGCTCCTGCACCTCTTTTTCTACGAAATGACCCCTGATCCTCTTAGTGGTAAAGCAACCTCGTGGTACAAGTTTCCATGGATCCAAAAGTCAATCCAACACTGACGGTTTGGGGAATATGTAAATCTAGTTGGTACTTTTTCTTGTTTCCTAGAAAACACACTTTTTTACTACTTGTGTTTCACAGACTTCTGCATTTTGGACTAGAAATATCAGTTCCCAATATCATATTTCCCAGCATTTTAAGCATTGGTTAGTGTTAGCAGTTTGTATGATCCATTGTATGATTAACAAACTGAGAATCTATCTTCCTCTGTTATCAAAGCAAGAAACTTCATATTATACCAGACAAATAGCCTCATTTGTAGTGTAATCTATGTGCATGCGCCAGCTGGTATGTACAGCTAGAAAATGGGCTTGTTATTGAAGGTTTTGTGGCTAGAAATTGGCATCTTCAAACACAGTTATATTTTATGAATTATTTTTTCCCCTCACTACAATTTATCTGATAGTCCAGGCAATTGTCATCTTTGGTGCTGATTTAATACATTGCTTTCTCATTCTCACTCATCTTTCATTTCTCCAGACTGCATGAAGACCAGTATCAGCAGCATGAAGAAATAGAAGGGCAGAGCAAGAGGCAGCTCCACAAACTGCTTTGCACAAATTGAAAGTGACAAAGAACAATAAAAGGATAGTCTTATTAGTTATCATGTTATTTGGAACAGAGGCTGATTTTACTTTTTAAGGAAATGGTTACAGGAAGGACCATTTACATGAAGCATTGTATAAGTGGTTATAAGGTGGTATAAGGGGTTATAAGTGGTATAAGGGGTTATTAGGAAGGGAATAGAAAACAAATCAGCCAGTATCATAATGCCCCTGTATAAATCGATGGTGCAACCTCATTTGGAGTACTGTGTACAGTTCTGGTCGCCACACCTCAGAAAAGGTATTATAGCATTGGTAAAAGTGCAGAAAAGGGCAACTAAAATGATAAAAGGGTTGGAACACTTTTCCTATGAAGAAAGATTGAAGCGCTTGGGGCTCTTTTGCTTGGAGAAATGATGGCTAAGGGGTGACATGATCAAGGTTTATAAGATTATACATGGGATAGAGCAGGTAGAGAAAGAAGTCCTTTTCTCTCTTTCTCACAATACAAGAACTCGTGGGCACTCCATGAAATTGCTGAGCAGTCGGGTTAGAACAGATCAAAGGAAGTACTTCTTCGCCCAAAGAGTGATTAACATGTGGAATTCACTGCCACAGGAGGTGATCGTGGCTACAAGCATGGACGGCTTCAAGAGGGAATTAGATAAACATATGGAGCAGAGGTCCACCAGTGGCTATTAGCCACAAAGTATAGATAGGAACTCTCAGTCTGGGGCAAGCGATGCTCTGTATTCTTGGTGTGTGTGGGGGGGGGCAACAGTAAGAGGGATTCCTGCTCCACTGCTGGACCTTCTGAGGGCACCTGGTGTTTTTGGCCACTGTGTAACAGAGTGTTGGACTGGATGGGCCATTGGCCTGATCCAGCATTGGCTTCTCTTATGTTCTTAAGTGTACATAACATATTATACATATGTACAGTTTGTTTGAATACATGTTTATGGTGATTTTGAACCCAGGACCTTGGTAAATTCATGGCTCAGATAGCACTATTGAATACTGAATATGGTTAAATCCATATGTGTATAGGATCCCAGGCCATGGCTGTCATGCACCAGGGTCCAGTCGGACTGAAGTCCCTTCCCTTGGCCTCAGACCAGTGCTGCCCCAAGGGCTTTCCATGCCTTCAGCAGGCCTGTCCAAGCGCCTCCCTTGCCAGATAGCCTGGGGCTCCCCCCACCCCCAAGCCACCAATAAACCCAGGCAGCTTGGGGTTCACTTGGCCACTGATGGGGTGGGAGAAAGTGGGGGGAGGGGACTGCATCTGAAACTCTATGATGAATGCTTCTAGATTGTTGCCCTTCATAAGTCCCTCTCCATTTTCTCCCGCTGCATTGGCAGCCAACTGGGGCAGCAGCACTGAAGCCAGAGGTGGGCAATAGCAACTGAGAATATAAAGAGGAAATTACTGTGTATGTTATGTTACCACTCCTGTTTATACAAAGGACATAAACCACTGCTAAGTATGTTAAACCACAAGTGTTATCTTGTGTATTCGTGAAGTCATACAATGTAAGTTCTAGTAACCAGATTCTCAAATATACAAGAACAATATTTGTCACATTATTTTCAGAACTTACACAGAAATAACATTACAGATGTCCATGTAGAGGCACTGGATCTGAAATTTACAATTTATAGTGTGAGGTCATTTACAAGATTTCCAAAGTCCTTGTCCACAATATTTATAATAATGAGTTGAACTTGCCATTGCCTTCAATTGCCATTGGCCAGCCTAACTCTGCTTATAACTGCAATGTGCAGGGCTGTTGAGAGAGGGGGCTAATTCCAATGGCTCTTTTATTGAGGGCACTGAATGAGGACTTAGGGATAGTCCCGATCTCTTGGGCTAACATATATGTGCCAACATTGTTGTGAAAATAAAACGGGGAACCATGTCCAGTGGCCAGAGCCCTTTGGAAGAATGGTGAAATGTAAACATGAGGAATGAAATGGGGGCAAGCATATGGTGAGCAAAGAGAGAAGCAGTTCTTAGGTTATTCATGCTAGTAGCAAGTCATGTGATTTGTTTCCATATGATATTCAGGTTGTGTGAGGATGGCACACATGTAGAGGTCCAAGGGGATCTTTGTCTGGGGGCCCATGGTGCCTCTTGGTGGCACAGGAAACACCTACAAAGAGGTTGTGTCTTGTCCTCTTATTCCAGCTGTTTCTTAAGAATTAAAAGACTCTCATCACACTGTGCCTGTGCGGCACCAAAGTGGAGAAGACTTGCACATGCGAATGGACCATAGGTTTGCCAACCTCCAGATGAGGCCTGGAGATTTGCTATTACAACTGATCTCCAGACAACAGAGATTATTTCCCCTGGAGAAAATGGCTGCTTTGGAAGGTGGGCTCTATGGCATGGTGCCCTGCTGAGCTCCCCCTCCCCAAACTCCCCCCTCCCCAGGCTCCACCTCCAAAATCTCTAGGTACTTCCCTACCCAGAACTGACAACCCTTGCCATCACAGAGGAAATTAACATATTATCTCACACCACTTCCGATGCTAATACTTTCCAGGGGGACCAGTCCACATACTTTCCTGCAAGAGCGGAGTTAATAAAGTGATATATACAAGTGTGTGTGAACCAGGATTGTGAATGGTTGCAGAATGTTAGTTTTAAGAAGGGAAGTTTAATTGATTTGTAACAAATTCTCAACTCCCAGATCTGCTCCCTGTACCAGTTCTTGGCAGTGATATCTTATTTCCATTTCTTAACGCGTGCTTGCTCAGGAATAAAAGGGATGAATGATGAAGAAGCCGGCCTTACCAAGAGTGGGCTGTATAAAAAGGAAAAAGAACCAACCGTTTCTTCCACTCATGCTGTTTTATGAATATTAAATGGCTGATGATTCTTATTCTTCACTTTGTGACACAGACATTGATTGTTTCCTGTGCGATTCTTCTTCTTTGTTTTCAAAGTTCTCGTCTGGCTGGGTTGGAGTGTCCATTAGACTGAATATGCTATAGAATGGGAGGGCAGCTTAACTGGTGTGTAACTGTGCAGGATCAATTCTGCATGCAGCACAGGGAGGATGCTAGAGAAGAATGCAGAGGGGAAGCAAAGAAAGGATTAAATCAGTTCTGGAGAGTGCCCAGACCCTCTCACAAAGCAGGGAAAATATGTAAAACACTTTCCAGAGGCTGCAGTTTTGTCCTAGGTTGCCTGCCCCTGCTTTCAATGACACTTTGCAAAAGGGCAGCATAATGGGAAATGATGGTTTACTATTATTTCCCATTTCTCTGTACTTGGGGACAGGGACCATGCTAAGCAGAGAGCATCTTCACTTGACACCAGGGACCAGCTCTCCTTCCTATTTTGAACAGATTCAAAAAGTACACAAATGTAAATGGTAAAATGCACATCCAGTGCTGCCAGTTGTGGATAAGGCTTGTGAGTTATTAGCCTGTTCTCCGCAATAAACACAGGACCCAACCCTTTTCCAGTTGCCACTTCCATTAATTTTTTTTGCCGGGGGGGGGGGGGGGAGGGATACATCTGTTTTAATGCATATGTGCTATTCACCATTAGTCACTCTGGGGTATGTAATCCACTATTGGGTACCTTTTTTTGTATCAAAAAGGAAATACATAAGCTGATGTTTATCCAGGGCTTGTTGACGAAATTTTACTGTTCCAAGTAATACTGTCTGATTGAAGGAATGAACCACAGGCTCCCTCATAGAGGGGGGTACAGCTCTTGACTGCCCCATTATCTTGTGATATTGCAATGGATCCTAAGACATGTCCTTTGGCTTGCGCTTGTCTTTACTGGTGCTCTTAAAATATATGCAGTCAAGCCACCCATGAGTTTATTTTAGAATTAATCAGAGCCTTCTAAAAATTGGATACAGGCCAGTGCTGAAGGTATACATTTCAGCAGGGAAGCCATGATCAACTGTGGTGTCCCGTCATCCTCCAAAAGGTTGAATCTAGGAGATTTTCAGCACTTTTTATCCTTGCTACCAGAAATGTGACCCCTTCAGCTATTTCCGCTACTGTTGACAAGAGAGCTAGCTCACAAGGTTTCAGTGCCTGAAGTGGGGGGGGGGGGATCCAAATAGTAGCCTGTTCTACAGGAAAAAACGATAATAAATACAGTAGCTAGACTGTTGACAGAACAGCGTTATTGGAATAGAGCTCACAATCATTAGAAATGCTCCACTGGCTTCTGGGCCCAAATTGTGCCGCATAATTCAAACTGCCGGCTTTAAAACTCCATCTTGCTTGGGATGAAAGTATCTGCTGCAGGAATGTACAGTCAGAAATGTACTAGTCAAGATCCAATCTGAACCTTAAGGTACTTGAAATCCATTGAAATAAACTGGCAGAAGTATTGTTCATTTCTGTATTGAAGTGCAGCCAGTATATGATCTGGGTGATCACAGATGGTGGTGGTGATAGAAAGGGCTGTCAAGTCACAGCTGACTTGCGGCAACCTCATGGAGTTTTCAAGGCAAGAGACGCTCAGGGGTGGTTTGCCATTGCCTGCCACTGTGTCACAACCCTGGTATTCCTTGGTGGTCTCCCATCCAAATACTTGCCAGGACTGACCCTGCTTAGCTGCCAAGATCTGATGAGATTGGGCTATCCTGGGCTATCCAGGTCAGGCCATGACAATTCGTGCTAGTAGCAAATCTTTCATTGCCTGAATCCCACACAGCTGGCCACTGGGGAAAGGCCAGAGTGGCCCACAAGCAGTGTTCCCTCTAAGCTGGGTTAGTGGGAGCTAGTTCACAATTTTTTAGCCTCTGGCTCAGGAAGGATGGCTCCAGAGCAAACTAATTTATGCAGTAGCCAAATTGCTCACTCACAACTGTAATGCCCAGTAGCTCACAAAGTAGAATTTTTGCTCATAAGACTCCACAGCTTAGAGGGAGCATTGCCCACAAGGGCCAGTAGTACACCATGTTATGAACTCTGCTTTCTCTTGGCAAAACTTCTTTCCTGTCAGAAAGAAGAGCTTACAACTCTCTGACATTCCAAATCCACTAGCATGAAGAGGTCTATTTAAAGAGACAGGAAAACAAAGGCAGACTTGAAAATGGGACATCTAAAAGGAATGGTTTGATTTACCAAGCCCACAAGCCATATCAAACAAAAACCTGCCATGAACTTTCAAAGCAGAGCCTTCTTGTACTGTAGCAGTGGGTACAAATAAGTACATGTTGTAATGCAGATCAAAGATGAGATGCACTTCAGCAGCAACGCTGAAGAACAATGTCAGAGGTTTTATTGGGTGTGCGTTAATAAATTTGTGTGGAGCCTTGCAAAGTGCATTTTTTATTGCTGTCTCTAGTGACAGGACTTTCAGTTAAAGCTTCCAGATTGCTTACAGGAAGGCTCACTGCATAGCACTGTACTGTAACAACATGGATCAGATAGAAGCTTGGGGTAAAAGGTTACAGACTGTAGGCTATACCACTGTGTATAGATGGTACTATCTGTTGCTGTAGGTGGCATGGTATAGCCCCATCTGGTCCGATCTTGGAAGCTAGGCAGGGTTGGTATTTGGCTGGGAGGGCACCAAGGAGGGCTCTGCAGAGGAAGGCAATGACAAACCACTTCTGCTTCTCACTTGCCTTGAAAGCCCCTTGCTGGGGTCACCATCAGTTGGCTGTAATTTGACAGCACTTTACACATACACATCTGTTGCGGTAAGTAGTTCCTACTATGCAATTTTTGCTTTTGTTAAATGTGTCATGTCAATACTCAGGCTGTGCTTTGCCTCTGGTTGGTTTCCAGATCTCTACAAGTGAACTCCTACTGCATTGTCTGTTGGATGTTCCACTCTGGTGAATGTATTGATTAATTCTGTGTAATCTGCCTTGAGAGCCAGTTTGGTGTAGTGGTTAGGAGCGCGGACTCTAATCTGAGAGAACCGGGTTTGATCCCCCACTCCTCCAACTTGCAGCTGCTGGGTGACCTTGGGCAAGCCACAGTTCCCTCAGAGCTGTTCTCTCAGGAGCAGTTCTTGAAAGAGCTCTCTCAGTCCCACCTACCTCACAGGGTGTCTGTTGTGGCGAGAGGATGGGAAGGAGATTGTAAACTGCTCTGAGACTCCGAATGAAGGGCGGGGTATAAGTCCAGTCTCTTCTCTCTCTTCTTCTTGAGTCCCAGTGAGAAAGGCAGAATGTAAATAACATAAATAAATAAAATAAAAAATAAATCATGTGCTAGGAAAACCTTTGCCTTTGCCTCCCAGAGATGGCAAATCATTAGGGTGAAAGCTGCCCTCTAAGCCACCAAGCCTGACTGAGATGTAGTCGGAAGGTGATGGTGCCTGTGATCACTGGTGCTGATGTACCTAGAGCAGTGGGCTGATTCCACTATGAATCAGCTATGAGATGGGCCACTTCTGTGTGCAGAAGTCCCTGCTCCCTTATTTTGAAATGCTTTCTGCTTTAAGAACACAAGAAGACCCCTGCTGGATCAGACCAATGAGCCATCTAGTCTAGCATCTTGTCTCACACAGTGGCCAGCCAGTTCCTCTGGAGGGCCAACAACAGGACATAGAGGCTGAGACCTTCCCCTGATGTTGCCTCTTGGATCTGGGATTCAGAGGTTTAGTGGGCTGAATGTGGAGGTTCTCCTCAGTCACCAAGGCTAGTCCGTTAATCTATTTAATCCCCTTTTAAAGCTGTTTATTCCTGTGGCCATCACTACATCATCTGGCAGCAAATTCTACATTTTAATTACTGTGCTCAACTCAGGCTCATGGGTCCACTTGCTCTGATCCAGATATGCCAGTCATAGTATCTGCACTACAAATTGGCCAGGAGTTAAGAGCAAAGAGGGCCGAGGATGCTCCGTTCTCAAGGATGCTCTGCTCACACAGTGATCAGAGGATGAAAGTGTATTTTGTTATACAATCTAACCCTGAGATAAGGTACTTCTAGCTAGTTCAAGCGCTTCATGGCTATGGAACACAGGTGTATACAGTGATATGCATTTATGCATTACACACATCACATATATACAAAATCCAAGTTAACAGATGACATCTGTTGCAGAGATCTCAAAAAGAGACATCACATTCAATTATGGGATATGGTTCTTTTTTGCAACTTACAGGTGAAACTCTGGCTAAACTTTTATTTTTTGCTACATCTTAATTAAAATTTGGCAAGGCTTCCAAGGGCCAGATAAAATAGCTTTGGAAGCCAGATGTGGCCCCAGGGCCCACAGTTTACCATCCCAGAGTCAAAGTAAATATAGCTGCTATTCTATTGTTAGCAACTGTAATTTTCAATTCTATTCCAAGCCATAAGAGCTTGGATAATCTCCAGGGAAACTTTTCAGCTCTGCAGTGAGAGAAAATACATTTGAAAAAAAATCAGATACAGCTGCTAAATAATCTTAATTATTTACTTGCAAAAGACATAGGGGATTTGAAGCCTCAGTTATAATTCAATAGCGTGGCTGCTACCAAACTTTTCAATCTAGCAAAAACACCCAATCCTTAACACTTCAAATGGCAACAGTACTACAGTGCTAACACTGCCTAACGTAAGACTAGAATCCTACCAGTTTCCAGAATGAGTTGGTCAGTTCTAACTATATGTGCAACAATTAGGCCAGAAGGAGTTCAAGAACAATTTTAGAAGGGGAGAAGAACAAAAGTAAAATAGAATTGATAGCTAGGAACATAGATTTATTTTATTTACTTCATTTATACCCTACTTTTCTCCACAATGGGGACCTAAAGTGGTTGACAACATTTGCCCTTTCTCCATTTGGTCCTCACAACAACCATTATGAGGCAGGTTAGGTTGAGAGTCTATGACTTGCCCATGGTCACTCATCAAGGTTCCATGGCAGAGTGGGGCTTTGAACCCTGGACTCTCAGAACTCAGTTCACTCCTTTAACCACTACACCATGCAATGTCTTCCCAAGATATGACCCATCTTTTATCCCCCTCTAAAGTATAGTCTCCTCTTCTGGCTTTTGTCACCTAATTGGGGTGAGCTGTTGATATCCTCCAGTACATGCTTCTAACCAACCTAGAGTTATGTCTTCTAACTATTTTTTAGCCCACAATGTTCTGCACAAATCTTCTTCACCCCTTCCCTATATCTTGTTCATGTGGCAAATACATGATCAGCAGGACTTCCATTGACTGGAAACCTGCTCTCTTCCAGTCTATATATCTCCCAAACTCCTTATACAGGAGATGGTTCAGTCAATTCCTGGCAAATTCTTCTTTTGGTTATATAGCCTCATTTTATTTATTTATTTATTTATTCCATTTCTATACCGCCCTCCCTGCAAACAGGCTCAGGGCGGCTTACACTGGGCAGTACAAGTACCTTAAAACTACATAAAAACATTTAAAACATTTCAAGATTTAGTTACCAATCAACTGGTGTTCTTCAGGATGGCTACAGCCTGGACCTCTTTACTGACCAGCTGGGGACTTTCCATGACCCACGACACTTGTCATGCTTTTCCAGCAGCACCAAGATGTCAGAGAGAATATATATACCCAGCCAATAATCTCAGGTCCCAGCCTGTAAACTGAAGAGCTCTTTGATCCCTGTCCTTTGGCTTGCGTTTGAGGGTTCACAGCTCTGACCCCCCACCCAGGCTAAATATCAGCAGAAAGAGAACAAAAGTCAGCCTAAATGGACCTCAGATGCTGCTGGCTTACCATCACCAAACTACTAGAACCTTCCTTGTTTCCCCTCTTTGCCAGCCTAATTAGCCACCTGACATCCACTAAGTGAAAACTCCAAGGACTGAATTCCGGCCTTGTGCAGTTAAAACATGTGCTCTGCTGTTCAGCTAAGGCAGGGGTCCCAAACCTTGTTGAACCTGTGGGTGCTTCTGGAATTTTGATAATAGATGGTGGGCTGTGCAATCAAATGGCTAGCATGGGTGGGGAACCAATCACAAAATGGCTGTCACGAGGACTGGGTCCAATCATAAAAGATTTGTAGGTTCCATGCAAAGCATGCTGTTGTGATGGAGGCAGATATTTCAGAATTGGTGCTGCCTGCAGATGCAAGCATGAAACCTCCTGGACTCTTATGAAGCACCTCCTGTTCCACTGCAGGGTGGGTATGATTGGGAGGATGGTGACAAGAGAGGATGAAGTTGGGGACTACGTAATAATACTTCCAGGTGATGCTCTAGGAATTTCCCCTAATCTCTCTGGTAAAGACCATAGATACTACAGGAAATTCCTACAGCATCACCGTGAAGGCCATTTTTCTTCTGCTGCTCAATTTCTCAGTTTCTACAGAATGAAAGATTGGGGCTGGAGAGGGGGAATTTCCCACTCGGCTCGTGCAATTGGGCAGCCTAGTGAAGCGGCAGAAAGCCAGACTGGATTTTTGCTTTGGGGAAGGAACAAGTGAGCAGGTGCCATAGTGCCTACAGGCACTGCTTTGGGGATCACTGATGCTAAGGCAACTCCTACTGAGTGCACCTAGGAGGAAGATTAGGTATGATTCAGCACCGCATCAGTTAATCTGACTTTAAGTAAGCTGTTCTCTTTATTTCAGTTTAATGTATCTGGGTTTAGGGGAACTCCCTATGGCCAAGTCTGAGAATCCTTTGATTTGAAATGTCATCCGCAGTGTATTTCAAATGGACCTTCAGCATCAGGTGTGTCTTATCTCCCTTAGCAAGGCACTGGTGTAAGCATTTCTCACTCCTTGTAGGATTTTTTACTCCTTCCAGTTCTGAGCTCTGACTCCTAGGTGGTATAAGTGGGATTAAAATGGTCTCCGTCCTAACAATTTAGGCCAAAGCCGAGATATTTACAAGCTGCCTGAACTACTATTTTCTGTGTTTGCCTGCAGCTGGAGACAACATGCTGAAAACTTCTAAAAATGTTTATGGGGAAATAACACTGCATTTTGTCATGGAGGAAGTAACAGCATACAATAAAACCCAAACAGGAAGATAGTTTGTGTGACAAACGACTGTGCAAGGAGCTAATAACCCATAAACCTTGGCCTGCATTATATAAGAGTTTATCCCTGCTCCCTCTTTCATTGCCTTACCATTATAGCAGCAGGTACATTAAAAAAACACACCCTTAGGCTTTATTTATTGGTTGGTGAAAACTGGCACAATTTCAATATGCCCTTCAGCACTTCAGAATAGCTTTAATACCTTGCTGTCTTTAGATAAAGCCTAACAGGGTTTTAAATGGGAACTCTTTACCGCTTGTCTGCCAGTTCTACTGTTGTCCTTGGGACTTATCTACAAAGAATAGAAATGTTCAGTAAATTTATTGATCCGATCTTCATTCTAGGACAAGCACATTATACTTATAAATAAGATGGATCAATGAGAATTACCAGACATGCCCCATAAGTCAGCTCTGTGTTTTAGATACAGAGGTGGAAAGACTGGATATGAATGGTAGCCCAGTCCTCCTCTTTAAATAGCACCAGAGTTGCGATTGTATCATTCATGCAAAATCACTTCTAAATGAACCAATGGGTTCTGTACCACCTTATACATCAATATGATTTGTTATGTATGCAACCACTGGAAGAATATGTGGGGTACACCAGTCTCCTGAGTGTGCATGAGATTTTGCTACATGGGGGCAGCTGCATTGGAGTTCTCAGAACCAATATTGGAGGTAGCTACTAAGGCTGAAGACAGACTGGCAATCTGGAGCGGGAGAGCTCCGCTTGTGAAGCGGGGGAAGGGAGCTCGTTCCAACAGCCACAGCTGTTCCCCGCTCCCTTATGTGCTTACCCGCTTTCCAGCCGCTTCCCTTCCGCATTAGA
Source organism: Lepidodactylus listeri (assembly GCA_029233225.1). NCBI lineage: Eukaryota > Metazoa > Chordata > Lepidosauria > Squamata > Gekkonidae > Lepidodactylus > Lepidodactylus listeri. The sequence continues at coordinate 29,777,182 of JARCFY010000009.1, forward strand.
AGGACACCGGGAGAAACCGGTGTCCAGAGGCTGTCTGCCGCTTGCCTCCTGCTTCGGTGCAGTGTGAACTGGAAGAAGAGGGAGGCAGGTGGAGGTGGCGGTGTGAATGCACCATCATGGAGATATGCGCATGAACGCATGAGCACTCATACACCCATATGCACCCATGCCCCAATACAGGAAGTGGGGAGATTTTAAATTTTAAATTTCTAGACTGCTGATATATGAACACTCCGGTCCAGTATGCTAACACAGGAGTCTGGCCAGTGTGAACGGCCAGCCCCGGAGCAGTTTCCCCCCGCAACTTTCAGCCCCGCTTTCCTCCCGCTCCAGATTGCCAGTCTGTCTTCAGCCTTAGTATGCTTTACGGCATTACGAAAATCAAGATGGCAACAGTTACACTCTTGCAAATGGCTCAGTTAAGTCTGGCTGGACATGGAAAAATGATGCAAGTTCCTGGGAAGTTTTTCATGATGAACCAAATGCCAGTGTCTGCCAGCTTTCAGATCTTGTGAGTTTTACTTCTGCAGAGGTGGGCTGGACATTGATGACAACTAAATGATAATGTATAACTTGCCCCGTGTCCTGTGGGTGTGTATAGTCCCCTCCCCTTGTTGGACAAGATGTGCTTCTGTGAAGGAAGCCCCCAGGACTCCCTATTTTGATAACCAGAAGCTTTCATCCTTCCAGACATCAAAGATAAATGTGTGGTATAATGATCATCCATATCTACCCATAAGCTTTTTTTGGAAGTAAAAATATGTCCCTACCACTTTGTGAGAATGGACTGTGACTCAGTGGTGGGCACTGGCTTTGCATGCAGAAGGTCCCAGGTTCAGTCCTTGGCATCTCCAGCACAACAATAGTGATGTGAAAAACCTCTGTCAGAGACTCTAGAGAGCTTCTGCTGATCAATGCTCTGACTCAGAATAAGGCAGCTAAAGTGAGGAATTGCACCTCAGTGAGAGGCCCTGATTTGCATGTAGAAGCCCCAGGTTCAATCTGCAGTTAAAAGCATCAGATGGTAGGCAATGTCAACACATCTTCCTAAAATCCTGGAAGAAGAAGAAAAAGGAGATATTGGATTTATACTGCACCCTTCATTTGGAGTCTCAGAGCAGCTTACAATCTTCTTCCCTTCCTCTCTTCACAACAGACACCCTGTGAGGTAGGTGGGGCTGAGAACACTCTTTTGAGAAGTGCTCTTGAGAGAACAGCTCTGAGAGAACTGTGACTGGCCCAAGGTCACCCAGGAGCTGCATGTGAAGGAGTGGGGAATCTGCCGCTCTTAACCACTACACCAAATTGTCCTTGATAGACCAATGGTATAACTCAAAAAAATGGCAGCTTCATGTATTTATTTCCCTGTTCTTTATGGTAGCTTTTTCCCACAGTATTTTATCTGCTCAGCAAACATGACAATGTATTTTAAAGAGCTGAAAGCTGTGCTTATAAACCAGTAAACAAGATTACCTCACACAGTGTGCAAGCTTTTAAAAGATGCAGATGTTACCCAGTTTAGCAATGCTACTTTAGGAGGAGAAGCTGCCTTGCTGACAGCCCTGTAATGAAGCAAAGAACCTTCCTTGTTATCTTCTGCTGCTCACATTGTCATCAGCACATCAGAACTTTAAATCTTTTTTTAAAAAAATACTCTTGAATCCCGAGAGAGAACCATATTCAATTATACAATCAAGATGGTTCTTTGCTTTTGTTTGTCAGACAAGAGACAGGTGAGGCAAATCAAGTTAATCAAGAAGCTCAGTTTGATTGTTACTGATGGATTAAATGTACGTGCTGTCTCAACATTCTGGCTTGTTTGTAAGGTGCACTCAATATTTCTGATTCCCAGCATCGCTGGGGTGAGGCGGGAGGAGGGTCTGTACTCCAAAAATGTTCCTGTTTGGCAAATGTCTGGATTTTGCACTGTGCCAGTGGTGTTCTATTCATTCCATTCCTGTCCTGCCACTGGGGCTGGGGACTTGCCCGCTGTCCTGTGGGTGGGTGTATTCCCTTCCTCTTGTTGTACAAGATGTGCTTCTGTGAAGAAAGCCCCCAGATGTCCCTTCTTTGCATAGTACTTCATAGCACTTTGGTAAGTAAAGTACAAAGGGACCGTTTCTTGAGGGAAATCTGTGGAAACCAAAGAGCTGTATTCCACAGGTCTGATGTACAACCAGAGCTTTGTTGCGATTTAGTTTTGGACTCAGGACCAGGGTGTAAACTTGAAGTGAGTGGAAGTCTCTGTCAGTCCCTGGCTCCTCCCCTAATCTCTCCCCTCCCTGCTTTGCTGATGTTTTCTCATTGAGAAGTTTCCTTCCGATGTGGAGCTGTCAAACCATTGTGCGTTCCCATCACTTCCCCCCGCCTTATGCTATTGTTGCACTCAAAACCATGTTCTTATTTTATAATGTCATGATGTCCTTAATAGAGTTTTTCAGAAGCTTTTATTTAGAGGACAGCTGCCTTGTCTCAGAGAGTCTGGAACAATTCAGAGGGGCATTGCTGGCACTCCCCGAAGGCAGCCAAGTGTCAGCTTAGCCTCCACTTCTCGCAGTTTGCTATGGAAGAAGCTAAATGCCCTGGTTCTCTACTGATAGAGGTCCTTGTTTCCATATTAATGGGAAAAGCAAGCACTTTTCAGTGACATTCTGATGCTCAAAGGGTTTGTCATAAAAACCAGTTCTTCGGTTTTGTGCCTCTTATCAGTACCATCAAGCATGGAGACTTTATAGATGCTCAACCTGGGCCAACCCAGCTCTTGTATCCCAATGGAAGGTATCCTGGAGTCTCATGTAGCCTGCAGGAGCCTCTGTCAACACAGTGAATCTGTACAGATAAACTGTGTTCAAGAAAAATAAGGCCAAACTCTGTGCGTGATTACTTGGAAGTAACCCCCCTCCCCCCTTCAATTGGGTTTACTCTAGAGGCCTTTCCAAGATTCCACCCCAAATCTGCAAGAATTTCCCAACCGGAAGCTGGTAACCCTACAATAGTCCTTTATCAATCCAGTGTCCAATGTGTAGATAGGGTTGATAGCTCTGACTTGGAGAATTCCTGGAGATTTGTGGGTGGTACCTGGAGAGGGTGGGGTTGGGGGAGGGGAGGAAACTCAGTAGGGATGTGATGCCATGGAGTCCACCCTCCAAAGCTGCCATTTCCTCAAGGAGGCCTGATCTCTTTAGTCTGGAGATCAGTTGTCATTATAGGAGAAATCCAGGCACAACTGGAGGTTGGCAACTTTATGTGTAGGTTTAAGATAGTGGTTCCATCAAAGAGTTCCATCTTGGACGCAAAACTTCTGAAGACCTAGAAGATTCTGAGGCTGTGAGATTTCTGGGCAGATCATGTAGAGTGTTGAATCACACTGGGGGAATTGAAGGAACTTAAACTTTTTCCTTTGGCTGTGTTTCTTGGCTTCTGATTGGCCTCTGTAGCAGTGCTCACTTCTATGAAGTTCAAAACATGTGTTTGTCTACCTGCTAGGGAGCAAGTTGCTGGAAAGAGCTGAGGGCCTGCCATTCCTGCTGCTTCTTCAGTCTAAATTTACTTGCAAAACTTCTGGAATTTTGGAGGATGAAAGAGCCACTGGATGGCAGTTTGGAAGAGAGGAATTGAGTGTGGGTGGGGGAAAGGTCAAGCTCTCTCATTTTTCCAGGTATTTAAAGTGGCCCCATGGTATAGTGGTTACAGTATTAGACTGGTCTTTAAGAGACTTGGGTTCTGGTCCTCTGTATTACCATGATGCTTTCTGGATGCATTTCAGACAGTAACATTCTCAGCATAATCTACCTGTCAGGGTTGTGACTTATGAAGATGAAAAAGGGAAGGAAAAATGATAAATGCCAGCTGGAGCAGCTTGGAGAAATGGTGAGATAAAAATGTACTAGATATAGAGCTAGAAGATTAGATGTTATAGAACAAACTCTTGATTTGTACTAATCTTTCCCCTTTGGAAGCCTGCCTGCTCTTTTTCAATGGCTTGAAGTTAACTGGCCCACAATTAAAGTTTACTAACAGGTTTTAGACGCCACATTAAGCAGGTTAATAGGTCTGCAATTCTTGTGATTGTAAATTGGCACTTGTGGTCTGGTCCGACAGCTATTGGCAATAATCCATCCTATTACTGTTTTTTTAAAAAGTATCAAGACTGGAACGGCCAATGAAGACTCAAATTAAATGCTAAGGAGAAGACATGGCTTCATTGATCTCCGTCAGTTTCCCTGCCCCCATTTCCCCCTCTATATTTCTCAACTTGCCATGAATTACTTGGCTCAGGTGGCTAATGACCACTGAGACAAGTACTGACACAGGAAAATCTGCAATGAAAACATATTCTGAGCCATGGGGAAACCAGGCTGAGTGCAGAGAAAATGTGGAGTGAATGCCAGATGCAGTATGGACCTCTACAAACTGGCAAAATCCAGTTGGAAAGTGCACTGAAAGTGGATTATTTAGTGTGTGTGACTGCAGCCCATATGTTTGCTTGAGTTGTCTCTTGTTTCACCGATTTAATTGGAGTCACATGTCAGCTCCAAAAACGTTGTTTAAAAGCCACAGAAGTGGATTTTGCTGAAGAGGGACAGCACGGGTGCAGGAGGGAGGGCTCTTGCTCCCCTCACTTTCTCTTGATGCTAAAGAACCCCTGGTGGGAAGTTGGAGCAGTACATGGGGTAGTCTGAGCACCCACAGCTTGGCACAGAAACCTCCATGAACATTCCTTCTCTGGGGCTTTTCTCCAAAGGCAATTGGCTGGGAGCACTCACCTCCTGATCCCTTGCAAAGATCTGATTGGAAAGGTGAAATGCCACTGCCTGGGAAATTCGGAGGATCAAAGAAAACAAGATGCCCACTGGTAAGCAACCAGTCATGAAGAACAACACAGGGTTTTTGAGGGATATTTTTTTGTAATGCCTAAGAATCCTGGATTTGTGATACTGTTCCAGAAAATCACAACATGGACCCAAAACAGTGATTTTCATGAATATCTTTGGTTTGGGAATTTCTAATGCACACTGGTGTGAAGGACCTCAGTGGGATATAATGCCATAGTGTTTGCCCTCCAAAGCAGCCATTTTTTTCAGGGGAACTGATCTCAGTATTCTAGGGATCAGTTGTAATTCCCAGAGATCTCCGGGTTCCACCTGCTTTATGGCAGCTTTGCCGCAGTTTGTAATGCTATGAATCAGCAGAGGGAGGCTGTTTTCAGTTTCAACCAGTTTGCTACAGTCTTTTCCAGGGCTCACAGTCATCCTCTGTCGTAAATCAAACTGGGCATAGACAGGTGTTTGTCTGTACATATTGGAAATTTTGCCTGGACTTCACTTTGTTTAATGAATATTTTGTAGTTAAGCACCAAAGTGCCAATTGCTGCTTTCAGAACAGACTAGTTCAGAGCTTCAAATGATGAACTGCATGCAAAGCTGTTTTTTAAAGCAGATATTGAAAAACAATCAAAATAAAAGAGAAATGGCAAAGTAGATATACAAAGGAGAGTTGGCTGCACATAAAAGCTGAAACATGGTCTATATAGCAAGCATCCATAGTAGGTTTACCAACGCCTGTAGTTTATGAGAAAGAAAATGAGAAGCTAAGGTCATAAAGGAGTCACCAAATTGTTCCCAGTTCTGTGCATTTCTTCCTCCTAAACTTTTTTGTCATGTTGGCAGTTTTTTATGGAATGGAGTGTGTGTGTCTGTGTGTGTGTGGGGGGGTGTCGGTCAGTGAACTAGAATGTATAACTTGTGAAACTATTGGTGTAGGGCAGTAACTCCTAAACAGGGTTACACTATTCTAAGCCCATTGACTCCAGTGCTTAGGACTCTGCTGTGTTTAGGATTGCGCTGTTAGTGTTCTGGTTAATTGGCAGTAGATTTGGGATGCAGAAAAAAGGACTTTTTCACACAGCACATCAACTGACTTGATGGCCTGCCAGTGCAATCCTAAGCAGAGTTACACCCCACTAGAAGTACCATTCCCTGGTAGGGGCAGATGATCCCCTGCACCAACTCCCATTGCCTGCCACTGCTCTGAACAGCAGTAGGAGGGACACCCCCCCCCCCCCAGCATCTTAATATGGCGCCATGTCACTTCTGGTAAAAAACAATAATAACAATTTTAAGTGGCATAGGCTACCTGCAAAGTGTTCATGCACACAAAAGCTTATACCCAGAATTAAATGTTGTTGGTCTTAAAGGTGCCACTGGACTCACTTTGTTCTATAGGCTATGTTCCAGATGAAATGTGATTATTTCACAAGAGCACTCCTATCTTGGGGCCAACCCACTGGTTCTATGTACTGAGTGAGTATTATTCTAAGCAATTAATTTTGTAAATTAACTTTGTTGGTCTTAAAGGTGCCACTGGACTTAAAGTTTTTTCTACTGTGTGCCAGACTTTCAGATAGTTTTGCTTTTGTTTTGTTTTATTTTAGTAAAGCTGTCTTGTGTTGATGATATTGCTATGGAGAATACAGGGTATTAACATTCTAACAACGAACAGGGTATTAACATTCTAACAACGAAAAGACCCTTCCTGTTTAATCTTGAATATTCTGACTCTGGGCTAAGCCTTGATCAAAACCTTGACTCCAAACTGTGAAATGATGCCTCTGTCCCTGCAGTACATGACATTTCCATGTAGCCTTTTAAATCATGAACTCAAGGTCTAATGAAATCCATGACTTCAATGACTACCCACCAATGGGTCATCCATCTGCTGTCATCTACGTGCAGCTGCATTTCGTCCTGTGCCAACGATCACTTCAATCACCACACTTTAAAGCAGAAGATAGGTGAACTGTTAGGGTGGGAGCTACTGAAAGGGAAATGACTTTATTTTTCACTATTATACCCTCTTAATCAGAAAGCAGGGACAATCATGCAAACATTTAAAACCTCCTGATTTTGTAAACAAGTTAGTTTGGTTATTGATTTGGCAGTCACTGAACTTACTACAAATGTTACCAGTATCTTCTGTGGAAAGAAATCTTTTATGTATAAGTAAAGGAGACATTAAAGCTGCCCTTCAGGTTTTCCCTGCATCTGCACCTGCTAAGAGGGCAATAACTTTCGAAACGTTGGAAGCTGAATAGCCGTGTGTCAGATCAGATCAGATCAGATTTATTGTTATGGTCAACAACCAGCACACTCAGTCATTTTTGAAAAAAAAACACATTCGAATAAGAAACATGGAATAAAACCATTCTTAAATTAAAAATATGTAACTATAACATAAAAAATAAAACAAAACAGCCATAAAACTCATGTATAATTTAGATAAAAGATACAAGCTCCATCTAATCGTCATGCATTTTACGTTCCTTGTAAACCTGGGCACAAAATCTAGCCCACCTGTCTTGTTGTCTGATGGTTCCTGTCAGACAGGAGGTGGTTGAGTTTAGTTCTATTTGATCTGCCAGGAAACCTTTCTAACAACGGACTAATAGTCTCTATGCGGATTGCCCTTTGATATATGCAGTTAAATAATATATGTTCCAGAGAGTCTGTTTCATGGAGGAGGCAGGAGCAGAACCTCAGTGAGTCTGAGGTCCCTTTAAACCTCCCTTCCAATACTGCAGATGGCAAGAACATACTTCTGACTAAAGTGAATGCCCTTCTAGAGTTATTGGATTCGAGAAAATGTAAATAGGCTGCAGGAGCAACTATATATCTGGTATTTGCTGGAGAGAAATAGCCAGGAGAACTGAGAATTCCCATTTGTCTTCTGGTGTCAGTCACTCTCTGCTTAATGAGTGATTTTGCCCAGTTTATACCAAAATCCAGAAGGGCTTGGGGAGAGAAGCCTAGTTTCTGGATGGAATTCAAGACCGCTCTATGCCAGTTGGACTGGAATTGATTCTGAAGGGAACAGACCCCTGGCATTTGTACTTCCTGTTACCTACTTAAAAATTGAGAGGATACGAATTCTATCCTCTACCTGAAGCATTCCTGTTTCCAATCTGACCCAAATGTTTGGCTCACACTTAGGTACTTGTATTAATGCTCTAAGGAATTTAGACTGGACTCTCTCAAGTGGGGTGAAGGAGGAAGATGGTGGCCCCAGGAATGTTCTACAAATCAGCTGAGCCAGCAACTTAAAGAGTCTAAGAACAGCCAGTACATAGTACCTCCTGTGAGACCAATAAGATTTCAAAATACTATTTGCTGTTTTCTCTCCTGCATCAGCGGCACAACTACTATGTATTATATTGGTGTCAGAAGTTTGCAGTACTACGGCCAGATATTTGAAGCTGGAAACTTGTTCCAGTTTATGCCCCTGAAGTTTCCATTGTCTAATCTTAGAGTTTTCCCCAAAGCCAGAACCTGATAATTGATTATAAGATGTTCAGTGTTGCAGTAAAGGGAAAACATTTTCAGAGTCCATAGCCCTATGGAAGTTCTAGAGAGTATTATGGCATCTTCTACATATAAAAATACTTGAATGTGCCGATTTGCTAGTTTAGGGGGATGAAATCCAGGCTCTGACATAAAATTTGCCAGACTATTGATGTAGAAAAGGAACAATAAAGGGGCTAGGAGGCAACCCTGCCTGACTCCCTTAGAGGTTTGGACAGAGTCAGTCAGATGCCCAAAACTCTAAGGGCAGTTTGCTCATGAATGGCCCAGATGGGAAACAGCAATCGTTTGTCAGTTGTGGAAGCCTGTAATTTCCCCCAAAGCCTAGATCTGGAAACTGTGTCAAAAACTTCTTGAAGATCTACGAATACAGCACAGAGTGACGTTTGTCCTCTGGAGCCATATTTTTCAATAAGATGTTGTAATGTCAAACAGTAATCTAGCATAGACCTGCCAGCTCTAAAGCCTACTTGCTCTTCCACTATAATATCCTCCTGCTCTAGCCAATCCAGAAAATTTCCAAGCAGATGTTAAGCATAGAGCTTACTTATAGTACTTAAAAGACAGATTGGTCTATAATTTGATGGGTCATCTTTCTCCCCCTTCTTATAAAAGGGAACAACGATGGCCAAACCCCAGTCTTTGGGGATAAAGCCAGTTTCATCAATGTAGGTGATCAGGGAAGCGAGCAAGGTAGCCCACCAGTCCTTGTCTGCTTTAAGTAATTCTGGGGGGATTCCATCTAGATCTAGAGCTTTTGCATTCTTTAGCTGACAAATACACGCTTTTAGCTCTTGAACAGATACTGGAGCCCATTTTTCCAGATTTCCTATTGTAGGCACAGAAGAGAATTGTAAGGGGTCTTCGTACATTTTTTGGAACTAGGATGTCCATATATCGGGGGGGGGGGGAGGGGCTGCATACAGGAGGCTAACAGGGAAGCAGCTGTTGATGTACTATGGGACACCAGTCTCCAGACTAGAGATGTATTTTTATTCCTGGCTGCTTCAGTTAAATTGGCCCACTTTTCTCTAATGTATTCTTTCTTCCATCTATCTACCAGAAGTTTATATTCCTTCTTTTGAGCCGAAAGAAAGTTGTAGGCTTCCTGCCTATTTTTTTCCTTAGCCCTTCTTGCTAAATTATATGCAGTGGATAGGACATTTTTAGCTTTAATACAGCTTTGGTCAAACCATTGTTTTGAAGAAGTATTCGTCACAGCTTGCCTTCCTTCCGGAAAGCTTATTAAGCATTCCCTTAATGATTGGATCAGGTGGTCATACATTTCTAATGAATGTTCTGAATTCAAGGGACTTTACAGGCTCGACAGTAGAGTTGGAGATTCTCAGCTGTTAGAACTTCCTTCACCTTTAGATTGAGTTTAGGGGACCATTTAACACGACAACCTTAACGTTCAATTGGCATAATATTTGTAGGATATGTTGTATGTATTGCCTTCATGACTTGGAGATGATCACTCTCTAAATAGGGGAGAATTTGAAAATTGTCCGCCAGGCATAGCAATGCTCTATCCACCAGCGTATAGTCAACTGTACTAGTTCTTGTCCCTGCCATAAAGATGAATTTGCCTGGGATATCTCTTTTGATGGAGCTGTTTAAGATATACATGCTTAGTCTGAGCATTGACTTTGCTAGACAAGCCCCTACAAAGTTTATCTAAACATCTTATTCTTATATTTAGAGCCACTAGTGGACCCAATCGAGCATTTAGATCACCTGCCACCAAGACTTTGGTGCCTGGATGGTCAATAACAAGAGACCCTACATATTGTGCCAACCTCTGCCAGTTGTTTTCTATCTCAGCTTTTTTACTAGTAGGAGGAAGATAAGAATTTACAATTAGCAGGCTTCCCTTAGTCCAAGTGAGTAAAACAGCCATTGCTAGTGATTCCAAAGGGCACAACTCCATGCAATCTACTTTTAGGGAGGTGGAAATAAGGATGCCTAAATCCCCTTTAAGCCTGCCTGGGCCCTTGCCAGGAACTGCCTTGACCATTTAAGTGTGGTAACCATCTAGATCCAAGGCCACTGAAGTCCAGGTTTCTTGGAGCACTATAATGTCATAATTTTGATAAAAGAAGGGAATATCTGGGTACTAGGACTGGCATCTAAACCAGCCTGAGTAGCAGTGTGAAGTGATGCTGTGGATAATGTCTGCACACCATGTGGTTACAGACACATGATCCTGAGGGGAGGGACCTCAGTGGGGTATAACTGTCCACTTTCCAAAGCAGTTATTTTCTCCAGGAGAAGTGATGTCTGTAATCCAGAGATCAACTGGAATTCTGGCAGATCTCCAGGCCCCACCTGGAGGTTTTTAAACAAAGTGAGATCACGGAATGAGGTGAAACAATCAAACTACATACAACCGTGATATGATTAGTACATTTAGTGTAAACAGTCTTATAAATATGTCATAATGAGTGTTAACATCCTTTTTGTAATTGCATAGAAAAGGTAAGGTGCCTGTGCCAAATGTCTTGAAAGACTTCCCAAGGCTTTAAATTTTTAAGTCTTGTTCCATTATCAATTCGTGACTATATTTCACTTGTGCACTTTGTGAAATGGATATTCCAACTAAACACGTTGTTGCCAAATAGCTCAAATTCAGCTTTACATCTAGGTTGTTTTGTATAAAATAATCCATTCACATTTTCTATGATTGGCAGATCGTAGTAAGGTTATATCAAGAAATATGCTGGTCCACACACAAACGTGCGTGCGTGTGTGTTTAAAATATTTTTTCATGTTTTCTATGATTGGCAATAGTAAAAAGTATGTATAAAGATATGTGCTGGTTCTTTAAGGCAACAACATGTAACACCTGCAGCCACTGTAAGGTCTACTTACTTGCAGGTGGTTTGGAAATGTCGTAAGAACACTGAGAGGAAGATTGCTGTGAGTAGTTTTACTGAACCTAGACACAATAAATGATTTGAAAATTTGGATATAGAATTGAGAGTAAGTATGGCTAACAAAAAGAAATGGCTGCAGGGAAGGTGTGATATATTTCATCCATGTGGGATCAGCCTCAGTTGCAGTTGTTCCACTGGTGGAGCCCACAGGGCGCAAGTGAAAGAGGGACATGAATTGATAATGGAACAGGACTTACAAATTTAAAGCCTTGGGAAGACTTTTAAGACGTTTGCCACAGGCACTTTACCTTTTCTATGTAATTATAAAAAGGATGTTAACACTCATTATGAAATATTTATAAGACTGTTCACACTAAATGTATTAATCATATCCCGGTTGTATGCAGTATCCCCTCTAAGCTGAGTTAGTGTGAGCTAGCTCACAGTTTTTTAGCCTCCGGCTCACACATTTTTGTCTTCGCTCAGGAAGGATGGCTTCAGAGCAAACTAATTTACACAGTAGCCAAATCGCTCACTCACAACTTTAATGCCCAGTAGCTCACAAAGTATAATTTTTGCTCACAAGACTCCACAGCTTAGAGGGTGCATTGGTTATATGTAGTTTGATTGTTTTCCATCTGGAAGTTGGCAACCCTAACCACAGAGCACTTTGGTTTCTACTATCATCACAGCTCTCCTTTGTAGAAAGTATGACTCTCTCTATAATAGACTATTCTTTTTTCTTCCTTCTGATCTAGTCACAGGTATCTCAGTCCCAAAACCACCTTTGAAGTGTTTGTGGCAGTCTGTTCCATAGCGGTTCACCTGCTCTGCTGTAACACTCGAGCATCCTTGAGTTTTAGCAAACAGTCTTGTTCCTTAAACTTAACTACCAATTTTCTTTTTTAAATAGGCAATTTAACTTGTTCTCTTGGGATTGCTTTGTTCTTCTCTTTCAGGTCCAAATGTTTTTATCTGCTTCCCACCAAGCTTGCCTACAATCAGATCAACTTATCCTGTAGGGTTTTCTACCGTGAAAATCACTTCTAGTTATTTATACAATTCAGTGACTATTAAACTTTATTCCTAACTGCCTTTGGAATCTTCTAAGTAATAATACCTGCGCATTTATTTTTCTGTGTTGTTTGTATATAAATAGCTGAATGTTTTTGATGTTCTATTTTGGGCCCCAGCACTTCTTGTCTCATCTGGAGAACGGTGGGGCTCAGCAAGCTGGGCAAAGGGCACAGCTACATGTCCAGAAATAAAGATACTGATGCTCAGGAGACAAATTGGTAGGACCACAGTTAACCTCATGTGGCCCCAGGTTACAGAGTGTCAAAGCCTCCTCCATCGTCCACTACCCAGACTGGCACACCACTGCGTTTAGTGCTCACCCTAAAATGGGGCCCTGCCCCCTTAGCCTTGCTCCCTGGCTAGCCTGTTCCCAACATAAGAGAAGCCAATGTTGTAGTGGGCCAATGTCCCATCCAGTCCAACATTCTGTCACACAGTGGCCAAAAATACCAGGTGCTATCAGGAGGTCCACTAGTGGGGCCAACATTATCCCATCATTCCCTGTGGCACACCCTTTCTCCCCAGCACCGCCACAGAGGCCAATATCCAATTGAGGCCTACAGAGTACATGTTTGGCCAGATCTGACCCACTGGGCAACATCTCTCACCCCATCTCTTGGCCTGGTCTGTCTTTTGCTCCAGGCACTCCAACCCTCCATCAGAGGCCCTGTCCCAGTCAGTCCCTGGGTGCCAGTGCCAGGGCCCTCTTGGGCCAGGCCCTGTTCCCCCCAAGTCCTAACAGGTCCTCTGTCAAATGTTCCCTTATTCTTCTATTAAAGGTAAAGGTTTCCCTTGCTCAAAAGCTAGTCGAATATGACTCTAGGGGCAGAGCTCATCTCCATTTCCAAGCCAAAGAGCCAGCACTCTCCACAGATATTTCCATGGTCATGTGGCCGGCACGATTAGATGCCGAGGCGTACAGAACGCTGTTACCTTCCCACCAGAGTGGTACCTATTTATCTACTTGCAATTTCTTGCATTCAAACTGCTAGGTTGGCAGGAGCTGGGGCCAGAAGTGGGAGCTCACTCCATCTTGTGGCACTCGGGTCTCGAACTGCCGATCTACAAACCTTCTGGACTGCAGTTCAGCATCTTAACCACTGAGCCACCATGGCCCTGTTCTTCTATTACCTTCTGTTAAATTAACCCTCTTCACTTATTTTAAATCTTGTACGGGCCCAGTAACTGCTTCTGAATAGAGATCTACTACTTTGAATTCCGACTTTCTCAAGTCTGCCTCCCAGGTTTACATGTTGCCCCCCCCCAACTGGAGGTCAACTTCCCATCTCTGCACTCCATCCCCTGAACCTGCTTGACAGAACAGTGGAAGAAAACAAGGGATGAGCGAAACAATGTTATGGCACCTATGAATTTCTAGGAACTTCCCAGCATTTGTGAATTTCCTGCATTGTGCAGGGGGTTGGACTAGATGACCCGGCAGTTCCTTCCAACTCTATGATTCTATGATCTTTGTGGAATTTATTCCCAAAACTGACAGAATTCCTTGAGCTTTGTGAATGCTGTGATGTCACTTCTGGGTGCTCACCCAGAAGCGACATCATGGCATTTACAATGCTATCTCTCCACAGACTCTGCCTCCCAAATGCTCCCACAGGTTCCCAAGTTCAGAACTGGCATCCCTGTCTTCTCCACCAAGCATTCCTTTTCCAGTCCCAGGAAAGTTTATTCTTGGGGTCACAGGACCCATGCGAAGTACTGGAGTCGGAGATGTGTCATAGTGAAATCAGCAAGCATGTTTATTAGCAGGTCAGATGAAGCATGACAACCCGGATTCAGGGGCCCTCTTTTATTCTGACTGGAGCCACACCTCCAGCCTTGCCCAATTGTCCCGATAGGACCTTAAGATTATGGTTACAGATCATAGGTTCCCTAGAGGATCCTAGGCACTAGATTAGTGGCAAGTTACGATCCGGCCAGCTATTGTTCTTCCTGACCGAAGCTCAGGTAGCTGGCCTGGCCATGTGTGTTGGCCACATGGTGGTTGCCATTACAGGGAGCACATGGTGACCGCCACTGCATACATTGCAACCCACTAAAAGCCATATAGGTTGGGAAGTTGCGAGTCTCTTTTGTCAGTGCAGCTCTGCTGACGGAGGAAAGAGGAGACGGTACTTTTGCTTCCTTACCTACTGCAGCCTCCCAACCTGTGTAGTTATTAGGTCCCATGACCCCAGGGTCAGAAAGGACTGCTGGGGAGAGAGGAGGAAATCTGTAGCCTTATTGATGGGTGCTGCTTGGCTGTCTCCTGCTACTGCTGCCAGGTGACACCCGTTTATAAGATAAGTTCCCTTCTGCTGCTACTCAGTGACAGACACAAAATACCTTACCACCATGAACTACCACTGTTCTGATAGAAATTACATCTTTGGACCACGGCCAGTGAGTCACTTTAGACACTAGATGCAACTATGGTTAATGTGATTGTCCGTATTCAAGCCACTCCACTAACTGTAGTTACTTAGGATCCATCAAACCAGGATTCGAAGCTGATTCATTAGCCAGTTAATTATGGTTTTGTGAGCAGGCATTCTGGCTTAACCCTGATTTATTTGTAGCTTGGTTCCAGCCTGTAAACGAAATGGAATCAGCATTTGTCAAGGCAAACCAGAATTTGAGTGGTAGCTGTGAGCTGAATCTCAGTTTCACAAACTGAACAGGGTTTCATACAACGTCTGAACTGAGCCTGTGTCTGTAGTTTCCTCTTCCTGAGCTACCCCCCCCCCCCAAGTCTGGGAATGCCTGTTCAAGAAAAAAGTGACATTGGCATATAATGATTTAACAAGACCATTTTAAAAATAGCAGATTGAAGTGCTTGTTTCCCTCTTGTAAGCACCATTCCCATTAACCTACCTGTTCTGCCAGTAGAGAGAAAATAAATGGAGCTCTCTGATTAAAGACATGCTTTATGTACTGTTTATACAGGCAGAGAGCACAATTTATTCCCATTGTTTGCATGAGAATGATGATGTACTTTAGATTGGCTGCAATGGGGACAAGATCTCCCTATGTTATAACATGTCAATCTGTACATTAAGAGGCACATCTGAAGCCATCACACAATCACACACAATTGAGAAGAGTGATGCCTGTGTGTCATTTCGTTACCGGTGGCATGGTTGTGATGAAACCCCATGGATGCCTCTCTATGGGGGAAAAATTTCAGCTCCCAACTGCCTTGTGTATAAAGGGTCATTAAGTTGCAGCAGACCTATGGTGACCCCATCAGGTTTTCAGGGCAAGAGACAAACAGTGGTGGTTTCTCACTGCCTGCCTCAGCGTTAACAATCCTGGATTTCCTCTGGTCGTCTCTCATTCAAGTGCTAACCAAGGCTGACCCTGCTAAGCTTTCAAGATCTGACAAGCTCAGGCTACCCCGGGGCACCCAGGTCAAGGCTCCCAACTGGCCTGAACTGTTTTTAATTGACAAAAAAGAGGAATTTTGGTTGTATGTGTAAGAACCAAATAGGAATCATGTCAGAAAAATGGCTCCCCACTTGGAAAGACACCAGTGATATTTTCTTTACATCCAAATGAAAGCACTTTATTTTTTCCCCATGTAACCAGGGTTCTAAATCAGTATTCAACTGTGATTTAGAATCCTGGTTATTAGGAAAGAAATGAACAGACTTCAATTTGCCATGGCATTGGAGTGCAGCACTGAAGTTATGAGCAGCTCAGCCTTAAGCCCTGGGTGCCAACATGAGCTGAAGGAGTTTAGAACACCAGCAACCCCTCACACCTATCTTGGAGTGCCCCTACCTTGGAGTGCCATTCATTTCTGGGTGTGATGTTGATACAGCCACACTAGTGTGGGTTTACACCCACCTTGCAGTGGTGGGTTGCTGTCTTGGTATCTCTTCCAGCATGGGGGGCAGAATTGCCATTATAAGTAGTTTACTGACAAGCAAGGAATCCATTTCTCCCCACATGTAAAAACTGCAGAAATCAAAAGTTCTCTATGGGTTTTCCATATTGTGTATTTTCATAATGAAATATATGTTTATTGGTTTTTGTAAAATTGCTTTGTGTCACTTTGTCAATAGACAAAAACTGACTATTCTTTTCATAATAAACTATTATACAATTATGTACATTATGTATTTTTTTCTAAACTTTTTTAAAGCACTGTTCACATTTAATGGCTTTGTTCAGTAGGAAATCTCCCCAGGATTATTGTTTCGCATTATTTTTGGATCTGGGTAAGGAATTATCCATGAAAGGCCTAAGCAATGGGAGACAAAGAATATTAAAACGAGTCTTCTGCATTGGTTTTTCAAAAACAACAATCCTTTTCCCAGTTAAACACATTAAGGGCATAAGTACCAACATGATGGATCAATTTTCATTGTGTTGGTTCATACACAGGATTTGTGTCCTACAGTTCATCCCTGAGTTTTGCACTGAAACAGAACATCAGAGAAGTATTCCACTCCAATGGAAATTTCCTATCCTGGAGAAAGCCTTGCATTCAACACACTGAACACATTAAGAACATAAGGAAAGCCATGCTGGATCAGGCCAATGGCCCATCCAGTCTAACACTCTGTGTTTCACAGTGGCCAAAACCCAGGTGTCATCAGGAGGTCCACCGGTGGGGCCAGAACTCCAGAACCCCTTCCACTGTTGCCCCCCGCCCCCAAGCACCAAGAATACAGAGCATCCCTGCCCCAACATCTATACCTTGCATCTAATAGCCACTGATGGACCTCCGCTCCAGATGTTGATCCAATCCCCTCTTGAAGCTATGCTTGTAGCTGCCACCACTTCCTGCAGCAGTGCATTCCACATGTTAATGCCTCTTTGGGTGAAGAAGTACTTCCTTTTATCTGTTCTCAGCCTACTGCCCATTGATTTCCTTGAGTGCCCACCAGTTCTTGTATTGAATTGAAAGGGAGAAAAGTACTTCTTTCTCTACCTTCTCTATCCAATCATGAACAATTTTGTAAACCTCTATTGTGTCACCCCTCAATCATAGTTTCTCCAAGCCCTAATCATAGGTGAAGTGTTCCACCCCTTAATCATTTCAGTTGCCCTTTTTTGCACCTTTTCCAATGCTGTAATATCTCTTTTGAGGTGTGGTGACCAGAACTGTACTCCGTATTCCAAATGAGGCTGCACCATAGATTTTTACAGGGGCAATTGTTATCCTGGCTGATTTGTTTTCAGTTCCCTTCCTAATAATCCCCAGGATAGCATTTGCCTTTTTATTGCAGTCACACACCTAGTTGGCATTTTCAGGGAGCTGCCCACCAAGCTCCAGGATCTCTCTCCTGGTCAGTGATGACCAGTTTGGACCCCATCGATGTGTATTTAAAGTTGGGGTTTTTTTTGGCTCCAATGCGCATTACTTTGCACTTGCCCACACTGACATTGCCCAAATGGACTGCCGGAAATCAATGTCACACACGGAACAAAGAGTACTGTGAGACACTTAACAACACAGGCAGAAACTCATAGAGAGAGAAGTCTGTGTTCCACCCTACCAGAGTGACATTCACTGCCCAGCCCCTAAGACGGAAAGTGGTGGTGCTGCTGATGTCATTTCCATGCTCTTTCTTCACTCAACATAATGCAGGTGATCTGAGAGTTCATTTGATACTGTGGCAGCTGGAAGCTCTCAGGTACAAGTGGGAGCTGCTCTCCTAAACTCTACAGCAAAGGGAACAGGTAGGAAAGAGCCTTTCACAAAGGCAGTTACTGAGACACCATTCGAGCAGACAGATAAATCAGGCAAAGAACTAGAAAACAAATGTGCCGGAAGGACAACCCCCTCAGAATGCACACACATAAACAAAGCAAATGAGAATAGAGTGCTTGTAATGTCTATCTGCTGATAATAAAAGTCCTAGTGTCATTTTACTTTATGATCCTTTGCTGAACAAGTGGAAGAATTGCTGTGGAAGGCTGGCAGGCTTTACAATTGTGGAAACACGTTCTAATTAAAGCTGAAGATGAAATCCTAGGATATCGCAGTTGGGAGCTTGCACAGTGGCCCCTGTTGTGAAAACAATCAAGCTGTCACTTCCGAGAATCTTTTCCAAGCCGGTCTCCAGGAATTTGGAGAGCAGCAACAAAACATATTAGGGTCCCTGTGTTGTAAGACACTACAGCATAGCAGCTCCTCAAACTAAGTGATCCGGTAGGGAAAGTGATTTTATTTTTAAAATAATTTAAATCAAATCAAGATGATGGTGGAAAGTACCATCAAGTCACAACTGATTTATAGCAACACCTTAGGGCAGAAGTGTCAAACCTAAGGCCCAGGGGCCATAAGCGGCCCACTCAGGGCTTTAATCAGGCCCGTGGCTCTCTTCTCCACCCCCACCCCACTCTTCTCCACCCCCCAGCTGGGAGATCGAGGCTGCAGAACTTCCCAGCTGGCTGGGCCTTGTCTTCGCAGTTTCTCCTCCAGCAGGAAGCTCCTCTGGGCTAAAGCACACACAAAAAAGCAAGGGTGTTACTGTTTTGAGTATGTTTGTATTTTAAGTTTAACCCTCCCCCCTTATGAAGTCAAAATCTTTGCTACCTGGCATTACATTTTATGACACACATGGCCTGGCCCGACAGAGTCCTATTTATATCAGATCTGGCCCTTGTAACAAATGAGTTTGACACCCCTGCCTTAGAGTTTTCAAGGCAAGAGATGTTCAGAGATAGTTTGCCATTGCCTGCCTTTGTAACGCAGCCCTAGTATTCCTTAGTGGGTCACCCATCTCCAAATAGTAAACAGCTTAGCTTCTGAGATCTGACAGGATCAGGCTCGCCTAGGCCAAATCAAGGTAATTTTGAATAAAATCCAATCAGATGAAGGACTTTTCAATCATTCCAACTTTACTTCCAATTTAGCAGTTACATAGAATAATGACTGCGTTTTACCTGACCACCAAAGTGGTACAAGCAGTTAAAGTGTTGGATGAAAACTGGGAAAACCTGTGTTTGTATCCCTACTCTTCTGTGGAAGCTTTGCTTCACAGCATTGGTGTGAAAGAGAAAACAAAGGAGAGAACCAAGAACACCCCCCCCCCAAGCACACTAGCAGAAAGGCTGGATAAAATAGCAACACGTAAATAAACCTCTGTGCAAGTAAAAGGGCTAGAGATTTGCTTTGCTTTCATTGAAAGCTGAAGACTCATGGAGGAAACATGTGACTCGTATTTGTCTCAAGTTCAAGTGGATGAATGTCCTTGATGTTCTTCACAAAATCCAAATGTTTTCCTGAAACATGAAGGAGGAGCAAGACTGACTATCAAATCAACATTCGGTTCACTGCCCAATCGGTTTGTCAACTATGTTGTCACAGTGGAGGCGGGCTAGTGAGTGAAGGAGACTGGGGGGGGGGGAATCCCACAGAACTTCATGGAGTTCCATGGATTTCATTATTTCCTTTCAAGGGATGCTTGGATTGGGTTGGAGGTATGGTGTGCGGTAAGAGGGACTCTTTGAGCGTCTGTATTGTTGTGAAAGTCCTACAGAATCAGTCACAACACGTGGCTTCCAAGAAGTTGATCTTTATTGAGAAAGGTCTGCTATGGTCATCTACCTGTTCTGTGTCAGTAATGGTTTGAAAAACCCTGGGCAGTTTGGTGTAGTGATTAAGTGTGCGGACTCTAATCTGGGAGAACCAGGTTTGATTCCCCACTCCTCCACTTGCAGCTGCTGGATGACCTTGGGCAAGCCATAGTTCTGTCAGGTCTGTTCTCTCAAGGACAGTTCTGGAAAGAGCTCTCTCAGCCCCACCTACCTCACAGGGTGTCTGTTGTGCGGAGGGGAAGGGAAAGGGGTTTGTAAGCCGCTCTGAGACTCTGAGTGAAGGGCGGCGTATAAATCCAATCTCCTCCTCCTCCTTTTTCCTTCTTCTTCTTCTTCTTCTCTTCTATTTATTACTTGAAAATAAGAACATAAGAGAAGCCAGTGCTGGATCAGGCCAGTGGCCCATCCAGTCCCACACTTTGTTACACAGTGGCCAAAAACACCAGGTGCCCTCAGGAGGTCCAGCAGTGGGGCCAGGCACTGGAAGCCCTCCCACTGTTGCCCCCCCCTCAAGCTCCAAAAATACAGAGCATCACTTGCCCCAATCTGGCTGCTCTGCCCAGTAAGGAAGGCTATAGTCCTGGTGAAAGCTGTATTCTCCTCAGACTCCACTTACCCACTAGGGTTCCCAACACTGGTTTGGATATGTGGGGATGATGTCTGAGGATGGTGAAGTTTGGGGAGGGGAGGGACCCCAGCAGGGATGTGATGCCATAGAGTCTGACCTCCAAAGCTGCCATTTTCTCCAGAAAAACTGATTTCTGTAGACTGGAGCTCATTTTCAATTCTAGATCCCACTTTGTGAATGCTCCCTCTAAGCTGTGGAGTATTGTGAGCAAAAATTCTAGTTTGTGAGCTACTACTGGCAATAAAGTTGTGAGTGAGCAATTTAGCTGCTGCATAAATTAGCTTACCCTGGAGCCATCCTTCCTGAGCTAAGACAAAAATGTGTGAACTGTAGGCTAAAAAACTGTGAGCTAGCTCATGCAAACTCAGCTTTGAGGGAACCCCCCACCTGTGACCCATCAGTGGAGCTCTCTTATACTTGGGAATTTTACCTCTTCCCAGTTCTGCAATGTTTTCCACTTCTGGGTATGTATGGCAGCTTTTGACGTTTGAATGATTCATTTCCTCACACCTGTGCTAATAGTCAATGCCTCCTGTGCACTGAAGTGAGCAGCTTAAATAAATGAGACGGCAATCCACTCGTCCTCCGGAGGCATGAAGTAACGTAACATTTCCGTGTGTGTGTGGCTTTCTCTGGAAGTGTACTCCACCTGAGAAGTGACGAATGGTGATAAGAGAAGTTCTAATTCAGCACACAGCAAGAATTGACACATCCTCAGCTTTTGAAAGGGCTGCTTACAATATAAGGAGGAAAAAATAAGAACCATGTAGCCTCTCTCCCTTTTCCCACATCTGCTACAATTTCTGTTCCATCAAAGTGTTGTGGCGGTGTCTTCCCATTGTTTGCATAATGGCTGACACAACTAATTTTAAGTCCTACCAAGACTGACTCCACCTACTGGCTCACTCCTGGACAACCTGAGTCGCAATGGGCTTGGTATCAGTTATCTACTTGTTCCCCTCAACTGCCCAGGAACAGTGACTCAACCTGAAATGCACATCCACTCTGCCTCAGTCCTTTTACATTTGTAAATGAAGTTCTTTTTATAATAGAACAATGTATGGTTAAAAAAAATCAGCAGCAACCTTCCCCCACTTCCCAAAAAGGCAGGATAGTCAGCTCTAGGTTGGGAAATTTCAAGAGACTTTTGGGGTGGAGCCTGGGGATGGCAGGGTTTTTGGGAAGGGGAGGGACTTCAGTGGGGTATGCTGTCATAGGGTCCACCTTCCAAAGGAGCCATATTTTCCAGGGGAACTGATCTCTGTAACTGGAAGCCCAGTTGTAATTCCTGGCAATCTTCTTCAGGTTACATGTTTCTGATGCTAACAGTTAATTAAACACACAAATACACTTGGGCATGATGGAACAGTTAGACTGATTCCTCACAAACAGCTGTGCCACCCTCGCACTTCTGTTTTCCCCGGCTGCATTGGTCAATTTCACACTCTTTGCTGCACGGCCATATTTTGACCTGCATCTCTCCCCAATTTCCTCTGTGTCTTCCCAATCTTTGTCTTTGCGATCGAAAACAGAAGAGCGAGGGCAGCACAGCTGCTTGTGGGGAATCGGTCTTATTCCATCTATGTCTTTGAATTCCTGCCTGGAGATATGGCAACTTGTCCGGCAAGGAAATCTTGCTACAGCCTTATCCAGCACTGATATTCAGAAGTGCACTGTTTTTATTTAGCCAAGAGCCATTGCAAATGGTAGTTTTTATATTGATTGATAGCTGCTTGTTTGAAGTGATTATAATAATTGTATTTGCAGATTTTAAAAGCATATTTTGAGATAAGTAAATAAACACAATCTGCCAGTAATCAGGGTTGCCAACTCCAGCTAGGAAATTCCAGGAGATCCCCAGGCCCCACCTGGAGGTTGACATCTAAAGATGCCTGGGAATCAAGAAGGGAAGGATTGTTAGGTGTTCTTGGTGAGGGATGAGGTACTTGCAGGGGCAGGAGTAAGATGGTGGAAACATGAATTTTGCAACCTCCCCAGATGTGCCACGTGATGCCACACAGGCTCACTTAGCCTCATTGTGGAGCTTCCCTCAGCCACCCCCCCACAATGACCTTTTACCTCTCCAGCATAATGTGATGCAGGATCATCACGTAGCAAATTTCTTCACCTGTGTTCCATATAACATGACTCGCCGTAGAGTTTTGCTCATGTCCCTTTCATCAGAACGGTCAAAATATATCCCCCAAGAAATCTGGGTGTAGATAAAACAATGTCAAGACTGGCTCTTGGGCAAAAATACAATTTACAAGTAAACACCTGTCACTGCCTCCCAATGCCTCCTTTGACTGAAATCTTGGGAAATCCAGGAGAAGGGCAACCAAACCTTTTAAGCATTTGCTAGATGGGGCTGCTTAGGTGTACCTCCATAGTTGTTGATTTCTTTCCCTTTTACCCAGATGGCTGGTTCCAAGAAAACTCAAAGCTGTTGATACACACCATTAGATCCAGAGGACCTCAGCAGCTGTTATACTGGCAGCAAACTAAAAACAAAACAGGGGGGGGGAAATCTACTAATTTTTACCTCTTTTTAAAATCAAAATCTTTTGATCTTATGGGTATCACGTCATAAGAGAGAGGCCCATAGCAACTCCTGTTCTAGATTATCAACATTAAAACAAGGGGAGATCTGTACAAGACTTATCCCCCCCGCTTTCCAAATCAATTTCCCACTAACAACCTTTTTTTTTTTTTTTTGGTTGGGGAGATATCTACAGTCCTTGAAACTTCAGCCAATCAATTTTAGAGAAAACATCTAAAATACATTCTCCTTTTCAAGTAAGTTCAGA
The DNA here is from genome assembly GCA_029233225.1 of Lepidodactylus listeri. Taxonomy (NCBI): domain Eukaryota; kingdom Metazoa; phylum Chordata; class Lepidosauria; order Squamata; family Gekkonidae; genus Lepidodactylus; species Lepidodactylus listeri. The sequence goes on from JARCFY010000009.1 coordinate 29,800,478, forward strand.
GGCACATCAGTGGAAATCATGCAAATTTAATGTTACACAAAGTGTATACGAAACAGCTGTATTTTCTAACGTGTCTCAAATTTCCCAAAATTCATTATTTGATTTTTTAAGAAGACTGTTAATGCCAATTACTAAATACTGTATGATATTCTCTCTTTAACCATGAAAAACTATAATTAGGTAGATCCTGATAACTATTTGCAAACATTTTGTAAGGTCTGGGATCTAGGACCCTTCTTTTAATTAATCTGAAAAAGAATACACAGATTGTCACTTCCAATAATATATGCACTCTGTCTATAATTAATTACTCCATGGACAGTCAATTAAAATTATATGACATGTCATGATGAATATGAATGTGTTCTGTTAGATGGGTGACGCCGATTTCTCCAGTTCTTGCTTTCAGAACTGGTTTGATGAAGTTCACAATGGGTCATCCAAGTCTCTGCCTTTGTAAAATATAATTAATGTCACATTCAGGAAAAGAGGAATTGTCCATCAGAATAAACCTGCATTAACATCATTTGCAGTGAAATCATAAGCAGAGTTATATTTTTTTAATGCCATTAAAGTCAATGTGCTTAGAAGGGTGCAACTCCATTTAGGATTGCACACTGTCAGGCCTCCAATGAATAAATTGCTTCCTTTGATGTTGTTGTTTTTAATTTGAGTGCTTTCAGGAGTGCTAAGAAGAGCTAGAACATCAACAACAGGAGAATACAAACTCCTGATGTGAAAGCTCCATTCTTTTCAGCACTGAAGTGAACATGCTTAGGACCAGTTCAATAGGAGTGCTAGAGGAATTTCACACAGCTAATATGTTCCATTTCAGGAACTCTACAGTAATGGTTTCTGTCTGGAATTTCACACAGAACCATACTAGTACCAGTTCCCTAATGGAACATATTGGTCCTTTCAGACAGAAACGTGCCTCTCCTGTTGGGGAAGCATTTCGGAGCCGGTTTACCTTGAAACCTCCTCCCAAGCATTCTTCTGTTCTTCTCCCAGTCCTGAAGTGCTATGGGGGTGCTGTGTGAAATGCCCCCAAAGCGCTTCCTCCTCCAACAAGTGTTTTCGTGCCTCTTTTCGCCCGTGCGAGCGATCTCCGTGAATTTTTTTTAAAGATATAGCGCTATAGCAACCCCATTGGAATGCCTGGGCTCCACTGAGCCAACTGAGCCCAGCCATTCCAATGGGGTTGCTATAGAGCTATAGCACTCTAAACCGGCTCTTTAAAAAAAATTCATGGAGATTGCCCGCATGGGCGAAAAGAGGTGTGAAAAGAAAGCGGCTGTCTGAAATGACGAACTGCTTCGAAGATGGCTCCAAAAAAGGTAGGGGAAGGGCTGTGTGAAACGGCCATCACCGTACCGGTTTATTCCAAGCCGGTTCAGTACCGTTTTTAAAGGTGTAGTGTGAAATTCCCCTTAGTATTTTCTGTCCAGATTCCAGCATAGCCATGTCTGAACCAATTGTTATGACAACTAGCTGTGGTTTTGCAAACTTCCTGAAATCTTTCTAATAGGGACTAAATGGAAAGCTGCCAAACCAAAGGAATTTTTTGTTTGTGCAATGAATATTCAAGATTCTCATTTGCAGCAGCCTATTGTGACATGTGAAGTTTGCATTAGGTGATGTGCATTAGGTGTCACATTACATAATCTCGCGTTAGGTAATTAGATGTTGCATTAGGTGATTTTTGCATTAGATGATGAGCAGCCACTATTTTATTTTATTTATTTAAAATACTTATTAGCTGCCATTCTTCCTTACAGAGTTCAAGGCAGCTTACACCATAGATAAAATACATTAAATAGAAACCAAAATATAAAAGCACAGTTCGAGATTGCTAGTAACCAAATGCAGCCCTAAATAAAACTGTCTTCAATTGCCTCCTAATGAGCAAAAGTGAGGCGGTCAAGTGAAGTGCACCTCGCTGGGGAAGTTATGCCATAATCATGGGGCTGCCAGTGAAAAGGCCCTGTTTTGAACCTATCAGATGAGCTTCTCTGATGGATCAGGGAGCTTTTCCCTGTGACAATTCTGGGGCAGGAACATATGGGAGAAAACGGACCTCCAGATACCCTGGGCCCAACTCAAGTAGGGCTTTAAAGGTCAAAAACAACACCTTGAACTGGGCTCAAGAGTGAATTGGTGGCTAGTGTGATTGTTGTAATATTGGGATGGGGGTCGCATGATCCCAATAGCTGGCCCAGACCAGCAGTCTAGCTGCAGCATTCTGCACCAGCTGCAGCCTCCAAACACTCTTCAAGGGCAGCCCCAAGTAGAGTGCACTGAAATAATCCAGTTTAGATGTAACTAAGGCAGGGATCACTGACTAGATCTGACTGAACCAGGAACTGGCATGGCTGCTGCACCAGATGAAGCTGGGCAAACACTCTCTAAGCCGCAGTAGCCACCTGGTTTTCTAAGAAGACTGCTGTGTCCAGCAGCACTCCCAAGCTGCAAATCTAGCTTTTCAAGGGGAGCACAACCCCATCCAAGACAGGAGATATCTAATGTCCCTGGTCTGTCTTTCTACTAACCCAGAGAACTTCTGTCTTGTCAGGATTAAGTTTCAGCTTTTGCACCCTCATCCAGCGTGTTACTGACTCCAAGCACCAGTTTGGAATAGCATCCTTCAAATTCAGTGGGAAGAAAGGTAGAGCTGGGTATCATCCGCATACTGATGACACCACATCCTAGACCTCCTGATGACATCTCCCAGCAGCTTTACATAGATATTAAATAGCACCGGGGTTAAGATCAAACCCTGTGGAACATCACAGGCCAACAACTATGGAACCGAGCAGGGATCCCCCAGTACCCGCAGAGCAACCCCCCAGGTTGGACTTGAAACACCATAAAACAGTGCCACAAAGGCCGTGGTCACACGGCCCTTAAATGCGGGAGGAAGGGCTATTTCCTCCCGCATTTAAAGGGGCTGTCTACAACGGCCACAGAAAGTCCCGCGCCAAAGCAAGCTCAAATGCAGGTTCCTCCCGCATTTTCCAACCCCGGGAAAATCGACAGTTTTCCCGGGAGTTGCGGGAGGAACCCACATTTGAGGTATCTGGACAGCCCTCTCTCGCAATCATTGTGAAAGCAGGGCTGTTCAGATGGTCCTGTCAGCCATTTCCCCCCCCCCCTTTTACACTTGGGCGCTTGGGATGTGTAGACATCCCAACCCGAGGTAGAAAAATGCGGCCCCTTTAATCTGGGAGGGCTTCCGGATTTAAAGGGGCCGTGTGACCGCAGCCTTAGTCTCAGTGCTCAAAGATGGTTTAGTAGGATATTATGTTCAATAGTATCAAAGGCCACTGAGAGATCCAGGAGAACTAGTAGGGTCACATTTCCCCAGTCTAGTTCTTGGTAGAGGTCATTAACCAAGGTGACTGAAGCAGTCTCTGTTCCAAAGACCAGCCTGAAGGCTGACTGAAATGGGTCCAGAAAATCAGTCACTTTCAAGAGCTGGAGCTGAGAAGCAACAACCCAGCCAAGCACCTTGCCCAAGAATGGAAGACTGGACACTGGCTAGAAGTATCCCAACACAGTAGGGCTTAGGGAGGGTTTTTTTCATGACAGGTCTGATCACCGCTTCCTTAAGCACAGGTAATATAACCCCCACTCTCAAGGAAGCATTTACCATCCCCCTTACCCCAGTCACCCAGCCCCCTTTAGCAGCTTTTAGCAGCTAGCAGGGGCAAGGTCTGAGAGCACAGGCGGTAGGTCTCACCTCTCCAAGGATCTTGTCCACATCCTTGGGCTCCACAAGCTGAAAATATCCCTATAAATCAGACAAGCAGGTGCCAAAGATACATCATCTGAACATGCATCCATGCCAGCATCTAACCCAGAGCAGATCTGGGCAATTTTATATGCAATATAAGTGGCAAATGGGTCACAGTGGGGCACTGTGTGATCAGAATCCAATTCTCTGTGTATACTTGCTCTCTGCATTGGTCTTAAGTTGTGACTTATTCAGCAAAAAATTATGTTTAGGATATACTGGAGAGCAAAGGATAAAGTAAAGTGCCTAGCTGTCAGTGTTGTAACTCACAGAACACGTCCCTTAAACATATGCTTTGGCTGTGTCCAGTTCATTCCTTTTTTTTCCGGGAAAAAGTTATTAGTTGTATCAACTTTGCATTAGAATGTTCATTGATTTTGGAGGGTGCTTAGGTACTTTTAAATAATCTGCCTGTCTCTTGGAGGCTAACCAGTGGTCAACAAAGATGGACCCTCCAAGCCCTTGCTACAGCTACAACATTGGAGAGATAAATTCCCCCTCCTGTAAATCAATGGACTGAGGACCTTAAAACTGTATCAATATTTGAAGTCATGGCATATAGACAATAACAGTGTATAGACTCACTTTTAGAAACTTATGTGTAGATCTTCCTCCACTGTTATTTTTGTCCCTCTCTATATCTTTTTCTTTAAAAAAAAAACCCATTCTGTTTAGATGCTGGATTTTGAGTCTTCCCCCCTTGTTCTTTTATCTTTTTTTTAAGAAAGGAATTTTTTAAAAAATCTGTTTTCCTGACTTATGACCACATGAAACAGTTCAGCTGGATGACTGTGTGCAAAAGCGATTGTGGTGGAGAAATATTACCTTTTCCCCATCATCTCCACAATGGAATAGGCTCTTATACGAGCTCTATGCTGTGTTCGATCAGCTTCACTCTGCCTTTTCCACCAGCAGTGCTCTAGCCATTATCCCTCCTCTTTCGTCACCATCAGTTCCCTTGTAAACCAGGGAAATCTGTTTGGGGGAAGAGAGCATTTAGGGGCAATTGTGTCAACAGCCCCAGCCATTTCTCTGTTCCAGAGACTGGTCAGAGCCTGGACAGAATCAACACCTGCAGAGGTGGGAAAATCTCCAAGTGCTGATAAGAAACCATCAGGATCTATCAGGCTATGGGGTGGACCACTACCACTGCAGAGGGAGGAGGAAGCAGTAAGTCTAAAATCCTATCAGATAATGGTCTATTGATGACAGAGGAATAAGCTTTAACTCCCCCACCTCCAGATCACCCTCCCAATCAGCATAATAGACCAGATCCAATGTTATTCCCATCCTCAGATGTCATTTCTAGCTCTGGAGCAGTTTGATTCACACCTAGCATTTGGCAATCTTTAGCTCAAGAGAATGTGACCAGCACAGAGGGGTGATAGTTCATAGAAATCGCATCTTTGCCATTATTTCCCCCCTGAGTCTCTCTTATATAAGGGGGGGGGGGAGGTCAGCTGTCTTAGTCAGAGGGGTGTTCATCATCAAATTAAAGTTGATCAGCTCCTCAAAGGATTTGGCTTTATCTAATAATGCACATGTTGATTGCCTCATATCTTTAATTAAATCACATGGGGCATCATTTCCAGATTTAAAGTTTCCAGATTCATCCCTGGCAGGATCCAAAGCATCACCTGCACACTGACATGTCCATGTCTCTAAAGACCCTTCACCTAGAGGGAGGCATCCAGACTTTTTTTTTGCACAAGCGGTCTCTTGTATTCATTCCGAAAGACTCTGGTTGAACATATATCAAAAGTGGCTAGAAAACCTCTCATTTTACGTAGTATCAGTGGGGTTGCTGGAACGTCAGTAAAAATGTCAGAAAAGATGTTTCCCCAATGAATCAGAATATGGCATGAGGAAGAGGAGGCACCCTTCCTCACAGGATAGAGAGGCCGATCTATAGTGACTGAGAATTGGGCCACTGCCTTCCTGTCATTTGGATGAGGAAGCGAGCAATCCTGTACAGGTCTATTCAGAAGCCCACTCATCTATTTAATGGGGTTCATTCCCAGGGAAATATTCTTAGGATAGCCCTGGAAAGGAGGAGAATTCCACTGAGCTTCAGGCAACAGAGATTGATCCTGAGAGGTCTCCCTCCACCATATTCATTGATGTCCACATTTCAGTTAAGGAAGCCATTGCCGTTCGTGTTACAATGTTATCAGAAAAGATTTTTCAGATGTGTTTGGAATAAGACGCCAGAAAGAAGGTAGCTGCTGACAGAAAACTTCCTTTGTGCTTCTCAGTTGTTTGCTCGATATACCTAATTGTTGTTTAGGTATTTGGTTTATCTGAATTACAGCTCAAGGATCCCCTCCCCCACATTTCTTTTCTGCATGATCCATAGCTGTGTTGGCGTTCCTACTCAACAGAGGAAGCCTGAGCATGGGAAACCAATGAAAAAGTGTCTCCTAGGAAAAACAGATGTGAGAGACTTATGTTTTCTTTTTCCCACCATAGGTAAAAACCAGTAAAGGGAGACAGGTCTTTTGTTTTATAGAGGAGGGCCTCCATAACCTCCAACTTCCATCCTTTCAGCCACCAACAAAAATAAAAAGTAATTACTTATTGTCTGTACAATTTTTGTGTTATTTATATAATTTAAAACAAAGCACGGGGACCCGTTGGAAAGATCTGGACCCAGAATACTCACCCAATATGACTGCATAGTGCAGAAGGTAACTCCATAGTGCATAGTGCAGAAGGTAACTGCATAGTGCAGAAGGAACTCCAGCAATGGGCATAGAACCTGAGAAATGGGCTATCTTTCCCATCCTGTGCTCCCAGAGAGGGCTTCTGTGTCCAAACAGAGGCACAATCCTGTCTGATCATTCTGTGCATTGTGCCCACTCTATGCAAAAAACCTCAGCAGGGAGAGATGTCCTCTCGTGTGAACTATCATGCTGACTCACACAACAACACCATGGCAGACATATTTGATAAGTGTCAGTGTTACTAAAACCAGCATACACTTCTCATATATTTTGCATGTGTGACATCTGTCAGTGCATCAGTCACTTTTTGGGATGGATGGGACTGATAATTTTAAAAGAGGACAAGAATAGTCACAAGCTACTGAGTTCTATTTATCTTGCAGTGAAACTGGTCTTGTACCAAATTTAGTTTTCAAAAGCCCTTTGATGTGCCTAGAAAGATGGTTCTCTAATTAAAGGTAATCACCAGCAATTTAAATCAGGAGTTTCTCAGTTTTGGTAATTGGGAACTTTGGCCAGGATATATTCCAATATTCTCATGTTGTTAAAATTTTGGTTATTTACCGGTTTTGGCTGGTAGCATGCAAAATTATCAGTTTCCTTTTAGCTCTCTAAGCATACCTCCTCCTGTTGGCAGCACTCTGTTCCATTAGATCTGACAAGCAAATTTCAGTCTCTTGTACTCTTTTACTGCTGACCTGATTCCACCCCCCTCCCCCCCAGTTCTTATATTGTTTCTGCTGATAGGTCATTCTCTCCGTGTATGAATGGGAACTTGCAGCCATATGCTTCTTCCTAGCCTTTGGTAAAACTTATATTCTCTCAAAAGGAAAAAAAAAGTTCAGCAATATGAATAAGTGATGCAAATTAAATGGATTTGCATATCATTGTTTTGCTAGTTCTTCTGCTATGTGTCATGAGGATGGGAAGAAAGTTCCGTACACCGCTCATTGGGGATCCATACAGCAGGCCTCTCTAAGAAAAATTCATCTTCACCGAAAACACACTCAGTGCTGGTTTCTAGTTTTGGAGGGCTCTAGAAGCGATAGCAGCGTGGTGTCGTCTGATCTCATCAGATCTCAGGAGCTAAGCAGGTCACTACTTGGATGGGAGACCAATATGAAGACTCTGCAGAGGAAGGCCATCGGAAGCCCCCCCTGCTTTTCATGTGCCTTGATGAGAGCTCATTGTTGGGGTTGTTGGATGTCAGTGGTGACCTGATGGCACGTGCATGTAAGGCAAAATACCTCATTATTCAAGAAGGAGACTTGCAAGGAACTAGAGAGGTTCAGGTCTTCTGAGACATCCAGAACACTGAACCAGTTTCCCAAAGGAGGAATCCCCTCCCACAGAGCTCCACCACTTAAAAAATCATCTCTGCGAAGCTGTTTTGAAGATTTACTGTAAGATGTTACCGGAGAGCCAGAGTTCAAGTCATTTCTGTTTCCTTTCTTAGTCATTTTTGGCAGCAATAAGAAAGCACACAATGGTAAAAGATTTCAGCAGCTAGTCTCTCTCGCAAAATGCCTTCATTGGCCATAACCTTAAAATAGGAAGGGTGCTGTCTTCGACCAAAGTGCACTCATTCTCTCTGCAGCACTGGGAGGCAGGCAGGCAGAGATGGGGCTCCTCCATTTCCTCCTCTCCATCACTAAACAGAACCATCATGTGGGATGATGGCAGTGAGACACAGGCCCATAGCTACATTGGAGACTTTTGGGGCCTGGCCCCCCAACTTCCCACCCAGCCCAGGCCCCCCAACTTCCAATTTTTAATTTTATTTATTGCACTCGTCACTGCCACCAGCAAGCCTCATGCCACCCTCTCTGGCCCATCACTCTCTCTTGGCAAGCAAGCTCTGTGCCCTCCACCCCCCAGTCCCATGCCGCTCTCTCTGGGCAAGGCAAGCCCTGTGCCATCCCGCCCTCCAATCCCACACTGCTGCTTCTTCTTGTTTTTTTTGCCAGCCAGCAAGGTGAGCCCTGCCTCCAATGTCACACTGCTGCTGCTGCTGCTCTCTCTTGCCTCTCTTTGGCTGGCAAGTCAAGCCTCTTGGGTTGGATTATCCCATGGTGGTACTCTGCTCTCTCTCTCGACATAGGCATCAACTTCGGGGGGGCTCAGGGGCTGAGGCTACCCCCGAAAATTCCCGGGGGAGGCTGAGCCCCCCCCGGGAACCAGCCACCTCCATTTTGAAAGCGGAGGGATTTTTCCCTCGCTTTCAAAGACTTCCGGAAGGAACAACATGCTCCACCCCCAGCTCCCAGAACCCCTTATTAGGGCGAGAAGCTGAAGGCTGAAGCACGAGGTTCATTTCCAGTCCAGAGGCGAAACAGGTAAGGAGCTCTGTTGTTTTGGGGAGATGGGGGGGGGGGAGACCGGCATCTACTATGGATGGCCGGCCTGGGGGTTCCTGGCCGTCGCGGGGCGCTCCTGCAGCCCCGCGGCGGCCTTTTTCAGTCTGGGGGGGGAGGAGGAGGCCGGCATCCACAGTGGATGGCCGGCCTGGGGGTTCCTGGCCGTCGCGGGGCGCTCCTGCAGCCCCGCGGCGGCCTTTTTTAGTCTGGGGGGGTGGGGGAGGGGGAGGAGGCTGGCATCCACTATGGATGGCTGGCCTGGGGGTTCCTGGCCGTCGCGGGGCGCTCCTGCAGCCCCGCGGCGGCCTTTTTCAGTCTGGGGGGGGAGGAGGAGGCCGGCATCCACAGTGGATGGCCGGCCTGGGGGTTCCTGGCCGTCGCGGGGCTCTCCTGCAGCCCCGCGGCGGCCTTTTCCAGTCTGGGGGGGGGTGGGGGAGGGGGAGGAGAAGGCCGGCATCCACAGTGGATGGCCGGCCTCGGGGTTTCCAGGCCGTCGCGGGGCGCTCCTGCAGCCCCGCGGTGGCCTTTGCAGTCTGGGGGGGTGGGGGAGGGAGGAGGAGGCTGGCATCCACTATGGATGGCCGGCCTGGGGGTTCCTGGCCGTCGCGGGGCGCTCCTGCAGCCCCGCAGCGGCCTTTTTCAGTCTGGGGGGGTGGGGGAGGGAGGAGGAGGCCGGCATCCACTATGGATGGCCGGCCTCGGGGGTTCCAGGCCGTCGCGGGGCGCTCCTGCAGCCCCGCGGCGGCCTTTGCAGTCTGGGGGGGTGGGGGAGGGAGGAGGAGGCCGGCATCCACTATGGATGGCCGGCCTTCGGGGTTCCAGGCCATCGCGGGCGCTCCTGCAGCCCCGCGGCGGCCTTTGCAGTCTGGGGAAGGGGGGGAGGGAGGAGGCCTCCACTGTGGATGGCCGGCCTCGGGAGTGCCAGGCCGTCGCGGGGCGCTCCTGCAGCCCCGCGGCGGCCTTTTCCAGTCGGGGGGGGTGGGGGGGAGGAGAGGCCGGCCTCCACTATGGATGGCCGGCCTCGGGGGTGCCAGGCCGTTGTGGGGCACTCCTGCAGCCCCGCAGCGGCCTTTTCCAGTCGGGGGGGGGGGGGGAGGAGGAGGCCGGCATCCACTATGGGGGAGGTGGGGGGGGGGGGAGATTGGATTTATATGAGGAGGAGGAGATTAGATTTATATCCCACCCTTCACTCACTTGGAGTCTCAGAGCGGCTTACAAACTCCTTTCCCTTCCCCTCCCCACAACAGACACCCTGTGAGGTAGGTGGGGCTGAGAGAGCTCTTTCCCAAGCTGTCCTTGAGGGAACAGCTGGTACAGAGCTATGGCTTGCCCAAGGTCATCCAGCCAGGTGCAAGTGGAGGAGTGGGGAATCAAACCCGGTTCTCCCAGATTAGAGTCCGCACACTAAACCACTACACCAAACTGGCTCTCTTTTGTGACAAGTCCTTTTGTGGATCAAAAACTGACTAATTAAAAGGAAACAGAGTGAGTATAAATGGGCAATTTTCTCAGTGGAGGGAGGTAAGCAGTGGGGTACTGCAGGGATCAGTACCTGGTCCAATGCTTTTTAACTTGTTTATTAATGATTTGGAGTTGGGAGTAAGTAGTGAAGTGGCTAAATTTGCAGATGACACGAAGTTTTTCAGGGTGCTGAGAACCAGGGAGGATTGTCAAGGATGGGTGAGTGGGCATCAACATGGCAAATGGGATTTAATGTGGCCAAGTGCAAAGTGATGCACATTGGAGCCAAAAACCCTAACTATAAATACACATTGATGGGGTCCAAACTGGCAGAGACTGATTAAGAGAGAGATCTTAGAGTCGAAGTAGATAACTCAATGAAAATGTTGAGACAGTGTGTGACTGCAATGAAAAAGGCCAACACTATGGGGGTTATTAAAAAGGGAACTGAAAACAAATCAGCCAGTATCATAATGCCCCTGTATAAATCGATGGTGTGACCTCATTTGGAGTACTGTGTACAGTTCTGGTCGCCACATCTCAAAAAAGATATTATAGCATTGGAAAACATGCAGAAAAGGGCAACTAAAATGATAAAAGGTTTGGAACACTTTCCCTATGAAGAAAGGTTGAAGCGCATGGGGCTCTTTAGCTTGGAGAAATGACGGCTGAGGGGGTGACATGATCGAGGTTTATAAGATTATACATGGGATAGAGCAGGTAGAGAAAGAAGTCCTGTTCTCCCTTTCTCACAATACAAGAACTTGTGGGCACTCGATGAAACTGCTGAGCAGTCGGGTTAGAACAGATAAAAGGAAGTACTTCTTCACCCAAAGGGTGGTTAACACGTGGAATTCACTGCCACAGGAGGTGGTGGTGGCTACAAGCATGGATGGCTTCAAGAGGGAATGGAGCAGAAGTCCATCAGTGGCTATTAGCCACAAAGTACAGATAGGAACTCTCAGTCTGGGGCAAGTGATGCTCTGTGTTCTTGGTGTTTGATGGGAGGGGCAACAGTGGGAGGGCTTCCTGCCCCCACTGCTGGACCTCCTGAGGGCACCTGGTGTTTTTGGCCACTGTGTGACAGAGTGTTGGACTGGATGGGCCACTGGCCTGATCCAACATTGGCTTCTCTTATGTTTTTATGTTCTTATGTTCATGCTCTTCATTTTGCTGTTACTTAAAATGGTGTGGTATAGTTTCAAAGGGACAATTAACTGGGATGTGTAAAAGGAATTACAGGATTGCCCATTGGAAACAATGGGAGAGGCTTGAAGGCCCATTGGAGATAATGGGAGCCAGGAATGCCAATTGACTTGCATACTGAAATACATTGCAGCACAAAAAAAGTTGCAAAGAAAATATGGAATGGTTTTTCCATTAAGGTCTTTGGGCCCAGATAGGCTACTCTGGGACTCGAATGACAGCTCCCAGAGTGGAATTACGGTCCCTAGGAATAGAATCTGTGCTCTGGGACTAGAATGACAGCCCCCAGAGTGGAATGACAATCCCTAGCAATAGAATCTGTGCTCTGGGATCGGAATGACAGGTCACAAAGTGAAATGACAGCCACTGGGAATAGGTTCAGTGCTCTGGGATTTGCACTCACTCCTAGGATATGAGTTTGAAGTGAGAAGAAGAAGAGATGAAGAAGAAGAGATTGGATTTATACCCCGCCCTTCACTTGTAGTCTCAGAGCGATTTATAAACTCCTTTCCCTTCCCCTGCCCTCAACAGACACCCTGTGAGGTAGGTGGGGCTGAGAGAGCTCTGAGACAACTGTCCTTGAGAGAACAGCTGGTACACAGCTATGGCTTGCCCAAGGTCATCCAGCAGGTGCAAGTGGAGGAGTGGGGAATCAAACCCAGTTCTCTCGGATTAGAGTCCATGCACTTAACCATTACACCAAACTGGCTCTCAAGATTGCTGCTATTCTGAACTCTGTACATTGCTCAAAAATTGAGTGAGCAGCAACTGTTTGGTATTCTGTCCTGGCTCAGAGATTTCAGCCATGCATTTACCAAATGAAGGCATCTGTGATGCCATAAGTTAGTACATTTCAGTACAACGTCACCCTTACAAATAAGACAGAAACAAGACTCCTCTAAATGAATGTCCAGGAAAACTTTTAAAATATTCCCCTACAGGCTTTTTCTGTGTTGTCTTCCTTACTGTCAAATTTGTGACCATTACTTTGTCTGATGCACATGGTATGTATATTTGCAGATCTATTCTAAAAGTGAATTTAAATAAAGGACACAGCAGAGACCGCTACCACTATAACCACTGGCCAACTCCCACCTTTTCCTGGGTTTGGCCCAGCCCGGGGGCATTGCTGGGGGTTCCCAGGCTCCCCTAAATTTCTGGAGAGCCCCTCCCTAAATCCCACATGGCTCTACCTCCATAGGTAGTGACAATAGCCTATGATGTCACTGGCTCCTCCCTATGATGTCACTGGGCCTCGGTTCTTTTAAGGACCTAGCATAGCGACTCTGGCTCAACCCCAGCCCCCCCCGGAAAATTGAAAAGTCTACGCCCTTGTCTCTCGACGCTCGCTTGCTAGCAAGGCAAGCCCCAAACTGCCTTCATCCCTCCAATTCCCAAACTGGCAAAGCAAACTGGCAAAGCCCAATCCCAATCTCTTCCTTCGGAGCCCATGATTTTGCTTTCACTCCTCTTCCCTCCCTTTCCCTTTTTATTTTCAGAGCTCAGCTGTGCCTCCCACCTTTGAATGGCAAGTATTCCTCCCCCTCTTCCCTTTTTATCTGCAGGGCTCAGTGCTGCCTCCCACCTTTGAATACTTAAATTATTTAAATTAGCCAGGGCCAAGTGCCCCCCAAGAAATTTAAATGCCCCTGACTTAGAAATTCCTGGCTACGGGCCTGGTGAGATTACACCACCAGCTTGCTCAATAATGGACCTCTGGGCAATAGTGTGGATTGCTTGGCCCAGTCTCTGCCACCACTGCTTAGATGGATAGCACACTCAGGTAAGGGATCCAGATGGTGTCTGATGCTATTGCTCTTCCTTCTGGACCCAGTTGCCACTGTCCACCTGCTTGCTCACTCTCCTGCTGTTTCCTTCGGAGTGGGTGGGCAACTAGGAAGTGAATAGGAGGAGGAGCAGAGCAGAGGTCTTCCAGTGGGTAGGTATCCTTCTGGGGCATGGGATGAGCAGGTGTTGAACCGTTTTGATTTGGTCATGATGGTCACGTGTTTTTCAGTTTGATTTAGTAGTATTTGGCATTTCATGGAGTCCTGTATTACAGTGAGGGCCTTAACATCATTCTCCGTGCCCTCATCAAATTCCAGATGGGAGGATTTTGTCAGGAAAGCCATGACAATTGAAATCTGATAAACCTGGCATGTTTTTAGTGTTGACTGCCCTCTGATGCCTGAAATATCACCAGAAATGGCCCACATGATAACTGCATTTCTGCAGCTATGAGACACTTGAAAAATTCATTTGGGATATTCAATTTTGCATCACCAAATATGAATTTGCACAACAGGAACTTATGCACAGAGACATACAGACCCACGAGAGAGCGTTCCATCTTCCCATGTAGGAAGATTCGGTTTTTGAAAAACACTGAAATAAGAAAAATGTTTATTGCCAGAAATATGACAAATGTGCTGTGGGATTTAAGGCCAAAAATGAAAAAGGAAAGCCTTCCAGTAAGTTCCCCAGACATGAGCAGATACGCTTGCCAGATTCTAGTAACCTGAACTGTCAAGTGATGTGACCTTACCCACGCCATACGGTTCTCTTCATCCACATCAACGTGCTTTAGCCCAATCCACCTTTCAAGCTTTAGCATGTCATGTTTGTGTGTATATCGCCGACTGCTAAACATAATGTATTTGTTGGCTTGCTAATGAGATGCCAACCGTGTGTTCAGGTGGGCTGCCAACACTGCTGCCAACATAAAATCAAATAATCCATGGAGGGTATTAAGAAGAGCTTCACAGGAGCCATAATGAGAATTAAATATTGGAACGGCAATCCAATCCCTGCTGAAATTAATAGAATGCCTGCATGGACTTCAGCAGGGAACGAATTCCATGCCTCAGTGCTTTTATGCATTCAGCATGTAATTTTTCAGTTTCTGAAAATTCGTCCATTTCTCACTAGCCAAGGATGAGTGTTGTTTTCTTTTCAGGTAAAGACAAATTTGGAAATACATATATTTAAGGTATCTGGAAATACATGAGAGTACATATAACCTTCACCCTGACCTGGATGGCCCAGACTAGCCTGATCTCATCAGATTTTGGAATCTAAGCAGGTTAATACTTGGATGGAAGACCACCGAGGAAGTCCAGGGTTGCTTTTGACTTCAGCCTGTCAAACAAGGACAAGGCCCATTCATGCATTTAATGATCATGCAGTAAAGTTGTTTACTGAAAATGCCACATTTCTATTGTTGAGCTCTATACATAGCTAAGTGACAATATAGCTAGGTGGGATACTTGCTCCAGGGCACAGCTCTGTGGAGTGGGTGCCATAAGCTTTTGCAATCTACTACTTGGAGTAGCCTGGTAAGTGGTCATTTCCATACAGGTGATTAGAAGTTATTGGAAAATAGATTCCACAGAGCTTCATGGTACATCCATACACCTTCCAGCTTTTCCTGAATTTCCTGTGTTATTTCCAAAACCTGCTTTACTATGGTCTTTTTCAATTGCCACATCACTGAAGTCTGGTTCTTTTGTGGTCGTATCAATGCCATTTCCCCTGCAGTGGCCATTTTCCCTTTGTGCCCTTAGGGGATCTTTTTAAAAAATAGTTATTGCTATATCATGAGATCATTATTATACCCTTATAATGATCTCATGATCTAGCAATAACTAATTTAAAAAATCTGATTTCCTCTGTTTTTCCAGCTTTCACTAAAATGTTTCTAATCCTTTTCATTGTTAAGATATAAAGGGGAAAGGCATATCTCTACAATAAAAAAGGCTACAAGCTGAGAAGAGAGGTATGAGAAGAGAATGGCGATGGAACAGTTAGAGAAAGAGAGAGACAGAGAAGGGGAGGCAAGAGAGAATGAGTAAGGGAAGAAAGAGGGGAATGATGGGATAGATTAAGGGATATCAAGAAGCAGTCCAGCAGGTGAGGTTAACCCCTGGTCTGCCTGTATGAATTCTCCCTTTCAAAAACAGCAATCCACTAATCAGCTGTGGTTGCTAGGTTCAGCATTATCTTCATTGATTTCTTGAGTACATTTTTATCCTGCCCCTCTGTGAAGGAGCTCAGGGTGACAAATGTTGGTCTTCCCACCTCCATTTTGCCCTCCCAACAACCCTATGAGATAGGGTCACACTGAGACAGAGTGAGGGGCCCAAGCTTCATGCCACAGTGGCCATTTGAACTTCAGAGAATATAATAAATTGTGTAGTGAAGAAGGCTTTGCAACATTCACACATAGTATACCCCATGTCTGGCAGTACTCAGCTGAAAACTGAGTACTGGAAAACTGAGGAAAGATGAGTCAGTGACAGCTGCTAAAATCCTGTGCAGGAAGTGTAGGTGTGTGGGGCATGTGGGGAGTGCAGTGCAGTCAATACTGTGCCTTGGTGTCCAAAAATTATAGCACCGACACTGTTTCCACATTGATAATATAGGAATTAATGTTTGAATTACATGGGAAGGTCAACCCACAATGGCAGCCTCCTGGGGTAGCACATGAATACATGAGGGTGGCTTATACTGAATCAGACCATGGGTCAATCATGGTCAGTATTGTCCACTCTGATTGTTGACATCTTTCCAGGTGCTCAGGCAAAGTTCTTTTATAACACTAACTACCTGATCCCTTTAACTGGAGATGCCAGGGATTGAACCTGGGACTTTCTGCATGCAAAGAGGCACTCTACAACTGAGCCATAGCCCCTTACCTGGGATTGCAAGAATGCCTGCCATGATTCCTACCATGAACTGTGTTTTTGTGTGGAATTCTAAACCACCATGCAAGAGAGTCTGGTGGTGCTCAGTCTCAGTCTGTGTGGTGATGGCCTACAGTCTGTGTGGTGGCCTACAGCAGCAAAAGTCTTCATTAAGCCATGTCTTTGGGTTGGTTGATTTAGATGCTTCAAATGTTAGTTTGATTATTGTGTGGTATGGTGCTAGGCACCATTAAATGGCTTTGTGGAGATTGCCAGCTCTGCAAACATAAGATAAGATCCAGTCTGCCCACAGTCTGGAGCCTTTTCCCAGCTGCGGCTGGCATGCTAGCCTCAGTTGTCTCCTCAGATAAGGATTTGGACTCAGTCATCTGTGTTGATCTGGATGACTTCAATGTATTCCATGTGGAGCTGCCTTTGAAAATGGGTTGAAAACTACAGTTAGTACAGAATCAGGACTGGGCAAAGTTATATTGAGCACATCAGTACTATTCTAGCTTAACTAAACTGGCTAATTGTTTACTTCTTAATCCAATTCATAATGCTAGAGCTTACCCTAAAAATTCTCCATGGCCTAGGCCTGCATGCCCCAGAGAACATCTTCAGCATGTATCACCTGTTAAATCCGCAGGGAAGACTGTGCACCAACTTGGAGGTGAAGACTGAGAGATTATTGAGTTAGGCTTTCTCCATAGTGAGATATATAATGATGGGCTTTGGGGGTGTAGGTTTGCTTTTCCAGGTTGGGAAGCTCCTGGAGATTTGATGGTGGAGCCTGGGAGAACAGGGACCTCAGTGGGATACAATGCCATAGAGTCTACCCTCCAAAGCAGCCATTTCCTCTAGGGGGATTTGTAGTCTGGAGATGAGCTGTAATTCTGGGGAATCCCCAATTCCCACCTGGAGGCTGGCGTCCCGGGGGTGGGTAAGCGGGAGGATGGGGGAAAATCGGGCCTTTCCAAAATGCATTTCCCTCTACCTATCAGGAAACTGTAGCTGTTTAAACTTGCTCATGGATTTTTCTTCCAAAACATCAGTTCTTCTTCCTGTGTTCAGTGGATGGATTTTTTATTGCTGTTTAGTTGATGTTGTTTTGGAGTCTTATATTGGTCTGATTTGTTTAAATCCTTGGTACGCCTGTTTTAGTACCTCTGTTTATTTTGTACAACTACTTCAGATGCTATTTTCAGATGCTCTTTGTACAACTATTTCAGATGTTATTTTCTTTTCTGTGAAAGAGACAGTATGAGAGTGTTAAACAAATGATTCGATATATTTAAAGGGCAAAACCTGAAAAGTGAAAATATCCCTAGACGTGCATTTAAACATTCAGCACCATGCATTACAAAGAACATCAGAAACAAGTCGGAGTGCTTCTGGTGACATCCCAAATGTTCAAGCACTACTGAAAAAGAGCTTTCAGCAACATCAAAAAGGTAAAGTATGCAAATGTATGGCATTTTAGATATGATTTTATGTCCACGGTGCTGAGCATTGTGCATACAAAAATGTGTGGCTTTGAATGCACTAAGTGCCCATCATCTGACACATCTCAGATTCTTCTGTAAAATTGAAGGATGTAGTCTCATGGGTTTTTGTCCAGCTAATTGGAGCTAGCTCCCAATGATCCTACTAAATAAGAAGTAAGTTTCCACTACCCAGGCATAGTAGATTCTCACCTCTTTACCTCTAGCAAGTTATTTAGTCAGGGTTATAGAGTAATGTGGCTGATTCTTAATCCTTGGATTTCAAAGGACAGATCTCCAGCCCTAAGCGCTCAGTCTGCTGGTGCCTAAGCTCTTCCTGGCACAGGATGGCAGCTTACATCATCACGGGCCTTCAGGGGTTAATGTCCATCCCTGCTCTCCTTGGTCTTTTCCGCATTTGCCTGCCCCTCTGGATTTTCTTAGTATTCAAGTCGAGGCGATCTAAGTCCGTGGCAAAACAGCATCCAAAAAGCCCAGGGCAACAGCAGGCTGAAACCCACTGTTCCCTCTAAGCTGAGTTAGTGTGAGCTGGCTCAGAGATTTTTAGCCTCCGGCTCACACATTTTTGTCTTAGCTCAGGAAGGATGGCTCCAGAGCAAACTAATGTATGCAGTAGCCAAACTGCTCACTCACAACTTTAATGCCAGTGGCTCACAAAGTAGAATTTTTGCTTACAAGACTCCACAGCTTAGAGGGAGCACTGGAGGTAACGTAATACAGAACAGAAAAAAAAACCTGGAATAAAAAGAAGGTTGAATTCAATTTTAGTGCAGAACTGTTTGGAGGACACCGCCGTGAACATGGATTAAAAGGAGAGTGTGGGAAGGGCTCTCACTGGAGTTCTGCTTCATAGCACTTTTGTAAAGCATCCTCGCTGTCCCCTGCCACCCTCCCTATGTGCCTTGGTCTGGGGTATCCCCAGATATCTTTGAGTATGCGACTTTGGGGCATTGAGGCCTCTCTTCAAGAAATTACAGATGAAGCTGTCTTCTACTGAGTCAGATCATTGGTCTATCAACATATTGTCTACTATGAATAGCAGCAGCTATCCAGGGTCTCATGTACAAGTCTTTCACATCACCTCCTATCGGATCCTTTTAACTGGAGATGTGAGGAATTGAACCTGAGAGATTCCCAATAGTAGTTACCTGAGTAGTAGAAAATTTCTAGGACACATCCTCCTTGTGAGGAGGTGGTACTGGAGAACTATGTCACGGAAAGCGCTGTGACCCCAAAGGGTTTTTGTTGGAAGTTCCAGATGCGATGTCCCCTGTCTCAGACCTCCAGACTGAGTGACAAGAGAGACTAGATAGTTAGATAGGCATGCTGACCTTTCTTCCTGTATCTACTCTTTTGCCACTGTCCTCTGTGATATACAGACTGTGATCTCAGGGACCAATTTCCCTTTCCTGCTTCTCTCTCACGCTGAATAAAGACCTGCTCTCTATCAAGAGAGGGACATGTGGTCCTCTCTCGGCACCATGAGGCAGATGGCCTTCTCGCCATCCACCTCCATCCTTTAGCTAGTAAGTTAGTAATCTATCCGTCTCTGCTCTTTCCTATCCAAAGTGTCCTTCTCAAATAAAGAGAGAAGTATTTCTCTTCTAAACTTGCAACATGGCTCTGTGTAGCTTTGTAAGCTGAGTACCCTGGTAAAGTGACTCTCCTGCATTTGTAGCTTTATTTAAGGACTCTGCTAACTAATGGTGACTGGACTAACCATACCAGTTAACTTCAGTAGTTTTCAAGGCATGGTTTGCCATTGCCTGCCTCTGTGCAGGAACCCTGGACTTCTTTGGTGGTGTCCCATCCAAGTACCAACCGGGACTGACCCTGTGAGATCTGCTGAGAATGTGCTAGCCTGAGGCATACAGGTCAGGGTTGTACTTTTTGTAAAATATCTGTTTTTAGAAGTATAAAATGTGAGTATGGGGGAGAAGCAAATCACCCAGACAAACTGTCCCCTCTGGTACTAGAAGAGGATTTCTTATACTTGTCTGGCCCTCCTGTCATAACATCATCCTAGGCAGATTCTTTTGCAGATCCACTTCTAGTTAGGCTGCCAATGCCCACTCCAGAAATAGTGTATCACACAAATTCCCTCTTGCTTTATCAATCAGCAATTAAAATGTAATGCATGAAAATGAGCCATGAAGCCCACTGTGGTGCCATAGCTATATTTGGATGTGGCATGAGAAATGAAGTGCAGAATCTTTACTCCATTTTGATGCTTGCTTCATCAGCCTGACCCGGTCACTATCAGCCTCACATTTTCTTCTTTCATAAGGGAACATTGCTTTCAAATACATTGGGGAAAGGAATGCATCAGGACTCAAATACTGGCATTTCAATAAAGTATTTGATCAAGTCTCTTTAAAACTCTGAGTGGCATTTAGTGCCATCAATTTGGAGAAAGGAAAATGAGGAGCAAAAGCTCTGCAGTGTCTCTTGACAATTCATCATACAAACTGCTGTGCTGGCAAACAGATACACAAGACTGGGCGCAAGGACTGCTAGGCCAGCGACATATCCCAACCTGGCGTGTTGCACAGGCCTCACATGGTTCATTTGAGAGGGTTATTCACGATAAAAGTGCTCAGTTGCACTGATGCCACATGAATCAATGTCAGGACACCAGGAACAGCCAGGTCTCCTGGCACAGCTCTGGCCTGCAAACCATCAGATAGCACAAGAATGGGCAGAAAGGGAACATTGTGGGGATGGGTCTAGAACTGATACTGCAGAGTTTATCAGTCAGGGTAGCATAGATGGAAATGTCTGAAATAGCATCAAGCAAGCACTTGTAAATTTGGGAGTATAACTGTTAAAGCAAGATGTTTAGAGCAGTCCTCCCATTTCCTTTGTATAGAATGGCAATGATATTTTTATTTTTGGGGTGGTGGTGACAAGATTCATCGCAAGATTTAGTTTCTTCGGGTATATTTAAGATTGAGCAATGAAGACGCAATGTGCTGTGATTATGTTTTTGATGCTTCATGATAATGGCAACAGCATGGTTTTAAATGTGGATCAACCTTTTTTTTTTTTAAAGGAATTTGTGCCTTTGACATGCATGCCTCATATATTTAGATCCACTGAATGTTTGCTATAATACTCAGTGTGCCGAACCAGTGAACGGTCTGAGTGGATTAATGGCAGCAGGGAAATAGAAGGGCTCCTGCTAGCGGTTCAGCATGGATCCATTTCCCCACACATTTTGTTAGATATAGACACTGCATGCATGTAAAATTTTCATACTACTTAGTAAGAAGATGCAGCTGACCAAGGTATCCTAAGTGGTCAGATCTCCCCATACATTCCCAGCATGGTTTCATGGGTTCATTCTGCCCACCGTCTGCTCTGCCAGTCTTTAGAGCATTTAGAGAATTTCTGCAATTCATCTCAAAACAGGAAAGTTTTGCATTGGTTCTCATAGCCCATGTGCATATTGATTAAATCATAGTGGGAAAAAAATCTTGATTTGATCAGGAAACCTGTGCTGTGTTTTAATCAATGAATATTATGCACTGCTGCACATGAGGAGCCTATAATCTGAAAAAGACTGAAACCGAAAAGTGTGGCTGATCTGCACACACAGCACTCAGACGAATGATGCTGGTCCAAAGCAAGATTGGGTAACTTAAAACTCTAAAATCTGAAGAGAATTTTTGATAAGAAGAAGTTCATAAACACCTCCTGTACTGCTTTTTGGCTGTTGTAATTCTTGGTTAAATGGGTTTAGGGAATGGTTGAAATGCTTCACAGTGAAGAGGTTTATGATAAGATAGTTTGAGATGGCCTCAGTCATAAGATGCATGCTAAATAGAAACATTGTGAAATATTCTTCAGACATGTATGTGTGAAACCAAAAGATGTACAAGTGCCAAACACAGTTTAACACTAGTCTACACTGAACCCAGTTCCTGGTGGAGGAAGTATGTGTGCTACTGTGAACACTCTCTGGTGTGTTGGGAACAATAATTGAAAACTCTTCTAAAACTTGTGAATCCAAACATTAAATACCTAGTTTGTCTGCTCCAGATTAGGAATTTCCGGTAGATTTGGGGATGGATCCTGGAGATGACAGAGTTTGGGGAGGGAGCTCAGCATGGATGTGATGCCATATAGCCTATCCTCAAAAGCTGTCATTTTCTCCAGGAAAGCAGATTCCTATAGTCTGGAGATCAGCTGGTGATCCACCAGAAGATTGGAAACCATACCTGAAATATATACTGTGCACTGTCAAGGTGCTAATGTTGATGAAGGATCTTTCTAAGTTTTGCATTTCTGTATTGCAATACATGAATGTACTTTCTCAAGTCCTTCATATCTCAAGATGTGTATCTTTGAGCTGTATTGATACTATGGGGGGGGGCTCCATGGACATTGGGGAGCTCCAAAGGGCGCTCCTCATTCAGCCAGTTCACCTGAACTCCCATAAATAGATATTTTTCCAGACAACATCCAGAGGGGAGGGCAAGATACAATTATGGCATCCACTCTGCTTCCTCTTCTACCAGTCATGGGTCTGTTCTGTCATGTGACTTCCTATCATGTGCTTGCAGCTCAGTGAATCCTATGCAGTGGCTGGTTAATGGTGAGTTCCAGATCTGGAAGCCTGAAGACCACAGTTTTACTGAAACCTCTACTTTGCCTCATTAATGCCACCAGTATACAGTTGTGCAACAATATTGGCATGAGGTACGTGACATAATCAGTAAAATAGTGAAATTTAGAGCACCATGTCCAATGCTAATTCTATTTTGAAAAAAAGGTTAGGCAGATGGGGGAAAGGTGGGGATGGGAAATCTCATGAACATTTACTGAGGAACTTGGTAGTATCAGTAAGAATTCTTATTGTTAAATGAGGGGGAATCACCCTCCACATTGAAATGTGATTTAGAAACTGTTAGCTTAATATGATAATGGATAGAATTGAGGTATGTAGATGAGAGAAAATAAGCCACATTCTTGGGATACATTTGTCCCCGCAAATGGAATTCTTCATTACATTTTGGAATATCTTAAAACAAAAGAGGATACAAAGGCAGACATTTTGCTATGTATTAAAGCCAGGTAATAATACTTTGGATGTTAAGAGAAACTTAAGGTAGTCAGCTTGTCGGCCATTTTTTAAAGTGTGTCCTTTGAGCATGCCCACAAGCACTGATGAGGCTGCTGGGATAGGTAGTTCATGGGGCTGTCAGCCATTTTTTAAAAAGTTTGTCCTCTGAGCATGTGCACAAGCACTGATGAGCCTGCTGGGACATATAGTTCACTGCCGTCCTCCCTCTCAAACTTTCAATTAACCCCTCCCCCAAAGCACAGAAAAAAAACTGATGTACAGAGACATCTTCCTTTGAAAATTTTTATAAAGAAAACAAAGTTTTGAGCAGTCCCTGTGGGAGAAGGACGGGAGAGAGAGGTGTGAATATACAGTTATGAACACATCGCTAACTAGTAAAAAAAAATGGTAGCTGGAAAACGAGAGACCAGCCAGAACTGCCTGATGGATTAGGTGCGCACGAGAGTGATCAGACAACAGGAAATCCATTTTGGAACCAGCTCAGACCAACAGGATCAGACTTTCACAGGTATCAAAGAAACACACAGTAAAGGGGGGGGAGGACTCAGATAACTGGGGCACAACAGACAAATGTTGCTGTCTGATCGTGCATTTTAAATCCATAAGGGAACAGCAACAGATCAAACTGCACGTCTGATTACAGCCCAGTCTCTGGATGTAGTACCAGATTTTAACTGGTTGAGATAAACCTTCTGTGGGAGTTCTGTACAATATTCTGGCCTTCAGGAATTCAAAGTCCCTTATAAAAATAAGAAATCATTATTAATAATGGCAATGGAATGCCAATAATAAGCCAACAGCATCTGGGAAATAGACCAAGAGTTGAAAAACAGCAAAACATTCACAAAACCCCTTAAATTCTACTGCAAGTCTCATATTCAGTTCAATTGTTCTTGAGATCAGGGCCTGAGGTTACTAATGGTGCAGGGTTTTATTTCCAAATCCATTTGCACATTAGAAGCCATTTACTGGGAGGGAAGAAAAACCATTGTATTGATCTGACAGCCACCAGGAAAGAGCTTATATATTATAATGTGCAGTCTATTGGCATCTTCACTATTAGCTAACAATTTGCATATAAGGACGCAGTACTTTTTAAAAATCTGTAGCCATTAAAAAATAACCAGAAACCTTCCAATCCTACATCATTTTGATTTTATTTTTAGTATGAGCCACAAATTCAGATTACTCAGCTAGATGAAACAGCTTTTTAATAGCTCTGCAATTGCAAAAAGGTACAAAGAGTACCGGTGCCAACAACCTGGAGGAAGAAATGTCCTGGCCCTTTAGTAGAGGTTTAATAGGATGATTTACCAGGTGATGCTATTTACCTCCATGCCATAAAAAGTTTCTCCTGCCCATTTCCACACATTAAGCCTTTGTTAAAGAGACAGAAAAGCCCAGGCTAGCCTCATCTCAACAGATCTTGGAAGCTAAACAGGGTCTTCTCTGGTCAGTATTTGAATGGGAGACCACCAAAGAAGTCCAGGGTTGCTATGTGGAGGCAGGCAATGGCAAATCACCTTTGAATGCCTCTTGCCTTGAAAACCCTACAGGGTAGCCATAAGTCAGCTGGGAGGGCATTTCCCCCCCTCGTGATCATGGGCCATCCTGACAAAGAGGGAAGTGCTTTTACTGAATACGGCCTGGGATTCCTGCATTCTGACTGCAACTATTTCTATGATCTGGTAACAGTTTATGATAGCTAAGGTGAGTATGATGCCTATATCATCCCTTAAAAAACCAGGCATGCCACTAGAGGCTGTGAAAGGACAACTCTTGGAGGAAAAAAACGCTGGGCTTTTGTCATTTCCTGTAAGAATAATATTTTATGGATTGTGAAAGAGGATTTAATGGGTGGTGGGAACAAAGTAGCAAATGTAATGGACATTTATATGTTGTTTGGTCAAACAGCTGCTGGATTTAATTCACCTTCACTCTGCCTTGATCTGATACTGTATTTGAAGAAGAAGAAAAAGAGATTGGATTTATACCTGCCCTTCACTTGGAGTCTCAGAGCAGCTTACAGTCTCCATTCCTTCCCCACAACAGACTCCCTGTGAGGTAGGTGGGGCTGTGAGAGCTCTGTCAAGGACTGCTCTTAAGAGAACAGCTCTGAGAGAACTTGTGACTGACTCAAGGTCACACCAGCAGCTGCATGTGGAAGAGTGGGGAATCAAAGCCAGTTCTCCCAGCTAGAGTCCATGCTCTTAACCACTACACCAAAATGCCTCTGTTTTTGCTTAAAGGGACAGCAACCTTGAATATAAGATGACCCCACTAAAATTATTATACACCAAAAATTATTTTACTGGACATAACTGTAGTTTGTATGCAAATGTAAGACAACATCCTTTTTTGATGGCATCCAGGGGGGACGGACGACACAATCTTGCACTGAAGTAAAAACTGTACTTTGCCTGAATTTCTTTATAGAATAAAGTTCTGATGATCAAATAAGAAATCTCATGAAGTTTAAATGTTGTATTATGCCTCAAGTGTGTTTGTTTCCAAATTAGTAACTTGAAGACTGCAAACAAATTAGATTCAGCGCACAAGAGCTGTTTTCAGATTGTATGGGCCTCATTTGCATTTACAGTCCTTATTGAGTAACTGGCTTCAGCACAGTTCCGCTTGCCAAACCTTATTAAAGTTCATCATGCTTCTTGTCATGCATCTTCCAGGAGACCTAAAATCGAAGTGGTTAAAAACAATGTCCATCTTGTGCTTTGGAGAAAGTGAAGTAGAATGAATGGACAACCCTTGCTGATTATACCCCTAGGGGCTACAACCCTAAAAACATTTTTCTGGTTTAGGGTTGCCAGGTCCCTACCTGCTGCCAGCGGTGGGACGGAGCTTATGTCTCGGGAAGTAACTTCTTTCTGGAAGAGACGTCATCATGCTAGGCATGTCGCCAGGAGGATGTTCTAGCATTCAGCCAGAAATTTGGTGGTACCCCTGGCAATATGCCCGGTGCAATCCCAGCACTTTGGGGGCGGGGTTCCCCACGCTGGCCAGATCCGGGCCAGTGGATCAGGGGCCCCTAAAGGGGGCAACCCCCCCCCCCCCCGGGGGAATGGCAAGCCTATTTCTGGTAGTAAGCCCTATTGAATAGAATGGAACTTGCTTTTCAGTAGATTTGCATAGAATTGTATCACTAGGTGATCTTAGGCAAGCCACAACTCTATTCTTTTCAGCCTGCCTCCATTTGCAATTAAAACAGCCAGTTGAGCTGTTGAAAGATAAAGCAGGTGGAATGGTTAATTTCTCGTCAGTGCTGTATGGTGGTTAAATTAGGGGTCCCACACTTTTTTGAGCCTGTGGGCAATGTAGGAATTCTGACACAGTATGGTGGGCATAGCCACAAAATGGCTGCTGCAGGAAGTGGAGCCAGCTACAAAAATGGCTGCCACAGCTTATCTTCAATCACACAGTGAAGATACTTCTGCGGTGGTGGAAGCTGCTCACTAAGCAGTATTTTTAAAAATCTGCACATCCAGTCAAATCTCCAGTGGCCAATGAGAAGCCTTGCTTGGCAAAAGCCCCATATGGCCCTGCCCAGTTTCTGAAAACACTTGGTGGGCACCAGGAAAGCTGTCTATCGGCACCATGGCACCTGCAGGCACCATGCTGGAGGCCCCCAGTGTTAGATATTACATTTGTTTTTAGAACTTTCTTCCATAGTCAGAACAGCAACCTGGACCACATGGTTTGAGCAGTTGTTGTGCTCCCCAACTCCCGAGGATGGCAGGAAGTGTTAAGAGTTTACTTTCCTTTAGTTAAGAGACTTAAAGGGTCTTTGTTTGTAACATACAAACAGAGCATTTTAGAAACAAATAGGCACTTCTGCAGTTGGCTGAAAATCCTTTCCTCCTGCAATCAATTCTCAGGTAGCAATTTGTGCAGTTCCCCAGCAAGGCCACTCTCCACGTTCTGCTCATTACAGGGAGAAACTCCGAGTTCTGTCTCTGAAATTCAGGTGGCGAACTCACTTGGGACTATTTCACGATCCTTTTCTCTAGCATGGACAGGTGTCACCTGCTGAAAGCTGCTGTCCAGGCTGTTAGCAAAATAATCCTTAGTGAGTTTAAGGAACTTCTAGGTCTTTATGCTAGTGTCCTTGACCACTGATTCATAATGAAAAACATTGCCATACTCACACTATGCTTTTGGTGTTTTCCACAGGGGGACAAGCTTGTGTAGTTTCCTCTTTGTTGCTGTGGCTGCTGATGCAGCATAGTTGCAATGGGGCTTCCGTGTGGTGGGTTTTCCTGCAGTTTCTCTGCTCCAGTCCCTCAACAGAGTCCCTCCCCTATGCCAAAGGACCTTTTCCATTTTTTTAAAATCAGAAATAGATTTCAGAGAACTATAAAAACAGATTGTTATATAGTGATAATAACATAACAGTCTGTTTATGAGGTACTCTGATTTACCAGCTTTTATTTTTAAAAAGTCTCTAGCCATTTCATTACATGGATACGCCTTTCCCCTTATATCTCAGCAGCAGCAGCAGCAACAACAACAAACAAACAACTTGAGACTTTAGGCTATGCTCTCACACACTAAATAATCCACTTTCAATCCACTTTCAGTGCACTTTCCAACCTGATTTTACTGCGTGAACTGGCAAAATCCAGTTGGAAAGTGGATTGAAAGTGGATTATTTAGTGTATGTGACTGCAGCCTTACTTTCTTTTTTAAAAGGTTTTTAAAAAGGTTTTAAAGGCCAGCCTTTAAAACAGCCAGCCTTTAAAAAGGCCAGCCTTTAAAACAAGCAAATAAACAAACACAGAAGGCTAGGAATTCAGAAAACCTTATGCATAGATTGTTATAACACGACTGTAATCTAACAATGTTCAGTTGCTGACTTTAACTCCCTCCTCAGCCCCCAATGCCAGTGGCAGGAAAGGAAATGGCTACCACAGAGGTAGAGGCAGAGAAAATGGCTGCCATGTTTGTGAGACTGAGAAAATGTGAACTTTTCCACAGGGTTTGCTGCAATCTTTCCCAAAACTTCACAGCAAAACAGCTTTGAGAACAACTGGAGAAAAGTCAGGGAAACCCTGAGAAGGCCAAAATGTATCATGATGCTGTGGGGAAAGAAAAAAAAGAAATACTTCCTGACAGCATCAAACCCTAGACAAATGACATGTGTGGAAATGGACTAATAACGGCCGTTGTTCTAATATAATGGCCGTTCTAATAACGGCCGTTTTTTCTTATTTAAAACCCATCCTAAATGTTCAGGATTTTGCCCTGAACACAGTTCACTGTGATCCCCCCCCCCCCCCCATCTCATTGAAATGAATGGTAGCTGGGTCACAGCAAAATATTCCCTTTAGATGAGGTCACACTAAATAATCCACTTTCAATCCACTTTCAGTGAACTTTCAAACTAGATTTTGCCAGTTCACACAGTAAAAATCCAATTGGAAAGTGTATTGAAAGCGGATTGAAAGTGGATTATTGAATGTGTGTGATCACAGCCTCAGTGTGATGGGGCAGAAGAATTTCCCAGTGGTATTCCTTAATATTTCTCTAAAAGATCTGGTTGTCCCAACTCCTGCCTTAATGCAAAAGACCAAAGAAAATAACATGAGGTCCCTTCTACACCCACAGAACTACGATCCTCTTTTCCACACCTGATGGTCTGAGAAGAAAACAACATTACTGATCCCCTTTAGGTCCCATGAAAGGCCACTGAAATAAAGCTTAATAAACCTCTTTATACATCTTGGGTTTTTTAAATAGATTCCAGTGCAGAAATTCTTTTTCCTCTAGATGAATAAGATAAACTATGGGGTAGGTGAAGGGGTGTAACTGCTGTGGCAATTACTACTTTGACATGACAACAAATTTATGGGACTCTTTTTTTGAGCAGAGAAGCTTCTAATTTTAGATGTGGTTTTAAAATGTAATTAGCTGTTTGCATCCAATTAATAGGAGCTGGAACAACCAGACTCTTCCAACCCTGCAATTTATGATGTGCATTGATTTGGATGTAAACCAAAGGCATTTCATTTAAGTGTCATGGCCTAAATCCTGGAAGGGGCATTTAGCGCTCCACTAAAATTAAAGAAACAGTTAGTGGTATAAAACTGTAGCCATGGAATTAAAGCCCCCTGGAAACCAATCAAGATAAACCAATTAAATACTGGAATATCATAACTCTGGGGAAAGCGCATTTATACCATCAGCTTGGATTCAATATATGTGATCCAGAATGCTGGACATTTCTCCCCCCCCCCTTCCCCTATGAAATAACTGAGTGGGGAATGAAAGAGACATCTGTGGATTGGTTCCTTCCTGTCTTCTGTGCTCTGGGGGACAGAAGAAAGGAAATGCTGCAGACTTTTCCTTTCTTTGCATATCCCAAAGGAGAAGGAGCATAAAAGAGCCTGGGGCATTAGGAGAACCCAGGAACTACTTTCTGAAAGTATTAGACCGATTTCGCACAGGCGCTGCCCCGGCATTCTTCCTCCGTTTGCCCCAGTGCTGTGCTTGAATTTCACACTATTTGCCATGGGGCATATTTTGACCCACGGCTCTGCCTGATCTTCCCTGCTTGCTTCAGCGATCCTGTTTTTTTAGGATCACTGAAGCCGCGGGGAAGATAGGGCGGAGCCGCGGGTCAAAATGTGCCCCATGGCAAATAGTGTGAAATTCTTTTTTTTTTTATTAACAGTTTTTTCCATTTTCACATTTTTAAAAAACTTTACAAAGCCAATAGCAAATTTCTGAAAAACATATAAAGAACTTTAATTTAATATAATACATATAACAGTCAGGTATTTAAAAAATAAATAATTTTTTGGTAAACAAAGTTTGTTGGAATGATATTTTGTTTCTGAGGATAACTAATTATTGGGAACCAAACATGAACAACTTTTTTCTGATATTGAGTTGGTGGGCTGTTACAAACAGTATAAGACAACTTAGACAATATAAAATATTCCCACAGTTTTTCAAACCAGTTTTGTATAGACGGGGCTTGTTCATCAATCCATTTGCAGGCTATAAGGTTCTTAGCTGCTGTCAGTAATATGGAGATTCCTTCCGTGTTTCCTTGTATTATATGATGGGACTTCCATAGCTCTAGTAATATCACCTCTGGAGTCATTGACAATTTAACAGATGTGATTTCGTGAATGCTTTGTACTATTTGAGTCCAGAAGTTCTTAATCAGTGGGCACGTCCATCAGCAATGCATATAGTTGGCAAAGTATCCACATTTTTTGCAATTTGGTGAGTATGTGTTATTTATCCTATTGGAAATTGATGGTGGAATATACCACTGTGTTATTAGTTTTGTTGCCTGAATATTAACTAGGCTTGTTTTTGATGCTCTACTTGGGAAGTTCCAAATTAAAGTCAAATTCTCTTCTGTTAGTTTGGTACCTAGGTCTATGTTCCATTGTTTCTGGTATAGAATTTCTTCAACTTCATCTAATTTATTTAACATCTGGTACAACTTTGTAATAAGTCCAGGGGCTTGTTCTTTAGATTCTCGTAGCATGTTTTCTAGGGGTGTTAACTGCCTTTGTCATGTTAATTTCAATTGTGGAGATTCCAAGAGGTGTTTTATCTGGAGATATGTGTACCAGTGTATTTTGTTTTGTATCCTATGCTCTAATTGTGTTTTTTCTAATATTGTGTTTTTATCTAGAAAATGTCCTACTCTGGTAAACCCAGTCTGTAGCAATGTAGAAAATGCAGCTGGTGTTTGGAGGGTTGTTTTAGTAAGTTTTATTGGTAATGTCCAGGGGTCCGTTGGGGCTGGAGCAAGGCGGAGTGAAGCTCTGCCAGCTCAGGAGTGGCCACTAGGGCAGCCACGGGCTGAATCAGATTCTCTGATTCGGCCTGCTGCCAAATTAAAAGTGATTGGAGGGGAGGGGGTTTGAGGGAGAGGCTCCAAACTTGCAGGGTAGCTGCTGGGGCCTCTCCTTGAAATGCCCACCAAGTTTCAAGAAGATTGGACCAGGGGAGTAACACTTTTTCCCAGCATAGAGAACAATGGAGGGGATGGGACAACCTGTTTGGGGGCCCATAGAATTGGACCCCGTGGTTTCCTTATCTAACTATATAGTGCATGTCCAATTATAATACCAATTACAAACTGGTCTTGCTTGAAGAGCCACGGATGGGTACCTTGCTGGCTTTCAGCAGAGACAGAGTCATTGAGAGTCTGCGTTTAAAAGATTTCTTAGAGAGTTCCATCGGCTCTGCTAAGTCCATGTCCTGGAGCAGTTATCGGCCAGTTTCTTCATCTGTTGCAGAGAAAGGCTAGACTATTGGAGAGAATGACCTGCAGGCTTGCAACAGACAGTAGAAAACAATGTCCCAGCTTCAAGGGCCTTCCTCAAGCTGCACCCAGGGCAGACCGCCCCCCTGCCCTTGGTACACCACTTGTTGGTTTGGTGAGATTTTAAATCATTTCCCCCCTGATGGCTGGGTTTTCCATGCCCCTTGTGGTTGTACCAGAATTTTATCTCCCAGTCATCAGTTTTGTTTTGCATGTCACATGCCTGGCCTTATGAATTTGTATGATATTTCTAATCTTGTAAATTGCCAGACCTGGATAACCCAGGGTAGTCTGATCTTGCCAGATCTTGGAAGCTAAGCAGAGTTAGCCCTGGTTAGTGTTTGGATGGGAGACCACCAAAGAATACCAGGGTCACTACCGCAGATCCAGGTAATGGCAAACAGCCTCCAAACATCTCTTTCCTTGAAAACCCCATGAGGGTCACCATAAGTTGGCTATAGGTTGACAGCACTTTACACATACACACATACAAACTGCCAGACAAGAATTAGAAGCTGGGACATTGTTTTCTACTGTCTGTTGCAAATCCCATGTCAATTCCAGCAATCAACAACCCACTGCTAACATAGTAGCTGTCTTCTTGTCTGAGAAATGCATACGAAACATCTGCTCACAATACTTTTGATTTAAATAAAGAGCAGAAGAACCTTTGTGGGACAAAGGAGTTCTCTCCAAAATTAATTCAGCCATTATAAATGGAGTAAGTCCCATAATTTCTGAACTGTTGAGGCCACTGCTAAAATGGGTTAGGATTTGCCCAGAAATTCTGCTCAGGAAGGCTGAATCTTTGGAAAGTGAGGGTTGATTTGGGCTATTTGATGGGGTTCAAAAGTTAGTGTGTACATTAGGGTGGTGCAATGTTTAGAGTGTTGGACTAAGATCTGGGAAACCCAGGTTCAAAGACCTGCTCTATCGTGGAAGCTTTGCTGGCTGTCCTTGGGCCAGCGTGGTGCAGTGGTTAAGAGTGGCAGACTCTAATCTGGAGAAATAGGTTTGATTCCTCTCTCCTCCACATGAAGTCTGTTGGGTGACCTTGGGCCAATCACAGTTCTCTCAGAACTTTCTCGGCCTTACAAGGTGACTATTGTGGGGAGAAGGGTTGCCAGCCCCTAAGTCCCAGTGGGGTTTCCCCCACTTCTGGGGGGGGGGGTCATTCCACCTCCAGCCAGCTGGCTGGTGGGGAAGCCCCACCCCCAAGCCATGGCCACCCCTCTCCCTCCCCTTTTTTGTCTCTTGGAATTCTTCCCTGTGCACTATGGCCCCCACCCCACTCACAAAAAGACCCTTTAAAGGGGTGGGGGCCGTGGTAATGGAAGAATCTCTTGGTTGCAGAAAGGCATAGCAGCATGGAATCATTATGGCTCTAATAATCTAATATCTTAATGCATTAGTTACTGAATATCCCATTTTGTCAGGAGTCATTGTATCCAACTTTTCATTTATTTGTTTTGGGCAGTGTGAAGGTACCATCAGAGGCCAGTTAACATTACCATACAGTACAGTATCAAGCCAGAGCTCCTTATAAATGTCTGCAGTTCTTCTTGGAGGTGTCATTCTGACATTCAGTCTGTTGCCTCTGAAAGAAATCATCTTTCAAATTCAGTTCTGAAGGCAGCAGATTTTCTGTCTACAGATACAGTCACCCATGGACTGAGTAGGTCAGTGGGTGACAGAATCAAGGTCATCACTCTCCAGACAGGAGTTGTACTCATTTGATAATCCAGTATGATAGATGGTTTTTTTTTTAAAAAAGGAACTTTTATGAGATTCAAAAAAAATTATTGAACTTGAAGTTTTCAGTAAAGGTTATCATACATGAATAATTCACAGACCTTTTCATTAATTAAAAATGGTGAGCCTTCATGGTCATTGATTTGATGAGCCAGAAAGAACTTTTAAAATAAAGTAATTTGGTCTTCCTAGTGACATCGGCTAATGAAACTTACCTGCAAATCATGTATTAGTCCCACTGCTGTTAGCTGTTGAATTGTAGAATGCTTCTTCAAAAGGATTGTCAATATTGACCTGAAGATTTGAAGTGGTAGAGAAGGCATTTCTTTCCCTCACCAGTTATTTCAATAGCTAATTATATGTCTTCCACACCAACTCGCCTTGTTGATGTAATTCCCCAAGCCACCTTTTCCTTAACATGATTTGTGGGCAGATTTATAGGACCTTTAAGTTATTGTATCAAGTGACTGATTAAACGTTTGCTGCCAAGAAAACATTATTAACAGACCCAAGAGAAGAGACTGTAGAATGCTGAGATGTTGTTTCCCAAGCAGAATCTAATGGCTCCTGGACTTGAGCTTTAAGCAGTTAAGCAGATGAAGAGCTGAAGGTACACGTCTGGTAGCATCAGGAGACGAAATCAGTGCTCAGATGGGGCACTGAAGCCATGCTCCCTTCCCAGGCTACAGCTCTATTTGTAATGCACCTGAGTATTACATGTGGGCAAATCCATATTGTGAACTAAGGAAATATAGACATCAGTTGCATCACTAATGATAGACCAGGATCTAAATTAAGGAGGCTGGAATGAGGGTCCTTGGATATAGTAAGCAGATGGGTTCACTGAAAGTCAGGCAGACTCGAAGCGGTACAGCTGATAGGTGGGTACATGAACCACACACTGACTTGGATCCACTGGGTAATTTCCATGTGAGGAAGCCAGGGTATGATAGTTGCTAATTGCCTCCTCCTATGATGGACCTTTGGCAGAAGTTCCTAGGAGTTTCTTATGTTACTGGGAGGTCTTCTGTCCCTGATAGTGACATTCTGGAGGCATTGTGGACTGCAGTGGTGGAGGGAGTAGGAAGGCCATGCTCTGTGGATGGAAATCCTTTCATTCTGTGGAAATCTTTTAGTCGATTTAGGCCAATGACTAGCGGAATTTTATATACAAGGAAGAAAAATGACTAATGAAAGGAATTATTGTACAGATCCATTGGTGAAAAGTAGTCAGCTCTTTTCCTGCAGATAGGTGGTGTGTGTGTGTGTGTGTGTGTGTGAGAGAGAGAGAGAGAGAGAGAGAATGCCAAGGCCTGCCATGACAGAAAAAGAGAACCTGGCTAGGCAGTTTAGATCGCAAAGAAACTAGACCTATATACAAAAGATAACATATGTGCATGAGTTATACTCGTGCACTAAATGACATGAGAAAAGGAAGAGAAAAATATCAAACAAGAATCATTGCCAATGTTCTGCCCTTAATGGAAGTTGTGCCTATTGGAAGGGGGACAAATTGTTGACTGTCACAGCATCCTAATGATAGCCTTTCATTTAGGGGGAAAAAAACAGTGGGGTGTCATGTCCTCCTTGGTCTTGTGAAATAATATCTCTAGTTTATGCAAAATTAGAATTGCAGGGCTGTGGAATAATCAAGTGATGCTAATGAGCAGGACTAATTATAACTAAATTACTTCTGGTAGATAGTCATCTAAGTTACTTTTAAATAAATATGGCTCTGGGGATTCCATTGCTTCTCTCTTTCATTTCTTCCACAATGTGACTATTATACCAAACAAAGTTTCTACAGTATTTAACCTTTCAAAGACATCAAGCCACTTTACCTGTTTCCCCACCTAAAATAAACTTTTGTACACTACAAAACTGCATCTCTTGAAGGATGACTTTTTTTCTCGGTGATGGTAGTTCATGAGGATTTGGATTGGGGGGTTTCTTCCATGGGACTGGCCTCGTGAATACTCCAGAGGTTCAGTCAGGGATTCCTCATCTCTCATGTAAAATTACCTTCCAAAGAGCATCCTAGACATGGTGGGCCACAGTCGCAGCATGCATGAAAAAATGCACAACCGTGCACCCAAATCAGGTAATATTGGCTATATCTTTAACCCATTATGTCGGGAAAAAATCGAATTGACCCTCTAGGTCTCATTTGGAAGGGTTTGAATTCTGATCTTGGATCGTAATAAATCAAACTGAATTTGGAAGGGTATTTATATTGTGACATGAATCTATACCACTTCATAAGTGTGCATCAGAAGAGTGGTGTTACCTACCCTGATATACCTGTGTTAAACTTCCTCTCCCTAAAAACCTCAGAGGGATCCAGCAGCCAGAAAGGCACTAAGACCACAGTTTCACACCTCATATTGGTCTGTCACGGGCAGGCAACACGGAGCCATAAAAGACTTCATTTTGACCCAGCCTGACAGGCTCAGGAGGAACCAAGCCAAATAGGAGTACCGTAAGCAAGCACGTATGCAGGATCTCATGACTAATATAATCAACAGAGACAGCCAGCCTAGCCATACTAATCCCATCTTCCCAGACCCTGGCCTCACCTTAGTAAACTGAACCATCTCCTTCGAATTAATTTCTAGAGTCTAGCACCCTTTCCCCAACCAACATCGAGCCAGTGACAAGTAGAAAGACAAACACTAGTGAAACCAAGCATCCTGCACTACTCGATTTTAATCTGGCTACTCGTTACACCCTGGGCTAGCCCACCCCTGGCTCTCCAAACCACATTTAAGCTGGCACTCTATGCCTCAACCTTTGTACAGCTCTTGGGTAGCCATAAGAGTGTACCCTCAGACTCTGTCTGAGCCTTTGACATGAACCACTGGTCAGCCATGTCCTTCTTCTTCCATGTGGATTCTAGACTTCAGGATCAGGTGAATATTACCCTATCTAAACGCAAACCCCTTCTTGGCACTATTGATCACCACTCTATTTCCTAGCTCTCTGTGTGTGTTGAACTATTGTCATTATTTTTGCATGAGTGAGGAGTGTAAACTTTGCATTTAGTTACAATTAAACTCCATTCATTCAATCAAAAGGTCTCTTCCTTCCACTGGTATCTCTCACAATTTGACCCTCAGATACACAGAGTATAAAGAACACTTATACTATGTGTACTGCCCCAGGCAATCTGTGTAACAGTGGGATCATGGAAGCAAGCGCCAACCTCAATCTGCATGTATTCTTTTAAATGCCAGTATTAAGCATATTCATGCACAGTGTGTGCACATAGGCTACTCTGCATAGTTGGGAACCCAGAAATAAACAGAGTCTGATTACACTGAGGGTCTGATTACACTTCAAAAACTTCCTAATGCATACACATAGATAGGTTGGGGGTAGAGTTGGCTGCTTCCTCCCCCACTGTAGCTCAGTCTCCTCCTCCGGAATGTCTGAAAAGGGCCCTAAGAGCAGCATAGGAACTCCCTTTCCTTTAACCGTGCTGTGATTTAGATTATTTCCCCATAACTCTTCCTCACTTCCCTCATCTTACTATATAACTTAGCAGTGGATAGCAGTGTAGGTTTTGAGGAGGAATAGTTGCATCACATGTGGTCACACATACACCTGGTGGGGGAATTTCCCACCTCCTCTGCTTTCCCTGGTGACATCCCAGTTGAAAGTGAGTGTCAATCCCTTGGTTAAAAGTCCAGCTCCCTGCTGGGGAGCAGGGCAGTGGCAGAAGAAACCCTTTGAAAACATGTCAACTAGTAAAAATAAAATCACTAGACTGCATATTTAATTAAAGGAAAATTCAAACTGTGTTAGTTGGATTTACTTCAATATAAATGTGTTTAAGACTGGGCTTCTTTCTGGATAGACAGTAAAATAATGATTCAGTCTGTTGCTTTATGAAATCTGCAGACTCGGCCTGGTGTTGTCAGGAAGGTTAATTTTTCAATTAGAAAGAATGGGTACTTTTCCAATTCACAAGTAAAAAAGGTATTTACTTCCCTTGAGTCTGCAGTTTCAGATGTATCCCCATCACAGACTTCAGCTCCAGTTTTTCAGTTTTGGCAAACTCAATGTTACATCTGTCTTTCAAAGACATCTTGGTGACAGACTCACACCCATAAGATTACAGGGCTCATATCCACTACAATCCAAGTGTGATTTGCAAATGAACAAGTAGGCAGCTAGGCAATTTAGGAAGAGTGAATATATAAATGTTGATGCTGTCTTTACTGTGTCAGGCCCTTGTCCCATCTTAACCCGGTACTCT
Source organism: Lepidodactylus listeri (assembly GCA_029233225.1). Lineage (NCBI taxonomy): Eukaryota > Metazoa > Chordata > Lepidosauria > Squamata > Gekkonidae > Lepidodactylus > Lepidodactylus listeri. The sequence goes on from JARCFY010000009.1 coordinate 29,837,603, forward strand.
GTCTGTTCTCTATGGCAGTGTGTGTTTCCAAGGTAGGTGGAAATGGTCCTGCCCAATGCCTTTCTGCTGGAGATGTCAGCAACTGCACTGGAGATCTTCTGCAAAATATGATTAATCTTAAATGAAAGAGTGTGTGCTTAGTCTAATACTAGTGGTCTAATACTAGTGTTCGAATCCCACTCTCTCACAAGACACTCAGTGTCATCACGAGGAAGAGAAATGAAAAATACTGAACATCCTTACTGAACAATGGACTTTTTAGTCTGGATTCAACCCAAAGGATGTTTAGTATTTTCCATTAGAATTTTCTCCCACTATAGACCAGCCATGGGCACCCGCATGGCTCCACAGTATGCCAGCATTTTCCTGGCAGATCTAGAACAGTGTTTTCTGAACTCCTACCCATTGCCAACCTCTCCTTTACTTGAGATTCATTGCTGACATTTTTATTGTCTGGACCCATGGCAAATAAGCCCTTGAGAGATTCCACCAGGCTTTCCACAACTTCCACCCCACCATCAATCTAACTATGAATTATTCTACACAAGAAATAAACATCCTGGATACGTAAGGGACATGTAAGTACTGCACTGTAACAGAAACCAACAGATCGGCAAACATATCTACAAGCCACCAGCTACCACCCCAACCACATCAAACAATCCATTGTGTATAGCCAAGCACTAAGCTATAGTCAATCTGCTCCAACCCCTCAGACAGAGATACTCACTTGAAGGATCTGCAATGGGCATTTCTGCAACTACAGTATCCTTATGATATGGTGAGAAAGATGTTTGGAAAAGCCAGAATGATATCCAGGGACAGCTTGCTACAAGACAAACCCAAGGAGAATAACAAAAGAACACCACTGGTGGTCACCTACAGCTCACAACTCAAGCCAGTTCAACACATTATTAATGACCTACAACCCATGCTGGATAGTGACACTTTTCTTACACAGGCACTGGGACGGGGGGAATGACGACCTTTTCTTGCTTACAGACAGCCTGCTAACCTAAAACAACTTCTTACTTAAATCCAATCATGTCTGCTATTGTTATTCACCTGCTATTGTCATTGGCCTGTTAATGTCATTCGGCATCTGAAATCACTCCACTTTCCAATAAATAGGACAGATGGACTCCCATTCTAGCTGCATCTGAAGAAGTGAGCTGTGTCTCACGGAAGCTCATACCCTGCCACATATTTTGTTAGTCTTTAAGGTGCTACTGGACTCTTGCTCTTTTCTGTTGCAACAGTCAAACTAACATGGCTACCCATCTTGATCTATAGACCAATGATCTCCATGAAATGCAGCTCCTGTGGAATGGGGGACCCTTAAAAATGACACAAGGAACATCTACAGTGGGGAGAAGGAATTGGCAGAAATTACCAGTTTAGTCTGGATCTGACCTAGGGTTGCTATCTCTGGTTTGGAATATTCTTAGACATTTGGGGTTGGTGCCTGGGTTCGAGGAGGTGAGGGAGTTCAGCGGGGATATGATATCTAGGAGTCCACTCTTGGAAGCTGCCATTTCCTCCAAGGGAACTGTAATCTGGATATCAGCTGTAATTCCAGGAGACCTCTAGGCTATAATTGAAGGTTGACAACCCTACCTCCCCCCCCCCCCCCACTTACCCAGAAATGCTAAAGACAGTCTATAGCTTTGGATTCCATTTAGAATTTCTGTGGGTGTAAGGGGGGGGGATGATTTTAGCTAACTCCTCATTTTCACTGGAGACCCCCCCAGGTATTCATGGTGGTCCCCCGTCATCCCAAGGAGCAGCATTTTGGCATGTGTGTGTTGGGCTGCTGCAGGAGGGGGGACTCAGCAAAAATCACCCCCCCCATCCTTACAGAAATTTTAGGTAGAATCCAAGCCATTATCTACAGGAAATATTCTTTCCTGTAGGTCTTCATATATATTAGCATGCAGTGGCCACAGACAGATTCTAATGATTCAGAGAACAGCAAAAGGAAGTATCCCATAGGGAAGAGCATCGGCTTCTGATTTTAAGATGGATTTAAATGGAATGACGTTATTGCAGTGTGTTACTTTCTTCTAGGTAAGGGAAATAAGAAATGGATAGTTGTTTGATGAAGATCTCATTTGAGAATGAGTTCATAACATACTCAGCTCATTGCTGTGCTTAATAAAATGATTTCCTGTTCCCAGTAGAATCACTCTTTTTTTCATCTTCTGAACACAAAATCTGCAACTATAATCCAGAGAACCATGTGGCTTTGAGAACTGTATGGTACCATATCACAGGGGGTTCCAAATAATAGTTCCATCTCATATCACAAATTGCATTGGAAACTGGAGTTTCAAAAGCAGTTTGAAACATGGCATGGAGGGATGTGCAAAAAAATGCCAGTGTTCTATTAAATACAATGCTGGGATGCACTAGAAGCAGGGCTTTCTCCCTGGAAAACCAAGTGCTGGAACTCTCAAGAGGGAAATGAAATTTTCAGTCTGTATACTGAAAACTCATGAACGTTTAAACATTTTAAAAAGAAATTTGTCAAAGATGTTCCGGAACTCTGTTCTGGCATGTTCCCCCAGAAAAAAGCCCTGACTACAAGTAACTCTATGGATGGTTGATCCAGGTAGTCAGCCATATTGGTCTGAAGCAGCAGAACAAATTTAGAGTTGTTTCTGTCACTTTACAGAAAGGATAGAAGCAGATCCATTGCACTGCAATACAAGCGTGTGCACTTGAAACTCACCGCCATCCTAAGGAGAATTGGACTGACTGTACCTCAGTCCATTAGCTTAGATGGGTTTAACTTTGCTTAGAAAGTGACGCTGTGGACATGTACTCATGTGTAGTAACTCCAATGTGCATGTGTCTCTATTGTGATCGAGAGACACATCAGTCCAACAAAACTTGGATGGGGATTGTAATGTGAATGGAGATGTACATCAAAAGATGCATACTCACTGGCAATGTGCACAAAAGTTGGCTTGCACTTGTGATTGGCTTGCTGGTTTGGGGCAGGATTGTTGAAATATCACAGGTGCTATCAGGGTTATGGGTACCATCAGTGATACAGCCTTCTGTGGCTTTATAAGATTACAGTACCAAAATTCCTTGCCAGGCAGAGCCTTCTGCAAAGCACGTGTTCTGCCACTGAGCTATAGCTTCTCCCTCAATAGCTATGACCCATCTTAATAAAACAACAAGAGTGTGGCATAGTAGAGAGGCTATCCATTCAGGCATATAAACCACTGAGATGAATCAAGGTACACTCTCCATGGATCTTGCCATACGTTTCTGGCCCAATTCTATTTCTCTGTATATGTGAATTACCGAAGATCTTAGTGTTGTGTAGTTACCATAATCTTTTTTCATCAATCCTGCCTGCCGGTTCAAGGAGACTAACTGACAGTAACCACAGGCACCATCCTTTGCCATCTCTGCTGCTGGCACAAATTATGTCCATTTCCAGAAAGAAAATAGAAGGAACCAAGAAGACTTTCCATCTGCTCTACTTTGCATAGCAGTCTGAGCAATCAGTTTACATCAGAAAAGAGTTTTTTATTGGGTTTATAGTTAAGAGGGTAGCTTTGGGAATACCTCTAACAGCTGCAGAAGTTCCAGGCTGAGCTTCTGTTTTCCCCTCCTGTTACAGTCATTTAAGCCTAGGCCTAGCCAGAAACTCTTCTGACACGGAAGGGGTGTTCTCAGGGCTCATTTAGTAGCAGGAGTTCCTTTGCATATTAGGCCACACACCCCTAATGTAGCCAATCCTCCAAGAGCTTACAGAGCTCTTCTTACAGGGGCTACTGTAAGCTCTTGGAGGATTGGCTACATCAGGGGTGTGTGGCCTAATATGTAAAGGAGCTCCTGCTATGAAATGAGCCCTGGGTGTTCTTGAGGACACGACTGCTGACTTGGGGTGAGCTTCTGTTTCCTGCTACAGGTACTTAACCTAAGGCATGGTCAGTGATCAAAGGACAACCCTCAAAGGGCTTTTGGCTCTTGTCCATTGCTTGTTGCCTGCAGACCTGAACAACTCAGTGGATCCAGGACCAGGCAAGGATATTGGGTTGTTGCCAGTCGACCTGAACAAACCAATGGCTGCCTGACCAGAGAAGGGTATTAGGCTATTGTACTATGGAAGTTTTGTAAACTGCTTTAGGTCCCCCTTGGGTGGACAACTGGGGGGGGGATCCTTTAATCATAATTTAATTTTTGACGCTACCTTGAGCATACTAATGGAAAGCCAGGATACACAATCAATCTATCAGTCATGTCTCTCTCACATCCAAATATGCTGCAGTAATATTTTGGATGAATTCAACCTTTAAATGTTCAAAAGATAATTATTAACTAACTAGGAATGACTGAGAGAGTTTGAACTTCATATGCATATATTAAATCAGGGGTCCTTTCGTAAAAAAAGAGGTGCAGGAGCTCATTAGCATAACTTATTTGCATATGCCACACCCCCTGACGTCACTGGAAGTGTCAGAAGGCCACACATCCCTGACGTCATCGGCAGTGTGTCAGAAGGCAAGAAGGGAGGGAGGGAGGGGGAAGGAAGGAAAGGAACAGGAAGGAAGGTAGGTAGGTAGGTGGGGGAGAGAGAGAGAAGAAAGGAAGGAAGGAAGGAGGGAGGGAGGAAGGAAGGAAGAAAGAAAGGAACAGTAAGGTAGGTAGGTGGGGGAGAGAGAGAGAAGGAAGGAAGGGACAGGAAGGTAGGTAGGTAGGTGGGGGAGAGAGAGAAGGAAGGAACAGGAAGGTAGGTAGGTGGGGGAGAGAGAGAGAAGAAAGGAAGGGAGAGAGGAAGGAAGGGACAGGAAGGTAGGTAGGTGGGGGGAGAGAGAGAGAAGGAAGGAAAAGAAGGGGGAAAGGAAAGAACAGGAAGGTAGGTAGGTGGGGGAGAGAGAGAGAGAAGAAAGGAAGGGAGACAGGAAGGAAGGGGGAAAGGAAGGAACAGGAAGGTAGGTAGGTAGGTGGGGAGAGAGAGAGAGAGAGAGAGAGAGAGAAGGAAGGAAGGAAGGGGGGGCGCTTCTCCCCCCCCCACTGGGGCCAGAGTTTCCCTTCCTCCCCCCTTACGCCTCTGGGGCCCAGCTTCTCCCTCCCTTGCACCCCCCTGGGGCCCGGGAGCAGTGAGTGGGGGAGGGAGGGAAGGAGGAGGCTTCTCCAGGGGGGGCGGCGCTTGCCGCCGCCCCGGGAGCAGTGAGGGGGGAGGAGGGGGCTGGTGCTGGGGCCGACAGCGCCCGCCGCGGCCCGGGCTTTTGAGGGTGGGGGGAGGGCAGTGGGGAGGGCGGCGGGAGGCTGGTCCCGGGGCCCGCGGCGCCTGCCGCGGCCCGGGCTTTTGAGGGCGGGGGGAGGGTGGCGGGGAGGGCGAAGGGAGGCTGGTCCCGGGGCCGGCGGCGCTCGCCGTGCCTGGGCTTTTGAGGGCGAGGGGAGGGTGGAGGGGAGGGCGGAGGGAGGCTGGTCCCGGGGCCGGCGGCGCCCGCCGCGGCCTGGGCCTTTGAGGGCGGGGGGAGGGTGGCGGGGAGGGCGGAGGGAGGCTGGTCCCGGGGCCGGCGGCGCTCGCCGCGCCTGGGCTTTTGAGGGCGAGGGGAGGGTGGAGGGGAGGGCGGAGGGAGGCTGGTCCCGGGGCCGGCGGCGCTCGCCGCGCCTGGGCTTTTGAGGGCGAGGGGAGGGTGGAGGGGAGGGCGGAGGGAGGCTGGTCCCGGGGCCGGCGGCGCCCGCCGCGGCCTGGGCCTTTGAGGGCAGGGGGAGGGCGGCGGGGAGGGCGGAGGGAGGCTGGTTCCGGGGCCAGCGGCGCTCGCCGTGGCCCGGGCTTTTGAGGGCGGGGAGGGCGAGGGGAGGCTGCTGCTGGGGCCGGCGGCGCTCGCCGCGGCCCGGGCTTTTGAGGGCAGGGGGAGGGCGGCGGGGAGGGCGGAGGGAGGCTGGTCCCGGGGCCGGCGGCGCTCGCCGCGCCCGGGCTTTTGAGGGCGGGGGGAGGGCGGCGGGGAGGGCGGAGGGAGGCTGGTCCCGGGGCCGGCGGCGCTCGCCGCGGCTCGGGCTTTTGAGGGCGGGGAGGGCGAGGGGAGGCTGCTGCTGGGGCCGGCGGCGCTCGCCGCGGCCCCAGGAGTTTGAGGGCGGGGGGAAGGGAAAGAAAAGGCTTGTCCCGGGGCTTGTCCCGGTCGGCGGCGGCGGCCTGCCGCTGCCGGGAGGAGTGAGCGGGGGGCGGGGCTTTGTTAAGTCCCTGCCCCCGCCCTCCTCTCTCTCGGAGCGACGCTCCGGTGCGCCCCTGCCCCAACGGAGCCCTGTATTAAATAACAAAAAAACTTCTGCAAGTACATCCCCAGCCTCGGATATTATGTGTGTATATGCCAAACAAATCAAATGTCCTGCGAGCCTCGCTTTTTTCTTTAGTTTATTTCCATTTGCAAAGGTGTTGCCTTGATGAGAGCTTGCACATGAAGGCGATTCATTTCTTTGAAATATGTGCCATCCCCTACATCAAGTTCACCTGGGAAGATTGATGGGGAGCCAGCAACAACTTGATAGGGCATTACTAGAACATGTAAGTATTTCATTTCCTCGGGTACAAACAAGTTGGTAGTGAAAAAGCAAGAGAAACTCCATGAGCTACACACCTAATTACTTTTCTTTCTTTTTAATTTACTATTTTCCTTCCTCATTAATGTGTTTCTTGTGAAGATACAAAGGGAATGATGACGTACTGGCTAATGGAAAATCTGTACTTGCAGACTGATATAACTTTGTGTGTGTGGATGTGTGACATGTGTGTGTATTTCTAAGGGGCTGGGTGTGAGAGAACAGCCAACTCACAATGTGGTGCAATGGTTTGAGAGTTAGACTAAGGAGTCCCTGGTTCAAATCCTTCTGCCATGGAAGCTTGCTGTGTGACCTTGGGCCAGTCACACACTTTCAGCCTAATGTACCTCGCAGGGTGGTTAGGATAAAACAAAGGAAATGTTTTAAGCTGCTTTAGATTCAAGTTGGTGAGAGAAGTGGGGCTAGTGTATCCATTCCCACTCCCATACTTGTAGTCTGGTCATTTGTTGACTGACTCCCTTACCGAGAGCCAGTGTGGTGTAGTCATTAAGAGTGGCAGACTCTAATCTGGAGAACCGGGTTTGATTCCCCACTCCTCCACATGAAGCCTGCTGGGTGACCTTGGGCCAGTCACAGTTCTCTGGGAACTATCTCTGCCCCACCTACCTCACAGGGTGTCTGTTGTGAAAAGAGGAAGGGACGGAGATTGTAAGCCACTCTGAGACTCCTTCGGGTAGAGAAAAGTGGGGTATAAAAACCAGCCCTTCTTATTATTATTGGAGTCTCAGAATGAAAACCTATTATATGGTACCTTGAGACATGCCTGATGCCATCCCTTTTCGTCTTTAGAGAGATGATGAAAAACATTTCTTTTTCATCAGGCTTTTGATTTAAATTAATTGATGCTGATTTGGAGATTATTATGAATGCTAAACTGATATTAGGTTTTATTTCTGTTATTCGGTTTTTCACATATTTTACGCTTTATCTTTTTTAAAATTTTTGTCTAAGTGTTGCTATTCTTGACCCCCCCCCCCCATTGTTTTAGTGTGTATTTTTAGTGTTTAAGCTTTATAATTTTAGGTTTTGCTCTCATTACAAATCACACTAAAAAGCAGTTTAAAATATTTTAATAAATAAATGGCATTATTTTTAAGTCAAAGCTCCTTGCCCTGAATACAATGGAAACAGTCCCTCTGCAAAATGTATGCACCTTAACTGTGCAGTGAAGAAAAAAGAATTCTCTTTCTTGTCGGCTGGGGATGAGGCTTGAAAAATGAACATACCCATTTCTGCTTCTCCATCCAAAAAGTGGGAGCTTAATTATTTGACTAAGAGAAGCCCCTTCAGCAATCAATAAAAAGGTGGCATGAAGGAAAAAAGTTGCTGAGCTCTTTCCATATTAAAATAAGCAATAAAACCTCCCCTTGAGCAATTTTCCCAAGAGATTCAAAGACTCTGCTGCTCACTTATGATACCATCTATATTCACTAGTTTCAGCCACAGATTTCCCTCTGAGCATCGCACTAGATGGATAGCTGTGGTCTGTTTGCCTATTCAGGCTAATATGATTACCATACACAATTCCCTGCCAGTAAAAGCACAATTTCAAAGAAGTCAAGAGCCAGAAACTGGAAGGATGTGCAGGTTACACTGTGATGTCTCCCCAACCACCTATTGCAGAGTAACATGTTACTACTGGTAAAACAAAGTTCCTCTCTGGACATTGTATCATCCCATCCCAGCAGTTCTGTGGTACAACCTGTGAGATTTCAACTCTTTGCCAGGATCAGCATCATCATATCTCCCTGTGTACACTTTGAAATGACCAGGGGTCATTTCAAGCAAGAGCTCAGGGGAGCGCAGCTCCAGGAGTTGGTGCCAGCCCGCCCCCCCACGGGGAATGCCTGCTTGTGTCATGGCTGCAGCAAAATGACCCCGTCCCCCGGAAAGGTCCTTGTTCCTCCGACCAGCCTTCTGAAGGCTTCAGCCACCACTGAAGCTATCCTCCCAGAATAGTGGTATTTCTGAGGCTTGGATTAGTAGCTGTTCTCTCTCTCTCTCCCTTTCTTCTCTTTCTTTCTCTCCTCTCTCTCTCTCTTCTTTCTTTCTTGCCTTCTAACATACTTTTGGTGATGTCAGGTGATGTAGCATATGCAAATAAGTTATGCTAATGAGTTATGCTAATGAGCTCCTGCACCTCTTTTTTTACGAAATGACCCCTGACTTTGCCTCTTCTACCATCAGAAGCCTTTATAGTGATTCCTAAGGAAAATTAAGAACTGCACAGTAGAGGCTGATCCATCTTGAAGTTGGTGAGCTTCACGTTAAATGCATGTTTTTATTCATGTACATAGTGCGCACTGGTGCAGCATATCTGAGAGATTTTCTTGCACATGTTTGTGGACGCTTCCTTCTTTCAAGAAATACTCACAAGTATCCCTCTGTGTGGTTCAGCCAATAAGTAGTTTGGATTAAAAATACTAGGTTCCTTTTCAGGCAGGAATTTATCTTTGAACCCTGTCTGCAGAGTGTCTTTCTTTCGTCACAACTGCGCAACCAGATTTGTGCCCTGAGGATGAGAGCAGCAGGGTCCCCAGCTCCACAGTAAATGCTGAGCATTACATTAGCATGAGAACAAAACATAAATAACACAAGTGTATTGAAACATGATTGTCGAATGAAGACGTGTAATTTCTACTTTTATTTTGTTTGCCTACCTATATAGAATGGCAGAAACCTGATTTAGAACTGTGCTTTAGAAACCTGGACTATAATGAAGGCTGTTTCCAGATTAAATTAAGGAAAGTTGAAGATAGGGTTTTGTTTTTTTGTTTTTGAAATGTTGATATGGCAGTTCACATTTCTGTACTCATGTTCACATTGGCATGCTGTAAATATGTGTATTCATACAGGAAAAATACTGTAAAATTTAGTTCATTTTGAAAAACCCCGAAGACCAATAGGTAACTTGGCATTAAGGTCACTAGCTCTGGGTGGGGAAATTCCTGGAAATGTTGAGGGGCTGAGTCTGGGGAGGGACTGCATTGGGGTATAATGCCGCAGAGCTCCCTCTCCAAAGCAGCCACTTTCTCCAGGGGAAATGATCTCTGTTGCCTGGAGATCAGTTGTAATCCTGGGAGATCTCCAGCTACCACCTGGAGGTTGGCAAACTTACTTGGTAGGTAAGGCAAAGGTTTTTGCTACATTTACATCCACAATGATTAGCAAAACAGCTACTCTATTAGAAGACAGTTTTGAGTTTGGCATAGAGACTTAGGTTATACTTCACGCATTTCGTGACCTTTTAAGCTCACCATTTGCATTTTCCGCTTGTGCATGTGTATGCATGTGAAACTGAGAATTCATTACATGTACCTAGCCTATGAGAATTTATGGTATAATCAATCTTTTAGTGGAGCTGCAAGATTCCCTTTTAAGCAAGAAAAAATTGCTACAACAACCTATCATGGTTACCCCACAGGAAAGTATTAGTGTTTTACCCCTTCCTTTAGGGATGATGTGGCAAATGCTACCTCTCTTTCACAGCATGCCAGAATCAGAGATCATCCCTCCCCCTACTCACTATACTGTGTTGCTGGGATTTGTTTCTATATATCCCCACTTTTTTTTAAAAAAGAGCCTTCCCCACCTGCTTTCATTAGGCGGAAATGTGACATTTTTGAAAAAACACACCTTTTTAGTGCCTGCTATGAGTGTCAGCAAAGGAGAGGTGATGCTGCATTTGAAATAAAGGCCCCTGATTTCTCTCTGCTATTAAGATAAGCCATACCTCTCGCTGAGCAGTTTCAGCTGATTGCATTGAGCACTTATTGTTCTTTGGCAGCAGCCTCTGAAATTCTGATCCATTCTCGTATATCTTCCAACACATTTTGTGTAGTGAAGCTGTTGTGGGTCATATTGTTACACAGGGACTTTAGGTTATGCCAGAACCACGGCTAATGCCCAAAACATATTCTTTTCCTTAATAGCTTGACCGGTGTAGTTAGGATTTACAACTTTAAACAGCTCCCTGTAGCTGTCCCTTAAATATCAGTCTGAGCCACAGCACGTATCAAGTGATGTTATTTACCTACATGACATGAAAAATTTCAACTGACCATTTTCACACATTTACCTTCTATTAAAGAAACAGAAACATTTTTTCCCCTGGCCAGTTGGCAACCTTATTTACTTCATTTGTACTTTGCCTTTCTTCCAAGTGTGGACCCAAAGTGGTCTGCATCATTCTTCTGCCTGCCATTTTATCCTCGCAACAACCCTGTGTGGTAGAGAGTATGTGACTGGCCCAAGGTCACCCAGCAAGCTACTATGGCATTAAGGGATTTCCAATAGGGCTGTGGCTTCTGGAATTCCTGAGCTGAAAATATACACAAAAATTGTTGCCATGATTTTTGGGAATGGATACACAAATCCAGGAATTTTAGGCGTTTAGACCCCCTGCCTGAAAAGTCTGTGCAGCTGCTCATGCTTTGGTGTTTGCCGTCATCATCATCAGCCATCTTGTTTATCTTTGACTCTCCAAAATTTCCAGGCAGTGGCCTGGGGAAGACAGCTGCTGGCTGGCTCAAGGCAGGTGCAGGGCCCAGGAGACCTGCTGTTCTCAGTTCCTCCTTCTTCCCTTCCTCCTTTGTGGGGCATGAACCCTCCTTTTCTGCTGCATGTAGACTGCCTGGAGGCACCTGGTTCAGGGTCCAGTTTTTTTGAAACTTGTGTGAACTTTAGTGAACAGGCAGCATTAACTTCCCAGCAATTTTGGTGTCACTAGGTTGAAAAATAGCCATTCCACCCCACCCCTCCCAAAAGACCCCATAGGCAATAATACCAGAATTGCCATTCTTCTTCACTCCCTTGTTCCTCACTTTGTGAAAGAAAGCAAATGGACAAGTAGGCCTCCTGGCCATAATGTGGAAGCTTATTGCTAAAAGTGGTTGATATAATTCAACTAATGTCTCTGCTACCCTTCTGGCGTCTGATTGTCTGTGGCGATGTGGTGATTCTGTATGTAATCATTGTAATCGGTGCCTTTCATTTTCATTGCTCTTATTTTTTTACTTGGCATTTTTATGGCATTTCTTCATATAGTTATATGAGTCAGCACTGTTTAGTGGGTAAAATGTCAGGCTTTGGCTAAGGAGACCTGGGTTCAAATCCCCACTCAGATGAGAAGTTCCCCTGGGTGACCTTAGCCAATTCCTCTCTTCCCAACCTTGAGATGGTGGGAGGGAAGATAAAATGGATGCAGGAGAATCGTGTGTGGTGCTTTCAGAGAAGGTGGAATGGAAGTGATATGCATTCAGCATTTATAAATAGATACCATTTCCATGCAGTCTCATGAATAACATGAAAACTGTGTACATTTTTACTAGGAAAATTGCTATGAGGAGATCAAATGTGGTGCAAAAGTAAGGACTCATGGGATCAAAGGAAGGCCACTAGAGGCTGCCTTTTACTGAATGAGACCATTGGTCTATCAAAGCCTGCATGCAGGGTGTATAGTCTGACTGGCAGCATCTCTCCAGGAGCTCAAGCAGAGATTTTTTACGTGACTTACTACCGACCCTTTTGAAATGGAGATGCGGGGACCAGAACGGGGGACCTTCTGCATGAAAAGTAGATGCTCTACCACTGAGCCATTATCTCAAGCATGTGAAAGAAATGGAATCATAAGGGGCATATTTGAATCAACAGCAAGCCTGCAACATTTATTCTCACCCTTAATAACCACAGAGATGTCCAGGAGAGTCATTTCAAATGGCAGCAGTCTTGATTTACAGGTGTTAGCCAATTTTTGATAATCTGCTTTTAAAAAAGCACCCATGTCTTTTAATCTATCTGTTGCTGGCAATTTCATATGATTGGAAGCTCTGCCAGCATCCAAGTGGACGAGAACTACTGCAAGGGGCAGGGAAACAGTAGATTCAAGTTTGAAGTCAGGGGAGAACAGAACAAATATTGTTGAAATGTGTACATGATGTTAGAAACAAGCCTACTGTGAAACCATAAATAATAGAACCAAACATTTTACATTCTGCAAGAAAAGAATACCATGTGTATTTTTTTATCAGCAGAGAGTGGATGTGATTCTGGCACCGGTTGGGTTTTGTTTTTTAAAACGTCAATCTTGCATTGCTTTAGACTCCCGGTACACATCCTGATGCAGTCAGGAAATTATTAATGACATCGCACGGTTTCTGCCTTTTTGACTGTAACATAAACCTGCAGATCAGTGGTTCTCACCCATCATCAAAGGCAGCTTCTCCAATGCCAAGAAACAATAGTTTCAGTTGGTCTGTGTTAAGATTAAGAACATAGAATTATGTCTCAATTGGCAATGTTCCTTCCCACTATAGGCATCCGGGAAGGTATACAAGTGGGGGAGGTGTGGAGAGACCTGGATCTGGGGTAGATGTTGCCACAGATGAAAGCAGATTTGTTATGCAGATTGAACAAAGAGGGTTTGATTTTACAGAACTCCAAAGTAGGTGACTTTCTGTGCATCTGCACTTCTATCTACTGATTCCTAAAATAGCATCAAAGAAGCAGCCTAGCAGGAGATCTTTGACTGGCCCCGGCATTAAAAATTTTTTTAAAACCCTGCCTGCATTTTCCTACTTTTGCAGTAATTGACTGACAATGAATATTTTGTACTTTCCCCTTGAAAATTCTGCATTTTTCATCCTTCCTTGTAATGGTCTGTTTGTTTCTTTTCACCAAGTGAAAGTGGCTTACTTCAAGAACTCTCCCCTCTTCCTGTTGGTCTGCCATTATTTCCTATGCAGACATTTTCAGGAGGGCTGGTGTGGCTGTTTTTCAGCCAAATGACAGCAGAATTGCAGCAGAGTGATTGCTGCTTATCCTGTAAAGAACCTCCAAGCAAATTGAGCCTTGGGGAACAATTCTACGAGCCCCTGGACAAGGTGTTCTTCCCACTCTATCTTCTCAGCCATAGGAAGTTGGAAAGAACAAAAAGGTTCCATCCCTCCAAAAGTATGGGGGGCGGGGAATGAATCTCTCTGTGGCTTGTCTCCAAAGGTGATTGCATGGCAGCACTCTGTCTGCAAGGATCTGAGTGGAACCACTCTATCTGCAAGGATCTGAATGGAAGAGAGAAATGCCATTGCTCAGGAAATCAGTGGAATCAAAGAACAACATGAGCACATGCTGTAGCCACCTAGCAGCATCTGAAGACAAAAAAACATCAAAACAGCAATAACAAAAATATTTTCTCTAGTGTGAGCTTCTCTGATTTCCTGAAAGAATACAATATTTTCTCATAGATTCTTGTTGTTGATACATGCAGTGTAAGTTTAAATAGCTTTTAATGTCCCTTCAATGGTGTGTTGAAAAGCTACCTTGATTAATTAGCATTGATAGAGAGCGGGCTCCTTGACATTTCTGGCTAGAAATTACATTTGCTTATTATATAAAGGTGTTTACTTAAATGTGCCAAATATCATTAAAACAGTAGCCATGAAAGGGAAGATTCCAGGTGGGGCCTTTGAGGTGAGTCCTTTTCTGTAACACCATGAGAAGGCTCCTTTGAAGAGCCCTACTGTCATTATCATTTGCACTGCAATTAATTATTGTTCACCATTTAAACAATTTCACATCACACTGGAAGGCAGATTTTTTTAAGTGCTTTTCACCAAGACATGAGTATGTGCTTTATTGCTACAAGTACTCTGGTTTATTCTGCTTGTATAATGAAACAAATGTAAATGAGAGGAAAGACTTTTTTTATATGGAATTGTGATGAGTTGTGAACCACAGGGAAAGCAGCCAGCAGAAGAAACCATCCAACAGGCATTAAAAAGGAGCTTCATCCAGGTCCAACAGTCCACGAATCCTCACAGGCCATGGTGATCTTGTGCCAGAGCTTATCTGTTTTCCCCCAGGGTTGGTTCTTTGGGACAGACTTCCAAAAAAAAGCCCTCCTCCCTGCTTGCCAAGAAGCGAGGCAGTGAGAAGCCACTGGGGCTGGCATATATTGTAGGATTATTGTGAGGTTAGTTAACATGCCCATGTGATTTAGGAGACAGAAAGGAGCTAAAAGGGCCAGGTCTAAGTTTTCATGATTTTTTGTTATGTTGGAGAATGAAAATATGACATACTAATTAAAACAGCAGAAATATCGACAAGTAATTGTGAAAGTCATATAAATAATTCTATACCAGCTGGGAATTTAATTAGTGGTGTGTTTTTTGTTTTGTTTTTAAACTTTAAAAGAATAAATATGCCTTTTGGTTCAAAACCTTGCTTGTTCACAACAGTCTTTACCCATGATTGAATTTGCTTCCTTTCCCTCTTTGTAGGTAGAAGTGATCTGTATTAAGTCCGTCTGCTGTAGTCTCCCACAGGTGTCAACCAGTGGCCTGAGCCTAGCAACTCTACCTCATATGGTGGGATAGGCTAATGACATTTGAGTGACAAGAGGGCATGGCCAACCTCAGTGCTCTTTCTTGGCTTGTCTATGAGCCTCTAGCTACCTCATCCATGGCACCAGTTGTCCTAAGAATGAGTCTTCCATAGAATTGCTGTAGTGCTTGAGGGCAACACCTCACCAATATCCTCGGTTCCTTGCCTATCTGGAGGCTGATGCAGTCATCAGCCTTCTGATCCATGAACATGATCTCTGAAAGAGCAGCCCCCCATCTTATAAATCTTTCCTAACTAACAAGGGAGGCCTACATCCAATCCTACTTCTATAAAATCCTGTTTCCCACTGAACATGTACCTAAATAATGCTTGTGGCATTGTTCCCATTGAATATAATGCAAAAAGATATTCTCCAGACTTGCCATTTAATTAGACAATTCCTTAAACCTTGGAGTACTGTCTGAACAAGATGGCAATTAATGCCAAGCAAATACTTAGGCCTGTGAACCACAGAGATGAGAGGGGTAGAGTCATTCCCTTTATCTGCATCATAAACAATGCAGTTTGAGCTTTTAAGTGGGGATAGGAAATGTGAGCTGTGAGTCACTCCTTTCTTTTCTTAGCCCTGTGCCAGCCACCAATATTTATGTTACTTAGAGGTAGCTGATGATGAAAATAACAATGAAATATTTACCAAAGGCAGATTTATTTTCTTCACACTGCTTGGAAGCATTCCAGCCACTTCTAGTGTAACATTTTTAGGCTCTACTTTCCACCCAAACACGAATACTGAAAGCTATCCAATTTCTCCACTAGACAAAACATATATTTAAAAACAAAAACATAAGAAGCCATCAGAAAAGAAATGCCATAAATAAAAGAGACATGTAATTATATATGCCTTAAACTCAAACAAAGTACTTATCATGCTGATAAGGATGTATAACCAACCATTTAGAATTATTCCCTTGGAGAAGAAGGCTGAGTTTTTAGTATAATGATATTGCAGGAACAACAGATGCATTAAATAGACCACGAGATGTGGTATCACCATTACATGGGAACTGTTTTCTGTTGCAGTTTTTCAGCTTTTTATTGCATATGAGTGACTAGACCAAAGAATGCTTTGGGCCTTTCTTTCATTGCCATTTTTTATGATGCCTTCTGCTAAGTATGAATGGGCTTTCAAAAATAATCCAGCAACAAATATTTTTCTATAAGTACTTTCCCCCACAGATGTTTCCAAAAAGGATTTTAAAAATCACGAAGATATCCTTAGAGGGGTTGCTATAAATATTGCTTTGTTCCCCTGCTACCTCTGCCCCCCTCTGTTCTGTTAAATAATGTGCAAGCCACTGTCAGCAGCTCCACATTGTTCTAGCTTTGGTTCACCTGATGCATCCTCTTGGGCATTGCTACAAGAGGATATACATGCATGCTTCTCAGACACCAATGAGGTAACCAATGGCCTGGGGATTTTAAGTAATCCATGCATAAGTGTTAGCCAAATTGCTCTATTTGCTTTAGTTAAAGGTTGGGGAATTATGATATTAATGTGCAATTGGCATAACTACAGGATCATGGCCTTTATATACCAGAGTCCCACCTTATCCAGGTCACAGAAATAGACGCAGAGACTAGATAACTAGATAACTAAAGCAGTGATCTTTTTACTGAAGGATTCTTAAGTCTATAAACAATACTCAAACATTCATACACACAATACAGAACTAAGGAAGCAGAGGTGATTGATAGGGAATAGCGGGGTGAGCTATGGAGTGATACTACCTGTCTAGATGTGCAGAGGTCCATGAAGAAAGGATTATGGCCTAAACCCAGAGGGTAAAGGGGTGGCCTGCCAGTTGGCATCAAGGAAGAAACACACACAGTCTAAAATCCATATGGTCACTGATATAGGCATTGGAAAACAATGCAGACCAATGGAAGGTCTTGGGGGCTGGTCTCAGGTGAGAACAATAGATCACCTGGACCAATGATGAGTCCCAGGGGTGCATGGCATCAGGATGGGCAATGCCTGGATGCGACCAATGAGGTCTCTCAGGGAGGCAGACTCTGGCTTTAACTATAGAAGCCAGGTGTTGTATGAGTGTACTGGGGGTGTCCATTGTGGAACAATAGAGTGGTCTGGCGTTTCCCTGGTGCCAGACAAAAGGAGTGATGTTTCTTAATGTGTGGCAGGATGCTCCTGAATGGGTGACCATTCACTATACATGGAGAGTTAATGTTTACCTTGATGGGTCTGGATAGGTGTAAGAATGTAGATATCTTAGACAAATACATGGAGACAGGGATGAGAGGATTATTCCAAAGATACTTCCTGACATGGGTGAAACAGGAGAGGGGGGGGGTGAAAATATGCGATGTACTTCATTCATGACAATAGCACAGACCAAGGGCTTTTTTTTTGTCCCTTCCTGCCTGTACATTTGACAGACAAAAGACTAGCCATTTGGTCAGCAGAAGATGCCGGAGGCAAGGGCAGAGACTTGCCCATGCTTAGTCCTTTTTGTGGGGGGGTTGCTTGCATGGAGAATTCTCTTTGGCCTGAGTTTGCTCCACTGTTAGGCTGAAATGAAAGCTGGGGGAAGAGAAATGGAACAGTCAGTTCAGCCTAACAGCAGATGGGTGCACCCACCCCACTGAAATGGTCAACCCATCTGCTGTTAGGTTTAAATGGCTGTGAGCCCATCTATTTCACTCCCCCCTTAAAGCAGGGGGAAGCAAAACAGATGAGTTAAATGGCTGCCAGTCATATAACACCCCCCCCCTCCAGAGATCCAAATTGGCTCAGGGTTCAGTTCGGGGGCTGCTGTGAACCAAACCAGAATTTTCAGGTTCATGCCAATCCCTACTAGATATCCTTTTAATAAACTTGCATGAGGGATAGCACAGAAAAGCAGGCTTTTTGAAATGCTGCTCGTGCTGCAGAGTCAGGGAGTTTATGAGTTAATCTTCCCTGGAGAGAAGAGCTTAGGTGATTGGCTGCTCTGGTCACTCTCTGAGAGGAAATAAAACAGCTGATCTGGAGGGAAAAGAGATCTTTTGTCATTTGGTCTTTTGCAATTTGGTCTTTCTAACATCTGGATCAGTAGCCAGAGGGTGGCTTCTGAGGGAAGAGACATTTGGGAGTCAGTGTTTTCTGACAGGCAACAGTCAGAAAAGTACTTCTACAGAGGGAAGAAGAGAAACCCCATTGTTTAAATATATTAAAACTGTTCTGAGGGAGAACTTAAATTCTCAGTCAGAAAAGCTACAGAACAGCCTTATACAGACAAAGGATACTGGAGAAGGATTTGGCTGAAGGTCTGGGTAGATGGAGTGAACTCCCATACAAGCCAAATAGTAAATGGAGTTATTGCTTCTTAGGGACAAGGAGAATAACTTCCTGCCAGTGAAAGGGGTTGGGAAGAGAACCCTGATCTGTGATAAAGGGGAAAATCTTAGACACCTCAGCAGTTTGTGAAAAGCTGTAATATCTAAAGGAAAACCTAGAAATCTGAAGGAAGAAATCTAGAAACATCAATAAGAACTGTGTTAGCGCTGAACTATACTAAACAAAGTACTTCTCAAAGAAAGAAATAGAAAGCCTTGAAACAAAACTACAACTACACTATCTTGAATATTCTAAGAATTCAAGTTTGTATATATTAGAAAGGTTTTTTTACCTCAGCAATCTCAAGACTAATCCTATTATACATATATTCCCTGCCTGTTTAATAAAAATTTTATTCTGTTTTTGAAAGTTAATTTGCCTCAAGTGCCATTTCACAAGGGTTTCAAAGTACTGGACAGCTCCTGTATTTTTAGTAGAGTTCCTGAGCTGAGATAAAACTTTAACTAAATATCTAAACATAGGGTGGGACAGCCAAGTCTTTTATGACAAACATATATATACACGCTACTGTAAGGCAACTCAGTCACTGAGGGGAATTGAAGATTTTGGCAGGAGAAATCTGCCAGACAGTTGGGAAGACACAGGGGTTTGTTATAACTTGTCTTCTGTAACTCCAAACCAACTCCTACATTCCCATCAGAACTGATGGTGTTTTGAAGAATGCATGAAGCATCTGGCTGGATCAGACCAGTGGTCCATCTTTTGCAGCATCCTGTTTTACACAATGGTCAACCAATTGCCTTGGAAAGGCCAAAAATAGAGGGCATAAAAGCCAAAGCCTTCCCTGTTTTGTTCTTTTCAGTGCTAATCAATCTTGTAGAGAAAATTTGAGGTGGTGGTGGGGTGGGAGATTCTGTGCACCCACCACTAACAAGCTATGAAATTTTAGCTGAAGAGGCCCCATTGCAATTCCAAAAAAGTGGTAATTTTAGTCATTTTTAATTAGAAGTATGTCATAATCTGAGGTGCTTAGTTGTAGCTTAATTACCTTGCACAAAATCTACCACTGAGGTATGGGAAGACATTCAAGGACTGACAACTCAGTGAGAGAAAAATATGCTACATAAAAGAAGCCAATTCTTTCTAAAATATATTTTAAAAGCCATAAAAACTGTGAAGCTAAAATGAGCAAAGAAGCCCAATTGAACAGCAATCTTAGAATGACCCTATGCTAATTAATTAGAAGCAATAAAATCAGCTAAAACCTCATGAAACAAACCTCACAGAACAAACAAGTGGCATATATCGAATGAAAGATAAAGTCAGTAATAATCATCCAAAAACATGTCTGAACAAACAAATATATCATCACCTGGTACTAAAATAGAAGAAAGTGCAAGGAAATCAGTGGAGGGTAGCAGATTCTGTAGGTGCTGATGCAGTTAGTGCAAGAAGTTGTATTACATGGAGTGAGACCATTGGTCTATTAAGGTCAGATTTGTCCTCTCTGACTGGCAATAGCTGTCTAGGGTCCTAGGTATACATCACCTACTTCCAGATTCTGTTAACTGGAAATGCCAGGGATTGAACTAGGGATCTTCTATATACAAAGCAGATGTTCTACCATTGATGTCTTCAACCCACTGTTATCCCATAGGGTGGAGTTGTGGCTCAATCTGCAAGCAATTTCCTCCAGTGACTGAAACATACTGCCAACAACACTTAATAATGGCCGTTATCTGAGAAACATCTGGCCCCCTTTTGATTTTGTTAATTCAACATCCAGCCTTTGGTAAAATTGTGTAGAACTCAAATGCTCACATTCCGTGTCGTGAATTTTTAGTTCACTATCATAGAAATCTTGTTTGATTTTTGTTTATTTGTTGCCCTTGTTTGAGGGTGTTTTTTTTTAATGGCCCTGCAGGTCCCCCTGTATTTTTGTCAAAATGTTGATATTCCTGATCTTCATGTCATTTCCTGTTTTTTTTCAGAGAATGAATGCCATATACTGAGATTGTCACTGTTTTCTCTTTGTTTACCCCATGAGGTTGCCTGAGGGACTTGACTACCAATTATAATTACAAGGTGGAAGGAAGTATGGAAGCATTTTCAATTTTATAAATATCAGCTCCAAATGGCCAGCCTTACTGGAAATGCAGAAATACAAATCACCACATGTAGCAACACTAATAGTTTGCAGCTCTTGATGCGGAACCTTTTTTTTTGGGGGGGGGGGGAGGAATAATATTCATGTTTAATACCATTGTATGCTATGATTTGGGGGCCTATACTTTTTAACACTTCAAGTGGAGACCAGTATTGTTAAGTCCTGGTGTGTTCCTGTCTTAAAGCATATCTTAAAACCAGAATGAGTGATTTAGAACTAATAACTGAGACTTCTTAAAAGTTCAGCTGTCCTATTTTTTTATGCCTGTATGGGAGAGGTGGATAATTTTCTATTGTGAGATCCAGACAGTTTCTAACTCCTCTGAGAATCGAACAAGCACCATTATATTGCCATGCTACCACAGAAGTCGAGAATATGGGGGAAGTGTATCCCATAAAAAGTGGGATTAAAAACCCCCCAGCAATCATATTTTGATATGCCTGGTTTTGCTATACTTAGCTAGGGCAACCAGCAGGTTGGAACCTGCCAATCATTTTAGCTAACAGAAGGTACAGTTAGTGCAGTAGAACTTCCCTGCCTCCCCTCTTAGTCCAATCCACCAGTCACAAAATGCTCCCTGTGGGGGATCCACAGGAACATCTAAGAGGCAAATCAAAGGTCTGCAGAGGAAGGGGGAAATTGGCAAAAATAACCACCTTCCAGGGGTCCATTGGAGCCGGTGCGCAGCGGAGCGCTGCTCCGGGAGTGAAGAGGCTGGGGGTGGGCACATGACGAAGCCCCGCCCCCAGCAGGGCCGCCACTGCGTTATCCAGGCCCAGCGCCAGAGGCTGCCTTCCCCTCCCCGCCACGTCTCCCAGGCCCGATCTCCCCCAGGGAGAAGCTCCCCATCCCTCCCCCCACTCGCCATTCCCAGGTTGCAGCAGGCTGCCGGTCTGGGGAGAAACTCCCCATCCCTCCCCCCGCTTGCCATTCCCGAGCTGCGGCAGGCCACCAGCCTGGGGAGAAGTCCCCATCCCCCCCACTCACAATTCTCGGGCCTCGGCAGGCTGCTGGCCTGGGTAGAAGTCCCCATCCCCCCTGCCCACCATTCCTGGGCCATGGGGGTGGGGGCGAGGGGGAGGGAAAAGCCGGACCCGAGTGGTGTTAAGCTACTCCAGCCCAAGCAAGAGCGAGCTGAGGGGGAGGGAGGGAAACGCCGGCCCAAGTGGTTGACAGCCACTCGGCCCAAGTGAGGGGGGGAGAAGTGCCTAGTCTTTCTTTCTTTCTTTCTTTCTTTCTTTCTTTCTTTCTTTCTTTCTTTCTTTCTTTCTTTCTTTCCTTCCTTCCTTCCTTCCTTCCTTCCTTCCTTCCTTCCTTCCTTCCTTCCTTCCTTCCTTCTTTCCTTCTTTCTTCCTTTCCTTCCTTTTCTTTCTTCTCTCTCTCTCCCCCCACCTACCTACCTACCTTCCTGTTCCTTCCTTCCTTCCTTCCTTCCTTCCTTCCTTCCTTCCTTTCCCCCTCCCTCCCTCTCTCTCTCTTTCTTTCTTCTCTCTCCCCCACCTACCGACCTACCTTCCTTCCTGTTCCTTCCCTTTTCCCCTCCCTCTTTCTTTCTTTCTTTCTTTCTTTCTTTCTTTCTTTCTTTCTTTCTTTCTTTCTTTCTTTCTTTCTTTCTTTCTTTCTTTCTTTCTTTCTTTTTTTGCCATCAGATAGGCTTGCCAGCTCTGAGTTGGGAAATACCTTGGAGATTTTTGGGGTGGAGCCTGAGCAGTGGGTATTGCCTTCTGACACACTTCTGGCGACGTCAGGGGGTGTGGCATATGCAAATAAGTTATGCTAATGAGCTTCTGCATCTCTTTTTTTATGAAAGGACCCCTGCCCCCTTCTATTAGTGAGAATGACTGGCAGGATCCACCCCAGTGATCTAAGTATGTTATGTGATGTCTTCTAGCTACCCATGATACTAGCACAAACGTACCCTGTGTTGTTTTGTACAGATAGAAGATCCTAATATGTGAGGCTTAAAAAACCACCTATCATATTTTTCTGCACCTGGGCCAGACATGAAGACAGTGTTCCAGACATGTTCCTGGCTGCACATGAGATGGGCAGGTATATCGTATTGTTGCCATTGGTGGTGGAGATGATGTTCAGGTAGCTGATACTGAGAAGCAGTGTTATAAACTGGTAATATCAATTACCAGTAATGTTTCTAGGCAGAGATTTTGTGTTAGGGATTAACAATACACTGGTGGGTAAACCTAAGTGAAACAGCAAAAATCTGAAACATAGGGAGTACAGTCCAGTCAACTGTGGGCACAGCACCTGTGCATCTGGTTCTCACACAGTAGGACTCAAATCCCTGCTCAGCCATGAAACTCTCCTTTGGCCACTCTCTCTCTCAGCTTAATTTACCTCATAGGGTTGCTGAGGGAACATTTTCCCAATATACTGAAGGAACATTTTCCCAACATACTGAAAGTCTTGAAAAGCTCAAGTCGTTCCAGGTGTGTGTTTATCCCCATGTTAAAACCAGTGGAGAACAGGCAATTTAGAGCAAAACCTGAAGTTATGTAGACAAGCAGCATGTTCTGGTAAAAGAAATGGAAATGACAGGTGATGGTTTGATCATACAGTCATACTTGATTAATAAACAACAACCATTTATATACCCTGGAGAGAACAAACAATAATAAACCCCCAGAATTATTGCTTTGTTTTTTACCCTTTAACAAATTCACCAATGTTATTGCACTAAAGAATCAAGAAATATGCACAGATGGAGTCTCAGTCACAGTTTATGTTGTCAATGTAAAATTTACAGATATTGAAGTCTGTGTTTATAGTTGGTTTTTTTAATCACCAGCTGCCAAGCAAAAAATGGTATTGTGTATCTTTGAGGGCTAGATTTTGCCAATATCAAAGTCTTCGGAGGAGATGTTTCCTGCTGGGGCCATATTGACAAAGTACCATGTATTCCAAAACACATCTTTTGTAGCATATAATTGTGTTCTTTTGATTTTAGAGATAAAACTTTGGCATAATAAGAGGCAGGCAGAAGTTCAACGCATACCTGATGTGATTGGACTGTCATGTGTATTCCTTACAAGATTTTGCATGAGCTGAGAGGAACACCTCTGATTAGAAATTTTAGAGGTCTTTATTTTTAATGTTGAAAATTCTGGTTTGGAATATCCTTTGGGGTGACCAGAGACCTGATCTGATTACATTTCTCTTGTAGGTCACTGATGTTAACAAGCCTTGATCAATTAAGTCCAGTTGTCAGATAGATGTTTAGGCCCTTGGCTGGGTTTGGATGCTTAAATAAAGATGCGTGCAACATTCTCACATGCTGACAGAACTGAAGAGATCTCGTAGGAGCTGAAATTAAAAGGTATCTCTTGGCACCTTAAACAGAATAATGGATTATTTATTTATTTATTTATTTCGTGAGATTTATATCCCGCCCTCCTCGCCAATGGCGGGCTCAGGGCGGCTAACAACACAAATGTGATTAGATGTGGCATGGGTTTTCATAGGGTAAAGCCTACTTCATCAGATGCATGGAGTGATGTGTCTGTTTGCAGATAATAATTAAGAGGAAAAAAATATAAACAGTGCAGTTGAAAAGCTATGAAATGCAAAAAAAAGCACAGTTAGTGACATTTCTATGCAAAACTCAAAAGTAGACCAGTTTGCATGCTTGGAGGACGGAGCTACTCTAATGGCTCTACCCTACCTTAGTCTAAAATGGCCTGCCCCAGGGAACCTAGAGCTTGGAAAAAAACCCTCTAATATTTCTTTACAATTGTAGGTATCTCCTCAGTGGGTTTTAAATGTGAAGCAATGGCTCTGTCCAAGAATGCATCAAGACTTGGAGGAGGTGAACCCCCCCCCCCCGCAACCAGATGAAAGGAGGGAGCAGATGCATGTCTATGTGTGAAAAAACCTCAGCAGTTTAGACACTAGACCAGGACAAGAGAAAGAGACACAGAAAAAGAAGCAGATGGAGCACAAACATGAGTTGGCTGAAGTACTTTGAGGGCTCTTTGGGACCCATTGTGAAGTAGTGGATCTGCCGCCCTATTGGAATGCCTCTTTGCCTCCAGTTATGGTCCACTTGTATATATGAATCTGTGCTGGAAAGGCGGTCATTGTTTACTGAGCTTTGGAATGTCCAAATGAGTGAGCTATATACCACTGTGTATCCTCTATAAATTGTGAATGTGATTTTTTTCTTTCTTAATTGCATTTAATTTAATTAATTAAAATGATAAAAAAAAGAATGTGTAATTATCGGAGCTAAAGAAGAAACTGCTTAAAAACTTACAAGGAGAGTTGCAGTGAACAAGAAAACTTCATCGGCTTTCAATCCCTTGCATAGCAAAAAGGCACATCTCTAATCCTAATTACAGTTACTCAGAAATAAATGCAGGATTGCCCTTTGGGGAAAGAGGGGAGGTGATAACTGTGTAGATAACATCTGGGATGTGTGTGTGACCTCAACAAATGATTTTGCCATCTTTATTTGCAATTTAGTTATAAATATATCCAAAACTGGAGGGAGGCTTTGAGCACTGCTGTGAAATTTGCTCCCATGCCCTTGGTATCACTTTGTCTTCTGCTTACTGAAATATGAAATGGTACCACTGTGTAAGTCCCATCAACTTGACTTTCATGGAATTACTCTACCCATCCCCTCATGTGCTTTGGTCACCAGTAGCAGGAACAAGTTCAAACCTCTAAAACACATGTTCATTTACATCATATATGAAAATACAAACTGCAATTTATTGTTCCTTCAGGACATTACAACAGCAAACTGTGAAATAACATAAGGCATTCTAGGACAAAATATTAGCATATAAATTTTAAAAAGACATTAACATGGCCAAAGAAGACTTTGCATCTTCAAGTATGAGCAACTATGTCAAGTGTCTCTGTCGGTATCTATAACACTGTGGCAAACATATTAAATATTTATCTTCCAAGTGTTTATAAGAAAGAATGCTTTTCTACTGAAAATATATTTATTGTAATCATTTAGCAGATAAGCTGTTTTGTTCCCAAAAGCTACGCTAGTCAACACAGAAGAAACTGTATAGACATCTCCATTCTACCGTATGCTGATGGAATGCTTGGAACAATTTGGGAAACCAATTGGAAAGTCCCCCTCAAAAATCTCTTCCTCCAGGAATTCATAAGCTCTTGGGCATTTGAGCAAACTGATTTTCCATTTCTTGCTATTTTTTTCCCTGTTGAACTTACTCTCAACATCATGCTGTGTTCCCTGAGCATATTCAATTTTTCAGGCTGGTTGTTTCCTTCCCCCTCTTTTCTTTTCATTATTTTCAAAAGTCAGATTTCTCTGTAGCTGGGGTGTCTCCTGGGCATGGAATTTGAAGGCAGGAGCATTACAGTCTGGGGCTGGCTGGTTTAGCCAGAAGTGAACGGGAAGATCTGCAATAATAGAAGCACTACAAATACCATTTGCTCAGTTAAGGTAGGAGCATATGGATGAGGGACCAGGCTCACTGCTGGTTTATCTTCTCAAGGAACATTCACAATGTTGTTCAAACCAATGTTCATGCTTTTTTTTTGGGGGGGGGGGACCAGCACAATGTTGGTTTTGTTTAGGGCAGAGTATAGAACTCTGACCCTATTGTCATGTTTTTCTTTTCTTCCCCCCAAATCAGAAATCTGAGTGTGTGCATGCATACATACCATGGCACACTAGGGGAAGTTGTGCTGATCCAAAAAAAAAAAGAAAGATGAACATTAGTTTGATTTTTATAAATATGGTCCCTCCTGTGAACAGTGTGTGTCCTATAGCAATTAGGTGTGCATTTGTGTGAACGGGCTGT
Source organism: Lepidodactylus listeri (assembly GCA_029233225.1). NCBI lineage: Eukaryota > Metazoa > Chordata > Lepidosauria > Squamata > Gekkonidae > Lepidodactylus > Lepidodactylus listeri. Next base: position 29,863,857 of record JARCFY010000009.1, read on the forward strand.
GAAAATGTTTCAATGACAGCTCCTTCCCTGTTACCCTCTCACTCTGAATTGGCCTTGTGACGTCACTGTGATGTTGTAGCTTTAACATGAAACAAATTTGGGATGATAGCAGAAAGCATTGCCCCTTTGGACTGTAATGCAATCTGATTGGTGGTGTGATGTAGTGTTACATAGGTGGTCCCCATCATGATACCCATGGGCATCATGGTGCTTGCCCGTGTGTTTCTATGTGCCCCTGGTTTCTTCCACAAAGCATCTTTCCCCCACAGAAAAGAGCAACTGTAGCTTTCTTCAACTTTTCTTAGAGTAGAAGGTGCTTCAGAAAAGCCCCCAAAGCAACACCTCTTTGCCTACAGGGAACAACCACTTGAGAACAGTTGCGTGATCACTGTAGAATGCTTGCTGTCAACCCTCTTAACATTTAGTGCAACTACCCAAATCCCTCCACCTTGACAACTATATTATTGTGGCACCCGTTACCTGTTCTCAAAGCCCCCACAGATTCAACAAGGTTGAGGATCCCTATGTCACATGATCCCCAATTGCTAAGAGTCACAGCGAGAAGGAGCAATTCAATGGTTCTCATCGGCTTACAGGTACAGCAAGCAAGCTGTGATAAGCAACAGAACAGGTGAGTGAGAAGGTGTCATTTTCCCCCCACCCAGAGAAATTTTCCTAACAACAAGGTTGTGAAATTCAATGGTGCACTCGTGGAAACTATCTCCAAACTCACTTCTGTGGTATCCTCAATAAAGCTTGCAGATCTCAGAAACCACATGAAGACAATAAACCGATGTGCTGTCACAGCATGTCTATCAGGGCTGTGACTGTTTCATCCATTCCCTTCAGTTTCTGAATGGTTTGAAGCTGCATCTAAACTGGCATCCTGGGGTTAGCAATCATGTGCAGATGGAAACAACTTTTCAAGAAAGGAGGCAAGCTGCTTGAACTGGATAGTTGTTAGGCAAATGTTTTAATAGAGCTGGAACTTGATCATACAGTCATATGAATAGTTTTGTCGGTGCCACTGTTTGTCAATCATGTGTGTGTGTGTGTATCATGTCTAGCTCACCCCACCCCCACCCATACACTCATTTTAGAGGCATGAAAGACAATAAAAATATTTACAGAATTTTCCTCTCGGAACTGGACCACCCATAGGTCACCTGAAAGCCAAGATTGTGTCTTCTGATTCATTTCCCTCACTTTGTCTTTGGCACCCCAGGTTTGTTATTTGCAGTAATTTAAGAAAGTTTAAGGGGCACATTGCATATCAGAGGAGAACAGCTGTTGAGAAAAAAGACATGAAGTAGAAAAGGTATTTAGTGCCAGAAGGGGGATTAATGGAAAGAGCAAGAGGCAGCATGGAAAGCTACCGAGGCTGTGGTTTGCCAGATCATTGTCAACGTATACTAGCAGGACAGTTGCTCCTGCCTCCTTTTCCCTGCTCTAACTCCTCTGAGCCAAGTCTCTAATGCCTCAGAACTTGTTTTCAGTGCTTGATTTTACATACATCTTCAGAACATATGGTAGGAAATTAAATACATAATATTCAGTGGCCTTTTTCTAGCCATGCAAGTCTGAAGACTGACAGGCATGAGTTTCCTTAAGGGTGTGTGTGAGAGAGAGATGAATTCTGCTGATTCTCCTCTTCCACTGCACTCCACTGCTCCTTCTGAATTTCCCCCCTAGGGTAATAGGTGGAAATCACTAGCCCATCTTGTTGTTAGCCATTCAGTCATATCCAACTCTTGGCGATTCTATGGGCCAGCTCTCTGCACGTTTCCAACCTTGTACTGTTTCCCTTCTTAAGAAAACATAAACGCTCTTTAGTGTTCATGGTGCATAGTTGGATACACACCACTGTGAGCTATTTTCTGTGAATCCACAAAAAAAACACAGAGTTTGGTAGAATCAGGTGGGTGGCCATGTTGGTCTGAAGCAGCAGAACAAAGTTTGAGTCCAGTGGCACCCTTAACACCAGCCAAGTTTATTCAAGGTATGAGCTTCCGTGTGCATGTATACTTCTTCAGATACAATGAAATGGAAATTACCAGTCCAGACATAGAGGTAGAGGGTGAGCAGTAAATTAGCATACAGCATAACAAAGATGTTTAACAGTTTCAAGGGCCAAACAAGAATAACCAGCTTAGTTTATATTGTTACCATTTGTTTGGGTTTAATTCGGGGGGAAACATAGTGAAGGAAGTTTGGTACTGAGCTTAAATAATTCTGTTCCCTGAGAATCTGAGTTTTTCTTTTTAAAATTGTTTCTAGCCCTTCTTTTTTTAAAAAAAAAAAAAATTAATTGAATTCAACAATGAACAACAAGCCATAATAGCAACACTAGTAACAGTAACATTATAACTTAAAACAACGATGAGAATTAATTAGTAAAGATACATTACAGTGTGACCCAGCAAATATTTTCATGGCTAACACAATACTATTGAAGCAACTTGTTTGACTCCAAAACACACACAGAATAGTACTAACAATTTTATCTAATGACAGTAAAACAGCTAGGTCTACTCAAAAAAAGGCAAAGTGATTACGATAAGCATAGCCCTTCTAGGTACAAAGACAGATTTTTTTTTTTGTCAGCGATGCCTGATATCACTGAAGTGCGTAGTGGATAATCATTGGGAAAGCGATCAGGTTCCTTTTGTGGATGGAGCTGAAGAACCACCATTCCAACAGTGATTTCTCAGACAAATCGGGCCAGAGTTTACAATGTTTTCATCTTATACATTTGCTGAAATTATTTTTCGGTACATGTGTAGACTTGCTGGGGAGGGGACTGGTTTCTAAGATGGTCGTTTGTCTTATCTCTGAGCTACCTCCATTAGTCGCCTTACACGTGGAACTGGCAGGCACTCAGAGGTTTGGTTTCCAGGCCAATTGGAACCTCAGCATTCTGTTTACAAAGCAAGTGTTTCCTAAAACTCAGTCACTGTCATTAAGACTAAGAAATTTACCAGAGAAACCTAAACTGAGCTGAGCCACATCCTTCCAAGTCCACTGATGTCACTGGCAGCTTCAGAAGGGTCCTCGGAATGGCACTGCTACCATCCATTTGGAAATAAAAATAAAAGCCCTGTTCATATGTCACAGTGAACACTCATACAATCTGTGTTCAGTGTACACCAATTTTTCTTTATATTCAATGCATGAACAGCTGAACAAGTGATTAAAACCCCATGTTTATCCAGGTATTGGTCCCTGGTTTAATTTGTAAAGGGAATGTATCTTGGTTCTCAGCTGTGGCTGTAAAACTCTCTCCCCAGGAGATTCACCCGCCTCCCTCTACTGTTGTCTGCCACTAGCAGGTGAAGACTTGGGGCGATTCTGCATCTAGTGTTCGCTCCATATTTTCTCAAGTGGGAGGGGAAAATGCAGCTCAAAACCACATTCAGATACCCAGGCCAACACCTACTGACTGCAAAGTCACTGCTGAATGGCCATAAATCTATACAGAAGGTACCATAAAATCCGATGCTCAAAGGAAGCAAAAATGACATGGTGTGTGGAGGCTACCATAAAATCCAACGATCAAAGGTAGTGAAAGCAGCATGCAATGCAGAGGGGAATTTCTGTTCCAGCGTGGGTTTGCTAAAACAACAGAGGGAAAAGGCAATGCAGAATCAGCCTTGGATTTGTTTGGTGCTCCCTTACGAATTTTTATTGGCCCTCATCTCAGTTCGTGTCTTTGTGTGTCCATGTATTAATGTGTTTGTGTGTTACCTTTGTTGTTTCACATATTTTATATATATCTGTCTACATTTTAACATTGTTTTGATTGTTTGCCACCGTGGCATACAAATGTTTTAAGCGAATAAAAATAAGTACATGTTGTAAGGTAACAACAGAAGACCAATTTGTGCAAAAACCAGAAACCAGACCTGCTTACAAGCAAATTAATGTAGATGTTGAGGAAAATCCTAGGTCTGTCCATTAATTGGGGGTGGGTAAAAAAATTAATTCAGGTAATGATGAGATTGTTTTGCAGTCATGAATACAGGGCTCACTCATAGCTGTTCATTATGTTTTCTCATTGCTACTTAAATAATGCAAGTGATAGAACAACTCTTTTTAAATGAACCTAGTGGCTTTCTGTGTGGAAAAGCCAGTGCTGCTGCAGAGTGGATTTTCATTTTTATGCTGTCAGCTTGTAAAATTCTTGTCAGTTTGAGAAATGGGCAATATATATCTCAGGGACTTCCTGGAGACTCATTGAAAATACCGAGCTTATGCTTCCCTTGATTTCCTGATAATCTTGATCTTATGTGGCCCTATTATCGTGGAGGGTATGTTGGCAGGTTAACGTTAGAGCTAACTCAGAAGCAAGGAGAACAGATTTGCTCCAGGATTGCAGATTTTCATTTAACTCCCCCCTGCCACATCTAGACAAACCATAGTGGGGGGTGTTAAAGACACATGTGGCATAATAGATTCCTAAGAGAATAAACCATAACAGACAAGCCAGCAGGGGTACTGAAGAATCAATTTCATTGATGCTGTGATCTTTGCAAGTGTTGTATTCAAAAATAAACATAAGCCCTGCTTGTGACACCTGTTTTCTCTTGAATCAAGCACCCCAGACACTTGCTTTGAGTTCTTTACAATTGTAAACAAAAAAAATTCAAAAGAGTGCTCTTTCAAGTGGTTTTTACATCTGTGCATTTGGTGACATTCAGCATGCCACCTGGCTTCTGTTGGTACATCCTCACAATTTACTGCATAGCATTGCTGGGATTATTTATACTGTAGCTTCATCATGAATCATGAGAAGGTCAGGCATAATCTGAAACTGGCTGCATTTTTGTAGTGTATGTGCTGCTTTTGTGCCTGTGCAGTAAATGGCATTTAGAATGTTGTCACATTGTCAGAACTTACTAAGTCCAACTGCAGTTTACAAACATTAGTTCCTAGATGCACCAGATATTTGCAGTTCAGATCACCCAATAAATAGGCTCAGTTTTGGGAGTGGGACAGGTGAGTGAACACAGATGGAATTCTAGAGAGACAAAACAAACAGTTCCCGTTCACTTCTTAGCAAGACAGAGACAATTAAGGATTGGATTGGATTGGATTTATACCCCATCCTTCACTAACCAAAGGAGTCTCAGAGCGGCTTACAATCCCTTTGCCTTTCCCTCCCCACAACAGACACCCTGTGAGGTAGGTGGGGCTGAGAGAGCTCTCTTGAGAATTGCCCTTGAGAGAACAGCTCTGAAATAACTTATGACTGACTCAAGGTCACACCAGCAGCTGCTTGTCAAGGAGTGGGGAATCAAACCCGGTTCTCTCAGAGTACAGTCCACACTCCTAACCACTACACCAAACTAGCCCTCTCAGGAATGAGGGGCAAAGACAGCCATGGGGGAAAATGTGTATATGCCAAGTATTTACATTATATTGTAAAGAATTTGAAGTGCTCATTAAAAAGGGGGGGAAATTAATCATTCCGGGGTGCTGTTTGCAATTTGTGATCAAGTTGTGATTCAAGCAGAGTGGTGATCACACATCACTAATCACTTAAAAAAAACCAAACACATTTTTATGGGTTGCATAATTCAAAATTAGAGTTACAAAAAAGAACTCTGGGAAGGACATGCTGTTCTCCTTCCTGCTGAGAAACAGCTTGCTGTCTCAGGCGAAGAACTATTTGCTTCTCTGAAGAATCACAAATGTATTCTGTTTTTCAGCTGTCAGATACTGTGGGAGGGAAGAAGAGCACTTCTGTTGAGGAGGAAATAAAATGGTTGCCTGGAAGGTTTGGGTCAAGCTCTGTGATGGTTCTCTGGTCGTCATCCTGCTCACTTTCCTTTTGTGGACCCCATACTCTGGATAGCAAAACCTTCCCTGTGTGAAAACTCTACCGGAGGGATAGCTTTCTAGCTCAAAACAGAAAACTACTTTTGCACTTATCTTTCACCTTGGTTGTTCTTCCCTGGGAAGATGTGGAAGACAGAATCCACATGGCTTGCCAGTGGGTTTTCTTTAACCCTCTAAAAGAAGGTCCTCATGCTAACAACAGGAATCAGGTTTGTTTGTTTTTACATAATCCTTTAAGGGCAAGAATTCCTACATTCATAATGTTTCTCCCAGACAGTTTTAGGTTAATTTAATAACTTCTGTGAAAATGGTGATCCCAGTTATCCAAATGATTAGGATCACCTCTGCTGCTATAATAAACTGGGCTCTTTGTATTGCCTGTTGCTGTCAGCCTTAATCAGTACTTTGGTCAGCTCCTCTAGTCCCCATGCAATAATAACAGGCACTTCCACATAAAATAAATGTGTTCCCCGCCCCCCCCCCCCCAAGAAGCAGACCATAATGATGACTCACAAACCTTGCTTTCAGTAACTGTTCAGGGACCTACAAAAAGAAGCTGGCTAGTACTAATGGCTTCTTAAAGGTCAACTCAAACTAGGGGAAAGCTCTGAAGAGACATCGACTGAAGGTCAGGTATTTCAAATCCTTGATATATGCCACTGCCTTTTGTTATTCAAAGAAAATAAATTTGGAGATTGCCCAGGTTCATAAGAACACTTTTCTAAAGACCTGCTTTGTATTTGCATTTTTATTTGCGTATTCTTTAACCACTTTCATCCAAGTAGAAAAGCATCACTGGAAGAACAGTAGCGAGGAAACACTGGGTGAAGACAGACTGGCAATCTGCCGCGCCTCCACGGCATGGCAGAACAAGGCGGGGGGGATTGCTCCTGCTGCGTGGCATTCACACGCCACCGCAAGGAAGCCGCCCGCAGTGGCAGAATGCCACGCGGCTCCGCCCGCCCGCGTGCTTTCACACCCGTTGGAAGCGGTGCGTCCACTTTGAAGTGGTGCCCGGCTGCTGCAGGAGGAGTGCGGCGCCGGACGCATTGCGTCTGGGCCGCCTCCTCTGGCCAGATGTGGCAGTCTGAACAGCTGCTCTGCCTCCGCTTTTAAAGCGGAGGAATAGCGGGCCAGACTGCCAGTCTGTCCTCGGCCACTGCTGTTGCATGAGACAAGGCCATGCTTTCAAATCACGAGATGTTGGTGTGTTTAGCACTAACTGGGCCAAGGCTTTTTGACACACACAAAAGCATGCTGAACAACACTGAAATGTTTGCCACACTTATCTGTTTCCTGAAGGAAGTATTAGTGCTTTTCCTGCAGCAGGCAATAAAATAGTAATAATCAGGGGTCCTTTCGTAAAAAAAGAGGTGCAGGAGCTCATTAGCATAACTTATTTGCATATGCCACACCCCCTGACGTCACCGGAAGTGTCATAAGGCCACACATCCATGACGTCAGGTGTGTCAGGAGGCAAGAAGGGAGGGAGGGGGAAGGAAGGAAAGGAACAGGAAGGAAGGTAGGTAGGTGGGGGAGAGAGAGAGAAGAAAGAAAGGAAGAAGGGAGGAAGGGGGGGAAGGAAGAAAGAAAGAAAGGAACAGTAAGGTAGGTAAGTAGGTGGGGGGGAGAGAGGGAGAGAAGGAAGGAAGGAAGGGGGGAGGAAGGAAGGGAGAGGGGAAGGACGGGGAAAGGAAGGAACAGGAAGGTAGGTAGGTAGGTGAGGGAGGGAGAGAGAAGGAAGGAAGGGAGAGGGGAAGGAACAGGTAGGTAGGTAGGTGGGGAGAGAGAGAGAGAAGAAAGGAAGGAAGGAAGGGAGAGGGGAAGGAACAGGTAGGTAGGTAGGTGGGGGAGAGAGAGAGAAGGAAGGAAGGGAGAGGGGAAGGAACAGGTAGGTAGGTAGGTGGGGAGAGAGAGAGAGAAGAAAGGAAGGAAGGAAGGGAGAGGGGAAGGAACAGGTAGGTAGGTAGGTGGGGAGAGAGAGAGAGAAGAAAGGAAGGAAGGAAGGGAGAGGGGACGGAACAGGTAGGTAGGTAGGTGGGGAGAGAAAGAGAGAAGAAAGGAAGGAAGGAAGGGACAGGGGAAGGAAGGGGGAAAGGAAGGAACAGGAAGGTAGGTAGGTAGGTGGGGGGGAGAGAGAGAAGGAAGGAAGGGGGGAGAGAGGGAGGAAGGAAGGAAGGGAGAGGGGGAGGATGGGGAAAGGAAGGAACAGGAAGGTAGGTAGGTGGGGGAGAGAGAGAGAAGAAAGGAAGGAAGGGAGAGGGGAAGGAACAGGTAGGTAGGTAGGTGGGGAGAGAGAGAGAAGAAAGGAAGTATTGAAGGGGGGGAGTATTGAAGGAAGTAGTGAAGGGGGGGAGGAAAGGGGCTTCCCGGGGCCAGCGGCGCTCTGCCGCGGCCCCAGGAGCAGTGGGAGGGGGGAGGGAAGGGCCTCTCCTTCCCGGGGCCGCCGGAGCGCCGCCGGCCCGGGAGTATCATTTCCAGCAAGCCCTGCTGCACAGAACAGCACAGTGAACTGGTAAGTGCAAACATAGAAATAGGGACACAGTCCGGCTCTCAGCAGATTATAAAATGAGGTAAAACTGAGACACCATTCACTCATAAGAACTTGCTGCAGTGCTTCATCATGGGACCAAGGACTGTTTTTTCCAGCAACTTTTCTGTCTGCCCCAATACGAGGAAACAGCTGTAGCCATGGCAAGAAGGGATGAAGCCAATATACAAGGCTTTGCTGGAGAGCCCATCGAAGTTCTGTGGAGAGTTTTGGTTCCTGAATATTTTGGGGTAAGTTTATTGATGTGGCTCTACAATGTTGGACATATCCTTGAGATTCTTCTTGTGCTTTTAAATGATCCGCCCATGCAAATGAATGGGGAGATTTGAAGAGCAGACGAGTTTTAATGCTCCAATCCACAGGAAATCTGTAACTTGGTGAAGAAGCTTCAGTATGGGAAGTGGTCTGATGCAGGTCATCGATTAAAGCTGGAGCTGATGTTTCGTAAAACTCTTTCCCAATGGTCTTCCCTTCCTGAAGACCATTTAAGAACTCTTTGCCAGAGCGGGCGTCGTTCCCTGGGTAGGACGGCTCCTTCTCCGCTACTCTCTGCGTCGGAGAGAGACACTGGCCGGGCCCTGGGGGAAGCGGCGGGCGCGGAGTATTCTCCAGGCTCGAAAAAGGGTTGCGCCTGCGGGTGCCAGGGAAGGGCCGAGGGAAGAGAGCGGGGTCTCCGAGAGGGCTGGGAATGGCCACGGTGGGGGACTGGCCGGTGGAAGGGGCTGGCTGGGTCCTCCGAAGCCTTTTCCGCTTCAGCCGCAGCGTCCGGGGGGGCTTCTTGAAGCCGGGAGAATAGTCGGGGACGACCGAGTTCATGGCGGCGGCGTGGAAAACACCCAAAGAGGAAGACCTCTCTGGCCAGCCGGGGCCTCGGAAACGAATTTGATGGGTAAAGGTGAACGCTCCGCCCACAGGCGGGTCCTGCTCCGTCTGCTTGCTCGCGCGGCAGCCGGCCCGGGAGTATTTAAGTCGGGGGGGAGGAAAGGGGGTGGGAGGGGAGAAAGGAGGAGGGAGGGAAGGGCCTCTCCTTCCCCGGGCTGGCGGAGCGCCGCTGGCCCCGGGAGTATTTAAGTGGGGGGGGGGAGAGGAAAGGGGCTTCCCGGGGCCGGCGGCGCTCTGCCGCGGCCCCGGGAGCAGTGGGAGGGGGGAGGGAACGGTTCTCCTTCACGGGGCCGGCGGAGCGCTGCTGGCCCCAGGAGCATTGCCGGGGGGGGAGGCCAGGGGGGTGGGGTCTTGTTAAGTGCCCGCCCCCCTGCCTCCTCTCTCCCAGAGCGCCGCTCCGGCGCGCCCCGGCCCCAACGGAGCCCTGGTAATAATACCAGCTGCATAAAGTGCACAGCCTCCCTCACGGGAAGTTCTATATCATGTATTCACAAGAGATTCTGGAGTCATCTGAGCTTGGGCAAAGGGTATTACCCTGCTTTTGGGGTTATATGTCTTGATGGGCATAACAGGACCGCAAGGTGACATGCAAATGTTGTAAATAAATAAAAATAAGGTACTTTTTCACTGGTTTATGTCTGTGTCTGTAATGTTTATTTTATCACGTTGTTTTTCTATTGCTACCTGCCTTGGGTTCTGAGACGCTCAGGAGAAAGGTGCCAAAGTAAATAAACAAATAAACAAATAGCCGTGTAAGAATCATTTCTTGTACAGAGGCTGTCCTTAGATAAAGCACTTCACTGACCAACCACAAGCAGAGCATGCACATCTGAGTTTAAGGAAAGGGTGTTCTTCCAAGGCACCCTGAAACTCTCATTTCTTTCCCTAACAAGGACCTATCCTGACCAGGGTTCCTTCTAAGCTGAGTTAGTGTGAGCTAGCTCACAGGTTTTTAGCCTCCAGCTCACACATTTTTGTCTTAGCTCAGGAAGGATGGCTCCAGAGCAAACTAATATATGCAGTAGCCAAATCACCTGCTCACAACTTTAATGCCAGTAGCTCACAAAGTAGAATTTTTGCTCACAGGACTCCGTAGTTTAGAGGGTGCATTGATCCTGACCTGGATGGCCCAGGATAGCCCATTCTGGCCAGATCTCAGAAGCTAAGCAGGCTTGGCTGTGGTTAGTACTTGGATGGGAGACCACCACAAAGTTTGGGGTTGTTATGAAGAGGCAGGCAGTGGTGAACCACTTCTGTTTGTCTCTTGCCTTGAAAAACCCATGAGGGGTCCCCATGAGTCAGCTGAGAACTGATGGCACTCTCCATCACCAATAATTTCCAACACTAATCAAGCATTTTGCCCACTCCTTTTACTAACTCATCATATCTGCTGCTACTCACTTGGTCCCTATAGTTTAGATGATGCTTAAGGATACTCATACAGCCATTTCCCAGCAGACTGCTGGAGTCCAATCTGGGCATTTATGGGGAAGGCGATGTTAGCCCCTGAGGATCAAACTAGATGTGACAGGGGAGATCAGTGAAGAGATCAATGCATATACATGAATGCACATATAAAGCTGCCTTATATTAAACCAGACCCTTGGTCCATCCAGGTCAGTATTGTCTACTCAGACTGGCAACAGCTCTCCTGGGTCTCAGGTTGAGGTCTTTCCCATCACCTATGCCCTGGTCCTTTTAACTGGAAATGCCAAGGACTGAACCAGGGACCTTGTGCATACCGAGCAGATGATCGGCCACTGAATCACAGCCCCTTCCCTCATGGAGATCTTCCCTGTTTTAGTCTTCAAGGCAAGGCTCTGATTCATACTGGGGTCATTATTAGCACTGGCATTCTGACAAAGGAATGTGCTCAGATTACACTGTGGTTCCAGGACCCCTTTATTTGTCCATAGAGGGAACAAAGAAGCACCACATAGCTACTCATCCATTATCTCTAACATTCCAAATAACAATTCTGGAATTTGCATTAAAGAAGTGACATAAGGCCAAATTATACATGACAATGTCCACGAGTCAGACCCATCTCAGCTCTTGAAAAGGGCGGGGGGACTAGAGTGCATCAGCCCACCATACTGCTAGGCTGTGCTGCATTTTTATCTCTCTTTAAGATGGCATTGTCAACCACAAGTCTGACCAGTGCATACCGTCGCATGTAGTTCAGCCCACAGCGGGAAGAGCTAAGCACAGAAGATCATGTCTGAATCACCCACCACCAAAATGTGGCTGCTTTTAAGACTAAACAATCCCTTCAAGATCAACCAAAGATCCCCTGCTCTTGGACTTAGTTTGGCCTTTAAGAGGAAAGGCCAATGTACAAGACTTCAGCAACTCCTAATAACCTCAGCTGCTGACAGAGACACTGCAGAATGTTGCTGTGTGAAGAAAAGGCAAATTACCAAACAGTACGGCAACACAGAAAATTCATTGCTAAGAAATTTTACCCCAAATAAAGGACAAGCTTCAGCTATTGACATGGACAGATAAATTCTAAATTACTTGTAATCACTGAAGGAATAGTTCAAATATTATAAAACCCAAATCAGTGGGTACAGTACAGTGGGGCAGTGAACTGCATGGGTCCTTCAGAAAAACAAGTAACTTGTTAAACTTGAGTAGGAAACAATGTAAATGTTCTAGTAAAAAAATCAATGTTCACTTTGAAAACGTATTAATGCTTCCATGGCAGTACTTCTGGGGGATCAGAGCATAATTATAAAGCACATTAAAAGAATCAATCTGTATTCCAACTGAACATGCTCATATGTCAAGCAACACATTCTTTTTTTTTTTTTTACAAAGGAAAGGAGATTTAAGTGTAAAACTTTGCACTGCTCATTGAGATGTATACCTTCTCAGTTCTAGTCATCATGTGCCTTTTCATCCCCATTTAATTTCTCAGTTGCCACCTCCCTTTTCTTTCAACGCAATCCCAAGCCACTTCGAATCCTCCACATCCCTCCCAATAAACAGCAGTGGGTTTTTACAAGCCTTTCACACATCTGACTGCTGTGTCTGTGCACACAACTGAGAGATAATTCAATAAGGAGGAAAATCAGAAGGGGGGGAATAAAAAAGAAAGAGAGAGAAAGGAAAGATGGGAGAGAAACAAAGCGAAAGAGATGAAAAGGAAAAGGAAAAAAGAACAGGTAATCCTCAATAACATCAGCATTTCATGCTGCCTGTATTAGCAACCAATCACCTCATATTTCTTCTCATACATCTCTTCCCTACCTGAATTTTTATATGCTACTTCTATCCCTTTGACTGCTAGGTTCACCAGCTCTAATATCTGGTTCAGTTTTAACTTTTCATTTATGAAGTTCTAGTACATGCCTTTCAGTAGCCCGCTCTTCTGATTTAAGCTTGTTATCACATATAGCTGGAATATATTCAGATTAATACCATGAGGAAGTATTTCCCATTTCTAGGAGCAGATGAATGCATTTTGGATCTGAATCCCCCCCCCCCCCAGTTATTTTAAAATTGACAGGAAGATGCTCTTGGGCAAGGCAAGAGATGTCTAGAGGTGGTTTGCCATTGCCTGCCTCTGTGTAGTGACCCTGGACTTCCTTGGTGGTCTCCCATCAAAGGACTAACCAGAGCTGACCACTTAGCTTCTAAGATCTGAGGAGACTGGGCTAGCCTGACCCATTCAGGTCAGGATGAAAGGTGGTATATAAATATTTAAATAAATAAACCGCCACTGCTGCCCGGAAGGCGGGGGGAATGGAGGTAGCTTTTCATTCTCTTTGTTGTAGTTGAGGTAATGTCAGCTTGTCCTCACACCCCTCACTGTTTAGTTGCTTCAAATGGGTAAAGCAGGCAACAGCTCCCTTCCGATTTTGACCTAGTTATCACTAAGGCAACCTGACCTGGATAGCCCAGATTAGCTCCATCATATCAGATCCCGGAAGCTAAGCAGGGATGGCCCTGGTTGGTATTTGGAAGGGAGACTCTCAAGGAATCCCAGGGTCACTACCACAGAGGCAGGAAATGGCATGGCAAACCACTTCTGAAAGTCTCTTGCCTCAAAAACCCTACAGGGTCGCCCTGTGTCAGTTGTGACTTGAAGGCACTTTCCACCACATCACTAAGGCACCAGGGGATCATTGAATGGCTCCCCCAGTGTCATTTACTGAACAGAAATCAATTCAAATCAGGGGTGCGAAGGGGAACACTGTTCATCCATGAACCATTTTCCTGGCTTTAAATGACCTCCCCCAATCTTTTTTGGTAATCTATGACAAAAAAAAATCTGGAAAAGGGGGAGTAGCAGATCTAGATGGCTGTTTGAAGTTGGGAAGATGGCTTGGACATAGTGCTGAGCGGTGAGGGCTAACCCCTACCCAGTTTGCTCTATGTCCCTGACCTTAATCACAATCCTCACCACTTTTATTTACCCATACAAAATGCTCAAGAACTTAATTCATGAACCTCCTGGGACAGTTTGGTCCTCATGTGGTAAACATAAGGTTGGATTATATCCCTTTAGGGGAAAGTGGAATGGTTATAATATTAGACTTGCCAACTCCAGATTGAAAAATTCCTGGAGATTTGGGAAGTCCAGCCAGGGCAGGAAGGAGTTTGGGGAGAAGATGGACCTTAGCAGAACATAGAGTCCACTCTCCAAGGCAGCCATTTTCTCCAGGGGAGCTGATGTCTGTTGTCTGAAGATCAGTTATAGTTCCAGGAGATCTCCAGCTACCACCTGGGGTTTGGCATCCCTGTGCCTGATCTCATCAGGTCTCAGAAGCTAAACAGGGTTGGCACTTGGATGGGAGACCACCATGGAAGACGGTGCAGAGGAAGGCATTGGCACCACCTCTGCTTCTCACTTGTCTTGAACGCCCCTTGCTATGGTCGCCATAAGTCAGCGGCAACTTTATGGCACTTCACACACAGGGACAGCACTTGGACAGCAGGTTGGGTGTCACAGGACTGAATGGTCCTCCGCACAAAATATTCCCTCCTCACGCAAAGTAGATGCCAGGGAAATGGGGTCTTGCCTAGGCTTCTCCCTAACTAGCTGCTTTTCTATATGTAGGAAAATTTCTGGGGTTTTTTTTCAAAAGGGCCCTTTCCATCACATCAGTCTCAACATGCTGCATTAAGCAATACAGTCAAGCATAGATTTATCACCTCAATGTCAACTAGACCTTCACTGGAGGAATTGGAAATGGAGGAACTGGAAGCTGAGGTGCTGCCTAAGTTCATTTTCAGAAGTGACAGGATAAGCGATGAGAGAGGCATCAGTATTGGCTAACATGGCCAAGTACTGGACAATTATAGACAGATATGTCAATGCAAAAGAAAACATTTTAAAACATGTAAAATAGGTTTTATAAACAGACTATGGAAACAAACAGTGAGCTGAATTAAAGAGGTTAAGACACTGAGTTGCAGATCAGTAGCTCAGCAGTTTGAGACCTGAGTGCCATGTGACGGAGTGAGCTCCCGTCTCTGGCCCCAGCTCCTGCCAACCTAACAGTTCAAAAGCAAGAAATTGCAAGTAGATAAATAGGTGGGAAGGTAACAGCATTCCGTGCACCTCGGCGCCTAGTCATGACGACCACATGACCACAGAAACGTCTTCGGACAGCGCCGGTTCTTCGGCTTGGAAACGGAGATGAGCACTGCCCCCTGGAGACAGATTCAACTGGCTTTTGAGCACGGGAAACCTTTACCTTAACTATCTTTTTAAAGGCAATCTTCTGCACCAGATGTTGCACTTTCCAGTTTACCGTTATTACAGATGTGGTTGACTGTCTCCAGTGGTAAATGCTACATTTCTTTTGGAAAGGAAACTACAAATGCAAGCACAGAGGGTCATATGCAGCTAATGAACAGATCTGAATCATAAGCTCACATTTCATTGCACAAATGTACAAATCCATCACTCTCTACATGAAGATCAAAGTGTGCCTTAGGTGCAATGCCTGGGAAACAAGATAACAGGTTCTGCTGTCATACAACTCATACTCGATTATTTGCTTGTGAGAATTAGATGAGTCACAAGCAAATTTAGCTGGAGGTGGGTTCTCCTGGAATGGCTTCATTTTGAAAGGTCAGCAGAGGAGACCCCAGAGAACAAAAGGTATGCAGCTAATGTACTCTTCAAATGGCATAGTTGCATCTGCAGCATAAAAATAAATTTCAAAACAACTAGAGCTACTTTAACGGTCCACATTTTCTCAGCATTTTCTTAATGGGATGGTTCGCAGTTATTTCAAATGCAGGTAGGGTTGCCAACCTCCAGGTGGGGCCTGGAGAGCTCCCAAAATTCCACATGATTTCCAGACTACAGAGATCAGTTTCCTTAGATAAAATGGCTGCTATGGTGGTGGGGGGGGGGAAGGGACTCTGTGGCATTATACCCCACCGCAATCCCTCCCCTCCCCAAACTGTGGCTTCTCCAGGTTCCACCCCCAAATCTCCAGGAATTTCCCAGACTGGAAAATCAACAGTTAAAAGGTGCCTCAGCACAACCACCATAATAGAAAGAGGAAGAGGAGGGTCACAGAACCAGGGAGGTTAAGCAGACATTTTTAAAGCCTTTGTATTATACAATGTGATTGGGTCCAGGGTTGCCAGCCTCCAAGTGGTGGCTGGAGATTCCCCAGAACTACATCTGAGATAAATTCCCCTGGAGAAAATGGCAGCTTCAGATGTTGGACTCTATAACATTATACCCTGCTGGGCCCCTCCCCTCCCCAAACTGTGCCCTCCCCAGGCTTAGGTTTGCCAACCTCCAGCTGGTAGCTGGAGAACTCCTTTGATTACAACTGATCTCCAGGCTACAGAGATCAGTTCACCTGGAGAAAACGGCTGCTTTGGAAGGTGGACTCTGTGGCATTATAGCCCACTGAAATCCCTCCCCTCCCCAAACCTTGCCCTCCTCAGGCTCTGCCCCCCCCCAAAAAATCTCCAGGAATTTCCCAGTCCAGAGCTGGCAACCCTAAGTGCAGGCCTCAACCCCAAGAGACGTCTGTAACTTTAAGGTTGCAAAGACAAAATTCCACCAGGTCCAGTTCCTTGGATCACTGAAATACTATAATTATTAATGTTTTGTTGCCGGGGGTGGGGGGATTTGAGAAGTTGGCAGATGAACGGAAATCTCAGCGGTGGTGGTTTTGAGTTGACCTTGAGTGGGCTTGACTGTATATCCTGCAGCAAACAGAGAGGAACACATTGCTTGAACTTAGTGGGAAGCTGCCAGGGCCACAGAGATGAAAGGAATAGTGGCAGATGCCAGGTTTTGCCTTCCTGGTGATACCCAGCCAGCTTTGCCCTCAGACAGACTGGGGAGGAGAGAGAAATTATTTATTAATTTGTTTGTTTTCAAATATGTTGCACTCTCAGTGAAGCCCCCAAGGTGGATGGACGTGGATGAAGGTTAAGGCTTCACCCCTACTACCATCTGCCCCAAGAGTAAATACACTCACCACCACTGCCACATGAAAAGCACGAGAGCAGTCGGAAAGGATTAGATGATCTCCCTGATTCAAGGCCTGAAGTCTCACAACGTCTGTAATTTCTCATACGAGCATTCAACAGCAGTACCTGTTCCCATATTTAAATCAGTCTCTTCCCTCCATCCATCTCAAGCTGCTATTAGCCCCAGAAGGAAACAGATAACAGAAACCTGACCCAATCATATATAAAAAGGCTAGGGGATGGGGGGATGCTATCAGAAAACCAACGTGGTGAAGTGGTTAGGACATCCAACTAGGATAGGGTTGCCAGGCAGTGCCTGGCAAGTGGTGGGAGGGTAGTGGGGGGTGCGCAACTTCCCAGGAGAGAAATTAAAAGAAAAAATAAGGCCTACTCTACTTACAAGACATTCTTACCATACAGTTCCTGGTGACTCCTCAAACTACTCAGAAATGACAAAAGGTAGCTCTAGGACTCACCAAAAACTCTGGTAAAAACAGGTCTTACTACAGCATTCCAATCAATTCCTAGATTCACCCTTTGTCACTTTGGGTTAGCTTTAGGAATTGCCAGAAACTCTATGGAAAAAGCTTCTTGCAAGCCAGCAAGGCCTTATTTTTCTTTTTAATTTTTCTCCTGTTGCTGCTGGACTTGGGGGTGGGGGATCTTCTGACCCCACTGGGGGCTTGGCAGCCCTAGACTAGGATCTGGAATACCTCAGTTCAAATCCCCACACTGCCATGGAGGCCCACCAGGTGACCTTGGGACAGTCATTCTCTCTCAGCCTAACATACTTCAGAGGGTTGTTGTGAAGATAAAATGGAGGAGGCCTTACAATGTTGTAAGACATTTTGGGTTCCTCTTGCAGAGCAAAACATGGCACAAGTATCCAAACAAATAATTTTTTAAAAAATTGGTCAGGATGTGTATGTGGAAAGTGCCATCAAGTCACAGCCAACTTTTGGTGACCCAGTGGGGTTTTCAAGGCAAGAGACATTCAGGGGTGGTTGCCCTTGCCTGTCTCTGTGTCAAGACCCTGATATTCCTTGGAGATCTCCCATCCAAACACTAACTAGGGCCAACCCAACTTAGCTTTTGAGATCTGATGAGACTGGGATAGCTTGGGCCATTTAAGTCAGGTTAGGGAAGCTAACCTCTGTCCTGAGACCATACTATGTGATTGCCTGCATGTGGTAAGCATAGTAGAAGCAATAGCAGCAGATAATTCAAAACTCAAAAACAATTGCTGTTCCCTTAGCTATGGCTCCCTCTGCTAAATAATGACAGGGCTGCTCCTACACATCCAGGAAAAATAAATACATTGTCTTTGCCTTAAGCTAGAGTAGATATGTTACTATGGATATCAGTGTTAAATATTAAGCATAAAGTTATACAGTACAAAATAAGTTATAATACAAGAAGATTATCTTTCTCTGCCTGCTCATTAACTCCCACTCAGTGGAGCTCACAGTCTGCCTGCATAAAAAGCCTTACTGCCAAACTCATAAGCACATTAATTTTTCAATTACTTCTTTGGATGCTTAGATTGCAAGGAAGTATTCAGCTTACCAAATCAAAACATTTGGAAAAATAAGGAAGAAGAATGTCATTCAAACACTTTTTATAAATGAACTATGCTGAGGACTAAAAACCCACCGAACAGAAGTTACAGCCACCTTCCTTCTATGTAATCTAGGTAAGACTTTCTCTAGAGCCATAGTTCTTAAACTGGGCAGTACCGCCCCCTGGTGGTCAGTAGGATTATCTAAGGGATGCTAGGAGACAGGGGGGCAATGGGGGGTATAGGAAGTGGGTCCCTTTGACCCCATTGTTCGCTTATTTATGATTGACCAAGCTAGAGTCTAAAGGTAAAGGTTTCCCTTGCTCAAAAGCCAGTCGAATCGTACTCTAGGGGGTGGTGCTCATCTCCATTTCCAAGCCAAAGAGCCAGCGCTGTCTGAAGACATCTCTGTGGTCATTGGCGAGCATGACTAGACCCCAAGGTGCACAGAATGCTGTTACCTTCCCACTGAAGCAGTACCTATTTATCTACTTGCAATTCCTTGCTTTCAAACTGCTAGGTTGGCATGCTGGCAAATGGCGCTCCAAGTTTCTGCCTCTGCATAGCGCTGGAACCTGGTGGAAACCTGGTGGAAGAAGTTTTAGTAAATACACCACTGAAGCTCCAGTTGGGCCAGTAGACACATTTTGAGAAGCTGTCATCCCCCATGTGCTTTTATCTCTTTGTCATTTTTCAAGCTTTTGCTGGTAAGTCCATAACAGTATTGAGTGTGGTATTTATTTTCCTGTGTTCTTGAGTACTGAATCTGTTGATTATGAAGTGCACTTTTTAGCTGTATAAGTGCTATTTTTGCAACAGCCCGCCCAATATTAATGTTCTAGGTTATATAACCCTGTGGATCTGGCCATCAACTGGAGTTTGGGGAGAAAAAGTATTTTGCCCCTGAGAGAGAGCTTAGGGGAGTTCTGAGGGAAAAGAAAGGTAAAATAAGATTCTGAGGAGAAAAAAGAAGACAGAAGCCATTTTGGGTCCAAGGGCAGAGGACAGAATCACCTAAGAAGGAGCCCCAAGAGAGCTGCAGCCTCTGGAGATGTGTAGCAAAACAAAAAGCCTGAAGAGCACCACTACCACCACCACAGAGAGCCATGAGATGGCAGAAAAGGTGGAAGATATATTGTGCAGCATACTAAGGACAACAGAATTTGCATTATGGTTGGATGAGTCAACTTTGCCAATGAATCTTCGCTTTTCTCTTACGTGCACTTTATAAAAGACAAAAGTTTGGGTCAAGAGCTGTTATTTGCAAAGCAGCTAAGAACAGATGCTAAAGGGGAGTCAATGTATCATGATGTTGAGCTGTTCTTCAAAGATGAGGAAATTCTGCTTACTAACATACTTGCTCATTCAACTGATGGAACACCAACAATGACAGGTTGCTACTGTGGGTGTATTGCTCACTTTAAAAAAAGTAGTGCCAAATGTCTTTACCATTCACTGCGTCATTCATTACCAACACCCAGTTGCAAAAACCTCAGCGATCGCCTGCATAAATCATCACACACTGTCATTACTGCAGTGAATAAAATTAAAGCTCATGATCTCAATGATCAGCTATTCCAGAAGCTCTGTGCTGAGAATGATGAAAACTTTGAATGTTTCCTGCTTCATACTATTCACAGGTTATCAAAAGGCAACTGGGTGAGACATTTTTATGACCTTGCTGCCACTACTGTAGAATTTTTTGAAGACACAAATGCTTTGCTCAGTGATGAATTCAGAGAGATTAGGCATGACTTTTCTTATTTTATCAGAATTATTTGTAAAATTCAATGAAATGCATTTGCAGTTGCAAGGAAGTGAGGTAAATATTATTAAGACCAAAACTGCTCTCTCCACATTTATTTCAAAGTTAACTCTATTCAAATACAATATAGGCTGTCATGAACTATACCAATTTCCAAGCCTGTCTGAGCTAGAAGCAAAAGGTGAGATACAAGATGATGCACTGGAATTTTTTTGTGACCATTTGGATATGTTGCATGAAGATACATCTGAGCAATCTGAGAATCTTCTTTCGATGGAAATTCCAGATTGGGTGATAAATGCGTTTTCAGATACTGAGGAACTTGGGGTAGTGGAAGAAGCTAATTGAGCTACAAAATGACATTGAGCTGAAGCCAAAGTTTAAGAAATTGTACCAAGAGTTTGGGTTACAGGACAAAATTTCTAATTGCTATCCTGCATTATGGGCAATGGTTATGAAGCTCCTTGTTTGCATTTCCAATGTGGTTTTAGTGTGGTCATACAACTTCTTCCCAAACAAAGACTCCAGATTAGGAAATGTGGTGATTTTAAGACTCCTGCTGTGTGACTTTAAACCAGCCATTGGGAAACTGGTATCACTTCATCAAGCCCATCCATGGCATTAACAATTTACTGAACAGTGACGTAGTTACTACATGTGGTAGCCAGTGTTCCTGCTAAGCTGAGTTAGTGTGAGCTAGCTCACAGTTTTAGCCTCTAGCTCACACATTTTTGTCTTAGCTCAGGAAGGATGGCTCCAGAGCAAACTAATTTATGCAGTGGCCAAATCGCTCACTTACAACTTTAAAGCCAGCAGCTCAGAAAGTAGAATTTTTGCTCACAAGACTCCACAGCTTAGAGGGAGCATTGGTGGTATAAGGTTCTTATGAAGTGATTTCTAGACTCTGAGAAAGCTAGTATCACTGGATCAAGTTAATCAGTTTTGGTGAATAAATTAAATGAAAAAGTTTAAATTGGATTTTGAATAAATGCGCAATTAATTGTTACTGTTTTGAATTTTATTGTTATTATCTCCCTTAGTGGGTCAAGCAACCTGCTATTTTGAATAATGCTTTTTATACGGTAGGGTTGGAAGCACTGGGGATGAGTTTATGGAACCAAGGGGGGCAGTGGCCCAAAAAACCCTGCCCTAGAGTATGGATCTTCTCCTACAGCAAACCTCACCTAGCTGTAATGTGGACTTTGAGGGAGGCTTATAAAAGGAGGCTGACTGCGGTTTTGTCCAGTCAAATTAGGGAACTTTTAAAACTTGGTCCTGTTGAAGATTTTCAGAGCTGGGCACCCTTCCCCAGAACCTTGAAAAATGCCTTTTTGGGCTTTCCTATAGTTCTGTATAGTTTCCTACAAGCAGAATTTTGTGTCTAGGACTTGGATGAAAAATAGAGAAGAAAAATCAGAGATTTTCTACGGTTGCAAGTTTTGCATTTCTCTTGTCTGCAAGTTCCCTTATCAAGAAATGAAAAGTTCAGTCCCTAAATCAATGGTCATGGAAATTCAACTTGGTCTGCTGACGGTTCATTGAGATAACCAAATGGCCAGCTTTTTCCAGCTGCTATCCGCCATTGCAAGCGCTAGCAAACCCTAATTGTCTTTACTGGGCTGTGGATGATCAAAGAATGTTGTAACTTTCCAGAAAAAAAACAATGTGATTCTAGCTACTCATCCCTTCAATAATAATTTAAAAAATCCCGCTGGCAAGCAATACACCCTTCTCTCAGCTTTAGCTGTGCTCCCAATGGCAGGTGCAGACAGACAATCAGGGAAGCGACAGTTTGCATCCATGCAGGCTTATTCATGAAATAGTCTCTGCCGATTGCTTGCAGAAGTCCATAATTGCGCCCTAAAAGAGAATGGGAGAAAATTGTATATGAAAGCACTGTGATATAGTGGCAATTGCCAGGTAATATGGGAAGCAGGCTATTATTTATTTATCACAGCGTTAACTAAATAGCTGAGATGTATAATTGAAGGTTCCAGCTTTCCAAAAGGCCAGCAAAGGCATTCAAATACTTGGTTGTGTGATCAGAAATAGTTAAAAGATACTTAATCCAAATTCAAAGGACTAGACCTTTGTTTTATTTTGTATTACAATTTTGTATTACAACTAGTCGTTCAGGGACAAGCTGAGTGTGGTGGGCCTGTCATTCATCAACTAGCCTTGTTCTCCGATAACAGGGCAAGGTCTTCAAATGAAAAAGAACACACAGCAAAGATAGTGGCTTAGTCATATTCCTCCCATGCCTAAAGCCTTAGTCATTAGGCCACAGGCTTGCCAAACTCCAGGTGGGGCCTGAAGATCTTCCAGAATAACAACTGATGCCCAGACTGCAGAGATAAGTTCCCCCAGAGAGTGGACCCTACGGCATTGCACCCTGCCAAGATCCTTCCCTCCAAAAACCCTGCCCTGCCCCCAAATCTCTAAGTATTTCCCAACCCAAAGCTGGCCACCATATCAGGCCAGTAGCTTTCCCCTGAAACTAGTACTAATGAAAGCCAGTTTGGTGTAGTGGTTAAGTGAGCAGACTCTAATCTGGGAGAACAGGGTTTGATTCCCCACTCCTCCACTTGCACCTGCTGGATGACCTTGGGTAAGCCATAGCTCTGTCACAGCTGTTCTCTCAAGGACAGTTCTGGAAAGAGCTCTCTCAGCCCCACCTACCTCACAGGGCGTCTGTTGTGGGGAGGAGAAGGAGTTTGTAAGTCACTCTGAGACTCCTTCGGGTAGTGAAGGACAGGGTATAAATCCAGTCTCTTCTTCTTCTTCTACTGAGGATGAGTTTTGAATTGAAAAGCCTGAGTTAGTGTGAGCTAGCTCACAATTTTTTAGCTTCCGGCTCACATGTTTTTTGTCTTAGCTCAGGAACGATGGCTCCAGAGCAAACTAATTTATGCAGCAGCCAAATTGCTCGCTCACAACTTTAATGCCAGTAGCTCAAAAAGTAGAATTTCTGCTCACAGGACTCCACAGCTTAGAGGGAACATTGCCACCCCCCCCCCCCCCCCCCGGTCTTTATCAGGTTCTTGAATAGTCATTCCAAGTTTAGTGGCCTTTATGAGCAAACAGATGTGCATTTTTTCCTATATACATAGATATTGTTTAAGTCAGTAATATTTTGAAGGTGAAAAGGAAATAACCACTGGGGAGAAAGAAGTCAGATAATGCAAAATATTTATTTTGTCTCTCAGCTAGCAATAAAAAAACTTGGTTGCTAAAATCTCTATTGCTAAAGTGAATATTACATGTGAGATATATAATAGATCTTCCATCAAGCTTTCGTGTATCAAAAGTTATAACTCATATATATATAAAACACAGAACATGTAATAATGACAAAATTAATAATATAGTAAATTTGAACAGTTATTAAATTTGGAATTCAAGATGTTTGGAGTGAGGATTATTGTACCCTATAGAAAATGTCTTTAAAACTATGATGACGGGAATGCTGGGGAGAAATTTTTATCTTTTCGGTTCTATATATCCTGCAATGTATAACAGTCTTCCCCCCCATTCCAATTCCAGTTTATTTATTATTACAGTCTTTGACCAGTGCAATTCAATCAATTTTAAATACAATGAAAAAGAATCTCCAGGTTTCTATAATAACCAGAAAAAGCTTGTAATACCATAAACGTTTAAGGGTTATCAAAAAAATATAAAAGAGAGGAATAGAACTGCCTTTTAAAACCTTTTAAACCATTTAAAAAGTCACTTAATTTTTTTAATTTAAAGTGTGGAAGTCTGGCCTATTTGCCTCGCTTCTTGCGTTCCTTATAAACCTGGGTGGAGTACCTAGCCACCTGTCTTGTTGTCTGATGATTCCTATCCAACAGCAAATATTCCAATTTAATTTTGTTTGATCTACCAGGGAACCTTTCCAACAGCGGGCTGATAGTTTCCTTTCGGCTCACCGTATGGAGAGAGCAATTAAAAAATATATGCTCCAGAGAATCTATTTCAGACAGGGAGCAGGTACAAAGCCCGAGCGCATAGGAAATCCCTTTATACCACCCCTGTATTACTGTGGATGGCAAGGCCATGCTCCTTGCCAGGGTAAATGCCCTTCTAGTATTGTAGGATTTGAGAAAGTATAGATAGGCTGTCGGAGCAACCACATATCTATTATTTGCTGGAGAAAAATAATTTGATGAACTGCAGATGTCTACTTAGAATCATAGAATGTTAAGAGTTGGAAGGGACCTTGCAGGTCCTCTAGTCCAACCCCCTGCACTCTGCAGGAGCATAGCCAAAAGATAGCCTACAACATACCCGAAAGATGGTTGTCCAGCTTCCACTTGAAAATGTCCAGTGAAGGAGCATCCACCTCCTCCCGAAGCAGTCTGTTCCACTGCTCAACCATTCTTACAGTTAGGAAGTTCCTCCTGATATTTAGCCAGTATTGACTCCCTTGTAATTTCCACCCACTAGATCTAGTCTTGCAATCCAGTGCAAGAGAGTATAGATCTGCTCCATCTTCTACATGACAGCCCTTCAAATGTTTGAAGACTGCAATCATGTCCCCTCTAAGCCATCTCTTTCCCAGGCTAAACATACCCAACTCTTTCAGCCTTTCCACATAAGACTTGGATTCCAACCCTCTCACCATCCTGGTTGCCCTCTTCTGGACACACTCGAGCTTGTTAGCATCCTTCCTAAAATGTGGTGCCCAAAACTGGGCACAGTATTCCAGGTGAGGCTTGACGGTAGCAGAATAGAATGAAATTACCACCTCCCGTGATCTGGACACAGTGCTTCTGTTAATGCATCCTAAGATTGCATTAGCTTTCCTCGCAGTCACATCGCACTGCAGGCTCATGTTCAGCTTGTGATCAATCAGAACACCTAGATCCCTTTCACATGTGCTGCTGTCAAGCCAAGTCCCTCCCATTCTATATCTGTGCCTTTGATTTTTTGTACCTAAGTGTAGGACTTTGCACTTATCTCTATTGAAATTCATTTTATTTGTCTCAGCCCACTGTTCCAGCCTATCTAGATTATTTTGAATCCTGACTCTATCTTCTTCAGAATTAGCAATACTACCCAGCTTTGTGTCATCTGCACGTGTCATACTTGCCTCTCTAAATCTAGCACTCTCTACTTAATAAACAATTTTGCCTGATCTATGCCAAGATTTAGGAGGGCTGGGGGGGGGGGGGACCCAGCTTTTCAATGGACATTTGGACCGCTTGTAACTATAACAGTCTTGCTATATATAATTTGTTATATAATCCCTTTTTTCCTTTTGTATCCCCTCTATAATACACCTTGTTTTTTAAAATAAAAAATATACTATAAAAAATCACTTATGAGTTGTATCGCTATTGTTGAAGATTTTCTACTGTGCCTTCAAATTGGTAAGACAGCCATAGAGGAAAAACTTAATTCGTGGTTATACTATGGAAGCTCTCACACATCACAGGCTTTTAGAGAGCTGTACTGAAAAGAACAGTTTATGTCAACTTTGCATGAAAGCTTCTATTTCATAGGTTTTATGGACCCTTCCAATGGCTCCCCACCCCCACATAAAATTACCTTGCTGACCATACTGTCATGAGCACAAAAGAGACAGTAATAGGGTTTTTTGTCAGCTACAAAAATTTCTTCCAAAGTGACAGGCAGCATAATTTAAGGCTTCTCCAAAATCATCCTTTTCACATAAATAATATTCTAGCATTGTCAGTAAATAGGCACAGGCAGTTACTGTAAAGGTCTACATTTCGACAATCCCACCGAGGCTTGGGACAGACAATAATTTTCAAGGAAGTAAAAAGTGCAATGAAAGAGGCATCCTTCCTCCAGGGATAGAGACTCATTTTGTCTGTTGATTCTGGTCAAACCAAATTTTTGCAGGTGTTTGAGCACTACAAAATCTCATGAGTGGAGACAACAATGGGATGGATGTCATTTCTGAGGGTAGCTGGCTGCGTTAGTGTGCAGTTGGACAGCTAGCCTCAAGTCCAGAAGTGCCTTAGAGACTGACAGAATTGTTGGGTTACAAGCTTTTAAGAGTCAAAGCTCCCTTCATCAGATATCAGGATGGATGTGTACACCATGGGCACAGATGCTTCAATTTTACCTTCAGTTCTCTGGGGAAGAAACTTGTGATCTGTTCCTATCATCTGGTCTTATTTGCCAGGCAGGTTCACAGAAGAGGATTTGATCTTTCAAATATCCTGGTTAGAGACTGTTTAGACCACTGTAGGTGATAACCAGTACCTTGAATTGTGACCAGAAAATAAATGGGCAACCAGTGAAGATCTTTTAAAGCTGGTTGCAGTATGATCCTTCAGCATGAGAGCAGCCTTGCTACTACATTTTGGGACTGGATGAATCTTCTGAAAAGTGTCCAAAGACAGCCCGATCTAGCAAGCACCCCAGGAGCCTGATCTGGAAACAATCAATGCACGGATAACTGTGACTAAATCATTCTTCCCAAGAAAGGTCCACAGCTGGCACACCAGTCAAAGCTGGCTAACAGTGCAATCATAAGAATATTTTCCTGGGAGTAAGTCCCACTGAATAGACCTGAATGGGATCTAAGTAGGCTTACTTAGGATTGGTCTCTAAAGGCAATAAATGTCACAGAGGAGATTTTACACTTCCATCTGAAGGCATGCATCTAATAGCGACCCTAAGCTGTGAATGTGCTCGTTAAAGGGAATGACTCCACCATACTTGATTAGGGCCCAACTAGATGTGATGGCAGCCATGGGGCAAACCTGTGGCCACCAATGCCATTCTACAGGAGAATTTAGGCATTTTAACATTGCTGCAAGGTGCCATGGCAACAGGTGGTCTTGTTTTCCCCTTCCATGCCTTTTGAACTGCCAAAACCCCCATGGCTCTTCTGGTGCTTTAAAAGGCACTGGGGGGGGGGATTGCTGGACCATGGGCCCAATCAGGACTGGGCCCTCATCCTCCAAAATGGTGTCAGTGGTCACAGGTTTGCCCCATGGCTGCTGTCATTTCTAGTTTGGCCTTTAGCCTTATAAACCCACAGCATCAAATAATACATTTTTAAAATTATTTCTTAGAATAAGTATGTTATTTTACTTTAGTTGTACAACTATGCATTTTTAAAAAAAATTAATTAAAAGGCTATAAACGAACTGAGACAAACAGAATGTTTTGCTGTTTCACAGTTATAGTGATACATTCTCAGTCTAGGTAAATGGGGAACAGCTTTGGAAATCCAGTATAGTCATGAAACCATCATCATTTCAGAAGGCTGGTAATTAGACCACCAGACAAAGGGCCTCCAGAGAATGCAGCCACTTCTCCGCTGGGGACAATAGTATTTCTGTTACTGAAACTGCTGCCAATATTCCTAGTTATTCACAGTCATGGATCCACATAACAGACTGTCTTTGGACAGCAATGATACCCAGATTTAATTCTGCCAAACCTCAAGGCAGCTGCTAGTAGGACTAGAGGGCATCATCCTATTAATTTCTGAGCAGGACAGATGTCTGTCGCTTTCTAGACTAGATGAGAAATGACAGCTTGTCTTTGGATGCTATGGGGAGCAATTGCCTCCCTCATTTTAACCCAGCAAGTAACCTTTCCAAAGAGAGAAAAATCTGTAGTTTGGCCTTTTTCCCTTATGGTGTTAGATTCTCAGCGACCTATGCCAAAGTTGCCACATCTGTCTTTTGAATCTTAGTTCTGCCAGGTTTTAGCCAACCTCCTTGGCCTTTGTTGGGTGGAAATGGTAACAACAAGGATTTTTTTTTTTAGCACATCCATCCCATCCCACTATTGGAGAGTCTTCATGGTGCAGAGGTTAGAGGACTGGAATAGGATCTGGTTCAGATCCTCACTCTGCCATAAAAGCTTGCTGGGTGACTATTCACTTTGTCTCAGTCTAACCTACCTCCAAGGGTGGTGGGTCTTGTGAAGATAAAATGAATCAGGGGGAAAGTGATCTTGAAGGTGCTAATGTCATGGAATTCCACAATACTAAGATATCATAGGGGTCTCCATTCAGAAACAACAAGAAGAGCATACCTCAAGTTGCAACCATCTCATGGTAACCCCGGACCAAGGGGCATTCCAGGCAACAGATGAGCAGAGGTTGTTTGCCATTGCCTTCTTCCATGCAGCAACTCTAGTCTGCTATGGCAGTTTTCTATCCAAATACTAACAATGGCTGACCCTGCTTAGCTTCCAAGTTCTGATAAATTTGGCTAAGACGGACTGATCAAGCTGTTATTGGGAAGAAAAGTCAGTTATAAAACAATAGAGCTATGCCTGATAGCTTATTGTGAACGTTCTCCTAAAAATGAACTTCTAGTATAACATTGTAAATTAACCCTGAAGCAACAATGCAACTTGTCAGCAGCTTTCCATCACCGGACTTGCCTGAATTTGTTTTGGATTCCATGCATGATCCTTCCCATGCTCACAGTTATGGTTCGTAGATCGAGACTTCCTCTCCTGGTAAAGGAAGCACTCTGATGAGCCACCTACTTTTCACTGCTTAGTGCTCATGGGGGAACAGAATTTGGAGTGCATAGCCAACACAAATGTACCTGCAGTGTCAGTAGTACCTGCCTGGGAATTGAGTTTGCCAGCACCTGAACAACAGCAGTGTAATAACAATAGTTCTTTTTCTTGTGCCAATGAGCTCAGCTGGTCTCAGGAGACTCTCTGTTTTTCCTGAAGAAAATGTCATCAATGACTTCCAAGAAAAACCTGGAAATGAATCACAAGCCCAAACAAAACACCTTGAATATTGATAATTTTTTTTTGTAAAGGAGTATTTAAGAACATTAGCCAATAGGCTCTAATTTAAAAAAAAAAAAAAAAACCATGATGACTATCTACTAACAACTGACTTTTAACATTTCCTTAGTAGGGTTTTATACAAAGGCATCTTCATTTTCATTTTGTTTGTTTGTTTTCATAAGTGCAGAGTAACCCACATTCAGTCCGTAAAAATTCCATTCACGTTTGTCATTTTTTAATTGGTTATGTGTCATACCATCATCTTCCCTTTCAACTTTACTGGCCACACTCAGATGCCATGACATACCTCTGTTTGTTGATGATGGGCATGAGCACTACTGGTTTGCTGGGTGCCCTGCCTCTTCCAACTGCACATGAAGCTCTTTTGAAAGCTTCCTGATTCAGGAAGCCTTCAATCAAATGCTTAATTGCCGTGATATCTGCCTGCCTGTTCTCAAATGGCCTTCCACAGGAGGTGAGTTTGAGGCTAGCATCCCCTTGGCTTGCATACAGCAGATGCTGTAAAACTACTTTATTCAGGAGGGCATTTGGCATGGGCCAAATAACTCTTGTGGGGGGGGGGGAGATCACTCTAGAGTTAGAGTTCTGCAATGATTTTAGTGTAATTATTGACTGTGTTATTACTTCATCTTGGGCTCAAACTGTTCTAGAAGAAACATAGTTTTATAAGAATTTTAAGGGGGGGGGACAGTCAATGGTGGGCCAAGGAAGACTGGTAACATTTCCACGAGAGGCTTAAATGTATTATTTATCTGATCATCATTCAAGTAGAATGGAAAAAAGAGAATCCAATTGCAATGTGTATTTGATTGATCAGTGACATGGACTGATTAAAAGGCTTTTGATGAAGTCGTCCATCATTAATTTAGCAGTCCTTTCCCCGGATACAGAGAATACCTTTTCTAAGACTATGCCTGCAGTAGTGTGTGCAAAAATTATCTAAAAAAGAAATGTTTTATGTATAAGCCATTTTTCCAGATTTTCAAATGGCTAAACCTCATATACAAAAGAATTTTTAAACAAAAATTTAGATGACTGCCTTAAAAAACAGCTATTTGTATTGTCAGTGCACAATTCTCCTGAATGTGGGTTTTACATTTGCTTCACAAATATAACAACTGAATCCCCCTAAATACTAATATTTAAATTTTCAATCTGTTCAGTCGCAGCTGGGGACAGTACAAAGAGCTCCGTCACATCTCGCTGGAAAGCACGATGCTCACATACACAGAAGGATGAGGATAGGTTGATAGGACATGTACTGGCCACGAAGTTTCAGGAGGTTTGTAAACATTGACAACATGCACTTCCCCAGCTTTTAGTACGATTGTGTGGATGCCCAGTCTGTCTGCATACGTATGTACTTGGTTGCATATTTTATATTATTATATGCTTCCTGTGTGTAACTCTGCCATACGATAAACAAATAAACAAACAAACAAAATAACAAATGAAAATATCCTGATGGATTCAGAAGGGATTTAAAGGAAAAGCTGGAAGCAGAAAGAAACACTTACATGGCCAGGCTAAGGAAACAATTATTTAGGAAGAAGAGAAGGAGGATCGGGTGTTGAGGAAGCAGAGGCATCTGTGTGAACAAGAAGGAAGAAAGAAAATGAAGAAAGTAAGATGGCAGAGAAGATGGGCTTAGGAGAGAAGTTCCAGAAGCATGAAGAAACAGCCATGTAAACTTGACAGGAAAACAATAAAGCACAGAGAAAGCGCTTAGGAGGGTCACATACTGCAGATTACATAGGGACTTAGGTCTAGAGTGTTTTTTTCCCCTCAGAGATTGCTTCTGACCTCTGCTCTTGCATCATCGGATAGGACCTTTCCCTGAGTGCAAGCATTGTCTGGCATTAGGTTGGCTGGCACAGAACACAGGCCATTTTCATTGGCTGTGCCCTCATTTATAATAATCCCTCCCTACTGAAATTCAGCAGACCTGCTCTGGTTTTGAGGAGGTCAGAGAAGATCACGTTGTTCCAGTAAGCATTTGAAAAAAAGATCATGGATGGATTGGCCCTTTCAGTTGTGGGAACAGTTCCCTGTGGTCTGCTGCCCTGGGGGACCTCTGGTGGCCAGGAACAAACAGAGACACACATTGTCATTGTTGCCACAGCCTGGCTTGGATCACAGAGGATCCTATGGCTCAGTCACCTCCCCAGGCACCACTAGGCCCTGCTTGCTTCATGACTAGGGTAGCCAGACCTCCCAGTGGAGGTGGGGATCCCCAGCTGCCAATCAACTGGCTCATGGAGGGACTTACAAGGAGAAAGAGGAAGGCCCAGGGCACATTGTCAGCATTGCACATGAAGTGATGTCATCAAGCTAGTGATGTCTGGGTGACACTCTGGTATTTGGGCAAAAACTCTATAGTAGAAGCTGTTTTTACCATAGAGTTTTTGCCCAAATACCAGAATATCCCAGTGGCATCACAGCATAGAATCATAGAATCACAGAATTGGAAGGGGCCATACAGACCATCTAGTCCAACCTTCTGCTCTGTGTAGGATTAGCCTAGAGTGTCCCTGAAAAGTGTTTGTCCAGCCGCTGCTTAAAGACTGCCAGTGAGGGGGAGATCACCACCTCCCAAGGCAGCTGTTTCCACTGTTGCACAACTCTTACTGTCAAAAAGTTTTCTCTAATATCCAGCTGATACCTTCCCACCCTTAATTTAAACCCATTCTTGCGAGTCCTATCCTCTGCTACCAACAGGAACAGTTCCCTGCCATCCTCTAAGTGACAGCCCTTCAAATACTCAAAGAGAGCAATCCTGTCCCCCCTCAACCTCCTCTTCTCCAGACTAAACATTTCCCAGTCCCTCAGCCTTTCCTGATAGGGCTTGATCTCTAGGCCCCTGATTATCCTCATCGCTCTCCTCTGCACCCACTCCGTTCTGTCTACACCCTTTTTGAAGTGAGGCCTCCAGAACTGCATGAAGATGTATATTCCTTTGCAACACCAGTGACATGGCTTGGGTCTTCCTCTTTCCCCTTGTAAGTCCCCCCAATCC
The DNA here is from genome assembly GCA_029233225.1 of Lepidodactylus listeri. Taxonomy (NCBI): domain Eukaryota; kingdom Metazoa; phylum Chordata; class Lepidosauria; order Squamata; family Gekkonidae; genus Lepidodactylus; species Lepidodactylus listeri. Next base: position 29,895,694 of record JARCFY010000009.1, read on the forward strand.
CCCACCAATGAATCATGACTAATATCCAAGTCCACCCCTGGGAAAGATGAATTCCTTCTAGACTTGTGGAATTGGCTGCTTTTTATGGATGGGCAATTATTATTTATTCTCTTGTTATTTTTCAAATTGTTGCAGTATATAGTATTGATTTGACATTATTGGTTTTGACTTTATTACTGCTGGACCTCCTGATGGCACCTGGTATTTTTGGCCTCTGTGTGACAGAATGTTGGACTGGATGGGCCATTGGCCTGATCCAACATTGGCTTCTCTTATGTTCTTGGATTGTTGCTAGCCAACTTGAGGCTTTTTAAGTGTGCAGCAAAAAACAAATGAATGAATGAAAAAATGTCATCTAGTCTGTTAGATTTTCATCTGACACTCTAACCACTACACTACACACTGGCTGTTCTGAACATGTGAATACTTTCCAACAGGGCAGTTACTGAGCTGTTGAAGAACAGGCCAGGTTGACAGTTTGGGAGGCACCATAAAAATAACAAAAATGATTCCTTTGCTTGACAAGAAATATACATGTCTTGGATGTGACTGAATAAATAAGGCTTTTTTAGTAAAAGGAATTCAATCTGCTTGTTTATTTGGTTCCACTCGATGCCATCAGAGGCCAGTTTCCAGGAAACCTGAGGCCAAGCCAGGTCAAATTTAGGTCCTTGCATTTTGCAGTCTTTTGTATAATTATGTTAAATGTAAATGCATGGAATGGGTCTAATCTTGTAGTTGCTGTATAACTGGCAACGCTGCACTAGCAACCCTGCACTAGCAACTCTGCACCTGAAATGCTATGACTCTCAACAGGACTGTTCCCCATGCAGAGATGACTTACATGCTTCATGTGCTTTACTGAATCAGGACAGGAAGGCCACAAAGCTGAAGGCAAAACACAACCATCAAGGGAAATGGAAGATTACAAGAATACAAAAAAGAATACAAAGATTACTAGAAGTGGCTGAAATGGACAGACTGAATCTATTACTACAGGGGAAAGATCTTGAAATATTTATAAAAAGATGGAATATATTCTATGTATGGCTAGATCGTAACTAGAAAATATAGACTCGAAATAATATATATATATGTCATGAGGCAGCGGCTTGTAGGGGCTCTGCCTTAGATATGGAAAAGTGTAATACATGTAAAGATACGATTTAGAGCTAAGTGTAATGGAGCTGATTTTCTTTATTATAAATGATATATGAATGTTTTTTAAGGTGATAGTTGTAACTCTTAGAAAATGAAAATAAATTTAAAAAAGGGAAATGGAAGGGACCACATAGCACTGGGAATGGATTTCCAAAGTCAAACACAACAAGCTAACACTGTCCAGTTCTCCAGGAGTAAAAATGACCACCAGTTCCTTTTCTTTGGATTGATCCACCATAGCTCTGCTGCCAGAAGCCTGGATTCATGTTAAGCCTCCTCTATCAGCATATGTTTTTCATAATGGGTTAGATTTAGCAGTCAATCTCACCCAATTCTTCTTTATTATATTTCATGCATTCCACGTGGCTTTGGTTCATGCAGATGCAATAATCCTTAGCTTTGCCTTTTTGGGTGGTCAGAGTGGATCCTATCCTCCATTTTTCACCAGTGGAAAAGCTGGTGAGATCCAATCCAACATTCTGAAATGTGTCTTTGCTTAGTATTATGATAATGGTATACAGGTATCTGACAACAAACAGGCAAACCAGAGACACCGGTTTTGTATGACAGCACACTATTCTTGCCATTATTACTTCTCAAGTGTGTTGCCCAGGTTAGGAGAACCCAACCTTTTTGATCCAACAGGCCCCTTTGGAAATCTGACACAGGGTGGTGAGTGCAACCACAAAATGGGTGTTGCAGGAGGTGGAGCCAACAGGAGTGCGATTATGCTGAATTCTGGTTGTAGCTCTTCAGCATTCCAGGCCGAAGCTCTCTTAAACAGGATGCTTTTTTAAAATGGACATATTGTTTAAAACATTTTCTTGCATACATGCAGGTGTGGATATTGAACTAGCTAAGAAACACTCATCAGGCAGCATCTGTCAGATCTCCAGTGGCCAATCAGAAGCTCTGTTGGCCCCATCCACTTTCTAAAACACTTGGTGAGCACCAGGAAACGTGGCAGCGGGTACAATGGTGCCCATGGGCACCCTGCTAGGTAATCCCTGGTCTAAGTACCCTGCAAAGTGCTTAGAACTATGCTGAGGCTAAAGAGGTCCAGGAAATACTTGGGTCTGGAGTCTTGGAGAGTTGCTGCTGCTAATCAGAGGAAACACCTCTGGGACAGATGGAGCAGATTCCAACCACCTCCCCTGCCCGAGCCATAATAAAAACCCAGTACACAACAAGAAACACAGCCCCACACCTTTTCAAGCTCTGGCTTCAAATATCAGTTTCTCAATTAAAACATTATTTGGATCAAGGGGGCATGCCAGAGCATCAACAAAGGTTTGGCAGGCATCATTAACAAATGTCACATCAGCTGCTTAAAAAGTTGTCAGCCCCAAGTAGTTGTTGTTGAACAGCACCACAATCTTCCTCTTCTGTGGGTCATTTTATAATGCAGTATGAAAAAGTGATGACAAGAAGTACCCATAAACAATAGAACTCTTCAGTCTGATAATTAAATAGATGTTGACTGCTGAAACGGTCAGACTCAAGGCTGAAAAAGCATTACATAAAGTAACACCTTTTTTAAAGGAAAAAACTTAATTGAAAAGCGAAGTAATGAAAGAGACTGAGTGAGCCATCATAGAAGACTTGCTTTACATCAAATTATACAATTCCAAGACATGTTCAAACATTTCTTAGGGCAGTGTTGGATGTTGAGGCACACAGCTGTACCACATGAAGGTCTGCTGTGTGCTTAAACAAATGCTTGGAGGAGACAATGATGTGCACGGAAGCCAATAAACTGAAGCTCAGTCCCAACCAAAGCTAAGGTGCTGTTGGTCAATGACAAAACTTCTTGAGTACTGAGAAATCAGTCTGGCCTGGAGGTGGTTGTACTTTTTTTTGGAAGAAGTAAGATCAGCCAGGGGGCAATATTCCCAAATTACTCTGAAGACCCCTGTGGAGCTGGAACACTGATGGTGTTTTAACATCAAGCAATTTCCCTGTAGTTTCCATGCAACATTATAAGGGCTGGCAAGTGTCAGGTGGGGCTTGAAGATCTCCTGGAATGACATTTGATTTCTAGATGACAGAGATCAGTTCCCCTGGAGAAAATGGCTGCTTTGGAGGATGGATTCTATGGCACTGTAACCCACTGAGGTCCTTCACCTCCCCAAACTCTACCCTTTGAAGGTGCTACCCCACAAACCTCCTGGTGTTTCCCAAACCACATCTGGTAACCCTAAATATTACTTTTTAAAAATCTATAGCTGGTTTGGGTTTTTTTGACATTTGGGAGCAAAGCTGCAGCCTCTTATGTGGTGGCAACAGCAGCAGCAAAAACAGCCATTTGCTTACACAAATCAGAAGTCTCCAGAGAGTGGCTCTCTATTATCCCCAAAGTGGCACTGTCCTTTTAATGGCATAGCCTGGACCAGTGCTCCTTCTAAGCTGAGTTAGTGTGAGCTAGCTTGCAGTTTTTTAGCCTCCGACTCACACATTTTTGTCTTAGCTCAGGAAGGTTGGCTCCAGAGCAAACTAATTTATGCAGTAGCCAAATTGCTCACTCACAACTTTAATGCCAGTAGTTCACAAAGTAGAATTTTTGCTCACAAGACTCCACCACTTAGAGGGAGCATTGGCCTAGACCTGACTAGTTTGTTGAGTGGAACCCTTCCTGTCCCACTAGAGATATGTGTCTCTGTGGAGGAATACAAGGAAAGGAGATCCATCTTCAAACTACATCCCACAAAGCAGCAGGCGTCTTCCCTTTTCCTCAAATGATGAGAAGCTGTTAAAGCAAAGATGATTTTGTCAGGCGTGCACAAGGGGATTACATAAACTTCAGAAATGTAATAGACATATTAAGACTAACTTTTCCATATATGCTCCATTTCTTTGCCTAGTGTGATAACGAGCTCAGGAACAGAATGCGAGGCATTGAAGACAAGGAGTCTGAACACTAGCGAATTAATATGGATCCAGTTTTCTCGACAGTTTGTTTGTGGGACTCGTAGTCACTCTTCTCATCTGGGCTCATCAATAATGGAAAGAGATTTGGAGATGTTCCAATAATATGAAAACAGATCAATGAAGACTGAAAAATGCTGGTAAACAAAGCAGACTGAGATTGTAATGAAGGCTGGGAATACCAGGAGGCTTACGTACTGAGGTGGAAGGTAGATTGGCAAAATACTGCAACTGATGGGGGAAATGGTTCAGTTTTTAAAAAATGAACCAAAACTGGCCTCTGTCATTAATTTAAACCTTACTAGTGGCTTTGATACTTAGGGGAAAAACTGGCAAAATATGACCTGATAGAGAATGGAAGACGGATTATGTTGCATTAGTTTAAAATCATATTTGATCACAGACCAGAATTCTGGCAAAACAGGAGAATTAAAATTGCTGATCCAAATCCAGGGAGCTGAGGTAAATGAGGCTGTAGTCAGGTAGAAGACGCTCACTTTTGGCTTTGTGGAATTCCTAGCAGGACATTGGTGGGTGAGGGGTGGCATCCAGACACAGCAGTCAAGCAACAGTTGCTGCTGCCAGGCCTACAAACAGTGAAGCAAAAAGGGCAAAATAGAAGTGCAATTCTATGCAAGTCTACTGAGAATTAAGCCCCACTATGTTCAGTGAGGCTTAGTGCCAGGCCGTGTACACAGCAGCCTAGGAGTCCAAAGAAAAGATCTGTGCAACATTTCTCAAATGCAGCCCTTGCCTCAATTTTTATCTCCCAAACTTCCGATTAAGGATGCCAGCTTCCAGGTGGGACCTGGAGATTGCCCAGAATTACAGCTCATCTCCAGACTACAGAGGTCAGTTCCCCTGGAGAAAATGGATGCTTTGGAGGGTGGACTCTATGGCATTGTGCTCTGCTGAGGTCCCTGTCCTCCCCACGTGCCATCCACAAATTTCCAGGAGTTTCCTAACCTAGATCTGGCAACTCTACCCGCCCCCCCTCCCCGCTGGTGGCTGGGGAACCTGGCAACCCTACTTCAGGAGCACATTTTTAGCTCAGCTCTAGTTTTAAGGGCTTTCACCAATTTAGCAAGTTGTGCTTGCTGAAGCTTTCTGTCTCCTGGACTCTAACAGTCCATCTTGGGTCCTACCTGCCCTCAGCATTTTATGTCAGCAAAAGAAAATAAGTAATGCTTTCACATTAGTGTCATTTATACCACCGCACTGATGTATTTGGTGCTTTACAGAGCAGCATAAGCGAGAATGTCCCCCTTTCCAAGGTGTTTATAAGCAAAAGTTTGACATTAGGGAAAAGAAATGGGAAAACAAGCAAGAGCAGTAATGGACATAAGGAAATGTAGTTACGCATACTTTGACCTGGTTACATGTAATACTGGTAACAAGCACCAGGAGAAAAGGCAAGACTTCGCATATGAGGCAGACCTCAGGGAAAGATTTGCAGGATAAAAGGAGGCTGCTACTATAGACAAGTTCTTGAAGGAAGTGCTAGGCTTAGAAGGCAGCAAGGGGAAATAAATATCGCTGGTTAAGATCCTTCAGTTGAAGAATCTGAGAGAGGACTCCAGCAGAAACAGCTGGGTTAGGGTTGCCATGCTCCACATGGAACCTGAAGTTCTCCCAGAATTACAACTAATGTACAGAGATCAGTTCCCCTGGAGGAAATGGCAGCTTTGGAGGGCAGACTCTCTGGTAAACCACAGCTTCTAGGAGAAACCCCTCCCCAAATTACCCTTTCCACAGACACCACCCCCAAGTCTCCAGAAATTTCCCACCCTGGGGTTGGCAGTTCACAGTATTCCACTCTCCCAACAGTCTAAACTTGACCTGGGAATTTTTATCTCATTACAAGCATCAAATGTTTTAGCAAAACTTGTGACCCTGTCAATTAATTAATATAACTAGTGAATAGTCTCATGTTTTTTCTGGATTAGATTTGAATTTTAAATACATTTCATCCTGTACTTCCTTCATTTATGGTTCACTGACCCTGCTGTTTGTTTGTTGGTTGACCTCCTTTGACCTGTTAGGCTTTGCCTGTCAACCTGATCAAAAGCACACAAAGGACTGCTGTAATGTTACCAGTTTCAGGCTGGGAAATTGCTGGAGATTTGTGGGTGGGTCCTAGGGAAAGGAGATTTTGAGGAGGGATGGAACCTCAGAGAGGTATGATGCCAAACAGTCACCCTCCAAAGCTGCAATTTTCTCCATGGTAAAGTATTTCTGTAGGCTGGAAATAAGTTCTGGGAGAACTCCAGGCCCCACCTGGAGGTTAACAAAAACAACAAAGGACAAGCAGCACTTAGGGTTGCCATCCTCGGGGTGGGACATGGAAATCTCCTGAAATTACAGCTGATCTCCAGGCTACAGAAACCAGTTCCCCTGGAGAAAATGGCAGCTTTGTTGTGTGTGTGTGTGTGAACCTGGGGTGGTCTTTCCAGAGAAACACCCCCAAAACAACTCTGAACCTCCACAAGCAGTGCCCTCATAAAGCCAGGCTTGGCTTAAACAGTGGCTTTTGCTGGGAGGCTAGGAGAACCACATCTTGGCTGGGAAAACGCAGGCCAAATGAAGACTCTACAGGTTGGCTGCACTGTCAAACAGCCTCCATGCAAGCAACTCCCCCTCCCTCCTGTCAGCTCAGTCCAAAAAGGACTAAGAATTGGCAAGCCACTGCTCTTGCCTCAGGCATCTTCTACTGGCTAGCCTTTTGTCTGTCAAATGTACAGGCAAGTAGGGAAAAAGAGCCTCTGGTCTGTGCTATTGTCAAGAACGAAGTATGTTGCATTTTTCCATCCCCATCTCCTGTTTCACCTATATGTCAGGAAATACCTTTGGAATAATCCTTTCATTCCTGTCTCCATATATTTGTCTAAGGTATCTACATTCTTACACCTATGCCAGACCTATCAAGGTAAACATTAACTCTCCATGTCTAGTGAATGGTCTCTCATTCAGGTTCATCCTGATGCACATTAAGAAACATCACCTCTTTTGTCTGGCACCAGGGAAACACCAGGCCATTCTATTGTTCCACAATGGGCATGCCCAGCCACCCATCCAGCACCTGGCTTAATCCAATTATAGCTACTGTTAATCCAGACTCTGCCCCTCTGGAAACTCACTGGTCACTGAATTATACTTCGCCTAGTACCACACCTCCATGGACTTCTTGTTGGTCTAGAGAATCTATTGTTCTTATCTGTGATCACCCCCCCCCCCAAAAAAAAGACCTTCCATTGGTCTGCATGGTTATATGTGTATATCTGTCGGAGCACATGGCCTCAGATTGTATGTCTGCCCCTGATGCCAACTGGCAGTTCACCCCTATGGTTTGGGCCATAAACTCATCTCCATGGACCCCTGCACATCTGGACAGGTTGTATCACCCCATAACTGACCCCTCTATTCGCTATCAATCACCTCTACTTTCTTAGTTCTGTATTGCTTGCTCTTTTTGAATGTTTAGTGTGCTTGTAATTAGGGAAATACTTTAATAAAAACTATTTAATTTACTGGAGTTTTCCTACTGTGCTGGACCTTGGTATACAAGTGGTGTGCGATTCCTGTACCCCTCTGGTCTATCCTGCCACATAGCTAACTTCCCCAAACAACAAGGCAGGGCACTGGCAGTAACAGTGCCATCAAGTCACTTCTCACTTACAGTGACCCTATGAATTAACAACCTCCAAAGTTTTCTATTGTTAACAGCCTTGCTCAGGTCTTGCAAACTGAGGGCCCTGGCTTCCTTGACTGAATCAATCCATCTTGGGTCTTCCTCTTTTCCTAGCATTACTATCTTTTCCAGTCCAGAGATGGCAACCCTAGGCCACTTTGTTATTCTTGTTACACCCCGGTCAGGGGGAAGGCAGGGAGTGTTGGTAAAGGTTGACTTTTATTTTTAAAGAACACACCAAACAGGAACTGCAGCACTTTCAGAACTAAAATCACTTCAGTACTGAAGGCTCCTTTCCCTGAACTGCCATCTCCTTTTGCAGAATGCCACTTGGTTAATTTTTAAAAGGGCAGTAGCATATAAATGATCAAAGATGAAACTTTCATCAACAATTACTTGTCTTCACCACAGTTTTTCTACAGGGCCAGGTCACTGCCTGTGGCTAGCTCAGAGGGACTGTCAACTAGAAGAAAACAAGCCAGGTTTGAAATAAAAATTGGGAAGGAAAAGGGGGGAGTAATATAGGCTCAGTGGTTAAGACACTGAACTGCAGACCAGAAGATTGGTAGTTCAGCAGTTCGAGACCCAAGTGCCATGTAACAGAGTGAGCTCCCATCTCTGGTCTCAGCTACTGCCAACCTAGCAGTTCGAAAGCAAGAAATTGCAAGTAGATAAATAGGTACCACTTCGATGGGAAGGTAACAGCGTTCTGTGCGCCTCAGCATCAAGTCATGCCGGCCACATGACCACAGAGACATGGCTGGCTCTTTGGTTTGGAAATGGAGATGAGCACTGCAACCCTAGAGTCGGATTCAACTGGCTTTCGAGCAAGGAAAACCTTTACCTTTACCTTAATATAGGACTGCAGCATGGACTGTTCACTTCATATCCAGGACAAACCTTCAGAGCCATTCATCACTTTGCTTCCCTTATCTCTTTGCTCTCTTATGATGCCTATGACCTTCACTCCTCCATCTCTACCACTGTCAAATGATCAGACTTTCAAAGATTTCTTGTTGACCCCAGTGTATTATGTCCTTTCTTTTATGCCTAGAACTAACTCTTAGGACACCTGTATAATGCCACACCACTTCTTTCAAATCCCCACATCCTACTGAAATGAAATCTAAGAATTTCCATCTGAAATTAAAGCATATTCTTCTATTTATTCCTCCTTTTGTTATCTTCATCCAGATTTTAGATTGTGAGCTATTCAGGGCTTCTCTCGAACTCTGCAATGTACCATCATTGTTGGTGATATTACAAAAGAAGAAATTTAACATTCTTCCATCAATCATAACTTGGGAAAGGAAGGGCTGTAACTAGGGTTGCCAGCTTCCAAGTGGGGCCTGGAGATCTTCTGTTTTTACAACTGATCTCTAACTGACAGAGATCAGCTCCCCTGGAGAAAATAGCTGTTTTGAAGGGTGGACTCTATGGCATTCTACCATGCTGAGGCCTCTCCCCTCCCCTCCCCAAACCTCACCATCCCCTGGATCCACCCCAAAAGTCTCCAGGTATTTTTCAACCCAGACCTGGCAACCCTAGCTGTAACTCAGTGGTAGAATATCTGCTTGGCACGAAGAAGATCCCAGCTTCAACTGCAGCATCTCCAGCTGAAAGAATAAGGTAGTAGGTGTGATGAAAGATCTCTAAGATCTCTGCCAGTCTGAATAGACAGTAGTGACCTCAGTGGACAAATGGTCTGATGAATAATGGCTTGGACTGGGAAGGGAGACACCATGAAGAGGATTGGGGGGAATTTCTGGCTGCTGCAGGAGGGAGAGGTACAAAAACTGCTTTCCATGGGTGAAAGGACTTCCTACCTTCTATGTACCCAAGCTAATATCTTTCCTCTGGTAGGAGAAACAGCCCTCTCTCATTGGGAAGGGGGTATGGTTTCTCCCACTGTTTCCTGTTTCTGCTTCTGTGCCTTTAGACCACATATGATGGTTCTTCAAGAACACCAAGCACATGAAAACTAACCAGTGTTACAGTTTAAAATCATTTCTGTATTTGCTACAATGACCCTTTCATACATTATAATACTATACATCCTGTCTTTATATAGAAAAGGAATTTCAAGTGGCAACATCCTATGCTTGCCAAAATCAGTTGGCTGCCTGATGTGTCACTCAAGCTGTTCCTATCCACTGGCTGCGTTGCCTGAGTCTCACCTCCAATATTCTAAACAGTTTGCTGTTGCTCTCCCCCCAATAGCCAGTTGGAACATAGAGGTCATTTGCAAATGCGGCCTGATTGGCCTTTTTCTCTAACATTCTAAAGAGTTTGCTGTTGCTATTGGGTCACTGAATGTGTCCTGAGGCAAAATAAATCTCCTAATCTTCCCTTAAACAGTCTCTGGAGTTGCCAAAATACTTATCCCAATCTTCCCTTAAATGGTCACTGAAGTTGCCAATCTCCCTGTGGGGCCTGGAGTTCTCTCAGAAATCACCGTGTTCCCGGTTTCCGGTCGGAGGAATGGAGGTCTGACACACTTTGCAAATGCGCAGGGCGGACAGCGGCTCTTCTTGACAGCTTGGGTGGATAAATCCACCTGACGCAACCTCACACAGGTAGTGTGAGGACCAGCAAGCAATATAATCCAGGTTTGAGCAAGCTCGGTGAAGGAAAAGCCTCGGAGGAGACTTTTACAACACCTTGAGCACTGCAGCCGAAGAAGATTTTTGCAAGTATCTCTAAGGAGCCGAGCTGGGCTGATTAATCAGCATAAAATCTCCAATTCCCCTGATTCCTTAACAAAGAAGACAAAGTTTAAACGTTGGGACCACATCTGAAGAGAAGTAACAACATAAGGTAACGGAAAAAAACTTTTTGCCTTACCATTACCGTGTTTTGAAAGACGAAAAGCAGATCTGGTGAAGCAATAGACTGTTGCAGATTGGATGAGTGCAGTTTTGAAACGTTAAAAAGCTGAATTTGAACTTAAAAAGCCAAAAAAACAAATTGTTTAACATTCCTGCGGTTAAGAAGAGTCGGGAGGGGGAGCCAAGCATCGCGAGACAAAGAGGGGAGGAGGGAACCAAGCATCGCGAGACCAAGCTGTGAGGACTGAGACAGGAAGTGACGGCTTGAGGAGCAGACAAGAAGGGAAGTGGAGAAGAACCGGAAGAGAGCAAAGGGGACTGTAAAAACTGCCGGACCAAAAGGACTACAACAGGAAGTGACGTGCGGAGAGCAGACAAGTAAGCAAGAGGAAGGGACAAAAGGAAACTACGGCAAGCCAGAAGCAAGGTAAAAAGACTATAACCTTTGACACAAACCATAGAGAAGTTGCGCCCACCATTTTGGATTTATAAAATTTTTAAACAGTAATATCTCATAAACTATATAACTTAGAAGGCTGAAACCAACGAAATTTGACTTGGCAAGACTAGCTTGTGTGATTACACTAAACGGTGTTTGATTTGGAAAATAAAATAAAATCGATCTTTTTTAAAGAGACAAGACGGATCGCGGGCTAAGATCGAGAGCAGCTACATGGTCCTCTCCTACAATGGCAGCAAAAAAAGAAAAAGAATTACTAGCTGTTATGGAAGCAATGGAAAAAAAAATGTTAGACGCTATAGGAGAGGTAAATGTTAAAATGAATGGTATAGCTGCACAAGCAGACAAAAATTTTATAGATTTAAAAGCTGAATTACAAAAGTTAACCACTAGAACACAAGACATAGAAATTAAAGTAAAAGAACTGGAAGAAAATACTCAAAAAACAATGAAGGAAAATGACAGAATGGAAAAGATGATGCACTATAGAGACATGCAAAACCATCTGAGATTTAGAGGTATAGAGGAAAAATTAGGTGAAGACATTTTTACAAGAATGCAAGAAGCATTAGCAGATTTTTTACAAGAGGAAGAGGAAGTTGTTAAAGAACATATGGATCTTGTTTACAGAGTCAATTCTACATACGTGAGAGACAAAAATATACCAAGGGACGTGGTAGTTCAATTTACAATGAAGAGAACAAAAGAACAAATCTACAAGAAATGTTTTACAGACTCTTTTGAAATAGGTGGAAAAAAAGTTATCATAATGAAAGAATTGCCCAGAGCAATTTTGCAAGACAGGAAAAAATTCAAGCGTCTGACAGACAAACTGAAAGAGAAAAAAATGAGATTTCGTTGGGAAATACCACAAGGACTGAGTTTTTATTATGGTAACAACAGAATGGTGATTAAAAATTCAGCAGAAATGTACGCCTTTGTTGGTGAGAACAAGGAAGAATTTGGTGATATTTAAGACTACAACAAAATGGATTACAAAGTACTCTCATGGAATGTAAATGGACTTAATTCACCCCAAAAATGTAGAATGGTAGGACACTGGCTGGAGAAACAAAAATGTAGTATAGTTTGTATACAAGAGGCCCATCTTAAGAAACAAGACTACAAATATTTAATAAGAAAAAAGTTGGGAGAAGAATTTTTTTCATTGGCAAGTAATAAAAAGAATGGAGTGGTAACATATGCCAAAAAAGACTTGGAACCTAAACTAATATTTAAAGATAAAGAAGGAAGATACTTAGCTATTGAAATTCTGTTACACGGACAGAAGACTTTGATTGTAAATATTTACACCCCCAACGGAGCTAAAGAAATCTTTTTTAAAGAACTACAAATGGAACTGGACAGTGTAAACTATGAACAAATCATAATGTTGGGAGACTTTAATGGGACTGTGAATAATAAAATAGATAGGCGCTCAAAGAGAATAGACGACACACTAGGGAAACTTCCAAAAAATTTTTTTGAACTGATAAAACAGGAAAAGCTGGAGGATATTTGGAGGAAGGTTAACCCACAAGGGAAAGACTATACTTTTTACTCTAACAGACACGATTCACATTCAAGAATTGATATGATCTGGATGTCTATTAATCTAACATTTAAGACAAAAAAAGTTGAAATTCTACCTAGAATAATCTCAGACCACAATCCTTGTCTATGGACTTCTGGGCAAATAAAAAGGCAAGGGAGATGGAGAATAAATGAGGACTTATTAGACAACCAACAAATAGTTAAAAAATTACATGAAGAGACAGATTTATATTTTCAAGCGAACATACAAAAAAGAAGTAAAAATTCAAACTGTGTGGGATGCGTACAAAGCAGTTATGAGAGGATTATTGATATCATTGAACGCTAAAGACAATAAAAAGAAAAGAGAACAATATGAAAACATTGTACAAGCCATTAAAATAAAAGAAAAGGAACTGAAGAACAGACCAGGAAAAAAGAAACTGCAAAAGGAAATTTGGATGTTACAAGACCAAGCAAAAGCTATTTTGAATCAAGAGACTTACTGGAACCTGAAAAAATTGCAACAAAAAGCATTTGAAGGTGCAAATAAACCTGGAAAGTTCTTAGCATGGCAATTAAAGAAAAAACGTGAAAATAAATTTATTACTAAAGTGATACGGGACAATATTGAGATAATAGACAATAAGGGAATAAAAAGAGAATTTTTTAAATATTATGCAAAGCTTTTTAAGAAGGAAAATAAAGACAGAAGAAGGATTAAAGAATACCTACAGTCATTAAAATTACCAAAACCAACGGAGAAAATCAAAGAACTACTTAACTGCCCAATATCACTACAAGAGATTAAAAATGCAATAAATGATTCAAAATTAGGGAAAGCACCTGGATCAGATGGATTTACAGCTAAGTTTTATAAATCACTACAGGATTCGATCTCACCAGTGTTATTGCTATTAATGAATGACATAGGAGTGACAGGTGAGGTCCCGGAGACTTGGAAAGAAGCAACCATTTCACTCATTCCGAAAGAAGGTCAAGATTTAACCAATGTTAAAAATTATAGACCAATTTCTTTGTTAAACAATGACTATAAGATTTTTGCCAAGATTATAGCTGATAGGCTTAAGGAACATCTTAAAGAGACTATACAGACAGAACAAGCAGGATTTTTACCTAATCGCCAAATAAGAGACAATATAAGAGTAGTAGTGGATGCTATAGAGTACTATGATAAACATCCGGAGAAGGAAGTGGGCTTTCTTTTTTTAGACGTGGAAAAAGCGTTTGACAATTTAAATTGGGATTTTATGTTTGAAGTGTTGGAACATCTTGAAATTGGAGACTATATGCTTAATCTTATTAAGTCAATATATAGAGAACAGAAATCCTCTTTAATAATTAATACTGAAAAAACGGATTACTTTAAAGTGGAAAAAGGAACACGACAAGGATGCCCACTCTCGCCGTTGCTATTTATTTGGATTTTGGAAGTCTTGTTACTAAATTTGAAAGAAGATAAAGAAATTAAAGGCTTAACAATAAAAGGTTTCTCTTTTAAATATAGAGCCTTTGCAGATGACGTGATGTTTATAGCTGAAGACCCTATGACTACACTACCATATTTGTTGCAGAAAGTAAGAGAGTTTGGTGATTTGGCTGGGTTTTATGTAAATAAGAACAAATCGAAAGTGATGTGTAAAAATATGCTAAATAATAAGCAAATTGAATTACAAAATCTTATAGAATGTGAAGTGGTGAAAAAGACAAAATATCTAGGTGTAAACCTAACAATGAAAAGCATTGATTTGTATAAGAATAATTATGAGAAATTATGGCAGCAAGTTATGCAAGATATTAAAAGGTGGAATGTATTAAATTTGTCACTGCTGGGTAGAATTGCAGTGGTTAAAATGAATGTGTTACCAAGAATAATGTTTCTGTTTCAAACTATTCCAATTGTGAAAGATGTAAAAACATTCAAATGCTGGCAGAAGGAATTGACTAAGTTTGTGTGGGGAGGGAAAAAACCAAGAATTAAGATGAAAATAATGTGTGATGCTAAAGAGAGAGGTGGGTTTCAGTTACCAAACTTAAGGCTATATCATGATGCAGTATGTTTGACTTGGGTAGGGACATGGACTATGTTACAAGACAGAAAGTTATTGTCCCTGGAAGGTCATGACTGTAGGTTTGGGTGGCACGCATATCTGTATTATGGTAAAACAAAAATGGACAATATGTTTAAGCATCATTATTTGAGAAGAACATTAATCGATACGTGGACAAGATATAAAAACTTTTTCCAGAAGAAATACCTGCAGAAGTTTTAAATCCATCACCTCACTACAAAGGACAAGACTGGTTGAAATATAGAGACCAGTTAACAAGACATGGTAAAGACTTTAAATTGAAGGAGCAGCAGCAGATGGACTTTGATTATGGCTGGTTAAGGTACAGACAAATATATGATATGTACAGAAGTGATAAAAAATCTGGTTTTAGAGAAAAAAGCAATGAAATAGAACAAATTTGGGAGGAAGAAGGGAAAAAATGATTTCTAAAATGTATAAAGTATTGTTAAAATGGTTTAATGCTGATGAAATGGTAAAGGAACAAATGATAAAATGGGTGATAAACCTAAACAAAGACATTGAAATGGAATCTTGGGAATTTTTATGGAAAAATGCAATGAGTATTTCTACATGTTATAATCTAAAAGAGAACTGTTTTAAAATGATGTACAGATGGTATATGACACCAAAAAAAATTGCAAATATTAATCAAAATATGTCTAACAAATGTTGGAAATGTAAAAAGAAAGAAGGTTCTTTCTATCATATGTGGTGGACTTGTGATAAAGCGAAGACTTATTGGTCTATAATACATGCAGAAATGGAAAAAAATTTGAAATGTACATTTAAGAAGTTGCCTGAAATGTTACTGCTTGGACTTAAACTAGAAGAGATAAATGTAAAGAAAAGGACAATAATATGGTATATGATTACAACAGCAAGAATGGTGTATGCACAAAATTGGAAAAATGAAAAAATACCAGAAGTGTGGGAATGGTTGAAAAAATTGTTATATATGGCTGAAATGGATAAATGGACTAGAAAGTTGAATAATCTGTACTCAGAGACTTTTTTAGAAGATTGGGAGGATTTGAAAGAATATGTTGAAAAATATTGGGACATGAAAAACTACATTTATACATGGTTATAATAGCATAAAGGAATAGAAATTGAGTATATGAATGTACTAAGGATAATTAGATAATGAACTTGTTTTTTAGAATTATATAAGAATATAGAAAATAAGAATTGGTATATAAGTATTTTAAAGATATATAACCGTTACCAGAAATGTAAACATAGAGATAAATATTACTATTTTGGATAAAGTGGAAAATGTGTTATGCTTCAGATGTGGTGGGAAACCACCAATACAAGATAAAAGCAAGACTATACAAATAGAACAAAATGTTATATAATATGGAAAAAAGGATTTGTATAAAACAAATGTATTAATTTTAATGTTTTGAAAAATAAAAACTTTCTTACCAAAAAAAAAAGAAATCACCGTATTCCCCAGCCACAGCACATAATTTCTCCTACAGAAAATTTCCCAGCTATTACAATGGCTACTATGGGCACCCCAAACCCTGCCCTCCCCAGTCTCTACCCCTCAAATCTACAGGTCCCCTTAGTGTTGCCAGCCTCCAGGCAGCTCCTGGAGATCTCTAAGATCAGTTCTCCTGGAGAAAATGGCTGCTTTGGGCAATGGATTCGATGGCATTATACCCTGCTGAGGTCCCTCCGCACCCCAAACCCTGCCCTCCCCAGGCTCTACCCCTCAAATCTACAGGTCTGGCCCTCCTCTTAGTATTGAGAGCCTCCAGGCAGCACCTGGAGATCTCCAAGATCACTTCTCTTGGAGAAAATGGCTGCTTTGGGCAACGGACTCTATGGAATTATACCCTGCTGAGGTCCCTCTCCACCCCTTCCCTACCCAGGCTCTACCCCTCAAATCTACAGGTCTTTCCCAACCCAGAGTTGGCAACCCTGTAACTGGCTATGGAACTGCTTTCTAGACCCTTGGAACCCAGAAGACATGGCATAGGAGGAGGTGGTTTTCTATCTTAGCTGTCACTGCATGACCCCAAATCAACATGAGTCAGGGGTGGAAGGAATCATACCTATTACCATGAGGCTGTCCTCCCATACTACCCACTTGGGGCATCCCTGCCTTATAACAAACCAGAAGGAAATAAGCCCGGCTTGCCTCCTTCTATTTCCCCCTTCCTTCTGACGCCCCACCAGCCACAGCCGGGATACTCCCCTGGAATTTCCTTCTAGAGCCTGTTGTATTTCTTCCTACAATGGGCCTTACTCCTAGTTATAATATAAATGTATATATATATTTTCTACTGATGAAAAATGAAGTTCTCTTTGACCACCAAAAGTCTATTCTGGGGACAAGTGTGGATTAGTGAACAAATTCTGCTGTGGATAAACTGCTTCTTCTGGTATAGACCCCTATTTTCTCTTAAGCCTTCTGGACAGCTTCTGTGATATACCGTAGTTGGAATAATACTCAAATGAGACATATACTGTCTCTCCAGAGTCCTGCTTCAGGCAGCTTACAAGTTAAAACAATACTATAAAATCATAAAGACATCAAAAATATTTTCAGGTTTGCATTATTGGGTTTTGTCTCAAAACATGGCTGGGCATATTTGGGGTAAAGCTTTTGCGTCTTTGTAGCTAGATCTCTGGTAGTTGGTAGTTGGATCACCTCACACATTTCTTTAATATTGCTTTGGCAAGAAGCCCAAATTTTACATGTGTTTAATTACCCTGTTATTATTTGGCGGTGAGTCCACACTTTTCTACTCCCTGTCAGTTATATTAATGTCATCCTGCTGAGTTTTTACAAAAAGGAATTTCAAAATAATTATACTAAATCTGTTCCTTGGGGGATCATTCCTACAGAACAACTGTCCCATTTTAAAACACCTTTCTTCTGTTTATTAGATGTTTATCTTAACCCTCCTCTAAGGAACATAAAGCAGCACACATCGTTCCTTCTTCTCATTTGGTCTTCACCACAGCCCTGTGAAGGAGACAAGTGACTGACTAAAGTCTCTTTGTGAGTTGCAGAGTGGAGATATGGACCCTGGCTTCCTTGGTTCTAGGCCAGCACTCCAACCACTACTCCTATTTGGTCTGCCTCTACCACACTGGCACTTAGCATTTCAAAACACTCTACCATTAAACTTACCTTCATAAATGATGTGAACACCTTTCCACTGCCTCATCATATGTTGGTGTCTATGGGCTGGGTCCATACTAAAGATACTGCTAACAGAGGACACTTCAGTCAGCAGCACTGTCCCCTCTAAGCTATGGAGTCTTGTGAGCAAAAATTCTACTTTTTGAGCTACTGGCATTAAAGTTGTGAGTGAGCCATTTGGCTGCCGCATAAATTAGTTTGCTCTGGAGCCATTCTTCCTGAGCTAAGATGAAAATGTGTGAGCCGGAGATTAAAAAACTGTGGGTTGGCTCACACTAATTCAGCTTAGAGGGAACACTGGTCAGCAGAAGAAACTTTCTTGTTCATACTGCCCCCTGTCTGTAGCCCAATGATCTCCCTGAAATATGGCTCCTGGGGGACAGGGTGCACTCACTTATGGCATGAGGAGCAAACAGGGAGGGGAAGGTGTTAGCATCTGGAAGGGGAACTGGCGGAAATTACACTGGTTCCGATGCAATAGGACACTGTGAGGTTGTGTTCCATTTTCAGGGACATTTTCCCTTATTTTATTTTGCTTATCTTGTTTTAATTAGTTGAGGTTTTGTTTTCCATTCTTTGTCTGATTTAGTCTTGAATTTAAGGGGGTTATTGAATTTAAGGGGGGGTTATTGTAGGGCTTTTGTTTCGTTTTTTATTTAATCCAGTTGAGATTTTGTTTTCCTTTGTTTTCCTCTTGATCTGTTTAAGCTGTTTTAATTTATTTTAACTGATAGCTGCTTATTTATTTTAACTGCTGTTTTAATTTAGTTTAACTGATAGCTCACTTGAGTGATTTTAAGCATTTTGATTGATATATAGTGAGGGTTTATTGGCTGAGGGTTGTTGTTGTTGTTTTTGAAATTACCCCCCCCCCCCCCCCACACACACACACTCTCAGTGCAAAATTTAGTCTGCATCCAATTCTCAGGATACTGGAGACGTGTGGGTGCAAGAGAGTCATTTGAAGCCATAAACAGTTCAATCGATATTTTCACAGTGGAACCATCTTAGCCTCATGTGAGATGGCCAAGAGGGCTGGAAGCAGGGATGAAGCAGACAGGCAGATGCAGGAAGACACTAAGCTGGCCACACAAAATCTAGGTTACGTTTGCCCAGATCAAGACCCAGAATGGACCTTGGAGCATTTATAGCCTGAACAGGTGCAGGTTAATCAGTGGATAGATCCATGGTCCCCTTCTCCCCTGAATCCTCACCACAAGGAGGCCCACTGGTTCAAGCCCCACCCAACTCTGGCAGGAATTAGCCCTGTCCTCCAAATGTGCCAATCTTATGCACACATTTGTAACTTTTAGCAGTATTCTTAGGCTGCCTTGGCTTAGTAGGTTCTCCCAAGTTCCCTTCAAAATGTACATTAGACAAAACAAGTGGAGGACTTGTGAGGCTTCTGGGTACGTCCCATCTCCCCCACCCCAGCTCACCGGTCCATCAACTCATTGGCACCTGCGCCTCCCCTCCCTACCCACATAGCAGTGGCAGAAGCAGTGGGGCTCTTGCTCTTCCTCCCCCCACCAACACACTTTGTCACCACATCCACAGCTCATGTGTCAGTGGGGGGCAGCAGTTATGGTTCCCACTCCTCCTGCATCCTCCACAGCTCATGCAGTGGTGGGGGCAACAAGGGGCAACTTTTCCTCCCTGGCTTACACAGTGGGGTGCTGGCAGTGAGAGGCATCTCCCACTCATTCTCCAGCCACATCACTGCTGGCTCACATGCTACAGGTGGGGTGACTGCCTGCCTGTGTAACTCCTGCCTCTGTGATTCATGCAGTGGGGGGGGGGCAGCATTGTGTCCCGCTCATCCTCCATCTCTCCCTGCCATCTGTCAGGCAAGGATGAGGCTGAGCTACTGAAGGTGCATGATGTGTGAGGGTTCACACTTCTCTGTTTTTAGGAATTTAGCCTCCCCTCCATTTTTTTTTTTAACTTTTCTGATTTTCCTGCAAACTTGGGTTTTCTCCCCTAAGTGTGTGGACCTAAAGGAGATCTAATTACAGGAATGTTTTAGAAAAGAAAAAACAACAAATATATTAGCAATACCAGGAAAATAATTAAAAAAGAACAAGACTCTTCCATTTTCATACAAATGGCTGGACCAAAACAGTGAACCTCACTGCAAAGTAAGAATCGCAGTGTTATGTAAAGTAAGCCGCAGGTTACTAACGTAATCATAACCACAGAAAGTTCCCAGTGAAAGAGGGCTGCATCCCATAAATGCACAAACAGATAGACTGAATGCAGAGTTCACAGCTTGTCTTTAATCTTTCTCCCCTAAAAAGAGTTTTCAGTACTTAATAAATATAGGAGTATTACAATTACATAAATAGCAACAGCCTTTCAGCTGGCTGGTAAGGAACCCACTGGGCAGTCTAAAGGAGAGGTACCCCTTCTCAGCCGGTTGAAGTCCATGGGCTCAGAGGGAAGTAACTCTGTTGAGGACTGCACTACAATAGTTGCAGTATACTTTTCAAAGCCTGGGATTATAACAAGGGTTATACCAACTGGTCTCTTGCTTTCAAGATACCTTGTAATTGTTTAAAAACTAAAGACAGGATTAGCCAGCAAGTTGGTGGAAATTCAGCACATCTCTCTGTTTCATTTCTGTCTGATATTTTATTTAGAGCAGCTCTGTTGTTCACATGGGAATCCCAGTGCTTCAGTCACACACGTCTGCTATGAAATTTATCATAGCTGAAATGGCTGGCATGAAAAACTACCCATCTGCTTGAGGCAGAAGCTCCAAACCAGCCATTCAGTGCTGCAAAAGCAAGTATAGGAGCTTGTGCAAAAGAGAGAAAGATGTTTCTAAAAGGTAAAGGTTTCCCTTGCTCAAAAGCCAGTTGAATCTGACTCTAGGGCTCATCTCCGTTTCCAAGTTGAAGAGCCAGTGCTGTCCGAAGACATTTCCATGGTCGTGTGGTTAAGATGCTGAACTGCAGACTGGTAGTTCAACAGCTGGAGACCCAAGTGCTGCATGACGGAATGAGCTCCCATCTCTGGCCCCAGCTCCTGCCAACCTAGCAGTTTGAAAGCAAGAAATTGCAAGTAGATAAATAGGTACCACTTCGATGGGAAGGCAACAGCTTTCTGTGCACCTCGGCATCTAGTCATGCTGGCCACATGACCAGGGAGAAGTCTTCGGACAGCACTAGCTCTACTAGATTTCAAAACAGACAGGGTTCCCTTTAAGAGCCCAGAATCAAGGCAACATCCAGCAAGCTCCCTGAAGCACCATGAGAGAAGGCATGCCTCTTGGCCCTTTCTTCCCCAGGGGCCTTAAAAAACCATTAAAGGACTCTGACATGTGTAATTTTGCATAGTATTGCACAGTTGGAGAACTAGAGTTGTCAACTCCAAGTTGGGAAATTCCTGGATATTTGGAGGTAGAACCCTGGAGAGGGCTGGTTTTAGAGAGGGGAAGGGACCTCAGAAGGGTGCAATGCCATAAAGTCCACCCTTCAAAGCTGCCATTTCCTCCAGGGGATCGCTGTAGCCTGAAGATCAGTTGCAATTCCAGAAGATCTCCAGTCCCCACCTGGAGGTTGGCAACCACAGGGTCTCGATTCAGATCAGGAGCACAGTGTGGGGGAGGAGGGCCTCCTACATTCACCCCCTGCCATTTTCCTGTGGGAGGGCTACAAGTGCAAGCATTCATCCCACTGGGTCCATTTCAGGTCAGAAAAAGTTGTGTGGGAGGAAGGCAGGAGCTCTTCCCCATGTACTAGAGTCCCGATCAGATTTGGGTCCTTGCAGGGCTTCTGAATTGAGTTCCCTCAGTGAACTCACAGCTGGATGGCTGCAGGTCTCTGTGGTGATCACATGGTAGGTGTTACGTAATTTGGACCTTGGCTTACTCTGCAATATGGGGATAATGCCGGCTGATCTTATAGGACTGTTGTAAGGATTAAAGCAGAGTAATATGCGCAAAATACTTAGAATACCAAAAGTACTGCATAAACACTATGCATTCTTATGGTCACCATTTTCTGATTAAAATGTTCCTTCTTCAGACAACCTTCTTTTCATAGTTGCAAACAGGGGTCCTTTCATAAAAAAGAGGTGCAGGAGCTCATTAGCATAACTTATTTGCATATGCCACACCCCCTGACATCACCGGAAGTGTCAAAAGGCCACACATCCCTGACGTCATCGGCAGTGTGTCAGAAGGCAATACCCACCGCTCAGGCTCCACCCCCAAAATCTCCAAGGTATTTCCCAACTTAGAGCTGGCAAGCCTATCCGATGGCAAAGAAAGAAAGAAAGAAAGAAAGAAAGAAAGAAAGAAAGAAAGAAAGAAAGGGAGGGAGGGAGGGAGGGAGGGAGGGAGGGAGGGGGGAAGGAAGGACAAAAGAATGGAAGGAAGGAAGGAGGAAGAAAGGAGGGGGGAAGGAAGGGGGAAGGAAGGAAGAAAGAAAGGAACAGTAAGGTAGGTAGGTAGGTGGGGGGAGAGAGAGAAGAAAGGAAGGAAGGAACAGGAAGGTAGGTAGGTAGGTGGGGAAAAAGAGAGAGAAGAAAGGAAGGAAGGAAGGAAGGAAGGAAGGAAGGAAGGAAGGGGGAGGGAGGGAGGGAGGGGGAAGGAAGGGGGAAAGGAAGGAACAGGAAGGTAGGTAGGTAGGTGGGGGAGAGAGAGAGAAGGTGCTTCTCCCCCCACTGGGGCTGGCGTTTCCCTCCCTCCCCCCTTGCTTGGGCCCGAGGAGCTTAACGCCACTCGGGCCCAGCTTCTCCCTCCTTTGCGCCCCCCTCCTGTGGCCCAGGAACAGTGAGTGGGGGAGGGAGGGGGCTTCTTCCCGGGCCGGCAGCGCTTGCCACGGCCCAGGAAGGGTGAGCGGGGGGCGGGAGGGAAGGGCTTCTCCCCGGGCCAGCGGTGCTTGCCGCGGCCCGGGAAGGGTGAGCGGGGGGGGGGAAGGGCTTCTCCCTGGGCCGGTGGCAGCCTGCCGTGGCCCGGGAAGAGTGAGGGGGGGAGGGATGGGCTTCTCCCCAGGCCAGCGACGGCCTGCTGTGGCCGGGAAGGGTGAGCGGGGGGGAGGCTTTCTTCCGACTCCACGCCAAAGTGCAGGCCGGGAAAGCGAGCTGGGGACGGGGCTTTGTTATGTGCCCGCCCCCTGCCCTCCCCTCACCCGGAGCAGCGCCCCGGCCCCAACAGAGCCCTGGTTGCAAATACTGTCATTCAGCACTGAAAGTTGGCAGCTGTACCCTGTGTGTTGGTTATATAAATACCCCTCCTAGGGCTGCCAGCCCCCAGGTGGGGCCTGGGGATCTCCCGCTTTTACAACTGATCTCCAGCTGACCGAGATCAGCTCCCCTGGAGAAAATGGCTGCTTTGGAGGGTAGACTCTATGACATTGTATGATGCTGAGGCCCCTCCCCTCCTTAAACCCTGCCTTCTCCTGGCTCCACCCCCAAAGTTTCCAGGTATTTTCCAACCCAGACTTGGCAGCCCTAACCCCTCCTCTTTGTGTGATGATACACAATCCTTTCTCTGAACAGCTCATAAATGATTTTACAGATGACTGTATTCTTCTCAGTTGCCTTTATTCTCTCAGAACAATCTACAGCTTCTAAGAATATAAATCTATAACCAGCTCCCTCAACAATTTGACCCTTTCTTCACCTCCAAAGTGCTGTCCTTGGGAGAAAACATGCAGAGAACGGAATGTCCCTTATTAATATAAAGCTGTGCCTTTATGGAAAAATGCTATGAGTATATCTACGTGTTATAACTTAAAAGAAAATTGTTTTAAAATGATGTATAGATGGTATATGACACCAAAAAAAATTGCAAATATTGGTCAAAATATGTCTAACAAATGTTGGAAGTGTAAAAAGAAAGAAGGGTCTTTTTATCATATGTGGTGGACTTGTGATAAAGCAAAGACTTATTGGTCAAAAATACATGCAGAAATGGAAAAAATCTTGAAATGTACATTTAAGAAGTTGCCTGAAATGTTATTGCTAGGACTTAAACTAGAAGAGATAAATGTAAAGAAAAGGACAATAATATGGTATATGATTACAACAGCAAGAATGGTGTATGCACAAAACTGGAAAAATGAAAAAATACCAGAGGTGTGGGAATGGTTGAAAAAACTGTTATATATGGCTGAAATGGATAAGTGGACTAGAAAATTGAATAATCTTTACTCAGAGACCTTTCTGGAAGACTGGAAAGATTTGAAAGAATATGTTGAAAAGTATTGGGATATGAAAAACTATATCTATACATGGTTATAATAGCATAAAGGAATAGAAATATATTATATGAATGTTTTAGTTAAAATTAGACAATGAAACTGTTTTTATTTAGAAATACATAAGAGTATAGAAAATAAGAATTGGTGTATAAGTATAAGTATTTTAAAGCTATATAACCGTCACCAGAAACGAAACATAGATATAAGTATTACTATTTTGAATAAAATGGAAAATGTGTTATGCTTCAGATGTGGTGGGAAACCACCAAAACAAGATAAAAATAGAATGTACAAATAGAACAAAATGTTATTTAATATGGAAAAAGGGATTTGTGTAAGGTTAAATGTATTATTTTCGATGTTTTTCTTTTGAAAAATAAAAATTTCTTTACAAAAAAAAAATATAAAGCTGTGCCTACACGGATGCTATTGAGATGGATGAGCTGTACATGATATCCCCTAACAAGGACGGATCCCCGCAGCTGCTGAAGACTGGCTGGTGGGGGGACGAAGTTGCCTCCTTGTAAGGAGGACTGATCAGCCTGGCTGCATTTGCAGCCTAGTTTGCCTGGGGGCGGGGCTAGCATGCTGAAGCCCCAACCCTAGCAGCCTCATTTGTGCCTTGTGCTCAACAGAGAAGGCGCACGAGGCCTTTTTTCGCTTGCTCCCTGGCTTATGGCCTAGAGCTGGCAGAAACTCAAAGGGTATTCCCCCACACACACCCCAAAATCAGTCTCCCTTCCCTCCTTTCTTGGAGGCTGTGGCTTGGCTGGGCCTGGGCCTGGCAAGGGGTTTTGGGGGGTATTTTTGGGGCTGTTTTGGGGGCATCCCCTTGTCGGTGGAGGCAGCACTTGGGTCTGGAGTACCTGCAGGACAGAAGACACGGTGGCGGCTGGGCAGCGACTGTGGTGTAAATTAGAGTCGGCTGTGCTTCGGCTGGCTTCTAGGCTGCGGCCTGCGTGCTGTTAGCCTTGTTAAAGCAAGAATTACATGCACATACACTTAGTGGGATTTTTCTTAGGCCCAGGGCTGGGGAATAAGGTGCAGTTGGTGAGGCTGCTTGGGGCCCAGTTAGGGTTGCCAAGTCTGGGTTGGAGAATACCTGGAGACTTTGGGGGTGGATCCAGGAGAAGGTGGGGTTTGGGGAGGGGAGGGGCCTCAGCATGGTCCAAGGCCATAGAGTCCATCCTTCAAAGCAGCCATTTTCTCCAGGGGAGCTGATTTCTGTCAGCTGGAGATCAGTTGTAAAAGCAGGAGATCCCCAGGCCCCACCTGGAGGCTGGCAACCCTAGGCCCAATTGGTCATTTGCCCACTTCTTCCCCCCCTTTTTTTTCCTTTTGGGTTCTATAGATTTACAGCCAGTTCCTGGCAGTTTAGCTGTTGCTGGGCAGTTTTTCCACTATTGTTAGGTGGTTAGACATTAGGTGGGGGCGGACTTTGCTGAAATCATCAGGGACGGCGCCATTTTGGGAAGGTCTGCTCCTAGGGTTGCCAGCCTCCAGGCACATGTATTTTAAAGACAATCTAGGTCCCAGTTTGAGCAGCGCTGCTCAAAACATGTCAGATCCTATGCAATGTTGACAGTTCTCAGCCAAGTCACTCAACCCCACTTGAATGTAAAGGCCTGATTAGATGGGTCTGCCTGGCTAGTGTGCTGCCAGCATGTGAATGGTGTGGCACACATAATGAAAATGTTTAACGAGACAGGATTTATGTAGAACTGACCTGTGGCTCATGCACATCTAGAGGACCTTCTTTTCCTAGTTTGATTGTAAAAAGGGACTGTAATCAAATAGCACACAAAATTATAAGTGGACCCAGGAAATTGCCATCGTAATCTAATGCCCTAACCACCTGTCAAATTCACCTCCAGGCAAAGTCCCAACACCAGTAATAACAGCTAATGCCTTTCTATGGGTACCTTTATTAGCTCAGCTGCCAGATTTAAGTCCTTTAGACTGCAAGGACAGTATTTACATACCAGATACAACTGCATTACGATTCATTGCTATTGTTTAGGGGAGACTCCAGCTGTGATAATTTTCAGGCACTGTTCAGGTAATTAAGAAATGTAATAAAAGTCCTTCTGGTTACTAGTTACAGTTCCATCTCAAAAATAAAGGTCTGTTCCTTATTTTATCCTCCAGTCCACTGTGAGCACATCAAAGTATCCTCCTGCTTCCATTAGGCTGAAGTTGAGGAAAATATCAATCTTCAGTTTAATAGTTCTACCGTAGAATTTACTGAGCAGCCAATTAATACATAATTTTCCTCTAAGCATTGCAAAGCTTTCAAGAGTGGTTAAATGTTTGTGTTTGAATTTTCAACTTTCTCTCTTGCAAAACATGGATATTTCTGAAATCCTTCATCTGAAAGCTTTAGACATTACTCCCAGAAAGTATAGGATATATTTGGCTTACTGAGTACTCTCTTCTAATTTTCATCAATCTCCAGGGGTCGGTATTGGAATTAACCTAAAATCGGGCTACAGTTATTAATCGTTTGACTGATGTCTTGCCTTTCATTTATAGAACTCGAGGTGGAGCACGGCAGGTTCCCCAGAGGTCTCATATTATCCAGGTCACTGTGATTAGATTCTAACTTCCTTAGCTTTAGCAAGATAGCTGGATCAGGCGCTTTCAGATCATGCACTGAGACCAAATGAACTCCTCAGAGCTGTAACATACTAGACCGTCCTCTGACAATGGAACTGTCAAACACTGATTGATTAAGTAATGTGAAATATTGTTACAGATTGTTTGTGTATTAAACTGACATTAGTGTCAGAGTCCGGGGTCTCTGGGGGTGAGTCCAGCAAGCATTCTCCTTCTTCCTCCAACACGCTTATGGTCAGCCTCAGACAACAGCAGAAAGGGAGAGGGGGTTGACTTTCACCCAGTTCCCTCTCCCCTATGGCTACAAGATGTTCTCCAGTCTCTCAGCCATGCTGCCACTCTTCCTCCCTGGCTTGCCTCAGTGTCACCTTTTGAAGTTCTGCCAGGGGCAGAGCCTCCCCAGACTCATTGGTTCTCCCTTCTGGAGGGCCAGGCTCCTCCAGACTAACAGGCCCCTCCACCCCCGAGAAGCTGGCCACATGGTCCTGTTTTGTCCTTCTTGGTTCCTGCCCTTTCCCCCACATGCCAGCCAGCTGTGCTTGCTTACTCACAACTGCTGCTAGCCCTGCAGCATTCTTCCCCTGCAGTTCCCCCCTTCCCTGGGTAAATCCTCACAGCTGCTTGTTGGGCTGTGTGGACTCCCGGTTGCTTGCAGCCCCAGGATGCTCTGTCGTCGCTGCAGTCATCCACATCACCAATAACAGCCCCCCCCCCCAGTTAATATTTGATTTTGTATTATCTTATATTTGTTAAATTAAAATTTATATGCTGCCTCTCCAGGGAACCTACTTGAGGCAGCTTACAAAGTAAAACAAAGTTAAGTCAGGCAACCATAAATGTTGTTAAAATTAGCAAACTGTTAAAAAGCCCATTCATTCAAAACCCAGCCATCGCATAAATACAGCAGAAAACCAGTAGCACCATAAAATGATCCTCCTGGTACAGTCCTCAGGCTAGAAGCAGACTAAGGCTGATTTTACATGTGCATTTTTGTAACAGCTTCATTCCAGCGCTCCCTGCACCGGTAACACATTGGTGTCAAAGCTGTTGTAGGGGAATGCCCACATCTGATTGAACTGGAGTGAAAGGGGTAATTCTTTTGAAGTGCTATTAAGAACAGGATTTGTTTACAGAGGTGTGAAGCCAGCTTGAGAGCTGGAGGGCAATTAGCAGACATGGACAGTTGAGAAGGAATGCAGATTCACACTTGAAAGAGATGTGGGCAAGTTTTTTTGGAAGTAGAATGATTCCAGCAGGAAAGGCAGATGTAAAACCAGCCTTAATGTTACCTAAAGATCAACCATTTTAAAAGATGAACCCCTTTAGGTAAAAGCCTAAGTAAAAAGAAAAGTGACTTTAAAAAGAGTGCGGTAGGCACCAGGTGAGCATCAAGGAGAAGGAAAGTGCTGTTATGAAATAAGTATAGACATGTTGATAAGATTAAAGTCAAGGGCTGCAAAAAATCTGATTAAAAACACAGTCTGCAGCAAATACTTCTACTTGGCTGGCCTCACAAAACTTGCATTGTTTGTTGTGGTATTGTCATGTTAGGACGGACAACAAACATCGAGCATGTTTTCAAGCTTTTACATTCCACTCTTTGCAGACTCCATGTTGTCAGTAGGTGTAACAGGATTCTGGTGAATATACAGTCATGCACGTGTGCCCAAAAATTGAAAATATAATTCATTATAGTCTAAATTGCCTACTGCTTGAGGCACACAGAGATAAAGTTCTTTCATCTTTTATTATCGATTCATACCTCTCACAAATCCCAGTCAGAGTTGCTTCTTTGGTAGCTGACTGAGGTAAATATCTTACCTGAAAGACAGTATTGTTTGCTGCTATAGCTAAAAAAAACCCAAACACCTGAAGCGGGTGTTCTGGTCTGTTGCTGTACAGTGGCCATCTGTGATGATCCCACAACCTCCTCAGGTAGTTCCCATTTGGTGGCCTTAGGCTTTCTTGTTTGTGCTTACATTTACAGTCCCTGAAATTCATTTGTACAGCTTTTTGAGCTAGCTCAGTTATGTTGTCATATTGCTTTGTTGTGTCCTTTGATTTGAAACAGACAAAAATAACTGAACTGAACTTTTCTGAACTTTTGTACCGTTGATGTATTTTTTGCTGCGGAAAGAAGAGCATTTTGCAAAAGTACCTTACTGAAACTTTTGGAAGAATTCCTTTTTCATGGTGAAATTCATCACACATTTTAGATCAGGGGCTTATCACGTTTATAACCTATCCTTCTTTTAAGGAGTTCACACATGAATATATTCCATTTAATTTTCACCACAGCCTTGTAAGGTAGATTAGGCCAAAAAAATGACTGGCCCAAGCTCTCAGTGAGTTTCATGGCTGAACAGGGATTTGAACACAGATTGATGACCCAAATCCAGCATCTTATCCCTTACAATTTACAGACTGTGTACCCTGCCTAGCTGAATTTCAGCCTTTGATATTGCTTGCCCTGTGTGTCATCCGTCCTAGATGTTACATTTATGCTCTAGTAACAGGAACTGTTCTCTGTCTACGCACTGGAGTGTAGCTGCAAGTCCACAAATGCCGAAAGAGGAAAGGTGCCATAGGATATCAAACCTCAGAAGCAGAATATGTCATTGCTTACAGATGCAAAGGGTTCTGGCTGGAGTGACACAAAAGGTTTGCCATCTAAGACCTCTGCCAGACTGTCACACCTAAGGGACAGAGGCTGGTAAAGCCAAAATGCTAGACTGTGTTTCTTCTCCTGGGTCAGGAAGATCTGAGCTGGCCCCAGAGAGGGACAAATTCCAGAGAAATTATACATTCCCTGGACATGAGAAAGAATTTCTCTTCTCTTTGTTTTATCTTCCTTGGATGTGCACAAGCCATGAAGGAGCAGGCCTTTACCTAGGAATTCCATCTTGACCACATGTTGAGGGACAATGAGGGTAGGGCTGCCAAGTCAGCCCGGGGGGTAGGGGATCCCCCGCTAAAGGGGTTCCCGATCCGCCGGCCAGCATTTGGCTGGCGGGGGAAACCCCACCCCCGAAGTCGTCCAGTGAGGACGGCGTAATGACGTCACCGAAAGTGACGTCAGCACATTGGGGGCGTTGCCAGGGTGATGCTCTGGCAATCGCCCCAAACTCTATGATACCATAGAGTTTTGGGGCGATTGCCAGAGCATCGCCCTGGCAACGCCCCCAACGTGCTGACGTCACTTCTGGTGACGTCGCTGGGCGCGTGCGCTTTGCGCGCGCGCCAGGAGGAACTCCCGGCCAGAGGAGGACTCCCCCCCCCGCCGGTGAGTTACGAAGACTTGACAACTCTAAATGAGGGAGAGAGAGGTCCCAAACTCTGAGAGGATTTCAAATGTTGCAACTTCAAGAGATATTATTCTGTCTAATTTTAAATTCATTTGGGATAAGTATGTCGTTAGAGGACTGCATCTTTTCACCCCTTTTTTTATACCCTTGCTCAGCTGGATCCTTATATAGACCATGTGTACTCTTTACTTATTAAACTTCCTTGTATTTTGAATACTTGAAGCCTGATCTCTGTACTGACACCATGCCTATCAAGTCCTGCTTCCAAAAGACCAGTAAAAGGGCGAGGTAGTGGCTGAGTTTGCCATCCCTAAACCATAACGTTGCAAGAGATCATCCCTGAGCTAGCTAGTGTGAGCAGAACAGAAGTGGTAACTGTGAGGCCCAGCATGGTGTAGCAGTTAGAGTGTCGGACGAGGATCTGGGAGACCCAAGTTTGAATGCCACTCTGCCATGGAAGCTCGCTGGGTGATCTTGGGCCAGTCGCAGACTCTCAGCCTGACCTACCTCACAAGGTTGTAAAATGCAGGACAGGAAAAGGATGTAAGATGTTTTGGGTTCCCATTGTGGAAGAAAGATGGGGTATAATAGAAGTAAATAAATATGCGGAACTTTTAAATGGCAATAGAAATCCTTCCCGAGGGAGATTATCAGATTTGTTGGTGGCAGCAGTTACTTCCTGGAGAGAAGCTGATACTCCAGAGAGTCAGGAAAAGGGGCAGCCTTGCCTGGCAGACACCCAGGATGGCCATGGGACTTTCCAAGCTCTCGGATTAAGAGGGAACAGGGTTAGCAAAACCATTTGCTTCACATGTGTTGGCAGAAGTTGGATAGATCAGTGAAGAATTAAATTAGTAGTAGTCAATAACACTATTTCCTCTTATTGAGAAATGGGTAAACTCATTTGCATTGGAAAAACTGGTTGACCCATTTAAGATATTAGCATTATGCATAATACAAAATTCCATAAGTCACAGCCTAGCCCTATTTGTGTAAATGTACATGCAGAGCAATGGAGTTTTATTTTTCTTTTGTGCTAAGAAGCAGGGCTAGCGTACGTTAGTCAAGTCACAGCAGTGTCTCAAAGCATGCGTATTAAATATTATGCTTATAACAAGGTGGTGTTAAAACGGTTCTATCTGGAACCTGACAACTATTGCAAACTCCTGCCTGCCTCAGAAGGGGAAATCTTATCACAAGTTTGGAGTCAAATTGGAGCCTAATTATAACAAATGGTTGGAGGGAGAGTGAATTGATTCCTTCGAAAAGCTTAAGGAATTGGATCAATTGTATTTCTGTCTCCCAAAGGAATTGAAAAACCTGAACAAATTCAGAGCCCTTAAAACTCCATTGGAAACTTGTGACCTGGCAGATGAGCTCATGCTGAACCGAAGTGGGTGGGAATGGATGATCCCCCAGTTTAGGAGAGAAGGGAAAGGGTTGCAGAGGAGGAGGGGGGAGTAGGTTCTCATGACAAAAGGGAGGGGGCTTCTGCAGAAGCAGAATTCAAGAAAGCTCCTTGTTGGTCAGTTGCTCCCACCAGAAAGATAGACTCTGCTTTAATTGCACAGGTACACAGTTACAAGCAGTGACCTCCAAATCCATTCCAAAATTGCCAGCTGTTCAAAATGTTAAAGAAAAGCAAGTGACAGTGATAGATCATCACTGGCACATCACTCTTCCCAAACCAGCAGAAGCCTGAGGGGCTTACAGGGAGCCCATGCAGCTCAGTTGGTAATGGAGTCTGCAGACATGGGATCATTTGTATTCCTCATATGGGATGATCTGGTACATGATTAAGACACTCTCTCTCTCCTCTGTGTGTGTGTGTGTGTGTGTGTGTGTGTGTGTGTAATTTGATTTCTAGCCCGCCCTCTCCTCCACAGCAGGCTCAGGGTGGTTTACAACAGTGCATATAGAAACAGTAATTTAAACATAACCAAGCATAATATTATAATTAAAACCTATATAAAAGATCAATTAATACTAACCAATAGCTGGTTGTCCGTAGCACGATCAGCAACTGAACTCAGAAGGTTCTACCTATGTGTGATTGTAGATGATAAAGTACTGAGGCAAGGGGTTGGGGACACACACACACACACGCACAACCTATAAGCTATGGGGGGCTACCAGAGATTCCTACGCTGTTCCCACAGCTCTTGTGCTGGTGGAATGGGGAGGGGGAAGCCTTAGGGAAGTAGGGGTAAAGAAGGACCAGGCTGTGCTTCTCATTCTCAACTGAGATGTGCTGAGGTACAATTACTCTGTATATGTGGTAACTTGCAGCCAAAGGATGAGGGGGAAAGTGTCTCTGTGGAGGCTGAGACTCACCCAGTCCAGGGAAAGGAAATGACTTAAGTTACCCAAGGGGGGGGGGATGCCAGCCCATCCCAGAGGCAAGTGTCATCCCAAAAGAGGGATGGAGAGGGTTTGGGGGGAATGGAATTGGAGGAGGAAACAAGAACTAAAGTCTGCTTTTATTACTCCTGATGGTCTTTATGAGTTTACAGTTCTTCAGCTTGGATTTAGGAATTCACCAGCATCTTCCAGAGGCTGGTGAGCAACTTACTGAATGGGGTCAGGCTTTGTGATATCATTTATTGATATAATCTTCATTAAGAACATGGATTCATACATGAAGCATTTAGCCAATATGGGTGTTACACTGAAGGAAGGTCTCCCCATCAAGTTGAGCAATTATTAGTTTGGGATGCACAAAGTACTGTATCTGAGGTACTGAATAGGAAAACCTCACCTGTGTGGTAGAGGTGATGCAGAATTGGAAATTTCCTAAAACCAAGGATTGGAACCGGGCTTTTCTTGGATTAGCTGGTTAGATTCAAGCCCAAGTTTAGGTCAATAGTCATTCAGCTTCATATACTCACTAAAAAAACAAAGCCAGATTGGACCCCAAGTGTTAAGCTCCTTTGATCAACTAAAGGCAGCTTTAATTTTTTTTTAAAGAGACATTCAAAGGTGGTTTGCCTTTGCCTGCCTCTGCATGGTGACCCTAGTGTTCCTAGTGTTCCTTGGTGGACTCCCATCCAAATACTAACCACAGCTGACCATGCTTAGCTTCTGAAATCTGGCAAGATTGGGCTAATTTAGGCTATCCAGATCAGGGCCTTGCCCATTCTCAAAAACCCAGATTGCAGCAAATGTTTCTGTGATCCTTTCTGCACTTCAATTTCATCCATGGTTTTATCAGAGTTCAACTCGTAACACAATACCTTGCATTTATCCCTGGTTGTAACAACATCCGTTTATCCCGGGACAAGTGTGGGGTGAAAACGGCATGACCTCAATGTAATGTGGAAACAAAAAATACCCCGAGATAATAACGGGGTGAACTCGAGTGTAGTATAGAATGTAAAAATACCCTGGCCTGAGATAATTACAGGGGTGAACTCAAGTGTACTGTAGAATGTAAGTTCGGGGACAGTGTTGAACCAGGATTTAAAGTCTAGTGTGGAAAGGATCTATGTGCAACTGATGTCTCAGACACTGGCATTGGAGTGCTCTTAATGCAAGACTATGAGGAAACCAAACCCCAGATAACAGATCTGAGCAGGAAGCTCATCCCAAGGGAAAGATATCTGTCTGCAGGAGGAGTGTTTGGTGACTGTACGGGCTTTGGACAAACCTAGACTATGTTTGGGGTCAGGCGTCCACCAATGTTCCCTCTAAGCGGTGGAGTCTTGTGAGCAAAAATTCTACTTTGTGAGCTATTGGCATTAAAGTTGTGAGCAAATGATTTGGCTGCTGCATAAATCAGTTTGCTCTGGAACCATCCTTCCTGAGCTAAGACAAAAATGTGTGAGCCGGAGGCTAAAATACTGTGAAACAGCTCACCCTGACTCAGCTTAGAGGGCACATTGGCGTCCACCCTCCTGAATGAGCACTCATCTTTGCAAACCATGAAAAACTCATTTGATCTTGGAAAATACAGGGATTTAATGTGGAAACGGGACACATATCAGGGAGCAGTAATGGGACTGCAGGTGCTCAGTCTAGAAAAGACACTGACAGTTAATAAAGACTCATCTCAGTTGCTTGACTGCCAGAGGAGTGACAATCATGCACAGATATGTACAGGAATAACTGAACATGGAAGTGTGTAATCTTTACTGTGTTCTAAGTTCTAAGTTCTTTACTGTGTTTTAGGGTTGTAAGTTCTTTGTTGTTCTGTTTTTATGTTAAACTGCAGTGCAACCTTTGCTAAGGGCACATTTCTGCTTGAGATGGGGTGGGGGTGTTTCCTTCATGCCATGTAACCACAGTGATGCTGTTGTTCTGATAACCCCGAGAAGCCCCTTATCAGGGACTTTGCTGCTATTGCTGTTGCTGCTACAGTTCAAGCAAAGAAAATGGAGGTGTAAACTCTTTTCGAGGCCATGGCTCGATGGTGGTGCACCTGCTTTGCATGCAGATGATCACAGGCTAAATCTCTTGTGTTTTCATTTAAAAGCGCTCAGTTATCAGGTGCTGAAAATACCCTTTCTTTCCCCCCAGGCCTTGGAAGTCGCTGTCATTCTGAGCAGACCGTACTGAGCTAAATGGACCAATGATCTGTCTTGGTATAAGGCAGCTTGCTATATTGACTAGGAAGGCATAATACATTCTCAAGTTCTTTACTCAACTCAAACCATGGTGTTTCTAACAGTTTCTTTTGCAGCATGGTATGTGGAAAGCATAACCAAATTTGCTTGATTGCTCAATGAAGTTTAAGCACCTTTCTATTGTAATTCTACTATTTTTGATTTTTCTATTGTTGTGCTCTTTTCATTCTTATAAAACTTTTTTGATACTTTCTTTTATATGCATTGTGATCTGTAATAATGTTCTTGCCAGTATTAGCTAGTTATTCTTTTGTTAGATCAATGGTTTTGAATGGTTGCCTGCGTTTTCCCCCAATGGGCACTCATGATGCAGAACTAGCATATTGATGGTTCTGTTAAATTCCTATCTGAGTTTGCAGGAAATGAGCTGTCCCATTTGAAGGGTATGGAAAGATGTTTGCTGTGCATGCAAATGTAAAGCAACAGCTATACCTGCAGATTCAGATGAAGTTAATCAGATCGCTTTGATCAGATTAAAACCTTTGGTGCCTAAAAAGAAATGAACTGGTTTCTTAAAACAGAAAAAGAATACTTTGACAGTCCCCTGATGCTTCCCCATGCCCAGGAGATTTTCCTGCCAAGCAGCATTTTAAAAACCTGCTCTTCTGTCCAATCCAATCCGAATGCATACAAATATTCATTCTGGATGGAAGACTCACAGGGCAGTCCTAACCAGTTACACCTTTCTGAGTCCGTAGAAGACAGTGAGCTAAGAAGGATGTAATTGTGCTTAGGACTGTTCCATCAGTTTGCAACGATTGTTGTGCCACAACTACGAAGAGCTTTCTCTTTAGCCAGATGTGATGCCATGCCATGCCATCTGCCATTCTATATGGCAGATTAAATAAGACAGCATATGCGGCTAGATGGTGCCCTTGTCAATCTAGATGTGTTGAGATGATCTTGCATGTTTTGTTGCACTGCCACTTCTATGTAAATATACACTCTAAATATCGA
This sequence comes from Lepidodactylus listeri, assembly GCA_029233225.1. NCBI lineage: Eukaryota > Metazoa > Chordata > Lepidosauria > Squamata > Gekkonidae > Lepidodactylus > Lepidodactylus listeri. The sequence continues at coordinate 29,931,254 of JARCFY010000009.1, forward strand.
AACTCTGTATTGGCCAACATGATGGGTTTTTCAGATTCCCACAAAGTTTACAAACTTTTGAATGATTCCTCTGTTGAAATAACTGAGAAAGTGGCTAAGTTCCTTCAATTCATCATGCTGCTGCACCAAGAAAAAGGTTGTAACCTATGATTTTATTCAATGTATTTGTAATGCAGTGTCCTGCTTATATATTTTTATAATGACTTCAATCTACTGATATATGCCAATAAAGGCTGACTTGACTCGACTTGAATATCCACTGGCACCTAGCACAGAGTTGAGGAAGGATAATATAAAGTCCATTTGATTTCCCTAAGAAGAGAGTAATAGTCCTTATTTTTGTTTGCCATAGAGTGGGGGAGCAGAATAGAGTCAGTATCCCCAGCCTTGTTGAGCTTGTGGGCACTTTTGGATTTCTTTTTAACAAGTAGTGGGTGCCACAAAAAAATGTCTGCCACAGGGTGGGAACTAGCCACGGAATGGAATGGGTACTTATGGGAGCCAGAGCCAATCGCAAAATGTTTGGTGGTTCTACAAAATGTCAGGAGGTTCCAAACATTCTCCCATCATGGAGGCAGTAATTTCCAAACAGGTGTTCCTTACACTCACACAAGTGATTCCTCCTGGGTTCTTCTCCAGTACCTCATGCTCCGATGAACTGGGGAAAAGCCTGGAGTGGGTGTGTAAGGAACGGAGGTTGTTTAGGCTTATATTTTGTTCGGCTCTGCCGGTTGGGAACGGTTATAAGCTTAGCACAGTGTTTTTCAACCTTTTTCGAGCTAAGGCACATTTCTTTCATTGAAAAAATCCCACAGCACACCTGACAATATCTCACGGCACAATGGTTGAAAAACACTGAAATACAAGATAAATGGGTCATTAGTTGCCTCAGCTCAAGTATTAACTATGACAGTATTACAAATACACGTAATAGCCACTCAACTTGAAATCGTAAGTTACAGATCCAAAGTGAGCCTCAACGGCGGCTCCCTCCTACCTCAGGCCGGCCACAGAGCGTGCGAGCGGAATCAGCGAGAGCGCGCCACTGTTCTTTCTCGCATGCGCAAACGCGTCCTGGAAGGTCAGCCTGGAAGGCACATTTCTTTCATTGAAAAAATCCCGCGGCACACCTGACAATATCTCGTGGCACACCAGTGTGCCGCGGCACAGTGGTTGAAAAACACTGGCTTAGCAGGACCCAGCCTTGGGAGTCAGTGTAAGCAACCTGCTCGCAGCATAATTATATTCAGCTGTGAAATTTTGTTATCATGGAGAATGGTCCTTGGGAACCTCCCTGATCTCTTCACAGGCCAGGAGGGTTAATTAATTAATTGAACTTCTACCAGCTGGTTGCCTTACGGCGAAGGAAGGGACATAAGAAAAGGGAGCTGCTGTTGGAGTTTATTCACTCATTTGGTTTCGCAGGGTGGGGCCGGCCACACTTTGCATTGCAATGACGAACTGCGACTGAGATGGAATTGACTGCTGTCCTCTTCAACTTGATAACGGACTTATTTTCAGAACTTGTCTCAGAGACCATACAGGGTGCCAGGAAACGCACTTGTGGGTATCACGATGCCCATGCGGGATCACTGCAATACTGCCAGCCTGTTCATAACTCTTAAGAAATATAAAGGGAAAAATTTAGATTTCACAAGGAGGAACACATTTTACTCTGTTTTTTAAAAAGATTTCAGATGACAAAGAGAATAGAATATTAAGAACAAGAATAAAACTAACATAACAGTAGCTTTGAATAGCAGCTTGAGAATATTGGGGAAAGAACTAAGAGAAGCAAGGAAGGCAAACGTCCTCAAACATTAAGCACACATACACACCCCTTTGAAATGTACAGGCCAGCTACTCAAGTTCAGGGGAGATCTGGGATCTGAGCCCAGCTAGGAAACAAGATCTTGTTTGTATCTGATTGACAGAAAATAGAAGAGGACTCCATGGAGATGAGCAAAATATAGGCTTGTGTCAGAAGGAATTTAAAATTTTGATTAAATATGTGACCCCTGGGGTTAGGGAGTTAATTCTTTTACTGTTAGAGAATAGGAACCTTTGTCTTGCTCCTGTTAATAATAATTATATTTCAAACCAGGTTTTATTGAGGATTTCACTCCCACTGACATGTACAGTAAGCGCTTTAGAAGCACAATCCTTTGCAAAGTGACACTTTTTAAAGCCCCATGATTTCAATGGATTTAGAGAAGAAGAGAAGAGGAGAGATTGGATTTATACCCCACCCTTCACTACCCAAGGGAGTCTCAGAGCGGCTTACAAACTCCTTTCCCTTCCCCTCCCCACAACAGACACCCTGTGAGGTAGGTGGGGCTGAGAGAGCTCTGATAGAAACTGCTCTTTTTCAAGGACAGCTGTGCCAGAACTACAGCTTGCCCAAGGTCATCCAGCAGCTGCAAGTGGAGGAGTGGGTTCTCCCAGGTTAGAGTCTGTGCACTTAACCACTACACCAAACTGGCTCCTTTAGAAAGGTGTCACTCTGCTTACGACTGAATAGTAAAATAATCATGCACAATTTTAACTCTTTAAAGCCATAGTCTCTAAAATGGGGGACAAGACTTGAGCTGGAAAGAAGATAGTTGGTTATTCCAGACCTGTACCCCTCGCCCCTGGGATTCATAAGACAGAAGATGGCATTCCTCCCTCTCCCCCAAAATATGAAAATATAACAGATAAACAAAATGTTGGTGCACACCCCAGTGGAGGATTTGAACCCAATTTTCTTCAAGTTCATCTCTTTATCTGCTAATCTAAATAGCTTGTTTCATATGTTAGTTCGATTCAAGCTTTCTGCCTTTGCTTCTGCTATCATAGCAGTGTGACTGCTTAAAGACAGCCCTTTCCTGCACTTCTAGAAAGTACTTGTATAGCTAATATGTAGTAAATAATGCTAATTATTAATAATGCTTACTAAATCAACTCATTTATATGGATTCCTTTCAAATATCCTTATTACAATTTAAATAAATTGGTTAAATTTGGGTGTATCAATTAAGCGTTCACTTGTTGACATTAGTAAAGTTCACTAATATATTGATTGAAGAGAGGCTCTTCATTGTGATCAAATTTGATTTAAGACAGTGTTCTTTACAAGGAACACAAGTAGTGTAGTCTGTGGCACAGGATATGGATGGAGGTGAACCTAGAAGGCCAGAGCCATTTTCTTACTGATTTAACACAGTAATAAGTCTTGAAAGGCTGCTTCCCGAAACCAGCTGAAATTCTTTTAGCATGCACTTGCACCATAGGCTATTAAATCCGATTTTCCTCCTCACTCCTTGATCCAGACATAAAATATGGAACTCCCATGATCTTTGATTAAGGAATGATATTGAACGTTGGCTGTCTGATTACTGTGAACGAGTCAATTGCTATGATCTGGCTTAAAATTGTTAAACCGTAGAGTGTATATGGTACAGTGGAATTTATGTTACTGCTGCTAAGGAAACAAAAGTCACACAGAGCCTTTTGTTTTAGTAAACTAATATGAGTACTTTATTATATGGAATATCATTTTAGACAGGATAGAGTGTTTTCAACCAGCTAGCTAAACTAGGATGGATGGAGTCACTAGATAGCATGTCTTGCTATCATGGTTGCCAGATGGAGAACAGAAAGAGAGAGAGAGAGAGAGCTGCTAACCAGAGGAAAGGAAGATTCTCTGGGAGTAGCAATCTAAACATCAAAAAGACGGCACAAGAGCAGTAGCTCAAGAGAAGAAGGATACCTGTCTATCCCTCTGGCTCACTATAGTCCCCCTGTGAAGTCCGAGGCTGAGAGACAGTGCAAAGTTCTTTACTTCCAACAAAAATGAGATCTGACAAGAGTCAAGGCCTTTGGCAAAATGTTGATGTTTCTAATGGCTGTTGAAGTTTCATCCATGGGCGCTAAGAATTAGCAGATGGTCTCCTGTTAGCTCCTGAATGAAATTCTCATCAGAGTTCAGACAAGTTGACCCTCCAACTCAGGGGAAGGAACAGGTATGTATGAAGAAACAGCAGTGTGAAAATTGGGGGGGGGGGGGAACTGTGAGTTGGGTGAAGGTGAAGCATTTTGTAGTGCAAGGCATCTCTCTGAGGAGCTGATGGTTAATGGATCTGTTGCCATACAGGCAATATCTTTGCCCTACAAAGATCACATCTAAACACAAAGCCAGGTAGTGCTGCCCCTGAAATTCCTCTAAATATTTTTAGGCCCCGATCACACACAGAATTAGCCACACGATAGGCACAAATGCTATGCAGATTTTAAGGGCGCGATCACACCAGAACATCTGGCAAGCGTCCCACACCCGTTGGCAACCCATTTCTCTGTGCCGAAGAAGTGGAGTTAAAAGATACTAGGAAAAGTCCAGTATCAAACAGGTTTGCTACGGGCCACAGACAGACTTTCCCCGTGTGATCACTCCAACGCGCACTCATGGTGTTGGGGATAGTCTGATCAGGCTATCCTGACACCGTGTCATTGTTTTTTTCCCCTTCTCAGTATGCGCATGATTGCATACTGCCATAGGAAGCCCTCAGGGCGGAGATGCGATTCACCAATTCCCCATTTAAGCACTTCGGGAAAAAACAGCAAAAAAAAACACCTGACTCACCCACGATTGCGTCTGATCATGCAGTGGCAGGCTGTGCCCGCAGCTACACAGAACTGTGTGATTGCGCAACTGCGGGTCAAATTCCAGAGCAAATAGCCTCACTTCCCCCCGGATTATCTCACTTGTGTGACTGGGACCTTAGAATGTCTGAAGAAAGAAAGGAAATCCATTTATTGATGATCTAGGGATTGGTAGCTGAGTTCGATCAATGTCCACATTTATGACTGAGTCATCTATTAGCCTCTTAATGAGAGAATGGATGGAATCAATCATATGCTACTGCTTTTCTTAACCATCAAATTATTTTGTCTGTGATGGCTAGCCATTTGCCCCAGTGTCAGCCTCCTTCTATAACTGTAAAGTCTATTCTGTAGCCACATTTCTCTTGTCTTGAACACCAAAAGATGACAGATGGTTGCCTGCAGCTGGTAGCCAATCAGCTGTTGGCAGCAACCTGTCAATGAGGGCCACGGCTATTGTAGTCCTTGGCTTTTGGAAGCGTGGAATGCGCTTCCTGCTTTTGAAGACATGGACATGCAATGAGTTAATTATTAATGAGTTCTTATTAACAGAATTATGGTCAAGTAGCAATTTTAAGTGCAAGGAGGCAAGTGAGAAGTGGAGACAGGTTGAGATTAGGAGACAAGGTCATTAGTCACCAATAGCTTTTCCATAAGCAGCACTGTTAGCCTGAATAATGAGGGTTTGTATATAACTTCCAGCAAATCAGAGGCTAAGTAGCTCACAGTACTACTCTAAGCAGAATTAAATGTTTCTAAGACCACTGAAGTCAACAGGCTTAGACCTGTTGTTTCTAAGACCACTGAAGTCAAATGTTTCTAAGACCACTGAAGTCAACTTTGCTTAGGATGTAACTGTTAATTCTGGCGAGGCCTTTCTGCTTGGCCAACTAATTCAACCTTCCTCTGAATACAAACAGTCCAAGTATAGGAGCTCTGAGATTCAGTTCTTGAGAAATGCCATGAATATTTCAAAACTGTTATCATCTTATTTTTCCCTATATTTTAAGAAACACAGTACTTTCCCTTGTATATCAGCAATTCTTTTTTTTAATGTGTGTGCTTTTAATGAAAATGTACAAAGCAATTCACCACAGGGATTTTTGACCAATGGCCAAAATAACAAGAGAAAATCAAAAGAATATGACATCAATGAGCCCTAACTTACAGAGATGGATTAAACTTTCTTCTTTGATTTTTTAAGAATTTAAATCAGTCTTTTTGAGTATCTGGAATGGGCATTATAAATGACCTTTTTTTTATGCCATGTAAAAAGTAGATGGCATGGCAGGAAAAAAGTGTGGAGATGAAAAAGTAATATTAACGAATTGGCAACTGACTGTTTTGTTGAATGAAACTGACTTTGTTCTGTAACTAGATTATAACTCTTCCCAGATGGATCGGGAACAATTACTTTTCTAACTTCCAAATACTCCTGTCTTTGCTGCTTTCAGAAGCTCTTGTACATTAACATATCATTCCTTGAACTGTTTTGAAATTAACCTGCTTCTTGAACCCACACCAATATCTAGATAAGGGAAGCTTCTCTTTTTACTGGAGAACTGGAGACGCTTTGGCAGCTGTCACCGCTGTTTTGATGGGTTATACTTCCTTTTCGACAGTTACTGACACCAGTCCCTTGAGCTTCTTCAGAAGAAAATGGCAAACACTTAACAGCTGGTGCAAAGAATTGTGACAGACGAGGTAAAGAATGAAAAGGTTATGCAAGGTGTGAGAGTGAGAGAGGGATCGTTTTCATTAGCTAACTCGCAGGTCAGATATGGCAGATGGAATTTATGACAACCTCTCTGACAGCACGAATATTCTTTTCCTCAGATTCTTCTAAGCATTCCCTCTCAGTGGGTAACCTTTGGCCAGGCAATCCTGACGAGAGGGCTTCCAGCAGGGGACTGTCTCCTATAACCTAGGCCTTGTTGGGCTCTTTCAACAGATGGTGCACCAAAATGAGACCAACCATCAAGCGCCACAAGGGAAAGTTGAAAAGAAAGTTGAAGAGAGAGTTCAAGATGATGTGAAGCCCTTAAGAGGTAAACAAGTGGGATCCACACAGTGTGTTGAAAGGATCCTACACAATATGAACAGCTGGCAGACCCAGGCAGGTGGATCAGGTCCTCCTCTCCAGTTTTTAAAAATACATCAAAAAAATTCAGATCCACCCAATGAAGCTGATGAGTAGTACATTAGGATAGACAACACAATATAATTCATACAACACATAATCAACTGATGGAATTCATTGCCACAAGATGAAGTAATAACTAAAAATATATATAGTTTAGACAAAGGACATGGAGAAGTCTGTCAACAGCTATAGGCCACAACGGAATTCCTAGAGGTTGTTTTAATGGCTTCATTTACTTTGTTTTCTACCTGGCCCCAAAGACCCATCCAAATAAGGTTCCTCTAGATTACAAGGGCTCCCTTATAGGTTCATTGTACTGATTCAGGACAGTCTAAGTCAAAAGGGAAGAACACATGATGGTGGGAAGAACCCATGAAGCTACCTTATATTGAATTGGTGGTCCATCAAAGTCAGTACTATTTACTCAGACTGGCAGTGGCTCTCCCCAGTCTCAGGCAGAGATCTTTCATATCGCCTACTACATGATCTTTTTAGCTGGTGATACTGGGGATTGAACCTGGGATCTTCCGCATGCCAAGCTCTATCACTGAGCTATGGTGGTTTTGGAAAGTAGTCTTCCACTGGGGCAATGGGACCTTTTTCCATTCTCATGGCAGCAACAAAACTTTTGTAGACTTGGAGCTGAGCATCTAGCTTGTTAGTCATTTCCTCTCATTCCTCTTTGCTGCTTCAGCTCCACCAGGAAGCAATCAGCCTCCTGTTCAAAATGTGCATGTCTTTATGGAATCCCTGGTTAATTACTAAAATACAGCACCTCATTCTAAATACATTTGGAAGCCAGCTCTCTGAAAGCCCAGTCCTGTAATCCTTGATGGTAGGAACTGGCACATATGAGAAAAAAAAGTATTTTTAAAGGCTCAGAATCATTTTTTTAAAACAATTTCTTATGCTAAAGGCATTAGTTCCTGGCCTTCAACAAGTCTTGAGGCTAAGCTCTGTCTAAATTAATCCACAATGCCAAGTATGCTTAGGAGAACATTTTGTAACATAGAAATCCCATCTCTTTTACATTTCGCAAAAACTAAACCACACCTTTCTCACTTTTAGAGTTGTTGTTGTTATTACTATTATTATTACTATTATTATTATTATTATTATTATTATTATTATAGGTGGGTACCTGCGATACTCGTGGGGGGGAGGATTCCTAAAGGCTGCAGCCCCAGGTAAATCATCTCCCCCCCAGCAATCCCACCCCCCCGATTCTTCCTCCAGAGAATAGGTCTACCCACCCCAGTCAACTATATTGGTAGACCTGGCCTCCAGAGAACAGGTCTACCCAGCCCTTGCCACTGTATTGGTAGACCTGGCCTTCGGAGAACAGGTCTACCCAACCCTTGCCACTATATTGATAGACCTGTCTCCGGAGGCCATGTCTACCAATATAGTGGCCAGGGCTGGGGAGGCCTGTTCTCCGAAGGCCAGGTCTACCAATACAGTGGCAGGGGCTGGGTAGACCTGATCTCTGGAGGCCAGCCGGGACTCACGGGGGGGAGAGAAGGGGGCCCCTGATCTCCCCCCCCCACCCCCAGCTGCCCCGGCGAGCTCTTCCCACCAGATCTTCCCCCCTGCCCCCACCCCCCCAGTAATGGTGAGGCCCACAGGACCCGCCAGCTCTCCCCGTCAGCTCTTCCCTCGCCCCCACCCCCCCAGTGACAGTGAGGTCCGCGCCTGTGGCTTACCTGTGGCTGCTGCTGCTAGTGGTGGCAGGGGCAGGTGGAGAAGCCTTGCCAGGCCTTCCCGGGCCTCACCATCACTGGGGGGGGGCAGGGGGAAGAGCTGGTGGGGGGAGAGCTCTCCCACCGCCCCCTCTGCCCCAGCGATGGCGAGGCCCAATGAGGCCCGGCTTCTCCATCCGCCCCCACCGCCGCCAGCAGCAGCCACAGATCTAGAAGGTAAGTGGATTCCCCCCCACTCAGCCTGAGTGGTTCTCAGCCACCGAGCTGCCTCAGAGTTCCGAAAGCATTCCCTGCGCATGTGCTTTTTAACTTTTGGGGGGATTTAAATCCCCCCGAAAGTTTTTTAAAGTTTTCAGATTTTTCTGCACATCTGGGAAGCCTCCCACATGTGCAGAACAGTCTCCCTGCCCCCAGGTGCCCCCCCCAACGTGGATTTAGCTATCCGCATGCAGGGGGCACCTTCGCTATTAGTATATAGATTGCACCTCCCTTTCTGTTCACTGAACTATAATTTATTTTTTCAAAAAGCCCAAACACTTATATGTCTTTTATGTAACCTCTGCAATTTGGAAACATTTACAAAACTGGTTTTCTCAGAGCACTGAGGCTACAAAATAAAAGTAAACCCAATTTTAAAGCAGATGTCACGGTGTTTTCAATCTGATATATTGCTGTTTTGGTCAGAGTTCATCAGCTTGTGGTCTTGTATTGCCTCATTCATAAATATTCTGGGAATTCATGAAGCCCCCGCTAAACATTAACAGCAGTGGCCATTTTTCATAGACTTCCTAAGGAAGAAATATTTATTCCATTTTGAGAATTTGTGTTCAGTGCTTTCCCCTATTTATTTCAAATGGAATATAACTGTTCAGCAATACATATGGCGATAGAAGGGAAACACTCCCCCCACCAGAGATTCAATTGTCTCAACATACCTATTCCATTACATACAGTATCAAACGCAGCCAAGTACCAGCTGGGCAGGTCAGTGGTTCCATTGCAGAACATCTATTTTGTATACAGAAGATGCCAAATTTAATCCCCAGCATCTCCAGTTAAAAGGATCAGGAAACAGGTGACGTGAAATACACGGATTTGAGACTGTGGAAAGACACTGCTAGGGAGAGGAGACAAAACTGACTTTGAGGGACCAATGCCCTAACTCAGTAGCCCTGTTGACAAGTTTAAGTGTTAGAACACAACACACGTACATTCCAGAGGTGAGTACCTGGATAAATGTGGGGATTAAATTACACATATTAGTTGTATGTGTGTTGAATGTAACCTGATAATTAGTCAACACATAAAGAAAAACCAGGTGTACACTCTGTGCAGATTTTATGCACATTCAACGAAACTTGCAAACAGGACTCAAGTATAGGGCAGCTTCATATGGGAATTCTAAATGGGGGCCAAAGCCCTTGAGCTCTGTATTGTGTATCTTGCTTCCATCCAGATCTCAGAGGTAAAACTGGTGACACAGGGAGCTTGAGGATAGAGGCCACTGTTGTTTACGCCTTTATATAAAACCATTCCTCACCTGACCCCCAGAGGATGGAGGCTGCAAAGCACAGGCACAGATAGCATCTGATTAAAGTCAGAGAAGCCCTCCAGGGTTCAGATCGCAATATGTTAAGTAAAAACAGTTTATGCAAAAAGGCTGAAAAGGAGAGCTTCCAGCAGCCCATACAGTTTGTGGATTGGAGCTTTCTGGGCTGGTAGACACACGTCAGACTTTTTTCTTACAGCACACTAAACTGATGAGGATTATCGGAAATTGTCAGAAGCGTAATTGCTAAGCATATACCAAGCACACTGTGTACTGAACAAACAAAAACAAAAGCTATAATCACTGGTGTGATCGATACATATCAAAAGCTCGTGTTTATATTGTTATGATTTTAAAAGTGAGTTAGACAGTATAATCAAAATTGTTTTGGGATAATTCCAAATCCTTTTGAGTTTCTTTAACTGCGGGGAGAAATCTAGAGAAGTTTGCTAGTAAACAGAGCTCAGGATCTGAAAGTGTTTCGGAGCAAAGGCAAGATATGAAACCAGATTACAGGATAAGGTAGAGAAGAAGAAAGCAATTTAGCCTTGACTTATTTCTGTATGAAGCTGTTACTTAGATTGTTTTCTAAAAATCACATTTCTACAAGATTGCAGGAAAAGCCACAACCAAATAGACAAAGTCCACTGGAAACTTTATATGTATACATGTGCTTGTCCAGTTGTAACCAATTTATGGTGATCCAGCAAAGGGCTTTCAAGGCAAGTGAGAAGCAGGGATGGTTTGCTGTTGCTTTCTTCTGTAGAGCCTTCCTTGGGGGCCTGTTAGGTTCCGAGATCTGATGAGACTGAGTTATACCATACCATTCTGCACCCCAAGGGAAACTTTAGGCCTTTATTAAAAGTTCTGGAAGAGGTTAATGATTTAGTTCCCAATTAGATCTACCTTCCATTAATCTGTCTAGGGCCAGCATGGTCTAGTGGTTAGAGTATGGGACTATGACCTATAAAACCCAGGTTTGAATAACACTATGCTATGGAAACTCACTGGGTGTCCTTGGGCCAGTCAATCTGTCAGCCTAATCTCCCTCACAGGGTTGCCGTTGTGATGATAAAACAGAGGAGGAGAGAATGATGTTGTGAGCTGCTTTTGGTCCTCACTGTGGAGAAAAACAGGTTATAAATATTTGTTGTTGTTGTTTTTCAGTCGCACAGTTGAGTCCGACTCTTTGTGACCTCATGAACTACATCATGCCAGACCCTCCTGTCCTCTGTTGTCCTCCAGAGTTTGCTCAATTTCATGTTCGTTGCATCAATAACACTGTCTAACCATCTCATCCTTTGCTGTCCCCTTCTTCTTTGACCTTCAATCTTCTCCAGCATCCGGGTCTTCTCCAGTGAGTGCTCCATTCTCATTTGGTGGCCAAAGTATTTCAGTTTCAGCTTCAATATCTGGCCCTCCAGGGAACAGTCAGGGTTGATTTCTTTAAGGATTGACTGATTTGATCTCCTTGCAGTCCAAGGGATTCTCAAGAGTCTTCTCCAGCACCATAATTTGAAAGCATCTATTCCTCAGCACTTGGCCTTCCTTACAGTCCAACTCTTGCAGCCACATATTACTCCTGGGAATACTATGGCTTTGACCATATGGGCTTTTGTTGGCAGGGTGATGTCTCTACTTTTTATTATGCTGTCTAGGGCTAAGGACAGACTCAGGAAGTGGAGTGGGAGAGCTCCGCTTGTGAAGTGGGGGAAGGGAGCCCATTCAAGCCACAGCAGCTGTTCTCCCGCTTCCCTGCTGCTTCAGAAGGACACTGGCAGAAACCGGTGTCCAGGGGCCATCTGCCGCTTGTCTCCTGCTTCCTGGCAGTGTGGACCAGAAGAAGCGGGAGTCAAGCAGAGGTGAACGCGCCATCGTGGAGATATGCGCATGAGCGCTTATGCACCCATGCGCACCCATGCCCCAATACAGGAGGTGGGGAGATTTTAAATTTCTAGACTGCTGATGCGGCCATGTGCATAGGCGCACATGCGCATATTGCTGAAACGGCCCCGCCACAAGCTGCGAAGGCCGGCCCACCCGGGGCCGCTCCACGGCAGTCTGAATGCTTCCTAATGGCATGCTCCCACAATACACTGGCCAGTGTGAATGGCCAGCCCTGGAGCACTTTTCCCCCACAGCTTTTGGCCCCGGTTTCTTCCGGTTCCAGATTGCCAGTCTGTCCTCAGCCTAGGTTTGCCATAGCTTTCCTCCCAAGGAGCAGGTGCCTTTTAATTTCATGGCTGCAATCACCTTCTGCAACATTTAAGTCATCCTAATTATTGATGATATGATCAATGCATATTGAAAGCTCAGCTCATAATACATAGTTATATAAACCACAGTACCGCACTCCTGTGAACATGGGCGTCAACTACGGGGGGGCTCGAGGGCTCGAGCCTCCCCCGAAATTTCCCGGGGGGGGCTCAGCCACCCCCGGCAAAATGAACACCCGCCGGTGGCCAGTCAGCCGGCCGTCGCCGCCTCTCCTTCCCCCCCACCCCCGGCCTGCCCTCCTGCCTCCCTGGGGCGGGGTGGGGGGGAGAGAGAGGCGGTGATGGCCGGCTGACTGGCCACCGGCGGGTGTTCATTTTGCCCCCCCGGGAAATGCGAGGCGGAGCGGGCGCCGGCCCCCGGCTGCAGGCAGCAGCGATCCTACCCCGCCGGCGCCCAAGGTGAGCGGGGGGAGGGAGGGGGGCGGGGAGCGCGGCGGGCGGGCACGGCCCGGGGGAGGGAAGCGGCGGCGGCGGGTCCCTGGGGCAGGGGGGGAGCAGCGGGACATGGTCCCGAGCGTGCGCGCGCGCGAAGCGCGCGCGCACGAAAGACAGCCCCCGCCCCCCCCAGGGATTGAGAAAGTCTACGCCCTTGCCTGTGAATGAGAAGTTCTAGGGCAGAGGTGTCCAAATCATTTGTTATGAGGGCTGGATCTGACATAAATGAGACCTTGTTGGGCCGGACCATGTGTGTCATAAAATGTAATGCCAGGTAGCGGAGATATAAACTTTAAAAAGGACACAAACACAAAGATTTTTTTTTAAATACAAACATGCTTAAACATTAGCACTCTTGCAATATTTTGTTTATTTAACAGTATCTGATAACTTGACAACTCTTGCTCTGAATTATTGCATCAAAATGTCTGTGCTGTTGCAGTCTTGAGTATGATGTTCAGGTGTGTGTCTGTAAGCTACAAACCTACTTTTGATTTATTGACATTCACCACAGAATTCTCATGCTCAGAGTTCTGAGTCTAGGACCCAGGGGAAAACATGAAATGGCTGGGCAGTTAAGAGAGTCTGGCGAAGCAAGCTGTGATGCAGCAGCAGCAACAGAACTGGAAGCAGGAGATGGCCAGTTCCAGTGCGGGCCTGATAGAAGCCCTCGGGGGGCCTGATTTGGCCCCCAGGCCGCATGTTTGACATCCCTATTCTAGGGCTCTTGTTTATCTGGTTTGCATTCTTTTGTAGCATTGGGCTTATTTACAAATATACAGGCAGAGAACAGCTGGAGGCCCACAGGCATTCCTATGTGATAGCAGAACTACCACCCCATGCCACATCCCCCGAAGTATTTTAGCTATTTCCAGCAGCATTTGGAGGACCACGGCGGCTCAGTGGTTAAGACACTGAACTGCAGACCAGAAGGTTGGTAGTATGGCTGTTCGAGACCTGAGTGCCGCATGACGGAGTGAGCTCCCATCTCTGGCCCCAACTCCTGCCAGCCTAGCAGTTCAAAAACAAGAAATTGCAAGTAGATAAATAGGTACTACTTTGGTAGGAAGGTAACAGCGTTCCGTGCACCTTGGTGTCTAGTCATGCTGGCCACATGACCACGGAGATGTCTTTGGACAGCGCTGGCTCTTCGGCTTGGAAATGGGGATGAGCACTGCAACCCTAGAGTCAGATTCGACTGGCTTTCGAGCAAGGGAAATCTTTACCTTTACCTAGCAGCATTTGTCTGCCTTCTTGGTCTCTTTCAGAATTGAAATTCCACATCCTTTTTCACACTGGCTGATACCCATCAGCTCTCTCCCTTGATAGGATGAGCTCTTGGGCACAGCCATCTGCTGATACTTAAGGCCCATTGACACGATATCTACAGTCATTATGATACATTACCTACCATTCCTTTTGTCTTGTGAGACAGACTGATCCACAGGGATCAGAGCTCAAATCCATAACATTATGACTTGCTGAACAAGGATTTTGCTTCTTCCTAACTCTGTCTTCATTTATTCCCACTGTTCATTAGCTTCTATAAACTTAAATTTCCCGTAAAATAATAGCTTTTTCTCCCTACCTGCTCTTCAAAGTTATTAACTGGTTGATGAAGTGGTTAAAGTTGAAGAACAAGTATTAAAAATACTTTCCATATGTAATGAAACAGTACCCTCTAGCGGAGAAAAAGTAAAATCAGAATTGGTTTTAGAATGTTCTGTTTCATGCGCCTTGGCAGCCAATATACATTGGGCAGTGGAAGTAGTGGGGTTCCAGCTGGGCAGAAATGAGCTGGGTGGTGGGAGGCTTTTACAGGGCAGTTCAGCAGTTGAGTGTTTAGAATCAATAAAATGTGTTTAGACAGGCGTAACATTGCTGAGGATTGGGTCATCTGCTTGGGGTGGCAGCAAACCTCAGCTTTCTTCCTCTGAGAGAATCATCATCCTCACTGTGACCTATGGAGACTGAAGGCTGTGCCTACTGGGGAGGAGCTGTGGCTCAGTTGGAAGAGCCTGTGCTTTACATGAAGGAGATACCAGGTTCAATCCCTGCCATTTCCAGCTAAAAGGATCAGGCTGTCTTTATTTATTTATTTGCTTCTATTTGTATCCCGCCATCCCTGCCGAGGCAGGCTCAGGGCGGCTCACATTAAAAAATAAAATATATTAAAACACAGATGTAAAAACACAATACAACATCATAAAACGTCACAATACAGATAAAGTGCTGGTAAAGTGCTGGTGGCGGTAACGGTAGCATCCGAGTAGGCCATAATGAGATGATACAGAGTATGGCCACAGTCAGTGTCCAATGTATTGGGCACTGTTGAAGGGCCTTAGTTGTTATTGGTAGCGGCTCCTAATTGAAGGCCTCCGTGGAAGAGCTCCATTTTACAGGCCCTGCAGAACTGTAAAAGGTCTGCAGGGCCCTGATGTCTCCCGGGAGCTCATTCCACCAGTGTGGAGCCACTACTGAATAGGCCCTGGCCCTGGTAGAGGCCAATCTGGTGTCTTTCGGTCCAGGGAGGGCCAGACTGGCTGAGGCTCCTCCTTCAAGGGAGGGAGGGAGGGAATGAGGGGGAGTTTGCTTTGCTGAGTTGCCTCAGTTGCATAGGAGAAATACCAAGCACCTTCAACACCAACAAAGTTTTGTTCAAGATATGAGCTTTTGTGTGCCTTGCTACAGTGTGTGTGTGTTTTGTTGGGCTTTTTATGCCAGGGCTCTCCTGGTGCAACTGGGTTCCCTCCCCCTTTTCACTGTATTCATGCCCTCATGATCCAGTCTTTCTCAGTAAGAAAGCAAAGTGAACTATTTTAGAGGAATAACAACAAGCCAGTCAGGTGGATTAGACTGAGAGTTTGTGTCCAGACCAAGTTCACCCCCTTTGTAGGAAGTTGTAGTTATTTCTCTGGGGAAGAGTATAGTTTTGTAGACAAACACATGGCCCTCAGTCTGTGTTAGGATGCCTTCTCATGTTCTTGACCAACACATGAAGCCATAGGCGTCAACTACGGGGGGGCTCGAGCCTCCCCTGAAATTTTGGGGGGGGGGGCTCAGCCTCCCCCGGCAAAATGGAGCGTCCACCAGGCCCGGCCGCTTGCTTGCCTGCCCGCTTGCCAGCCCGCCGGCTGGCTGCTGCCGCCGCCACTGGCTCTCCCCCCCTGGCCCTGGCCTGGCCTGGCCACTCCTGCCTCCGTGGGGGCAGCTGGGCACATTGCCGGGACGACGCTCTAGCAATCGCCCCGAAACTCTATGGCACCATAGAGTTTCAGGGCGATTGCCAGAGTGTTGCCCCGGCAACGTGCCCAGCTGGCCCCACGGAGGCAGGAGTGGCCAGACCAAGCCAGGCCCACGAGGACATGGTCCCAGTGTGCTCGTGCTTCGCGCATGCGCACACAAGAGCCCCCCCCCCCCAGATTTTAAAAGTCGACGCCTCTGCACGAAGCAATTTATGTACAAAAGGTTGTAATGCCCAGCCATTTCATGTTTTCCCCTGGGTCCTAGACTCAGAACTCTGAGCATAAGAATTCTGTGGTGAATGTCAATAAATCAAAAGTAGGTTTGCAGCTTACAGACACACACCTGAACACCATACTCAGGATTGCAACAGCACAGACATTTTGATGCAATAATTCAGAGCAAGAGTTGTCAAGTTATCAGATACTGTTAAATAGACAAAATATTGCAAGAGTGCTAGTGTTTTAAGCATGTTTTGTTTAAAGTTTTAAAAATCTTTTATTGTAGTTGTCTGTGTCCTTTATAAAGTTCATATCTCCGCTACCTGGCATTACATTTTATGACACACATGGCCCGGCCCAACAAGGTCTCATTTCTGTCAGATCCAGCCCTCGTACCAAATGAGTTGGACACCCCTGCTATAATGCATGATTGGCAGCCCAGCACTGGTCAACCTCTGCCTGTGAGCTTGAGTCACTACAGGATCGGGGCTAACAGCCCTGCAGGCTTCTCAGCCACTGATGACTTGCACCTGTCCCTGGATGACTCAGTAGGTTGGGGACTTGCACCTGTCCCTGGATGACTTCTGATAAAAGCAGCCAGGAAAGGGTAAGCCAGCATGGAAGCAACTTGTCCACAACCCTTGTGTTCCTGCCGTCATTCAGTGTGTTTGACTTCCTGGACTGTAACCTGGCATGTGTCTTGGATTTGCTGTACTGGTTTTAACACAAAGATACCTGTGCTTTGACCCTTGGACTGTGTTTTGACTATGCACTTTGTCTCTCCCTTGGTTACGAACCATGGGGGGGGGGGAGGATAACCACAGGAGATCATAATTACTGATCTTTCATATCATGTCTTGTTTTGTTCTTTGTTCTTTTTCAACAGTTGTTTCACCATTGAATAGAGTAGCATTAGGACATCTGCCCACTATTGAAGGTATTTAAGGTCCTCATTAGACCTGACAATTCACATTCCCTGTAGCCACAAATTAGGTGTACAGGCCTCATTTTTAAGGCACTGCAAGGACTTAGTCCTACAAGGTGGAGGGAGGAGGAACTTCTACCTCCCCCCCATGCCATTTTCCAGAGCCAAAACAGCTTGGGAGTATTATTTGACCCACTAGGGGCCTGCCCGTGTTCTGAATGCAGCATAAAGAGCTCCAAAATGGGGCAAATATCACCCCAAGGCTGTTTCAGTGGTGGTGGGGGGGTTAAGGGGAGGCAGAAGCCCCCTCCCATGGTCCCAAGCTGAATCTAGCCCTTGTAATGCTTTCTAAATGAGTTCCCCTTGGGAACCTGGACTTGACTTGCTAAAAATTGTCAAATCTAGTTGAAGTTCCACACATGCCCAAGAATTCACTTTCAATCTACTTTTGATGCATTTTGCAGCTGTATTCTACTGTGTGAAAAAGCAAAATCCGCTTGCAAACAATTGCTAAAGTGGATTGAAAGTGGATTATTCAACATGCTTAAAACCAGGGTCTATGAAAGGGTTCTAAATTAACTCAAAATATGTTGTATTCACTCAAATCTCTTTGTCTGCAGACACAAAGGTGATGCCTCCTCACCTCTTCTCAATCACCTCCTACTCCAGTGAAGTAGAGGAATGGCAGGTTTGCTTTGGGGAAGAGATGTTTAGCAGAAGGAGCAAGAGGGCACGAGGAAGAACTTTGGTGGGCTGAAGACCCTGCCTTAAATGATCCAGCAAGCTGAGCTAAGATGCCAAGAGCAACAGAGGAAGGGGTTTTTAAAATTTTTTTAAAGCCCCTATATTCTGCCAGAGGCAGCTTGCAATAATAAAAATGAGAACAGTTCCCAAAGCCATAAACCACACTATCACATAAACCTAATAGCTCAAATAAAATTAGTTTGGAGGAAGCAGAAATAAAACAACAAAATGAGATAAAATTAGAATTAATTAATAGCTTGAGGGCTTAAACATCCATTGGTGACTAAAAGATGGCAAACTCAGTGACAGGGAAATGTCAGTGAAGAAGAAATTCACTCTGATGAGGAGCTCAAGTGGATCGTTGGATGTTATTTGTCAAGCTTACACTATGAGGCTGGCATTCACCAAGCTCTGCTGCTGAGACCAGTAATCAGGAGGCTGAAGTTGGTTCCCAGTTCCTTATTTGTGAATTGAAGCACAAATATTGAGGGCAGTATAAAAGCTCTGCACCCCAAAATGAAGTTTGGACCACCATAAATCATACAGCCCAACTTCAGCCTCTCCAGTAATCACTACTGGTGCATGGTCAGAAGTTTAAGTAGTATATGGAACCTGTCTCTTAAGTTCTAAGTGTAACTCACTCTGTTCACAGGAATGGGTGTGTCTTCTGACTTCTGGAATATACTACTTAGACCTGGATTGTTGTTAGTTAGGACTCCAGCCCTTGTTAAGTCTAAGTTGTTCCCTACTTTGCTGTTCTGCACATAAAAGAAGGTTCAGAAGACATCCTGCCTGCTATGTGTCTGGCCTTTACCCAGCTCCACAGTGAGTACATTTTGCAGAGGAGCCTAACATTGCAATTTAAAACTTTAACTTTACTTTGCCTCAATGAAACAGGATTTGTGTGTGAATGTTAAACGTAATGGTTAAACGTAATGGTAGCTGGAGCTACCCTTGCTTGTTTTACAAGGGGATCTGTCCTAGGGATGCCAGTCCCCAGGTGGGGGTGGGAGATCCCCCGATTTCACTGGCTCCTGCCTGCCACGGCCGGCTGTCCTGGTGGGGGAAGCCCCACCCCTAAGAACAACCACTGGTGGCCACCCCTCTCTGTCCTCTCCTGCAAGATTTAAAGGGCCCTCCAGCTGATTGGCTGAAGCACATGGCCTACCAACCAGCTGGAGGGCTCTTTAGAATTTGCAGGAGAGAAGGGAGAGGGGCAGCCCCCAGTTGCACACCTGAAATGCAAGCAGCAAATTCATTGTTTGCAGTTCAGGCTGCCTTCCCAATGTGATGATGTAACTTCTGCATGACATCATGTTGGGGATGTCCCCTCCTCTTCCAAGGATGCCCCCCAAAGTCCCCTGCTGGTGAGTGAACAGGACTTGGCAACCCTAATCTGTCCTTTTAAGTACAGAGTATTAATTGGGGAATAAGGTTGCCTGCTTCAGGTTGGAAAATGCCTGGAAATTTGGTGGGGAGGGATGGAGCCTAGAGAGGGTGGGATTTGGGAAGGTGAGGGACCTCAGCAGGGTATAATGCCACAGAGTTCACCTTTCAAAGCAGCCATTTTCTTCAGGTGAACTGGTTTCTATGGCCTGTAGATCCAGCCATCACCTTGGCAACCCTAACAGGGCATAATTTCATAGGTGACATACAGTGAAGAAAAGGAAGCACTGTCCAGTTGCCTGAGAGACACAGTTCTTTTACCTTGCTACAGGCCCCAGTGAGAGTGTGCGAGAGAGCAAATGCAAGCGACTTTAGAACCCTTAATCAAAAGAGGCCTTTTAAAAGAGCATTCACAGGTGCCAACTGCAATTAAGCATCTCCTCTCTCCTTATTATATAAAAGAGTTTCTGTGTGACTCTTTCCTCAATGTTCCACACACTCCCACAGCCTTTGGCTCCCTGCGCTGTCACTCAGAAGCTGTCCCTATCCACTGGCTCTGAGTGCTTGCGTGCCATTGGCTGGGTGCTGGGTCTGCTCCTCTTCCCCACCATCTCCTTCAGCCACTGTGCCCTGTCAGAATTTCTGGCAAATGGCTTTTTCTCTTGACAAAGATGCTTCTCCTGCTTGCCTTCTGTGTGGGACTAACTATTCCCTCAGTGGCTGTTGGTAGGTGCAATGAAATGGCAGTTACCTGTGTTAGTAAGATGGCTGCTGTCTGTCATTGTTTGTTTAAAATATTCCCCCCATAAGGTTCAATTGAGCTATAGTTCCAGAGAGGGGCCTGCAGAGGTATCACTCACTGGGTTGAATGGGCCAGCCTACAGTTCCCAGCTGCCCCAAGGCCAAAAGGTGTGGGGAAAAGAGGGACCCTCCCAAGGGGCGGAGTGCCATCAATATAGACTCCAGCCCATCCATTCGTCCTACAGGAGGTTAGGAAAGGCTCCTGCTGCCTGTGCTGACCCAGGCTCCATGCCAGAGACATGGGGGGGAACCCTGGGAGGCAGCAGAGATTCAGCCACTCCACAGTCGGCTGGTTTGGTGAATGAATGGAAGTTTCCCTGCTCTCTTGGGCAAGAGAGAGAGGCTGAAGCAGAGCCAGAGGCTGGTCCAAGGAGAGGTCCTATCCTGAGACCACAACCTCCAGAGGTAGAGACAGTATTGTGTGTGGGGAAAGAGGATTGTATTTAACCCCTGTTGATTTATGCCCTGTTGGTTCATAGTGTATGCTTACTCCTACACTTGTGCCTTATTCATTAAGTGTGTGTGTGCTCCATAATTGTGTAAATAAATAAATTATTTTATTTGGGCTAATAATCTGTGTTGTGCTCTGACCGCATAGTCTCCCCCGCTCTGCACAATACCAAAGGGAGGGCGTAGCCCCGGGAAGCAAGGAAAGGCTAGACCTTTGGGTTGTCAACTTTCCAGGGATCTCCCAAAGATTGGGGATTTCATCTCCAAATAAGGAAATTTGGCCACAGGGGTCTCACTGTCCCTCTAAAGGGCAGTGACGATTCAGTGAGTAGTGGAAGTGAACTTAAGGAGTGAGATACGCCCACGGGATGAGGGGGGAGGCGAACCACTGAGTTGTAAACTGGAGCCCGTTTTGCCACAGTAGGCAACCAAGCTTGGTTCAGACAAAGGAAAGAAACCCTTCGCAGGCCTTTGTGAGGAACTCCTTGGGGCCAGTCCTGACTAGGGTTGCCAGCTCCAGGTAGGGAGATTCGTGGAGATTTTCTGGTAGAGTCTTTGGAAGCCAGGGTTTGGGGAGGGGAGAGAACTCAGCTGAAAAGAATGCCATAAAGCCCACCTTCCAAGGCAGTTATTTTCTCCGGACAGGAGAGATCTGTTGTCTGGAGTTCAGTTGTGATACCTGGTGATCATCAGGCTTCAGATCAGGGTCTTGCTGTAGAAGCTGAGTGGGTGATTTTGGACCAGTCACAGACTTTCAGCCTAACCTACCTCACAGGGTTGTTGTGCAAGTCAAAAGGGGGAGAGGAAAATGATGTAGGCTGCTTTGGTCCCCACTGCAGAGAAAGACTACTTTTCCTCCTGGGGAATTTATTTATTTATTTAAATTTTTCTCCTGCCCTCCCAGCCAAGGAAACCATTGTTGCCAATCTCCAGGTGAGGGCTGGAGATCACTCAGAATTACAGCTGATCTCCAAGAGGGAGGACAGAAGTCAGCGGCAGTCAGAGGGGCAGATAACAGTAGGTTGATGGTTATCTGGGAAGGAGATGGGGTTGCCAACTCCGGGTTGGAAAATTCCTGGGGATTTGAGGGGTGACGCCTGGAGAGGCTGGGGTTTGAGGAGGGATTGGACCTCAGAAAGGTACAATGCCATAGACACCACCCTCCAAACCAGCCATTTCCTCCTGGGTAACAATTGTTGCCAATCTCCAGGTGAGGGCTGGAGATCACTAAAAATCACAACTGCTCTTTAGGTAGCATAGATCAGTTCCTCTGGAGAAAATGGTGGACTCTGTGTCATTATACCCTGCTGAGGTCGCCACAGCAAATTGACGCTGAATGCCCAAGACCGGGGCACCCTCCCAGAGCCTCTTTCTAGAGCCCATTGTATTTATTTTCAAAACGGGCCTTATTCCTAGTCAGCTATATTTCTGAAGCCAGACGACTCTTTCTGTTGCTGACCTTCACATTAGGTCTGACTATTTCCTTTAGACCCCTTAGTTGACCACAGAGCAGGTGCTAGCATCAGACCAGAACCTGTGGCAGGGGAATTAAGCAGGGCCTTGTGGCAGGTGAAATGGAAAACATGAGAGGGGTTGTGGCTTCCCACCTCCACTACAGCCTAAAAACTGTATGTAGATTTTCATGTGCAGATTTCTTTGCATTTTTTGAAATGACATATATGAAGGTACGTAAATTCACACAAGAAGAAAAAGAATGAAGTGAAAACAGGAAACATTCACTGCACTATTTTGCGAAAGGTCTAATTGGCCAGTTAGGGATGATAAATAAAACCACAAAAAATAAATGTTAGAAAACCATTTTCCCCCCCTTTTCGTGGCTGAGCATCTAGCCAGATCTTACCAGATCGTGGAAGCTAAGCAAGGCAGGCCCTGGTTAGTGTGTAGATGAGGGACCACCAAGGAAGTCCAGGGTTTCCATGCAGAGGCAGGCAACCTCTGTTTGTCTCTTGCCTTGAAAACCCCTAAGGTGTTGCCATTGGTTGGCTGTGACTTGACAGCACTTCCCACCCTTCTCATTTCCCTCCTCTATAATCCTACTAGAATTTCTTTCATGTTTCAACGGTTCCGACCATGCAAAGTTTCTGGTGCCATTCAACATCGCCTTGAAGTCTGATTCACACATACACACATATTATCCCAGTGGCTCTAAGCTGAATATATGAATTGCTTCTGTTGAACAGTTAATATAATTTAGGCCTCATTATAACCAGAAGGAATGTTGTACTTTTAATCTAATATATTTTAGACCAAACTTTTACCTATGTTAGGAAAATACATTGCCTGACTTGTATTCATACTGTTAACTGTGGAGTTAGGAAGATCACGGTTGCAGTGAAGAACTGGTGTGGAATAATAGTAAAGCGCTAGACCAGGGGTGGCCAACCTTGCTTAACGTAAGAGCCACATAGAATAAACGTCAGATGTCTGAGAGCTGCAAGACAGGAACAAATATCACACACACGTTTTTATTTTTTAAAATATGCAAATGTGCTTTTTATTAACGTTAAATGGGACTGCCAAAAATAAAAACAAACGAGGAAAACCGGTTATTGATAATGATATTACTTGTTTGCTAATGATATTGAGAGAGAGAGAGAAAAAGAGAGAGATGGAAAGAAAGAATTAAAGAAGTGGAAAGAAAGAGAGAGAGAGAAACTAGGAAAGCAAATAGGTGGGAGGGAGGAGGGAAGGAAGGAAGGGATAAAGAGAGAAAAAGCAAGCCTCCCCTTTGCTTCCCCAGCCGCCCTGCCAGGAGCCGCACAATATGTGTGAAAGAGCCGCATGTGGCTCCCGAGCCACAGGTTGGCCACCCCTGCGCTAGACTATCACTCAGTCATGGAGCTGACTAGTTGGCCCTTGGCTTGTTGGATGCCAGCCTCCAGGTAGGACCTGAGGATCCCAGAACAGAGAGATCAGCTCCCCTGGAGAAAAATGGATGTTTTAAAGGGTGGACTCAATAGCACTGTACCCCACTGAGGTCTCTGTCTCCAAATCTCCAGGAGTTTCCCGACCCGCACCTGGCAACCGTTAGTCCCCCCTCCCCTCCTAGTCACTGGCCTTCAGTCTAACCTCCCTCACATGGTGGTTCTCGAGACAAAATGCAGAGGAAAGAGAACCATGTACTTCACTCCTTGGAGAAAAGGTGGGATAAAATTGTCTTCATAGAGATATGTGCCCACGTGTGTGTGTGCGCGCGCGCGTGTAGTAATATAACAGTATTGTGTTGACTTTGTACCAGTGTGCAAGTCCTTGGTAGATTTTACACCGCAGACAAGGGAGGAGATTTTATTCATCTGACTGCTGCCATTCCACCCTTGGAGCCCGCGTCCTTTCAGAGGCAAGGTCAGCACTGAATTGCTATGCAGTCCCTTCCACCCGACGTAGCCGCTGTTGTTCCGTCTGGGATTATTTGTGCCTTTCCACAGCGGCAGGCTGCGCGGCAATTCAAGTCCCGCGGCAGCTGTTAAAGGACAAGGTGGCAACCCTCCTTCACCGACCTCCGTTTCCGCTCTTCACACATCAGACGGGGCGGGAGAGAGGGGCAGATCATGCAGATTCGAGTGCTGGGAAAGCTGCGTCCTGTCGGCGTCTCCTTCCCCTCCTGCCGGCGATCCAGCCGTATTGACACAACTCTCGCTCTGGGAGGTTACCTCCCCCTGCCTGCTCTTCCTGCAGGGAACCGCCAGCCGCGGCACTCGGCCTCGCCGCAGACAAAGCGGTAATCACAGCCGCGCAGCCCTCCTCCGCTGCTGGGCTGAACAGAGGCAGCGATTTCCCGCTTTGATTAGGGCCCCGCTGCCTAGCAGCGCCGGCTGTTCACACACAGCGGGAGGCAAAACATTACCCAGCGGGGTGTCCTCCTGCCTCTCCCCCGGCAGAGACAAAGGAAAGCGGCTAGGGGACGGCATAAAAGGGGACACACAGGGAGGGAGGGAAGCTCGAGGAAGGGGACGGTGGGGGAAAGAGAGCCCTGCCCTTTTGAAAAAACCGACCCACACAAAGAAAAGTGGGAAGGGAATTAGCGCTTGAGGAAAGAACGCCAGCCTATTTCTCCTGAAAGCAGCTGTATGGAGGGGCTTGAGCAGGGTGAACGAGAACGAGGGCTCACTGTGGTCTCTCCTGTGTGCGTGAAAAGTGAGCAGGGTCAGGGCTTCCTGAGGTTACTCAGAGGGAAACGCGTTTCTTCTGTAGCGCTCTTATAGCTCCCCCTTCTCCACTTCTTAAAATGATCAGGGCCAGATTCGTCATGAAGCAGTGGCCTTAAGGGTCTCATTATTCTGGGTATTCTCTTCCCACTATCCTCAGAAGTGCTCAGCTCTTATTTATTAAAACATTTACATCCCACTTTTCCTCATGGTTCAAGGTGGCTTATCCTTCTGCTACCATTTCTTGAGACCTGCAGTCTTAGCTGCAAAAGCTGGTTTCAAATCAGTGGATAAAATTCTGCCCTGCTTCACAGAATCTCCCCCAGCCTTAACTGTAGTTCTTTAGCCTGCCCTTCCAAACAGATTTCGTATGGTGCCTGAAGTTTCTCGGCAACTTCTTTAGTCCTGGTTTTCCTTTCTAGGCTGACTGTTGCTCAGCCACCAAACCTTGTGTTCATCCTTTCCTTCTTTCCGGACCACAGTGACCTCTGTCCCCCTTTCCTAAGCCACCCTGTTTCAAGGACCATGTATGTCAGGAGAGCAATTTGCGGGACACTATGATATAAGCCAGGGGTGGGCAATTGTTTTGGCTCGGGGGCCACTTTGTGGGAGCGGAGGTTAGCGGAGGGCCGCACCTTTTAAAATAATTGCATTCATTAGTTAACTTTGCATTTCAGAAAAGGTATAAATTCTATCATAAAAATCAATACATATAAATTTAATAAAATAGTGGTAGTTTTATTCAATTTATTTATTGTGCTAATTTCATATCGTCTATAACTGCAAGCACATTTAATTTTAGAATCAGTTTAATGAGACAAATGTACCCTATCACACTTTTCTACAATTTTTTTGAAATCAGGAGTGAGATTGCTTGTTGAGATTCTCATCACAGCCTGCAGGTTAATGTCTGTCAAAAAGCATCTATATTTACTCTTGTTGATCTTCATGCAAGAAAAACTTTGCTCACAAATATATGTAGACCCAAATATAGAGAACATTTTCCCAGCAAATTTCTTCATACATGGAAATGTTTTCAGCAGACAAAGATTTGTAAAAGTCAACTAATGTCACAGCATTAAACATTTCTTTCACAGTGTGATCTGACTGCATGTCAATAAGTTCAAGCTGCAGCTCCTCAGGTGATGCATCAATATCAGCAGTGATGGGATAAGAGAGCAAATTGAATTTAGGCTCAGTTTTCTTGAAGTCCTGAAATCTTCTTGGCGGGCTGCAAAAAACTCTGTGGCGGGCCGCATGTGGCCCCCGGGCCGCAATTTGCCCACCCCTGGTAAGCCATCGCAGACTTGAATTGTTTCCATTTGGGTCGTGAAGTTCTAGCTCTTTAGCATTCTCCAGGGTGCACCACGAAGAGGCGAGCCAGAATTGTAATTCTGCCTTAAAGAAATAAATTAAACTTGAATTGTGGTGTCAGGTTTCCCCCAAGAAAACTACAGATACAAACAAGAAAGGGGGGGCGGGGACAACAAAGACTTTGGGGGCATAATGGAATGGCCCACAATGGATACATTGACAAATGGACGAACAAGAAGAGGGGAAGAGCCTGTGTGGGCTTAACACCAACAGGGCTTCCCTCTTGGAAAACTGTTTACATATGTATGTGCTGTCAAGTCACAACCAGCTTATGGCGACTCCAGCACAGGTGGAGGCTTTCAAGGCAAGTAAAGAGGGAGAAATGGTTTGCCATTGCCTAGCTCTGCAGAGCCTTCTTTAGCCTCCCATCCAAGATACTGGCCCCGCTAAGCTTCTGAGATCTGACAAGATTGGGACTGAGATCCTGCCTTCTCTCCTCAGGAAAGCTTTTTGCCTAAATGTGATCATTCGGGCAGTTTTCAGTTCTCTACTGACCTGAAAGATCGTTTAAATTAAAATATGCACTACTTTAAAAAGTAGTTACAACAGTTCTTTTTGGTAAGAAATTGCAGGGATTTGTTATTACAATGTATTTCTCTTCCACCGGGGAGCCTTTTTAGACTTTCCCTGTGTTTCACTCAATAACTGCACTTTTTGAACTCAAGAGATCAAGGTGTTTTCTCAACACAGCGGTAAAAGGGGGGTATACAGCACATCTGGGCAACCTTCAAACAGCACTATTTTATCTTTGAGAAAATGCACCCCCCTCGACCCTCCAACTAGCATAATTGCTAACAACAGACAGTCCAAGCTTCTTCATGTCCCACCAGGCCTTTAGTAACTAATGGATCTCTCTCAGCTAAAGGTTCCAGCAGATACACTACACTTGTCAATAACTGGCTTCAATTAGAAAAGACTGGATTTCTACCCCGCCCTTCACTACCCGAAGGGGTCTCAGAGCAGTTTACAATCCCTTCCCCTTCCCCTCCCTACAACAGACACCCTATGATGCAGGTGGGGCTGAGACAGCTCTCTCGAGAAGTGCCCTTGAGAGAACAGCTCTGAAAGAACTTATGACTGACCCAAGGTCAGATGCAGAAGTACTGGGTGATTACAGCTAAGATTGGTTTAGGGCAGTTGGTAACATCTGTGAATGGCAGTAAATTAGCATACAAATACAAGAATACAGTTTAAGATTGGAATAACACATTAGTTAAAGTTATAGTTGTGACAGCCTCTAATCTGGAGAACTGGTTTTGATTCCCCATTCCTCCACATGCAGCCAGCTGGGTGACCTTGAGCCACTCACAGTTCTCTCAGAGCTCTCTCAACCCCCACCTACCTCACAGGGTGTCTGTTGTGGGGAGAGGAAGGGAAGGCAATTGTAAGCTGCTTCGAGACTCCTTAAAGTAGAGAAAAGTGGGGGATAAAACCTTCTTATAATATTTATTGTGATTTTGTTTGAGGAGTACTGAATAATGTTGTGCTGAGTTTCCACAAAACATGGTTTATTTCAGAAGTGTCAAACTAATTTGTTATGAGGGCCGGATCTGACATAACTGTCACTGTGTCGGGCCAGGCCATGTGTACCATAAAACATAATGCCAGGTACTGGAGATATGAACTTTATAAAGGTCAGCAACTGGTAAGCTTCAGGAGGTTTACATTATACACTGTTTAGACTCTGAGGCTATAGGCATAAGCTTGTCTAAGATTATGTACAGTTCTTAATATAGTTCAGAATAATATAATTATTTTTATGTTGCCTCTTTGTTTTCTTAGAATAGATGAGATACCTGTGCCTTTCACATGTATAACATGTGGAAATTCAACTGCTTATTTTAACTGCCTTTTAAGAAGCCTTTTGAATTTATAGGGCCACCCTCCAACAAATTTGTGGCAACTTTATCCAGTTCTTTTTATTTTGACAGCTGCACATTCCTTTAGACTCTAATGTTTTCGACAAAGTTTTCATGGTGAACGATGAACTTTACACCAGTGAAAACTGCAAGAAATATTTTTTTAAAGGAAAAGTAGAAAGAGGGGTGGGCATTGATAAGAAGAAAAGGCTGCTTTTTTAAAGACAGGCTAATGCAAGACATGATGCATACAAAGTTTTAGAGATTATTTGCTTAAAATAATGGTAATGGTGTTGGAGCTGAGGGTACAGTGGAAAAGGAGTAAAGTCTTGTTATGTCCTGGACGCAATTCTGCAGACAACCAGGCTACGATTCTCTATGTGTACACTTGTATGATTCTTTGATGTGACCAAACATGTAATGGCGCCCGCTGTGGTCTGACCGCATGGCCTGGAAAAGGTACAAGCTTGAGGTAAAAGAACAATAGCACCCAGGCTCCTAAAGATCCACCTATCAGGGGCTTATGATATTCAAATGAACCAATGTAATCTCTGGTGGGAAGATTAACCTATCCCGCAGTGTGGGTGTGAACGGGGGCGAGGCTTTTCTGTGCATATAAACTGACCCCCGGGCCACCTCAGGTATGCTTGTTCCTGACCTACAATAAACTTGATCATGCTGAAACTCACTCCACTGGCCTCCAGACTCCAGACCTTTTCAAATCTATTATACAAAAGCTTCCAGTGTCATTCTGTTCATTTATAAAGGCTATGTCTATATGGAGTGGGTTATAATTGCACATATTCACCAGCAATGACATGTTAAGGTAAACAGACTGCACCAGAAAGCTAACACCTATGGCAATTTATCATTTTTAGTGCAGAAACTGTGTTCCAAAAGCTTTGCGGAAGGAAATAAAGGCACTTTGCGGATGCTGAGACCACCCACGCTACTTGGTAACCGATCTCGTCCCCGCACAATGGCCAAGCAGGGGTTAATTCTTATCTTCCTCGTCTGTAGCCCTTGAACATCTGGTAAATACCAAAAGGCTCTGCAAATGGGGGGGGGGGGGGGGAGGATCAGTTGACATTTTGAGTCCCAAACCGTGCTCTGAATGGCTGGCTCTGTGCATGACAAACTGCTGCGTCAGCCGCAGTATGAGAAAAGGGATCGTTCCCCCTTGCTTTCATCAGACACAAATATCCACTTTCGTTCTCCACGGCATCCCCACCCCCGTTCCTATAGCCTTGTAGCTCATCCCCCTCTTCCTTCCAGACACTCGCGTCCCCGGCACTGTCTAGCTGAGCGGTTGCCGGCTTGGATGTACTTTGATGCGCATCTCCATCTTGCTTGCAGACAGGAGGGACGTGTCGCTCCCGACGGTGGGCCGAATGGTCAAGGCTGGCTCTGAATGCTGGGGGTTATCATTCGCACGGAGACACCGAGACCCTCCCACAGCGCCGAGCCGCATGAGAGCCGTTCTCCAACTTCTGCCCGGGCACCTGCTGCAGTATCTCTGCCTGCCGGAGGATGGCGGCCGCGCTCACAGTAAACTGCTCCCGCGAGCGGGCGGAAGAGACCCATCAATGACAACAACCTCCCCGGACAGGATTGCAAGTTTTCTTTTCTTTCAGGGTTCCTGAATTGCAGGCTGAAATCCAACAAGTGAATCTGTTTCATTACTGTATTTCAGCTAAAATCCCGGAATAGGCTGCAAATATCCAGATTCCTATCAGAGGTAGGCAGCAAAGAAGATGATGTCAGCCAGGTGACCCTTCCCCTTCGATCCCGCAGCAGGGCAATCGCGTAGGCAGCATGGAATGATCCCGATGTAGAAATGCCATGATCCCATCCAGCTTGTTTCTTTGTTTCTGCCCGATGTAGCTGTAACCTCTGAAACCCATGTGCTAAGGCAGATTATAAACTGAACCCACAGGGAAAATTGCAGCTGATTGTTGACCTGTGCCCCGAAGGATGCAGCTGAAATGATCACCCTGTTACTTTCACTTACCGGACATCTCTGCTGACCTACGAGCCTGCCGCCCTGAGCTGCATTGTCTCTGTTAGTACAGAGTTGGGATGCGTTTGCTTTAAATGAAAACCACACAGCTCTTTCATTGGAATAGTTACATGGAGGGCTGCTTTTGCACAGTGATTTCCCCAGGTTAATGGTCATATCCTGTATGTTTATTGAACACACAAGGCATGAAATCAGCCCCTGGAGACCCACTGGGCTCATTGCAAGGTTTTCTTTTTTTAAAAAAAGTATATTCAGGCATAGAGAACACATAATGAGATATAGTGCGGAATGTCTTGCACACTGAATGCAGCTGTCTTTTGAATGCAAGTGCTGGGCTGGAGTGCTGTAGCACACCACACATTCCACTGAAGGGAAATTTAGGGCTTTTTTCTTTTTACTTCTTCCTGGGGCTGCCGTTCATTCCACTGTGGCTTTACAGGGGGGAAGGAAATGCCTGCATAGGCAAGAATGCCCACCTCCTCTTCCCATTCCATTGCATGATGGCAAATTGCACTGAGCAGCTTCCGAATGCTTGAAGAAGGCCGTGGGATTTTGCCCTTCTGCTTAGGACTTGGAAGGAAGAAGGATACCTTTGAAAAGGTATAAAAAGCTAACAGCATCAGACACAAGTTGATCTCAGATCCCAGCATATACCGCACAGCTTTAAAACCAGGATTTTATAGGCAGAAAAGCAAATTGATTATATCCCCCCTCCCCCAGGGAAAAACAGAATTAACATAGTCATCATATGATCTAGGTAATCTAGGCTAACCAGATCTTGTTAGATGCTGGAAGCTAAGCAGGGTCGGCTCTGGTTAGTAGTTGGATGAGAGACCACCAGGGAAGTCCAGGATCACTATGCAGAGGCAGGCGATGGCAAGACACCTCTGAACGTCTCTTGCCTTGAAGATGCCATAAATCAGCTGTGACTTGATGGTACTTTCCACCATACCATACAAATCACTCAGAAGTTTCTGTGGGTTACTTCATGTAGTCTTGAATCATTCAGGCTGTTAAGCAAGATGCTGAACTGTTTTAAACACCATGGCTATCACATCAAGCCTAAAAGATAGTAAGTACTTCAATTAATTCCATTCAATATCTGACACCACTCACTTATAGAAAGGCTGAAGGCCAACCCACAAAGAATGCAAATGTCATCGCTGCAGTGTCAAAATCTGGTCATGATGTACTGAATTCTAATCTGCATGGGATAAAAACTCTGATCCTCTTATACATGCTGAAAATGGATCTGGCTGTGAGACAGAGCAATCGGACAACAGCTTTTATGCGCAGCCTGCGGTAGCACTCTTGGAATGCACCAAGCACACAGGAATAATTTGTGGTCTTGCGAATCAATCCCCAAGAGTACTTTGAGTGTGTATAAACATCTAGTGGATGTTGGAGAGCTACACTTTCGTTGCTGAATACCGCCCCTCCCCCCCCCCCACACACACACACCTCGTTATAACCAAGGTGACCTTTTGGAGCACAAACTTCGTTTAGCGAGGAAACGATGAGGATTAGATCATAGCGTAAACCGGAAAGTGTTAGGAGCCTTTTGAGCAGGTCCGGGCTGTCATATGCCCTCAGCTAACACTAAAGTAACAAGGAAATCTAATTGTGCCGAATAGAAATGTACATCTTCATCGCCGATTATGACATGGAGGGAAATTACTGTAAGATTGGCATCATAATGGCCACTGCTGAAATGTGATGACACATCAGTGTGATGTACATCTCCATTAGGAATGATAAATCAAAGGTTATTCATTTGCGTTTGATTTATGCCTTGGAAATGTTACCATGGGAAATAAAAGTAAAATCTCTTCTTAGAGGCATGGAAAGCCCATGAGAGCCCTCTTCTGGTGGCGTGTGAGAATTATAGACCTTGCAATTTCCCTTTCCAGTTGCTAGATTTCCCTGATGTATTATAGTCTTTTCGTTGTTAATCTTTCTTCCTCCTGGCTCAGCTCACAACATATTTAATAATAATGCCACTTGTGCTAGGAGTGCTTGATACAGACAACCGTTTTCATATGGAATGAAACCTGGTGACTCTTTGCTGTGTCAGGCAACAACAACTGACATTTTTGGTTACCGCCCATGTGTTTGTGATCGGGCTAAATATGTTTTCATCCATGCACCCAATAAAATAACAGTGCACTGAAGTGTGACCTGAAAGATTGCAGAGAATCTTCATTACTGGTATGGGGCGTAGAGTTTGTAAATCCCCGGGGGGGGGGGGGGGCTCTCTCGTGCACGCATATGAAGCGTGCGCGCGCACGGGAGCATGTCCCCGCTGCTCCTCCTCCCCCCCCCGGCCCCAGGGAGACAGGCTTGGGGTGCAGGTGCGGCCGCGGCGGCAGCCAGCTGGCCGGCTGACTGCCGGCCGCGCGCATGAAGCGCGGGAGCATGTCCCCACCGCTCCTCTTCCCCCAAGGCCCCAGGGAGGCAGGCTCGGGGCGCAGGCTTGGTGGTGGCGGTGGCAGCAGCCAGCTGGCCAGCTGACTGCCGGCCGCGCGCGCGAAGTGCGGGAGCATGTCCCCGCTGCTCCTCCTCCCCCCCCAGCCCCAGGGAGGCAGGCTCGGGGCGCAGGCGCGGCGGCAGCGCCAGCTGGCCGGCTGACTGCCGGCCGCGTGTGCGAAGCACAGGAGCATGTCCCCGCCGCCTCTCTCCCCCCCCCCCGCCCCAGGGAGGCAGGAGGGCAGGCCGGGGGTGGGGGGAAGGAGAGGCGGCGACGGCCAGCTGGTCGGCTGACTGGCCACCGGCGGCGGGCGCTCCCTTTTGCTGGGGGTGGCTGAGCCCCCCACCCGGGAAATTTCGGGGGAGGCTTGAGCCCTCG
This sequence comes from Lepidodactylus listeri, assembly GCA_029233225.1. Lineage (NCBI taxonomy): Eukaryota > Metazoa > Chordata > Lepidosauria > Squamata > Gekkonidae > Lepidodactylus > Lepidodactylus listeri. Next base: position 29,964,032 of record JARCFY010000009.1, read on the forward strand.
AGCCCCCCCGTAGTTGACGCCCATGACTGGTAGATCTATTTATTTTCAATCAGTTCTGTTAACTGGGTGGGGGGGCAACTGGGGTTGTCAATGCCAGCATGGGAAATTCCTGGAGGACTGGGACAAAACCTGGGGAGAGTGGTTAAAGGAGGAAGGAGAGCTTAGTTGGGATGTGATTCCATAAAGTCTGCCCTCCAAAGCTGCCATTCCTCCAGGGGAATTGATCTCTGTAGTCTAGAGTTCAGCTACAATTTATTATCTATTTACTGAATTAGACTTTTAGGACACTCTCCCCTGAAAGACAAGGCTCAGGGCAGTGTGCAAAATGATAAAATTCCAATATGGAATAATTCCAAGTCCAGGAGAACTCCAGGCCCTACCTGGAGGATGGCAACTATCGGAGCAGCTGCAGTAAGGGGGCTTTGGGCTCATTGTCCTTGCCATGGGCCTCAAAAGTTCTTTGGTTGGCCTCATGGGATATAGATGCTCAACTAGATGGATCATTGATCGGATCTAGCAAGGCTCTTCTTAACCGAAGGAATATGCCTGAAATAACACTTGGCAAAACTGAAAATCATGGAAGAAAAATATTCAAAATGTGATCTCTGTAATCACTATCCAAACTGGCTTCTGGCATCTAATCCTAATAAGAGTAATCAATCAGTGGCTTAGCTATAATGTTTGGAGATGAGTCAGATCATATGTTACCTAAACAGCACGACTTCGAGTTTTACATGCTTGTTTTTTTGACAGCTAGTCACAGCTTTGGACTTGGAAGATCAGGGCTCGATTTCAGCAGGAACACGCAGGAACGCCGTTCTGGCTGGCCTCCGAGCCTGCCCCGCCCCCTCCCTGCCCTGCCTGAGCTTTTTACACTTAAAGGGAAAGTTCCTGCAGAGAGCCAGCAGGAATAAGCTCCACTGGGTCCTTTCCCTTTAAGAGCAAAAAAAGCCAGCAGGAGAAAGCCCTGCCCAGAGATTAAGCACAGGGGCTAGGCTTTCTGCATTTGGCTTGCCGACGTTGCGTGGCTTTTCCTGCTCCAGTAAGTTCTCTGCTCTCTTTTCCCTCTCTCTCTCTCTCTGCCCCCCCCACCTTTCTTTCTGTCTTTCTCTCTCTGGCCCACCTTTCTTTATTCCTTTATCTTTCTCTCTCTCCCTCCCCCCTTCCTTTCTCTCTCCTCCACCTACCTACCTTCTTTCCTTCCTTTCTCTGTCTGTCTAACTTCCTTCCTTTTCCTTCCTTTCTCTCTCTCCCCTCACCAACCTCTTCCTTCCTTCCTTCCTTCCTTCCTTCCTTCCTTCCTTCCTTCCTTCCTTCCTTCCTTCCTTCCTTCCTTCCTTCCTTCCTTCCTTCCTTCCTTCCTTCCTTCCTCTGTCTGTCAACCTTCCTTCCTTCCTTCCTTCCTTCCTTCCTTCCTCTCTCTCTCCCCCCACCTACCTCTTCCTTCCTTCCTTCCTTCCTTCCTTCCTTCCTTCCTTCCTTCCGTTCTTTCTGTTTTTATTAAAAAAATTGAAAAGGGGGGGATGTAAAAAAGCAGAGAGCCCAGGAAATGCTGGTTTTGACAATATCTTTATTTTTTGAGAATCTCTTTAGTTTTCTCATGGCATCTTCTGCTTAAGAAAAGTAACTTTGAAGCCTGAGTTCATTGTTGTGTCTTGTTGGGAATGGCTTGCAAATATATGTGTGTTTAAAGTCTGTATTAAAGTGGTTTGGTGCTTACTGCCATGTAAGAGAAAACATCTGAAAAAGTAGCTTCATTGTTGTGTGTGTTGTCAGAACACTTGACTGTTAGGGGGCACTTTGGGGGACATCTGCAGAGAAACAGAGTTGTAACTAAAAATGAGCATGGTCAGCTGCACTTTGGAGATTGCCTGTTTTGTGACATTTAAAAAAATGGGCAGAGTTTCTGAAGATGATGAGTGTCCCTCTTCTCCTGCCAATGGATTGACATCTGCCTTTAATGGGCCAGCAAAGTTGATGTTCTTAAACCTCTTAATAAGAGAGATTTCCACTTCTGAGGAGTTCCATTGATTGGTGATCTTGTGATGGTAGTGATACTTTTATGTGGTAAAGGCCACTTGTTCACAGGATAATTTTACCTGTGGGACAGACTCTGCATGGTAACCACTCCACTGGTACATAATTGCTTGTAAAAAGTATTATAGTGTAATAATTCATGTGGGTAGCCGTGTTGGTCTGAAGCAGCAGAACAAAGTTGGAGTCCAAAGTTTCATCCAAGGTATAAGCTTTTGTGTGCATGCACACGTCTTCCATCTGAAGAAGTGTGGGTGGCACATGAAATCTTATACCTTGAATAAAATTTTGTACCTTGAATAAAATAGTCCACAAACTACTCCCATCCAGTGCATCCACAAACCTAGAAGAAGAAGGGATTGGATTTATACCCCGCCCTTCACTACCCAAGGGAGTCTCAGAGCGTCTTTCAAACTCCTTTCCCTTCCCCTCCCCACAACAGACACCCTGTGAGGTAGGTGGGGCTGAGAGAGCTCTGAGACAACAGCTGGTACAGAGCTATGGCTTGCCCAAGGTCATCCAGCAGGTGCAAGGGGGGGAGTGGGGAATCAAACCCAGTTCTCCCAGAATAGAGTCCACGCATTTAACCACTACACCAAACTGGCTCCTAGCGTTGTTCTGCCAGTGAACTAGGGTTGCCAACTCCAGGTTGAGGAAATCCCTGGAGATTTGGGAGTGGAGGGTGCGGTTTAGGGGAAGGAGGGACCTAAGCAAGGCATAATGCCATGGACTCTACTTTCCAAAGCAGCCATTGATCTGATCTCTGTAGTTTGGAGCTCAGTTGTAATTCCAGGAGATCTCCAGACCCCACCTGTAGGTTGGCAACCCTAAAAAATCATATTCAGCATACTAGTTCTGCAGGAAGGCAATCTGATTTCCATGGGAACCTAACCCTTAGGAATTGATTCCAATCCAGTGTGGGAATAATTGTTGGACATAATATATTGGTTCAGGCAAGGTTTTGTATAGATGGGACAGAAAATAATGTTTTTATTGGTTTTGTCAAAACTGTTTTGACAACTAGGTAAACAGAATAAGAAGCAAAAGGTGGATGTGGCTGGATGACCACACTTCTGGGAACACTGGGTGTGGCCTAATATGTTAATGAGCTGTGCTGTCAGGGGTGTGGCCTAATATGCTAATGAGTTCCTGCTGGGCTTTTTCTACAAGAAGAGCCCTGTGGAAGATAATATCAAAGGGAAGGACAATCTTGGTCTTTTTCACACTAGTGCATTCAATAAAGCTGGTGTGGTAAGTTGCAGAGAAAAAACAATCACATTGCTCAGATATTTTATGAACCACCTTGCCCCCCAAGGAGGGTGAGAGATTGCTCTAGGAGCAACACAATGCATGATAACCTTTGACTTTAAAAAGCACAATGCCTTCAGTCCTCAAGATAAGTGAGATGCAGTCAGCTCCAACATGGTGAGAGCCAGTTTGGTGTAGTGGTTTGGAGTACGGACTCTAATCTGGGAGAACCAGGTTTGATTCCCCACTCCTCCACATGCAGCTGCTGGTGTGACCTTGGGTCAGTCACAAGTTATTTCAGAGTTGTTCTCTCAAGAGCTCTCTCAGCCCCGCCTACCTCACAGGGTGTCCATTGTGGGGTGGGGAAGGGAAAGGAGTTTGTAAGCCGCTTTGAGACTCCCTTGGGTAGTGAAGGGCGGGGTAGAAATCCAATCTCTTCTTCTTTTCAGTATGAAAGTTCAGTTAATGGTAGTGAAGATTCGTAATGCTGAGAGATAAATAAAACTTCAGGAAAGAAGACAAAACCACCATCCTTGGGTATCTTATTGCTCATTGTGAGTGCAGATTTGAAGGGATCATGCAAGCCATGGGCAGTTTTCATTAGCCTAACTTGAATGTAGCATGGGAAGAAAAGAGGTAGAGATAAAAATGGATCCCAGTGGGGTAGATGGTGAGATGTACAGAACTGAGGATCAAGCCATGTGACCCTGGCAGCCTGTGGGCAGCCTCGGCTTTTAATCAGACTCTGCAGACTCTTAGCCGTGCTGACATGAACTGAGCAGGCAATGTGCGTGCCGATGCCCGGAGTCCAAGAAAGCATGAATTGGCTTTTGATGCTTGACTGCAACTAAAAGCCAATCTGCACCGTCTCCAGCTCTCAGCAGCATTGCTTGAAGACAGCGTGAGCTGTCTTTAAAAAACACGACTGCCGTGGGCTGCAGACATTGAATGGATTGGCCTTGGGGCCTGGCAAATGCTACCTGAGTAGCTGAAAGAGTGATTCAGTTCAGTAACTTATTTCCCTATGTTTTGGTCAGGGTGGGACATAGTACTATGAGGAATTTGTGCATGTGTTCCAGAGAGTTCAAGGGCTTTGCCTGCTTGTGTGGTGTCCCAGTGATGGGACTCTGGAGGCCCCCCCTCACCCTCCCTCCACGTCCCGAACAGCCACCAGAACCCCCGCCCCTCAAGACGTGCTGCCCATGAAAAAGAAGCAAGAGTGGGAGGCCAGAGAGGTTGGCAACACGGGGCAGGGCCTGAGCCACTGAGTGCCACTGATGGCAGCAAGGCAGGCGCCGGAGTGTGAACCGCATCAGGCCTCTGGCTCAACGCAAGGGGCCACCCACACCTCAGAAGTGGCTGGCTCTTCCCTGGTGGAGCACAGAGCAATGGGGCTGACGAGGAAACAGTTGTTCGGCGCAACGCTGGACCCCACCCCAAGGGAGATGCTCGGCGTCTCAGGCTAAGTAGAGGGGCAGGGCAGCCAGTAGGAGGGCTCAGTGAGTAGGGGTTGGAAGGGTGGAGGGATAAAAGGGTGGTTGTGAGGACAAGTTGAGGACTGCCCTGCAGCTGCCAGAAGGCCACCCCCAGAGAGAGTGATGGCCTGGAGCCCAGGAGGAGCACGAGGGATGGGAGTGGTGAAGTAACCCCCTCCCCCGCTCGAAAGACTGAGACCCTAGCTACCTGGGTAGGGGGGAAGAGGACTGGCATTAAGGTGGCCGAAGGGGCATTGGCCTCAAACTCCAGCGGGGACGAGGAGGGGTCCGATGGGTTCTGTGATGTTGAAAATGAAATATTTGTTTAAAATAGTCTCTAATGCAAGTCACATCTTTGCATCTCTTGTGGGAGATCTTCACCCCCCTTGGGAAAGGGCTGTGGCTCAGTGGTAGAATGCTTGCTTTATATGCCCAAGGTTCCAGGTTCAATCCCTACAGTTCTTTGGACCTCAAGAGGCAGGGCTGAAAAAGACTCCTAATTACCATTTGCCTTCAGTGGCTGCTGAACAGCTTTGCAGCTGTGCAAATAGGCATGGCGGTTGAGTTTCATTTCCTTGCAGCTGCACAGCAGGCAAAATAGGGGAAGGGGGCATGGCCCTTCCCAGGACTGTTTGGCCCTTGATGGAGGAATCATCAGGGCCAGGCTTGGCAGCAACCCTCAGATGACTTGCTACTATCCAACCTGCATGACTCACCCAGACATGGCTTCTTGCTATTAATTTATTTATGAATAAATAAATAATAACTATAGCTGAAAATGGGAGGGCAGATAAAATGGTTGGTTTGTGGGTGGGAAGAAGAAAAAGAAACAGTGTTCCAGGAAAAATTGGCTCCCTGTTCACAACCAGCAAATTGGCTGTGATACCAGTGGGTATCAAGCAGCCCTCACTGGAACAGATAAAAGAAAGCACTTCTTCACACCGTTCATATTTAACATGTGAAATTTATAGCTCCAAAACTTGATGGTCGCTAGCTTAGATGGCTTTAAAAGGTACCTAGTCAAGTGTATGTAGGATTGATATACCCATGGCTGTTAGCTAAATGGTGGTTCAGTGGAATGCCTGTGCTTTAGACATGATGCCTCTGAGCATCACTTGCTAGGGAGCTATAACAGGAGAATGCTGTTGCCTTCATGCGGTGCTAGTGAGCTCTCAGAGTCAACTGGTTGATCACTGTGAGAAACCAGACTAGATGGGCAGTGGAGCCGTTCTTTTGTGTGTCTTATATGAAGAGAAATTTATTACTGTAACAATGCAAATGGGGAGGGGGGAGGAAACAAACCCAACAGCACACACCCTTGGAGAGATTTTATTTCATTCTCCCATCCCTCTGCAAGGCTGTTCAAATCCTGCACTCCTGTGAGTCTACACAGAATCCTACTCAGGTCTGTTCAATGGGGCTTACTCCCTGGAAAGCATTCTTAGGATTGCACAGTATGACCATTCAAACACATTCAGTTAGAAAAGGTGTGAGGAATGCTGTGAGCCTTAGAACAGTGTGGGGAGGACACACCATCCTGCATGCACTGGTATGCAAAGCAGTGTGCTGTTTGCCAGTGCAAGGAGCCACACAAGGAGGCAATGTTGGATTAATATTAAATGTGACATGCCTTTGCATTAATACTTAATGTGTTTGTTTCCTGGTAATCACATTATCATTTTCTAAATTAATTCATTTTTTTTTAAATGCATCTATATAATTGACTTTAAAGTTTAGAACACAATTTGCAACATTTATATTCTTATCAAAGGACTAAACAATTACTTCCAATATATGGTTGATTTGTGAGATTGAATTATTGGCAAGGAGAAGGTAGCCTATGTTCGGATTACATTCAAGCCTCAGAGCTTTAATTTACCTGAAAGGTATTTGTGCTACTTTTGTCATTAACTGTATTGAAATTCTTGTTGATTACACAAACTCAAGACCTTTTGAGACAAGAGAAAAACTCTTGCAAAAAAATCATAAGCACGAAAGTGCTGAAATAGTACATATCCTGATTTGGGCTAGCAACATGTTAGTAGCTTTGCTGGTGTCCATCACTTTCTTTTAAAAATTAATCTTACTTTAAAAGACTGGAATAATGTAGTTCAGAGTGATCACTTCCTCATTGAGTAAAAAAAAAAGGTTTAAAAAGGTTTAAAAACTAAGACAAGTGTAAAAGGAAAGAATCAATAATAATTTATGATGACATGGGCACTAGACAGTACATTTCCATGACATGAACACAGTCACATTCCTAGTGAATGGTGCAGTGGACCAGTCTCACTTCCTCCAGCAATCGATTCAGGTGGGCAGCCATGCTGGTCTGAAGCAATAGAACAAAGTTTGAGTCCAGAGGTACTTTTAGTTTAATTCTGGATGTATCTGATGAAGTGTGCATGCACACAAAAGCTTATACCCAGAATTAAACATTGTCAAAGGTGCCCCTGGACTCAAACTTTGTTCTTTCCCCAACAATTGTGAGTGGGGAAATGTTTTTTCTCCACAATGGACAGATAGCTCAGTGAAATTGCGCTTGGTTAATTAGCTGGTTACATGATTTTGGTCAGCAAAAAAGTATGGAAGCATATTTTTAATATGTAATTTTTTGTGCAAATACTTATACAAACTGCAGATAGCAAACATTGTCTTAGAAGATGCATTCCTTTATTTATTTATCGAGTACATCTTTTTCTGGGCCTTCTTCCAAGGAGTGCGGAGAGCATTCACTGGTCTCCTCTCCTCCACTTTACCTGCAGACCAACCCTGTGAGGTCAAGGCTGGGAGAGAGAGTGACTGGCCCAAGCAAGCTTCACTGAGATTTGAACCACGGTCTCCAAGATGTTAGTCCAGCACATTAACCATTGCACCAAACTGGCAGATGCCAAACACTGTCTTAGAAGATGCATTCCCTTCTACGTGGGACAGAAGGGGGGAATGCTTCTTCTAGATGACACCTCCATCAGTATTTCTTTAAAAAACCCAAGTAAATATGCTCTGTTATTGGGAACCATTGCATATTTTTATACACAAATGTATGCAGATTTCATCTATTAATCGTTAACTAACTAAGATTCATACAATTAACTGACTAGGATTTCCTTAATAAATTGACAGCCCCAGTTTGGGTCCTGGACTACTACTGAATAATGACTCCTGCAATAAAGCAGCTATCTGGAAGGGCCTTTGCATTGTCACAAGTAATTAATGGGCTGCTCACTCACTAAAAGGGGCATTTCAGGTCAGTCTTTAAATTATGGGCTTAATTACTGGGTTGTTTGGTGAGTTATGAAATTCAAAGACCGAAATGGAAATCATATGAACATGTGAGAGAATCCATTTAACTTTCAGAGTTCAAGTTTGCAATGCCCCAATAGCACCTGCTCTTCAACCCTCTAACCTAGTAAATGGTGGGCGGGGTGGAAGAATCCTTGTTCGCATCAGGCTTGAATTTGGTATCCGGCCTATCATGGTTTTTCTGCCTTTACAGTTTAGAGAGCTGGATGGAGAAAGTAGGATTCAGAACTTCATTCTTTATACATAAGCCAGGATGTAGTGACAGACAATTATTCTGCTTCGGGGAAGGATAACATCAGCTTTGAGGGTGGGGAGATGCTTCCTGTAATGACAGTTTGGGAAGAACAACGTCAGGTTCATCACTGGGTTCCTCATGTAAAAAGCTTGTTCTGGTTGCCTGAGAAGCAAGTTTTGCTGAGGGTTTTGTGTGTGAGAGAGTCATATGTGGTCTGTGTAGGATGTTAGGGTTAGACCAGGGCTGTAAGCAAGGGGGGGGGGGGGGCTGGGGCTGGGCCAGCGACATCACAGGCCATTGTCTCCGGGGGAGGCTCAGCACTTCCTGCAAAAGTTTTTTAGGGGGCTCTAGCTCCCCAGCCCCCCTGAAGTTGATGCCTATGGCTGTAAGCAGTCAATAGAAAGAGGCTAAGAATGTGAAAACCGGAGAGCAACAGGGCACGCATTTGGTGTAGGCCAAGATTTGTCAGTCTCATAGGTCAGATCACGTAAGATCAACCCAGGTACTCTGTTGAATTCTTTCCACTCTCTTGTGAAAACATGGCTCTCGGAGAGGGAGGGCAATTTCCCTACATCGTATATTTTTATTCAAAGGTGCTCAGAGAAGTGGATGCAGTCCCCCCGTCTTTCTTTCCCCCCTCATAACTTCTCTCAAAGGTAGATTTAGGCTTGCCACCTGTTACTTATCTCAAAGGCTCCTCCCTTGTTTGTTTCAGAAACGCTCATGGGAAATGACGAAATGAAACCATAACTGCAAAAAGCCGTTTTAATGCATCACCAGGGCAGTATATTTTAATAAAGAACTGGCAATGTTCTGAAACAAGACATTTTCTCATGGCCTTGATCTGTTCCTTATTTTGAGCTTTTCAGTAGGCATCTCAAAATAAGTTAGGCTGAGAGTGACTGGCACAAGGTCACATGGTGAACATCATGGCAATTGGTTTTGCTTTTTGTTTGTTTTAGAATAATGCACTTCATTGTTGGTTGGTTTTATTGTATGACGCTTCTATGACACAGAAGAGCATATCATCATCATCATCATCAGTGCCATAAAACACAGAATAGAACTGGGGTGTAGGAAGGGGGCATGGCTCAGTGGCAGAATTTCTGCTTGGCATACAGAAGGTCCCAGGATCAATCACTAGCATCTCCAGTTAAAAGGTCCATGTTGTAGGTGATGTGAAAGACCTCCGCCTGAGACCCCAGAGAGACAATACTGACCTTGATGGATCAGTGGTCTGATTCAGTGTAAAGCACCTTTATGCATGTGTGTGTGAAAGAGGACACAAACTTCCCCAGAGGGGCTCGAATAGCGTGCAGTGAAGGAGACAGCTCTATCAAACAAGGCAAATCAAAGGATAACCCAGTGGGACAAACCACAGAAAAGTGCATTTTGCAGAAGAAAGCTATTCAGAAAGAGAAAATTCTCTGTTCAGGTTTGGATATAAATAACAATGCTGGGTAGGGGGACGAGGACCAAGGAAGAGACGGATTTAAAAATATTTCTCCAATTCCATTTTAATAGGCACTGGTTAAAAAGGTTAATGACAAAGCTAATAAAAACAGGTGAAAAGAAAAGCAGTCAGAATGTAATATAATCTGGTTTATCCCTCATGGAAATGAACCAATAAATGCCTGAGAAGGGAAGCATCAGCCTGACTTCACAGCAGGTCCCTGTGTTTAATTGAAAGTTCTTACTAGGCCAACTTATCACAAGGATCACTCGGAGGAATTTTTTTTTAAAGTATATAGATTAACCATGATCATTAAACCAGGAGTGGGGGGAACAAAGTACACGGTGCATTTTCTTGCAAGTGATTTAGTGAGAATGCTCTGTGTGACTGAAGGTAAGCGGTGGCAGCCATTTTGTGCCTGCACCCACCACGTTATGTCAAAATTCCAATGGTGCCCACAGGCTCAGTAGGGTTGGAGACCTCTCGTCTAGGAAAACATATCTTACTGCGATATCACAGCTTTTTACATTGTTACTGTCTTTTCTGTAGCAGCCGTGTGTAGAGGGCTGGGAAGTGCAGGATGATCTGAGGTCAGTTCTTCTGGGTGTTGCCAAGACAGACAGGGGACCTCATCCTCGACAAGTACCTGTTATTATCTTTTGCAGCCACATTTTTACTGTAATGTTTTACTAAAAGGCTGATCTGGGGACTCAGAACAATTCTGCATTGACATGGCCTTCATTTTGCATTGGAGGCCAGGCTATGGAATCCACTTTTGCCTTACAGGAGCTGCTTAGAGCCTGACAATGTCAGCACCCTTGACCCTTCACCAAGGATTCCACCATGTGAAATACTTGCAATCTGGCCTTTTGAGGTTACTTAATTATTTTTCTTTTGTGGCTTGCTGTGCCATTCAGGCTATACTTAGCAACAGGAGGGAAAGGAAACAAGGCCTCACAGATTGTATTACCAATTAATTGAACGTCCTGTGAAATAAACATTGTCCCTCGAATGGGATTAGAATGTGAGGTGAGTCACAAACTGGGCTAATTGTTACAATCTAGAAACAAAAAGGGATATATGAAATAACGGGAAGGATGTAGACAAACTTCTGGGCAAAGATAGAAAGGGCAAGCTAGCAGGCTGCATTTTGCCAGTCGTAGGGGCCCATTTCTTCTCTGTGGAGGGCAGGGGGGACCAAGGCTGAACAGCTTGGCCCACCGTGGTCTCAAACAGGTGGGGGAGGGACGAGGCCGAGTGGCTTGGCCTGCCATGGCACAGGGTGGGGTAAGAGACAAAGGCACAGGGTGGGGTAAGAGACAAGGGGGATCGTGGCCGGGTGGCCAAGCTAGAGCCCGTTGTATTTATTGCCACAACAGGCCTTATTTGTAGTAGTAGTATAATACAAATCTCTCCTTATAATAATTCTGTTTTTGGGTGACAAGATTCGATGTGCACCAAAATCAGTTGGCTGCCTGAACTGCCACTCCGAAATGGGTCCCTGGCCACTGGCTGCATTGCCTTGCTGCATGAGCTCAGTCTCACCCACACAGCCAGGGGCCAGCCAGATGGGATAGATGCTCTGGCAGCTGGAGGCTTACGAGGCCATTCCTGCCACCACCGTGATGGTCGCCGTCAGCCCCGGCCAACTGTAGGGAGCTGCCCACCCTGCAACTGGCCAGGGGCCAGTGTGCTGCCCAGGCAGGGAGCTTGTGGCGGGGTGTTCCCTCGACCTTGGGGTCTGAGGAGGGGGGGAGAAAGCAGGGGACCAGGCCTCACTGTGCTCCAAGGCAACGGGCAGCCCAGGCCATTCAGTGGGCACGGGGTTGTCAGCCCGAGGTTGGACCTGCTGCTACCGCAGCCATTGTGGGCTGCTGAGGCCAGATGTACATCAGCAGCCAGCCTGCGAGCGAGCGGGGGCTGGTGCGCCGCCGAGGTGGAGAGCCATGGAGATGGCCTGCAGGCCACCAGATGCAGCCAAGCAGGAAGTCAGTCATGGGGCGTTCCATCACCCCGCAACCATGGGGGCTGGGGAGTGGGGAGAAAGTGGGGGGCCAGGCTTCAGTGTGGTCTGAGGTGACAGCCTGCCCAGCCCCTTCACTGGCCACGGGGGCATTAGGCCTCACCCGATCCTGCTTCCACCACCGCCAAGGCCGGATGCACATTGCCACCCAGAAAGCATGGGATGGGGGGGGGGGGTGTCTCCTGTCTTTCTAGCGCTTGTTGTATTGTCTCTACAATGGGCTTTGCTTCTAGTATTGTTATAAGTGTAATAATCACACACTATACAGCATATCCATGTATATCTTAATATTACACACAATTCCTTCCTTCCTTACACATTTATGCAATGTAATGATGATCCGGTACATTAAAAAAGATATCATTTCTGAACAAGTTATCCTGTGCAAGCTGTTTAACATCCCAAGTTTGTCTATCAACTGTTTTCTCTATTTACATAATATGCCATATTTTATAGAGCTTTTTCTCCATACTTGGTAGTATGGCTTTTTTTCTGGGGGAATGTGCCAGAACAGAGTTCTGGAACCTCTTTGACAAGATTCTTTTGAAAATGTTTAAAAAATTCATGAGTTTTCAGCATACAGATTGAAAACTTCATTTCCCTCTTGAGAGTTTCAGCTCCTCTTTTAAAAAAAAAACAAAACAAAAGCCCTGCTTGGTAGCATCTCCTCCTTCCAATGTTGTGCTACCCAAACTGTAGCTGCTGTTAGCAAATTCTTCATAGGCTCCTTATTGTTTCGAACATTGCTAAGATGTCCGAATAGAACTGTAACTGGATTACATGAGATCTGATGATGAATAATTTCTGTTATATTCTGATGTATTTCTTGCCAAAATATTTGGCCAAAAGCACCAAATATGGATAAAAATACCAACATGCTTTTTTATCTCTCCAGCTAATGAAAGAGGATGTCAATACCATTTTTGGCAGTCTTGGTGGGGTATAATACCAACCATATATCATCCCGTGATATTTAATGAAGATTTCTGAATATCTGTGTGCAACTATAGCCAAATATTTTTTTTTCTTATTGTCTTCTTTAAGTCAATTTAATCATCTTTTTTTCCTTTCTCTGTATCCCCTAAAAGCATAGATATTTTGATGACTAGGCCTTTATGACAAGATGGTCTTGATGTAATACATTCTCATTTGCTTGATGGATTAAATACATTTATCTGACGTTATAGAGACAAAAGGGTACTTTGAGTATAGTGAAACATTATATCTGGTGTTAGTCCTGTTTTACCTGTGATTTCTGGAAGGCTTAATAGGATAGAAGGCTCACGTATAAAATCGCATAATTATCCAGCCAAGTCTTAAAGTGAATTAAAATGGGCCGTATCTGTCATCAGTAACACTAGTACGCATCCTGATTGGTCCATGTTCCATTGAGACTTGCATTTATCCCATGCCTCTATCAAGGCTTCTGGAACAAGATTCTCTTTTGCCTTAGAGTGGTGCCTTTTGTTTATACATAACCAAAATGAGAATGGGCTGTTTGTATGAAGTTGTTTGAGAGTGAACCCACAGCCCACCCCGCCCCCTAAGACCAAGAGGGTATGTTCGATGGAGGCATGCCTGCAGCCCTGACATCCCCACAAGACACAGGGGGCCAGGCAGAGACCATTGCCCAGACAGGCATGGCCCACGGGAAAGGTGGAGGGATAGCACAGCGAGGGCTTCTGGCTCAGTCCACACCTGGGGGGAGAGAGGCTAGAGGCAGACACAAGCTTCGGAGTGAATATTTCACTCCCGCAAACAGCAAAAGGGGGAACAGGATGGCCCAGCTGGTGGTCTGCCTGTGAAAAGCCATGATTTTGACAGGAATGAAAGATACAGCTCCTCTATGCTGCACTCATGGCAGCATCTCCCTTGCATCCAGCCTGGGTGCCCCCCCCCCCCCAGCCTGCATCACCAAGCTGTGTGGCTTATCAGATACCAGGCTCCCCTGTGAAGGTGCCCTGCTGACCTTTCTCCCCGCAGTCCTAATTCTGTTACAAGAATGTCCCTCCAGCTTTACACTTGAATGGGCAGACTCCTGCACTGGATCCTTTCACCTAACTGTGTCAAAATGATCTTGCAGATTGAGTTGCATAACCAGGAAACCATCACAACACCCACAAATAATTTTTTTTTTAATTAAGGAAGGGCGGACAGACAGATGGACCTCCTGGACATTGCTGTTTTGCACAGTTTGTGTAATGATCGTACTGTGGGAGCCTTCCTGACCTCCTCTGGCAGGCCGTTCCACAAGGCGGGAGTGGGAGCCATCACAGAGAATGCGTGTGAGTGGGCAGTTGCCAATATTACTAATTTGCCAGGAGGAATCAAGGAAGAACCATCAGGTTACCAAGGCTGCAGGGTGGGGCGTTGTAGGAGAGGTGCTCCTGCAGGTCTATGTTTCCTGGGGCAGGAAGGGCTTTGTAGGGTATCACCAGTGCTTTCAGTTGAGCCCAGCAATGGGTCAGGAGTCAGTGGAGCCACTGCAGGATGGGTGTGACATGCATGTTCTGCCTGGCACATACTAGTCAACAGGCTGCTGTAATCTGTATCAACTGGGGCCTCCAAGCTGACTTCAAGGGAAGACTCATGTAAAGTATATTACAGTGGTCTATCCTCAAGGTAAGCACGGTATGGATTGGCATGGCCAGATCCATCAAATCAAGGCTAGGGGCCAACTGCCAGGCTAAATGAAGCTGATAGAGCCCCCTAGGGTTGCCAAGTCCTACCTCTCAACCAGCGGGGGACTCCTGGTCCGGGACTTCAGTGCGCGCGCAAAGCATGCACGCGCCATGATGATGTCACCAAAGAGTTTTTGGGGTGATTGCTAGAGCGTCACCCCAGCAACATGCCCAGCATGACGACATCACTTCTGGGTGATGTCATCACACTGGAGCAGTCGTCCTGATCGGACGACTTCGGGGGTGGGGTTCCCCCCCGCCGGCTGAATCCGGGCCGATGGATTGGGGACCCCTGTAGCGGGGGATTCCCTGCCCTCCGGCGTGACTTGGCAGCCCTAGAACCCCTCCCTTTTCTGCAGCCTTATTGGCCCGCTTTTCCAGTTGTCATGCTTAGATCCATATGACCTCTAGGCTCTTAACTGAAAGTGGAGAGCACAGTGCCCTTCTTAGAAGAGGCTCTCTAATACATGAGCTAGCTGGTGGCTCTGAGACTTCAACCTGCCTCCCTGATGCCCTGAAGCCAAGCCCCCAGAATTTGAGCCCCAGAGCCAAAGCCTGAGACCATGCAACCTTAATCAAAGCATGCCCCAGTTCCTCTGTCTCTCACACCAGTCAGTAAGTGCAAGCCCAAACACCTTTAGTTCTGCAGGTGATCTTTGCCCCTCTCCCCCAGGCAGGCTTCACGGTCTGCTTCCCGTATTACGTCAGCCTTGAAAAGTGCACAAAGGATGGATTGACTCCACCTCTTCCTTAGGTGTGCTATGGGGAAAGCATCATTCTCCAATGGGAATATGAAGTGGCAGTACTGCGTTGTTCACAACACAGAGCGCACACAAAGGTACATCAGATATTTACCTGAAATGTCAGAGTACATTAGAGAAACCACTGGCTGGAATTCAGAACACAATTTGTGATATTCTGCTGTTCAGAGTAAAGAAAGGAAATCCCACTGGGCATTTATTTACTCATTTAAGAAATTCATATCCCACCTTTCTGCCCTCATGAGGGCCAACAAGGTGGCTCACACATTTTTTAAAAAAATACATGATAAAACCAGATTTTAAAACTATTAAAATAAAAAAACCCTATACACATGATTCAAACAAGTTGAGCTAAAATACATACAAAGGCATAAAAACAACAGTTCAGACAGTGGACAGGAAGGAGGGATTCAGTGAGAGAAAGCCAAATGAAACAACCAAGTCTTCTTCACTCACTGGCTGCAGGTGGCACCGGAAGGGGACAGACGTCTCTCCCTGGGGAGAGAGCTCCAGAGCTTTGCTGCCATTGAGTGAGAGGGCCCTCTCCAAGGTTGCCACCTGCCTAACCCCAGAAGGTGGGGGCACCCAATTCAGGGCTCACATTTTGGGGCTTCAGGGTGGCAGGTTGAAATTTTAGGGGTTTCAATTAGCCCACATATTAGATGGCCTTATCTATGAAGGGCACTGTGCTCTCCACTTTCAGTTAAGAGCCTAGAGGTTATATCGAACTAAGCATTACTACTGCTGGCCAATGGGGCTGCAGAAAAGGGGGGGTTGGGAGGCGTAGCATTGGTTAGTAAAATGGTGGGTGCCTGATTCCATCTCCCCTTCCCAATCCCTCTCTTCCACTGCTGGATTACAGTTTACAAAAAAATACCCCCCCAACAATGGGAAAACCAGGGAAAAATAATTCTTCATCTCCTCAGCAAAATTCTAAGTCTGTTCAGGCTTATTTCACTTCAAAAACACACAAGGGAGGAACAGAAGAAAGCCTAAGGCCAGTAGGAAAAATGGCATCAAGGCTTTCGGTAACTGCAGAAACGCTATCTGAAGAGCCTTTATCTACACAAACACTTCAAATGCTTCTATGAATGAATAAGTTTATTGTAGATGGCCATTGGCCGTCACAATTTTATAGAAAACTGGATCCCTAATATCTTAAAATACACATTTAGTTATTAAATTCATTGAGAATTAGGTTCATTTATACAATATCTAAAATGTCTAAGAAAAGGTAAAGGTTTCCCTTGCTCGAAAGCCAGTTGAATCCAACTCTAAGGTTGCAGTGCTCATCTCTGTTTTCAAGCTGAACAGCCAGCGCTGTCCAAAGATGTTTCTGTGGTCATGTGGCTGGCATGACTGGACGCCAAGGCGCATGGAACGCTGTTACTTTTCCACCGAAGCAGTACCTATTTATCTACTTGCAATTTCTTGTTTTCGAACTGCTAGGCTGGCAGGAGCTGGGACCATGTTAATACCTTGCATCTCAGTAAGCTGCATTCCTAAGAAGCACCTTTGCGCTAGCTTTCCTGACTGCTAACACAAAGATGCTACCTTATAAAATACCAAAGGATTCATGTCTGACAACCAAAAAATTAGCTTATCAGTATCAGAAATATTGTGCAGTTGATTATGTATTTGAGATAAAAAACTACTTCTAAGATCCGAATATAGTGGACAAACCATTACATAGTGAAAGAGATCTTAAATAGAAGTTCCACATAGACAAATATGTTGTTCTCAAACGTTTCTAAAGACCTCAATGCAAGAATTGGAAACTGTTTTATCTGACAAATGGCTAATTTGTTAAAACCACTAACAGACCAATTGCAAGAAATCAAAGCTTCCCTGACTGAAACACAAACAGCAGACAAAGCTTTAAACCTGAGTCATACCTTGCAAGAAGAGAACCAGTCATTGCAGAGAGAAATCTCCCAACTAAAGGAAAATATTTTAATCTTAGATAACTTGACAAGACAAGGAATCCTAACATTTAGGGACCTGGAAGAGGGTTCAGAAGGCACTACAGACCTCACAATTTTTATGGGAATTTGAATTGCCTCTGAGCTGAAAGTAGAGGATGGAATTAGCCCAATTATAACTAAAACATATCTTATGGGAACACTGAAAAACTCAAACAGACATCTCCTGAGACATATATTGGTTTCTTTTGCTAACTCCGGAGTTAGGAAGAGGGTTTTGGACACAGCAAGAGAACAAGGTTTCTTACTTTTTCAAGATGCAAAAAATTCAGTTTCTCCTGATATTCCCACAGAAGCTCTTCAGAGCTTCTTTAAACCGGTCACGTCGAAACTATGAGAAGCAAACTATAAATACTGAAGGATTACGCTGGAAAAGTTGATGGTTTTTCACCAAGGATGCCAGCTTGTGGCCACAGATGAGGAAACTATTATCTCTTCTACAAATCTTAAGACTAGAAGAAAACCCAGACCCGATGAGAAGGATACCTAAATGCAAGCTAACCTTTTCTAACACACCAAGAAAAGAGAGAGGTATGATGAAACAGAAAATTATCATGTTGAAGAGTAGGAGGGAAAATACCACAATTATTTCCTTGAGGGTGGGTTAAAGGAGAAGACTGTAGTGTAAAAAAAGAAGTGAGAAATACGTAAACTTTTTTTTTCTCTACTGAAGGAACTCTTTGTAGACTACATTGGTGGTTGTGTCCTCAGGTGCTAGGATCACCAGGCTGCTGGGTGAGCTTACTCTGGAGCAGGCTAAGTAGAACTGCCCATGTGAGAAGCAGTCCTCTGTTAAGTCAATTCCTGCCACCTTCAGCATCTGCCCCTGGGACTTGTTGATGATCATAGCAAAGCAGACCTTGAGGGGGAACTGCAGGCTCCTATACTCGAAGGGGTTATCTGATGGTATTCGTGGTATGAACACTGACTCCCCTTGAGCCCATTTCATGTTGAAGCATACGTTGTACTTATGAACACGGTACATGAAAAGAAGAAGAAGTAGAAGAATAGATTGGATTTATACCCCATTCTTCACTTGGAGTCTCAGAGTGCCTTACAAACTCCTTTCCCTTCCCCTCCCGACAATAGACACCCCTGTGAGGTAGGTGGGACTGAGAGAGCTCTTTCCAGAGCTGACCTTGAAAGAACAGCTCTGAAAAAACTACGGCTTGCCCAAAGTCATCCAGCAGCTGCAAGTGGAGGAGTGGGGAATCAAACCCGGGCTGAGGACAGACTGGCAATCTGGAGCGGGAGAGCTCTGCTTGTGAAGCGGGGGAAGGGAGCCTGTTCAAACAGCCCGTTCAAACAGCTGTTCCCCGGCTCCCTTCCGTACTTACCCGCTTCCATGCCACTTCAGAAGGACACTGGGAGAAAGTGGTGTCCAGGGGCTGTCTGCCGTTTGTTTCCCGCTTCCTGGCAGTGTGAACCAGAAGAAGGCGGGATTCAAGTGGAGGCGGGATTCAAGTTGAGGTGGCAATGTGAATGTGCTGTTTCGGCAATGTGCTCATGAGCGCTCATGAGCCCATGCGCACATTGGCGAAATGGCCCTGTCACGAGCTGTGGAGGCCAACCCACCCGGGGCCACTCTGCAGCAGTCTGAAGGCTCTGGTCCGGTATGCTAACGCAGGAGTCTGGCCAGTGTGAACGGCCAGCCATGGAGCAGTTTCCCCCCGCAACTTTCAGCCCCGCTTTCCTCCTGCAGCAGAATGCCAGTCTGTCCTCAGCCCCGGTTCTCCCAGATTAGTGTCCGCACACTTAACCACTACACCAAAATGGACACGCTCGGGGTGGCTGTCCAGTAGCAGGCTGTAGCGGGGGTCAAGCAGAAGTTTGAAGGACAGGAGCTGCACCTTGCCATTGCCGCAACACATGCTGAGGGCCTCCTCCTTCCACTTGAGAGCACTGCAGTACCGGCATTTGTGTGTCATGGTACCGAGAGCTACAGTGCTGTCTGCCTCATAAGCCTCATCAGGATCACATGCCATGCCTAAGTGAGCCTTGACCTTCCACGGAAGTGATTGCCTTTCTACTCGTGTTCCAGTACTGCTTTACTCATATTGAGACTGTGCCACTCTGTGCCCCTCGGTGTGATCTTGCTGGTACTTGGCCACCACTGCTTGGTGCACCGCAGGAGTACTATGCACATATTTCTTTGCCGCATCCCTAAGTTGCTTCCTCCTTTTAATGTCAGTGTATCTGGCACAATGTTTGCCAGGAGCCTTCTTGGGGACAATATGAGGTGAGAGGTACAAGGTGGAGTTAGACTGAGGGAGGGGTGATGTGTTGGATACTTCTTCAGGTTCATAAGGGAGCCACGTATCGAAATGGCTCCTAGAAACATCCTGCACCATCTCCCCATAAATATTCATGAACTGTATTGCCATACCGATTTTTTTGAGAAACCCCTATTCAGGAGTCTTGAATCACTGATGTTATTACACAGAAGGCAGAACTTCCCTGAATACCAACTATGTTCAACTGTCTCCAGCCTCCTGTAACTTGTTTTTACCTCATAATGCTAAGCTTCACAGCTGACCAATCAGAGAGAGGGGGATGCAAGCAGGCAGCAGCCTGCCAGGCACATAGCAAAGTGTTACCCCTTTGGGAAAACACATTTTACCTCTTTTCAGCCCCTCAGGAGTCAAATTTCTAAAAATCCCTTCTAAGTGGTCACTGACATCATGGAAGGAATGCACTCTCCGGATTGGTGTCCTTTCCCACATTTTTTCAGACACTACACTTCGGCACTGTAGTTGGATTAGTAGTGAAATCAATAAAGTTCATAGTTTATTTAAAAGTTTACTCATTTTATACGGAGTGGAGACTAAAAGTGTTTTTAAGCATCAAGAAAGGGTTTTTTTGGTTCTTAAAATCTATTTTATTATTTTTTTAGTTGAATGTATTTTTCTTTTTTTTTTGCAATAAAATTTTTATTTTTTCCATTGTTTTCTAATACAATTAGCTTTTATACATATTCCATTCTCTATACAATTGAATATTTAATTTTAAAAAATCATTAAATGACTTCCCACCCCACCTGCACCTTCACATATATCAACTGGTAAACATATATTTAAAAATATTTGTCTCTTAAGGTAACATTTTGAGCTATTATAGCTTTTATACATTTAGACTAATTATCAAAGTGTTGGTTACAAATGGCTAAATACGGATTCATTTTTTATGTTATAATTATATTCCCTCATTTCAATATTTAGAAAGTGTAAAAATATTGTCCTTCATGTTCCAACCTTGCTCCATATATTCCTTCAAGTCTTCCCAATCTTCTAAAAACTTCGCTGAGTCTTGGTTGTTTAATTTTCTTGTCCATTTATCCATTTCTGCCATAAATAGCAGTTTTCTCAACCATTCCCATAGTTCTGGAGTCTAGTTCAGGGGTGGGCAATTGTTTTGGCTCGGGGGCCACTTTGTGGGAGTGGAGGTTAGCGGAGGGCCGCATTCATTACTTAACCTTGCATTTCAGAAAAGGTATAAATTGTATCAGCATAAAAATCAATAAATATAAATTAAATAAAATAGTGGTGGTTTTATTCAATTTATTTATTGTGCTAATTTCATATCACCTATAGCTGCAAGCACATTTAATTTTGGAATCAGTTTAATGAGACAAATGTGCCCTATCACACTTTTCTACAATTTTTTTGAAATCAGGAGTGAGATTGCTTGCTGAGATTCTCATCACAGCCTGCAAGTTAATGTCTGTCAAAGAGCATCTATATTTACTCTTGTTAATCTTCATGTCTTGGCGGGCCGCAAAAAACTCTGTGGTGGGCCGCATGTGGCCCGCAGGCCACCATTTGCCCACCCCTGGTCTAGTTGAATGTATTTTTCAAACACAAAAATTACAAATGGGTATAAAATAATGACTTCAAGTGTCAGGGGGTTAAACAAAACAAAACAAAAGTGTACCACCACCCAGGCCCTTCAGTTCTGACATGACCAGTGTTCCCTCTAAACTGAGTTAGTGTGAGCTAGCTCACAGTCTTTTAGCCTCCAGCTCACACATTTTTGTCTTAGCTCAGGAAGGATGGCTCCAGAACAAACTAATTAATGCAGTAACCAAATCGCTCCCTCACAGCTTTAATGCCAGTAGCTCACAAAGTAGAATTTTTGCTCACAAGATTCCACAGCTTAGAGGGAGCATTGGACCTGACATATTGTTTATTCAAGAATCGCATATAAAAACCTCATATTTGCCGGTGCTAAAAACATCCTGGTACAGCTACCAATACCAGGCTCCCGGCTCATCCAAAGCTCATGGAGTGGCAAATTTTAATAGCCAGAATGTTCCAGTTCACTTTGCAAATAATAGAAATTGATCCCCAAGGAATATTTATTTTTATAAAAGGGGGTTTGGAAGGCCAAACTATCACAATGGGCTCTCTATATGCACCAGATTCAACACAGATACCATTTCTTGATCAAACTTTTGCAAAATCAAATGAATTTAGAAAAGGTGAATTAATACTTAGGGGGGAGAGGAACTTAAACTTTATAGTAAATCACTTTCTAAACAGATCCAGTGTAAAAGGCAGTTTATTGAAAAAATCAAAGGGAGCCACTGAACTAAGTCACCTTTTACAAAAACATGGTATGTATGATATTTGGTGTATAACTCATCAAACAGCACAAGATTTCACATATTTCTTGCCTAGATTTGGCACATACATGAGGATCTAACTTCTAACTTCCCAAACCTTAGTAAACAGGATATTGCATTCAGAAATTAATGTGTGAACTTGGTCTAACCATGCACCTGTTACTTGTACTCTCTCTAGTTTTGACAAAGAATGCAAAGACAGGAGTTGGGTGTTCAATAAGTCAATAATTGCATGAAGATTTGAGAGAACAGATTGCAAAGGGTATAAAATATTACTTAAAGGATAATAAGGAAGGTGGAACATCTCAATTGACATAATGGGATGCCCTAAAAGTGGACATTAGAGGACAGTAGTTATTGTTATCTTCCCACCTAAAAAAAGAAAAAGAACAAATATTTTACTCTCTAACATTAATGAAGAAATTTTGTGTAATATTAAGATATACATGGATATGTTGAACAATATATTGATTATTACACTTATTAGTATTATACTATTATGATAGGATATTTAAAAAATTCCAAAAAATGCCCCATAACTGAAACCCAGCTGCTTCCAGTGTCTCAAGCCCATCAGTCCTTGCCTCTGAATCAAAGCATTCATGGTTGCCATGGGGATGGCCATGTTATAATGCTGGATGTCCTGCTAAATGATGTCACAACCAATCAGGCACACATAAAGTTTGGACACAGTACTTGCTCTGCAGTCTGCAAAGGTCTGCTTTGTGATAAGGATCTTGTTGATATGGCTTGTACTCAACTCTTCCTAGGGATCCTACTGGTGCCCTTTATGGGGCTGGATGGAGCTCTAGGGCCTTGCCCAACCCCCTGCCGCTGTAGCTTGGAAATCCTCAACTGCAGCAGGATCACCAACCCTCCTGGATTCCACCAAGTTCCCCTTCCCAACCCAGCAGTTCATCGTCATCCTTTCACTTACTTGGACTTTACTGGAAATGCTATTTCCTCTATTGGAAAAGAAGTGTGGAATGGCTATTCCTGGGCCGAATACTTGATCCTCAAGGACAATAGCTTGATGAGGCTTCAGAACTCTTCTCTGGAAGGCCTGCTCTCCCTTACGTACCTGGACTTGTCCTGCAATAAAATCCAAATTATTGAGAGGAATGCATTTGAGGCGGTCCCATTCTTGCAGATTATAAACCTTCGTGGCAATATAATTGAACAGATCACTGAGGGTACGTTCCGTGCCTGGCATGGCATGCAGTTTTTGCTCAGGGTGGATCTCAGCCACAATCCCCTGGCAGTCATTCAGGATTCCTATTTTTACAAGCTGCCTTCGTTGAAGCTCCTAGACCTTGGTGCCACTGAAATGACACCAAAGATACTGGAGGACCTGCTGCAGACCTCCCAGCAGTTGAGAATGCTCATCGTGCCAAAAAAGATGTCCTGCTGTCTTTGCCACATTAAGGATGACATTGAAGATTTATGTGACACTGTCAAGTTGGAGTGCACAGGGTCATGTGATATAAATGCAACTGTGTGCAAGAAAGAAGAACCTCTGAACAAGATGCAAGAAGAAGTCATAAAGATATTAGAAATCAGGAAATGGAACGGCAGCAGCCTGCTTAGCATCTTGCCTGAGAGAGTCATATCCCACCATGACATGCCGGAGAGAGCTAAACCAGACAATGACACCCTGGTGTTGGTCAAAAACTACTCCAGCATAGCTGCTAATTTGAACCTTATAAAGTCGGTCAAACAGTTAATGCAGATGAAGGCAGATGAGCCCTTGGACATGAACTGGGCTGACAAAAGTGAGCTGAGAAAACTTTACCTTCTCGCCAGTCTGCTGCAAGCGGCACTGAAAGAAAAAATTGTCGAACTTGACAAGGTCAGTCCAGACGCAACTGTCCAAAAAGAGCTGTCCGACCAAGTTTTAGTGAAGCCAACAGATGAGGCCAGAAGGTCAGCAGTAACCAGAGAAAACTTGACTGGAAGAAACCGAAGACAAAAAGACACACTGTTCAGACTTGGCAGGGATGGGCAACATGTTGCAAAGACCGCCACACAGTCTGCAGACAAGCCCAGTGTCTTTGAATTGCACAACAAGGCAGAAAGCTGGAGGAAACTAGCGGAAGGCCTAGACCCTCAGCGCGCCCTTCCATTTCTTAGATCTCGCCAAGTAGCACTTCAGTCCTCTTGGAAACGCTCCATTTCAGACTCTCTGATGAACGCTCTCAAGCCAACAGGCTCCATGGTAGTGGACAATGATGACAGTGATTTGACTAGCCCCTCGAGTGGTGGAAACTCTCTGCTCGTACTGAGGAAGGTACTTGGGACACACATATTGACTAAAGAAGAATTGCTAAACCCACTGCTACACAGAAGTGACCATCTTGGAGGAGATGGCAAACCTGAAATCTCAGCAGATGACTCAGAACCCTCCTTCAATGAGCTCTCACCTGATATTATGTTGTCCCATGGGACGTACTGGGAACATCAGAAGACCTCTGTTTCTCCCCCACTGGGCTTCTTGGCCCGTCAAGATGACAACTTGATTCAGGGTGAACTTTTTGAAATTGAGCTGAACAAGAAGTTGAGTTCCTTCATCCCAAACACAGCAGTGAGGAAACTCATTTCTCATGTGATCCACATCCTGAAAATGGATTGCACGACACCCATACTCCAGATGGCTTGTGCAAAACTCATTTCAAGAACAGATCTCCTCATGAAACTCCTCAGTGAAAATCACAATGAGACCTCCTCTCTATGGAAGTCATATTTCTGGCCCCCTATGAATGTAGCCAATATGGCCAAAACAAGCTCAGGGAAACTGGAGAAGCCTTCAGGCAGGCTAGCAAGCCAGGGGATTCCAGAACATGGGTATGGAGACAAGCTGTTCTGGCTTGTTTCAGGGGCTGCTATCATCCTGATTATGATTTCTGTTATCAGCCTGATTATATTCTGGTCTCGGCTTTGTGCAGCCAAGGATAGGACCTTTCTGGGCAGAAGAAAGAAGCCCTTGCCAGATGAAGAGCTTCCCAGAACATCCTCTCCGTTGATGGATAATAACCCTCTTCAGTTTAAAGACATATATCATATTCAGGATGAAACAGAGATGAAAAACATGGTGGACAAATTGCATGATGAAGAGTCCTTGCAGGAAATAGATATGTACAGCTGGGGCAGTGCGAAGGCATGCTTAATAAAACCACCTGTTGAAAAACTACCATCTGTACCAACGCTGGAACTACTGATTCCCCCTGTTCCTCCTCCTCCTCCTCCTCCACCACCACCACCAACAACAACAACAACAACTCCCCCTCCTCCTCCTCCACCACCTCCTCCTCCATCTTCTACTCCTCCTCGAAAGTCCAGTGTGGAAAAGAGTTCAGATACAGCAGAAGGAGCTTCTGAGGCCACCAGTTCAAAAGCAGTGTCTTCAGCAGCAGATGAAGGAGAAGGGAAAGACGAGACAGATGAGGCTGCTACCACAGAGGCTACGAGTGAAGCACCAGAAAGTGGAGAGGGGGATGAGGAAGATGAAGAAGAAGAAAGTGAATGATCTCTTTTCAAAACCAAAAAAAAAAAGAGAGAGTGAATGATCTCTCTCACATTATGAATATTTATATATATGTATGTATGTTATCTAATGTTTAAGTTGCTTTTAATTGCAAGTTTTGCTGTTGCTTCTATTGAACATAAGGTCATTAAAAACATAACTCTGACATATAAAAACCCTAACAGAACAGATGATTCTGTGAACTTAGGCAGATCATGAGAGGGAGGGCAGGAAAGGCTGCATCAGTGCTTAGTTCTTGTGGCCCTTTCTTACACACCTACGGAAATGCTGATTGCCACTTTGGGATCAGGAAGCAATTTTTCCTCCAGGCATGTTCAGCTGGAAATCCTGGAGGTTTTTGGTCATTTTCTGGGCATGGAACAGCAGTCACTGGGTGTGTGTGTGTGGGGGGGTATTTATGAATTTCCTGCATTGCACAAGGGGTTGGACTAGATGACCCTGTTGGGCCCTTCCAACTCTAAGATTCTATTTTTTAAAAAAGATGCTTTGCTTGGGTTTGACTAAAAATCTGCAGTCATGTTTCTGTCTGTAGAAAGAGCAGTCATTCACTAATAAGTATGTTCCTGACTACTGTGCTTTTCACTGTGAAATGAACAAAGATATGGAGTTAAGAGCTTCTTGTTGCCTATTCTCCCACTCATTAACTTTTTTTAATTGAGTTGAGGTTTAGCTGTTTAGTTACCTAGAAATGCCATGAACTAGATATTTATACAGTCCAATCCCATGCCGACTAATCTAAGCCCACTGGGTTGGGATCTTGCCAGTTCATTCACTCAGCCTGCCACCGGTGCCCTGCTTATCACAGGCCCAGTCTTTTGTCCAGGCAGGTCCCATGATCCCCGCAGCACAGTGTTTTGGGTGGGGAAAGAGAATACCACTCCCCTTTTATCCAGCAGAAAAGCTGGCTGGATCCCTCCCACTGGCTCTAATGGGTAACTCCACTAAGTAAGGCTCTATGATTAATTATTCAACTGTAGTACTTTTAACTGACCTGCCCTGGATAGCCCAGGCTGACTTGATCTTGTCAGATTTTGTGAAGCTAAGCAGGTTTGGCCCTTGGCTGGGAGACCACCAAGGAAGTCCAGGGTTGCTACACAGAGGCAGGCAAAGTCTCTGGCCTTGAGAACCCTACGGGGTCACTAGAAGTCATCTGGGACTTGATGGGGGGGGGGGAATCTTCCTCTATGGTAAAACCCACTGAATGTGATCTCTGTTTTACTGAGGCTTCCCCAGCTTTGATAGTGTGAATGCTGTAGTTGGTGATAAAGGGAAGTAATGTAAATTAGTTTTTCTATTTACTTCTAGCTGTTTGCCCCAGGTTTGATGGTGCTGGGAAGTATTGTGCTGCTTCTGATTCCAAATCACGCAAAGTGATGGTATCGCTTTACCCTCCTCTGGTTAGACCTCACCTAGAGTACTGTGTTCAGTTTTGGGCACCACACTTTTAAGAAAGGTATAGACTAGCTGGAACATGTTCAGAAGAGGGCAATGAAGATGGTGAGGGGTCTGGAGACCAAGTCCTATGAGGAAAGGTTGAAGGAGCTGGGTATGTTTAGCCTGGAGAGTTTTCAGCTAAACATTAGGAAGAACTTCCTGATAGTTAGAGCAGTTCTTCAGTGAAACAGGCTCCCTCAGAAGGTGGTGGGCTCTCCTTCTTTGGAGGTTTTTAAACAGAGGCTAGATGGCCATCTGACAGCAATGCTGATTCTTTGAACTTAGGCAGTTCATGAGAAGGAGGGCAAAAAGGGTGGCATCAGTGCTTAGTTCTCATGACACTTCCGTACATGCCCAGGGGAATGCTGATCACCACTAGGGGGAGATCATGGAGTGTTTTTTGGTCATCTTCTGGGTGTTGGAACAGCAGTCACTGGGGGTGGGGGTGGGGAGGTATTTGTGAATTCCCTGCATTGTGCAGGGGGTTGGACTAGATGGAGGTCCCTTCCACCTCTGTGATTCTATGATTCTAAGCTATAGTAATGACCAGTTAAAAGGCCACAGAGACAGTTGTTCCACCTTTGTTTTTAAACAGGAGTGCTACTGCCAGGAGCATCCACACAATGCCATCCTCTGACCATCCACTTTTCCCCATCTCTTTCTCCAACCTGCTTTCTTACAGTCTTTTTAGAAAGAAAGCAGCTTGGACGGGACATGTTAATATTCTATCTGGATAGGGAAACCTCATTTTGAAAGGTCCCATCCAGCATCAAAGTTATACTTTCTTTTCACAAAGTCACACACTTGCCGCCTGTTCCCCCTTTCTTTGAGATGAGAAGCTCACTTTTCCCAAGCCCTGATACCTCTGCCAGCCTCCAGGTGGGGCCTGGGGATCTCCCGCATTTTGCAACTGATCTCCAGCTGACAGAGATCAGCTCCCCTGGAGAAAATGGCTGCTTCGAAGGGTGGACTCTATGGCATTGTACTATGCTGAGGCCCCTCCCCTCTCTAAACCCCACCCTTTCCTTGGTCCACCCCCAAAGTCTCCAGGTATTTTCCAACCCAGACCTGGCAACCCTAAGCCCTGAACCAGGTTCCAATACTCATGACCCATCAAAAGGCTATTGGCAATCATTTAAAACACATTACCATTTATTTGATTGTGCAGGATAGACAGTTATCAGATGCTAAGTTTCCAGCCCCTGACTGGGATGGCCCAGGCTAGCCCAGTCTTGTCCGATCTTAGAAGCTAAGCAGGGTTGGCCCTGGTTACTATTTGAGAGGGAGACCTCCAAAGATGTCCAGGCAGAGCCAAGCAATGGCAAACCACCTCCGAATGTCTCTTGCCTTGAAAGACACGTGGGGTCTCAAGTCAGCCACAGCTTGATAGCACTTTTCACCACCACCACCAAGTCCCCAACAGTAGCATGAGGAGACAATGCCCCGCCTCAAGGAGCTTACAATTTAAGGATGAGAATATGAAAATTTCATGGTTGGTGGGTCAAAAAACAACACCCAAGTGTTTTTGACAGACAACCCAAGTAATACCTTTAGTTATCAGAACCACTTAAGATTCAGAGAGCGATATGGTGAATGGGAGCAGATACAGAGCCAGCCATGGACAAAGTGAACCTAGAATTCCTTGTAGTGAAGATGAAGACTGTGGGTGGATGTTAAGAATGGTGTTTTAGGGTGACATGCGGAGGAAGAGATGTAGGCCTGGTTCACACACCCAGGAGAATGAGGTGACAATGAGGTAACAGAGCCCTGAGGATGTAGAATGGACTGTGCCACTTCAGACCGCAAATGGTGGGTTCCAGGTTTGAATGTTTTTTTGCTCTGAGACCTCCATGTAAATAGAAAATGAAGCCCACAAGGAGAAAGGTTCTATGGTATCTGTTTGTTGTTCTGGTTTTCTGTATGCAGGGAGTTTTTATCATAGGGAGAAGAATTGCAATATATTGTGCTCTAGAATCTTTCCCAGCAATTTGAAGTGGCACAGTCCATTCTACCACCTCATTCCTATCTCATTCCCTTGCATGTATTTTACTTATTTGCTTCATTTATACTTCACCAATCTCCCCGTGAGGACCCAAAGTGGCTTACACTGTTTCCTCTACCTCCATTGTTTTCCTCACCTCACAACACCTCTGTGAGGTAGGTTAGCCTGTGAGTGTGCGACTGGCCCAAGGTCACCCAGTAGGACTGGTTTGGGAAATACCTGGAGATTTTTTGGGGGGTGGAGCCAGGGGAAGGCAGGGTTTGGGAAGGTGGGGACTTCAGCAGGGTATAATGCCGTACAGTCTGCCTTCTAAAGCAGCCATTTGCTCCAGGGAAACTGATCTCTGTTGTCTGGAAACCAACGGTAATTCTGGGAGATCTCCAGCCACCACCTGGAGGTTACACTGTATATATTTTTTACTCTGGAGTAAAAATTACTCTCCCCAAAAATATTATTTATACAAGGCTTACAAAAATTTGCAAGCCTTGTATAAATAACTTTACTGGGAGAGTGATTTCTTACTCCAGAGTAAAAAAATCTATACAGTGTAACAGTCTATGAGTTGTTGTTGTAGGGGTTTTTTTGGCTACAATTTATAAATCACTGTATTTCCATTGCTGCTGTTCCCCACCTGGAGCTTGGCTACCCTGTCACCCAGTAAGCTTCCATGGCAGAGTGGGGATTTCATCCGGAACAAACCAGGACACAGGCTGCAACATGTTCTGTGAGGAATCCTTCCTGGGTCAGTACTGATACATGAACATGGGTCTGACAGAGCATCACTTGCCCCAGACAGTATTCCTATCCATATCTTGTGGCTATTAGCCAGTGATGGACCTTTGCTCCATATGTGTATCCAGTCCCCTCTTGAAGCTGTCTATAGGCTTGTAGCTGCCACCACCTCCTGCGGCAGTGAATTCCACGTGTTAATCCCTCTTTGGGTGAGGTACTTCCTTTTATCTGTTCTAAGCCTACTGCTCATTAATTTCCTTGCATGCCCACCAGTTCTTCTACTGTGAGAAAGGGAGAAAAGTACTCCTTTCTCGGCCTTCTCTATCCCACAAGGCATGATTTTGTAAACCTCTATCATGTCACCCCTCAGTCTTCATTTCTCCAAGCTGAAAAGCTCTTTAACAAGCTAAACTCTTTCACCTTTCTTCATAGGGAAGGTGTTCCACCCCTTAATTTTTATTTGCCCTTTTCTGAACTTTTTCCAATGCTATGACATCTTTTTTTGAGGTGCGGTGACCAGAACTGAACACAATATTCCAAATGAGGCTGCACCATAGATTTATACAGGGGCATTATGATACTGGCTGATTTATAGAATCTTAGAATCACAGAGTTGGAAGGGGCCATACAGACCATCTAGTCCAACCCCTTGCTCAATGCAGGATCAGCCTAGAGCATCCCTGACACATGATTGTCCAGCTGCTGCTTAAAGACTGCCAGTGAGGGGGAGCTCACCACATCCCAAGGCAGCTGATTCCACTGTTGCACAAATCTTACTGTAAAAAAGTTTTCCTGAATATCCAGCCAGTACCTTCCCACCCTTAACTGAAACCCATTATTGTGAGTCCTATCCTCTGCTGCCAATAGGAACAGCTCCCTGCCCTCCTCTAAGTGACAGTCCTTCAAATACTTAAAGAGAGCAATAATGTCCCCCCCCCCCCCGCTTCCTCCAGACTAAGCATTCCCAAGTCCCTCAGCCTTTCCTCATAGGGCTTGGACTCCAGGCCCCCAGTCACTCTCGTCACAGTTCCCTGTACCTGCTCCATTCTGTCCACATTGTTCTGGAAGTGAGGCCTCCAGAACTGCACACAATACTCCAGATGCAGCCTGAACAGTGCAGCATACATCGGGACTATGACACCTCGTGATGTGGATGTTATGCCTCTGCTGATACATTCCAAGATTGCATTAGCCCTTTTTGTTGCTGCATCACACTGGCTCCTCATGTTTAACTTTTTTCCAGCCATACCCCAAGATCTTGTTCACACACAATGCTACTCAGAAGTGCTTCCCCCATCCAGTATGTGTATCCCTCATTTTTGTTACCCAGATGTAGAACTCGGCGCTTATCCTTGCTAATTTGTTTTCACTCCCCTTCCTAATAATCCCCAGCACAGCATTTGCCTTTTTTAAATTGCAGTCACACCCTGAGTCGACATCGTCAGTGAGTTATCTACCATGACTCCAAGATCTCTCTCCTGGTCAGTTACCAGCAGTTTGGACTCCATCAACGTATATTTATAGTTAGGATTTAGTCATTTAGTTTCTTGGGAGAGCTCTTTGTTTACTAAAAAAAAAATAATACAAAGGTTGCCAGTCTCCTGGTGGGGGCTGGAGCTCCCAGAATTACAACTGATTTCCAAGCTACAGAGATGAGTTCCCCTGGATAAAATGGCTGCTCTGGAGGGTGGACTCCAAGAACTTCCCAAGCCAGAGTTGACAACCCCTGTGAGAGAACACAGTGGTTGTGGGCATTGTAAAATAGTCCCTGTGTCAGTAGCTTCAAGATGGAATATGGGATGTGTTGCAGGCTTAATTAGATCACTTTGGTGTTCTGTGCGAACCAATTTCAGGCAGCATCATGACTTACCAGATTAATGGGTGGTACATTATATTTTCAGCAGGAACAAGGCCATTCCCTCCTATCTGATCCAGCGGAGAAATGGCCTGTAAGGAGTTTGCATATAACACCAAGTAATCTAATTTAGTTTGCAAGATATCCTGTTGTCCGTCTTGAAGCTGCTGACAGAGAGACTCTCTTACTGTGCCCTCACCTACCATTGACCACCTAGCCCAAGAAGGAGTTGTGGGGATTTCGAAAAACTTGCACACTATCTTGCAGTGCTTTTGTTAGTCCTACCAAAAAAAAGTACGGCATGACTTCTGCACCAGGAATTCTTCTAGGGACTGATAACCGCTACCTGCAATCTTTACCTAGCTTTGAACCAGTCAGCTAGAAATGAATGGCACAGGGCTGCTAACTCCAGGTTGGGAAATTCCTGGAGATCTGGGGGTGCAGCCTGCGGAGAGTGGAGCCTGGGGAGGGAAGGGACCTCCAGGGGTACAATGCAACAGAGTTCATCCTCCAGGGCAGCCATTTTTTCCCCAGAGGGACTGATCTCTGTCGCCTGGAAAACAGCTGTAATTCCAGAAGATTTCCAGGTCTGACCCGGATGCTGGCAGCCACCGAATGGCACCAGAGCCAATTACTAATTCTGGAGTCTCTCTCTCTCCGTCTCCCTCCCACACTTGAGGTTCTTTAGGAAACGGCCAGGCTTGTCAATTTTCCATTGGCCACCAGATGGCCTAAGGATCCCATTGTTCATCAGGAACAAAGTCTTCGAAGGGTGGGGGTGGCGGCGGGACCACAACCAGCGATGTAACTTTTAAGCCTTGCATCTATTTGGCACCCTCATATCATGCAGCTATTATTCGGCTAGTTAATAAATGAGGCAGGAGGATTAGTTTTTAAACTGCCCCTCTGCTTGGAAAAGAAAAGACGCCTGCAGAATGCAGAGGGAAACGCGGGCTACAGCTGCCGCCTAATCCAGCGCTAAGCGCCGAGACCAAGCACTCGGCGGCGCGAGAGGCCCCGGGTAAACACGCTCGCCGAGCACGAGGACTCATTAACCTCCCGCATGCACGGGTGGGGGGATTAAGCCGCGCCTCGCGTTTCCAGTTCGGCCGCAGCGAGGCTATTTCTTGCCCCTGCAGAAGGGAATTCTCCGCTGGCTGCTTAAAAGGGGGTTTAGCTGGGCTTTGAGCCTCCCAAGCCAAACAAAGGCGATTTAACAGGCCAGAGAGCCTGACCCACGCAGAGTTTTGAGACGTGGGCTGTGATTTATAAAGCCTGAAATGGTTTGGGACCTACCGGCTGGAGCAGCCATTCATCTCGGCAGAAGGAGGGGCTTCCTTAGTGATCAGCGGCTACGCTTGAGTGAAAGGGAGGAGAGAGAGAGAGAGAGAGAGAGCCTTGTCAGCTCTTACTCCGCAGGGGACCCTGCGTCCTGGTGACTGTTGATTTTTATGACCAGTTCGTGACAGTTCGAGCTTCTGCTGGGGGAGTCACACTCACAGATCTCGCCTTTCACACAAGGACTGGCCTTTCTTCCAGATGTTTGCCTTTCTTCTCTCACTCAGGCACCCACATAAGCGCAAAACTAACTTTTTTCCTACACCGGAACCAAGAACTGTGCATAACCTGAACCTTCACGTGATCATCCAGAAAGGCTTTAAGAAAGTGGCAATATTTATTTATTTTGTACCCCGCCCTCCCCGCAAGCAGGCTCAGAGCGGCAAAGTGTCTAAACTTCCTGTCCAGGAAGAGAAGATTGTAAATATCAGCTAGTTTTGTGGGGCTTCATTGGGATATTTATTCCTGGGAACTGGGTTTTCGTGCCAGACCCAAAGATTTGTGAATTAGAGAAAGAAAGGAGGTCAGGAGCGAATGTGGAGAACAATGAAATGGCCGTTATTTGAACATATATGAACATCGATAGCAGCCTTATGCCAAGTATGACCATTGGTCCTTCTAGCTCAATGTACTAATTGGGTGACAGGGTAGGTAGGTATCTTTGGATGTCACTCTCCAGAGTGTCAAGCAGAGAAACATCTCCTTGGGATCAACTGCTGATGCCGGAGATTGAACCGTAGACTTTCTGCATCTTCCTTTTTACAGATCCATGGTTTGCACACCACGAAAAGTTTGATGGTAATGGGACTGGAGCTTAAGTACATTTCCTATGAATGGAAGGGGGAGTAAGAACATATAAGAACATAAGAGAAGCCAATGCTGGATCAGGCCAATGGCCCATCCAGTCCAACAGTCTGTCACACAGTGACCAAAATTACCAGGTGCCATCAGGAGGTCCACCAGTAAGGCCAGTGATATTTGCCAGTTCCCCTTTCCTGCTACAAACCCTATGATCACCTCTTGAGAGTACCCTTTCTCTCAGGAGCAACATTTTGGGGAGAGGCAGTAAATCTCCGAATCCTAGAGGCAACATCAGGGGATGGCCTTGGCCTCTATGATCTGTTTGTTGGCCACTATGTGAAATAGGTTGCTGGACTAGATGGACCACCGGTCCAATCCAGCAGGGCTCTTCTTGTGTTCTTATGAGATCAATAGGCTGGAGTGCGGGTTTCCTTATACAGATGGAACTGCATTCTGTTAGCATACATTTGGTCAGAATTAAATCAGCTTTTCTTCTGGTGGAAAAGGGAGGAAGAGGTCCTCTTTGATCACAGAAAAGACTATGCTGGGGATCGTGGGATCTGCATAAACAAAAACCATGTGGAATGGAGGCTGTAATAATAATAGGATTTGGGTGAGAGAGATTGAAAAAGCTGTCTGGATCTAACCTTTAATATTGCCATGTTGGTGGTAGAGAGTGCCATCAAGTTGCAGCCGACTTGTAGTGACCCCATTGTATTTTCAATGCAAGAGATGAACAGAGGTGGTTTCCCATTGCCTGCCTCTGCATAGCAACCCTGGACTTCTTAGGTGGTCTCCAGTTCAAGGACTAACCAGGGCCATATTATCCAAGTACTAACCACTGCCATATTATCATAGCCTAAAAGTTAGGGCATTTTCAGGGTTTCTTTTTTTTAATAAACTTCACTGAAAGCTTATTAAGAAATAAACAGGCGAGAGGATAAATGAGTCTAAACCAGCATATGCATTAATGATGCAAAATCAAATGTCAGATCATTAATTACATTCTACAAATCACTGTGTCACCATCACCAACAAAGGCTGTGAGCTCAATATCAAGGTGCAAATTAAATTGCATGGCTACATTTTCTTATTAATACTGCAGAACTGCTTTAAGCTTGACAAACTATTTGACAAGGTTGGAAGCAGCAGTAGCACTGAAGCCGTGAATGTATATTTTGCAACTTGAAACTAAAAGCTTGTAGGGGACCTGACCATCCCCTTGATAGTTCATCAAATACTTAGGTTCAGGATATATATGTCAAAATTCCCAAACACATTCTTAGTAGTGCTAAAACCTATGGAACTGCCAATGGAATATGGTAGGTTGAGTGATAGAGCTGAATTCATTGAGAATCTCAGTGTGAGTAAAGTATGTTCTGCAAAGGTATTTTCAAAGTACCTGGATTATTTTTCATTCATTCAAAGTTCCAAGGTTTTTAGAAGGATGCTCGTCTTGTATTTCATCTGAGCTGGACAAATTCACACACCAGACTGGTTATATAAGAACTTTGGTGACACCACTGATGAGGAGATGGGGTTCAAACCCCTAGTAAACCATGATGCTGTAAACTCCCCCTAAGTACATGTGATTACAACTGCACCTGTTCATTTTCATTCCTTGCTTCTTTCAGTCACTTTCTTCTATTATTCGATCAAAACTTAGATTGAAAGCTTCGCGAAGGAAGTTCCCATTTCTGTTTGTAAACCCCTATTGTGGCATGCATATTAATGACACTACTTCAACTACTACTCTACTACTATTCTTCTTCGATTACTACTACTACTACTACTACTACTGGGGTACTACTAGAAGATTATACTATTATTATTCTTGGAAGGTGGTGGTGGCACTGGAGGTAATAGTAATTGTAAATGTAGAGGCCATATGTTTGGCTGGTAATATATAATTACTCTGGGTGACCATGAACAAGTTGCTACTGCTCAGCTGAGCATAAAATTAAACAATCTCAGGTGTTCCTGAGCTCCACAGAGAAAAAAGTCTGGATATGGTTGTGATTAATAAATAATAAAATAAAGCTCATTTACCCTAAAACTAAAATCAAGATCCAGTGAGAATATGATAGGGGAAAAACACCTAGCAAAAAAGAACACCCCTCCAGCTTTTGCCTCCCTTTTACAAGAATAATTCAAGTTACTGGAGAATAAACTATCTAATGGAAATTTTAAATTGCTCTTCAGATGTTCTTCTTATTGGGGTTGATTCTACACAATGGGAAATACAAAGAAGAAACTTGGGGAACTAGACTGTGTAACTGGCCCGCAGTTCACATCTTCCTAAGGACATCCAGCTTGGCTGTGGTCTGTTGCCTTCTTTTTCTTTTTCTCTATTTGTGGGACTCCATTAATGGCAGCCATTAACAACTTGGTCTCAACTAATATGGTCCTACAAGCAACTCTGAGCTCCAGATGGACTGTGCCACATAATGAGGAACAGTTGGGAAAAAACCTTCTCCCTTTCAAAGGAAGCTCATCAGTAGGGCATCGGCTGTGGCAGTTTGAGGAAAAGAAAGAGAAACAGCCAGGCTTTTTATCAGTGCACATCAGAAGTCTGTTGAAGTGGTTAAAAGAGGAGGAAGAGGGCAGCTGGGACAGCATCAGAATTTGGGAATATTCCAAGCCCCAAGGTGTTCCCATTCCTGTATTTTCCCCCCTTCTCCTCATGAATCTTAATTTGTTTTCCATAGGGCTTATGAGGCAATCAGCAAATCCATTAGCTCAGGTAAATATGCACAGACCAGTTTCCAAGGAGCTACTTCAGACCCAGTCAAGAAGCTGGTCATGCCAGGTGGATGACTTGGGCCAGAAGATGGGCGGAGGGAGTGCAACTGTTTCGATATCATTTATCATGGTATTCTTCTGAGCCACCTATCTGGGCTGGGATTGGGAGGCACTGTTCTGTGGTGGTTCTGGTTCTACCTGGAAGGTAAGTTTTAGAAAGTGATACTGGAGAACAGCCGCTCAGACCTTTGGCTTTTCAGGGTCCCACAATGTTCTATCTTGTCACCTATGCTCTTTAACATCTACATGAATTCCTCTGGGTGAGATTTGGACTGGGTTGTCACCACTATGCAGATGATGCTCATCTCTCTCTAGCACTTCCAGTTGATCCCAGGAGGATGCAGAAACCCTGAACCAGTGTCCTGGAGGCAGTTCTGGGGTGGATGCAGGCTAATGAACTGAAGCCTAATCTTGACAAGAGAGAAGTGCTACTGGTGAATAGGAGGTCTGACCTGGGATTTAAGGAGTCACCTGTTCTGGATGGGGTTGCGCTCCCCTTGAAGGAACAGGTCCATAGTCTAAGGATGCTCTTGGATCCAAGCCTAATGCTAGATAGGCAGGGGGCAGCTATGGCCAAGAGTGCCCTTTACCAGCTTTGACTGGTAGGCCAGCTGCAGCCTTTCCTGGGCAGGAAAGATCTGGGTACTGTGGTACATCCTTGGTTACATCCAGAGTAGATTACTGCAATGTGCTCTGCATGGGGCTGACCATGAAAAGTGCTTGGAAACTTCAATTGGCACAGAATCCTGAAGCCAGGGTGGTGATTTCACAGGGTCATGGGGACTATATCACTTCAGTTTTGACCCATCTACACTGGCCCCCAATTTGTTTCGGGACACAATTCAAGGTGCCATCAAAGTCCTATATGGTTTGGTACTAACATACCTGAAGGACTGCCAATAAACCTGAAGGATCGCCTACACCCTTACGAAACCACCTGAGCACTATGGTCATCTTTGGAGTCCCTGAATTAGGTGCCCCCACCTTCTGAGGGCCCCCTCACTCCATGGCAGCAAAGCTCTGGAGCTCTCTCCCCAGGGAGAGACGTCTGTCCCCTTCCGGTGCCACCTGCAGCCAGTGAGTGAAGAAGACTTGGTTGTTTCATTTGGCTTTCTCTCAGTGAATCTCTCCTTCCTGTCCACTGTCTGACCTGTTGTTTTTATGCCTTTGTATGTATTTTACCTCTGCTGTTTATTTGTTGGAATCATGTGTATGGGGAGGTGTTTGATTTTAATGGTTTTAAAATCTGGTTTCATCATGTATTTTTTTTTTAAATGTGTGAGCCGCCTTGGTGGCCCTCGTTCCGGGCAGGAAGGTGGGATATGAATTTCGTAAATGAGTAAATAAATGCCCAGTGGGATTTCCTTTCTTTGCTCTGAACAGCAGAATATCACAAATTGTGTTCTGAATTCCAGCCAGTGTTTTTTCTAATGTACTCTGGCATTTCAGGTAAATATCTGATGTACCTTTGTGTGCAGGTGTGTACTGTTATCAAGCCTGTGAACAACGCAGTACTGCCACTTCATATTCCCATTGGAGAATGATGCTTTCCTCCCGTAGCACACCTATGGAAGAGGCGGAGTCGATCCATCCTTTGTGCACTTTTCAAGGCTGATGTAATACGGGAAGCAGACCGTGAAGCCTGCCTGGGGGAGAGGGGCAAAGATCACCTGCAGAACTAAAGGCGTTCGGGCTTGCACACTGACTGGTGTGAGAGACAGATGAACTGGGGCATGCTTTGATCAAGGTTGCCAGGACTCAGGCTTTGGCTCTGGGGCTCAGATTCTGTGGCTTGGTTTCGGGGCTCCAGGGAGGCAGGTTGAAATCTCAGGGCCACCAGCTAGCTCATGTATTAGAGAGCCTCTTCTAAGAAGGGCACTGTGCTCTCCACTTTTAGGGAAGAGCCTAGAGGTCATATGGAACTAAACGTGATGACTGGAGAAGCTAGCCAGTGAAGCTGCAGAAAAAAAAAAGGGGGGGGTCTATCAGCTTCATTTAGCCAGGCAATTGGCCCCCTGCCTTGACTTGATGGATCTGGCCATGCCAATCCATACCGTGCTTACCTCGAGAATAGACCACTGTAATGTGCTCTACATGAGTCTTCCTTTGAAGTCAACTGGATGCAGATTACAGCAGCCTGTTGACTAGTATGTGCCAGGCAGAACATGCATGTCACACCCATCCTGCAGTGGCTCCACTGACTCCTAACCCATTGCTGGGCTCAGCTGAAGGCACTGGTGATCCCCTACAAAGCCCTTCCTGCCCCAGGACCAATGCTCCCTCTATGCTGTGGGGTCTTGAGAGTAAAAATTCTACTTAGTGAGCTACTGACATTAGAGTTGTGAGCAAGTGATTTGGCTACTGCATAATTCAGTTTGCTCTGGAGCCATCCTTCCTGAGCTGAGACAAAAATGTGTGAGCTGGAGGCTAAAAAACTGTGAGCTAGATCACACTAACTCAGCTTAGAGGGAACACTGCCCAGGGCCTATAGACCTGCAGGAGCACCTCTCCTACTACACCCCACCCTGCAGCCTTGGTAACCTGATGGTTCTTCCTTGATTCCTCCTGGCAAATTAGTAATATTGGCAACTGCCCACTCACACGCATTCTCTGTGATGGCTCCCACTCCCGCCTTCTGGAACGGCCTGCCAGAGGAGGTCAGGAAGGCTCCCACAGTACGATCATTACACAAACTGTGCAAAACAGCAATGTCCAGGAGGTCCGTCCTTCCTTCCTTCCTTCCTTCCTTCCTTCCTTCCTTCCTTCCTTCCTTCCTTCCTTCCTTCCTTCCTTCCAAAAAAATATATATTTGTGGGTGTTGTGATGGTTTCCTGGTTATGCAACTCAGTCTGCAAGATCATTCTGACACAGTTAGGTGAAAGGATCCAGTGCAGGAGTCTGCCCATTCAAGTGTAAAGCTGGAGGGACATTCTTGTAACAGAATTAGGACTGCGGGGGGATAGAAAGGTCAGCTGGGCAACTTCACAGGGGAGCCTGGTATCTGATAAGCCACACAGCTTGGTGATGCCAAGGGTTGGGGGGGGGGGACACCCTGGCATTACGTTTTATGGCATGCATAGCCCAGCCGACAAAGTGACATTTTTGTCAGATCCAACCCTCGTAACAAATGAGTTCGACACCTCTGGACTAGACACTGATATGGAAATTCCCATACTAGTTCCAAGCCAGCATCCTTCTTTAACTCATGCGTGTCCCCTGAAACAGGACCATTCTTAGCCATCTTCATTATGGCCGGAAAACAAAAGGGCGGAACCCCCTCCTCACCTCTTAGCAGTGCATTCTTTCTTCAGCTCCTGCAGGGATTCTTTATCTGCCCGGAGCTTCTGATATTCCTCATCAAACACTTTTCTTGCCAAAGGCATTTTAAAAGAAGAATGTGTTTGGGTGGGGGGGGGGGCACCCTGGCTGGATGCAAGGGAGATGCTGCCATGAGTGCAGCATAGAGGAGCTGTATCTTTCATCCCTGCCAAAATCATGGCTTTCCCAGGCAGACCACCGGCTGGGCCATCCTGCTCCCCCTTTTGCTGTTTACAGGAGCGAAATGTTCACGCCGAGGCTTGTGTCTGCCTCTAGCCTCCCTCCCCCCAGGTGTGGACTGAGCCGGAAGCCCTCGCTGTGCTATCCCACCGCCTTTCCTGTGGGCCATGCCTGTCTGGGCAATGGTCTCTACCTGGCCCCCTGGGTCTTGTGGGGATGTCAGGGCTGCAGGCAGGCCTCCATCGAACATACCCTCTTGGTCTGGGGGGGGCTGTGGGTTCACACTCAAACAACTTCATATAAACACCCCACTCTCATTTTGGTTATGTATAAACAAAAGGCACCACTCAAAGGCAAAAGAGAATCTTGTTCCAGAAGCCTTGATAGAGGCACGGGATAAATGCAAGTCTCAATGGAACATGGACCAATCAGGATGCGTACTAGTGTTACTGATGACAGATACGGCCCATTTTAATTCACTTTAAGACTTGGCTGGATAATTATGCGATTTTATACATGAGCCTTCTATTGCATTAACCCTTCCAGAAATCACAGGTAAAATAGGACTAACACTGGATATAATGTTTCACTATACTCAAAGTACCCTTTTGTTTCTATAACGTCAGATAAATATATTTAATCCATCAAGCAAATGAGAAATCTATAAAATTTTTGAAGGTGGTAACTTATAAGGAAAATATTTACAAGTTATTTTACCGCTGGTATTGGTCACCGGATAGACTAAGTAAGTGTTTTAAATCTATGTCTAATCTGAGTTGGTTATGCGGGAACAATATCGGGACCCTTTATCATATGTGGTGGTCCTGTAAAGTAGTCCAAAAACTATGGTTGTTGGTCAAGGAAATGATATGTGAAATTATGGAATATGACTTGGATTTGGTTCCAGAAGTATATCTGCTGAATATGCTACCGGATGGCTTGAGGAAAACAGATCAAAAGTTAATGGCATATATACTAACTGCAGCTCATATATTACGGGCAAAATACTGGAAATAGTCTTCTTTACCAAGAAGGGAAGAAATAATTGACAAACTCTCAGAATGGGCAGGAATGGATACGTTATTTGATGAATACGGAAAACAAAGGTGATCCCGCTGATGTATGGTCCAAATTTACTACATGGTTGGAATAATTTGTTTGTGCTCGTTTGGGCAAAAGTTGGTTTAAGAACATGAATAATTGTATTTATTGATGAAAATCTTAATAAAAATTATTTTTTTTAAAAAAAGGAAATGAGAATGTATTACATCCA
This sequence comes from Lepidodactylus listeri, assembly GCA_029233225.1. Lineage (NCBI taxonomy): Eukaryota > Metazoa > Chordata > Lepidosauria > Squamata > Gekkonidae > Lepidodactylus > Lepidodactylus listeri. The sequence continues at coordinate 30,005,121 of JARCFY010000009.1, forward strand.
GACCATCTTGTCCTCAAGGCCTAGTCACCAATATGCTTTTAGGGGATACAGAGAAAGGAAAAAAGGATGATTAAATGGACTTAAAGATGACAATCAGGGAAAAAAATATTTGACTACTGTTGCACACAGATATTCAAAAATCTTCATTAAAATATCACTGGGATGATGTATGGTTGGTATTATACCCCACCAAGACTGGCAAAAATGGTATTGACATCCTCTTTCATTAGCTGGAGAGGTAAAAAAGCATGTTGGTATTTTTATCCATATTTGGTGCTTTTGGCCAAATATTTTGGCAAGAAATATGTCAGATTATAACCGAAATTATTCATCATCAGATCTCATGTAATCCTATTACAGTTCTATTCGGGCATCTTAGCAATGTTAGAAACAATAAGGAGCCTATGAAGAATTTGCTAACAGCAGCTACAGTTTGGGTAGCACAACATTGGAAGGAGGAGATGCTACCAAGCAGGGCTTTTGTTTTGTTTTGTTTTAAAAAGAGGAGCTGAAACTCTCAAGAGGGAAATGAAGTTTTCAATCTGTATGCTGAAAACTCATGAACTTTTAAACGTTTTAAAAAGAATTTTGTCAAAGAGGTTCCAGAACTCTGTTCTGGCGCATTCCCCCAGAAAAAAAAGCCCTGCTGCCGAGTATGGAGAAATAGCTCTATAAAATATGGCATATTATGTAAATGGAGAAAACAGTTGATAGACAAACTTGGGATGTTGAACAACTTGCACAGGGTAATTTGTTCACAAATGGTATCTTTTATTGTACTAGATCACAATTAGATTTCATAAATGTGTAAGGAAGGAAGAAATTGTGTGTAATTTTAAGATATACATGTACGTGCTGTACAATGTATGAGTATTACACATAATAATTGTATTATACTATTATGAGAGTAAATTTTAAAAATTCCAAAAGATGCCCCATAACTGAAACCCAGCTGCTTCCAGTGTCTCAAGCCCATCAGTCCTTGCCTCTGAATCAAGGCCTACATTGTTGCCATGAGGATGGCCATGCTATAATGCCGGATGTCCTGCTAAATGATGTCACAACCAATCAGGCACACGTAAAGCTTGGACACAGTGCTTGCTCTGCAGTCTGCAAAGGTCTGCTATCTGGTATGGATCTTGTTGATATGGCTTCAACTCACCTCTTCCTAGGGATCCTACTGGTGCCTCTTATGGGGCTGGATGGAGCTCTAGGGCCTTGCCCAACCCCCTGCCGCTGCAGCTTGGAAATCCTCAACTGCAGCAGGATCACCAACCCTCCTGGATTCCACCAAGTTCCTCTTCCCAACCCAGCAGTTCATCGTCATCCTTTCATGTACTTGGACTTTACTGGAAATGCAATTTCCTCTGTTGGAGAAGAAGTGTGGGAGGCCTATCCTTGGGCTGAATACTTGATTCTCAAGGACAACAGCTTGAGCAGACTTTATAACTCATCTCTGGAAGGCTTGCTCTCCCTTACCTACCTGGACCTGTCCTGCAATAAAATCCATATTATTGAGAGGAATGCATTTGAAGCAGTCCCGTTCTTGCAGATTATAATCCTTCGTGGCAATGTCATTGAACAGATCACTGAGGGCACTTTCCATGCCTGGCATGGCATGCAGTTTTTGCTCAAGGTGGATCTCAGCCACAATCCCCTGGCAGTCATTCAGGATTCCTATTTTTACAAGCTGCCTTCGTTGAAGCTCCTAGACCTTGGTGCCACCCAAGTGACACCGAGGATACTGGAGGACTTGTTGCAGACCTCCCTGCAGTTGAGAATGCTTATCGTGCCCAAAAATATATCCTGCTGTCTTTGCCATATTAAGGATGACATTGAAGATTTATGTGACACTGTCAAGTTGGAGTGCACAGGGTCATGTGATATCAATGCAACTGTGTGCAAGAAAGAAGAGTCTCTGAACAAGATGCAAGAAGAAGTCATAAAGATATTAGAAATCAGGAAATGGAATGACAGCAGCCTGCTTAGCATCTTGCCAGGGAGAGCCGTATCCCACCATGACACGCTGGAGAGAGCCAAACCAGACAATGACACCCTGGTGTTGGTCGAAAATTACTCCAGCTTAGCTGCCAATTTGAACCTGTTAAAGTCGGTCAAGCAGTTAATGCAGATGAAGGGAGATGAGCCCTTGGAGATAAACTGGGCAGACAAAAGTGAGCTGGAAAAACTTTACCTTCTCGCCAGTCTGCTGCAAGTGGCGCTGAAAGAAAAAATTGTCGAACTTGACAAGGTCAGTCCAGAGGCAACTGTCCAAAATGAGCTGTCTGACCAAGTTTTACAGAAGCCAACAGATGAGGCCGGAAGAAAGTCTGCAGAAACCTCCCTCAAGAAGGAACGGCATGTGAGGAAAGTAACAGGAGAAAACTCAATCGGAAGAAACCAAAGGCAGAAAGACACACTATTCAGGCTTGGCAGGGATGGGCAACATGTTGCAAAGACCGCCACACAGTTTGCAGACAAGCCCAGTGTCTTTGAGTCGCACAATAAGGCAGAAAGCTGGAGGAAACTAGCGGAAGGCCTAGACCCTCAGCGCGCCCTTCCGTTTCTTAGATCTCGCCAAGTAGCACTTCAGTCCTCTTGGAAACGCTCCATTTCAGACTCTCTGATGAACACTCTCAAGCCAACAGGCTCCATGGTAGTGGACAATGATGATAGTGATTTGACTACCTCCTCTAGTGGTGAAAACTCTCTGCTAGTACTGAGGAAGGTACTTGGGACACACATATTGACTAAAGAAGAGCTGCTGAGCCCACTGCTACACAGAAGTGACCATCTTGGAGGAGATGGCAAACCTGAAATCTCAGCAGGTGACTCAGAACCCTCCTTCAATGAGCTCTCACCTGATATTACACTGCCCCACGAGACATACTGGGAACATCAGAAGACCTCTGTTTCTCCCCCACTGGGCTTCTTGGCCCGTCAAGATGACAACTTGATTCATGGTAAACTCTTTGAAATTGAGCTGAACAAGAAGTTGACTTCCCTCATTCCAAACGCACCAGTGAGGAAACTCATCTCTCACATGATCCGCATTTTGAAAATGGATTGCACGACACCCATACTCCAGATGGCTTGTGCAAAACTCATTTCGAGAACAGGCCTCCTCATGAAACTCCTCAGTGAAAATGACAATCAGACCACCTCCCTACTGATGACATATTTCTGGCCCCCTATGAATGTAGCCAGTATGACTGAAGCAAGCTCAGAGAAAGTGGAGAAGCCCTCAGGCAGGCTAGCAAGCCAGGGGATTCCAGTAAATGAGTATGGAGACAAACTATTCTTGGCTATTTCAGTGACCGCCATCATCCTGATTATCATTGCTGGTATCTGCCTGACTGAGATCTGCATTCTGCAGTCTCAACGTTCTGCAGTCAAGGATAGGACCTTTCTCGGCAGAAGAAAGAAGCCCCTACCAGATGAAGACCGTCCCAGAACACCCTCCCGGGTGATGGATAATAAACCTCTTTGGCTCAAAGATATGTATCATACTCAGGAGGAAATAGTGGGTTACAACATGGTGGACAAATTGCATGACGAAGAGTCCTTGCAGGAAATGGATATGGAGAGCTTGGGCAGTACAAGGGCATCCTTACCAGAACCACCTGTTGAAAAACTACCATCTGTACCAACGCTGGAGCTACTGATTCCCCCTGTTCCTCCTCCTCCACCACCACCACCACCAACTCCCCCTCCTCCTCCTCCTCCTCCCCCACCTCCTCCTCCATCTTCTACTCCTCCTCGAAAGTCCAGTGTGGAAAAGAGTTCAGACACAGCAGAGGGAGCTTCTGAGGCCACCAGTTCAAAAGCAGCGTCTTCAGCAGCAGATGACGGGGAAGGGAAAGATGAAGAGAGAGATGAGGCTGCTGAGGCTATGAGTGAAGCACCAGAAAGTGGAGAGGGGGACGAAGAAGAAGAAGAAGAAAGTGAATGATCTGTTCTCACATTATGAATATTTATAGGTATCATCTATAGTAAAGTTTTAGTGTTGCCTCTATTGAACATAATGTCATTAAAAACACACCTCTGACATGCAAAAACCCTAAAAGAAGAGATGCTTTGCTTGGGTTTGACCAAAAATCTGCAGTCTTTTTTCTGTCTGTAGAAAGAGCAGTCATTCACTAATAGGTATGTTCCTGACTACTGTGCTTTTCACTGTGAAATGAACAAAGATATGGAGTTAAGAGCTTTTTGTTGCCTATTCTCCCACTCATTAACTTTTTTTAATTGAGTTGAGGTTTAGCTGTTTAGTTACCTAGAAATGCCATGAACTAGATATTTATACAGTCCAATCCCATGCCGACTACTCTAACTGGGTTGGGATCTAGCCAGTTCATTCACTCAGCCTGCCACCGGTGCCCTGCTTATCACAGGCCCAGTCTTTTGTCCAGGCAGGTCCCATGATCCCCGCAGCACAGTGTTTTGGGTGAGGAAAGAGAATACCACTCCCCTTTTATCCAGCAGAAAAGCTGGCTGGATCCCTCCCACTGGCTCTAATGAGTAACTCCACTACGTAAGGTTCTGTGATTAATTATTCAACTGTAGTACTTTTAACTGACCTGCCCTGGATAGCCCAGGCTGACTTGATCTTGTCAGATTTTGTGAAGCTAAGCAGGTTTGGCCCTTGGCTGGGAGACCATCAAGGAAGTCCAGGGTTGCTACACAGAGGCAGGCAAAGTCTCTGGCCTTGAGAACCCTACGGGGTCACTAGAAGTCATCTGGGACTTGATGGGGGGGGAATCTTCCTCTGTGGTAAAACCCACTGAATGTGATCTCTGTTTTACTGAGGCTTCCCCAGCTTTGATAGTGTGAATGCTGTAGTTGGTGATAAAGGGAAGTAATGTAAATTAGTTTTTCTATTTATTTCTGGCTGTTTGTCCCATGTCTGATGGTGCTGGGAAGTAGGACTTTTTCTCCTCTTTCCTCAAAGCATTGTGCACCATCTGAGTTTTCCTCTTCTGCCATCTTTCCCAAACCCCATTCACGTTGCTGCAAGAAAGCCAGGCTGGCTGCCATACAAATAGGCAGGGGTCCGTTGGAGCAGGAGCGCACAGGAGCGCAGCTCCGGGAGTGAGGAGCCCAGGGGGTGGGCACATGACCAAGCCCTGCCCTCTCCTTGGCTTCCCCGAGCACTGCAGAGGCGCAGCGCCCCGGGGAAAACCCTGCTAGGGTCTTTATTGTTTTTAATGTTTTGTTTTAATATTGATAATTTTATCATTGTTCCTTTTATGACTGTGTGCTGCTTTTCCAGAGACTTGCTCAAGGTGGCATATAAATTTTCTAAGTATACCATTTTTTATCTGGGCACATGGCACATAAGTACTGGAGAAATTTCACCAACCCTTCAGCAGCTTCCACCCCATCAGTTTGGTGTAGTGGTCAGGAGTTGTACTCTAATCTGGGAGAACCGGGTTTGATTACCCACTCCTCCACATGCAGCTGCTGGTGTGACCCTGGGTCAGTCACAAGTTCTCTCAGAGCTGTTCTCTCATGAGCAGTTCTCAAAAGACCTCTCTCAGCCCCACCTACCTCACAGGGTGTCTTGTTGTGGGGAGGGGAAGGGAAAGGGATGGGTATCTCAAGTCTACTTGAAACCTGGTGGTTTCAAGGGAGCAGGAAGAGAATGAGGGTGTGTTCTTTACGCTTATTTTTATTGCACAAAGTATTGGATGGGGAAGGGAATGGAGGAAGAGCAGGTCAGTTTGACTCACCTGTGGAGTGGAGCCTGAGGGGTGGGTGTTGCCTTCTGACACACTTCCGGTATGTTAGGGGGTGTGGCATATGCAAATGAGTTATGCAAATGAGTTATGCTAATGAGCTCCTGCACCTCTTTTTCTACAAAATGACCCCTGCAAATAGGCAAGCCTGGATTTTTCCTGTCCCACCCACACAGCAACCATTTTCTTTGCCCCCGCCAATATGTGTCACTGAATCAACTACCTCAGTCGACTCTGGCAGCGGCATATTCTAGTTGCCCTTTTCTGCACCTTTTTCAATGCTGTAATATCTTTTTTTGATGTCCGGTCATCAGAACTGTACACAATATTCTAAATGAGGCTGCACTATAGATTTATACAGGGGCTTTACAATACTGAGGGGCCACGGTGGCTCAGAGGTTAAGGCACTGAGCTGCAGACCAGAAGGTCCGTAGCTCAACAGTTCAAGACCCGAGTGCTGCATGATGGAGTGAGCTCCTGTCTCTGGTCCCAGCTCCTGCCAACCTAGCAGTTCGAAAGCAAGAAATTGCAAGTAGATAAATAGGTACCGCTTCGGTGGGAAGGTAACAACGTTCCATGTGCCTCAGCATCTAGTCATGCTGGCCACATGACCATGGAAATCTCTTCAGACAGCGCTGGCTCTTCGACTTGGAAACAGAGATGAGTACCGCCCCCCAGCGTCGGATTTGACCAAGGGAAACCTTTACCTTTACTTATTACAATATTGGCTGATTAGTTTTCAATCCCCTTCCTAATGATCTCCAGCTCTTGTCAGATTTTGATGCTAAGCAGGGTCAGCCCTGGTCAGTATTTGGATGGGAGACCACTGAGGCAGGCAATGGAAAATCACCTATGTTAGCCTCTTACCCTAAAAGTCCTATAGGGTTGCCATAAATCGGCTGTGACTTCATGGCCCTTTATACACTCACAGAGTTACTTTTAACAAAGCATGCCCTGAGTATGCATCCATTGGAATGGCAGAGTATAATAGTGATCCACAGGTTTTGGGAGGTGTAAGCTTCTGAGGGCCAGAGCTCCCTTCTTATCTGACAAAGGGAGACTTGACTCTCAAGAGCTCATATCCCCCCCCCCCCCCAAAAAAAAATCTTGTTGGTGTCTCAGGTGCTGTTGGACTTAAGGTGAGGCTGTTCTACTACAGACCAACATGGTTCATCTCCAAAACTACAGTAGAAGAAGAAGAAGATATTAGATTTATTCCCCTCCCTTCACTCATTTGGAGTCTCAGAGCAGCTTACAAACTCCTTTCCCTTCCCCTCCCCACAACAGGCACCCTGTGAGGTGGGTGGGGCTGAGAGAGCTCTTTCCCAAGCTGTCCTTGAGGGAACAGCTGGTACAGAGCTATGGCTTGCCCAAGGTCATCCAGCCAGGTGCAAGTGGAGGAGTGGAGAATCAAACCTGGTTCTCCCAGATTAGAGTCTGCACACCTAACCACTACACCAAACTGGCTTCTGTACAGTAGTGTACGGAAGCAAATAATTCAAAAACAGCAAAAACAACCAGGAATCTGGCGGCATTTTAAAGTCTAACAAGATTTTACTTCACCATAACCATTTTCGGACTAGCATATAGATAAAATTGTAATGTGGGGATTGTCCGGTGGGGAACAGTATTTCTAACCATAACTGTATACCAATGGCTGCAAAATGCAGTGGATTTCTTCTGTCTTTGTCTTTATAACTGAAATTCCATGATGATGATTTGGATGTAGGACTGAGCTATGCTTTGCTGGTCCCTTTGAAGAAGGCAATCTTCATCTACTACAGCATGATCACCTGCCGGAGTTGTACGCAAATGACAACTAGCTGCAAAAAATGACAACTGACTCTTCAACAATTTAAAATTACTAATCGTGTATAGCAAAAAAACAAAAGCCAGACTGTTGTTACTATACAAACATATGAAAAATAAATCAATTAAAAATAATTCTTGAGCATCTAGTACACACTAGACATTGTGCCCAAATTCAGAATGGAGTAGGGGACGTTTGAAAGCTAAATTGTCCTAGTTCAAAAAATGGAAACAATTTTGAGATGGAAACAAGGTCTCAAATGACTTTTAACCATTAATTTAATTGTAAAATGCTGGAACTCCATTTCCCAGGCTTCCCGGCAGCAATGAGTACTTGATGGGCAAAACCTTCTGAAGGTTCCTCCTTGCCAATTGATAAGACCTGCAATGGCCCGTTCTCTTTTGCATTCTCTGTGATGGGCTCCCACCTGGTGGAACGGTTGGCCAGGGGAGGTCCGGAAAGCTGAAAAGGTGTCAAACAGAACTGTCCAGAAAGGCATTCCCACGTTTGGATTCCAGGACAACTGCCCATGGCATTACCCTCATATTTCATAATATCATGTTTTCTTTTTCCTCTCACACTCGGGCTATGCATTAGTTAGAAGAGGACCTCTTATGGAATAGAAAACCAGACATAAGATAGGGATATGGTATGTTGTGATGAACTGAGCATCATAAAGAAGAATAAAACCCCTTTGACAATACCCAGCATTAAACTTCTTATCTGACGCTGTCAGTTTTCCCCCTGCTCTTTCCCCCTGGCCAGTTCTGCTCTCTGGACATTCCCTGTGGTCTAGATTGAGAAATGGTGGCCCAGATCCAAACCTGGTGTAAATCAGGACAGATGCAGCATTTTGATATTTAGCCATTTCCACCAATTCGTAGCATTTCATATTTTCAAATCACACCAGTTCTTAAATGAATGGGTTTGTGTCCTGCTGGCTTTTTTGCTCATCCTCACTCAGTTCTCCTCCTGACAACAGCCCCCTGTCTTAATGGCTTCTGTCTAGGCAGGTCCCATGGTCCCCAGCAGAGCCTTTTTGGTGACTCAAGAACTTTCTCTCATCCCATTTCCACAAACGGAAAAGGTAGCTGGATCCAACCCTTTCCTTTCTCATTTCGAACGAAGCTTTAACACCAGGCATATTTCCCAACCCTCTCCTCACAGCGAGCCCGTTAGTAAAACATCCGTTTTCACTTTAGTTCCCAGCCCATATGTTTTCAAGTAGCACGAGGGACACATCTTTTAAAGGACGGACTCTGGAGATGCCTTCAAATACCATCAGTAATGATAATCAAAAGCGCTTTCGCAGAAGCTTGTGGGATTTTTAGCCTCTGTTGGAAGAATGAGCAGCAGTGTTTATTATTTTGGTGATTACTTCCCAACCTTCTGCACTGAGCACAGTTTCCAGAGCTTTCCCTTTCCTCAGCCTCTACAATCCACTCCTTCAAAGCCCTTGATTCCATAAAAAATAAAGACAAAAAGTAGGGGGACTTCGAATCAGAACTGTGATAGCTAAAAGGTGCATGACAGAGAGAATCAATCTCCAGTGAGCAAACAGCTCATTTAAACAACGGGGACGGCGATTAAATGTTTTAAGGCGGGGCTTATGAATATTTAAAAGAGAAAAGGGGACACTGTTTGCACAGCCACCCTAGCAAATCTGTTCTCTTAACATCCATCTCTGATTCATTTGCCTGATCAGGGCCCTACTTAAAGATGATGTTGAAAGTGTAAGGGGGAGATCCTGTATATAGATAGGACCTTATGTTTCTGTTCAGAATTAGCGAACATGAAAGCCCAGAACTGTTAATTTCGATATTTGGAATGCACCAAGAATCAGACAAAAGTGAGTTCCAGGAGTAATTTTTGCCTGGCTCAAAAGTGACATCACAGATCCAGGACCTGCCCACTGGTAGGCAAGTTCAGGCAGATAGGATTCTTAACCTGATTAGCTGATGTGCTAATCCAGTCCATTGGAAATAGGTGGATAGACTTATTTTATGTAATGCCGAGCTATTGCTTAACAGGGTTTCCCATTCAAGCAGATGGCTAGTTTGCTATTAAGCATAATGCTGCCGGAACTATTGCTCAACAGAGCTCCCCATTCAAATCCATAACTGATTTGATACTGAGCATTGTGTTCGGCTATTGCTATTCACTATTTAAATGTCTGCTTGCCAGTTCACTCAGTGCCTGGCTGGCATACATTCTGCCTATTTCGTACAATTGCCTTAATTGCATAACATTTTTCATGATTTTTTTAAAAGATCTGTGATAGCTGATTGGAAACCTCTTCCTATATTTGGGACACTTATCCACAGAAACAGTATTACTTATATGATTACCAAACAATAGAAATCACTAGATCATTGCACAAATTACTGGATTCTTCAGATGTTTAATGGAGGGAGGAAAGTGCTGGCATCCATATACTGAAGGCTCTTTGGCTGCTTGCATCATCATCTGGGGGGAAAAAAGAACCCTTCTAACTTCAGTTTCTTGGAAGATCGAGAATTTAGAAATCATTGGCTTGTCCCCTAATACTTTCCCAGAGAACTCTGAAAGAGCTTGTGGACTTTCCTGGATTCGCACTGCCATCCTAAACAGAGTTATTCCCTTATAAGTGCATTGAAGTCAATGGGGATAGAAAGAAGTAATGCTTCTTAAGATGCCACTATTAATTATTATTTTAAATGTGTTAAAATAATATAAGAAAATTCAAGAAGAAAGTTCAGAAAGACCAAGTCTTATCACGTCAGAGAAGACTTGGGATGCAGCAGAGGTAAACAGTATATCTTTAAGCCAATTCGGTCACCATTAAGCCTATGAAAAGAGAGTTACTTTTTCGTGAGGCATGAAAAACTCTCTCTTGAGCTCCCTGTTGGTAGTGGATCAGGTCCATTGTCAGAAATATTAGGGTGAGAGGGCATGAGGGCAATGAGAAAGGTGGAATTGCCTGGTCCTCATAATCTCCCTATTGGGTAGGGCCTTATGACATCATGTGTAGGAATACAGAGATGTCACACTGAATAATGGAACACCCAGGCACAGCTGGGTCGGAATGTCTGGTGCTTGTGTTTAGTCACAGTCTTGTGGCTTTGAAGAGTTGGGCTGTTTTACAGCCTAAAAAGGAAATAACATGGACATTAACTATGCAGTGCTAAATTGGGCTGTGAGGCAGTGGAAGAGCCTCTGCTATGCATGCAGAAGGTCTCATGTTCAGTCCCTCCCCAGCCTCTCCAGTTAAAAAGAGCAGGTGATATGAAAGATATCTGCCTGAGACCCTAGAGACCCTCTGCCAGTCTGAGGGCCAAACTAGATGTTACAGAGGCCACGGGTTTGACCCATAGCTGTTGCCACTATTTTAGGGAAGAATGTGATCCTTTTTTTAAAAAAAAGGTTCATTCCAGAGTATTGCTTTCCATCTTCAGTCTATATGAGCAGCAGCTAATGAGAAGGAAACAAACGTGGATGTCTTAGAAGAAGTCAAAAATTGGTTATTTATTAGTGACTAAAAAGCTTTCTGCACAAGCTCAGGGGCATTTATTTATTTTTAATTTTATTTATACCCTGTCCTCTCCATGAACAGGCTCAGGGTGGCTTACAAGAATCAGTAACCAGTACCATAAAACCATATACAAAAGTTAAAACCTACAACATTTAAAACAAACACGAGAGTTCTGTAAAGTGCTAGTAAGTAGTAGTCATCTTCCAGTACTAAAGATGGCATTCTGTACAATATCCAACAAGATCTGCCGGTTCATTGATCTTCAGGCTTGCGTGATGGTGTGGCTCAATTTCCGGACCAGGGCCGACCCATAACCACAGGTCAGTAGTGGTGGTGTAAATGATGTGGCGGCTCCTAATTGAAAGCCTGGCAGAAGAGCTCTGTCTTGCAGGCCCTGTGGAACTGTAAAAGGTCCCACAGTGCCCTAATCTCTTCCGGAAGCTCATTACACCAGTAAGGAGCCACCACCAAGAAGGCCCTGGCCCAAGTGGCTGCAAGCCTGGTGTCCCTAGGGCCTGGAATGGTCAAGCGGTTGTTAGCCGAATTGCTCTGGTTTTAAGATTAGCAATTGGCAAATAACTGGGTTACAGCCAACTATACCAACGTCCCGCCCCTTCCAGGAGTTCCCAGTAAATAGGCACTGAGGCGGAAGTCCATTTAAATGTTGTTTACTGAAAAATATTCTCAGCCACACAAAAACAGATACACACACACACACTAACACACAGTTCCTAAGAAACTTAGATAGAGAAATAGCACTTTTGCATGAGCAGGAGATTCGCTGGTTGGGAAATACTTTGCCTGTCCTGGAGATGGGTTGTCCGTTCCAAAGGAGGAATTGAGGGAGTGAAAGGAAAATAGGGAACGTGTTCTGAACCGGCAGAAACACGCTTCTCTCTGACTGCGCAGACCAGAGATCAAAGATGGAGGGAGGGTATTGGGATAGCAAGCTTGACTTGAGAGGGGTAAAAGCAGATAGGGGTCGTGGAAGCTCAAGAGACCGGCCGCATGGTAAGCGACCTCTTTTATTAGGTGATTTGGGAGCTGGCAGTGCTGGCCACATCCCCCTAACACACCTACCAGGTAGTCCATCCCTACAAACCCTACCATTGGTTGAAGGAGAAAGAGGAGGAGATGCTGGGGGGTGGTCAATATTGAGACTCTAGGAGCTAGATAGGAACTCTGGGCAAGCTTGTGACGAGTCACTGATCCATCCTATTGTGTCTTGATGGCCCTAGCTCAGCCAGTTGATGGGCTGAGGATTAGTTGCCAAGCAACCTCATTCACAGTCCAAAGTTCAGCATCTCTCTGGAATGTGTGGAATCCCACAGGTATGTTGGGGGGGATGGGGTTGCCTAGCACAAGTTGACAGAGGAACCCTTTTGCAATGGGATCCTTGTCTCCGTCTTTGTGTGAGCCATGGCGGGTGTGTGCTTCTTGGAATAGACTGGAACCTCTTACAGCAGTGAAGAGGGCATGTAGTCCTTCAAAGCATAACAGCCCAAAGTTCAAACTTATGAACATTATGAGTCCATAAGAGCACATGATGTGCCTTGCTAGGCAACACGGTGTTGCAACCCCAACCGTAGTGTTCTCTGGGGTATATATGGGGAAAGGTGGTCCCTCAGGTATGTCGGACCCTGGCCATATAGGGCTTTAAAGGTAAATACCAGCACCTTGAAGTAGATTCGGTATGCTATTGGCAGCCAGTGCAGAGCTTTCAGCACAGGCTGGATGTACTCCCATTTAGGGAGACCCATCAGGAGCCTGGCCGCGGCATTCTGCACTAGCTGCAGCTTTCGGATCTGCGACAAGGACAGCCCCATGTAGAGAGCATTACAGTAGTCTAGTCTTGAGGTGACCATCACGTGGATCACTGTAGCCAGATCATCATGGCCAAGGAAGGGAACCAACTGCCGAATCAGCCGGAGATGGTAAAAGGTTGACTTAGCAGTGGCTGCTACCTGGGCCTCCATAGTTAAGGAGGTGTCCAGGAGCACTCCCAAGCTCCTAACCTCCGGTGCTGGCACCAGTTGTGCCCCACCAAAGGCCGGGAGTGGGACCCCCACCCCTGAGCCGCCCCTACTCAGGCACAGGACCTCCGTCTTCATCGTATATTCTTTCACAGTTACACTAAAGTGTTTTGCAATTAATTATTCAAAACAGATATGAGCCTGAGTGAAAATAATCGTTTATTTTTTATTCTTGCTTCTCTCCCATGTCCCCACTTGCTCCTAAGGCAAATTTCCCCCTGCAAACAAAGGAAGTAATCTCAAAATAACATGCACCTTGTTGTAATTTTCTACCCAATGGTCTCACTTGTCAGTGAAAACTTCACAGAGGGGAGAATCAAACAAGAAAGAATCAAAGTGCCCAGAAGAATAGGCCATAGTACAGAGCAGAGGAGAATGGCTTTGATTGGTATGGGGTTAACTGACTCAGCTCCAGATGTTTTGCTGCTCCCCCTCCCCATTCCTTCCCAGGTAATCAGGACAAATGTTGCTTGCACATTTCCCCTTATATTTCCATAACAAAAAGACCTCTAGGCCTACTTGTAAAAAGAAAAGAAAGTTGGGCAATTCAGGGAAGTGATATTATATATTTCTGAAGAGGCCTCGCCCACATATACCCCCCCTAGTTATGGGTCTACACTGGATGCTCTGCAGCAGTGATGCCATGGTGCCTGCTGATAGATTTCCCATTCTTCAACAAAGCTTCTTTTCCTCTTACAGCAAAGAGCCAATCATGGTTTTTGTGCCACATTAGTAGAGTAGGAGGTGTTTCAGCAAAACTCAGGAGACATCACTTTGGTGTCTCCAGGAAGCAGCCATCCTCATCATCCCGTTTGATGATCCCATTGCTCCAGGAAGCAGCCACTGTGTTATTGCCTCCTGTGACAGCCATTCTGTGGTGGCACCCACCAGCCATCCTCCAAATTCCAAAATTAAAACCCTATGCTCTACAGTAATGTCCAGACTCCAGGCCTGGCTCTGCTGCTGCTGAAGCTGCCCACACCAGTCCTCTCTGACACTGCCTCCTTTCCATTGTTTTTTTGTCTGGCAGCTGGGAATAGTGGTGCTAGGGGGATCCATGAAAAGCCAGGCCTGTCCTGCCCTGGATAACCCATGCAAGACCAGTGTCATCAGATCTTGGAAGCTAAGCAGGGTCAACTCTGGCAACTACTTGGATGGGAGACCTCCTTGGAATTCCAGCAGTCAGGATGCAGGGGCAGGCTTTATTCAGCCACCTCTCTGAATATCCTCCAGGCCACCAGTAGGGGTCAGTCACCAGAGGTCACCATGACTTTCAGGTGCACACACACATACATGCAGATATGAAAAATACCAACAAAAAAAACCCCCAACAAAACCAGGCCTGGAGATGTGGACAGCCCACCATCAGTCTGCAGGAGTGATGACCAAAAGTTGAAAAGGGCCAGGGTAAGAGGAAGAGGGAAGAGAGAAGTGGGTCCTAAGAGGCAGAGCAAAAGATAGGAAGCCCTGGGAATGGGTTCCCACCCTCCTTTTATCACTTCCAGGAAAAGGTGGGGGGAAGGTGGGGCTGAACCCTGATTGGGTCCAAGGTCTAGAGGGTGGGCCAATAGTGGTACAAAAGGGAGGCTTCCAAGCCAGGCCAGGAAGGAAAAATGCATGACACTGTCCACTGGATGTGCATAACAACAGCTAGATCCACACCCAGGTATGTGGGTCTACATTTTTGTGCCCTTCAAAAATCCAGTGCAATTCCCTCTCCTGGATGAAAAGCTGTTTTATTTAGGGCTCAGCAGGGATTTTTCAGGTAGTCACGCAGCCAGAACAACTGACAAAGCTAAATATCCATCATATGTCACATGAGTGGAGAAGGGGTGATTTCCTCCTGTCCCCTATAAAAAAAAATAGAAGGGGGTGTGATTATAAGGACTGGCAAAGCTGTGAGTGTCATGGCAGACAGCTGCCCTCCTCTTGATGAGCTGGAGTCAACAACAGGCTTCAGTTACTAGTGTGTTCCAGTTAAGCTGAAATAAAATGGCTCAAGCTAAGCACGAACCCTCTGTATTTTAATATGCAGACCAGTATTATCTTCCTGGCCTTATCAATCCTGTGCTGGAGTGCCTTCCACTTTCTGTGTCACTGTCAGAAAGCCCACCCTATCGCCATTCCAATCCTTCTTCAACATTTTCTTCTGCTTCTTCCCTGAAGCACATTGGTGGAAATGCTATTGTTCCAGTTGGGTGAATACCACACAAAAATCTCAGTGAGAACTGCCTTGAATTTTAAAATGAGTTTCCTTTGGCTGAACTCCCATCAACCTCTTAGTTTCACTTTCTCCAGACTTCAAAGTGATGGACTGTTGCTTGCATGGATGCTTCCAGAAAGCAAAAGTTAAGCTTGGAGAGGGGATGGCTATTTCCCTTTGAAAAAGGATCTTCTCTCTGATTGCACACACCCTGCATTTCGTTCCCAGTTATAATTACTTTAAATAAATGCCTTAGGTACACTAACTGTTTTAGAAATAGACAGGCACAATGGCTACCTATCTACCATCAAATCCTAGTCTTTGCTAATAGATATTTTTTTTTCATTAATATTTTATTTTATTTTTACAGTGTGAATACAATTTAAAACAGTGTAAAAATTGAACAAAGAGAAATCTTTTCTAAATAACAATGGTAGTGCAAATATGATATTTTTAACTAGAAACAGTTATCATCCTTACAGATATTACCAGTTTGTGGCTTTTGTTTCTGGTACAATACAACTTTTGAACATTTTTCATGTTATGTTACAGGTGAAAGTAAATATTAACAGCTAAATATATAAACATTAGAGAAACCAATGAAGCATTTCATTTTTGCTTTGTATACAGATTGTCCGACAATAATTCCGAGTCATTAAGAACTAAAAATCAGATGAGCAATGTTAAAATATATTTCCACAGAAAGCGTAGTGATGGAGAGTACCCCTAGGTAGAAGACAAGTACTTACATCCATTTCTGAAGCTCTTCCCAGCATTTCGGAATAGCTTTTTCATTTATTTTATTTATTTTATTTTATTTTTTCGTATTTATATCCCGCCCTCCCCGCATTTTCATGAGAGAGGAAGTCTAATATTGGTTTCCATTTTTCCTTGAAGTTGGACTTGACCGGGTTCATAGAAGAGTCATTTAATCTATTCGTGATATTCTCCATTAGGTACTGGTCCCAAAGTTTTTCGTACCACAATGTTAAAGGTGGGGTTTTTGGATTTTTCCAATATGATGCAATTGCAGTGCGGGCAGCAAATACCATAACCTCCAGAGTTCGCCTTGACTTATGGGATTGAATTGGTTGTGGCCAGTGGTCCAGAAATAATGATTCAGGGCATATTTCGATCTCAATGTGTGTTATTTCCTTGACTTTTGCTTTTATTTGGTCCCAAAACATAGAAATTTTGTCGCATGTCCACCAGCAGTGTGCGAATGTGCCTACCTGGTGGCAGCCTTTCCAGCCCCAGGGCGAATAGGAGGGATTTCTGTATGAGATTTTCTGTGGGGTGAGGTACCACCTTGTGAGTAGTTTGAGCTCTTGTAATTCCAGAGAGTTTGGAACTGGGAAACCTGCTCTTGTTGTCCAAATACTCAACCAGAGGTTATCATCTAGAACTGTTGTGCAATCTTTGCCCCAAGCTGTCTGATAGGGCAGCAGGGATGTGTTTTGCATATTATTTAATAAAGAGTATGTGGCAGAGATCAGCCCTTTATTTCGGTTTTCAAATAGCTGTAACATGAGTTCAAAGTCTGTAGACTTTTGAGTTAATATGGTTGTCAGACCTATTTGGGTGCTATAATGTTGAATGGCCAGATAGAGAAACCATGGGATCGATGTTCCCAGCTTCTTTTCCATGTCTGCTTTGCTTAATAGACCTCTCCTATTTGTAATGTCTACTAATCTAGAAAGTTTGGCCTTCTTCCACTTTAGTCTGAGTGAGTCACTAGTCATTTGTTTAAACCATGTCTGGTATGTAAAGTCAGCAAATTTAGAAGTTTTGTTAGTGAGTTGGTGACGTTTGGATCTCCATAGTTTAAGCATTGGTGTCAGATAAGGATTGTGCTCCCTGGTTAGTTGGGATATAGATTTTGAGTCCCATAACATTGAGTCTATGGAACATGGTGCAAATAAGTCATTACCTATAGAGATCCAGTCGATATGGGTTGTATGTCTCAACAGTTTGGTTACGTTTGCCAAGAGTGTTGCTTTGTAATAGGTTGATAGGTCTGGCATGCCAAAGCCTCCTTTGGATTTAGGTCTTTTGAGTACTCTTAGGCTAATTCTGGCTTTTTTCCCCTCCCATAGGAAATCCCATATGTTGTGTTGCCAGCATTTGAGTAATGAGTCTGGAAGATGTATGGGAAGAGTTCTGAATAAGAAAAGGTATTTGGGCAAAATAAAAGACTTGATTAAGTTGAATCTTTCTAACCAGGAAAGGTTCAGCTTTGACCATTTCAAAGTGAGTGTGCAGATTTTGGAATGGGCAACAGTGAAATTTGATGCCAGGAGCTTAGATAAATTTCCAGTGAGATTGATTCCTAGATAGTTCATATGGGTGGTAACCCATTCAAAATTGAACTTGTCTTGTATGGATTTTTTTTCTCCTGGTGTGATGTTAATAGGTAGTAATTGTGATTTAGCATTATTTACATGTAGGCCTGAGATTGAGCCAAAGGAGTGTAGTAGCTGCATTAACTCTGTAATCGAGGTAGTTGGGTTTGAGAGGTGTAGCAGCATGTCATCTGCGAATAAAGAGATTTTGTGTTCTGTATCCTTAATTTTTATTCCAGAGATTAGCGGGTGTGATCTAATCGCCTGTGCCAAGGGCTCTATCGCCATGGCAAAGAGCAGAGGGGATAATGGGCAGCCCTGCCTCGTGCCTCTGCCCAGTACAAAGTATTCGGATCTATGGCCGTTTGCTTTAATAGATGTCATTGGATTGTTGTAGAGGCTGTGGATGGTTCGGATGAATTTAGGGCCAAAATCCATTATTTTTAGTACAGAGAAAAGGTAATTAAATGAGACAGAATCAAATGCCTTTTCAACGTCTAAAGATAAAAATGCAGCTGGGATTTTCTGTTTTTTGCAGTAATGGATTATGTTGGGTGTTTTTATAGTATTATCTGCAAGATCCCTGTGTGGTATAAACCCTGCCTGGTTGCTGTGTATGTAGCGAGGAATAAAAGTGTTGATGCGTTTGACTAGAATGGATGTGAATAATTTTAGATCCTGATTAAGAAGGGAGATAGGACGATATGACTTGGGAAGTAGTGGGTCCTTACCGGGTTTTAGTAGAACCACAGTAGTAGCGTGTTTCCAGGAAACTGGCATTTCACCTGTATTTAGTATGTGGTTGAAGGCCTTCGTGATAGGTTGTATTAAGTGTTCTGAGAAAGCTTTATAGTATTCGGCAGGTAGCCCGTCAGGGCCAGGGGACTTATTGTTCTTAAGTGATTTGATGGCCTGCTGTACTTCCTCTGTAGTTATAGTTTCCTCCATTAATGTCTTGTGGTGGGGGTCTAAGATTGTATGTATGGGAAAATTCTTCAAAGAGTCTTCAAAAGTTTCCTTATTTACTGTCTGAGATGTGTATAGCCTGAGATAAAAGTCCTCCAGAGTAGAGAGTATATCTTTAGAGTTTGTGATCACCTTGTTTGAGATATCCTTTAAAGCAGTGATCTGAGACCTTTTCCTAATCTCCTTTACCTTGTGAGAAAGAAGTTTCAATGATCTGGGTGTTTTTTGCCAATATTTTTGCTTTGTGTAGCTAAGCTGTCTCTTAATTAAAGAGATTTCTAACATTTGTAGAGCTTTCCTTTCCAGGTGTAATTGTTGTAGAATTTTATTAGAGCCTGTTCTTTTGTGCTCCTGTTCTAGTGACTTGATTCTGTCTAAAATGTCCTTAAGCTGTTTTTGTTTTTGTTTTTTCAGGAATGTGGCTTTAGAGATGATTACTCCTCTAAGAGACGGTTTCATCACGTCCCAGCAAATTACAGGGGAGACCTCATGTGTCTCGTTTTCTTCAAAATAAAGTTTTATGGCTTGTGCAATTTCAGATCTAAGGTCTGGGTTGTTTAATAAAGAGGTGTTTAAGGACCACTGTGTGTGTCTATTATTTTGTTCTCCTGATGCTAGTTTGCAGCTCACCCAGGCGTGGTCAGACCACTGGAATGGGCCTATAGTGGATGTGATAACTCTGTCTTGAAGTGATTCGGACAGCAAGAGCAGGTCTATTCTGGAATATGTTTTATGGCGTTCTGAGAAAAAGGTATAGTCTTTTTCTGTTGGGTGTGTTGTTCTCCATATATCGATTAGACTGTGTTTCTCAAGCAGATGTGTTAAAGCAGTGAATCTGGTTATGTGTTTTGAAAGAGTTGTGAAAGTCCTGGATTTATCCAACTCATTGTCTGGTACTAGGTTGAAATCGCCTCCCAGGATTAAGTCCCCTTCTGTAAAATCGTTAAGAGTTTTCAATGTATTTTCTAAGAATGTTGTTTGGCCATCATTTGGAGCATATAGTGTGGCAATGGTTGTCAGCTTACCTTCTAGATGCCCTTTTACAAAGAGGAATCTGCCTTCTGGATCCTGCTTTTTGCCCAATAAGTCAAAACGAACTGTGTGGTTGAACAGTATTGCTACCCCTCTGGATTTGGAACTTCCTGCTGCGGTATATTGGGATAAAAATTGGTTAGAGTTAAATATTTTTACATCTGATTTTTTAAGATGTGTTTCTTGCAGCAGAATTATTGATGGTTTTAGCTTCAGTAAATTTGTAAGTACTCGCTTTCTTTTGAAAACATGGTTCAGACCATTTACATTGGATGAAATGATATTCAGTTCACCTGACATATTTATAATAGTGGTTTCTCCTTCAGGTAAAATGCTACCTCTAGAATTCCAGCTTTTGTGTAATGAGATCTTTGTTCCCTAGAGTGTCCACTAGAGTGTGCTGTTTTCTTTCCCTATAAATTGCGAGCCTGGGTTTTCTCAAGCACTGAAAACACTTTTGTTGCTTAAAAATACTTTATAACCTTTAGATAATAGTAAAATTTGATAATTGATTTTTGTTATAACGATTAAAATTATAAACCCTGCACAGAATCAAAATATGATGACAGAACAAGTTGATTGCAGTTATTATAATCACTGTCTGATAGTTCTATGAGTATAAGAGTAGTGAGGTAATCAAGTATAAATTAATTTTGTAAACCTATAAATAGTTTAATTCAATCAATTAACAGTAAACAATTAATTAAGTCGATGAAACAAGTAGCTTAATACTATGCGTCTCTCTGTTCTCCTGAGGGTATAGGGTCCCTGCAGGAGGCTGGGAAAACGACCCTTTTCTTCCTCTCCTTGTCCCAGCACCAATTATTGAGAGACACCAGCTACAGTGAACTAATATAAATCTCCCTCTATCCCCGACCCTCCCTCCTCCCCAAATACTTAAAACTTTAATAAATCAATGAACTTTTGTACTGAATAAATACACAATAATAAGATGATTTGTTATAACTTTAGTCTAGTTTTAAAAGCTTAGAACATTAGAAATGTAAGAACCCTCCTTAAGAAATGTGAGGAACCAAATGTGAACCTCCTTTTTTCTGGTAGACCCGTTTGGAAGAGAGTAGTGTTCTAGAGGTAAAAGAAATCTTGCTTCAGAAGCAGAAGTTGGGCAGAGTTTTTCAGCTTGCTAGGCGTTGGTGCGGCCTCATGTCCTCTGGTGGTGGTGGTGACAACGATGAGAGTCTTCTTTTGTTTGATCTCTTGCTGAGTTCCATTGGGATGGCTATGTCGAGAGATCGTAGTGCCGATAAGCCTTCCTCCCCTGATGCGATCTTAATGGCCTTGCCTTTGTAGACGACTTGGATAACGAGGGGAGAGATCCATGTATACTTAATGTCCGCTTCAAGTAGCTGGGAGGTTATTGGTTTGAGCTCCCGCCTTTTTTGCAATGCCTCTTTCGGTAAGTCTGGGTAAACTTCTACTTCAAAACCATTGTATTTGAGGTTACCCTTTTGCTTTACTGTGTTGAGAATGAGTCTTCTGTATCTGAGGTCCATTAGTGTGATCATAATATCTCGAGCCGGTCGTACTTTTAAAATAGCTGGGGAGCCCAGTCTGTAGGCCTTAGTGATAGCTGTGGAAATGTCCCCGTCAGCGGCGATTTGCTTTCTTAGCCATTTTGCAATGTGTTGGGATAAATCTTCATGGCCTTCAGATTTTTCTCCTATCCCTCTTAATTTTAAATTATTTTGTCTGGCTGAGAGATCTAGGTGCATTGTTCTTTCCGCTAAAAGATCGTCAGTGACTTGGAGCGTCTGGATTGCAGACTGGTTAGCTAAGCTATTGCTCATGGCTGCTTCTGCAATATTTTTAGTCTCTGTTATATTTAAATGTAGAGAGTCAAGCCTGTCATAAACAGGTTGGAACATTTTCGCCATTTGGTCTAGGAAGTTTTTTTTCCATGTTAGCTAGTGCCGCATTAAATTCAGTTGGGGTGATTGTCTGCTTAGCCACCTCCCCACTGTTATGCTCGGCAGCCATTTTGAGTGCTTCTTCTGTCACCCGGGTCGTTTTAGAAAAGGATCGATCTGAGGGCTTTCCCGGCCCGTTCGGCTTGGATTTTTTGGTAATTTGGGGGGGGGGGGTTTCACCTACTGTCCCCATGCAGTTGGGAGAGATTTGGAGTGGTTCTGTCGTGTCAGCTTCGTCTGTGAGGAGAGAGGGTGGGAGAGCACAAGATTCAGGCAGCTATCTCCATCGGGCACCCCCTAGCTCCTCTTTGCTAATAGGTATTGACAGGGGTCATTTCGTAGAAAAAGAGGTGCAGGAGCTCATTAGCATAACTTATTTGCATATGCTACACCACCTGACATCACCGGAAGTGTGTCAGAAGCCAAGAGAGAGAGAGAGAGAGAGAGAAAGGAAGGAAGGAAGGAAGGAAGGAAGGAAGGAAGGAAGGAAGGAAGGAAGGAAGGAAGGAAGGAAGAAAGAGCTGGCAGAGAGGGGACAGCTACTAATCCAA
This sequence comes from Lepidodactylus listeri, assembly GCA_029233225.1. Taxonomy (NCBI): domain Eukaryota; kingdom Metazoa; phylum Chordata; class Lepidosauria; order Squamata; family Gekkonidae; genus Lepidodactylus; species Lepidodactylus listeri. The sequence continues at coordinate 30,027,232 of JARCFY010000009.1, forward strand.
GCCTCAGAAATACCCCTATTCTGTGAGGATAGCTTCAGTGGTGGCTGAAGCCTTCAGAAGGCTGGTCGGAGGAACAAGGACCTTTCCACGGGACGGGGTCATTTTGCTGCAGCCATGGCACAAGCAGGCATTTCCCCGCTGGGGGTGGGGGCTGGCACCAACTCCCGGAGCTGCACTCCCCCAAGCTCCTGCTCGAAATGACTCTTGGGTATTGACCATATTACACTCAACCATCTTAAAACCTATTGCTGCTTATATCCAGTCTTATATCCAGTCTTAAACATTGCCTGTGTTGCTGATTTGTCAAGTGTGTATCATTGTGGCTTCAAATAGAAATGCCATTTTACACTAATATATATCCTTTAAAATATATACAGGAGCTAAAGACATGTGCTAGCCAACAAAAAGATCTATGAACAGTGGCCCTTGGTGGTGGTGGTGGTGGAAAGTGCCATCCAGTCATAACTGACTTATGTCACTCCCATGTGGTTTTCAAGGTGAGAGACATCTGGACGTGGTTTGCCATTGCCTGCCTCTAGGGAGTGACTCTGGACTTCCTTGGGGTCTCCAGTCTAAATAACTAACCACAGTTGACCCTGCTTAGGTTCGAAGATCTGACAAGATTGGGCTAGCCTGGACCATTCAGGTCAGAACTCTGTGACCCTCTGTAGTTTATTGCAAAAAGTGGGGCCACCCCTAGAGAAGGCCTCACATGGGCTGTACATGATTACACTCTCCTCAAAGAAGCAGATTTTGTTGACAGAGGTGGAGTTTATGTCCAGGCTTAAACATAAAAAGGCCGTCCTTCAAATTCATGGATCCCAGGGAGTGAAGGACTTCAAAGGTCAAAACCAATTATCCTCTTCTCTATGAAAGGAGGCCATTTTGGATGGCTTCCATATGAGTGGAGCTGCATGCCTATCCAGTCCCTTGCTTGAAATGGAACTTTCCTGTGCTGTCCAGACTGTTGAAGTCCTTAGAACTCCACTGGTTGTGGATGGCGCTCTTTTTCAACTGGCAGATTTTCTTTCTGCAGTGGCTGTAATAGATCTGTTAAGTCAGGAAGGCTTGAATGGAGCATTTGAGCTAAACGTTGGAGTCCCCTCAGCCAGCATATCTGACAATCCTTATGATGCCAGTCAGACACCTTGTGGATAGAATATCATAAGGGAACCCTGGCCTTCTTTAAAAGGAACATTTCCTGAAATCAACTCGAAAGTGCAGTATTGATCAGTACTTGCTGTTCCCAGAATATATCAATTCAGAAGCTGATGCAAATGTATCCAAAGAGGTACTGCCTGCCTCCAATCCAATGTTCCATGTGTGCTTCAACGCACTTGAGGCATGAATCTTAACCCTGGCAATTCTTCTTTTTCTCATTGTTGGGGTTTACAGCATCTTCTTTGGCTTCTCAGAAACACACCTTCCAATGCATATGGCTCCAGAAGAACTCTTTGAAAGGAACCTTCCTTTGTGTAATCATTTCATTTTACCCACTGCACATGACTTGTCATTCTGGGTGGCTTTGATGCACATTTTGTCAGAAACACAGAACAAAGAGGTGTCTAGGAATCCTAAAACCAAACCATGATGCTTTCTTCACCAGTTGAAACTGTAAACCACAGATGAACTAAACTGTAAACCACAGATGAACTGATAACCAAACTGAGGGTTTTTCACAGTTAGTAAATTAGCTTGAAATATCTCCATTGACATTCTGAGGATAACCATTAGTTTGTTTGATTTAAACATTACAAACATATCAGGAACATTTAAACAAACAATCAGTTAACAAGTTTTACCTTAAAACTAACCATTCCATCTTGAGCCTACTCCAAGTTAATTAATAGTGCTAAAAGAACTCTATTTGTCAATTCCAATTCTGGAGCCAAAAATAATCTTATATCTTAACACTAATTTATATCTTATCTAACACCACTTACATCTTGAACTATATCAGAAAGTCATGCACCCTAAATATACGACAACATTGCAATGTTGACCTCTTTCTATGGCTCTGCCACATTCCAGTAGTTTAGAAACAATCTCCACGTCTGCACAAATAAGACCCTGGAGAGGATGCTTCATTACTGTTCGGCTGACTACAAACTGAAATTTTGTCCATAAATCATGGTCCCTGATCATGCTGTACCAATATTTCCTCAGATCCTGAACACTTTGTTAGTTCCAGAATATATACATGGGGGAAAAATACTTGTAAGGAGTGAGGCCAAAAGGCCACAAAGAGCAAACACTAGCACTAGCAGTAAGACTGTACATCTGCAGAGCCAAACTTGCATAGGATAAGACCACCCTGATGCATTCATAGCAGCAGTCATTGGTAATTGTCCTGTAAGATTGCCAGCAATGGGAGTCAAGGGGGACAGGGATATTGGGGGGGGGGGCTGTTGGGAGATGACATCACATCACTTCTGGGGGAAGCCTGGAAGTGATGTCATCTCTCCCTAGAAATCATCAAAAACTCTGATAAAACCATATGGTAAAATCATAGAGTTCCAGCAATTCCTAGAAAGACATGACATCACTTTTGGGGTTTTCCTGTAAGTGATATAACACCATTGCCCAACAGTGACCTTTAATTCCCTCCCCCCCCTTCTGCCAGCTGCTAGAATGCTGGCAAGCAACAGAACTTGGGGTAGGAGAACTCTCACCCCCAGGGGGCAAATGGCAGGCCTTCTTTATTGCTATCCTGATTTAACACCTAAAGAGGAACAATTACTTTCTGTAGTGGGAGGAATAAGGCCCATTATGCATGCATATCTTAATGCAGATTTTCAGAGCAGTAAGCCTTTAATCTTTACTTTTGTGCCTGCCTTCCATACCATTCTTTTTCCTCTGGTGTATTTATTCTGCGGCTACAATTTTTTTTAAAAGTACTTTTCTAAATTGGGGTGGAACATCACTTGTGACGTGTGTGTGTGTGTGTGGGGGGGGGGGGGGGTTGCATCCAAAGCTTTGCCCTATTGCAGCTGCACAGTAGCTTGCAGCAAGCACCTTCCATTTAAATCCTTTTAGTTCAGGTTTTCAGGTTTTGTGCATACGTTTTAGCATTAGTTCACTGAATGAAATAGAACAGAAAAGAAGGCAGACAAAGGGGAGGGGGGGACCCCTGTTGAAAGTGACCAGACTTTTTCTGAAACTGACGAGCAGCTGCAAAGCCATTTTCCCTATTGCCAAGCACTGCTGTGTTATCAGCCACTGTGAAAAATGGGAGTCACACACTCTCATAATATGGGGAACAGCTGAGTGTACAGAATGCATGGCAGAACCCACTGACACTGACATTGCAAGCTGTGATCGTTGGCAACAAGTGTGTGTGTGTGAGTGTTCCTGTGCAAAGTCGGCTGCAACTCCACCACACTTTGCACAGGACTGCAATTTGTATGGGGGAGGAGTCCTCTGGCAGAAGCTCTGGAGAGCTTTTTTAGTCTTGTGTCACTAAATTGAAAATAAATGGGAGATATTTTACCAATGCCCTAGCTCAGCTGCATAGTAACGCTAATTTCCTGCCCTTCCTTGCAAATCTGCATGGTTTTCTCTTTGTGATTCTCTAATTTGACCCTACATACTGGTTGTGATTTTGACAGTTTTTTAAAAAACCTGTCCTATGTGGATTGCACTCTTCCTCCAAATGGATTGATCCCAAGCAATTCTTAAATTCGATGGTTTGTAGAAGGTCCATGTGGCTCAGTTGCCATTTTAATGTTAGTTTTTCAGAGACTGCCAAAATGGCATCCCCCTAAGCTTTGTTCACTAAAGCATTAAAGGGAAAAAAATGTTTTCAAAGCTTTAGGCTTCCCATCCCAGTCTCTCTCTCTCTCTCTCTTTACATCTCATATCAATTTCATTCCACACTGACACCCCCCTTTATTTATTTTTTACCTTGTGGCACTGAAATCCTTTTCTTTTCTTTTTTTGCATTGGGTACACTGCCATTTCCATCCTCTCTGATCCCCCTCTCAAGTAAATACCAGCAGGGAACTAAACCTTGTGTAGCTCCTTTTAAACTCCTCCCCATCATTTAAATTTTTTAATTCAGAGATCTGAGACTAGCAATAGTTTCATATCACTAGACTCATGCTGCTTGTCAAAAATATTAAAAATTCTAAAGTGAGGGGAAAATGGAGCTTGTACACCGATGAAGGGGGGAAGATGGTGTAAGGTGCAGAGTGGGTGAAATGACCTCAATGTGGGCAGGGAGTAACTTTTGAGGGGCAGCAAAAGGGCAGTATGGGGAGAAATCTGAGGGAATCTGTATGCTTTTGAATTACCCACAGCTTGGAAACGAAACAAAAGCACTCTCAGAAGACCTGGAGAAACAGCAACCAGAAAGTGAGCTGAGCACTGAAGGGAGGAAAAACAATGCAGAATGACAAAGAAAACCCATCGGACATACATGGTGAAAGTGAGAGAAAACACATAAAAGGCCAGTGTGTGAATTCAATAGAACTAAATATGAAAATGGATTCCAGCTCAGCACACCTAGAAAACCTGAAACTAAAAATGTATTATTATTTGTAAAACTGCTTTTGGTAAGAAACTGGAGGTCAAAAACTTCTTTTTTATTTGTAATGAAAGCAGGGATTCTTGCAGAAAGGTGTTTTCTGAGCTTACTGGGAAGTTTCTAGAGATAAACATAAGAACTTAAGAGAAGCCAATGTTGGATCAGGCCAATGGCCCATCCAGTCCAACACTCTGTCACACAGTGGCCAAAAATACCAGGTGCCATCAGGAGGTCCAGCAGTGAGGGCAGGACACTAGAAGCCCTCCCATTATTGTCCCCCCCAGCACCAACAATACAGTGCATCACTTGCCCCAGACTGAGAGTTCACTATTGATTTGCAAAGAGTCCTTCACTAGCTCAAGCCTGTCAGAAGTGACCAGAAATTGTGGTCACAAAAACACTGTGCAGATTACTATATAAAGTCCATAAACCAGATTATTCTGCTTCTCCGGTTTTCAGCAGAAAAAAGACTTTGACTTAGATAGAAAAAGAAGCTCAACAAACACACAGGCATCAGCTAATGCTTTCTTGACCTCTCTCTTAGCCAAGTTAGGTGGTATTCAGGAGATCAGTTTTGAAGCAGGGTTGCCCACAACCAGATGGGGCCTAGAGAGCTCCCAGAACTGCAACTGATCTCCACAGTACAGAGATCAGTTCCCCTGGAGGAACTGGCTGTTTTAGAGGGTGGGCTCTATGGCACAGTACCTGCTGAGGTCCCTCCCTTCCCCAAACACTGCCTACCCCAGGCTCCACCTCCAAATATCCAGGATTTTCCTAACCCAGAGTTGGTGATCAATCTCCTAACTTAAAAAAACCCCAAACAAACTGAAAAGCAGTCTTGAAGGCTGCAGTTGGGAGTGGCAAAATACCAGAAAAGGGATTTAATAACCCTTCCCTTTCATTTTATTTTTTGCTCAAAACCACCCCACTTCCTATCCATCAGAGAAAAATGGGAAGGTCACTATAGCTGGTCCCTGATAAGGAAGAAAACAACTTGGAAACGACAGTTTTGAGCAGGGGGTGGGTGGGGAAGGAACAGGTCCTAGTCATTCTTCTCCTCATTCCAACAGCCATCCGAAACTTTTTAATTTAAACAAAAAAAAACAGTAGGGAGATTGGTGGCTCATTTCCAGGGTAAGGTCTGATCCCAGGACTAAACTATAAACAAATAACTGCAGCGAGCTTTCCAGTTTTGTAGAACTGAAGATTTCAGAAGATAGTATGGTTATGCCACAGAGCCGTAGTGCCTACTAAAATTCCCTCTCCTATGATACCATTAAATGTACAGAGGCCAACTAAGCACAGACAGTACTTACTGGTGCATCAGCACTTGCATTTACACTAGGAAGCCTTTCCTTGCCATCTCAGCACTACAGATGATGGTCACATTGAAGCACCACATGGTTTCATATCCTCTGAACATGTTCCCCAATCTCTCTCCCCAGAAGACTGCACTCATGTAGCTTCCCTTTCAACTGCCACCTCCTGTTCTGTCCTGGCAGCCCATCAGGAAGGTGGTGGTTACAAACCCCTTACAGTCTTACTGTGCCAGTTTCTAGAACTTTCACTTATACTGTTACATATCCAACCATCTGTGTACAGAACATGGAGTTTTCCTTCATTCTTTGAATCTGTAGTCACTTCTGACATCATAGGAAGATCGTTCCCACAGCTGTAGGACTTGCATGGAAGAACACCAGAATGGATTGAGGAGTCTGGAGAAAACTTCTCCACAAGCACAGCTCCACTGGCGGAAGATGACGATTTCATCCCTTTGGTCTGTGCTGACTTCAGTGCCCAACATGGGATCTACAACCCCAGGAATAATTTTTCTGGGATTCAGAAGGGGCTGCGAGAATGGAAACAAATGCAGAAAAATTCATGGGCCTTCCAAGCATGAATGTTTGGATACAGGCAATTGTCTCCATGTCCACCATCTCCCCAGTGGTTGGATGGCAGAAGACATCAGCTGCTCCTTCTTCAGTCTTCATAATGCCAGATAGATTCAAAGACATCATAATTCCTTAGGCATTCCCAAAATATTGCTATCTTTCTAGCATTGTTTCACTATCAGTCCCAAGACATTTACAACAAGGAAACAAGAAGTTGTACTCATGGTGTAAAAACACTAAAACTTGCCCGGCTTCCAAGTATTTAAACAAATTGCGTATCTCATGTACTCTGAGCATTCTCAAACTATATAAAACAAGGTCTGCCACTTGGAACTCCGGTTTCCCTGGTTACTGCAGAAATTGCCATTGCAATATATAGTGCCAGCCTTGAACACAAATACTATACAGGAGGAATGGATTTCCCCCCCTTTGTCCTGCCATCGCTGTTGTCTCTGAATGGAAAAGATTATTAGGATTACCTTAGGGCAACCCAATCTCCTTAACTAGCCCCATACTTGCTTTATAATCACCTCACCATTTTTTTTAAAAAAGCTGACAAGTGCAGATATATCTAGTTAGTATAGATGTCTGACCTTTCTCTAGCACTTCAGTGGAAGTTTTGTGAAGGTCTGCTGTTGGCTACAGGGCATTTAAACACATCGCTCTTCCTGCAAAGGGGCCAAACTATGAGTATCTTATTTAAATCTGGTCAGAAAATGCTCCTCTGGTCACTTCCTCAGTAGCATGTGGAGCACGGCGAGCATTAAGTCAAGGCAAGAAGGAGCATGGTGTGTGTAAAATTAAGGTCCCTGCAACGGCAGCCACACAGTGATTCGACTGTCGTTGTTGATGTCTCAGCCCCAGCACTCTATCTTATCCGCTTGAACCACAACCAATAACAGTGTTACCATGGCGATGAGAGGGAAATAAATTATTTTCAGAAATTAAGATGGAGTGTATTGTTGTGGCGGTTTCTGTTAATCTTAGGGCTCTCTTCCACAAAGACCCCGTGCTTTAACTCCAGCTTTCATACATAATAGGCCTGGTTAGAAAAGTCTACCTACCCTCCAGCTCTAGCACAAAAAGCAAGCGACGACACTAAGACAGAACTATGTTACGGCTCATTCCCAGGTGCATTCGGCAAATGTGTTCAGTTTTTCTAGTCTCACACAAAGGCAAATTAGACCAGATCCTGTTTCCAAAAATGTCTACCCAGGGGACTCTGGGAACCTTATAAACAGGCTTTGAAATCCTGTTCCTGTTTTTCCCATCTGGACAACAAGAGTTTTCTCCTTTCCTCTGCCTTATCTTACAACCACCATCCTGAGAGGTAGGTTAGGCTGATAGATTGTGACAGGTGAGCTTCCATGGCAGAGTGGGAATTTGAACCCAGCTGTTCCAGGCTGTAGTCCAACACTCAAACCACTACACCACATCAGCTCTTTATATGGTTTATACCACAGATTTGGGGGGATAAAGCAGGGACCGTATGTTACCCATAGAACATCACAGCTAATTAGTGAACCAGGAGGGAAATACTCATCAATTAGTTCTGCTTACGTTCCTGGATTTTGCAGGCATTCCGTGGCATGTACTCCACACAAAAGTATGCATTGTTTGTTTAGGCAAAAAAACCCAACAACAGACTTACTATCTAAGCAGGGCTTTGCAGGCACTTGTGGCTGACTGCAAAACTGAAGCTATTTCACGACTTGTATTAAGGAATCATCACCCCCCAGCACAAGAGAGCTCTTTTCTCAGGTCTCAGGGATAGCGTGGCCCTTGATGTACATGCAGATTTTCAGTACCTGTGTTCCAAATCTCTCTTTCCTTTGCCCATGATGAAGATCCCTCTGGAGTGAACTTTTTTTCAGGCTGGATGTAAATTCTCCTGTAAATTTCTATATGACTGTAGCAAATTCTTTTATTACTTTTTAAGCTCAATTTTCCATGGTCAGTTTTCCCAGGAGACTATTTTTGCATGAATTTCCTAGCTGCCTCTACAAGACCAAGACAAATTCTTAGCCAAGATGTTAAAAGAACTCATTTCGACAAAAATGGGGAAGATTCAACAGTGGCATAATTGGACTGTAAATTGGTCAGAAAGCAAGGGGAAGGAATCATGTAGAAGACTACATGAAGAAAGGCATTACTCATGCCACAGAATAAACGAACACTTCCCAGTTTGGGCTGTTTTTATAGGAAAAAGATCTCTCTCTCTCTCTGATGTAGGGCTGTCAACCTGGAGGTCTCCTGGAATTACAGCTGATCTCCAGACTACAGAGATCAGTTCCGCTGGAGAAAATGACTCCTTTGGAAGGTGGACTGTGTTGCATTTTACCTGCTGAGGTCCCCACCCTCAGATTCTGCATACCCCAGCTTCCACCTTCAAATATCCAGGAATTTCCCAATATAGAATTTGTAGCCCTAGTGTGGGCAGGTATTCAGGGAAATGGAGTAGATGCAGCTCTTTAGCAGTCCTAAGAATGAGCAATGCATCAAATAACTGAGTACAATTTAAATCCCTAACAAGGTTCACTACAGATTTTAAGCATCTATAACAATGGTTACATCTCTCAGTAAGGCAGCATAGGTCCAGGCCAAATCTCTTCCCTTCTACCGCCTGCTTCCTATCATAGTACATCTCCCTGAAGGCCATGTTTCCAGCTCTGGTGTTTATGGCTACTGTTATATCTAAGAACACCACAACTAGCCCACCAATAAGTGTTCCTGGGTATGGATGCTCCAGCACCCACCAGTCTGGTTCACATTCTGTTCCCCAGTGGTGAACAGGGAGCCGACTGTTTTGATAGACTGTTAATCTGTTTGTCAACCAGTTGTGGACTGTTCAGCAGGTTGCTTCAACATATTCCTTCCCAATAGCACAATACAGCACAACTGGCTTTTTGCTCATGTGCATTCTCATGTGGTTGTACTACTCCCCCACCCCTTTTCTGCATTGCTGCTCTGCTTGGCAGGCAATTGTTTAAACAGACAGTTAAGCCAATCACAAATCATATAAATCGGTCATAAATAAATGTTGTGTTTTAAAGAATCTCCAGTTTGATGTTCATCTTAGTGACATTTAATGGCTGCTGATCTGTTTGGATCAGCAGCATTTTTGCGTATCTGCAGGTTTGGGGGAAAAACCTAATACAAAGTTGTTTGGCAGGTATTCAAGTTATTTGATGCTGAACCAAACAAATTAAGTGACTGACCCATATCAGATCATCACAATCAAATAAGGTAAATTCAATTGTTGAAAATATTCTATGCAAAATTTGTGGCATCCCTGGTCATGAGCAATAATCATGTCATTCTATGGTTGCCAACCCCAGGTTGAGAAATTCTGAGAGATCTGGGCATGGAGACGGGAGGGCAGAGGTTGGGGAGGGAAGGGAGCTCAGCGGGGGATGCGATACTATAGTGTCCATCCTCCAAAACTGCCATTCCCTTCTGGGAACTGATGTCTGTAGCCTGGAGATCAGTTGTAATTATGTCAGAAGAAGAACTGGCCCCACCTGGAGGTTCGCAACCCTTCTGTTGTTTTAGCAGTTCATGCAGGGGAAAGGGTGATGTCGAGTTTTTAGGATGAGTTCAGACAAACAGTTATCTTATGATTTGCTGATTTATTTGCTTTGCATTCACTGTAGAAAAAAGAAGAAAGACTTAGTAACCAACACCTAATTAATACTTCATTTTTTGCTCCAAATCCACCCTTCATTTAGAAGTCAAAGTTCCATTCAGGCAAAAATACAAAATAAGGATATCCTGTGGCTGAATCCACCAGAGGGCATCTTCCTTGTGGGATTCTTGTGGAGCAAACTCAAATTACCCATCATACAGGAAAAGGTTGTTTTTCCCAACGCTGATCTTCAGCCTAATCTAGCAGAAATGGTGATCAGATCTTGCATTACCCACTGCATGCATCATCTGATGCAGCAAAGATACAAATGTATTTGTCAGAATTGGCAAGGAGTTAAATATGGGAAAGAGAACAACCACAGTACTCAATTCATTTTATTATACTGACATCTTTCCTTTTCTTCAGGGAGCTCGAGATGGCATTCATAAATTGCCCAGATGACCTCTCATTCATACATGGACCAAATCCAAATGTGCTTATTATTAGCAAGTTCTGATGCTAACAGAAAAGCAGCAGAAAGTTGTGCATGCATTGTCAACAGTCATCATCAACAGAGAAAATGTGGAAGCAGGACAATGATAGTGGAAGTTCCCCTCCCTCCCTCCAAAGACAAAAGCCTTTATGAGGAAGCAGCCTATGGCTATATTCAGATGTTATGAACAAGCCCCAGTTTGTCTGTAACATGAACAAGGCTCAGATTCTTGTATACTCTCTCCCTTTTCCTCTTGTAAACCAAGTTAGTATTAAAGACTTCCCAATTAAGGACCTTTTCCGCATACTCAAGTTACTCCTGATTTTCTTGGGAACTGAGCCATAGGCATTGGAATTAGTTTGGGCAGGGTTTTCCCACATTTCTGACCACTGTGCAACTTTATAGTTGTAGAGTCAGTCTCTTTTCTTCCACACATGGCTTAAATAATGAGGATTTTCAAGGGAGGGTGCTGCAGTCATCAATGGTGTCATTATTGATGGTGTCACTCCCCTTATTTTTTTTAAAAAAACCTAAAATATCGATGTATCAATGAGCTGTTGTAGTGATAATTTAAGCAGGTTCTTTGAGTTCCCAGTTTATAAGGCAAAGGCATATCTCCACAAGCTAAAGACTTACTTTTTCTTTTCTTAATGAAAACTGGGAATTTAGAGAACTTGTTTAAAATATCATTACAACACTACAGCGATATATTGACATTTTAGGGCCATTTTAAAAAACAAAATCATTTGTCTTTGGGGGTGGGAGAGGGAGTGGTTTAACAATGACAACAGTCCAATCATTAAATAGTGGGCAGGACACAGAAAACCGATAGAAACACACCAGGAAAATGCAGATTCAAAATCCGCTTCCAGAAAAACATCAGAGTAAAAGTGGTCTCAAACTGAAAACCCTGCTGATGGTGGTGGGTGGGGGGAGAGGTGAAAGGCAGAAAAATGTGTGGGGAAATCATGGGATAAATTGAAGAAGTATGGGGACAGAACCAATGGGGGTGGGTGGGGAAACCATGCAGAAAAGAGGGTCTGACACTCATTTGTTGTTCCAGATTAGGGTTTGTTGGTTTTTCTCAGAAACTTGGCTCCTAAACTGGAATTGGGCTGTGGTTTGGAATCCTGGAAACAACCCCCAATTAGTTAGATCAAAAGCCTGATAAAAGATTTTCTAAACCAAGAACTTTTCCATCACAGCTGTGTGCAAAGGAGGAGGAAGGATGTGAGCCCAAAGAGCTGAGGCACATTCTTGTTCATGACATCTGACTAGAGAACATATGTGCTGTGTTTCTTGCATATCTACAATTCCTGTGCAGCAGCAGCAGGAGAAGGAGCAGCAGTAGCAGCAGCAGATTTATACCCCGCCCTTCACCCGGAGTCTCAGAGCAAATGACAATCTCCTTCCCCTCCTCTCCCCACAACAGATACCCTGTGAGATAGGTGGGGCTGAGAGAACAGCTCTGAGAGAACTGTGACTGACCCAAGGTCACCCAGCTGGCTGCATGTGGAGGAGCAGGGAATCAAACACAGTTCTCCAGATTAGAGTCTGCTGCTCTTAACCACTACGCCAAACGAGAAAAATAGTGAGTGCTACTTAAAACAGATTGGGGAATTTTTTTTTGTTGGTAACTTAACCTTGAATATATATCTTACTTGCTGCAACTAGAAACTCTTTGCCTTTCCCTCCCAAAATCTGAAAGAGCACCTCAGCTTTAAAACAATTAATTAAGCTGCCTGGCTCCCATTTGATGCCGCACAGCCTTAGATGGGGCTACTTTTTCCATTAAGAAGAGCATCCAGCTTATTAAGCATTTTATTACCCTACGCTTCTAGCAATACTTCCATTAACCTTTTTTTAAAAAGAAAATAACGATTCTCTTCCAAATGGCGAAGAATATCAACCCAGAAGAGTCTTTCTTCAGATTACAAATATATGGCACCAAACGGCTGCTGATCAGGTGGGCTTCCTAAAATTCAGGCTACTTGCGTGAAGGTGAGTGTTATCCGCTTACATCAGAACATCTGTCAGGTATACACAGAAATTAAGTGTCCTATAATAAATTCTTAGAAGTTTTATGTCAATCATTTGTGGCATTTTGGAATCCTAAAAGGAAAGGAAAAAAGAGAACTCTCTCTTTGCTTTACAAGCCTGCATTAAGATCTTTAGCAGAAGCCCTTCTGTTGTTATGATATTTGGTTGTCAGTCATGCAGCGGGCCCTTGAAGATGTCTCCTTAATGACAGTTTGCTGTAATTAACAGAAGAATGTTTAGGTCCAATTCAAAACCCCATTAAAAGGGCAAAAGAGGCCATCCGGGGGCCAGTTCTGGAGCCAATGGGCAACTCTGTGACGATAGTACCTCCACTCAAAAGCCCTTTTATTACAGTTTTGGTGTCCAAATGTGTGTAAAGGGAGATCATGCTACCTATGGTCCTTTCAATACCCCCATTCATCATTTTGTGTAAAGAGGACATGTATCTTTCCAGCTTTGGTACATGTGAGCAGATGCCCATATTTTTGATCATTCATGTTTACAAGTGCTGAAGCTGGGAAAATATACATCTATATACTAATAGTCAAATGTCCCTTGTGCATGTGGATATCTAAATCCGCACATCGGGGGCACTTGGGGGGCAGAGAGATTTTTCTGCACACTTGGGGCAATCCCCTGGTGTGCAGAAAAATCTGAAAACTTAAAAAAACCATGCAGGGCATATTTAAATCTCCCCAAAAGTAAAAGCATTCCCTGTGCATGCACAGAGAATGCTCTGGGAACTCTGTGGCGGGCCAGTGGCTGGGAGCCACTGAGGTCTTTCCTCTGGGGGGAGATTGGCGGACCCAGCAGCTAAGAGCTGCTCAGGCCTCACTGCCAGTGCTGGGGGGGAGAACTCTTGGCAGGCCTGGGTCTTGCTGTTGGTGTGGGGGGTGGGTGGGGGAGAAGGCTCAGTGGGCCGAAGCCCCACCATGGGTGCCAGGGGAGAAGACTCACCTGCGGCTGCTTCCTCCTCCCCATGGAGCTCCTTCTCCCCCCATGAGTATCACAGTTCCCCGCTTCTTGTCTATATATCTAGTAGTCAAGGCGCCCCCGTGTGCTGGAAAAATACACATCTCTATACTAATAGCCAAATGTCCCTGTGCATGTGGATATCTAAATCTGCACATTGGGGGCACATAGGGGGCAAAGAGATTTTCTTGCACACTTGGGAAACTCCCTAGGTGTGCAGAAACACTCAAAAAGTAAAAAAAAATATTTGGGGGATACTTAAATCCCCCCCAAAGTAAAAGAGCTTCCCTGCACATGTGCAAAGAACTCTGGGAACTGTCTGTTGCTGCCACCACTGCTGGGGGAGGAGAGAAGGCTTGGTGGGCTGATGGGTGTGAGCCACTCAGGCCTCGCCACCGCCACTGGGAGGAGAGGGAGAAGGCTTGGTGGGCCAACCTTGCTGCTGCCACTGGGGGTGGGAGAGAGAAGGCTTGGCTCACCAAGGCTTGGCAGGCTGGCCTCACCACTGCCACTGCTGGAGGGGAAGGAAAAAGGCTTGGCAGGCTGGCATCACCACCACAGCCACTGCTGGGGGGGGAGGGAGAAGGGCTCACCTGCCGCCACTTCCTCCTCCTCCAAAGCTCCTTTGGCTTCAGCAGGCCCTGAGCTGTGGGGAATACTCCTCTCCCCATGAATATCACGGTTTCCACTTCTTATATTCTCCTAATTACACAAAATGTTGACTGCACATATCAGAAAGATCACATGCTGTGCAATCTCACCGTATTCTGCACTCAAACTGGCAAATGCAAAGAACTAAAATGGTTTGATGCTGCAGGTGAGTTTGTTGGCTTAAGGGCACAATTCTCCATTAGAATTAGGGATGCTTTGAATTTTGTAGTGAACTTGATAAGCAGCTGAACAGCCTGTGTTCAAAGATTGTAGCCAGCTTCAGATCTGTTCAGCCCAGGACAAACAATGCAATTGTACAGGAGCTCACTGTTAGCTGATCATTGAGTAAGCTAGAAATCAGCTTCTGACCTTCCTTCTGAGAAATTTTGCTCGGTCTGAGCTTTGCTAGGAGACAACAATCTCCAGTCAGCTGAGAGTTGGCTTCTGGTCAGGAAATCAGCTAGGAGTAGGTTTCTAATTTATCCCATGCCCTGATCACCACTTCTGGTCTCTAACTGTTTCTGATCTCTAACGTTGCTGTGTCTAAGGTTTGCCCAGATACAGTGGCTGGGGTGGGGGGCTCCTAGCACCATTGGACCCCTGATCATCTGGGAGTCATCTTCTGATCCTCCCCCGGGTAAACTGTGTTGTGGCCCAGCTGCAGACTAGTAGGCAGTAAAGTTTTCACTGCTAAGAGATTAGAAGCCAACTCTCAGTTACTCCTTGTGATCAGCTGGGAGTCAGTTTATGGTCCTTCCGCACCTCTTACACCAAAGATCCCCAGCAAGAGATCAGAAGCTGACTTCCAGCAGACTACAGATGTCCCCCCCTCCCTGCTGAACAGTATGAACAGGTTACAAACATGCAAGCAGCTTGTCAGTAAAGCAGATGCCTGATCAGAAATCGGCAGATGTCCAAGGATCCTTAATTATAATGTGAGAGGTCCAGGGTTCAAATCTGTATTAAGACCTGGGGTCTGAGGGCGGATGAGTCTTGCACCTTATAGGTTTTAAAGTGGGGTTGCGGCTTGGCGATAGAATGTATATGTTGCATGCAAAAAGTCCAAAGTCTACGTTTGTGTCATTTCATGTGCTGTGAAAGACCGCTTTCTGCCTGAGACCTTGACTCTACCTTGAGTCTCTTTAAGAAAGGCTCACTATAATGAAGTACAGAAATAAATAAAAGGCAGCATGATACCTTAATATAGAATAAAGTGGGGGAAGAACAAGGAGGAAGAAATTGGCCTGTGACCTTCGGGACTGAAGCAGGAGCTGAAGAGGGACCGGAGAGAAGAGTAAGGCCAAGAGGAGAAAAAAAAGAGAGCAGTTGAAATTCAGAAAGAGAGGAAGAGAAGCAGACGCACAGCCGAAAGAGTCACTGCTATAGCTGAAAAGGTCATTGGAAAATTCCCATTAAACACCAGATATTACTAGACCCCAGACATATGGGAATGGTTGAGAAAATTGTTATTTATGGCAGAAATGGACAAATGGACAAGAAAACTGAACAATCAAGACTCAGAAAGGTTTTTAGAAGAATGGAAAGACTTGAAAGAATATTTAGAACAACATTGGGATATGAAAAATAATATTTTTACATTGTCTGATTACTGATTTTAGATGTTTAAAAGAAGAAACAATTCTTTTTAAGGGAATATACAGAATGTTTGAAATGACAAGAAAGGAAATTAGATTACATATTACAGATATTCAGATAATACTCTTAAATGTTTTTCTTTTTCTCTTTCTTTTCGTCTTTCTTTATTATTATAACCAAATATGTTACCTGTAAGAGTTAATACTTTTAAATCTTTATAATTGCTGTCATATAGATAATGGTATAGGTGAGGCAGGAAGCCCTAAAAGTTTTGAATTGTAACTGGAATACATAGTTATTTAGAAAATTGGTTAATGATGATAATATTTTAAAAGTAACTATGTAAAACTTTGAATAAGTAGAAAATAATAAAATTTGTTTTTTAAAAAAACACACACCAGATATTACGGACTAAAGCCATTTGAGTCCATTTTTGCTTATAATGGCTAATTACTGAGTTTTGCTGTCTAATTAAATGTATACTAAAAAGTAATGGTTGCTACTAGGTGTGAGATTGGTTGTCAGTCTACCCCTCCTCATTTGTAATCAGTTAGGGCCCTCCATCATTACACCAATCAGAGAAGACAATCCTGAGCTAGTTGGACCTATGGGCTGGCTAGAATAATGCTACTTTTTAATGTTATTTTTCTGTTTCTATTGCATTAATATCACCACATTCAGGGCCACATCCAGTCCTAACCTTGAATTATCCCAGGTGCAGTTAATACATTACTGCAAAGCTCTTACGAAGGCACTCTTTGCTGCTGCGTTATCTCTACCGTATAGTGCACGATGCAGATCTGTACCATCTTTACCAACTTTTTCTTTGCTTGTCTGCTATAGCTACAATATGGATTGTGTACTACTGGGTAAACACTAGGTAAAGTTCCGTAGTCAGGTTTTGTTAGGCTAGTCAAAATTAAAACTTCCAATAGTTAAGCAAGAGAGAGAGAGAAAAAACATTCTCCCCTTTAAAATGCCTGAAAACCAGTATAATAAAACTGTTGGGAGGTAGATTTCCCCTGCACAAAGGTAGCTCCTTTACGCACTGTTTTCTTAAAATGAGTTTCATGCTGTATTAAATGTAGTTATTTAGTTATAAACTGGATATTAGTTGTACTTTATATGCATTTTTTTCATTTTGATTTCCAGGTCCTGCCCCCTTTGTTATTGAGGCTAAACAAAAATTCTGTATCTGGAGCACCATGTCTTTCAATGCCAGTTGATGAGAGAAAGAAGAAGAGAAGAGTTAGTTTCTTCATGTGCTGCCTCTGTGCATCCTGGAGGCATCTGGTTGGCCCCTGTGAAAGGATGCGGGAATAGATGGACCCTTATTCTGATCTGCCATGACTCCTATGCTGCATTACAGGAAAGAATTCTCCTGGTGAAGCTCCTTCCCTTTTTGCATCTGCATTCCCTGAAAAAAACTTTGCTTGCTCAATGTCTCTTTCTCAGTCTTCTGTTAAAAAAAATCAGGAAAACAGGCTGGTAATCCTCCATTCTTCTGAATGCTGAGTTTAAAAAGAAAAGCAACGTGGTATAATGGACTTGCAAACTAGCTTCACTCTCTTTTGTATTCTGCATTGTGGTTTATCATTCCTGGACATGGAAGAGAAGCTACTTGCTGCCTTTGTGAAATCTGTGGCGCTTCAAAATTAAGACAGCTATGGGGGTGGGGGGTGGGGGTATTTTTTCCCTTTTATGGGCCTTTTAGTCTTTTCTCCCCCTAACAATTAACCAATTAAATGCAGCTGTGCAAGTGGGGCGGTTGCTATAGAAAAGCAGCTGGGCTGGGAAGCAAGATCTCTATAAGAAAGGAAATAACATAACAGAGGAGATGGAATTGTTGAGATAAGAAGCTAGTGCATGCAAGAACTAATTGCTACGAATAGATCACAAATAAATAGAGACTGTAGAAGGTTTCTAGCAATTGGAAATTATTTACAAAATCCTGGAATAGTCTCCCTAGGGCTTCATTAGTTTTAAGAAAGGCATCAATTAACTTTACTCTGGTTAAAATGTATACGCTGTGTTTTTAAGAAGGGCTAAGTCAACCCTCGCTGCTGAAGGGTGTTTTAATCACATGGGATATGAGTTGAAGGAACCCTGGAGATGAATGGAATCTTTGTAATAACATTTCTATGTACAAATATACAAGTGGAGAGTAATGTATGCAAGGAGACCCCTAAAGCAGGCAGCACAACTACTAGTCCGATATCAGGATCTGAATGAGCAGTAGCAAGAATCCCTGCAAATCTTCCACAACCAGCTATTCTTCTTTTAGCTGACTTCAGTGAAACCACCAGGTCTCTATCTCACTTCCCCAATTCAAACTGCAACCTCTGTCCTTTCTGCTAGTTGAAGGCTAGATATTCCATAAGCTGGAGAGAGATATTGGGGTGAATCCAACTGTCCTGTAAGTGACTGTTCCTCCAATGGGAAAGCCACTTAAGTTGGAGGAAGTCCTTAAACTTGAACCAAAATGAATTAATAAATGAATAAACTTTGCTCAGTGGTGGTGTGGTAGGATCTACTCCACTGACCCTACTGTGTCATCCAGGCCTCTCAAAGGAGTCAAGAGGAAACAGGCTGTTTGACTTTGGAGGGATGGGATAGGCCCACTGTTCTCCACCGTTTCCTTGAAGTGGTCCTGCTGTAAAGCTAGTTGCTGACCAAAGCTCTGTAGATGGAAACAGAAGCTCAGATAAGATCACAACAGCCAGCAGCTCAATGTGGAAAGTTTCCACACAGAATCCTTTCTCTGGGAGCCTTTTCCATAGTCTGAAGGTGTGTGGAAAAATGCCCTTCCCAGGAATATGCTGCCAAGATTATCAAACACCAAGAAGATGTCAGCTAGAGATAATCAGAAACTAGAATGCAAAACTCGAATTTGCAGACTCCTAAAACATCTAAATATCGGGTCACCGGTAGGGAACTCTTTTAAGATATCATTGTGAGGGAATACTACAGTAAAGCAGATGCCAGCCACTGCATTTACCAGATTTTGGAGAATGCCAATCTAATCTGGATGAGGGGGTAGAGGGACTACTCTGCAGATGATGCAGAACTGGAAGCAGCAGCAAACAGCCTGGAAGATAGAGATAGAGTTCAAAAAGATCTGAACACTCTGGAAAAGTGAGCAGATGTGAACAACAAGATGCAATTCAACAAGGATAGGTGCAGAGTTCTACATCTGGGTAACAAAAATGAGAAGCACATATACTGGATGGGGGATATACTTCATGTTCACTTGTGTGTGAACAAGATCTTGGCATACAGGTGTACTGTAAACTAAATAAGAGCAGTCAGTGTGATGAGCAGCAACAAAGGCTAATGTGG
Source organism: Lepidodactylus listeri (assembly GCA_029233225.1). Classification (NCBI taxonomy): domain Eukaryota; kingdom Metazoa; phylum Chordata; class Lepidosauria; order Squamata; family Gekkonidae; genus Lepidodactylus; species Lepidodactylus listeri. The sequence continues at coordinate 30,046,365 of JARCFY010000009.1, forward strand.
TCTTGGGATCTATCAACAGAGGCGTAACATTCAAACTGCAAGATTTCATAGTCCCTCTGTATACTGCATTGGTCAAGCCACACCTGGAGTACTGTGTGCAGTTCTTGAGGCCTCACTTCAAAAAAAAGATGTGTAGAGAATGCAGCGGGTACAGAGAGAGTGATGAGGATGATCGGGGTCTGGATACCAAGCCCTAAGAGGAAAGGCTGAGAGACATGGGAATATTCAGTCTGGAGGAGAGGAGGTTGAGGGGAGACATGATAGCTCTCTTTAAGTATTTGAAAGGGTGTCATTTAGAGGAGGGCAGGGAGCCGTTCCTGTTGGCAGCAGAGGATACTCACAAAAATGGGTTTAAATTACAGGCTGAAAAGTTCCGGCTGAATATTAGGGTGTTGTTGTTTTTTTACAGTAAGTTGAATCCACTGCCTAGGGAGGTGGTGAGCTCCCTCTCACTGTCAGTCTTCAAGCAGTGGCCGGATAAACACTTGTTAGGGATGCTTTAGGCTGATCTTGCATTGAGCAAGGGGTTGGACTAGATGTCCTTCATGGCCCCTTCCAACTCTAAGATTCTTTGTCTTGGGAACCAGTTAAGATACTAGCAGAGGATAGTAGCAGTACACATCTGTTGGGGGAGCAGTCATGACTCAGTAGCAGAGCATCTGTTTGGCATGCAGATGGTCCCAGGTTCAGTCCCCAACAGCTCCAATTATGACCCAGCAGTAGGTGATGTGAAAGACTTCTGCCTGACATTCTGGAGAGTTGCTGCCAGTCTGAGTAGTTTCAGTAGTGACCTTGATGGACCAATGGTCTGATTCAGTATAAGGCAGCTTTATGGTTTCATGTGTGCATTCCTCTGAAAGTTAAACTGACCCAGAAGAAAACTCTGGGTGCCCATGCTATTTCCAGCTACCAAGAGCCTCATTGTCTATCATCAAATACTATTTTATGAAAAGCTGTAACAACATTTTCATTAAAAATGGTCAAGGCAGCCAGACTTGTAACAACTTATTTTTGTTATTGGTCAGCCATCAAACTGGCCATTGTATTCCTGAGCTAGGTGGAAATTTTTCTCCATGTCAGTCATGTGGGATTAGGGAGCCTGGTTTTAGATTTTGTATAATACATGTCTTAATTTGGTTGAATCTTCTAGTTGTGTTTGCTTTTTATGCTGCCTAGCAGTTCTTCCTTGTCTCTTTCTCACTCTTTCTGCCAGACTAGATGGGTTTATCAGTAGGAACTGGGGTGTATCTTCATTTTCTTTTCTTCAACCAAGGCCCTGGATCATCTTCTACTCTTACAGTTTTCTGCATCCCGTTTTACAGTCATGACTTTAATGCACAGTGGAAAGCTTCCCCAAGCCTGGGGGGGGGGGGGGGGGATGACAACAACCAGACATCATTAGGCTCCAACAATAGGAATGTCATATCTTTCTAAATGATTGGTATATTCATCATTTCTTCCTCTACCTGCTGTAACCAGTTGGGCTTGGAGATTGCCCCACTGAAGGCAAAGAGGTAAGTTCATGGGAGAAAGCAGTGACCATAGGCTTGTTCCGTGCTTGCAAGTATTTAAAGGGGTAGCTAGCACATCCTAATACAATCGATTAAATGGTATAGAACAACATATATCAAACTCTGCCTAAAAATATAAAATAAAATAAAATGACTGGATCACTGGAGAAGCAAACTGCAGCTCCTTGATATTGTTAAAAAAGGATAACATTCAGTATGTGTTTGATGGGAATCCTAAAAACCTTTTTGGGAAAGGAGGAGAGGCCCTGGGGGCTTTCAAGGAAGAGAAAGGGGAAATACTAGGGGAGAGGGAAATAAGATTTACCTCACAAGTCCTTGTGGAGTCCCACTCATTACTACTATGAATCACAAGAAACTTTGGGAAGAATCGGCATCAAGTTTCTTTATATTTTCTTTCTCCTGTTAGGCAGTATATCAGACCTGCATAATTTAGTTCCAACAAGCCAAACATAAAGTATTTTAAGAATTTATCTTACCATGGCACTCAGCAAAATGTGAAGCTTTCCTTCAAGTTCAGTGGGCCTTTCTTCAATGGAAAAGCCACTTAAGTTGAAGGTTCTTTAGGTGGGAGGAACTTTCTCCATCCTAAAGTAGGATAAACACTACTGACTTGTATCTTACTACTCTGGCCAGCAAATTTTGAAGTCTTCGTCCAGCCTAAGGAGCCTTCTTCTGATGGAAGTGGCTCTTCTGCCAGAGAAAGCTTCAAGCTGTGTATTCTGGCCTGCCATGGGCTTGTTAAACCTGTTATTGCCTGCATGGTTCTGCAAAAACAAACTTATCAGGTTTATTCAGCTTGTAATAGGAATTTGTGCATGGCTCGTAAGTTGGAATGGTTTCAAATGACCCCCAAATTCCCATTTTGGTTTCACGTCTCCTCTGTGCACATTAGACCTGTGGTTCTTTATTTTTATGGTTCCTCATATGAAAGTTTCCCCCCATAAATTATAAGAATTATCCAGTGTTACTTGTGTTGCAGCAAAACCATATTGTTTATTGCAGATATGTGTATATTTTATGAGGCAAGCATGTATAAATTGTGTAGGAGACCTGTACAACACACACCTATGACAAATCCATTAAAACCAACCAACAAATCCATAAAAAACCAAGAGTAAAAAGAAGAGACCCAAAACTGTTGAGAAAGATAACAGAGTCTACCAGTTGACTGAGTCTTGCTTGGTAGGTTGCAGGTTGCTCAAGGCTGTTACAGATTTTTTTTTTAAAAAAAAAGATTAGGAATGTAGAATATCTGAATTCAACCCACACATTCTGTCTGGCCATGAGCTGTCAATGGATCTATATGCATTAATGCCAGCTGGAGTATATGGGATGTTCCCATAAAATCGATGGGAGAGTTTCATTTCCTTCCAGTGCCTTTGAGATCAACTCTGAGCCCTATTCTGACATACATAAAACATGGTGAATATTTGATTTGGAACTCTGGCATCTGGCAGAGTCCTAATCGCTCACAAGGCAGCACACTGCTTTCTCACCGTGCTGTATATTGTTTACAGGCTTGATGGGCACCTACAACAAAGACCACCAAAACAGGAACTTAGTTGAAAACTGCGAGTCACTCGTGGATAGTTTTCATTCAGTTATACTTTTCAGGGTATTGGACATAAAAGGAGATGCTCCAAAGCCCTTGAAATCTGCAAGGAAAGGACATTGTTTGTAAAAGTTCTCTATTCAATCCTTCCCATCCTAATGAGGGTAAAAACATAGCTTAATAGACAAAGAAAGCTGCACCAGCTGCCTCTGTCGCACAAATCTGGCACAAGTGCAGCTGAGTTTATTAGACATTTTATAGTCCTGGGAACCAAAGCTAATGGCTCCTTTTCCCATATGTTGCCTCGACAAGCGCTGGGACTGAGTCAAGCCATTGATTGATATATGATGCAGCCATGAATAAGGCTTAAGCCCAATTATTTGAATGAATCATCCATCCCTAGCTGTTAAAGAGGCAGAAGGAAACAGGGTTGGAGGGGGGGGATGACTTGCTTTCCATGAGCTACATCTAACCCCACAAGTATGCTCATGTGTTCCCTGGAAAGTCTCTTCTAGAATTCCAATAATCTCAGCATTCTGTTTTAGAAGGAGCTTGTAGTCCTTCAGACTGCAGAATAGAATCCGATGTGATGATAACAATATGTGGCAATGCTACCAGGACACCAAGGCTTCCCCACTCCATTTGTGTACTCCAAAGAATATTAGTTTCTCCCATAGTTTCCATCTTCCAGGCTATTGAGTGGGGTACAGCAGGACATAAACTGACTGAATACCATCATGCAACATTTAGGCCAGTACACATGGGCATGTATGAAGCTGCCTTACACTGAATCAGACCATCGGTCCATCAAGGTCAGTACTGTCCATGCAGACTGGCAGCAGTTCTCCAGAATCTTCAATAAAGGTATTCCACATCACCTATTTTCTTTTAACCAGAGATGTCGGGGATTGAACCTGGGACCTTCTGCATGTCAAGCAGTTGCTCTACCTCTCAGCCACAGCTCCATTCCATAGTTTCTATCTTCCAAGCTACTTGGGGTTGGTGGTAGAGCAGAACTTCTGTTCAGCATAAAATGCTTGACACCATTTTTCATGGAACTTTTTCTTATTTTCTGTTGCTCCTCGCTATCGAGTCATTAAGGAGAGATTCATATATCCACAGGCTGATTAGTATTGCATGATAAGCGTCTCAGAAATGAAACTTCCCTCCCTGTTCGGAGGATAGTGCTTGAATGGGCTCTGCTTGAGATACCTGAAATAGAAGGAAAGTTTCAAATAGCCCTGATGGAATAGTTAGAGAGTGCCGCTTGGAGCAATTAAATTCATCAAATTTAATAAAGCTGAAGTTTTATGAAAGCCGCATTATCGTGCTGTTGAATCCCATTCCAAAAAAGGTATTAATAGAATACCAGTTTGAATTGCATAGATAAGCTGGAGAAATCCAATTAATTGTCATGTTTCTGTTTCGGCCGTAGCTTCTGCATGGTAACACTCATGGCAACCCTACATTGCAGGATGCCATTCATGAATTAAACCCAGGCAGAAATGAAATGCCAGCTTTTCTTAACAGGATTTATCAATGGAGATAGGCCATGTGGTCTCAAGTTTAAGCTTCCAGAGGATATGTGGGGGAGGGAGTAGATATTATTCCTTTAAAAGAGCATTTCTGCCTACTATGTGTGGCGCTCAGTGACCTTTGGAAGCAGCATGTGATTCGTTTATTTGGTTTCACGTTTAATTAACAGCTTTTGTTTTTGTGTTTTAATTTCCTGTAATTGAAGCACATTGCTGCCATGGCAATCAGCACTATAGAAATTGGATAGAAATAAATAAATAAAAGTTCACAACAGTTTTGACTGAGCCCACACTAATTAGTGAGTAAGACAAATAGACAAATGTGGGAAAGGAGTCCTCCCCCTCCCTTCCTTTCTCTGGGATTTTGTCAACTCTCTCTAAATTTCTTTGCTGTCTTTCCGATATTGGCAAAATTCTCCTCTAAGATATTAAAAAAGAAGCAGATGGTGCTAGAAATACCCAGAGGGGAAAAATATCTTCATGCACAGGCAGAGATTAGTAACAGATCATCCGGTTAGCAAATATGATGAGCCAATGACCATTTAATGTGAGGTTAGTAGCTGCAGAGGTACTGTAGAATGACAGGCTTTGCCAGCCTCTGTCAACTTTAAGAGTTTGGGGGGGGGGGATGCAAACAGAAACATCCCAGATAGGAGGATGTTTCTCTGTATTGCTTGAGTCTTATTTATTAGCCACTAAAGTATGTTGGCTATGTATATAATCCAAAGCCCTATTAACAGCTGGCTCTATTTTATTTATTTATTTACATTATTTATAGTTCGCCTTTCTCACTGCAACTCAAGGCAGATTACACAGTGTCAGTCAACACTGTCAACAGGATGTCAAGGTAGCCTTCTCGGAAATGCTACCTGTTCCACACGCAGGGCCGGAGAGACAGGCACAGATCAGGAGTCTCAATGCGTAGATGAGGCAATGGTGTAGGGGGGAAGAGTTCAAGTTTGTTAGGCACTGGGATGCTTTTTGGAACAAGAGGGAGCTGTACAAGAGAGACGGTCTCCACTTGTCTTGGGAAGAAACCAGGCTGCTGGTGCTTAAAATCAAAAAGGTGGCAGAGCAGTTTTTAAACTGAATATTGGGGGAAAGCCGACAGGAGATGAAAAATCTCTGGTTTGGGATGGTTCATCTCAAAGAGATGATGGGGTAGCTGTTACTTTCCTACAAGGAAATGGATCAGAATTGTTCTCTGGGACTGTGGCAAATGATAGAGACTGCCTGGCAAGGTCTCGAGGCAGCAGAAGGAAGGTCGTAGGCTTAACATGTATGGGAAACTATAGATGTTTATATACTAATGCTAGAAGTGTCCAAGGTAAAATGGGGGAGTTGGAATGCTTGGTGTTGGGGGAAAACATAGACATTGTGGGTATTTCAGAAACTTGGTGGGATGAGGAAAATCAGTGGGATACGGTGATTCGTGGTTATAAGTTATATCGGAAGGATAGTGGGGAGAAAGTTGGAGGTGGGGTGGCTCTTTATGTCAGAGAGGGTATACAGTCCCGTAAAATTGAGAGGGTAGGAGAATTGGATTCGCTTCTGGAAATGCTGTGGGTTGAATTAGTGGGCCCAAAAGGAAGCTTAAAACTGAGAGTTTGTTATCGCCCACCAAATCAAAAGATAGAGGAGGATTATAAAATGATCAATCAATTAAAGATAGTGGCTAGACAAAATAACTGTGTTGTAATAGGTGACTTTAACTACCCACACACTGATTGGATCAATATGTGTTCAAGTCGGGAAAAAGATATTAAGTTTCTAGACACTCTCAATGACTGTGCTATGGAGCAGATGGTTACAGAACCAACCAAGGGAGAGGCAATCCTGGATTTGGTCCTAAGTAATGCCCAAGACCTGGTGAGAGATGTTAAAGTGATTGCACCGCTTGGGAACAGTGACCATAATGTTATTGAGTTCAACATTTGTATAAACAGGGAGTTGCCCAAACAGACTGACACAACCACTTTTAACTTTAAAAGGGGTAACTTCTCTGATATGAGGGGATATGTGAGGAGAAAACTGAAAGGAAAAGTAGAAAGGGTCAAACCATTCGGGGAAGCTTGGAGACTATTTAAAATCACAATCCTAGAGGCTCAGAGAAAATATATACCACGAGTTAGGAAAGGCACAAATAGGTATAGAAAAAAGCCTGCATGGTTAACAAACAAAGTAATGGAAGCTGTAAAAGGTAAGAAGGATTCCTTTAAGCAGTAGAAAGCTAGTCTCAGTGAGGCTGATAAAAGGGAACATAGGCTGTGGCAAATAAAATGCAAGTCTGTGATCAGGCAGGCAAAAAGGGAATATGAGGAGCATATTGCAAAAAACATAAAGATCAACAATAAAACTTTCTTCAAATACACTAGAAGTAGGAAACCAGCCAGGGAAGCAGTGGGGCCCTTGGATGACCGAGCGGTAAAAGGTGTAGTGAAGGATGATATGGAAATGGCTGAGAAGCTGAATGCATTTTTTTGCCCCTGTCTTCACTGTGGAAGATGAGAAGCGCCTGCCCACTCCAGAACCCCTGATTTTGGGAGAGGTGTTGAAAGACCTGAGTCAGATAACTTAAAAACAAATAAATCACCAGGCCCAGATGGCATACATCCGAGAGTTCTGAGAGAACTCAAATGTGAACTTGTGGATCTCCTGACAAAAATATGTAAACTTTCCTTAAAATCTGCCTCCATTCCTGAGGATTGGAAGGTAGCGAATGTCACTCCTATCTTAAAAAAGGGTTCCAGAGGAGATCCGGGAAATTACAGGCCAGTCAGTCTGACATCGATACCGGGTAAGTTGGTGGAAACTGTTATTAAGAAAAAATTAGTAGGCACATTGATGAACAAAATCTATTGAGGAAGACTCAGCATGGGTTCTGTAAGGGAAGATCTTGTCTCACTAACTTGATAGTGTTCTTTGAGGGAGTAAACAAACATGTGGACAAGGGGGACCCAATAGATGTTGTTTACCTTGACTTCCAGAAAGCTTTTGATAAACTTTCTCATCAAAGGCTCCTAAGTAAGCTCAGTAGTCATGGGATAAAAGGGCAAATCCTTTTGTGGATCAAAAACTGGCTAATTAAAAGGAAACAGAAGGTGAGTATAAATGGGCAATTTTCTCAGTGGAGGGAGGTAAGCAGTGGGGTACCGCAGGGATCAGTACTCGGTCCAATGCTTTTTAACTTGTTTATTAATGATTTGGAGTTGGGAGTAAGCAGTGAAGTGGCTAAATTTGCAGATGACACAAAGTTGTTCAGGGTGGTGAGAACCAGGGAGGACTGTGAGGCACTCCAAAGGGATCTGTCGAGGATGGGCGAGCGGGCATCAGCGTGGCAAATGGGGTTTAATGTGGCCAAGTGCAAAGTGATGCACATTGGAGCCAAAAATTCTAACTATAAATACACATTGATGGGGTCCGAACTGGCGGAGACTGACCGAGAGAGAGATCTTGGAGTCATAGTAGATAACTCAATGAAAATGCTGAGACAGTGTGCGACTGCAATGAAAAAGGCCAACGCTATGCTAGGGGTTATTAGGAAGGGAATTGAAAATAAATCAGCCAATATCATAATGCCCCTGTATAAATCGATGGTGCGACCTCATTTGGAGTACTGTGTACAGTTCTGGTTGCCACACCTCAAAAAAGATATTATAGCACTGGAAAAAGTGCAGAAAAGGGCAACTAGAATGATAAAAGGGTTGGAACACTTTCGAAACTGGAACTTCGAAATTTGAACACTGACGAAAGGTTGAAGCGCTTGGGGCTCTTTAGCTTGGAGAAACGACGGCTGAGGGGTGACATGATCGAGGTTTATAAGATTATGCATGGGATAGAGCAGGTAGAGAAAGAAGTACTTTTCTCCCCTTCTCACAATACAAGAACTCGTGGGCACTCCATGGAATTTGCTGAGCAGTTGGGTTAGAACAGATAAAAGGAAGTACTTCCTCACCCAAAGAATGATTAACGTGGAATTCACTGCCACAGGAGATGGTGGCGGCTACAAGCATGGACGGCTTCAAGAGGGAATTAGATAAACATATGGAGCAGAGATCCATCAGTGGCTATTATCCACAAAGTATAGATAGGAACTCTCAGTCTGGGGCAAGTGATGCTCTGTAATCTTGGTGCTTGGGGGTGGGCAACAGTGGGAGGGCTTCCTGCCCCCACTGCTGGACCTCCTGAGGGCACCTGGTGTTTTTGGCCACTGTGTGACAGAGTGTTGGACTGGATGGGCCACTGGCCTGATCCAACATTGGCTTCTCTTATGTTCTTATGTTCTTACGATGGGATATACAATAAGCCATGTGATGTGATTAGGATGCAAAAATTAAAACCAAGTAAAAATCTGGAACAAAGCACAAGTATTGACACGGCATATCAACCAATGCAGAAATTACATAACGAGGATACCACATACTGCAAAAGATATTACGTACTGTACTCAGTTGTATAATCCATAGTCCCTTTCCCTTTATTAAGACATTCTTCTTGAATCATTCCATTCTAACAAAGCCCTATTTCGTTTGTAAAAGAGTCTTTTCTTTCTTGATCTGGCTGTCGGCCTTATAGCTGATTATCGAATCCATTCCTAAAATGTATTTTTGTCTGCCTTCACCTGGGTATTAAAAGCCACTTAAATCCCCATCTGTTGTAAAACCACATGGATCTTGCCCTTTTTTTCCTTTAGGGTTATATTCAGATTATTTGCCTCCCAAGATTTGCAGACCCCTGTTGTTGGAATGGGACCTTCATTTGAACCTGCATAGATTGGTAGCCAAAGCCATCTTTCTCACTTGCTGTCTTTTTGGCCTTTAATTTCCATCCTTGTGTGGACTAACTTGGACAGTGTATGGATGCTTGGGGGCAATAGTCTCATTATGTGGGCTTCAGGTATTGAGCGTTATTATTAAAAACTTGATATTATTTTGACAGTTAATTCCTTCACTCAGGCTGCAGTCGCACGTGCCAGTTGAAGTGGAGGGGAAGCGAGGCTATTTCCTCCAGAGGAATTTGACACACAGTTGCGAGAGCACACATCCCTTTCTAGTTGCAGGCTCAGCTCATCACTGTTTAATCAGATGCAACTGTGGGTGAGTTGGGGGGGGGGGGTTTGCCATTTGTTTCCCATGCACATAAACGAGGAATTGCACCTCTGCACTGAGTGCTCCCTATGGAGTATGCGATAATGTACATACTGCGAAGGGGCAGCGAAACAGCTGGGATGGAATGATCAGACCATCCCAATGGCACGAGAGCGTGCTTGCATGATCAGACAGGGGAAAGTCCGTCCATGGCCCATCGGAACCCATTAGAGCTGGACTTTCCCCAGTGTCTTTTAACCTTGCTTCTGTGGTGGAGCAGCACGGGTTGCTGACGACTGCAGGACTCTTCCCAGATGTTGCTGTCTGATTGCGCCCTTTAGAGCCATCAGGCATTTGCAGCTATGTTGGATCTAAAGGCACATGTGACCGCAGCCTCAGACTATTTTTCTATTTACACTTAATCTGGATTATCAGTATGAGGTGCCTGACCACGTTCTCAAAGAACCCTTAGACATTTGTGTGAATGACTACTAGATTGGAAACATTACTTTAAATTTGATGCAGAACCTAAACCATGGGATGGAAGGTGGCATAGTATAGCCCAGTCTTGTCAGATTTTGGAAGCTAAGGAGGGCTGATACTTGGAAGGGAGACTGCTGAGGAAGACGCTTCAGAGGAAGGCAATGACAAACTATCTCTGCTTCTCACTTGCCTTAAAGACCCCTTGCTGGGGTTGCCATAAGTCGGCTGTGACTTGATGGCACTTTACACACACACATACACACCAGCAGCTCCTTGCACATCAGAACAGGAATTGGCAAAAGGAGAGCATTATTCCTTAGATTTATGAAGAATACATTGCAGGAAATAGTAGTAGTTTGTGTAGTGGTTAAGTGCACGGACTCTAATCTGGGAGAACTGGGTTGGATTCCCCACTCCTCCACTTGCACCTGCTGGATAACCTTGGGCAAGCTGTAGCTCTGGCACAGCTGTTCTTGAAAAAGAGCAGTTTCTGTCAGAGCCCTCTCAGCCCCACCTACCTCACAGGGTGTCTGTTGTGGGGAGGGGAAGGGAAAGGAGTTTGTAAGCCACTCTGAGACTCCCTTGGGTAGTGAAGGATGGGGTATAAATCCAATCTCTTCTTCTTCTCTAGTAGGAGCTGGAGTCTGAGGCCTCCTTTGAGAGTGTCTCTGCAAAACAACTTGTGGCTTGCCAAGCTGAATGCAGCTCACTGTCTATACGTGGCAATCAGTGCTCCCTCTGAGCTGAGGAGTCTTGTGAGCAAAAATTCTACTTTGGGAACTACTGGCATTAAAGCTGTGAGTGAGCAATTTGGCTGCTGCCTAAATTAGTTTGCTCTGGAGCCATCCTTCCTGAGCGAAGACAAAAATGTATGAGCCGGAGGCTAAAAAAACCTGTGAGCTAGCTCACACTAACTCAGCTTAGAGGGAACACTGATGGCAATCCACGAGGGCACTAACAAACTACTTGCTGCTGTAGGGCTCCAAATGGTGAAGAACATCAAGCACTTGGCATGCCCTAAAGCAAATACCTTGCACTGTATGTGGCTGGGTAGGTCACAGATTGTGAAGATCTGCCTCACGCTCAGTAGTCAAAAAATCTTGTTAGTCTTCAAGGTGCCACTGGACTCAAATCCAGCTTTTCTCTCTCTAACTAGTATTGCTTGGAATGAAGCAAAGAGGAATGGAATTTTTGATTAGCTTCAACATTTTGCTAGGCCATGAATGGGCCTCATTTTGCCATTGGGGCATTTTCAGTTCACAGGATCAGACCATGAGAGCATCCTTCTTCCTCCTCCCCCCTTGTCGCCGTGCATTCAGTGGCAGAGGACATTACAGCAGCTGTCAAGAACGCCCTCAAGAAGACGCAGAGTAACAGCAGTAACCTGTGGAAAGGAATAGTGGATTGGAGGAAAGGACGCAGGCTGGGAATCCTGCACAATACCTCACATCATTTAGTGTGCAAACAATGTTGCCCACAGCAAAACCATTCTCAAAGGCAGCTATTCAAAGGGACTCAGAGCACATTAGCAGCTGTGGACACAAATGTCATTTGCTATGCTACAAATGTTATGGAAGCAGACACATATCGGACAACATTCAAGTATATGTGTCAAAAATGCCACTATGTTAGAAATCGTTTATTAGCGCAAAGGGGATTTAGTCTAACATTTTAAGGTTGCTGAACTGGCATTCAAACTGCTGTTTTAAAAAACTTATGAAATTGTTTTGTATTTATTAGCCACCATTCTAATATCATCTTCCTCATTGTACTATGTTCATTTACTCAACTGTTAGAATGGACCAGAATGTGGAGAGAGGTAGCCTAGATTACAACATCAAAGTAAGTGTAGATGAAGTTGTGTGTTTGGGTGTGTGAAGTGCCATCAAATAGCAACTGACCTATGGCAAGGGGCCTTCAAGGCAAGTGAGAAGCAAGAGGTGGTTTGCCGCTGCCTTCCTCTGCAGAGTCTTCCTTGGAGGTCTCCCATCCAAGTACTAACCAAGTAACAAAATGCTGGTTATCAGAACACATAAGAAGCAAATGCATGTGTATGGTTGATATTCATTCATTTATTTGCACAGCAGTGGCTGCAAGACTAAGGTTGCAACCCGAAAGACACTTCCCTAGGGGAAAGCCCCACTGAATAACATAGAAGTTACTTTTTCCTTGGATTTGCTTCCTTATTTGCATAAACAAATAACATTGTATATCTATGCAATAGTCATCATTAGTTTTATCAGCCAAGGCATGTTGTTTTCTTCCCGTTCTATAGTTTGGAAGTTTGCCATCAGTGTTCCCTCTAAGCTGAGCTAGTGTGAGCTAGCTCAGAGTTTCTTAGCCTCCGGCTCACACATTCTTGTCTTAGGTCAGGAAGTCTGGCTCCAGAGCAAACTAATTTATGCAGTAGCCAAATCACTCACACACAACTTTAATGCCAGCAGTTCACAAAGTATAATTTTCGCTCATAAGACTCCACAGCTTAGAGGGAGCATTGTTTGCCATGTGGGTAGAAGGGTCCATAATGGGCCACTGAGTGTTGCTCACTGACTTATTTCCTACATAACATTTTGTGCGGCCTTCCTAAGATATCTTGACACCTCCAAGAAAAGCTTTTGCATAGTAAGCAATTGTCAGCTGCAGTAAGTGTCAGGGGGATTATACCACAATCATATGAGAAGTCTCCCTAAAACCATTGTGACTCTATGAGTATCTGAAGTTGATAAATATTGTAAAGCAGTTCGAGAAAAAGCTTTATAGAAAATTCATGTGACCAATATCTGGACTTCTCCCACAAATACTTCTTATGCAGCAGGAAGCTGCTTTGCTTCCAGAAGCAGCAAAGTAGGTGGCATCATGTTATGTCATCTGCAAAGGCAGATTTTGGAGGGGGACTGTGGGAGATCTGAGACCAAGCAGAAGTTATTCCAAACAAAACAACAAAAATCCCAGTTGTAATCACTGCCATTCTCACTCCAACATCAAAACACGTTAAGATACCTCACTGTCTGCCCAAAAGCTCAAATATCTGTTTATAATATGTAGCAAATCAGAGAGTTGAAGCATGTACAGAAGGTTCAGACCAAGAGAGAACTTACTGCAATAGGTAAGGGTTGCCAGCTCCACGTCTGTAAATTCCTGGAGATTTGGAGAGCAGAGCCCAAGGAGGGAACTCAGCAGAGTATAATGCCACAGAATCTACCCTCCAAGTATCCATTTTTTTCAGGGGAACTAATCTTGGTCATCTGGAGATCAGTTGTAATTCCAGGAGATGCCCAGGCCCTATAAAATCAAATCATATGGAATTCAAAATGTAAAAAACAAGAAGAGAGTGATTAAAATGTGAACTTAGCTGCCAGCAGATACAGTGATGGCCACAGGAATAAACAGCTTTAAAGGCTATGTAAGCCGCTCTGAGCCTGCGTGCAGGGAGATCGGCCTATAAATCTGATAAATAAATAAATACATAGATTGATGGAGGATAAGCCTGTCAATGGCTACTGAGGGGAACCTCCACATTCAGAGGCACTAATCCTCTGAATCCCAGAGCCAGCAGGCAACATCAGGGGGAGGCCTTGGCCTCTATGCCCTGCTGTTGGCTGTCCAGAGGAACTGGTTGGCACTGTTTGAGACTGGATGCTGGACTAGGTAGACTATTAGTCTGATCCAGCATGGCTCTTCTTATGGTCTTGTGTTCTTAAGAACATATTGATAATCTTTCTCTCACTCTCACCACAGGGATGTGATACACACTTAGTTGGAGCTATGTATTCCTAAAAATCAACTCAGTTTTCAAGGTCACATATTAAGGGGCTAGAAGGCAGAAACTAGCTCTTGCAGATCTTCAAGAACATGTTGAGGAAGAACAAAAGAAACAAGAATGGAATTTACACAACAGCAGTAGATATTCAACTGAATCAGAATCTGCAGGGAACCTATAATCCATCCTTACAAGAGGGAAAACCTTTACGAGTGGGGAAAGGTGACATTTACTTGTTGTGATGTGAACCAATCAAAATCAAAGTCCATAAAGATGTCCAGAGGCAGGGTTTGTGAAAAGCCAATTAGGTCAGCTTAGTCTAAGATAAGATTTCCATTTTCCATGGTAATGAAGATTGATTTTAGTTAAGCACTCCTAAGTGCTAGACCCTTAGTCCAAACAGAAAGGACAGAATTTTCTATGCCTCCTTAGTGTTGTTGGTGTTAGCGGTCAGACCCCTCCTCCCACAGAAGGTGTAGCTTGTGCTTAGAGAGAGATAAATGCCCATCTGTGATATAGGCAGGGCAGTGCTTGGCCTAAAAATGAAATAAAATAGCTCTGGTACACACACAACATTGATGCCAGCCGTGTCAGTGCTTGCGAAATATGCTGGAAGATGAATCATAGTAGCTGACCTCCTGGCATCTTCCTCCCCACCCTGAAGGAAGACACATTATCAGGACAGTGGGTCAGGACAGTGGGTTTCCCAGGAAAGTATTACTTCACCCTGGGCTAATCTCATCAACCCCCTGTTTACCCTAATTTAGCAATACTTAACACTTTTTGTAAAACCTGATAATTTCTCCCATCCTGTAATCAAGGGTCATCAAAGATCCATTTACACCTATAGTCTGTCTCTGGGAAAGCCATCAAGCTTCTCCCAAAACAATTTTTACCCTCTGAAAAGCCCATCAAGCTATTGTTTTGGTGGTGTGAACATCAGACTGTCTCAGGGAGAATTTTTCCTATAACTGGTCTCCAGACACCCTGTGCCATAGCAGTGTGTGTGTTCGCAGCACCATTCCTTATACCCCCACTTGCATGTGGGCTTCCTCTTGTCTTCGCTACATGAAACGCTGGCCATTTTGCAACATTCTCCATGGACTCCACTCTTCTAGATTGGTAAATATCGCCTCTCCGAAACTCCCCCTCCCCCCACTCCTTCTTTATTTCTTCTTAGCTAGGTTGTGTGTTTTATGCCCTTTTATTATTTTTCAATAAAACAACTTCTAGTTGACTATCTGACTGGTTTATTTTGAGAGTTCTCTAAGGGCAAGATCCTGGTATACAAAGGTGGAAAATCCCAGTTATTTGCCCCCCCTGCTGCATCTCCAATTAAGCTGATTTCCCTCCCCCCCATTAGAGAGGAGGCCGCGTCTTTGGGCAACTGTGGCAGACAAGGGGTAAATGTGGTAAGAAAAACAGACTGATTTTGTGAACCCTTGACCACAATAAAATGGCAGCCGGTTTTGTCAAACAAACCTAGGATAATCATAGAACCCATCAAAAATCATAAGATAAATTATTAACTCTGAGAGCCAGTTGAGATGCTGCTCATTAGACCCCAAGTTATTCTCCTCAGAAGCAGGATGGCTTATGACTGGCTAGGAGCACACGGAGACATGATTTGTATGAGCCAGACCCTCCATATTGGGTATGGATGTGTGGGTGCCATGATTACACCAGCACAAAGATGCTCCACCTTAATTGCACACGTTGGGACAGCTGCCTGCTTTCACTCCTATGTGGTAGGAGAAGTGGGTCCATACAACCACAAGGATACAATCCTGACAGCAGCCCAACTTGCTCCTATTGGTGATGGTGTGGAACTCAAAAAACACCTGCTCTTGGTGATAAAGCCTTATGCAGCTGGAAATGCTAGAACTAAGGCTCGTTGTCTTACAGAAGGAAAGAATTTAATAAAATGTTTAGAAATAGTCCATACTTGTAGAAAATAAGAAATTCTATATTCATATGTTTGCAAATTTTATGAGATAGCATAAGGCGGGAAAATGATATTGATTCAGATAATGTATGAGGTGCTATAATAGAAGAAAAGATTGTTATGAAGTGTGGAACCCCAATTTTATGTTTGTTTGTTTTGAAAATAAAAAAATTTACAAAAAAAAAAGAAGGCAGATCTAAACTGCAGTATCAGAAGTGGAATATGTATACATATACATACACACACACACACACACACACACATATATATATATATATCTATATCATCTATCTATCTCTCTATAAACCACAATTGAGAGTTTTCACTGTGCTGCAAGGAACAAGCATGGACACCCATGTGCTAGTTTAGTGACTGTTTAAAAAAATAATTAAACCAGCCCAGGCTGCCAGCATGCCGCATGGTAGATTAAATGTCCCACTAAAGATCTCTCAGGACCCAAATGATTTTGTGATTATTACCACATTAAACTTGCCCAAGGGGAATAGGAACTGCAAATAAGGCATGAAGCTTCTGAACAGGACAGTTTCAGCAGGATAGCCATGCTGGTCTGAAGCAACAGAACAAAGTTTGAGTCCAGTGGCACCTTTAAGACCAACAAAGTTTAATTCTGGGTATAAACTTTCGTGTGCATGTTGGTCTTAAAGGTACCACTGGACTCCAACTTTGTTCTGAACAGGATGGTGACTGTATAGAGTATGCATAATGCACTACAAAGCAAAGTATAGATAGGATGACTATATCTGTAGAGAGATGCCTCCGTGATTCTCTGCATAAGCTCATCTCAAATCTAATGTATGGCTGGTTAGCCAATCCACTCTGTACCTAAAGGACTGCTTTTGAGCGATTATTGTGCATGTGTCATTCTATTTTGTAGCACAGTTGCATTAATAAAAGTATTTTAATAGTATTATTTTGCTCATGACAAAAGACCTAGTGGGGTAATTGATTTTTATTGGTGACTTTCCTAAGGCTGTTGTTGTAGGTCTGCTTAATGATGCCTGCTCAGATGAGGAGGAGACAAAGAAAGCTGGCTCCAGCCCCTGGATGCCTCAAGAAGACCCACCAGACAAGGTAGAGACCATTAGGGGAGTCTCAGGCCCAAGTCAGTGCACCAGTCCTGCAGTGTGGGACCTGAAGCTGAAGCAGAAGCCCTGCAGCCACCAGCCCTGCCCTGGGGTCCCCAGAAGTGCCACAGCCATCAGCCTCACCTCTGGGGTCACCAGAGCCTTGGAACACCAGAGAAAACAGGCCCAGGGGAGGTACTGGATTGACACCATACTGCATGGTTGGCATCCCAACACCAGTCAACCTCTGCCTATGAGTTTGAGTCAGCGCTGACAGTCACGTAGGCTGCTCAGCCATTGATGAGTGGCACCTTTCCCTGGATGACTCAGCAGGTTGGTGAGCTGCCCCTGCTCTTGCATGACTCAGTAGGGTTTTCCTAATAAAAGCAGCCTGGAAGCAATCCATCTACAACTGTCATGTGCCTGCTGTCGTTCTGTGCCTTGTGCTAGACCTCAGTGTGTCTGGACTGTGACCTGGCTTGCACTCTTTGGAGTGCCAGCGTGGTGTAGTGGTTAAGAGTGGTGGACTCTAATCTGGGAGAACTGGGTTTAATTCCCCACTCCTCCACATGAAGCCAGCTGAGTGACCTTGGGTCAGTCATAGTTCTCTCAGAGCTCTCTCAGCCCCACTTACCTCACAGGGTGTCAGTTGTGGGGAGAGGAAGGGAAAGAGGTTGAAAGCCACTCCAAGACTCCTTGAGGCAGTAAAAAGCAGGGTTTAAAAACCAGCTCTTCTTCTTCATCTCTTTGGATTTGCCTTTCTAGTTTGATGCTTGGACTTCTGAATACCTGTGCTTTGGCTGCAACTATGTTTGGGGTACTCTCCTTGCTTCTTGCCCCAGGTACCTGCCTGAGCCTGGACAGCCACACTGCAAGGCCATGACAGAGGTGGGATTCAAATACTATCCCCAAGCCAAATTTCAATGGAGCCTCAGATAAATCCTGTTGAGCAGTTTTAAGCGTTATCTTCTTGCGGAAGGACGGGAAGCCCAAGTGAGTTGTGATGCCTTTTTCTATGCAGCAGGTGCAACATCCAAAAAGGGTCCTGCACAAAAGAGATGCATATCCAGATTCAACATCCTGAACTTACACACTTCTTTTAAAATATATGAAAATGGAAATTATGATTCAGTCCAATTCCTGCCTCATTGCCAATCAAGTCACAATCAAACCCATTCCTCACCTCATAGGCCAAGCATTCTTTCAGGGGGCCACCTCTACTGATCTTGGATGAGCACGGTAACTATGAGCACGGGCAGGGCCCTAGAAAAAAGCTGACATCTTCCATAGAGCAAATGCTTTGCATGTAGAAGCACCCAGGTTTAATCCCTGGCATCACCCAACAGTGTTCCAGTGTTGTTCATGATGCAAAGCACTGTCTTCAACATGAGAACTATGGTTGAGCTGGAAGCAGCGTTCCCTCTAAGCTGAGTTAGAGTGAGCTAGCTCACAGTTTTTTAGCCTCCGGCTCACACATTTTTGTCTTAGCTCAGGAAGGATGGCTCCAAAGCAAACTAACTTATGCAGTAGCCAAATCACTCACTCACAATGACGGTAGCTCACAAAGTAGAATTTTTGCTCACAAGACTCCGCAGCTTAGAGGGAGCATTGGCTGGAAGGTCTGTAGGTCTGATGCAGAAGGTATTTCCCAGGTTAATTTCCTTCCTTTGTCCATGCTCACCAGTTATATGGGGACTGTCATGGTGCTGCTGTCCTGCTGTCAACTACACAGCCTGTGCTGGACTCCACTATTACCCTTTATCATCCATGTGGACAGATGTGGTACTGTAGTGAGATTTTGTGGGGTAGGAACAGGAGATGTAGTGAGAGCAGTTGTGGGGTGGGAACAGGAGATGCCTTGGAAAGTATGGTGTTGGAACAAGGTCCAGCCATTGTCAAGGCTAGGAAGAAGGGGGAAAGATGGTCTTTGCTGAAACAGGGTATCCTTTCCAGCTGGGAGAGATAACATGGCAGCCTTTTGACATGTGAACACCTCTTGATTGGAGGGTGCATGTTTGGAGGGCTTAGCACCCAGACTGGCTGATGACTAGGGTTCCCTCTAAGCAGAGTTAGTGTGAGCTAGCTCACAGTTTTTTAGCCTCCGGCTCACACATTTTTGCCTTAGCTCAGGAAGGATGGCTCCAGAGCAAACTAATTTATGCAGTGGCCAGATCACTCGCTCACGGCTTTAATGCCAGGAGCTTACAAAGTAGAATTTTTGCTCACAAGACTCTACAGCTTAGAGGGTGCATTGATGACCCCCCTCCCCCCCAAGCACAGGTGGGGGGGTGAGGTCTGAAAAGGGGAACTGTTTGTTTGGGGCTTCCCTCTTGCTTTTTCCTTCTTGGCTCCCTCTTGGTTCAGAGTTCTGGGGAGCATGTGTTCACCATGAGGGATGGCAGAGGGGAATGACAGGAAAAGGAGATGCAGATGCACCAGGGTAGTGGCATCCTGCATCTACTCAGATGCAACCTAGATTATAAATACTCTAGGTAGAAGCTGTCGTTACATTTATTTGCCTTAGTGTACAACACCCTGAGTTTGAGCCCTGTGGAAATAAAGGCCTATTATGCACGCACAGCTTACTGCAGATTTTCTAAGCATTAAGCCTTTAAGCTTGACTTTGTATCCTGTGCCTGCCTTATGCACCATTCTTTTTCCTCTATGTATTTATTCTGTAGCTATAATTTTAAAAATACACTTTTCTAAATCAGGGTGAGAACATCACTTGTGACATGTGGGGAGTGGCATCCAAAGTTTTTTTTAAAAAATAACACAATTTCCCTGTTGCAGCTGTGCAGTAGCATCCAGCAAGTGCCTTTCGTTTCAATCATCTTGCTTCGCTTTTGTGCATGCATTTTGGTGTTAGTTGGTTGAATGAAAGGGAACACAAAGGAATGCAGGCAAAGGTTGGGGGGGGGGGAATGATGTTAAAATTGACAAGACTATTTTTGAAACCGACAAGAGCAGCTGCAAAGCCCCATTTTCCATATTGCCAAGCACTAGGGGATTCTCTGCTGTGTTATCAGCCATGTGAAAAATGAGAAAGAGTCACACAGTCTCATAATATGGGGGAACATGTTGAGTGTACAGAGTGCATGGTAGAACCCAGTGACACTGGCATTGCAAGCTTTGATTGCTGGCAACATGTGTGTGTGTGCACACACATCCAGTCAGCTGCAACTCCACCATTCTTTGCAATTTGTATGGGGGAGGAGTCCTCTGGAGAGGCTTTTTAGTTTTCTGCCACTATATTGGAAAAAAAATGGTATTTTCGCCAATGCCCTAGTGCAACTGCACTAGTTTCCTACCTTTCCTTGCAAATTTGCATGGTTTTCTCTTTGTGATTTTCTAATTTGATCCCACACACTGGTTGTGCCCTTAGCAGTTTTTTAAACCCTCTCCTGTGCCAATTGCTCACTTTCCTCCAAATGGATTATTCCCAAGTGATTCTTAAGTTTGGTGGTTTGCAGAAGATCCGTGGGGCTCAGCTGCCATTTTAATGTTAGGTTTCCAGAGACTGCCAAAATGGTTCCCTCTGAAAACTTTGTTCACTAAAGCATTAAAGGGAAAAATGTTTTCAAAGCTTTAGGCTTTCCATTCCAGTCTCTCTCTCTCTCTCTCTCTCTCTCTCTCTCTCTCTCATGCCGATTTCATTCTGTGGTGATGATCCCCCCCCCCCCAATTTTGTTTGCATGCAGCACTGAAATACTTATATCAGCAGGGAACTAAACCTCGTGCAGCTCCTTTAAAGTTTTCTCTCCATCATTTTATTTTTTCTAATTCAGCGATTCAAGACCAGTCATTTGTGCCCATCTCCAGCACTGTGAACAGAAGCTCAAGATGGACTGCATCCTCTCATACAACTTTTTGACCCCCCCCATCATTTATATTTTTTATTCAGTGATCCAAGAGTAGCAATAGTCTCATATCGTAGACTCATTCCACTTGTCCAAAAAAAATTAAAACAAGGAGGGAAACTTTTATAAATGCGGTTTGTGTGCCAATGAAGGGTGGAGGATGGCAAAAGGGGCAGAGTGGGCAGAATGACCTCAGTGTGTGTGTGGGGGGAGTGGGCTTTGAGGGGTGGGAAAGGGGGGGTGTATGGGGGAGGGGGGAAACCCAAGGAAATCTGTTTGCTTTTGAATTATCTTCAGCTTGGAATAAAAGCAAGGAAAAAATCAGGACAAAAGCGCTCTCAGAAAACCCAGGGAAACAGCGACCAGAAAGTGATTCAAATGCTGAAGGGAAGAAAACCAATGCAGAACAAAAACAAAAACCCCCAAGAGACATGCACAGTGAAAGCACCCATGTGTAACAGGCCAAAGTCTTGCTTAACTGGAGACAGTTACTGACAGGGGTCATTTCGTAGAAAAAGAGGTGCAGGAGCTCATTACCATAACTCATTTGCATATGCCACACACCCTAACATACCGGAAGTGGGTCAGAAGGGAACACCCACCCCTCAGGCTCCACTCCACAGGTGAGTGAAACTGACCTGCTCTTCCTCCGTTCCCTTCCCCATCCAATATTTTGTGCAATAAAAATAAGCGTAAAGGACACACCCTCATTCTCTTCCTGCTCCCTTGAAACCACCAGGTTTCAAGTAGACTTGAGATACCCAGGACATGTGCACCACCCATCCCTTTCCTTTCCCCTCCCCACAACAAGACACCCTGTGAGGTAGGTGGGGCTGAGAGAGGTCTTTTGAGAACTGCTCATGAGAGAACAGCTCTGAGAGAACTTGTGACTGGCCCAAGGTCACACCAGCATCTGCATGTGGAGGAGTGGGGAATCAAACTCGGTTCTCCCAGATTAGAGTCCAACTCCTGACCACTACACCAAACTGATGGGGTGGAAGCTGCTGAAGGGTTGGTGAAATTTCTCCAGTACTAATGTGCCATGTGCCCAGATAAAAAATGGTATACTTAGAAAATTTATATGCCACCTTGAGCAAGTCTCTGGAAAAGCAGCACACAGTCATAAAAGGAACAATAATAATTTTATCAATATTAAAACAAAACATTAAAATGAATAATGATCCTAGCAGGGCTTTCCCTGGGGCACTGAGCCTCTGCACTGCTCGGGGAAGCCGAGGAGGGGGCGGGGCTTGGTCATGTGCCCGCCCCCTGGGCTTCTCACTCCCGGAGCTGCGCTCCTGTGCGCTCCCACTCCAATGGACCCCTGGTTACTGATACCCCCCATGAGGTTGCCTTCAAGCAACCACGTAAGAGAGTAGGGGCTGGATTTTACCTGAAGTGGTGGCAGCCCACAACGTGTGAGAGACCATGCCAGGTACATCGTGTTGTGGTTGGAAGCACTAGGACTGTGTTTGGAAGCTCTATCACACAATCCCCATTCCTTGGGATGAGAGCTCCCTGGATGAGCCTTGAGTTCTCCCCCTTCACTGTCTAGCAGCCTCAACTGGCAGCATTCATCACCCCACTGATCATAAGCATTCTGTTCACCTTTACAAAAAGATGCAGCTTTCTTCTCCCTGGAGCAAGCCTCCGTTATTACTACAGCCACAGCTCCATGATCAGCATTACAGCTCCCAGAGCCGTAGATCATCAGTGTGCTGTCACACCAGTGATGCATTACGGAAAGAGCCATCCGTTAGAAATCACAGTGCACAGAGAGCTGCTGCTATAATGATGGAACCTAGAACAAGCCTGGCATGCCCGATCGCTTGCATTCTCCACCCCCACCCCCCACACAAACGATATAATCTTTGTAATTGAGACTCATTATAATAAGAGGGGAAACTGGTCGAACACTTTTGCTTACCCTGGAAGACCTCCCAAAGCACTGAAATGTAACCCTTCCATTAATCCTTCTTGTGTATTATTGTAGTTTGATGCCTGCTTAACTCTTTGCTGTCCTTTGCTATTATTCTCCCTGTTCCAGCCCAGCTTTCCATTTGACCTGCTTCTCTAGTGCAATCAGATGTAAACCTCCTCTAGGATTGTTCTGGGCAAACATGAGTAATGCTATAAAAGGTTGGGGCAAGGCTGACTAACACAAAGGCTCAGCAAGTTAATGCCCTCATCTTCTATACTCTATACTCCTTGGGATTTCAGAGCACCTTCGATGTTCTGGCGTTAGGGAATCAGCTTTGAGCTCTGTCAAGCACATCTATCAGAGCAGAATGCACAAAACTGAGTGTCAGAAAACTGCTCACTGAATCACACTTTGTATCAGCACCTCAGCCTCCCCATCACTGGCACACACACTTAGGGCCTCAAACCTTCTCCAACTGGATTATTTGTATCTCTAGAACTCCTCTTGATATTAGTCACAGTTTCATATTTTGCATGCCAATATGCAAAACATGGCCTGTTCCACTTCTTCTAAATTCTGGTTTAGTGAGTTTATAAAATTAATTCCAGAATCAGAGCATGGGCAAGTTGGATCCAGGGTTCCATTCCTTTAGTTAGTTAGCCAGTTAGTTAGTTAGTTGCAGCTTTGCACTCTTCTACAGTACACAAATGCTGGTTTTATAATAAGGTAACTTAAGGCAGAAGAGTTTGGAGGGTTGCAGCCTCCAGTTCCACCTCCTGCCAGCCAGCTGCCTGCCTGCCTATCATCCTTACCTTGGAGCCAGAGGATATAATATCCTTTGCCCTCCTGAACTGAGGCCTCTACAGAATTCCAAACACAGAATACCTGAAAAGCCTTTGAAAAAAGGCAAAATGTCCTTTGCAGTTTGCCTTGATTGTCATTTCGGCAGTGTTCTCATTCACCATAGTAGCTACTTTTCATCTTTAGACATGGACACAGAATGATGTATGTCCATGCCACATATCAATATAAGGATGGGGTTCCCTTGACCATACATGCTCAAGGCACTGTAATGTGATTGGAATCTGATCTTCTGTTGTGACGAGAAATGGAATGAAAAGAAGCATTCGCCCCCAATTCTAACCATTTTTCCTCTTCAGAGATGGTGGCCTATCAGTAGAGGGTTGCCAGCCTCAAGGTAGGGCCTAGATAATCCCCAGAATTACAACTATAGAGATCACCCTGGAGAAATTGGCAGCTTTGGAGGGTGAATCCTATGGCATTGTATCCTAATGAGAACCCTGCCCTCCCCAGGCTCCACACCAAATCTCCAGGAATTTCTTAACCTAGAGCTGGTAGCCCTAACATAAGAACATAGGAGAAGCCAACGTTGGATCAGGCCAGTGGCCCATCCAGTCCAACACTCTGTCACACAGTGACCAAAAACACCAGGTGCCATCAGGAGGTCCAGCAGTGGGGCCAGGACACTAGAAGCCCTCCCATTGTTGCCCCCCCCCCCAAGCACCAAGAATACAGAGCAACACTTGCCCCAGACTGAGAGTTCCTATCTATACCTTTGGGTGAAGAAGTACTTCCTTTTATCCATTTTAACCTGACTGCTCAGCAATTTCATTCAGTGCCCACGAGTTCTTGCCCTAAACTGCACTGGCATTGCATTCTGTCCACTCAATGGTAATACTCTCTCTCTCTCTCTCTCTCTCTCTCTCTGTGTTAAATACTGTCAAGTGTTTGCAGTGACCCTATGAATTAATGACCTCCAAATCATCCTATCATTAACTGCTTTGCTCAGGTCTTGCAAACCGGGGGCTGTGGCTTCCTTGACTGAGTCAATGCATCTCATGTTGGTTCTTCCCCTTCTCCTGCTGCCTTCAAATTTTCCTAGCATTACTGTCTTTTCCAGTGACTCTTTTCTTATAATGGGACAAAGTATGCTGGCCCCTGTTTGGTCATTTTAGCTTCTCTGGAGAGTTCAGGCTTGATTTGATCTAGAATCCACTGATTTGTCTTTTGGGCAGTCCATGGTAACTCTCCAACACCACGTATCAAATGAATTCACTTTCTTCTTGTCAGCTTTCTTCATTGTCCAACTAACCCTGTCCCATAGTTAATCTATTATAACTGTACAGCGTTATATTATTCCAGAGCAATGGAGTTTCGAGTCCTAGAGTTGCAAAGGACCTTGTAGGTAGTCTAATCTTACCCCCTCCCCAGTGCAGCAAATCCCATGGTAGAATATTGTCAACAGATGGCTGTCCAGCCTCTGCTTGGAAGATCTTCAGTAGGAGCAAGGCTCATTTCGTAGCAGGAGCTCCTTTGCATATTAGGCCACACACCCCTGATGTAGCCAATCCTCCAAGAGCTTACAGAGCTCTTCTTACAGGGGTGTGTGGCCTAATATGCAAAGGAGCTCCAGCTACAAAATAAGCCCTGAGTAAGAGAGAAATCCCCCCACCCCCATAATTTAGGTACATTGTTGAATTTAGTAGCATAAGCCAGTGGCCATTAACCAGTCTCCAGAAAAAAGGAACTGAAGGGGTCTTAGTGAAGATAATGGATGTCTGATGGATCTGCGAAAGATCAGATTGATTTTTCACACAGCACCATGAGTCAGACCTCACTAGCCCAAACCAGTGATGGCCCAGCAGCCTGCTGGAATCTCGGGCACGATGCAGCTCCTGTGTTCATCTTGTTAAAAACCTAATCTGATTTCACAAGGCTCAGTCAAGGGTATTTTTAAAAAGAGTGTTTTGGAGAAGAGGAGGAGGAGGAGGAGGAGGAGGAGATTGGATTTATAACCTGCCCTTCACTACCCAAAGGAATCTCAGAGTGGCTTACAAACTCCTTTCCCTTCCCCTCCCCACAACAGAAACCCTGTGAGGTAGGTGGGGCTGAGAGAGCTCTGAGAGAAACAGCTCTTTTTCAAGAACAGCTGTGCCAGAACTATGGCTTGCCCAAGTTCATCCAGCAGATGCAAGAGGAGGAGTTGGGAATCAAACCCGGTGTGCAGCACTTGGCTATCTTTGTGGAGCTGCCTTAGAAATGCTACAGATTTGTTTGGATCAAGTCTAGCAGCACTTTACAGACCAACCAGATTTTCGAGGTATAACCTTTCGAGAGTCAAAGCTCCCTTCGTCAGATCCTCTCGAAAGCTTATACCCCCCAAATGTTGTTGGTCTCTGCTACTGGACTCTTCTATTACAGACCAAGAGCTGCCTTCTGAAACTGCAGATTTGTTCATTGTTTTTGTTTAACTAGACCAGGTGCATCATTTTGTTATGCAGTCTGAAGTCTTAATTCTTGCAGGGTGCCTGCACTCTTTGGCTGATTCTGCATTGGCTTTGCCCTCTGTTGTTTTACGAAACCACGTAGGAACAGAAATTCCCCTCTGCATTGCGTGCTGGTTTCACTCCTTTTGATTATGGGGATTTATAGTATCGTTCACACTCCATGCCACTTTCGAGTTCTTCGGTCTTCAGATTTAATTGTACCTTCTGCATAGATTTATGGCTGTTTTATGGCCATTCAGGTGTGGCTCTTCAGTCAGTTCTGCGTTGCCTGAGGTATTTGGATGTGGTTTTGAGCTGCTCTTTTCCCTCCCAGTTGAGCAAATGCTAGATGCAGAATTGCCTTTTGGATCATAGTTTAGGACTCCCCTGCCCCTCCCCCCACCATCCTTTCCTGTCTCTCCAGGAGGCACCCAGCGACATACCCTTCTGTATGCTAGCTCCTAGTCTTGGCCTGCAGGGGTGGAGCATAGGTTGCTACAGACAGTGCTGATTGGCTGGAAGCCTGTGTTTGACAGTTCACTCCTCTCTTCTCCCCCGCCCCCTTCAGTTACAGGCAAAGGATTCTCTCCCACTGCAGCAGCTTCAGTTTTTAGGGGCCATCTATTGTTGGGGCTCTCAGTAGGAGAGCAATCCCTGATTTTTTCTATTATACCCCCAAATACAATCCTTTGAACTACTGTGAGCTCTTTTACTCCTTGATCATTAACTTTCCCATTAAATGTCCAGGTAGGGAGGAAGAGCTTTAGCAGAAATTATTCAAGGAGTTCAGTGGATGCTGAATGGATTCTGGTCACCAGTACATAAACAAACCCGAGTCATGAGAAGGAATGAGAGCTGAGAGCAGACCGCAGACCATTTTCACAGTAGTGAAATTTCCCGCATTGATGTTTTTAAAACTGCGTATTATGTGAAACTTTCCAGAGTAGATTTTTCCTCATCAGATGCAGACCAGAAGTTTTCTCCTTTTCACCTGGCATTTTCGGAATCCCCTGTTTTATCGAGTTCCAAAAACTCGGGGTAAGGAGGAGAAAACTTTGGGTCTGCGCTAGTGAGGCAAAATCTACTGTGGAAATTTTTAGATAAGGCACAGTTTTAAAAATGGCAATGCCGGGAATTTCACTACTGTGGTAATGGTCCCAGTGTGGTGTAGGGGTTAGAGTGTCGGACTAAAATGTGGAAGACCCAGGTTCAAATCCCTGCTCTGTCCTAGATTTTTGCAAGGTGATCTTGGGCCGGTCACACCTCAGCCTAGCCTACCTCAAAAGGTTGTTGTGAGGATAAAATGGAGGAAAGGGTAAGCCTCTGAGTCTCCACTGGGGAGAAAAGGGTATAAGTGAAGTAAGTAAACAAATCATGACCAGCCATGAATCAACTATAGCTTGGCAAAATATCTTTACTCAAGAGTGGAAGCTTGTTAGATTGTTGTTGGTTTTTTTAAATTATTTTTATTATTAATTTTGGCTTATATTCTGCCCTCCCTGCAAACAGGCTCAGAGCAAATGACAACAGGAGTTAAAACATTTCAAATAAGGATTAAAACATTTCATAAAAAATCTTTCACAATAAATAGTTTAAAACAGATTTAAACAAGCTATAAAAGACAGTCGGCATGGCAATTTGATATGGTAGCCACACAAACTGGAGCCGCTAGGCTGTGGACTGACTATGGGTCTTCACCTGATGGGCCATTCAAAGATGGAAAGTTCAGTTGGGGAGTCCAAAAGATGGAATAATTGGACGCCCACCACCTCACCCAAAGGCCTGGCAGAACAGCTCCGTTTTACAGGCCCTGCAGAGCTGTATTTTTTTTTTATAATGGTGGTAAAAAGATCATTTCTTCTACATTTTCTTAATGAAAGATCAATGGAATTTCTATTTTCACCTGTGCTTTCAAGGCTGCAAACGAGGTTATATGGAACTGTTATGGTACTCCAACTCGAGGCCACATAAAGCACTTCTGTGTGGTAGTACTCCATGCAGAGCCTTCATGTTTATAAGGGGTTTTTCTGCTACGTACACATGACATTCATGATGCTGAGTCAGACCACTGGTCTATCAAGGTCAGTATTGCCTGCTCTGACTGGCAGCACCTCCCTGGGAGTTCAGGTAAAGTTCTATCACATCATCTCCTACCTGATCCTTTCAGGAATAAATGCCAGGGATCTGGGACCTCCTGCAGGAAGCACAGATGCTTTAACCGTTGAGCCACAGCTATGGTTGTCAACCTCCAGCTGAGACCTGAAGCTCTCTTGGAATTAAACCTGATCTACAGACTACAAGAGATCAGTTTCCCTGGAGGAACCCGCAGTTTCCCCACTGAGCTCCCTCCCCTTCCCAGGCACAGTACCCAAATCTCCCTAAATTTCCCAAGCTGGGGTTAGCCACCCTAACACAGCCCCACACCATTCCACCTCTTGCAATGTGCCCCAGTCTGATTATGAGGAGTTTCTCTACCAGAATTGCCTATTTCTGAGGGCTGTTCAGTGCCAGCACTGATCTGGAGCATTGCAATACAGAAAGGTTTACTATAAGACCTCCATGCGGGGACTGTAATATGTAAACATGCCAGCACTCTCAGTCAGTACTAATCCTGTTCAGTACCCTCAAACCCTACACCAACACCAACCGGGTTTGATTCCCCACTCCTCCACTTGCACCTGCTGGATGACCTTGGGCAAGCCATAGCTCTGTACCAGCTGTTCTCTCAAGGACAGTTGTCTCAAAGCTCTCTCAGCCCCACGTACCTCAGAGGGTGTCTGTTGTGGGGAGGGGAAGGGAAAGGAGTTTGTAAGCCACTCTGAGACTCCAAGTGAGTGAAGAGCGGGATATAAATCCAATCTCTTCTTCTTCTTCCGCAGCAAAATAAATTCAAGATGTTTCCAATTATGTTTGCCATTTGCTAACACACGTATGGCCATACTTGCTGTTGTTTTCTTAAATGGGAGATGCAATTTTCTAGGTAACTTTCAACCCACAAGATCCTCAGGTTCCACACCTATGGATCCAGAGCCAATTCAGGGAAATTGCATTGCCAGAGTTAAACTGGAGACAGACTTCTAGCCTGACAGCTTTTTTATATTTATCAGTGTGATCTGTCACGTGTTCTCTCCCTAGAGAACTGGGTAAGAAGGAATAAAATCATTTTGCAATCTGTAGCATGGTGGGAGAAGGAGGAGAGTGTCAAATCCATTTCCTATTTGTCTGATCTCCCCATGATTCAATGTAACCTGGGGCGCTCAGATATTTGGATGCCAGAAAACGAACCTCGGAGCTACTTTCCATCCCAACCAAGTAACCATTCTCTTTGCTTACAGCCCATTCCATGACTATAATATTATCACACAAACCATACCGTCACTTTGCAAAACATTATTGGCAGTTACGTCAAAACAGGATGGTGGTATTTTTGAAATAAAAGGTGGTCAAAAGATACAGAGCTAAAAGAAGACTATCCCTACAGAGGTGTTTAGGAGCACAATGAGAAAAAGCAGCATCCACCCAAAATGCTGAGGGCCTTCTAATAGCTAAGTCACTGTCTGCAGTATCACTGAGACAAAAATATACCAGATCGAGTTTTCATTTTATTGTTTAAAGGTGCCCCCAACGTTTCCATGGGTATCTATGAACTCTACAAAATTATACTCATCTATGGAAAGGGGAAGCTTTTACTAATGACCTAGTAGTGTGTGTTGGGGGAGGACTGTTTATATGGTTTTAAAACATGATTTTATGTTGCATGTTTTAATGTGTTAAGTTGCCTTGGTGGCCCTTGTGACAGCAGAAGAGTGGGATATACATGTTCTAAAACAAAATAAGTATCTCCCTGGAAGATGCATGTTTTCATTATGAAAATAAATGCACACTGACTGTAAGAATGTGAAAAATTCAGACAACTGAAATCTTTGTGTTTATTAGAATTATAGGCATCTTAGAACAAAGTCACAGGCTGCTTATCTTGCATTACAAATGAGCCCGGTCACACGAGCGAGATAATCCGGGGTGGGGGGGGAGTGAGGCTTTTTGCCCCAAAGCAAAACGAAGCGCAGCATTGCAATCAGACAGTCTCTTGAGGCTCCGTGCTCAGGCCGTCAGCCGCCGATCACATGGTGATGGTGAAGCGTCGCAAAGTTCAGCAGTACAGCGTTTGTGTGCATGCACAGGTCTGCATTTGTGTGCATACCATGGAGGCTTAAAAAAAACCCCAGTCTGGTGTGAGACAGGATGCAGGTGGACACTGGATATAATGGGATACCAGCACTTCCGCAATCCGACACCTGCCCGCGCCCCACATTTTTTGGAAAATACTGCACTTTCAGTGGTATCTTTTAACTCTGCTTCTTCAGCAGGGCGATACGGGTTGCCGATGGGTGCAGGATACTTTCCCGATGTTTTTGTGTGATTGTGCCCTTAAAATTTGGCCCCAAATGATTAGCAAATAATTGATTCCTTGCTTATCATACAACTGGCCTCTTCTCATAGGTTCAGAAGACTAGGGACCCTTCAGCATGAGAATCACAGGGCAGTACATGTTTACATCTGCTTTATGTAGGGTTGCCAACCTCCTGGTGGGGTTTGGAGATCTCCTGGTGTAACAATTGATCTCCAGACTACAGAAATCAGTTCCCTGGGAGAAAATGGCTGCTTTGGAAAGTGGACTCTATGGCACTGTTCCGTGCTGAGGTCCCTCCACTCCCCATACCCCACCCTTCCCAGGATCCATCCCACCCCCAAAACTCCAAGTATTTCCCACTCCAGAGGTGGCAACCCTAGCTATGTGAGATCCTTTAACTAGGAGAAAGGGGGCTGAGCTTGCGATCTTCTCTATGCAGATGTGCTCCACCACTGAGTCACATCCCCTCCCGGTATGCTAAAGTATTTCCTGATGATATCTTCTGGTGCTCTGGAAAAAAAGGAAGGGGTGGTCCTGAAGCAAACAGAGGAAAAGCTCCTCCTACCTTAGTGGCTCCCAGACAACATCCCAGAATTAGAATCACATGTATCGACCACAGACTAATTAAGGATGCTTGAACACCTGCCAGTATGGCTCGCAGCCCATTTGCTGGTTGTGAAGCTGATTTTTCAGTGACCAGTTTGGTTCATTGACCCATTCGTTGCTGTCCAGCAGGGTGCTTCATTGTATTCCTTCCTAACCATGCAGTAATGTGCAATTGGTTTTTTTGCACATGTGCGTTCTCATACAGCACAATTGAGTTCTACTATTCCCCATCTGTGCTGCATAACCGCTTTGCTCAGGAGGAAATTGTTTAAATAGGCAATTAAATTAGTCACAAATCATATAATTGACTGATTGATTAGCTTCCTTTATACCCCACCTTTCTCCCCAAGGGGAATCCAAAGCAGCTGACTCTTTGGTGATCTTCTAAGTAGTCCCTAGAGACTGCTGATTGATTTGAATCGGCAGTGTCTTTGTGCATGCGCAGCTTGGCAAAAACCCAATGCAACCTCGTTTAGCAGGCGTTCGCAGGTCTTCACCAAACAGGCTGGACAATTGGTTCCTGTCTAATCAACACCTTTGAATGTGGTAAGTTCAACTGTTGAACACGTTCATGATTATGAAATTTACAGCATCTCTAATACTAACCTGTGTCCTGTACATTCAAGACAGCCAGTGACCACACTACCTCGTGACTGCTTATGCCTCCTCCCCCTTCATTTAGTCTTTCCTTCTGGCTTCCTTGGCTGCTTGGTTGAAGGACACCTCCTTATAAAGCTTTCTTCAGAGATGACAGCAGTAGCGATGCTGAGTGACTGATTGGATAGCTGTAAGGTTACAGTATCATATTCTAGTAATATTTCAGCTCTCTTAAAGTTCGATGGTAATTATTCAGCACACTCTAGCCCTGGGCTGGAAGCTTGAATCCTGTCTAAGCAATAACTCCAAATTGAAGGCCTTGACTGACAACAGGTGCCGACCACCTAGATTAACATGCAAGTCCATCTGCTCAAACTTGTCTCAGTCGAGCTAAGCCAAACTATCACATATTTAAGAAGCACACCTTAATCATTGCCTTCTCTGGATCATCCCTTGACATTTTGAAGCGACTACTTTCCCCTTTCGGTGTGCTTTTGTATTTTGCTCACAGGTAGCTTTACTCATTTCAGCAGATGTTTTAAAGGCAAGCTTGGCCTCTGCTTCCCTATACAGAAATCATATAGGACAGAAAAAAGGTTCATCTCTGCTCATAGATGTTTTCCTTTCACAGACTGAGAGTAGTGTCCAAAGGTAAAACAGTTAATGCTACCATAGGTTTTTTTTAAAAAAACTATAAAAAGTATTCATCACAGTTTTAGCAATCCGCTTTCAACTACGCAAGATTGCCTGCAAAGCCCTAAAAGATTTGTTTTCTTTGTATTTTTGGGAACATTTTCTGCGCGTGTGATTTGCCAGCCTCAGGTCTCCTTGACAGGCTCTGTTTTCCCTGTGTTGCACTTTCCTCATTCAGCCTAATCTGTGGATTTATTCATTTTCACATGGTCAGGGTATAAATGCATATAAATTGTTCTGCATTTGTGATTTGTAAAAAATCTGATCAAAATATCCACAGATTTCTACCTCAGGGCATCCCCTCTGGGACTGGCTGTGCAGGAAGAATTGGTTCCACACTTACTCTTTACCTACAAAGATTTCGCTTGAAGGGTGAGAAGACTGCTTCCCCCTGTTGTCTGCCTTTAAGGTGGTACAAGCCTCCTTAAATTAGAAAGGGGAAGAATGAATAATATGTGCATTAAGGAAAGAGTTAAAACTTAAGAGGAATGCTGAAAGGAGATTTGGGAACAGTCAATGATTAACAGAGCACAGGAGGGAACAGAACCCTTCAACTGGGGGGGGGGGGGGGAATGTCCAAACAAAACACATCAGGGAAATCAACAGAGAACTGATACATGGTGGACATTCGCTATTGTGTAAGCTGAACATGCAAAGTGACAGTAGTATGTCTTTGAGAATGAGGAACAGAAACTTTCTCTTTGACGGCACACTCCTTGTAATATGTAGCAAAATCCATCTGGCCACTTCTCTTATCTATTTTCTTTAGGACAAGATAGCCCTCCTTACAAGTCGATATGGGGAAGGATAGCCCATTGGTGATTTATATCCAAAGGTTTTTTTTATTGTAGATTTCAGTTGGGTGATTACTTTAACCTACAATTAAATTGCGATTGGAGTTTAGCTTTTAAGGCTTTCATTTAGTGTTGTATTGTTTGAATTTTATTTGTTGTTAGTTGTACTTTATGTTACACATCACTCGATATGTTTCCAAGTAGAAAAGCAGTAAAAGTTTTCAGAAATATAATTTGAAGAATTGTGCATGCACACAAAAGCTTATACCCAGAATAAAACTATGTTGGTCTTACAGATGCCCCATAACTTTGTTCCGCAGTAAAGGAAGGTTAGATGTAGTGGACCGAACAGGTCTGGATTCATAACTGCTGGCTGGAATAAAAGTATCTGACACTACCATGAGGTCTGAAGCTGTGTAATGGAGACAAAGGTTGTGTTCACACAGGCAATTTTATCCATTGCCCTTGCTGCTCCCTTATGGATTTAAAATGCATGACCAGACAGCAACATCTGTCTGTCGTGCCCCAGTTGTCTGAGTTCCATTCCCCCCTCCCCTTGCCCCATGTTTCTTTGATACCTGAGAAAGTCCGGTCCTGTTGGTCTGAGCCAGTTCAAAAATGGATTTCCTGTTGTTTAGTCACGCTGTTGCACAGCCAAGCCATCATGCAGGTCTCTCTGAGCTCTTGCTTTCTGGCTGCCATCCCCCCCCCCCCATTAGCAAGGATTGCATGACTGTATATACAAACCCTTCCCCCCCCCCCCCCCCCGCTGCTCAAAACCTTGTTTTTGTTTCAAAAATCCTTGAACTCCATATCCCAGCATGCTGAGTGCTTCTGGGCATGCTCCTAAGGGCAAACTTCTAAAAAAATGGCCAACAGGCTGACTCCATGCTTGGTGCCATCTGGTCATGCAAGGAGGGGTAAAACAGCATTGAAGCATGTTAAAATAGGTGAGTCTGGTCAGGATTCTCTGCCACAAAATAACCTGGCTTAATTTGAGGCGGGGCAACAGTGGATTGATCTGCTGGCCTGATCTGCCCGTCCCAACCAACTTATGGTGACCCCTTCCACAGGGCATTCCAGGTGAGGCCTGGAGATCTCCCAGAATTATAGCTTGATCTCCAGGGAACAGTTATCAGTTCCCCTGGAGAAAATGGCTGCTTGGGAAGGTAAATTCTATTATACCCCACTGAGGTCCTGCCTCTCCCCTAGCCCCTCCTTCCCCAGGCTCCACCCCCCAAATCTTCAGGTATTTTACAACCCACGGTTGGGGACGCTACCACCACAGAGACCTTTATCACTCCTTTCTATCTAGGAACTGCAGTGCCAATACTGGAATCATAGAATCACAGAGTTGGAAGGAACCTCCAGGATCATCTAGTCCAACCCCCTGCACAAAGCAGGAAATTCACAAATACTTCCCCTCCACCCCCAGTGACTCCTGTTCCATGCCCAGAAGATGGGGGGGGGGGGGAAACCCTCCAAGATCCCCGGGCAAAATGGCCTAGAGACTGACTAAAGGCTGCTTCTAGTAAAGCAGGCAAACTGAGAGGCAGTTCATCTCTGGGTGGGGAACATGCTTGAAAAGCTGCTGGACTATTCCACCAGAGTATATGGAAACCTAGACTGCAGAATATCATAATGAGAAGTCAGGAAGGCCTTCCAGTTTCCACAAAGAACTGATCCCAGCTGCTTGTGAATGCAGTGAACAAGTTGATTTACATATAATACCCATGTCTGTTGGCTGATCCTGGATTGGAATAAATGAAACATATGAATATAGTACAACATGGGCCTCACTGCAATTGTTCCAGCAGCCATCTTAACAGCAACCATTCTTCTTCTTCCCAGACACCACCAGGAGGCAGATGGCCTCTCCTCCCAACATATAATGCGTTCTTACCTGTATCATTTTGTATAACGCTTTATCTCACAGAGAAGGGGAGGAATATTTTTCACCACTCTACCAGGTGAGAGGATTGAGATAATTTCTCTCCATGCCACGCAGCCTTAAAGGACTACATTTCCCAAGATGCCAAATCTGGCTCTGTAGCAAACACTTCAAGACATGCTGCAAAGCTGAACGCATGAGCTGAAAATTTCTGACAGCTAGCTTTGTTGAAAATGACATTTTCTTGCGGAAATGTCATTTCTGACTAATCAGGGCGGTCAGGTGGAAAAACTTTCTCGTGGATATTTCCTGACCAACGTAAAACTGATAAAATGCCTGGCTTATGGTCTGCTTGAACTGATCTCTTCCTTGCTCAGATGCCTGAGAGCAGCTGGCTGTTATTTGTATTGCAATAGCTGGCAAGACAACCTCACTCATCAGTTTGGATGGCTTCTGTTAAAAGAGGCATTTGTCTTCATTTGACTTGCATAAACTATATTTACCTGTGTTCCATTACCTGTTGCTCTGGTATAAAACAAATGTGCTAGAAACCATTAAATGCAGGATCATAAACATACATGCCTCTAAAAGCCATCGGTTAACCAAACAAAACCCAAATGTAAAATGAAACAATATTTGATTTTTACTTAATTCTCTCTCTGTCTTGTTCCAGTCACCCTCCCCACCGAATTAATCCTTCTTTAGGTTTTTAACATTTCATAAATAGGGGAATGAACTTAACTACACACTGAACGCACAAGGATGTAGTTTTATTCACCATCAAGAGGTTTATAATGGTGGTTTGTAAGGCTGCAAACCTAAAAAGGGTTTCACTGAACTGGCCAGAAATGCATCATCTTTATAACTCAATGATTCATTATGCAACAAGTGTCTTCTACTACTGGATCAGTTCCTTCAATCTCATTCTCTGCCCATCTCCTTATATCACTCATCCCCCCCCCCCTTTAGGATTGTTAATTTATTGTATGACAAGGGTAGCAGACTGCAGATTGAAAATCACCAGAAACAAAACTCTAGAATTCTATGTTCTTTAGACAGCATGCTAAAAACAATTTTTATTTCCTTTTCTGTTTTAAATGTCATGGAAGTAGAAGTTTTGACAGACATGGAAAAAAAGAGAGAAATGTTTACCATTTGTCTTAATGACACTGCTGTGGCAGAAGGTCTGAGGGGGAAACATACAGTCTGGGAAATACAGAATCCTCTTTCATAAACACAGGAAGCAGCTTGGATGTTGGAACTGCTTCCTATTCTTGAAAAAAAGGACATGGCCTAAGAAATCTACATTCCTCAGCCCCTGCAAACAAAACGTCTTATATTTATTCTTCTCTGAGTATGTTCGTGCTTTCAGATTATATATGTCAAAATTCTTTGCAGAATTCTCTGCTATCTTAAATTCTAATAGTGAAGTCTGGGCCCATCAGACAGAAAACAGATAGTTCTGCAAACATGGGAAACCTCCAGAGTTGCAGAAAAATCTGAAAACAAATGAGAGGACATGAAGGGGTTAAATCCCCCTCATAAAAGAGTGCTGGCAGCACTTAAAGGCACAATTCTTTGTCAGTGGCAAATGAAATGACTGACTGATTATGCTTTACAAAGCACAATAAGCAATGCATGCAGGGTCCTGTCCTGAAGACCTTAGAATCTGAATTCAAACCACAGGAAAAACCAAAAAAAAAAAAAAAAGAAGATGGAAGGTAGCATTGCCAGCTCCGGGTAGGGAAAGATTTTTGGGGTGGAGCCCGGGGATGGTGGGGTTTGGAGAGGGGAGGGACCTCAGCAAGGTGCAATGCCATAGAGTTCACCCACCAAAGCAGCCATTTTCTCCAGGGGAACTGACCTTTGTTGCCTGGAGATCAGTTGTAATACCAGGAGATCTACAGGTACCTCCTGGAGGTTGGCAACCCTAAAGAGATAGGTCAACCTAACAAGGAATGGCTGTCAGCAAATGCAGTTGCACCTTCTCAGCTGCACACTTCCTCCAAAGGGCTGCATCCACACATTGCTGGATGTTATGGGATCGTTGCACTAAAGCAAAAGTTCACAGCTGGATTTCCCTTGTGTGGGCAAAGCAATCCCATTATGTATTATTGCAATAGCTCAATGACAACCTAGTATCTTTCCTATTATATAAAGCCGTTTTAAGATTCCAAGGGGCAAGATTCCATGAGGCGCCAAAATCAGTTCGTTGGACGGACTGCCACTCAAAAGGGGCCCCTGGCCATTGGCTGCATTCTCTCCCTCCTTGGCCTCAGTCCCGCCCAGAGAGCCACCAGCCAGCGTCCTGGCCTCAGTCTGGAGGGAGCCAGCGAAGGGGAAGGACCGACTGGGTGCTGCTGGGTCCACTCTTCTCCTCCGCCCACTGCCAGGTGGGTCTAACTGTCCCCTCAGTGGCCTGCTTCTGTCAGTGAAAAGACAATGGAATATCAGCATAACCCCCTCACCCCCGCCCACTGACTTTTCTGTCAGAATAAACTGTCAGAAAACGGCTCTCTCTCCTAAGTTCCACCATGGCTGGCTGGCTAATGAGGTGGGCCAGCAACCAGCAAACCATTCCCTTAAACCCCCTGCTGTGCGGCTGACTTTCCCCCTAGGATTGCCAAACTCCAGGTGGTAGGTGTACAGAAATGGCAGTTACCTGTGTTTATAAGATGGTTGCTGTCTGTGGTTTATTTAAAATGTTCCCCCATAAGGTTCAAATGAGCTGTAGTTTCAGAGAGGGGCCTGCAGGAGTATCACTAACTGGGTTGAATGAGGCTTCCTCAACTGTTGGACTACAGTTCCCAGCAGCCCCAGAGTCAAAAAGTGCGGAAAAAGAGGGAATGTCCCAAGGGGTGGGGTACCATCAATACCGACTCCAGCCCATCCAGGGAGAATTGTGTTTAACCCCTGTTGATTTATGCCCTGTTGGTTCATAGTATGTGCTTACTCCTACAGTTGTGCCTTATTCATTTAGTGTGTGTGTGTGTTATGCGCTTCATAATTGTGTAAATAGTAAAAAAAATTCTTCTATATGGGCTAATAGTCTGTGTTGTGCACAGTCTCCCCTGCTCTGCACAATACCAAAGGGAGGGGGTAGCCCAGGGAAGCAAGGAAAGGCCAGACCCTTTGGTGGCCAACTTTCCAGGGATCCCCCAAAGATTGGGGATTCCATCTCCAAATAGGGAGATTTGGCCACAGGGGCCCTCTAAAAAGGCAGTGACAGTTCAGTGACTGATGGCAGGGAACTTAAGGAGTGAGCTATGCCCACAGGACGACGGAGGGAGGCGAACAGCTGAGTTGCAAACTGGAGCCCGTTTTGCCACAGTAGGCAACCAAGCTTGGTTCAGACAAAGGAAGGAAACCCTTTGCAGGCCTTTGTAAAGAACTCATTGGGACCAGTTCTGACTAGGGTTGCCAGCTCCAGGTAGGGAGATTCCTGGAGATTTTCTGGTAGAGTCTATGGAAGCCAGGGTTTGGGGAGGGGAGAGGCCTCAGCTGAACAGAATGCCATCAAGTCCACCTTCCAAAGCAGTTATTTTCACTGGACAGGAGAGACCTGTTGTCTGGAGATCAGTTGTGATACCTGGCGATCTTCAGGCTCTACCTGGAGGTTGGGTACCCTAGGTGTGGCAATCAGTGCTTCAGAGCAGGGTCTGCAAGATCCAGGTTCTTGCTGTAGAAGCTGAGTGGGTGATTTTGAACCAGTCACAGACTTTCAGCCTAACCTACCTCACAGGATTGTTGTGCAAGTCAAAAGGGGGAGAGGAGAATGATGTAAGCTGCTTTGGTCCCCATTGCAGAGAAAGACCACTTTTCCTCCTGGGAAATTTATTTCTTTAAATGTCTATCCCGCCCTCCTAGCCAAGGAAACCAGTGTTGCCAATCTCCAGGGGAGGGCTGGAGATCACTCAGAATTACAACTGCTCTCCAGATGGCATTGATCAGTTCCCATGGAGAAAATGGTGGACTCTGTGACCTATACCCTTCTGAGGTTGCCACAGCAAATTGACGTTGAGTGCCCAAGGCCTTGGCACTCTCTCAGAGCCTCTTTCTAGAGCCTGTTGTATTTATTTCCACAATGGGCCATATTCCTAGTCCAATAATATGAGCAAGCAGCCATGATTTTTTAAATTGCCAGGCTCTGAATCAGGAAGTCAAATTCAGCTAAAGGGGGGGGGGAATGGCCAGATAGTGGGAAATGGCCAGATTTGCTGGAGAAAACCAACAGTTATGTAAGGTACGGAGACTTAAGCAGTTCTTCCAACTCCCCACTAACTGTCTACTACAAATGCCAAATGAGTCATTAAAAAAGTAAGAGAGCACAATGGGACTCCATGTTTGTGTGGGAATGACAGATGTTAGAAGCAGGAAAGGAGAATAGATGGCTTTATTTAATAGCGAGAAACCCTCTTGGGTGGTTGAGAGTGGGCGGGATGGAAGAGCAAAGGTTTTGATAAAGAGATGTAACAGGCAATAAGGAGAAAAGACAAGAGGTCCAAGGTTCTGAAGCTCCTACCTCACAGGGTTGTTGTGGTAAGCATAAAATTGAGAAGTGGAGAATGACGTTGTGAGCCATTTTAGAATTCCATTGAGAAGAAGAACTGGATATAAATAGGGTTGTCAGCACTGCCTCAGAAAATGCCAGAAGATGTCAAGGGCAGCTCTTGGGGAGGATATGACATCATTTCCAGGTGACATTCTAGGAATTTCTCCTTACTGCTATGGTTTTAACATGGAGACATTTCTAAAGCAGTGCTATGGAGGCTATTTTCTAGTTATTTCCCCTCAATTTCTGCTGCAGGCAGGCAAATGGCAAACCTAGTTTGTTTGTTTGCTTGTTTTATAGCCCGCTCTCCCCGAAGCCAGCTCAGAGTGTTGGAAAGTTTGGTTAAAATGTTAGAAATTCAGAGTTTGCAATGGATCTTTGTTCACTGGAGAGGAGGCATATTCTTTCTATGTAAAAATCTTTATTTCTAAAGGGAAAGGTACACGGGAAATCTACAAAACAACAAACACTTAAGACTACATCCTTACTGTTACAAGTACAACAGACAGGCTGACCACAGGCTTGGTAATGGAGATTCTTTTTTCTTCTTGACCCTAGAAGGAAATCACCGGAATACATTAACCAATGATTGTTAGTAAATAGACTCCAGTTTCCCCCACTTTCTCCCCATTGGCTTTGGGCCAGGTTTCCTTCCAGGTCAGTCTAAACAATAGCACACAAGGTAAACCCACTCACCCTACAATGACTGAATTTAGACCTTGCAACACACATATTTCCAACACAGAGCAGGTAACATCAAACCACAGAAGACAATTTAAAATCCTCTAAAACAGCATACAATTCAATAAATACAATACATACAGTAAAATACAATATAAATACAACAATTTTATAAAATTCCAGATGGCATATGGAGGGGCAATGTTCAGATAACTGCGAAGGGGAGCCGGGGGGGGGGGGGGGGGAGGACACACAAGGGGAGGGGAAAAGGAAGAGGAGGGGGAGGCCACCCTTGTTACCAGCTAGGGCCCCCATATTGCCCTCAACCATAGGCCCAGTGGAACAACTCTTTTTGGAATGGAAGGGAAAATCAAAGATTCGTTTAAGGGAACCCTAAGTACATATATTCCACTTCCCTGCAGGTATCGTGCATTTATTTCATTGTGTTCGGCCATCTAGGACAGGTTTCCTTTAATATCTATTTGCACTGTACAGGGACAACAAAGGCATTGTCTCTGAGCAGAGTATGACCAGAGGGGAAGATCCGAGAAAGAGAAAATAAGCCATCTGGTAATCGCGACCCAATTTTCTAGCTACTGGATGAGGGTGCTATGCGAAATCAGCCTGTCTTATTAGGCCTCAAGTGCTTCCAAAACCTCCTGAAGTGAACAAGAAAAGATCCCTGGAGGGAAACCTTCCCAAAGGATGCTGAGAAGAAGAAGTGTGGCACATGAGAGGGAGAACCGCATAGAGCGGCATATATTTTCCTTTACAGAGAGTACAAAGGAGGCCTGGGATTCATTTCAGTTTTCATGAATTTAGAATTGGCATTGTGCCGCTCATCCTGGTGAAGGGGGAAAAGATCACCTTTATTTATTAGAATGCATAGACTTTCCCATTCTCCAGTGGGCAGGAGTAAGAAATGAGAATGTAACATTTCCCATTAAAATACAACTTAATCCAACTGAACCACTAAAAAAGTGACTCGTTAAAATCCAACCCCCCTTGGAGTTTAAAGGACAGGGGTTGGACCATCCCCACCCTGAAGTTCTCAGGACTTGGCCAGAATAATGTAACCAACTCAGAAGACGAAATAAAAGCTTTCTACCTTGTTTCCATCATTGCTTATTCACCTGATTGGCAAACAGCTTGTTTAGTTCTCAAGAGGCAGTGGCTCTTCTCAAAAGAGCCAGCGTAATATAGTGGTCAGAAAGTCTGTCTAGGATCTGGGCTACCCGGGTTCAAATCCACACGTAGCCATGGAAGTTGCTGGAGTCCTCCAAAAGCAGGTGGGCCCTTCTCCTCTGACTTCAAGAGAGACCTTGTGGCTCACCTCACATGGTAGAGTGGGATAAGATAATGGTGGCTCCCCTCCATTGGGTTAGGAAGGTGAGCCAGTTAACTGCATTTGTTGCCCCCCTCCCCTCTGAGATTTGGGAAATAGGCTTATGTGGCTCCCTGGAGAGGAGGTTAGGGGGCCAAGCTGTTGCTTGTCCTGGTGGTGCCCTCATATGTGTTTGATGTAGATATCTTAAAACCATCATATGATGGCAGACACCATCAGCTGGCACATGAATTTGATGTAGCACTTGCCATCCCATTAGTATGGGCTCATTCTTGGAGTCCTAGGGCTCCATCAAAAGGGCATGGGCAGACATTTTTACTTGATGGGGTTTACTCCTGGAAAAGTATTCTTATGTTTGCAGCTCTTGTCACTCTACATCAGCCTCACCTACCACATAAGAATTTTGTTGTGAGGATAAGATGGAGGGGAGAAGACTGCATCATCCTGCATGAGATTAAGATGTGATGATGATGATGATGACGATGACGATGACGATGACAACGATGATGATAGTTCTGTTTGCCTTTATCTTTTATTTTCAGATTACCTAGTAATCTGACAGTTTGATAGTATGATTTAATTAGCATGGGTTTTTTCCTGGGTTCCCTTGCTCTTGGTTAAAGTTCATATGTCAATCTGTACTACAGTATACATGGATTAGTGAGTTGTGGGTTGTTCATCGCTGCACACCCAGTAGGTTAGCCAGGTACCCCAGCAACTACTAGGGGGTTGGGGCGGGGACACTTACTGGCAATTAAGAGAGGCTTAGGCTGGTGTCACTAGTGATGAGATGACATCACTTCTAGTGAGTTGTGGGTTGTTCATCGCTGCACACCCAGTAGGTTAGCCAGGTACCCCAGCAACTACTAGGGGGTTGGGGCGGGGACACTTACTGGCAATTAAGAGAGGCCTAGGCTGGTGTCACTAGTGAGTGCACCGGAAGTGATGTCATCATGTGGCCAGTGACACAGGGACACGCTGGTATTTGGTCAAAAACTAGGTAGAAGTCATTTTTACCATTGAGTTTATGCCAAAATATCAGAGCATCCCACATCACTGGCCACATGATGATGTCACT
The DNA here is from genome assembly GCA_029233225.1 of Lepidodactylus listeri. Taxonomy (NCBI): domain Eukaryota; kingdom Metazoa; phylum Chordata; class Lepidosauria; order Squamata; family Gekkonidae; genus Lepidodactylus; species Lepidodactylus listeri. The sequence continues at coordinate 30,089,060 of JARCFY010000009.1, forward strand.
TTCGGTGCACACCAGAAGTGATGTCACTGCATTGCCAGCAACACCAGTCTAGGCCTCCCTTTGCTGCCAGTAAGTCCCTCTGCCAGCTGTATGATCAGCAGCAGGGGGAGAGGCCCCAGGGCCAGGGATCCCCTGCCCCCGTTGGGGTTCTAGCAAGCCTAACACACAAACAGTGAGTTTGTCTTTGTGTGTGTCACTGTTTGCACACATTTTTCATAAGTCAAGTAGTTTCTGCCTACTTCTGCTCACACATAGTCATGTGATTGTGTTTAACGTGTGTAATGTCCCCAAATGAACTAGAGATGGGGAACTGGGCCTGCTCATGGTGCAGAAGCCAAGCCCAGAGTACCTGTGGGTCTTCCAAATGAGTTCTCTGTCAGCTTCCTGGAGGAATAACCATCATATCTGACTCTTTGCCTCCTCTGCAGTGCTTTTAGGGATCCCAAGTGCCAGCCTCTGCCTGCCTGCTTTGTTGTGCTGATCAGGTCTGTGGTATGTGGAGAGAAGGGGCTTAGACCTTTCACTTCACACTGTTCTCCCAACCTAAAACATCCCCACGGAACCATTATTTTCTACATGTCAGTTTCCTCAGTGGAGTAATAGCAGTTTCCTGGAGCCATTTCAGGTCAGGAAAATGACACAAGGCTATGGTGGTCACATTCCAGATCAGTCCTTTGCATGCCAGGGAGCCACAGAGTGCCCAGAACATGTCTGTGGCCCAACCCAGAGATGTACCCAGGGGAAAAAATGTGATATATAATTCACAGACAGGAATAATAAGGGTAGTTGTCATAACCATTATTTGCTGTCCAGTAGTTAGGCTGTTGTGAAGCTCACTCAGTGACCTTAGGTCAGTCAGTCAGTCAGTCTGTCTGTCTGTCTGTCTCTCTTTGTTTCTATCTAGATTATGCATGGGATAGAGCAGGTAGAGAAAGAAGTACTTTTCTCCCTTTCTCACAATATAAGAACTCGTGGGCACTCCATGAAATTGCTGAGGAGTCGGGTTAGAACGGATAAAAGGAAGTACTTCTTCACCCAAAGAGTGATTAACACGTGGAATTCACTGCCACAGGAGGTGGTGGCGGCTACAAGCATGGACGGCTTCAAGAGAGAATTGGATAAACATATGGAGCAGAGGTCCATCAGTAGCTATTAGCCACAAGGTATAGATAGGAATTCTCGGTCTGGGGCAAGTGATGCTCTGTATTCTTGGTACTGGGAGGGGGCAACAGTGGGAGGGCTTCTAGTGTTCTGGCCCTAATGGTGGACAGTGTTCCTTCTAAGCTGAGTTAGCTTGAGCTAGCTCACAGTTTTTTAGCCTTTGGGTCACACATTTTTGTCTTAGCTCAGGAAGGATGACTCCAGAGCAAACTAATTAAGGCAGTAACCAAATTGCTTGCTCACAACTTTAATGCCAGTAGCTCACGAAGTAGAATTTTTGCTCACAATACTCCACAGCATACAGGGAGCATTGCTGGTGGACCTCCTGATGGCAGCTGGTATTTTTGGCCACTGTGTGACAGAGTGTTGGACTGGATTGGCCACTGCCCTGATCCAACATTGGCTTCTCTTATGTTGTTATATTCTCCATAACCTACCTCACAAAGGTTCTTGTGATGAAAACAGGTCAGGAAAACTACGTACCTCTCCCCGAGCTCCTTGAAGAAAAGATGAAACAAAAAATTATAAATAGGTATGTAGATAACAGCTGCTGGAAAAGATCTTTCTTTGCTTGGGAGCCTGTGCCAATCTCAGTAGACAATACTAGTAATGATGGACCAATATTATGGGTCATTTATTTATTTTATTTTATTTGTACCCTGCCCTCCCACCAGAGCAGGCTAAGGGCAGCTTACACAAAACTGCAACAAATAAATACCAGATAAAAACGTCAATATAAATATCCTCATAAAACACAACATAATTACTAAAAACAATTTATATGATGATGGCGGTACAATGGTAGCAGTAAACATATAGTTATATGAACTGCCATAGACCTGTGTGTCGATCCCTTTAACATACCTCTTTTGCACAGGTTTGGCAGCACTGCTTTGGCAGATTTTGCATGGGGAGGGTAGAGTTTGAGGAGGATGTGGCATCAGTTCTGGGGGATGCTCTAGGAAATGCTCCTAAAGGAGGCCCTTTTCTAGCCGTTTTTTCTCCTGACTCTCAATTTCTCGAGGCTAAGGGATTGGGACTGAAGGTGGGAATTCGCCCACCACAGGTAGTGAAATGGCAAGCTTACTGTAGGCCATTTTAACCAGTTTTTCCTATCCTGCTTTATACGTTTGCACCATACATTTAAAGATTTTGCTCTTTCACCCTATTGCTGTGCCTCTGCAACTTGAGCTTTCCCAGATTCCATTTAAATCTTTAAAAAAACCCAAAACCAGTGTCTCTGAATAAGGGAGCTATTATAGCTTATGTGCATTTGTCCCTGGGGATTTGGAGGCAGCTGCTGCAGGAAGTAACCTATTCAGAAGATTCCTTGGTCGAAGGGATCAGATTACTCACAGCAAATAACGCTTTTGACAGACACCCCTCTTATCTCTGTTTATGAATTATATGTCATGATTTTTTTATGAATGCTGGAGCGGTTTTGTGCATAGGTTGGGTAAACATTCTACACAAAGGCGTTGTTGCTTATGGAGGGTTCTCCAGCTGGTTGCTAAGAGCATTTACTATTTGTTACTGCATGTTTGTGCTGAAAGATTGGCATATGGTATTATTTCTGTGCCTAGATTAGATGGCCTATTGCTTAAAGAGGAGGAAGGACAGAGGAAATGACTGGAGCTTTGTTTTTGGTTTTTTTCTGAAGAAGCATGCTTATTGGGAGAAGCAGCACATTAGATAAACAGCAAAAGAGAAGCCCTCCCAAAGTACCTTCTAATATTGGAAGCCACTTTCCTATGCATAGAAAAGCAACACACGTAACTATTAGAGGGTACATAGCATTTTCACATATACAGGAGATTTCCTTTTGTCTGAGAGAGAAAATGTATACTTATGTACATGCATCCTCTGTGCTCACTGGGGACAGGCTTCACATTTCCTTCCTTCCTTCCTTCCTTCCTTCCTTCCTTCCTTCCTTCCTTCCTTTCTCATTGGGGTGACTCAATGGGTGCATTGCTGTGATTGTCTACACTGCGACTGATAAAGGACAGTGTTTTCCAGTGGCGAGAAAAGTGCAGAGCATAAGCAGTGGAGAGATAACACCATTTTGCATGTCCTGCTGGAAATCAATGTACAGACAGATCTAGATGGGGACTAAACAGACTCGTGGAAGATAGGTCCATCAATGGCTATTTGGGAAGCTCCAGCATCACAGGCAGTAAACCACTAAACACCTGTGAGTGCATGGATCTGCTGCCTTACACTGAGTTGGACCATAATAATGTGTAATAATGAGTATTCATACTGGCAGCAGCTCTTCAGGGTCTCAGGCTGAGGTCTTTCATGTCACCTATTATCTGATCCCTTTAGCTAGGAGGCATCATCAGTGGAAGGTTTCTAAGCCCTGTTTATTGACCCTGTAAGGTAAATGCTTGGCCACTGTGTGTGACAAGATACTGGACTAGATAGACCACTGGTTTGATTCAGCAGAGGTCTTCTTATGTCCTCATGTTTTTTTATGTATTTATTTAGTTACTTCTTTGACTTATATTCCACCCTCTCCATCAGCGGGCTCAGGGCAGATCACAACAGCAGTTTTATAAAACCATTAAAACATCACAGTGATTAAATAGTTAAAACAATTAAAACAAAAAGGTACAATAGGCAGCACTGTAACTAGAAAAATGTAATAACGGATGACTGGGTGTCTGAGCATATGTTTTCACCCAGGTTGCAAAGTGGTGGCAGAAGGTAAAAGCTGACTAAAAGGGGTGCAATTTGAAATGAAGACACACTGGCTGGCCAAGGGAGTTCTCCTTCCTTATCCCGCATATTGCTTTTATTTGCAGCCCTTCCCCATAGCTGTTTCACTGTCATTTCTCTGTGTTGCTTTCTCCCTTCTTTGTGGTAACATCTGGCACACCCAAATGAATGGCATGACATGATGGCACTCTCTGTTTCCCTGCCCAGGCACTGACAGCCAGCACTGTGAGGTGGAGGCTAGAAAACACACAGTTTAATGATGACATGTCACAAATAAGGCTGTATCCAACCAGTTTTGCAACTGGTGAAGAAGAGAGGAAGGGGTCCCCTTTGACCACCAAAAAGGCTCTGCTGTGGAACATGGGAACAGCATGGACAAAAGCCACATGGGAAGAGGGTGTAGAAAGAAAGGTGACTGAGTGAAAAACTGGCTGTATCGAACATACCATAGTATGAAAGTTATTGTCAATTGAATTTATGTTCCACCACCCTTCCATGGAGCTTGGAGTGGTGTACATGATTCTCCTTTCCCCAGTTTATCCTCACAAATACTCTGAAGGGCAGGTTAGGCAGTGGCGATGAAGGTAATATGGAGAATCCTCATAGTGTAGAAGCAACCAGAGAGAGCAGTGGACCAAGGTCACACAGCAATCTTTATGACAGAGTGGGGGGTTGAATCCAGGTCTTCCCAGTCATTATCCAACATGCCTTATAAATACAACACAATAGTCTTCTTGGGAAAAAGAGGCCAAGAAGAGGAGAGAAAGACTTACAGGGTTGGATCCACTGAAATAGCTCACACCAAAGGTGCTAGACCTGATCTCCCCCTCCCCCCCCCCCACGTTCCTTAATCAGGTTGTGGTCTCACAGTCCTTTAAATCGGGATTTAATGCTGTTCCCTCCTGGATTTAAATTGGCTGATCAGACCGGCCGTGCCTATTCTTGCGCCAAAGCGGGCTCACTCCCGGGTCCCTAGCGCATTTTCCGACCCCAGAAAAATCAACTACTTTCCCCGAAGTTGCGCTTTAATCCCGTGATTTTGCAGATCTGGACAGCCCTCTCTCGCAATGATTGTGATAAAGGCCTCTGATCATCCTTCGGGGTTGGGTTTTTTTTCCGGTTCTTGCAATTGAGCGCATAGGCACTCAAGTGCCTGGCAGCCCTGAACCATCGAAACGCCCCATGCTCTGCTCCAGGCCCCGAGCCCTGCCGGCCGCCGCCTGGCACCCCCCCCCAGCATGTTTCTCCCCAGATGGTGGCTGGTGGGGCTCAGGGCCCAGAGCAGAGCGGAGCATGGGGCAAGCAAGCCAGCCAGCCAGCCAGTTCCTCCGTTCGATGTTCGGAGGAAGGCAGCTGTGCGCGGGCATGCAGGTGGCCGTCGCCTTGCCTCCCCCAGCCGCCACCACCGGGTTGAGATGTGTTGTGATCATCCCAACCTGAAATAAAAAAATCCTGCATTTAAAGTCCAGCGGGAGAAAATCGCAAGTAGGGCACCGTGTGACCACAGCCTCAGTCTACCGTTTGTCCTGAAACTCCTCACAAGCAAAAGGAACCACAAGTCAAGAGACGTCAATACCAAGAATCAAGTAAAATCACCTCTTTTTCTCTGTTCTGTGGATGCAAGCTGTAAGTGCAATAAGGGGGGGAAGAGATTATTTTAATTGATCCCCCTCCCATTGTCCCTACAGCCCCCCATGCCCCCAGCCCAGAGGCTCTCTTTGCTTGCAAGGCTCTCCTGATCCTGATCAGAGAGGAGTTTCGAGAGAAATGGCTGACTGCTTGGGGGAGGAAAGGTTCCCCCCCCCCCGTCACCTGCTTCTGTGAACTCTTCTGGTGGTGTCAGCCCAGAGAGAAGGAACAGCTCATGTTCCCGTGACATCAACTTCCCTCTTAGTGGGACCGCTGAAAAGAAGCAGTGGGGTTGCATGCTCTTTAACGCTGCACGCTTGTTAGCTCAGGCACAGAATGGAGGGTTGGTTCACACAACCAGGACTAGCTCTCCATGTGGCTATCTACCATTTTTGCCCAACAAGTTCTCTTGCTAATAATCATCGGGCTCCTGCATACAATTTATCGAGCTGTTTTGATCCTCCCCAAAGCTGATTCAGGATCTTTTGCTGAGCTATGAACATTCTGGCATCTCACATTGTTGAGGGCTGCCAGGGAACGAAAGTTCATGTGATCGGAGCACACTGCTTGGATTGCTAATTACCTGACTGTGACAGCCTCAAAGTTATCTTGGCCGTCAGCAGCTGTTTCTTGTTTACTCATCACCGCACTGTCTGCATGTGGACCTGTGAAAATCAGTACACTGCCAGGCATATGTTGAGTATCCTCTGTGCCGCTGACAGTTTTTCCATCCCGTCCATGAAGTGGACAGGTGAGATTGTTTGGTGTGTCTCCCCCCCCCCCTTATCTACTGACGTGTTTATTAGGTTTTAATTTTGCTCGTTTTGTATTTTCCACTGGTTAATTGCTGGTTTTAATGTTTCCTTGTTATAAGACTTCTATTTTTTCTTCCCTTTTTATTGATTAATGTTTTGTAGTTGTGATTTTAATTGTTTTAGCGTGTTCTCAGTCACCTTGGAGACCAGTTTTCTGGTTGAGGAGCAGGACTAAAAGGCTTAAAATAAATTCTCTAGGTTCATGTACACAGGCATGAGCACAGGGACTGTTTCTCAACCATTAATTTCCCCCTGTCCAGCACCCATTTTGTGTTGTCAGACTCTAATGGTGCAGGATTGTCTCACTAGAGATAGATGGATCTCACTACTGTTGTCTTTTGCTCTAAGACCCACCAAGTCATACAAAAAGCTCTGTGTTATATCATTTTTTCCTCTTAACCCCTACAAGCATTGCCCTCGGGACTACAGTTCATTGTTAGTGTGCCTCCATGTACAAGTGTGGACAGAGTAACCAGATCAGGCTACAGTCCAATGGGCCATTGTCATTTAGGGCCGCTATGAACTAGCTGCCACATTTTTTGAGCCAGTGACATATCAGTGCTTATGTCTGAATACAGTAACTTTGACCCTATTATATCTTAGACCCTATTACATATGATAGCTTGGATCCTACAGTAGCTTGGATCCAATTTGCATTCTAGATAGCCTCTGACACAGAGCACACTTCCTCTTGTGCTAGCACTTCTGTTTGCACATATCTCATTTAAAACGGTTGATCCTGCACAAATAGAAATGCTATCACAAAAGGAAGCATGCTCTGCCGCAGAGACTACCTAGAGTGCATGGAACTTGTTCATAGGATCCAAGCCCATGTGTATTCTATTGATTCATAATACATTAAAAGGCAAGATAAAGGCAAGTGATTAGATATATAATGGTTCAGTGTTCTCTGTCTCGTGGTGTCATTGTGTGCTTTCCCAATCCAACCAACACAAGTGGCAGCAGCCAGTGATGTGGAACAATGGTAGAGGAAATAAACATTGTTATAACACCAGGATATGGGGCGAATTGTACCATATTTGTTATGCAGAGACAGAGAGGAAATGGAATTGCCATTTTGCTTAGAACCCCATGTTCTTTGTAATATGTAGCCCCACCTTTGTATATCCATATTTTTGTGAAAGCAGATATTATTCCAGTGGATCATAGTTGGTCAAATTCATGGTGGAGAGGTACGAAAAGGGCCCATAGCGAGTTCTTCTGGAGTCTCATTCTCAGTGAGTTCATGGCCTTCAAGCCTTTAGCACTTCTGACTGTATATGTCTGAATTCACCTTCATATAAAAAGATCTGTCCACATCAAAACAAGACAAATTTCTCTCTGATGTGCTAGTTTTCAGCGTGGGGGGAATTATTTGTATGGGAGATCATGCAAATATTTTTTGTGAGTTTCTTCCACCTGTAGACTGAAGTGGCACAGTCCATATATAGTTGGGCCATCTCAGTGAGAACTGACAGGAGAGTAGATGTTAAGACCCAATAAACCAAGCTCTTCCATCTTCAAATGACTGAATGTATACCACTCTGTGCCTTGACAAACTGGCAGGTAACAGGCATGCAGGCAAGGACAGCAAGGCCAGGATCATTTGGCCAAGGTAGGAGCTGGAGATCTGAGCTCTCCAGAAGAAGCAGGCAGGCCATGGTCTAAGGGGGCCAGAGGCCTCCTGCGAAGTCCCTTCAGCCCGTCAGCTCACGACAGGCCAGCAGGGGTGAAATGAATGAAAATGTGGGAACGTGCCAGAATGGTACCGGCTTTCCCAATCCAACCAATGCCTGCGCTTTGACATCGGCTCCAGCGCAGGCATTGGTTGGTTTGGGAATGTGCCAGAATGGTGCCTGTGCTTGATGTCAGTTCCAGCACCAAACCAGAAGTGGCATCATTATGTTGGGGCAACGCTCTAGGAGTCACCCAAAACTCTGTGGCTTGGTGCTGAAAGTGACATTGCACACTGACATGATGCTAGTATATCTGTCCTCATCCCCAATTTTCCCGGTGGGGGGGTGCCAGCTGCAGTGCATAACCCTAGCCTAGAGAGCTGGAGTTCCGTAATAAGCTACTGTCCAGGCTAAAGCACAAGCTGATTGTTAAGAGAAGTTGAACCAGACTCATCTGCAGAACTCTACAGGGAACTAAGAGCTCCAGTCTTAGCCAGGGCTAATTTTTTGATTCTACAAGATCTAAAGAGCTGCATCTTCCTTCTGAGAGTGGCTGGAGGAGCACCAGAGGCTTCGAGCTGCCAAGCATGCACTCTGCTGCCTGGTCCAGGCTTAAGGTTGCCAGCTCTGGTTGGGAAATTCCTGAGATTTTGGGGAGGCTGGGGTGGGTGGGGTTTGGGGAGGAAAGGGACCATAGACGAAGAAGAGTTGGTTTTATACCCTGCCCTTCACTACCCAAAGGAGTGTCTGAGTGGTTTACAATCACCTTTCCTTCCACTCCCCACAACAGTCACCCTGTGAAGTACATGGGGCTGAGAGAGCTCTGAGAGAACTGTGACTGACCTAAGGCCACCCAGCTGGCTTCATGTGGAGGAGTGGGGAATCAAACCCCGTCCTCCAGGTTAGAGTCCGCCGCTCTTAACCTCTACACCAAACTGGCTCTCAGAGGATATAATGCCATAGAATCCACCTTCCAAAGCAGCCAAATCCTCCAAGGGAACTGATCTCTGCAAGCTTGAGACCAGTTGTAATTTCAGGAGATCTGTAGCTGCCACTGGGAGACTGGCCACTCTATCCAGGCTTCAGGTCTCTGCTTCCTTTGTTCCTGGGATTCTGGGAGTGACTCTGGAGGTGCAGGAGATGGACAGGTCCACTGCGGGGTTTCCTGGTCTTCTGGTTCCAAGAACCTGCAAGGGTTCTCCCCCAGGAGTTTCCAGAGTACATGAAGCCTTGGGCACAGTGGAAACAACAGGACATTCCTCTTCCTTTGAGGAATCTTCTTCCCAAGTATAGGCGGGGCTCGGGCAAGCCTTGACAAAAACTATTTAGTCTACCTTTCACAGTGACCCCCTTTCCTCAAATGATAGGCAATCAAAAGGCAAAGTGTAGAGGTACAATGTGATAACCTCTGCTCAAACATTTGAGACACTTTGATGATGACAGTATTAATGGTGGCTTTAAAATCTAGTTATTTTTGCTTCCTGATAAAACTGAGATGAATATTCACCAAAAAATCTTCCTTGTAAAAAGTGGAACTAACATTTGTCAAGTTTTGGAGAGAAAAAAACACCTTTTCAGTTATGGGTGCTGTTGAATATAGGGATTTTACAGGAAAGGTAAAGGGTCCTTTCCCCACTAGACTTTAAATCCTGATTCAACCCCGTCCCCAAACTTACATTCTACACTACACGCGAGTTCACCCCTGTAATTATCTCACGGTATCAAAGATAAATTTCATAAGCAGACTCACAATCCAGAAATCTTGCCCAGTTTCAAATGTTTTCAACAGGGAATTGTCAAGGAGGCCTGATCTTTGACAACCTACATGTCCCCAGCTGTGCACGAATACCAAAACTGAAGTGAGGAGGATGACTTGGGATAACAGACCTGCATTTCTAACTTCAGTGTCAGTAGAGTCACATGGAAAAGCCCTGAGCTTGGAGGCTGATTGCTTCTCAGCCAGCAGAACAGTTGGAGACTGTGAAATGGCAAAGGCCCTGTCATCAGAAACGGGCCAGTTTGGTGGGCTCCTTTATTTGTCATCCCCATTTTTTTTTTACCTCAAGACCCTTGTGTGCGATGCTGCTTCTGTGCCAGCCTGCTCCTGTGGTGTGGGATGACACCCGTGCTGTTGCTGTCAGAGATCTCTAATTTAATTAACGGGCTCCTCCGTGTATGCAACATAATCCCTTCAGCGCTTCCACACCCAATGAAGATGCAGAGGCTGCAGCTGCGACTGACACCTGCGTGAGGGATTGAGCCGCAAAGGCGCTGGTTTCGTTCTCACCCATGTACTGGATCAGAGGCCCACTTACCCACTCTTTGCTTTGGGCCAAATTGGCCATCATTTCTTAAAGACAAATGAACAAGCGGAACACATGGAGTCCTAGGAACAAGTCAGGGGACACAGGAATTTCATACGGTTCTTGATTTAGTTCATATAAAATTGCACATGTCAGAAGCTTATCTGAAGGTTCTACCAGCATCACACATTGCGTTTTTACTCTTCTGTGTGTATGAAATTGTATGAAATTAAGCAATTCAGGCATGTGCTATGTGTCCCTTTACATTTAAGGCTGAATGGAAGAAGGGATGGCAAGGAGAAGTTACTTAACTGTTTTGTTCCTTGGGTCATTTTTTCATTACAACCCGCCTCCCCCACCCCCACCCCCACATCATCAAGCTGTTTTTCAACTGCTTGAGGAAATGAATGAAATCCCCTCATCTTTCCTATTTCCTGCCCATCCCCCTTGGAAAAGCAATTTGGAGGAAGCAGTGTAAAGCTGAAAAACAGGGTGGGAAAGCATGAAGCAGCATCTTTGAACTCTCCCTTGCCCCACTCAAATGCATCCACATTCCATTGATGCTTTGTTTTGATAGGCCTGTGGAGGAAAGACCTGGCAATAACCATGTTGTCTGAACCTTAGCCTGAAGTTTGGTTTTCAATAGGTGGACTTGCACCTTCTAGACTTCCCTGTGTAACAGTGCCCTGATACTGTCACTGTTTGTTGCCGTTCCATACCTCTACCCTTCCCCTTGAGATTCAAAACCTAAATTATGAGTTCCTTTCAGAAGCATTACAAAATGGTAATGACTAGGATTGCCAGCTCTGGGGTGGGAAATACCTGGAGATATGGGGGGTGGAGCCTGTGGAAGGCAGGTTTTGGGGACAGGAGGGACCACAGAGGGGGTATAATGACATAGAGACCACCCTCCAAAACAGCCATTTTCTCCAGATGAACTGATCTCGGTCATCTGGAGATCAATGATAATAGTGGGAGATCTGCAGGTGCTACTTGGAGGTTGGCAACCTTTAGTAATGACAAAAGTAGGGCTGCCTGCTCTGGGCTGGGAAATACCTGGAGATTTGGGGGGGGGGTACCTGGAGATGGCAGTGTTTGGGAAGGGGAGGGACCTCAGCATGATGTAAGGCCATAGAGCCCACTCTCCAAAGCATCCATTTTCTCCAGGGGAATTGATCTTGGTTGTGTGGAGATACATTGTAATATTGGGAGATCTGCAGGTGCCACTTGGAGGTTGGCAACCCTAACAAAGAGGTTACCTTGACATATGTCTATCCACACCCAGAAAGATCTTCACTGCCTTCCACGGTGTTTCTGAGGGCGCGATCATACGCACCCATTAGCCACGGAAGAGGGATAATTTACCTCCGGTTCAAAGCGGCGTTATCACTCCAGCACATCTGAGAAGCGTCCCGCAACCGTCGTCAAATCATCACAAGCCTTTTTGCTCCACCAGGAAAGCGGAGAAAAAAACCACTAGTTAAACTCCGTTATCAAACGGTTTGCTGCGGGCCACAGCCGGACTTCCCCTGTGTGATCGCGCCAGCACAAACTTGTGGCATCGGGGATAGTCTGATCAGGCCATCCTGACACCATGTGTTGTTTTTTCCCCCTTCTCAGTGTGCGCATCATCGAAAGGCCTTAGGGTGGAGGAGCGATTCATCAATCCCCCATTTAAGTGAATCGGAAACCAACCACAAAAAAAATTTAACTCGCCCGCAGTTGCGTCTGATCACGCAGCGGCGAGTTGCGCCAGCAGGTCCACAGACCTGTGTGATCACGCAACTGCAGGGCAAATTGCTCTGGGGCAAAATAGCCTCGCTTCTCCTCTGGATTATCTCACTCATGTGGCCGCAGCCTGAGTACACTTGTAGTCTTTATGTGGGACCAGGGGCTCTGAAAGACCGATTACTCCCACAGAGTCATATCAGCTGACTAACATAGCCCTTTAGCCCCTGTTCTGTGTGCTTCCAGCCCTTCCAGACTCTTCTTTTCCTTCCCCATGAAATGAAAACTGGAGTCCTTTTGGGAAGGAATTCAGAGCGAGGTATTTAGGAAGAAAAAATGCCGTCAAGCTGCAACTGTCTCATGGCAACCCCATCCAGGGAACATTGCAGGCAAGAGATGAGCGGAGGTGGTTTGCCATTGCCTCTTCCATGTAGCAACCCCAGTCTTCCTTGGTGGTCTCTCATCCTAGCATTAATCATGGCCGACCCTACGTAGTTTCCAAGCTCGGACCAGTTTAGCTAACCTTGGCTATCCAGGCTGCTTCCGCTTGTATATTATTGTCACTCCTTCAACTGTTTAGAGTGAGGTCTCTCATGTTAACTGGATGAAACATCATTACTGATACTCATGACGTTATGGTTGCATGTTGTGAAGTGAAAAAATGTTTTAGTCGGATCATGATACACTGGGCAGATACAACTTCTCTGTTTTGAATGAGTTTTCAGTTAATGGTCATCCACTATCCCAGGACCTAGAGGAACAGTTGGCACAAAATCCAATTCAATTAAAATTAATGATTTAAGTGACTGCAATCGTATCAGACTTTTATATTTAGGTTGTTGGCATTTCAAGTTGACTCACGATGGCTTCCCCAGCGTACTCTTAGACTGCCGGACTGTAACATCTTTGGCTATGGGCCTGGCAACTAATGAATAGCCAGGGAGAGCTGTAAATGCTCAATATCTGTGAATGCTTTAGGAGAGGGGACTGTATCCTCTGGCTGCAGTGGGTGTGTTCAGTATTACTGGGCCTGACTGGATGTCATACTTCCTTCCATAGGAGTGCTTTTGGAATGAGGCACATTAATAAAGATGTACCTGTAGAATTGAAGTTGAAATCCTACTTTTGAGTCTCCTTTAAAGGCACATTTCAAAATAATATTCAAGGATTTGAATGGAAATTTTAGAACATGTTGATACATTTTGAATTTGTGCCAAATTTCATTTCATTTCATTTCTGTTCTAAATAGACTTGCTCTATCAATAAAGATTTGGGAATGAAATACTAGATCAGTGCCAATAGCTCTGTCCCTTTAAAATCAGCACAGCCTATTAGAGTTACAAGTCTGAATTGGTTTAGTCAGCTTTGATTCGCTGGTTTTAATCAAGTGAGGCAGTTGTACTTGCTCTACATATGACTGGAGGAAAGCTCTGTCAAGGCACAGCCGACCCTGCAGAGTTTTGAAGGCAAGGGCCAAACGGAGGTGGTTTGCCATTGCCTTTCCCTGCATAGCAACCCTGGATTTCCTCTGTGCTCTGCTATCAAGGCTGACCCTGCTTAGCTTTCAAGATCTGATGAGATCAGGCTAGCCAGGGTCATCCATCTTCCCAAAGAGTCTTATCGCTGCTATGTACCTTCCCACCAAAATACAAATACAATAGATATAACTATTGATATTAAATATGTTAACTATAACCTTTACAATTACCAGAGTACCTCCCCCACCCCCCACTGCTGAACTTTATCCAGCCCTTGTGGCATCTGGAGTGAAGGGGAAGGGCTTTCCTCTCCATGAGGAGCAGCAGCTCAGATGACAGAATGAAATTGCCAACGTACCTGGAGAAAGGGGAGTAAAACCACCACCCTGCGGCCAGCTTGTTCTTTGCTTGGGTGTCTGCTAGTGTTGCCAGCCCCCCACCCCCTCCCCCCATGACCGATCAGCCAGCTAGCAGGGAAGATTTACCAGGAGGAGGGAGGCCCAGGCTACATCACTGGCAATGTGGTGACGTTATTTCCGGCATGTACCAGAATTAATGTCATCATGTTGGAGATGTCCAGCAACACTCTAGTATTTGGACCAAAACTCTATGGTAGAAGCCAGTTTTACCATCAACTTTGTGTCCAGTACCAGAACATTGCCAGACATTGCTGATACAATGACAACATTTCTGGTACACACCTGAAGTAACATCACCATGTTGCTGGTGACGTAGTCTGGGCCTCCCTCCCACTCCTGGTAAGTCCCTTATCTCCCACTGGTTGCCAGGAGGGACCTTGCAACCCTAGTGTCTGCTGTGGTAATTGTAGCTTTACTTTTCTTCTCTGCATCCAGCAGATCTCTTCCTATCTGGCTACTAAGATGAGAGATCAGAGGCTGAGAAGGGGGGCGTTGTTGGAGACTATGGGCCCTTTACTTCCGTCATTGGTGTGAGACTTGTAGCTTAGGGAGGCTTTCAGCTTTTCTATCCTCTATCCAGCAGAGGCTGTTCAAAGGTGCAAACCTCATGCCAACCACAAGCCTTACTGTGCAATGGCCTTGCCTGCTTTGGAACATGGGATGGAAACCACATTGTTTAGTTCTGATATAATTAGAAAGTATAAACTTTTCTCGTTCCATTTTTCTCAGTGATTCATGTGTTTGTTATATCAAGATGATAACTGGCTGTAAGAGCCATTGCCCCTAACCTGGCTAGCCCAAGCTAGCCCACTCTTCTCTGACCTCTGAAGCTAAGCTTCAGTACTTGGATGGGAGACTACCAAGGAAGTCCAGAGTCACTATGCAGAGGCAGGCAATGGCAAACCAGTTCTGATGTCTCTTGCCTTGAAAACCCTAAATGGTCATCACAAGTCAGCTATGACTTGATGACAAGAAAAAAAAGCCATTGACCATCAAAGTTGATAGTAACCCCAGCATTAGGTAAGAAAAAGTATTGGTTAGATTCAGCCAATGGCAGCCTAGTGACCTGGGCTGACAAAACTACCTGTCCTGTTTTGGTTCTATTTCAATTTTTCTCAGAAAACACTTCAATTTTCCTTGTTTTCACATTTTCTTTGAAGTTTTGAATACCATTTAGCCTTCATTTACAGAGAAAGGAATGGATGAAAATCCAGCGTGTCTCAAATAATGGCATACAAAAGTTGGTTAAACAGTCTTTATACTGTATAGCTTGGTTCAGATGTGGGGAGGGCTTCCCAGGAGAAGGCCTAGGCCTTGTGGCTAGCATCACACGAGAAGTGGCATCATTACACTAGTAATGTCCAGGTGATGCTCTGGTAATTGGGCAAAACCTCTATGATAGAAGCTGATTTTACCATAGAGTTTTTACCCAAATACTAGAGCATTGCCTGGACATCACTTCTTATGTGACATTAGGCCTAGGCCTTTCTCTTTCTCCTTCTAAGTCCCTCCCCATCCCCACCGGTTGCCATGAGGGATCTGGCAGCCCCACTCTCTTCCCAAATGAATGCAAAGCCTACTGCATCACCACATTGCATACCCTTGGGGGCTGAAAACATGAGAGCAGAGAAGCCACATTAATAGGCTGTAGCAAAATAAAACAAAAATCCAGTGGCACCCTGAAGACTAATTACATTTATCATGAAATCTCATATTTAAATAAATTAAATAGCATTGAATAACCAGATGGGGGAGTGGAGTATTCCTCAAATTACAACAGGTCTCCAGATTACAGAGATAACTTCCCCTGGGGAAAATGGCAGTTTTGGAAGGTGGACTCTATGACATCACATCCCTGCTGAGCTCCCTCTGCTCCCCAAACGGCTCCTCCACAGGCTCCACCCCCAAGTCTCCATGAATTTCCTTACTGCCAGACTTTCCTGGTAACCTTTTCTGTACAAATAACTATGGGAAATAACATCCTGTTGCTGATTTCAGTGCCCCTCATTTGAAATGTGGTGTTGGAGGAGTTTTATGGATACCACACACTGCCAAAACCCCCAAATCAGTGGGTTCTGGATCAAATCAAGCGTGAACTCTCCTTGGAAATTATTATGACCAAACTAAGACCAGGGGTCCGTTGGGGCCGGAGCTAGCGCAGGAGTGGCCACTAGGGCAGCCATGGGCCGAATCAGATTCTCTGATCTGATTCAGCCTGCTGCTGAATTGCCACCGAAATTCAGTGGCAACTTTAAAAGTGACTGGAGGGGAGGGGATTTGAGGGAGAGGCTCCAAACTTGCAGGGTAGCTGCTGGGACCTCTCCCCCAAATACCCACCAAGTTTCAAGAAGATTGGACTAGGGGATCCAATTCTACGGGCCCCCAAACAGGTTGCCCCCATTCCCTCCATTGTTCTCTATGGTAGGAAAAAAAGGTAACATTTTTCCCACCATAGAGAACAATGGAGGGGATGGGACAACCTGTTTGGGGGCCCATAGAATTGGACCCCGTGGTCCAATCTTCTTGAAACTTGGTGGGTATTTCAAGGAGAGGCCCCAGCAGCTACCCTGCAAGTTTGGAGCCTCTCCCTCAAACCCCCTTTCCTCCAGCCCCTCATATACCCTATGAGTTTTTGCCATTGATTTCAATGGCCCATAGGGTATAATGGGGCTGAAACTGAGGCCGAGGACAGACTGGCAATCTAAAGCGGGGCAGGCACGCTTCGCAAACGGAAGAAAGGAGCATGTTCAGACATGCGCATCTGTCCGTCGGCTCCGTTTCGTACTTACCTGTCTCCCAGTCGCTTTCCTTCCGCTTTAACAGGACACCGGTTTTACCCGGTGTTCAGGGGCCTTCCTCCACATGCCTCCCGCTTCCAAACAGTGTGAACTGGAAAAAGCGGGAGGCACATGCGAAACACATCAAAGGAAAACCAAAAAAAAGCGCGGCGGCATGCGCAAGCCGCGCACGCTGGCTACGCGGCAGTCTGAACGCTCCGTGGCAGTCTGAACGCTTCGTATTGCCGCTGCTCCGCATTGCTCTGGCCAGTGTGAACGGCCAGCTCCGTGGGGTTTTTCCCCCGCTCCAGTTCCCTCCGCTTTGCCTCCGCTTTAGATTGCCAGTCTGTCCTCGGCCTGACATTCCCTTTCTGACACACTTCCAGTGATGTCACGGGACGTGGCATATGCTAATGAGTTATGCTAATCAGTTATGCTAATGAGCTCCTGCAGCTCTTTTTCTACGAAAGGACCCCTGATTAAGACTATTGTACTTTAGTCAAGTTATGAGAAGACCTGACTCACTGGAAAAGACAATAACGCCAGGAAAAGGTGAAGGCAGCAGGAAAAGAAGAAGACACAACCTGAGATAGACTGGCTCAGTCAAGGAGCCATGGCTCTTCGTTTGCAAGACCTGAGCAAGGCTGTTAACAACAGGGCATTTGCGAGGTCATTAATTCACAGGGTCACCATAAGTTGGAAATGACTTGATGATACTTGACACACACAGTTTAATTCAAGCATGGATGAAAGCGGAGATCAAACTCAGGGCTCCCAGTTACACGACCATCTCTTTACCTAGTGGACCACCTTGCGTGTCCCTTTTAAGAGATCTCACCTGTGCAGCCGCCATGCTAAGTGTTACATTCCTACTGTGTCTTATTCTTGGGTAGCCTCCCCCTTTTTTTAAAAAAAAAAATACACTTGTCCACATTTGGGGCCTGAATGAATAATTATAAGCAATGAAAATCTTTTTGGAGGTAGGATTATTTGATTTACTGTCCCTGGGTGAATTCTGATTGTACGTCTCCCAAATACAACGTTTACGCCATGAACCAAATGTCGCTTTATACTTCTGTCATGGAGGGCAGCTCAGCAGCCAAATGCCAAAGATATCCAAATGCCCTCCTGCTGTTCAGCTCTTTATTTAACGAAATTGCTCATAATGGCTTGCAACATTCAAAGCAATATAATACATGGTCACTGCAGTCTGTCAAGCTGCAAACAACTTTGCCTGTCTTCTTAGATTCTCTGCCTCCCCCCACATCAATAAAGTTTGGGTGTTCTTGATTTTTTTTCTTCATAATTCAATGGTTCTGTTTCATTTTATAACCCATGCAGATATCTGCCATTTTCTTCCTTTTTTTGGCATGTTCACCAGACCAAGTATTTTGTGCTTTTGGAATATCTTGCTCCTGCTGCCAAAGGCTGGAATCTCCTTTGTAATTCTGACTTATTATTTTGCCTCTGTTGAGGAAGAAAAACATAAATAGCTACCGTGCCCCCTGCCCCCAGGACTAAGAAAACAGGTAATGACACAAGGATGTGCAATGAAGTTTCAAATATGTTCACTGACTTTTTAGAAATATGCACACACATGTCTGACAAAGGCAGCTCCCCTTTTGATCAGTAAACCAGGGAATATTCCATTTTGTAGGTGTAGGGAAGGTGTCAAACTCATTTGTTACAAGGGCTGTATCTGACATAAATGGCACTTTGTTGGACTAGGCCGTGTGTACCCTAAAAAGTAATGCCAAATATTGGAGATGTAAACTTTATAAAGGATGACAGCAAACCCAATTGACAATATTTTTTACTCAAAACACAAACATGCTTAAAATTGTAACACTCTTACGGTGTTTTCCTTATTTAACAGTCTTTGTTTCTTGACACCTCTTGATCTGAATTATTGCATCAAAATCTGGAGTAAACGTCTGTTCTGTAGCAATCTGGAGTATGCTGTTCAGGTATGTATCTGTAAGCGGGGAACATACTTTGATGCATTGACATTCATTACAGAAAAGAGCTGTACACAGACATATGTTGTCCCAAACATAGATGGAATTTTAGAAGCAAAAGCCTTAAATTGGAGGTAATCCAGCCCCCCAAACTGGTAATATTTACTAATGTCAACTTCAGAGAGAGTATCCTTCAGTACAGAATCACAATGCTCCCCACCTACCAATGAAAGGATGCCACAAATCACACTCTGTGTGTATAGACCCACCCAATATGGCCTCCTTCCTCTAAAATAAGAGGATGTCCCATATTTCCCACCCCATGCAAAAAAGGATGGCTTTGGTTTGTTCAATCCTTTTTGTTTCATTGAAAGAGGATAGTGTAGCCACTATTAATAAATATTATAGGCACTCTTAATAAATAACAACAGTTATTTTTTTTTAAAAAATCAGTTTTATTAACATTTATAAGCAAATTCATTAACATTAGAGTTTAAGCATTTACATCTGATAGTACAGCAAAGTACAAGCAACAAAAAAAGTTTGAATAAATGGTATAATACATATAAATTCAAGTTCATTAAAATATGGTGTTAATAGCTTCTAAAATAGATTCAAATTATTTTCTAGAGGCTAGATATTCTAAAACTGGGAACCAAATTTTAACAAACCTTGATGAGAAGATATCTGTTTCTCCTTGGTTCAGTGAATCCGACAGTTTGTCTATATACAATATTCTTGCATTTTTAAATACCAGTCAGAGATTTTTGGACATTTGTCATTTTTCTAGAATTTGGCGATAACTGCAGCTACATGGAGTAATTCTATCAATTCAGAGCTAGGCAATTTATGATTATCAACCGGCCATCGATTAAGTATTATAAATTCCATTTCCATCGGTATTTCAAAATGAGTTATTTCATATATTTGTGTACTAACAGATTTCCAGAAATTTTATATTATTACACAATCCCACCAGCAATGTTTGTAAGAGCCTAATAGTTGGCAGCCTCTCCAACATAATGAGGAAGCATCTCTCTGGATATAACTCATTTTTTGTGGGGTTAGATACTACCTCGCAATCACCCTGAAAAATTGCATGCATACAGATATGCTCTTGGTTCGAGAGATAGGGGAGCTCCATATTTTGCTCCACTGATCAGAAGATAATATTTCGGCGCAATCTTTATTCTAGTAGTTAACATAGGATGGTAAGATATCATTTGTAAGTGACAGGAGCATTCTGTAAAGTATCAAAATATAGCCTTTATAGGTGTTATGGGATTTTTTAATCAGATTTTCAAATGGCGTTAAGGCCATTTTTAGGCGTGTCGGTATTTTTTGGTTGTCTAAGCAGTGGTGGATCTGCATATATTGAAACCAAGGTATTGTTTTTTTACCCTTGTTTTCTAAAGTGAGTTTATCCAGCATAAGGCCATTTGATGTAATGTCTATTATTAATTTTCATGTGTGTCCAGATCGCGAATGACGTATCTGTGTTAGCTGGGGGAAACCACTATTTACTTGTGAAGGTTGACAATGGAGATATTGAGGGTGCTAGTTTATTTCAATATCTCTCCCAGATCTTGACAGTGCAGGACAAGAAAGAATCTTTGTACAAAGATCTAGGCCTATCTTTTGTCCATATCAGTTCTTGTAAGGTTCGAGGTTCTATGAAAGCTCGTTCAATAATAGTCCAGTCTGGTGCTTTTTCCAAGTGTAACGTTTTAATTGAGTTTGTGAGTTTGGTTGCTTCATAATATAGCAGTAAGTCAGGGAAGCCTATACTCCCTTCTCTGGTACATTTACATAATGTATAGAAACTAATTCTGCATTTTTTTAAGTCCCACACAAATTTTAGTACCATATTCTGCCAGGTTTTTATATTTCGTAGAAGGATATTTATTGGTAATGTTCGAAACAAAAAAATGAATTTTGGCAAAATAAAAGATTTAACTAGATCAATACGTTCTATCCATGAGAAGGATAGGTTTTTTTCCATTTGTCAAGCTTGGTTTTTGTTTCTTTATAGGGTTTTCCAAAGTTGCGTTGGATTCATAGATGTCTCCAGAACTTTGTGATCCATTTGAAATTATAAGTTTGTTTTATACAGTTAATTAATTCTGAAGAGATATAGCAGGGATATATTTCAGATTTTGATTGGCTGAGTTGCAATCCCAAGATTTTTGCAAATTTTGTAAATTCTTTGGTAGTATTTTTTAGGGAAATGAATGGCTCTGTGAGGAATAAAACTGCATTGTCTGCAAAGAGGTTTATTTTAAAGATTTCATCATGTATGGGGACTCCTTTAATTTGAGAATTATTTCGAACAGCTGTTGCCATGGGTTCCATTGCAACTGTGAAGAGGAGGGGTGATAAGGGGCACCCTTGTCTAGTTCCCCTGGAGGGAGCAAAAGTTTCTGAAATAATATCATTAATATAAACTTGCATTTGGGGGAGACTTAGGCTGAGGACAGACTGGCAGTCTGGCCCGCTCTGCCTCCGCTTTAAAAGCGGAGGCAGAGTGGGCATCCAGACAGCTGCATCTGCCCCGCGGAGGTGCCTCGGACTTACCTAGTCCGGCGGCGCGCTCCTCCCGCAGCAGCCGGGCATTACTTTCAAGTGGTGTCCCAGCGGCTGCGTGCACGTTTCACCCACTTCTGGCGGGTGTGAACGCGCGTGGGTGGGCGGAGCCGCGCAGCGTTCTGCCGCCGCCAGCGGAAGCCGCCCGCAGTGTGGATGCTGCGGGCGGCTTCCTTGCGGCAGCATCTGAACGCCTCACTGCGGGACAGTTCCCCCCCGCCTTGTTCTGCCACGCTCCTGTAGCACGGCAGAACGATAGTCTGTCCTCAGCCTTATATATTGTGTCAATCGCTCTACAGAATTTATCTCCAAATTTCATAAAGTTTAATAGGTTTTTTAGATAAGTTATTTCAAGCGTACTGAACACTTTCTCTATGTCAAGTGACAATAATATAGAGAGAAGTTGTTTGTGTTGACAGTAATTAATAATGTTTAAGGATTTATGAATATTATCTGCCATATTATGTGTGGGTATGAAACGTTTGATTTTTATGGATATAGTGAGTTATGAAGGTTCCTAACCAATGAGCTAATATACTTGGGGGGGGAAAGAGTCCTGATTTAGTAAGGTCATTGGCCTATGTCAGGGGTGGGCAAATTGCGGCCCGGGGGCCACATGCGGCCCGCCACAGAGTTTTTTGGGGTCCGTCAAGAAGATTTCAGGACTTCAAGAAAATTAAATCTAAATTCAATTTGCTCTTTTATCCCATCACTGCTGATATTGATACAGCACCTGAGGAGCTGCAGCTTGAACTTATTGACATGCAGTCAGATCACATTGTGAAAGAAATGTTTAATGCTGTGGCATTAGTTGACTTTTACAAATCTTTGTCTGCTGAAAACATTTCCATGTATGAAGAAATTTGCTGGGAAAATGTTCTCTATATTTGGGTCTACATATATTTGTGAGCAAAGTTTTTCTTGCATGAAGATCAACAAGAGTAAATATCGATGCTCTTTGACAGACATTAACTTGCAGGCTGTGATGAGAATCTCAACAAGCAATCTCACTCCTGATTTCAAAAAAATTGTAGAAAAGTGTGATAGGGTACATTTGTCTCATTAAACTGATTCTAAAATTAAATGTGCTTGCAGCTATAGACGATATGAAATTAGCACAATAAATAAATTGAATAAAACTACCACTATTTTATTTAATTTATATTTATTGATTTTTATGATACAATTTATACCTTTTCTGAAATGCAAAGTTAACTAATGAATGCAATCATTTTAAAAGGTGCAGCCCTCCGCTAACCTCCGCTCCCACAAAGTGGCCCCCGAGCCAAAACAATTGCCCACCCCTGGCCTATGTGATGCCAGATCAGTGGTATCCCGGTCTGGTTTAGGGATCACTATCATAGTGGAGTTTGTCCAAGAAGGTGGTAATATGCCTTTGTCAAGGATATCATTGCATACATTGGTAAGAGATTGTACTAGGAGATATGGGAAAGATTTATAGAATTCCGTTGGAAGACCATCATTCCCTAGTGTTTTGTAATTTTTAAGTGATTTAATAGTATCAAGGACCTCTTGCTGCGTAATTGGAGCATCTAGTAAATCCCTGTGTTTCTGTATTAATTTTGGAATGGATTGTTGTGATGATAAGTATTGTAATATTTGTTGTTGGTCTGGATGTTTAGTTTGGTAGAGTTTTTGGTAATAATTAGTAAACAAATTGACTATTTGTGAGCTCTTTGAACAAAGATTACCTTTAGTTTCCTTAATGCTCCTAATTAATTTAGTCGTGTTTCGGATAAAACTTGTCTTTCGGATTTTAGCTTGTCTTTCGGATAAAAGTTTTTTGTTTTGTTTTTTGTAAAAAAAATTTATTTTTCAAAACATTAAAATTAATACATTTATCTTATACAAATCCTTTTTTCCATATTATATAACATTTTGTTCTATTTGTATAATCTTGTTTTTATCTTGTATTGGCGGTTTCCCACCACATCTGAAGCATAACACATTTTCCACTTTATCCAAAATAGTAATACTTATACCTATGTTTACATTTCTGGTAACGGTCATATATCTTAAAAATACTTATATACTAATTCTTACTTTCTATATTCTTATATAATTCTAAAATAAAAAATAACTTCATTATCTAATTATCCTTAATACATTTATATACTCTAATTCTATTGCTTTATGTTATTATAACCATGTATAAATGTAATTTTTCATGTCCCAGTATTTTTCAACATATTCTTTCAAATCTTTCCAATCTTCTAAAAAGGTCTCTGAGTACAGGTCATTCAACTTTCTAGTCCATTTATCCATTTCAGCCATATATAACAATTTTTTCAACCATTCCCACACCTCTGGTATTTTTTCATTTTTCCAATTTTGTGCATACACCATTCTTGCTGTTGTTATCATATACCATATTATTGTCCTTTTCTTTACATTTATCTCTTCTAGTTTAAGTCCAAGCAATAACATTTCAGGCAACTTCTTAAATGTACATTTCAAAAATTTTTCCATTTCTGCATGTATTATAGACCAATAAGTCTTTGCTTTATCACAAGTCCACCACATATGATAAAAAGAACCTTCTTTCTTTTTACATTTCCAACATTTGTTAGACATATTCTGATTAATATTTGCAATTTTTTTTGGTGTCATATACCATCTGTACATCATTTTAAAACAATTTTCTTTTAAGTTATAACATGTAGATATACCCATAGCATTTTTCCATAAAAATTCCCAAGATTCCATTTCAATGTCTTTGTTAAAGTTTATCGCCCATTTTACCATTTGTTCTTTTACCATTTCATCAGCGTTAAACCATTTTAACAAAATTTTATACATTTTAGAGATCATTTTTTTCCCACCTTCCTCCCAAACTTGTTCTATTTCATTATTTTTTTCTCTAAAACTGGATTTTTTATCACTTCTATACATGTCATATATTTGTCTATATCTTAACCAACCATAATCAAAGTCCATCTGATGCTGCTCCTTCAATATAAAGTCTTTACCATGTCTTGTTAATAAGTCTCTATACTTCAACCAATCTTGTCCTTTGTGACGTGATACTGGATTTAAAACTTCTGCGGGTACAATCCACATAGGTATCTCTTCTGGAAAAAAGTTTTTATATCTTGTCCACGTATCGATTAATGTTCTTCTCAAATAATGATGCTTAAACATATTGTCCCTTTTTGTTTTACCATAATACAAATATGCGTGCCACCCAAACCTACAGTCATGACCTTCCAGGGACAATAACTTTCTATCTTGTAACATAGTCCATGTCCCTACCCAAGTCAAACATACTGCATCATGATATAGCCTTAAGTTTGGTAACTGGAACCCACCTCTCTCTTTAGCATCACACATTATTTTCATTTTAATTCTTGGTTTTTTCCCTCCCCACACAAACTTAGTCAATTCCTTCTGCCAGCATTTGAATGTTTTTACATCTTTCACAATCGGAATAGTTTGAAACAGAAACATTATTCTTGGTAGCACATTCATTTTAACCACTGCAATTCTACCCAACAGTGACAAATTTAATACATTCCACCTTTTAATATCTTGCATAATTTGCTGCCATAGTTTCTCATAATTATTCTTATACAAATCAATGTTTTTCATTGTTAGGTTTACACCTAGATATTTTGTCTTTTTCACCACTTCACATTCTATAAGATTTTGTAATTCAATTTGCTTATTATTTGACATATTTTTACACATCACTTTCGATTTGTTCTTATTTACATAAAACCCAGCCAAATCACCAAACTCTCTTACTCTCTGCAACAAATATGGTAGTGTAGTCATAGGGTCGTCGGCTATAAACATCACGTCGTCTGCAAAGGCTCTATATTTAAAAGAAAAACCTTTTATTGTTAAGCCTTTAATTTCTTTATCTTCTTTCAGATTTAGTAGCAAGACTTCCAAAATCCAAATAAATAGCAACGGCGAAAGTGGGCATCCTTGTCGTGTTCCTTTTTCCACTTTAAAGTAATCCGTTTTTTCAGTATTAATTATTAAAGAGGATTTCTGTTCACTATATATTGACTTAATAAGATTAAGCATATAGTCTCCAATTTCAAGATGTTCCAGCACTTCAAACATAAAATCCCAATTTAAATTGTCAAACGCTTTCTCCGCGTCTAAAAAAAGAAAGCCCACTTCCTTCTCCGGATGTTTATCATAGTACTCTATAGCATCCACTACTACTCTTAAGTTGTCTCTTATTTGGCGATTAGGTAAAAATCCTGCTTGTTCTGTCTGTATAGTCTCTTTGAGATGTTCCTTAAGCCTATCAGCTATAATCTTGGCAAAAATCTTATAGTCATTGTTTAACAAAGAAATTGGTCTATAATTTTTAACATCGGTTAAATCTTGACTTTCTTTCGGAATGAGTGAGATGGTTGCTTCTTTCCAAGTCTCCGGGACCTCACCTGTCTCTCCTATGTCATTCATTAATAGCAATAACACTGGTGAGATCGATTCCTGTAGCGATTTATAAAACTTAGCTGTAAATCCATCTGATCCAGGTGCTTTCCCTAGTTTTGAGTCATTTATTGCATTTTTAATCTCTTGTAGTGATATTGGGCTGTTAAGTAGTTCTTTAATTTTCTCTGTTGGTTTTGGTAATTTTAATGACTGTAGGTATTCTTTAATCCTTTTTCTGTCTTTATTTTCTTTCTTAAAAAGCTTTGCATAGTATTTAAAAAATTCTCTTTTTATTCCCTTATTGTCTATTATCTCAATATTGTCCCGTATCACTCTAGTAATAAATCTATTTTCATGTTTTTTCTTTAATTGCCATGCTAAATACTTTCCAAGTTTGTTTGCACCTTCAAATGCTTTTTGTTGCAGTTTTTTCAGGTTCCAGTAAGTCTCTTGATTCAAAATAACTTTTGCTTGGTCTTGTAACATCCAAATTTCCTTTTGCAGTCTCTTTTTTCCTGGTCTGTTCTTCAGTTCTTTTTCTTTTACTTTAATGGCTTGTACAATGTTTTCATATTGTTCTCTTTTCTTTTTATTGTCTTTAGCATTCAGTGATATCAATAATCCTCTCATCACTGCTTTGTATGCATCCCACACAGTTTGAATTTTTACTTCTTTTTGTATGT
The DNA here is from genome assembly GCA_029233225.1 of Lepidodactylus listeri. Taxonomy (NCBI): domain Eukaryota; kingdom Metazoa; phylum Chordata; class Lepidosauria; order Squamata; family Gekkonidae; genus Lepidodactylus; species Lepidodactylus listeri. The sequence continues at coordinate 30,115,404 of JARCFY010000009.1, forward strand.
TCGCTTGGAAATATAAATCTGTCTCTTCATGTAATTTTTTAACTATTTCTTGGTTGTCTAATAAGTCTTCATTTATTCTCCATCTCCCTTGTCTTTTTATCTGCCCAGAGGTCCATAGACAAGGATTATGGTCTGAGATTATTCTAGGTAGAATTTCAACTTTTTTTGTCTTAAATGTTAGATTAGTAGACATCCAGATCATATCTATTCTTGAATGTGAATCATGCCTATTAGAGTAAAAAGTATAGTCTTTCCCTTGTGGGTTAACCTTCCTCCAAATATCCTCCAGCTTTTCCTGTTTTATCAATTCAAATAATTTTTTTGGAAGTTTCCCTAGTGTATCGTCTTTTCTTTTTGAGCGCCTATCTATTTTATTATTCACAGTCCCATTAAAGTCTCCCAACATCATGATTTGATCATAGTTTACACTGTCCAGTTCCATTTGTAGTTCTTTAAAAAAAATTCTTTAGCTCCGTTGGGGGCGTAAATATTCACAATCAAAGTCTTCTGTCCATGTAAAAAAATTTCAATAGCTAAGTATCTTCCTTCTTTATCTTTAAATATTAGTTTGGGTTCCAAGTCTTTTTTGACATATGTTACAACTCCATTCTTTTTATTACTTGCCAATGAAAAAAATTCTTCTCCCAACTTTTTTCTTATTAAATATTTGTAGTCTTGTTTCTTAAGATGGGCCTCTTGTATACAAATTATACTGCATTTTTGTTTCTCCAGCCAGTGACCTACCATTCTACGTTTTTGGGGTGAATTAAGTCCATTTACATTCCATGAAAGTACTTTATAATCCATCTTGTTGTAGTCTTAAATATCACCAAATTCTTCCTTGTTCTCACCAACAAAGGCGTACATTTCTGCTGAATTTTTAATCACTATTCTGTTGTTACCATAATAAAAACTCAGTCCTTGTGGTATTTCCCAACGAAATCTTATTTTTTTCTCTTTCAGTTTGTCTGTCAGATGCTTGAATTTTTTCCTGTCTTGCAAAATTGCTCTGGGCAGTTCTTTCATTACGATAACTTTCTTTCCACCTATTTCAAAGGAGTCTGTAAAACATTTCTTGTAGATTTGTTCTTTTGTCCTCTTCATTGTAAATTGAACTACCACGTCCCTTGGTATATTTTTGTCTCTTGCGTACGTAGAATTGACTCTGTAAACAAGATCCATATGTTCTTTAACAGCTTCCTCCTCCTCTTGTAAAAAATCTGCTAATGCTTCTTGCATTCTTGTAAAAATATCTTCACCTAATTTTTCCTCTATACCTCTAAATCTCAGATGGTTTTGCATGTCTCTATAGTGCATCATCTTTTCCATTCTGTCATTATCCTTTATTGTTTTTTGAGTATTTTCTTCCAGTTCTTTTACTTTGGTTTCTATGTCTTGTGTTCTAGTGGTTAACTTTTGTAATTCGGATTTTAAATCTATAAAATTTTTATCTGCTTGTGCAGCTATGGCATTTATTTTAATATTTACTTCTCCAATTGCGCTTGCCATTTTTGCATTTACCTCCCCTATTGCATCCAGCATTTTTTTTTCCATTGCTTCCATAACAGCTAACAGTTCTCTCTTTTTTTGCTGCCATTGTAGGGGAGGACCATGTAGCTGCTCTCGATCTCAGTTCGCGGTCTGTCTTGTCACTTTAAAAAAGATCAATTTTTTCTTGTTTTCCAAATCAGTCACAAATTAGTGTATTCAGACAAGCATGTCTTGCCAGTTCAAATTCCACTGGTTTTAGCCTTCTAAGTTATGTAGTTTTTGAAATATTAATGTTTAAAAATTTTATAAATCCAAAATGGCAGGCGCAACTCCTCTATGGTTCGTGTCAAAGGTTACAGTCTATTTACCTTGCTTCTGGCTTGCCGTAGTTTCCTTTTGTCCCTTCCTCTTGCTTACTTGTCTGCTCTCCGCACGTCACTTCCTGTTGTAGTCCTTTTGGTCCGGCAGTTTTTACAGTCCCCTTTGCTCTCTTCCGGTTCTTCTCTGTTTCCCTTCTTGTCTGCTCCTCAAGCCGTCACTTCCTGTCTCAATCCTCACAGCTTGGTCTCGCGATGCTTGGTTCCCTCCTCCCCTCTTTGTCTCGCGATGCTTGGCTCCCCCTCCCGACTCTTCTTAACCGCAGGAATGTTAAACAACTTGTTTTTTTGGCTTTTTAAGTTCAAATTCAGCTTTTTAACGTTTCAAAACTGCACTCATCCAATCTGCAACAGTCTATTGCTTCACCAGATCTGCTTTTCATCTTTCAAAACGCGGTAATGGTAAGGCAAAAACTTTTTTTCCGTTACCTTATGTTGTTACTTCGCTTCAGATGTCCCAACGTTTAAACTTTGTCTTCTTTGTTAAGGAATCAGGGGAATTGGAGATTTTATGCTGATTTAATCAGCTCAGCTCGGCTCCTTAGAGATACTTGCAGGAATCTTCTTCGGCTGCAGTGCTCAAGGTGTTGTAAAAGTCTCCTCCGAGACTTTTCCTTCACCAAGCTTGCTCAAACCTGGATTATATTGCTTGCTAGTCCTCACACTACCTGTGTGAGGTTGCGTCAGGTGGATTGATCCACCCGAGCTGTCAATAAGAGCCGCTGTCCGCCTTGCGCACTTGCAAAGCGTGTCAGACCTCCATTCCTCCGACCGGAAACCCGGATAAAAGTTTTTGATATATTTTCTTGTTGCTTGAGTCTTTATGAATCCTCTCTAATTGTTCAATTTTAAGAGTTCTAATCTCAGGTTTTCTCTTTGTTTTTTGTAGAAAGCTGTGATGGAGATAATACGGCCTCTTATTACTGGTTTCACTGCATCCCATAAGATCGCATTCGATATATCATCATTTGTGTTTTTTTAAAGTATTGATTCAAAGCTATTTCAATCTCTGATTTTATTCTGTCATTTAATAAAATTGATGTGTTCATTTTCCATCTCGAGTGTGTAGTGTGAGTTTTTATTCTATGTCAGTTTCCCCCTGACCCATGCATGATCACTGGTAACATAACATAACATAACAGTTATGATATTATGGAGGATTTACAGATCTAATAGCCATTTAGCCTCTCCCACTCAGTTAGAGGGAAGTCACGAGTCCCCACCACCACCACACATATAATAAAATCCACCCCCATCTGCAGAGTTGATGATAATGGTGAAGCTTAGGTTGGCATCTCCCTCCACCCCCCCATAATGGAAATGGAAAGGTAATGGAAACCACCCTCCCCCCATGGCTGCCCCCAAAGTCCCCCCATCCTTCACAATGTGCATCATCATGGGCAGTTTGCTGCCCTGGCCATGCCTGGACCTGGTCCAACTTGTTCCATCAGCTCCCAGGACCCTCCTGCCTCCCAACGGGTGGAGCTAGGACTCCAGTGGTGGCAGCAGCAGCAGCTTAGCAGGCAGAGGCAGTGGCAGTGGCAGTGATGGCACCAAAGGCACAAGAACACGGGAATCCTCTCAGGGTAGGGGCAGCAGCGGTGGAGGCTCTCCCCACCATCATGTCTGCCCACTATCATGCACACACCAACACTGAAACCCACTCTCCTTGAGAGAACAACTCTGAAAGAACTTAAGACTGACCCAAGGTCACACCAGAAGTTGCATGTGGAGGAGTGGGGAATCAAACCTGGTTCTCCCAGATTAGAGCCCATGCTCCTAACCACTACGCCAACTGGCTCTCCAGCCCCTAGGCCATATGTTTTACACCTCTGGTCTAGGGGATCCATTCATTTTTTTTAAAGGAAGAACCTTGAAACTAGAGTCACAAGACTTTAAAACATTCTTCCAGGTTTCCAAGACATGATCTGCTACTTATCTCTGAGCATAGTTTGCCTCTAGATTCTTAGCAGCCCGTGAATGTAATTTGTGGAGAGTTTTCTGACGTTATGGTAAGCATCCTAGAAAGGGGAGTTTTTGTTTTTTAAAAGTTATGTTCTATTATTTATATCATAGCCTGCTCTTTGGCATGTAAAGGCCTCCTAGGTGGCTAATTAAAACAATGGGAAACAAACCTTAAAATTAAAAACTGTAAGGAAAACTACAGCCAACTTAGAAAAGAAGCAGAGAGCACAGACAAGTAGGAAATCAGTAGAACTTAACTTTAATCAAAATGCTCTTTTTAATTACCTGATGCTTGATTCTAGAATACTATTTGACCAGGCTAGCTCAGTCTCATCAGATCTTGGAAGCTAAGCCCTGGTTAGTATTTAGATGGGAGATCAGCAAGGAATTCTAGGGTTGCACCGCAGAGGAAGGCAATGGCAAACCACCTTTGAATGATTCTTGTCTTGAAAACTCTGGAGGTTGCCATAAGTCAGCTATGATTTGACAGTATCTCTCTCTCTCTCTCTCTCTCTCACACACACACACACACACACACACACACACACACACACACATATACAGAGAGAGATAGACACTATCCAGGAATTATGTGAGGGAATTTCACAAACTTGGTTCCACTGTTGTGTTACACTGTTGTGTATGTGCATTATTTAGCAATTTACTATTTATTTGGGGGGAAAATCTATATACCACCACTCCAGAAACCTGCTCAAAGTGGCTTACAACTTAAAGAATCGAAATACAGCCTTTCATAACAAACCAGGGCAGAAAACAACATAAAATAAACATTAGGTACTCTAAAGTGATATTGATAAAACAGTCTGTAAAACAGATAAAAGCTATAAAACTCCCAAGTAAAATTTAATAAAAGCCTGGGTAAAAAGATGAATATTTTGACAAGGCATTTTGATGGAAGTAATGTAGATGCCAAGTGAACCTCAGCGGAGAAGGCCTGAAGCTGCCTTATACTGAATCAGACCATTGATCCATCAAGAGATCAGTATTGTCTACTCATACTGGCAGTGGCTCTCCAGGATCTCAGTTTATGGTCTGTCATATCACCTACTACCCAATCTTTTTAGCTGGAGATGCTGGGGATTAAACCTGGAATCTTCTGCATGCTGAGCAGATGCTCTGTCATTGAACCACAGCCTCTTACCACTGAAAAAGCCCTGTTGCTGGTTGCCTTCCACCTCATATTTGTGGCAGGGTCACAGGGTAACTTCAGAAGGGCCGGGCTGGAAATACAGGTAGAGATCGTCCTTCAAGAACCCTGACACCAAGTGTCTATCATGAAATCATTCCATATTAATCTTTTTGAATTTTATTTGCCTGAAAAAATAGTATACAAAGAGGTTAAACTATAAGAGCAGTGCCAAAACAACTCTGTTGTGAACCTTTTGGACACTGTCTAGAAATAGCAATCTTTACTACTACTACAACTACTACTACTACCTCTACCTTCTTTATTTTGCTCTCACTAGCCCTTATCAAATCAAAATTGTGATTTGCTGCATAATACTGACATGCAGGGCTATTTTTCTGCAGGAACGCACAGGAATGGAGTTCTGGCTGGCTTCCGAGTTGGCCACGCCTACAGCCCCTAGGGCTGCCAAGTCCCCCGGGAGGGCGGGGGAAAACACCGATTTATAATGCTTACCCCCGCTTTTTCAAAATTGGCCACCGGGGGAGGCAATGGCTGCCAGCAGGAACGCAGGGAAACGTCGGAGCCTGCCCTACCCTCTCCCTGCCAGGCCTGAACTCTTAAAGGGGAAATGTCTGCAGAGAGCCTGCCCTGCAGTAAAAAGCCTCACCAGACATTTCCCCTTTAAGAGCAGAGTCAATAAGAGAAACCCCCGCCCAGAGATTAAGGAAGGACTAGGCTCTTTGTACTGAAGGGCGTGCTTTTGCATGTGGCTTGCAAGGTTGCTGGGGTAAGTGCCTCTGCTAGCTCTTTTCCTTCTCTCTCTCTCTCCCCCTCCCCCTTTCTTTCTTTCTTTTTTCTGTCTGTCTGTCTCTCTCTGTCCCCATCCAGCAGAGGTCTATCAGTGGCTATTATTAGCCACAAGGTCTAAATGGAACACTTTGTCTGGGGCAGTGATGCTCTGCATTCTTGGTGCTTGGGGGGCAACAGTGGGAGGGCTTCTGGAGTTCTGGCCCCGCTGCTGGACCTCCTGAGGGCACCTGGTATTTTTGGCCACTGTGTGACACAGAGTGTTGTACTGGATGGGCTGTTGGCCCGATCCACTGTGGCTTCTCTCCTGTTCTTATGATATGAAAATCATATTTAGCACTTGTGTAGCACTTAGTGCTTCATATTCTGCCGAGATGAGGAAGGATTCAGTAGGGCCGTTGCTCAGTGATAGAGCATCTGCTTGACATGCAGGAGGTATCAGCCTCTTCAGCTAAAAAAGGATCAGGTAATAGGTGACATTAAAGATCTCAGCCTGAGACCCTGGAGAGCCACTACCAGTCTGAGTAGTCAATACTGACCTTGATGGACCAATGGCCTGATTCAGGATTAGGAAACTTCATGAGTTCATGTGTCAGCATGTGGAAGCAACATCACAGGATGTGACATCACAAAATGATGTCACTTCCTTTCTCCTGGCTCCACCCCCAAAGTCTCCTGGCTCCACCCCCAAAGTCCTCAGATATTTCCCAAGTTGGACTTGGCAGCCCTAACAGCCCCCCCTCAGGTTCCCCCGGTGCCTTACAAGCTGTGGGGCACCTGGGGAAGCCAAGCCTATCCAGGGAGGGAAGGCAGTTTAAACTGCCTCCCCTCCTCGGGTTTCCCAGGCGCCCTGCAGCTGTGGGGCACCTGGGGAAGCTGATCCTGGGAGGGAGCTGTGCAGTCAGGGGTGTGGCCTAATATGCTAGTGAGTTTCTGCTGTGGGGTGTGGCCTATTATGCTAATGAGTTCCTGCTGCGCTTTTTCTCCGAAAAAAGCCCTGCTGAATTGTTTACCCCTTTCACTGTTTGACGTGTTCACATGATTAAAAACTGAACAGGGTCCCCTTGTCTGCATCAGGCCGTGGCTTGAGAACGTCACTATCTCCTCCCACCACATGTAGCTGAAAACTGACACGTTAGTAGTGGACATGTAAGTATAGAATTCCTCCAGAACACCACCTCTACCAGGGGATCCAGAAGTATCATTCACAAATTGTGATAACACTGGCCTTTGTTGACCCTAACTTGGGTCAGCAGAAGCCTCTTCTAGTCTTTTAGCGAGTACTCTGTGGGATATATGTCTTTCCCTAGTGTTGAAAAGAAACTTCCATTTTCTTTGTGCTTGCTCTCATCTCCGTTTTTTGATTGGGATTGGCTTTTCTTTGTGTTTCATACCAGGCAAGTAAACAGATCTCTATCTATCATCAAGAGAAAACGGAGAGACCTGACAGAGAAAAGTTGACTGCACCAAATTCAGACACTGTGGTGATGGTAAGTGCCACCGCTGACCTTTTATAGGATTTTCATTCAAGAGATGTTCAGAGATAGTTTGCCTTTGCCTGCCTGTACATCATGACTCTGGACTTTCTTGGTAGTCTCCCATCCAAACAGTAACCAGGGCCACCCCTGCTTAGCTTCTGAGACCTGATGAGATGGGGCTAGCCTGGGCTATCCAAGCCAGGAAGAAGGGATTTGCACTAACTAAACCAGAATAGCTGTCCCAGGGCAACGCCTCAACTTGCCTGGCACCTGGTGTTCAGACCATTAATCAGGCGGGGGGGGGGGGACGGGGACCATAATTAATAACTATGTCTTTAGCGACTGGTAGAACCTGCTGCTTTAGCATTTCTATTGCCTAAACACAGGATTTGTGCCCGCATATAAATAAACCTCCATTTCATTCCCTGCATTTACTGTTTATTCAATAGACCTGCTCCGTGATCTGAAGCACTTAGCACTTGGGTGGCAGCAACAATTATTACGGTCAGTTTTGTGTGTAGCAAAACACATTTCTGACCCCCAGGCCAATGATTGCTGAAGAGAGGGGCGCCCAATAATACAGAACTGTCCTGTCCATAGGATCACTGTGAATATATGTTCAGTGTGTTGAGTTTTCAGGGGAGGGGAGTTCAAAGCAGTTGGAACCCACCCCCCAAAACTTGTAAATATAGGGCCCGCTTTATTCTGAAATAAGTGGTGATTTCAAAAAAGTTTTCCAAAGGACTTGGATTTACCTCCTCACTTCCGCATGCTGGAATGTCTCAGTAGTTTTAAGTTTCACTGGTTGTATGTATTTGTGACAGTAATGAATCACAAACGATGGCAGATGACCCCTAGGCTGAGTGGACATAATGGCGTGACCACACACAGGCATGACAGGCCAAAATGGAAGAAAAGGTAAAATAATAGAGAGAGGATTGTTTCTTTCAGAAGCCCCCCCTAAAAAACCGATTGTTAAGAAAATGACTTTGTGTAAGAGCCTCTAAAACGATGAGGCAGAGCAAGCCATTTCTTATATTTTACAGTATCATTTCTATCTTTAAAAGCCAGTGTGTAAATCTAATGGAATCTCTATGCATAAAATGTTCGGCTAGAATAATAAAAGTTACAATTTTTTCCTGTAATGATACTTTATAGATTTGAATAAGACATATAAATTATTTTGATTTTTATACCCCACATAAAGGGGTGGGAAGACAGATAAGAGAGAGCGCAAATGCACTAAGGCAGTATACTGGGGGTTTTAAAAAAATCCTCAAAGACACCCTTCCCACACACACACACACACACACACACTATAAGTAATAATGGGAAACAAAAAAAATCTTTCCGGAACCACTGAAACACTCAATGGAATTATGTCATTGGAAAGCAAATCTATTCAACATGACATCGTTTTCTGGATCTAATGGCAGCAATTGTTCTTGCATTGTTCTTAATTAGGAAGTGAATTTGAAAGCAGTCCAGTTTCCTTCTCAATGGCACGTGCTCTTTTCCTTTGCTTCTTGACTGCTGAGGCGGGGGGGGGGGGGGTTTCTGGCTGAAACCAGGCTGTTACAGAAACTTATATGAACATAGAATCTGCCTCATAGTAAATCAGGCTGTTAGTCCGTCTTATGAGTTTGTAACATCCAGCCTGAAGAACAGTGCTGGTGAGCTCCGAAGCTTGTACAGCGTTGTGTGCCAAGTACAGTTGATCGTTATCGACTGACAGAGGGGGCAGTCCTAAAACAGCTGTGCTTAAAAGTAAGTCCCATTTTATTCAGTGGGGTTTAGTCATAGGAAAGGGTTCATAGGATTGCAGCCAACTGCTGTAGCCATGAGTAATTCAAAGTGATGAATGGTGTCTCTCATGTATGGAGTTTCTGTACCATAATAGCAATCACAGTGGATCTCAATATCTCTGACCAGGGATTACTGACAGTTCCTCCACAGAGGTCAGTGAGAGCTGTTTCTGCTCTGGCTTTCTTGTTGGCTGAAGCTGCCTTATACTGAGTCAGACCCTTGGGTCTATCAAGGTCAGTACTGTCTGCTGCAACAGGCAGCTGCCCTCCAAGGACTTAGGTCAAGTTCTTCCACATCCCATGCTACCTGATCCTTTTCAGTCGAGATGTCAAGGATCAAATCTGGAACTTTATGCGTGCACATACTCTCCCACTGAGCCACAGTCCCTACTAGGGTTGCCAGCTCCAGGTTTGGAACTACCTGGAGATTTTGGGGGTGGAGCCTGAGGAGGGTGGGGTTTGGGGAAGGGCAGGATTTCAGTGGGGCACAATGCCATAGAGTCCCCCTTCCAGAGTGGCCATTTTCTCCAGGTGAATTGATCTCTGTTGCCTGGAGATGAATTGTAATCCCAGGAGATCTCCATCCTCCACCTGGAGGTTGGCAACCCTAGACCCTACCCAACATGCAACTCTTGTTTTGTCAGATATTTTTCCTGGGAGCATGAGAAATTTCTGAGGCAGGGTGGGGGTTTGGGGCATATTTTTAATGGCTTTTGTGTGGAAGTCAGTTGATATGACGGGGTAAATTGGCTTTCTCTGTACTGTACTTTTTTGAAATTAGATTTTAGCTCGTTCAAATGACGTAAACTTCTTTAAATCCCATTATTGGGGGGGGGCAGTTGGATATGTTTTAAATGAAATAATTAAATCTCATTTTACACCTGATACTTCTGCTATGATTTGTCATGAGGCTACGGCTGCAATAGATGGAAATCTATCTGTTCATAGATCTAGGTGGGACAATGAGTTTTTGTATTATAGGGCAAGTTGTTGGAATCTGTTTTAAATTGTGGTTTTAGACTGACCCTTTTAAAATTATTGGGTGTCATATGGCACCTTGGGCAGAAACTGGAATGGCAATATAAAGAGGCAGATGAAATACCAAACAAAAAAAAACAAAGGTCGCAGTCACACACACGAGATAAAGCGGGGTGGGGGGGGGAAGAGAGGCTATTTCCTCCAGCAGAAGTTGACCCGCAGTTGCGCGATCACACAGTCTTTTGAAGCTGTGGGCACAGCCCGCCACTGCATGGTCAGACGCAACCACGGATGAGTCAAGGTGTTTTTTTGAGGGCTCCCTATGGAGTGTGCGATGATGCGCATACTGAGTAGGGGGGGAAACAATGGCATGGAGTTGGGATGGCCTGATCAGACCATCCTGATGCTATGAGAGTGTGCTGGAGCGATCAGACACGGGAAAGTCTGTCTCTGACCTGTGCCAACCCATTTGCTACCAAACTTTCCAAGGTGTCTTTTAACTCCACTTGTGTGGCAGAGCAAAATGGGTTGCTGATGACTGCAAGGGCACTTCCCAGATGCTGCTGTCTGATTGCGTTGCTTTAATCCACCTGGCATTGGCACCTATGTCGAGGCGAATTGTGCGTGTGATCGCAACCAAAGCCTTTTTTATATTATTTTTTTAAAAGCACATTTTAAGTGACTGAAAGATTTCTGTGCTGGGCTTCATTCCTGGATCCACCAGAACTGCTGTGCTTCACATGGGGGTGCCGTCTGGGGTTCATATTTGCCTAGGCCTTGCTCTGGTGCCAGAATGTTTATTTTCAAACACTGGAGGGGGTCCTGGCTCAGTGACACAGCATCTGCTTGGCATGCAGAAGGTTACAGGTTCAAACCCCAGCACCTCCAGCTAAAATGATACATGATGTGAAAGACCTCTACTCGAGGCCCTGGAGATGTCTTCGACCATACCACCCTGAACATGCCTGATCTTTTCTGAACTCATTGTAAGTGAGCTTCCTGTCTTATTGCGTTCAAAAGCAGGCAGGCTGCACAACTATTGAGAGCCAGTTTGGTGTAGTGGTTAAGTGCACAGACTCTAATCTGGGAGAACCGGGTTTGATTCCCCACTTTTCCACATGCAGCTGCTGGATGACCTTGGGCAAGCCATAGCTCTATACCAGCTGTTCTCTCAAGGACGGTTGTCTCAGATCTCTCTCAGCCCCACCTACCTACCTCACAGGGTGTCTGTTGTGGGGAGGGGAAGGGAAGGGAGTTTGTAAGCCACTCTGAGACTACAAGTGAAGGGCGGGGTATAAATCCAATCTCTTCTTCTTCCTAAAAAAATCAACCCAGAATTTTGTGCATACATTGAACCAGACCTTTGGCCCAGCAAGGTCAGTATTGCCCATTCAGACTGGCAGTAGCTCTCCAGGGACTCAGGTGGAGGTCTTTCACATCACCTACTGCCAGATCTTTTAGCTGTAGATGTTGGGGATTGAGCCTGGGACCTTCTGCATGCGGCATGCCAAGCAGATGCTCTACCACTGAGCCACAGCCCCTCCCTCTGCACTCTCTCCGACATGAAGGCCATCTGGAGCACTGGAAAATGCCAATCTACTCAGAAAACATTTCCCTGTTAAAAGAAAGAAAGAAGTCCTAAACATGAGAAGCTCTAGTTTGGCCACTTTTTCAAATAGATTCTCACGATCCTCAACAGAACATCCGTACCATTTGTTTTCTCTGCAATGCTTTATTTGCATTTTAGCACACCCTGCTTTTGCAGATGGGAGTTTTCTGGCAGCTCATTGAGAGAACTGCAATTAGGGTAAGTGATTAACAATGCAATTCTAAGAACACCTTCCTGGGAGTAAGCCCCATTGAATTGACCTGAGTAGAATCCAGAGTAGACCCGCTTAGGATTGCTCTCTAAGACTGAAATCTAAAAAAATTTTTCCTGCAAGTAAACCCTGTTGAACAAGCAGACCTGCACTGGGTTGTTTGATATCAGTGCAATTCTAAGCAGAGTTCTACCCACCTGAATCCACTGAAGTGAATGGACTTAGAAGGGATAGCACTGCCACTTAAGTAACAAAATGGTGCACGGAACAGTAGCCTCTGTGCCCATATACCCAGATCCCTGCCTGTGTCCCTCTCTCACATTTATGAGCAAATAAACAGTGGTATAAAGGGTTGTGCGAGCAGAATCACACCTTTTCCCAGCGGATGGCTGCCAAAATCAGAAGGCAAAAACACCTTTCAGGAGCCTCTCTAAAACATCCTCTGTGGAATTAAAAAAAATGTTGGCGGATGACTTTTAATGTGTTTCTCCTTCTCCCACCCTTCCTCCATCTTTCATGAGAATTTGTCTGAGAGGGAGGATATTGTGACTGACAAGTCCTGACTTGTGTGGGTGTGCAGAGACGCATCTCAGGGAAAATCTTCTCAGCCAATCAGATCCATCCTTTTACCCAAGCCATTTCATAGTGAGCTGTGTCTTCCTTGTTTTCAGTTGAGCCCCTGTTGCATTTATCAGAGGCAGAACAAGCCTATACTATAATACCTTCTCTTCCCTTTCATGGCAGCTGCGGCTTTTCATTTGTTTGTGTGCTCCAACAGTCCCTTGCTCCCCCTGAATGGTATGGTAGGCTGTAAAACATCTATTCAGGCGGATTCAATCGCATTTATATTTTGATAAGGCATTCACAGGGGTTCGGGTTCTGTGTTTTTAGATTTGTGTTTTAATATCAGGTTTCCCACATGCATGTATATTTGTACATGTTTAGCATTTTGCAAGCACAAATATATTCCTGCTTGCAATGAAAGTTCCCCTCCCCACACCCCTTTCTGAAATCTGAGGATTGTTACAATGGTGAAAAAAATATGTGAAGGGGAATATTCTATGCATATATTTCTTGTGTTGTTTTCAAAGAAGTTCTTGGATGCTGTTGCAGATTCCTCTTTCCCAAATCTAATGTAAGTTGGAACTCCCAGAGACCAGTATTATTTCTGCCACTGCCATTTGTTGCTTTGTTCAGTCTTGCTGCATTGGCCATAAAAGAGAAGGGTAAAAGTGTCCCATTTTCACATGGTGATTCCAAATGAATTTCAAAATTTGGACGCTGCTTCTTCTTCTTCTTCTTCTTCTTCTTCTTCTTCTTCTTCTTCTTCTTCTTCCCTAGAGGATTATTCAGTTCATTTTCTTTAAAGCCACTGTTATTTCATCCAGTTCCACAGATGTCTGAACGTGTTTTGGAGCAGGACTGGGATTCTGTTGGTGTTCTGCACATGGTTCTGCCCAACCATCTCCTTGCCTGAACTGGTGGAAGTGGCTTCAGGAATGGTATCGAAGACTCCTAGATTGGTTGTTTCAGGGGTCTTCAGCATCCGTGCTGAGGTTATCTTATCAGAAGCAGCTCAGGATTTCATGGTTTCCATAACAATCATGGGCCGGTCTTAGGCCTCATACAGAGTACGGGTCTACTCTGGGCATGAAGAAAGTGATCAGAAGGTGGAGGGATTGCAGATCACTACTTTCTGGGGTTTAGAATTACAGGGATACCAAGGCTCCACAGGAGTAGGGCCAGCATACCGGAAGGAGTAGCTGCTCCCGTACGAACCTAGAACAGCTATAATCATCTTTATAGGTCCTGTTTTGGGAGCCCCCACCATCTGAGGCTAGGCTGGTAAGAACCTGAGAAAGGGCCTTCTTTGTCAGGGTGATTCATCTGCCTCACTCTATTGTTATCTTCCACCAGCAAGTGAAAACCTTTTTAAAATTTTGTTTGCTGTTCGTACACTAACTCGTATTAGACCTCCTCCCTGTTTGTGTGTTTTTATGTGTTTGGGTTGTTATGTCTTGTTTGATAGATGACAGACAGACAGACAGATAGATCAATCGATCGATCAATCAATCTAAAATGCTATTTAATGTTTGAAATATTTTATTGTTTTAAAGTTTGCCATCTTGGGGACCCAGAATAGGGTAGAAAAGTGGCATAGAAATGTTTACAATGAAATAAGTAAAATAAATATTTTATCCTCTGGGAGAGGTCAGTTTGCCATTTTCTTGAAAGTTATATTATGAAAGTTCTTTCTGCTGGCCAGGCTGCTTTGTGGAGACCTTTCAATCACTAAAGTGCCTTGAAAATGGATTGGAAGTGTCTTATTCAACATATGTGGAAGCATCTTAGAAACCACTGCTTTGAGAAATAGATCTCCCGCCACTCACTTCCCGGCATTACAACTAACGGTAAGGTCCTGCCATCCTTCAGAGAGACATGACAGAGGGCCCAAAGTCTCTGGCCCTCCCTTCAGCAAGAGGGCTGCGTTATAAAGATCAGAAGTGGCTGATTACAGTCAGAGCTGAGTCACCAACTATCCCCCAGACATTCAGTATAAGGAACCATCATGTGTGTTCATGCGTGAAAGACTTTTTTCCTCTTTCTCCTGAGGTATGTTGCATTTCTCGCTTTTCCAGGAAATAGCTTATTTAACTCACTGATCTGCATTTTCTCTTCCAATACATGGCTGCACCTCCATGCAGACTGTTACAGTCCCCCCCCCCCCGTCATTTCACCAGCTCTCCACGCCTCCCTGTCAGCTGTATCAGAGCCTAGCCTCAGCTGCAGTAGTAAAAATAAATTAATAACAATGAAAATAAATGATACATGTTGAAACAACAATTGGATCTGGAAGAAAACAGTGGTGTGGTAGAAAGGCGTACTGTAATGTTTTAGAATTCCTATAAAAGCCAGATTATTTTGAAGATCATAACTTGAAATGCAATAAGGTGCATTTTCAGTACGATGAGCAAATGTGAAATTGATGAGTACCCTATAAAGCAGAGATTAGCCTGCAAATCATTTAGTTTCTGATATTCAGGAGGAAGGGAAATGTCTTCTTAAAATTCTGGTCCATTTTTAAAAAAAAAACTAGCAATTCTTTTCCTGTTTTTCTGTTTATCTGAGGTGCCCTAAATTTGGGTGCCCCAAAGAATCACAGACCACTACATGGTTCTTAAAGAACCAGTTTGGTGAGAGCCAGTTTGGTGTAGTGGTTAAGTGCACGGACTCTAATCTGGGAGATCCGGGTTTGATTCCCCTCTCCTCCACTTGCACCTGGCTGGATGACCTTGGGCAAGCCATAGCTCTGTACCAGCTGTTCCCTCAAGGACAGCTTGGGAAAGAGTTCTCTCAGCCCCACCTACCTCAGAGGGTGTCTGTTGTGGGGAGGGGAAGGGAAAGGAGTTTGTAAGACGCTCTGAGACTCCAAGTGAGTGAAGGGCGGGGTATAAATCTAATCTCTTCTTCTTCTTCTTCTAAATAAACCATCCCAATCTCAGTATGATCACCTGGTGGCACGGCTGTATTTTGTGAATTCATTTCAAATGCATACTTGGTTTTCAAGCTACACAATATTTCATACAAATCAGCCGTTAAACATCTCACTTCCTGGACATTGCCCCAGTCCCTTCCACCCCTCATGCCCCCTCCTGCTCTACCAAAATAAGTGGGGATAACATCAGCAAGAGGAATGACCTCTCTGACTGGCACACTTTATTCTGAGGTAAGATTTACTTTCACAACAACCCTGTGAGGCTGAGCATGTGTAACTGGCCTAAGGTAACCCCACAAGCTTCCATAGAAGAGTGGGGATTTGAACCTGGGAGTCCCACAGCCTCGTCAAACACTCTAGCCCCATGGACCACAATGGTCTCTCTAATGACTGGAATGGGCCTGTGAGGTTGTTCACTCCCATCTTCCTGATAGATTGAGCTTACAGAACACGAAGAGAAAGCAGATACTTTTTGTATGCAAAATGGAATACGAGAGAAAGAAAAAGTCTTAATCAAAAGTCCCTAGTGAGAACACTTCATGCATTTGATTTCTATTTGATTTATTCTTCCCAGGTACATTCCTCCCAGGCTCCATCATACAACTTTTCTGAATCATTCCCCTGCCCTTCGAGGGGGCCACGGGGCACTGCAGGAGGAAGGAAGAGTCAGGAAGCCCACTTTCTGCAAGTGGGACTCTGGTCATGGTTCTTAGGAACCCAGCCAATGCATCTGAATTCCAGTAACTTGATTGGTGTTAAAAAAAACATTTTTTTGTGAGAACAGGATAGTATAGTGCAAGAAATGAAGGAAGCAGAGGTATGTTTATTTATTTCATTTACACCCCATTATTCTCCCTAATTGGGACCCAAACTGGTCTATTATTTCATTCTCCCTATTTCACTCTATCCTCACAGCAACAACCCTGTGAGGTGGGTTAGGCCTGAAACTATTCTCCCAGCAGACTTCCATGGCACAGTGGGGAGTCAAATCTGTGGTCTCCCAGGTTCTAGTCCAGCCCTCTAGCCATTACACCACACTGGTTGGAGATGGGGGGGCTGGACACAAGTAGAGAGAATGGGATAGAGGGGGGGGAGAAAATAGAGAAGTATGTAATGCTCCATGTTCTAAATCAGACAGATGAATATGTCATTCCCTTTTCTTCCCACTTGTTTTGTCTGGGGCTGCTCATTTTTTGTTGCTGGTGATCTGTTTTCTTTTATACCATTCTTGGACACTGTAAATATGTGTGTGGTTCATATATATTGAAGCATAAATAAGACTGGGAAACTTTAAATTTCATTAAACAGAGAAGCAAATAACACGAAAATAATTCAGTTCACACAAAGGAATTTTGCAGCCCAATGTGATGTGTGTCTACTCAGGAGTAAGTTCCACTACATTCTATGGGGCTTGCTGCCAGGTAGGCATGCATAGGATTGCAGCCTTGGACTCCAGTCAGCTGTAGAATGATGTAGAAACTCAACAACATACTTAGTTAGTTTGTTCTTTTATTTAGAAAATTTCTATGCCTTCTCTCGAGAACCAGTTCAATTTCTGATGACTGCCCAAGAACCTGTGAGTCTGGTTTGTTTAGCTGAGTTCTCCATACATTTTTAAAACTCTTTTCTCCCCACAATTGTTCTTTTGAGAAATTTTGCTGTGTAAAAAAGCTTAGATTATTGAGAAGCTAAATCCTATGCCAAGATGTGGAGGTGTAGAATAGGAAACCCTGCTGGCATAATGGTATATATGAGACACTGGTGTTACACATTTCTTGGATCTGAACAATAGATTTAGATTCTCACCACCCAGAGAACATTAAACACTTTTAAGCAACATGTTTTTAAACACGCCGTAGGCCTGTGCTGAACAGGTCCCCAAAGCTCCAGTAATTGAAGAGGATTTAAAATCTGGGCTTTAATGACTCATTTAAGGAATTTAAGGAGAAAGGGGAATACATTACTCTGTCCGTAGTGGCAATTAATGTGCTCCAAGGAGGATTATTTGAAATAGGAACTACTCTACCAAAACATACATGCAATCACGGGAAACTTCTCAGTGGATTCACAGAAGCTGAAAAAGGAGGAAGATACTCCACCTATAGAAACACAGATTCAAGAATAAAGTTTACCAGTTATTTAATTTGGGGGGGTTGGTTGGTTTGCTGTTCTACTGCTGTTCTTAGTTGCAGCAGTTTTAATAATACGTATTAGAAATTATACTGTAAATCAGGAAGATCCGAGTTCAAATGTTGCCTCAGATGTGAATTTTGCCTCAGATTATTGCCTCACAATAATACTTATAATACACTGTAAACATATGTATTTTTCTCCAAAAGCTTGAGACAGTGGGTTGGATTAAGGTGTGTGCATAACAAAATTCCCAAGCCAAGGATATACATGGATATCACTAGTTTGGGTTGTTATGACTTCCTGAGACTCTTAGCAATTACAAGGAAACCCTCCTAGAACAATCCATGTTATTTTTAATTTTCGGGTGCTGCTAGCTGGCTATAGCAAGTGCATGTTTTGCTTTGATTCTGCTGATTTCCCAAGCAATGGCATTTCTCCCTTCCAATCAGATCTTTGTAAGGGAGGAGCACAGAGCTCTTCCAGCCAATCACCTTTGGAGGAAAAAAACATAGTAAGCTGCAGTTCTTTTTCTCTCCTGTGTGGGGGCAGAGCCCTTCTATTCTTTGCAAGTCATATGGCTGGAAAAATAGAGAGCTGGGGGCACCTTTTTCAGGGACTTGTGAAATGTGTTCCTTTGGCCCAGTTTTCTTGAAACTTAGGAGTTTTTTAGAGGATGCACAGCACTCAATTGGCTGCAATTTTGGTGTCATTGGCTGAAAAACAGCCACTCTGTGTGTGCACACATGCGCGCGTGCATACACACACATAAATCAGAGCTGTTGAACTCGTTTGCTATGAGGGCCAGATCTGACTTGTTGGACCGGGCCGTGTGTGCCCTAAAAAGTAATGCCAAGTACTAGAGATGTTAACAGTATTACTTTTTAATTCAAAATACAAACATGCTTAAAATGTTAACACCCTTACAGTATTTCCTTTATTTAACAGTCTTTGATAACTGACGCGTCTTGCTCTGAATTGTTGCATCAAAACCTGGAGTAAATGTTTGTACTGTAGCAATCTTGAGTATGTTCAGGTGTGTATCTGTAAGCTGAGGGCATACTTTTGCTGTATTGATGTTCATTACAGAAAAGAGCTGTTCACAGACATATGTTGTCCCAAACATAGATGGAATTTTAATAGCAAAACCTTAAGTTGGGGGTAATTTGGACCCCCAAACTGGTAATATTTGCTAAAGTCAACTTCAGAAGGCTTATCCTTCAGTACAGCATCACACTGCTCCTCACCTACCAAGAAAAAGGTGCCACAAATCACACCCACATGCTTCAGGTCTTCTGTAGACCCACCCAATATAGTCTCTTTCCACTAAAATAAGAGGATGCCCCATATTTCTCACCCCATGCAAAAAAGGATGGGCTTGGTTTTTTCAGTCCTTCTGTTTCATTGAAATGGAATAATATAGCCACTATTAATAAATATTATAGGAACTCTTAATAAATAAAAACAGTTATGGCATTTCACTTCTCCCATTCAGTTTGAGGGATGCCACAAAATATTTTTCCCCACAATCACACATATAATAAAATCCACTCCCACCTGCAGAGTTGATGATAATGCTGAAGCTTAGGTAGGTATCCAGCTGTAGCTCCCCTCACCTTCAAGTAATGGAAACCATGCCTCCTGTGTGGCTGCCCCTGCAACCCCCTCACTCTTCACAATGTGTGCCATTGTGGGCAGTTTGCTGCTCTGGCTGCACTTGGACATGGTCCCGACTGTTCTGTCAGCCCTCAGGATGCTCCTGCCTCCCCACAGGAGGGGCTAGAACTCTGGTCGTGGCAGCAGTGGCTTAGCAGGCCCAGGTAACCGCAGTGATGGCAGCAAAGGCACAAGAAGAAGAAGAAGAAGAGATTGGATTTATATCTCACCCTTCACTCACTTAAGAGTCTCAGAGCGGCTTACAAACTCCTTTCCCCTCCCCTCCCCTCCCCACAACAGACACCCTGTGAGGTAGGTGGGGCTGAGAGAACTCTTTCCCAAGCTGTCCTTGAGGGAACAGCTGGTACAGAGCTATGACTTGCCCAAGGTCATCCAGCCAGGTGCAAGTGGAGGAGTGGGGAATCAAACCCGGTTCTCCCAGATTAGAGTCCGCGCACTTAACCACTACACCAGACTGGCTCTCTAAGAACACGGAGATCCTCTCAGAGGACAAGTGGCTGCAGTGGAGGCTCTCTCTACTCCCGCACCTGTGCACTATCACGCATGCACCAGTGTCAAAACTTGCTCTATGGTAATAGAGATATTCCGATGTCATCATGGGAATTTTATGGAAAAGATATGAGTATATCAACATGTTATAGTCTTAAAGAAAATTGCTATAAAATGATGTATAGATGGTATATGACACCTAAAAAAATTGCAATTATTAGTAAACATGTTTCTAATAAGTGTTGGAAATGTAAACAAAAAGAAGGTTCCTTTTATCATATGTGGTGGACTTGTGAAAAAGTGAGGAACTATTGGTCAATGATATATGAGGAAATGCAAAAAATTGTGAATTGTACTTTTAAAAAAACACCAGAATTGTTTTTGCTAGGTCTTAAGTTGGAAGATATAGATGTCAGTAAACGGACAATGATATGGTATATGGTGACAACCGCAAGAATGGTTTATGCACAAAACTGGAAGAATGAAAGAACTCCAGAGCTTTGGGAATGGCTCAGAAAAGTAATATTTTTGGCTGAAATGGACAAATGGACTAAGAAACTGAACAATCAAGATTCTATGACATTTTTAGAAGAATGGAAGGATTTGCAAGAATATACAGAAAAGTGTACACAATTAAAAGGAAACATATTTACATTTTCTAACTATTGAAAAATCTGTAGTAACTGTATATTTATCTAACATTTTTAGGAATGGAATAATAGATAAAAACATTAGAGGTACATATGTTATAGAAAAAGAGCTAAATACTTAATTTTTTTAAATTAGTAATTTACCTGTTAATCTAAGTTTAAGTACAGGTGTGGGGTCTGCTGGAAGCCTAAAAGGGGGGGAGGAGGAAGAAAATAAAAAGAGGTCGGTAAAAAATAAGATGAATGTACTGTTTAATGAAAAAATGGTGACTTCAATAAAAAAAAAAATTCAAAAAAAAAAAACTTGCTCTATGGCACGTAAGGCACAAGCTGTTAAGGTCACTATCTTTCTGCTTGCAGAGCACAGGCACGGGCAACCCTCATCTCCCTGATGCCCACTCTCCCACTTCCACTGTCCATCTTGCATTAGCACTGGGACAGTATACAGAGACATAATGCACAACCTCTGTCATCCAGCAGTAAAAGTAATGACCAGTTGCTTGCAGGCTGGATAAGAGTCCTGGATGGGCCAGTTCTGGCCCCCAGGATGTATGATTTTACACCCCTGTTTAATCATGGCAGACTGAAGGAAAGAGATGGTGGGAGGTGTGCAACAGAAGCCACTTGCATTTTGTGAAGGTAAACAAACCAACCACAACAAGGAAGGATGCCAAATGCAGAGTTTTCAGTGGAAATGTAGGAAATTTCTGTTGTCAGTCAGTCAGTTAGTGTAAGATTAGGAGAACGCAGGCAGGGTTTTTTTGTTTTTGTTTTAATGCCATGGCCAGCCAGAGCACTCCTCTGTAGGAATCTGTAGAGAGAAGTGTGACTGAGCAGAGACTCTCCTACTTTTTTGGGGGGGGCGGTCTGTAAAATAAATTCCCCGTGTTCGATCTGCTTGGAAAATAGGGGGTCTTTAGATTACAGGGAGGGCTGTGTTCTGTGCAAACATGTTGTATTTAAAACATTTTTATGCCATGTTTCCACCTAAACAGAGTCCTCGTGGTGTTGAACATAAAAACATCAAAACATTTGAACAATTTAAAACATCATTTGAAATTATGAAATAATATGAAATAAGAACATGTCCCTATTTGATGCCATTAGCTTAATAAACAGCTTCCACAGACCCTCATATGCATTCTCTACTGAGGATAATGGCCCCAAACCACACACTTTTGAATCCCAAACCAGTAATGCCTTACCAGAAAATAAGCAGTCACAGTAAAAATCCCCCCACCTGTCTTGATCCAAAATTATAATGGGTTTTTTTCTTCCAGCATAAACCCATAGTTAGATCCAGCCAGTTTTTTCACTCTCTCACACCCACTTTTCAATGGTGTGTGAGTACTACGTCTAATATAAAAAGGTTCAAGCTTGCCCAGAAGAAGCCACGACCTCTGATGTACAGTGCAATCCTATGCAGAGTTTCTCCAATCTAAGACCCATTGATTTAGAGTAGAATAACTCTGTATAGAATGGAACCATTTAAATTGGGAGTAACCAGGCAACCAGTTCATTTGGGGGGGGGGGGGGGGAGGAGTCCTGATCTAGCACACCATCTGATCCAAACATAGTAAGACAGAATTTATACCTACTTTTTTTTTAAAGGATGATTACACTGACTTCAGTCCATGAGGGGACTTGAAAATGACAACCTGCAAAAGGGGATCTGAAACAGACAGAAATTGACTAGTGTGAAGCAGTCTGAAGACACTCATTGTTAGTTTCATCAGAACAAGAAGATCTGGGGAATGTTAAGGGAAAGTTTGAAGATGGTCCTTGTAACTTCATGAGAGTCATGTAGAAAGTGTGTCGTAGGTTTTATTTTCCGATAACAGGGGTATTTCTTTGGTGGGTAGCCCTGTTGGTCAGAAGCAACAGAACAAAGTTTGAGTCCAGTGCCACCTATAAGACCAAGAAAGTTTAAATCTGTTGAATGCTTTGCTCTGATTGAAGGCTGGTCCAGAAGGAACATTTTAGGGGGGATGCCACATTAGCAGAGTCATGGGCCAGTGCTAATTCCTGCTAGTCCAAAACACGGCATGAAGGATTAGTGGGGACAATGTGAACAGGACAGTCCAAATGGGACACTGAACATAAATCATTGTGCAAAACCACCCATAGCTGAGATGCATTTTCTAGTGTTTCTGAATCAATTTCAAATCCAGGGATCCATACATTCTGGTTTACTAGTCTGACACAATTTGTGGCTACCCACACCACCTCCTTACCTCCATGTCTGCATGTGCTGATGGTCTTCTCACATGTGTGCTGGGATTTAGAGCAGCTAAGAAGTAGCAGGAGGCCGTTATGCTCTTTCTTACCTCCTTCATACCCCAGTGCACAAAGCAAAGGGATTTTATTTCTTGCTCATCCTGGTGGAAATCCAGTCCAGCAACAGATAAAGGTGGTTACTGTTGGTGTTGCAGTTTGTAGAGCCCTGGACAAATTGCTGAGACACTAGCCTCTGGAAGATGCTACCTAGGCTGCTGAGAGCCCACCATGGACCCCCCAAAAAAGATTTTTTCTGAACTCCCCCTCACCCCATCTAGCTCCAACACAACCATCTTATGCAAACAATTAAAGTTATTTTCCAGGCTCTGTGAGCCCCTCTATCACCAGAGCTCCCCGAATTTTTTCCTCCAGTCTTCCCCTCTCAGCAGCTTTGGCTGCTGTTTGAAGGCATCCTTATCTTTACCGATAGAGCTTTATGTTGCGACATGCCTGAATAAGAATGCTGATGCCTTGGCAGCAGATAACCTTGACAGGGTGATCTGGGACATTCTGCTGGCCTAAGAGGATGCCTCAAAAAGGTGCACTTTGGAATTTCTTGCAATGACATCGCAGATGCCCGAGCGTACATGCAAATGTTTGTGTCACATTCCAAGGTGGATTGCACACAGGTTCACTGAGGCTTTACAATATTACTGTCCTGAGCAATTGCTTGGGTTGCTTCTGCAGTCAAGCCAAGCCTGACTCTAGAGGAAATTAAATTTCTCATGAAGAACAAATGAGCTCTGAGACAGACAGACATGGATGCCTTTCTGTAAAACAGGAGCATCAGTTGCTGAGACTGTACGCCGAGTCAAATTAATCATCATCGGTCCAAGAATCTTGGGGCATTATTCTGATCACTGTCTCTGATATTCTCCCCACTTTACATGTTTAGTTATTCCTGACCTTCAGTCATTCACACCCTTGTGAATCTAGGCTCCCATGCAGGAACAGCATTAGGATAATGGGAATAGATCAGTCTTTAAGAGTCTGAATGCTTAACATTCATAGTCCACAGCAGTAGAATCCTGTTCACAAAAGAAAAGAAAAAAGTAAAGGTGACTTTTAAAAATACTTGTGGTCGTTTCTTGATGATATATAAAGAAGGACAGAAAGGTCATTTCATTTAGTTTTTAATTTTATGCTTCTTGGTTTTACTGGTATTTTACCCTAGAAAATCAGGAATGTCAAGCCCCCTAGATTATTTGTTGTTGTTGTTTAAGATGGAAAGCTGAACGAGAGAGGAAAGCACTCTGTTTGTATGTTAAGGGAGATGTAGACGATATTTGCCCTAACCTGGCTAGTCCAGGCTAGCCTAATTGGTCTTTAAAGCCAAGTTGGATCAGCCCTGGTTAGTAGTTAGATGGGAGACCACCAAGGACATCTGAAGATGTTATGAAGAGGCAGGCAGTGGCAAATCACCTCTGAATGTCTCTTGCCTTGGAAAGCATATGGGGTCACCATAAGTTGGGTGTAATTTGACAGGGAGGGAAAATAACATTTACTCCTACTGGGCAATAAAATTCTATTCTTAATTAAAGGAAGTCAATTCCAACTCCTTATTCTCCTATTCCTTCCCCAAAAGATAACTGTCCTTTTCAATCTCCTAACCCATATCTTGGGGAAGGAACCATAGCATGGTATAGCCCAAACTCCTCAGATCTTGGAAGCTAAGCAAGGTCAGTATTTGGAAGGGAGACCACAAAGGAAGACTCTGCAGGGGCAAGCCACCCCTGCTTCTCACTTGCCTTGAAAGCCCCTTGCTGGGGTTGCCATAAATCAGGTGCAACTTGATGACACTTTACACACACCACCCATATTCTCCTCCCCTTTCTTGGAGTATTCTTTAACTATCGCCCCTCTGTTGTACACCACAAATTTGTCCTACCCTTCCCCCCCCCCTCATTCTTCTGTGTTCTTCAAAGTACCTAGAGAGGAGGAAGCATCTTCTTCTCCTCCAGGAGTGGTCCCCATGCCATCATTGCAAAGCAGACACATTCAAATAATAGAATGTTATCAGCTTATACCACCTATAAATTAAATAAACTCTCTTAGAATATGCAGTGAAGACCGCATTCTAAGACCACACCCTATCGTTCTCCTGCTTAAAGAAGAAAGGCAACTAGAAATCATGTTGCATCTTCAAGACACAGATTTATTGGGGCTTCAGATTTTGTACAGACCAATGCATAAAACATGTGTATATTCATCTATGCTCACATTCATATAAAGGGGGAAAAAACCTGTAAACAGTAATAACATTACAGATAGTTGGTAAAAAAAGAAAAAGAGAGAGAAATAACTGAAAAGTTCTCTAGGGAAGTAAACTCATAACTTGACCTTGCCAAACTCTGTAACGGATATTGAAATGCATCCTTTATGTACCGCATGCCTTATCTGTGTCATAGCCCACAAGTACTGATGGGTGATCTGGAATAGATAGCAGGGAAGTCATTCGACCTCAGCTCAAGAGCCTACAAACTTGGAACAGTGGCCCAACCAGCTCAGCCTTTAGGTATTCCTAGGCATTTTTAAAACATCATGTTTATATAAGCATTCCTCTTTCTGAAATTAAATGAACAAACCCTCTTTCTCCCAAGTGACCCTTTTCTTGTGACTTTAAGCTCTGTAATTCCAACTTTTAAGGAGACCCTCCTCTATCAAGTACCCTATTCATAATATCCCAGGTGTTTACACACCATTTTGTTTTAGAGAGGGCTGCCCTGTATTAATCTGTCTATCACAGCTGCCTTGAGTCTTTGTTAAAAATGTATCAAACTTCTGCTGCAGTGGTGATTCTCGTTAATTTTCTTCCTTACCGTGTGGGTGGGTGTTTTGATTACAGAAGGCCGTCAAATATGGTATTTCATATAATATCAACATTGTTCCAGTGCCAGCAGACATGCAGTGAGCCAAAGAGTTCTACAGGTAACGTTTCAGATTCATTCTGTCTGCGAATATTCACTGTGGAGTTATGGAGCATTTATACTCCAAAACATCTCTGAATTATCACAGTTGTCTGGATTATTACACCTCTTGTGACTCCCGTGACTCCATAGCTATTACCTTCTTGCTTATCTTCTGCAACCTCTACTGTTCACCAGCATCAGGCTTTGCACTGGGCTACTGTTAGCCCTATTCTGTATTTCATGAGTATCTTACATTGGTTTCTCTAATAAATTTCATGAACGTAGGAAGTATCCATACATTGAATTAGCTCATTGCGTTGCTAGAGCGGAAGTGCCTGCTCTGAACAGCAGTTGCACCGTAGGGTCTCAAGCAGAGAAAGGTCTTTCCCAACACTTGAGATCCTTTTTAATTGAAAGTTCAAATGCTGAACCATGGGGTCTCCAGTTACAAGAAATGGACTGCATTTCAGTGGAGAAGAGGTATGAGTAACATGATCTAATTCAAGGTTAGGTAGCATGAGATCCACCCAGCATATTATAATTCCATGAATGTCAAATCCCGTTATTTCAAAATTGTTAGACTTTTAGTCTTTAGGATTACAGAAATATGTGGTGCTGACTAAAAGCTCAAATGCTAGGGAAAGAGTCAAAATTCATTGTTTCTCAGCTACCACAATCCCTAAATCTGTATGCTTAGATTATTTAAAAGAATTGATTCAAGTTTGATTTTTTTTAGATAGCTCATATTTAAAATAAGATTGCTGTAAAACACATGGATCGTGTCTGTCTGCTTTAAGCTGACACAATGAAAACAATGGGTTTTGTATTCTGTGGAGCACCTAACACCTTGTGAATTCTAAAAAATTTAAACACTATCATTGGCCATAGCTCAGTGGTAGTGGACATGTATTGCATTGTATAAGGTCCACATTTAAACCAGGGATAATCCAGGTTCTGTGTGATCAGATTTATGTTGCTCAGAGACCCCATTCCTTGTCTTGTCAAGCACCTCCTCTGATCCCATTGACTTTTAAAATTTAATTTTAAATAAACATGTTTAAGTAGTTTTGGATCTGTGCTGTGGTTGCATGATACACATTCAGAATTCATCAGCTTGCTTGATTATGTCATCACTAGCTCATCATGGGCAGGTTGTGCATCGTTTAAATCAACTGCCTTTCTAAGTGTTGCCACCCCCCATGCATCCGTTCAGTTGGCAGCACTCATTAGCTAGAGGCATTCATCATCTTGATACATGCTCAATGGGAGGAGGTTCTGTTGCACCTACACAGTTGACAGCAGTCATGAGTCAGTGGTCCCCATCAGATCTTATTGGAGCAAGTAACAGTTCCCAGGTACTGTGTGAGAATACATAGAATGGAAAATGTTTCCAATATAGATTAAACCAGTTTTGACCATTCTGAGTTGTTTGGGGGTCCCGTGGCTCTCAATTTGAGATTAAACTGTAATTCTGACAGAAGGGCGATCTTTAACTACGAGATCTGGAGTGACCTCTTTTCTGGCACCTGGAGAGATGCTGTATGGCAGAATGGGCCTGATGTACCTTTAGTTTAAATCAGGATTTGGGGGGGGGGGGGGTTTATAACTGATGTTGCTTCCAGTTTTGCTCCACATTCCTCCCCAAACTACAGCAGGGTTTTTTTGAGCATCCACACAACATTGTCATGAAGTTATCCACCTTCCAGGTTTGCTTCAGCTCCACTATGTAGCTTTCCAAACCTGTTTTAGTATGATCTTTCCAGGAAGATGGTAATGAAAGCAGGTTTTGTCCCAGGATGAATGGAAGGGTACAGATTTGCACACCTTCATGTCCACATCCAGTGCCATTTTGTCTCAATTTCCCCATATGCCCATCATCCCACCCTCCACTGGCAAGCTTTTTCTGGGTATTTTTTTAATTCAATAGTATGTATATTGCTAGAGTTTCATAATACTATAGCAATGTATCTACTGCCTTAAAAAAGGCAAAAAGTACACAGGTGGCAAAGGGGAGAAATGGTGGGCAGAAGAAAAAAACACAGAGAATATTGCCCTTGCAGGGAAGCAACTGGAGAGATTTTCCAGGCTATGAATATAGAACTAGAGATTAGTTCCTCCCAATAATAGGCCAGTGGTATGATGTTCCATCCCCACATAATGCTAGGAAATGAACAAGGCAACAATGGGGTAGTTATGTGAACCAATCTGCTAAGGCTTGGCAATCTGAAAGGAGCAAGGGGAAATTCTGATATAAAATGACCCTTTGAACAAATACTGAAAAATTCAAAATCAGGTATGAATTCTGTCCCCACTGATAACCTCAATACTTTGATCATCCTTTAAATATCATCAGATCTCAGAACCAAGCAGTGTCAGTACTTGGAAAACTCTGCAGAGGAGGGCGATGGCAATCCACCTCTGCTTCTCACTTGCCTTGCAAAGCCCCTTGCTGAGGTTGCCACAAATTGGTTGTGACTTGATAGCACTTATGTACATAAGTATATAACTGAGACTTAAGGACCTTTATTATTATCCATTTAGCCCAGAATATGCTTGAGGGAGGTGGGCTATGAATGCTGTTAAAACTATATTTGTAAGAGTGTACTCACCACATGGAAAACACATTAACAGAAATTGTCCGCATTCATAACATATGATGTGGGAAAAACAAACAGATAATTTCTTTCCTTCTCCAATAGTACTAATAGGTAGGGCCATCCAAAGAAACTGGCGGGTATTAAATTCAGAAGGACAAAATAGTTGTCTACACAATGAGTAATTAGCACCATGAGATGGACTTTTAAAAGATTAGACAAATTAATGGAGGATAGGTCAACCATTCAGTGGCTACCCCCCTCTGCTTCTCACTTGCCTTGGAAACCCCTTGCTGGGATCACCATAAGTCTGTTGCAACTTGACCGCAGGTCTATCATTATCTTTTAGTTGTGATAATATCTTCAGAGGCAATGGATGAGAGGCTTATTGTCTTTCTGTGCTTCTTTCTAGAAGCATTTGGCTGGTAAGGCTCAAGATACGCTTTTCTGAGGATCAACCACAGTGGAGATCCTTAGCCTCTGTGGCCTGCTTGTAGGCTTTCCAGGAATACCTGTCGACTGGACACTGTGTGAAACAGGATTCTGGATTACATGAACCAGTGGTATGAACCAGCACAGATGCTCTTGTATTCTTAACAGAATGCTAGACAGATGAATCCTCTGTTTGATACAGGAAGGTTCTTACGTTCTTCTGTTAACACTTAGTATTCCCTGTTTTAAGCTAACTATGCATCCAGAAGGTGAGCTCTGTAGTGTAGCATAGCAATGCAGCAAAGTGTTTTGAGTGTTTGGCCCATCCCTGAGGGCCTTTAAGGTGACCTTGGATCACTTACTGTAACTTACCTCATAAAGTTGTTGCCAATAATAATATGATGTGAAGACTCGCGCAAACCACCATGAGTTCCTTGATAGAAAGGTGGGATACAAACAAAATAGGAACTTCAGTTGGAATTCCAGCTTTTCAGCTCATGCTCATTAAGATAAACATGAGGGTCCCTGCCATTCCCTTGGCAGAAGTGAGATTACTACATATTTTGCAAGCTTTTGTGGAAGCAATGACCAGTTTCATCCCTGCGACTGGATGATAAATCCAAAAACAGAACAAGTGTCTCCCTAGACAAAATTGTGCGGTGTGATGGTACGTGAGGGATGGAAAGTGTTGGCCTGCAGAGAGTCAGCAGGCTAAGGAGAAACTACAGGGAAAGTAAATGCACTAGGGCCGTCTCATCATTACAGCCACCGACTAATTAATTTCTCACCCTGATCCATGCTAGATCCATGCTGAGTATAGTATGGAAACCCTCACCAATTATAATACTTTTTCTTCATCAGCCAAATATTTGGGCCACTTTCATCCTGTTGAGACCAGCAGCCTTGGAATTAAGTTGGCCACAGTCTAATGGAAAGCAGCTATCATAATAAAAAGGGCTGTTTTTCATATGGAAGAAATCAAACGCCCTGTAGCCAAGGACCAAAAAGAAAAGGTCTTAGGTGTCCCGCAGTGGAAAACCCTGGGGTAGCGAAACATGCATGGGGGGGGGGGTCCAAGCAGCTGTGGGGGGGAAAATGTCTAAAGTATATTTAAATCAGAGAAGGAAGCAAGAGACAGAGAGAGACATCTACTGGTCTATTTATTGCTTCTTCGAGTGGCCTCCTCCCAGTAATTAATGCCACCATTTTCTCTCCTTTTTTTCTCCCAACTGACAGCTAAGAGCATAATTAGAGCCTAATAAAACATTGAAAAGTCACCAATGTAAAAAAAAAATGGAACAAACAATAAACAACGTGGCAGTGGGGAAGGATGGCAAGGGAGAAGCCGCGGGAGCATGATGGCTGAGTAATGCCTTAGATAAACGGTGGGCACATTGGCGCTGTCACGCTCTCCGCAGCCCCGAGTGTGCTGGTAGCGTGGCGCAGACAGACAGCTCGAATTAATCCCAAGAGGAGTGCATGACAGGCGAGTGAAGCAGACAATTAGAACGAAGGAGGAAATTGGAAATGGCAAAGGTGTGAACATATGTCAAATTACAACTAAATGATAAATTACAATTCTGTCATTGAAATAAGCAGTAATTACGAAAGATTTCAGCTATCTCTTTTTTGGGGGGGAGGAGAAGAACCGGAGGGGGGAGGATTTTCTCCTCCTCTCCCCCCAGTGTGTTCAGTCATCCTTCCCCCAGTTGAGTTTGGCTTTGAATCTATGTGGGGAATTGTTTCTGTCTGTCTCG
Organism: Lepidodactylus listeri; assembly: GCA_029233225.1. NCBI lineage: Eukaryota > Metazoa > Chordata > Lepidosauria > Squamata > Gekkonidae > Lepidodactylus > Lepidodactylus listeri. The sequence continues at coordinate 30,145,686 of JARCFY010000009.1, forward strand.
TATGTCGAGTCCGGTTCCTCTGCCTGGCTCCTTCAGGGCTGCATTATTTGTGCGCATTACAGATAATACCTTTCTTCCCTTCCCATCCACACGCACACACACACACACCCCTCCACATTTCCCAGCCTGGCAGAATGATGGTGTCAGAAATAAGCAGGAAGCCAATAGTTACTGATAAAAATCTGTACCAAGGAGGGTTTTAAAAAAAACCAAAAACCTGGCCTGCTGAAGCTGCTGCACTCTAATTATTTCCAACAAGCACAGCACAGTCCAGCTCACAATTAGGAACGGCTGCTTCACGGCTTGAAGGATTTGTGTGCCCTCTCAGCATCACAACCGACACCTCCTATTCGTTTAGGCAGGACTACGAAGTGGGTGGGGCTTTTTAGCAGGTGGAGACAACTGAACAACAATTAGAGAAACAGCTGGGTAATTACCATGACTTGTTGAAATCCACCAGTCAGTCGAGGTTTAGCATTTGGGTACCCCTGTGTTTTGGGAGCAGGCTGTCTTGGCAAATTGTCCAGGGGCTTCCTCAGGTGCTGGGCCATAAAGAGAGGAGGAAGAGTGGTCCACCCCAAAGGCCTTTACATTTGCCACATAGATTGACATCCCTCACAGTCCAGTTGTCCATGGCCATGGTTCACCACTCACAAATACTGATTGTGTTATCTCGTTTACCATCACGGAGGCTTCCGAGGACACAAAGTATAGTAAGTAGCAAGGCATATCTCAGCATGCATTGGCCATGATTCACATGAGGAGTGCTGCTAAACTAATGTGTTAGAGCACTCACCATGGTGACGCTCCTGTGGTGAGCATCATGTGTAGGTGAGGTATAAGGCAGTGCTTTCCACAATGTGAAGCAGTCCTTAAGGTGTACAACCTGAGATGGCTCATGTGGGGGGGGGGGTTGTGAGCATCCCCATCAAAATCATAAAAGTGCTTGACAGGCATTTGTGAGTGTTCAGGGAGCTCACAAAATCTGAGCATATGCACACACATACAGAAATTCCCTCCCCCTTCCCTGCCAGCCCCCCCTTCCCAAAACCTTACTGTTTTGAAGGAGGGTAGTAGTAATTGCCCAGATAGTTGGGAATGGCTTTGACCATGGCCTATATTTTCGATAGATTACTCTGCTAGGATTATCAAGGACTATTGTTTTCTCAACCAACAAAATACAACATTTTACACGTTTAACAGTGGCATCTTTGACTCATGAAAGTTTATGCTACAGTGAATGTATTATCTTTTAAAGTGCCACACAAGTATTGTTTTGGCTTCAGAATAGTAATATGGCTACCTCTCTGGAATTTACCTCATAGGGTTGTTGTGAGGCTGAAAAGTGGCTCTGAGAATGTAGGGGAAAGGACCTGTATACTATTAGCCACATGTGGCTGCAATCTGTAGATAGCTAAATCTGTGGATCGGGGCCACCTGGAGGTGAAAGGGATCTTTCTGCACACTTGGAGACTCTCCAGGTGTGCAAAAAAAATCTGAAATATTTAAAAAATATATATGGGGAAGTTTAAATCCCCCCATAAGTAAAGTGTTTTCTGTGTAGGCACAGAGAATGCGTTTACCTCCCATGGTCTGTGGCAGTAGTGCTGGGTCCAGTGGTGTCTACTGCATAGCCCAGGGCTCAGCACTGGGCCCAATGACATCAGCAGTGCAGCCCAGGAGCTGGCTGAGCCAAGAAGGAGCTGCTTCAGCCCATTCTGGTGATGGAGATCGGCAGCCATTAGAGCAGGCCGGCATCCGCACCGGGCCTGGCCACGGTGGAAGGGGAGGTCGGCCATGGCAGCAGCAGATGCTGGGAGCCTCACTGGGCTTGGGGTGGCTCCCAAACACTGCTGCCACCACGTTCGGGCTCCAAGGCGAAGCCTGGACATGACGACTCATCGATGGGGGGTGAAGATGGGATCACACACACACCAGAGTTTTGCGGGCCCTCCCTTGTATTAATCTAATATTGCTGGTATTTTAAAAAAGTAAATGTCACAGGTTCATGACACCAATTTGGATCAGGTCGACGTGGGGAAGGGAAAGAGGATTAATCTTTCCAGCCTGCCTGGTTACACCTCTTACACCCCCTCCCCCCATCTACTATTATCCTTGAAAGGGGAAAAAACAGCCTTTACGTGTCTTCTTTTTTTTTTCATTACAAGGTTAATAGAAGCATGAAGGAGTGACAAGCAAAATTGTGCAGGAGCAGAAAGATTAAAATCCCTTTTCTTCTCCCTGCATGGCCTCAAGAAGGGCCCCTCATGCCCAAAATTTAGTTGTAAGGGATACCAGGAGATCCACAGTTTCTTTTTTTTTTTGTTCATCGTGACCCTAAGTTAAGAAACTACTGAAGGGGGGAAAGAAGAAGTACAACCGAACAAATTTGTCAAGAAAAGGACTTTATTCCTATCACGCTGGAATACTGACTTCCAAGATAATGTCAAGCTGTATATGTTATTTTCTCTTTTGTGGCTTAAAAAAAAAGAAATAAAAGAAGGATGAAATACTCCAAGGAGTAAAAGGAATCTATTCCTCTCTCTGCAAATACCAAGGTGGCTGGCAGGGATAAAAATAGATTAGGGAGGCACTGCTGACTATCACTGTGAAATAAATCATTTTGGAGCAGTTCTGGTCAGATGCTAAAGTTAAGAGTCTGAATAGCTTAATTAGGAGGCATGTTAAAAAGCGAAAGGGTGAGAGTCACGTTAATTACATGAGACATTCCCTCCCAGCAAGGCCAGGCAGTCGCTGCTCTGTGCTGCTGCTCTGTGCCGCTAAGGTAACACTGTGCTATCCTCTTTATTAATCAAGGGCATCCCTCTGTTGCCAGGCTTGCTGATTTGACGTCTTTCCATTTGCAGAAATTGTGTTCCAGATTTATCAGATGTTGCTGGTAAATAATTTTCATTTAACTGGACTTGATTTGTTCACACATAACTAAAATAGGAACACTGAAATCATCCCCACCGTACGGTGCTTTGCAGTGCAGTCCTAACTACTTACACCCTTCTCATCAATCTAAGGGGCCACGGCAGCTCAGTAGTTAAGTCGCTGTACTGCAGACCGGAAGATCGGTAGTTCGGCAGTTCGAGACCCTAGTGCCGCGTGATGGAGTGAGTTCCCATCTCTGGCCCCAGCTCCTGCCAACCGAGCAGTTTGAAAGCAAGAAATAGCAAGTAGATAAAGAGGTACCACTTCGGTGGGAAGGTAACAGCGTTCCGTGCACCTCGGCGTTTAGTCATGCCGGCCATGTGACCACAGAAAAAGTCTTTGGATAGTGCTGGCTCTTCAGCTTGGAAACTGAGATGAGCACCCCCTAGAGTCAGATTTGATTGGCTTTCAAGCAAGGGAAACCTTTGCCTTTACTTAATCCCACTGACTGCATTTTAAAAGGGTGTAACTTTGCTTATGATTGCACTGTTAGTGTGTGTAATGTTCAGTGTCATGCAGGATATTCAGAGACTAAATGCGCAGTGAAACTGGCTTATGGCAGTTCTAGGCCTTTGCCCATTCGGGCTGCTTTCACGATGGTTGTCCTCAACAGAATGACAGAATTTTTGATGCGACCTGGAAGTGACGTCATTGTGTTAAAGAAAATGATCTAGTATTCACTCAGAAATCTATGGTGAGTGTTGCCCCTTGCATGATGATGTCATTTCTGGGTCACACCAAAAGTTGCCTCATCACCTCAGGAACGAGGATCACACCTCCCCATTTCATTGGCCAGTTTCTTTCCACTGCCCAGCCTAGAGGTGATGGGCAACAGTGGTGGCCAGGAGATCTTCCACCATCAGTGGGAACATGGTAAGCCTACAAAAAACTACAGCTGAGCACAAGCAGCAATGAGTGGAATCGAGGCAGGCAGGGTGGCTTTCACATGCCTTGACCCTGTGCTGCTAGTTGCAGGAATTGCCCCTCCACACCCTCCTCCTTCTCCTTGCATCAGAGTGCTGACCTCATGAAGAGGCTCACAGCTGAGCAGAGACTGAGGTTTTTTTAAGCCCTCCTGTTGAAAGCATAAAACAAAGGAGGAGGGAATGCCCAAACTGAGTGTTACCATTTGAAGTCAGTGCTAAACTCAGACACCCCTCCCCAATCCAAATTGCCTGAAGGCAAACATACCTGGCATTACCTAGGGTTGCCAAGTCCTCCCTGGCCACTGGTGGAGGGTTGCCAACTCCAAGTTGGGAAATTCCTGGAGATTTGGGGGTGGAGCGTGGGAAGGACAGGGACCTCAGTTGGGGTACAGTGCCATCCAAATGATCCCCATTTTTTCTTGGGGAACTGATCTCTGTAGTCTGGAGATGAGCTGTAATTCCAGGGGGTCCCCAGGGTGCCCAGGTCCCACCTGGAGGCTGGCATCCCTGCTTTAACTGAGAAAATGCAGAGGTAGGAGGTGAGAGGGGTGTACGTTCCCTTTCAGACACCGGGGGGGGGGGGGAAATCAGCTCAAAAAATGTCTTGCTGGGAAACCTCGGATTTGGGGGTGTGTGTGTTTTTTTAAATAAAGTATATGTTTCTGGGGGGGAGAATCAGACTGTTCATGATTTGGGCACAGTTGGAGGACAAAGTCATGTAGAAAGCTAGGAAGAAAGCACACGAGTTGGGTAACTGAAATTAGGGAAATCTTCCATATGAAAGCAGCCTTGGTTGGGAGAGCTCAGTCTGGGAATATGACATCAGAGCGGGTGCTGAACAAAGTCTATGGTATCATTACCATCTCCGCCTTTTTTACAGTTAAAGTGGAGGCAGATTCCTTACTTTGTTCTCTATTTATTCTGTATGGCCACAATATGGACAAGGAAGAGAATGAGGGGATTTCTTTATTTCTGCGAGGCCTTTAAACACTTGATTCCTACAAGGTCAGTTGTCCGAGAATTGTTCCAATGCCCCCTGGTACCCTCTCACTGAGCATGGTTCTCCAATTTTTTTCTATTCCTGATGCTGTGGGAATAGTAGATCAATCAATGATTCATGCATAATTCCTCTCCTGACCACCATTATGATAATGCTTCTTCCTCTTACAAAAAAAAATCAACCTATGGCCTTGTTATATACCACAAAACATTTACCACTTGGAAAATTATAGATGTCATCCAACTTGGCTGGAAATACACACTAGCTAATATTGCTATTGGTGTACATGTTCAGTCAGTTCAGTCAAGGCAAAGCTAGTTCTCTCAGTCAGCTCCAGGCTGGACTACTGTAACTCACTCTATGCAGGGCTACCCTTGAGTCTGATCCAGAAACTTCAGCTAGTCCAGAACGCAGCAGTGCATGTTCTCACAGAAACACCATTAAGAGCAAATATACATCCGGTGTTTTGCCAGCTGCACTGGCTTCCAGTTGAATACCGGGGTCAAGTTCAAGGTTTTGCCCTTTAAAGCCCTATATGGTCTGGGACCAACATACTTTCTGGATCATCCCTCCCAGTATGCTTGAAGGATTAAGATCTGCTAGTGGTCCCTAGCCCCAAAGATGTCTGTCCAGCCTGAACCTTCTTGGCTCTGGTGCCAACCTGGTGGAACACTCTCCCTACTGAAATCCAGGCCCTGCGGGACTTAATGCCATCTTGTAATGCAGGGCTTGTAAAACGGAGATATTCCACATCCACCAGGCCTATGGTTGAGGCAGTGGAGATCTGTTTACATTGGCCTCCCTTGCATTGCTCTGCATTGCCTGTTATATTCAGTCTATATTGTCTTAATCAGCCCACCCCCTCAGCATCAATTGCCATCCGCTTGCACATATGTGGGGAGCCTACAGGGGAGCAGATGGAGAAGGAGTGATTAAATGGTGCCATCGATAGTCGTTGTTGTTATTTATTGATGTTATTTATTGTGTTTTAATGATTATTTGTGACGTTTTAGATACTGAATTATGTATCTACTAGGAGTAAGGCCCATTGTGGGAAGGAATACAACAGGCTCTAGAAGGAAGCTCCAGATGAGTGTCCCGGCTGTAGCTGGTGGGGTGGCAGAGGGAAGGGGAAAACAGAGGGAGGCAAGCCATGTTTATTTCCTTCTGCTTAGCTATAAGGCAGGGCTGTCTTGAGTCCTGTTGCTGCCCCAAGTGGTATGGTTGCCTCATGGTATCAGGTATGGTTCCTTCCACCCCTGACATATGTTGATTTGGGGTTATGCAATGACAGCTAAGGTAGAAAAGCACCTCCTCCTATGCCATGTCTTTTAGGTTCCAAGAGTCTGGAAAGCGGTTCCATAGCCAGTTACAGGGTTGCCAACTCTGGGTTGGGAGCCAAGACTTGTAGATTTGAGGGGTAGAGCCTGGGGAGGGCAGGGTTGGGGTGCAGAAGGACTTCAGCAGGGTATAATGCCATAGAGTCCACTACCCAAAGCAGCCATTCTCCTGAACTGATCTTGGTCATCTGGAGATCATCTGTAATAGCTGGGGAATTTTCTGTAGGGAAAATGATGTGCTGTGGCTGCAGAACACAGTGATTGGCAACTCCAGTGACTTCAAGGGAAGATTGAGAGATGTATTTTACCTCAGGACACATCCAATGACTCCCAACAGCAACAGCAAACTGTTTAGAATGTTAGAGGCAAAGGTCAATTAGGTCGCATATGCAAACAAGCTCTGTGTTCCAACTGGCTGTGCGGGGGGAGAGGAACAGCAAACTGTTTAAAATGTTGGAGGTGGCATTCAGGCAACGCAGCCAGTGGATAGGGACAGCTTGAGTGACACATCATGGAGCCAACTGATTTGGGAGCGTGTGGAATGTTCAGAATGTGCCACCCCACTCCTGCATTGTTGTAACCCACCCTGAGCCTGCTTGTGGGAGAGGGAGTGCTAGAAATAAAATAAATAAAAATGCACATTCCCAAAATAACATGCATTTGCCATGCTAATGGACATAGTGGGTGGCAATTGCAGGGGGGGAGTCAGTGGGTGAGTGGGAGGTATGCTCATCCTATACTTACTGCTCTCCCCTATAAATTCTCTTAGCAGGCCAGGGCTGGACTTACATGCATTTTCAGAATACATCTAAGCAAAATATCAATTAAAAGCAGCCTGAGACCTTTTACAAAGCACAAGCCTTCCCTTACCAGGTCTCACCTACAAACATTGCCTCCCCCCTACAGATCTGGACAACTTAAGATGTCACTTCTTTCGGTAAATAATGGTAGGCAGTCCAACAATTCTGCCAATGTTGGGCATGAGACCAACTCTTTCTCTGTGTCCTGGGATGTTCTCTCTCTCTTCTGGGTATTCAGCATGAACTTTAGCCCTTGCAAATTTTTAATATACCTCTGCCAGGGAGGTTAAGCTGTATGCCAAGAGATGGTGCTGGCAGATGCTGTAGTGGATGTACATGCGAAAGACCACTGCAGAGTGAGAAGGCGACAGTGAATCTTCACTGATGCCATGTTTGCCCTCTAGTCACCATCTTTCACTCTAGCTAGCTGTGCCTAGTATTGTAGTGCATAGCTGAGCTCAGATAAGGAACACTGTATACAGTCAGTCTGCCTGGGCGAGACATCTCCCCCAGAGAGGTGCCTGATTCCATGTTCATTTTGTACTCAGGGCATAGCTGTGAGCCTATATAAAATCCTTGCACAGCCCACCCCCAGCCCTTCAGCCTCCACTGACAGATCTGAGCAAAGGATTTGGGATATCAAATAACAAAATCATTTTAAGTCTTGTCACAAAACAGCATTTATTCAGGGACAAGAAGTTTGTGTGCTCTAATTGCCTGGCCAGTCTACTAATTCCCAAATTTGGAAAAGCTTTTACTTTGGCCTGATTCAATGTCCTATTCTCTACACTTTTGCAAGAGAGATAACTGTGGAGTTCCGTTCCAGAAATGCACAGGCTTTTGTGACAGTGGGGGAGGTTGAAACCACTGGGTATGTCCTATTGCTTTGTGTTTTCTATTATGATTTCAGGCATGACTTTTCCTCTGTCTCTGCCTGGGCACCCTCTTGAAACCTGAGAGAGGCTGGTCCAGCTTCTGAAAGTAGGACAGGTGCTTTTGGCTGTTGAGGGGAAAAAAACATCGTTAATGGTCAAAGACAAGGGCAAAAAATATCATAGAAATTCTTGTAGGCACACAAACCTTCTTCAGTGAATCTGTTCAGATCTGTATTCTTCTACCGCTGGACCCCAACCCCAAGTGTCAGTACTTGCGCTGGATAAACTTTAAAGGAAAACAGAAAAGCTATCTCTTCCTTTCTTCCCCTCCCCCCCAATATTTTTTCATTCAGGGTTATAATGGGTTAGATCCAACTAGCTTTTCCATAGGTGAAAAGACCTTTCTATCACCAAAAAGCCTGTGCTAGGAATCATGGGATCCCATGAATGGACAAAGGTCATGTGGGATGGGGACTGTAATAAGGAGGGTAAGGGGAGATTGGGCAAAGAAGCTGGCTGGATCCAACTTAATTGCAATGATGCACTTGATTTAACAAGGCTTAGTGACATTTAACTGAGAGAGGAATGTCTCACAGAACCAAGTTTCAGAGGGTAGCCAGGTTGGCCTGCAGTAGAACAGTTCAATTAGAGTCCAGTGACACCTTGGAGACCAACAAGAGTTCAGGATCTAAGTTTTCAAGGGTCAAAGCTCCCTTCGCCTGAAACATAAATCTTGCTACATTGGTTACCATGGCATTTGATCAAAAACACCTTTTTGCCCAAGAAATTAAATGTAAAAATTGCATAAATTTTAAATAATGCTATATATTGTGGCTCCCTCATGGATCACTGTCTTGATGTGGCGAGGGGGCTTGCATGGTTTGATGAGGCTGTGGGCTATGCCATGGAGGGCCACCCAGGATGGACAGGCCACAGCAGAGAACTCAGACAAAGTGTGATCCACGGGAGAAGGAAATGGCAACCCACTGCAGTTATCTTTGCCAAGAAAACCCCACGAACAGTAACAAAAGGCTAAAATATATGGCGCCAGAAGATGAGTCCCTCAGGTCGGAAGGTGTCCAATATGCTACTGGGGAAGAACAGAGGGCAAGTACAAGTAATCCCAGAAAGAGTGAAGCAGCTGGGCCAAAGCCAAAAGGACGCTCAGTTGTGGGTGCGTCTGATGTGAAAGGAAAGTCCGATGCTGCAAAGAACAATACTGCATAGGAACCTGGAATGTAAGATCTATGAACCAAGGTAAGCTTGACGTGGTAAAAAATGAGATGGCAGGACTGAACATCGACATCTTGGGACTCAGTGAACTAAAGTGGACGGGAATGGGCGAATTTAACTCACTACTGTGGCCAAGAATCCCGTAGAAAAAAGGGTGGGGCCTTTATAGTCAACAAGAGAGTGCAAAAGGCAGTAATGAGATACAGTCTCAAAAACACCAGAATGATCTCGGTCCGAATCCAAGGCAAACCATTCAACATCACAGTAATCCAAGTCTATGCCTCAACTACTGATGCAGAAGAGGCTGAAGTGGACCAGTTCTATGAAGACCTACAACTCCTCATAGAACTAACACCAAAAAAATATGTCCTCATCAGCATAGGGGACTGGAATGCTAAAGTAGGAAGTCAAAAGGTAACCAGAATAACAGACAAGTTTGGCCTTGGAGAACAAAATGAAGCAGTTTTGTCAAGAGAACACGCTGGTCATAGCAAACACCCTATTCCAACAACCTAAGAGGAGACTCTACACATGGACATCACCAGATGGGCAACACCGAAATGGGCCTTAGAAAGCATTACAAACAACAAAGCTAGTGGAGGTGATGGTATCCCAGCTGAGCTATTCAAAGTCTTAAAAGATGATGCTGTTAAAGTGGTGCACTCAATTTGTCAGCAAATTTGGAAAACACAACCGTGGCCACAGGATTGGGAAAGTTCAGTTTACATTCCAATCCCAAAGAAGGGCAATGCCAAGGAATTATCGCACTCTATCAAACTATCGCACAATTGCACTCATTTCAGATTCTAGCAAGGTCATGCTCAAGGTCAAGCTAGGCTTCAGCGGTGCATGGATAGAGAACTGCCAGAAGTACAAACGAAGTGGTAGAGGAGCTAGAGATCGAATTGCCAACATTCGCTGGATTATGGAGAAAGCGAGAGAGTATCAGAAAAACATCTACTTCTGCTTCACTGACTATGCTAAAGCCTTTGATTCTGTGGATCATAACAAACTGTGGCAAGTCCTTAAAGAGATGGGAGTATCAGACTATGTCTCTTGAGAAACCTGTATAAGGGTCAAGAAGCGACAATTAGAACCGGATATGGAACAACTGATTGGTTTAGCATAGGAAAAGGAGTACGACAAGGATGTATATTGTCACCTGGCTTATTTAATTTATATGCAGAGTACATCATACATCAATAACCTCAGATATGCAGACAATACCACTCTAATGACAGAAAGTGAAGATGACCTAAAGAATCTCTTGCTAATGGTAAAAGAGGAGAGCACAAAAGTTGGTTTGAAACTCAACATCAAAAAAACTAAGATCATGGCATCCGGCCCCATCACTCCTTGGCAAATAGAAGGGGAAGTCATGGAAGCAGTGACAGACTTCACCTTCCTGGGATCCAAGATCACTGCAGATGGTGACTGCAGCCATGAAATTAAAAGACGCCTGCTCCTTGGAAGAAAAGCGATGGCAAACCTAGACAGCATAACGAAAAGTAGAGACCTGCTTAGGATTGCTCCCAGAGTTTCCAGAACCAGCATATCTTCTACATGCCAGCATAGGAGTCTTGAGATCCTAAACTCTGCAGCAAGCAGAACTGTATCATGGGATTGCATTGCAGACTGCCTTGTAAATGTACACAAATATGGCACTTTTTGTGGGCTCATCCCATAGTATTAGGGCAACTTTTACAAACTGCAGCTATAATGCAGTGCTGATCACATGGGTAATGAAGGCATCTGAACAGACTCCAATGCATTGCAGGTGTAAAAGAATTCTCATTTCTTTATTGAGTAATATTTATAGTTTTTAGTTCATATCCAGGCTCAATCATTTGTTTAAACAAAAGAAAATGAGTTATTTTCCCAGCATTTAAAAAGTGGAGCAGCAATTTCCTAATTCACACACAGATGAATTTCTAACAATATATTGCTCTGTAGTCTTAAGCTTGTTTGATCCCCAAATACGGTTTATCTACATTTTAGCTATAGCTTCTGAACATATTAATGAAAAGAAGAGCATAAAAAAGATTTATTTTTTTTTAAAAAAAGAAACCCTCCCAAAGATAGAAGAAAAATAGCGAGAAAATAGGTCAGTAAGGAAAATGTGTGTGTGATGAATACCTTGAAGACCCATATCGAAAAATGAATTTTAGAATTCAGGCACAGATACAAATAATTATTCATACCCCCCAATTGTTCCAGCACGTCCCTAGAATAATTGCTTCAGGCAGAAGCTCAATGTGATGGTAGCAGACTTGTTCATCTGAAAGGAGGTCTGCCCCACATGAGTATAAAGCAGTGGCATGCATCCAAAAGTAACTGGTCCAAAGGCGATTTGAGTGGAAGCTGTTCATTTACCTGGGAAGGGAAATGAATCCAGGCGAAATTTCCTCTGGCTTTCAGATCCCAATTTTCTAGGTCAGATTGGACCATTTTTTCTGAGCATGTATCTGTGGTGAAGGCTGTCTTACAGCAAATGGCAGACGAGAGAAAATGAGGGGAGAGTGGCTCAGGAAATAAGGGCCTGATGGGAATGTCAGCCAACCGGAAGTCTTAGCCAGAAGTTTGGTTGAATTTTTCCCCCATTGTGCAAGTAGCCGATGCAATTCCTCCCCTCACAGGCCCAAGGACATTCACCATAACCATTTTTTAACTCTAAGGAAGAAATTGTTCTCCAGGCCAGTTTGGCCAGGGTGGGTTTTGTGTGTGTGTGTGTGTGTTGTTGTTGTTTTGCCATCTCCTGGGCATAGGAGATGGGGGGGGCGATTTATAAATTTCCTGCATTGTCCAGGGGATTGGACTAGATGACCCTGGAGGTCACTTCCAATTTAAGAAGATCTCTTAATTCATCTTTACTCAGTTTCTCCCCAAAATCCAACAATCTGTTTCTATTCCTTTGTTTAGGACTTTGATTGATTTTTGATTTATTAGATTTATATCTCACCATATCCCATGTCCAGGCTCAGAGCGGGTGATATCATTGATAAAAACATTTTACAATTCAGTATTAACATTTCTAATACATAGATGCAATAAATACAATAAAATACAGAGTATGCTTCTAATCAATTCCATTTTGATCAAAGAGAAATTTAAAGAGAGGCGGGACAGGAAGGGAGGTTCTGCCAGGTTTCAGAATTTCACTTTGTAGAGCAATGGTACTGATTCCAGGAGTTGCCAAGATCCACATTCTCAATGACCATCAGGCAGAAGGGCGACATTTAAATCTGTTGCTAAAATGAGGCCTGCCAACTAATCACCAGCCACAGTCCCTGCTGAGCAAGGGTCTTGCCCACTTTTCCTGAACCATAGGGCAGGTGCTCCCTTGTGGAATGGTGCTCAGAAGAGCCACTGGTGGCATGTCAAAGAGCCACATGTGGCTGTAGATGCCAGGAAACAGGCAATATCTTTCCAAACCTTCCTATTGCCCTTCTACAGTACCTCCCTGAGTGTGTTACGTAAAACAACTGTAAGGGCTGAAGATATAAAAGTGTGCATTGCTTTCTCTTCAAAGAGAAATGAAAGAGAAATCCCTCTTTTAAAGTGAAAAAAGTGAATAAGAGGAATCATATCTGAAAAAAGTGAATGTCAGAAAAAGAACTCTTCCTCCCTGTAACAACACTACCAAGGAAGAAGGGGAAATGACAGAGAACAGGAAAGAGAAAAGGTGACAAAATGAAAAGAAGGAAGAAAAATGCTTTTTTAAAAGGGAGAGGCATGATAGAGAAACACAACTGCCATTTAATTTTTGTTTCTCTGATTTTCTCATCATCATCATCATCATCATCATTCAGTAATTATTTTGAAGAAACAACCTAGCGCCTTATTCAGTATCTGTAAGTGACAGCTCAGCCAGAGCCTGCTCAAGAGCAAGGGAGGCATTTAACAGAGGAGAGGGAACAGCTGGGGGACGGATGGACGGGAGCAGGGAGGGAACTTGTGAGGAAGAAAGAGGAAGAGGGATGACACAGAGGAGAGAACCAACCTTGAAGGAAGAGATGCCAGCGGAGGCCAGAGAGGGACTGAGAGGGCAAACAGACAACAGAGACGCTGGGGAAGGGCCTCTCTCTAGCATCAGAGGACGGGTGACGAAGCAGCCAGGAGGGGAGTGTCCCACTCAGTGCTTGTTTCCTCTGGGAGAAAAGATGGGGGGCTAGATTCAGAGGTCTTGGCCTTGTCCAGTTCCCCCATGCAACTTGAGCCTGCTGCACTACACCTTTGGGGAAAGAGGCAACAGCATTGCTCGTACCCTCAATAACATGGGTTACTGTAGGGAAGGCAGTGGCTTTCCTGTCTGCTTTCCATAGCAGAGTCTAAGGTTTTTGCCCTATAACAGCTAAAACATGCACATACAGGGTAAGGCAAGAGAAGGACTAGATCTTTGTATGTGACAGGCTCTTTCTTCTCATCTAAACCAGCTCACAGGGAATCCAACTTGGTACTAGTCCACCTCTTCATATGCAAAACATCTGGTCTCATTTTTGTTTTCCAGAACACTTTTTTGAGAAGAGAATCTTCCCCTCTCCCTTAACTCTGTGCTAAGTACAGGGCTGTTTGATGCATGTCCTCCCCCCTATCCAACTCTGCTGATAAGAACTTCAGTTGTCTCTAGAATGCCAACATTTTGTTGGGTGAACTCAGAACTTGGAGCTAGCAGCTCTAGAGACTAGCGAGTCACAGTGGGCACAGCTGGGGCAAAAATGCCTGAGCCAACAGACGGTAGTTAGATCCCTCTCAGGAGGGTTGGCCCTACTCTTCTCTCTCATCTGTGTCCCCCTTTGGCCAGACCTTTTGCCGTCACATCTCGTTTGGCTTTTCCCCCATCACACATCTGTGCTTTCTTGTCCATTTTTCCAGAGCCATTCGTATCACAATCTGTGAGAAAGAAACTAAACATCTGCAACTGTCAAAGGTGGACAAGTGTCAAACTAAGATGGAAGAGCTGGAGGGGCAATAAAGAGGCTCTAAAATCAAATGGGGGATTTTATTTTGGGCCCGAAATTGTTTAAGGCATTCACCTGAGAAGAGCTCTTTTCATACAAAACGTGCACAAGGAAATACCTGAAAAGCAAGGCTTTACTTCACCATTCAGGGCTACTTCCCAGCCAGTCCCCTTATAAGTGCTAGTATCAACTAGTAAATGATGGAAATCAGGATGAAATTGATCCAATGGTCTTGTCATCACTGCCCCCCCCCACACACACACACACCTCACAGAAATGGTTGTGAACATCAGGAATTATTGTGTCACCGAGGTTGCTTTCAACCTTTAGGTGCACTCCAATGTAAAAGCCATCCTCTGTGAGTAAATGATGGAAATGATTATAACGTTTGGTCGTTCACCAGAGGCTTTGAGATTCACTGGTACCTCTCAGAAGCTCCTGACATTTCCAGCTGGCCTCTGGAAATCTTAAGAATTATATCAACCTGCAAGAAGCATGGGATTTATATGCCAGGAGAAAGTGAAAAGGGAAATGAGCAGCCATTTACAAAACAATATTTCCAGTGTTTCATTGGCAGTATCTAACACAAAGAAGCATTAATGCAATGGAGGCTATATTTCACATGGCAGAGAAATATTACTAAGGTGTCTGAGGAATTAACAAGTAGATTTCCACAGGGAACACGTAGGTCTGCATTAATACAATCCTTTGTGGCCAGTAATTGTTTGGTGCCACATTGCATTTTAAATACTAAACAACATAGGGAGGAGGGGGTGTCTTGCATATTACCTGAGCCAGTCTACTTGCTACAGGTACTTAGGCTTCACTTGGTGCACGAGGAAACAGCAGCAGAGGAAATTAAAGAAGAGACATGTACAATTTTTTTCATCCTCATGTGAAAGGAAGGAGCCGCTGGACTGCAGCCACTGTGTGTACTATGCACCTTTGTGCATTTATATGCACACATATTCGTGTGATGAAGGACCATTGTTACCTGTGTGAACCCATGTGGCAGGTGCATTCCTCAAATCAGCAGCAGCCTAAAATTCTCTATCTCCTAGGGCCATACTGTCTTTTTCTGCCAGACTTCATGCTTTCTTGGTTGTGGTACCAACTCCATGGAATGGTCGACCAGAGGAAATAAGGTCTGGGAAAGGGGACTCCTTCATGGATGACATTTCAGAGGAAGCACAAAACTGTTGCCCCAAGCTGAATGGACCAGGCTAGCCTGATCTCATCAGATCTCAGAAGCTAAATGGGGTGGACCCTGATTAGTACTTGGATGGGAGACCACCAAGGAAGTCAAGGGTTCTGCACAGAGGCAGGTGTTAGAAGTGGAGGACTTGGCGCTGTCTCCTGTCTCAGACTTGACAAGATGGCACCAGAGAGTTTAGACAGATAGAGAGGTCAGGACACACAGAGCATCCTTTCCTTCCTGCTATCTGATCCTTTCCTTTGATGTAGAATGCTACTCTTAGGAGCAATTTCCTCTATATCTATCCCTTCGGAGAGCCAGTCTGGTGTAGTGGTTAAGTGCGCGGACTCTAATCTGGGAGAACCGGGTTTGATTCCCCACTCCTCCACTTGCACCTGGCTGGATGACCTTGGGCAAGCCATAGCTCTATACCAACTGTTCCCTCAAGGACAGTTTGGGAAAGAGTTCTTTTAGCCCCACCTACCTCACAGGGTGTCTGTTGTGGGGAGGGAAAGGGAAAAGGAGTTTGTAAGCCGCTCTGAGACTCTTAAGTGAGTGAAGGGCGGGATATAAATCCAATCTCTTCTTCTGCTTCCGCTCCCCTCACTCTCTCTCTCTCTCTCCTCTCTGTCACACGCAAGAAGAAGGTGCTTGATCTCCATCTTGCACCATGGAGGCTGGACATGCATCCAGCATCCAACACCATCTAGCTAGTTAGTAATGTATATCTATCCCTTACGTGCATGTATTTCCTTTAATAAATGCTGACTCTGTGTTACTTTGTAAGTCTGTTGCCACACCAGGCCCCAAGCTTTGCTGTGTTTGAGCCTTTGAGCTCTTCTTCTCGTGGTTCCCTGGCAGTACTTAGTCCAGAGAGTCCAACAGCAGGCAGTGGCAAACCACCTCTCAACATCTCTTGCCTTGAAAACCCTTTGTAGTCTCCATAAGTCTGCTGCAACTTGACAGCACTTTCCACCATCATCACCACCACCACCACAGAATGGTTTATAGCTGGACTTTCCAATTTGGTTCTTAAGGTTCATTGTTGGAGGACTTCATTGTTTGATGTGAGCTGTGCTGTTAGGGCTATGGGTGACTCAATTGGAATCATATTATCTAGATTTTTTTTTTTTTACTGTTGTTAAGAATGCCATTGGACATTGCTTTCGTGAATCACCTTGAGCCCTGCCAGGGAAAGGCAGGATATAAATAAATAAAATATGCAGAAAGACACTTGGGAAAAGCAAAAGGGAGTTACTATGTTCAAAGGACATTGCAGTTAAAGACATTTTTGGTGCAGCTATGAACTCCTGCTCTTTGTTAATAGCTGGTGATATGCCCATTTTTGATGTCGGGGCACAGTATTGCATTTAATAAATGGTTTAATTGTGCTCTAAGTTCTCAAAGACTGAGTAAGGAAGATTCTTCTATAGTTCCATGTGCAGCTGAATACAAGTTTGAAAACATTCTGTCCTACCTATCTGATTCAAATCTCCCTATCTAGCCCTACATTTTGCAAGTACTTCTTTGGGGTGCTTCTACAAGCTATCCTTCAAAAAAGACCAGTTTGGCTACACCTTTTGCAGAATGCAGCCATTCTCATGGTCTTGAGGGAGCGGCTGCCCAGTACAGTGCTGATATCTGTCAAGTATTATTATAATGTGGCACTGTTATAGGAACATTATTCATCGTTGATGAACACATACCTTTTCTAGTGAAACGCATACATTCCAGAAAGAATGCATAGATCATTTGCTGAAGCACATTCATTATGGCAAAGTGTGTACCTCATCTAATGAAACCTATATATCATATCGTAAAATAATTGTGCTTATACAGAAGAGCCTTATCCATTGATGGGAGTTATTTTTTAGCCAAGTACTTTAATAAGGAAAGTGGTGACTCAATCCCGTCTCCCTTCTTGAAGTTGTTGCTGTGCAAGCAGCATCTACTGCAGCATCCAGTGTGGATTGACTGGGAGACAACTGGGAATTTCCACCAGTGCTTTCTTCTATGCATAAGGGGTGGTCTTTCGACTGCAGCTTCTGGCCAGTACCATTACGAGAGATGTTCGCACAGATCCACCCTTCCTCCAAGGAACCTTCCTCAAGCTTAAGGAGACTTCCACCAACTTAAGTGGAGCCACTTAAGTTGGATGAAGTCTCCTTAGGCTGGAAGAAGTCTTCAAAATTGGCTCAGTGGTGTGGTAGGATACAGGTAGGTTCTGCCCCATTATGTGGATCTTAGGATCGAGCACAAGGAGCCAATCATCTCCATGAGCTCTTTCTACTCTTTTGGTATTTTCATGAGGTCCTAATGCACCTCTCCTCTGCTGTCTAACAGGTTAGCTCCCCAGTACTAGAGCAGCTGCACTGGTAGTCGTTACATGATTCAGGAAGAATCAGTGGGAGCAATTTGAGTAGGCTCCCATTGGGACTTGAGTAACGTTTCATGTTTCTCACCTAGAACTCACAACAACAGTGTGAACTATGTGCACACTTTGTCAATACTGCCCTATAAGATTAATTCATGAGTGGATTATCCTGTATGGACAAGACAATCCAGTTGCTAACGATTGCTATAGCACTACAATAGTGCAGTATTCAGTCCTGTATGGCTGCAGCATTACTGAATTGCAGTGCCACCCTAAACACTTTTCTAATTCCACTATAGCCCATGGGTTTGTGGGCTTAGAAGGGTGGAACGCTGCTTTGGTTGGCACAATAAAGGATCGTGTAGGTACTTATTTATTGTATCATTTATATCCTGCCTTTCTCTTCAGTGGGGACCCAGAACAGCTTACAACATCTTTTCCTTCTCCTCCATTTTACACTCGCAACAACCCTGCAAAGTGGATTAGGCTGAAAGTAATTGTGATTTTATTGTGCTTTTATTGTAATTTCAATATTTTAACCTCAAACTAGTATGAATATGGTTGTTTTATCTATCATTGTACACCACCCTAAGCCCTGTTTACAGGGGAGGGTGGTATAAAAGTTGAATTTAATAAATAAATAAAGTGTGTGACTGGCCCAAGGTCACCCAGCAAGCTTCTGTGGCACAGTGGGGATTTGAACCTGGGCCACCTAGACCTTAGCCCATCACTCTAACCACCACCCCACACTGGGTTTCACATCTAGATATCTACCACAAGTAAATAAATTAGAACACTAAATGTGTCTCTCTGTAATTTATTGTAGATAACTATGCAGATAACTAAGAGCTTTTCATTTACACATATTCAAAATTATTGTGTACTTTGAATTTTTTTTGACAACACTTCTTCAGTGTTTATTCCATTTTCTACCAGTTGTCATTGTTTTATATATTTTCCACAAAGCATTGATGTGTATATTGTTTTTCTGTTTATCAGATGAACTGTATGCTATTCTTAGTCATAAAAATATCTAGCTAAACATTAGATATGAATGAGGACCAGAGGAAAAATACATAATTTTCATGGTATAAATTCATTTTGCTCCATCTTTCTGTTGGCAAAGGAAAGGAACGGGACCAACACCCAGTTTATGACTTAGGAATCCTTGGTTCACCAAGCTCAGCCCTAACCCCTGAGTCAACAGAGCTGAAAATGTATGTGAATTCAGGGGGACACACTTCAACAATATCAATGCAATTCACTCATGCACAAGCACAATACACGTTGATGGGGGTCCGAACTGGCAGAGGCTGAGGGCAGACTGGCAATCTGCCTCGGGATAGGTCCTCATGGGAAGCGGGGGAAGGGAGCCTGTTCAGACATGCGCAGCTGTCCCTCGGCTCCCTTCCACACTTACCCGCTTTGAAGCCGGTTTTCTTGCGCTTTAGAAGGACACCGGGAGAAACCGGTGTCCGGAGGCCGTCTTGCACTTGCCTCCCACTTCCAGGCAGTGTGAACTGGAAGAAAGCAGGAGGCAAGCGGAGGCAGCAGTGCGAACGCACATGCGCAAATTGCCGAAACAGCCCTATCACGAGCAGCGGAGGCCGGCCCACCTGGGGCCACTCCACAGCAGTCTGAACGCTCCGTAACGGCATCCTTGCGCAATACCCTGGCCAATGTGGACAGCCAGCCTCGGGGGATTTTCCCCCCACAGCTTTTGCCTCTGGATTCATCCCACTCCAGATTGCCAGTCTGTCCTCAGCCAGAGACTGACCAAGAGAGAGATCTTGGAGTCATAGTGGATAACTCACTGAAAATGTCAAGACAGTGTGTGACTGCAATAAAAAAGGACAATGCTATGCTGAGGGTTATTAGGAAGGAAACTGAAAACAGACCAGCCTGTATCATAATGCCCCTGTATAAATCGATGGTGCAGTCTCATTTGGAATACTGTGTACAGTTCTGGTCCCCACACCTCAGAAATGATATTATAGCATTGGAAAAAGTGCAGAAAAGGGGAATTAGAATGATAAAAGGGTTGGAACATTTTTCCTGTGAAGAAAGGTTGAAGCGCTTGGGGCTCTTTAGCTTGGAGAAACAACAGCTGAGGGGTGACATAATCGAGGTTTATAAGATTATGCATGGGATAGAGCAGGTAGAGAAAGAGTTACTTTTCTCCCTTTCTCACAATACAAGAACTCGTGGGCACTCAATGAAATTGCTGAGCAGTCAGGTTAGAACAGATAAAAGGAAGTACTTCTTCTCCCGAAGAGTGATTAACACATGGAATTCACTGCCACAGGAGGTGGCGGCAGCGACAAGCATGGACGGCTTCAAGAGGGAATTAGATAAATATATGGAGCAGGGGTCCATCAGTGGCTATTAGCCACAAGGTAATAGATAGGAACTGGGGCAAGTGATGCTCTGTATTCATGGTGCTTGGGGGGGGGGGGGGCAACAGTGGGAGAGCTTCTAGTGTCCTGGCCCCACTTATGGACCTCCTGATGGCACCTGGTATTTTTGGCCACTGTGTGACAGAGTGTTGGACTAGATGGGCCACTGGACTGATCCAACATTGGCTTCTCTTATGTTCTTATGTTCTTAAGCATCTCGATTCAGGTGGAGAAGCTATATTGGTCTGAAGCAGCAGAACAAAGTTTGAGTCCAGAGGCACTTTTAAGACCAACAAAGTTTTATTCGTGGTATAAGCTTTTGTGTACATGCACACTTCTGAAGATACAATGAAAAAAGCATCTAGACTGCGGAAACTTACAGTGGAAACCACTTGACTTTGTCCAATTATAGCAACAGCTTAGATCAACCTTGGATTTCTGTGAGCCTTTTACATCTGCTAGGGTATATAAAGAGCCACAGTGGCCGAAATCCAGAAATATGCATGAGCATTGTATTGTATATGTGCTGATACCTGAAGAGAAGGTATAGCTTAGTGGTACACATACGTTTTCCATGCAGAAGTCTCAGGCCAATCCCTGCCATTTCCAGTTAAAGAGTATCAAGTGTCAGGTATCAGGAAAGACTTTTCTATGCCTGAATCCTTGGAAAGTAGTCTGAATGGATTGCTGTCCCCAGCACCAGAAGTTACACATGAAGTTACCACTGTCAAGCAGCCCCAATCATACACCCAGCACCAATTTCCATACCCTGTTTCCCGTACAGAAGGGATGCAGGTACATGCAGACTCCTTAGATCCTGCACTGGCTCTCCATATGACCTACTAACAACTATTCCAGTCCTAGCAGAATCCCGTTCTCATACACTGTGGAACTGTTCTCTGGTCCTCAGTAGTTTTGAAATCAAAAGTAGGGATGATTGAACACCTGTTTTTTCAGCTGTCAATGGACAAAGAGCCTGTTTTTTTTTTCCAATGGCTGTTTGGCAGGTTGCTTCCCCGTATTCCTTCCTGATGGCGCAGTACAGTGCAATCAGCTTTTTGCACAAACACCCTCTCACACAACTCAGTTGAGTTCTACTGCCCCCGTGGTACACTGCTGTCCTGCTCAACAGGCCATTGTTTAAATGGGTTGTTTTTACCTTCCTACCATGCCACTGGATGGTTTTTTTCAGGCTTTAAAAAATCAGTAATTGCTAGATCACTCTAGCACGCTAGCATTTGAACAATCCATCGCTGTAATCTACTATCTTCTCTGAATTCCCATCTTCAAGAAGTCAATACCTAGCCCTTTTCATTGAGAAGACAGGAAGGGTTCCCCCTTGTATCTCTGCAACAAAAAGTCAGAGACTGACTTTTTAAATAAAATCTGGGAAATTAAAAGCAATTCGTAGATTGTGACAATAGATCATTAGAACATTAGTGTGCTACAGCAACCCAGCATTGCTGTGTTTTTTTTAAAAAAGCCCTCCAATGGTATGGAGAGAGAAATGCATGGACAGTTACACCAATCACAAATCATATAAATTGGTCGGAAAGAAACATGGTGTTTTATCAAAAAAATCCTGCCATTCAATGTTCATCTAAGTAGTCATTTGTCACAATAGTGGCTGCCAATCTGTTTCAATCAGTGGCATTTTGGTGCATTTGGGAAAAAAAATGTGATGCCAGCTTGTTCAGCATGCAGCCAAAGCATTCAGTGCCAGCTCAAGCAGACCTGGTGATTAGCTCATATCTGATTGCCACAGTCAAACAAAAGGTAAGTTCAACTGCTGAACATGTTCATTGTGACATCGGAGGCATCCCTGATCCAAGTTTGCAACTTTAGTGCCATTTGAAATGGTTCAGGACATCTTCTCTCTCTCTCTCTCTTTGCACCTTACCTTGCCAATCTTAGTCTCAGACTAGACAAAGTTAGTGCTCCTCCTTGATATCCAGCAAATGGTCAACCGTATCTACTATCTCCATCATCAGTTTATGGTTCCCCGCTACCAAATGTCTTTCACTCTTGACAGCTGGAAGCTAAGAAGTTGCTGCATCAGTATATTAGATGGGTAGGGGAGGATCTTGTGAGTTGGACAGAATGCCACTGGTAGATCATTACATCATCAGGGATCCTCTGCTATGCCAGATATTGTTTAAGCACACACCCCACAGAACCAAGGACCCTCACCGGAGCCAGTGCAAGTTTCTCCATTACCAGCAGTGGCCAAGCTCTCCTTCCACCTTCATGTGAAGTGGCAAAACAGGGCACCTGATCTAGAGACAAAGCAAGCTGTAGGAGGACTGGTAAGGACCATTTAAGGGCCAAGTCAGATATGACAGGATCATCATTCACAGGTGGTCTCAGTTTAACACTAAAAAGGAGTTCAGAAGATTCCCAAGTTGTCTCCTGCCCGCAATGTATCTCTCTGCAGTCAGTTGTTCCCACCACTTTTCTCAGTTCCCAGCTCTGATGCTCAAAAGGAGCCAAAGATGGAGAAGCATGTCCCAGAGGGAGTCCTTGTCTGGTAGCCCTTGCTGGCTCTTTGTGGCCTTGCTTCTGGCAAGCTGTCATGGTGGTGTGTAGTAATGCCCTAGTTCCCCATGTCCCTTTGAGGCCTTTCTTGCATGGCAGCCTGAAAAGAAGACACACAAATCATTCTTCCTCGCTGCTTTCACATCTCATGCAAAGAAGCAGCTCTCCGTTTTTATGGTGAACAGCCATGCCCTTTTCATGCCCCCCCCCCGGTCTATTGATTTGCCCCCTGAAAATGTTAGAAAGGATGTAACGGCAATAACTCTTTTCAAGCTACCCCTTTAATTCTTACTCACCGAAGATTCCGCTACGATGCATGTGGGTTTCGTGGGAATGTAGCCATTCCCCTTAAGTTGGAGGAGCTCATTTCATTATTCAGAGAACCTTTCAGTGAACTTAGGCTCTCGCTATATAATTTATGTTTCCTGATAACGATTCAACAGCATAATCTTATGATTTATGTGCTTCATTTATAATTTGAACATTTTGGGTATAATGCATGTTTTCCTATCTGATTTATGTACTTCGGCCCAAGATGTATGTGCTTCGCTGTATGATATACGCATTCATCAGCTGCGTATTATGCCCCCGATAGCACCTTTCCTGGGAGGAAGGTGGGACACCCCAGCCTGAGGCCAAGTCCCGAGGTTAATTGCAATCAATTCCCCATCCATGCAATTACACTTTCATCTGCACGCGCCTGTGAAGTGAGCATGCCTAACGTGGTAGCAGCAGGGAAGCCAGTGCGTTGCTTTCCCCTCCCTGAGAAGCAATAAAGCCAGCCGTGGTATACGATTACAGGGGGGAAAGGGGAGGGGAGGGCCTTGGCGTCCTCCTTTTTAACATTTTCATTGAAAAGGCAGCGAGAATAATTAATTACATCCCCATCGTGCCGTTTAGTCCGCGGCTGATTGCAGCGCGATTTCTGAACAATATCCAAAATACTAGCAAACACAAAAAGGAAGGCAACACAGTCATTTGAATTGGAAATGAACACCCTCTCTGATAATAGCACAGGCATCAAAGAGGTAGTGGTACTTGATGGGGAAACTTGGGAAGGGGGGAATGCTTTCGAACCCGTTCCACGCTGCTACCTTGAATGGTGGGTCCTTCTCCCCCTTTCGTCTCCCCTCCCCCTTTTACCTTTATCTTCCTGTAAACTGCATTCACACTGCGGATTTCCCCCGGTCTCATTGATCTCATATTTTATTAGCAGTCTGAAGTCAGAATTGAAGTTGTTCCCCATTCCACAGTCCTAGAACTTGGAGGGCACCCAATGAAGTTGATGAACAATAGATTCAAGACAGACAAAAAAGAAGTACTTCTTCACTCAGTTATGAAATCTACTGTCAGAGACTGTAGTCATGGCCACTAGCACAGATGGCTTTAAAGGCAGGGTTGCATAGATCCATGGAGGAGAGGTCCAGCAGGAGCTACAAGCCATGATGACTAAAGGGGACCTCCTCATCCAGAGAATACCAGTGCTAGGAGGCAACATCAAGGAGAGACTCAAAGGTCTATGTGACATTTATTAGCCTCACAAGGCCACTAGGTGCTTACTATGTAAAACAGGATGCTGACCATTGGTCTGATCCAACAGGACAACTCTTATTGTCTTATGTTAAGTTGCTGACTTCACAATTCATTGGTATCATAAAATCAGGCAGAGGATTAATTACATCCCCACCATGCCATTTATTTTGAAGCTGATTGTAGCACAACTTCTGAACAATACGCATAGCTCTTGGAACAGAAGTGCCCCCTTCTCTCCACTCCCCACATAGAACATCCCTCACATAAACTCCCCCAAGACTCTCAGGTAGAAAAGCAAGAGCATGTTTTGGTTTCATCTCACTGTGGTTGGCAGCATTCAGCATTACACCATGCCATTGGCCAGGTAGTTGTGACTCCTTCCCTTGCTCACAAACCCTCTCACTGCCTGTGCTCACAGCTTCTGGCACCACAATCATGCCCTTCCACAACAACACTGGATGATGCATGCAGCTGCTGCCTCTACCAGGAGCACATCTGCTGTGCACACCCACCCACACACCTGCATGCACTTCCCCATCAAGGCTGGGAAACTGGGAGCAGGGGCAGTGGTGTATCAACAAGCTAATGGGCAGGGAAGCACACACGGACAGGGGGCAGAGAGGGGGCCTGTGACAATGAGCCCAACAGAAGCCTTGGGCCCTGGAAGCTGCCCCATGTCAGGGTGTGCTGCTGCTGGCCCTGACCCAAGATCATATACTTGAGTCTGTGGTGGAATTGGGGTGTATACTATATACATGTTTGTGGTGTCTGGACAGAACGTTCACAAGTCACAGAGTATTAAAAAGCTGGAAATTACCTTCTAGAGTTACAAAGCATGGAGATGTAGGAACTTTCCTTACTTGGGCAGATTACCATCTATAAACAACTGGTTAGGAATCCTTCTTAAAACAAACAAACTTCTCCCTGCATCCAAATCAAAATTACTCCCCGATTTTACACATTTGACTGTAAAAATTTGTTGCCTACCTGGAATGGAAGCACTCCCATCTTTTATTTCTTGAGTCTTCTGTTGTTGCAGCCTTAATTGGAGAGCTGTAGCCTTCTTCATGTGGAACCATGAGCACTGCAGCACATGGAGTAACCCTTTTGGCCTCCAGGGCACTGCAAAATGTCACTGTTTTTGTCCCAATTATATTTCAGAATAAGAAGCTACATTTTTCACAAAGCTTCACTTGCCAGAGAATACTTAAAAGATGGATACATATAATGATGTGCATTTAGAAGCAATAAATAGCACATCAACAAAAACTGAGAAACCCACCTCTATCCAAGAGAGTGACTTGATTCGTTGGTCTTTCAAGTTATGCACGTGGAAGAAAATATGGTTGCTTCTATGTAGACATTTTTCTCCACCTTGCCTCCCAGACGGGAGCATTTTCCCCCCTAAAGCATTTATTTGTACATAGGGTTGCCAGCTCCAGGCTGGGAAATACCTGGAGATCTGGGGGGTGGAGCCAGAGCAAGGCAGGGTTTGGGGAGGGGCGGGACTTCAGTGGGATATAATGCCACAGAGCCCACCTTCTGTCTCCTGAAGAGCCGTTATAATAGCGGGAGACCTCCAGCCACTGCCTGGAGGTTGCAAACCAAGAAGAGAGATCACAGGATGGGCGATGGAGATGAGCAGAACAACCGTGATTATAAAATTTATAGTTCTGCTCATCTCCATCGCCCATCCCACTATCTGCTCATCTCTACCACCTGGAGGTTGGCAATCCTACAAGCACATCTTTGCACACTCCTCCACTTTCCAGGATTTCCCCTGCTTCCTCGCAGTCCTTTTCATGATCTTTCGAGAAAGATCACAGTTAAAGCAGGTTTGCCTACTGCATGAGTGGGAAGATATGGGTTTTCAGGCCTCCCTGCCCACACTCAACACCATTTTCCCTTGGTATCCCCTTATGCTCACCCCCCCCCCCCCCACACACACACACATACATTATTTGCTGGCTTTTTTGAAATTCGTAGTGGCAATTAAAAAATAAAGCAGTCAAAAGCCCACCAATGACTTGGGGTGGGAGAAATGAGAGGATAAAAGCACAGAGAATAGCCCACGGGGTATCTTGGCTTCCATGTGCTTTGCTGCCATGAATGCAGAAGCATTTGTAGCAACAATGAGGGCACAATGGGGAATCATCATCGTGTGGAAACAGGCTATGGCTTGTCCACAATGTGGATGGCTGCCTGCCAAGGTGACAAGACTCAAGGATCTGCAAAGACTCTTCCTTTACATCAGTTAAATGCTTTAATCCACCACTGCAAACCTCCAGGTGGGGACCGGAGATCTTGCGGCGCTGCAACTGATCTACAGAAATCAGTGCCCTGGAGAAGAATGGCTGCTCTGGAGCATGGACTCCAAGGGATTATAAGCAATTTCCCTCCCCAAATCCTGCCCTCACCAGGATCTTCCCCCCAAAATCTCCAGAAAGTTTGCAACTTGCAGTTGGCAACACTAAATCTTTCAGATCGCTGTTGAAAGAAAGACTTCAAAGACAACAGTACATCAAGTGTCACTGCAAAAGACATCTGGATTAATTGCTGTCGTGATCCTCAGCCGGAAGCTGAGGGGCGGAGTGACCCTAGGGCTGCCTGATTCTCACCCCAAGTGGGGGATCCCCCCAGCTCCTGTTTTCTGCCACTGCTCTGATAGCTGGTGGAAGAAAAAAAAGGTTTGAAATCACTGTTGGCTGATGGCATTACATCACTTCCAGGGAAAACTAGTCAGACTCAGAAGTGATGTCAGTCTGCACTAGGAATTCCCTGAAGCTCTATGGTAAAATCAGTTTTTTTTCCCAGAAGTGATCTTATGCCATCGTCTGATGATCCCCCCAATGTCTCCATTACCCCCTCCCCCCACTCCCGCCAGTTGGCAGCTTCTGTCTGACGATCCTAAGCAGCCTGTAGGACTCGAAATAGCTTAACATTTTTCTTGCAGGGCTCCTTACCTTGGGCGCCCTTGAAGCTTCAGGGCTTGAGGAAATGGAGGGACAAACAGGGAGGGAGGGTGCTGGGCTGCAGTGAGGCTGCTTTGCAAAGGACCTGATCCCTCCCCCCAAGGTGGAGGTGAGTATGATGTAAAGGGGATCCGGTATTTACTTAGAGTTCAAAGTCCCACGAAGACAGAAGTTTTCAGCGACTTTATTGTTTTCTAGCCAGCTTCTTTCCCTGGAAGTCTGGCCCTCTTTGTTTGCTCCATTTTTATAACTGTTTTCTTACTTACAGAACAGTATTTGTTTAACGAAGTAGTGTCTTTTGTCCATTCCTTCACGGCAACGGTTGCCCTTGGCTGCTAACTGGTGGGAGACTTACTGAGCTCTGGGTGGGGGCAGAGAGGCAGAAATGGCATTGTGCATATGATGCCTGCTGAAAAAACCATTATAGCATTACATTGCTTCCTGTTTTTGACCAATCCCTGTTTTCTCCCACTGCTCATTCAAGCAGTGGGGTGCTGGGGAGGATTGTTGGGAGCCCTCCCACTGAAAGCCGGTAAGTGGCATCTCTGTTCAAGCCTCATAGTTAGCCATACATCAGGGCTTCCCTTGAGCAAAGGGGGAGTTGCCTAGGGGCAGGGAAGGTGCTTTGGGCCCTCCCCAGTCAAGGCCCAGCACTTGAGTGGCAGCAGCTAGTTAAGGCCCTTGCCTGCTCCTGGGTTAAAGGGGACAAGAGGGAAGGAGGGAGCGTGGAAATAGAGGGCTCCTTGGAAGGGACTCCTCCTCCACAACAAAACCCCACAAGGTCCTGTGACAATTTCTGAAAGGCACCTAGTGTCTCTCATTGACTTCCAAAGCATCCTGAACCACATTTTTGCAGTTCAGTTCAGTTTGTGGTTCATAGCTGAACCACGAACCAAACCCAGCTGGGAGGTTGGTTCACGAACTGACCCGCTTCCTATGGTTTGTGAGCCATTTAAAGTCTAAACACCTGCTTTCTGCTCCCCATGAAAAGCTGTCGGAAGCAGAAAGCTGGGGTTGCCAAACATCTGAGCAGTGGGGACCTCCACTCAGCTGTTTGGTTTAAATGGTGCTGAGCCAGCTGCTTTTTGTTCAAGTTCATGGCAGAAGTTCATGGTGGTTCTTCAGTTCACAAACATCACTCCATGAACCACAAACCGGCCAAAATTCCATGTCTTCATGAAAGAAGTCATCTGCAGCCAGGAAGAGGCCTCCTTTTCCTGCCAGTCAGTCCCCTGCCAGCCAGCTGATTGTGGGGGTGCAGGCAACCCTACCTGTGTCTGCAGATGTCATAGATCCATTAGATATTTCTTGTAAAATGAAACATGAATGAATGTAAGATATATGTAGTTAGATCCAAATGTCTCTCCTGCTGCAGGCCACTGAACTCCCCACAATGCTGCTCATAGGAACATAAAAACATTAGAGAACGTAAGAACATAAGAGAAGCCATTGTTGGATCAGGCCAGTGGCCCATCCAGTCCAACACTCTGTCACACAGTGGCCAAAAACATCAGGTGCCCTCAGAAGGTCCAGCAGTGGGGCCAGGACACTAGAAGCCCTCCCACTGGTGCCCCCTCAAGCACCAAGAATACAGAGCATCACTTGCCCCAGACTGAGGGTTCCTATTTATACCTTATGGCTAATAGCCATTGATGGACCTCTGCTCATATGTTTATCTAATTCCCTCTTGAAGCTGTCCATGCTTGTAGCTGCCGCCACCTCCTGTGGCAGTTAATTCCATGTGTTAATCACTCTTTGGGTGAAGAAGTACTTCCTTTTATCTGTTCTAACCCGACTGCTCAGCAATTTCATGGAGTGCCCACGAGTTCTTGTATTGTGAGAAACGGAGAAAAGTACTTCTTTCTCTACCTGCTCTATCCCATGCATAATCTTATAAACCTCGATCATGTCACCCCTCAGCTGTCATTTCTCCAAGCTAAAGAGTGCTTCAACCTTTCTTCATAGGGAACCCCAAGTTCTTCAACCTTTCTTCATAGGGAAAGTGTTCCAACCCTTTTATCATTCTAATTCCCCTTTTCTGCACTTTTTCCAATGCTATAATATCTTTTTTGAGGTGTGGCAACCAGAACTGAGGGAACAGGATACCATCAGGAACAGCATGAGGGGTGGACTTGGGATCCATAATGACAAGGGAATGAGTGAAATTTGCCCCCCTTCTACTGGTGAGAAATTACATTGGGATACAGCTCATGATGGCTAAAAGGAAGCTTCCTGTTCAGAAAGTATTAACTGGATTCTGGACTAGTTGGCCTAACCCACCAGGGTCCAGGGATGGCATCAAGAACTGGTATTGTAGAACAGATGCCAATGCCCATAGTGCTCTAGGGGACCCACTGGTGTTCCCTAGAGCCTCCTGGCCAGACTGCTCCTCCCCTTTTTGCTTGCCACTTGCTTGACTGCCCTCTGAGTGGAACAGTGGCAGTACAAAGGCGACAGAGCAGCTACCCCTATTCTCTGCGGCAATGGATATTGTGCCCAGACCAAGAGGAGACATGGCTAAGCTACAGAAAACAAGTTGGCTCAATCATGGAAGAGTGACCTCTGAAGACATCTTGTTTAAGGCTCCCCTACAAAAAAATCTTGGAGTCAACATTGAATATATATCCTTTTATATTCTTAATGAAAGGTTCTGGAACAAAGTTCCTTTGAGTCTGTCTGCTTCCAAGAGTCATTCCTCCTCCTCCTTCTGAAGCCCCTGAGTTATTTATCTTCATTGCTCTCTGGAGCTAGGTGATGTATGCAGTTCCATGACTCTCATCTACATCCCAGCACTGCCGCCCTGGACTCCAGTCAATCTGCTGGCTCGGGGATCGGAAGGGCCAAGAGATACCAGCTGAAAAAGTGTATCCCTAAGTCATGACCACACTTGACAAAACTTAGCCTCCTTGTTCCTATTCCCATTTCCCCCCTCTATTATCCATTCCCATTGTTTTTTTCTTCTACAAGTCCTACAGAAATGAGCACAACCTCCAAATTAAGACCAAAATATATGTAAGATCCTCAACTGATCTCCCAAAATGTTGTGGGTTTTTTAATGAAATGCTGTCATGGGCAGGCTGCAAAGTGAATCAGGAAAGCTTCCTAGGGCAGGCCGTGTAACCCTTTCCCTCAAGCCGTTTCCTTAATCTAATTTCTTTTCCTTTCCATGGAAGAAAAATACACACATGATACTGGTGCTTTTATATTTTTGGGAAACAGCATCAGCGGGACAGTCTTAGATCGGAAAACTGTAGCAGAAATGAGTTAAATGCTCCGAGTCCCCCAGCTGCTTTCCCAATCAAACTAGCAATCCTCCTTCAATACACAGCTAGGGGGGAAATATATCAGGAGATCAGTCACATGTTTCCTGGTGTAATATGCAGTTTGACCCTGAAATAGAGAAAGAAAGACAACTTGTGTAGCAATGTGTGGAATGTATCTGTTAATAGTGTGTGAATTATGAGAGTCCTTTTTCTCAGCCCCTTATCTGAAATGAGGGAACACAAGGGCCTTCTTGGTAGGCTTATTTCCACAATAAAGATTCTAAGTTTGTTTTATCAGGGTCGTTACCTTTAGTATCAACACTAGTTGAGCCAGATAAGGAATTACAGCCAAACACATATGCCCATGCTGACTGTTTTGGGTTGTTCAAAGGTCACCTTGTATCTCAGTAGAACTGCAGCATCCTAGAATTGCAACCCTGAGCCAAATACCCCCATTACTGTTTGGAAGACCCTGTGAACTTGCTTAAACATGTTGTCTCTTTTCCAGCTTCCCCACTAATGGGGTCACAACTAAGAATGTGTAAAGAAAATGGGAAGTTGAAATGAATTCCATCAGAGTTCTTATCCCAGTACACATGTTAATTTTAATGTTGAGAAGTTATATTTAGGGTCGGGGGGGGATTTTATACCAACAGAGAGATGTAAATGGAGTAGTCTTTCAGACCCCACTATGTGGGCATGTGGGGTCACCAGCTCTTTCTCAATGAAATCGGGTTCTCCTCCGGAATTTCTTCTCTGAGAAAGTGGGTGGGTGAGCTGGCAGAGAAGAGCTGGGATATGAGAAGTAATCCTCTGGACAGTGTTTGCTAGATATTGTTTGTGAGCTGGCTGCAGGTCCAGTCAGGTATCTGTTGACATGCCTCCTCTTCATTCTCCCCGCTCCCCTTACCCCACCACAACATCCTAATTGTGCTTTGTCTCTCCAACAGCCGCTTTCTCATCCCATTCCCTCTTCAGCCATCTATCATCCCGGCCACCAAGTAGCAGCAGCCCCTGCCATCATCTAACCACTGCTTCTTCATCTCCCTCCCTCTAATAAACACAACGCCCTGAAAACAAATCAGTCAGCAGGCTCCCGTTATTGTTCAGGGCAAGGGAGTTCTCCCGCAAAGCAGGCCCGAAATCTCTGCAGGCCTGAGATCAGCCCCCAATGACTTGTAGATTGATTCCATTCTGCCTTCTCTTCTACGTGTCAGAAGGATTTAGAGGCATTTATTTGTTCCCAGCTCTTTCCATTCCCCCTCCCATCAACCCTCCCCCCCTTTCTCTCCAGTCAGCTTGGTAAGCACGTATGAATGAATGAATGAATGCAGAGCCTTTGAAAGGACGCACCAAGAGGGGGGGAGGAAGGGGATTCTCCAAAAGGCCCAGGCAAGCACACTGCTAAGGCTGTAACCAACTCGCCGCTGGTCCCACTTCTCTTCCCATGAGACTTGGGAGGTATTTTGCCAAGCTGCCTGCAAAAATTGCCATGTAAAGCCGAGGGATTGAGGGACTCTCGGACTAAGGGAAGGCACAAAAACTGTTGTGTTTCCCAGAAAGGTCGAGCTCCACTCCTCCCTGCCCACCCCCACCTCCTCCTCTAATGAGAACACATCAAGCCTTCTCTCAATCGCTCAGCCCTGCAGAAGCCATTGCCTTGCAATGAACAATGCAGACCAGTGATTTCGAGCTATATATATATTTAAAAATAGGAGGGGGGGGGGCAGAGATGCCTTTTTTAGACAGCTCAGCCAGCCCCTCCCTCCCGCACAGCAGGGATTTGTGTCTCCTTCACTTGCAAGTAAATGCATGTTTTTTGTGCCCCCCAGAAAAAGCGCTCCCCATCTGCTCCAATGCCCCTCTCTTGTTTTTTCCTTACAAAGGAACCTCTGTATTCTCTGGTCATTTGACAACATGGACACTGTCAGAATGGGGAATAGGAGACCACACACATGCACAGAGTGGTTGACAGATACTGTCTTTGCATTTTATCCCCTCCCCCACCAAGACGCACAGGAGCTCATTATTTTTAAAGTATCTCACGCAGATAAAATGCATGTATAATCCAGGAAGGAAGGATGTCTGCCCAGCATCCTCCTCCTCCTCCTCCTATTAATGTCATCATCATCATCATCATCATCAACAACAACAACAGTGATAATAATAGTAATAATATGATGATGATGGTAGCAACAACCACCCCTTATTTACCTGCTCAGCTGCCTGGCGATGGAGTATTAAATGGGCATAATGGACTTTTTTTTAACCCAGGGATAGAAATTTTATGTGACTCATCATTAAACTGCAAATACCTCTTTATTTTATTCAAAAGGATATTTATGGTTGCTGTGAGTGCAGCACTCTACCTTAGTACCTTGAAAAACAAAGCAAAACACGCACTTTTTTTTGATGTTTTCTTGTATTCCTCCCCACTCATGGCTGGAAACAATCCTAAGCAGGTCTACTCAGAAGT
Source organism: Lepidodactylus listeri (assembly GCA_029233225.1). Lineage (NCBI taxonomy): Eukaryota > Metazoa > Chordata > Lepidosauria > Squamata > Gekkonidae > Lepidodactylus > Lepidodactylus listeri. Next base: position 30,178,499 of record JARCFY010000009.1, read on the forward strand.
CAGTCCCATTTTTTTTCCAGTGGGACTTACTCCCAGGAAAGTATTCCATGCAGCCTTAAGAATATTTACGGGGGAGTAAGATTCTGAATAGACCTGCCTAGGACTGCACTGCTCATGTGGCTGGTGTGTCTGCCCTGCCAATGACCCGTGTTGCCTTGGGTTAGACCCTACAGTAGGAGATAAAGACAAAGGCCTAAAGTCTTTTACTGCCCAGAAGGCTGCGGCTCCAAACTCAAACAGGTAGATTTGAGTCCAGGAGCACCTTCAAGACCAATAAGATTTTGGGGGCATAAACTTTGGGGAGTCAAAGCTCCCTTCATCACATACAAGCAGGAATGGAGATCTGAGCCTTCATATTCCAGTCAGAAGATAGGCGGGATGTTGTAAGGAATGCTTGTAGAAGATGCAGAGGTACAATGCATCCTGTAGTCCTTGCTATGTGGTATTTATGTGCTGCCAACAGTGTCCAAGGCTAGGGGTGGGTACTGCTTGTGTTCTTAGAGGCCGCTCTGTGGTGCTGTTCCGGGGAGGGGAGTGAAAGGGTGTCCAAGAGCCAGCATCAGGTACTCCCCCTCTTCTTCCCTTCCTATCCATCTCTGCCTGAGGCACCTCAGCACTTGGCCAATCCCCTTTGCCTGCCTTGCTTTTCTCTCACCAGCAGCAAAGACTCCCTCTTTGCCTCAGCCTCGCACACAGAAGCCAACGGAAGCCACCCACTGAGTGGCCTACTAAGATGGCAGCACTAATGGGCTGTAGCATACCAGCACACTTCTCCTCTGCTTCTGAGAGAAGCCCCACTAGATCAGATGCAGGGCTTGGACAGCCAACTCATGCTCCCTCCAGCCCCATGCAGTGTTCCAGCAACCAGCTCAAGGTGGTGGCTGGGGGAACAGCCTCATTCAGGACTAGGGTTGCCATTGCCAGGTTGGGAAATACTTGGAGATTTGGGGGGTGGAGCCTGAGGAGGGTGGGGTTAGGAGAGGGGGTGGGCTTCAATAGGGTATAATGCCATAGAGCCCACCTTCCAAAGTGGCCATTTTCTCCAGGGGAAGTGGTCCCTGTCACCTGGAGATCAGCTGTAATAGCTGGAGAGCTCAGGCTGTCCATTGACACTGGTGGCAGCTGCAGCTGCTCCCTCAAGCCCTGTGTGGGGCTTGGGCCTCTGACTTGTGGCAGCTACAGCTGATCCCACAACCTCTGCAGAGGGCTCAAGGCTCCATCTCATGGCAGTGGTGGCCACTCTTGCCTGCCTTGAATGGAGGGAGGGCTGCCCATTGCACAGCACTGGGCCCAGCACTGGCCTACTGGGACTTTTCCCAGTTACCTTATTGGCCAGTCCTCTGCTGACAACAATGTACAGGTTGAGTACCATACACTGAGGGGGCTGAAGGTAAGTGGAAATGCCTGTGTGCCCTATAATAAAAGGGTGAAAAGTGTGCAGGTTGTCGGTGCTACCTGGGAAGAGAAAAGGGGAATATTTCAGCCACTAGGACCAGGCTGGCAGGAGGGCACCCCAAGGAGAGGAGACAGGAGTGGGCTGATCGCAGAAGATGCTTGTGGAGCAATGATCCCCAAATGGTGCCTATGGATGCCGTGATGCCCACCTGTGTGTTTTGTTGGCACCTGCTTCTCTCCACCCCCCCCAATTGTTTCTTCCCTGAAACAAAGGGACAGTTCTAACCTTCCTTCACTTAACTGGAGCAGAATGTGCTTCAGACAACCTCAGGAGTAATCACCTTTGGGTCTGTGAGAAGACATCTATTAGGAAACAGATGCATCCATTACAGGAGGTTGTTTGGATTGGAACCTCCCACATTTTGTGAGTGCCCCCACATGGCAGCCATTTTGTGGAGACACCCACTACACTTTCTCAAAATTCCCTAAGTCCTTACAGGTTCAACAAGCTTAGGGACCTCTGCTTTAGAAGTTCAACTAAAGAATCATGGATTGAGAGCTATTTGCATCTCTGTTGCTGACAGTATCTCTTTCATTGTCTCCCACCATGATGGTATGGTTGAACCTCTAGGGAAGAGGTCCTCAGATATGCTGAGCATCTTGGAGTGGGGGAGGAGAGCCTACAGCTCAGTGGTAGTGTATGCTCTTTACAAACAACTTCCTGTATTACATCTGGGAGTCTCCAGTTGTAACAATCTCAAGGAGCAGGGCTGGGAAAGACCTCTGCTGGAGGTGCTGGGGATCTGATGCCAGTCAGAGCAGGAAATAAAAAGTAAGATGGCCCAATTGCCTGACTCAATGTAATGCAGTTCCTATGCTCAGATCTCTAAGAAGGACATAGAGGAGGATTTGAATGGAAAAACTTAAGAGTGCTGCCTTCAGCAGGTGTGGCTTGAGATGTTAACTAGTATTTGAGGTGGTATTGTGGCTCAGTGGTAGAACATTTGCTTTGCGTGGAATAGGTCCCCGGATCAATCCCCAGAATCTGCTGGTAAAAAAATTGAGTAGCAGGTGATGTGAAAGACCTCCACCTGTCTGAGACCATAGGAAGCCACTTCAGAGTACACCATATTAATATGGGCAGATGAGTGGTCACATTCCAGGCAAGCTTCATGTATCAATATCTGTTACTTCCAACATCATGATTTGCTATTCCTTCCACGTGGAACTTCCACACCACCAATATAAATTCAATAAAATAACTGTAGAAACTATGCAGTGAAAAACATGTAAAAGGTGAGGGAGGACTTTCAACCAAAGACAGGCAGAGAAAGCATCAGCAGTTGGCAGAACTGCTCGTGTCCACCTCTTAAAGCTTTATCTAAAGTCTTCACTCTTTCTGAAGATTTCTGGCACGCTTCTTTTGGGAAGCAATTCTATAGTGAGCCACCACCAAGAAGGCCTTCCCCTCTCCTCCTTGTGGGCAGAAGGCAGAGAAGAACCCTTACCCTTGAAATCTAGAAGCAAGTGTGGAAAAGTAGAAAATGGTAGAAGAATTCAGGACAACGAATGAGACTGCTCAAAGAAAGGATGTAGAATGGGGCAGGCTCTGGGTACGCTGGGAATTTGGAAGAAGCAAGCAAGAAAGAATCACTGAAGGATCCAAAGAAGGAACATTTCAAGAGACAAGAATATGCAGTAGCACAGGGATGACTCCATTCAGAACAGCCTCTGTTGTCCATCTGCAGTAGCTATCTCTTTGTCAGTCAATTTGACTGGGTATAGTACACACATCTAGTAGGGTTTTTAACCTCCAGGTAGGGTCTGGAGGTCTCCTGGGAGCTACAGAGATCAGTTCTACTGAAGCAAATGTCTGCTTTGGAGGGTGAAATATATGGCACTGTCCCCTGCTAAGTTCCCATCCCTTCTGAAACCCCACCCTCCCTAGGCTCCACCCCCAAATCTCCAGGAATTTCCCAACTCAAAGCTGGCAACCCTAACATCCAGGGAAATATTTTCTGAAAGTGTCAGGGTTTGAGCGTGTGTCACCAAGCAGGGTCTTTAGCCATGCCCCTCTCTTCCCCGCAGCCCCCTCCATTTTTTGTTTTGTTTTTTCCCTGTTCTTTCCCTCTTCCCCAAAGCTACCAATCCCCACCGTCCCTTTTTTCTAAAAAAAGAGAGAGAGAGAGAGAGAGAGAGAGAAGCCAGTCCCTTTGCAGAATATGAAGGTGAACATGGAATTGTTCTGACTTTTCCCTCACACGCAGAAAGAACAGGAAAGGAGGCCTATTGAGAAAAATGGCATGGCACTTATCTCAAGATGGTTATCCAGATCGAACTAATGATGTCTTATTCCCCTCCTTGCTTATTGCTTCACCTCTAATCTCACCTTTATGTCAATTTCTTTTTTAAAAAAAGAGCAGCTGTGCAGTCCCTAATCTAGCATGGAAGTTTGTGTGTGTGTGTGTGTGTGTATGCCGGGGGGGGGGGGGGGGGCAGTTTCCTCTAAATCCCCCATGAAATGAGGCAGCAGATTCTTAATGTTATTGGAAAATATTTTTTTCTTGGCATTTAACATTGTCTTCTGTTGATAAATAACTTCTCCTATATTGGCAGGAGCCAATAATTTCTCCCTGATATTTCTCACTATGAATGTCAATGCAGTTATTTGGGGGGGGGGGGGAATGCCTGTATCTTCCCTCCCTTCCAGACTGAATTCTTCTAACTTGTTTTCTAAATGCCACTGTTTCTGTGGGATTTAAATAGCAATTTCCCATCCAGGTACAGAAATACATATACATTATCCTACCCTCTGGATTGCTGGCTTCCTCCTCCTCCTCCTCCTCCTCTTTTTAAGTGTTTCCTGCTAAGAACTGATCTCATCTGCTATTCCATCATTTCAGGCACTTTGCCTCTTCTCTTTTTGCCGAGAAGCAAACAATCAGAAATAAAAAAAATCTATATGCATCTCTCTGCTTGCATCTCGCATAGCTGGCGTGTTCCTGGCATGGATATTAGAAAGCTTTACTGAATGAGCCCCCCCCCTCCCTCACTTAATTTCAAAGTGTGTATATTAAAAAATCCACTGGAAATAAACTATTTTCTCTCTCCCTTCCCCTGTGGAACTTTATAGGCATCTTAAAAACTAGGGGTATTGACATGCTGAGATTCAAGGGGGTCGAAGGGAATAGACCTTGGAGAATAACCTGAATGTCTGTCTTGGCGTTCCTCCATAAAATATGCAGAGAAGCAAAATCTCCAGGTCCTAATTGGGCGTTTTAATTGTCCTGCACTGATCACACAACAAGGACTCCTGACACAACAGTCTGTCCCTGGTAAATGTCCTTAAAAAGTGACTTCACTGTTGCAGAAACCGAACGGTTTCCTTGGAATTCACCTGATCCTGTTGCATTGGTTAATTGCTTGAGCCACTTGAATCTGAGTTCTGTCCTCCAGAAGGGATTTCCCAAATAGAGGGGAAGGGGGGGAGAGAAGCCTTTGCCCCTAAAAAACACAGGAAGCCTCCATGGGCCTGTAGTAGCTGAACCCTCTTTACTTTCCTTTGTTGTGGGAATATATTTTATTGTGTTTCACTATTTTTGCACAGTGGACATCTCTCCAGCCTCAAAAAATCCCTGCTTGACACTTTTCATCTGCTATAGTCACAACAACTCTTTGCATAATAAACAGGAACACACACACAAGGTTTAGAAATTTATTTATTAGTTTTGATTTATTATTGTATTAGTGTTATGGATGTTATGGTTCTGTTGCTTTTCTGCTCTCGACATTCTCCATCCAACTTCTGCAGAATTAAAGCTCTTGGGGGGCGTGGGGGTAGGGAAGAAAAATAAATGGAGTTTTTGATTCCTGAACATTAGAATGGAACACTGGAGCTTGTTTTTTCCAAGCATCCCGTCTCTCTCCCATCCACCACTTAATCTCCCCTCTGCAAGGAAATCTTTAGATAAAGATATCTTCATTTCAGACGCACCCCCCTTCTCCTTCTCCTTCTTTTTTTTTTTTGAAAAAGCGAATCTGTTGGTGACTTCTGTGGCTTTATAGTAATGGTACTTTCCTCCCCCATTATATAAGCATTTGCACATTTATCGTTGGTATTGGGGGGGGGGGGGGGTTTGGAGAGAAATGCAGGAGCTGTGCAGCGAGAAACCTTCCTTCTGCCACCCAGAGAAAGAAGAGCTAAAAGGATTATAAAAGTTTAGATTAAAATGATATAAAATCTCGCATTTGGCTTCTGCACTACAGCCCTGGTCCTCTGTAGCTAATCTGTATGCACTCTGTGACCTCCTCGCAGCGAACCCTGCTAAATATATTATTCCCACGGGGGCTTTCACTGCTGCTTGGTGTCAGAAATCAATATGTATGAGGCGCGTGGATGGGAATTTCTAATAGATCTGCCTGGCCCTGTGCTGCTTTTCAATATCTGCCTTGGACTATTAGTGCCGGCTCGGTGCCTGTGAAATAACCGAGATAATCTTTTAAGGTGCGCTGTTAAGGTGGAACCTAAATGTTGCTGTTTCAATTATAACACACACGCACGCAGACGCGCGCGCACACACACACACACGGAGCAATTATATAAATCAGCCCGCGCTGGCGATGGATCACCTTGTGCGAAGCCCTGATTATGGGGCGGGCGAGGGGGAGGACTCGCACACGCAACGCCGAGGATTAAAGTCTTAAAGGCGGCATTGTCTGGTCGGGTTTGCTGGGAACAGGGGGGGGGGGGGGGGGTTCGTTCTTAGGTGTGGGGGGGAGAAGTCTTTTTTTTTTTTAATGAGGGAGACCGACAGTGAAGGGAAATGTCAAACTCTTGTGTCAAAGCCTGCGAGAAGGGGGGGGGGGGGGGGGGGGCTTGTCCCAAAATCCGTGTTGCTGTTGTTTTTCTCAGGGACACACAAAATCGCCTCGAGGATTCATCCATTTTACCTGTGGGAGCGGAAACTGCAGTTTTGTGGGTCTTTTTTTAAAAAAGTTAAATTTATGCCCATTAAAAAATTACTGCACGGACAATTTCTCTCTGTGTGTCCTTCTCTCCGGTGGCGCTGGGGAAGGGGGCTGGATAACCACCCCCGAATCATCAGCATCATTTTTTTAAAAAAAATCCTTGTTAGACCATGATGTCCTGCCGCTCTCGCCAGGCGCCTCTCTGCCAGGCTTCCCCGGAGCGCGAGTCAGCCGGGGAGCCGGAGAGGGTGGGAAGGGAAGGGGGGGGGGGGTCATTGGCGCTCCCACCCCACCCCCATCTCTGTCTCCCTCCCTCCCTCCCTCCCTCCCTCCCACACACACACACACAAGCCAGTCGGCCTCTTTTCTTCCTCCCTTTTCTTTCTTTCCTCCCTCCCCGCCCCCCGCCCCGAAACCACCATTCAGCACATGGCGCAGCGGCGCTGGGGTCTGAGAGCCTTGGGTACCGGGAACGCCGCTCCGTGCTCTTTTATTCTCTCGCTCGCCCGCTCTCTTCTCCCCACTCTTTGTTTTCAGTTCAATGCGCAGAGGAAGCTGTTTCAGTTCAATGCACAGAGGTGCCGCATATAAAAGCAATAAGTTGCGAGAGAGAGACAGAGAGGGGGAGGGGGGGAGAGTTTTCCCTCTCCTCTCCTCTCCCCTTCACTGGGGGAAGGGAGGTAATCACTAATCCGCGCATACTTCCCCCCCCCCCCCCTCCATAGATCTATCTCTGGCTTTTTGCAAAGCACAGCTCTAATCCCTGCGAGAGATGACAGGTCGAGAGAGCCGTCACCCCTCCCTCCCCTTCCCCAGGACGTGTTTTCAGCCACATTTGGCTCCGGTGCCCTTGCGAGGTTGTCACTCGACCAGAGGTTGATCTGGCACACGGCCCTCTAGATTCCACCCGCCGCCCCCGCCCCGCCCCGCCGCCTCTCTTTGCACACTTCACTTAGCACATCACAGTCCACCTGACAACTCTCCGAAATCCCCTTGACTGCTTGTCTGGCCTTCTCTGGGGTGTGTGCGTGTGTGTGCGCCTGTGTTTGTAGGATATGATGAAGGATGTGGTGGACTAAGGACAAAAGGGCTTGGGAAGAGGGGCAGCTAAACTGGAGAGAAGAAACCCAGCATTTCCAGTGTTAGAACCAGGCCTTTGGAATTGTAATCCCATCACCTGGGATTAAAGCAAGGCATTGCCTTTGAAGCCCCCAGTCCTGGACAGCTGAACTTGGAAATTTCGATCTATTTCCATGGAATTTACTTCCAAGTAATACTAATTACTTCTAAAGCTGATTTCCCCCCTGATCTCACATTCTGTTGTCTGAATTTGGGGGGGGGGGGAGGTATTATTCTACTTAAGAGAAGAACTTCTCAGTGTCCCCCCTCCCCCGGGCAGTTGGGGGCTGAACAGCTGAAAGTGCAGTTTCCAATAGGTATGCATCAGGTTTTAAAATCAGTCGATGGAGATCCAGGAAGGTAGATTTACAATCGCATTTCAGCTGTCTGCATTTTAGGTGTGTGTGTCAGTCATAAACATTCTCTCTGCAACTAGACCCACGCCAGCCATTTCCCCCTCATTAAATCACACACCTCTGAGAATTGCATTTTTTACACATTTTAACCTCTTGTCCCCTCCGGGACCTGTCCCTTTGGTCACCAGGCATAAGCACACTGCGGTCACTTTCTCCTTGGCAGCTGTGAGCACCAGGGACCGAGCAATTCCCTTCACTATCCCCTTCTGCTGTTCTCCTCTGAAACAGACTGGGCAAAGCCCTGTTGGCTTCACCAAGGATTTCTTTTCCTTCCCATTTCTGGCAGAACTGACAATGCTTTGGGTGTACCCGATCAGTTGCACAGGCAGAATGTTTCTTTGTTTCTTGGAGGCATACGGACATCCACCAACAGTGATGTGTGCGTGCAGGGAGTAAAGGGGGGGGGGGAGGTAACAAGTCTTTCCCCTGTTCTTATCAGTTTTACTGGAGATGGGAGAGGGCATGGTGAATTCCTCAGTTTCATCAGAGACCAGAGGAGGGGGAGGGGAATGATTGAAATGGCACTAGAAGGGTGCGTGTGTGTAAAGTGCCCTCAAGTTCTAGCTGACTTAGGGCGACCCCAGCAAGGGGCTTTCAAGGCAAATGAGAAGCAGAGGTGGTTTGCCTTTGCCTTCCTCTCCAGAGCCTTCCTTGGTGGCCTCCCTTCCAAGTACCGGCGCTGCTTAGCTTCCGAGATCGGACAAGATCTGGCTATACCATGCCACCTTCCCTCCCTATTAGAATGTGTGCCAGAGGGTCATGCACTACCAGACTGTCCCCAATCACATCCTGGGCTGTTCCCTCATTGGGATTTCCCCCCCCCCCCCCCCGGTGCTGCACCGCATGCTCCACACGTTACTTGGGAGCTTCCACAAGTACAGACACTTTCCAAGGTGTTTCTGGGGCTCAGGGAGCTTTTGCTTTTAAACTGGAGCAAAGTGGGGGGGGGAGTCCTGCCTTTTTGGCCCTTTAACTGGGCTTTTACAAAGAACAACTCATCAAGCTCAGCTGTTAGCCGGAGGGGGAGGGGGGAGGAGATTGTTGTCAGGTCAGCAGTGCGGCACCTACCTGACAAGTCAAAAGGGGGTATGGAGGAGGATGAATGCCGGGCAGAGAGTGGCAGGGGCTCTGTGAATGCCATCCCTGTGAGCCTCAGTCCTTCTTCTCACTGCTTGCACTGCAGGGGTGGCAGCCATGATGAGATTGCATCTGAAACTGCACCAGACAAACTGGGAAGTGTCTTCTTCGGAAGCTGGAAGTCATGTGGTTAGATTTAAAACTGAAGAAGCGTCACAGTGGGAATGTGCTTCGTGAAGTAGGGAAAGATTCTAAGGTTGTCTTTTTTCCATTTACAAACCCCCCACAACTTTTGTTTTCATGTATTTTGATTCCCCCCCTTTGTTTAAACCAAAAATATATTTCAGCATATAATGTTTTCTGTTGAACTGGGATGAAATTCTCAGGGACTGTAGCTCTAACACAGAAGATTCTTTGTGCCAAATTTTGGACAGATCACTTTTATTTGTTAAAATACTACTACCCTATCTTTCTCAAGGCAGCTGACATCATGCCAGTGGCAAAAGAAAAAATCACAAGGGGGAAAGAAATCCGATAAGGCCATTTGAGACAATTTGAACTAAATGTACCAAACTTTTTCAACCACAGCAATGTTCACACAAACTCATAGAAAATCCTCAGTTAAAGGCTTTCTGAAATAAACAGAACTTGTGTGCATTCCACGTCACTGTCTGGTCTTCTGCAAACTACCCTACAGTACTGGCCAAATAACTGAAAAGCTATGGACTGAACATCAGAAGAGAGATATATACAGATCTGTGAAAAGGCCTCCCGAGAGCCTCAGCAAGTTAGAGGAGGATAGCTCACATATGGGCTCCATCTTGTAGCTAAGTAAAAGCAAAACACATGTTCCAGCTGTAATTTGTCTTCCATTCAGTGGGATTGCCTTACCATTATCTCTTCCAAAATGCAGGCAGATAGAGGTGGGAAAGAAGGTCCTAGTTTTATAAGTAATGACAATCCTCCCTTGTAAAGCAGGCAGAGGCAGACATTTGGCATCCCTAGAAGACCAGGAGCATTGCAGGGCAGCACCAAGAAGTATTTGTCCCCCCCCCTAAAGGCAGGGAGAGTTAGGCTGCGATCATATCCGCCTTTAGATCTGACATAGCTGCTAATGCCTGACAGATCTAAAGGGCATGATCAGACAGCAACAGCTGGGAAATGTGTCACAGTCATCGGCAACCCATGCTGCTCTGCCACAGATGCGGAGTTAAAAGACACCGGGGAAAATCTGACTGTAATGGGTTCCAATGTGCCACAGATGGACATTCCCCTGTCTGATTGTGCAAGCATGCTCTCATGCCATCAGGATGGTCAGATCATTTCATCCTGACTCAGTGCATAATCGCATGCTCTATAGGGAGCCGGACTGTGGACTGCGGAGGTGCGATTCCTCGTTTATGCACATGGGAAACAAACAGAAAAAAAAAGTCTTACCCACAGTTGCGTCTGATCACATAGTGATGGGCTGAGCCCACAGCACAAAGGGATGTGTGATCTCGCAACTGCGTGTCAAGTTCCTCCAGAGGAAATAGCCTCGTTTCCCCTCAGCTCCAACTGGTTAGGGTTAGGGTTAGGATTTAGGGTTAGGGTTAAGGATTAGGGTTCAGAGGCTTGCACTTGGCACACCAAAGAAGTGAGGAGAGCTCCAGGGGAGGAGAACAGAAGCATTCAGCATCCCAAGAAAGGCAGGTAGCATGGCAATAGGGTCACCAACCTCCATGTGGTGGTTGGAGATCTCTTGCTATTACAACTGATCTCCAGGAGACAGAGATCAATCACCTGGAGAAAATGGCCACTCCAAAAGGTGGCATTATATCCCTTGAAGTCCCTCCCCTTCCTCCCCAAACCCTGCCCTTCTCATGCTCCAAACTCCACCCCCCCCCCCCAATTTCCAGGTATTTCCCAATCCAGAGCTGGCAACCCTACATATACACAAAAAGGCTTGCCTTTGGTGTCCCGAGGCAAGCAGATAGCATTTCAATGCACGTACATCAGGGAGGGAAGGAGTGAGTAGAACATTGTTCCCAGTCGTTGAACACCTTTGCCGCAGAATAGTTGTTTCCTCCCTGTTCTTTGTGACGGGCCCAGGGCAATAAGTCAAAGGGTCTTCTTGGCACCTTGACTCTTTAACCTGTGGCTCACACCCTCTGTCTTCAGATGAGGACCAGCCTAAGATGTAATAGGGCTTGTAATTTTGTAATTTTGTAAGATGTAATTTTGGCTTGTTTGTCTGTTTATTGATCTATTACAATTTTTTTCCTGTTGTAGTTTGTTTTGGGTCCCCTAGGGAGAACAGAGGTGTATACATAATTTGAACACAGAAAGCTGCCATATACTGAGTCAGACTATTGGTCTACCGAGGTTAGCTGATTAGACCCAACCAGCTTTTCCAGTGGTGAAAAATGGACGAGGGCACAAGAAAGACTATGCTGGAGATCACAGGACCTGCATGGATCAAAGCCCCGCTGGAAAACCCTATAGTAAGGAGAATTAGGTGAGACTGAGTAAAAAGGCCGGCTGGATCCAACCTAGGATTGTCTGGTCTGCCAACAGTTCTCCAGGATCTCAGGTAGAGGTCTTTCATATCACCTATTATTTTAAGTGGAAATACCAGGGATTGAACCTGGACCCTTTAGTGTGGAAAGCAGATAACTCTGCCACTGAGCTGCGGCCTCACCCCTAACAAAGGAGGTATTCATACCAGAGGCAGGCCTAGACTGGGGCTGCGGATGCTGTTCCTGTTTATTGCCTACTGTTGCAGGGCTCTCATTCCATTTCTGCTGCCCCCTCAAAGTTTAAATTAGTGGTACCCAGTCTATGGGTCAAAGAGAGCCACACACACAATTACCATCAGCCCAAAGAGCCACATTTACTTCCATCCTTAGCATGAAGCCTGCACAGCAGGGAGGTTCACAGCTTACCCACTTCTCCATCGGTGACTGTTTCAAGGTGAAAGCCACCTGCCAGCCACAAGCCTCACTGAGCAAGGGCCTTTTCCTGAAACATGTGGTAGGTGCCACATTTTGGAACACTGTTCAGAAGAACCATAAGTGACATGTGAATGTCACAACAATGAGTCTCACTGGTTTAAATGCTCGTCCATGGGAACAAGCTTTCTGAACATAAAAAACCTAGATACTAAGGAGATAGCTTCTAGGCATGCCTTCTTTTTGACATTTATAAATGCACGGAGGGCTTTTTAAAAAAAAAATATGGCAGAACATTTGATATGGAGTCATGTGGGCCCTTCAGCTACAGTTTGAGGTGGTACAGTTGAGACACAAATTTACCCCTTCATCTGCTGTTTATGAACAATAGGCTGATACATCCTGGTTATGACTTCCTTTTCAGCTCTTAGCTTCCTTTACCATTTCCCAACCAACACTGTACTTTCTGTACCATTTTCCTCATCCTGACACCCTGTGATCTTTGTAGTGCTGCTGAGAAAGACAAAATGGCCCTCCAAAACTCTTTCTGGATAAGGCCACTCAAAGTCTTGGCCTGATCTTGACACAGAACTTCTGATGTACTGCACTGCACTGGCTGCCTGTAGCATACTGGATTCGGTTCAAGGTGCTGGTTCTTATCTTTAAAGCCCTATATGGTCAGGGACTTATCTACCTGAGGGACCGCCTTTCCCCACATATACCCCAGCGAGCACTAAGATCGAGGTCCCAAAATTGTTTGGCCCTACCAGGCCCTAAAGAAGCCAGGCTAGCCGTGATGAGGGCCAGGGCCTTTTCTGCGGCGGCCCCTTACTGGTGGAATGAGCTCCTGGAAGACATCAGGGATCTGCAGGATCTTTTACAGTTCTGCAGGGCCTGTAAAACGGAGTTCTTCCGCCAGGCTTTTGGTTAGGGCGCCGCCTCTTAATATCGTGGCCCTGGCCCCAATATTAGTACCAACCTAATAATCAACAGCCTGGCTTGAACTCAGACTACGGTGGCAACTGATCATTCTGGATGCCGAGAGAATGCCACCATCCCTTACTAACACTTATGATTACTAGCACTTATGCTTTTATGCTGTGGTTTTACTTGTAATTTGTGCTTTCAACATATCTTCTTGTTTTTACACACACACACACACACACATACACATTCTGTAAGCCACCCTGAGCCTGCCTGGCAGGGAAGGCAGGATACAAATTAAACAAATATTTTTTTTAAAAAAAGTACTATCTATCTATCTATCTATCTATCTATCTATCTATCTATCTATCTATCTATCTATCATCTATCATCTATCATCTATCATCTATCACACTTTTACCCTGCCCTCCCCGCAAATGGGCTCAGGGCGGCTTACAATATGGCACACAGTGCCAAGTCAAGATAAAACAATTTAAAACAACAACACAGTATAACAGATTTGCAATAAAAATTTGCAGTTAAAGTGCTCGCAGTGATGGTAAACAACAAAAGTCAAGATGACGTCCTGCAAGTTCCCTTAGTGACATGGCATGGCTTTGTTCAGGCCAGACCTCATCTCTGTTGTTAATAGAGATGGTCGGTGGTAAGTGGTGGCGGCTCCTAATAGAAAGCCTGGTGGAAGAACTGCATAAGATCCCACAGGGCCCAGATCTCCTCCGGGAGCTCATTCCACCAGAGAGGAGCTGCCACCGAAAAGGCCCTAGCTTTAGTACCAGCGAGCCTGGCTTCCCTGGAACCCAGGACGGAGAGTCATTGTTGCGATCACAACTGCAACATTTCCCATCCAACACTGTACTTTCTTCTTTTCTTTTTTTTTGTAAAAAATTTTATTTTTCAAAACATTAAAATTAATACTTTTATCTTATACAAATCCTTTTTTCCATATTATATAACATTTTGTTCTATTTGTATAATCTTATTTTTATCTTGTATTGGCGGTTTCCCACCACATCTGAAGCATAACACATTTTCCACTTTATCCAAAATAGTAATACTTATATCTATGTTTACATTTCTGGTAACGGTCATATATCTTAAAAATACTTATATACTAATTCTTACTTTCTATATTCTTATATAATTCTAAAATAAAAAACAACTTCATTATCTAATTATCCTTAGTACATTCATATACTCTAATTCTATTGCTTTATGTTATTATAACCATGTATAAATGTAGTTTTTCATGTCCCAGTATTTTTCAACATATTCCTTCAGATCTTTCCAATCTTCTAAAAAGGTCTCTGAGTACAGATCATTCAACTTTCTAGTCCATTTATCCATTTCAGCCATATATAACAATTTTTTCAACCATTCCCACACCTCTGGTATTTTTTCATTTTTCCAATTTTGTGCATACACCATTCTTGCTGTTGTTATCATATACCATATTATTGTCCTTTTCTTTACATTTATCTCTTCTAGTTTAAGTCCAAGCAATAACATTTCAGGCAACTTCTTAAATGTACATTTCAAATTTTTTTTCCATTTCTGCATGTATTATAGACCAATAAGTCTTTGCTTTATCACAAGTCCACCACATATGATAAAAAGAACCTTCTTTCTTTTTACATTTCCAACATTTGTTAGACATATTCTGATTAATATTTGCAATTTTTTTTGGTGTCATATACCATCTGTACATCATTTTAAAACAATTTTCTTTTAGGTTATAACATGTAGATATACTCATAGCATTTTTCCATAAAAATTCCCAAGTTTCCATTTCAATGTCTTTGTTAAAGTTTATCGCCCATTTTACCATTTGTTCTTTTACCATTTCATCAGCGTTAAACCATTTTAACAAAATTTTATACATTTTAGAGATCATTTTTTCCCCACCTTCCTCCCAAACTTGTTCTATTTCATTATTTTTTTCTCTAAAACCGGATTTTTTATCACTTCTATACATATCATATATTTGTCTATATCTTAACCAACCATAATCAAAGTCCATCTGATGCTGCTCCTTCAATATAAAGTCTTTACCATGTCTTGTTAATAAGTCTCTATACTTCAACCAGTCTTGTCCTTTGTAACGTGATGCTGGATTTAAAACTTCTGCGGGTACAATCCACATAGATATCTCTTCTGGAAAAAAGTTTTTATATCTTGTCCATGTATCCATTAACGTTCTTCTCAAATAATGATGTTTAAACATATTGTCCATTTTTGCTTTACCATAATACAAGTATGCATGCCACCCAAACCTACAGTCATGGCCTTCCAGGGACAATAACTTTCTATCTTGTAACATAGTCCATGTCCCTACCCAAGTCAAACATATT
The DNA here is from genome assembly GCA_029233225.1 of Lepidodactylus listeri. Classification (NCBI taxonomy): domain Eukaryota; kingdom Metazoa; phylum Chordata; class Lepidosauria; order Squamata; family Gekkonidae; genus Lepidodactylus; species Lepidodactylus listeri. Next base: position 30,193,697 of record JARCFY010000009.1, read on the forward strand.
GCATCATGATATAGCCTTAAGTTTGGTAATTGGAACCCACCTCTATCTTTAGCATCACACATTATTTTCATCTTGATTCTTGGTTTTTTCCCTCCCCATACAAACTTAGACAATTCCTTCTGCCAGCATTTGAATGTTTTTACATCTTTTACAATTGGAATAGTTTGAAACAAAAACATTAATCGTGGTAATACATTCATCTTAACCACCGCAATTCTACCCAACAATGACAAATTTAATACATTCCACTTTTTAATATCTTGCATAATTTGCAGCCATAATTTCTCATAGTTATTTTTATAAAGATCAATATTTTTCGTTGTTAGGTTCACACCTAGATATTTTGTCTTTTTCACCACCTCACATTCTATAAGATTTTGTAACTCAGTTTGTTTGTTATTTGACATATTTTTACACATCACTTTCGATTTGTTCTTATTTACATAAAATCCAGCCAAGTCACCAAACTCTTTTACTCTCTGTAACAAATATGGTAGTGTAGTCATAGGGTCTTCCACTATAAACATCACATCATCTGCAAAGGCCCTATATTTGAAAGAAAAACCTTTGATTGTTAAACCTTTAATATCTTTATCTTCTTTCACATTTATTAGTAGAACTTCTAGAATCCAAATAAATAGCAACGGCGAAAGTGGGCATCCTTGTCATGTTCCTTTTTCGACTTTAAAATCGTCTGTCTTTTCAGTGTTAATTATTAACGAGGATTTCTGTTCTTTATAAATTGACTTAATGAGGTTAAGCATATATTCACCAATTTCAAGATGTTCTAGAACCTCAAACATAAAATCCCAATTTAAATTATCAAACGCTTTTTCCACATCTAAAAAGAAAAAACCCACTTCCTTTTCAGGATGTTTATCGTAGTATTCTATAGCATCCACTACTACTCTTAGATTGTCCCTTATTTGGCGATTGGGTAAGAACCCTGCTTGTTCTGTTTGTATAGTTTCTTTGAGGTGTTCTTTTAGTCTGTCAGCTATAATCTTAGCAAAAATCTTATAATCATTATTTAGTAGAGAAATCGGTCTGTAGTTCTTAACATTAGTTAAGTCTTGATTTTCTTTCGGGATAAGTGAGATGGTTGCGTCTTTCCAAGTTTCTGGGACCTCACCAGTGACTCCTATATCATTCATTAATAGCAGTAACGCTGGTGAGATTGACTCCTGTAGCGTTTTATAAAACTTCGCTGTAACTCCATCTGGTCCAGGTGCTTTTCCTAATTTTGAGTCATTTATTGCATTTTTAATCTCTTGTAATGATACTGGATTGTTAAATAGTTCTTTAATTTTCTCTGTTGGTTTTGGTAACTTTAATGTTTACAGGTATTCTTTAATCTTTCTTCTGTCTTTGTTTTCCTTTTTAAACAGTTTTGCATAATATTTAAAAAATTCTCTCATTATTCCTTTGTTGTCTATTATCTCAATGTTATCTCTTATCACTTTAGTGATAAGTTTGTTTTCACGTTTTTTCTTTAATTGCCATGCTAAATATTTTCCGGGTTTATTTGCACCTTCAAATGCCTTTTGTTGGAGGTTTTTTAGGTTCCAGTACGTCTCTTGGTTCAAAATAGCTTTTGCTTGGTCTTGTAACATCCAAATTTCCTTTTGCAATTTCTTTTTCCCTGGTCTACTCTTCAGTTCTTCTTCTTTTGTTTTAATGGCTTGTACGATATTTTCATATTGTTCTCTTTTCTTTTTATTATCTTCTGCATTTAATGATATCAATAGTCCTCTCATCACTGCTTTATATGCATCCCATACGGTTTGAATTTTTACTTCTTTCTGTATATTTGCTTGGAAGTATAGGTCTGTTTCTTCCTGTAATTTTTTAACTATTTCTTGGTTATCTAGTAAGTCCTCATTTATTCTCCATCTCTTTTGTTTTTTTACCTGGCCAGCAGTCCATAAACACGGATTATGATCTGAAATTATTCTGGGTAGAATTTCCACTTTTCTTGTCTTAAACGTTAAATTAGTAGTCATCCAAATCATGTCAATTCTTGAATGCGAGTCATGTCTATTAGAATAAAAGGTAAAATCTTTTCCTTGTGGGTTAGCTTTCCTCCAAATGTCTTCCAGCTTCTCTTGTTTTATCAGTTCAAAAAAGTTTTTTGGAAGCTTCCCTAATGCCTCATCCTTTCTCTTAGAGCGCCTGTCTAATTTGTTATTCACAGTTCCATTAAAGTCCCCCAACATCATGATTTGATCATAATTTACGTTATCCATTTCCACTTGTAATTCTTAAAAAAAATTTCTTTGGCTCCATTTGGGGCGTAAATATTCACAATCAAAGTTTTCTGTCCTTGTAGTGAAATTTCAATAGCTAAATATCTTCCTTCTTTGTCTTTAAATATTACTTTAGGTTCCAAATCTTTTTTGACATATGTTACAACACCATTCTTTTTATTGCTTGCTAAGGAATAAAATTCTTCTCCCAATTTTTTCCTTATTAAATATTTGTGGTCTTGTTTTTTAAGATGAGCTTCTTGTATGCAAATTACACTACATTTTTGTTTCTCCAGCCAATGCCCTACCATTCTACGTTTTTGGGGTGAATTTAGTCCATTTACATTCCATGTAAGTACTTTGTAATCCATCTTGATATATTCTTAAATATCACCGAGGTCATCTTTATTCTCTCCAAGAAATGCATACATTTCTCCTGTGCTTTTAATCACTACTCTGGTGTTGCCATAGTAAAAGCTTAATCCTTGAGGTATTTCCCAGCGGAATCTAATTTTTTTCTCCTTCAATTTATCCGTCAGACGCTTGAATATTTTCCTGTCTTGCAGTATTGCTCTAGGCAGTTCTTTCATTACTATAATTTTCTTTCCATCTATTTCAAAAGGATCAGTAAAACACTTCTTGTAGATTTGTTCTTTTGTCCTTTTCATTGTAAATTGGACAACCACGTCTCTTGGTATATTTTTGTCTCTTGCGTATGTAGAATTGACTCTATAAACAAGATCCATGTGTTCTTTAACAACCTCTTCCTGTTCTTGTAAAAAATCTGCTAATGCTTCTTGCATCCTTATAAAAATGTCTTCACTCATTTTTTCCTCAATCCCTCTAAATCTCAAATGGTTTTGCATATCTTTATAATGCATCATCTTTTCCATCCTGTCATTGTCTCTCATTGTCTTTTGAGTACTTTCTTCCAGTTCTTTTACTTTAGTTTCAATTTCTTGTGTTCTTGTGGTTAATTTTTGAAATTCTGCTTTTAAGTCTATAAAGTTTTTGTCTGCTTGTGCAGCTATGCCATTCATTTTAACATTTACCTCTCCTATAGCGTCTAACATTTTTTTTCCATTGCTTCCATAACAGCTAGTAGTTCTTTTTCTTTTTTTGCTGCCATTGTAGGAGAGGACCATGTAGCTGCTCTCGATCTTAGTCCGCGGTCCGTCTTGTCTCTTTAAAAAAGATCGATTTTATTTTATTTTCCAAATCAAACACCAATTAATGTGATCACACAGGCTAGTCTTGCCAAGTCAAATTTCGTCGGTTTCAGCCTTCTAAGTTATATAGTTTATGAGATATTACTGTTTAAAAATTTTATAAATCCAAAATGGCGGGCGCAACTTCTCTATGGTTTGTGTCAAAGGTTATAGTCTTTTTACCTTGCTTCTGGCTTGCCATAGTTTCCTTTTGTCCCTTCCTCTTGCTTACTTGTCTGCTCTCCGCACATCACTTCCTGTTGTAATCCTTTTGGTCCGGCAGTTTTTACAGTCCCCTTTTCTCCAAAATACCTCTGATGAGCTTGATTGTGTAGAAGAGCCCCTAACAGGGATTTGTTTACTTAGCAGATTTAGTCTTTTTTTTCTTTTTTTTTTAAACCAAACTAACATTCCAATGCCTTACAATGAAACAACAAACACCCTTAAAAAAAATAACCTGGTGGTTTCCAGGACAGCAGACAAGGACATTTTACACTTTGTGGCTTTATGTGTATCACTTAGCACAGGAGACAATACTTCTTGAACAAAGCACTAACTTCCAAGTGAAAAACATACACACCATGAAGCAGAATGTTAAGCGACAGGAAATGCAATGAGATGCAAAGTTCAATATTTCATATTTTCAGTGATTGTGTGACAACATGTTGAGGCCCCCAGGTCTCCAGGGTTTTCCATGGAATGTGCTTCTCCATTGAATCCTTAGTGCTTCTTTTTCTATTCTTCTCTTTGGGAATTTAGGAGAGTTTTTATAGGATGCCCCTCATGTCTAAAAGCTTTCATGTAGTATGATGACCTCCTGGAAGCAGCTCAACAACATCTGCATTTTACACAGTGTTTGTTAGCATTGCCTATCTCACACCTTAAGAGGATTGTAGACACAGGAGTGACATGTGACAAGAATCCCATTCTTTAAAAATAAGAATATTTTTTCTTAGCTGCTTAATCAAAGATTGTGGTTGGACTACAGCTTGGAAGCAGCCACCTTGGAACCCCGTCCCTTAATCCCAGATGCACAGATTTGTAGTTACCCAGTTGGCTGTACTGGTTAGGAGCAGCGGACTCTAATCTGGGAGAACTGGGTTTAATTCCCCACTCCTCCACATGCAGCCAGCTGGGTTACCTTGTCAGTCATAGTTCTCTCAGAGCTGTTCTCTCAAGGGCAGTTCTCAAGAGCACTCTCTCAGCCCCACCTATCTCACAAGGTGTCTGTTCTGGGAAGCCACTCTGAGAGTCCAAGTGAAGGGCAGGGTATAAATCCAATGTCCTCCTCCTCCTTTATATTCTGTGCATCATGTGAAGCATGACCATCTATGTCAGGGGTCAGCAACCCCATGGGTCTACAGCCAAATGTGGCTCAGCATGGAACCACACATGCCTCTTCTTACGACGTAAACCAAACTTTTATATTAAGGTAAAGTAGAGACATCACCCCACCAACAAAACTTCATATTGTCAAAGCAATGGTATTCCCAGTAGTAATGTATGGCTGCAAGAGTTGGGCTATAAGGAAGGCCGAACGTCAAAGAATAGAAGCTTTCGAATTATGGTGCTGGAGAAGACTTGAGAGCCCCTTGGACTGCAAGGAGACCAAATCAGTCAATCCTAAAAGAAATCAACCCTGGCTGTTCCCTGGAAGGCCAGATCCTGAAGCTGATGCACAAATACTTTGGCCACCAAATGAGAAGGGAGCGCTCACTGGAGAAGACCCTAATGCTGGGAAAGACTGAAGGTCAAAGAAGAAGGGGATGGCAAAGGATGAGATGGTTAGACAGTGTTAGCGATGCAACGAACACGAAATTGAGCAAATTCCAGAGGACAACAGAAGACAGGAGGGCCTGGCGTGATGTGGTCCACGGGGTCACACAGAGTCGGATTCAGCTGTGTGACTGAACAACAACCATATTCGAGGGATGAGTGGGATGCTAGAATGACCAGTATGCAAAAGCAACAGCAGGCAAAGATTTTTTTTATTGGACTAAAGGGCTTTGTAGAGATGCTTTACAGAAAGAGAAATGACAGAGACGAACAGTTGCCAGTAACGCAAGTGCAAACCATGTACAGATTTATGCCTGTGCCCTAAAGCTATTGTGCTCCTGTGCATATTTCCTACTTATTGTGAGATCTCATGTGTGCCACTTAGAGCTCATAAATACTAGCGTTTGGGCCACAGAAACTTTATATTAATCAACCAGTCAATTATCAGTAATGTTGCACTGTATATTTTCATTTATGCAAATAGACTCTCTTATACTGGATATTTGTGATAACTTGATCTAAATGTTGATAATAGTTTGGCTCTTTGGCTGTAAAAGGTTGCAGACCCCCGTTCTATACCATCACTCCACATATTATGCCTGAGTACCTGAATTCAAGCATTTCAAACAGGTTCCTGAGTTTGAGCCTGATTCATATTTATTTCTGTTGGTACCCAAGAAACTTACGCTTGCCAGTAGATGTGGCTAGCCTCCTAATTACTCTACCATATTAATTATAACCAACATCAAGCATCAGCTGTCTGCTTCTAGCAAAAGGCTCTAAACCTACTCAGCAGAGCTGAACCAATGATACTTAACAAAAATCAGGCTTCAAGCCTAGAGTTTTTTTTTACTTCTGATCCAGTCCACCCTTAATAATATCAGGCTGCCCAGCCCTTCTGTAACATCACAGCAGCTAAACCAACAGAGAAGACTTGACCCCTCTGCCTGCATCCGTCACTGGGAGATGTGAATGTGCAAGTTCTCTATAGATGGAAAAAATAAGTGCCATAACTTAGCAATTAACAAGGTTGCTTACTCAAAGAGCTTTCAAAATCTGAATTCGGCAGATGCCTTTAGGTGAAATGAAATACCTTCAGAACAGTTTGGGTGCGCTTGTGCCTGGTAAGGGGGCCTTGAGATTTGTACTGACGCAAAGACTGCTGCTAGTGTTACTTTTGCATCAGAAGACTGCAATCCTAAATACGCATATCTGGAAATTCCCCTGAAATCAATGGGGATTATATCCAGGTAAAATGTGTTTAAGCATGAAGAACACCAGCATAATCATGATCTACTTGGAGGTAATGTCTATAGGGCTATAGGTTTGAAACAATCAATACTGTGCACATTATGGTTTTAAGCTGGTCATGCTGAATGCAGCATGGATGAAACTATCCACTGCTTATAGAAGAAAATATAAACATTCATAAAGGGCGCTCCTGCGTATCACAAATGGGGACAACTGGCCAGATTTCTCAGTAGCTTTTTGAGTAGTCTCCATATCACAAACAGTTTTAACCAAATGCTTGCAATTCCCAGAAGCTTAGCTGGTCTAAAAAGCTCTTTCTTCCACTTCTTTTTATTTGGTTGCCAACCACCAGGTGGTAGCTGGAGATATTAAAACTGATCTCCAGGTGAGAGTGATCAGTTCCCCTGGAGAAAATGGCCACTTTGGAAGGTAGACTCTAAGGCATTATACCCCACTGAAACCCCTCCCTTCCCCAAACCACACCCTCCTCAGGCTTCACCCCCCAAATCTCCAGATGTTTCCCAATCTGGAGTTAGCAACCCTATCTTTTAAAAGCCTATACCCCTTCTGTATGTATGTATGCATTTATTTATTGATTTGTATTTCTGTAGGGGTCCTTTCGTAAAAAAAGAGGTGCAGGAGCTCATTAGCATAACTTATTTGCATATGCCACACCCCCTGACGTCACCGGAAGTGATGACGTCATCGGGAGTGTGTCAGAAGGCAAGAAGGGAGGGAGGGGGAAGGAAGGAAAGGAACAGGAAGGAAAGGAACAGGAAGGAAGGTAGGTAGGTGGGGGAGAGAGAGAGAAGAAAGAAAGGAAGGAGGGAGGAAGGGGGGAAGGAAGAAAGAAAGAAAGAAAGAAAGGAACAGTAAGGTAGGTAGGTAGGTGGGGAGAGAGAGAGAAGGAAGGAAGGAAGGGGGGAGAGAGGGAGGAAGGAAGGAAGGGAGAGGGGAAGGACGGGGAAAGGAAGGAACAGGAAGGTAGGTAGGTAGGAACAGGTAGGTAGGTGGGGAGAGAGAGAGAAGAAAGGAAGGGAGAGGGGAAGGAACAGGTAGGTAGGTAGGTGGGGGAGAGAGAGAGAAGAAAGGAAGGAAGGGAGAGGGGAAGGAACAGGTAGGTAGGTAGGTGGGGAGAGAAAGTGAGAAGAAAGGAAGGAAGGAAGGGGAAAAGGAAGGAAGAGGAAGGTAAGTAGGTAGGTGGGGGGAAAGAAAGAGAGAAGGAAGGAAGGGAGGAAGTATTGAGGGGGGGAGGAAAAGGGCTTCCCGGGGCCAGCGGCGCTCTGCCGCGGCCCCAGGGGGAGGGGGGAGGAAAGGGCCTTCTTCTGCCCAGGCCGGCGGAGCGCCGCCGGCCCGGGAACTCTGACGGGGGGGGCGAGGGAAGGGGCTTCTCGGGGCCAGCGGCGCTCTGCCGCGGCCCCAGGGGGAGGGGGGAGGAAAGGGCCTTCTTCTGCCCGGGCCGGCGGAGCGCCGCTGGCCCGGGAACTCTGACGGGGGGGGCGAGGGAAGGGGCTTCTCGGGGCCAGCGGCGCTCTGCCGCAGCCCCAGGGGGAGGGGAGAGGAAAGGGCCTTCTTCTGCCCGGGCCGGCGGAGCGCCGCCAGCCTGGGAACTCTGACGGGGGGGGCGAGGGAAGGGGCTTCTCGGGGCCAGCGGCGCTCTGCCGCGGCCCCAGGGGGAGGGGGGAGGAAAGGGCCTTCTTCTGCCCGGGCCGGCGGAGCGCCGCCGGCCCGGGAACACTGATGGGGAGGGGGGCGAGGGAAGGGGCCGGCGGCGGCAGAGCGGCCTGCCGCAGCCTGGGAAGAGCGAGCGGGGGGGCGGGGCTTTCTTAAGTGCCCGCCCCCCCGCCTCCTCTCTCCCGGAGCGGTGCTCCGGCGCGCCCCGGCCCCAACGGAGCCCTGTATTTCTGTCCTGCCTTCCCTTTCAAGCAGACTCAGGGTGGGTAACAACAGAATAAAACAGTTAAAACATCACAGTATACTTACAATTAAAACCAATAACCCGCAATAACATAATCCACAAGATGGCATTTACAATTCAACAAGAAATTCTACATGAATCCTGCATGTGTGCCCAAGATGGACCAGAATGTCGGGCAAGTATACATAACCGCCATAAATAGCACAGCTGAATTAGTGGAAGCCCTGAAAAATAAATGGGGCAAGGTGGAGCAGGGGAGGCTGATGCAATTTGGACACCCACTGCCTCCAAAAAAGACCTGTAGCCTTTTGGGCAATTATTACCTAGCATGTTAGTGTGTGTTGATTTTCCTAAATGCCCATTGTTACCTCTTGGGAGGATCCCCCCTTCTTTGCATTCACTCTTTTGAGTTTTTACCTCGGGGTGTTCAACTTTGCCAAGCCATCACAAGCTTCCATCACTTGCTTTTAACAATAGTATTAACAATATAATACTCTTAAAAGAGTGGTGGGGCATTTGGAAAGACTGTGTTAAGCAAGGAGGTCTGTGTGTCGATTTCTTGCTGACTGAAGATATCCCTGTTTGCAGATACATTTACCAATGGAGGGTGAAAGGAAGTGATAGAGCACCGGTACTGCATGCAGAAGAAGGTCCTAGGTTCAATCCCCAGTGTTTCCCGTTCAAAGAATCAGACAGCAGGGGATGCAAAAGTGTGAAAGACCTCTGTCTAAAATTCTGAAGAGCTGCTGCAAGCCAGAGCAGACAATTCTGACCCAGTCTAAGGTGAGGCAGCAGAACACAGAACTGGACATTCAGGATGAGATCTGACTACCCTGGTTTTTTCTTGTTTGTTTTAAGCTGCTTCAGGCCTGGGACTAGGGTTACCAGAAATCTGCAGGGGAAAAATGCCCTGTCCCTTTAATGAAAGCTCAATGAGATGTTATTCACCAGGTGATTCTATTGTTGTTCAGTCGCACAGTCGAGTCCGACTCTTCACCAGTTTGGTGTAGTGCCAGTTTGGTGTAGTGGTTAAGTGCGCGGACTCTAATCTGGGAGAACTGGGTTTGATTCCCCACTCCTCCACTTGCACCTGGCTGGATGACCTTGGGCAACCCATAGCTCTGTACCAGCTGTTCGCTCAAGGACAGTTTGGGAATGAGCTCTCTCAGCCCCACCTACCTCACAGGGTGTCTGTTGTGGGGAGGGGAAGGGAAAAGGAGTTTGTAAGCCGCTTTGTTTGTTGCATCTATTCTATTACCGCCACGCTATGAAAAGCTTCCACTGCCCATTTCTACACATTAAGTCTCTGTGAAAGGGATAGGCCCTTTTCCTACTCCAGGTTGTTGACACCCAGCTCCAGAGTTATGGGCTGTCTTGCTTAAGGCTTTGACATAAATATTTAAAAACTTGGGAGATAATACTGAACCTTGTGGAGCCCCCAGGAGGATACCAGTACTCCAGGCTCAACATCTGCTGTCACACCATCACTAGATCTGTTTGGACAGGGAAGACTCAAACCACTTCAAAACAATTCCTTTAAAACCTACTCCTATGTCCAGATGCTTCATCAGTATCAGTTGATCAAGTGGACCAAAGAATGACCAGGAGGCACCAACAAAGAGGTGCTCCCATCTGCATACATAGATCCATCTGCAAACATAGTTGATCAACCAGAATGGTTTTTTTGGAATGACTTATGGCAGACTCCTGGGGCTTTCCAAGGCGATAGACATTCAGAGGTGGTTTGCCATTGCCTGCCTCTGTGCAGCAACCCTGGACTTCCTTGGTGTTCTCTCATCCATATACTAATGAGGGTCAATTCTACTTAGTTTCTGAGATCTGTGAGACTGGGCCATCCTGGACTATCCAGGTCAGGTCAATCAGAGCTACCAAGGCCATAACTATTCCGAAGGCAGATTGAAACGAATCAAAGGCAGAATTGTACTGTGTGACTACAGGGTCTTCTCAGAGGTGGCACCCAATCTATGGAATGTCCTTCTTAGGTAAATATGTCAAGTAATTACATTGTTGATTTTAGGTACCTGGTTCATACCTTATCATTGAACCTGGCCTTTAGCAACAGGTCTTTTAGATAACTTATAATTTGGTTTTGGATGCTATACTGTTCTTTTAGCTATACTGCTGTGCTTTTGTTTTGCTTTATTTTCATTTTAAAATTCTTCACTTGACTGTAAACCACCATGGATACCAGTTCTGATGGAAAGGCCCGGGATATAAATGTTTAATGGAAATAACTACAGAGGGCTGATGAATGCAGATGGCTTTCTGTTCTGGGTGTGTTACGTGCCTTGATTTCCTGGGTTAGAAATCTAATATAGCTATAATGAGGGGGAGGGATGGCGCATCAGACCTGAGGAGGCTTCAGATATATCACCGTGAGTTTGCAGGCTGATTATCATGATGAATGGATCTATCACAATGGTTTTGCCTAAAGTAACTCCAGATGGCAATCACGGCTTAGACACAAAAGAGCGGTAATGTTCTTGTATAGCTGTAGATGTTTCCTAACTACGAGCTTCTACTTACAGAGATTGGGGGGTCTGGGATGAATGTCTGGCAGGCTGTGTGTGAGAAACAGAATTTTTTTATAGTTGGAACAGACATAGAGAGGTAGGCAGCGAATCTCTGAGCTGGCTGATGGTGAGACACTCTGGAGGACTTGCACCCATCCAGTGAGGAAGGTCACTGGATGATGTCATGATGACAGTCAACCTAACCTACCTCACAGGGCTGTTGTGAGGATAATATGAGAGAGAGGAGGACCATATATTGTACCCTTAGAGAAAGGGTGAGAAAGCAAACTGTAGCTGAGGTGAATGATCTCTCTCTGAGGCAATGTCTCTTTCTGGGGCTGCCTTGGAAGCCCACCTGTCTCTAGTTGGTTGCTTGTAATTTTTAAGCATCAACGAATCAATCAATTAAATCCATTCATACCTCACCTTTCTCCCTAGTGGAGACCCAAACTGACTTACATTATTTTCCTCACCTCCACTTTATCCTCACAACAGCCCTGTCAAGTATAATAGGCTGAGAATGTGTGACTGGTCCAGGGTCACCCAGTGAGCTTCTGTGGCATGAGTGAGGATTTGAACCTGGATCTTCCAGATGCTAGTCTGACACTGTTAATCACCAGGGCTCATTTTGTAGCAGGAGTTCCTTTGCATATTAGGCCACACACCCCTAACCTAACGTAGCCAATCCTCCAAGAGCTTACAGAGCTCGTCTTACAGGGGCTACTGTAAGCTCTTGGAGGATTGGCTGCATCAGTGGGTGTGGCCTAATATGCAAAGGAGCTCCTGCTACGAAATGAGCCCTGTTAACTACTACACCATGCGAGCTGTCACACCAGTGAGAGTCTAAACCATGAGAAACATACCACCTGCGGATGTCTACTCTGTGCCTTTCATGAAAGGTTCTGCTGGAATGAATGTTGTTAGTCCTGAAGGTGCCACTGGAACTCTGCTTAATTTGCCACAGCAGTGGACTAACACAGCTGACCCTCTGAAATGTGGCTGGTAGCGCCGTTCCTAAAATGGCTCAGGGAAGTGAGAAGCAGGCAAGAACAGTATTATCATTCAAGCTGCCTGCCTCTCTCACGCTAGCCCTGCATAATACTCCCATTCTGTGTAGAAGTTGCAGCACAAGGCAAAATCTCAGTTGACGTCAGCTTTCCAAGCGGATGCCTGGAGACTGTCCACTGTTTTGCTTTGTAAAAAATGCAGCTCTCCTCTCTTTTTTTCTCTCCAGTATGCACAGCTGTACCCTACCTCATTGTAAACAGCCATCTAATAATCTGGCTCTGCCAGGTGAGGAAAAAGATATTGTAGTAAGTGCTGTGCTAGATTTGTCCGATCTTAAAGTTGCTCTTGTTATATCGCTGGTTACTGAAAATAACCTATGAAAGGAAAGACAATTTATCTCTGCAGTCACCTTAACTGAAAGTTTACAACAGGTTTAAAATCTCTCACACACCCTGGACAAAATGTGAAGACAAAGTGAAAACCTGGGTTTTGAGTTCTATCTAGGGGCACTGCTGAGTTTGCTAGTGGACGCCGCTGTTGGCACAGCTACTGAGATCTGGTCCTATCCAGTTGATGTTTGTTCCAAGTTTATGTGCCTGATGCTCAATTGTGCTTTTTTAGGTGCAGAAGGGAAGGGATAGGCATCCCATTTTAATCCTGCTAGAGTCCATGTTTATTAACCTGTAAAACTCTGCATCTATCGACTACTCGTGCTGCATGCATAATGGTTATGAAATGAGGCACAAAGATACACCAAGTTAGCAGGAAGCTGGAGTTTCACAGCCGTACAGAAACTGATCAACTCACCTGACACTCATGAAGGAAAAGTTCGGGCGACAGCAAAATGAAAATCAGCATCCAACTCTGTTTCCACACAAGTGCAAACCTCTGCACTGGCATTCTTAAATAATCAAAGTTTGTAAAACTTTCTGCACAACTTTTTGCCTCCCTAGAAGTAGTTCCGAATTTAGTGTTCTGTCACCCCGCGTTTTCTGAATCCACTTTTTCCGCAATCCCCCCCCTTCAGATCTGAACTTGCAGTTTTCCAGTAAGGAATTCCTGATTTCAAATTTTGTTTCCCACCGACCTTTTGTGTTGGCAGTCTCATGTGTTCACCCCCTCCGACCCCCCTCAGGTTGTCCCCTGAGCAATCCGCTATTTTTAAAAAAGCATAATGTTTTTTTTTAAAAAATTATTTTTTATTCAGTTTTTAACAATAAGCTTTACAGATTATAAGTACAATAATTCATATTTTTAGAAGCCATAATCGTTTAACCATACCTAAAGTTTGGACCATACAGTACTATTCTCCTTTTTTGCATCTGCATTCAAAAGAAAATTTAATTTACTCGACTCAGCCCAATCTAATAGTTTACCAACTATGTTTTCTTTCCCCAGCATTAAAGATGATTTCCAACATTTTGCTCGGGCTATCCGTGCTGCTGTCAAAATGTAAGCCAGCATTTTCTGATCATAACCAGATAGACCATCCGGAAAAATATTTAACAAAAAGATCTCTGGTGCTAGTGGAATATCCATGCCCATAATCTCCGTTATCAGATCTTTCACCATTAGCCAGAATTTTTTAGTCTCTTTACAGGTCCACCACATGTGATAATATGTGCCAACAGACGCGCCACAGACCCAGCATTTATTAGATAGACTACTATAACATTTCTGTAGCCTATCAGATGACCAATGCCAACGGTAAAAAAGTTTATATATATTTTCCTTATAGTTAATTGCTCCCAAAAATTTAACTGATTTCCATATTTTAAACCATTTTTCTGTCTCAATTGTGTAACCAAAGTCTTGCATCCACTTCACCATCGAGGGTTTGATCTTTTCATCTAACATTTCATTCTTAAGGAGTAATTTATATATTTTATTAAGTTTACCTTTATCCATCCAGATTAAATCTAGCTCATTCGGGGAATCACTGAAACCTATTATACTATCCAAATTATATCTCGTAAGTAGTTGGTTGTTTTGCCACCAAGATAACTGTAAATCTGTTTCGCTTTTTAACTGCTCACTGTTCTTCAACTTTCCCTTTTTATCTAACAGTCTATCGTAGTTCCCCTTATTTTTAAGGTTGGCCAAAGAGGGTTTAATAAAGGCCTCCAATGGGGAGACCCATCTAGGAATTTTTGAATATAGTTTTTCTCTAATACTTAGCCATGTTTTTAATAGGGCAGCTCTTAAAATATGGTTATTAAAGTTTGAGTGAATCTTGTGCTTATTATACCATACATAGGCATGCCATCCCATGTATAGATCATGCCCTTCGAGCGCTAGGACTCTGTCATTCTCTAGCATAACCCAGTCTTTTACCCAAACCAAGGCAGCGGCTTTACCATAGATTTCCCAGTTAGGCACAGCGAAAAAGCATAATGTTGATTGCATTACGACACATTTCCCCCCCATTATAATATAGCAACATTATAACTTTGGAACAAAATGGGCAGCAAGGTTTCATGCAGCCTTCTCCATGCAACCACCTGTCCATGAAGTTCCTTTCCTTTCCTTTTTTTTGAGAGGGTGGGTGAGTAGGTTTTTTTTTTTTTTGATAAATAAACTTTATTGATATTTATATAACATACAGCATAGGTGGTTGTTTACATAGCTGTTACCATGTTCAAAAATAGTTGACATCTAAAATAAAGCATTTAACAGTTTACCAATAAACAGTTTCCTATTCCTATTTCTATTTTCTTATACTAACTTTTGGTTATTCCAATATATCTAGTAGTTGTATTTCTAGTATTTTTAACATTGAATTTGGTTGTTCACAATTGAGTGTTGTATAGTGCGCAAGTGTTTCTTGTAAGGAGTAAAGATTTAGTGTATTACATTAGTATTAGATCTTTACAAAATTTGTTTTGTGGCAGTATTTCGTGTTTGACAGCATAGCCATAGTTTGTAGTTTTCGGGTAAATTTCTGTTTGATGTAGTCGGTATGTTATTTTTTCCATTAGAAACTGATCCCATACTTTTTTCATCCAGAGGTTTCTTTCAATCTTTTGTGTGCTTCTCTTGTTTCTTCAGTCTCCCCACCTTTCTCCTCCCCTACAGCTTCCAGCGTGTTTTCTTTTTTTTACAATGTTATGATGTCACAATGTTCACTACACATGTGCCCCCCCCCCCCAAAAGTGTTTCCATCACTGACAAAGTGCATGATGACATGGACGCACAACCCCTTTCCAAAGGAAGTGCGGAACAAATGGGGAGGGCCAGATGCAAATTCAAGAAAAAATCCCCCCCAAATAAATGCTCTTTTGCAGAAGGGGTGCGGTAAAGTCGGAGCAGCAGCTGGGGATGCAACTTGCCAAGAAACAGCGGCAACACTGAGGTGAGGAAAAGGTCCACGACTAAACAAGGTACAGTACAGCATCCTCTGGCTGTTCTGCCATTCAATGTCTAGCTGAAATGCTAACTATAGAATATTCATTACTCTACTTCCTTTGGATCAGTCCGTTTTACAGGGTGTTTGGGGGGTCTGAGTATCTATAGGAGCAGGAAATCAAGCACTTTCTTTCTTTCTTAAGTTGTCACCTGGCTACAGTGTCATAGAGACCACTGCTGTTTGGTATGTGAGATGGTAAGCATCGTCAGTGGACATGGCCATGCAAACAAGTTCTGTCTTTCTGGTATTATTTCTGAGGCCTTTGGTTGCCAGGTTGCCGCTCATGCGTTTAATGAATTAAACCTGGAGTAATTGCCAAGCAGGGTGACCATGCAGCCTGATCATGCAGAACATTGCCCGGGTTTGTTGGGGTGGAATATTCTGAGAATTGACACCTTGGGAACCATCTTCTGCATTTAAAAAAAATGCCTGCCCTAATCTATGAGGTGGTGAAAAGGGGCTTTGGGGACTGAAGTCATTTTCACACTGGTGGATATGTGAAGCAGCAGCTCCCACCCCCACCCCCATTTCCACACAGCACTGTGCTGCATCTGTGTACCTTCCCCCTTCCCCTACCCCCAGATTCTCTGCAGTCTTTTCTAAACCTGCTTTACTATCAGGCCTCATTTCATAGCAGGAGTTCCTATGCATATTAGGCCACACACCCCTGATGTAGCCAATCCTCCAAGAGCTTACAGTAGCCCCTGTAAGAAGAGCTCTGTAAGCTCTTGGAGGATTGGCTACGTTAGGGGGTCTGACCTAATATGCAAAGGAGCTCCTGCTACGAAATGAGCCCTGTTTACTATGATGTTTTTTTGGGAAATCACATTAGAGCCAAGGTGGATGCTGTGTGGATGAGAAAGTGCAGCTCTTTCCAGGTCTTGCTCTCATATGCACCATTTGCCCCCCTTTGTCCCCTGCACCCCCTTGTCCCCCACCCCTATACCTCACTAGGGAGGGGGATTTTTTTTGGGGGGGGAATGAGTCTTAATCTAGGGCTGCCAACCTCCAGGTAGGGACTGGAGATCTCCTGCTATTACAATTGATCTCCAGACTACAGAGATCAGTTCCCTCAGAGACAATAGCTGCTTTGGAGGATGGACTCTATGGCATTATACACTGCTTAAGTCCCTTGCCTCCCCAAACCCCACCCTCCTAGGGCTCCACACACACACACCCCACCTGAACTCCAGGTATTTCCCAACCCAGAGCTGGCAACCCTAGTCTTAATCAGTAATTGACGATCCCTATAGTATTAAATCATTATCATGATATAGCAATTACCAATTTTTTTAAAAAAAGATGGGGCTGCCAGCTTCCCAGGCTGGGGAAGCCCACTGCATGAAAGCTGATGATGCTACACTTAGTTGGCAGCCATGGTCTATGAGAGCAAGAAAGCCACAGATCACTGTCACATTGCCTCTAGGACTGCCAGCCTCCTACTGAGCCTTGGCATTCTCCCAGAATTGCAACTGATCTCCAGACTCCAAGATCAGTTCCCCTGGAGGAAATGGTAGCTTCAGAGGATGGATTCTGTGGCTTCACAACCCCCGCAGAGTTCCTTCCCCTGCCGAAACATTGCTCTTCCAAGGCACTGCCTCCAAATCTCCAGGAATGTCTGAAGCCATAGCTGTCAAATGTCACTGTGACAAGTGCTGCCTCAAGGAGCCCGTGGAAGGCATCGCCTCAGGGCCGAGTCCATCGTCACTTCAGTAGTGTGGGAATGAGGGTAACAAATTCTCACAACATTCCTGACGTGGTTCTTTTCCACACCAGGATCTCCTGACTCCCAGTTAAGCACAAACGTGGTTGAAGGTACAACATATTTCGGGCTATCAGTGTTTGCTGGCCTGTCTGTGAAGCAGAATGGGCAGTAGTTTCTCCACAGGAAACAACAGAGTGGGCAAAACAAAGGCAAGGGCCAATCAGTAGGTCAGGTGGGGGATGGGCGGGCCATCACTTCTGTCTTGCTTTTTACCAACTTCCTAAACCAAAGCCAGACTATATGGCAGATTCTGTATTTCCAATTCGCACAGGATGGGCAGACAAGAGAAAAGTTCATTTTATAATGAGGGGAAAGTAAACTGGGGATGTTCATATCATAACCAACTTTATACAAATGTAAGGCATTGAGGCGCTGACTTGGGATGCCCAGGCTACCCCAGTATCATCATATCTTGGAAGCTAAGCAGGGTTAGCCTTGGTTAATATTTGGATGGGGGACCACCAAGGAAGACCAGAGTTGCTACACAAACAATGGCAAATTACCTCTGAACATCTCATGCCTTGAAAATCCTACAGACTCACCATGTCAGTTATGCTTTTTGGTGCTTTCTACCACCACCAAGCTATTGAGAGATATGGAGATAACAGTTCTCACCAGTCTTCCCTCTAAGCTGAGTTAGTGTGAGCTAGCTCACAGTTTTTTAGCCTCTGGCTCACACATTTTTGCCTTAGCTCAGGAACGATGGCTCCAGAGCAAACTAATTTATGCAGCAGCCAAATCACTCGCTCACAAGTTTAATGCCAGTGGCTCACAAAGCAGAATTTTTGCTCACAAGACTCCACAGCTTAGAGGGAGCATTGGTTCTCACTAGAACATATATTGTGTCAGGAGAGAGTGCCAGTAACTGCTAGACTACTCTGGACTCTCACAGCTGTCACTTTTCCCACAGGTCTCCTAAATTTATAGATTATACAAGAGCCTTTTGAAACTACATGTCACACTAGGCCACCACACTGAACAGCCCACTCCCACCTGAACTCAAAACCAAGCCAAACCGAGAAACGAGCAGACAACCCAGCCTCCCAGATATGAAGAATGTTTAGTTCCTCTGTACCTGGGAGATGGGACCAGTAGCAGCAGAAGGGGCAAGTTGGAACTGATTCAGGAAGGCAGGTGTTTGGTGGTATCTTGGCTGACCTGCTTCTCCCTCCTGGCTCTCACAAACAGGTCACTGCACAATGCGACGTTTTTAAATACTCCCCCCCTCAATTTATTTGCTGTGGGGAGGGGGGGGGGAGTATGCACACCCACAGCACTGAAATAAAGGCAAAATTGTGTTTGTTTCAAAGGAATCTTGGAAAAGGGGGGGGGGAATAGTAGAGTTCAAAGGGAAGGAATAAGGGAAATTAGGCATACATAAAATAAATCCATTCAGAGCATTAACAGCATATTCTGCTGGATCAGATCAGTGGCCCATCTAGACCAGCATCTTGTTTCACACAGTTGCACAGAGGCCACCCCTCCCCCCATGATTTTGGTCTGCAGTCTGTTTTAGGGATAGTTTTATTTCCCTGGGCTTGTTTTAGTGCTGTTTTCATTGTAAGCTGCCTCGAGCAGGACTCTATAGTAGGGACATTAGAAATCTCCTAAATAAATAAATAAGGCATCTCAGATAGTAGCCATTGATTGACCTCTCCTCCATGAAGCTAATTCCATTTTAAAGGGATCTATGCTAGTTGCAGTGAATTCTACCATTTAAACACTTGTTGAGTAAAGAAGTACTTTCTTTTCTCCATCCTCAAATTATTGCCTATCTAGCAGTATGGGTGGGAGCAGTTCTTCCTGTATCCTATCTCCACCCCATGCATAATTTTTAAAACCTCTATCATGTCCCCCACCTTCTTGTCTTTTTTTTTTCTAAACAAGAAAGCCCCTCCTCAGATGAAAGGTGCTCCATCCTCTTGGTTGTATTATGTACATGCACAGCAAAGTAGTTCAAAGATGAAGGAACAGGGAGTTGGCATAACTTTGCCAAGGCTCACCAACTCCAGGACCTATGTTTATCATGTCCATAACCCTGGACTGTGTGAGGTAGGAACACATGAATGTGGCTATAAGATGGTGTGGGTACAAGTCCATTATGATAAGCAGAGAAAGTCACATCAAAGATCAGTCAAAGAGAAAGTGGTGATTCTAGAGAGTTTTGGATCCCAGCATTTTTTTGTATAAAAATAGAGCACTGAGGAGCATTGACTCCAGGAATATAGCCTGTAAATGCACCCTTCAATGGAACAAATCTGACATTTTGTAGATCCAAGGCATCTGGATGTGTATGTTATTCTTGTTTTCAGGTCTATCCATTGTTCAGTAAATGGTCTCCTTAGTCTGACCTCTACTGCTAGTTTCTGGCTAAGACTTATGGACATGTTGACAAGTTGCCCTTCAGTACAGTAATGTGGATCAATGATTTTTATACCATACATCCCTTCCCCCAATCTCTCTACATATGGACACAGATGTTAACGAAAGGAAAAAAACATACTGGGATTTTTTGAAACAATTTAGGAAAGGTAGGGGGATGTGAGAAACTCAAATGAAAGGAAGAGAGCTTTCTTTTGAAAAAGACACCAAGGCCTACAGCAGCAAATTCAAAATGGCCGTTTGTTTTCTTATTGAGACATAAAGAGAATAGGTGAGCAGAGGCAAGATGGGGATAGTTTAGAAATGGCACCTTTTCTGCTGTACACGTGCAGGAGACTGAGGTAAGAATAAGACAGTACAATGCTGAGACGGCAGAATGGACTTTACCACTTCAGACTGCCGGCAGGGGAATTTGCTTTTGAAGGTTTTCCCACAGACAAAAAAGCAAGCAAAAACCTCTCTGCTCTTAATTAGACTACAAGTACGGCAGGGAGAAAAGTTTTGTCCCAACTATTTGCCTGCTGTGCTGCTTTTCTTTTGGCAGACTGCTTATAAACTACTCAAAATTGGCATCACCAGTGGTGGACTGGCCATTTTATCTACAAGGAAAGTTCCTGGTGGACCACTGCCAGGAGCAAGCAAAGCCAAAGTCCAGAACCTCTGTTAGTACCACTCAGCTCAAGTGGAGGGTTGCCAGCCATGCACCATAGCTGGGAAATTTGGGGGGGGGGGGTGCATGTGCCTAGAGAGGGTGGAGTTTCAGGTGATGCGACATCTGTGATGCTGTAGTAATCTCTCCAAACTCTATGATAAGGACTATAGAGATCAGAGAGATTCGTGGAATGTCACCTGGAAGTGATATCACATTCTCCATAGTCTTTACCATAGAGACTGAGGAAATTCCTAAACTGTCACTATTGGGAACCAATGCCAGGGCCTGACTTGACCCTGCCCTGGCTGCCCAAGCTGAGGACAGTGGGGGACCTGATTGGCTGGGAGAGAAAGGCAGTCGGGACCCAGGCAGATTGCTCCAGTACAGCCAAGGACAAGACTGGGAGCCAGGCAAAAGCAGGGGAGGGTGTGGTCAGAATGCAAAGTTGAGCCTGGACTTGGGGAAGGCCAGGATGGGGGAAGCTAAGAAGCAGCCCTGAACAGCCAGGGCAAGGAGCAGGGTGGGGAGACCGGCAGCAGGGGGAAGAGGCAGGGCAGGATTCCCTTTCCTCTTATAGCTTCCCAGGTAGAACAGGGGTATTAAGTGCTGAGACGAGGCAGCTCTTTTCATAACAACATGCTTCTTTATTGAACTTCCGAACCAAAGAACCAGGCTCAATAGGAGCCAATTTATACTTGTAAAAACCACACCCACCTTAAACAACAACCAATACCAAGTAGGCAGCTAGAATCCTTCATTTGCATGAACTATATACAATGTAACTAAGCAGGGGTCATTTTGTAGAAAAAGAGGTGCAGCAGCTCATTAGCATAACTCATTAGCAGAACTCATTTGCATATGCTAAGCCACCAGGAGAGAGAGAGAGAGAGAAAGAAAGAGAAAGAAAGAAAGAAAGAAAGAAAGAAAGAAAGAAAGAAAGAAAGAAAGAAAGAAAGAAAGAAAGCTGGCAGAGAGGGGACAGCTACTAATCCAAGCCTTAGAAATACCACTATTCTGGGAGGATAGCTTCAGTGGTGGCTGAAGCCTTCAGAAGGCTGGCCGGAGGAACAAGAACCTTTCCAGGGGATGGGGTCATTTTGCTGCAGCCATGACACAAGCAGGCATTCCCCCGGGGGGGGGGGGCTGGCACCAAGTCCCGGAGCTGCGCTCCTCCGAGCTCCTGCTCGAAATGACCCCTGTAACTAATGACAGTGCAGCTATTGGGTTATAGTCAGCAAATATGATTGGCTGTTACCAGCACATAACCAATAGTCTTGAAGGCTTTTAGAGCCTTGCTCAGACTCAAGCTCCACTAGTACATAACAAGGGAGAAAGGGACTGGATAGAGACCAGTTGGGGTGGGGCCAGGAAATCCCATAAAATTACAAATATCCTACACTGGAAGCACTTTTATGTAAGAAAAAACATGAACACTATAGGCAAGTCAGCTCACATGACAACTGCATGGAGACAGTAAATGTGCCCTGGCCAATCCTAGCTTTCTACCATGTGCACATGCAGACCGGCCTATATGGCCGCCGTTATACGGCCCTTTAATGCGGGAGGAAGGGTTGTTTCCTCCCGCATTTAAAGGGACCGTCTAAAAAGGCCGGGGCTTTTCCCGCACCAAAGCAGGCTCAAATGCAGGTTCCTCCCGCATTTTTCGACCCCAGGAAAATCAACTGTTTTCCCGGGAGTCGCGGGAGGAACCCACATTTGAGCCATCTGGACAGCCCTCTCTCGCAATCATTGCGAGAGCAGGGCTGTCCAGATGGTCCCGCCCGCCATTTTTTCCCCCTTTTACACTTGGGCACTTGGCCACTCAAGTGCCCAAGTGTAAAAGGCGGGGGGGGAACCCCAAACTTACCAGGTGGCCGGCAGGGCTTGGGGAAGGGTGCCTCCCCTGGCCGCCGCCAAAAAAGCTGCTGCTGCCACATGCTTCGAGGCCGGCCGGCCACGGTGTCCACTGCCGCCTCCTTCCACAGCCTCCTCCGTCCGCCGCCGTCGCCTGCCACCACCTCCTCCTCCTCCTGACGCCGCCGCAGGGGTTGGGATGTGTAAACATCCCAACTCAGGGTAAAAAAATGCGGCCCCTTCAATCCGGGAGGGCTCCCAGATTTAAAGGGGCCGTGTGACCGCAGCCTATGTCTGTGTCTTGTTTTGCTTTGTTTCTCCTGCTTTATTTCTAGCACGGAAGTGTGTAGGAAAAATTCTAGCTGGCTACTGGCCCTTTTATATGAGTTTTAGCCCCTTACATGGTGCATCTGATAGTGAAAGATGGTTGAACTGGAACATTAATAAGAATTAGGTGATTTGGATAAAGAGCAGAATCCTCTGATTTATGAGGAAAATATCTGAGCCTTGATTCAGTGTAAAATGTTTCTCCTGCTAGAAACCAGTTCCCTTCCTTTCACTTGTTCACTCTGGGAGAGGAATCGTTGAGTACAAAAACCTGAAACAGATTTAAAAAGCGGGGGAGGGTAAGGAAACAAGGGTATAGAGGTTTTGCATACCTCTCTTCCGCACTGGAACATTCTTGCTCCACAAGCTGAACTAGGCGGGCCTATACAGAATAATTAATTGTGGCTTTGTTTAACATCACAACATCTGCACAGTTTTACAGGGGGAATTGTTTAGAATTCTGTTCTAGCAAAGATCCTTGACTTTAGAGAGGCAGAGCAAGTCTGTATGGCACTGCTCTTAAATTTCTCTTACTCTTGACAGAAAAGAAGAACACTTTGGACTGGTTGTTCAGGAAAGCATGAACAGCATTTGAGGGCAGAGGAATGCGGGGTAAGAATGCTGCTAACACAGCTATTCTTCTGAACACACACACACACACACACACACACACACACACACACACGATTTCTGCCTAACTGTTGTTAGAAACTTCTGGAAGGCTAATAGCAGAGCGTCACTTTGAAACGGTTAAGCTATTTTGGGAATGTTAATGCTGTTGCCATTCCATGCGCTCGACACAGTTTCTCCTGTTGCCACCATCTGATGCTGGTAATGCTACTTCAGAAAGATCTAGTTAGCTGGAAATCACAGGATACGTATCCTCCGCACTAACCTGACTGCCCATTGTCAAACATTCCATGCCAGCCCTGACTCTAGGAAAGGAACAGAACCACAGCGGTGCCCTAGCAAGAGTGTTGGGTTGTGGAGCCCAAGTTCAAATAACGCCTCATTGAGAGTTTGTAGGAGATGGTAGGGGATCCATGATCAGATCTTGCCAGCATTTTTGAAATCTAAATTGCAGCTGATGGACAGGGAGAGGAAGTTGAATCCTGTCAGCCGAATCATACCATGATTGAAACTGCCTTCTGTAGGTTGCTATTTAAAAAAAGAAAGAAAAGTCTTGTGTTAAGAGGAAGCTTTTTAGGCAAAGGAATGTTCCAGACTGGAAACCCTCAGCTGCAGTTTGTAGAGGTACACCACCTCAACATTTCCCTCCCCCCCTCTGGGGTTTTCAGGTGGCAACCCTCAGGCTGCTTTACGCAAATCGCTGTTTTTTCAGCCCCCAGTCTGCATAACTATAGGGTTATTGTTAACCATGACTTTGTATCAATGGATAGATCTTGAGTGATGAGTTAGGTTTGAATCTGTGGCCATGCCATTTTAGACAGATGTACAGAATTCAAAGCAAATCAAGCTCCAAAACAACCAGTTCTCTGTTTCCAGGAGAAACCAGTTGCAGAGAGCTGATTGGATGAGCCTATGTATTTATGATAACTTCTCGCTGGCTATGTGAGTACTGACTGGGTGGTCCTTGTGGCAATCACAGTCAGTCTCTCATTTAACAGCTGCCAAGACACAAGAGCTTCAGGAGGGTCTGCAACCAACCCAGTCCTGAACAGCAGAAATAGACACTGTTGCCTTCCAAATTGCACTGTGTGGCGGCAGAGGGATTGGGTCTTTCTGGATCTAACTTGTACGGGTGAGCAAGTAGTGATGGCAGCCAGCAACAGGAACAGCAGCAGCAACCACTGTCCATTTCTCTGTGTCATGGTATTGGCTGCTGCTCCTAGCAACTTGCATTTATTTGTTTGCAAGTGAACCAATCAGAGGAGATGGTGTGATCCTTGATGGACCAACAGTTGGTATAAGGCAGTTCCACATGATTAATGCCCACTTTCTACCTCTGTCTGAATTAGGAGGCAATGAATTTATTTATTTTTATTTTTTTATTATTACATTTATACCCCGCCCTCCCCACAAAGCAAGCTCAGGGCGGCTCACAACCATTAAAACATATAACATAATATATCAACATCAATTAAAATCCAGTAAAATCATCCTAAAAACAATTCATTTATCCTACTCATCCTAAAAAAGTGCTGTCGATGTTTCTGAGAATTACGTTGTTATGTTCTGGCCGAGGAGCCACGCACGCAGTCAGCCAAACACGTGGCCAGGCGAAGCCGTCGAGCTTTGCATCCAGGGACAATAGACCCAGCAGATCCTAGCAGGAACCAACGGGGAAGCCTGCATCCTTAGATAGACCAATAGGATGTAGGAGCACCATAGATAGTGAATCACGGGTGTAGGGTGTGGGCATGGGTGTGGTTGAGAACAAGGATATAAGTGGACCTGCGAGTCCAGTTTGGCAGTCTTGTTCTGACCTCTGAATAAATTATGAGCTTTAATCACTCAACGAGTCTCTGAACTTAGTACTTTACATACATAGATGGCGTACTTTCTGTGAGGTTTCCTCAATTTGTTTGACTATTTGGGCCAAGGGATCATTGGTGATGACAGAGGGGGCGGCTCCTAGTTGAAAGCCTGGTGGAAGAGCTCCGTGCAGGCCCTGTGGAACTGTGAAAGGTCCTGCAAGGCCCTGATCTCTTCTGGGAGCTCATTCCACCAGTATGGAGCCGCCACTGAAAAGGCCCTGGCCTTAGTGATAGCCAGCCTGGCATCCTTAGGGCCAGGGAGGGTCAACTGATTTAGAGACCCCAACCATAGTGCTCTCTGGGGTATATATGGGGAAAGGCAGTCCCTCAGATATGTTGGACCCTGGCCATATAGGGCTTTAAAGGTAAGTACCAGCACCTTGAAGCAAATTCATATGCTATCGGCAGCCAGTGCAGTGTCCTCAGCACAGGCTGGATGTGCTCCCATCTCGAGAGTCCCATCAACAGTCTGGCCTCAGCATTCTGCACTAGCTGCAGCTTCTGAATTTGCAACAAGGGCAGCCCCATGTAGAGAGTGTTACAGTAGTCTAGTCTTGAGGGGAGGGGGAGGTGAAATGATGGAACCCCCATGGGCAGCCCCATGTAGAGAGTGTTACAGTAGTCTAGTCTTGAGGGGAGGGGGAAAGATGAAATGATGGAACCCCCATGGGCAGCCCCATGTAGAGAGTGTTACAGTAGTCTAGTCTTGAGGGGAGGGGGAAAGGTGAAATGATGGAACCCACCATGCATTTAGTAGAAAGAAGCCACCAGATGGCATCTAGATCAGGGCCCCCCAAAACCCAGACCCTGCCTTGACTAGTCTCCCCTTACCCAGAGGTGTTTTGAAAGTCTCAAAAATAGACTATTCTTTTCTTTAAAAAGGTGCTGGAAAAGTGCTTTTAAAACTATGGTTTTGCCATAGTTCAAAACCATAGAGTTTGCCACAAAACCAGTGTGATGCCATACAACATCCCTGGCATGATGACGTCACCCGGAAGTGACATTATCACGTCGGGGGTGTCACACAATGATGTCCCTGTTTGGTGGTGGGGTTTCCCTCACCAGCCAAGTGGCCAGTGGTGGATCAGAGCCCCCGAAAGCGGAGGAGCCCCCGCTGGGACCTGGGGGCTGGCAGCCCTGCTATGCATCTTATCCTCTTTCTAGAGCTTAAAGCACTTGTGGGAGGGGCACCTCTCATTTTAAAATGGCCTGTTCCTAGTGTTGCCAAGTCTGGGTTGGAAAATACCTAGAAATTTTGAGGTGGAGCCTGGAGAGGACAGGGTTCCAGCAGCATGGTATGATGCCATAGAGTTCACCCTCCAAAGCAGCCATTTTCTCCAGGGGCGCTCATCTCTGTTGTCTGGAGATCAACTGTAATAGCAGGCAATCTCCAGTATCCACCTGGAGGTTGGCAACTCTACCTGTTTCATAATATGGCAGTCCTGGCCCTCATCACTTCCTCCACAACTGCTTTTAGGGTCATATCTGGATTTCCAGTCACAGAACTGCAGAATCACATGCAACCCTTAGAAACAGTCTGGCTTGGTCACAACGGATGTCTCTGGGAAAGACCCTGAGGTCTCTTTTCTGTCCCTGCAGCTGCTAGACCTCATGCTACCTGGTAATTTCATTGCCTGTATCTTCCCCCAGGCTTGGTTTCTCTTGTCTCTTTGGACCACTGAGTTTTCCAGCGTATGGATGACCTCCAAAGGGCCAGATCTTAGTTGGGTTCATTTAGGCCGTTCCTTCCTCCTTACTCAAATAATGACACTAATAATTGTCTTTTAAGGAAGAGTTATGCATATAATTAGAACCTGATTAGTTTGCAAGTGAGAATTTAATGATGATCACTATCTCTGTGCAGGCATGTGGAACCTCCCCAGATCCTGCCATTAATAATTGCGGAGCAGTTCCTTGGAGAAATGCCTTAGAAGAGGGAACCCTCAAGTGGTTAAAACAACAGCTCCGTTCTTATTATATGGATATCTGTGTAGCCATGCTGAGTTTGTGAATCCATTGAGTATTTTTTTATTATTATGCGTAGCTCTGAAGAATAATATTTTCTTTGTGAGGAAATGAGATTAAACTGAGAGCTGGTCTGGTCCGATGAATAGCATGTTGGACTCGGGAAGCATTATTTCAAATCGCAGCAAAGCCAGCAACTAACTGGGTGGCCTTGGGCAATTCACTGCCTGGCGGTCCCAATTCCCTTTCTGTCAAATGGGAATAATAGGGATCTACCGCACAGAGTTATTGCGGATGCATAACAGAAAGATTGCAACTGACTTGGAAGGCTATAGCTGCAATCCTCCGCATGATGGACTGGAGACCCAGATCTGCACGACTCATTCTGTGCACCAGCAAGGGCTTTGGGGCTTTGGGCTTCCCGGAACAGGCTCTCGCCAAGCATTACGGTAAACGGCTTTTGAAACCGAGGGGGACTTATCAAAGCAGCTTGTGATGGGAGGGTGCCAGTCAATGAAAGAAAGGAACCCTAATAGGCTGGCTGCAGCCCTTGAGTCATGCCTAAAGCAGTTCTTTGGATCCCAGCCCCCAGGTCCTCGCAGAGATAACTAACAGAGCAGTCCTGTCCCCCTGCTTTGCTTACCGGCTGGCTGGCATAGGATCACTCCTCCGCCCTCCCGCCGACAACACTGCTGCTGGCATCGCAGTCCTCTGGCACTGGGGTAGGGTGGGGGACCGCTACTGCCTGCAGGACACCTCCAGCGTGGAGTGCAATTAGTGGGCAGCGCAGTGTTACAATATGGGAAGAGCAGTACCAGGGATTTTATGTTCTCTCGGGGCTCATTTCTGCTCCTGCAACTGAGTAATATTATACATGTGTAAGGGGTTGCAGAAGTTAAAACACCACTACTGGAGTCAATGGGTAGCCCCACACAATTGCTTCCTACCTCCTTCTCCCCACCCCACAGTCGCAGTGAAGGAATCCAGCTCATTCTGCAGCCAACCACAGAACAACTGCAATAGCACCAGCACAGACAGTCTCCCCCTTACAGGCAGTCAGAGTGACAGACGAGAGCCTTGGAATTGACGGGTCTTCTGGCTGTAGGCTTGCCAGGTACGACTCCGGAAATATCTGGGGACTTTGGGGTTGGAGCCAGAAACAAGGATGTGATATCGCTTTTCTGATGTCACATCCTGTGATTTCACTTTCAGGTCCACCCCTCACATGCAGAAGGTTCCTGTGATTCCATGGTAGGAGTTTGTGCTTCTAACACAGTGGTTGCTCTCAACTCATTCTCCACCCAAGCCACATACATACTGGTATCATTTAGGGTTGACTGGTAAGGCTGACAGGCTGGTGGAAAACTTTCCAGGAGCCTCTGGGAGAGGGGAGGGAAGAAGCATGATTGAACTCCAAAGGGAAGCAGGGAGAGGGTCTCCAAACCAGGGGATCCCTTGCCCCCAACTGGGGATTGGCAGCCCTATCTGGCTGGAATTGGAAAGGGATTCTGCTGCCACACACCCCTACAGAGCAGGATGGGGAGGAGCTTTCCAAAGAGAGCCAAGCCTCCATTTTGAGCCTTTTGGCTCCCTCTTCCTTCCCCTCTCTCTGGCTGCAATCAGAAAGGGACTCTGCTACCTTTGGAAAGCTTGCCCCTGATATCAGGATAGAGCAGAGCTCTATGGAGATAGCCAAGTCCCTCTCTAATTATGGCCAGGGAGGGAGAGATAAGGAGACAACCGCTGCTGGAAGCAGCCACAATAACTAAGAGAAGCCAATGTTGGATCAGGCCAATGGCCCATCCAGTCCAACACTCTGTCACACAGTGGCCAAAAATACCAGGTGCCATCAGGAGGTTCACCAGTGGGGCCGGGACACTAGATGCCCTCCCATGAGACCAAGTGTTTTATCTAAAAAATACCCCCTTCATAGTAGTTGTTCTTGTCACGTTCCCAGCCATAATCATAGAAGGACTCAGCTATTTCCATAGATCTCATCTTGATCGTAGGGGTGAGACAGTGCTTTCCAAAGATAGCCTCCTCCAACTTCAGCCAGGGAGAGCTGAGTCAGGAGAGACCAAGAAAGGCTGAGATCAGGTAGTGGTTGTGGTGGTGGTGGTTGCTGTTTTTCCTTTTAAATGGCAAAGCCCTTGGCCTTTGTCTTGTCCTGGATGTGCATGGAAGTGCCATGGATGGGGATGAGGAAGGGTAGTGGAAGCCTTGTGGCTGCTGCTCAGGCCCAGGGCCCCCTTGCAGGATCCTCAAGAACACAGGCCTCTGCAACCTGCCCTGGATTCCAATGGCAGCAGCGCAGATTGAAGGAAGCTCCTCCCCCCCCCCCCACCGTGCCACTGTTGTTGTCACTGCCTTGTACCACATTGCGATGGCAGGGAGAGTGGATCACATGAGACAGTTGAATGGCTGGAGCAAGCCCTGGGTGCCCAATACAGGTGAATTGAAGAATGGGACGCCAAGCCTCCAAGAGGAACAGCTCCATCCCTCACCCCAAGCAACCTCCAATGGGCAGAGCACTCATATGCCCTTTGACCTAAGGGCCATCAAGTTGCAACCAATGTATGGTGACTTCAGAAAGGTGCTTTCAAGGCCAATGAGAAGCAGAGGTGGTTTGCTATTGCCTTCCTCTGCACAGTCTTCCTTTGTGGTCTCCCATCCAAGTAATAACCCTGCCTAGCTTCTGAGATTGGGCTATATGATGCTGCCTTCCCTCCCACATGCCCTTTTACCCTTCTCGCTGGTTTAACAGCTCTTTGTACACTGTAGCAGGGACTCTCACACAGAGGATGGGAGATAAATATGTGGCAGTAGAAGAGGAGGCTCTATTGACCACAAAGCTCCCACAGGCTGCTGCCGTGAGCATGGGAAATTTGGCCACCTTTGTTAGCAAATGCCTCAACTACTGGTGCTACTAGTTCAACTCTCCTGATACCCATTTTTCTAGCAGGTCCAGAGCACATGGAGCAGAAGGGACAGAGCTGCAACTCCCTGTATGAGAAGAGAGGGTCTTGCTCTCATGACAGCATTTGATCCTTTAACTGATAATTTGATCCCCAAGCAGAAACTCCATGGAGAGTCGGAGAGTGGGGAGCTGGGTTGAGGCTTGCATTTTAGGTGGCAGTCCTCACTCAGCACACACACAGTCACAGTTGATGACGCTGTCTATCAGAAAAACGCCATCCATGATAGCAATGATGAGTGGGAAACCACTCCAAGTGTGTCCAAGTGGGATTGCAGCTGTTGTCTTCCCTGGGCACCTAGACCTCTGTAGAGTGCATAGAAAGGGTATGGCGCAGTAGCACTTGAGGATGCAGTGAGAAATCTGCACTTGTTACCTTGGTGTCTGACATGTGGCTGTCCCAGGCAAAGGGACCCTTCAGCAGATGGGTCAGCAGCCCCTTTTAATGGAACAACAATAACAACAACTCCCTTTCTAGAGCAAATGTAGAGTCCAATGACCCCTTTAAGACCAACAAAGGTTTTTTCAAGGTATGAGCTTTTGTGTGCATCAAGTCTGCCTTGCACACGAAAGCTCATACCTTGAATAAACCTTTGTTGGTCTTAAAGGGGACATTGGACTCAATTTGTTCTGCTGCTTCAGACCAACACAGCTGACCAACTGGATCTATCCCCTTTGTAGATCTTTCAGTGTTCCAAATGTTTTACCTTTTAAATCTCAATACCTTTCAAATCTCACAAATCATAATGTAGGATAGCATTTTTATCCTGATACAGCAGATGGAAGACTGAGTTGGAGGGAAAGGATCCATGGCAGATGCAAGATTTCAACCAGGGGCTTCCTAGTTCACAGCTCATTGTCTTAGCTGGAGTGCTACATCGGTGGGCACATCTATTATGAGCAGGACTCATCCCACTACAATAAACACTATCCTTGTCCCATCTGTGTCACTGGTCCTCTGGCAGCCACCAGCTAGGAACCTCCAACTTTGTTACTTACCTCTAGATAGGACAGTACACTCAGAAAAGAACAGTGGGTTTTCCGCCAAGGTCTCCCATTGGAACTATAGGTCATCATCACGGGCATGAACTTGTCAGAGAATGAGCAAGGATATGTAAAGGAGGTCTCAACGACTCAGTTCCCTTTGATACGCTCTCCTTATGACTGCTAGTAAGATACAAAGTCAAGCATGATCACTGCCTTGATGTGGAAGGGCACAGGAGCAGCATCAGGGTCCGCATTGCTGATCAGTCAAAGATATATAGGAGAGCTATGGCTGGACGGGATTAAGGGAACAGGTCAGATGAATGAAAGCTGAGATTACTTATTTTAATAAGGCAATTAAGCCATGCTCAGGGCTGAAACTCAGCCACTGTAGATCAGTGGCCAAAATTTCTTCCCATCTTCCACTCTGAGCCTGCCAAGCAAGACAGTAACAGTACGAAATGCAAGTTTCTTTCATGTGGACAGGGACTGAACCTCAGATTGGTCAGGTGCTTGGCCTGGGCTATTCCACTGTGCTATACACCAATGCAGAACCTCTTTATTTTCTGGTCTAGGTGACTGTGTTTCCAGGTGAGATTGAAGACAGGGTATGTCACAGACTGGGCGCCTGAGAGAGCATAAAGACCAAATTATCAGTTTGTTTTCAACCTGTTCCTGTGTTCTGAGAAATTGTGTGGAGGGGAAAGGTTGAGTTATAGCCTGACTAACTACTTCCAAATCACTTTTGCTGATCGAACACTGAAAAAGAGAGACGAGCCCTGTGATGGTCACGTCTGCTTCCCATTTCCTACTGCAAGGCTGTTTTCCATAGACCTTCCCGGTAGCTCCTGTGAGCTTCCTGTTTCATTTTTGTGTTATCTTTGTGCTTGGGCATTCCATGCACAGGTAATGTGAGGATTATCATCAGTGAGCTATCTCACGGTCAGTAGATAGCAGCAGGGTTATCAGGAATTCCATGGGTTTGTCTGACTGTGCGCATCTACATTGGCTTTCATTTCTCCAGCTATTTGTTCTGGTGTTGTTTCTGCTTCCGGCTAAGTATAGGATTGCGACTACCTGATGGTGACATTAGCCCTGGCATGGTAACTGAAATCCCATTGGATCATCCTGTCCCACTTCAGTTCTGGCATAAGACAAAGACATTTGTGCTGCTTGCTAGACCAGTCTAAGGATATCAGGCCCCTGTACTCTCATGGTACAACTTCTGGAACTAGAAATGGATGGCAGCGCAACGTTAATACTCATGACACTGTGCTAGAGCAGCTGTTGGTGGTTCCCATCCCAAATATTTAGTTGCTAGCACAGAAGTTCAATAGACATACTTTTAAAGAACTATAACTGTAGCAGCTCTCCTTTAAATAAAAGTTCATGGGTTTGCACTGCAATCCTAAACAGAGTTGCACTGTTCTAAGCCCACTGTCTTCGATGGATTTAGAAAGATGTAACTGTGTTTAGCATTACAGCTTGCCTCTTGGTTCTTGCTTCACAACCAGCATGAGACTTTGATGGGGGCTCATCTCTGGCATATTTACATTTTCTTAAAAACAGAAAATAGGAGGAATTTGATAGCAGCTTTCTTGTTCTATCCCATAAAATGAGACACTTCCTTAAAATAGTCCTATGGCATTAACCTGCTGGGACTGCCAGTTATTCTAAACCATCTGCAATCCTTTTATTATCTTGATATTATATCTAAGGTTGCCCTGTGTGCTGTTTAGAGTTTCAAATCTCACCAGAGCCCTAGTATCACTTCGAAAACCTGAATGGGGAAAAATCTGTCTTTTCAAAGTCTGCCTTCAAGCACCTGCAGCTTTACTGGATGTGACTACATCCACTATTTCTTGGGTGTGCAAGAACCATTGCCAACCATGTTGCACAATTCTGATCCCAGAGTTATTAACATTTTGCATTTGATGCAGTCTTATTATTTCAGATTTATAGGATGTTCCCAGAATGGCTTCCCCAACTTCCTTAAAAAACCCAACAACTTGGCCATATGCTGCCAGTGAATTTTGCACTCAAGGCCACAAAATCCAACAGAAACTTAAGCACACTCCTGTTTGTTGAAATCAATAGGCTCAAGTGCCCTCAATGTCATGTTGGATTGTGGCCAAAGACTTTTAAGCTGTTTGAAGTTCTTCCAGGTGTTGGTAACCACAAGAAGAATTTACAAGGTGTAGGAACTTGTTTCTCCTACCTCCTGGGAGTTTACACGGCATCTAGCGAATAGGACTTTGAACTCAGAAGCAGTAAAACAGAGGTAAAGTGTTACTGCTGGTGCAGAAACAGCTTCACAGTCCAAAAATATTTTCAAAAAATAACGTGATAATTTAATTTGAAGAACTTTGATGCTTTCTGTACTTTTTCCCGGGTAGATTTCTCCAGTAACTATCAGTTTTCCATCATCCCAACTGGCAGCACTGTGCAATTAATTGCATGAAATTCTTTATTTCCCTTTGATATATACTTCTGGATCAGTAGCTCCTTATTATCAAAAGATTTATATCATATCTTTATTTTTTTTTAAATGAAGTTATGATGCAGCTGACATACACAATTCAAGACACTGCTGTCAAACACTAATAAAGAACAGAAACATTATGCATATATTGTACCAAAGCTTTTTTGCATTTATTGGGATTATGTATTATTTTTATTAAGAATCTGAACTCTTTTTTGTTGTTTTTTCAGGGTTATCAAGGACAATCATTTTCTTTTTTTAAAGATCCCTCAAACAAAATTTGTTCATGGAAAAGGAGAGATCTGTAGAGTACTAAATTCCTTTATTCAACAACACAGAAATATCACAAAAGAACAGTTTTACTGGGCAAATCAAATGGTTTTATACAGTTTTGTACATGCCCCATAAGTGATTTGAAATAAATACACCATTTTCCAAAACTGTTTTTTTCTCCATAATTGCACAAGCATACATACACCTGACACAAAGATCTATTAGAAAATTTAATAGATAACTGCACAGTTCAGAAATAGGAGAACAGTGTGAAAGGAGTACATTTTTTGTGGCCCATGTGTTTGAGGGGGAAACAGTAATCCTAGCTCCCTGCAATTGTGAAAATGGAATATTTTCTCACATTTGAGCTGTCTCTTGTTCGCTAGGAATCAGCAGATCTCAGTGTGAAACTGCCAAATTTAATAAAAACAAAATCTGAAACATTTAGCGGTTACATGAGAACCAACTGTTTGATAGCACTATGCATCCAACCATGATCAAAGACCCACCACTGCCTTTTTTGCGGGATGTATTCAACCCTGGATGGTATGTTCATTTAATTACTTTCTTCTTTTTTTTCCATTATTTGATTACAGACATAGCCCGGTTTAAAGACTTTGTATTATTCAGTGTTAATTGTATGACTTACAT
Organism: Lepidodactylus listeri; assembly: GCA_029233225.1. Taxonomy (NCBI): domain Eukaryota; kingdom Metazoa; phylum Chordata; class Lepidosauria; order Squamata; family Gekkonidae; genus Lepidodactylus; species Lepidodactylus listeri. The sequence continues at coordinate 30,227,851 of JARCFY010000009.1, forward strand.
ACCAGGGGTTCCAATCAAAAAGGAAATCTTTCTCTTGCAGAGTTGTCTATTATTAATTCCCACAATGCCTATGTGTGCTTTCCTTGCAGCCTTATAATTGAACAGGTTTATCTGGGGGGCAGTAAAAAATATCATATTCCAGTTTGGCAAACTTAGCGCTCAGTTCAGCAAGACATCTGCATTACATGCTCTCGTCCCAGCTGTGAGCCCTACACACATTCTGAAACTCATACTGAGCTCCTGCGGGAGGCATGCTTTGCTTCAATGGAAGAGGAAACCCTGAATGTGTGTCCCTTGGCCCATATAGAGTTACCCCTTTGACTGAAGGAAAAAGAGAGTCCATGCAAGGAATGGCTAAATCGGGAGACTGTATATTTGCTTTTAACAATGCAAATAAAGGATTAGCATTTCATATTAGAGTTTCTAGGTTATTTAAGGAGGTTTTGAGCAATACAAATTAGATTAGACCCTGGTAATAATCTAGGTTACAAATAATCTGATGCCCGATACAGGAGAAAAGAGGATAAGAGGCCAGAAAAGAGATTTCCTTCTTCAACACCAATAACCAAAATACGCTAAAATACATCATACAAATATTGTGTCAGTAAAAGGGGGAGGGGGAGAATCTTTGCAATGTTGTGGAATGATACTCAAAGCTTTTTTTTTAAAAAAAAAAACCATTTTGGGAATCAAAGTAAAAATATCTGTGTCTTTTCTTTCTTTTAATAATTAACAAGTTTGGTATTTTTAACAATTCAGATTTGACATGTAAAACATCACGATTTACAATATACAAATTCATCAGTTCTTTAAAATCAAACCAACCCTCCCCCCCCCTCAGAAATGAATCCACATTCAGACATGCAACATCAGGGTATTAGACAGTAAGTATACATTGCTATGAATCATCGTACACCTAATGTAGCCTGGACTGAAGTCTGTCCCAAGATTTGTTAAACCGTGATCACTAAATTCCTTCTGACCAAGGCAAATTCAGCAGCCAGAAGGGCAAATAAGGCTTCTAACATTGACTTTACTGATACTCAAATGATCAGCTTTTTGTTTTTTGTTTTCATTATTTTCCTCTGCCAAAAAAAAGGCATTCCAGTTTCCACTGCTCTTCAGTTAAGGTAGAGAAACATTAATGGGCTTCTCCAGACAGCACACAACCAGGAGTGGCAGAAGCACAAGCTATTTTTCCCTTGGGACATTCTCATAAGCACCAGGGAAAGCCAGTCCTCTCGTGCTGTACAGCCTGATACAGCCCTTTGCCACTTAGCCACACAGACTGGCCATCCCCATGGCTAGCCCCCCACCCCATGGAAGCATTTCAGTCAGCGACTTGGGGTAGTGAACTTTCAGGTCTTGTGGACTGCACTCACCCCAATGTGATTCACTGAGGGCTATAAGGGAGCCTAAAAAGTTCCAGATGTCAGCAGATGCTGCATGCCATCCAAGAGATGAACTCTAGGATGGCTTGTGATGTCACAGAAAATCTTGGACCAGGCTAAAGCAGCAAAATCTTGGACTGGCCCTGGCAGATGTTAGCACAGGAGAAAATACTCCTCGAGTTCCAATAGCTCTAGTCTCCCCGTTGGCTGCTGTCTGGAACTGCCCTTGAGCTGAAGGTCTCAAAATAATACCCAGCACACAGTGTCCAACTTAGAAAACATAAATGCGAAGGGTGTTTATGGTAAAGATATTCATTTTACGAATTTTCTTATTAAGCATGGAGAGTTGTTTATTTTCTGCAGTTATGGATGTGATGCCACATTGTCTGCTGCTAAGAACTATGTACCAGCTAAAGCTTTGTGCAACGTAATAGCCCTTCCGTCACGTATCTAGTCCTGTTTCAGCTGATCCTCATCTTTTGGCCCCAGATACCACACAAACACAAGCTGTTACTCTCTTCCTGCCTACTTATTCTGTGTGGGGTCATTTCCACAATTCGTCACATATTGGGACATATACATGAAAAATGAGAAAGACGCAGCCCATCTGAGGGCTGAAGAAGGGATGTGGTGACCACTTTTCCTCCACTAGAATTAAATCTTTTACGACTCCTCATGAGATGGCTTTCCAGTAGAAACAAATGTCCTAACAGATGTACACAGTTGGTGAGCTGTGAAAAAAAAGCTTGAGCCCCACAAAAACAAAATCACATGAAAAGTTAAGGCCATATAGATGATAAATATTGACTTTTTAAAAAAAGGTTTAGTACTTAATTTCCATTTATTACAATTAAACTTGAGCCAAATGGTCAAGAATGAACATTTTTAGCCTGAAGGGTGGCTTTGGGGACAGTTTTCTCCACAAAAAAAATCCACCACCCTTCTTTGCCTCTTTGCTAGTCACTTGTAGTCATGATGGCAACTATGTTCTCCATCCCCCCACCCCTTGGTCCATCCAGAACAAAGGCAGGAATGACTACCCTCGTTCTGATTTGGCTTCAGATATTAGATCACCAAGACCCAGTTTGGTGTTGTGCTCAAGAGTAGCAGGACTCTAATCTGGAGAACTGGGTTTGATTCCCCCCACCTCCACATAAAGCCAGTTGGGTGACCTTGGGTCAGCCACAGCTTTTTCAGAGCTCTCTCAGCCTCACCTCACAGCTTATCTGTGGTGGGGAGAGGAAGAGAAGATGATTGAAAGCTGCTCTGAAACTCCTTCGGGTAGTGAAGGGCGGGGTATGAAACCAGCTCTTCTTCTACTCTTCTTCAGATCTGATTGGCTACATGGTTTTGATATTAAACAAAACCAGGGTGAGGGCAATGATTACTTGCCTTAATTCTGAGGTAGCATTGTGCTGCCAAAGGGGGGGGGGGGGATGGTATGGAGCAGCACCAAGAGAGTAGTCAGCACTACCTGTAAGCTGGTTAAACACTTCACCCCTCTTGACAGAATCTCCCTGAAAAATGGTCAAAAACCAGGCTGTTACAGTTCAGTCCAAATTTCAATGGCGGAGGTCTAACTTTCTTTGGATGATACACAGTGTTCTGGCTATGTGGAGAAAGAGAACCAATTTTCTTTACTGATGTTCCTTTACAACTACCAGTTTCAGGATGTTAGACTGTCAAAACACAACAACAGCAGCAACAACAGCAACAAAACAGAACTAATAACAGTCTCGGTTTTGAAGGCAACTGAAATTATTCATAGTGATGGCCATTCCTGCTGATCTTATATTGTAAAGCTTTGTGGATGTCCAAAACCTGCAGTGTTCTGTGGCCCTGGACTAGGACAAAATGAAAAGGGAAACAAGCTGCTAACTTGGGGGGGGGGGGTTGTAGCTCTGCTGCCCTTTTACAGTGTCTGTGTGCACATCAGGATTCTGTGTTGAAAGTCCCACATTTTGTGGCAAATAGAAATGCATTATGCAAATTAACTAGCTTTGCATATATTTGCATTCCTTGCTCCTGATGCAAAATGTTGGGATATCCCCCCCCCCCCCCTTCCTGTGGACTTGGGAATGGTCTGATAAGGAACAGGACCACTAACAGAAATATATATACAGCCACATACATGACTACACCCTGTTGCTTAAAATCAGTTGGCCAGGAATATTTCCTACCTGTTTTGGTACTCACTATTGCAAATGTGGATTGGAGTCTTTACCCTCAAGCAGGTATGGAAAGGGAGGACAATCTAATCATTTGAGCATAATGCGGTGAACTTAAGTAAAACAACAGTACTTAAAATGTAGTAAGGAGTAACTCAGTGCTGCTAAGGAGTCTTAAATATGTATCCTTGGAAACAGGAGGGTGTGAAGGAAGTGTAAACTGTCCTGAATATGGAGGTTGCAACACCTATCACTACTACAGGTACAAGGAACCCCATACAAACAACTACTGATCTCTAGCAAACTATGAGCATGTTTTGGGGTGGGGGAAGATCACTGCCAATCACAAGGATTATGAACTTACTCATAAAAAATGAAACAGTTATTTGCCTGAGATTTTTCAGGATTTTGTGGAAGTTCTCACACTCCCCATTCAAACCATACTTAACAAAACTGAGGCCAGAAACATTCTTGAACACACATTTCCCTCCACAGCTTTACCTTTTCTATCTACCCACTAGCACAGGATTCCCTTGTAGGTGTCTTTTAATCACTTATACAGGTAGCCTGTAACAGGACTCTTTTTGTTGAGATGGCAAAGGTGATAAGGCGACCTGCGTGAGATAAAAAGTTGCTGTCCTACATACCTTTTGTTTTATTTATGAATGATTTAAGCACAGCCGCCTCATCAACAAAAGTCCTTTTTTTTAATGCACAGCTGAAATTCTGTGTTGAAGACTTCAAGTGATTGCCAGAGGGGGCCAGTAGGGGAAAACTGGGTCAGGAAAAAGTGATTGCTCTTTTCAACTTCAGCTTGATCAAAGGAAAATGGTACACTTTAAAGACTTTCAGGACCACTGCAGAAAAGATCCAACTCCATCTACGTTTACAAACTAGCCTAAGAACTAAATGCCGTACATGGGGTGAAAATAAGTTCATACTTTATTTTTTAAAAATTTCCTATTGAAAGGTCTATAAAGCATCTTTCAACATTAAGGTAATACATTGAGTCATAGATTCCCCCGCCCCCCCAATACAATACTCTTTTCAATTTGTAATTTAAAACAAGCGTCATATAACTCTCTGTAAACCTGATATTGTATGCCCACCTCTGCTATAAACTCTACTTCATGATACAGTATAAAGTCAGTCAACAAATGATACATGCTTTAGAGGGATCCTGTTCGGTAAAGCTCTTCCCGAAGCAAAGCAAGTGTGCAACTGCTACTCTAGGTATAGTTCTCACAAAGATTAACTTTTATGCTTTATTTCTTTGTTTCATACAACAGTATGGTCTGAAGGTATCGGATAGACACATCTCAATTTTTGCTGTCTTGCAAACCTTTGCATTGAGTTACCATGGAAGGATGCATGATTTTAAAACAGTGCTACCTCTGCTGCTGCTGCTACTGATCAACTGGCCAAAAATCATAATTAAAGCTTGAATTTATTGCTCCGGGTTTAATCTGCAGAACCACACTGTTGGGTACAAACAGTTAATCTCTGTAGACGCTCAGACGTGATTGTCTTCTTGTGTCTAAAAACACACAAAATACAAGCGGCTATCTGTACAGTTTACAGTACTGAAACACATATATTGGAAAAATGAAGTATAGATATGGTACTTTGTAAAGATACATTATTTTATAGCAGGGGTTTACCCAAACTTTTCTTTTCTTTTCTTTTTTTTACAGCCACTTTAAAAATAGACAACAACTTCACTAGTATAGCTAAATTACATCAAAGAAAGAATTGGTGTACTGAATGTGAGTAAACTGGCCAATTCCCCAGGGCCCCAGATATGGTGGTCTCCTGATAAGAGAGTGGCCCTCATGAAGCAGGTGAGTGTTCTCTTATGTATAGTGTTCTCTTATTCAGAGGACCTTTAGAAAGGAAAGCAAATGAGGGTGAGTCAGAATGGAAGCCAGCTGCAGATAATGCAACTGTGGTCATTTGGGCTGAGAGTAGAAGACGGATTGACTGCAAGAGGCTTGTCTGAATAACATGAAAATAGAAGGCAGTGGACTGTGATGCATGGGGAGGGCACATCGTTCAGAAAAAGTCAGACTGTGAACATGACAGGATAGGATAGGTGCTGAAACAGCATTATCATGTTCAGGCTTTTCAGCAGGGGAAATTCGGTTTCATCCCAGATGTGTTCTACAGAGCAGCTTTGATTCCCCCTCTTACCTGGAGACCACTCTACTTGAGAATTTGTTTTTGAGGAAACCCCTATACATAAATGAAAATAGTATCTGAATATATTCTTCAGTGGTGGACTAAGCAGTTTCTTAAAACAAGACTTTAGCTTGCCATTCACTTCAGGCTGCCTTGAAAATAAGATATACTACTGCTTAAAAGAACCATCGGAATGCTTCAGCGCTGGGAACAGGTGTTCTCTATAAAAAAAAGCAAGAAAACAAGTTAAGCTTTCTTTCCATTGCATTGAAAGATGTTCTTTTTTGTTTTGTTTTGTTTTGTTCTTCCCTTACATTTCACTTATATTGGTTTTTTAAATGTATTTTTTCCTTGTTTGTCAAAACAACTATTGTGAACCCCTGCCAATCACTGCAGGTTCCACCAATGGAACCAAAATGGTACCCAACTGGTGAATCCGTGTAGCTGAGTTGCATTTTTAGCAACAAAACATATATATGGTAAAATATGCTTAAAATGAAAGAGCATTTTTAATGTTGTTTTTAAAAATCACAGTATAAATTCAATCAATCAAAAATTCCATGAAAACCTAAAGACAAAGCACATGGGACAAAATTATTACAGCATGAGCTTCCAGAACATACTTCATCGTATACATGAGAAAAAAGTTCATGCTGTGATATATATGCTAGTCTTTGAGGAACCATAGGATTTGTTGCTGTTTTCACTATTACAGACCGTTACAACAACTCTTCTACCAAGTAAACTGTGACTCAGCATGTCTTTCTTGCTAAAGCTAATTCAAAACTTTTACAAACTGATGAAATTGAATGTTATCCTGATGGAAGAGACAGGTTGCCTTCTCTTTCTCAAGAGAAGCAAGGCCAAAATGTTCACCACTGACCAGTTCTACTTTGTCAGACTGACCCAGATCCCTATGTGTGTTGTACTTAGAACTTTCAAAGATGCAAATTACTCCATTCACTTCACTGGGAGCAGCAGCTGTGTACGTACATCTAGAATGACTTCATGCAAAACAGATGGGTACTCTGCCACCTTTCCACCCAATCAGGGTCCACAAAGTGGCAAACACTGTTTTTAGTGTTGCAGCAGGGGTTCTGAATAGCTGTAGCTGCTGAGATTTGTATGCATTTATTAAAGGTATGGAAGCTGCAATCTGACAGACATCGTGCATGAACATCATTCATGAAGAGCTTAGATAATGAGGGGCTGCTGAACTCCCTCATATCCTAGGCCTGGGTCCCTCAATTAGTTCTTTAGCCCTCTCTGGATTCAGATATGCTAGGACTCCCCTACATCCAGTCCCCAGCCACAGGTATCAGATAAGCAAATAGGCTTCAGTACTCAGCAAAATAAAAAACAAATGCCAGATTTCAGCATCATTAAACACGTAGTTTGTCTCCTATCACTCCGCAAAGCAAAATTTGAAGTCTTCTTCCAGCCTAAGGAACCTCCCACCAACTTAAGTGGCTCTGCCTCCAATGGAAGAACTTCTTCCAGCCTAAGGTAAGATACTATCCATTGACATCACAGTACTTCAGATTTCAGCACATCCCAGCAGATGGCAGATATCTGGAAATGGTGCAGGTCTCTATGAAGATGACCTTGGGTAGATACCGAGTGCCTCCTTATCACTGTCAAAAACCATCCAAGAAGTTGCAAGATCAAAAGGATAACATTTTCACAATTTATTTCTAGACATATAAACTGTTGCCTTAGGCTTAATCCTGCTCACCGTTAGGCTGCTTAAACCCATTAATTTAACCAGGGTTTAAGTAGTTTAATTATGTGGAGGACTTCAATCCACTGGAACAGTACCGTTATACTGCTTTATTCAGGTCAAAAGTCAGTATAGTATGTCATTAAAGGCCAGTCGGATGGTCCAGGTATTCTCAAAGCGAAGCAACTGCCCGTCCACCAAAAAGCCCCCAAAAGAGGATATAAAAGTTAAGTAGAGGAGGGGATTTCAGCAGCTACAACTTTTCCAAGCATCTGGAAATAGGAGGAAGGCTGACCAAAAATATCTGTGACAATGTCTGATTCTTCCTATCAGAACCAAACAGCAACAGCTTTAAGCATATGTGGTACCTACCCTCCCAAAGGGAAGCACTGGTCAGTGGCATTTGGTTTGTTGCTTTGTTGGTTTTCATGTTTGAAAATCAAAAACTAAATACATAAAATTTAAAAGAAATAAGCATCGAAATAACCCAGCCAGAGTTACTGCCAGATTATCTGTTTGGAATGTTCATTCTAGAGCCTTAAAGTTCTCTGTTTTTGCTAAGAACTCATATGGAAGAGGGAAGCATCACCTTTTGCTTCCTGTACATATTTTTCTGTCACAGAAACCACCTGAGTTCAGCCAAGTGCTTTGGAAGAGGCAATGTTTCGTAACAATTTGCTGTTCTCATCTCAAGCAGTAACAACCTCGGGCCTATCCACTGCCCTTTATACTTACCCTAGTTGGAACAGATATAGGATTTCCCACTTTTCTCATCTGTTGCAAAAACTTCAGATTGTCTACTTTGCTGGCAAGCAATCTGCAGGTTACCTACAACAATGGTCTTCAGTCTTTCCAGACAGGGGCCCCAACTTTGACACTGAGGGATCAGCATGGGATAGGGAAGTCACAGCAGGCTTACCAGGTCTCCTATGGTAGTGGGAGACCTCTTGCTCTCTGCCTGCTGTGCTTGTCAGTGCTTGGCAAGGAGGCAGGTGGGAAATGGGTGGGGAAAGTGTCATTGAGTATCATTTCTGGCACAAACCCAAAAGTGATGTCACCATGTCAGTGCAATGCTCTGAGATTCACCCAAACCTCTATAATAAAACCATAAAGTTTTGAAAGGATCCTAGAGTGTCATGCTGACTTAGTGACATCACTTCTGGGTTTGTGCCAGAAGTGATATTGTGCATTCCCCCTAGCTTCACTACCCTCCTTCTCCTACTGTTTGCCAAGCACAGTGACATGGCAGCAAGAGGCAAAGCCAAAGTCTCTGAACCTGCCTGGGTGAAAAAGGAATCCTCTCCACTGCTGAGTGACTTCACTTTGACCTCCCGCTCCATCTACCAGCAAGGAGGCAGGGCACTTTTGCTCTCTATGACTTATTAGCAGCAGGGGGTCTTTCCAAATAGCAAAAAATGCAGCTCTATAGGGACTTGCAACCCAGAAGATACACCTCTGCAATCACCAGAGGGCCCCAGTCCATGGGTTGAATATCACTTGTCCACAGAAACTGAGAAGGAAAGCATGGGAGGGGACAAAGCTCACTGGTAGAGCATCTGCTTGGCATGCAGAAGGTCCCAGTTCAATCCCTAGCATCTCCACTTGAAAGGACCAGGGTGATATGAAGGACTTCTGCCTAAGACCTTGGAGAGTAACTGTCAATCTGAATAGATACTACCTTGATAGACCAAGGGTCTGATTTAGTATAAAGGTAGCTTCATGCATTCATGTATTCAAGCCTTCTCCCACACAATCTGCTGATGCTGTAGTAGGAAGTGGTTATCCAGCTGAAATTCTCATTTGCACAGCAACAACTGTGGTAGAGCACGGAAACCCCTTTCCAACCATCTCGCATTCTCTCGCTCATGCTATTGCATGAGACTTATTGACCACACTGGGTACTGCTTCAACTGCAACCATGCCGCCTCTCCAAAAGAGTTGGCACCAAGATGACCGCTGCTGTATATTTGATCATGAAGGCCAAACCAGTTCTGTTAACAGGATTCTCAGCATTAAAAAAAATCATGCTCAGGCCTAATTCAAAATAGAACCATGCTGGAAAGATATTCCAAGGCACATGCAAGCCGAGAGTTGCCACATCCCTGCTGGTGGCAGATCTCTTGCCTGCCACTGCCACTCAGTTAGGTGGCAGGAAGAAAATGACAAATGAAATGGTGTCATGACTGGGATCTCTAGCATGATGATGCAACTTACAGCATGACTAGGAAGTGACATTATCAAGTCAGGTGATGGTCTAGTATTCACCCAATAGTCTGTGGTTAAATCCTAAAGCTGGCCCCTGGTGCAATGACATCACTTCCAGCTTATGCCAGAAGCTGCATCATCATGCCAGGGTTGCCAGTTGCACCACCCCCAGCATAAGTCCATGACTTCCCCATCTCCCACTGATTGCCAGACAATCCTCGATCACGTCTGGCAACCCTATGCAGGCCTGATTTGGTCTGGGACAATAGCACATGATGAGAAGGGACTTAAGCCTTCCCCTCATGCCATTCTCCCAACCAGGAATGGCCCAAGCTGGCACTATTTAACCCACTAGGGAAACCCAGGAGTACCCCAGTGGTGCATGTGGAACTTCCAGTGGGGGAAACAGCAAACCCAGGGCCATTTCAGGTTAGGAAAATGGTGGGGTGGGGGAAAGTTGAATCCTCCTCTCACCACACACTATGGCCTATTCTGAATTGGGTGTGTCCATGCCTGTAATGTTGCCAGCTCTGGGGGGGGGGAGCATGAGGAGGGGAGGGTTTGGAGAGGGGAGGGATTTCAATGCCATAAAGTCCACCTTCCAAAGCAAGACAAACGTGGACAATCACGGCCTGGTCTAGAAACAAATACTGAGAAACCAGTCATGAGAGTCTGACCCACAAATCAAGATAGTCAACAAAACTTACAAAGAAAATATTTTCTGTATATTGTTGCCAATAAACACTATATAACAATGAACACATTTAAGTGGGGCACTGATCTCAAAAGTATTCAGGGTGGGATCCATCAGAAACTAAGTAGCATGTTTGTAGCCTGAATACTTTTGAGATCAGCGTCCTAACTAAATGCATTATTTTTCCTGATTCTGTGTACAGCACTTTACGGGCATGATAGCTCTTGTACTACTTTGTAGAATATTTCCTGAGGAAGATCCGGTTTTTGAAATGTTATAAAATCCAGAGACAACGTTGATGCACTCTTATACAAGGATTTTCTTATGATTTGATGGAATTTGTTCATTGTTATGAAGTGTTTATTGGCAACAATATATAGAAAATATTTTTTTTGTAAGTCTTGTTGAGTATCTTGATTTGTAGGTCAGACCCTCACGACTGTTTCCTCACCTTCCAAAGCAGCCATTTTCTTCAGGCAAACTGATCTCTGTCACTTGGAGATCTGTGTTCCCTCTGAGCTGTGTTAGTTTGAGCTACCTCACAATTTTTAGCCTCCGGCTCACACATTTTGGTTTTAGCTCAGGAAGGATGGCTCCAGAGCAAACTAATGTATGCAGTAGCCAAATCGCTCACTCACAACTTTAATGCCAATAGCTCACAAAGTAGAATTTTTGCTCACAAGACTCCTTAGCTTAGAGGGAGCAGTGCTGGAGATCAGTTGTAATCCCAAGAGATCTCTAGCTACCACCTGGAGGTTGGCAAGCCTACATGCCTAGGATTAAATTCTCAGCATGGAATTTGTAATATGTGTTTGATCACATGCAGGTAGACCCTGAAACAGCACTGTAAAGCTGCTCTGTTCCACTAAGACAGACATATCGGTATCCACATCAGTACAAAAGTTCTCATACATATATGAGAATTCTCACATTCTTGGTAATGATATTAGCAAGCCAAAGTCCAGGATGGTCCAGAGTAAATTAGGTCATGCCCATGACATTGGTGGGAAATATCATAAATGAGAAAACATCACATCTAATACCTTTAACTCCTCCTCCTCCTCCTCAAGATGGATGTTAGATTAAAATTGGGTAATAGATATAAAGCAATTACTGGACAGAATGAGATACTGTGTACTGTGATTGCAAAAGCAGGCAACCAATATCATTTAAAAGGGTGAGTTAAACCTCAGATACACTGCTTAGAAATAGTTTCAGAGGGTAGCCATGTTGGTCTTCAGTAGAACAGTTAAATTCGAGTTGAGTAACACCTTTGAGATCAACAAGAGACCAGACATCTGACCGAGGGAGCTCCAATGTTCCCTCTAAGCTGTGGAGTCTTGTGAGCAAAAACTCTACTTTGTGAGTTACTGGCATTAGAGTTGTGAGCAAGCGATTTGGCAACTGCATAAATTAGTTTGCTCTGGAGCCATCCTTCCTGAGCAGAGACAAAAATGTGTGAGCCGGAGGCTGAAAAACTGTGAGCTAGCTCACACTAACTCAGCTTAGAGGGAACACTGGCTTTGACTCTCGAAAGTTTATACCCTAAAACTCTTGCTGGGCTCTGAAGTGCTACTGGACTTGAATTTACCTCTTATAAATGAAATGCCTCTAATGTGACCTTATAGTTTTTGAACCATAGTTGACTTTCAAGCCCCTAAATAATTTTCGTTCATCATGAATCTAGAATAGTGTGGGTTCACTGCTAGTTGCTAATTCTAGCAAACTGATAGCTTGGATATTTGGGATTAGCTATGAGTTCAGTGCTGGGAACTTAATCGCAGGCACATATGCAGACCTGAGAAAATATTTTCTTCTCAAAACGTGACACCAGGTCAATGACAGAACAATCTTTGCAACCTCAGGTTCCTCTTTGTATGCTGGTGTGTCCCAGAAAGGGATTTTACCTCCTCTTACTATCCCACTCCTATGTGGATGCATATACACATTGCAAGGTAGTTATTAGTATTAAAGCCAAGAAAAAAATATTTGTCAAAGCTACCAAGAATGCCTTTGTCTCTGGTTCACATATGAACATGCACTAGGAATTGAACTACGACCCCAGGACAGAATGGTGGTTCTTAGTTGCCATCTCTGATGAGTGAGGGCTCCTCAGTACATGCAGGATTGATTTATACCCATTATTTGGAGCTTCACTTTTTTAGTGACTCATACACATACTGCTTGGCATGAGAAAGATATTTTATACTGATATAGTTACAATTTTCTGTGCGCAGAGAGCCAGTTTCGTGTAGTGGTTAAGAGCAGTGGACTCTAATCTGGAGAACCGAGTTTGATTCCCCACCCCCCACATGAAGCCAGCTGGGTGACCTTGGGCCAGTCACAGTTCTTCCAGAGCTCTTTCAGCCCCTAAAAATCAGTCTAGCTCACTACTAGCACAACACAAAGAGCTAGAACTTGTGGCTGCCAGACAATCCTAGCACCTCCTGGCTATGGTACACACAATGCCATATGATCATTATTAATTATTATTATTCTTCCTCTCTGTGTTAGTAAAATGTTGACCATTGAAGAAGGCCCTCTGGGCTGAAACATGTTGGGTCCTTTGACTATTATACATGTGTGACCATTATTGTGATTCTCTGTTATTGGATGTTCAACTTCATCTCGTTGCTCTATACTATGATCTGGGTTTGTAATGATATCCTATGTACATCATTTTTAGTCTTAAGATTCTGTGCACTGTGTAATAGTTTTGTTTTGTTTTGTTTTCTAGTTGCTCAACCTGTTGGTTCCTGAAAAGCTAGCAAGATGACAGCACATAATGCTGCCAGACTTCTCATACAGCACCACAGTGTCTTTAACATCTCTGCTGACACAAGGCACAGGGATGTACAATATATAAAGGGATACAGAAGGAGACTGAGTTTAGAATGATGCTGTTCAACTTGTGTGAGTTCAAAACAAATTCAAGGGACCTTTACAAAGGGTACATATCAATAGCACTTTTGTTTGAGCCTGTTACAGAAAATAATTGAAAAATTCTGCTTCCTCCCTGCCAAAATGAAAAGATTTAGAAAGGCATTTTCCCTTGCCGCAGCAAATTTAGTTGTCCATGACAAATCAGTTGGGGGTGAGCCAGTGAGAGTCTGGGGTAGTGGTTACAGTCTCAGGATAGGATTGGGAAGACCCAGGTTCAAATTCAGACTCTGCCATGAAAATCTTAGGATGATCTTGGGCCAGCCACTTTCACTTTGCCTAGCCTACCTTACAGGATTGTTTTTGTAAGGATAAAATGAGGAAAAGGGAACCTGTTTGCTACATTGGACTTCTTAGAGGGATCCTGGGATAAAAATGTGACAGATAATTGAAATGCCAATCAGACGATGCTCTGAATATGTGAAAAGTGACGTTCAGAGGTGGTTAGGTGTGTCAGAGGTGTGAAGGCCGAGATCTGGCTACCCTGGGCTATCTAGGTCAGGGCGACTTGGAATGACAACACCATTATTTCTCTGGAGCGCATTATTTTGTCTGTTCTGGTTGTTTGTTTTAAAGAAGCCCTAGGAATCACAAGGCAGTTTAAAGTACCAACTCTGTGGGTGTTGTATACAAGACCTAAAACCAAATGCCCCAATGAAATACTAGGCCAGGAGGGGGGCAGGGGAGAATAATCATATGGGATCTATAGTTCAGTCTGGGAGCCTACCACTATATTGCTCCTCCTGACACATGCTGGCAAGCCCTTCTGTACAATAACTTCTGCTTTCATTCATCTATGATTTCTTTTTATTTTCTGAATCAAGTGAAAATCAAGGAACAAAATAATATGGAGGGGGAAGCTGGGAAGCTTATTTTGATTTGTTCATGGTTTTTTTTTTTCTTTTGTTGGTCCCATGATGCTTAGGTATTCATTCAGAAACTGAGTCTCAATAGATAAACTTGATAGGCTAGTATTCTCAGAGATGTTTGTCGGTATGGGCAGCATATAAATAAAGCCTGGATCCTGACTTCCTCGAATGGAAGGTCTGAACAGCTGGATTCGCCCCCACATTCTTTCCTCCAACTTCTGAACCCTTTCCGATTTGTCTCCCTTGCCCATGGGGAACTGACAAGAGCTGGAGGGGGGAGTGTCTCGATGAAAAAAATATATATCTCAGCTTCCTTCCTTCCTCCCCCTAGCCGGGATGACCAGTGCAGTCACTGCATGGTGTCAAAGTCCTTAGCTGGAACCTGCACTTTGACTTTTTTGCATTTTCCCCAATGTGTGTATTATAGCCGAGATCGATGAAACTTCTCATATATGCTGTCTCTGTTTCAGCTGTGGTACTCTGGTCTGAATAAAGAAATGTATCAAAGAAAGCAGAAAGTATAAACCTCTGGGTTACAAAAGTGTGGGTTGGATCCCACAGGTTCTGTCCTGCTAAGAGTGACACCCTCCTCTGAGGCTAGTGGAAGGTACTGCCATTAGTGGATCCTGCCCACGGAAACAGGACAGTATCCCCACTGAGATTCAGTCATGGATTCTCTAGCTAGCCTTTGGCAAACTGGGGCCAGCCCAGAGACTGCAATTGCTAATTTTGCTCCACAGGCAGTTTGGACATAGCTGGGCCAATTTTCTCCGCATCAATAGAGCTGTCAAAGATAAAAAGCTGCGTGCAGGCATGCAATATGGTACCCCACGACAAGCAAGCAACTTTACCCTGTGATTACAGCTGCTACGCAGTGCGATTTCCTTGTGGCAACTGTAATGTGTAGACTGGCCTGAGGCTGAAGTCACACGTCCTGCTTAAAAGCACTTTTCAGACCCTCTCCTTCTGCTGGGGTCTATGTGTGAAGAACAGAAAGGCAATTCCAAATGCGTATCAGATTTCTGGCATGTGAAAAACAGGAAGGCGTTTGAACTGGCTGATGGTCATGGAAGTAGGTTGATTTACAATCGCATTTCAACCTTCCTGCACTTTACAATGCACATGGAATTTCAGTCTTACCCTCTCTCTGCCTTGGCCTGTTTTCAAAATGGCAATCGCAGTGATCTGCCTCACAGGGCTGCTGTTAGCCGCAGTCCAAATGACACTTACATGGCAATAACTTGCTTTCATATAAACATGGTCAGAGGGTATGCTGTACAAGCTAAAATCCTGCAGCCACTGACATGCACATGCCCCATTGGTTTCAAGATGATTTACACACACACACAATCTATAATGGGATTTACCAGGTACAAAAATTCTACGGAAATTATTATTATAATAACAGCCTCCTGTTTGTGAAAAAACTGAGAATTGCCGCTGCTTTCAGTATATGGAAGGGAGTGCATTTAAAAATAATAACCAGAAAGATTTGGAATTGAAAGGACAGACTAAGGTCATTTCATCTCAGTTCAGGAAATGAAATCCTTCGGTTCTGCCACGATCAACGGGCAAAGGAAGAGCCAGAAGAAACCCTGCACACCGACGTGGGAAGCTTACGTGCCCCAGCCTCCCGGTTGTACAAATTCAACCATCCCTGCTGGGGAATCAAAGTCTTGATGAGATTACAGTGCGTTTCTGGATTCTCGGCTACGCTTGCAGGAGGATCATTATCCTGAGTGACAGGGAAGACAGATTCCTCTGGAAGCGAGGGGGAGGGGAAGTCAGGAATAAAATTGGAATTGATCAGCATTGTTTAAGGCAGCCTTCACTGCTCATGCAGGTGCAAATACTGACAAACAGCAGCCTTGGTCCCCAGAGGAAACTCAAAAAACCGGCTGTTCTGGCTTCTGCTAAAAGGTAATGCTGTAAAGCACTGGCATTCGAGAGAATTTACCGCAACAGAAGCTTGATAACCTTCATGCCTGCAATTCCCAGATCCCACCCCTCCCCCTCCCCCTTCTTGGTCAGTTTCAGTGGAAAGCATCTTTTTCGCCCCTACTTTTGCCTATAAATGCATCCAATCTGGTCATTTCATTTAGATTGTTCACAAAGGTCATTGGGTGACTTAGAGCCAGTCACTACGGCTGGCTTCAGAGGGGACACCAAACCTTGGTTTTAATGTAAGGGAGACAGCTCCAGGTTGGGAAGTACCTGGCAATTTTGGGGGTGCAGCCTGAGGAGGGAGGGGTTTGGGGAGGGGAGGGGAGGGGAGGGACTTCAGTGGGGTATAATGCCATAGAGTCCACCTTCCAAAGTGGCCATTTTCTCCAGGTGAACTGATCTCTGTTGCCTGGAAATAAATTGTAATCCCAGGAGATCTCCTGCAACCACCTGGAGGTTGGCAACCCTATTTTAATGAGAGTCCAAAATGAGTCTCATCCTGACCTGGATTACTTGCTCTCATTGGTTCTTGGAAGCTAAGCAGGGTTGGCCCTGATTAGTATTTGGATGGGAGACCTTCAAAGAAGTCCAGAGGGCAGGCAATGGCAAACTACCTGTTTGTCTCTTGCCTTCAAAACTCCCCCCTCCCTTTCCCTCTCCAGCGATTCCTACTGGGCTCCTGTCCCATTTGGAGGCAAACCAGAGTTTGCTGTTATATCTGAACTGGCAGACTCTGGCTTGTGCCAGCCCTCCATGTTATCATCAAACAGTGGTTTGCAGTTCTGCTTCGGATGGCAAACGCAAACTGCAGTTGCTAGTCTGGGTGTCCTGGCAAACTGCAGTCTGCTTCCAGAAAAGAAGGAAGGAAATTGCTGTGCATGAAGAGCAGAGAAAGGTAGATCGTGCAAGCCCCAGGTTCCTTCAGGCCTCCCCAACCCATAGTCTGCCATTGTATCTGACTGGAAGCTCTTAAAGAGCTATTGTGGAGGAAACATAATCTTGTCTGTTCTTTGAAAGAAGGGCACAGTAATAATAATTATAGAAACCACAACTGGAAAGGTTGTTTTCGTATCATTTAACCCAGTGATCTTCAAGCCATGGCCTGAGACTCTCAGGTGGGCTGCACACCTCCACCTGCTGGGCCACGTATACTTACAAAGCCACCAATATTTTTTGGAATATTACTGCAATACTACTTCCTTCTCTTTGCACGTATGCTGAGAGAAGCAGCAAGGCTACAAGAGAAAGTCGCTCACTGGAAAAAAGGATTCATTTCTAACACAGGCAAGACTCTGCTTCCTGTCATATGACTCGGTCATATGACTATGATGTCATGTTATTTTCTATCACATACTTGTAGTTTGTGGACCACATGCCGCTGACTGGGAGTTAAAGGCAGATCCCCTGTCTTGAAATGCTAGACGCCATAGCTTAAGCATCCCAACAGTCTATGGAATTACTTATGGCTCAACATTACAGACTATCGAGAACACAATGGAATGCTCTTTACTGGCATGAACGTTCTTTTTTTTCTTTTTTTTAAATCTTTTTTAAGTCTCCTGTTTTTACAGACCATACCCAAAAGAAGGACACATCTAGTTGTGCCCAAAAATAATCTATAAATGCTTGCTCTGTTGGGGAATTTGTTCAAAAAAAACCAGGGGAAATATGTTACTTGGCTGACTCGGAGAAAATGATGGTATGCCCATCACAGCTGCTTTAGAATTATGTGGTCAGATCCAAAGTCTGTGTCAAACCCATTTTCTCTTCAGCATCATAAATAATGTGCCCAAGAGTCAGGACTGTCCCATAACAGTCTCTCTCTCACACACCCCGCCTCATATATCAAACCAAATGATCTGCTGTCGTTATTGTTATTCCTCCTCACAGACTTTGTGCTTCAACCGCACAATAGCTTTGCTGTGAGAACGCAGGATTTTTAAAGTGCTTATTCTGTACTGGGAGCAGCTCAAAAGCTATCTAAGCCTGTGGCAACCGCTAATTGCCTTTTCTAGAAATAATTATCCATAGCACCAAGGTAAAAACGTTCCATATTTCAAAGAGATTAGAACAACGCATGAGACCTATACACCCAATAGGGAAAAATCCCTGTCTTGCTAGTAGATACCTCTCCTGTAAAGCTTGTGCTTTGTTGCACTTTGAGGGAGCATTTCCACAAGACCAAGTAAAATAATACTAGAATACTTTCCAAACAGGTTGGGGGGGGGGGGGCGTTTTGATGAAAGTAATACACACATCTTGTTTTTAACCAAATATCCAGATAATGTTTGTCATCCATCACACATTGTTCAGACTTTTTCAGTCCCATCTCTGGTCACAGAGGTGTGAAGTCGCATGGACTAAGAAGTGGAAACACTGATACCCCTCCCCATGTTTCCAATGGAAAAAGTGGACATCCTATGAAATAACTTCTGGAATGAGTTCAACACTTTTTAAGACAAATTTTTACAGAGTAATCCTGTTCAGCGCTGCAACAGTCAAAGCCCATCGATTTTAATGAGGTTGGAATAACTCCACACAGGACTGCACGGCCAGTTATCCAAAATGCTTTCTAAGAATTCTGGTATCAAGAATTCTAGGTAAGACTATAGCATCTGATAATGATGACTTCTGTGTATCCTACAGACACAGATAACACATTTTCTAGGCTATCACATACTATAGGGTCTGCAAAGATAGTGTATTATTGAAGTAGTCAATGTTTTCAATGTTGTTATCGGTTTCAAAATCTGTGGATACTCCTTAATACTATGGTGGAGTGACTGTTTAGAAACACAAATAAACCTTGGCATGTTTACTAAAACATTTACGGTTTGTATTTTCAACTTTTATTCTTTTTCTACTTTCAACTGGGGGGGGGGGGGAACCAGATGTATATGAATTCTTTCCCTTGTGTTGGTGTGGGCGTATGGGCAATTTTGCTCAAACAAAACAAACACTGCAACCTAAACAGACTTATACCCTTCTAAGTCCATTGACTGCTGTGGACTTCGAGGGGTATAACTCTATTTAAAACTGCACTATCAGCCATTTATAATTACAAATATGCCCCAAAGTACAGTTTTATGTGCTGAGTTATATGTGTTCCTAAAACAGCAAGTTTCAAATCCACTCCCCCCTGCCAAAATAAAAATTCAGGTTTTTTCCCCAGGGAAAAAAAATTCCCTAACTTCAAAATTTCTGGCAAATGTATGTCTCTAGCAGGTCATCACGTATGACTCTCTCTTCATTAACCCCCACCCTCCTCTATTTCTTCAACTGGACATACTCTTAAACTGGACTAAACTGGAGAGCCAGTTTAGTGTAGTGGTTAAGTGCGTGGACTCTAATCTGGGAGAACCGGGTTTGATTCCCCACTCCTCCACTTGCAGCTGCTGGATGACCGTGGGCAAGCCACAGCTCTGTCAGAGCTGTTCCCTCAAGGACAGTTCTCTCCGAGCTCTCTCAGCCCCACCTACCTCACAGGGTGTCTGTTGTGGGGAGGGGAAGGGAAAGGAGTTTGTAAGCTGCTCTGAGTAAAGGGTGGGGTATAAATCCAATCTCCTCTTCCTCCTCTGAGACCTATGGGATCTGCTTTGGAAGAAACCCTGCCACAAATGCCTTACAGCAGTAGATCATCGCATCTGGGACTTCCTCCCACTCTCCTGTGGCACACTGTTCTCTATCAGTGAACATGCCATTGTTATCTGTAAGCAGAGTTACACTTTTCTAAGCCCTTCTGATACACCTCAGCTTAGGCTGGCACTCTATTGGTACAATCCTATGAAGAGTTACTCTGGTCAAAATCCCTTGATTGCAATGGGCTTAGATTGGCGTAACCTCACATAGGGTGGCACTGTATGTGGCCTAAACGACATATTTTTAAACATCAAGGAAAAGCCCTCTGCTTAATTAAGGCCATAAGAATCTGGCCTTGTAGGTCAGGACTGCTGGGCCAAGAAATTCTAAGAGGGGGGGGCTGTGCACAGCCTATGAAGAAAGGCTGGAGAGTCTGGGCCTTTTCAGTCTAGAACAAACGGCTAAGGGGAGACGTCATAGAGGTTTATAAAATCATGCATGGGTGGAGAAACTGGATAGTGAGAGCTTTTTCTTCCTCTCCCATAATACTAGAACTCAGGGGCACCCAATGAAATTGTTTGGAAATAGGGTCAGAACAGACAAAAATAAAT
The DNA here is from genome assembly GCA_029233225.1 of Lepidodactylus listeri. Lineage (NCBI taxonomy): Eukaryota > Metazoa > Chordata > Lepidosauria > Squamata > Gekkonidae > Lepidodactylus > Lepidodactylus listeri. Next base: position 30,248,150 of record JARCFY010000009.1, read on the forward strand.
ACTTCTCGACTCAACGAGTAATTAAACTGTGGAATCCACTGCTGGGTAGGAATGCCAGCCTCCAGGTGGGACCTGGGGATCCCCCAGAATTACAGCTCATTTTCAGACTACAGAGATCAGTTCCCGTGGAGAAAATGAATGCTTTGGAGGGAGAGTGGACACTATGGCACTGTACACCACTAAGGTCCCTGTCCTCCCCAGGCTCCATCCCCAAATCTCCAGGGGTTTCCCAACCTGGATCAGGCAACCCTACCCCCCCATCCCCCACCAGTGGCCAGAGGGAACCTTGCAACCTTACTGCTGGGGGAGGTAGTGATGGCCAGAAGCAAAGACAGCATTAAAAGAGGGTTAGACAGAACCACGGAGGAGAAGTCCATCAATGGCTACCAGACCTGGTGACTGAAGGGGGCCTCCTTCTACAGAGGCAGCAGGCCTCTGAATTCCAGTGCTGGGAGGAAGCAGCAAGGGAGGCACTTGGCCTCTATGCCCCATGGCAATCTGGTTGGTCGTTGTGTGAAACAGGAAATGGTACTAGATGGACCACTAGGATTGCCGGCCTCCAGGTAGTGGCTGGAGATATCCTGGAATTACAATTGATCTCCAGACGACAGAGATCAGTTTCCCTGGAGAAAATGGCTGCTTTGGAGGGTGGACTCTATAGAATTATACTCCATAGCAGTCCTTCCCCTCTCCAAACCTGGCTATCCCTAGGCTACAGTTCCCCACATTTCCAGGGATTTCCCAACCCAGAGTTGGCAATTGTATGGACCACTGGTCTGATTTAGCAGGCATTTTTTATGTTCTTATTTATTGTTGCTCCCATTAAATTGTACCATCCTTTGGTCCATACAGTCTGAGCTGAGAAAAGCAGTAACTTGACAAACTGATTCCATGCTTCCAAAAGGTGTTTAAATGCTGGGGTGGCAATTAGAATCTGCATTAGTGACTGAAAAGACACTCCTAGTCTGAAATGAAAAGGAAGATTAACGAAGGATTATGCATCTATAAATATGTGTGGGAGGAAAGTCCATTGCCTCAATGCAAGCGCACACACACAAGCACAGCTGAAAGCTTTTTGCTAGCTGTTGAATGCCCAGAGCCCCTCTTCCTTCTGTGGAACAGATGGTCGGTGTGCTGATCACATGAACATGGGGCGGGTGTGTGTGTGTGCTCAGACTTGGGCAAGAAGGCCTGGGAGAGGATCAGTACTCCCAGAGAGCTCGAAGTGTGGATAATCTGAGCAGGACTTCCTCAGACGGTGCAAAACCTGGGTATTCTCTATGAGATAGGTAATAATAAAGGTTTCCCTTGCTTGAAAGCCAATCGAATCCAACTCTAGGGGGCAGTACTCATCTCCGTTTCCAAGCCAAAGAGCCAGCGCTGTCCAAAGACTTCTCCATGGTCATGTGGCCAGCATGACTACACACCGAAGCGCACAGAATGCTGTTAACCTTCCCACCGAAGCGGTACCTATTTATCTACTTACAATTTCTTGCTTTCGAACTGCCTTCTATCGGTTTACTGGGGGGGGGGGAGCTCTGTGCACAGAAACTCTACAAATTGGTTACAAGATGCCACTAGTTCTTGGGCTTGTGAGAAGAGAAGCATGTTAAATGGCAATTTGGCTTTGGTACATGACCCTGAGACTGGATCCTAAATCATGAGTGATTAAAATCTATGATTAACAGGCAAATCTAACTTGTTGCAAGGGAAAAAAAGGGAGAGCTGTTTCTTCTGGATTAATTAATGTTCTGTACAATTTCCTGTAGATCTCTAAACAGCTGAACTCATTTGAGGGCCAGATCTAACACTAATGTCACTTTGTCAGGCCGGGCCATACATACCATAACATGAGGTACCAGAGATATAAATGTATAAAGGTGATTTCAGATGTCGAAAGGCAATAAGAAGTGATATCACCATACCAGCTACTTCTGGGTGATGCTCTGGTGTTTGGGCAGAAACTCTATGGTAAAGCTGGCTTCTACCGGACCATCACCCAAAAGTCACTGATATGATGATGTCAATTCCTGTGCAACACTGGCAATGTGGCTTAGAATGTGAGTCCATCGGTCCTTTTATCTTGGAGAGTGGAGTGATTTCATATGCTGAATGGCAATAGCAGGTAAATAACAACAGCAGGCTTGATTGGATTAGATGTGATATGCAGAGGGGTAGTAGGCGTGGAGATACCAACATTGATAATGAGACAGGAAACCTAGGTGTCAATTTGGTCCAGGAGGATTCAGTTCAGGAGGATACAAAGAATAAATGCACATAAGTCTGACATTAGAAACCACATCATTCAAAAACCAGTGGGGGAACATTTAACCTTCCAGGACATTGCTGACCTAAGAGTAGCAGTTCTCTTACAAAGGAATTTCAAAGTGAGATTAGAAAGAGAGACCGCTGAATTGCAACTGATAATGAAGCTCAATGCATCCTCCAGGGCTGAACTGAGACCTAGGTTTCCTGTCTCATTACCAATGCCTGCTATTGTCATTTGGCATCTGAAATCACTCCGCTCTCCAAGATATAAGGATCAATGGACTCACATTATAGTTTAGGGAGAGGCTATGGCTCAGTAGGAAAGCCTCTACTTTACACGCAGATGGTCCCAGGTTCTGTCCGTGGCATCTCCAGTTAAAAAGGACCAGGCAATAGGTGATGTGAAAGACCTGAGGCCTGCAACCCTAGAGAGCGTCCAGTACTGGAGAGCCACAGTACTGATCTTGATGGACTCATGGTCTGATGCAGTGCGAGGCAGCTTCATGTGTGACCATGTGTGGCCTCATGAAGCTAGCCTCCCAAGGGCATTCTGAAAGCTTTCTAGTAATCTGGTCTCAGTGCCATGTTGAGATTCTTGCTCCTCCCCGTGACTAGCAGATTTATGCAATTTTATGCAAAGCAACATGAACATGCAATTTTATGCAAAGCAACATGAACATGCAAATTAGCATAATGTATGCAGATCACAAAATCCAATTTTCTTGGGACAAATGTTTTTTTTTTGCTTTGATACACAATTTGAACACTCACTTTAGAACATGTCTCATATGGACTTCAATTTGAATAGAGACCCAATTTTTTTTTTAATTCTTCTAAAGTGGTTTCAGGTCATGGGTACTGCAATGTCCTGTAAGCTGACATCCTCAGTATTTAAAAATCTCCAGGACACATGTGCATTTCAGGGGACTATACCTCTGCTTAGTGCAATGTTCTTACATTGCATTAGATTCAGAGCTGATATAATGTGTCTGACTTATTACACTTTGTTTGGGACTGCATCTTGTGTCTGCAGACATCTGGTAAAGGTAAAGGTTTCCCTGCTCAAAAGCCAGTCAAATCCGACTAGGGGGTGGTGCTCATCTCCATTTCCAAGCCAAAGAGCCAGTGTTGTCCGAAGACTTTTCCATGGTCATGTGGCCAGCATGACTAAATGCCAAGGCACACAGAACACTGTTACCTTCCCACTGAAGCAGTACCTGTTTATCTACTTGTAATTGCTTGCTTTAGAGCTGCTAGGTTGGAAGGAGCTGGGGCCAAAGACAGGAGCTCACTCCATTACGTGGCACTAGGGTCTCGAACTGTCGAGCTACCAATCTTACGGTCTGCAGCTCAGTGTCTTACCCTCTGAGCCACTACGGCCTCAGACATCTGGATTGCTCCGAAAAAAATTACCTGAGCCTAGGGTGTACCTGGTTTCCAGTTTTCACTCATTCAGCCATCCTTTATGTACTTTAATGAGAACTGTCCAGTTGGGCACTCCTTTTACATCTTGGTGTTTATTATGGCTTGATTTGCACAAATCAAGAAGGGGAAGAGAAACTGTGTATCCAGAATCATTTCCTCTTTTGTAAAACTTTTTTCCCAGTGAAGGAGGAATTTGAGACATTCCACATATCCAAGTCAAGCAGAAGGTAAATTGCAAGCCTCTTCCTTTGAATGAGGGAGCATACAAGAAGGAAAGCTCTGGTAGAGTCCTAGGATTTCCAAATGAATGATTTCCAAATACATGGATGTGGGGAAATTGGTTTTTCAGCTCAGCACCTTTCACACCTTGGTGTGGTACCTTGGTGCTTTTCCCAATTCCTTCTTGCTGTCCCTGTGGACGATGCCAGGCAGATGAAGGAGGGACTCAAGGTTACTATGCAGAGCAACCAAGCAGAGATGTGTGGAACGGATTAATTAAAGTGGCTAGATCCTACGGAAAACTTCCAAGCCAGTCTTCTGGGCATCAAGTAGGACAATATTTCTCATCTAAGATATAAAGTGTTCTTCACAGTACAAGAAACCTGAAAGGTATCTACAGATGGATTTAGGAAACAATGTGGATGGAGTATTTTGTTGCAGTTTCATGAGGAGGTGACAGATAATTTTTGGAGGAGCTTAAGGGAGAAGAAAGGACACAATGGTAAGTCAGTTAAGAAAACTGCTGTTCTGTAATGTTCTGATTCTCTACAATCTGGGTTGGGAAATACCTGGAGATTTTGGATGTGGAGCCTGAGAAGGGTGGGGTTTGGGGAGGGAAGGGACTTCAATGGAATATAAAGCCATAGAATCCTCCTTGCAAAGCGGCCATTTCTCCAGGCAGTTGATCTCTGTTGCTTGGAGATCAGTTGTAATAGCAGGAGATCTCCTGCCACCACCTGGAGATTGGCAATTTTATAATCTGGGACATGTTTTTGAAACAAGGGATGCTCTATAAATTAAAAGGCATCTTTGAACAGCCTTTCCTCAGTGAATGCAGACAAGGTAGATTCAGGCCAAAATATTGTTATATGTATCAGAGGAAAATCTTTCTTCCTAACAAAACCAGAATTCATATCTGTGACTCACCACTGCTTTTTAAGAGTAGACTGCAACTCATTCACACTTGGAGGCTTACTTAATTCTCCAGCCTTATGAAACTTTCACATGTACTTTCTTTGCACTCTCCCTCCTGACCATGGCTCTGCTTCAATGGGACAGTGCTTAGCTTGTGGAATGGCAAATCAGATCAGTGTTTAAAAAGAGAATACAAAAAAATATAAAGACTCTTCTATGTAAAGTATGTATGAAGTATGTAGCATCCTTTGCCATTGGTGATATTGATATAATGAAATAAAGGCCAGTTATATGCAAACTATACCTTTTTATTCTATTTTGGGGCACAGACCGCATTCCTGAGTCACGAATTAATAAATCCCTCAGTACACTGACAGGATACTTTTCCCCAACATTGGCATTTTTCTACGTCGAGAAACCGAAAGACCTCTCTCTCAGATGATCTGATCTCGGAAATCAGCTATGAGTAAAATGTTGCAGCCAAGTGAGTCCTCCGGTTCTCCTTGTGTTCTTTGGACAAACAGGTAAAACAACAAACAGAAAGAGCTGTCTTTCTGTCTTAGACCGAATCTCCTAATCTAGTACCCTGTCTATAAAATTATCATTCAGACCACAGGTAAGGCATGATAGAGTTTACTGGGGGGCACTACTTGCCCAGAGCCTCTGGTAAACAGGAGAAGAATGCCTGCCCTAACTAATATCTCTTGATAGGTAGATCTGCCATATTTCCCCCTAATTTTGTAGAAAATGAAACATAAACTAGGGTCCATCATTAGATCCTGTGTCAATAAATTTCATTCACTGTAAGAAATGCTGTGGAGACCTACAGACAACCTAATGGCCCAGTTTCACAGAAAATGAATCACTGGATGTAGGACCAGCAAAACTTAACATAACCTGTCTATTTTAAAGCTCATTAATAAGAACATAAGAACATAAGAGAAGCCAGTGTTGGATCAGGCCAATGGCCCATCCAGCCCAACACTCTGTCACATAGTGGTCAAAAATACCAGGTGCCATCAGGAGGTTTACCAATGGGGCCAGGACACTAGAAGCCCACCCACTTTTGCCCCCCCCCCAAGCACCAAGAATACAGAGCATCACTTGCCTCAGACTGAGAGTTCCTATCTGTACTTTGTGGCTAATAGCCATGGATGGACCTCTGCTCCATATGTTTATCTAATCCCCGCTTGAAGCCATCCATGCTTGTAGCCGCCACCATCTCCTGTAGCAGTGAATTCCATATGTTAATCACTTTGTGGGTGAAGAAGTATTTCCTTTTATTTGTTCTAACCCGACTGCTCAGCAATTTCATGGAGTGCCCACGAGTTCTTGTATTGCAAGAAAGGGAGAAAAGTACTTTTTTCTCTACCTGCTCTATCCCATGCATAATCTTATAAATGTCTAACAGTGAAGTCATAAACAGATGTACATGTGTTTAAAACTATCAACTTCAATGGCTTATAAGGGTGTAACTCTGTTTAGGATCACACTGCAAATCTAACTTCAAACCCCCCCCCCCCCCATTATTTAAATGGAACTTCAGCATAACTAATTTATTCTAGATCCAGGCCAATGAGTTCAATTTATCAGGAGCCCATGAAGCGAGCCTGAAACAAGTGGAATCAAATCCTTTCCCCGTTATTACTGCTGAGTCACACATTTCAATGAGCCAACCTAATATGGAATCAGTTAAAGTAGAATGAGGTTAGAAATTCGGGGGATTCACATACAAACACATGCACAAATTGCAGCATTGCTTGGCCTGCTGTTTTTTTGAGATAAAAGCACTAGGAGAAAGAGAGAGAGAGAGAGTTTGCTTCATATACTTCAATATATACAGCAAACTGCTGCCACATTTCTGACTTGGGACCTATCATCACTTTACTTTTAGTAATACAATATATACACATACCAGGGTTGCCAGTTCTGGGTTGGGAGATTCCTAGAGATTTGGGGGTGGAGGCTAAGGATAGCGGGGCTTGGGGAGTGGTGGGACTTAAGTAGGATGTAAAGCCACAGAGTCCACCCAAAGGGTTGTCAAGGCAAGAGGTAAACAGAGGTGGTCTGCCATTGCCTGCCTCTGCATAGCAACCCTGGACTTCCTTGGTGGTATTCCAAGTACTAACCCTAATACCAGAGTCCAAAATAAACATGTGGCATGTCGGGTGTGAAGTACTCCAGCATATGACATTGTTGTGCATGACTCTGAGCAGGACCCACCCCTGTTCCATTTGCCACTGGATATATCTGAAATGTGATGCATGCAAAGACAAAAAGCACATGCATGCCCACTGCATGTCCATTACACCATGCATGTATCTTCTAATTAAATATTCATGATACCCGAGTGCAAAAAGGTGCAAATAAAACTATGTTGTACTTTATTCATTGCAGACTGAAAGCATGCTTGAATGTTCGTTAAAATTAGCAGAGCACTTCAGCAGAGAAAACTTTCTCAGTGTTTTGCTGACAGATTGCAGAGCAGACCACTGCACCCCTGTTGTGAGAAATATGAAATATGAAAACATTCTCCCAACGCACTAGCTACCTTTTCTTTGACTTTGTGGGGGAAAGTTCTTCATAGTGCCAAGCCCCGCTCATTCCCATCTTTCCTACTTGAGATTTGCCATTGATTTTTAAAAGTGAGTTTTGTTTACATTGAAAGGCCATGAATTTATTCCTTGGCAGCTATTTTCGCTCTTCTGTTACATATAGTCTATATTTTATTTGACAGAAACCAGATATGGAAACTCATCTGAATTTCAGCTGCATTGAGTTCACAAACATATAGAAAATGTAACTTTTACTTCTGCATAAAAGGAACCATGGACTTCACCTTTAGGGTCTCAGCCTGTTCTTGTACTTTACTCATAGAGTAATCTCTAAAATCAAAGTATGATGATGTGATAAATAAAATACTTTCTCCTATCAAATCCTAAACACATTTACTTTGAAAATAGTTTTACTTGGAATTCCATTGTCCAGTGAAACTTTCTTCCATACAAATGTGTTCAGGATTGAACCTGAGCCAAAAAGATGATGATTTCTGACATTCTGTTATAAGTTACCCTCTACCAGAGATTTCTCAGGAATTGCTTCAAAGGGAGCTACATTTCACCTATCAAATCAGCAAGGCTGTCTCTCTGAATTGGTTCTGTCTGCCCTCAGTTACACTGGAATATGGTTGATACTCTCCAGGTGGAGCCTGGAGACTTTCTCAAATTACAACTCATCTCTAGGTGGCAGTTCCTCTGGAGAAAATGGCTGCTTTGGAAGGTGGACTCTATGGCATTATATCCTGCTGAGATACCTCCCCAAATCTTCCCCAGGCTCCACTCGCCAAAACTCCAGGAATTTCCCAACCCAGAGTTGGCAATAGGGTTGCCAGAATCCCCCCCCCCCCATGGAGGCAGGGGTCCCCCACCACCAGGCCCTGCCCCCAGCCACCAATCAGCTGGCTGGCAGAGCGGACCTACCAGTAGAAAGAGTACAGCATAAACCATGTTGCCAGTGTCGCACAGAAAGTGATGTCATCCTGTCAGCAACTTCCGCGCAATGTTCCCTCTAAGCTCCACAGTGTGATGAGCAGAAATTCTACCTCATAAGCGAAAAAGCTAGTAGTATTAAAATTGTGAGTGAGTCTACATTTGACTATGGTGTAAACTGGATTTTTAGATTACTTCCATAACCTTGTAAAAATCTCAGAATAATTTTTTAAATTATATTTAAACTATATTTTAAGAATAATTTAAAAATTATAAGAGAAAACAGAATCAAGTCAAATTTCACCCACCCCTTTCCACAATATTGGTAGCCCTGTCCTCCAGAGAACAGGGCTACCCTCTCCTTTCCACTATATTGGTAGACCTGTCCTCTAAAGGTCTACCCTCCCCTTTCCACTATATTGGTAGACCTGTCCTCCAGAGAATAGGGCTACCCTCTCCTTTCCACTATATTGGTAGACCTGTCCTCTAAAGGTCTACCCTCCCCTTTCCACTATATTGGTAGACCTGTCCTCCAGAGAACAGGGCTACCCTCTCCTTTCCACTATATTGGTAGACCTGTCCTCTAAAGGTCTACCCTCCCCTTTCCACTATATTGGTAGACCTGTCCTCCAGAGAACAGGGCTACCCTCTCCTTTCCACTATATTGGTAGACCTGTCCTCCAGAGACCCCTTTCCACTATATTGGTAGAACTGGCCTCTAGGGAACAGGTCTACCTGCCCCAGGCCACTGTATTAGTAGACCTGGTCCTGGACCGTTGCCTTGTGCTGAGCCTTAGAAAACATACCAGTACACGGGAGGGGGGGGGGGGACTCTTGCAGCCTACTTTGGGGTTTTTAGTGAAATATGACAACCAGCATTACAGGTCAAGTATAACAGAGGAGGAACAGTCGCTGTCAGAACTCTGCCTAATCTAACAAACAGGAAGTATTACCAACCTGCCCAAACTTATTTATTCAAATATTTATTCAAACTTTTCTCTGTGATTCAAGGCAGCTTACAAATCATACTGAAAAGCACAACAGGGCTGTGCAAAAGTTTCTTTTTCCCCTGGCTCCATTGTAGCCTTATGGGGACCATTATAGCCAATAGGCCCCATAGGTGATAATGGAGAATCGATCTGGGGGTATGTGGGGCTCTGGAGGCTGTTTTTTTTTTTAGGAAGAGGCATCTCATTTGTAGCATAGCTGCTGGTGCCTCTCCTCAAAAATCCCTCCAAGTTTCAAAGAGATTGGACCAGGGGGTCCAATTCTATGGGCCTCGGCATGAGGTGCCACCAGCCTCTATTGTTTTCAGTGAAGGGGGGGAACTTTGTGTGCAGAAGCAGAAACCTCTGAGCTGGCCACTAAAATTTTGTGTGCCAGCACCCCCTAGCACAGCTTTGAGGAAACTATGTTTTCAGATGATGCTCTGGTATTTGGGTAAAAACCCTATGGTAGAAGCCAGTTTTACCTAAACACCAGAGCATCACCCAGAAGTCGCTGGTATGGTGACATCACTTCCTGTGTGACACTGGCAACGTGGCCTGGTAAGTGTGACACTGGCAACGTGGACTTACGCCTTCTCCTGGTAAGTCTCCTCCCATCCCCTGCCAATTACTAGGAGGGACCTGGCAACCGTATGAAGAACTTCTAAGCAGGTCCACTCAAAAGTAAGCCCAACTGTACTGAAAGGGGCTTACCCAAGGAAAGTGATTTTAGGACTGCAGCCATCAGCATACAACCAAATCTGACTGGCTATGTAGCATAGTGATTTTACCTTACTTAGTATATAATCAGATTGGCTAGAATCACTCTCAGGAGTATGGGCATGATTCTGTTTGAAAAATCTGATTGGATACACAGCACTGTGATGCTGTTACATTGATCCAATCACATTGGCAGGAATCAGTCTAAGAAGCAAAAAAAAAGCCCTAACTGGGGTGGGGGTGGGGAATCAGCACAGAAGTAGGAGCAATGGGAAAGAGCAGTGGACAGACTTTTTAAAAGGTCCAGGGCTATTTTTGGGCAGGAAAACACAGGAACGGAGTTCCGGCTGGCTTCTGAATTGGCCATGCCTACAGCCTCCCCTCATCTCGGGTTCCCCAGGCACCTCGCAAGCCACAGGGCACCTGGAGAAGCCAATCCAATCCAGGGAGGGAAGGCAGTTTAAAACTGCCTTCCTTCCCTCGGGTTCCCCATGCACCCCACAAGCCACAGGGCACCTGGGGAAGCCGATCCTGGGAGGGAGCTGCACTGTCAGGGGTGTGGCCTAATATGCTAATGAGTTTCTGCTGTTGGGTGTGGCCTATTATGCTAATAAGTTCCTGCTGGGCTTTTTCTACAAAAAAAGCCCTGAAGGTAACTATTCTCTCCATTAAGTTTTTTCCCCCCTGGAAGTATTTTAGGTACGCCAAAAAAACCCAAAACACCACCACTTTTTGTGTACTGATCAAAACAGACAACCATTCAGCATAGCTCAATTAATGGCCATAACGACACAATTTTTTTTTTAAGGAATTGTGTCCAGTTTAGCTTTTCCTGCAAATAGACAGATGCTGCAGGGAATCTTGTTTTTAAAGTTTGCAGGGGCCCAGCTCAACTCAAGAAAATGTCTCGGGGGGGGGGGGAGTAGCCCCTCCCCCCACACCGCGATCCTGAGCTGAAACAGGACCCCTCCCCAGGCTTTAAAAACATTTCCCACTGCTGCTTTGTGGTTAGTGTATGGCTTCAGGGGAAGTGAAGGAAATGTACAGTGCAATTTGGCCCTTAGAAGCAAAGCAAAAAAATTGGAATCTGGTCTGATTACAGCATAAAATTCTTAGAATTTACTATGTCAGATTCCAGCACCACTAAACCCATTATTTATTTAATTCATTTATATCAACATAACAACTCTTTTATGTGCACAACTTGCATTGTACAATCCTACATCTTCATTTGCTTTCCCTTAAACTTTTTTTTAAAACTTTCAATTCATGGGATTATTTTAAACTGATAAAGCAGTAGCACCACATCTTCTTTATGCTTAGTCTTTCTGAACAAAATAACAATGAAATACTGGTTCATAAAGAGTTTATAGAATCATAGAATCAAATGATTCTATAAGCTCTTTATGAGAGTATAATCTAGGACTGCAACCTGTCATGCTGTGGGACTCTCTGCCCCTGCTCTTTCAGAGGAAGAGTTCATAGCATTAGACCAGGAACACCCACAGGAGGCAGCACGACATGATGAGACTCCCTCAGAGGGGCAGGAGGAATCCCATACTACAGAGATACCTCCATCTGCTGTCCCTGATTCAAGAATCCTCAGAATCAGCAGCAGCCATGGAAAATGCTTTCCCCCTTCCAACTGGGTCTCAAAACAACAAGAGGAACCCCAGCCCTGCTGAACAACACATCTCCAGAATCACACATGACCCTTTTAAATCCTAGCTGTTCTCTCCAGGAAGGTGAGGTACAGAGACCCACAGATCTCAAGAAGAAGTAAGACATCATTCAGGTTCAGCCCCTTGGGGGCAACACATCACATTCCTTACTTACCAGTCAGCCTCTGTCTAGCCCATAGAGAACAGTCAGTCTGATCAGTGAACTTCTAGCAGAACAACTGTAATGCCTTACTGGTCCATCCCAGCCAGCCTAAAGCAGGACACCAACTTCAGTCTATACATTCTCCAGAGAAGCATGCCTCTTAGAGATTTCTAATGGATCTTGGGAAAACACAAGTGGTGCACCTTCGCTGTTCAAGCTGTGGAGCCCTATAGCACAGTCTACAATAATCCTCCACCTGTCCACATTACAAACACAAGGCGCTGAAGGCTGAGCACAAACCATGGGGGCCACACATGGGAAGGTTTACTTCTGGTATACCAAACCACCATGCCATACTTAACTGTTTCTTCTTTAGGCATTGTTTCTCATGTTCAACTGGAAGTCAGGCCAACTGTTCTCTCTGAGCTCTGATTTTTCAGTACTCTTTTGGTTCAGAGTTCCTACTGCAAAGCTGAGGGCACAGTAAGTGTTAGCCTTCACTAAGTCTTATTAACATCAATGGAACTAAAATGCACCATTAACTGCACAGGCCCCACTGGTTTCAATGGGACCGAATCACAGTTAAGAACCGGTTCTGATGTGCCTGTTCATCACTTCATGACTACAGCTTTCAATGATGACTTGCACTTGTGACCAAGCTACTGTGCACTGAATGACACCGACAGAATTGTCGTATTGCCTCACATTACCTCAAACACAAGGCTTTTCAGTGGAGTCACATTCAGCAATGACTCATCATATGATGCTAAGTCAAGTATTAAGAAATCAAGTGATACGGATATGTGTGTGAACCATTTGGGTTCAGACAGGAATAACACAAAGAGAAATTTTACAAACACTGGGAGGAATAGAAACTGCAATATATTTTCTTCATCTTCTTGCCCTTCATCAAGAGAAAAATAATTGGTTAGGAGTGGCATAAATCCTATTTAACTCTGGCACTGGTCTTTGCAAGTGGCCTTCCAGCAACAGACCAACATGGTATGCCCTGCCTCCTTTTTACCATCCGCACCCACTGGCTCACCTTCTCCCCGTGGACCCAATTCCCACCGCCACATAGAGCAAAAGGGAGAGTGAGCAGGCAGCAAGAGAGGCTCCTTTTTCTCCTTCTCAAAAGACGGTATCGCTCACTCAGAGAAAATGAGGAAGTGCGTTATGATGGCAGCAGCAGGACCCACCCACCGCAGTCCCCAAGGCTCTGGCCCTTAGCAGCAGGTCCCTCCCCTGGTGGATTTATGGGCTTCTGTAGGTATATCCAGCAACAGGAAACCCTGACACCAGGCTTTGTCCCTTTTGCTGAGAAATCAGAGCTCAGCTACTAACCTATCCACCTGCTGGCGAGACTCACACCAGCTTGTGAACCTGGTTGTGTGACCCACTGGCTGGCAAGTGGTAGGAGAGGGAGAGGGTGGGGACAGAAGGACATCACTCCAGCAGAAAGACTTCACTGCCAGCACAACCCCGGAAGTGCCATTACAGTGTCGGACTGATGTTCAAGTAGACCCCCAATTTGGGGAGATCTTAGAATGTCACACTTATGAGGTGACATCACTTCCAGGGTTGCAGAGAGAGCAGGTAGACAGTAGGAGGTCTCCAGCCATTGCAGGAAACATGGTATGCCTATGTTATGGATACTATTGTTTTGAACCCAGGGGAGGTCTTAACCAAAGGGCAATAGGGACAGCTATCCCTGGCCCCATGCTTAGGGTTGCCAGGCCTGGGTTGGAAAATACCTGGATCCAGGAGAGGATGGGGTTTGGGGAGGGGAGGGGTCTCAGCATGGTACAATGCCATAGAGTCCACCCTTCAAAGTAGCCATCTTCTCCAGGGAAGGTGATCTCTATCAGCTGGAGAGCAATTGTAAAAGCGGGAGATCTCCAGGACCCACTTGGAGGCTGGCAACCCTACCCATGCTGGAGTGGGGGCCTGAGCACTCATGGCCTGCTCCCTGATGGAGGGGTGCAGCGGGTTTGGATGCAGCAGCCACTTGAGCCTGCCCCAAGTGGGGCTCAGGTAACCAGCTTCCAGAGGTGGCAGCAGCTCTCACTTATCTCACATGAGAAGATGGCCAGCCCTTGCTTGGAGCCCAGTAGAAAGAGGTAAACCCAGTGGGCTAGGGTTGCCAGGTCTGGGTTGGAACATACCTGGAGACTTTGGGGGTGGAGCCAGGAGAAGGCAGGGTTTGAGGGGAGGGGCCTCAGCATGGTACAATGCCATAGAAGCCACCCTTCAGAGCAGCCATTTTCTCCAGGGGAGCTGATCTCTGCCAGCTGGAAATCAGCTGGAAAAGCAGGAGATCCCCAGCCCCACCCGGAGGCTGGCAACCCTACAGTGGGCATCTCAGCAGCAGGTGGTAGTGATTCTTAGAACCCATCCTGGATTTTTATCTAGGGCCTCAGAATCACTAAGACTGAAGTAGTAGCAGAAGAAGAGTTGGTTTTTATACCCTGCTCTTCACTACCCGGAGTCTCAGAGCAGCTTAAAGTTGCCTTCCCTTCTTCTCCCCACAACAGACACCCTGTGAGGCAGGTGGGGCTGAGAGAGTTCTGAGAGACCTGTGACTGACCCAAGGCCACCCAGCTGGCTTCATGTGGAGGAGTGGGGAATCAAACCTGGTTCTCCAGATTAGAGTCCACCACTCTTAACCACTACCCCAAGTAAGGGAGAGGAAGGCACTATTGATTTTACTTGCTGCCATGCTTTCCCCTTGCATAGGAAGTGTGCTGTTTAACAGATACTGTCGCACAGGAAAATAAATCAGCAGAAATCAGAACTTTTAAAACACTGTTGCAGGACGGCAGCCATGTTGGTCTGCAATAGAAGAGCTAGATTCAAGTCCAGTAGCACCTTAAGAGACCCACAAGATCTTCAGAGTATGAGCTCAGGAGAGTCAAAACTCCCTCTGGCACTTTGACTCTCAAAAGCATGTCCCTCGAAAATCTTGTTGGTCTCTAAGGTACTACTGGACTGAAATCTAGCTCTTCAGAATCATTGTTGATGCATGAAGGCTAGATTTATTTTTCTTCCTCTAGTCATCATCGCTAACGAGGTTAGCCATTACCCTTCCAAATATGCTGTTTTAATTCCAGCTGATTTTATCCCCAGCCACTTGGAGAGCAAAGCTGATCAAATTGCCTGTGACAGCCACCCCACAGCAGCTTACACATAACCTATATAATAATAAACAATCTCAATGCTGTCATAGCAACTCAAAGGATCTCATATTCAGGAACAGGGCTTGTGGTGGTGTTATTATTAATCATTATCATTATTTCATCTGTGAGGTCCTCCCCCTACAGCAGTTCCACTCTCTATCAGATAACCCTGCACTCATTGCAGAAGGCAAGGTATGCAGACTTTGTAACCACACTGATTCCTGAACTAGGATGATGGACTGGACTGATGAAATGGTGGCATACCCAACCCCTGTATTTAAGATGCCCGGATATGCCCTGAGATTTTGACTGCTTTTTAAGGGTTAGTTCCTTAAAACTACAGAAACAATGCATGAAGTATGAATGGCGCCTGCAAGCATTATTATCCCTCCTTAAAACACACACTCACAGGGCAATTGGGCCTATGAGTATGAGTCTTTTAAGGAGCCGTCATTTGCATTTGATATGCAGCTGGTAAATTTTGTACTCTGATATAAGTACCCAAGTGCAAAAGGACTGGAAGGAACCTCTCCCATAAATATAGGCGAAGGAAGCCTGTTTGAGTAGGGCCATAGCACAGTGGCAGAGCATCTGCTTTGCATGTTAAAGGCCTACAGTTCAATGCCCTTCTTCTCCAGTTTGCAGGATCAGGTAATATGTGACCTAAAGACCTCTGTCTGAGACTCTGAAGAGCCACTGCCAATCAGAGTAGACAATACCGACCTTGATAGACCAAGGGTCTGACTCAGTACAGGGCCGTTTCATGTGTTCAACCCCTACTTAACACCACATAAATATTTTAATATGCTTGGAAGAGATTGGAATTAGCACTTTCAGCTTATTCTGGCCAAATTTTGGAACAGTGGCTGTGATCATACGCACAATTAGACCTGACATAGGTGCGAATGCCAGGCGGATTTAAAGGGCACAATCGGACAACATCTGGGAAGCACCCCGCAGCCATCAGCAACCTGTTTTGCTCCGCTGCAGATGTGGGGTTAAAAGACACTGGGGAAAATCCGGTTGTAAACGGGTTGTGATGGGCCATGGGTGGACTTTCCCCTGTCTGATCGCTCCAGCATGCTCTCATGGTGTTGGGATGGTCTGATCAGGCCATCTCGGCTCCGTGTCATTGTTTTTTCCCCCTTCTCAGTATGTGCATCATCGCAAACTCCATAGGGAGCCCTCAGTGCAGAGGCACAATTTATCGATCAGCGCATGGGAATAAAATGAGACAACAAAAACCCGACTCACCCACAGTTGCATCTGATCACACACTGACATACTGTGCCCACAGCTTCAAAGGGAGGTGTGATCATGCAACTGCGGGTCAAATTCCTCCGGAGGAAATAGCCTCTCTTCCTCCCAGCTTTATCTCGCACATGTCACCACAACCAGTAATGATGTCTTAAGAGTTATTGAGGCCAGAGATGATTTTTTACATAAAAGAGGAAGAGGGACAATTTGACTTGCCTTGAAGCCTGGTGAAGGGACTGTATGTGGTCAAATGGTGAGGATGAAGGTACAGTATGGAGCGGAATCCCCCACCCAGATCTAGGGAACAGGTGAACCATCTTAGCCCAGTCAGTGCTTAGCACTTCTGGTGGCAATAGTGCAGGAGGGGGTTGCTTAATAGCACTCATGCTGCTAATGAATTTTATACAAAAGTAACAATCTCCATTATCAATATGTTGTCGGAGTTCATTAGTTGTTGTAGATTTTCCGGGCTGTATGGTTGTGGTCTTGGCATTGTAGTACCTGACGTTTCTCCAGCAGCTGTGACTGGCATCCTCAGAGGTATAACACAGAACGATGGAGTAGAGGATGCCAGTCACAGCTGCTGGCAAAACATATAGCCTGGAAAATCTATAACAACTAAACTTTTGTGAGACTGAACAATTAGTGACCATGCAGGGAAAAGATTCTTATTTTGTCTACATCCTTTTCTTCCTTGCCCATGAAATACTGGTATGCTGATGACTGAAGACCCTCCCACCCCCTTCTTTTTTTCTTGAACATGTTTCCATTATTACCAGGATGCTTTCAAAATTCATTCCCAATTTCTGTTTTCCTGCTGCCTCTCTTGGACATAGTTATACCTTTATCTGAGTGGCATGATGCCCATATGTATGTATATCTGAATCAAAAAGAAGTTTTTCTTCATTCAGTCATGTTGGGTACCTCCTGATATCACAGGGAAGTTTGTGAGTGGCTGGGAGGAAAGTGTGGTCTGCAGTCCCCTCTTTCTGTGGCACCTGCATAGGTGGTACACCTTCTTCAGGCTCCTGGATAGATGATCCTTCATGAAGCCAGGGGTGGGGCAGGGTCTAGATCTGTTCTTCTCGAACTGCAGCTGCCCTCCCCTTTTATGTCATGTGATAAACTGCATTTGAAACTGGATAGTTTTTCCAATGCAATTTGGAAAGCCAGAGCAGGGCAATCAAGGAAAACCTTGACCGCCCCCCGCCCCCAGCTCAAGGACTCATCACAAAGTTGGTTTTGTGATTTTGAGTGCTAAACCTGAACCTAGAATCTCTTTGTTGCCTTCAACCTGACTCAAACTGCAGTTCACAGACAGCCCCCCCCCCCAACCCTCCCTGAACTAATTCTTGGGCTAGGATTCAGGTTTAATTTGGCTAGGATTGGGAGAGCCAAATTCAGCACCTCGCTTTGTTATGAAGTTCACTGGGCCAGACAACCTCTCTTAGCCTAACCAAAAGAAATGAGAGAACCATACATGCCTGAACAGGCTTCATGGGGGAATCGGGTAGCATAACAGGTGATGTGGCAGATTGGGGAGGGGAGATGTGGGGGAGGGGAATGAAAATCTGACTCCTTGTGTGAATACGAGCAGCAATTCAGGCCTCAGCTAATTTCCATGGGTCTGCTCAAATGTCTTTCTAATCAGCTTTAGTACTCGCTATTCTTTTTTACTTCTTATCACAAAACACTGGAAAGACAAAGAACACAAATACAACTATCCAGGAGACTGCTGTGACTATCATTAAACACAATTAAATATCAGGATCTCTTATTCTACTTCTCTCTCTTTAGCCAAAGCAAAGAATAACTGCCTAGTTTTTATAGATCCCTCATAAGACAAATGCTTTAATTTTTCTAGCCTAACTTTTCAACTTCATTTTTTTCCCATAAAATGACTTTCTCCAGGCAGTTAATAGCACAGTGCAAAGCCTTTATGCAAATAATCTCTTAATTTCTTTCCCTTGCTCTGAATTTCTCTTTCAGTGTCATCTTTTGCACCACATTTCCTAAGACCAAAGACAGTAACTGGCTGGGCACTCTCCTTCCATAGCCTGTATTTTTCTTTCCCATCAGTCTGTGCCTTCCCCCATTGTTTCCCATTCTGTCCTGCCAACTGCAGCTCCTGGCAATGCCCTAGCATCCTACTACAGACATCTATCTATGGCAGAAGTCTATTTCCTGGATAAATCCCACGGGCTCATGTTTCTGATTCCACAGTTATCCTCTGCAGCTCAAGCTTCAAATTTGCTCCAAAGATCAAAGTCTCTGGCAATAAAGTTGTGCTCCAAGCATTTTTTTCCTCTGGATTTTGATTATCTCTCAGTTTTCCACACTCAGGCCAGAATTCTTGAAGCCGCTTCAGCTGAAACCAATGCTATCATTGCTCCCTTTGCCAATTCATATCCTTTTACTGTATTTTTATTTCTTATTAAAAATGCCCACCCTACTTTTTCTACCTGACAGGGCTCCAAACAAGATTATACAAAGAAAAACTCTAATTTATTTATTGTCTTTACTGTTTTTGCAACTGGAGTCACTCATAAATAGCAAGAAAAGCACTAAAATCCAAATGCACACTGTTACAAACAAAACCAATCTTAACCGTAAAAGAGGCAACATCTAAAATTAGTTATGAGCTTCCAGTAGGGTTGCCAGCTCCAGGCTAGGAAATACTCGGAGATTTTGTGGGTGGAACCTGAGGAGGATGGGGTTAAACCAGGGGAGAAACTTCAGTGCAGTGTAACGCCACAGAATCCAAACCCCTCCTCCACAGCAGCCATTTTCTCCAGGTAAAATGACCTCTGTTGTCTGGAGATCAGTTTTAATCCTAGGAGAACTCCAGCTCCCACCTGGAGGCTGGCAACCCTAGCTTTCAGCAGCCTTTCTTCCAAGGCTTGACTGAAGAAAACTGTCCTCAATGCCCTTCAAAGAACACCAGCTGAGCATGTCAGGCAAATCTCTCCTGGGAGTTCATTCCAGACACAGGCAACTACCTCCAGAATTTCCTGTAGCGCGTGGTGGTCTTGGGACCATCAGATTTCCCTTTTTTGTTACCTAAATACATCAATCTGTTTGTCTCTGAGTGGAAAGTCCATACCTGCAGCAGCTTCAATGCATACATGGAATTTTGCTAATAATCTGGTAAACTGGCACAAGTCCCCTGCCTCAAAAAAGCAAACTCTTAGCCTTCTTTCCTTTAAACGTTCAGGCAGTTTTCCCCAAAAGATTTTTAAATTACCCTAAACAGAGATACAGACTCATGCTTGTTGCTTTGTAGATTATGGGTTGGATCCAGACTAAAATTTCCAATGGCTGAATGGAACCTCACTTCCTCCCTCTTCCCACTGTAGGCTACTGATAGGGTTGCCAGGTCTGGGTTGGGAAATACCTGAAGACTTTGGGGGTGGAGCCAGGAGACTGCAGGATTTGGGGAGGGGAGGTGCCTCAGCACAGTACAAGGCCACAGAGTCCCCCCTTCAAAGCAGCCATTTTCTCCAGGGGAGCTGATCTCTGTCAGCTGGAGATCAGTTGTAAAAGTGGGAGATCCCCAGGCCCCACCTGGAGGCTGCCAACCCTAGCTACTGATCTCTATAGAACGCTGTTCCTGAGTCATAAAGGACCCTGAAGAAAGACCTGAAACAGGCGTACAATGGGAAGGGTGAACTGGGAGAAATTACCAATTTAGCCTATATTCAGCCCTGTATCTGGGACTGCTATTACCTGAAATGGGTCTATGGACATTCAATTGCATGCACTTAGACCCAGTAAGATGTTACAGTCCTGTGTGAGTGGTCATTTGGTCCAGAGAGAGGGATGGCGTACTTGGTGAGCAGAGATGGAAGATGTATCCTCCTGCTCACCACATCTCGTAGGGAAGCGGCCAAGTCCTTATTGTTCTAACCCTCAGTTTCTGAACGGAGAGTAAAACTCAGCATGGTATATAAAACAGTCTGGTGCATATTTAAATAATGTGTATTGATATTCACTATAAACATGTTTTTTTAAGATGCTGGCAAAGAATTTTTTGGGTTTTGTTACAACATTTCAACCGCCGTGTCCATTCTAAGCCCCTGTTCAGGTCAACAGGTTCTAAATATCAACCAGAACCACTGGCCAGGATATATCTTACTAGTTATACTGCACTATTTCACCAATCATGTCACCACTATTAAATTAGAATATATTCTTAAAATCTGCTAGGATTATGTTTGTATCCATTTCTTCAGGAATGCTCTTTCAAGCCACGCTGTGAATAGTTTAATTCAGTGAAAACTTCTTGGTTTTCCTTACCATAACATTCTTAGCAAAGTGTTCTGTTTTAGTATTAAAATGCTAAGATTTCAAATATTTTAAATTGCAATTATGTTTGGTGATGGAGTCCTGACTCTTGTCCTCTCCTAAGACCATGAAGGAGATTTTGAAAACTTTGGTAAATATTTTAAATTGCCAATGAGGGCTGTTTGAAGAAGGGAATAAACCATACAATTAAGAAATAAGAACACGTTTCTCCATTTTGCCTTCACAACACAGCATGCAGAATGAAGCTGGCTAGTTAAACCCTGAAAACAGAGATTTTTTTAAAAAAAGGTAGGAAACTCAACAGGCTTACCACATACCTGGCTATGGATTTTTATAGTCTTAAAATAAATTAATCGGAAGCCCATGGATTCCAAGGAGGAGAAAATATTTCCCATAATGTTTCAGAGCAGAAGTTAACAAGCCTGCTGGGATCTTTTTAGCCCCTGCAGAGCTAAGGCTTCAAGATTATTAAATGGCTGTCGCATCTGAAGTATGGTGCAACATAACTCAATAAACAAGAGAAAACATATGACGCCGGGTGGGGGAGGCTTTAGATTACCCTGCAGAATAATTCAATTTGAAGACAGGTGTTTGCATGTGAGGGAACAAGACTCAACAATATGAAAGCTCCACAAATAAAAGCAACAGAAAAGGAAGGAAGACATGTACACAGACGCACATGCAGATACGTGTTCCAAAACAAGCCACAGTTAATGTCTGTGGAGAATGTGCATCTTTACAACAACGCATAACACGGAGAACTCTAAGTGTTGTAGCAAGAGAGAAAATGCTCCCTTAAGGACAAAGAAGTTTCGATAAAATAATACCTCACGGTGTCCCCTACCCTAGTCAAAGGCTGGACAATGTGGCAGGCTATGGCTATCGCTTGACATCTGCTCTTCAGAGTTGCTTCTCCCCCCTCCCCACGCTGCCTCATCTCCTGTTATTGGCTGATCTGTTTTCCTCTCACAGGGCTGGCTGTTAGCCTTGCAAGTGATTCAACTGCTTGGCTCTAGGCCTGCGAGGCCCTCTGTGGTATAAAAGGTCCTAGGTGTCACCTCTCCCTCCAGCTGCCATTAGCAAAGCTGTTCAGATGTCACCAAGAGGGGCCCGATACCTCAAGCAAGAAAGCCAAGAGGTCAAGGAACGAGGAAGATTATGAATGCCAAGGTCCACTGTCAATTCACGGGAAAGTTAAACAGCACTGGCATTTCTTGAGGCCTGAAGGCTTTTCAGTCGATGGCTTCCTGGTCCAAATCAGTTTAGTCTTAGAGCCTTTCACCAGAACAGAGAATGCACTTGTGCCTCTTAAAAGCCAAGCTCTTCAAAACTACAATCAATAAATTAACAAGGTCTTGCACTTTAACAGATGTTAGAAGTTCCGGCATTTGTCTATGCTAACTTAGCTTTCCCATTTAAAATTCCTATATGATTTTTTTTTCAACTGGGGAAATGGCTAGACAAAAGCTCAGGAGATGCGTGAACAGAGATCCTGCATGTTTTTTTACCATTTAAAAGCAGATGTACTGGGGGAGTGTACACTGGGCCTATGATACAGGAGGAGAATGGCTTAACACTATCCTTCCATCCTCTTTTCTGAGGCAAATCATTTCCCCTTTCTCACAGCTCTGATTCTCCCCACAGAAAGAAACAAGCAGTACCTGTATGGCGAATATAGGTTTCTTACATAGTAGACACAGAAGCTGGAGAGCGGACCAGACCAGTGGTCCACCTAGTCCAGCATTCTGTTTTGCACAATGCACAACCAGTTGTTCTGGAGGGCCAAAAAGCAGGTGCACACAAAAGGAGAAAATAAGATGGAGAAAAAAGTTTTAACTCCTCCCTTCCCCCATACTACTTAGTTTTGATCTAAATTGCAACCTTTCCCAGGCTGCTTTTATTGTTTTTTTAAAAATACACAGACCTAAAAATGTTCAGTTCTTTGGGGATTCTCTAATGTTCAAAGAGCCATGCTTCATCCCTCACTAAGTTCTTTTCCTAAAAACCCGAATTCAGATTATTCCTTTATGCTAATATGCTTGGTTTATGCTTTTTTTTTAACATCAGATTTTTTAAAAAATCTATTTTATCAATTGATTCAAATATGTTCCATTATTTGAAGCACTAAAAATGTTTTTGCTTCTCAGAGTTATGAATAGGTTGGCATGATCCTGTATCATTATGGTTTCTCTCCTCATGTTAAAGCATTAGAAGGAACAAGCATGGGCCCCAGGACTTGCATAGGGCTTCTCATTTAACCCTCCCTCACTATTTCCTCTTTATCTTCCTTGGCAGCCCCTATAGCCTCTTCCTTTTTCCTGATTCCTTCTTTCCTTGCACCCCACAAGCCAACTTACCTTTATCTGCCCCCTTCAGCTTTCCCTCCTTCCCAGTTGCATAATGTTATCTGCCAGGGCCAGTTGCACAGCTCCCTGTATATCCCTCCCCATACTATTTCCTTTTCCCCTCCTCCTACCATCCCCCACAGTTTCACCTTTCCCTGCTTCTTTCCCTCCCTCCCTCCCTTCCACCCACCCACCCACCTGCCTACTTGCCTACCTGGAAAGGGCCTTGCCCCCTGCCATTTACTGAGAGAAACCAAGGCTTGATGCCTGACAATATTGTTGCAGTTGACTAACAATAGCCATTGAGGGCATCCATTTCTTAAAGCTACAGACATTGCTTCTATAATTTTGGAGGGGTCTAATCCCCCCATGGATGGATGGATGGATGGATGGATGGATGGATGGATGGATAGATAGATAGATAGATAGATAGATAGATAGATAGATAGATAGATAGCCACATTTTTCTCCATTCCTTCCACTAGGAGCTCAAGGTGGCTTCCACAGCTCTTCTCACCTCCATTTTGCTCAAACAACAATCTTAAAAGAAGCTACTGAAGAGAGAATGGCAGATCCAAGGTCACCCAGAAAGCTCCATGGCAGAGGAGGGATATGAACCTGGGTCTCCCAGTTTCTAGTGTGACACCCTCTCCACTGCACTACACTCACTCTCAACTGTGTGTCTTTATGATATCTTGTGATAAATCATATTTTATTGTTTTGAAAGAAACCCCCCCCCCCAAGCCTTCTAAATCTAAAGTGCTGTGTCCAATATGGTATTTGTCGACAGGGCCTCTAAGAAGCCATTTCTGTTGTATTATTTTACAGTGCACAGAGAACTTTGCCATTCTGATTGCCCCAGCTCACACTGTGAATCAGATTACACTGAGAAACAGTGACTTCACCAAAACAACCCAGTGAGCATGCCGATAATCAGAACTGTGCCTCCCACAGGCACACACACACTATCCCTTTCACCCCAATGGCTTCCTTTCTCACTCCTTCCTCATATATTATAGATGCACACCAGCGGACACTCATTCATACACTCTTGGAAACATACATCCAGGCGTTCACATGTATGTAAATGCACTTTCTGTTACATGTGCACATACTCTAACCCATACTAATACAGCATAAAAATCTAATTATTTTATAATCACTCAAAATAAGCTCCAGTGTTGCTTCATCAGAAACCAAGCCTAATGAAATAACCACAGTGAAAGTGTACACTCGGAATCCCTTAAGAATTCAACTTCAAGAATTCTTAGGAAGTGAAACAACTACCAGGGAAGTCTGCATTCATATTCCTGCTCAGGCTGAATCTCACTGGATGACCTTGGGCCGGCCAGCATCACTCACCTTAACCTATACTACAGGATTACTGCAAAGATAAACAGGGGGGAATTGTATGTATATTCCCCTGAGCAATAAGGGAGGATAGGATAGGAATGTGACAAATAAATAGCATGCAAATATTACTGCTGAAGGACAGAGAACATAAAAGAGACGTTTTCGAACTGAATGGGTAGTCTTGCAAATGCAACTTTTACATCCACATTACAGACATCAAAAATATTTAAAAGCACTTTTTGGTGCTTGTGTGCAAAGCAGAGATGTCCAGTTTTAATGTTTTAAAAAGAGTACATTCCACTTATAACATACAGGCTCAGCTGATAAAGTACAGCTGCTAATCTAGTCAAAAGATGATATGCCGTATTTGGCAACGGCTGAGACTACTGCTTATGATTTGCATCAACATGTCTGATACAAGCACTGCTCTATGCAAGGAGTGCGGAAAAAAAACCTCTCACAAATTGGAAAGAAAACAGCATTGCACTCCAGCCTGATCCTGCCTACATCTACTTTAGAAAGAAAAAGAAAAAACAAGAAAGCAATGCAACTTCTTTTAAGCATGGGTGCTACCACTGCTAGAAAAGAGCAAGATGTTTGGAACCCCACATCTTTCAAAGCAATGGGACTTTCCCCATTGACTTCCATCAGACCTGCTCTTTACAGAGCATATTTTCTACATGTTCAAGCTGCTCAGATATGACAACAGGCTCTGTGTTACAAGTGAGAGATTTCCCAAGACAAACACTTCATTTAGTAAACTGCTCCTGGAATGTACCACTGCAGACTCTGGGCGGGGTTTGCATGGCCGAAAGGCATCTATACGAAAACAAACTAAAAATGTAGGGAACAAAGATGTTAGGGAAGCTAGGCTGCAGTCATTCTTCCCAAAATCTGATTTTCTGTCTGAAAGGAGGGGTTTTTAAAAAAAAAAAAATACAGGGTCCAGTCTAGAAATGGTACAGTCTAGAAACAGAGCTGCTGAGAGCCTCTGTGTCAGCTGTCAGGCTGAGATTGCCACCGAGGATGAAGGTGACCTGAACAAGGAAAGAGACGCAGTGCTCCACCCCCCAGTGCCTGGAGAAAGGACCAAAAGCAATATGGAGCAACAGGAAGAAAGGACACCTCCAAAACCATCTTACTCTTGAATAAGACTTTCCCCACATACTTGATTTACTCCTAAATTTTCTTGGGAGTTGGTCCACAAGTACTGGAATTGGTTTGAGCGGGGCTCTTCCACACATCTGCCCTCCCCGTGCATTTGTACAATTGTGGAGTCAGTTTCTTTTCCTCCACACATGGCTTAAATAATGATGATTTTCAAGGGAAGGTGCTGACATCATCAATGTTGTTATTGGTGGCATCAGAGCACCCCCCACACACACTTATTTTTTTAAAGCCCTAAAATATCAATATATTGCTGTAGTGTTGTAATGACAGTTTAAGCGAATTCTCTAAATTCCCAGCTTTCATTTTGGGGGGAAATAGGTCTCTGTCCTCCTTCTCTCATAGAGATATAAGTAAAAAGGCATATGCCTGCAAGGGAAGAAGCTAGAGACTTGCTTTTAAAAAAGAAAGCTGGGTATTCAGAGACCCTGCTCAGACTATAATTACAACACTACAGTGATATATCAATATTTTAGGACCTCTTTTAAAAACAGAAATCATTCATCAGTGGGGAGAGGTTTAATGATGATGACAGTCCAATAATTGAAAAGTGGGCTGGAGGTGGGTGGGACAAAGAAAACTGACAGATATATTATGTGCTAGAGAAAAGCTGACTCAAAATAAAAGTGGTCTCTAAAGAGCTTGATATTTTTCATCACTCAGAAGTAACTCATTAAAGAAAAGGCTGGCAACCCCTGCCTTACAGTAGATGTACACCACAAATTCCAGCCAATTTCAAACCTGTTGAACAATTATTCTTAGCCGTTGTATCTATGAGTTCCTATAACAATATGGAGAACACCATTTCTGTAGTGACTTCCAGGTTGGTCCAGGGACATATAAAAGTCCCCTCGATGCAGTTCATCCCTATGGTTTATTTACATAAAACAAAACAATTTTCAAGGGTCCATATCCTGTTTGCTGGTTACGTAAACAAAGGTGCCAAGATAAACCATGTGTATAAAAGTTCTTGTGTGTACTTGGACTGCTACAGAAACTGCAGCCAGGCCAGTATAAATAAGGGTGAAAGGAAACTTAATTATAGGTAAGGGCTAGTGATCTTCAATAAAGAATACCCAACAGACTTGGGAAACTACAGTTCTCAGAGCTCTTTGAGGGAAACCACGAGTATTAAAGGACTTTCTAACCAATTTACATTTGTAGATGCATTCAGGTTACCTCATTCCATTGTGTGTATTCAGCTGCACAGAGGTAATTTTGACCTGGGCATTTGACACCTATTGTGAATCAGCCATGGATCAGAATATGGGCCCTTTGTGACTACTTTTGTGATGCTTCTGTCTAGCAACTATATTGAGATGATGAGTGATGTATAAGTTAGATGTTACATTTGGCACAACTTGTCAGATCTTTGCACAGTCAAATGTGACACTGAAGAAACAAAGTTCCCAAACACTCCATGCAAGGTTGCCAATTCTAAACTGGCAACCCCCAGGAGGTTTGGGGGCAGGGCTAGGCATCACACAATGCAGCAATGTCAACTCTGGTTGTGTAACCAGAAGTGATACTATAGTGTTGCTGTGATGTTCTAGCAATCTTCCAAAACTCTGTGGTTTTCCCATTGAGATTTGTGGGACTGCTAAAGCATCTCAGCAAAGTCTGATGTCACTTCCACGTCCACTGTAGCATCACCATGTTGGCATTCCTCCCAGCATTTTGCTCCCACTGCTGCACTGGACAGCATCCAGTAGATAGGGGCAGAGGATCTCCCACTGTACCAGAAGACCTGTTTTCTCTGACTCCAGGGTCTGATTCGGCTTGGAACCAAAACAGATTTGGAAAGCCCTATTTGTACCAATGTGGAACTCCATGTGACCTGGATACTGCATGCAAAGCCTTACAGAAGGGCAAATAGGGCATCTCCAAGACAAAATAGTATGGGAAAGGCTGAGAAGCCCTCCTCTCCCCATGCCATGGTCCCAAGCCAAATCAGGCCTACTCCTGCCCAGTTCCCTTATGTAACCACTTGCTATAAAATCTGTTCACATAGCTTAGAGGTCAACAACTCCATACACAACTTCAGGACACGCTTAAAAATACATTTAGGCTGCCATTTTATGCATCCTTCCTTTGAAGTAAGTCTCATTGAATTCATTGGGAATTACTTCTGAGTAGACATGGATTGGCTCTGCTTGCATCTGTTTAAAGTAGGCCTTTCAAAACCAAACATATTGCATAGGAATAGGGAAGGCTTTCTATATACAGCAGAGCAACTGATTCACTGCTTATTTCAGCAAAACCCAGTACACTTTGGATACTACTAAATCAACAGAATTCTCCTTTTATAGAGGTCTAATAAAAATGAATAGGCCTATAAGTATGATTAGCAGCCCTAATCATTTATTTCATTTTTATCCTACTCTTCTTCCAACAAACTAAGGTTCATGGTCCATCTCAGTTTTATCCTCATAACAACCTGGTGACTTGACTCAAGTTGAGAATTGGTGACTGGCCCCAAATATTTCAGTAAACCTCCAGACATATTGGGGTTTTGAACCCAGATCTCTCTCCACTACTTAGGGCCAAACTGGACACGATTTTTGGCATGAATCTAATCTGGGCTCAACCCAGTTCTCATCTGTCACAGCCAAATATTATGTTGAGGAGACAAAGTTCCCAAGTGTGCCAGGCTCCAAAACAGCGATGGACTGCAGTGGAAGGCCGGATGTGTGAAATGGCCCTGGAGCCCACTGTGAGGATACACTTGCCCTGAATACTTAATGCACAGCCCCACAGCAAGGCAAATAACAACCCACAGCACAGCAAATAAAACAACTGAGGCTCCTTCTCCCCTGCCCATGGTCCTCGGCCACACTGAGCCCCAGAGCCCTTGAGAATTTTCTCTCCCCAACAAACTGTTGGCTGTGATGAAAAGAGTCAAACGTCACATCTAGTTTGATTCCTAGTCTAAACCTTGTAGGATGCTATTTTGTATCCAGCTACACATGCCTAAATTCCACCCATGTCATTCCAAGTTATACATTCATATTTGTGTGCAGCTTAGGAACCTTAATGAATATAGTAGAGATGAGAAACTCAGGCACAGTTTGGTGGTGGAAAGTGCCACCAAGTCTCAGCAGACTTTTGGGGACCCCTCATGGGTTTTTCAAGGCAAGAGACAAACAGATGTGGTTTGCCACTGCCTGCTTCTGCATAGCAGCCCTGGACTTCCTTGGTGGTCTCCCATCAAAGAGAGGAAGAAGAGGAGGAGGAGGAGGAGACTGGATTTATACCCCGCCCTTCTCAACCTGGAGGAGTCTCAGAGCAGCTTATAAACTCCTTTCCCTTCCCCTCCCCACAACAGACACCCTGTGAGGTAGGTGGGGCTGAGAGAGCTCTTTCCAGAACTGTCCTTGAGATAACAGCTCTGACAGAACCAATGCTCCCTCTAAGCTGCGGAGTCTTGTGAGCAAAAATTCTACTTTGCGAGCTACTGGCATTAAAGGTGTGAGCAAGCAATTTGGTTACAGCATAAATTAGTTTGCTCTGGAGCCACCCTTCCTGAGCTAAGACAAAAGTGTGAGCTGGAGGCTAAAAAACTAACTCAGTTTAGAGGGAATACTGGATAGAGCTATGGCTTGCCCAAGGTCATTCAGCAACTGCAAGTGGAGGAGTGAGGAATCAAACTCAGGCTGAAAACAGACTGAAAAACTGGAGCGCAGTGCGAGCGGGCGAAAAAGCCCCGAGGCCAACCCGTCCCGTGGCTGCCCGTTCGCACTGGCTCCAGTGCTGCGAGACCTCACCGGTAAGGAGATGGACTGGCGCGTCCACTCTTCCTCCGGCGGTCCCTGGAGCCTCCAGTGCTGCGGCGGCCGGCGCGCAGCTGTTCCGGCGAGGCAGGGCCAGGACAGCCGTTCAGACTTCCGGCCCCACTCTGTGACGCGTCCAGACTGCCAGGAAGTGGCAGGGACGCGCGCGCAGGTGGCCGGAGACCACTTCCAACAGGTCTCCGGCTGCCGCGCATGGAGAGCACCCCGCAGGCAGGTACGCGCGGGCCGCCCATGGGGAAAGATGCGGCAATCTGTACGCCCTCTCTGCCTCCGCTTTAGAAGTGGAGGCAGAGCGGGGCAGATTGCCAGTCTGTCCACGGCCTCAGTTCTCCCAGATTATAGTCCACGCATTTAACCACTACACCAAACTGACCCTGCTTAGCTTCCGAAATCTGAAAAGATGAGGATAGCCTGGGCCATTTAGGTCAGCGCAAGCACATTTTAATGAAACAAAATGGTACCCCCCCTCCCAAATCTTAAGATTTGTTTATGTAATTTTCATCTAAATTAAGAAAGCAGAGTTAATGCAAAGAAGTAACCTAATTTTCTTAAAATAACTCATGAAATAATATCAAATCACCTTACCCCAAAATATTCACACTGGCTTGTTTTGCCAAAGTCCTGCATAAACATAGCATTATTTTTTTTACTTGCTCTGGGAGAAGGAAGATTCAACAATATTAATCCACTTTCTGCATCAAACTGGAAAATACTGACTTCAGTGGAATTGTGCCCGTTAGAACCTTCTGCTGAATTAGCTATTCTGTTCTATTATCATCTTCCAATGGTCTGATCCTGAAATTTATGCACAGTTTAAAATGAAAAAGAGTAGCAGAAATGAATATTCCAAACTCAGGGAAAATTCAGATTTCTGTAAATGGGAACAATGCCTAAATTTAGATTTTTAGCATATAAAAAACACCAGTGCGGCAGATTCTGCAACTCTCAGGGATTTATTCTGTTGACCCAGATAATCTTATGAAAGTGTTTGTCTATGGAAAGAACAATTCTGTTCATGGTAGGGATTCCCAGTGACTCTCCAGGAATTTATGGAAAGGAAGTTACACCACAAACACTGATTATAGCTATCAGGTACATACCCTACAATGCAAATTCCAAGTATCTACCAAAGCAAACTAAATCAGTACATTTCCAATATATAGGTCAGGGCTTCACAAATCCCAGGTGCCCGGGCAACATGGCACCTAAAAATTTTGTTGTGGCACCTAGTATTTTCAGCTGTTCTTTATTGTAATTGCCTCTTGATTATACTCACTAGAAGTACTAACCCTCTTTAAAGTGAAGGATGGAGATTAGCTTTTTGTTGTGATGACAACCAGAATTACCCCATATTTATCTGCTTCAACACTTTTGATATCGCTTTAAAAAAACCCAGAATATGAAGGGTTTAGGATTAGGTTTTATGACAGCAATAATTAAAAGCACAGTCACTAAAGCCCGCTCGTAGGGAGGGCGGGGTAAAAATGTGAATAAATAAATAAATAAATAAAATATAACCTTCTGAAGGATGAAAAATAAGTCTGGCTCCTAAAATTTTGGGGTGGCTCATAAAGCCAGAGAACATTTATCAAAACCTAATAAAGGAAATGCCCTGAATTAGATAGCCCAGGCAATGCCAAACCACCTCTGAATGTATTTTGCCTTGAAAACCCTATGGGGTTGCCATAAGTTGGCTACAACTTGATGGCCAAAAAAAAAGTGTGTGCGGGGGGACATATTCAGGCAAACATATTTGATCCAAACTAAGGCTGTAACCCTATGAATATTTACTTGGGACTTGGCCCCATTCCTCTCAGAGACTTATTTTGAAGCAAATATGTACAGGATCAGAATACAAGAGATATAAACAACAGAGAATGGGTTGGATCCAAAGAGACCTTTGAGCATGCTGAAGGCATTTCTGCATGCACAAGTTGGGTCCAGGATTTTTACAGATTTCCCACTTGAGCTGCAGTTTCCCTTGCTGCATACCACACTGTGCCTGAGGATCCCCTGACCCTCAGGAGCAGCCCCTGGGGTGGGATGGGGGACCTACAGAAGACGGGAAGGGAGGAAAGATTCAGTCTGCAAATAGCCTTCCACGTATGGTTCTTTGGATCAAACCTGTTGAACACAATCCATGCCTCAATTCCATTCATTGCAATGGAATATAACTATGCATACATTTCCATGTGACCCTAGTAACAGCCATGCTTGGCAAACATAATTTCCATTTTTAAAAACTGGACAGCCCCAATAATACACAGTGAACACTTAACAGATTTGAAAAAGCACAATGCATCTCAGCTGTGGTGCACAAGATCCCATTCAGAGCTGGCCTTTCACCATCTTCCTGAAGCAAACATTAAACTTGTATTCTTTTAAAACTTCTGTGGAGTGGTTGCAGCTCAGTGGAAAAGCCTCTGCTTTGCATGCAGGAGGTTTCATGTTCAATCCCTAGCATCTCCAGTTGAAAGTATCAGGAGGCAGGTGATGGGGAAGACCTCAGCCTGAGACCCTGGAGAGCTGCTACCAGTCTGAGTAGATAATATTCATTGATGGACTGATGTGATCTGATTCAGTATAAGGCAGCTTCATGTGTGCATGTCCAAAATATTCAGCAAAACTGAAATATGAACATGTTATACAATTAGCCAGGCAGGATTCATTTCAAGCTAGTCTTACACTGAAAGCTCCTTATATCTAAATTGTTTTAAAATTATACTGGAAACACAGAATGTGACAGGGAGAGCAGAGCTGCCACAGTGAGGAAGTCAGGACATGTACCAATGCATTATCACATGGCAATTGCAAGAACAGATTGTGTTTAATAGATGTTTATTATAGTATTTATCCATTTGACTCATTAAACTGTCCATCTCAGGAACCAGTGCTGTTGCTATTTTACACTGACAAAGAGCCAGCCAATATGATAAAGCATGAGTGTTGCTGAACCTCTTTCCTGATGGCCCTGCACTCCTCTCTTCATTCTCTAACCTCTCATTTTTTTCACTGTACACCCAGACTTCATGTATTCTCCGACTTTTGCTTTTTTTGAAACAGCCCTGCTTTTGCTTCTTCCCCCCACCCTTCTTCTCTGCCTCAGTCTTTTTTTCTTGCCCTTCTTCTCTCAATGCCATTTGTTGATCTGCTCTGATGTCACAGCATCCTGGAAGGGGTGTCATGGCTCTTATGTGCTGGATTTCACCGCCGTTCATATATCCCTTTAAAACAGGGAACAGCCTGCATTTTATAACCACATTCCACCCAAAATTCCATTGACATGAATGGGAACAGTGCAACAAAACAAAACTACGCTCTTATAAAATTCATTTCCATCTGTGTGAAACTTATTTTGGAGAAGTTCCTTTTTGCCTGTGCATTTTGCATATTACACACAAACAATTTACACTGATGTACATGCCATATCTACATCAGTATTGCACATTCAGTGGAAGGGGGAATTTCGCTTTCATTGGTTTGAAAATGTCATGCATAGGAATTCGGTGAGAATAGCCAAAAAGTGAATGAAGAGGATTAAATTTCAGCTCTCTTTAAGAGGATATCAGGTCCTCTAAGGATTTTAAAGATCAAGGAGCCATTAGAACAGATGATCAGCAATGAGGCTTCACAGATCTGTGGCTTAATCCATTGGTCTGACATTAGCAGGTGCACAGTGTCTCTTGCGGAAATATTTTAAATCTCTTGCCTGTCCCCCTCCCCCCCCCCCCCAAAAAAATCCACACTCATGGAGGAAAATCCAGTGGCTCCTTTAATTTTTCTTTTAAAAACCCAAACCAGATTAAAGTTATGTGACTGTCAAAAGTTTAGGATGAATCCAGTTCTCATTAATGTCCGAGGTGGAAAATGCATAAATTACAAACAGGCAGCTTCAGTGAGACCTCAAATGACTACAGCTTGCTTATTAATTTACAATCCGTACATTATTGTACATACTGATGAAGAATACTTTGTTTAAAAGTTGGATCCAACCTGCTTTTGTGCTCAATTGCACCTATTCCCCTTCCTTATAACAGCTCCTGTTCCGCGTGGTTTTTGTCCATGCCAGTCCCATGATCCTCATGTAGCCTATCTGGGTGGTCAAAGAGGACCCTATCTTCCCCTTTTTTCTGCTAGCTGAGAAGCCAGTTACATCCACCCGATATGCTCCCAAAACAAACGCACCTCATCTTTTCTCACAGGGAAATCTGTGCTCATTTTTTTAAAAAACCAGCAGAAAATCAAGTCTATTTTCCCTGCAAAAAAATTTCCCAAACTAACTTTTACAGCAGGCAAGGTGAGCACATCTTAAAAGGGCTCTGCTCCCTAACACTCAGGCACCATCCTTAAAAGGACAGATTCCAAAAATAGTATAAGGGCATTCTGCTACAGTGCAAATTTCACTGCTGGGAATAGGTTGGAAGAGCTAGAATATGAGCCCAGTCATTGCCTTATAGTCCCCTCACAGCAAGAAACGAGTGCATTTCAGGGCCAGAGTGCCAAAAAGGATGGGGACAGTTGGCAGAATATTTTTCTCCCTGCAGCACAGTCTAGAAGCCAGAAAACAGACCGTCTTTTTTCTGCTGACTTTCCAGTTAGTTAACCTAATCATGTTAGCTGCCTGTTCCATTTTAGTCTCCCATAATCTCCCTATGCAGCTGATTGCCATCACAGAATGCAATACACAGCTAGGAAGGCAAGGGGGGCGGGGTCGATCTCTCCTCTGAGGCACTTCCTAATTGACCCCTACCCACTGAACTCAGTGCTCTTACATTAACCATGCTCCCTTTTGCCAGAAAAGCAAAAGAGCAAAAGTTGCACCGCTGACCACAGGACCTTTTGTCTCCTGGTGGCAATACCAGATGTTGCTACAATTTAAGGGCCAGACCCTGCTGCTTCCATTGCCATCAGGAGGAGGCCAGATTGTGGCTCTCATCCAGCTTGTTCTCAAATCCCCATTGGCTTCAATGAGAGCAGATTTACACCCTGATTCTAAAAATGATATTATGCTCATAAAATCCCAAGTGGTCTCGTATTCTGCCTTGAAAGTTAAATCCCTTGATTTCAGTGGAACGCCTCTGCAATTTAGCATGGAACTTTCTTCTGAAGATGATCCGACCTTAAATTGTCCTAAAATTTGAAATGTGTTTTTCTCATACTGAAAAGTTTAATGACCCACAGATGCCCCAACAGAGAAAAATTAGCACAACACTTAGCATGACCGGTTTGGAAATATGGCTCAGTCTAGGTTCCCTAACTCGCAGTCAGATCCATAGGATCTAATGTTGGAATCAAGAGTGTAGATTTGGTTGTCATGCCATCAAAGTCAACGCTTTCGGACAAAATGTAAAATAATGGCATGCAAAATCAACCTGAACCAGCCCAATTTCCCCCCCATGTGTGAGAAAAGCTATGTTACCCATGCCCCTTAGCCTGTAATTTACAGTAGGAATTATTTTAATGTACACTAATGGGAAGCAAATAAGTAGTCTCTCCGGATAAATAATGATTATGCCTTTTTAAACATACCGTAAATCTAAATGAACAATGCAGATGGGTGTGAATATGCAGGGCTCTACGTGATATCAATCTTATTTTATGTATTTACCACTATTAATTGCATGTGTCAGATTTTTATATTATAATATGTTAGGGTTTTTTTTTAAATCATTCAATAACAAGAGTAGATTTATATAGGAAAAATGAAACCAGTTCTTTTATTTTCCATTAAACATACTGAAAGCAACATGTTATTCAAAAGCACAGAAGTCAAGAGTAAAATAACCACCTTCCCTATTTTCTTGTGGCCAGTAAGAATCATCTCTGGGACTAAGAACATTAGTTTTGAAGAAGTTATTTTTTTTAAATGTTGAGGCTATGGATTTATCACAAGTGGCATACACTGGCATACACTGAATCACACAGTTCCTCTGACAAGCCAGCATTCCCATTTGTGGACGAGGGGGTTGCGCTCTCCACCCATTCCCCCTCTCCCACCAGAGACCCCCATTTTACCCCATATGCTGTTCCTGAAAGTCCAATACCTGTCAGATGCAAGTGGGGACCCTAAGGGAGCTGTAGCAACAGTGGAAGCAGAAAAGCCTCAAAGTTTGAGGATGACCAGATACACACCATTGGTACATGTAAGCAAGAAAACAAACCAAATTTTAAAATATTTTGGAACAGTAAATTTCCTGAACTTACTTGAGAGCTTGCTGCATCTAGAAATGGCACAACTGTCACTGACTAGTCAACTGGCCATCTATGACTTGACCATGGTCAATTATTTTAAAAAACCAAGAATGCCACTGTTTTAAGCACCAGCTTGAGTGAGTGAGTGAGTGAGTGAATGAATGAATGAATGAATGATGTGCCATTGAGTAGCAACCCCAACCACAGGGTGTTCAAGGCAAGAGATAAACTGAGGTAACCAGCCACTGCCTTCCTCTGCATAGAACCTCCTCCCATGTTTCTTGGTGGACTCCCACCCAAGTACTAACCATGTTCAGCCCTGCCTAGCTTCCAAGCTCTGACAAGCTCAGGCTAAACTGGGCTATTTATGTTGCTATGCAGTGGGCAGCTTACCTTACTTATTCCATTATGGTGTTATTTGATAGCAAAAGTGGGAACTGAGGCTGCTTCCCGCTGACCTCACAGCAGTCAAGAGACAAGCCTAGCAACACAGCACAGCATGTCCTACTGGCTGCTTCTTCTAACTGCAAGCATCTTCACACAGAAACACAAGCAGTGACCAGTGGCCAAGATCACGACCCATGCTATTTTAAAACCACACTGCATCATTTCATAGTTTGCTGATTTGATTTTGTAGTGATCATGAGCACCAAACCTAATTATGATTAAAGTATCTTATACTTGACAATAGTTTGATATTCATCCCCTCACTGGCTAAATGCCTAACCTTAGCATCAGCTGCACATAAACATTTAGTGATGGTGTACCAAAGTGCAGTGTCACAAGCATAACTCTGTTCCAGTATCTCAGGCAACCATGCTGGCATAAATAGGAACCAGTCTTGAACTCCATCACAACAATCCAACGCCCAACAAAGTCTCCACAGGAGCCGGGGGATATGTCCTTCAAAGCTAGGGAACATTTCATGCACACAATAGGATTATGTCAGCAAAATCTCTGCTGTCCGTTGAGTAAGCAGTCCTTTGAGCCCCTGCTCATACAACAGAATTTCTGGATCGGGCCCATTGTGGAATTTATAACATTATTCAGTTCCACTAATGCAAATAAGATGGGGTTGAGGAACACTCTGTCTAGTTTCCATTCAAGGCATTTCCATTTCCCCCAGACAAAGCCTGCCGCACTTCTTCCTTAACTGGAAAACAGTTTTCACAACTTATTAAAATATGGAGCACAAGAGGAAAGCCCAGCATTTGCTGCATCAGGAGCCTATCTTGTCTGCAGTGAATCTCCACCGGGCTTGTTACTGACTGAAAAAGACCGCAAGCCAATCTAAAACTGAGAAGCCGGTTTATCAGGGAGACTATTCTCACCCGCCTGCAACCACCGCAGAGGCTTCAGCTCAGTCATGTAGGCCCCTTCAGTCTCTGACATGCTTCCAGCTGGTTGCCTTACAACCAGACCTAGGCTGGCACACGTGTGCTTCAGGCATTCGCGCTGTCACTATTTATTATTCAATTAAAACAAAAACCAAAAAAAAAAAAGAAGAAAGAAGAGGAGGGAGATGAAGAAATAAGAGGGGAAAGCCCTAACCAAAACAGAAGGGGATTCAATTTTGAACGTTCTTCTGATTGGCCAGGAACGAGCCTGTGAGGAATATTATGCCCTGACCCAGTTTTCGAGTGGCTGTGACCCACAGCTGTGAAGGTCTCCCAATAGTTCTACAAGCTAAAAAAGGGAATCCTGCTAATCCTGGTATAACACTCTGTCTATGTATGTGTGTATGAGAGAGTGAAGACAAGCCACTAAGAAGTTAAGATAGGTGGTTCTGAAAGTTAAATGGTTCTGACTAATAAAAACCATGCACTTTTACTAGTAACAGCCACTGAGCAATTTTAATATGCAGTTTTCTCTCCTGACAAGCCTAGACAATTTTTTAAAGTATCCATTGTCAGGCAAAGAAAAATTCACCCAATGTGCCTACAAACATCCACAAAGAGTCAGCACACCCTTCATTAAGCAATTTAGTATCAAACCCCCCCCCCCATTTAAGAAGAGGTTGGATTTATACCCCGCCCTTCACTACCCAAGGGGGTCTCAGAGCGGCTTACAAACACCTTTCCCTTCCCCTCCCCTCCCCACAACAGACACCCTGTGAGGTAGGTGGGGCTGAGAGAGCTCTGAGACAACTGTCCTTGAGAGCGCAGCTGGTACAGAGCTATAGCTTGCCCAAGGTCATCCAGCAGGTGCAAGTGGAGGAGTGGGGAATCAAACCTGGTTCTCTTAGAGCAGAGTCCGCGCACTTAACCACTACACCAAACTGGCTCTCTGATCAGACTAACTCACTGATCAGACAGATCGATAACAAGACCAACAGGTCTTCTACCCAGAAGCTACTTTAAAGGCATTCTTTAAGATTACAGTCCCAAACATATTAACTAGGAAGCAAGTTCAACAGGATTCAATAGGACTTCCTTCTCAGTTAACGCGCTTAGTATGGGGCTACAAACTTTAGAAAAAGTTTGCTAATAAAATTATAAAGGATTGCAAACCTGATGGGAAAGAACTTTGCCTTGATCCAAAGGTAGCTGTCCTCATGAGAAGAGCTAGATGTTAAGAAAAAAACATGGGGTCTCAAGCCAGTGCTTTGTTTATAATGCTAAGAATGGCAGTGAGGGCAACTGGTGGAGGCAAGGTTATACATAAGACTCCCCCCACCACCACCACTGAAACCCCCTATACTGCTCTTGTTACAGAATCAGCCCAATGGTTCTTCTAGCTCAGTCCTGTTTACCCTGACTGGTGGCACCTCTCCAGGGCATAAGGTGGAAAAGGTATTTCCCAATATGTTATCTGAGATCTTCCACTGGAGATGTCAATGGACTTCCTGCATGCAAAGCATGTGCTCTTTCCCTTCCCTGAGCTCTTTGCAGATGCTGCCCAGACCTTTCCCCCCACCCCATTTCAGAATATGTGGCCTATGGCTGCGATCCCAGGAACACTTGCTTGGGAGTAAGCTCCAATGAAAAGAGGGGGAAGTGCTTCTGAGTAAACATCCAAAGGATTAGGCTGCTTGTCCCATCGAAAGCAATGGGATTTCAGTTATTCATGACTAACCTTGCCCACTGATTTCAAGGCATTGTGCAGATGGATCCAGGCCAAGTTTATCCAGAAGCAAGTCCCACTGTTCTGTAGGAGACTACCTTCCAAGTAAGTATGCTTATACTGCACTCTTGATCACAACTTAGTTTAGCTGGCTTGGGGCCAAAGTGTCTAAGACTATCATAGTGTTGTGCGACTGGGGCTACACTTTATGCCAGCCAAAGGAAGGGGGGGGGGGAAATAATAATCTTTTTAAGTTATGGTTTAGTGTTCAAATCCAGCATTTACTGTTTATTGTAAAAATCACAATATACATTCTTTTAAATGTTCTATGAAATAAACAAGAGTGCATTTGCAACCAAAAAAAAAAATAACAGGCAAATCTATATACAACTGATTTCTACCATCTGAAATATAATCCATAGAGGTTGTCGCAGTGATGTTTTTACGTTATCAATATATGCACAATAAGCAGCTATGAGAAATATAGTAAGAATGAGTTATTAAACTTTCCAAAAGGATAGTTCACCCTTCATGGGTGAAAGGAAACAAATATAATCCAAATGTGGTCCCCCCCCCTTTTTTTCTCTTAGAGGAAAATCTTAAACTTAGTGGTAACATTGAACAATAAAATTGTTATCAGTTTAGAAGATCAGTTCTGCTGATCACAGTGGATATTCTCACTATGTAACTAAATTTTGGTGACTTTGTATCTCCCAGCAAGTTAACAGAAGAGCTCTCTTCTGTATCAAAGAATCTCCCCCTCCATGCCCCCCACACCTTCAGTCTTGTATGATAAGTTCATCTAACCAGCAACACTATAATTTTAATAATGACAGGGATTTAAATATGATTACAAGTCTTTCCTCTTGTTTTGCTCCATCTAAAAATAATACTATTAGTCACTTTACGTTCCCCCCCGCCCCTTTCCTTGCTGTCTGCTAGACTAAAATACATGGACTGAAATTTCCACAAGGCCCTCTCTTGGCTGTTGTTTGTGTGTCTAACCAAACTTGAAAACTTGTTTTTTTTACAGTTCTGTGATACGCAATACATTGTCAAATCTGGACAGATTTAAAAAATAAATGTATATACATTTCAATCACACATAATAATTTCAGGCATAGATGTATTTTTTTTAAACCCAGTTGTAAAACATACCATAAAGGGTAATTTGGTTAAGAATGTGGTGGGAAAAGGATAGCATTTCATAGCATCCTTCACCAGCCCCCTCCACTTCCCACCACCAATACTCCTCCCCCCCCATTCTTTGCATCAAATTACCACCCTCTAAGAAGTCACCCTAAAATTCACTATGACTTTGTTCTGAACTTATGACAATTATCCAATCAGAAGTTCAACTGGGGGGGGGGGTATCCTGCCCTACTCTCCAAACAAAGCAAAAATCTACACAACAGGGAAAGGGGGGGGGGAAGATCCCTCATAATGACCACCATTAATTTAGAAATGTTTAAAAAAATGCCTCATGTGTACTCAAAATATTTCAGGTTTTTTTTTTAAAGATTCACCCTTCACCATTGGTTTCACATAAGTAAAAAATAGTTTACATGTCACCAAGACAGAACTCTTTATAATAACAGATAAAATATACAGACTTTGTTCAGATCAATTTATAGTGTAATTTATAAGTGTAGAAGTGATTTTTTTTTGTTTAAATCTTCACGATATTTTTGGTTTTTTAAAAAAATCCTTCTCTCTGGTGTTAAAAGGTTTTGTCAAGACTTTTCAATTCCAAATAATAAGTACTTTTCCACCCCTTTGGATAACCCCCCCTCTCTTTTAAAGCAGGCTTACTCCTAGACCCCCAGGCATTCCTTTTTTTCTCACGGGGGTTTTGCCACCCCCCCTCCCCTTTCAGACCTGGGTTCCTGGCAGGTCCAAACCAGTGGCTTTGTTTTGTGGGGCTGGGGAGGGAAGTGCAATAAAGAGGGAGAGGCCTTCGAAACCGATTTTTTTTCTCCAAAAGGGGTGTGTGGGTGGGTGCTCCCCCCCGTGTGTCCCCCCCTCACAACCTGAAGGAGGCTTCAGAAAAGGGATGCTGCATCTTGAAACTAGACAAGAAGCACTGCAGAGGCGGGGGAAGGGGGTTCACGAGGGACGGCGGGAGGCTGGGAAGAAAGAAATCATCTCCTCTGACCTCTAGCGAAGTGCCAGGTTTTTTCTTTAGCTCTTCACATTTCCTAAATTTGCAGATCTGGTGTCCCGTTTTGCGGTTCCTGCAACTGCTGCAGACTCCACAGTTGATAAGCCTCTTGCAGGGCACGCAGACCCCGCAGCGTTTCCGCTTCTTCTTGGCCGGGTTGCCTGCCCCTCCGCCTCCACCGCCGCCACCACCTCCTCCTCCTCCTCCAGCGCCGCCGCCGCCGCCTCCTCCCCCTCCCCCGCCTCCTCCTCCGGCGGCTCCCAGGGAGGAGGAGGACGAAGAGGCGGAGGAATGGCTCTGCGGGCAGTCTGCCAGATTGGCAATTTGAAACGCGCTGTCTGTGACGGCTGCCGAGGCTGCTGCGGGGGAGTGCAGGGCTGTCATGACGATGACCCCGGGAGGTAATGAGATGCCCCCTAAAGCCGGGATAGCGGAAAAAGTCCCCACGCGCTCGGGGAGATTCATTATCTCTGCTTCAGCGGCGCCGCATTTGAGCTTGTTCATGCATTCCCCAGCCAAAGGTCTGCAGTGTTCAGGGGCTAAGGTGGAGAGGAAATTATTATTTGCCATTTGCAACGCGGGCTGCTCGGCTGGCGCGCAGCCAGGCTTGCCCAGCCGCTGGGACTCGTTCCGATGGTGCAAGCCGCCGCCGCCGCTCCTGCTGGCGGCGTGCAAAGAGGCGGGCGAGGCGGCCACGGACGACGCCACGGACGACGCCACCGACGAGGCAGCGGCCGCGGCAGCTGCGGCGGCAGCGGCGGCCGCCGAGGACGAGGCTTTCCGGGCCACCACGCCGCCGGCCGCGGCCGCCGCGGGGTTGGGCCCTCCGACGCCCGCGCCGCCGCCCCCCGCGCCGCTGCCCCACAGCATGGCGGTGGCGGCGGCGGCCGTGGCGGTGTCGCAGTTCCAGGGGGACATGCCGATGCGGGCGGCGGCGGCGGCGGCGGCGCTGGGGAAGATCGGGGTGGTGATGCGCGCGATCTTGGCCGCCTGCGGGAAGGCGCCGCCGTTGGTCTTGTAGAAGGTGGCGAAGGAGCGGTACCTCTCCATCTCCGAGTTGTAATCCACAAGGCTGTTGAGGGCGCCGTCGGGCAGGTGGTTCTCCTTGGGCAGCCCCGGCGCCTCGGGGTTGGGCCCCGTCTCCACGCACACGTTGGTGTTCATGGTGCCCAAGGGGTGGGGGTGGGCCTGGGGCAACAGG
This sequence comes from Lepidodactylus listeri, assembly GCA_029233225.1. Classification (NCBI taxonomy): domain Eukaryota; kingdom Metazoa; phylum Chordata; class Lepidosauria; order Squamata; family Gekkonidae; genus Lepidodactylus; species Lepidodactylus listeri. The sequence continues at coordinate 30,290,006 of JARCFY010000009.1, forward strand.
GTGGGGGGGAAGGAGGAGGAGGAGAGGAAGGGGGGGCCGGGGAAGGCCAGGGGAGGGAAGGGCAGGGCGGGGAGGAGGGCCACTGGAGCCGTCGGGCGGGCCGGGCCGGGTGCGGGGTGGGTGGCGGGGTCGGCGGGGAGGGGAGCCGAGCCGTGCCCTTTAATCCTCTTGGGGGGACATCTCTGCTGACGGCGAAGGAGTCTCAGGCAGCCTCTGCGCTCGCATTCTTCTCCCCGAGAACGGTCGCCACTGAAAGAAAGAAAGTCATTCCCAGAAAGGTGCACAGCCAAGGCATTGTGTTCTCCCCGAAAAGGGAAAGCGCGCACAAGCCAAGCACGACACAACACACGCAGGGAAGAGAGGCACATCAGTAATTCCAGCTCGTTTGCATAACAATCAATAAAGACATGATCCGACCACCGCAGCCTCCTTCCCCTCCGTCCCCGCCCGCTCCCCCCCCTCCCTCGCTCCCCCTCCCTCCGGCTACCTTCCCTTAACCTCCCCCCCCCCCCCCCCCAGTAAATGCTTTAATAGCTGGGAATAGGGAGGGAGGGGAGAGCTGACAAACGCCAAGGGAAAGGGGGCAAGCGGAGTGCTAAACACATGCAAATGACGGGTGGAAAAGGGCTCTCAATCCTCTAACCAGAGGGCATCGGGACATTAGGGAATGTGTGAGCAAGGGCTGCCGGGGCAAGACAGCGCTGCGAAGGAGAAAGGAAGCTGGAGAGGGAGAAGAAAACCCACCAGGAAATTAGCGAATGGAGTGCAGGAAGGGGGGGGGGAGGGGGAAGAGTCTTACCAGGCGTTAAAAGTAAAAGCCCGACAGAGTCTGCTATCCTAAATCCGAACGCTGTCTAGAGGGAGACCCGGACTCTCCAGCTCTTCCGAGAATTAGCAGCTGCCACCCTGTGCGTCCTTCCCTGTCTGAGGGTCATTAGTTTGGCTCCCAGCACAGCTGGCTGTGACACAGGGTCCCGAGGCCAGGTCCCTCCGGTGCAGCAGGGGTAACCCAGTCCATGCTCTGGACCTTCCCCAACCACAGAGCAGGGGAGAAAAAAATGTCCCCACCGGAAACCACATACATGGCAAAGGCATTTGCACAGGTTTTGAGCTAAGATCCTGCATTTGCACTGGGGACTGAATAACCTGGTGTACTCTCTTGGGCAAGGCTTTTCCCTCTCAGAGCCAGGCCAATTACAGACCCTTTTAGGCATACAGAGAACCTCCTGGATGTATTCTGTTGTTGGGTTTTGGAGGGAGTTTTTTTAGGGGGACGATTTGCAAGGTTTCTCCTGCTCCCTACACTATTCATACAACAGAATAGTATTTTGGGTTTACTGCTTTTGCAATTGTGGATTTAAAAATCCCAAACCTGATAGGCCGACCTTAGGACAGGGAGTGTGTGTGTGTGGGGGGGGGTGTTAGTTTTCAACTCAGAAGCACACACTTCTGACCTTTGGGGTGGAAAACCAGACCATAAACCCTAGCCACAAGATACAGTTCTACCTTTTTGTAATCCAGAATTTGTTTTCCACAAAAAATTGTTTTATCTCTATTGGTAATGTTTTGCTACCTTCCAATCTTTTTTTTTTAATCCAAATAGAAGATTAGAGTCTTCTTACGCACTAAAAGGGGGCCCAGGTACAGCTTTATACCCAATACCTTGCACTGAAAAATAGTTATCAATTATACTAATTGCAGTCATAATTAGACTAATGAACCATTGCAAACCCATCTACCAGCTGCAAAAACTTTGTCTAACCAATAAAATGCACCCAAAAAGAGAGAGAGAGACAGAGAAAGTTATAGGATTTAGATCAGCGAATCCAAATTATGAAGGAGCAAATCCAGAAGACAGAACCTCAGCTGGAGCGGGAACCAACATTCATCCTTCAATCACTGAAAGACCCTAATCAGACAAGAGTCACCTCTGCATTTTCACATCAGGAAAAAATTTGAAACCATTCCTCCCTGTAGAGCTCTGGTGGCAACGAGGTCTTCTCCCTACTGGCTTAGGGGGGGGGGGGAATCTAAACACAGGAGATTCTATGTATAAAACAGCCTTTTTTTCAAAGAAAGAAGCAAAACCATAACTTCATGTTTATTAACAACTACTTAATATTACTAGTTTTACTGATTTGGTGTGTATAATCCAGTCCTATGGGAAAGGATACCACTAATTTGAGTCTTTTTTTTCTTAAGAGAATACAGGCTGTAAATAGAACAGGCACTGGTGCCCCATTTTCATAGCATTAAAGTGGCTTTTCTCCAGGAAAGCTTTCTTTGCTACCATTCCAGACTCTCTCTCCTCCTCCTCCTCCTCCTCCCCCCCTTCAATTCCCCTGCAAGGTTTATTGCTACCAGAAACGAGAAAATTATGGTGCCCACCAACCAGGTCATTATTGTTTAATCGATGTATCTCTGGAGCACGGAAAAGGTGTCTAAGGCATCGCTGTTGATTTACTGTTTTTTTTTTAAAAAAAAAAGATAAAAACTGTAGCCCACTTAATTTTTTCTAAAAAAAAAGAAAAAAAAAGAGATAATTAAAAGCAACCAAGCCTCCCCAATTTTGCCTGCTGCTTCAGCCAATGTGACTCTACATGTTCAATATTGCATGTCTGCTCTACTAGAGACAGAGAGATCAAAGGTCATATTTAACATTCAGGAGGAGGGGCTGGTGCAGATTAATTAATAAATTAATACAGTAGCGCCTTTTATTGCCCAAGCCCTCGCATTCATCTACTTTAACAACCCCAGCGGTCCAGGAGGCGGAAAAAAAAATACAGCGAAGAAGGGGGGAAGGGAAGAGGAGGAGTGGGGAAGGAAAGAAAGAAAAGAGAAAGGGAAAGATTTTGTTTTAAAAAAAAACAAACCACGATCACTTACCAGTCTCTGTATTTGGGGGGGCTTGGATTTGCAGACGCTTAACCCGCCTGTCTGTCTTTAATTAGTTGCACATCACTCCCTAACACAAAGAAGAAAGGGGTAAAAAAAATATCCTGATGTGTCTTTGGCAGCTCTTCAATTACAACTTTGATACTTGTAAACAAACTGTAAAGGGCGGCGAATGGAGGGGGGGTTGGTGGGAAAGAAATAAAGACGCCGATCCACTAAGCAAATACCTGTAAGTGGCTTTTTTTTTCTTGTTGCAGAGAAAGGAGGAGGAGGAGGAGGAGGAGGGAAGGGGGGGGGAGAGCAGGCACTGCAAGTGTGTGTGTGTGTGTGTGTGCGTGTGTGTGTGCGTGCGCGCCTGAATGTGTGAGAGCGCTCGCCTTGTGTGCTCGGTGGTCTCCTCTCCCTGCGCGTCGCGCTCCGTCCGTCTCTCCAGTCGCTGTGTGCGAGGGAGGGAGGGAGGCCGCCGGGGGAGTCTCTTCCCTCCCCCCCCCCCCCACCTTCGCTCTCTGTTTGTGTGCGTGCGTGTGTGTGTGTGGCTGCGGGGGGAGGGGAGGGAAGCGAAGGGGCGGGCGGGCGGGGAGTGTGTGTGTGTGTGTTGGGGGGGGCGGGGGCGGGGGGGAGAGAGAGGCCGCGCCGAGGAGGTGAGGAGGATGCAGGGGCTGTGGACACCTCCTGATGATTGGCTGCAAATTACACCGGGAACAAGAGGCGCGCACGGGCCACCGCTCCGCTTTGCCTCCCCAATCTCCTCCCTCCGGCGCGCTCAACGCAGCGAGCGGCCACGTTTTGCCGCCCCTCCTTCCTTCCTTCCTTCCTCCCTCCCTCCCCGGCTTCCCTCCCTCCCCGGCAGAGCGAGAGAAGGGCGGGCGGGAGGGGAGAGCTGCCTGGAGGCTCATTTGTAAGGAGCAGGCACTTGCCGTGGACTCCAGCCTCTTTATTCCCCATTAACTTGCCTCTGTGCGTGCGTGCGGAGAGCGCAAGGGAGGCCGGGGCGGGGGGGGGAGAAGGGGGCGGAGGGAGGGGGCCGAGCCGGCGGCTGCGTCTGCGGAGGGAAGGCGGCGGTGGAAGGCCGAGCCCCAGCCGCAGCGCGAAGGGGAAGGAAGGTCCTGGCTCGTTAGGAGGAGGCTTTGCGGGAGCGCCCCTCGCGTCTCTCTCCCCCGCCCCCACCCACCGCTGTTCTGCCACCCGGTTTAACCGTTTGCAGACGGGGGGCCGGGAGGGAGACGCTGCTCGCTCCGGAGAGGCTTTTGACAGCTGGGGAGGGAAGCCGGGAGCGGGAGATAAGGCGCCGCGGGGGCAGGGCTCCCACTTGCGCGGAAATGATCTCCGACCCCGAAGTTAACAAGGAAGACCCGGCAGGTTATTATGTCTCCCGGCCCCGAGCCCGTCTGGCCCTCCCCGAGGAATAAGATCCTAAGGAAGCCCGCGGAAATGTGCTACCTGGGAGCGAACTTTGATGGTGATTCATTCGCGCTCCCGTGGAGGGCTTTCCAGCTGCTCTGTTCAGCTGTCTCCTGCGGTGCCAGGAAGGGTGATGGGCAAGCCCTCGAAGGGCGGGTGGTAGCCGCGACTTCCTGCTGGGCAGGTGACTGCAGACAGGTGCGCTTTGTACAAAGGAAAACACTGCTGCCACCAACTTGCAGCCTCCCCCCCCCCCCCCCCGCGGCCACCAACACACACGCACGCACTTGTCATGTATTTTAGCCTCTTTACAAGGATCTCTAGTTTTAATGACGCGCTTTGCATGTGGCTATATGGCAACGGAAGGTTAAAAGCATGGCAGGAGAGCGGTTATAAGGCAAGCCTGCCCTGCACACCTTATTCCTCACAGAGGGGGGAGAGACATGCAAGGGGAATCAACATTATTTAAAAGGCATGTTAGCCAAATATTTCGCTGAAGGATATGTGGTGGGAAAGAGAGTAAAAAAATAACAGCTGGGTTCAAAATTACACGGTCTGACATTACGCCATCCACAATTTAAAACTAGTTCCTTTGAGCCATCTCTGCTATATCCGATAAAATGATGACGACGAAGGGCCAGCAGCAGAGGTTTTGGCTAATAAATATTTATGCACACAGCCCAGTATCAACAGATCCTGACAGAATATTCTCTCCCTTGATGCTTTCTGTCACAGTCTGCTCTCTCCCACATAATCTTAAACCCTGTCCTTTCTTTCCTTCTCCCTCCTATCCCAGAGGTCATGACTCATTTTCCACCCAGGACCAACCTCAAACTCCACTGGTTTCTCCCCCCTTCCTCGTTTGGATTATACTTCCCCAGTCTTTAGATTTCAAATCTTTCTCTCCCGCAGATCCCGCCTGGGGGGGGGGGGGGGGAGGGTGGAAAAGTGCTGTCAAGTCACAGCTGATTGATGGTGACTCCAGAGGGTTTCAAGGCATGAGACATTCAGAGGTAGTCTTCCATTGCTTGCCTCTGTGTCATGATACTGGACTTCCTTGGTGGCCTCCCACCCGGATACTAACCTGACCCAACCCTGCTTAGCTTCTGAGATCTGATGAGATCAGGCTAGCCTGGGCAATCCAGGTCAGGGCAGATCCCATTTACCCTCTCAGGTGCCTAACTCCAACCCCACCGGGGGGTGGGGGGGGGTTGGGACATCTTTGGTATGAAGAGAAGCCAACGAATCAAGACCTTTCATAATGACTAAAGGGGAACCCAGTGGTGTTTATGAATGTTGTATAGAGAAAATGAGAAATGGTCTTCTCAGAATACTAGCTTTTAAGACATGCCAGTGAAATGGATTAGCAATAGGTCCAGAACAAACAAAAGGAAGCAGGGTTTTTTTTCAGAACTCAAGCATAATTTTTACAGCTATGAGGTCCCGGAGGAAGAAAGGGGACGTGGTATAGCCTGATCTTGTCAGAGTTCAGAACTAAGCAGGGTTGATTCTTGGATGGGAGACCATCAAGGAAGACTCTGCAGAGGAGGGCAATGGCAAACCACTTCCACTTCTCACTTGCCTTGAAAGCCCCTTGCTGGGGTTGCCATAAGTCGGTTGCGACTTGAGGACACTTATGTATGTACTAGGTCCCAGAATGCATTTGGAGGGCACACAGCCAAGGAACATTGCTGAAGCTCAGCATATGTGGGTCCAGCCAGTACCTGGATAGGAGACTTGGGAATCCTATGTGAGCTACCTGGGGGTGTCATGATGACAGAATACAAAGGCAGGAAGGAGAATACCAGCACAGGTAGCTGTTTTAAAGAACTGGATATAATTTGTTCAGGACAAGTCTTTCAATGACTGTTGGCCATGACAGCCAAAAGTGCATCTCCCAAGTCCAGAGGAAGTCCCTCGCTGATTACCAGGTGTTGAGGACAGACAATGGGATACAGCTCTCTTCCATCATGCCCTGCTTGTGAATATGCACAGAGGCCATGGCTCCTCTTCTCTACATAAAAACACTGCAAGATCTCCCAGGCAGGTTCCTTCTGCTGTTTAGGTCATTCACACAAGCAGATGCATGTCAGCCAGGAAAGGTAAAAATATGGATTTGTTTTAAGTTAACAGCCCTAAATCAAATCTTATTTATTTGCTTCATTTATATCTCATCCTTCTCCCGAATGGGGACCCAAAGCAACTTCTCCTCAAAATCATTTTTAACCTGATAATAAATCTTTGTGGTAGATAATGTCCAAGGTCATCCCGGCCAACGTTACCTGGCAAACTTCCATGGCAGGGTAGGGACTGGAACCCAGGTCTCTCCCAGATCCTAGTCTGATGGTCTAAGTGCTACACTACGCTGGCTCTGAGTGTGAGAGCTTCATGCACACATCCTAAATCAGTTGTTTGTCAGAGAAAGGAGAGGAAGACTAAGGCCACCCTTCCCCATTCTGAAGAGTTTATCAGCTCCAGAAGAAGAAAAAGAAGAAGAGGAGGAGGAGATTGGATTTATATCCTGCCCTTCACTTGGAGTCTCAGAGTGGCTTACAAACTCCTTTCCCCTCCCCTCCCCACAACAGGCACCCTGTGCGGTAGGTGGGGCTGAGAGAGCTCTTCCCAGAGCTGTCCTTGAGAGAAAAGCTGTGACAGAACTATGGCTTGCCCAAGGTCATCCAGCTGCTGCAAGTGGAGGAGTGGGGAATCAAACCCGGTTCTCCCAGATTAGAGTCCGCGCACTTACACAACACCAAACTGGCTTTCTCAATGGTAATGTTTCTCAATGGGACCCAGTGAGCTGATGGGATAGAAGAATCAAGCATGCAGCAGCTATTTACATACTAATGCTCAGGAGCTTGGACATATGGCCCCCAGATGGATTGGGACAAGCATATTTAGGGTCATGTGCAAGCAGAGTACCATGTGCACCAACCTGAGGCTCTGGACTGTGTGCGCTATCACCTTACAATAAAGGAACCACTATCATGACCACTGGTTAAACTACCCATGGGACAGGTTTCTTAGCTAGAAACAGAGATTGCAAGTCATCATGCCTCTTTTGATCCTAACCCCATTTTTTGACAATAAATCCCATTCATTTCCTGTGGAATGTATTTTGGCATAAGTGTGTTTAAGTCTGAGACCTTGGAGGGAGTTCTTGACAGCAGGCGTTAGTGCTCAAGGCTATGGATTCAAGCATAAGGAAATAGATGGCAGAGAAGTGTGGAAATGAAACAGTCCTTGTCTGGATCAATTTTAAATGAGTCTTAAATCACGTTCCTTTTGCTTTTGTAGATGTCTCCATGTTCCTATCATAGTCAGTCATACTACTGGTTAGCAAGAATGCTTTTAGGCAAATGCTTCACAATTTCTTTGGTTTACTACAAATATTTATTAGCCATTTCTGCTCTCACACACACAACAGACCCCCAGCAACTGGATTTGTATAATTAATAGGATTCTAGTCCTCGTGTTTTTGTTTTCCAGAGGAAAGAGACTTGGATCTCCCTATAAATCACAAACTATATTCATTTACTCAAGTGCTGATATCCAACACATAACATTGCATCATTAAGGATTACAAAGACAATAAATTTCATCACATTCTATGAATATGATCATGGGGAAATACTCAGGATATTTTTTACCCGCATCCGTCTTACTTTGAGGATTTGATCTACAGTCCAAGCAAAAGATGGATGCTCTGGTACAAGGTACCTTCTGCCAGCGGAGTCCTGCATACCAATCCATTTTGTACAGATGCAGTCTCAATTTCTATTGACAGTTCTTCTTTTAATTATCCTCACCCAGACAGAACACAAATATATGTCATTTAGCGTGATCTACTGAAACAGCTTGACTGGCAAATTAAAACAGAAAAACTCCCATCAGCCTTCTCAGCAGGCAGGTTCTTGAGGAGTTCTTTGATATATAAAATTTACGTTTAATCATTCCGAACAATTAATTAATTTGTTTAGAAAAATACTTTGCTATGATTTCTCCCTCCCCAAAGGCTGGATGTAATCTCATTCATGAAAATGTGGGATTGTTGGTCTTACTCACGAGTTGACACAAACTGAATCTTTTACACAACTCTTTTCATCGATGGAGGGGGAAACTGTGAGAGTTCTCTTTTGAACAAAACCATAATATGGGAAGCAGACTCAGGCATGGTTCAGACGTAACACTAAACCAGGATGTCCCACTATGTGGTCTTGGAGGTCCTCATGCTAGCATGCTCTCTGCTCTTCCCTTTTCTCCCCTCATGCGCATTCACGTAACAGTGGTCTGTTCCTGATTTGAAATCCTGATTTGCAGGGGAAAGTTGAAGGCATAACTTAGAACCTTTGGCTTGCTGTGAATGAAATGGCCAGCCAGGGACTACAGTCAGTCTGTTCTGGAAAGGGTTTTTTCCTTCTTCTTGCAGGAGCAGATTTGCAGGCTGGGGGATGGTATTAAGTCCAGGTCTCCAGATGGTGGTGCAGATCTCCCCTGCAGCACAATCACATCTAATTCATCAATGGCAACCTTTCTTTGAGTGGCGTGATTCAGGCACTGTTATCCATACACTGATTACTTCCAGCTTGAACTACTGCAGCACACTTTAAGTGGAGCTACTTTTGGAGACTGTTCGGAAGGCTGAGCTGGGTCAAAGTGTGGCAAGGACCACATCCCAGTGGTTTCGAAAGATCTCCACTGGCTGCCCGCTCCCTTGGCACAAGTGGCTGGGATTCTCTGGCTGAGATCTCCATCAGAAGGCCTGCTCTGTGGGGCCCCACTGTTTGAGGCAGGGAGGGTTAGCGCCTGAAGAAATGGGGTCTTCCTTGTTATTCTGTGGAGATTCTCAAAGTCACCAGAGAGATTCACCAGGCACCCTTTTGGCTCCAGGTGAAACCGTTTTTTTTTTAATTCCCCCAAGCCTTAGCTTAGTTTTCCTCACCATTCAATTTTAAATTTTCTCTTACCCCCCCCCCCCAGACCATGTTTAATAGGTATTTTTTTGTTACACAAGAATGTCCTATGCCTATGTGTCAGCTGTTGGCCTTTTATACTTTTAAGAGCCTGTTTTATTATCTAGTTTTTTAGGTATCTGTTGCTTTCATGCACCAATTTCATTTTTGATTGGTCGGTGTTAATCCTTTGTGCTGCTGGGTACCTTTTGATGCTTTTATGTGTTTTTAATTGTCATACGCTGCCTCAGGCATGGTTCCCTGGAATGTGCAAGATATAAATGTTTAAAATGAAGAAATAAGTATTACCCATTAGATGATATCTCACAAGTGGGGGTGGGGTGGGGTGGCGCACCAGCCAGAGGATCTCCTGGGCTCATTAACACAGAGGCAAACCATAGATTTGTCTCTATATCAGAATGATGCTTCTGGCACCAGGTTACAGGGACAATGCCAGAGATTTGCAAATTCCCTCCCTCCCTTCTTTCATGCCAATTCCCTCCTCCTTTTCTGGATTGATCTTTCCATACAGATTCCAGCTAAGCTTTTTTCTCCTATGGAAGAGATAATTGGGCGGGGGGGGGGGGAGGATTCAAAACAGGACAGTTGTGAAAGGGTTAACCTCCTCCCCCTGACCTGCAGTTCCAGTCTGATTTATCCCAAGTGACTGCTTTTAAAAGACCTTTAGAGATGGGAAACTTGATCATGGGTCTCTCCCTCCCATCTAGTTTGTTGTGTGTGAGTGTAAAAATAAATCAAACTATATCTCCTGACAATATATCAGGACTTGCCAGCCCAAATAGGTACAGGTCTTGCAACACAGTTGAAGCCTTGCTGATTTGGAGGGTGTTTCACAGAGTGGTGTTTCACTGAGAAAACTCCACCCGTGGTTGCTGTCCTAACTGTGTCCAGTAATGGAGCTCGCATTCAATCGCATCTCCGGGATATGAAGAATTAATGAGTATTCTTAGGCATGCTGGGCCCAAGCCTTAAAAAGCATGAAGGTCTTAAACTCTAGCCTTGTGTTCAAAAGCTGTGTTTTAATTTGGTTTAAGATCTATGACAAACATTACAAGTTTAACTCACTATCTTGAGATTGAAAGAGTTATGGTAAGAATGGAATTAAAATAAACTTAAGTGATGCAATACAGGGAGTCATATATCTGAAGGAGCCTACCTTCTGAGCCTCCCTGTCAACCAAATTCCAGCCAGCAAGGGCTTTCGACAGTTTTATTCCTCTGCTAAGTTGTCATAGTGTGCTAAGTTGAGACCTTCTTTTGTACTGGCCCCAAGCCACTAGAATGCCTTTCCGGAGGGGGTTAAAAGAGGCCATTCTCTTGTCCGTTTCCATAGGGAATGAAATTACTTTCCACTACGCATCTGGCTGAGAAAGGTTTCCTATCATTTTGTATTGTATTTGACTATTCGGATTTTATGGCTAGGGCTGTATGGTTAATTTTATGGGTTATTGTTTTTATTGTCTTCATATTTGTAAACACGAGTTTAAGAAAAGCAGCATACAAGTGCTGAAATAAATGTCCGTATAAAACTGGGAGTTTTTACAGCTTTGGGTACTGGGAACTTAAACCAGCAGTTTCCCCTGGCACAGCCATTTGAGGCATGCCATACTAGTTAGGAGCACCCACTCCACAGTCGATGGGCACACAGAGGATTCTTTGTGAAGCACTGCACTGCTATGCAAAGAAGACTCCCAGACTGAGTTTGACACCCTTCATCAAAATTGATGTGCACTGTCAGGCCTCAGTTGCTCTGCAAGAATCATGAGATCCACATGAGGAACTACAGCTCCATGTCTGTGTACTTTCGTTGAACTCAGTCACTCGGGTCCAGCTATTTCTTGCTATGCACACAAACTCACACGAGATTTTCCAGCATGTGGAGAGAGAATCTTGACTTCTGTGCGTGCTATCTGACATGGAATTATTTTGCATGCAGAAAACTAGAGCATCCACGGAAATACAGGATCTGGGTCCACTCTTTCCTGCCTCCAAATATGCACAGATGCACAAGCAGGCTGCAGTTACGATGGTTTGTCCCCTCTGACCTCAGGACAGAAACCTCAGTGTCCACACTCAGTTTGGAATGGCTTTCTGCCTCCAACTTGGGTCTTGCAGCTGCTGCATCTAGAACTGCAGAGATGCAGGACTATTTGTTCCAGAATTATTTTAGGATTGCATTCAAATGCATAGATTCTATGAGATACAGATTTGGATCTTGCCAACTTTTTCACACTGTCTTCCCCCATTCCACATGGCTTTTGTCTGAGGTCATCCCATAATTCCCATCAAGGTTTGGGTTTGTTTGTTTGTTTATTTTGATGGTCAGAGGAGACCCCCAGCTGAGCAACTGGTTGGAGCTACTCCAACTGAATGTCATTCCCCATTTTTTTAAAAAGCAGATGCAAAATAAGACATTGAAATCATAGAAGTTTTAGATTTCACCAGCTACAAGCATGAGAGAGACTTGTCTACACTTATATAGGTACAGACCATGAATATTTCTGTTTCTCTTGCCACTTTGGTTTATTGACTGATTTTATTGTGTTAATTCTTATCTACTGATACTTTGTCGTAAGCTGCTTTGCATATTATTTTACCATCAGAAAGTGGAACAGGCATTTTTTTCTACACATGGATCTCAATTGTTCTGTCCTTAATTTTTTTTGAGTCACATATGCCGAGTTTCTTCTATTTTGCCCTTGTATCCTCTGCAATCTAAATCCTTTGACATGCTATTGCCTTTCTTTGACTCCTCTACAGTTTGCATGTGTTCCGATTCATAACCGTGCAGTAATGAGCACTTTCCAGAGCACACTCCAGGTAAGGTAAGAGAACACCAGTTTTGCATCTCAAGGTGTGTTCTTTTATCAGCAGATCAATTTATCATCATCATCATTTGTTGAAAAAAATGAGAAATAAGGTTTGGATCATTGATGCTGCAGTCCCAGGAGACAGCAAAATAGAAAAGAAAGAACAGGAGAAGATCAGAAATATCAAGACCTACAAATAGAGTCAGACTGCCTCTGGGAGAAGAAGGCTACCATTGTGCCATTTATCACTGAATCCCTTGGAGCAGTTCCTCGAAGTCTCAAGAAACACCTGAAAATTCTGGGCACTGAGAAATAACACCAGCTCAGCTCCAGAAGACAGTGTTGCTTGGAACAGTGAGAATCCTGCGAAGATACATCTGAAATTCCCAAGAACATGGCTAGATCTCAAATTGCAGAATACCATCAACCAGTCAAATATCTCACTATGACTAACAACAACAACAACAACATATCCTGTTTTCCAGATCAGAGACTGCTTCTTCCCTATAGCCACATATTCATTAACAATAACATAAGTTAACTCTTGATTCTCACACATGCCAGATGCATGGTATAATTCAGGGAGGAATGTTGGAACAAGGGGCACTCTGTTGAGTGATATGCAAACAATGCAGGATCTATGAGGGGTCTGAATTGCGATGAGCCTGCTATGTGGGGAGAGCGGTCTAGAAATTGAAATAATAAATAAATATAAATAAATAAATAAAATAAATGTTAGCAATCCTACTATGGATGGGTGATCCTCCCTATGTTCAAATCAGAAAGCGACTGATCAATTAGAAGCAACAATGAGGTGCTCTTGGGAAGATCATTATTTTAGAGAGTTCTAAACATGCTCATAATACGTGGGCCCCATTTCCTGAACCTCCACTCCTCAACTGCCCACCTAGGGTGCTGACAGTAGCTGAGGCAGGAAGGAAAAGGTATAAATCCACATGTATCCCTGGTTATCTTGTCCTCCCACGTACCTCAAACAATAGAGCCCTAACTCTAGGAATGCTGGGAAAGTGGATACTGAATAGCACATGCATAGGTTTCCCTAGTAGGGAAAACAACAACTGCTCCGGGCTGCATCAGATTAGGAAAATAGAATGGGGGGTAAGGAAGGCTTAAACTACCCCTCCCCTGGTGACACCATCCTGATCCAATTGGAAACCCCCCCCCCCCACATCTCATAATTAAATCTGAAAAATACTGGGAGGGACAGAAAGTGCACATCTTGTTTGATTATATTTTATGCGTTTTGGCACCTCAGTTTCTGATGGGAAGTATTTGAGGTGCTGAGAGAGGGAGAGAAATGGCAGAAATGAAGAAAGTGGGACACTTCCTTCCTCCTAGTCACCTGCCATTTCCTGGTGGAGCTGGGAGGAAAGAGAAGAAAGAGGGGGAAGAACTGGAGGAGTTTGAAGCTGGAGAAGAATGAACATGCAATGCTCATCTTCATATTGAAGGTGAGCACGATGAGATGCCAAGGAGCTCATGTTCAGAGTGTACAAACATGGGCAACACCACAAAATCCCAAAGACACTTGCTGGTTAACCAGTCCCTTTCCAGAAAGCATGCCCTGCTGCAGCATTTATGTAATTATTCTAGGATGTATATGGATAGATGACCAGTCAACCATGGATCTTGTGGCAGTACAAGCACAGAATCCAGACATTTGAAACAATGGAAAGCACCCAAATTATATTTTTAAAAACTTCACAGCATTGACAGGTTAGCAGCAAGTCAAGTCTCTTGTACCCATGAAATATCTCCTGTCAGCAATCAGATTAAGTACCTTCCCGAACAATTTCCCTAAAAACACCCAGTGAGCCAGCCAGATGAGCATTGTTTGATAGGGAGGGCTGCAGTGGAAAACATGCTCTGCTCCTCATTCTCCCCTGAGGCTCCCATATGGAAGGACAGGTCACCTCTTTAGGTTTCCTCAGCCCAGACATTTGAATGCCCAGTCAAAAAAATACCCACTTTGAAATGGACCTGGAAACTGGGGAGCTGATGCATCTCTCTGAGCCCAACTGTAATGTTTTTCACTAGGGTCCTATCTTGCTATTGGCTGCCTCATTCTGGCCCAGCTGAACAAAGGCTGCCAAGAGAGGTCAGGTTCTCACAAACAATAGACAAAGACAGGTTGCCTAGTGTCTGAACTACACCTCTTCCAAACTGGCATCTCAAGTGATGGATCAGCCGTGAGGGGAAAAAAACATTCATGCACATCAAGAAAAGAGTCAAATTAGAATTCTTCCTCCTGATAAACAGTATTTTATGTGCAGGGCCTTTCCCCCCCCCCCCCCAATGGAGGGTTATTCATCACGGGAGACCCCTTCTCTACAGTCTGAAATGGCATAGAACAAACCTAGTTTTACTAACATTTTTGTGATTTGTAATATCCAGGGGTCATTTCGAGCAGGAGCTTGGGGGAGCTCAGCTCCGGGAGTTGGTGCCAGCCCCCCACCCCCCGCGGAGGAATGCCTGCTTGTATCATGGCTGCAGCAAAATGACCCCGTCCCGTGGAAAGGTCCTTGTTCCTCCGACCAGCCTTCTGAAGGCTTCAGCCACCACTGAAGCTCTCCTTCCAGAATAGTGGTATTTCTGAGGCTTGGATTAGTAGCTGTCCCCTCTCTGCCAGCTTTCTTTCTTTCTTTCTTTCTCCCTCCCTCCCCCCCCCCCCTCTCTCTTCTTTCTTGCCTTCTGACATACTTCCGGTGATGTCAGGTGGTTTAGCATATGCAAATAAGTTATGCTAATTAGTTATGCTAATGAGCTCCTGCACCTCTTTTTCTACGAAATGATCCCTCGTAATATCTAGGCATGCAGCGTCATAACGGAGGGCTGTACAATAGAAAAGGAAATACCAAGTAAATCTTTCTTTTTTCACCTAAGCTAAATCTGAACTTCAGCAGGCCTAAATCTGGATTTAGAATTTCCAAAGTACTTTTTCTTCATCCATTCTATTTCATTCATTTCATGCCATCATTGATGTCTGGTCTTGGAAAAGTAACCTGAGGAGAAGACACAGGCAAAACTACCTTGATCGGAGTTTGATGGATATGGAATTCAAAAATAAATTCCACATCCCCCCCCCCCCAGCAAATATCTTCTTATTTCACAAATCCCACATATCCAGTGGCTAATTTGCCACAGGTGAACACAACTCAGTGGCTTCCAAAGGAAAATAAGCAACTTGTCACTTGACAACTAAACAGTAAGTGTTTTCACCTGCTGTGTGACTGCCCTTCCACTCCCTGCGAATGCTTATTAATGACAATACGGGTTTTATGGCATCCATTACTGCACCGCTGAGAGGCGCCCTCAGGCACTGATTCTCTGACCAATTTTTTGGTGGTCTCAGTTTGCAGCCATCAACACTTATTAAGTGCAATCAACCAGATGCATAAAAGCAGGTGCTTGACAAGGCTTCTCTGGCAGGAATTAAAGCCTGGCTTGTTTTGGTGTTTAGATCCCTTCTTTGTATGTATGCATGCATGTATAAGAGTTCCATGGACCTGTACTGTGGAGCTGACCAAGGTCAAGGTTGATTTGAGGAGGAACTTGGCTGTGAGCCATCAGATGCCTGACCACTGTGATAATGGGCAAGTTTTCCAGAGTATGCCCTCAAACATCTTTCCTTGATTTGTATGCCAATGGCCCAGGGCTAGCCCGATCTCATCAGATCTCAGAAGCTAAGCAGGGTCAGCCCTGATTAGTACCAGAATGGGAGGCCACCAAGGAAGTCCAGGATTCCTACACAGAAACAGACAATGGCAAACCACCTCTGTCCATCCTTTGTCTTGAAAAATCTATGAGGTTGCCATAGTTGGCTGAGACTTGACAGCAGTTCCCACCACTAGTACCTTGCTATATATGCCACAGAAAGGCAATTCCTGTTTGAACTTTCACTCTGTGGCTTCATTTCAGAGGGCAATCATGTTGGTCCGCAGTCTCACATTGATTGATTGCTGAACTTGAGTTCATTCACAGGTTCAGAACAATGGCCTCCCCCAGGGCTGAATAGGGACAGAGGAGTCTTATCTTACCAGGAATGCTAAATCTTCTGCCCCCAAGCATTTCTCCTCTGCTCTAATCAAGCGGATTGCAATGTGCATTGTACCTCTGCATCCTCAGTTCCTTCTTTGCAATACCCCTCCCATCTTCTGACTGGGATGTAAGGACTTGGGAGATGCTGTACTTTGGGCAAGCATGTAACCCTACAGTGTAGATTAGAGGGCATCAAGACAATTGTTGTATTTGCATACTAAAGGGAAAGGGAAAGACACAAACAAAGCCAGTCCATGGTTTTTGCAGGGTTGCAGCCTGAGTTTTACAATACAAAATGCAAGAATCCAGTAAGACACTGGTAGGTGCACACCTGGAATATGGTAACTTACAAACAGAAGGAGCTGCTGTCCTGCTGTCTGCTGCACATCAGCACCACTAGCATGACTGGCCAGAGGGCAGTTTTGCAATGACCAGCTTAGCAGGGGCCTGGTGGCTGAAAGGGGCAATAGCATCACACCAGATATTCCACATGGGCCTGTGCTTTCGTGACTTTTTTGTGAGTATTCGTGTGTGTGAGCCTGGAAGTCATGGTTGACTTCTGGCAACTCCTAGTGGGGCTTGGACATTTCAGAGAGGTGGCTTGCTATTGCTTGCCTGTGGGTCCCAGCCCTGGTATTCCTTAGAGGTCTCCCATCCAAGTACTTGCCAGGGTCGGCCCTGCTTCGCTTCTGAGATCTGATAAGATCAGGCTTGCCTGGGCTATCCAGGCCAGGGCTGATTTCATTACTTTTTTCATGTGCCTGTGCTTTCATTACTTTTGACTCATGGCATGAGATCAGAGGCACGCAGAAAGTGAGGAATTCCACATATTGTGCACACACACCGGTCCTTCCTCAACATCTCCTTGTGTGTGTGCCATTACTGAGCATCATGATGATGAAGGGGTCATCTCGTTTAAGATGACCGGCATACTCTTTTGCAGGGGGAATCAGGTAAACTAATGAGCAATGTATGTGACAGATCCCCAGTGCAATTATTTTGAAAGAAACCTACATTCAGGAGAGGAGAGCTGAGAGGAAGAAGCAGAAGGGGGCCTTAACCCTTTCCTCACTCACTTTCTCTGCTCCATATCACTCATCTAGAAGCATACATAGCTGAGACGCTCAGCTCAAGACAAAATGGGCATGGTGTACTGAAAATGAGTAAGCTGGATTTTTGAGCATGTTGCTGGTGAGCATCACAGCGTCACTCCTCTGGGCTTGCGTGGTTTCAATCAGGAGCGATTAATAGCAAACTTCAGGTTTACTGGAATGGTAATTGCCCCATAAAAAAATTCTGATTGTGTTTAACAGTGCAATCCTATGTAGAGTTACTCCAGCCTAAACCAGTTTAAATTAATGGGGTTTAGACTGGGGTAACTTTAGATAGGATTGTGCCGAGGGGATCTCTGTCTTTTATTATTTATATGAGCCATAGCATCACAGGCTAAAGCGGAGTTTTTTTGTACCTCAAATAATGGTCCCAACTTTACAGCAGCAGAAAGTCAGATATCGTAAGGGCATGCAAAGCAGCAGTTCTTAATTTTTTAAAAAATGAGTTAGAAACTGCAGCCTGTTCTGTGGTTTTTGCCTCTAGCTACTGCTAATAATTTGCTGTGCATTTTTAAAGAGCACAACAATCCCACCCCCCAAAAGGAAATTTGCTAGCATCTGTCTCCATCAAAATGCAAAAGTCATAATAAGGCAACAGCCTCTGAAAGAAAGTGAGGGGTTTGTTTTCTCTGATTGTAGATTTTTAATGACTGAATGCAGAAGATCACAGTCATTATATAGTTATTTATGAGGAAAGCATCACTGTTGTTGTCTCAGTTAATTGAGGGTAGTGTGCGCCGCCTAAAATTTTAGCGTTTCTGTAAAATAAATGCTACATCTTGACATTTCCCTGCTATTTATCCTAGGAAAACACTCCCCTCTGCCCCTCAGGCACTCGAATGAGGTCCCACTCTCTGTATGCTGGTGATTGTTCAGTTGAACATCCTATAGGGTCTTCAGCCTTTGAAATTGCTTTTAAAAATATTGTTTTTGGTGCAAATTGCAAAAAATGGAGCTGCATTTTGGTTTATCATGTGTTTTGCTGCTCTGCTGCATAAATGGGAAAAAATATGAAATTGACTATAAAGCATATGCTTTTGTGTGTGATATTTATCATGAATGTCTTGCAGCCAGCAGAGAACGAAAGTACAGCACTGATTTCAAACCAGAAGACATTCTGCAATTCTGCACACACAGTTCCCAGTTCTGCAGTTTGAATAAATTATGTAAACCAGGGTAATTCTGGATAATTATACTTTATTTTATTTCCATGTTTTTTGGGGGCAGGGGGAGTGTGTTCCTACAAAATCTGGATCTTAAAAAGTCATAGGAATGGGGATGTCTGCAGAATTAAAACCCTATCCATTCTGACAAGCTGTCTATATGGCGTATGGCATGTGTCACAAACATCAGTTGTAATCACAATCAACAGTCTGACCCTGCCGTTTAAGGAGGAAAAGAGGATGGAACCTGTCCCCCATTCCTCCTTTATGCTTTAGGCTATATTTAATTCTTTCTCAGGTGCATCCTTGCATGTTTCATAAGGTATAAGCAAGCAAGCAAGCAGTCACAACAAATGGTGTACTTGCTAGTTATGACCTTTTAAATCCTATCACCTTGGGTCTAAAGGTTGTGGGAAGTCCCTTCTTTCATATGAGCCCATCATGGTTTTCAGCAGAGATGGACTAACTGCCCTGAGATTGGTTTGGGATTGGTTTTATGGAAACTGTGGGAACTAAGCTGTTTGGTCTCATCTCCACCCTGCCAAAAATCCAGAGGCAGCAACCATTCCATTTGACTATCAACCTTCATATTTTGAGTCAAGGAAATGTGAGCTTTAGTGACTTCACTAGTTTTTTCACTCCATTTTATGGAAGAGACTGGCTGTACCAAGAGCAGAGACTTTTCAGTTGTGGCTCCACAGCCTAGAATCTTCTCTAGTGAAGCAGAGAGAGATTAGTTTTGATAACTTTTTGGCATTTTTCAGAAACATGTAAGACTTTATTTGCTTTCTTACAGATCTTCAGGCATAAACTAGAATTAACCTGTTTAGTGTTGCTTTGCTTTGAATTGTTTTGAACTGTTTGGTTTTACATGGCGATTGCTTTTCTTTTTTCTTTTGGAGGCAGTGTGTAAACAATGCAAGACAACCAAGGCTGCAGTCACACACACACACACTAAATAATCCACTTTCAATCCACTTTCAGTGCATTTTCCAACTGGATTTTACTGTGTGAACTGGCAAAATCCAGTTGGAAAGTGGATTGAAAGTGGATTGAAAATGGATTGAAAGTGGATTCTTTAGTGCGTGATTGCAGCCTAACAGGACTTTTCCCACTGTAGCACCTTGATTGTGGATTTCTCTGCTGGTAGAATTCCTTGCCCTATATATTTTGCGCAGTTGGCAACTCCATTAACAGGGTATGTTTCAGCTGAATTCAGTTTTGCTTCCCCTGGATTTTCATGGTCTCTAATAAATTATTCTTATTATTTTTGCTCCTGATTTTAATTGGTTGGTTTTGCCTTGATTAGTATGAATGAATGAATGAATGAATGAATGAATGAATGAATGAATAGCGTTTATTGTATATGGCCATTGACCATGACAATTTCTTTTAAAGAAAAGAAATACGATTTTAAATGAAACTGGATCCCTAATATCTTAAAATACACAATTAGTTATTAAATTCAGTTAGAGTTAAATTCCTTTGTACAATGTCTAAAATGTCTAAAATACCTCAAGTTAAAATTATATACAGGATTTACAAATTCCAGTTCCAATTGTAACAATGGCATTAAGTAGTTCTTTTATTGTCTAGTTCTGCAGATGTATTAAAAAGTCTGGCACAACTGTCTTAGTTAATGTATAGCCTACCTACCTTGCTAAGACAAAACTAAGGGTTGAAAGATGGGGTGAAATATAGGAAATAAAATCAAATAAATTCTTTAAAATATATTTTGGTGGGTGGCTTAATCTAGAATATATCAAACAGCAGGCCTTTAAACCTTGCAGTGAATCTCTCAGTCTCTTTCAGATCCACACAAATCTCTGCTCCCCATCCCAGAAACTTAACATCATGCTTCCCAACTCTACAGATGTAGGAAGAATTTAATCCAAGCAGCCAGCCTATCACATTTTCCTCTATGCTGTTCCTCCAAAGAACTCAGAGTAGCATGCATGACTCACACTTCTTCCGTATTATCCTCACAACCCTGGGAAGTTGGATAGGCTTTGAAAGAGTGACTGAGGGCAGTGAGCTACATGGGCTGAGGACAGACCGGCATTTCGCCCCGGGACAGCTGCGGGGGCAGAAGCCGTGCACGGAAACGGGTGCGGAATGTCCCGTTCGCACTGGTAACAGTGCTGCGGGACCTTATCAGAGAGGAGGCGGAGCAGCACGTCCACACCGCCGTCCGTCCTCTGGAGCCTCCTCTGCTGCGGCACGTGGCTGCTGGCTGGTCCGGGGACGCGCGCCTGTGCGCAGCGCGTCCACACTTCTGCCACCACTTCCTGTGCGTCGTAGAGGCGTCCAGACCGGCAGGAAGCGGCAGCAACTTGCGCCCAGACAGCCGGAGACCAGTTCGAAGAGGTCTCTGGCTGCAGCGCATGGAGAGCGGCCTGCATGCGGGTGAGTGCGGGCCGCCGACGGGGGACAGCTGCGGCAATCTGGCCGCCCTCTCTGCCTCTGCTTTAGAAGCGGAGGCAGAGCGGGCCAGATTGCCAATCTGTCCTCGGCTATGGCTGTGGGGATCTGAATCCTGGTTTTCCTGGGCTTAGTTCAGTACTCTACCCTATGCCAGGTTGAGGACCCTGACCAGTATGTCTCAACCTAGCTCTAGTTTAGGGATGCCAATCTCCCAGAATTACAGCTCATCTCCAGACTACAGGCATCCATTCCCTTGGAGAAAATGGATGCTTTGGAGGGTGGACTCTATAGTATTGTACCCCACTGAGGTCCCTGTCCTCCTCAGGCTCCATTCCCAAATCTTCAGGAGTTTCCCAACTTGGATCTGGCAACCCTACACCCCCACCCCCCCCCACCAGTGGCCAGGGGGGACCTGGCAACCCTACCCAATCTGGTCCGATTTCAGAAGCTAAACATGGTCAGTCCTGGATAATACTTGGATGTGAGACCACCAAGGAAGTCCAGTGTTGCTATGAAAAGAGAGACAGTGGCAAACCACTTCCGAATGTCTCTTGTCTTAAAAAGCCCCACAGGGGTCAGCATAAATCAGATGCAACTTGACACTGCTTTCCACTACCACCATGCTACACTGGCTGTCTGCTGCCAGTAAACATCCAAGAATGAAAGAGAAATTTCTAATGAAGGACTGGTTCTAGGGATGCCAGCCTCCAGGACAAACCTGGGGATCCCCCAGAATTACAGCTCATCTCCAGACTACAGAGATCTGTTCCCAAGGAGAAAATGGAGGCTTTGGAGGGAGGACTCTATGGCACTGTATCCCTCTGAAGTCCCTGTCTATCCCAGGCTCCATCCCCAAATTTCCAGGAGTTTCCTAAATCAGATCTGGCAACCCTACTCCCCCACACCCTGCTGGTGGCCAGCGGGGATGTGGAAACCCTAACTGGTTCCCATATGAACCCACCTGAGAGTTAATATTTACCACAAAGGCTATCCCTTGTGTTATCCCTTGTATCTGAAGGGGGGGGGGAGAGAGCAGGGCTATCCCTATCATTCCTTCCCCACTTCAGTTTGCCAGATGTGCCTGCCAAGTTTAAGGTACCAAGATTCCCCACCTTTTTTCTTGATTTGGTTTTCACTGAGTTGTTCTGAGCAAGTGTGTCTCCTTTATCCTAGAATATTGCTGCCTGGTTGCTATCTTTTCTATTGATGGCCATTAATATGGCCATCAATATTGCTTCATCCTGTGAGTTGATTAGTTATTGTTGTTTTATTGCCGTTGCCAAGACAGAGGTGACACCTGCAACTCTAAAAATGCTTTCCTGGGAGTAAGCTTCCCTGAATAAAATAGGACTGACCCCGATTAGCTTCTGAGATCTGACAAGATCAGGCTCCCCTGGGCCATCCAGATCAGTGTGAGGATGGGAGGAAGGTTTTTGTTGTTACTGTTCAGTTGCACAGTTGAGTCTGACTCTTCCCGACCCCATGGACCACATCATGCCAGGCCCACCTGTCTTTCGTCACACTCTGGAGTTTGCTTAATTTCATGTTTGTTGCATCGATAACACTGTCAAACCATCTCATCTTTCTTCTTTGACCTTCAATCTCTCCCAGCATCAGGGTCTTCTCAGGTGAGTGCTCCCTTCTCACTTGGTGGCCAAAGTATTTGAGCTTCAGCTTCAGGATCTGGCCTTCTAGGGAACAGTCAGGGTTGATTTCCTTTAGGGTTGACTGATCTGATCTCCTTGCAGTCCAAGGGACTCTCAAGAGTCTTCTCCAGCACCATAATTCAAAAGAATCTATTTTTCAGCGCTCGGCCTTTCTTATAGTCCAACTCTTGCAGCCATACATTACTACTGGAAATACCATTGCTTTGACTATATGGACTTTTATTGGCAGAGTGATGTCTCTACTTTTTATTATGTCTAGGTTTGCCATTGCTTTCCTCTCAAGGAGCAGGCGTCTTTTAATTTCATGGTTACATCTTTCAAATAAATGCATGTATAGGCTACAGAACTCAACTGTACTACTAGAAGGCTCTTGTATGCTTCTTCCAATTACTTAGTTATTTAGCAATAAGACCTGTTTTTGGCTATTACTGTGAGGACTACAAACCTACAAAGTTACAAACCTACAAAGTTCATATTCTTAGTAGAATCTCCAACTATC
Organism: Lepidodactylus listeri; assembly: GCA_029233225.1. Taxonomy (NCBI): domain Eukaryota; kingdom Metazoa; phylum Chordata; class Lepidosauria; order Squamata; family Gekkonidae; genus Lepidodactylus; species Lepidodactylus listeri. The sequence continues at coordinate 30,313,008 of JARCFY010000009.1, forward strand.
TAGAGGGGAGAAAAGTCCCGTCCTTTTAATAGAGGCTTAATGGGATGTTCTTGAGGTGATGTTGTTTACAACCATGCCATGAAAAGTTTCAGCTACCCATTTGCACACATTAAACCTTTGTTAAAGGGACAGGGCATCCCCCCCACTCCTGGTTTGTTGGCAACCCTAATTTCCCAGGGCCTCTACCTAAGTGACAGATTCATGCTTCAAGGCACAGAACATTGCTTCTAGTGGAAGCAAAGTTCTGTGCCTTGAAGCATGATTAAGGTTATGCAGATTTCCAGAGGGGCCTTGACTAGGTCTATCAGGCTCAGTAATCCACTACAGAAGGATGAGCTGGCTTTGTCTGGGTTAACAGCCACAGCCGTTCTGCTTCTAAGCAACCACCTAGCCAAGCAGAATAAAGGCAAAGCGGAAAATGATTGTGCTGGCTAGGAGAATTTCACAGGCCACAGTCAGAGGTAAACAACTCAGAGCCCTTTAGGAAGGGAGAATACAAAGAATGACTGGGGGAGGGGGAAATATGCATGTTTTTTCTTTCAAAGAAACCTTGCCTAAGAGGGTAATCTGAATGGTACCTTACCTGACACAAACCGCCAACAAAAAAGTGGATGGCCTGCATTTCCCACAAGCACCTGGAAGAATTCCTGTGCAAGAGACCAAGTCATACAGCAGCATAAACATTGGTGTGGCAGCAAATTGCAGACAAAGCAGCAGCTATGGTTTAAAAAGAAATCCTTATATGCATGTTCAGTGGAGCATTCCCCCCCCCCCATATCAGCATTGCATCCATCCATGAAAATGGATCCCTACAAAAGTACTGGAAAATCTAGTTTTGAGCAAAAGGCATTCACTTCTTCTCAATAAAACATTTCAATATCATTGATTATTTATTCAAAGCCCTGCAATGGGCTCACTCACTCATGTAGAAGAATATTAAAATTGCCAGGATATTTCCTCACACACCAGAAAGCTACAACGTGGTACATACTCACACAGCCTAAAACTGCTTAGTTATTAGAAGAGTCTGAAAACTAAACATTTGTATATTGTTCCATTCAAATGGGAAAAATTAAGTGAACATACCAAATAATATAGTACTTTCCCATCAACTGGGGAAAAGGAAACTGGATACACGCAGGGCTATTTTGGGGCAGGAATGCACAGGAATGGAGTTCCGGCTGGCTTCCAAGTTGGCCACACCTACAGCCCTCCCCTCAGGTTCCCCAGGCACCTCGCAAGCCATGGGGCACTTGGGGAAGCCAAGCCAATCCAGGGAGGGAATCAAGGGCATAGACGTTCCAATTTCCTGGGTGGGGGGGCTGGGGCTGGGGCTGGGCCAGAGACATTACAGGCCATTGTCTCTGGGGGAGGCTCAGCACATCCTGGAAAAGTTTGGGGGGGGGGGTTCCAGCTCCCCAGCCCCCCTGAAGTTGGCACTTATGGAGGGAAGGCAGTTTAAACTGCCTCCCCTCCTCCAGTTCCCCAGGTGACCTGCAGCTGTGGGGCAGCTGGGGAAGCCAATCCAGAAACTGCCTTCCTTCCTTCAGGTTCCCCATATACTCTGCAAGCCTTCGGGGCACCTGGGGAAGCTGATCCTGGGAGAAAGATGCACTGTCAGGGGTGTGGCCTAATATGCTAATGAGTTCCTGCTGTTGGGTGTGGCCTATTATGCTAATGAGTTCCTGCAGGGCTTTTTCTACAAAAATAGCCCTGGATACACACATATTGAGAGATACATCCTGATTCCTAGAAAACCTCAGAAGTTTGGAGTAGGGATAGACACAAACAGGCTGATGAACAAAAGTTCATCACAAATTTTGGCTGGTTCATGGCTCACAAAGCCATGAACTTCCACAAATATTGATGCAGTTTGTAGTGGTTCGTTAAGAGCAGAAAGCAGAAAAGCTCGGAGCCATTTAAATTCCTGCTTTCTGCTTTTCATGAAAAACAGCTGAGCTGTTTGGTTTAAATGGCTCAGAGCCATTTAACCTCCTATTTTCTGTTCACTGCCAAAAGCACTGGTGAGCAGAAAGCAAGGGGTGAAATGGCTGGGAGATATTTCACCCCCTGCTCTCTGCCAAAAAGCCAGAGAGAGCAGAAAGCAGAGGGTGAAATGGCTCAAAGCCATTTAACCCCGTTTTCTGCGCCCTGCCGCTTTTTGTGGGGAGCAGAAAGCAGGGGTGAAATGGTTCACAAACGAATACGAACTGGTTCGGTTCGGTATCTGTTAATGGTTCAGTTTGTGGTTCAATTGCAAACTGGACCACAAAGATGTGGTTGGTGCCTATCCCCAATTTGGAGCTTGTTTTCTCTCTCTTGCAAAACTCATTATGATAAAAAGACTGTCTAATAATAGAGGTCAGTCCATCAGCATAGGACACACTAAGCCATGTATGGGATTGAATGTTTCACTGTAGTAATTCAGTTTTGCGTATACAGACCTGAATCTGCTTCAAGTGGAGGGAATTTCATTGGTAGCCAGGAATCTAAGTTTGAAAACAGGACAAGCCATATGTGCAAATGAATGGCAAGGGCAGGACACATTTTAGCAGTCTTCAGATAGTACAGCAATGCCATTGGCAGCCAGTAGATATACTAGCAAATTATTGCCAAATTATGTTTAGAACCATTTGAGATTACTGGTTTCATGAAATGATTAATGGAATATTTAAACTGTTAAGAAACTTGAGCAAAGGTTAAAAATGATGCATACGTAGTCCAAAGCAACTGATTATACAAAATGTCTGAGAAAGGTTCAACATAATTCAAGATGTCCTGAGTACTAGAAAAGTCTGAACATATACTGTTTTCAGACTTTCGTGGACTATGTGCATACCAAATCCCAACTTGCTGTTTATTGTGTTAGTACTTCAACAACAGATGTACCTTTGACTCTGTGAAGTGACTGTGTACGCTGATGTCTTATAACTTGTAAAGATAGGGTGGAAACTGCATGAACAAATACATACCTGGCTGCCACTGTTAATTAGGGTTGCCAGCCTCCAGGTGCAGCTTGGAATTGTCCCGGAATTACAACTGAACTCCAGAGTACAAAGATCAGGACTTCAAGAGGAACCGTAGGGTCTAGATCCCCAACATGGCACCTATGGGTGTCACTGCACCCGCTAACACCTTTCCTGGTGCCTGCCAAATGTTTTTAGGAAATATATGGGGCCAAAAGAGCTTCTGATTGGCCACTGGAAATCTGACAGATACTGCCTAATTAGTGTTTCTTAGCTAGTTCAATATGTATACTTGTCTGTACGCAAGAAAACATTTTAAACAGTATGTTCATTTTAAAAGGCATCCTGTTTAACAGAGCTTCTGCCTGAAACGTTGAAGAGCTACAATCAGAGCAATGCATAACCACACTCCCTGATACTTTGTGGTTGACTCAACCTCCCATGACACCACCCTGGGTCAGATTTCCAAAGGTGCCCACTCACTCAAAAAGGCCAGAGACCTCTGGTCTCAGAAAAATGGAAGTCCTAGAGAGATTTGTGTGGATGTATCACTTTCCTGAATACTGAGCTATAGGTGTCACCTACTGAGGCTCAGCAACTAGACTTATCACACCAATCTTTTTGAGTTCTTTGAGCATCTTACCAACCATGTACACAAGGGTGATCTGTTGGGTTGCCCCCTCAGGGTTGGGAAATACCTGGAGATTTTTGAGGTGAAGCCTGGGGAAGGGATGGGCTTCAATGGGGTATAATGTCATGGAGTCCACCTTCCAAAGTGGACATTTTCTCTAAGTGAACTGATTTCTGTCACCTGAAGATCAGTTGTAATCCCAGGAAATCTCTAGCTACCACCTGGAGATTGGCAAGCCTAGTGAATTTGTAAACATTCTGCACTCAAACTCTCATCCAAAGAACACAACGTTTTCAAAAGAAAAGGACAACAATGCCCCCAGAAGAGGTAACAACTTACTGGTGATCCCTAGCCCCAAAGAGGTCCAGCTGTCCCTAACCAGGGCCAGGGCCTTTTTGGTCCTGGCCCCAACTTTGTGGAACTCTCTGCCTACTACAGTCAGAGCCCTGGGGGACCTCATGCAGTCCCACAGGGCCTGCAAGGCAGAGATGTTCCACCAGGCTTTTGGTCAGGGACAGCAATGGTTTTCCAACGTGTCTGGCGCCCACCTCCCATCCCCCCCACCAAATAAAGCAAACCAAAAAAAACTTATGAAGCAACCAAAAATCTCTCAGAATGCCTGTTTTTCAATTGTATAGTTGCTAGTGATGCCATCCTGAATTTGATTTTGTTTTAAATTGGTTTTACTGTTATTAATCTTATGATATGTTTTACACTGCATTCAAGGCTTAATGTCATGTTGTGAATCGCCCAGAGCTCAGCGAAAGTTGGTATAGGGCAATCAACAAGTCTAATAAATGATGATGATGATGATGATGATGATGTTTCAAAAAGAAATTTCGTATGTAAAAACAGAATCCTAGTTAAATGGTCAGAGAGCTGCACTCCACGGTACTGCTTTTCAGAGAAAATACCCAACCGTTATGAGCCCCCACTGCTTCCAAACATTTCCCAGGCCAACTATGATTCTTCCTTTTCTTCTAGATCCAGTCAAAGGGTCTGATTGGAGCCAAGGCCTAACTGGAATAATTGCTTTAACCACCGTTAGCCACACACTTGGGGAAATGAATGGGATTTAACAATTCCTTGAATTCTGAGGAACGCACAAATTCTATAGCTTCTCTCATAACAACAGTGAAACAACAAAAAGACTGTTTATTCTCAAAGATGTTTACCCTAGTTTGGGATTGGTGATGTCCAGGAAGAAGAGCATAGGGAGGGAAAGTGGAAAGGTCTGGGTGGTGGTGATGTAGAACCTGGGCACACACAAAAATGCCCCAGGTCCAGATGCTACCCTGAATGTAATTTCTTCATCCGCTAGAACAGGGGGCCTTAACAGGGGGCCTGCCAAGTGTTTTTAGAAAGTGGATAGGGCCAGGTGGTGCTTTTGCCCAGGAGGGCTTCTGGTGGTTACTGGAGATCTGATTGGCTGTGCAGATTTTTTAAAAAATGGCTTCAGGAACAGCTGTCACCACAGCACAAGGATCTTCACTGTATGGTTGGAGGTATTCTGTGTGTAAGCAAGAAAATGTTTTTAAATAATGTGTTCTTTCTAAAAGGCATCCTGTTAAGCAGAACTTCTGCCTGAAATGTTAGAGACTTACTATTAGTGTTAGGCATGACCTCACTCCCTGACATTTTGGGGCCAGCTAAATCTTCTGCAGCAGCCATTTTGTGGTTTCACCCACCAGCCTGTGTCAGAATTCCAAATGTGGTACAGACTCAAAAAGATTGGAGATTCCTGTGCTAAAAAACAGCAATGAACACATCGAGTCTTACTGGTTCTGGATTTGTAGCTCCAAAGACTGAAACTTCACCACACTGTCCTTAAATTTATCCCACAATGATAATCAACACAAGCAAAGTCTAAACTTCTGCTATTTGACCTGTGTGCCCCACTCCCAATGAGCAAGGACTCCTACAAGTCAGCCGATATTTTCACCCCCCTGTTACCTTTCCAGAGCGTGCCTGCCCCAATAGCTGATTCTTTTGTTACATGGTTGAGTGGTACTTGCAGACTGGCAGCCAATGAAAGCACGGCAGGTATGATGACAACAATGGCAATTATGATGGCAGTAATTATGATGTAGAGGGCATGTGCAGATCTTTGCCCAGGCATCGGCTTGCGCAGGGATGTCCACACAGCCCTGAGATGATATGTCTCCATGTTAGCAATCTAAGAAAGACAAGAAACCAAGTTATACAGCTTCCATGGTTCATGCCCCTTGATGGGGTCTGGCTTTCTATTGGCAACTCTGTCAGGAATTTAGGAGTACAGCTCAATTCTTTGCTCGCCATGCTCTCCTCGGTGACAAAGACTGTGTTTTACCATCTACGCCAGGCCTGCCAACTGTCTCCCTATCTGTCTCAGGAGGACCTTGCACCAGTAATTTATGCAACAGTCACCTCAAGACTGAACTACTGTAATGCACTCTATGCAGGGCTACCTTTGAAGATGCTTCAGAAACTGCAAGTGGTCCTGAACACAGCTGCCAGATTGCTGACAGGAATGTCCTGGTCAGCGCATATAACACCAATCCCATGGCAGCTGCCCTGGCTCCCAATTAGTTTACAGTGCCAATTCAAAGTGCTGGTACTTACCTTTAAATCCCTAAACAGCCTGGGACCCTCATATGTTTGGGACCACCTCTCCCAGCATGATCTTCCCCATCTTCTCCAATCTTCATCTCAGCATTTACTGAGGATCCGTGGTCTATGAACAAAGGCAAAGGCCTTCTCAATAGTGGCCCCCATCCTGTGGAACCAGCTGCCTAATGGGGTGCATGCCTTGCGGGAGCTCTCTTGGTTCTACAGGGCATGCAAGGCTGCTCTTTTTGGGGTGGGCTTTGGGTGATTTTGATCCACCAGGCAGCTGTTATGCTTCAGCTGTGTCTTCAGAGCATCCTACCCTGCTTGATAGTGGATAAATTTTAATGGGGCAAGATGTTTAATCATTTTATATTTTTAAGTTGTTTATAGTATCTTTTCTATTATTTTTATCGGGCACATTTTATATGCTGTTAGCCTCCCTAAGTCCTGTTCAGGGGAGAGGGAGTGGGATATTAATTTGGTAAATAATAAATGCAGTCTCCATCTATTGCTCTGAATGAACAGATTTTCATCCAAATATTAGACTTTGTCACACCTTTCTGATAACATACTGTTTTATTTGATTTCACAGAGGAAAAAGTAGGCCTAATAATGCTGTTAACTACCTTATGCAGATCAAGACACACAAGCTTCATGGTTCTACGGAACTTTCTAGCAAAAATAAGGAAATGACTGCTGTTTCATTTTTAATTGTTGTTATAATATGATCAATGTATAGAGCACTTTACACAGTAACATAAGCAAAACCCCAAAACAAAAGGGACTGAGGAATGTATAAATCTAAACAGAGTATAAGGGGAGGGGAAAGAAGGAATCCTGGAAATGAACATAGACAAATCAGCATTGTTGCCTAAGTTTACAATTATCTAGTTTAGATTGTGAATTTTAACAAACACACCTGCCTTATCCTGAGTCAGACCACTGGTCTGTCAAGGGCAGCATTGCCTACTCTGATTGGCAGCCACTCTCCAAGGTCTCCCATATAAGTCTTTCACATCACTTCTATCCATCCCTTTCCACTGGTGATGCAGGGGATCAAATTTTGATATGATGCCCTACAACTGAGCCACGGCCCCACTGCAGCTTGTGCTATGCAGTTGTATGAAGGCTTGAATACCCTTTTCGAGTACCTTTTTTTTTCTCCCAAAGTTTTTTTCTTGCAATGTCAAACAAACCTCTGCAACATTTTGTGCATATACAGTCTGCGTTCACCAAACCAGACATCCAAAGCCAGTTGCTTTGTAGACACATGCACAAAAGTTCTTTGATGTTCAACCACTTACTATTCTTGCTGAAACTCTCATTTGTTGCTATGAAACTCTATGAACTATAAAGCCTGATGCTTCATAAACTTACGTGCAAAAGTTATTTAATGTGTACCTGCTACTCCCAGGGAAGCTTCTGCAAGCTACATGACTGGACCACCAGACCAAGCAGCCTTTCATTGCATTTCTTTTCTACTTAGGTCAATTCTATTGACCGTTTCCTGAGAACAGTCTTGTGTGATTGTTGTGTGATCTAAACTCGTCTCTTCTTCTTCCTGGGTGTCTTTATTTTGGGAGACAGCACAGCTGAATTTCCAAATAGCTCTCTTCCATTGCTGGTACTGGGAACTGAATTTCCCAGGGGGCGACATGAAAAGCACACACACACAGCACAGTGAACATATAAAGCTGCCTTACACTGAGTCTTGGCCTTTCAATGTCACTGTTGTCTACTCTGACTGTCAGCAGCTCTCCAGGGTGTTAGGCAGAGGGGTCTTTCACATCACCTACTACTTGATCTTTTAAACTGGAGCAGTCAGGGACTGAACCTGGGACCTTCTGTGTGCAAAACAGATGCTCCATCATCACTGACCCATGAATCCTCCCCAATCTACTGAGATTATGAACTGGATAGAACATTCAGAACAGACAATGCCCCTCCCCAATAGTCTCCAAGAAAACTTGCAGTTACTGAGCTGGTTCCACATCAAGCAGAAGGAAGTTTGTTTATAATTGGTGCAAATGTAGTTGTGTACATTTAAGCTTTGTTCCTGTTGGAAGTGAAGACTAAGGGCTTAAGGCAAAGGCTTTCCATACAAATGACAAAGTGTGGTTAGCAACAGGAGTCACTTCGGGTAAATAAGGTCATTCTTAACAAGCCATTTGCTCATCGGATAGTTGTGACAGGCTAGAAGGCTGAACTGTGTTGTAGCAACTCATATGATCAGCCTGCCTTGGCTGGAATCCAGTAGCATTCAGTTCCCATAGTTTTATTTCAAAAACCATTGTAGGAATTTACTTCCAGAACCAGAACTGATTGGAAATGCTAAAGAAGTGTTTGCCTCCAAGCGAAAGTCATCCTGTCTGTTACCATTTCATTATGATCAAACCATAAATAATTTTGCCATTAATTTACATTTGTTTAATATTATTGATATTAGCCATAGGTACTTGCAAAAAAATTAAACTTCAGTGAGAGTGTGTACTGTGACCCAGGTCAGGGTCCTGGGTCTCCCAACTACCAACCTGGAAGGTCAGGGAGGGCAAGCAGTCAGGGTGCTGATGAGTCAGAGGCCCATGGCCAGGAAGAATGGGGGGAGGGAAGTGTCACCTGACCAGTAGGGTGGGTTGGACCAAAGGCCCCTGCATGGGATGGGCCTGGCTAATGGTGTCAGCTCCACTGGGGGAGAGGGCATGCCTTTAGGGATATGCTGGAGCTAGTGGTCATACAAAACACAGTGAGACACACAGTGAAATCGGAACCAGCAAAAAACAACTGCATGTTTAAAAAAAATTGGATTAACCAAAACAAAGATAACTGAATTACTCAAACTATTCTATGAAAATTAATTTTATATCATATACACAATTCATAAATACAAATTCCAAAGCTATTCTACCAACAATATCAAAATTCAACTTCTCAAATCATAGGGCAAACCCCCCAACATTCCCACAGTCCGTCAAAGACTCATAAGTCACTCTGCTGAAGGTGCTCAGGTGTCTTTAGGGTTGCCAGGTCTGGGTTGCAAAACACCTGGAGATTTTGGGGGTGGATCCAGGAGAGGGTGGGGTTTGGGGAGGGGAGGGGAGGGGCCTCAGCATGGTACAATGCCACAGAGTCCACCTGTCAAAGCAGCCATTTTCTCCAGGGGACCTGATCTCTGTCAGCTGGGGATCAGTTGTAAAAGCGGAGATCCCCAGGCCCCACCTGGAGGCTGGCAACCCTATATGTCTTCAATTTTCAGAAACAGAAAACACACTTCAAGTTGAAACTAGCCAACCAAGCCATAACACTGATATCCAAAGACAGCAGTCCCGATGAAGTCCTCCTATGAGCATGCTAGCAATGTTCCACATTTCTCCTGGCAAGGCTTTTTCAGGTAGGAACCACTGTCTCAAAACAGGATATCACTGAAACCAAAACTCAGGCATATTCTTCCAAAATACCTATTCAAGGCAAACCAGAAGAAAGCCTTGAATAGATATTTTGGAAGAATATGCCTGAGTTTTGGTTTCAGTGATGTCCTGTCTTGAGACAGTGGCTCCAACTTGAAAAAGCCTTGCCAGGCATATCCCATTGGCATATCACCCTTCCTTCAAAGGGAAGGACAGTGTACATGGAGATTATTTGGTATTAGTCTCACAACAACCTTGTGAAGAAGATTAGTCTGAGGCATAATGGGTTGGATCCCATGGGGAGTTTCCAAGGACAGAAGGGCTTTCTGTCTGTGAAGCATGACTTTCTCACCTTCTCCTCCTGCTAACACCCCAAATATCCCGATATGCTGTCTCTGTGGGACATGGTAACCCTCCAAAAAAAAACATGGACTAGGAGGTTGGAAGTCTGCAGTGTGGGATAAGGAAATAGGCAAAAATTGCACCCTCTGTCTACTCATGGAAATTCTGTACGGGGCCCAAGCTAATGACTGGCCCAAAACTACACTTGTAGTGTCATGGTTCATCTGAATCCAAGTCAACCTGGTCAAATACCATATCTGCTACACACTGAGGGTTCAACTACTGCAGAGACTAGGAGTTCCATGAAGGGAATTCATGAATTTTTTCTTAAATTAATACCCCAATGTCCAAGGGCTGACTCAAATCAAGAAAGCTGCACAAGGAGAGCAAGTTGAAGCCTCCCTTCCCCAGTGATTTCCCAATCTGAAATGGTCCCTGGGGAGGTACTATTTGCCCTACTGTAACCATACAGGCATCTGTATCAAGACCCGAGTGCTCCTCCCAGCAAGGAAAGTGGCAACTTCCTGGGGCCATTTTAGATGGGGAAATTGATGCAGAAGGGCAGGTTTAATCCCCTACACACTTCCCTCATGCTGTGCTCCTCCTTAGAATTGGGCCCCACATGCCTGAAAATTAAATTTAAAACAACCCTGGGAGCCCCATTCATAGAAATCCCAGCATCAAGTGAAGCTGAGCCCATCTGACTCGCAGTCTGTTTGGCCAGTCAGTGTGGTAGGGCCACATGACATTTCTAGGTCTTGCATATATTGATCTGCTTATTCAGGATTTCAGTATGGATTGCCTCAGAAACTGTCCTACTCTGCTGTCAGTTCTTATTATTATTGAATATAACATCACCAAGGTAACAGTCTTATCAGACCATCATTTCATTAGGTATTATAGGGATCAATTCCTCCCATTTCTGGAGTGACCTAGTTGTCTTTGGAGCCCGCACAGATAAAGTTGCACCCGATATTGAACAAAAGAGCTTATCTGTGTGACTTTGAACACATACGGTGTCTCATGTAAACTGCGTCCCCTCACATATAACATCACTGCACATGCAATCTTAGTATACCCACACAACATGCAACCAGCTTCTGATTACTGGGGTGCTAACACTGAATGCATAGTTGCTGATGGTCTGGTTTAAATAAGATGCTGGGTGTGTCCCATATCTTATGGGTAACTTCTGCTGTCCTGTGAGCTTCATATTTCATTCAGACCTGAGTTATGCTTAAATCCCAACTTGCTAAAATCAATGGGGCTTAAGTTAGTTACAACTAGAGGCAGAATGTATATTGTACATTTTTCTTAAAACTGGGTGTTATCATTTTGCAATGAGAACTGTCGAAGCAGAATTCAAGTTGTCAGCTGTCAAAAACTGATTAGAATTGGACACTACCTATCAAATGCTATAAGCTGAAGGTGTAACATACAAATGCTATATAATGATAAAGGCCTGGCAAATAATGTCAGCTATGGCTGTGGTCACACACACTAAATAATCCACTTTCAGTGCACTTTCCAACTGGATTTTGCCAGTTCACACAGTAAAAATCCAGTTGGAAAGTGCACTGAAAGTGGATTGAAAGTGGATTATATAGTGTGTGTGACCGCAGCCTATGATATACTAATGGCTTTCAATATACCATACCAGTGGAACCTTATCGGGGGATCTTTGTGGGGAAGAACTGTTGAACAGTAGTTAGTGACATTCTATGCAGTGACATCCTGTACCTCCCTACCTATCTCCTTATCTATCCACATAGGGAATTTATATCCACCTTTCCAAAGACCTGATTAAAGCAGCTCACAAGTAAAAACAATGGCATAAAACCCTAAGAATAGCATTAAAAACAAGCCATTAAAAAACAAGCCATGAGCATAAAAAAACATAGCAGCCTGAAAATATCCATAAAACAGCCATTAGGGTAGAACCAGACCATAAAACCGCTTAAAAAGATAAAACCCCTCAGCCTGGATAATAATAATTTTTTTTTGCCTGATGCCTAAAAGACTGCAATGGGTGCCAGGCAATCATCAAGGGGCTGGGCTCTCCAGAAAGGAGATGCCATCACTGCAAAATCCCCATCTAGTAATCACCCATCTCACCTCTGCATGACTTAGACTAGAGTAACTCTGGATAGGATGGCAGGATTACACCCTTTCAAGTCTACTGAAGTTAACGAATTTAGAAAGGCATAATTCTGCATAAGATGGCACTGTTACTTCTACCACAACTCCTCTTCCTCTGCAATGTGCAGCTACAGGAGAGTGGGAGGGGATGTTCTTTGACACTACTGTCTTAGAGTCTTAATGGATGATGGTGAGAGCAAGCACTAAGTGTATACACTAGAATATGCCCCAGAATCCTCTGCAATGCCTAGGAATTCTGTGACACACTCTCTGCAGTTCCATGGCAGTTATTGGTATGGAATGTGTTCTTTGAAGGTAGAAAGTGTGGAAACCAGCGATCAGGACTACTAAGAACTAAATATAATTACATGTCAACTCTCATATGCCGCAAAGTGGGGCTGTTAGCTGTCAAATACTGAAGTCACTGGGTGTCATATATAGGCATGCAGAGCCCAAAGAATATTCGATTGATATTCAAGCACTCAGAGGGCACCAGAAAATATTCAAAATCAGAAAATGCAAAGAAAAATTTTGAGAAGAATTTTTGGGAGCAGAAAAGATGGAAATAGAAATTAAACAATTTTACCCCATTTCCCCCTGTGGATTTAAGCTTTATTAGTTTCTTCTGATTTGAGATCTTGTTGTTTGTGAAGAAGCAGGCCATGAAATTAACATCTAGTAATTCAATTTTTCTAAAAGGTAGCTGGATTCAGGGCAGATTCTTGGCACTTTTTACCTAGTAAAATGTTCATAGTAATTAAAATATGTCAGTCCCTTGTGGTGTTTGCATGAATAAGGCCTCGTGACGAAATTTCCAAAGTTTTCGCATCAAGATTAATTTTTATATTTTATATTTACTTGTTCAATTAGCCTTTTTATTCCTTGAACAAAACTGGATATTTATGACATCTAAAATTATCCAATCAAAGTAATCCCTGCCTCTGGAAAATATTAAATTGCATCAGATAGGACCTCTAAAAAGAAGTAAAAATATAGAAAAGATGGCTCCCAGTCCCCCCATAAGGTCTTCTGTGAAAATTTCATTGAAATAAATAGCAGTTGAGCAAGAGTGTTCTTGATTTCAGTGATGAACATGTGTGTGTGTGTGGCGGGGGGGGGGGATCATGCTTGTTGGATCATGCCTGTGGTTTGGAGGAAAAAATTAAGTGGAAAAAAAGAGTTCACGCATGAAGCCATCTTATACAGAATCAGAACATCACTGTATCTGAAGAAAGCTTATACCTTGAATAAAACTTTGTTGCCAGTGGACTCAAACTTTGTTCTACTGCTTCAGACCAACACGGCTACCCACCCTGGATCTAGAATTAGACCATCAGTCAATCAAGGTCAGTACTGTCTACTAGCAACAGCTCTGTAGGGTCTCAGGTCTTTCACATCACTTGCTACCTGGAGAGGTTGGGGGCTGAACCTGAGATTTTCTGCATGCAAAGCAGAGACTGTTCCAGTGAGCCACAGCCACCCCTTCCACACACACTGTATTAGTCCAAATAGGTCAGATAGGATGTCATATTTCTGCCATCATGACTGCGGAGGAGGAGGAAGAAGGAGGAGGAGGAGGAGACTGGATTTATACCCCACCCTTCACTCAAAGTCTCAGAGCGGCTTACAAACTCCTTTCCATTCCCCTCCCCACAACAGACACCCTGTGAGGTAGGTGGGGCTGAGAGAGCTCTTTCCAGAGCTGTCCTTGAGAGAACAGCTGGGACAGAACTATGGCTTGCCCAAGGTCATCCAGCAGCTGCAAGTGGAGGAGTGGGGAATCAAACCCGGTTCTCCCAGATTAGGGTCTGCGCACATATCCACTACACCAAACTGGAATGAAAGGGAAGTATAAGGTGAGATGAGATTGTATAAGTATAAGGTGCAAGATGAGATTGTAATACCTTTACTAATGAAATTCCAGAGAGACAGCTGTGTCAGTCTCTTAGTGCAAAACAAAGAAGGGTCTGCAGGCCTGGACTGGGATGTTAAAATAGCTAAAAGGACCCTGGAGGGCTAGCAGCACTGTTTGGAAACATCTGGCTCGGATCCAGGCCATGACAATGATGGCAGTAGCTGTCACCTACATAAGACCACTCTCACCACTCTGTATACACACAAAGCAGGTTAAAAGGTAGGTCAGAAGCTAGCAAATAGATGTGCCTGCATCCAGTAGTCAGGAAGTTTGGCCATGATGAACTCCTATGCAGTTTGTTTTCATGCTTGTGTGCTCCCTTGTCAGGGGAGGTGGGGGAGGGCGGGATATAAATCAAATTAAATCAACTGCAGCCTGTAATCACCTCCTGACCACACAGTCACTGATCCAAGGTCAGCTCTTTGGGCTGGCAGCCCTTCTGAGGCTCAGCTTGCTCCCAGTGTGTTTGGCTGGATATAATCCCCCCCCCCCAATACAAACACACATTTGGTTGCAGGCACACCAGCATCTTCACTGTAGAGACTGCAGGGGGGGTTTGGCACTCAGGCCAAAAAGTTTGTCTAGTCCTGATTTATTCTCCTTTGATTCATGCTTTCTCCAGGCTTGTCAGAGTTTGGGGGCTAAGCAGGGTCAGCCATGGTCAGTACCTGAATGGGAGACCATGAAGGAAGACTGGGATTGCTATGTGGGGGACTACCTGTGCTCACCTCTTGCCTGGAATGCCCTGTGGATGGGGCCGCCATCATCTAGCTGAGGCTCAATGGCACCTTTCTCTGCTTCTTGTCACATGAGAGAATGAGGTTTATATATATACACACTAGGAATAAGGCCCATTGTGGGAATAAATACAACAGGCTCTAGAAAGAGTCTCTGGGTGAGTTCCTTGGCTTTGGCCCCGGGGGGCGGGGGGCTGGGGAAGGAAGGGAAAGATAGCGGGAGGCAAGGCATGTTTGGAAGGCAGCTGTTGGGAAGGGAGTGGGAGAAAGGGGGAAATGGAAGGTAGGTTATAAGAGAAGGGGGATAGACTGACAGAGAAGGAATGGGGGGCAAAAGATATAGGAGCAGATTGACAAATAAGTCCTTCCCTCTTCCTTTCAACTACCTCCGCACCCTTGACACTCCACTACTCCCCCCACCTTTGCTGTCTCCCCCCCCCCCCCCCGGCAACCCTTAGCATTCACTTCCCCCCTTCCTGTCTTCCCACCTCCCAAACTTGGCATTCCCTCCCCCCCACCCTTGCTGTCTTCCCACCACGCAACCCTTGGCATTCACTCCCCCCACCCTTGCTGCCTCCACAACACCTGCCTCAGCCGTTGTTGAATGAGTGGGGAGAAGGCGACTTTGGGCATCATAGGTGAGCTCTGAGTGCAGCTAAAGCCAGAGACCAGCAGAGCCCTGACCAGGGGCCTCCATTCCTGGCAGGGCCGTAGCCAGCTTGGGGGCAATGCAGGCAGCACCCCCTATCAATTTTGCAATGCCTCCTATCAGTTTTGCTGTGCTCCCACTCCAATCTCCCCCTTTAATCATGAATTTTGGCAGCCATACCTCCTTGTCCCAATCTCCCCCTTCAAACTAACTAAGCATGGATAAAATAAGCAGGTTTTTTCCTCTGAAGTGTGTCTTGTGACACTATCCTCCTCCCCACTCGCCAGCCCACAGGAGGCTAAGGATAGTGGAAAAACAAAACAAACCTTCCCTCCTTTGTTAGGTGCCTGCCTGAGAAACCACTGAGTGGGTGTTGTAGTGCATCCCTCTCCCTTCCTTACTCCCAAGTAAACAGGCTGTGCACACACACAATTATTAGGGCTAAAGTTGGGGGCAGCACACCTATTTCTGTTTTGTAGGCACCACAAAGGGGCTTGCAGGGGGGCAGAGGGTAGATTTCTCCCCTTCCTCGATTCTGAAAGCAAATAAATGCTTTCTCCTGTGCTCAGCCCCACCGTCTGCAGCTCTTCTCCCTTCTCCCAGTGCTGCAGAAATCCCCAGAGGTTGGCGCAGAGTGCTGAGCCAGGGGCTTGCTGCAAGCCAGCACTTAACTGATTTCCAGAACAAAGTTTGAGTCCGGTGGCACCTTTAAGACCAACAAAGTTTAATTCTAGGTATAAGCTTTCATGGGCATGCGCACTGAACTGACCTCCAGCTTCTTTACTATGGGTAACAAATGTAGTGGCAGACACAATGGCCTGTCCCTACCAGCTTGTTTTGATCCTGTTTCATTCAGGGTGCAGCACCATCTGCAGATGTAAGAAGAATGAAGCACTTCTTGTCCCAGAGGAATGCCAATAAGGAAAAGGCACTCCAGAAACAACTACAGCAGAATGGGCACCAGACAGAGAATTTCCTGTTGGGAGAGACTGAAAGATGCCAAAGAAGCCAAGATGTTTGAGGCTGGCGCCTGGGGAGGACAAAGTTTGGAGAGGGGAGGGAGCTCAGCAAGAATCTAATATAGATTCTGTCCTCCAAAGCTGCCATTCACTCTAGAGGGATTGATCTTTATAGTAGGGTGGTTAGCTGTAAGTACGGAAATTCCTAGTGATTCATGGATGGGGCCTGGGAAGGGCAGGGCAGAGTTTGGAGAGGGGAAGGGAGCTCAGTAGAGCTGTGATGCCATGCAGTTCACCCTTCAAAGCAGCCATTTTCTCCAGAGGAACTGATCTCTGTAATCTTGAGATCAGTTGTAATTCTAGAAAGAAAGAAAAACCCTTGAGGTTGGTAATCCTAATGCATCTCTTTCTTGCAGAAATGAGTCTGTACAGTATATATTCGTACCACCAAGGTTGTGTTCTGAGGCCCCACTTTGGGTGTCCTCGCCTTCTGTGATCAGGAGTTGGCGATGCATTCAGGATTTTTTTCATCCCTTTCCCCCCAACCCTTTTCAATTCTAAAGCTGCTACCCCTTTAACACTGGCTGATCACTTACCCTGCTAATACTCCACGGCATCTTGGGACTCCCAACTTGAGAGCTGCCATTCTAATTCCCTTTGCTATGATTGCAGTAAGGCCAGCTGAGAACTACAACTCCCAAGGTGCAATGGGTCAAAAGTGGGGATATAAGACTGGAGCAGCCAGTGGGACAGGCCAATAGGACACCAAGGCAGCTTCCTCAGTAGCCAATGAGAAGGGAGGTGAGACATCGACAACATGGCTTGAGTGTGTGTGTCTGTGTGTGTGTGTCTGTCTATCTAAATATGATGTTTGTTTGGGTCTTAAATAGGAATAATTCTGAAATTCAAAACTGAAGTTGTTAACCATTTTGCAGAATAGCATAAGAATTGGCAGATTCAAGTTCTGTCATCTCTGTGTGTGCTTTATCTCCATTCTCCTTCAGAGAAAAGATCTTTAGTATAGGAATGTGTGACGGAATGCACTTTTAAAAGCTTAGAAGTGCTGTACAAACAGGCTGTGAAGGGTTAATTCTTCACAGAGTCAGAGAGCCTTGAGTGACAGGCTGTTCCAAGAGATCTGACTGGTTAGCATCCGCTGAGCAGAGATAGACTTTGAAACTGGATACTGAGGAGAAGAATGCATTTGGAATTTAGCCCTGACTAAGAGCAGTTTGACACAGACCGGAGAACTGGGGAAATTTGGCAAGAATGAGTGGGTAGTTAGATGGATACTCCCATTCAGGCCAAGGAAGAGGGATAGATCTTCTAGAGGAGATCTTAGAGACCTTAAGAGTCAGTTAAAAACTCAAGACAAGTACTGGTGTTTCAAGAGAAGGGAGCTGGGTACTGGAAAGAGTGTACCAGCCTTCTGGAAACCAAAAAAAGTCAGAGAATACTAAAAAAAAATGTACTGAAGTGCTTGGGGAAAACACTTGAACAAAAGTATCTCAACATAAAAATTTAAGTCACTATGAAAAGCTTAAGAAACTCTCATTAACCTGAAACATAAGAACTAAAATCTGTGTGTACTGGTTTTACCTCAGAATTATCTATATTGAGTTACCTCAGAAATTTTACCCCTGGTTTCACCTGACCTTTTCCTTCTATGTTGAATAAAATATTTTGTTGATTTGGAATATAAACACTTCTTAGGTGTCATTTAAGTCATATAAGCTAAAGGGGGCTCCCATTCCTTTACTTTGGTTGCTGGGCTGAGCAAACAGCTGAAATATTATACTGTGACAGGGTAGGACAGCCAGAATTCATCAGGAAAGAAGAAAACAGATAACTAGAGTGGCTCAGTCACAAAAGGGAAAGAAAAATAGAGGTAAAATCTTGCCTCTGAGGTAGGGAAGTGGACGGGGGCATATATTCTGAAATATATATTGTGTTCACATGCCCCCCAGTTCTTTTTTTCTTCTTACACTGCCACTGGACAGCAGGGGGTGGAGAAAAAGGCCTCAAAACCATCTAAGCTATTTGACTGAGCAAAACATCTGGAAATCATGCACAATGGGATTTAACACATCATCATTTCAAAATGCATATGAACAAGCATCTTTTCTAGTCATTCAGTTTGACACACATCAATTCCACTTTTTACGGGTGTTGAGCCAAACCTCTGAACTGCTGCATAAATCATTAAGTGGCCTTCACTCTAACTTTTTTAACAGGAATACTATAAGAAAGGGTTGCCACATTAATTTTATATATGATTGTAATATTTCATGGCATTCAGATTTTCCAGCCTAGCCTTTATCTCATAGCCAGTTCTAATTTACTGCTTTTTCAAAAATCTGTCATGATAATGACATATTTAGAAACGGCCTTTGAAAACCAACATATAGAATGTGTGTGGGAAAAGTACCCCAAGAGTTTCAAGAATCCATTTGCTAAGTGTGAGAAAGAAAAAGAATGGTTTAGATGGCAAAACCGTTACATCATTGTCTGTAGTGGGCAAGGAACAAAAAGAAGGGTTAGGGTTGCTGTGGCGGCTATGGAGCAAGAGACAGGGGAGGGAAGGTTCTGAGGTAACTGCCTTCCCCCACTTTGGCCTCTCCTAGAGATTCTTTATACCCCAACCACCCATAATCAAATATAAAAGGGGGACACAATCTTTGAATAAAGGATTGGTAGCATATAAGCTATGCATTCCCAAAGGTCTCTTATTTGGAAACCTGCTAGACCCAGGCTGTACTTATTTGTGAGGTAAATAAAGACCACTTTTCCACAGACGTTTGACTCAACAGACAAGAGACAGATGGAGATGAGCAACAAAGATTTATTTAACCGAAAATAAAGTATTTAATATGGTAAATATGTGTAGATGCCGTTAATATAGATATAGGCTGAGGACAGACTGACATTTTGGCCCGATATAGGTCCGCTTTTTAAGCGGATGAAGAGAGCCCATTCAGACAGCCGCAGCTGCCCGGCATTGCCGTGCCGTACTCACCCGGTTCTGAAGCGCTTTCATCCTGCGTTAAACAGGTACCTGGTGAAAACGGTGTCAAGCCATCTGGGTGCACATTCATCCTGCTTCCTGGCAATGTGGACACAAATAAGCCATGCCTCAAGCGGCGCCAGTAATGTGAACCTGCTGATCCGGCTGCACATGCACATGCGCACCTCACCAAAACAGACCAAAGCTGTGCGCCACCATGGCAGCGCTGCCAGGGGCCACCCCACAGTGTGAACGCTCCATTCTACCTCCTCCCCGGTATGGTCCTGCATCAGTCTACGCAGTGCGAATGGAAAGCCCAGCGACAACTCGGCCTCGGTCTTTTTGTCCTGCTTCCCCTGCGCTTCATTTTGCCAGTCTGTCCTTGGCCATAGATAGTAAAACTGGCTCTCAAGTGAAATAAATAAACCCTGAAGGGAAATCTGATTCCCCTTTCTCTGGACAGGTTACCTCAGCAGGTTCAAGGCTGCTCTTTTCTCTCACAGAGCACCTTTCCACAGAACCTGTACATACAAGTTAGGAATGATTGGCCCTTAACAGGATGCATGTTTATCACACTAAAACAATCTTTCTTCACTAAGCCGACCCCAAAACCCTAACTAAAAGCCAAATAAAAGCCTTTCCAGAGCCACGAAATCCTTATCCAAAAGGGGTGAAGGAGTTTTTTTTCACCCTTCTTAAACTGAGGCTGGTTCACTCCCTTCCATCCCCTGGAGTTCCATGGGCTCTGATTGGCTGACAATCACAAGATGACTAGTTATCCAGATCCACACAGTTGTGTGTTCGTGCAGCTTTTTAAAAAGATGACCTTTTCCAAGTTTTTGACTTACAACTGTTGCCTCCTGTACCAATATAGACTGGGGAGGGGCTGTGATTCAGTGGCATGCAGAAGGTCCCAGGTTCAATCCCTGGCATCTCAAGTTAAATGAACCAGATAACAGGTGATATGAAAGACCTCAGACTGGAGTCTGGACAGCTGCTGCCCATCTGAGTAGACAATACTGACTCTGAGAGACCAAGTGTCTTATTCAGTTTACAGCAGTTTCATGTGTGTTCACATGGCTTTTTTAAAACATAACTTTGTAACCTAAGGTACTTTAATTAATGGTAGATTTTCTTATTTTGTGGTTTTACACTTCCACCACAAAAAAGAGCATCCCAATTCTAGCAAAAATAGCAGGGTTGATACATGTAAAACAACTCTAATGGATGAACAGCACTATGCTCAACGGTTACACCCTTCTAAACCCATGTATTTCAATATATTATGAAGGGTGCTTAGTATGGCACTGTTAGGCTCTCATAGCACGATTCACAACTAAGCTATACTGAGCAGACACTTTTCTCTCTCCTCAACCTCACAAGTGCAGATCACTCCACTAGAATCAAATGTTTTCTCTCTCCATATTTTTGCAAGCAAATAATCCTGGGTATCAGATTGAATCTATTTTGGAGCGCACATCATTCATAGTTGTTGTATATGTGTGTGCATATAGTGTGTGTATCTATATCTATCATCTATCTATTGACTTCTTGATATTAAATATCTATTAGTGAAAGGATGCCTTAATTACAGTAAGGACCTATTGTTAAAGCACAACCGTTGTAAATTTTTAAAAAAAGGAATCCTGCAAGACCAGCTAGAGGGCCACTGTTTCCCTTCCCCTCTGTTTCTCAAGGAAAGGATAGTGTTAAACTGACATCCAGTAAAAGCAGTGATTTTATGTTGAGGTCTCCGAGTCAGTGAATTTACATTTCGTAAGAACACCCTGAGGGGCTTTCAGCTACTTTGCTTAAAAAGGTAGACAGATACATTTACAGCAGGCGAGGCAGAGCTCTGTGCCTTAGTGTGGTCTCCTAGTACACAGCCA
Source organism: Lepidodactylus listeri (assembly GCA_029233225.1). Lineage (NCBI taxonomy): Eukaryota > Metazoa > Chordata > Lepidosauria > Squamata > Gekkonidae > Lepidodactylus > Lepidodactylus listeri. The sequence continues at coordinate 30,334,232 of JARCFY010000009.1, forward strand.
CACTCTCCTGGTGGCACATGTGTGCTGAGGGTGACTTACTTTTAAGTGGGTAATGTGCACGGACACTTTTATGTGTTAGCTGGGAATAGCGCGCGGTAAAGAATCTGACTGTAATTACCAGTAACGAGGATATAAATTTCTGGTCCCCGCTTTCTTAGCTGAATTGTGCTAGCATTTTTAAAGCATTTACATTTTCCAATTGCTTTATTTACAGCTTCACGGCAAGAATCCTCATTTTTCCAACCATGCTGGATGATTTTAACCCTTTAGGTAATAAGAACAGATGCTCTTTTTGGTAATAAGAATAGATGCTCTGTTCTTTCAAAGATATTGCAAGGTTTGTATCCTACAGACATTCTGTTGAGAGAAGCAAATCTTTGCTTTCTCCTCTCTCCCAGCAGCTTCCTATGGCCCCACCCCCAAGGCAATGCTGGAGTTGGAAGAACCCTTGCCAACAAAAGCCATGCAGCTATTGGAACTACAAGGAGGAGGGTGATCAGGTAGAATCTTCTTCCTCTTTCTGTCAGTAGGACATCTGTAGGATACTGCCCCTAACCAATATCCTTTGTAAAATTGAGTTGAAGTCAGTGTTATACTTACCATCTTCTCTTATTCTTATCAAGACCTCAACTAGATCATTAACAGGGGATAAATATTATCTCTAATGAGAAATTTCAAAGCACATAGAACAGTCCTTGGTAGTCAGCTCTTAACACAGTGTTCCACATACACATTTAAGGATTCTGGGGCATGAAAAGGCACCTCATGGTCTACAGTCAGCTACATGGAAGAAGAAGAAGAGAAGAGATTGGATTTATATCCCGCCCTTCACTCACTTGGAGTCTCAGAGCGGCTTACAAACTCTTTTCCCTTCTTCTCCCCACAACAGACACCCTGTGAGGTAGGTGGGGCTGAGAGAGCTCAGAGATAACTGTCCTTGAGAGAACAGCTGGTACAGAGCTATGGCTTGCCCAAGGTCATCCAGCAGGTGCAAGTGGAGGAGTGGGGAATCAAACCCAGTTCTCCCAGATTAGAGTCCGCGCACTTAACCACTACACCAAACTGGCTCTCTGAAGATGGGTGCTCAGGTCTCAACAGAGCCTTCAGGCATAGAAGGGAATCCAAGTATGTCACATCAGCCCTCCTGCAACTGGTAATCCCTGGGCTAACCAGACAGATCTAAATACCCTGACAATGATACTGGGCTCAGTAGTGAACTTGGATAGGAAGGAGGGGCTTGCACTGGGAAAAATATTATTTTAAGAATTCTCAGAAATGTTGTCACATTGTCATAAAAACTTGTTGGGTTTTGTTTGTGTTTTCATTAAGATCAGATCGGATGGCTGCCCATTGTTTTCCATGCACAGAAAATGGCAGATTTTATTGAGCAGACTGTTCTTTAACCAAATGGTACTGAAATATCCATGAATCTAGGCTACCATCTCTTATAAAGATTCTCCAGACTTTAAGTGAATTGTACAAATGGCTCCAATTTTACAGCTCCTTGAAAAAGGTGCCCCCAACCATCCTCTCTGCATAGTAGAAAAAGGCACGAAAGTGGCCACTGATTTTCTGGACAAGAGATTTCTTTCTTTTTTTTACCAAACAGAGTAACTGAATAAAAGTAGTTCTTCCAGAGTATCTATATAGTGAGGCACCCACCTGCCCCACCAGTTGCATTGCAAAGAAAGGGGAACATCTTTTGGCTGAGGCAAGTTCATGCTGCATTCCAATTTGTTAACTGGGAGCCTACCAGTCCAAGACTAAGCAATGAAAAATGTGACAATACCCACAATCGTTAATCAACAAAAAGATGGAAAACAGATAAGCCACTAATTGAAGGCAACCAGAAAAACCAACTATGGTAATCTTGCCCTCTTCCCTCCCTCACATGTAGGATTTTCCCTCTGTTGTTCTCTTTCTTCTTTCTGGCTGAGCAACCCCCTTTTGTTTATTTTCTTCTTATATGGAGGTTTATGGTTGTCCCACCCTGTGACGTTATTATATTTTGATGCTGGCTCAGCCCAGGGACTTAAGGGAAGAGACAAGATCACCTACCCAACTTATACTTCTGAAAATAGCACACAAGAATCTTTTGAAAGTTAAAAAATAAACAAAATATTTTATTCAACATAGAGGGGAAAGGTCAGGTGGAATCAAGGGTGAAATGTCTGAGGTGAATCAATAATAATTCTGAGGTAGCTTAGTAAATTCATAGATTCCAGTTAATATGTTTCCAGCAACGAGAGTTTTAAGGTTTTCACAGAACTCATAGAATCTTTGAGATGATGGGCTGTATTTTCTGCTAAACATTCCAACATACGTTCTTGAGTTAACCTACCCCTTCAGGTTTCAGAAGGCAGGGATACACTGCCAAGTACCCACATTATTTCTCTAAACAAGCCAGGGATCACTCTCTCCTTAGAACTATCTCCCTTTTCAGCTGGACAGGAAATTATTACTCTCTGGCCCAAATGAGAGTCTTCAGTGATCCTCCCACTCCTCCTTGCCAATCTTTCCAGGCCTTCGTCAGCACTAAACTGAATTCTCTTCAGCAGCCAGTTTCCAACTTTTTCTTCTCAACTAACACTATCCAATGAACATAAGAACATAAGAAAAGCCATGTTGGATCAGGCCAGTGGTCCATCCAGTCAACATTCTGTCACACAGTGGCCAAAAATAGGTGCCATCAGGAGGTCCACCAATGGGGCCAGGACACTAGAAGCCCTCCCACTTTTACCCCCCCCCCCCCAGCACCAAGAATACAGAGCATCACTTGCCCCAGACTGAGAGATCCTATCTATACCTTGTGGCTAATAGCCACTGGTGGACCTCTGTTCCATATGTTTATCCATATAAGCAGCCTGTCGCTAAGAGGCTCTCTGGCTCTGTGAGGCATTAACCCTTCACAGTCCGTCACATGTTTATACAGCACTCAGAAGCTTTTAAAGCACAGTCGGTCTTATAACTGAATACTGTTACAATGCTTAAGAAACTGTGTATCAGCTTTTTTGAATTCCTAATTTTCATTACAAAAAAATTAAGCCTCTAGTCCCTTTCATTGTGGATGCTCAATTGCCAGTTAAGAAAACAAAAAGTCCCCTGGTGGTGGGCTACGGAGGAGGGGAGGCTGCTGCATGGACTGGGACAGGAAAAATGGCTGCCATGCGGGCTGACTGGGAAATTTCAAACTTTCCCACCCACTCAGCAGGCTTTGCTATGATCTTTCCTCACACTTTGCAGCAAAGCAGGACAAAGGATGGGAAAGATCAAAGGAAAGCAGGGGAAACCCCAATGCCCCACTGTGGGGTGGGGAAAAAATACCTGCTGCCCAACAACATCAAACTTCTAGCAAATAACTGATGTGTGAATAGCCCAGGGAGTAATAATGCTCTGCTGATGTCCACCACAGCCTTAATAGTCCAAATGGCCATCTTGGAACCACAACATAGCCTGGCCAGTGTCTTCACTGTTGATCCTTCCTGGAACCCTCAATATCTCTGGTGCAAGGCTAAAAGGAGGTGGACTGATGCAGGAGTCTTTTTGCTGGGTATTGTAAGTGAAGGCGTACCTACCTAGTGAGAAAGTGCTGAGGATTTCCAAGTGGCTAGCACAGCACTCACTCTGCTAGGACTTTAATTCCACAGAAGTCAGTTCTAATCCTATACAAATGCTGGGGAAATGAACAACCCACCAATACCTCTGGGTGTGTGAGTGTGTGTGTGTGTGTGTGTGTGTGTGTGTGTGTAGAGGCTCCATTTTCTGAGCCCTCCTCCATGCCATCATCACACTTACATTCATTTCAAGCACAATGTCAAATTACCAGAGCATAAAAAGATGTCAGAACAGGAACAACAGGGCTCCTGTACTACTGTCCATCTGCAGCAATAATCAGTATCTTTCTACAAATGTTCGGGGGAGAAAAATCCATTTTCTTCCCAATGAAAAATCTGAACCACCACTCGATAAGGACGTTCACAATATGGTACATCTTACCCAACGGAGAACTTTCCAGGGTAAGACTGGAAATGTAAATCATTTCTTTCCCCACAAATCTCAAGGCAGCTGCTTTTTCATCTTTTGTTCAATCACAAGCCTGTGAAGATACTTTTTTTTAAAGAGCACAAAAAAGGCTGTCTTTTGTACGGCCCTAGAGCTGTTTCTCTATCTTACTGCTACATATTTTTGACAGACTCCCAGTCCCCAAGTCATCTACAACCCCCTTTTTTAAGACTTAAGGGTCTCTCTTTGTTTTTTGATGTGGCAAGCCAATGGTATGTGTTCCTCAAGGAAACAACCATAAAAAGGAAAAAGGAAATGTATGCTGGTGTCCTCTGTACATCCCTTGTATTGAAGGAAACTGGGAAGGTGGCCTAGTGGGGGCTAGTGTCCTGGCATTTCCCCTTATCTGTGATAATCTGCAGGTCCCATTGTCTGATTTATTTACCACAAGTCAGAATATGAAATAATGTTTTCTTTTGCACTTGTTATTATCAGGACTAGATACTACTTGGTGGCTTTGGGCTGAGTACTACTGCCCCTCACTCTGGGCTGCACTGAATGAATGGGGGAAAGGGAAGTACAGTTTTCTTCAGGCATAAACATAGCTCCATCTCCAGTCAGCCCATTGGCTTCTTTGACCTGACCAGATTATAAATGCTTCTACTATCCCAGACCTTTCTTCTGTGTAGTGATTGAGGTTAGGCCTTGGGTTGCAACCAGCAGATGACCAGGAGGGGACACTGGGGGTTGCCCATCAGCAGTGATATGAGGTCACTTCCAAGAGAACCCAGAAGTGATGTCACACCTCTTTAGGAATCTCTAGAAACACTAGGGCTTTACCTTCTAGGTTTTTCCCAGGTGACATCATGCCATTAGGCCAATAGGCATGGGGTGGGGGAGTTCTCCAGCTGCTGCTCCAAGCAACAGTGGGAAACAAAGCTGGGGAGTCTCCCATTCCCACCAGCGGGACTGGCAACCATAGTTTGGTCTTGTCTGTCTGGTTCACTGCCTTCTTGTACTCTCTCCAGCTAGTGTTGCCAACTGCAGCCTGGGAAATTCCTGAGGATTTGGATGTGGTGCCTGTGGAGAAGGAAATCTGGGGAGAGATTTCACTTAGAATCAATGGTATACCACAGAGTATGTCCTCTGAGGCTGTCATTTTTTCCAGGGTTACTGATCTCTATAGTCTGGAGATTAGTCTGGGAGAATTCTAGCCACACCTGGAGATTGGCAACTGTACCTCCAGCCCACTTGTTTCTCTTTATTCTTCTGTTCCCGTCTCCCTGATCGGGAGTTCCAAAGGATGATAGTTACTAGAAAATATCACATCCCAAATAATGTCAGAAAAGGGAATATGGAGCAAGGCATTTTTTAAGACAAAAAACATTCATAATGATGATTATAACCATGCTTAATATTAATTGAGCAGGCAGGGGACTGACTCAAAGAATGTTAGATGGTCCCCCTTTTCTCCTTCTCCTTCTCCATCCCCTTTCTCCCTCCCCCAGATGTGCCAAGCCTCTCTTCCCCCTCAACACCTGGCCTCAATACATGGATTTTGGTATCCTCTCAGGGGCCAGAACTACAGAATTAGATCTACTGATTTCAAGTCTTCAAAGCACTTCACATATTTTATCTCAATAATGATGGATTTGCAGGGACACACACTGTCACATCTGTTGGAACTTGGGGGTTGCAGATACTTCAGTTTGCATTTTTAAATAGCCTGGATCAAAAATATAAATGAGAAATGTCTATCTTTCCATTCCATCTGTATACTGTAGGCAGCTGAGTGATCAGTATCTTTGCAAGTTTGCATTTTCTTTTACTAGCATATATGGATTCAGCATCACCTTACCTATTCTGTGAGTCTTAAAACTATCAGCTAGCAATCTTGTTTGAACTGAAAAGCCTTTAGAGAAAGGGGCCTGTAAAACTGCACAGGTCTTATTTTCATTTGGAAGACATTTGTGGAATTATGGAATTCACTTTTTTTTTTTTTAACCACAGCCTTAACTTTAGCTTGTGTTCAGAATATGCTGCACTTAACTGCAACATTCTCCACTTCCACGGTGGCAGTTTTATCTATGCAGAGACTGCCGATCATAACAAATTGCATCAAATTGTGCTGTTGGGACAATTGTCTGTATAGCATGTAACTACCACTTGCTGTGATTTAAAAATGATGACGGGGCAGCTCTCCATAGGCTAATGTTTTAACACATTTTTTTTATTGCCAAGGTTTGAGCACTTTCTTTAGGTATTGTTTTAAAAATGCAGGCATTGAGAGCCAGTTTGGTGTAGTGGTTAAGTGCACGGACTCTAATCTGGGAGAATCAGGTTTGATTCCCCACTCCTCCATTTGCACCTGCTGGGTGACCTTAGGCAAGCCATAATTCTATCAGAGCTTTTCCTTGAAAAAGAGCAGTTTCTCTCAGAGCTCTCTCAGCCCCACCTACCTCATGGGGTGTCTGTTGGGGGAGGGGAAGGGAAAGGAGTTTGTAAGCCACTCTTGGGACTCAGAATGAAGGTACAAATCCAATCTCCTCCTCCTCCTCCTCTGCTGCTTCTTCTGAAAAACATGTGCCTTGGAATAACAGTGTCTGACTTTAGACCTTCCAAATGCCATCGCTCCTGGGAACTTTGCTACTGGGTTATTTAACAAAATTCTGTTAACATCAGTGGGAGGAGATAAGAAGAGCACAGTTTTGCAGGGGGGGAAAGACCGTAGGAGGAATTATTTCAGAGCAGTCAATGCCAGGAAAAATGTCAGCTAGATAACAAAAGTATACTACTGACTATTACTTCTCTATAGGTGTTTTCAAGTTAAGTAAAGATTTAAAAAAACACCAGTTCTTTGAAAACATGGGAGCAAATTCTAATTTTATTCCTAGTTCAGGTGACCAGTGATAGTGCAAAAAGGATTATACTATTACGGTAGTTGATTCTCGCACATTTTGCGAGACAAATGGATATTTAATTCTTTGGATGAGGGCAAACAGAATAACCTTGTACATTAAATATTTATACCATCAGGCATCAAATACATGATTTTTCTCACCCTTATTTAAGAATAAAATATTGCTTTGCAAGTGTTAATTTTGATAGGATATATATTTTGCATTGCCTAGCAAGAAATAGAAGAACAGGCTTCTTAAAACCGATGGGAAAACCTGTCGAAACTGTGACCTGTGTTCTATAACAATATTTTGGCCACCTTGATGGTAAAATAGCCTCATGAATTGACCGTTGTCTTCCTTGACCTGCAAAACACAAGTTCAAAGTTCCTCCCTGGGTGTTTTTTAACTAGAAGAATGTAATATAAATCTTATTACATAAATAAGTACATAAACAAATAAATAGTTTTACAGTTTCAAAACTATGTTGTCCTGACACAGCAACGGAAATATTCCTACTGGTGCTAAAAAGTGCCATCAAGTCACAGCTGACTTATGGCGACCCCACAGGGTTTTCAAGGCAAGAGATGAACAGAGGTGGTTTGCCATTGCCTGCCTCCATGTCATGACCCTGGTATTCCTTGGAGGTCTCCTATCCAAGTGCTAGCCAAGGCCAGCCATATTTAGCTTCCGAGATCTGATGAGATTGGGCTAGCCTGGGCTAGCCAAGTCAAGGCAAATATTCCTATTACCAAGTTAAAACCATTAATTTTCAGTGTTTCATCTGACCACTATTTCACCTATTGTTAGCAAGAAAACTTGAACAAATTGCATGTGAATATCCATGCCCTACATGGGATTATGACCCCAACCTACATCAAAACAGTCCATTACTAGAAAAAGAGTTGTGTGTCCTGGTTTTGCCAGGTGTCCTGATACAAACAACTTTTCTGAGGAACCGAGATAAAGTTTGGATTTTAAGACAGCCTTTAGGCACACTGTAAATGTTTAGGATGATTTGTTCTTATGCCAGTTCTCCTAGCCATCAGCAACCAAACAAAGGCATTATATTAGGAAGAAAGCTGTACTATATATGAATGCATGTCTGTATCTGTTAGGAACGTGGCATTTGATTGATTAAAACCTTAATGATCAATTAAAAGATGCTCCTAATTACATGGGCAGCAATTTTTTTTAAAAAAAAAAACATTATTTAAAGATAACACTACTTATAACAATGCAGACAAGTGCCACATTAGAAGAGGCATTCCATCTTTCATATAGGAAGGCACATCTCTTCTTTGTTTAGGGAAGGAACCCTAAGCAGGTCTACTCAAAATTCTACTCATATCTCAATGGGTCTTACTTCCAGGAAAGTGACTTTGAGATTGCTCTGTGTGCCTACTAAAACATATGTGTGACTCATTTAAAACTAATGGAAGTATGCTTTTTTTGTTTCATACCTACTGGTTTTACTTATCTGTGAATTTATGAAAATAGAATTAAATTGGGTCGGTTGAACTGAGCTTTGATTAACTGAGGTTGCAATCACACGTACGATTAGCCCCAACATAGGTGCGAATGCTGGGCAAAGTAAAGGAGCACAATCACCCAACAACATCTGGGAAGCGCCCTGCAGCTGTCAGCAACCCGTTTTGCTCTGCTGCACAAGCAGATTTAAAAGACACCTCGGAAAGTCCGGTAGCAAACGGGTTGCTATGGGCCACAGACGGACTTTCCTGCATCTGATCGCTCCAGCGTGCTCTCATGGCATTGGGATGGTCTGATCTGACCATCCCAACTCCGTGCCATTGTTTTTTTGCCCTTCTCAGTATGCATATCATTGCACACTCCATAGGGAGCCCTCAAGGCTGTGGTGCGAATCATCGATCTCTCGTTTAAGCGCATCGGAGACAAACAGCAACCCCCCCCAACTCACCCGTGGTTGCGTCTGATCACGCAGTGGTGGGCTGTGCCCACAGCTTCAAAAGACTGTGTGATTGTGCAACTGGGGGTCAACTTCCGCCGGAGGAAATAGCCTCTCTTCCCCCCCGCTTTATCTTGTGCATGTGACCACAATCTGACTGAGGTTTCTCTAAGTGAGTAACTACTCTAGTATATATGTGTGTGTGTGTTGTAATTATATAGGTAGATAGACAGTGCAGTTCTGTGCTGAGTAACTCCAGTCTGAGCCCACTCATTTCACCCCTGGAGGGGCTATGCTGGGATAGCACTGTCTTTAACCATTAACTTAGTGACGAATTACTGCAACAAATTTCAGCTTGGTTGCTGGTAACTGATTGATAAAGGGGGGTGGGGACTCTGATGGTCCAGTTCTGCTATCTTCTGGGTGAGCTAGAATTCTACAAAAGATGGATTCCGCCTGGGAATATAAATGAGCACCAAACTACAATAACTCCTCTGTCTACTTAGGGTGTAGATCTGTCCTTCAAGAGACAGCTGATTGTAAGGCATATTATTATTATTAGAATTCTGCCTTTGCTGGTCTCTGGAAAAAAGCCAGGTGACACTGAAGATGTATCTAGGAGATACTTGTACAGTTAACTGCACATGAAATTTCAGAGTACGCTTGTCAACTCTGGATTTGGAAATACCCAGAGATCTGAGGGGAGAACCTGGGAAGGTGGGATTTAGGGAGGGAAGGGACATCAGTACAATAGAACGCCATACAATCCACCTTCCAAAGCAACCATTTTCTCCAGGAGAAGTGGAATAAATGTATTAAATAAATAATTAATAAGCAATCTGTGTGGTCCAGAAATCAGCTGTAATTCTGGGAGATCTCGAGCTCTTACCTCTGAGAGTCAGTTTGGTGTAGTGGTTAGGAGAGCGGACTCTAATCTGGGAGAACCAGGTTTGATTCCCCACTCCTCCACATGCAGCTGCTGGTGTTACCTTGGGTCAGTCACATGTTATTTCAGAGCTGTTCTTGAAAGAGCAGTTCTCAAAAGAGCTCTCAGCCTCGCCTACCTCACAGGGTGTCTGTTGTAGGGAGGGGAAGGGAAAGGAGACTGTAGGCTGCTCTGAGACTCCTTCAGGTAGTGAAGGGCAGGGTATACATCCAATCACTCTTCTTCTTCTCTTCCTCCTCCTGGAGGTTGACACCCCTGTTTCATAAGTGTTCACACACACACACACACACACACACACACACACACCAGGACTAGGATATAAGGACCTTAAGCACACTTACTAGTGTCCTAATAGTGTCCTAAATAGAATTATACCCTTCTAAATCCATTGAGGACAATGGGTTTACAAGGGACTCTTTTTAGGATTGCACTGATAGTCAACTTTGTTATCTTAAGAAATGCTCTGATGGGTTTCATGATCTTTGATGCTCAAAGTGAAAAGCAGTGAGCAACACAGCTATTTCCTTGCACTGGGCCATATATCTGAAGACAATTTCTAGTCATGATGGATACCTACTCCCTCTAGTACCAGAGGCAGTATGCCTTATTATATCAGCTGTTGGGGATCACGGGTGGGAGGATGCTGCTGCAATGATTCTGCTCATGGGCTCCCTAGAGAGGCAGCTGGTTGGCCCCAGTGTGAATAGAATGCTGAACTAGGTGGGACTTTGGTCAGATCCAGCATGGCTTTTCTTATGTACTTACAATTGCTATGCTATGCAGGGCCAGATTAGGGCCAACTGATGGCCTAAGCACAGCCCAACATTGGTGCCCCTTGTCCCTTCCATTGCATAACTGACATGACATTAAGACTCAATAAGTGCTGAAGGTGAAATAAGAGATTAAAAAATCAGTTTTCTTCCAGGCCATACCCCCAGGCCAGACCCCACAAGTATAATAAATATAAACTTTTTTTAAAAAAATATTTATTTAACACTAAATAGCAGTAAGCAATATAAGCAAAAACCCCTCTGTGGTGCCCCCTTACCTTTGTGCCCTAGGCATGTGCCTTATTTTGCTTAATGGTTAATCCAGGGCTGATGCTATGTAGAAGTCTGAATCTCCTGCCACTGAGATAAATGTCCCAGAGTTTTCCTTGATGTTAATAACATAATTTTCTGTCATTTCAATCCATCAGACCGTAACAATTGTTGTGATCCAGTTTTTCAGCTCCTTTTATTGCCTTATTCTATTTAACAGGTCTAAGGCTGACATGCCCTGACCTGTATAGCCCAGGCTAGCTCAATCTTGTCAGATCTCAGAAGCTAAGCAGGGTCAGCCCTGGCTAGTATTTGGGTGGGAGACCACCAAGAAAGTCCTGGGTTGCTTCAGGAGAGGCAGGCAATGGCAAACCACATCAGAACATCTCTTGCCTTGAAAACCCTATCGGGTTGCCATAAGTCTGCTATGACTTAACAGCCAAAAAAAAGAAAAAGAAGAATGACGACATTCCATTCAAAACTAAACACTTAGGAAGATTGGCAGGAAACGCTGAACTAGGAAATGCCTTTTCTAAGAAAAAAATGAACGGAAATGAAGACAACCAAGCGAGAGCTTTTCCCGACATATTAAAAGCACACCAGTACATGAGGAATCTATGGAGCCATTAAGGGATAGGAGTGGGAAGTCACTGACAAATGAAGCCACTATTTCGAAGAGCTGATAGAATATTCTTGCCTAATTTTTTATGAAAGAAGCTTAAGGTTATGTCCCGGAAATTGGGCTCAATTTTTTTGTATGAAAAAAGTGAAATGTTTATGATCTCACAGGGCCAGATGGTCAAGCAATTAGAACTATTTATTAGAACTATTAAACACTAACAGGGTGCAAGGCCCCAGATTAACTGCATTTTAGAATTGTAAAAGAAAGTATCAAGAAAAGCAAGAAAGCCTTTAGCCAGGATGGCTAATGACTCATTAGAGAGAAAGGTGTGCTGTTATATGTTCTGAAGGCAGGAAGACCCCTTCATTAGTACAGTCACATAAGATATTTCAACTGCCAGATATAAGAACATAAGAAGAGCCTTGCTGGACCAGACCAGTGGTCCACCATCAGTCGGCCAAGCCTATTGCTATTTCAACAGGTCTTCAATGCCATTATTGTTTTTATAAATCCCAGGAATTCGCTTTTAGGATTGCTCTTACTGGGGGGAAATTTCACTGTGTCTCTGCTTAGACAAGTGCACACACTAAAAAGTACACACTAATGACAAATGCATCAAAATGTATTTCTCACAACCTGTACTGTTAAGATCAGGAGTCTCCAACCTTTGAACCTGAAGCTGTGGCTGCTTTAGTAATTTTGGAAAAAAGGGTAGTGAGTAAGTGTTAATAACTCTGAAATTCCTGGATATTTGGGAGTGCTGGTTGGGAAGTAGGGGTTTGTGGAGGGGCTTAGTAGGGATGTGATGTCACAGAGTCCATCTCCAAAGCTGCCGTTTCCTCCAGAGGAACTGATCTCTGTAGTCTGGAGAACACTTGTAATTCTGGGAGTTCTCCAGATCCCATCTGAAGGTTGACAACCCTATAGTGGGTTCTGTCATAAAATGGCTGCCATGGGAGGTGTAGCCAATCACCAAATGGCTGCTATGGGACATGTTAGATTGATTCTTTGCTTTGGGGAAGAGATGCCTGGCTTCCAAAGAAAATGGAAAGTTTTCTCGTGGCATTGCCATAGGGAGAGATTATGATGCCCAGAGACATAACAAAGTCTTTGACTGCTGACTGCTTTGTTCAGAACCATTTAGATTTCATCCCCAGAACTTAAGAAGTTGCCAGGAAATGCTTCAGTGAGCGCCGTGGTGCCCACAGACACCGTAATGGGGATGGCTGGCAGTGGTTTAGATTCTGGATTACTAAGAAAACTGTTAGCACGTAGAAACTGCATGAAATACATGCCTTGTGGACTATTAAGATCTATATTCCAAACTGACCAGTTGTCATATTTCCCTCTAAAATAATAAGAGCAGTACTAAATACAGAATGAATAGACTAATAGGAAATTCCTGCTGCAATCACAGGAAGAGAAGAACTATAGAGCTGAAAGTATAGGTGGCACAGGGTAACTCTGCAAAGACACAGGACAATCATATCCTCCAGCATGATAATAGAGATACAGTTTTTGATGTCCCAGTTCTCATATCAAGAATCAGGAGCCAGCTCCTGACTTCCCACTGTGTCACATTACTTATGGCTCTATTCCACATCCGTCTACTAATTTAAATGCCAGGAGGGTGTTCCTTTTTTATATTAAATTAAATTAGAAAAACATAACTGTCCTCTAATGGGTTATCAAAAGTTCAAAATGTATCTTGGTATTTGCAGTGCTCGAAATGGAAAGCAATGTACAGCACCTTAGTAGATATGCACATCCATTGACACTTGAAGTGACACATCCATTCTTCGTTCACAGCCTTAACTTGTAGAGACTCAAGGGAGGGGACAGGAAGCCAAACCATGTAAAATAACTCAATCAGTTCACAAGAACAGCATTTTAACAAGGAATCCCCCAAAGGCAAAAATGTAGACAAAAGGACAGTGATTTATCAGGGTAAGGAATCAGGATATAGGCACTGTAAATAGGGACATCCAGAAAGAGTGGACAGTTGCTAGGCCATACAGAGGCCTAAAGACAACAGCCTCCATGTGATCTTTGCTTTTCCCCCCAACCTCTTAACTAGGCTTCTCATAGTCCTCATCTGAAAGAGACAAATGTCAAATTTGTGTATAAACTTCTTGGACAGCATTACATTTGGCCATGGGCATAGAGTGACTGCTTAAGATGGTGGTCCACCAGAAAACTTTCTGCTGCTTTGTGGCTCACAAATAAACAAAAAGAGGTGTGTAGCTTTAAAAGAAGGCTTTGGTGTCCACACCTGCTGTCTTGGCTATGACCAATGAGAGGAAGCTTTGAAGTTTGGGCCAGGGTTTGAATGATGAGTCTGGGAAAGAGCACTGAAACAGAAATACCCATGTAGCATACACTCCTTGCTTTCCAGTCTGATTTGGGATATCCAGTGATCTCTGCTTGATCTGTCTGCTGGAGAGGCTGACCATTTGCCCACTTTGGAAAGGCAGCCTCCCAGTGGTCCATCCCTCCTACTTGCCCTTGAATTCGGCCCAGGGGGAGGAAGGTGAGGGGTGGAAACGATGATGCATGACATGTTGATGTCAAATCTGGGTGAAAACCAGTATCACCTGCTTTTCACAAAGAGCACCATGACATCATGTGATGTCAACATGTAACGCAACATCATTTCTGCCCCTTGCACTGTCTCCAAAGCACCCAGAGGTGCCAGGCCATTGCAGGCCTATTGCTGGGTGGTGTTACCATGTGGGATCTGTACATGTGACAGTTAGGCATGTGTGAATGAACCTGGCATAAACTGGACTTACAGCCACAAAAAATAGCCAAGAAACATCTCCCCAGCCTTCACTCACTTCCTGGCAAGAGTTGCTGACTTCGGTTTTAACACCCAGCTACAATGGAATATGCCCAAATGCCTAACCTTAGACCATCACATTCTGATTTAGGAGGTGTTTTTTTTTGTTTTTTTTTACAAAGTGCAAGGGTGTAATGAAGACAAAGACAGGAATTTAGCATAACTATCAGAGAAATTTTATTGAGAGAAACAAAGGTGCAAATATGCAACAATACTAAAAACACATGGCTACATTGGGGTGTGTGCGTGCTTGCTTGCTTGCAGGCCTGAAAGTCATGGTGACTTCTGGCAACCCCTAGTGGAGTTTGGATGTTTCGGAGAGGTGGCTTGATTGCCTGCCTCTATGTCCCAAGCCCTGATACTCCTTGGAGGTCTCCTTTTCAATCACCAGGGCTGGCCTTGCTTAGCTTCTGAAATCTGATGACATTGGGCTTGCCTGAAACACATGGATACGTTGTCCCCAATTCGAGCACCCACAGAATAATTATCCACAGTGTGCAGAGCAAAAAAAAAACTGAGGAGGAAAAAAGAGACATTATCTAAGGTGGGTTGTGGCATTCTGGAGCCCAAACCCAGGTAAAAGTTGGACCTACACTAGCTCCAGAGTTAGAAATTCCAGAAGGGGTCACTTAGTGAGGGTGCCAAGTAGGGAATCCAGGCAGCATTCTCAAAGAAGAAAAAATTCCAAGTAAGGACTGCCCAAAGGAGATTGCATGAGGTCACCACTTGCAATAACCTCCTTTAGTTACTGGTTTTGTGACTCTAGAAGTCCCCTAAGTTAGGCTAGATGCAAAACAGGAACAGAAGTCATGACAATAGTAGGCCCAGCCTTCATCTCAGCAGAAGAAAACATGGCACTATATAGTGGGTGGGGCTAGCTACAATTGGTGGTTATATTGTAAACTTGGCAGTAGAGCTCATGCCCTGTTATATATTTTGTTAGTCTTTAAGGTACTACTGGACTCTTGCTCTTTTCTATGTAGTTGGAGCATGGTTTGGCTTCTTAGCATGAGTAACTTCATTAAAGGGCTCTGGGAATCTCCCTCAGTTTGCACTCCTCAGTATGTCTCTCTCCTTTGTTCATGTCCCCTTTGGTGCCTGGTCCACTGGAGTTGAAGGCACAGGGTCTTTGACAGGCTTCCACATTCAGGCCAAGCTGGAGTTGAACCTCAGTGTTGGAACTTGAGAGGTGGACAGCAGGAGCCTTGCTAGAAGGAGCTGTCCAGGGTTTAGTATGAGCTAGACTGGAGAGCTGTTGAACCACTAAAGGCTAGAGCTCAACTGAAGGCTTACACAGGGAAGTGATAACCCCACTCCTGCCTGTTGGCAGAGTTGGGTCCCCAGTCCTGCCAAGACTGCATCTTCCCTCTGTGTGCAGCTAGAGGAGCAAAGGCTCTGGGATGCCAAACATGTGCTTCTCCACCTGGTCCAGGCTTTATCCCAGGCTCTTTACCTGTCCTTCACTCCTAGGACAAAGGGACAACTCCAGGTCATCTGATCTGCCTGGCTGGGAGCCGGCTTCTGATCCACCCGGACCTCTGGCTCTTGAATGGGAACTGCTTGTGACCAAGATGGCAAGTTGCCTCCTCTGGAATATCTCAGGAGACAAAGAGCCTGAGGTATATTGTGCACCTAGGGGGCTTTTCTTCCCTTATGAAATCTCCCTTTCCTGAGGAGTTGGATGAGGAGGAAGACAGGCTGGCTCAGCTTGAGAAAGTGGTCTTTTGTTTCTCCTGAAGCTGCCCCTGTCTGGGGAAGAGTTGGGAATGGGCAGTGCACACTTCAACAGATAGAGGCATGCACTACCAGATGCTGGGGACAAACAACAGGGGACGGCCACTTTGCAACAGTAAACCAAAACAAAGCCTCCATTATTAGATTCCTAACCTCTCAGACTTCCCTCCTGTATTAATTTCAAAACTCTTATCAAAGCATTACCGCTGCTCACATGTGCTTGCGAGGGTCTCTGCTTTGTAAGCCACATACTGCTTTCACTAATGGGCCTGCTACTCATTCTGCTCTTGGAGGGGCTTTTTTTCGTTGTTGGTTGTTTATTTCAGTTGAGACTGAAGGTAGACTGCCTGAGCATTAATTGCCATGAGAAACATTCTTCTTTGAAGATCAGTCTGGAGTCTGTTTTTCTGCCCTTATCTGGTGCACCCACAGTTCTATATGATTTTTATCAATAACTACTCAGTAAGTATATACATATTGGCAGGTTCCTTTTGGAGAGACATGCATCTCCCTGATCTACAGATTGATTTTAGCCTTCTTAGGGCTTTTTGAGACCATTGATTTATAGTGCAACAAATGCCCATTTCTTGTGTAGGAGTCTAATGTTTTTCCCTCAAGGAAGTACTTCTTTTCCAGGGTCACTGCACTTCCTTTATATATAGGTTCTGGGGAAAACATTATTCTTCCCCCAGTTAGGTGAGGCATTATAATGTAGAGCATCAGTGTGGTCACATGAGTGTCTTGGACATCTATTGGATAATATCCTGACATTATTACTGATGAGCCACACGATTCCTCCAGGGAGCACTCATGATGGCAACATCAAGGGACAGCCTTGGCCTCTATACTGGTTCTTGTCCCTCCAGGGTAACTGGTAGGCCACTGTGTGAAAGAGGAACTGGATTAGGTGGACCACTGGTCCAATCTTGCAGGAGTCTTTTTATGTTCTTATGAGTATGTCACAGGCTGGAACCCTGACACCAGAATGCTGTTTGCAAAAAAAAGGCTCTTGCATGGGAGATGAAATTAATTAGCCTTGAGGCAAACTATGAAGAAATCTCTTGACGTTAGCCCTCTGCAGAAGGACAAATTTGATAAAAATGTTAGCACAAAGGAGGAGAAAAGACCACAAGAGTTTGCCTCATTCTCAACATCCATCTGTTGACTGTCACTTCGGTATAGGGACCATATATGTACATCTCATAAGAACATAAGAGAACATAAGAGAAGCCAATGTTGGATCAGGCCAATGGCCCATCCAGTCCAACACTTTGTCACACAGTGGCCAAAAATACCAGGTGCCACCAGGAGGTCCACCAGTGGAGCCAAGACATTAGAAGCCCTCCCACTGTTGCCCCTCCCCAAGCACCTATACCTTATAGCTAATAGCCACTGATGGACCTCTGCTCCATATGTTTATTCAATTCCCTCTTGAAGCCGTCCATGCTTGTAGCCATCACCACCTGTGGCAGCGAATTCCATGTGTTAATCATTCTTTGGGTGAAGAAGTACTTCCTTTTATCCATTCTAACCCAACTGCCCTGCAATTTCATTGAGTGCCCATGAGTTCTTGCATTGTGAGAAAGGAAAAGAACTACTTCTTTCTTTACCTGCTCTATCACATGCATAATCTTGTAAACCCCTATCATGTCACCTCTCAGTCGTCGTTTCTCCAAGCTAAAGAGCCCCAACTGCTTTAACTTTTCTTTATAGGGAAAGTGTTCCAACCTTTTTATCATTCTAGTTGCCCTTTTCTGCACTTTTTCCAATACTATAATATCCTTTCTGAGGTGTGGCGACCAGAATTGCACACAGTATTCCAAATGAGGTTGCACAATCAATTTATACAGGGGCATTATGATACTGGCTGATTTGTTTTCAGTTTCCTTCCTAATAATCCCCAGCATAGCATTGGCCATTTTTATTGCAATTGCACACTGTCTCAACATTTTCAGTGAGTTATCTACTCTTGGTCAGTCTCTGCCAGTTTGGACACCATCAATGTGTATTTATAGTTTTATAGCCCAATGTGCATCACTTTGACTTGGCCACACTGAACCCCATTTCCCACGCTGACACCCACTCGCCAAACCTCAACAGATCCCTTTGGAGTGCCTCAAAATCCTCTTTGCACATTATGGCATCAACAGGTTGGGTCCAGGCAGGTTGTCCACAGGTAGTGCCCAATTCAGGGAGGGAAGGCAGCATGGTATAGCTAAGTATGGTCAGTCATTGGAAGGGAAATCACCAAGGAAGACTCTGCAGAGGAAGGCAGTGGCCAAACACCTGTGCTTCTCACTTGCCTTGAAAGCCCCATGCCAGGGTCTCGTAAGTCAGCTGCAACTAGAAGGCACATTATACACACACACACACACACAAATATGCAGTGCCCAAATCAGATTGCAAATGCTGCAGATGTGAAGACAAGGCTTCAGTCCTGCCCCCTGATTTTCCTAACCTGAAATGATCTGAGGGGGGCTGTTTGGTCCAGCTTCTCCAACTGACTAAATAGCATACCCCCTTACTATTGCAGCTTGGGAAAAGGTAACAGAGAAGAAATTGTTTCAGATAGGTAGCCATGTTGGGCTGCAGTAGATGAGCAAGAGTGGAGTCCAGTAACACCTTAAGCACCAACAAGGTTTCCAGGGCATAAGCTTTTGAGAGTCAAAGTGCCCTTCATCAGATACAAGGAGAGGGAAGGCAAAAGCCCCTTCTCCACAAACATCACCATCGAAATCATGCATTGGGTGCAAGGCAATTAAAGAGAACCTGAAAGTCACATGTCACAGTTACAGACATAGGGCTGGGTACCCTGGCTCCAACCTGTATACTCTTTAATGTGTGGAGAGATGAGCAACTCTTGTACAGGATTGCGCTGTTGGTGCTGCTGAAATAAAAATGCCATCAGATCCAGTCAGTGGATCTCTCACACCACATGCTGATTGGCCCGGAGCCAGGCCCAATGTGGCATGCCTCAGTGGCCTCTTTGATACAGAAGCCACTTGACAGCCGTCATAACCCAAGCTGCACCAAGACCTGGGGGGGGGGGGGGAAGCCCCTTTGAATAATCAAAGAGCAAGGTTGCAGGAAAACAGGGCTGGTTTGGCATTTCATGGGCTTGATGCCCTGCGGTGTTTCAAAATCTGATACTGTATTTTACAGATGACCCACCTGAGCAGCCGTGTGGCTTCATTTCAATGCCTTGGTTGACAGCCAAAACAGAGAGCGCTCTCTCCCGCCCCTCCTGATCCTTCCCAGTATTTTTCCCAGCTATCTTTTTATTACTTCCTTCCCTCATTATTCTTCTTAAAGGCAGACTTAGAGAGAAATTTAGTATCTTCATGACTTTAATCATTATTCATTTCACCCCCTCCTTATTTATTAATAATGCCATACTTCTTCTCCTGGTGATATATTTATACATTCCTTTCTCATTCCTCAGAGCACCTTTTGCTTAAAAAAATGCTTTTAGACAAATTCTAAGGGATTCCTTTTTAAAAAGGAATTCTGAAAAAACAACATAAATCTTAGGAATGCTGGCCTTACCTGGATAGCCCAGGCTACTCTGATCTTGTCCTATCTGGGTAGCTAAGCAGGGTTGGCCTTGGTCAGTATTTGGATGAGAGACCACCAAGTAATACCAGGGTCACCATAGCAAACCATCTCTAAATAAATGTCTCTTGCCTTGAAAACCCTTCGGGGTCGCTATAAGTCAGCTGAAACTTAATGTCAATATACATACATATCTATCTGTATATCTATATTTACCTACCTTAGATAGATACATATGTATGAAGAAATATTCTTGCTGGGTTCTCCCCAGGTCTGAATCTCTCTGTTGAGGTTCACCAAAGCACAAGCCTGAACGTCTTCTAGAGGGGATATTTAACTTGTTAGTTTTGGTTAATGTTTATTCATTGGAAATAGACATGTTTTTGTGGTGTAACTTCAGGCTACAGTCTCACACATTTTTACTTAAGATGAAAACTGTAGTGAAAGGAAGCATGCAAAATGGGGAGGTCAGTCCCATTCTTTAGGACACAGGATCTGTACCTTGAACAACAGGCACAACTTTTTTTCTCCCTCCTAAGGAAATGCTGCTGTCATTCCATTGCTGCTAGTCATGTTTTTGTTATAGACACAGCATCTCTATGAGGAAAAAGTGGTGATACTGCTCTTTAATGATTAAAGCCTGTGGATAGGAACAGGGGAGCAACTTAACTCCACGGTGAGAACAAACTAATGTGCCATGAATATTCACCAGGCAACAATGACGACTTAGGAGATGTGAGTCTAAGTGAAAGCAAAAATAATTTTATAGAGGAAAAGAAACCGTGCATAATATGCCATAACATGGGTACCATTTTCCTTTGCGAGGGAAGAGTCATGGCTCAGTGGTAGAGCATCTGCTTAACATGCAAAAGGCCCCAAGTTTAATTTCTAGCATCTCCAGTTAAAAGGATCAAGTAGTAGGTGATGTGAAAGACCTCAACCAGAGTCCCCGGCTGAGGACAGACTGGCAATCTGGAGTGGGAGGAAACCGGGGCCAAAAGCTGCGGGGGGGAAGTGGTCCGGGGCTGGTCATTCACACTGGCCAGTGTATTGCGGGAGCATGCCGTTAGGGAGTGTTCAGACTGCTGCGGAGCGGCTCCGGGTGGGCCAGCCTCCGCAGCTCGTGGCGGGGCCGTTTCGGCAATATGCACATGTGTGCCTATGCACATAGGCACATGGCCACATCAGCAGTCTAGAAATTTAAAATCTCCCCACCTCCTGTATTGGGCATGGGTGCACATGGGCATGGGCGCACGTATCTCCGTGATGGCGCATTCACACTGCCGCCTCTGCTTGACTCCCGCTTCTTCCAGTCCACATTGCCAGGAAGCGGGAGACAAGCGGCAGACGGCCCCTGGACACCAGTTTCTGCCGGTGTCCTTCTGAAGTGGCAGGGAAGCAGCAGGGAAGCAGGTAAGTACAGAAGGGAGCCGGGGAACAGCTGCAGCTATTTGAACGGGCTCCCTTCCCCCGCTTCACAAGCAGAGCTCTCCCACTCCACTTCCTGAGTCTGTCCTCAGCCCCCAACTGGTTGTGCATAGGATGGGGGCAACCATGTTGCCAGCTGACACCTTTCCTGCCACAGCCGACTTTGGAGATTAGTTCCTGTGTTAATGACCGGTTGCCCGTTAGTAAGGATTCAAGACTCATGATGAGTTGTATTTGATAGAAAATACCCAGAGGTCGGGGAGAGTCTATAAATCTGTCTACGTTTCTTGCTTGAAGTCTCTTTTATGGAAGTCTTTCCATCTTCAGTAGAAGTCATTTTCTGAAGAAGAATACGAAACGAAGAGCAGAATCTAGAGCCTTTGTCTGTTGTGAATTTATACATGCTCAGAGACTTTTTTGTTTGTATTTAGAAACTTAATGAATCCCAGTTGATATTAAATGTATACTTATTTTAGTATGTTTAAAGTTCTCATGTGCATATAAACTTGGTGTTTAGTGTAAAAAAAGTTCTAATGTGCATATAAACTTGGTGTTTAGTATACCTGTTATCTATGTCAATTTTCAGTGCTTTGTTTTGGACTTTTCCTGCCACCCCAAGTGTTTTTAGAAAGTGGACAGGGCCAGGTGGTATTTTTGCCCAGGAGGGATTCTCATTGGCAGTGCAGGTTCAAAAAAAATTGCCTTAGCAACAGCTGCCAACACAGCCCAAGCATCTTCACTGTGTGACTGAAGGTAAGCTGTGATGAAGCAAAAAAATTCATTGAATTAATCTGCTCCTTTAAGCAGAGGTTCTACCGGAAATATTGAAGAGTTACTATTAAAGTTATGGAGAACCTCACTCTGATATTTTGTGGTTGGCTCCTCCTGCAGCAGCCATCTTGTGGCTCTGCTTCCCACTCTGGGTCGGAATTCCAAAAGTGCACATGGGCCCATAAAGGGTAGGGACCAATGCTCCCCCTAAGCTGGGGAGTCTTGTGAGCAAAAATGCTACTTTGTGAGCTACTGGCATTAAAGCTGTGAGCAAGCCATTTGGCTACTGCATAAATTAGTTTGCTCTGGACCCATCCTTCCTGAGCTAATCCAAAAATGTGTGAGCTGGAGGCTAAAAACTGTGAGCTCATGGGCGTCAACTTCAGGGGGGCTGGGGAGTTGGAGCCCCCCCCCAAACTTTTCCAGGACATGCTGAGCCTCCCTCGGAGACAATGGCCTGTAATGTCTCTGGCCCAGCCCCAGCCCCAGCCCCCCCCTCCTTGGGGAAATTGGAAAGTCTACGCCCTTGTGTGAGCTAGCTCACACTAACAGCTTAGAGGGAACGCTGGTAGGGACCCCTGGAGTAGAGAATACTGACCTCGATGGCCCAAAACTCTGATTCAGTATAAGGTAGGCTCATGTGCTAGCAACTACTTTGTGCAGCTAAATACTTAGCATCCTGTTTCATTTTTCCCTTAGCTCTCTGTGCTTTGAGAATTTCATGCCTTTAGCAAGATACTCCATCCACTAGGAGCCATACTGTAACTACAAAGCACACCACTTTATCTGTCATAACAGGAAATGAGTCCTTTTCCATGTATCCACTGTTCTGCTAGCATTTTTTCTCCATCCCTCAATTGATGTTTATGTTTCAGTCTTTGGAAATGGAGTATCTAAAATTATATTAATTAGATGGTCCCAACTAGTAAGTATATGAGTGTGTAAGACAGGCTGCCACAGTTCATGAAATTGGCATTCTCGTAAGAAATATTAGAGAAGTCTTCAGTAGAGGGAGATGGGGGGTAATCTATACAAGGGTCCCCCCCCCATTATTGTAATGCTTGCCTCATTCATATATGACGAACCAGATGACATGCATTCTAGCTCATTGTTTGCTTATGTTTTCCTTGTCTCGATCCCATTCCCCCCGCCCCCCGGCTTGGTTTGAATTGATTTATTTTGTATCCAGCACAAGTGGAGTGCAGTTTAACCTTTGTAGTCTAATTTGTGGTAGTCCTTTGTCCTCCAGCCACAAGGCTTGGTTTTTACTGAGGTTAGTAATAACAACAAGGCCTCTCTCCCAGCTAGGGTTGCCAGCCTCCAGGTGGGGCCTGGGGATCTCCCGCTTTTACAACTGATCTCCAGCTTACAGAGATCAGCTCACCTGGAGAAAATGGCTGCTTTGAAGGGTGGACTCTATGGCATTGTACCATGCTGAGGCCCCTCCCCTCCCCAAACTCCACCCTCTCCTGGATCCACCCCCAAAGTCTCCAGGTATTTTCTAACCTAGCCCTGGCAACCCTACTCTCAGCATTACCTGCGCAGAGCGCTGTGTCTTCTGTGCTGGTCTGGTTGGCATTTTAGGTTTGCTTCCTGAACATTTCATTTGGTCAAAGGCCTGTTGCTATATTGGTTTGACTACCTTATCCCAAGTTCCTTGGAAAAACATAGGAGTGTCAGTTGGGAAGAAAGGCTTGGAATCTACCAATGTGGTTTAACACAATGTACTCACTAACTGGGTCATTTACTGGAGGAGGAGGAGTTTTCAGACAGTGTTTTGGAAGGTGTGTGATTCTTTGGAAGCTTGTTGGGGTTCCTGTGTTTTGAGGACCAGTAATTATGAGGTCAAGAAGCCTGGCTAGCAACTTGTGTGAGTGAAGTGTACACCTCTAAAAATGCCCCCAAATCCTTGACAACAGGTAGGGCATCTAGGTCAGATGTTCAGAAGTTCTAGAGCAGAGGAGCAGAGCCAGAAAAGTTTCTCCCGAAAGAAGGAAGTCTACAAATGTCTGTACCACTATATAGGAAAAGAAACTGAAAACTGACAAATCTAATTCTAAGTGAAATTATTATTTTTATCTGTTCAGCAGTGCAATCCCATGCAGACTTAACTCCTTCTAAATCCACTGATTTCAACACTGCTTATGATTGAGAAACGCAGTATAGGAGTGCGCTGCTAATTGGCTGTCATTTGCAATGAACATTGTTTTGTGCTGACCTGTGGTTTTCAGCAAATAAATATAATTGCGCTAACTCATTCTCTGTCTCATTTTTTTTTATCCAGCCCTCTAAATAAATTCCAAGGATGAGCTTCCAGCTGGGAAATGTTTTCTCCAACAATGTGATTTCATTTCTGCCTGAAATTTTGATGTTTGCCCTTTGCCTTTTCATGCTGCTGAATTGTTGTCAAGGTCAGGTTTAAAAATTTCATGCATCAGCATGACAGATGATGTAAACTCTGGTGCACCTGACATCTCACGCACGCATAGCTTAGCTATGGCACGATGAGTCAGTGCCAAATATAGAAACAAATAAGAGCTGTCCGTACGCAGGGAGAGCGAACGCTGCACGCATTTTTAGCAATTGCAAATCTCAAGGTGTTTTTAATCTCAGATTTCCTCGTTGTGGACAGTTGTCCTCAAAATTATTGCCCTGGATGAACTTCTCTGGCTGTATTCGAAAGAAGGAAGCCCAAAGTTCTCTTCCAATCTGCAGGGCGCTCTAATCTATTTCTGCTGCACTTTAATTTTTCTCTTCTCTTGCTAGTCAGAATGCTGATTGTTCTTCCCGCACTAGGCACATATAATCCTTTTCATCCTACGTCACATACAAAAGCATAATCACTGGGATGAGCCATGTTTTCTCTGGGGACTTGAAACCTCCTAAATCAATATTGTATGGAGGACTGGGAGAAAATGGAAAGGGGGGGGGGAACAAAACAACCCTTGCATTGGTGGTGGGGGGGAATATCTGAAAATGAGCATTTAATAGGAAAATGTATCTGACTTAATATATCTTGAACCCCACAAAAATGTATTTTGCTGCATTTCCCACTAATAGTAATCAGAAAAAAAATATATCCAACATTTGGTATAAATCCTAGAAGCAAAAATGAGTGCAGAATTAGGGTGCCACCTAAACTATTTTGCTATTTTCAATCTGGCCATTGCAGAGAGAAGTGTAAATGATTATTCTGACTGCATAATTAAAATGCAAACATCCCAGCACTTGCATTTTAAGTGCAGTACTAAGAGTCCTATATTGTTCAGCGGAACTAAGGATCTTCATATATAAAGCTTGATTTGGGGCTATTGAAAAAATGAAATGGAAGGAGAGACTAGGGTTGTTTTTTTTGGGTTACTTTACAAAAGCCCTGCTCACAAGTTACAGTGAATGCATGTACAATCTGTGTATAGTGTACATCTGATTTTTTTAATGTATCCATTTAATAATTTTCACGTTGCATTCAATCCATGTACAGCTCAACATGTGACTGAAACCCCACATCTATCGAGGGAGTGGTCCCCAGTTTCATTTATAAAGGGAAAGCATGTTGGCTCTTTCTTACAAACAGAAGTATATACAACCATGCAAGATCTGCATGCACCACCGTATCCCATAAACAGGGAGTCTTTTGTAGGGTGTAGTTGCCCAGTTGTATAGGAACCCATCGGCGGCTTGTCTGTTTTTGCTGCTTTTGTGATTGGCCCAAGCCATCCAATTTATTATTAGGTATGTTAATGATGGAATGATTATTAGTAACCTATAACTGAGCAGGAAAAGGTTACTTCTAAGACTTAGTTCATACTAATAGCAGATGAGGTGGTAAACCTAGTACAGACTGCAGTGGAAGCCCAAATGATAGAAAGCTTCCACAAAAAAATACCTAGAAAGTCATTCACCTTTAAAAAAACAACAACAACTGAGTAGCTCTCCTTTGGAGCCCTCTTGTTGGAGCAGGGCAACTCAGCATGCTTGGACACTGAAGGGGTGCTACATTACTCCAGATCTGTACCGGTGTTATCTCATTAATGAATGGAATGCCTCTCTTTGCCTGAACCTGGGAGTTTCTCTCCTAGCCTCCTTTCTTCCCATGCCTTTTGTTCTCTCCTTCTCTCCTCATAGCTCTTCAAGGAGCCAAACACATTGACAGGTCTCCCCTGTAGAAGCTATGCCCTGTTACTTGCACGTACGTGATGCCAAAGTAGCTGGCCATTTGTGATAGGAAACAGTATTCTTTAGATTAGATTCCTCTCTCTCCTTTTGACAGCAGCGGGGATGAGAACTGAATCTACCTCAATAAATATAAATTTTACCTTTCTGCAATATATTTCTTTGGTGAAATTTATTTACTGCATGCAATGTCACATTTTGATGACTGGGCAGCTCTTCTATATTAACTAATATGTGTTCCCAGTACCTCTATCCCATGTTCCAAAATGCTACTGGACACCCTAAATCAGTGTTTCTTCTTAGAGGAGCACAAGGAAGAAAGCTGATACCTACCTGCCCTGGCACCTAGAGTTGGGAACAACTCCACATGGCCATTCCAAAGCTCCAAACCACTCTTGGGTACTGCAGCCGCACAGAAGAAGAGACGATGGGGCTTGAAGATATGGGTATTCTACACATGATGGAAACCACTTTGTCATGTATGTGCCAACTTGTCTCCCTGTCTGGCCTCATGGTCTTCTAAGGTTAAGGTAAAGGTTTTACCTTGCTCGAAAGCCAGTCAAATACGACTATAGGGGGCAGTGCTCATCTCCGTTTCCAAGCCGAAGACCCAGCGCCATCCAAGGACGTTTCCATGGTCATGTGGCCGGCATGACTAGATGCCGAGGCACACGGAACACTGTTACCTTCCCAATGAAGTGGTACCTATTTATCTACTTGCAATTTCTTGCTTCCGAACTGCTAGGTTGGCAGGAGCTGGGACCAGAGACTGGAGCTCACTCTGTCATGCGGCACTTGGGTCTCGAACTGCTGAACTACCGACCTTCTGGTCTGCAGTTCAGCATCTCCACCTGAGTGAGACTGCAATAGTTGCCCCTCTGGGCACCCAGGAGTGGGTTTGAAGCTTGGAAAAGTAGTGAGAGCTGTTCAATTTCTTTTCCCTCCTCTAACTCAGCAAGCAAAGATCAAGGGGGAAGGCAGACCAGAGTTTGTTTGTTGTTGTTTTTTAAGAGGGGGAATAGAAGAGTCACAAACCAGATTCATAGGGAAGAGAGTAAGAGAAGTTCTCCATTCTCTTCAGCATGTCCCAAGTCCTATCCCTCCTCCTCCTCCCCAGGAGGTACAGCAATGTGGAAAGCTGCAACTCTTGTTTGTTTCCTCCCTCCCTCCATGTCTAGTCTGCCTTGCTCACGAAGACTCAACAAGGATCACACAGTTGAAAACTAGTGTGGGGCTGGCGAGAGAGATGCTTTGCACCCCAGAGAGTGTTTACACCGAAAGAAGCCCCTAGTTTTTAACAGGGCATGTGTCCAGGTAGGTGTAGACAGTGCAGGACTGAGCCTGAAAGATGTGGGCAACAGCACCCAAACAGAGGACCTCACTATGCATTACATTTTTCATACATCCTCAGCAGGTTCACAAGGACTTTCAGTCAGGCATGTTTTACAAATTTAATGCTCAGGACTCAGTTCCCAGACACATGAGTACTTGATTTGGATGAGGACACCAATGGGTGGGGAGAAAGAACTTAAGCCTTCTTCCCCAATGCCATTTTCCCAAGCTGAAATGGCCGCAGGGAGCAAGGGTTTGCCTCACTAGGGAAACTTACATGCATCGATGGCTAGACCTAAGTTTACCCCAGCAGACCAAACAGCAGCTCTCTGGCTGTGGTCACACATGCTAAATAATCCACTTTTAATCCCACTTTTACTGCTTTTTCTAACTGGATTTTGCCAGTCCACACAAGTAAAATCCAGTTGGAAAGTGCACTAAAAGTGGATTGAAAGTGGATTCTTTAGTGTGTGTGATCGCAGCCTTTGAGTGTCATTTCAGGTTGGGGGAATGGCATGGGAGAGGGCTCATACCCCTTCTCTCTGTGCACTGTGACCCTGATCCAATCTGGGCCCCATGTGCCTGAGAATGCACAAAACTTGCAAGGCATACACAACTGACTGCAGTAAACCCAGGGAGGACATGAGTAAACCGTAACACATAGCAAGGCCCTCAGAGGAAAAGGCAACTTATCAAGTAGGATATTCAAGCTGCCTAAGACATCATCTGCTTTACCCCATTACCCCATTCATTTTTAAAAAACTCCTCTGGATCTCTTGGGCTCAGTGACACACAAATGTTTCCTCCGTGGTCATTTTAAATGACTTCTTTTTTTTCTTTTGCAAATGCAGCCTCTGAAATTGTTTTATCAATACTCATTTATTATGTTAGCCTCGGCTGACGGGGAACGTCCCGTCTTCTCAAATCCAAAGTGACCACCCAACATCGTGCTGAAAGTGAGGCGGGAATCCTTCTTTTCCCTGGCGTATAGTTTTCTAGATGAAAGGAAATGTTTGTAGGGAGAAGCATTGCCTCTTCACACATGACAGAATACAGAGGCTGGGTATGTCAGATAGAACACCACACATGTTCAATTCCTTCAGCCTATTTCCCTCCCCACCTCAATTCTATTTTCCCAGCCTAAAACAGTACCGGGAAAAGGTCCTCATCTTTATATTTTATAACTTTTATTTTTTATTTGTATTATTTATAGTCTGCCTCTCTCACCGGGCCTCAAGGAAGTTTACACATAGTGAGCTAGTACAGTCAACAAAATGGGATATTCAATAACCCAAGCAATAGGGCTTTAGAAGTCTGGAACCCCCAGAAAGAACTCAGGACCTCCTGAGGGCACCTGGTACTTTGGGCCACTGTGTGACAGAGTGTTGGACTGGATGGGCCACTGGCCTGATCCAACATGGCTTCTCTTATGTTCTTAACTGAAGCGCAGCACATGTATTCATATGACACAGTAAGCTGTACCAAAATTACATAAGAGGATCCTACTACAACAGGCCCGTAATAAGGATTGTTTTAGTCAGTGGGCATTTAAATTTCTTAGGGGGTACTGGCTAATCAAAATATTTAATCTGGACCCTTCCGCTGGACAGCTGTGCAGGAATACCCAGCTCCTTCCCTGCACCTGCTGCCTGAGCTGAATGGGAAGTTGGGGGGCCTTGCAGTAAGTTGGGGGGCCTAGTCTCGAGATGCCCCACTGTAGCTACAGGCCTGTACTACTATACACAGCAGTATAGACCATGGTAAGTTTGTGAACCATTCTGTACAGTCAGCCCTATTATCTGTGCAGAAAAGCTCTCTTAAATAATTCAGTTTTGCATAGTTTGCGGAAGGCCAGGAGAGTGGGAGCTTTCCTGACCTCCTCGGGCAGGCCATTCCACAAAGTGGGAGCCACAGAGGAGAAAGCACATGTACAAGTGGTTGCTGGTTTTACTCATTTGCAGGCTGGCATCTGCAGAAGTCCCTGCTGACCTGAGCGAAGTGGTCATGATGTCAGGAGCATCGGGAGAGAGGCAATCCTGCAAACGAGTGGGGCCAAGGCCACGAAGGACTTTGCATGTGATAGCTAGTGCCTTCAACTGAGCCTGGGAACAAATGGGCAGCCAATGGAGTGTCTGCGGAATAGGAGTCATATGTGTGCTCCGTCTAGCCCCCATGAATAGCTGGACTATGGAATTCTGGGCCAGTTGGAGTTTTCAAGTTGCCATGCCACTAATTCTGCCCCAGAGATCCTTAAACTCTATATGTCAGAATAAAAACTGCCAATAGCATACCAGATTTGCTTCAAGGTGCTGGTTTTGACCTTTAAAGCCCTAAATGGTCTGAGGCCTGCCTACCTGGGGGACCACCTGTCCCTGCATATTCCTCAGAAAGCACTGAGGTTGGGGTCACAGAACCGTTTGGCCCTCTCTGGACCGAAAGATGTCAGATTGGCCTCTACCAGGGCCAGGGCCTTTTCAGTAGCAGCTCCACAGTGGTGGAATGAGCTTCCATAGGAGATCAGGGCCCCACGGGACCTTTTACAGTTCCACAGGGCCTGTAAAACAGAGCTCTTCTACCAGGCTTTCAATTAGGAGCCGCTACCAATAACAACTAAGGCCCATTAAAAACTGTGGCCCTTCATTAACATCATAGCCTGTGCTATTCTGGAAATTAATTATGGCCACACTCTATTATTATTCTTTCATGGCCTAGTAGGACGTTATCATCACCAGCACTTTACCTGTATTTTACCTGATACTATGATTGTTTATGTTATGAATTTTATTGTATAATATTGTGTTTTAATGTATTTTAATTTTTAATGTAAGCCACCCTGAGCCTGCCTCAGCAGGGAGGGCAGGATATAAATCAAACTAATAAATAACCTTGATTTCTTTCATCCTTTCAGTTGTGTGATTTTCTGTTTCTCTCACCTTTTCCATTCTGAGTACCAGGTGAAATCAGCAGTTTGCAAAATATCTTTCACTGCCCTCCACATCCCAAGCATAATGCATTGGATAAAGGTGTGCAGGTGTCCTAAAATATAATCTAAAAAAAAATCAAATTACACTTTAATTAAAATATTAATTAATGAAGTGCCATTATGGAATCATTGCATAATTTCGCACATCATTGAGTGTCTTGTAAACACATTTAAAAAATTAAATTCTTGTGTACAAAGCATTCTTAATAAGGTTTTAAAACAACAATTTTGGTGTTTCCGAGGATGATTGAGTTGCACTGGGGAACACGGATGCTGAGCCATGCCAGGAAGAGATGAGAGGAACAAACACCCTGGGTTTAAGAATACAAAAGATGGTTTCCTCTGCAACTGGGGGGGATATGGCTGCCTGCTGTGAGACGGAGAGGAGGAGGGAGAAATGGGACACAATTGCACTATGACATTTCTGTAACTGCTTTATGGCAGCTTTGCAGCAATTTTTTTTTTGCCATCCAGTTGCAATTGTCTTATGCTGACCCCACAGGGTTTCAAGGCAAGAGACGTTCAAAGGTGATTTGCCATTGCCTGCCTCCATGTCACAACCCTGATATTCCTTGGTGGTCTCCCATCCAAATACTAGCCAAGGCCAACCCTGCTTAGCTTCCAAGATCTGAGGAGCTTGGGCTAGCCTGAGCTAATTTGCAAAACTGTAAATCAGCTGAAATAAACTATGTTTAGTTTCAGCCAGTTTGCTACAGTCTACTGACGTATTTAGGAGTGTCCTGAGTTCAAAATCAATCTGGGCATAGACAAATTTTTGTTTTTCTTTACACATTCTAATGTTCGCTTCATATGATGATGAAGATGATGATGACATATTGTATCTCACATTACAAATGGAGTGGAGAACAGAGGTTGAGGCAGCATCTTGCAGTTGTTAGGGTGCTGGACTACAATCTGGAACACCAAGAATGAATTTCCACTCTGCCATGGGAGGTAGTTAGTGACCTTGGGCAAGTCGCTCTGCCTAATCTACCTCACTAGGTGGTCATTGTGAGAATATAATGAAGGAGAATGATTATAGGCTACTTTGAGGCCATATTGGGGAGAAAAGCGGAATACAAATAGGGCTGCCAGTGAATTGTCCCCCATTTACACCAAAACCCTATTCACAAGTTATAGGGCTGAGGACAGACTGGCAGTCTGGCCCGCTCTGCCTCCGCTTTAAAAGTGGAGGTAGAGCAGCAGTCCAGACTGCCACATCTGCCTGGAGGAGGCGGGCCAGATGCAACGCGTCCGGCGCCGCGCTCCTCCCACAGCAGCCGGGCACCACTTTAAAGTGGTGTCCCGGCTGCTGCGCGCACATTCCACCTGCTTCTGGCGGGTGTGACCGCGCACCGGGCCGGGGGAGCCGCGCGGCGTTCGGACGCCGCTGCCAGAAGCTGCCTGCAGTCTGGACGCTGCGGGCAGCTTCCTTGTGGCAGCATGCGAATGCCGTGCGGTGGGGGCAATTTCCCCCACCTTGTTCTGCCGTGCCGCGGAGGCGCGACAGAATACCAGTCTGTCTTTGGCCTAGGAATGCATATACAATCTGTTTACTTGATTTTTGTTTGTGTTTTGATTAATTCTCGTGTGACATTCATTCAAAGCATGCACCGCTGAACATGTAATTGAAAGTATGCAGTTATCCAGGTACGAGAGCCAGTTTGGTGTAGTGGTTAAGTGCGTGGACTCTAATCTGGGAGAACCAGGTATGATTCCCCACTCCTCCACTTGCACCTGCTGGATGACCTTAGGCAAGCCATAGCTCTGTACCAGCTGTTCTCCCAAGGACAGTTGTCTCAGAGCTCTCTCAGCCCCACCTACCTCACAGGGTGTCTGTTGTGGAGAGGGGAAGGGAAAGGAGTTTGTAAGCCACTCTGAGACTACAAGTGAGTGAAGGGCGGGATATAAATCCAATCTCCTCTTCTTCTTCTTTTACTGGTCCCTGGTTTCATTTGTAAAGTGAATGCACATTGGCTCTGTCTTACAAACAGATGTGCACACATACTTGCAGGATGCATATGTGTTCCCTGTAACAACTTCTTCTTTTTCTATTTTCTCATATGTGCGTGCATGTGCGTGTGTGCGTATGTGCGCATATGAGTGTGTGCACGCACCTGGAAGTCATGGCAGCCTCTAGTGACTGACCCCTCCTGGGGGCATGGAAGATATTCAGAGGGGTGGCTGAATAAAGCCTGCCTCTGTTCTCCCATCTCTGGTGTTCCAAGGAAGTCTCCTATCTAAGTACTCACCGGAGTCTACTCTGCTTAGCTTCTGAGTCACCACTCTTGCCTTGAATACCCTACAGGGTCACCATAGGTTGGCTGTGCCTCAACTGGCACTTTTCACCACCAGGATTCTAAGTAGTCCTACTTAGGATGGCACTGTCAATCAGTCGTGGCTATTGAACAAAACTATTCAAAGTTTCTTCATCCCAAAGGAGCTTATTTATTTGTTTAAAATATTTATGCATCTACCTTTCCCCCTAGCATCTATGGACCCAAGATGAGTAATAACAATATGAAACAACTGGCTAAAATAATGCACATTAAGACAACGCCTATAGGCCCCTACCGGCAGGACAGTCCCACTTCGCCCAGGCTGAGGCGGCACCAAGAGCTCTTCAGAATGAAGAGCCAGGAGAGTAGGAGTCCCCCTGACCTCTTCCAAGAGGCTGTTCCACAGACACGGGGTGGCCACTGAGAAAGCCTGAGCCTGGACCACTGTAGACAGATATACTGGGTTCTCACAACAACAGAAGTATTCAGCTTTACTAAGAAAGTAATGGCCCTGGTAGCCCGATCTCGTCAGATCTCAGAGACTAAGCAGGGTCAGCCCTGGTTAATACTTGGATGGGAGACCACCAAGGAAGCCCAGGGTTGCTACACCGGGTTGCAGGCAATGGGAAACCACCTCTGTTCGTCTCTTGCATAGAAAACCTTACAAGGTCACCAAAAGTTGGCTGCAACTTGATGGTACTTTCCACCACAAAATAAATTAACACTGTTAACCTCCATTCTGTAACATACACATTTCATGTTCTCTCCTAATAACATAACATTGCCAATACTTTGCTCCTTTCGAACTATTTTTTCCATGTGTTCCAACACATGGAGCTGTGGATTGGGGCCACAGTGTGCAAGGTAACAAGCTTTGGTCTATAGATGTGAAAAGTTTCAGGTTTCAGTGCTGGAGTACCATCTAATCCCTCCTGAGTGGATTTCTTCAGGTCATCAGTAGCTGAGAAGTACATCTGCCTCTCCCATTCCCTTCTCTCCTTTCACTATGAGCTTAAGTGTCATTGAGATACAAGTGATAATGATTTTATACATCAGTTTTGACATGGATTTTTTTTTAAACCCCTCTTTAATCTGCATGCAATCAGGTATTCTTCTGATTTTAAAACTTTTCAGAATGACACTGGGGGCACCGGGTGAAGTTTTCTAGTAGAGCTTTCTAGCCACTTCAGTTCTGCAGCCCTCCTATTATGTTAATTTCAATGGTGTGTCTACCAAGGCAATTAGTATTCTGAATGTTAAACTCATTATCAGCTTAATGTTCATATTTGTGTGTGAAGCTTAACTTCCAGAACACATAATCCTCAGCAATACACATACACACAGAGACACACACACAAAAGTCATGCTGGTAAGGTCCAGAAGAAGTAGAATGAAAATAATAAATAGCATGAAATAGGACATGGCACCGAAAATGCTAAGGAATTAAAGAAACATGGCTGTCAGTTGACTGGGTTGAGAGATCAGGTGGTGCAAGGGTCATCGGCCAATCGGAACTAAGGGTATGAGGCATAGTTGAGGCCAAGGTCAAAATAAGGAAGATCTATGAAACCAAGGGGATGGAGGCAGGAGGATTCCTAACACGCTGTTCTATATAAAATATGTTAATCAGATTGGGGTAGTCTAATGAGAGATGGCTCTTCTGAACCAGCAGTCTGTTCTGCTTCAGGCAGGTGCTGGTGTATGCAAAGTTAACTCAGACATATCATGGAAGCTGGTTATCAGAGGCAGGGTGCCAGAGTTTAATAAGCAGAGTCCATAAATTGTACAAGACTTGTCTAAGCAGGCCAAGGTCAGTTTTCTGAAAAGCAAGACCAATACAGCAGCAGCAGGTCAGTGTCTAAGGGAACGTGTTGAAGCCACGCTGAAGGGCTCCTCCTCCATACTTTTATACGTTTTGAGCCTTATGTCACACCTGCAACAGCTACTTCACATCTCCTCCGGTGATGTTTCTCCTTCCTCTGCAACTGATTGCCAGTGCTGAGCTCTGAAGCCTGCTGACTGTCAGCTAATGCTGCCATCTCCTGCCCGGGAGGTGGTGTCTTCTGCCCTGTGACGTCGGGTGTGTGGAATGTTCTGTTATACTTCTCATGGTTTGCTTATCACTCCCTGCTCGGCTCTGACCTTGGGAGACTGTTGGTGCCTGCCTATGTATCTTCTCTCATGTCTGGCTTTATTTCTTCCCGCTTTTTCCATGAGAACCTTGGGCCAGTATTTGGGCGCCTTTGACATGACTTATATGATTGGCTGCAGTCTTTTGCAAGACCCTTTTCAATTCTGTATAATTGCCCTGCCTGGGGATTGTTCCAGCCATTACTAACACAGGACGTGTAGATGACCACAACAGACCTTTCTCAATAAAGACTACCTTTTCTTGAAGGATATTTGTTGGTGACTGACTCTGTAGGACTCTCACACTGACCTGCGTCGGGACTGTAAATCCCCTCTACACCTGTGATGACACTGCTCTTGTGGACCTAGGGATCTTGGAGGAGATAGATCAGCTGGGTGACCCTGAACTGTTAGCTCTGGACAGGGGGATGAAACACACACTGTGATTCCTTGTCTGTTAGCTCAGCTGCAGCTGGGTGGTGGCTGATAGGCACGGAATCTAGCTGTTCTTCATCAGAAGAGTCAGGGCGGTCCCCGGGGCCTGGCTGCTCCACGACACAAACAGAGAAAGGTGATAAAAATGTCTCAACAGATACCATTTGTTTTGTTCATGTGCTACTGTAACCCACAAAATATCCTGGACTTCAGTTTGGGAAACAGGGATGGCTGGGGTTATACAGTGAAAGGGGGAAGAGGGTTATGTCCCCCAAACACAAGCAGGGACACATAAGGAAACTGAACAGGTGAGGTGTAATATGCATGCTTTATGTGCTAATGCACACATACTGAGACTCAGTGACACCAACAGTCACCAGCCAGTTTTATCCAGTTCTCCAAATTGGAAATCCACTGGGCAGAAGAAGAGTATTTAGGAAGACTGGACAGACAGTCTGGAAGACATGGGCATCAGTTTGTGGCTGGAATATGAGTTAAGGAGCTAGAGGCAGAGTGAAGTCTCAACATGAGATGGATTGACTCAACCAAGGAAGCCACGGCCTTCAGTCTGCAAGACCTGAGCAAGGCTATCAATGATGGGATGTTCTGGAGGCCATTAATTCATGGGGTTGCCATAAGTTGGAAGCAACTTGATAGCACAACACACTCACAGACAAAGTCATTGAGGCTGATGGTATGAACATTCTGAAATCAAAGCACAGGTAGCATGAACTCCCAGCATTAACTGCACGTACATCACTTGTTGCAGGGCATTTAAACATATATAAAAAGAGAGCTCATGTTCTCTCTCGGTCTGGAATCCATCACACAATTCATGCCATTCTTTAGGGAGTAAATCATGTTCTAATTATAGAACCCCTCCCCCACGTTCCCACTCTTCTTCTATCATTACAACGGAGAAAACTGGAACTGATCTGGCCTTTCTGAGCAGGAATAAAGTAAGCTCGCCTTTGGAAGAAGAAAAGTATGGGGATGCTATTTGCATTATTTGAGCCCTATGATGCCTTTCCTAGGCATTAAAAAATGCTCTGCACAGAGAGATCAGAGGAAATAATTCTTTGGTTTAGGGGTATATGTGCTAATCTACATGTTATGTTGGAATTCCACAAATGGAACTTCAGATGTGTAATTTGACCTCAAAAAGCGGCCATCACTGGGAAGGCAGGAAAGTCGGTTATTGTCAGAGGGCAACTGTGAGAATAAAAAAGGAGGCGGGAGAACAGCGCAGGCCAGTCTAAGTTTCCTGGAGGAAGAAAAAGAAAAAAAAATTGACTATTTGCTTCTATCTCTCCTCTACTTGTGAATTTGTAAAGAAAGTAAATACTACAAAGAAGCCATAAGTCTCTAGTGCTCTCTCCTCCAAAGGGAACCAACCCAGGTAAACACTACCTCAGGAACTTGTCACCACTTGAGGATGTGGGGCTCATGTAACAGCATAGTCTTTGCTTCTCAAAATGGTAGTTACCAATCTGTCTTAAGGGTTTGTTAGTAACTTCCATTCCTCGAGTCCCCACTGAACTGAACTTCTGGACCAATCATCTCTAAAGAATATGATTTTCACTCAGGTTTGTCTCCACCAATAACTGGTTTTCACATGCCAAAGGAAAGCCCAAGAGAGAGCATCATTTAGAGATCAGATGGCCAGCTAGCAGCCTGACAACCAACCTTTGCAGTGGTTTTATACAGCCCATGGCACACCTACAAAGTTTTAATCGACGCATGGTAAAATGTTTGCCCTGAGTTTCACTTGTGAGGAAAAGTAGCAGATCTCCAAGTGGTAAGAAATAAAGTTTTTCATATTCTGTTACATTTGTTTTGGAGATTGAATGTTATATACATGTCATGATTTCCCATCCACATTTGCCTATCCTATATCCAAACATATGCATTCCCTAATTATGAAGCCCTTATTGTTAGATGCTGTGACCTGGATAGCCCTATGCTAGCTCAGTCTCATCGTATCTCAGAGACTAAGAAGGGTTGGCCCTGACTAGTACTTGGATGGGAGACCACCAAGAAAGTCCAGGGTGGCTATGCACAGGCAGGCAGGCAATGGCAAACCACCTCTGAGCATCACTTGCCTTGAAAACCCTATGGGATTATAATAAATTGGCTGCGACTTGATGGCACTTTCCATCCTTCATCATATCGCTAGATATTGCCAGTTTTATTACAGACTCTGATCTCCATTCTCATGAGTGGCTCAGCTTGTTTGGTGTAGTGGTTAAGTGCGCGGATGCTAATCTGGGAAACTGGGTTTGATCCCCCACCCCTCCACTTGCAGCTGCTGGATGACCTTTGGCAAGCCATAGTTCGGTCAGAGCTGGTCTTTCAAGAGCAGTTCTAAAAAGAGCTCTCTCAGCCCCACCTACCTCACAGGGTGTCTGTTGTGGGGAGGGGAAGGGAAAGGAGTTTGTAAGCCACTCTGAGACTCCAAGTGAAGGGTATAAATCCAATCTCCTCCTCCTCCTCCTCCTCTTCTTCTTTCAACAAAATACATTTCCACAGCTTCTCAACTAGCACCAGAAGAGCAGAGTGAGCCTGATAATACAGAATTTAGCCATCTCTCATCTAGACTGTATTGAAAAGTCAAAGCCATTGCTCACATCGCATCTGTGCATGGTGAGCATTGCCCAGCCTTGAAGCAAACAGGAAAGCATGAGCTTCTGTGCGTCTCCATATGTGCATCCTGAACCACACGAAGTATAGGCACATTGCGAGTGCATTTTGCCTGCCAAATTAGCTCTTATCTAAAAACTATGCAAAATTAGCATCGTATACTACACATGTCATTATGTATGTTGTAATTCGCAGCATTGTAAAGTGTGAATCTGGGTGTGAAAAGTTTGTTTTCATGTTTACACTGTAATCAGTTCCGTACTTAAGAACTGAAAAAGCACAATCACGATTTTAGAGGAGTTTGGTTCCAAGTTCTACATCGGGGGTCTTTGCTGTCTGATTGAATTGTTTCCATATTTGTAATCTCCTTGGAGTTCTGGTGAGAAAGGTGGGTTGTGGATTAAGTAAATAAATAAATAAAAGGATGACAAGAGTTTCTTGGTGTGGCTCACACACTGGATATGTTTACAGTGATCATCTACTCAACTCAATATACAGTTGTATTCATATTTTTAATGATGACATTTGCACAGACATTTAATGGAGTATTTTTAATTGCAGGTGAGATCCTTGGTGAACAGTTATGCTTAAAATTACTCATTTGCTTTTCATATATTGGTTGGATAATTAACACCATTTGGTCTCTTGATGATATTTCAGTCCTCCGTGTATTGTTTTTCTGCTTCTCCTTCCATGCCTAAATTATTGATGTATGTTCTCTTCTGAAATGTCGTCAGTTACATCTATTAATCTCATAGGTAAAAGAAAGACTTTTTTTGCACCAAAAATTGGTTAAATAAAGGTATAATGACACCACTTCAAGGCATAACTTCAGAGATTAGGTGGGTAACAACTCTGGAGAGAGCTTCTTGGTCATGGCACCAAAACTCTGGAACTCTCTCCCCAGGGAGACTTCTCCATCTTCTTCTGCTGAACAAAAAGGAATTTTCCAGAAACCTGATTGATAAAATGGTCTTACAGTATTGTAAAAGGCAGAAAACCAGCTTGAATGTTGCTTGTATTGATGACAAGAAGTCATTTGTTTCACTATGTCATACATGGATAAGGATGGGCACAAATCACATTTTTGCAGTTCCATTAATGGCTGAACAAGGAATGGAACCATAAACCAATACCTTGGTTCACAAACACAACCAGTTTGTATTGGTTGGTTGTATTGGTTGTATTGGCAGGGAGCAGAAAGCAGGGGATGAAATGGCTCTGAACCATTAAAACCAAATAGCTGAGTGGCAGGGAGCAGAAAGCAGGGGTTTAAATGGCTTCCTGCTCTTCACAAACCTCCATGAACTGCCTTAAAATTTGTAGTTCATGGTGGCTCTTCAGTTCATGAACATTGCTTTAGTCCATGAGCCAGTTCATGTCCATCTCTATACATAGATCCTGAAAACACTAGAAATTATAGGCATCAGCAAAACTGTCATGGTATTATCAAATGTCATGAATAAATTGAACACCAGGCTGATAGTGAATGGAGAAGACATTGGAACAGTTAATAACAAATGAAGATTTTTCCAAGGGGACTCATTATCACTGCTGCTCTTTGTCATTGCCCTAATACCACTCATCATCCTTTTCAACAGCACAGGCCTAGGCTACGAACTTTCAAAGACAGACCGAAAGATTTCACACTTATAATATATGGATGACTTGAAAATGTATGGAAAGTCATCATCAGAGATTGATTCTTTACTAAATACAGTTCAAATATTCAGCAAAGATATAGCAATGGAATTTGTCCTTGAAAAATGTGCAACATTAGCATTGAACAGAGGACAGATTGTTGAAGGAGAAGAAATCAAGATGCCAAACAACCAGGGGTCCATCGGGGCTGGAGTGAGGCGGAGCAAAGCTCCGCCAGCTCAGGACTGGCCAGTAGGGCAGCCACGGGCTGAATCAGATTCTCTAATCTGATTCAGTTTGCTGCCGAATTGCCACTGAAATTTGGCAGCAACTTTAAAAGCCACTGGAGGAAAGGGGGTTTGAGGGAGAGGCTCCAAACTTGCAGGGTAGCTGCTAGGGCCTCTCCTCAAAATGCCCACCAAGTT
Source organism: Lepidodactylus listeri (assembly GCA_029233225.1). Lineage (NCBI taxonomy): Eukaryota > Metazoa > Chordata > Lepidosauria > Squamata > Gekkonidae > Lepidodactylus > Lepidodactylus listeri. The sequence goes on from JARCFY010000009.1 coordinate 30,374,028, forward strand.
TCAAGAAGATTGGACCAGGGGGTCCAATTCTACAGGCACCCAAACAGGTTGCCCCCATTCCCTCCATTGTTCTCTATGGTAGGAAAAAAGTTAACATTTTTTCCCTCCATAGAGAACAATGGAGGGGATGGGACAATCTGTTTGGGGGCCCATAGAATTGGACCCCATGGTCCAATCTTCTTGAAACTTAGTGGGTATTTCGAGGAGAGGCCCCAGCAGCTACCCGGCAAGTTTGGAGCCTCTCCCTCAAACTCCCTTTCCTCCAGCCCCTCACATACCCTATGAGTTTTTGCCACTGATTTCAATGGCCCATAGGCTATAACGGGGCTGAAACTGACATTCCCTTTCTGACACACTTCTGGTGATGTCAGGGGACGTGGCATATGCTAATGAGTTATGCTAATGAGTTATGCTAATGAGCTCCTGCACCTCTTTTTCTACGAAAGGACCCCTGCAAACAACAACATCATCAAAACACTGGGTTTTGAAGAAAACTACAAATATCTTGGAATTTGACAACATCAAAGATACCCCTGTTAAGAAAAATACAACCAAGATACTACAAACAAAATTAAATGGAGGCAACATGGTAAGGGCAATTAATGCATGGGCAGTCCAAGTTCTAAGATACACAGCTGGCATTATTGATTTGAAACAAGAAGAATTAGACTCAATAGATTGCAAAACTTGCAAGATAATGACAATGTATCATTCACTACACCCTAGAAGTGGTATTGATTGTCTTTATTTACCAAGAAAATTAGGTGGAAGAGGTCTCCTGAAAGTTAAGCAAGCAGTTGTAGAAGAAAAATGAGCACTGAATGACCACACCAAGAAAAGCAAAGAGAAGCTTCTAGTTGAAGTGTACAAGGCAGACTTATTTAAGGTTACAGAAACCATAAAAGATTACAGAAAGTTTGCAATCAAAACTCACTTTGACAGCTGGAAGGAAAAGCACTTGAATGGGCAATATATGAAAGACAAAGAATAAAGCTGATAGTGAAAATACCTAGAAGTGCTTCAAAATGGGCACGAAGAAAGAAACAGAAGGACTCATTCTAGCTGCACAAGAGCAGGCACTCAGAATGAATAATATGAAAGCCAAGATTCAGAAGACTAGTGCTAACAGCAAATGTCAGCTTTGCAAGACGAAGGATGAAACAGCTGACCACATGGTCAGTACCTGCAGTAAAATTGCTCAAACTGACTATAAAGAATGTCACGATAGATTTGCAGCTATGTTGCACTGAAATAATAATTATCGTATGGCATTGTGTCTAGAATAGCTAGGAGATCCTAAGATTTTCTGGCTGCCACAAGTTCTAGCTCTTAGCATTGTGCACCACCTAGTGGTAAGCTGGACTTGTTTTTAGGGGCTGAGAGAGCTCTGAAAGAGCTGTGACTGGCCCAAGTCACCCAGCTGGCTTCATGTGGAAAAGTGGGGAATTGAACCCAGTTCTCCAGGTTAGAGTCCACCACTCTTAACCACTGCACCAAACTGGTTCTCAGTCTTTGCAAGAAGTACCGCTTACCCTCATCCAGAAATTCATGGGAGCACAAATCAGACATGATTATGGAGAAGGATGAAACAAAGATTCTTTGGGACTTCCCATTACAAACAGATACACACCTGGAGCATAACACCCCTGATATCACAATTGTAGGAAAAAAAGAAAAATTGGGTTTGGATCATTGACATTGCAATCCCAGGAGACAGAAGAATAGAAAAGAAAAGAAAGAACAGGAGATTATCACAAATACCTAGACCTACAAATAGTGTTTGACCGTCTCTGGAAGAAGGAGGTGACCATTGTGCCAGTTGTCATTGGAGCCCTTGGAGCAGTGCCTGTACATTCTGGGCATTGAGCAAATAATACCAGCTCAGTTACAGAAGATGGTGTTGCTTGGAACAGCAAGAATGCTGCAAAGTTACCTCTGCAATTCCCAAGAACTTGGCTAGATCTCAAATTGCAGAAGACCATCCGCCAGTGGTTAAGATGCTGAACTGCAGACTGGAAGGTCAGTAGCTCAGCAGTTCGAGACTCGAGTGCTGCGTGATGGAGTGAGCTTCTATCTCTGGCCCCAGCTCCTGCCAACCTAGCAGTTCGAAAGCAAGAAATTGCAAGTAGATAAATAGGTACCACTTCAGTGGGAAAGTAACAGTGTTCCGTGCACCTTAGCGTTTAGTCACGCCAGGCACATGACCATGGAGAAGTCTTCAGATGGCGCTTGCTCTTTGGCTTGGAAGCAGAGATGAGCACCACCCCCTAGAGTTGGATTCAACTAGCTTTCAAGCAAAGGAAACCTTTACCTTTACTTTTTATCCACCAGTCAAATATGTGTGACAATTCATCATCATTATCATCCTTCCTATATAAAAACAGGTTTCCCCGCACAAAAAACCAGCCTAGAGAATCTAGTGCTGCAGATCACCAATGCAGCTAAAAGCTTAGTTGGTTTAGACTAGACACTGGTGTGGGTTAATGAGAACCCACAGAACTACATTAGAGCAGGATGCAGAAAGAACATAAGCCTTCTGCTTCAGGGTACAGGCCAGATACTAACTGAGAAGGGATAAAAAAAGTGTTTTCCCTACAGGCAGGTTTGTATTAAGTGCCTGTTGTGGTTTTATTTTAGTACTACCAAACATGTTAGACATGTGCCTCACTGACTGACATACCTTGCTGTCTGATAGAGCAAAATACAATGCTGCCTTTGTTTATTGGAGTAGTTGCAGGAAGAATGTTTCAGCTCTTTTCATTGGATGGGGGGAATTGCTAACTTTTTAATTTAAAAACAACAACAACTACTATGGTCCAGATATACAGATCTTTGCAATCAGCACTAGGCTGGTGCCCAATGCTGAATGTGATGATTCTCCTACTAAGCAGAACATAGGTCCTGCCACCCATAACAGCATGGACAGCCTTGCTGTGGAAGGCATTATTCTGTCCCTTCCTAAACTGGTTATCTTTTCTATAGTATACGGTAGATGAAAACTACTTCCACTCACACAAGCACACTCAGTGTGCCTGAATGGCTCACGCTTCCTAAATCAGAAGAGATCCTATGGTTAGCCCAAGGCCTATCTGAAACATGCAACACAATGTTACACAAATTAGGGTAGCCAACCTCCAAATGGAGCCTGGAGATCTCCTGGAGTTACACTGTTCTCCAGATTATGGAGATCAGTTCCCGTAAAGAAAACAGCTGCTTTGGAGGGTGGACTCCATGGCATTATACCCCACTGAGCTCCTTCCTTGCCCCAAATCCCACCCTCCTCAGACTGTACCTCTCAAATCTCCAGGAATGTCCCGACCTGGACCTGGCAACTCTAATATATAAGAAATACATGAAGCCATTAGTATTTCAATTTCAGCCTTGTCTGTACTGACTACTAGCTACTTTCCAGGTCCACCTCACCAGCTACATGATCCTTTGAATCGGAGATGCGGGTGGCTGAACCTGGGACCTTCGGCATGCAAAGTGGATTTTTACCCACCGAGTCATGGCCCCTCCCCTAAAAGGATGAGCGATGGGGTGGTAGAATCCTGTGGTGACTGAATGGTATCACTTCTGACTGCAAGTGCCAGTGTCTTTTCTCACTATAGAACAGTGTTAACCTTAACAAAAGCTGATTTGTAGACCAACTATACATGTGTGGCAGCCCACGCCGGTCTGCATTTATTATCATGGTCCTGGCTGTCTGATGTACATGTTGTTTCTGTCATGAGTGGGCATAACTATATGAAGGGCAACAATTTATGCAGGGTTCTATTTATGTCTAATATTTATATACTGCTTTTTGTTATCCAGTCAAAACGGTTATTAGGCGGGACCACAGGGCCTTTCCCCCTTGCAGAAAAAGCACACGCTGAGGAGTAGATTTGAGGGTTCGTTTTCCTCAGAACTCCAAATGGACTCAGCTCCCTATTGCTTCAGTTCATAGGAGATACAAGCAGCATTTTTGAATTATGGGTACACTGGGAAACATGGAAGATATGCATGCTACAACTTAGAAGTTACTTGGAACAAAGTGTGTGTGTGTGTGTGTGTGTGTGTGTGTGTGTGTGTGTGCGCGCGCGCGCACCTGCATATGTATGTGTGTAGACATATGCCCAGAGTCGTGGGGGTGGATGGGAGAAACAGAACATCAAAAGGAAATTTACCCTAGGCTTCTAATCTTCTCAATAACCTATGGCACTTCACAATATAGTAAAGAATATCCATAACAGCTCCTATTCCTAGGAGATATTTTAATTACAACATTCTTTGGGTTGCTGATGGTTTATTTTGACAAGGCATAGAACACTAGTGTGAGAAGTTTCATAGATAAATGTTTCATAAATCAAACAAACAGGAAAAAGTTTTATGATGGCAATTACAGTGTTGCTCTGTCACAAGCTAAAGAATATGCTCATAGACACAGAAATTGCCTTCAGTGATTATTGCTACCTTCAGAATTAGTCTGGGGTGACTTGTAAGATTCCTGTGTGTGGTCAGGCCACAAAGCTTGCGTGCTACGATCCCCTGATTGGGGGATCTGCAAGCAGATTCACCCAAAGAGGGAATAGGCAAGTGCCTGGCACCCACCATGGCCCAAGATGAGCTGCCATGTTGAAAGAACAGCTGGCCCAGTGACTCACTTGGGCATGGAAGTGATGGGCCAGTGGGGTTGTTCCCATGACAACCGACAAAGACACTAGGAACTGGCAAGGCCAGGAAAATGTCAGCCTGGTTGCCTGGCAACCTGAGGAAGAAGATTCCAGGCTGACCTCACTTCCAGAGGAAAGAGGGGGCAGGGTTGCAGCACCCACATGGGCCTATTTAAGCCCTCACAGAGGTGGGTTGAGAAGCACTCTACTGCCAGTTTGTGAGCCACAGTACAAAGGGAGTGAGCAGCACAACAGAAGGAAAAGAACATGGTGCCATAATGCCCTCCCCTTTTGAACTGAGGCCTGGGGTTTGAGCAGGGTTTGTTCATGTGGGAATCCTGGACTGGGTGGTGACCAGGATACCCAACAGCATTTCTTTAAGATCAGGTGTGCAAATTTAGTACTTCATTTACACCCTGCCTTTCTCCCCAATGGGAAACAAAAGTGGCTTTCATCATTCTCACCTCTTCCATTGTGTCCTCATAGCAGCCCTGTGAGATAGCTTAGGCTGAGAGATTGTGTGACTGGCCCACGGTCACCCAACAAGCTTCAATGGCACAAGTGGGGATTCAAATCTGGGTCTCCCAGATCCTAGACCAACACTCTAACCACTACACAACCCTGGTTTTCAGTATCCATAACAGTCAGGAGGACATTGCTGATTTAGATCTACACACACCATCAAACGCTTCACCTCTATTCAGGAAGAATTACTATGAATAGACTTCTTTTGCCTTCAATGACATCATTACATGGTTCCTGATTGGCTGAGGCACATCATGTGAGCAATCCAGGATATGAGAGTTGTCCACCTTTAGTGACATCACTAAAATCTGATTGGCTACACAGCACCCTGATGTCATCATCTTCACTACATCATCTCTGGTTGCATGAAACATCTTTGGGAAGAAGAAATAAGCCTGACCAAGAAAAAGTGATGGTTAAGTAGCACCAGGTAATAGATATAAATGACAGCAAGAACTATTTAAAAAGTGAACGTTTGTACCTAAAATGGAAATATTTCCATTCACAGGAAACACTGCTTTTGTGCAAAGAATTTAAAGTGGATGAATGTAAAGAATTTAAAGTGGATGAACATAATTTTAAGGCTTTTAATAGAACATACACACATTCTGTGCTGCTAGCTAACTATAAATTTCTTTTGTGTTAGACAAAAATTATGATCTCAATATAGGCTAAAGTTCATCTTGCGTTATCCTCCTAAGGGAGCATATGGTTTTTTATTTGCTCAAATGGAAACACAGGTGTTCTTACAGTCCAGTCCTATGTAGAGTTACTCAATTCTAAGCCCTCTGGAATCTTTGGACTGGAGTAACTTTGCACAGGATCGCACTGCCAGACATAGGCATGCGCACTGGGCTCTATGCATGCCCAAGACTTCATTCTCCCACAGTCCTCATCAACTGCTCACCATTGTGGTTATGATTTAAAAACAGGCTAACCTTGCCTTCTGTTCAATTGGTCCCTTGGAGTACCCACAGCTGACGTTTCTGCCAATAATGCCTTAAAACATGGAATGACATTGAATTACCAGTTTCAGTTTGTCACAATCATAAATGCAGAGGAACTGTTGGTAAGAAATGATGAGGGCATATTCATTGTAATCAGAAAATGGGCTTCTGAGGTGGGGAACATATAGACGTCCATACCATCCCCATGCTGTGCTACAGGGCTGGGATATTCTTGTGTAAAGCCAGCCAACCATATGTCTTCAGTATATTTAACGTCCATAAATCCAAGATGAGCACAGCTGTGAAAGTGATCAGTGGGCCTGAGCTGGCTGCTTTGCGAGAAGATATTTTAATGGCTTTAAGGTGAGTGCAGCTTTCGAGATATAAATATTTTCATGTTATCTTAACACTGCGAAACCGCTTCCCGGAATGATTTCGGTGTGATTCCACTCAGGCTAAGTGCGAGTTTTAATTTCTGCTAATTAGCCCAAAGCAGGGGCAGTGTGAAATGCAAGTGACACCTTAATTTGGTATTGTGTTAGTTTATGTTTGTGCTCTTTACTCACAGTGAATGGATTCCTGGCATCTGCTGGCAGTGTGGAGACTTGGGAGGGCCAAACTACGCATTCTGTCGATCTCCCCATAAGTTTCTTGGGACTTGATGTTTGAACGAAAAACAACCATGTGAGGCTGCAATCACAAGCAGAGGAAGGTGAGGCCAGCAGAGGGTACCTAACCCTCAATTGGTTGATAGTACATTCACATTGAGCAGGACCCATATATTCCAACTGCTCCTGTTTAACAAAGGTTAGTCTTATGTTTAAATCTGCAGGGATCCTTAATATATATACTTTGATTTATTTACTTACTTTATTTATGGCCCACCATTCTTGCTGAGACTGATAGGAGATTACAGAGTATAAAATAATACAACAGACACCATAAGACAATGAACAATGAACGTGGACTAGGACTGCAGAATTAGGAAACCATGTAAACAACTAACTGACTATGGCAAGATACACTACAAACAGTGCAGAAAGTGCAGTTACAAAGATAGATGACAATGCAGTAGAAGCAGCCAGCTGGGTGACCTTGGATCAGTCACAGTTATCTCAAAACTCTCAGGCCCACCTACTTCACAGGGTGTCTGTTGTGGGGAGAAGAAGGGAAGGTGATGGTAAGCCACTCTGAGACTCCTTCAGGTAGTAAAGGGCAAGGGTATAAAACCTCCTCCTCCTCCTCTTCTTCTTCTATAATTGCAGTAGACTACAATCTGAACTGTTCCATTCTTTTATTATTTATTCAACTTCTATCCTGCCCATTTTTCCACAAACAGGACTCTACTACAGTTAATTCCTTTATAAATACGTCTTCCTGAACATTTCTGTTTTGCACATTCTGTGATGTAATTGAAGTATGTGAGCCTTTCTGGACTTCTCCAGCAGGCTGTTCCACAAGGTGAGAGTCAACACAGAGAATGTGCATCAACTGGCAGTGGCTGATCTAACCTATTATAGCACTGTGTTGCCTTCAAAAGGCTTTGCTCGGAAGAGTGAAACTCTTATAATGGTGCATAGCAGGGAGGAAGCACACGTATGTGGGTCCAAGGCTATTAAAGGCTTTGTGGATGGTAACCAGTACCTTGAATTTAACCTGGTAAATAACCAGTAACCAGTGGAGTGACTGCAGAATGGGTGTGACATGCATGCTTTGCCTATTACCCAATAACTGGGTGAAAGCATTCTTTAACAAGTGGCGAGTCCAAGTTGACTTTAAGGCCACACCCAAGTTGACTTTAAGGCCACACCCATGTAGAAGGCCATACCCAAGAGTCTAGCCCAAAGGTAACTGTAGCATGGATCTGTATGGCGAGGTCAGCCAAGTTGGGTAGGGAACCATCTTCCAGGCTATGTAATGCTGGATCCAGTATAACCCTACGCTCTTAATTGAGTCCATGAGTGTCAGCTAGACCCCATCAAAAGTGTGAAGCATAATATCCTTCAAGACTTCAGTCTTCCCAACATCATTACTTCTGTCTTGTCCAGCTTTGTTTTCAAGTTTTCCACAGACATTTAACCACAGCAGTAAGGCATTGGTTCAGGACCTCTAAAACATAATTGGAAATTTGGATGAAGAAATAGAGGACTGGGTATCATCAGCATATTGATGGCAGCCTACTACAAAACCATGAATGATTTCTCTTAAGGCCTTGACATCAAGATTGAATAGCTTGGATCTATTTAAACCAATCCAAAGCCCATGGTCCACAGTATTAAAGGTCATTTCAAAACAACAACAACAACAGTAAGAGCAACAATGAGGCACAGCCAGTGCCTACATTCAAACAGGGATCATCAAGCCACCAGTGCTGTCCATCTCATAGCCAGCCTGAAATTAGAGTGAAAGGGGGCTAGAGCACATGAATCGTCCAGGAAGACCTGGAGTTGTTCTGCAGATGCTGTCTCTATCATTTTGCTTAGGAAGAGAGAATTAGAGACCAGTGATAATTGGCTGCCTCATTCTTCTCTATTGGATAGACAACTGCCTGTTTTAGTGACCGAGAAAAGGTGGCTAATTCCTAATTGGAGTGTTTAAATTATGACTTTTTATGGGGTTTATAATTGTTGTTTTTTATTTATACTGTTTTGTTTATGTTGTAAGCATCCTCATGTTCCACGAGGGAGAAAGACAACTAATACATTTTTAAAATAAATCAGTCAATCTCTGTGGGCAGACTATGTTAACCAACTCCTCCATTTTGCATAGTGGCAACGACATGTCCACCCAAGCCTTGAGAAAGTAGTGGTTGGCCCATGGCACAGGTTGAACCTACAGCCCCCATGACAATAATAATGACAATTCAGGCGTACATGCATGTCTCCGTTTTCATATGTGAAATGTTGAAGGATCAGGGGATTGGTTAGTATCAAATGACTTATGGTAGCTACACAGATTTTTTTTATCTGCTTTTATAATTTGAACAAGAGACCTCCATACTATATGACAAATGGGCCTTGTCTATCTCATGGGCACAGTGGCAGACCTTTCTTATACCCCTTTCTCCTAGCATCCTCTTCTGAAAAGCTGATGCTGGGGATCCAAGGGAGCCTTATAAACAAAACACCGTGGGGCATTGGAGGGGGGGCTACAGTGAGCAAAATCACCTTTTCTGCCTTTCATATGAATGGAAAGCTGGCTCTGCCACAGTTCCTCCACCACTGAAAGGTGGTGATTTTACCTGATTTACCCCTCACTGCAGCCCTTCATGCCACTTGGCAGTTGATCCATGAAACTCTTCCAACACTGAAAATTATTGGGGGAGGGGGGGCAGGAGGGTCACTGGAAGCTGCTGGGGTGGGGTGGAAGTGGAACAGAGCTGATCCTACAAGCACCATTTGTGGGTCCTAGGATCCAAGCCAATACAGCCAGTTACAATGGTTAAAAACTTCCTACCAAACAACAAACACCACAACAGCACTTCAAGTAGCATAAAGATAACAACAAACATAATATATACTCACAGCATTCAAACAACCTCAATATTAACCTATATAGCAAGTGATGGCGGCAGTCTACATATTTAAAAAGCCAATGAGATTCATAATAGATGTTGAAAAGGCTAAAGGAAGGAGGAGGACCAATTTTTAAGACAAAAATCAATTAACAGAAGGTCCAAGTACATAAAAAACTATCTTCTCCGGTGACAAAAACCTAGCCAGACACAGCCTCAGATGGATCACTGTGGGGAGGGAAAGCCACAGATTATGAGCCATGACAGAAAAGGCTCTCTGCCTTGTGGTCACCTGCTGTGACACTGTGTTCCATAATTCCCTCAAAGTAGTGCACAGTTTCCACATTCTTTTCAGGATCCTGTTGGGATCAAGAGCAGCCACACACACTGCTAGTTAGATTTACAAATTGCTTTATTAAACACTAGAACACATTAGCATAGCAACCTGTTATGTTACCTCCTCCACAGGCATCAGGGGTACCAGCTCAAAACAGCAAGGTGGCCAGCTGTTTACTTCAGTTGTGGAATGCATGCTGGGTCTTCTCAAGGGTAGCCAGGAGGAAGCAGACACCCACAGGCATGCCTGCCTTTGCTCTTGCTGTGTCACTGGCTGTGTCCACCTGACCACATCTGACCAAAGCAAACCATTTTTGTTTGTGTACGTGAAGAAAAGGGCTTAAAGCAAGACTTAGCAATTCCTAACTGCTCCAGTTCTATCTTTTCACTATCTTTATTTCAAGCAACAGTTTCTGCTCTGAGGATGACATTGCCTAAGCTGTTCCCCAATTTTCCAGATATTCACACAGAGAGACCCCCCAGAATGAACTTCTGAACTCTGGCCAGTTTAGCCACAAATTGCTTAACTTATCTCTTTCTCCCACATGGTCTACACACTGGGTTTTCTAGTAACTGGCTCTATTTAGTTTAACTACACCTTAGCAAATCTTCTTCTCAGACTATAGGCTCAAAATGTTCTTTTTCTCAGCAGTAACCATGGAGCTTTAGTTCCGAAACCAAGACATGACTTGATTCTGGGGTGGGGGTAATTGGACCCAGGGTTTCTGGGTAATACTACTTTAATTCCAAATGTAGGGCACATCAAGCTGGGACCCCAAAGAAGATCCTCATATTTCTACTGAAAGGCACCCACTTGAACCATCAAAGTTCGAGTTGAGTCAACAAGCATGCAAAATTCTTCCATATCTCCAATTCCATGCACCCAATATTCAGTGGGGTTTATCCAACCAGCAGTTTCTGCAACAGAACAGCATTTCCCATTTGTGGAAGAAGAGGTAGCGATTTCCACTAATTACCCCCCACACTTTGCCCCTTGTGTTTGCTAACCACCCAGTAACAATATTTGGCAGGGCTTAGCAGGCTACATCTGAAGGGGGAACTTGGAAAATCCTGTTCTGCAAAGTCTGTGAATGGTGGAATACACCACACTAAAACTATGTATTGAAGAAATAAGTGAAATAGAAATCTGAAATCTCAGCATATTCTTACTTAATCACGTGCAACAAGAATAATTTTTTTTTTTTGTCAAATGAACCACTAGATTTGAGTCAGTAGCACCTTAGAGCACCTTAGACCAACAAGATTTTGGGGAGTTAAAGTTCCTTTTGTCAGATACAAGTCAGAATGTAGGTCTCTGAGTCATTATGTTCCAGTCAGAAAATGGAAGGGGGGCTGCAAAGAATGAACTGAGGATACAGAGGTACAGTGAGTATTGTAATGATCAACTTAATTAGAGTGGGGGGGGATAATGCTTGGGGACAGAAAATTAACATCTGAGGTAAGAGCACTGGGGATCTTTTGGGCTGAACTTGTGAATAAACTCAAGTTCAGCAATCTCGTGTTATAATCGCCCCCTGAAGCTTCCCTGTTTGATGACTGCCACTCTTGGGTCAGCAGTGGAATGACCTGGATGGTTAAAATGCTCTCCACTGTTGTTTGAGTGTTATGGTTTTTATTGTCAGATTTATGTCCATTAATTCTTTTGCATAAGTACTGACCTGTTTGTCCAGTGTGGAGAGTGGAAGGGCATTGCTGACATTTGATGGCTGATATAATGCTAAAAGATGAACAAATGAATGAAACTAAGATGGTATGGCTGGTACTGTTAGGTCTGGTGACTGTGTTGTCAGAGTGAATATGGCGACATAACTGACATCTTGGTTTGCTGCAGACCCTGGTCCCAGAGTCTGTGTTGATGTTAGAAAGGGCATTGTTGTGGGTGTGAAGCTGTTCGAGGTTAAGAGGATGCCTGTGGGCAGGAAAAGATTTGCCTTCTGATGCCTGTGAGAGAAGAGTATCATTGTCCAACATAGGTTGCAGGTTATTAATGATGTGTTTAACCTGTTTGAGCTGAGAGCTGGATGTGACCACCAGTGTTGTTCTGTTGTTGTTTCATTTGGGCCTACCTTGTAGCAGGTTCAAAGTTCCGCCTGGCAACCCCACAAGGTGGTGGTGGTAGAGGAGGAGGAGGAGAAGGAGAAGAAGAACAGAGAGAAAGAAGGGGGGAGGGAGCTGTACTTCTTAGGCAGATTAGGGTTTTTTTCCTGTTGGCTCTGTTCCTTGGCCCTTTGGCTTTGTCCATGGGCTCGATCCCTGGTTACATGGGTTCTGCGTATTGACCCCAATGATCCCACCCTTGGCCAGGTGAGCCCTGACCTAGTATGCTAGGGGCCTACACCTTTGTGCCTCCCAAGAGTTAGTTCTCTCAAGTGGGCTTCTAGCCAAACAGGACAAAAATGGAACTACCTTTTGTTTATTTTATTATTTTCAATTTCTAGGCTGCTCTCCCTGCTATTGCTTTGACTATGTTAATGTTTCCGATACAGGGACTTCTTCATCTGATTACAGTCCCTGTTCAAATTCTGTTCAGAAAATAGAAAAAAAGACCCACACAGAAACTCGCTTTTAGGCTACTCCATGGTTGCCCCGGCAACATAAAGGGGTAACAACCACACTCTAACTTGGAAAGCATTTTATTCAAATAAAGGTTGTGTGTACCTGGGGGGGGGGGACTTTTACAACTTTGGGGAGAGAGACCTTTCTAGGTCTGGCCACTGTGTTAACTGTCCCTTTCTCAGGGCAAAACAGGCAGGGCTGTGTGGGAGGTACTGCTGAGTTTATAATGGTTGCTGTGTTTTCAGTAATTTTAGAATGTGAAAAGAACCCCGTAAAGCCAGATCCTTTTCTCTGTGTGGAGAAGTCGAGCTCTTACTGCATTGTTTTCAAAGAGGCAGCGCAGTGGGTGTCCCTCTAGGACCGCACAGCGTTAAGCTATGGTGAAACATAGTACAGATTCATGAACAGGAGAAAAGGAAACCTTGCTGGATGAGGTTGACTGGGCTATCCTGCCCCCCCCCCCCCCCCGCATTCCAAAAAAGCATAGGAAAGAGTGTGGCCTGCCTTGGCCAACTATATGCTTTGTGGCAGCCTCGCAACAGCTGTGCAGCACCGAGAGTCAGCAAGAGACTGGTGGCTTTCAGTTTTCCTACAAAGGGCCAAGGAAGGGCTGGGCCTGAAAAGGACACCTTGGAAATGAGGCACAGACCTGTAATTTGTTTGTACAGTTTAAGTAATTAATGAGATAAGACACTGGGAAATTTGTGGCTGGACCTTCCCAGTGTTTTAAAAGTCAAATATCAGCTGCAGAGGGCAAGGGAAAATCAAAATCAAAAACACTATGGGGGGGGGGGGGGGAACCACCCACTTCCGGCCCTCAGGCTTCTGCTGCTGCTTTGTGTAACAGAGGGAGCAAAATTGGGGGGGGGGGGGGAGGTTGCTGGCACTGCACAACACTGCAGCATGACTGCTGGGTATGTCAGACAGCACACTGGAATTTCCCCAAATATTTATGGCATGTAGGGCTGCTAGGCCAAGCCTGCCACTTGGAGGGGCAGCAGACAACAGGAGGTAGGAGTGGGGGATGCCCCACTCCAGTCAGGGTCTTGGCAGCCCTAATGGCAACACTTCTGGTCTCCCCCCGCCCCCAGCTTTCAGGAGTTGCCAGCTCTACACAGGGCTCTCATTGGCCACTTCCACACTGTCATTTTTGTCATTCACTTGCCCCTATTGCTTCAGGATTCTCCTCCCCCCCCCAAAAAAAATGTGTTTTGCTCTCTCTAGTAGTCCCAGAAGGAGCAAAACCCTTGTGGAAAAGGGGGGGGGGACACCCAAAGTAACAGGGACAAAAGGTGGGAAAAGCTTCACTCTTTGGAAGGCAACTATGGAAGGTGGGGAGAGCTTCACCCCTTGATTCCCCTCCTACTTTTGCAATCAAAACTGAATTTTGCCCCCTCCCTCTGTCTGTTATTAGACCAAGGGCTGGGGACAGCCATCTTCTTTTTGCTTATCTTCTGCTTCAGTTCTAGAACTCTGCTTTCAACTGGTGAAGCAAGGGATTGGAAGGTTGTTCTCATACTCTGGCTTTCTTTCTTCCCTCTCTTTCTCCCTTCCCTTCCAAGCTGCAACCCAGTCTGAATCACAGCCCCACACGGCTATTATTTGATTTTTTAAAATGCTGAGAACATTTCCAATTGCCTCGTGCCCCCTCTTTGCTGCAACTGCCAATGAAGTGCAGAAACAATGAGGTGGGTTACTCCACATTTTCTCCACCCAGTCCTCACAATGTACCCGCTCTCCACTACAATGGGGGACTTTGATGAGCTTATTTTTTCAAAAAAAATCATACCAATATACCAATTGCCATTTAAAGAGCCAGTTTGGTGTTGAGAGCCAGTTTGGTGTAGTGGTTAAGTGTGCGGACTCTGATCCAGGAGAACCGGGTTTGAGTCCCCACTCCTCCACATGCAGCTGCTGGATGACCTTGGGCAAGCCATAGTTTTGTCAGAGCTGTTCTTTCAAGAGCAGTTCTCTCAGAGCTCTCTCAGCCCCACCTATCTCACAGGGTGTCTGTTGCAGGGAGGAAAAAGGAAAGGAGTTTGTCCGCCGCTCTGAGACTCCGAGTGAAGGTGAAACATAAAAACAGTGGCTCATAGGACCTCCCTGCAGTGGCCCCTTGTGAAATGCAATATGTGGTAGACATAAAGTACAGATCAACTAGTGCAAACTGAACCTGCAATTGACACTGTGTTGCACTCTTGCTGAAATGGAGGTACATAAGTGCCACACGATTGCACTAACAAGAAGAGTGCAAAAACTGAGAGGAGACAAGGACAAAGAAGAAGGGCAACATAAAGTTGCCTCCACAGACAACACCTGTGGATACCTGCAAGCATTCAGAAAGTGGCATTATGGGACAAGTGTGATTGATCAATAGGCATGTATGTGTAAACCAGCCATTAACTCAACCGATTCCTACACTTTGTCTCTCTTTTGCTCATTTATTACAGTTTTCTCCTCAGTTTCTGAAAGGTCTTGAAGACACCTCAGCTCCTAATATTACAGTAAACTCTCCTCCCTTCCTTTTGAGTCCTTATTTTTCTTTCTTTAAAAAATATTCATGCCTAAATAGCGGGGAGGAGAGGGTAATACGAAAACGTAGAAGCCACAAAAATGATTTTCCTAGGCAATTTTCCTGGGAATAAAAAGAAGAAGAAAGTATTACCCTATTTGATGTTTCAAATAGGATTTTGTAAGGACCTGGGCATTTTCTGGTCCATTCCGCTCCAGTAAATACAGCCTAGAGTTTGCAGGCTGAGTCTGAAACTTTTGCCATGCCTTCCATATGATGCAGAAATTGTGCTCCTGGTTTAGCTATTTGCTTACTTACTTAGTACTGCCACTTCTATACAGCAAAGCCTGCCATTTTTATAATGAAAAATGGAATCCCTGGAAATGGATTTGAAATTCTCCATGCTGTTCAGGTCAACAAACATACAGCCATGCATTTCTGCCAGCTAAAAGTCAGCAAACTCTGAACCTTTAAAGAATCAAGAATGTTCTGGGCAAAAAAAATAGCAAAATACAATGTGGGAAAGGGCTAAATTGCATAATGTGTGGCTGAGGAATGGATATCTGCAAGGAATGTCTAGAAAGAAAACTGCATTTTCCATGACTGTCATAGATTTAATGATAAATTTCATGGATTCCAAGAAATCCAACCATTTCTAGAAGTCCAATGAAATTTACCTTTTCACCTGAATCCACATGAAATCAATTTTATTCCCCAGGGAGTCTCCATAAAATTGCCACATTTCCTTAGCAGACTATGAAATTATGGAGAATATTGCAGGCTTTTATGGTGCATCTTAAAATGAGAGGCTGGGCTACTGGATTTGTGTTGGTGACACACATTCAGTGTCCCCCTGGCAACAATATTGATCTATGGAGTAACATAAACTAAAACATCCAGAATATTTAAAAGCATATAACTGGTCTTGAATTAACAATATAAAATGTGCATTACATTATGAATATTCCAAAGGCAAAGCTTGAAACTGTACTAAGCATGGAGCTGCCATATTGGAAGCCCTCTGCCCACACAACTTGCCCATGTTGTGGCATCATGACTCTGGGCATTTCCCCATCCCTGCCAACAGCAGACAATGGTGACAGGTGAGAGTTCACTTTCTTTTAAGGAGCCACATGCTTGTAGCCCTGCTTGCTCAAGGGTTGAGGTATCAAGTATTTCTTTGTACCATTCACCAGTAGGGCTGCCAGCCACCAGGTGGGGCCTGGGGATCTCCCGCTTTTACAACTGATCCCCAGCTGACAGAGATCAGCTCCCCTAGAGAAAATGGCTGCTTTGAAGGGTGGATTCTATGGCACTGTACCATGCTGAGGCCCCTCCCCTCCCCAAACCCCGCCTTCTCCTGGATCCACCTCAAAGTCCCCAGGTATTTTCCAACCTGGACTTGGCAACCCTATTCACCAGCCAATAGGGGATTCCCCTTCCAGGCTTCCATGTGCATATGGCCCCCAGAAAAACTGGTGTGAGCTTGAGTTATAGTCCCCCCCCCCAAAAAAAAGGAAACACAGGTTGCGATCACACACACAATTAATCTCAACATAGGAGTGAATGCCGAGCAGATTAAAGGAGCGTGATCAGATAACAACATCTGGAAAGCATCCCGCAGCCATTGGCAACCCATTTTGCTCTGCCGCACAAATGGATTTAAAAGACACCTTGGAAAGTCTGGTAGCAAATGGGTTGCTACGGGCCACAGATGGACTTTTCCATGTCTGATCACTCCAGCGCACTCTCGTAGCATCGGAATGGTCTGATCAGGCCATCCCAACTTCGTGCCATTGTTTTTTGCCCTTCTCAGTGTGCGCATCATCACACACTCCATAGGGAGCCCTCAGGGCTGAGGTGCAAATCATCGAGCCCTCGTTTAAGGGCATGGGGACAAATGGCAAAAAAAATCCCCAACTCACCCATGGTTGTGTCTGATCATGCAGTGGCAGGCTGTGCCCGCAGCTTCAAAAGACTGTGTGATCACACAACTGTGGGTCAACTTCCACCAGAGGAAATAGCCTCTCTCTCTCCCCCCCCCCCGCCACTTTATCTCACACATGTGACCACAACCACAGAGCTAGGATATGATTTAAAAGCTGCAATTGCTATTTTTGATTTTGTTAATCTGGGTCTAATTATGCAATTATCCACAAATATTAAATAGGAGTTTTGCATATCTAAATAATTAATTTTAACAATTGATGGCTGCTTTGATTAGTATTTTCACAGTGCAGCATGGCATACATTTGTCATCTCTCCTGTGATTAGTTATAATTTGGAATTAGTTTTATACAAAATGTTTTTTATTGCTTCCTTGGTGAGGGAGGAAAAAAGAAGTATGTTTATCCAGTCTGCAGAAAAACTCTTTCTTGTTGTTGTAAATATACCTTTGCATATTATGACATTTATTGTCATTTATGTCACTTCTGCTCTGACTCTGTGCATTTGAACATGAGTCAAGGACACTCCTCATTCTACAAAAGTACCCTTTGTTGCAAAGCATCTTTGATTTTTAGATCAAAAGCTAACTAAACAAATAAAATACTAGGGCACATTCAATAATGCATTTAATTTTATTGCTCCCCAAACAAAATGAGGTACAGTTCAATCACTGTAAAAAGGTCAGGACGTCGTATAAATGCCATATTCAGTAATGCCCACTCAGCCTTTCCATCCCAGATAACTATCAATATCATAACATAAGCTGCAGTCTGTTAAACAAAACTATAATTAATGATGCCATCTTTGACCTACCAGTGGCACAAAGTTGTCTACTGGAGAGTCACACAAAGTAATTTTAAAAAGAGGGGAACATCTGGCAGACTGCAAAGTTTACAGTATATCCAAATGTTGGAAATGGGAACAGTGCCCATTAAAGAGAGATCAACTTTCTGGAGATGTACAACACCATTTGTAATCAACTATTTACACATGCACAACCTGAGCAGAAGCAAGCTGGCATGTTACACTTCAGCTGTTGGTGGAGCAGTGTGGGGATTTTGAGATGGAGGAACAGCAGCAACAAGCTGAGACATTCCTGAGACACTCAAAACTATTTAAAAAAAAATAGCTGGAAGATCCAGGGCAAACTTCATGCAATTAAATAACAAAACATGCATCTTATTCTAGCATCTCTTTGTGAACTAGCCTCCCCCGTTTTTCCAAAATGGAAAGAGTGATCGGATACTACTGAAGTCGCATGCTTCTTGCTGAATTGCAGTGCTGCAAAGCTGCCATAAAACACACTGCTGAAGAATGCAGCAAGACATAAAAGAAAAATGCAGAATGCAATGATACCACCGCATTCATTTTTTTTACTACACGTTACCAGGAGAAGGCAAGGAGGAGATATGTGGTTGCTCCTGCAATTTAATTTTGCCCTTAACACATCTCCAGCAGCAGGCATGGCAGACTGAGCGGGCCCTTCTATCATAATAAAAACTGCTTAATCCTAACCCTAAAAATGTTTAACTAAATGTGCGAGGCATTCTCATAACTAATATGTTTATCTCCTCTTAGCAACAGATCACACCATGCAGCAATTAATGACTATACAGACAGGTCAGCTTTCAAGTCTTGTTCCTGGTATGCAGTGGGCTACTGCCATTTATTTAGTGCTCTGTTTTTCCAAAGGTCAAGTTCTGGCTCCGAGTTCATGGTGAAAAATCTGTACAAACTTTGGGGAAAGTAAGTGTGCCTTCTTAGTGGTAATTTTTGCTGCCTGTTAGTACATCGTAATCTGTAAAGCTCTAAGAAAAGGTCAGTTGTTCTGTGTCCATTCACGATCGTACCAGATAGAGGCATGTTATCATAAAAGCTATTGTCAGATTTTATATCTAATGTATATAATCAGTTTTTCTGCTTTCACCCTTTTAACCTTTTAGTTTTAATTGGAATCTGCCTTTAAGCCACTGGAAACTGAAATGTATGTCTTCCTCCATGCTTGA
Organism: Lepidodactylus listeri; assembly: GCA_029233225.1. Taxonomy (NCBI): domain Eukaryota; kingdom Metazoa; phylum Chordata; class Lepidosauria; order Squamata; family Gekkonidae; genus Lepidodactylus; species Lepidodactylus listeri. Next base: position 30,393,047 of record JARCFY010000009.1, read on the forward strand.
GAGATTACCTGGGGGTTCCTTTAAGAACCTTTCGTCTATTTAGAGAATCATAGAGTTGGAATAGGGTTGCCAGCCACCAGGTGAGGCCTGGGGATCTTCCACTTTTACAAGTGATCTCCAGCTGACAGATATCAGTTCCCCTGGAGAAAATGGCTGCTTTGAAGGGTGGATTCCATAGTATTGGCACTGTACCATGCTGAGGCCCCTCCCCCCCCAAACCCCACCCTCTCCTGGATCCACCCCCAAAGTCTCCAGGTATTTTCCAACCTAGACCTGGCAACCCTAAGTTGGAAGGACCATACAGGCCATCTAGGCCAACCCCCTGCTCAGTGCAGGATCAACCTGAAACACCTCTTCCCTGATAATTGCTCATCCAGCCATTGCTTGAAGACTGCGAGAGAGGGAGAGCTCTCCACCTTTCTCTGCTGCACTAGTCTTACTGTAAAAAAAAAAAAGAGTCCCTAATATCCAGCCAGGCATTTTCATAACTAATATATTATTCTGCCCATAATATACTGCATCCTATCCTCTGGTGGGCAACAGGAACAGCTCCCTGCCCGCCTCTAAGTGACAGCCTTTCAGTGAAGGCTTTCAAATACTTAAAGAGAGCAATCATGGTCCCCCTCAACCTCTCTAGGTTAAACATTCCCAAGTCCCTCAGCCTTTCCTCATAGGGCTTGATCTCCAGGCCCCTGAACACTTTTGTCACTGTCTTCTGCATGCACTCCACACTGTCCACATCCTTCTTGAAATGAGGCCTCCAGAACTGCACACAGTACTCCAGGTGAGGCCTGACCAAAGTGGTGTACAGCAGGACTATGACATCTTGTGATTTGGATGTTATGCCTCTGTTGATACACTGCAAGAACACATTAGCCTTTTCTGCTGCTATATCACACTGACTGCTCATATTTAGCTTACAGTCCACCCATACCCCAAGATCTTGTTCACACACACTGCTACCTGGAAGGGTGTCCGCCATCCAGTATGCATGCTTCTCATTTTTGTTACCCAGATGTAGAACTCTGCACTTAGCCCTGTTGAATTGCATCTTATTCGCATTTCCAGTGTGTTCATCTGCCAGTTTTTCCAATGTGTTCAGATCTTGTTGAATTCTTTCTCTATCTTCTGATGTTTTTGCTTCTCCTTTCAATTTGGTATCATCTGCAAATTTAATGAGTAGTCCCTCCACCACCATCATCCAGATAATTTATAAAAACATTAAAAACATTTATAAAAACATTAAAAAGATAATTTATAAAAACATTAAAAAGCACAGAACTGAGCCCTGTGGCACCACACTGGGTACCTCCCTCCAATCAGATGAAATGCCACTGACAACTACTCTTTGGGTGTGAGGCTCCACCTAACTATTCTAGAGTCCAGTCTGCAATCCTCCAGTTTACCCATCAGAACATCATGGGGAACCCTGTCAAAAGCTTCACTGAAATCCAGGTAAACAACCTAATAAACAGTCCAGTAAACTCGTCCCTCAATCAAAAAAAGGCAGCAACGTAGGTCTGGCAGGACCTGTTGGGGATCAATCTGTGCTGATCCTCCTTTGGACAGAGGTTCGACTGTCTGGCCTGTAGTTTCCTGGGTCATCTTTCCTCCTTTTATCCCATTTGAAGAATGGGATAACATTCACCCTCCTCCGGTCTTGTGGCACATCTCCCATCCTCCAAGAAGTCTTGAAGAAGATGGACAAAGCTGTGCTAGCTCTATAGAAAGTTCTTTGAGCTCTCTCGGGTGCTCACCATCTGGCCTGGGGGATTTGTACTCATGATCCAGTACAGCCAGGTGCCTCTCAACAACCTCTGTGTCCATGTCAACCAGTAGCCCGGATGCCATGTCTTAATAAGAACATAAGAGAAGCCAATGTTGGATCAGGCCAGTGGCCCATCCAGTCCAACACTCTGTCACACAGTGGCCAAAAACACCAGGAGGTCCACCAGTGGGGCCAGGACACCAGAAGCCCTCCCACTGTTGCCCCCCCCCCACGCACCAAGAATACAGAGCATCACTTGCCCCAGATTGAGAGATCCTATCTATACTTTGTGGCTAATAGCCACTGATGTCTTGCCTACTACATCTCTAAATAAGCCTGTCCTCTTCTTCAGGGGAAAAACTGAGGCACAACAGGCATTGACACTTTCTGCTTTCTCTCTGTCCTCTGTCAGCGTTTCTCCATTTTCACTCAACAGTGGGCCTATCACCTCTTTTGCATTGTGTTTGCTCCTCAGATATCTAAACAAGCTTTTCTTGTTGTAGCCCACCTCTCTGGCCAACCTCGGCTCACTCTGAGCTTTGGCCTCTCTGATGGCTGACCGATAGTGCCTCACAACCCTCAAATACACTTTAGATGTATGTCCTTCTCTGCATTTCTTGAACATTTCCTTTTCCTTTCTTCGTTCAGCATAGAGTTCTCTGTTCACCCACACTGGCTTCTTGGATCCCCTACCATGTTTCTGTCTTGTTGGAATAGTGAGGGCTTGAGCTTGAAAGAGCTCTTGTTTTAGGAAACTTGCTTCTTTTCTTCCAAAGATTCTTGCCCTTGGAATGACTCTTTATCATGCCTCTGAGTTTCTGAACAACCCTCTGCTCTTGGATGTACTGATATTGGCGGGATGTGTAATGGTGCTCTGTGATAACATTTGATCACGATCACTTAATGGTTGCAAAAGTACACAGTACTGCAAAAGTACACAGTAAATTCCATTGCACCAGGCAAAGGTGTTTTCTTTTGCATTCCCCAAACTGCATTGTTGAATTAGTCAATGAAAGTGGAACCCATAATTAGTAAATGGCTCCAATAGAGAACTTCACGATCTTTCAGTAGGACACCAAAGTGGGACATTAGAGCAATCGCTTCAGGCCACTGGTGGCACAGTTTGAGCAGTACCTGGCCCACCAAACTGAAGATTGGGGAAGATTGAAGTGGAGGGAGCTGCTGGGATATGGCACTGCAGATTTAAAAGGGTGTGTGGCCCAGTGTGCCCAACTGCTGTCTATAGCCCCAGACAAGACAGATATTTTTGCAAACCTGAAAAACAGCCTTAAAAACACTCTGGGGGTTAAAATCTCCCAAATAATGGAAGCAGTACTAGTAGTTTTAAGAAATGAATGACCTCAGTGGCCATTGCTAGGCAACCACAACAGTATTGCCAGCCTCCAAGCCATGGTTTATGTCAGTAATAGAAATGGAAGGGGGCATGCTCCATTCCAGGGCTGTTTTGGCTTTTGGGAAGAGGACTCATTGAGCTGGACCAGGCAGCAACCACCAGACATTTTGCTAGCATGTTACCTGCATAACTCACCAGGCCCATCTGTTTACTACTTACTGCTCAACAGTATCCACCCCCTGAAAGCCAGTGTGGTGTAGTGGTTGGAGTTTGAGACTAGGATCTGGGAGATCCAAGTTCAAATCCCCATTGTGTTTTGGAAGCTCACTGGGTGCCTTTGGGCCAGTCGCATACTGTCAGCCTAAACTATATCACAAGGTTGCCATGGAGATAAAATGGAGGAGAGGAGAATGAGGGAAGCTGCGTATGGATCCCCGTTGTGGTGAAAGGTGGGACAGAAATGAAGTAAATAATAAATGTAGCCAAAGATGAGGGGCAGATAAAAGGTAAGTTGATTAGTGGAAGGGAAGGAGAGAAGAAAACAGGGAAAGTTGAGGATATGTGGGGCTGCCAGGAGGGAAAGAGGAAATGATATGGTGAGGGGAAAGTGAAGGAGCTCCACAAGTCCTTGAAGCTTCCCCACCAAGCAGCTGGGCCTGGCTCAGCCAGCATTGCATAACTGGGCCAAAATTTTCCTGGAGAGAGGCTGCCAAGGGACAGATAGGTAGGATGGCTGATGGGTGGGAAAAAGAAAAGGAAGCAGGAAATGAGGAGGGGCTATGAGGTTTGTAGGTAAGGGAAAGAGGAAATAGTGTGAAAGAAGAAAATGAGATGACCCCTGCAAATACTTGTGGGTCTCTCACTTGTACTGTCCTAATTTAAAACTGACAGACAACTTCATTTGAGTACCAAAGTTATTGATACCTCTTAGATTAAGTACATATGCTAATTCTGGTAATTATCTATTTTATAAAAATTACATTTCATCTATTCTTATTTCTAATTTTGCCATAAAATAAACAGTATTAAAGGTCTTAATAAATTTGAGCTATATTATGTCTGCTTCGCTTCCTTTATCCACTAAGCTTTTTATCCTTTCAAAGAGCAGAAATAATTAAGTTGGTCTGGATGATCAGCTTCTCACAAACAAGGGTTACCTGCTGTTTATCACCTTGTTCTCCTGGCAAACTGGCAGAATTATTAATCATTACTGCTATTTCCTGCTTGCCAGACTAATCTTAAAATAACTCTCCAGTAACAGTGTGACTTTCTTATTCCTTTCTTCTTAAACCAAACCCCCTCTTGTTGGTGCTAACAAATGAAGAGTCAGTCACAAATGCAAGCATGGGATGTAGGGTTGCCAGCCTCCCGGTGGGGCCTGGAGATCTCCCGCTTTTACAACTGATCTCCAGCTGGCAGAGATGAGCTCCCCTGGAGAAAACGGCTGCTTTGGAGGGTGGATTCTATGGCATTGTACCATACTGAGGCCCTTCCCCCCATCAAGCCCCACCCTCTCCTGGATCCACCCCCAAAGTCTACAGGTATTTTTCAACCCAGACCTGGCAACCCTATGGTGGTTTGACACAGAGCTTTTTGGGGGGAGGGGTTAAAAAATACTGGTACTTATATTTAAGGTGGCACTTATTTCGACCAATTCCCCTCTCAGGGCTTGGGAGAGCCCCCCAGCCCCCGCAAGGTGCCAGTACTCAGTACCAGTGAGGACCACCACAAGAAAAAGCCCTGCTTTTACAGTAACAAATTTGGAAGATCCCTGAATCTCATGGGCTAAGGCTAGGAGCCAACTTACTGGTCCACCTAAGGTTATGTGTATATAATCAGGCCTTAGAGCCCCACCAAAAAAAGCAATAGTGTGCAACACCAACCTCTGTGGTTTGCAAGCAGTATTTATTTTATCTTATTTCTATCCCGCCCTTCCCCAAAAGCGGCCTCTGGGCGGCTCACAACACACAAATATAACAATTTAAAAGATTAAAACATAATATAATAAAAGATTAAAATTAAAATCTATACATAAATCACAAGATGGTGATAATATAATTAAAGTGCTCTCAGGAAGTTTTGACCTTTGTATGAAGACCCAGATAAATACAGGGAGGCAGCCAAGCCTTCTGCCATTTCTTGATCCATCAAATTTCTGCCGCCCTGACCTGGATAGCTCAGGCAAGCCTGATCCTGTCAGAAGCTAAGCAGGTAAGGAAGAAGAGGAAACCCTACAAAAATTTGACTGCATTTTTGCAAACAGAAGGCATCATGTATCGCTGGCTTATTCTGGAAGGCGTGGTTTTTAGCTACAAAGATAAGAAGCAAAGAATTGATTCAGCTGCAAAGGCCAAGAAATTTCTGGATTAGTGCAAAGAAGGAAAAGATAAAGCGCCATCAGAGGACTCTTTGGATTTACAACAAAGCATTTATGGTCTGGAGGGTTTGGACACATTGGGAAGTAAAAGCTCAGGAGATGAAGAGTCAGATTCAGCTTTGGGGGCAGCAGCACCGAAACCCCAGAGAGGAAAGAAGAAAAAGGGAACTAGCAAAGAAAAATAAGCTGTACTTGTTGAAAGTCTTATTTGTTTATGTAATCTATTCTGAACATCAGTCACTTATGTATTTGTAAGCTTTTAAATTAGAAATGTTAGCATTTTAAAGCCTTATTCATTTTAAGTTTTTCCTTGAACAGATTGAAGCAAGATATTTTAATAGCATTTCTTTTTTGACCTGTATACCTTAGGGTAGTTTAGTATTTTAGTTATAGTAGTGGTTTTAGGTGTTGTAGTTATAAAATCAATAAAAAATCATTTTAAAAAAATAAGCTAAGCAGGGCCAGCCCTGGTAAATACTTAAAAGGGCGACCTCCAAGGAATACCAGGGCCAGGATGCAGAGGCAGGCAATAGCAAGCCACCAAACTCTGAAACTTCCTAGACCCACTAGGGATCACCAGAAGTCACCATGACTTCCAGGTTCACAAACACACACTCACTCTCACACACACACACACAAAATACCAAAAAAAGAGAGAAGTACTTTCTGCCTATTGTCTCTAAAGCCACAGCTCCTAAAATGGACCTCACTAACCGAGGGATACGTACATTCCCAGTTAGTATTTGAGTACAGATAGCTCCAGCCTGGCTATGGCACTGAATAAGGAACAAACACAAACTGGAGCCCTGACGTGACTTGAATCCAGATCATTAGAATATTGGCTTCTTCTATATCAAACAATGACTGATTAGAGCACGCTTTCAGGAAAGATGATGGTTGAGATGAGCTGCTAGTCACTGGGAGCAAGTGGAAATTCCTTACACAAGCTGGTGTGTAACTCTGTTGTTAATCTTCAAGGTTGTAAAAGGTATGAAGAGTAGCCACATCAGGCAGCAGGACAGGTCACACCCATCCTGCCAGCTACACTGAATCCGAACCATAAGAATAGAAACAGAAATATCACTGGTATCTTGCTTGAAAACGAAAATGGCACATTGCTTTAAAAAAAGTAACATAGTGGTGTGTTTCCAACCGACCATGGGCTTTATGGATCAGAACTTTCTCCCTTCAGCCACAGCCCACTGAGCTCACTAGAATTTTGTTCCTCGGCATCAGCAGGTCCTCAGGGGCAGCTATGGGGGCAAAACTGTGAAAATCACTACCCACTCTTCAGCAAACGGAAACACTGTTCTATCAGAGGAACCACATGGGTGGATGCATGTCAGTATTTAAGAGAGACACTGACTAGGGCTGCCAGCTCCAGGTTGAGAAATACATGGAGATTTTGGGGGTGGAGTCTGAGGAGGGTGAGGTTTGAGGAGGAGAGAGATTCAGAGGGGTGTATAATGCCATAGAGTCAATCTTCCAAAGTAGCCATATTCTTCAGGTGAACTGATCTCTGTCGCCTGAAGATCAGTTGTTATCCCAGGAGATCGCTAACCACCACCCAGAGGTTGGCAACCCTACCACTGACCCATGGTCCCCAGTGAATGGTCTGAAGGTATGTGACTCAGCAGCCTTGCTGACCTGGATCTGCTTGGCTCCTAGAAGGAAGACCAGCCAAGAACTTATGTACACTGCCTTGAGTTCCAGAAAAGAAAAATAGCTGAGTACCAAAATAACAAATCAACAAACAAACAAATAAGATATTGGGGGGGGGGGTTTAAAGTCTAGTGTACTGCATGGGTTCTTGGGTCATTATAACTATAAATGTTAGTAAAAGAGGAACATTTAACATGCTCCTAAGTGGGTTTTAAAATGTTAATAAATAATGTGCAGGGACACAGAGGTGTTTTATGTATCTTCATTTAACATGGAGCTGACAGCTGCATTTACTACAGTTCTCAGGGCACAGACATCTTCTGCAGAACGGAAAAAGGAAGAGGCAGCTGGTGGAGAAATTCCCAAACATGCTACTAAAGAGCCAGTTTGGTGTAGTGGTTAAGTGCGCGGACTCTAATCTGGGAGAACCGGGTTTGGTTCCACACTCCTCCACTCACACCTGGCTGGATGACCTTGGGCAAGCCATAGCTCTGTACCAGCTGTTCTCTCAAGGACAATTGTCTCAGAGCTCTCTCAGCCCCACCTACCTCACAGGGTGTCTGTTGTGGGGAGGGGAAGGGAAAAGGAGTTTGTAAGCCGCTCTGAGACTCCAAGTGAGTGAAGGGCGGGGTATAAATCCACTCTCTTCTTTTTCTTCTTCTTCTTCTAAAGTACTTGAGAGAGAGGTTAATAGTGTGGGCCATGTCTGATTCAGTTTGCTGTTCTGGGAGAACCTCCAGGACTTTTTGGGTTCGGTCCCTTGTGCTGTGGGGACCATTCCTCCAGCAGGAGCCTTCTTCTGGTGGAAGGAGCCTTCTTTGGCAGAGGAATACTCCTCACTTGGAGGACGGGAGTTTGTGGATCCATGTCATTGTTTAAAAGAGCACAAAGACATCAGCTCAAGTGTATCTTGTAAGCATACTTTGGATTGCTTGAAGTTGATTATCTTACAGGTCAAGGGGAGAGCAGTGTTCTTGGAGGCAGAACTAGCTCAGTGGGCACACATCAGGAATTAGTATGAAAACGTTGGAACAATTTTATATCTTTTTCTGGATTGGATCCAATCAGCCTTTCTACAAATGAAAGAGGGTGTCCCCTTGGATCACCAAAAATTCCTATGCTGATGATTATGTGACCTTCATGGACAAAAGCCAAATGGAACAGAAACTGTAGTAAGAGGAGTTGAATGTAGGGTTACCAGGTCTGGAAAATAACTGGAGACTTTGAAGGTGGATCCGGGAGAGGGCATGGTTTGGGAAGAGGAGGAACCTCAGCATGGTACAATGCCATAGAGCCTACCCTTCAAAGCAGCCATTTTCTCCAGGGGAGTTGATCTCTGTCAGCTGGAGATCAGTTGTAAAATCAGGAGATCCCCAGGCTCCACCTGGAGGCTGGCAACCCTAGTTGGGTGAGATTAAATGAACAGTCTGGCTGGATCCAAGCCTCTGTCTGCTACAAGCATTCTGAGGTGGACTTTAATTTTTGCATTAGTGCTACCAGCAGCATAGTGGTTCAGTGGAAATGACCTAGGCAATCAGCCCTGTCCTTGTGGTTGTGGGTACAGTACATTAAATGGTACAGTGTAGTACATTAAATTGTATAGTAGCAGCATGGGTAACTTTTAAAAAAGCACACCTTCCCAAATGCTTCTGTAGCATGTAAATGGTATTTGAGTGCACTGTTCTAATAATGCCTACATAGGCTTGTCAATTCCCAACCCTTGGCAGATAAACCTCTGCCCTTGGCCTCAATCCCCTGTCATCAATAAACTGAGGAGAAAGAGAAAATGGCTAGAAAATAGCCTCCATAGTGATGCTCTAGGAATTAAGGATGGCATAAACCAAACCATAGGCGTAGAGTACGGGGTGTGGCTCAACAACCCCCGTGTCCACAAACTTGATGTCCAACTCAATATAGCAATGAGAACCATCAGTGGATTATTAAACCCACTCTGGCTATCTAGTTGTGCCACATCACTCCTGCCCCCATCTCTGAAGACAAGATGTTCTTCTTCGTGAATATAGAAAGATAATTGAAAACAGAGAGTTGCTCGTCCACAAAGACATGGCTGATGCAGGCCTATCCAGACTAAGATCCCAACACCCAGCAATAAGATCTGCACAGATTTCGATCTAGGGAGTGAATGGTGGTGAGGATGGATGCAACCAGTTCCACCCAAAATGCATAACCTGATAAACACCAACAAGAGGCCCACAGGATTTAACTGGCCGCATAAAGTATGCAAGACAGCTAACAGAATACAAACAGGCTTTGGCAGTTGTGCAGATCTGTTGTTTAAATGGGGCAAAATACCAGGATTTGAATGTGATTGTGATGCAGCCCGCCAAACTATTTTCCTTCTGCCACAGGAATGTGAGCATCATGCTTTCCAGAGAGATGTGACAGAGCTTGTTGAACTCTTCTCCAGCTGCGATTGAGTGGATTGAAAATTTTGATATTAGTGTTTAGAGGAATTCTCCAGTCGGTCTGCACATCCATTGTATCACCTTGGTTACATACTTTATATTATTGTATTCTGCCATACAATAAATGAATAGATAAATATCCTCACAACGATCCTGTGTGATAGGAGTAGAAGTGTGTGACTGGGTGAAGGTCACCCATGAGCTTCCATGATGGGGGGGGGGGGGTGTTCAAACCCTGGTCTCCCAGATCCTAGTCCAACACACTAACCACTACACCACACTGGCTCATAATGTTAGTATATCCAATGTTGTTGTTAGGTCCTGTGATCACATTGCTTGACTGTATACAAGGGCAAAGTTGGCCTAGAGTTAATGTATCAGTTGGGTAGTCCATTGTTGTATGTGAGAAGTCTTTTTAGGTAAGGGGGCAGTCTGTAAACAAGGGAAGGTCTGATATCCAAAGGCCTGTGAGAGATGGTAAAAGGACCTTTCAATCAAATCCTTATTGCTGAATGACATAAACACTACAAACGTGGGACTGTCTAGCTAAAGTAGCTGGTCTTAATCAAGCATTGTGTCCTTGTATGCTCACACAATTTTCCTTTCTGAACCCTACAATGATGCCTTTGGTCTGCTACAGGAAGGTGGACGCACTTTGCTATTATTAGCGTGCATATTCATTAGGTTGTTAACAAATGAGGGGCCACCTGAGGCATCGTATGCATGTTCGTTGGCGTCTGTTTCTGCCACTGCTTGGACCATTGTTCTCCTCAGCAGGGTTTGAGACCAATGGAGGCCGAGGGCTAGTCCAATGCTGAATACAGCGCAGCAGTGAATGCCAGAAACAGCTGCATTTTCACTACATTATCAGCCCTAGATAGAAGAAAGTAGCCATTATAATTCCATTAAAAACCCACGAGACAGTGTTTTCTGTTAGAGACAAATTCTTACTTTCGTCTTTGCTAGCCAGGAAGGATATTACTGGTTTCTATACCTGCTTTATTAAGGAAACAACTTTTTATCTGACCACCCCCATGGCTTCTTGAAGGGAAAAAAACACACAACCCTCATAGCTTTTTATAAAAGTCCCTTTTCAGCTGCTGAACATCTGGGTGGCAAAATTGGGGTTATTAAACCTGTAATTCCACTTTATTACCCATTATTGGCATTCTACCTGACTTCAGTGAGGTTTAAAAGAGGGCTGGGAAGACGTCTAATAGGTTAAGAAAACACACTGGGTTTTTACCCAGGGTTTAGAATTGGCTCAATGATAGGGAGCATCATTTGAAAAACACAGGTTAAACCACCGGTCTTTTATTTGTTGGTTTGTTTAGAAAATGTATGGGCTGCCTGTTCACAGACCTGTTTGAGGCAGCTTGCAATGGAAATCATTTAACAAAACCAAACAAGCCATTAAAAACCAGCAACGCTATTAAAAAAGCCAGGGCATAAAACAACATTCGGGAAAAGCCTGAGGAGCCTGAGTTGATATTGATAAAACAGTCCTCAGGCTAAAAACAGGCAATAAAAGAGCTTTAAAAAAAGATAAAACCTCTTAGTTAAATTCCTGGGTAAAGAGAAATTATTTGGCCTGACACTGAAAGGAAAATAAGATAGGTACTAAGCAAGCCTTGAAGGGGAAGGCATTCATCAGGCAAGGCCACTTCTGAAAAAGCCCTGTCTTTGGTCACCACACACTTCCCCTCTGAAGGTGGAGACTCAGGCTGTGGACATACTGGCAGCCTGCCACGCCTCTGCGGCACGGCAGACTAAGGCGGGGGGGATTTCCCCCGCGGCACGGCGTTCGCACGCCACCGGAAGGAAGCCGCCCGCAGCGTTCAGACTGCAGGCGGCTTCCTACGGAAGCGGGCGGACGTCGCGCAGCTCCCCCTGCCCGCGCGCGTTCACACCCGCTCCGGCGGGAGGAGCGTGGCGCCGGACGCGATGCATCCGGGCCACCTCCTCAGGGCAGATGCGGCCGTCTGAACGGCCGCTCTGCCTCCGCTTTTGAAGCGGAGGCAGAGCGGCTGAGACTGCCAATCTGTCCTCGGCCTCAGAGAGCAAGCCATGCGAAGGGGATCTCTTCTGATGTATTGGACAATATGGGAGGAGGTGGTCCTGAAAGTACCCTACCCCAAGCTATTTAGGGCCTTAAAGGTAAGAACCAGCCCTTTGAACAGCACCCAGAAACAGATGGGAAGCCAGTGCAGATCTTTCAGCATAGGGAAGATATGATTCCCAAATTAAGCCTCCAGCAATAACCTGGCTGCTGCATCTTGGACTGGTGAGTTAGTTTTCAAAGGGAGCCATTCACAGTAGTAAAGCCAGAATATTTTGCACAGATTCTGTTGATCAGTTAGTCCAGTAGACTCAAGATAGACAAAATAAGTTATGTCTTCACATAATTCCCTGCCACCTATGGTGATGACCACCAGATTTGAGGATTTCATTAAGGGTGTGCCTATCAATGACTATATGCCAGGACAGCTAAGTGGACTTCCATTTTAGTAGTGTTGCCAACCTCCAGGAGGAGCCTGAAGATCTCCCAGAATTACAACTGGTCTCCAGATGATAGTGATCAGTTCCCCTGGAGAAAATGGCCACTTTAGAGGGTGAAGTGTTGTGACATCACATCTCTTTCCTCCTAAAAAAAACCCTGCCCTCCCCAGGCTCTACCCCCAAATCTCCAGAAAGTAACCGGACCAGAGCTGGCAACCCTAATGCCAGATGCTTCCTGGAAGCATCTGGCTAGCCATTGTTAGGGAAGGGAAATGCTGGTATAAATGGACTTTTAGCCTGATCCAGCAGGGTTTGTCTTGTTCTTAATTGTTTGGGATGCAGTTCGTTATCTAATACAGTGACTCCGAATTCATTAACTGAGCATCTCTGCGCCTTGAACAGGTTTCTTTGATCTCTGAACCTGATCCAGACTGCCATTAATGTATTATAATCAACATTTTCTTCTTCAGCAAAAATATGAGACCATGGAGTTTGCCTCCTGTCCTCTCCAGAGTCTGGCAGATCACTACCTTCCTGTTAAAGGTCTAAACAGTAACCCTATAGAATTAGATATGTCCATATCGAAGAAAAACAAACTGGCAAACATTTGATTATGTAACAGTAAAGGTTTCCCTTGCTCGAAAGCCAGTCAAATACGACCCTAGGGGTGCGGTGCTCATCTCTGTTTCCAAGCTGAAGAGCCAGCGCTGTCCAAAGACATTTCCATGGTTATTTGGCCAGCATGACTAGACACCGAGGCTCACAGAACGCTGTTACCTTCCCACCATAGTGGTACCTATTTATCTACTTGCAATTTCTTGCTTTGGGATTGCTAAATTGGCAGGAGCTGGGGCCAGAGATGGGAGCTCACTCCGTCATGCAGCACTCAGGTCTCGAACTGCTGAACTACCGACCTTCTGGTCTGCAGTTCAGCGTCTTAACCACTTGAGCCACTGCAGCCCTAAACATTTGATTAACAACACTTAATTAACTTAATTAATTAACACTTCTCTTATTTTGCATGGAGCACAAAGAAAGATTCCGCTATCTTGCCATTTTAAAAACTTGAGTCAATTTTTTTAATGCACGTTATGTGCTCTCAAGTCACTTCAGACTTACAGCAACCAAAATAGCCTTGCTCAGGTCTTGCAAACTGAAGGCCGTGGCTTCTTTTATTGAGATGACCCATCTCATGTTGGGTCTTCCCCTTTTCCTACTATCAGAGTTATTTGAGGAAATCAATCCAAATGGCTGTAGTAATTAGCAGGAGCGTCAACTTTCTAAATCCGGGGGGGGGGGCAGGGGCTCTCTCGTGCGCGCGCGCAAAGTGCGCGCACGCACACGGGACCATGTCTCTGCCGCTCCCCCCCCGGCCCAGGGAGGCAGACCCGCCACGGCAGCAGCCAGCTGGCTGGCCGACTGCCGCACGCGCGCCTATGTCTTCGCCGCTCCGTCCCCCCCCCCCCCGGCCCAGGGAGGCAGGAGGGCAAGCCGGGGGTGGGGGGGAAGGAGAGGCGGCGACGGCCGGCTGGGCGAGCATTTTGCCGGGGGTGGCTGAGCCCCCCCCCGGGAAATTTCGGGGGAGGCTCGAGCCCTCGAGCCCCCCCCCCGTAGTTGACGCCCATGGTAATTAGTACAGTTCTAGTTGCACAGCTCATATTCATTTTCAGACTGAACAGCAGTTTTAAGGAACTTTCAGAAGTGGCATGAAGATTTCCTTTAAGTACTTTTTTCATAGGGCTTTGACGTCTGAAGGCAAATAGATTTTTAAAGGTTTCACACACCTAAGGAATAAAAAGCAATTTAAGAACAAAAAAGATCAAAACTGGATTTGAAAAATCCAGATTAAAGCTGCATTAACTACAACAGGACAGCATTTTATCCTTAAGGTGTGCAAAATCTCTAACAAAATTTGTTTGTTGCTGGAATCTAATGTAGTTAAAAATTCTGTATGAAAGGGACCTTAATTTCTAATGCTGTTTTAAAAAATTATTTAATGCGTACCTATATAGATCAGTGTGACATCATCATTTCTGATATACAGTTGTGGTTTGGGCTTAAAATGAACATTGGTGTTCACACACTGAGTCTTAATTGTACAGAATGAGATATCTGTGCACAGGTTCCAATCCTATACAGAAATTACGAACACACAAAGCTGCTTCGTACTAAATCAGACCACTGCTCCATCCATGCTCAGACTGGCAGCAGCTTTCTGTGGTCTCAGACAAAGGTTTTTTCTAACACCTGCTACTTGATCCTTTTAACAGGAGATGCTGGGGATTGAACCTGAGACCTTCTGCATGCCAAGCAGATGCTCTACCAATGAGTCACATCATGAGCATGATTGCCCAGTAAAGTTGATTAGGATGCAATAGGTGAGTTGGGCGTTAATAATAGCTGGCTGGTAAAGCAGGTGGAGGCTACGTAAAGGGTTAAGCAACTGTTCTGGAACTTGTTTGAAGCATTAGCCCAGTGGCAGTTTGAAGACAAAAGATCAGGCTCACACTACCAAACCTTGGTGCTTTGGCAGAGGTTGGGTTTGTTTGTTTTTTGTTTTTTTTAAAAAAGAGGTGTTCGTGTGTGTTTATGTTCAGGCGTATTTCATGCTCATTGTTCCAAGGAAAAGGAGAAAGCATTTGCTGCTTTTCCATGAGAAACTGGGCGAGCTACTTCCCTTTCTTATCAGCTGGCAATAATTATACCTAAATACCTCAGGAGGCTGCTGTGAGTGATAATTAATTAATTACTGTTTTCCAAACTGCCTTGAAGTTCCCTGCTTAACATACTCCAAAAACACAAATCTGTTGTCATCATTAGGAAGTGTGGAATTTTACCCATACCAATTCATCTCCTTGTTAAAGAAATAATTAGTTCTTCCCATTACTGGCGTGTCAAGCACTGAGATAGGCCAGTCGCTGTTTTACCTGGAGCTGTCTTTATTTGCATCATCTTCATAAACTAACATTAGAATTAATTTTAACGCTGGGGTTTCCATCAAATAGAGAAACCAAGTATAAAAGATACCCCCCCTTCCTCCCCCCAGAATTTCTGCATCGTGGCACAGAAAAATCTTGGAAGAAATCTATTCTCATGAAATTCCTCACAATCAATTGCTTATTCCCTTGCCCATTTGTGTGTGGAGATTCCAAATAATTTAGGTTACTAACTTGGAGATCAGCACCGTGAGGAATATGGATTTCTTTTAATACTTGCTTGGTACCCCATACCTCCGATTGCAGTGCGAATGTCAATTCTTTATCAGCGTGAGCTGTTGACATGGAAACAGATATGCTGAAAGGAAGGCAGTTAAAAAAAATGCACAGCTTTTCTGAGTTGGACTTGGAAGAGCTAAATCTGCATGTGCTACAAACAGATTTATATACCGAATAAACTATGCAGAAGAAACATGCAACTGTTTGGGGTGACAGGCATATTAGTGGTTTACACCGTGTGGACCACCTTTACAAAGCCTCTGGTGTTACTATGGTAACTGTTTAGCTTCACCGGAGTTGCGGACATCGGATGCTCTAATTTATGGGAAGACAGAAAACCAAAATGGGGTGGGGGAGGGAGAGAGAGACAGTCTTGCCGGTCTCTGTGTTTTTTTTCCATATGTCCTGTGAGAACTTGTGTATTTATTTAGCCTAAGTAAGAAATAAAAAAATCAAAGCAATATTCCAATGTAATTCAGTGTCTCAAATCAAACTACATTTTATTTCTCCTTATTCTGCAATATCATTATTTTCCATTTAACTTTTATTGTGAGGAGAGGGCAGTGGAAAATTTGGAAATTGTATATTCCATGACACTGATACATGCTGGGGGGGAGGGGTAGCCAAACAGTGGAATTAGCTGCTACTTTAATATCATTTCCAAAATTAATCTTAGGTTGAGCTTTCTCTGATGATACACTTTTGCATTCTTCAGTCTGAGGGATCAGTGAGAAAGGATGTGGAAAACTCCTGGTATCCAGTAGACTCTGGATTTCGTTAAGTTCTAGTCTAACAGGAAGAGAGAGTTCAGTGGTTCTACCCAGATTAACAGTTTGCAGGTAGAATGAGTGAGCTGAGGATACAAAATCTACATTGAAGTTCACCGACCAAGGAATGCAAAGAAAGTGAACTCTTGTTAGGAACCTGAATAATGTGAAAAATTGAAAATTAGCCCCATTCCCAACCAATGCTCCCTCTAAGCTGTGGAGTATTGTGAGCAAAAATTCTGCTTTGTGCACTACTGGCATTAAAGTGGTGAGCAAGCAATTTGGCTGCTGCATAAATCAGTTTGTTCTAGAGCCATCCTTCCTGAGCTAAGACAAAAATGTGTGAGCCGGAGGCTAAAAAAACTGTGAGCTAGCTCACACTAACTCAGCTTAGAGGAAACACTGGTCCCAGCTGTGGTACTTCCAGAGCAACTCTGGAAAACAACTCTCCAGACCTTCCAGAGCAACTCTCTTCAAGTCATTCTTCGTTTGTTTGTTTTTGCCAAGGCCAGTTAAAAAATAATGTACAGCAATTCTGCATTGTATTTTAGCAGAGGAGGGGGATCTTGGGAAGCTGCCTGTGTGCAGAAGAAGATCAGGGCTGAGATTCTGCTTCCCTTACTGATAAAGGACTTTAATCTTGGACATGGCCTGATATGCAAGTAAAGGTCTCTTGCCCTCAGTCCTTAGTCCACAGCTTGCAGCCTGTAGCTGGCCCACTGTATCCAAGACCAGACCAACAACTGGGAGTTTTCCTCAGTATCGTTCTTCTCGTTTGTTTGTCTAAATTATGTTTTGTGTTTCTTCATAAACCACTTTGAGTCCTCAGCAGGAAGAAAAACAAAAGTAGGAATATTTAAAATTAATTAATTAAATGAATAACGTACAGGGCTGGTGCCAGGCTTTTTTGCGCCCTAGGCAAGGCTAACTACTTGCGCCCCCCACAAACTGCTAACCAATTATCAAAAGAGATGAATTCTAGGGAAAATTAAAAGCACAAAACTTCACCCTGCTAATTTTTTTAAAAAATTGGGCAGGCTTGGGCAGGCAGGGTGTGAGGCAAAGCTGAAGGGAGCTGCTGCTGCTGCCGCTGCAGTTGCCGTGACTTTCTGGAGGAGGAAAAGCATGGGAGAGCCGGGGCTGGTGAGTGTGAGAGCCTGTGGCCAGTTGGAGGGGTGCTGATTGTCCGTTTCTGCACTCCTCTGAGGTCTGCGCCCTAGGCGGTCGCCTAACTTGGCCTAATGGTAGCACTGGCCCTGACAATGTAGCTAGGATGTATGATCTTACCTCATGTGTCAATTGCTCTACCTCATAGGGTTACTGTGAGGATTAAATGGAGGCAGGAAGATCTCCTAGCTATTGCCATCTCTTGCATCAGGCCATGGGCTTCCCATACCAACTGGGGTTATTTCTGCACTTTGGATTGTGACTGTATCATTTACAAATGACCCACAGAAATGGACAGTGGTAGGGCACCCTCGCTGTCCCATTGATAAGATGTGCTTCTGCCTTTAATAAGAAGAGAACCAAAAGAGAAAGAAATGCCAACCTAAGAAAGGGAGCGTCCTGAAGTCTCTTTACTCTGAGATGTGGATCTTCCCTTCCCTCAGGAAGCCCGGAGTTTTCCATCTCTTTCTATATATATATATATATATGGGCCAGTCCAATGAGGTTTCTGCCTAAACATGCGGCCGTCTGCATTCATGGAGAGGCCCATCAATGGCTACTAGCTGTGGTGACTGAAGGGACCCTCTATATATATTGGCAGCAAACCTCTGAATACCTGTGCTAAGAGGCAGCATCAGGGAAGGGCCTTAGCTTCTTTGCCCTGCTTGTTTGGACTTCTAGGGCAACTGGTGGGCCACTGTGTGAAAGAGGATGCTGGGTTATGCTCTTATGTCCGCTGGCTGCTGTCTTCACTTAACTCAAAACAGAGTATTTTGACCCTCTTGAAGGTGAAAACTCCACCCTTCCCCCTGGGACCTGCCTTGCATGCCTCCCAGGATTCCTTTACATGCCCTGCCTCTGTTGGTCTAAGAGTGTGGGAGTCAGGCTGACCAAGCTGGGCAGAGGTGCTAATTCTCCTTGGAGTTCATGAGTAGTAAGGACAGCTTCTGGCTACATTTCAGCAGCACTGGGACAGTGAACCCAGAGGTAGGGGCAGTGCTCATGGTGCCTCACCACAATGATTCCCCCCCCTTCTTTTAATTCAGTTCATTGGAGATTCTGTGTTCATTGTCTCCTACACAGGAAACTTCACGCCTCCTCCCGCATTCGTATAATGTTTGCAGTGTAACGTTAAGACATGGCACTCAGGCAGGCACCGAGGGATCCAGTGTAGCTCACCGGAGGTAAAATGGAGAAGAGAATACCATGTATGCTTCCCTGAAGTCCTTGGAAGGAGGATCGGATAAAAATGTACTGGAGAGGTAGTTTTTGTACATAAAGCCCAGGGACTTCAAAAGAAGTGCAAATACATTGAAAGCTGTGCTCCCCCCCCCCCCCCCCCAGTCTTTGAGGATAAATATAACCATGACCAGTCAAGACTGGAGAACTATAAAACAATCCATATGTTATACAAAGAGAACTGTAGAGTGGTGTAGTGTGGTATATCAGATACAATGAGCATTGCCAAATGCAGCTTGGAGAATTCCTGGAGACCTGGGGGCTGTACCTGGGGAGGGCAGAGTTTGAAATGCGGGAATCAGTAAGAATGTAATGCAGTAGAATCCATCCTCCAAAGCTGCCATTTCCTCCAGGAGAACTGATTTCTGTATTCTAGAGATCAGTTGTAACTGCAAAAGAACTCTGAGCCATGTCCAGTCCTGGAATGTCGGGAGAGGTAGAGTTTGAGGTTTTCTGTTACTGATAGTATTTGTTTGCCAGAAAATTCAGTAAAATTACTGGGGTTTTAAGCCAAAAGGTGATCCTCTCCTATGCCTTAACATGGATACTGTACCACTGGCTCTTAATGAAGATTAGCACTAATACATAACAAAGAATAAAATGTGAGGCCTTTTTTTCCATTGAGAAACTATTAATTTAATCTCAACTGGAATGTGTGGGACACAAAATGATCACAATGGTTTTGCACAGAGGGTAATCATTAGGGCTCCTTGGCCCATGAGTATCCCCCCAGAGATTTCCCATGGGCAAGGAACCAGTCATTTTAAAAAGATGCCCTTTATCACTCCACATTCAGTCTTAGGGTCATTTTACACCTCCCCTCTAAAGTAGTTTGACTGCTGTCTTTTCCTGTGCTGAATTCACAGTGGTGTGAAATTTCACTCCAGGGGGTCTAAGTGCCCTAATAACAGCAATTGTTTAAAGCAGAATCAAGCTGGTTGAATACTAGCTTGACCACAGGAGGGCAATTAGTAGATGTGGACATTTCAGTAGCAGCACGGTTTCACACCGCACAGAAGTGTGGGCAGGTTTTTTTGGAACTAGAATGATTCCAGCGGGAAAGTCAGATGTAAAAACAGCCTTAGTTTGCAGCCTATATGTCTTACAAATGACTTGAAGACTCTAGGTAAGATCAGAGTTAAAATGTGCTTGAACTACATGGTAGTAGAAAGTGCCATCAAGTTGCAGTCAACTTGTGGTGATCCTGTGGGGTTTTCAAGACAAGAGACATAGCGAGGTGGTTTGCCATTGCCTGCCTCTGCACAGCAACCCTGTACTTCCTCGGGTGTCTCCCATCCAAATATTAACCAGGGCTGACCATGGCTTGCTTCCAAGATCTGATGCAACTGGGCAAGCCTGGGCCATCCAGGTTGGGGCACTAGAACTAGGTAAACACATTTTTAAAAGAAATATGAGCATCCCTTGTTTAAAAATAATGACATTGACTATAAAGGTTTTGCTAGCTACACCCCAAGAGAGCAATGTAGAACACTGCCAACACAGAGAAAGACACACAGCACACAAAATCCCTGCATATAAAAATCTGATGTCTTGGAGAAAGGTTCTAGCCTAGCCGTCTCCTCAAGTGCTACTTTTCTATATGGAGAAAACACTGTGTTTTCTATGAGGGCACATTCCATCACTTAAGGCCCACCTACAATAAGGGCTACAGCCAAAACACAGCATTAGCAACTCATTGAGAATTGTGCTTCTTGATCTCAACCAGGGCTATTTTGGGGCAGGAACGCACAGGAACGGAGTTCCGGCTGGCTCCTGAGTTGGCCACACCCAGCAGGAACTCATTAGCATAATAGGCCACACCCAACAGCAGAAACTCATTAGGATTGGCTACATTAGGGGTATGTGGCCTAACATACAAATTAATTCCTGCTACAAAAAAAGCCCTGGGTTTTGACAACAAACAAGATAAACAGAATAAGAAGCAAAAGGTGGGTGTGGCTGGATGACCACTCTTCTGGTAACATGGGGTGTGGCGTAATATGCTAATAAGCTGTGCTGTCAGTGGTGTGGCCTAATATGCTAATGAGTTTCTGCGGTTGGGTGTGGCCTATTATGCTAATGAGTTCCTGCTGGGCTTTTTCTACAAAAAAAGCCCTGATCTCAACGATCTTTTCACCTCTAGGATGGAACTACCAAAGTACTGACAGCAAGTAGTTCAGGTATCCTTTTAAGGGATTAGACCTGTGCTGGCAGTAGCAGCTGGTGTGGGGAAGCACATGAACACAAGAAGCTGCCCTACGCTGAGTCTGACCACTAGTCTGCCAAGGTCAATACTGTCTACTCTGACTGGCAGCAGCTTTCCAGGGTACCGGGCAGGGGGCTTTCACATCTCCAAATGCCTGAGCCTTTTAACACAAGATCATAGAATCATAGAGTTGGAAGGGGCCATACAGCCCATCTAGTCCAACCCCCTGCCCAGTGCAGGACCAGCCTAAAGCATCTCTGACAAATATTCATCCAGCCTGTGACCCTGTGAACTTCTGTATGCAAAGCAGATGCTCTGCCACTGAGCCATAGCCCCTCCCCTGAAACAAAGCTGTTTGCCAGGTAAAACCACCAGTTGCTGCTGCAGGACAATTAAGGGTTTCCTCAGCTGATGTGGAAGTGCCAGGAGGCATCAGGAGAGGCAGAAGGTGCAACTGAGCAAGTGGTTGTTTGCTCCCCTCACTAAGGTCAGCAATATAGGGGCATCCCCCAGCTTCCTTGCCACTTCCTGGTTCTTCCATATAAGGGCAGGAATTTGTTTCAGCCCTTGATTCGCCCCACAGCAGCAGCACCAGGCTGTTCCATCCAGCAAACTGCTCCACTAGCCACTGCTGCATAGAGGCCTATCTTTTGCCCAAATTGCCACAAGCCAAGTCCCAAGTGTGAGATGGTGACAGACACCCTCATTCTTGCATAGCAACTGACTCCCTGCCATTAAGCAAGCCCACCCCTATCAAGGGATGCCATAACACTCCGACATCTGTGCCAGTCCTGGCAGGAATTCGTTCTTCGGGAATATTTTGTTCAGAATAAAGGCATTATCTTCTGTACACATGCTGAATAATGGAAGAGGGGAGCGTTTCAAGGTGAAACCAATCTAGAAGATTATCAAACTCTTGACTATTTCATCTGAGTCTGATACTAGAAACCAGGGCACAATTCCACCAGGGAAAGCAAGTGAGAATATTTTCAGTGTTTTCCCTAATCCTTGCGTAATTCACCTGAGCAGAGAAATGGCTGTAAGAAAGTGAGATATCCAAAACTGCAGTTAAAACCAGTCAAGTTAAAGATGGGTTTTTTTTCTTACATGAGGGTTAAATCGATTTTTTTTTTGCACTTCCTGTGTCTGAAATGTGAATGTACAGTCTCCATTGGCTAGAATGTATGTTTTATTTTTAAAGGGCTTTCTCCAGCTTCCTGCCTTTCACTAACTTCCACACCAGCACCCTGACAGCACAGGAGAGAAGAAAATGGTTGAATGGTAGTGGTGTTTACACGGGAGGGAGGGAGGGAGGTGAGAAATGTAGGCCCCAACATCTATTTTCATTTTATTTATTTTCTTTTTTTAACTTATTAATTTTTCTTATACTTGTTTTTATATTTATTTTCCTTATACAGAGGCAGTCAGCCTTCGAATCCCAGAGCCAGGTGGCAACATCAGGGGAAGGCCTTGGCCTCTGCGTCTTGTGGTTGGCCCTCCAGAGGAACCGGTTGGCCATTGTGTGAGGCAGGATGCTGGACTAGAGGGACCCTCACTGGTCGGAGCCAGCAGGGCTCTTCTGATGATCTTATGATTACACACTCTCATTTTGTTCCCCCACCCTGCCCACCATTTTCTGGGTGATAAGCATGGCAGGCCAGGCTGAGGTCCGCTGGGGTGGCACAGTGCAGCCAAGGCAAGGGGCCACAAAGCCTCAGATGGCACACAAAACAAGGATTCTGAAGATGAGTGACCAGGTAGGGTCATATGGGAGTCGATGGTGTCATTTGGAGTTGATGGATACCACTGGTGTCGTAAGAATCTGTTTATTTACAAAGACTGAGGAAGCATTATGAAGATACAGGAGTAACATGGACTTCTTGCTTTCAGACTTCCTACCTGCAGGAAAGTCTTTCCACATTGATTCTTCTGCTGCAGATCCCCTGTGCAATGTAGAAGATCCAGCAACACATTTGATGATGCACAGTCAAAACATGCAGATGCTGGCCTGACTGGCAGCCACATTATGTGATGTGAACAGAATATACAACCCAGAACTAGCACTTCCTTGTGGCTGCACATTGCTGGAGAAGACTGGTAATAGAGGACAAAGTGTCTTTTAGAGACGGTTATCCCTGACTATTGACATTCTCATCAGGATCCCCAGATAAACCTCCAAGGAACTTCAGGGCTCTAGAGTGCAGAAGCCATGAGGCCATTTTAAACCTCATCTACATATATAAAAGAAAGTCACTTCACCGTAAAATCAGTGCTCAGGACAAACCGCTGGACCTAGAAACACCAAATTTGGGGAGAGTGCTCCTACCATGGTGTAGGTGCTCACTAAGAAGGGATTTTAAGAAATTCGACCCCTAAGTGGATCAAAAGGGGTAAAATGTGCTCTCCCCATTGATTCCTATGTGGCTGCCTCCTTGCACCCCCCACTCTCTGATTGGTCAGCAGCAGAGCTCAGCGTTCTGAGGGGGGGGAAAGTTACAGGAGACTGCATAGAGCTAATGACAGTTGAGGAGATCAGGAATGGCCAACAACCACCTGTGAGGTGCAGTAATGCTGCTGGCCGAGCCTCTCTGATGCCTTCCAACACACTCCTACCACCTCCTATACCTAACAGGCTGTTGTCTGTCAGGTGCAGCAGTGGTTGCAGGGTGCTTAAAGCCACAAGGGAGGCTGCCCCAGCAGTAAGACCTTAATGATCCTGCCAGCCCCACCTTTACAATGGCTTCTAATATTCCTGCCCGTCCCCCTCCTATACTGGACAGGCAGCTGCCTGTCAGGTGGAGGAGAGGAGGTGGGATGCTTACAGCCGCTGGGGAGGTTTGCTCAGCAGGATTTCCTTAGTCCTGCTGCTGGCCCAGCCTCCTGGATGCCTTTAAACATAATCCCCCCAACACCAGACAGGCAGGTGTCTGTCAGGTGTTGGAGCAGGGCCAGGGTACTTTAACGCTACAAGGAGGAGGCAACTTAGGAATGCAGCAAAGACATTTGCACATAGTACTCCTGTGGAGCACTGAGCTGCATAGGGTGGCCAAGTCCCCCCGGGGGCCGGGGAAACCCCCACTCAAACGGCCCGCTCCCTGCCAGCCTGGATTGGGCCACCAAAGGGAACCCCACCCCCAAATTGCTGGGCTGCGGAGACATGCCTGGCACAATGACGTCACCCAGAGGTTTTCCCTCTCTATGGTTTTCCCTTGAATTACAGAGGTCCCACCCCCCAATGTGCCCGATGCGATGACGTCACTTCCGGGTGCACCAGAAAACTCCTGGACCCAGCAAGGACTCCCCCTGCCAAATCACAAGTACCATTTGGCAACCCTAGAGCTGTGCAGGCCAAGTACCAGCAAGATCATCCTGAGGTGCTCAGAACAACAGTCTCCAGCCGAGAACAGACTGGCATTTTGGCCCAATAGGTCTGCTTTTCAAGTGGATTAAGAGATCCCATTCAGACAGCCACAGCTGCCCGGCGTTGCTGTGCCACACTCACCCGGTCCTGAAGTGCTTTCATCCTGCATTAAACAGGTACCTAGAGAAACTGGTGTCAAACCGTCTGGGTGCACGTTCATCCCACTTCCTGGCAGTGTGGACGCAAATAAGCCATGCATCGTGGCACTGGTAATGTGAACCCGCTGATCCGGCTGCTGCGCCCATGCACCTATGCGTGCCTCGGCAAAACAGACCAAAGCCGCATGCCGCCGCATCACTGCCGCCAGGGGCCGCCCCACAGTGTGAACACTCCGTTCCACCTCCTCCCCAGTATGGTCCCACATCAGTCTACACAGTGCGAACTGACAGCCCCACGACAACTCTGCCCGGGTCTTTTTGCCCCGCTTCCCTTGCGCTTCAATTTGCCAGTTTGTCCTCGGCCTCCATATGAGCAAAACAATCCAGGAACACCAGTAGAAAGGCCATCACTTTCATGGAAGTTGACAGGAGCTGACTTAACAGACGACTGCTTCTTAAATGGACAGTTCTATGTTGCCTGCTCCAGAGTGAGCTCCCCAAGCAGCCTGGTGATCCTAGCACCTGAGGGCAGAACCACCAATGTGGTCTACAGAGAGGTCCTTCAGCGGGGGGGGGGGGGGAGGCGGGGGGGAGCACGTATGTCTCACTTCATTTTTTTACACTACAATCTTCTCAATTAGAATTCCTACAACAAATGTTACATTTCAAACTTCACATCATCAGTATTATAACTGGATTTATGGAACTTAAATACCGTAGTGAAGCACGGGTATCAGGCTACTAATTTATAAAGATCATTCCACATGACCACTGAGGTTGTTCTGGACATTTGAAATAGCTGTATATGTCAGCTTCCTGCCCATTGCTCATGTGCAGTTACCACAAACAGGGCTGAGTTATTTGCTTGGCGCTTCTTGTGTAAACTGTAGTGGTACACAAAAGGACTATTCCTACACAAGGCAAAAACTCTATGGCTCCCAGTAGGGAGATGGTAATATAGCAATTACAGGTGGCAACTACAAATCCAATAGGCATTTTGATTTGTCCTGAATGGCTGATATCCTTTCCATGGAATGCAGGAGAAATCCTCACAGATACATGCTCTAAAAATTTGAAGAAGCAGCCAGAAAATTTGCAAGCTCTTGCTTACGAAAAAGATTATCTAACAAAAGTATTGTGTCTCATTCTCTGGGACCAATAACCCCCTCAGATTAGCCATCTCACCGAAAACAGACTCAGTATAATAAGCAACTGTCCCACAATCTCGGTAAACAGCAACTCCAAATCAAGACAGAAAAGCACTGTGGTGAAACTGGAATTATTTCTCCCCGTTCCAGACATATTAATGAAAAGTCAAGGGACGTTTTTCTGCCTGGCTGTCAAAACTCCCGCTTTTTATTAGCTTTAGATGACTTATTCCAAATGCTCAAGGCAGTTCCAAGTGTGGGAGCAAATGAGATGGTAATTGTTGGAGAAGCTGAGCAATTGTGAAAATTTTGTTTTTTTGGCCACTAAACTTCTACACTGTGTACCAATGGCACATATACAAAATAAACGTATGTGTGCGTGCATGAGGTCTGTCTTCATGCATCTGAGCAGGCAGCTGTTTGTGCCAGTTACAGAACTGAGGATCTGTTGAATACACATATTTGGAGAGCAGAAGGCACTGGGCAGATGCGACAGGTGAGATGTATGGGGGTGGAGAGGAACCTCTTAGAAATGTTTGTTTTCTACTCTGATTCTAAAAACAGATGCTTGGCATGGGCATTTTGAATACATAACACTGCATTTATCTGTCTGGGTCAAATGTTTCTGCTTAGCTATTATCCCTTAGATTTCTCAAATCTGATATGTTTTGTCTTGCCATCAAGTCAAAGCTGACTTATGGCAACCCCATGGGGTTGTCAAGGCCAGATATGTTCAGAGGTGCTTTGAAGAAGAAGAAGAAGAGATTGGATTTATACCCCGCCCTCCACTCCCCAAGGGAGTCTCAGAGCGGCTTACAAACTCCTTTCCCTTCCCCTCCCCACAACAGACACCCTGTGAGGTGGGTGGGGCTGAGAGAGCTCTTTCCCAAGCTGTCCTTGAGGGAACAGCTGCTACAGAGCTATGGGTTGCCCAAGGTCATCCAGCCAGGTGCAAGTGGAGGAGTGGGGAATCAAACCCGGTTCTCCCAGATTAGAGTCCGCGCACTTAACCACTACACCAGACTGGCTCTCTTTGCCATTGCCTGCCTCCACATCATGCTCTAGTATTCTTTGGTGGTCTCTCTTCCAAATACTGACCAGAACTGATCCTACTTGGCTTCCAAGATCTGATGTGATCATCTATCACTTGAGTAGGGCTGCCATTTAAAAAAAACAAAACTTCTGTGCTTTTCACAGGCTGATGGGTAGAAATGGAGCACTTGAAGCCCAGCAGCACTTTCTGCATTCTGCTTCGAAAGCTGAAGTTACCAGTGTTCCAACTAGATCTATTTCAGGTTGGAATCAATATTCGGCCTTACGCAGAAAGATAAATGTGGCTTGAACAAAAACAAAGTTGGATGTAGAATCTGCTATTCTCAGCAGATGCTGACACCAGCAGGGGAGTTTTTTGGATCCCAAAGTTCGAGGTGTTCTTATTATGGGAACAGATCAAGCTAATATGATGATGAAAGGCAGTTGGGATTTCAGTGGTCAGCTCACTGTTGGCCAGACTCAGGGGCCCTCGAGGCATCTGAAAGGGGTAAAATGAAGAGGCATTCCAGAACGCGCAGGACTGCAGCGACAAAGTCTTCCCCAAACATAATCACAGTATCTGGTTCATGGAGGCAGCCCAAGTGCATCTATATATTTATCCATTCCTTGTGAGTTCGCCATTCCCCCCCCCACACACACACACACAAAGGCTTTCATCTCCTTCCAAGAGAACTTTTCTCTCTCACCAGCTTGCTCAATTAAACATCAACTTGAACTACAGAAATTTAGCAGATGAAATATTTTCTGCCACTTTGTCTGCATCCCAGAAAAGGGTCATTTTTTCTGTGTACAAAGTCAATAACAAAGTTCACGGCACTTTTTTTTTTTTTGCCATCAAGATACAGCAGACTTATGGTGGCCCGGTAGGGTTTTCAAGGCAAGAGACATTCAGTTCAGAGGTGGTTTGCCATTGCCTGCCTCCACCTCACTACCCTGTTATTTCTTGGAGGTCTCCCATCCAAATACTAGCCAGGGCTGATCCTCCTCAGTTTCTGAAATCTAACAAGATCAGGCTAGCCTAGGCTATCCAGGTCAGGACAGACAATACTATACTTGGGTCCTTTTTTTGTCCTCAAGGGGGGAAATAATGGAGGAGGGACTCCTGTACTTTGCTGGGATCTGTTTCAACTCAGTTTAAGTCTGCCCTCCCCCCCCAAAAAACCAGGCAATATATGTAACCATGCTCAGATTTTGCCTCTCATCCTTGAGAACGGGGTCTTATCACTAGAGTTGGAACGCCCGGCTTTAACAACTTCTGTAATATGGAGGGGGCCAATGTTTGTGCTCATAACATTCAGCCAATCTTTTTGACCAATAAAAAGGCCAGATTTAAAAAAAATTATTATTAACTCTTCAGGTGCTGACGCCATACCTGAATCCTCAGTGCCACCCTCTCAATAAGAATAGTTGTTTGACTGAATGGGAAATGCTGGCACTGAAAGGGCTGGGACCAGTTTGATGCCATCAGATTCATGAGCGTCTTTGTGGTGTGGTTGTTTTTTTCATCCTCCCTCCCTCCCTCTCTCTCTCTCTTGGTAGAACCATCGAATATTTTTATGAGGCGGAATTAAGCTGGGGAAAAATTGTTCTGCTCATCCCGTGAAGATTAATAATTAAGAGGGCTGCCCTTCTGAATGTTAGAGGGGGAAAAAACCGTAAAAAGGAACCTTACATTAAGCCAGTATGCATCAAAAATAAATGACAGCGGTTAGGCTTCATTCAAGGGGAGTCAGCAATGCCACTGCAGTCACCAGCCCCACCACCCACCGCAGAATTATTATTTGAAAGGGATGTCAGAGGATTATAGAAGAACCTTGCGTCTGCTCCAATTACGATCAACATTTTTTTATTTTATTTTTTTGCTTCTCAGCCGGCTGAGCTTCTGGCTTGGAATAATGAAAACATATTGACCCCTGCTGGAACTGTTATGTACTGCAGATTGTTCTGAAACTCGACCAAAACACAATGACGACAGTAAGCAGCGATTTCGCTCCCAACGGGTTAATAATAAGTAGTCACAAGGCTTCATCTAAGAGCAGAGACCAGGCAGACTAAAATGACTTTTGGGTACAGACGGATGCAAAGATCTGTGTTGGAACCAAATGCCCCTTTAAATAAATCTGTTTGTTTTAGAGCTGAAATAACTGCTTTAAATATATATACATATATCTCCTGGAATGTGACCAAGTTCCACATTTTACAATGCAAATTTTGATACTGAACTGGAAAAAAAAAATCTGTATCCATTAAACTGTGAAAGATGACTGGTAGGGGTGGTTTTGCCTACTCGGCAGAGTGATTGGCTAACAGTGCCTTCCTAAACAGAGCTAGGCCCTTCTAAATCCACTTGAATATCGAAGGCACTAATAGTACAATCTTAAGCAGATCTACTTAGAATCCCTCTGACAGCTCCTCAGTGGGGCTTACTCCCAGGAAAGTGCTCTTAGGATTGCGCTGTAAATATTATTTTGATTGAGGCCAACTCACCATCGGCCTGGATCCTAAAATCTTAAAATCTTCCACCACTGTTAATATGGTTCTGTCAGAGCTGACATGGAACTTGGGAATATGGTATTTTATACTGTTGTTTTAAATTTGGTTTTAATTGTGTTGTATTTTACACTGTTGTTACCCGCCCTGAGCCCGCTCACAAGGAGGGTGAAATCCAAATCCAAATAAATAAATAAATAAATATTTGCAAAGCGGCAGTCAGATCCTACACATGAGCTAGTCGATGACCATAGATATTAACTGCTTCCTGTCTGAGGCTGCTAAAGGTTGGTTTGTCCTGAATGTTGGCTGTCAATTAGTATCAAATGTAGAAAGAATTGTAAGGATAAATATTTGGGGGAAATATACTTTCAGCATGAAATTGCATTTACTGTGTAATTCTACCACAAAAGAATGCTTTTTTAAAAAAAAATTACTTTGCTTTATGAGCAAAATTTAGTCCACTGTCCAAACAAAGTGCTAAATTCACCAAGCCTTGCTGCCACGAAACACAGTGGACTGTGCCCAGGACTGTGTGTGTCAAGTATTACTGGGAGAGCAAAAGGCTATTGTGTGGATCGTTTTAATGTTGATTTGAATCCAGATTGCACTAAAAAGGCATATCAGAAACCAACTGATGCCCTCTGCCTAGCTATCTACATTTTCAGCCTTCAGCTTTTCCATAGGTTAGGAAAGGAGGACGGAATCTCCCTTAACCACCACAAGAACTATGCTGTGGATCATGGGACCTACATAGATAAAAGCCATGGAGAACACAGAGGCTGTGGTTACACACGCTAAATAATCCACTTTCAATCCACTTTCAGGCCGTGTTCAGATGGGCACTTCAATTCACTGTTGCCCCGCCTCTAATTGAGCCAGATTATTTTGTGCCAGAGAATCATGATCAGACTCACCTCTTTTAGTGCACTTTAAAGTGCTTCTACTGGCCCTGGAGTAACCAGATGGCAGCAGGCACGGAGTCAGCCTGTCTGCCATTTTTTCAAAATGTTGGTCCTTGGAGCATGCCCACAAGCACTTATGAGCCTGCTGGGATATGTAGTTCATGGGGCTGTCTGCTGTTTTTTAAACAATTTGCCATCTGAGCATGTGCAGAAATGCTTGCTGAGACTTCTGGGATATGTAGTTCACTGCTGTCCTCCTAATCTTTTCAATTTACCCTGTCCTCAAAGGACACAAAGCTGAAGAACAAAGGTGTCTTTCTTTTAGGGTTTTTAAAAAGAAAACAGTGTTTTGAGCAGCCCTGGGGGGGGGGAGGTGCGAATAAGCACTTGTGTGCACATCGCTACCTACTTTTTTAAGATGGCAGATGAAAAACAAGACATCAGTGAGACCTGCCTGATGGCTTGGGTGCACAAGAGTGCAACCAGGCAGCAGGAAATCCATTTGGGAACCAGCTCAGACCAACAAGACTGGATTTTCTCAGGTATCAAAGAAACACGCGGCAAGTGGGAGGAAGGGGACTCGGATGACTGAGGATCAACAGACATATGTTGCTGTTAGGGCTGCCAAGTCCAACTTGGGAAATATCTGGGGACTTTGGGGGTGGAGCCAGGAGACTTTGGGGGTGGAGCCAGGAGAAAGGAAGTGACATCATTTTGTGATGTCACATCCTGTGATGTTGCTTCCACATGCTTCCACATGAACTCATGAAGTTTCCTAATACTGAATCAGGCCATTGGTCCATCAAGGTCAGTATTGACTACTCAGACTGGTAGTGGCTCTCCAGGGTCTCAGGCTGAGATCTTTAATGTCACCTATTACCTGATCCTTTTTTAGCTGAAGAGGCTGATACCTCCTGCATGTCAAGCAGATGCTCTATCACTGAGCAATGGCCCTACTGAATCCTTCCTCATCTCGGCAGAATATGAAGCCCTAAGTGCTACACAACTGCTAAATATGATTTTCATATCATAAGAACAGGAGAGAAGCTACAGTGGATCGGCCCATCCAGTACAGCCCATCCAGTACAACACTCTGTGTCACAACAGTGGCCAAAAATACCAGGTGCCCTCAGGAGGTCCAGCAGCGGGGCCAGAACTCCAGAAGCCCTCCCACTGTTGCCCCCCAAGCACCAAGAATTCAGAGCATCACTGCCCCAGACAAAGGGTTCCATTTAGACCTTGTGGCTAATAATAGCCACTGATAGACCTCTGCTGGATGGGGACAGAGAGAGAGAGAGACAGACAGACAGCTTTTTCACTTACTCTTGCCCAATTCCCAGGCTTTATTTCTGGCCCTTGTTTCACCCAGCTGTTGTCCATGTAAGTTCCATAACTTCTCCCCCTCCCCCAGCATAGGCTTTTTGGTGGCTAAAGAGGACCTTTGTCCTCCCCTTTTCGCCAGCAGAAAAGCTAGTTGGATCCATCCCTAATTTAAAATACCGGTTACTTGATGTACAAATGCTTTTAAAAATGCAGATTTTTACTGCCGGAGGGGGGGACACGGTTGAAAGAAACAGAAAATTGGCATAAAAATGAGGAATCCCAACTTTTATTTGCAGAAGGGAAATGAGGACTGGGGGGACCCAAACAGCCACGACAAGACATTTTAAACAATCCCACTCCCAGACCTTCTACAGGCAACCTCTCCTTGTGATGTTTACCTCTTTGGAAGTGACAGTTTATTCCTTTGACAAAACCACAGTGGACAGAGAGACAGAAAAAAGAAAGAGGGGGAGGGGGAGAGACAGAGAAGGAAAAGAGCTCGCAGACCCCTGCTTACCCCAGCAGTTTACTCAGCAGCAACCTTGCACGCAGTAGAAAGAGTTTAGTCCCTCCTTAATCTCTGAGCGGGGCTCTCTTGCTGGCTCAGCTCTTAAAGGGGAAATTTCCCTTTTAAGAAATTCAAGAGGCTGGCCAGGGCAGGCTCCGAGGTTCCCCTGCTGGCAGCCATTTTGTCCCCCCGGTGGCCAATTTTGGAAAAGCGGGGGAAAGCTTTAAAAATCGGTGTTTCCCCCGCTCTACCTGGGGACTTGGCAGCCCTAGTTGCTGTCTGATCATGCACTTCAAATTTGTTAGGGAACAGCAAGAGCAACAGATAAAACTGATTGTATGAATGCAACCTCAGTGTACTTTCCAACTGGATTTTACTGTGTGAACTGGCAAAATCCAGTTGGAAAGTACATTGAAAGTGGGTTGAAAGTGGATTATTTAGTGTGTGTGACCACAGTCGGAGTGTAATAAGGATGAGAATTGGAGAGAGTCAGCAAAGAAACTGGTTGGCTCAGACCTTTCTACTGAAAGGTTTAGGAGCATACAAGTGTACTTTGCCAAATCCAGATTCAAGTGTTAACTCAGGAGACTCAGGACTGCCAGATCCAGCCTACAGGAGCACAAGATTTAACTGTGATACATTTACATAGCCTTTGCTGATTTAGAGGCTGGAGTGTTTTTGGACAAAGTGCCAAACTCAACCTACTAAAGTTTCAACTTTGTCATTGCTTAGATCTTCACTCCAGGATCAAATTAATCAAAAGCCTCTGAAGATATCCGATGAAACCAGAATCCCTTGCACACAAAGGCAATTGATTGGGGGGGGGGGTAGCACTTCTTGTTGGGTTCATCCCAATAACTACCCTTCAAAATATTCATTCGGTGTGATGAAGTCATTGGAGTGTCAGAGTACAATCTCGGAGACACAGGTTCACATCCCTTCTCTGCCATGGGAGCTTGCTGGGTGACCTCAAGCTGGTCACTTTCTCTCTCAGCCTAACCTGCTGCACAGAACTATTGTGAGGATAAAATGGAAGAAGGGGAAATGTTGTGAGCTGCTTTGGGACTCCCATTTGGGAGCAGAGCGGGTATAAAGCTCTAAATAAATAAACAATGTCCGAAGAGGGGATTGAGCCACAGAGAAATCACCTCCAGTCAGTTCTTGTAATGTACTCATTTTGTTTGTTTTAGATAGTTGCACACTACTTTTCCACATAAAAAGGCACCACAAGTGGTTCCAGGAATAAATCCACCTGTAGTTAGTCACTTTAAAACACAGGATAGAAATCAAATCAAAACTGAACTTTCTTTAAATAACTGATGAGCCAGGAAACGGGTATGCATTGCCATCTATCTGCAAAGATGCAAGTCCAGGAGGTCCAGTTGTGCATTGCGATGTGGCTGGGAATACATGTCCAGCCATAATTCTGCGTCTACATCAACTAAGCATTTTTGTTGTTTATGTAGTTGTTGTTGCCATCAAGTTGCAGCCGACTTATCATGACCCCACAGGGTCAAAAGCTTAGCAGGGTCAACCCTAGTTTGTACTTGGATGGGAGACCACCAAGAAAGTCCAGGGTTGCTATGCAGAGCCAGCCAAGCAATGGCAAACCACCTCTGAATGTCTCTTGCCTTAAAAACCCTATGCCTGCCTGTGCATAGCAACCCTGGACTTCCTTGGTGGTCTCCTATCCAAGTACAAACTAGGGTTGACCTGCTTACCTTTTGATAGCTGACAAGATTGGCTACCTTGGGCTATCCAGATCAGAGCCAACTATGTCTAGAGAAGGCTAATTCCACATATGGATCTCTCTTGTGTTGGATTCTCTGGACTAGGTACTGCCAGGGAACCATGAAAAGAATAGCGGAGTGCTTTAACGCAGCAAAGGCTTTAATGCAGCAAAGCTTGGGGCTTGGTGTGGCAACAGACTTACAAAGTCACACGAAGTCAGCAGTCAGTTCTAAAAACTAATAAGTAATATTTATTAAAGGAAATACATGGTTGAGAGTGCAGGAAAGGTATAGATATAGATTACCTATTCTAACTAGCTAGATGGTGTTGGATGCTGGACGCATGTCCAGCCTCCATGGTGCAAGATGGAGATCAAGCACCTTCTTTTTGCGTGTGACAGAGAGGAGAGAGAGAGAGAGAGTGAGAGGAGCGGAAGCAGAGGAAATTGCCCCTAAAAGTAGCATTCTACTTCAAAGGAAAGGATCAGATAGCAGGAAGGAAAGGATGCTCTGTGTGTCCTGACCTCTCTATCAGTCTAAACTCTCTGGTGCCATCTTCTCAAGTCTGAGACAGGAGACAGCACCAAGTCCTCCACTTCTAACCTCTTGCTGGATTGGGCTAAGTGTTTTGAGCAAGGATACAGCAGAGGGATACAGCAAAGTCATAGAAATGGCTCCTCAGCCACTGAGCCATATTGGTCCCAAAGACATCTAAGCTAAAACCTAGCCATTCACAGCCCTAACACAACAGCTGCTGGACAAAAGGCACTAAAAATTCTTTTTGAGGCTTCCCCTTTCCCAGGTGATGTTGTGTTTCAAATCCCAAGAGGTTTTATCTCAGCTAGTACAGGCAGGGCTGTTCTTTTAGTCTGACTGTGTTGTAGTGACACAGATGTCCCAGAAGGTATGATTTTCCCCAGGCAAAGTGGTGAGCGGATATAACCATTTTCACCGTTGGTAAGCATTTTGCTACACCGTGAAGAGATGCTAAATGATTCCTATTTGCTACAATAATCCTTGTTGGTGCTGTCTTTTTCTCACAACAGTGTAGGCAACGCTATAATTAAAAAGAGCCAAGCAGCGATACTGCCAGGCAGACATCTCAATTAGAGTGGGAGAGAGACTTTAAAATGGATTGGTGCCATTCAAAAACCATTCTTCAGACTTTGTCTTCATGAACACATGAAGTTGCCTTATACCGAATCAGACCCTTGGTCCATCAGGGTCAGTATTGTCTACTCAGACTGGCAGCGGTTCTCCAGGGTCTCAGAGGTCTTTCACATTACCTACTGCCTGGTCCTTTTAACTGGAGGCGCCTGGGATGGAACCTGGAACCTTCTGCATGCCAAGCAGATGCTCTACCACTGAGCCACGGATAAACTTTTATCACTTTTAAAGGGGCCTCCCTCACACCAATTTAACCACATTTCCTGGTGTACTCCTATGAGCCATTTACATTCTTCAGACCTTGTTCTTCTGGTGATTCTGTCCCCTAGGACTTTCTGGAGGCCACAGGCTTTTGCTGTGGTGGGGTCCTTTCCATGGAGTGGCCTGCCAGAATGGAAGTGGAAGACAGCTTCATTTCTGCTTTTCGGAAGGCATGCAATCCTTTTTTTCCAGAAGGTGTTTGGTGGCCATTAAACTGTTTGGGAAGATTTGGCTGTTGTTGTTTTTTAACTGTGCATTTTTAATGCTATATGTTTTAAAAAGCTTGCTGCTGGATGCTTGTGATGTTTTCAAGCTCTTGAAGCTCTTGCTGCTGTGTAAGCTACCTGGAGTGTGAGGAGATGAGGTGGGCTATAAATGTTTTAAATAAGTAAATACCTTGGTCCATATTAATTGCATATTTACATTGGCTGGTTGAACTTTGACCACATGGACCTGTTCAATATATACCCATAGTTTTCAGATTGCTGAAGCAGAGGTCACCAAGATGCTTGTCAGATCAATCATACAGAGACTTGAATAGTGAAATGAGGTACAGGACCTTGTCCTTGCCAGGCTCCTTTCCCTACAGGAGGTGGTGGGAAAAGAGGAGTTGCTATCTCCATCCCCAGTTCAACACCCCCACCAGTGCCATTCACAAGTCGGAGATGGGGTGACTGTGCCCCACGCCGGTCCCAAAGCTAGCCTTTTGGCCAACGGTGTTGGTGGCGGTGGTGGATTTCAATTAGAAAACAGCAAACCCCTGAATTGGGTCCATCATCCAGTGCAGCAGGTAATCTCTGGCCCTAGTTCTCAGTCCCCCACCCCTAATAACTGGAGGAGTGGGAGAAAAAGTGGCGGGAAATGGCATCAATGACAACACTCTAAGAATTTCTACAGTAAAGACCATAAAGATTGGGAGAATTCCTTGAGCATCACCTGGACATCATGTCAGATCCTCCCTTCAAAAAAAAAAACCCCACCCACCCTCCCTGGGAACTACCCCAGAACTTCCCAGCATTTGTCAATGTAGGGCTAGCAACCCTATGTTGGAGTCTCTTCTGCCCACACCATATTGCCTGTATCTATCGGTTCTCCCAAGGATCTATTCTACCCATTCTGTTATACTGCTGCTTCCTAAATGGGGCAGCTTTCGATTCTCCAGAATAGCTGGCTAGCTAATATACAGAAAGTAATTGTACCTCTTTAAATATTGATTTACAGTATTGTTGTTGCTGAGCCACTTCGTTACCAGTTACCATTAGTTGGAAGCAAGTCACACCCTCTCTGGATGGATCACCTTGCATGCATTTTATTGGATTTTGTAGTTATTTGCTCTCTTTGGGGTATTATGACATAACTAATATTGGGTTGGTTCATACAACACACTGGCTGCATATACAAGGAGGTGTAAGGGAGGGGATAAGATGCCTTCCCTCCTCACCCATCCAGCGTGCCCACCCTGACTATGATGCCAGAAGGGTCCATGATGTGCTATAACCTAACCTGCAGGTAAGGGCAAATACAATTCCCATTGGCTACATGCATTTAACTGAAAACCTACATTTAACTGCAGATTGATTGCTATGCTGGTTTGTACCAGCAGATTAAAAGAGTAGTCCAGCATCACCTAAAAGACTTTAATCTTTAGTCTATAAATATAATGCAACCCTATGCAGAATTACTCCAGTCTAAATTGATTGAAATCAATGGGTTTAGACTGGAGTAACTCTGCATAGGATTTCACTGTTAGTCTTAAAGGTACAGCCATACAACCATATACATGGGGCCTACATGTTGGGTTTAGCCATATCAGATGTTACAACAGTATGAGTGCCTATGGAGATGTGGCCAGTATACAGGGTGAGCAGAGAGGAAAGATGAGTTTTCTGCACTCCATGCTGCCTGTACAGCTAGGATATCATTGAAACCAGCCCGGCATGTCCAATTACTGGAACTGTTGGTTGTTCTTTTATTTATATAACACAGAGACATCATTTTCTCTGTGTAGAAATCCTTACCCATAGAGATGACCCCTCATGCATCTGATGAAGTGAGCTCTGACCCATGAAAACTTATGCCTGAATTAAAAGTAGGGTGGATTGTATCAGCAATGAAGAAAGTCCTGTAATATAGCTTTTGTCTTTCTTGACACAGACCGCACAATAGCTTGTTATGTACTGATGAAGGAGCAGCCTCCAGCAAGCTGTAGAAACCTAGGGATGAGCAGATGTTAGGGCGAGGTGCGGGGGAGCCATAACTATCAACTATCTTCTGGCTTTCTCTATATAATGACACAATCAAATTGGATGGTTTGATATTTCATTTACCTTGTATCCCATTTTTCCCAGGTTGTTTTTTGTAGAAAATTAATCCTTCTTGATTGATGACTCATACAAATGGATATGGGCTTTCCTTTGACCTCTCTGATAGGGGTCGACTTCCATGGTTTCCAGGTAGAAGATACTGATTGGTGTTTCTTAGAATCTACCTTGGAAGGAGTTTATGAGCAGTCTCCAGCAGCAAGGCTCCCAGACTTATCAACCTGAGAAAACTAAGCCAAAGTGTAAAATGCAGCAGCACCAGAGTCTTCCCTACATATAAAGTCAGCCAGTGGAATGGAGTCTCCAATATTG
This sequence comes from Lepidodactylus listeri, assembly GCA_029233225.1. NCBI lineage: Eukaryota > Metazoa > Chordata > Lepidosauria > Squamata > Gekkonidae > Lepidodactylus > Lepidodactylus listeri. The sequence goes on from JARCFY010000009.1 coordinate 30,430,464, forward strand.
CAGCATCAGACCAAGGTACTTGAAGGACCACCTCCTCCACTACTTTGCAAGCACTGCTCTTTATGTCTCCACCTGCAGAGATGAGGCAGGTGACAACCAAAAAAAGGGCATTTTCAATGGTGGCATCTCACCTTAGCAATGCCCTCTCCCTTGAGGCTTGCCTGCCACTCACCTTACTGTTCCTCAGGCAACAGGCCAAACATTGCTTTTTAACCAGACTTTTAACTGAGGGGTTGTGTCTTTTTAAGCTGTTTCTGTGGCCTGCTTCTGAATTGTGTTTTGGATACAATTTTAGGCTGCTGGATGTTGTTTTATACTCTTTTTATGCCCCTGACATAGTTAGCATGGCTTGTTTTGAAAATATAGATCAATGTTTTGTTGCTGTTTTTAATGTTGCATTGTTTTTACTTTTTGACCTGCCTCAAGTAGGTTGCAGGAGAGACAGCATATAAATTCTCCAAATACATAAATATTATGTAAGGGGACAAATGGCTTCCATATGATTGTTCATTAAGAGTGTAACCTGTGGACTGGCTGAGAGAAAGAGGAGAAAGAAGTAGCAACTCCAGGTTAGCGGAGATCTGGTGACGGAGTAGTAGTAGGTGAAGGGAGTGGCAGGGAGAGGGCTCACTGGTGTCTCCAGTGTACATACTATTTTATGTTTTGCATTTAAAACTAGCACTGAATTTACTTCATGTTCCTGATGCCATATTATAGAAATCAGCCATATCTTTGGACCTGCTGTCTGTTCTTTTCATTCTGCCCATCAGGAAAAGATATCTATTTAAGGTAAGGAGCCACAAGGGAAATATTTTAACCCATGCCAATTCCGGAGCAATCTTTGCCAAAGTCCAATCATTCTTGTATACAATAAACTGAAATTGAACATTTTCTGCCCATCAGGGTCCATATCTCTGCCCGTTTCACAGCCCACCATCCCTAGCTTAATGATTCCCTGAGCTTTCCATATATGGAAAACCAGTAAGCTGACCCATCAATCGCAAGTCCAATTTTAATAAGTTGTTTCTGGATCAGTTGGTATCAGCTGGCAATCAACGCCAAATCCTAATGAGGTTTTCTCCCCACCCCCACCCTGCTGTCTCTGATCTTGCTGGTTTTTGCAATCCCGTAGGCTTGTCCATGCTAGCAGGAGTGAGGCCAGGATTATTTAATTGAATTAAATCTATATTGGAGAGTTTCCATCCTTTCCCCTCTTAACAAAAATTTTTAGACCTCATATAAGCAGCCATGGCTCTGGTTTAGGATTAAAGGCAGCAGATGTAGAGAGATCAGAAAGAGAAAAAGATGGGTGAGGAAGGTTTTTAGAACAAATTTTCAAATTTGATGTATGTTTGCCTTGTTTGCTAATATCTGTACCATCTGTTCATTTGCATTCTAAACAACATCACTGTCAATTTGCATGAAATCTATTTTATAAGAACTTTACATAAATGATTATTACTAGTAATAATAACAAAGACAACCGCAATGAAATCCTCATACATAAAGTACAATTATAAAAATTTAAAACATTAAATATTTTGAAAAAAATGAAATGTGTATGTGTATATATATATATATATATATATATATATATATATATATATATATAATATACCATTTTCTCCTAGTGTTTGAAACAGCTCATGATATATTGTTGTAAGTACAATATATACATTAAAAGCCAATGTAAAATAATACAGCAAATGTTAAACAACAATCAGCAGGCCTGGAAGTAACAAAATCCACATCCCTCAGCTATAATTCTTATTCACAAAAGGCTTCTGAAAGAGGACTGCCATACATAACCTCTGGAATCTTGGGAGGGATGGTATTTTATGGACCTCCATTCTGTGGAGTAGGTAGGACAACTGGAAAAAAAACTTGTGACCTGGGAGAGGGGCTATGATTCATTAGTAGAGCAACTGCTTTGCACACAGGAGTCCCTGATACCTCCAGTTGAAAGGATCAGGTAGCAGTTGATGTGGAAGACCTCTTCCTGAGATCCTCGAGAGCCACTTCCAGTCAGAGTGGACAATACTAGCCTTGGTAGACCAATGGCCTGACTCAGCATAAGACAGTGTGTATATACACACACACACACACACATATATACATACACACGGCATAAGGCAGGAGAGAGAGAGAGAGAGAGAGCCGATGGAACAAGATCAAATTTCTTGGTGTGATGGCCATGAAATGAGGCAGATGCTCAGAGGTCTTCAAGTGACACATGGGTTTATACAGACAGAAGCAGTCCTAAATGCAGAAATGGGAGGGAAAGAAAAGTAATCTGCCTTGGCAGGGAGGGTGGAGTATAAATTGAATATAGTAAATACTGAATGGACACTATCAAGTCCATTCAGTCCTTCATGCAGTGCAGCAGGAACATACTAGCCTCCCAGAAACACAGCTTTCCCCCTGCCTCGTGTAGAATTTCCCACACATACAGCACTTCAAACAGAAGGACATGGGAGAATGGTAAGCATAATATTGTCATCATAATATGTTTCCTACTCAGTCAGAAGGCTAGGAACCTTTCTAAGCTTCCATTTTCTGTTTCACCTCCCACAAAAGTCATGATAAGAGCAGAGAGAAGTTGCTAAGAACCTGGGAATTTGGGAGAAAGCTGGTGAAAATGGAAGCTGGATGAGAAAAGAATCTATCAGAATTCTCTTTTCCAGAGCCCAAACTATATTTCATTGAACCTTTGCTTTGAAAAAATGTGCCCAGATCATGGAACGATGTATACTGGCTCAAACTCATATTTAAAGAATTTTCCATGGCAACCATGTGTTGAATTCTCCTCAAGAACAATTGAAGATATGCAAATCCATGGGGGAAATGCAAAAGGTAGAGCATGGTCATGTGCATTTGGGCCCAAGAGTTAAATAACCCTTGTCTGTCACTAGAGATTCTCAAGGAATTGAAAAATAATGTCATTAGGTGTCATTCAGTCAAAATGCGATCATAGTTAAATTTTACCACCTTGAACTAGAGACATTAGCTTTTTTTTCAGCTTGCCAGGTGTGCATCAACTGCTGCCCTTTAAAATGACTGACACTTTGGACTAGTCCAGAGCCTATCAATCAAATGTAAAGGGGAGAAGACTGAAAAGATTGTCTCCTTCTTGCTTTATTTTTTTATGAATCCAAATCAGGTCTTTCATTCTTTCAGCGAGTGGAGAGGTATCTTCCATTGCACTATGAGTGAAAAAAAAAATCAAGACCTAAACATAACCCTGAAAGATTCTTTTTTTAAAAATGAAAAGTCGTATTTTATTATTTATAAACATATGGCACTGCTGCCTTTTTATGGAGAGGGGAAAGAACCAAAAACAATGTTTTTTCATTATGGTGACTGCTCAAGAAGGAAACAGTTTAATGCCATCAACTCAAAAGACTTGGTTTGGATATATTTAAAAACTTGAATACAGAATATTCTTGGGGGCTGTACTGGGATAGATAGATAGATAGATAGATAGATAGATAGATAGATAGATAGATAGATAGATAGATAGATAGATAGATGAGTGAGTTTTCTGAAGTAAATGGTATACAAGTCAGTTTGGGATCTACAAATGTGAATAGTTTTTAGCTTGTTTCAAGAGAAAGAATCTCATTAACATGCCAGCTGCCAAAAATGCATGCTACCAGCAGAGTCCTTCTGCCAGCCAACAGGAAAAGCATCTTTCCTTACTACGCTGTTTGCTATATAAGGGAGGCATTGTATTTAAAAATAGCTGTTAGCATTTGCTTCCATAAAGGGCCAGAGCAAAAGAAATAATAAGGAAGTCAGCCTTGCAAAATTTCATTTGCCCACTTGAAAGGAGGGGGGTTGTTTTTGTGCCTTTGTGCCATTTCCTGAAAGGCAGCTGAAAAGTCCCTCAATTTTTCAATTAGCATTATTCACAATGGCAAGGGGCAAACAAGTAGCATCTCTTCGTGAGCTGTGAAATTGTTCATGCTACATTTATAAGAGGGAAACCAGTGAAGCTTTTGGCCAAATGGCTCTTAGTTCAGCTGTTGAATCAGGAATCCTGATGCCAGGAATGGGCTCTAATACCAGGAGTGATAGGCAGCTGCAGCAGCCAAAGTTTTATCCTACGCCTTGGCAAGGGGGTAGAGACAATTGGCTCTACCAGGCTGGCCAGAAAACTGCTGTTCTTCCTCTAAAATTGGTCTGCCCACTAAGCCTAACACAGAGACTCACAATTAGGGATGAGCATAATTTTAAAAAAATTAGGAGGGGGGGTTATGTGATCTTTTTATTTTTCTATTTATTTATTTACTATATATGTATCCCACCTTTCTTCCAAGGAGCTTAGGGCAGTGTATATAACTCCCCACTCCTCTATTTTTAATTCTTACAACAACCCTGTGAGGTAGGTTAGGCAGCAGCTGCCCCCACAGCACAAAAATCATGGTGGGTGCAGCCACAAAATGGCAACAGAATGGCTGGTTCAAGGTTACTCAACAAGGTTTCATAGCAGAGTGAGGATTTGAACCCGGGTCTCCTAGAGGCTAGGCAAACACCCTAATCTAACCAAATTAATTTCCCAATTTGTTTTTGATTTTTATTGGTCTAAGTCAGGGGTCCCCAACCTTTTTAAACCTGTCAGCACATCTGGAATTCTGACCCAACATGGTAGACATGGCCACAAAACGGCTACCGCAGGAGATGGCGCAAGTCATAAAATGGTTGCCACAGCTTACCATCAGTCACACAGTGAAGTTTTTTGTGTTGTGGTGGCAGCTGCTGCCAAAGCAACATTTTTAAAAAAATTGCATAGCCAATCAAATCGCCAGTGGCCGGTCAGAAGCCTTGCTGTGCAAAAGCCCCACCTGGCTCCTCTCACTTTTTAAAAACACTTGGAGGGCACCAGGAAAGGTGTTGGCAGGTGCCATGGCGTCAACAGACCCTATGTTGGGGACCCTGGTCTAAATGTGTAACAGATCCAATTGGAATGAAATTCTCAGGTATAGTATCCATCCTCCAAGACACCCTTTCTGCAAAATTTCCGTAGGAGAAAGCATGTGCAGTTTCAAGATGGATTCCATAGGGCAACTGCTAGGGTCACTGATGGGCCTTCTTTTGGTCAGCCTGGGTGTACTACCCACCACCCCACAGCAGCTGCCACATCTCCTCAGTTCCTACCTTCCCCAGGCAGGATGCTAGACAGCACTGCTGGATGACTCCAACAGCAGCAAGCACCATCCCCTTCTTTCCTCTGCCCCCAAGAGCAGGAAGAGGAGGAGGTATATATTGCAGCCACCACCACAGCCAATGGCAGACATATATAGGGATGGGCACAGACCAAACCATGAAGTAAAATTCATCACGAATTTGTCCTGTTTGTAGTTCACAAACCAAAGTTTACGAAGGATCTACCGTCATGAACTTCCATGACTATTAGTCTGCTGTTAGAAAGGTTTCCTGGCAGATCAAATAAAATTAAATTCAATTACCTCCTGTATGACAGGAACCATCAGACAACAAGACAGGTGGCTAGATTTTGTGCCCAGGTTTACAAGACACATAAAATGCAGGGCAATTAGATTTTCTAATCTTTTATCTAAATTATACACGAGTTTTATGGCTGTCTTATTTTATCTATATGTTATAGTCACAGATTTTTAAAATTTAAGTATGCCACTGTTGGTTTTATCCCATATTTCTTATTTGAATGTTTTTATGTAAAATGATTGAGTGCACTGGTCATTGACTGTAACAATAAATTTGATTTGGAGACACAGTTTGTGGCAGTTTGTAGTGGTTTGTGGACAGAGCAGAAAGCAGGGATTTAAAAGGACTATGCTTTCTGTTCCCTGCCATAGCTGCAAAAACAGCTGAGTTGTGGGGAGTAGCCTGCTCCCTGCCTCTCAGCTGTTTGGGGCTTTCTTGTGCAGTCCCTTTAATTTAAAGAGACTGCACAAGAAAGCCTGAAAAACAGGTGAGCAGTGGGGACCACCAGAGTGGGGTTTGCAGGGCCACAAACCACAAACCATGTAACATAAATACAGACATGGATGCAGTTGAGCAGCTGCCTGCAGCATTGTAGATTTCCTTCCCTTTCTGCTTTGCAGAACAAAGAGAGGAATCAGACCTGGAAGAAAGTATTTCCTGTCAGAACCGGCACTTGGGAAGGAAATCCAAGGCACTGATGCTTATGTTTGAGAAACCCAGAAAATAGGTGGCATGGCAGAGGGGGCACAAATAATATATAAAAAATAAAATCCCATTAGGCAAGCACTGCATTAACCAGGAACATAGCAGCTATGCAAGGAGAGGTAGCAGGCGAAGGTTCTCAGAGCTATCAATTAGCCCTACTACTTGTTCTCTGCACTCCAATCCTATGAGCCACTGCATGAATGGAATGGTCTCAAGCCATTTTGGTAGTCTCTAATGGTTTGGTATATACTGCTCCAGAGCCTACTGAAGAATGAAATGTCTCCGGAGTTCTGAGTTATGAAAGCACACGTCGCCTTGAACAAGGTTTAAATGTCTTCTGCCTCTAGGAGTGCCATAATGTCAAAGACAGGACCCTGAGAGCTGATACAAGAATCACTGGTATCTAAGGCTGTTGGTAAAGGGATAAAGGGAGCTTTATCTCACAGTGTTCCTTGCCATCAATGGAAGTTGCAGCTTTCTGAGATGGCCCAAGCAGAGGGTGTACAATATTCTGAGGGTTTGTCAGTCCCAGACTCATTATGTGATGCAAAAAAAAAAAAAAATCTCTTGGACCATGACAAGTGAAAAAAGATACAGCTTTTTACTGCATTTGATAAAGACTGCAATGGTGGCAGAAAAGTCATGGACAATTAAATACAAAGAAGCATACTTGCTGGCTTCCTGTTTTGAATTTAGTATTGGCTTGAGATGAAACGACCATTCTTGGAATGACCACAAGAGGCAGACATGAAAGAAAGTTGACAGGAAAGTTGGATTGCTGCTCTCTTTTTTTTTAAGAGTACTTACATTGTTATAGATTAAATGTATGCAAGTAGGAAAGTGGTTTATGAACAGTATTGAGAGTGGGCTTCAAAAATTACAGGGATGACTTCTCTGTCCTGAGACACCAGACAGATATCTAAGGGCTATTAGGAAGTTACTTCCCATCTATGATTGCCTAAAGATTCACCTCTAGGGATGGACAGAACCAGCTGACGAACTAAAGTTCATCACGAATTTTGGCTTGGGATTAGGGTATCTGAAGGACTGTCTTCTCTAGGGTGGCCAGCCTCCGGACAGTGGCTGGAGATCTCCTGCGATTACAACTGATATCCTAGCAACAGAGATCAGTTCACCTGGAGAAAATGGCTGCTTTGGAAGGTGAACTGTATGGCATTATACCCCATGGAAGTCCCTCACCTCCCCAAACCCTGCCCTCCTCATCTCTGCCCCCCAAATCTCCAGGTATTTCCCAACCCGGAGCTGGCAACCCCAGCCTTCTCCCACATCTTCCTGCCCGGGAATTAAGACCACAGAGAGAGGCCTCTTGGGCCCTGACTGCCCCACCAATCAAAGAAGCTCATCTGGTGGGCACACAAGAGAGGGACTTTTAAGATTATGGAGCAACTTCCCCAGGGAGGTGTGCCTGGTCCCCTCACTCTCAACAGAAGACGGTTTTAGTCAGGACAGCATTCAATTAATTTCAGTTCTTCTGCCTACTGGCAGTTTTCAATAATTAATTTTATATTACTGGTTTAATGTATTTTATTGAGTTTTGTTGTTTGTTTATATTTTATGCTGCCTTGAGATCCTATAAGATAGAAAGGTGGCTAATAAATTCTGCAAAGAAAGAAAGAAATCAGCTAGAGAAGTTGCAGCTGCAGAGCTTATTTTCCCCCTTCCCTGCCAAAAATAAAACTCTGCTGAAGTGCCACTTGCCCCAGGACTGCTGCTGATATGACGCAAAGGGCTGCTGAGGTGGTAGCAGATTTTTTAAAAAATGAATTGTGTTTAATCTGTAAACTACACTGAGAATCATTTACTTATTTATTTATTCATTCATTCATTCCGATTTTTATCTCGCCCTCTTGGCCTAGGCCGGCTCAGGGCAGCTTACAAACCAATAAAATTCTGAAGTGCATACAATACATCAATAATTAATATAAATACCATATTAAAATACCATGTTAAAATCAAAATAATAATAAAATGCTAGACATCGTAACAACAGCCACACTGGTCTGCTCCAGTGTCGTAAATTGCTTCAGATGACATACAGATATCTTAAGAGGGGATTGGCTCAGACAGTAGTTAAGGGTCCAGCGGGTCAGGGCTCTTCACCATAAGATGCCAGTTGTTGTTATTAATAACAATGGTGGTCGTGGTGGTCATAGCGGTGGTGGTGGCTCTGAAAGCCTGGCAGAAGAGCTCCATTTTACAGGCCTTGAGGAACCACAGGGTCCTGACATCCTCTGCGAGCTCGTTCCACCAGAATGGAGCCACCCCCGAAAAAGCCCTGGCCCTGGTTGCCACCAGACTGGCCTCCTTAAAGTTTGGGAGGACCAGACAGTTCTGGGTCCCCGATCGCAGCGCTCTCTGGGGTACATATGGGGAAAGGCGGTCCTTCAGGTATGCAGGTCCCTGGCCATAAAGGGCTTTAAAGGTAAGTACCAGCACCTTAAAGCGAATCTGGTATGCTATAGGCAGCCAATGCAGTGCTTTTAGCGCAGGCTGGATGTGCTCCACCAGCTGCACCAGCAAAATGCTGCATAAATCATTAAAATTGGGGGAAATGCAGACTTTGATGTCTTTATGCACACTTACTTAAACCAGAATTATGCTGTATCAGCTCATATATATATTCACACTTTGCGTTGCATTCGCATGTCATATGTATAATGGGGGGGATACATGCATGGGCCCAGTACCTCACCGCTTGTCCAGATTTCGAACTTTTGATTGTGTGAACTGGCCCTAAACCCACAGTGTTGCCTCACAGCTGAGCAGGGCTGTGAACACAGCTTGTCCATATAGAAACCCACCACTAGCTAGCACATCACACTGGCTTTTCTTATATTCAAGTTAATATTTCATAAACCTAAAAGTGGAAAAGGGAATATTTGGCTTCCCTTCCCTTCCTCACTTGTGACACTTAAGAGATATTTACATTCCTCCTTTTTTCTGAAAACTTCTATTCTCTGAAATGAAGTCTGCCAAAGGTTTAGGATTCTTGGCACATTTCCATAGCAAGCTGCAATTATGGAATTCTTATCCTTTAGCTCCAGGCCCAGCACAATTTCTGCATGCAAGAAAATAGCTCCAATTTTCTCCCCTCCCCTCACTCCCCACACAACATTTGTTAATTATTACTTTTGTCTCAAAAGGAAGAGAAAGCGAAAAGGGAACCGTTTAGCAATGAGCACACACAGCTGAAGTGATTCATTCTACAAAGTTCTATGGGCATCAGTACAAAACACAGACCGGCTTTCTCTCCATATCAAAAGCCCAGCCTGGGAATGGACCTGCGTGCTTTACTTTCTACCCAGCCAATACTCTGTGAGAAGTCCTGCTGGATACAAGAATGAGCTGCAAGTGATGAAAGCATTTTTCAAATTCCATCTCACAATAATCCTCAGATTAAAGGGAGATGGATGAAAGTATGGCAACAGTCCTTTGGGGCAGTGAAATATTCAACAGATATTACGGCAAGCTATATGCTGGTGTTATGGTTAGAACCACACATTGTAGGATGTTTGGTGATTATTTTTCCCTATGATTTAATGAAAATAATACATAGCATCGCAAAGTCTTGTTTAGGACATACCGGGATATTTGGGGACAGAGCCCAGGGAGGTCAGAGTTTGGGGAAGGGAACCCAGCAGCGATGTGATGCCACACAGTCCACCCTCTGAATCTGCCATTTCTTCTTGAGGAACTGATCTCTATCATTCTGGGACAATGTCGGACCCAGCTTGACAATGGCAACCCTTGTTTTTAAACCCAGCCTTGTCTGTGAGTCCTACTGAGTTAAAGGTTAATAGCAAATATCTTACAAGCCCACTTCCTGTATTTTATGCATTTAGGAAGTTTTTCCCCCCTTCACAGAGGCACACCTGCATGATCCCAAAGTGGCATCCTCCACGTGTTCTGCCAAATTGGACTACCATTTGAAAAAGAACCAGGAAGGAATGTGGGGCATTTTAGAACAAGCCCATAAGAACAATTATTTTCCATCTGATGGGAAATAATAGGCAGTGAGGACCAGCTGAGAGCCACACTAAATTTTACAATTGTGGAAAATATTGCCCCAGTATTCCTTTTCATATAGGAAAGGCCACTTCTGGAGGGGTGATTTGGATCCAAGAAGTGGCAAGAGATTGCTTAACATTTTTCCTCTCCAACATATCCCTGATCCAAACTTTACTACTATTTTGCCCACATTTGGAATGTGATTAAGGGAAGCATGGGAGTGGGAGTGATTGGAGTAGGGGAATCGTGGGCAAGGTATAGAATAATCACACACACACACATTGTTACTACTCCAATCCCAGCTTTCATCTGCTCCACCAACCTGCGCATGGGTACATAGGTGCATAGGCGCAGCAGCAATTGGGGCAGGATCCCATGGCTGGGAGCTTTAACTCCGCGAGCTGGAAGCTCAAGCACACAGCATGCATGGGTGGTTATGCACATTCCTGCCGGATCAGCAGGTTCACATTACCAACGCCACTTGATTGCAGCTTTTTTATGTCCACACTTCCGGGAAGCATGATCAACGCACCCGCCATGGCTTGCTCCAGTTTTCACCTGGAACTTTTTAAAAGCAAGATCGAATTGTTAAAGGATGGGGTGAGTACGGCAGGGGAATGCCAGACAGCTGTGGCTGTGTGAACCAGCCCACTTGAGAAGGGTGCCTATATCAGGCCAAACTGCCAGTCTGAACTTGGCCTAGGTTAGGCAGAGAGAATAACTGGCTCTCATACAGTGAGGGTTTGTTTTGTTTTTTCCACAGTGAGCAGGGAACTGGATCTAAGTTTCCCTGGGCTTAGTCCAGAATGCCAACTATTGCACCACACTGGTTGTGTTCAGACTGGCAGTTTGGCCCGCTATAGGCACACTTCACAAATGGATTAAATGGGCCTTTTCACACAGCCACATCTGTCAGGTGATCCCCGGGCTCACTCACCCTGTCAGAGGATGACTTGGAGCTGGGTTAAAAAGCCACCACCTCCAAAGTGGTGGTTTTGTTTCCCTGTGCATTCATTGCGCATGGTCGGCTGTCTGAACATGGGGGAGTGTGCACAGAACAGATTTGGCAGTCTGAACCAGCAGATCCATTCTGCCACTGTGGATGAGGTTTTTAAAAATTGCCTATGTGGGCATGTGCATGTGCACATGCATGGATTTTGAATTTTTTGGTAGTGCGCTCCATGGCTGATGCATTGCAATAATGTGGATGCTTTACCACAGGTAACCCACAGTAGGGTGTGCTTTGAACCTGCTCAGTCAGGTTAGCTCTTAACCTTCCATTTATTAGGCTCCCACATCTTCCCAAAGGCAATGATTTTAGATTTCCCAAAATTTAAAGTTAATTTATTAATATAACAATATTCAAGAAAACGGACGAAGAGTCCTTTCATTTCCACCTAATTTGGGACCATGGCCATCAGTGGTTTTCAAATAGCAGTCTAGATCGTTCACAAAAAGATTAAATAAAAGAGAGATTAGAATGCAGCTTTGTTTTACTCCGACATTTATTGGTATCTTAGGCGTTAAGTCGGCCTCCTTGGAGCATCTCACCTGGCAAGCAGTGCTGAGGTGGAGCTTCCTGATCAGGAAAAGAAAGAAAGGAGAATCATCACCATCCTGAACTTCTTGAAAGAATGGCAGAATATATATATATTATTTATTTCGGCTTACGTGACCAAAGGTCTCAAGCACTTGTATACATACACAGACATACTACATAAGTCGTTGGTAGATCACACCTAGCTGAGATCACTTCCGTATCACTTCCAGACTGACTGAGTTAACAGTTGGCCCCAGCCAAAGGACAGTTTCCCTCAGGGGCTGTCCCAACAAATAGTTTGTTTACATTTTGATCCATTATTTGTTGTAAGCCATCTGATTTTTTTTTTTTAAGTACGGTAAAATGTACTAAATAAATAATATACTAGCAGCTGACTGGTCTGCAAACAAGGTTCAAATTCCCTCCATCTCCAGCTTCATCCAAGTGGTTGTTTTCCCCTACACTGGTTCCAAACTGGAGCAGTGTTGGGTTATTTTGAGTGTCCACACAATATCATCTCCTAATGGTTCATGTTCCAGGTTTTCCCTGTGCATTGTTTTCAAAACCTGCTTTACTATGGTCTTTACAGAAAGAATACGGTCCAAGAGACAGCAGCTTGCCCTCTCGACAGGAAGGTGTGCATTTTCTAAGGTCTCAGTCCTGGTCACACTGAAGTTGTCCCCAGCTGTCATCCTCTCACCACTGTCTTTTTCTCCACCACACCACTGGAAGGCTTTCTAGAGGGCTTCTCTTTTTAAGTAGTAATTGTTATAGTGCTATAGCAGTTACTGATTTTTATAAAACCCTTCTAGTCTTGTGCTGGGGAAAATTGAAGGGAAACGATGGCTTATGAAGGAAAGTGCACCAAACTGCTCCCCCCCAACGCCCCTGTGGATGTTTCAATGCTGATGCAAACGCCTCCATATCTACAGCAGCAATGAATGCACAGTGACGAATCCATGCGCTGTGGCTGCAGACTCTCTCTGCCTGCCCTACCTTGTAAGCTTACTATCAAAGCAGAAGGAGACAGCTCACCGGTTTCCCCTCTAAACTTCGGGGGGGGAGGAAAGTCCACTGCAACACAAAAGTGACAAAGAAACGAAGTGACTGAATGTAAATGTACATTTTAAAATCCCCTTCCCAGTGTCCAGATGCTGTACTTCAGTCAAGGGCAGACGTGTTGTCTTGACAATTAACAGTCCATTTGTAATATATCTTCACGATTTATTGTGCTCCCTCACAGGGTCAGCATCATGGTCTTTACGGAAGGAAATACAGGTCAGCCATATTTCACAAGAAAGGTCAGAGTGGGGCAGTACAGCTGCAGGCTGGCGTTCCCAGAGGGAGGGAGGTAGCACAGAGAGCTTTTGAAGTGGCTGGCAGAAAAGAAAATGACAATTAGCTTGTATGCGTTCACTGGTGAATTTGCATTTAAAATTACTTCTCCCATAATTGCATCCCATCGTCCTCCCCCCCCCCCCCCCCAGCAGCTATAACTTTCTTTTTTGGAAGTGGCTTATCAATGCAGCACAAAGCTTTTACTTTTACAGTTGCTCAATATAATGTAAGCACATAATTCAGTGCATTTGCTTCTGTGCACTTCACATATCGATGCCGAAGGCGTTCAAGGAAAGCACGTCCCACCAATTTCGTGCGTGCATCCCCGCTGTGCGTGCAGAGCTGCCTCAAATTAGTCAGAATGACAAAGCCCAGACCCGTTCAAAATGCCATGTATATATCAAGGAACAGGCAGAGCTGTGAATAGATGGGAGAAAAAGAACCACACAATCAGTTTCAAGCGCACAAGGGGAACTGGGGTGTAGATTCTCAGCACAGCAGTCGTGTGCCCCACTCTTACCCACAGAGAGATGTGGCCATTCACAGTCCAGTCTTTTAAAGTTGGGTTTTTTTAAAGATCCCATTGGGCATGCTCAAACTGTAAGCTGTGCCTACAGCAGTGCATTAGATCTCGACTAAGGCTTGAGATCAATATTTTGCTCTGAAATCTATTATTACAGTTTTATCTCCTTTTGCCACCAACAAGCCCTGGACAGCAATGATTGTAAAGGATGCTCAGTCCTCCGTGGGCCTAAAGGAGCTCTATGCACCCCAGACATCCTTCTTGGACCCAAGCAGTCTTTGATAGAACTGCCACTATCTGAGGGAAATTAATCTTTGTTGATATTTTTATTTATATATTTTTGGGATTTATACCCCGCCCTCCCCACCTTACAGCAGGCTCAGGGCAGCTACAAACATTTTGTTGTTGATGTTGAAAGATCGTCCCACACCAGTCCTGGACCTCTGCTGTTGAGGCACGTGTTACGACAGGGAAAGTAGTACTTTTCTTGGCTCAGAAGGAAGCCTGGGGGAGTGTCTTCATCTCTGCGTGGCCACCACTTCCCCTTTGCTGCCTCAGGAAGCATAAGTGAAACTCCAAGCAGTCTCAGCTAAGCCTAGAGGACTGACTCAAGCAGATCCTGGCAACATGGGTTTCTGGTCCACCTGGGACCCTCACCCCAGCTCAGGCTACCAAAAGTCCTCCTGGACTGCAGGAGATTACATCTCATCTTGCTTTACACTAAGCTCCAGGGCTGAACTCTTGCAGTAAAACCAGATTTGAAAATGGGGATGAAATCAAATCTCATCACAATTCAGTATCTGAACTCTTCCCCCCCCCCCCATTTAAAAATGTGGAGATCCACATGAGACTTTAACATTCGACCAAACTCAGTTGAAATACGATCGGTGGAACACATGAAATCAAATGTACTGAACTCTGCCGTAAGCACGCTGCCAAATTCCGACTACTGCTGCGTGGCAGCTGTCAGATATTGCCAAATACTCACACACCCACATGTCAGATGCCATAACATTTTATTGACAGGCCAGCTGCCATAACATTTTATTGACAGGCCAGCTGACTGCTGTTGTGTGTCAGTTGTCAAACACTGTCAGGTGCTCCACGTGACATGTCAGATATCATCACGTTTTAACTGCGACTGTGCAACAGCTATACAAGGAGCATGCACAGAAATTGCATTCAGGGTCATTTTGTTTGTTAAATTTTGTCGGATATCATTCTATCACATGTTCACAAGAATTACTACGTTTGGGTGAAATTTCCAATGGTTTCAGCGCTAAATATAATCATATTTTTTGTTTCCCAACCAACTGAGAAGAAAGTCTCAGGGACTGTACTTGTCCCCCGAGGGAGTCCTCCTCCCACATTTCAGGCAAGCATGAGAAAACCTGCCCATTTCAGAAGCAACAAAAGGTTTAGCAGATTACAAGCTTGAGTCCCTGTGATTCCCCCATCCCATAGGGATGAAATTATAACTGTAGCCCTCACCCAGGGAACCCTCTTTGCCAGATTTCAGACACAGAAGAATGGGTCCCTCTGGACCAAAGTTTTGACAATGTCTCTGATCCAAAGTCCTTTGCAACAGGACAAGTGGCACTAATCCAAAACATCTGTGATAGGCCTCAGACATTGGAGAGCTGAGCCCTGCAAGCCTCAGCAAAACTGGCAAATGGAAAGGGGGGGCAGAATTAGTCAATTGTCCTTAATAATAAAATAATGTTGCTACAGTTGTCGAGCACATGGATGGGGATTTAAAGGTTAGAGTCATATGCATTTAAACTTAATGTTGTCAAACACCGAATGAATACCAAGTGACACTGCCTGATCTCTGTTTCTCTTTCTCTCCCTCTCCCTTCTTAATGTCTTTAAAGAGACGTTTCCAGCAGTCTAAACACTGGCTGTTTCCCATTTCTAAGACCTGAGTCGGAGGAAGGGGGAGTGTTAATGTGCAGTATTAATTTTTGCGGATGTGCAGTATTAATCTTCTCTTTCAACCATCCTTCTGCCAGCTGATTATTTTCAGGTATAAAAGGGTTGTGTCATGAAGAAGGATGACTAAATTGCAACACTATCTTAGGATCATGGAAATGTGTTCCAGACTGATTCGGAGCTGATGGAGGGCCCAACTGGAGGCGATGCACGGAGATCCTCGACAGGGTCTCTCGGTATGTTCAGTTAAAAGCAGCCAGGGGCAGGCTGGATCAGGGCCACAGTGCTGGGGCAGGGTTTATGCAGTCTGAAATGTTAACCTCAGTGGTGGAACAGTTAAAGTGAGGGGACCTAGGTTCAAGTCTTCACTTCACTGTGGAACTTCTGCAATTAATTTTTTTATTAATTTCAAAATCTTACAAATTAATTACAATTTTTACAGCACAAAATGAAATTAACATTCTTTAAACATTTTCTACTACAAGTTGCCAACTCTATTCTGCTACTATTTCATTTGTAAATTAGTCATTAATTAAGTCAGATAGATGTTGGCATGCCTAAATAAATATTTCTGCTTCTCAAAATTACTCCAGTACACCTGCAATTGTAAACTCTGTTTCCCATAGTTTCCCATTAGAACTGGCAACAGAAGCCCCCACCCCATCCCCTGCTGGTGGCCAGGGGGGACTGGGCAATCCTACCTTGGGCCAGTCACCTTCTTTCAACATGACCTATCATGTTGTCATTGTGAAATGAAGGAGGTCATGCAAGGCGTCCCGTGCTCCTTGGGGAAAGTGGGGGATAAAAATCTACCTAAAGCACTGAAGAACCACTGCAGGTCAGAAACGACAGCACTGATGGTCTGAATCAGTATGAGGCAATTTTATATGATCAGATCCTTTCTCTGTGCCCTTTGCCCATAGAAAATTTAAATCCCTGCTCCCAGGAAAGTGTCTTTAGGGCTATGAGTTGCTTTCTCACAATAACTCTTGAAGGAACAAACTAGGGATGCTCATGAAAAATTTCTTCCATCAAATTTCTCTGGTTAATTTAATCTCTTCACCCATCAGAATGCTTATCTTCACCCAGCAGGATGCTTATCTCACCCCCTACTGAATGAGAAGACCCTAACCCTAGCCTGATCTCATCAGAAGCTAAACAAGGTTGGCTCTGCCTAGTTCTTGGATGGAGACCTCCAAGGAATACCAGGGTTGCTATGTAGAGGCAGGCAATGGCAAACCACCCCTGAACATCTTTTGCCTTGAAAACCCCCATGGGGTCACCATAACTCGGCTGTGATTTGACAGCACTTTCCACCCACTGAATGATGAACAAAACAGTTATTTAAATACATATTTTCAGGAGAAGTATACAACTGCATTGCTCATTTAGTCCAAGCCACATGAAATAGCATACTGAGTACTGCATGGTCAGTAGTTCTGTTGGCTTTTAAAGGGGCTTAGACAAATTCATGCAAGGCAGGCCCATCCGTGGCTGTGGGTCATGATGACTGAACTGAACTTCCTTTTTTAGAGTCAGTAACCATATAAATACCTGTGCTGGACTGCATCAAAAGACTTTGGTCTCTGCACGATGCTGATAGGTCTTCCAGTGTCATCTCACTGGCCATTGTATGAAACGGGATGCTGGACTAGGTAGACTATTGGTCTGATTGAGCCTGACTGCTCTTAAGTTCTTGTGAAGTACAATGCACATTCAAATCCATATTTCATGACAAAATGTTGAAGGAGGAAAATCTGAAGAGAAGAATAGAAGGCCAAGAATCGGAATGTCCAAATGTATACAGTTAATCAGAGAAACCATGATGGAAAAGAGTCAAGGGAATTTCCTCATCCCTAGAATACACACCTTGAGGAACTGCAGGAGCTTAAAACAAGATGCAGACTCCCCGAGTTCATATAAGAATAATCACAGACAGACCACAGTCTATCAAGGTCAGTATTGTTTCTGTCTGGCAGCAGTGGCTCTCCAGGGCCTCAGGAGGAGGTCTTCCACATCACCAACAGCCTGGGTCTTTTACCTTTGGCATGCAAAGCAGATTTTCTACCACTGAGTCACAGCCCCTCCACTTGACAGCTTGACATATTGATATTGTATCAAAACCAGGGCTCCGTTGGGGCTGGAGCGAGCCGGAGCGCCACTCCGGGAGAGAAGGGGCTGGGGGGTGGGGGCGGGGGCAGGCGGGCCCCGTCCTGCCCCCAGACGCCTTCCCCGGGGCCGCGGCTGGCCGCCGGCCCCGGGAAAAAAACCCTCCCTCCCCCAGTCACCTTCCCAGGGGCCGCGGCTGGCTGCCGGCCCCGGGAAAAAAACCCTCGCTCCCCCAGTTGCCTTCCCAGGGACCGCGGCTGGCCGCTGGCCCTGGGAAAAAAACTCTCCCTCCCCCAGTCACCCCCAGAACCCCCCCTCCCTCCCCCACTCAACAGTTCCCTGGGCCCAAGGGAGGGAGAAGCCAGGCCTGAGTGGCTTAACGCCACTCAGGCCCAAGCAAGGGGGGGGGGAAATGCCAGCCCCAGTGGGGGGGAGAAGCGCCCCTCCCTTCCTTCCCTCTCTCCCCCCACCTACCTACCTGTTCCTTCCTTCCCCTCTCCCTTCCTCCCTCCCTCTTCCCTTCCTCCCTTCCTTCCTTCCTTCCTTCCTTCCTTCTCTCTCTCCCCCCAACTACCTACCTACCTTCCTGTTCCTTCCTTCCCCCCCTTCCTCCCTCTCTCCCCCTCTCCCCCCTTCCTTCCTTCCTACCTTCCTTTCTTCTCTCTCTCCCCCCCAACTACCTACCTACCTTCCTGTTCCTTCCTTCCCCCCTTCCTCCTTCTCTCCCCCCTTCCTTCCTTCCTTCCCCCTCCCTCCCTCCCGTCTTGCCTTCTGACACACTGCCCATGACGTCAGGGATGTGTGGCCTTTTGACACTTCCGGTGATGTCAGGGGGTGTGGTATATGCAAATGAGTTATGCTAATGAGCTCCTGCACCTCTTTTTTTACGAAAGGACCCCTGATCAAAACCACTTTTGCTGCATTTTTACATGGTTTGTTAGGAATTTTCTAAGAATGCTAGTTTGTAATGGAAATAAGTTTCCTATTAAATCAAAAACATTCCTTTGGAATCCCATAACTTGCGAGAACCAGATACACAAGTCTGCTGCTAACTCCCATTCAGGAAATTGCACTGTTAACTTTCTCTGCAAATGCACCATGCCTTAGCAGTAAAGGAGGCTTAGATTACAGCAAGTTCAAACCAGATTGTTATTAATGGGCATGTAACATTTCTGGAAATTTTAAGCAATGAAAAATGGTGGCTCCCCTCACCTTTGCAGCAGAATTTTGGTGGGGAAATTGAAATAAATGCAATACTTTCCTTATCACCAAGCCTAAAAGTATTCTACTGCTTTAACAAAATAAAATGCATCTATTATAATGTACTTAGCATATAAAATTGTGCTGTTTGGCATTTTTATGAAATTTTAAAATTTAACAGTGCAATCCTAAGCAGAGTTACACCCTTCTAAGTCCACTGAGGTTAATGTACTTAGAAGGATACAAAACTGCTCAGAACTACACTTTAAATACTTTAGTTTTCTATATGCAAAGTTAGGAACACACCCAATATCAAATGCTCCCCATGCTACCTTAGCACAAGTAGCTTAGTTTTTGTCATCTGAGAGGTGGAAGCAAACATAATTTAAAAATAGAAAACACATATTGTAGCAAAAGAAAATAATGTTAGTTATTTGGACAGAAACAGTCTTGTGGAGTCATACGGCTTGCTTGGTAATGCCAGGTAGCTCTAGGAATTGCCAGGAACTCTATGGTAAGAACTTCCTGTAAGTAGATAGTAGAGGTTTTGTTTGTTCTTGTTTGTTCCTGTAAGTTTTGTTTTGTTTGTTCCTGTAAGTAGAGGCTTTGTTTTTCTTGTTTAAGGATCCCCCACCCACTTGGGGCTTGTCAGCCCTATGGAGCCACAAGAGGGT
This sequence comes from Lepidodactylus listeri, assembly GCA_029233225.1. NCBI lineage: Eukaryota > Metazoa > Chordata > Lepidosauria > Squamata > Gekkonidae > Lepidodactylus > Lepidodactylus listeri. The sequence continues at coordinate 30,449,980 of JARCFY010000009.1, forward strand.
GTACAGCATATTTGGATATTGAGGTAAATTTTATAACACAGAAAACATTGAAGTATTCAGTGGTGTACTATCATCTTATACAAGTATTAATTGTGGGTGAATTAGTCACATGTAAACAATAAGTGTATCCTTAAAAATACAATATGTGTGTATAATATAAATAGGAATTATCATTGCCTAATGCTGAAGGTTATTTTAAATAAAAATCTTCATTCTAAAGCCTTGTTTAAGAAAACATTTCATTCTTTGCAAAACAGGAAATATTTCGTAGGCATTTTTCCAGTACCCCATAAAGTTCTTCTGTTGAAGAATATGGGGGCACAATTTTCAGAGAAAAGTTGGCTTTCTCAGAAGTTCTCAGGTTTTCCCCACACCTTCACATCTCCACATATGATAAATTAATCATACTCAGCATTTGAATAACACTTTCAGACTGAAATCCTAAGGACACCTTCCTGGGAGTAAGCCCATTGAATAACATGAGACTTACATCTGAGTAGACATGCACAGAATTTCTCCCTTAGTGTTGGAAGCACATCACTCACATTATTGCAACAATCTAGACAACAGCCCTGCAAGATAGGCCAGAATAAAGATGCCCACCTTGGTGATGAGGAGTGGCTTGCATAATGTCCCTGAGTGAGCTTGTGACTGAGGTAGACCGAACTCTGAGACACACCTCATTCTTTTTGCCACTGTGGTGCAATAGATCTCGTCTGCACATGTATGTATTGTAGCTGCCCAGAGTCCCTCAGCAAAGCTGTGGGGGAGGGAATCTGAGTAAATCAACCATTACAAGATAAAGGAGAGAGCTCAGCAATGTATTCTTTCTTCCGGGGCTTCTCAAAATGTAAAATGTCTCGATCCAGTGGCTACAGATGAAGAAACATGAGCCTGTAGATGCATAACAGACAGCATGAAATTATCTGCAGCTGCCCTGGTTTTGCTACTGCAGGGACTTTGCTGGTATGGAATCCATGACTGGGTACGCCGTCATCAGTAACTGAAGAAATCAGATATCATTTTCTGTATGCAAATTACTTTTGCGACTAATCACCGAAAAAGCACTTGTTTCATGTCTTTCAGATGTGTTTATTCTGTCCTAATTTATTGGTTTATGTAAATATATTCTCCACAAACACTTTTAAGCAATAGCATTCATAATAAGCTTGTTAACAGCAGCATCCCTTCCCCCAGTATCTCATTACCCTTTCAATACATTAGCGTTGCCTTTCTCCAAATATCTTTGTTCTACGGACCAAAAAGGAAGGGGGGGCAGAGAGAGAGACTTCTCAATGGAACATTGAACTGAGTGACTCATCTCTGACTCTGTGATACTGTATTTATCAGATGAAAGAAAGCTAAGCTGCAGGCAGCCAGATAAAACTATATTGCTATCAGCATAGCCATGATCGTTTCTTTGGCAAAAATAGGACTAATCTGTTGACTTGCAGTGACAAGGCTGAGAGAGGGGTCTGGATATTCTGAAAGACATCACTACACCAGTTATTTACTTATTTATATTTATATCCCACTTTTCTCCCCAACAGAGATCCAAAGTAGTTAATAATACAGGGGGTGAAATACAACAGAAACAAACAGGAAAAGGAGGGGGGAGGCATCTAAATGCCAAGCTAGTCTTCCCTTTCTCTGCTCCTTGATCTTCCACCCGGCTGTAGGCTATAAACTTCAGGCTAAGAGCTGAAGGACAAAAAGCCCTTTGGTCCTTGTCCTTCGGTTTGTGCCCAAGGGCTTGTGCCTGGGAGCATGCCCAGGCCTCATGCACCTCTGAGCAGAGCAGAGCAGAACAAACCGAGCAAGGTGTTATTCAGCAGTTCCTCCCCTCCTAGAAGTTTGGGATTTCCACTTGATATTACAATAACAAGAGAAAATACAGGTAAGACAAAAAAGAAAGGTTTTTAAAACAGAGGCTAGATGGCCATCTGACAGCAAAGCAGATGGTGAGAGGGAGGGCAGGAAGCAGTGTTCCCTCTAAGCTGAGTTAGTGTGAGCTAGCTCACAGTTTTTTAGCCTCTGGCTCACACATTTTTGGCTTAGCTCAGGAAGGATGGCTCCAGACCCAACTAATTTATGCAGTAGCCAGATCATTCACAGCTTTAATGTCAGTAGCTCACGAAGTAGAATTTTTGCTTACAAGACTCCACAGCTTAGAGGGAGCACTGGCAGGAAGGGTTGTCTCAGTGCTTAGTTCTTGTGGTGCTTTCTTACCCAGGGAAATGCTGATCACCACTTTGGGGTCAGAAAGCAAATTTCCTCAGGCCAGTTTGGCCGGGGATCCTGGAGGCTCCTTGCCATCTTCTTGGTGTGAAGCAGGGGTCACTGGGGATGTGGAGGGGGGAGGTATTAGTGAATTTCCTGCATTGTGCAGGGAGTTGGACTAGATTACCCTGGAGGTCCCTTCCAACTCTATGATTCTATGAAAGAGCTCAATGTTTCTCAGTTGTTAACATTCAGCACTCAAACTGTGCATAAGGAGAGATGATGCTACCTACGATCTATGCGCTGCCTCCATGTTGTGTGAATTAGGCAATACAGATGGGGGGTATCAGATCAGGTGTACTGAGGCCAACAAATAAATACATCGCCCTTTTCACACAAAATGGCAAGTGCTCATGAAGGATTGTGAGTAGTGAGATCTCCCCTTACATGTGGAATGAGGGACAAAATTGTAACTACTTAAAGAGTTCCACCATCTGATAAAGTGCTGGTTGTTCCTATCATGTCTTCCTTTGTCCTTATTGGGTTCCCAGCTCCTGTGATAAGGGTAGATGGAGAATTCTGAGTTGCCTTTTGGCGCTCCTACTGGTTTTACCGCCTAGTCCAAACTGCTGTGAAAATGCTTGTACTTGTTTCTTTGCTCATTTTCTTGGCAGCTCACCCGTCAGTTTCCTCACCTGCCCAGTTGCTCAGTGCTTCCATTGCTAGCTCACCTACATGCCTGGTAAAGATCAGCCTTCTGCCTATCTGACTTGGCTGAGGACATGCTTCAAATTCATGAGGCCAGACAGGGTTCTCTTGAAATATGATACAAAGGGGGCAAAAGTACAAATATAGACAAACACCTTGCTTTTGTTCAAAGAATATTTATAGTGTAGATTTTGGCCTTTCATCAGAACAAGTTGCTAGATGTTCAGGGCTGTTTCTAGAAACCTCACAGAATATGCCCAGAGGCTCTGTCCAAAAATGCCATAAAGAAGACGTATTAGAGGTTGTGGAAGACCGCTTCTGTGCTGGCTATTGGCTAACTTGGAACATTGTTTTCTCACTATGATTTTCCACATAGCACATTACAACATCCCTTAATGTATGTGCAAAAAAGTATGTACTTTTTAATGACACATTGTACCATTGTAAGTAAACACATGAAATTGCCTTATTATGCTGCATCAGATCATTGGTCTACCAAGGTCAGCATTTTCGACTCAGACTGGCAACTACTCTCCAGGGTATCAGGTGGAGGTCTTTCACATCATTAGCTTCTGTGTCCATTTCTGTTGCAGGTATTTAAGCCTAGGCATGGCCAGAAGCATGAGCCAGAGGGGAAGGCCAAACGGCTGTAGATTGTTAGCTCTTGGTCTGTGATTTTTCACTTGAGATTCTGAATGAACTTGGCCAGCAGATCCTTGACGAGCCTAGGTATGGTGTATTGAGTTGTTTGACTTTTCTTTCTGTTTGTTTACTTAAACTGTACTTTGTGAGTCTCTTTGGGGCCCCACTGAGAAGAAAAGCAGGGTAAAAAGTAACCAATCGGGTCTTTCTGTGTTGGTTGTTAACATTACATTCCTCCTGGGGCATAGCTTGGGTATACCTTTTTCCAGAACTAATCGTGAGACATATAATCTTGATGAAATTGATTAATCTATAGGGAGATTTGAAAGCAGCAGCGGAATCTGTGGCAGTTCTATGCACACAGGATTCAGTGACTTTCAGCAGTTAGTTAATACCTTTTATTAGGACCACCTTAAATGTGACAAAGTAATTAACAGGCAAGCTTTCAAGTTCCTCAGAATCCATTTTCACTATGAAAAGCAAAGAGGGATAAAGGAATGGTGTTTCTGGCCATATTAGAAAAGCCCAGATACAGGAGAAACTGCTGACTTAATCAGATTAGATGGTGCGAGGCAAAGCAGCCCTCCGGTTGCACCAAGGGTCCTGATTCAGAAGAGCAAGAAAGAGCTGCTCTCCCTTTGAAAACATGCTAGGAGTAATTCAAATCTGTATTCAGCACTCATTGGAACATGGGGTAAGGCAGAAGGGAAAAAAACCTAAAGAAAAATGCACTCATCTTTAAAACTAGAGATTAATTTTGGGTGGTACAGTATGTAAAGTATTTTGCAATATGTCAGAAAGTCAGGAGAAATGTTTCCAAATGGGTGATATATTGCACTGATGTCAACCAATCAGATGGAATAATAATACTTGTAAAAATATTTTGAAAACTATTTGCAAGACATAAAATTGATCAAAGTATTTCATTTCAGGTCAGTCCACTGAGTTTTGGCTTGAAGAAGTGACTGGCCATGTAAGACAGATAATAATGTTTCTGCTCTGCACCTGGATGGTGACTCCTAGATACAACATAATATTTTCAGCCCAGCCCTGTGTATTTTTTGTCTAAAGTTTCACTGAGTTACTGAGAGTGCGTGATTTATCTTAAGAGTGCACTCCTTAGCAGAGTTACACTCTTCTAAACCCATTGGCTTCAATGAACTTAGAACAGATATAAACTCTATTTAGGACTGCACTGTGAGCATAGAGCATTACAGGACAGTCCAAAGCAGAGTTACTCCCTTCTAAGTCAATTGAAGTCAGTGGGCTTTGAAGGGTGTAGCTCTATTTAGGATTGCACTGCTAAATCGCCTGGATCACTTTCAGGGTTTTTTTTTTAGCAGTTGCACTGATTTAAATTGTATATGCATATAAGCAACTGAATTACACATTACAGTAATGAGGAAGGGTGTGAACAACTCCCTCTGGCACTGAAACTCTTGAAATGTGTATAAACAGGATTACTAGGTTGTTGGGTTAGTTTTTGCTTTTTCTTTTAAAAAAGGCAGGTCACTTTAACCTTGTTTGAGCATTTCTTTTTAAAAGAAACATAGGAAGATTTATTTACAAGTCTCAGAGGTTAAACTAACCTCCATTTTGTCAGGGTAATGATCAATGCTCCCTCTAAGCTGTGAAGTCTTGTGAGCAAAAATTCTACTTTGTGAGCTACTGGCATTAAAGCTGTGAGCAAGCGATCTGGCTACTGAGTAAATTAGTTTGCTCCGGAGCCATCCTTCCCGAGCTAAGACAGCAATGTGTGAGCCGGAGGCTAAAAAACTGTGAGCTAGTTCACACTAACTCAGCTTAGAGGGAACACTGGTAATGATGTATATTTGCAATGACAAGACTATAGCAACATTCCAGACCCAAGGAACTGCTTGTTTGCCAATATACAAGCAAAGGGATTGAGAAATGCCATGACTATGTTTGATAGGAACTGTGGTCTCAGCTCACATGGGAGAAAAAGGCCTAATCAGCCTTCCTGCATCCTCCATCCAGCTTGGCTCCCCACTTTATTCTGCTCCCCTTTTCCATTCTCTGTTGGGTTGTTGCCCCCTGCTGACATCAAAAGAGAAAAGAGTATCTCCTGATGAAGGGCTAGTGCTTGAGCATTGCCATTAAAAAGGTCTGTCCTGTGACCGCACCTCCTGTTTGGCCCTGTCTCTCTCTCTTTCTAGCCACAGCGGGGACCAGCAAACACACATACATATTCTGGGGTTGGTGAAAGCAACTTCAGCCTCCTTCCGTCTCCTCTGTCAGCCTGCCCAGTTGGGCATGAAATGATTCCAGAGATCAGACCAGCATTGTCCAACTTTAATAAGGCCATAGAAACATGTGCCCCATTTGCACAGGAAACCTGAGTAGAACCCATTGAAAAGCAATAGAACTGCACATCTTCTGATGCTATTCCTTGTTTAACCCTAAGATGTTACGGTAAGGATAGGTTGCTTCTCTTGGAGTTACAAGCATTCAGAAATGGTTCATACCTCTGCTTCATGGATGGGTTTCCATTCCCTTTGTTTAGAACAGGGGTGTAGTCAGAAAATTTTGGGTAGTGGGGCATTGGGAAATCTGGGAGGGCGGGGGGGGGGGGAGAGAGATCCCACTGGCAGGCAGGTGATAAAGAGAACTGTCTTTCCTTGCTTGCCGGCACAACCCCCACAGCGGGGGTTGTGGGGCATGGGCCATGAGTGAGGGGGCACCACCCCTAAATGCCCTGCTGTGGCTACAGGCCTGGTTTACAAAAATGTGATCCTCACTGCCATTGAAAAAGAACAAAGTTTGAGTCCAGTGGCATCTTTAAGACCAAGAAAGAAGTAAAAGGAGCTAAAGTCTAAGATTGTTCCATGCTTTAGCAGTTGCCTAAGAAAATGAAGGGGGGAGGACCTTTCCGTGGTTCCCGGTCCATCCCATTCTATCTTCCCCTACTCTAACTGCAGACCTCCTGTCTTTTCTGTTCTCCAGAGAAAGCATCAATTGGCCTTGTCTTTCAAGTCTCTGCAGTAGAGGTTTAACTGCTGCTATCTCGCGGTTTCTTTTTAGGCTAGGGCAGGGGTGGGCAAATACCGGCCCGCGGGCCACATGTGGCCCGCCACAGAGTTTTTTGCGGCCCACCAAGGCAGTCGGCCACGTGGTTTCAGTCAGGCCTCTATTGGGAATCTCAACAAGCAATCTCACTCCTGATTTCAAAAAAAATTGTAGAAAAGTGTGTTAGGGTACATTTGTCTCATTAAACTGATTCTAAAATTAAATGAGCTTGCAGCTATAGATGATATGAAATTAGCACAATAAATAAACTGAATAAACTACCACTATTTTATTTAATTTATATTTATTGATTTTTATGATACAATTTATACCTTTTCTGAAATGCAGAGTTAAGGTGCAGCCCTCCGCTAACCTCTGCTCCCACAAAGTGGCCCCCGAGCCAAAACAATTGCCCACCCCTGGGCTAGGGTATCTGCATATCTAAAAGAGCTAGATAATTCTTCTGCTGGGAGGTGAGTCACATACACCCCTTTTCCCCTTCAAGGGCTGTTAGCCAGTGAAGGGAGACACTTAGTAACCTCTGATCATGGGTAAAATACAGACCCATTTATAATAAACTTTGACAGGTATAGGACATTTCTTCACAGGGACATCATTCTGCTTATACCAGTGATTTCTAATGGTGCATCTATGGGCACCACAGCATCTGCTAATGTGTTTTTTGGTGTCTGCTTGCTTCTTGTATCACGCAGATAAATTCTAAAAAATCTTAAATGGAACAGGAAAATGGGGGAGGAGTGTTTGAGGGGGCCTCAAAGCAAAGAACCAATCTTGGATTTCCTCTACCTGAAGTGTTTCAGAAAGGGCTCAAGATGCACCTGAAGGAAGTGTCCTTTCAGAAGCAGCAGTTTCCATCAAAGGACAATTCTTGGCTTCAAACCTTCCAGTCTTTTATGATTCTCCCCCCCACCCCCCACTCATCTGGGTTAGGGACCCTGTCCTTATATCAGATCAGAGCACCTAGCTCAATAGTGTTTAATCTGACTAGATGCAGCAACTCTCCAGGATCTCAGGCAGAGAAAGTCCTTTCTCACTATGTGTAAAGTACTGAGTTCTCAGCGGCATTGATGAGGACAAGGTTGCTGTAGTGATTAGCTCGAGTTTATTAAGTCTGAACAAGCATGGCTTAACTGGCCAAAAGGCCAACATATATACACACCCCAGGACACACCCTTAGTCCCACCTATAGTCCTATTGGGGGGTTTGAATTTCCCGTCTAGATCTCATTGGCGGGCTGTGTGAATCTTAGGATCCTTGGCCGCTATTGTTCTCTGGGCCAAGCTCAGGCCACTCTTGCTGGCATCACGTGGCAGTCAGCGGACACAACACTATGCTACCTGAGATGCTTCAACTAGAGTTGCCAGGAATTGAACCTGGGATTTGCTGCATGTAAAGCAGATGCTCTGTGACCAAATCACAGCCCCTCCCAAAAGAATACACTGAGCCCAGTATTGCCTTCTTGAACTAACAGCAGGTCTTTCCTTGACCGCCTTCCTGTGATCCTTTTTAGCTACAAATGTTACTCTTGGGCATTTTGCATGAAAAGCATATACTCTACTACAAACCTATGGCCACCTCCACACAGGGCCGGCTCTATCACTAGGCCAAGTAGGCGGCCACCTAGGGGCACAGCTGGCAAAGGGGGCGACGGAGAGACTGAGAGAGACTCAAACCAGGAGATAGTGTGCTTTAGGCAAATCATGATTTACCACTATGTCTGAATGCAGTTTTCCATTCAGGCTAAGAGCCAAACTTAGCCTTGGGCCAATGCAGATAGACTTGTAGGCGCTGCTGCCAGCTGGTGCAGGTGGCTGCTGGTGGAGCTGGAGAGTTTGTGAGCCTGGGCAGGCGGACGGGCACTGGGGTGGGGGGGTGTCCCTTACCGGCAGGTCTCCGGCAGTAGAGAGGGCGGCTCTGCAGGGGGGGTGCTACAAGGCAGTCTCACATGGGGGGGCGCCACAAGGTAGCCTCACCTAGTGTGCAAAAAGCCCTGGGGCTTGCCCTGCCTCCACAGCCAGTTCCATGGTGCATTCCTACATCTGCATTTCAAAATGATCTGTTTGCGATAGATATAGCACAACAAATAGATAAAATGTGGCGATAAGGGCCTCATATATATCCTGCACCACCTCAGAAGTGACATGAGGGGCATTCCTTTGAAAGCATACCATTTTAAAACTACATCCGCCCCCCAAGAAGAATGTGCTGTATTTCTTTTAAAATAACTATATTTGGATGGGACTACTTTCCAAAGAACAGCTACTCATGTGAACTATGACAAAGTGCAGTTCTCACACCCAAAGGCTGAATCACCTCCTTATCCACATTCCAAAAAACCTTTAAATCAATGAGAATCACACAGCAAGCAAAATTCCAAAGAACTAAAGAACACACATGTATCATAGATTCTGATATAAAATTGTTGTGAGGATAAAATAGAGGAGAGGAGAACAGTGTAAGGTTGATTTGAGTCTCCATTGGAGAGAAAGTAGGGGTACAATTGAATTAAATAAAAACTATACCACACTGGCCCTCTACATTAGATGTGCATAGATTAATGGTTCCATTCCATTAGATGAGCCTAGATTAATGGTTCCCAGCTTGTGGGTCAGGGATGCTGGGGACAGGCAGAGGTATTTTGAAGAATCTGGGAATCCATCCAGCTTGGGCAGATTTCTCCATTCATCTACCTATGCCTTTCCTCCGAGGCTCACCTCCATGGTGGTCATGCCTTATGAACTCTGTCGTTCCAGCTGTGCTTCATCCACCAGCATACTTTCCAGTGTGGCCACTGGGTCTGCCTGCTCCAAGCCCCCATCCTGGCAGGCAGCATTGGGCCAGCCTTAGCCAGAGGTTCCTGAGCATGCAGCAACCCCAGCCAAGGCTCCTAGCCTATTCACGAAGACAGGTAATCCTAACGAGAGAAAGTGCCACTGCTAAGACCGTGGGGAGGAATCATCCCTTGACCATGCTTAGATCCAGCACAGCTGAGAATTTTCTCCACAAGAAACAGTTTGTATTGCACTTTAATCATCATTTTTGTTAGATTTTGAGCTCCTTTGGCAGCCAACTTGGGAAGCAGGGTTAAAATCAAAATAAATAAGCATCCACCAGTTGCTCTGTCAAGAACTGAAAGTTCATTGGGTATCCAAGCGAATTCCCACGAATACAAGCTAACTGTTAGCAAAAGGGTCGTTCTGTGCAGCTATACCAGTAACGTCAAAGTATACAAACATATGAAGCCTCCTTGTACTATGTCGTCATTGGTCTGTACTGTCCACCCAAGTAACCCTTTTCTCCCATGCATCTGGAACGTATCTTAATATATCTCATTCTTATAACCAATGCTCCCTCTAAACTGTGAAGCCTTGTGAGCAAAAATTCTACTTTGTGAGCTGCTGGCTTTAAAGTTGTGAGCAAGCAATTTGGCTACTACATAAATTACTTTGCTCTGAAGCCATCCTTCCTGAGCTCAGACAAAAAGGTGTGAGCCAGAGGCTGAAAAATTGTGAACTCACTCACACTAACTCAGCTTAGAGGGAACACTGCTTATAACTATTTCTTTTCAAATGTAGGTTGATCCCATTGTGATTAATAACATACACATCCATTTAAAAGTGTTACCGAATTCATAGTAGAACAAAGTTTGAGTCCAGTGGCACCTTTAAGACCAACAAAGTTTTATTCTGGGTATCAGCTTCTGTGCCACTGGACTAAAACTTTGTTCTGCTGCTTCAGACCAACACTACCCACCTGAATCTGAATTCATAGTAGCTTTTGTCATTATTTGCTCAATCAACAGATACTGATAGTCCAACAGATATCATGTGGGGGTCCACACAAAAAACTGACGTTAAAAAGGGCTCCTCACACTCAAAAAGATTGGGAACTACTGGCATACAAGACATTTGGGCTTTTTCCTATTGTACGGAACACTGCTACAGAAGAACAAAAGACTTCCAGTATCCCAGGAGTAGGAGAAGATGGATCATGTCTATACATGCCGAACAGTCAATGACCTGTAGCAAAGGGTGTGTCTCAGAATACAGCTATGCAGAGATTTTCAGTGCTTTCACACTTGGAGCCTGATGAATGGTGAAACACGATTCTAAAAGCTGTGGAGTCCCTTTTGACCTGTCTTTTCAGTTTTATACTCTAAATACAGGTTTAACAGGTAAGCAATTCTGGTCTTTTAACATGTCAGTTTTCTGTTTTATAAAGGCTTTGTAAATTACAAGGCTTTAGTTATGCCTCTGGAACTTTTGTTTTACTGACAAAAAGGCACACATTGTTCAACAAGGTCAGCGAATGATCGTTGTGCCCATGTTGCATATATTTGATTGCACTTAAATCTTAACATTGATTTCCTTGGGTTTCACTGCCTTTTGTCTCCATTGTTTACAATATTGGTCCTCTGTACCAGTGTGTATATGACTATATCTATCGCCACTATTTATTAAAACAAACATATCATGTTCTGGAGTCAAAACAGATCCAGAAAACAGCCAATTTAGAATAAATATCAAAATATAAAGGCATGAAACTTGTCACATGAAACTGCCTTATACTGAATCAGACCCTTGGTTCATCAAAGACACTGTCTAGTCAGACTGGCAGCAGCTTTCCAGAGTCTAAGGCAGAGGTCTTTCACACCATCCTACCTGCTTCTTTTTAACTAGAGACGCCAGGGATTGAACCTTGGGCCTTCTGCATTCTAAGCAGATACTCTACTACTGAGGCACAGCCACTTTTGAAACATACACATACACACAAGCCCTAAAACATTTTGGACAAGCATGGGCAAATTCAAGAAATAAAACCAGATAAATAAATGCAATTTCTCATAGCATTTGGAGATAAAGGATAAATGTGTCTGTCTTTAAGACTGCCACATTATTCCTTTTGGCTTTCTTCTCTTTCAATGCACCAAAAATTATGTCTGTCTTTCTTCAACTAAGGGGCACCATCTGATTCAGCAGCAGTCCACGTCTTTGGTCATCTGTGCTGTTCTGCATGTAAGAAAAATCAAGAGAGAGGGAGGATCATGATCCAGACATCATAATGGAAGGCCTCCTTTAAAGCTACACTTGCTGAAATTTAAAGCAAACTGTTTTGCCCCTGTGACCCCAGTAAAAGATTGCCAAAATGAGTGTCCTGTTTTACAGAAAGAGTTAAATGTTTCACAGACATTTGGCCATTCCATTACTACTCAGTTTTAGATTTACAACTCTGTATGGGACGAAAAATTGTTGTAACTCCCAGTAGATCAGGGCCTGTGAGTTCACCAGTTCAAACTGCTAGTTTTTAAATCATTGATTACCCTGAATCACAGAGATTTCTTCCTCCCTTGTGATGCATCAAGAGCACAAAATTCCCAGCAAAGATCAAAAGTAAGGGCAAAGAAATCCCTAACAAGAGACACTATATATGGAGTGCAAAAATATAGATTGGACGAAAAATGCAACTCCACCTAGCATTTCATCTCAAAATCTTACAAAAATCAGAAACTTCCTTGATTTCAGGGAGTATTCAATTAGATTCCTGTCACTGTGGTCCCCCTCCCCTTTATAATTAATTTTTTTTTAACCTTCGACAATCTACCCAGGCAGAGCAAAATCAGCGCAGAATGTCCTTCCCTGAGAGGCAAGTCTGCCACTATCCCATCAATTCTTTAGCAAGGTAGCTAAAGTTTTTAGCAAACCTTTCATTTAATGAAAAATCTGTGACTTTAGGACAAAGGGAGCTGGCAGGTTAGTCTTACTGTTCCTCTGGTTTGATGTGGTTTTGTGGGAGAGGTTGTGGGTTTAGAGTGACAAATGCTGGGCTGCCATTTCAGTTATGATTGTGTTTTGGATTTTTTTAAAAATATACTTTTGTACAGAAGAAGGCCGTCAAAAACAGTGCTTCTGTTGCATGAGTCCCATAATAGGTGTATGCAAATAAGTTAATTCCAGAACGATCAGAACTCTGTTGGCATCACTACTCTCATTAGGTAACGTTGATCACTGCTTGCAGATAATTAAATATGATGCTAATTCCCTATCATGCTTCACTTCCACACAACGGCTCTCCAGTTGTTGTTTTTTTACTAGCATCTATTCCCCATATCAAATTTAATAAAGTGAGAAAGAGGCCAGTATGAAAAGGAACTGAGCTTTGCTTTATTTGACAGTAGGACATTAGTGGTAATCAGATGGAGGTTCTTCACACAGAGATCATTAAACAGGAAGGTGTTAAACTTAACTCTTGACAGTAGCAACATAAGTCACCATGCATCACATATGATTAAAAGAAATCACAATTATCTAGCAATTACAAGTACAACTATTAAAACCCCATGAGCCATTAAGGATATTAATGTTCCTGCTCCCTGTTCACTTTCTTTCTCAGAAGAATATAGTGTCTCTGACTCTATCAGCCAGAAATTAGGAAACAATTGCTTGTGAGTAGAAGTCAAGCACTCACTTAATAAGGACAATCAGGAAACCATGTAACCCCCCTGAAATAAGGGCTCCTCCCTACATGCCCATGCAAATGAGTAAACAAGAGCAACTGACAAGCCAATCCAGATGCAGTGGAAATATCAATAGATATTAAACTGGAGACTCTGATAGACCTCTTTGGAGCTGATACATTCCAGCAATCTTTATGACAGTTTTGCCATGCTGTGATTCAGAAAGAGACACAAACCTTTCTAATATGCAGCCACTTAGTGCTTCAGCTAAAAGGCCTCAGCAAGAGCTGGTGCCAAAAGGCTTAATCTCCCCAAAAAGAACTATTTTGTAATTTATTTGCCTGGTCTAAATAGGCAGGTTTTTGTAGAAAAATATTAGCCAGATAAGCACACAAGTTTCTTATTTTTCTTGTGTTGTTCTCACAACACCATACACACACCCCATTTTTGTATAATGCCTCATTCCAGTCCAGGGTTGCCAGCCTCCAGGTGGGGCCTGGAGACCTCCCGGTATCACAACTGATTTCCAAACTGCAGGGCTCAGTTCCCCTGGATGGGAAAGGCTGCTTTGGGGGGGTGGACTCTAAGACATTATACCCTGCTGAGGTCCTCCCCTCCTGAAACCCACCCCTCCTCAGGCTCCACTCTCAAATCCCCAGGAATTGTGCAACCCAGAGTTGGCAGCCCTATAATCTAACCAGTGATTGTCAGTCAGGCCAAACGTTAATTCACTGCATCAAATGTCGTTGGCACCAAGGAAAACAACAAGCAACTCAACACCAGCACAGTCACAGTGTGTCTGCTGTTTTGTCCCATTGCTCTTTTAGTACCATAAATAATTTTCTGATGATGTTGTTTTTCCGTCTTAAAACCAGCATGAGGTGGTAAATGCTCAGTAGGCATTCCTGCGCACATATAAACACACATATGGTGGTATAAAATGTACGGCTATCCATTTAATATGATCTTTTCAAGAATGCTTCTGCACTGTTTATGATTTGGCCTTTAAGGCAAGTTGACATCCTCCAGATGTTTTTAATTACCATTACTCTGGGACTTATTTCTTTCCTTATCTGTTACTGCCCTCCAGCACTCACTCTGTTTGACTCTACTATTTTCAGTAACATTGTAAAATCTCTACTTCAGCTCGTGAAAAGCACAAAAGTATTCATTTCTTGGTTACCGCCTTTGAAAGGACATCAGTGTTTGTCCCAGGTATGAAGACTTAGATGTATGGCGTGGGTGGCATCATGGGGCTCTCGTAACATCTTGCCACGCCTTGGGAATCCCATCAGCTCTGCAAGACAGGAAGTGAGATCAAGCCAGCAGCATCACGGTAAAGGTGATCCTCCCATTACATCCTTAGCATTAAAAGCTTGCAGAAGGCAGGAGGGAGGTGCTGGCAGGAATGAAGACATGGCAGAGAAAGAAGAAGAAGAAGAAGAGGAAGAAATTGAATTTATACCCCGTTCTTCACTTGGAGTCTCAGAGTGGCTTACAAACTCCTTTTCCCTTCCCCTCCCCACAACAGACACCCTGTGAGGTAGGTGGGGCTGAGAGAGCTCTTATCAGAACTGTCCTTGAGAGAACAGCTCTGACAAAACTATGGCTTGCCCAAGGTCATCCAGCAGTTGCAAGTGGAGGAGTAGGGAATTAAACCCAGTTCTCCCAGATTTGTCTGCACACTTAACCATTACACCAAGCTGGCTCTCAGCTTTTACTGCCTTGATCTTTGGTTATCCCACAGAAGGTATGTGGTGTCATGCACCCAGCCTACTTGCCAGAACCTTTGTAGGTGAACTTATGGCAAACTTTGTCAGAGATGGCAGATGTATGAAATAATCTGGATGTGATTGACCAGTGATAAAAGTAAATCTAGACCCTATACTACACTTACAGAAAGGGACAGACTGCCACATCCTTTTATAGGGTTATGGGGTTCACCTTCAGAGATAACACTTCAGTACAGTCTAAATACCCTTTATTTATGGATATGTTTTATACTTTGTACTTTCCGTACTTAACAGAGAACTCATATTTTGTAGTGTTTGGGGGGAATCCCTGAATAATCAGTATGGGGGGAAAGAGAGATCTCACACTGCCACTTGTGTGGTAAGAGAACATCATATAATTCCCTTTGTATTACTAGATATTGCAATGGGAGAGTGCAGGAGGAGACGCAGGGCTGATGGTTTTGCTGGCACCTATGGATGTCCTGTAACCTACAGTTCTGGCCTAAGAATACGGTGTGGCTGGATGATCAAAAGGCATAAGACAAGACTTTCTGATCTTTATGACAGAATTTTGTTTGGGGAACTTGAGCGTTTACTTGTGCATAACCAAGAAAATGGCTTGGGTCCGTGTCCCACTTCAGACATGGAGATATATGAGCACAAAAAAAAAAATCTACATACCCAAACCTGTGCATTCATACAGACAGTTGCCAAGTAGTAGAAAAACCATTTCAACCCACAATAGTAAGATTTGATTGGTGGTCCATTCAGTGATCATAGGTAAGAGATTCCTAAAGTTTCGGTAACATATACAAGTTATTCCCTCACTAATAGTTGGGTTTCTGAGTATGACTTTGTATAAACCGAGTCTTCCCTTCCTGCATATTCATTTGAAGAAACCATTTGCTGAATTCACCATCACTTGGCAAGATTTTAGCTCAGGTACTGTTTTTAGCTTATTTTCCAAGAGTTTTTTTAAGGCATTCTGAGCGGTGATTTTACCATGTGTTGGACTACAGAAGAACACTTTCCCATGACAACATTTCTGGAGAAGGCCAATCCTCTACACTACACTCTACATCTTAGCCAAAAGGCCGAAAAGCCAATACTCAATGAGATTATCACATGAGAAATAGACATCAGTAAGCAGGCAAGTGAAGGGAAAGGACAAAAGTTGTGGCACATTTTATTCTGGTTAGAACATGCCTTTCAAGCATTCCCCCATTTTGATGAACATTCCATATGTTCAAGCTGTTAATTGACTGAGAGGGTTAAGGAGGCTTTTTGCAAAGAGGGAAAGATTTTGTAAAATCCTAACTACATAATTCAAAAATAAATTAGGCACGCCATTCACAGCGCAGGGACATGAACACTTTTAACATTATACATGGCAAGAATTCCCCCCCCCCCCAAAGTCCCAAGCTATACATTTCATGAAAGATCCATGACTGGATCTCCTAACGTGTCCCTTAACATTAAAAAGTAATTGTGGAGAGACAGGAAGTAACTGAGATCAAGGACATGGCACTGGAAGATTTACCTCATACTGTTTCTCTGACAGAAATTGCCATGCTGAGGGAAAATGTTAGCCACTATAGGGGAAAAGACAGGCACAGTGTGGGTATTAGTCTTTCTTTCCCCCCTGTGGCAGCTAATAGTAGTTCTTGGGGTAGCCCTCATACCTGGTGTGCTGGGCCTAGGAAGAGGTGAGGTACTGCAGCAAAAAGAAGCAAAGAGACCCCACCTAACAGCAACAGACAGTCCAGAACAACTGTTAACAACCATGGCCAGTCTAAAACAGCAAGGCTGACCAAGGAAGTTAGGAGAGGGAGGAAGGGAGGAGGGTTGGACTTATATCCCACCCTTCACTCGGAGTCTCAGAGCAGTTTACAATCTCCTTCCCTTCCCCTCCCCACAACAGACACCCTATAAGGTAGGTGGGGCTGAGAGAGCTCTGAGAGAACTGCTCTAAAGAGAACAGCTCTGAGAGAACTGTGACTGGCCTGAGGATACCCAGCTGGCTGCATGTGGTGGAGTGGGGAATTAGATCCAGTTCTCCAGATTAAAGTCCATTGCTCTTAACCACTACACCACAAAAGTGACACTAGGGCTGCCACAATATATAAGGAAGCTTCTACACATGTTAGCTGAGCACACATATAAAGAACATGGAGTGATAAAAGGCATAGCTGCCCCAAAGGCAGGAGCTGCTATATTAGATGGAAGAGTCACGACCCTGACCAGAAGCTCAAAAGGAGTGACACGCAAAGGGTGGACATGGCCCTGATAATGTTAGTATACATCACAGACAGCAGCTTTAAATCTTGGAGGAGGGGAGGGTAAGGGATGGCTGTGAGATTTAAAGGGCCCTCCAGCTGATCAGCAGACCCTTTAAATGGTGTTTTTCAAGCGGGGGCTGCTTGTGTCTTTCCGTATAAATACATGAATCCAACTTCAGTACTTGCACTCTCTTCTTGATGTCAGCTTCACATTGGGTGAAACACTGGTTGTTTCTCTCTTCCACAGGCCTGAAACTACAAGAATGGTAAATATCACCTACCCTAAACCTCTGTTTCCCCTGCTACTTCCATTTGTTCTCTACGTTAGGTCTTTTATGCTTGTACAAGATGCTGTTAAGTTTGCTTTGTTTCTTATTATTTATTATCTTGATTATTTTTCAATAAAAACTGTACTAGTTGAACATTAGCCTGGTTTATTTGAGAGTTCTCTGGGAAGTGTAGATTTTTTTTTGTGCTCATATATCTCCATGTCTGAAGTGCTAAACTAAATTCCCCGATTAATAAATTATTAGACTATTTTGGTAACAGATTTTAGTGGAGAATGCAGGCATCCCCTGCACCTTCAAGTGTTGTGAGTTTAGCAATTTCCTTGCTTTGGTGCTGGCAGAAATGAAAATGAAGCAGAATGCACTACATGCAAGAGTTTTGTTTCTGTGGCAAACAAAAGAAGTCATGATTTGGAAGCACACATCAACAGTGACAACCACAAGAAAAAAAGTCCAGAACTGCTTTAATACCACAAAAGTCAGTGAATTCTTTATCAAACAGAATTCAAAAACAGAAGACTGGATTATAGCAACTGAAGGAGCATTGTCATTTCATGCTGTAAAATGTCACCTGCCATATTGGTCTAAGGGACTGCACTTCAAAATTAAATCAAGTGATATATTCTGATTCAGACATAGCAAAAAAAAGTTTTCCTATGCAAGAAGAAAAGCTGAGGCCATTGTCAATAGAGTGCTTGCTCCACACTACTGCTACAGGAAGTCAGGATTTAAATGGAATATTCTGCTTAGGTGTTTCCACAGATGGCAGCAATCATGGGTCACAAAAACGATTCCCTGTTGTGATACAATATTTTCATTAAGTTCATGGTATTAAATCAAAATTGATACCACTGAATAGCACACCAAATGAAAAATCAGAAACAATAGTGGACTGTGTTACACAAGTATTAAAAGACCATGGCCGCCTTATGATGGTGACAACACTAATTTTGGAGGAATCAATCACTCTGGAAACAAAAATGTCTTTCATGCCATGAAGTATGAATTAAAGAGAGAATTAGTTGGTGTTTGTTGTCCAGCATACTTCCTTCGCAACTGTAAAAAGCATGGGGCAAACACATTGTCTATAGACCTAGAATGCATCATAATAAAGATTTACAATTATTTCTCCATATACATGGTAAAAACAGAAAATCTCAAGAGTTACTGTGAATTCATTGATATAAATTACAAACAATTATTGTCACACAGCAAAACAAGATGATTATCATTCCTTCCTGATGTAGAATGGTTACTACAGATGTTTCCTGATGTGAAATCTTTTTTTTCTGTCTCAATCCAATCCGCCATTCATGTTGAAGAAATTCTTTGAAAATAACTTAGCAGAAACATATTGGTGGCACTTACATTCCTTTATGTCAATGTTCCATGCAAAAAGCCAGGAAATAGAAAGGGGGGGGGGATCAATTTTGGAGGTTTTCATGTACTGCAGTCAGTTTGTCAAATGTTGCAACATAGAATTGAAGCAGCCTTCCTTTCACTGAAAACAAAAGAGATCCTAAGCAAAGCAAAGAAAATTGGATCAGAGATAGAGGCTGGTCTGTTTATGGAAGAAGCTTCTTACTTGCACAAAATGTGTTTGGAATATTGCAGAAATTGATAGTTTCTTTTAATGAGTTCAACTGTTTTCACTAGATGACTTTAACTGATGCCCTTTCTTTTGATTATGTTAAGTATACCATAAGATACTAGAGAGACTGATCCGTGATGGTGGATGATGTAAAATGTTTTGACCAGTCTTGTAACCTGAAGACTTTTGTTGAAAGTGCTCAAATACATGAAGACTTTCAAAGAGTGCCAGTTAGTGACAAGTGACTTAAATACTTTCAAAAGTGCTGCAACACAGGCTTTCTGCGTTGCTTAAAATAACACAATTTTTCATCTGCATTCCAGGACATAACACAAATGCTGAGAGAATATTTTCTTTAATGAACATCCAGTTGACCTATCTATGTGACTATTCGTGTTTTCAGTTCTACAAATACCTAGTTGAACAACCAACTCTATTTTGGGAGATAAATCTTCCAATGAGTATTCAGGTGCCACTTCACCATACATATACAGGTACTGGTGTAAGCACCGAAGTGCTTGGTGATAGATTAATTAGTATTTGTTGGGGACATTTCTTTTGTTATTTGCTTGCTGTGTTATTTCTTTCCTGCTTCAGTGAAAATTTGCAATTACAGTAAAAATAAGAAGTTATGCATATCATTTTATAATAAATAGTTTTCCATATACGTACATGTGTGTGTGTTTGTGTGTGTGCGTGTGTGTATGAGAGAGAGATTGATTTCTGGATGATTTCTGCAGCCCTGTTTCATTTGCCAGCAAGAAATTCTTAATTCTCTGGGCATTTGAGGAGGAAAATTTTGTTGGCGAACAGTGTCCTTTTTTCCAGTCACAAAATCTGGTCACCCTACTTGGGAGGTCCTAGAACACACCCTGCAACCAAGAGGAGCCTGGCTTTCCACTATTACCTGGGCAGCCACAGAATCTCCTGATACTTGATATCACCTTTTGAAGAAAGCAACAAAAACATTTCCCTTTTGATGAAGAATGTTGGGGGGGGGGAGAATTCCTAGCATGATTAAACCTTACATATTTTGCACTTATGTCTATGATTAGCTCAGACATTAGTTAATTTTGATTTATTAACTAATCTGTTCCCTTTTGGAGTCTTGCCTACTGAATAAGTAATTTACTATTTCAGTGTTTTAGGCCAATACTAATCTCATAATTTACGAAATGTTGAATTTATAACAATTAGGACCCATCCCCCTGCTTAAAAGCCTTACTTCTTTGGTTTTGGTTAATTCAGTTTCACTGTCAGTTCACTTCTCCTTTCCAGTTTTTTGAACAATTTGATACAATACAAATATGTGCTATAAGCCATCATTTTGGGTTGCATTTTCACAGAATCTAATGGAAAACTAAGCAGTATTATAAATCTGTCGCTGTCTATGAAAGCATCCCTAAAAATCCACACTCATCACTCAAACATTACAGCTAAAATATAATGGTTTTTTAAATCAAATTAAAGTTCTGTATTAAGTAGCAATAATTAGCAACCTGCAAGATGTAACCAAATATGACTGTTAGGAAAGAATTGGGGTTGCACATTTTGATTGATTAACAGAATTAAACATTCAATCATGGATTAAAGTTTACCTGTGATTAATCAGTGGTCCTCTGCCATGCTGGTTTACACATATTACAGCCCACCTGCCTTGTCTTTGAGCCAATTAGATGAAAATTCAATGTATCCAAATCTAACAAGAAACTGCCATTCAAAAAGAAACTGCTTTGATTTTTTTCCCCTAACAGTAAAAACCACAGCCAAGAACACCCCCACTCCCTTACTGAGACTAACTGGTTCCGCATGGAGGTACATTTTTGTGCCCCACTGTGGCAAAAGCAGCCAGTGCCGTGGGAGCAGGCAGGAACAGTGCCCCTGTATGTAATGCTGTGCAGTGTGAGGACCAAAAAGCCCTTCGAGCAGAAGTCGGAATACAGTAGTACTTCAGTATTCATGTTCAGCTCTACTGGTAACTTTTGAGTATTGTGGAAATTCAAAATCGCATCACAGAAACTTTTTTAGGTATTTGTTACAAACACTAAACAATCTAAAAAACTACACAGCAATAGAGCAGGTTTGTGCTCTTTAGCCTTGGGGTTATTACAATCTGAGTGCATTGCCTTCTCCTGTTGCCCTCCTTTTGTGCAAGGAATTCTATTTAATTTTAGTGCTCATTGCCTTGTAATCACAAATGTGCATCTACTTCCTTATAGCCAAAATTCAAAATTGCTAAGCAAAAGCCACCTTGTACCTTTTGTTTAAACCAACCAAAACAACCCAACATGGCTTGTGAGTTTCTGAGTTCTCCTGTATGGGGCTGAAGGCCCTAAGGGAGGGGTGGCCAAACTGTGGCTCAGGAGCCACATGCAGATCTTTCACACATATTATTTGGCTCCTGGCAGGGCAGCTGTGGAAGCTAAATATCATTAGCAAACAATTATCAATGGACAAATAAATATCATTATCAATATCTGCCTTTACCCTTTTTGTTATTATTTTGGCAGTCTCATTTAATGTTAATAAAAAGCAAAATTGCATATTTTCCAATAAAATCAGGTAATATTTGTTCATGTCTTGCAGCTCTCAAACATCTGATGTTTGTTCTATGTGGCTCTTACATTAAGCAAGTTTGGCCACGCCTGCCCTGAGGAAGCAATCAATGCAAGCCACATTGTGGTGATATTACCCAGTGAAACTTCTCGGGTTCTTTTTCCTCTGTTTGAAGTGAGCCTTTCTTCTTCAGTCAAACTGCAGTATTTCCAAAGTAGGAAAAAAGTAGGCATCTGTGCTGGCTATTATTAAATATATCAACTAAAATTAATTTCTAATATTTTAAATAAAAGTTTCAATTCATTTTCCCTTTACTCTCAGCCTTTTAAGGGACCTGAGTGTTTCATTGGGCACTAAAGAGATATTTGATCAACTTTCAGTTGTCAGGGTTTCAACAGGCTTCCATTTTTGGCTTCTTGTTCCTAGTAAGCCAAGGGTACAATCTTGTTCCAGCAAGATTGTATTCTTGATCCAGCAAGATTGATCCAGCAAGATTGTATTCACGGCAATCAGCAAAGCTTCCTACACAGGCTACTGATAAAAAGCTCTTATCAACACAATCTGAGAGATCTCCCTATCACCTTTTGTTTTGTTTTTCATTCCAGCCTGAGGAACAGTTCTGGAGAACCTGAAAGCTTGCATGTTGTCTTGTATTATTTTGGTGTAGGGTTGCCAGCCTCCAGGTGGGGCCTGGGGATCTCCTGCTTTTACAACTGATCTCCAGCTGACAGAGATCAGCTCCCCTGGAGAAAATGGCTGCTTTGAAGGGTGGACTCTATGACATTGTACCATGCTGAGGCCCCTCCCCTCCCCAAACTCCACCCTCTCCCAGATCCACTCCCAAAAGTCTCCAGGTACTTTCCAACCCAGACTTGGCAACTCTATTTGGTTGGTCTTAAGAAAAGGTATTTTATATTGGTTTTAATTTGAATTGTGCTAGGGTCAATGTAGCCACATGCTTGTTTTAAGGTTGCCAGATCCCTTCGCTGCTCTGGCAGGGAGATTTGGGGGGGGGGGGGGTTTGGGGGTGGACGGGGATACCATCACTACTCGCAGTGCAATCCTTGCAGTGCAATCCTAAACAGAGGTACGACCTTCTAAGCCTACTGACTTCAATGGACTTAGAAGAGTGTAACACTGCTTCAGACCATGCTGTTACTCAGTTCAGTTTTTATTCCCTTTCAAATGGGCAGTGAATTAATCCATACTTTTGTCATTCCAGGAGCATTAACTTCCAATTAGCTTTTGACTTTGTAAAAAAACCAAAAAACCTTACCTTTTTTACTTTTCTATTCACCCCTTCTCTGCTCCTCAAGCAGATGATGCTGCAGAACACAGTTTAAAATGATGTTTCTTTGGCATCAGATGATCCTAAATGTCCCCATGAAAACTGACACAGTGTAGTGACCAAGGTCCGCAGTGACCATTTCACATACTGATAGGGTTGCCAAGTCTGGGTTGGAAAATACCTGGAGACTTTGGGGGTGGATCCAGGAGAGGGTGGAGTTTGGGGAGGGGAGGGGCCTCAGCATGGTACAATGCCATAGAGTCCACCCTTCAAAGCAGCCATTTTCTCCAGGGGAGCTGATCTCTGTCAGCTGGAGATCAGTTGTAAAAGCAGGAGATCTCCAGGCCCCACCTGGAGGCTGGCAACCCTACACCAAAATAATACAAGACAACATGCAAGCTTTCAGGTTCTCCAGAACCGTTCCTCAGGCTAAAAGGAGGAGATCCCCAGGCCCCATCTGGAGGCTGGCAACCCTACATACTGATCTCAGCCACAGCTTTTATTCCACAACATAAGACAGTGTAGTGTTCAGATAAAACAGGTAATGTTTTATATTAGTTCTAGAATACTAAAAGCTGAAAAAATTCCAGTCCAGATTTTACTCATGTCTCTGGATAAACTGGTTAGAAGAACTGCTGTAGAGAAAGCTGGTAGGCCTTGTGTTTCCATCATTCCTTTCTCCAGAATAAAAAGTTACTATATGTTTATTAAAGAGACCACCTGCACCTTCCTGGATTATTGCAGCATATTGCATATGGCTGTCTCCCCTCCATTTTAGCTTCACAACAACCTTGAGAAGTAAGTTAGGGTGAGAGATGATAACTCAAGCTAGGGACATAGCAGCATTTTTTGGAGGGGGATGTAGTGTTAAGTGCCCTCCCCACCTGACAGGAGAGAATGAAGATTTCCAGTCACAATTAGAAGTCACCTTTAGACATTTCTCTGCTAGTCTGACATATTTATTGCTTTACAACTGTTGACCTTGTAACCTTAATTTGTCATTTAGTGTCACTTTGCATATCTTGATCATCACCATGTTGTATGTTAATTTGCTATTCATTCTCTGGCTATAAGTTTGAGTGTTTTTTGCCGTTCTATGTCTTCGATAAAGTGTGCATGCACATGAAAGCTCATACCTTGAATAAACCTTTGTTGGTCTTAAAGGTGCCAATGGACACTAAATTTGTTGTCAAGCTAGGGATGTTCCTTGGATTGACTGAGATCCTGCCAACTGATGATGAATAATCACAGAAATAAAAAGATAATTAGAAGGCACTGGAGAGGAAGTGCATGTTACTGTGGATTTCTTATTTCATTAGTAAAATGGTGGTCCTGTAAAAGACATTAACTCATCTATTTAATCTCTTGCAAAACACATTGGCCAAGACTGGTGTACCCCAAGAAGAAGGAGGAGAGTTTTTGCTCAGTTAAACCGTTTTAAGAGAACACACACATCAGCCCTGCTTCACTTGACAAAAGTTAATCTAATAAAATGAGTATATTTTACCAATTTAGTATTAGATTTTTTGCATTGCAATACTAAGAAGAAACACCTTTCTAAGTCCATTAAGGTCAGTGGGCTTAGGTGTGTAGATATCTAGTCCCAGATGGAGAATAAATAACACCAAGTTAGTTGCCTTTTCTCTCCCTTTCAAATGTTCTTTACCTTGCAAAAATTGCAAAAGTAATATACAAATGGTCCTGAAATGTGGTGCAGAGACAATGTCTCTTGGTTGCTGTTCTGGGTTGTTTTTGTGAGTCTGTTCCTACATTTCGCAGGACCCAGAGACATGTAGAGACTCAGCTGGTCTCACAGCCAAGCTGGGATTCTCTTGAAAGCACTTTGTTTCTATGACTCAGCATCTGATACATGCAGCTATTTCAGCAGGCACAACAGCTTGGAAAAGGGACATCACGATGGCACAAATTATGGTATCCACATGGACAGGTTTTGTACCATCTCCTTTAGTGCCCACTGTAGCAGCCACATTCATATGTACCTCAGTACAAATGATCTGAGCCAGATAGCAAGCCAACAAGTGTCTCTGCTGAATTTTAGAAGGGATTGCATGGGCTCCATTAGATTGCTGAGGTTAGACGAGTTCACTTCCTGAAAGAGCTAGAAGAAACAATGTATGCTGCTGTTGTATTATATTTTCAGCTAGTTAAAAAAGTGATGTGATCTTAACATTTAAATAGGGGCTGAGTGGGAGAAGGATTCCACCGTGGGATATAGCAGGCTTAAAAGCTATTGTTCTAGACAGGCCAGATGCAATGTGGAAAGACAGACGTATAAATGATGCAGAAAAGCAAATTACTCAAATGTATAAATTAAAGCGGCCCATGGCACCATTTAAATTATAAACCCATCATTTATGAGCATGCATAATTGCTGGAGGAACTACTCACTTTATCATCGGAGACAGATTTTAGGCTATATGAGATCCAAAAGAAAAATCATTGATTGGCTATGGTCTTCTTGTTACTAGTGATTACTATTGGTTTACAAGGCATTATAAAAAATTAATACATATTCCTCCCCCTGCCCTTTAGTTCATCCTGGATGCTCTGAGTTTCTCTTAGATTTTGTCCAAAATCTGTGGCCAAATCAGATAATAAGACCCCCCCCCCCCCTATTTTAGAACAGGAGATACGTTTCCAATGCAAGGCATGTTCAGTGACAAGTTAGAAAATCTAAGAAAGTCTTGCTCTTCTGAATCCACTGCCTGGCAACATGAAGATCTAGGAGGACTTGTTCCCCAATGAGTTTACAGAAAGCTGCCAAGAAGGTTCCTTTCAGGACCTTCTGACTGATTGTTCTCAGCACCTCTTAACAAATAAGATCATATGGTTGCTTTCCCTGAGGAAGACCAGTGTTGAAACGGGCACTAAAATCTAGGTACCCATAGGGGATTTAACAACCTTGGGAGGGTTTCCCACTGAATGGATTGATGCTTTAATGTGTATAAGATGATATTATGCAGTAATTGGAACTGTGTATTTGAAATCTTCTGATTTATATTCATGGCTATATGAGATGTATGTCACTAACAGTATATTTTTGTACAGTTTATAAATTGAGCACACTTTGTGAATATAGATTTAATAATTTATTACTCAGTGTGGGGGGGTCAGTTTGCACATATTTTACACTGTGGCCCTAAATTTAGACACCTTTTATACCGGATCAGAACACTGGTCCATCCAAGTCAGTATTGTCTACTCAGACTGGGAGCAGCTTTCCAGAGTCTCAGATGGAGGTCTTTCACATCACCTACTTCCTGATCCTCTTAGCTGGAGATTGGCCCTGGAATCTTCTGCATGCCAAATACATGCTCTGCCGTGGAGCCACAGCCCTTCTCCAAGCACAATAGCAAGCAATTCACTATCCTGGAGAGGAACCATAGTTTGTCATTCCATAAATGAAGGGGGAGGCTTCTGCAATGACAGCAAGTAGAGGAGTCTAGAATGCACAATCTTGAGGATTGTTTCAGAAAAATCATCCATGAAATGGCAAATCAGAATCTGTCATTGTGTCAATTACGAGAATATGTATTTTTGTCCAAACTATTAAGTAGTTTGTAAGTATATGATCAGGTCAAACTAACAAGTATTTTCATCACCCTTAATAAAAATTATGTCAGCTACTAGGATTGGGGAGACCCAAGTTCAAATCTCCACTCTGCCAATAAAGCTCAATTGGTCCCCCACCACCACCGTATGATCTATCTCACAAGTTTATAACAAAAATAAAATGAGGGACAGAAGAACAAGGTATGCCACCTTAAGCAACTTTAGAGGAAGGACAGGATAAAAAAAATTACAGCAAAATTAAGCAGGGGTCCAGAAGCACCTTAAAGTCTAACAACATTTCTTCCTGCCTAAGTTTTTGTGGGTTGCAGAACACGTCTGCAGAAGCATGTCAAGTATATCCCCAAGCTGTTTTTCTTTCTTTGATTATTGTTTAAAATGAGCCTCTCCTTATAACATCTCCCCACTACTGTCTTTCAGTGGCTTGTCAATGCAATCCTCAACCGGACTACTCAGAATCAGTGTTCTGTCTAAACTGAGTTAATCTGAGCTAGCTCATAGTTTTTTAGCCTCCGGCTCACACATTTTTGTCGTAGCTCAGGGAGGATGGCTCCAGAGCAAACTAATTTATGCAGTAGCCAAATCTCTCACTCACAACTTTAATGCCAGTACCTTACAAAGTAGAATTTTTGCTCACAAGACCACAGTTTAGAGGGAGCATTGCTCAGAATCCTACTCATACCTATTCAATTGGGCTTACTCCCAGGAAAGTGTACTTAGCATGACAACCTGTACCTTTAACTATATCTGCTAAGGATGTACCGTACTTGTTCATGCATCTGATGAAGTAAGCTCCATCTTGTGCAAGTTTGTGCTGGAATAAGTCTTAAGGTGCCACTGGACTCCTGATTGATTTTTTAGAACTGGGATGCTTTTCGTACTATGGGAAATAATGAGTGTTAATTCAGGAGCCTAATTTCATAGCCCTCACGCTCAGTTCTCATTATCCATGTGATGCCCATGCACAAAATTGAATCCCCCCCCCCCAATTCTTTGAAGGCTTGCTCTACTGAAATTGGCTTATACATTTCCTTTTCATTTTTCTTTGTCAATTTTTTTCTTGCCTTCTTTTGTGTTAGTGCCCCCCCCCCCACATACACACCCACTACATACAGTCAGGAGTGTTTTAGGGAAATGATTCACTTTCATGTATTTCTTTTCAAACTCCTAACTGATTTTTTTAAAGAAGAGAAGTGCCAAGCATCCTGCTCGCTCATGCAAGCGTGCATTCAAATGTGCAATTGATTATCCAATTTTCATACAATTAACTTTTCAGAATCTGGCTGTGCATTACTTGCTCATTTGACCATGTAATAATTAATTAGCATTAATTACAATAGATTGCACCTTCACACTCTGCAGACACATTCAATTAGAAGAAAGCTGACTTTTGTGGCAGCCTTATTTTTAGATGGAAAAGGGAATGCATCCGCAAACCCAGAAAAAAGTCTCCAAAGGAAGAGCACATCTGTTGGAAGAGATATTTTGAGTAATGGAGTGTTACAATGTTTTCTTAACTGTCAATTTGTTGTAGGGTTGAGTCAAATGGATTTTTAAAAAATAAAGAGTTCTGAAAGTGAAACCCTTTTTTAAAAAAATAAAAAACCCTCTCTCATCTAAATTAAGAGATGTAGAGAAACTAAATTAAAATTAGTGAGGCTTGAGAAAATTAGTCAGGGAACCAATCCATGCCTGACTGAAAACTAAATAAAATATTTCCTGTATCAAGCCAGCCTGAATTGCTCTGAAAAACATATTCTAGTAGATCGTTGTTGGTCTATCTGCTAGTTATTCCACTCTTACTCCTGGGTGGCAGTCCTGTGCCCAGTCACTCTGTAGCCCAGAGGCGCTGCCTTACTCTAGGGTAGTCCCAATAACAGGGGCACCCCTCTTCTTAACCTGAACCAGAGCGCCACAGACTCAGGCCAAGGAAGGCACTCCTGGTTCTGAAACACAGAGCAAGCCACAACTCTGGGGGAAGGGCCTCCATTTTCAGGTGGCATAAAGGCAGCCCTCAGAGCAAGCCTTCAGTCTTCAGCATATGAAACAATGGCAGTTTCACCAGGTAAAGTATCTGCATTTCTAAAGGCTATTCAAAGACCACCTGGCAAATAGCCCTTCTGCCTCCAGAACTTCACCAGCCCTTTTTCTGTGCACCTATGTCTATGTGAGAATCCTTTGTCTTCACAACTGTCTCTCCTGCTCCTTTCCTCAGGATACTGAGATAAACCAATCATACATTCAAATGTTTAGTGATCCTTCCTGATGCTAATCAGGGACTCATCTTCCTCCTTTTGTCTATACTTGGAAATCTGTTCAGTCTGCCTTGGCAGAACCATTAGTAATCCTCAAATTCATTCAGCCATCTCCAGTAATCCCATCATAGCTATTATGAATCCAGACTCTGCCCCTCTGAGACCTTACTGGTCACACCTAGGTCTGGCTCTTCCTGATGCCGCACCCCTGGGACCCACAATTGGCCCAGGTAATCTTCGTCTTCACCTGAGACAAGCCCCTCAAGACCTCCTATTGGTCAGCATTGTTCTCCAAGATCTATATCATCCATGCACTCTCTCTCTCTCTCTCTCTCTCTCTCTCTCTCTCTCTTTTTCCTTCTCTGGGGCCTTCCCATAACACATAATGCTGGCCATTGGCACTATTCTTTTCAAAAACTTCTGCACATCTGGACAGGTAGTATTACCCTGTAACTGACCCCTGTATTCACTATCAATCAACTCTGCTTTCTTAGTTCTGTGTTGCTTGCTCTTTTTTGAATGCTTAGTGTGCTTGTAATTAGATAAACTTTTAAATAAAAACTATTTAATTTACTCTTCAAATCTGGAGTCTTCCTACTGTACCAGACCTTGGTATACAATTGGTGTGCAGTCCCTGTACCCCTCTGGTCTCCCCTGCCACAAAGCTAATTTTCCCAAGCAAGAAGGCAGGCCATTGCCGATAACAACTCATGTATATTTCCTACTGAAGTCCATGGATTAATCCACCCTGCTTTTCTACTGGTAAGAAAAGGGTCTCTTTTGACCACCCAAAAGGCTATTCTGAGGATTGTGTGGGATGGGGACTGTCATAAGAAAAAAGAATGGAGTGAGGCTGAGTGAAAAAGCTGGCTAGATCCAACAAAGCTGGAGTGACCCTGAATAACTGATAGCAGGATGGCCCCCTTTGTACAGGAAGAATTGCCCCAATGGTTCAGGCCAAAGAGCCTTCCAATTCAACACTCTCACCCAGTGGCCAGCAAGGCAGAACAGGGAAGCCATCTTTTGTTGTATGTCTTCCAACATCAGTCAGTCGAAGGTCAGCCAAACAACACTTGCTGCAATTGTACAAGCATCAAGTTTTCCAAAAGCTTTCATCAGGCTGGATGTCTTTTTTAAAAAGTAGATGGGGGAGAAAAACATGTCCATCAGGCCAAAAAGTTAAGGTCTCTTCCACTGCATCCTGTGGATGATGCTTAACAGACTTCAGTGCTCACAGGATATGGCATCAGACTGCATGCTGGAAAGAAGAAACAAAAATGGAATGTCTATTGAAAATAGAAAACCAATGTTGATCAATTAGTTGATCTAATAGCAGCTCCGAAATGGCAATGCAAGAATGTGAAAATTGTTTGGATCCAGTTGAATGCGGGATTAACACAACAAAGATGCTCAACTTTTGGGATCATAGTAGGGAATTGGACAAGGCTGGAATACTAGACAAACAAAGTCAAGGAAATCACCAGTTTTAAAATTGGATGTGTTTGATGGTGGAAGGAGAACGCAAGGGCACTGCTGTGGTAACGCAGTGTGGTAAAACCCTTGGCAACGCAAAGTATTTGTGGTTCAGATCCCTGGGCTCCCAAGCCAAAATGGCCACCGAGGTGATTGTTTGTACTCCTAGACTTATGCAGGCCACAGAGCACTTAGAACTATTTGCAAGTTGACCTGACACGGGCCACATGTATTATCTAGTTCAGCCCCTGCTTACTCTTCTATCTATATCTCCACCATCTTTCCAGTCCACTTTTTTGCAGGGCCTGTTGGCCCTTGAAAACTCCAGAAGGGGTCACCATGAGTCAGCTGCAACTTGATAGCACTTGACATGCAAACACACATTGGCCTTGAAAACTGTTGGAGCAGTTGCCATGAGTTGGCTGCAACTTGATGGCACTTTACACACACATTGGGCTGTTAAAAAGGTGCACAAAAAGCCAAGCCATGTGGCTCCTGCACAGGATCTGCTCTTCATAAACTCTGCCTCTGATGGCTCAGAGGCCGCTCAGCTTAGACCCAGTCAACATTATGCTAACTGACTCACTTGTTGCCTTCTGCACCACCAGTCAGGTCCAAATTAAATGGCCCCTGCAGTGTGGCCACCTCTACGGGGGCTCCTCTTGGCTTGCTAACAGCTGGTGGCCCTCCTTGGCAGTGGTCTACCAGGAGGTTTCCAAGTAAGTTAAAGGGACACAATAAATGTTTTTGGTGCCTCCAGAGTCTCATTTTACTGCACAGACGGAAAAGATTATTCCTCTGATGTTTGAGTAGGAACAGACAACACAACCACAGCAGACAATGACTTTGAGACAATCTCTGATACAAATGTCAGTTTACTCAAATGACTCATCTGGAGGGAGAAAAAATGTTCATGCTTGTAACCTGAGAATCTGAGAATGGAAGTCATAATGATACTAGAAATAATCTGCCACACCTGCTTCTAATTCAGATAACTGATGACAGTGAGCAAAACCAGCAAAGGCCAAATGGAACAGGTTAAGACTTTCGGCTCATGCTACCAAGCATAATATAAGAGACAGCTTGCAATCCACAGAGAGGGAGGGAAAGAAGAAGCTCACACTTCTGCTTGACTGCATTGAAACATGCAGTGTGACTCACGCATTTTGCCCAGCAGAAGTTCAGAGTGCTGCAGATGATCCTGGAGGTTCTTGGATCTTAGTAATGGTAAGGTGAACAGCTCCCACTTTACATTTTCACCAGAAGTGAGGAAACAAAATGTAAAAATGACTCATGTTTCTTCTTCTTTCCCTTCTTCTTTGTAAAATGTGGTGTGGCTCACCACTTCCCCAAGGAGGAGGATGGGGTTCCAGGCTCTATTCATGGTGAAGAAAGAGAGCAGGAAATTGGTTTTATGACATTTCTACCCCATGGAGGAGTAGACAAGCAACAAAACAGACAGCATGAGTCTTGAAAGAGCCGTCGGTTTCCCAGAAACATATATGCTGGGATTCTCCAAAGTTCTTTCTTGCAGATAGCTGCAATCTGACACTTTGGTTTCCTTTGCTTGTCCCATTGCAGTTCAAAAGCTTTTCTCTCTAGTATACAGTGTCTCCTAGCTAGTAAGCACCAACCACCTATGGTCATTAAACAAATATCTAGTCTTCAGAAACTCACTGAACTAGCATTTTCAGCTGACGCCAGAGCCATCAACTGATCATCACCAACCATTAGCAAATAAGATATTAAGAAGATGGTCATTTCTTCCCATGCAACAGCACAAGTACTAACCAGTATAACTTATAGGATCTATACCTCACCAATGTGAAAAGACCTTCTGTAAAGAAAAATGGTTCCTTGCTCAAAAGTAGATAGTAAAGTGACCTTGCCAGCTAAATTGGTGCTTCCAAATAGCACATTCCAAGCAATTGAGTTATAGACACCTGTGTGGGAGCAGGGACAGACCTAGCTGCAGTATGGTTTCGTTTCTCTCCCTATTTCTCTTTTGCCCATCACCTCTTTTGTTACATCACCTCTCGGGTGTCTCATTAGTCCAAAGGCCTAGGATCAATCAGAGACCTTTTTCCTATAAATCTAGTTAGTCCACACACTATGTAAACCAGGTACAAGAATGAAGTGCGATGATGTGCTGCCAGTGCTTTTTATGTATTATAAAGGAAACTTATGCCAAACGTCTACAGTATTGTTTTTACAAAACAAAGTAAATATATAACCACAAAATTGCCATCCAGTTGTTTTTGTAGTTGTTTCTGTATAAGTATTCATAAGCTGAGTAGATAGTTGATGAGACCAGATTCTCCGGAATAACTCCCGTTTTGAATCTATTGATCTTCTTCCATGCCACTATTTCTGCAGAACAAGAGATGGAAACTCAGGCGTCTATATATGTTTTAGGTTGCCTTCAAAAATTATGCCCCACACAGGGGAAAAGGATTCATCCGGTGCACTCTTCAAGTCAGGTCATACAGGCTGACTGAATCCTTTTCCCCTGTGTGGGGCATAATTTTTGAAGGCAACCGAGAAGCCGGGGGGCTTGGTCTTTCTCTCCTGGGTTGTTGGGATAGATTGAAAGACCTGGTGGCAACCTACCAAGACTAGGGTGAGTTTTAAGACTCTCTTTGGTACTTTGTAACTTTGTTTTGTGACACACACCCCTTGTACCAAAAGTCCTTACCTGGGGTTGGGACTGGGACTTTTGACACCTTCCTTGGCGGTTAGCTCACTTCCAGACACAATGGAAGGTCATTCCCTATAAATTCTCCTTTTTCAGACTGTTCTGGTTCCACTATACCACTTCACTGAAACGCAAGCTGTTAAACATAGCTTGTCTTTCTAATAATGAGTAAGAGTTTTTGTTTATTAAATTGTAAATTTATCTTCAATTACTATCTTCAAAAACACATAATCCTCATGCTTTGGTAATATGCATATTTTTTGAAATATCAGTTTACTAATCTATAATGCAAGCTAGAACAAGGAAACACAAACATAAGTGTACTGTTTGGTTCAGGTGGGTAGCCGTGTTGGTCTGAAGCAACAGAACAAAGTTTGAGTCCCGACCCACCTCTAAGACCAGCAAAATTTAATTCTGGGTAGAAGCTTACATCAGAAATGTGGATGCACACAAAAGCTTATATCCAGAATTAAACTTTGTTGGTCTTAAGAGGGCCACTGGACTCAAACTTTGTACTGTTTGGGTTAGGGTAGAAAAATATTACAGTAGACAGGATGACTATATTCAACTATATAAATCAAGAGAAGTGGGAAATCACTGTATTATTTTCCACCTTAAAAAGTTGCTTCTTCCTTTAAGATTTTAAATGAAATGACCTCATGATATGCTCTCCAAAGGTCTGTATCAATTGAAAGATTCCTTAGCACACATTCAGATAGGCTCTTGATCTGCTCTGCATATACTCTTGATAACATAGTTAGGTTTGTTGCTATTTAATGTAGAAAATGGTCCATAAGAGCAACAAAATATGCTGGAAGGATTAGACTTTGCAAAGCCAAACAGTAAAACCTCCTTGACGCGCGCATTGTCCAGGCTTGTCAGTTTTAAAGGTATCTTCAATTAATGGAACAATTGTATGCAGAGTTAGGTGTGCTTAAGCCCAATGAAATTGACAAGTGTTGATGCTTTCTTAAACTCTGTAAAGGATGTTTGGAAAGCAACAGACAGCTTAATCTCACAAAACTATGGTAGTTCTGCCTTCTTGTCTATATCCTGCCCTACCCAGATATATCCATTGGCACAGCCTTTTGAGTTAGGATGATTCTGAATATCTCTTCCCTGCTGTGCGCCCTGAAAATTGCTGTTCCATGATTCTTTATTTTCTCATTATTTTGTTTCCCTGTACTAAATATTTCCATAAAATGTAAGCATTTTGACCATTATTAGTGTAACAATAAATCAACATTAGGTAGCATACACTCTCTTCTCAGCCTTCCTCCAAGGCTGTCAAGATACCATTCGTGTTTCTCCCTACCCCATTTGATCTTCACAACAGCCCTGTAACCATAGGTTAGACTGCAACAGGGTGACTGGCATAAGGTCACCCAGCAAACTTCATGGATGAGGGAGAGGATTGCACCCAGATTGCCCAGACTGGCACGGTAACCACTGCACCTCAAAGTGCCAGCAGCAATGTGTGTGTGTGTGTATATATATATATATATATATGCATGTGTGTGTGTGTGTGTATACACACACACACATGAATATAAAAAGATACAACATAGGGGACAAAAAAATGTGAGCTGTATTAATTAACTGGAAAATCTAAAACCAAAAGCTACATGATAACTTTTATTAAGAGTACCCAAAATAACATGACACATTGTGCAAGCTTTTGAATTCTCCAGAACTCTTTATCAGGCTGGATGCTTTAAACAAACAAGCAAGGGGGGGGGGAGAGAAAATACATAGTTCAAGGAACTATAGCATTAAGGAACATCATCTGTTCCCTCTGCCTGATCTGAGTCTGCCCTTCTAGCTAGCCAAACACTAGTGGATGTTTGCAGGAATCATGCCATCCCCACCAGATTGAGAGCCAGTCTGGTGTAGTGGTTAAGTGCGCGGACTCTAATCTGGGAGAACCGGGTTTGATTCCCCACTCCTCCACTTGCCCCTGGCTGGATGACCTTGGGCAAGCCATAGTTCTGTACCAGCTGTTCCCTCAAGGACAGTTTGGGAAAGAGTTCTCTCAGCCCCACCTACCTCACAGGGTGTCTGTTGTGAGGAGGGGAGGGGAAAGGAGTTTGTAAGCCGCTCTGAGACTCTTAAGTGAGTGAAGGGCGGGATATAAATCCAGTCTCCTCTTCTTCTTCTTCCAGATCTCTGGAGATCTTTGCATGATGGGATTCGATCTCTTCCATGGATCCCACCCTGTCTATGAGGAATACTTCTGCAATTTTCTATCCTGTATAATCAATTGCACGGCTTCGTGAGTTCCTTCTGTGCTGGATACAAAATGGTTAAGTTTTGTCACAGAGAGAAAAGTGTGAGCAAAACTGCAAGAATTGGGCGTTATCTTGTTTCAGGACTTCCCATTCTGTAGGAGCCAAATCCTATCTTTCCTGTTGTTGATCTGAGTGCCATCTGTTGTTGATGTGCAACAGGACCATCTCTCTGTCTCTTTCTCTTTGGTGAATTGCAGAGCAATCCTGTTTCCATGCACTTGTTTGCTTTCCTGAATGTCACCTTGGATCTCAACCAGTTAGCAAAATATGTGCCAGCTGAAATATATGTCTTTTTCTCCCCAGTCCCAGATAGTTCCCATTGCACAGCTTTTTTTGCAAGTTATTTCCTTTGTTCAAGTAGAATGTACCTGGCCTGATAGAGAAGCATTTTTGGAAAGAGCTATAGCAGTTTGTATTGTGTTTTGTCTGCTCCATCAATGTTCCTTTTAAACAACAGACCTTTCTTGATTGGCTAGTGGAAAAGCAAGAAATAGAGCAATTTTATTGCAGAACCAATACAAAAAAGGTCATGATTGGCAACACCCCGATTTTGGGGGTGGAAAATGTTATTCTTTGCCAACCCTTCTCTTTAGCCATGGTATGATGGACTGCACTTTTAAAAGGTTGGAAGTGCTGTGTAAACAGATAAAGGACTGTAAAGGGTTAATTCTTCACAGAGCCAGAGAGCCTTGAAAGAAAGCCTGTTAAAGATATCTCATTTGTTAGCTGAGCAGAGAAAGACTTCTGAACTGGATGCTGAGGAGAATTCAGTCTGATCTCAGCCCTAGCTGAGTCAAGTACTGACAGTTTCAGATTTCAGCCTTGGCTGAGAGCAGTTTAACACAGATGGAGAACGGGGGTGGGGGGAGTTGGCAAGGAAGTTTGGGAAGTAGGCAAAGACTCCCATTCAGGTAAAGGATAGGGGATAGATCTTCTAGTGAGAAGAAGATTCCCTACCCAGTCAAACAGGAAGTTAGCTCGGAAGAGTGAAGAGATCCCTGGTGTGGTGTGGTTAGAAACTGCCTTTAGAGAGTAGGGATGGGCACAAACAGTGTGATAAGCCAAAGTTCATGCCGAATTTTTGCTGGTTCAGGGTTTGCAAGCCAAGTCTCATTGTTCACATGTTTGTCAAAAAATATTATCCAAGCTTTTGGTTGCGGCTTAGAAAGCAAAACCCACCCAAAAACTCTGGCATGAAAATGCTAGGTGATGGTAGGGGTGATGACATTTTCCAGCCTTGGAAACACAAATAGGGACCCTCCAAAGCTTGACAGGCACTGCTGCCTGCCAATAACAGAGTTCACTTCCCATTCATCATAATGGGAGGGGATGATCTATAAGTTTAGGGTGGCATGTGTACACTTTGTTGGTGCTGGGGTTTTGGACAGAGAGGGTGTACTTGTGCGAAAGAGCTTTGCCTGCTGGCCATGGTGGGGGGATAACTGTGCTAGCTCAGGGGCCAGCGGAATTTGCTTTGCCCTGGGTTTTTCTGTGTTGCAATTCATCTTTTGTCTGCTTGCTTGCTTGCTTGATGCAAAGGGTAGAAAAATTGGGATTGAATTCCTGTTTCATGTTATAGCATTTTTGGTTAGTGGGATTTTCCAGCTGCCTGCTTCCTTGGCAGTTTTCCTTCCCTTGTCTTTCCATTTTATTTCCTCCACGCACTTGTGTTACAGTAAAGGAATTGATCTTTTGGAAAAAAAATTCCAGGCTGCTCGGGGGGGGGGGCTTTAACTTAGTTCTCTGCCATTTTATCCCCCACACACACACTGGGCTGCTTTTTGTTTTGGGATGAGCTGTGTTTGTCGTGACTACTGCCCACTGGCTTTACTGCTCTCCATTTCCCTTTCCTTTTTATTCTCCCCACTCCCACTTTGAGATGCAGTGGAGGGACTGATTTTTGGGGATTTTTTCCCAGACTGCTCTTTTTGGGGGGCTTCAACTTAGTTCTCTGCCATTTTATCCCCCCCAACACACACACTGGGCTGCTTTTTTGTTTTGGGATGATCTATGTTTGTCCTGACTAGGACTGGGTAAAGTCTAGACAGTTTTAAGTGGATCCTCGTGAATTCATATGATTTTTACACTGAAACAAAATAAAACCACCATCATACTGTAGATTATATCTTAGTCTATAGGCAGCACCCCAAAAATCATGCATCCACGGCTTTGTGGGACCACAATGGTGCAAAAAAGTAGTTGCTATCCACAGATCCTCATGGATCCTCATGATTTTTGCACTAGGTCATCCCAAACTCATTATCAGATCACCTATAATGTCAATAGCCACAGGCAAAAATAACGGATCTGTTTCTTCATGGTGCCACAACAGTGCAAAAACATGGTTCCAAAGCATGGATCCTGTTGGATCCTCTGGGTTTTTGCACTGAGTCACCCCAGCATCACCATCAAATCACATATCAAGTCCATGGGCACAGCTTATACCACAAAAATCATGGATCCATGGCTTCGTGGCAACACCATGGTGCAAAAACATGATTCCGAAGCGCAGATCCACATGGATTCTGAGGCTTTTTTGCAGTGGGTCACCCCAAACTCACCATCAAATCATATATCATGTCTGTGGCCATGGTTTGCACCACAAGAATCATGTTTCTTGGTCACCCCATATTCATTATCCCTCCATCACCAGGTCACAGGCTCCCAGCCAGAGCCACCATGTTATCTCCACCTTCTGCTGGCAAAGCAATCACAGGACAAGATGAGCTCCTCCCATGGTCCCATGTGGTGTCGGGCTGTATCATAGGGCCTCCACCCCCTTCCATTTCAGTTCCTTAATTGCCATCCAGGGAAGGTCACAAGCTCCCATCCAGAGCCACCAAGTCATCTCCCCCCTCTGCTGGCAAGGTGATCATATTGCCGGTAGAGGAAGGGTTGGCCTGTGCAAACAGTGCCACCTGCAACCATGTGAATGGCTCCAAGGCCCCAGGCAAGGCAGGAGGGTTGGCCCTGCACAACAATCACCTTGTCAGAGAGTGAAAGGAGGGTGGGCCTGGGGAGATACAGCCACCTACAACCAAGTGGGTGGCTCCTAGGTCTGGGTGGGCAAGACCTGCCCCGCAGTCACTGTGGCAGCAAGTGATGGGAGAGTGGGCCTGGAAAGATGGCAGCCACCCGCAATTGTGTGGATGGCCAGGAACATGTCCATCCACAACAGTGCCACCAACTGTTCTCTCTCACATGCTTCTGGGAGGGTGGGGTGTCCATCCCAGAGAGGTCTGCTGCAAGTTTGATGCCTCCCCTTTATTAGGTCACATAGGCCTTGTCCTGTCCGTTCTATGGCCCAGAACCCACACTTGACATTTCCCCAGAAAGCACTTTCCTGGTGGCATGTTCTTTGGCGGGCTGTAACTCAACCCCCCAGTCCAATTTGCACATAGCTTGTAGGGCATGTGAGGGGGCATCCTGGGGAGGTGCACTACAATTTTAAATCCTCTAGCTCACACAGGGTCTGTTCTATACACTCCTGAACATGCACCTGACATTTCCACGAAAAGCACTTTCCTGTTGGCACCTTGTTTTGGGGGACCATAATTTGAACCCCCAGTCCAATCTTCACCAAACTTGATGGGCAGGTAGAGGAGAGCCAGCTGGAGATGCCCTGTGGTTTTGGAGCCTCCAAGACCTCAGGGGTGCCCCCCACTGCATCCTGAGGTTTGTGAACCTGGCTGGTTTGGGGTTTGGGTTTGTGAACCGGTTTGGGACACACACACCTGAACTTGAACCAGGGTTTCCTGGTTCATGCCCATCCCTATTAGAGACCTTAAGAGTCAGTTAAAAACTGAAGATGAGTACTGGTGTTCCAAGAGAAGGGGTTGGGTACTGGAAAGAGTGTAACAGTCTTCTGGAAAC
Source organism: Lepidodactylus listeri (assembly GCA_029233225.1). Lineage (NCBI taxonomy): Eukaryota > Metazoa > Chordata > Lepidosauria > Squamata > Gekkonidae > Lepidodactylus > Lepidodactylus listeri. The sequence goes on from JARCFY010000009.1 coordinate 30,488,961, forward strand.
CAAAAAAGTCAGAGAATACTCAAAGAAAGTGTGCTGGGGTGTTTGGAAAACATGGAACAAAAACTTCTCAACATAAAGATTTTAAGTAACTCTGAGTAGCTTAAGAAATGCTTATTAGCTTGAAACATAAGAACTAAAGTCTGTGCATGTACTGATTTTACTCAGAGATATCTATAGTGAGTGAGTCACCACGGAAATTTTACCCCTGATTTCACCTGACCCTCTGTGCTGAATAACATATTTTGTTAATTTGGAATATAAAAACTTCTTGAGTGCCATTTAAGCTGTATAAGTTAAAGGGGGCTTCCATTTCTTCCCTCAGTTTCCTGGGCTGAGCAAACACCCAAAATATTATACTATGACAGGATGGGACAGCCAGGAAAGAAGAAAACAGACAATTAGGGCAGCTCAGTCACAAAAGGGAAAGAAAAACAGTGGGGAAATCTTGCCTCTGAGGGAAATAAAGGGAACGGGGTCCTCATGACAAGTAACAAAGCAGCAAGTACCACTGCAAAGGACACAACTGGTCCTTCCACTGATTTCCATGTCTCCCTTGCTGACCAGTTAGGGCTAAGGGTTCACATCCCAAAGGAGACATCAGCTACATTCCCAGGCACACAGTGGCCCAATTCAGATCAGGATTATGATCACATGGTGAGGAAGTTTAAGACTAGGGATGCCAGCATCCAGATGGGGCCTGGGGATCCCCTGGAATTACAGCTCATCTCCAGACTACAGAGATCAGTTCTCCTGAAGAAAATGGATGCTCTGAAGGGTGGACTCAATAGCATTGTACCCCACTGAGGTCCCTATTCTCCCCAGGCTATACCCCCAAATCTCCATGAGTCTCCCGACCTGGAGCTGGCAATCCTACCCCCTGTCCCCCACCAGTGGCCGGGGGGACCTGGAAACACAAGTAGTTAAGACTCTCCCCCACACACACACAAATACACTTTTCTGATCTCCAGTGGCCTTCAGTGGGAGGTCAATATTTTCCACAAGTCTTGCTCTTGAAGATATTCAGGGTTAAACTTGAAACAGCAGTCTATGTGTTGGAGTTAATGTTATAACCCATGATAAGAACCATACAGATGCTCCAGAGGAATATCGTCATGTTATCTGAAGCATGGTATGTGTGAGAGAAAGAACACATGAGGCAGATCATTGCTCTGTCTGATTCATTATTTTCAACTCTGACTTGGCAGCTGCTTTCCAGGGTATCAAGCAGAGAAAGATTCCTTCCATCCTCCAAACAGCTGCTACTTGGAGCCTTTTAACTGGATATGCCAAGGATCAGAGCAGAGACCTCCTGCATACGCTGTACCAGAGGGCCACAATTCCTCTGCAAGAGAGGCACCTTCCCAGGGTTTTTAAAAATGTCCCCTTTTACTGGGAAATACTCCTGAATTCTGAAACCTAGTACAATCCTACCAATTACCCGTTCAGGCTGCTGTTCTGTGACTTTGTTGGAAAAGCCGATCTTACACACACACACACACTTCCTGCCAACTCTTAACCTTTGAATTCCAAGCCTTGTTTCCCATGACAGGAATCCATGGGTTTAAACATAGCCCTAAAAGCAAGGCCAAAGGATCTGCTCAGTGATTCATGCAGTGCCTCGCTGATGTTTTAACTCTCTAAGTTTTAACTCTCTAAGTTTTAACAGCTGACTCTTATAAGTCTGGTTTTCTTTTAGCCCTGTGGTATGCACTACCAGCGAATCCGGAACGTGTCTCAATTTGTTCTGACAGCCACCCTGTGGAAAAGGCATTCTTAGTTTGGTACATATGTTGCTTGTTTGCTTTACTTCAAATAGATTGGAATGTCATAAGAATAAGACAATATTTGAACAGCTAAAGACTCCCAAATGCGTTTCAACTGCCTTGTCTGGACCTAGTATGAAAAATGGGTAGCTGTCCCCCTCAGTTGTTCCAGCAACACTACAGTTGCCAACTTCCATGTGGTATCTGGACTGGAGATCTGCTTTTACAATTGATATCCAGTCAACAGAGATCAGTTCACCTGGAGAAAAGGGCCAGTTTGGAAGGTGGACTCTATGGCATTATACTCCATCGAAGTCCCTCCCCTCCCCAAGCCCTGCCCTCCTCAAGCTCCACCCCCAACATATCCAGGTATTTTCCAACCTGGAGCTGGCAACCCTGAACAAGGCAGTCTGAACTAGGCAGTCTGAACTGTACACAAGTATGGAACAGCATATTCAGTCATGAGATCATAAATCCTATTTCCATACTTTTTTTTGGTATGAATATGCGCAGTCCTAGCTAAAAAAAGCCTTGATCCCTACATAACAGCTAACATAATATAGCAGTCAGATTGTCAGAGCAGGAAGACTGGAGTTCATGAAGCTGACTGGTCTACTTTGAGCCAGGCTCTTTCTCAGCCTATCACCCAGGATTGTTGTGGGACACAGTAAAAGTAAGAAAACTCAGCCTGAGTAATTTGGAGGAAAGGTGGGATAAAACTGAGATAGATACATATGTAGATATTTCTGCCCCACTTTGTGATTCTGAGCTTCCTTTCTCTAGATCCCTTCCAGGACCTGGCTGTGATATCATGGCTGGACCGTCTCTCCCAATATGTCCCCCAAAGTGCTTTACACTCAGTTGAACATTTTCTGGTAATCCCTGGCCCAGAAGATATCTGTTTGACCTCAACCAAAGCCAGAGCCTTTTCGGCTGTGGCTCCAGCCTGGTGGAACACTCTCCCTAGCGAGATCAGGGCCTGGTGGGACTTGTTACAGTTCCACAGTGCCTGTAAAATGGAGTTGTTCCACCAGGCCTTTGGTTGAGGCCATGGATGTCAAACTACACTGGCCTACACTCCCGTAACCTGCCTTAGCCTGTCTTGCATTGTGCACTTTATTAAGTTGCTCCACTGGCAAACGCTTTGCCCACTTCCCCAATGTGCTGGCCCTTGCACATACTTACAGCTTACACCAGGGAGCCTTGTTCATTTTAGCTCACCATCATATGCTGTACCATTGGGTTTACAGATTTTAAATTTTATGTACTGTGTATTAATTTTAACCTTTTTATCTACCTGTTATGACTCGCCCTGAGCCTGCTTGAGGAGTAGGGCGGGATAGAAATCCCATTAAATAAATATAAATAAATAAATGTGACAGCTGTTCTTTCTCTCATATCCAGGCCTACCAAGTTGGCTGAATGCACTGATGCCGAAGTCCTGCTACTATCTAGCAAGAATAGGACATGGGCTGTCAGATACATGTCATGTGGATAAATAAATTAATCTGTTGTATACTGTTGTGTGTTTGAGAACTGCATATCCAGAACATGCATGTCATTACTGAAAATGTACCTTGTGTGATTGCAATAAATTAATCATATCTCATGCCCTAAAACAACAGTTTCCAGTGTGCCTGTTGATATGGTGCCTGTTGATATGTTCTCTGGCACCCACCTTCTTCTTCCCCAGAACACCTCTTCCTCAAAGCTAATATTGCTAATACTGACTCTTCTCCAATTCCCTGGAGCAGGAGGTCCCTCAGGAGATCCTAAGAAGTACTGCCTTTGGATCTTCAGGAAGAGCCCACTGGGAAACAGCTGCTGCATTTTAGGAGGATGTTTGGCTTGGAACCCCCCGAAACATTTTCTGATTCCCCCACCCACCCAAGTCAGCCACTTTGTAACTGGTCCCACTTTCTATGGCAAACAGTTTATGGAGGCCTCCACTATCCCTTCTTAAAACTCTGGACGTTCCCTCGGGTTGGGAATCCATGCCCTCTTCCACATACATGTATTTCACCTGCACTCTGCAGTAGGACTGTGTCAGGATCAGGATAATGTGCGTGAAGACAAAGATAGTACCACAGACCTTAACCAAGCACCCTGATCATCAGTAGAGATGATCACCTGACCAAGCAACAACTGGGGGCATTTTCTGTGTTAGGTCGCTTCTCCTGGGTTTGGGGGTGGGTTTGTTTGTTTTTTTAAACTGTGCTAGATTGTTAAACACTGTATTAAAACAACTGCACTGACAAAAATTAACTTCACAGGAGTACAGTAGACCAAGGTTTTCCAGGATGTAAGCTTTCGGGAGTCAAAACTCCCTCCATCAGATAAAAGCAGGAATATGGATCTCGGAATCTTTATATCTCGGTCAGAAAGTGGGAGAGTGTCACAGAAAAGGGAGTCAGAATGCAAAGTGTAATCAACTTGATTAGAGCAGGAGAGAAATGCAGAAAATTAGCATCTGTACTAGTGAGATAAGAATCCTGTGTCCCTTTTCAGCCCTTAAGGGGTTCATTGTTCTGAATCTGTGAATGAACTCAAGTTCAGCAATCTCAAGTTCAGGAAGGAAAACCGTGTTAGTCTTTAAAGTGCTACTGGAGTTGAATATTGTTCTTCTACTGCAGACCAACGTGGCTACCCACTTGAATCTGTCGTTTCTGATGTGGTTTAAATACAGTCAGAAGTTATTAATCGTAAAGAATGGTGCCAAAAGCAAGAGCATGTTTTTGCCACTGTAACAGCATTGGAACATAAATTGACCAAAAAGAACATCTTTTCAAATATGAACAGAATAGCACACCAATAATGAAAAGAAACATACATACACAAAAGTTAAAATTAACATACAGCAAATGTTATAATTAATTTTTAAAAAAACATAAAATAAAACTATGCAGAATACAGGCGTTAGGTATGAGTTCGATTAGACAGTGGTGCATGCAGGAGCTAGCTAATACTGACTGTTTTTGAAACAAATGTGTAACATGACATTTACATTATCCTGACAATCAGCTAATCAATCAAATCGCATTGGTATTCTCCTGTTGGAATAAAATGTTTATTCCTGCTAGTTTTCTCCTCCCACTCCAGAATCGTTCTGCTGCACACATTGGCATGTTTAAGCCAGAACACAGCAAAATTCCTGCTCATGCCCTATTTCTTCAAAAACAAAACAATTCAGTTCTTTCAGGCAGAGATTCGGGGTGTTCAGGCAGATACTGTGCTTCAAGAAGGGGATCTGCTTTGGTAATTAAGAGCAGGGTATACCGGTACCAGTTGCGGGAACAAAATGATTATTCACCCTCTGGGATGGATGGGACCTAACGACCATGGCAGATTAAACTGTATTCAATATTTATTTATTTTATTCCCCACCCTTATTTTTCTCCCCAGTGGGGACCTAAAGCAGCTCACATTATTCCCTTCTCCTTTATTTTATTCTAACAACCAGGCCCTCACAGAGTTCAAGAGACACCCAGGCCACTTCCATTTTTTAGCCCCCTACCCCAGTAAATTTTAAAATGTGTGAAAACAATGATACAAAATTAGTAGTATTGTATTTTAAATATTTACATTTAATACACTAAGAAAAGAATATTGTAAGACTTTGTAATAAATGTTCCCAAGAATGTGAGGCCCAGGCCAAATGGCCCTGCTGGCCCCCCCTTCTCAGAGGCCCTGACAACAATCCTGTGAGGTAAATTAGGCTGAAAGGGGTATGACTGGCTCAGACTGGGGACTGGAACCCAGGTCTCCCAGATTCTAGTCCCTCTCTAACTACTGCACCACCCTGGCTCTCATTATGCCAACTAGTGGATCCTACTTCCTTTCCATCTATTCAAAACCCTCCTCTTCTGCTTCAGTCTGTCTCCTGGAATCAACTTGGTCTAGGATGTACCTGCTGTCCTTCTTCTCTTGCAATTCTGGAACAGAGGAAAATGATAAATTAAATGAACCTTCATTCTGAAGAGGCAGGAAGGACATGCTGGGCTGTGTAAATCAGCCACACCTTCTTAATGCGCCTCTTTGGTGGTCTGTCCCTGTAGCCATAAACAGTACAAGCAGCAGGGGTCTCACGACATTCAGAAATGAAGGAGAGGCAAAGGGCGGGGGGGAATAAGAACCATCTGGGCAGCTAGTCTGAGTTCCCTCTTCCCTTTACCTGGGAGATCCTTTTCTTACTGTCTTAAGTGGTTGGAAGGAGAGAAAGAGAAGGGTCTCCTAACCATCTTTTCTTCCAGATGATAGGGGAGCATCCATGGCCTTGCTTAGCTCAGCTAGGCAAAACTGAGAACTGACAGTGCCCCCTACCAGTTGAATGTCTGCCTGCCTCGAGGGTAACTCAGAGTGCCTGCATGCTTTCAAACATTCAAGGTTTGTGCAGGGGAGGGGAGAGACCCCAAAAGAAGGCAGAAAGGTAAACAGGCTGGGACAGGCTGGGGTATTAGCGCAACTCAAACAAAAGATACCAAAACAGGAAAAATCCTGCAAAGCTCATTTTAGCAGGGGAGGGTGAGGAATTCAAAACACTCATGCACTGTGAGAGTTTAACTTTCTTGATTTCTCTTTTCCCTTCTGCCGTTTGTTCCTTCCTACCTTCCTTCTTTCACTTCTTTTACCTCACCTCGAGCATATAGAGTTACCAACCTGCAGAGGGGGCCCGAAGTTCTCCTGGAACTGCAGCTCATCTCCAAATGACAAATATCAGTTTCCCTGGAGGGCACGGCAGCTTCGGAGGATAGGCGCTGGGACGTCACATCCCTGCTGAGCTCCCTCCCCTCCCTAAAACCTCCCCACCCCAGGAACCATCCCCACTTCTCTAGGATTTCCCCAAACCAGAGTTGGCAACCTTCATTAGATGGAAGATGCCCCATTCACCAAAGACTGTGCATGCATGAAAGCATCCAAATTGAAAAATTCGAGAGGCAATGCACCAGTGCACATGTGCAAATCAGCAGTACACACACACCAATATTAAAAACCTGGAGACAATGTAGGGGGGAGGTTTTCTGATTGATTGGAAGGGGGGGGTCAACCACTATGACCCTTCAGTATCCACGTACATGTGGGCATCAGCCGGACAACTACAAACCTAAAACACCAAAAGATTAGGCTGGGCTAGACTCTCACTGGGCTTTTTAACTAAGCCAAGCATGCGGTCTTACCCCTTCACTATGAAGCGGAAGCCCAAGAGAGAGCAGATTGGATTGTGCCTACGTAGAAAAACAAAATAATCTCTCTGAGGCCCTTTAGCAAGCTAATGGGCCAATCCTTCAGTGGGCTGCTTTTCGGCTGAGGGGGCTCACCCCTGTCCCCTCCCCTCTTTTTTTTATTCTTTGCTTTGCAAATAATTGTTGTAGTTATTCATCCTTCTGGGAGCAAAATTGCAAGTGTTCTTGGAGGTTTTTTCCCCCACACCAAATGAGAATTTAAATGGCTGTCAGCCTATCTGCTGATAACAGAAAACAGATTGTCAGTGTAACGGGGACGCAATCAAGTCAGACAATTCCAGGGAGAGCAGCAGCAGGCTTAATATTAGGATAACTGGTGTTCACAGTCTTTGCTAATGACTTAACAATTATTTGTGCTGATTTGTGCTGGCATTGATATGCAGAGAGAAACTCTTTCAGTCGGAAACCGAGGGGGAGCTGTCAAAGGACTGTCATCCAAGAGTGATCTTTGCTGTATCATATATATTAAAAACGCTCAGGTCTCGTTCAGGGAGCGCCAGTTCCAATCTGCCAAAAATTGATGTGGTGTAGAGCTCCTCCTGAACTGAATCAGAATGCTGCAGCTGTCAGTCAATGGCCTGTGATGGGGGAAACATCTCCCTGCACAAGGAAAGTAAGTATGTCAAGGAGGAGTTTTTAATTAAGCCTTCTTCTCGATTGCACTAACTTTTCTTCTGCAGATACAAATATGTGATCTTCCCACATGCACACCAGTGTGATATGATCCAGGACAAATGTGCGAAATGTGCTTTCTGCATCTTTGAACTGGCACTGACTGATGGGGTTGCTACCAAATTTGGGGGGCTTCTGCAACAGATAGAAAGCTACAATACCCGAATTCCTAAACAAGGCTGAAAACTGGATATTTGTTTGTCTAACTGAAACTTTGGTATGACAGTTTGCTCATGGTAGTAGTAATAACCAGAATTCTGACAAAGAACAAGGTCTAATTCTCAGGAACTGGTAAACCTGCATCTGGACTGAGTTGTGGTGGCAGTAAAAAGGGCCATCAACTTGTAGCCAACTTATGGTGACCCTGTAGGTTTTTCAAGGCAAGAGGCATTCAGGGATAGTTTGCCTTTGCTTGCCTCTGTGTCTTCCTTGGAGGTCTCCTATGCAAATCCTAACCAGGGCCAACCCTACTTAGCTTCTGAGATCGGGTTAGCCTGGGCTATCTAGGTCTGGGTGAACTGAGTTGTGCCACTGAAGACCGCTGGGGGGGCTGATGTGATAGAATGCTCTTTCATACAGAAAAAAAAAATCCTGGACTTCCGGCAAGACTTGCGACCATGGCGGACGCGCTCCTCCGCATCTGCGGGGAGCGCGATCCGTACCCGGCGGGAAGAAGGGACTTCAGACTGGTGCCGAGCCCCCAGAGACCCTAGTGAAGGGGCTCTGCCTGGGGTGGCACGAAGGGGATCTCTCCCTACAGTGGCGATCGAGGGATTGAGGTCCCCTTTCATCACCCCCATAGGTTCCCCCGTCCGTGGGAGCCGTATGGCTAAAAGCGCAAAACCGTGAAGCAGCAGAGAGTGCGAAGCTTTGAAGCTGGAACTTATAGTTACGCACGGAGAAAACGTGAGTCTGAAGTAAAAACAAGCAGAACACAGCGGGAAAGGCGGGTGGAGCAAAATCCCCCCCCCTCTCGAGACTGGCGTACTTTCGGGACTCTTTACGTGGTGTTACTGCATGAAAAAACGTATGTTCGGCTTGCTAGATGGCGGCATCGCTCTTTAGAGGATATGAACTTTAAAAAGATATAAGCGCAGTCATAGAATTTGCTTCTTTCGTCCATCTTATCTAACTATCAACAAAGAAGCGCAGCCTCAACAATGGCGGGGAAACCGAAACCTTCCCCCAAACTAGGAAGTACAGCTCCGAGTTCAAAGGTTGATACCACAGAGATGAGCACTGTGTTCTCCTCATTATTGCGACCTCTAGTGGACCAAATGACAGCTCTCAACATTAAAATGGACAAGATGCAGCTGGACTTGAAGGAGTCGAATAAAACTACAGAGAAGCTGCAGCGAGAACTTCTGGAAGTCAAGACTTCAGTAAAAAATCATGATTCAAGACTACAAAAAGCGGAGAAAGAAAAGGCCTTCCAATCTGATCAACTTTTGAAACTACAGATGGAAAGATCGAACTTTTTCCTAAGACTTCAGAATGTACCAGAGGATAAAGGAGAAGACCTTAAAAATCTGTTAAGTGAAGCGCTTGAACCAGTGACGGGCTTAAAAGCAGCGGAAATAAAAAGCGATATGGATATGGTTTACAGAACCTATCCAGACTATACTAAAAAGAAAAGCCTGCCTGGGGAGATTCAGGTAAGGTTCTCCAAAAAGTCAACAAGAGATGTGGTGCTTAGAACCACAAATAAAGCGGTTCTGAAGATCAAAGGAAAAGAAGTTAAAGTGATGAAAGATATCCCATTTGAAATACGGAAAAGAAGGAAAGCCTATGGAAAATTGACATCTTTGCTTCAGTCTGAATCTATTATCTACAGATGGAATGTTCCGGAAGGACTGAGCTTCAGCATCAAAGACAAAAAATACAAGATTGACTCTGTTCAACAGGCAAAAAGTTTTTTGGAAAAAAGCAAAGAAAAGAAAAAAAGAGAGAGACTCAGATGGTTCGCTGGCATCACAAGAAAGTATGTATGGATTTGATAGCTCAAAGAGCGAAGAAGAAATTTCCGACTTGGAAAAGGGAGCAGCAGCTCCAAAGGTACAAGAAGAGACTGTTAAGACAAGAAGAGGACGAAGGAAGAAATAAGGGTTGAAATGTTTTTTGAAATTGCACTTATATATTATATATAATTTGTATAATTAAGCATCCCTTCAAAAGAGCATGTCTGTCAAACAGCTTTTTTATTTTTCATATATCATCAGTAACAATTTTAATTGAACATTAACCAAGGTTTAAAATGCTTCATATGTATTAGTGGTAAGGTAATATTAAGCAAATGCTAAAGCACACTCTGTATAAGGTAAATATAGCTTAGAAATGTAGCGATGTAGTAGTAGATATAGATAAAATCAATAAAAAAATTTAAAAAAAAAAGAAAGAAAAAAAACCCCTACACAGACAAACCTAGCCAGAGAGAAGTATGCTGACCTACCTGCAGGGGCTTGCAGCAAGTGGGGCGGTGGCGTGGGGGCCTGAATCCCAAGCAGCATATCGCCACTGGGAAAGGAGCCCCATGTGCACTGCAGCCCCCACCCACTGGCAAAAATATCATTTAAAGGGTGTTTTTGCCAGCAGAGCTGTGGCCAGTGACTGCCACTCTCCCTCCCTGCCAAAAAATTTAAAGGGTCCTCCAGCTGATTGGTGGGCCATGTGCTCTCTGCCAATCAGCTGAAGCTCTTTCAATCTTTTAACAGGGAGGAAGAAGGATTGCCACGGCTTGGGGTGGGGCTTCCCCCAGTGGCCAGCTGGCTGGGGTGGATTAGAGCCCCCAGGAGTGGGGGAACTCCCGCCTGGACCTGGGGACTGGCAGTCTTACACATCATACATGCAGAAAATGTGGAGCATGGCATAGCAGGAGACTGACATTTTGTATTGTACTGTTTAGGAAAATGAAATCACCGTGAAGATGTACTAATCACTACTGATCCAATTATCTTTGCCTTGCTGCTTTTTAAGTAGGGTTTTTAAAGCCTGGCCTGGCAACCAGCAGGAGATTTGGGGGGGGGGGGGACCATAGGGGGTGGCCAACAGCTGGCAGCATGATGTAAATTCTCTCCAGGAATTGCCAAAAAATTCTATTGTTTTATCATAAAAGTTTTTGGCTAATTCCCAGAGCAGTATGACATCACTTCTGGGCTTTCCCGGAAGTTCCATTAGTTCATTGGGTAAGAGATGTTTTTTTTAAAAAAAAAATTCTTCCACCAACACTCACAGCAGTGGCGGGAAACTCTGGCAACCCTGTTTTAAAGGCCAAATTGCATGTCTGGCACTTGAGCCAAGTTACTAATATCAATGCTGTTCGTAAAATGATCCATAATGTATGTGGAACCCCTTACACGATCCTCCACTGAAAGTAAAAGGGAATCATGCCAAATTCCTTTTCATTAATTATTGTTCCAAATGGATCTGATGCAGGGATGCCAAGTGTTGGTTAGGAAATTTCTGAAGATTTGGAGGTGGAGCCTCAGGACAGAAGGTTGCTCAGCAAGAATATGATGCCATAGAGTCTCCCTTCTGAAGATGGCATTTTCTCCAGGGGGAGCTGATCTTTGTGGTTTAGAGACCATTTGCAATTCCAGAAGAACTCCAGGTCCCACCTGGAGGTTGGTGAGCCTAATCTAATGAGTGTGTGTTTGGAAGTAATCACTGTGAGCCATGAGCTCTGCTTCCATTGTGTGTTCACTGTCAGCAGGAAAATCTTCCATTTCAGAAAAGAAAATGGTTCATTTAGTTTGTGCATTTCTGTTAGGAAAAGGCCTGGCAATGGTACATTTGGAAACCCCAAAAGTCTGTCCAACAGTTTAGTGAGTGTGTTTAGGAGAGAGTGGTACAATACAACACAAAACTGATACCAATATTAATAAACCTGTCACAGCTGACAGCTTATAGGTCTTGGGAATTTGGCATGAGAAATGAGCCCCTTAGTAAGTGGTCTTCCAGGGTGAGAGCCCTGAACCATTTTGGTGCATTTGTGGATTTGCCTTGGGCTTAAGGCAAGCTATTGTCTGTGGCTGTAAATCCAAATTAGCATCAACAGTTACTTAAGTAGTAATATCTTGGTTGTGTTCAGTGTTGTGAGATGCTCAATGACTGCTTTAAGACTCAACATGGATTACTCAAGAATGCTCTTACATATGTTTTACGGTGCAACCCCAAACAGAGTTGGACCATTCTAAGCTCATTGACTTCAATGGACTTAGAAGATTATAATGCAGCACTGTAAAGTTGCAATACAGAAATCTAAGGCATGAGACTTTGGTCTGGACTTCTCTGGGGCTCTCTCCAGATTTCAGCACTGGAACCATCTGGTATCCACACTACTTTACATAAAGTTACACAATGAAGTACAACAGCTTCTGTTTCAACATGCCTCCTGATTAAAGGAGGTTTCAAGAATATTTATTTATTAAATTAGATTTTTAAACTGTCCTCCTGTGGGACAGGGCTCAGGGTGGTATACAACAATAAAATATGCATATTTTAGTTAAACATAAAACAAAAGAAATCCAATAAGATACATTAAATAACTTGAAAGATGGCAGCAAGACTATCGATGATGCTTCTGCCCCACACGGGGGGGGGGGGGGGCAGGAAAACAGGAGCACCAGACAGATGAAAAAGTGCTGCTGCCCTCAACCAAAGACCTGGCGGAAAATCTCTGCCTTACAGGCAAGTGTATTGCCCTTGGCAAGACCAACCCCAACATGTTTAGTTTGACAAAGAGCTGCTGGCCTTTTTTTTTCCCAGTGAGGAAAGGAAAAGATTTTATTGGGGGGGGGGGGGCGTTATTGCCTATTTTAAGTTTCAGTTCATAAAACAGCTACCGTCTTGCACTCCTTCTTCTCTCTTGCACATTCAAACTCTGGCGTACCCTGTGTCTGGGACAATCAGGTGAGCTAGGTGGGGATTCTGGCCTCGGGGTGTCTCCAACTGGGGGTGCTGGGCCAGGCTCTGGACCAGTCTCTCCCTCTGTCTGTACCTCAGTTTCTTCGCCTTGCTGCTCCTCCTGTGCAGCTGCTGGGGCCTCTTCTCCCTCAGGTGCTGGTAGAGGTTCCTCTTCTGGGCTGACTCCAGAGGAGCCTGGGTTGCTCCATGCCTCTTCCTCATCTGAGGAATGCCAGGACCCATGACACTGTTGTTGTTTTGAAACAGATTTATCCTAACTTATTGTCCTTTGACTCAAGGCAGCTACCAGTGTGGCAACCATACTGCAAAAACGTAGGTCATCATCCAATTAACAAAAATAAAAATGGATGAAAATGCACTACTTACCAGTTAAAAATGTTCAGTGTAAAACACACAAGATCAGCGAATCTGTTGGAAAAATTCACCCTCTACCAAATGCTTTCTGGAACAAAACTACTTTACATGCCTTCCGAAGTGCAGTAAGGGAAGGAGACGCTCATGCTCCTCACCCACTCTGGCAAGGGGTTCCAAAGGTCTGGGCTCATCCCAGAAGCACCCAGTGATATCACTGTGGCCATAAGGACAGGGAAGGCATCTTACAAGGAGGCTGCCAAAGAACATAACTGTCATAGGGGCATATAATATAACAGCATACTCTCCTTTCTCAAATCTGCCAGTAATCAGACCCACCTGCTAAGACAATGTGTTGTAGCAATAGTGATGAAGCCACATAGAAACAGTGGTAAGCAGGGTTGTAGAGCACTAGGGCTGCCAACCTCCAGGTAGCACCTAGAGATGCTCTGCTATTACAGTTGGTCTCCAGTTCTGCTGGAATCTATGGCATTGTACCTTGCTGAGGTCCCTCCCCAAACCCCATCCTTCCCAAGCTCCACCACCAAAATCATAGAATCATAGAATCATAGAGTTGGAAGGGACCTCCAGGGTCATCTAGTCCAACCCCCTGCACAATGCAGGAAATTCACAAATACCTCCCCCACATACACACACCCCAGTGACTGCTGTTCCACACCCAGAAGGTGAAAAAAACCCTCCAGGATTTCCAGCCAAAGCGGCCTGGAGAAAAATTGCTTCCTGACCCCAAAGTGGCAATCAGCATTTCCCTGAGTGTGTAAAAAGGACCATAACAACTAAGCACTGATGCAACCCTTCCTGCCCTCCCTCTCATGATATGCCTAAGTTCACACAATCAGCATTGCTGTCAGATGGCCATCTAGCCTCTGTTTGAAAACCTCCAAAGAAGGAGAGCCCACCACCTCCCGAGAAAGCCTGTTCCACTGAGGAACCACTCTAACTGTCAGGAAGCTCTTCCTAATGTTTAGCCAAAGCTCTTCTGATTTAATTTCAACTTGTTGGTTCTGGTCCGACCTTCTGGGGCAACAGAAAACAACTTTGCACCATCCTCTATATGACAGACCTTCAAGTACTTGAAGATATATCACCTCTCAGTCATCTCCTCTCCAGACTAAACATACCCAGCTTCTTCAACCCTCCTCCAAGTAGGGCCTGGAGATCTCCCAAAATACCAACTGATCTATAGAGATCAGTTCCCCTGGAGGAGATGGTGGTTTGGAGTAGGGATGCCAGCCTCCAGGTGGGACTTAGGGATCTCCAGGAATTGCAGCTCATCTTCAGACTACATAGATCGGTTCCCCTGGAGAAAATTGATGCTATGGAGGGTGGACTCCAGTTAGGGTTGCCAGGTCTGGATTGGAAAATACCTGGAGACTTTGGGGGGTGGATCCAGGAGAGGGGGGGGTTTGGGGAGGGGAGGGGCCTCGGCATGGTACAATGCCATAGAGTCCACCCTTCAAAGCAGCCATTTTCTCCAGGGGAGCTGATCTCTGTCAGCTGGAGATCAGTCGTAAAAGCGGGAGCTCTCCAGGTCCCACCTGGAGGCTGGCAACCCTAACTCCAGGGCATTGTACCCCACTGAGATCCCTGAACTTCCCAGGCTCCACCCCTTTATCTCCAGGAGTTTCCTGGAGATCTGGCAACCCTACCCCCCATCTAGGCTTGCCAGCCTCCAGGTGGGGCCTGGGGATCTCCCGCTTTTACAACTGATCTCCAGCTGACAAAGATCAGCTCCCCTGGAGAAAATGGCTGCTTTGAAGGGTGGACTCTATGGCATTGTACCCTGCTGAGGCCCCTCCCCTCCCCTCCCCAAACCCCACCTTCTCCTGGCTCCACCCCCAAAGTCCCCAGGTATTTTCCAACCTGGACTTGGCAACCTTACCCCCATCCCCTGCTGGTGGCCAGAGGGGACCTGGCAACCCAGACAGGTAGGAACAAGGCCAAAGAATTCCACCTTGGAGTTGGGACTTGGAAGATGCCCTGCAGCTCCTGGTCCCTCACACTGGCCTTGATGTGTGTTATTTAGCCACAAATTTCTGAATGAAGGACTGGCAAATTGCGCTTACACTTGGGAATGTGAGTTCAGGATGTAATGGGGGGGGGGAGTGTGCAATTAGGCCCCAATGTTGATCCCTTTCTGGAAAGATACTGCTGAGACAGCTGCTGCCGACTTGATATCTGGCCAGGTCACTGAATTCTTGGCTCCTTGAAAGCACATGTGCAAATGAATATAAGAACTCCTGCCTTACAAGATGAAATGCTGAACATGTTCAAAGCAACTATAACACCATGTGGCTGTCTATCTGAGTGTCTCTTTTTACTAGTACAGAGATAGTTAAATGCTGATTCAAAATTTCTGCCCAAGGGGATGCAAAGAAAGCTTTTATATCCTGGGAACTGTGCAGTAAAGACACGGACCAAAAACTGCATGAAAAGAGTAATGAAAGTTTAGATTTTTAAAAGGTCTGGTTTATAGAATAATCATGGTCCCCCTTTTTAAGTTTGGCTTTTAAAACCCCTCTTTAAAATGCTTGACAAAGGAGTGCCATTCTTTTTATTCTTTTTCTTCTCCTTCACACCCAGTCTTTGGCAGGCAGTCAAAATTTGCTCTTAGGGAAAAATTAGCTCTTTTGCTGTTTTATACATATGTCCAGCACCTTTTTATTCTACCCTTCCTCCAAGCCGCTCAGAGAGCCATACATTCTCCACCATTCTAGCCTCACAACAAGTCTGTAAGGTCAGCCAAAAGAATAGAAGTGGCCCGGTAGAACTCAGTGAAGTCTGAATGAGTGTTGCCAACCTCCAGGTGGTGGCTAGCGATCTCCCCCTATTACAACTTATCTCCAAGTGACAGGCGTCAGTTCATCTGGAGAAAAGGGCTGTTTTGGGAGGTGAACTTTATGGTATTATACCACATCGAAGTCCCTCCCCTCCCAAACCCCACCCTTTTTAGGTTCCACCTCCAAAATCTCCAGGTATTTCCCAACCTGGAGCAGGCAACCCTACTTTGAATGCAGGTCTTCCAGACCTTAGCTTGACATTAGAGTTGCAGTTCTCTGGGGTGGGGGGCGGGAATTCTCCTGGACGTACAACTGATCCCCAGACTACAGAGATCAGTACTGCTAGAGGAAACAGCAGCTTCAGTGTATGGATTCTATGGCATCACATCCCCCCTAAGCCCCCCCCCACAAGACCAGCCCCAGCTCTCAAGGAATTTCCCAAGCTAGAGTTGGCAACTGTATCTGATATGGTGCCCACTTCCATTTGCCTCTCTAGCTATTTCTGTTCATGTGTATTTATTTTTTTATTTGTTTCCATTTATATTCTGCCCTCCCTACAAGTGGGCTCAGGACAGATCACAGAACAGATCAAGACATCATAAAATACAATACTTTATTAAGTATAAAAACAATTAAAACAATATAAAACAACATATATTAAAACAGGTCACAATATTTGTATGCAGACTTCAAGCTGGTGCCATTTTTCATCTTCTTAATCTGGTAATCCATATTCTTAAAATAGCAAACTGCAGTGGGGGTGGGGGAGAGCAAGATTTTATTGGATACTAGGGTTACCAAGTCCCCCCGGGGAGCGGGGAAAACCCTGCTCGAGCGGCCTGCTCCCCACGGGAAAACTATGGTTTTCCCTTGAATTACAGAGGTCCCACCCCAATGTGCCCAACGCGATGACGTCACCTCCGGGTGACATCATCACAGCGCACACATTGCGTGCACATGCCAGAAGACTCTTGGAGCAGCAAGGACTCCCCCCGCCGAAAGAAAGGTAAGACTTGGCAACCCTATCGGATACCTGCTGCCTCAACCAAAGGCCTGGCAGAACAGCTCTGTTTTACAGGCCCTGCGGAACAGTAGTAAGTCCTGCAGGGCCCTGATCTTAGATGGGAGCGTGTTCCACCAGGCTGGGACCAGGGCAGAAAAGGCCCTGGCCCTGGTCAAGGCTAAGCGGACGTCTACACGAATGTGTGGTGGCTCTCTCTGAACTGGGGGAGTCGGCAACAACTTGGCAGATTAGGTTCATTGTTGTTAAGTGTAAGGTGATACACAGTAGCACAAAAAGTCCTAACTTTAAATAGATGGGGCCTGAACTAGTAGAGACTGAGACTGAAAGAGATTTTGGGGTTGTAGTAGATAGCTTGAAGAAGATGTTGATTCAATACACAGCAGCAATGAAAAAGGCAAACTCCATATGAGGGATTGTCAGGACAGAGATTGGAAACAAAATGGCCAGTGTTGTATATATCTCTGGTGTGGCCTCCTCTGGAATACTGTGTATAGTTCTGGTCGGTGTATCTCAAAAAAGAGATTATGGAAAGGTGATATGGAAAGGTGATATGATGGTAACCATGTGGTCAGAGAACCTTTCCTATGAGGAAAAGCTAAAGAGTCCAGGACTTCTCATATTTTTTTTTAAAAAAAAGAATGATGGAGAGGTATAATAGTAATTTATACAATTAAGCAGGGGTTGGAGGAAGTAGACAGAAAGAAATTTTTCTCCCGTACTACTAGAACTCAAGAGCACTCAGTGAAGTTGGCAGGTAATAGAACCAGGACAGACAAAAGAAGTACTTCTTTAATCAATAGGTAATTAAATTATGGAATTGACTGCTGTGGACTTAGTAAACCTCTGAATACCAGAGGCAACATTTAGATAACTCGCTGCCAGGGGATGTACTGACAGCCATAGGCATAGATAGATTTAAAAGGAGATTGGATAGATTCATGAAGGACAGGTCTATCAGTGGCTACTAACCATGGTGACTAAAGGGAACCTCCTCATTTAGAGGTAGTAAACATCAGTGCCAGGAGACAACATCAGGGGAAGGCCTCAATTTCTATGTCCTGCTGTTGGACCTCCAGAGGAACTGGTTGGCCATTGTGTGAGACAGGATGCCAGGCTAGATGAGTCTTCTTATGTCCTTATGAAGGCTTTCAGCTCTATGCCCCATTTGCTGGTACTCCAGGGAAAATGGCTGGCCACTATGTAAAATAGGATGCTGGACTACAAGGACAGCTAGACTTATCCAATATAGCTCTTATTTTTATTTATTTTAAATATTTATATCCCACTTTCCTCCCAGTCAATGGGACTCAAAGCAGCTTAAATTAAATTTAAAAACAAAAGCGGACTCCCATCAATAGAAACAAAATAAAACAGATTACAACCTCTACTCATGGGCTTACAAAAAAATCAGATCAAATCTTGTTATACTAGTCAATTCTAATAAAGTACCATTAATGTTCTGACATACAGAAGACAACCTTTTCACAGTGGATTCCTTACCTGAGATCTCTTCAGCTGGTGGCATTGGTCACTGTTAGCCATATTTATTTGTTTGTTTAGTTCATTTATATCCTCCCTTTCCCACTGGGACTCTATGTTTCTACTTACAAATCATCATAACTATGCAGTGATACTTTTAGAACAAAATTAATGAGCATTTTTTTAACATTTTCAGATGATTACAAATGAATACATTCATTGTGGAGAAGAAGGCTCTAAAGTGACATGAACCCACTGAACCATTTAAGACATGAAGCATCTAAGACTACTATGACAGCATCTGATCAGACATTAGAGGCTGAAATCAACAATAAGCCATGGACACTGTTGTGCAGTTGGACCATCACCAAGCAGACTGGTGCTCCATATTAATACTTACAGTTCATTCAGTCAGTGGTCTGGCTTGGCTGCTGGGTTTTTTTTTCTTTCCCTCAGATCAACATCTGAACTTTAGCTTCCCTCTATCATTCGTGGCAATTCTCACCTCTCCCCTGGGCCTATTCTTGGTCCCAATGTCCCATACACTCTGAGATTCTTCCCTCTGCCCTCCTTGTCTCCCCCCTTTTCCCCTCTGGATCTCTCTCTCTTGCCCTAGAACTTCTGATCTCCTCGGCCTACTGCATTCTCAGGCCCCTGCGTCTTTGTTTTATAGTTCCCTGTTCTCCCACTCTACTTCCATAAGAACACAAGAAGTTTAAGATTACTACATTGACTGATCATTGGTTTCCCTGCTAAGTTCAAGGTGCTAGTGTTAACTTTGAAAGCACTTCATTGTGGGACCACCTCCACTCATAAGACAGCTGTGGCCTGATCCAGAATTATTAGTTCCTCCACTTGGGTCAGTAAAAATTCTTTGTGTGGAGAAATACCCCAATATTTCTGTTATTGTGATTGCTCCCTGTCCATGTTCAGGAGATCACCTATAGACTAGTACCTGGCAAGCTCTTAGTTATGCTAATGAGCCTGGCTGGAGCAAGGTATGACAGACCCCTGCTCCTTCTGTTCTGTGAGGCAGATTTTCCTGCCAAAAACACTGTTCACCACTCTGACTGAGCAGCCTCTTAGCAGCATGTTTGAATTATAAACTTATTTACTTATTATTTAGTTCGATTTTTATCCTGCCCTCCCTAACATTCTTTGTGTCCCACCCAGGGTTAAAGAAGTTATTCGGCTTTTTCTCAGGCCAGAGATTTTTACTGTAACTCAGCAGGAGCCCTCTTATAAAACCTCTTTGGAAATGGCACTTTGCACAAAGTAAAGTTGAAACAAAAAGGTTGATTTTATTGAACAGGCACAGCTGTAACAGGAATAGGGCAGAGGATGATGAGTTCTTTAAACTGTAGTTCTTTATAAGAAATTTAGAAGATCTTAAACAGGCAACATAATATACTTAAAGCCTGACTTTTAAGAGATTTAGTTCTTTACTGTGAGAGATTTGTTTGTCTTGGGGTATGTTCAGATGAACAGCTAATCCCACCATTGGCCCAGCTGTAATTTGATCTAGATTTTTTTGATCCATCATTGCACAACTAGACAGCTGCCCCGTGAAGCACTTTACCACACGTGACTCTGTGGTGGATTGTCTAGATGGCATCCACCATCAGGAGTTGTGCAGTCAGCTTTTTTTTAAAAAAAAAATCCTGTCTGCGCATGCGCATATGCACCTCACCATATACTTGTTTTTCTGTGCATGCGCGGACTAAAATGGTAAAAGCACCACCAGTAGCACCTTCCTCTAGGTACCATTTCAGTTCATAAAGCTGATAAAGTTCAGGGGACCATCAGAAAGATAAAATTGTTTGGATCATTTGAGCAGAACTCTGGGGACGTCACATGTTTAAGCAGTTATGCACTCATCGCTAAGACTTTTTAAAAATGGCAGCCATTTGGGATGGTCTGGAAACCATCCCTATGGGCTGATTGCGAGCTGGTGGAATGACCTGATGGGGGAAAGTCTGCCATTGGCCTGTCAGCCAGCTTAGGACTGGACTTTCCACTATCTTTTAAGTACGGATCCCCAATGGGGATCGACGGGCTACTCACGGAAGCAGCACAATTCCCAGATGTTGTGATTTGGACGTGCACTTTAAATCCACCAGGCACACATGCCTGGCACAGCTCAAAAGTGCCGTATGAACACACCCTTGGAGATTTCTTACAACAACAAAGTTTCATAACAATATCTCAGTTTTCTGGAAGTTAGAACTTTTTTCCTGTATACCAGTTTTTCCCTTTTAGAGTTATAACTTTCCCTTTCTGTACTCTTGAAGAGTCTAAGGCTGTTTCCCTTTTCACTTCTCAAACCAGAGGTCCCTTCCAAGTTGAACCCTCTGAATAACTGGGTAAGGAATATCCTCCTTTTCCTAGGAACGATATCCCTTTTCTGTTTGGCTAGGCTGGCAGTTTTCCACTAACTATTCAGCCCCTTCTGGCAAACCTAAACCCCAGTTCTGGAGACAGTGAATAAACAGAGAATTCGGCTAGTCCTGACACTTAGATGTTAAGTTCTTTTTTAACTTTTTCCCAAATGTGCTGGTGTATGGTAAAAGCTAGAAGTTGTGTCCTTTCATTTCTCAAGTGACGTGTCTGTGTCCCTCAGATTGACACACACACACACTCCCCCTGACTGGCAACTGACAAGTCAAAATCCAAATGATGACTGACTGACTCTCTGACAAGACTCACAAGATTTTATAAAACTCTCCTCAGCTGGTGCTAATCAATTAGAGAGAAGGGAGTGCAAAGCAGCAACCTGTCATTCAAACTGCTTTTCAGTGAGAAATCACACATGCTTACTACCTTAAACTCTGCTGCCAGGTTACACCCAAAAGGGATAGAGACTATTAAAGGGCCAAATGGTGAGAAAGCAAACTTTGGGGGGCAGGAAGATCCAAATGACCCCCAGGTAGATTATTGGACTCCCCAAGGTAGATTATAAATTCCCAGGACATGAGGAAGAACTTTCTCTTGCACTCTTTCTTCCATTTTTGGCAGCTCTTTGGATGGTATGATAGACTGAACTTTTACCTAGGAACTCCATCTTGCCCACACAGAAGGTACAATACAGAGAAGACCCAACCATGAGGAATAAGATAATAATGAACTTTAAACTACTGTAACGCCAAATGAAATTTGCCTGTCCTTAATTAAACACCATTTAGGAAGTTCCTAGTTTAGGGATAGAGGACTGTGTGTTTTCACCTTTTCTTTGTTCCCTTGCTCATCCTGAAAGGTTGAACAGAATATGTATATTTATTTTATTCATTTATTAAACTTTGTTATATTTGAATGCTTTAATTCTGGTCTCTGGAAATATACCACACCTGTGAGATCTTGCTTTCTGAAATTTGGTGATGGGGAGAGGCAGTTAAGCCAACTCACCCATCCTGGAGCATGAGACTTGAATGAACACAGTTGTGGTAAATTATCCCTGTGCTAACTTGCAGAGCCAACTAACTAAAACCTGTAAATGGCACTGCAGGTACATATTAGATGAACTATTCCATTTAGCAGGAGATACCCTGTTATTGGTGGCAGCAGGTGGATACCAGTTTGGCTTTGGCACCCCTGGGGAGCTGAGTGAAGGGGCAGCTTCATCAAACAAAGGCTTGACTGTGGGATTTTCTGACCTTCAGGGGGCCAACCAGAAGAAACAGAAGGGGTCAGCAAGTCTCTTCCTACACACTTAGGCTTGGGCATTTTTGGTGGCTAATGGCTACAGTTTGTGGAAATAAAGAGATAAGTCTAGGCCCTTGTATTGTCAACATGCACTTTAGTCTTCTCCTGGATTAGCAATTACAGCAGAGCTACCCTACAGCAGATCTAAGAGTCAGTCTAAAAGGTACATCAGTAACAACTTTTTCGTATGAGCAGTGGAGCACCAGAGCTATGACCTTGAACAAAATTATAGCTGCTTCCCCAGAAGGAACAATGGTCTCAGATATATTATGGCATTATACTAGTCACAGAAGTGGTAATTGTTGTTGTTGTTCTCTTTTCTTACTTAGATGCAGAATCAGTAAAACCAACTCTAATGTCTTGGCATGAAAAAGAGGTTTTAAAAACAAGTTGTAAAAACATTGGGCCCTGACCTGGATAGTCCAGGCTAGCCCAATCTCTTTAGATCTCAGAAGCTGAGAAAGGTCAGCCCTGGTCAGTATTTGGATGGGAGACCACCAAGGAATACCAGGGTTGCTACGCAGAGGCTGGCAATGGCAAACCACCTCTGAATGTTTCTTGCCTTGAAAACCCTATGGGGTTGCCATAAGTCGACTGTGACTTGACTGCAACAGAAATAAAACTGCCTGATATCTGTATTTGGGTATTAACTCAGAATCAATCTAATGAATTAGACATTACCAAAACCCCATGAAAAACATTATTTTAAAAAACAGCTATACTGAAATGCAGGGAGCAATCATAGGATAAAATTTGTAATAAATAGTTTGAAAAGGAGTGAAAAGTACCGGAGTCTGGAGGCCTGTGGAGTGAGTTTCAGCATGATCAAGCTTATTGTAGGTCAAGAACAAGTCTGCCTGAGGTGGCCCATGGGTCAGTTTATATGCACAGAAAAGCCTCGCCCCCCCATCCACACCCACACTGCGGGATAGGTTAATCTTCCCACCAGAGATTACATTGGTTCATTTGAATATGTTAAGCCCCTGATAGGTGGATCTTTAGGAGCCTGGGTGCTATTGTTCTTTTACCTCAAGCTTGTACCTTTTCCAGGCCATGCGGTCAGACCGCATGGCCGGCACCATTACATGTTTGGCCACATCAAAGAATCATACAAGTGTACACATAGAGAATTGCAGCCTGGTTGTCTGTGGAATTGCGTCTAGGACATAACAGGGAGCTATTGGTCACCCAAGGAGTCTGACTCTTTTTCACATGATCACTGTGAATGTCTCCTTCCTCTTTTGAGCGCTTAATCTTGACAGCAAAAAGGAAAACATATTGACAGCAAAAAGGGAAAGTTAAACAAAAAAAACACAATTCAATTTCCAGTTGAATTGATTTTTAAAAAGGAGGACTGGGTTTTGAATTAACAAATGAGAGGTGATCAGGATCTTCCAAGCTAATGCATACAAGAGCCACAATAACTAAACAAACAGGTCTTCCTGGTCAGATAAAATTATCTCACCATTCAACATCTCCCTTATTTATTTTTTATCTCACCCCTCCTCCTCCATTCTTATTTCCTTAACAGCCTTGTGAGGTAGGTTACTTAAAGAAAAGTACTGGCCTGGTATAATGACATAGAGGGCAATGAAGCATGGACCTCCTTGTCTGTGCTGACTACGATGCCCCTCAGACCCATCACACTTTTATTTATTTATTTCTAAGAAGACTGAGGTTTGGAAATCATATCACCCCTCATATCCTGCTATAACTTTAGAACAAAGTTTGAGTCCAGTGGCACCTTTAAAACAAAGTTTAATTCTGGGTATAAGTGCACACACATTTCCTCAGCTCAAACTTTGTTCTGTTGTTTCAGACCAACATAGCTACCTACCCGATGCTATAACTTTAAATGCCTTTCATCTCCTTCTCCTTGTGGCTTTTTATTATTTTTACTCTTTCTTTACCATATATCAAGTCAAACCTGCTGAGCAGTCCCTGGTTGTTTTGATTGCAGCAGCACACCCACAACGATCGTGTCAAATAAACGGCAAGACCTTCTTGTTACTTTGGGTGTAGCCTCTTTATTTATCAATGCCAAGCATATATTTAGACACATAACATGTTGTGCTCTGAGACAAAACTAGAGCACAACCGATATTAAGTCATGCCTTCACTTACTGGTAATGTCTTCAGTGATACTACGAGTCACTTGAGAAAGACTCACTCATGTTGCCAATAGATTGCCATGGATTTAGCAAGAGCTACAAAACCAAACAAGGGAAAGATCAGAATGGTAAATTAAGCCACATGGTAGAGTTGCCAACAACGTGGAGGGGAAAAAATGTTCTGTCCCTTTAACAGAGGCTCAGTGAGACATTTACCAGGTGATGTTATGACCTTTGTTCCATGAAAAGCTTCAGCTTTCCATTTTCACACATTAAGCTTCTATTAAAGGGGCAGAACATTTTTCTCCAGGTTGTTGGCAACCCTACCTCATGGGATCATTGGGGGAGGGTTTTTTCCTCAATCAAACACAAGATTCTCTGCTATCAGCCTCAAGTGGCCCAATCCAGTCAATAATGGGCCTTTTCTTTTCTTCTTCTCTTAATGCTGGAACACTCATTATGTCTATCAGACAGAGACCGCTGGAAATACTATCCATTTTATGGTTTGCTCCCATTTTATGGCTTGGGTACATCTACTATTCCTGTCATTTCGATTCATCATCTGTGGAGTTTCCATAATAGTGGCAATGTCTTCTTGGACTGCTAACACTGGCATGGAAACTGGCCATGTCAGGTGCTAGAATGGCATCACGGCCAGAACTCTAGGTCCCACAAGGCTAAGTCATCATGCAAAGGTAACTTTCAATGATTACTCTGTGTGTGTGTGTGTGTGTGCTGTCAAGTCACAGCCAACGCATGGTGACCATGTTGGGTTTTCAAGGCAAGAGATGTTCAGAAGTGGGTTTGTCATTCCCTGCCTCTGCATGGTGACCCTGGACTTCCTCGGTGGTCTCCCATCTAAATATTGGCCAGGGCTGACCCTGCTTAGTATTGGAAGAAGTGAACAGTGACTCATGGAAGCTCATACTCGGCCACAAATTTGGTTAGTCTGGACTCTTACACTCTTCTGCTGCTACAGACAGACTAACACGACTACCTGTCTTGCTCTAGCTTAGACTGGGCCATCCAGGTTGGGGCCAAGGATCACTAGGCATTCCGATAGGTCTGAGAAAGGTGTGAAGACTGGGGGACCATGCTCCCTCTAAGCTGTGGAGTCTTGTAAGCAAAAGTTCTCCTTTGTAAGCTACTGCCATTAAAGTTGTGAGTGAGCAATTTGGCTACTGCATAAATTAGTTTGCTCTGGAGCCATTCTTCCTGAGCTAAGACAAAAAATGTGTGAGCTGGAGACTAAAAAACTGTGAGCTAGCTCACATTGACTCAGCTTAGAGAGAACACTGCTGGAAGATATATTTTCTGATGTCATAAAGTCACTTCTATCTCATTAAAATATGGGGAAGCAGTATTAGTTCCCTGTGAAGTTCCTAAAATTAGGAGTATTTAAGGGGATAACTCCTGCATAGTGCCTACGGTCTCTCTTCCGATTCCCTTTCTTTCCCACTCAGCTTCCCTGCAGTATCAGTTACATCTCAACCACCAAAAGGG
The DNA here is from genome assembly GCA_029233225.1 of Lepidodactylus listeri. Lineage (NCBI taxonomy): Eukaryota > Metazoa > Chordata > Lepidosauria > Squamata > Gekkonidae > Lepidodactylus > Lepidodactylus listeri. The sequence goes on from JARCFY010000009.1 coordinate 30,514,527, forward strand.
GTTAGGAAGAGAAGGTAGATGGAAAAGCAGACTCTCCAAGGTCTAGGTAAAGAGTCTTCCACATCACCGACTACCTGATCCTTTTAACTGGAAATGCCAGGAACTGAACCTGGGATCTTCTGCAACACAAACTAGAAGTTCTACAACTGAACCATGGGTGACATGCAGGATTTCATCTCAATAAACGAAGGGGGGGTGGTTGCTGGAAAACACTGGCAAAAATCAATAGTGGGAAAAACTCAGTCTCTAAAATACATTGAAGTTTCTTTGAAAAACCTAAGTATCAGAGACGCCCCCCCTCCAAGTTATCCCCATTCATTTGTCTTGCTTCCATCGGAGCTTTGCTGAGTCTGTTGAGACATCCTGCGTGAGCTTCAAATATGTGAGGCACTTCTTTTGCAGAAGGGGGATGGCAGCAGATAAATTAAAAAAAAACAACCACAAAATCTAGCAGTGACACAACTGTCTGCTCTCTGTGTCAGTACATCTGATAAAGGAAGGCAACCCATGTGCATGCATGAGCACAGAGAGCAAGCAGTGCTAAAAAGAGCTGCCCACAAAAGCAAGACTAGGAAACAGTTCTGAGTGGCTCAGAAGCTACAGAAGCCAGTCTTTGAAAGGACGCTGCACCTTGCACATCAGAGAGGGGAGTCTTATATCACCTTATCAGCTCCCAGCACCAGAAAGAGCCAGGGCTTGCTTGCTGTATGGCTATATAAGTTCCCTCGAATTATAAAGCCCCCCCCCCCCCGAAACGTGCCTGACGTGATGACGTCATCGCACCAGGGACATCTCTGCAGCCCGGCAATTTGGGGGTGGGTTTCCCCCCAGTGGCCCAAGCCGGGCCAGCTGGGAACGAGCTGATCGAGCAGGGGTTTCCCCACCCCCCAGGGGGACTTGGCAACCCTACCCCCCCAATTTGGATTAATTGTCATACCTGCTAATAACAAGGTAGATAACCTGCCTGTCATCCACTAAACCACAAAAATGGGGCCATCAAACTTGAGGGACTCACAGACAGGCAGAAAAAAGTCCCCTGTCCCTATTTGGGGTTAAGCCAGTTTGGTGTAGTGGTTAAGTGCACGGACTCTAATCTGGGAGAACCAGGTTTGATTCCCCACTCCTCCACTTGCACCTGCTGGATGACCTTGAGCAAGCCATAATTCTGGCACAGCTGTGCTTGAAAAAGAGCAGTTTCTGTCAGAGCTCACTCAGCCCCACCTACCTCAAAGGGTGTCTGTTGTGAGGAGGGGAAGGGATAGGAGTGTGTAAGCCACACTGAGACTCCCTTGGGCAGTGAAGGGCAGGCTATAAATCCAATATCTTCTTTTTCTTCTTCGCCCCCTAAAAAGGCCTACTGATATTCTACTCTTATTGAAGAACTACTGCAAGACAAACAAATCCTCCCGACGAAACCTGTTGGCAAAAAATGTAGGGATTTATTTATTTATTTATTTATTTGACATTTAAGTGAGTACTAAAATATGTTTTTAGCGGGTTTTGCACCATCGGCCTTGGTCTTATTTTTTTAATCTCCTGTGACTGGTGTGGCTCTTTATTTTCTTGCCCCTAAAAAGAGCAGCACCCCCCCCCCCCAAATTACAAGAAAGAAGAGTTTGAAGGCATGCCATTCCAAGCTCTTATTTCCCCCCCCATGGCTGTTATCCTGAAAGCACCTTCCCTATAGGCTGAAAGGAGAAAGGGAGAAGCTGCCAAACAGCTAAGAGCTTGGGGCAGCCCCACAATAACTAATCTGCTATGAATGAAAGGTTCGAGACAGGTGGCCCCCAATTTGAGCACTTTTTATACAGTAGAGAGGAAGGGGGGTTTCTTGAGAGCAGGAAAGGGGAAGGTTTACTTTATGAGAACTTCCCCCTTCCCCAAGCCCTGAATAGAAGTGCTGCATCCTGCTCCAGCATCCTGTTCTTAGCTGACTGGGGGTCTCTGAACAGAAGTCGTCCTGTTAGGGGTTGGGGGATACACTGCAACATTTTGTTTCTGGGACCATGTATATTAATAACTAATAACTATATTACTATAGTATAATAAATTGAATAAATAAATAAATAAATGAACATAATGGGTCAATTTCAACTCTATTCCAAATAGCGTTATGTCCCTGTATGTACTGTATGCATATTTGTGTAAGGATCTGGATATTTATCTGAGGGTTTAGACAAGAGAGACAATGATCATGTATCTCACTCCATCCATACAAGGGAGGTTGCAGATTAATGCGGCCCTCAATTTGCCTCAGAACATGCAGGAAAAGAAGGGGGGTGTTAACCATTCAATTGCCACTTGATTTTGCTGTTCCCAAATGAGCTTCCTGTTTTGTAATTGGCAAGTTAAAGAGGAAAGGCATGTGTTTAGAGGATCCTGTCTTTCTCTTTTAAAATGCTGGCAACAAACAGGAAGCCTAGTTGTGAATAACAAAACTGAGCCACAGTTCGAAAATGAAAACCTCCCGTCCCTTTCCTGCATGACCCTGGGAAAAACTGATGCTGTAGGAGGCTGCCATTTGCTTTTTACAGACAGAGTGAAATGAGCGGGTTCATTGTCTGTTTTCAGCATGGCTTTTGTAAAAGGAATTCCTGCCTAACAGCCTTTTGGAGTCCTTTGAGCAGGTTAAGATGCCCATGAATAAGGATGATCTGATAGAACAGGGCAGGCACAAGCATACCCTGAGGTGGCTTCTAGCAGGCCTCTTCTTGACAACCTCCCAAGCTTTTTAGGGGGGGAAAGACAGCTAAGAGGAGATATGATACAGGTTTATAAAATTATGCATGGGGTGCAGAAAGTGGATAGAGCCACTTCTCCCTCTTTTAGAACACTAAAACTCTGGTGCAGCCAATGATGCTGATGGGCAGTTCAGGACAGACAAAAGGACTCAGTAAGTAATTAAAGTGTGAGATTCACTGGCAATGAATGTACTGATGGTCACAAACACCGAATGGCCTATTAAGGGTTAGACAGATCCAGGTGGGCAGCCATGTTGGTCTGAAGCAGTAGAACAAAGTTTGAGTCCAGTGGCAACTTTAAGACCAATAAAGTAAGACAGATTCATGGAGGGTAAGTCCATCAGTGGTTGCAGGCCATGGTAAGTGCAGGCAGCAAACCTGACTACCCGTGCTAGGGGGCAGCATCAGAGTAGGGATGACAACCTCCAGGTGGGACCTGGGGATCCCCCAAAACTACAGCTCATCTCCAGACTACAGACATCAGTTCCCCCGGAGAAAAGAGCTGCTTTGGAGGGTGGAATCTATTGCACTGTATTCCACTGGGGTCCGTCCTTCCCAGGCTCCATCTCCAAATTTCCAGGAGTTTCCCAACTGGATCTTGCAACCCTACCCCTGCCCCCCAGCCTCTTCCAGACCTGGCAATCCTACATCAGAAGAAGGCCTTGGCTTCTACACCCTGTTTGGTTGGCCTTCCAGGGTATGCTAGATTAGAAGGACCACTGCTCTGATCCAGCAGGACTCTTCTTATATTTTTACGTTGCCTCCTAACACTGGTATTCAGAGGTTTACTGTTGTTGTTGTTATTATTAGGGGTCATTTCGAGCAGGAGCTTGGGGGAGCTCAACTCCAGGAGTTGGTGCCAGCCCCCCCCTTGCCTGCTTGTGTCATAGCTGCAACAAAATGACCCCATTCCCTGGAAAGGTCCTTGTTCCTCCAACCAGCTGAAGCTATCCTCCCAGAATAGTGGTATTTCTGAGGCTTGGATTAGTAGCTGTTCCCTCTCTGCCAACTCTTTCTTTCTTTCTCTCTTTCTTTCTTTCTCTCTTTCTTTCTCTCTCTCTCTCTCTTACCTTCTGACATACTTCCGGTGATGTCAGGTGGTTTAGCATATGCAAATAAGTTATGCTAATGAGTTATGCTAATGAGCTCCTGCACCTCTTTTTCTACAAAATGACCCCCGATGATGATGATTATATCCCACCCTTCCCGCGGACGGGCTCAGGGAGGTTCACATACATCAGCACATTGTGCCTTGTCAGCATAAAACATTTAAAAACAGGATTAAAACAATCATACAATAAAAATTAACAAATTAAAGTGCTCGCAGTGATGGTCATGTCTTCAATAATTTGAAGATGGTGTACTGTAAGATGTAATACCAATATCATGTTTCAGTGGTATTCCGGCCTCCCGCTGTACTATGACTCGATCTCATACAGGGCCAACCTTCTACCACAGATGTTACAGTAATTGGTGGTAATGATGGTAATGGTGGCAGCTCCTAGTTGAAAGCCTGGTGGAAGAGCTCTGTCTTCTGTCTGTGCATGTGGAGGTTCCCATTAGCATCCTAGCTAGCAACCACTGATTAACCTATCATCCACAAACACGTTTAGTCTCCTTTTAGAGCTATCATTGCTTGGGGCCATCATGACAAGTGGTAGCAAGGACTGGAAGCAGGTAGAGGGAATTAAAGTAGGGCTTAAGAAGAAGGAAAACTATTTTGCTTTAGGAACTATAGGTGGCACCCAAAATATGTCTACCCAGCAGGTGCTAATCATCTCCTTCAGGGTGGAACCAGTCCAAGTGGCTGGAAGCAGTTCTATGCGGCAAACATGGGTGAGGAACACTGAACTGACTAGTGGAGGTCAATGCTCCCTCTAAGCCATGGGGTCCTGTGAGCAAAAATTCTATTTTGTGAGCTACTGGCATTAAAGTTGTGAGCGAGCGATTTGGCTACTGCATAAATTAGTTTCCTCTGGAGCCATCCCCCTTGAGCTAAGGCAAAAATGTGTGAGCCAGAGGCTAAAAAAAGTGAGCTTGCTCACAGTAACTCAGCTTAGAGGGAATGCTGGTGGAGGTGGAGAATGGAAGGCTGTGCTATTCCAAGCAAGGGGGAAGGGAAGGGAGAGAAGGGAAGGGAAGGGAGGATTTCCACAGGGAGCAATGTCCTCTGACTCTTCCTGAGCTGGTTTGTTTTTGATTATGGGACTCCTCCTAGTGCTTGTATTGTATTTCCTGCCTTCCGAGGTCTTGGTCTCTACAGCATACAGTCTTTGCCCTGACATTGGTAATGTCTATCAACTTTCTATCATAGGGCTTTAATGACATGTGACTTCCTGTCACAAGCTTGCTGCTCCATGGGTCCTGTGTTGCTGCCTGGAGTTAAAAGGTTTGAAGCCCACTGCTATAGTGTCATTGCTTACTCCAGGAAAACTTATTATATACTACATGTTAAGAAAAAACATGCAATTTGTCACTATGTCCAATCAGAAATCTGGGCTAGGAAGGATTTGGTGTACTTTCCTGGCAGATGCTACAGATGGCCAATGGCTGCCTGTACCATGGCCCTTTTTTCCATGGGGAATAGTTGTCTAAAGCTACTCATGATAAGATATTTAATTACCTTCAGCAGGTGAGATCTTTTTGTTTCATCTGGCATACTCCCAAAAATGGTGTTGGCCCTCCTTCTAGTGCTGTGTGTTTATGTTAATTGTGTTTTATAATTTTAACAATTAATTGTTTAATCATTTTAATGTTTTTATATTTGCCACCTTGTGAACCCTGACTGGGCAGAACGGCAGTATAAAAATGTGTTAAATTAAAAATTAGAACATTACCTTCAAAACTGTGCAAAATTTGTGAAGGTTTGGACAGCGATTGCCTGTACAAAAAAAAAGTATGATCGACGTGTCCCTATTTTTGTTTGTGAAGTTGGTGGGTATGCAGTGATGTCTCGGTGTATCTGTGCAACTTGCTTTGCACTGCGCTAGTTTATCAAGTGCAGAAATGAACTTAGGGAAGAACATTTCCATTCAACATTCAATATTTATACTTATTATTTATATTCATTGCCCTTACCTGGACAGCCAGGTTACCCTGATCTTGTCAGGTCTTGAAAGCTAAGCAAGGGTCAACCCTGGCTAGTATTTGGATGGGAGACCACCAAGGAATATCAGAGCTGTGATGCAGATGCAGGCAGTGGCAAACCACCTGTGAACCTCTTTCCTTGAAAACCCCTGTGGGGTTGCTATAAGTCAGCTGTGACTCAACAGCACTTTCCACCATAATTATATTCATATTTATTTAGATGCCCTTCCTTAGGACACCGAAAGCAACTTACAATACCATGTTCCTCTTTTCCATTTTATTCTCAGAACAACAGCCCTGTTGGGCAGGTTAGGCCAAGAAAGTCTGACGGGCGTAAGGTCATCCAGAGAGTTTCCATGTCTGAGTTGGGGATTCACACCTGGTTCTCTTTGATCCGAGTTCAACACTCAAACCACTTCACCACCCTGACTCCCAGTTTAAGCATCATTTTGGCCTGATTTGCACTGTGCCACAATGAGCCATAACTGTGGGGTTTGGTTTGTAAAATGCCCAGGTTTCTACATGCCTAAATCCAGGTGTTTGGTGGTATAATGTTGCGTATAGGATCTAAAGACTCTGAATGTAATCCCTGCTCAGTAGCAAAGCTGGCTTTCAGCAAATGAAAATCACGTAGATAATTTATTGTTATTATTTATTTAAAACATTTATTACTTTTTACTTTACAGAACTCAAGGCGGCTTACGATGTTAATCAACAACCATTATAAAAACACACACACAAGACTACAACTTAAAATCTCAAGTAGAACTGCCAGTAAATAAAAACTATATTAGTCAAATGCAGTCATAAATAAAACTGTCTTCCATTGCCTTCTGAAGGTAAAAAGTGAGGGGTCCTGCAAACCTCCCTGGAGAGGTTGTTCCATAATTGTGGTGCTGCCACCGAAAAGGCTCTCCTTCATGTGCTAGCCAACTGGGCTTCTTTGGTTGGTGGGATAATTTTGAGAGTAAGATCTAAGCATTATGTTGTAACCTGCCTGGGGCAAGTATAGAAGGAGTGGAAGAGTAAGTTAAACAAATTAAGAGCCATGAGGTCACCTAGCAGCCCCGGAGGTCAAGCTACTTTGTAGGGAAGCATCAGACCTGTATTTGTACCCAAGAAGTTACATTCCCTGGTGAAATAATATCCCTCTGTTTTGTTGGGAGTACTGTTCTTCATATTATCAAGCCTGTGAGAAACAAGATCCATTGCTGGTCATAGTAAAACATCATTCTAAAATAGGCAAGCCACACCTATAACTAAGAATTTCAAGAATGTACTTATTTACTGCACTGGGGATAAAGCACACTGGGATATATTGTGTTGCCTGTTTTGCTATACTGTATGGGGAAAGCAGGTATGCAATAAGAATCTGTAAACAAAATCCTTAAGTATTTTTTTAGGCTACCCAGGTCAGCAGCTGCTTCTTTTGGTGGGGGCTGCATAACCCCCTCCCTTTAAAAAATCAACATATGTTGTATCATTGTTGGGGGGGGGGAGCACTGGCAAGACAGGGGCTAGGCTTGTTTCCAAGCTGGGGAAAAGCCAAAGAAGATTCCAGGCAGACTAGAGCCACCTGTTATAACACAGAAGGGCATAGATCAGGGTAGTGAGGGGCTTAAAAGATGGAACAAAAAGGGGGGTGAAGGTGACCTAATGGATCATTCCGCTACACATAATGTATATGAACTGATATAGAAAATTCAAATTTGAAGCATGCATGTGGTTTCCTGGTAGCCAGTGTAAGGAAGCAACCCTGCTCAAGGATCTGAAGTGTAATCATTTTGCGCTCCATTCCACTTCATGACAGCTGGGGGCGGCTTCTCACATAGCCTTTTGCAGATCCAGAAGGCTTACTGTCTTCTACTTCTTTATTGGTATAAAAGGACCTCAACTAGAGGCCTATTTCAAGAGGACTTATATAGATAAGAAGAAACAGCAAAGGAGTAGCAGGGGGAAACAGTGAGTCAAGATCATAAATACCATTGATTTCGGTGAGGCTGACTTCCACGTAAATTTGTTGCAGGGTGGGGGAAGCTGAAGGGACAATTGTATGTGTAGCTTAGATAAAAATGACAGATTAGGGGATGTGATAATAGTTTGCAGATATTGTAAACAGACTCAAGTTGTAAGTGTTGCAACAAATTAGATCAGGGGTGGCCAAACTTGCTTAACGTAAGAGCCACATGTCAGATGTTTGAGAGCCGCAAGACATGAACAAATATTACACACATTTTTATTGAAAAATATGCAAATAGTATTAAATGAGCCTGCCAAAAATAAAACAAGAGGGGTAAAAACAGATATTGATACTGATATTTATTTGCCCAGTGATATTTGTTTGCTAATGATATTTGTCTAAGAGAGAGACGGGGGGGGGGGGGGAGAGAGAGGGAGAAAGAAAGAGAGAGAAACAAAGCAAATGGAGGGAGGGAGGGAGGGAGGGGGAGGGAAGGAAGGAAGGAAGAAAGAGAAAGGAAGCAAGGGAGAGAAACAAAAAAGGTGGAATAAAAGAAAGTGGAAAGAAAGCAAACAGATGGGGGCAAGAGAGGGAAGGAGAGGTGGAAAGAAAGCAACTTTAACTTTAAACGTGTCCTCTAACAAACACACACACACACACACACACACACACACACACACACACACACACACACACACCATGCTTGGCTTGGCTTGGAGAAGAAATTTTAAGAGACAAATGCCTTCTCCAAGCCAGCCGGGGGGGGGGGGGCTTTGAGAACACATTTAAAGCTGTTTTCTTTCTCTTCCCCCCCCCCCCACCTCAAGCCTACCCAGGGAAGGGAACACTGGCTGGGGAAGGGAAGACCGATGGGGAGGCATGCCTCCCCGTCACTTCCCCAGCTGCCCTGCTGGGAGTCACACAATATGTTTGGCCACCTCTGAATTAGATCCTAGATTGAATTCTCAACAAACATTCTTGTACTATAAGAACAGTCTGTATGTGGGGGAAGGGGATAATAAGCGTGAAATCAGAGTCTGAGCAGCACCTGGCTCTTCTCTGCTTGGCTCTCAGGATGTCAAAGATGTCCAAGTCTACAGAGGAAGGGGCCAGAGAAGGGCTTGAGACATCCAAGACACAGAGCAGGAAGCTGTAGGTAATAGCGCATTTGGGAAAAGTTCCTCTTGAGGACCTTCAAGTTAAAAAGTGGGATATAAATCTAACGGGTTAATGAATACTCCAGGGCCGAAGACAGACTGGCAATCTGAAGCGGAGGCAAAGCGGAGGGAACTGGAGCAAGGGAAAAAACTCACGGAGCTGGCCGTTCACACTGGCCAGAGCAATGCGGATCAGCGGCGATACGGAGCATTCAGACTGCCACGGAGAGTTCAGACTGCCGCATAGCCAGCGCGCGGGGCTGGCGCGTGCTGCTGCACTTTTTTTTTGTTTTCCTTTGATGTTTTTCACATATGCGCATATGCGCATATTTGCATATTTGCATATGCGCATATGCGCAAAACTTTTTGCCGTGCGTTCACACTTCCTCCGGATGCCTCCCGCTTCTTCCAGTTCACACTGTTTGGAAGCGGGAGGCATGCGGAGGAAGGCCCCTGAACACCGGTTTTACCCGGTGTCCGGGTAAAGCGGAAGGAAAGCGGCTGGGAGACGGGTAAGTACGCAACAGAGCCGATGGGCAGATGCGCATGTCTGAACGGGCTCCTTTCCTCCGTTTGCGAAGCGTGCCTGCCCCGCTTCAGATTGCCAGTCTGTCCTCGGCCCAGAATACCTATGACAAGTCCCAAAGAAGAATCTGCAATTCTGTAATTCTGTTCCCAAACCATTGCATCCATAATGAAGAACAGAACTCTATAACCCTTTTCAGTCGTTACATCCATCCACCACACATAGATACATGCAGTTGCCATGTTGTTGAAATAGAAGTAATGTCCGTATTTTGTATGTGTGTACAGGTTTGGTAAGCATGAACCAGCAACAGGGTTTTCCTGGGTTCTGGTTTAAAGCAAACAAGACAAAAGAAGCTGTGTATGAGCGATTTATACAAAGTATAAAGAAAACTTAAGGTTACTATTAATCCTAAATTCTATACAAAGATAACTACTACTATGCTGGTGTTATGCTGGTATATATGACGAGAATCTCTGGAATAATGTTTCGTTTTGATTCCCAAAGATCTTTATCCGAACTGGATCATTAAATACCTTACAATATAGATATATATATATAACTAGTTTAACCAGAGAATCGTACCCAAACCATATGCAAAAAATTTTAACGTTAAAATCTTTTTTACTATACTGAAAATGCAGGTAACACACTGTTCATAAATCAGGCACAGGGCAAACAGAGCCAACCTTCATACAATTAGCATCTAGAATTACAAAACATTATAGTGACATCCAAGAATCTTGCAGGAGTACAAATAAAGTTGACAAAAACAGACTCACCCACACGGGGATAATACTATAAACGAATGCTAATTGTATGAAGGTTGGCTCTGTTTGCCCTTTGCCTGATTTATGAACAGTGTGTTACCTGCATTTTCGGTATAGTAAGAAAGATTTTAACGTTAAGATTTTTTGCATATGGTTTGGGTACGATTCTCTGGTTAAACTAGTTATATATGTATGTATTTGTAAGGTATTTAATGGTCCAGTTCAGATGAAGATCTTTGGGAATCAAAACGAGACGTTATTCTGGAGATTCTCGTCATATATACCAGCATAGTAGTCATTATTTTTGTGTAGAATTTAGGATTAATAGTAACCTTAAGTTTTCTTTATACTGTGTATAAATCGCTTTAGCAGCTCATACACAGCTTCTTTTGTCTTGTTTGCTTTGGTCTTCAGCTGTGTTCCTCCTATGTTTGGGTAACTGTTTTGGGTTCTGGTTTATGCATAACAAAGTTAGCACATGCAAAATACATGCATTGCCCCTGTTCGGACAATATGGCGACCATGCAGATTGGAAGGGTTGCAGATAGCCCCCACTCCTAAAATGTCCAGTTGCCAGACTCTCAGTACATGTGGCTATAACATTTGAAAAGGGTTTCTGTGCATAACAATGTCAACTGAATGAAAGAACCTCCTTGGGGAGGAAATTCCAAGGTTTTGTGACGAGCATGGTGATAAGGAAGCCCTTCTCCCTATGTTTACTTAAAGCCTGTTTATGCAATCAGCAGAAAGGCCTTCCTGGACTGTGCTATTTCAAGCTGCAATCTTTGATTGAATGTTGTTCTGCAAAATAAATAAATAAATCCCTGCACATAGAAAATTAGCATGTCTGGGGAAGAGTTCAGACTACATGGATTATTTTCTTCATGCCAGCTATAGCCTTGAGAACTAGGCAAAGAAAACTGGTAGATCTGTGTGGTGAGCCATTACACTCAATAATTTCATTACACTGGCCAAGAAATAGTGCAGTTCAGTGGTTAGAGGGTTGGACTTGGACCAAGCAGACCTGGCTTGCACTTGCCATGAAGCTCACTGGATGACTTTGGACCAATCTTATAGCCTTAGCTGAACACACTTTGGGAGTACAGTGAAGGTGAAATGGAATAATGTTCCATGTGTGGTATGCTGGGCTCCTTAAACGTGCATCATAATAAATGTGTAGCATAGTAAAGTGTATCATAAAAAATGGGACCATTTGAAGCTCCTGCCATGGGACAGCCATTAATTGGAGTACCAGTTCCATCTGGTCCAGCTGCCCTTCCATCTGGTGGATTGAGTTTAGTAGGATGAATCTCTTGACTGTGTTTAGTTACATGCAAGTTACAGTGCAAACAACCAGAATTGATATATCCAAGTTACAAATTCTGTTTATAGCATACTCACCGATGCTGGCCGGTCATGTAGTACTTGTCTGATTCAAAGACCAAGCAATGTGTTCATTGGAGGAAATTTTATTTATTCGTTTACTCAACTTGTACCCCACTTTTCCCCCAACGGGGACCTTTCCTCCATTTTATCCACACAACAACCCTGTGGGGTAAGATAAGCTGGGATAGGGCAATTAATAAATCTAATAAATAATAAAAATAAAAAGTGTGTGTCCAGCCTAAGGTCAACCCTGGGTCTCTAAGATATTAAAGAAACACTGATTGTCCTCCTGTCAGCAGCCAAATCAGCTATAGCCTCAAAGTGGAAAGATCCAGAGATTCCAAAATTAACACTATGGCATAATAAGTTATGGACACGCTTTATTATGGCCAAGATCTCAGCTGATTTGGAGCGTAAATCTGATGGGAAAATAAGTTCTACTTTTATAGCCACCTGGAATCCTATATCTCCTTATTATATAATTGAGTGTTGGGGTGACTCTTTCCTGAATGTTCCACACACTCCCACAGCCTTTGGCCCCGACCTGTCACTCAAGCTGTCCCTATCCACTGGCTGTGTTGCCTGAGTCTCGCCTCCCCACCCAGTCGGAACACAGAGGTCATTTGCATATGCGGCCTGATTGGCCTTTGCCTCTAACATTCTAAACAGTTTGCTGTTGCTGTTTATTGAATGAGTCCTGAGGTAAAATTCCGCTCCACCAGCCACAGCGGGACACTCACCTGGAGCTTTCTTCTAGAGCCCATTGTATTTATTCCTACATCCTAGTTCTAGAATATTTAAGTGTTCAAGGAGAAATTCCAGAAATTGCAAAGATAATGCATTTGATATGATGTTTCTATTGTTTGTAATAGTACAAAATGATCTTTATTATTCCTCTTGACCTTTGGTTAATTATTTTACCTGAGAACTATTGTAATTCTAATTGTTGTATTCAGTTAATAACTATATGTTTTTAAAATAATAAAAAATAAAGAGTGTGTGTCCAGCCTAAGGTCAACCCTGGGTCTCTAAGATATTAGTCTGATACTGTAACCTCCACACCACACTGTCTTTCTGTTAAGTTGCCTAAAAGTGTAGAATTTAAGCACAAGTTATCTCCAGTGGTAGCTCATGTTTTGGTAGGGTGAAAAGAGGTAGGAAGGGAAATAATCATAGAGACCATATGACTGCCCCACCTGCCTTTTTAAAACAGCACCTCCAGTTATTATATCAAAGCAAGAAAAACATTACACTGAGAACTTTAGAAAGTTATATAAATTGCTACAGGCTAAAAAAGACAGTTGCAAAGTAACTTGGTTGTAACTGAACTTTCATTATTTCTGTCTTTGTATCTAATGTGTCCATTTCTTTGCATGTTAAATTTGCAACTTCTTTATAGTTATCCTGTAGCTCTGCGGTCTATGTCTGTGTCTGTTCAGGCATTCAGATACAAAAGATGTGTGAACAAGTTTGATAATGAGGGATTCTCAATTTTATTTCATTTGTAGAGACCTGAGGTACTGCTAAGAGTAGCTTTTTACTTTAAACTTTTTTTAAAGCTGTGGTTTGAAATGTTTATGTTGTAATACACAGGATGACCTTGTGAGCAGTTATGCTTGCCTAAACTCGTGGGTTTCATAGGACTGAGCTACTGTATTAGTCCCTGTGCAGTCCCCACCCCCACCCCCACCCCCACCGAAGCAGGAAAACATAAACAGTGTTTCCTCTAAGCTGAGTTAGCGTGAGCTAGCCCAGTTTTTCAGCCTCTGGCTCACACATTTTTATTAGCTCAGGAAGGATGGCTCCAGAGCAAACTAATATATGAAGTAGCCAAATTGCTCGCTCACAACTTTAACGCCAGTAGCTCACAAAGTAGAATTTTTGCTCACAAGACTCCACAGTTTAGAGGGAGCATTTTACAAAACCGTGGCTTCTGCAATTTTCGTGCGTGTGTATGTGTTTGTAACTGAAATGATGGGCCAAATCCATTAATGTTGGGACTACTTCCAATCCAAACTTCTGTAGGTCTGTATGGAAGAAAACTGCGGTCCCTATTCCTCCCAGGTGTTGAGTTCACGATCCCGCCGGGAGCAAGCGAGCAGCAGAAGTCCCAAAGCGCCCGGGGACACTGTGTCATCACGTCCTCCCTGTACTCACATGGCCGACGTAAACAAGAGGTGGGCCTTGGCTGGCTTGGCAGAACAGCCCGGCCTTTTTCTGTCTTTTTCAGAACTTTAGAGCGGCGGCGGCGGCGGCCCTTTTCAAAACACAAGCGCCCCGGTCACCCTTCTCGACCAATGGCGGCTGAAAGAGCCCTGAATATGGAAATCTCGGGGAGGGATCTGCTCCGAAGATGAAGTCGGCGTGCCGAGCCATTGTGCGAGTCTCTTCCTTTTAAAGGGCCACGGTGATGGAGGGCGGGGGGAGAGCGGAGGAAAAGTGTGCTTCCCCCCAGAACATCTGTTCAGAATGACAGCTGAGACCCTTTGTCTGCTGCTGTGTCCAGGCCGGAGCTGCAGTGCAAAAATTACGCGAGGAGGAAAAGCCACCGCCGCCGTGCCATTCCATTCCGGGCCTCGGGAAGCGCAGCCGCTTTAGGGCCACCCGCTCCCTCTATTGTACAGCCCAACCGGCGGGGAGGGGGGGGGGACGAGAGAGAATGATTGCGAGCCTTTGTGTGGGAAAGCCCTCGGCAGGGTAGCGCTGCTGGCTGCTCCGAGGCGGGCCGGCGCCTGCTGCAAAAGAGAGAGAGGGCGGGAGAAGGAGCGGGCAGGCGGGCGAGCGTGTGCGCTCTTCGTTCACATGGCAGTCACGTCCGCCGCTGGGAGCGACGCGGAGGCTTCATAGAGTGATGAGAGAACAGACGTCAAAACGGCCTTATGAATATTGATGCGGAGGCTAGGCTGCTGTCGTAAAGGAGCAGAAGGAAGCAAGATGGCTGCCCTTTAGGATTGGGTAGAAGGGAGACCAGACGGCTGTGGCTGGATTCTGCGAGGCTGAGGGGGACTCCTGGAAAGAGGTCAGAGCGCTTCCCCCCCCTTGCCGCACCCCCCCTTGCCCCACTCGCCTCTCCCTCGCCGCGCTCGCTTGGGCGCCTCTCGCCGTGAGCGCTCGCCGCCTCCGCCTCCTTATTGAAATAACTCTTCTAAGTAGGAAGAGGGAAGAATATTTACAGATGCTGCTCCCGACATGGCTGACAAACAGAGCTCTTTTTTTTTTCTTCCGGGGGGGGGGGGGGGAAGGGGCTCTTAAAGAAAAAAAAAAACCCCAGCCGCCTTCTGCCTGCCTCACGTCCCCCTTCGCTCGTAGGTGTGGAGCCGCCGCGCTGTGAACTTTGCTTTTCGGGCTGCGCTCGGCAGGCTCGGGTTGGGTGGGCGATGTCGGTGGCAGGCAAGTCCGCCTGCCTTTAGAAAGTTCCTCGCTTAGTGAGTTGGGCTTCTCCTTCCCCTTCAAGACGTGTTCTCCTTTACACACGTGCTGCTGGGTTCTTCATCACGTCCCTTTTATTCTTGAAGGGGGGCGGGGGGGGGGTGAAAGCAGTTTGGGTGATCCTTAAATTTTTTTGGTTCGTTAATCGAAGAAAACCCCAATAGACGTTTTAGCTGAGTAAAGCTTCGGAGCGATCCTTTCAGCGGGAGAAAAACTCTCTTTTCAAAAAGAGGGTTTGTGAGCTTTTTTGGGTGGGGGGAACACGCGAAGGAAACTCTCGGGGAAGGGGTGCGTGGCCCTGAGCACGGATGTTCTGTCTGGCCCCGAAGAACATGATGTGTGCGAGAGGATTTTTGCGCGTGAAAGTCTGTTTTCTGGCTTTGTGCTTTTCATGAATCAGCTCTCATTTGGTTTACCGGTGAGTGACAGGCAGACACAAAGGCAGGCGCAGTCCAAGCGGGAGAGGGGGAGGGAAGGGAAGGGAAGGGAAGGGGGTTGTGGAGTTTTTTTGAGGACTACAAGGTCAGGGGCGCTGAAGGAAATGAAGCCCTAAGTGGGGGGAGAGAAGTGGAGAGGGCATTTGTGGGCCAGGTTTCTTCTTCTCCTCCTCTTCTCTCTGGCTCTTTGCAATTCGCTTTTGTGTCATCCTAATTGCTAAACCCCGGAATAGAGAGCCAGTTGCTCAGTGTGTGGCTCAGGGAATTTCCCCCACCCCCACCCCAGTATGTTCTTTTAAACAGTGTCTTTTGATTAAACCAAGATATGTTGCAGTTTGACGCCAAATGTTGTGTCCCTCTCTGGGTGTGCTTTGTTATCATTAAAAATAATTCCGACCTCATGCTTGCTTTGTAATATTTTAACCTGTAATAGCAGCATATTTTTTGGAAGCCAGTGTAGTTTTTTTGGCGATTTAGCAAGCTTTCTCCAGCACTACCTCCCCCTGGTAAATCTGATTTGTGGTGGGCATGGGGAGGGGAGGGGAAGGAGCTGATATGATCTAGCAAGCTTCCACTGAAACCTTCATTCTGATGATCTCACTTTGAGATTTTTTCCGTGATGGTGGGTATGCAAATACAGAACCTGATACCATGATATGGTAAGCAACAGAAGAAAGGGGCTGTGTTGGATATGTGTGTGTGTGTGTTTTTGTATGATCTTCCTTTAAAATTGAAGAGAGAGTTTTCCTCTGTAAAAGCAGGTCAGTGAACGTTGTTTGCTAGCTAATGAGGCCATTGTATTTGCATTTTAATGGCAGACGGGCTCTGGGGAAAGGGGTGGAGGAGAGAACTAGTGATAGCTTGTACATTCATTTGTGTAATTGCATGTGTATTCCTTGATGGCACTTTCAATGGAGACTGTGACCTGCAAAACCGGGCTGATTTGTAAAACAAATTCAGCAGATGGGTGTTAATGGTCAGGCATTACAAATAAGCTTCAGCTTTGCAGATGATCACAATCAAAGACATACCCATTCTGCTCCTAGGCTTCTTGAGAATACATATACCAAACCTTACCTGTTGAGTTCAGTTGAAGGTTCCCCCACATGAATCCCAGTACCCTAATCTCTAAGGTCAACAACCTCATTTGACAAGCAAGTGCCCAAGCTGCTGCTTTCTTTGGCAGATGAAAGGGAGAGGTTCAAAATGCCCCTGAAAGGTTAACATGGTTCATTGGTCTGCTTTTAGTGCTGTCAGCATTTTTGTGTGTGTAATCTTTGCAAGTTGATATTTCTCCACATTGTCCTTCCCTTTTCCTCCAAACAGCAAAATACTTATGTGCCTCCTGATGAATCACATGACACTATAATCAACTGCAAAGTGAATAACATACATAAGTATAGTGCAAAAGGCTTCATTTTTAAAAAAAAAATTCTTGTGGACACACATTACTAAATCGGAAGGGGATGTGTTTCTAAACTTGCTTCCACAGCAATAAGTTGAGCAGTTTATAAGTTTATTATCTTCTGAAAGGCTTAAACAGCCATTTAAAATCCTCAAATGTTGATATTTCAGAGAGAGTGATAAACGTATGCAGGTAGTTTCTGTTCCATGGATTCTCTTGCTTTTTTTGGGACCCCCACTATACACAGACTGGTTGAAGATGTTTGATTGGATCCATTGAAGTTTACATTTGTGGTATGGCTGGAGTCATGCAATGGAGTGAAGATGTAGCCTACAGCCTCAATATCTTGGGCTGCCCATTTGTTACCACAGACAAATAGAACTCGATTAGGAGTGCTGAAAGTTAGTACTAGTATATAAGAACAAATTAGCAATACTTTATGAAGTTTGCTTTTTACTCTCATCTAGAGTTCATAAATATATTTTCAGTGGATGGCTTACTGTTGTTTAACCTGTTTAAATCACTAAGTTTTTATCTGTTCTCTGTTCCTGGTGGTTTTACCAAATTTTGTGATGGCCAGTGGCTGTATATAATAAACCACTACTACTGCTGCTTACTCTTGTAGAACTTTTTAAGAGACAGTTTGCATACCTCCAAATACTTTAATCCACCTTGGAATAGATTGCACTTCATGCAATTAAAATTAGTGCTTAGGGACATGTCTGCATTGCACATCTTTGTAGGACGATGGAGATAAACAATTTTAAATCGACTTTCAGATAAATTTATGGGTGCAGTGAGATATCCTGGGTATAGCAGGTCTTGTTCTTCATAACTAAATAGTGAAAAAGTTTCTCAAGATACCAAGGACTTGAGAGATGAATCATGTTCTTGCTATTAGATTTCAGAACCTTTCACTCACAGTGCTGTTGTCTGAATGGACACGCAGAGGAAAGAAGATAGAGGAAAAGAGGTCCTCAGTTTAGTTTGCTACATTATTGAAGTTAGAGTTCAGTTCCTTAACTAGGACTTTGGAACTGTGTAGCTTCCTGGTCTAAGGCTGAAACATCACTTCCCTGGGCCTCATGCAAATGGAGAACATTTATCAGCCCCCCATCCCCTCAGTCATGTCATACATGCAAACATGATGCGTTAAGAAGGCAAAATGTTTGTTTTGTTTCTGAAGTGCTTGCAGTCCAGACTGGACAATGATGACATGTGCAGATCCTCTCTTCCCCTGCCCCCCAGTGTGTAGGGCTAGTTTTGCTCTGAATGGATCTCCTTCCATTCATAATGAAAAGCTGACAAAGTCCCCTTTCTTATTAGTCCTTATTTCAGGTGTTCCTCTGGAATGGTGTCTGTGTGTCTTCTAACCAGTCAGAACATTATGGGCTTGTGCAGATATTCCTTCCAAAAATGTTCAGATCAAGGATCATTTTGGGGTTGTATGCAGAGTTAGGTATGGCATGCAGAGAAATTTCTCTTGGACTTTGTGTACCAGAAATGTAAGAAGGAAGGAAGGATGGATAATTTCTTATAATGGGCCATCAAGAGTTAATGGAATTTCTGGGGCTCTCTCTTAGAACAGTGCTTCACAGGCTACTTTGAAGGTGTCAGACTCCTTTAGGCTTCCCACTGAAGTAAGAGTTTTGGCCATCTAAGATCCTAGTAATGTTCTCCTTTCTTTCATCACAAAAGGATGTTCATACATCACAGGTTTTGAGATTTGTTCAAATCTTTACTCTGCTCACAGCGTGACATCTGACCAGTCTTTGTCTCTGAGCCAAATCTACCTCATGAGGTTGTTTGTTGTGAGGATAAAATTAATATTGAGGGAACCATTTATGCTGCCCTGAACTCCTTGGAGGAAGAGTTAGAGAAAGAAATAACCTGTGTGACATCTCATCCACCACTTAGTCATTTAAAAGATTCTCCAGTGAAAGCAATAGTAGCTCAAGGAAGATTAATTCCCTATGCATTCACCAAGGTGCTCAAATTTACTGCTGAAAGACTGGAAAGTAATCCTACCTAGCTACCAAGTTTCCAGAGAAGGACATTAGTAATAGAGGAAAGTGTACTATTAAAACTGAGCAAGAATCCACTATTGGTAAATCACTGTAAGCAGGGACAATTTTTTATATATATAAAGGATGATTTCAAACTTTACCCACTTCTCAAGCTTGCTGAGAATATAGAGAGGTGTACCAATATTTATGCATGTAGTTGCTGAATTTTGTAGGCTACCTTGTCTACAAAGATTTGTGGACTGATAAAATATATAATTGAGTCTAATGGATACTTAACAGCCTGCAGTTTCTTTTCCCCAAGAGTAAGATGAAATAAATAAGATTTATATCACCTCTGGAAGGTGCTGAGATTATGACTTTGGTGAGTCTCCAAAGGAAATGGAACTCTACGTGCCCCTGGAATGCTAACATGAGAGTTAAAATTCACAACGTTGCGGACATAAGACAGATATATATATGGAGACCAACTCTAGACCCCAGACCACATATGGCTTTATCATTCAAAACCAGCAGCTTCACCCGGAAGATGCTGGGTTATGGCTATGATAAGTTTC
Organism: Lepidodactylus listeri; assembly: GCA_029233225.1. Taxonomy (NCBI): domain Eukaryota; kingdom Metazoa; phylum Chordata; class Lepidosauria; order Squamata; family Gekkonidae; genus Lepidodactylus; species Lepidodactylus listeri. The sequence goes on from JARCFY010000009.1 coordinate 30,534,006, forward strand.
TGGTAATTTGCCCTTGGTAGGATGATGGTACTCATCCCCAATTGGAATTTCTAAACAGTCAGTGGTGTGCCTCAGAGGCAAGAACTACATTCACCAGCACTTGGCCAGTTTGAAAGAAAGCACCGTAACTAATGTCACCACTTGAAAGTTACAAAAGACACTGGCCACCATTGCAGCCTCAGGACTGGAAGCCCTCCAGAGCTGAAAATCTGCATCAACTGGGAAAGCTTCCATGCCAGAATATTCCTAGTTAACAGGGCATGGAGATTCTCCATATAAGCCACTCGCAGCACAATCCTAGACTTTTGTTTTTACACATGGGATAGCACCGTTAGAAATATGATCACCACCCTGTATAGGGTTTCTGCCACCACATGAGCCATTTATTCCAGGTTCAGTGTTGCTGGGAAATTAGGATTGCCAGTCTCTCATGTGAGACCTGGAAACCTTCTGGTATTACAACAAATTCCAGCACTACAGAGAACAATTTCCCTGGAGGAAGTGGCTGGGGGGGGGGGTATATTCTATGGCATTGTACTCAGCTGAGGTCCCTCCCCTCCCCAAACACTGGCATCCCTGAACTCCATTCCTAAATCTACAGGAATTTCCCAGGCTGGAGCTGGCAATCCTATGGGAAATGGTTTCTTTTCCTGATTCCCCACAGCGTTGTGGTGCGTTGATGCACCTTCTGGGGTTTCCACAACTTTAATCTTTCCAAAGCCTCTTCTGTTGCAAGTTTTGGGAAGGATTGCAGCAAACACTGGATGGTGGCTTTGTGGGCAGGAACGTTTGGATCTTCCCATCCTTCCTACAGAACAGCCATTTTCCCTGGCCCCATCTTAGTGGCAGCCATCTCCTCCCCTACCACTGGGGCATGTTTGTGTTTTATATCAGCAGTTGAATATTGTTATAGCAATATAATGATCTGTGTACTGGTGTGTGTATTTTAATTCCAAACTTTCATTTTTAAAAAAACTGTCTAGATCTTTTCTTTGTGGAGCTATAAAGATAAAGGAATATCTCCACAGTGAAAAGGGTTAAAACTTTTCTTAAATGAAAGCTGGGAATTCAGTAAACCTGATACACATTGTTATATCATTATTCAGTCACTGGTTTTTTTAAAAAATGACTTAGAAATCCTTGGTAGCATACAAACAAGGAAAGGACCACTTTTAGGAGACTATGGCAGGGAAGCTGTGAGGAAATCTGTCAAGTGGATGCCCCACAGTTTGAATGGAGAAACTACACAAGTGTGTCCCCATGTAGAAAACACCACAGAAACATTTTTTTAGTGGCTCACATTACTGTGGTATAATTTAAGAGTGGGTCCTGATAGACTACTAGATGAATTGTTGAAGGCAAATCTGTCATGTGAGTGGAGGCATACCTCTAATGACCAGATTCTGAAGAAAAATAATAAGAGATGGCTATTCTTAGCACCACCCTGCTTGTGAACATCTCAGGGACCTCTGTCTGAATGCTCTTGAAGGCACAGGTGGATTATATGGATCTTTGATCTGATCAGAAAGGTAGTATTTAGGTCCTTATGGGTGGAGATGGCTAGATTTACATGTCTGTCACCACTAAGAATAGTTATGGTAGACTGCACTCTGGGCATGTATTTCTAAAGATCTTTTGATAGTCATTGCTGTTGGGACATACACTTTTAACAATGATCTGTGCCACAGAGTGGTTCACTTTGGCGTGAGCTGAATACAATCCATCTTGATCCCTCTCCAAAAAAAGAGTTGGTGGTTATCTCAAAAACAATGTTGGAGAGTGCAGCCAAACAAGATAAAGTATTGATTGAGTCCTGCTTCCTGATTGCCTTTTTGCCATTTTGCCAACCCTGAGTGTTGTGACATCATCTAGAAAGACTATTTGCTTGATCCGCTGGTTCTGAAATGCAGTGGGATGCATTATGAACCATTTAAAAAAACCTGACTGCAACCTGAATCAGAGATAAAAACTGAAGAGGGGATTGCATTCGTGTATTCGTGTAGGGTTGGCAGCCCTACTTCCACAAAACTAGGTTCCTTCCCCTAATTTGGGTTTTGGATATCACCATCTTCAAGGTCCTTAACAAAGGCCTACTGTGTTCAGTACCAATGTAGTCACTGCCTACAGTATGCACAAGTTTTAGTGCACGGGCCAGCTGATACTGTTGGCAGCTGTCATTGGTCAAAGGACCATGGCCTGCCCTAGGCAGTAGCCATACTAAAGGAAGAGCTGTGTGGGGATGGGTTGTTGCACTGTCTAAGAACCTCTTAATTTATTTTCTTTATGAGCTGTATTGATCACCTTCCTTCCTGGATGTTACCCAGTGTGATACATGATTTTTGTAAAAAAATTAATAAAACTACAATTACACTGACAACCAAGAAAATAATATAACAGGGTACACATTCTGACACCCATACATGGAGTTCCTATATGGGGAAATGTTTTGTATACCTCCCCAACATGGAAGATGTTTCATTCAAGTGAATAATGAGACAGTGTTCTATAGGCCCGCTCCAAAAAAGTAATGCTAGTACCAGGGAATTAATACTTCCTGGTAGTTAATAGGTTAATGAGCAGGTAAATAGAATGATCTCAGAACTACAAGAGTACCTTATCCCAAGGAAGTGCATTTCATGTGATTTCACCAAATGTTTTTAATTAGAGAGGTATAACTGAGCGGTAACAAACTGGTTGGAATGGGGTCATTGTTTAAACAGCAAGAGATGTGCAAGAAGTTTTTTGACAATTTCTTAAAGGAATTTGCAAATCAGTACTGCTTCTCGAGGCTTGCTCCAGCTGAATGCAGAAGGCTACATGAGAATAGTGTATGGTAAACAACAGAATATTATAGTCAAGGGTTTTTGCTTTTTGTTGTTGTTCTCCTATCTTAAGGCTCTTGTCACAATCAGTTTGAAAGAGTGCACTCACAAGATTTGGCTCAGGTGTATGAACATGCTAAATGTAGTGAGGTGTGATAAAATATATGTATCTTTCTCTTAGAAGTGTGACCTCCAAATCTTCTACTGTAGTTTTGCTGTACATACGTATTTGTGTCTGGTGGTTTGTTACAAGGGGATGGCACTAGGAATACCACAACTTCGCAGCAAACATACTCGACAATCAAATTTGTGATGTGATTATCAGATGAGAACCAATCACTAGATCTGTTTGGTTCAGCACTGAACAACTCAGCATTTCTGAACTAGTTTGCATTTGTGGGGTTTTTTCCCCTAGAATGGAATGGTGCATGTGTGAAAATGTAGATCCCACCAGATCAATAGCCATTATTGTTGATTTTTTAAAAATGTGTTTATTCATGATGGATTTACCTGACTTGTGACTGATTTAACTGTCTGAGACAACATCTGAACAAGTGAAGCAGTAGTCCAGCAAAGACCTGGAGGGAAAGAGTGGGGGGGGGGCGTATGAGGAATGCACATGCCTGAAAAGTAGATTGTGCTGTACTGTGTTGTTAGGAAAGAATACAGTAAACCAATCTGGTGAATAGCCACAAAAAGGTTGCTGTACTATCCACACAGAAATTGGTTTCCTATTTGCAGCTAGTGAATAGGATATGAGTGGAACAAGCAGGTGTACAGTATTCCTTGATGGCACTGCTATGTTTGCCAGCGTATGCCTGTCTCCTTCCACCCAGGCTCTTTCTCCTCATGGGTATGGCTTGCAGCGCCATTACAATGGCAATGACTATGCCTGACTACTACATTACTTGAGCCTTGGCTAGAAAATAAGAGTAACCACCCTGGATCAGACCAATGGCAAGTGTTGTTTGGGCTATTTACCATCTTTTTGTATAGATCCCGAGGCAACTTACATCAGGATTGATGATTGTGAAGTATCATATAATAGAAGCACAGTTTACGTATTTTGTAGGAACTTCTTTCATTGAGTGTCAGCCTCCCTTATTCAGTGGTCTCCCCTTGTATTTTGGCACTACATCAAAATATTAATGGGACATCATAGCTTTCACAGATCTTGAGAGCTGAATGTAGTACTTAAGAGTGTTCCCCCTTCTTTCAGCTGTAACTTGGATGGGGACCATTGTTTTCTCAATAGCATTCAGGTTATTCTTGTTTTAGCTTCCAAGCATACTTGTAAGGTCTAAGACTAAGTATAAGGTAGTTCTGAAGACAGACTTGGCTTCATTGAAGAAACAATGATACTGGAGCTTTCCAGCATATCAGATGCATAACATAAATTAGATCTAGAGTTTTAGATAAAAAATCTGCATTATATTTAATTGAAGTTCATGGCTGCAGTCCAGTGCAACCACTGTGAATGCTCTAGCCAGGCTTTTTGTCACATATGATGCAAGAGAAAAGAGTTCTCTCTACTTGCAGAGCTCCACATACTGTATCTGGGAAAAGGAATTCTTTTGCATGTGTAGGGTTTGGTGGTAGCTTGTACATTCTGAGAACATTGTCTCAGTTATACTTCTGGCACTGAAGCAAAATAAACATAGTTGCTTGAAGCCATCTCATAGCAATAGAGGCTAGTCTACTTGTGCAGTGTTGAAGATTTGGAGTTTGTTCATGGAAGAAGAGTATGGACCAGAGGACATGCAGAGGTGGACACACAGGGATGGAGATGGACACTTGAAGCATGCCCAAAATAAAACTTGTCATTTTGAGTATTCATTTGTTGGTCGTTGCTTTGTGTGAATGTGCCACCACAGATCAGACGTGCCCTAGAAGAGAACTGAGTGGAGTCAGTTCACAGGTTCAGCTATAGGTCAACCAGTAATCAAGTTATAAGTGGATGGAATGTGATTCTAGCGGTGTTTTAAGAAGGCTGAAGTATAAAAAACCATAGGCAATAAAAAACCATTCACCATAGTTTTGCCTCCACAAGAAACAATGCAGTTGTTTCTTTAAGGAATTCTGAGTGTTGCTTTCTAATTACTTGTTGTCTTTTATTACTGAAATTCTACTTTTAAGAAGAAAAGAAAGTGTGTGCAGACCTCTGGAATACTTATTACTTGCTAGGATGTTTTGACAGCCACGGATGTGGTGTTTGTGAATTTGTAATGCTGCAGTGTTCTGTCAAAGCATTAAAAAAAAAACACTGTTGCTCATCTGAACCCATTATGCCACTTATTAGTGAAATGATTGTTTTCTTGGATTATTAAGCATTCTGGCTTCAGCAATAGAAATTACCTTTTGGCTAATATACTGGAATGGCCCATGCAGTCAGTTCTAAGGCTTTGTTTTCTGGCTGAACTGTAGAGCCTTGGTTAAAGTTCTGTGCAACATGCAAATTGGGGGGGTTGCTTTGAGAAGTTACCCCAAAATACATTTTCTGCCTTCTTTGTGATCCAATAAAGAATTAACTCCCAATCAGTAAAAGCATGGAAAGCAATGTTAGGTTAGCAGTGTACACACTACTTCTGTTTAATGCTATATCTTCCTCCTTAAATGTTGATTCCAGAAAATCGTTGTGTCAGAAGTAATCCAGTAGATCTACCAGAAAACTAGTTGAGTAGACTGTGTTACTATGATACATTTGCAGCTGCATGGATGAAGGAAGACAGCATCGTCTTGCAAACGGATGGGAAATAAATATTCCGTGCATTATAGTTGTGTCCTCTTGTTTTCAGCCAGCATCAAAGGAGCTAGTTCCTTCTCCAGAGGGCTGAACACAAAAAGCAACAGGTGGAAGAAAATGGTCCTGTTTCTAGGGTGTAAGTAGCTATCAGCTTACCGAGCGATAAGGAGTTAAATGGGAAGTACCTGTTAGCAGTGACTGTCAGCACAGGGACTGAAGTAGTTGTCATCTCTTTTGAGGCTGTCTGTGATGCTTGCAGGTAAGTGTGTCATTCAGCTGCGGATGGCCAAAGAAAACCAATGTGTCAAAGTGCCTGTACGCATAAAACTGAGTTTTAAGAGATCAGGAAGCCTGAATTACTGGGATAATGAAGGCTTTAACATAATTGCTTTAAGTGGTGGTGCCAGCTGGAAATGGTGGCTTGTATCCTACCACTCTACTTAGCCAAGGTGCTTCTGTCAGAGAGGAAGGGAAGCCTCCTTGTTCAGGAGGAAGGCTTCAAACGTTGCTGAATGGAATGGTAGCATGCAAGCCAGTGATTTTATCCACAAATATACATGAAACTCACAGGTAAGTCTGAAAGAAAAATCCATCCAAGTCCTACTGTAGAACACTCTGTACCTATTGAGAAGTTTAAAAAAAAAATTAAAAAAAAATAACAATAAAAACCTGCATATAGAATAAACTTACCCTGTGGGCCTTCTCCACATGAATAAACAAAAACCCCATTGCTAGCCCAAATTCTGGCTGAGCTTTAAAACTAGACTTCCATCTTAGCTTTGCCCTTCAGCTTTTCTTTTACTCCTGTCTCTTACAGTTTAGCAAATGCTCCAATATTGCATTTATTTCAAGAGGAGAGCTGCTGCAAGCCATTGCTTTTTAATGACAACGACAAAGAGTGAATGCCAGTGTAAGAGTACTAAAGTGTAAGAGTACTAAACAGATGGTGGGGGGTGGGGAACCTTCATCCCATCTCTCTTGTTGCAGTGCGGATATTTTGGCATGTCTCTAACAAGAACTGTGAAGTAACTACAATTAAAAATAGCAGCAAGAGCATGTAATTTCAGCAAACAAGACCTTCCAGTTTCCCCATGCTATGAAGCCACCTATATAGTGATATAAAATCTCCTACCTTATGCAAATGATTTTCATTAATTCATTCTGCCATCTAAATGGTACTCTAGAATGGTTACCAGATAAACCTGATTTAAACTTGTATGCAACCTGGAACACCCACAGTGTTGATCGGAGTGAATGATTTCTTACATTGCCATGATGCTTTGCCTATTGTATATTGGTTTAAATTAAACTTGCTTCCAGATTAGCGACGCTTGTCATTTTGCAGTCTTAAAGATCTTCCAGTAAGACATACAAGGGGGGTGGGGGGGAGAAGATCCCAAGGGAACTTTCTAGAAACTGTACACAAACCATAACCTACACAAACCATAACCTTAAACCTACTTATTTTGAATTAGGCAAAATTGAGTTACTTGGTTAGCATCTTTGAGGCTGGGCTAATAGTACCCACTAATCATTCCATGATGTCCTGTCTCTTGAAATCTGAAATGTTGAGAATGAATTTCAACTTTTTGCAAGTCACTGATACTGTGGATTGATTGGTTTTGTAAAGCTGAACTTTTTATGAGGATAATTTCTGAATAGTCTTGCTAAGATATCTTAGTCAGTGGTTATATTAAATACTCTTGTATGAGAATCTGTTAACCTGTTGCATGGTTCCTTCTGATTTCTTTTCTGAATGTTTTGCAAAAGGCTTGAGGTGAAGGGCTAGCTGTGATAAAAGAGATGCCAGCCCAATTGTGATAGGACGTACGTACATCTTGTGATAGTGAAACCCTCAGAAAGGCAGAGAGATGCATGGCTCCAACTTGCTTTCACTTTATTGCTGCAGCCTGAGTTTCTTTCTCATTCAGAGTTTCTCCAGATACAGCCAGCATTGAAGCTCCACGTGGACTTTGCGCACATGGCAGCAGTGTTTACAAACACCCTCCCAGAATTCCCAAGAGCTGTTGCGTAACTGCCAGGCGGGTGCAACATTTCAAGAAATGGCAGTAGTGCTGACCTGCTGAGGCCCATGTTGCTACTCCATTTTTACTGTCACCCACAGCCACCATAGTCTTATTATAGCTGCTGGAGTATTCCATGAACCATTCTTTTTTTTTTAAAACGCCTTTTCTTTGTTTTGGCTACATTCAACTCTGTAGCTTACAACAAGGTCATTTGTGGTGAGCCATAAATAGCAGCTTCCCTGCTTGACAAAGAACTGGAGCTGGGCAGTGCAAGCTAGAGTTTGTGTGGCAAAGGAAGTAAATTTAGATTACCGTTGCCAAAAAGGCTGCTGTGGAGCCTGCAAACTGCTATAAACTCATGCGCCAAACAGTAGGTATATTTATTTTTGGATCCTACAAATTTTTGAGCTGCCAGTACCTACAATACTGTACACGGTTAGGCTGCTTAAATTCTGTCAATACAAACTGGGGTTTACTGTGCCAGAATACAGCCCAATTGTTCGTTTAATTTTTGAAAAGTAAACCATCCCATCATTTTCACTATTTTTACTTGTTGTTGCTTGTTGTTAACATATGTCCTCTAAGCATCATGCTGGCTTGGGCTTGGTAGACTTGGTAAAATTGAGGCAGGGAGTACTGTTGTAAGAACCAGGTAGCAAGAAACAGATCATATCTTGGAGCCCTTTTTTAGTTATATTTTAAGCTGCAGTCCCAAAATGCTGTTCATCAGCAAACACATTTGCAGAAGGTTGCCTCAGTTATGTTCTGACACCTGGACAGAAAGAAAGCCACATTGCTTGTACATATAAACATGGCTTTCTGTTAGCCATTGCAGTGAAACTATAAGGACCTTTTTTCTTGCTGCATTTCTTAATTGTTCATGAACTGAAGAATCTTTCACTTTGTGTTAATATAAAGGTATGCTATTTGGAACACAGAAGAAACACATACTCAGAAGATTAATAGTTTCTACAGCTTCCCTCTTTGTGTTCTGGTATGTTGTGGAATCTGTCTGTCTGTTTAAAATCTTGTTATTATTCCTGGCTTAAATCTGAGGAAAAGCAAACTCAGCAGGTTTTAGTAACATTTTAACTCTATCCTATTCCCAGCTCTGACAGTAAAGGTCAAAAACAAATAAGCTCCACAGGCACGCTTTGAACAGACTGGCAAAAGTCCCCAGTATTTTATCTCTGTTTGCCTGTTGAAATACCCCAACACAAAAAACTGTGGCTAAAATATGATTTCTATTACTGCCTGGTTGTAGCTTTTAATTAACTGGCTGGAGAGATGGAACCTCATGATTTCATATACCAACTTGGGGGAGAAGGGGGAAAAAAGTTTATGATCTCAAGCATTCAGGAGCTTTTGCCTTAAACTCCAGTGTTCTCTAGGAAAAGAAATGCATTTCATTGGTTTTTTTAAGAAAATGTGTGGCAGAAATGATTGGTTGATCTCCGTGAGTCACGGTGAGACAACCATGAGCACAAATTAGATCAGAATGCATTGCTGTGGTGCTGCTGCATGTACGGTTCAAATGTATTAATATCATGGTGCCAGGGTTTACCTCCCAAGCGATGTCTTGTAACGTGGCTGCGCGCACGTGGCTGTAATGTTTACAAACATGATCCCAGAATTCCTGAGGGCAGTTATGTAATAGCCAGCGAGTGCTGTATCAGGCTAACTAAAATGACCTGGATCGCGGATGTTGGCGTGGACTCAATGAAGCAGTCGAGGAAAGGAAAAAAAACAACCGTACACACTAGGAAAACATGCGCTGGGTGTCTAAGCAGAGAGCTTAGCTCCTGCCCTGTTTTACGGTATTATGGCCAACAAAAGAGAAATTTTCCACTATACTCTCAAAAATAGCAACCACTAACAAATATGAGTAAGCGATTCAGCCACTTCAGAATAAATAATGGTGCTGTATTGTAACCTTTGGTTTCTTAAGCGTAGTATCTTGGAATGTTTTTAATAAGACACAGATAAAGAATCAGTGACATAAATTTATTTCTTCTGAAAAGGTTTTCAAGGATACTTGCCTAATTCTGAAAACTGTGTTCCATGCACAGATGTAGATGTGCTTGCAGTGAGTGGATGAAAGCCACTTCCTTTTGCAGAAGAATTTCTCCACATACAACACAATAACCCTTGTGCAAGATCTGTCATGGGTATTGGGAGCCTCACTAGGAGTGATGAGATGTTATGTGCCCTCACCATTTTGTTAAATTATCTTGGACACATTGTTGAGCCCTTGGTTTGCCACATGTCAGGAGTGTAAAAACCCTAAAAACAATATCCATTGTTGCCAAACCGTCTGTTGTACATGTTACACTAAATAATGAGGAACAGATTATTCTTTTTATAACTTAGTTAACAAAGAGTGGCAGGTTCCCTGAAATGGCTGTCCTCTTAGCATTAATGAAAACATAATTATCCATTTCTGGTTGTGAAACAATCTCAGCTTTTCAGAAACAAGTACAATAAGTATAGTACATTATAATGGCATAGACATACAGTTTTTACCCTGAAGTAATGTGTGTTGTTTGCTGCCATTCTAAAAATAAATTAAGGAATGACTTTCAGTTGACTCATCTTAGTGCATTGTGGATTCTGCCTTTCATGTAGTATAACACAAATTCTGACATATTAAAACGTAATTATTTTCTAGTACTGTGGTAGAGTGGGAGTTAGTGTAACCTGTTGTATCTGTCCTGCTGAGGTTGCTGTGTAGAAGAATGGACCATTCAATGGAAATGCAGTAATAACAAAACTTTCTCTGTGCATGTTGAGTTACAACTGAGAGCACGTTCATTCTCACAAGACCTGGATCCATGTGATTCCCCATCATGAGGTGATTGTATTGCTATTTTCCAGTGGAATTACAGCCTTTCTTCACTTCCCTTCAGAGATACTCCTTTAAGAATGTGATGCATATTACTCATTAATCACTAATTCCTAAACTGGGTCCTGAGAACAACTAGTGTGCTGCAATGAACGAAAGTTTCCAAGAGCCCTAAGTAACCACTTATGGAAGAAGCTATCAAGTGCATCCCTGCAAGAGTCTCTTCATGCCTTTTTCCAGTCAGGCAACTGACTCAGAAACTTAGCCAGCAGTTGTGAGCTTTTCTGTGAGTGAGTAATTTGGCCACATCCCTGCATCTCACCACAGGTGTTGAGAAGAGTAGTGTGGGTAAGAAATGGTCAAGTCCTTTAAAGAATGCCTTCGGTTTAAATTCAGAAAAAAAAAGTGCCCCTGCTAGAGAAGTTTTAAAAAGTGTCCAAAAAGGGAAAGACCCACCCCCAAAATGGAGCATGCCAACATGCTTCCAATTGTGAAAGTGCCCTCTACCCTGTTCATTGCATTCAGGGTCTCTAAATTCTTCTAGCCTTTGGAGCCGCTATACTGGATATATTAGTTCATCTGCTGAAACTGAGTTGGCTGCTAATTTGTTTCACTTGTCTCAATATATCAGATAACCAACAGCAGGCTAAAAGTTGTCATCCCGTGGCATTTAGCTATTTTTAAATGTTGAGTGCGTTACTTCGGCAGACCATGCTGTCTCATAGATGGAGATCAAAAACTTTTCTTATAAAGTTTGCTATCTGGCTAAACCCACAGATAACCTTTTTAAAGATAGCACATGAAGGTCTCTGAAGGATTAGCCTGCTGGCATTATGCTAGCACAATGAGTTTCAGAGCTTTTAAACTTGTTGGCCTTTATGGGCAAACATTCTACGATGCAGACTTCAGTGGTGGTGTGAGGGATGGCAAAGTTCTGTGGGTGTTCCACAGAGTTCTTTCCAGTTATTTTTTTGAAGTCATGCTCCCTGAGTATTACCCAAAAAAAGATCTCTATATCTGATGGTCAGCTGGGTAGCTCTTGCCAATCACAAAAACAACATAAGGACCACCCACTGACAAGGTAATGGTCTCTACATTCTAGAGAGACTCCCTATATACACAGAAAAATATCTTTGTAAATTGCCCCTTCTTCCAAAATAAAAACCAAAAATGGTTTTTTGAGGACTGAACATGTTCCAGAAGCCACTCAGAGCCTGTTAAAGGAAATGGATGTGAAAACAGCATTCTCAAACCACGAGCACTTATCCAGTCTTGGATGTGGCGATCTTTCCCAACTGCCTCCCTCTTCTGCAATTTCTTGTGGGCAGATCTTGTACATTTATAACTTCAGAAAAGTTGGCAATGTATTTTTGAAAGTGATGTATGTCAGTTCAATGCACATGAATTGACTGAGTTTATCATCCCCCCCCCCCAATTGCACTCAATCAGTAAGGTGGTCTAGGAAATTGCACAGAATGGTTCCCAGAACTCCAATGCTTTAAGCAAGCTTTTGACATACGTGAACCCCGTTGGTCAGCTTGTTGTAAAGAGCCTTCATTGCTGAAGGACTGTAAACATCCTGTGGGAAAATAATTTCTACTGTCATGCAAAAGAGATAGCAGATGAGAAGGTAGCCCTGTTTCTGGATTGTACCACCTGAGATGGCAGGTGAGGAAATGACACGGTCTGTCTATTCATTATAGTCACCATGGTTCAGTGTTCTTGTATGAAAAAGTGTTGCTTGTTCATAAAAAAGTAGCATGTTTGTGGAGAAGCCTGAGTGAGAACCTTCTTCCTAATAGCTTATGTGTTTGATGAAAGAGCATTGAGCTGTGTCATGAGTATCCTACCTGCCCTGTGAAGTAGCATGGCCCAGAAATGGGTTTACCTTCTCAACTGCTGTTTGTTAGACCTAGGCCTCTTTCTTTTCTCAGTTCTATTTTAATTGTTATACAGCATTTCTCAGAATGTGGGCTACTCTCTGTAAGTTCAGGTTGCTAGCTCTGAACTGGAAAATGCCTGGAAAGTTTAGGGGTGGAGGAGGACAAGGTTTTGGAAGGGAAAGGACTTCAGTAGGGTATAATGCTATCGTGTCCACCCTCCAAAGCAGCCATTTTCTCCAGGGGAACTGATCTTGGTTATTTGGAGATCAACTGTAATAGCAGGAGATCTCCAGGTGCAACCTGGAGGCTGGCAACCCTAGCATACTGAATCAACAAATTTCTGTTTAGGAAAGTGGTCTCTCATATAATCTAGTTTGGTCTGTAACAACTAGATTAGAGTCCAGTAGCACCTTAGAGACCCACAAGATTTTGGGCATGTAAGCTTTGAAGAGCGGAAGCTGACAAAAGTACCTGATAAAAGGAGCTTTGGCTCCCAAAAGCTTATACCCCAAAAAATCTTTTTGGTCTCTAAGGTGCTGCTGCACTCAAACCTGCTATGTAATTTACAGTCCATAAAGTGCTGTCAGGCAAGGATTCATTGACTCTAACATTTAAAGGATAGGGCTGGTAGAATGTGTAGGCGATTAAGGAAGAAAGATCTGAAGACTGGCTGCTCCTGCAAAATGGCAAGTACTGTGTGTCAGTTGAGATTAACATCTCAGAATAAATACAGACGCTGTCATGGGTTTGTCATCTAAACAATAAAAAAAGAAAGAAAGAAAGAAATCCCGTCCAGCTGGTTTTGCAAAAACCACACCTAGAGCTGCAGTGTGGCCTCTCCTTTGCTTCAGCAGAAATGGACTGCATGTATTTGAGGGCAAAATTAAGACACAACAGTACTCTGCTGCTTTGGATCTATAGAACACATTTTGGTTTGAAAACCCCTCCAGGATGGCAGGACATAGCAGTGCCCTCTGCGACATGGACCACAAGAGTATCTAAGCCACTTTGGTCTGAGTGAAAGCACCAGTTTCGTTTTTAAAAGACAGTTCTCTTTCAGCTCAAGAGGCACAGGGTTCTCCTTTGGAGTAGGACAGTCTGGCTTGTGTGCAGCTCTGTGATTATAGAGCAGCCTGCAGAGGTTGTGAACCTGAATTTTTGGAAATGGAATGTAGTTTTAGATAGCCTCACTTGAAAAGGAAGGAGGAGAGCAGAAATGGAATAGGAAGGCTGAAAAAGGAATCCTTTTGCTGGACTTACATGAGTAGGATTCTGTGTATAGGGCAAGATCCATTTATTGCTTTTGTGGATCATGGCAAAAAGTGTACTCCTGGGATTAATTCTTTTTAAAAAACCAGCTACAGTCCTGTTGGCTACTCTAGTAATGAAAGTTTTCAGCTATTATGCTTTTCCAGGGTATGTGTGGAAAAGGAATTCTGTTTTCTGTTCTGATAAAACATTTCCCAACTGATGTCTTTCTAGTATTCTAAGTGGACTCTTTTCTTGCACCTTGTTTACTCAAACACCTCCTTGACAGTAGTGTGAATATTTGATACTGACAATGCAATAAAACTGCAAATTGCTGTTACTGTTAAGATCAAACTATGCTAAAATAAGTCAGAAAACCTATACAACTTCCCTGATTTTACAAAAACTAAATTATTCTGTTATATGCAGAAAACAATACTTGCCTTTTTAAAAACAACAACAAGATTAGCTACACACTTATTTTTCCTAAAAGGTCAGAACAAACTCCAAGACTACCCAGCAGACATTTTATTTTATTATTCAGGAGATAGATTCTTCCATGCAGCTTTTTGTTTCCAGTCTTAATATTTCATGAACATGTGATATTGTTTTAAAGCTAGCTGTGATGGTCTTGTGAAGTTTCATATTTAAAGCAGATGGCTGCTTTAATAAGATGGTTGCTATAGAAACAGCACTGTGAAAGCAGTGGTTTGTGTACTGTGTGGTCTCCTTGCTAAACAGCTGAAATGCTATTGCAGCAAACACTTGGAGGAATTGTATAAGAGGGATAAAAGGTAATAACGCCTGCCTGGATGGAATCTATATTTCAAGTGGGACCCATTTAAATGGAACTGGACAGCTAATATTTTTGAGGTTTGTTAAGAATTGCCTTGAAGCTGCATGAAGTGTGACTGGAGGTAAGACTTATATTCTTATAAAAAGCTCTCTTCCACTGCTGATGTGATATGCTAATGGTACTAATTCTCTACATGCATGCAACCCCAAAATCCAGTGTTGTACTAAAAGAGTGCAGGTAAAGGCCATGCTTCACATCTGCTCATTGTGGATGTGTACTTACAAGCACTGCAGTTGAGCTCCGTGGAGGAGCATATACTTTGCATGCACAGGGTTCCAGGTTCCATGGATCTCTGAAACTAGAAAAGACCTCTGCTTGAGGCCTTGGGGCTACTACTCAGAGTGAACAACCCTGGGATAGATGATCATGTGCTGAATCTGAAGGATCCAGTTGGCACAACCTGGGGAGTGCACGTGCAGTAAGCAGTACCCTTGTAACCCCAATGAAAGGGCTGTACTGAATACTGTAATCCTTACAGTGAGTGTGACTGAAGGATTTCAGTTTGTATTTCCAAATTTATATGCAGTCACACCAGAGTGAGGTAATCTGTTATATAGAGGTCTGTGTTCCACATACCCTTTTGAATAGTAGTTAACACATCGCGTGGACTAATAGGATCACTTTTCACATAGTGCACATTTTCTTTCCCTGAACGCAACCAGTGCTTTCTGTGTAACCAGATATCAGCTTGACAGAGCTGAAAGCAATCTGAAGATTTGTTGCGGAGTTGCAAACAAGACACTGCTTCAGAGGCTCATTTCATGAATCCATAGACTCTCTCACTCTCTCTCACATATACAGTCACTCACTGAGGTCTACTCACCATCCTGTAGACGGAGGTCATTGGAGGTAGAAAGGGGTGTGGTATGAGAGGCAGGGTGACTTGATCTGTTTTCATACGGGAATATTTTTATCCATGATGGATAGCGTGAAGGGACTTCGTATTATGCCATGTTCTAGAGAGGATAAAAGCATTCTGGTCTGTCTTAGGTCACAATAGAAAGGGCTGTACAAAAGAACGTTGGGAAGAAGCAGAGTTGTTCTCTGCCGTGATGTACGTGTTAAGTGCTGTCAAGTCATTTCCAATTTATGGCAACCCTATGAATTAATGACCTCCAAAATATCCTTTTGTTAACTGGCTTGCCCAGGTCTTGCAAACTGGCTTCCTTGATTGAGTCAATCCATCTCATGTTGGGTCTTCCTCTTTCCCTACTGCCTTCCACTTCTCCTAGCACTGTGGTCTTTTCCAGTGACCTTTGTCTTCTCAGAATGTGACCAAAGTACCGTAGCCTCAACTGAGTCATTGTAACTTCCAGGGGGAGAGTCCAGGCTTGATTTGATTCAGAACCCACTTATCTGTCTCTCTGGCAGTGCATGTTACTACTGCTACACCTCTTGGTTTGTTCTTGTGTTGTGGAGAGAGGCATGAGAGCCTGCTTGCAAGTCGTGCCCAAGTTTTTGAATCTGGAACAAGCGACCTTTGGTTTCCAGAGAAGAGTCATCCTCATTCTAAACAGCAGCAGCTGCTAGAACTGTGGCTAGGATCCCAGGAGAAAATAAATGCAACTGATGAAACCAGGGGAAAACATGGGAAGGGAGAAGAATCATTGCCTTATGAAACACCAGCCTTCCTTATGCATGTGCCAAAATAAACTCTGTAGAGCTAATAGACATTGCAGCAATAGAACATATCTTTGGGTGGCTTGGCATCTCCATGATTGCTCACAGGCATCATCTCGTGCAGTTTCATGTGGGGTGCAGTGCTGATAAAGTGGGGAGGTGCATGATTAAATGCAGCCAGTATACTGCTGCACATATCCTTGTTGAAGGGCTGTGCTGCTGCAGTGTTTTAATCAAAGAAATGATCACACCTGCAAGAGTGTTACCTGGCAGAACTGTTCCAGGGGATGAATGATATCATAAATCAGGTGCAGTTAAACAAGAAATGTTGTTCATTCTTTTATGTACTTGTTCTGCAGTTTTGCTGTGTTCCACTTTTGTGTCTTTCCAGTAATCCACTGTGAATTTCTGTTGATGCTCATTTGGATACATGTTTCATATGCATTAGATACATGCTGTCATCCCTCTTTCCATAATATTTCCTTAATGATAATATCATTCAAATGTGTATCCAGAGAGTATGCCCCACCTACCCCCAGAATAGATCTGGCAAATGGAAAACAAATGAAAATAATTTATGCAGTTCCCTTCTGTCACATGGATCATTATGACTGGAACTATTTATTCTGGGAATAGTTCATATCAGGTAGGAATTTGGAAGCATTGGTGGAAGTTTCATTCAGCCGGCTTGCCACATCCTTGACAAATGGAGTGATTTGATCGAGGCACAATTATGAAGCACCTTTTTACACAATGTTTGACTTTGAGGTTTTATAGCCTCTTTTGTGAAATCTTTCTGTCTGTTTCAGTTGGTGTCACTTGCAGAATCGGAAGAGTTGTTTGGGGTTTTAGAAGACCACTTGTGAACCCATGCTTGTTTTTGCTGGTTGGAGGCTGTTGTGGACTACGCCCGTAACCCACATGCTTGTGACCACAGGACTCACAGTATTTAATATTCAGCCAACTCTGGCTAATGTGGCTTTCTCTGTCTGCCTCTGGGTATGTTACTGGGTGTTCAGGGGTTGACAAAACGTTCGTTCTGATAAATTTGTGAAAAGCAGGCAATGATTATTTTGTTCATACTCTTAAACTACCACTTGTGCTGTTTCACCTTAGAATACTATAGCTAGTGTTGTGTACAGTCAGCTCAGTCTCTGTGATGTATTGTAGAAGCATAGAAATTGATGCAGAATTCAGAATCCTGGAAATCTCAGCTTTTGGAAGGGGGCTTTTTGTGGTGGCGTGTTTTATTTAACGAAAAGCATGTTTCCGTTTTTCAGGTTTGCAAAGGTAAGGTTGAAAGCATGAGATAAAACTTTAAAAGAGGAGTAGGCAGTTTGTGGGGGAGGCAAGTGTCATTAAGAAAAGGGGCCTTTTTGGAGATGTTGGTATGTGGAGAGAAGAGCTGTACTTGGCCATAGACACTGGGAGCGAGCTGAGCCTCAGCCTCACTGCTAGCATATCAAGCGTTGGTTTTGGTCAGTAAAGCAGAGAACCAGAGATGCACGCCAAGCAAAATGCTATGGTGGGCTACTGTTCAACATGTGTGCAAGGGGCTGCCTAACCCTGCCATACAAACTGATAAGAAGTGGGTGGGGGAGGATTTTCAGTGGTGAAAGAAGAACTTTGTGCCTTGCAGAGCCTTTTGTTCCTCTCCCTTTCTCATCCTTACGTCTGCATAGAAAGCAAAATGTGCTTAATATTCATGCTTTATGCAGGTTACCAAATTTAACTTTTCTTGGGCTAGATTTCTTTTTTTTTTTTAAGTTTTAGCACTGTGTATGCACAGCTGTTATATTAATGTATTCTATCTGGTTCTGCTGTCCCTGAGAATCCAGGTCCTCAACATCTTCTGTTTAGCGGCTTTTGATCCCAATTAGAAAGAAAAGCAGAATATAATTTAAAAATAAAATAATCACATTTCAAGCACTGTTCAATCTGAGATTTCCCCTAGAAAGTCCTCAAAGGGGTTGGTTTCTATAAACAAGGTCCCAGGTATGGAATTCTAGAAGTCCTGCTTTAATGATGAGTCTTGAGGGCTATGGAGTTGCAGGTATATGACATCAGTAGGTAGGGTTGCAAGGCGTGATTGTCATGCCGGCAGGGGGGGTTGGGGGGCAGTCCAGGAATGGGCAGCGATGTCCCTGACATGATGTCACACGGAAGTGTGCGACATTGTATGGCAATGCTCTGCTTTTTGAGCAAAGTATATGGTTCAAATTCTGCTCAAACCATAGTGTTTTGCCCAAAAAGCAGAACATCACTGTGCTATGTTGCTGTTTAGGGGTGGGGTTTCCTCTGCCGGCCACTTGGCTGGTGGCAGGCAGAAGCTCCAAAAATCGGGGGATCCCCCACCCAGACTGGGGGTCTGGGAACCCAATTAGTAGGGGTGTACACGAAACAATTGGTATGATATTGGGATTCTGGAAATATTTGGGCTTGCTGAATGTAGGAGCTCATGATCCAGCAGCTGGGTTTGCATGATATGCTTACATTTATCAGAGCCCATTCTCTGAACTGTTTTATAACTTCTTGGTTTTGCCTTTTAGAATGACTTTACCTGGCTAGTTGGCTGCTTTTGTACGTAGAATGTTGCATACAGTAGTTTGATTCTTCTTTTCTTTCCAAAAGGTTAAACATAGGTGAACATGTTATTCTTTATAATGGGCAACTGAGTTCTTGAGCCAACTTTCCATTCAGAATGAAATCTTTATTCCAAAGATATCTGCAAGTATTCTTGCTTCATGTTAATTGTTCCCTGAAGGTATATGTGGTGCAAGAAAAACCAGAAAAACTTTTTCAAAGTTTGACTTGCAAAATTCATATCTAGAATTCAGTTATATTGTGTAAACCAGCCTGCTCTTTCACAAAACACACTGCCAGAATAAGAGTTGAGGACATAGAGCCTCAAATAAGAGTCCATAAGGTTCTTTGCCTTTTGTAGAAAGATTGCACACATTTTAAGTTGTTGGAAATTTTTCCAAATATTTAAGTATTTCCAGGGCTTTTTTTGTAGAAAAAGCGCAGCAGGAACTCATTAGCATATTAGGCCACACCCCTGACAGCACAGCTCATTAACATATTAGGCAACACTTAATGTTACCAGAAGTGTGGTCATCCAGCTACATCCACCTTTTGCTTCTTATTCTGTTTACCTTGTTGCCAAAACAGTTTTGACAAAACCAATAAAAACATTATTTTCTGTCCCATCTATATAAAATCTTGCCTGAACCAATATCTTATGTCCAACAATTATTCCCACACTGGATTGGAATCAGTTCCTAAAGGTTAGGTTCCCAAGGAAATCAGGTGGCCTTCCTGCAGAACTAGTACGCTGAATATGATTTTTTAGGGTTGCCAACCTACAGGTGGGGTCTGGAGATCTCCTGGAATTACAACTGAGCTCCAAACTACAGAGATCAGGTCAATGGCTGCTTTGGAAAGTGGAGTCCATGGCATTATGCCTTGCTTAGGTCCCTCCTTCCCCTAAACCCCACCCTCCACTCCCAAATCGCCAGGGATTTCCTCAACCTGGAGTTGGCAACCCTAGTTCACTGGCAGAACAATGCTAGGAGCCAATTTGGTGAAGTAGTTAAGTGCGCGGATTCTAATCTGGGAGAACCGGGTTTGATTCCTCACTCCCCCCCTTGCACCTGCTGGATGACCTTGGGCAAGCCATAGCTCTGTACCAGCTGTTGTCTCAGAGCTCTCTCAGCCCCATCTACCTCACAGGGTGTCTGTTGTGGGGAAAGGAAGGGAAAAGAGTTTGTAAGACGCTCTGAGACTCCCTTGGGTAGTGAAGGGCAGGGTATAAATCCAATCTCTTCTTCTTCTAGGTTTGTGGATGCATGCACTGGATGGGAGTAGTTTGTGGACTATTTTATTCAAGGTACAAAATTTTATTCAAGGTATAAGATTTCATGTGCCAGCCACACTTTTTCAGATGGAAGAAGTGTGCATGCACACAAAAGCTTATACCTTGGATGAAACTTTGGACTCCAACTTTGTTCTGCTGCTTCAGATCAACACGGCTACCCACCTGAATTATTACACTATAATACTTTTTACAAGCGATTATGCACCAGTGGAGTGGTTACCATGCAGAGTTTGTCCCACAGGTAAAATTATCCTGTGAACAGGTGGTCTTTACCACATAAAAGTATCACTACCATCACAAGATCACCAATCGTTGGAAGTCAACTCCTCATAAGCAGAAATCTCTCTTATTAGGTGGTTTAAGAACATCCACTTTGCTGGCCCATTAAAGGCAGATGTCAGCCCAGTGGCAGGAAAAGAGGGACAATCATCTTCATCAGAAACTCTGCCCACTTTTTAAATTTCACAAAACAGGCAACCTCCAAAGTGCTGCTGACCATGCTCATTTTTAGTTACATCTCTGTTTCTCTGCAGATGTCCCCCAAAGTCCCCCAAAGTCCCCCATGCAACAGTCAAGTGTTCTGCCAACACACACAACAATGAAGCTACTTTTTCAGATGTTTTCTCTTGCATGGCAGTAAGCACCAAACCACTTTAATACATACTTTAGACACACATATATTTGCAAGCCATTCCCAACAAGACACAACAATGAACTCAGGCTTCAAACGTACTTTTCTTAAGCAGAAGATGCCATGAGAAAATGAAAGAGATGCTCAAAAATTAAAGATATTGTCAAAAGCAGCATTTCCTGGGCTCTCTGCTTTTTTACATCCACCCCTTTTCAATATTTTTTTTATAAAAACACAAAGAACAAAATGAAACAGAAAGAGAGAGAGAGAGAGAGAGAGAGAAAGAAAGAAATGTAGGGGAGAGAGAAAAAGAAGGAAGGAAGGAAAGAGATGATAGATAGATAGATAGATAGATAGATAGATAGATAGGGGGGAGAGAGGAAGGAAGGAAGGTGGAAGAGAGAGAGAGAGAAAGGAAGGGGGAGGGGGAGAGAGAAAGAGAAAGAACAAAAGAAAGGTGGGGCAGAGAGAGAGATGAGAGAGAGAAAGGAAGGAAGGAAGGTGGAGGAGAGAGAGAGAGAGAGAAAGGAAGGGGGAGGGGGAGAGAGAAAGAACAAAAGAAAGGTGGGGGGAGAGAGAGAAAGACAGACAGAAAGAAAGAAAGACAGAAAGAAAGATGGGGGGGAGAGAGAGAAGGAAAAGAGATGGGGGAGGCACTTACTGGAACAGGGAGAGCGACGCGACCTCAGCAAGCCAAATGCAGAGCCAGGCCTTTCAGTGCAAAGAGCCTAGCCCCATGCTTAATCTCTGGGTGGGGCTTTCTCCTGCTGGCTCTCTGTACTTAAAGGGAAAGCGCCAGGTGTCTGCAGGAACTTTTCCTTTAAGTGTAAACAGCTCAGGTCCAGCAGGGAGGGGGCGGGGCAGGCTCGGATGTCAGCTGGAACGGCGTTCTGGTGTGTTCCTGCTGAAAAAGAGCCCTGAGTATTTCAGTAGAATTGCCAGGTCCCTCCTGGTAACCAGTGGGAGATCGAGGGGACTTATCAGGAGAAAGAGGAAGGCCAAGCTGCATTGCCAGCATCACACAGGAAGTGACATCATCATGCCAGCAACGTCTGGGTGACACTCTGGTATTTGGGCAAAAACTCTATGGTAAAAATGGCTTTTATTGTTTATTATTTATCATTTATAAACGTGGCCTGGGCCTTCCTCTTTCTACTGGTAAGTCCCCTTGCCAGCCAGCTGATCAGTGGCTGGGGGACAAGGCCTGGCAGTGGGGGAACCCTGCATCCATCTGGGGACTCTGGCAACACTAATTTCAAAGCCTGTGTTGTCTGCAAAAAATCTTCATCACCATTCTTGCCACTGGGGATCCAGAATGACTTACATCATTCTCTCCACCATGCCTTTTTGGTATTCTTTCTTCCTTAACCCTCCTGCTTTAGTGAAGATGTTAAATTCAAGCCTGACTTCATGTAGCAAGTCATTACATCAAAATGGGGTAGGGTGTTGCTGAAGTCTTTTCTCAATGCTTTGAATCAACTCTGTTGGATGTTTCCTTTGAAAAAAGTTGTGGGATACTGTTTCTAACAAAGGCAGGTATTCAAAAAGTTAGTCATGAGATAAAGCCATGAGAGGCAGGGAAAGCAGTGGATCTGGCTGCAAAAAAACGGGGGGGGAATTCTCAACGCAGTACACAATTACAGCATTCACTGCGAAACGATGTATTGGTGGCCATGAGCCACCGACACATCTTTAAGTTGGGTATGTTCAAGGAGAACAGATCTACAAGTGGCTATTTTCCATGAAAGCTTTAAAAAAAATGCTACCTACATGTTACAGGTAATTTGTACCTCTGATTAGCAGAGACCTGGGAGAAGTACAGTAGGATAACAAATGCGCCAGGTAGTGTTACCAGGTCCCAACCTCTATCCAGTGGGGGGATTTGGGGGGCATTCTGGGGAGACACAATGACATCACCCAGAAGTGACATCATCACATCGGGGACACTACAGTTTGGGGGCAAACTCTATGGTAAATTTGGCCAAAATCCCATGTGATGTTTAGAGGCAGGGTTTCTCCTACCTGCCAGCTGGTCCATGGTGGGGAGAGGCCCCTGAAATCCCCCACTTGGACTTAGCCCCAGGTAGTTAAAAAATGGATGAAAACTGCTGTCTTCTGTAGCTTTTCTCTAGTATCTGGCTGTGCACTATTGAATATTGGTTTTGACTTCATGAGTCTGGGTCCTGAATGTGCAACTGGAGGTAGCAGGGAATGCTCATCATCACCCAGTGGATCACTTCTTGGTTGGCCTGACTCGTTCTGTATCATTCTAATAATGGCACATGATTTTAATTTAATCCTGTCTCCTCCAAGGAGCTCAAGATAGTATAAACAGAGTATCCTTGCTAGCTAAGAGGTGAATCAGGGTGAAAGATAGTGACTGCTTTAAGGTCACAGTGTGTGTTGTAGCCAAGGAGAGATTTTACCCTTGGCTCAAGTCTACTACTGTTTGCTATACCATGCTGCTCTGTACAGATGCTCTCAAATGGTCTCTGTTCCAAAACCCCCTGCAGAAAAGCTAAAAGAAGACTGTGTCAGTTTTTTATACTACTCAGAGCCCCATCTTTGACATGCTTACTTGGAAAGTGAGTTCGAAGCGAATTTCTAAAAATACGCATGGACAATATGCAGCCCTAAGAAAACAGTAGGAGTAAGCTTTGAATTATTATTATTATTATTATTATTATTATTATTATTATTTCAATTTATTAATCGCCCTATCCCAGCTGTTTATTTGCACAGAGGCGACTTTCAGAAAACCCCAGCAGTTACAGCTAGCTGCACCAGGCTTGCTTGGATCTCCCTAGGGCAAGCAGACAGGCACTGGCGGCTTATCATCCATGAGCCGCTTCAGTGAACTTCTTACACTTCTAACTTGGTGAACCTCTGGGGAAACGGATTTTCTACAGTGATAGTCAAGTTCCTAATGTGCCTTTGAGGTATCTGGATGATATAGTCAAAAGGCTGATCTTCAAAATCAGCATAGAGTATATGGAAGGAAATTATCTACAGAAAATGAAATTATCTACAGATAATTAAAAAGAAAAAAATAGGCAGCATGGTTTTAAAACACTTTCTTTGTGAGGATTATTTCATACTGTTCCCCCCAGTTCAGTAATATAGTTCTTCATAACCCACAGCTGATCATGTGAAATACTCAAGAAAGTGTTCTGCCAGACTTGCACCGTTCGTAATCACAACTTAAAAAAAATATTTTTTTGCTTTTTCTCTGCCAAATGAATAAAACAAATAAAATCTCATAAATTCAAATGTCATAAGGAGGGGTTTTTTTTAATGAGAGTGTGGCTGAAAAAAATCCAAAATGTATATTTTGTATTAGGTATTTGATTGCTCATGATCACAGGGCTTGCACTTCTCATGTATAATAGAAACACTGTATTGGTTTAGACTTCTGTGTCTGTATGTGTGCAACCTGGAAGGGGCCAGAGGCTTTCAGTTGTCATGTGAGTTTCCTGAAGCTGACCATCCAGTGGCTTTGGTTGTGGCACACAAATGCCACGTCATGTGCGTCAGAGGTAGCTATGCTTCATGGCTGTTCACTGATGCTTCCAATGTTCCTTAGTACACATGGGTGATAGGAAATTGCTGCTCAGAAATATACATCATATCTGTGGATGGTGATTGATGTGGGAGTACTGGATTTCACTGCTGATTTATATTTCATATATTATGATGGAAGCCAAAAACAATCCTGTTCTTTGTGAATATGGGGGCAAATCCATCTGTTTTCCAGTTAACTTTAGAGTGCATGCTTTCCCAAGGAATGAATTTCCTCATACAGGAATTAGAAGCCTTAACGTGAACACTGTTTCTTATCTCCACTTGCTCCCAGATTTGATTTGTGCAGGCACTGACTGGCCTGCTGATAACCCTTGACCTCATTTACCACTTTAATCATGACATATGCTGTTCTCTGCCCTTGCTTGAACCTGGCAGACTCTTTGCTCAGGCTGTTCAGTGAATTAGGCTGTGATCTGGGTGACCGTTATTTTAAAGACATTTCTGTATCCGTTTTTTAAAAAAAATTTACCTTGCCATTCCACCATTAAAAATACTAGAATTAAACAGCCAAGACAGTGGGAGCAAATAAATCTACTCAAGCAGAATTTGGTGGCTACCAAAGACCTAGGTGAAGGAGAAGGGTTTGATTTGTGTGTGTGTGAGTAAATTGCATCAAGTTGCAGCCAATTTATGGCATCCCCATAGGGTTTAAAAGTCAAGAGACGTACAGAGGTGGTTAGCCATTGCCTGCCTCTGCATAACAACACCGGACTTCCTTGGTGGTCTCCATGGAGTGTGCACACACACAAAAATTCGGAATTTTTCGGATTCTGATATATTGGACCTCAAAAATTCAGTATTCCCCAAAACTCCAAATTCCAATACCAGTATGGTATTCAGATTTGGGTTCCCCCCCCCCCAAAAATCTCATTTTTTCCAGCTTCATCATATTCTGTGAGACCATTATAGTCAAAGGGGAATCTATCGAGGTATCCAGGGGTTGGGGGGGCTGTTTTTTGAGGTAGAGGCACCAAATTTTCAGCATAGCTTCTTGTGCCTCTTCTCAAAAGACTCTCCAAGTTTCAGAAAGATTGGATCAGGGGTCCAATTCTGTGGGCCCACAAATAAGATGCCTCCATCCTCTGCTGTTTCCAATGGTGTTGGTGGGGGAAACAGCAAAAAACAAGGACTGAAGTCAAACCAAAGAGTCCCTGCAGTAGAAACTGAAGGTGGTGGTGGGTTTCCAGCAGAATCAGTGCTACTGTGGCAATGCCAGTTCAACAGATCCAAGTGTTTGTTGGGGGGGGATTGCAGGCACAGGACAGACAGTGACTATACAGAGTGCCCAGCAGAACCAGTGCATGTACAGAGTGCCCAAAGAAGGTACCCCCATCTTCCATTGTTTTCAGTGGGAGACCTGGAAAGCCTTTGCAGTGACGCCATTTCTATAAAGAGGAGGTGGATTTTCCATTTTTCCATAATCTTTTAGAAAGCTTTCTACATGGTAACAGCAGCTGCTGCTTGGAGTGTGAAACCATTGCAAATCATCCTTCTGTCTTGTCAGGCCATCAGTCAACAAAGATGCAGTGTGGATCTGATAAGCTTTTCAGGCGGTAACTTTGATTATCCAGAAATTTCTGGATTGTGTGACACTTGTACAGCAACGGTAGTGCTGTCTCACTCACAAAGCAGTATAAATTCTAAATTCTGTAGATAATATTTCCAGCATTATGGGCATACAGATTTGAATCCAGCCCGCATTTTCACTCAGTCTTGCCCAGCTCCCTTCCTTATCATGCATCTGTTCCACATGCAGGTTCCATGAGCCCCAGCCTAGACTTTTAAGGGGTCAAAGAGGACCCCTTCCTTCTGTTTTCACCAGTAGAAAGCTTGGTTGGATCCAGCCCAAAGGGCCACTCCTTTCCTGTAAATCTTAAGGGGGCTTTTTGCATGGGCAGGTTCTGTTTCTAAAATTAAAACCCACACTTTGAAAGGGTTCCAGAACTTAATTGGCAGGTAGTGTGGTTCACTGTTTACTTCAATTATATCCCACCTTCTCACTGAGACACAAGGTGGATTACACCATTACAAACAATGCAACAGGGAACAGCATAAAAATACAACCAACAGTGAATAAAACTGGATTACAAATTTAGAGTTGTAAATTACAAACAATGTTGTAAATTACAAACAATGCCCTGAACAGTGCTATACTTTCAGATAATTCCACAAAGCTGTATTGCAAAAGAGCAATGCAGTAAAACAGTGTTATATACTAAGAACAGAATAGTGAAAACTGTTTTAACTACAACCTTATTCCCTATTAGGAGATTACTGTCCTGAATGTTTTACATGTTCTGCAGAATGATAAATGCATGGGAGCCTTCCTGATCATCAGGCAGAGCCATTCCCCAATGCAGGAAACACAACAAAGACTTTTCAGGTATGAACCAACTCTGCTATGTGGTTCAGGAGACTTGCCTCATCAGTATGGGCCTTTGTAAACTTCTCTTGGGGGCTGCGGTGGCTCAAGTGATTAAGATGCTGAACTGCAGACTGGAAGGTCGGTAGTTCAGCAGTTCGAGACCCAAGTGCTGCATGACGGAGTGAGCTCCTGTCTCTGGTCCCAGCTCCTGCCAACTTAGCAGTTCAGAAGCAAGAAATTGCAAGTAGATAAATAGGTACCGCTTCAGCGGGAAGGTAACAGCGTTCCATGCACCTTGGCATCTAGTCATGCCGGCCACATGACCACGGAAGTGTCTTCAGACAGCGCTGGCTCTTTGGCTTGGAAATGGAGGTGAGCACCGCATCCCTAGAGTCGGATTCGACTGGCTTTCAAGCAAGGGAAACCTTCACCTTTACTAATCTTCTCTAGTTGAAGATTCCAAATGATTTGCCAAGGCAATACTGTTGCATTAGTTAAGGCTGAAGGTTAGCGGTCTAGTAACTTTTTTTGTTTGCCAGCTGACCACTTAGAAAACCATGGCCTGGAAATAGGTTTTTTTGGTGTTACTAGTGATAGGCGTTCCCCCCCGGTGGCTTTACTTCCGATGATCCTCCTCGATCTTAAGTATGTTCCAAAACCAGGATTACTTTAGGCTGTAACTAAGGTAAACAACTGCCTCAGTTACAAGAAAAGAGCATGCTTTCAAATCCTGTACTTTCCAGCTTCCTGTTGAAACATTTGCATATCAACTACAAAGTGTGTCCTTCTTCTAGCCGTCTGAATAATGAGCTCTGCTTTATTGTTCTGCTCATTTTCTGAATGCCGCCCATCCCCTTCTGCCCCCAGTGAATTGCCTACTGCAGAGTTAAGTGGCTGCTATACTAGTCCCATATGGTTCTACAGCACAGGGCTACAACTGTTCTTTCTTCCTTCTTGTCCTGGAAGCAAAGAGACCGAGCACATTGCTGTGATTTCCTTAGCCAGGGAAACAACCAGGATGCTATGGCTGCTGCCTCTGTGGCCTGTCTGTTTCTTCTGCAAAGTGAGTGAAAATGAAAATGGCAAAATCTGAGGCATGCTGCAGTTTCTACTGTGTTTCTCTGCAACTTTGGGGGAAATGCCATGGTGTGGGTTAGCTGTCAGGTGAGCTTTCTATGCCAGAGGAGAGTTTAGCCATTCATGTCCAGTGGTGACAAGTAGGAGTGTGTGTTTGGCTAAATCCAAGCCAAAAAAAATTATTTGCATTTCCCAGATATTCTCTTTTTGAAACCAGGGGTGTGTGTGTGTGTGAGGAGAGACATCAGTTTGCTGCAAATTTGGTGCCACTACCTCAAAAAACAATCCCTCCTGGGCCCCAGATACCCCCAGGTCAATTCTCCTATGGTCCCCATAGGGTATAATGGAGCTGGCAAATTTCAGGATTTCCAAAAAGTTCCTGAATCCAAATACCGTACTGGGGTTCAGGAATATTGGGAAGTACTGATATTTTTCAGTTTCAATATACTCAACCCCCCAAAATACTGGTTTTTATTTTGCACACGCCTGGTGTCAAGTAGAAGAGAACGAAGAGACCCAAGACAGAGTGTGAGCTACCAGCTCTTCGTTTCCAGCTGCCTTGCTCTTTCACATCTGCCTGCTCTAAAATGTGCACTTGGATGACTAGTCATCACAGCGGCCATTGTCTTTTGACTGAGATCTTGCTCAGAAAGAGAGAACCACAAGAACCACAATCTTCTCACTTTTACCATGAATTTGGGTTAATGTTAGCTCGGGAGGAAGGTGATATCACGCTGAGTCAACCAAGACTTTTTTTCCCAGCACTGCTCTTTCCTCAGAACTCTCTTTTTATTATTTTGTCCAGTTCCCATTAAATCTTACAGTAAGAGCCAGTAAGATGTTGCCGTTGTTCAACAAATAAATATTGGCAAAAATGGGAAAGGGATGGGGCTGGTTTTAGCGCAGTGTCGTTTCTGACAAAATAATTCAATAAGGACTTAATTTTTATAATAGTTGGATGCCAAAATACGTAGCAAGCTTGTGCATGCAAACTGTGGTGCCTTGTATGCCTTGCCTCTAAAAATAAGGCTATATCACAGTGCTGTGCAGTTACGGGTATTTCCAGTGATTGCAAGGTTCCTTCAGCTTCTGGACTACAGCTCTAACCATATTTGACTGTTCTTACTGGTTTTTCTTTCAAACTTACCAGTAACCACTTTCTCTTCTTCTTCTATGCCTTTCAAGAGTTCTGTTCTTTCATTTATGCCTTTCAGGGCTTGGTTCTGTTAGTCTTCTTCATATGAGTCTTTACAGTCGACTCTTGGTAAAAGCTCTACAGTTTTCAATATTATGTGCAGTTCTGTGACTTTGAAAACTTCACTGAGAAAGTCAGAAAGCAGCCTCTGAATTGCAGCGCAAGTGCAGTAGTGGAAAACACACTATTGAACCCCTTCCCCTTACACTGTGTTTCCCCACTAAAAACTGCTAGCCATGTGGCATTGAGAAAATACTAGTACTTGAATGGGGTGAAATTAGCTTGGATGTGGGAAAATGGTGTGATGTGTTTAGATTAAATAGCCTTTCTTACACTGGTCCGCTCCTTTTTAAAAAAAAACTCAACCCCTGCCACAGCTTTCTGCTTGGTTTTTTTTTTTTTAATTATCTGAAGAAAGAATCACAGAACTATACATATGTATAACTCCACCATAAGGCTACATGGTAATTTAGTGCCAGAAGTGAGGTTTGAACCTGGGAATTCCCACTCTACACCAGATCTTGAATGGTGATATAAAATATGCCCTTTTAGTTTGCTTTTGTATTATTGTGAGCATTTTCATCTCACCCATTTTCATTGCTAGTGTTCTTCATTTGTTTTACACCTTTTTATGCAATCGATGCAAAAATGGCTTCTTTTTAATGGTGATATTTCTATCAGTTCTCATTAGTATGGGCTGGGGGCTGGCTTCAGTTTCAAAGAGAACCCACATTAGAAACTGTAATTTTCAGATCCAAAAAGTGTGCGCACAAAATCTGGTAATGTTCCTACTTCCTGTTGTTGGGTGACCCTCGGCACAATCCACCAGGAATTCTCTCCCCTCCTCTGTGCAGACTTCATAGCTTCTGTTCATTGGAGGATCGTGTCCAGTGTCTGTATTCATATTCTACAATGTGTCTGTTGCGGTTCTCCTTTCTTTTCAGTTTGGTTTTGGCCTTACTGTTCAAGTACTCATGAGTATGAGTTCCTCTGTATAGCATTTCCATGTCTCAGGATGGTGCAGTTGGCTGGTTTTGGGTTTTGGCTTGCCTGGCTTTAAAAAAAATACTGAATTTGCACAGTTACATCATAAACAGGCTTGTTCTTATCTTGTGCAAAAGGAGAACAAGGGCAGTCAAAGGATTTGGTTCTCTTCTGCTTTTCTTACAGCTTATGTGTATTGTAGTTACAACACAATGTAACTAAGCAATATGGTCGTCTGCTTGTACACACAACAGAGTGAATCAAAACATGAATCAAAACATGCAGCTCTTTCTACTAGTGATATATTACAACAATCTAATTTTTAGAGCTGACAGAGGAACATGAGTAAACTACAGCCCTCAAGAGTTGATCAGTAGACACATACAAAGCTTCCCAGGCATGTCACAACAGTAGTAGAGTTTCGCAGAGCACTAATAAAAGGATGTTTGAGATTAAAGAAAACAAATTATCCTAAGTAATCAAAGCACAGGTTGTTGCTTAAGGAGACAGAATTAGAAGTAACGAGCAGGAGAAGATTGGGGGGGGGGGGAATTAAAGCTGAATGAGGAAAATGTAAAGCAATGAGAAATTGCTCCTTCAGAACTGTGTATTTTGACTGACAGTAGCGCCCTACTTACTGCTCTTCTTAAAAAGCGCCCCAAAATGGTTGGTGAAAAGTAGCCTATGATCATCCAGTGATGTATATCCTTTTGCTTAAGCAGGACAAAAAAATCTGTTCTTCCCACACAAACCATGCATTTTGTTAAAATTGTCTGTATCTCCTAGCTGGAGAATTCTAGAAATTGTATGCCTTCTCATATAACTCTAGCCAGATATGCAGTCCTCCGTCAACTCCAAACTGGAGGATGGTGGGATGGGGTTGCGATCATTCTCTGTGAGATTATCTGCTAATGCCCACCTTGACAGTGTATAGCCAGCATTACTTTCCAGGGATAGACTGGGTATTTTATAGGTATACCATCCTCCTGGTTCACCAGTGGGTGCCTTATCTGAATTTGTAGAGCTAGTCTCTGTTGTGGTGTGGGAGACGCCCAGGATGTTGCTTCTAGGAAAGTTCAGTTTACATGTGGAAGCAGCCTTATTATATGCCGTGACTCCTATGGGTTCAACCTGGGAGGGTTTGCATCCTGCAAATGAAGAGTCACACAATGAATTATGGCTACTGTTTTACTGATTAGGTATTTGGTAGTTTAGGAATGGGATTTGGATATTTAATCCATGCCATCATTGGACCATTTTCAGCTATAGGCAGGATTATTTAAGACCCTTCATTCCTGCAAGTTCAGTGGGCCAATTAGTATGGTCTTCCCTCAGAGAGAGAAGCATCTAGATGCTCCAGAGTGCTGTAGAGGATTTTGAGGATACTGTCAGGGGTCTTTTGAGGGCCTGGGGATCCAGCACCAGAGAAGGTGCTATAAAATGGAGGGCTGCTTCTGCCATGAATGAAGATGAGCACTTGTGGAATCAAGGTTTAGGATCCAATCCCTAGACTAGCTGACTTCTTGAGACAATAGTGTCCCTCCCCAATTTTCTATCCCTCCCTTGGCAAGGAGTCTGGCTTCTTTGTTTACTGTGGAGTTGGGAAAATGAAAGAGGATTTGGAAACGTCTTGAGCAACATCGATGGGAAACTCATGATGAAGTCTCATAGTGCGTGCGGTAGAGCCCGTTAGTAGGCCTTTACAGTGGCAGTGACAGCATCAAAGAAGTCTTCTCCACTACAATTTCATCTCCTCCAGGTGGTGTCTGGAGATCTCCCGAAAATATGACTGGCCTGCAGACAGCAGAGATCAGTTCTCTTGAAGAAAATGGCTGCTTTCAAAGGTGGACTGTTTGGTATTATATCTTGCTGAGGCCTCTCACTTCCCCAGACTCCCCCTCCCCAGGCTCCACCCCCAAAATCTCCAGGTATTTCCCTAGCCAGAGCTGGCAAGCCTAATGGTATCTGCATCACATCTAGCAAAATTACTTAGGGTGATTAGGGCTTTAATTGCTCCAGAGTTGGAGTTCAGGAGTGACAGCCATCAGCGGTGACACTTTTGCTTAATTCTTTGTCAGATCTGGACAGACCTAGAGGCCAGTTTAATAGCAGATCAAGTAGCAGAAGTATCCAAAGTACCATCTGATCCTTCATTTGATGGATAGTTTCAGCCTGGTCCCACAATCAGTATTGATGGGGTTTTGTTTATTGTGAAGGACACTCTGACAGCAGAGACAGAAAGGGTGATTTTGTCCACTCTTCCCTCCCCACTACATCTTTCCCACTCTCATGGTACCACAACCCCAAGTACTACATTTTTAGAAATCTGCACAGCCAATCAGAAGCCTTGTTTGGCAAAAGTCATCCCTGCCCACTTTCTAAAAACACTTGATGGACACCAGGCAAGGTGTCAACAGCACCATGTTTGAGACCCATGCACTAAGAAAAGGAAGCAAGGGATGACTATATAAGTGTAATGAAATGAACTTGGACTTTTGTTTCAGTTACTGCAAACTGTTGAATGTGCATATAAACCTTGTCTCTACATAAAGTGAAGTGGAGGTGGGTGTCCTAAGAATTTCATGGTTTGCTGGGTGCATCAAAGAAGTTGTGTCTGACATCCTACAACCCATAAACTTGCCCAGGACATTGTGCTCCTTTGAGGATCTGAACCCTTAGAGAGCCGATTATGGTTAATGACTCCCTGCCCCAGGATAGGCCCTTTTCTTTTGACGTGCTTCAGGTTAAAATCCTGGTCCATGTGCACATGACGTTTTGGGAGGGAAAATTAGGTCAAGAAAAAAAAGTTTTTTTCATCATCCCAACAGTGGTAGTTAACAGAAGCTCTGTACAGGCAAACAGGTTGGTAGGTGAAGTTGACCTAATAGCAGCTTTTAGTTAAGGGAAGGGCAGTCAGTGGCAGCGTGAAGTTTCTGCTTCTGCCCTCCACCCATAAATACTGTTAAGTAGCAAGAATATGTTCGGTACTGTGTTGTTGTCTAGAAGCACCTATAATCTTCCTAGTGTCTGTCCGCACATTTTAAGGAGCCACCTAGCAAGCCCCAGCATCAAGTTTACCTGGTAAAATCTAACAGAAGATCTGTTTTTCCCACCAGTTAAAGAGTTTTTAGGGGATTCTTTCATTCAGTTTTTTACTGGCTCATTTTACAATCAGTGTTTAATACTGTGACTCTTCCTCACTGGCAGTAGAGCTGGAGGAAGTGTGCAAGATCTATTCTTATAAAAGCACTGCTAAGAGACTCCCAATCAAGTGTTGTGTTTTGGTGTTGTTGTTGTTGTTTAAACAAGTTTGAGTTCAGCAGCAGAGTAGACTGACCATTCTCCATTTTAATGGTCCCTACATCTTTGATTATGCACAGGATTACTTTTCTTCTATAGATGGACACTTACACTGTGCAGTAACAAAATACTGGAAGAGCTAGCAGTGCCTTTGAATTGTGGGAAGTATGATGGTTTTTTTGAAAACAGAGGGACGGGAAGGGTATGGGACTGTGACCAACAGATGAGTGCTACCTTAACCCAGCGAGTCAAAATGGCAGGCAATTTTAATGCCAGAGGCCGATCACAAAAGCTAATAGATTCTCAAAAGCATGTTGAGAATGGGGGGGGGGGGGGGGAGGAGCTCTTCCCTCCTTTTGTTCTTTAAACAGGAGAGCCTTGGGAAGAAAAACCCCTGACTGAAAACAGATTCAGTGTTTCCAGACTTCAAAAGAGCACAGGTTTCTTCAACTTTTAACAAGCTTCAGCTTTTGTATTTTGCAGTTAAATGACTTTTTTTTTTTTTTTGGCGCTGCTGAGAATCCCCTGCGGCTGCCACAGTGTATACGCACATGTTAACTGTAAAACAGTGCAGAATATAGATGTTATTGAGAGTGTTTTTCTTGCAAGGAAGGGGGGAGGGGAGGGACACAGAGCAAGAAGTGCGAAGATGATTGATTATTCACAAGGGAAGGGGAGGAATAAAGGCAACTGCGTAAAACCCAGAGAATTTCTTCTGAAAGAATCACAGTCTTGCCCATTGTGGAAGGACCTAATTAAAATTAGAAGGGGCGAAGGAAACAATCTGCATCTTTGTTCTTTTACAGGTCTCTGAATACACACTTTCCGTCTTCTGGCTTCCTTACTGGCAGTGCTTCAGTCTCCTGTCAGCTGCTTGTAAGGACTGCCACCTGCCTGCTTTAGTGAGTCTAGAGAGCCACTGAAAAATATTAGGTTCACTAGGTCAGCCTGGTGACAGCCCAGAATACTGAGAAGTGGCTCCCATTTTTTAAAATGTTCATTCGTTAATAAGGCCGTGCCAAATTTATTTATTTTATTTAAACATTTAGTAGTCGCCTTTCTGCCTTGCAGAACTCAAGGCATCTTACAGTGTATATAAGATACATATAATAGAATATATATGAAATACCAAAAATTAAAATCATAATTTAGGGCTGCCAGTAAATTAATCAAATGCAGCCCTAAACAAAATTGTCTTCAGCTGCCTCCTAAAGATCAAAAGTGGAGGGAGCTAGGCACACCTCACTGAGGTTGCTCCAGAATCATGGAGCTGCCAGTGAAAAGGCCCTCTTGTGTACCCACCAAATGAGCTTCTTCTTTGGATGGTGGGAAAGTCATGAGGGCCTCTCCCTGTGATATATGGGAGGAGGTCATCTTTCAGGTACCTTGGGCCCAAGCCTTGTAGGGCTTTAAAGGATATAACCAACAGCTTGAATTTGGCTCTGGAGTGGATTGAGAGTCAGTGTAATTGCTGTAGCAGTCTGCTGGCCCCACCAGCAGTCTAGTCTGTAGCATTCTGCATTAACTGCACCTCTGAACAGTCTTCAAGGGTAGCCCCAAGTAAAGCACATTGGAAATAGTCCAGTGTTTGAGGCAAAAGGGTTGATGTTCCATGGCTGAGAATATCCCCTGTAAGCCACTTTACATTTATTATTATTGTTTAGATATTTATATCCCACTTTTCTCCCCAATGGGGACCCAAAGCAGTCTACAACATCATTCTCTCTCCTTTTCCATTTTGTCTTCACAATGACCCTGTGAGGTAGACTAGGCTGAAAGAGTGATTTTCCCAGGCTCACCTAGAGAGCTTCCATGGCAAAGTAGGGATTTGAATCTGGGGCTGCAGTCACAAACGCTAAATAATCCAGTTTCAATCCACCTTCCAACTGGATTTTGACAGTTCACACACAGTAAAATCCAAAAGTGCACTGCAAGTGGATTGGAAGTAGATTATTTAATGTGTGTGATTGCAGCCTGGGTCACCTGGAACTTGTGCCAACACTCTAATCACTCCACCATGCTGGCTTTATGGCCTCTTATTACCATTTTGTTATCCTTCTCCCCTCCCGCCTTTTATGTTCTGTTTTGCCTTCCTAGAGCAGGGGTGGGCAATTGTTTTGGCTCGGGGGCCACTTTGTGGGAGTGGAGGTTAGCGGAGGGCCACACCTTTTAAAATGATTGCATTCATTAGTTAACTTTGCATTTCAGAAAAGGTATAAATTCTATCATAAAAATCAATAAATAGAAATTAAATAAAATAGTGGTAGTTTTATTCAATTTATTTATTCTGCTAATTTCATATCATCTATAGTTGCAAGCACATTGAATTTTAGAATCAGTTTAATGAGACAAATGTACCCTATCACACTTTTCTACAATTTTTTTGAAATCAGGAGTGAGATTGCTTGTGGAGATTCTCATCACAGCCTGCAAGTTAATGTCTGTTAAAGAGCATCTATATTTACTCTTGTTGATCTTCATTCAAGAAAAACTTTGCTCACAAATATATGTAGACCCAAATATAGAGAACATTTTCCCAGCAAATTTCTTCATACATGGAAATTTTTTCAGCAGACAAAGATTTGTAAAAGTCAACTAATGTCACAGCATTAAACATTTATTTCACAGTGTGATCTGACTGCATGTCAATAAGTTCAAGCTGCAGCTCCTCAGGTGCTGTATCAATATCAGCAGTGACGGGATAAGAGAGCAAATTGAATTTAGGCTCAATTTTCTTGAAGTCCTGAAATCATCTTGGCGGGCCGCAAAAAACTCTGTGGCGGGCCGCATGTGGCCCCCAGGCCGCAATTTGCCCACCCCTGTCCTAGAGGGATCCCAACCAGTTCTTATATTTATTCTGCTCTTCTGCCAAGTTGTCCCCTTTCCATTTTATCCTTACAACAAGCCTGTCATGTGGATTAAGCTGCAAAGAGAGTGACTGGCTCAAGGTCTTTCAAGAGGGCATCCATGTAATCTGGAAATTAACTCCAGTTTAGAACAGTTGGATCCAAAGAGCCACAGTCAATATGTGCCTGTTAAGTGCTGTCAAGTTGCTTCAGATTTGTGGCGACTCTGAATTAATGACTTCCAAAACGTTCTCTCATTAACAGCCTTGCTCAGGTCTTGCAAACTGAGGGCTGTAGCTTACATGATTGAGTCAATCCATCTCATGTCGGGTCTTCTTCTTTTCCTGCTGCTTTCATCTTTTCCTGGTGTTGTTTTTTTCCAGTGAGTCTTGTTATTCCAGTTTGGTCCTAGTATCTGTCAAACAACTTTAAAATGCTGCATACTGATTTGCTGCTCACCTTCTACCTATATGTACAGACTGGTAACTTCCATTTCAATGTATCTGAAGAAGTGTGCATGCACATGAACACTTATACCTTGAATAAAACTTTGTTGGTTTTAAAGGTGCTACTGGACTTGAACTTTGTTTTGTTGTTCCAGACCAACCACCTGAATCTACCTCACTATTCATTTTAGCTTCTAGGAAGAGTTCAGGCTTTATTTGATCTAGAACCCACTTATGTGTCTTTCTAGCAATACATGGTATCCATAATACTCTCCTCCAATGCACATTTCAAATGAATCAGCTTTTTTGTCAGATTTCTTCATTTTAAAGTTTCACTGTTCTGCCAATAATGTGTCATCTGTATTTTTCAAATTGTTAATATTTCTTCCACCAGCTTTCACTCCACCTTCATCTAGATCTAATCCAGTTTCTCTTATATTTTCTGTGTACAGATTGAACAGGTGGGGAGATAAAATACATCTTTGTCTGATAGTTTTGCCAATTGAAAACTATTCTCTTTCTCCATATTCTGGCCTAACAGTAGCCTCTTGTCCAAAGTAAAGGTTGCGCATCAGAACAATTCAATGTTGTGGCACACCAGTTTCTTTTGAAACCAACCATAGTTGTTCATGATCCACACAGTCAAAAGCTTTGCTGTAATCTATGAAACACAAGCTGATTTTCTTCTGAAATTCTCTTGTGTGCTCCATTAACCAATGAAAATTTGCAATATGATTTCTGGTGCCTCTTTATTTTCTGAATCCAGCTTGAACATGTGGCTTTTCTCATTCAATACATGGTAACAGTCTTTGTTGTAAGATTTTGAGCATTACCTTACTCACAAGAGTAGCTAATGGGATGGTCTGATGGTTGCTGCAGTCTTTGATGTCTCCTTTTTTTGAAATGGAATGTAGATCGAGTGTTTCCCATCTGTTGGCTATTGTTTTATTTTCCATATTTGTTGGCACATTCTTGTCTTCTATGGCTTGAAGTAGCTCTATTGATATTCCATCTACTTCTGGTGATTTGTTTCC
The DNA here is from genome assembly GCA_029233225.1 of Lepidodactylus listeri. Lineage (NCBI taxonomy): Eukaryota > Metazoa > Chordata > Lepidosauria > Squamata > Gekkonidae > Lepidodactylus > Lepidodactylus listeri. Next base: position 30,571,384 of record JARCFY010000009.1, read on the forward strand.
CTCAACTGTTTTGAGTGCTGCTTTCTCTTCACTTTCTGAAACTGCAGGTTCTTCTTCAAAAGATTCTTCTCTGAAGGAATCTATCATCCTTTCATCTCTTCAGTATAGTTTTTCAGTGTGTTTTAAACATCTTTTCTTTATGTTGTCCTGTTCAGTAACTGTGTTTCCATATTAATCTTTCAGAATGCCTAATCTTGCTTTAAATTTCACCTTGATTTTTTGGATATTTATGTCTACATGCCAGTTGCTGGAATGCTGCCTTTAGACTTCTGATTCTATTTCAGTCAGCTTTTACTTTTGCTTCTTGTCTATCTTTAGCAATTTAAAATGAGTTTCATCAGTCATCCATTGCAGCTTTTTATGTCTTTTGGCTACATTCTTTTGCACATTCTTCCTTGATAATATCTCTGATTTCAACCCATAATTCTTCCACATTCACTTGAATTTAGTAATACAAATCTATTCTTTACATGGTCTTTAAACTCTTCAAGAATATTGTTCAGATTGTATTTTGGCTCTGTTAATGTTTTGGTGCTTTTCTTCAGCTTTATTCTAATTTTCCATATTAACAATTCATGATCTGTCAGCTTCTGGTGTTGTTTTAACAGACAGAATAGAGCTTCTCAGTCTTCTGCTTCTGATTGTGTAATCTGTTTCATTTTTGTATTGTCCATCTGATGATTTTTGGTTGCCTGAAACACGTGTTTGCAATGAACAAATTGTTGCTTTTACAGAATTCTGGGAGCTGTTCTCCTGCTTCCTTTTGTGCTCCTAGCCCAAATCTTCTGATAATATTTGATTCTGCCTTTCCCCCCTCCCTTTGTGTTCCAGTCATTTATGATTATCAGCACACCTTGTTTAGGTGTGTGATTAACTTCTTCCAGGACATTTGCACAAAAGCCTGCAGTTTCTTCCTCTTCAGCATCTGTAATGGGGGTGTAGACTTTGAATGATGGTTATGATGATAAGCTTTCCAGGAAGTCTGATCTTTTTCTGTCAGACTTTGCATTATAGCCCATGATTGCTTGTGCTACATCTTGCCTCACTATTAGAGCAACTCTGTTTCTTCTGTGTTTGTCTTTTCCAGAGTAAAACACTTCATAATTTTCTGGCTGAAAATATCAAATCAAGCCCACATGAGTTCACTCACTCCCAGGATTGCAATGTTTAAGCATTCCATTTCTCATTTTACAATTTCAAGCTGAAGAAGAGGGTTGAATTTATACCCTGCCCTTCACTCAGAGTGGCTTACAATTTCCTTCCCTTCCTCTCCCCACAACAGACACCCTGTGAGGTAGGTGGGGCTGAAAGTGCTCTTGAGAGAACAGCTCTGAGAGTACTGTGATTGACCCAAGGTCACGTAGCTGGCTGCATGTGGAGGAATGGGGAACCAAACCCGGTTCTCCAGATTAGAGTCCGCCGCTCTTAAATCACTGCACCAAACTGACTCTTACCTTGATTCATACTTCTCTTGTACCATGTTCCTGTTATGTGTGATGAACAGCTTTGGACTTGCCTTTTGCATCTATTCACATCAACAACTGAATGCCCTTTCGGCTTTAGTCCAGTTGTATCATTAATAATAGCAGTACTCAGAGTTGTACTCAGCTCTTCCCCCAGTAGCTGGTTGAGTGCTATCTGACCTGGGGGTCCTGTAGTGTTTTCCAACACTGTATCGTTTTTCATTTTGGATTGTCTCATCATAGGTTTTTCAGTATGAGGTGATCAAAAGTGGTTTACCATTGCCTTCTTCTGCATAGGACTAATCAGCGGAAGCATCACTGCCATTGTCTAAGATAGATCTGCCTCCAGTGTCACTTTCTACTACTTCTGCTGTCCAATAGCTACCCTTCAAGGATTCCTACACACACACCCCATCACTGTTGGAACTGTCCAGTCTCTTTTGCTGTTGTGGCAGTTGGATGGATCTTTGTCTGATTTCTCAGCTGTGACCTTTTTCTACCTTGAGTGACTCTGCTTGGAGTTTAACCTCTTGACCGCGTCTAAACCCCTTATGTTATTGCTTTCAGGTTCACTGACAGATACAAACTGCTTCACCATGTTAAGGTGTGGTAGTCAATACAGAACTACAAGAAAATCTGGCACAAATGCATGAAATAGGAAATGAGCAGCCTTAGATATGAAAGAAACTGCCTTGTGGGAATAGCTGGATGGAGAATAAATGTGAGGAAATCTTGGGAAATATTGGCAGACGAGATCCTGTAGCTTAGTGGACGAGCACTTGCTCTGTAGGCAGAAGGCCTCAGGTTCGGTCTCTGGCATCTGCTGCTTAAAGGTAAGAGTAGTGGTGCTGGCTGCAGGCTACTGCTGCTGCTTCACGGGGATGTGGGATCAAATTGGGAGGTAAATCAGTATTGTACCTATGCTGCAATGTCACGTCTAGCCAAACAATAGGGACCCCAAGCGTGTGTGCCATACAGAAACAAAAACGTGAGGGTAGACCATAAAAAAATGCACAAATTTCACCAGTTACTGGTAGACATTAGTCTATTGCAACATATTTACAGCGAATCAGTTAATAAAGTAGAACTGGCAGTCACAGTTCAAAAACACTAATAACAATTGAATACTAAATTTCACAAGAATAGGAATAACAATAAATAGAGAAGAAAAAATCCAACAGTAGACTCCTCTAAATCCTTCCAGTATAATAGTGTCCAAAAGATGTCTACCGGTAACTGGTGAAATTTGTGATTTTTTTTTATGGTCTACCCTTGCGTTTTTTGTTTCTGCAGTGTCACTTCTGGCATGTACCTGGAAATAATGTCACAGCATTGCACCGATGCTGAACTTGCGGACTCCATTACCCCCACAGCTTCTTCTCCCGGTGCTTGTCAGTGCTCAGCTGACAACCTTAGGTAGCAGGAAAGATGCAAGTCTGCCTTGGAGAGTCCCTGCCAGTCAGGGTAGAAAAGGCTAAACTAGTTGCTCTGTGACTCCAGGTAAGATAACTTTATGTGTTGAATTAAGGAGGAAGAACCATAGGAATATAATTGTATTAACTGCCGCTCTCCCCACCCCACTTTCTGTTGATGAGGTCTAGACTGTTTTCACGTTTCATTTTGAAAGCATTTTGAAGGTATTTTTGAGTTGATGTAACTGACCAGCTTAGCATGATGAGATGCTACATACTGTGACTGGCATGGATTGTGAGGCAAATGATAGCACAACTCTGCCCAGATATCTGGAAGGCATCCTTGGGTGAAACCAACCAAACGCATCCAAGAACTTATGATTAATAGCCTTAAAAATGCAAGGTACCTGAGCTCAGCAGCCATTGAAAGAAGAAGGAAATATCCACTGTGCTGCTAGTAGATATTGAAATTAGTTGACTAAGTTTTAATTGTTTGGATGTTTTTAATGAACTGTTTTATTAATTAATATATAATTTTATTGTTGGATTGTGTGTTGTGAGCTGCCCTGAGCCCACTTGCAGGGTAGGGTTGGATACAAGTCTCAAAACAAACAAACAAAGCACTATCTAAGTTGGGCTTGAAGTAGGCTATTTTTCCCCCTGCAGAGCATCTTGCAAAAGAGTCAGAGCAGATGACTCATGGCCCCAACAGGTTCTGAAGTGAAGACTGAAGAATTAAGTTTCAAAGAAAATAAGATTTCTTTGCTGCCACACTGCTACAGCAGGGTCTGCCTTCTGGATTCAGCCCAAATGCTCTGCCAGCTACACACTAGTCCATGTCCCAATGGTTTTCATTTCCTGGAACTCCCTGAAAAACCAAGAAGCCACCTTGGGGTGTATGATCTGGAACAGGATATCTAGGAACAATCCTGTTGATGGCCCAGGTCAGCTCACTATGCTGGAGATCAACCAGCGACTATGACAGAAGAACTTGCCAAACTGGGTAGAAGCTTCCCAGGTGTGATGTTTCCCCAGATCCGATGGCATTTTCTTTCAAACCAAGCATGTGAAGCTGTAAGTATTTTGGGACAGCTCCATGACTTCCAGGAAGCCTTGAACAACACGTAGCAAGGAAGTCTGTGCATGGCTGTTGATGTCACTCGAGATTAAAAGCTGGAGGAAGTCAAGCACCAGGCCCCAAACAAGTTCTGGTGAGCTGACTCAGTGAGTCTTGTAGACAGCAGAGTGGGCAATACACCAGCAGAATTTTAATCTGTGCCTAGGCCCACCACCAGATGCGCACATCTGAAGATTGATTAACACATGGAATTCAGTTCCATAGGAGGTGGTGGTGGCTACATGCATGGACGGCTTCAAGAGCAGAGGTCCATCTATTGGGATATGAAAAACTATATCTATACATGGTTATAATAGCATAAAGGAATAGAAATATATTATATGAATGCTTTAGTTAAAATTAGACAATGAAACTGTTTTTATTTAGAAATACATAAGAGTATAGAAAATAAGAATTGGTGTATAAGTATTTTAAAGCTATATAACCGTTACCAGAAACGAAACATAGATATAAGTATTACTATTTTGAATAAAATGGAAAATGTGTTATGCTTCAGAGGTGGTGGGAAACCACCAAAACAAGATAAAAATAGAATGTACAAATAGAACAAAATGTTATTTAATATGGAAAAAGGGATTTGTATAAGGTTAAATGTATTATTTTCGATGTTTTTTTTTTGAAAAATAAAAATTTCTTTACAAAAAAAAAGAGCAGAGGTCCATCAGTGGCTATTAGCCACAAGATATAGATAGGAACTCTCAGTCTGGGGCAAGTGATGCTCTGTATTCTTGGGGCTTGGTGGGGCAACAGTGGGAGGGCTTTTAGTGTCCTGGCCCCATTGCTGGACATCTTGAGGGCACCTGGTATTTTTGGCCACTGTGTGACAGAATGTTGGACTGGATGGGCCGTTGGCCTGATCCAACATTGGCTTCTCTTATGTTCTTATGTTAACAGGCTTTCTGCCAGATCTGATATCTCTGGGAAATATGGAATTCTTGTGGACTACAAGCACAAAGCTTCACTGTGCATATGTGGAATAAAACCTTATTTGCTGTACGGTGGGAGAAATGTCACTTTGTCCAGTGGATATTTTTTCCTCTTTAATCTTTTTCTCACTTATAAAATTGTCAGTGAACACTGATGTTATTAGCTGAATTTTAGGAAACCACAAATCAAATCCCTACATGCTTTCAAAAGCAATGTGCTTCTATTTAAAGGACTAGGTTTTAAAATATTTAATTAACAGTTCATCTCTCTGGCTACCTCATTTTTCCATTCTTTTTTTTTAAGGCAGCTTTTCATTTTTTCCAAATGCCAACATGTTATGCTAACAAATGCAGCTTGGGATCTTTATGTGTTGGAGAGATTTTGTTTTGTTTTTGTTTTTCTGCAGCTGCCATAAACTGCGGCATGAAACTGCATACAATTGCATTTCTTTCAGGACTTTAACCCAGTAACTTTCAACCTGAATACAAAACACTCACAGAATTTGATCACAGCATTAATCTGACATCTTTTCTTTGCTTTGTATCAGGCTTGGATTCCAAGGTAGAAAACCCATAGTTGTGTGATCGTATGACTACTCTAGAGTAAGTCAGTGGAATGATCTCAGTTTAATAAGTGCTCTTCCAGGCAGTAGTTAATAGCCATAAGCCATAGCCTGTAAGTATCTGTAGAATCTAATTTTCAGAGTAGTTCATTGACTTCTTAAGGAAAAAATCCAATACCCAGCTAAAGAAAATCTTCTCCTAATAATTGATGGCTAAGCAAAAACATAAGATTAATGCTTCTATTCATCTTAACATCCTCTCTTAAACTGCTGGGTGTTTCCCCTCCAGAATGGGGGTGAACTATCTGGTTGCCCCATAAAAGCCTTATTCAGACTCTGCACCCAAGCCTCTGTTGAAACTCTTTTTTTAAATAAAAAGTAATCCATTTTAGCCACACTGATTCTTTTGTGCCCCAATAGTTACATCCATGCTATGGGCAGACAATTATCAATCTGTGAAATAAAATCTTCTGACTGACTTTTGGCAGGCTATGAAGGGGAACTCTGTGGAAAAACTGACAAAGGGTCATTTTTCATTAACCTTTGGTATGTCTCCCTTAATATCTGAAAACATAGGAAATCACTCAGTCCTGCTTCAGCCAGCTAAAGCTATATACTAAATCTAATTGGGCTTTCAGGTACTGTGGAAGATTAGGAGCTGAACGGAGTTGGCAGGAGATGGCAGCCTGCCAGAACAAAGTCAGACACGCCGTTTGCAAAGCTTTGAAAAATATTTTAAAAGGAAAGTGAGGTGGGGAGGGGAGTATTGAAGTCCCCCATGGAACTGTTTAAAAATCCCAGCTCTGAGCCTTAGTTGGTGAAGACCAGAACTTGTTACTAGAGGTGAAATGCAGTCTGCCAATTTTCTACTACTTTCATTCAGCAACAGTGTATGTGTGTGGGATTTTGCCCTGGCTTTTCATGTAATTGGCCCTCAAAGGGGACATCTGAGCAAGAAGGCAAGGTGCTTTGAATGGAAATGGCATAAGTGAGAGTCATAAACTTTGAATCTCTTAAGTAGTTTCAGGACAAAATCCTCAGGGGAGTGGAGAAAAATGGAAGAAACGCTGGACCATCGAGATATTGTTGTATTCCAGCGTATTACTCTTTTCAGTACAGCAGTGATGAATTTCTCTGCAGTTACTGTACAACTGTTGCTGGTTTAAGGCCATGCTTCTGAAGTGCTTCTCTGTTGACTGTTGTTATGCTTGGTATGCCACTGTGACCGTGTTTCCATAAAAAGACTAGGCACCTGTCTTTCGCCAACATGTATTCATGAATGTACTCTGGGCAACTGGCTTACGTCCTCCCATTTTGTTTTGCCTTTGCCAACTTTTCTAAAATGTTGCTAAAAGAAAGAAAACTAATATGTACAAGAAACACCAGATGAGTAAACATTTCTATGCCTGAAAATGAAAAGTTCTGTCATCTCATCAGCTAATTAATGCATGTTCTTTCATAGGCAACAGTGCTTGGGTTAGAGACATAATTGTACTGTGAATGGCAGAAATGCATGAATAAAAGTGTACCAGAGAGTATTCCAAATTAGTTACAGCACCACCACAAAATGCTGTAATGTACATAAGTATATACAAAAGGGATGCCGTCTGTTCGTCTCAAGAACCCTCAGAATTGTGCTTCAGGCTCTGGAAGACGTTTTGCTGTGCATCAGTCCAAGGACTGACACACAAGTTATAGACTATTCTATGCAGCAGTGAACCAGCATGAAGAACATGATTTTGTAAGCTGCTTTCCACCAGTTTAGGTGTAGTGGAGTTGCCTCTGTAGTAGCAACAGTGGCACATGCAACATACCAACTAAGAAGGTCCAAATAGGCAGCAGTTTACTAACTGAAAGTTCCTGCACTAATTTAAAGTGCTCAGGAGGGCGCTTTAATAGGTGACATGGATAAATAGGTCAAAAGTATTGCCTGGTCAAAAGTGGAAGTTTTGCCCAAAGTGTGCAGGACCTGGGAAAGAGAATGTAAATTGACAACATGAGGATCATATTGTTAAATACATGAAGACATCAGAAGTAGGAAATCAGACAGGGAAGTAGTGGGGCCTTGGACAACAAAGGGGTGAAATGACTGCTAATGGAAAATGGGAGGTGGAGGAGGATTTATACCCTGCCCTTCATTCAGAGTCTCAGAATGGCTTGCAATCTCCTTCCCTTCCTCTCCCCACAACAGACACCCTGTGAGGTTAGGTGGGGCTGAGAGAGCTCTGAGAGAACAGCTCTGGGAGAACTGTCCCTCACCCAAGGTCAACCAACTGGCTGCATGTGGATGAGTGGGGAATCAAACCTGGTTCTCCAGATTAGAGTCCACCGCTCTTAACCACTACACCAAACTGGCTCTCAGAGGAACCATATCCATTCCTTGATTGGTTTTCACTGTGGAAAATGGAGAGGGGGAATTACCCACACTGCAGCCACTATTTTCAAGACAAATTAAAGTCACCAGATCCAGATGGCCTTCACTTAAAGATTCTTAGGAAACTGAAATGTGAAATTGCTGAGCTAACAAAAAATTGCAGCTTCCAGAAGACCTGGAAGATAGCACATGTAACACCAGAGTTTCAAAAGATTCTGGGAAATTACAACCTGCTTAGCACAACGTGTTCTGGATAAACTGATGAAAACTGTTATTAAGGATAGTATTAAGTATGTAGAAGAACCAGTCCTACTGAGGAAGGATTAGCATGGCTTCTGCAAAGGGAAGTCCGGACTAACCTTTTGGAATTCTCTGAGAGGCTTAACCTGAGCGATCTGGTAGATGTTACATCCAAGAACTTCAAAAAAGATTTTGATTAAGTCCCTCGTCAAAGCCTTGCACTCATAAAATAAGAGTGTGGGTCCTCTTGTGGATTAGAAACTGGTTAAGCAACATAAAGCACAGAAGATAAGTTCTCCTAATGGAGGAAGGTGGAGTTCTGTTGTATTGGGACCAGTGCAGTTTATAAATGATCTGGCCTCAATGGTAAACAACAAGGTAATCAAGTTTCCAAAAGACATCAAATTATTCAGGCTGTCCACATCCAAATGACTCCAGTCTATAGGGAGAAATTCCTAAATGATTTTTCTAAAATTTGGACAGGGTGAAAGCATGGCAGATAAAGTTGGATAGTAAGCATAAAGTGATATACATTAGGGTTTAAAAATCTTCATTTTAATTTGGTGATGGGGTGTAAACTTGTAGTGATTGAGTAGGAACACAGTTTGGGGATTATGCTAGATTTATTTATTTATTTATTTTTGTGATTTATATCCCGCCCTCCCCGCAAGCGGGCTAGATAGCTTAAAAAATGTCATGTCCATATGCAGCAGTGGTAAATATTCTGTGCTCAGAACTATTAGGAAAAATAGGGATTGAAAACAAGGAGGACACTATCACAGAGCCTTTGTATAGCTCTGTAGTGTGGCCATATTTGGAATACTGTGCATTTGTCTGGTTTCTTCTGGTTTCTGTATCTCAAAAAGGATATTGTGGCTCTGAAAAATGTGCAGAAAGGATAAACAAAATCGAGATGGTCTAAGGAATTTGGGGCTTTTAAATTTAGAGAAAAGATGACAATGGGGGTGGATAGAATGCAGGCTAATAAAAATATGTATAGAGTGGAGAAGGCTGGAACTTATTCTCCCATAATACTATACTTTAAAAGCACTCAGTGAAGTTGACAAACAGAAGACAGCACTTCTTAACTCAAAGAGTAATTGACTTGTGGACATCAGTGCCACAGGAGGCAGTGATGGTCACTTGTGTACTTGGCTTTAAAAAGAGGATTGGACAAATTCATAGAGTGTAAGCAGTTAGTAGCGATGGTGATCAAATAAAACTTCCAAATTCTGAAACAAGTCTGAATACCAGTGCTAGCCTAGGAAGTGGGTCAGTAACAGGGAGAGGCTCTACCTTCTCCTGCCTGTAGGACATTTGGGGCAGAAAAGTAATGCTGGTTGTAACAACGGGAGGCATTTTGCAAATCATTTCCAATAGAAGCCAGGTCTGAGGGGATCCCCATGCACCTTAAAAGCAGCCCTGAATTGTTCTGGAAGCCATCCTGTGAATTGAATACTGGATGGAAGAATGGCATATAAATAAATTAACTTAGTAGCAGTCTAGTATTTGTTTGCTTTTCCTTCTTCTTGCATAAAATCAGCACTCTGTCTTTGCCATTCTAGCATGGGGAAATAATGCCCCAGAATATTCAGTTTATTATTTATATATCTAATTTCTTTGGTTGTCAAATGCTTCAGAGATACAATGATAAACAAAGGAACAAAACAAACTAGCAACTTTTGAATGGGAAAACTTAAGAAAAATGTGTACCCCTGTAGACACTGCAACACTAATGGATGGAAAATTGGAAAGAATGAAAAATTTTATGGACTGTGTAAGGGACTAGATATTGCGGTAAAAATGAAACCCAGGAGCTATAGAATAAATTGGTAATAGTATAAGAAAGGCTCTTGGGACAGAATTATGACAGTTTTTAAAAGGATCATCATGAGGTCGAAGATCTCTCAGACAGCCAAGGCATTAATAATTCAGGAACTGTTTTTTCAATGTGTTGTTTTGCTGGTGGCGAAACATCAGGTACTACAATGCCAAGACCACGGCTATACAGCCTGGAAAATCTACAACTAAAGTTTTTTAAATGGTTGGCACATTTACAGTTGTCTTGAAAGAAAGACAAATGAAATGGTTCCTGTAGGACCTAGAGACTTCATGGCAAGTAATACGTATATGCGACTTGGTAGTCTTTGTGCATTAATTGCATATTGTCATGAATTGCATACTATCCTTGCTACTTAGAGCTGCAGAACTCTGCAGAGTGAAGGAATGCAGGATTCTGTGGCTTTAAGCAAGGCCAAAAGGTAATAATATGTATGTATCTGCCTTCTGTGTCTTTCTGTCCATTGTTGATGCTGGTCTTCTTTCATGGAAGAACTCACTGGATTAGCTGATCCAACCCCATCTTCCATGGGCATAGACTTTCCTGTTTCCCGAGGGGCGGGGGCTGGGCCAGAGGGTGGGAATGTACCTTTTTTTCCCCTCGCACACGCAAAGCGCGTGCATGCCAGGATGAAGTCTGCTGCCACTGCCCCACCTCTCCCCTCCCTTCCTCCCGGGCCGACTGCCCAGTGTGATGATGTCACCAGGAAGTGACGTCATCACGCTGGGCACATTGCCGGGGCAATGCTCTGGCAATCACCTCGAAACTCTATGGTGCTATGGAGGGGAGCAGCGTGCAGGGGAGTGGCGGCAGCGGCTTCTTCTTCTTGGGCCAGGGGCCCTGGAGGGCAGGGAGGCACAGCGGCGGGCGGTTCGCCTGGGGGGCTCTGTCCCCCCTGGAAAATTTCAGGGGTGGCCTGAGCCCTCAAGTCCACCCGTAGTTGACGCCTATGCCATCTTCCATGTTTTGACCAGACACCAACAACAACCATGTGGTTACACTCACCTGCTATCAGCTATCTTAAGCAATTTAAACCGAGATTCACTTAGAAGCCATTTGTAGAGGGATACAAAGTCCCTGACCCTGAAGTCTCCCCATCTTCCTTAAAACCACTCTTCTCAGCCAAAGGATTAGGCTCATGGGTACATTGGTATGTGCAGTACTGCATCACTCCAGAGCACTTGAATCCAGAAAAGTGTTTTTATTCATAACTCACGCAGAGAAAGAGAAATACATCAAAGATAACCAGCAGCTCATAAATAAACTAAAAAAGTAAAAGATCCTTTTACGTTTTCTAGTCGGCCCACATTGGTGTTACTTTTCTGAATTTGTTCTGAAACCTGGAAAGATGCTACAGTAGGGTTCTTTGTACCTTGATTGTGTATAATGGATAGATGTTCTCCCAGGAATAGCAAAATTCCACACATCTTCAAAGGTCAAAACGGAGCTTTTCAAAAGATGTTGTAGAGAAAGAGAAGTTAACTTCATGTGCACATTAGATTCTTGGGGATTGAAACAACTTCAGATGCTAATTTAGGCTCAGTGTTAGCAATAATTCTACAGTTAGGTATACTGAGAGGCCTTCCTTTTGAAGCTAAATTAATATGCAAAATATTCTGCCACATAAGATTTAAGAGTATAAACTCACAGAGTCGATCACTTCAGAGGTACATGTAGGCCTTTATGATAAAAGAAAGATTAATGTTATCGGCTAGGGAAGGTTGTTTGAAGTTGCCAAGTGTCTCGAACCGTGTGTTTTCCAAAATAAAGGAACAGGTGGGTTATTGGAAAATCCCCATTTATCAGGGCTGAAACTTGAGCAGACATACTTAAAAAACTGCATGTGTGATTATTTGAGTTGATCCATGAAGAGCAAGATGGTTTTATAGAGAGCTATCTTGTATCTGTAAAATGAATTTAAAAGGGCATTTTCCCACCACACCCTCTGATTACTTGTTTCAGGTGATCTCTTGACTAACTGTGCAATTCCTAGGCATTGTTACACCCTGTAAGCCCGTCAACTTCAGTGGAGTCAGAAGAGTGTAACACTGTTTAGCATTGTAATGTGCTTGCTAGGGATTTAAGCTTACAGGCTAGTCTGCATCCTTCTTCAGATAATGACATAAACATATAGTATACCTAATAATGAATGCTATTCTCTGAAATTTTAATGTTATCTTAATGTTGTCAGTTTTACACTGATTTGGATACAAATGTGTGGTTTTTAAGAACAGTTGCTGGCTCCCTAGCATTTGTACACAACTTCTGTGGTCACACACACACACACACACACACACACAAGACCTTAGGGGGCTGTTTTGTGACAGATTGATACATTAAAGATACCAACTTTTCAAGGCACACTTTTGTTCCTCATACACCTTGAACTGCAAAGGATTTTTCAAATTAAAAGTACTGAGCAAAAAGGTACCTGGGTACTAGAACTGGCATCATGAACAGAAGTTGTTTAGAGTCTTGTAAAATGGTCTGATAGAAGTCACAAAAGAGAATTTGGCAGGCCCATCGCCTCTTTTGCAAAGCCCTTGAATAATAGTTTGTAAACACACCCACACACACACGAGAATGGGATTATTACACAACATGGACACTTGAAGGCATGCTAAAAAGAAAACGTTGGGTCCCTTTGAAAAGCAGTGGCAGCAACATATGCCCAACTTGGTATTTATAGTTTGTGCCTCATATGAGAAATGTAATATATCAACATTTCCATGTGCCACAAAGTGTCGATTGGTGTGGGTGGAATTACTTAAAATGCATATTGGACGAATCAGATCCTCATCCATTTGCACACTAATGTGCTGTTCTAAGTCATGCATCATGACATCTTCAAAGAGGCCAGTCGTAATTATGATGGATTAGACTGCAGAGTTGGTCCTAGATGCAATAATTGTTTCACAGATGCTACTGGTGTGCCTTGAATTCCTAATAAATCACGGTTGGGGGGGGGGGAAACATAGAGCTGATAAGTGACTTAGCTCAAGTACAGTTACTGAAAGAGGTGGAAATCCTCATCCTCTGCTTGAGCAAAGTTTGGAAGAAGCACAATTATTCTAATGCGAAAGAGAGCGGGAGACCTCAAAATAATCATGCCGCAAAAGATTTATTATCCAGCACTCATGGGCAACAGGATTTGCCAGTTTAATAATGTACCAGCTACTCAAGCATATTGCTCTGTACCACCACCTACCTGGTGGAAACCACAGTGACCAAACCCCAAGTCCTTGTGAATGTCTTGGTGACAGCCCCCATGCCTGACAGGAGACTCTTGTGTTTCCCCCTGAGCCATGGCACTACACTATGTGGTTAGCAGTCAAGCAAGTAAGGTGCCCAGGATCTCTCCAGCAGAGCTGGATCCCAACAGCTTGAGGCAGGCTGAGGGGGAAGGAGGACATCAGCCGACAGTATCAGCTGTCAAGAAACCCAGCAACAGCCAGAGGCATCAAACTGGCTGGCTGGAGAGGAGGGAGCAGGGTGCATGCACAGCCAGAGACACGGGGGCACGAGGAGCTTCCCTGTATTCAAGTGTCAATCAGTGAAGCTGCCCATTCACATGTTTTTGTGTGGAATAGCCTGCCTGACGAGGTCAGGAAGGTCCTCACACTTCTGTCATTTCTCAGAATGTGCAAAACAGGAATGTTCAAGAGGGCATTCTTATAAAGGGATTAGAACTGTTGTATATTGGAACAGCGCAGCTCCTGTTTATAAGGGAACAGGCTTGTAGTCTGTCGCAATATTTATTGTATGCATCACCTTGTTTTTAGCGCATTGTCCTCTGCCTTTGTAATCCATTTTCTGCATTATGTCATCGAAGACACTTTTTGGTTTGTATTGTTTTCAATTTCTGCAATCCTCGTACTGTTGCACTGTTTATTAGATGTTGTATGACTGATCAAATTGTTGTTGTTTTTTAGTTGTAATCTACTTTGAGTGTCAGTGAGAAAAGTGGGGTATAAGTGAAGTAAAGAAAGAAAGAACACCACCATCTGTTATCATTATGGCAGCACTGAACTCAGTTTGATTGAGGTCAAAAATATACCAAAATGTTTCCTTTAATGGTCTCCCCCCCCCCCCCCCCGCCGCAAGCATGCCCAGCACTGATAGGTGTGCTTCCCAGTGAATGCATGTCAGGTTGCAGCATGGCCAGTTTGATGCATGCTGTACAATGCCTTCATCTATCATAACAGCTGAGTTTTGTAAAGTTACTGAGGGGTCCATTCCTCACATTGTAAACTACTATCCCCTCATGCTGAGGATCCACCTCTAGAATTGGAAGGGGGCTTTTGGTTGTGGGAGATTCAATCCTTAGAGTGTAGATGAATGGGGATATGATGGATGTTTGGATTGTATGGTAACTTGATTGCCCAATACAAAGGCTGCAGGCTTTCTGTGCTGTGTAGAGTGAGTAGTAGGTGGTGTTGGGTAGGTACTGGCTGTTGAAGTCCATAGCAGCGCCAACAGTGTTTGAAAATGTAGTAGTGATGTCCTGGAGAAAAAAATGTAAGTTGCTAAGTTAAAGTCCAGGATGTCTAAAGTAGAAATGTTGTCCATTGTGTTGAGCCAGCTAGGTAGGCAGAGATTAAGGGCCTGAACACAAGGATGAGAGGGTAGTGTTGGAAGAAAGAGATTAGGCACTGAGGGATATTTTGGAGCAAATCAACTATGTGCACAAGAGCCAGAATCCACTTGAACTAAAAGGGAACTAGATTGATGGTCCTTAATATCAGGTCGAAAAGCAGATTTTAAAACGACTCCTGGGAGAAAAGCTGGAGAGCATCTGGTTCATAAATATGGATATAGTCTCGTAGCCTGTCTGCTTTCCCTTGCGCTGTTTATAGAAACCCTAAAGGGGAAGAGAATCATCAAGCAATTAGAACAAAATTTTACCTGTACTGGGGATTATGACTTTTCAAAAGGTCAGTATAAACAGGATTAGACAGTTATTGGCTGGTCTTTGTTCATGGCACTTCAGCAGTATGTTGTGTCACTTAGATGCAGAGGTTCATGTCTTGTAATAGCAAAGAATATGCAAGACATCGAAGATATTTTCACTGTTGGAACTAAGGACTTCCCAGGGCCCTAACTCATTGGGAAACCAGGATTCAAATGTTTCAGATAGATAAAATATACATTGACATTGACTTGGGCCCATTACATCTCAGGGTGTATTGTCTTGTGTATGAACTCCCCCTGAAGTCTGATCTCTTGATCTGGCTCTAAATTCTTTGGGAGGTATGTTTTGCATTAACACACAGTGGAGCGTTTTCAGTTAACAGCATTTCTTTTTTCTTTTTTCTTACACTACAGAACCCTACAGCAGAATCTTCTCGGTCTCTAAGGTGCTACTGGACAAGCTGTTCTGCTGCAGACCGACATGGCTGCCGTCTGAAATTATTTTGAAGCCAGGACTCGGTAACACTTGAATATTCACACAAACTTTGAGATTATTTACTTCATTCATGCTCCTCCTTTCTCCCTTACAACAGAATGAAAATCGTTGTCTGCTGTCAGGCTTGTACTGATTTACTTTAGTTGTATTTTTAGAACATTTTTATGCAGCACCTCAAAGAACCTGCCCAAGGTGGCTTAAGTAAAGGTAAAGGTTTCCCTTGCTCGAAAGCCAGTCGAATCCGACTCTAGGGGGCGGTTCTCATCTCCGTTTCCAAGCCAAAGAGTCCGAAGACTTTTCCATGGTCATGTGGCCAGCATGACTAAATGCTGAGGTGCACAGAATGCTGTTACCTTCCCACCAAGCGGTACCTATTTATCTACTTGCAATTTCTTGCTTTCGAACTGCTAGGTTGGCAGGAGCTGGAGCCAGAGATGGGAGCTCACTCCATCATGCGGCACTTGGGTCTCAAACTGCCGATCTACCAACCTTCTAGTCTGCAGCTCAGCGTCTTAACCTCTGAGCCACTGTTTACAAACTCTTTTATTCTACTAGTCAAGTATGGGCCCATCTGCAGATGCTTATATCTGTGGACTGGGCCAGCGTTGACAGAATGGAGACTTTGCTCCAAACTTGGGGGACTCCACAGGTTTGCAGAAAAAAAATCTTAAACCTGCAATGCAAGGGAGAGGGGACTGCCACAGTAGGGGAGGGGAATAGAACCAGGAGCAGCAGCACTGGGGACAGGTGGCTGGGTGAGAAAAATCCTCCTTGTGTTCCTCCCACGCTTCGACTGCTGCTGTCCACAGTCTTGCTAGTTAGAAGCTGATGGGAAAGTTTGCAGAGGGTGGCTCAGGCAGTGGCTATGGAGGCAGGCAGATGAGAACATCCACCTGCCCACCTCCATAGTCTCTGCCTGAGCCACATGCCCTTAACTTTCCTTTCTGCTTTTAACTGGTGAGACTGCGGGGAGCAGCGCTCGGAAGTGTTGTGGGACAAAGAGGATTCTTCTCATCCCGCTCCTCCAACTCTGTTGCCTTGGTCTCCCTGGTTAGAAGCTGATGGGAAAGTTTCCCTTATCAAATGAAAACTATTTGCTTGTTCGGCCTTTATCATTGTCTTGCAATTGACTATTTTTAAAAACATGATTATCACATTAAACGTTTTTACATGCAACAATGATTGTGAGTAATGAAAGACATACAACTAACATAATATCAGCTGAGACTATCACAAGTCCTTCCATGTGAATTTAATATTCGTTTCATACATTATTACTTACAGATGAAAGGCAATCTATATGTTATATTTAGTAATCAGAGCCTTTTAAGAGGTTGATCGATTATCAGTCACTTCAGCACTGAGTGTGGTTTAGAAGGGTACAGAATTGGGGACATTTCTTTGCTCAACCCGGTTCTGTTTTGTGAAGCACTTAAAAAGCTTCTACCAACTTTTTCTTCAGCTTCCCTCTCTTTCTGGCTCTAGATTCAAGCAAGATTTTGAGAGGACAGGCAGTGGTGCACAACACACAACACTTCTGCTCTGGAAAAAAAAAACATGTTTACTTATCACTGAGAACAACATGAAGGAGAGGGGAAACAGGCTTTGACAAGTTGTTTCCAAACATAAATCCAATGAAAGGCATACAAACACGATGTGTCAATATGAGACATTTCATGGTATCCTTTATCAGAACACAAGGGACTGAGGTGTCTATAGGAAATGTTCTTGTCTTAAAAGACAACAAGGAAACAGAAAAGAGAACATCTGGTGTTAGCTGACAACTTTGTTTTTGTTGAATTCAAGACATGGAAATAAAAAAGCTTTGTAGGTCAGGTGATACGCTGTGATACTCACGAGCACAAAATGCTGCTCATGACAAAAAGAAGTTCCTAGATACACGTCTTCCCTGAAAATGATAACAATTGTTGAATCAAAAAGAAACAAATCATTAGGGTGTCGCCATAGCCAGATGTTTCAGCACAGACTTGATGCTGAACTGTAATATGTGCTTTCATAGTATGTGCACAGTCTCTTGTTCTGTAGACTTGTGTGTGAACGGACAGTTGTGTGTTATGTTAGTCACAAGTCTTTGCCAGGAAACTTTTTTCTACAGTTGCAAATGAATTTTACTTTAAATCTGACATTTCCCATGGAACATTAGCCATTCATGTATCTTGATACAGGAAAAAGAACTTTTTTGGATTTAACTTTAGAGAAAATAATTTGCTTAGTCTACAGCTAAATTATTGAGTCGGCAGAACAGTTAGACTAGTTTCACCTTTTAAAACACAATAGATATAAGGCATTTAAAGTGCCATTGGCATATTTCTTTGTTATTTTTATAGGGATCTATCCTATTCACACAAAAATGATTTAACATCCATTGGAGTTCAAAATAATATAGCTGAAATACAAATATCATGCAACAAAGATTTATATACGTTGTTTTAGTGAGAATTACCTGATTAGTGAAGTTGGTATCTATGTTGCATGGTGTACTATCAGCTATACAATATGTAATATGTAAATTACTCCTTCCATCCTAATATGCTTAGAGTGGTGAGCACAGTACTCTGGGCATGTGCAGAATTCCTTTCCCTGATCACACACACCTACTTTCCTGATATTAGGAGAGAAGTTCCTAGAATGGAAGAACTTCTCTCCTAATATCAGAGAAGTAGGTGTGTGTGGTCAGGGAAAGGAATTCTGCACATGCCCAAAGTACTGTGCTCACCACTCTTAGCATCCATTCCAGAGTATTCAGAGGTGCCTTGGAGCTCTTTTAGGGATGAAAATATTTAGTGCATTAATGAATAAGCGCAGGGATTATCCTCAGATGTATGTAGATTCTCCCAACAATCAGATTGTTTGGTCATGAGGGCTTAAGACTGCCAAGATATGATGCTTCATTGCCTCTTGCAGTGAAGTATTCCCTTTTCTGTAGGGAGAAGTTCAGTAGTTCAAGCATACTTGAACATTGTGCCTTCTTAAGTCTTTTAGCCCTAATCCAAAATTTTGAGGGAAGAGAGGACAGGGGTTTGACAATAGTCATTCATTGATAAAGTAAAAGTGTCCTGGATATACTCAGATGCACACATGCTTTCCCAAGGGTCAGTTGCAGCAAAGTGACTTGTCTTTAATGATTAAAAGAGACTAGGATGAGTGAGACGTGGCATTCATTTTTCTACAGTTCTTGGGTCTTTCGTCCTTGAGTTAGTATAAAGGCTGCCCTGTGGTCTTCTCAGTATGAAAATGCCTGCAGTCTGGTTCCATTTCAGTTCAAGTGGAGCCAGTCTTTTTTTTTTTTTTTTTAAACATGGCTAACTATGTTTTAAATGAAAGTTGGACATTTATTTATTTATTTGTTTGTTTGTTTATTTATTTATTACAAGCCAAAAGCCGTTAAAATAATCCGGGATACAGAAACAGCATGTTGAACAGGTCTAAAATGATGTAGATAAAACAGTCATCAAGTTGGATGCAGATCATAAAACAGCAAAAAGAGATAAATCCAGAAAGAAGGCAGCGCATGTTTCTAAGGGAATTCTGCCCCCCCCCCCCCCCATAGCTATGGACATGCCTGAAAGTTATCCCATGCTTAAGGGAGTTTCTGTGAAATTGTACTTCATTTTTTAAATCAATAATACTGCTTTAGTATTTCACACAGTGATAATGCTGTAAGCCCCTGGTCCCCATCATGGTGCGCACTGACACCTTACCTGGCACCCACCAATTGTTTTCAGAAAGTAGGGGCAAGGCTAGGTGGGGCTGTAGCCAGGCATGGGTTATCACCTAGCAGTGAGATTCACAGGTGACTAAGGGAGGAAGTGCTTAACTGAATTATGTGTCAGGATTTCTCTTGAACCTGAATCTGAACCTGAGTCTTCTATATCACCAATGGACCTTGTACATTTTAGAAATTATGTTTAATGTACATTTGTTCAAATTCACACATTTTATTTAATGCGCATACTAGCAGTAGTTGTCCCTAATTTTGAATGCCTGATTTTGTTTTTTCGTATATAACTGATCAACAGTGCAATCCTGTGCAGAGTTACTCCAGTGTAAACCCATTGACTTCAGTGGGTTTAGACTGGGATTACTCTGCACGGGATTGGACTGTAAGGGTGTTATTACTCCAGGATCCTCAAAAGGGCATCTTTGTTGAAATGTAATGGGTTGAATCCAGATTGATTTCACTCCTTCTCACCCAGTTTCTCTCCTTACTACAGTTCCTGATCCACATGGCTTTTGTCCATGCAGATCCCATTATCCCCAGCATAGCTTTTTCACCAGCAGAAAACCTGGATGAATCCAACCTCATAATATGTAATTATATTTCTATCTAAATGGTGAAGTGATCCATTAAACTTAGACTGCTCACAGTTTTTAAAAAAAACAGTTGGCAATCCTAAAATTTAATTGATTTGTTTTATGGGCTAGTTTTAAACATATTAAATGCAGTGTTCATTCTCAGTGGGTACAAGTTAAAGGCTAAGTCCATTCCAAGTTATATCCAGGTATCTTCTACAGACTTCCAATCATGTAAATACCAGTCATTGTCATGGAAGCATGGAAGTCCTCTAGTCAGTTCCTGGAATCTCTGGTTAAATTTTCTCAGGTAGCGGGTATGTGAAAGGTATTTCTTTGCTTGATAGAGTAGAGTAGACAGTAATGAGCCAGGTGGACCAGTTTTTCAGTACAAAGCAGATATTAATTGTAGACACATATGGGTTGAATCACAATCACAACAAATTTCTTATTTCAGCCCCCAGTCCACATGCCTTTTATCCACACAGGTCTTGAGGTCTCCAGCATATTATTTTTGGTGATCAAAGGGGACCCCCTCCTCCCTTTTTCACCAGTTGAAAAGCTGGTTGGATCCCTCCTGTACACCTTGATCTGGCTCATAAACTATAGAGCAGAACTGAATATATGATGAATTGTTTAGTATTTGCTTCTCTCTACTGTAATGTATAATGCAGCTTTTGGTCTTGTATGGGTGTGAATGCTATGACCTAACATTTATTTATTTATTAGTTCGATTTATATCCCGCCTTGCCCGCCCAGGCAGGTTCAAGGCGGCTTATAACAAGTTAAAAACAGATAAAACACAGATGCATAATGCAATTCAAAACTTACACTAAACTTTTTCATACAAACAATATTCCATGTGTGGAAACTGGGGAACTTAGGTGGAAACCTAAGCAGAGTTACAGCCATCTAAGACCATTGACTTCAGTGGACTGAAAAAACTCTGCTTCAGATATGCAGTTTACTGGGAACACTTTCCTGGAAGTAAGAGCCATTGAACAGACCTGAGTGGACCTGCTTGGGATGGCACTGATAAATGCTTCAGTACTGTGTACAGGCATGGTACACTGTTTTGGTGTGTATAAAGTAAACTTGGATTTCCCCCTCTCCCATTTTCTCTTTCAGATACAATAAAAGGGCAGCCTTGTGGATGGCCCCTGAATAGACCAGATGGAACAGGATAGAACCAGTCATGCTGAAGAGAGTACTTTGAGCCCATTTCTAATACCGCATCCTTCTCATGTTTGTCAGGCAGAACCTTTGTCAGTGAAGCTGCAGAATGGAAACCCATTAGCAGAGAAGACCCACGACGAAGTCAATGGCAACCACCCATGGCTGCACTTCAAGACCAGTTTTGCAACGAAGCATGCTACGAAAGGAAGTGCAAATAATCGAATAAGCCCCGACCTACTACAGGGAAAGAGAGATTGCACCAGGTATATGCAAAATGGTGGGATAAAACGCACTTTTAGTGAGCCTTCCCTGTATGCGCTTCACCATAACAAGAAACTAAAACAAGATGAAGAAGCAAAAGAAGAAAAACAAGCCTCATTAGACAACAGTGATCAGCCCGATATTTCCAATTCATGCAGTGAGAATGACTTTGTAGGTTTTGCAGAAGAAAAAAATGCAGCTTCAGTTCTTATACAGTCTTCAAGATACAACTCTGGTGCTTCAGAAACTCCTCATGTCCCCCAGGTTCAGAATGACCTGGAGAGCGAAGATATTAATTGTCACAACGGGGACACTGTCTTGCTATACAAGAACAAGGCAATGCCAATGCCTAATGGTGCTATAGTTTCTGCCTCTTCTATGGAAAACATGCGTGGTGAACTTCTGGAGAAAACACTGTCTCAATACAATCCAGACCATGTTTCTATTGCAATGCAGAACACGACGTCTCTCAGAAATGCCATAAACACTCGGGCTGCTAACGAGTTGGCCTGTGGGGTACCACATTCATCCCATACCTCAGGGCAGATCAGCTCCCTACAGACCTCAAACTCTGAGCTGCCTCAGGTGCTAACTGCTGTGGCTACTGAGGTCCACTGTACAGAAAACTCCAGTAAAACACCCATGTTGCCAGCATGCTACACGTTTCAGAACCCAGATGCACATCAGTCTCCTGGTGAGGAGACTGATGTTCCAGGAAATATGGAGCAAGCACCCAGTCAGAATTTCTCATTACCCAATCAAGGTTTCTCACTAAATCCCAGCAACGATCTGGAAGCTCCAAACCAGAGCTCAGAGAGGTTGGCTGAGCCAGCAGAAGAAAATGGTGCTTTGTTCCAGCAACACTCCATATTCAAGAAAGATACTTTCAGCCCACCTCCTGTGGCAGCTTCACCCCCAACTTCAGAAATAAGCAGTATTCTGTCCATTGGGGTTACAGAGGGGCATAATTCTTACGACGCCCTAAGTGAAGAAATTCATTTGAGGAAGGAGAATAATGTAGAACAGCAACAGCAAGGGAAGCTGGCAACTGAAATGCCTGGCCTTCTCCAGCAAGCACTTAGTTCTCAACAGGGTCTTCAAAAAGAGGTTCAGATTTCACAGCAGATGGACAACGAGACAGACCTGGCATGCACAGCAATGCCCTCAGGCATCATGCAACAGTATCCAGAAGAAATGAAGCCAAACTTGGAGCCTCAAGTTCAAGACTCAGGAATACTAGGAAGTAGGAAAGAGATGCAACGACATTACCAGCACATCTTGGGCCAGATTAATCAAGAGACCCTCGCTGACAATGAGAAGGGCCCAGTCAAAGATCATCAGATGCAACCACCACAGCCTCGTTCACAACCTCCTTGGGCAGGCATGGCTCCCTCTCAGTTTCATGCCACGGAGTTACCCCACAAATCAAACGAAGTGCTTTTGAGGACCATGCTTCAACTCCAGTCAAATTCAAGTGAACAGACACATCCAAAGCAGTATTCTGGGAGCCCTGGTGTCTCCAAGGGGCTTTCGGGGCAGCAGAACATCATGCAGTACGAACAGATGCCCGCACTCTACAAGAGGGAGGCAACACAGGTGGCGCCTCATCTTACAGCTGACCAGCAAATGCAGTTCCAGAAGCACTCACCGCAGCCTACCCAAATGGACCCTCTGATAAAACCCCACGAACAGCAACAAAATGCAGAGCACTTTCACTTTCAGAGCCCAGCCGAACACTGCACTGACCAGTCTTTGGAGGCACAGTTAAAGCCGCAGCACTTACGTTCTTCACCGATGGAGAATCAACAGTTCCTACAGTCACACATTTTGCAACAAATGCTCCAGACACAGCCAGCGCAATTGCCACAGAGCACACAACTCACCTTGAACCCCCAGCAGCAAACAGTGCACAGGAAGAGCAGAGAAGCCCCCCAGACCTTTCCCTGTTCCAGCAGCAATCAAGAGCAGCAACTGGGAGGGACGTCTCAGAGTCAGCTTAAATTAGAAGAGTGCTTCGAAACCGCTAACAATTATTTTAAATCAGCAGAGTTCCCAGGACAGAACCCCCAGACCAGACCAGACCGAGTATCAAGTATGAACAACAAAGATTCCCTTTATAATCATGCTTTTAAAGCAAATACTGTTATGAAGCATTCCTACTCAAACAACATGCACTTAGCCTCTGAGAAAAAAGAGCCTGCCATGAACTCTGAGCTCTTTGTGGAAAACTTAACACATGACTTGCAGCATATGCAATATTATCCGAATAGCCTGACACCCAAGCAAGATGTGCCACAGTGCTTTCAAGAGCAAAAGCCACAGTCGCCACAAACTTCAGCTGCACAGCTGCCCTTCCAGCAGACCCAGGGATATCATGGTTTGAATTCCAACATATGTAGCCAGCAACAGAGGTACTCACCATATAGTCAGCAAGCACCATCTCACATGCTAGATCCGAGAGGATGCCATCTTCCATCTCAGCCCCACAGGGATTTTCAAAAGCACGCTGCACTTAGATGGCACATCTTAAATAAACAGGAACAACAAGTCAATCAAAACAAATCTGAGATGTGTGCTGGTATGGGGAACAAATCTATCAAAGTGGAAGCTGGCTCCAAGTCTACTGTCTGCCAACGTCCGTTGCCTGCAGAAAACAAAATGTGGAAGAAAACAATTAAACAAGAGACTCAGCACTTTGGTTGTGAGAGCATGCAACAAAGAAGTATAATTGAGACCATGGAGCAGCAGCTGAAGCAGATTCAGGTCAAAACGCTCTTTGATCACAAGTCGCTTACGATTAAATCCCCTAAGCATGTGAAGGTTGAAACTGCAGGTCCCATCACTATTCTGTCACGAAATTCCACTGCTGCAGATTTCAACAGCCACACAGCTTCTTTTGATCAACAGGCAATTCAATCTAATGAAAAAACACCAACCAAAAGAACTGCTGGGACAGTTCTCAATCATTTTTTAGAGTCACCTTCCAAGTTATTCGATACCCCTGTGAAAAACTTACTGGATACACCTGTCAAAACCCAGTATGATTTCCCATCATGTAGCTGTGTTGGTGAGTAGCTTCTATGTTTAGGACAAATACATTCAGTTCAACTATTATGACTTACAACCAATGCTCCCTCTAAGCAAAAATTCGTCTTTGTGAGCTACTGCCATTAAAGCTGTGAGTGAACGATTTGGCTACTGCATAAATTAGTTTGCTCTGGAGCCATCCTTCCTGAGCTAAGACAAAAATGTGGGAGCCGGAGGCTAAAAATCTGTGAGCTAGCTCACACTGACTCAGCTTAGAGGGAACACTGGTGATGACTGACTCTCCCTCCCATCCTTCCTAACTTTCCAGATGTGTTTGAATATGTAAATTCCATTTCTTTGAGCCTGTACTTTCTAGGGAAGAAATCTCAACCTGGTAGGAATCTCAGTTTCTCAAATTCCCTCCCTACCTGTAGCCTCTTTCATATTTAGAGAAAATCTTGAGAGAAAACTGCTGTGCGACATTAATTTACACAAGAGATTTTTCTGACCTCACAATCAATCCATCCCTTTTGAATGGGAATGGATTGATGGGTCAGGAACTTCCGCTCATCAAACAGACAGTAACATATCTGTTGGCTTGTTTACTTTCTCGGCATATCATAAGGGAAGATGGAAAAGGGGAAGGAAATTTCAGTATCTTATGTGGGTGTGAAGTTCAGAAATGCAAAGCCAATGTAAGTTCAGAAATGCAAAGCCAAAATCACATAAAAATAAAATGAAGGAATCATATCCAAGTTTTGTAAGGGCGAATTAGGACACTACCCTGGTCACAGTCAGGGAATTACCAAGACCCAAACTCAACACCTCTTCAAAAACTCATCTGGTATGTGACAGAAGGTGATTTAAAGTGCCAAAAGTATATGTGGATAGGTAGTTCTGAACCCTCCCCCTGTTCCTGTATCTCTCTCTTCAGCCCTTTCCTAAGAACTTTTCTCCCAGCCAGGCTACTTGGAATCTCAAAACCAGGTTGGGGGTGGGAGTCTAGGGGGTGGACTGTAGGGGCAAGACCTGCAAATATGGGGCACTTTAATTGTACCAGCATCCCATATCTTCTAAAGACATGGGGGGAAGACTGACACAAGACCCCTGCAACATGGGCCTGGGCATTTATCATTACACATATCTAAACCTTGTGTGGAAATGCGTGTCAGCAGTCACAATGGTCACAAATGTCCCAAGTTTCTGCACTGCCTTTCTGAAGCAACTCACCATAAGAGACTTGGATTTTTCAACAAATTATTGAAATTTGTTTGTCTTAACTGGGATTAGCCTTAGTCATTTTATAGTACACGCCTACTATATGTACAGTCACCTCAGGCTAGTGTAGACAGGTGGCAAGGCTACAACAATAGGTAAACCCTATACCTAGTGGGCTGAAGTCTAATCCCTTTCAGTTATTTGTGGCTGAACCAGATTAAAGAATGGGTTCTTTTTCCTTTCAAAATGATGCCTGCACCAAAAAAAAAAAAGTACATGTGGAGGTTAAGAGGACACCTCATTCTAAGGATCATTAGCTGAACAAAGTGACAGCTTGCCTTTACTCATACTAAAGAGGCGTTAACAGAGTAATGAAAACATTGCCCTGACTTGGATAGCCCAGGCCAGCCTGATCTCACCAGAGCCTGGAAGCTAAGCAGTGTTGGCCCTGATTAGTTCTTGGATGGGAGACAACCTAGGAAGTCCAGGGTTGTTACACAGAGAAAGGTATTGGCGAACCACCTCTGAACATCTCTTGCCTTGAAAACCCTACAGAGTCATTATAAGTCAGCTGCAACTTGACAGCACTTTCCAGCACCACAACCAATGGTAACATTAACTAATGAATCATTCCCCACATTAAAAAATCCTCCCTCTTATCATTACAGTCTACATCTTGGGCCCCACATGACGCTTACAGTCTTGTTAAGTCCACAAAGTTCCCGCTGAGAATCCCCTCCTCCTCCGGAGCCATTTGTAAGGCCAGAGGAAAAAGCAGGGAGCAGTCAAGCACCCCTCCAACCCCTACCTCACTTGCATCATTTATTATATTTTCTTTACACCTGCATTTTAAATCGATGTAATCCACTTTGGAGGCCAGTTTTGGATTAAGAAACAAAGGTCTCAAACTTAATAAGCAAATAAATAATGCACTTGCGCTTGGATTGAGCGGTAAAATTTCCATCTCAAAATGAAAGTAGATGTGCTGGCACACACAAACACACAACCACCCCCACACACACAAAATATCAGTTTGGATGACCTGGATGGCCCAGGCTAGCCTGATCTCATCAGCTGTTGGAAGCTAAGTAGGGTTGGCCCTGGTTAGTATTTGGATGGGAGGCCACCAAGGAATTCCACTGTTGCTATGTAGAGGCAGGCAAACTACCTCTGAATGTCTCTTGCCTTGAAAACCCTCCAGGGTTGCCATAAATCAGCGGCAACTTGACAGAATTTTACACACACATACGAATGACCTACCATATGTCAAGCAAAGGGTCTTCTAGGATGACTTTGTTCTCTATGCGATGTGTATTTTGGAACATTGGGGGCCTCCTTGAGAAATTTGACTCCCAAATAGTCCAGATTAGAGGTTTAAACAGAACACAAGCATTGCTGTGTAACTTTTAAAGAAATCCTTGAAGTCTGAATACTAAATGTTTTGTTTCAATCTTGTATTTTTAAACAGAGCAGATCATTGAAAAAGATGAAGGTCCTTTCTATACCCATCTAGGAGCCGGTCCTAATGTGGCTGCTATTAGAGAAATGATGGAAGAACGGTAATGAACATTAAGGCATACAGCAAAATGAAAGTTTATCCATCTGTGCATGTTAAAATTTCCACCCCCCAGTCTTCGCCCATAAAGAACACCAAATTAAAAAAGCCAAGTAATTACTGGTAGGCTGATTATTCCAGCCCTGCCAACACTGGGCACTGCGCTATTCACCAGAGAGTCACAATATTTGACAGGTTGGCTGTCATAAGCTGCCCACTTTGAGATAGATGCCAGCAAATCGAAACAGGAACAAGCATTCACCAGCCTGCCAAGCAAGAGGGTTGGCAGTGACTGTACAAGCAAGCAATGACCTAGTATTCCCCAGTGGGGTCCTGCATGCCAAAGTACATACCGGAGACAGGAAAAGGCAGCAAAAATAGGATTCACCTTGTTTATATTACAAATCTAGTGAAGTCTGTTTTATTTCTCATGGAAATACGTGACCAGCTTTGGCTCTGAAATTTAGCGAGTAGCTTTTTTTTTAAAGAGTACTAGCCAGATGTGCAAAGGTGGGATTGTGTTTAATTTTGACTTGTATACATTCTCCACAGTGGCAGGCAGACAAATGTTGCATGCAGAAATGATTTCATTATATAGGACGTGTACAGTCCTATTACAATTAGGTGCATTCTGGAACTCTTGGGTCTCATTTCTCTTGCCACACACAATTTCCATGCTGTGCAACCAGCGCCTTTGATGCCATGTGCAAATCGGTGACCAGAAAAAAAGCCCACTGGAAAAAAGCCCACAGGGAAAACCCCACTGACATAAATGCTCACAGGAGAAAAGCCCACAGGGAAAAATGCCCACATGGAAATAAGCCCACATAAAAAAAGTCCATATGGAAAAAAGCCCATAGACATAAAAGTCCACATGGAAAGAAGCCCACATGGAAAAAATACCATGTAAAGTGCCATAGATATTTATAATTGTGGATAACCATTCATCTCAGCTAAGAGGGAACACTGGTGTGTGGTCTCTATATGATGGACTGAAGAGGGACCTTGCTTGCCACAAACTAACTCTGGCTAATGAACAGGCAGGTTGCCTAATAACATAGCAAAATTATTAATTATACTTGATAAAATCACAACACAAATTGTTGTATGTGAATACAGGTAATACCTGCTCATTCTCATAAATGGAGATGAATAGTTATCCACAATTATAAATATCTATGGCACTTTACATGGTATTTTTCCATGTGGGCTTATTTCCATGTGGGCATTTTTCCAGATGGGCTTTTTTCCTGTGAGCATTTATGTCAGTGGGTTTTTCCTGTAAGCTTTTTTCCTGTGGTTTTTTTTCCAGTGGGCTTTTTTCCTAGAACCGCACAAATCACATATGCAGTATTCTGTTGCGAGCCAGTTTGGTGTTGAGGTTAAGAGTGGCAGACTCAAATCTGGAGAACCAGGTTTGATTCCCCACTCTTCCACACAAAGCCAGCTGGGTGACCTTGGGTCAGTCACAGTTTTCTCAGAGCTGTTCTCTCTAGAGCAGTTCTCTCAGAGCTCTCTCAGCCCCACCTACCTTATACGGTGTCTATTGTGTGGAGGGGAAGGGAAGGAGATTGTAAGCTGCCCTGAGACTCTGAGTGAAGGGTGGGGTATAAATCCAACTGTTCTTCTTCTTGTACTCCATGTTTTCCCACTGATAATTCAGGAGTTATATGAGTGAAAAAATATGTATTTATTTATTTATTAAATTTATACCCCACTCTACCCCAAAAAATGGGCTCAGGGCAGCTCCCAACATAAAATCAGCAGACAATAAAAACAAACAATAATTAGCAATAGCAGATCAACCAAACCTATGCATTATAACATAATTACCCTAGAAAACTCCAGTGTCCAAAAACATCACAGCACGAGGGGGGGGGGTCAGAAACAGTGCTGCAGATGACAGGAGGGCCAGAATAGATTGAACGCCTGCTGCCTCAACCGAAGGCCTGGCAGAACAGCTCCGTTTTATAGGCCCTGTGGAACTGTGCTAGGTTCCGCAAGGCCCTGATCTCAAGTGGGAGCCTGTTCCACCAGGTTGGGGTGAGGGCCAAAAAAGCCCTGGCCCTGGTTGAGGCTAAGCAGACATCCCTTGGGCCAGGAACCAACAGGAGATGTGGGTCAGAAGAGTGCAAAGCTCTCTGGGGCTCATTCAGTTCAAGATTCCTTTAGAAACAGCTGGAGATATTGTAATTGGAAACCTGGAAGAGCACTGGGAAAAACTCCTGAGGAAAACTGGAAAATTTCGGGGGAAGGGGGGATCCTCTTTTTCCGAAGACTTTTAGACATTTTTCTGATGGAGAAATTGGGGAAGTTGGGGAAGCACCAAACAACCAAGCAAACAATAAAACCTCCTGTGTTTTGGGGTTTTTTTTGCTTATTTGAAATGAATGGACAGCATTTCAAAATAAAGTTTTACTCATTCAAAGTGTATAGCAAGAAAGTCTTTTTTACGTTTGCCAATGGAAATTTTGGTAGTGGAAAAAAAATCCTATGAAACATCCCCCCCCCCTTTCCCCCCTTTTGGAATGACTGAAATGCTTTAAAAACAAGGTTTTCCTTAATCATGAAAAAGTCTGAGAACTTTAAAAGAAATTCTGATGAAAAATGGGAAATTTTAGAGTACTAGAAAAAACTCCTATGATTCCCCCCCCCCTTTGGAATGAGAAAGATATTTTAAAACAAGGTTTTACTCCCTCAGAATGCATTGCATTCGGGGGGAGGGGGTGTTACCCAGTGGAAAAATGAAAAAAGGTCCCCTCACATTTAAGCAAAATAATAAGTTACCCCCCAGGGTCATACTAAACTTAGTTCAGCTGTAACAGGAAACCATGGATTTTCACTGTGTAACCAACATTTGGAGATTCTTAGTTTTGAAGTCACATTTTTCCTGTTGCATGCAAAAAGATAAATAGATATATATATAAATATATAAAAAGTAAGTTTTGCTATCTGGCATTCATGGGGAATTGGGGTTGCCAGTTAACCAAATATGCTGGATACTCAAATGCATTATTCTGTCTCGCCCCTCCCCAGAGGAATCTGCTTTCATAAAATCCCACCCCACTGGAAACACCATGGTAACAGCCCTCATGCCATGAAGCCCTCTTATGCAACAGGCAAAGAAGCAGGCCAGCTGCGTCAGGAGCCATCAGGCACAGCTTGGCTCCTGATAGCTCAAAGCAGGCTGAATGGGAAAGAGAATCCCAAGGACAGCCTCATCTGGCAGCAGCTGCTGTCAGAAGCCCAGCAATGGCCAGAGACATCAAGCTGGCTGGCTGGCGATCAGGACTGGGATGTGTCTGCCCAAAGACAGAGCTGTGGCAGGCGAGGAGGAGGAAAAGCTTGCCCTCTGGGCAATGTCAATTAACAGTGTTTTGGATAATCAAGAGCCGGAGAACAAAGCTTTTACTATAGTTACTCCTGGATTTACAGCATATTGTTTGGGCTTGTGCCACAGTTCAGAGTACAAACCATTTTTTGGAAGCCTGCTATGCAAAGTAAGCACAAACCGTAGTTGGCTCGTCAGATGTAATGGCAAACCAGAAATAACTAATTCTCTCACTGTTCATGGGGATAAGAGGCGGTATACAAGCCCAGGACATCCAGAGACTGTTAATGCAGTGTGATTTGCTGTTATAGCTGAATCATACCTAATTAGTGCATGATTAATGTCCATTCCCAGTTTGTCCCCAGCGTGTTGTGCTGCTTCTGTACATGTACATTAGCTGTCTCACAGCTAATAAGCATAGTGAACCCCCACAACGATTTTACACCAACAGTAATAAAATCTACTGAGGTATCAAAATAACAGTTTCATGTACCTTTTGCTCCCCCATCATCTTCTGATGGTGATGGCTGTCATACTATCATTCCATTTCAGGGAGAATTGTATTTTGTTTCTTAACAGGCAGCGAGAAAAAGCTGAAATCAGCAACCCATCCCTGTGTCGTTCCATTATCAAATAGTGCAACAAGGGAGTGGGGAATTTAAAGCAGCATGTGACAGAGGAGGTTTAAAAACCTAATAATCTCAAGACAAGTTCTGTGTTGCGCCTCTGAATTATCCCCCTGATTTTGCATTTGTCTGCTCTTCTGTTTGAGCAAAGGTTTGTCAAATGTGAATTCCTGGTTGATTTTGCATCTGATTTTTGTTGTTGTAAACTGCCTTTAGAATCTTGAAACTGAATGGCTGGATATGAGCTTTTACGGAAGCATATGTTAAGCCTGTTTCTGGATATTGGAGGCACTGTGTAGCCTCCCCTGCATCCCCGCCGCCTGTTCCCCTGTGCCCTGCTGTACACGGTTTCCTAGTCAGGAAATGGAGATCTACACTTTCGAGCTTTAGTTGGCCAAAAGAATATTAAACGTTTTTGTTTTGTTTGTTTTAAAAAACAACAACACTCAAATGTATAGCACATATAAAAGATATTTCAAAATACAAAAAGCCCATTTTCTATACAATGCTAAGGAGCCATTTCTGCTGTAGGCTGATTTGCCTGCAGTTCCTAATCTTTTCAGAGGACCAAATTGCACATTCTTTTTTTTCTTATATGGAGGTCGTTTCCGTGTATACTGTCTCTTGCAAACTATAATGGCAAGTGCAAAAAACTACAGTGGGGGACGTGATTAGAGTTGGGAATTCATAAACAAACAGCACAAAGTGTTCCTGTCACACTCTTATGCTCGTGTTCATTTCTGCATTTAAATTTCTGTGTTAAGGTTTGGACAGAAAGGGAATGCCATACGGATTGAGAAGATTGTGTATACAGGGAAGGAAGGCAAAAGTGCTCAAGGATGTCCTATCGCTAAATGGGTAAGGATGCTGCTAAGAGGTATATTTAAATTACATTTTGGGTAACACAGGATCTGTGTTACAATCAGGGCACAAGTGAGATTTTAAAGAGAGTCAAGATTTTATACTTTGCAAAAAAAAAAATCACATTTCAAATCTTGTTGTTTCTCCCACCCCCCACCCCCTTGCTGGGATGCAGGTGATTCGCAGAAGTAGCACTGAAGAAAAACTGCTTTGTTTGGTGCGAGAACGTGCAGGCCATACCTGTGAAACAGCAGTAATAGTTGTCCTCATCTTAGTGTGGGAAGGAATTCCTCAGAGCCTAGCAGACAAGCTGTATTCGGAACTCTCGGAGACTCTAAGGAAGTATGGCACGCTCACAAACCGCCGTTGTGCTCTAAATGAAGAGTAAGTAAAGTAGATACTTTTAGTCTTCGCTGCTAGAAGAGCTAGATGTAAAGGAAAAATAATTTCCATTCAATTTTACATTCTCCTCCCATGGTTGTTATGCTAGTACAATAGTCTCATTAAAGTCACTATTTATATGTGGTGATTCACAAGGAGGAATTCATCCTGTAAAAAGAGAAAACCAATTTCCTCTCCCCTTCATTACCAAAACTCCCCTAACGCTTTCTGCCTAACCGATTTCCTGCAGCAGCCTCCATACACTTTCCACAGTGCAAAGGCAGCAAATATGTGGTTGGGAGGTCAGTTTGCAAGTCGGCCATGATTCTCTTAATGTTCTTGCCTCATCAATTTGCTATGAACTCTTCATGATCTATTGTGTGCAATGATGGCCGTAACCATACATAATTTGAAGAAGCTGTACAGTCTTTAAATCTCTTTGGAATACGATTTCTAGCATTGCCTTGGCAAATGCTGGGAGATTTTGAGGGAGGTACCTTGGAAGGATGTGATGTCACTTCCAGGTGGCACTCTAGGGATTTTCTTTAATGTCTGTGGTAAAGATCATAGAGGGATGTGGAAATTCCTAGGGAGTAACTATGGAGCCCATTTTCTGGCCATGTTTTCTCCATCTCCTCAACTTTTTGAGGGTGATGGAGGGAGGCTGAGGACAGGAGTTTACTTGCTGTGAGCAGGCAAATGGCAAAGCTGCATGAAATTATTTTGGTACCATTTTGAGATCATAGAAGTGCCTTTCATGTAGAAACTTTATTGCATGTGTGCTCAGAGCTGTTTCATATGTCCTATACTTTTTTAGTCCCCTGGCAAGTCAGTGAATTTTGATTATAATAGACAGCTGATGTGACCACAAGTCTCTCTGGCTTCCTGAGATATATCACACTTGTTACTTTAAA
Source organism: Lepidodactylus listeri (assembly GCA_029233225.1). Taxonomy (NCBI): domain Eukaryota; kingdom Metazoa; phylum Chordata; class Lepidosauria; order Squamata; family Gekkonidae; genus Lepidodactylus; species Lepidodactylus listeri. The sequence continues at coordinate 30,604,411 of JARCFY010000009.1, forward strand.
ATTTGTGTCTGGTTTACATACTATTTCTTTCCCTTTTTTGGAAATGATGAGATGTAATAATACAGTACTAGATTTATTTGAATGCTAAAAGTTTATTGGAATTCCATGAATAAATGCAGATCTAAGCATGCTGACTAGGAATAAGTCCTCTGGAATTCAGTGGAGTATCCTTATGAATTTTGTCATCTTTTGGGCATGGAACAGTGCTCAGTGGGGTTTGTGGGGTAGGTTGGACCAGATGACCCTGGAGGTCCCTTCCAACTCTATGATTCTGTGATTCTGTGAATAAACAGTATTAGTCCATTTGATGTGAGTACCTTACGTTTCACAGGTGGTCAGTAGCTTGAACAGTGTGTGACATGGAACAGTGTGAAATACGGACAATCTAAAATATTTCTAAATCAACATTGAACCCCAGTGGTGGACTTACCATCATAATTGGGAACACTGAAAGAACATCAGTTACATCTGGCTCACTGCCTTTTTTTATTGCAGTACCCTAGCCACTAATTTTTACATCAGAAATTCAATATGTAGGGTTGGATCCAGCCAGCTCTTCCAGTGGTGAAAAGGGGAGAAAGGGGTCCTGATTGACCACTTAAAAGACATTGCTAGGGAACATGGAACATGGGTGGACTACAGTCATGTTAGACAGGGGCTACAATAAGGAGAGGAGTTGACCAAGAGCAAGCTGAAAAGCTAGCTGGATCCAGCTCATGCTACATCATGTCTTCTCTTTCCATCTAACAAAAATTGATTTCTTGGAATGTTGAACTGAGATGGGGGTAGCCTAGGTTCAGATCCCGACACCTGAAGCTCACTAACCTTGGGCCAGTCTCTCTTGGCCTAAGCTACCTCGTTAGCCTGTTATAAGGATAAAATGAGGAGGAGAAAGCCATGTGTGCTGGTGAGCTCCTTGGAGGATGAATAGAAGGATGAATGTTCTGTGTGTAAAAGATACGGTCATGAAATATTTGGGTTAAGCACCTCTTTACTCAAAGTTCTTGGTTTTTCACTTGATGACATTAGTACTCTGTATCAGACATGTGATGGGCGTTTAGTGCTTTCTAGATACATGCAAGTCAGTTTTCTGCTCACTGCTGCAGCACATGGGGAGAAGCCACTTCTTCCCACACACTGCAGGTGCAAGCAGAAAGGAGTTGGAGTGCATCTGAGAGGTACAAACTTCCCATCGCACTTCTGATGGAAAGTCCTCATGTCATCCACCAACAAACATAAGAATGCAGCAAGGCTCTCAGTCTTAATCCTGGGGGCGGGGTGTTTCCCTCCCTGGTTATTATTGATGGACATAAGTGTTGATCAGTACGTTGGCCACAAAAGAAAATCTCTTCTTCCGTAGACGAACTTGTGCATGCCAAGGGCTGGACCCCGAGACTTGTGGTGCATCTTTTTCCTTCGGTTGTTCATGGAGTATGTACTACAATGGATGCAAATTTGCCAGAAGCAAGATCCCAAGGAAGTTTAAGCTATTAGGGGATGATCCAAAAGAGGTAAGAGCTAATTAACTGCATCATTTTTCAGAATGAAAAAATTCCATCCCAGTTTTAGTGACAGGATTATTTTTTTAAAATGACACACATGGCTAGGCAGAAAGCTTAATATGTGCCAAGGCAGAAAGCTTAATATGTGCCAAGGCAGAAAGCTTAATATGTGCCAAGGCTGAGATTTTGAGGGAGGTACCTTGGAAGGATGTGATGTCACTTCCAGGTGACACTCTAGGAATTTCATCTAATCAGCTCACCATGGCTGATCACATGATCTGTTACAAAGCCAGGACTCAGCCATAGACCTTAGAAAGCGAGAAGTGGTTCTATAACCTTTTCCACGCTACAAGTTGCAAAGCACCACCTAGCAAAAGTTAGTATAAATAATCTCCTTCTAAATTGGTGGGGTCTCAGTTTGTGGGTAGATTTTATTCCATTGCTTTCAGTAAGAGTCACATATACTAGACGGTGACTATGAGACTGACCCAAGCATGTCTTCAGGGAGGTTATTTCATGGAACAAACTGCCGCATGCTCCCTCCTTCTTGAGAGCATATCAGATTTTGCACTTTCAGAACAATGAAAGAGAAGATGAGTTGCATGTGTGAACTGGATCCCCTAGATTGTGTTACATCCATTGTATGACTTTTGAAATAACACAGAGTTGGTGTGAAGTACATATGGGAAGTACATATTTGGGTTTTATGATAGCATGTAAAATTGTGTGTTTAACTGTTGATATATGAAATTACCCCTTATAAAAATAGGAAGAAAAGCTAGAGACCAGTCTGCAAACTCTTTCAACTCTGATGGCCCCCACCTACAAGAAGCTGGCACCTGATGCCTATAACAACCAGGTAAGTCTCAGACAGGTTTGCTAATAACACCAAAGTAACTTCCAGTGCTTCTTTTTATGCTGAAAATGGTGAGTCTTGGAAACTACTATTTTTGGGAATTAGAACCAGCAAAGCATGAATTACTGTTTAGAGTACATCTGTATAACCAAAAGACAGCCAGTTTGGTGTAGTAGTTAAGTGCACAGATTCTGATCTGGGAGAACCGGGTATGATTCCCCACTCCTCCACTTGCACCTGCTGGATGATCTGGGGCAAGCCATAGTTCTGGCACAGCTGTTCTTGAAAGAGTAGTTCTTGAAAGAGCTTTCTCAGCCCCACCTACCACACAGTGTGTTTGTTGTGGGGAGGGGAAGGGAAAGGAGTTTGTAAGCCACTCCAAGCGAAGGGTGGAGTATAAATCCAATCTCCTCCTCCTCCTCCTTTTACAATAATTAATATGGAATAACTCCCACTTCCTAGATTGCTATGCATTTCATAATAGCCAACCATATAAATGATCTTTTCACAGAGTAGGGAAGTTGAAAATTTTTTACTTTTCACTATCCAGTATGTGAACCAAAGGATAGATAGTGTGTTAAGGAGTCATTTAAGGCCTCTACTGACATTGTCCACATGGCTCCTTCCCACACCCTAATGGTGGAAGCCCCAAGTCTTGTGGGAAGAGCCAGTATGGTATGGAAAGTGTAGAAAGGATTTGGGTGATTTGATCCCCACTCTGCCTTAAGGCCAGCTGGGTAACCCTGGGCTAGTCACTCTCTTTCAGCCTAACCTACCCCAAGGGATAGCTGCGAGGATAAAAAGGGGGAAGGGAGAATCATACAATCACATACCTTGCCCTGAGCAATTGGGAAGAAGGATGGGACAAAAATGTCCCAACTAGATATATCAGCTTCCACAGTGTGGCTCCTTCCCATGCCAGCATTACTCAGTTTCTGGGAGTGTGTGTGCCATTTCTTACATGTATGCCAAAAAGAAAGTCCTGCATTAAGAACATGTAGGACAGAAAGTTAACTCTGCCGCTCTAAATTAAGTACACTGCAGTTAGTCTTAGAGCAGTTATTTATTCCTATGGTTGTAATACCCCTTAATTTGATTACTGAAAGAGCATCACTAAGGTACTTATTCTTCATTACACTAACAATTGCAATGCTCAAATTAATTAAATCACTAGGACTCTTATGCTGGGGTATTTTCACCCTAAACAACATAATGACCCTCTCAGTAAAGCTTCTAGCATCCCCTGGGATGGCTAACAGATTGATTATTACACACATATTAGTAGCTTTCCTGTAATCTCCATCAAAATCCTGTAGTTCTGCACGCATGCAGAGAGGAATAGGATTGGAATGGGACGTAGGAAGAGCTGCTCAGTTTTTTAAAAATCCTAACAAGCACATGTGAGCTGGATGTAGGTCGCTTTGTATGTATGACTTTTATATATGCACACCCGTCTGCATTAACATAAATGCTGCTTTTCTGTTTATCATCAAGAAACATTTGTAGCCTGTCATAACATTCAAACATTTAACAGGAAAAATGTAATTAATTTTTTTAATAGCTGTTAATTAAATAAATTGAGGTTGGAGGAACCTCAGAATGGCTAATGGCTCATGACAGACAAAAATGGAACTTAGTAAACCTCTGATTATCATTGCTGGGAACAAAGACGGGATAGCTTCCTTGGTCAAGGCAATTTATGAACTTCTCAGAATATGCAGCTTGCCTATGGTGGAGGTAGAATGCTAGACGAGATAGATCTTGGTCTGATCCAGCATCTATATATCTAATAGCCAAGTGGCCCCCTCCATGCGGATATCTAGATCCGCATGGGGGACACTTGGGGGCAGGGAGATTTTCCTGCACATTTGGGGGACTTCCCATGTGTGCAGAAAAATTCTAAAAGTTAAAAAAAAACTTTGGGGAGGATATTTAAATCCCCCGAAAAGTTAAAGAGCATTCCCTGTGCATGCGCTGGGAACGCTCTTGGAACTGTGTGGTGGCCTGGCAGCTAGGAGTTATCCAAGCCTCACTGCCAGAGCCAGGAGGGGAGAGAAGCAGTGGGCCAGAGCAGCTCTTGGGTGCTCAGGCCTCGCTGCGGTTGCTGGAGGTGGGGGGGAGAAGCGGCAGGCCTGAGCAACTCTTAGGCACTCGGGCCTTGCTGTGGGAGCCAGGAGGTGGGGGGAGAGAAGCGGCAAGCCCAAGCAGCTCTTGAGCACTCAGGCCTCGCCGGGGGGGTGGGGAGAGAAGACTCACCTGTGGCTGCTTCCTCCACTGGGTGGAACTCCTTCTCCCCCCCCCCGTGAGTATCATGGGTCCCCCCCTTCTTGTAGTAGCTGTAATAAGAAAGGGCAAGTTGATGAAATAAAAACATACACCATGAACATTTGGAAGTATATTAACAATGGAAGCAATCAGGTGGTCCTTCTTTGCATACGTAGCCTTTCACAGGACCTCTAACATAAGAACATAAGAGAAGCCAATGTTGGATCAGGCCTATGATCCATCCAGTCCAACACTCTGTGTCACATAGTGGCCAAACATACCAGGTGCCATCAGGAGGTCCATTAGTGGGGCCAGGACATTATCAGCTCTCCTATTGTTGCCCTCCCCCACCCAAGCACCAAGAATACAGAGCATCACTTGCCCCAGAGTTCCTATCTATACCTTGCGGCTAATAGCCACTGACGGACCTCTGCTCCAGATGTTTATCTGATTCCCTCTTGAAGTCGTCCATGCTTGTGCCCCCTCCTGTGGCAGTGAATTCCAGATGTTAATCACTCTTTGGGTGAAGAAGCACTTCCTTTTATCTGTTCTAACCTGACTGCTCAGCAGTTTCATGGAGTGCCCACAAGTTTTTGTATTGTGAGAAAGGGAGAAAAGTACCTCTTTCTCTACCTGCTCTATCCCATGCATAATCTTATATTTATTTATTAAACTGCATCTCCTGGTGGACTCCATGTGCCGGTCCTCCAACAGCCTTCTCCTTATGAAGTCCTCTCATGGGATTGTCTATATGGTGTTCTCTGTTGGTACTTGGAATAGCCTACCTGAGTTGGGTGCATTTAGGAAAGCATGCAATACAGTTTTACTTCTGAAGGTATTTGGTGGAGGGTAAACAGTTTGGGCAGATTTGGCTACCTTTTTAATTTGGTGTGTGTGTGTGTCTTTTGTTAGCAGACCCTTGTGTTTTTGGTCCTTGTAATTTTTGGTCCTTGTAATTTGTTGCCTTGTTAGCTGCTTTGAGTCTAAGGAAATAAGGTGGGTTATAAATATTTTAAATAAATAAATATACAGCTCTGGATGACTGTGACTTTGTCTCCACTCTCAAATCTGGTGGCATGTGTCTGTCAAGCTCATCAAGACAACAGGAAAAAAAACATGATCCTTCTACAATGACATGGAATTGAAAAACTGGAGACCTTTTCATTAATCTGTATTTTTTTTGGGTTCCAGATTGAGTATGAACACAGAGCTCCTGAGTGCCGTTTGGGTTTGAAAGAAGGCCGACCATTCTCAGGGGTCACCGCTTGCCTAGATTTTTGTGCTCATGCTCACCGGGACTTGCATAATATGCAGAATGGTAGTACACTGGTAAGCCATGCTCCCATACTCAAGTAGAACCAATCTCTTGTATTACATTTGCTAGTTCTCATATATAATCTATATTTCTACTAAACTGGTATATTATGGCAGGGGGAGGGTTAGAATGCTTATTTGAAAGAGGATGCTTTCTCTAGTTAAAAGAAGATGGCAATGCTCAAGGTTTGTTCTTAAAGTCCCTGTTGCTGGCCTTGTTCCTTCCTGCTTTTGCCATACTGTGAAATAACAAGACTCAAAAGTTACATCAGTTACATAGCTATCACATACAAAGCCCTTCACAGTCTCGGTTCCTCTTATCGACGGGACCGCCTGCCCCCCCCCTATTCTCTGCCTCAACAGCTTTGTGCATTTCAGCAGGCCTTTCTCCAGGTGCCAACTTGCAAATGGGCAAAATTAACAATTGCCTGTGCACACATTTTCTCTACTGTGGCCCTCACTTTATGAAGTGGCCTGCCCAAGGAGGTCAGGAAAGCTGTCACTCTCCTGGCTTCCCACAAATTGTGCAAAAGTGAAGTATTCAAGAGGGCTTTTTGCACAGGAAACAGGGCTGCCCTGTAACAATATAGTTTAGAAAAAAACTTGGGGCAAGGACTGTAGTCTATATTGTTGTGTATTGCTTACTGTAAGTAGGACCCTACCATGTAATTTTTGCACTACTTAATGTGTCATGTTAATACGTACGCTATGCTTCCATTCTGTCTTCAGATTTCTGGCTGGTTCCAGACCGAATGCATTGTTTCTCGAATTTTCCATTTTGTTTATTGTATTCACTCACTCTTCCTAATCCGCATTGAGTTCCTTAGAAAAAGACGGATTATAAATAATGCAAATAAATAAAATGCAAACTTTGATGCCTTTATTTAAATCCTGAGAATCTCAGTGTGTGTTTTTAAAAAAGGTTTCTAGCCCTCAGGCTTATAAAGAGGAGGCAGTCACTTCCTTTTAAAAGTGAGAAAACCAAGAGCTCAGAAAGTAGGGTGCTTTTAGTAGAAGAGGAAATGGTTTTATTACAGGAAAGCTAACATTGGAATAACATTTTCTTAGTTTTTAATGTGCTACAAGACTTCTGTTTATTGAGCAGACGTGTACTGCTCTTCCTGTATTCTGTGGACATTCTAATCCCATGTCCTCCTTTCTCACCATGTCATGCCAAGTTGTGTATAAACATTTTAAATGTAGCTTTAAAAAATCCTTATTCCCTCCAGTATTAAGTACACTGAATAAGAAAATGTGTGTTCTTTCAGGCAGATGGGCAAACAGCCGTCCCCTTCCCATGATAGACTTACACAAGCTATCAGAAGGTGAAATGTCCACTCATTTGTTAAGGCAGCCATTGCCAGAGCCATTGGACAATGATGCCAGTGGAGTATCTTGTGAGTACTTGTAGAGAATGCTGAGCAAAGTGAGAGGAGAACATCTGCCTTGCATGCAGAAAGCTCAGTCCTTGTTAGGGTTGCCAGGTCCCCTCAACTTGCTAGCAGGGGCGATTTGGGGGGCACTCCAGAGGTGGGTGGGGACATTGCACAATGTCCCTGACATGATGACCTCCCTGTTTGGGGTGGGACTTCCCACGCTGGCCGGTAGCAGGCAGAAGCCCCAAAAATTTGGGGAACCCCCCCCCCCCCCCGGACCAGAAGTCTGACAACCCTAGTTCCTGTGAACTCCAGTTAAAAGGGTCATATAGTAAGTGATGTAAAAAACCTGCACTTGGAACCATGGACAGCCACGGTTAGTGTAGACTGTATTGACCTTAATAGACCAGTGCTCTGACTGTTCTAAGGTAATGTCATGCACTGTGTGAAAACATCTGTATTCAGAAGCATTCCTAAATCACCATTTGCAGTACTGGTGGAGAAGGAAGCCTACAGCCAGTTATCCTCTTGACGGCTGAAGAATTTCAAGGCTCTCAGTGTTGTTCTCCACTAATGGAATTACCAGGTTATAGGATTTATTTTGGAGTGTTTGGTTTGTTGTGTCACTTCCTCTGACAGATCTAGAATGTAGAATTAGAATGGTGAACAGGAAAAAATAGAATATGCTGTCTTGGGTGTTAAATCTTACTTCTAATTTAGTTTTGCAAAAAGAAGAAGCCATTCAAGATAAGTTAGTCCAAGTGGTGGTAACATTATGCCCAGTCTGAACAACAGAATTTTGATTTCTGATATTCTAGGAGGTCATTCTGCCATGTTGCTTTAACAGGTGTGCACACTAACCAGAGAAGACAATCGTCAAATTGGCCAAACTCCAGAAGATGAACAACTGCATGTGCTGCCTTTGTACAAAATCTCCAATGTAGATGAGTTTGGAAGCACAGAAGGCCAGGAGGAGAAGAAAAGGAATGGCAGCATCCAAGTCCTTACCTCTTACCGGCGAAAAGTCAGGATGCTGTCAGAGCCTGTTAAGACATGCCGACAAAAAAAGCTGGAAGCTAAGAAAGCAGCAACTGAGAAGCTCTCTTCAATGGAGAATGGGACTAGCAAACACGAGAAGGAGAAATCCACCACAGCGCGTCCAAAGCAGGCCGGCTCAGAGGCTTTGGGTCATGCTAAACAGCTAGCAGGTATTTTCCAAGAATTAGAACAGCTAGATTCAAGTCCAGTAATACCTTAGAGACCTTGCAGCTTTGGAATGTACAAGTGGGGCCCCCCCAACACTCACAGGGGGGAATCCCATATCCCCCCTCTCATTGAGCCTGGTGAGACTCCAGCCCCCCCCCCCAGAACTTTGCTGCTAGCCTCCGCACCCAGGCCCACAGACCCAGTGGTCTCTGTTGTTGTGGCACCCAGAGCAGCTGCAGCCACCAGCCTATGTATCCAGGCCCACAGCACCCATTGGCCTCCATATGTGCTGCCACCCAGGGTCATTTCGAGCAGGAGCTTGGGGGAGCACAGCTCCGGGAGTTGGTGCCAGCCCCCCCCCCCACATGGGAATGCCTGCTTGTGTCATGGCTGCAGCAAAATGACCCCGTCCCCTGGAAAGGTCCTTGTTTCTCCGACCAGCCTTCTGAAGGCTTCAGCCACCACTGAAGCTATCCTCCCAGAATAGTGGTATTTCTGAGGATTAGTAGCTGTCCCCTCTCTGCCAGCTCTTTCCTCTCTCTCTCTCTCTCTCTCTCTCTCTCTCTCTCTCTCTCTCACACACACACACACACACACACACACTTTCTTTCTCTCTCTTTCTCTCTCTCTCTCCCTCCCTCCCTCCTTTCTTTCTTTCTTTCTTTCTTTCTTTCTTTCTTTCTTTCTTTCTTTCTTTCTTTCTTTCTTTCTTTCTTTCTTTCTTTCTCTCTGACATATTTCCAGTGATGTCAGGTGGTGTAGCATATGCAAATGAGTTACGCTAATGAGCTCCTGCACCTCTTTTTCTGCGAAATGACCCCTGGCTGCCACCACAGGAGCAGCAGCTACCAGCCTCCGTCGCCAGTGTGCTTTCATTGCTGCTGGGCTTGGAACAGCTGTTGGTGTCTGCTGCAGGCCTGAAGTGGCTGCTGGCATCTGTTGTGATATAAACAATCATAAGGTGCTAGTAACAATGTTGGTGGCAGTAGTAGTATTGTATAGCCGTCATAACAGGGCAAGATGGAATAGTCACAAAGGAATGGTCAGTGTTGGAGTTCAGTTTATCTAATTCATTTCAGGCCCATAGCTACATTGGGGTATTTGGGGGCCTGCCCCCCCCCAACTTCCATCCAGGCCCCCGGCTCTCAGGGCCGCCCAGAGGACTCCTGACTCTCTGGGCTGCCTGGAGGACTCCCCACCACTGCCCTTTCCCCAGGCGCAGCTCTGCCCCACGTAGGCAGGCAGAGTGCGAAAGCTGCAAAAGTGAGTTTTTTAACATTTCATTTTAATTTAATTTTTTATTTTGTGACATCAATTCCCCCTGACTTATTTAAAGGCCCCCCGAAGTACAGAATCCTGGCTACGTGCCTCATTCATTTAGACTGGCGAGCACAGACTGTTGTTGGTGAGTCCAGGGGGGACGGGCCTAGTCACAGTACAGTTGTGCATAATCTTCACTGGAGGAGAGTACTTCCCCCACACTACCAGTTTCCAGGGGGTGCCCAAGAGGACTGTCTCTCTCCCTCCGATCTGTGACTTTACGGACATTATATTGGAGCATTTCTCCTCTAATACAGTTTCTTTCGTTTTCTTCTTGTCTGCAGATCTGTTACGTCTTTCGGGGCCAGCCATATCCCAGCAGCAGCTCTGTCATCTTCCTCATCACACCCTCCCCAATAAACCTCAGTCAAACCACCTCAACTCATACTCTGCTTTAGGTCCCACAAACCTCTACATGGGTCTACCTAACTCAGCAACTCCATATCCCAATTCTTCACATCCTTCAGATCCTTATGGAGGGTCCAACCCCATGAATATCTACCCAGCCTCTTCGCAGCCTACAGGAGCATATTTGAATTCTTCCAGCCTGATGAACCCCTATTCTGTACACTTAGGTCAAAATAACCAATATCCTCATTACCAATGCAATGGAAACTTGCCTATGGATAGCTGCCCCTCCTACTATGGTTCCTATTCCTCTCAGCCTCAGCATATGGACTTGTTTAGGTATCAGAGCCAAGACTCACTATCTAAATTAAGCCTTCCACCAATTCATACATTTTATCAGCATAGGTTTGGAAACAGTCAAAACTTTGGGCCCAGATACTTGAATTATGGAAACCAAAATGTACAAGTAGATGCTTTCAACAGTTGCACCATTAGACCAAACGTTCAGCATGCAGGGTCTTTTCCTCCATACTCCACTCATGAGGCTGATGACCCTTTTGTGGACATTGCCTCTAGATTGAAATCTAATCTCAGTAATCCAGGCATGGACTACATGAATAAAAACGGTGATCATCTATATGCTCCTCCACACCTAACACATGACTACCACTCTGCTGCGGGTATGTTCAGTGGTCCGCCTCATTCACTCCATCTCCAAAATAAGGATAATCAAGCAGCTAATGGGTTTCCAAACATGCTTCCAGGTCTTAACCATACTAGGATTGCTTCCCATGAAGGCTTAAGTAAAACTGAGGTGCTCAATGCAGAGGATCCTGGTGAGGTTTGGTCAGACAGTGAGCAGAGCTTTCTGGATCCCGATATTGGAGGTGTGGCTGTTGCCCCATCCCATGGGTCAATTCTCATAGAGTGCGCAAAACGTGAGCTCCACGCAACAACCCCGCTAAAAAATCCCAACAGGAACCATCCCACAAGGATATCGCTTGTCTTCTACCAGCACAAAAGTATGAATGAGCCAAAGCACGGTCTCGCTTTGTGGGAGGCAAAAATGGCTGAGAAGGCAAGAGAAAAAGAGGAGGAATGTGAAAAATATGGTCCAGATTATGTGCCTCAGAAAGTGCATGGGAAGAAAGCAAAGCGGGAGCCACCTGAACCGCACGAGAACTTGGAACCAACTTACATGCGCTTCATCAGGTCTCTTGCAGAAAGGACTATGTCACTCACCACAAACTCCACAGTTACCACATCTCCATATGCCTTTACGCGGGTTACAGGGCCTTACAACAGATATATATGAAACTTCAGATCTTTGTCCATTACCTCATTTGTTTAAACTATTCAGTAAGGTAATAATTCTTTTCACTTCTGGAAAGGCAGAGGGCAAGAGACCATTTTGTTTTGGTGTCTCCCCCCCCCCTTTTTTTTTTCTTTTCCAAACTCCTCAGTGGGAAAACCTCAGCACACCAGCAAAAGAGGTAACGTTACCGCCGCACTTATTTTGTAAGTGGTCACAGATAACATCTGAAGAACTAAAACCAAAGCACCCTATGCAGAATTTAGTAAACGACATTCACCAGTTTACATTCAAATACTGGTTGAATACTGGAAAAAAATAATCCATATGCATAATGTTTAAATGTTTCATCTGTGATCATTTTTAATGATAGCAAATTAAGAAAGAGATGGATTTTTTTTTTAAAAAAAGTAGGAATGCTATAGTATTTCAGTGGCAAAACTTTCAAAATTCCACCTGGTGCTTATTCTATGATGTGCTGAAATACTGAATATATGGCTTTTTAACATGCAGGGTTTTTTTTTCTGTAATCTTAATATTGACTTGATTTTGTTAATCAGGATAGCTACATATATAACATGATGAATATGAAGCAAAACACTGAATTTGTTTGGATATTCTAAAACATGGTGCTATGTACAAGAATGGTGTCTAACGCAGCAGCTGAAGAGTTCAGTGACTTACTAACCAGGACTATGTTAATGCTGTGCGCTGCTCTCCTTAAATGGCTAACAGGACCTTAACGTTAATGCTTGTATCCAAATAGCCTGTTGTTTTGAAAAACCCAGTTTTTAAAATAGGATGAATTGTTATGATCCAGGGCCAAGATCCAACAAAGCTACACCTGAGCAGGAGGGGCATTGCAAGTGGAGCCGGGGGCCCTCCCTTGAAGCTTCTCCGCTGCAGCTGCTCTCCAGGAGGTAAAGCCGTGTTTCAAATTGGAAAGCAGTTTACCTCTTGAGCAGTGGGAGTTCATAAGACATGTCCAGACCACCGGTTTACAGGGCAAGTAAACACAGATTGTTGCTCATGTGTTGTCTGGCATCTAAATGTCTTTCCTCAGGCCAGAGCTATGCTAGGCAAATTACTGCATTTTCACAGCACTTTGACAGCAGCAGTCACAGTTCTAAATTATCAGTAGGGTTACTTCCACTCCAAATTGGGAATGGATTTTTTTTGAGCATTTGGTGTTCCCCTGCTTTGATGTGATCTTTATGGGGGGGAATGGCAGTTATAGTGTACTTGCAGGCAATGCTTTCTCTAAGCGGTAGAGTCTGGTGAGCAAAAAATTCTACTCTGGGAGCTACTGGCATCAAGGTTGTGAGCGAGCGATTTGGCTGCTGCATAAATTAGTGTGCTCTGGAGCCATCCTTCCTGAGCTAAGACAAAAATGTGTGAGCCAGTGGTTAAAAAACTATGAGCTGGCTCACACTAACTCAGCTTAGAGGAAACACTGCTTGCAGGAGGGTGTGCACTTTTTTAAAGTCCTGCCCATATTGGTGCCATTTTCCCTGCCTCAGTTCTCCCCCAGCCTTGCCTCAGCCCCCCCCCCCAATGTCCCAGTGGGGGTTCCCCCACTTTTGGAGGCTTCAATCTGTGGAAACCCCACTCCCAAACAGCGACATCACACAATGTCCTATCCACCCCCAGAATGCCCCCCAAATCCCACCACCATAACAGTGAGGAGACTGGGCAACCCTACCCCCATGGCCACCACTTTTCTATGTGCCACTGAAGAGATTTTTCAGGCCTTTTTTTGAAAATCAGCAATTGCAAGATCATTATAGCTCTGACTGTTGTCATGTTCATCCCAGCTTTCTTTAAAAAAATGTCCCTGGTCCTTTTTGTTGTGGAAATAGTATCGAAACAAAAAGGGCAAGATTTTTTTTTTTTAAGCTGGGGATTCAAAGGAAAGAACATAAGAGAAGCCATTTCGGATCATGCTAGTGGCCCATCCAGTCCATCACTCTGTCATACAGTGGCCAAAAACCCAGGTGCCATCAGGAGGTCCACCAATGGGGCCAGAACTCCAGAAGCCCTCCCACTGTTGCCCCCCGCGCATCAAGAATACAGAGCATCACTGCTCCAGACATAGTGTTCCACCTATACATCATGGCTCTGATTCATATGTTTATGCAATCCCCTCTTAGCAATAGATTTTAAAAATTTTATATGTAAGCACTGTCAAGTCACAATGGACTTATGGTGACTCCAGCAAGGCAAGCAAGAAGTAGAGGTAGTTTGCTATTGCCTCCCTCTACAGAGCCTTATTGGCAGTCTCTCATCCAAGTGCCAGCCCTGCTTTTCTTACAGTATCTGATGAGTTCGGTCTATACCATGCCACCTTTCCTCTCTAAAATATTATAATGACCTCACAATTGTTTGTTTCTTTAAAAGCCCCCAAATCTTTCTGGTAGCAGGGGGAGAAGTTACAGTTACAGGATGTGAAGGCAGGGAAAGTTTGGGACCTTAAAAACAAATGTTTTGAACATTATAGTGCAGCTTGTCACCTGGCCAAAGGTGAAAGCCATTTTTAAATAGTGCCTTCGCTCTTCCACCAGATGAAAACCTGTGGTCAGTAGAAGTGTTCAAAAGACTGTGCAGGTTTCCCAACCCATGTTCTCCCCCTTCCCCAAACCCCACTCTCCCCAGGCTCCCCCCCCAAAAAAAATCTTCAGGTATTTCCCAACCCAGAACTGGCAACCCTACCCTGTGTGCTACCTAGGCTTGCCAACCTCCAGGTGGGGCCTGGCGGTCTCTCAGAATTACAACTGATCTCCAGATCAGTTCCTCTGGAGAAAATGGTGCTTTGGAGGGTGGACTCTGTGGCATTGTAACCCACTGAGGTCCCTCCCTCCCTCCCCAAACCCTACGCTCAAAATCTCTAGGAATATCTCAACCCAGAGCTGGCATACCTAGTCCTGCCACAACACCGAGTTTTAAATTCACAAAGCCACTAGGCTATCCCTTCCTCCTTTCTGTTCTGCCGTTTCAAGGGAACTTTGCTTACAATTTTCCATTTTTAAAAGTTTTTTTTTTTTTTGCTGCCTGAGAACTCCAGCACATGAGCAGGAATGGGGGTGGGGGGAGAGAAACTGTTTCAGCAAAGCGGTTTCATTATTGACTGGAGATTTGTTCTACCATGCTTCTGCAAGTAGAATGATAAAAATGAAGGCCAGGTTTTTGGCTGCACATGTGCTTCCCTTTCTCCCCTCCCACTCTGGTCGTTTAGGCTTCATTGGATCTCACTGAATCAAGGCCTGATTAGGATCATAACCAATAGAATCATATTGTTAAAATGGTGCTTGTGTACCTAAATGTTGGCAGCAACCCAAACACTGCTAGGGTGCTAAAACATTTTAAAAGTTTACGTTGATCATATGATGCAAATAAATGGTTCTTAAGGGGCAAATGCATGTAAGGAGAATTAATGGGGGTTTTTAAATTGCATTTATTAAGAAAAGCAGTGTGGGGAGGGCAAAATTTGGAACAGAGGAGCATCCAAGGGGCCTGTAATTTTTCCCCATGCCTCCTGTTTCTCCTTCAGGCAACCATTCCACCCCCCAACATGGAGTTCAAAATGTTTAGATGACATTTTAAGTCATTCTAGTGGGGAAGATACACATCCATTTGTAATCCCAGTCAGTTAAAGCTGATCAGGGGCTCGCTGGATGCGAGGGAATACTTGTAGTAAGTAACCCCCAATTTTCTGGTGCTCATCTCACATAATGTTACTGTGAACTGGTGTTCTCCCCGCCGTGCCCCCCCTGCAATTATAACAAGCTGATTGCTCAAATGGTGTACTTTAAAAAAAATATGTATTAACTACAGGAAACAGACTTGACAATTAGGTAGCTTCAGATGTCTGCAGAGGACCCACAAAACTCTCCAAATAACTGAGCAGACCACTCTGGTGGTGTTAGGTTATTTTCATTGTGGTATATCATCATAGTTCAGTGTGAGTAGTTCTCTTTCCCAGGAAGATTTGAATAGACAACCGATACAGGGTTATTCTGTGTGATTCTATTGGTGAAAAAAAATAAAAGGATCCAGAACAGGCAGCTGGCTTGCTGTGGTGGTTTTAAATTGGTTATTTGTATAAAAATGTAAGCAAAAGAGATGTATAGTAACTTAACTTGTAAACGAATTTTTAATGCAATGCTTTAGTATTTTAATACTGTATAAATATATATATATATATATTATATCTATATCTATATATATATATATGGGTTTGGAGCTTAATTCACATCATGGTGCTACTCAGCCAGCTATTAAAATATAATGTGAGCTTAAATATATTAAAATGTTTGAATGATGTTCCTACTTGTCATATTACCTCAACACTATTTGGCAATAGGATGTTAAACTCAGAGTGGAAGTTTATAACGTCGTTACACCATCTTCCCCTCCTTACCTGCCCCTCCCCCAAATTTTTGGAAAAAGAAATACTTTTTCTTTTCATTACTTGATATGATAACAAGTATAACTTGAACGTCAGCCTTTTAATGGTTTTGTTCCAAAAATTCAGGGATATATCAGCTCACGATCTCCTTAAGCCAACATATCATCTGAGAGAGAGTGCGCGCGCACGTATAGAGCTGTGTTGTGTAGGTTTATAAATATATTCTCAAGAAGTTTTTTTTTATTTTATTTTTTCAGGGATTTAATCTTTCTTTCTTCAATCCCTCTTCTAATTTTACTTGTAAATGAACTGATATAACTAAAACTAATTTTTTGTAAATCTATTAGCTCCTTTTTATGGTAATGGAAAGAGTTCTACCATTTTTAAAATCTTTTTTGTGTATGTTTCAAACAAAATGAAAAATAGAATGCACTGAGCAGACAAAAGGGAAACTGTTAATTGCAAGGATTTGGCAAGTGACCATTCTTTATTAGAGGGGGGTCATCCCCCCAAATTCTCTAAATAGGCCTTTTTAGGATATTGGAAGTTGTTGGACTCAAGATGCTACTGGGAGGCTTCCTTTCACAAATCAAACAAACAAACCCTACACCTAAATGTATGGCTGTGCAATATACTGTAAGGCAAAGGCCCTAATCCTGAAATGAGTTATTCATATGTTTCATTTTACATGCAGAGTTACCATTTGTATTGGTGGGATTAGTCATGTTACGTAAAGACCAACTTTCCTAGAACCCATGTCTTAATTTTGTCTTTAAAATTCTTTTTAATTCAATAAGAATTCTCTTTCGTTCAAGAAGGCCATGTGATGTTATCAGTGAAATATATATATCACAAGTAGAAAAACGTCCCCTCATCACCACACTCTAAATACAATTTCGTTATGTATTTGCTTTGAAATCAGCAGTTCACATTTTATAAGGTAATTGGACTTACCCTGACACCTCACCCCAAACTGAGAAGAGAAGAAATCTCTGATGTTCATGCAGAGATCCACACACAAGTAAGGATTTTGCCTCTTCTTCAGTCTTGGTGGATGCTCTGCATGCATGAAGCTTCCTGGAGTCCAGCTGGTGCCACTGGATGAGGGCATTTATCCTATAGGGTAATTAAATTATTTAGTGATGAAATCTTTATATTTACTGTTTCGTGCCCAATTTAACATGGGAGATGGATTGAAATACATACTGTCATTTGCCAAATTCCTAGCAAACAGGAGAAAAAGATGTTTGGGATGGGGAAAAATGTGTCTTGTAAATAGCAGAACTGTAATTTTTGATGTACAGAACCCTGGCTCAGAATGAAGGGGAGGGGGGGGGAAGCAGACATTAAATTGCTTGTATAGGATTATCAGGTTGACTATAGCCATACTTGAATATGCTTGTGAGTGGTGTCAACTTTACTTGAATGACTTTTTTTTTCATCTGGATTGATGCACAGTGGCGTTAAGCTTCACTTTCAAAGCTATTGGTTAACTTGTGTTGGAAACTTTAACAGTTTGACACTAAGATAATGAACATTTTCTATGTGTGCATTTTCTAAACTTTTATGTTCTACTGTTTTTTTATTATTTTGCTTTTTCTCATTTTGAAAAGGTTTGGTTTGCCCATTTTAAAAAAACCTGAGAATGGTTATAAATACTGTAAGTATTGTAATGTAACGAATGCAGGTTATTTGAAAGCTGTTTTATTATATCATTCCTGATAACGCTGAAATGTGGGTGTTTTTAATAAAATTTATATTTATTTAATGCACTTTTGGCTTACCATGTGAAAATATATCTTTGAAGCTCAGTTGTTGGTAGAGACGTGAAGGCCCAGAAAACACTCAGGAAGGAAATCAAGTTTGCCGGGGGGGGGGGGGGGGGGGCATTTTTTTCCTATGAAATATTGTCTCTTTTAGAATGAGAAAATACTTCTTAAAGCAAGGTTTTTCATAATTGAAATCTTCCAACTTTTCCAGTTTTTCCAGTGGGGAAAAATGGGAAATTTGGGGAAACACCAAAAAAAGTCCTATGAAATATTTTCTTTTTGAGTGAGAAAATCCTTGTACAATGCATTCCACCCATTCCAGATGTACAGCAGGAAAAAATCTGACAACTTGATTAATTTTTCCAATGGAAAAGTTAGAAAATTTGAGAGAACACTGGAAAAAAAGTATACTGTAGACATATACAACATTTTCAAGAACTTTGTTTCATTTAAAAGTAAATAATTTGGCAACAATTAATATACTACAATGTGTTTAATTACAATGCATTATTAAAGAGTTAATTGTTAGAGTTTTAAGTTATAAAGTTTAGTTTAATATCCAAACACATTGTAGTCATATCTGTAGTGAATTTCTGCCCAAAATCAACTTTTATTTTTTCCTACCTCTCAGAAAACAAAAATTAAACATACATGTGCTCTGCTGAATCATATGGTGCAGCAGTGTGCAACTGTTTTTCAGATAATGAGTATACTTGCAGGTTTTTCTTCTAAAAATAAAGATATTTATATTTTTGTGTGCCAAATAGTACAATTATATATACTAATTTATTGCTAAATCAGTAAAGGTAGTTAGGTGTGGTGGTTGCTGGGACCCAACTTTAAACAGCCACATGGAGATTCAATTTAAAACAAAGCATTAACCACTAAATCACAGTGCTCTTAGTAAGTGAATGCTCTGTTCAAACATTCAGTCTTCACGGGGCATAGCTCTTCATTTCTGAGAGAGAAATTGAGGTTTGTTTGTTTGTTTCAGGTCAATAAACAGTCAATGTATGTTCTAAATGTATTAATTAAACTTTTATTTAAAAATAATCTGATCATTCTAAATCTGATTAAACAAAACATAATTGAATAGATGCACAGAACACTGGCATACTCCATAGAAATCAATCCTGTATAAGTATATATGTCATTCCAATTCCACCTAAGGTGACTTTGGGGAGGGGGAGGTTAAGTTAATCCAGAGCTTTTCCAAAAAAGAGAAAGAAAGCAGATTTCATTGAATTCCAAATCTGAGCTATTCAGGGATTATAGAGTGTGGCTAGTTTATATAGAAGCTAATACATAGGCCAATACATTACTTAACTAAAACTTTTGATTTGTTCTCTGTAAAGGCATGATGGTAGGACACCTTTGATCATCCTAAAGAATAATGGTTGCAGACTCTGTTCCACTTTATTCTAAGCATAAAGCTATTAATTCACAAATTATCCTTCAAAACTGAAAATTGTAAATTAGCTAGAACAGTGGAAAAAGGCATGTTTGCAGATTTACACAAGAACTTAAGAGCAAACTCTCAGACCTACTGTGTCAAAACATCCTAAACAGTGATTTAAAGTTAAAATTGACAAGATAAGTTTTTATAGGAAAGTAAGTATTGCATACATTTCCATTTCCCCCCAAATATCCATTATTTCCAGGGGGAAAACACTAAAAGGGCCCCCCTGCCCCCATCATGGCTTTGAAATTTCCAGAAATTTTACATCTCTAGTTGTCACTGTTGGTGGTTCAGTAATTGAGAATGTTGTTCCAGCCACTAAAGAACAGGGAAGATAGCATATATAACTGATATTTGGAAAATCACAATATAAGAACTGTCTTGCTGGATTACACCATGGTTCAATCAGCCCAGGATTCTAATTTTGGAGCTTCCGGGTGTCCTCACAAACACTTGATAGAAAAATAGAATTGGCTTTAGTGGGTGGTGGTTGGACATTTGGCCATGGACCCCAGGACCAACAATGACCTAAAGTCTGGTGCAACCACAATAGTATGTCATATTCTAAATGCAGCCACATTATGAAAGTACAAGCTGGGGACCCTCAAGGACTTCCAGGAGACATCTCATTTTTCTCTCCTCCACTATTTTCTTTCCTTTCCCTGGCAGCCCCATAGACCTTTTCCTTTTCCTTCTTCCTTATCACCTTCCTACTCAACTGCCAACATGCATTTACCTGCCCCCTCTGTCTTCAGCTTTTCTTCCTTTACTTCCACTGGCAGCCTCTATTTGGGAGAACTATGGCTGAGTTGCACATTGCTGGCCACCAAGCCCAGTTGTGCTGTGGGGAACCTGCAAAGACTTGCAGAGAGCACCTTACTTTCCTCTTTCACCTTCCCCACATATTTCCTCATTCCCTCTTCCTGGAAACCTTCATATCCTCATTTCCCCCTTCCATCTCTCCTTCCCATGTAGCAAACAACCTACCTTTTATCTATCACCCATCCTCAGCTATGTATATTTTTTCATATATTTTTTATTTTTACAAACAAAAAAGAATAAACAATACATTACTGCAATTATACATAGATGGTAATCTTATATGAACATAGACATGAGCATAGACAATCATTTATGGTCATCTACTTTATTATGTTTATTAGCTATGTTTATTATTTACTTCATTTATACCCCAACTTTCTCCCCAATGAGGACCCAAAGTAACTACATATTCCCTTCTTCATTTTATCCTTTATTTTATCCTTACAATAACCCTATGAGGTAGGTTAGGCTGAGAGTGTATGCCAGTCCCAGGGGTCTCCCAGATCCTTGTCTGAAACTTCAGCCATTACACCACATGAGCTGTCATGTGGTGGCTCCTGTTGAACAGTTACAAGCAGCTAGTCTTGGGTGAGTTGTGCAAGTCACGTTGCATCAAGTCATCTGGTGGTTGCTAGTATGCCTGACCCCAATGAATATTCCCTTAAAGCTCAAAACCCTGTACCTTTTACTGACAGAAACCAAGACTTGAAGGCTAGCAATACTGTTGTGGTTGCCTAGTAACAGCCACTGAGGGCATTTGTTTTTTAAAGGTACAGGTACTGCTTCTATTACTGGGTAGATTTAACCCCTCAATGTTTTTTTATAGTACACTTTATTAGTTTTTAAGAAATACAGGGGTGAGGGGAAAAGGAAAAACAATATAACAAGTTTTCTGCATGTAACTCTTCTCCACATATCATTTCACACTAGAGAGAGAAACTGTGGAATTTTAGTTCATAAAAGCTACTTCATATTATATCAAAGAAATCATATCTTTATATTTCTTTCTTATCCAATTGTAAAAAGGAGTCCATAGTCCAACAAAGTCTTCTTCCATTTGCCCTTTTAAAATCAAAGTGAGTTTGTCCATTTCCGCACTTTCCATGGTCTTCATTATTAGGTCTTGTTCAAAGGAAGTTTCCAAACAGTTGCATGTAAGTTTCTAGCTGCTGTTACCACATGAAATATCAAAGATATTTATCAAACTCATCTGGTATACAAGTCAGTAAAAACAATTCTGGTCGAAAGGGTAATGAAGTCTGCAAAACTGCTTGTATAAATGTACGCACCATAACCCAAAACTTGCATACAGTTTCACATGTCCACCACATATGGTAAAATGTACCTACATGTTTTTTACACTTCCAGCAACTATTAGACATATTTTTGTACATTTTAGCCAGTCCATATGGTGTTAAATACCATCTATAAAACACCTTATACAGATTGTCTTTTTTTTTTTAGAATAATTTTTATTTGTTTTACAGAGTTGTTCAAAACTACATATACTTATTTCTTTTCATTTCCATAGTGCAAGAACCATACATTTAATCCAATTAATTCATCCAGTCATAAAACTTAGACCAAACTGCTATAATATCAGTTTTAGCATGAGGGTTTAAAAGATACCCTAGCTTGTCCATTTCCGCCCATTTCAGTAGCATACTAATCAGTTCTACTTGCATTGGCATTAACAATGATTTCCACACCTTAGCCCTTAATATGCGTGCTGCTGTGACTAGGTAGGATAGTAGTCGTTGGTTATTCTTAGACATTTCTTCTGGCATTATATTTAACAAAAAGAGGGCCGGATCCCATGGAATCTCAACTTCCATAATCTTATCCGCCATATTTTTAACCATCCCCCAATATTTTTTAACTTTCTTACACGTCCACCACATATGCCAGTAAGTCCCTCTATCTTCCCCGCACGCCCAACATTTATCTGACACTTTATAACATTTATACAGCTTTTCCGGAGGCCAGTGCCATCGGTAGAACATCTTATGAATATTTTCTTTATAATTCACTACCTTTAGATATTTAATCGACCTCCAGATCCTGTTCCAGCATTCTATTTCTATGTTCCTTCCTAAGTCCTTCATCCAGGCAATCATTGTTGGCTTTATTATCTCTTCCTGCATATCTTGATTTAAAAGATATTTATAAAGCTTATTAATTACTTTATCGTTGTTTTTAAGCCAAATTTCATCTAGTTTGCTGGATTTATTGTTAATCCCGTCTTTTCTATCCTTTTGGTATCTGGATTGGAGTTGAATATTTTCCCACCATGATAACTGTAGCCCTGCCTCCTCTTTTAATTGTAATTCATTTTTAAGGTTTCCTTTGTTATCTAATAGATTACTATAACTTACTATATTTTGGGGGGTTATTAATGTTGGTTTGATAAATGCTTCTAATGGTGAGACCCATCTAGGAATTTTAGTGTAATATCTTTCTTTCACTTCTAACCAGACTGCCAACAATACCTTTCTCAACATGTGCATATTAAAATTTGCATGGATTTTATATTTCCCGTACCATACATAGGCGTGCCAGCCCATGTATAGATTGTGTCCTTCTAAGGCGAGCACTCTCCGGTTATTTAGTGTCAACCAATCTTTTAGCCACACCATTGCCGCTGCTTTACCATATAGTTCCCACTTTGGACCACCTATACCACCTCTTTCTTTTGAATCTTGTAGCAGCTTCCATCTAACTCTCGGCTTCTTAGCTAGCCATATAAATTTTCTTGTAACGTTATTTAGTTCTTTATAAAAGTGGGCATTCTTTTTCAAGATAGGTATTGATTGAGCCAAAAACAGAAATTTTGGCAAGATGTTCATTTTAACCGCTGCTACTCTTTCCAGCCATGATAAATTAAGGTCTTTCCATTTTGCGAGGTCACCTTTGATCTTTTTTAATAGCACTGTATAATTGTCTTCTATTAATGAGCTAGTCTTGTTAGTGCAAACTATTCCTAGGTATTTTGTTTTTTTAACTACTTCTATTCCTGATATGCGGTAAATTTCTGATTTTATTTGCTCGGAACAATTTTTAACCACAAATTTAGTCTTTTTAATGTTGATTGTGAGGCCCGCAACATTACCGTAATTGGATATGACTTCTAACAATCTTCCTACTGATTCCACCGGGTCTTCCAGGATAAACATTAAATCGTCCGCATAGGCACATAGCTTAAATTCCTGGCCTTTGCACCTAATTCCTCTTATTGACCTGTCCTCTCTGATCTGGTCGCATAATGATTCAAGGGCAAAAATGAACAATAACGGAGAGAGAGGACATCCCTGTCTTGTGCCCTTTTCTATTGGGAATTCCCTTGAGACGTCTCCATTAATACTAACTTTTGCTAATTGTTTTTTTGTATATTGCTTCTATCAATGCTATGAAATGGTCTCCTGGATCATATTGCCTTAATTTTGCCATTAAGAATTTCCATGAAACATTATCAGATTGTCTTTAAATGCAACTGATTTGGTCATTTTCATATTCATTTTCCACCGTTTACTCCATTGTGTAAGATCAATATTATAACTAGATTATAACCTAGATTTTGCATCCGTTTGATCATACAATCTTTAACCACTTCATCCTCCATTTTCATTTGCATTTAAAATACATACATTTTCTTGATCACCTTATCATTAGATGTACATAACAATCTTTCAAGTGCACATTGTTCTAACTAAAAACCATATTTACTATCTTTAGCATATCTAGATTCAGTCTGAGCCCTTACCCACCAATCTAGATTAATACAATTTCTTATTAATTCTTCCTTTGTTTTTAAGCATACTTTATCATCTAAAATATCTTCAAACCTCAATGGCTTGTTGTTTTTTAGGTTTCAGGTTTTTCTACAAACCTGGGGCTTTTCTCAGGTTTGTAGGAAAAAAGCTGTCTGGTGTTTTCTTGGCTACAAGTCTGAATTTAAATATCCAGAGATTTGACCATGTTGAGAATTAGACACCTTGATATAAATACACTAAAATGGTTGGCTGCTTTATTTTCAGACCATTTACATATAATCTACAACATTTCCCTTTTTCGCCCTCAACACACACTCAGTTGACATTGGCTGCAGTCACATAGTCCTTTAAATCGGGATTCACTGCTGTTCCCTCACGGATTTAAATAGGCTGATCAGACCGGCCAATTGGCCTCCCGCGCCGAAGCGGGCTCACTCCCAAGTCCCTAGCGTGTTTTCCAACCCCAGGAAAATCAAGTACTTTCCCAGTAGTTGCACTTTAAATCTGCAGTTTTGGTGATCTGGGCAGCCCTCTCTCGTAATGATTGCAATTAGGGTCGTCTGATCATTCTCCCTGGAGTTTTTTTTTCCTCCTCAGCATTTGAGCGCATGAGCACTCAAGTGCCTGCCTGTCCTGGTTCCTCGCTCCGGGCCCTGAGCCCTGCCAGCCACCGCCTGGCACACACACACACAACCGGCATGCTTCTCCCTACTTTTCATAAGGCAGTGGCCGGCAGGCCTCAGGGCCCGGAGCGGAGCACAGGTCGAGCCAGCCAGCCAGCCAGTTCCTCCATGCAGAGTTCGGAGGAAGACAGCCATGTGCAGGTGTGTGGGTGGCCCTCACCTTGCCTCCCCCAGCCGCTGCTGCCTCTTCGGCCTCCTCCAGAGGAGATCCAGAGGATAGGGAAAGGGGAGGACATCAGCCAGCAGCGGCAGGAGCGAGCACTTAAACAAACCTCCCTACAAGCCTCATCCACCAGCAATGCTATCGTTTAAGGAGGGATGTGTGATCATCCCAATCTGAAATAAATAATTCCAAATTTAAACTACAGTGGTAGCAAACTGTGATTACTGTGCCATGTGACCACAGCCTAAGTCACTGAGCTGTCACAATCCCTAGGTCTCACAACTGGTTAGTCACCACCAGCTCCGAGTCCATCACAACATGTAATGAATGCATGCCTACACTGGATTTTAATGATAGTTGACATCATGTTGACTATTTATTGTAACTTATTTTACTATTGTAATCTGCCCTGAGCCTTGCTATGCCAGGGAGGGCAGACTAGAAATTTAATAAAATAAAATAAAAATAAATACCGGCTCTCTGGCATGAGTGGAGTACTCTTATCCTGCAACGGGCAGTGCTTGCCCAGCTCTGCCTACTTCTCCCATGGCAACTGGCTGCCCTTCATGCTCAACTTGCCCCATCCTCCTGCTTACCTCAGTGAGATCAGAAATGGCACTAGTGACACCCTGTTCCCTAGGGCATTTCTCCTCACCACATGAAGTATGTGAGTAGCTCAGGAGGTGTCTTTTTCTGTATTGATCACATTAGTGGCACCATCTGCTAGCAACAGGATGTGGTTAGAGTAGCATCAGCTTCTGTTCCCACCGATAGTATCCACCTATCAACTGAGCAGTTTGTAGTCTGCTGGATGTTGTGAATGGTTTGTTTCTGCTTAAGAAATGGTCCTGGCCAGGCCCTGCCAATGCCATCTGTTCACACTGCCTGTGAACAGTCCAGAATAGTGACCATTCTGGAATAACTGTGCTGCAGTTGTTGCTGGTGAAGGACCTCCTATTGCAGGGCTCTTACTCACCTTCTGCTGCCCCCCCCCCCCGCAAAGCTATGCACTCCCTCTTGTTGGGTGAGTTGCTCCCATTGCCTGTAATTCTGTTTTCATATCTCATGCACTCTCTTTTCTCCTAACTAAGAAATCTACCAACCCGGAGTCATTTTGGGAGTCCGGCAGGGCTGCAATGTCACAGAGGCAATGCCACCACCATTCCAGCAGGATTGCTACAACCAAGGAAAGCTCCTCTTTGTGTGTGTGTTGTCAGTGGATTGGGTACGACAGGAAGGTGGGCAGGGACAACTGGAAAAGAGTACAAGCATGTGAATGCACAAAATCATTCCAACTCTCAATATTGTTTTGAGGATCCTGCTTACAATGTGTGAATAAAGCAAAAGAGTGTTCACGAAGGACGCCATTTGCCTGGGGTAGTAAGTAGTCTCCTCCCCTCCCCGACTCCAAGCCGCTCCAGAGCTCCTCTCCAACGGAAGCAAAAATAGGGGAAACAATGTTGTGCAGTCTCACATAGAGATCATGGAACTCCTAGAGCATTGTGACGTCACTTCTGGGTACTCAACCAGTTGTGACATCATGTCCCAAGCCCCCATCCCCACCCCAAATATACCCAGTGGTTGCCAGTGCTCAGCTGATCTTTGCAAACAATCAGACTTGAAGACTTACTACTCTTGAGTCAAACATCCCAGCCACTTACACTGATGACTTGATCCCTATTCAAAATGAACAGTATTTGGAATGGTTTTGCATTGGCATGGTTGGTAGGACTCAGTATGCTCACTGGCTGGGTAGCAGCAGCTGGCAAATGTTTGCTCACACATTACTGGACTATTGTGCTTACATGTGTCAGGGGGTCATTATAGTCAGTTCATGTGTCATGGGCAGATCATGCATGTTTACATTTCCAGGACCAGCCTGGAAACAAGCAGGAAAATGGGGGAGGGGGGGCATTGGCTGTTGTCACTCCACTCTAGGAATTGGCCAAAATTCTATGGTAAAACCATCAATTTTCGAGCAATTCCTATAGAGGACTGATGTCACTTCTGTTTTTTTTCTGGAAGTGATGTCATGCTGTAAGCTGATAGCCATTTTTTTATTTGGCAACCCTATGCATCATTTAAAGTCAGCTACATTTTGAAGGTTTGTGCTGCTTTTACTACCCATTAATTCAGAAACATATGTGATGTTGGTACATATTCAGAATTTACTGGATTGGACTACATTTCCCAAGTGACACTGGGAGAGTAAATACTTACAGTATTTGAGAATTGCACACAGCTTTTGGAGTCAAGCAGGCAAAATGGGTAAGGTTGAAATACTAGAGGGACAATCCGTGCAGTTCACGACCACCCCACAAAATTGAGCCAAGGAAGGAAAGCACTTCTTGTCTAAGTTATTTTTCCTGAATGGTTGATTTCGCAGAGGGAGAAGAAGGACAACATTGCAGGAATGTGCATGCACAAAACCGCTGCTAAACAATGTAGAACAACGTGCTGTGCTTGATAAAAAGTGACCATTTTTTGATTGTTTGAGGGTACTGCTTATGATCAAATTGCTGTTTGAGCAGAAGACTGATCACACATCACTGGCCCACCGTGGCTGCAGCCACGAATCATAAGTATAAAGCCCTGACTATACTGAGGGTATCATACTCTAGCCACATCAGGAGAACACTGGAAAAGACATAGTGCTAGGAAAAGTTGAAGGCAGCAGAAAAAGAAGAAGACCCAACATGGGATGGATTGACTCAATCGAGGCAGCCACGGCCCTCCATTTGCAAGACCTGAACAAGGCTGTTAATGATAGGACGTTTCGGAAGTCATTAATTCATAGGGTCACCATAATTTGGAAGCGACATGACAGCATGTAACATAAAAAAGCCCTTTGCTATTTACACCTGTATTTTTTTCTGCTACCCTTCAAGCCTGTTAAACTGGTTTTCTGCCCGTTTGAAGAGCCACTTTTTCCTTTTGTTCCCATTGCCCATAAAATCTACACGGAAGGGTAAGAGCTGCATCTAAAATCATTGCAATTCATCTCGTACGGTTTCAGAAAAGGTACAGACAAGAATGGCGGCCCAGCACGTGTGTTAACTTTGTTTTACTAAAAGTGAGTGAAAAAGCAGCATTGATTCTTGACCTCGTGGACATGAGAATTCAAAATTGTTCAGAGTTGCCATTAATGCTCTTGCTGCTGTGAAACCTGAAAGGAGCAGAGTAGCTTCCCATTGGGGACCAACATAACGGCAATGAAAGAAGCCAAAATTACTTTTCTGAATTTCCTCTCACTGCAGTTATAATTGGGCACCCCAAGGTACTTAGTTCTCATTCACAATGATCACCAGTCGCAGCTGCCATTTTATATATATGGAAAGTATCACCTAACTGAAGGCCCAAGCGAATTTTGAATCGATTTGCTATAATTTGGCTGATAAAAATGGCCGTTGTAGCCTCAAAAGCCTATATCCATCAATAAGAATTAGGAAATATGGCTCTTGCTGGTTTGTCCACAACAAAGTAGATCGCACATTGTTCATGCCTGACTTCTAATGATGCTGCGTGTTGTCTCTTGCTGGCCAGTCTAGAAGCAGAGTTCGCCAGAATGACATTCTTTCTCACAAAAGCCACTAACAGTTCAAAAAATTCTTGTCAGAGATGGAGTGTCGAGTTAAGGAGACTATACTACAGCACAGCATATCCACTCTGTACATGTCCGTTTAGAAGCTAATTATAAAAAATAATAGAGGACACTGAACAAAACATACCATTGTGGAAAAACATCTCTGGACCTCTTTCGTAAGCTAATTGCCCTCCTGAAAGTGTCGCACTTGAGGTGTTTTGGCTCACCAGGAAAACTCAGCCAGGGATTGTAAACTGCAAAGAACTGACCTGAATAACTTCTTAGGTTCTAAACACTCAAATGAGTTTTCTGTATTTACTATTTTAAAGTATGCTGTTACCACAAAATCAAGGCAAGAATTAAGCTTTTTTTCATTTATTGAGGAATAACAAAGTGCTTTGAAATTCTTTAAAACATGGGGGTTGGTGCCTGGGGAGTCAGCTCAGCAGAGATGTGATGTCAGTCTGGGATTTCCATTTCTTCTAGACTCTATGGTATACCATGGAGTCCAGCCTTCAAGGCTATCATTTCCTCCAGATAAACTGATCTCTGCAGTTTGGAGGTCAGTTGTAATTCAAAGACAACTCCTTGTCCTACTTCTACTAGACTCTCTAGATATAAAATCATTCCAGATTTGCTGTTATTCTTTAAAATACTTGTCTGCCATCCGACTGCAACATACACTACTGCTATGAAGTTACCAATATACATATTCTTTATATGTTCAGGCAGTGTTCCAAAGTTGTCATCAAAAGTTTCAGTCTACTTGTGTAATAGATTTTAAACATTATGGCCCTTGTATGGAGAGTTCCCATTTTTAAGTGGCCTATAAATAATATTTATAGCTTTTATTGGGAAAAAATTTAATTAAATAATTTCACAGTTTTACTGTTAAATTTAAGAAGAGCCTTTACTAAAGGTCACTAACTCTAAAAGAGTTCCACAAATCAAAATACATAACCCTAACAACCTCCCCTTTGCCTCTTGTTATCCCCCCTTACTGAAAACAAATCTATTTCATTTTCACTTAAATTATTTTGACCAATCCAAAATCTTATAATGGAACCCAATTATCATAGACAATATCTTTCTTTAATGGATTATGTCTGTTTTTACACAGTCATTTTTGTTAATCTATCTATATTCCGTAACTTATTCCATCCATCATTATGTTATAGAATGAACCTTTTCAGATTTCCATTTGACTGGTTAAGCCTAGGGCTGAGGACAGACTGGCAGTCTGGCCCGCTCTGCCTCCACTTTAAAAGTGGTGTCCCGGCTGCTGCGCATGTGTTCCATCCGCTTCCGGCGAGTGTGAACGCGTGCCAGCCGGGGGAGCCACGTGGCATTCGCATGCCGCCGCCGGAAGCCGCCCACGGTCTGGACGCTGCGGGTGGCTTCCTTGTGGCAGCGTGTGAACGCCGCACGGCAGGGGCAATTCCCCCCGCCTTGTTCTGCCGCACTGTGGAGGCGCAGCAGAACACGAGTCTGTCCTCAGCCTAGATTTCACTGTATTAGGTGGGGCTTAAATTACAACCATGCTCCTCTCACCTACTGTTTGTTAGCATAAAGTGCCATCAAGTTGCTGCTGATTTATGGTGACCCCAGAGGATTTTCAAGGCAAGAGACTAGCAGAGATGGTTTGCCATTCCCTGCCTCCTCTTAGCAAACCTGGATGTCCTTGGTGGTCTCCCATCCAAGTACTAACTGGGGCCAATCATGCTTAACTTCATCTGAAGAGATTGGGGCTAGCCTGGACTATCCAGGTCGGGACCCGCTCACCCACTACAGGTATACAATTAGCTTAACCAGGGCTCCGTTGGGGCCGGAGCGAGCCGGAGCGCCGCTCCGGGAGAGAAGGGGCCGGGGCCCCCCGCGAACGAGCCCCGTCCGGCCCCCAGTCACCTTCCGCGGGGCCGCGGCTGGCCACCGGCCCCGCCAGCGAGCCCCGTCCCGCCCCCAGCCACCTTCCGTGGGGCCGCGGCAGACCGCCGGCCCCGCCAGCGAGCCCCGTCCCGCCCCCAGCCACCTTCCACGGTGCCGCGGCTGGCCGCCGGCCCCGCCAGCGAGCCCCGCCCCCAGCCACCTTCCACGGGGCTGCGGCTGGCCGCCGGCCCCGCTAGTGAGCCCCGTCCCGCCCCCAGTCACCTTCCGTGGGGCCGCGGCTGGCCGCTGGCCCCAGGAAAAAAACTCTCCCTCCCCCAGTCACCCCCCTCCCTCCCCCACTCAACAGTTCCCTGGGCCCAAGGGAGGGAGAAGCCGGGCCTGAGTGGCTTAACACCACTCAGGCCCAAGCAAGGGGGGGGAGGGAAAGCCAGCCCCAGTGTGGGGAGAAGCGCCCCTCCCTTCCTTCCCTCTCTCCCCCCACCTACCTACCTGTTCCTTCCTTCCCCCCTTCCTCCCTCTCTCCCCCTTCCTTCCTTCCTTTCTTTTCTCTCTCTCCCAACTACCTACCTACCTTACTGTTCCTTTCTTTCTTCCTTCCCCTTTCTTCCTCCCTCCTTCCTTCCTTTCTTTCTTCCTTCCCCCCTCCCTCCTTTTTTTTCTTTCTTTCTTTTCTCTCCCCCACCTACCTACCTTCCTTCCTGTTCCTTTCCTTCTTTCCTTCCCCCTCCCTCCCGTCTGGCCTTCTGACACACTGCCCATGACGTCATTCCGGTGACGTCAGGGGGTGTGGCATATGCAAATGAGTTATGCTAATGAGCTCCTGCGCCTCTTTTTTTACGAAAGGACCCCTGAGCTTAACTAAGGAAGCTGTGTTATCCTCAATCGCAGCTGTTATGAACAGTCACTGTACTTCAATTTTTGCAAACAAACATCACAGATTGTACCTTATGACCTCTCAGCCCCAATTTTACATCCCCCCTCCCTTTCTATATTGTGCAGATATATCTGCTGAATGAGAGCTTACTTCATGTATCTGATGTGGGCTATCATCTACAAAAGCTTATGCTACAATAAATCTGTTATTCTGTTGTAGCAAGAGTGAAAAAGGGTTTTGTGGCATAATAAAGAGTACCATAGACTACTGTAACCTTGTGACAGATACCATACTTCACATTAATGACTTTTGTACATATTCTTTAATATTTTCCAGTAATATTACCTCAGGATTTAATAGAGGCATGCAACCAATTATTTCTTTATTACTTCTTCCCAATAAATGTTAATTTTAGGATCATGTATAAAATTAAAACTACATTTCCGGGTTGTATTAATTATTTATATCGAATTTTACAGTGTATAAATAGCTTCACATGTTATCAAGGCAATCCATGTGTCCAGCCATTCACATTTAAAAAGGGAGCATAGGGTATGTTTTCTGAGGGCAAGCTGGGTAAAAACTCAAAACAACCTAGGGCAGCTCAGTAAGGCAGGGAAGGATTCACCATTCCTGTGCCCTGTATTTTTTTAAAAAGGCTCCGCTCCCCCCATTTAGATCTAAACAGGATGGAATGATTGTTTCTCTTGTCAAGTCCAGTATAGCCCTCCACAGTCCTTATAGCCACCTGTACGGTAAACCAGTATTACAAATCCCACAGGTGCAGTGGCAAGTCTGCATAAAACAGCAACTTACCAAAAAACCACCTAGTGAGTCACTACAGCGCACCACACCAGCTTGTGTGTGTCAGTGGACACTTGGATCTGTCTTTCACAATTTTCAGAACATGCTCATTTAACAGTGATGCTGATGTATATCGACTTACAAACCAGGCAATAAGAGTGTGGATCAGAAAATCTGCAAAACAGTGCTTGGGACAGACAGGAGACTTCTCTGCAAACCAGAGGAAAGCCACAGGTTTGCATAAAAATCTGAAATTTTAAAAAGGGGGGTTAAAACTCTCCAAAATAATAGAAACAACACCTGTAGCTTTAAGAAAACCATGCCCACTGAGACTACATTCTGAGATTTCAGGGCCATCTTGGGGGTTGCTAGGTAACTACAACAATATTGCTCAGCCTTCCATATCTTGGTTTCTGTAAAGCAAACCTGGAGAATGGGAACAGGAGTGGATTTAGAGACTAAGCAGCCCTGGCAAAGGTCCCATCCCCTTTTCCTGTCATGGTCCCCTAATGGAGGAGGACTCACTGGCAGTGCTCACCATGTGACTTGGTCCAGTGCCCACCATACAACTTGGGAAGAGGATGCCAGTGGGATGGAAGGCCGAAGACAGGTCAGCAGATAAAGGCAGGCTGGCCAGTGGGTGAGAGGAGAAAAGGAAACAGTCTATAGAGGCTGCCAAGGAAAGGAAATAGGAAATATTGGGGGATATAGGGGAAAATAAGATGCTATCCCACAAGTTCTTGTGAGTCCTCCACATATTGTCACTAATCTGAAGCACTGCACTGTTCTTAAAAGCAGAAGCATTGTTTTTCTCCAATTCACCATCAGCTGAAATCCTTATGGGAAGCATTTCGACCCACATACATTCGTTTTATGGAATAAATACCATATTCTACCACTACCAGTCTCCAGACAGTCACTTCTCATTAAGTTTTAAGAGACAAATGTGCTTTTGAGAATTACACAGCTTGGGAAAGTTATTTAGTTCTCAAGAGATCTCTATAAGCTTATCACATTCTTTCTCTCACATTCACCCCTGCTCACCGAAAGAAATCCATGTATCTAATTCTCAGCATTGCCAAATCTGTGGATACTTAAACCCAAACACTGGAGCCATGAACAGACAAGACAGCTCTTTCTACAAACCTGAGAAAAGCCCCAGAAAAACCTGAAATCTAAAAATATATACATTGGTGGTGGTAGCTTTAAGAAATGAATGCCGTCAGCAATGCCCCTTGTGGGTTTCCTTCCTTAATTCTGCTTAGTTTCATTACTCATCCTTGTAAACAGAAATACCAGCAAATTATTTCTTCCAAGCTTTCTCTGTCTTGTTTAATTTTTGATTCTGTAAATAGCTGTGATGTAGGGAAGTGTCTGAGAATCCTTCCAGGTTTTATTGTCGATTTAATATGAAACACATTTTAAGAAGGACCACACAGGCATTTGTGGGTGGGTGGGACAAAATTCTTCTTTGTGGAGTCCCTCCTTAGAGCAAGTATTTAGAAAATAGGCTTCCCATCAAGGTTCCCAGTTGGTCTTTGCATTCCTGCTGCAATTCAAAATTTAACCAGCTTTGGGAATGGTCCATTAGCCAATGTGGAGCTCTTTTGCAACCCACTGATTTCAACTGAGATAGCATTTCACAGTGCCTTCCTAAGCAGATTTGAGTCCAGTACCACCTTAAAGACCAACAAGATCTTGAGGGTATAAGTATACTATCTGATAAAGACAGTTTTGACTCTGGAAAG
Source organism: Lepidodactylus listeri (assembly GCA_029233225.1). Taxonomy (NCBI): domain Eukaryota; kingdom Metazoa; phylum Chordata; class Lepidosauria; order Squamata; family Gekkonidae; genus Lepidodactylus; species Lepidodactylus listeri. Next base: position 30,637,877 of record JARCFY010000009.1, read on the forward strand.
CTTGCACCCTGAAACTCTTGCTAGGCTGCAATCAGACATGCCATTGGATCCGACTCAGCTGTGAATGCCTGATGGATCTAAAGGGCATGATCAGACAACAACATCTGGGAAAGGTCCCGCAGTTGTCAGCACCCCATGTTGCTCTGCCACAGAAGTGGAATTAAAAGACACTGGGGAAAGTCCAATCTTAATGGGTTCTGACGGGCCACGGGTGGACTTTCCGCTGTCTGATCACACAAGCACACTCAAGCCGTTGGGATGGGCTGCCCAGTCCATCCTGACTCGGCACCATTTTTTGCTCACTTAGTGGTACGCACATAACTGCATAAGCAATCCATAGTCGCAGACCACCGCAGGGGGTTGATTTATCTATGCGCATGTGGGGGAAACGGGGGGGGGGGGAACACACCACTTGCCCGAATGTGCCGTCTGATTGGGCAGTGATGGGCTGATCTGCAGCACCAAGGGATGTGTGATCGCACAACTCTGTTTCAATTTCCACTGGAGGAAATAGGATTGCTTCCCCTCTGGGCCAAATGGCATCTACTGCAGACCAACACAACTACCCACCTAAAAGTATCCTAAGCAGAGCCACTGACTCCCTCCTAAACCCATCGAGCTTAGGAGCATCACTTTAAGAATGGCACTGTTAAGCACCCGCTTCATTATCCTGTGCGCATCACTGGGACTTTAAAATGCTTACCTTTTGATGGGATTACACCTTCACTTTGAATATTTCTCACTTTCAAACAGAAGCCAAAACTACCCAAGAAAAAGAAATGTGCCTGCCTTTTTCAAAAGCAAGGTATTAAATCTGATGGACTCTAGGTAATGAAATTTAACACACCTTCAGAGTGAGAAAAAAATAAAATCACTTTTATTTACATGATAGAAATTGTGCATCACAAACATTTGCAGAATGAGGAATCCATTCCTTGATTTGCATATCTTCAGCAGATGTGAGGGTGTGCAAAGATGAGGCCATTCAAGATTTCACAACCTGATCAAAGAATCTGAATGTTTTCACAACCTGATCAGAGAATCTTTATGATCACTGGCCAAGAAAGTACCATTCATCAACTAAAGGAACAAAACAAAAAAGTAGTGTTATTTGAGCAAGGAACTTAGATATGAATATGCACAAACAATTCATTGTTTTATTTGTATATGATCAACAAACATATTTGTCACATGCAAGCCCATTATTTTGTTATGTAGCTACCCTAAAAATTGATCAGTATGTTTCCGTCTCAACTGTATTATAGATATTTGTGTAATTTTATTTTCGCAGATATCACTTTGCAAGCATCTCATTCCATCACCTCATTCTTTAAGAAGTGCTTGTACAGACAGTCATGGAAAATGGGCATTTGATGTGGAAGCAATCGACAAGTGACCTTACCTTCTTTGGCTGCAGAGTGTTTCTCCTCAGAAGGTGGAGTCTGCAAAAGAACCAGAATTATATTGCATTAAGCCACAGGCAAACTTAATGTCTGCTGATCTCCAAAAGAGATTTTTTTTAACTTTCTTATTTGAACTGGAGACTCTCATGCCGCGAATGGCTTTTGCAGCTCTCCCCTCAGTCTCAATTATCTTTTTTGGGCAACATGATGGATTCCTATTTGACACATACAAGTCATGTGGTTCTTTAAGAGGATGACGATTATACCCCCCATTGAATTTTGCTTCGGTCAGATAATGGCTTTGTTAGGCCACTCTCTAGCAGCCTCTGCCCCCAATATGGAGGTGATAACACAAGAGGACATGATTCGGGCATTTGTAGACTGGAACAAGATAATGGATTAGATTCCAAAGTTATACCAGTGCAGCTACTTGATGGAAGAGTTTTTTTCATCTGCTTCTCTTCCCCCAGGTAGCCTGTTGCATTCCCTTCCAAGAATTGCATAGCTGAGACTCAGGGGACTTGCCTCCCCCCGCCCGAAGAAGAAGAAGAGATTGGATTTATACCCCGCCCTTAACCACTACACCAAACTGGCTCTCAAATCACCCTCCCTTCCTTGTGTGTGAACGCAGCCTGTTTGTGAGATGAAAGGGAAAGGAGGAGAAAGAAGAAGAAATAGACAACAAAGATGAAGATGAAGGAGGAAGTAGTAGTAGTAGGTTTTATACCCCACTCTTCACTACTCAAAGGAGTCTTGGAGTGGCTTACAATCACCTTCCCTTCCTCTCCCCACAACAGACACCAGGGGAGGTAGGTGGCGCTGAGAGAGCTCTAACAGAACTGTGACTGGCCCAAGGTCACCCAGCTGGCTGCATGTGAAGGAGAGGGGAATGAAACCCGGTTCTCCATATTAGAATCCACTGCTCTACACCACAGCTGGTGTAGTCACTGAGTGCCTGGCTTCTAAGGGAACAGAGAGTCTTGCTGGCCACCAGCTATGCCTGCATCAGCTGCATCCACACACTGCTGGAGAACACACTACTGCTGAGCTAAAGCCATCATTCCTCATTCCTGGATTGCCTCTGGTGCACACAGGAAAATGTGAGAGCGTGTGACTGCTACGGTACAACAACCATGCAACATTCCAGTGATGTGCAGATGCATCCTATGATGTACAAAGCAGGCATTTTAGTCCATTAATAGCTTTTTTAAAATCAGCTTTCCAAATTGCTATGAGGCATATGGAAAACACTCAACATACTGATGCAATCACTGCAGCTGGCAAAGTGGTCTATAAACAGATCAGAACTGGGGGCTTCATTTTTAGCATATGAGTCAAGCACTGATATTTTCAGTGCCTTTGCTAAAGTTGTATGTTCTAAAATACAGCATTTTAATGTCATGGCGGGGGGAAAAAACCCAACCTTTTAAAAAGGTTTTCCTCCTCCCGCCCAATTCACTTGAAGACAGCAATTTTCTCCTCTCAATCGCTCTCACACATGCCTGCGGAGATGGTCCCCCCCCCTTACAGAGAGATGCATTTAATTACACAAGGCAATGGACAAAGTATGTTCTTAGTGATTACATGTACCCTGACAATCCAGGAGCCTGGGTGGTAACTCATAGCAACCGGGCAGACACAAAAAGATAGCAGATGAGTTGCAAAGAGTCCATTCACTATTAGACAGCACCAGAGCAAGGGGGAAAGCTGACATCAGGAAACAATCAGTACAATGAATGGGACACGCTGTGGCTCAGTGGTGGAGCACACACTCTGCATGCAGAAGGCTGCTGGCCTTCCCTTTAATAGATCTCAGGGAGCAAGAGGGGACATTTGCCTGAAACTCCAGTGAGCTCCTGAAGTCTTTGACTAAGTGGGCAATGCCAAACTAGACGACCCAGTGGTCTGATTTGGTGTATCCGGCCTGGTAACAGTCCTATGTAACAATCTGAAAGATGAATGTATGAAGACTTGAGAGACAGGTTCAATCAGTAGGAGGGCCTATTCTTTCCAAGGTCCCGTCATGGAAAAGTCCAATCTCTGGCACCCCCAGTTAAAAGGTAGCAGGTGTTGAGAAAACTCTTATCTGCCTGTGACCCTGGACAGCAGCACTGTTCACAGCCCTGGAATAGGTGGACCCGTGTGGTGACAGAGGATAAGAGCCCACCTTAACACACCCATCTCCATGCACAAACCCACACCATGCACCATCTATAATCTCCATTTAATTCCCACGCCTTCATTAGTTGTTCATATTAGATGGCAATGGTACATTTGGTGTTTGTGTCTTTCCACTGATGACTCTTAAGGGGAGGGGGAGACATGCACAAGATTTTGCCCTTACAGATTCCACAATTGCTTGGACATCGTTTTCATTGCAGCAGTAGGGACTGGTACCCACTAGGACATTGATGCTGAAAAACAATATATATATACTTAATTTATTGACAAATTATAGCCTGTCTTTTTCACAGGCACTCAAGGCAGATTACAAAATACAGGAAATGACACGATCCGAAAGCACAAGACATGCAGTAACACTGCTATAGGGCAAGGATTATGGCTATTAGGAACCCATGTAAACAAAAACATACCTCACAGAGAGGGGATTAACAAAGTACAAGACAGTGCAGTGTTTATTTACCGTATTTTTTGCTCCATAAGACTCACTTTTTCTCCCAAAAAAAGTGGGGGCAAAAGTGTGTGCGTCTTAAACCCCCCTCACCTTTCCCAAGCCACGGCACCGAGCAAAGCTAGGTGCGTCTTATGGTCAGGTGCGTCTTATGGAGCGAAAAATACGGTAATTCATTTATACCCCACCTTTCTCCTCAATAGTGAATCAAAGTGGCTTACATGATTCTCCTCTCCTCCATTTTATCCAAGAATACTAGAGGAACAGATGGATCACTTATGGTATTTAGGAAAAAATGGATTGTGTGGACATTTCGTCCATGGCTTCAGACTAACCTTGCATGTTGACCTATTTTACAGTATGCCACAGTCACTCAGCTATTTATCAAGAATGAGCAAAGCCAACAAAATGTGGGCACTCAAGAACATTCAAGGTTATCACCAGGGCTTTTTTTGTAGAAAAAGCAGGAACTCATTAGCATGATACGCCACACCCAACAACAGGAACTCATTAGCATATCAGGCCAAACCCCTGACAGCGCAGCTCCCTCCCAGGACTGGCTTCCCCAGGTGCCCCGCAGCGCCTGGGGAGCCCGAAGGGGGGAGGCTGTAGGCGTGGCCAACTCGAAAGCCAGCTGGAACTCCATTCCTGTGCATTCCTGCCCCAAAATAGCCCTGGTTATCACTTTTTTGCACAAACCACAAACTAAGTTTAAAGGACAATTTGTTTTGGAGCTGTTTGTAAGGTTTAGCTGCTGGGTAGTCTGCAGGGTCAAGCGGGTACCATTTCTTAATACAACAGTCAAGCAAAATTACAGACACGGCGTGATGTGGAAGATGATCTTTAGGAACAGAAATGCTACCACATCAAAAGAAAAAGCATGCAAGACTTTAGCATTTGTTCACATTGGATTTTGAGAAAGCTATAAAAGCCTGGATGCTTACCATTTTATGGCTCCTCCATCAGTCTTCTTATGAATCAAAGCTTTCCAGTGTTCATGGGTTGATTTAATTATGTCAAGAGCAAACGCCTATTTTTAATATTAAAATATTTAGGAAATTAAATTGATGTATGATAACAACACCGTTACACCTTAACGTTTTGCAAAGATTTAAGGATGACTGCAAAACACAAACAAAAACTGCACACTCAGCAATAACTTGGACCTCGTCATTCAATTATTAAACCATTTTTGATCTAAATCTTCACCTGTAAAAATTGTTGGAAAAGTCTGCCAAGTTTTTAAACTTCTCTGATGCGTACAGAAGAGGGAAAACACAGAAGAATGACAATGCAGATTTCCTCCAGACTGAACCACTGGAGTACAGCTCTCTTTCAAGGAGACCCTGGGAACAGAGCCGTATTTGGGGAATGAACAACCCTGTTAGCGGACTTGGATTCCCAGAAAAAATCTGAGAAGCCTCTGCGAGCCAGTTCAAACAGAGAGCAAAGGAATTCGGTTCATGCTTTGGCTCTGCTTTAGCAAAGCATTTCAGCATATGCTTAAATTTTAAAACGCCATCTGTCTGGGCTCTAGTTCTGTCCAAAGCTCACTACAACAGTTGGAAAGTGTCTTCAGTAGAAAGGCTGCGAATCCTGATGAGGCCAGGGTAAGGTTGGGGTGGGGGAGACCTCCATATGATGCATTTTAAGAAAAAAACTACAAGGGGGAAATTTTACCAGGAAAAGATAGGAAAATTGTACAGGAATCCAACTGGTCAGGCTAGGCAATTCCAGTTCAAATGCAATTCTGATGTGACAATTTGCCTCGTGGAGCTCTCAAAACCCATCCTAAACTCACTCAAAGACAGCTAAGAGACACACACAACGCAAACCTGCTTCTCCCATCCACACCACGCTACAAGTCTTGTGTACTGCTGTTCACCCATCCCTTCAACAGCTGTGTGATCGCAATAATATCACGGAGGGAGAGAGGTGTGGACAGGGTGGAGTCTGGACACACAGCACACAAAGCTTTTTAAGACATAGGCTGCCTGGTGTGGTTTGAAGGCAGCAGTGCCTTTGCAAGCAAATCACATCATTCTGTAACAGCAGATCTTACTCTGAAGCAGAGTTACACCTCATGGACTCAAATGAGCTTAGAAGGGTGCCTCTCTGCTTAGGATCACACTGCCACAGTGCAGTCCTAAGAACACATCCCTGGGATCATACCGCAACTCTCAGAAATCTGCAAGCTCACTCCATCACACATGGTGCAGAGATTGAAAACAGTTCTTCATTTATATACTTCACAAATGTACTTCATTTATAGCCTGCCTTTCTCCCCGAGGGGACCCAAAGCAGCTTACATCCTCTCCATCTTATCCTCACAACAACCTTGTGAGGCAGGTTACACTGAGAGTGTGTGATGGGCCAAAGGTCACCTTCAGACCTTTCATGGCAGAGTGGGAATTTGGACAACGGTCTCATAGACCCCAGCCCATCACTCTAACCACTATATCATTCCAGCTCTCCAAACTTCTACATGCGGACACACTACAGTTTGTTATGACCTCCACACTGGATCAACCAACACTTTCGATGAATCAGGATCCCAAACCAAGATGTGGCTTGAAATCCTGATGGGTTTGTCATTTTGTTCAGTGCCACTGTCACAACCATCTGCAGCTTGCTCTGAACAATGATGTTTTCGATCTCTGCAGAGGCACATGAGGCGCAGGCCCCCAGGACTTCTGAGAGTGGTTCTTGGACCAAATGAACCACAATTAGTTTGGATGTCTGAGTGCAGCTAGAAGACCTAGTGTGAAGAATGGGATGTATACATTCTTCAAAGAGTTTTTTTTTTTAATTTCCTGTCCTAATCATACTGTGTATTATACAGTTTGTAAGAATATTTACTTTAAAACTTACACCTTGAAAACAGGATTTTGAAAGAGCCATGCATTGCTGTGAGAGCAAATCACTTTGCATTTATTTTCTTCTCGAAGAGCTACTTGAATACTTGTCAGCTCAGTTTTTGCACACTGCCAAGGTTTCAAAAAATAAAATCTTAACATTCTAGAAATAACCCACACTGCACTGAGCAACAGGGACAGGAAATGCTTTGCTCATCATTAGTGATGTCATTGGTACTGTCCAATCACCTGCAACAACAGCACAGCAATAGCACCCATTTCACCAGAGGCAACCGCCTTCTAGGGATTCTGCCTTCCAGAAGTACAACCAATAGGCTGTCTGCCAGTGAGGATAGCAAAATGTTTTGTGTGCATTCTACTCAAACAGGAAGGAGCAAGAGCACTTCCCTGCTTTTGAATATTTTATCTTTTCTACAAGCACTATGATTGCAGGTAGCTGAAGACCTTTTCGATTATTCCAAACAGATAATGACATTTCCCAGCCTGGCATTCACAACCAGCCAAACTACTTCCATGTGCTCTTGCAGAGAAAATAGTATCTTCGAGGGGGGGGGGGGGGGAAGTGTTCATGAAAAATCTCAGACAGATCATTTTACAACAATACCGAGAGTTTTTTCTTTTTGTTGTTGTTGTCTGTTAACTGATGTAGGCTATTTTCAGATGTTTGTTCATGACATGAATGAGCCTCAAAACTTTGGGTTCACAACTCCTTGCCTCCTCTTCTCCATCCACTATAATTACAATCTAAGTAATCCAAATGCACTTTTAGCAAAAAAGTAACCCCTCTTAAATTCACCTTGTCTTTAAACTTGCCGTTAAAAACAAAATGGTTTTCTGGCTTCCCATCCGGAACTTTATATACTCTGAACCAGTCAACTGTAGCTTCAAGATAACCTGGCTTGAACTTCCTGACATCATCGATATCTGCAAAAGGTTACAAAAAAAATATACATTTCAGTGTCACACCAATTTGGCCCGGCACGCTGGTCTAAAGAACCAGTGTGCTGCAGAACTTACGTGTCAAACTAGAACTGGGGAGTCTTGCATTTGAATTCCTAGTTGGTCCTGAAGCTCACTAGGGCTGCGGTCAGACACACTAAAGAATCCACTTTCAATGCACTTTCAATGCACTTTCAAACTGGATTTTTACTGTGTGAACTGGCAAAATCCAGTTTGAAAGTGCACTGAAAGTGGATTGAAAGTGGATTCTTTAGTGTGTGTGACCGCAGCCTAAAAAAGCTTGGACTGCTTATTGTTTCTCAGTCTGGTTCTAAAATGACATTAAAAGTCTCACAAACAATGTTGTCATCCAGGCTGAAGGCGGGCACAAGATTTGTCCCTCAGTCCAGAATGATCAGCAGCAGAGATCAATTGTCCCTTCTTGCAATGCAGAAGATGGTAACACTGATCTACAAGAACACAGTTCCTTTCAACCCACTTGCAGGAGTGCCACAGAATTCTAGTCCTTCAATGCAACGCAAATGTGCACAAGCCAGTCCTGATAGCATTGGATTCATCAATATGTACACTGTGTACAATATGTACACTGTGGGCCCAAGGTGCTTCCCTGGAAAACGCTTATGTGCACATGTAACATTAAAAGCATAAAAGTTACAAACATTCCAAGAAACAACCCCACTGTCTCTCACCCACAATCCACACCAGCAGCTATAAAAGATCACAGGGCAGGAGATTCGCCTGCCAAGCAGAACCAGACAGCTGTGCTCCATTAACCAGGCACTAGATCATGCTTCCCCAACAGTCACTGCGTGCAACGCTGCCTCTCAAGCCAATATTGGGTGGAAGAGGCTGCCAATTATGCTGCGGGATGCTCAAAATGCTTTTATTGACTTGGCATGGAGACTCGCTGTCATAAAATAGAAGCCAACTTGCTCCAGCCGTTGATAGGGAAGGCTGCTCGGTTGCTGTCAGAAGATCAAGAGATGTCCCACATATTACAGATCAAACATGAAAATTGTCTTGTTTGAGATGGCAACACAACCCAAGTTGGGACTGGCCATGATTCTTCAGCAACTGTGCAAACAGTGGGCACTCCATAACCTAACAAGAGGCATTCAACCAGTGGAAGACGAATTTTAGAGAAATCTGCACCACTAGACACTAAGTCACACTTAGCCACTACTTTCAAACAACAGATGCTCTCCTCATCTTGTGGGCAAAGCTAACACACCCCCACTCGCAAGCCAGCAGCTGAAGGAAAGGTTCCAAGAAAGGGAACACATGTTTTCAATGACAATTGATAAACAGTTACAGGAAGCAACGGCTTTGGTCAATATAAAGGCATTTGCAGCCATTTCTGCAGCGTGGAAAAACCTTGCAACGTATAAACTGTAGCTTCATTTTGAATACTTCAGTATAAACAACACAGGGACAGAAACAGATCCAATGCAGGGTGGGAATATTACTGGCTAAGTTTTCGCCAGGTCCCTGACTGATATGGGACCACTCAGCTGCTGCTTTTGTGGCTGAATTATATATGGGGGTTACTACATATAGATCTCCAGTATGACTTTCTTTGGCCCTATGATGATAAGCCTGTCTCTAGGTTATGCTTCTTTAGACTGAAGGCCCCTCTGCATTTTTTTGGTTCCTCTCCACAAAAAACTAGATGCCAAGGAGAATTCTATCCTGACCTTTCTACCAAACATGCTATTTTTATGGGCAGGAAATTATTCTCTGTATTAAGGGGCGTTCATTCATGTATGCCCCACCTGCAGTTTCAACAAAGCCATGGGCTGACTACCTCAGTGAGAATGAGGTTCGCTATTTCATGAATTTTGCAGTTTGGGAAGAGGGGAATGTATGTGTGGGGTACATCGGAGAAATGGTCAGCCTCACTGAAAGTTTGCAACATTTGTTTTTAATATAATTAAAGTATTAAAATGTTTTAAATATTTCTATGAAACATGAATAGGTCTTTTTTTATCAATATGCATAGTTTGCAAAATTTTGAATGAAAACTGTCTTTATATTTTATTTTAATGAGGTTTTTCTCTTTCCTTTCCTTTTTTTTCTCTCCCCCCCCTTTCTGTTCATTGTTCTACAAAGTATCTGTAGATCTATCTTATATTCTAATAGTGAAGTTGAGAAATCTTTGGGTATGTAAATCTGGTGCTTGAAGCTGTGGAAGGGCAAGATAGATCTTTCTACAAACCTGAAAAGGGCCCCAGGTTTGAAAAAAAAATGTGAAATTTAAACAAAATATATTGATGGCTTTAAAAAAATCCAAAAATGATAAAAGGAGTGCCTACAGCTTTAAGCACAGGATTCTCTCAGTGGCTGTTGCTAGGCAACCACAGATTCCAAGCTGGGTTTCTCTGAGTAAAAAGGCAAAGGGAGGGGGCAGGGCCATTTCCAGGCCAATTTCTGGCCTTCAAAGGGGCCTGACTAGGGTTGCCAGCTCCAGGCTGGAAAATTCCTGGATATTATGTGGTGGAGTCTGAGGAAGGCAAGGTTGGGGGTGGGGAGGGGAGAGGCCTCAGCCGTATAGAATGCCACAGAGTCCACCCGCCAAAGCAGCTGTTTTTTCGCAGAGGGACAGATCTCTGTTGTCTGGAGTTCAGTTGTAATTCTGGGAGATCTCCAGGTTTCACCTGGAGGCTGGCAAAGCTAAGTTTGGCAGCAACCTCTGAGTAACTTGATACCACTCAACCTGCATGACTCAACTAGGCCTGGCTGATTGCTACTATTTCAGCAGCCACCCACACAATGAAAGCCAGTGAGGTATAGAGGTTAGAACTTCAGAGTGGGGTCTGGGAGACCCAGGTTCGAATCTCCATCCTATGTTGGAAGCTCACTGGGTGATTTTGGACCAGTCACATACTTTCAGCCTAATCTACCTCACAGGGTTGCTGTGTGGATTTAAAAAAAGGAGAACAGAATCATGTGTGTTGCTTTGGTCCTCACTCTGGAGACAGGCAGAGTGTAAATGGAATAAATAAATAATAAATACCTGAAGATGGGAGGCTGATAAAATGTAGGTTGGTGAGAAGGAGAGAATGGGGCAGTGAACTGTGGCACTGCACAACTGGGCCACATGTTTCCTAGGTACAGACTGCGGGGGGAGCATAAAGGTAGATTGGCTGTTGGTTGGGAAGGAGGAGGAGAACACTGGATTTATACCCTGCCCTTCACTTGGAGTCTCAGAGCTGCTTACAATCTCCTTCCCTTCGTCTTACCACAACAGACACCCTGTGAGGTAGGTGGGGCTGAGAGAGCTCTTTCGAGAACTGCTCTTGAAAGAACAGCTCTGAAAGAACTTGTGACTGACCCAAAGTCACCCAGCTGGCTGCGTGTGGAGGAGTGGGGAATCAAACCCAGTTTTCCAGATTAGAGTCCACCGCTCTTAACCACTACACCGATCTGTCTCTAGGACTGCCAGCTCCAGCTTAGGAAATTTCTGAAGATTTGGAGGTGGGACCTGGGAAGCAGGTTTGAGGAGAGGAGGGACCTCAGAAAGGTATAATGCCAACTGGCTCCCTCTCTGTCTCAGGCAGATCTTGCCATGATAATTCATGCAACGGTCACCTCAAGATTGGACTACTGTAACATGCTCTACCCAGGACTACCTTTGAAGGCGCTTTGAAAACTGCAAGTGGTCCAGAACACAGCTGCCAGATTGCTGATAAGAATGTCCCAGTCAGCACACTGGCAAGGAGGAACCGAGCCTGGGTGAAACACTTCCCCAACCCCAACTCCCAGCCCTGAAGAGAAAGCAGCCATCAAATCTGCTTTCAGGTTTGGAGAATGTGCTCTCTGAAATGAAGACCTGAACAACTGGACAGGGAGTTAAATAATAGGCTCACCATGGATCTCTTGAGCTTCTGGATCATCCACACCAATAGCAATGACCTTCCAGTCAGATTCTCCTTCATCAATAAGGCCTAAAAGCCCAAGCACCTTCACCTGGACAACCTCGCCAAGCGAGCGAACCTTGAAATACAGAAGAGAAAAATCTAACTTGTAACCACTGACTTTCTCTTCATTTCCTGTTCCTTTTATGTCACCCTGTAGGCATCTGTGAATATTTCACTTCCTTAAGTGTGCTCCTCCCAACTGGGCCAGGCCCCAAAAACATTCAGATTTCTTCATATTCTTCACCTTTTTTTTTACATTCCTCCTTTCCCAATATTAAACTAACTTTGCTTCAAAGAAGCTCACTTTTACAGGTACACAACCCTCTGTTTTCCTTCAGTTTCATCACAGCAAATCCTCTCTTCTTACAAGTCTGCTTCACTCAAAACCTTACCAACTATCCTCTCTCTGACCATGTTCATCTCTCCACTTATACTGGACGGCTTGCTCAGTATAGAGGCTCCCACTCTGAGAATCGAGTATAACTGCACTCCAGTTGGTCTTCATGCCTTATCCTTTCATTGATCTCAATCAATGCCCCAATCAGACACTCCCTCACAATGTCCCATCTTAGTTTGCCTGCTTTGGTACAGAGGACCCTGACGGCTGAAGATTCTATCCCATGGAGCAACATGAAAACTCAGCTCTTCCCCTTCCTGTGCTTCCCTCCCACAGGAAACCTCTCATTTATCTTGCAAACCTCAATCTATGCTTTCCCCTCCCTCTAATGTCATGCTTCAAGAAAACAGGAAGAGCCCTGCTGAATCAGACCAATGGTCCATCTAGTCCAGCATCCTGTTTCACACAGCAGTCAAGGCAGTTGCCCTATAGGACCGACAAACAGGGAACAGAGGCCAAGGCCTTTCCTCAACGTTGCCTCTCAGGACTGTAGCATACAGATGTCTGCTGCCTCTGAACATGGACATTCCCTTTAGTCACCCTTGCTAGCAGCCCTTGTGTTGGAAAAATTAGCAGAGCACTTCAAACACAGCAGAATGAAGGCAGCATATAGTCTTGTGTGTGTGATTACAAAGAAAAACTTTACTAGAAAGAAAGATAAAGGGGAGGGTCACATTTGGAATTGAAAATAATAAAGCATAAACATGCTAACTAGCTTGTCCTAAACTCCATATTGGCTAAAACCCTTGTGATCTCAAGAACAAAGAAAAAGTTCCCCCAAATAGAGCACATGACTGAAAGCGTGTAGTACCCCCAGTAAAACCCATTAACCAATAGGGAATCTCAGACCACCCCATTAAGACTACTACCATCTCCTTCTCTACTGGGAACTTCTACATGGAGTCTAATTGGTCAGTGCTAACTAACTACTACTCGCAAACACTAATAACAGAGAGACCTGCATATTCCAACACTTCAATGGGCACACCTCCAAGAATCTGCTAACCCCCCTTTTAAAGCCATCCATGTCTGGTCCTTTGGTCCTTAGCCTACAGCTGGCCGAAACTGCTTTCCTAGACTGGATTCTACTCTCTTCTGAGAAATAAAACTGCAGCTGGAACTTTAAAGTCAGCCTTTGAGCAAGTCTTGCTAATGGTTACAGCATACCTGGGAACCAATTTCACAGACATCAATGGGATCATTGTCTCCATAGCATCCTGTATTACCATCTTTATGATGAGGATCTTCCCAAGTCTATGAAAAGAAACAAATTTAAAATTAAAATCCTCATTAGCATTTCTCACTTGACGATTAATATGTACACACTACTAAAATTCAAAGACTGAGTTTGCTAGTGACTATAACCTCCCGTGAGACATGGTTATGCTGCTGCAACGTTACGGCTAGGTGCAACCCTCTTTTTGTTTGTGGCAGAAGTGAATCCTGCCTGCTGCCGTGTCTGTGCGCTCCCTCCCTTGCTGAACATGACCGAAGGCTTTCTGATTGGGAAACCATGAACCAAACTCCAGTTTGCTGCGACATCTTCGTGCAGGCACCAGGGCAAACTGCGGTTTGTTTCCTCCCAACAACCTAGAATCAAACTGTGGTTTAGAATCCTAATTTGTGGCCCTGACCTGGATAGCCCAGGCAGGCCCAATCTCATCAGATCTTAGAAGCTAAGCAGGGCCAACCCTGGCAACTACTTGGAAGGGCAGCTTCCAAGGAATACCAGGGCCAGGACACAGAGGCAGGCAATCAAGCCACTAAACTCTGAAACATCCTAGCCCCACTAGGGGTTGGCAGAAGTCACCACGACTTCCAGGCTCACAAGGCTGGAGAGCAAGCCCTATGAGGAAAGGCTGAGGGACTTGGGAATGTTCAGTGTGGAGGTTGAGGGGGTTGAGAGGAGGTTGAGGAGGAACATGATTGTTCTCTTTAAGTATCTGAAGGGCTGTCAGAGGAGGGCAGGGAGCTGTTCCTGTGGGCAGCAAAGGATAGAACTCACAGTTTAAATTAAGGGTGGAATATTAGGAGAAACTTTTTGACAATAAGAGTTGTGCAACAGTGGAATCAGCTGCCTTGGGAGGTGGTGAGCTCCCCCTCACCAGCAGTCTTTAAGCAGCAGCTGGACAAACACTTGTCAGGGATCCTCTAGGTCAAGGGTGGTCAAACTTGCTTAATGTAAGAGCCACATAGAATAAACGTCAGATGTTTGAGAGATACATGACATGAACAAATATTACACACATTTTTATTTAAAAATATACAAATTTGCTTTTTATTAACATTAAATGAGACTGCCAAAAATAAAAACAAAAGGAGTAAAAATAGATATTGATAATGATATTTATTTGTAGGCAGCCGGGGGGGGGGGGCTTTGAGAATGCATTTAAAGTTAAAATAGCTTTTTTTCTCTGCTCCTCACTGCCTCAAGCCTACCCAGGAAGGGTAACAGTAGCTGGGGAAGGGAAGACCGATTGGGGAGGCATGCCTCCCCTTTGCTTCCCCAGCTGCCCTGCCGGGAGCCACACAATATGTGTGAAAGAGCCACACGTGGCTCCCAGCCACAGTTTGGCCACCCCTGCTCTAGGCTGACCCTACATTAAGCAGGGGGTTGGACTAGATGGCCTGTATGGCCTCTTCCACCTCTGTGATTCTATGATTCTAAGCACAAACACAACCATACAAAAAAAGGAAAAGACTCCTAATTTGTAGGAAGGAAACAAACTCCAATTTACATTTGAATGTCGCAGCAAACTGGAGCTTGCTTCAAGGCTTCCGAAGTTAGGACACCTTTGATGGTGCTCTCTGCACAAAGAGAGAGCACAAGCAAAAACAGCATTCATCGGCATGAACTGTAGTCTGGATGCAGCCCATATCGCTGCTAAGAAACTGGCTCTTATGAGAAGGTACAATGGTCAGCAACAGCCCAACCTCCTCTTCATGCATTTCTCCATTTGTTCAACAACTCTTGCCCACAACAGCTGTCTCATGAGCAAGCTCCCTCAGAGCACTGGCAGAAACCACGAATGGAAAGCAGGGCTGAAATCAGTGCAAGGGAGTCCCCCAGCACCTGATATTGCAAATACCGCTTCCACAAGGGAAACCTTAACACTGGGTTGCGTGACAATTTTGCCAGAAACATATGCTCAACTCCAATGGCACATTCTTATCAAAATGTATGGACAAAAATTGCTGCATAATATCTCCCCAGCTCCCCGTACCAACGCACAAGTCTACTGCATGCAATTGCTTTCCTTCCAGCAGTTTTGCATCCGTGAAATACACAGGATTTATGAGAGGAGTATGCTGAGGAGGCAGAAAAGTTTCGTGGTTTTGACAGACCAAAAAACAATGTACGTTACCTGAGGGAAGGCACCGTAATTCCAAATATAGCCCTTGTGGGGGAAGATATTTGCCACATATCGCAGCTTGCCTTCCTTTACATCTTGCTTAATGGGATTCAATGGCTCCTTCGTGGCAATCTGAGCATGTTGCAAAACACAGAGCAGGGAAAGGGGAGGAGGGAGAGAGAGACTACTATAAAATGGTTCAAGTAATTATTCCCAGAACAAATTTCTCAAGAAAGCTTCAAGCTTTATACTTAGATCTATAACTCCAAAGGTTTAAGAAGGCGTGGGGGGGCGGGCGGACAAAAGGCATTTGTAAAAAGATGAAAATACCAAGTGTCTGGAAATGTAAATATATAAAGGGCAAAATATATTCCTTTTGTATCCCCCGACATCAGTAGATTCTAATTATATTTCCCCCCTGACCTGGACAGTCCAGGCGAGCCTGATCTCATCAGATCTCATCAGATCTTTGAAGCCAAGCAGGGCTGGTCTTTGGCTAGTATTTGGATGGGAGACCTCCAAGGAATTCCAGGGTGGGAATGCATAGGCAGGCAACAGCAAACCACTTCTGAACATCTCTTGCCTTGAAAACCCTAAGGGGTCACCATAAGTCAGCTGTGACTTGATGGTACACACATAAAATTATAATTTTAAAAAGAGACAGAATGCTGGCAGTTCTTAAACTATTGGTGATAGAGATATTTTTCTACTTTAGATGCTTCTTGTACTGGGATTCCTTGCCTAGTTATTCATAAGGTTCAACTCAGAAGGGTCCCCTGGTTTGTGTGAAAAGGAAACAGTCTTAGACTTTTCGAGAGTATAAAAGGGAAAGTTATAATCCCACAGGACAAGTATTTAAATACAGGAAGAAAGTACTAACTTTCTAGGAAACTAAGATAATGTTATGCAGGGGTCCTTTCGTAGAAAAAGAGGTGCAGAAGCTCATTAGCATACCTCATTAGCATACCTCATTAGCATATGCCACGTCCCCTGACATCACCAGAAGTGTGTCAGAAAGAGAATGTCAGTTTCAGTCCCATTATACCCTGTGGGCCATTGAAATCAATGGCAAAAACTCATAGGGTATATGAGGGGCTGGAGGAAAGGGGGTTTGAGGGAGAGGCTCCAAACTTGCAGGGTAGCTGCTGGGGCCTCTCCTCAAAATACCCACCAAGTTTCAAGAAGATTGGACCAGGGGGTCCAATTCTATGGGCCCCCAAACAGGTTGTCTCATCTCCTCCATTGTTCTCTATGGTGGGAAAAAATGTTAACAATGGAGGGAATGGGGGCAACCTGTTTGGGGGCCCGTAGAATTGGATCCCATGGTCCAATCTTCTTGAAACTTGGTGGGTATTTCGAGAAGAGACCCCAGCAGCTACCCTGCAAGTTTGGAACCTCTCCCTCAAACCCCCTCCCCTCCAGTTGCTTTTAAAATTGCCGCCGAATTTCGGTGGCAATTCAGCAGCAGACTGAATCAGATTAGAGAATCTGATTCAGCCCATGGCTGCCCTAGTGAACACTCCTGAGCTCCGGCCCCAGCGGACCCCTGGTGTTATGAAACTTTATTAGTACACACTGATGCTCAAAGAAATCTCCAAGACAAACCAATCTCTCACAGTTAAGAATGGAGTCCCTAAGAATATAAGCTTCAATTATACTCCGCTGCCTGTTCAAAATATTATAATCTGTATAAACAGCCAAATTTACCTCAATTTCTCATCCCCTGCCCTATTCCTAATCCAACTGTGCCTGTTCAATCAAATCAACCTTTCTGTTTAAACTTTACTTTGTGTCACGTGCCATTTCAAAAAGGGATTTATAAGAGGGCTCCTGCTGAGTTACAATAAATCTCTGGCCTTGGCAAAAGCCAAACAACTTCTCTGTCACAGGGTGGGACACGCAGAAAGTTATAATTCTAAAATTCAAATACGCTCTTGCTGCTCAATCAGTGGGGAACAGTGCTTTGGTGGGAAAATTTGCCTTACAGTAAAGAAGCAGGGGTCTATCACACACGTTTTTATGCTATCTGCACAGGAAGGTACAAATTTTGAAAGCCCTGCCCCCACTGGCAAAATTTGGCTTGCTTCAACTCCCTATGGCTTCCATTTGTCCCCCCTCCTGGAGTGCTTCTGTTGAGATTTTTTTTTTAATCAGCAACTGCTAGATTGCTACAGCACAAAAACATTGCTATGATCGATTGCAATCTACTGCACCTTTCCCCTTATATTTCCACAACAAAAATGGCTAGAGATTTTGCTTTTATTTGTTTATTTTGTTTATATGAAAGCTAAAAACTCAAGAGGACCTAGTGGACTGTGGTAACAAACCATTAGAATGTTATTGTGCTGTAGCAATCTAGCAATTGTCAATTTTTTAAAAAGGCTGAAAAAAGCCCTCAAGCAGAAGAACAGCAGTGGGCTAAAGCAAGGAAAATGAGGGGGAAATTGCACTACGGATGCTCAGCTGCCACTATGCATGCTTCTTCATTTACTGCAGCAACAAGGGCTATATGGAGGTTTGTTGATATGTGGAAGCAGTTTAGGAGTGAGAGCCTTGGGTTCAAATCATGAAGCATGCTGGACTCCTTGGGCCAATCACCATCTTTCAGCCTCACTCACCTTACAGAGAGTTGTTGTAGGGCTGCCAGCTCTGGATTGGGAAATACCTTGTTTTCAAACAAATCATTTTCATTTTTTCCTTACCATACTCGCTGTGGTTTTTATGAGGACTACTTTATTTACTTGGAAACTGTTTCAAGAGCCTTGACTCTTAAGTTTTTAAAGTTACCTCCATTTTAGCATTTGTCCAACGAGGCACTTCTACAATCATATTCAGTATAACCTTTGAAAAGAAGAGGAACACATCAGAACTTCATACACAAGGCAGAATGCACCACACATACTTAGTCGTTACTCACTGATTAAGTGAAACTTGAGGCAGCTTATAAAAAAAAATAATAAAGCTTGGTCTTTGCCTTGCAAACCAGTCCACAAAGTTAGTACCCCCCCCCAAAAAATGTTCAGCAGTGTGCCCGAATCAGCCGTAAGGGATTCATAATCATAAGACACATACAAAACCCTTCAGGCCTTGGACTTTCCTGTCTGCAGGACTCTCTCCCCTGCTGTGCCCCACCACAACAGTTATGCTCAACTGATCACCACTTTCTGGGACTGCTCTCCTGCAAATGGACAAGATCAGCAACTGCCCATCCACATGCCTTCTCTGTTGTGGCTTCCACCTTGTAGACTGGCCTCCTGACGCAGCCAGGAAGGCTTCCACCCTTCTGCCATTCTGCAAACTACGTAAAACAGAATGGCTCAGGAGGGCATTTTTATAATGGTAATAGGGCTACATTAAAACAGAATGCTTCAGGAAGGGAAAGGGACTGTGGACTTTGTATTATCTGTGTGCTGTGCCTGCTACGTTGTATTGTTCTCCACTTAAATAATACCATTTTATGCACTGCTTAACATACTATGTTTAATACTTTATGCCTTGTTTCAGATTTTTGGAACCCTAGTCCTATTACATTGCTTATTAGATGTCCCATCCTATAGACTGGATTGATTTATAACTTACACTGTGTGATCCGCCTTGAATCTCAGTGAGACAGGCAGACTATAAAGTAAGTAAATAAATAAGGCACACTTACAAGCCTGTTCTTAACCAATAATATGTAGAGAATTTGCTCCCAGGAGGCAAATAGGTATGCAATCTGATAACCAAGGTTAGCTGGCAGACCATGATACAGCTGCACCATCCTTCAACATTTTAAGAGGAACACAAAGCTATGCTAAGGAATTCAGGCCATATCTATCTTTCCACTTGCTCCAGTTCCCTGTAGGTTATTCAGTTCTGCCACTCATTTTGAGAGTTTTAGGAAGAACTCAGCCCAGTATTGACTAAACCAGAGGTGGACCCACAACTCACAAGCAACTAATTCGTTGCAGGAAAAAATGTCAAAAAAGGAGAAGAATTTTGCCGAACATTTTGGCTACATAGTCACATTCATCATAAGTACGGCCAAGAAGAATGTGCCCTAAGGCCTAAGATTTTACATAAGGATACAAGTAGAGCCCTGTTGGATCAGACCACTGGTCCAGCTAGTCCAGCATCCTGTTCTCACACAACAGCCAACCAGCTGCCTTCAAGGGCCAACAGGCAGGACATAGAAGCTAGGGTTGCCAACTTCCAGGTGGTGGCTGGAGATCTCCTGGGATTACAACTGATCTCCCGGTGACAGACGTCAGTTCCCCTGGAGAAAATGGCTGATTTGGAAGGTGGACTCTATGACATTACAGCCCCATTGAAGTTCCTTCCCTCCCCAAACCCTGCCTTCCTCAGGCTCCACCCCCAAAATATCCAAGTATTTCCCAACCAATGCTCCCTCTAAGCTGTGAGCAAAAATTCTATTTTGTGAGCTACTGACATTAAAATTCTGAACAAGCGATTTGGCTACTACTGCATAATTAGTTTGCTCTGGAGCCATCCTTCCTGAGCTCAGACAAAAATGTGTGAGCTGGAGGCTAAAAAACTGTGAGCTAGCTCACACTAACTCAGCTTAGAGGAAATATTGTTGCCAACCTGGAGCCCAGGCCTTCCCTGATGTTGCCTCCTGGCACTAGAATTCAGAAGTTTGCTGCCTCTATAGATGGAGGCTCCCTTCAGTCTGTGTGGCTAGTAGCCACTGATGGACTTCTCCTCCATGAATCTATCTAACCCCTCATTAACATCTACAGTTAACAACCACCATTTTCAGAACTTGCCATCAGCCTCAGCAAAGCCAGCTAATGTGAGGTGAATGAAGTCTCAGAGTGAAAGGTGAAGGGGAGAGGATGTTAACTCCCCTCAGTAAATCCTTTCCCTCATAAGAGGTCATAAACACACTCACACATAATTCCTCTCATAGATCATAAAATCCATACACATCGAGCTAAAAACTCAAGGAATCTGACAAGACCGTCTTGATCCAACACAAAATTTAGCCCTTCCCAGTGAGCCAGTTTGGTGTAGTGGTTAAGTATGCAGACTCTAATCTGGGAGAACTGGGTTTGATTCCCCACTACTCCACTTGCACCTGCTGGATGACCTTGGGCAAGCCATAGTTCTGGCACAGCTGTTCTTGAAAAAGAGCAGTCTCTGTCAGAGCTCACTCAGCCCCACCTACCTCACGGGGTGTCTGTTGTGGGAAGGGGAGGGGAAAGGAGTTTGTAAGCCACTCTGAGACTCCTTTGGGTAATGAAGGGCGAGCTATAAATCTAATCTTCTCTCTTCTTATTCTTCTCTTCCCACCAAATGTCTTTAAGCCCCTGATAAACATGGCTTATATGAACCATGATAGCTAATGGCCAGCCTAACATTAGCTGGCAACCATTTTAAAGTGTCCAAAGGCCCATTCTAGAGTCAGCCTATGTGTATTAATTGGCTGTCACCATGACAGAAAATATATAGCATTCTTCTCATCACTTCCTTCCTATCTGCTTAATTGTTGCCATTAATGTTAAGTGTCCTATAAACGCTGTATATTAATTTCATCATTACTGTCCAACTACCCTGCGCAATGAAAAATAGCTGCCATAGCCTTTTTGCTTCTAGCTAATCACCCGTTGCTTAATAATTCAAATTACCTTCATTAGCATTACTCTGTGAGTGCAAGTTTCCACAAGGAATTTCTGCAGATCAATTGATCTGATGGATGAGTGAGGTGGACACTTTCTGCCGAAAATTGATTTTTTTTCCTATCAGAAATCAGGATTCTGTGTCCCATGAGATGCTCAGTTCTCTGGCTTCCTTTCACAATCTCAGCAAAGGGACATACAGTTGCAGCTGCTTCAGGACAAAGGGAACCTCCATGTTCAGAAGCAGTAAACCTCAGAATAGAAATGCACAAGAGGGGACCCGCAACAAAATGTTGCATAATGTGTTGTGGCCCTACCAGTCTTCTCACCCCTTCTCACAGTCATAATGTGTTGTGGCCCTACCACAGTCCTCTCACCCCTTATATGTCTCACCCCCTTACCCCAGCCCTTCTTGATGTCCTCCCCCCCCCACCCCTCTCAGTCTGCCCCCTTTCTCTCCACTATTTCTCTACCCCCCCATCTCACCTTCCTCTTTCTCTCCCGCTCCCTCAATCTCCCATTCTTTTCTTTCTCCCCCCCCCTCAGACAATTCCCTATTCTTTCTCTGTCTCTCTCTCCCTTCTCACAGACTCTCCTTTTGCAGCTGCAGGCGAGCAAAGGTCCCCATTCTGGTCGCAGAGTGATGGCTGCAGGGCTAGCTTGAGCAGCGGCAGCAGGAGAGGGCAGGCTGGCTCCCAGAGAGCCGCCGCCCCTTTGGCTCCCTTGGCTAACTGGCTGCCCTCCCTCCCCGGAGGTGCCGCCGGCTGCCTTTACTCAGCAGTCCAGTGCCCAAACCTGCTGGCTGAAGCTATAGTCTTCACTGCTGGCAGTCCTGGCGGGGGCTGTCCCAGTGGTGGGGCGCACAGCTATTGCAGCGGCAGCTTCCCTCGCAGCTTCAACGGCTTTTCCCACGCCTCAATAAGTCCACTCTCTGCGCTTGCATAGAGTAAGCAGTTTTACTTTTGGAGGGATTTAAGAATCCTCATATACTTTTAAAAACATTTTAGATTTTTCTGCAAACATGGGGACTGCCCTAAGTTTGCTGGAAGATCTGTTTACCCTCCATGTGACCCAGATCCACGGAAATAAGTATCCGCACACAGAGGGGACCTTGGCTATTAGATATATAGATAAATCAAGCATTTGTGTAGGCTGGGTTATTTTTTACTGCAATTCCAGTACCCAGCCTGGCACTAAAATCATCAGGGAGGAGATGTTATATGCCACAGTGTCCAGAAAGCCACCTATATCAAATCCTGAGGTAGCAATTACCAAGAACCCATCTCTCAGTGTATCAGATTTGGTCCAGGGACATATATACTAGAAGTCTAGTTGATGACCCTCTGCATATACAGACACTTTCATCAACATTATCACACTTGATTGACCCCTTCCCATTGATACGGTTTCATGGTCAATAGACATTGCTCCCAGTTTTCTTTTTTTCTCTCTTGTGAAAAACTTCCTTGCAAATAGCTCACAATCCAGACCCAACAGGTCATTTTCATACTGGCTAAGTTAAATAGACACTGTTTGTGGTAGTGACTCCATATGTTAATGATGTTGTATCTGAGGCAGTACTTTGTCAGCCCTGAATCTACATCCAGTCAGTTTCACTGGGAGCCAAGTTATAGGGTTATGGAAGAGGAAGAAAATTCTATCCATTTTCTTTGCTGCGCATGCACGCACACACACACACACACACACACACACACACACACACACACACATTACGGCTCTCTCCAGCATCCTCCCTTAGTAATCTAAGAAGCCCTAAAAACTTCCCTCATAAGAAAGGTGATCGTTTTGGTAGCTCTTTTTCTGCTCTGCTTTTCTGCTTTTTCGAGATGGGGGGACCAAGACTGAGCTGAATATATCAAACACAGCTGCACTATTTATATAATGGAGTTACAATGCGGAGCATTTTATTTTCAATTGCTTCCCTAATAATCCCTAGCATGGAATCAACCTTTTTCACTGCCACTGCACTCTGAGTTGACAGTTTCATTTACCGGAGGGGGGGGGGGGGGGATTCTGGGATCAGCTTGCCTGATAACAAAGCTGCAGACAAAAGCATACAGCAATTATTTGTCTCTCAAAAAGAAAAAGGAACTACAGACAGATGACAAAAACTGGATTTTCTTGTCATTGACCAATGACAGGGAGAAACCAAAAACCACAACTGGGATGACAGAATGTTACCCAGGAGGTTTCCAATAACAGAGTTTGGGTCTTGATATTGGGGCCCATTTAAATATAAGCTATTAAGCACTCATATGAAGCAGTGGTAGTCATTACTATGTATCTGGGTGAGGTGTGTCAGTTTTTAATTGAGTACTAGCTACAAGCATATGCAACCCTAGCTTTCTCAGGATCTAAACCAGGGATGTCAAACTCATTTGTTATAAGGGCCAGATCTGACATAAATGAGACCTTGTCGGGCCGAGCCATGTGTGTCATAAAATGTAATGCCAGGTAACAGAGATACAAACTTTATAAAGGACACAAACACAATTAAAGTTTTTTTTTAACTTAAAATAAAAACTTGCTTAAAACATTAGCACTCTTGCAATATTTTGTTTATTTAACAGTTTCTAATAACTGACACCTCTTTCTCTGAATCATTGCATCAAAATGTCTGTGCTGTAGCAATCTTGAGTATTCTTGTTCAGGTGTGTGTATCTGTAAACTGCAAACCTACTTTTGATTTATTGACATTCATTACAGAAATCTCATGGTCAGCGCTCTGAGCCTCGGACAGGGGAAAACCTGAAATGGCTGGACATTGCAAGCTTTTGTACATAAAGTGCTCCATGTGCTGGTCAAGAACATGTGAAGGCATCATGACACAGAGTGAGAACTATGTGCTTGTCTTCAAAACTATAGTCTTCCCAGAAAAATAACTGTAACTCCTATAAGGCAGTGCAAGAATAGAGAGACAGCAAAGTATAGTGGTCAGTATCAGTCCGCTATCTGGGAAGTCTAGGTTCATAATCCCCAGTCTACAAAGGAAATATGCTGGCTGAACTTGGTCCGGGCACACACTCTCAGCCTAATCCACCTCACTGGCTTGTTATTATTCTTCATCTAACTAGTTTACATTGTTCCCTACTGAGAAAGACTGGATCATGAGGGCATGAATACAGTGATAAAGGGGAGGCAAACTCAGTTGCACCCAGGAGAGCCACAGCATAATGAGCCCAACAAAACACACACAGCATAACAAACCCAACAAAATACACACAAACACTGTAGCAAAGCACACAAAAGCTCATACCTTGAATAAAACTTTGTTGGTCTTAAAGGTGCTTTGTATTTCTCCCGTGTGACTGAGGCAGCCGAGCAAAGGGGAGGAGCCTCAGCCAATGGAAAGAAAGAAAGGCTTGCTTTTGTCTCCTGTGCGATTGAGGGAGCCTGGCCAGGAAGCAGGCTCTGGCTTCTTCCCTCTCTCCCCCTCGAAGGAGGAGGGGGAGGAGCCTCAACCAATGCAGAGAACAGAGTCTTGCCTATCTAGCTCTCTGGTGCAATTGAGAGAGTATGGCAAAGCAAGCTGTGACACAGCAGTAGCAAAACTGGAGAAGGAAGCAAGAGAGAGCCAGTTGCTCAAGGGCCAGATAGGCAATCCGCAGGGGCTGGATCCGGCCTTTGAGCATGTTTGACACCGCTGGCCTAAGCCATCAGTGTACACATGTACGTCCAGGTTAAGTGTCATGTCCAGCTGGTTAGTCTTAGACCAACTGCCTCTATGGGACACACCATCAGTTAGCAGCTGAGGAGCTAAAGTCCCATTGTCACTAGTATTACCTTTGCCAAATGCTTCCTCCTCTACTGCTGCGATAGTGTGGCAATAGCAGAGGAGCTCAACAAAAGCAATTCTGGCAGCCACTACTGTCTCCTTACCTTTCCTGTCCTCACCTCCCACTTCATATTATGAGGGGACTTTGAAGGGGAAGCAGCCCTTATACCCACCTTCATTCCTGCCCTCCCCACTCTCTGCTCCAGCCTTTTCTTTCCTCATCCCAGCCGAGGAATCCCAGCATGACAGCAGAGTCTGAGAAGCACATACACAATGGGGAGGAGGGGGAGAAATGACAGCTGTGGCAGTTGTGGAGGACACACTCAGATAAATAGGGTTGCCAGCACTGCGCTGGGAAATACCTGGAGATCTTGGTGAGGGGAGGGATTTCAATGGGGTATAATGCCACAGAGTCCAACTTCCAAAATGGCCCTTTTCACCGAGGGAACTGATCTCTGTCACTTGGAGATCAGTTGTAATCCCAGGAGATTTCCAGCCACCATGTGGAAGTTGGCAATCCTACAGATAAAACAATGCCCACTGTCCTCTTGGCTCCCAGCTTAGGCCCTTACATACTCAGCCCCAGTTCCAATGCAAAAAACGGATCACCTCTTAGAGAACTTCAGACAGACAGCTGCTTTTAACTCAAATACTCCATCCTTTCCAGGTTGTTCTTCCCAGCCCCATCTGGCACAGCAAAGTAATCTCAAGAAATATTGATGTAACCATACCTCACTTCCATCGAGCTTCATTCTCTTTGCAGGGATCTCCTTTTCCTGTACATAAGTAAAAGACAAAAACCAGTGGATACGTGCCTCTTACCATAAAGGAGGCTGTTAACAATGGCACCAAAGTAGGAAAACACTACATCTGAACTGTTGCTAAAGTGGCATCAGGCTCAAAGCAGTGACAATTAAACTGGCAGTTTTTACTTGGGAGTAGAATCCATGGAACCCAGTGGGATTCAGTTCCAGATAAACATGCACAGGCTTCAGCTAGATTCAAGTCCAGTAGCACCTTAGAGATCAACAAGATTTGGGGGGGCATGAGCTTTTGAGAGTCAGCGCTCCCTTTGGACTCTCAAAAGCATATACCCCAAAAATCTTGTCAGTCACTAAGTGCCACTGGCTAGCTATTCTACACAGACCTACACAGCTACCCTTTGACTTGATACCCAGGGCTCAGGCTGTTTAATTCCCATGAAAATTAATCTTTCAGTGCATAACCAAGTCCTTGTCCTACCCAATCCACAAAGAGACACTCAACCCTGCCCTACATATTTTTACTTAGAAGTAAAACCCCATGAGTTCAGTGGGGCTTGCCCCCAAATGTGTGCACACCTTATGTACACAGTGTAGCCTGTGTTTGAACCATTCAGAAGTTGCACAAGTAGGGCTGCCAGCTCTGGGGTGTGAAATTCCTGGATATTTGGGGGTGGAGCCTAGGGGAGGGCGGGAGCTAAACAGGGATGTGGTACTATAGAGTTCACCCTCCAAAGCTGCCATTTTCTTGAGAGGAACTGATCTCTGTATTTTGAAGATCAGTTGTAATTCCAGGAGAAGTCTAGGCCCCACCTTGGCAGTTTGATTTTTTGGCAGGAACTTCTAAAAAAAAATTTAAACTGAAGCTGAACCTGGAGACTTTTTGCCTATAGCACAAACATATTGTATCTCGCAAAACAGCCACCAAATTCTAACAGCCTGGTTTCACAGCTCCTGTAATGAGCAACTCCAAAACTACACACAAAATATGTTCACATTGCGGCTGAGACAGCAATAAGTCAGAACAGCATTAAGAACAGCAGGAGTATTCCCAGCCCAATAGCTGCGATTACCCTGATTAGCTGCAACGCAAAAGAGCTGCAAATATTTCCTGAGGAGCAAGCCCACCAAGTAACACAGCTTCACTCAAGTAGATCTTGGTCTTATAACAGAAGACAGCTAACATTGCCAAATGAATGGATGTGGTATGAACTTCATGCTACCAAGTCTTATCTCCCCTTTTTGTATATGCCTTAAAAATGAGTGTTCACACACCCAGAAAGAAACTGGGACACCCGGTCCTCTTGCAATCCACACACTGGGCTCTTCCGCATTTTCATTTTTGTCACTTGATTGTCCCTATTGCTTTTTGTCCCCTCCCCCTTTCCACAAGTGTTTTGCTCCCTCTGGGACTAACAGAGACAGCAAAACACACTGGGGGGGGGGGGGGACCCTGAAGCAAGAGGAACACACAAGTGATAAAAATCAGAATGCGGAAGAGCTTGTTTTAAATGGAGTCTCTGTCTTTCTGTGTAGAGCTAATTTACACAATCCTTTAGCCTTAGCAGAGGAGGGGAGTCTTGGGGACATCTCTGCCAGCTGCAGGACACCTTGGCCAAGCTCCTGTTTCCCTTCCTGTTACAGGTATTAAAACCCTGGGCTTGGCCAGAGGCACAAGCCAAAGGACTCTTGGTCTGTAGCTCTGAAAAGGTCAGGCCAGGAATCCAGAACTAGACTAGGAAGTGGTATATTAAATTATTTGCGTATTTAAACTGTGTTTTGTAAACCACTTTGCCCTCCCTCACAAAGGCATGGAAAGAAAAATGATGTTAAGCATACTTAAAACTATAATAGACTATCAGTCACAAACTGCAAGCATTGTGTGCCACGTCTGCAGTCTCCTTGCTCACAGGCTATGAAAGAGTTTGCCATTCTGTTATTATCAGACTTCATCAAGTAAAGAATGTCAGATTCACTGGATCTGACCCAGCAAGGCACTTTCCACATTCCTAGGCAAGAGCACATATCTAGGATCACACAAAGAAGAGGTGTGACTTGCTTTGTGCATTCGAAACAGTTCAATGGAGATTACACACACACACAATAAGAAAGCAGAGCCCTACAAGTATTAAGATCCCACTCACAAAAGCTAGCTCAAGGTTTTGACTCAAGAGTGTGATTGATGCAATATGTTAAAGATGGCTAAGAATTTTGCTTTATAAGATGAGTCCTGAGAGAGTAAGGAGAGCTCCTGACCTCAACAAGTTTGACAACCACAGCTCAGAAGTGAATAAACCTGAATCAATGAAACTCAATAAGGTGTGGCTCCTTGCAACATGGAACAAATCACATGGATGGACATAATCTTAGGATGGACATAATCATTACTGACCCTTAAACATATACGGCTATAGTGCCAGTCAGTTAAAGGTGCAAGATTAATGCTGGATTCCTACCCTCTGTAGACTTCCTTTCCCCAAAACTTCAACAAATAAGAACACTGTGCATATTTACCTCATTTGGTCCAGCAAACAGAGGAATATCATGGAAGGGGGAAATATATTTTCCCTTTGAATTCTCTACAAAGATGAAATATATATATATATATAAGTAAACATAGAGAAACAGTATGTACGGCATCTACGTGCATCTCAACAGACACTGAGACCTGCAGGTTATTTAAATACAAATACTATTTGCTTATCAAAAATACACAAGTAATGACAACAAACCACAGTCAAAACACAAATGTAAATAAAAGCTTTTCGGCTTCCTATAAATTCCACGTTCCTGTTTTCCTACTCTGCCAAAAACGTCTACATCTTTGCTCTTTCTCCAATATACTGTCTTGATACCAGGATTTTTAGAGATATACCAAAAAAAAGGATGGAGGGGGACTGAGCTCATTCCCTGGGTAAGAGACCGAGGGCCACCCCACACACCCATTTTTAGTGGTACTGAACCCCTTTAACATCAAAAATGTTCAGACCCCCACGTGACAAAAAAGCTACTCTACATACAGTTAACACTTTCATTTCATTTCATTTATTTGGTCTACAGAAGTCACATTTGCTTATGTATTCATGGTGGAAAGTGCCATTATGTCACAGCCAACTTATGGCAACCCCAGAGGGTTGTCAAGGCAAGAGACATTCAGAGATGGTTTGCCACTGCCTGCCTCAACTTCCTTGGCGGTCTCCCATCCAAATACTAACCAAGGCTGACCCTGCTTAGCTTCCAAGATCTGGCAAGATACAACTAACCTGGGCTATCCAGGCCAGGGCTACTTATTATACTGAGTCATTTAATGAGATGGCTGGTGCTGTTTTGTGGCTTTCAGAGATCAGAACTCTGGTGGAAGGGTCGATGGTACAGACATAAGAAAGTTTGGAGTTACTGGAGTAGCTACCTAAGGCGACTCTTTGGCTAACACAGTAAGCAGTTAGCCTGAACTCATGGGAATTCACTTGGATGCCCAATGAGTTTTCAGTCCTTGACAGTACAAATGGTGAGTTTATTTTTATTTTAACCCTGCTTTTCAGTGGTACGTTGGCTGCCACAGAAGCTCACAGATATCAGAATCAAATGCAAATAATAATTAAGGTGCAACAAAAAAGGCTCCTCGTGGAGAGAATTCTTAATTGTTCTGGGCCCAAGCATGATGAAAGGATGGATGGCTGCTCTTCCCCCGCCCCCATCTCGGTAATGGCACTTGAATTACAAGAGTGGGGACTTCATCCCTGAATATGCTCTCAGATCTCTGGGCACATGTGTTGAATGGCAGATCTTTTCCACAGCTGATAACATAAAAGGTAAAGGTGGAAAGCTAGAAAGCCAGTCAAATCAGTGATTACTAATTTAGGTGACAAAATAAAGGAGAAGTCCAATGGCACGTTGACAAGTACCACAATTTATTCCAGCATAAACTTTACTGAGTCACAGCTCAGTTATTAATTTTCTTTATTTTGTTTAAAACATTTTTATGCCACCTTTCCACCCAAATCAGGGTCCCCAAAGCGGCACACATAGAGGCACTAAAATATCTGAAAAATAAAAATAACATTTAAAATTACAGAACAAAGTTTGAGTCCAGTGGCACCTTTAAGACCAACAAAGTTTTATTCAAAGTATAAGCATTTGTGCGCATGCACCAACCAAGTTTTATTCAAAGTATAAGCTTTTGTGTGTGCCTACAACTTTGTTGGTCTTAAAGATGCCTCTGGACTCAAACTTTGCTCCTCTGCTTCAAACCAACACAACTACCCACCAGAATTTAAAATTGTAACTCAAACAATACCAGAATCAGGGAGGAGGGCCAATAACTGTTACTGGGGGTATGCCAACCAAAACAAAAAAAAGTCTTCACCCGCTGGCAGAAGGCACCAACAGAGGGAGTTCCAAAGTTTTTGTGCTGTGATGGAGAAGGCCCTTTCTTGGGTTGCCACCCGTCTAGCCTCAGATGGCGATGGGCAGCCAAAGTAGGGTCTTTGAGAATGAACAGGAAGGTTCATATGGGAGAAGGTGGTCCGTAAAGTATGTTGGTCCTCGGCCACGGGAGGTCAATACCAGCACCTTGAATTGGACCCAGAAGCAAACTGGGAGCCAGTGAGGAAGGAACAAGACTGGAGTGATATGGGCCCTACGGCCCACGAGAGTCAACACTCTGGCCACAGCATTCCATACCAACTACAGCTTCTGGATGGTCCTCAATGGCAGCCCCAGTTCACACACATAAACTCCCTGGGGGCTCCTCTGGGGTGATCAAGATGGGGATACCACGTCCCAGTGTAGCTCCTGGCCCTTGGCAGCTGTCTGATGTAGTCTGGGCTGGCAGAGATGTGGGAGGGGCTGGGGAAGCCAACTGATGAGCCACAAAGAAGCAGTTGACTAAACTGCAGCTCCTAAACAGTTGACTAAGCAGCAGCCCAAGGCATGGGCATTTCCAGATGTCACTGGGGACAGGATGGGGTGGGCAATAGATGCCAACAGGCTCCATCAAAGCCTCTCATCAGGACTGATTCTCCTCACTAGTAGGTAAGCAGCCCTGACTGGGCTGGTGTTGCCTGTCTGGATTGGGGGGGGGGGGGGGGTCAGAGCAGGCAGACCCATTTGGGGAGGTGCGGCCACACTGTGGCAAGCAGACTGGTGGATAAAGCCCACCTGGACTGAAACAGAGTTGGGGGGCATGGCTCCCAGGGAGGGGCCAATGGTACCAGAAAGGCTCCGGTGGAGGAAGGCAGAAACCTGCCCAGGCTGGATGGATGTGCAGACCCCTTGCAACAACTCCACAGCCCCCAGGGGTCCCCAGTCCACAAAATGGGAACCACTGCCCTGGTTCATCCGATCAGCAATAAATGTTGGGACTCGTTCAAATATTGTTATGAGAAGCGAAATTCCTCATTAGGAAGTCTGGTTAGGAAAACAGAGCTCTATACCTCTTGCATCCTGGAATGTGATACTTAAAACACGTTGTACTTAGGTTTGCCAGACCACAGCCAGAATCCCCTGAGAGCATTTGGGGGCAGGGACTAGTGTGCCAACATCACTATTTGGTTCTGCAACTTCAGTCTAGAGCATTCTGTGATGTCACTTCCAACTTTCACCAACAGTGACATCAGGGTGCAGCTATTTCCCCTGACACAAAGCAGGCTGCTGGGATTTCTCTGGAGACCCGGCAACCCTAGGTGAGGTTTCCAAATACCTTCGTTGACTTGTAGTCTCCTAGTACCTGTGGAGAGTCTGCAATAGTGAAGGAAGGGTGGGCATTACTTAATACACACTTCAACTATGCATACTCAGAATTAAACATGCATCAGTTCAAACTGCATAGCAACCCCCCCCCCCCCCGGATAATTTTATCGACAGAACCAGTCTATCCATCAGAATATAATACATCGTGGTCTGCCAAGCTGTCAGGGTGCCAGCACAGAATATGTGAAAAAAGGAAGCGCATTTTGTAGTGCGTAGCTTTAATGACAGAGTTCAGTCATGATGAAATCCCACCCCCAGAAGTCACTGCCATTAAAGAATCTGCCTGCAACCAGATGTGGAGTCTGCCCGCATGCAAGTGACTCTGCCTCTGATCCACTTGCACTGCCCGTGGGTTCCCACGGCACTCACTAGTAGGATCCCTTCTGGTGTGTAGCCAACTCCAGGTTAGGAAATGCCTGGAGATCTGCGGCGGAGCCTGGAGAGCAGAGGCACCTCAGGGGGACCTCACGCTCTTCAGTTCGCTGTCAAAGGCCGCCACTTCCTCCAGGGGAAACCGATGTCTGGAGATCAGCTGCGATTCTGGTGGACCTTCCCACCCACCCCCTGCGCCTGGCAACCCTACGTCTATTTGAACGTGTTATACTGCCGTCCCAGGCGCTGAGTTCATGGCCACAAAAGGGACTTTCCCCACACACGGCCCTCAACTGGAAGCCTGCCATGGAATTCCCAGGGTCGGCTGCACAGCTAATACTGAGCACTGAACTTGCACCGCAGAAATCTGCCTGTTGCTAACTCGAGGGGGTCCTAAGGGAGGCCCGGGCAGCAGGAACCCCCGCCCCGTATTCTAAACCCGCCTTTGATCTAATCGCATCCAGCGGCTCCCGGGTCCTTCAGAGGGCAGCGATCAAAAGGAAAGGGCGGGGTTTCGCAGGCACCGCTGGAGAACTCTGTGTGACGACGTAGCCGGGGAGCCCGCTGTGTGTTCCGACGTCGTCTGCACCGCAGGGGTGGGAGGCCTCTCGGGCGCGGCTACTTACTAAAATAGAGGCGGGCATCGGGCGAGTGGAGTCGCCCCCGCCGCTCCGTGCCGTACTGAGCCATGAGGCCGCCGTGGAGCGAGCGGCAGCCGGGCGGCCCGGGCTGCAGGAGCCGCGTCGGTGGCTCCTTCCTGCACGAGCCGCTGTAACGCTGAGCCGCCCGAGGCAGCCGCAGCAGCCAGCTCAGGCCGCCGGCCGCACGCATGCCTCTGCCTTCCGTGTCTCCGGGCGGCCCCTCCTCCGGCGCAGCGGCAGTCGAGGCCGCGGCGGGTGGAGCCTGAGCATGCTCAGCAGAGCCGCCGACGTTGCAGGCCTGCCCTCAGTCCCGGTTTACGGGCCGATCAGCCCAGGGGCAGAGAGACTGAGCAGCGAAGCCAGGCGCCTGCGGGCAAAGGGGACGGGCGGCTGCTGATCGGAGCAGCGCGGGCGACGGGGGGGATTCCGGGATTCCCAACGCAACCGCCTACAAGCTCCAAGTAGTGCCGCCTTGAGGGTAATTGCCATTAACGCCCTAGGATTGACTTACGAATGCAAGTCGGCCGACGTGCACACTTTTGCGGAGGAAAACAGGGTTGCCTTGCCTGTGTAACTGTTGTTCATCGACGTCTTCTGTGCAGACACACATTGGGCTGCCCAGCAAGACGGAGGATGAAGGAGTGATTGCCCACTTGACTGCGTGGAACTACTTCCGAGTAAAGGTGGCAAGGCTCGGGCTGCGTTGGCAGGCAGCCCTCCTGGCGTTCCTGCCTCTGAAGACGAGAAGTCTTCCTCAATAGGCACGATTCCTTTAGCTGATTCTCATAGCAACGTGGGTGGGATCGCGGTGGGTGGGAAACCTCTAAAAAAAAAAAAGCTATTTTCAGATATCAGCCAGCGGCGGACTTAACCCGAGCCTGTTGACCTGGCTCGATAGCCACTATCAAATCGCGGCTCGAAAGCCTCTAACAGTAGGAGGAGAAAATGTAAAAGCGCACGATTGCATTATTCAGTGATTTTTCTCCCCTTCCCCTTATCGCTATGGTATGAAAGATCGACTTCCTTCTGTGCACGTTTTTGCAATATCTCCTCCAGCAGGAGAGGACAGAGTTTGGCAGGAAGCGCATGCTTGGCATCCATAAAGTGCCAGTTGCTGAAATCTTTTTTAAAACAAATTTTGGATACTGTACACTGCAAAAAGTACCCAGGAACAGGAAGGATCACAGCAAGGAAAATTTCTACTAGGTGCAGCTTCTCCCATAACATGTACCAGTAATTGTCAAGGTAGCTGGCAATCTAACTGCTTCAGTCCTATTCCACACACGTTTATCAAGGAATACCTCACACTGAGTTCCATCAGACTTATTCTCAAACTAGCCTGCATAAAAGGTAGCCAGCAGCCCTGGAGAACAATATCCTGCCCCTTTAATAGAGGTGTAATACATGGAAATGGGCAGCTGAAGCTTTTCAGGGCAGCAGGTAAATAACATCAGCTAGTAAATAGCATCCCAGTAAGCCTCTGTTAAAGGGACAGGACATTTTTCTCCAGGCTTGTTGGCAGTCTTACATGCATAGCAATATGAGCTCCCTGTGTAGGTCCCCCTGTCACTGGAGTTACAGCTAAGGGCCAGTTCTTCCAAACATAAAAAAATAACAGGATACTGTGAATGACAATAGAAGCCATGCCTGGTAGAAAGTCCACCATCTGATGCAGCAGCTGGGGGATAGTGACTCTTGCCCACTAGCATGCAAAGAAGGGAGCATTGAGCACTCTTGAAAAAAAACCCATTACGTATCTCTTTACATCATTTTTTCAGTGTTCAAAGGTTTTCTTATGTCTATTTAAAAACAACAACAACAAAAATGATTCTTCTTTGTTAATTCTTCTTTATAAATCCCCAAGTGGAGCCTTTCCCCTACAGAGGTAGAGTGGAGATTTTTGTGTCTATGATCAGATCTAAGCCGTAGACAATTAGATGTGCCTGGGATGCACACACAAGCCGCCGAGATGGAGGTGGCGGGGGATCCCTCCCACCTTCCTTTTGCCCAGGACTTTTAGTTGGGGATAGATGCACGAAGACCGGATAGCAGAAAGGAAAGTTCAGGTTGCTCAGAATTACTCATGGTGTCCTTAAAAGCAAGTTGAAGTAGGATTCTTCATGGGAGTACAGCTCTGCGGAAAAGTGGTCGCTCTCGGCTTGCGGTCTGATGGCTGCCATAGACACTCCCTTTCAGATCCTTGCTTCAGAGCGACTTGGGGTCTAAATGCTGGCCGCTGCCTGCAAAAAGTCCCCAAGTTAAGCACTATGCCTAGAGTCTCCCTTCAAGAGACTCTGGGAGACCGGAGCCCCGGATCTTCCCGCTGGGACCTGGAGGTTCGGTAGTTCCTTGGGAGCTCACCTGGGAGCGAACGAAAGCAAACGAGAGACAGACCGGAAGTCAATAACAACAAAAATGATGATTCACTCTCCCTGGCATTCTTTAAGCAGTGGCTGGACAAACACTTGTCAGGGATGCTCTAGGCTGATCCTGCATTGAATAGGGTTGGACTAGATGGCCTGTGTGGCCCCTTCCAGCTCTGTGATTCTATGATTCTAAAAATTTTGAACATTTGTAGGACAATTATATTTGTGTAGTATATTTGATCCAAATAACAGATCAACACCACTGCCTTTTAAATTGGTGATATGGAGATAGAATTTACCATTTAGAGACATTTCCTTATATTTTAAGTGTTAAAGGAATTGTTAATTTGTTGATTTGCCCTAAGATCACATGATATTAGTTTGTTCTAGAGCAAAGTTTAGAGCCTGCAGTACAAGATGTTTCAGTTGCTGTTCATATTATAATTGTTTTATTCAATTTCTCATCTGGTAATCTTTATCTGTTGTTTATTTGTGTCTGAAACTTATAATAAAAATATAGATCAGCAAGGAAGGCCTTGGCTAAACAGAGTGGCAAGCTTGGCCTGCATTTTCCAGAGCTGATCATTTCATGCCACTCAGCTACTGCAAACGGCCCTGAGCAAACACACATCTGGTCATTCGGACCTTTTAGGGAAATTAAAACATGGCTTCAGCTCAGATATGCCAAACTGATGCTTTCAAAGCTGACACAATCCTTCCTCTGCATGCACCAGGGCACCAGCATGTTTGTGAAATTAAAATGAACTACATTTACTCCCCCTGTTCTCACAGTGAATCGTTATATCATAGTGCTCTCTAGCAGACTAACGGAGTCAGGATCTTTTCATGGACAAGAGCCTTACGCCTGTTAAGCTAGGCTCTGGAATAAGGCAAAACATTGCACAAACTTCTTAAGATGTTTATTTCTGTTATTCACAAGAAAAGGCAAGATCCAGGAAGTCACACTTACTGTTAATGGACAGAACAAGCAATAAAAGTTTAACATCCTGTAATTAATATGGGTGAATATTAAATTCTGAACTCAAAACCAGGATGCCAACTTTTAAACTGACCTCTGCAACTGTGCCTTTAGGATAGGATGTAGGAATTAGCAGATGACGATCATTGCAACATAAGAATTAATGCTGTCATCTTCACTACTGCAGAGGTAACCCGAAAAGTTGGCAACTCTGACTAATAGAAAAATAAGTCATACCGTAGACCACAATTGGAGTTAAAACCTCTTCAAGGGGGAAAACCAGTATTAATTTACACTTGCCAAGAAGTTGAAATGTGCAAACATTTAATCCAGTTACTAACAAAACAAACAACCATCCAGGAAGCTATAACAAAACCTAATTGGTTCAAAACTCACCCCTTAAACTTGCCCCAGTAAAAGTTCTGCAGAAAGCCTTCAGAACCACCATAACTTCCCCAGAATCTGAATTAGAATGTTAAACAGAATATTTATTTTGTGAGTCATCATCCTTTCACAGAGCAAAATTCACAGTGTGTAGGTTTGCCAGTCTTTAGGTGGCATCTGGAGGTCCCCCACTATCACAGTTGATTTCCATACGACCAAGATCAGTTCTGCTGGAGAAAATGGCTTCTTTGGAGGGTGGAGTCTATGGTATTATACCCTGAGGTCCCTCCCCTCCCCAAACCGCACCCTTCTCAGGCTCCACCCCCAAAATCTCCAGGTATTTCTCAACCCAAAGCTGGCAACCCTAGCGGTATAGTAGCTTTGGTTCTGCATTCAGCCCCTTTCCTTCTGTTGCAAAAACATCTAACCCACAGTTTTGCAAGATCTGCTAATAAAACACCCTATTAGTTTCTTGAGGTCATTTATCTCCTTCCTCTGAAACATAAAACTCTGCCCTTTCCTGCCTGTTTACTTTTGAAATCTGGTCCCTCTCTGTCTATATACACAACATGGTAGTCTTTTGTGTATGTATAAACTCAGGTGCCTTTTTTTAATTGAAGCAGGAAAAACATGCATAACTGCTCCCTGGGACTGCAGGGCCTCTTGGTTAGAGTTCTTCTCTGTAAAATCTCCAAGGATCATTAAAGGGCATATAACTTCATTCAATCAATCTTTCTCATAAACCTTTCAGACATCAAATGCTGCAACCATGACTTAAAGAAATCAATCCACCAGAGGAGATTTGCTTTTAAATACCTGTTTTCTTTACTTAAAACACCAGGATGATCAGATCAATGGTAATGTGCCAGGAGATATACCACATCAAAATCCTCCTTTTTCCAATTATTCATTCCCTTCTTTCTCCCATAGTCTTGAGTAGTTTTTCACTATGGATGAAATTTACTTTCCTGATGCAATTCTTGAGCACCTGTTGCAGTGCAGTTTCCACACTGCACCTATTTAGTAACTGGGGGTGGTGGGGGTGGTACCTATTTTCTTACTAGGGGTGAGATACTGGTTTGCAGTAGACTTGGCACCTAAGACTAGCTGCTAGAACACTCGGTTGGTTTGCTTGCTTGCTTGCTTTTCTCCACATGAAATACATACCTCCACCACTTAAGGTTGCCCAGAGAAAAATGACCTCTCTCTATAACTGAGGCATGATACGATGTCATTTACTAGTTGATATGATTTAGTTCCATTCCATGAAATGCTGCAGCTGCCCATTTCCACACATTAAGGGTCTATGAAAAGGACAGGACTGTTTTTCTATCGGGCCTGTTGGCAGGGGTCTATTGGGCCTGTTGGAAGAAAGCCTGTTGGAAGTTTTTCTATCGGGCCTGTTGGAAGAAAGGGGGTGAGATTCACCTGGGAAGGGGCTTCATTTAATGCTTCAGTTTTGCTCCCCCCTTTGAAGCAGAGGGGAGCAAAACCAAAAGGTTAAATGGCTACCCAGCATTTTGCTGAGCTGTGGACCCCGTGCTGCTCAGCTGTTTGGTGTAAAAGGCTGACCCCAAACAGCCGAACTAGCCAAAAGTTCGGCAAATGTTCGGGGAATGCACCTTCCCCATCATCAGTTCCCGAGCTCCGAACCAGCCCGAGTTTGGCCCGAATTTTGTCTCATGAGGTTTGTGCCCATCCCTACTATTGTTCCTCCTGTTTGTTGCATTCACGTAGGCTGCCATAGCCAATCCCCCACTGATTTAAAATTAAAAAAATTGTTTTTCTCCCCACAGCAACCCAATGTTGCTTACAGCATTGGTCTCCTCCAGTTTGGTGTAGTGGTTAGGAGCATGGACTCTAACCTGGGAGAACTGGGTTTAATTCCCCACTCCTCCACACGCAACTGCCAGTGTGACCTTGGGTCAGTCATACGTTTTTTCAGAGCTGTTCTCTCAAGGGCAGTTCTCGAAAGAGCTCTCTCAGCCTCTTCTACCTCACAGGGTGTCTGTTGTAGGGAGGGGAAGGGAAGGAGATCATAAGCTGCTCTGAGACTCTTTCAGGTAGTGAAGGGTGGGGTATAAATCCAACCTCCTCCTCCTCCTCCATTTTATCCTCAAAACAACCATCCTGCAACACAGGTTGGGCTGAGAGTGACCGGCCCAGGGTTACCCGGTGAGCTTCTGCCGCCTCATGGGCATGTGAACCTGGGCTCCCCAGATTTAACTCCTAGAGATGCTGGGGAAGAAGCTGAAGACTGAAACAAGGTGGCTCTTGCAGATCATACAAACAACACTTTCATTCCCAAAAGGAAAACAGAAGAACAGGAATTTACTGGGGACATGAACCAGAAAACAGAGACTGTCTCTACAGTTTATCAATTAGCACTCTTAGTGCAAGCCATTGGAGGGAATCACGGAAGCAGGAATAAGCAATTAAAAATAAGCTTATCTTTTAGAGGATTAGTCCACAGGGTGCCATTTCAGATTGCGGTTGGGATATTTGTGCAACTCTTTAGGAAGTTTCAAAAGCCCTCTGACTGAAGGATACATTATGAAGTGCTGCCCAAGGTGTGATATCACATGTGGTCTGAAATAAGAAGGGGAAGAACTTCCCCAAGCATTCCCCTTCTGGAATATAGCGAGTTCAGGAAGTATGTGGTGCTAGACTTGTACTGCATTATTGAGACAGGCATGCTACTACATACAGGAAGCCTGCACATGTCGCAGAATGAGGCAGTTGAATGCACTGCCTCACCTGATGCAGGGAGAGGGAACACATTTTTTTAATGCTCTCCCATGCAAGGAAAAATTTCTGCAACCACAGACTATAACATCATGGAGAACAGTTCTGGCCCAGTATATTATTTCCCAGACTAGTCTTTATTTGCAGGGAGTTTTCCATGTAGGGATAGGCAATACATCCAGAATATGTCCCCCCCCCCCCACCAGCCAGCTGAAGTAACACAGATAAGGGTGACAACCTCCAGGGGAGGCCTGGAGATCTCCAGACAACAGAGTTCGGTTCCCCTGGAGAAAATGGCTATTTTGGAGGGTGGACTATGGCACTATTCCAAGGTCCCTTCCCTCCTCAAACGCCACCCCTAAATCTCCAGGAATTTCCCAACCTGAAGTTGGCAACACTAAGTACAGACCATTCTGCCACCTTAGATGATTCCCACTTCCATTTTATTCTGCTGACCACATAACCACACCCTAGTTTGCCTTCTCCACCAGCTATGAGAAATTCCTCTTTCACTAACTTTCACTTGGCTATTCCTGCACTAAGCATTTTTATTGCTAACAAGCAACAGACAGGATGCAAATCAGAGAACACTTACTAGGGAGTAAGCCCCATTGAGCTCAGTGGGGTTTACCTCTAAGTATACATGTTTAGGATTGCGCTGATAGCCTGCCAGCTTTATTCCTTTGGTTATCTAACTCCCCTCCCCTGTGTTCCTTTCATCTTGGGTCTATTCTTATCATACCATTGTAGCTAAAGTGAAACTGTATAAAAGCTTACAGGTGCAATGTTCAGAGTCCTCTGAAACACTTGTGTGTGATTTTTATCACTTATTTCCACCTCCATGATGCCTCCTATAGCAGCTTGCATACAGAGGGCTCCTAGTTAAGCTCTGCCTTTAATGTGTACCTCCAGCAGAGCTCTAGAAGTTAGAAAAACCACTTGATTTTTTTTAAAAAGAAAACTTTTATTACCACTTAATTAAAACTGGAGACTACCACAGGTACCCCAGCATCTCCACTGGATAATGATACGATCCGTGTATAGCCATAATGAGCCATGTACATTAAACTGTAAAGAACATTAGTGCAATGGGGGGAAAAATGGAAGGAATACTACCCCATGGTGATGGCAGAGGACATGAAACAAATTCCTGTGTCTCCTAGTAGACTGCCGGGCCCTTGAGGCATAGCTGGGCCACCCACCAAGAAGGTGGGGGAGGATTCTGTGAGCATACAGAATAATATGATTTCGTAAATTAAAGCCGGAGGGGAGCCGGATGAAGAGTGAAACTGCTCCAGAAGGGATGGAATGTTGGGATCAGCTGACCATCCGCTAAAGTCAAATAAGCACGTGGAGGGAATCAAACCCATTAAAGAGATTCTGGAACGGGAGATCTTGGGGAGGGGGGGCATATTAAAATTGTGTGTGGCCTGGTTCCTGTTATGATACAAGCAGCAAAACCAGCAACGGCAGAGGTTTGCACATGCTCAGGGGCCCTTTTCAGATGCACAGAAAAATACCACACTATAAATTAACCAAAAAAAAAGGGGGTGGGACTCTCCAAATAGTCTGAAGATGTCTGAACCTGTTCTAAGAGGCAGGCTGTGCAAAGAGCTCCCAAGTGTCCATGAAAGGAGAAAGGCGACACTGGTCGGGGTGGCGGGATACACTGATCTTTTCGAAACCCTCAAAGTTCAGG
The DNA here is from genome assembly GCA_029233225.1 of Lepidodactylus listeri. Taxonomy (NCBI): domain Eukaryota; kingdom Metazoa; phylum Chordata; class Lepidosauria; order Squamata; family Gekkonidae; genus Lepidodactylus; species Lepidodactylus listeri. The sequence continues at coordinate 30,678,527 of JARCFY010000009.1, forward strand.
GAATCCTGGAGGGGAAGACTGTGCAGGGTGGGACAGGATCCTTCCCCCAGTTCCTCATGGGCCCCTAGCCTGAGTTCCAGGAATTCACATACAGACCAAATACTAATAGGCTTTGGATCCCCACCAGTGAAATCTAAAATGGGGTCCTTCTCACATGCTTAAGTTGTTGCTCAACCCCCACCCCCAAAAGCAAACCCCAACCGAGCATCAGCTTTGATTACTCCTGACCTGGTAGCATTGGCTTCAGATCAAACAGATTAGAAATGAAAGTTGTCTTTAAAGCACATTGTACGTTTAAGGAACTAAAGAATTAACCCCCCCCCCCAATACTCACACACATTTTCTTCTTTATTAATTGTTCCCTAACACTGTTGCAAGAGTGAAGGGACCTTGGATCTAATTTCTGTATTTATTTACTTACTGCATTTATAGTTTGCCTTTCCCATCGAGACTCAAGACATATTATAGTCTATTCTGTTGCATTTCGATCCTGCCCTTTTCCTGCACAACAACCCTGTGAGGTAGGTTAAATCGAGAAGGCAAACTTCTTAGCAGCATAGAGATCTGAACCTAAATCTCTCCAGTACAACACTCTTAACTGGCTCTTAATGGGTTAAGGAGATCCACTGGCAAATACACTTTTAAAAAATTCAGTTGTGCTTGCTTCATCACTACAATGTTAGTGTAAAATTGCAGGGAAGAGGGGAAGGGGCTAACTAGAGCTGTTCTAGAAAAGTGGCTTTCAAATGTCTGTGCTGCCACTAAAAAGATTATTTTCAGAGTTATAAGGAAATGCTATGCAAGGGCTATAAGGAATTAGTTACAAAGAACAAGAAACACTTAGTTTATCTTAGCAGCTATCAGACATATGATAATGCCTTTGGCTCCATTCAAAGATTAGCATTTAGCAGATAACAATAGCCTCTGATACGCTTCTTAATATGGTTGCTTGGAAACCCAGTGCCAAGATTTTCCATGTTGAAATCAGCACCTGTTCCCTCATTTAGGTATAGCCATCTTATGTACAGAAAATTCATCTGAACACTAACAGCAGTGTGCGTGCATGTGGGGGTGGGGGGTGGGGATGCAGTTATACAAGGACAATATGTACCTCTCCATCATGTGGGGAAAATATATGGTTTGTGTCACTGCTCTCAAAATACATTAACTTTATGGAAGCTAGTTGCCGCATCTTTCAGAACATCTCATAGGCTCTAAATTAAAAATAATTTGCTTAGCTACATGTTGTGTTAACCATTTTATCACCACAGCACCAAAGCCGGATATCAACCCAGGCAAATGTTGCTGTAATCATACCAGCATAACATTTTTCATCTGCTCCTCCCACCGAATTATATTTATGCACGTACCTGAAACGTTATACACAGTGGGGACCTAAAGTGTTTTGTAGAATTCTCCATTTTGTCCTCACAACAACCCTGTGAGTGAGGTAAGTTAGGCTGAAAGTTGTGACTGGCTTGAGGTCATCCTTTCCAGGACAGAGCGAGGATTAGAACCTGGGTCTCCCAGATGGGTCCAGCTGCCAGAACTCTAAGCATTACACCACACTGGATCTGTGAGTAAAGAGAATAGAGCTTTTACAGAGCAACCCTATGTGGAGTAATCCAGTTACAAGGGGCTTAGATTGGAGTAACTCTACATGAGATCCAGGCCTGTAGCAAGGATTTTTAAATTCAGGGGGCTTTAAATAAGTCAGGGAGCACCCCGCACAGACACCGCCCTCCCAAGAGAGCACCACAAACAAACAAAAATGGAAGTCAGAAGGGCCTTGGTAGTAAGTCGGGGGCGGGGCGGGCCCTGAGATGCCCCACTGTAGCCTCCTGGGCCAGGAAGGGATCAGAGTTGGAGGGGTCAAAGGGTACACTTTACAATGACCTTAGGCTCTAGTTAAGGCCAGGCCACCCTGCAAGCCCATTACCATGAAATGGCCTTTTATATGTAATTTTTAGAAATAAAATAGATTTCCCCCCCATTCATGCCTCATGACGTTGTATAGTGGGATCCATTCCAGCTGTTTGAATGTGTGTGTGTGTGTGTGTGTGTGTGTGTGTGTGTGTTAGGGTTGCCAAGTCCGGGTTGGAAAATACCTCGGGACTTTGGGGGTGGAGCCAGGAGACGGTGGGGTTTGGGGAGGGGAGAGGCCTCAGCAGGGTACAATGCCATAGAGTCCACCCTTCAAAGCACCCATTTTCTCCAGGGGAGCTGATCTCTGTCAGCTGGAGATCAGTTGTAAAAGCGGGAGATCCCCAGGCCCCACCTGGAGGCTGGCAACCCTAGTGTGTGTATGTGTGCATGCACATGCACACGCCAGCATTACAAGTCTGTATTAGGCCCAAAGAGTGATGCTTGAACCCTGGAATGGGGATGGTCTTTGGATATTCTGGCACATTGGACAGAATACTAGACAGGTGACTTTGTTTCTTTTACTCTTGCACCAGTTCCTGTGCATGTTCTCTTCAAAATCTTTACTGGCCTTCCTCACTCCGTTCTAGGATTACCATATTGCCCGGTTGACCAGGTTTTGCCTGGTATCTGAACATGCTTCCCAGATGCCCATTAGGTGGACCAGATTTTATTTTTTTAAAAGCCTGTAATTAGGCCTTCTAGAGCTGAAGAGGAAAGGCAAAAAGTAGACAAAGTTTTCTGCTTATTTTATGTAGTGGAAAAGGCTCTTCCTTTAAATATTTATATCCCACCTTTCCTCATGGTATTCCCTTTGTTCTAGCCAAGGGGGAAGCCAAGGTTGTGATTGACAGATATGGGAATCCTAAGGGAATGCATTCTTCCCTTTTGCCAGAAGGGCCTGAAGTAAAAATGGGTACCTCTGTTTGTGTTTACTGCTTTTTTCTTTCCTATTTATGTATTAGGCTTTAATTGGCTTCCAAAAGTATGCAATTTTAAGGGAAAGTATCTCATGCCTCCCTGAGAATTTCCAAATAATTATTAAAAAAGCAGCAATGTAATGAAAAATCGAGTCTCTTTCTCTCTCTTAAAAAAATATAAAAGGATAGTGTTTATCTACAGTTGCCAACAGGTCTGAAGAGAATTTCCTGTCCTTTTAATAGACAGTTAATTTGTGGAAATGAGATGTTGAAGCTTTTCTCTTAACCCTTTCCCTCCAAGATCCTCTTGCAGGCAGAGTTACAGCACCCAACACTTCCCATGACAGCAACCCCAGCAAGCTGCTGCATAACACGAACTCCGAATGCACTTAGAATTTGCATAGCAATACTGTGAGACAATTTTGCAGAGGAGGAGGAACAACTGAATGTGTCTTTTATTTTTTATTGTTAAAAAGTCAGACCTGGCTGCCCACAATCCTGTCCATATTTGCTTGGTGATAAGTGCTATGAAATAGCATTCAGGGCAGCAGCTCCATCTCTCTGTCAAGCAGGGTTTGGGGGCTGCTGGCCAGTCACACGCTCTCAGCCTGACCTACCTTACAGGGTTGTTGTGAGGATTCCAGTGGAGTAGAGGAGAACGATGTAAGCTGCTTTGGGTTCCCATTGGGGAGGAAGGCAGCTTCAAGCATGGGATGGTGGAGGGGGCAGCTGCCTGCGCCCACCTGTCTTTGCTGTGCTTGGATTTCTGCCACCCCATCATTTTAAAAGGGTTAAGTAGAAGGTTTCATTCTGCCTCTTCTTGCCTTGGAGCAGAGAAGCAGAGGGCTGACCTGCAAAAGAATAGCCGTCTGCTCCATATTTGAGGCCAAGGGATGCCCCAGCCCTGCCCTGCATCACAATGGCCCAGTCTTCCACCACCCATCAAGTGGAAAGCACTGCAGGGCTTCCTTTCCCTTAAAGAAAAAGAAGGATGTAAAGTGGGTTTGGGTGGTTTCCTTTAAGCATGCTAATTGTGCTCTCTTTATTCACATAGATAAAAAGTAGGGATTTTGCACATAAGAATGCAGAAGTAGATATGCCACAAAAACAAGCACACAAGAGCATGTGTTTATGCTCAGAAACCGGGCTAGCAAGGGAGCTTATCAGCCTCTGCTGCTATGCTGTGCCCTGGGCTACAAGTCTCTCAGGTAACAGGTGTCTTGTTCCCTGGTCGGTGTACTAAAGGATGACTTCATAGGGGTGGAGTCCTACCTGCTGCAAAGGTGGCAGTCAGGTGAGCCAGGTAAAGAGGAACTTGTGCAGGTCTTTGAAAGAGACAGCTGATGACTGCAGGAAGGCTGTCGGCTTCACCCAAGCAACAAGCAGGCTAAACACAGCATCTCTCAAGGGAATCGGCACAAGGCTTGTCCTCACGCAAGGTGGGTGAGGGAGGATCCTTTCCCTCCTCTTCTGGAAATGGAAACCAAAGATGCCACAGGGAAAGACAGTACAGGACCCAAGAAAAAGAACCTGACCTTCTTGAAGCAAAGGCTGTACATGCTGGAAAGGAGGAAGACAGACACCGTTGTTGAGAAGAACCTTTCTGGGGACCTCAACAGCTCTGGAACTCTGAGGAGAAGCCAGTCTGACAGGAGTGAATACAGCCAGAAATTACAAGGTACATGGACGGGGGGGGGGGGGGGGGGACTATATGTGCCAATCAGTATTTCCTAAGTACTGGTTTAATTGGGTAAAAAAACTTGAATGGGAAGCAGTGACTGGGAAGTAAACTAATGGGCAGTCTTCAAAAGCTGAAATACAAAGCTGGTGGAAGGGCGAGAAAGATTATTCTAGAACAATATTAAGTGTATCCATTTTTATATACAAGAAGTTTGTAGTATCTCTGAGATTCATTTGATCTGAGGGAAGGGACACGAAGGGCATCTTCTTTCATTCAGGAGAAACATGTAATTATATTTAATTTTACACTGCACACTTAATATAAATAGCCTGGTAGAAAACTGGCATTCTTCCCCCATATGTTAAAAACATGGAATGAATGGTACAGGTGCGATGAGATGGTATTCTCATAAAACCGAAGAATAAGAAATTATGTGATGACTCTTGTAAAGAAATGTTTTGGTTTGGTTATTTTTCTAAATTGCAATTTCTGATTCTGCAAGTGGGGATGTGAAACACCATCCTTCCCCCACCCACCATCTCCTCTGAGGCTAGAAATAATTATAGTGACATTTTCTTTTATATATTCCCTCAGGAGAGAAGTGAGTATTTCCTTGTGCAGGTTACAGTCTCCCCTTCTCCTTTCCCTAAACTAGTCCTACTGATTTCAACAAGAGTTTGGTTTTTATGAAACATACGGAACATCACTGGAAATGCAGAAGATATCAAATGATAATTTCAAAATATGAACTTTCAAAACAATTTCAAAATATGATCTTCAAAACAACAATCCTGTATCAATGGCATCTGGCTATATAATCAAAACAGCCTGACCTCCTGCATTTTTACAGGAGGTAAACAGCCTTTACCTCCTGCATGTGAATCCCACGGAGTTCCGCAAGGCTTCTCCTCAAATATGTGCGCGCACAGGATTTCAGCCCAAACGCTTTACATTACTGCACCACATGTGATCTTTGCTCCGTTCACTGGAGTGATGCAGTCCACAAAAGTACAAGGCCAGGCGCTGAGCAGGTTTGATTACGCTGCCCCAAGGCATGCCCTGTCTTTGAGAACTGGCATCCCTGGCATGAACAATAGTGCGTTGTTCTTTCTCCCCTCCCCCTCCCGGTTTGGCCTTTTTAAAAGGACACTGTACACAGTGCATTTCCTTATATGCAAAGGCTACCTGGCAGAACTGTTTAGCTGTACAGAACATTCCTGCTTGAAGCACATGTGTGCAGCGTCTCAATTTGTAAGTCATGTTCTGCACAGAACCAGACTGGTACTGGTACACATCACCCCCGACAATACCCATGCATTAGCTGCAGTCCTCCTCCACCCCTTCTTTCTGTGACCTCATTGCTGGAATGCTTTCAACAAATTTGTGCCAAAGTTTTTCATTATTTGTAAATAAATGTGGTTTGTTTACTTCATTTTTACCCCACCTTTCTCCAGGTGGGCTCCCAAAGAGCTTATCTTGGTCTCCTCTCCTCCATTTTTATCCTCACAACAACAACCCTGTGAGGTAGGTGAGGCTGAGAGTGTATGACTGGCCCAAGGTCACCCAGTAAGCTTCTATGGCAGAGTGGGGATTTGAACCTGGGTCTCCAAGACCCTGATGTCACACTCGGACCACAATACCACAGTGGCAACAACAACAACAACTACCACCTTTATTGGCATATCAGATGAAAGAAAAACAAACTGAAGGAAAATGAAATCCTAATACATATATCTCCTCTTAGAAGCCAGTTACAGAAATCTCGCCACCGTTTCAATAATTACAGCACTTTGGGTGGAAAGAAAATAGAGGGTCTTATGTTTATCTTATGTTCATAGAGGGTCTTATGATATTATTGTTATTATTGGATACCGCAGTGGCAATTTATGGGGGAAAGCGGCTTACAAGATCATTCATCTTTACAAAGCAGCTTACAACCGCATTCTCCCCTCTCAACAACATTAAGCCGAGAGAGACAGAGAGAGTGACCCAAGGTCACCCAGCAAGCTTCTATGGCAGAGTGGGAGTTTGAACTTATATCCTAGTCTGATCAGTGGTAAGGTATTGGAATGGGGCTGAATTTCACTGCTTTACCCAGTGATTTCCTGAATGCTGAAATTCTGAAAAAATTGAGGGAGGCAGGGATGAGGTGTCAAATGCCAACAAAAGGTACAATTGATATAGCGTTTGTATTAACCAAACAACACCATACATGCACATTATCTCAGCCATACGTCCAACAGCCCTGTTCCCATACTGAAGACGGGGGAGGGATCACAGTGAAAGAGTGGCTTGCCAAAAGCATCCACAAAACCATCACTGAATAATTTTTCCAGAGCAGTCACAAGCATTTTGAATATGTGTGTTGAGAGAAAAACACAAAAATAGTCCAATGGTACCTTGGAGAACCTTTTGCTGATATAACTGCCTACAAACCCGACTTGTACTGAAGTCATTTACAGCAGAAGAACTATAAGTGAGCAAAAAATTAGTTTTATAGAGCCATCTTTATTTTTAAGGTAAACCACAGCCAGCTGGGACTAACAATTCAGGATATCCGGACCAAGCACGTTTCACAGTCAGGAAGGTGTAGAGTCGCCAGAGGTGGAAATGTTTAACCCCAGTTCACTTGAAGTTTAGTCATCTAAAATAGTGGCAGGCTCCTTTCATCCCTAAGATTGTACTCGGAAAAGCATCTGTCTCCTGCTCATCACAGTTATTAGCCATTCGGATTGGTTCATTTAAAGATAACCTATTTCAGAGAGGCTGAAAAGTTTGAAGAGCTTTCGTTCATGTGTGAATACAGTTTACACCTATTTATCAAGAGCTTCAAGAGTCAACAACAGCTCCCCCGTAGCCAGTTATATTTTCAAATGAGCCATCTGGGATGCAAAGCTAGAGAGCTTGTAGAGTCCCCTACCTTCTTCCTGAGGGACTGGGAGGAAGAAGCGTTGGGGGGAGGGGGTGACTTTGAGTGGGAAAACATCCTAAGAGGAAAGGAGAAAAGAGCTCACCTTCCAACTGCAAGCTCTACAGTTTTAGTTTACAAGTAAAATTCAGGAGGAAGATTCATGGAAGTGTATGGTATGCATCATTTTAGCCTTATGTTCTGAAGGTAGAGGATGATGAGCCAGTGTGGTAGAGTAGTTAGTGTGCTGGACTAGGATCTAGGAGACCTGGGTTCAAATTAGGGTTGCAAGGTCTCCCCTGACCACCAGTGGGGACGTGGGAGTTGGGTGGCCAGATCCAGGTTGGGAAGCTCCTGGAGATTTGGGGATGGAGCCTGGGGAGGACAGGGACCTCAGTGGGGTACAGTGCCATTGAGTTCACCCTCCAAAGCATCCATTTTCTCCAGGGAAACTGACTTCTGTAGTCTGGAGATGAGACGTAATTCCTGGGGATCCCTAGTTCCCCCCTGGAAGCTGGCATTAGGGTTACCAACCTCCAGGTGGTGGCTGGAGATCTCCCGCTATTACAACTGGTCTCCAGGTAACAGAGATCAGTTCCCCTGGAGAAAATGGCCACTTTAGAAGGTGGGCTCTATGGCATTATACCCCACTGAAGTCCCTCCCCCTCCCCAAATCCCACCCTCTTCCAGCTCCTCCACCCCCCAAATCTCCTGAAACTGGCAACGTTAGCTGGCACAGCTAGCTCAGATTCCTATTTTGCCCTGGAAGCTTGCTGGGTGACCTCGGGCCAGTCACACACTCACATCCTAACCTACCTCGATGGATTGTTGTGAGAATAAAATGGAGAACAATGTAAATAGCTTTGGATCCCCACTGGGGAGAAAGGCGGGGTGTAAACTAAGTCAATAAACATGTTAATTTTTAACATCATATATCTATTACTTCTCAGATTCTAATTTTAAGATAACACAAATACAATATTCAATGGTCTCCCTTTACCTGATATCCTCCCCCACAGTTGCCCCCTCCCTATTGTCCCACATGCAAACATTCTGGAGGCTCCCTGACTCTTGGGAGCAGCTTTTCAAAGAGCATTATTCCATTTCACTAGCACATTTTTAACTCATCCTACTTCAAGGAACTCAGAACATCGTACTTGGTTACCTCCTCTTCCATTTTATGAGCACAAGAACCCCATGAGTTCGGTTAGGCTGAGAGAGAAAGTGACTGGCCCAAGGTCACCCAGCAGAGTGGAGATTCAAACCTGGGTCTTCCAGATCCTTGTCTGACACTCTAGCCTCTACAGCACACCACAGGCATGAGAGACTGCTGCCAGAAAGGGAGGCATGGGAGTCCGGCTGGTGGTCACAGTTCTTATTTATTATGATTTATTTTCTTCATTTGTACCCCACATTTCTCTCCAGTGGGGATCCAAAGTGGGTTAAGACATTCCTCCCCATTCTCCATTTTATCCTCACAACAGCCCTGTTAGGTAAGTTAAGCTAACAATGTATGCCTGGTTCAAGATCACCCAGTGAGCTTCCACAGCAGAGTGGGGAATAAAACTGGTAGTATTGGCAGGGCTGGTGGCAGTGGAGGCAGCAGTGGGGGAAGGGGTACAGCAGCTCTCCTTTCTCCTCCCCTGACCACCTGCCTCCCCACCCACTTGCCTGCATGCAGCGGGAAGGTGGCAGCAGTGAGGGTGGCCTCTGCCTGCACTGAATACATTGCTGTGGGGGGGGGGAGAGATGGAATTATGGGAGATACACAAACCACCAGGAAGCAGACTTCCTCTCTAAATGAATGAATGTTTACATAGGGCAAGGTCCTTTCCATCTTCCAACCCTACTGGCAGCAATCCGATCTTAGCCTGGGCTCACACATGCAGGGGAATGAAGTGGCAGAGACTAGAGGAGGTAGAATGCTCTTCAGGCAGCAGATGGAGGATCACATTAGGGAACATTAAAAATTCCCTGCTTATCAGAAAACCAGCAGAACCAGAAAAGAGAGGTCTCCGGTCTCTGCCCCCTCATTGCTAGTTTGTTCTCCTGCACGTTTGATTTAGGCTGTATTCATTGTTATTCCTTAAGTCCAAACTCTGAGATTCTCCATGCAGGTTGCTGGGTTAGTAAGCATTACATCTACAGCAAACTTTTCTACTTATATTGCGTAGTGTTCTATTGCAAGTATCTGGTTGATTTGTTTCTGGGTGGAATCAAAATACTCGGAGCCTGATTGCTTTTCTGTATCTCAGGAGTTTCTGGGATGACCTCCCATGTACTGTGTTACAGGGTTGTTGTAAGGATAAAATGCAGAGGAAGAGAACAATGCAAGCCGCTTTGGGTTTCCATTGGGGAGGAAGGCAGGGTATAAATGAAGCAAGTAAATACAAATAAACTACACTTTACAAATAAAACTGGGGAGCAGCACCTGGATAAATGCATGAAATGTAATGTGAGCATTACTCTATGCATGTATAGAGAAAAATCAAGTGCATGTGGTACATAGATTGTATGTGGGTTCAATGCAGCTTGTGAATCGGATGTATGTTCCGTAGTTTATCTGACTGAACCTTGTGCATTTTTAATCTAAATTTATCCTATAATTAAACCTGGTGTACACCTGGCAGCCAAAAGGGCTTAGTAGAATCCTAAGGTGGAAAAACAGATCATCCTAGTTCATGGTGTGGGTAGAATAGTATTCCTGAATACTCCTCCATTGGGGGGGGGGACTCTCCAGAAGGAAAAAAAATGGGGGTGGGTGTATTTTGGGCTACAGTGAGAGTCCAGTGTGGCAAAGTCATGCTCCGGGGACAGAATAACATCTCCCCATTTCTGTATGATTTTGGACATTACTGTGCAGGACTTCCACATGGACTGGCAGTTTCTGAAGGCTTTCCACATGAATACATTCTGCGGCTGCCACGCTCTTGATATGCTACAAAATGAACCCGTAGAGAGCAGAAAATGTAACAGACGCAGGGTATATGCAGGGAAGCCTTTGTGCGTTGACTTTAGACATCACCATAAAATGAGGGAACAAAAATTCTGACTTCACAATAAGGATATTCTTCTTTCATCCTGGGTAAATTTTCTCTTTTCACCGGGTCTTTTCAGCACTCCGGGTAACACTCACTAATGATTAAAAGGATTTCAAGTTAGGGAATTGAAAGCAGACACTTCCTGTAATGGTTAGATGCCTTTTTTATATAGCTATCTATCGCAGAAAGTAGTTCAGTGAAAACAAAATCCGGTGACTGGTGGTTGGATTGCCCAGTCAGGCGTTTATCACCAGACTCAATAGTAGCAGTGCAATCTCAGATTCCCTGGAAGGGCACACAAGACCTCAAGGACTATTACATTGTTCTGTTCAGATACACTGGAAGGCTGTGGTCACACAGCACCCTAATCGTGAATTTCTCCCACTGGACTTTAAATGCGGGATGTTTTCTTTCTGGTTGGGATGATCACACATCCCAACCCAGCAGCGGCGGCTGGGGGAGGCAAGGCGAGGGCCCCACGCACGCCCACGCATGGCTGCCTTCCCCGAACACTGCATGGAGGAACTGGCTAGCTGGCTGGCTCACCCCGTGCTCTGCTCTGGGCCCCGAGCCCCGCCAGCCGCCGCCTGATGGAAAAGCAGGGAGAAGTCGGGAGAAGCATGCGGGGGGGGGGGGGGGAGTGCCAGGCAGCGGTGGCCAGTGGGGCTCGGGGCCTGGAGTACAGCGCGGGGCATTTCAAGGAACACAGGCGCCCAGGCACCCAAGTGAAAGAAAGGGGAGGGACCCCGAAGGATGATCAGACGGCCCTTCTTGCAGAGAGGGCTGTCCAGATCAGCAAAATCGTGGGTTCAAAGCGCAACTTCCGGGAAAGTAGTTGATTTTCCCGGGGTCAGAAACCGCACTAGAAACCCAGAAGTGAGCCCGCTTTGGCGCAGGAGTAGGCACGGCCAATCTGATCCATCTATTTAAATCCGGCAGGTAACAGCGGTGACTCCCGCTTTAAAGGACCGTGTGACCGCGGCCACAGTCTAGAGCTACATTTAGTCTTATAGCTTCCTTATGCTGAATAAACCCTCTGACTGAATATCTTCCAGCAGGTTCTGCTGGTCAGGGCACATGCAGTTGAGATGTAACGATGTCTGCTGCTGTTTGGACAATATGGTTTGCTGCCATTACATCTGAACCAAAACATCGTGCTTTGCTCAACCAGAATTCCAAACCAGGGTCAAATACCCCAGGGAACCCTTGTTTGCAGGAAAAGTGCAAGCCCAATGGATTGGATCCCATGGGCCTGTTTTGCTAACTGAAGCACCTTCTTCTGGCCCCAGCTGCCTTCCACTAATAACAGGAGGCTTTTTCACTAGGCTTCTTGTGCTGGAGAAAGGCGCTGCCACTAGTGGCATTGATCTAAAGTTGGCATGTCAAGGAAAATCAGCTAATTATGTCACTGTGCATGTGGGAGACAGTATCTGCAAACCATGTGAACTAGGAGTCACATTTAAGCCACTTGGGGGTGGAGAGTGCTGTCAGACCAGACCAGACCACTTAAGGCAACGTTTCAAGTAGGGTGGCCAGGTCCTCTTTGGCCACTGGCAGGGGACAGGGGGAAGATTGCCAGATTTAGGTTAGGAAACTCCTGGAGATTTGGGAATGGAGCCCAGGGAGGACAGGGACCTCTGTGGAGTCCAGGGCCTTGGAGTCCACCCTCCAAAGCATCTGTTTTTTCCCGCCAGGGGGGTGGATTTCTGTAGTCTGGAAATAAGCTGGAATTCTGGGGGATCCCCAGGTCCCACCAGGAGGCTGGTATCCCTAGTTTCAAGGCAAGAGACAAATGTAGGTGGTTTTGCCTTTGCCCGCCTCTGCATAGCAACTCTGGACTTCCTTGGTGGTCTCCCATCCAAGCACTAACCGGGGCCAACCTTGCTCAGCTTCCAACAACAGAAGAGATCAGGCTAGCCCAGGCTGTCCAGGTCAGACCGTAGCCAGGTCTAAATCTACATATGCTTTACCTTTGAAGAGATGGGGTGGACTGTGGGATCTTTCGTTCTGTCTCCAAGCTTCTCCCTTCTCAAGCCTGAACTGTCCCCACCATCCTGCCATCAGCCATAGTGAAGGGTTACCAACTTCCAGGTGGTGGCTGGAGATCTCTCACTATTACATCTGGTCTCCGGGCAACAGAGATCAGTTTACCTGGAGAAAATGGCCATTTTGGAAGGTGATCTCTATGGCATTACACCCCATTAAAGTCCCTCCCCAACTCACACCCTGCCCTCCTCAGGCTCCACCCCCCAAACCTCCTGTTATTTCTCAACCTAGATCCTGCAACCCGGTCCTGACATGGTCCCCTGTGACTTTGCTTCCTGTACCCTTCCAACTCCCCAAGAATCCCAAGCAGCTGCGGAGGCTGAACTTGGGGGGGTCAAAGGTTACGTCTGACTTTCCTCTACAAACTTAAAGGCACCAGAAATAGCAAGCTTTTGATAGTCTGCCATGAACCTGTAAAAATAAGGGGGTTTGTTCCCATAAGGCATTCCTTTAGAAAAAAAAGTGGTGAAACGTTCGCTTAAATTACATGTCTCTTTCCGCACTCCAAGAAGCATCTTCTCCACAAGTTTGCCTATTAAAAACCATGTGTATTTTCTGGAAATGTTGCATCCTTGAGATGCTTGCTGTTTTTTGTAAAAAAAGACTCCTTCTCCTGGTGCCTAGTTAGTGGAAGGACTGGAAAATCCTCACCGGAACCTGTTTCCTGGCCTTAGACTCTCCCCTCGCCTGTCCCTCCGCTGGCTGCCCCCAACACACCCTCCTCTGTGCTGATTTCACAGAGACTTACTTGCTGCAGAGCCTGGCGCGGCACAGTTTTTGCAAACCTCCCCTCCCTCCTCTTGCTCGCAGGGACCTTCTTACACCTGAGGAGGTAAGTGCACAGATTTGCCCTGCATGACTCTTACCGAGAAGAAACGGCTCCTCCCCCCCCCCCCCCCCCCCCCTTATTTCCAAAAGACGCAGGTAGCTCATTTGCCAATGTCATCCCTTGGGAGAGCCTCACAGCCAGGTAACCTGACGCCTCCAAGGACAGGCAGAGCTATTGTGTTGCAGAATGGCAGGGAGCCCAGGGGAAATGCTGCCCTTCCCCCCACACCCACGCGGCTCTCCTTGCAAAGGGCTCCTGGAAAGCAGGAACTCTCTTGGAATCCGTGCGGGCTTACACCCACCCAACTCTCATTCCATTCCATTCCAGCGCTGAGACAGCTCTTCTAAAACATGCACACCCTCAGCTGAACACACATCACAGTGAGAAAACACGTAAATACTTGCAGCTGCATGGCCAGGCTGTGAAATTCTGCAGCTATGTCTCCCAGAGAATGGGAAGAAAGGCTAGTCTTACCAGAGGTAAAAATTACTCATGTGTGTCAGCTAGATCGTTTACTCTCATCTGGCCCCAATTTGAATCTGTTACCTTTTGTTTCTCATATTTTGATCCTACCTTTTCCAGAAAGACCAAGGCAGTTCACATGGCTCCTTCCTCCTTCATTTTGCCCTCACAACAACCCTCTAAGGTAGATTAGGTGGGGAAGACAGGCACTGGCCCTAGGTCACCCCCTGTGCTTCATGACTGAGTGGGCATTTGAACCCGGGTCTTTTCTTAAATTTTAGTCCATCCAATGCACCACACTGGATTGCTGCATTCTTTCAGCCTTAGAATGTGGGTGACCAAAAATATTCATTGAGATCTATTTACACAAAGCAGATTAAACCATTTTTGTGTCAGAATACTGGAACTGAAATGACAGTTTACTCTAGCCCATTTTGGACATTGTGTTGTTCTCATGTACCACTAGCCCAGCTGCAATATCTATGGGGAGCACACCCTACTTGTTAGGCTCCCAATATTGGTTGCCGTATGTGGTATACTGATCAGAGTATCGGACTAGTACCCAGGAGACCCAGGTTCAAATCCCCACCCTACCATGGAAGCTTGCTGGGTTTCCCAAGGTTCTGTTTTGTGTGCACCAAAGCTGTACACACATGAAAAACTGTGTGTTGTTTTGTTCAGACAGTGTGGTATTGGGATCACCTTGGACACCATGCACTCTTGATATGCATACACTCCTGTATCATCTGACAATGACTTAGATGTGCTATGAAATCAAAAGCTTTAATAATGAACAACCTTGTGTTCATTATGATTATACTGACTGAGGTACACAGAGCTTTACAGAAGACCAAGAGCCAATCAACAAAAAAGATAGAGCTGTGCTCCATGGAGTTTGCAGTCTAAATTTATAACATGTGGCCAACAGCAGAGGAAAGGGACAGGCATAAATAACACGAAGTAGATATGAGCAAGTGTAAATATATACATCCATGTTTGACTTTAGTTGGGAATAAAGACTAGGTGGTTAAGCGCAAGGTTTCATGGAGACAATTGATATACCCTGTGATAGTGTAAAACACCAGATTTTCCATGACATCTCCTGCACATTTGTTTCCCTCCCTTTTTTGCAAAGCACATTGTCACAAGAAATCCAAGCCACTGGGAGGGATTTTTCAAGTCCATTACAACCAGTTCTGTGTACAGAATGCCCAGCAGAATCCAATACCACCATAGCAATGCAAGCTTAAAAGAACTGATTGATCTCAAAGCACAGTGTCACAAGAAATCCAAGCTGGGGAGGAGGGGGGGTTGCAAGTCCTGTGCAAGAAAATGGGAAAACAGTAATGCCAGCAAAGGGGGAAGGGAAACCTTCTTGAAACTGACAAGAGTTGTTTGAAACTGATAAGAGCAGCTGAGAAACTCTAGATTTGGGGGGGGGGGGGGGTCTCCTGAACCTGCACCTGTCATTTCCCCAGAAAGCACTTTCCTAGGGGCACCATTTTTGGGGAGCCATAACTCGGATCCCATAAATCCAATCCTCACCAAACTTGGAGAGCAGGTAGAGGAGAGTCAGCCAGAGATCCCATGTGAGCTTGGGTGTCTCTAGCATGCCAAGGGGGGGGGGGGGGGTCTGTTCTAGTGACTAATGAACCTCATGAACTGGAGCAGTTCGTTTGATGCCTAAAAGTTTGTGATGGTCCCTGGTTCATGAACCTGGCATAGTAAATCTGGTACAGGGTGATCCTAATTAGAGTTACGCCCTTCTGAATTCAAGTCAGTGGGTGTAACTCCCCTTAGAATTGCTCTGCTAGTTTTTAAAGCCCTTGAGTTATTTTTACTGTTAGTTTGTGAATGTTGTTCAGAGGATGGAATGCTGCACTGGCTTGGCCCTAATGGGACCTTTCTACTCAGATTTAATTTCCAACTGATGTCCCAGAATGCATCATCCTTGGTTTTGCTACATGGCACTTTGAAGGTACATATTTTGGAATAGCTTCTAATAGTTAGTTTTCACGATCTTTAAATGCCATGGTTGATTGTGTATGATGTGGTAAAGCAGAAACCTTTAGACAAAGTCCTTGGTTGCTTTTCTGTTTTATCATATGTATTTGTAAGAAAGAGTAATCACGAAAGAATTACAGGATTTTGCACCTAATTCTGGCATTTCATTGTTTTGAAACAAAGATTGTACAAATGCACCCGCTTCGTATATCCTCTTTGCTAAGAAAGAAAAAGCTCCATACAAGGTAACCCTCTATCAAGAACTGATTAATTAACAGATATGTATAAATTATGCAAATCAAGAAATTTACAGGCCTGTTTTGCATAATACATTCTGCAGAAGAACTATGCAGGCCACTCTACTGCAATGCATGAGTCCCCCCCCCCCCCCCCGCGCTTCATGAGCACAGTTTGAAACCATAGTAGCCAGAAACCTGGTTTTTATTTTGTTATTGAAGACTGCTAAGATTATCAGGACTTTACATTCTGTTCTGAAGCCCAATAACAGCTTGTGTGGTGTGCTGGTCAGAGTGTCAAAGGGTCTGCTCATCCATGAAGCTTACTGGGGGATTTAGGGCCAGCCAGGATTTCTCAGTCTCTCCTGTTTCATGGGGTTATAATAGGGTTGCCAGCTTTGGGGGCCGGGACACAGGTGTTGGGGGGGGGGGGAGCATCATGTGCCCTGTGAAGTCACTTCTGGGTTTTCCCTGTAAATGATGTTGCAGTGCACAAGATGCCGATTTTTTTTAACAGATCGCAGAAATCTGCATACATGTCTGCAAGGCTACATAGAACATAGTTCTATGCGGTTCCTTTTGCTTAATTTTAACAGAAAAGATGGCGCCTCAAGCAGGGTCTTCAGGGCCAGTTGGCTCTCCCCTGGAAAATGAAGAGCAATTGAGCAGGCGGATGATGGCCAAAAGGCAGAAGATAATTGCTGAAATGGTGCAGACGGAAAGGGATTATTGCCATGATCTGGATCTCTGCGTCAGAACAGTGGTTGAGCCCTTAAGAAGAATGCAGGTAAGCAAGTCTTGGGCTTTCAGAGGGCAAGTCCTGTTTTGGACAAAAACACAAGTGCCGTGAGACTTGGCCTTGCATCTTAGCCTGCCCTCAGGTATAAGTAACTGGCGAACTGACATGAAAGAGCATCCTGCATTCCTGTGCAATTTTGCTCATTTTCTAAACTTGAATGAGCTTGATTCAGATTTGGACCCATGAAAAGCACTTCCCCTCCTCCAATGTCTCTCTCACTGTATGTTCTTAAACAGCAACAGCAGATCTACTGCCTGCTGCAAAACTATAAAAACAAATTATGAATCTAACAGCCATATGTTGGATGCAGTCTTCTTGGTTCGCATGCGTGTGGATTTTTGATTTCTTTATGCTTGATTCTGGCACAAATGATAAGGTTGTCACCTCTGGGTTGTGAAATTCCTGGAGATCTGGGAGTGGAGCTTGAGGGGATGGGGTTTGGGGAGGGGCGGGAGCTCAGTCCACCCTCCAAAGCAGCTATTTTCTCCAGGAACAACTGATCTTTGTAGTCTGGAGATCAGTTATAATTCCAGGAGACCTCCAGCCACCACCTGGATATTGGCAACCCAAGCATGTGATGGCAGTGGGTTGACAGAACTGACTCAGCTGGAAAGAACCGTGTTGGAGGTAATGTGAACATTGATATTATAGGTCTTGCGGCCCCTTCACACATGCCTAGCATCACATGATAATTTCATCATGCAGACAGACACGTTTATGAGAATGAGCCCTTGGATTGGATTGTAGCTGTTTTTATCCTATGTTGACAGTAGGGCTTTATCTTCCTTGCATTGTCTTCATTCCGGAACAGTGACCGGAATATTCTGAAACCCAGAGGACAAGTTCAGATTTTCACTGCTTCATATACTGGCTTGGACCCAAAGACCTTCTACCATAAGAAGACATAAGATACTTCCACTCACACAGGGTTTTCATTCATTTGTTTTGTTTTCAGTTTACCCTGCTCCACCCCCACTTGCATTCTTCTGCACTACATGGCACACCATCCCAGAATATTCCTCACTCTCATGGTTGCCAGACTCCAGGTGGGCCTTGAAGATCTCCTGGTATTACACCTGATCTTCAGACTACAAATATCAGTTCCTCTAGAGAAAATGGCTGCTTTGGAGGTTGGAGTCTATGCCGTTAATAGGGCTGTCAGGTCCCCCCTACCACCAGCAGGTGATGGGGGGCTTATACTTTGCTGAGGTTTCTCACCTTCCTAAAGCTCACCCCCTCCCCCGGGTTCTGCCCCCAAATCTCCATGAATTTTCCAACCTGGTTGGCAACCTTGCTCTCACAAGCAGCTTTCGGCAGGTGCAAGGCCTTGCACTAGGCTACGGGAAGGCCTGTTTGTGCGAGCACAATTGTGCTTGTGGTTCTTTGGAGTTGAGTTTTCTTGTGTTGGTGTGCGCACACATATCATTGATTTTATGTGCACATGTATAAATGTTAGGTTTTTTGTTTAGGAGAATGATATAAGGCACTTTGGGTTCTTTTGGGAATGAAAAGTGGGGAGCAAGTGCTTAAATAAAAACAAATACATAAATGGAACCTATAGACTGGGCTAGTTCAAGATATTATGTCAGCCCGAGCAAGACGCACCCATCCCTCCTGGGCCTCTGCTGCCATTGGCTGGATCCAAGCAGTCACCTGTGGTGGGGATTGAGGGCCAGAAATGATGCCAGCTGCCTCCTTGGCTGCTGATGGCTGGGAGGAAGCGAAGCCCCTGGAGTGCTCTGGCATCCTCCTCACTGGGCTGACCCAACCAGTCCCTTGAACAGCCTGGCTAGAGAACCAGCCCTGCCTGTAAGCACAAGAAATGCATGTTTGCAGACAGACATATGCCACATGTACACTTGACATAGAATAGAACTTGGATTGGTTCCACATACCTTTGTTACCTCATGAACTGGGTGGTCACCCTGCTGCCAACCTGTTCTTACACACGATTAAATTCCTCAGGTTTCTATGGGACATCCTCCAAAGTAAATGTGCATAGGATTTGCAGCCTAAAAGGGTACTTTCACACACTCTGAAAAATTCACTTTCAATCCACTTTCAGTGCACTTTGCAAGTGGACTTTACTGTGGGGAACAGCAAAACACACCTGCAAATGATCATGAAAGTGCATTGAAAGTGGACTGAAAGTGCATTATTCAGCATATCTGAAAGCACGTCAATAAATGCAGTTTCATTTTATTCTTCCTGTTCACATCTTTCTCCAAAGAGGTCAGAGCAGTGTTTTATTTTACGTTGTTTGAGGGCCTGTTGTTTTAAGGAAGAAAAGACTGATTCTGTCCAGAAAACAGATCTAAAATGGAGTCTGCTCCAGAATCCCTAATGGACCAAAAATTTCATTAGCCTCTATAATCAAAAAGTACCACCAGTAGCAATTATAGTAGAATACTGTGCTGGTTACCATAACATGCAATTTGATTCTTTGGGGCTGTTTTCTGAATGCTGCTGAGTAAATATGCAGTTCTGTTACTAATGAATACTAATGGATAGGCTTGTATAAAGGTACTCACCTGTCTGCCAAAATCAACACTGTTTGTTAACTTTGTGCATTACATCCTGCTGGGTTTTCAAAAGATTTCCACATTGTCCCTGTGACTTAGGAGGAAACAGCAAATATGACAAATAAAAGGGATTTTTTTTAATGATCCCTAAAGGAACTGGGCTGACTGGATAGGCACTGTGCCAAGTTTGTACCGGCAATTTGGTTTATAGATTATAGTCTTATTACAAATCACCTTGGTTTTGTTTAAATATTGCTGCTTTGATTTTACTCTATGGGTTGGAAGGATGGTAAAAAAAGAAAGCAGTAAAGCAGTAGTAAAAAATGAAGACAGGGTTTTCTTTTTCTGTCAGAAAGGCTATGCTGAAGATCACAGGACAAAAGTAATCTGAAATGGGGACTGTGTTAAGAAGGGGAATGGAGTGAGATCTGAGGGGAGGAAAGCAGGCTGAACCCAACTGGCTGCTAGGGTTCCCAGCCTCCAGGTGGAGCCTGGAGATCTCCTGCTTTTACAACTGATCTCCAGCTGACAGAGATCAGCTCCCCTGGAGAAAATGGCTGCTTTGAAGGGTGGACTCTATGGCATTGTACCATGCTGAGGCCCCTCCCCTCCCCAAACCTTGCCCTCTCCCAGATCCACCCCCAAAATCTCCAGGTATTTTCCAACCCAGACGTGGCAACCCTACTGTCTGCGTTTGCCTTCTTCAGAGAAAATATACTTGTTTGCCTGCTGTATACATTTAGTTTAATTTTTAGCTGGTTGTTTCACATGGCCTCTGTTCTTCTGGAAAGCTCATATTGCTTTTTTAAAATATTTGCTGCTGCTTCATGACTGCTATTTTTAATAACTATTAGTAGGGTTGCCATTTCCAGGTTGGGAAATTCCTGGAGGTTTGGGGGCGGCATTTGAGGAGGGGAGGGAGCTTGGCAGGGATGTAATGCCATAGAGGCCACCCTCCAAAGCAGCCATTTTTCTTCAGGGGAACTGATCTCTGTAGTCTGGAGATCTGTTGATATTCTGGGAGGTCTCCAGCTGGAGATTGGCAACCCAAGGTAAATGTGTGTTTTGAAGCAGTTGCCCTTGAGGAATATAGAATTACCATCAAGGAGCTCAGCCCCCCCCCCCCCAGTTATTTCCTTTGGTTTCATCATCTTTAAGTATGTGACAAAATAAGAAACAATAATTTAGACAGGAAAAGGGTCTTTAAAAAAAACAGAGGATAAATTTTGCCTCTGAATGCACATATCCCAGAAGGAGGAAAGCAAATGCTTCACCATTTGATCCGGCATCTTATGATGAATTGTATCAGTATTATTTTTTGGGAAAACTGCATGCACAGCCTTTGTCCAAACCACGGAGAGGACTGTAGAGGGGACTGCTGAAACAGCATGTCACAAAGCAGGGAGCAGAGCAAAGGAGAGTGTCTCTCGTTTTCCTGACTGTCACTGCCCACCGTTTGTGTTTCATCAGATTGCTAGGTTCGATGTAGATGGCTTATTTAGCAACATCGAATCTGTCCATCAGATATCAGCCAAACTGCTGTCATTGTTGGAAGAAGCAACAACGGACATGGAGCCAGCCATGCAAGTAATCGGTATGTTTGCTGTCCTCTTTGAGCTCTACAAAGCTGTACAAAATAACGAGAATGCAATAAAACTCCCATTTCCCATCCCCAGGTCACCCCCCCTCCAGCTGCCTCCTGTACCAGTGAACATAGGAGGAAGCAACAGTCAGAGTTCAGTAGAATGAAACTCATAGTCGTGATGCCAACCATGGAGTAATGCTGTGTGTGATATCGCCTTGTGCCAAAGACACATGACCCGGGGGGGGGGGGCATAGCTCAGTGGTTAAACATCTGCTTTTCATGCAGAAGGGTAGCATTGCCAATCCAGGTTGGGAAACTCCTGAGGATTTGGGGATGGAGCCTGGGGAGGACAGGGACCACCGTCAGATACAATGTCATACAGTCCACCCTTCGGAGCATCTAATTTCTCATGGGGAACTGATCTCTGTACTATGGAGATGTGCTGTAGTTCCTGGAGATCCCCAGGTCCCACCTGGAGAATGGTATCCCTGCCATTCCGCCTTATTGGCAGCATAAAAAAAATGATTGGTTATTCATATCTCTTACTTTTGACCTTTTTGCTGCATCCCTGATTTAACAATGCAAAAACAAAATAGGAGTTGCCCTGTAATTCTATCAGACTTATGGTACAACCCTCTGTGGAGTCACCCCATTCTAAACCCACTGATTTGAGTGGTCTTAGACTGAAGTAACTCTGCCTAGAAATGCAGTGACTTTCTTGCCTTTAGTTGTATGGTTTTATAAATATTTCTAATGAAATGGATCACCCAGAGAGAAAGAGAAAGAGAGAAGATAATATTAACTTATTCTTTCCTTTGTGATTTACAAAATCATGTATAAGCTGCTTTTCAAAGTAATGAAAAGAAACCCAGAACAACAACAGTCAGCTAATCATATACCAGCAACGCAGTGAGGCAGAACAAAACTGGACCAAAGGCCAAGTGAAACAAAGAGGTTTTCACTTCTCTGGGAAATGGCAGTAAAGAAGGGGCCAGGCAAACTGCCCAAGGGAGGGCATCACAGGGAACAGGGGCAGAAAGTGAGAAGACATTGCCTTGTGCAAAGACGGGAAGCATTTGCCCTCCACATGAACTGGCATCGGAAGGAGTGCCTCTCTGGCTGACTATTGAAATCTCCATAAGGCATGCCCTGAAATACTTGGGACTCAGCAGTGTTAAGGTCTTACAGGCAGGGCTACTTTTGGGCAGGAACGCACAGGAACGGAGTTCCGGCTGGCTTCCAAATTGGCCACGCCTACAGCCTCCCCCCCCCCTTGGGTTCCCCAGGCACCTCGCAAGCTGTGGGGCACCTGGGGAAGCCAAGCTGATCCAGGGAGGGAAGGCAGTTTAAACTGCCCCCCCCCCGGGTTCCCCAGATGCCTTGCAAGCCGCGGGGCGCCTGGGGAAGCCAAGCCGATGCAGGGAGGGAAGTTTAAACTGCCTCCCCTCCTTGGGTTCCTCAGGCGCCCCGCAGCTGTGGAGTGCCTGGGGAAGCTGATCCAGAAACTGCCTTCCTTCCCTCGGGTTCCCCATGCGCCCCGCAAGCCTGGGAGTGAGCTGTGCTGCCAGGGGTGTGGCCTAATATGCTAATGAGTTTCTGCTGTTGGGTGTGGCCTAGTATACCAATGAGTTCCTGCTGGGCTTTTTCTACCAAAAAAAAGCCCTGCTTACAGGTATTCAGTGTCAGCATCTTAAATCTACTGGGAGCCTATATAGCTGTCCCAGTACAGGCATGAGGTGATTCTACCAGTTTATGTTCAGTCCTAGTCCTGTGGCAGTCAATTGTACCAGTGGCAGTTTCCCAATGGTCTTCAAAGGCCACCCCACAGAGAGCTCTTTATCTGGTAGTCTAATCTAGAGGTCAGAAAGTAAGACAGCATTTCATCAGATCTCAGATGCTAAGCGGGGTTGGTATTAGAAGGGAGACCACCAAGGAAGACTCTGCAGAGGAAGGCAATGGCCAAACACCTCTGCTTCTCACTTGCCTTGATGGAAGCCCCTTGCTGGGGGTCAGCTGTGACTTGACTGCACTTTATACAGAAGAAGAAGAAGAAGAGATTGGATTTATATCCCGCCCTTCACTCACTTGGAGTCTCAGAGCGGCTTACAAACTCCTTTCCCTTCCCCTCCCCACAACAGACACCCTGTGAGGTAGGTGGGGCTGAGAGAGCTCTGAGACAACTGTCCTTGAGAGACACACACATACACACACACACACACACAATCTAGAGGTCACTAAGACATGGCTGGTAGTTACTGGGCCTCTGTATGCCAGCAAAGGGAGTGGCTGAGGAATCAGCTGGGAGTGATAACAAGTAGGACTACCACTACTGCCAAGAAGAGCTCCTGTAATCCCTAGGTCATCCTGAATCAGTTGTTCAGTCCCAAAGCTCTCTGAGGTCAAGGAGGGTTTCCTGAGAAAGAGTGGAGGATTTCCAGAGGAGGCACAAATATGTTTTCAGATCTTCCAGCCTATGTTTTGGCTGCGTAGCAAGATTGATGGCTCCTCTGAAACAGTCAGAACAAAGTGAACTCCAACAGTTTGGTATAGTGGTTAAATTTGGTGTAGTGGTCAAGAGCGCGGACTCTAATCTGGGAGAGCTGGGTTTGATTCCCCACTCCTCCACATGCAATTGCTGGTGTGACTTGGGTCAGTTGTAAATTCTCAGAGCTGTTCTCTCAAGGGCAGTTCTCGAGAGAGCTCTCTCAGCCTCACCTACCCCACAGGGTGTCTGTTGTGGGAAGAGGAAGCGAAAGTGATTGTAAGGTGCTCTGAGAGTCCTTCGGGTAGTGAAGGGCGGGGTATAAATCCAGTCTCCTCCTCCTGCATTGATCATCACTTCCAGGGGATGTCACTTTCAGATGGAAGCTAGTTTTCCAGGGACAGGGAGTTTTTTATGTGGAGGGCATGTAATCAGGTGACTTTGCCCTCTTCTAACATACTGAGGTGGGACAGTATCATAATATCTTTACCTAGGGTTGCTAATCTCCAGGTGGGGTCTAGAGATCTCCTGGAATTACAACTGATTTCCAGACTACAGAGATCAGTTGCCCTGCTTAAAGTGGCTGCTTTGAAGGGTGAACTCCATGGCATTATACCCCACTGAAGGTCCATCCCCTCCCCAAATCCCACTGTCCCAGGCTCCACCACCAAATATTAAAGAATTCCTCAACCCAGACTTGGCAACCGTTGCTGTACCAAGTCCAAAAGTCCAAAAGTTTATTACGGTCATAAAACCAGCTACAATAGGTACAGATAAAAAGGACACTTTATAGATTTTAAAATGGGTAAATATATAAAAGGCGAAGAACATGGTAAAATGGTTAAAAACCACACTCAGTTCATTAATTTATTTCCCAGCACCTGGCGTTTCCTTCGTCATGTGATACCGCTTTCTTAGTGCTATCACAGAGAATTTTTTACCATTGCTGTACTACAAGCATATCTGAGTGTGCAGAAAAACTTAGTTTTGCTTGACAGAAAGCAGTTATGGCCGAGACAAGAAGTCTCACACTGTGACAGGCTATGGAGGGTGCAGGAAAATTAATTCATGTTCAGCCAGAGCTAATTTTTTTTTAACAAATTGCTTTTTTAATACAGTCTACAGGTTTTAGTGACATCTAGGGACCGTCTGGATAAATGCTCCTGGTATTTTTGAGATGTGCGCTGGAGGCAGAAAGCTTCTGTTTTCCTATTTTTGAAGAATAAATGACGTGGCCTCATTTTAAGGTATCTGTATGCACGTCATCTCAAATGAAAGCTCTGCATTTAGCCACTTGTCAATGGAGTGCATCTCTCAGAGTCGGTTATTTATCTAAGTAATCACGCACAAAGAAAATCAGAGGGTAGACTGTTTTTGCCCCCAAATTAGCCATAGGCATAGGCATAAGGAAAATCTACTGGAGAAATACTTCCTGCTCAGAAGAAAGCAATCCTCTTTGTAAGCCTATATGTAGGCTGACGTATCTGAAGAAGCTATTTCAGTAACTGTATCATACATCTAATCAGGGCTTTTTCTACAAAAAAAAGCAGGAACTCATTAGCATAATAGGCCACACCCCTGACAGCGCAGCTCCCTCCCAGGATCGGCTTCCCCAGATGCCCCGTGATATGGGGAACCCAAGGGAAGGAAGGCAGTTTCTGGATTGGCTTCCTCAGGTGCCCCGCAGTTGCGGGGGCAGTTTAAACTGCCTTTCCTCCCTGGATCAGCTTGGCTTCCCCAGACGCCCTGCACTTGCAAGGCGCCTGGGGAACCCGAGGGGGGGGGGGGAGGCTGTAGACGTCGCCAACTCAGAAGCCAGCCGGAACTCCATTCCTGTGCGTTCCTGCCCAAAAATAGCCCTGCATCTAATGCTGTAGTCTGTGAGGAAGCCGTCTCCTCACATAGCTAATGAACTTAACTGTTCTTGTTGCTGTGTCTTTTACAGCAACTGTCCATTGAGAAATTAAGCAAGTGATTTCTCTGTGTCAGGTATGGAAAGGGAGAAGTATACACATTACCTTAGAAGAGTAAAGAGGAAATACAGTTCCATCACACTCTTTCACTCACACTTCCACATAACCTGCTGGTTCCTCAAAGTGCTTGTTCTTTTGTTAAGGCCCTACCTTCAGGCCAAGCTACTTGAAGGGTTATCTACTCCCATACTCTTCAGCCCAGCAGCTGATCCTTCTCACATGCCCTCTACATGGCTCCCCACCTGTAGAAGTGTAGGGGTGCCAACTTCAGCTTGGAAATTCCTGGAGATTTAGAGGCAGTGCCTGGGGAGAGCAGTGTTCGAGGAGGAGAGAGAACTCAGCAAAGATTTAATACCACAGGTCAATGTTCCCTCTAAGCTGTGGAGTCTTGTGAGCAAAAATTCTGCTTTATGAGCTCCTGGTATTAAAGCTGTGAATGAGTGATTTGGCTACTGCATGAATTAGTTTGCTCTGGAGCCATCCCTCCTGAGCTAAGACAAAAATGTGTGAGCCAGAGGCTAAAAAACTGTGAGCTAGCTCATGCTGACTCAGCTTAGAGGGAACACTGCCACAGAGTCTACCCTTTGAAGCTGTCATTTCCTCCATGGTAACCAGTTTGGGTAGTGTGGAGGTCAGCTGTAATTCCAGGAGAATTCTAAGCCTCACATGGAGTTTACCAACCCTAGGGTGGTAACCACAGGTAAGCCTTTTTCAGTGAGGGCACTTCATTTTTGGAATGCCCAACCACTTGAGGGTGCATGGCACCTACTTCAGTGAGTTTTGTGCTGCATCAAAACACGTCTCAGACTTTTAACTGATGGGTTCCTTCTTTATTTGTTGTTGTTTTTCTGGATCGCTGGTAGTTTAATGGCTGTTTTGCAGATACTATTTTTAGCCTCTGAATGTTGTTTTATGCTGCTTTATATGTCCCTAGTAAGCTCTGCTTGTTTTGTTGTTGGTTTTAACATCAGTAATTTGTATGTTTCTTTTAATGATTTTATTGTTGTATTATAGTTACCTTGTGGGCCATGATGAGCAGGTTTCTGTACAGGTGGCATATGCAGGGGTCATTTCGAGCAGGAGCGTGCAGGAGCACCGTTCCGGGAGTAACAAGCCCAGGAGCAGGCACATATGGTGATGCACTGTGGAAAAAAGCAAAAGCATACTAACTTGATCTGTATTTTCATGCTTGTTGTAGGGTCGCTTCCCTGCAAGAACAAAGGAAACCTAAAGTGTCTTTAGTCAAAGTGTAAAGCTGGCTCACCACCTCTGAGTTGGGAAATACCTGGAGATTTTTGGGGTGGAGCCTGAGAAGTAGGTGTTGCCTTCTGACACACTTCTGGTGATGTCAGGGGGTGTGGCATATGCAAGTAAATTATGCTGATGAGTTATGCTAATGAGCTCCCGCACCTCTTTTTCTACGAAATGACCCCTGGGCATATATATTCTTTAAACATATAAATCAGTGATAGTTTGAACGCCAGATGAAATAATAAAACATGTATGTTACCAATGGTGGCCTGACCAGGGAATATATGATTACATCCAAGCTCCGCCAGCTCAGGACTGGCCAGTAGGGCAGCCACGGGCTGAATCAGATTCTCTAATCTGATTCAGCTCGCCGCTGAATTTCAGCGGCAACTTTAAAAGCCACTGGAGGGGAGGGGGTTTGAGGGAGAGGTTCCAAACTTGCCGGGTAGCTGCTGGGGCCTCTCCTCGAAATACCCACCAAGTTTCAAGAAGATTGGACCAGGGGGTCCAATTCTACAGGCCCCCAAAGAGGTTGCCCCCATTCCCTCCATTGTTCTCTATGGTAGGAAAAAAGTTAACATTTTTTCCCTCCATAGAGAACAATGGAGGGGATGGGACAATCTGTTTGGAGGCCCATAGAATTGGACCCTGTGGTCCAATCTTCTTGAAACTTAGTGGGTATTTTGAGGAGAGGCCCCAGCAGCTACCCGGCAAGTTTGGAGCCTCTCCCTCAAACCCCCTTTCCTCCAGCCCCTCATATACCCTATGAGTTTTTGCCATTGATTTCAATGGCCCATAGGATATAATGGGGCTGAAACTGACATTCCCTTTCTGACACACTTCTGGTGATGTCAGGGGATGTGGCATATGCTAATGAGTTATGCTAATGAGCTCCTGCACCTCTTTTTCTACGAAAGGACCCCTGCATGTAACTACATTTATGTCACAACTCACTGCGCTGAAACATATGGACTTTATTTTTAAGTAATAGGGTTGACAAATCCAGCTTCAGAAATTCCTGGAGATTTGGGGGTGGAGCCTGAGGAGGGTGGAGTGTGGGGGGAAGAGGTAGGACTGCAGCAGGGTATAATGTCACAGAGTCCACCCTCCAAAGCAGCCCTTTTCTCTGGGTGAACAGATCTTTATAGTCTGGAGATCAGATGTAATTCCAGGAAATCTCTAGGCCCCACCTGGAGGTTGGCTACCCTACCAAGTAAACATAGTTAGGATTAGGCTGTCAAATAATTATGCTAATTTATTTGTGTTTGTGCCACAGTGAAAGGCAACAGCCCTAGTTTTTCAAAGTATTGGTGAAATACTGCAAGACATAAGGAAAAAGTTCAGTCTTGTTGGGACTAACAATGAACAGCAGTTTGAATAACAGCAGTTATAAAATTCAGTTTATATTCAGCTGCAGACACACACACAAAGTTTTGTTTCCTGGAATATGTTAGTCTTTTCCCTCAGGGCTTTTTTATCTTTTGAACTAATATTTTTAAGCCCACATAAGAGAGTGCTGAAAAAACTTGAGAAACGCATATATTAACTACTCAGAAGTACACAAGGAGAATTTGAAGTTTTTTGTTTTTTAAAAAAAGATGCGCCTGTCATAAACTGGGGTTGGGCAAGAGCAAAATTCCCTTTCGTAGGATTGGTTCACATGTTTCTGTTCATCCTTTGATGACTCAGCAGCATCAGGTGGAGAGCTGCCTGTGTGAATTAGTTGGCACAAATCCCTCTCAGACACTGAAATTCCATCATGCTACCCTCTGACATGAGCCTTTTTCTCATGGTTTCATTCATTCATTCATTCCTCTCCCTCCCCTTCACAACAGGGCTCAGAGCTGGTAACAACAATCATAAAGCATTCCATACAGTTAAATCTTTAAAACAATTCTATAATACAATAAGATAACAACAACCGACAACAACTAATAGATGGCGTATACAAGGACATGATCTACTGCTCCTTATCCCGGGAGGGAGATAAATATCCTAAAAGGGGAGGGAAAAGGGAAATGGAGGGCAATCTAAGATGGAAGAGCCATCGCTGCCCTCAACCACAGGCCTGGTTGATTCAAGCATGCACATTTGTCACTTGAGGACAGGGACATCCAGTGATGATTTGCATGTATGAATGAGCTTATTATTGGTATATCTCAGTTAAACCTTCCATATTAGCTTACAGCAGCTAACACTTTTCCACGGTGGCAATTCACGCTTTGATTTGCCAGCCCTCAAAGCCTTCTGAAGATTGTCAAAACCAGCCTCCCCTACTTCCAATAACATGCCTACATCCATCTGGCAGTGGCATGTTGGATTCAGATTTACAGTGCATATTTTTATTTCTAACATGTATGTAAACCACAGGGTTACCAGCTTTTGAATTGGCTTCTGTTGCTCTGTCATTAATGGCTGATAGATATGTTGACTTATTAGCTGATGATAAATGCATATCTTCATGCTGTGATAAGCATCATCTATTAATTTCTGAGTCTCAAGCTGCTGTCAAAGGCAGAAGAGAACAACCAAGATATTGCAGATAGGGTTCCCAACACTGTCTTGGCAAATGCTGGGAGATTTGGAAGGGGTGCTGAGGAGGGAAGAATTTGGGGTGCATGTGATGTCACTTCCTGGTAACATTTTATGCTGTGTCTCCTAGGAGCAAGTAGGAGGTGGGCGTGATTCTGGGGCCCTATCCTAGATTTTTGCCCAGGGCCCCAGAATTACTACAATTGTCCTGTGTGAAACAAAATGCTAGACTAAATGAACCACTGGTCTGATCCAGCAGGGCCCTTCTTTTGTTCTTAAGAGCAGGCCAGGACATTTTTCCCCACAGCCAAATTGGCAATCCTAGTAAGCCCCTTTGCAAATGCAAAGTCCACCTCAAGTAGGATTTGAATGTAACAGTGCATATATCCCATACATAGCAATGTACAGTCACTCTAGATGCCATTATTGGACTTGATTTCTTGCTTGCACTTTTAACAGGGGGAGTGTTCTTGCAGATTAAAGACTTGCTAGAAGACACATACAAGATCTACTGTTACCACCATGATGATGCGCACATCTTGCTGGAGTCCTATGAAAAGGACAAGGAGCTGAAGCAATGTCTAAGGGACTGCTTACAATGTTTAAAGTGAGTTCTTTTCCAGTGACTGTTCCACTCTTTGCCCCGCATGAGAAGGTTTAAAAGGACGTAAATGTAATTCTTCTTATAAAGCCTGAGGTTTATGTGATCTTCTGGGAGCTCAGGCTTATAATGCTTTCCTGGAACCATGAATATATCTCTCTCCTATTGGGGAAGACTAAAAATGGAAAGTATCTCCAACAACACCAAAGCAGCCTTCCTAGGGAAGGCTTAAATCCATTTTAAATCCAAGCAGGGCACCATTTTATTGCAAGGAGGACATCTATCTGTATCTAACTTGAATGATCATCAGAGTAAAATCCTCATCCCTCCATTAAGTAAAGCGGTTCTTAAATCTATTGGTCCTTTCCCCCAAGCTTGTTTTGCTATGGCTCTTTCCTGTTAAGTACTGCTCTCTCAGAAAGCAGTAGGGTCAGATGGACCAGGAGCTTTCTTCTGTATATAGTAGGTTTGCCAAGTCCAGGCTGGGAAACTCCTGGAGATTTGGAGATGGAGCCTGGGGAGGACAGGAACCTCAGTGGGGTACAACTAGGGTTGCCAGGTCCCCTCGCCATCGTAGCAGGGGGATTTGGGGGGCATTCCAGGGTGGGTGGGACATCATATGCAACATCCCCTCCCCACGATGCCGTCAACTGAAAGTGACGTCATCACATCAATGATATCACGCACATGTGATGCTCTGATTTGGGGGCAAAACTCTATGGGTTTTTTTTGCCTTCAAAACCACAGAATTTGCCCAAAAACCAGAGTATCGCTGCATAACGTCCCCAGTGCAATGATATCACCTGGAAGTGAAGTCATTGTGTGATGTCCCTGTTTGGAGGTGGGATTTCCCCAGCCAGCCAGCTGGCCAGCGGTGGATCAAAGCCCCCCAAAGCAGGGGAACCCGCACTAGGACCTGGGGGCAGGCAACCCTGGGTACAAAACCAGAGAGTCCACCCCCCCCCCCCCCCAAAGTATCTATTTTCTCCATGGGAACAGATCTCTGTAGTCTGGAGATGAGTTGTAATTCCAAGGGATCCGCAGGTCCCACCTGATGCAACCCCAGTGAATCTGGAGCATTTGCAAAGAAATGTCATTTGTAAGATAAAGTCATTATTCTGGTAGTGGTTTCAGAGTGCATCTGACTGAGTATTTTGTGTGCCTGGCAGTCACCACTCTTTGTAGCCTAGTGGAGCTGAATTCAGTGGGATTAATATCCACATAAACCTTGTTAGGATCATGCTATTAATATTTCTTTCTTGGAGAAAGTAAACTTTGTCACCTTTACACATGCACTTGATGACTTCCTGGCCAGACTGCTGTAATGAACTCTATGTATTATTATTATTATTATTATTATTATTGTTACTACTACTACTACTACTACTACTACTACTTTTTTGTAGAAAAAGCCCAGCAGGAACTCATTAGCATAATAGGCCACACCCAACAGCAGAAACTCATTACAATATTAGGTGGCACCCCTGACAGCACAGCTCATTAGCATATTAGGTGGGGGGGCTGGGAAAGCACAAGGCAGGCATGGAAGCTTGCCTCTTCCCCCCCCCAAGCTTCTCCACCCCACTTTAGCATTGCCTTTCTAATCTATCCCCCCCTCCGAACCAAACGGCTATAGAAAGGTGTTGCCGAAGTGCCTTTCTAGTCTCTGCTTTTGCAGAGAGACTCGGGGAAGTGTGGGGAGGGGATGGGTAAATGCCTTTCTCTCCCTCCCCCTGACTGGGGAGGGAAAGAAAGGCATTTTCAACATGCTTGGGTTCCCCCTCCTGATCTTCTTGCACCTGGAGAAGAGCAGGAGGGGAACCCAGGCATGTCTGCATGCCTGCCCTCTTTCCCCAGCCTGCCCGCCACAGCAGACAGTCTGGGAAAAGGAAGGCAGGCATGCACACATGCCCCTTTCTTCCCTGAGCCTCTCTGCTATTGCGGAGAGACTCAGGGAAGTGCAAGGGGATGGTTAAATGCCTTTCTCTCCCTCCTCCAGATCAGGGAGGGAAAGAAAGGCATTTTTCATTGTGCCTGGGTTCCCTGCCTGCCCTTTTCTACCTGGGACATGTCAGCTAGAGAAGGGAAGGCAGAGAGAAGCTTTTCCTTGTCAATTTCACTCTCAGCTGACTGGTGGGGGAGTGAAATTGACAAGGAAATCCCAGGGGCTCCCCAGAGGGAAAGAGGGCATTTTAACATGCTGCCTTTCCCTCTTGTGTGTAACGTGGGGGAGGACAGCGTGCTCTGTAGCCACACATGCCCAGAGGTTTTGGTTGTAGGTGTGGCCAACTCAGGAGCCAACCAAAACTCCATTCCTGTGCATTCTTGCCCAAAAATAGTCATGATGATGATGATGATGATTCCCATCCTCCCTGCTGAGGCAGGCTCTTTGAACAGTTTTCAGAAATGTCAGTTGGTTCAAAATGTGGGGTTGCTGTGCACATACAATGACAACCTTCATTTAACATTCATGATGTTGGCAGAGTTCAGGAAATAATCCAGTCCATGATTGGAGTTTACTTTCAGTGAATTTACTGCAACAAGATTTTTTTTTGGTGGGGGGGGAGAATAACAGGCCACTAATAGAGAGAGGTATTCAGAGCACAAGCACTAACGCATACTAATATACAGCAAAGAGAGAAACAAGAGGAGGCTGAACTGCAAAAAAAAAAAAAATTCAATAAACCCACCACAGCTCACCTAGGGTACAAGTGGACGAAACTACTCTTTCAGCAGTTATTTAGACTATTAGCAAGCTGTTGCTTCTCCTACACGTCACTCCTGTTTTGTTTCTGGGCCCACTTTAAAGTGCTGGCTCTAACCTTTAATGCTTTAACTACAAGCTCTGCCCTCTCCAGTATGAACCTACCCATGTGCTTAGATCAGCTGAAGATGACCCGTTTTATGTCTCAGCTCATTACACACAACAGGGCCTTCTCGGTGGCAGCACCAGGCTTTTGGAAATCTTCCCAGGATGCATGTCTGCCACCTTATTTCAGAGTTTTACAGTTAGGGTTGCCAACTACCTGGAGAAAAAAATGTCTTGTCCCTTTAACAGAGGTTTAAATGTGTGGAAATGGGCAGCTGAAGCTTTTCGTGGCATAGAGGTAAATACTATCAACTGGTAGGTAAATCCTCTGTTAAAGGAACAGGACTTTTCCCCCTTCAGGTTGTTGCCACCCCAATTTATAATATGATTTCATGAAGATGAAGTTAACAAAACTAAACTAACTGAAATTATTGGTTTTAGACTGCAGTAACTGCATGAGATTATACCATCAGAAGTTTAGTTTTCAAAACGTTTCTTCCATTGGCATTTGAGTTGGATTTGGAATTGCCTGGAGGGGGAAAATGTCCTGGCCCTTCAGTAGAGGTTCAAGGCGTGGTGCTGGGCAGGTGAAACATTTCAGCAGGTAAATTGCATCACCTGGTATATAACATTCTGTTATACCAGTACTAAAAGCCCAGAACATTTTTTTTCTAGGCAACTGGCAATCACTACATATTGATGAGCCTTTATACTGGATCGACTTAACTCAGTTCCAGTGGCAGAACATTTACGCTGCTTTGAGAGGATTCCATTAGCTGAAAGATTCTGTAGTCATGACACAGAGAGTCTTGACACTCTGTTACACTGCTTGTTGGACTGCCCAAAATGTCATAGATATAAAACCATGCTTGTTTCTCCCGTCCTAAAGGACTTGGCCAGTCTTCCAGCCCACTGTAAGTTACAGAATCTGACCTTCTTGGCCAGAAGTGACAATGGTTGTTGTTATGCTGAATTGTAGTCATAAGAGCAGAGAATTAAAGTATGTATGAAGATTTTATTTTATTTTGATTATGGGCCCTGGTTATTATTACTGGATTTTTAAATGCTATTTGGCAGTAGGGTGTTTGTGGCTGTTCTGTACTTTATGGTTCTATTGAATCTTATTGATATGGTGTTTATTTTAATTGGATTATTGTAAACTGCTGCAGTAACTCCATTAAAAGGTAGGATATAAATCTGTACAATAAATAAATGAATGTACTTTCTTTGGAGGATGTCTAACACCTCTGTTTTTTTTTCTTCCTTGCAGAAAGATATATGAAGACAGGTATGTACGATCTCTCTTTTTTAAAAAATGGAAAGAAAAATCTCAAATGTTATCGTATTTTGTAATCCACTTACTGATTGATTGACAAGTTATTTTTAAAATCATGCTAGTAATCTGCCCTGAGTCTCAGTGAGCCTGTAAATGAAAACACTAATAAATAATAATAGTAATAATATAAAAGATCTGTTAAAATCCTCACAATTAGAATGGTGTCTGAAAATGTTCAGGAAGAGTTTTACCTTACTAAACCAATCAACCTGTTCCAATAACAGACATATAGGTATATTTGAGCTGGTACATAGGGATACCAGCCTCCAGGTGGGATCTGTGCATCCCACAGAATTACAGCTCATTTCCAGAGTACAGAGATGTGTCCCCCTGGAGAAAATGGATGCTTTAAAGGGTGGACTCAATGCCATTTTACCCCACTGAGGTCCCTGCCCTCCCCAGGTGCCACCCCCCCCCCAAAAAAGGGAGGAGAATCTGTCAAAGACCTTGACATTCTGAGTTAAAATGATGTCTGTGAAGCTTAAGCAGTATTGAAGATCTGGGCTTTTGCATAAATGGGAGATATAAACTTGTGTGTGTGTGTATGTGGCATAGATACATCACAACTGCTTACTCTGTGTTTCCACAAATTAATGTGCACTTATCACCTTCAAAAATAGATGCCATAAACTGTGAGTGGTACACAGAATATAAATTGGTTAATAATTCATAAGCAATTACTTTTCATGGGCCAGCTTATAGGTGGGCCTGCGGTGACTGAAGAAGAGATGCATGAAACCTTTCACTGTGCAGGGTCTAAGCACAATAACAACCCCTATTCTTTGAAATCTGAATAAGGATTTCAGCCTGTAGATACCTGCATGGGATACACCTGTCTACTAGACATTCCAGCTCAATAGTAACCCTCTCTCTAAGCCCTATGCTGAGCTCAGAAGTTATAGCAAAGACTATGGGCTGCTGATTATCAGAATAAATACCATCTATGAGACCCCATGAAAATTTTTTGACAGCAACAAAAAAACTGTGTGGCTGCAATGAAACCAGAATTCTCTTGAGGGGATACTTTTACATTTTGGTATAAGCAGGGACTGTGCTTTATTATGAACAGGTGGTTCCCTTACGCTGGCAAGACAAATTGCCTGGTTAATGCTTGATCCAGTGCTGAACTGAATGCCCATGATGCTAAGTATGCTGTAGTAGTGGTCCCCAGATAGAGAGTTGTTTCCCAAAATAGGATAATGCACTAGAGAGCTACTCTTTGATAAGGTGGTACAATGGCCATGTATCCAAAAGGGAGGAAATGTAAAATATCTGTAAAAGAATAGACAAGTGTGTGTCTAACATTTATATCTTGCCGTTCAGCATTTTGATCTCAAGGTGACTGACATAAACACACACACACACACACACACACACACACACACATATATACACGTACATACACTAGCTTCCCTAGTGAGAATGCATTATTGATTTCTCCCCCTTGTGTAAAATCACCTTCTTGCACCCAGAAAGCTAGGTACCAGGATGTTCTAGGCCTGTCCTGCTCCCTGACACATTGTGTTTCTACGTGTAGGGTCTATTATGCCTAGAGATGCCAGACGCCACCCACCCCCAGTGGGGCGGGGGGGGGGGGTTCTAATTCTACTATAGAGTTTTTGTCCAAAAGCCAGAGTGTGGCCCCCTGATGTCCCTGACATATCTATATCACTTCCGGGCAGGGCAGTAGCCAGCAGTGGGGTGTTAGGGGCTGAGCCCCACTCCCGCAATTAGGGCAGAGCCTTAGTGCAGCACAAGCTTTCTTCTCCCCACCCCCACTCTTTGTCAGCCAGTGAGATGGGCTGGTGGATCTTTGAGAGCCTCGGAGAGCCAACAGCCCAACTCGCTGGCTGGCACAGATGCAGTGAGGCGCCTGGGCAGGCCATTCTTTAATGGCACACCCAGGCACCTCACCGCATCTTCTGTCTTGCTGGCTGGTGAAGATTGGGGGGGGGGAGCTTTAGTGGCTCAAGTTGAGCCTGGCAACCTCCTCTTCGACTCTCCTCCCCCCTCTCCAAATCATCTTACAGTCCCCTGTTGGTTTCTATACATTAACGCTATACCTTTGTATCACATCCTTTCTTCAAAGAGCTCCAAGGAGCACATCTGGTCCTTCCGTCCTTCCTTCCTGATAACATCACTGAGAGGGATATTAGTAAGAGAGAGTGACATCCAGTGAGTTCTATAGCTGTTGGGGAGGGTTAAATTCTGGGTCATTGACCACTGAATCACACTGGCTCTCAAGTGGGACTTACAACTGCAGATTGTGCTGGCTGGCTATTTGAGCCTTTTGCCACGCAATTCTAGGTAGAGTTACACCCTACTAAGTCAACCAATGGGCCTAGTAGGATGTAGAGTCCTAGAGCAGTGGAAGGGGTGTCTACTTCAGCGTGTTTGTTTGTATGAAGATACAAGTGTGGGTAGGTGGATGGCGTCATAGAGAGCCATATAAAGTGAGGATATCAAATGATATTTCAGCCAGCGTGGTGTTATGGATGGATTAGGACCTAGGTACAAATGTCTGCTTGGACATGAAGCTTCCTGGCTGACCGTGGATCAGTCATTCTCTTTCAGCCTGACCTGCCTCACAGGGTTTTTGTTGGGATAAGACATGGGAGGGAACTAGTATTGTCAGCTCTGGGTTGGGAAAAAAACTAGAGATTTTGGGGCTGGATCCAAAGGAGGGCGGGGCTCACAGAGGGGAGGGACTTCAATGGGGTCTAATGCCACAGAGCCCACCTTCCAAAGCAGCCATTTTCTCCAGGTGAACTGATCTCTGTCCCCTGGAGATCAGTTGTAATAGCGGCAGATCTCCAGCCACCACCTGGAGGTGGGCAGACTTAGAGGGGAGAGCCATAAATATCTGAGATTATTGAAGAAAGGATGGGTGCAAAAATGAATGGACAGATGAATTTACTGATTTAATTTTTTTGTGTGAACAAACAATATTTGTCTTACACTTGTGCCCTACCTTTTTTCAAAGAGCTCACTGAACATGCATGGGGCTGATATCAGCTTGTGGCTGGGTTGACTTTTGTGTGTGTGAGCGCGTGCTGTTATTCTGTCTATGACTCCATTCTGTTGCCTGCCATCTGCCGAGGGAATGGATACTGTGAGAGCTAAGCCAGCTTCATTAATCTGAGCAAAAATGAACAGCCATAATATGGAAAGAGACTGTTGTAGCTACTTATAGCCCTAGGATTTTGATGAAATTCGTGAGGAACTGGTGTGGCTGAAGAAGCATCACAAATGAATTATCAGCTTAATTTAAGGCACTACGGATGTCACAAGTTGTTTCGCATCTGTTTTAACTGACATGTGGGCTACCGGGTAATGCTAAAAGATGTGTATTAAAATAGTGACTAATCTAAGGAGAACAGTTATCGCTGGGTAATCTGACTGGGCAGAATTAGATGGGTTGAACTTGGTAGCGTTGGCACACCCCTGGGAGTCATTATCTGCTCACCAGCCTGCTCTCTTTCGGCTCATATTGCTAAACTATGTCACATGGATATGCAAGCAGATAACTGTTTATCACTTAGGCAGGTATCCAAAGGGTGATTGTGAAATAAAATCTCCCTCGCCCTATTCATGAAACAGCTCTTAAAGATATATATTTGGGGGGAGGGAGCAAGGTTAATGGAAAACAACAACAGTTTTAAGGTTTTTAAGAATTCAGCAGACTTAGCTGCATAAATAATTGCTGAATTCAGACTGGCAGTTTGGCCTGATATAGGCACGTTTCTCAAGTGGATTAAGTGGGCTGGTTCACACAGCACAGCTGTCTGGTGTTCCCATGCCGTACTCACACTGTCCTGAAGCGTTTTGATCCTGCTTTAAAAAAGCAGCAATCAAGTGGCGCCAGTAATGTGAACCCGCTGATCCGGCATAACCGCCCATGAGTGGTGTGCTCTTGAGCACACAACCACCCACGGGGACACTCCTGGCTCGCGGAGTTAAATCTCCCAGCCGTGGGATCCTGCCCCAATTGCTGCTGTGCCCATGTGCCTACGCACAGGTTGGGGAAATGGACCAAAGCCGTGCACAACTGGGGCACTGCTGCCAGGGGCTGCCCCGCAGTGTGAACATTCCATTCCGCCTCCTCCCCAGTATGGTCCCGCATCAGTCCCTGCAGTGCAACTGGAAAGCCCTGCAACAATTTAGCCCGGGTCTTTTTGCCCCGCTTCCCTTGCACTTTATTCTGCCAGTCTGTCCTCCGCCAGTGATTCAACAAGGAACAAAAGTAGGGTTACCAACTCCTGGAAAAATATTATGGTATGTGGGGAGGGCCTAAAACTGGGACCCACACAAAAGGAAGCTGCTCATATAATTTGTAGAGCTGCATTTGCTTAACATACCCCCCCCCCCCTTCAAGCAATACCATCCCAATATGATATCAGGCCTTCATGCACAGTAGTGGTAAGAATTTCAGACTCTTAGCGTCTGTGATGTCCAGGTACATATCCTCCCTCTGCCATGAGTGTGGTTCATTTGTTGTCAGCCAAACTTATTGCTGTGAAGATAAAATAGAGGAGGAAGAACTATGTATGTTGTCTTGAGTTCCTTGAGGATGGGCAAGATAAAAAAAAGTCTTAGTACTTAATAATAATAAATACTTAATAGCAGTAAAATATATAGAATAAAAATAGATAACTCAAGAAAATGAGCCAAACCACAAACTACAGCTCAGGTTCTTCGCATGTACTGGAAAAGGAATTAAGCAGGAAGGAAATACACAAATACTTTCTCACACATTCTCATCATGCCTGCAAACTAGGGTTGCCAAACTTCCAGGTAGGATCTGGAATTCTCCTGAAATTCAGTTCTCTTGTAGGAAGTGGCAGATTTGGAGGGTGGGCATCACATCCCTGCTGAGCTCCCCCAAATTCCACCTTTCTCAGCCGCTGGCCCCAAATCTCCAGCCATTTCCCAACCAAGAATTCACACCCACAGACACTCTCCTGTCATATATCCATCTTTATTCCTGTGCTGGGACACACATCTTGACCCTAGAGTGGCTGCTAATGGCTTCTTCTGTGATTAGAGTTGCCAGGAGGTGGGGGGAATGCCTGCTGCAAGTGCTTCAGTACATTTTTTAAAAATTGGCACAAAGTATTACACTGAGGCTATTCAGCTGGTTTTAGGAGCTTAAGCCTCACTGCTCATTAAGCTTAATCAGAAAGTCCTGGACTTGTATTTTACAGTGAATTCAGATTCTGGGATTGAGTAAGATATGGATCAATTAAAGCCTAGGGAAGGGAATGTCTGCTCCCAGCTGTAAAGCCCTTCTCTGTAATTCAGCACTGAACGCATGAGCATGCCTTATACTGAGTCTATCAAGGTCAGTATTTTCTTAGCCTTGGTCTATGAAGGCCAGTATTTTCTGCTCTGAGAATACTGCTCTGGTCTCCAGGGTGTCAGGCAGAGGGCTTTCACAGTACCTACTGCTTGATCCTTTTAACTGCAGGTTGAGGCCGGGCCCTTCTGCAATGCAAAGCAGGTGCTCTAGCACTAAGCCATGATGGCCCCTCTGTGAGTTTGTTTTTAGTGGCTCGTTTTTTTGTTCGTTTTACTGCTGCTTTTCTTACTGCTATGCAACGGTCAGCGTTTTTAATAACTGTCTCATTTTAATTCTGCTTTTATTAC
This sequence comes from Lepidodactylus listeri, assembly GCA_029233225.1. NCBI lineage: Eukaryota > Metazoa > Chordata > Lepidosauria > Squamata > Gekkonidae > Lepidodactylus > Lepidodactylus listeri. Next base: position 30,718,113 of record JARCFY010000009.1, read on the forward strand.
TGTGGTTGTTTTTAGGCTATTGTTAAGCTCTGTGTATTTTAATCTTGTAAATTGCCCTGAGTATCCTTCGGAAAACACATGTGATAGAACTGTTTCAAATAAATATATAGGACTGTAATGCCCACAACATCAAACAGCAGGAGGCATTAATTACATAGCTCATGAAACAATAGGCAATATTTTGCAGTATTAATCTTTTTATAATGGACCTTCAGACTGGTTGTGTGTTCTTCCAAAATGCACATGCTTTCACCAGCCAAACTGAGAAGTACATGGCATTGCTTTTATTTATGTGGGTTCATGGTGAGAAGGACCATGGTGAGGAAATAGTCTTCCTTTACTTCATTTTCAGGAACTAATTTCTTTGCTTGTTTAAATGGCAGGGGGAAACCAAACCTACTGGACATGGGATCTCTGATGATCAAACCGATACAGCGTGTGATGAAATATCCTTTGTTACTATGTGAGCTTCTGAATTCGACACCCATGTCCCACCCTGACCACAAGGCTCTGCAAGAGGCACTGGCAGCTGTGAAAGGCATGAATATGAACATCAATGAACTTAAAAGAAGGAAGGATTTAGGTCAGAGAGAGAGAATGGCTTATTTTTACTTATTTGTTTATTTGGGGATTTTTATCCTGCCCTGCCCAATAAGCAGGCTCAGGGCAGCTCACAACATGACATCCATGACATACAACAGAACTCCATTAGATTAATTAAAACAGTTCTTTAAAACATCACAATTAATAATTACAATTGAAATTACTGATTTAAATAACCTACTGGCCACTCGGCGAATGGTTTCTTGTTTCAGTGCAAGCTGGGCTCCTGCTAGAGAAAGCTGTGGTAGGCTCTGATGAGAATAATTCAGTCCCTTCTGGCGCCCGAGATGTAGAAGTGCCAGGGATCACATTGTTATGTTTCAAATGATAGGGATGCGGTGCAGTCTGGGGTGTGGAAGGTGAAAGCAACATGTAGTTGGCCCAAAATCATGCCTGGCCCAAAAGCAGGAAAGTGTTTCAGGCCCTCCTGTTCTTGTATAGTCTGCCGTGATGTCCAAACAGCAATCTAGTTCTGATCTGAAAGAATCCTATGATTTGAAATAGCCACATTTTGCCTGACTGGACCATGACCGCATATTCTGATTAGTGTGTAAAAGAGGGGAGGATTGGAGTGGGTGGTGGGTGGTCAGAGTATACCAGTTCCTGATGGCCAAACTGTAATATCTGAACCAAGCCTTGGGTTACTTCCACATGGAGCCTTCTCTGTTCCGGTAGTTTGGGGGGCTTCTGCACCATTGTCACGTGGTCATTCACTTTGTGGGTTTCCCCCTGGTTCTCTTGTGCAGTTCCCCACACCTTCTTTGGTTTGATCCTTCCTGAAATATTGTAGCCAAAATGGTTATGGGAAAAATACAGATGGGAAGGTGCATCTTGCTGCCCACATCAAGCACCCTATCTGCCTGGCATCTTTTCCCTTTGTGCCTGCCATTCCCTCATCATCAGTGAGCATTTTGCCAGCTATATTTTTATCAGTGGTTGATATATATCTATATCCTGCCAACCTAGCAGTTCGAAAGCAAGAAATTGCAAGTAGATAAATAGGTACCGCTTCTGTGGGAAGGTCACAGTGTTCCATGTGCCTGGGCATTTATCCAGGTACTGGTCCCTGGTTTCATTTGTGAAGTGAACACGTGTTGGCTCTTTCTTACAAACAGGTGTACATGCAGGTTGTAAGTGCATTCATTGTAAGATGTGAACTGGACTAAGGAGATACTGCAGGGAACAACTCCATGTGGAAGCTCCATCGCTGCTGCAAATGCCTCTGAGTACACAGCGGCAATGAAACCAGAATATGGAACCCTCCTTGTGTGGAGGCAGCCTTTCATGGATTAGGCCTACTGTTCTCATGCCCTTTTAGTGTGGTTGTTGCCACTTCATGGCTCCTTCCATACCAGTCCGGGTATCCACTCACATGGTTCAGCTTCCTGGATGCTGAAAAGTCATGTAAGTGACACGTTTCCCCTGTATGGTTTGTCAACACACCACAAGGGCAGAAGTTTTAGTATGAAGTGCTAAGTTTCCATCCAACTAGTGATAAGAGGCCCAAAATACTCAGTGCTATTCAGTGCTTACATTTTCTTAAGGCACATCATACAGTGAGGCATTTCTGTTGTTATGTTTGAGTGTCTCCCTAACAGACTTGCCAGGGACTTAGATGGCAAAGGCAAGGAAATTATTATAGGTCATAGGATTATGCATTCCGCAGTACACAGCATCAGCAGTAGGACTGCAAACAAGAGGAGCAATTAGAGAGATGGATTTTTAAGAGCTTATATGGTCGTAAGGATTTCCATCATCTCTCTTATTTCCCCGAGTACAGAAAATAACCTCTGTGCCGCTCTCTGGTCTCACACGGCTTCATTCGAAAGTAGGGCTGGACTGGAGCCCAGTAAATGCAAATTGTTAGCGTTGACATTATTTGTATAATTGCAGTTCTGAAGTATAAGAAGATTGACGAAGATGAATCGCTGAAAGAGAAATTTTCAAGGCTGAATATTCACTCCATTAGTAAAAAGTCCAAGAGAGTCACTAGTCACCTGAAAATCCTGACCGGCGGAGAACCTCAGGTATTGAGCCATCCAGTATTTTGTTCTATAACATCTGTAAAAAGCTGGTGTGGCTTAATAGCCACTGCTTAGACTTGAGGAGTCCTGGGTTCAAGTGCCGACTCTGATGTGAAACCTGCTATTGAGTCGGCAATATATCTGGTCTCGGTGGGAGCAAATGGTGTTCGAAGGGCGTTTACTCTAGCTAGGAGTTCTGCTCTCCCCTCCATGGTTATTGAGGGAAGGTACAATAAAATCTCCCATCCAGAAAGGTTATGCTCTTGTTCCCTTGGGTGGCTTGAGTCTGTAGAGCACATGTTCTTTAGCTGTCCACTCTACAGGGTGGTATGTCTTGGCATTTATTACTCCATTACTTGATATTATCCCCGGCCATGTAAATACAAATCAAGCAAGGCTTCATTGGTTTTTATCTGATAGTCATTCTAAGATCACATGTCATGTTGCTAAATTCTGCACATTAATTTTCAAATTATGGGAATTGCACCTTAAAAGCTCTTAAATTCAAAAAAAATGTTGTTATTGTATTTTATGTTTGACTAAACTATATGCTGGTCTGAAGACCGTAGTAAACAACAACAACTACTACTACCACTAGTAGGTAACCTTGGGCCTGTCATTCTCTCTTAGCACTTATTTCACAGGGTGGTTGTGAGGATAAAAAGGGAAAGTGGAAATGACACAGGGTGCCCTGAGCTCCTTGGAGGAAGGGTGGAATAAATGTACTCCAGATAAACAAGAAGGCTCACAGCCAGAGAGCTATTTGCTCTTCTCCAAAGAAACTTAAACTTGATGCTCAGGAAGAACTAAAATGGTTGCATTTGTTTAGAGGGTTTGTTTTTTTTTGTACTGTTAGTTCTGATGACAAGGTTGGGTGTTTGCAGAGTCTAGTTTGGGAACTATGATAGTGATGGAAAAGGAGAACAGGTACAATAACGTTAAGATTTTTAAGGTGTCCCCCCCCACCGTGCTTTAGGGAGCTCAGGCTGGTGTTTTCCCCTTCCTCATTTTATCCTCACAACAGTCCTTTGGTGTAGATTAGGCTGAGAGAACATGACTGAACAAAGTGCGCTACTTTCACACAGGATTCTCAGTGTAGCTCTTCTGGCTGCTTCAAATAGGCACTGCACACAGTAATTTTCTCTGTGTTTTCCTTGTGTTAGCCCTGCAAAGCTACAGTTTTCTCCTTCTCTACTGGAGGGCAGTTTTTAAAAAAAACAGGGATTGGTATATTGGTATCATGCAATCTTTTAAGACAATGTCCTAGTTCCCAGCTTTCACTTTTTAAAATTATCTAGCACTTTTTGCTGTGGAATTAAAAGGGGGGAAATGTCTGGCCTCTGCCTTTTCCATTATAACTCTGCAACAAAAGGGCCAAAGATGTTTTTTAATGAAAGCTTGGAATTAGTATATCATGGGAATAGATCATTATAAAGCAGCCTAGCAATTCTCACCCCCCCCCCCAAAAGCTCCCCACCATGGGGGAGAAATGGTGGATGCAGGGAGTGAGGCAAAGCAACTGGCACTGACATGGGCAGGACCTGCAAAAATGCACACCTTCCCACCAAGTTCCCTCTAAACCGTGGAGTCTTGTGAGCAAAAATTCTACTTTGTGAGCTACTAGCATTAATTTTGTGAGTGAGTGATTTGGCTACTGCATAAATTAGATTGCTCTGGAGCCATCCTTCCTGAGCTAAGACAAAAATGTGTGAGCCGGAGGCTAAAAAACTGTGAGCTAGCTCACAGTAACTCAGCTTAGAGGGAATACTGCTTCCCACCCACATTGTATTCAAACAGGGCTGGCCCATCCATTGAGCCACACCTAGGCAATTGCCTGTGGTGTCAGAGGTGGCATATGGCCAAACCAGCCCTGTTGTTGCCTCGTCCATGGCATTGGCGTCTGTTGTGGCATGCAGCAACCCTGATTCCAGTGAGTGGCCTGTAACACACCTGCTCCTTTGCCCTCTCCCAGTGTGGGGGTAGGGTCACAGATGGGCCAGGCCCCTTTTCCAGAGCTGTTTGCCTCCCGATCTGCCCCTTTTGGGAGGCATGGCACCATGGCAAGCAATTGCCTCAGCCTCAGGAAGGGTGAAATGAGTGGGGGCAGTGTGGGAGAAGAACAAAGAGGAGGAGGAGGAGGAAAAAACATTGGGCACCAAAAACATTTGTGGCCAGCCTTGCATCCAGAGGTGCCTTGATTGCACTCTTTCCCATAAGGTTGTAGAAAACTAGGTCTGGGAAAGCTCTCACTGAAGCAGAGGAAAGCACAGAAGTGGGATGAATAGAGGATGATGTCATGGCAGATGCTCCTGAAAACTGTGGCATAATAATGAAGCCAAGGTGTGGAGCAAAATGTTTGTGTGGACATAGCCTTTGTGAGCTTCACAGCAAATGAGGATTTGAACTAAGTCTCCCCAGGCTTAATGCAGCAGTCTTCCCTCATAGGATGACCAGGGAGAGGAGGGCAGAGAGTAGAGAACCCACCTTTGCAGCTTTTGTTTTGGAGAAATTTGAAAGAGCTGCCTGGGTTGTTTCTCAAGCTCCTGTGGGCTAGAAAAGAACCGACTGATCTTTAGGAAGAAGATGCGTCATATGCCGGATTTCTTATTCTGTTGTTGCTTTGCATCAAATCAGGACAACCTAGGGTATGATCAAAATGGCCGTTTAATTCTTCCTTTTGTGTCAAAACCCCATGACTTTGAACCAAAGGGTACCACTCAGTAGCATCCCCCCAGAACCAGCACTTAAGTGAAATTGGGTGTGCTGCTCCCAGGTATAATAGCTGTGGCAAATATCCTTTTCTGTATGTGATTCACCCTGCTACACTTCATCAGTATTCATATGCCGATTATTAAGGGCAGTGCATTTTGCCTTCTAGGCAAAGTGCTTTCAAATGTCAAAATTAATTTGACTGGCAGCCCGGAATGAAGAAAAAGAAGATAATGTCTCAGAGTATTTCCCATCTATTAGGGGAAAGAAGAAGCCCTTTGTGCTTGTGTGAGGGTCATGTGTTCTTATACCAAGTTCCTATCTATAGACTTCAGAGGAGGTTGCGACAGCAGGGAGGTAAAGCAGAAGCATAAATAGCTAATTTTGTGCCTGAAGCAATATGAAATTGCACCCCCTGTACTTTCATAGGGGTTATTTTGGTAGAAAGGTAAATACAGAGATAACAAGAGTAATACTAACAATGTTTATTTTAGTCATGATATACCTTTTAAAAATATATATATTTTTATTTTTAAAAAACCAGTTAATGATATATAAGGGATAGAGAAATTTTTAAAAAGGGTTATAAAATGATATACTTTTTCTGTGCCCCTCAGCTTTGTGCACCTGCCCTTGCTGAAGCTCTGAGGGAGCATAACACCCAGGTCTCACTGCTGTGCATTTGAAGTGGTGTTTAAGTTGGATAATAACAGCTGCAGCACTTTCTGGGTTCCATGGGTCCGCTTTTGTGGCCTTGGGCTCGTATTTTCATTATAGGTGGTGGTGGAGCATACGGCATGGTGTAGGCATAGAGACTGAGGCATTTAATTTAGCTGTATTTTATATGTATTTGTATATATGTGTTGATTTACATGTTGTGACCCACACTGTTGTTTCAGAGCTGTTCTCTCAGGAGCACTCCTCGAAAGAGCTCTCTCAGCCCCACCTCCCTCACAGGGTGTCTGTTGTGGGGAGGGGAAAGGAGATTGTAAGCCGCTCTGAGACTCCTTCGAGTAGTGAAGGGCGGGGTATAAATCCAATCTCCTCCTCCTCCAGACTGCAGGTGGACGGAAGCTCAGATGAAGGAATGAGCTGCCTGAGAAAAAAAGCCCAACACTTAGAAATCTAGCATATTAGGAGACGGACAAACTGGTTTTCTATGTGCAGGGATTCTCTTTACATATTTAATTCATTTGTACCTTGCCATTCTCTCCAATGGAGACCCAAGAGGGCTTACATCCTAAATCCCCCTCCTCCATTTTTATCCTCACAATAATCCTGTGAGGTAGGCTAGGCAGGGGGAGGGTGTGACTGGCCCAAGGGCACCCAGGAAACTTCTATGGCAGGAATGGGGATTTGAACCCAGATCTCCCAGATCCTAGACCAGGCCAACCTGATCTCCTCAGATCTCTGCAGCCAAGCCAGATCTGCCTGGGTAGTGCTTGGAAGGGGGACCATGGAGGAAGTACAGGGGTGGGGGTGGAGGCTACGCAGAGGCAGGCCACAGGGCACACCACCTTGGAGCGCCTCTTGCCTTGAAAATTGGGGGAACTTGCAACTAGTCAATTGCAACTTCAAAGCCCTTTCCTCCACCTCAGAGAAAGGAACATTTCCCATGCGAGCTGGTCCCTCAGAGGGGGACTAGCTCAGGCGGGGGGGGGGGGGAATTGACCCTTCCTCTGCAGTGTTCAAGCCTCCGCCAGGCTTCTTCCTGGCCTCACAAAGCCCAGAGCCTCTCCTCCCGTCTCCCCACCCCACCCCATGATGTGCTCCGACTGGCAGCCACCTCTGAAAGCCGCCAGTTACTTCTTCTCATCCGATGCAGCTTTCTTCGCCGGGATTGCCCTCCAGGCACTGAAGATCCCAGCAGCACTGGGGACCCTGTGATTTCCCTCCCAGCCAGCCAGGTTGCATCTAGCGCAGCCAAGGAGACAGGAGAGGGAACTGGAGAAGAGGGGGTGTGGAAAGCTACAAGCGGAGTGTGACAGTCCTGTCCTGAGCGAGAGATCGCAAAGACTGGGGGGTTACTGCAAAGTTTTACTTTCCTTTCAGAGCAAAAGGAACGAGCGCATGCCCCACCCACCACCATGCCTCCACTCGCACCACAGCACAGCCACAGCACAAAAACACATTTCTCCCTCCCACCAGCTCTGGCTGGCACCCACGGTGGATATCTGTGCACAATCCCCCCCCCCCCAAAGTTTGGGTTCTTCTTTGTTGCTTTGTCCTGATGATGTAATACAATCCTGGCACAACCACTGCACTGGGGCCCGGCAGAGGACAGGCAGCTGTGCACTGGCCAGAGCCCCGCAGCAAGCCAGGTACATGACCCCGCTCCGCAGCAGCAACGGCAGGAGGAGCCGGGGCAGAGAGGTGGGGCTGGCTGTGGCGAGGCTTGTCCTTATCCTGGCAGGGGCTCGGGCTGCATCCCTTTGTGTCTGCACCCTTAGGCTACTGCCTTACTTCATCTAATGGTTGCTCCGAGCCTGCCTGCCATAGAGTCTGCCTTCCTCCTCTTCCTCTTCTTCTTCTTCTTCTTCTTCCAAAGTGGCTGTTACCTCCAGGATGAACTGATCTCTGTCTCCTTGAAATCTGTTACTTTACATCTTAACTTAAGTCAAAAATAGCAGCTTGAGATCAGATGCAATACCAAGGGATCTCCATCCATCACCTGAAAGTTGGCAATCCATGGTGGTGACCATGGTGGCGAAAACAGTATTTGTTATCTGAACTGTGGAGACATGGGACTGTGGGGGCACCACTCTCAGGTTCCCAAAAGAAAGCTGATGGAATGAGCCGGAGCACTCCCCATGCCCCTGCCTTCTGAACTCCTGCAAATTGTTTTAACGTGTTTAAAAAATTCTGGTCACAACCCCTGCGTACCCCAGCAGCACTTGGAATCCTGATGCCCGCCACTATGAAACATTCTTAATTGTGAAGCAGAGTTGTTTTTCTTCCGTCAGCGAGACCTTTCTGTTCTCGGCGCTCCTTTTTGTCAACACTTTTCAAGCTCGAATACGGGAGAAGCACTTGGAGAAAGCAGCAGCAGCAACAGTGCTATTTGTGTATGAATGAGCATCCTTCCTTCCACTAATTAGAGGTTCAGAGCGCTTATAATTTTCCATCTCTGACATCTGCAGTAATTTCTTCAATGTAAGAAGAGAAAACCAGGTTTGACATTTTCAAGGTTGTCTGTTTTTCAGCACAAAAGAAATCACACCAGCAAATCAAAAGGACCAGCCTCCCCCTGGAACAAATCAGGAAGAGTACAGGCCTGACCCTGAGACAATAAGAGTCTTATCCTATTCTGTGGATGTACAATAACGACCAAGGGGACAAGCGAATGTGTGGCTAAAAATATATTGCCTTAGGGTTGCTAACATCCAGGTGAAACCCAGAGATCTCACAGCTGATCTCCAGATTTACAGAGATCAGTTACCTCCCAAAAAACGGCTGCTTTGAAGGATGGATTCTATAACATTATACTCTGCTGAGGCTCTGCCCTCAAATCTCTAGGAATTTCTCATCTTGGAGCTGGCTACTTTATATTGCACGTGTATGTTTCATCCAAAGCTATGTGAATGCACTACACTTGGAAGTAGCCCAAGCATCTCAGCTAACAAGGTGTCCTTTGGCTACTCACTCCCAAGCCTGCCTCGTAAGGCTGTTTATTTATTTATTTAATTCAGTTTCTAGGTCGCTCTCCCCGCATAGCAGGCTCTCCCCGCATAGCAGGCTGTTGTAAAGATTCTGGTGGTCATGTATGTCAAGTGTCAAGTATACACTAGGTGCATCTTTAATAGGTTTCTCTGTACGTAAAGAACTATCAAAACTTGTTACTGAAGTTTTATAAGAATTTTTGTTATTAAAGTTTTAGAGCTACATTTGCTAGAATGGATGTATATTCCTAAGCAAGCATCCAGACTAGCAGGATTTTGTGTTTGTGAAAGAGAGAGTGAGAGTGTGTGTGAGAGAGAGACACGACAATTATTTGTTCTCTTCTTCTGGCTGTATTGTATAAAGAGGCACACATTTTTGTATGTTTGATCTAGATGGAGGTTTTGTGCCGCTGGGCTTCTTTAGATAGTTTCAGAGGGTAGCTGCATTGCTCTGCGGTCGAACAGCTAGAATCGAGTCCAGGAGCACCTAAGAGACAAACAAGATTGGGGGGGGGGGGGGGGCTATGAGCTTTTGAGAGTCAAAAGAAGGGAGCTTTGCCAAAGGGAGTGTTGACTCTCAAAAGTGTATATCCCCAAAATCTTATTGGTCTCTAAGATGCTGCTGGACTCTAACCTAGCCGCTCTTCTTCCAGCAAGGTCTTTCCCCATCTATGGCCCATTCTGCATCTAGCATTTGCTCCGCTGTTTTACCAAACCCACCCTGGAACAGAAAAAGATGTGGCTCAAAATCACATTCAATCATAGAGTCACCCCTGAACAGCCATAAAATGGCCATAGATCTATGCAGACAGTACCATAAAGCTGAGAGATCAAAGGAAGTGAAAGTGAAAGTGGCATGCAATGTGGAGGGGAATTTCTGTTCCAACGTGGGTTTGGTAAAACAGCGGAGTGAATGCTAGATGCAGAATGGCCCTCTGTTTCCTGCACTCTTACTATGTTCGTCTAACAAAGCCATAGACAGTGTCCTCTTTTTTCCCCTGGTTTTTTTTTTACTGAATTCTTACTTTACTGTGTTTGAACCATTTGTCCCCACAGTCTTGGTTATGATAGAGAAGTGAGCCAAACCAGAAGAAAAATGCTTAATACAGTGGATCCCAGTAAAGGAGCAATGGAGAGGGAAAGGATTTCGTTCTCCTCATTTGTGTATCCCATTGGAGCGCAGTGATATAAGACTGGGAAGGGACAAGGTTTAGTTCCCTGCATTTTGTGCAGAATACAAAGACTAAGGTTGACACCCGAAGCGCTCCGAAATGATAAACACATTGTGAGGCCATGAGACAACAATATTTGGCATATGTGGAAGCATTAACAGTATTTCATTAAAATATACTGTCCTTATAATGTACAAAATTAAAGGTTGTTTTTGTGGTTATGGTTCAACTCTTATATTCCATGAGCATTTCTGGTAATATTAAAACAGGGCACAGGTCTGTGAATTCAGGAATAGGAGGCAAGCCTAACCGAGACACTTCATTACATGGTTCTGTTAAGGGTCTGTGAGTAAAGATTGGCCTTTCATCCTCACCGTATCACTCCCATTTTTTAAAGGTGAAAGACGAAATTTTTAATAAGGAAGAAAAGTTGTTTAGAAATCTGGAAAAGACCGTGAAACTCTGTGTGAAGAATATCTCATTGTCTTTGCAACATCTGGAGGTGAGTGTGATTTATCAGTCCTGCAGCAAGTCCACAAGTTACTGGCAAGCGTTCGTTCATCCAAGCGAGGAGGAAACTGCGCCACTGAAACTTTGGTCTGAGCACTTTGGGAGGGATATTTTAAAACTCTCGACTTCCAAGGGAAAGCGCATAACTGGTGCAGCTGGATCCTACACCTGCTTACTTGCAAGTAACTGTCAGAGGGGCTCACTCCCAAGATAATTTGCATGGGGCTTCGTGGAAGTTTTGTGCCATTGTGCTTCTTTAGATCATCTTAGAGGGTAGCTGTGTTGGTCCGCAGAATGGGGAGTGCCATTTCTTTTCTTTAAAAAAAAAAACACTTAAGGTTTTAAGCCAGATGTGTGTGGTGTGACAGTTAGCACGCTGGACTAGGATCTGGGAGGCTTTGTAATTTTGCATAGTGTAGGGCTGACAGCTCCAGGGTGGGGAATTCCTCTAGATTTGGAGGTGGTTTGGGGGGAGGGGAAGGAGCTCAGTACTGGTGTGATGCTGTACAGTCTACAATCCAAAGCTGCCATTTTCTCCAGGGGAACCGATCTCTGTAGTCTGGAGATCAGAAGTAACTCTGAAAGGACTCTATCCCTCTTGAAGGTTGGTGACTAGCTTTGCTGACACAGGTTTGGGGAATTCCTGGAGTTTGGGGAGCAGTGCCTGTAGAGTCTATGAAGGAGAGGGAACTCAGCAAGAATGTGATGCCATAGAATTCACCCTATAAAGTGGACATTTCCCCTGGAGGAACTGACCCTTGTTGTCTGGAAATCATTTGTAATCCCAGGAGAACTCCAGACCTCACCTGGAGGTTGGTAACCTTATGTAATAATCTTGCTGTGTCACTGGGATGGGATAAAGAGAGCGATGTTCAAGAAAAGCTACAGGTTCACCTATCTGTTAAGAAAGGACACAGGAGTTGCCTCTGTGAAGAGGTTCGTCATCATAGTGGTCTTGTTGGTTTAGGGCTTTTTTTTTAGCAGACTGTCCCACAGTGTCCATTTCCTTTTCTTCCTGGACTAAAGTAGCCATGAAATCATGCACTGGTTTTAACCTCAGTATGAGAGTCCTGGCAAGTAGTTTGTTCATTTTTTAAAAAATAAAGGCGTATGAATCGGAGATCTGATCTACGTGCATGAAGCAGGAGAAAGTGACGGGATCTTAATGCTAGCTTTGGAGCTACAAGTGGGAGCTGGCAAAGCAAAACCCCTGAAGGCACAACAAAAAAAAGTTTAATATTGCTTCCTGCTGGACAATGGGCCACTTCCAGGGACCTTTGTGGGCTGTTATAAAAATGTGATTCTCCACCTACAGGGTGATATGGAGCAGAGTCCCTTCTACCATTTCCTTTCCCCTGCTTGTGAAGTAGGCTTCTGGCTTGCTTACTGTGGATTCCATTCATGTGACAAACATAGCAGTAAACTGGATTTAAAAACGGAAGGTGTGTAATTGGCAGGGGATAAATGACATGCCTAGCAGCTGGTTTCCTGAAGTGTATGCCTTTCCTGAGTATTTTTGCACAAACTAGCAGGTATTTTGTAAGACCTTTCTCACAATTCACTTTCTAAGCCTGCCCATTTCATTGCTTTCAGGAGTCGACGCACCTAGCTGTTCAGAATGCAACTGACCTTCAGGATATCCTGCATGAGAGAGAGGACTCTGGCTCTTTGAACACATCAACAAATGCTGAAAACCCCTATGACAGATTTGTGAGTTCTTTAAATCTACAGCTTTGCAAGGACAGAGAGTTTGCAGATGCTGTGTTCCTATTGCATATGGATAAAGTTCCACAACAATATCTAGCAAGGAGAAAATAATTGGCTTTTAAAAGCACAATTTCCAGGAGCCCAGATTTATTGCACATCAAACGCCCGCTCTTTCAGAATCACAAGGGAAGAACACGAGGGCCACCTGACATAAGTTAGCGTTCCAATCACACTGATACCTTAATGTCTGAAACTAACCACATTTGTTTCCTAGAGTTTTCATAGAGAGAGCCTTGTTAGTCTGTTGTACTAGAATAATATGCAGGTGTCTCTCAGTACCTTAGAAACTAACAGAATTGTATTCCAGCATACGCATTCATAGACTAGATCCCACTTCTTCAAAGCATCAGAAGCAGTAGACTTTGGTTCATGAAAGCTTTTGTTGGAATAATTTTTTTACCCTTTAAGGTGCAGGAAGACTCCTGTTATTTCCAGAGTAGTTAACATATAACTTCACCCAAGCATGACTGCTAGTTTCTGCTTGTTTCTGAATAGTTTTAACTCATTCTCACATGAAATGTGTTCGATCAGTGCTCCTTTCTATGGTTCTTACGAAATAAGCTAGCTATATCTTTATTTTCTCATGCATATGATTTGCATTCAGGAAGCATCAGGGGTCATTTCGAGCAGGAGCTCAGGGGAGCACAGCTCTGGGAGTTGGTGCAAGCCCCCCCCCCCCGGCGGGGGAATGCCTGCTTGTGTCATGGCTGCAGCAAAATGATCCCCCCCCCCGGAAAGGTCCTTGTTCCTCCGACCAGGCTTCTGAAGGCTTCAGCCACCACTGAAGCTATCCTCCCAGAACAGTGGTATTTCTGAGGCTTGGATTAGTAGCTGTCCCCTCTCTGCCAGCTCCTTCCTTCCCTCCCTCCCTCTTCTTTCTTTCTTGCCTTCTGACATAATTCCGGTGATGTCAGGTGGTGTAGCATATGCAAATAAGTTATGCTAATGAGCTCCTCTTTTTCTACGAAATGACCCCTGGGAAGAATTGTTAATTTTAACGAATAAGTGTTTAGTGAGGTGTCTTCACCACTTGTTTTCAAAAATTTTCCTGCTGGACATGTATCAAGGTGAGCCAGCTGGACAAAATGGTTTTGACTCCACTGTCGGTATTACAAGCCCTGTTCCCGGGACCTCAGAAGCTAATTCAAAAACGTTACGACAAACTGCTGGACTACCACGGCTACCACCAAAAGGCTGCAGGGGATGAGATGGACCTGGCCAGAAAAGAGTATGAAGCTCTCAATGCTCAGCTGGTGGAGGAGCTTCAGAGGTTCAATGAGGCAGCAAAGGAAATTGTGACAAACTGCCTATGTAGCTTCCTCGTTCTCCTGAGAGATCTGATGGCATCAGCCTTGCAAGTCTGTTCCACCAGAGAATCTCCTGGGCATGTAAGTAGACTCCTGCTGCATCCGTATGGAGAGAATTTCTTATCCTTAAGTGCCTAATAGCTAAGTGATTTTCAAGGACTTAAAGAAGATGAGCCCTTGTCCATGGGTGTACAATCTTTTCTGGCAAACTTTCTGAGAATTACATCCAATAAATTATACAATATATTTAACTTTGAGCTAACCATTGTGTTAAAACAACCTGCATTAGGCAGTGTATTCCTCAAAGTTTTTCCTGCTCTACTTTCCACCAGAAATGCTTTCCGCCAGAAACTAAGACAGGTGTGTGCGTACATAAATGGTGAAGTGCTTAGGCTTGAATAGTGCAATCAGAATTTCTTATATGTAGCCTGCTGGGTGGGCAGTGTTCTGCTCCTAGCCCCTGGGCGGCGGCTGCAGTTGACTGGAGCAATGGGAACCAAACTGAAGGCAAGTGACTGGCATTGCATGATATCCTAGCAATGTCTAAACTCTGTGGTAATAACAGTGGAGAGCTGGGAAATTCCCAGAGCATTTGTCAACACCATGACATCACTTCTTAGTACATACCTGGAAGTGGAGTTGTGGGATGGTAGTTTCTGGAGTCTCTCCAGTTCCCTGAAACTCCCTGGGGTTGCCAGCCAAGAGCCAGCATCTTTCTATCTCTCTGTGTCTGAGTAAAACAGAGAGAAAGCAATTTTTTTAAAGCATATATGCTGTAATGAAAGCCAAGAAGGTTCACAGTATGATCTCAGGAGATGGTCTGATGAGATGGCAGTGAAATTAACTGCATGGATGAAACCCCATGTGGGAAGGAACCCTGTGGAAACAACTCTTGACTTTAGAGAAGAGTAGGGTGTTGGACTGTGGTCTGAAGATTTTGGATTAATCCAATCCCCGGTTCTATATCAGTTCGTACCTCCTAGAACTGCCTAAACTCTGAGGTAATAACAGTAGAGAGCTGGACAATCCCTAGAGCATACCTCAAGTGCCTTTCTGCCCAGGTCTTATGTACCTAGTTTTCATGATTAAAACTAATATCTCTTTAGCATTTATGAAAGTCAAGTGTTCTTTCAAAGACAGAGCTGTTTGAATACTGTGCCTCTCCACCAGAAGACTGCTCTTGCTAATTTGTTCCACGAGGAACTCAAATGCAAACATCACATTAATCCTGGACTACATTAACGCTGCAGTCCTGTGTGTTCTGTCCCAGTGAACTCAGTTAAACATATACAGCAGTGGGCTGCAGGAGCGATTGCATTTAGTGTACCTGGTGGCAGTTCCAGGAAATGACTCCACTACCAGCTTGTTCCTTCTTTAGTGTGTTTCAGCTTTTCCAGTGTGTTTACAGCACTCTCTAGTGGCATTAATTTTATACTTTCTCAACCAGGTTTTGGGCCACCTGGCTGGATGCTTTTCTTCCCCCTTTGACTCAGCACTGTTGCTAGGTAATAGGCAATTTTCAGGGTGCATATATTAAAATAAATTAATATATGCAACTGAACAATGGATTCCCCCCCCCCCCCTTCTTTAGAATGGCGAGGAGCTTAGTTCTTGTTTCATGCGCAGTGCAGGTTGAAAAAAGAGAGGAAAATAACAAAAGAAATATGGCAGCCAGTGAGGGGATACTGAGACCCACAGTTTTTCCATGAAGACATAAGAATTCTAGTAGTATGCAAGAATCTAGGGGTGACAACTGCTTGTCTTTGGAAGGTTTCCTTCATTATTAACAGCAAGTGCAAGCATCCCCAGCGCAGAGAAGAAACAACAAGAAAGGCTTTTTCTGCTCAGTTTCTACTTATTGCGCAGCCCAATAAGGGAAAGAGGTGGCAGCTCCATTTTATGGTCTTCCCAATTCACTCTTGGAAGTAATGCAGTAATTTAAAAAAATATTTGCTGATCTTTGTAAGTAGTTTCTATTCAACTTCTATTAATAAGTGGTTTCCAAGGAGCTCCAAAAGGCATAATGGGTCACCCTTATGGATTCCGCCCCCCCGCCCCCGAAGGTGGGGTTGGTTATGCTAAGGAACAGTAAGTGATCCAAGGTCTCCTAGCAAGCTTTGTAGCAAGGTGGGGCAATTGAACTGGGGTCTCCAAGGGGCAATGGCTCCTGCACCCCACTGGCTCTCCCATTTGTGACTCTACGTCATTTCTAACCTGTTGTATATTTTCAGTTCTCTTGTCAAGAGATCACTGAAGTTCAGCATCAGGTGCTGGAAGAGGTGCACAGTCTGAATTTTGTTAAAGAAAACAACAGCACAACTTTTCTTGAGAGGAAGCTGAGCTTTGAAAAAAAGAAACCCATCCTTCCACAGGTTTGCATTATGCCCTTGACTTTAAGGAGGTGACATGTGTTTTCTTGTTGTAAAGGTTGAAAATGAAATGGAAAACCCCAGCATGTCTCCATTTGTCTATATGGAATGTATATAGGTGTGCATATGATGACTTCTGTCTGTTAAGGTAAAAAAAAATCAGTATAGGTATGTGCTTGGATGCAACAACAAACCAGAATTGTCATTACAGGAATAAGCCTTGGAAGTCCTCCAAGTTCACATGCTTACCTCCTCCCACTCTTGTGGCTCAGGAATTGAAAAATCTCCATGTTCCCAGCAAAGTGCAATCTATTGTTTCATCAAATTAGATGAAACAGCAAACTGTGGATTGTTCCATTGCCTACAAGCATAAACCATAGTTTAGAACCCTGGTTTGCAGGCAAGAAAAGAAACCAACATTTGTGGTTACCAAGCCACATGCAGTGGAAAGAGTACATGAGCCTGAGGATACTCGATCCCATAATGATAAACCACAGCGCTCTCAACCAGGTGCAGCCAATTTGTTTTGGAAAGCTGATCTGTGACAAATATTTTTCACATAGGCTACAGTCCTACAAACACTTTCCTGGGAGTAAGCCCTATTGAATAAAATGGAACTTACTTTTGAGTAGGCTTGCTTAAGATTGCTCCTATAATCACTCTAGTCTGAAAATTTGAAAGGGCCCCTGCTTCAGTGTCCCTCAAAAGCCATAATGGGCCTTCATTAGTAGGTTTTACGCAGCTAGCAATTGAAGACAACTTTAGTAGCCATCAGAAGCAGATGAATGAAAAAGTTTTTTCTGGGCCACTAGTGGAACTGCCAAGTGGACATTTTTGGAGAGGGCATTTGACAGGTTGTGTCTACACAACTGAGAAGTCTCTGTAGTTTGTTATTTCTGGTCAAATTTACATGACTTATCAATATCACAAAATTGTGAAATGTTCCTATAAAGCCAACTCTGTCCTGCAAAGCGGGATGTAAATCAAAATAAATAAATAAATCCAAAAGGACCTACTCCCAGCCCCATGAAAAGATTCCCCATAGGAAATAAGAAAGCTGAAAAATATCAGAAACTTGAATCCCAATATTGTGCCAGTATTTGGAACCCAGGAAAACACGAATATCAATATTTTCCAGCTCCTGTTTATCCAGTTCCAAAAAATACCATTTTTTTTGCTGCACACCCCTAATATTTCTCACTAAACATCTGTGTTGCACCTATAAATCTTCTCCCATGCAAAAAAAAAAAATTAGCAAGGTGCCTTTTATATAGCATGTGATTAGAAACCCATGCTCAGGTTTAGATGTGTCTGGAGTTCACTGCATAGGCGTCAATTTCAGGGGGGCTGGGGAGCTGGAGCCCCCCCCCCCCCCGAACTTTTCCAGAACATGCTGAGCCTCCCCCAGAAACAATGGCCTGTAATGTCTCTGGCCCAGACCCAGCCCCCCCCCCCCCCCAGGAAATTGGAAAGTCTATGCCCTTGGTTCACTGTAGCATTCAGGAGCCACAGCAGCCTCACTTGTCCCATATCTGTAACTTGTCATTCTCTATATAATATAACCTAATCCAAGGATTACAGGTTTCCCAGCTCTGGATGTCTGATGGGTTTGGGAGGAGGTGCAGTTGCACATTCTGTCATTTTTCAAGAAGACTTCAAAATACTTTCAGTTAATTGACACCGGGATGATAACTGCATTAAGATTGGGGAAGCAGGCAAATTTCCTGTGCATGACTATTCATAGGAGATTAAATTTTCCAGCCTTCAAAGCAAAATGGGCAAGTGGAAGTACATCAGCCCACCTGCTGCGCACATGGCTCTCCGTACTTAAGTGCCTATTTGAAGTATTTGCCATGCCCGTGTGTGTACAATGGTACAGCAGCACTGCAGCACTTTCAGATAGCTAGCTCTGATAATATGCCTGGCAACAGACTTGCAGAAAAAGAAGAAGAGTTGGATTTAGACCTCGCCCTTCACTCAGAGTCTCAGTGTGGCTTACAATCACCTTCCCTTCCTCTCCCCACAACAGATACCCTGTGAGGTAGGTAGGGCTGAAAGAACAGCTCTGAGAGAACTGTGACTGACCCAAGGTCACCCAGCAACTCATATGCAAAGAATCTTTATATGAGCAGTTCTTGTTGGAGCTGTGAACTCCAGTGAGTACCCAATACTACTTTGGTGAAAAGAAAAACCATTGTGGGAGCAGTCAGTCACCCTGGGGTATATCAGGAGAAATGAGTCAGGAATGTGGAATCATACCTAAGTGACCATTTTATTTATTTATTTATTTAATTTATATCCTGCCCTCCCCGTCAAAGCAGGCTCAGGCCGGCTCACGTAAAATGCAGTTAAACAGAGGATACAGAGAACTGGGTGAAATGTAAACATAAATATAAAAAACCACATAAAGTGCTAGTGCAGATCATATGGCGATGGCGAGGCATCAGTAGCATAAAGGTACAGTCAGCAGGAAACTCAGTCTGGGTCATACTGGCGTATGCAGGCTGTCGATGGTGATATTTGTGTTGGGACCAGGGCCTCAGTTGGTTAAGTGTGGCTCACTATTCAAAGGCCTGGTGGAAGAACTCCATCTTGCAAGCCCTGCAGAACTGACTGAGGGCCCTGATGTCTTTCGAGAGCTTGTTCCACCAGTATGGAGCCGCCACTGAGAAGGCCCTGGCCCTCATTGAAGCCAGCCTGGCTTCTTGGGGGCCTATAAGGGCCAAACAATTTTGGGACCATGATCGTAGTGCTTTCTGGGGAACGTGGGGAAAGGCGGTCCCTCAAGTATGTAGGCCCCTGACCATAAAGGTCTTTAAAGGTGAGAACCAGCACATTGAATCAAATTTGGTATGCTATAGGCAGCCAGTGCAGTGCTTTTAGCGTAGGCTGGATGTGCTCCCGCATGGGAAGACCCAACAGCAGTCTGGCTGCCGCATTCTGCCGCATTCTGCACCAGCTGCAGCTTCCAGATTTGAGACAAGATAAGCCCCATGTAGAGAGCATTACAGTAATCCAATCTTGAGGTGACCATCATGTGGATCATTGTCACCAAGTCATTGTGTTCAAGGAAGGGAACCAACTGCCTAATTAGCTGACCATGTATGATCCAATAGTCACAGGCCCTGTACATAGAAAACCTATGATGAATTTTGGCTGGTTTGTGCTTCACGCAGTTAAGTTCATGGCAGGTCACCCTCCACAAACTTTCAAGCTATTTCTGGAGATTTGTGCCAGTTCAGGAGTGGAGACATTCCCAGACAAGACTGTCTCCACTCAGTCAAAATGGTTGTTGTTGTTGTTCAGCTGCACAGTCAAGTCTGACTCTTCGCGACCCCATGGACTACATCACGCCAAGCCCTCCTGTCTTCCGTCGTGCTCTGGAGTTTGCTTAATTTCATATTTGTTGCATTGATAACATTGTCTAGCCATCTCACCCTTTGCCATCCCCTTCTTCTTTGACCATCAGAATTTCAAAGCAACAACTTGGAGGGATGTAGAGGAGCATCTGAGGGAGGTCCCCCAGTGACTTTGATGCTTCTAGATTTGATTTGATTTGATTTATTTTATTTTTATCTCACTCTCCCAGCCAAGGCCGGCTCAGGGTGACTTACATATAAAAACATACATATAAATACAGTGTTAAAACCAGGGGTCATTTCGGGCTGGAGTGCCATGGAGCACTGCTCCACCAGTAAGGAGCCCAGGGGGTGGGTACATAAGCCCTGCCCCCTACTCCCAGCAGCCCTCAGTCGGCCACGAGGAGCAAGCAGCAGGCAGGTAAGTTGCCTGCAGAGGCTGTCTGCCCCACCCCCCTGCCTGTCTGCCACCTGTCCTGGGCTCCATGCTGGAGTGCAGGCCCAAGAGAAGGCCTGCAGAGGCTGCCTGCCCACCCCCACCCCCCACATACCTCGCCCGCCACCACTGTGTCCTGTCCTGGGCCCTGCGCCAGAGCATGGGCCTGGGAGAAGGCCTGCAAAGGCTCCCTGCCCACCCCACCCACCACCGCTGCAGCCTGTCCTGGGCCCCACGCTAGAGCACAGGCCTGGGAGAAGGCCTATGGAGGTGGCCTG
This sequence comes from Lepidodactylus listeri, assembly GCA_029233225.1. Lineage (NCBI taxonomy): Eukaryota > Metazoa > Chordata > Lepidosauria > Squamata > Gekkonidae > Lepidodactylus > Lepidodactylus listeri. The sequence goes on from JARCFY010000009.1 coordinate 30,738,306, forward strand.
CCCGCTCCCCCACCTGCTCCCCCACTGCTGCGGCCTGTCTTGGGCCCTGCACCAGAGCGCAGGCCCGGGAGAAGGCCTGTGGAGGCTGCATGCCTGCCCCCATCCCACCCTGCCCACCGCCGCTGCAGCCTGTCCTGGGCACCGTGCTGGAGCACGGGCCCTGGAGAATGCCTGCGGAGGAGCAGAGTTGGCATAGTCATTTCTGTTCTTCCTCTACATATGTTGGCTCTGTATACAGCATCAGTCTTTGACTATGCATGCAGCAGGATGAGGACATTAAATACACTGGGGTTGAGTGATCAATTCATGCACCTCTATACTTAAGAAAAATGGAAACCTAAGACAGCAAAGAAAGGCCTGGGATGGCCTTTCATCTTTTGTTCATCTTTTTATGTGTATGGCATATTGACATGAAGGAACATTCCAGAATTGTATCTCACTCTTCCCCAGATGCTTGCAGTTTGGAGTGGTACAGTCACATCTCAGCCAGTTTGCTGTAGTGGTTAAGTGTGCGGGCTCTAATCTGGGAGAACCAGGTTTGATTCCCTACTCTTCCACTTGCACCTGCTGGATGACCTTGGGCAAGCCATAGTTCTGGCACAGCTGTTCTTGAAAAAGAGCAGTTTCTGTCAGAGCTCTCTCAGCCCCACCTACCTCACAGGGTGTCGGTTGTGGGGAGGGGAAGAGAAAGGAAAGGAGTTTGTAAGCCGCCCTGATACTCACTTTGGTAGTGAAGGGTGGGCTATAAATCCAATCTCTTCTTCTCTTCTCTTCTTCTTCTACTAAATTTCTGCTTCATTGTCCTGTGGATGTGGACAAGGCTTTAGATTTTGACACGGATGGTCCATTTTCAGATTCCTCTCCAGCCCTGAATAATAGTGACTTGTCTTATGGAGGAGGCTGGATGAGATATGGGTTGTGAACACTTTCATGCTGTAGAAGATCTATAGAGCCTGAATGTGCTTATTGGCAGCATGTCTGTAGAAGTTTTGGCTCCAACGACAATTTTTTGTTTTACCGTTCCTTTTCCAGATTGAATCTCCACGTCAGACTGAAGGCCACAGGTCAATCATCTTGTCTACGTACAACTTGGATTTTCTGTACCAAGCCAAGCGCAAATGCAATGCCACCCAGGAGCATGATATTGATCTATATGAAGGAGAACTGGTGGCTGTTGTGGAGCAAAAGGATCCTCTTGGAAGCACAAGTAGATGGCTTGTTGACGCTGCAAGTAAGTCCCTTTGCGCAGTTCACTACAGTGATATAGATCTCCCAGTGAGTGTTTGCAGACTCTAAACTGGGCACATAGACCAAAATTAGATCTCATCAGCAGGCATATCAGCTCCTCCTTAGCTATCTAACTCTTTCCCCATACGTCTTCCCCCCACCTTTTACTTCCATTTGGAAGAAATTACAGGTATCTGTAAGTTTTCTCCAGTGCAGGTAGAAACTGCCCAGGAGCAGGAATTTCTGGGGAGGAAAAAGGCACAAAGCTACAAAGGAGTCACTGCACAAGTCTGCTTTTTTGAGTCGCAGCCCTTTTGGCAAAACAAATATCTTTGGAGAACATAACCACAGAACACTATATAACATGTCATTACCAAGGAGTATCTGAATGAGTTTGCAGGAGTCAAAACAAGGAAGAGTCTTGTGGTACCTTAAAGACAAATTAATTGTGCCATAAGATTTTGTGTGCCAGAGCCAATTTATCTTTTACCTTTTTGTTTTTAATTATTTTTTGCTTTGTAAGTTTCTAGAGAGAGAGCATAGAAATTGTCTAAATAAATACCCCTGCTGAGAAAATGGACATAATTACAAATAACCAGAGAGAAGAATCCACACAGAAAAGAAGCCCACATAAGTGGTTTAAATGCTGAAAGCTCTAAAACTAGAGAAGGTCTTTGGGATATCTCCTGGCTAGAAAAACCATCCTTTTCTGACTCTCTACATCTCCTTGCCATGAATCTCAATGTAAACTGTTTTGCTCCAGTATATTACTTGCCATGACTTCATGAGGCTCTTCTTTCTAAGACTTTGTTTTATAACCACACCCTTTTACATATTCCCTTGGCTATAGATTCAGTAAAGTCCCCAGAACAGGAGTGCTGCTTGTTCAGAGACTCCACTTTCCCAAGCCTAGAGATGGTCTCGTGTTTAGCAGTCAGTTCTGAAATCCCTCCCTGGCCTTACACCTCTCCTGCCAGTTTTTCAGTCTGTCTGATTTACCTCATGCTGTCTTAATGATGCTTTCTGGAAATGGTCAGCTATTGGGCTCTCCAGACTATGCCAGAAGTCAGGCACTGTGAACTGGCACAGCGATCATGATGTCTTTCTCAGCCACTCTGTTTAGTTCATCTCTCAAAAAGAATTCTACCTTCCTTGTTTAAGAGGGGCTCAGTAGTGGGACACATGCTTTGCAGGCCTAAGATCTTAGGTACATGCCATGGCAACACCAGTGAAAAGGAAGTTACCAGTGCTGGAAAAGATCCTTTTCTTCCTGAGACCCCAGAAGACCGCTGCCTGTTAAAACAGACAAAACTGAGCTAGATGTACCAACGCTCTGCCTCTGACTTCATAGGGCAGCTTCATGTGCTTCTATAAGTACCAAATCTTGCATGGGTAACAGTTTCCACAATTTGCTGCTGTTGAACCGAAAAGGTTCTGGTGTGACCATCCATGTGGTTATTTCTATCTATCCCCACTGGAGTCACCCTGCATGAGATTGCACTGTGAGTTTCTTAGGTAACAAAATAATTTGATAATCAGTATAATTTGCGTCATTCATTCTTTTTGCACTGCATTTCTGAGTGGCAGAACTTTGGCTTTTAACTTGCAGTGAACAAAGGCTCCTGCTTTTATCAAGTGACTGCAAAATAATTATTCAGCAATCATTCTAATCCATTTCTCCTCCTCCCTCCCTAGTTTCAAAAGGATATGTTTATTCCTCCTTCTTGAAACCCTATAATCCAGCAAAGGTGCAAAAGGATGCCGGGGAAGCCAGTTTTTGTGACGGTGACTTCGACAACATCAGCCTCTTTGTCTCTTCCCGGCAAATGGAAAATGGCTGCACCAGAACTGCGGGACATAAGAGAAGTGACAGCGGCTCTTCTTATAATAGCCTGTGTGAAAAGTCTTCAGTGAATGGGACAGAATCAGACAGTATTTATGAAGCGGATGACCAACACGTAAGAATGTTTATCTTTCTTGTCTGAGGTAAAACTGGCCCACTTTAGAGCACAGGGTGACAGGGCCCAAATTTAGATGTCTGATTAAGGTCATATAGTTAAGAAAAGTGGTACTTCTGTGTTGATCAGGCTCTGTATAAGAAGCTCTTAGTATGCTGGATCCAGCACAAGGACTGTGTGAGGACTACAGAAGGATCTCTGATCTTGCCAGCTTCCCCCTCCCTCTAGCAGACATTTCTGATACGGGAAATTTTATTCCTGGACTCATGTGGATTAATAGACACATGGATTGGGAATCTGCAGTGGGGAGAGGAAAGGGGGCAAAATCACTCCCCTTCTTTCTGTTCTGTCAGCAGTGCTCTGCTCATGGAAGAGTCAGGAGGGAGCAATTTCACCCTCTTCCTGCACCTTTTCCCACTCCCCTTGATGGCCACTATCTTCTGCTAATACATTTCTTCCACTACCCCAGCCCATGGGCTTCCTGGGTTGAGATTTTCCACATCTCCCACATTATCTTGTGGATGACAGGCTCACTAAGTCATTCTCTCATCCTGCCTGGAATATGCACCCCCCCCCCTCAAACATTTCAGGTAGTTCAGGCCTCATTGAAAAAGCTTATGTCTGCAACTTCTGGATTTTAAATTTCAGCAACATATATTAACATAACATATATTATAACATAACATAACATATATTAACATAACATATATTAACAGCAACATATTAACATAACATTTAGCAACATATAATAGTGTATCACTTGTCAGCCAGCATGCATTCTCTACACTGTTAATCTGATCTAGGAAACTGCCAAAGGGTATGAGAGAGTTGATCAACAGGCTAAGTTCACTGTACTCTGATCAGTTTCTCTGGATAGTTCTTGGGTCCGTATGAATGTTCTGTGTTTGAGATTAGAGATGTCTCATTTAGCACACAGTGAAGTGACTTAAGGCAGGAAAATATATTTTCTACTGTTCTCCTTCTGCTCCTCCCACAGACTTTTTATGCAGTTCATGCATTTCAGGCCAGGAGCCACCAGGAACTCAGTCTTCAGGAGTATCAACGGGTTCGGATCCTTCGGTTTTCTGACCTGAGTGGCAATAAGGAATGGTGGTTAGCTGAAGCAAAAGGACAAAGGGGCTATGTGCCAGCTAATTACCTTGGGAAGATGACATATGCATAATGAAGTACATCAACAGGACGTGAAACAGCACATTGGCACCAAAGACTTCATTTTTGTATTTGTTAGTTTCAACCATGAGTGCTTTTGTATCTGCTAGACATCCACCCATTCCAAAATCAAAAGCTGAAGACTTTATGAGAAGGATATGTAAGGCTTGTTTCCATTCCTTTCCTGAAAAGCTTGCACTGAAGAATCTCCACTCATATCCTTGTCCCATTCCAGTTACAGCCAGCCCTAAGTTTCAGGACAGTAGAGCCATTCAGCTATGAAGTTCACTTGGGTATCCTTGGCAAATATGTATGTCTCAGGGCTTGGAGATCTCCCAGAATTTCAGCTGATCCCCAGACTACAGAGACCAATTCCTCTGGAGAAAATGGCTGCTGTGTAGGGTGGACTCCACGGCATTATATGCTGCTGAAGTCCCTCCCTCCCCAGGCTTCTCCCAAATCTCCAGGTACTTCCCAACCCAGAGCTGTCAGCCGTAGTCTTAAGCTAACTTACCTCTAACAGCTGAGCCAGTATGGTGTAGTGGATAGAGTGCTGCACTAAGAGTCTCAAAGTCAGGGTTTAAATCCCCACTCAGCAATGAAGTTAATTGGGTCACCTTGGGCCAGAACTCCTCTTTAGCTAACCTGCTTCACAGGATTGTTGTGTGGATAAAATAAGGGGAATTCTGCATGCCTCTGGAGTTCCTCCAAAGAAGGGTGGGTGAAAAATAGGTGGATGAACAGATAAGCTAATTGTTATGAAGGTAAAATGTTATCCAGTAAGGGCAGGGTAGAAAAATCCCATATTCTGAAGGACAGTGAAGAATCCACATACACATAAAGTTTTCCCAGCTTCTTACATCATTGGACCTTGGCTTGCAGTGTTCTAGAAGTATCAAAACTTAAAAAAAAAAACAACAGTGTGAAAAAAGACATATTTTATGTCGTTTGAGATGGATGGACTCTGATAACTTCAGCAGGAAATGTGCAAGATCCTGTTGCATATTTAATTCTAATTCTACTGTATATAAATATTTCAAAACGTTACCAGCTGGGGAGGGCGAGAGAACTAGTTCATGCCTATCATATCTCCAGCATTAAATTCAAAGTGAAATGTACCAGAATGATTTCCAGCTGGAATCGAAAGCTTTCCTTCCCCATCCTAAGTGCGCTGCACCAGGGCAATCTTGTCAGTACTGCTGCTATGAACATGGGTTGAGATTTAACCCTCGTCCTGACACCAAATCTGCTTTCACACATTTGGTGCTTTCACTGTTTATATGAATTCCAGGAACAGAACACTGGAACACGAGGATCAAGGGAGCAGCTGAGATTTATAATTCTCAACCAAAAGTAGCCTTTCCAAATCTGTGTATCCATGTTCTGCAGGCCTAACACCATTTGCTTTTTCAAAGGCACTGCACACGTGTGCAACATGAAGGATGGAACTAAGGCTCAAGCAAGAATGTGAAAATGACACTTTATTAATCTGATTCATATGTTGAAAAAGCAAACACTTGAATCTGATTTCCCAGTTTGTTAAAGACTAGCAAGGAAGAAAGCCTCTCCCCTTATGTGCCCCGGAGAGCCTTGGTCTCTGTGGAGAGCCATCTGCTAGTTGTCCCTGGCCTGAAAGATGCCCGTCTTGCCTCGGCCAGGGCCTTTTCGGTCCTGGCCCCAGCCTGGTGGAACATGCTCCCAATTGAAATCAGGGCCCTGCGAGACCTGTTGCAGTTTTGCAGGGCCTGTAAAACGGAGCTGTTCCGCCAGGCCTTTGGTATCCACCAGCTGGCCTCCCTATTGCTGCTACATGAGACCATCATGGCTTGGCATCAGCCCACTTGTTTTTCCTAGCTGTAGTGACTGGAATTAATTGCATTGCACTACCCACTTTAAATATTTTAATTTCTTTATATTTTAAAATTGTTTTGTTGTATTATTTATTGTATTAATTAAGATTATTTGCATTTATTGTTGTGATCCACCCTGAGCCCATTCGTGGGAAGGGCGGGATATAAATGGAAATAATAAATAAATAAATAAGTAGCTAGTAAGAGAGAGAGGAAAACAAGCAATGAAGAGGATAGCTGACACATGCAAGAATCAGTCCTGCAGTCCACAGAACATCACGAAAGTACCAAGTTACAGCCAATAGTTCCTATGACTTCATTGAGAGCATTCGTTTAGTGTGAATGGAGCCATGTGTGGTTACACTTAAAGTGTCTGAATGTGAAGCTTACCGGTGTCTGTCCCACTGCATCTCATACCCATCGCTTTTGCATTTTGTGATAAATTAAATGTTCATGCCAATGATCCTGCTGTGCCAGTAAAGGTCAGCGGCCATTGTAAATATTATGTCTTTGAAATCACAAGCAAAATGTGGGGGGAATGAAACATAGCCTTGACACAGCCCGCCTTTGGCTGGCTGCTATGATGATCCCAATGCCTACAAGCTGAATGGGGTAAACTGACTACCGTTATTAGGTACACTATGTTTTGTTAATGTAAATAATTTGTAATGAAGGAAAAATCAGTGGTTGGGAGGCTTCTTTTTGCCATGCTTTACATTTCAGAGTTCTTCAAGCAGACCTGTTCTCCCAGTAGTAGCTGAAAGCTGCAAACAGCTGAATTGTGTGCAAGGGGCTAAGACCCACACAGTGATGAAGCTGTTGTTGTAGGACACAGATTTTAGGACATTAATGATTTTTAGGCTCTCAATTCTAAAGTGCCTGTTGTCTTTACAGTCTCTGGTTTTTCAGGGTCATTAAAGGATTAGTTCAGCCTGGAAACCAAAATCACAGGCTAGTTGAAGGTACTTGACCTCTAGAAAGAGGCCCTAAGAAAGAACACCACTTCTTTTCGGGTACAACGTTAAACCTCTCTAGGGAAAACAGGCTTCCATGTTATTACATTCCAAGTAGACTTGAGGTCTAAAAAAGGCTAATAGCCTTCAATAAGTGATTGCCAGTGAAGTCCGTAATAATGTATTTATTGCATTCTCAGTATTCACTCTTAAAATGGGCTTACAGGAGCCCTCTAAGAAACTACAGCTAATTGAATGTATGTATTCGTTTTTATAGAAAAAGAAGGTGAAATTTGCAAACTAATATTAGAGATAGTGAGCTAGATTAGGAGGGTTGTCGGGTCAAAACTCTGTGAAGGCTGCTTAAACTCATACAGAAGGAAATTTCCATTATGTGCAGGTCCCCCTCCCCATCTCAGCATTGTGGGAAAAGCTGAATCCAGCAATATTATCCTGTGGAATAAAAGAAGCCCTTTCAGACTTGACATTTGACAACCCTAACCAGTAGTAGAGATCTTGGGGGAAAATGAGATCGCAGCAAGGTGATATGACTGGTCAGTTTGCATAGATGAGGGTTGTGGTGGAGTGGGTATTATATTTTGATCTGAAGAATTGAGGTTAATCAAATTAATTGCAACCACTGAACATAATATAGAAGCAACACAAACAGGGTAACTATGCAACTGCATGACTCACCAGCACAGCCTGTGTTCTGAACAATACTGTCAAATTGAGATGATTGCTACTGAGACTCATTTTTTTGCCTTTGGTAAACAAGCATCTGTATAACTTTCGTATTTGGATGGTACATGGAAACACGAGATGTACTTATTCTTTCTACGGATGTCTGTATTCTCATTTCTTCACAAGTTTCCATTTCAGTCCTAGCATTCATCAAAACACAAATAGCTTACGTCCCTCCACACCAAACACCTGCTACAAAGACAAATGACTAGAGATTTATCACTGTGGATTTTAACTACAGCAATATTTGGGAAACAAGATGTTTGCTTTTAAATTAGTGTAATAAATATATATTTTTACAAATATTTGTGTCTAACTTCTTGTCATATTTTGTGTAGTGGTTAAGTGCATGGACTCTAATCTGGGAGAACTGGGTTTGATTCTCCACTCCTCCACCTGCACCCGCTGGATGACCTCGGGCAAGCCGTAGTTCTGGCACAGCTGTTCTTGAAAAAGAGCAGTTTCTGTCAGAGCTCTCTCAGCCCCACATACCTCCCAGAGTGTTCGTTGTGGGGTTGGGGAAGGGAAAGGAGTTTGTAAGCCACTCTGAGACTCCCTTGGGTGGTGAAGGGCGGGGTATAAATCCAATCTCTTCTTCTTCTTCTTCTTCTTCTCATGTAACTATCTTACCTTTGCCCTGATCTATATGGTTCAGGCTAGCCCGATCTCACCAGATCTCAAAAGCTAAGTAGGGTTGGCCCTGATTAGTACTTGGATAGGAGACCAAGGACGCCCAGGGTTGCGACGTAGAGTCCAGCAATGACAAACCACCTCTGCATATATCTTGCCTTGAAAACCTCTGGGGTCTCCATAAATCAGCTGTGACTTGACTGCACTTTCCACCACCACCAGTTCTCACAGTTAAAACCCTTAGCAATCTGGTATCCACATTCTTAAAGGGACCCCTCTCTATCGGAGCCCAGGCTACAGCTATTTCAGTAGTGACTTCTCTTCCACCCCCAGACATGTCAATTATGCTGTCTGGAATGTTGGGCCTTTACTGTGGTAGCCCCATGCTATGGATCAGCCTTTTGGAGACTGCCAGAAAGCACTTACCTGAATGGCCTTTAGAAAGAACTGGTTAATGGGGTTTTTAGGGATATGCGTTCAGATATTTCTGGTCCAAATATTTATCTGAAAAATTATGAATCTGAAAAATCCCTTTTCAGTATTTTGGGGGGCATATTCAGGTATCTGGGTGCTATTTGTGGTCATCAGGAATATTGGGTATCAGTTCCTGAAAAAAATATTTGGGACTATCCACAAGTATTCAAGGCTGGAATTTTAAGGCTCCCAGGCCCGTTTTTCTTCAGTTTTAAAGTTTTCCAGGGAATAGGGAGGATGAGGGAAGGAGGAAGCTCTCCCAGGCTATGGAATCAGGGAACCAGTTCTGTGCAGAAAATATAGTGTCAAACATGTTCTTGCCATGCATAAAGGGAGGGAAAAGTCATAAATATCACTGGAACAAGAGATATTAGGAAACTAGGACTGCCAGTGATGAAGGGCTGTTGCTTCTACTGGGCTTCCACACTGGCCTTTAATTCAGCTGGGATTCTGTGGCTTGACATTGGTTGTGTTGGGCTTGCATCAGTTTTCCTTGCTTAAGTGGATTCTGCTGGGATTCTCTGGACTCGCAGCAATGTCCCTTGCTTAAGTTGGTTCTTATGAGATTCTCTAGTTTGGCACTGGTTGTGCTGGGCTTGCTGTATTGGTTTATGGCTTTGCTGGGATTCTCTACTTTAATGGTGGTTCTATTGGACCTGCTGGTTTTGTTTGCAGTTGGAGGCTTTGGGCCAGTGGTTGCTCTTGTAGGTTCGGTTACTGACTTCTTGAATTTCCCTCCCTGAATAGGAAACAATGAAGACAAGTTGGATAGCTGGAGGTATTCAGGGCCCATAGCATTGGAGCCCTTTGTCCAGTTTACTTGAAATGGGGGTGGGGGAAAAGGGTCCTTTAGTGGACCAGCAGCACTAGGGCTCCTGCAATATTGGTTTCATTTGGATGAAAAACAGCCATTCCAGCCCCAGCCCCCCAGGAATAATGGAACCTGAAAAATTCTGGAATTCTGGGTGGGGGAAGAATCCCAAAATGATACTGGGGACGTGAATACCCCTCCAAAACCCCCAAATACTTTTTTTGTTTTAGGTACACATCCCTATTTTTGATGATTAGTGGCAATGAGGACAATGTATTTGGACTTGCTGTTTTGGTTACTGCATTTATTCAAAAGAAAAAACTGGCAAACTTTTCTGGCATTTTTTCCGCCTGAGTATACAGGTCTGCTCATTGGTGTTATGCTGAGATGATAAGGTGATTCACTGCACAGAGAGCACTGGAGAATGTGTGCAAACCCATTCACCAGCAGAGAGGAACAGCACTGAGAATGACATGTCTGGCAAATCCTGACTTTCGGGAGGAGGCCACAGGCTGGACTCGCTGGCTTTGGAAACTGCATTTCCTTGCCTGGTGAATGGCAATAATCAGTAGGAACAGTGATGGTGGATTTGTTCCTGTACCAGTGCTGACCAATGCTTCTGGCTCAGAATTTTACTCCACACAGGCTTTTTTGCTTCTTTCCTTGGGCTTCAGGCAGGAGTTGCCTTGTAGTTCAGCTCTTTTTCCTCCCAGGAAAGAGAAACCTCCAAATCCTAGATTTTTCAACAATTGCATTAGATGTAGCTATTAGTGGGCATTTTAAGAGGTACCAGATGTGAGTTAACACAGTCTCTTGAAAAGACGTGACTTCCTATCTTACAGAAAGCATCATGAAGGGGAATATGGGTGGGTGCGGGAGGCTCTTTAGAAGAGCATTCCCAAGGAGAATTACACTCTTCTAAGCCCACTGATTTCAGTGCACTTAGGAGGGTGCAATTCTGTTCCAGATTTAATGGCCAGTTCATCAGTCATCATCTCAGCCTTTCCTAGTTCGGCTCGGGTGGAGGAGTGTTAAAAAAGCCAGTCTCCCGCCTTTTGGATCCCACACTACCTGTAAATAGTTACGATGCAAAAGAGCTGCAAAAAATGAAAGCATTTCTGCTCTAGTGTATATTGTTTATTGCATACTGATCACTATGTATGCCCTTGTCTTGGATAGTCCAGGCTAGCCCAAATCTTGTTAGCTAAGCAGGATTAGCTGTGGTTAGAACTTGCATGAGAGACTACTCAGAAAGTCCAGGGTTGCTGCACAGAGGCAGGCAATGGCAAACCACCTCTGAACGTGTCTTCTTGCCTTGAAAACCCTACGGGATCACCATAGCTGGCTGTAACTTGACAGCAAAAAAAGATATACTGATCCTTTTCTCAGGAGGAATTGTTTTAATTCAGGGTCATCTGCTTTTATGTATACCCTTCTCTTTGGCGTGGGGGGGGGGGAATTCAGGGCTATCTTTCTCTTGAGTGAATATAGTATATCATTAGTGGAACTATTGTTTTAATCTTTCTTGTAAACTGCTTTTGGGTCTGTAAGTGCTAGCACTCCCATCCGCAACTGAACACTACTTAAGAGTATGTGTTGATAAAAGACACGTTTCCATACTAGTTTTCTGCAGAAAGAAAAATTTCAACTTGCTTGCTGTTATTTTCTTAAGTACAGCGTGTACCTTTATGCCACTGCTTGTCAGGTGCACAGAAGCCTAAACAAATGTTAGAAATACGGAATAACTAGGGAATAAAGTATCACAAAACCACTCTTGCTGCCACCACATAAAAGCATTAACGCAAGTTAAAAATCTGACTTTATTACTCTGCTTAATTGGTACCAGGGTTTGAAGACACAGTTCTATTACTTCTTTAATTTCCTTTGAGCAGCTTTCTTCTTGACCATCTGTAACCTCTTCATAGCGTTGAGTTGTGATTCTTGAGAAGTAGGACCCTTCACGGATGGCGACTGATTGCCAGATTCTGAGCTTGACTTGCTGGTGCTACTTCCGCTGCTGCCTGCTGCCCCGCCACTTCCATTTCCACTAGTTGTCTGGCTGCTGCTGCTGCCACCGGGAGCTGAACTGCTTGAGCTCAGGAGTCCTACTTTGCTGACATTATCGCTGCTGACTGAACGACAAAGACCAGTTTTCCCCAAGGTCAAAGGTGGCAGGGGCTTCAGCTGGACGGGGCTTGTGCTACTGTTAGGGGATGCTATCTTTGACCCCAGACCCACTTTAGCTGTTGCCAACCCAGACAAACCCACAGGTTTCTGGTTATTTGAGGCTGTTGTAGGCTTGCCACTGGTGCTCTGTGTTGTAGATCCCATCTTAGTTGTCGACGGGCCAGCAGAGGATGTTTTTGCTGCAAATGCAGCCCATCCTGTCAGGCCGCTGGTTGAAGAGGAAACATTGGCATTGGAGTTGTTGCCAGAAACAGCAGCAGAGGTCTGAAATACAAGCAAATTCCACATTAGCAACAGAAGATCCTTTCTGAGCACAGTCCAATATAGCCAACAGCAGGCATCACATGTCATGTTCTTGTCATTAAACCTTTCCTTCCAATAACAACTGGAGAGAACATCAATGTGGATTTTTAAAAATTCCAAGTCAGTTCCAGAGCTCTCTTTTCCCTCTCCTCTAAAAACTAAACAAGCTTTCACGGGGCACGAGGCTTCCTTGCCACGTCTGCAAAAACAGACTGCAATGAAAGAGGTGTCAATATTTGTGAACTGAACGAGCCCAGCAGAATTTGTGGTTATTTTGGTCACTTTTCCATTACCTAGGGGGTGTCACCAAGGCAGCAAGTGGTGAATCTTAAGACTTTAAGGAAATCGTATGATCTCTGTGGGTGTAGTTTTTTTTTTTTAATTGATTTGTTGCCATTGAAGAGACACGTATAGCTAACTGGCTGTGCGCAATGATGAGTTACCAGTGTTTGTTCCTGTTAGAAAACAATAACCTGGGAAAACATAACAAAGAACTCATCTGCACGGCAGTTCGTTTGTTGCCCAATGTCTGGACAGGCAGTTTAGTCAGCTTCTAAGCGACCCCCACCTTCCCCCCCCCCCCCAAGCAGTTCTACAAGTCTCACAGAAACAAGTGGCAGGATGCTCACGAGTACGAGACTCTTGGCAGTGCCCATTTAGTTCATAGGCATTTGCACAGATAAGCGTCTTAGTGTTTTCTATTCCTTGGTCCCTAATGGTCTGTTAAAACTACTGAACTACAGGTATTCACGCACCAGCGGGCCAGGCCTGGTGGTGACAAGTTCTTGTCTGTCCCTTATATCATCTTTTATAATCTCAAGAGAATTTGTGCGGCTAAACAAGGCTCCTTTCCTTGACAGAGATGAAGGCCTAGAACAAAAAGCGAATTTGGGGGGAGTGGAGTGGGGTAGTTATTATCCCTGAATACTCTCTCAACCCAATGTGGGGTACTGGAAAAACAACAACCCTCCAACGAAATATTTTCTCATTAAGAACAGGTTTTACTCACTAAAAATGGAGGTCTTTATGTAAACAGCATTAGATAATGATAATCCTGTGTATACATGTACAATTTATTTTCAAGGATAAATTACCCTGACCTGGACAGCCCAGGCTAGCCTGATCCTGTTAGATCTTGAAACCTAAGTTAGGTCAGCCCTGGTTAGGACTTGGATGGGAGACCACCAAGGATGTTCGGGGTTGCTGCACAGAGGCAGGCAATGGCAAACCACCTCTGCCTTGCCTTGAAAACTCCAAGGGGTTGCTATAAGTCAGCTGCGACTTGATGGGTAAAAAAGATTAATTTTGTCCACAATTATTTTGCTACAAAAAATTCAGCATATGATTTGTCTTCTCCTCCATTTGTGTAATTTATGTATGATGATAATGTGGTATGAAAGAGATCAATATTTTCAGTGTTATAAAATTTAACTCAATATCCAAGTATGCTGCAGGTAGTCCTAATGCGACTCTATGAGATTGTCCAAATAAAAATTCCTCTTGTTTGCTAAAAAAAAAATTGAGTTTTTCCTTCAAGAAAGCATAGGGTGCAGAAGTTTGCAGCTGTCTCTCTGTAGTATTTAGGTATATTCACAAGTTTGCTTGTAGAAAACTAACACACATATACTTTTAGTTTTAAACATGCCAAACAGTACCACTTTATATGCTGCTGGAAATTATACATTTAAAATTATTACAGCTGTAAATTAGATTTAATAAGAGAGTACTGCATGTATTTCAATTTTCACCAAACTTATTTTTTTCGGGGGGGGGGGGGGAGAAATGGCTTCCCCCCCATGGCTTCCAAATTTCCAGAGTTTTTACATCTCTACCTTACCTTCTCCCTCCAACAGATATAATCTGTGAATCTCACAGGAAACTGACTCTATAGCTATACAGTCACATTTTATACCTGGTAGAACAGGTATAGCCCAGTCTTGTCAGAGAAATTCAGGAATCATCTCCTGCACTGGAACTATCTTTCTCTAAATTAACTGCGCGGAAAAACCCAGTTTCTTCCAAATGGAAACCATCTCATATTAGAAAAATGAAAACCTGTGAACTCCCACAAAGGGCTACACTTTACTTCGGCTGTTATACTTCTCTTTCTGTACATTCATCAGTTTTGGGTTAAGAATTAATAAATTTATTTCCCCCTTCCTGCCACTGTTGCTTAGCAGGTGGCAGGAAGGGTTCAGTACTGTGGGAACTATTTATTAGGCTGGAACAAGAACAATGCTGGCTGCACCTTACATAACCATGCCTAAGATGCAAATGAATCGAGGCCATAGGTGTTCCCTGGGGAGAGTTCAGACTAGCCTGATCTCAGAAGCTAAGTAAGGTTGGCCCTTGCTAGTCTTTGGATGGCAGACCTCCAAGGAACTCCAGGGTGGGAATGCACAGGCAGGCAATAGCAAGAACCTCTGAATGTCTCTTGCCTTGAAAACCCTAAAGGGGTCACCATACGTCAGCTTGGCTTGATGGCAAAAACAACAACAACAAACAGCAGACAGGGTAGCTTGGCCATCAGGCATAACTTATATGGGTCTGCACATTTAAGCCAAAGTCCTTACTACTCTTTCCCCAGAAAAGTCCCAGAATGAGACACATTCCCCAATGGGCTACATTGCATATGTGTCAAGGGGAGCAATCTTGAGAGGTTAACTCAAAAGTAAGTCTTGTGTTATTCAACAGGGCTTACTCACAGGAAAGTGCCCTTAGGCTTTCAGCCATGGTCTATGAAACTGGCAGGGGAAAGGATGGCGCTAGCCAGACTGGTGTGCTCTGGCCATCCCAGGCCAGCTGTCACACAACTCAGGTAGTGCCAGAACTTCACTCTTCTCCATCCCTTCCAGACTTGGATATATAAACACATGCTCCACTAGATACAGACTGCTCTAGCTGGTTGCAGAGTACAGTTCAACCACATTCAGCTTACACTCCTGGGCTGGCCATGGTTCACAGCCTGGAAAATATAGGCCAGCCAGCTGTGGTTAAAACAACCAAGTCCAAGGAAGCAAGGAAAAGAACTATCAAACTGTCTTACCAGATAAAGCCTTACAGGCACAGTATTTTTACAGGTTTTTGAAGCTAAGAAATGCACATATTTTCTGCGTGAAACAATATTTCGTTCATCATTTAAAATACCAGACACAAAGTGATTTTTTGTAAATTAAGGAGGATTTGTGTTTAAAGATAGAATATACACACACACACACATTCATTCTGTCATCTGCTGGCATATGGAGACTGGCTCAGACTGACTGGCATAATGGAGTGTGTTCTGATTTTGAATTATAATTGGGAGAGCCAATTTTATAATAAATGAGAATATCATGTAAGCAAAATACAGAAAAACACAACAGTTTATATACAGCACCTTGACCTCTGTCCTCTTAAATGCTAAGAAGGTTGTTGTGGTGTCCAACTTTAGCTTAATCTCGGGCTTCTTTGTCAGTGAATCTTTCACAGCTGGAGCTACTGAAACTACAGCAGGGGCCGGCTTCTGCGAAGGCTTCTGTGTTTTCTGAGCCTGTGTAAGTAGCATAATACATTCTTACCTTACTCTTTCAAAAATCGAAACAATTTAAATCAAAATAAAAGCCAAAGCAATATCAAAGCAAATAATTTATCTGTTAAACATTCTAACAGGTAACATCTGGAAAGGAAGAATCAAGGGGCAAAGTCGGAATGAGGGGAAGCTGAAGCTTGAGACATGTGAGGCATTTGAGAAAAACACAGGAAGTTAGATAAGTAGGTCTTACTACTGACTTAACCAAATATTATCTTTGAAAATTAAGCATAACACCACTTCAAATAGTTAGTTGTCCAGGGCAAGGATACTTTCTTTCAAAATACCATGATTTTAAAAAGTTCATTCAAAACTTATCTACTAAAATGATGCTTCGACTAATCAACTACTGTTGATCAGTAGAATCAGTACTGTTCATTGCAGAAACCGTAAACTGTTTCACCTCAGGAATTATTAAGGCAGGTCACATGAAATGCAACCCCCTCCCCCCCCGCCGGTTTACTGTGGGAACTGCTCGATATTTACAAATCGCAGCCCAATGCTTTTTATTGTTTCTCATCAAAACAGTAACTTGCAACAAACATATCAGGACTTCACTGCACTGAATATCAGCTTTGTCTAGCCAAGTTACTTCTTCCTGTAACTTCAATGACTTTCCTTGACTTTCAGAATACGAATTAACTGGATGTTCCTTGATAACAAACCAAAATTTTAAGTCATTACGTAAAAAAAAAAAAACAGCAACGACAATACACCAGCAGACTTCAGCCGTGACTAGGATGTCAGGTCCTGCAGACCTGGGGGATTCCACTCTGACTATAAGCGGAAGGGAAACGGGGCATGATCAGCATTTTTTCTCCCAAGTTTCTTTGTGACTCTGCTGATAAGCAGAAGACGGAAGAGAAGGGGGAGAAAGACGAAGCCAGAAGTGGGAGGCTGTCAGGAGGAAAAAGATTTCCCTGCCTCTGTGATTCCATGCAGATCCTGTGTACATGTATGATAAAGGAAAATGCTATGTACCCAACCAACCCTCTTTACTTCAGTACCCAGTCTACGCTTCTTTTTAATTCCATATAAGTATAACTCCCCTCTTTAAATGCTCTCAGCAAATATCAACAATCCCAGCAAACCACCTCTTACCATCTTTTTCATTTGCCTGATGCATCGGGCACAGTACCACACTAGGCGAGGATCATTCACCTCCTTGTCCGTCACCTGAGGTTTATGGCAATCTTGGTGGTAGAGATTATGACACTCCTGACACTCCACTAACTGATTCCCAGAAGTAACTGTCATTTGTCTGTGAAGCACAGAGAGTTCAGAAGAAATTAGCATCGCCTTTCAAACAGGATCTGGAACCTTCCACATGTCACTTCTTAAGATTACTTTACAGAACTTGAGATATGGTAACAGCAACCAAAGTACAGAAGCTGACTGATACTGCAAGCAGCTTGCAACAGCCTGCATTTGGACACAAAGGACAGAAAACAAGAAAGGGGGGAAAGGAAAGGCTATAGAAGAGCTGGATTTTATACTCCACTTTTCTCTAACCTAAGGAGTCTCAAGGCC
Organism: Lepidodactylus listeri; assembly: GCA_029233225.1. Classification (NCBI taxonomy): domain Eukaryota; kingdom Metazoa; phylum Chordata; class Lepidosauria; order Squamata; family Gekkonidae; genus Lepidodactylus; species Lepidodactylus listeri. The sequence goes on from JARCFY010000009.1 coordinate 30,755,714, forward strand.
ACTTACAGCTGCCTTCCCTTTCCAGCCACTTTGTGAGGTAGGTGGGGCTGAGCTCTGAGAGAACTGTGACTGGCCCAAGGTCACCCAGCAGGCTGCATGTTCAGGAGTGGGGGAATCAAACCCAGTTCTCCAGATTAAAGTCCACTGCTCTTAACCGCTATACCACGCTGGCTCTTTATAGGCTGGTTTAGGTGACCTCTTCACCAAGTACAGGACGTGTACATTAGGGAAACAAAATCAGCTGTGTGATCCTACACAGTTACACCCTTCTATGCCCATTGGTATCAGTTGGCTTAGATGGGTGTAACACTGTTCAGGACTGTACTGCATGTCGTCCTGACCTGCCTACGGATTGCATCTGTCCTGCTGGGAATTCATACTTCCCATATACACCTCAGGAATCTACTGAGCTAGCTGGGTGTATGCTCATAGGCCCTGTGCAAATGGTATACTATGTCATGAATATGTGTTCTGCCCTCGAATAGCACCATGAGGCTGCAGAGAAAGATGAGGCAGGATGTTGCTCCCCCACTGCGCACAGCCTATATTTAAGTAATGGGTGGAATCAATAAAGAAGGTACTGGAGAGCAAGAGTTTCAACAGTGAAGGAGAAGCCAGAGTCAGATTAAAACCATAAAAGAACAGAAGGCCACAAAGAGGCTTCAAAGCTTGTAAAGGACGTACAGGAGAGGAATGAAAGCAGAAAAAATAATGTACAATTATGATAATGGTCTGTAACATGAGAGAGATAATCAAACAACAACTGAATTAAAAGTAAGTTGTGAAAAACTGCAACAATGATTACACATGCAAATAGTGGCACAAATGACAAAATATTTTGCTGGGGTCGCCAACTGTTTTGCACTCCTCCCTTTAAACAACTACTAGGAATATAAAATAGTCTAGAATTATGAGATGAAGAAGCCGAAAAGGTTAATCCAGCAGTTATGCCTTAAAAGCACAGGGGAGTGGATAAGGGCCTTACATTGTATGGGCTTCTGTTGGAAAAATGAGAGTTTAGTGACTGTAGAAATACGTCTTTGAGGTAATCAAACACCATTTCCCTAACTTCTTCTTTTAAATGACAAATTTAGTTGTTTCATTGCTAAGCTGTTCTTGCACATATCCTCATGGTATCAGTATACAGGTAACCATGGAAACGTTATTTGTAGATGGGTGGGGGAAAGTAGCATCTTATTCCTTTACCTACTAGAGAAATAAAGACTGACAGTATTGTCCAGATGGCTATGGACCATTCTTCAAATGGCCTAGGTGATATACACATTTAAAAAAAATCTTTTTAAAATTCTGGAGTATGTGCAATGCAATCCTAAGTATGTAGATTCAAAAGTAAGTCTGATTAAGTTCACCAACACTTAACTCAGTAACTGAGATCAGGGCCTGCAGCCATGAAATCAGAATCTCACTCATTTTTTTTCAATGACATGGATTAGGACAGGGGTGGCCAACCTGTGGCTCGGGAGCCACATGCGGCTCTTTCACACATATTGTGCGGCTCCTGGCAGGGCGGCTGGGGAAGCAAAGGGGAGGTATGCTTTTTCTCTCTTTCTCCCTTCCTTCCTTCCCTCCTCCCTCCCATCTATTTGCTTTCCTAGTTTCTCTCTCTCTCTTTCTTATAACTGGTTTTCCTCATTTGTTTTTATTTTTGGCAGTCCCATTTAACGTTAATAAAAAGCAAATCTGCATATTTTTAAAAATAAAAACGTGTGTGTGATATTTGTTCCTGTCTTGCGGCTCTCAGACATCTCTATGTGGCTCTTACGTTTATTCTATGTGGCTCTTATGTTAAGCAAGGTTGGCCACCCCTGGATTAGGAGAATCGCCCAGCTGTATTATATTTAGAACAGTCTGATCTCCATATTTTAAAAACCATAAAGGGGAACTGTGGCCTGGTTTAAACAAAACAAACAAAAAACCTAGAATTATTTTTAACTGGTGCTGAAGTATTCTGTGCGGGGTGTGTGTGTGTGTGTGAAATATAATGCAAGATGATTAACAGGCTTTTTGTAAAGGTGTGCAAGTTTCCTTCCATAAAGCTTCCTTTCTGACAGGCCAGATGTCATTTGAAAATCACACAGAACATTTCGCTTTTGAATATTTAATTACACTTGGAAGCTACACTGCTGGCTTAAAACATTTGTTAAGCAGAACAGATCTTCTGAAGTCTCTCTTCTGGCTGCCACAGGGATTCTGACATTTCTGTTCATTTTGGTACTGCCAATTTCATACTTCTACTTAACGCAGTTACATCTACACTTAATTCTGAGTGCCGAAGCAAAAACTGTTGCCTTCAGTCATATTTACTCAAGAGCAGTCATTTCTAAGTTGGTAATACTTAGGGGAAACTTCTGATGTAAGTAACTGAAAAACTCAGAACACTATTCCCTTACTTGGCAGACGGAATGCTGGGAATTTGTCTCTTTTGGGGTTTTTTTTAAAAATTCAAACGGTACAGATGTGCAGAGCAGTTATCTCTGTAAACCTGCAAGGAACTAGATGAGATAAATCCTAAATCTGAATTACTACATTTTAACCATAAATGCGGCATTTTTACTGTAAACCGGGTTTATTTTTTTGTGGGGTTTTTTTGGGGTGTGTGTAAGTGCTTGCACGTCTGGAAGTCATGGTGCCTTCTGGCAACCCCTACTGGGGTTTGGACATTTCAGAGAGGTGGCTGATTGCCTGATCCATGTCCCGAGCCCTGGTATATCTCGGAGATCTCCCTCCCAATTACTTGCTAGGGTCGGCCTTGCTTAGCTTCTGAGATCTGACAAGACTGGGCTTGCCTGGGCTATCCAGGTCAGGGCAACTGGGCTCATTTCGATCAGCAATTAGCCAATTTTATTCACTTTTCTAGACAACATACATGCCTGCATTTTTAGTCAGTTGTCAGGACTGTATTAAAAAGCTATTGTTAAAATTCCTAGATTACAAATAATATAAATAAGTAAACAAATTCCTATAAACACCACCTATTGGCACACATTTTTGACAGAACTGAGTAATTTTTCATTACTGCCGCCTCCTCCTGTTTCTCACTTATGCAGCCAGAAAGAAATATACCAAATCTGTGACTCAAGAAAGTGTCTAGTTTAACAAGTTTGTGCACAGAACACAAATCAAGAAAAGTTAGGAATTCCTCAAACATTTCAACATTATTTGCAACACTGAGGTCTATAATTTAACAGTTTCTCACACCTTCATGCACAGGCAATATGCCTAGTTCTGCTGAGGTCAGTATGATTTCTGATGGCAGTCTGGAATGCTATTCTGACGCTTGTTTATTACTTACTCAAACTAAGCTCTACAAATATCTGTATGGTCAATGGGATACTGAACTCAGAAATCTGTTCCTTAGTCTTAATAAAGAGGATAAGTATCCATATTTTCATATCCTGGGGCAGCATCTATACAGTTACATCTATAAGCAGTTGGGGTTTTTTTTAAGTAAATGCTTACAACAAAAGACTTGTTTTATTACAGGAACTGCACACACTTTTCACTTATCATTTTTAACTAGGGTGAGCATACCGGCTTCTTTTGTCATTTATTTTTAACAGCTACCAAACTCAATGATGTTTCTTTGGACACATTTATCATCATTTATAGCCTGATCTTATGCCATGTTTGACATGATTAAGCACATTTTTATTTATAGATAGGCTGACTTATGATGACCCCATAGAAAAGAGATGTTCAGAGGTGGTTTTCTGTTGCCACCTTTGCATCACAACCCTGCTTAGCTTCTGAGAACTGATGGCATCGGGCTCGCCTGGGCTATCCAGGTCAGGGCAAGCACACTTAAATCAATACATTTACACATGCCTAACGTCCCACAGGATTGTAGCTTCAGTTTGAAAAAGCTGAACAAATTTGGAAACATTTTATGTATATGTGACTTACGACCCAATGAAAAGATCTTTCATTTCATGGACCAAAGTTTATGGGGGGGAAAACTCAATGAAAACATTACTCTTCATAAATGTGCTTAAAGAGAAAAATGACTACTGTTCAGAACCAGCATAAATGTGATAAGCTATGCTCTTCACAACTGGTAAACAAAATTTATGCAACTCACCGACAAACAACACAAGCCAAGCCCATCTCCATGGCAAAATCATCAGCACTGGTTTCTTCAAAACTAGAAGGATCTGGCATGGCCAAATCCTTGCTAGTCTGGACTGTGATTGGAGAAGAGCGGGCTTCTGGTTTTTCTAGCCTTGGTTTCTTTGGAAGATCAACTCCTTCACTGATTTCCAGCTTTATCTATATAAAAGACACACCCACAAAAAAACCAGAGCTGATACGTAAACAAAAAACTGGTTTGCAAGCAAAAATTACCAAATGCTGCATTACAAATTGACACTATATGCAGATATGCAGAGTATATTACATTCATTAGTCTAGGCACATACTCCCAAATTCTGTACAGCATGAGGCAGTGTGAACTTCACAAGTTAATCATGAGAAATGTATTATTTTTGCTTTGGTAGAAAGTGTATTGGCAAATTAAAAGCAAATTGCAACTGCAGCTTAAAGAATCTACAAGGAATACTTCAGGGTTTTTCCTCCTGTAAATTTGCACTCATTTGATATTACCCTATCTGTACTTGTTACAGTTCTTACAAAGCAAAACTGACAACTAAAAATTTAAAGCATGATTAATTCTTTGCAACAATATATAATAAAAAGATGAACGCCTCACCAAACTTGCAGACCAGTTAAAACAAAGGCTAGCCTTATAAATGAGATCAATTTTTCTAGTCGATCAGCGGCACATCATTTCTTAGCCCATTGGCAAAGAAGGGTGCAACTCTATACTGGAAGGCTTACCAGGTTTGTGGCTAAGCCAAGATTTGAACTAGGACTTTCAGGTTCATCACTCATGCTTTTAACTTCCATGCTGGCACCAGAGAGACGCAATTGTGCTAATTCATTAAACAGAAACCCCACTGTCAAGCAGTCAAAAACAGTGGTGGGTAAAGTGAAACTGCAAAAGGAGGCGAAATAAACAAAAGCCTAAACAAAATTAACATGCTCCCTTATCAGCATGCGACACTGAAAAACAGCGAAATAACTTTGCTCGGCACCCTTTGAAAACAAAATGATCTCCACGGAGGGAAAAAAAAAAGCACACGGCTCACAGTTTTGAAAGCAGCAAGCAGACGAGCAATTAACTGAGTAACATATGGTGAAAATACAGCATGCAGAGCAGACTGCATTAGTACTCAAGGATTAATGCTACCCATGCTGCATAAAACAATTAACCAAGAGCCACAGTTTGAACTAACATGTCCTTTGTAAAATCCCCCAGGAATGTTTTTACCATAATCATGAAACTTACTTTATCAGCAGGCCTCTTTTCTGCTTCTTTTTTCACCTTTTCGGCAGCAATGGGTTTGCCATTATTGTTTCCCAAGGGAAGGCTTGAGGAAGCCTTTGGCTCTTGCTTAACAGAAACTGGCTTTGTAATAGACACTTTGGGTTGATCTACTTCCTAAATAAAGCAAAACAAGTATGGCAACATTTTAGATATTTGCTACTTTTGAGTTCATAAAGCTAAACAAGCTCCACATTGTACTTAAACTTTCTTAAAATATTGCCTGGATGGCATTTTAACAGCTACAGCTAACCCACCAGTTGTGGCCATTCCTGAAGAAAACAAACATTGCCTTAGTCACACATGCCTTGGTGACATCCAGATTACATTACTTTAACATGCTCTATGTTACAGAAATGTCACCTGACGCAAAAGAGAGGTATTATTGGGACTGGCAGCGGTGATTATATTAAACTAGTCTTATTTCAGCTATACTGGCTTCCAATGGTTTCCTGGCACAATTCAAGGTGCTCATGTTAATGTTTAAAGCCCTAAATGGTTCAGGCTCCAAATACCTGAAGGACCATCTCCACCCATTATTAACGGCCTGGGAGCTGAGATCATCAAATGGTGTTCCCCAGCATGAACCAGTAATTACAGAAGTCACAGGCTGGAACCTGCAGGAGGACTTTTTCAGCAACCATCCTTGGATTACGGCACTTCATAAGGCTGTTCAAGCCTTATGAAGGTGTAGGAAGATGTTTCTCTTTTGGAAGGCATTTAATTTGGAGTAGGAATGATGTGAGTAAACAGAGTTGATGTGTGTTTTATTAATGCTATGGATCATTTTGGTTTCTGTACCTTACTTTGGAGCATTTGAGCGGATTTATTTGTTTACTTCACTTATACCCACTGCTAGGTACCGAAAGTGGCTTACATCATTATCCTCTTTCTCCTTCATAACAGCCCTATGAATTAGGTTCTGTTGAGACTGTGTGACTGGCCCAAGGTTACCCAGCAAGCTTTCGTGGCAGAGTAGAGATTTGAATCTAGGTCCAACACTCTAACTACTATGCCATATTTTAAAAACTAATAAGTATCACCCTTGATAGATGAATAAAAGAAAGAGGAGTAAGACCCAGTAATAGAGATAAAGGGTTCCAGCATTTAAAAAGCTGGTGCTTTGGGGTTTAGTCGCTTGGGTTTCAGTCTTAAATAAACTGTTCACAGTGTCTGGTGGCAGTGGCTGGTGAGGGACCGATGTCATCACAGGAATGTTTAGGATGCCAAAAGCCTCTCAGCCACTGCTGCAATGCCTGCTCATGCAGATCAGAGACTCTCCCTTCTCTGTTATTGCTCACAGAATTTGGGTAGGAGAATCATTCGTGCACCTGCATGAATAACAACCTACTGAAACTAAGTAATTAATGTGTTTAGAGAGAATTTTAAACCAATCTACTCAAAAGTACATCCCATTTTATTCAGTGAGGAGTAATCCCAGGAAAGTGTTTTTAGGACTGCAGCCTTAGGGCAGCAGTCTTCCAAGTTACAGGCATCCCAATTTCCTGGAGCAGGTGGAATAAAAGGACAGGTGAGAATTGTTTTTAGGCAACATTTACAAGAAAAGATTCTGACAGTGCAATCCTGTGCACTCTGCTGATTTTGACAGGCTTAGATTGGAATCACTCTGCTGGGGTAATTTTAAAAAATAAATAAATAAATAACAAAAAAGAGAGAAATTTTAATACTGGGGTAATTAAATAAATAAGGTCATAGATCAATGAAGTTTAATCTATGAGCCCTTCTCATGCACATCAGGCTAGCATAAGAACAGACCCCTTGGTTTTCTAAGAACTTTTCATCTCAGGCAAAGAAACTGGCTTCCCCTTCTTTTGAAAGGGTGGCCAATCACAGAGCTGCCACCATCAACAGTCATCTGGTTTCTAGATCACCTCACAGTTAGAAAATGGGCAGATGGGATCTCATACCTCCAACTTAGGAACTGGCTAAAGGGCAACAAGGAGATGAGAGTCCTAATGCTTTCGTCATAATGACCTCAAGACATAAACCCATATTCAGAGACAATAACAGCAGTTTTCAATGGAATACCAGAACAGGTTTTTTTATTTATTTACTTAGCGAAATGGGTCTATTTCTATGAGTGGCTCTGAAAAAAAAATTCTAGCCCCCTTCCCAACATGGTTCAGTCACTCCTTATCTAAAATTAATTAGCCAATAAGGAAAAATTTTGTTCTCTCTGGTGCAAAATCCAACCAAGGCAGGAGAATGATTAGAACTTGGCACAGCCTTTAAAGTTTTGACCCTACAGCATCAGCAGTGTATTAAGACCTGACCTTGTAGGCCAAGGGTAGACAATACAAATACTTTTCTTAAACTAGGTTTTAAAGTATAGCTGGTAAGTGTCTCACTGTATTGTTTTTAGAGTGTGAGAAGATGAAAGCTTCCATGGGCACCTGTGGCTCGCCATATCTGCTCTGAAAAGGGACTGTTCAGCAAGTGCTGAGTGCTGGTGACGGAGGAAGCAAGGGCTTGGGAAAGGCGGCCTGCAAAACAATTAATCAAATGCGGGCTCCCTGAATTGCCAACATTTGACAACTGCTAGAACAGTACACCATTCATTCATTCCAGTACCTTCAGTGATGGGCGGTAGCTTGAATCAGTCCCTCTAGCCAAAGATTCATCCAGCAGTGCTTTAAGTTTCTCAGCAGAATCCTTGCTCTTTGAATGTAGGAAGCCCAGAGCTTTTAAGAAAATAGGATCAAGTTCCAAGTTCACAGTAGCAGCCATAGCAGTATCTTTAACTGAAAATAAATAATAAGATGACATTTCACCAAACAGCACACATCAACAAAATGTTGTTTTGGGTGGCAAGCATATTTTAGCTCGCCCACAGAGCCAGATGGACCCTCTGCGGCTTCAGATGGCTCCCTGGGATCCAATGCCCCCTGGCGGCTCACTAGATGAGCTAGTCGAGGATTGGCCTGGCTGACTCTCGGCAGCCATTGATGAGATCGCTCCCAGACGCCCTCTGCGCCCTCGCTCTAGGCTGGCTCCCTGGTACACCCAGGAGTTGCGGCTGATGAAACAAAGGCTCAAATGGCTAGAGAGACGGTGGTGGAATACTCACAATGAAGTAACAAGAGCATCTTATAGGATGTTTATGAGATCCTATGAGATGGCAGCCAAAGCTGCAAAGAGGGAGTTCTATGCAGCTACGATTGCATCTGCTAGCTCACGCCCAGCACAATTACTTAGAATGATTCAGTCCTTAACTACTCTGCCACAGGGCAGACAAAACATGGGGGAATTGGATATTGGCTGTGAGGCTTTTGTGAGCTATTTTGCAGATAAAGTCTTGTCACTCCGCCATGACCTCCCTGCCACAGTTGAGACAGTGAGTGAACTCGAGGCTCCATGCAAGTCTTCTGGTCCCATTCTGGATTACTTCAGTCCACTCAGCCTAGAGGAAGTTGACAGATTGATCTCAACCGTATGCCCAACCTCATGCAGCCTTGATCCGCGCCCCTCCTGGCTAATTAAAGCTAGCTGCGAGGGGTTTTGGGGCGCCCTCAGGAATATTATCAACAAGTCCCTCTCTGAGGGGCTGTTCCCGGAGGCCCTCAAGGAAGCGACGGTCCGCCCTCTCCTTAAAAAACCATCTTTAGACTCAGACGAATTGGCAAACTACTGGCCAGAGTCCAATTTGCCCTATTTGGGCAAATTAATTGAGAGGGTGGTGGTGATACAGTTGCAGAGCTTCTTGGATGACATTTCCACGCTAGATCCTTTCCAGTCCAGCTTTTGCCCAGGCCATGGAATGGAGACTGCACTGATCGTCCTCACAGACGACCTCCGGAGGCACCTGGATCAGAGCGGGACAGCCAAGCTGGTGTTGTTGGACCTTTCAGCACTGCTCGACACAGTTGACCACCAGTTACTTGCCCACTGCCTCGCCGACACGGGGATCCAGGGGCTTGCCTTACAATGGCTCATCTCCTTTCTCCAAGGTCAGGGGCAAAGGGTGGCCATTGGGGAGCAGCTGTCCCGAAGGTACCCACTAGTTTGTGGAGTGCCTCAAGGGGTGGTGCTTTCACCGATGCTATTCAACATCTATATGCGCCCCCTTGCCCAGATTGTCCGGAGGCATGGGCTAGGGTGTTACTAATATGCGGATGACACCCAGATCTATCTGCTGATGAGCAGCCAGTCTGACTCTACCCTGGAAGACCTGGTTCGGGTGCTACAGGACATGGCTGGATGGCTTAGACTGAGTCAACTGAAATTGAATCTGATGAAGACTGAAATCCTGTGCCTGAATCGGAGCGGCGCAGGGGTAGGGATTCCATTACCGGCCTTCGATGGGGCGCCGTTGGTGCCAACAACGAGGGTCAGGAGTTTGGGAGTGCTCCTGGATGCTTCCTTAACAATGGAGACCCAGGTAGCAGCCGCTGCCAAGGCAGTCTTTTATCATCTGTGGCTGATTAGGCAGTTGGTTCCCTTCCTCGAACGCAATGATCTGGTGGCAGTGATCCATGCAATGGTCACCTCGAGGTTGGACTACTGCAACACTCGCTACATGGGGCTGGCCTTGGTGCAACTCTGGACGTTGCAGCTGGTGCAAAATGCAGCGGCCAGATTGCTGATGGGCCTCCCTATGAGCGAGCACATCCAGCCTGTGCTAAAGGCATTGCACTGGCTGCCAATAGCGTTCCGGATCTGCTTCAAGGTGCTGGTTTTGACCTTTAAAGCCCTTTATGGTCAGGGACCTATCTACCTGAGGGACCGCCTTTCCCCATATGTGCCCCAGAGAGCACTACAATCAGGATTACAAAATCGCCTGGTCCTCCCCAGTCCGAAGGATGTCAGGTTGACATCGACAAGGACCAGGGCGTTCTCTGCAGCGGCTCCAGACTACTGGAATGAGCTCCCTGGTGAGATCAGGGCCCTGAGGGACCTTTCACAGTTCTGCAGGGCTATGAAAACGAAGCTTTTCCGGCAGGCTTTTCAGGAGGAGCCGCATCTTACTAGCCATGCCCTGGGCCGATCTAGAGCCAGGAGTCATCTAGGGCCGACCTGGAGCCGGGAGTCATCTAGACCGGCAGTTCAACCGACTATGTCGAAATACGCTTTACTCAGTGCACCGCCATTAATATAAGCTGTTTATTATGTAGCTTGTTCTGAAATGTATTTTATATTGAGATATATATTGTTTTACTGTTTTTATGTAAGCTGCCCTGAGCCTACTTCGGTGGGGAGGGCGGGGTAGAAGTTTAAGTAATAAATAAATAAACAAAATACTGCTTTCCTGGGAAAGAATCTGGCTAGTCAGCTCGGGACATGGTTTCTAGAAGTTAAAGAAGTGAAACTTACTTGCATTTGGAAAACGGACTGCAATCCTGTTTTTGCACTGGCCCAGGGAAACCAAAGAGACTTAAATAGATTATAAACTACCTTCAGCATACACAATACATGAATTCATAAATATGCATTTTTAAAAACTGTAGTTCTATAAAAGCAAAAATTAACAGTTTTTTAACTTAAGTAGCTTTTGAACAGATTTATGATTTGACTTCTGGAGTTCTCAGAATAGCCTGTAGAGTGTAGCAAAGGTACACTGCAGTTTTTGTTTCTGACTTTATAAACTGGACCTGAAAAGAAAGTTCCATAGCCAGGATCCCCTGAAATCATACTCTAGGTACTACATCTTAGCACAAGAAAAGGTAATCCCTAATTATGAGAGAAAGAGAAACATTTTGCACAACTGAAAAGGTACAAGCAAAGTAGTCAGTTTTAAAAAGTTCTTGAACTTTGATGGGATTTCTCTTCCATGCGTCACTCACTCTGGGTAAAAGTACCACAGACCAGGAGTCCCACCTGCTCATAATTCGTTATGAACTGTTTCAAGTTTTGGGAACTCTGTCCAATTCGAAATACTGGCTACTTTTATATAACCTGTGACTTTCTGCATGCAAAGCAAGTGCTCTACCACTAAGCGACCACTTCTGTCCTTAAATAGGCAAAAATGACCAAGGCAAATCAGAAGTCTATTTTCCAAGCAAACATTTTGAGACAAAGACTGGTGTAGTGATTACAGTGTTGTACTAGGATCTTATCTGAGAGACTCAGGTTCAAATTCCCACTATGCAATGGAAGTTTATTGGTCGACCTCGGGTCAGTCATTCTGTCTTGGCCTGACCAACCTCACAGGATTGTTGTTGTGAAGATAAAATAGAGAAAAGAGAGAAACTGAGGCACACATATCTAAATAAATAAAAATAAAATATTCTCCAGTCTTAAATAATATTCTTTATATGGGGGGGGGGGGGAGATTCAAGATTCTTTATTTAGAATACTGTCCTTTAAGGAGTTCCACAGTGGCTAACAGCTGTGATCTGCAAGATGACCAGTTCAAATTTCATAAATCTACTAAGGTGGTCTTAGCAAATTCACTCTTTCTCAAACCTCTTCCATTTGCAATGTGGGGATAATTATAATCTTCCAAAATTGTTATGATAAGGCTCCTAATCACAGGGAGGGAGCCCACGCATGTTATCTCCTGTCAGGCGTAAACCCTGTGTGCATAGGCAGAGGGGAAGGGTCCACATGATCACAGACACCCCTCTTCCAAGTGCACTGATTCAATGCACACAGGATGCTCACCCAGGTAATGTGTAGGATGCTACAGACTGCAAGCATTTGAATTCTCCAGATCTCTTCGTCAGAAGCCAGCAACACATTCTACACGCAGGATGCGGAGGAGGAATATTACCGCTTGAAAAATCCCCCCCCCCCTTTTATTTTTTAACACCCAGCCAGATGAAGAGTTCTGGGGACCTCTTCATTTTACAATCCCATGGAGAGTTACTCCCAGGTCCATTCTGCATCTAGCATTTAGCAAACCCACACTGGAACAGAAAAAGATGCGGCTCAAAACCACATTCAAACACCCTGGGCCAATGCCATACTGACTGCAGTCACCCCTGAAGGGCGATAAATCTATGCAGACAGCACCATAACACTGAGAGATCGAAGGAAGTGGAAAGCGGCATGCCGTGCGGAGGCTGCCATCAAATCCGACAGTCGATCGATCCAAGTGAAAGCGGCATGCCGTACAGAGGGGGATTTCTGTTCCAGCGCGGGTTTGGTAAAACAGCGGAGCGAAGGCTAGATGCAGAATGGGCCCCAGGCTAAACCCAGTCGATTTAACACGGGAGCAAATCGGCATAAAACTGCTCCGTAAGCGGCTCCACCAGTTCCTGACGTGCCCCGTACTAAAAGGGCGGCCCTGGCCGCGTCAGAGAGAGCGAGCGAGCGGCTGCTCAGAGACACAAACCCCGACCAACGACCCCCGTTTGTTTCATTTATTTTTTTACCTCAGGGTACCGGCTGCCTGGGAAACCGGCCGGCAGAGAGGAGGACCAGCAGCGGCGGCGGCGCCTTCCCGGCTCCTTCCGGGCGTCTTCTCTGCCGTCGCCGGCTGCGCGCTCGGCCGGGCCACCTCCGGAAGCGACGAAGGGCCTTCCCCCGACGAGGGGAAGAGGCGGAGCCGGGGGCTGGCGTGCGGAGGAGGCCGCCTGCACGGAGCTGCGACTCGGGAGCTCGGGACGGTGCCGGCGGGCTCGCGGTGACAGAAGCGCCGGGGATTGGCGGTGAGAGCCGGACGAGGGCCTGCCTGGGCGGTGGCGGACCGCGGTTGCCCTGGAGCTGAACCCGGTCTCGACTTTGCGGTAGTTAATGCAGGTGGAAGGCGCCTCGGAGCACGTGCAGAAGGCCGTCCCCACCATCAACCCGCCCCCCCCCCCGGTCATTTTAATTCGTATGCAAAGAACTGCTGTGCTCCAGCTGCCCCCCCCCGGCCCGGGCTCGGCAGCCCGTGCCAACTTCCAGCGATTCGTTGACCTGCCTGATGCCACTGGCTGCGCTTTTCATACTTGCAGCTTGCTTTTGGGTGGGCAGCAGGCGTCACTCGATGCAACCAGAATTGACCCTGGGTTCTGTTGCCCTGTGCTCGTTAATTTATTTTATTTATTTTGTTAGGCTTACATCCCGCCCTCCCCACATTGTAGGCTCAGAGTGGGTACCAACATATAGGCCTGCAGTTAATGCAGATTGACAATTAAAATATGTTACAGCAACTCATTAAAATCAATAAAATCACCAACACAGTAAAACAACAACATGCCTCAGTTGCATTGTTATATATCATCGCTGCCCCCACTGCCTTTTCCCATCATCACAGAATTCATGGTAGTACAAATAATATTCCCCTGTTCAGGCATACTCATGCTGGTTTAATTTCACACAAAATAACACACTTTTAATCCACTTGCAAGCGGTTGTTGAAGTGGATTGAAACTGCATTGTTTAGCATGTGTGAAAGCGCCTTATATCATGTGACTTCATACATCTATCTGACTGGTGCTTTATACTAAGACAGACACTTGGTCTGTTAAGGTCAGTATTGTCTGCTTTGACACACAGCAGCTCCCCCGGGTCTCAGTCTGAGGTCTTTCACAGATCTACTAAGTAACCCTTTAGCTGGAGATATCGGGTTGAAGTGAGAGGAAGAAGAGAGATGGAGAGCTCTTAAATGGCAGCACAGTGTTTGTGGACTGTTACCCCAGGACATGTCCCTTCATGCTGCCTTATTTTTCTGCAGTAACCACCACATTCTGGTGGTTATCACAAATGTGGGGCAGAATAATAATATCTGAAATGTTTTACAGTTTTTCACTCTGTTTTGAGTCCCAGTGAGAAAAGAGGACTATAAATAACATAAATAAATCAGGTTGTAGGCCCATCTTTGAGTAGAAGTAATAGGTTAAAAATTGTTTGATAACTCAGCCAATCTTCATTGTAGTCCTTTTGGTTTCAATAAAAATTTTCTGTATGCTAAATGAAAAGGAGCCTGGGGCTATGGTATGTGGTTTTGACAAAACCTCCTCCCCATAAACTCAGGCTGGCATTCAAGGGCCTGTTTGTTCTTAGAGCCTGGATTCAGTGGTCTTGCAGAACAAAAACTTAAGATATTCAGATATTCACATGTTCCCAAGATTCCTTGCTGGAATTCTGAGAACAGAATATCTCTGATATGTCCAGACTGTACTCCTGTGCACCTGATTTGGTTAGAGAGCCAGTTTGGTGTAGTGGTTAAGTATCCGGACTCTAATCTGGGAGAACTGGGTTGAATTCCCCACTCCTTCACTTGCACCTGCTGGATGACCTTGGGCAAACCATAGCTCTGTAACAGCTGTTCTCTCAAGGACAGCTGTCTCAGAGCTCTCTCAGCCCCACCTACCTCACAGGGTGTCTGTTGTGGGGAGGGGAGGGGAAGGGAAAGGAGTTTGTAAGCCGCTCTGAGACTACAAGTGAAGGGCGGGGTATAAATCCAATCTCCTCTTCTTCTTAGTGCTCTGCTTTATAGCTAGTAGCCTGCCTGTCAGCTTTGCACATTGCAGGGAGTGTGATATTCCTATGTCAATTTCTGTTTGATCATGAGGATTAGAAGAAGACAAGATGGAATAGGCAAAAAGCATAAGCGTGTGTGTGCATCTGTAGTGCAAGAATCATGTGTTGAGAAAGTGCTCTTAATTTCTTGTTAGGCTTGTCTGCATGCAAAGTTTATGTAAATGAAAAAATACTATTTGGCTAGTTCCAGTTCCAACCAATACCATAAGAGGTATTATTAATTATTCTATGATTCCCACTTGGATGTCCATAAATAAATCAGGAAGTAGTCTGTGGTAAGGTAAGGTTTTGGGGTTTTTTTTGGTTTTTTTTGAGGGGGGAGAATAAAGTAGTCTACTGACTCTTTGGCAAATCAGTGCTACTTTAGTGAACACGGTGGCATATTACAGCTGCTGTGCCTTGGTATGATTTTGCTTCCAGGTTACTGAACCTGGAAAAGAGAATAGCATAAAAAGGCATGGAAGACTGCAGGCTATAATTGAATAAGCAGGCTCTCCTGATCCTGTTTAGGAATTCTTTGGATAATAACAAATAATATTAACATTTTCTGTATGAAGTTGTTCAGAATCTGTTTTCTCTTCAGTTACAATTGGAATTTATTTTTTGCTAGTGGTAGGATTAGCATCTTTCGGATGCTGGCCACTCGTTTGTGCACTGATTCAATTTAAATAATATTAAATGCATTTTTAGATTGCTTATAATGATATCATCACATTTTTTGTAATAACTTGAAGGGAAAATCATTAACTTGGGGAAATTTCAATATTAGGTTTTAGGAGGACCACTTATCTGAGAGATCAGTTAAGCCAGAATAAAAGATCAGAAACTCTTTGAACATAGCAGGTGAGTTTGCTTTGATCACTGTCATCTGCTGTAGATTGACATTACGTCAAACATTAATCTTGTTAAAATTTCTCTGTCAATAAATTATCTGTTTCACGATTCAAGTTTTTTTTTAGGTTGAAATGTGCAGAATTAATCTGTGCTCCATTTATTTCAATTAGGAACAGAATATATGAGAGAGACCAAGCCGAACACACTGTCTTGCAGCTAGCATGATCTTGTATGGACGACAGGTAAAAACTGACAGCATCCTTGTTGGTACAACTGGTTTCCGTAGCCTTTTCAGTTTACAGTGATATTTAACTAATATTTTATATTTGTTAACTTTAAATATTTTTGTCATTTTGTGTTCTTTATTACTAATGTTTTATTGGTTCCATTTGGATTTCTCATTTAATGTTTATAATTCTTCTCTATGCTGCCTTCTGATTTCCTGATGTCCTTCATGTCTGTATTATCTTAATCATAGTGCATTTGTTTTTGTTTTTTTAATGAGGTAGATGCAAAGTGAAAACTTACCCTGGCACCTATTAATTTCAGGTCAGCTGATTGATGAATCTTTTAGGTTTCGTCAATGCAATGATAGCAGAAAAGCGGTTTATAGAATGATACTTTGGTCTGATGTGTGAGGTAAAATAAATCTGAGATCAGTACAAAGGATTTAGTCCAGTCAGCATCATATGCTTTGATCATAAGTTCTGTTGGTGCAGCAGTTCATTTTAGTTGCAAAACTGAATTATTCAAGAAGGCTTTTCTACGCAGGCGATAGGGTAGCAAAATGAGTTCACAAAGTTACTTGGACAAATTATTAGGGACCGTAGTCTATACTGTTGCATATAGTTTGCTGTAACTTGGATTCTACTATGTAATTTTGCATCATTTAATGTGTTACGTTAACGCTTATGCTTTACCTCAGTTCTGTGTTTTAGATTTCTGGTTGGTTCTACAACCCAAATGCTGTTTCATTGTTTATTGAATTGATTGTATTGATTCATTCTGTGTAATCCTCCTTGAGTCTCAGTGAGAAAGGCTGACTATAAATAACGTAAATGAATAAATAAGGCTTTGGCCAGGTCAGATGGAGGAAAACAGTAAGTGTGGCAGAGGGAATGACTAGCAGTAACTGCAATCTAGTCACTGTGAAACTGAAGCATTTGGGCTGCCAGTGAGAACTTAAGAACAAAGGGCTAAAGGACAGAGAAAGATGAAGGAAGGAAGGAATATGTGTCTAGTGGCTTTCCTGTATGCTCAAAGCATAGGATGTTTCTTGTTGGGGAAATCCACTGTGGATAAGTAACAATGTTGTTGCCTTAGGCACAGTCTAATTGAGAATGTCACCTTGTTGCTATCCACAGAATGAGTTTTAAAGAACTATTTCCCCATTCTGCTAACTCCAGTGAATGTGAGAGAAAAGGAGAATTGATGTTTTTTTTAACAAGCTTCACCTAGAAAGCTGAGTGCATACATTCACATGAGACAGTTAACATTGCTAAGAGGAATGCATCTAATTGCACTGTTCAAGCAATATTAAATAAGACACACACAGAGCTAGGAGTTATCAGATATCACTGTTCTGAAAAAGAAAACCCGACATGATTTTCAATTATGTGCAGAAATAACTTGTTAAAATCAGCGACCTGTTCACACCTTGTAAACACTATAGGCTGAGATCCTATGCTAAGAACACTAATCCTAAAAACACTAAGCTGGGAGTATGGTGCTGTGAACAAAATGGGACTTACTCTGAGTAGACTGGCTTTAGATATATATTCATTTGTAACACAATTTTCTCCCCAGTGGGGACCCAAAGCAACTGTGTTGTTTTCCTCGCCTCCATTTTACCCTCACAGCTACCATGTGGGGTAGGTTAGGCTGAGAGAGTGATTGGCCCAGGGTTATCCAGTGAGTAAAATTACAACTTTACAGCTTCTCCTCCTTAGCAATATGCCACCTTGGGTTCCTGGGAGCTAAAGAAATACTTAAACAATGCATCTGGGAGACAGTTCTTCAAGCTGATAGAGCTTGGGCACCTCTCTGTCTGGTGACAGGGAATCATAGTCCAAATTTTGTGCCAGTGTACTATCTTTACACTCTAGAATTCCCCAAATACCGCAGAGCTTTTACCTTGGTCCGCTTTAATTGCCTGTTCTCCATGCTCGTGTTCTCAATGTCTGTGTTCCTGTCAACTGAATGAACACGAAACAGTGGAACATGTTATTAATACTGCCTTACAAGGACATTTGTTCCATGTATTTCAGCCCTATTCTATCCATGTTCCCAGGAAGAATTGATAATTTCTATACATTAGGAGCTGCCACCATTTACCACCAACCATCGCTATTAACATCAGTGATGAGGGTTGGCCCTGAATGAAGCTCGGGTCGGCAGCTGTGGAGGGCCAGATTATGACCCTAGTGCTACATCACTAAGGGAACTTGCAGGACACCATCTTAATTTCTGTTACTTACCATCACTGCGAGCCCTTTAACTGCAAGCCTCTGTTGCAAATTTGCTATACTGTTGTTGTATTTTAAAATGTTTTTAAATGTTTTATGCTGATCTGGCACTGTGTGCCACATTATAAGCCGCCCTGAGCCCGTTCGCAGGGAGGGTGGGGTAAAAGTGTGAAATAAACAACATAAATTATCTCGTCTTTGCAAACTGATCTGATGAGACCACCTCTAAAGTGGCCAAATTTTGTCTGAGACTTTGTCCATAAGAAAACAGATATCCCAAACCTTTTAATAACTCTTATGTCTAATTAATTACACTTACAAAGGTATGGATTTTAATCTTTGTATATTAATTTTACTTTTGTATGTAAACCGTGGTGTTAAAGTGCTTTTGGCTGACCTTTCGGCCGTAATAAATGTTGATGATGTTGAATGAGTTTCCGTTGCAGACTTGGGGATTCAAATCTGGTTCTCCCAGATCCTGCTGTGGTACTTGAAGCAGTACGCAATGCTGCCTAGGATTGCTTCCTATATTTATCAACGCAGTAAATTCAGTTTGCCCTGAGCTGGATAGCCCAGGCTAGCCTGATCTCGTCAGATTTCAGAATCTAAGCAGGGTTTGCCTTGACAAGTATTTCGATGGGAGACTACCAAGGAATACAAGGGTTGCTATGCAGAGGCAGTTGAAAACCCCATGGGGTCGCTGTAAGTCAGCTGTGACTTTATGGCAATTTCCACCACTAAGTTCAATGCATTTAGGATTGTGGCCGTAATAACAATGGTGCCCTGAGACATGACCAGCTAAAACTGAATTCTTTGTAGGGGCTTTTCAAGGGTAGTGACTGGTTGCATACAGCGTGGTAAAATTTGAGATTAGTGTCACAGATCTTTAAAGATTTTTCAGGAATATGTTTTAAAATACGTTACACAGATCTAATAATGAATAGCATGCCACTCTGCTGCTTTATGTGAATGAATTCTTAAAAGTTACATTGACTTTGTGGATTCTCAAGAGATAAGAAGACAAACTTTTCTATCAAATGAACTTTTACTAATTCAGTTTTACCATGTCCCTTCTCTTAGGAATTGGTTGCCTACAGTAATGATGCTGAGGATTCTCATCTGTAGCTTAAAACACAGTGTTTGAATGACTAATTAAGCAAGTAATACCTTCACGTAGAATTAAACACTTTAGCTCCTTATTTGGTAAGTATTTCATTCTCATTCTTGTAGCCTTGGATCTTTTGTGGCTTTTGAAAATATCTCTGTATGAGACAATTCTGTCTAAAGAGGGCAGTTGAGGATTCCATAAGTGAACCAACAAAA
Source organism: Lepidodactylus listeri (assembly GCA_029233225.1). Classification (NCBI taxonomy): domain Eukaryota; kingdom Metazoa; phylum Chordata; class Lepidosauria; order Squamata; family Gekkonidae; genus Lepidodactylus; species Lepidodactylus listeri. The sequence continues at coordinate 30,775,166 of JARCFY010000009.1, forward strand.
TTTCTGTGCATCTATCTTACCAAGATTTTTTAAAAATGGAATATACAATACAATTCAGTTTATTTTGATCAAAGATCAGCAAATACCTTAAAAATGGAATATCAAACTTCTTTACAGCTCCTCATTTCCTGTTTATATTTAACCTACCATTAGTTTCTGGATGGCAGTGACTATATTCATAGAGTCTAATGAATTAATACATTTGAGATTTGTATGTGTAAATTCAGACCACCCGGTCACCATATCTGTAGTGTTATAAAAGTAATTCCAAAGGGGTAGCCATATAAATCTGTTGCTTTAGTATCTGGTGAAATGGGCTCTAGTTCTCAAAGATTTATGTTGGAATATTTGCTAGTCCTTAAGGTGCTATAGGAGCCCTGTTTATTGTAAAGATACATTAGAGCCTAGATTGTGTGCAACTAAACCTGATTCTGATTCTGGGGAAAAAATATTGTTCTTTAGAAAAGAGTAAGAGTCCAGTAGCACCTTAAAGACTAACAAAATTTGTGGTAGGGTATGAGCTTTTGTGAGTCATTGCTCACTTATTTAGCTATCTGAAGAAGTGAGCAGTGACTCATGAAAGCTCATACCGTACCACAAATTTTGTTAAGTCTTTAAGGTGCTACTAGACTCTTACTCTTTTCTACTGCTGAAGACAGACTAACACGATGACCCATCTTCATCTATTGGTTTTTAAATCTGGGTCACCATTTTTCTTGGTTATAATGATAGCATCCAATATGGTATTATATGTTTCAATACTTGCTTTGAATGCATGCCATCTAGTGTCCAAGTGTTAGTCTGATTTACAAGAAGGTAAATGTAAAATTTATTGAAGTTGTAGTGTTCATATTATAATCTTAAGAAAATGAACTCCAGAAATTGCATATAATTGCTGCATATTTGTAATTCTTTAATTCCAAGTTAAACCATCTTCATAATAATAGAAAAAGGGACAAAAAAGGTTGTATAATCTACTAAGCATTAAGTTAATCTAGTTGAAATGATTTCTAAATACAGTGACAGAAATATTAATAGGCTGCATACACAGCTTTCTTTGGTCTTCCCAAAATGTGCTTCATTAATCATATAAAAATGTTTGCTTCAGAAGTTCCTCCTTCTCTTAAGTGACCTTGAAATATTCCCAGAGCTACAAAATTGTTTAAATCACAAGATCTGTTTCTATTAGTTATGCATTAACCATCCCAATTTTTACACAATGCTCAAAGTGTAGCAGTGGATGTATTCTAAGATTCCCTGTTACTGTTCATATATAATAATTGTAAGTTGGCAACTAAATATATGAGCTGTTTTTCCACTTAGGATAATGATTTATTTATTTATAATTTTAATTATTTATTTGTGTATTATTTTTATATATTTCTCGCCCTTCCTGATCTTTTATTGTGTTCTTGTGTCGTGTCCCCCGCCATGATGATTAGGCTCACTTACCCCTGTCATTGCCTTATTTCCGTCACCTCCCTCCAGCAAGTCCCAGGGATGTGGAGTTTGTGTGAGAAAGCACATGATATGATGATGTCACAATATAGTATATCTAAACATTATGGCAGAATGGGGACCTTCACCTGTGATTGCTATGCCAAATAAGCCCCAAGTGCTTTAGTTTTGGAACACTCAGACTGAATGGGTTCTTGAACTGGATAATGTGTGTCTCAAAAGGGACTGAAGATTATGTCATGGTTTTTAGGCTTATACAATGGTCTTCAATTTTTTTTTGTAGTTTCAGCAGTAGAATGCATAAAATCCCGTACGTATTATTATTGAGAGCCAGTTTGGTGTTGAGAGCCAGTTTGGTGTAGTGGTTAAGTGCACGGACTCTAATCTGGGAGATTCCCCACTCCTCCACTTGCACCTGGCTGGATGACCTTGGGCAAGCCATAGCTCTGTACCAGCTGTTCCCTCAAGGACAGCTGTCTCAGAACTCTCTCAGCCCCACCTACCTCACAGAGTGTCTGTTGTGGGGAGGGGAAGGGAAAGGAGTTTGTAAACTGCTCTGAGACTCCCTTGGGGAGTGGAGGGCGGGGTATAAATCCAATCTCTTCTTCTCTTCTTCTTCTTAATCATGTCTCTTCTTTTAAGAAAAATGAAAGGTGGTATTACTGAAGATCATCTTTATCTAGACTACTTCCATCAGAAAGAAGACTGCGTCTTGCCTCTTCACACGTCTGTGTCTTTATTTCTGTTGTCATACTGTGACTGCAAGACACTCAGAGTCTTTTTAGTATCTCCAGGGGAAATACCTTCAGACTCACAGTTTACAGACAAAGCACTGCCTGAGGCCCTGGAATTTTGCCTTATCAAAAGGTGCCAGCTTCCTTCGGTGGTCCAAAACTGCTGCCTACCTGCTGTCCTTGAAAAGAATGGAACATTCTGTCGAGCAGGACTTGCTGTGGTGTTAAGGCATATAATACACAAAACATATGAGGCTGATCCGTCAAAGAAGGACGTTTTGGAACTCTTGGGATTTAAAAAGACCTGTTTGAAAGCCTGTGCTGAAGTGAGTGTATTTCTACATAATAAAAACCTACTATAATAATAACCATGATAACCTACCAATAAATTATATTGCGCTCAGAGTGTAATCTAATGTCAAAGTGACCAGTTAATCTATTTCTATCTTGGTGTTTCAAAATATATGTGAACCAAGAATACATTTTGAATCCGTTTTTGTAACTGATGCAAAGAGCTGCCATCATAATAGAATGGTAGATACTCGGACTCCACTGAAACAAATAAAATAGTGAGTTATAAAGTGAGCATGTAGGTTTTATTTGTACTAATTTGAATAAGACAGTAGATTTTTGCATTTGAGTAATGTAGCCTGGGACTGGGTGGAGGTCAGTGTCAGTATCAGTAAGGTCTTTAATGTACTGGATCATTGTGTATGTATTGAACTCTGGCTTATTAACAGCGCAATCCTAAACATACTTACCACTTTTAAAGGTTGTAGTAGATTTATAAAGGCATAGTTGTTTAGGATTGTGCTGTAAACCTCTTACATTTTAAGAGACTACAAAAAGATAATGTGTGTTCAGTGAAATGGATGCTGGCCTCCAAAGAGCTAATTTAGGACAAAGTTTAAGATGGATCCTTGGGGAGTTTTTCCCTATCTTGTGAATAGTAAGAACACCCCTTCATCTGCACCCCTATGCAAAATTATAAAGAGAGCATTGAACCATCCGAAATAGTTTGCTGTATGGTATAGGAAGCTGAAATTTTAGAAGCACAATCCCGAAACATCCTTGTATGTGTAACTAATACTTTAATTTAGAATTCTACCAGTATACTCACGTCAAAATTTATGGTTATTTCTGTTTTCTGCAGTAAACAATTTGGCAACCAAAGGGATGACAGTACAGTTTTTGTTAGAATGCTCATGAAATTCCTTTCCTGTCATTAGTAGTAAATGGCCTATAAAAATAATCCCTCCATTAATTCATTGTCTTCGTTATAGGTTAGTGAATGGACCAGACTTTGTGAAATCAGCATTCCTCTGGCTGTTGAGGATTTTCTGAGGCTGTCTCCTGATCAGCATCAGAGTATCCCAGTGGAAGTTCTGCAGCTTGAAAAGAAGTTGGGAGAACCTGTAAGAGTGCATAATGATGACAAAATTCGAAGGCAGAAAGTTCAGCAGCAAAACTCACTTGTTAAGAAAGGAAGTAACAGTGCTTCAGAAGAAAGCAAATCAAGAGAAAGTCAGGAATCGTCTTCTGCAGATTTGGAACTATCTTTCTCTAAATTAACTGTGCAGAAAAATCCAGTTTCCACCAAAAGAGAACCTTCTCATATTAGGAAAATGAAAAACTCTGAACTCCCACCTCTGGAGCATGTTTTTGCTGAAGGGTTATATTTTACTTTGGCTGATATAGTTCTCTTTCCATGCATTCATCAGTTTTGGGTAAGAATTAATAAATTTATTTTCCCCCTGCTGTCATTGTAATCTAGTAGATGGTAGGAAGGGCCCAGTACTGTGGGAACTAGTTGTTGGGCTGGTGCAAGAGTAATGTTGGCTGCTCTTAAATAACCATGTTTAAGAAATGAATGGATTTAGGCTATAGGTTTTCCTCAGGAATAAACCTGTCTGGCATAAATGTTTTGTTTGTTTGATTTATTTAACAGAAGAATAAAAACTTCCTTCTAGAGCTACTTCTAACCTCTGTATTGCCCAAAAATATTGCAACCCTTTCTCTTACTCTTTTGGGTTCTAGATGTGGTCCCTATCTGTGGATATCTAAATCCATGGATCGGAGCCACAATGACACTAAACAGATTTTTCTGCAAACTTGCGAGACTCCCCAGGTGTGTAGAAAAATCTGAAAAGTTAAAAAAAAATATCTCCCCACTGAAAGTCCGTGGCTGTGGGCACATACTGTGTGCACACATACTAGCCCAGCTCTCAGCTGTAATCTGGTAAATGAAGGGGATTCCTTCTGTAAATTACTGCCACAAAATAAGCAGTCTGCTCCCCCTACCCACCCACTGTTCTTCCACTATATGTAGCAAATGTGATAAGGAAAATTGCTCTCTTGTTTCACACTTTTTGGGCATCAGGTGGCTCCAAATACTTTAATTGTTAAACAGAATTTTGTATTTTCCATTTTTAAGGTTTTCTGCAAAAATCATCAGGACAAAATGCTGGAGTTGCCTTTAATATCCAGTTGGTACCAGAGAGTTCAGGAAGTACCAGGAGTAAAGAAGGCTGCTGCCAAATGCAAAATTCAGTTTGTCCAGTATCGTGGCTCATCCTCTTTCCAAGCCGAATGCCCACAAAGACCCTGCACAATTTCTGATGAGCCGGAAGAGGAGATTGAAGAAGCTCAGTTCATAGGTGGTCCGAGGCCCACCATGACAAAGTTAATGGTAGGTGAATAATTACTTAATCTGATTATATCTGCTAACCATAAAAATGTTTGCTTGTATTTGGGGTGATAAAAATTTGTAGACACTTAATTAGAGCTTAACAAGAATCTTTGGATGGTTTTTAGTTATGGAGTTTAATTGGAAACCACATTTCCATGTGCTGAAGTAATATTCTGTTCATGGAAGACCACTTTAACCCATATGGTATGAGAAGAGCAAAATTAAATTCAAAGATTATTTTTCTGCTTGCTGAAGTTGGATAACCTCTGGCACCAGCAGGAACATGACTGATATACAGTATTCTAGCACTGCACAATCTTTGGCCCAACATTATTGTTTTGAGCATGTTCCTTCCCTTTACAGTTCTGTTGATGCAACTTATTTTACTAATCTTACAAAAGCCATGCAGTATGGGCCAGTATTATTAACCTCATGTTGTTGAGAAGAACACCAGGGCTGAAAAATATGCTTGGTGCATAGTGAGCTCATAACTCAGCTGAAATTTTAACTCGGGACTTCTGGGCTCACACTCGTAGCCTCTCAGTTACATCGGCTCTCAGTTATGAGTGAATCCACCCCAAAACTGTGTGGTTCCAAGGGTTGCCAGCCCAATGACCCACCTTTATGCTTGATTCCAGCAGTCCAGTAGCACCTTAAAGATTTGGGGGGGGCGGTATAAGCTTTCAAGAGTCAAAGATCCGTTTGTCAGCTTTAGCTCTCAAAAGCTTATACCCCAAAAATCTCTAAGGTGCTACTGAGCTCGAAATTAGTTGTTGTCATGCAGACCAACAAGGCTACCTTTATGCTTATAAACTAAATTTTTTTGTAGGTCACCCCACAGGGTTCTCTTGGAAATATGTTGGGGGGGAGGGGGAGAAAATACTTTGAATAGGACATGTACTACTTAGCAAATTTACTGCCCATTGCATTAGGGCATCGCTATTGCAAGGTACAAAGCATGACTTACAGTCTGGCATTTTGGCATTGCTTCCTGACCTCACTGCAATTTCCCCTTAAATACAGGCTCATGGTATTGAAGCAGTGTTTTGTCCTCATCCTCACCCTACCTGGGTCTTAGACTGGGAAAGTCTACCTGCTGCAGTTAACCCAGGAGAAGGTAGATATCTGCTGTCTTTTGTATTCTTGTTGAAATCATACTTTGAATTGCTTCAGTAACCGAGGGATGCTTTGATACTTCCTCATATAAACTGTTGAAAAGGATTAGGTGTAACAGCATGAGATGTAATAGATACGATATTTCAGAGAACCTTAGTGCCCAATAAAAAGGGCAAATCAGGGATGAGTATTTGCCCAGTTCATAACTTTCCTTGGAGCAAGTTACTGGACAGTGTTGAGTATACAAAGTACTGAGCACTTAAAATAAATGCTGAGGGGATCTGAACTGGTCAAGGCTCACTATACAGCAGCAGTGACAAAGGCCTTTGGTATGTCCCAGCTTAACAGTTGTATTAACGTACCTTCTTATCCATCTTGGCAGGAAGCATAAACGTGCCATCACTGTATTAGGTAATATATAAAAGTTGCTCCCCTGCATACCTGCCTCACTTCCACTGTTGCCAGACGTGGTCATGAAGTTCAAATAAAGGATATACTCATACATTCCAGTATGTTTTCATCCAAATCATATGGTCAATTCCTGGATTTTATCTATGGTACTGACCATGAAATCTGCTGTTGTGGGTTTTATGTACATTACATTATCTGAATATCTGTTGATGTTTGTCAAAGGTAGGACAGACGTTCTAGGCCAGGGGTGGGCAAACTGTGGCTCGGGAGCCACATGCGGCTCTTTCACATATATTACGTGGCTCCCGGCAGGGCAGCTGGGGAAGCTAAATATCATTAGCAAACAAATATCATTGGACAAATTAATATCATTATCAATATCTGCTTTTACCCCTTTTGTTATTATTTTTGGCAGTCTCATTTAATGTTAATAAAAAGCAAATTTGCTTATTTTCCAATAAAACCAGGTAATATTTGTTCATGTCTTGTGGCTCTCAAACATCTGATGTTTATTCTATGCGGCTCTTACGTTAAGCAAGTTTGGCCACCCCTGTTCTAGGTGGCTCTTACGCTGAGCAAGTTTACCCACCCCTGTTCTAGGCAATTGGTGGGGCAGTGGCAATTGCTCCTGCTTCACAGTGAGTGTGTCTGTGTGGGTGACCTGTATGCATTATCCAGTCCAGAGTCCACATGTTATATACTTGAGGAGTAAAGTGGCGAAGTTTGCAGACAATACCAAATTACCAGGATGGTGAAAGCTAAAGCAGATTGTGACAAGTGCTCCAAGAGCATCTGATTTTAAATAAATGAGGATAGGGTCTGAACTGGCTGAGTCTCGCTGTGTAGCAGCAGTAAAAAAAGCAAACTCCATGCTAATGATTATTAGGGAAGGAGTTGAAAATGAAAGGGTAATATTCTTGTACTGATGTATTGTATGGCCACATTTGCAACACTGTGTATAGCTTGGGCTGTTGTTCCTGGAAAAATATGTTGCCAAGTGGGGGGAAAGCATAGAAGAGGGGAACCAAAGTGGTAAACGGGTTTAGGAAGGTGACTAAGGAGGGACACAATCGAAGTTTATAGAATTATGCTTTGGATGGATAAAGTGGAGAGAAAGAACTTTCCCTCCCTCTCCCAATGAAGTTGATGGGCAATAGATCTAGGACCAAAAAAAAGAAAAAGAATTCATGCTTTGTCTCATCTAGTAATTAAGCTGCGAACTTCACTGCCAGTGGAAGTAGTTATGGCCGCTAACATAGTTGGCTTTAAAAAGACATTAGACAGATTCGTGGAGGGATAGCACCATCAGTGGCTGCTTGCCATGTTGACTGAAAGGAACACCCAGAGCTGGAGGCAATAAACCTCTGAATACTGGTGCTAGGAGGCAATATCAGCTGAAGACATTGGCCTCTGTGCCCTGTCTATTGGCCCTCTGGAACAATTGGTTGTTCACCGATAGGATACTGGACTGGATGGATAAGGCACAAGGTACCACTTATCAACATTCTTTTTCTCCTCTCAAGGTCTCCAAACCTCCAGAGCTTGTGTGTTTGTTTAAAAAGATCTTCATGTTCTTGAAAAACATTGAATAATCATTTCTAGGATTGTTTAATTGCAGACGATAATAATTTCTGTCTAGTTATAGAAGTATCTTATTGAAGTGGTTCAGCATAGGTCATTCAGTTTGTCGTACCTCTGCTAAAATACTGAGAAGAAGACATGAGGGGAATGTGTCACGGACAATAAAGGATTTGCCATGCCAGATCAGTAGCACAGAGTTTGTAGATACATGCATTTGCAAACTTGAATCAAACTGAAGGAGATGCATAAATTGTCTAGTATCCTATAGCCTGCTGAGCAGGACTGACATGGCCAGCTGTTCTTTATAGTAATTATCAAAAAGGAAAGTTGAAAGTTAAATTTTCAAAATGCATTTTCTAGTCATGAGGATAGACAGGCAGTTGAGATTGAGTCAGTATCTGTAAAGGCTGGATTTGCGTCTCCATTTATTTTTGTAAAGGCTACTTTTTAAATATCTTGGCTCTCAGTACGCATGACTGCACATGACAAGGGATCCTTTCCAGTAGTCAGCATCTGGATCTTATACCAGTAAACATCCTCGGAGCCTGTGTGTTACCAGAAATGCCATCTTTGGTTTGTCTTACTGTGCATATATAAATGCAGGACTGAGCTGGTTAAATTCGTGTGAGTTCATCCACAGCCATCAGAGTTAAGATGAAAGGTTAGGTTAAAAGGTATCTAAGAACTCTCTTTTCTGTTCTCCAGCACTCGTGGTTACTGTGCAGTATGTGCTGACAGGGTTGTACAAAACTTCTCAGTGTCCTAGGAATAGTTCTCAAATTTAAGCATCTGGTCGTCAGTATCTCTTGTTTCATTATCTCAGAACAATGAATATCTGGTTTGATAGATGAACTGTGTTGGCATTTATTTAAGGCCCAAGAAACCCATAACATCAGTACTAGTGTCTTCTGTGTCTCAATTAAGCAGTTCTTATGTGTCTCAAGTTAAAAGTTAGTACTTCCAGCTAGTTTTATTTCTTGTGTTCACTTCACAACTGGAGCACCCAGCACAAAGAACAAGTTTTCTTCACAAGCATTTTAAAAAGGCCCTGATAGATGGCTCACAGTCTTATTTAACCTTAACCAGGACTTTTACTTGTGGTGCCTCTTGGGAGACACGCATGCTAAACAGCTGTGATTTGTTTTTTAATTTTAGAGGGCTTAGCTGCTATATAAATTGCGTCTCTCCGAATGCTCTCATAAAGCATAGGTTGTAAGACATGTGCCTTCTGACAGTGATGTCCTCTGCCAGCACTTTCCAAAACTGGAATGGGACTGTCGGTTCAATGTGCTGTTCTGTGGTTTTTCAAGAGCTTGATGTATGATGCCATCAGATGTGTGGTGCCAGATATTATTTTGGCTGGGGAGGGTCATCTTCCATCTGCGTGTATAGTTCTGGTTAGTGCTGAGGTGTAGAGTCGGGGGGTAGGGGTTAATGTGAAAGGTGATTCAGTGTCCATGCGGAGAGTGTTGGGGGAGAGAGTCTGAACTCATTCGCCAGCAGAGGAGAGGCAATGAAAGCAACAGTATCTATTAGAAACTGTCTTTTGGGTTGCTTTGACTTTTGAGGGGAGAGGACGCAGCTGGACTTGCTGGCTTTGGAAACTGCATTTCCTCCCACTTCTTACCATTCACCAGGCAAAGGAACAATGGTGATGGATTTGCTTCTGTTCTGACCCATGTTTCTGTTCTGTTCTGACCCATGAATTTACTCCGCATAGGCTTTTGCTTCGTCCCTCATACTTCAGACAGGAGTTACCTAGTAGTTCAGCTCCTTTCCACCACCACCCCAGGCAGAGAAACCCCAAGCCCACATATTTTTCAGCAATTCATCACATTAGCTATAGCTGTTAAGTAGACATCTTATAGCTAGTGGACATGAGTTTGTGGACATGTTAGACAAGGAAGGATAAAGATATCTCTGCTAGATTGGTGCGATCTTTTGGGAAATTGTGGCTCTCTAACTTACAGACAGCAATATGGAGGGGGGGGCAGTTCAATAGTGCCTTGTCAAGGAGAATTAAAAGGAGAATTACACCCTTCTAAAACCACTGATTTCAATGAACTTGGGGTGTAATTCTGTTTAAGATCTGAGGGCCAGTTGGTCCATCATCTCAGCTGTTCTGTAGAGTTCTGAGTGCGCTAATTTTTATTCATGAAAAGCACTGGCAATTGAGTTGTGCCTGTGTTCACATGTATAAATCATGGTTATCAGAAGTTATATTTAAAAAATCACCTCGTTTCCTACAGCTATTCAGTTATGTGGTACTCCGTGTGCATGGTTTACATAACTGCTCCTCACTTTGTAGGTAATGGATTTCATTAAAGCTGTTACTATAACCCTGCTAAATAAAATCTAATTATATACCGAGAGGGAAGGAGGGAGGATATAGGATTAAGCAAAGTGTGTCTCTCTGCTGAGAAGAGGGCAGCAACTATTGAAACAGGTTCTACAGAACTTGGATGGAGGCGTTTGTGTCCTCTCCAGTGATAAGAATGGCCTCATTGTGTCTGTTGTATTTAGAGGCTGGATAATATAATGTCTAAAACTGATTTCATGGAGCTTTAGAAAGGACCAAATAATGCAAGTCTTTATGCTAATACTAAACAACACTCTGGCAGTCTTACAATATTTTTGGAAAAGATAAATGCATGCTTGCCTTTTGACCTTCATTGTTTCAGTGTTCATTTTCGGCAATCCTAAATCACTTGCAAAATATAATTTTTTATACATTTGTGGGTGCATAACCTGTTGCATGTAATGTTGGTAGGTAGTTCAATGTCTGAGTTTACTCTCTACTATGAAACTCTAGTAGTGAAGCTACTCTCATGTTTTTAGCCAGTCATGTGTAAATAATGTATTTCATTCTCACCAAATGTCCTTCTCCTACATCAGGATTCTTAATTTACACAGACCCACCTAACATATGTGCTACAGGACACCTACTTCTCAGTTGTCACAGGTTGAGAAAATCCATTTCATTTGCACAAGAAATTGTTACTTCAGTTAACAAAGGTCTTCAAGCACCTTAGCTCTTAAAATTGTTAACCATAGTGAGTTACAACACTTAATTCATTGGTAAAATCAGAATCAAGTTTAAATGTTTCATTAACAATTAATGTTTCAGTGTGCACTTTAAATTGAGAGTGACAAATGTTTTGAGATCGCTTGTATTAGACTTGTTTGGCATTGCAACGGTCATCCTGATTATGAGATTTCATATAGCTTCCTGAGCTTGTGTTTAATTCACAAGTTAGAGAAGTCAGACCAGTGATCTAAGATAAGTGTCAGTATTTTGTTAGGATTAAAAAAAACAAAATCAAATTCTGAACTTTATATTCCACTAGAGGGCAGCAAAAATATGTATGCAAGACTGGGATTTTTATTTTAATGGAAAATAACATGCAAACTGAAACAGTTTCAAAAGAGACTGCCACATACGACTTACTGTGATTCTTGGTATTGCATTCCAAAAGTCATTGGGAAAGCTGAGGCCTTGAAGGACATTGTACTTTCCCCCTGTGATGGAGTTCAATCGATCTTTGATGACTCAATTATGAGCCTAGAGGTTATATTGGACCCGGCATTACTGCTGGGGAAGCAAGTTAATGCAGCTGCAAAAAAACAAAAGCTTTCTTCCAACTAAGACAACTAAGGAAGATGGCCCCCTACCTTCACTCAACCACTCCAGCCACTCGCTGAATCCATGCCACGATAACATCAGAATTAGAATACTGTAGTCCTTTGTCCGTGGGAACTACCCTTGAAGTCAGTCTGGAGACTCCAGTTGGTATAGAATGCTGCGGCTTGGTTATTATCAGGAGCTAGATGAGCACACGGATTACATCCATTCTGCAGTCACTCTGTTGGCTGCTCATCATCTGCTGGGTTCAGTTCAGGGTACTGACTAGCAAGTGTACAAAGTGTACAAAACCATACAGGATCACCCCTCCTCCATGCAGGACCACCTCCTACAATTTGGTGTAGTGGTTAAGTGCACAGACTCAAATCTGGGAGAACTGGGGTTGATTCCCCACTCCTCCACTTGCAGCTGCTGGATGACGTTGGGCAAGCCATAGCTCTGTCAGAGCTGTTCTCTTAAGGACAGGTCTGAAAAGAGTTCTCTCTGCCCCACCTACCTCACAGGGTGTCTGTTGTGGGGAGGGGAAGGGAAAGGAGTTTGTAAGCCGCTCTGAGTGAAGGGCGGGATATAACTCCAATCTCCTTCTTCTTCTATGTTCAGCCATGTCAGTTTTGCTCCACTGTTCAGGGCCTTTTGCAGGCCCTGCAACCAACAACCACCCATATGTGTGCTTTCTTTGTTGTGACCCCCACCTTGTAGGCCTGCATGAGGAGGTCAGGTAGGCTCCTAAGCTCCTGTCTATCTGAAGGACAAATGGGGTTGTTCAGGAGAGTTTTTCTTTAAAGGTAATAGGGCTACAACAGGATAGCTCAGGATTAAAAATCTTCTGTTCTTCAAAACGATGTTATCTGTATCAGCTTGCTACTGATGATGGTTTTTGAAGTACATGGTCAAAATTAGCTGATGATAAGCTATAGAACCTGGAGTTTTCTTTAGGGTTTTTTTAAAGAAAAATGGAATATACCTCTGTGTAAATTGATTACATTTACCATGCTACATTTTGATGAATGGGGTACTTGTTGTAGAGCTCAGAGGGTGTGTTCCCTGTATTATTTAGGTCTCCCAATCCCAAAGATCTTACCTGCTTTTGGTAAGTTCCTAACAGTGCCTAAATATTGAATCCTGTTCTCTAAAACAAGATTAAATGTATTGCTGTTAGGGGAATTACTGGATAGGTTTGCAGGGATGCTGTTTTCTGAGCAGCATTGCAATCGTAAATCTGGAAAATTAGATACTATTTGGCATTTTTTATTGACTGTAATAAATATAGTATTGCCTGAGACAAGTGGATTACAGTTTATGCTCACAAATGGACGCCGGCCTCAGAACTGGAGACTGAAGCTAAGTAGTTAGCTGATGATGACCCTTGTGACATTTGCAGTGGTAAAATTTTTGTCTATAGCATTTAATAATGATACTCTATAATGTAAATGCTGTATTTATAAGTATGTATTTTGTATCTTTTATTTGCTTATTTTTTCTTTTATATTATTATTACTTTATTGTAACAACAAATAGAGATGTAATATTACCATTAAAATTACATAGAATACAAAACTACTACAACAATAAAACCATTCATAATTCCTCTAACAAAACCACAACAAACTTGAAGTAATAATCCCTGAAAGAACTCAAATGTGAACTTGTGGATCTCCTGACAAAAATATGTAATCTTTCCTTAAAATCTGCCTCCATTCCTGAGGACTGGAAGGTAGCGAATGTCACTCCTATCTTTAAAAAGGGTTCCAGAGGAGATCCGGGAAATTACAGGCCAGTCAGTCTGACGTCGATACCGGGTAAGTTGGTGGAAACTGTTATCAAGGAAAGAATTAGTAGGCACATTGATGAACAAAATCTATTGAGGAAAACTCAGCTGGGGTTCTGTAAGGGAAGATCTTGTCTCACTAACCTGTTAGTGTTCTTTGAGGGAGTAAACAAACATGTGGACAAGGGGGACCCAATAGATGTTGTTTACCTTGACTTCCAGAAAGCTTTTGATAAAGCTCCTCATCAAAGGCTCCTAACTAAGCTCAATAGTTATGGGATAAAAGGGCAAGTCCTTTTGTGGATCAAAAACTGGCTAATTAAAAGGAAACAGAGAGTGAGTATTAATGGGCAATTTTCTCAGTGGAGGGAGGTAAGCAGTGGGGTACCAAAGGGATCAGTACTCAGTCTGATGCTTTTTAATTTGTTTATTAATGATTTGGAGTTGGGAGAAAGCAGTGAAGTGGCTAAATCAGCAGATGACATGAAGTTATTCAGGGTGGTGAGTACCAGGGAGGATTATGAGGCACTCCAAAGGGATCTGTCGAGGATGGACAAGTGGGCATCAGTGTGGCAAATGGGGTTTAATGTGGCCAAGTGCAAAGTGATGCACATTGGAGCCAAAAATCCTAACTGTAAATACATGTTGATGGGGTCCGAACTGACGGAGACTGACCAAGAGAGAGATCTTGGAGTCGTAATAGATAACTCAATGAAACTGTCGAGACAGTGTGCGACTGCAATGAAAAAGGCCAATGCTATGCTGGGGGTTATTAGGAAGGGAATAGAAAACAAATCAGCCAGTATCATAATGCCCCTGTATAAATCGATGGTGCAACCTCATTTGGAATACTGTGTACAGTTCTGGTCGCCACACCTCAGAAAAGATATTATAGCATTGGAAAAAGTGCAGAAAAGGGCAACTAAAATGATAAAAGGGTTGGAACACTTATCCTATGAAGAAAGGTTGAAGTGCTTGGGGCTCTTTAGCTTGGAGAAACAACAGCTGAGGGGTGACATGATCGAGGTTTATAAGATTATGCATGGGATAGAGCAGGAAGAGAAAGAAGTCCTTTTCTCCCTTTCTCACAATTCAAGAACTCGTGGGCACTCCATGAAATTGCTGAGCAGTCGGGTTAGAACAGGTAAAAGGAAGTACTTCTTCACCCCAAGAGTGATTAACACATGGAATTCACTGCCACAGGAGGTGGTGGCAGCTACAAGCATGGACGGCTTCAAGAGGGAATTAGATAAACATATGTAGCAGAAGTCCATCAGTGGCTATTAGCCACAAAATATAGATAGGAACTCTCAGTCTGGGGCAAGTGATGCTCTGTATTCTTGGTGTTTGGGGGGGGGGCAACAGTGGGAGGGCTTCCTGCCCCCACTGCTGGACCTTCTGAGGGCACCTGGTGTTTTTGGCCCCTGTGTGACAGAGTGTTGGACTGGATGGGCCATTTGCCTGATCCAACATTGGCTTCTCTTATGTTCTTATGTACAGTCAGCAATAAAATATCAACAACTGTCTATAAAACAAAATCAAAGAAATAATATGTCTTTAGGATGGGAGAAAATAGCACATTAAATTGTATTGCAGTCCAAAACTAGAGAGTAAATCTCATTAAATCTAGTGCTTCTAAATAAACACGCCCAGGTGTGCTGTATCCCTGAGAGTACTGGGGAGGGCATGTTGCCCTGGCAACTTCCATAAGAGTGGGAGTTAGCTGCATGGTGTCCATCAGTGCCATGGCATCACTCCTGGCAGCGTAACTGGAAGTGATACCAGTGCATTGTTGGACTCTTTAGAGTTCACTCAAAACCCTCTCTGATAAAACCATAGAGTTTTAGGTGAATCCCTAGAGTGTCCTGAGGCACTGTGACATCACTTCTGGTTATGCAACTTGAAATTATGTCAGTGGTATCAGCAGACACCATTTTTCTCCCACCAACCTATGGAGGGGTGATGGAGGCTGCAGGTGATCGGAGGGAGGTTGCTATATTGTATCTTATTTATTTGTTCCCTAGGGGTACTGCATTAATATGTAATCTGGGATCAGAATGCAGTGGCAGGCAATACAGTTGGGACATATTCTGCTTCCTTCATTCCCATAGCCAGGCTGGGAGCTGAGCCAGTCATTTGTAAAGCTTGCCGCTGCATTCTCATCCAAATCCAAGTAAAGGCTGTTTGTTCCTGTTTCTTATTTTCAATGACTATCATTCCTTTGTGAACACATCACTGTTTCCTTCCAGAGATACTCTGATTTTCCTGAACCTTTGTCATGAAACTGAACTTTTATCTAGAGATTTTTTTTTTACCTTGTATTGTTTTCTACAATTGTGGTTTCAAGGATGGTCGTGTCGCTAAAAAGGAGAAGAAGAGACTGGATTTATACCCCGCCCTTCACTCAGAGTGGCTTACAAACTCCTTTCCCTTCTCCTCCCCACAACAGACACCCTGTGAGGTAGGTGGGGCTGAGAGAGCTCTTTCCAGAATTGCCCTTTCAAGGACAGCTCTTGTCAGAACTATGGCTTGCCCAAGGTCATGCAGCAGCTGCAAGTGGAGGAGTGGAGAATCAAACCTAGTTCTTTCAGATTAGAGTCCACACACTTAACCACTACACCAAACACTACATTTTAACACTGGGTTGCAGAAGCCTTTCTTTTTTATGCCAGAAACACGTTTACTGAAATGAGGAATTTCCTGTTGTGGCCTGAAAAACTTAAAAAGTTCTTCCCTGGTCTAATTAATGACTCACTGGATATGAGGAAGACCTGATTTGGGGGACAGTGATCCATCTCATTAAGTCCATCCATCTGATCTTTCTGGTACTGGGTTCCCTTGATTGGTTGTTTAATTTATCTCTTCTTGGCTGTCTTAACTTGTCCTCTCATTAGCTGAAGTCCTTCCTAGCTTATCAAAAATGGATTTCAGTCTTCCTGAATCGCACACATTTGGCTCTGTGGGTTAAGGTATGAAGAGCTATGAGTAACCTGGTTTGTAGGAATGCTTGAAACTCTCTAACCTACCACACAGGCAGCCAATATGGCTGAGCTCCTGTCTCAGATTGGAGAAGCCACACTGCTAAGTCCATGAACTGAGAACAAAGAACTAAAGTAAGCTTTGAACCCTGCCAAGAGATACATCCAGCACCAAGCAGTGTAGTTCTTTATTTTCATTTCCTCCTTTACCATTTTTGTAAACATTTGTTTATTTGAGACACTTTATACTGGTTTTCCTTACAGCTTAAAGTGGTTTCCAAAAAATATGCAACATAACATAAAACCATATGAAAGAGCCATTTATAACAACCAGTAGAGAGCTAAAAGACTAATATCATCATTGAAAAGTCCTTCAGGAACAGCGCTGCTTCTCACAGACTTTGCCTAAAAGAGACTAAAGATGATGTAGCCCTTACTGATGTAGCCCTTCCTGGAGCCAGTTTGGTGTAATGGTTAAGTGTGTGGACTCTAATCTGGGAGAACCGGGTTTGATTCCCCACTCCTCCACATCCAGCTGCTGGTGTGACCTTGGGTCAATCATAAGTTTTTTCAGAGCTGTTCTCTCAGGAGCAGTCCTCAAGAGAGCTTTCTCAGCCCCACCTACCCCACAGGACGTCTCTTGTGGGGAGGGGAAGGGCAAGGAGTTTGTAAGGCACTCTGAGACTCCGAGTGAAGAGCAGGGTATAAATCCAATCTTTTTCTCTTTCTCTTTCCTCCTCCCCCTCCTCCCAGATTCACTGGTCTAGACTATGAAGAACTTTAAAGATTAAAAGCTTTCTACCTTTTAAAATTGGAGTCAAAAAAGTGTTTTTTCTAGGTACCTGAGCTTCTAGATATAATGCAGGTGTTGGTGTTTGAAAGGCTTTGCATACATGGCTGAGTACAGCAGGGATGGCCTTCCTGGGAGTGTAGAAACTGGCTGCTGTAGAACATTCCGCAAAGCCCCTGTAGCTGGGCCCTCCATCACAACCACACCCTGTGAAGGGAGTCTTACTGACTTGTACATTTCTAGCCCTGTTAGTGGCTTGCACTTGGGCTTTCCAAGAACAAACTGACCGCATCAAACAGGTTGCACTTGCATATTCAACATACTAAGGATATAAACAAAACAATATCTAATTCTGCAAATATTAACATTGTGAAGCTGAAAAAGAAAACTGGGGAAGATTGCAAGAATGTGGGGCTAGGCTGCAAATTCGGAATGATCTGACAAACCAGTGCATGGTGGTGCGGTTAGACTGCAGAGGTTCCCAAACTTATTTGTCCTACCTCCCCCTTTTCAGAAAAAAACCTACTTGGCACCCCCCTGGAAATCTACCTTCAGGAGGTGGACAAAAAGATGCAGGTAGAGTTTACTACGATACATGCAGCCAGGCAGGCAACAGCAGGCACAGAGCAGCAGCAACTGAAGGCCTGAAGCCAGACCACCACACAAAAGCCCAGCACTAACACTAGCCTTACAAGGGTCCACATGCATTTGCAGTTTGCAAATGCATGGCTGTGATTGGCTGTGGGGACCCCTCTTCACCTCCCCCTCCCTCCCTGATCCCAGGGAAGACCAGGAGAAGGCAGGAAATAGCTGCTTTAGATAGGTTCTGGACTCTTCTTTCTTTATGCTTTCACCTCCCCTTATTTTTATTCAGTGCCCCCCAGTTGTACCCAAGGCTCCTACCACCCATCTGGATTGTTCCAGTGCCCCCCAGGGTGTGGTACTGCCCACTTTGGGAATCAGTGGTCTGGGAGAGCCCTGCTCTGCCTTGGGAAACTTGCTGGGTAACCTCGGACCAGTCACTGTGTCTCAGCCTAACCTACCACACAGGGTTGTGAGGATTAATGAAGGATAAAATGGTGTATGCCCCTTCAGCTTCTGGTTGTGCAGAAAGGCAGGGCATAAGGGACAGAAATAAACCAGGGAACTGATGATAAAATGAGGTTTTGCAACCAAAAAGTGTAAATTCTGAAACGTTACCTGAAATGCCAAGTTTGTAGATGATATGTGAACTGACTCAATCTTATAAGCAGATAAGGTCTAACTACCATGAAAGGACAAACTAAACTGGATATGTCTAAAATTGGTATGAAGCCTTTTGGGTACTGTATGGTTTGCAAAGTGCAGGGTGCCCTTTGTTTCAAGCCTTGAATCGTTTATGGAAAAACAGAGCTACAGGAAATCTTTTCTGTTGAAGTTGTTTATTATTTCCATCTGCCTTTGTAGTATTAGATACGCAAATTAAGATCCACCACCCTATTTAGCAAGGTCAGGCATTTTATCTAGTTTCTGCTTTCAAGTTTTAAAAATGAGGTTTAGTGTTTGTGAATTTAGAATTTATATTGGCAGGTGGTGGGTAAACAGCATTGCTTTAACAAAATACCAAACGAATCTAAAACATTTCATTGTTCACAGTTTGTAATCTCTTCAAAATGGCTCTTTGATACATAATAATGTTTTCATACAGGACATAATTACAGGTCACTACCGTGTATATATTAATGATGGTGGTTTTAATTATTTCTAGTTTAAAACACTCTTGTCCAGATGATTTGGAACAGCTTCTGAAATGTTAATTTTTGGCACACACCATACATAAAATTTCTTCTCAGAGCACTGTTTGGGAAACATTCAAGAGCAAAAACAAATATGAAATTGATCTGGCCACTTTCAAACAGGAATTCTTAATATAGCTAGACTGACCTCTTCCTTAATTCCAAGATAAATTTTCTGAGACATCCAGTGTGTAGGGGTAAATGTTAACTTTTCAAAGTGTGATGTAAACTGAAAATGTGCAGTTAACACAAGTAAAACATTTCAGAAATATCTTTGCGTGGGACTTGGCTGGGCGATAGGTAAGCAGAAGAAAAGGCAGTAGAAGAAAATCTACAGACTTTGATACTGACAGTAGAATCCGGCATTCTGAAAATCTCAGTTTTTATTGGGGAGGAGAATAATGAACTGCTACAAATTATATGGTCAATGAATAGTGAATTTCCAAAGATATGTAGAGAAGGGGATGAGTAGGGTTGTTAGTGAGAAGCACTTCCTCTTTACATAATTAGGACAAGCAGAATAAGTGGTCTTACTAAGAAAATATAGACAATATAGACAATTATAAGGTGACACTGGACAGTTTTAATATAACATATTATGGTATTGCTTTGTACTTGGTACCATACCATGTTAGTGTAGGATTCCTGACAAGGTTCTTAGTATTTAGGCGCTGTCTTGAAAATTTGGGGGGAAATACGTTGGTGCAACTGGGGGCACAGACATCAGGTGTCCCTTTTTGGCCATTTTGTGAAAACACATGGGTTGTTAAACAAACCTAGATGGGGACTGAACTTCAGCAGGGGTCATGTAGCCAGAGAAGCAGGAGGTAGGTTCCAAGATCAGTTTTTGTAGGACTTGGCAGTTCTCTAGCTTGGGATGCACAGATTGTTCCAACAATGTCCAAAAGCCAACAAGTAGTCCTTACCTGAACTGCCATTTCCAAGTTCAAAGTTTGTTATCTCCTTTTCCTCCTCAGAGAAGTCTTTGAGGAATTATCCCGCAGACTTCAGGCAGTGTGGATTTTGAGATATTGAGGCTGGCTGAGCAGATGATGCTGACTTGAGGTCTGTTTTGGAGAGCCTATTGTAAGCATCTGGGGCTAGATCAGAAAACCAAGCATTGCATGAAGAGTACATCAACAAGGTATGTCCAGAAATCCACAGGTTCAAGACAGAGAAGAACAAAATTAAGGATGGTGCCAACATATAGTGCAAAGGTCAAAGCCAAGGGGAACAAAGGTAGTTTGGTGTAGTGGTTAGGCATGTAGACTCTAATCTGGGAGTACCGGGTTTGAGTCCCCACTCCTCCACATGCAGCTGCTGGTGTGACCTTGTGTCAGTCATAAGTTCTTTCAGAGCTGTTCTCTCAAGGGCAGTTCTTGAGAGAGCTCTCTCAGTCCCACCTACCTCACACGGTGTCTGTTGTAGGGAGGGAAAGGGGAAGGAGATTGTAAGCCGCTCTGAGATTCCTTCGGGTAGTGAAGGGCGGGGTATAAATCCAATCTTTTTTTTTTACTATTTTTCTATAGATGCCAGGATACTGTTAGTAAAGATTCAAGTATGTACTTAGCATATTTAAGTAGAGTGAGTGCATACTTTAATTTTTACACACAAACAACTGTGCCTCCCATTTTTTTTTGAGAAAGGCAAGCTTGTAATTATTTTACATGAATATAACTTTTTTTCTCCCATTTTTCATTTCAATTTGTTTAGGGCTATTTTTTATTACTGTTCTTCCACCATCTCCCACAATGGTCATGACCTCATTAAGACCTCATCAAACACAGGCTTCTGCATGCAAAGTGGGGCTTTTCCCTTTTATTTTGTTCAGCTCAATAGGCACCCCATTACCCTAAGTTTCCCATAAAGCTTATTTGTGGGTAACTTAAGCACAATAATAAAAGTGTTGCAGAAGGATAGATTTTGGCCAAGTGCCAAGTTATGGTTTTGTCAGGTATATTTATGACTGAAGTTGATGGTAGAATATGTGCACATATAGACAAAGACCATCCAGTACAAAGTCCTTAAAATCTGTAGCAACAGATTATGACATGGCTTTGATATGAGGCAGAGTTTCATGGCTCAATACCTGACAGATAACCAAAACAAAGAGTCTACTGTAAATCTGTCATCCTTCACTGGCAACAGAAATTTCTAGATAGGAAATGACAGGAAGGGAGGATGAAATCTTTTGGCCTTCTGGCATTAAATGACACTCTATTTATAAAACTGTGCAGACTTAACATGATAACTTTTACTTTTTTCCGTTTAAAAAAGTTCATGTTAGGATGAAATGTTCCTGAGCTAACCTGTCTGATTTTTAAAAAGAGAAATGCTGTGGGAAATCATATTTAAGGAGGTTTACAAGATGCTTGCCTAGGAAAAAGAAACTAAGGGAAGAAAACATATTCTGGAGACATTAAGACTTTCAGCATTTTAGACTCAAAATGGCTCCCAAAAATATACTGTTATTCTACCCCCACTGCTCACACATTCCTCAGTCAAACTTCTTCTGTCTTGACTCAGATGTAACATTCCTTATCACACAGCCATACTTAGATTGGAGACGAGACTCCCTCCTCAATCTCATATCGTCAGAACTCCCTTTTGAGGGCTGACTTTAATCTTAACTTCAAATGAACTAGGGGCTGTTTGGGCTAAAATAAAAAAGGAAGAGAGAAACTGGGCCTTTTATTCCCGAGACACCCTCTTTTCAGGGGATATTGATGTTTACATTCTGAAAGTGATGAATAAAATGCATTTGCCAATACTTTCTTTCTCCACTATAGATCTGTATACTGTAAAACTAAGGAAGTTTGGTGTTGGCCTATGTGCAAATAGTACGCAGTGTGTGAAAGGAGAATTTGTGCAAGGTGAAGGTGGGAGACCTTTAGAACCCTCCTCATTGCCTAACAGTGCTTAGGAAGCAAGGAATAACTTTGCATTAGCCATTGTAATTGCCTAGCCATATAGTCCTGTGGTGTCCACCACTTATGGTAATGTAGATGAGGTTTTCTGTGCAAAGGGACCAGACAGTAATGACACACACAAAACTCATTTTATGTGTTTCAGTTATGATGTGCTGTATCTCAGAGGAACTTGGTAGTTTCATTTGATTCTCAGGAGGCCTTCTGTCCAAGCAGTTTCCAAGACCAAACCTGCTTAGGTTTAAGAGGAGAATTTAGGCTTAGGCCTTCATGCTATGTTTTGGCCCACTCGTCCAAGTCCTACTTTTATCACTGGGCAGTGGGTTTTTGGAGAGGCCCTCATCTTCAAGAGAGCCAGCGTTTAATTTGTCTTTGTTCATTCCACACTACTGTTCCCAAACAGGCCTAAAAACTTTTCTGAACTCCTTGGATTACTATTTTTATGTTTCCATCAGAACTGGGGACTAAATCCCTTTAAAAAGTACATCCAGTTTTTTTGTTTCTTTTGACACTGTTTCAGCAGGCTTGATTGTTTCAAAGAGACTGTTGCTGGCGAGGCTGGTTCTGTCTATTTATTGTAACTGGCAGGACTTCCAAGTAAGGTCACTTCCAGGTCTCTCCTGCAAAAGGCAGGTCTCCTCATGGCAGCTAGCTTTCCATTTAATTCTGCCCAGGAGGTTTAGAAGACAGCAACATAGACACGTTCCCTCAGCAACCATGTTAGGTCTTGTTTGCTATACAAACTCTAGATTGCTAATGCTTGGTATTTATAAAAAATAATTCGATCTTGAAATGATAAATAAACATGGGTCATTGTAAATAGTCAGTGTGTCTCTTTATATACAGGCATAAACAGAAAGACTGGTTCCTGCCCAGGGGATTTGTATTTGACCTGCCCTGGGTCAAAATCTGGATTTTGACCCAGGGCAGGGCAACTCTAAGAGAAAAGGCAAGGCTAATGAGATGAACAATCTCTAAATTCAGTTACATGAATGTAGGTGTCATTTCTGTTGCTGGTGAGGTCTCTGGGTTAAGCCATGATGTGATTGATTACTCTAACTTAATACTATGGAGGTGATAATAGTTCACATATTTGATGAGTAGATTATCTGAGCCTAGACTGCCTTTCCTGCAGAATGTGTTATGATCCGTTTATAATAAAAAAAATTGTTTTACAGTAATTTAGCAGCTTTCAATTGCTTTGTTTTTCCTATAAAATCTGTGTTCCTTTTAGCATATCTCTTAATCTGAAATCAATTAGGGCAGCGTTTCCTGCAGCCTTTGTCCCTGTAGTGTTTCTTCATTAGCAGGCTTAATTATTGTTTTTGTTAAAAGACATGATGAAATGAAGCTTATTAAATGTGTTGATTTTAAGATCCTAATTAAATACTGCTTGATTACTCTCTGACACTCTTCTTCAGGAATTTTGAAAAATGTTTGAACATGGGCCTCCACGAATTGTGGTCTGGCTTTGTTGACAGCTTCTTTGTGGGCTAATAACTTCTGACCATAGGCCAGCTGATCAGGGGAGGGAAGGAGCCTGGGAAGACTTCCAGAGCTGCTTATTGAAATGAAAAAGGATCAGCGTCATACAAAGCCTAAACTTTTGGTATTAAATTGAAAACTGATGTTAGCCACTATCAGATGATGATACTGATTGAATGCAGAGTGGGGTCTCTCTAACTGTATGGTGAAATCATTTGCACTGGAAAACAGAGTGAAAACTAGTTTATTCCCTGAACTATGGTGTTTGCATTAGTTCCTCCTTGGTGCCACTCGACCAAGTTTGAGTCATGCCAGCTGCTCATGGAGATGCTTAGAACAAGCAAACATGTCACACAGAAGCAGAGAACTCCCCATGGTGAGTTGTATCATATATATAAGGCCAGCTATGACTTTCAAACAGATTAGAGACTGGACAAAGACTGAGCATATTTAGACAAATTTAAAAGGTTACATTCTTGAATGGTAAAATGTAAACAGATTGACTATCAAGCAATCAGAAAACAGAAAAGGTATGGAAAGTGGAGTACAGAAAGCACAACTATTATTTTGTGGAATAAATGAGGTCTAAAGAAAACATAGTTTTAAATATCAAGTGTGTTTAACTTGTAATATACATAGACTGCTATTACAATCTATTTATATATGTATCAGGCGCAGGAAATAGCTGATCCATAGCCAAAACAATCATGAAAGCTATGTACTGAAGGCTCAAACTTAAAGCTTCTAGCATGAATAGCAGGAATCATAGAATCCAAACCTTGATTCACAGTGTCAAAAACCCTGGCATAAAATTGATCCATGCATGAGGAAATTTGTTATGAGTGGTGGTGCTAAT
The DNA here is from genome assembly GCA_029233225.1 of Lepidodactylus listeri. Lineage (NCBI taxonomy): Eukaryota > Metazoa > Chordata > Lepidosauria > Squamata > Gekkonidae > Lepidodactylus > Lepidodactylus listeri. The sequence continues at coordinate 30,799,377 of JARCFY010000009.1, forward strand.
ACAGCTACCATAGTTAGTTCATGTAAACAACTGGTTTCCACTGTGCATCCAGAGGTAATGGCTAATGGTGAAAGCCTGAAATTTATTGTTACGGTTGTTGACCAGAACACAATAACACAAGTAATTTCCAGTTGAACATCAGAAGCTGAGGTCCCAGGCTTCTTCCCACTCAGGACTGAACCTTGTAGGTCACGCGTAGGCAATACAAGCATTTTACCCGAACTTGCTTTTGACATATAGCTGATGTGGTTCTCACTGTATTATTCTGAGAACACTAGAAAGTGGAAGCCTCCAATGATCATGCTCAGCTTACCACACATGCTTTGAAAAGGGGCCATCAGATGCTTGGTGGGCACTGTTGATTGGGGAGGGGGAGGAGTTGTGACCTGTGGAAACTTTATAATCAAAATGGGGTCTTTCAGTTGCTAAGATTACTCTATTGGGTGTGGCATGGATCCCAGTTCAGATGAGCAGACCAACACTCATGCAATTATGCTTTCCAGATTCCCGCTTCTGCTACTCTTGCTAGCGGTGCCCACCAGAATCATGCTCTGTAGGTCAATGGTCCCTCAGGAATTGTGTGGGAATGGAGTGAGCATCTGCATCGGGAGGGGAAATCAGCAGAAATGAGGAACATTTCTGCAGTTTTACCAGAAGAAAGCATAGTATTCAGTGCAACGCTTGGCCATTGTACATTTAGAATATTTACAAAGGTTTGTTTTAAAATAAAGTGTAGTTTTGCAGCATACATATGTTTTTGACTAACAGTTGGAAATAGCTACTGAAAGTTCGGTGTCTCATACCTTATACCCTTGTTTCCAATTATCCTGTTTAAAAATACCAGAAGTAAATAAGTGGAACAACTTTTACTGGTTATTTTTGGTCACTTTAAATTGCTGTATTAAAGCTCAGATATTGTTTTCATGGAAGTTCTTATATGGAAGTCTTTTGTTTTGTGTTACATTTTGAAAATCTTCATACACACCATGTATTTCAGGCCAAATCTTATCTTCAAGTTGGCAAACATTTAGTTACATACTTAGGTTTATGTGTGTTATAATTCACACTCAATTTGGCAGCAATCCTGAAAACGCTTCTAGTACGAATAGTTTACTCAAGGCTATGGCATGGTTTATGAACCAGTGATTTCCTAGATGAATCTCTTGGTAATGATCCAGCAAAGCAGTTTTTAGATTCAAAATGAATACTTTGTGTGCTCCTAGAAGTCTGCTTTTAGATTTGAGTCCAGTATCACCTTAGAGACCAACCTGGAAGTTCTGTTGTTGTCTTCAGCCCCAATCTGATATCTAATAGCCATGTATGGTCAAAAATCTGCACAGTGGGGTGAACCAGTGACAGGATATAGATTTCTGTAAATCTGAGGAAAATCCAGGATTGTAGAAAAATAAAAGCTTTAAAAGGGTTTTTTTCTACCCACACTCAGTCTAACAAACTCTATCTGCACAGGGCAAAGACAGAGTTTGGGGAAGCAGTCAGGGTTGCTGTAGCAACCAAAGGTTGTGTCCAGCATGAAGGCAGTGGTCAGGGTGGAGGGAAACACAAAAGGGAGGGAACAAAGTAAATGGAGCAAGCAGCAGTGGGGAGGCGGGGGTAGTGAGGTTGGAATGGATGAGTAGGAAGGCAAAATGTAGGCAGAGGGAAATGGGCAGACAGGACAGGAAAAATGGACCTAGTGTGATGGGAAATACGTTGACCAGTGGGAAAAGATAACTGTTGTGCAGGGCGATTGAAATGCTTGTACATATACGTGAATCTTTTATGTACTCAGGTGTCTGAACCACTGCCAGTTATTATAAGCTAAGCAGAAAACCCAACTGTTTGAACAATAGGATGTCATAATTCAGTTGGTTGTTGGATCTTATCCTTTGCTTGAATTGCTGAGTGCCAGCACAAGCTTGTGCCATGCCATAGTGCTTAAAATATTTGCCGAAGCAAATATTATGCCCTTCTTTTGCTTCTAAGCATGCTTGAAACATTGCCTTGATACCACTGCTGCTTGGTTTTCCTGTACTGGAAGCCATCACTTTCCCTGATGTTCAGATATACCATCATTTGAAATTAGTATGTTCTCGTGTTGAACTTTAATAATAGACTGTTGGAATAAAAATATGTTCTAATTTTTCTTAGTGTGTTATTTACTGAGGTAGGTCACATACCAAAATGCTCCAAAATATTCATTTCCTTTCCCAATTCATCTTTTCCTTCTAAAAGAACAGGACATGTCGTTCCATTTAAAGTCTGTCAGTTAAATTTAGCAAGTGTTTGTTACTGACTAGAAGATTACTGTGTTTTGAAAATTAACTAGAAACAGATTAGGCCTATCTTGAAAGATTGTCTGATCCAGACATAACACAAAAAGCATGCTTATAATTAAAAGCACATTTCCCCCAAAGGCTTTTCTGTATTGTGATTATAAACTTGGAGATACCTGTTTATGCTAAGAATCAGAAATCCAGTTTGGAGTTAGCGTTCTTAAATATTTTTGTCCATTGATATGAGTAAGATTTTTCTGTTCACAGTTAATTTAGATTAGAGACAAGCCAAACTGAGAACAGTCACCTAAATAACTGTTTCACCACACCTCAACGATTTAGGCAGTGGACTGGTTTAAGCAAGAAAAAGAAATTGAAAACACAACTATCTATGTGTAACTAAGTTAAGAGAGAGAGAACAAATGAAGACATAACACCTGGATAGTTTCTACAACCAAAGCCAACTCAAATGAAAATCTTTTATGAAGTTTATGTCTGAACTTTAAAAAGTCTTTAGGAGAAAAAACATCTGCTATTGTGGCAAAGTGACAGAGAATGTATTCCTAGATGCCCTTCTGGAAGTACAGCCCTAAACAGAGTTGCACCTTTCTGAGTCCATTGACGTGAGCATTTCTAGAAGGGTGTCTCTTTCTGTTTAGGATTGCACTGTTAAAAGCTTAAGAGGAAGCAGAGCTGTGTATTCTAATATCAAGTAAGCTTTAATTTGTGGAATTATTTGCTGAGGAAATGCTGGTGCTATACTGTTCAAAGCAAATCCTGCTCTCCTGGCTGTCCATAAACGGCAAAACTGAATTATTCAGGAGGGCTTTTCTGTGCGGGTAATAGGGTTACACTGTACAAAATGGTTCACAAACTTACTTGTATAAATGATTAAAGTCTGTGGTCTGTACTGCTATATATAGCTTATTGTAAGTAGGTTCCTATTATGTAATTTTCATCCTGCTTAATGTCACATTAATACTTATGCTATGCTTCAGATTTTCCTGGTGGTTCCTGACTTCTAAGATCCTAATGCAGTGGTTACTGAATATCACATTTTGTTGATAATACTGACTCACTGTGTGTAATCCGCCTTGATTCCTGGTGACAAACGCAGACTATAAATATTGTATATAAATAAATAAAAATCCAGTAGAAATCATGCTGCTTGGACTAAAAATATTTTGGAACTGGTAACAAGAGCTGATATTGCTTTCAAAACCCAACAGCAACCCTGCAGTGTAGGACATTTCAAGTGTGGTTCATGTGCTGCATTCCCTCTTACCACTGAACTGACAGATTTTTTTCCAACATATCAGAATTCATCTATAAAATTAAGGCACCTCACTGCATGCGCCTCCAGGCAGGTAATTTATGTTATATCTTGCCTCTGCCAGAATTATTATGTAGAAACTACAATGAGAGCAATCAGAACTAGGGTTCTGAAACATTGCTCTAGGATTCATGCTGGGTTATTTGATGTGCCCCTTGTTAGACACTTTAGGGGGAAAAGGTCATAATCCAGGTGACCTTAGATATTTTGTTTTATTTAAACATTGCTGCCAACAGGAGAGTTATAGGAATATCCACGATTTTTCTGTAACAGCGAGATGTCCTGGATCGTCAGAGTTAACTGGTGGTCTTAACTTAGAATGAGATATTTCTTGTTTTCTGTAAAATAGAATATTATGTTGGTCCTTGAGTGTTCTTGATGTCGGCTTCATGTATAGGAAATTACATAAAAGATTATATAAGGTTGTGATATGCTGATGTACACAATTTTAATGTTTTGCGTAGCTGCAACTAGTAGTTTATTTAAGTATGTTTCTTTAATGCAAATATAGCTGAAGATGGGATCAGATACAATATTGATTGGTGGGTGGGAAGGAGAGAAGGAAGCAAGGAAAAGTGAGGATGTGGAGGTTTCCAGGAGGAGGGAAAGATAAAATAGTGTAGAGAAGGTGATAAATGGGAAAATAAGTACCCTCCCCAAAAGTCTTGGCAGATTCCCCACTACACAACTGGGCCATAGTTTTCCTGGGTACAGGCTTCTGGATAGAGGAAAGGAGGAAAAGCTGAAGACAGTGGCAGATAAAGTAGGTGGCCAGGTGGATGGGAAGGAAAGAAGGAAAAATTGAGAGGGGTTTTCAGTGAAGGGGAAAATAAAATGTTGGGGGAGTGAGAAATTAGATGTCTCCCACTTGTTTTCTACTACACTTTACTACTGTGATCGTTTATATGCCTTTTTAGTTACCCGAAATAGTTCTAAAAGTAATACGGAAACGTAGCTCATAATCTGAAGCGATTTTAGTTATAACTCTATTTGAAGCACATGAAGATACATACAATGGAAAAAGTAACTTGTTTCATTATTTTGATTTATGCTAACCTTGGTTTTATGTGTTTTTGCTAGAATCAGCTGTTTATATCAGGCCAAAGTTCACGCTGAAACCTAATTATCCTTTGTGACAGATGGATTTTCTTTGTCTAAACGTGCAAGCATTTATAGATTCTTTATTAATCCTATTACCACTTATGGTAATAACATGGTTTTCATTTTGAATGTAAAAAGCACTGCTGGTCTGTATGGATTGACGTGGAATTTTAGAACTTCTGTTCCATAATCTCTCATGTTAGCTCATGTTTTTAAGCAGACATTATTTATCTGGACTCTGATGGGTTAAAGAGAATATGTGAAGGTTTGAAAAGACAATGGATTGTAATATAATTAACTATCAAAGACAAAGTGTATTCAGAACCCACCACTCAGCTTCCTTCATTGTATAACTTGCGCTCTTGGTAGAAAAACATGCCTCATTAAGGCCACAGATTGGCCTTCATAAAAGCATTAAGAGAAGGCGGGGGGGGGGGGATTTTTGTCCCATCGGTTCATCTTGAGAAAGTTAAGACAGTATTTGAAAAACTTTACCAAGTGCTGGTAAGATGATCAAGACAAGTCCATTAAGTTTTATGGTACTTGCATTCATTGTACTATTTTTGGTGCTACAATTGTTGAAGCTTCAATATAGAATTATGATACTGTATATTTATTAACTTAATGGACAGCCTTCTATGTGTATTTAAATAGGTTGTACAGTCTGTAAAGAGATGTCTAGATGCCTTCAAAAAGTTTTGGATTTTTTTACACAGCTTAAGCGATGACCAAAGTATATTTTTTTAAATCTTAATTTTAAATCTCAGAGGACTGGAACACTGCATTGGGCTGGTGTCCAGACTCTCAGTAGTGAGCAAAAGCTTTATTTTTCACCCAAATCTTGGTTTCTCTTCTAAAAGCTAATAAAGGGATTTATAGCTGCTTTGGCATTTTATCTTAATAACACAATGAGTAATGCAAAAGCCCACCCTGGAAAGACGGCTTAGCGCAAGAGTTCTAGGTGGTTTTTTGAAGTTGCATTAACAGATAGCTGGACTGGGGAGTACCTATAAATCATAGTATTCTAAACTCTGAGTCTCCAGAACATGTGCCTGATTTTTCTCTTTATTTTAGTGGAATTAGCTGGGTTTGATATTTATGTAAGCATGAGTAACCATCACTGGGGAGATTTGGAGGGCCTACATTTATGTCAAATTTATGTGCTGAAACTTTAATGTAATATTTAACAAATATTACAGAAGCAAACGACCATTTTGAATAGAAAATTTACTGGATTTCATTATAACATTAGAAAATATATTTATGAAGTTAGTAAGTCATATATAAAGATGTGAATAGTTTAAATTAAAAACAGATGTAGATGACTGAGTTCAGGTTGCGTTTTTACTTGTTGCTTGTGAGCTAACTTTACACCTGTTTCAAGATGCACTAGAATACAGAAAGAAGGGGAGGGGATGATATTGCTTTATTTGGAACACTGCCGTGATCATCTAGTATGTTCCCATTCTTGATAGCAATATCTACTAGAAAGAATTGTTTGTTTTCAAAAGTTACCTACTGTCCTTATTGTGATTCAGGCTGAGGTTTTCCTGAGAAGTGATATTGAGTTATTTATTTATTTAGATTTATATCCCTCCTAGCCGGGTTACCAGCTCAAGGTGGATCACAGCAATTTAAAACAATAGTATACAAAAATTTAGCATAAAATTATAAAAACAGCAAAAACCCACAAAGAGACAGCGGCCCACAGTAAATCCAACGCTGAGCTCAGAGCCTAGCAAAACCCAGGTCAGAAGGCTTCACCAGTTGATTTCCCGGGCCAAGCTTCCCTCGGCACTTTCCAGGGACCCCCCCCCCCAAGTGGCTCTGGTTAATTCTACCATGTTCCCAGGAAATAGGTAGTTCAACTCATTTCAGGGCTACATCAAATTCCAGGAAACATTTTGTCTGTTAGCAGTTTAACAGCTTCTATTAATGCCTAGTCCAACTGTGTATGATCTAAAAAGGCATGTGTGTGTCAGAAGATGGTGACATGCAAAATCACATAAAATAGTCTAGTGTGTCTGCAGACGCCAAACTCATTCTGCAGTTCTTGTCATAATGTTGCTCACTAGAAAGTACCAGTAGTTGTGACAGTCTAATGGTGCCGTAGCACAGTCATTTCCAACCTTTTTGATATTTCCAAATTGTTCTTACTTCTTCCTGCAATTTATTTAAGCCCTCAGTCTGGGGCAAGTAATGCACTGTATTCTTGGTGCTTGGGGGGCAGCAGTGGGAGGGCTTCTAGTGTCCTGGCCCCACTGGTGGGCCTCTTGATGGCACCTGGTATTTTTGGCCACTTTTTGACAGAGTGTTGGACTGGATGGGCCATCGGCCTGATCCAACATTGCCTTCTCTTATGTTCTTATGTTCTTATACTGAGTAGGAAAGAAGGCTTGATGACATTATAAACTCTTCCTTGCTCTCCATTCAAGAAATATTTGTGTACAGGTTTGTCGTTTGAAGGTTCTTGGGTTACAGTGGGCTCAAATCCTAATGCTGTAGCAGTCAGAATGGAACCAAAACCCCACCATTGGGCAGCCAGGTTCTGAAGCTTTGGTCTAATGCCATTGTGGGTGCTAGTTCTGCACAAAGCTGGGGCAAATAGCAGGGCTCCTCCACTGGCACCTGGGTAACTTCAGGTGCATAAGAAAGACATCGGAAGCTCTCCATCTTGGTAGCTGGTTCCCCTCCAGAACCTTCTCCCACCATCATGAGCACTAAGTCACAAGACCCTTCTTCTTCAAGACAGTTGGAGCATGATTTCATCTCCTCTCCTTCCTTAATTTGATCCTCCACATCCTTTTACCCAGTCACCACTGATTAGCTTCTCCATCCCCTGTGCCAGGTGGTCTTTCCCTTTTTTTATCCTATTCAGGGAGTCCTCCCTTCCTATCTGAAACTCCTTCCCTGCTTATTCTACAGCACCTCCTTGTTCTACTTGTGCAACTTCTGACCTATCTCCTCTACACTGGTTTGCTTTGGGCTAGCCAGAAAACCTGATTTTGGAACTTTAATTGGGCCCTAGCTTAAAGTAACACAACCAGACATTAGGACTGTGCAAAACATGAATTGTCGCATTATTGCAATTACTTTCTGTCTTGTACTTTTGTCTTTATTTCCATTCTGTGTCTTGGATAGGGTGTTAAAGTTGCTTGCTGGTTAAGTGCTTTCCTCCCTACCATCTCTTCTCAAAGATTTATTGTGCCAGGCTGGGAACTGTGTGTACAACAGAATGAAGATATCTTGTGTGTGGAACTTGGGTTCTAGGTTTTCACATGTAGGTATGGTTGCCAGGTCCTCCCTGGCCACTGGCGGGGGGTGAGGGATTAGGGTTGCCTGGCTCCAGGTTGGGAAACTCCTTGGAAATATGGGGGTGAAGCCTGAGGAGGTCAGTGACCTCAGTGGAGTACAGTGCCATAGAGTCCACCCTCCAAAGCATCCATTTTCTCCAGGGGAACTGATCTCTGTAGTCTGGAGATGAGCTGTAATTCTGGGGGATCCCCAGGTCCCCACTTGGAGGCTGGCATCCTGACATAGAGGCGATGGTCTTCACATGACAGATTTGATGCAGGGACTGATTTGGGTAACCAGCCCAGTATCGCAATCTAGAACTGATCTGATAGGACTACAATCACGAGAGCACAATCTGTAAAGGCTTTCCTTGAAGACAGGCTGGAAACTTCAGATAGGAGTCTATATTGTTCCTGCTTTGAGAATCTGTGGTAGCTGCCCTTATGTTTCCATGGTCAGCTCAAACTCTGACCTGTAAAACCCTAAAAAGACTCAGGGTAAAATTTCTTTCCGTATGCCCCTCCCGTCTAAGACTGAATCCAACATTAAATCTGGTTGGTTTCAGTGAGACGCACTTTTCTGTTGAAGCTCAAGAACTCTGGAATGCTTTCCTGAAGGACAATTCATTGTTTTATGAACTGATTGTTGACATTTTATATTGCACAGTGAACTTTGAAAATTCTTGTGAGATAGTATATATAATTCTTATAAATAAAATAACCTTTGTGTACTTCATTGAGATCTCATGGATCTAAGTGCACAGGTATTCCTTTAAGCACTATTTGATCTTTTTTGCATGGATTTGTAATGCCAACAAAACCCATCGTATGGTTAAGATCATTTTAGAATGCAAAGAGTTGGCAGTATGAAGGATAAAAGTGGAGGGAGAGAATACTTTGAGAGGGGGAAAAGAACTTCAGGTATATGTGATTTTTATTTTCAAATGAGAATTAAGTTTATTTTCCACCGGACCCTCAAAGCATTAGATTAAACATTTCTAATTAACATTGGCGGCTTGGTTTGTTCATCAGTTTGCTTTATCAGATGTTGAAGAAATGCCTTTTAGGAGTTTAATAAAATTCCATACTAAAGAAAACAGCCAGCCCTTAATTATTTTCCCTTGTTAATCTTCAAGTCTCCTTATTGGCGCTCCCACTGGTTGTAATCTTTGTTCAGGCTATGTTGTATGTTGTCCAAATAGTTTTTTCAAATGCAAGCAACATAGCCTTCTAAAGGGAAGCCTGTCCAGCTTCTCATTTAATATTGTCAAGGGCCATTCTTTATAGCCATTTGGTCTTTCCAAGAAGGCATATTCAGAGCAAGGCTATTTTGTGATGTTTGAAGTGATCAGTTTTACAGAGCTTACCCTTAGTACAGAACAAATTGGTGAGCAATAATAGCAGAAATGACTTTAGAATTAAAAATTAGAAAGACATTTTTGTGCTGCTGTCTTAAATGACCTTTTCAGTCATAATTTGTGTGTATTTCCTTCCCATTGCTGTGTCTAGCAGTTGTGCTTTGTTGGCTTAAACAGAAAAGTGAGAAAGATGTTTGCCTTGTTAAATATATATACAACACATTATGTTCAACAGAGCTGAGCTACTTCAAATCGTATATACTCTTTTTGGTGGTCCATGTGTTTGTTAACTTGACTTGACCTCGCTGATCTCTTTGAACCACTTAAGCTCGGTTATGCAGTTTCTAAAATATAAGAATATGGCATTTGCCGTGGGAGTAGCTCCTGCCTCTCCCCCAAGCCAGTCTCCCACACAAGAATTACGCTGGGGTGGGGGAGTTATTTCACCAATTTTGCTTCTCCACATGTGCAGATAATGAAAATGTAGACAGATGGCTGTTACTTATTTGGTATGTTTGTACATTTCTTTACAGCAAAACAATTGGTTTAGAGCAATTCATGACTAATTCAGATATCAGTTAATATCAATATAATTTTAGTCCAGGTATCTTGGATAGATACCTGAATGCTGCCTTTTATTCCTCTGAGCAAGCAGGTGGCAGTTGATAGTAGGTACAGAGGGGATCTCAGTAGGAGATACAACAATATGGATTATTGTATGCTAATGCACGACAACAACCTGAGAGCTCCTTTACCTTGGATGTAGGATTACATCCAGTCACCCCAAACTAAAACAGCAGAACTAACCATGCTGTGTGGCTCAAAACTGACAGCTGTTTCCCTATACAATTGTAGTTGTCCCTGTACTGTGAGTTTTTATACAGTCCCTCTACAAAGAAAGGTGCTCTTTGTGTGAGGGTAAGGAGACATTTCATTTGCTGATAACTTTGTTCTGTATATTTTGTGGGATAAATATGGCTACGAATGAGTTAAAGCTATAACAACACTGCTAACTCAGAAGTGTTTGTTTTTATTCTTCCCCTTAAATTAAATGTATGTGGCCCAGAAGTAATGTATAACAAAGATAATATTTTAGCTTGTGACACATGTTCCTTATTTTAAAAAAATGTATTCCAGATTCTTATTTCTACATTGTGAGTTGCAACTTCTGTTTACAGTCATTGTCTACATTTCTCTGACTTTGTGAAGCAAAGTGTTTCATTTCCAAATATCTAAAATTGAAATTAAGGGGCCACGGTGGCTCAGTGGTTAAGACGCTGAACTGCAGACCGGAAGATTGATAGTTCGAGACCTGAGTGCCGCGTGACGGAGTGAGCTCCCGTCTCTGGTCCCAGCTCCTGCCAGCGTAGCAGTTCGAAAGCAAGAAATTGCAAGTAGATAAATAGGTACCACTTCGATGGGAAGGTACCAGCATTCTGTGTGCCTTGGCATCTAGTCATGCCGGCCACATGACCACGGAGAAGTCTTTGGACAGAGCTGGCTCTTTCGGCTTGGAAACAGAGATTGGATTTCTAGAGTCCAATTCGACTGGCTTTCGAGCAAGGGAAACTGTTACCTTTATTAAACTTGAAATTAGGCCTATACTTGCTGAACACCACAATACATTGTTTAAATTTATTTAGTTATTTTATTGGTTCAATTTATACCCCACCCACCCCGCAAGCAGGCTTTGAAGATTAGCTTTGCACAAAGCTAGTCATAGAGATGAGGCATACCAACTTCTGTAACATTTAATACTTCTGCTGTTGCCATTTGTATGTTACCGATTTTGCTGGATTTGCATTTTGTAGTTTTATTGACACCTGTTTTTAATTCTGGTACAATGCCTCCAGGCAATTGTCACTTATAAAGAAATAGGATAAATGCAAAACTGATAATTTGGTAGAATCGAGATAAATCTATTTTATCATTACTGGGAGAATATTGTTAAAGCATTCCAGTACAGTAAAGGGGCAGTTTAAAACTTAACATTCCATGCAACAAAGAAGAATAAATGAAAAAAAGGAAGTCAATACTGACCCTTTAAAAAAAAAAATCTCACATTTCTCAAAATATTGATGCCCTTATCTCTGATTCAATTAACTCATATGTTTTTGAGAGGCGCTGTGCTTTTTAATGAAGTCTGATTTGCTTGAAAGAGTGCTTCTAGCCACAATGTTTAATTTAGTATGGAGTGCTCTGGGCATTTCTGGTTTCAGGACATTGTGTATTGTCTGCACCTACATATTGTGCCAGAGTTTTCTTTCCTCATTCTAATGTTTGCTGTACCAGAACTGTGTATCAGCATGCTGTGAAATGGGGAGTATTTCACAGTAAAGACACTGGCATTTGATGAAGTAGCTAATAAAACTCATGCTTTGTTAAAAAATTAAAAATAGTCTTTAAAGGTGCAACTGAATATTCTCAGATTTAAAAGGCAGTTTGTGATACAGGCACCATTTTCTTGCAAAAGAAAACATTGTATTTAATTCTTCTGAAAAGGAATGGTCAAGCATTGTGAGAAGGTGATTGGAAAGCTATAAGCAAGAGAGATTGCAACGTAGGGGAGAGTCATTTCTGTTTTTTCCTGAATTAGGGTTAATTATCCCATAGAGATGTCTTGTCTTGAATCGTGTAAATCCATGTTTACATGATATATAATTGCAATTTTGTGGTAACCAGAAATTGCTGCAATCTGTAATTGCATGGACCTGTACAATTATTAGAGCAATCATCCTGCCATTGGAGCGAGCTATAATTTATCATTTGATAAACTTATCATTAATGTTGAGCTCATAAATGCACATATATCATTCAGTGATTGCAATGTCAAGTCATGGCTTGACGTTGTACATAAACTATTACAAAGTTTTATCATCCCAATATACCACCAAACAGTATATTTTAAGGTTCTAATGAATAAAAATAAAATACAAAGATCCTGAAACTTAACACACATGCTCTTCTGATCAGATTTAACATTTATGTTTTTAAAGAGATATACTGTCCCTTTTTTGCATTGCCAGTTTATTGTCAACATATCTACATCCGTAGGCCTCTTTAAAAGTGTGTTTATTATACATATAGAAGTTGTGGTTCCTGATACGTTAAGAATCCTGTACTAAAAACTATTTTTAGTTTGTTTTTCCCTTTGTTTGCCCCCAGGTTGTCTTCTACTCTGCTGTAGATTGCCCATAAAATGGGATAAAAATGTGGTAGAGTACATAATCATCCCTATCCTGTTGTGCCAAAGTGTTCTTAACTTTTTTACTAAGCACTGAATCTGCAGAAAGTTGTCCAATGAAGCTGTTTCAGGTTGTTGAGGGGGTTTCTGTGGTTGAACCTTGATGATGCAAGCCCAATTTGTGCTACGGCCCTCTTGCTTGCTATTCCAGATTACAAGGCTACTTTATATGACTGGTAGTCACCTTTCACTGTGAAGTCACAGGATGCATTTGGTACATAAAATTGTTTGCATCCATGCCATCTTAGACTCTTTTGTTACAGAAGATTAGAATTCCACCAGAGTATAGTCTCTTCAGATTGTTGTGGGTGAAGTTAATTTTTTGAAACTCAGGGATGTGTACAAGTTGCATAGGGGAATGAGTCCTTCCACTTTTGTGCCTCAACTCTTGCCCATATTGGCTGTTTATAATTCAGCTGCCTCAGAGTGTTAGGTGAGACATGAATATTCCAAATAAGCTGCCCTGAGGCAAGATTCTTTTCCTTAGTTTTTGCGATGTAAATTGATGTTATCCTTGCAAAATCTGTGGATTATGGCAAACTAAAAGTCAAAACGACTAAAAGTTAAAATGAAAATGTATTGAAATTGTTCTGACAAGTCATGATAAATGTGTAATTCGTTGTTTTCATCCTTAGGAAAGATGTCCAGTGATCGTGCTTTGAGGAAACAGCAGCAGCTCAACAACCTGGTGGCTTCAGTGAGAAAACTGGCTAGGCCTGGAGATGTGATTGTGGATTTTTGCAGCGGTGGGGTAATACATGCTTTCTTCAGTAAAATGTAGCCTCATTTGATTCTGGTCTTTCTAAGATGACCAGCACTTGACCAAGAAAGCAGAGTAGAAACGATGCAGGAATTTAATCTGCTTTCAGTCTCTTGTCAGTATTTTCTGGAATAGTTGTTCAAATAGCTTTGGAATAGTTGTTGGGAAGTGGAGCAGATCAGTGGGGTTAAGATTTTCTTCAGCATTTTCTTCTGTTTTTATACCAGGGCCATGTTGGAATTGTTCTTGCTTACATATTGCCGTCATGCCAGGTAAGATGTCAATAAAATGTCAGTGCAGACTTCAGATAATCTGGAATTTCTGCTATACAGTTGATAGCAAACTTTCTGGTTTAGACAGCTCTCGTTGTATAATCTAAGATATTTTGCAAACACCTGCCTACATTTTTCTGGCCAACAAAAATTACCAAACTTTCTCAGGCTCAGCAATACAATAGGATGACAAAGGTGAGATGCCTTTTCTAACTAGGAATCTATGCGGCCTCTTCCCAAAAAAGTACAGATTGGTGCTCAAGAACCATACCAGCATTATGGGGGAAAATCTTGCTCCCTTTCATTGTATTTTTGTATTTCCACGGGGTTATGCCCCTGCATAGAACTCTCTCCACTATTTTTCTGTCTTTTGCCACAGTGGAGTTGGACTTAAGAAGGCAGTAACAGAAATGAAGATTGAAATGACTTAGTGCTAGGAATACAAGATCCAAGAAATAAGTAAATGGTGTTGTTTCCTGATGAAGTGAATCTGATAAAACCAATGAGTAGCATACATGCTGATTGCTTGAAAGGGTCCATCACATAGTGAGGTCTAATGCTTTTATAAAGTAGGCCCCCATCATGAAAATCAATGCAATATAGTAGCTAGAGTTTCAGACTAGAATGTGGGAGACCCAGATTCGAATCCTCATTCGGCTGTGGTGCTCACTGGATGATCCTGGTAGATTCAGGTGGGTAGCCATATTGGACTGAAGCAATAGAACAAAGTTTGAGTCCAGTGGCACCTTTAAGACCAACAAAGTTCAATTCTGGGTATAAGCTGTGTGCAAGCTTGCACATGAAAGCTTGTACTGTGAATAAAACTTGGTTGGTCTTAAAGGTACCGCTAGACTCAAAACTTTGTTCTGGATGATCTTGGATCATTTACACAGCCTAATCTACTTCACAGAGTTGTTGAGAGGGTAAAGTAGAAGAGAAGGGAGTGATGTAAGCTGCTTTGGGTCCCCGCTGAAGAGCAAGGTGGGGTATAAAGGCAGTAAATTAAATAACACATATAACTGAAGGTGGGGGAAAGACAAAAGGTGGTTGAGTGAAGAAGAGATTGGATTTATACCCCGCCCTTCACTTGTAGTCTCAGAGCGGTTTACAAACTCCTTTCCCTTCCCCTCCCCACAACAGACACCCTATGAGGTAGGTGGGGCTGAGAGAGCTCTGAGACAACTGTCCTAGAGAGAACAGCTGTGCCAAAGCTATGGCTTGCCCAAGGTCATCCAGCCAGGTGCAAGTGGAGGAGTGGGGAATCAATCCCGGTTCTCCCAGATTAGAGTCCATGCAGATTAGAGTGGAAAGGAGAAAATGAAGCAAGGAGAGGTGAGGATATGGGGTCTGCTAGGAGAAAGAAAAATAATTCAGGGAGAGGGATGCAGGGGAAAATGAGGTGCCCCCCACAAATCCTTGCACTTTTCTCTACTGTACAGCTAGGCCTGGTAGCCAGTGCCATGCACCGGGGACTGGCCCATCCCAACAGCTGGAACTTGACATTGTTTTTCTCAGGAAAGGCTGCAGGGGAAGGAAACTTTTTAAAAGCACTGAACAATCCTGTCTCCGTTCCAACTTTTTTTAAAATTGGAAATCTTGGGTTGGAGACTAAAGTGGCAATTACCACTGATTTCCTCCTTCCTCCTGCAGACCCCCGTCATGCCTATCCCAGGGGGGTTATCTGTCCCTCAAGAGTAGCATTTTGTGGAGGTCAGTGGGCTGCAGCAAAGTGGGGGAGAAGGCAGGGGAGTTCCATTTTGCCACTGGAGAATTTATTCTGGATCCAATCCAATATAATCAGCAGACCAGAAAGGCAGTTGCTGTTCTTCCTCCTTTCCGTTGAATATAGAATGTTCATCAGACACTACCTCATATATTAAATAGCTCATAAATTATAGCAGCAGACATCCTCTGAAGGGTAGTACATCTCTGTATTTGTGATTTTGAGAGATCTTCTCTGAGAGATTTGAGTTGATCTTATCGGAGCCTACGACCTGCAAAAGTTGACTCTCTTCCAAATGCTTGAAAACAAAGCAAAGTTCTGTTCACACATTGCTTTGGGATCTGAAATTTGTTCTTTTCCACAACTAGCCCCCGTTGCCATCAAGTGTGCTTCTGGAAATTCATGAAATAGACATTAGCAAATACCATTAGTACTTTGTCTTTTCCTTGTATAAGAAACTAACTCTCGATACAAAAAAGTACAGTGGGTTGGGACCTGTGGCTCCCTTCTGCTAAACGAGGAGTCTTGCTTAGGCAGAAGGAGTCCTTTCTTCGTTAAACAGGAAGGCAACCCCATATAGAACCCTAAGTCCAGTCTTGTGATGCTCTTTAGAGTTGCTATCGAGTACTACTTTGTATACTAGATTCTAAGCACAGCCACAGGCGGATACATTATACTCTTGCTCTGACCCAGGACCCAGATTGTCCCTTTCACGAGCGACTGATAATCTGTGTCACTGCTTTTACAAGACAGAGAACAGGCGTGGGCTCTAACGTAAGTGAGGCCTCTGAAAGAGTCTTGCATTGTACCATGAAAATTGTCACAGTATTCCTGACTCCACAGCAACAGCATAACTTTAGTCTGAGAAGGCCGTCACCTGAAAAACATTAAAAGTGGCATGCGTGAAAATTTGTGCATTTTTGGCTAAAAATCAGGCCAGGCAAAACTTAACTGTACCGATGGCTAGATTGATACAGATGTTTAGGATCACGTTTGTGGGTGTGTGGGTGGGTGTGCCTCAAAATTATCAGGTGAATATTTTTAAAATCAAAAACTGACCATAACTAATTATTGTTTTTGTGAAGCATAGATAGTATTGGTAGAAAATAAAGAGTTGTCGCTGATGCGTGCTAAAGAAAGAAGTGATGAATTAGGATTAAACAACATTTGGTTCATCCAAGCAAATCTGGACTATTTTAAAGGAACTTTTAATATTGGGGTAAGTAACTGTGAAATGTTAATGTCATGCTTTGCTAATATTTTTTTAAAAGCAAACTACTTTAGCCATTGCTTAACGTGAAAATGTACATTTCTTTCCTGTAAAGCCTGTTATTGTTGATGGCTCAGACCAGTGGTGCTCACTCCATGGCTCACCAAGGGTGTCATTCATAGTTACATGAACCAGAGGTGCAAAATGACTACTGTATACCCTCTGCTCCCCATGAACCACAAACATAAGAGATAAATACTAGTATTAAACATTCAACTGTAACATTTTTACTGTTCACCTGTGGGAAGGGAAGGTTGTCTTTCCCCACTGCAAATGAACCTTAGCCGGTTTCAAGGTCAGGCTTTTGCCACACTACAGTAGGGGTGCTCAAACACTTGCCAGTTCTGCTTGTGCCTTATTCACCAGCTGTGAACAGAGGGATGGTTTTATTTATCATCCGTTTGATAGTTTGTCAGTCCGTCTGTGGGAGTTTGACAGGTTGCTCTGCTGTGTTCTTTACTAACCATGCAGTACAGTGCAATTAGCCTTTTGCACTTGCACGTTGTTACACAGTCCCCATTGTTGCTGTATAACTTCTCTGCGCAGCAGGTAATTATTTAGTCAGTTAGATCACTCACAAATCATGTAAGTCAGTCATCAGTAAACGCTGTGTTTCAATAAAACCCTACTCCTCAGTGTTCATTTAATTAGTCTTTAGGGATGCTAATGGATGCCAGTCAGTTCAAATCAGCAGTGCCCTCGCTCGTGCACAGTTTGTGGAAAACCGGATATAAAGCAGTTTGGCAGGCACTTACAGCTGCTTGGCGTGAGCCGAACAGGCTGTGTGATTGGCTCATATCTGATTGCTACCTTTGAACACAGTAAGTTCGGCCATCGAGCACGTTCACAGCAAAATTGGCAGCATCCCTACACTACAGTATGCAGGCTTTCAAGTCTTCCAGAAATCTGTATTGTATTGGATGTTTTTTAAAAAATGGATGCTTCCCTGTGTTAAAAGAGCCATAGGTAACCAATGAGTGAGCATCACTGGCTGAGATGTATCACCATTCTTTAATTATCATGACTGAACTATTTGCTGCTTGTTAATAAAAATACCTGTGATTGAGGTTGCCATATCAGGCGCTTGCACCTCTCTTCTCCTCTTGCATGTCTGAGGTTGATCAGTATCTACTAGCTTTCAGCTAACCCAGCAGACTATGGCTTGTATGTACCTTCCAAACTGGGTTCCACATCAGCTTCAAACAGTGGCTTGCAATCCTGGTTGAAGGTCATAGGATACGATGGCATAACTGTAATTCACGCAAAGCGGAAGTCACCACTTAAGGAAGGAGAGGGGAAGGAGCATAAGGCATGTTCACGTAGTGCCAGATCAGAGTTTGGATTTAGGTCTGAATCATTCCACTGAGTCTTGTCACAGTTTCCAGGCCGGGGGGGGGGGGGGAGTACCTGTAACTTAATCAATAAACGGTTTTATATGTGGGAGTTGAAAGTAATGTAGAACAGCTGAAGTGATTATTGGAAGAAAATTTCTGAGAAACGTTCATGTTGCATCATGCCGTTATATGTTTTCCGCTACTGTGATTGATGAGGAAGGATTTTTAATTAAAAGTGTTTGCAGATATATTAGCTGTAATGTAACTTAGAGTAGCAGTACAACAGAATCTAGTCTGTCTACACAGAGTTTTTCAACTCAGTAGTTTGAGCCCATCATCCAGACCACATATTTTTGAGTTTGTATTTTTGGTCACGTTTATAGAAGTATTTATGATTTAGGTGCTATTTCAGGTGATTAGAAGTAAACCTGGGTGAAAACACTTGAGTTTATTATGAGAGCTGTGTCTAGAGTAATGTCAAATTTCAGTTCTCTTCATGTTCTAAATCAGTCATGGTTCACTTAGTTGGCAGTTTGAATGAAATACATTTGGAATGCTACACTGGGAATGTTGGGTTTCCGGTTGGGAGAATGGAGGTCTGACACGCTTTGCAAATGCGCAAGGCGGACAGCGGCTCTTCCTGACAGCTTGGGTGGGTTAATCCACCCGACGCAACCTCACACAGGTAGTGTGAGGACCAGCAAGCAATATAATCCAGGTTTGAGCAACCTCGGTGAAGGGAAAGTCTCGGAGGAGACTTTTCCGACACCTTGAGCACTGCAGCCGAAGAGGATTCTTGCGAGTATCTCTAAGGAGCCGAGCTGAGCTGAAAAATTCAGCATAAAACCTCCAATTCCCCTGATTCCTTAACAAAGAAGACAAAGTTTAAACGTTGGGACCACATCTGAAGCGAAGTAACAACAAAAGGTAACGGAAAAAAGTTTTTTGCCTTACCATCGCCGCGTTTTGAAAGACGAAAAACAGATCGGGTGAAGCAATAGACTGATGTTGATTGGATGAGAGCAGTTTTGAAGTGCTAAAAAACCGAATTTGAACTTAAAAAGCCAAAAAAACAAGTTGTTTAACATTCCTGCGGTTAAGAGGAGTCGGGAGGGGAAGCCAAGCATCGCGAGACAAAGAGGGAGAAGGGAACCAAGCATCGCGAGATTAAGACGTGAGGACTGAATCAGGAAGTGACGGCTAGAAGAGCAGACAAGAAGGAAAAAGGAGAAGAACCGGAAGAAGGTAAAGGGGACTCTAAATACTGCCGGACCAGAAAGGGGACTCTAAATACTGCCGGACCAGAAAGGGGACTCTAAATACTGCCGGACCAGAAAGACCACAACAGGAAGTGACGTGCAGAGAGCAGACAAGTAAAGAAAAGGAAGGGACAAAAGGAAACTACGGCAAGCCAGAAGCAAGGTAAAAAGACTATAACCTTTGACATTAACCATAGAGAAGTTGCGCCCGCCATTTTGGATTTATAAAATTTTTAAACTGCAATATCTCAAAGATTATATAACGTAGAAGGCTGAAACCAACATAATTTGACTTGGCAAGATTAGCTTGTTTGAATGCACTAATTGGTGTTTGATTTGGAAGACAAGATAAAATCGATCTTTTTAAAGAGGCAAAACGGACCGCGGACTAAGATCGAGAGCAGCTACATGGTCCTCTCCTACAATGGCAGCAAAAAAAGAAAAAGAGCTACTAGCTGTTATGGAAGCAATGGAAAAGAAAATGTTAGACGCTATAGGAGAGGTAAATGTTAAAATGAATAATATAGCGGCTCAAGCAGATAAAAATTTCATGGAATTAAAAGCAGAATTTCAAAAATTATCCACAAGAACACAAGATATAGAAACTAAAGTAAAAGAACTGGAAGAAAACACCCATAAGACAATGAGAGAGAATGAGAGGATGGAAAAGATGATGCATTATAAAGATATGCAAAACCATTTGAGATTTCGAGGGATTGAGGAAAAATTGAATGAGGATATTTTTACAAGAATGCAAGAAGCAATAGCAGATTTTTTACAAGAACAGGAAGAAGTTGTTAAAGAACACATGGATCTTGTTTATAGAGTTAACTCTACATATGCAAGAGACAAAAACATACCAAGAGACGTGGTTGTCCAATTTACAATGAAAAAAACAAAAGAACAAATCTACAGGAAGTGCTTTACTGACCCCTTTGTAATAGATGGAAAGAAAATCATAGTAATGAAAGAATTGCCTAGAGCAATACTGCAAGAAAGGAAAAAATTCAAGCGTCTGACGGATAAACTGAAGGAGAAAAAAATCAGATTTCGTTGGGAAATACCTCAAGGACTAAGTTTTTATTATGGCAACTCCAGAGTAGTGATTAAAAGCACAGAAGAAATGTATGCATTCCTGGGAGAGAATAAAGATGATTTTGGAGATATTTAAGAATATATCAAAATGGATTACAAAATACTTACATGGAATGTAAATGGACTAAATTCACCCCAAAAACGTAGAATGGTAGGTCATTGGTTGGAAAAACAAAAATGTAATATAATTTGTTTGCAAGAAGCTCATCTTAAAAACCAAGACCATAAATATTTAATAAGGAAAAAATTGGGAGAAGAATTTTATTCTTTAGCAAGCAACAAAAAAAATGGTGTCGTAACATATGTCAAAAAAGATTTGGAACCCAAAGTAATATTCAAAGACAAAGATGGAAGATATTTAGCTATTGAAATTTTACTGCAAGGAGTGAAAACTTTGATTGTGAACATTTATGCTCCGAATGGAGCTAAAGAATTTTTTTTTAAAGAGCTACACTGGGAATGTTAAAATTATTTCCTAATGATTTTTTTCTGTATTTAATGCACCATTTAATATCTGAAGTTCACTGTTTTTATTGTTGTCGGTGATCAGAAATGTCTCAGTTGATTCCCTTAAGTGTCCTACCAGAACTTTATTTCTATTTCATCACTTCATTTTTATTAGCATTCTATTTTATATTTATTATGGAGTGGGAATATACTTTTTTGAACTAGAATGGGAAAGCTTTGCTTAGTCTTAGAATGAGCAATAGAAATCTGTGATGCTCTAGTTAATAAAGCCTGATGTTGCAATGGATATTATTATATGTTCGGGAAGCGCTGTGGTTCAGTAGCGGAGTATCTTCTTTGTGAGCAGAAAGTTCCAAGTTTAATTCCCGGCATCTCCACTAAGAAAAGATCAAGTAGTAACTGATGTGAAAGGTCTCTACCTGAGACTGTGGAGAACTGTTGCCAGTTACAGTAAACGATACTGACCTTGATGGGCCAATGGGCTGACTCAATATAAGCAACAAAAAAAACACTGCTACTCACCTGAATCTATCAGTATAAGCAAGTTCATGTGATATTACAATGGCTGAGTTAAGCCAGAAAGCTGAATTGGAACAATGTACAGTTAACTTTAGCTTTCTTGGTTTTACTTTTTCAGGTGGCTTTGCATGCTTGTGGAGTTGCGACAGACATGGTGATTGAACGCTGTACCAAAGTTCACGCAGCATTTGTCATCTGCCCTTGCTGCTATGGCTTCATTCAGAATACAGCCAAGTTTACATTTCCACGAAGGTGATCCATTGCTTGTTATAATTGTGTGTGGAGGGGAACCTGGGTTAAAATGTGTGACACTGAACACAGAGTCTTAGTAGCCATATTGGTAGCACAAAACAGTGAAAACTGAGAAAGTTAAGCAATGGGTTGAATGCAGTCAGCTTTTTCCACTAGCGAAGAAGAAGAAGAGATTGGATTTATATCCCGCCCTTCACTCACCTGGAGTCTCAGAGCGGCTTACAAACTCCTTTCCCTTCCCCTCCCCACAACAGATACCCTGTGAGGTAGGTGGGGCTGAGAGAGCTCTTTCCCAAGCTGTCCTTGAGAGAACAGCTGGTGCAGAGCTATGGCTTGCCCAAGGTCATCCAGCCAGGTGCAAGTGGAGGAGTGGGGAATCAAACCTGGTTCTCCCAGATTAGAGTCCGCGCACTTAACCATTACACCAAACTGAGAGAGGCGTTCCCTTTAGCTATCCAAAAGGCTGTGTTGCTGTCTTGGAACCTGAACTGCCAAAAGCCACGTGGGACAGGGACAGTAATAAGGAGGGGAGTTTGCTGAGGTTGAGTGTAAAAGCTGGCTCGATCCAGCCCAATACCTTCACTTTTAACAACTAGCTTTTAAAATACTGGAAGCTAGTTCAGAGGAAAAATTAAAGTTTATAAGGATGTGCTGCCTCTTGGCAAGGAAAACGCATAATCCTGTTCATGGTTTTCTCTGTCTCTGTCAAACCTTTATGCCACACTTTTTCGGAGGTGCTCAGGATATGAATCTCCCTTCCTTACAACAACCCTGTAAGGTAGGCTATTGTGAGAGAAAGACTGGCCCAACATCACCCAATGACTGTTCTGTCTCTCTGAGCATTGGAATCCATGTCACCCAAATCCTAGTCCAACCACTATACCACACTGAATCTCTTACATAGATTGACTGTGTTTAATAATACCATACAGAGCAGTTATCTTTATTAGCCTTTCCCATAAACATATCCCATTCTTTTATGATCCCAAATGACCAGGTGAGTGTGTCAGAGAGAGCTGTGTTTCATCATTCCAGCTGGTCTGAAAATCACCTTTAAAAATTGTGGAGAAGAAGTTTAATAGGGTTTAAAAAAAAAAAAGGGGCATAACAAAAGTATTTTCAGCATGCTTGTACCATTACAATTTTTTTCTGTTAATTTCAGAAACGTGCCATCTAGACACACTTTATTTTTCACATTTATGAGATCTACTTTGTTGTAAACCTTGCTGTGCTCTTAAAGAAAGCTCATGATCTAATAATAACAAACTTTTAATGGGCATGTGAGAGGACCACAAAGCATAGTAATGGAAATCAAGCAGTGCTTCAGAGACACAATTCAGATGGTTCGACTGGATTTAATTGAACCTTTTCATAAATTCCCGTTATCTTTATTGGCTGTAAAATAGGCTTTTCACTATTGAATTGTTAAACTTTTGTTTTTTTCTTTATTTTGTTAGAAGACAGCACTCCAGAATAGGAAGTAATCTTTCTCTCTGTAGAGCTCGCTTAATTTCGAGTACATACTTCTAAGAATTTATATTTTTAATTTTAAAAAGGCAACAACCATGTATTGTATCCTGCCAATCTTTTCTGCTAACTGAAGGGGGGGGGCATTTTCACTGCTTTGCCCCTCCTACAGGCCTCCTGACTTTCATGCTATTCCTGGTAGTTCCCTGTCTCAAAGGAGCAGCATTTTACAGAATACCAGTAGATGGTGGGAAGTAGGGAAGTTCTGGCCCACTAACAGGAATGATTGGCAAGATCCAACCTTGTACTCAAGAGTATTTGGAAAGATTCAAAGCAACAAATATTACTGTTATCAATCACACAGGAAGATCCAGTAGCAAATGCCAGTGATGTAGAGCAAAAGCCAGTGGTGTGTGGATGCAACCCAACCATTTTTTCCTGTGTGTGGTGTGACCTTGGGTCAGTCATAAATTCTCTCAAGGGCAGTTCTCTCAAGGGCAGTTCTCGAAAGAGCTCTGTCAGCCCCACCTACCTCACAGGGTGTCTGTTGTGGGGAGGGGAAGGGAAAGGGATTGTAAGCCGCTCTGAGACTCCTTCAGGTAGTGAAGGGCGGGGTATAAATACAATCTCTTCTTCTCCACTATTTTTACCAAATTTATTTTGACTAATTAGACCCCACTTTTTGAGATGTAAAGTGCAATCACACATTGTGCCAAACATAGTTTGGTGAACTGTGGGAACAAGCCTTGAGAACTACTCAGGCTATTTTGTTTGCCCGCTCCTTACTAGGATAGTGAAGATTTCATGGTTCCCAACGAAGTACAGTTATTGTTGTGGCATCTGATTTGGTATTCTAGTTTGTGAAGGTGGCTGATTCCACACATTTTTGGTTGTTGTGCTATCCTTATACTTTTAGTAGTGATTTACAACTGGATTGTCCTGTTCACACAGGAAGATCCAGTAGCACATGCCAGTGATGTAAAGCAAAAGCCAGTGATGTGTGGATGCAACCCAAGAGAACCAGACCATTTTTTTCATCTTTTTTCATTATGTCTGAGTTAGCTCCAAAGGTTAGGATGCTTACATTTATTCATTGATCTTAAATGTTCGTGCCCTCCACATAACAATATATCAAGGTGACTTACATAACTATAAGTTTATGTATTTTATATATTTTAAAAAATATCAAAGCAACATCAGAGATAAATGGGATCCTTCTGAAACAACATCAGTAAGAAGAGTAAAAGTACTGAAGAAGCAGTCAAGTCAGGCCATATTATGGATAATGCATATACTGTAACATATCTATATAAAATGCAGAAGCTTTCTTTCAATGTATCAAATTAGTGTCTTGCACAGTACTATGAATTGCTTAGGATTTGGAATTATCTGAAAGGGAAAATGTCCGTAGCTTGGCATATTACATTCATGATACTGAAATAAAAGTTGGTATATTTTAAATATTCTATCCAAGAGAAAAATACTGGGTTTTAGCCAACCAGCTTTCCCACTCAGATCTTGAGGATTGCTTTTCTTTTTAAACGGTGGCTTCTCATGGTGATTGAATCCATCTCTTTTTTATTTCAGTCATCAGTTCAAGGAAGTGTTATCTTACAAGGTACGTAGATGGTGGCTTAGAATTTTTCTGTGCCTTTCCCTGTTCTTTCTGTATGATTTTGATGGATTGAATAATTTCTAGTTATTTAACTGTAGTGTTTACAAGAATAGTGCTTAGAAATTCTATTCTATTGGTTTTTGTTCTTTCATTTAGATTTTTTTTTAGTAAATAAGTAAAAAAAAATTGTGTGATTATACCACCTTTCAGATATAAGAATCCCCCAAGAGTTAAAAATCAAAAGAAAATTTAAAATAGTTTTTCATGGTTAAAAATGCAAAACTTCAAAAGGAACAGATGGCAACTTATACCTCAAATTCAAAGCTACAGCCTACTTTTGGGGCACCCTGTTGAGCTCATAAGTGGGGCCCTGAAATTCTGCCCCAAAGTCTGACCTTGACTGGAGTAATGTGTTACCATCCCAAATCAACAAATATTTTTTTCCAGATACAGGTTTTAAGTGAAGAAACTATCATCGTGTATGCAGGATGGTTCTAGAGTAGATTCTTTCCTAGTCCTTTCCTGATGAATGTCTTCAATGGGCAGGGAGCTATGCAATATTAACAACCCTATAGGGTTTTCAAGGTAGCAGATGTTCAGAGGTGGTTTGCCGTTGTCTGCCTCTGTGTAGCAGCCCTGGACTTCCTTGGTAATCTCTCCCATTCAAATACTGAGCAGGGCCAGCCCTTACTTAGCTTTCAAGATGTGATGAGATCAGGCTAGCCTGGGCTATCCCTGCCAGGGCAAAAGCTTTTAGCCACATTAAAATCCATTAATTGAAAAATGGGTACTGTAGAATAGACCAAATTAAAGCCATAAGTTTATTGTAAAAAGCTACTGATAACGTTTTAACATTTTCTATTGCAATCCATTCCCAGCTCGCGAAGAAAACATTAAAAAATTCATCTTTCACTCTGAAAATTCTTTTAGTAGTTTAGGTACAATATGACAATTGCAAAGGTGTAAGGTAACATATCATACAAAGTTCTACTGGTTCCAAGAAGCATCTTTTTTTTATAAATGTTGCATCAGTGGGTGTTTTTTTTTTAAAATGGAGGCTCATGCTGAGAAGCTGCTTGTTGCTGTAAAACCAGTCCAGTTCATGTGTTTCCTGTGGAACTGCACCAGATGCTGTCTCTGTTCCAAATATGTGGTCCTATAGACTGTGGTATGCCTCTTTCCATATTGCACTGATACATTCTTTTCAATTACTGATGTGTTGCCAATGCTGCAATGTGATGGCTAGACACTGTGTCACTTTCTCCATAGTTCCTCTGACATTTATATTTCCCTTCACTGTGAAAATCGGGGGGGGGGGGGCACACATCAAATGAAATCAGAAGAATTGCTCTGTGAAACGTTGCTACTTTATATAAAACGGCAACTGTGGCAGCCCATTACTAAGTGAAGATCTGAAGTCCCCTAGCTACTTAGACCTGTTAGTTGCTGCTATGTGAATGCAGGCATTTGTTGGTTGATTCTACCTCCCACAGCAGCCACTGTGTGGCAGCCATGTTTTGGCTGTGCCCACCTTGCTGTGTCAGGCTTCCCAAGGTGCCCATGGGCTCAGAAATGTTTGGGACCCCTGCTTGAATGTGTAGTGTTTAATGATAAATGTATTAATAGCCACAAATGCCAATTCCTGTTTGATTCTGTAAACTGCTGCCCTGAAGGTCAAAGGTGAAATGTTAGATAGGCTCAACCAAATTTAAAATTCCGTATCTATAAAAGGCATAATTAAATGCATCACCTTTTTCCCACTTGGGAGGATTTTTTCCGTGCAAATGAGATTGCCAAAATTCCATACAAAAGTGTTTTGTGTTTTCACATATTTATTTCCATCTAATGTTTCATATGGCTCTGTCAAGATGCACAGTTCTGAAATGGTTCTATGGCTTGGCACTCGAAACTGCAGCTGTCCTAGCTACCGCAGCTGTCAACCAAAGCCATGTCACTGCGCTAGTTTTTTAGTTTTTTCATTGCACACTTTCTTCTGCCTGAGGGAATCTCCACCACTTTTAAGGTCTTCTCTTCAGGAAGCACATTATTTATTTAAACATTCATCTCTTTCCCTTTTGGTCCAAGGCAGCATTATTTAGTCTACATTCACAATACAACATAATGCATGCTTAACATGATCTCCTCATCATTCCTGTAAAATAATAGGTGGAATTTTTGTAGCCTGCCTGTTTGGCTGTATATACAAGCATGATCCCATGGTCTGCCTTAAAAAGCAAAAGACAGGTGCAAGCATTATTGGGGTAGTGAGTTTGAGCTGGTGCTAACAGGGTGCCTTAGTACAACGTACGACACACTTGTGTTGGTGAAGCTGCGCAGTATAATGTTTATGCGAGTCACATATACATGAGGAGGAAAGCATAGCCGACAAATGTAGGAGAAATAATACTTGGCTTACTGGACCAGAGGAACACTTACATTTGCTATTCTTAAAACTTACTTACCAGTGTCCATAGTCCAAACTGCATCCAAAGACGATCTACTGAAACATGTGACCACACGTTGCACCAGGCATCTGACCATGCATCACACAGATACCATTCGGCACAAACCCTCTCACTATATCCACAAGTGAAAAGGCAGTGAGTGACAAGCACGTTGCAGAAAGTTCACACAGTAAATCCTCAGGGTCATCGTGGATCTCATGAGGCCAACTTGAATGCCAAGTAGCTTGCTT
This sequence comes from Lepidodactylus listeri, assembly GCA_029233225.1. NCBI lineage: Eukaryota > Metazoa > Chordata > Lepidosauria > Squamata > Gekkonidae > Lepidodactylus > Lepidodactylus listeri. Next base: position 30,826,708 of record JARCFY010000009.1, read on the forward strand.
GTATTGGATCCAGAAAGCTCCACCAAATCACAATCCAGAATCTGCTACAAATCCTGCTACAAATTACATTTCCTAGCAAAATAGGCAACTCCAGTCAATCTTTTGTACTTCAGATATTCATAGTTCTTTGGACACTGCTACTAAAAATAGCTGTTTTAAAATGATGTAATGGAAGAAGGCTGTGATTTTTTTTTTTGTGGTTCTTTTATTTTCATTCCAGGAGCACATGGTTCTCTGCCGATTTGCTGATCAGACAGCTGTCCAGCTTCCCCCTGAACGCAGGCGAATAGGTATGCTCATCTATAGAGCAGCTGTTGTGTAGATGACATGCACTATATTGGTGATGTGCTTATCTGACTATATATGGATAATCCTGGTATTTTATCAACAAGGAATTAAAGTGCTGGTTTCTCAGAGTGCAAAGACTGGAGTTTTGAGAGAGAGCGTGAAATAGTACATGATACTGAAGTTAGAGCTATAATTGAATGTATCATGATAGGAGTGTGTGCTGCTCTTCAGTCACCTGTTGATTAGGGCCAAATACAGAAATTACAGAAGTCTTTTGAGCATGTGTGCGTTCTCTCACTCTCTCTCTCTATATATATATATACACACAAGAGGCGGGGACCCGCAATACTCATGGGGGGGAGGGAGGATTCCTAAAGGCTGCAGCCCCTGGTAAGTCCTCTTCCACCTCACCCCAGTGATCCCCCCCCTGCTCCAAGGGCCGAGCGGCTGACAGGCGCTCGGGCCAGCAATTCCCCCCCTCCCAATTCCCCCCCGGCTCCAAGTTCCGAGCGCCTTTCAAATGGCTGCAGCGAGGCCCAAGGCACGCCGAGCCATCTCCCCCCCCTTTCAAACAGCGGTGGCAGCAAGGCCCGAGGCCCACCGAGCCATCTCCCACCCCCCTCCCCAACAGCAGCCAAAGCATTCTCTGCGCATTCTCTGTGATTTAAATATCCCCCAAAGTTTTTTTTTTAACTTTTCAGATTTTCTGCACATGGGGGGAGTCTCCCAAATGTGCAGAAAAATCTCCGTCCCCCCCCCCCCCGTGGATTTAGGGGGTGGCCATTTGGCTATTAGATATATAGGTATAAATAGAGATGAACTGGTGGAGCCAGGGAAAAGGTGTTTTTCACTAATGGTTCCTCTTCCCCTTAGAAAGTGCTCTTCTTTGGACATTTTGTTTGGGGGGGAGGTGACATGTAAGGGAACAAAAATATTCATGGAGGTGAAGTCCCTCCACTGCATTTTCCATTATCCTCTTGTACATGAACCTCTGCATAGCACTGATCAGCTGCTGCTTCAGCAATACTTCTGGTTTTCAAATAAGTCTTGTGGTGCCCTCACTCTGAGTTAGTTTTGTTTGCTTGCATTGCTGTCATCACAGCAAAATCTGGCTGGCTAAGCAACAGTCTAGCTGTTCCCAGGCTTCCTTTAAAGGCAAATTTTTTTTAAAAAAATGCTGCCAATGCAGCAAACAGCAGATAATTAACAGGAGCAAACTGGGGTGAAAAAGGAAAGTTTGAGGGAACATTCAGTGAACTTTTAGGGTCCTTTAGTGCGTACTTCTTTGCGATTAAAATGTTTGCTCCACACAATCCTATCTATAAATATTATCCTGCTTCTTACAGTCCCCACCATAGCTGTATTTCAGCCATCACAGTATTTATCAGTGATGAATCATTGTCACATAGATGGGTATGAGGGGGGAAGTACTGATTAATTCTGAAGATTAAATAAAAGTCAAATAAAAGCTCTTTGGATTTGAAAAGTGATACCTGTAACTCAAAAAATTCTTACGCAAAAAAAAAAAAGATACAGAAAAATACAAATCAGTTGACAAAAAGAAGTCCTTGCACAGTGTCTTAATTGTACAGAGGAATTCCTATGGAAATACTGGGTTGGATCCAACCAGATTTTCTACTGCTGAAAAAGGGACGATGAGGGTCCCCTTTGAGCATGAAAAAGGCTATGCTGGGAATCGTGGGACCTGCATGGATAAAAGCCATATGGGATGGGTGTTATAGTAAGAAGGGAATTGGATGAGACAAAGCGAAAAAAGTTGTCTCAGTAGCATTTAAATCTTAAACCAAAATATGATTCTTAGGAAGTAAGTTGAATGCTGTGCATCAAATAAAATCCCTTCTAAAAGAAGCAAGTAATGCAGCTCCTCTTAATCTACCAGTACTCAGGGCTGCTTTTCATGGTTCAAGAACCAGCAAAAATAGCAAATGCTCCTGAGCTTCTGCTTCCTGCAGAGTATGGAAAAAGAGTTCTTCCACCTGTTCATGTGTAGACTACAGATGTATGTGGAGTTGACCTGAAAACTGCAAGATATGTAAAGCAAAAGTGTGAGTGAATTGTGAGTCTGCTTCCAACTTCCTTCTGATGTGTGAAGCAGATCTCGTTGCCGTAGCTAGTTCTGGCTGAAAACCAGCCTGAACGCTTTGGTTACAGGATGTGTAACACAGCAGAACAAAACAATGTCAGTGCACCTGAACATTCGCATTTATGAAGTTCGAAATAGTTTTGGGGATTATAAGAATACAATAGGAAGTGCTGAAGTCTAGTGATACCCTTATCTGCTTTATTTTCTCTCCACTAAAGCTGGCAGATCTTTAAAGCCACCGTTGTATCAGGAAGGGAAAATGTGCTTTCAGGGTCACAGCTGTGAGTTCAAGAGGTATCACTTCATCAGACGGGAGTAGGCATTTTCCTAGTACTTTGGAGAGACAGAAAGGAAATGTGTCATTTAATACGGGGTGGGGTAGGTAGCTATAAATGAAAATGTTAGTGACAATTCAGCCTGTGTTTTGATGCCCCAAGACTGTGATTGTATCTTACAGTGCATTTTCCTTCAAGGAGAAAGATAAAGCAGAAATGTTGTGAACCACAGAAATCCTTGTACCGTTGTTTCTGTGCTCTTCATTGTTTCTTCTGAGGATATACTTGACATCAGGCTTATCTGCTCCATTAAAAGAATTTTTTCCATTTCAATCATCTTTCTTCACCTTTTAAACTTGCTAATGGGTGTGCGGTTGGTGTGGATTAAGTTTTGTTTTCAAATGACTAGGGTAAAGGTCAAATCAGATTAGTACCAACCACATGTTCTCTACGGCAGACTTGGGCGTTGAGATGCCATATAAGGTGCATTTAGAATTTTTAAAACAATAAATATAACAAAATTCCCTTGCTCTTATATTTATAATATAATGATTCATGCAACATTTTAAGGCAGTCAGTAGGTATACAAATACAAAATACAAATATACAAATTTAAATGATTTTAAATTTAGTTTACTAATAAGTTGTATTAAGGGCAGCAAGACATTTTACATTTTCGTTTGAATTTTATGGACTCTCTGAGATAAGCATGCCAAATGTTATGCCTAGAATTAATTCAGCTTTAGTCTAGGGGATATTTTGCCCTATAAGAGAAGCTGTGCTGGATCAGGCCAATGGCCCATCCAGTCTATCACTCTTGTCTTCCATAGTGGCCAAACCCCAGGTGTCATCAGGAGGTCCACCAGTGGGTCCAGAACTTTAGAAACCTTCCCCCTGTGCCCCCCCCCCCCAGCACCAAGAATACAGAGCATCACTGCCCCAGACACAGTATTCCATTTATACTTTGTGGCTAATAGCCACTGATGGACCTCTGCTCCATATGTTTATCCAATCCCCTCTTGAAGCCGTCCATGCTTGTAGCCCCCACCACTTCCTGCAGCAGTGAATGCCACATGTTAATAACTCTTTGGGTGAAGAAGTACTTCATTTTATCTGTTCTAAGCCTACTGCTCAGCAATTTCATTGAGTGCCCACAAGCTCTTGTATTGTGGGAAAGGGAGAAAAGTAATTCTTTCTCTACCTGCTCTATCCCATGCATAATTTTGTAAACCTCTATCATGTCTCCCCTCTGCCATTGTTTCTCCAAGCTAAAAAGCCCTAACCTCTTTAACGTTTCTTCATAGGGAGAGTGTTCCATCCCCTTAAACATTTTAGTTGTCCTTTTTTGCACCTTTTCCAGTGCTATGTTTTTTGAGGTATGGTGACAAGAACTGTACACAGTATTCCAAATGAGGCTGCACCATAGATTTATACAGGAGCATGATGATACTGGCTGATTTGTTTTCAGTCCCCTTCCTATTAATCCCCAGCATAGCATTTGCCCTTTTTTATCACAGTTGGACCTGATCCTCGTATATTTATTGTTGGGGGTTTTGGCTTCAACATGCATCACTTTGCACTTGCCTTCATAATTGCCATTTTATTTTTATTTTTAATCCCCTTTTAAATAAAACTTCCTATTTATGTAGATTTGTTTGTGGAAAGTATGTTTTACCCTTTTAGGGATGTGGAGAGGCTAGAGCCCTGGCTTTGTCACCCTGCTGCTGAACTTGCACATCTGCTGAACTCGCCTGTTTATTCCCTCATTCCAGACACTTTGTCACTGGAGCTGAGATGCTTAATAACTGGAAAAGGGCCTGCTACCTTGCAGTGTTCGTCTTTTAAATACAATTTTAAGAAAGACCTTAGCAAAGCTAGTCAAAGCACAAATTACAGTGTGTCTAGTAATAAAAAGCTAATAGTTGAAGTGATTAAGTATATTCACTAGGTTTATATAAACTAATGATGGCTGTGATCATTCTTTTCTGTCAGCAGTATTTCTGTAGAGGAAACCAGGCTTTTATGTGGTGGATATGTCCTGTAATAATGTGGTTTTCTTACCGGAAAAATAACACGACACAAATTCTTTGGTGGACACTGGGTTGCATCCTGCAACTCTCTTCGGCCATGTCTTCCTTTAGGAAATATGTCCTCCAATGCAGATAATTTTTTCTGATGGAGAAAAGTCCGTTGAAAGACATATTCCTTGGTGGAAAGAAGGCTTAGTGAAGGGCATCATAAGATCCGATCCATTACTACTGGAGCACCGATCAGGTTGCTTTTGAAAGCCCTGTGCACCAGTACATCAAAAGTGTTACCTGTCGCCTTTGAAAAGTATTGTGTTTGAGATGATTCAGTGTAATGTTTATTCTCACATTCTCTGATTTGTGAATCAGTCCTTCATTGGTATCTCCAGGCCACACTAGTCTTTCTGTTCATAATAAAGAGGCACATCAGACACTGGGTAAGTAAACAATTCATAGATTACAAAAGTAATTTGGAGTGCTTCAAAGTGCTGTAGTCTTCCGCTCTGTATAGCTAAGTGCAGAGAGCCTTCTTTCTGCAGAGGGGTTATTCTTCAGTGGGAGGCTTGTTCTGGCAGAGGAAGGCTCCAGACATACTTGAGCGATATGTTTACTTGTGTCACTGTTGCTACGATTGATGCCATTTGAATTGTATGGAGGACTTCATATGATCTGAGGTTTTTTGTGTTCTAGGCAAGCATTGTATGGGGCTAGTGGATCTGGACCGGGCTTGGAGCGTGGAAAGATCATGCAACTACTCTGTGCAAGTGACATCCATGGAACCAGAAACGTGTTCTCCCAAAAACAACTTGATAGTGGGTGTCCCTGTTTAGTTCAAAGTTTCTTCTTATCCATTTGAATCTATTACTGGTCCTTGCGATTCACAGTCCAGTAATTATTGTGGAGGTTCATACTAAGCCTGGGAAGAAGACGGTGTACATCTTGAATACATTTTGTCTCCACAAAAAAAAAAAAAAAGGAAGCAGCAGAAAAGAAAGGGCTTGGCAGCAAGGTTGCCTGCAGAGCTTCTTAAATCCTGCTTGAAATGTGTGATTAAATGACAGCTGGTTCTCAGAAAAGGAACATCCTAAAACATTCATCTCCCTGCACAATAACAGAACTCATAAAGGTTTGTTTTTCTAAGTTTCCTTGCTGGAAAGGTGGTATATTTTCTTCTTCCTGTAAAGATGAATCTTGCATGTTGGAAAACACAGTGCTAATGCTTTTGTGATTACAAGCCCTGACAATGTAAAAACAGTACGAAACTACTGGATAAAAGCAGCCACACTTCTCATATTTATTTATTTTATTGCGCAACCATTTACTTGTTTTGCTCATAATGCAGTCAAGTAAGTTCTACAAAGACATATTGTGGAAGACAACACAATGATGATTTTGTTCCTCAAAATACATATCTAATCTTTTTTTTTTCTTAGAAAAGCATTTAAGAGGGTGGTTTTGGAGCAGATTACATACTGTTCACAAATGTATGGATTAAACCCTGATGATTGCTTTATTTTGGAAAAAGTAGCTTCAGGGAAAGGTAGGAAAGTGCTTATTATTTCCCTGCCTCTACTATTTTATTTGTTTACTTCAGTTATACCTTAACTTTTTCCCCCAATGGGGTGATCCAGAGCAGCTTATATTATTCCCCTCTCCTGCATAGGAGCCTCACAACAACCCTGTGAGGTAGGTTATGGCCCAAGGTCACCTGGCAATCTTCCATGTCAGAGTGGGGATTCAAAGCTGGGTGCCCAGGTCTCAAGTCTGATACTAACCACTATACTGCACTGGCTATTTGTATATATTTGTTTGGGATATTTTGGACTTGTTTTTCACAATGTATTCAGAGCAGTTAGTTCTTGTTAATAACAAGAGCTACAGATTCAATAAACCCTCTATACCACTACTATAAACAGCAAAACTACAAAAAAACTATAAGTTGACATACAGAGGTAGAGCTGGAAGGTGTGACTAAATAAAAAGATCTCCACAGCTTTCCTAAAGGCAATAAGAACATAAGAGAAGCCAACGTTGTATCAGGCCAGCTGCCCATCCCTTCCAACACTCTGTCACACAGTGGTCAAAAACACCAGGTGCCATCAGGAGGTCCACTAGAGAGGCCAGGACACTAGAAGCCATCCCACTGTTGCCCCCCCTCAAGCACCAAGAATACAGAGCATTGCTTGCCCCAGACCGAGACTTCGTATCTATACCTTGTGGCTAATGGTATCAAGGACCTTATGGGTCTCAGTGGGCAGCTAGTTCCAAAGCTTCAGATCCACAATCAAAATAGTTTCAGGTGGGGAGCCATTTTGGTCTGCAGTAGAAGAGCAAAATTTGATTCCAGGAGCACCTTAAAGACCAACCAGATTTCTAGGGATTAAGCTTTTGAGAGTCAACTCTTCATCAGATACAAAGTGAATGTTGACTCTTGAAAGTTTATACCTTGGAAATTCTGTTGGTCTTTAAGAAGAAGAAGAGATTGGATTTATACCCCACCCTTCACTACCCAAAAGAGTCTCAGAGCGGCTTACAAACTCCCTTCTTTTCCCCTCCCCTCCCCTCCCCTCCCCTCCCCACAACAGACACCCTGTGAGGTAGGTGGGGCTGAGGGAGCTCTGACAGAAACGGCTCTTTTTCAATGACAGCTGTGCCAGAGCTATGGCTTGCCCAACGACATCTAGCAGATGCAAGTGGAGGAGTGGGGAATCAAACCCGGTTCTCCTAGATTAGAGTCTGCACACTTAACCACTACACCAAACTGGCTTTAAAGTGCTGCTGAACCTGATCCACAACTGAGAATGCCCACTTGGAAGTTGGGCACCAACCTGATAGTTAGGTTGACATTTTTCTTCATAGATGTTATGAGTGGAAGGGCCCATATGGCAGCATACGCTCCTTCTGTTGTTACATATTTATTTAAATATTTGTATCATGCATTTCTCCCCAGGAAGACCCACTGCAGCTGCAACAGCAAATAAATAAATACAGGTTAAATCATCCAACAAACAAACAATGTCTAAGTATCCTGGGCTTTACTTTTTTCCTCCTAATCACCAAAACTTTGAACCTTAGCTATATTTTCACCTATGGCATTCCAGTTGCATACTCGCTGTAAAAAACATGCATATGCAACCTACCCCCTGGGGAGATAAGCAACTTAGGAAGGTCAGTTTGTGTAAATATACCACACACCGACATCATTTCTCCACTTCAAGTTGCTTCTGAAACTGCTTTTTTCCCAGAAGAAATGGCTGCTGGCAGGGGTCCTTTCATAGAAAAAGAGGTGCAGGAGCTCATTAGCATAACTCATTAGCATATGCCACATCCCCTGACATCACCAGAAGTGTGTCAGAAAGGGAATGTCAGTTTCAGCCCCATTATACCCTATGGGCCAATGAAGTCAATGGCAAAAACTCATAGGGTATATGAGGGGCTGGAGGAAAGGGGGTTTGAGGGAGAGGCTCCAAACTTGCAGGGTAGCTGCTGGGGCCTCTCCTCGAAATACCCACCAAGTTTAAAGAAGATTGGACCAGGGGGTCCAATTCTATGGGCCCCCAAACAGGTTGTCCCATCCCCTCCATTGTTCTCTATGGTGGGAAAAAATGTTACTTTTTTCCTACCAAAGAGAACAATGGAGGAAATGGGGGCAACCTGTTTGGGGGCCCGTAGAATTGGACCCCCTGGTCCAATCTTCTTGAAACTTGGTATTTCGAGGAGAGGCCCCAGCAGCTACCCTGCAAGTTTGGAGCCTCTCCCTCAAACCCCCTCCCCTCCAGTCGCTTTTAAAGTTGCTGCTGAATTTCGGCAGCAATTCGGCGGCAGGCCAAATCAGATCAGAGAATCTGATTCGGCCCATGGCTGCCCTGGTGGCCGCTCCAGAGCTGGCAGAGCTTTGCTCCGCCTCGCTCCAGCCCCAAAGAACCCCTGGCTGCTGGGGTTTATCACAGGTACTAAAGCACCAGTAAAGGTTTAGATGTACATGTCTAAACCAGCACTAGTAATCTGTTCTTCAGGTACTTAGCTGAGTACCTGGCTCCCTCAATCAGGATGGTCGGGGATGGAGGGCAGGTATACAACATTCACCAACTGTTCTTTTTGTTTGTTTAGCCTTTCTTTTGCACACAGAGTGACTTGTACTTCATTTATGTAAGAGGCAGGTAGCCTTTTTTGCAGTATTCTCTTTGTAAAGAAATGCCAGATACAAAGAGCTTCTGTGGAACAGCAAAACTTTTTCCTTTTCAAGAAGGATGTTGGATTATTGGTGGGTGGCAAAGCACTGTTTGCAGTTTTCAGATCTGAATGCTACTTTCTCTGTTGCTCCATTTCAGTTATGTGTTGCTTGAATGATTTGTTTTTTAAAAACAGATTCTATACTTTTTAAAAAAAATTGTTGAAAGCTGCGACAGGAGGCCTTGGTCTGAGCGCTGTGGTGCAGTAATGCAGAAATGAAACCCAGGGTGTTTTGCATTCGCCAGGGAGGCTCCTTCAGAGGAAACTGCTCAGAGCCATCATCAACCTGTGGCCCTTTTAATTGCTCTGTTCACAAGGCAGCGCTTATGTGAAAACCGGGCAACAAGAGCATCCTCATTAATTCAAGCACTACACCATAGCCAGCTTCGGCCAGGAGGGCGGGATAAAAGTTTGAGCAAATAAATAAATAAAAATAGCAACATATAGCATTCTGAGTACTATGGTCTTAAAGCATCGTATCAGAAATTAAGTTATAAGATGATAGTAAGGAACTTATTCAGCTCAGGATGAGTCGTATAAAATGAACCTGGTTGTGGGAAGGGCCAGGCTAGATGTCGTACAGCAGATGAGTGAGACAGGAAAAAAAACAGCCACAAAAGGTGCAGGAGTTTCTTGATCCTTTCTCCTCCATCTTTTTTTTTCCTGCTCAGACCTCCGTCCTCTTGATCATTTGTCCTGCAGATAGAAAAGCTACTTGAGAAGACCGAGTAGAAAAACAGCTGGAGGGCAATGGGTTAAGCGTCCTTTTTTCTTGTCATTCCGCTGCTCAAGGGCACAGACTTTTCTCGTTGGTTTTCTTTTTTTTTTTTAAAGGAGACTATAAACATATCTTCAGTCAACTGTCTAATTTGGTTCTAAAGCAGGCTAAAATATGATGATGTGTTTAGGTTTAACTCTTCAAAGCTTAAATTGACTTGATATATCAGGTAAAGTTTTAGTTGATTTATATTTATCAGTGAAAGCAAACTTTCATTGCTGAATCAGAGGGCTCTATTGAATTCCTCCTGCAATGACACAACTTATTAAAAATGGTCCTTTTTTCTTAAAATGCTGACTAGCATCCCTCATAACTTCAGAAGCACAAAAAGGAAACCTATATTGCAGATTTTAACAAGTTTCTTTAACCAGTGTACAGCACCTGTTTGGGACATTTCTTCAACTTTTTTAAAAAAAATTATTTAAACATTTGTACCCCATTTTTTAAACTTAGTAGCTCCATAATATGGCTTACAATATAAGACCATAGAAGAGAAAATCTGAACATAACATCAATATAATAAATAATTTAGCAAAGGGAGCCAAAATAAAAACACCGCCATTAACGCAGTTGGGTTAACTATAAGTGATATCTAATACATCTTGTAGTTTGGGAAGAGTATGCAGCAAGAAAACTTTTGTTATAATTTTTTATTAAGAATTCAAGAACAAAACCTTTATTATTTCAGGTAGAACATTACTGGATTGGGTTTCAAAAACTTAAGTGTGTTTTCAGGTTCCTGATATTCAGGACCATTATTTTCAACAGGAAGCCAACTAGGGCAGCTGTTTTTAAAGAGAATGGCACCAGATTTGCACTGAACATAACATAGTCCTCCTAATCTAAAGCTTCAAGCAAATTAGACCATGGGGTCCAACTCTACAAGCCCCTGAACAAGGTGCCCCCAACCATCCTACTTGCTGAGGAAAAAAGGGCTCCACGCTTCCACAAAGGAAGGAGGGAAAGAGAAGCAGCTGGTCAAGAAATGCAGCTCTGCCATTATTGTCTATGGGAGATTTGGGATGAGGGGACTGGAATGGCTGTTTTTCAACCAAATAGCACTAAAGTTGCAGAGGAGCTAGTTCTCCCTGTCCACTAAGGAACCCCCAGAACTGCACTTCTGCCAGTCCCTGTGCCTGACTTACATCAGAAACTACCCTTTCCTGAGCTACTGTTTGGGAAATGCAAAGAATCAAAGAAAAACAAGAGACCTGCTAGTGGTGGTAGTAAGCACCCAAACATGAAAAACTCGTAATGTTTTAAGAATCCCAGATTTGTGTAACTGCTCTGGTAAATCACAGTAATGATCTCAAACAGCAGTTCCCATGTATGATGTAAGCCACTTTGGGTCCCCATTGGGGAGAAAAGTGGAGTGTAAATGAATTAAATATGTAAAATGAACAGGAAGTTTTTAGTTGGGGAGGATAAAAATTGAGTTTCTGAGTTTGCACAGGAATTGTAAAAACAGAAGGTATCACAAGATTTTTAGTTTGTATTAGTTTAGTTGTGACTCAGAGTAATGTACCACATCATCCCCTGTCCTACAAGCCCTATTCCATTGCAAGTGCATGGATGAAGAATAAAAGGTCTACATAGTAATACAGAGAAAGGAAATAAGCCATGGGATTCTTGGCATCACGCTGTAGCCTTTCCCCCTTAAAATCTATTATGGCCAACAATCACACAGCAGAAAACAAAGATGTGTTGAGAAATCACCAGCAGTAGCTCACACTGAACATTGTCAGCACATTCACAGCTCACCTACACGGTGGGGGAGAGAAGAGCAGGTGGGTTTTATTAAGAAATGGTTAATAGCACTCTTGCATGCTCTTGCAATTTCACAAGTGACAAATCTGGAGAACAGCAGCTGCTTGCGAACAACATGGCTACAGAACATCAGGTCCAGCTGCCCAATAGAAGTTCATCAGTGAATTAGACGTAGGAAAGGAAATAATTCTCGGCCTTCTTAGTTGCAGAGAAGCGATTTACCATTGGAATGTATTCTAATGAGACATTAATGGGAGAATTTGCTGTCAACACCACCTGCGGTGTGTAGATATACAGTCAGTGAGGCCTGGACATGGTTCATTATCTCTGGGCAAGAAATCGATTTTATGTTGCTACTTGTCCCCTGCATACTCATTTCCTTAGTCTGCTTTAGCTCCTTGATTGGTGTGTGCCAAGAGAAATCGCTGTCTGTTTTGCAAAGGAATATGTTTAGCTTGCTTTACAGTCTCTCGCTCAGGAGCCCTGTGCAGATGTTCAAACCAGTGCCTAAATTGAATGTCAATACGAGGGTGCAGAATCATGCTGGCTAGCCCTGCCATAGAATACAAGTTATTTGCCCTGGGTTCAATACTGTTGGCAACTCCTCCCACACACACTTTCCCACAACACTGTGGTACATTTGTGCACCTCCTGGGATTTCCCCAGCTTTTCTCTGATCTTTCTGAAACCTGCTTTGCCGTGATGTTTTTAGAAAGATTGCACTGAAGACTGGATGGCTGCCACGTGGGTCAGAAAGTTCAAACTTTCCCACCCACATGGCAGCTGTTTTCCCTGTGTGTGTAAATGGCTGTCATGTTCCAGCCAACTTATGGCAGCCCCATAGGGCTTTCAATGCAAGAGACATTCAGAAGTGGTTTGCCATTGCCTGCCTTTGCATAGCAATCCTGGACTTCCTTGATGATTTCCCATCAAAGAACTAACCAGGTTGACCCCACATAGCTTGTGAGAACTGATGAGATCAGGCTAGCTTGAGCTATCCAGGTCAGGACATTTTACACATGTGTGTGTGTGTGTGCGTGCGCGCACACACACACACACACACGTAGCAGCATGGTAGCAGCAGCTGCAGCAGTAACTAGGAAACCACACAAGCCTGTCCCCCTTTGGAAACTACTATAGAAGTGCTTACAAACACACTTGTTCAGGCCTTCCACTCAAAAGAAAGTTTTGGCAGCACCAGCAGGTACTTTCTCACTCCCCTGTGTGCATTTATTATGCACAAAAAACAAACTTTTGTGCACAGTTAATGTGGCTTTTCTCCCAAGTGGTGCTACTTACTTCTGCCTGCGTCTGTTCTCCTAATGTTTAGGTAGCTTGATCTCAGATTAGAAATGCTCTACATTTTACCTAAACATTGTGTTTTACTATAAAACTAATCCTCTGGCTAGTAGAAAATGGACTGATGAAAAGCTAGAGTATGGAAAGTTCTACAAATGTTGGATGCTCTGTTGCACATTACTGTAATAATACATGGTTTCTGAAAAGTTCTTTGCTTGCCATTCTTTGCATTTCTTCACTACAGTACATCAACAACTACAGCTCATATTTAAATTCTTGCATTGCTTCCCAAACCAGACGGCTTGTAATTTCATCTCAACAGTGTGCTTTTGTGGTTGTTTATTTTTTCCTTTATCCAACTGGGGTCATGGTTGAGGGTGTGTTAGTAAAGCATTCCATAGTTACGTCTTCAAATTGGTACAGAAGCTTCCAAAGCCTTATTTTTTCTTTAAGCCTAGGTACTTTTAGTACTGTGTACTATACTATAGTATAGATAACACACAAGTGTGTGTTATAAAGGTGACCGGAGATGATCCCAGTTTCTCTGACTAAAGCCTAAGAATTGGCTTACTACGTTGAGCATTTTGTCTCCCATGGAAGTTCACAGACAAAGTGTGAAGGTGATGTCCAGACATAATGGTCCATCTCCAACATCTGGTACCTAGAAGAATACTGCCTCTGAAGCTGGTATCATGAGAAGTCTACTATCTCTTCCCAAACTTTCTATAGCCTAACGTACAGGTGTACTCTGTCTTGTGCAGGTATCAGAATCCGTTCTGGCCTGTAGGCTGGCATGTTTCTTGTTGCTCGGTAGGGTAGGTCAGTCAAATAGTTTGTTGTATTTAGCCATTGGCCATCTCACAAGTTTGGAGGAACCATGGATTACAATATTAAATAAAACCATAAAACTAGAATAAATTTGTGATTGAAACAGGTTAAAATTTAATAAACTACAGTTTCAAGAAACTGCCCCCAACAATACTCTCTCAGAACTTCTTGCCACAAAGGCAAACAGACACTATACGGGCGCAATCATATGCACCCATTTGCCACGGAAGAGGGATGACCCACCACCGGATCAAAGTGGCGTGATCACACCAGCACATCTGGGAAGCGTCCCACAATCGTCATCAAACTGTCGCAAACCATTTTGATCCGGTGGGGAAACATGGTAAAAAGCTACTAGTGAAACTCCAGTATCAAACGGTTTGCTGCGGTTCGCAGCCGGAGTTTCCCTGTGTGATCACTCCAGCGCCAAAGTGTGGCATTGCGGATAGTGTGATCACACACTATCCCGATGCCACACTGTTGTTTCCCCCCCCTTCTCCATGTGCGCATCATCGAAAGCCCTTAGGGTGGGGAGGTGATTCATCAATCCCCCGTTTAAGCACCTCGGAAACCAACCACACACACACACACGCACACACACAAAAACTTGCCCGCAGTCGCGTCTGATCACGCAGTGGCAAGTTGCCCCAGGAGGTCCACAGACCTGTGTGATCACGCAACTGCAGGGAAAATTGCTCCAGTGCAAAAAAGCCTCGCTTCCCCTCCAGATTATCTCTAAGATACGTATGCATCATTAACAAATAGCAGAAATACAGTCTTCTCATCTACTAACCCTAGGGTTAATGTATAATTGACAGGTTAAGATATAATGAGGTAAATCCTTTGGAGTAAGCGATCCATAGATGCAGACAAGTTGGTCCATTGGTATTTGAAGACAGCAGCCAGTCAGAACAGCCGCTGGCATAGATTGAAAACAAAATGGTGTAAAGGTCATCCTAAGAATGCGGTTAGTAATGCTGGCCACATAAGCTGATCTAGAATGGTCTAATTTTAATAGTTTATACCACTGAACTGTTTTAGATTTTGTAACTGAAAATTGATCAGTCAGTGCATCAAATCTAAATATCCAATCTTGGAGCTGGAAGTTGTCTGCTCACACCCAACATGCTTCGTGGTTAGATCTGAATCCAGGTCTCCTAATTCCTAGTCTAACCATTATACCACACTGGCGCTGAATGTTTCAGGCAGCCACTGCAGACATGCATACAGCAGAATCTTTTTAATTCACCTTTTTGAAAAGATGTATGCTTTATTTTCCTGTTGCTACAGCTTTTGTTAGTTGTTGCAGTCAAATCCATATTGAACTCATGACGGTAGACAGCCCAAGAGCTTATGAAGACCGTGAATAGTACTTTTTTGTATATACTGTTATGGCTACTACTGAATTTCCAGAGTAAACAGTACTTGGAAAAAGTGATATTTTATTTTGGAAGAAAAGAGTTTTAGCCAAACACTTTATGTTCTGAACAGATTATTTTTCTGTTATGATAGACACATTGCTTTCATAAAAGTCTACAATTAAGATTTTTGGATAAACAATGCAAGAGGATGTGGAGAGTAACACTAAGACAATTGTTTTGTTCTCCTTCCACATTTCTCAACTTACTTTTCCATTGTGGCAGCAGAATGAGCTGGAATGAAGATCAAGTTGCCTCCACATCCTCTGCCACTCTCAAGCCCTAGAGTGCATGCCAGTGATTTCCAATGTGGCTGGCACCCGTGGATGCCCCAGAGCCCACCACTTGCTTCTTCCCCAAAACACCAAGAAATCCTGGTTGTCCTCTACCTCAATGGAGCAGAAGACCCCAGGAGATACCTTGGCATTTGCTGAACTGCAGACCAGAAGGTCGGTAGTTCAGCAGTTCAAGATCCTAGTGCTGCGTAATGGAGTGAGCTCCTATCTCTGGTCCCAGCTCCTGCCAACCTAGCAGTTCGAAAGCAAGAAATTGCAAGTAGATAAATAGGTACCACTTCGGTGGGAAGGTAACAGCGTTCCATGCTCCTTGGCGTCTAGTTATGCCAGCCACATGACCGTGGAAACATCCTTGGACAGCGCTGGCTCTTCAGCTTGGAAATAGAGATAAGCACCGCATCCCTAGAGTCGTATTCGACTGGCTTTCGAGCAAGGGAAACCTTTACCTCCATCTGGACGTAGCTGTTCCAATCATAGGAAGAATGGCCGTAGAACTTTCCAAGCTTGATGTCAGAGTTGCCAGCCCAGCTCCAAGTTGCGGCAGGAGCATGAGGGTGGGGGTAGAGAGTGGGAAAACAGTGTCATGGGGTTTCACAGTGACATTTGAGGTAGGTGGGGCTGAGAGAGCTCTTTCGAGGACTGCTCTTGAGAGAGCCGCTCTAAGAAAACTGGTGACTGACCCAAGGTCACACCAGCATGTGGAATAGTGGAGAATCAAACCCAGTTCTGCCAGATTAGAGTCCACACTCCTAACCACTATGCTAAACTAAAGGTAAGAATCATGCAGACCAAGGTCTTATCTGCTCCCATAGTGGCCAACCAGATATGTCCAGGAAGTCTACAAACAGGATATTGCCCTGTCATCACAGAAGTACTCTGAAACTTTCCCGCTTTAAAGCCACCTGAGTCAGTGGCCATCTGGAGCAAGTCCTAGAACACAATTTATTCCAATCGCACTGAAGAGAGGCCATGGCTGGGTGGGTGCAGCCTCTGCTTTGCACACAGAAGGTCCCGGTCCAATCATCAGTTTTAAAAAGGATGAGAAGCTGGACCTTCACCTGAGACCCCAGGGAGCCACTGCCAGTCAGCGCAGGCAACACTGACCTTCAGGGTTTGACTTGGTATGAGGCAGCTTCATATGACCCCCAGTATTAAGAACTAGGGAATCTTTCCCAGTGCTACTATTACACGCACCCTTTACTTCCAGTCACCTAACCGAGGCTGCTGCTGCTCATTTCGTGCAGAGGGCAGTGGGAAGTGAGGCAGACTGGTGGTGTTGTCCACCGCAGCCGCCAGCCAGAATCCGGCGCTTGCCAATTGGGGTCGCTTTCAAGCCCTTGGGCTGCCTCCGGCGGGCACGCGAGCGCCCCTACCGCCAGCGAGCGGCATTGCGCCTTCCCCCACAGCTGTGCCTCCTTGGCTTCGGGAGGCAGAAAAGAGCGAATGAGTGCAAGGGAGGGACGGGGGCGCCTCTCCCCTGTTGCTGCCGTTCGTGGACGCCTGGCAGGAGCCAGGATTAGCAACACGCCGGAGGCCTCGCCAGTTCAGTTTACAGCGCGCTGGGCTGGGAGTGCCGGCGAGAGGAATCCCAGGCTGCGCCTTCCCCGCCGCCTCGCATCGCTCCCCAACCTGCTGCTGCGCCTGGAGCCTCTCCGGGGTTGCGCTTTGCTTCGCTTCCCTCCACCCCCGGCCGCCAAATGGACTTATCCTTGAGGCTCGTCCTTCTCTCCTGGCTCTACCTGGAAGCTTCAGGGGAGTTTGACGGAAGGTAGGCAGCAGACGGGGGGCCACCCTTGGAGGGCGGGACGGAGGGGAAGGGGACCCGGTCCGCCGGCGTGGTGGCGCCGGGCTTCACTTTGGGAAAGCCGCGGATCCACTTGCCCGGGGAGAGGAGGGGGGGGGGACTCCTTCACCTGGCGCGGAGGCAGCCGCCAGGAGTTCTGCTTTGGAGCCCGGGGGCAGGGGGAAGCCCGACTTCGGCAGAAAGGGGAGGGGGGCGGTGGAATCGGGGTTTGCGCACTTTGGGGATGGGGCGGGCGGGAAAGGGTGCGGGGTCTCTGGCTTTGCAAGCACTTGACGGAGGGGGAAGAAGGGGGTCGCGTTGGGGCAGCAGGCGGCAGAAGCACCTGCCAGTCCGGCGGAGAGAGTCTGTGGAGGGCATCGAAACCTCACAGACAGGCTCATTGTGGAGAGCAGGGGAGAGAGAGAGAGCGCGGGTTGTTTCCGGGTGTGTTAAGTGTGTGTGTGTGGGGGGGGGGGGGGGTTCTTTGCAAATTCGCGGTGCGCCTTCAGGAACACTTGCTGCTGCTGCTGCTGCTGCTGCTGGGAGGGACGCTGCACGCTGTTTTCCTTCGCGGGAGCGACTCCTCGGGCAAAGGACGAGGGCTGCAGCCTTCCGGGGGATTATCAGGGGTTTCTGAGCAGTCCAGTTGCTGCCCTTTTGGACTCTCGGCTTGGGCGGGTTTAAGACGGATGGATTTTTGCCACTTGGCCAAGAGAAATAACGGTGGCCTTTTGCCCCGCTTGGCCCAGACGCGGGCTTCTCGTCCACATGAGGGGTTGCGGCGAGTGTGCTCGACTGCCTGGGAGCCCAACGGAGCGGTGTGGTGTTTCCATAGCCGTATTGTTGGGCTTGCCCTGACTGTGTCAAGGTGGGGTTTTTTTTCTTTCACGAAACACTCAAAACACATCAGAAAGAGCCGTACATAGAGGATCTGGTTGTGTGGTGGCAACACTTTCCCCCTTCATTCACAGAGAAACCGTGTGGATTGTCATAAAACAATAAGGGCAGCCTCCACAGCTCATGTGTACAATACCCGTGTGGCGTGCTGTGTGTGGAAGGGTCGGGACCATGCCGGCCAGAGTGAGGACAGTCCCCTCAGGTGAATTATTTTACCAGCAATGAACCCCGGGGAATACTTGTAATCCTGACAACTCTTCTCTATGTGATTTTTTTCCCACGGATGTTTACATACATCTCAAATCTATATCTAAAGCCAAAATTAATCAGAAAAGACGTAAAGCTTAAGGCTAGACTAAACTTCACCACACATATTTCAGTTATGCAAAGATCTGAGAGATGCAAGCTTTGACAGGTTGAGGCAACCCGAAATTCTTTTAAAATCTGTTGCTCAGCCGCTACACCCACACAACTTACCCGCTGCTGGCCTATATATTATTTCTGTGGAATCCATCATTTTCCTCATGGATGCTTTGACTTTTGATTCGAAAGCCAGCCAGTCCCATTTCAGATGCATGCAGAACTGGCTGCATTTGCAAAGGTGCTTCCGTTTTGGAGGCTGCAGAGCAAGCTGGGATGATGAGCGACTTGAACCTGGAGGTGTTAGTTGCTTTCCATGGGAATCAATCAGTGCTCTGTTATCCCCCAAGCCAATAATGGGATGCACACCTGGAAATCTTGCCTCGTGTATAGCCTGCAAAGGAAGCAAGCCTGCAGAATGTTTTGGTGAGTGCCTTGTAAACATTTTATGAAGACACCTGGGGATGGGAAAGCAGACCTCCTCTTGTATACAGTCTGGCAGAAGTTGAGGTCATCAACTTTCCTCTAATCTGGAAGTGGATTTCCAAATGCATCTGCTGTGCAAAAGTCCGCTCTTATTTGTGTGTGTGTGTGGAGACGGGTGCTTCTTAACTGCATAGGAGCATGCACGCTCAAGAGTGCAATCCTGTACAGAGTTACCGCACTCTAGATAAATGGGACTAAAGTGGAGTAACAACATGTAGGATCACACATCCAGTGATTCAGCCAAACTACCCTGGGAAGATCACTGGGCCGGGGTGGTGGTGGTGGTGGTGGTGGTGGAGCTTATTCTATTCCATATAATTCTGTCCAGGTGAGAGAAGCAGAGAAGAAATGCTTAAAATGATACAGGTGATTTTATTGCAGGTTGGGGTAGACATGGTAACCTGGCAGATTGCTATGACTTTATCTAGGACTAGGGATGCCAGGCCACCTGGCATGCCTGGGAAGTTGTGGGGCAGATTTAGGGGTGGATGTAACATTGCCCTATGATGGTCGTATTACCCCAGAGTCTCTAGAGCATTGGCTGATGTCACGTCCAGAGTTTTGCCCAGACACAATGTTGGCATGTCAGGAACATCATTTCCATCCCCCACTAATTCTCCTGCTGGTTCCAGAGGCGAGGGTGGGCAGGGGTGCCATTGGTTGGAGAACACCTGTCCAAAGAAGACACTCGGCATCCCTGTTTAGGAGTTGTGTCTTTGCTCTTTTCTATGTGTTTGAGGAATACCAAGCTGTCAGAAAGCATCTCTGTGGCGTCATGTGCACGGTGTGCATGCAGGGGGCTCACTTAATGGGAGGCAGGTGCATGAATCCGTCCTGTACTTTCGTCCTGATCTGGTTCTACTCATGCACAGCCGTAGATATGAGTAGCTACACCAGGATGAGAATGTGTGTGCATCTGAAAGTTCATCTCACTGACAGCATGTGTAGGTGATAGTTGTGTCTGAATGTGTTTTCAAATTAGGATGGATGTTAGGATGCATGTATAAAGGCATAACCTGATTTGTTCCTGCAGTTGCTAATCCAGCTAGAGATGCTGGGTTACATATAGTAAAATGGCATGTGTAGAGACCCCTTTCTTTGTCTGCAAATCTTGAATGACACAGATGTGTGACTGAGGCATGTACATATTTGTATCGATTTCCAGGGCTGATGCAGTGATGGCCGTTCCTGTGCCATCTCTTTGTTATGTTTCAACTGATCCCTTTTATTTCAGAATCAAATAGATCTACCAGAAAGCTTGCCTTTGAAAAAAGATACTTAATATATAAATCCTGTCCCATAAACTGATGATTTATAAGCCCGAAGTTGATGACTTCAGCATGGAGTCAGTGTAACAGTACGCTGAGAAGATTGCATCTCAAGTTTAAACATGAATCCACATTTGGTGAAATGTGGAAGCAAATGCTGAAGAGCAGGAATGTGTGTGTAATTGTTGCTGCTATAACGTGTCACCGTGTGATGAAAAATGTTGATGAAAAATGTTAAATGAGGGAGTAGTTCGTGTGCAGAATTCAGAAAGGTTGAGCAGGATCTTTTCGGGGCAGCCTTTATTTGCATTTCATTTGTTTTGGCATCTATCCCATGCAGACGCATAGTACTATTTTGCTCAGATAATTATATTTTTATCACTTCGTACTGCATTACAATTTGAGATACAGTTCCCTGTGCTAACAACCTGTGTGACCTTCCATGCCCGTTCAAAAGACAGAACGGAGGAAGATGCCCCAAACTGTTCTTCTAATTTTAAAATAATTGATAAAGTTTGCAATTGACTTCTTTGTTTAAAATGTTTACATGCCTGCCTTTCTCCAAGATAAAGTTGCCTTCGTGTTATTTCTTCTTTTTTCCCATAATGGCATTGTATTAAATAAAATGTTAACAAGATAATAAAGAAGATCATACTATATAGAATATATACAATTGCTAATGTGAATAAATACCCCCCCCCAAAGATCCAAGATTTTGTTGCTAAAGGTAGGGGTGGGCACGAACCTCACTTTCATTATTGAGTTCATGGCTAAACTACGAACCGAACCACGAACCTATACCAACCAGGAGGTTGGTTCACGAACCAAACTGGTTCATATGGATTTCTGGCCCCTGCTTTCTGTTCCCCGCCACTTGAAATACAGTTTCCTGTGCTAACAACCTGTGTGACCTTCCATGCCCGCTCAAAGGGCAGAATGGAGGAAGATGCCCCAACCTGTTCTTCTAATTTTAAAAATAATTTCTAAAGTTTGCTTTCATAGATTTCACGTCTCAGATCTGATGCAATGTAACAGTGGTAAACGATAAGATTGTGGCTGCAGTCTGTTAGGCAACTAACAGAATTGAATTGTGCGCAGAGAGAGAGGATACTGTGCAACATCTAGAGTGTTTCCCTTGGGCGGGAGGAATCTAGGTCCAAATCCATGCTTGGTCAGGAGAGTCACTGTGGTGTAGTGGTGAACCAGGGTCAATGGGACATTATTTGCCCCATTGGTATGTTGTATGAACAGCATTCCATGCATGTGCAGTTCCAAAATGGGGTAAATAATGCCCCTCTAGGCCACTTCAATTTGGGACAGTGGGGGGGGAGAGAAGAAGAGACTGGATTTATACCCCGCCCTTCACTTGGAGTCTCAGAGCAGTTTACAATCTCCTGTCCCTTCCCCTCCCCACAACAGACACCCTGTGAAGTAGGTGGGGCTGAGGGAGCTCTTTTGAGAACTGCTGTTTCAAGAACAGCTCTGAAAGAACTTGTAACTGACCCAGGTTCACACCAGCAGCTGCATGTGGAAGAGTGGGGAATCAAACCCGGTTCTCCCAGATCAGAGTCCGCCGCTCTTAACCACTACACCAAACCAGAGGCCACTCCTCTCCTCTGCTGCAGTCTTGATCTGAATTGGAGCTCCTGCAGTGCTCTGAAAATCATTTCCCTGCAGCTGTTTGAGTGGTCTGCATGGGAAGTGAAAGTGGGCCAGGAAACCCAGACCCAAGTTGGGTTGCCAAGTCTTACTTTTGTTTTAGTGGGGGGAGTCCTGGCCCTCCTTGGGAGTCTTCTGGCACACACACTGCAATGACATCACCCAGAAGTGATGTCGTTGCATTGGGCACGTTGAGGGTGGGACCTCTATAATTCAAGGGGAAACCATAGAGTTTTCCCTCAAATGATAGAGCACCCCTCTGGGTGACGTCATCACACCGGGCATGTCTTTGCAGGCTGGCAATTTGGGGGTGGGGTTCCCCCCAGCGGCCCAATCTGGGACAGTGGGGAGCGGGCCAATTGAGCGAGGGTTTCCCCGCCCCCCGGGGGATTTGGCAACCCTAGACCAAAGTTGTTTAAAAACATTCCATGTCATTTGGCCCCCAAGAGTGCCATCCTAATCTGACCTTAGACCCATTGAAATCAGTTGGTTTAGAAGGGCATTGATTAGGATGGCACTGCTGCATAGGGTGGCACTGAAAATAATTAAGTGATGGTCTGGGGCATATGACGAGTCCTCTGCCTGGTCTGCCATGTTAAGTTACTGCATTGCTGTGAGCGCCTTGTGGAATTATTTATTTATTTATTTAACTTCTATCCCGCCCTCCCCGCCGAAGCAGGCTCAGGGCGGCTCACATAAAACCAGTAAAACAGTAAAAACAGTATATGTATCAGTATAAAAGTATACAGATTTACAAATACATCTCAGTATGAAGCATGATTTTAGTTATAATACACAAGTATAAATGTTGTGGTTCCCTGTCCTTTCTGTTGGGCATCGTCTTATCAGTTACACCATCAACAGAATATTTATCCTTTCTTTTTAAGCAGCTTATAACAGGCACTGTGCTTTTTTTTTTTTTAAAAGACCCAGTTCATAAGCCTTGACACCTATAAGACAAATATAAAGCCCTGTAGGGCCTGGGACCGACATACCTGAAGGACCACCTTCTCCCACAGGAGCCTGTCTGCTCCCTCCCATCGTCTTCTGAATCTTTGCTTCAGTTGCCCTCACCATCTAGGGCTAGTTGGGGTGACCAAAGAAAGGGCTCTCTCGGTTGTGACATCAAAACTTTGGAACCCTCTCCTTCGGCGTCTTCCACCAGCAGTTGGAGACTTTTTTTTGTTTGGTTTGGTGTATCCCCAGTAATGGTTATTGGCCGCCTCTTTGGCTCTGGTGCTGTGTGTTTATGTGTTTCTATTGAATCGTTTTATAGTTTTAAATGTTTTAATGGTGTACATGTTTTGTTGTTTTCATGTTTGCCTGGGGGACCCTGATTGAGTGGAAAGGCAGTATAAAAATATTTTGAAGAAATACTAAATGCAAAGAGGAAGGAAAAGAGGAAATATATACAGACCTGATTATTTGTATTTTAACCTTGCTCTTTCTCCAAGGAGCTCAGTGTATATGAGAACCAGGTCTCAGTTTGTTGTACTTTATTCTGAGCTGCCGGAATTTCTTCCCCCCAGGCTTAGGATGCTGGTAAGAGTCCAGCTCAGCTTGTTGCCAATAGCCTCAACTTTGCCTGCATTGTGGCGTAGCTTGATTCTAAGCTGAAGCTGATCTGTGTAATAAGAGATTCTAAACATGGAAGTGAAAATTGTTGTTGTTGTTGTTATTTAATTTATACCCCTGCCACGAGTGGGAAATGGAAAAATCTCTTTAGGGATCTTGGAGACTTTACCAAGACAGTACCACCTGTACCAGGAAATGGTCCATGATAACATTGTGAACCTGTAGATCCCCAAGCTGAGAATGCATTATCAGAAAACTGGTTCATACCTGCAGGGGAATAAACAGCAGGGTCACAGCTGACATGTGCAACAGCATCTGCATGGTCTGGATTTCAAGCAGCCTCCTGGTCAGGCTGCCTAATCGTGTGAGTCTGTCCTAAGAGGAAAGTTAAAAGCATGGCAGAGATTCCTTTCTTATGAGGGATGACAGAGTGAGCTGGGTATGTTTATCTAAGAAGAGATAATGGATGGATATTTTAGGTAACTTAACCGATTTAAGTGGATGTCAGGACAGAAGACGCACCCTACCCCTGAGGAGAGGATGAGGAATACTGGGTTTAAAACGTAAGACCAATTTATTTTAAACACAGACAGGGGTGCCTTCTGTATCTAGAGTCCAGGTCATACACATATTTAAATCACTTGAGCAAAGTCAGAGTCCAGTGGCACCTTCAAGACCAACAAAGTTTTATTCAAGGTATGAGCTTTCGTGTGCACGCTTAGTTTTTCAGACACAATGAAAAGGAAACAGAAATAATAGTGATACATATGGGGGGGCAGTGAATCAGCATGCAGAATAATGGAGATTAAAAGAATAATAAGTTTAGTTTATAGCTATTGTCTGATGATAGCCATAAATTAAGCATATTATTCTTTTAATCTGTTAAAATAATCATCATTATTCTGCGTGCTAATTCACTGCCCACTCTCTGTGTGTATCACTGTTATTTCTGTTTCCTTTTCATTGTGTCTGAAAAAGTGTGCATGCGCAGGAAAGCTTACCTTGAATAAAATCTTGTTGGTCTTAAAGGTTCCACTGGACTCAAACGTTGTTGTGCTGCTTCCAACCAACTCGGCTACCCACCAGATTCTATTTAAATCACTTGTTATCTTTGTATGCTAATCATATTGCACTTAAGGCGCATTTAAATAATGTGGGATCACATCCGTGACACACCCATCTGTGCTTGATGTTGGATTCAGTGAGCGGTAAATATACATGTCTGAATGGTCTGCTGCAAGAGCGTTTCAGTGAGCTAGCCAGAGTGACTGTGGAATCTCCTTTTGTAGAGGTTTTCAGTAAAAATGTTGGATGGGATGAAAAATTAGGTGCAGGATATGAGGGACTGGGCTTGGTGGATTCTTCTTGTAGTCACTGTCCTTGGTTTATTCTGTTTCAAATTCATTGCACAGGTGGCCCAGGCAAATATTTTCCACGACTGGACTGTGCCGTTTCGGAAGCCGTGTGGACTGCTGCTGGGGCTGGGTCCGCCATTCGTGGGGCCAATGCCAACGTGAGTATCGCCACTGCTGGGGCTTTGAGCCATTCAGATTGGGGCTTATAATCTATCTCTTAAAGGCTTTCACATAATCATAAACACTCACATGATGCAGGGCTTGTAATGTGGACGGGGCCTTTGCTTCTACCAAGAGAGACACTGGCAGGTTAAGGATCCTATACATTTTAATCTTGAGACGCCCACGTCGCTGTTCTAATATGAACCTTCCTTACGTCAAGTCAGTTGGTCCTTGTAGCTTAGAACTGTCTCTCTTCAGTATGGCAGAAGGTCTCCAAAGAAGAGCCTTCACCCAGACCTGCTACTTGATACCCTGAAGCTGCTGGGTAATAAACCTGGGACCTTCTGTGTGCAAAGCGGGTGCTTTATCATTGAGCCATGGCCTTTGCTATTGGCAGGACTACAAGTCACACAAAAATTAAATACTATGTTCAACAAAAAGTAATCGTTTAACCTTATTTCAATATTACTTTTGGTCATTTTTTTTCAGATGGGATAGTTCATTTCCCCCCACAACATAACTACTTTTATGTTTTAATTAAAAAAAAAAACACACCAAACAGTTTAACATCTCAAGCAAGTTAGTGGAATTTTTGTTGTTGTTGTTATTCTGTAGTAAAATGGTGTAGTCCTCTTTGGAAATTTGACCAAAAAAAATGTTTCCCAAATTCCAAGCAACGCCAAGGGGAAAGGGTTTTTTAAAACCCAAAATATCTTCCTGTATTTAACCTGACAGTGTCTTGTCTTGTATCCATATATTAATAACATTTCTTACTTTTTCCTTATCTTACCAACTTCTTCAAGCACTTGAAAATAGTAGGGCTTAAATGCAGCCGAGGAAGTGTGGGGAATTCAGAAATACTGGCTTTCAGGGTCGAACCAGCCAAGAAGCAGGAAGATTTATGAATGGGTTACAAGTGCATTTTTAAATTAAGTAAAAACACTGGTGATCCCTAATTTGGGTTGGGCCAATAAGAAGGGGAAGGGTACCTTCAACCCACCCCCCACCTCAGGTGCCCCCTCCCATAGGTGCCACATTAGGATTCATTTTATGGAAAACGGCAGAGGGGGAATTGGAACTCCCTCTTTCCCTGATCTAAATCATTCCTACAGCTGCTAGCAAGTGATCAAAAGATAGAATTTATTCACAGCTCTTCCAGGGCCTCGTGTGACTTAAAGTAGAGTTTAGACTAGAGTTACTCTGCCCAGGATTACTGTGATGTCTGTTACAGGCCTGAATCCTGTGAAGACTTACCTATATTTATGTTTGTCTGCGTGCATATTTGTGTGAATGTGTGCAAGATTGGATCCATGATTTATAGATTCCAAAATGGAAAGAAACAGGTGCAACCCCCCCCCCCCCAAACAACCCGCGACATTATAGATGATCGGCCACACAGATTTCTGTACAAGCAGAAGAGAGTACTTTTAGTCAAACCTCAATCTGTCATCCGTAGTGTGATGGAACACAGCTGGTTCCTGTGTGACATAAGTACTCATGTCCTGGCACAAATCTCCTTCTCTCATGCCCAAAATAAACGCCGTTTCTTGGTTCTGTTGATTGATGTTTGGCAGTTGACTTGAATAAAATTGGCATTTAACTCATGTACTCTGAACATGAACAGGCAGAATCCAGCCAAAGTTAAGTACTTCTGGCTGCAGTCGTAAGAACATTTTCCTGGGAGTAAGCTCTATTCAACAAAGTGGGACTTACCTCTAAGTAGGTCTGCTTAGGAAGCATCCCTCTGTGACCCATTGCAGTTCAGTGATGCTTCCCTGAGCTTGAGCCTGAATGATTTGGGTCAACTATATGGTGAGAAGGATTTTATAGCCTCAGGTTATCATTCAGCAAACTTGAGTCTCCTACGCCTGGGTGTGAGTGAGCTCCTGGAGGCTGAGGCCTTTAATCAGTGTGTTCTTGAGAGCATTCCAGCAGGCAGGTTATTCCTATGGGAAAGCATCTAACAGAAATTAGTACTAGTTCAGGGGCCCCTGTCTTGGTACTGAATGAGATCATTTTATCCAGTTCTCTGGCAGATGAGCTGGAGAGTCTTTTGAGGCAGTGAATAGCCTGATCTCATCAGAAGCTAAGCAGGGTCAGCCACGGTTAGCACTTGGATGGGAGACCACCAAGGAAGACGGCAGTTGGAATGGGAGGCAGTGGCAAACCACTTGTGCTTGTCTCTTGCCTGGAATGCCCAGTGGTCCTAGGGTCTACATGAGATGCTTGCAACTTGACAGCACACAATTCAGTTCTAATATTGGAGTCTCTGGGGGTGATGGCCTCATTTGCAAGAGGCTGGTTGTCCACTACCACAATTTTGGGAACAAACCTAGAAGAAGAGAAGAAGAGATTGGATTTATACCCCGCCCTTCACTTGTAGTCTCAGAGCGGCTTACAAACTGCTCTCCCTTCCTCTCCCCACAGCAGACACCCTGTGAGGTAGGTAGGTGGGGCTGAGAGAGCTCTGAGACAACTGTCCTTGAGAGAACAGCTGGTAGAGAGCTATGGCTTGCCCAAGGTCATTCAGCAGGTGCAAGTTGAAGGAATGGGGAATCAAACCCAGTTCTCCACGCACTTAACTACTACACCAAACTGGCACTAGGCTGGCCATAGCTGTCTTCATGAGGAGAAGGGCTTGCTGTTATGATTTAGCTTGGAAAGCAGAGGCAAGTGAATATGCTTTCCTTCATCTAAACTGAAAAATTCATGTTTGGGTAGATTGCCCTCGAATCAGAAGAAGATTCTCCAGCCTTCTTGTTTGCTTTCAGCAAGGGCTTAATTTGCAGCACATGCACATATCTACGTCCTGAGCTGCTGTTAAAGACAAATGAAAAGAGACTGGCAGAAGAGTCGGCAAGCCAATTCCTGAAATCTAGAGTTCATTCAAAAATCCAGATAGAATTTCTTCTGGGATCAGGAACAGAAACTCACACAACGAAAGCAAGCAGATCAGTGCTAAGGTGACAAGCACCATTTAATGTTATCTGAAATTGTCATTGCCTTGGCTGAGTCAAAGTGTCTTCAGTTGGCACTTTTTATCAGCATGTTTTCCTCTATACAAAATTGGCACTTTTTTTTTGCAATAGTAGGGCTCAGAAGGATACATAAGTATTGTACACTTACAGTAAGAAAACATAATGTAGGAGGTATTGCCCTTGATGTGAAACAGCTACCTCTGCCCTCAGTGGTACCAACACATACGGCTCCCAAAGAAGTCTGAGCATGCATGTGCGTGTACACACATGCACACTCAGAAATCAAAATAGCAGGCCCTCTTGGAGCGGTCAAAGGAGCTGTGAGCAAAAAAGGGGAACAGTGCTGGCTTTTAAAAGGGATATTTCATGAGCCTTCAAATACCCCGCTCTTCACTGTCCAAAGGAGTCTCAGAGCAGCTAACAATCTCCTTTTCCTCCCCAAAACAAACACCCTGTGAGGTAGGTGGGTCTGAGAGAGCTCTTTCAAGAACTGCTCCACTGGGCGCTTTCACACACACTAAATAACGCACTTTCAATCCACTTTCAGTGCACTTTGCAACTAGATTTTACTTGCAAGCGGTCAGTGAAGTGGGCTGAAACTGTGTTATTTAGCACGGCCCTGTACATGACCCCTT
This sequence comes from Lepidodactylus listeri, assembly GCA_029233225.1. Classification (NCBI taxonomy): domain Eukaryota; kingdom Metazoa; phylum Chordata; class Lepidosauria; order Squamata; family Gekkonidae; genus Lepidodactylus; species Lepidodactylus listeri. The sequence continues at coordinate 30,855,179 of JARCFY010000009.1, forward strand.
TCCCAGTGCTCTTGCTGTTCTGGATTATTACTTGGGCACTGGAATTTCTTGGGGTAATTATTCCTGTCTGATATGAGGCGTGGGTTTTGGTTTTATTTGCTGTTGCTATTTGCTGTTTTATTGTTTGTTGGTTTTATGTTGTGAGCCACCCTGAGCCCATTCCTGGGGTAGGACAGAGCATAAATAAAATAAAATACATAAAGAAGAAGAGATTGGATTTATACCCTGCCCTTCACTACCCAAGGGAGTCTCAGGATGGCTTACAAACTCCTTTCCCTTCGCCTCACCACAGCAGACACCCCTGTGAGGTAGGTGGGGCTGAGAGAGCTCTGACAGAAACTGCTCTTTTTCAAGGATAGCTGTGCCAGAATTACGGCTTGCCCAAGGTCATCCAGCAGGTGCAAGCAGAGGAGTGGGGAATCAAACTTGGTTCTCCCAGATTAGAGTCAGCGCATTTAACCACTACACCAAACTGGCTAAAATAAATGTGTGAAGGTGCCCAGTATTAAACTAGGATGGCCATGTGTCTGGAGGGGCGAAAATGTTCTGTTTCTTTAATAGAGATATACTGATTTTCCAAGTGACGGTATTGACCTCCATGCCATGAAAAACTTCAGCTGCCCATTTCCAAGTATTAAGCTTTTGTTAAAGGGACAGAACATCTTTCTCCAGACCTGTTGACAAATCTAGCATTAAACATGAAATGGAGTTGCCTTGACCATAGCTGGAGTACTTATGGAATATTTAGGGCCAAATTTCATGTGAGGTTGATGTTCCATAACTGAAATTCCAGCTGTGTCTTTTTGGCCCTTAAAAAGTAACCAGAGGAGGGGAGGGGGTCTGGATAGGAGTCATGGTGCTGGGGGAAGGCAGGACCGATTCTTTCCCACTTGCTTCATTTTCTCAGACAGATGTGCCCCCTGCCTGCTGCTTTAAAGGAGAGGAAAGACAGATTCTTAAAGGAATCTGGAGGGGAATATGTGGGGAGATGGCATTGGGGTGAAGCATTTACCATTTGCCCCCAAGGCAGTGTGGCCCCAGTCTGTATTGGAGGGACATGTCTGCGTGTTAGGGGCAAGGGACCATCTAGAGTTCCAGTCATGGACCTTTCAGCTTTGAAAAACAGTTTGACCCTAAGAAAGTTTCCATGTTTGTACCATCACTCTTAAAGTCCTACTTACCCCTTCCCTTCAAACTTCTCTGTCCTAGCAAGCCTTGAGATAAAAGAGATGGGTGGGACCAAACAGTAAGGAAGCTAGGAAAGGCAATTAGAACATGTAACCTCAGGCAAAAATGACGTACAACCATCTAATCTAGTATTGTCTCCTTAATGAGAAGTTTAACACAAGATTAAGTTTATGCTCAGATTGGCTAATTGCTACAATTCCATGCATGTTTACCTTGGAGTGGGTAACTGAACTCACTGAGACTTAATTCTGCATAAATACTCAATGTTGCGCTCCATACTTCTGTTTTGGTCAGGAAAGCAAAGATTTCACGGCGCAGCACTTTGCTGTATCTGGGCTCTGGTTCATTATGACCTGATGTCTAAACATAGTTGGTCCAAAGTGCAGCTACCACATGTCTCCCCAGCTAGGCTTCAAAGCAGAGCCCTCAGAATCCTGGCAGGATTTTTCATAAATTTCAACTTCTCTTACAACATGCTAGGGAATTTTAAAACCTTCACCCTGTGTTGCAAAGCATGTGTTCTGTTTCTCTGTCCATGTACCGCCTACTTGAAGTGTTAACATCAGCACAGGGAACAAAAATATCCTTTATGTAAGAAGGAGGGATTGGAGAACCACTATTGTACTTAAACGTTGTACCAGTTGATGTATAGAGGTCAGGACGTCCAAGTGGAAATTGCCTTTTCACAAGGAACGTTCAAGATACGCCTGATTGCTTCATTTTTGTGTACAGCAAGCATAAAATGCGATACATCATGCTAAAGTTAATGTGCAACCATTGCTCCATTGACCAAATACCTACTGTGCTATGGGATGGGGAAAAATGTCTGCATTCACTGTGGGAGCCCTGAATACACCCACAGATGTTCATAAACTTCCCTTGTGGAGTCTGCCTGGTATCAGTGTGCACAGTCCATGTTTTAAAATCTGTCTTCCTCAGCCAGAGGCCTCCGCAAGAAGCTGGGCAAGATGGTAGCCGACAGCTCCTTAGGGAGGCCTTGCTTTCTGATAGCTTATAGCCTACTCTATTTTTTTTAACTGTACATTTGCACCGGCTGCTCTTTGTGTGCTGTGTCCCAAAACATACTGTGAACAGCTGGTGCAGTCTGCATCTCATCCTGAGTAGTATCCTTAATTATTAGTGCTTTGCTTCCTGGTGTGTTATGGGAAGCTCAAGGCTTAATTTTTCCTCTGGGCAGACTTGAAAACACTGGCCTTTAAGGCTGCGTTCAGACATCAAGTTTAACCACGCTTCAGAAAAATAAATTTGTATGAATCTAGCTCCTGCCATACATGGCTTCTCCCTTGAGCTTCCTCCCTTTTTGTCTGGAGCAGAATCAAGGAATAGTGGCTTTACCTCTGGTATTCCTCTGGCATATGCGAATATAGGAGCATAGCTTAGTCGCTGTCTTTTGCTTAAATGCATTGCACAGAATTCAGGTGAAACAGGGGAAGAAGAAAATAGGACAATTGTAATAGGAGCTGTATGATGCAGATATTCCTGATGCTTAGTAGCCTTGCTGCAGCCTGAAAGGAAATATTAGTGCAGTCATTAGGTAGCTTCTAGAGGTCAGAGTGGTCAGATTTCAAAGACTGCATTCTGGATGTGTGGGAAATATTAAGGAAGACCAAGAGTCTTTTGAAAATGTAAATATTCCCAACACTGCTGGGCCAGAGAATCTCTGAACAAACAATTCAAGTCAAGACATAGTTAAGAGTCTGTTTTAGGGCTGCCAACCTCCAGGTGGAGCCTGGGGATATCCTGGAATTACGGGTTATCTCCAGATGAGACTGGTCAATTATCCTGGAGAAAATTGCTGCGTTGGAGGGTGGACTTTACGGCATTACACCCTGCTGAGCTCCCTCCCCAGCTTTCATCCCCTGCAATCTCCAGAAATTTCCCAGCCTGGAGTTGACAACTGTAGTCCATTTGGATTTTAGGCTACCAGTTTTTGGCACGTTTCTGACCATGGCTTAGTTAACAATGGAAAACCATGGTTCATTTCAGCTATGGTTAGTTTGTGAAACCAGGATTCAGCTTACAAAGAATTGTTCAAATCCTGGTTTGCCTTGATATATTTTTGTTTTATTGCCTTGGCTTTTTCACCCATCTCCCGTGCAGAGACCCAGTCAATACCCAAGCCTCCTATGTGTGGAAGGCAGCACCAGGGTAGAAGCCAGGATCTCCATATTCATACATCATGTGAAACCATTGTTAAGACTGTGTTTAATAAACCAGTGTGATACCATAGTTGTACAGCTGACAGCAGTTTGGTTTAATTAAAACATAGTTTTCTGTGATAGTTGAACCAAGCAGGTATCTGGCTTTCTCTAAAAACAAGAGTGTTTTTTTTTTCTCAGCAAGGAAAATGTCTGTCCTTGGAAATAAATTCTTGGGTGTGACAGATGCTGAAGATGAACTATCAGTTTTCCATACCAGAGAACAAAATATCACAAGAGTCAATTAACATGCCACTGCACTAAATCTGTTATGTCTGGATGAAGTGCCAACTCCTTTATGAGAATATATAGTACAGTTTATGCTTGAATTTAATTCCTGTATATAACTGAAGGGGAAGGGCAACCATCATTTCCAAGTCTTCTTATAAGAGGCGTCACAACCAATGTTCCCTCTATGCTGTGGAGTCTTGTGAGCAAAAATTTTACTTTGTGAGCTGCTGGCATTAAAGTTATGAGCAAGCAATTTGGCTGCTGCATCAATTAGGTTTTTTTGGAGCCATCCTTTTTGAGCTAAGAAAAATGTGTGAGCCGGAGGCTAAAAATCTGTGAGCTAGCTCACACTAACTCAGCTTAGAGGTAACACTGGTCACAACTATGAGTTGCTCTGCCTTGACTTTACTTACTCGTCTACGTGGATTCAGCTTTGTGCATCTCTCTTGTGTTCTAATTCGGTTTTGGCTGCCTCTGTGGAATATACTGGGATTTGCTTGCTCTTACTACTTCCAGTAGAGTGAATGCTTGGCTTAAGAACAAAATATGTGTAAATTCCAGACTCGCTACATGTTATCGCTAAAGATTGTCAGCTACAGCTGGTACAAAGAAGATGGACATCAGCAGCTGTATGTGTGTCTTCATTGTGGTTGCCAGCATCCAGGTGGCACCTGGAGATCTCCCTCTATTGCAGTGGATCCCCAGAATATCAAGATTGGTTCATCTGGAGAAAAGGGCTGTTTTGGAGGGTGGACTTCTCCCTAAACCCCACTCTCTCCAGACTCCACCTCCAAAATCTCCAGGTATTTCCCAACCCGGAACTGGCAGTCCTAGTCTCCATTATGAGCACCTGGCTTATCTGGAAAAAATTTCCCTTATCAGAGGGAAATAGCTAGATCCTGGTAGGTTCCAGACTTGCCAAATCACCATTCACAGTCCCATAGCTGTGGATTGTTTTACCCACTATTTGATTGTGTACTTTTCTCCCCAGAAATGTCTGTGAAGGTGACTACCAATTTGATTATGGAATTATGTTTAAAACATCGAGCCACTCCAGGGCTCAGTTTTAGAACCTGTTTTGAATGGCTACTTCGACTCTGAAATCATGCAGTAATTTGCTGCCTTCTGCTACTGAATCACGTTCAGAGGTTCTAAGCCATGTATCCTCCCTATGATTTCCTCAAAGCAAACAGCCAATCCTGGAGCAGATGGTACTTCAGAACCCAGGTGGCTTCACCTTTGGGTCATCAGGAAGCACCAATATGGAAATCATAGGGAGGATACATGGCTTAGAACCTCTGAACGTTTTGTAATTATGTCCCCATGGCAGCCATTTTGTGATTGCTCTCTACTCTTTCTCCCAATTCCAATAGTGTCACCGGCATAGTGGGGTTTAGGACTCCTAATATACATGCGTTTAGCCAGCCTTTGTAAATTTGGGTTTAAGTGTCAAGTTATCTAGTTCAGTATTTATTTTTTTGCAGACAGGCAAATTGATACCCAGCATTTTTTTTTTCTTTAACAAATGTACTTGTGGGTGCAGTCCAGTGCTTTCTAAAGTCATGATAAATCTTCCACTACTTTTTAATGGGTCGCACTTCATGTTTCGTAATGCAAGGTAACTAAGAAGTAACAGCATTCAAGCGATAATGAATCATCAGGGCTAGAAATCAGTGCCCATCAGAGTGCCTAATTTGCCATTTCTGCCTTTATGTGGCTCATTAATTCCACCCCCATTGAATAGCAACTGGTGATAGCTTAGTGGACAGCCATAGTATATATACCTCTGAGGAGCAATTGTTACGTTATGTTATACTTCTGTCCTGCTTTTCAGTCACAATTGGCTTTCAAATCTGTTTAGAGTTATAGAAAGAAAATAGGGAAAAGAATGATAAAGTTCTGTACATAGAGGAGATTAAGAACTGAGATGGAAGGAGGCACAGCTGAGGGATGACTGGCTGCTGCTTCTCCTCCTCCTAATGGCTTCATTAAGAGAAGCTGGAATCCAGGGAAAGTGGAGCTCTCAGCTGGATTTGGATCCAGGTACAGCAGAGGGATGCCTGGCTGCTTCCCAGCCTTCCTCTAATTTAGGTCCTACCTGGCTTCCAGCAGGGGGCTCCCAAGTCTATTCTGGGATCTTTTGGTATAAAGCACACATGCTGCGATGGTGTCACCTGGAAGTGACATCATTGTGTTGCCGATGTCAGGGGTGATGCCCTAGTTTTTGGGCAAAACTCTATGATTTGAGCTCAATTTTACCATAGAGTTTTGCCCCAAAAGTAGAGCATTGCTCCCCCACATTGGCAGTGTGATGATGTTACTTCCTGGTGACATCACTTCATCGTGTTGGGAGACACTTGTGGGTGGGTGGAAAGGGGCCCCCAAAAGCGGGAGAGCCCCAGCCTGGACCAGGGGCCTGGCGGCCCTACTCTGATGGGTTCACTGGTGGTCTGGGAGGGCCCCCCTCACCTGGATGCATGCGTGGCTTTACCTGACTCATGCCTTTAGTAGATGAGGGTAGTTCATGACACAGTGTGTCATTGTTTTGAACAATTCCCATTTGAACAAAATGTTTAGATTTTCAAAATTATGTGATGGCTCTTTTATTAATGAAGCTTAAAGCAATGCCAAATTTTGGTGTGATTTTAGTGTATGGTGGTCTAAGAGCTTCATTCTTCTGGGGAAAGGTTTAGGGGAAAATTAGTGTTGGTTAGGGGTCATGACTCCTTTGAAAATCCTCCTATCTCATGGGGGGAGGTTAGACTAAAGGAAAGCAGTTTAATTAACAGACCTGCATTGTAGTACATACATGATTGAAATGAATGGAACAAAACAGGTTGCATGTTGGTGGATTGTGTGCTAAGAAGCTAGGCTGCCACAGAATGGCGTGTTTGACTTCAGTATGATTTTTCAGGGTGTTTACCATTCTTTGAAAAAGACTTGGAGAAGTCTCCAAAATTCAGACATACATATATAACCTTCTTCCACTCCAATTAAAGGCAAAACTCCCACTCATATTTTGATAGAAGTGAATTTCAGCTTGGTCTGACTCATTCTCCCATTTACCTCATCGGCTGTTTTGCTGTTCCATATAACTTCATTTTACTGGAATTTTTCATTGTTGCAATGAAAACAGGTACTTTCCCTCACACACACACACACACACACACACACACACACACACACACACACACAACATAAATAAGACCAAACAGTATTAATTTCCAGAACTCAGAGAAAATAGCTGTAGAGTTGCTAAATACCCTTGAGTGGCATGATGGAAAGTAATCACTGTGCTACCAACACAGATGTGGAGAACAAGGGGCTTTGGCTCAATCATGGAGCATCTGCTTTGCATGCAGAAGGTCCCAGGTTCAGTCCCTGATATCTCCAGTTAAAAAGATCAGGTGATGTGAAAATATGCTACTTGATACCCTGGTGATCTGCTACCAGTGTGAGCAGACAATACTGACCTTGATAAACCAATGCTCTTAGTATAAGGCAACTTCCAGCGTTCAAAGGTTGCTTTCCCCTTCTCTTCTGAAGCGCCTGTTGCTTGACTGGCTGGTGTTGCTTGCTTATCCAACTTGGGTTGTACCTACTATGTACAATAAGATTTCCAACGGCTGTAATGGCCTTTCATAGCTTCTTGCCCCTCAGTATGAAATAGGCAGAACAAATTGAGGTCCACAAACTCTCAAAAACCTTGGTAGCAAGGCTAATATGAGGTTGCCACAATTTTGCCATATTCTTCTTTATGGGAGGGACTGGGGTTGTCTCTGATTCCACATGAAGTTTTGAAAGGCTTGGAAAGCTACTGAATCCCATTTCCCTGGTTCCTCTTGTCCAGAGAAGGGTGGAGATTTGTCTAAGTCACAATAAGTAAGTATAGGGTTACCAACTTCCACTTGGAGCCCGGAGAGCTCCTGGAATCACAGCTGATCTCCAGGTTACAGAGATCTGTTAACCTGGAGAAAATGGCTGCTTTGAGGAGTGGACTATGTGGTGTTATACTGTACTGAGTTCCCTTCCCTCCTCAAAGCCTGCTGTCCCCAGGCTTTCCCCCCAAATCTCCAGGAATTTCCCACCCCAGAGTTGGCAACCATAAGCAAGTATCTGTGAAGTATAAGAACATAAGAGGAGCCCTGCTGGATCAGACCAGTGGTCCATCTAGTCCACCATCCTGTCTCACACAGTGGCCAAACAGTTCCTCCAGAGGGCCAACAACAGCATAGAGGCTGAGGCCTTTCCCAATGTTGCCTCTTGGATCTGGGATTCAGAGGTTGACTGCCTCTAAACAAGGAGGTTCCCCTCAGTCACCATGGCTAGTAGCCACTGATAGACCTATCCTCCATGAGTCCGTCTAATCTCCATTTAAAGCTGTTTGTTCTTGTGGCCATCACTACATCCTCTGGCAGCGAATTTGTATGGCATAAAGTGAGCAAGGATTTATACTTTGTTCAATCATGCTGTGCTTTGCAGGTGCTTAGAGTAGGGATTATCCCTTGGCCTCCTATCCAGCTGTACTTGAGGGAGGAGGAGGACTTGTCATATATGCCAGAGAGGGAAGGAACAACCAGCATGATGAGTGTGTGTATGGATGCTGCTGGGGGTGGTTATATTTATACATTTATAGGATGGTTGTAGAACTGAGAATGTTAACTCTCCTTCGTAAGCACAGTGTGCTCACAAAATTCAGCCCTGCTGGCCTCATCATTGGTGATGCAACACCAGGGTATTTCGTCTGAGATTTGCTCAGAAACATTAGGTTGTTGGAGGTTCTGAGAGTAACAGCACATGAGAGCATCTGAAATCTAGAATGTCCCATTGCTGGGTAGAATTCGAGACAAAGCGCACAGTGCTGCGGCTTGGCACTGAATGTGTTCTAGAAGCTGGATAGGCAACTGTGGTGGGAAGTTCCAGGACTAACTTTTTGGAACGTTTGAAACTTTGTTGCTGAGCCTAGCCTCGGATTTCAGGAATAGAAGAGGTGTTGTTAGCATTGCTGCAAGCAGTGGTGTGAATTGTGCATCATAATCCTGGGGTTCCAGAATCGTTTCATTACTACCATAGAAGCTTATCCTGCTCATGTTCTGCCGGGCTATGACTCCATGGCCATAATCAGGTGCAGCATGCTAGAACTGAGAGAGAGAAACTCTCCTTCTGTTCCAGTCCCACACATTTTTTCCCTTACCATTCATACATTCATTTCCATTCATACATTCTCTCTTTCTCCTCTGCCGCTGGTATTCCCTCTTTCATCGTCCTCTCTCAGACATACAGCCATTCATAGTGGCAGGAGGGAGAGGGATACTCTTAACAATAGACTGAAGAGGGGGGGAAATGAAACTGCGTTGCCCTACGGACAATTAATAAAGATAGCCATATATTAACATTTTACAATAGATTGGGGGGTAACTAGGAGAGTTAGGGTTGCTGATATCCAAAAGCAGAAAGATGGAGATGTGCCAACACTGAAAGAGGGAGAACATCAAAGATGTAAATTAAAATACAGTGGAGAATAGGGGAAGCGTTTTAAAAGGAATCAGATGTATTATGAAAAACAGAGTAAGAGAGAAGACATGTTGAAGGAGTGTGATGTATATTTGGCAGAAACAAACAAAAATGTGGAAAACATCTGAGGGTCAGTGTTTATTGATAGTGTTTCTGGGGTATGCAATAGGCCTTTATATTAAAAAAAAAAAGCCCCACAAACCAACCTAGAGCCTTTCAGGATGAAAAATGCACCCTCCACTTTGATGTATGCAGTATGATACGTGTCAGTATTTTCATTTCAAACATCTAATGTATAAGAGGAATGGAGACCTGTACACAGCATGCTGTTCTCAGCTGGAAAGGTTTTTGTCCCCTTAGCAGAGAGTCTTGAGATTTTCATAAAATCTCAATAGGTTATTAATATCCTCTTTTATAGCCTGATAATAATAGCCTACTTTCCATTTGGAAGTTCTTCCTGGGCATGGAGGATACTGTTTCTAAATATGTGGAACTATGTACCTAATATGAGCTATACAGAAGAAGAATTGGCCCTTTTTGAAGTCACAGAGTGAAATCTGTGATGAATGAGATCCATGAACCTGGTCTGTTGCTGCATTTGTGTGCTCTTTCCCTCCCCTCCCTGGACACAATTGATAGCTTCCTGGTTCAGGAAACCTTTTATCTAATTCCTTTTATCTGATTCCAGTTTATGTAAAGGTTTATGTAAAGGCTTTAAGAAACTGAGATTTACTGCCCACAAACTGGGATTCTAAACCAAGATTACACTGAAACAAATTCCAGTTTGTTGATGTGGCCTCATTCAAATGTTGGCATTGAATGGAAGATTTCTGAAACGAGGAAGTCTCTGGATGCATGCAAGCCATGTAGGGGGAAAGAAGGAGCAATCAAACCCAGAAACAGACCAGGTTTGTGTTCATGTGTTCGCAACACCTGAATGCAGCCCCTGGGCCAGTCTAATAAATGTTTAGATTTGTTGTAAAGAAGGGGAGGGGGATGCGGCAGCAGAAAGATAAGTGCAAAATAAGCTGTGACTTTTCCACAAATGCCTGCTTGTATCATTCATTTCAGCAGCAACTGCTCTTTATTTTGGTCCCATCCATCTCCCCGTAGGAAGCCTGGAGGACGGGGTCTGCATCTCTTTGTCCACGTGCTGACAGCTGCCTTGCACCAGTTGAAGAATTGCCCCTTTTAGAAGTCAGCAATGCTTGGAATATATGTTAAGTGGCTAGCTATCACATACACGTACATTTATGGGATGCTGCTGCATCTGAATATAATTTCATTAGGATTCTGCCATACTGGACAATTAAGGAGCAGGGTGAAGGAGGCTGCATACAGGCATAGCTGTTTATTAGGCATACATCGTTTTTAATGGGTTGAAGGGAAGGGAAATGATCGTTCTGCTTTTTCAGTGGTGTCTTGTTGCCTTTGGAATGCCCTCCCCTGGAAGCGACTGCCCCTTCGGCCCAAGCGACATGTTACAATTGGTGGTGTGTAGAGTCTGGGTTCCCCTCACCTGAGGCTTAGGTTCTGATGTTCCAATGTCAAGTGTGGGAGAATTTGTTTCCTAAGTGCTCAGGGCCCCAGTTTGGATTGTGACCACTGTGTGGGAGAGAAGCTTCATCCTTCCCTACCATGCCATTTCCCCAAATACGGAACAGCATAAGGTTGCTACCCTCCATGTGGGGCATGGTGATCTCCTGGAATTACAACTGATGTCCAGACTACAGAGAGTAGTTCCCCTGGAGAAAAGGGCTGAATTAAGAGGTGGACTCTGTGGTAGTATATCCCACTGAGGTCCCTCCCTGTCCCAAACTCTATTTTCCTAGTCTGTACCCCCAAATCTGCAGCAGTTTCCCAACTCAGAGCTGGCAACCCTAGAACAGCCCTGGATCTTGTTATGGGGGGGTATAGAACCATAGAGTCACAGAGTTGGAAGGGGCCATACAGACCATCTAGTCCAACCCCCTGCTTAATGCAGGATCAGCCTCCACTATCTCTGACAAGAGTTTGTCCAGATGCTGCTTGAAGACTGCTAGTGAGGGGGAGCTCACCACCTTCCCAGGCAGCTGATTCCACTGTTGCACAACTTGTACTGTAAAAAAGTTTGCCTGATATTCAGCTGGTACCTTCCCACCCTTAACTGAAACCCATTATTGCGAGTCCTATCCTCTGCTGCCAACAGGAACGGCTCCCTGCCCTCCTCTAAGTGAAAGCCTGTCAAATACTTAAATATACATGTGCCACTTCCAGTAAGGCAGTAGCACCCCAGAGGCAGTTTTGGGCCAGGAAAATGACACAAAGGGAAAGTTGAAGCCTCTTCTCCCCTGTGCCACAGTCCCAAATAGGGTTGCCAGGTCCCCCCGGAGGGCGGGGAAAGCCCCGCTCGATGGGTCCGTTCCCCGCCGGCCCAGATCGGGCTGTCGGGGAACTCCACCCCCAAAATGCCGGAAAATGTGCCCGGCGTGATGATGTCACCCGGAGGTGATGTCATCATGCCGGGCACGTTGTGGGAGGGACGCTCTATCATTTGAGGGAAAACTCTATGGTTTCCCCTTGAATGGTAGTGCTCCCGCCCCCAATGTGCCCAGTGCGATGATGTAACTTCTGGGTGATGTCATCGCAGCACGTTTCGCGCGCCACCAGAGAAATCCAGGACAGGGACTGGGACTCCCCCGCTAATACGGGGTAAGACTTGCCAACCCTAGTCCCAAACTGAATCAGGTCCCTGTGCACATGGAAAACACTTTCTCCCACTCCTAACATCTGACAGTCAACCAAAGTTGGGTTGAACCCAGTCCCTCCGTGTTATAAATTTGCAAGTGCAGTTTGTCCCCAAGGTGCCAAGCCCAAAGACATCTTTTAAGTGAAGTGTTTCGTCTTTTAAAGCAGTTTTTGAGGACTGCCTCTAGCCGGAGAACTGTTCCATGGTGGTGGTGGCGGGAAGTGCCATCAAGTCACAGCCAGCTTATGGCAACCCTGTTTGATTTTCAAGGCAAGAGACAATGGTTCAGAGGTGATTTGCCATTGCCTGCCTCTGCGCAGAAACCCTGGACTTCATTGGTGGTCTCCCATTCAGACACTAACCAGGGCTGACCCAGCTTAGCTTCCGAGGTCTGATGAGATCAAGCTGTTCTGTGGATACCACTTTCGGCTTTTGAATTATCACTTATTTTGATATTGATAATTTTATGGTGTTTTTAAAAAAAATATATGCATTGTATTGTTTGGGGGCCTTTTATGTCATGAGCCATTTTAAGCAGATCACTGGAAAGGTGATATACACATTTCTGAAGTAACTAACTAAATAGTTCTTACAGCAATCCTGTAAAGTGGTCCCCATTATTACTGCCATACTAGAGATGGAGCAAAAAGGGGACAGATTGGTGATTTGTTCAATAGCTGTATAAGCGAGTGATTTCTCAACCTTTCTCCTGGGATTCTTTTGCTCAGGAGAGGATGCATATTTTGTTTGCAGGGTCTGATGTGGCCCCTTGGGTTTCAGCATCGCCCTATGGGAAATCAAGCCCCGTTTAAGCATGAGCCTGGCAAAGCAAGATGCATTCCCATGTGACTTTGCATGGGCTCAGCATCTTGTATAAACTGTGCTGCGATCTGGACAGAATGGCTACACCCCCTTAATTCATGTGTCAGAGATCTTTATGCTTCATTACTGTTGTACAAAAAGAGTTGCCAGTCTCCACGTGCAGTCTAGAGTTCTTCCAGAATTACAGCTGATCTCCAGACTGCAAAGTTCCCCTGGAAGAAAATTAGGAGCTTTGGAGAATGGACTCTGTGGCATAACAGACCTGCTTTGCTTCCTCTCCACCTCAGATTCTGGCCTCCCCAGGCTGTACCCCCAGATCTTCAGGAATTTTTAATCTCAAAGTAGGCAGCCCTGTGTAAAACAAAGCATACCTAGCTGATTTGCATGAGTGACAGCCCAGTTTAAACAGGACACTGGGTGGGTGCCACATTTCACCCGTGACATCTTTTGCCTTACCCGCATCACGTTTAAAATCAAGCCCTAGAAGTGTGCCTTAGAACACAACAGCTGTCCCCTCTAGCTGGTCATTGCTGGAGAACATTGTTGGTGGAGACAATCACTGGAAGTCATTCTGACAGCTTGCCTGCCATTACCAGCCTCCTCACTTGGGAGCCCTTGATAGCTTCCAGGGGGATTCAGGTCTCCTGGAATGTGGTTTGGAAACCACTGGTACAGGCCCAGGTCATTGGATTTTTCTGTTCTGTTTTGCTAAGCTGAAAATGCCTGCATGCCTGATTGCCTCTTGTTTGTACATTGGTTTTCACTAAGTCAAGCTCTGCTATATGTGCAACTGCCGTGTCCCATTTCATATTAGGAATGCAGCAATAGTGTGTGTGTGTGGGGGGGAACGTTCTTTTTAAAGAAAAGGCAGAGCACTCTTGGTAATTTTTTGAAACTTAAAATTAGATGTTCTTAACTGGGCCAAGGTCATATTTAAGTTTATCTAACTAGGATTAAGAGTGTTTTTACACTTAGAGTGTATGTGTGCTTTGGGAATGGGGTGGCTGCCATCTCTTTACAACACGGGACGGCTGCTGTCTCAGTGTTTGGTCCTCTTGACTGCCTGTTTGCAAGTGCTGATGGGTGAAAGGGTGAAAACATGACCCTATCCGAGCAAGCAGGCACAGTCTTGGGAATGGCATAACAAACTGGTGTATTATAGCCACAGAGCACTCCCTGACATGGAGCTAATGCTGTTCAGTCCAGGTCTGCCCAATTCTGAGTCAGCTCAGACACCCCTTTTTCCTAAGGAGTCGCCATGCTAAACAATCAGGTGTGTAGGCGGGAGATATAACCAGTGGGAGAAGACACATTTTACTGGCAAGTTGAAGAAGAAATTGGATTTATACCCCGCCCTTCACTACCCAAAGGAGTCTCAAAGCGGCTTACAATCTTCTTTCCCTTCCCCTCCCCTCCCCACAACAGACACCCTGTGAGGTAGGTGGGGCTGAGAGAGCTCTGACATAAACTGCTCTTTTTCAAGAACAGCTGTGCCAGAACCAGGGCTTTTTGTAGAAAAAGCCCAGCAGGAATGCATTAGCATAGTAGGCCACCCCCAACAGCAGGAACTCATTAGCATATTAGGCCACACCCCTGACAGCACAGCTCCCTCCCAGGATCGGCTTCCCCAGGTGCCCCGTGGCTTGTGGGATGCATGGGGAACCTGAGGGAAGGAAGGCAGTTTCTGGATCAGCTTCCCCACGTGCCCCGCAGCAGGAGGGGAGGCAGTTTAAACTGCCTTCCCTCCCTGGATCAGCTTGGCTTCCCCAGGCGCCCCACAGCTTGTGAGGAGCCTGGGGAATCTGGGGGATGGGGAGGCTGTAGGCATGGCCAACTCAGAAGCCAGCCAGAACTCCGTTCCTGTGTGTTCCTGCCCAAAAATAGCCCTGGCCAGAACTATGGCTTTCCCAAGATCATCCAGCAGGTGCAAGTGGAGGAGTGGGGAATCAAACCCAGTTCTCCCAGATTTGAGTCTGTGTACTTAACCACTACACCAAACTGGCTCTCAGTTGGCATTTACTGCCAACTTGTTGGTATTTACTAACACTATTGGCATTTACTGCCACTATTACTGCCACTATTGAGACAATGACTAATCCAGAGCAGCAACTGAAGACCCTTACAGTGCTTTGAAATTAGAAATAACAAGCACAAGGACCCGCAATCCTCGCAGGGGTGGGGGAGGTGAGCCTTTCCCCCCTTCCTCCCCGGAAAGAGCCTCTCCCTCCCCCCTCCCTCCCTGGAAATCGATGGTGGCAGCAAGATCCGCCGCTCGCTCTCTCCCCTCCCCCCCCTGGAAATCGGCGGCGGCAGCAAGACCTGCCGCTCGCCAAGCCTCTCCCCCCCACCCTCCCTGAAAACAGCCTGCTCAGAGAACGCTTTTACTTTTGAGGGGATTTAAATATCCCCCCAAAAGTTTTTTTAACATTTAGGATTTTTCTGCACATGGGGGGAGTGCCCCCCGTGTGTAGAAAAAACCCTCCCCCAAGTGCCCCCCCCCCGCGGATTTAGGTATCTGCACGGGGGTGGGCACTTTGCTATTAGTATATAGATGTTACCTGGCAACATGTAAGGAGAGGATGGCAAGGAAGGAAAGGTCAAGGATTCCCCTGGCCCCTTCATCTGACCCATGCCATTGCTGTTACCCTACATGCACTACCCGCCCCACCCACATGTGCTAGTGTAGTATAATGAGCTGTATGCTGGACTAGGATCTGGGTTCAGATGATCCTCAGAGTCATGAAGGTTGCTGAGTGACCTTGGGCCAGTCACTCTCTCAGCCTAACCTGCACTTGGGGTTGTGAGCATAAAAAGAAAGGAAATGTGTATATCCAGCTAGAGTACTTCTAAAACTACTCTGGGGTTGTTGACAGGGAAAGATCAGTGGTGAAGAACAAGAGACATCCCCCCCCCCCCCCGGGCATATTTGTTCTTTCATTGTTGACTAAAGTTGTCAACCTCCAGGTGGCACCTGGAGAGCTCCCACTACTACAGTTTATCTGCAGACAATCAAGATCAGTTCCCCTGGGGAAAATGGCTGCTTTGGAGGGTGGAGTCTGGCATTATACCCTGCTGAAGTCACTCCCCAAACCCTGCCTTCCCCAGGCTCCACCCCCAGAATCTCGAGGTATTTCCTAACCCAGAGCTGGTCACCCTATTGCTGACCGTTCAGGAACTCCCAGAACCAGAGGAATCCCAGGGTTTACTGCCCCAGTAGTTGAGGAGTAATAACCAGCGGGGGGAAATCACTGGGTTAAGCCAGCATCAGTGAAATCTCTTTCATCATTAAGTCTAAGTGAGGACTGACTGCTTTGCTTTGCCAAGTGTAGAGGGCCTTGCGTAGGCCACCACAGAGGGTGCTGGAGAGGTTGCTATCACTAAGTGCTTTGCATGTGTCTGCCGCCTTGCTACAGCTGCGCAAAAATGCTATAGAACCTGCTCTTCCTCTTTTATGCTCTGGGGAATAAAAAACACATGCTAAATTCTGCCATTTCCAATTATTTATGTTCCTTTTGATGCATGTTTACACTTAATTGTGGGGATCATTTTTTGAGAGGAGGGGGTGTTACCCACAGAAATCCTTTCATTCCTAGTTTCATGAAATTGTACACCTCCAGTCGTTTAGGATTCAAGAGTTTTAAAATATAAATGCAAGTCTGTATAATAACTTGAGGCATCCTAACCTGAACTCCAACTAAAACTTAAATTTTAGTTTCAAAGAAGACTCTGCCTTATAAAAAGTAGGAGCTATACAATTTGGGATTAATGTCTGGAGTCCTTATATTTAAACGTGTGAATATTTAAAATATGTTATAATACAGAACTGCATTGTTACAGTTTTCAAGCAGGAAGAATAAAGGTTCTGCTATTCTTGATTCATTCTCTGTGTTGTTTTAAAACAGTATGATGCATTTTAGCAAAACGGTGCAAGAGGATATGTTGTGCTTTAATGAAATGGTATCCTTTCTATGTCTGTTGGAACTCACTTGTCACCTGCAGAAGATTACAAACAGCCACAGAATTTGTAGTAAAAATACATTTTAGTGCCAGCAGCCTCTTATAATCAAAGAGTCAAGTGACATCAAAATTCAGAGCCAATATTAGAGGTCCTCTTTGCATCATTGAAAATAGACAAGTTAGCATTACTGATAACTGACACTGATTAATAATCCATAAAATGTCAACCACCCAAAACCTGGTTTTTGCAAGTCCTTTATTAAGAAGTGGCACACAAGAGATCTCACATTAAGTAATAAATATACACAAGAGCACCCTTTACAATTGTTTTAGTATACTGGCATAGATCTGTACATGGTTTGTACTTGCACAACTGGCAACCTTTACCTTTACCATTTCTCTTTCTGTAAAGCATCTCTACCCTGACCTGGATGGCCAAGGCAAGACCAATCTCATCAGATCTCAGAAGCCAAGCAGCATCAGCCGTGGTTAGTACTTGGGTGGGAGACCACCAAGGAAGGCCAGGGCTGTTATGCAAAGGCAAGCAATGACAAACCACTTTTTGTTCATCTCTTGCATAGAAAACTTATGGGGTTGTCATAAGTCAGCTGTGACTTGATGGCATTTTCACCACCAAAGGATCTCTTTGGTCCTATAAAAAATGTTGCCTGTTATTCCCTTCACATACTGGTTATTCTTGCCTTCTATTATGTCTTAAATTAAAGATTTCACTTTCTTTTTAAAAAGCTATATTTGGCTCTGGAGTCACAGACTGCAGACATCTGCATTAGTGAAATTTAGCTGTCTTTTAAAAAAAACCACACTACTACTAGAGCCTGTTTGGGGTTTGATTTTATCTGTTTTGTCTTGACACTATTGTTGCAATTTGACCATTATAGAGGCTCATCCTGCAGATCCATTTAGTTAATGGCGGTGCCTTACTCCAGCAGTGGAATGTATCCATGAGACCTTATCCATCAGTTTGTACCTTAGCTGCAAAATGCACAGAACCATTCATGTATACCCTCTTTATCTTTAAAGTCCTTCTCCTCCAAATGCACTTCCACAGTGGTCTAGAACACCATTAAACGTTTGACAGGCAGAATGGATACCATGCAAGGCTGGTGGCTCTCTGGCCCTGCTTATTCAGTCGACCAAAAGCCAAAAATTCACATATTGGTGTCAGGTAAGGTGGCAAAACTAATTTATGAGGGTTCCCCCCCCCTTGGAAGGTATATGTCTGTGTATTATGTTCTGATGTGATAACCCATTCTGATTGGTAGCTTTAAGCTTTCTTATATGATGTCATCAAGGTAGCTGATGCATGACATCCAGAAATGGTAATCTTGTAACTGGTTGGATGCATGACCCACCCACACCAATTGCAATTTTGGAGACGTTATCATGCAAGGGCACACATTACTGTCAGTGGCTCCTGTGGATTTACATGCACTTCTATGTGTAAACTACAGACATGTAACAGCCAGGTAAAAAGAAAAGTGGACTTTGCAGTTGAACTTGAGGCCTCAGAAGATGATTATAATGAACATGAATATAAAAACAGGTTGAATAAAATATTAAATGTTGTGAAATGATAGTGTTACATTTATAAGTAAAAACATATGCATGCTGAACGGTTCCTGAACTCATATAACTTAAGTTATCTAGTAACGGGGGGGGGGGGGGGGGATCACATATAACATGGATCCATTCCATTCGCATGTGTGTTATCAAAATTAACCACGGTGTTAT
This sequence comes from Lepidodactylus listeri, assembly GCA_029233225.1. NCBI lineage: Eukaryota > Metazoa > Chordata > Lepidosauria > Squamata > Gekkonidae > Lepidodactylus > Lepidodactylus listeri. The sequence goes on from JARCFY010000009.1 coordinate 30,873,590, forward strand.
CAAAATTAATTTCTTTATGCTTTGGCTCATTGGAAAGGCAAAAGAATAAGCTATAATCATCTAATATACTTTAGGTGACTATCTGGATTAGGTAGAGCATCATACGCAATAAACTGTATAAAATATGGGAAAATTTACTTTTTGCTTGATTTATGCCTTATATCACTGCAATGGATAGCGGCATTATTAGATATTTGTAGGGTGATTTATTAACTTTCCAACAGTGCTTTAAAATTTGAAATTAGCCACTCGGTTCACAAGTTATAGCTCAAATGAGAAAAGGTAAGAAAAATGGGCTTCAGCTATGCTGATTGCATCATAAAAAAGCTACCAGTTAGAATGGGTTATCACATCAGAACTTAATACATGGACAGACATTTTTCAGAAAAACAAAAAGAAGTTTTGCTACCTTACCTGATAATGGCACCAGGTCTGGCCCACAGACTATCTGAGGAACAAAGCATTTTCACACTCGAAGATGGAATTGCCTTTGAGCCTCTCTCACATCAAGTCATGTTAATATCTGATAATTTAAAACATGGAGGAAATAGAGGGAGGGAAGGTATTTGTCACAGCAGTGAATATTCTGTGCAGTGTAGATTTCATGACTTGATGTTCTATGTATGGACATTCCAACAGCTGCTTGTGCTGCCAACTGCTCTTGAACTGAGAGCTCTGATCACATTTTTGAACTGATTTTGCTGTACAGTCTTCTGTTTTTTTCTCTGTTAGGGCTAATGGCAGCCATGGTAAAGGTGGGGGGATTTGAATTGTGGCTGCATCACAGGGGGACATATGTCTTCACCCCAATTTTTCTAATCTCACTTGCCTATCAAGAAAACAGCATGGCATTAGGGTTAAACAGCCCTCTATTGGATCCAAATCAGGATTTTCCTGCACTTGTTATTAAGCCTTTGAGGTAGGAGAGAAAGCAAGAAAAGGCTGAGTAACAGATCTCTTCTAGAACCTTGTCCAATTACACATTAAGAAACAGAAAAGATTTGGGAATCAAACGCTTTAGGGCCAAACTTCACATTGCACAGGAGATTCATGACCAAATATCCTGATGTGTTAAAAAAGATTAAAAAGCTACTGCAGAGTTGGGGGGGGGGGGGTTTGGAACAGTGCTGCACTGCTAGGACAGGAGGGAGTTAATTTCCCTTCTGTACCATTTACCCTTCTGCCGCTGAGTGTATGTTAAGTGCTATCAATTCATTTCTGATTTATGGTGACCCTATAAATCAATGATCTCTAAGGTAACCACCTTGCTCAGGTCTTGCAAACTGAGTGCTGTGGTTTCCTTGACTGAGTCAATCCATCTCATGTTGGGGCTTCCTCTCTTCCTGCTGCCTTCCGCTTTTCCTAGCATTGTTGTATTTTCCAGTGACTGAAGTATAGGGCTGCCAAGTCCAACTTGGGAACTATCTGAGGACTTTGGGGGTGGAGCCAGGAGAAAGGAAGTGACATCATTTTGTGATGTCACATCCTGTGATGTTGCTTCCACGTGCTGACACATGAACTCATGAAGTTTCCTAATACTGAATCAGGCCATTGGTCCATCAAGGTCAGTATTGACTACTCAGACTGGTAGTGGCTCTCCAGAGTCTCAGGCTGAGATCTTTAATGTCACCTATTACCTGATCCTTTTTTAGCTGAAGAGGCTGATAACTCCTGCATGTCAAGCAGATGCTCTATCACTGAGCAACGGCCCTACTGAATCCTTCCTCACCTCGGCAGAATATGAAGCACTAAGTGCTACACAAGTGCTAAATATGATTTTCATATCATAAGAACAGGAGAGAAGCCACAGTGGATCGGGCCAATAGCCCATCCAGTACAACACTCTGTGTCACACAATGGCCAAAAATACCAGGTGCCCTCAGGAGGTCCAGCAGCGGGGCCAGAACTTCAGAAGCCCTCCCACTGTTGCCCCCCAAGCACCAAGAATGCAGAGCATCACTGCCCCAGACAAAGGGTTCCATTTAGACCTTGTGGCTAATAATAGCCACTGATAGACCTCTGCTGGTTGGGGACAGAGAGAGAGAGAGAGACAGACAGACAGACAGAAAAAAAGAAAGAAAGAAAGAAAGGGGGAGGGGGAGAGAGAGAGAGAAGGAAAAGAGCTGGCAGACCCCAGCAGCTTGCCCCAGCAGCTTACCCCAGCAGCAACTTTGCACGCCACATGCAAAAGCAGGCCCTTCAGTAGAAAGAGCCTAGTCCCTCCTTAATCTCTGGGCAGGGCTCTCTTGCTCGCTCTGCTCTTAAAGGGGAAATGTCTGTTGAGGCTTTTTACTGCAGGGCAGGCTCTCTGCAGACATTTCCGTTTTAAGAAGTTCAGGCCTGGCAGGGAGAGCCAGGGCAGGCTCCGACGTTGCCCTGCTGGCAGCCATTGCCTTCCCCGGTGGCCAGTTTTGAAAAAGCGGGGGTAAGCTTTAAAAATCGGTGTTTTCCCCGCCCTACCGGGGGGACTTGACAGCCCTACCGAAGTATGACAGCCTCAGTTTAATCATTTTGGCTTCTAGGGAGAGTTCAGGCTTGATTTGATTTAGAACCCACATTTGTCCTTTTGGCAATCCAAAAGGTATTGGATTGACTCAGTCAAGGAAGCTACCTTTTATGGAAGATATCCTTAAAATTTCTTGAACATAGTTCAAATGAATCTACTTTCTTTGTGTCAGCTTTCCTTACTGTCCAGCTTTCACGCCCGTAGTATGAATTATCTTGACCTTGGTCACCAGCAACACATCCTTACACTTAAGGATCTTTTCTAGTTCCTTCATGACGGCACTTCCCAGTCTCATCCTCCTTCTGATTTCTTGGTTGATGATGGAGCCAAGGAACAGAAAACTCTTGAACAATTTCAATTTAGTCATCAAACTTAACATTAGGTAATTCTTCCCCCCCCCCTTCATTTACCATCATTTTAAAACAGGAAACAAAAGTTCACCTGGCAAAGGAAACCACAATAATAATTGCAGGAAAGACAAAATTGACCTATTGATTTAACAGATGACTCCAATAACAGTCAAATAAGTGTTTCATCCACAGGGAAATGAAGAGAGACAGGATCATTATAATAACAACAAAACTATTATGCAGTCGTCAGTGATGATCAATAATCCTATTACGTTATTATTACCAGTTTATCTTCCAAGCAGCTCAGTTCAGTATCCATGGTTCCTTTCCTCCCTTTCCAGAAACAGGTAGAGAGTGTGATCGGCTCAAGCTCACCGAGTGAGCTTTGTGGCAGAATAAATAATTGAAACCTCAATTTATTTAATTACATTCTTCATTTGTACCCTGCCTGTTCCCCCAGTGGGGACTCAAAGCAGTTTACATTGTTCCCTCTCTCCCTTTTATCTTCACAACCACCCTGTGAAATACATCAGGCTGAGAATATGTCACTGGCTCACGGGCATCCAGCAAGTATCCACGGCAGAGTAGAGATTCGAACCTGGGTCTCCCAGTTACTAGTTTGACACTCTAACCATTACCCCACCCTGGCTCTCTCTCTCAACAGTGCACCGTACCACAAAAACTGATGTAACAAAATAATATTTGGCTGGTATTGCATGATGAGATTCTGGTTGAACAGCAAACCAGAACCAAACCCAGAAAGGTCTCTGGCTCACTCTTCTCTAAATTCACTTATCTCTGATGGGCCAGTTTCCCAGGAGAATGTATCCTAAACTTTTTGAAACTCAGCAGGGGCATAATTAGCTCATCCCTTGCAGGCCTTAGCTGCAGTTAACAAACAAGTAGCAAGCTCTTTTACACCCACAGGCAAATAAATCTTTTCAGAATCGTTCTACAGAAGTAGTACTTGGATACCCTAGTGCACAATTCAATTCATTTTCCCCCCAAAAAACTTGATGCCAGAAATCTTGTAAACAGTTCCACTATAAATAAAAATAAGTACCCTTCTGACTGCAGCCTGTCCAGCATCTGGCCCCTTTTGCAGAATATTTATAAACTGGGAAGGAGAAGTACGGATCTCCCACATAATGTAATTTATCTCCTAGGTATAGTAAAACCCTAAATTAAAAGATGACTAGGGCATTTATTGGTTCCCGCTGTTCAAAATAGTTGCAAATGTTGCTGTGGCTTAAGCCAAAATTAGCACCGGGAGTGAGTTCTTATATCACTGGGAAAACATTTGTTTTTATAGATATGAAAGGATGCTGTCTCTTTAAAGGCTAAAAAAAATGCAGTTCTGGTGAAAGTATTGCATAAACCTTGGCTTGGATAAAAAAAACAAAAATCTGTTCTATTCACTCTTTCACTGGAATTCTTGAACTGTCTTGACAAGAATAGCATAACATCATTCATGCCAGTCACTTAGACAGACGACCTATCGCAACATCTATTTGCAAATGTCTTGTAACGAGATAGTGACATAATATATATCTATTTTTAAATGTGTCGCAGTTTATTTTTTTTATTTCAGAAAAAAAAAATCAACCTCTGAGTGTTGAATGTGAGTAAGTCTTCAGGAATGTAGCAAGTTGATAAAATCCCAAGCCAAATCCAACCTCCTTTGCAGGAAAAACAAAACAAAAAGCTGGAGTTGCTTTTTATGGACATTTGTTTTGCAGCTTTCTACGTCTTAAGGCACAGAATAGCCAGGATAAGGTGCCAACCCAAAGGTTAGCCGAACCTCTTTCTTGAAATAATTTTGGCACGACTTGTGTTTGTGGAGGCACGACCTCTCTGATCATATTTGGGGCATAAGAACTATGTATGAACTCAAGGGGAAATATTTAATTATTTATTATTTTTAGGAAGGTGAACAGTGTTGTGCCTGTCTCATTTCCTGGATTGCTGAGAAGAAGTTCCAGGGGTAGCACTTTTATCTGGTCTTGTTGTCTTTGAAAGAAGAAACAGTGTTCCTGCGGTCTGCGATGTTTGTTCTATTTACAGTTATACAGCGTTCTACAAGTGGAAGCAAAGTAACCTTCATGTAGGGCAGCATATCTGCTACCCCACATCAGAGAGAGAAAGAGGTTAGTTGTGTGTGAGAGAGAAAAATATTACAGCATTACAACTGTGTTTTCTCTCTCTTTCACACACATGCACACTAGAGTTGCCAACCTCCAGTGGCACCTGAAGATCTTGCACTTTTACAGTTGATCTTCAGATGGCCAAGATCAGTTCCCCCAGAGAAAATGGCTGCTTTGGAAGGTGCACTGTGTGGCATTATACCATGCTGAGCTTCTTCCTCTCCCCAAACCTCATCCTCCCCAGGCTCCACCACCAAAATCTCCAGGTATTTCCCTACTCAGAGCTGACAACTCTACACACAACCTGCCCCCTCCCTCCAACTTGATGGAAAGCTTGCCTCTTCCAAACCCCATGGCTCTTGGCCCATTCCCAACAATTAAGGCTCATACAATAAGACACATTACCCTTCTGTTGGACAGACTGGTCCACTGAACAGAGGTCAGACCTCCACACTGTTTAGCTCATGACTGAGTGTTCTGAATGAGAGTGGCTCTCCAGGGTTTCAGGCAGAGAAAGGACCTCAGTGACACGGACCCAATGACATGGACTAGGGCTTTGGTTACATATAGATCCCTACCAGCATCCCAAGCCATGAAAACAAGCCTTTATTCAGGGAGCAACTGGATTTTGGGTCTTGTGCATGTATTTGATAGTATGGAGATCTGTATTTGGTCAAACTCATCCAACATTGTCCACTCTGACTGCCTGAATCCTTCCAAGGGTCTCAGAAAACAGTCTTTTCTAAATAGGGTTGTCCGGTGAGGCATAAGAACTCCCCACTTTCTAATAGCCCTGAAGTTGGAGGAGGGGCTCCAAACCGGGGGATCCCTTGCCCCCAGCTGGGGACTGGCAACCCTATTTCCAAACTATTTAAGCGGAGACCCCAGGAGCTTCTGCATACAAAACATGTTCTCTGGCACTACTTTTTAGGTCTACCCCTTGACAGACATAATAACTGCCAAATGACATAAACCAACCCATGAGGAAGCTGTTTGTAGCAAAGGGTTCCTTTCTAGCCACAGATTTAGTAACAAATGTAGGCCTTGTTTCCACATTTCCACATACAAAAGTATTCACACAGGCTTAGCATGTAATAATTTTGGATTAGTTTTTAAGCCCCACACAATTTGCTTTATCCAGTTAGAATGTCAATAATGTGTTATAATGTGTTTACAAACTGGTGCTTTTCTCAAGGTCCAACTTTGTCACTTGAAATTCATGCGAACTACCCTAGTCTGTCTCAGAAAGGGAGCTTTGACTCCTGAAAGCTTCTGCTCTGGAAATCTTGTTGGTCTCAAAGGTGCTACTGAATCTGAATCTTGCTCTTCTACTGCAGACCAACATGGCTACCCACCTGAAACTACCCTAGCTAGGGCTGCAATCCTATGCGCACTCACTTGAAAGTAAGAACTGCTGAGTAAAGAGGCAATAGGGTTGCCCTTTAATCTCCTTTTTGAGCCAAAACTTGAAAGCTAAGTGATGTTGCATGATTAGACTGTAAATATCTAAGCACATAGCTGAATGGTTAATGGACTGTTTAAAATAATTATGATGAACAAGGCTTGCTTTGATATACAAGCGAAAACATTTTATCTTTGTCCATTTGTCCTTTTTGCAAGAGGTTCTACTTTTGTTCGTTCATGCAAGTCCATTTTAAAACACACACATACACCTGTTTAGCAGAAGCACATGGAACTGCTTAGCACTGGGGCTCCTGAAGGCCCCCTTCTCTCTCAGCCTCCCATCTAAGAGGTGGCCCCGAAATCTGGGGACTCCCTCCCCAGATAACAGCATACGATGCAGCAGGAGGAGCTGCAGGTGGAACAAGAAGCTACAGAAAGTTATGGCAGAGATTTGCAGGAGCACTTGGATGCATTGATGAGTGAAGTGTACACTGGCAGAGCATTGGACAATTATAGTTTGAGACCAGCATTTCCCAAGTTTGTTGCATTGTTGTTGTTGTTTTTTCTGAATTAAAATTGGAGACACTGTTCTTTGTTCTCAAACAGATAACCTAAATATTTTCTTGATCAGTTCCCAAAGAAGTCCATAGGCTTCCTCCTTGAGGCTGAGGGACACCCATTTAATATTGCACCTTCCCCCACATATACACTCTGCTGGGCTGGAGTTCTGGTGGTCTCTTTACCTAGTCAGGATTCAGGCATGTGGTTAAGATTTCTGGGTAGTGGAGATGCCTCTGAAATATCCTTCTACTGTTAACTTTAATGTGGACTACATTAGGGAATCCCTCTGCATTTTTATACCCCCTCGGGATGATGCCATGGAACAGCAGAGACCAGTGTGTGTTGGCTGGTGGTAGGATTGCCGACTCTGGGTTAGAAATTCCTGGAGCTTTGGCAGTGGAACCTGGGGAGGGCAAGGTTTGCCATAGAGTTCATCCTCCAAAGGAGCCGTCTTCTCCAGGAGAAGTGATCTTAGTAGTTTGGGGATCAGCTGTAATAACAGGAGATCTCCAGGTTCCACTGACAGAGTGTGAAGATCTGTGTTGCCCAGGACCTCCAAACTCTAATGGGCAAAGACAGGTTAATGCTTCCAAGATGGTGTCTCAGAGCCCACTTCATCCAGCTCACTGCCTACTGGCATGTAAGATGAACAAGCTGGGAATCTTTGCCTCAGGATTCATTCTATGAGTGATTCATTAAGACCAATTTCCCATGAGGGGCTATTCCACCGCCGCTCTTCCCTTTCCCCCAGTTGTGTGCATCAGTTTCCCACTATTTGCCCTGCGCCGCATTTTGACCCGCGGCTTCGCCTGTTTTCCCCCGCGGCTTCGCAATCCTCAAAAAACAGGATTGCGAAGCCGCGGGGGAAATCGGGCGAAGCCGCAGGTCAAAATGCGGTGCAAAGCAAATAGTAGGAAATTGACGTACGCAATCAGGGGAAAGGGAAGAGCGGTGGGACAGCAGCGTCTCGTGGGTAATCGGTCCCAGTGTTTTGGAGATATTCCAATACGGTATAATTGATCTTACCACTCCACAGACCTGAGTTTGAAACCATCCTTCAGCCTGAGGAATCTTCCTCCAGCTTCTGCTAGCAGAAGAGCACTTGAGTTGGAGGAAAGCTTGAGGAAAGTTCTTTAGGCTTGAGGAATTCCATGCCATTGTAAAGAGAGGTTTTTTTGTCATAGTATCAGTGTATAAGTGTTTAAAGCACTAAGTCTTGTTCCTGTGTATGCGTGCAAGTGTAACAATTATATATACACACAATTAAAGGCCGTTTCTAAAAATTGCAACGTGTTATTCACGCTGATTGTTTGCATGCAGTTCTAATCTAATGCCATGGCCCTGTGGGTAAGTGAAAATCTCTTTGGAAACCCAATACTTGCTTTATTTAAACAGGCTATATGTTTAGTTCTCTGATGCTTCTAATCTCTCTGTTGGTTATGGAACCATGTTTACAACATTTGGCACTGTCATTCCAGAACGCGTGAGTAAAGAAAGTTTTGCATATCCAGCTGCTTAAAGATTAAAGGCTGGCTACCCGCACTGGAGCTTGGTGGAAAGGATATTAACAACTTGCAAGATAATGGAAATGTGTTTCTTGAGAAAAGCAGATGTTTTATGAGATTGTATTTGGGTTTGTGTTGGATTTAGTAATAAAGATTTCAATTCCTAGTTATCCTAACGAGGATTGTTATAAATCCCCTTCGTTGGAATGAACTGCCAGCTTCCACAGTATCATAGTTCTGTGCAACTCAACCATAGCCTTTTGCTTCCGAATACAGTCCAAAACAAGAAAAACAATGACAAACATGAATTATTAGAGATGGTGAATCTTGGTTCCCCATAATCGATTATTTAATGAAAAAAGATACACTTCCAAAGCAAGCACTTTACCATAATTACATTTTTAATGTCGGACTGAGATTAGATATTGTGGGAGTTCGTGTTGGTAATTTCACATGATTCATTTGCTTTTGTATAATTTATTTTAATAGTTAATGTTTGATTATACCCTATTCTGCAGTTATTATTATTATCATTATTGCTGGTTTTGTAGACATTTACTTTTGTTGGTAATCTTGCAACTTTGATAGGTGAGACTGATGGAACTTAATTAGTGGAACGATAGGATAAATAGTTTTAAAAACTTGTTAATTGTACACTCACTGGAAGATTATATGTGACCATATACTGTATAAAATATCATGAATGTTTTAAAAGTTTTAATTTTTTAAGGTTTTACTGTTTAAACTTGACTTCTATTTTTTAATTGAAAATTTAAAAAAGAGAGGTGGTGATTTGGGCAATGATCCTAAACAGGTCTGCTCAGCAGTAAGCCCTATGTTGTTCCATAGGGCTTACTCTCAAGAAAGTGTCCTTAGGATTGCATCCTTGCAGTGGTTTCAGCCCAGATGATGCTGAATGCCAAGGCAGGGTTTTTTCATATAACATCTACTCCTATGGCATGAACACTCAGGATGAATCTGGAGACAAATAAAGTCTAAGGTTTTACAGGCATATTGTTATTGTGATGGGTATATGATGAACGGCCTCACACGTCTGTGCACACTCAGGCCTGCACTGCTATGCAACCACAATGGAAGTTTTCATTATGAGGCTGTACTGCATTTGCAGGGAACCCTTGCATTTATTGAAAGTGGTGCATCTTGAACCATGCCAGCACAACAGTTTGTGACAACCTGCCAATCCACAGATGTTACATGTAGTGAAGGTCAATTGCTGTTTAGTAGGGCTTCACACTTTAATTGGTTTAATCAATAGGCTAATTAATTTGTGCATGTCTGTTTGAATTTATGAGCACATGTTTTAATTAGTTAATCTGAATTAAGGAGACACCTTTTTTTAGTTCAGGTGTGCTGTGCATAGTGACTTACAATTTCATTTACGAAGAAGAAGAAGAAGAGATTGGCTTTATACCCCGCCCTTCACTTGTAGTCTCAGAGTGGCTTACAAACTCTGTTCCCTTCCCCTCCCCACAACAGACACCCTGTGAGGTGGTGGGGCTGAGAGAGCTCTTTCCAGAGCTGTCCTTGAGAGAACAGCTGGTACAGAGCTATGGCTTGCCCAAGGTCATCCAGCAGGTGCAAGTGGAGGAGTGGGGAATCAAACCCGGTTCTCCCAGATTAGAGTCCCGGCACTTAACCACTACACCAAAAGAGCTGTTTTAACACTTCCTTCAGTTGTTTTAAATGTCTGTTAAAGGTTTTAGCCTAATTTATTGTTCTTACCCTCCCCGAGCTTTGCTGTGCAGGGAAGGGCATGTAATAAATTGAAAGTTTGTTCCAGTGGCCAGAAAAGAAACTCAGTCAATGAAAATTTTCTTTTATTTAACTTTATTTATGTAGTCATACCAATTTAAAAAAAATCAAATTCCATCACACAGTTTCATTACAAGAGCCGGTGTGGAGTAGCACTTAAAGTGTTGAACTAGGATCTGGGAAATCCACGTTCGAATCCCCACTTGTGCGATGGAAGCTTGCTGGGTGACCATGGGTCAGGCAAACACTCTCAGCCTTGCCCTGACCTGGATAGCGCCAGGATTAGCCTGATCTTGTCAGATCTCAGAAGCTAAGCAGGGCCAATGTGGAGGCAGGCAATCGAAAACCACCTTCCAACATCTCTTGCCTTGAAAACCCTACAGGGTTGCCATAAGTCAGCTGTGACTAGATGGCAAAAAAAAAAAATCCATCACACTACTTGTGTTCAGAGTAGGCACTTGGGAGGGCTTCAGTTCTCCATTTTGAAGCCCAAGAGCTGACCATCCCAAACATTTACAGGCATTTTTCAGAGCTAGGAGTCTGTCTTTCTACTAACATTTACTAACCAAAACTAGCCAAAGCATCACAAAACAGTAATCTCAAGTTTCACCAGACTGGATGTTCAGAAACACACAACCCCCCCCCCCCCCAAAGAATGTGTCCCCATCCTCCATTATTTCTAAAGGACTAAAGTCAAACCAGAGAATCTCTGCAGTAGAAACTGAAGGGGGGGGGATTAAAGCAAACCCATCAGAACCAGTGCAATGTACAGAGTACTCAGCAGTACCAGTGTAATCACAGAGCGCCCAGCAGAACCTAGGACCATTGTGGGAATACCAACTGATGTCAAGCACAGAATCACAGTCCAAGCGGGAGGGGGGGTTGGAAGTCCAGCAGAACCAGCTTTCTGTTCATAATATTAACAAAGATTAAATATATTCAGTCATCAAGCAGGATAGGCATGAGAAGGTCTTGAAGCCAAGAAGTGAAAACCGGGGGGGGGGGGGGGGAGAGGCATAAAAATTAGGTTAAGGGAGACAGAAATGGATGAGACATGTGTGGAAAAGATGGAGAGAAATTAAGCGAGGGAAAGGTTGTTATATCTTGCTGCAAAACCTTTTGCAAGATTGGTCTGAGCTGGGTGCAAGGAAAGAAAGAGAAAAAGGCTAGACCAGGGGTGTCAAACATGTGCCCCAGGGGCCAGATTAGGCCCCCAGAGGGCTTCTATCGGGCCTGCACTGGAACTGGCCATCTCCTGCTTCCAGTTCTGTTGTGGCTGCTGCATCATAGCTTGCTTCACCAGACTCTCTCAATTGCTCAGCCATTTTATGTTTTCCCCGAGTCCTAGACCCAGAACTCTGAGCATGAGATTTCTGTGGTGAATGTCAATAAATGAAAAGTTGGTTGGCAGTTTACAGATACACACCTGAACAGCATACTCAAGATTGCATCAGCCCAGACATTTTGATGCAATAATTCAGAGCAAGAGGTGTCAGTTATCAATATTGCTAAATAAACAAAATATTGCAAGAGTGCTAATGTTTTAAGCATGTTTTTATTTTAAGTTTTTTAAAAAAAACTTTGTGTTTGTGTCCTTTATAAAGTTTATATCTCCGCTACCTGGCATTACATTTTATGACACACATGGTCCAGCCCAACAAGGTCTCATTTATGTCAGATCCGGCCCTCATAACAAATGAGTTCGACACTCCTGGGCTAGACTATTGGAGAAATGTCCTGCAGGCTGGCAATTACTGTAGCAGCTATCAACCTGCTGGCTTGGTTGTACAGTCTGTTAAGCAAGTGTGCTTCAGTCTTGGAGAAAGGGAAGTTTAGCTGATTCTAGAGTGCTTTTTGCAATGCTCAGACTTCCCTGTGCCCCTAGTGGTTGCAGCCAGAACTGTATTTTAAAAAGAAAAGAAGACATTTGGCTAGATGCAGCATGATGCTGGTTTCAAGGGCCCCCTTCAAGGGCCTTCCTCAAGCTGCGCCTGGGCAGACCACCCCACCCTTGGTACACCAGTGAGCAGCATTTCCCCTGCCTCCTCCCTTTTCACACAAACTAATTCTATTTTTCTGGAAAATGCAAGTTTTCAAGACATTTTCTGGAGGTTTGCAGAATTTCATTACTATTTTTGTGTTTGTTCTGCTGGGGTTAAATGCAAGCATAAGTTCTTTCTCATAAACGATCCCTCAAATGATGGATCTATCTTGGATCATGGGAATTAAGTCAATATATGGAAAAGAAAGTTTTGGTAGGAGAAAAAGAATAAAAGTTTGATTTGAAACTATAAAGGAAGCTAATGCTTTACATGAAACATATATACAGAGAAATAAGTTTAATCCATGAAGCAAAAAAATTGATTATCCAAATATTTCTCCTGTAATAACATGACACTCACAGTTTTCTATTATGACTCTATGGTCTTTTAAGGAAACTTATTTTCTATATTCTCATTTTGATGGAACCTGGTAGTGGCTTAGGACAATCACTATCAGATGTTATATTAAATTAATCCTGATACTTATCTTTTGCATTTTTAAATCATAACTTTTTCCTTAAGGCCAAAAAGGCTAAATAAACCTTTTTTTGTATAGCTGTATTTTAACAGTGTCTGGCACATCACATGGGGAAAAAATAGCTGGATGAGGGGGAACTGTATCAGGAAAGTGGTAGCAGGGAAATGAGTGAATCATTCCTTCCCTTGTCACTTCTCTGCCCCAATCACCTTCCCCTTACTGCGCAACATTTAAAATGCATGGTCACAATCTACTATAATATGTGTTTTAATAAGACCAGAAAACTGATATCCAGCTTTTTTTTTTGTATTCACAGCTGTATGCCAGCCTGGATGTAAACATGGGGAATGTATTGGACCAAACAAATGCAAGTGTCAACCAGGATACACTGGAAAAACATGCAACCAGGGTAAGAAGCCCAAAACACAGCATTCAAAAGCAAGTTTCTTTGTACTATTGTTCAAGTATGTTTCAAATTTTCTAGCAGCAGTTTGGTCCTCCTAATCAGAGACTTGGCTTATTTAGACATGTAGCAGGAGGAGGCTCTGGAGGACATACTGCAAAGTGCCACCTCATTGCTTCTCTGGGTTCCCTATTAAGCTGTGTGCTGAATAAGCAGCGGCAAGGCTGGTTGTTGAGTCTGCAGTTCCCCCTTTGGCCAAATGGCTTGGTAGTGTACAAGATCAGCATATAGTTGGATTGAGGTATCTGTGTTCCTCTTCAAAAGTGAGCCGGTCTTCAAAAGTGAGCCAGTTTGGTGTAGTGGTTAAGTGCACGGACTCTAATCTGGGAGAACCGGGTTTGATTCCCCACTCCTCCACTTGCACCTGCTGGAAGACCTTGGACAAGCTCTGTACCAGCTGCTTTCTCAAGGACAGTTGTCTCAGAGCTCTCTCAGCCCCACCTACTTCACAGGGTGTCTGATGTGGGGAGGGGAAGGGAAAGGAGTTTGTAAGACGCTCTGAGACTCCCAAGTGAGTGAAGGGTGGCATATAAATCCAATCTCCTCTCCTCCTCTTTGTCGTCGTTGTCGTCTTCTTCTGGCTAGCTGCCCTGTAGTCATCAGAACTGAATGAGAACTTCCATTATTTTCAAAGAGGCTTGGGAGCAGTTGGGATTATATCACTGTCCTTGACAGAAAATTATCATTTAAAAAGTAAATCCATTGTTGGAGATACAAGATCAGCCTGCTTAGTTTCAGAGAGCAGCTATGTTGGTCTTCAGTAAGACACCTAGATTTGAATCCAGTAGCACCTTATAGATCAGCAAGATTTTCAGGGTGTAAGCTTTTGAGAGTCAAAATGCTATTTAATAAATTGTGACAGAAATGAATCTAGCTGTTCAGCCTCCTTTAGAGATGTGTAGCCTGAACTTAATTTCAAAATGTTAATCCTGAGTTAGGTAATAAGGATTTGGGGTGTATGTAAAAAAAGCTACTATGCTATTTTGAAAGATTTTCTTCCCTATTGACTTTATAATGAGCTGCAATTCAGTAACGAAATAAATGAGAATGTCTCTTTTAAAACAGTGGCCGTTTTTGCCCTTTTTAACTCACTTAGCTCCAAAGTATTATTTCATATAGCACAGAACTCTCCCAAGTGCTTAAACAAGTCATAGTCACATTCTCCAGTTAACTGTGATAAATCTTTCCTAAGCTTATTATGGAAAAGAAAGTGAGTGCTGAGGAGAATCTGACAATTTGAGGAAGGTGGTGCTTTATGAAACTCTGCTTTCTGATACTTGTTAATCCTCTTGTGGCACAGTGGTTTCTAAATGCTGGTTAAAGCTCAGCTGTTTAGATATATTAATTCTTCCTTGATTGGCTTATGTAGACTATAAGCCCACCCTCGCCTTGACATAGTTTCTCACCCTTTCTTTACCTCATGTTGTTACCTACTTTATTCAGGCATGACCGGCACCATCTTGTGTGACAGTCTGTGTTTTATGCTAGAGCTTTAGTTATGTATTTATTATATTTCTATCCTGCTTTTCAGCCAAAATTGCCCCCCAGAGCAGCTTACTTAAAACCCCAATACAAATCACGTTAAAATATAATAAAAATGTCCCTCAGGGAGAGGATTCTTAGCTGAGCAGTATCCAGGCGTGATGAAGGGGTATCTGGCTGTTTCCTGTTCTCTGTCTATATCCTTCTTGATGGCACTTGAAAGCTGAAAGGAGAAGGGGATCATCCTTTCTCTCCAGAACTACATACCACAGAAATGTTGTCTATGTAAAGCAATCAAATCTGTATTCCTATGTCCTTGGGCTCTATGGCTTTTATGAAACAACATTAGACCTGAGGCATCATCATGAAGTTTTATAAGGGCGGGAATTTTTATGTCCGAAATTTGTACTATGTTCAACATTCCAGTGACAATTGCCCACAGCTCTCATTTCAGAGGGTCTCATATGGGACAGCTTTCTGGTGAATGGTGCCCATTATAATTAATAATACAAGAGAACTGCAGTTTTGCGCTCTGCAGTCCCATGAGCAGCTCCCTGACTGGATGTTATTGTCTGTGTTTTCAGTAAGAATTAGGGCCTCTTCCCATTACGCTAAAGACAAAAGCTTACATTTCCACTGTGGGTTGACTTTGTCTGATCTGTAATGCATAGCTTTCCCATGTTGGAAAATATGCAGGAACTCATTCTCAGATGTCACAATTGACCAGAGTTCCTGGGGACATGTTTTCAAATACACAAAAGGAAAGTAGAGCTCAGCCCGCAGAAGAATGACAGAGACTCTTTATTGCCATATTAAAGTTAGCCCTGCTATACTGGTTCAAGCTGGTGCCAGTGGCAGTCTCATTTGTTTAAACCCCAGACTGTCCAAATCACGAATGGAGCATCCGGTGATGATCTGATATTTAGAACAAAAGAACCACACGGTTGTGACCGCTTTCAGCTTCCCCAAACAAGCACTTCTCTTGCATCTGTGATGTCACTTACAGCTAAAACTCAGAAGCGACAAAAGGATAGTTCTAGGAATCCATAGAATTCCTGGCAGTTCGTAGAGCTAACCTATGTTGGTAACGTCACTGTGTTTTTTTTTAAAAAAATTCCCACTATCATTCATTTTTAGTTGCTGCTAGTGGTTACATTTTCCATTAATTTCTGTAGGATCTTTCTGGAAGTATGGCAGCCCTGGTCTTCATGTGACTAATTGCTTATAATATATTGCATTGCTACAACTTATATATATATAAATCATATGTTTTTGAAGCAGATCGGCATTATCCGTAGATTTCATTGCTCTCTGTTGGCTGGCTTCTTTGTAATTCTGTTCCATCTTGGAATACAAATGTTATTTCCCAGGCTTGAAGAGGCTGCCGTCATCAAATTAAAGTTATGTTGCTGGCAAAAAGGCTAAGTCAACTTTTCTTTTTAATGAATTGATAATTATCATATTCCAGAAGGCTACCATTTCTTGTGTTTGTCATTTGTTTGCATAGCAAAGCTTGGGAACTTCTAAAGTGGAAGAAAATACCATTTTTTTAGATGGGAAATTTAACGTTTCTGTTTCCTTCCACTTCTTGCAAACCAAATACAGGAATCTCAAAATTAAGCTTTGGAAATATGTGACTTATTATTGCTGAGAATCAATTGATCCTGCTATCAATTCACCTTCCAGTTCTTTCCCTAGCTTAGTTCAGCTGTAGTAATTCAAAATTCAGTCTCTATGAACATGTTGTTTTGGCATAATATATCATGTATCTAGTATAGGAGACCAAGTTGAATGTCAAGCTCAGTTCCAATAATTTTGAACTTTCGTTAGGGATGGGTGCAAACTGGGAAAATGTGGTGTCGTTTGTGGTATGCCCAGTTCCAAACCACAAACCATCATGAACTTTTAGGGGCTAAATGAGCCACTGAGGTTCTTGAGGTTTGTGAGGCAATAGAATACACCCCCTTCCCCCAGCATGCTAGAGTCACCAAACTTGCAGAGGATCTGCTGCTGACTCTCCTCTACCTGCCTTCCAAGTTTGTTGAGGATTGGGTTTGCAGCCCCCTGAAGAAGGTGCCCGAGTTACAGCGCTCTAAAGAAGGTGCCCCCAGGAAATGACTTTCTGGGGAAATTGTCACAAAATTTCGTTCATGAGCCAGTTCATGCTTTAGAAGGCAGAAAGTCCATTATGTATTATTATAGTGAGTAGCATTTGCCCTTGCTTTTGCTACAGCTCATGTCTTGTAACTGGTTTACAATGAACAAAGTTTTTTGGGGGAGGAAGACAATAACACATGATTGAGAAAGTACAATTTCAAAATGTTTGTTGAAGCAGAAGTTCAGTTTTCAACAGGTGGGCCCCAGTGTTGTTCTGTTCTCATGGTTTCAAAAATAATGGGTATATGGGGAATGCAGATGGAAGTATCAGTAGGCAGAAAAGGGGCACTTAACCCATTCCTCACCCACTGCAGTACAATTTATTCTATTCTTCCCATCAGCTGCTGAGGTTGACTCTGGTAGTGTAGCCTTTTGTTCCAGTAATGTTTGGAAGGTAGGTCTTCTGATTTTTTTTGTTACTTATTTTTATTGGTTCTGTTGTTTTGGCAGCTGTTCTGTATATTCTAGATTTTCATAGGGCTTTTTTTTGGGGGGGGGGGGGGAAGTCCCCTGGAAGAAGAGCCTCTTCCATAAGCACCTTGGCCCCGAGGAAGGCTTCAGCCTTGACTGAGCAGAGTGGTAGAATGTGTTGTTTCATGACTGTTGATGTACCCCACATCCCTGTGAATCAGTCATGGAAATTCTGCACATTGCAGAAGATTTGAGAGAGTGTTGTCCCACAAGCACCCTAGAATACTCCCAATATTCCTCAAAAGATGTGCATGATAAGGGAAATGTGAGTAAACTTTCTTGAAGGGAAGATTGTGAATAAACTCTCTTGCAGGGAAGATTGTCCATCATGACTGATTTCCTCCTTCAGGGATGCCTATTAAGCTTCCAGGAAACCCTGAGCCCTTTGGAACACAGGCTAAAAACCACTGTTCTGTGCTGCAGATGCAAATAAAATTCCATCCTTGCATTAAAATTGCTGCGCCTTCATTTATGGTATTTGACAAAACAAACTGCTCTGTCATTGACTGGGTCTTGATTTCTACTGTACTACTTCTTCCCACCTCGTGAAGCTGAGCACTTGTACGCAACACCACACGACTGGCCCAGTGAACCACCCTTTTTCATCCCTCTGGATCATCAGGCAGCAAATTTTCTACTGAGGGGTGAGAAAAATCCTTGACTTCAGGTGGTACGTTCCTTCCACCTGCACGGCTTTGAACTACAGTGAAACCCCTTGTAGATGTGCTGAAGAATAACAAACATCTGGCTGCCACATCAAAGCCTTGCCTGCAGTAGCATTGGCATGTTCAGCAAGTCGGCATTTGCATTTCCTTGAGGCTGCAAACTTCTCTTCTGGAAAGGCTTGACCCTCGACAGTTCTCTTCATTTGTGCCTGTGGTTACTTTCTTGCTTTGATCTTTCAGGATATGTGCTGCTTTCTCTGAACAACTTCATAAGCTGGGGGGGGGGGGGGAGACTGTGTACCCATATAGGTTAGGGATATTAAGTTCAGTAAAAAGAGGCTCAGATTAGTCCAAAGCAAACTCCAAAAACAGAAACCACATAATACCTTTAATTAGGACCAACCCAAATGTTGTTTGAAAGCTGTTTTATGTTGTTTAGTTGGTCCTGATGAAAGGTACTCCATGAAGTCTGAATTGAACAAAAAAAGAGAACATCTTATACTGTTAGATAATTGGTGATAAAGGTTTACAGTCAACTGATATTAATATATATGTTTTCCCTTTATATTAATATCTATGTTGAAGTAAGTTTTAAACAATGTGAGAAAAACATATATAGTGACTGTTGTGGGCTTGATACATGCACAGTGCAGGCATTTGTGCAGCTGTTTGTACATTATGCTTTAAATACCTGTTTCAGAAAACGTGGTCTCTTCATGTGATCATTATTTTTTTCTCAATTCCGTTGTTTGTGGTGGTATACCTTTCAAAGCTGATCAATTTGTAGATGCCATAAAATGGCAAGAGACCACATAAACCCTTCCTCTTGGATATTCATAATTGTTGCCTTTGGCCATTGGGCAGGCATTAATTCCTCTTTGTAGGTCAACGCTGTGGAAGCTGAGAATCACCCAAGCTAGTATGAATGCAACATAACAGGATCATGTGCTTGCTATGGATCTTTTGGAAATGGTGGTTGCAATAGGAAGCCTGCCAAAGGCTCCCAAGGAAATGCTTTCGTTATAGGAGAATTGAAATTTTGCACTCAAACTAGGATCCTGTAATACTGATAAATAGTGATTACTGGACACACATACCAGAACTCCACCTTTCCTGTGTGGAAAGGCTTCTTTGTCAAAGGCATCTATTGGACAGAACGTGAAAGATGTCACACTTTGCCTCAGTTCCCTCCCCATTCTTAAGAAAAAGGTGAATCCCACACTGTTCAAGGCTCACACTCTGCAGTTCATAAGTGCATCTCTCTTTCTGTTAGTTTGAAAGCATTAAGAAACAGTAGCCAATACTTAGTGCTGATACTGCACTAGACATCTGCAACATTACCAGCACTAGAGCTGGCCAGATGTCCAGAATCAGCTTCAGAGTAATCTAGGCTGATGAAACCTATTCATCCCCCCCTCCTTTTTAAAATAATTTTTTTGTCAATCAGTCTTATGAGTTTTAGTCAGTTACTTAGTTGCATTTCAATAAATGTGAATATTAGTTTTGAAGCAAAAAGCATATATTGATGTTACTCAAGAAGGTCATGGCAATCAACAGAAGAATGGACTTCACTCCATGGGTTAGAACCCTCAGGTGAGTCGCAAAGCTTCTGTAGAACTGCCATTTTGGCTGCTTTTTGAAAGGAACTGTATGCAGCACTGAGAGCAGGGATGCCCTACTTCTTGCTTCTATCTGCACACAAACCAACTTGCAAGACGAGGTTACTCAACAATGGAGAGGGTTCCGTCTTAGCAACCAGGTTCAGATACACTGTCTTCTCCACTTTCACAATGTGACTGTGATGTCACGGTACTTCCTGTCATGTGGTTCCAGTGCCATTGGTCCCATGTTACCATCTGGGGCTATAGGTGGGACTTGAATATGGAAAGGCTGAATACCTCTGTCTTAGACAGTGTAGTTCCTCCTGTGAAAGACAGAAGGGTGAAGGTCTCTTCTAAAATGGCATGCCACTGACAGTTTTATAAGCAACAATAAGTTTAAACAAAAGTGTAGCCAATTAATTTTCAGTTTATGAAAATATGTTTAATTGATTAATCGGAGTAATCACTTGAACATCACAGCCCTAATTATATGCTTAAGAGAGGATAATATTTCACTGTCATCATCAAAGATAAAACTTCATAATTCTGTTTGTACCACTTGCTAGTAGCTTTTTCAGTGCACAAGCAATTTTCTTTCTGTGCATTCTCATTTGTCATTTCTGTCTTAGCAATGTAATATCCAAGCCTAGCAGCTTGCGCTTATATCTTGGACTGCTTTTCCAAAGACCTGCAACACACAATCTGCTGCTATACGTGCCATTCAGTCTACAGTTTTAATGGTGACCATATTGGTGTATGTTTCTGACTGTGTAATTGCTGCATCTGAATGTGAGATAGCTTCCCAGGCAAATGGTTTAGTTTGGCACAATGAAGGGTATTCTCAGCAAGCAGGATAATGGAGCTCATTAAAACATATCTCAGGCTCGGTGTGCCCTGTATTTTAAAATCCCGTAAAACTTTTGCAAAGAGCAAAGAAGCATGGAGCATTGTAGGCCATGTTAAAAATAAATCAAAAAGTCTTTGTAACTTTGAAAAGTGTTGGGCTCTGCTTTTTCCTCCCTCTTTCATTCAGGGGCATTGAAGTGAGATGGCCCAGCTAATAAAGATGGCACAGCTAATAACTGGTAGATGAAAACACATATGTTGTTTGACCTTAGAAGTACAGCACCTGTAGAGCACCTATGTGCAACTCATTAAGAGCCTCTAACCCAAGCTAGCTGCCAATAGCAGTCTGAACCAGAAATATATTTTCTTTAAATAGTGAATTAGAAAACATATCTATAAAAAGAGAGCTTGTGCTATGTTCACTGGGGCTAAACAGTAGAAGTATCATTGCGAAAATCCAAAACTCATCTCTGCTGTGAATTTGATAAATGGTCTTATTATACAAACCACTATTCCCTTTCACTTCCACACCAATATTGCTCCATCAGCAATATAAGGAAAAAAATATTGTCTTATAGGATAGCTGTGATGATTATGAGAAGGTAATGAATTTGAATTGTTTTGAACACTGCAAAGTGCTGTATAAATGCTAGTTAGGATAGGGTTTTTTTTAATTTAAGTACTAGATGTGATATGTTAAACAATGCAGAAAAAGAGTATTATATAGAAGAGAAGAAGAAGAAGAGTTTGGATTTATATCCCGCCCTTCACTCACTTGGAGTCTCAGAGCGGCTTACAAACTCCTTTCCCTTACCCTCCCCACAACAGGCACCCTGAGAGGTAGGCGGGGCTGAGAGAGCTCTGAGACAGCTGTCCTTGAGAGAACAGCTGGTACAGAGCTATGGCTTGCCCAAGGTCATCCAGCAGGTGCCAGTGGAGAAGTGGGGAATCAAACCCGGTTCTCCCAGATTAGAGTCCATGCACTTTGTAACTTTGTTTGTACTGTATAAGTAGAAAACAGTGCAGTGAGATCAAGATAATACATATATTTATTTTATTTATATTTAAATTTATATCCTGCCCTCCCCTCCATTTGGCGGGCTCAGGGCAGCTAACAACAAATATAAATATTCACTAAAATTCCAACATTAAAACAGTCAAATTCAAGTTAAATAAAACCATAACTATACAATACATAACTTATATTAAAAAATGGTGATCTTCTGTTATCACCTGAGTGGTGCCTCCAGACTCCTGTCTAGCAGAACTGTAAAAGGTCCCGTGGGGTCCTGATGTCTTCCAGGAGCTCATTCCACCAGTGAGGGGCCTCCACAGAAAAGGCCCTGGCCCTCATCATGGCCAACCTGGCCTCTTTAAGGCCTGGAAGGGCCAGGTGGTTTTGGGAACCCGATCTTAGTGCTCTCTGGGGTACATGTGGGGAAAGTCGGTCCCTTAGGTAAGTAGGTCCCCAGCCATGTAGGCAAACAAATAATATAAACTATACGCAGGTCATATAGCAAACAGATAATATAAACTATATGCAGTAATATAGTCTGCAGCCCCATTCCCTTTATCAAAGCACCTTCCTGAACCATTTTGTTTTACAAGGTTTACAGAATGACAGAAGCATGAGAGCCTTCTTGACCACCTCACCACAAGGTGAGGGGGACACAACAGAGACTGCAGGTGTATGGGCAACTGTTGATCTTGCCCAGCAC
The DNA here is from genome assembly GCA_029233225.1 of Lepidodactylus listeri. Taxonomy (NCBI): domain Eukaryota; kingdom Metazoa; phylum Chordata; class Lepidosauria; order Squamata; family Gekkonidae; genus Lepidodactylus; species Lepidodactylus listeri. Next base: position 30,895,756 of record JARCFY010000009.1, read on the forward strand.
AAGTGAGAAAAGCAACTTAGCAATATTCCTAGCATTTCCAGCATATTTTGCAAAACATTAAATAAATCTCTAGAAACATTTCCGTTAAACCACTTTAAGGAAATCAAGTGATACCCACAGAAGTGTGGAACATATGTTTAATTAAAATTTAGTAAATGATAATTAAGACTTTTGTACCCCATATCCTATCACCATACTGTAGAGTAGAATTCCTGATGAAAGTTAAGCGATAATTAAATTGATACCAATATAAAAGATTCACGCTAAAACTAAAAATTTGATTTTTTTAAAAAAAATTGTTCAAAACAATAATTGTAAATCCTTTTACAGCTACCAAATAATCAAAAGGGGTAAATAATATGAACCAGACAGTATGAATGGGGGAGGGAAATTGATTAGGGAGGGGCTGCGGCTCAGTGATAGAACACTTTTTTTTTTGCACAAAGAAGGTCCCAGTTTCAGTTCCTGGGATCTTGATAAATAAACGATTTTCTCTGCCTGAGGGTGTGTTCAGACGGGCAGTTAATCCCACCAGTAGCCTGGCTGTAATTTGAGCTAGATCTTTTTGATCCAGCGTTGCACAACCAGACAGCCTGCCCATGGATTGTCTAGATGGCATCCACCATGAGGACCTGTGCAGTTGGCTTTTAAAAAAAATCCTGTCTGCGCATGCGCATAGGCACCTCACCATATACGTGTTTTTCCACGCATGCGTGTACTAAAAATAGTAAAGACACCGCCAGCGGTACCTTCCTCTAGGTCCTCTAGGTACCATTTCACTTAATAAAGTTGATTGGGTTTAGGGAACAGTCAGGAACATAACATTAGATCGCTTGAGCAAAGCTCTGGGGACGTCACTTGTTTAAGCAGTTATACATGCATCACTAAGAGTTTTTTTAAATGGCGGCTATTCAGCATGGTCTGGAGACCATCCCTACGGGCTGATTGCACACTGGTGGAACAACCTGATGGTGGAAAGTCCAGTGTTGGCCCGTCAACCAGCTTTAGACCAGACCTTAACCATTGTCTTTTAAGTACAGATCCCCGATGTTGATCGATGGGCTACTAACGAAAGCAGCACGATTCCCAGATGTTGAGGTCTGGACATGCACTTTAAATCCACCAGGCACTTGTGCCTGGTGTGGCTCAAAAGAGCTGTCTGAATGCACCTTGAGAGACCCTGGAGAACTACTGCCAGCAAACATTTGAGTTAGTGTGACTCAGTATAAGGCAGCTTCATGTGTTCAGAAGGAGAACACAACCTATACAAAACCGGGGGGAAAGCACCTTGGAGAAAGGGAATATTTTTGCTTGGAACCTAAAGCTAGGCTAGGTACCAGAGAGGTCAATATGGGGAGAGTCAACGTGCCACAGTAGAAAAGACCATGTCCCTGTAACATCCCTGCAAGCTGGGAGAACACACAAAGAGCCTTAGCAGCAGATTTTAACTGACAAACTGGTTAATGTGGAAGAAATCAGTTTTTAACATACTTTTTTCTAGGCCATGTAGAGCTTTAAAGGTAAAAACCTCCTTTTTGAACTGTGCCTTGAAGCAAATTGTTAGCCAGCATAGATCTTTTAGGACTAGTGAGATATTCTATCCAATAACAGCACCAGCAGAACAGAGTATTTATAAAGCTTTCCAGCCTAAACTCTTAATATATACTTACATTCTTAGACGATAGCTATCCAATATCATGGCCAAAACTTGTGCACCAAAATACATTATTCCCAGTGGTCGTATGTTCAGAGCTCTGTAAAAAGATCCAGATTTTACTAAGCAAGTGGAAGACTGGCAATTTTATTATGCCATTGCATTTTTATAGGTATGAATCTACCTTATCCTCTAGGTTTATATGGTATTTTCCAGTTAAAAACAACATCTGCTTTTTCAGACTCCTATGAAGCTTGAACTTATACAAGAATCTTTTTAGATTGATAAATGCTGGCTTTATGGTACTATAAGAGTTTTTAAGCTAGAAACAGACTTTTATAACAGTTTTAACTTTTATTTAAAAGCCTGGGTAAAAAGAAACATTTTGGTCTGACCCCTAAAGTAGATTAGGGTATCTTGTTACCACCGTGAAATGCCAATTTACAGATGGGGGAAATTAACAGAAGACCAGAAACCCATGAATATAATAACTATTTATTTATTTTAAATAGTATGTGAACACTTAACATTTTTAAATTACATTTTTTTGTTATTACATTCACGGGTTTCTTGTCTTTTGTTTATTTTCTCCATATTGTGAATCTCCTCTTTTTGATTTGTAACTTTCAGATGGGGCCTGGAGATGTCTCAGAATTGCAGTGGATTTCCAGAAGACAGAGATCGGTTCTCCTGGAGAAAATGGCTGCTTTAGAGGGTAGACTCTATGGCATTGTACCCCACAGAGATCCCTCCTCACCCCAGAGCTGGGAGCCCTAATGATTACTGGTGGCAAAACATTACAGTGCACAAATGTAAAAGCTGTCTCACATTTTGGTACATGTTTTTAAATAGCTTGCACATTTCATAAGTACTGGAAAGTTTAGCAAGAGGATGCAGTCTTTCAAGTACTATAACCCAAAGCTGTTTAGGGCCTTGAAAGGTAGGAACTGGCACTTTGAATTGTGCCTGGAAACAAAGCCATGATTTAGATGGACAAAGGTGCTTGATGGTGGGCAGGAGAGGGGCTGAGATGGTGTCCTCTTGATCTCTTAACTATGCTTATAGGATCTAGAGTGGTCCTCTGTTCTCAGTTGATGGAAACGATTAATATTTCATGTCAGGTTCCATCAAGGCTAAGTTGTGAGAGAAAGAAAACATGACTGCTGCTATCTCTAAATAAATGTTAATATGTAATGTGTGCTCTATTTTGTTTCCTCCTCTCCCTATTTTTTTTAGATCTCAATGAATGTGGACTGAAACCAAGACCATGTAAATATCGGTGTATGAATACCTATGGCAGCTACAAGTGTTATTGTCTGAATGGGTACATGCTTATGCCGGATGAATCATGTTCTAGTACGTCAAGGGCCCTCTGCTGAATAAAAATTAATATATATCATTTAAAAACATACCATGAGAATAAACTTTGCTAAATTAGATGAGGAAATGTAGAATAATTCATTTGATTGGCTTTATTGTCACAGCACAACAGAGCTTTCAGTCACAATTACTTTATTTGGGAATGCCTTGTTATACTAGCATGAGACCTTTATTATCTGCCTATGTAAATGCAACCCATTAAAAATGACGGATGTCTGCTGGTGTGCCTATTTTAAAACTCTAGTGTAAACTTCCCAAATGTCAGGTTCTTTATGACTCACATAGAAGAGGATACTTTTGAATACTAAGAATGGGGAAGAGAAATGGCTTTTCTTTAAGGATTACACAAAATCTTTTCAGCAGTGTGAAGGGGTTAGATTTTAAAATGCATGATAAAAATGTGCTGCTTTATTTTAAGCATCAGATCATTTTTAGCAGGCAGTTTCCAAAAGGCTCCAATTCTTAAAGAACTGTGAACAACCTTCCGGAGTTACTTCAGGATCCTATTGTCTCGCTAAGATTATAGAGGATGGTGTTTCCTTATGAAAATTGTCCTTTACCTCATGAAGCCAGGTGATTGAGCTCCTCTGCGAATAGTTTAGGCATTTGCATGAAAGGACAAATTGGGCCAGTACAAAGTGGGGGGGGGGGGGATCAAACCGATATATTTCCTGCAAAAATCAGTAGTAATCTTTTCAGAGAATTCTTGTGTCATTAAATTAATTCTATTATTAAGCTTGATAGAATACAATACAACACAGAATTTAAATACGGAGCCACTTTTAATTGTTTGTAATGATAATCTCTCAACAGATGCTGCTACGTGTTCCATGGCAAACTGCCAGTATGGCTGTGATGTCGTAAAAGGGGAGGTACGCTGCCGCTGTCCCTCACCAGGGTTACAGTTAGCACTTGATGGTAGAACTTGTATTGGTAAGTCAAAGCCCATAAGCATATTTTTTTCCCTGTGCTCTCCCTTTACCAAACAATGGGAAATACTGGGCAGTTTTCTCAGAGTCAGCCTTCTTTGGAAGAAAGGGACCTAAAGGCTGCGGTCACACACGCTAAATAATCCACTTTCAATCCACTTTCAGTGCACTTCCCAAGTGGATTTTTACTGTGTGAACTGGCAAAATCCAGTTGGAAAGTGGATTGAAAGTGGATTGTTTAGTGTGTGTGACCGCAGCCAAAGACTTAGAGTTTCCTGACCATAACCTATTTACAGTCATATTGGGTTAAATAGGTGTTACCAAGACTGGAAATGAAAACAGCACTAAATAGCAGTAGTAATAGCTCATTCTCCCCCCAGCAATGAATCTTTGTTCTTGTGGTTTTTTCATCTTTGATATGATGTGCCCTCAAGGCTAATACAAATGTGTAACAATAGTTATTCATGCATTCTAAGAATTACAAAACCCATGATGCAGCATGAGGCCTCCCCAATCCATGTTTCTAATTAGGGCAAATAATAGATAATGAATAAATTAATGCATAACTAGAATTGGCTGAAGTTCAAATTGATAGCTAGATTTCATACAGAAATCTCCTGCTTGAGAGTGACAGACCTAACGGAACATGGAAATTCCTACACAGCTTTTTCACACATGCTTCTTAAAAACAAATGGCTGTTTTGTTCTGGGAGATGAAGAGTGACAGAGAAACAAAGAGATAAACAAGTTGAGCATGGATGTGTCACATTAACTCACGATTCCTGTGTAGCAGCACATACAAAACCAGAATAAAAGATAATTTTCAAAAACATATTTGTGTGACCATTCCGATTTGCTAAGATAAACTTTAAAACAAGTTTAAGTGTACAAAGTCTGTTACTGCAGATGACTGACTAATTTTTACTTGCAGATGTTGATGAGTGTGCCACTGGGAGAGTGACCTGTCCTCGGTTCAGGAAGTGTGTCAACACATTTGGAAGCTATATTTGCAAGTGTCACAAGGGCTTCGACTTGATGTACATTGGAGGCAAATACCAGTGCCATGGTAATCAAATTAATTAATTGCCAAAGCATTTCTAGAAGGATATGTGTTTGTGTAGGATGTGCTTTTATTTAGGAGAGAAACCTACATATTTCAGGATTCCCCCTCAAAATCTCTAGGAATTTCCCAACCCAGAGTGACTCCTGCCCCAGGTTCTTCTCAAGATGTTCTGTGTGTCCCTCTTTCAGGGGTAGCCAAATCATTCTTTCCCCAGTGCTGTTTCATGTTGGCTATCCCTGATGGGGACAGAAAGTGTTACTCTAGAGTGTTATTGTATGACTGTAGTCTTCAGAACATCTTTCAGGGATGAATTCCCACTGAATTAAGCAGGGCTCTAAGTGTACCTGCTGAGGATTGCTCTCTCTGTTATGGAAGGGTGAGGAAGAACTCAACACAGTAAGGCTGTTCTTGGAAGGCAGCACTATATTTCCTGTAATGTGTACCTAAGGTGTCAGAATAAGGCAATGATTGCTGTCTCAATTTTTTCCAATTTTGTAAGATTGAGTGTCTCAGAACAAGCCCTATAAAGTTCTCTCAGGCTGTGATCATATGCACAATTAGACCCAACATAGGCACGAATGCTGGGCGGATTTAAAGGGAGCGATCAGACAACAGCATCTGGGAGGCATCCTGCTGCCAGCAGCAGCCCATTTGCTCCATTGCAGAAGCAGAGTTAAAAGACACCGGGGAAAGTCCAGTAGCAAACAGGTTGGTATGGGCCATGGGCAGACCTTCCCCTGTCTGATTGCTCCAGTGCACTCTCATGGCGTTGGGATGGTCTGATCAGGCCATCCTGACTCTGTGCCATTGTTCCCCCCCCCCCTTCTCAGTATGCGCATCATCGCAAACCCTATAGGGAGCCCTCAGGGCTGAGGTGCGAATCATCGATCCCTTGTTTAAGGGCATGGGAAACAAACAGCAAAAAAAAACCCGACTCACCCGTAGTTGCGTCTGATTACACACTGATGGTCTGCATCCACAGCTTCAAAGGGAGGTGTGATCTCGCAACTGTGAATCAAATTCCTCTCGAGGAAATAGCCGCGCTTCCCACACGTTTTATTTGATGCATGTGACCACAACCAAAGAAGGCTAAGATGTTTCAGACAGTCTTTCTACAAGCATTCATGGTTCTGTATTTTAACATAATTACTCAGGACTTGTTGCTAATTCCCCAACAGTAATCATTCACAATATACCAGCATAACAATTTTCTAAAATAGTTGCATTTACAGTGAAACTGGCCTTATAGATAACTTTGATGGTGTAATGAGTTCCCTCATTCCAATCAGTTTGCCGAAATGAGACAGATTCCAGTGCTATTTGTGTGAAGCAGAATACAAATTTAAGATTTACTCAGATTTAGGCTCTGAGAAGCTATCGAAGGAAAAGAGGCTTCTTGGTACATTTTGCACAAGCTCTTCACAGTGAAATAATCCATGAAATTCTTAAGTGACTGACACAAATGTTATCTGTTGAAACAATCTGTGATCTAGAAGGAAGAGAGCTTCCTTTACTGAGTAACAGACTAATGTCTGTGACAATTTCTGTGGGAATATAGATCCACATTCAAACATCATTTATTTATTATTATTTATTTATTTATTCCATTTATACCCCGCCCTCCCCGCGAATGGGCTCAGAGTGGCTTACAACATTGGCACCGGTTGCCGATAAAACTATATAAACATTATAAAACGACACAATACAGATAAATTATAAAATCATAGGTGTTGTTAGTTATAACACTCATCATGTAGGACTGTCTCAAATCAGGGGACTGATTGCCAGTACCAGCCCAGATAATTGCTGTTCCTGGGATTCCAGGGATCACTGCCAAACACGTTTCTTGTCCATGGTCTAACAAAAAGCAAACAACTGAAATGGCATCAAATTTATCCCAAATGTGGATGCCTCTATCCATGCTTCAGAAGGATATTTTTTCATTCTGGAACCGTGAATAAACAAACGTGAATAAACTGAAGCTCAATCCGGACAAGATGAAGGTGCTGCTGGTTGGGAGTTTGACTGACCAGGGAGGAAAGGAAAATGCAAAGTTAAACCACAATCCATATAATACCTTTTATTAGGAGCAGTTATGGTGTCACAAAACAGCATATGAGCTTTTGAGTTCCATGTACTCTTCCACAAGTTTAGGCTGGTCAATATGGCCTTGTCACAGGGAAGTGAAAAGGATCGAGCACATGTTGCCAACCTCTATGTGGGGCCTGGAAAGGGAACTTGGAATGCATTTTTCAGATTAGGTAGTGCAGCTTTTTGAACAGCGAAACATCTGTGGCTGTTTCTGCATGTCAAAGTACCATTAAAACCATTCATTTGTGACATTCTCTTTTTTTCTTTTATTGATTTTCACCATTATTAGTGTGATGAGCTTCAGTAATGTAAGAAGAGAGATTGGCAACTGTATATCTTGAAGATGCCAGTAATAATGTCTGTCATGCGGAAGGACTTTTACATGTTTGTTCTTCTGTGATAGATATTGACGAATGCTCGCTTGGCCAGCATCAGTGTGGAGGATTTTCCCGGTGTTACAACACACAAGGATCCTATAAGTGTAAATGTAAGGAAGGATACAGAGGTGACGGAATGAACTGCATGAGTACGTAATGCTCCTTGTCATCTTGAATTCCAAAACCAAATGTGATGGAAATATAATCAGGCATCTTTTGAGATCCAGTCATGTCTGTCTCAGTTTCACTCAGAGACTTTAAAGGACTGGACAGTATATTTAAAGTTTTATGAGTCTTAATACGCCAGCGTAAAAATACATACCTTCAAGTTCTTTTCATTCTTAGAATGAAAATCCACTGAACGCAGTTTGCACTTTCATTCTGTACATTGCTTTGGTAGTTTTGATACTATGCAATCTATGCTTTGTTACTAACAGACATATGATCTTGTTGTCTTGGTCCTTAGTGTAGGTTGCTAGCACTTGTCATTGCCTGATTATATGTCATTTAAACTTTGTTATGATCGGTGCGGTGTCCACGGTTTGAAACATTTTGTTATGAAGATCGACCACTAAGCAATGTTGTCTTTCTTAACAGGTCCCTCCACATAACATACCCATTGTATTCCTGACTTACTCTGTATTTTCACCCATACAGCGTATCAAGGCCCCAATACCCATTTTTAGCATCTTGACAAACTGCATATGCTTCAGATGCAGAAGACCTGGGTTTAATTCTGTGCATCTCCAATCCACATGTTCATCATATTTCCAGTACCAAACTCTGTGTGAAGAAAGACAAGACAGAAAAAGCCTTTGCTGATTCCATTTTAGACTCCCTTGTTTTGTTAGATGCTCTTCTTTCCACCCGTCCCAAGATACTTCTTTCTATAAAAAATACCCCAAACCATCAAATTAGGTTGAAAGTCGTGGGAACGCGCATGGTGTGATAGCATCTGAGGTTTTGCAGAGCTGGCCAGCAGGAACTTGCTTTTGTTTCCTACAAGCCCTTTGGAGCATGGAACAAGAGATAACAAAAAAATAATGTATTGTGACTTGTCTGAATTATTCTTTTCTTATTCGTTGTGATTGTAAGCATGTGCAAGCCAGGAAGTAAGGACTTTGATTGCTTGCCTTCAGCATTTGAGAAAAATTGTGATTGGTGACGTGGTAGCTGAGATGCATTCATACCTGATGCTGGTCAGGTGACGTGCATGACAACTCTGAACAAGCAATTAGTTAAAATTAAATGGAAATCTCTTTCTTTGGAGCTCTTGGCAGAGACCCTTGTTGATAATACTAAATCTTTTACCAGCTTTCGATGCCCTTGAAAATGAAATGGGTTTTGACTCGGCTGAGGCACGTGGCAGAGGTCAACAGGACCCTTTTAATGTGGTTCTTTCTGAGATGGTATCTCAGAGGGAGTTGTGGGGTAAGGGGCTGTCTCTATCCATTTTTTTTGTACAGTTCCAAAAGCAATGGGCCTCCAGTGATTGTTGTGAGCAGATGTGGACACTAATTAGATATAACTAATGAAATTTAACTGCAGTATATTGTAAATACTCTGCCTTGGCAAAAATTCCTTTGGTGACCAGTGCTGAAGTAACAGGGCTTTTTATAGCTTAGCAGCAGAGGCTTGCAGTGTTTCAGTTGTTTTAAAGCTTGCCATTTGTATTGTCTTAAGCCTAGTGTTAGCCATGTTGGTCTTCTAGAGCAAACTCTGCCAGATGTATCTTCGGTGTGGAAAACAATACTTATCTTGGCTACACCACCTAGAATTATTTACTATGTGAGTTGTCACCATGGCAGTACATGCCTTCCTAACATTCCTGGCACTTGAGCTCAAACCCTGCTACAAATTTTGTTAATCTTTAAGGTGTTACTGGACTCTTGCTCTTTTATCCAGTCTCGTATGCATAGTATGCATAGTTTTATGAAAAGGAGGGGAAAAGAAATTGGATTTATACCCCACCCTTCACTCAGAGTCTCAGAGCAGCTTACAAACTCCTTTCCTTTCCCTACCCCACAACAGACACCCTGTGAGGTAGATGGGGCTGAGAGAACTCTTTCGAGAACTGCTCTTTCAAGAACAGCTCTGACAGAACTGTGGCTGTGGTCACACACGCTAAATAATTCACTTTCAGTGCACTTTCCAACTGGATTTTTACTGTGTGAACTGGCAAAATCCAGTTGAAAAGTGCATTGAAAGTGGATTACTTAGTGTATGTGACTGCAACCTATGGCTTGTCCAAGGTCATCCAGCAGGTGCAAGTGGAGGAGTGGGGAATCAAACCTGGTTCTCCCAGACTAGAGTCTGCACACCTAACCACTACACCAAACTGGCACTTAACCATTACACCAACCATTTTGCATCAGGAGGAGTACTATGTGCATTTAACATGTTCCATCTTCAATGTATGGTGGGTACTGGTGCCTCCCATCTCCCCCACACACACACACTTACCAAGAACATGCCCAGAGGAACCTTTGCTGTTACTATACTACTGAAAAACTGCTTCTGCTTAAACTTTAATGATTATGAACCATGCAAAGTATGTCATGGTACTGGGGAAGAATGTACTGTCTTGAATAATGCTATACAGTCACAGAAATATCTCTTATCAAATTCATCTCAAAAGTCAGAAAGGGGAATTTATATTTACATAAGCTTTGAGTAACATGTACTATAATACTTCTTGTGTAAATGACTGTGGCTACTTTGAAGTAAATTATTTAGTTGTTGCTTTTGTGTTGTGTCCTAGGTTTGCTTTGCATGGAGAGATGACTGTTGTTTTTTCCCCCCTCCAGCTATTCCCAAAGTTATGATTGATCCATCAGGCCCATATACTGTATTTAAGGGCAACACTACCTTTCCTAAAGGTAGTGGTGGGATGACCAATAGGATACCTGAAATTGGAGGCACAAAGCACCCCATCAAAACTCCACATGTACCAGCTACAGTGAGACCTGTGCCCAGGACAACAATAAAGCCTACCCCACGTCCAACCACGAGGCCAACACAAAAGCCTTTTACCAGATTTGTAACAAAGCCTGCAACAACAAAACCAGCATGGAAGCCAGCAACAAGACTTCCGCCAGTTACGAGACCTCTGCCAGTTACAAGACCTCCGACACCACCCCCAACACCACCCATGCCCACCACCACACAAACAGCAAGACTTACGACTAAAGAGCCTCAGCTTGTTCCTACTATTGCAACACCTCCTCAGGGATTTACAGTTGACAACAGGATTCCAATTGATCCTCAGAAACCACGAGGGGATGTGTTTAGTAAGTAGCGGTCAGTTTTGTTACATGAATACAGTTTGAGCTGTTGACAATGATCAACTCAGGAAGCATGGCATTACCTCTGTAAAATTAATTAAGCATGGCATTACCTCTGTAAAATTAATTCAACGGAGGAAACTGTGGCGGATTTGAGCACTTCAAGGCCTGGTGGTTTTGAGCCGTAGGTGAAGCTCATAAACCAAACACATTCCGGCTGAGGTGGTTGTGTGTGATGCATTAAATCTTTTTGTCTTTATTTATGTACTTCACTGAGACTCAAGGCAGGTTACAAAATATAGGAAACAATTCAGTCAAAATAGCATAGAATATCTGATAAACAATGCAGTAGGATTAGGATTACGGAACTGGAAAACAATGCCAACAAAAACCTGTCTAAGATATGAATAATATAAAAATGCAGTACAAACAAAGTGATACATATAATAATAATTCAATAGACTACCATTCTATTATCTTACAAAAGTGACTTCCTGAGCTATTCCATTATACGACGAGTTTATAATACACAGAAACAAAACATCATTTTTCTAGAGCCAAACAAATTTGTAACACGTACTCACAAACTCCTCCCATTAATCACCCCTATAATACAATCTCATGACTCTTGAAAGGAAAATATATAAATACAAGATGGGGGACCCGCAATACTCACGGGAGGGGACGCATGCACCTTTTTCTCGCCCCTTCCACTTGCACTTCCCAAACAGACTCCCGGGCAGCTCCTAGTGCGTCTGTGTCGGTACCGCTCTCTCGCTGCTGGGCAGCCAAGGGCCGCCGCACCACCATGGACTCGGATGAAGAAACCCATGAGATGAGCGATCGGGAATGGCGGCACCGACAGCACGGACAGGCCCGTGTTGGGTCGAAGTGCTTTGGAAGGCGGGCCATTTCCTGGCAGTCGAGGATGGGAGGGGGGAGCCAAGCCCTCTCCCTCTCAAGCGGCTGCGGCGAGGCCCGCCAAGCCATCTCCCACCTCCTCCCCAGCGCTTTTACTTTTGGGGGGATTTAAATATCCCACCGAATATTTTTTAAACCTTTTAGATTTTTCTACACATCTGGGAGCCTCTCAAGTGTGTAGAAAAATCTCCCTGCCCCCCAGGTGCCCCCCCGCGCGGCCTTAGATATCCGCATGCAGGGGGTGCCTTGGGAATTAGGTATATAGATAAGTATCTGAAGTGATGTGAGTACTGAATCACTATAGGCCTACTGTCTAGGCTGGGCTTCTGCGGACTCTCATGCCCCAGAATAGGGCACCCATTTTCTTGTCTGCATGCTTTGGCCCTTTCAGTACTTGTCCAGTGTCACCAGTCTGTCTAACAATGGCACGCTTCAGCATCTTCAACTTTGAAAGATGTTCAAACCAAAATGCAGTTGAGAATGTAGATTAGCAGTGCTGAGCATTTGTTCAAACAGTGTTCAAAATCTATTATTAAAGTTCCTTCTGTTTTATTATTGTGAATGAAATGAGATTTACAGATGAAGTGAGAATGGTTTGGGACCAGTGTTCCGTCTAAGCTGAGTTAGTGTGAGCTGGCTTACAATTTTTTAGCCTCCGGCTCACACATTTTTGTCTTAGCTCAGGAAGGATGGCTCCAGGGCAAACTAATTTATGCAGTAGCCAAATTGCTCGCTCACAACTTTAATGCCAGTAGCTCACTAAGTAGAATTTCTGCTCACAAGACTCCACAGCTTAGAGGGAGCATTGTTTGGGACCCGGTTCTCTCTTAGTGTCTAAGCTTTCAAGTTTTAGAATGCTTTTGTGCGTGAATTCATGTTGCCATCCACAGGCTATTTATTGCTAAGCAACTGCAAGAATCAAATTAAAAATAACTTGTGGTTCCTGCTTAATGGAATGTGACCGCTGAAAGGGACGCACTTAAAGCTCATGATTGTAAAGATGCTCCTTGCATGAGGAAGTCTCAGTCATAGAACTTTACTGGTATTGCATTGCTTTTATGCCTGCTTGTCTTCATGCCACAGATTACATTTGTCCGGCTTGTGCATTTCAGATGCTTGCCAAGAAATACCCAACACTCTGTTTCATCTTTTGCATCTCCACTGTGGTTAATTATAGAGTCTGGGAGATTATTCCGATAACTTAACAATTCAGCTTTATGAACAGTGAAGTTGTTGAACTTTGGTAGGAACGGAAGTGAATTTTGTTACTTTATAGCAGATGGACAAATTCCTCCTTCTGTGATTTTGGCTTTGCTTGAGCAACTCCCTGCAAAATAATTGTCTGAGGCATCTTTAAGTTCTGACAGTGCAAAATTGCTGTTTTGTTTTCTCTCTTTACATACCATAGGCATATAAACTGTGGCCGGGGGATTTTGAGTAAATATTGTTCCTGCGTTGGTACTAATAAAAAGTGCTTTTGATTTTTTAAACATCTTGTTACAAGCATCTCTAAAAAAACCTTTTTGTGCAAATTATGCAGGTTAGAAAATAAATCATAAGTAAAGCACACTAATAAACGTTTTCAAGGCACAGTCATAAAATAAAACCTGTATTCTGTTGTACAGGTGGCAATGAAGCCCCTAACACTGATTGGTTGAACTGGTGTAAGTGTACAGAATATCCAGCGTTATTTTAATTGAGAGGGGGAAAGCTGTCAGAAAGGGAAGTTGTTAATTTGTCTGGGATTTCAATATAATATGCTAGAAATGCTAATAATTGCCTTTCTAGTTAGTATGGGAGAATAAAGCAGGTCTTTGTTCAGTCTTTTATTAAGATTTGTTTAGACATGCCATGTGACACTAAATCAGTAATCACTGCTAGCAGACATTGTGCAAAAACGCACTAAAAAAGAGTTCTGCTGAAATGCCTTCTGTTTTTCATTTTTTAAATAATTTTACTCTAACAAAACTCAGGCAGAACTGGGGGAAAAAACTAATTAGATGCACAGTCACAACAAAACTGCAGTGAGGCTCTAAGGCTCATTATTCATTTCTCATTAATCTGTAAATTATTTTTCACCTTCTGTTAGTAATTTGTGTTCCTGTGTTAATTATTGGTGCCTGTTTCCATTCAAAGACTGGAAGTTTTTAGTAATTCATCTTAACAGAGCCATTTGAAGATTCTCTTATACAGACAAGCAGGGGTCCTTTCATAGAAAAAGAGGTGCAGGAGCTCATTAGCATACCTCATTAGCATATGCCACGTCCCCTGACATCACCAGAAGTGTGTCAGAAAGGGAATGTCAGTTTCAGCCCCATTATACCCTATGGGCCATTGAAATCAGTGGCAAAAACTCATAGGGTATATGAGGGGCTGGAGGAAAGAGGGCTTGAGGGAGAAGCTCCAAACTTGCAGGGTAGCTGCTGGGGCCTCTCCTTGAAATACCCACCAAGTTTCAAGAAGATTGGACCAGGGGGTCCAATTCTATGGGCCCCCAAACAGGTTGTCCCATTCCCGCCATTGTTCTCTATGGTGGGAAAAATGTTAACTTTTTTCCCACCACTAGTGGGAACCTTAGTGGCCACTCCTGAGCTGGCGGAGCTTTGCTCCGCCTCACTCCAGCCCCAACGGACACCTGCAGACAAGTATGGTGTATTGTAGTCTGTGCTTGGACATTTGTGGTTGTGGCCGGTGCTGGCGACCCCCAGGAGATTGGGGGGGGGGCAGATTGTGGGTAGGGGGAACCTTGCTGACGAAGAGACATTACTTCCAGGTGTTCAAGCAGATGTGATGTCACCATATCAGCAATGCTCTAAGAATTCTCCCACTCTCTAAGGCAGGAGTGTCGAACTCATTTGTTACGTAGGCCGAATATGACATAAATGAGATCTTGCTGGGCCGGACCATGTGTGTCATAAAATGTAATGCCAGGTAGCGGAGATATAAACTTTATAAAGGACACACAGAGATTTTTTTTAAATTAAAATAAAAACATGCTTAAAACGTTAGCTCTCGTGCAATATTTTGTTTATTTAACAGTCTCTGATACCTTTTGCTCTGAATTATTGCATCAAAATGTCTGCGCTGTTGCCATCTTGAGTATGCTGTTCAAGTGTATATCTGTAAGCTGCAAACCTACTTTTGATTTATTGACATTCACCACAGAAATCTCATGCTCAGAGTTCTGAGTCTAGGACCCAGGGGAAAACATGAAATGGCTGAGCAATTGAGAGAGTCTGGCGAAGCAAGCTATGATGCAGCAGCAGTAACAGAACTGGAAGCAGGAGATGGCCAGCTCCAGTGCAGGCCTGATAGAAGCCCTCCGGGCACCCGATCCGGGCCACATGTTTGACACCCCTGCTCCAAGGGGAAAACCATGAAGACGGGAAATTCTTAGAGCAGTGAGACTGTGGCCAACAGAAGTGGCATCAGTGTGTTTGTGACTTCACACACACACACACATGCCCTTTCTCCTGCTGTTCAGCTGCTCAAGAGCAAGCAGGGGCAGAAGGTTGCCCACCGCATGTGGATAACTGGCATCCATACTTGTGGCTCTAACCTAGTGGAGATGCTTACCAGAGGATGTTTGGAATGCCCTCACACTCCTGCCCTTCCTTAAACTTTGCAAAATGGAACTTTTTAGAAAGGCCTTTTTGTTAACTGGAATACTGGTTTTAACATTGTTTTTATAGATTTCTTTGTTCTTAAATATTTTACCTGTTATCCACCTTGAGTCTTGTTCAGAGAAGCAGCTACAAATACTGTAAAATAACTCCCAAAGATTCCGACTCTTCTTTTACATTTGGCTGCTGTTTAAATAAATATTTAGGCATTCTGCGTTCCACAAAACCAAGGGAAAGCGATTCGCTACAGAGAGTTTATTACCCACTCAGAGGGCCTTGACTAGTCGGTTTTCATCCTTATCCTCACTTAATGCCGGAGATCAAACTACTGTACTTTCTCCCGGCTTCAGTGGGAAATACTCGGCACGCACGGCTTGTTATTCAGAGCTATAGCTATGCGAAATTTGATACCATATTAATCACATATTATCCTTTTGTTGATATACATGGAATCAAAGGCACAGCTGCATGATAATACACACGGGATGCCTCTCATGTTCTGGATGCTGACGGTTCATAAAGCCACCCTGTGATGGTCACCCCTGAATAAGCTTTATCCCTTCAAAAGAGCCCAGGGGCAATTTGTCATGCCTTTTTGGTAAAACCATTCAGATACAAACATCTAGCTTTGAGGCATATTTGCATCTAAGTATTATTTATTCTATTTGAATTACACACATATGTGTGTCCCTTTTCTGTTCAGAGAACTTCCAATGAATAGAAGCCAGCAATTTTTAATAAAACCAGTCCCAGACAGAAACTAGAATTAAAGCAGCAAGTAAACCAGTCATGAATATCCAGGCAAATTAGATCACCTGCCCCCTAAAGGGAGCATCTCTGGGGAGGTATTTATTTATTTATTTATTTATTTAAATGGTTTCTATCCTGCCTTTCCACCCAAGTATCCATGGTAAAATCCTGATCGCTAGCAACTCTCTCTCCCTCTCTCTCTGTATAGTGCCATCAACTCGAAGATAACTTATGACAACCCCTCGTGGTGTTTTTTATCTATGATATTCGATTTATCAGCTACCCTTCCCTGCAAGCAGAGCTCAGGGTGGCTTACATCAAAGATAAATACAATATAACTGAATTAAAACAGCATTAAAATACTTAAAAACAGTCAGATAAGCTGCACTAAATCTAATGACGGTAATTTCCACCAGTCCCCTGGGTGGAGGGGATATGGAGGAATAAAAGAAGAGGCTGGAGTATGAGAGTGCCAAACCATCACTGTCCTCAACCAAATGCCTGGTGGAACATCTCTGCCTTACAAGCCCTATGGAAAGGTCATAAGCGGTGTTCCTTCTAAGCTGAGTTAGTGTGAGCCAGCTCAGTTTTTTAGCCGCTGGCTCACACATTTTTGTCTTAGCTCAGGAAGGATGGCTCCAGAGCAAACTAAATTATGCAGTAGCCAAATCGCTCGCTCACAACTTTAATGCCAGTAGCTCACGAAGTTGGATTTTTGCTCACAAGACTCCACAGCTTAGAGGGAGCATTAGTCCCGTGGGGCAGGGATGTTCAAGGATGTTTTCAAGGCAAGAGACATTCAGAGGTGGTTTGCCATTGCCTGCCTCTGCATAATTACCCTGGCATTCCTTGGAGATTGCCCATCCAAGTACTAAGCAGGGCCGATCTGATGAGATTGGGCTAACCTGGGCTATCCAGGTTAGGGAAATCACTGCCCACCACAACACAGTCTTCCCCAACCAAACTCAGCCACTGGCAAAAATTCAGATTGAAATGTGGATTGAAAAGTTGGTCTTCATTAACTCTTAAACTGTTCTGTTCCCACCCTGTCCCTTTGGCACTCCTTAGTTTTATAGACATCTTTATTTGCTGTATGTGAAATTTGCAGAGATTAATCTACCGCTCTGGCATCTTCTCCCACATCCCCACTCTTCAGCCACTGCAAATATAAAAATGTTGCAATTATGTTTAATGGATTTAACAAGCTGAAATAAACAAATGAAACAAAAACTGATCTCTGCCAGCTTTATCAGCCAGTCATGATTTTTGTGAATATATGATGATACTTTGTGATGTCTGTTAGTGGTTTTCATATTTGTTGGGAAGGGGAAATTGAGGGTTCAGTCAAACATTAATGAGTTCTGCCTTCAGTTTAAAAAACAATACATGTTTTCGAAGGAAGAGGCAGGAAAGAGCTCCTGGAGGCAGTGAAGAGCTTTAAGATAGAAGGCTGTTGATTTTTAGAAACCCAGCCCATCGTTGGGGTTTGTTTGGCCTCTCCCACTAAGAAAACTGACATGTTGGATAATAAGAGGCTACAGTGGTCAGTAACCTAAATGACCTGTTTTCAAATTCCACATTTCACTAATAGATCAAAATAATCAGAACAACTTATTATTCTGTGGTGACACTTATTTCAACAAGACTCTTCAAGGAATTGCTATATAAATTCTTTTCCCTGTTATGTCTTCTCAAGAGACTTGGTAAAAGATGCATGTCTGGTGTATATTTTACATGGATATCTTTCCAGAAGTCTATTACCACTCCTTTTCCACTTTCAGAGCCAAACTAGACATAACAGCATGCATGGGTTGGACCTGTGGTTGTTGCCGCCATTTTAAAGCAAATTATTGATTGACTTGATTTAGTTTATACCTCGCCGTCCCCGCCAAGGTGGGTTCAGGGCGGCTTACAAATATTTCATAAAAATACAATTAAAACCTATCATAACAAATAAACATATAACATAAAATACCAACTAAAATGCTGGAACATTATCAAGTAAACAGTAGCAAAGATTATTTATAATATGATTTAGGTGACTGTATAATTCCCATAACTTCACACCGGCTCAGTTCCATCACTTGTTATTCAGTGGGCACAGGCTGAAGATAGTGAGGGTAAGGCCAGGACACAGGCTGGCAAAGGTGGTAAAGCCAGGGCACAGGGACACTCCTCAGCGTATGATGCGGCCCCTTAGTCAAATGCCCTGCGGAACTGTAAAAATTAAAAATACTGTAAAAGCCTGATCAGTTGTACAATAAGAGTTTCCTGCAATTCCTAGAGAGGACTGAGATCACTTCCAGGAATGTCATAGTGTCAGTGGTTGCCACTAGCCATGTCTTTGTCTCACCCTGTTTTTGGATTTGGATTTCTCCCTAGTAGGAAGAAACTCCAGGTTGAAACATGAGGACAAGGCAGTTAGAATGTTGAAGTCGCATTTGTGGGCTTAGGAAAAGTTGTCAGCCTTTTCTTTTTCTAAGCAAAATTTTTGTATGTGTTCTTCCCTACACACACACAGATACACAGACTTTCCTTGTGCTTGTCGTGTTATATGAGCACAACTATTGTAATGCATAAAGTTTGGGAATGGCAAAGATAGCAAGAACTATTTTTTTAGTTTTAGTAGAAAAGAAGCCCTGTTTCTTTGGGATGGGATATAATATAAAATCTGTTATTTCATGTAAAGGTCATAGATAATCTCTAGGTTTTCCTTCAAACACTTGCACTGCAATTTTATTTAGGGTTACTTTCTCAGTACAGATGATTAAACAAAGCCACAAATATTCTCATAGCTTTAATATCTGCAGACCACAACAAATCTGAAATGCACGGCTACTGTCACTAATGATGTGCTAGACGTCTTTTGGTATCTGGAAAAGGAATTTTTAAAGACAGCTGTAACAAATGTGGTAATCCATTTAGCTACAGTTTACAGCTGTTCTTCACCAGCAAGTTTGTATATTGTATCTGTCACCTAAATTTGGTGCAGAGATAATGTGCTAGAACATCCTTCTAAGGACGGCTGAACACAAAAGAACCTCTACAAGGAGTTCATTTCTATAAGGGGCCATTTTAAGTAGCTTCCCACCCCCTTTTCCTAGAATTATGGTGGCACAGAGAAAATTTCTTGATCCACATTGGTGAGCTGATACATACAAATGGCTTACCAAGTGGGAATAGCTGTCCAATACATTCATTTAAAGAGAAATCAGGGGTAGGATTTGCCCATTTATGGCAGGAGACCTCCAGGTAATTGTGGCCCTTGCTTGCTGATGGGAAACTGCAAAAGGGCAAAAACCAACCTGAGAATCAAGTCAGGAACCTAGAAAGTTGAGCAGCCTTTGCAAACAAGTAGGCCTTGCAGCACCTCCTGAAGATCTCCAAAGAGAAAACCCATTACACAGAGCAGGAAAAGACCCAGGCTCTGGTCAATGTCAAACAAAGTATCCTATGTGGAATAGCCAACAGATGGCTGCCTGATGGCTGCAGCCGGTGCACAGGGCCATCAGTGTTCCCTCTAAGCTGAGTTAGTGTGAGCTAGCTCACAGTTTTTTAGCCTCTGGCTCACACATTTTTGTCTTAGCTCAGGAAGGATGGCTCCAGAGCAAACGCATTTATGCAGTAGCCAGATTGCTTGCTCACAACTTTAATGCCTAGTTAATATGTATGTAAATTCCATAGAAGAAATCGTTTGTAGTTTTGGAGTAGGTTTTCATCAATATGCTGACAACACTCAGCTCTATATTTTATCCAAGCCCCTCTGAACCACTGACTTACTGCTATGTTTAAATGGCTAGGTGAGAACAAGCTGAAACTAAATCCTGGCAAGACAGAGGTGATGGTAGGTGGGAAGACTGAGATCTTGAAAGACGTCATGTGCAGGGTTGCCAGCCTCCAGGTGTGGGGCCTGGGGATCTCCTGCTTTTACAACTAATTTCTAGCTGACTGAGATCAGCTCCCCTGGAGAAAATGGCTGCTTTGAAGGGTGGACTCTATGGCATCGTACCATGCTGAGGCTTCTCCCTCCCCAAACCCTGCCCTCTCCTGGATCCACCCCCAAAGTCTCCAGGTATTTTCCAAACCAAATTTAGTCGTGTGTCCCCCATTTGATATGATCCATCTGGAAGACGCTGACTCATTTAAGAGCCTGTGGGTTATACTGGACATAGAATTTTTAATGGAGACGCACATTAATGAAGCTGCAAAAAATGCTTCCTTCCTTTTGGAGTGGCCTGGAAGATGTCTCCCTACCTTGATCTTGCTTTGTGGAACCATGTCACAGTAGCCTTGAGGATAGACTGTTGTAATGCAGTCTGTATGAGTTTTGCTCTTCAATTCAGCTTGGAAACTCCAGTTGATGTAGAATGGTTGCGATCACACACACAATTAGCTCCGAGATAGGTGCGAATGTCAGGCGGATTAAAGGAGCACTATCAGATAACAACATCTGGGAATCGCCCCACAGCCGTCAGCAACCCATTTTGCTCCGCCGCACAAGTAGAGTTAAAAAATACCTTGGAAAGTGCAGTAGCAAACGGGTTGCTATGGGCCACAGATGGACTTTCCCACGTCTGATCACTCCAGCGTGCTCTCATGGTGTCCGGATTGTCTGATCAGGCTATCTTGACTCTGTGCCATTGTTTTTTTTCCTTTCTCCGTATGCGCATCATCACACAGTCCATAGGGAGCCCTCAGGGCTGAGGTGCGAATCATCGATCCCTCATTTAAGCGCATCGGAGACAAACAGCAAAAACCCCCACAAAACCGTGAGGTTCCGGTTCCGGCCGCGACGGCTGCAGGTGGGGAGGAGCACAGCTCGCTAATCATAATGCAGAATTCTTCTCCAAATAGGGGAGTTTAACTCCCGAAAAGACTCCCGAAGAGAGTCGGAAAGTATGGCCTTTATCAGGTGGGTGGCTATTTGAGACGGCGGTCCAATCCACCCATCTGTTTCGGCTGGAAGCAGTTGGAGAAGACAAGAAGCTTCGCGGGGAGCGCAGAAGCATAGCCGCGTCCCGTTGATCCGAAGAGGGGACAACCGTGGAAGAAAACGCATGTAAGCAGAGTTGAATTAGCTTACTTAGCAATGCTTACAAACCTTATAAATATATAAAAGACTAAAAACTTTGGTACAAAGCCGTTTTGAGCGGGAGGTGCTTGCAGGCTCCGACGCTGACGCCGACGCTGAGAGACGGGGCGAGGCAGGGAGGTGACAAGACTTGATGAGCGGATCACCGAGTGAAGGAGCGGCTGCAAAAGTAATCCGGCTCATGAGAACATTTGCGTAAAAAGTGTAAAAAGAATTTTAAAAGACTGTACGTTAGGAAAGCAGGGGCGAGGAGCAGTATTGTGCGACTTTATAATTTCTAGACTCTTTTTTGTAGTATTCTCGTTACTAGCAACGCGACGCGACGTGAGTCAACACAGCGATCAATTGCTCCGTAATCGACTGAGACGGTCTGGAGGAGGAAAAGACGCACAAAACAACATATATAAGCACATCTCTGAATCGTCAGGTGTCGAAGTAGTAAGAGACGGCAGAGAGCGACAGAAGAACGGGAGTGAAATAAAAATAACATTGGTTGTAACGAAAATTAAGAAAGGAACAACGAGAGGAGAAAACACCAACGGTGGAAGTGACTGAACTGTTTGACAAAGAGGCTTGAAAAATAGCTTAGATACCAACTTATTAATATATTAATGTGACTAAAACATTGAAAGACTAATGGTTAAAATGTGATGGGACTGATGCAATTAAAGTGATCTAGGAAGGTGTAAAGTTAAAATACAGGAGAGCTGAATAGAAAATAGATAGATAGGCTAACAAAACAGTAAGATTTCAAGTATTATAATAGATTATATAGCTTAGTAGAGTATTATAAGATAAGATAAGGGTAGTGAAGATAAGATAAGGGTAGTGAAGTGTAGTGCAGTTTAGGGTAGTTTAGTTGAATATTATAATACAATATAGGCAGATTAATATAGTTTAGCATAGAATAATAGTATAATATAAGATAGTAGATAGTAAATATAGTAAATAGCATAGAATAAAATAGAATAGAAATAGAATAGAAACACACAGTAGAGTAAAGGCTAGATCAAGACTAAGATAAGGAAAATAGGGGGTGGGGAAGATAGGACAAAATAAGAAAAGGAAAGTTAGACTGATTCAGGCGTTGAAGCAAAATAGTTAGGAGAGCATAAAGGAAAAAAGGCAAAGTATAAACTCAATCAGAATAAAAGAAACTAGAGGTGGCTCAAATAATTGAAATATATGAATTAATATATGAAAAAGAATGGCCACGGGTGGTAGGAAAATGTCCATTTCTGGACCTACAGGTACAAGTCAAATGAGTGCTAAAGAAATAAATGCACAGATATATGAAAATATTGCCGAGGCAATGAATCAGGCTATACAAAATACCATACCAAATTTAATAACAAAGGCGTTAGAGTCTATACAGGAGAAACTGGATACGGTTACACAACAGGTGACTCAACAGGTATCAGCTCAAATAGAGGACTTTAAGAAACAAATAATAGAAAATAGACAAGACATAAAGTTTGAAGAAGGCAAACAAAGTTACAGAGGAAAAATTGGAGGAGGTAGATCAACGGTTTGAGGATTTTAGCCAGAAATATGATGCGTTAGAAAATTCACTAATGGCACTTGAAGTAGAAAAGTCATCACTTTTGTTAAGGTTTCAAAACATCCCAGAAAAAAAAGAGGAAGATATAAGGGAATGTATGATTTCTGCATTAACTGACTGGTTGGGTTTAGAATCAAGTGAAGAACTTGATAAGGAGGTGGATTTAGTTTTTAGGAGAAACACAGCGTATGCCAAACGTAATGGTCTACCCAGAGAAGTGCATATGAGGTTCTATAAAAGGTCAATAAGGGAAAAGATTATTGAAAAAGCAAGGACAGAGGTATTGAAAATTATAGGAAATGAAATTCGTATACTAAGAGATATTCCATGGAGGGTGAGAAAAAAGAGGCAGGACTATCAATCACTGGCTATTGCATTAAGAACAAACGAGATAGCATATAGATGGCTTTCACCGGAAGGCATATCCTTTTATTATAAAGGGACAAGATACAGCATAACCAGTATTTAAACTGGAAGATTTTGTTAAAAAATTTGGTAAAGACTTTGGGATGTTGGAAGAGGATTTCTTAAGCACAGAGGAAGAAAACCAAAATATATCTGAGGGAGAACTTGGAGAGGGAGAAACTTCAAAAGAGAAAGGGAAAGAAAGGAAAAAACTAGAAAAAGGGAAAAAGATCAGAAAATACCCGTCTCCAAGAATTATAACAAGACAACAGCTGAAGAAGGGGGAGGAGAAAAATAAGAACAATGAATGAAAAAGTTATTAAAATATTGTCTGTAAATGTCAATGGCCTGAATGTACCTCAGAAGAGGAAAATTCTTTTTACATAGTTGGCAAAATCGAAAGCGGATATTATATGTATCCAAGAGACACATATTAAACAAAAAGATATACATTTACTGACTGAAAAGAAACTAGGTTTAAACTTTATTGTGGCTGATAAGCTAAAGAAAAAAGCTGGTGTTGCTATATACGTGAAACAATATTTGTATCCTGAAAAAGTATATGAAGGGGATGATGGCCGAATATTAATGGTCAAAATTAAAAGACAAGCAAAGACCACATTAGTGGTAAACATATATGCGCCAAATCAGACACAAGAAAAATTTTATAATAGTTTGCGAGAAGAAATAGCCAAACAAAATTTTGATGATTTAATACTAACAGGAGACTTCAATGCAGTATCTAATCCAAAATTAGATAGAAAAACTATGAAGACTAAACCTACAAGAAGTAATACTTTACCGAAAGCGTTTTCACTACTAGTGGAGGAATTTAGTATTGCAGATGTATGGAGACTTAAAAATGCAGAGAAAAAAGACTATACTTTTTACTCACACAGTCACAAGTCATGGTCCCGGCTGGACATGATTTGGTCTTCATTGTCAATGATAGCAGATATAGTAGACATAGATATCCTTCCAGCGACATATGCGGACCACAATCCAATAATGCTGACTTTAAAAGATATAACAAAAGCAACTAGATGGTCAATAAAAATGTGGGCTTTAAATGATGAGGAATTCACCAATAATTGTAAAGCAGATCTTACAGACTTTTTTAATAGAAATATTAATTCAGAAACAAATATTCAAGTAGTTTGGGACACCTTCAAGGCATATTTTAGGGGGGAAATGATAAGCCAGGAAAGTTGGGTACGAAAAAAACAGAGATTGACCTACCAAACACTAGTACAACAAATTAAGGTAGAAGAGGCCAATTTGAAGGGAAATCCCTTAAATGTAAAAAGTAAAGATAACCTGAGATTATTACAACATAAACTAAATTGTAATTTAACAGCAGAAATCGCAAAAAAAATGTTATATATGAAACAAAATAGTTTCGAAAATGCAAATAAGCCTTCACGCTGGTTAGCGTATAAAATCAAAAAAGGAAAAGCAGATAGAATTATTAAAATATTAAAAGACAAACAGGGTAAGGAAAATATGACAATTAAGGGACAAAAAAAAATAATAGATTTTTATAAAGAGCTGTATAAGAAAGAGAATATTGATAAAGTGGACATAGATGTATATTTAAAAAAATATACTAAAAAGAAATTTACAGAAGAACAAAAAAAAATACTAAATGACCCGTTTACTGTGACAGAAATAAAAGAGACAATTAGAAGACTAAAATCTAAAAAAGCGCCAGGTCCAGACGGGATACCTGGGGAAATTTACCGGATATTTTTAGACCAAATAATAGTTCCTTTGAAAAAGACATTTCAGCGGGTATACGAAACGGGAGAAATACCGAATTCATGGAAAGAAGCAATCATAACATTGATCCCCAAACAAGAAGTAGATTTAACAGAAATCAAAAATTATAGGCCAATATCCTTATTAAATTCAGACTACAAGATATACTCCACGATTTTAGCTAATAGATTTAAAAAAGTGTTAGTAGAGACAATTCAAAGTGATCAATCAGGATTTCTACCGGGAAGATACATGAGACAAAATATACGTACATTAATGAACACCTTAGAGTTCTACGAATCTCACTCTGACAAACAGATAGTATTATGTTTCGCTGACGCAGAAAAGGCTTTTGATAGGCTGAATTGGGAATATATGCTGACACAATTGAAACATTGGAACTGCGGAGAAAAATTTTATAAGATGATAGAGACAATTTATAAACAAGAGGCAAAGGTTACGTTTAATGGAACGCTTACTTCGAAATTCCCAATAGAAAAAGGAGTCAGACAAGGCTGTCCTCTTTCCCCTTTGTTATTTATTTTTGCCTTAGAGACTTTATGTGAAGCGGTCAGAAATGAAACTAAAATAAGAGGTTTAAGGGTAAAAGGAGAAAATTTTAAGATCCTAGCATACGCGGATGATGTAGTTTTTATTGTAGAGGATCCCTTTAATTCAATGAATGAATTAATAAATATAGTAGAAGAATATGGTCAAGTATCAGGATTTAAAATTAACAGGAAAAAAACGAAAATGATAACAAAAAACTGTACAAAGGAGGAGATAATAAAATTGGAGGAAATAACAAAATTTGAGGTAGTGAAAAAAATAAGATATTTGGGAATTATGTTTACAAACAGATGTAGTTCTATTTATAAGGATAATTATACAAAAATTTTAAGGGAAATAAAAAAAGACTTGGAAATTTGGGGAAAACTTCAACTCTCCCTGTTTGGGCGTATAGCGTTAACAAAAATGAATATTTTGCCCCGAGTAATCTTTTTATTCCAAACAATACCAATACTGAAAAACCAGGAATTTTTCAGAGAACTACAAAAGTGTCTAACAAAATTTATTTGGCAATCCAAGAAACCTAGAGTGAAACTAAAATACCTACAAGATAAGAAATCGCGAGGAGGATGTGGTATGCCAGATTGGTATAACTATTATATAGCATCAGGAATGGTATGGATAAAAGAGTGGGCCAAACTAGAAAACACTAGAATACTAACCTTAGAGGGTCATGACCTCCAAACAGGATGGCATAGAATATTATGGTACGGGGAAAAAAATAAGATATTCAGACAACATATATTACGAGATGCACTTTTAAAGATATGGGAAGATATAAAATATAAATTCTATCAAAAAATACCATTGTGGGTCTCACCTCTAGGGGCGTTTATAAAACCCACATTGATGATTAAAGAAAAAGGAGTAAAATACGAAGACCTTTTGAATAAAAAATTAGAACTTAAATCAAAAGAAAGATTACGAGAAATGGATATAAATTTAACGTGGTGGGAATTAAATCAATTATATTCAAGGTACAATTTGGATAAAAGACAAGGATTTTACAATGAACCCACAGAACTAGATAAAATCTGGTTAATTTCAGAGGAGAAAATCATTAAAAAAGTATACGATTACCTCCTGGAATACAGAATGCAAGACGAATGGGTGAATCCAAACATGATAAAATGGGCTCAATATTTTGGTTATAATATAGAACTGGATAAATGGTTATTGATCTGGGCTGAGAATTTGAAAATTACCCGAGCGACCGCATACAAAGAAAATCTATTCAAAATGTTTTACATGTGGCATCTATCACCGGATAGAATTTTTAAATATTCTAAGAAAGGCTCCAACACATGTTGGAAATGCAAAAAAAATACCGGTACATTTTACCATATGTGGTGGAAATGTCAGAAGGTTAAAAAATTTTGGTGCATGATACAGAATATACTTCAGGAAATAACGAGAATTGAAATTCCACTGAAACCAGAGATATATTTGCTTAACATGACTCCAAAGAACATTACCAAAGAAAAGAAGAAATTGATTATACACGGCTTTACTGCCGCACGTTTGTTGTTTGCTAAATACTGGAAAACAAACAAAATCCCAGAGAGGGAAGAATATATTCAAAAGCTGTGTGAAGTGGCGGAAATGGACAGCTTAACAATGAAGTTAAAATGTAAACCGGAAAACTTTTTTTATAGAACCTGGGAATTGTTTTATGATTGGTATGAAAAAAGTTATTTGTAGAAATGCACAGGTATATAATGAATGTTTATTGTAAACGGTTGTTTTCCTCTGTAACATATAAAATTGTAAAATTTTGTTTCACATAGAAAATTTAAAAATTGAATAAAAAAAATTTAAAAAAAAAAACCCCACAAAACCCTCAACTCACCCACGGTTGCATCTGATTATGCAGTGGTGGGCTGTGCCCGCAGCTTCAAAAAACTGTGTGATCCGCAACTGTGGGTCAACTTTCACTGGAGGAAATAGCCTCCCCTCCCCACTTTTATCTCGCGCGTGTGACCGCAACCAATGTTGCAGCTCAGAATCACATTCTGAAGTTGGTTGTTGATCAGTTACTAGTTTCAGTCAACATAATGGTTATCAACTGCAAACCCATTGATGGCCATGGGCCCATTTCTCTTACTATACTCTACCACAACAGCTTCACTCATCTGAACAAAGCTTTCTGAGGGTGTCAACCTCAAAGGGGTAAGATCAGAAACTGCCCATACCACTGTATCTTCCTTTTGGAGTGGCCTTCCTGAGGAAATCAAGAAGACTACCACCATTCTATCATTCCACAGACTGTGCGAAGCAGAAGCGTTCGGGTGGAGCATTTTTATAAGGATTGTATCCTGTTGAAATGTTTATAGTACGATCTTGTTTTTACTGCACTTACCTTTGTAATCTACTTTCTGGACTTGTGGTAGGTCAAAACCTTTTCTGTCTGCACTGTTTTCTAAATCTGTAATCCTAGCTCTGTATTTATTGGATGGCTTATGCTGTGTTATTGATTTTAAAAAAATATTTTGTAATCTGCCTTGAGTCTCAGTGAGAAAAGTGGGCTATAAATGAAGCAAACAAAGAACTCTTCTACAATTACAGTTTTTAAAATTAATTTATAACTAGCCAGGGCTAGTTTGTATTGAGCAACAGGGTAGAGTATAATTCAGGGAAAGGGGCTAGCACCCCTTGAGAGCAGCAGCCTACCATGACCAAGACCCTGTGAGTTAATTAATTAAATGCCCAAGTGAAGAGGTGAGTTTTTTTTATCACACATTTTAATCCATCAGCAGAAGGAGTCAGGGCAATACTGCAAGATTTTCAGATGATGACCAGACCCAGAAATCAGGGAGACGATGTGCATTTGAAACAGATGTTGAACCTGGGCTTTTTGCCTGCAACAGCTCATGCCCAAGCAAGGTAGTCTGTCTCTTAAGATGTTAGAGGAATCTTTAGACCTCTGCACAGCCAGCCTTTCTTAGATATTGAAATATAGACATAACAACAATTACCATGTCCAGAGAAGCAGTCAAAGACTTTTTTCAAGCTTCTTTAAAACTTACCTTCGAAAGAAACCAGATGAATGTTACTGCATAAATTATTGAGATGGGATGGTTATGAAGCCACACATGAAATGTCATTAAATATATTGCATTTCCAGAAGCCCTATGCTGGAAGCTTTTTCCTCTATATTTTATTAAAGATTAAATTAGTAGTTGCCCTATTGCCTTATCTGCTTCATTCATTTCTTTTGAATTGTTTCTCTCCCCCCCCCCCCCCCCCCCAGTCCCACGCCAGCCTGGAGTGAGCAATAATCTCTTTGAAACATTTGAAATTGAAAGAGGGATTAGCGCCGATGAGGACAAAGCCAGAGATGATCCAGGTAGTTATTTTTTGTGGCCACAGGATTTTCTCTTCTATTCTTTTTTTTTTAATCTTCTGTATCTGTTACATGTTTATTTTGGTGTTGGTTCCTTGGTCAACATGCCCTCAATGCTATGCTCAGCCACACCTGTCTTAAATCAATTGACCTCGAGGGGGTTAAGCATACTAAGGGTCTTTTCACATGGGAGGCGAGAGTACACCTTTTAAGAAGAGGATACACATTTGACTTATTCATCCTGTATTGCCAGCCATTGACTTGCACAGTGTTTTCAGCAAATACCTTAAAAATAAATATTGATGGTGTTGGAGGGAAAACCAAAGACTTCTGAAAAAGATGTGTGCTCGGAATCATGTCCGGTAACCCTTCTGCCCCACTAAACTGTGTTATGAATAAGATCATACTGCAGGGAATAAGCAAGCCCACAAGAAATAAGGCTGTTTCCCTTCAGGATTTCAGCCATTGATCACAGTACTGACTTTTGTGGGCTTTGAGCCCAGGGTGTTGTCTACACATTACACATTTTGGTAAGTCCGATCCACATGCACCTGCAAAGTAGGGCAAATTAGTCCCACTTGGGGCTGTTTTGGCTAGAGAAAATGGGGGATGTGGTGTTTTTCAGGAGCCCTTCCTTCCCTAAGCCAAATGTTGAGTGCTTATGCACTTTAAAAATTCCTTTCTCCACAGCTGCTCTGTAACCGCAAGGAAAGTGAGTTGTGTCTAGAGAACCTGGACCCAAACACAACAATATTTCTAATGTGTAACTTTGGCCCTGTGTGTCTTTTGCATCCCTTTGCATCCCTTCTCTTTTCTGCAATCTCCCATCTTGGATCCCTTTTCCCCAGTCGTGACTATACTGAAGTGAAGAGCAACTCTCTCAGTCTCATGTTAGCCGCAGGCTCAGAAGAAACATGATAGATTGATTATCTGTTGCTTACAGGTCTTCTTTTCACAGTGGATCACGTGAGCTTCTAGTTAACTTCCCATTTCCAGTGGGAAGAGGCAGCACAGTTTGCCTCTTTCACTTTCATTTTGGAGTCTCTGGTGATTTGTACTGTGCTTTCACCCCTAGTGTCTGCAAGGGGCAGGGGGTCTGCTCTGGGCCTTTGCAGATTCCCATTCATGCCAACTTCTGATCCTGAGATATATAGATATAGTTAGATAGATATATAAAGTATGGGCAACATATCTGGATCTTTAACACCTATGCCTGTGCAGTAATTGTGTTTGCTACTTAAAGTGTGAACCTATATACAGTTACCATTAAGATAGATCCAGGTGGATAGCTGTGTTGGTCTGAAGCAGCAGAACAAAGTTTGAGTCCAGTGGCACCTTTAAGACCAACAAAATCTTATTTAAGGTAGAAGCCTTCAGGTGCAATCACTTTTATTTAGATGCATATAATTTGTTGGTCTTAAAGGTGCCACTGGACTCAAACTTTGTTTTATAGTTACCATTGTTAAAGATGCACTATATATATCCCCCTTTTCTTGAAAACTTAACTAAATTTTTAAAAATGTTTTAGAAATGTTATAAATTCCAATTTACCTGCCTGCTGCTGAAAAGCTTATCAGCCAGAGCACTTGAGTCCTTTGTCCGTTTTGATCCTCGGTTTCTTCCTTCCAGGTGTTTTTGTTCACAGCTGTAACTTTGACAGTGGCCTCTGTGGTTGGATGAAGGTGAAAGATGAAGACTTGCATTGGGAACCCGTTAAAGATGCCTCAGGTATTCATTAATGCCTTTGTTGTTTTAATGTTTTGTATAACTGAAGGCCTAGAATGGTCCAAGACACATTTAGAAATACCGAGTCAAGCACACAGCTTCCTGATTTGCCACTAAAAGACACCCCTCCTCTGGTGGGGATTCATCCCAGAGGCACAAAGCGGCTGCCTGGATCAAATCAATGTACATTGATCTAGAAGAGTTGATCTGGTTTGCGGTTCTAGTGAATCTCTGCCAGGAAGAGAGGCTCTAAAGCCAGGAAACGTCCATCAAGGATATAGCTCTGTATGCCTTTCCAGACACAAGCTGGAAGTCTAAGAGTATTCATCGGCTGACTGCAGGAATTGTAATGGCAAGGAGCTCATCTCTAGGCAGAGCAGCTTCATCAACTGCTCCTCTTGTTTGCTGAAACTGTATCTTTATTTAGGGATGCCAAGTTTCATCTATGTCTTGAAAATCAGCTGGATGGATAGAAGTCCAGCAGGCAGTGCTTTTCCAAGCATGGAAATGAAGTGATGGGGAAAGCATCACCTCAGAAATCTCTCTCCCCCCCCCCCCCCCCCCCCGAACTCCTTTTTCGCTCAGGACTGGTCTTTTCCTCAGCCTTCTCCTACAGCTTCTACACAGGGGCAAAAAAACCTTTCCCCAAACTCCATTAGAGGGCCAAACCCACAGGGTTACGTGTGTATAAGGTAGAACAAATGTAGAGTCCAGTGGCACCTGGTGTGGTATAGTGGTTAAGTGCGCAGACTCTAATCTGGGAGAACTGGGTTTGATTCCCCACTCCTCCACTTGTACCTGCTGTATGACCTTGGGTAAGCCATAGCTCTGTACCAGTTGTTCTCTCAAGGACAGTTGTCTCAGAGCTCTCTCAGCCCCACCTGCCTCACAGGGTGTCTGTTGTGGGGAGGGGAAGGGAAAGGAGTTTGTAAGCCGCTCTGAAACTCCCTTGGGTAGTGAAGGGTGGAGTATAAATCCAATCTCTTCTTCTTCTCTCTTCTCTTAAGACCAACAAAGGTTTATTCAAAGTATGAGCTTTCATGTGCATGCACACTTTTTCAAATACATTGGAATGGCAGGCAAGGCATGGGCACTCCATGAAATTGCTGAGCAGTCAGGTTAGAACAGATAAAAGGAAGTACTTCTTCACCCAAAGAGTGATTAACACATAGAATTCACTGCCACAGGAGATGGTGGCGGCTACAAGCATGGATGGCTTCAAGAGGGAATTAGATAAACATATGGAACAGAGGTCCATCAGTGGCTATTAGCCACAAGGTATAGATACTTGTATGAAATCTTTGTGTATAGATCTCAGTCTGGGGCAAGTGATGCTCTGTATTCTTGGTGCTTTTGGGGGGGGGGGCAACAGTGGGAGAGCTTCTAGTGTCCTGGCCCCACTTATGGACCTCCTGATGGCACCTGGTGTTTTTGGCCACTGTGTGACAGAGTGTTGGACTGGATGGGCCACTGGCCTGATCCAACATTGGCTTCTTTTATGTTCTTATGTTAGGTTCAAATTTACAGCCAGAGAATGAATAGCAGATTAATATGTAACATAATGATGTTTAAGATATGCCAAATGAAAACTAAATAAGATAGATAGTTTTACCTTGGGAGAAACACATTCACAAGCCTATCTGTACTAGGGCTTTGCCAGGCAACCATGCAACTTGTTACAGATTTTCTACAAAGAAAATATTTTGTTATGGGAAAACATGTGAACCCCGTGTCATATGAAACCACTCTACGGGCATTTTGCTGGGTGTATGTCCCCCGCAAGGCACCTTTGTGAATCCAACATCAGGCCTTCATTTCTTTCTGCATATATTTCCAATGTTGTATGCAGATGACTATGAA
Source organism: Lepidodactylus listeri (assembly GCA_029233225.1). Classification (NCBI taxonomy): domain Eukaryota; kingdom Metazoa; phylum Chordata; class Lepidosauria; order Squamata; family Gekkonidae; genus Lepidodactylus; species Lepidodactylus listeri. The sequence continues at coordinate 30,928,142 of JARCFY010000009.1, forward strand.
AAACACAGGGAGATTTGAAACAAAAGAGCCTGGAAACCAGTCACTCTGGCTGCAGTCCTAAAAACACTTTCCTGGGAGTAATCTCCATTTAAGCAGACCTATTTAGGATTGCTCTCTCTGTCTCTCTCATACCCTGGGTTGGATCCATTGCAAAATTTCCCCTTGTGCTAGAGCTCTCACACCAGTGGAAATGCAAGAAAAAGCCCACAGTAGCTGCTTGCACCAAGTCAAACATATTGTATCCTTGTTTGCATTTCCACTTGCACAAGACCTTGTGAAACCAATTTCTGCACACTGCTGTCTATAGGGAGGAAAGGGGCAGGTGTTGCACAGGATCTTGTACCAGCAGAATATTTTTAGCAGTATTTAGCTTGGAATCTATTGGTTTTGGTAGACTGTGGTCTGTTTTTATGATCTGTGTTTTTGTGTTGGGCTAGCTATTCTTAATCCTGGATTTTAATGAATTTTTTTAATGTTTTGTTTTTAGTCCTTTTATTTTGTGGGCCACATTGGGCAGCTTCCTGGAGTGGCAGCACAGAAACGTTGTAAATAAAATAAAATAAATTACCCTAAGTCTGCTTATGTTTCTGCTGGTGCACCACTGGATCTAAGACTCTATTTTGAGAGCAAGGCTTTGGATGTGTGTTGGAACGTAAAAAGTTCTTGCTCCCTGATAATGGAGATTAGATAAGTCGTTGGAACCATTGGCCAGACTCAGAGACATAGGGGTGACATGGACAGGGCTCATTTTGTAGCAGGAGCTCCTTTGCATATTAGGCCACACACCCCTAATATAGCCAATCCTCCAAGAGCTTACAGAGCTCTTCTTACAGGGGCTACTGTAAGCTCTTGGAGGATTGGCTACTTCAGGGGTGTGTGGCCTAATATGCAGAGGAGCTCCTGCTACAAAATGAGCCCTGGACATGGAGATTTTCCAGTGGGAAATGTTGCTAAACATCTCAACAGTTATATAACTTTTCAGTTGGATGTTTAATAGCTACACCGCCTTTGTGCTGTTCTGGGAAATCCATGAAAAAGTCATCCTTTCTGGTACTGTCTTTTCCTTTCAGAAAAAGGGTGAATACAGAATTACTTTTTAAAAATCACAGCTTTAGAGAAGACAGTGTTATCTAGGAGGGCTTTTTTAAAAAAATGGTTGGGAATTTTATTAGTGGTTGACCAGATTTTTAATTTGGAATTTAAGGTTAGCTTGGCTTCTTGCTTTTTTATTTACTGTCTCTTGTTTTTGATATGCTTGCAGATTTTTTAAAAAGTATAATCTGCTTGTAGCCTCCTCAGATGATGTTATTCTTTTTACTGTTGCTTTGTTGCTGAACTGCTATTGTTGCTCAAGACTGTAGTCATAAAAGCAGAGAATAAAGTAAAAGCAAAGTCCTTCTCAGATGGAAAAGACCATGCAGAGATGTCTTAACAGTATGTAGACTTTCAGCCTCAAAATCAGTTCTTTGCATATTAATTTCTTTTGCTCAGCGAACTCTTCTGGATCCCTTTGTTCTAACACTAATGTAACAGGGTAGCACATTTTAGTCTGGAAAGATGCAGACCCTTAAGCAACTGAAGTCAAGAGCAGTTAGTTGTGAGAACATCTGGCATCTCTGGATCCGAATGCTTAGCCTCATTTGCATCAAAAGATGCATCCAGTCAGTTTAATGGCTCAAAGGGTATTTGCAATTGGAAATGTAGATTTACGTGTAGATACACATTGCCGGTGCACACCAAATACTGCATCATATATCTCTTGCTGGATTAGGGCACCAGCTTTTTGTATGTGTGTTTTTTCTTTTCATAAAAAAATATTTCTCCTCTTGGGTATTTTTCTGTCTTTAGAACACCTAATAAAAGAAACTGAAAATAAAGAAGTCCTCATTAGTATACCAATGGGATGTTTATAAAGCATCGAGATCCCGTTTATCAGAATAGTGACTTCATACATGAAAGGATCAGTGAAAAAGCTTATTGGTATTATACACCCTTTTGATTTTTGGCTATTCTAAATGGTGCCAGTCTTCTGGTTTTCATTTAGCAGCTGATGGCTTTTAAGCAGATAACTTCCCAGAAAGGAAGAGGCACCCAAATGACTTTGAATAAATCCCACATGTCTGGCAGCACTGTAATGTTATGGCAGTGTGCTGAGGCAGTTGAAGGAACTGGTGCCTTATTCCATGTTTGAGGAGTTCGGGTTTGTTTGTTTTACATGCATTGTCCTTTTTTTAAAAAAAAAAAGTTTTAAAAATCATGTGCTGTAATCCAGTGCACATTGACCTGTGGCCAGAGTCAGTGAGATGAATATCTGATAGGAGCAGGCAGTAACTGTCTTAAGACACTCCTTTTTTTTCATCTCCTGATATGTATACAGCAGAAGACAACTCCTAACTCAGTGTAGCGTTCCCTGCCCTGCAGAAGCTAAAGTATCAGAATGACAGTTGGTATGCCAGTGATAAATTTCATGTTTTAAACTAAAGAAAAATGCTAAGAATGATAATGATAAGAATGAAACAGATGTTTTCTGTTTTTAACAGGCGGACAGTATTTATCTATCTCGGAGCCCAAAGGCAAAGCAGGACGAGTAGCGCGCTTGGTTCTTCCTCTTGGCCATTTAGCTCATTTGGGGAATCTGTGCCTGTCCTTCAGGCATAAAGTGTCTGGGCTGCATTCAGGATTTCTCCAAGTCTTTGTGAGAAAGGTCGGTGCTCATGGACCAGCAATTTGGGGAAGGAACAGCGGTCATGGCTGGAGGCAAACACAAATTACATTGCAAGGATCTGGCATCAAAAGTGTGAGTACCGTATTGGGATGCATGATATGAAGAAGGTAGAGCATTCGTACAATTTAGTTCCTGGGTACTATTATCATTTGTTAAGCTGTACAACAATATAGCTTTTAAAGGGGATTAAATAGATTCGTAGAGGAAAGGCCTGTCAGTGGCTACTAGCCATGGTGGCTGAGGGAAACCTCTGCATTCACAAGCACTAATTCTCTGAATCCCAGAGCCAGGAGGCAACATCTGGGAAGGCTTCAGCCTCTATGCCCTGTTGTTGGCTGTACGGAGCAACTGGTTGGCCAGTGTGTGAGACAGGATGCTGGACTAGAGGGACTTTTGGTCTGATCCAGCAGGGCTCTTCTTATGTTCTTATTATATTTAGAGCATGGTGAAATAGCCTACAAAGCAGCCTCTGGCTTACAGAAGCCACAACAAATGTATTTGCCTTTAAAACACCACTAAATCCTTTGTTGTTTGACTACAACTCAAAGGTACAAACAGAAGAAGGGTGTGTACGGCCAGGGCAGGGGGAGGTAGACTACAAAGTGAGGCTTGGAAGGTCCAGCATTTGAAGACATGGATGTGTTACATGGTGTTACATTACAGGACACTAGGGATGCGAGCCTCCAAGTGTGGCCTGGGGATCTCCCGGAATTACAGCACATCTTCAGACTTCAGAGATCAGTTCCCCTGGAGAAAATGGATGCTTTGGATGGTGGACTCTGTGCCATAGTACCCCACTGGCCCTGTCCTCCCCAGGCTCCCCCACTTAATATCCAGGGATTTACCAACCTGGAGCCAGGCAACGCTACTGTCCTGCCCCCTGCCAGAGGCCAGGGTAGACTTGGCAACCCTGCATGGCAGAGAACAAATGAAAACAGGATTCAGTCAAAACTAAATGATCCCATGATAGCAGGCATTGATCACTCTCGACTCTTCATGAATTGGTAAAGCACAATAAACATAACCTGTAAGAAGGGACAACTGAGCTGCACTTCCGGTGAGCTGCACTTGGGGCGAATTCACTTACTGTGGATTCTTTTAAACTCTTAAAAGTATTTTTTATCATGCAAGGATGTTGCATTAAAATAAATGTTTCAATTTTAACAGGCACACATGGCTGTCTGCGAGCCATGTGTTGCCCTATCATGGATTTAGCTCCCATCGTGCTTCAGAAATGACTTTCCACTTGATCACTGTGGGGAATAATTAGTTTCTGCAGGAAGTGAATGTCTCAGTGAAACAGAATGTCTGCAGATGCCACTATCACAGAACAAAAAGGAGCCATCATACTTAAAAAAACATACTTAGCAGATGACGATAAATGTTTCTGATAGTAAAGATCCTTTCGAAGAAAACTATTGGAAGTATACAACAGATTTCACTAGTTAGTAGATTCTGGTAGAAAGCAGCATTAGCAGAATCTTATATTTAAGAATACAAATATACTCTTCTAAGTATATATGTATGCCACGGTATTCAATTGATGTGATGCGCTTGTTTTCTCCAAGACTTGCAAACAGGTTCCATGCTCCAGCAAACTCAGGTTTCCATATATGCATGTGTTTCCTTTTAGTATCATTTTTTCTCTTCTTCCTAGCTATAATCTGTGCTAAAATTACTAATTTATGTTGTTTTTACTGTTGAGTTGATTTTAAGGGAGTTTTTTTTAAATGTTTTCATATTTATCTGTTGCATATATTTAATGCTGGTTCCAATGACCCCTGTCATCTAAGTGTGGAGTCTTGTTCTATCTAGTGGAAAGGAATAATTGCTCTAAAGGAAAAAGCCATTGGAGCAAGACTTCTCACTTAGCAGAAGGGAATAATTGGATCTGTGCTGCTCATCCGAACCACAGTGGTTTTTATTTTGGCTTTTGCATGATGGTTTTCCCCCTGCTGCAGGCTTCCCCACGTCTGCTTTGGTACAGCCTTTCCTGGAAGACTATGCTGAAAGTTGGTTTGGGGAAGACGTGGATGGGAAGGTGCCACACACACCCCTCCCCGTCTGACACCTCCCGCTTGCCATTTTCCCACACCCACCTTTGGTGGACTTTTTTGGCAAAAAAAAAAAATAGTAGTAGTTATACTGAGACCCACCGGAAAGGAAGAGCACAGCAAAAGGCCTGCTGATGGCAAGATGGTGGGAAATAGTGGGCAGGAGATGAAATTTTGGAGGAAATCTCCATGTGGAGGCTCCACTGCTACTATGAAGACCTTTGCATCCACGGGCCAGTAAGAGGAAAACAGGATATTGCGCCTCTGCACCTTTAGGATTATTGATTTATTAAACTGGAAATTGCGTCAAACCATTCCCCAAGAGCCATAGATAATAACATTTAAATTTTAAAAAATTAAATTTAAATTTAAAAATTTAAATAAATTAAAAAATTAAACCTCTGACCTGGATTGCCCAGGCTAGCCCAATCTCGTCAGATCTTGGAAGCTAAGCAAGGTCAGCCCTGGGAAGCACTTGGGTAGACCACCAAGGAAGTCCAGGGCCGCTATGCAGAGGCGGGCCATGGCAAACCACCTCTGAACGTCTCTTGCCTTGAAAACACAATGGGGTTGCTGTAAGTCAGGAGTGACTTGAGGGCAAAAAATAAAATGAATAGGACCATATGAGGGCACTTTAAAATTAATCTGAAAGAGTAGTCCTCACAAATGGCTGCATTTCACATCAGCTGCTGCAGTTTCTTTATCCCTGGGCACTTGTGTGCATATTGCTACAGTTAGTTTAAAAATTAAGAGAATAATAATAAACTATGGGGAGGAAAGCAGATGTGAAACCATTAAGTTTTGGGTTAAAACAATCAGTGCGTGTGCCATCGTAGACAAAAGCCAGGGATACAGGTCTCCTGGGATTTGTGCTGGGAATCAGCAGAAGCAATGCGGCCATTTTGGTTCTAAGTTCTGGGGAAATTGTGTGTTCATGGTTGCCACTCATTTCCTTCCAACACCTTCTTTCTCCAGGTCATTTTTAAAGGTGAGAAAGGAAAAGGAAGAACTGGTGAGATCGGATTGGACGACGTGAGTTTGAGGAGAGGCCATTGTTCCCAAGACCACTAGTGGTACAGACAGACTGGCAAAGGACATGCTTGTATTCTCCCATGCCTCCTAGGCGGGAGGGCCAGTGGGCTGACGACGGCTTCTCTCATTTGTGTGCTTTGTGAAATCCATTGAAGCTCCATCTGAATAATGCAATTTTTTTTTGAAAGGGCAAAGTAATATTTGGGTATGTCCATTAGCAGCTTTCCTGTTCACATTGTACATGTGAAAAGGATATCCATGTTCTTCGTGAAGAAGGAGGCGTCATCAAAAAAGGAGTCTTTGGCACATTCAGCAGTTTCATTCGTGTTGTTTTCTATTTTGCTGACTATACAGTGGAACTGGTTCACCTCTACCAACTGAAACTAACTCAGGCTTAGACTTAAGCTTTGGTTGTTCTACTGCCACTTTTAAAGAAGGGTGTGTTTATATATATATATATATAAAATATCATTTATTCCTTATTATCAAGAGACAGTTATGATAGAGTAGGCACTGCATCCCTTAATATTGGTAGTGCTGTGTTCTGTATAAATGTGTATGATTAATGTATTTATATGTGTTGTGTATTTACAAAATCTAGGTGCAAAATAAATGGCAGCTGTGCATGCCCAACCTAGACTAGAACCTACAAACACTGAGAGCTGTGGAGGGAGTTGTCTCATCACAACCTCTTTTCACCTTGCTAATAGCGAATGGCTTTTTTGGGGGGTTGCAAAAGACACCAGATTATTTTATATGCTTGCAAAGTGACTGATCAATGAAGGCAGAATCTTCTTTATGCACACATGAATGCAATGGCAAGCTAGATGCTAACGTAGTGGTCTTCTGTCTGATTGTGGGGGGGGGGGGGGGGTTTACTCCTAAAAGGAAGCAATGGCAAATCCTGGACTAACAGGGCACTTTTTGGATTTTAATAGCCACATGACAGGGAGAGCTCTTTGGCTTCCCAGCAGATGTTAAAGGCGAATTAATTGTTTTCGGTCAAGAACAGGCCACTTTGAATAGGGGCTGCAGTAAGCAGACATCCAGCTGTTGTTTTGGGCCGTATACATCACTGTGTTGCTCCAACCGCCTTCTTTTTGCTTCAGTCTGCTTTGACAACATCTTTCCATAGGTGATCTGAGCAGGATGAGACTGGACTTCTGTTGTTGTAGAAAGTAATAGTAGGAAGTAGCCATACAACCGTGCAAGTTCCCTCACTCTACTTTTCAGCAGCAATGAACCCTTCACAGAGTTAATAATTTCATGATCCGGATAGTATTTATCAGCTTCATCACATTTTGTTGTTATTCTCCAAGATAGCGATGATAAGGTTGCACCCAGGAGAGCCTCTCAGTTGCTTTTTCAAATCTGGCTTTCCTCTTCAGCCAACCCAATGGCTGTAGTAGAAATATCAGAAACAACTGCAGATTCCTGTAGAGTTTTTCCTCTTATGTACATGTAGCTTTGACTGATTTCAATCCAATTAAGTTTTGTAATGAAAAATTGTACAACTCCGTTGAGGCATGCTGAATTTCTTTGTTTCAGGCAATATTTGAAATGGTGAAAATAGATTCATTTTCATTTTAATAAGTTTTTTTAGACCAAATTCTAACTTTATATTTTAAGATTGTTTTTTAAGGTGTAGCTGCAGTTGAGTATTGATTCATTGCAGTGGCAAAATATTAAAACTTTACAGTGCAGATGAAAGACAATGGGCAGTGTCCTGCAAAAATTAGCCATGACTCCTTTCTGTTGAAGGAAAATGAACAGAGTTCGTTGCACCTAGCCAATGTCCACTTGATTTCTCTAAGAATTAGTTGCGATTGATATTTGCAGAATTGTGCTCAAATATTAGACCCAATTTATTTTGTTTTGTATTTAAGCCAATAATATGTGAGTGCTGTTATCGCAGTGTATTGTCTACGAAATGTATCTGTCTGAAATCAAAGAACATAGTCCACACCTCAGTCTTCTGTCTGACACCATGATATCAACCACAAATTCGGATTCCTTTAGTTTTTCATAAATGCTTACCACATGCCTTGGACTCTGGAACTATTGACTCTTCCCCCTTCTACACTGCATCATCATCATCATCTGATTTTGAATCAATCCCACATTACAAAAGCAGTTTACTTTACTGATAGTTTCCCCCTACATACGAGATCATAAGGAAAGGATGTCTTACATTTGACTGAGCATGAGCTATATTTTATTAGGATAGACAGTTCTTGTAATGTATTAAATTTGCTTTTTTGCAGTTGTGGTGCATTTTATAACATGTAGGAATGCTACAGTTTAATCTGAACTAAGGAACTGTTCCTTGAACTAAGGAACAACAGGCAAGCCTGTTCACAGAGCCTTGACCCCTGGTTTGAGTTGAGGGAAGGATGAAGTTAAAAAGTCCATATGATTACAGGTTGTGTGTTTTCCAGATGGTAGAAATTCATTTTCATGGACTTAATAATCTACTGGCAGTATTAAATTGTGTAGTATTTCTTGGGCCCAAGAAAGCAAATGATCTTGCCATCAGAAGTTCATGTTCTGTATTGTAGTCTTAGGGCCAAACTAGGTATGACAAGGGAGATGTGTGAGTAGGATCTCTCTCAATCTTAAAAAATATTTTAGAACTAATTAGTGGCCCCATGTGGCAGCTTTGAAGACTGAGGAAGTGATGCAGGGGAATTCCTTTCCTCCCTTGATGAATCTGCAGTATAAATCCCTTACCCTCCCCACAGCAAAGCTGCACTGAGCGTAGGGTGGGGGAGACTAGTACAGCTGCTTCCCGAAGAATATATTCTTGTGTTGTGCCAACAAGACTATATTGCACTAAGTTCAAATGGAACACATTATCAAACGTACTGTAGGACATCTTACTGGTGGCTAATAATTTAATGTGCTTTTAAAGAACTGTTGTCTTCTCTCCCTGAACTGACTCAAAATAAAACAAATCTTTGTAAATATATGGACATCGATCCAGATTGTCAGTTGGTTTTTTTGGTTTGCTTGTAAAAGTAGTAGTTAACAAATACATGGTTATTAAGGTTGCAGCCATCCTCTGAATTAAATAAACTGAATTTTAGAAACATTCCTAAAGCTGGCATAATCTTATTCCCATTTTTAAGAGAGGTAGGACTTAAGCAAGACAAGCGTTAAGTAACCACCACTGGATAGTCAGTTGTTTTCCCAGGTTCTTTGATGTACATCATTAACTCTGTGGCTGGATTCCTTGAGAGACTAAACCAAACACAGAGGCCAAAAGGCCATGTTTGCTGCATCTCGAGAGTGTGGAAACAAAGCAAATGTGGAAACAAAGCTCAGTACTCTAGTGACTTGTGACATAGTTTAAGATGCTTTCAACAGCTATACAGAGAAAGAGCCCTCAATGTCTTATTATATCCATTTCGAGGTTTCATTCTACAATGGGGCAAATTATATAGTAGTTCTTCTGTGTTATACTGTGTTAATTTTCATGGGTGCAGCATCCTCTGGAAGGCTGGACTTTGGAGATGTTAATCCACAGCAATGGATGGGCAGTCACAGATATTACACTACACAGATGTAACTTCGTTCAGCTTCACAACACCTAAAATAAAAAAGCTTTTCAGTTGAGTTAATTTTCACATTCAGCCGTCAGTCATTAAGCATGCAGTAATCTGGTGTAGAGACACCCAGCCGTGCAGGTGTAAACTGGTGCTATGTCACAAAGGCACTTGGAGTCCTGGGTTATAAGTATTATGTGCAAGCATGAGAAATTTCATTTACCCTTTAGAGGAGAGAGCTCAAGAGGTTTGTGGTGTTATTGTGCTGTTTGCTTTATTTAAAAATAAAATTAAAGACAAAAATATACAGGCGGACCACAGAGGCACTCTTATGTATCACCTCTTTCTGATCATGAATTTCTAACACTGAATTGGACCACCCATCTTTAGATAAAAGATCACCTGATGCAAAATAGGAAGGTGGTGGGGAGAGCCAAAGAGGTATCAGAAAAAAGATAATCATCAGAACATACATACCCCAGAGGCAGATGTGGCTGATGAGGGAATACACAAAGAGCTAAATGTGAATTTTAAAAGTCTTTGTGACCTGAGCTATTTCCTGTGATTGTGACTGTTCCTTGCCATTGTTTTTCACCTGTGTCTTTCTCCTTGGCCTAATATGCATGGCTGTTTCCCCTCACTTTCACCATGCATGTCCGTTGGGTTTTCTTTGTCATTCTGCATTGATTTTCCTCCCTTCAGCACTCAGTTTGCTTTCTGGTCACTGTTTCCCTGGGTTTTCTGAGTGTGCTTTTGTGCTGTTTTTCCCCTTGTTTCGTTTCCAAGCCAAAGGTAACTCAAAAGCATACAAATTCCCTTGGGTTTCCCCCTGCCCTTTTGCTGCCCTTGAAAGTCATTCCCCATTTATACTGTTGGAACCCGCCCTGAGCCCATCAAGGGGAGGGCAGGATATAAATCCAAATAAACATAAACCCACATCAAGGTCATTCCACTCCCTCTGCACCCTTTACCATCCTCCCCTCTTCACTGATGTACAAGCTCCATTTCCCCCTCATTTAAAAAAATTTTTTTTTTTTTTACACGCAACATGAATCTGAGCTGAATAAAAATAATTGGAGGGGGGTAAAGGAGCTGTGCGATGTTTATTTTCCTGCTGGTATTGACTTGAAAGAGGGATCAAAGAGGAGGCAAACGGCAGTGTCCCAAGTGCAAAAAATTTTTTTCAGTGCTGCATGGAAACAAAGTAAAAGGGGGGGGGGGGATCTTTAGCGTGGAATGAAATTGACATGAGATGTTGAGAGAGAGAGACACTGAGATGCGAAGCCTAAAGCTTTGAAAACATTTTCCCCTTTAATGCTTTAGTGAACAAAGTGGAAGGGGACCTTTTTGGCAGTCCCTGGAAGCCTAACATTAAAATGGTGGCTGAACCACAAGGACCTTCTGCGAACCGCCAAACTTAAGAATTGTTTGGGATTGATCCATTTGGAGGAAGAGTGCAATCTGCACAGGACAAATTTTTACAAACTGCCAAGATCATGACCAGTCTAGAGGATCAAATTAGAAAATCAAAGAGAAAACCACGCACATTTGCAAGGAGGGTTAGGAAATTAGTGTTACTATGCAGCTGCACTAGCATATCGGCAAAAGTAGCCCCCCATTTTTTTTCAGTTTAGTGCCACAAGACTATAAAAGCTCTCCAAAGCTTCTGCCAGAGGAATCCTCCCCCATACAAATTGCAGCTCTGTGCAATGTGTGGTGGCTTTGCAGCCGACTTTGCACAGGTGTGTATGCACACACAGGGACACATACGTTGCCAACGATCACAGCGTGCAATGCCAGTGTCAGTAGATTCTACCATGCATTCTGTACACTCATCATGTTCCCCCATATTATGAGATTGTGTGACTCTCACATTTTTCACAGTGGTTGATGAACACAACAGAGCATCCCCTAGTGCGCGACAATATGGAAAACAGGGCTTTGCAGTTGCTTGTCAGTTCCCAAGAAAGTCTTGTCAATTTCAACATTGGGTTCCCCCCCCCCCCTTTGCATGGGTTCCTTTCTGTTCCCTTTCATTCAAGGAACTAACGCGAAAATGCATGTGCAAACCCTGAACCATGAGGATTTCAATGGAAGGGGCTTGCTGGACGCTACTGCGCAGCTGCGATAGGGCAATTGCATAATTTGTTTTTAAGAAACCTTTGAACACCACCGCTTACATGTCACAGGTGACATTCCACCCCAATTTTCAAAAGTGTGTTTTTAAAATTGTAGCTGCAGAATAAATACACCAGAGGAAGAATGGTGCGTAAGGCAGGCACAGAATCTGAAGTTAAAATTAAAGGCTCACAGCTCTGAAAATCTCCAGTAAGATATGTGCAATGGGTCCTTGGCAAGTTATTAGTGGAATCTGTCTTCCTTTTCCTCATCTCTTTACAAATTGCCCTTTCAGATGGCTAGTGTCATCAGCTGTGATCTAGTGCACAAAGGTATGTAGCATCCAGCCTTGGCACAAAGGAAAAGCATTCCTAGTTTGGGAGTCCAACATATGAAGTATGTCACATCAACTAGAGATGTTGACACAAGGATTCTGAGCAAGAGACATCTTAAGCATAAAACAATGTGGTTGGTCATGTCAAGATTTATTTGGGAGCTGATATGTGAGTACATGGCCATGCAGGCATTTTACATATGGTTGGTAACCCATTTAAGAAAAACAATATATATATATATACACACACACACACACACACACACACAATAGTTGGGCCATAAACACACCTATGATATAGGTTTTTTAAGCCCCCTTCTGATGTATCTTGTCCAGGCAATGGCATGGCGCCCCCCCAAAATATTTAAAACTGGCCACACTCCAACACATAGTTAAATGCGCTTAAGACCCTTGATTTCAATGAGTTTAAACATGCTTAAGTCTGTGCTGGATTACAGCCAATGCTTATTTTTTTTATTTATTCACATTATTTATAGTCTACACTGAGACTCAAGGTGGATTACACGGTGCGTGTCAATACGATCAACAGGATGGGACAGCCAATGAGCCAGCGCAGTAGGATTTGGACTGCGGAAATCTGGAACTAAGATGAAATCTAAACAGCCCTGAAACAAGGCATTAACATGTCGTGTTAAATAATACAGTAACAGACAATGCAAACTATACATAGTAGTATAATCCACAGTCCCTGAGATGTCACAAACGATGCAGGTTTCCAGGTCTCAGAGAACCCACTGTCCTTGGCAAAAACGCAAGAGATCCAGTGTCACAATTTGAAAGCGTGCAGTGTAGACGGCAAGATGTTCTTGCTGCTGGAATATGCAGTGCCTGGGGTACAAGAAAAGAAAAGAAGCTCCTACAGGGGACAGGATGTGGGAATCTCATAGGAATCTCTACCTCTCTTCTTCTGCTAAAATGTTATTTCCCCATGTGTGCCCCCAGAATAGTATTCTTAAGTTCTATGCATCTTTTTCTTGAAAGCTATAGCTCTCTTTCCCTTCCTCTAGTCATGTAGCTAGCACATTAGCCCTGTTCACAAATTACAGTGAATGCACATACATCCTGCCTGTACATGCATTCATCTCTTTGTGAGAAAGAGCCAACATGCATTCATTTTAGGAAAGAAACGGTGGACCAGTACCTGGATAAATGTGGATTTTAAAATTACATATTGAACCATACATGCAGATAAGAATTAATGCCCATATGAAGTGTACACTGTACATGGATTGTACATGCATTTACTGTAACTTGTGAACAGGGCTATTGTCTCTATCCAGTATGCTAGTTCCTTAATATAATAACTCTGAACCTTAATCTGTTTGTGTATCTGATGGTGTGTACTCACTCTGCCTAGACTTACCAGGCAAGATCTGCAGGCATGGAGCATTTCCCAGTTCCTAACATGGAGATGGCACATCTTGGCTACTGGGGTATACAAGCAAAACTGTGCAACAAGATGCCAAATTATAAATAAAGACAGAAAGTTCTGCTGCACACTGATATATTTAACAACATACAAAGATGTAATAATAATGTATCATCTCACAAAGTTTCTAGGATGTAACAATAAACATCCCTAAAATAACGTGTCATCTCTAAGATCTAAACAAAGAAGTTTCCAAGGAAGAATCTAGATATGGACTCCATTTCAGTGTTCTTTTTTTGACATCTTGGCTACCTCCATCTGATTGTTTCTACTCTTCTTGCCTTGTCCTCCCACTAGACTAGCAATGAAATACAATTGGTAAATCATGTCTAGAGGTGTCAGTGGGCAGACATGGGATGTTTAATACAGCTATACCTAATTTTCACTGAAGGATTTTGGGGACATTTGCTACATTTGATGCCTTGTCAATGCATTAGGTAAGTTAACCTGGAAGCAGGAAATAATAGCTTCCTATCCTTGTTCTGGAGTGGGCATCAATTTACATAAAAAACAGACGCATTGACTGCATAGCACTAATGGGCACTATCGAGCAAGAAGCGACTGAGTCAGGTCCCTCCACCTAACATCATGGGGGTGTTTTCCTTGTTTATAATGAAAAATTTCAATTGGTTCATCAGCGGTGCTGATTACAAATTTCTTCAAGAGAAGCTGTTAAATTAATTGCATATTAAAACATTATGCAACCCTGTGAGTTGTTTGCCCATATCCCTGCAAGGTTAGAAGGATAGGGGGAGTTTGGCTGTCACATATGAGGCAGCTGGCAAAATGAAATGTGAGTTAGCATGCCATTCATCAAAGAGAATAAAGTCTTTTCTGACCGAGGTAGCTAATTCTCAGTTTAGATTTCAATCACTAGCTGTCAGACCAACTGAATTTATTTGGGGGGGGGGGGGAGTGGACCATAGCAGAATTTATGGGGTTGTGTTTTTCCATAAGAAGAGTAATAAACTTAATTCCAAGCCTCGCATATATGGCTATATATATCACACAGGGAAATCTTCAGTGTGGTTTTGGATGTGGCGGTTGTGGTTGTTTTTCATTGTTACCAAACCATCTGGGCAGAACTTCTCCTCAGTATGGTTTTCCCTTCCCCCTTATCTTAAAAGAAACAAGGAGGTTTTAAATCTTCCCTTCTAATGGAGTCAAAGGTGGCATTTTCATTCTGTGACTGGATCAGATTTAATATGTACGTATGCTAAACACTTCTAATCAAAAAAAGAGAATCCCTTTAATCACCAGTGGGTTTGTAATGTGGACCCTCTGGCAATGAATTAAGAAAAAAGCAGCTTAAATGTGCAGAACATTAAACTGCCAAAGTACTTGGATTGCTGAAGCAATTAGAAGCTTGAAAGAGATGTCACTGATGAGTGAAGTGCTGGAGGATGCCTGTGCTACCTCTGTGCACAGTGCAGGATCTGTAATTAAACAATATCAAGAAACAGTGCGCATCCAGAAGTGGCCCTTGCCTTCATTCTCACATACTTGCCATATCCCTATGTGGCTAGTGTAGGGAAGGATGCTCAAGATAGTTACCTTACCTGTGACAAATGTGGTTATGCTCTGGGGCATTTATTACTGACAAATTGTTCCTCATTGTGTATTGGCAAACCAGTGTGGGTAGTGGATAGAGTGTCAGTCTGCAACTGAGGAGATCCGGGTTCAAATCCTGATTGAACCTAGATGTACCTAGCACAACGACATCACTTCCTGGTGACATCATTGCAGCATGTGTGCAATGCGTCAATGCCTGAAGATCATGGAGAAGAGCCAGGAGCCCCCCCCCCCCCACTGCCACCGCCAAAAGGTAGGGACCTGGCAACCCTAGTCATAGCCATGGTGACAAAAAGGAACCTCCACATTCAGAGGCAGTAAAACTCTGAATACCAGTGCCAGGAGACAACAGCCAGAGAAAGGCCTTGGCCTCGATGACCTGTTGTTGGACCTCCAGAGGAACTGGTCGGCCACTGGGTGAGCCAGGGTGTTGGACTAGATGAACCTCTGGTCTGATCCAGCAGGGCTCTTCTTATGTTCTAATGAGAAGAGCCACCCAGACTTCTTAGAGGAATTAAATTGTGATAGATATTGCAAGGCCTTTTAAGGGTGCAATATTTGTCTGTGTATTCTGTGCATAGGCACACACTCCACAATGTCTGTTCCTCTCAGGAACAGCCAGTCCCACTCATTAGCAGGGCAGGAGCGCAAGTTTTTCCTGACTGCAGGTGTTCAGATGAGGTGTTTTATGTCTTCCGCACAGGAAGGAATGACAGCCATTCACTCATATGGGAAATAATGAAGGGGTCACTTGGGGACACAAGTATGGTGGGAGCCAGGCCTCAGAAACAAGCCTGCTCTTAGCTACATCATTCCCTTCTAGATTTCTACTCCAAAAAGTGTGACAGAATGTTAGCAGACAAGTCTTTCATGCATATAGCTGCATCTGTCTTGGGCACCATCATTTTGATAATGTAGGTTTATTGTGTTTTTAACAATCACTAGCAGCTTCACCAACCTTATGGGCTAGGACTCAAAATGTTAGAAAAATCAAATAGTTTTATCAAGCAATAAAAATGGCATCGCTGACCATTCCTGCTATTTATCTGTTGTTCCAGTGTCTTCTGTGACAAAGCAAAATTTCATAATCTAACATAAGGAAATCACAAAAGTTTCAGTAGTATTTTCCAATCAGTTTTATTGTACATGCTTTTATTCACACTTTATTGTACAGATGTCTTTTACTTTCTCCATGTCCATATTCACTACAAGAGTTCATTCACTTATGTTAGATTTATTTCAGGCACTTGTTTCAGTATTCTTTGCTTCAGTGGTCTCAGTGGAAATCATTTCCAACTGGAATGTCTTTGTTTTCCATCACCAATAGATGACATTTTCAGGGGATTCACTCTGCCCTTTCCCAAGGGATCATCCATGCCAAATTTCAGAGAGCTAGGAGAACAGGTCCCAATTTCATATGTGATGAAGGCTTATTCGTGGATCTAAAAAAAATGCTGTAACATCAAGAAAGCTACCTATCCAGTTTTGAAAAATATGGCATTTCTATGACCAACATGACTCTCACAGTATAGAGCTGAAGGAAACTAAATGGGCACAGAACCATGATTCCAGGCAGGTAGCATTGCAGAGCAGGAAGCAGCTTGTATTTGGCACCCCAGACCAAGTTAGAGGGGAAAGAATTATAGTACAGCAAAATATACAAAAGCAGCAGAAATAAGAAGCATGGGTTTGCCAACCTCAAGGTGGGGGCTGGAGATCTCCCACTATTACTACTAATCTCCAGGTGACAGAGATCAGTTCACCTGGAGAAAATGGCCACTTTGGAAGGTGGACTCTAGGGCATTATACCCCTCTGAAGTCCCTCCCCTCCTCATTAGAACATAAGAGAAGCCAATGTTGGATCAGGCCAATGGCCCATCCAGTCCAACACTCTGTCACACAGTGGCCAAAAACACCAGGTGCCATCCAGCAGTGGGGCCAGGACACTAGAAGCCCTCCCACTGTTCCCCCCCAAGCACCAAGAATACAGAGCATCACTTGCCCCAGATTGAGAGTTCCTATCTATACCTTGTGGCTAATAGCCACTGATGGACCTCTGCTCCATATGTTTATTCAATCCCCTCTTGAAGCTGACCATACTTGTAGCCGCCGCCACCTCCTGTGGCAGTGAATTCCATGTGTTAATCACTCTTTGGGTGAAGAAATACTTCCTTTTATCTGTTCTAACCCAACTGCTCAGCAATTTCATGGAGTGCCCACGAGTTCTTGTATTGTGAGAAAAGCACTTCTTTCTCTACCTGCTCTATCCCATGCATAATCTTATAAACCTCAATCATGTCACCCCTCAGTCATAATTTCTCCAAGCTAAAGAGCCCCAAGTGCTTTAACCTTTTTTCATGGGGAAAGTGTTCCAACCCTTTTATCATTCTAGTTGCCCTTTTCTGCACTTTCCCCAAAGCTATAATATCCTTTCTGAGGTGTGGTGACCAGAATTGCACACAGTATTCCCATTGAGGTTGCACCATTGATTTATACAGGGGCATTATAATACTGGCTGATTTGTTTTCAATTCCCTTCCTAATAATAAAACCCCATTCTCAAAACCCATCCTTCTAAGGCTCCATTCCCAAAATCTCCAGGTATTTTCCAACCCAGACCTGGCAACCCTAAAAGAAACATCATAGCCAGCTTAGCATGAATCCTAACACAAAACAGGATACCATCAGCAGTACAGCTTCAAATGCCAGTTGTCTGAAAGAAAAACATGGTAGTATCACCTTTAATAGCATTATCTTGCAGTTCTGATATGAGAAGAAATAATGGCTCCAACAAGGTTACCTAATGAGTCTACACTGAGGCAGCCTCTACCCTGGAAATTAGGCCCCCAACTAAAGTCATTTCCATTGCCCACAACAGCTCTCCAGTTTTCAACTCTCTCTCTCTCCTTGCCTGCAAAAGTAAAGGGGCGAAAATACAACAATTGTGCACTTTTTTTCTGTAGCCTGTATCTTGCTGATAAAGGGTACAATGATCCCCAAATTCCAAAGGCCAGACACATTATTCTATACTAGAAAAAAAAAACAGAGAGAGCATACTTACCCTGCAAACTTAAATACAGATTGAATAGTTTTCCCCCTTTCCTCAGGGAACCCTTGGCATCATGGCTCTGTTATGTTACACCCTCACAAAAGTTTGTTTTCCTTCCCTTATACTAGTAACCATGTTCAAGTTCATATTGTAGATGTGCCTTCAGTAAGGTTACTAGCTCTGGGGTGGAAAATACATGGAGATTTGGAGGTGTGAAGTCCAGGGAGGGTTTGAGGAGGGAGGGACCTCAGTAGGGCATAGAGTTCACCCTCCAAAGCAGCCATTTTCTCTAGGGGAAGTGATGTTGATTGTCTGGAGATCAATTGTAATAGCGGGCAATCTCTAGGTATCACCTGGAGGCAGGCAACCCTAGCCTTCAGAGAATACTGTTCTTGTGTGTGGCTGGAGAAAAGGAAAACTAAAGATGCTCTACTCTTCAGCAGCTTCAGTCAGAAGATAAGAACACACCTTTAGAGGGGAGCCGGTTCCTAAGCATTTGAGATCTTGATGCTGTAGCTTTTTTTAAAAAATCACTGAGATAATAAAGAAAAGCATGTCTTGAAGGACCATAAAAGGATTAATTAAAGCTTTTCTATCCAAGGGTGTGTGTGGGACTATTAAGTGCTGATCCTTGCAGCCTTTCTCATTAGCATTAGGCTCCTTAAAAATACGTGCATCTCACTTGGCAGATTTTTCTCAATTTGCCTTTTAAGAAAAACATACTTCTTTGCCCCCAGGATGTGTAGAACTCCCTAATTTTTTTTTCCTGGCACAAGCGATCAACTTTGCTTAAGCAGCTCTTGCAAAAAACAAACAGGAATCATTTGACGCAAACAATGGAAACATTAACATTTTCTTCTCCTACCACAGCCATTTTGCACTTCTCATGTAGAATGCCAAGTTACCTTTTAAAACTAATGCCCAGGGTGGGTTTTTTTTAAAAAGCATTTTGTCAAATACACTCATGGTATTATTATGCCATTTCTCTCACCTTGATACTTACTTGTCTTCCACTCCAAGATTAGCCAGCTGTCAAAAAGGTTTTCAGCATCTTTTCTCTAGGACTTGCCTCTGCCTAGGCTTGGCGCACAAAAATGAGAATGTGATGTGACTGGCTCTAGGCCACCTTGCTGAAGCCAAAAAGTTTCTTGTCTTGTGCCATCTTTGGCTGTTCACCTGTCACAAGAAGGTTTTTATGAACATTAACGAAACTTCTCAACCCTGTTTCCTGAATTTCCATAAAATCCACTTTGAAGTCCCTGTGCACCATTTTTCAACCCATGTTCACTCCACATCACCTCTGGGTTAGTGCTTCCTTCACAAGTCGATGCAGCACATTTCACAGGGAAGGACAAGCTGCAGTTTATCAGTCATGAGAAAACTGGCTGAAGTGCAGCTGAAATAATAGGCAAGGAATGGTGGCTCAGAGCTTCAACCTTGATCCAGTTGAAAGGATCAGGTAGTAGGTGATGTGAAAGACCTCCACCCAAAACCCTTGAAGAGCTGTTATTGATCAGGGTTGATAACATTGACCTTCACAGATCAATGGTCTGACTGATGGCAAGGCTGATGATTCCACAAAGAATTTTGAAATACTTAACCATGAAGTGAATGTCAACAATTAGTTCATTGGCAGCTGAATAGGGTCCTGGTTTGTTTGTACAGACTGAAGCTGTCAAAGGTGACCTAACTGTGGCTGACTTGCAGAATAAAAAAAAAAATCTAGGCATCAGGGTCGGTGCTACCATTAGCACTGGAAGAAACCCATTGAAGTGGAGTATTAAGAAGCTGACTTTAATTTCTTGCATTCCTAAGAATATCTTGCTAATCATCTCAGAGCGTACAGTTCCAGAGCATGGGTAATTCAGGGAGAAATGACCTCTGCAACTCACACCAGAAAGCTTAAACTGGCAGGGAAAATATGACTGAAAAAAATATGGATGGTAGATGGCCTTTTCTGTCTTTATTTGAGATAATAGGATACAGTTTACTCTTCTAACTAAATCTGGAAACATCATTACTTCTTTGTGCTATGCTGGAAATGGAATCAGCACAGCATTCATTATAAGCTGTGAACATGAGATTCCTGCTGTGCAGGTGATCTGCCTATGACCGTCCAGAAATTTCTCCTACCTGTTCTGGGGACAGAGAAAGATAGGCTGAAGCTGATTCACGTGTTTAAAAGTCCGCATAGTAGACACCATGAGTACATTGGAGCAGATGTACTCCTTAGAATTCCATGCTGGCAATTTGATTCTCAGGTGGCTGATTCACAGATTGGGACCATGGCACATATAAAGAAGGGTTTTAAGTCTTTCCCCCTGCAACCCACCTGACCCAAAATAGCCTCAGAGAGCAGCTGTTTTGTTCAGCTGAGAATCTTGCATGTATCAATGGCTACACATAAGTTTCCCCAGTGGTGCAAATGGTGGCACTGGGGCCATTTCAGGTTGGGGAAAGTACCACTTCTCCCTGCGTACTGTGTTTCAATCCAGATCATGTACTTGGGAATTCAGTTCCCAGCATGGAATTCCAAGAATACATGTTGACACTCCTTGTGTCCATCACATGGACTTTATAACGTGTGGATTGATCTGCACCGAACGTGTGGGGAAATCGCTAAATTTACCCTAAAACAGTAGATTAACAGTTTCTGGTTCTATAACCCTATTAATGAAACTATAGATTCTAAAATAAAACTGTTTCTCCAGTATGTTCCCATTTAATAATATATATTACCCATGTTAATATCAAAATTATTATGTCCCCTTCGAGATAAATAAAGTTTTGCTTTTATTGCCTCTGGAATTTTGGGGGGGATAGAGGTCTCATGAGCAGACAGGGTTATTCTGTCTGAATCACTTAAGTAGGAGGAAAGTGAAATGTACCGTTATGGTACACCTTTGAAAGGCAGGGTTGCTAAATATAACTATGCTGGGATAATTTACTGTAGAAAAGACAGCCTACTGAGAAGAATTCACAAAGTAATTTCAGCCAGTCCCTGAATGAGATTGGCAGTGGTAAGAGGAGGCCCTCAGATTCCCCCCCCCAAAACAATTAATATTCTACCACAAAGAAAAATACAAGTTTTTATTAATTGTTGAATCCATTCTGCTGCCCCACTAATACTTTTGGCCCACCTAATACGATTGCTTTTAAAAGCTTCTTGTGTAAGCTCCTCTATCTCACTGTAAACTTAACATTTTGCTCATGTGAACTATATAGCTCTTTTATAGTAGTTCTGCTGATTGTATCTCACGCTGCACTTTCCTTGGTTAGTTCTGATCCTGTGTTTACCCTCCTCTGTCCACTTGGAAGTGGTCCTTACCCTCTCTGAAAGGATTTAATTCTGTTTGATGGACTATTATTTCTTAACTGGCTTCTCTTTGTAAATCTCCCCACTCCCACCTTGCTGTTGCTTGTTAACAGAGTATGTAATTATATCTCCCTTGAGTGTACACTCTGATAAAGTCAACTATGACTCATGTAAACTCATACTGGAATAAATGTTGTTAGTTTTTCAGGTGCCACTGGACTTCTGGTTAATTTTGCTTTTTTAAAATTCCACCATCCTGTAAATTCAGTGGGGAAAAACACTGGCCAAATCTACTAGGCAAAAGCAACACCAAACAACCTTTGGTGGGAAGGTTCAGAAACCTACTGGCTTTCCGTATCTTGAAGACGGTTATTTCTGGTTGAACCAGTTGAGTTAATAGCTGATTGGCAGCGTTATGTGACTGTGATAAGGATCCATCCAGTTAACTTTTCTTTAGTCTCTCACAAGTCTTAGACTCAAACAAAAGTGATATTCATACTGGCAGCTACCCCAGAATTTCCTTTTCCAGCCTTCTTCTTTCTCAGTACATTAATTAGATTATGGTTTTCTGAAAGAGAAATTGAATAGAGATCACTTATGCACTGACTAACCAAGAACAATACCCTCTTTCTTTTTGCCAGAACTAAGATGGAAAGGAGAGCTCTTTATGAATGACCAGGCAATACTGAGAGCTAGTGGAGAAAAAACACTAAAAGCTCTTTTGGTAAAGGAAAATTACCCCTGATCTTTGGGTTTCCACATTCTGGAGATGATTAATTTATTTAGCTTTTGCTTTGAAGGAGCCTGAAAAGGGGAATCTAATAAATAGGTTTCCACGGAAGTTCATCCAGAACTTCTTGCAGAGAAAAAACTCCTTGCCCAGAGAGTAAGAAGAACCTCTGGAGGCAAAATGTTTTTGAACACTTTTTAAAAAAAAAGCCATGCTATGTGAGTTTATGTCAAAATTTGAATGTTTGGTATGGAAGATGGTTCATCAAATCGCTAAACAAATCACATGAAAAGTTACTATACAAATTTTTCACAAAAGTCCTGTGGGCTAATCAGAGCTGTGCAAATTCTCCAAAAGGCTGATTTTTAAAAATTTCAAGATATAAAATTTTACTTCTAATGGATGTAGGTACATTCAAGGCCCCTTGATGGGATGAGGACTTGACACACCTTAGAGAACTAGTGGGGTGTAGTAGAATAGGACTAGGACCAGGAAGATAAAGATTCAAATTCCCACTCTGCTTCATGTTTACTGGGTGAAATTGACCAGCTAACGAGTCCCAAGCGCTTCAACCTTTCTTCATAGGGAAAGTGTTCCATCCCTGAGCTCCTTAGAGGCAAAGCAGGATAAATTTAATAGTTTACTCCTTTACACCCCATCATAACCTTCTGCAGTCCACAAAGGAGTCCTAATAATCACTTTGAGCATACCACCCTAGTAGTCTTGAAGGGAACCATTCTCAGGAGGCTATTGGAGTACATTCTGGTCCTAGTGGTATAGATCATAGGCGTCAACTACGGGGGGGCTCGAGGGCTCGAGCCACCCCTGAAATTTCCCAGGGGGGACTGAGCCCCCCCCCCAGGAAAACGGTGTGCCCTCCACTGTGCCTCCCTTGGCTCTTCCTAGGGCTGCCGCCACCATCTCTCTCCCCCCCCCCCCCGGCCACTCCAACGCTCCCTCTGTCTGTCCAGGAGCCAGCTAAGCAAATGCCCAGCTGGCCCCTGGACGGACGGAGGGAGGGATGGAAGCAGGAGCGGTCAGGCGGGGGGGAGGTGGTGGCAGCGGCGGGGACATGGTCCCGGCGGGCGTGCACGCTTTGCGTGTGCGCACAGAAGAGCCCCCACCCCCCCGGGAGTTTTTAAACTCTACACCCCTGGTATAGATGACTTTCAGTTGGTGAGGCCTGATGGAGAGGACAAGGTACTCAGAGCTGTATGGCCCACCACGCCTAGACTCAACCTTTGCCTTTTGTGGCTGTTGGTATCCAGCCAGGCTAGGTGGGTTGAATGGGTCAGGGAGGTAATGCTTCTTGGTAAGAGGGTGTCATGCCAACACCCTTGAAAGAGGCGGTCATGTGACCTATCCTAAAAAAAGGGCATCCCTGAATCCCACTGACCTGAACAACAACTGCCTGGTAACCAGTGTTCTGTTTTGGGGCAAGATGCTTGAGCAGGTGGTGGCCACACACCTTCAGGTGGTTTTAGAGATGGAATATTTAGACTCATTTCATTCCAGACTCAGGGCTTGGTGTGAGAAAGAAATGGCCTTGGTCACACTGACAGATGATCTTTGCTGGGAGAGTGACAAGGTGAGTGCCTGGGCCTCTTTATGACATTCAATACCTTTGACCATTGTATCCTTCTGAAGAGGCTGGTTGAGACGGAAATTGGGAGGGGGGGGACTGGGCTTCCATGGTTCCACTCTGACTTGACTGGCCAATTCCAGAAGGCATGGTTCCATCTTATACCCCATGCTGTTTAACATCTTTATGAAACTGTTGAGAGAGATCATCAGAGGATCTGTAGTAAGGTCCCATCAATACACAGATGACACCCAGCTCTATTTCACCTTAACAGATGAGTTGGGTGGGTCTGTGGAAATCCTGAAGTGGTGCCTGGAGATGTTAATGGAATGGATGGGGGCCAATAAACTAAAGCTTAATCCAGACAAGATGGAGCTGCTGCTGGTCAGTGATGAAGTTGCTCAAGAACTGAGGAGTCACCTTTCATAGTGGGAGTTGCACTCCCCCTGAAGGAACAGGTTTGTAGCTTGGAGACAGTGCTGGATCCTGACCGACAGTTGAAAGCTCAGATCTCTGTGGCATGTAGCCTTGTCCATCATAGCAACATCCACCTGTATTTAAGTTTCTAGATTGTTATTAGGGTGGTATTCACAATAATAATATAATAGACTATTGGACTAATTAAAAAGGAAATTAACATCCAATATTCTTAAATTCTGTCTTCAACATGAAATAACTTTGTGATAATATCTAACCCCATCCAAAAGCATACTATGTCTGTGATGCTAGTAAGGGATGAAAGCAACAAAAAGAGCTTCTTCAGGTGTGTTCAAAGTTAGAGGAAGAGGGAAGAACCAGTAGGCCTGATGCTCAATGAATATTGTGAAATGCTAACCAATTATAGAGAAAGCAGAATTGCTTAACTATCATTCTGCCTCTATCTTCTTCCAAAAGGGGAACTATGTGCAACTTCACATAAATGGCAAGGGAGCATTTTTGCAGATCAAGATCAAGGAGTAGGTCAGGAAATACCTAGCTGCTTTAAATAAAGTCAAGTCTTCAGGGCCAAATGAGTTGCATCCCAGAGGACTAAAGGAACTTGCTGACATATCTCCATCATCTCTGCGAAATTCTGGAGGATGAGTGAGGAGCTACAAGACTGAAGATGGGCAAATATTATCCAACCATTCAACAAAAGATGGGGGGAGGATAACCACAGATCTGGGAAACCACAGATCGGTCAGTCTAACCAATGCTGGGGAAAATACTAGACTGGGTTAGAAAGCTGTCAGTCTGTAAGCATCTTGAAAGTAATGCAGTGATTCTGCTAGCAGAAGCCAGCAAGGATTGGTCAAGAATAAATCCTTCCAGACTCAGGCTGTGGTCACACAGCACAGTAATTGCAATTTTGTCCCACTATAAATACATTCGGGATTTTTTTTCCCAGGTTGGGATGATCACACATCCCTCCCTGAACTGCAAGCATTGTGCAACAAGGCTTTGAGCAGCATCTAGATAGCCATGCCACCGTTTGGGTGGTGTGGTGTGAGATTTAAAAAAAAATTTGCTTTGCACATACGCACAGCTGAATCACCGCCCCCACTGAACTCACCCGACCCTTCCTTCCCCACCCACCTGCCTCCCCCCCAGCAGCTTTCCACACTGTCTCCTGCTGCCTGTCTCCAGACAATGGGACCCTCCCTGGTTTCATCTTTTAACTGAGGGCCCCCTGGAAAACCAGGGAAGGCAGTGGCAGCTGCCTGGAGCACAACAGTTCCTCTGCCAAACCAACCTCTCCCTGGTGCCAGGGGCTCCCTCCCTCCCTCCTAATATATATATATATATATATATATATATGCGCGAATGCACATTTAAATGTTGAATTTGTTCAGCACACGATTGCTCATGCGTTCAAAGGAGGAAGCTCAGAAAAAAAAATTGCATGAAGAATGATCAGACGATCCTAATCACAATCCATGCGAGAGATTTTTGTCCAGACTGGCGAAAATGCGGATTTAAAGTGCAAATACCGGGAAAGTACTGGATTTTCCCGGTGTCAGAAAACACGCTAGGGAACCGATAACATTGCGGGAGTGAGCCTGCTTCAGCGCGGGAGGCGGATCGGCCCGTCTGATCAGCAAATTTAAATGTGAGAGGGAACAGTGGTGAAACCCGATCAAAATGACCGTGTGACTGCAGCCTCATAATACCCCCCTTTTTTTTGATCAGGCAACCTGAATCGTTAATGGGAATGCTATGGACATTATATAACCTGCTGAAAGAAAAGCATTGGATAATGTTCACTGTGATACTTTGATTAATCAGTGCCATCATTTTGGAGAAGCATAGTAAAAAAATACTTATCAATAGCATGCAACTGGAAGGAGATTTTGAGTGGGGAGCTTCAGGGTTCTATCTTGAGCTGAATCAATATTTTTATCGATTGGTTGGATGAAGGGGTGGAGAGAATCTGTATTAAGTTTGCCAGTGACTCAAAACTAGGAAGGACTGGCACCTTAAAAACTAACAAAATGGAATTCAACAGACATCAATGCAATGTTCTGCTTTTAGGGGGAAAGAGAAAATACATAGGCACAGGATGGTCAATACCTGGTTTGGCATAAATTCATGTATACAGGACTATATTGAGATCTATAGGGCCTGTAAAGACCCATCCCGCTCTTTGATTCTATGAAATAATAACACTCTCCCCCTTCCAACACCCTTACATATTCTGTCTGTACTGAACATTGTCTCAGGCACCCAAACAATGTCATACCCAGCAGCTTAGAGCAGCAGTCTACGGCACAGATACAAAAGAAAACAATAGACTGTATAGCATTATCCCAAATCTGTGACACAAAGTGAAGTCCTGCCAATCTACATCCCAGCCATGAAGACCAAACAAGCTGAGCAAAAGCATGATAACCACTCTAGTCTTTGAGGAACCAGACACAGAACTCGGAGAGGGAGCTGCGTTGTCATATCTATGTAATGAGTTCAAGTTTTAAAAAATCATAGGAAACACCTGAAATCTGGAAATAATCACTATTATCTGGTGTTGTCTATACAATTTGACTACTGGCCAGAGTTCTTTCAAAGCATGGGGAGAAACAATGTGATGGATTTAAACTACCCCTTTTCCTCCGGCATAAAGTTTGGCTACAACGGCAGGGAGACTTTGAAAGGGATTCGAAGGGATGCACACAAAGAGGCTTTAAGAAAAGAAGAACTCCTGGATTATGCTGACCTGTCCGTCACACCTAGTCCAAGGAATTTGGGCGAGAAAACCAAATCATCCTTTTGGTGGTGGTAACAAATACAGTAGAATTAAACAACTGATGATTTGTTCTCTTCACGGTATCCAAAATGTTTGGAGGTGTTTGTGATAGAGAGGAGCCTGTTCCACCCCTGAAGGGGAAAACAGCCGTTCCCTTAAGTCTATGGGAGCGTGTCTCTAGCATCCCATCACCTTTCAGAAGGGGGATGAAATGCTGGAGGGAAGCACAGTAAGAGGAGTTGAGGTCTGCCTCAGGGAGAGGGCAGGGAGAGCTCAGGTCTGGATCAGGAGAAGAGCAGACACAGCGAAGGGTAGCTCTGCTTGGTAGTGGGGCAGAGTGGTTTGGCCCTACTTCTGAGAGGGAATAGAGCACCTGATGGTTGGGACTGTCTCTGGCAATGGGCAGACTTTGTGCCATTTAATCTGACTCATGGGAAAGGGCAGGCAGGTGTGGGTAGAATCCAGCGTATGTGAGGGGATCCAGCCTAGTGGCTTAGTCAATCAAAGCCTGTTTGTGCCTCAAAGCCTTAAAGAAAATCCAAACTACTTTCTAAATTGATGTGCCTCAGACAGGTTTCTCCTTTGTCTGCCTGGGCACCTGTGCTGCAGATCTGTTCCTGAAAACCAGTCTGTACATAAATAAATTTTATTTCCTAATATATTTATTTAATTACATTCCACTTATTAATCGGCTATCCCCGCAACTGGGGGGTTCTAGGCGATGTACAAAATTCTAAAAATATAAAAACCTAACAACCATATCCAACAACATGCAGTAATTAAAAGCAAGGAGCAAAAGTGTTTGCAACTCCCTCCCATATCTGGTTTGTGAGTGCTTCAAACGTGCTGGGGGGAGTAAGTTCCATAACAAACAGGGGTCCAGATAGGGGGCCAGCCATGATGTCAACCATTGCTGTCCGCAACCGAACGCCTGGCGGAACATCTCTGCCTTACAGGCCCTGCAGAATTGCATAAGATCCTGCAGGGCCCTGATGTTATTTGGCAGAGATTTCCACCAGGTTGGGGCCAGGGCTGAAAAAGCCCTGGCTCTGGTCGAGGACAGTCGGATCTCTCTAGGGCCGAGGACCACCAGCAGGTTGTTCTGTGATGAGCATAATGCTCTCCCGGGGGTGTAACGGGGGAGACAATTTCTGCCTCAGTGACCTCCACATTCTACTTGTGTACCACAAAACTTACTTCACAGCAACATTGCTTTCAATATGCCTACACTCAATACCTTTAGAACATCTGCTAACTGAGGGGAAGATTGATAGTTTAAAATAAACCTGGTTTCCCCAAAACCATAGGAACCTGTGTGGGTCCCCTCAGTTGATAGAAACAGCCTGTCACAGTGGTCTCCTCACTCTGCCTTCAACAAGGCTGGTTCCGTTTGCCACAGTCTGTGCCACAGGTGGGGATTTGTCCTTTATTAGCTGTACAGTTTGTATGACTCACTTTCTCATATGAAGAAAGAGAGAGGGACTTTAAGGAGCCCTTTCCTGGTGACTTACATGCTTTCTGTATGTAACAGCACCAGTGCCAGCCAAAACTTTCCTGCAATCTGAGAGCAGCTTGCTCTGTGTTCTTCCTTCTTCCTTCTGGTGTTGCAGCTTCCTCTCCAGCAGGGGGGCTGCTGCTGTGTGCCAAGAGGGGTCGTTCCTCCGGACCTGTTTGCAGGGTGGGGCTGCACCAGGAGGGGAGGGTCTGCTCTCACCCACTAGACCAATGGGCAAAGAAGTTTTGTTGGGGTTCCTCCAAGCTGGGGGTTTCTCCGAGCCAGGACACCTCTCTCTGGGTGGGTGCAGCGGGACTGCTGTCGAGCCAGAGCCCAGCAAGAGACTCCCACTGGCAGGAGAGCCCCCCTCCCTCCCTGGCTGCCAAGCACTCCCGTGCGGCCCCTTCACTGGGGCACGGCAATCCAGTCGGGGGAGGGGGAACCCTGTGGCATGTTGGGCTGCTGTTGCTCACCCAGTGACCCTCCTCAGGGTCCACAGCTCCAGGGGCTGGGGGGGGGGGGTGCCAATCCCGACAGGCTGCTCTGCCGCAGCAGGAAGACACCAGCGCTCTTCACGGCCCCCCTCTTCTTGGGACCCACTATCAGCTGCCAGGTTCCCTGGTGCCCCAAGCTGAGCCTTGGGGGATGTGTATGGGATGTTGGTGGTGGATGCCACCTGGAGGGAGCCCCTACCACCAGGCTCTCTCTAGTGCTGGGCAGGACAGGAGCCAGGCTCTTCTTCCAGATGGAGCACAGCCTGGAGAAGTTGGGATGGGAGTGTGTGGGGGGGAAGGGTTCTGCCTCTGGCCCAGCCCCAGCCCCCCCTGGAAATTGGAAAGTCTATGCCCTTGTAGCTGGATGGGGGCATGTAGTCTTGAGGATGCTGTGGCTCAGTGGTAGAGCATCTGCTTGGCATGCAGAAGGTCCCAGGTTCAATTCCTAACATCTCTAGTTAAAGGATCTGTCAATAGGTGGTGAGAAAGACCTCTGCCTGAGATCTTGGAGAGCTGCTGCCAGTCTGAGTAGACAATACTGACCTTGATAGACCAAGCATCTGATTCAGTATAAGGCAGCTTCATGCATTCATGTAACATGCATTGTTCAATCAATGTTGAAAATTCAATGGGTGCAGCTGCACACATGGAGACTGCTGCGCAAATAGTCCTAGTTTCACTTCTCCTTTCCATTCTTAGCCTTGATGGATTAACATTTGGTTGGTATAACTGAAGAACTGAGTGAGAGGATAAGGAACCCGCTCCACCCAGTCTATCAGTGTTCAGATATGATAAGGGATATGACCTTGCAAACCACTGACATAACAGTTTGGCTTCTCATGCATCATCTAGAATTATTCTCCAGATTTGGGAATAGAAAGGCTTGGATCTGGTGTGTGAGCAGAAAGAGAAAAATATTTAGCACAGTCCCACTTGTACCTGTAGCTCTGCAAAGGCTGGGGTAACCTATAGCACTGCAATATATTTATTTTTAAAAGTAACAGTGTGCAAATGGGGCAACAGGTTGTACAACCGAGGGTTTGCATGTTTTCTTTTAAATTGGTTTTGAAATTTTATCAGAAGAAATGACTTGTGATATGTCTTTGTGTGCAGAAAAGATCTATACAATTGTTTTCACCTAGCACAAGTATTTATTTATCTATTTGACTTATATCCCGCCCCCCCCCCACCGAGGTGGGCTCAAGGTGGCTTACAACATTCATAAAGTACAAATACAGTTAAAATATCATCAGCATATAAATAACTTAAAATTAACAATCATTTAAAACATAAAATACTAAACATATCAAGTAATAAGAGCAACAGTTCTTTATGCTGTAACTTAGGTGATTGTTGGATGGTTGTTCTTTCACACCAGCTCAGTTCTCATTGTTATATGGCAGGCATGGCTGAGGACATGATGGTAAGACCCCAGGCACAGGCTGGAAGCAAAGATGGCAAAGCCAGGGCACAGGGACACTCCTGTGTATGGTGCGGCTCCAAGTCAAATGCCTGGTGGAAGAGCTCCATCTTATAGGCCCTGTGGAACTGAAGAAGGTCCCGCAGGGCCCTGATCTCTTCTGGGAGCTTATTTCACCAGAATAGAGTTGCCACTGAGAAGGCCCTGGCCCTGGTTGCTGCCAGTCTGACATCCCTGGGGCTTGGAAGGGCCAACTAATTTTGCGCCCCTGAATGCAGTGCTGTCCGGGAGACAATGAGGAGTAATTTTAGCACTTCCACTGTTGCACACATGGAAATTGTCTATGGGATTCAACCCCAAGGACTACCATGTTTTTCTGCTGCTCTCGATTTTATAGGAACAACTTGTGCATTCTGGGAAGTGCTTAGGAAGCTTCTGATGAACTGCTGATTTTTAAGTTTACGAAGGTAGCTTCCATTTTTGCCCCTTGATTCCAGAGATATCTTGAAAAGTGATTTTACATCCAGCTTTATGTAATTTCATGAAGTCTGAAACACCTCCTGGTCTCATTTGAAGAAAGCAACAAGCTGCAGGGGTGTGGGCCCTCCTCACATGCCCTAAAACAGCTTTTCTTCACTCATCGCCCTTTATCGTTACTTAGCATCTGGTCATATGAAGTGTTCTGGGGAATTCTATCATATGGCACGCTATCATATGGTATTCGGGTTGGTCTTAATAAAAAAGTATTACGGCTCTAGGGATGCCAGCCTCCAGGTGGGACCCGAGAATTTCCTGGAATTACAGCTCATCTCTAAACTACAGAGATCAGTTCCCCTGGAGAAGGTGGATGCTTTGGAGGATGGACTCTATGTCATTCTACCTTACTGAGCTCCCTGTCCTCTTGAGGCTCCATCCCCAAATCTCCAGGAGTTTCCCAACCTGGATCTGGCAACCCTACCCCCCTCTCCTGCTGAACACCGGGGGGACGTGGCAATCCTATGTTATGTAGCTGGGTTGGTTTTTTTTTTGACATTTTCTGAACACATTTAGCACAAAACTGGCTGTCTAAAATAAAAGCAGCATCCATTTCAAAATATAACGCAGATGAACCTTTGAAAATGGGCTAATGCAGTTATGGCTTTTAACTTATGGCAGATGTGATGTTTTGATAACTCTGGTCCATTCATCCAGTGCAGTGTTTTGGACTGTCATAGTCCACTCCAGAACTTCGTGTGGGCAAGAACAGGGAGAAAGGAAGTTGTTGTCACTGCAGTTCCAGACAGAGAAAGAACTGGAATTAATAAAGTGTCCTCCTATTTGAAACTAAGCCGTCTCCTTATTTTGATGCCTAGCATTAAGGACAAGACAGCAGAGTCCTGGAGATGAAGATAATGTTTTTACATTCATTTGACATGCCTTTGGACAACTCTGTTTTTTCAAAGAGAGGAAAAGAATTCCAAGAGCTGATAAGATATGTCTTGAAGTCTAAGTGCCAAGATTCTTTTATCCTTCCATTTTTGGGGGAAGATATAATTTCCTGCTTAGCATTTCTTAGTTTAATAAGCATAATTGCAACTGCTCAGGAATGTATACAGAGCTACATTGTAGTACTCTGTCACTTTTTAAATTAAAAAAAGAGTAATTCTTCTGTGGTCTCCAGCAAAGACCCAGAATTTAAATTACAAACTATCAACAGCAGAAAAATAGTAATTAAATGTCTTATTTTCTGTCAGAACTTACTACTCTCAAACTATGCAAAATCTAGTTATCAGAGGGGAGATTTTTATGGGGAAATAATAATTGCTAAAAAAAAATAGGGAAGGAAGTGTACAGTGCCAGAATTTGACTGGAATTTCCTTCTAGACCAATCTAATTTTGTTCTTCGATAAAATTATGTAGCAGATGAGACATATGTCACAACAGGACTTTGTACCTGATGTACCATGACAGTTTCTTTCAAAAGCTTGAGTAAAATGAATCATTAAGAAAATACTTTACAAGATAGACAGTTTGTTAGATTTAAAGAGCTGTGAGGTGAACTGTATGTGTGGAATTAGTCCTTCCTACCTTTTGCTTTACAGTAGAGCCCTTGTACTCCCAGGAAACAACTCACTGCGTATTTTTTAAAATTATAAATATGATACTGACTTGAATTAGATTGAATTGGAAAAGATATGAGGTAAATTTCCACAGTGACTGTCCTAGGAGGACTGACAACCTTCATATTCTTCATCAATTACTTGAGGAAGGGCAGAGGGCAGATGTAACTCTGAAATAATCATACCTACATGAAGATAGTTCTGAAACAGGAAAGAGAACAGGATTTATAACAAGTCTTTTATCTTCGTGTCTTCTGTGCCGGCACATGTGGGACCGCTTCAGAGCAAGCCTCTAGAACCTACAGTTGAGTGCCCCCCTTGCCCTTGGCACAGCAGAGCTTCAAGCTCTGTTCCCACCTAAATATTTTAGGAATAAGAGCATTCCAGCCACATTAACTGGGAGCCTGTGAGGTTTCTGTTTTTCTTCAAAGGCTGGGCAAGTATCTCCTAGACTAGGTAGGTTCAAGCTTTTGTTCTCCTGCCTCGGAGGCCTGTTAAATCCAGGCAATCCTTTCCTGTACCCTTCAACTAAAGTAGGAGAAGTTCAGTCAGATCCAAATTTCATAACCATCTGTGCTCGTGGCATTGCTATCACTTCAGGTTTCCAAACACCACTTTTAATGGATTGCAAGTGAATGAAAGGTTATTGTTCAAGATTTCCTAGGAGGACTAACAGGGGGATGTTCCCAAGTCTGCCGTGCAATAACAATTTCAAGTTTTGTCACACAATGAAGAGTGTACAAAGAAGGTTCTCATGCCAAATGCTAACAAAATACCTCTCCTCCCCAACTGGGGTTTGGGCCACTCCTTGGTCTGAATGCAGACACACCTTCAGAGGAAAGCAGCATATCCTGTACACAAGTGACTGACCAGCAGTTTGAGAACATCAGCTGCCAAAAAGCATAATCTTGGGAATAATCTCACACCTCGGCTTGTACTGAACACCTTACCTTTGAGAAACAGCCATGATATGTGGTTTCTATTAATTCACACATAATATCACTGAACGTGATTGCTGAGTCTTTGAGAAAACACAGGGTGTCCTAGCTACAACAGCAGCTCCCAAATCTGGGGCTAATTTGGGGTTACTGCAAGGGAGGTTGGGGGAGGAGGCTGTCAAGGCCATTTTGCTTCCAACCAGTCTGTCACAGTTGTCTGTCCCCTCAGGCTTGTTCCAGCCATGTCTTACTTTTTATTTAGTGAACTAAAGCTATAAAGACAATACATTCATGCTGAAAGAAATAGGGCTCTTTACAAATTAAAGCAGATTGTTTCTTTTGGAGAGCACCCAAATTTTAATCTATGCCCTCCAAACTGAGAATTTTATTTCAACTTAGTTGATTTTTAGTTCTAGGGGGGAAAAAGAGTTCAGTATTCAGGTTCACTGGAATCTACCTGAACATTGTCTTACCAAAAGGCTTGTTCTTTGTGGACTCTTGCAGTCCCCATGATAATTGTAGTATTGTTTTACACCACTTCTTCCCTTTCTTTGTGCATCTTTTGTTTCTCCTCACTGTTCACTTGCCAGAGTTGCCCATGGCTTCTTTTGTTTCCACTCCAGATAGTAATTCATTAGTGTGCCTGAGCAACACCTCTCAAGCCAAAAGTTCACAGATCTTTGCTGAAAGGCTTTCTGTAGTTTCTCTCTTGCTGAAAATAGCTGACATACTATGTTGTTTGTATGTACTGGATAATTTGGATAGATAGTGCCATGTGATGTTGTGGGTAGAGTGTTGTATTTGAACTAGGGAGGCCCAAGTATAATTCCCTGCTGAGACAAGACATTCATTACAATGTATTGATATTTCTCAGCCAGTACTGTACCCTGCTTGAAGTGATGAGATGTTTTAAATATATGCATTTTTTAAAAAATCTAACCCTCAGTTTCACTATGAGATTAAAATGGTCATGTATGCTGCCATAAGCAAGATCCAAATGCTGTTTTTTTTAAATTAAAAATATAAATGTTTGAATCAGCCTTCAGAAGAGAATAATGGGGAGAATAACAGAGACAACTAAAATGTGAATCATAATAAAGTAGATTCTGCTTTTATGTAAAAAAAAATACAGCACCACAGGTTTTCTGTGGGGAAGATTATTATAACCCCACTACAATCGTCCACATATCAGACAGAAGGCTTGAGGTACTACACACACACACACACACACACACACACACACACACAAGCAAGAGGGCCCACAAAACTCATGAGGGGGAGGACCTCATGGCTGAGGAAGAAGCAGCCGCAGGTAAGCTTCCCCCCAGGCTTTGGTTGCGAGGGCCCCGCAGCTCCCACCCGCCGGCTGCCAAGCTCTCTCCCCCCACCCCCAGCAGTGATGGCGAGGCCCACATGGCTCCCAGACGCTGGGCCCACCAAGCTCTCTCCCCCCCACCCCTGACAGCAACAGCCGAGACCCACATGGCTCCCAGTCTCTCCCCCACCCCCGGCAGTGATGGCGAGGCCCACGCAGCTCCCAGCCGCCAGGCCCATTAAGCTCTCCCCCACCCCTCGGCAGTGACAGCTAAGGCCCACGCAGCTCCAACTGCCGGCCTGCCAAGCCCTCTCCCTCCCCCCCACAACAGAGGCAAGGCATAATTCCAACTGCATTCTCTGGGCATGTGCAGGGAATGCTTTTTACTTTTGGGGGGATTTAAGCATTCCCCAATATTTTTTTTTACTTTTCAGATTTTTCTGCACACCTGGGGGGTCCCCCAAGTATGCAGGAAAATCTCTTTGCCCCTTAGGTGCCCCCAATGTGCGGAATTAGATATCTGCACGCACGGGGGGCACTTGGCTATTAGATATATAGTTATATAGATACTAGGGCTGCCAAGTCCAACTTGGGAAATATCTGGGAACTTTGGGGGTGGAGCCAGGAGACTTTGGGGGTGGAGCCAGGAGAAAGGAAGTGACATCATTTTGTGATGTCACATCCTGTGATGTTGCTTCCACATGCTGACACATGAACTCATGAAGTTTCCTAATACTGAATCAGGCCATTGGTCCATCAAGGTCAGTATTGACTACTCAGACTGGTAGTGGCTCTCCAGGGTCTCAGGCTGAGATCTTTAATGTCACCTATTACCTGATCCTTTTTTAGCTGAAGAGGCTAATACCTCCTGCATGTCAAGCAGATGCTCTATCACTGAGCAACGGCCCTACTGAATCCTTCCTCATCTCGGCAGAATATGAAGCACTAAGTGCTACACAAGTGCTAAATATGATTTTCATATCATAAGAACAGGAGAGAAGCCACAGTGGATCGGCCCATCCAGTACAGCCCATCCAGTAGAACACTCTGTGTCACACAGTGGCCAAAAATACCAGGTGCCCTCAGGAGGTCCAGCAGCGGGGCCAGAACTCCAGAAGCCCTCCCACTGTTGCCCCCCAAGCACCAAGAATTCAGAGCCTCACTGCCCCAGACAAAGGGTTCCATTTAGACCTTGTGGCTAATAATAGCCACTGATAGACCTCTGCTGGATGGGGACAGAGAGAGAGAGAGAGAGAGAGACAGACAGACAGACAGAAAAAAGAAAGAAAGAGGGAGAGAGAGAGAAGGGGAAAAAACTGGCAGAGGCACTTACTTCCATTTAGACCTTGTGGCTATAATAGCCACTGATAGACCTCTGCTGGATGGGGACAGAGAGAGAGAGAGACAGACAGACAGACAGACAGACAGAAAAAAGAAAGAGGGAGAGAGAATGAAAAGAGCTGGAAGAGAAACTCACCTTGCCAGCCACATGCAAAAGCAGCTCCTTCAGTCCCTCCTTAATCTCTGGGCGGACCTGTCTTGCTGTGGAAGAAGCTCTCTTGCTGACTTCTTAAAGGGGAAATGTCTGGCGAGGCATTTTACTGCAGGGCAGGCTCTCTGCAGACATTTCCCTTTTAAGGCAGCCATTTTGTCCCCCCGGTGGCCAACTTTGGAAAAGCGGGAGATAAGCACTAAAAATCAGTGTTTTCCCCGCCCCACCGGGGGACTTGGCAGCCCTAATAGATACAGTGAAAAATGACTGAGAATACCCCCATCGAAGTCCGCATCGGAAGAAGAACATTGATTAATTTAATGTAGTCTCATATTATTGAGAGACTGGATCACATAATTCCATTTGACTGGCACTAGCACGCTCCATCAATGCCCTGGCTAAAGAGCATCTTACATTAGCAAAAGGTTCCCACAGCCAGTGGAGCATGCCATCACCTGCAGAATGAAATGGTAGGATCTGACCCAGCACACACAGTTTAGGAAGTGGTGAGAGTTAAAAGGCAGTCCAACTTAGCCCAAACACATTTTGAACTGATTAAAATGGTTTCTGGCAGAGTACATGTTTTACACATTCCACAGTGTTCCAGCCCCCCAAGTTTAAAATAAGACTAACTTAAATAGCCAGAGGTTAAGGTGCTGAACTGCAGACCCAAGTGCCGTGTGACGGAGTGAGCTTCCATCTCTGGCCCCAGCTCCTGCCAGCCTAGCAGTTTGAAAGCAAGAAATTGCAAGTAGATAAATAGGTACTGCTTTGGTGGGAAGGTAACAGCATTCCATGTGCCTTGGCGTTTAGTCATGCCGGCCACATGACCACAGAGAACTCTTCGGACAGCGCTGGCTTCTTGGCTTGGAAATGGAGATGAGCACCGCCCCCTAGAGTTGGATTCGACTGGCTTTCAAGCAAGGGAGACCTTTACCTTTAAATAGCAGATGGGGAGGTAAGGTGGCATGGCTTAGCCTGATCTTGGAAGCTAAGCATGGTTGGTAATTGGATGGGAGACCACCAAGGAAAGTGCTGCAGAGGAAGGCAATGGCAAACCACGTCTAACTCTCACTTGTCTTGAAATTCCCTTGCTGGGGTTGCCGTAAGTCAGTTGCAACTTGATGGGACGTATGAGACATGACGTTGATATACGAGACATGATGTTGCATTATCCAAAGCCACAAATGACAGAGGGTATACCCATACTATGACCTTAAATTGTTTTTGTATCAAGTTAACTGTCCATCATGCACCTCTCACAAGAATCCCGTGCCTTGCAGTCTTATAAGTGTGCTGGAAATTCTGTTGGAGATCTCTGACACTTTTCACAGAGCTAAGCTTCTGTATTCAGTGAAGATGAGTAGCTGTGTAAGACAATCTGTAGCAGCAGAAAAGAATAAGAGTCAAGTATCTGAAGAAGTGAGCAGTGACTCACGAAAGGTCATACCCTACCACAAACTTTGTTAGTCTTTAAGGAGATACTGGACTCTTACTCTTTTCTACATTCAGTGAATGATGGTTAAACCAGTTCAAATTCTGTGATTTGGATGCACCCTTAAGTTTCCACTTGCAACAGGTATTGAGTTTTAGATATAAATCTTCCTTATTACATATTGACTGGAAGGTGTAATTAGTGGGCATTTCCTAATGCCTTCACAGCCTAATGCACTGCTCTCCCTTCCATCAATAGCAGACTCCTTACAGTGATTCATTATGAGACTAACTCCTTTGCAAAAGATATTAGTTTTTGTAAACCACCTCCTCATTCCTCTCATCTTATTTGCAAGGCAGCAGATTTTTCACTGCCTTGCTAAACATCTGGCATCGTTGAATCTAAGCGTGGAGCACTAATGAAGTGACTACGCTTGGAGAAAAAGTGAAAATTCTAAACAGAATGAGAAAAACTTGTTGACTGGCTAGGAAGACAAGCAAGGAGAAGATCGACAGCTTGCCCAGAGTGACACTTAGACTTTTATTTTTAAAGCACCTGACTCCAAGTCAAGCCATGCCATGTTCTTTGGTTGGGTTGTAACCCAAATCATGGTCCCTTCCACACGAGCGAGATAATCTGGAGGGGAACTGAGGCTTTTTTGACCTGGAGCAATTTGACCCGCAGTTGCGTGATCACACAGCTCTGGGGCAAACCGCCGCTGCGTGATCAGATGCAACCACGGGTGAGTGGAGTTTTTTTGCGGTGGGTTTCCAAGGTGCTTAAACAGGGGATCGATGAATTGCTGCAAGAGGGGAAGGGGGAATCGATTATTTGCTTAGACAGGGGGGCATCAATGGATTGCTCCTCTCCTTCTATGGGCATTCGATGATGCGCACATGGAGAAGGGTGACAACCCCCCCCCCCCCGCATGGCTTCGGGATAGCATGTGATCACACTATCCACGACACCACACTTCCGCGCTGGCATGATCACACGAGGAAAGTCCGGTTGCGGGCCACGGCAAACCGTTTGCTACTGGTCTTTCACCAGTAGCTTTTTACCCCACTTCTCTGCCGGATCAAATCAGTTTGCGCTGGCTTGCCGATGGTTGTGGGACACTTCCCAGATGTGGTGGTGGGATCACGCCAGTTTGATCCATCGATGAAGCGTCCTTCTAGCGTGGCAAATAGGTGCATGTGGAAGGGACCCATATTATGCTAATTTTGTCAGCAGTTCTTTGTACATACAGAAGGAATTTACATAGCACTTGTTAGTATTCTAAGTGCTTCATTTATGTTTGCGCCTCATTATCCATTTGTTGAGTATATGTTACCTCACCCTTCCTCCAAAGAGTTCAGGGGTCTCTGTCTTGTCCTTGCAACCCCATGAGGTGGATTAGGCTGATGGAGAATGACTGGTTTAAGCAAGTTTCTTAGTAGAGTGGGATTATGACATCTCTGCAATGTCAGAGAGGGGATTTTACACTTAAATCTGAGAGATAATGGCTTGCCTAATGAGGTTGTTTATTGCATTCATGACTGAAGTGTGAATTCAGCCAGGGACTACTTTGCTTATAACCAGCTGCTATATTGCCCTATCAGACCTCTTGGCTACATAGCTAGGGGAAGGAAGAAATTTCATCAGGTTGATGGGTCTAATGAATACATCAAAATGGGATGGTGGAGGGATGAGTCATAGCACATTCTGGGCATGCAGAAGCCCCTAGGCTCAATCCATGGTATCTTCACTTCAAGAACTTTGGATAGATGATTTGGGGAAAATCTGTTCTCCATCCGGGATTCTGGTGAGCCAGTGTTTGTTGGACTAGTTAGTATCACTTTGGACAAACAACCAATATGTTCATACATGTAAGGTTGTGCCTCAAGATGTTCTGGAAAACCATTAAAGAAAAACTAACCATGTAATGGTATGTTATACTGGCATATACTAGGTGGGCTGCCACCATCAAATATGTCAGCTTGGAGTAGAAGCATTGTATAACCATTAAAAAGGAGGGGGATTTTTAAAACATTAAAATTCTCATTCACCACAGAGGCAGGACTTCAGGGCTGTTGCTGAATTATTCTTCCAACACGGTGTTCTTCTCATTTTCCCACACTGGACTGGAAAGACCAAGAACCCACCTATAAACAAACTACCCTGATTTTATTCAGATCCACAATATGACCAAAAAACTGTTCCAAAGGTTTCAAATTAGGAGGGGGAAAGTATAAAAAGAAACAAGAAATAATAACAGAAATCTGCACAAGTCCTTAGCTGGTTCCCTACATACACTTTATGTCTATAAAGATGATGGAACCCCGTCTGCACAGCATTGTGGGTGGAATGTTCTCTACTTTCAAGAATGAACATTTATGATAAAGTTCTGGCCACTGCGGTGCATGCCTTGGTTACATCCAGATTTGACTACTGCAATGCCCTCTGTGTGGGGCTGCCTTTGGAACGCATTCAGAAACTTCAGTTGGTACAGAATGGTACAAGGTGTTGACTGAAGTGGGTTGTAGGGACCATATTACTCCAGTCTTAGCCCATCTGCACTGGCTCCCAGTCTGTTTCTGGGCATGATTCAAGGTGCTGGTGTTGACCTTTAAAGCCCTATATGGCTTGGGATCAACATAACATGAAGGACCACCTACACCCCCATGAACCTACCTGACCACTACAGTCCTCTTCTGAGGCCCTGCTTTGGGTCCCTTCTAGGATTAGGCAGGTGGCATCTTATGACAGGGCCTTCTTGGTTATGGCACAAGACTTCCAGTCTCTGATTTTATTATGTATGTTTTTAATCTGTTAGCCACCTTGGTGGTTCTGATAAGGACAGAAAGGTGAGGTATAAATTTGTGCAATAAATTTGTTTCCTGAGACAGGAGAATATTCTCTCATTCTTCAGGAAATAAAAGTCATGCAGTGCCAGGAGGGCTGTAAGTTGGTTGGCCATCCTTACTAGGCAAAGAGTCATCAATGAATCCAAATCACAGCATCTGTAGAAGGGACCCCCCCCCCCCCCCCAGTTCTGTAATGCTAGGCAAACACAGGCACTACTGCCCATAGTGTCATCCTGGATCCAGCATGGATCCCCCAGGCGGCCATACAGGCAGCTGCCGTTCAGTGATTAGGATCCAATATTGTGCATTCCCTAAAGTGTACTTGTGCTATAGTACTGTGAAAGGACACAAATAATATGGCAGCCTTCCCCCTTTCCAAGCTGCTGTTTGACCTGAGGGAAAACTCCACCTGACATTTCACAAGCTATGTAAAACAAAGTTGTTCAGGAAACTATTTTTATAAAGAGAATAGGACTGAAAACTTTATCACTGTTTGTTACGCATTATTTGTTTACTTTATAAAATATTCCACTCCCATTGCATTATTTCTGCTTTTGCAATGCAATTTTCTGCAGTGTTTGACTGGCAGCCTTTAAGCAGCAGCTGGACAAACACTTGGGATACTCTAGACTGACCCTGCACTGAGCAGGGGTTGGACTAGATGACCTGGATGGTCCCTTCCATGATTCTATATCATGACTAATATGTTTTGCTTTGAATGTGCCATAACCAAGGATTATATATGTTTGTAATCCTAGTTGTTTACTAGATATCTCATCCTATGGATTGCATTGATTTAC
This sequence comes from Lepidodactylus listeri, assembly GCA_029233225.1. Taxonomy (NCBI): domain Eukaryota; kingdom Metazoa; phylum Chordata; class Lepidosauria; order Squamata; family Gekkonidae; genus Lepidodactylus; species Lepidodactylus listeri. Next base: position 30,969,202 of record JARCFY010000009.1, read on the forward strand.
ACCATGTAATGAATGTCAAAGGAAAAGGTTGATTATAGGCAGGTGTGTTCGGCTAAATCTGAACCAAAAATAAATAAATAAAAAAAATACCTTATCAGTATTTTTCAGATATTCTTTCAGCTGGATATAGATTGGGCTATTCAGCTATCCAAAAAGGCTGGTCACTGAAAATCCTGAAAATATTTGGGATTTTTTGGGATGGAGGCACATATTTTTCGGAGTCCACAGAATTGGACTCCCTGGTCCGATCTTTTTTATTATTTGGGGGGGGGGGGGGTTTGAGGAGAGGCACCAGCAACTATGCTGCAAATTTGGTGTCTTTATCTTAAAAACAGAAACCCCCAGATACCCCCGAATCGATTCTCCATTATACCCTATGGGGACCATTGATAATAATGAATCCAGAATATTTACCAAACGTGAATACCATACTTGTACTGGGATTTGGGAATATCAGAAATACCAATTTTTTTTGGGTTCAATATGCCCAAAGTAAAAAAATACCATTTTTTTGCACACCCCAACAAACAAACAAACAAACAAACAAACAAAACCCTTTCTCTCCTGTGTGCCTTCTAATTTAATTGATTTAGTCCACTAAATCAATAGTGGATTTACTGTGGACTTTCAAACTGACTGTGAAACACACCTGAAATCTTAATAGGGACTTGTATTTTCAATAAGGCCCTCATTCTGCCATAAAGTTGGCTTCCTGAAGTCTCACAGTCCTCACTGGGCTGAAAACTTGAACTCCCATACAAATCCTCTATTATCATTCAGGAGCTGAATTTTACAAAAAGTACATTAACATTTTCTCAAGAAGTGCCAGAAAACGAATGGCATCATTAAAGACTCCAGAGGATTAACTGAAGCATTTAAAGGGTGGGAATGAGGCAAAGTAAGTCTTGTAATAAGAAGGTGAGAAAGTTAAACCTTCCCTAATTCCTTAGGTTCTACAATGCATGGTGCCCCCGAATCCCCAGATACTGACAGGTTTGTTATTGTAGCTAATATTAACAATTATCCAGCAGAAGAAAGATTTATTGTGTTACTTTTGTGCTCGCTGGCGCCAGACTTATGTTCTAAATCCAGAAACAAGATAAAATTTCTCCCTACAGAAGTGCCTGAGAAAAGGTGGAGCCGTGACTCACACTGGAGTCAGTTTACTGTGATTATGCCAGGTAAATACATATTCAAGTGCAAAAACCTGTCCTTTGATGGCTGATGAATCACGTTTTGTAACACCTAAAGGGCTCTCCCAGTTTTTTCTTTTTTTCTTTTCCAGAATAATTATTTTGTTCAAGAAAAAGCTGAAAGCTAAGGATACCAGGTGATCCCCCAAAAAGTATGACAGAATGCAGAGCAGTTTCTTGGTCATGCAGCTGGTGCTAAGCACGATTATTGTTATCTTCCCCCTACTACCACAAGGGTCGCTTATTTACCTAGAAGGAACTCTGTGATGGAGTCTTTTGTGACAAAATTCCAATTCATTTCGTACACTGAGTTTAAGGTGATGCTTCAGGTCATCTATAGGTATCACATACCTTGTTGCTCTTCACCCTATGCTGATAGGATAGGGGCAAGATGGGAAGTGATATACTGAAGTACAATAGAGGGTCTTTATCCCACTCTTGCAAAAATGACCCCTCCCCCCAATGTACTAGTAACGGCATTGCCATGTTCACTTCCTGTAAATGGCTAAAAAAGGGAGTGTGCTGGTTCCCGGTTTTGAGAGGCCCTGGGCAAACAGTGCCCGAGAAATTCATCTGTTAACCACCAGGCCCCCTCTCATACCTTGCCACCCTCCACCATCCTCCTTCTCCCACTCATAAGCCCTCACACTGTCCATGCTCAGTTGCCTATACCACTTGCACACCTTTCCCTCAACAGTACTGGCTGGTGATGCATCTGGGAGTGCTGCTGCCATGGCAACCAGCAGCATTGCCACCGTGTACCAGACTGTGCTTAGACAGCAATGATGCTGGACAACTAGGAACAAGGGGGCAGAGCAAGTAAATAGATGAGGAAGAGCAGCAGACAGGTGGTGGAGGAGGTGTGCAGGTGGAGCTCAGCAGCAGCGGGCCCTACCAGAAGCCCTGGGCTTTGGCAGTTGTCTCAGGATATGCTGAGGCTGGCCCTGGCTAGTGCTAACCTTGGACCCAACAGGGAAAATAAATGGCCTGTAGCTCAGTCTATGAAAATCGTCTCCCGTGTTATTTGTTTCAAGACTCAATGCTGTCTGAGCACACTCCAGTCATCCTTATGCCTCAGCCTGACTGGGTCTCAAAAGAGGCAGGCTTCTCTTGCATCTCAAAAACCCAAAGAGTAAATTACTAACGTGGAATTCCCTGCCACAGGAAGTGGTGGCTGCTACATGCACAGGCAGCTTCAAGAGGGGATTGGATAAACTTATGGAGCAGAGTCCGTCAGTGGCTATTAGTTACAAGGTATAGAGGGAACACTATGTCCGGGGCAGTGATGCTCTGTATTCTTGGTGCTTGGGGGGCCACAGTGGGAGGGCTTCTGAAGTTCTAGACCTGCTGGTGGATCTCCTGATGGCTCCTGGTGTTTTTGGCCACTGTGTGACACAGAGTGTTGGATTGGATGGGCCACTGGCCTGATCCAACATGGCTTCTCTTATGCCCACTTGTGCACTTTGAACTTATCACCCCCTTCCCAATTGCTTTAAATGAATGAGCGAAAGAACCTTAGGACTTCTAGGAAGAGCATATAGTTTAAATGTGTCTTTAGCTAATGTCTTAATTTGAAAGTAAAGATGCAATGTAACATAAAGGAAGTCATAAACATACTGAGCTGCTGCAGGGGTCTGTTTGCAATTATTTTTTTTTAAAAGACACAATGATCTGAAATGATAAATTAGGCAATTTCTTTTATGTCTTTTCAATACTTGAGATTTTTCTTGTTAAATTTTCACGTTTAGACTTCTTTTAATGTCAACTGAACACTTTTTAAACAATTATTTTTAATGCAAGTATTAGTAAGTGTCATAATATTGAAAAATGTAAAAGGTGAAAGATTTATGCAATCTGAAGAGAAACCAAAGTTAATAGCACCTGGAAGCAGTTTTCCATTACTCCTCAAATTATAAGCATGCAAGCATTCCTTTAAACACTTGAGGGAAATAAAAGAACTAGGGAGAAACTTTAGCTCACAAAAAATATGTTTTAATGTCAACACCATTACAAATAACAGTACAAAATGAAATGCTTTTTTGTGTCAAGTTAGTGAACATGGTTATTCCTTTTATTCTATGATCCTGAATATACAGAGAAGTCAAACAACAGTTAATTTTCCTAATATATACCAATAATATTTTAAAATTCAGGCATTTGCTGTTTGGTACTAAGTAGTTAAACATTTACTAAAATTAAATATTCATTCAAAAAATTCATTCATTCATTCATTCAACTCCCTGTGTTGCTGAGATTGCAGGCAACTTCATTGTGAGATCAAAATATTCCCCATACTTCCGATCTCCTTTGTCAACATGCCAGGGATGCCCATTTCAAATGCAGACAATTCACACATTTCAGGTAAGGACAGAAGTCTACTCTTGCAAAAATATATTCCTCAAATCTCAGGATGTGTCATACTGAATTACATGGATGGAATTAAGGCTCTTCAATGGCAACTACTGGAACACCATGGCATTTTAAAAGGGTGTATAGACAGATTTTTGAGAAATATGTGATTGTATACTTTGAAACTAACTTCCAGTTTGCTTTTCTACTCAAATTAAAAATGTTACCTTGTGTCCAGAAATAGATCTGTAAGCATCATAATAACTCAATGCTACCTGTGCAAACGTTAGCATTTCTTGTTTAAGTCAAGGTTGTGTCCCATTACTTTCAGCCTCCTTTCCCCAAAATACTACCTCTGCAATAAGCTGTATAATTCCCTTTAATAGTTTGAAAATACAGGCTTGATTGACCCAAATGAGTATTACCAATAAACTGCTAGACAGACAAAACTCAACTGGGTGATTATTGGTAGGTTGAAACCACACAATCTAAAGGTTCACATTTCCACTCTACAAGCACTGACATTTCTGTCCAACAAGCATTGGAGCTCAATGCCAAAAAAAGTAAAATAAAAACCAATCTCCTGAAAAACTAGCATGGAAAGGCTCCAATAATCTGTTGCTTTTATTGACAATCGTGCCATAACACCTTTACAGTTTTCTCACATAGCTGATAGACACCTCAGGCTCTCAGGATATTTACAGTTGCTCATATTTGTGGAGAAGGAACTGTCAGCAGACCCGTCGGCTTGAGCTTGTTGATGCCGCCATCTAAAATGCAAACCCTTGGATATTTGATTTTCACGAGATGGGCTGCGAACTGAAGCAGAAAGACTTGGCGTCAGAAGGCTGTGTGGCATTCATATATTTACACAAACTCTTTCCAGAGTTAAGCAAACAGATGCGAGATGGCTATTATGATTCCCTCATTTTACTTCTAATCAAATGAACTTGCTTCATTAAGTGATTTCAACCCATTTACATTTATGTCTGTCATCTATAAGAAACACAAAACTGACAGGAGTAGATTCCTTTTTTCACAGGATGGTTGCTGCTGCTTCTACAGTTCTTCTCCATCATATCCTTCACCTCTGCTGTCTGACATGGGCCAACCGTTTTATTATTGTGAAAACGCAAGCAATCATAGAGTCCTTGGTCTGACTCTCACAGACTTCTACTGCTCATATAAAAACACCAGTTTAGTGGTGTTGACACTAGGGATGGTCACAAACCACATTTTTGCCGTTCAGTTCATAGTTTGTGACTGAACCAAACCACACAGATATGCCGGTCCTAAACTGAAACGTTCATATAGGTTTGTGGGCCATTTAAACTTTAAAATCCTGCTTTCTGCTCCCAGTGAAAGCGAGGGGAGCAGAAAGTAGGGTTTTAAATAGTTTGGAGCCATTTAAACCTTCTGGTTCTGCTCCCCACCACTTTGAGGGTTAAATATGGGGTGAAGTGCCTCCTGGAGCAAAACCAGAGGGTTAAATATGGGGTAAAGTGCCTTCTGGAGGCATTTCACCCCTTCCTTTCTGCTGGCCACAGCTCTCCCCAGCCAGCAAAAAGGAAGGGGTGAAGTGCCTCCCACAGTGAACAAGAAGGAGAGGGTGAAATGCTCCCTGGAAGGCACTTCACCCCTTCTTTTCTGCTGGTCTAGCTGTCTCAGGGCTCTGCTCAGTGGGGAGAGACTTCTGCACCGGCTCAGCTGCCTCTGGCTCCCTGGCATAGCTCCTTTAAACGGGTTGTGTGAACGAGCCCAAAGACAGCTGGGCTGGTGTGGAGAAGGCTCTCCCCACCGGCCCAACTGTCTAAGGCTCCCTTGTGTAGCCTGTTTACAGAGGCTGCATCAGGGAGCCTGAGGTGGGGGTGAAGTACCCCCTGGAAGGCACTTCACCACTTCCGTTTAAACCCTGCTTTTCACAGGGAGCTGCCTTGGTAGCTCCTATGAAGGCAGAAAAGGAGGACAAGATTTTGTAGAATACAATAAAAGCAAAATGCTCCCTGTGGCAGGTTTCTTCATGGAACAAAGTTAGTGGGTCTAGCAACTCATCACATAGTTTGTGGAATTTCACTTACCTTAAATACAAAACGAAACACCCCATCTATGTGGAGAACTATTTGACATACAGAGAGAACTGCTATAAGAATCAATTTAAAAATAACTGTCCAAATGACAGCTACGTCATGAACACTTCCTCTTAGATTAAGGCTATGTTAATGAAGGGCAGCCCTACACATTATACTGATGTTTTCTGCTTGTGCATGCATGTCAGTTGTGGAGCACTGCTAGAGTGCCTGCTTTGTATTCAGAAGATCCAGGGTTTAAGTTTGAAAAGGATCAGGTTGTAGGTGATGATAAAGACCACTGCTTGAGACCCTTGGAAAATTGCTGCCAGTCAGAGCAGAAAGTTTTGAAACTGATAGACCAAGGTTCTAAGGCAAACTTCTGCAGTGTGCAGGTAAGAAAGCAGGAAATGATGCACACTGGGACAAACTGTAGGATCTGAACCAGCTGTAACCATGCATGACACAGATCTTGGGGCTGGGGCAGACAGACCACTGAAATACCAAGGCAAAATGCAGAAAAAACAATTTAAAAATGCTGTTTAAGAATTATTAGGCAAAGGACTGGAAGAAAAATGGCCAGTATCTCAATATCCTTTATGTAGAAATGCTGCTCTTGCAAGATCCACTTTCCCCTACCCTTGAGTTACTTACTTCTTTCTGGGTGCTTCCTCTGCCACCTGTCTAGTTTAACAGACTAGCCCATCAGCACTCTTTGCCATGGCAACGCCTAAAGACTCTGACTCTTTGCATTGTTACCTACTTGGCACTCACCAGGCACTGGGGGAACTTGCATATCCCTGTGCTCCAGGACATTTACAGCTGCCCCGCCCCACCTCTCCTGAATAATCATGACAGAATTAGGCAAGGTTATGGGGTGCAGATATCAGACTACTGACACATAATCAAAGCTCACACATGGCCTATTTACACAGCAGACTAGGCAAAAATCCAAAGTGACATAACTTCAAATCTCTTTGGTATTTGCCCTATGAGACGGATAGGCTAAGGTAAAGGTAAAGGTTTCCCTTGCTCAAAAGCCAGTCGAATCCGACTCTAGGGGGTGGTGCCCATCTCCGTTTCCAAGCTGAAGAGCCGGTGCTCTCGGAAGACATCTCCGTGGTCATGTGGCCAGCTGACTAGACGCCAGAGCACACAGAACGCTGTTACCTTCCCACCGAAGCAGCACCTATTCATCTACTTGCAGTTTCTTACTTTCGAGCTGCTAGGTTGGTAGGAGCTGGGGCCAGAGATGGGAGCTCACTCGGCACTCAGGTCTTGAACTGCCGAGCTACTGAACTTCCGGTCTGCAGTTCAGCGTCTTAACCACTGAGCCATCGTGGCTCACACATGGCCTATTTACACAGCAGACTGGGCAAAATTCATATGTGCCCTATGAGATGGATAGGCTACTTATGCTTAAAAAATCATCCTTAACCTGAGTTTGCTAGGTTACTGCTCCCCATCCCTTTTATTCAGTCACATGTGCTCAAGGTGGCATCCACAACTTATTCCTTCATGTTAATTCCACAGAAGAGTTGAAAAGAACAGATCTAAAAACACCTTCGTCTCAGCACCCAGTGATTTTATATAACCCCTTTTCTGACCCTTCCCTTGTGGATTTTTTCATCCCTTTCCAAAAGGAAAAGGCACAATCTAGCTGTGGGTTCTCAAATCTCTCTCTCTCCTTGGTTCAACTCTTTGGCCAAGGTGTTACTTTGGCAACAATTTGTCCTCCTCCTGCTAGAGCCATCTGCATATCTGCCTGTGAAGCTGACTCCTTGCCCAGTAGCTCCTCCATTGTTGTTAACCTGTAGAAAGGCACTTGAAACATCTAAAGAGTGTGTGGGGCTTTTCCATTCCTTTAGGAGTGCTGCAAAATAAGTAGGTGGATATTTTTCTTCCTTCTCATATTACTTAAATTTGAAGATCATGCAGTGAAAACACTGACCAATAATTTAAGATAGATTTTTTAAAAAAACCCTACACCGTCACACATTGTAATGTGGAATCCTTTCCAAAAGATGTGATGACAAACACTATCTTGTCAAAGGCTTTCACGGCCGGAGTTCATTAGTTGTTGTAGATTTTCCGAGCTGTATGGCTTTAATTTATATCTACTCAGAAGGTGGGGTAGGGCTGAGTCATCGTCTTGAAGAAGTTTCCCAGGCTGTGCTGTGCTAACGGAGGAGCTTTCCTGAGGAGGTTCTTTTGCATATGGATTGGCTGTTAAAATTCTAATCTTATCTGTAATGCTGTTGTAAGATGTAGAGCACCTTCTGGAGTAGATATAACATTACTTGCCTACCATTTTTCTTCTCACATTGACACAGAGAGTACTCCATCTTTCTGTGTTATACCTCTGAGGATGCCAGTCACAGCTGCTGGCGAAACGTCAGGTACTACAATGCCAAGACCATACAGCCCGGAAAATCTACAACAACTAAAAAACACTATCTTCATGTGCTTTAAAACTGGTTCAGACAAATTAATGGAGGATACATAGGTCTTGCAACAGCTACTCATCATGCTAGCTAAATGGGAATACTGAAGTTCAGCGGATGCATGCTGCTGGATACAAGTTGCTGGGTACAACAACAATGGACATTATTGTCTTTATGCCCTATGTGTGGGCTTTCTTGAAGCATCTGGCTGCCTGTTGTTGGACACCAGGCCAAGAAGACCCATTGTTTGATCCAGAAAGTCTCTTAAGTACTTATGCACACTGCAATGCCTATTCGCTTTGATAAGGATGGACTTGCACAGTCCTATTCCTTGTATGATAAGCACATGAAGCGTACTTATTTAAAAACCTCCATCATTCATTGTCAACCTATTAATGTCCTCACCCTTCAGTGGTGAGAAAAACCTTATGAACACTGTTGATTCCTGAAAGCAATAAATCCAAAACAGATAAGGAATGGGTTGGATCTTATGTCTGTAATACTGGAGGCACTTTCTGCTAACAGACGATGCTTTCCTCTGATGCAAGATAGTAGTTTGATGGTACTTGGGGACCAATCACATCTATTTTGTTGACAAATCCAATTGAAAATTCTGTGCAACAAAACTGCACAGCCAACAGAAGTCAAAGTCTTTATTAATATGGTCATAGACCAGCACAAGTCTCAGCAAGCACAGCCAATAAAATTACTACCTAATTTGTATTTCAGACTAATCCATATCTTTCTATCACTTGTATAACATTAAAGCAACATTAATATATGTTTAAGCAAGTAACAAGAACAATAAACTCCTTGTTCCAAATTTGTGTGTGTATGTGTGAGGGAGGGGGAGAGAATATATAGTGTGTAACATATACATGCACTTAGATCACTGCTAGCTTTTTGTTGTTGTTGTTGTTAAGGGAAGCTTCAAAAAAATTCTTTCCAAACTTTTCACATTGGGCTTGCATTCAGCTTGAAGTTTTGGTTCATTATCTATTTGCACTTGACAGAGTACTAGTCACAGACACGGAATCTTCAGTGTCACTGCTGGTGGATGAATTGCTATAGGGAAAACCAAAGAGAATCTGTCTTGACATCCTTCTGTCTCCATACATGTTGGTGCCAATCAATGCAAGAGAAACTGCTCAAAGACAGCAAAGAACATACGAGTGACTATTTAAAAGACTGAAAAATGCAATCTGTCAAATGGTGCCAGTTTGGGATGTAGGAAAGCATGCTTTGCATCTGATTCCAGGTCTAGCAACGGATGGGCATTCAGATTAACTTTCCATCCCTGAACAATACAAAATCAGAAGTTTTTGTAAGTTTCCCTTCACAAGCAATCCCTTCTTCCCGTCCCTGACCAGACAGTACTTTCAGTAGTGGTCCCTGCCATTGTTCACTGTGGCCCCGGCAGCCTAAATCCTAAGCAGTGAGGTACCACCAGTATCGCTTCTGCTCAACTGTCTTTGCTCTTCTACAGAATTCTAAGGATCAGAAGGAAGGGCAGGGAAAAAAATCAGGTAGCAGTATGGCCAGATTCACAATGTGACACCTACTCCCACGGCTTCTTGGAATTTTTCTGCACTGCCTTCTAAAATGACATCATCATTACCAGCAAGTAGACTAGTACTGTCACAAGCATATGCTTTTGCCCTCTATTTCTGAGGAGAGTTGTTCATCTATGGAGGGCAGAAACTCATGTCCAGGAAGACTTTGAACTTTCATGTGTCCTGAAAGTGAGAGCATGCTCTTGCCCTGCTTCCTTCTTGTAAGGTCAATTTATATGCACAGGCACTGTAGCATCTGATTCTCATGGGCTATCCCTAACTCTGGGATGGTGATCTGACCAAGATATCATTCAAGTATAGAAAAATTGTGATACTTTTTGTCCTGACGTGAGCTACCAGGTTCTGGGTGGGAGCAACAGAGAACAAGAAATATCTGAATGTCAGAGCCCATTATTGATAGTGTTTATGGATTTAAACAAACATGAGGAAATGAAGACATCTTGCCTGAACTGGAACATGGAGGAATGTGTGCATCAAATCAATTTACATCAGCATGTCTCGCCACTAAATGGGAGCAAAAACATTTCACTTAACAGCTTCCTTTTGATACATTTGTTCATCTTTAAATCCAGTATGGCATGTATATCACATGGATGGTGTGTGTACATGTGCATGGAGAAGAAACTGTAAGGAGAACATATATTGTACATACCCCACTAATGTGGGATACAGAAAAGTCAATACTGTCTACTAAGACTGAGAGAGACTTTCCAGGATCAGTTCAGTTTACTGATATGGTCTAAGACCAGCACAAGTCACATGAAAACAGTACAGATGGATTATAGATGAATTAAATGAAATCAGTCCAATATTAAATATGTATATAATATATAAATATACAATATTACAAGTTAAAAATAATTAATAGTTATTGTTAAAATTCTATTATGCTACATGAAAAATTTTCTGGCAAATTTTGCAACCAGCAGCAAAAAACCTCACACTGAGAGCTGTAATCTGTGGATTGGCTCCTATATGAAGCATCCTACTAAATGAAAGGAAAGGAGTAGAGGAAAAATAAACTTTGTGCAAATCTCCTGATAGAACCGGCAGAGAAGCAAAACACGTTCAGTTGCTTCAACCACATCAGCGCCACAACGGCAAACCCTTGCTGACATAGGAGTTTTTCTATATTGCCCTGCCACACCGCGGATAGAAGTGCTTGCTATCTGGCTAGAGAGAATGCCCTTTGATGGGTCGAAGTCTCCAGTAACAAAAAATAAGCAGCTGGGGCTACAACATTTCTGGAATTCTCTGAGGCCAAGAAATTTGGTGCTCTATTGGTATCATCCTGCTGTTCAATATCAAACAACCTTTGCTTTACAGTTGCTTTCACCTAGGCTAGTCCCATTGCCAGGAGTGTTGGGGGGGGGGGGGGGGAGAGCCTAAAGTCATCATCTTGTGATGCACTGTCTTTAGTCAAGAAGACTGGAAACAGGAGAATTAAACGTGTTAAGCCTTGAGGGGTATAATTAAACCTGAGCCAGAGGTTACTCTAGCCTCTGCTTTGATCAGGCCAGATTCTAACTGCAAACTTATGTTAGAAATGCAGCTGGTCAATCAAAATGCTGCCCTTAAAAATTCTGATTGAAAGACTTTCCAGGATCTCAGGTATTACCTTTCACATTACCTTGCTACCTGATCCTTTCAACTAGAGATGCTGAGGACTAAACCTAGGACCTTCTTCATGCCAAGCAGATGCTACAAATCTATCGATTCCTGGTTTGATGGTCCTAGTATCTCAAGAAGTGCTGAACTGTAGTTAACATATTTCTCCAAGGATATAGATCTTAGTGTTTTGCTAACTGGTTGGTATAGAGGAAAACACCAGACAGATATGGCTAGGCTATGAGTTCCCCAGCAAGCCTTGATGAGGATGCAATCCATTTGCTAACCAAAAAATAACGTTGCCAAGGAGAATGATTTGTTAACCAGTCTAGCAGCCTATAAAATTGATTTCGTTTTGTAATGGAAATCTTTTCACTGGATATACAGCTTTCTGGATATGTTGGTCATTCCACATCCCAGATGAAGACGTGGAAGACCCTGTCTATGCCCTGGACATGCAAGTCCAGAAAAGCCGAGTAACCCACAGTCATTAGGGCTCAATACTACAGTCATGTAGGAAGTGCCAACTACTTGGGCCTTTTCTACCCAATCACCAACGATCTGGGAGGGAAGAGAACAGTTATGGAGGAAAGAACCATGTAACCCAGAAGGAAGTAGATGGGTATGAAAGTAGCTGGAAGTAGCTGGGTATGAAAGGCACCAAAAGAGTTTACAGGGATGCAGATCTATTAATTTTCATGCACTAAAAACTATTCCATATTTTAGCAAGCTTTCAATGACTACTTTGGCTTCCATTCATCTAACAGTCATTTGGGCATAGGTTGCAGCTTTGCTTCTCTCTCAGTGCTGATAAATTGTCTGCCATGGGGTTCTTTTCTAATGCCTAAGTAATCATCATGTAATAAAACAAGGCTCTCACTGAAGCTGTGACAAATGGCCCTCCTGATGAGCCAAAGGGCTATTACTACGACCATGCGAGAGCCCCATGGCAACCAGGCTGGACACTATCTGTGACAACTGCTAAAATATCAGTTGAAAGAAAGAGGATGGTGGTGTAATGTGGATTAACAGTGCATTTGCTAGCTGGGTGGTCTGGGGAAATGAGCAATATTGCAGAGCAAAGACATCGCAGGAGCTTGAATAGCTTCAGAACAGAAAGGGAAGGGTGACATGGAAACAAAGTAGGAGGTCTCGTAAATAATATATTTACTGAGGGAAGAAGAAAAAGGATGAGGGAAACAGTGAGAGCATGAATGTGTGTCCCCCTGGGAAGATGACAGAATGTGGAGTCACCTGTTGATAAATATGAATGCAGGCAACCAGAAAATTATCACTGTCCAAAACACATACTTCAAGCCACAATTGTGAACAGCCAGACCCCTCCTGCAGATGGGCAGCTTTAGACAAAATATCAACCCCCCCCCCCCCAAAAAAAAAATCATATGTGCACTGCACTGCCTGGCCTGGAAATGAAAAAAATGGAGCTGGGACAAACAAAATGGACGCTGGCAAGAGACAAGCCTGGGGAAATGTTTTGGAAGGTGAATCAGGACAGCTGACTTGTTAATAGCTCTCCTCTTCACCCTAAAAGGAGATATTTAATCTAAACAATGGGTTTCCTGAGAAAGCCTCCACTCACCTTGACTTAACCCCTACCCACACCTGGTCACACCTTCCCTCATCCATACACCCAAATTAGTGCTATTCATACAGCCTAGTAGCTTCTCCCATCCTGTATTCAAGGATCATCAGAGAACACTAACACCTTTAGTTTACATCAAACAATTAGTTTACATCAAACAATTTCATCAAGGAGTATTAGCCCAGCTCACGCAAACTGTCATGAGTCTCCCCATATCTTTGTCCAGCTTGGGAAATCCAACCAAGGTATTGTTTTAAGAACAAATACATCAGACTGCCCTAGGGGGAATTTTTCCTATAACTAGACATACCCTGCTCTATGGTGGTGTGTGGATGTTCTCAGTACTAAACATTGCACCCCCACTCTCTGTGGGCTTCCTCCTTATCTCTGGGAAACACTGGCTGTTTCTCTCACTGCCTTCCATGGACCTTGATCTCTAATACTTGGTAAATATCGCCTTCCTTGAATCACTTTCCTTGCTATTTCCTTTTATTTTCCTCTTAGATAGTTTGTGTGTTCCTCATGTGTTTTGTGTATGTTTTACTCTTTTATTCTTTTTATAATAAAACACCTTTCCAGTTGTACTTCAGCCTGTTTATTTTGAGAGAACAATCCCTAAAAACCTTGGTGGATTCCCCTAGCCTACCCCCTCTCGCTGGTCTCCAATTAAGCTAATTCCCCCCAATTAATTAGGAGACTCATACCAAATATCCTATTAAGATATCTTTCTGACATAAGAAATCACTTGTGATCACTGTGCATACACACAGATAAACAGAGCATTTACCACAGAAGAGGGCATATGTGCAAGTTCCTACATGGCTATGTTATCCTGTGCATTCTTCAAAGAAAAATACTATTGAAATGGAATTTATTATTTCTGCTTATTTCTAGCACTGTTTCATTTCTTGTCCTAAAAGTCACAAAATACACAACACAACATTTTTTCTTTCTTTTCCTTTTTTTTGGTTACAAAGGTTAAAAGGTTATTTCTGGTATGTATACCGCTGGAGGGAAAGAGAGAAACAATCATTCCAAATATTTACAAGGACCTCAATGTTCTTTCCTGCCTACAGGTCTGTGTAACTATCGTAAAGTTAACTTGTGAGATGAAAGAAAAGCAAAAGAGAAAATTATTTCCTAATAAAAAGATGAAACATGAAAAATATGAGAATAAAATATTTGGATAGAAACCATTTTTACAGATTCCTTCTTCAGCAACTAGCAGCTGAACTTCTCATCATCACAGGCAGAGCAAAATCACCTAACTTCCCTTTATTCTCTAGCTACTGCCTTAATGTTGCTATAGACAGGAAGCCATGGAGGTTTCTATTTTCTGTTACTATTAACTTCTGTATTTAAACAGTCAGGTAGTTCTCTACAAGTGAAAGCCCCCCGCTTCCCAGATTTCTCACATCTATAAAATGGAATAGAACAGCATCTGATTTAAAAAATGTCCTTCACTTTCTGCCCTACTTTAGTGTCATTTAAAGAAAGGCCATTTGGTATTGTATGCTGTGACAGCAGATTTCTAGAGAAAATTCTATCAAAAACTTATTCATGGTAGCTAAAGTGGACTTCTATGTATAGGAAAGCTTCTTGAAGGGCTGATAGCTACTAGAAACATGGGAGTGGATTCCTGTGTTCTAAGTTGCACAATGAATCACAAGCAGCAGTTCACTTACAGAATGGGGCCTTTCTGCTTAGGGTTGCCAGCTCTGGGTTGGGAAATACCTGGAGATTTTGTGGTGGAGCCTGGGGTTTTGGGGAGGGACCTCATCAGGGTATAACACCAGTCCATCCGCCAAAGCGGCCATTTTCTCCAGGGGAACTGATCTTGGTGGTCTGGAGATCAAATGTAATATCAGAAGACCTCCAGGTGCCACCTGGAGGTTGGCAACTCTAAATCTCTTCATTTCTGATACAGCTCTATGTACCCTTCAAAAATCTGTTTTTAAGGGTTAAAGTAGCACACAGGCGTAGTGAGGAGAGAAGGTTTGGTTCAAGAAGAACTGGAGGAAATCAGAGACTTCATCTTTCATAAGTGAAACTGCTCTTGTATCTATCTAAACTAAAATGCTGGATTAAATGGAATCAACAGCATCCTTTGAATATCCTACATTTACCACTACGGTTCTAGCACATTTTGAAGCATGTGCCCATTGGTCATGTTAAAACAGGCAGTGAAATAGCTAGGATTAGCGAACTGGATTCACACACATACACTCCACCCAATAGTTAAGAATAGTGTTCCCTCTAAGCTGAGTTAGTGTGAGCTAGCTTACAGTTTTTTAGCCTCTGGCTCACACATTTTTGTCTTTGCTCAGGAAGGATGGCTCCAGAGCAGACTAAATTATGCAGCAGCCAAATCGCTTGCTCACAACTTTAAGGCCAGTTGCTTACAAAGTAGAATTTTCGCTCACAAGACTCCGCAGCTTAGAAAGAGCATTGGAGAACAAAATCAGTTTTGCTACTATTTACATTACTTAGTAGTCTGGTTTGCCATACACTACTGACCCTTTGTACCCACAATTCTAAGTGAATTTTCATTCCCCAACTATTCTCCTCTCAGTCTTCAGAAAAAAGTTACAAACAGATAAAATCTAAAATTGTTTTTTAAAAAAACCCTTAATTCACCACTGTCCCTTTGTCAAGACCTTACACATTTATATATCCAAGCACTGAATATTTAAGTAGACTTTCAAAGCTTAGATGCATTAGATGTTGCTACAGCAAGTTCATTTAAAGCTATTCCAAGATAAATTCCTCTGCAATGCTTTTAAATATACATTGCAGCTCTGACCTTTAATGTTATACTCATATGTATCAGAAGCCAAAATGCTGTGTTTACGGTTTAACCATGACCTCTTACATTCTTCAACAGAAGATTTATTGGATTATCTTTTATTCTGTGCTACTGAAGAAAGTAAAACCTCACATATTTCAAGTATGTTGGAACATTAGACACATCAGGTTTTTAAAAATGTATACAAAAGTGATTCCACTGAGAGAGAGAGAGAAGCAAAAAACCCTCTGTTATTGTAAACTGACTTTTAGTCAAATCCTCACACTTAATTCTCATGATCTCTGAAAAATGCATGTCAATGAATAACTGAAGGTTTGAGAGGGTATGGCAGGCGCCTCCAGCAAGTGACCCTTCTAAGGGAAGGGTACTGGCATGGGGCCAAGTCCAAGGGAGAAGGTCATACCTACAGGGCGGGTCTGACCTGACACACCCAACACTGGGCACAATTGGCTGGCTGTATTTACAACAGTGAAGGGCAAAGGCAGGCCGCTGGGCTTGCAGGGTGGATGGGAATGAGCAGGAAAGCAGCGGGGGGCTAATCATCTCCAGCTGAGGTGGTCATGCTCAGGAACTGAGAGGCAGAGCAGGAGGCGAAGCTCAGCAGGCACAGGAGAGGATAGGGTGGCAGCATCTGTTGAGGCGACAATGGAGCCAGGGACTAAGGGAACTGCCCCAGGTGCAAGGCTGGTAGAACCTGAAGGTTGTTAATAAACAGTTAGGAGGCAGTATTCTCTGCACCTCATGTCTGTCTGTCTGTCTCTGGGCCTATGGAGTCTCCCCCAGCATCGCCCCAGCCACTCTGCCAGTGCCCTGTCCTGGCCCGGTAGTGATGGCTGAGCTCACAGAGGGATGTTTGCAAAACTACACTGGCAGAAACATGTAAACACAGTTAAACAATGGCTTCACTCCAGTGATTCGCAAGTGGAAACATACACACACTTAGCAGGGCTTTGCTTTGCGAGATCTGGTGCAACTAGCACTTCACTCCCTCTGTATTATAGTGCCCAGAAATTGGTTGCACAATATCTTGTGGAAGCAGAAATGTAAGTGAGAATGTTTGACTTAGTGTAAGTGGCTACCACAGTCTTTTCCTTGCAGTTCTGCTTTTACAAGACCTCTGGCACAAGTTGACATTTTGTGCTGGATCCAACCCATTGATCTTTCGGCCGTTCAACTGCTTGTTAAGGAATGATGATCGCGTAAGATCTTGGTATAAAAAAAAATCCAAAATAAAGCCATTTGATCTCCCACCTGCATACAGCTACATGATTAGTAGCTTGTGGCCTTTTGCTGGGCCAGTCCTGGGCTTCCTCTGTAATGCCCCAAGTATGCTAAAAGGCAGCATACCTTTTACATGGCAGGTGTGTCTGCTGCAGGACTACTATATGTTTTCTAGTGAAGAATGATGCCTGAAGGAGAAATGTCTATATGGGGATACATAAGGGTAAAGTACTAGGGAGCCCTGACTGGCCACAGTTCCTTGATGAGTGTCCGTCTTCCACTATGTTACACATACCCAAAGAAAAAATGCATCAGAAAGTAGCCAGTTTGAGAACCTGTGAGGTGTAGTGGTTAGAGTGCCAGACTAGGATCTGGGAGACCCAGATTCAAACCCCTGTTCTGCAATGGAAGCTTGCTGGGTGGACTTGGGCCAGTCACACACACTCTCAGCCTAGCCTAGCTCACAGGGTTGTTGTGAGGATAAAATGGAGGAGAGGAGAACAATGTAAGCCGCTTTGGGTCCCCACTGGGGAGAAAGACTGTGTATTTTTGAAGTACGTAAACATCACCCATGTTGTTGAGCTACCCTTCAAAATGCTGACCAAAGCCACTTGGGCACAATACTACCACTGCGAAAGGTCCTCAGCTACCATAAAATCTGAAAAATGTCCCTCTTATGGTTCTCTGCAGTACTACACATGGAGTAGCACATGAAGGTTGTATTTTCAGGGCTTTGTAAATCTGACAGTAAATTTGTCTGGGTCATAAGATGTTTCTATTTTTACAGAAAGCCTTGAGTTCTTCTGTGATTACATTGTAAAAGCCAGGTGATGAATATTAAAGCAAATAAATTGTTCATCAATGTGCTGTAGTGTTACTGAAAAGAACTGCTCCATTTTAACTAAGCTTACAATGGACCCATCCCACTGTTTATTCCAGATGATTTTTTAAAATTTAGTCAACCGTGTGAAACAGTAAAAGTTCTCTGATGAATGAGACTGGAAATATTCAAAATGTTTCTTAGACATGGTCTGATACTTAAAGCAGTGCCTGCACTACCGAGGCAAAGAGTAAGGAACAACAGTACACACTTTTCTGTTCACTCAAGTACAAGAAAAAATTCCTTGCATACTCAATGAATAGGAATGTGCACTTTTCACTCCATAATTTCAAGTACAAACTGACAGGTTTAAGGGCCCAACACACAAGGAGTTTAAAGATCCCATTAATCTACATCTGCACAGATGGAAAATATGATAAGAGATAACCCCACGAAGATCAGCAGATGCCAAAAGAGAACATTGCCAAGTTAACTACTTCAAGCGCAACCACATTTGTAGAACTCTTGTGATGCTACCCCCGACAATAAGGAGGTGGTAAGTATCTTTGGAAAGTAATGTTCATAGGAATATGGCATCCCTTTGTCTGCTGCATCCCTTAACTGACTGGGATAAAGCCCCCCTTGGTCACTAGCTGACTCTTGTCTCAAGAAAACAGAGGTAGGAAGACTGTATCCTGAAGTCCTTTCTCCCAGCTTCCATATGAGAGGACAGACAGCTCCAGTCCACAGCTAGGGAAACGCAACTTTTCCCTCCATATTTTATCTCAGCTGTCTGTGGCTGAGTTAATTAAAAATGAAATGCCATGAAACTGTTGCATGTGTTTTCTATGTAAGGCTATCAGCCACCACAGTTCAGTCATTCAAGTGACTCTCCACTGAAAGAGTGTTGCAATACTAGTTTGTTGTGAACCAAGTAAATTTCCCTTTTGCTGTCAAGCCAAAGGAACAGTTCTCACAGGGAAGGGTCACCATGCATATTTGGAAATGTGTTTCACAAGAGAGACAATAATTTAAGCCAAGAATGTGTTGCATTGGGGGGGGGGGGGTAGCTGAATTTAATCTTGCTTTATGCCATTTAGAAGGCCAACAAAACTTTGTAAAACTCACAATTGCCCTCCTTTGTTTAGAGAGGATTACCCGTTCCTCTCACAGCTAACTTTTGCCATATATTTGAAAGAACTATGATACTATGGTAACCAATGTGTGTATGACATTTTATAAATGTTCTAGATAAGGAGATGGTCCCATGTCAGCTACTTTTACAGGCCAAAATAAATTGGTATGATGATCAAAACTTCATTCACCATAACCACAGACAGCTATAAAAATAAGGTAAGAGACATTCATTTAGTTTTGTAACCACTTTTCTGGCTTGAGCTTCCTAAGTTCTGTCCAAGAAAATATTTTCCCAGAGTATGGGACAAAGGAATGGGTCATTATTATTGTCACCATGATTAGAGATATTGTATTAGATCATGTCTTCATACTAAGAAGGCTGCTTCTGTGCTGCGTTTCTGTCATTCAGGATCATAAAAGGTCAGCGTACACATTTGACCTCATTACCAGAAATACTAAAGAGCCTTCAAAATAAGCTCAATTAGCCAGTACAACATGGATTCAGCACTGTGGTCATTTCCAAGAACATTATTCGCTAACATATCAGCTTTGCAGTTTCAAAAGCAGAGCTGCCATTGTGTTCTCTGGCCTCAGGCAAATCTTTCTGCTGTTTTCTAGTTTGATGACCAGGCTGGAAAGCCATTTTCACATGTGGAATGGCTCTAAGCTTCTGCTGTGATGTTAAGAACTATAGGTTCTATGATGTTAAGAACTGTGATGTTAAGAACTATAGGCCAAGAACTATGGAGGACTCGCAGGATGATCCCTCCCAATAGGAGCTCATGTGGCAATGGCTCTTCTCACAACATGATTTCCTAAGCAATCGCCTTGCTCTTGAGAATATGATCTGCTAGGGCCTGGGCCTTTTTTGGTCTGCCACCTCACTGCTGCGGAAGAGTTTCCTGGAAAGGATGGGGAAGGCTCCCTTGGGGCCCTCCAGTAAAGCTGTACAGAGGAGCTATTTAAGAGAGCTTAGAGGAGAGCCGGAAGGCTATAGACACGTGCTATGGCTTATTTGTTTTAAGGATTTTAACAGGTGCTTATTTTTATATTACTATCATCTGCCTTGGGTCCTTTTTTGAGAGAACAGTGGGGTAAACAGAGAAACAACATGGAACCGCTACTAAGATAGCTCCGACCTTAAGAAAAAGCTGGAATGGTACCTCATGGCTATCAATTACATCTCAATAATCACTAGTGCTTTTAGATACCCTCAGCTTAGTGTGAAATCTCACCTTATCTCTGCTGTACACAGGTAGCTTAAAACACAGATGAAGCAGAACTGGACACTCTGACTAAAACATCCTTAAAACTGTAAATGGAGGGTTGGTAGAACTTTAGTTTGGCACAAGGAGCCTTCTGCTTTTGTATGAGGCTCTTCCACTGATGGAGAGCTTCTTGCATCAACAAAGGGTTCCTTGCACTGGAAGAAAGTGCAGCCACCTTTAGTGGAATGGTACGAAGAAGAGGAAAAAGAGATTGGATTTATACCCCGTCCTTCACTACTGAAGGAGTCCCAGAGCAGTTTACAATCTACTTTCCCTTCCCCTCCCCACAACAGACACCCTGAGAGGTAGGTGGGGCTGAGAGAGCTCTTTTGAGAACTGCTCGTGAGAGAACAGCTCTGAAAGAACTTGTGACTGACCCAAGGTCACTCAGCTGGCTGCATGTGGAGGAGTGGGGAACCAAACCCGGTTCTCCCAGATTAGAGTCTGTGCTCCTAACCCCTACACCAAACTGGCTCTCAGGTTTATTACCACAAATGTACTAAGTTCCTAAACTCAACTGAGCAAATGGTTTCTCAGTTTTATTACCAATAACAACTTACTCTTTTCTATATATATGATGAAAACTGCTAACTGCAAACTGAGAACTTAAAGCTGAGAACTGTGAATAATGGCTATTGCCATCATATGAATAGAGACGAAGGTCATCTTTTACTAGCACTTTACTGTTTTAAATTGTTTTAGGGTAATTTATGCTTTAATGTGTTTTATCTGTTTGTAAGCCACCCTGAGTTGGCCTAGGCTGGGAGGGCAGGGTAGAAATGTGAATAAATAAATAAATAAAATATACCAGTTACGTAATGACATCTATACATATTAAAGTAAGTCTCCCTCACCGTAAAATCAATGCCCAGGCCAAACCACTGGACCTAGAAACACCAAATTCAGGGAGAGTGCTCCTACCATGGCGTAGGTGCTCACTACGAAGGGATTTTTAGAAATTTGACCCCTAAGTGGGTCAAAAGGGGGAAAATGTGCTCCCTCATTGATTTCTATGAGGCTGCCAGGCTGCTATCTACTTGCACCCCCCAGTCTCTAATTGGTCAGCTGCAGAGCTCAGCGTTCTGAGGTATAAAACCCCCAAACAGTTACCGGAGACTGCAGACAGTTGAGGACAGTTACAGAAATCAGCAATTCAAGACTCCTGAATAGACATTTCTCATAACAGCCAGCATGGCAATTGAGTTTATGAGTGTTCATGGGGAGATTATAAAGGACCTTTCTAGGAGCCATTTCGATGCATGGCTCCCTAATGAACCTGAAGACACGTCCACCACATCACTACTTCCTCAGACCAACTCCCCCTCACACCTCTCACTACCCCCAAGAAAGCTCCTAGCAAACACTGAGCCAGATACATCAACACTACAAGGAGGAGGCAATTTAGGAATATGGCAAAGTTCAAGAGGCTGCAGTTTTCCCTCAAGGTCTGTCAGACACTGAAGGTGGCAGGAATTAACAGATGACTGTGTCTCATATGGACAGTTCTATGTGGCCTGCTCCAGAGTGAGCTTACCAAGCAGCCTGGTGATCCTAGCACCCGAGGGCAGAACCACCAATGTGGTCTATAGAGAGGTCCTTCAGCAGGGAGAGAAAACAGAATGTTTTTTTGGGTTTTCTTTTTTTACACTACAATCTTCTCCATTAGAATTCCTACAACAAATTTTACATTTCAGACTTCACATCATCAGCATTATAACTGGATTTATGGAACTTAAATACTGTAGCAAAGCATGGGTATCAGGCTAGTTATATCATAAAAGCCTACAGCTTCTGATAAATTAGCAATACAATACATTCATGTTCTGTACCCATAACACATGTACCCAGAGGCATGCATTTTCTCTCTAGAAATCTTCTTAATTACTGTTTTTATGACAAAAGTCATAAACAGAAACCCATCACACATTAAAAGAGAACCCTAAGATTTACTACCTGAGTTATATGATTTTACTACACAAACCAAAAATTTAACCACACACAACTTTACTTGTTTGTGTCTAGAAATCCTAAAAAACAAAAACAAACCATATTACCATAGCTGCCCATCTTTTCCAAGTGGCCTACATTTTTTTTAAGATCATCTAGTTATTGTACATGTGTTGCGAGCAACCCAGTGTGATATTCTTCTTTGGTGGTTGGGGTGGGGGGCAACACTGGGAGGGCTTCCTACCCCCACTGCTGGACCTTCTGAGGTGACCTGGTGTTTTTGGCCACTGTGTGACAGAGTGTTGGACTGGATGGGCCACTGGCCTGATCCAATATTGGCTTCTCTTATGTTCTCTTATAACCTGTTAAAATCAACTGGATGTTCCAAGATGACCACATGGTTAGTACTGAAAATCTATGATTCAGAAATTTAGAACAGGAATGTATCCCATTTATTATATGTACTTTACTGCCAATTCTATAAGCATCTTAAAATGATCTTAGTTCAGGCAAGGGGGGGGGAAGAGTCACATATAATTTTAAATTACAGTATTTACCCAGCATCAATCTTTTTTTTCAGAATCAAACAATAACATTTTAAAAATGCTGTTAAGCTTTTTGAAAAGACTTGCAAAAGCTTTTGCTTGGTCTGCAAAGTAAAAAGTATATTTAATTTCAACATGAATCATACGCATAATCTGTTTTCCAAATAATCAGCAATGAGAGTTCTTTTAGTCTTAACAGAAAGTAAAAATATGTTTTATGCCAATAAAGGTATATGTACGTATGTAAGTAAAAATATGCCCCTTTAAAGAAGTACCCCTGTAAAGGAGTACAAAAGTAATCAGGAACTTAAATAAAAGGTGACAACAATAACGTACCCAAAATCTAGCTGTGTACTTGGTGGCAACAACGCCTATATAAACCTATGTAGGTGGTCAACAATAGCAATGCATCATTCGTTCACCCATAGAGTGGAGGACTTTGTGTCATAGACATGTCTTATTACATGGGAATTGCTATGGTGCAGGATATGAATGCAGAAGATACTGTCTGATGAAAAAACTGAAGATACTGTCTGATGAAAAAACATTAGTATCTTTGAAACATTGTATGGCTATTTAATATCAAGTTTAAGTCATCAGAACGTCAAGAATTGTCCCTATTGTGTAGATTGACTTTGAGAGAGAGATTAACAGCACTTGAAACAAAATAAGAAATTATTTTCACAACACATTTCTTCTGTTACCCTTTTAGGTGTAAACATCACACAAAATTGCTTTTTGGATACATTAGAATATATCGATATCTTCAACTTTCATTTAAGCTCATGTCAGGTAGCATTTTCTCCTGATAAAAAAACCCATGTATGCTACTTACAGGCTGTTGCTGAGAACCATCTTGGTCTTGGATAATATATTAGACACACAACTTACCAAAGCTGCGTTCTTTGCCACATTTCCAACAACTACAACAACTCTTCCTTTAAAGCTCTGAAGTGTGGCTGTAGCAGGGCACTGGATGAACTCCCCTTCTGCGGTGAATGCCGATCCAAATGGAATATTGATGCTGCCTGATATATGCCCTCGATTAAAACTGGACAAGAAGTGTTAAGGGAATTAATGAGGGGAAAGGAAAACAAACTATGGCTGTCTGGAGACAACCAGAATTGCACAGAGTTTCTGGATGCTACCACAGTGCAAATAAGTACCAGGACAAAGATAACCCTTGCATTCAAATAGGAGAAAGCAACTGGAGGCCAACTCTAGTCCCTCAAAGGCTTCACATCATGCCTTCAGCATGCCCTCCGCCAAAGCATAACTGTTGTCTAGCCACTTTCTTCCAAGCTTAGCTACACACAGAAAGCCTGTTTAACAACATGTTCCCCAAGTTGAACAAAGGCCTGGTTAAAGCTTTACCCTTGTATAACAGTCAGGGGTGTTGAACTCATTTGTTATGAGGGCCAGATCTGACATAAATGTCACTTTGTCAGGACTGGCCATGTGTGCCATAAAATGTAATGCAAGGTACTGGAGATATAAACTTTATAAAGGACACAGGCATACTCAATGAACAATATTATTTTTTACTCAAAATACAAACAAAAGCAATTGATTCCTAGCAATGAAAACAATAGATTTACTGGGGAACCCACAAAAGTACCAATAAATGATTTTAATCATATGAAAGACAATCCTCCCGCAAGAGATACCATAAAGGGGTGTATCTTACACTTCCATACAAATCAGCTACTTTTTGTGTATATAGCACTTTTAAGAGATGAGTCATCATCCTTACAAGTAAATAAGGTAGTTTTTCAGCACCCTCCATATGCCCAGCCTCAGCAGCCGAACACAGCTACAACCAGTCTCTTGTTCTTTGTTCCATTTCTCCCCCATCCTACCTCTGAGGATCTCAAGAAGGCACACTGGACTTCCCTCTCCACCATCCCATTCTCATGACCACCAACTACCCTGTGAGGTGGGCCAGGCTGAGTGACCGGTCCCAGAGACCGGGTCTTGCCTCAGGGGAAGGGAGTCTGAATCAGGCTCTTGCAGATCCCACCCCTCTTCTCATCCCTCCTGCATTTCCCACAGAAGTGGTGAGGGAAGGCCTGAAGGAAAGGGTGCTTTCAAAACCTCCACACACACCCCTCCATCCTCCCACAAGCCCTTTTCCCTCACAGGCTGAGAAGAGGTGGGGGGGAAGGAAGGTTGCCATCCCCACCCGCCCTAACATGCACTCTCCCTCCCAGCTTTGTGACTATTCAGACATGCAGCAGCAACATCAGCACCCCTTTTCCCCTTCACTATTCCACATGCTTCTGAGGCCGGGGGGGGGGGAGTGTCTTTCCCCCTCAGAGTGGCATGCACAAGACAGCCCAGTTGCCTCCTAACAGATGTGCCAGCCCTCCTCTCTTCCCTGCTGTCCCTGTCCCTTCATCAGTCAACTGCCGTTTGGCACTCCCACTCTCACCAACCCCCTTTTTCATTTGAAAAAACGCTAAGCCAGTTAGGGCAGTGATGGAAGCACTGGCTGTTTGGCTCCCCCCCACCCCCATGTAGTGACTTCTCCAGTCCTCGCTGAGCTGTAGTCAGAGGAGACAGGAGGAGGAAAAAAACACACTTCCTCTTCCTCTGCCTTCCATTCCCCCCCACTATTTTAACTTAGCCTCTTAGCCCCACCCCCTAGTGATTTCTGTTCTATTTCTTGACAGCTTTGACCACACACACCTCGCCATGTGCACCTGCTCCCCCCCTCCCCCCCCCAGCAGCCTCCTTCCTTCCCTCCCTCACACCAGTTGCTCATGGGCCATAGAAGGCCTGGTTCCGACCTTCAGGCCTTATGTTTGATACCCCTGACTTAGATGCTCACTCCTGACAGCAAACTAAGACACAGACGACTGCTAGTGATGGACCTAAAAGAAGGGTTCTGCCAAAGCCTTTGTTACTGCTCACTCTGGATGTTAGATTCTTTCTGTTGCACATCATCTTGTGTGGGAGGGGGCACTTTTAACATTGCTTACTCATCAGCCCTTGCCTCAATTAAACATATGGACACCTATGGCAGATTAATTGCTGTATAGTTCTAAAAGGAATGTGTTATATTCTTGCAGTCATCCTAGATTACATTTCTTGAAACACAAAAATTGCATATATCATACATATCAAGATATATACACTTAATTAAAGAAGACCTTGTATTTGATCCTGGGGTTAGGGTACTGGGTGAAGAAAGAGCATGTCTTAAAAGACTGAGCAAGGACTTGAGGGCCAGCAATGCTCTTC
This sequence comes from Lepidodactylus listeri, assembly GCA_029233225.1. Classification (NCBI taxonomy): domain Eukaryota; kingdom Metazoa; phylum Chordata; class Lepidosauria; order Squamata; family Gekkonidae; genus Lepidodactylus; species Lepidodactylus listeri. The sequence goes on from JARCFY010000009.1 coordinate 30,995,026, forward strand.
CTGCACTTCATTCCCTCACTCCAAAGGCTGATTCAAACATGAACAAAGCTGGTAGGAAGGAACTTTTACATGATATTCCAAATGTCTCTACATGTCTAGTTTAAACTGGGCTCACAACTAGGGATGCTTGAACACCTACCATTTCAGCTTGCTGCTCACTCACTGGTCATAAGCGATGAGCTTGCCCCTTAATGGGGTCTTCAGCCACTCGTGAGAAAGCTGTCCCTGCTTGTTGGGCCGGTCCTCACACATAGTATGGTACTATGCTGCACCAAGTTGGATGCCTCATCATAATAATCAATATTTCAATTTAATTATATGGTGTGTGCAAATTACACAGTGGGGTGGATCCCACCATCCTCCAAGGAGCCTTCCTCCAACAGAAGACTATTTAAATTGGAGGAATGTTCCTTAGAAAGGAAGAAGGATTCAAACTTGCGCTAGAAGGAATATTTCAATAAACAAATAAGCTTTGCTCAGTGGTGTGGCAGGATGGGGTAGGATCCAACTCAGTGTGTACAACAATGGCTCTGCTAGCTGATGGGAACATAAAATATTATAATTTGAATGCTGGGAAAATGTATAAGTGACAAAAAGAAATCCATTCCATAATTATGAAAGGAGATCTTTGGGATTATGCTGGGGCTACACAGGAAATCTCCGGAGCTGGATGGAACAGGCAACTGGTGGCCAGATCTCTAGGGTACCATTTACTATTCTTTAACCATTAGGAATCCCTCCAATGCAACATGGTTTCAGAGAGTAGCCATCTTGGTCTGCAGTAGAACAGGTGGATTTGAGTCCAGGAGCACCTTAAGAGACCAACAAGAGTTTCAGTGTGTCAGCTTTCAAGGGTCAGAGCTTCCTTTGTCAGATACGAAGCTGATGAAGGGAGCTTTGACTCTTGAAAGCTTATACCCCCAAAAATCTTGTTGGTCTCTAAAATGCTACTGGACTTGAATCTAGCTCTCCTCCATTGTAAGTACAACAAAGGTAATCACCATTACACTCATTCATATGATATGTGATCAAACACACAAATTAAGTGTACAGCTCTAGATAATATATTCTCCAGTGTAATTTATAGTGCTAAATAGGCTGTGAATCCACCCCCCCCCCACCTGACACAGTGAAATAGTTGCTTTTGAGAGGATGCTTGCCAAGAATCCAAGTAAGTTACTTCTAATTAAAGTTCGTTGCAACAGGATGAGAGATTCCAGGATCTAACAGAGACTGCCTTGGAGAGGGGCTTAGAGTTAATCTAAGATTAATACTAGTATGAATTCCTTTTAAAATAATTAGCATGAACAGCTCCATTTGGATAAGTGTCAAAAATATACTGTGGGAAATAAGCAACTGACCCATCTCCATCATTACCATAGTCCTTTCATTTCTAACTGGAAGGGGTAGTTCTCACTTATACCACAAAATGTACAGAATCAATGCATTCCCTTCCTCATAAACATTTCACTACAAGATAATTGTAAAAGATGGAGACTCCTTCATGACAGCAGCGCAAATGACTTAAACTTTAAGACAGGGCAAATATGCTTGCTTTCTGGTTAAAGCGACAACAGAGGGCCATGCATACTTTCAGTGTCCTCCCTAATCTTAAATGACCATCTTACCCATTCCAGTATTAAGATGATAATAAAAGCCAGAGATTTTATGCAAGGGATTTAAAGGACGATAAAGTATTCAGCCGAGATCCTCTTGAAAGGAATGGAACACTGCCAGCTTTATTGTAATATCCTTAGCGAAATGAGTCTTAGGCAAAACTGCTGCCTCTCTTTTGCAACCACAGACGTCACTTAAGATGTGAGCTTTTTAATAGAAAGGCCCAGACAACATTATCTTTTTACCAGGAAGTTCACCCTTATAAAACTGTTGGGCAGGGGGGAGGCCACCGGAGCTTAAACTGACAACACACAACAGATTGAATTTCAGTAAATCCAGTTTACATGGAAACCACCACTGCAAGAAGAAGAAAAAACACAAACACCTGCTGAACATGTTTTCTATCAAACTTCGTTAAATGCCATCTACCTTTTCTTCCTATATTGCTTGGAAGGAGTTCAAGCAAGAATATGGGAGATAATGATCGGGAATTAAAATGGGCACGGAGTAGGATCCCATGCCATTGTTCCTATTAATGGTGGCGCCTTTCTCTTGTGCTTGAATATTTCATCATAGTGTATCCGGAGATATACGGAGTCTCATAAAGAGTATCAGTTGCTTAATGCTGTGCATCAGTCGCGTGATAAAACTCTGTCAACTAAAATAGTTTCTTAGTCACTCCAAACGAGGGCCATTTATTTTGGTTGCACTCCATTTCGCTATATCATCAATACTTGCAAGTAAATGCTTTTATTAATTGAGCCTTTTGGTACCACTCTGGTATTTAATATGTGGGATTTCGAAAAACAGATCCATTTTCTGCCTGTGATGCAGTTCCACACTTTAAACTGTAAAGTACTCAGTCCAGAGATGCCTTCAAGTGAAATCAGCTCATGTTTATTAGGAGGTTCAGGAACACACGTCTGAGCTGGGCTCAGGGGTCTGCTTATATGCACACCCAAACTGTGCCCCCGGCCTCGCCCACACACTCTGATAGGATTACCATTAATACAATTAAATCTCCCCCAGATCATTGGCCCCTCTTTGCATCCTGGCTGACCAGTAGGTCTAAATTACAATCCGGTCAGTCTATTGTGTTCTGGAATGAAGCTCTGACTGCACCTGGCCATGTGCTTGCCCCGGACCGCGTGGCCTGACCGCATGGCGGTCGCCATTAGAACACAACAAAACCTTTGTGACTGAGCAGGCTACAGATAAAAAGAAAGAAAAATCATGTATCATTTTCCCTCTTTTGAAGTAGTTCCTCTGTATTTTACGCTGCCCTCTTTCCTCCTAAGTCTATTAAACTCCATTTTTAATCTATCATGCCCTGTGATGAAGTGCTTCTTAGCTTTCCAACTCTTTGCACCTTGAAAACCTGAATTACATTAATTATGATGTTAAAATGTTATTACTAGCACAACCACTCACACTTCTGCTGGCCTTTAAACATGTCACGGAAGACGGAGGGCAACGAATGAGACTTTGCTATGAGTGGATCTAGTTTAAAAATTAAACAAGTTTCAGGAGAAAAAGCCTAAGAAGACTAAACAATGAAGAGCCAAATGATTTGGACACTGAAGTCAGTGATTGAGTGGAAACCTCAACTGAAGCATGAAATTAATGAGGGTACAGAAGAAATAATTATACTTTCATGCTTCTTTGATCACCTTTGTTTTAGTTAGCTAGCGTAGCGCACTGAGGGTTGGGTTTTGGCATGTGTCCTGACAGTTCTGTTTTGCTTATGTATAGTCGTGAGTTAGAACAGTCTTCCAGTCCTACCAAGCTACGTTTGGTCTTTCAAAAGTATAAAAGATTAAACTGATCCATCCAAATAAAAACTAAACACTGTGCCTTTCTTAGATAAAACAGATGACCAGGAATGAGAAATTAACAAAAAGCATACTTTTCAGACAAATCTACAGACATATCAGACAAATGTAAGAAATTTAAAATCAAAATACATTAGCAATATGAGATGTGTGTACATAAATATCTTAAGCACACTATATGTTAAACTACTGTAAAGGTACGAGTATCATGCACTGCACATTATTATAAAACCACTGGGTCGCGAAGAGTCGGACTCAACTGTGCGACTGAACAACAACAAACACAACAACCACATCAACTGATGGGTTATACATCTGACAGCTAATCATTCAAAAATAATAATGTTGTTTGCTTCCCAGCAAGGCAAGAGTCAGTCCATGGTTTCCCATTCTGTGGACAAGGAAATTTGTGACCATGGTATATCTTTCTTTGGTAACTCTGCAGATCCCAGTCTACCTACTTTATTCTACAGCTGTATGGTAGGCAGCACAGAGATTATGCCCTTGGGTCTAAAGAGATATAATCTGTGATATAAATATTAATGTTTTATTTTTGATGATACATGCCTTGACAACATGGACGCTGTTTTTTATTTGGCCCTCTTGAAATCTATCATCTTTCTATCTATGGCCTAGTTATCACTCTGTTACTTGGTTTCCCTCCACCATGACTGCACCATTTACCCCACTGTAAATCAGTCCCCACAACTCCTATCTGCACTAGTAGAGGAAACGTATTTGATTGTTCAGGGGAGCAATTTCCATTGGGGAAATGACATAGTGCTGGGTCCCAATCTAATCTCCTTCCCTCCCAGCTGCTATTTATAAGAAGTTTAAAGCAACTGGAGATCTGATTACAGATCTCCAATTCTCACTTAGTTGTACCTTCAGATCAGTCAAACTGTCCTCCTCCCTCCCCCCCCCGCCAGCCACTGCAGCACTTCCAGTTAAAAAGACTGGCAGAGCGATAATGGAAAAAAGATCAAGCTATAGCTCTTTCAATTTAAAAGGATACTCCTCGCTGTTCCGAATGTCAACAATAAGCAGCTTTGGCTTGCTAGATTTTGTTTTCTTTGTCAGGGTCTTGAAATGGCTGGGTCCCGTCAAGTCACACAGGTCAATCAAATCTTCAGCCGAGATCCGTGGAGAAACTTCCGATTTCAGGTCATTCAACTTGATAGAGTCCCTAGACTGTTAAGGCAGACAGAGAGAGAAACAAAACCAACAAAATAATGCATCGAGACAGCAAGTGTTATTTTGTAAGTGGTATGTGCTATGAAAAATAAGATGTATATATTTACTGATGGAACACCTTTTCCCTAACAAACTCCCAAGCCATTTTATTTTCTGCTTCTCAGTTCTGCATACTGTTCTCTCAAGGAACTCTACTGACTAAACCAGGGGTGGCTAAACTGTGGCTTGGGAGCTGCATTCAGCTTTTTCACACATGTTATGTGGCTCCCGGAAGGGCGGCTGGGGAACCTAAATAACTTTAGCAAACAAATATCATTGGACAAATAAATATCATTATCAATATCTGCTTTTACCCCTTTTGTTATTATTTTTGGCAGCCTCATTTAATTTAATAAAAAGTAAATTTGCATATTTTCCAATAAAAACATGTAATATTTGTTCATGTCTTGTGGCTCTCAAAAACATCTGATGTTTATGTGGCTCTTATGTTAAGCAAGTTTGGCTATCCATGGACTAAACGGTACCTTGTATTCACAACTTTTAATATTGTCTTAATTTCATTTTTAGGACAGGGCATGCACCACTGTTCATATGTGGCAATACAGCATCTAACTGCAAAAACACTACAATACAGATATGAATGGAACAAACTGCTTATTATTCTGGGGCACATCACAGGGGACCTTCCAGTTGTGTCATTAATAAAACAGTTCATAGCTGGTAAGTTCCACAAGTCAAAGCACAGTAAACCATCCATTATACTACGCTGGAATTAATGCTATAAATCACATCAAAAAGAGTGGTAAAAAAAGAGTAAAATGTATGAGAAAGTAACAGGAAGGCAACAAAACCAAGTTACCCATGTCTCATCATGTTTTGGTGCTGCTAAAGGGTGGGGTTATACAGACGCCCAGGAAATAGAATCTAGGAGTCTGTTACGCAGCTTGAAGGGACCGCATCTGCTGGCAGGCACAGAAGAACGGTTATGTGAAGCTCAATCCTGGAAGCATTTGCACTTCTTTAGGCCTCCTTTGTAGTAAGGTGCCACTAGTCAGTTTGGTGTAGTGGTTAAGAGCAGCAGACTCTAATCTGGAGAATCGGGTTTGATCCCCCACTCCTCCAAATGCAGCCGGTTGGGTGACTTTGGGTCAGTCACAGTTCTCTCAGAGGTGTTCTCTCAAGAACAGTTCTTGAAAGGACTCTCTCAGCCTCACCTACCTCACAGGGCGTCTGTTGTGGGGAGAGGAAGGATAGGAGACTGTAAACTGCTCTGAGACTCTGAGTGAAGGGCAGGGTATAAATCCAACCCTTCTAGTCAGTTTGCTATCCATGAGCTTTCTGACAGACAACATTTAACTGTGCTCTAATCACATCCAGACTCTGTTACTTTAATGTGCTCTACCTGAAGCTGCTTTAAAGACTGGTTGGAAGCTTCTGCTGATACAAAATGCAGCAGCTGAACTGCCTTGAGGGAATGAATTACAGAGTATGTATCTTATCTTAAAAGATCTACAGTGGCTGCTGATTTGCTTCCAGTCCCAATTCAAAGTGCTATGAAGCCGTAAGTAGCTCGGAAGTAGGATATCTGGAAGATTGTTTGATCCCATATGAACTTGCCCACCCAGACTCAGAAACCGTCTTTGACTCCCCTCACCTTACAGGGCAACAGGGGTTATCAGAGACCAGCACCTTTCTGCTGAATCGACTCAATTATGGAGCCTTCTCCTCTCAGGATATGCCTGAGAAGGGCCTATTGAGCTTTGTGCAAGGAGAAAACAGGTTTGTTTCGCTAGCCTTGTAGTTAATAGCTTTAAATCTTTCGCTTTTTCTTTCTCTTGCCCTTTATGCTGTATCCTTTTAAACACTCTTTTAAAAATTGTTTTATTCTGGCCCACCATTTTATTCTTCCCTCTGGCCCATTCACGGTTTTTATTGACTAACAGTGTTCCTATAATTGCTTTATGCTTTTAAACTATTGTTTCGAAGCCACCTTGGAAGGCATGCTATTGAATGTGGGGAATAAAGGTCTTTCAAAAAACCCACTGGTTACGATTACGAGAGCCACAAGAATCTTAAAACAGTTTTAGCCCTGATCTAGGTGAGGCTCAAAACACATTTCTTTACTTACTTTCCATGTAATCAAATAGTTGACATTCATCCACTTAATAAAAATAAAGCATTCCACTTGAGAACACAGTTGCAGTGAGGTCAAAAATCCTCCTCCATCCTCATGTTAGCCTAAATCTCAGTGACTGGGGTAATGGAAAGGTGCATATGCAAAATAGCTCGGTACATCGTGGCAAACGCAAAATACCATTCAGCACAGTGATAGCCATTTGGCTAGATTAGAGGTATTAGTCCACAAAATACCACCAGCGTTTGGATTCTGGGGTGCCGCTATCTGCCTTAAGAGCTTCACATTGTTGAAGCCAGTCCATCCTTCTATATATGATAAGGTAATGGATGCTCAATGTAATTGCACATTACATTGAAAATCTCTGCTGAACTCATGGGTTGCCCTGTTGCAAAATCTCATTTGCCACTTTATCCTTAGCAAGAGAAAGACAGCCACCTCTCCTCAATGCTGCAGCACAGCAATTTCAGTTGCAAAAATTCACAGCAGCCTAGCCGTGTCTATACACATAACCCACACAGGCTGTTAAAAAGGAGCTGTAATGGGAACACAGCAAACCAAGGAGATTTAAGCAAAACAAATAACCTTAAGTCTACGGCAATTTATAACCAGTGACTAGCCTCTTCACTTTAATGGGTAGTATTTCTGTAGGAGCAATAATTAACCACTCTATAGCATGCCATAATAAAAGGGAGGAAAGACAACATTTTCTTTCTTTTCTTCCTTTGTAATGCTGACAGCATCAAGGCTTTATCTATCCAATGGGCTATCCCAAGTGAATTATCCCTTTCTACTAGATCTAAAATTTAACACACACTGTAGGGCTATTTCCATTTTTTTTTAAAGATGCAGCATATTATTTTTGAGATAAAATAGTTTCTTTCCTGGAGCATGAAATAAAACTGTAACACTCTGGAAACAAGATCATATTGTCCTGTACTTCAATGCCAAACTACCTGTTTTTACCAGCTGCCTTTCCCACCTAAAATCAGGGCTCTCACTTAAATATATAAGGGGAAATGAAACTGTGCTGTAGCTACTAGAGCATGTCTAACACCATTCCAGAAGCAATACCTTGTCCATGACAGAGAATGATCAATACAGATGCTTCAGGAACACCACAGAATTAACAGAATGGGGCCATGGCTCAATGTTAGAGAATCTGCTTTGAATGCAGAAGATTCCAGGTTCAATCCCAGGCATCTCTAGTTAAAAGAGTCAGGTAGTTGGCAGGACTACCAACTGGCATGGAGAAAAATGTCCTGTCTGTTTAACAGAGGCAAAGAAAACAAGAATGGCCGCACTAGTAGGCAGGAAAAAAATGCAAATCTTATTTTACTGCTCAAGGTGGAAAGTGAATAAATTTGGAAACGATCCCCTGATGAAGGGAATTGTGAAACATCTAGGGATCAACAAGTACTAAATAAATATTTTTTCACCGTGCACCTGTTTTTCTACATTTTTCTGTTTTAATAGAGGTATAACGTGTGGAAATGGGCAGCTGGAACGTTTCATAGCACAGAGGCAAATAACACCTCCTGGTAAATAACATCCCATTAAACTTCTGCTAAAGGGGCAGGACATTTTGTCTCCAGGCTGCTGGTGATCCTGGTAGTAGGTGATGGGAAAATGCTCTGTCCAAGACCCTGGAGAACTTCTGCCAGTTAGAACAGACAATCTTAGCTGACCAATGGTCTGAATCAGTACCAAGTTACTTCATGTGTATATGTAGTATTTTATTCCATGTTTCAGAACATACTCTATATCTTTAATGTACTGGATCAAACCGAACTAGGGAAAAGCAGTCTCCTAAAAGATAGTCTCCTTAAGTGTTATCAACTCTTTCCCCGGCTTCCAATCCAAAGGTAGGGCATGTGATGAAGGAAAAGTGGACTTGTGGACTAAAATATCAAGTGGACTTGTTTATAGTCTACTTTGAGGATTTGGGGTGTGGTGCTGGCCCATCATCCCCTTTACAGAGTTGTACCTTTTGCAAAAGTAATCATTGACCTGCACTCTGGTATGAATGCCCTAAGCACTCACATGTTGAATAAGTTTGATAAAAGCCGATATTTTTCTGGATTGTTTCCTGTAATGTAATGAAATCCTTAAATTTTTTTTAAAAAGTGTTGCAAATTAGTTCTATTTGGTTTCTTAGCATATATTCAACAAGTTAGTTTCAGAGGGTAGCTGTTTCGGTCTACAGTAGAACAGCTGGATTCAAGTCTAGTGCTACCTTAGAGACCAACAATATTTTTGAGATATGAGCTTTTAAGAGTCATAGTTCCCTCTGTCAGATCTGACAAAGAGAGCTTTGACTTTTGAAGGCTTACACCCCCAAAAACTTGTTGTTGTCTAAGGTGCCACTGGATTCCAATCCAGCTGTTCTACTGCAGACCAACATGGCTACCCAGCAGACCAACACATAGCTTTGGGGAGGGGGCAGTTGTCTCTATGACTCTGAGCCTCACAACAGAAAAAGTACATTTATTCTCTGCATGCAAGTTTTGCAATAGTAAACCAATAAGCTGCAAGGGGCTTTGGTGCCTCAGTTATTTCCCACTTCAGAAATAACGAAGCCTCTTCAGGCGCTCTTCGCGAGGTACGGCATGTGCTAGGAGAGGGAAAGGCACAAAAAGGCAAAACAGAAGAGAGTCCCATTGCTGCAACAGTATTTATTTTTCCTTTGTATAACATACCATCAACATTTGCTTTGCTCTGTGATAATGGCCTTCAGGAGTTTACTTTAGGAAGCGATCAGCATGCCGAGGGGAAACACTGCACATGGCATGAAAAGAATTACAATTTGTAAATAAGACATCCAATGTCAAACTGGAATAATTTGGACTCTCTTGGGGTGGGAAGGGAATCGTGGAGCACCAAAGGAGTTCTGCTGATAAAACTCCTACTTGGCACAGAAACTGCAAACTTCTCTAGGCAATGTCTGTTGTTGGGCTTGTTTATCAATTCCGTGCATTTCTGCAGCTATTGGGAACTCTCGCAGGGCACACAATAATTGCTTAAAAGAAGAAGATGAACTTTAATGGAATGTTCAGTTAGGTTTTTTTAATCACTATATATTTAAAATATGAATATTGGGGCTTTAGAGATAACATACTCCCAGTTCTTAAAATAAGTAGATTTGGCCTTCATAAAGAAGGAACAAAACAGTAGTTATGCAAAGAACCAAAGGAGGTTTTAAAAAAACAAAAAACAAACCTAACCCAAAACACTGAACCCAGAAAAGGAGTCTCAAAATCCCAGTGAGATTGGACCAATCTTTCACATAGCCACATGTGTTGTAGAAGTGATTCTGAATTTTTGCATTATTACATTTCTCCCCCATCAATATTTTAACATGCACTTCTCAGGGAAACCATCTTTTTTTTTTTTTACATTTAAGACTTATTTAAAGTTTATTGCCAATACCAATGCAGCAGAACAGGCAGGGAAACATCACATTATGACCAAGCAATTGTATTTTTCATACTTGCTCCCTGCTATGACAATAAAAATCTGCATAACATTTTTAACCTTCATGGTGGTGCTTTGCCCAGCTCAAGGAGCTGCTGAAGGTTCCTTGTGCCAAAGAAAGTGCTGCTGTTAGTGTAACTGATCTGCAAGATCCCCATTGACTTCAATGAACTTAGAAGGGCATGACTCTGCTTAGCATAGCACTGTAAGGCTTGTCAAAAGTTTTGAACAGTTTCCAAACAAAGAAAAGAACAAACGAATTTAGCACATTCTAATGCTGGCCTAGATAATGCTCCAACCTAGTATCACAGAAGCAAGCTTTTCTCAAAGTACATTTTCATCAGTAAATGAAGACAAAACAGGGATTATATTGCGTATTTCTTCAGATCATTATATTCCACTTTTCTCCTCAATGGTGTCAAGAAACCCCAAACCAGGATCCCTTGAAAGGGGGCAGGTCAAGCAAGACAAAACCATAAAGGTTGAAGTGTGAGTTCTTACATCCCAGACTAGTGCTACCACGAGCCACTTTGCACTAGCCAGACAACCAGAGGCCAAGGGACAAAGTCTCCAGCCCTCCTGGGATTAAGTTCAAGAAAGTCACCCTTGCAAGGTAAAATTCTTACAAGGCAAGTTTCACAAAACAATCTGGTGGCTGTAGCCAATGAGGGCTAAACTACTGGATTCAGACTGAATTCAAGAACTCCACAAAATATAAGTGATTTATTTTAAAATTGTGCAGAAACAGAGCAGTGAACAGTGAGGATAAACATAGCAAAATGATAAGTCTAAACTAAGCACATTTACAAGCACTGGTTCACTATCCAGATGTTATCAAAAGGACTGAGTCCACAAAGGGTCCAAAGTTCTAGACGAGGTTCTGGTCAGTAAGACCCACACAAAACAATAAGTGTCACAAAGTCAGATGCAATCCAGACATAAGGCAAAACTGGAATGAAAGCTCTTTCCTTTATGCCCAATGACCTGCGTTGGCCTGACTCTAGTTAACCAACCAAATGTATAGCAGATGATGTCACTTGACCAGTCAGGTGTGCTAACCAAATGATCTGACCAATCATCAGATGGATTTGCCAATTAACCCAAACACCCTGCAGCTGTGTTGGGTCCAACGGAACAAACATCTTCTCCCACCCATGAGCTCAGGCGCTAATGAGATGGAATGCACCCTCCTAGATTTTTATGTTCTTGAAGCTATCAGGCCTAGAGGTGTGACTGGTACCTGGGTTGCCTCCCATCTCTTTTCTGAGTCTTTGAAGCTATAAACAGCTTGAGTTCCAAAGAAACAAACTTCCATCTTTTCTAGGCCTCAGCCCTGAACCATCATTTGAACTGAACAAGAAACTGCTTAAAGATAAAGTTTCTTGACAAATGGGGACCCAAAGTAGCTTACAACATCATTACGTCTCTTCTGTTTTTATTCTTAGAGCAACTACTCTGTGAAGTAAATTAAGCTGAGAAATAGTATGACTGGTCTAAGGTCACCTACTGAACTTCCAAGGCAGAGCCTAATCTGACACTCTTCTAGCCTATATGCTAACACATTGCTAGAATGTGGCTAATGTAAACCTAACTTGGTAGAGATCACAAGCAAACAAAAGTCAAACACAGAGTCTTTTAATAAACACATTGCACAAATTCCATGGGAGGAAAAATTTCTTTCTTTTTTTCTTTTTGCTATTCCTTTCTCACTGTAGAGAAGGGATTACTCAAGAGTTCTGTGGCTAGGCCTTAATAATCTCTGTTATAGAAATGAAAGGACATGCTCTACAGAAGTGGGAGGAGAATGGGAAGCAGGGAGAAGCCCTGGCACAAGATGAAATGCTTCCACTGGCACATTCTTCTGAGCAATTTTAGGATCAAACTGGTACATGACCATAAATAAGGTCACATGGCTATCAAACCATGGAACAACTTTAAAATGCTTTGGGAGGGGGGAGACAAGGAAGACAGCAAAAAGAACTATTTCCTAGGGCACTGGATTTTCACCCCCAAAACAGCCCATTCAGAGACTAGTGTTAACCTCCAAACTACAACTATGTAAACAGTCAGTGAATGTGAAAAGGTATCAAAATGTGTAATGGCTTTGTTGTTAAATGGACATAAATTTAAAAAGTGGCTTTCGTGTGAACACCCACACCCACAATATCTCACTTACAAAACTCCACTGAACTAATTTAAATCCACTTATTCCTGTGCTATAAGAAAGCATAACATTAATCTTCCCTCTTGCCTGGAAAAACTCACAACCTGGAATGAGGGTGGAAAGCAGGGCTCACTGCAGGGGAAAAGTAAGGAATGAATCAGGCTGTGCTACATTTATGTGAACTCTGTAGCTGCCTGGCTACCCAATTTTAAGGCTTCTTTTTTATAGGATGCAGAAAAAGCGGTTATGAAGACACAGCATTTGAATAAACCTAGTACAGCCAGTTCATTAGTTACTTTCTCTGTGTGGTGGTGAAAAGAAACCTGTGACAGGAATTCTAAACCGAGCTCCCATTTTGTCTGCATTCATCAGGCAAAGCAGATAATACTCTTTACCACTTTAATTCCACGCTCCTTTTTATAAACTTTTTATGAACTCGGATGGCCACCTTATCGAGCGGCTCCAAGGCAGGTGTCTCCAGCCTTTTCTTTAATAATAGTTATTTCTGAGTATTGAGAAATATCCCAAGCTAATTCCCTCTCCACGGTACATATCATTACTGAAGCTTGTCCTGTCCTAGAAAAAGGACATGCACTAGGAAAAACACCAGAAATGAAGCTATCAGCTAAGCAGCACAAAGGCAGCACAAACCCTATGAAACAAAGCTTGAAAAAAACAAAACAATAAAAGCTAGAGCAGATCTTGTGATCTTTTCCTGGGTTGTCTAGGGGCTGCAAAAACTACTCTGCAGCTTCTGGCCACCTACTGGTAGCTCACAAGCTACCTGTTGGGAGACCCCTGCTCTAAGCAATGCCCCTCCCAATAGCAACACACAACCTACTTTGAATACATTTGTAAGGCTGAATCTTGCTGTTGCCGAGCCACTGCTACGAATTGTTCTAGCCCTTTTCTAGCAAAAGCTTTACTCTTTCTTTCACATTCCAGGTTATATTTCCTAGCAAAATTCCTGACAGCCAAACACCTTGCCCCTCGCTTTAAAACCCTTCTTTTCCCAAATCACAGTTACACACAGTTTACTTAGTAAAATGCAAGCAAGTTGTATAACCATGAATGACAATTAAGTCCTACAAACTGTTATGGAAATGCACAAAACTGATGCCAAATTTATGTAATGATGGCTATGGTGAAACAGAAAGGTAAGCTTCTGAATTTTGTTCTTTTGATTTTTAAAATATGTATACTACTTACTTAGAACACTCTGCCAATCCAGCAAAAAGTCTCTCACACACAAACAAACCCACTCCCAGTTCAAATTATCAAAACAGATTAAAAACAAGCAGACTATGTGAAACCTTATTATCCTATCAAATTGCAATAAAACATGAAGGCAGAAAAACTCACCAGATCACTTCTGGGTGTGTCTTGATAGTCTGATGACAAACAGGACACTAAACTTCTGGGGCAGTTGATCTCATTTGCTTGCTTAGGGTGCTGGGCATATTGTCTGTACGTAGCACTCTTAGGGGTCCAGCAAAAGAGGTTGATTGATTCACGGACACATCGTTCAATGTCAATTTCTGGGGTGTGTGTGGGGAGGACACAGAAAGATATGGACATAGGTGAAATCACAACAAAAAGGCAGATGAGAAAACAACTGTTTTAATTCAAAGAACTGCAAATAGAACGCACACAATAAATCTTTTTTTTTTAATCAATCAGATGTTTGTTAGAGCTTTTTATCTTATAACTACCAGCACATTATCTAAGAAAAGATAGGAAGGGAGAGGGAGACTGCAAATCTAGATGGGTGGGGACAATGCAACTGGAACACGGAATAATGAAAAGGGGAGGGAGGAGAAGGAAATGGTGGCCAGCAGGTAAAAAGATGATGCAAGCTAACATCCTAAACTGATTCACAAATTCAGACCAAATGTTGAGTTATTTCATTTTTGCTTCTTGCCGACTAAAAAGAACCCCTTCCTACACGACAAGTTCTAAAAGTTCTTCAGCCTTCATTTCAGTGTCAGATTTGACACACTGGGGCAATGAGGGAAAGGGTTGTACTAGCCTTGTGCAATATTTTGTAAGAAAGGTTTAAGAATTTGTTCAAAATTATTTGAGTGTGGGAGGAGGAGGTCACTCTCTTCAGTGAAGGGGGGGAGGGTTACTCTCCTCAGTGTTGTACCACATGCCATTGAGAGGGTGTCAGGAGTTAAAGTGGGAGGCAGAAAATTGGGGGGTAAATCTATCCCATGAACTATATTCTGTTCATGGTTCCTTGGATCCAACACAGTCTCTCAGTTTAGCAACCACACAATGGTATAATGATTTCTTTTTAATTTTTAAACCAACCAGGAAGCCTTGCAGATAACTCATGTTGCAATCTAGACAGACGGCAGGAAACTTCTTATTCCCACTACTAATATTCAACCCAAATGGAAATTCAAAGTGGTAATTATTGCGCAGCCACAAGTCACATCATACAGCAAATTCAAATGAAGAGGATATTTCAGAATGCAAAATGTCATTATGGTGTGCAGGCTGCCTGCATATGTAATCAAAGAAGAATGTTGCAAAACTGGGCCAACTATGTCTTGGTTTTGTGTGTGATCAGCTGAACACTCGGACTGGAAGTGCAAACAATGTGACACAACCTGAATGTCAGGCACGTAATCCGTCACCATGATGTGTGGTACATTGTTTGTCATGGTTACGGTTGCTAAAGGAAACTGACAGATTAACCAAAAGCAACTAGAGAAATAGAAATCCGTGAATCTGAAGGTTATGTGACCTGTTGCATTTGATAAAGCTGTATACTTAACACTGAAATACTACAAACTGTAACAATATGAAGCAGTGCATATCAGCGATTCTCAACTGCCAGGTCAGATTACTAGCTCATCCAGTACCCAGATTCATGTGGACTGTGTAGCTTCAAAGACTCAGGGTACTATTAAAATGTTTGGGGGGTTTGCTGGTCACTAAGACCCTTTAACATTTTGAACTAAGAAGGATATCTTGAAAATCTATCAGATAGGGGCACTCTCACTCAATAATCCCATTCTATTTAATACAGCCAATCATTACAGACTCAGAGGCACAATTCCTCTTTGAGGGAAGGACCGGGAATTCTTCAGAATTAAAACACAGCTTTGGCTTCAGTGAAGCAGGGGAGAATGGAAACACTTAGTTCCTCTTCTGATGTTACTGACTGGCACTGCAGCATCAATTCCAGCTTTTTTTATATATAAATGTGTGATTTCTGCTGTACAAACCTGTATAATTATGTAGAAAGATTTCTTTAAAAAAATACCAACACCTTGCATTCACAATTCCCTCTTCTCTCAAATTACTGCTATTTTTTCCTGGAAAACTTCTGCAAACTACTCATAAAAATCAAAACACGTCTGGCTAATAAATCTATTTCCTGTATGTTCAGTGAACTGGAGAAACAAATCTGTTACCTAGCACTGGCAATTTGGTGGCAGTATTTTCCAACACAGAGCCAATAATTAATCTCCTTGACTTGAGAAAATCTCTCCTGCACAGGTGGGGAGTCAAGTCTCTCCTGCCTTGAGTGTAACTCCACATTACAACTCACAGTGTAACGGTATATGCTTAAAAAAGCCTTGCCAACCATGATTGATCAGCAGACAAAAGTCAAAAGTCTGAATTTTAAGGGTAAAACAGGACACAGTTCAGACAACATGCAGATGACAAAGAAGATGGTCTGATCACAAAGCTGGTCATGAGGAAAAAAGAAGATCTGAATATGTGATTGCTGCCTGAAGTTTTATCATGAAAACCAAAGTAATCTCAAAAGCTCGTACCCCCAAAATCTTGTTGGTTTCCAAGATGCTACTGGACTCCAGTCTAGCTGTTCTACTGCAGACCAACACAGCTACCCTCTAAAAATTATATATGTGCTTGACAGTACATGTGCTTATGCACATACCTTTGTGTACCATATAATCCATCCCAGATACTTTTTCTTTTTGAACAAACTTGCATGCCAAGATAAACTGCTGGCCACTTTCCAGAACAATGAATGTTAATAACATTGGTCTGACCTCTCTGTCCCACAGCGTTCTATTTACTATTGCCCACAGCTAGCCTCAGGCATGCAAACAACCCACTTCAGTAGAGGGGGAAATGTAACTGGACTGTAAGAGGTCAGACACTGAAGAAGCCACACACACACTGCCTTCTGAGCCCCTTCTTTTTTGTACAATTCTGCCTGTGAAGGTGTATTTCGACACCTTCAGCTTTGGTTGAGTTCTCTCAGTTATTTAAAAAATTAGATTTGATTCCACTCCACACCTCAAACTGAGTCACGTTCAGTTCATGAAGCACTATTTTGCCTGAAGTCTTTTTATACTTTCTAGCTGATGAACATATCTTAGAAGAATGCAGACAGGCAACTGCGCTGAAGACCCTGTCTTTTCAATGGGGGACTCAGTGCTGCAGGATCTGCTCTGGCTTCTCACAGAGAGCACCGTACTATAGGAACCTGAGAAAAAAGTTTGCTATTTTTAGTTACTGGGAAAAAGTAACACATAATGCTGGAAATGTCAACAACATGAAGGGACTACCATATCTGGAGGGACTTGTAATAAGGATTAAAAAATTGGATACAAATACATCTAATTATGCAGAAGATTTTAAAGACTGATATGCAAATGAAATCAGAAGGGTTTTGGAATTAATGGATAAACAACGCGAGAAAACAAACAGAACTTTGTTTTTATATATGACAACAGCAGCAAGACTGTTATATACTCAAAACTGGGAAACTGCATGTATACCTACAATAGAGGAATGGACAATCAAGACGATGGAACTTGCAGAGACAGCCAAATTTACATCTATACCTACAGGGAAACCCTTTATGGACTTCTTGCCCGAAAAAACAAAAACAAACGAACTGATGACTTATGGTTTTGAAGATTAAAAGACAAAGATAACAAGCTTATACAGAAAGGTGATAAATTTCCCTAGATCTAATTTTGGACTAAGGTTGTAATGAGTAAACATAGAGATTCCAGTAATGGAGAAAATCAGATATTATTCCTTCTTTTACAACTGTATTTGAACTATTGTTCAACTAAACTATTGTTTAGTTTTTTCTTGTTTCCCTTTTTTTAATAGGTATTAATCAACTCTATTTTTGTTTCTTTTTTCCTCCTTTTTATTATTGGTTTTAAATTTTTTAATAAAAATCATAAAGTGTAAAAAAGAAAAGAAAAAATATAACACACAATGTAGAAGCAACACAGAAATCTAGTGCAACTCTCATCTTGTAATTAGAGACTTGTGGCATCTATATTGTAACTAAGCAACAGTATTCAGGTTGACGAAGTAAACTGAAGCATTCTCAGGGAATGACTTAACTCGCAGTGACTTTTTCTAGGTTAGATTCGAATCTAATAGCATTTTAGAGACCAACAAGATTTTCAGGATATAAATATTTGAGAGTCAAAGCTCCCTTCTTCAGACATGAGTAAGAATGGAGATCTCGGAGTCTTTATATCCCAGTCAGAAGGTGGGGGAGGGGCACTGGAAAGAAGGAACTCAGGATGCAGAGGTAGAATGCCTACTGTAATCAGCTTGATTAGAGCAGAGGGGAAATGCTTGGGGCAGAAAGCATCCGTACTGGGCTAAGAATCCTGTCTCCCTATTTAGCTTGAGGCAGGTGTGTGTGTGTGTTCCATTGTTATATATTTGTGAATAAACTTGAGTTCAGCAATCTCGCATTGTAATCTCCCCCAGAAGTTTCTTTATTTGAGGACTGCCATTCTTAGGCTAGCAAAGGAGAATAAAATGTTCTCCCACTGGTTTTTGAGTGTTGTGGTTTTTAATGTCAGATCATGTCCACTTATTCTTTTGCACAGGGCTGACCTGTTCGTCCCAGATAGAGTAGGAAGGATATTGCTGACATTTGATGGCGTATATAACAAAAAAAGTGAATGAATGGCATGGCTGGTGCTGCTAAGGTCTGACAGTTGTGTTGTCAGAGTGGATATGGGGACATAACTGGCATCTTGGTTTACTGCAGGCCCTGGTCCCAAAGTCTGGGTCCATATTAGGAGGACAAGTGGTTTAAGGCTAGGAGGCTGTCTATGGGCAAGAAAAGGTTTGCCTCCCTATGCCTGTGAGAGGGGAATATCATTTTCCAGGCCGGCAAACCTAGGCCTAGCAGCACCCTCTGGGTGATGTGATACCACCCGACTTCCGTGATTCAGCTAGGCCTGGCTGCTTGCTACTGTTCAACAGCAGCCACCCTAACAAAAGTCAGTGAATATCGTATAATGGTCAGAACTTCAGAGTAGGGTTTGTGAAACCCAGGTTTAGATCTACATCTTACTGTGGAAACTCACTGAGTGATTTTGGACCAGTCACATACTTTCAGCCTAACCTACCTCATAGGGTTGTTGTGTGGATAAAAAGAAGGAGAGACTAATGTCAATTGCTGTAGTTCCCACTGTGGAGAAAGACCATAGTTTTCCTCAGTAGAAGCTGCAGGGGGAAAGGAGACAGAAAGCTGAAGACAGAGGGGCAGATAAAGGTAGGCTGGCTGTTGGGTGGGAAGGAGATAGGGATGCCAACTCCAGGACGGGAAATTCCTGAATATTTGAGGGGTGGAGCCTGGGGATGGTGGAGATTGAGGCAGGGAGGGACTTCAGAGAGATATAACACCATAGACTCCACCTGCCAAAGCAGTAATTTCCTCCAGGGGAACTAATGTTGCCAAACTCCAGGTGAGGGCTGGAGACCTCCCGGAATTACAACTGATCTCCAGATGACCAAGATCAGTTCCTCCAGAGAAAATGGCTGCTTTGAAAGGTGGAGTTTATGGTATTATACCCTGCTGAGGTTACTTCCAAACCCCAACCTCATCCTCCCAAGGCTCCACCCCCAAATCTCCAGGATTTCTCAACATGGAGCTGGCAACCCTAACAGGAACTGATCTCTGTATTTGGACAATCTGTTGTGATTCCTGGAGAGTGGCTGCTGTCACTGCTGCTGTGGGGGGGAGGAAGTAGGTGGGAGACCAGGAGAGTCATCGACGGAAAGAGTGATGGGGTGGGGGCAGAAAGGAAGTGATAGGCATGGAGAGAAGAAAAGGTGTGGCAGGAAGCAGAAAGAGCGTGAGAGAAGTAGGGGGAGATGGGAAGAAACAGAGTTGGGGGGAATGAGATAGCTACTCCTGCAAGTTTCTTGCGGGTCTCCACTTGTATTACCTATAAGCTATATTTTAACAGTATAGCCAAGAAACCAATTAAAAACCAGCAAATGGCAGATTCTGTTAGGGGTTTGATCATCTTGGCCCCAAACTATAATTGGTAAGTTGGGATTTGTGAACATCATGTAGCTACAAGTGGAAAATGTGAATAATTAAAGGATTCACAGCTTTAGGTAAAATGACATCGATCGTGCAGGTCTTGACACTACAGAACATCTTTGGTAAGCAGGTGTGTGCTAACAAATCACTTTCCTTCTGTACCAAAGCCAGATTCCCCAGCCCACACTTGGCTGCAAGCTATTAAACATTGGCAGCTATGCATGGCTCCCGTTTCACAAATACCATCATTCACCTTTGATGAATCTCTGAGAACCATTTTATAAACATACATATGTCTCTCGGTCCTTGACAAGGCCATCAAACACAGTCATTCAAGGATACATAGGGAAATAAAATCCAACAATAACCAACTGTGTCTTTTGGGGAGAGAACCAGTACAGAATACCTCACCATCCTTCAACAATACCTTAACATTTTAGGACACTAGCTTGATCCTAAGCAAGCCCCTACAGAAACTTGGCTGGATAACTACCGTATTTTTCGGACCATAAGACGCACCTGACCATAAGACACACCTAGTTTTAGAGGAGGAAAACAGGGAAAAAAATATTCTGAACCAAATAGTAGGTAATTGGGGGGGTAGGTAGGTAGGTAGGTAGGTAGGGGGGAGAGAGAGAGAAGGAAGGAAAGAAGGAAGGAAGAGAAAGAAAGGAAGGAAGGAACAGGAAGGGAGGGAGGGAGGAGAGAGAAAAGGAAGGAAGGAAGGAAGACAGAAATAAAGACAGACAGACAGACAGAAAGAAAGAAAGAAAGGGTGTTTCCCTCCCCCCCCCTTGCTTGGGCCCCAGTGGCTTAACGCCACTCAGGCCCAGTTCTTCCCTCCCTACCTCCCCCCCCCTGCAGCCCTGGAAAGGTGAGCGGGGGAGGGAGGGGGGTAGGTAGGGGTAAGAGAGAGAAAAGGAAGGTAGGTAGGTAGGTAGGTAGGTAGGGGGGAGAGAGAGAGAAGGAAGGAAGGAAGGAAGACAGGTAGGTAGGGGGGAGAGAGAGAGACAGAAGGAAGGAAGGGAGGAAGGAAGGAAGGTAGGTAGGTGGGGGAGAGAGAGACAGAAGGAAGGAAGGAAGGTAGGTAGGTGGGGGGGAGAGAGAGAAAGAAGGAAGAAAGGAAGGAAGGAAGGTAGGTAGGTAGATGGGGAGAGAGAGAGAGAGAAGGAAGGAAGGTAGGTAGGTAGGTGGGGGGAGAGAGAAGGAAGGAAGACAGAAAGAAAGACAGACAGAAAGAAAGGAAGAAACAGGAAGGTAGGGAGGAGAGAGAGAAGGAAGGAAGGAAGGAAGACAGACAGAAAGAGAAAGAAAGAAAGACAGAAAGACAAGGTGTTTCCCTCCCCCCCTTGCTTGGGCCCGAGTGGCTTAACGCCACTCAGGCCCAGCTCTTCCCTCCCTACCTCCCCCCCTGCAGCCCAAGAATGGTGAGGGGGGAGGAATGGGGCGGGAAAGGTGAACAGGGGAGGGAGGGGGCTACTTCCTGGGGCCGGCGGCACTTGTCGCAGCCCCGGGAGGGGTGGGGGGGTGAACAGGGGGGAGGGAGGGGGCTTTCTCCCGGGGCCGGCGGTGCTTGCCGTTGGCCCCGGGAGCTTGTGCAGGGGCTGGGTGGGAGGGGAGCTTGTGCGAGGGGTGGGTGGGAGGGGGGCTTCATCTCGGGGCTGGTGGCGCTTGCTGCCAGTCCGGGAGCTTGTGCAGGGAGTGGGTGGGAGGGGGGCTTCTGCAGGGGGTGGGTGGGAGGGGAGCTTCCTACCGGGGCCGGCGGCGCTTGCCGCGGCCCTGGGAGCTTGTGCAGGGGGTGGGTGGGAGGGGAGCTCCCTCCCGGGGCCGTGGCAAGCACCGCAGCCCCGGGAACTGGACAGGGATTCGCTCCATAAGACGCAGGCACTTTTCTCCTTTTTGGGGGAGAAAAAGTGCATCTTTTGGTGCGAAAAATATGGTCCTTCTTAAAGCCCTTTCTATTTTGCAAGGCCCTAGTTGAAACAACTGGACTATTCTTAAATTGTAAAAAAAAGCCAGTTTATTGCTAATTTCCTGTAACTTGGAGAAAATATTTTGTATGGTATCAGATATAAAAAACCTCTAATCTGCCAGTATATTTAATATATACCAGAGGCATCGAACACATTTATTATGAGGGCTGGATCTGACATAAATGTCACTTTGTCAGGCTGGGCCGCATGTGCCATAAATGTAATGCCAGGTACTGGAGATATAAACTGTATAGAGGACAGCAGCTGGTAAGCACCGAGTTGGTGTATCCTCCCATGGGCTGGGAGATGGGGTGCAAATTAAAAACCATGTGGGCAGACCAGACAGCCAGCAGTACAGTACTGGGCAAATGCTCCCACGCTGCTTGACTGCGGCAGATGAGGTTGTTCTGCCATGCTGAAGCCACAATCGGAGTGGCTCTGCCCACTTCCCCATAGACAATAGCCAGGCTAGGGCCAGAATCAAAGTCCTGACTATTGGGTTTCGGACTTCGCATCTCACCTGCTGGAAGGAGAAGAAGAAGAGAAGAGATTGGATTTATACCCCGCCCTTCACTACCCAAGGGAGTCTCAGAGCGGCTTACAAACTCCTTTCCTTTCCCCTCCCCACAATAGGCACCCTGTGAGGTAGGTGGGGCTGAGAGAGCTCTGACAGAAGCTGCTCTTTTTCAAGAACAGCTGTGCCAGAATTATGGCTTGCTCAAGGTCATCCAGGAGGTACAAGTGGAGGAGTGGGGAATCAAACCCGGTTCTCCCAGATTAGAGTCCACACACTTAACCACTACACCAAACTGGATCCAGAGATTCCTTCAAGGACTGCGTCAAAGATTAAAAAACTATTACCTAAGCATTGAAATCTATTTTTAGTTGCCAGCTGAGGAATTTAAAAATCATCCATCCTACTTTGTTTACAGTATGAGCCTGTTATATCCCTGAAAGGGCATGCTCTTTTTCGGCCCATTGAATTAAATTATGCTTGAAACAGAAATTTACCAAAAGGAGAAGGGAAAAAGAAAATAAAAATGTACTAAAAATACTAACAAGGTAAAATACAGCTAAAAAGTCAGAAAGTCTAAATATCTGAGATGTATACAATAAAACCTCTGTGACTCTGCACAGATATTTTAGACACATAACATATATATGCAAGGGCCAACTACACAGTGAATAGCTGAACAAATTCCCTCTTCTCTCTTCAGAAAGCTAGTCTTTCCCCACTCCCTAGTTTAATTAGCAAGGCAGGGAGGCAAGAGCAGGTGAGTGAAGAAGATAGAACGCTGTTATCCATGCTGCTACTTAGTTACTAAAAACAACCAGACCACTCGATAGAATCAGGTCCAACACAGAACAAGAAAGACAGGAGAAGAAAACCAAAGACAACCAAGACAGCCCGTAAAGAGCATCAAGGCATGTGCAAGGCACAGCATGTGCTCTTATGGACTTTAATGTTCATAAGTCTGAACTTTGGTATGTTGTGCTTTAAAGGACTACATGCACTCTTCATTGCTGTGAGAGGCTCCAGTCCATTCCAGGAAGCAGGCACCTGACATGGTTCACACAAAGACAAGGACCCCATTGCACAAGGGTTCTCCTGTCACCTCGTGCTAGGCAACCCCAACCTCAACCCCCTCCAACACCTACACGGATTATGCTAAATGAAGTTACCTGGCAACTAATCGTTCGCCTATCAACTGGCCAGGCTAGTGCCATCAAGGAACAATGGAATGGCTCGGTGACTCATCGGACGATTGCCCAGGTGTCAGTTCCTGTTTAGCCTCTAGTGTTGCAATATTGACCACCCCTCCGCATTCCCTCTTCTTTTTCCTTTAACCAATGATAGGGTTTGTAGGGACGGACTACTTGGTAGGTGTGTTAGTGGGATGTGGTTAGCGCTGCCCGCCCCCAGACCACCTAATAAAAGAGGTTGCACTCCATGCAATCGCTCTCTTGAGCTTCCACAACCCCTATCTGCTTTTACCCCTCTTGAGTCCAGCCTGCTATCCCAATACCCTTCCTCCATCTTTGATCTCTGGTCTGCGCAGACAGAGAAAAGCGTGTTTTTGCCGGTTCAGAACACGTCCCCTATTTCCTTTCCAACCCCTCCATTCTTCTTTTGGAACGGACAACCATCTCCAGGACAGGTAAAGTATCTCCCAACCAACGAATCTCCTGCTCATGCAAAAGTGCTATTTCTCTGTCTAATTTTCTTAGGACTTGTGTGTTAGTATGTGTGATTCTGTTTTTGTATGCTTGAGAACATTTTGCAGAAATAATCATTTAAACGGACCACTCCGTCTCAGTGCCTATTTACTGGGAACTCCTGGAAAGGGCGGGACCTTGGTATAGTTGGCTGGAACCCGGTTTATTTGCCAACTGCTAAACTAAATTAAAGCAATTCGGCTAACAAGGCCTCAAATGACTTTCACCAGATGGTAGATAAAAATCGTTAAAATCACTCAGGTGAGCAAATAATTAAAATAAATTAAAATTATAGTTAAAACAAGTAAAAACAAAAAATCTCAACTGTGTCAAATTAAAAATCAAACGAAAGCCCTGCACTTACAAGCTAAATACTAATATGCTAACAATCAAAACCTCCTCTGTGCCCTTTCACCTTAACTTAACTTTCACTGCTCCAACCCCACCTAAATGAGGGAGGGAGAAGAGATTTTGGCACTGAATCTATAAAAGAAAAGAGGAGGGAGAGAGGTAAAGACTAAGCAAGTCACGGCTAAATTAAATAGAGAGCAAAAGATGAAAAGCTAAGATAAAACAGAATAAAAATAAAATCCTCCAAGGATGGAGCATGGCCTCATAGTGTCCTATCACATCAGAAGCCCCTACTGAACTACATGATTCACAGTTTACAGTTGTGCTTGTGTAGAATTGCCGAAAGCTACCATAGAAACTTCCCTGCAGATGGGGATGACCAGAAAGGTGTCAAGCGCTAGTCTCTCTTTACTGCGCTTGCACCACAGATAGTGACAAATCTATTTCCAGCCTCTTTCCAATTGTTACTTCCCAGGACTAATCTGCACTGGCAGTCTGGGAGAGGAGAAGAGCAGGTCTGTCCAATTAATTGCAATGCACAACAAAGGAAGGAAGAAGAGCTCCGCTAACCAATGGCTCTTTCACCTCTTGCAGGGCTCTGTTATCAGATTTTCAGAGAGAGCAGGGATGGCGAGGGGAAACAAAAGCACTTCATATGGCCTCTCACGCCTTCTAGGGAATAGCTCTGGGAGGGAGTCTACAGAGTTCCAAAACAGTAGAAAAGAACTGCCTCCATGTGATTTGCATACTACGTAGTTACCCACTACAAAATTACAAAGCAGCATTCATTAATCTTGTCCACATTTATCTCTATATGTCTATATCTAGCTATGTCTATATATCTATATATACAGGTTGCTTACCTGTAATTGGAGATCTTCGAGTGGTCATCTGTGCATTCACACCTCTGGGATTAAGTGCGCCTGCGCCGATCCCGATCGGTAATCTTCAAAGCCTAACGGATTTTCGCGCCAGCTCCCCGGTCACGTGCACGTCCCACTGCGCATGACCTGGGGAGGGGCACGAGGATCCCGCCAGTTCCTTCTGACCGCTGCTAACAGCCCCCAAGGAAAAAAGTGAGGGAGACCAAAAGCAGAGGGGAAGGAGGGCGGGTGGTGTGAATGCACAGATGACCACTCGAAGATCTCCAATTACAGGTAAGCAACCTGTATATCTTCTTCATGGTCTCTGTGCATCACACCTCTGGGAGAATAGCGAGCAATAAACACACCACATATCTGGAGGTGGGTGCTGGAGGTCTCACATCTGAGCTGCTTGCAGAACTGCACGGCCCACCACAGTACGCTGATGGACGCGGACATCTAGGGCGTAGTGCTTCACAAACGTGTGAGGGGACGCCCACATTGCAGCATTGCAGATGTCTCCCAGGGGAATGCTCTTGAGGAATGCTGTGGAAGTAGCCACGGCTCGAGTGGAGTGTGCCCGGAGGGACGCCGGTAGTGGCCTTTTGGCCAGAAGGTAGGTGAGTTTTATCGTCTCAACTATCCACTTTGAGAGCCTTTGAGACAACAGTTTCTGTCCCTGCCTGGGCAAGGCATAAGAAATGAAGAGAGCTGGAGACTTGCGAAAGGATTTTGTCCGGTGCAAGTAGAAAGACAGGGCTCTCTTGACATCTAAAGTGTGTAGGCTACGTTGCATTGGGTCCTGGGGACCAGGAAAAAACACCGGCAACGTGATATCCGCCCCTATATGAAAGTCCGAGACTATCTTAGGCAGGAAAGCGACATCTGGAGCCAAAGTGACGGCATTATGATGAAACATGAGGTACGGTGGGTCGCAACGGAGCGCCGAGAGCTCACTCACGCGTCGAGTAGACGTGATGGCCACCAAAAACGCAACCTTCCACGACAAAAGTTGAAGGCTGCATGAGGCCATGGGTTCGAAGGGTTTTCCCATCAGCTTAGTGAGGACCAAGGGTAAGTCCCATGCCGGGACTGGTGTCCGCACTGGGGGATAGAGGCGATTCATTCCCTTGAGGAATTGCTTCGTTGTTGGATGGGAAAACACCGAGTAGCCATCAATCTTAGGATGATTGACTGAGATGGCTGACAAGTAAACTCGGATAGATGAGTGACACAGTCCTTTGTCCTTACATGACAGGAGGAAACCAAAAATATCTTTAAGCCTGGTGGGGACTGAGGGCCGTCCCACAGATGCCAGGAAGGTTAAAAACTTAGTCCATTTTGACTCATATGAACGCCGAGTGGAAAGTTTGTGTGAGTTCAGTAGAACTTGAGCAATGCGTGATTCTAACCCTAAGTTTGGATCAGCCAAGCCGTCAATTTCAGTCTGGGCACATCGTGGTGCAGCACCCGGCCCCCGTGCATCCCGAGGAGGTCTGGGTCCGTCGGGAGGTGGAGATACGTCCCTTGTGAGAGACTGAGGAGCGTGGGGAACCAGGGTTGTCTCGGCCACCATGGGGTGACGAGAATTGCCCACGGTCGCTCTGCCATCAGTTTGTGGACTACTCTCGGTATGAGAGGAATCAGGGGAAATAGGTACAGTCGTTTCCCTGTCCACTGGAAGAGGAGACTGTCTCCGAGAGAGGTCGGGTCCGTTCCTGCTCTGGAACAAAATAGGTGACACTTCTTGTTCTCCTGAGAGGCGAATACATCCATGCTGGTAGAAAGGGTGATAGACGGGTGGGAATATCGGAGCGAATGGGGGAGTCAAAGACTCTGCTTGTTTGGTTTGGGTGGCTTAGCCTTGGAAGCAGAAGCGGATGGGAATCGTGGCTTGTGGCCATAGGGTTTCTGTTGATAAGCAGTAGATGACGGTCTCTGCCATTGGGGTTCAGTGGGAGATCTTCGCGGTTGCTGTTTGGACCAAGATCTCTGCCATGTCTTCTGCTTCTGCTGTCTCGATTGTGAGACACCCAAGTTACGAGATGTCTTAATGCTCTTATCTAAATCATGAAGGACTGTGTCCGTGGTGGAGCTAAATAGTCCTTCACCCTCGAAAGGAAGATCTTCCACCAAGGACTTTGTGTCTTATGGAAGCGAAGTCGACCTCAGCCAGGCGTGGCAACGAAGGGCGACTGCTGAAGTGAGCGTCTTGGACGTGACGTCCGCAGCATGCTTTGATGCGTTAAGCTGGTGTTTTGCTAGCACCATGCCTTCCTTCTGGATCTTCCTAGCAAGGCGTTGCTTATCCTCAGGAAGGTGGGCCAGAAGTGGTGTCATCTGCTCCCAGAGGGAATACTGGTATCTGCTCATGCAGGCTGTATAGTTTGCCGTTTTTATGCCCAGTGCGCCGGCTGAATAAAATCGTCTCCCGAAAGAATCTAATTTCTGTCCCTCCTTATCCAAGGGGGAGGAATGTCCGCTACGGCCCCTGGCTGAGGGGGTCACTACAACCGAATTGGGCTTGGGGTGGATGAATAGGAACTCTGCTCCTGGCTCTTGGAGCCTGTACATATGGTCTAATCTCTTGTTGGAGATTGGGGTAGAAGAGGGGTGGCCCCACGATTCTTTGGCAGTGCTCAAGAGCACTGAAATTAGTGGCAACGCTACCACGGTGGATGTATCCATCTGTACGATGTCGAAGATGGCATCGGTAGCGGTGGGGGTTGGCTGAACCGTGGCAAGTGCCAGGGAATGGGCCATTCGTTTGATAAGCTCTCCATAGGATTTCACGTCCTCGGAAGGAGAGATTGGTAAATTTTCAGCCACATCAGGGGATGGTGACGGTTGGATGGGAGATTCATCATCGGAAGACTCGGGGGACTCAGGTATCGAGTGGTCAAAATGTTCGGAGGGCGACATAGGGGTCGATGGATCTGGTTGGTAGGGAGGGAGGTCGACGTCAGGTGAAGTTGGTATCGGCATCGGTGGTTTCGGTGTCGGAATTGGTTTCAGTGTCGGTGTCGGTCTCGGAGCCGGAGGATCTCGGCATCGGGAGACTCTTGACGACGTGGACTGGCGATCCCACTCCGCCGGGTACCACTGTGGAGGTGGAGGGTAGGAGGAACCATACAGGTATCGCCATTGACGAACGTCCCACGGCACCGAAGATGGAGGGAGGCGCCAGTCTCGCTCACCTCTTGGTGTCGGCAGCGGGTCAGGTCTGGTCTCGGGGCTGCTATGAGGGATCTGCGTCAGCTCGATGTCGGGTTCCGAATCTGTGAGCTGGATGGGTCGCGGCATCGGGGAGGCGGGGCTGCCCCGGGGTCGCTCGCGCCCTGGAGGGTCAAGCTGCGGAGACCCGTGCTGGGTCATGTCGGGCGCGGGACGCGTCGACGAAGCACCTGAGGTCTTGTGCTTCAGCTTGCCCTTACCCTCTTTGCCCTCCTTACGCTTTTTAGCGGGAGTTCGTGGCAGTGAGAGGGGTCTTTTCGGTGCCGACTTCTCAGTACCGGAGGGGCTTCGCACCGGTGATGACGTCGGACCTGTCGGTGCCGATGGGGATGTTACCGAGGCGTCGGCTGCGGACATCTTCGGTGACAGCGCTGCTTCCAAAAGAGCCACTCTGAGTCGGGCCGCCCGGTTCTTACGAGTTTGTTTGGAGAACGCGGCGCAACTCGAGCAGGAATCAACACGATGCGACTCGCCGAGACACAACAAGCAGAGGGAATGTTTGTCTGGGGGAGCGATTTTACTCCCGCAATTAAGGCAGCGTTTAAAGAAACCCCACCGCTGGGCCATAGGCCGGGTGGGGAGTAGGAGGAGGAGAATCCGAAAGCGAGTCCAGGAAAAAACAGTCCGTAGGTCAAAAACAAGAAAAGTCAGTCCGAAAGTCCTTTCCAAATTGGAAAAATGAAGGTTAACTACCGACCGGAGCGGAGAGGGGATCCTCACGACGCGGCGGTCAGAAGAGAACTGGCGGGATCCTCGTGCCCCTCCCTGGGTCATGCGCAGTGGGACGTGCACGTGACCGGGGAGCTGGCACGAAAATCCGTTAGGCTTTGAAGATTACCGATCGGGATCGGCGCAGGCGCACTTAATCCCAGAGGTGTGATGCACAGAGACCACGAAGAAGATCAATATATATTGTTGATGAGAGGCAGATGGCCATGAGATGTTGTGATAGTTACAGTGATGGAAGATAACAATTCTGGAGTGCAAGGGCATAGACTTTCCAATTTCCCGGGGGTGGGTGGGCTGGGCCAGAGACATTACAGGCCATTGTCTCCGGAGGAGGCTCCCCAGCCCCCCTGAAGTTGATGCCTATGGGTGGAGTCCAGTGGCACCTTTAAGACCAACAAAGGTTTATTCAAGGTAGGAGCTTTTGTGTGCATGCACACTTTTTCAAATGGAAGAGGACACCAGCATCCTCATGATAGGGAAAATGTGAGAAAGGTGCTGTTCTTTGGATAGAGGACACCATTTACAACCAAAAGGGAAAACATGCTAGCTCTTTGATGTGTTAACACCTCTGGATTAGAGTGTCCTTATTCTGGTGGGGTAGAGCCCCAAGACCTGACACCCAGATTGGCTATGGCCTCTGAACTTCATGCGTCTGAAAAGGGGAGCTGTCCCTTTCTTTGGTGCAATGAAAGGTAACAGAGGAGAATGATGCTAAAGCTATTTGCAGGTCTGCCCAGGGAGGGGGCATCATGCAACCAACAAAGATCTAGATATGCTATGGATTGTAAGTAGCTAGTTAGTAACTTTTATTTTGCTTCACGTACCTAGTAGTACCCAGAGTTTGTGCCTTGTAGAAAGTTGTTTAACTAAGAGAGTCTGCACACTTCCTTACCACCTGCTTTGGCTACATGGCATGCTAAAGTAACACCCCACCCCCCAGCATCAGCCTTAGGTGACACCACAAGAGAGAGAAGGGCTAATTTACCCAGGATAAGGTGGCTTTGGAGACAGGAAGTCAAGAAAAGACTTTCTGCTCCTGCTTCCTGACTGGGCTGTGAGCTGGCTGGGGAAGTCTGGGAGAAAATACCCTTACACTGGCGGGGCAGTTAAGCAGTCCTGCTACAGAGTGGAACTGTCTCGTCATAATACACGTATACACACACACACATAATTGCATCCAGGGAAATGTACATGTTCACCACAGGATTTAATCACCAAACCAGCTGCTGAAGATATGAAAGCTGTCTTGCACCCTTTGGCTTAAACAGAGACAAACTGTTAGTCTACTGCGGTCACTGCTGTCTACTCTGGCTGTCAGTAGCTCACCAGGGTGTTCAGTTATAAACTTGGGACCTTCAGTAGGCAAAGCAGATACTCTCCCAGGGAGCCATGGCCCTACCCTAATTCTTTAACTATTTGTAAAAAGAAAGAAAAAGACAAACTAGTTAAGTTTAAAAAAGAATACTCAGTACACACACAAACACACCGTCCTGTGTAGTAGGAGCCAGAACAGAGTTTCTTATCACAGGAGGCAGCTCTGAAACAATACACTATAGAGGTCAACTTGATAAATACTGGCTTTCGTCCTTGGAAATGTTTTGTAAGAACTGGAGGGCAATGATTTCAATTCTCCAGGTCATTTCCCCAGTTGAAATTATTGCCACAGAGCTGATCTTACCCCCACATATAGCTCCATATGGGCATCCATTTGGTGGTCCTGAACCAATTCTTAACTACCTTATCTTTTACAACTATCTTCAATTTTTTTTTTAAAAAAATGATCTTATAGTTACGACCTATTAGTTGATGAAAATGCTGCCCTTCCAAACCCTTCCAGCCAAAACGAAAAAGGTAAGGTAGATACTTGGTTAGCATAAAATGGAATATTCACATTAATTTCTAGCCTCCACACGGACATAGGTTGTTCAAAGGAAATTTAGGGAGACATTTACTTGGTTTAATTCTTAGCCTTCTCTCTTGAAAGAACTGCTCAAGGTAGCCTACAATACTTGCAAATCAGGACATACAGTAAATGTTGTGAAATATTTTTAACACTTTAATTAAATTTGCAGAGTTGAAACTTTGGGAATCTGAGACCCGAGTTACTTAACATTGATAACAAAAGAATTCATTGTATTTTCTGCATACTTTAAACTGTTCAAGCTCTGCTTTATGGTCCTGAAACTAATCTGAGGCATGTTAAGGGATTGTCATCTTACGAGCAATTGTGTGTGTAAAGCCTGAGGGTAAGGTTTTAAAGGCCAATAGAAGGGAACTATTGCAACTAGATGCTGCTTTATTACAAGTCGCCCTAAATTACAAAATGATTGACATTTCCAGCAATCATATGCCCCTCTGAACTAAAAGTCAACAGAGCTGTCAAGCACTGTGCTGAGCAGTCACTAGGCAAAAATTATTCATGGAACAAAGAGGAAAAAGCCAGAAAAACAGAATGACATTGAGATGCTGCTTATTGATTGTGGGATTCTGGAAAGAACTGCTGAGTCTAGAAGAGTGTTCTGGTGACACCACATTGACAAACACCAATTCCCCTTGCCTTTCGGCAGAAGTGATGGCACAAGGTATATTCAAAGCTTGTAACTATTATTTCAGAATGTTTTGAACAGCTATCAGTGTCAATGATTACAGCCACATGAGAACAGCATCAAATGACTTGCATAGCTTTTTCACAAGAAACTACATTATGCTACTCAGTAGCATAAGCCTCACCACTCAGCATGAGCAGTGAGACAGGGCTGGCTCAGAGCCCTGAGTCCACCTAACATCCAAACCCCAGCAGGGGAGAGAAGTTTGCAATCAGGAGGGTATAAAACGTGGGTCCTCACTCAGCCAAGGCACCCAGTAGCTAAGCCCCACCAACTCGGCATGACTAGACAAGACAGCGTGGCTCAGAGCCCTGAGTTCACCTAACACCCACACCCCAGCAGGGAAGAAGAGTTCACAATCAGGAGGGAACAAATGAATGTGCTCCACTAATCGGCTTTTAACAAGTTCCCTGCCTGTCTGTGTAACGGTGAACAGCTGACTGACGAAAGGGTGTAAAGCTAAACTGAGCATATATGTAGTTTTCTGATCCCATAGAGCAGAATGGAAACTCTGTTATTGGTAGCCAGCAGTGCCTGTTTTAGCTTTGGAGGGCTTCTATTGGTATTTCCAAGGCTAGTGGATTCCTGCCCCCTCTGTTGCCTTGGAGTTTTCTAAGAAATTTAACTGAGCCGAAACAGTTTGTCTGGAAATGTATCCATTAATGAATCACCACAAACAGCACCAAGTTTTATGGAATGCTCATGCCAGGTGTCCTCCCATAAACATCACTTTGCAAACCACGAACAAGCCAAAATTTGTGATGAACCTTACTTTGTGAGCTGATTCGTGACCATCTCTAGTAATCTGATATCTTGGGATGCCTGTCATTAGTTCAGTATTTGGATATTATTACACTTGTACAGTTTACATTACCATTTTGATTTTTCCTTCCTAATATTTTAACAAATAATATACACAACAATGTAAAGTGTGATCAATGTGACATATGGTCCATTCACTGTGCTACTATGTCAATTTCTCGAGCCTGTCCTCTCACGTTTAAATTATATTCAAAACCTGAAAAACTCTGAGAACAGTAAGAAAGGGCAATCCAAAACAGAAACGTCTAATAAATCTTAATACCTGGTAGATCAGAGAAGAGCAAAATGCATTCATTGAATCCATTAGAAAGAAGCCGATCCCTCAGCTGCTGAAGAATTGCCACTCCAATACAGAATGGGAAGGAAGAGTTCCCAAGCAGTAGCGTATCCCAAAGATGAAAGATTTTGTGCAAAGGGAAGACATCTGCAAGATGGCACATAAACATTAATAAAGACAGAGCCACTGTTTTTACTTATCTTGGAAGGCTAAAAACATTACCAAGTGGATCAAGTACAAAGGTTGGATCAAAAGCACTGCTGGTAAATTGGTGGTAACTTTCTTACTTCCTCCATCCGACTACAGAACACTGTGCCCCCCAATTACATTTCCCAGCTATGACTCTCCCAATTATGCTTCTGAGGGTCAAGGGAGGTGAGCAATGCTCCCTTCTAAGCTGTGGAGTCTTGTGAGCAAAAATTCTACTTTGTGAGCTACTGGCATTAAAGCTGTGAGCAAGTGATTTGGCTACTACATAAATTAGTTTGCTCTGGAGCCATCCTTCCTGAGCTAAGATAAAAATGTGTGAGCCGGAGGCTAAAAAACTGTGAGCTAGCTCACACTAACAGCTTAGAGGGAACACTGGAGGGGAGGGGGAGGGAATCTGCAGTGGGAGGGAGTAAAAATTGGCAAAAAAAGGGTCACCCTTCCTCCTCCACCATTCTACATATGCCTTTGAATAAGCTGTTAGCTGCTTTAGTAGGCCTGGTTAGGGAAGAAAGGCAGGGTATAAATTTTGTAAATAAATAAAAAAAATAGGCAGGGAGCAATATGTTGAAAAAAATGAAGCGACTCAAGGAGATATGAAAGGAAGGTAAAAAAAACAGATAGCTGATTGATCTCTTTGTTTGAGCGTCAATAATGTTCCAACAAAGGACGGGCAAAGAGTGTATTTTAAGACTACTGAGGACATGTTCTTCCATTTGATTTGATCGATTGCTTCGTTTTTCACATTGTTGACATGCACTATTTCTTCAAAGGAAGAAGAAAGAGTGAAAAAGACATGGCAGCCAGTATCTGGGGATATTGGAAAGGAACAGGGGTTACAGGTAAGTCTTGGAATATGGAAGATTTCTATGTGCTTAACATATATCACACAAAATAGGGTATTTTCCAAAACTACAAACATGATCTTCTCAGTATGCAGAAGTCATCCACAAGAAACCAGATGACATAAGGTTGTTTAATCAATTAATTCATTGATAAAACTGGTTACTGCAGCAAAGAATTTTAACTGGTTGACAGCCCTATATTTCATATAAAATATAACTATTTTTCCACAGGCATCACCACAGCTACAAGGTTATTGCATGGTAATCTGGGAACAAACTGTATCTAACCTTGTTTAGAAAGATTTGTTTTCATATGAAGATTTATTACTCCCCAAGGCAATCAATAATGCATTTCAATATTATTAAATGACTAAAATAAATTATATATTTTGCTCCCAAAACACTTCAAGGACTTTCCCCAACTTTCTGAAATACCCTGTATTTATGCAGAAGAGTATTAATGAACCAAAAGGGAAAAAAAGATGTGAATGTTAACACGAATCATACTTCCCAACTGTTTCTTTCATGGAATTATTTTTTTTGGTACCAGAAACACAGTCTGCTCATTTACCAATAAAATAGTTATGAAACATTCAGGTAGGAAATGGAAAAATATAAGGTATGTAATAGTTGACAGTTACAGGCAACATGTGGTTGCCTGGAGAAACACTTACAGGGTAACCCACAAGGACTAGTTTTCCAAGTGGTAGGGTTTTCTGCCATGTAGTTGCTTGACTGGGTGTGTCAAAAGTGTGATATTTTCCCCATCAATTGCTGTTCTGCCATATACATTGCAAAAATTAGGGGCTTTATAATGTGGCAAGTCTTACCTGCATTTTTAATGAGGTTGGATAGCCATTTTTATTGGCAATCCAAAACTGTTGATGTTGAACATGGAAGGTGATTGCTCCAAACTGGGGAGTTTTGTGGCTCGTCATCTTATAAGAAAGTTTATTGCCCCTATATTTTTATTCATAATTTTCAGCTTTGCAGTTTCAACAATTATTTATATACTTTTGAAATTTGAAACCGCATTTTTGTGAAGGTTTCTTATTTAAAATTTTAATTTATACATTTGAGCTTAACTGAGAGATAACACCCTGATATCTAGGGAGCAGATATGTGAACAGATCCTTAATTCTGGTAAGTAGAACTTTCTGAGACATTTGTCCTTTCCCCCCATTTTGTAGTGGTGATGTGTATGTATGCACACAAATCCAACTGAGGCACCATTTTTTAAAAAAAAACATAAGAAATCACTCGGGTAGAGAAGGCAAACAGAGAACTGACGATCATTCAAGCTATACACAATATAATTCTGCATTGTTGGTGTATGTAATTGGGGGGGGAACAGAAAATTATTTCAGTTATTTATATATTTCGTTTACACTTTTTATTTGCTTTATTGCACTTCAATAGGAACCCAAAGCAGTGTGCTACTCCATTTTCTCCTCTGGTGCCAAGGGCTCCTGCAGTGTCCTTCAAGCAGCTGAAAAGCACCGAACACCAAAGGAACACACTCTGCTTAAGATTCCATCCACTGTTTTTAAGGACAAAGTGAAACTATCGCTGAAGGAACTCAAAATTTGTAACGTACATGAAACAAAAAGGAAAATAAATAAAAAGGGAGTACAGAAGAAGTAAGAAAAAGCCATACTCACGTGTAAACATTGTGAGGAACCAAGGAATAGCATACAGCTAAAACAAAGTGGAAAGGGGAAAAATACATTGTTAAAGCAGCTCCTTGTAAATTTTTCTATTACATTTTAGTGAAGTAATTCTGGATTGTCTAACTGCACTGAGAAGTTAACAGAAGCAGCACCTCAAGGCCAGATTGCAGCTTACATCTCAATTATGCTGTATCACCAGTGTTACAAAGTAAACTTTAGAAACATTCCCTATACTTCTAAATTCTGTACAAGTATTGTAATCTAGGGTTTTTGACAGAACTGTAATGCATGCTCCATATAGCTTTTTGGCATCAAGTAAGTACTATGTCATAGTGAATATTTATTTAAAATATTTCTTTTTTAGGAATATTTATTTCTTTAAAGTATTTATTTATTAAACACATTTTATGCCACCTTTCCAAATCTGGTGAAAGGCACCCCCTGGCTACTGCTTCTACCTGTTTATCCAACAGGAGGTCCAGGTCCAGCTGTACCCCCAAGCTATGAACCTACTCCTTCACGGGTAGTACAACTCCACCCAGAACAGAAGATAACCCTATTCCTGGATCAAACCTTCCCACAACTAGTAGCACCTCTGTTTTGTCAGGATTAAGTTTCAGTTTGTTAGCCCTCATCCAATCCAAAACTGCCTCCAGCACCTGTTCATGGTTTCTCCGACCTCTCCGGAATCTACTAAAAATATGAGATAGAGCTGAGTGTTATCCACAAATTGAGGGCAACTCAGCACACATATGACTCAATATATAAACGTCTGGACCACCTAGGAGATCCTTCGTATACTACAGCTACTGCTGTAGAACATTCCACTCTGCATGCATTGGCTGTAGAAGTCTAAAGACCCTCTGTGTGCCCAGGCATGAACTCACAGCCACCCAATTGGTACCAAAGATGTGGGGAAAAGCCATGGTTCACTCACATGGCTTTACCCCACATCTTTGGCTCCCAACAGGTGGCTGTGATTTTGGCTACACACACTCCTCAGATCCTCCAGACTCTTATAGCCAGTATGAGTGTCTGTCTGTGGTTCTGTTCAGCTACCTCTAAACCTCCAACACTAGCAGTACAGCTCATTTACCCAAGCTGCTTCTGCTTCTCCTCCACCGTAAATGTGATAATGATCTACTTTGTTGTATTATTTGCGTCCCAGACCAACATTTTTCTTTCCCCCCTCCCCCTCCCCTTTTGTTTTTTTGGCCTGCAGCCTTTATTGACCGAGCAGAACCAGAAGGTGAAGGAGACGTGCAAGCCAACCCAGCAGTCTGAATAGAGGGAATTAAGTAAAAGTTAAATTGTCTCTTTTCCTTCTTTCCTTAAATAGGCATAAGCTGCAGCCCAGGAAGCACCCTCCTTCTCACTCTACCTTGCAATGCCCCTCTGAGCAAGCAGCCAACCTGTTCCAAGGTGAGGATGCAACCCAATGGCTGGAGGGGTGGTGGGTCAGAGCAAAGATGAGGCAGTGCTGGCAACAGAACTGACAATGAGATCAGCATCCCATGCAGGGAGAGGGAAAGAATGGGGAGCCCAGGCAGAGATACCCTTCAGGCATCTTCCCAGTAACTTAATGGCCAATCCTCCCTGACTGTATACTGCACTGGCTGTCTGCTAGTTACAGCTGATAGGATATTTGCATCAATTTGGGGTGGGTGGGTGGGTAAAAATCAACAAGAACAAACCTCTGAAGTGCTCACATTTATAGACGGAAACATTGTATGTCTGGCACGTTCAAGGCAGGGAATTTGGGGATTACTGCCAGAGCTTTGTGGGTTCTTATCATTGCAGAACCTCCCACCACTAACAGATAATTTTGCATTCATTTCACTGTCAAAGGGCAAGTGGTCTCTCTGGTAGCAGGAACTGCTCTGACAAAACAAAACTCTTGCTGTGCACGTGATTCACAAACAATTACTTCCTTCCACTGCAACTGTTACCTGCGGTTGCATAAATGAAAGATACAGGCCTAATTTTTATACATCACTGAGACATAAAGAGGTCACCATGGAGACCATTAAAGTGCTCTAAGACTCAGAACTACTGAGCTGATCACAAAGACATGTCAGTTCTCCCCATCTGACAGGTAATCAATATAAACCGGGAAAAAGCCGTAAACAGGTATGTGACTGCACTGACCAAAGCGAAGGGTACATTGCAGTTCCCTCCCCACCAATCTAAACATTCTGGAAACAGGGAAGAGTTAGCTCTGTTGAGAAAGCAAATATGGTAAATTCAGAATTATCTGTTTTTTTATACCATTCTACCTTGGTGGAGAAAAATAGATCGGTTTAAAAGAAAGAAAAAGGACACACAAGAATCTCCTGAAATAGCTGAAGTGTACTCTTAGTATACACTGCCCCCTAGCGACATCCCTCTGGTAGAGCCATGTTTCAGACTGCTCAAATTGTTACTGCAGTGCTTTCTTAAAGTTTTGGTTTGAAAGATACCGTATGTTAGGAACTGTATCTGTTTTTACTTCATACCGACACTTTACAGTATTAATTATGCCTTAGACTTTAAAAAAAGCTATAGAACTTCCCATGTTCAAAGTATTACAATCTCATGCCAGCTAGCCTCCCAATAACTTTGTAAAGCAAGTTATGTTTTTGAGATTTTCTTTTTATTAAGAACAGGTTATAAACATACATAAACTTTGACACTGGGCCACATGGTCTGTCAACACTGACTAATATGAGCTTCTGATTGCCCATGAGTTGTGTCATGCTTGCTCACTATCAAATCTGACATCTATGCCAACTCTATCGGCCTCTTTGTACATTTCGTATTAGTGCTGACAGAGGGAGGATGAGTGACCCGTGCTTCCACTCTTTCCTTCTTCTTTCTCATGTGAAGAAGGAAGATGTATAGTTATCTGTTGCACCAACAGAACATGCATTCCCTAAAAAAAAAAGGTGTGGACATCTTCTCTGTGACAGACCAAAAAAGGCTAGCCAAGAAGTGCAAGTGCCTTCCTATAGAACCAGCAAAGAGATTCTCAGAAGAGAACCCAGAAATGTTTCAACTATCTTCTCTCAGACAGATGTTGCCTTCTTAATTGAAAAGATCACAGAAGCTGACACCTCAAGATTGTCTCCTTAATTGAAAAGCATACAGTCTCGGACTACAAACGTATAAAATGTATGCACGCATAGTAAGTTAATGCTCTTCTCATTGGGGTTTTTCAATCAGCTAAAAGTTGGGGGAATCACCAAATAGAACTATTGAACTGGGGACTGTTCTGTAATAAGCAAGCTGATGTTGAAACCGAGAAAAGAAAAATAACTACCAAATACAGAAGAGGTTTTTAGTTATGCAGCTATTATTCTGAGAAGTCACTGTTTCTGGGTTGTTTATAAGATTTGGAATTTTGAGCATACATTTCAAGGTTGAATTGTTGGAAGGAAGGCAGCTACTTTAGGGACATTTGCTAGGATTAAAGCCCCTTTCTGCACAGAAAATTCTCACCTTGTTTTCATAAAAACAGCCCTGCCCATCTGGGACAGTGGCATATCCCATCTCTAAACTTATTTCTGTTCAGATTGTAGCCACAATCCATGGTAGAGTTATGAGTGCTAAAGTCCATTGATTTCAGTAGGTTAGACTGAAGGAACCATGGAGGGCCACACAAATGTATCTTTCCTGCCTCTCCCTTTCACTTGCAGTAGCTTGTGCTCCCCCGCCCCCCCGAAAGGGGAGGGAGAGGGTTGGATGATCCTTAAAAACAGCAGGGGGCACCACAGGGAGGTCTGCCGTGAGAAACAGGGGATCAGTGAACTCCTAACTCTATGAATGGAAGTGTCCTTCAGTTCACAGAAAAGGTACTTTGGATTTAACTCAAACAACCTTATGTATGCCAAATTCTGCATTGGATTATGGTCAGTATTGTTTTAATTGTATTAAATAACTTGGTGTGGATTTGAGTTGATGAAACATGTCTTGAGAGGCTGTCAGGGTGCTAGTGAGAAGAATTCAGGACAAGAAACAGCTAGTGATGGAGAGGCATGTTTAATATGCTGGAAGACAAGATAGAAGGCTCTAATGATATTCACATCAATATGAAGAAAGTCTGGAGATCATTAAAATTCAGGTCTACTGCCTTAACTAAATCTTTATTGAAGAGCCTCTTGTTATTTACTGTAAATGTATCTATAATCAACAAAACTTCAAAATATTAATAATTTTTTAAAAGGCAGAAAACCTTGATTGGGGCGCTAGTGTCTTTGAAACAGCAATTAGTTGTAATAACAACATTGTGATGGGCAGGTTAGGTCCCGCCTCTCCCTAAGAGACCAATGGGAGTTGATGGAATGTTGGTGAGAGGCTGACTGTTAAATAGTCATTAGTGCAGTTTGAAAGAAAGCTAATGGAAGGAGGGAAGAAGCAGTAACTTGAGTAGCAGCAACTTGATTGAGACTCCCAAATGCCTGACTAGGGCTATAGTTCAAAAGTTTAAATGCGAAGAAGCTTGGTGATCTTCTACCTGAATCACTCCAATGTTGTGTTTAAACTATAAAAAAAAGTTAACTCCTCGTTTGCTTAACCCTGTGGTCTGGATGTGTATGGTCTCAGGGAAAGAAGCATACACACACACACACACACAAGAGCTAAGATCTCAGACTATATATAAATATATTAGGATATGAATAAATGGTGGCAGCGTGTGAATGAAGCAGTGAGGGGTAATTGTTAAAGAGGGCTGGCCTAGCCTGTCTGGTGGTGCTTCTCTGAGTGAGAGGGAGGTCCCAGGGTGTGAAAGTGCCAGGGCTCTCTCCCTATTTTGAAAGAGACAAGACAGGTGGTGAACTGTAACTGCCTGACCTACCTGTAATGCGGAATCTGTGTGACAGAATTTGTGGCAGGTGGTAAGGACTCTGAGAGAGTAAGGGGGGGGGGGTCACAAACACTCTCATTGGTAAAGTGCTTATCATTAACTAGCTACAAAACTGCTTGCAGGGGAATCAAAAGTGAGGTTATTGCAGTTAACATTGCTGGGTGGGTGCAGTGTCACCACAGCCAGAACCTATAACTAACTGCTAGTGTGAAACTCTTATTTTAATAATTTGCAGCAGAAAACAATTGAGAATAATTTCTTATACTTTTTTTGGGTTTGAGAGTGTCTTCTTTTCATGATAGAATTATTTGGAAATATGGAATGAAATAAGCACATAAAATACAGAAGGGACATGTTTTATTTAAAAAATCCTCGCTTTTTATATCAGCTTCACGTAAAACTTAAAGCAAGCACTGCATCAGCTGACAACATTTGCTGTTAATTAGTGTTCAATATTCTAAGCACTTTAAAGCATAACACGAGTGGAGGAGCGCCAAGAAATCATCTTTCCCACAGCAGGAACCTGAAAGATTAATCAGCTTTTGATTCGATAGGATTAGGACTCGAGCACAAAAATCCAGTCTATATCATTGCTGAAGCGTATGTTCTTCACCTTGATGGAAATTGAGGTGTCATGGGTGTCATTTTCTCAGTGACAAGATCTTCTCAGGAGAATATATTAAAGGATTGCAGATCTGTTTAGGTGGACAATACAATTATGGAGATAACTGCTATTTATTTACACAGGATATGCATGAAGCTACCTTATACTGAATCAGACCAGTGGTCCATCACAGTCAGTATTGTCTACTCAAGCTGGTCACAGGTGGAGGTCTTTCACAACACTCACTACCTGATTCATTAACTGGAGATCCCAGGTATTGAACCTGGGACTTTTTGCATGCCAAGCAGATGCTCAGCCACTGAGTCACAGCCCCTCATGTACAATTAGAGATCTTTCAATTGCAGAGCCCTTTGAAATAAATGTTCCTCTATGTAGACACAGTTACCAAGAAAATGGACATCATTCCACCCATGGCTTCTATACATAACCTGAATACAAAGATACACACAAAGTAGCCATCAATAGCATAATAAGTTTCATGTAGTTTCCCCCAAACTTAGCACACTGGTATAGCAAGATATGGGACTATTTTATGTTTGAAAAATATTCAATGTATAAGGAAGGGGGGGAAGCAGAAAGGGAATTGTTTTGCCCAATAGATTAATGGTATCCTTTCCTCAATAAGATGGCAAATAACAGAGAAAAATGTGAAAGTTGATCACATTACAAATACTGGACTATTATTACTGGCTAACCTATAGAGTGGTAATGAGAAGGTATACAAAGTTAATACTATGACTGGATAGCACTTGTTCTGTTATACCTTGTCAAATGTTGTAATGGATAGTATAGTATTGTTCCTCTTGGTAACATTAAGAAACCTGAGTGTATAAGCGTCATGTTATTCAATGTATTGCGCAAAGTTGGAGTCAAGTTTGTACTGGAAAATAATAAAAACTTCTTTAAAAAAAATAAGTTTCATGTAGTGGACCAAATCAAGGCTTCTTCCAGCATCAGCAGCACCACATGGTACTCAGTGCCACTGACTGAAACAGGTTTCAAACTTTCCCCCCTGCCCAGGGAAACCTGGGACGTGTGGCCTTGGTACTACAGATCTTGAAAGTCCCCAAACTACATTATCAGGATATTCTGAAAAAAGTCGTGATGGTAAAACTGAAAGAGAATATCTATTTTTGTAATTCTATTTTGTAATTCTGTTTTCCAAACCAAGGTTTCAGTACAAATCCCAAGCAAGTAGAAGTGTCTAGAAGTGATGCGGAGAAGATCAAGGCATTAACTACTGTTCTAAGTTGACACCAATATCATCATGGTAAGAGGCATGCCTTCATCAGGGCATTGCCAACTGATTGTACCAGCAGCTTCTAACTGAGACTGAAGACTCCCTTATATCAGATTTGCTTTGGATGGCAAGACATAGAAGCAAACCTTTGAAAATAGCCCTAATTTTCTTTTTGGCTACCATTATTTTTTTAAAAAACCATTTCCACTTACATCTGGAATGAAGCCAATTTCATTGAGATGGTTGCTCAGCTCCGGGTCATGGAATGCGATCATCTGGGAAAATACCGTCAAGTATTCTGGAATTCCAAGGGTGAGAAAGAAAGAAGAACGCTTTTTAAAAATTCACCATGAATTTGGCTGCAGGGATCAGAAACAATAGTTGGGTTTTGGACTTTCCATTCCAAATATTGTGAAGAAGTAGAAAAAAATTGCTACAGTTGGTTTGTAGTCTGACCAATGTTAGGTCTCTTTATTTTCTTTCTCTTCATAACAGACAGAATCATAAAAGTTGCAGGAGATATGGATTTTGTCTAGCAGAGCTATATTCAGACAGATCTACAGAAAGCACATTGCAGTTGCTTTAAACATCATTCACTTCTAATCTGGGTTTGACAGTTGTGGAATTAAGGGGGTATTTGTGACCATATTAATAGTAGTTCAAGACCATCTGTTTCTGCTGTATCACTCCTAATAACATAAAGGATTGTTGAACACGTACGACATTTTTATTGTTATGGAAAACCCTTAATAAAATATTAGCAACAAAAACTGGGTCAGTCAAGAAAAAAAAGGCACACTGACCTTCTGAAAGAATATACAAAAGCCAGATAGACCACCCACTAGCTGTCAGCTACAAGTGGCTGCTCAAGTAATTTGCCATGATCCTTCAGAACTTACTAGACTCTTGAGAATCTCATTTTCCTAACATAACTGTCCAATTTTTTCATCTGTGGTGGGGAAGCGGGGGGAGAGGAAGACTTTCTCTGACCAATCTGATAAGAGCCTGGACACCCAACGAGGTATCGCTATGAAGAAGGAAAGGGCCCGAACAATCCAGATGGTGCAAACCCCCCACAAAGTAACTAAAAATCCCCAATTTATTTTTCAGATCTTTGTCAGAAGATTTTGGTGGTGGAAAATTTCATTAAGTCACTGTTACCCCTACCAGCGTAGATTTAAGAAGCCTTCAGTTTTGGGGGGAATTTAGCTAAATGGCTAAACTTTAAACCCCTTCTTGCTTTGCTTCCTCCACAGGCCCACTGCTGCCATTTGTGCCCACTAGGGGTGTGCAAATAAAAATCTTTTGGCCTGATTCAAATTGGGCCAAATAAGGCCACATCTGTTCCGGCTGCCAAATGACCCCCACATGTCAGTTTTGGCAATGCAAGCCCATTCGGCTGGCCAAATGTCAGTTTTAGCCCCATTATACACTATGGGCCATTGAAGTCAATGGCAAAAACTCATAGGGTATATAAGGGGCTGGAGGAGAGGGAGTTTGAGGGAGAGGCTCCAAACTTGCAGGGTAGCTGCTGGAGCCTCTCCCTGAAATACCCACCAAGTTTCAAGAAGATTGGACCACAGGATCCAATTCTATGGGCCCCCAAACAGGTTGCCCCATCCCCGTCATTGTTCTCTA
The DNA here is from genome assembly GCA_029233225.1 of Lepidodactylus listeri. Lineage (NCBI taxonomy): Eukaryota > Metazoa > Chordata > Lepidosauria > Squamata > Gekkonidae > Lepidodactylus > Lepidodactylus listeri. The sequence goes on from JARCFY010000009.1 coordinate 31,038,884, forward strand.
TGGTGGGAAAAATGTTACGTTTTTCACACCATAGAGAACAATGGAGGAAATGGGGGCAACCTGTTTGGAGACTCGTAGAATTGGACCCCCTGGTCCAATCTTTTTGAAACTTAGTGCATATTTCGGGGAGAGGCTCCAGCAGCTACCCTGTAAGTTTGGAGCCTCTTCCTCAAACCTCCTCCCCTCCAGTCACTTTTTAAGCTGCCACCGAATTTGGCAACTGGCCGAATCAGATCAGAGAATCTGATTTGGCCCGTGGCTGTCCTAGTGCCCACTCCTGGCCTGGCAGAGCGCCACTCCGCCTCGCTCCGGCCCCAAATAACTCCTGCACACATACAAGGTCTACAGGAAACAAAGGGAGGAGCTGGAGAATACCGGGGGGGGGGGAGGGGGAGGCAGTAGCTACTTTTCCTGAATAAGTTGATTAGTCCATGAAGAAGAGATGACAAAACGACCAGGGCTTTGCGGAAAGGAAGGACCCAGTATATTGGTGGTGCATGTTGGTGGGTGCCCAGGACAACACAAACACAGCAATTTGCTGCACTGGGATAGTTATATCCCAAAAATGTGTTTAGAGGGCCTGCTAATGTGCAAGGTCCCTCAGAACAAAGCACTGATGAGATTAATCAGGGATAAAACAATGGAAACTCTGTATAGAGTTCCCAGGAGTGGACAAAAGAGACCGGGGGTTCCCTTCTGGATGTAAAGTACAATTTGGGATGGGTTCCTGTTTACTTCTCTGCGAGTTGAAGAACTAATGGATTGCTAATTTAAATGAATCAAAATGGAAACAATACTGCTTGATAAGCCACCTAGGTTTGGGGTGTGGGAGAGGACTTTTTTATAATAAAGGATATGTGGGGAGGAAAGCTGAGTCAAGATTGACAGGATTAGGGATTGAGGTTGAAAAGAAATAGCTCTGGGCAAGGCAAGTCCATTGTCTGGAGTATGCAGATGTTGGCAGGGTGGAGGGGGTTGCAAGCTGTCAGAACAAGATCTCATGTGCTTCCCAAGGTCACTGCCTGCCAGTCCTGGCATCCATCTTTGTGTCCACTTATGTCAAGCTCCCTGATATATCAACTTCCAGTACACCCTGATGGGGTCCATTGCAGGTTGAAACGACCCCTCTTGAGAGACAAGCGGTCTGCATGATTACATCACAGCTGATTTATAGTGACCCCATAGGATTTTCAAGGGAAGTGGGAAGCAGAGGCGGTTTGCCATTGCCTGCTTTGTGTAGCAACCCTGGACTTCCTTAGTGGTCTCCCATCCAAGTACTAACCAGGGCTGACCATGCTTAGCTTCTGAGATGTGGCAAGATTCAAAGATATTGATTTGTTAAAGAGATATACATTTATATCTCCTTCAGGGTGACAGAGGATCCATGGCTCCACACAGGGGCCTAGGACTAGGTATTCTGAACAAAATCTTGCAGCCATATTAAATGTGCAGTGTGGAAGCCATTCTTCTTCTATGGCTGCTTTTGCTTCTATTAGCCTTTTGTAAATTACAGTTTCCTCAATTTTGCAAAACAGAAATATGGTAAGCCAACACTGCAACCCTATGCGGAGTTACTCTAGCCTAAACCCACTGAAATCAATTGGACCGTAACTGGATTACCTCTGCACAGATTTGCACTGTAAACGTAGTATGAGTCAATGTAGTATGGTCAAGAAAAGGACCATATATCTGTCAGGCTTATAAAAAATACTATACAAATATGGTCACTACACTGATGTTTAAAGAAAATATCTGAATGAGCTATGGAGCATTTTATGTGGTTTTACATGACAGCCAGGGTGATGTACTGATTAGAGGGTCAGAATAGGATCTAGAAGCTCTGCAGTCAAATGCCAGGTAAGCTTGTTTGGTGACCTTGGGCCGGTCATATATTCGCAGCCTAACCCAACTCACAGGATTTTTGAGAGGATAAAATGGAGCAGAGGATGTAAGTTGCTTTGGGTCCTCAATGTGTAGTAAGGGGAGGGAGTATAAATGAAGTAAATAAATAAGTGTTGTCCACCCTTTCTTCCATTTCGAGATAGGTACTTGGATTTGATTTTTTTTTTTAAGATGGATGTCATCAAGTTTTCAACTTGCAAGTTTTTAATACTGGCCACTCGGGTGTCAAATACAAGGGCTAATACATTGCTACAGAAGTTGCTACTTTTTAATTTTGCAGGGGTTTTATCCTGTTCCCCAGGCTGGTATGAAAACTCATCCGATCCTTCAGCATTATTTTACCTCTACCCTCTGAAATGGCTCATTTTATTCAGGCCCCCCCCTCCGTGCAGAGTTAACATATTTATGTTCCTAATTCCTTCAGCAACCACAGGTAAAGTATTTAAAACCAGTAATCATATACACTCAGGCATGTGCTGATAAAACAAATTTACAATTAGCTCCCTGAAAGCACATTTCTTTTTTAAACAAGGAATTCATGCCTTCAGTGGTTCTACGGGGATATGCTATACCTTGTTAAATGTCATCTTTATTTGGATAGCCAGCCTCATAAAATATAATTGCTATGCGGGATTATGTGGTTAATTAAGTGTCTATTGAAGGCATACATCCCTTTGTGAAAGTGTATCATTTGGGTTCAGCAAAACAGCATTGATGCAGATTATACAAATTATTCCGTCAGATAATTTGATATCCTACAGCTATAAACCCGTAATTGGTCTTCCATTTCCATGCACAGAAATGGATTTTAAAAGCCTACATTGTGGCAATTTAGGACAAAGTTCTGAAATTGGAGGTGCTACGCTTACCTTAGGACTAGCTTGTACGGCTGATGGTTTTCATGAAGTGGCCTTTGGGACTTCAGGGGGCTGCTTGCACTCTCAGTCCAGTTGGAAGTGGATGAAGGCATGGACCGTATGAACTGACACCCCTGTATGGGAGCTGTACATGCTGTTCCCACAGTTTGAGTAATCACAGAAACCTTTGTTTTTAAATTGCAGCCATTGTGTACACTATTTTTTTCCTAAAGTTAGGAAATTTATGACTCAGCTATTTAAGAAGCTTCCAAATGAGTGACAAAGCACAAAAAGTGATAAAATCAGTGATGTTCTAGGAATGTTCAATTGCCACAAAGGGTGTGTGTATGGGGGATACTTCCACAACTGGCACCTTTGTCCAATCCTAGCTAGGCAAGCATGCCCTGCCCAGAATAGCCTAGGCTAGGCTGATCTCATCAGATCTTGGAAGCTAAACAGGGTTAGCCCTAGTTAGTACTTGGGAGGGAGACCACAAAGGAAAACCAGGGCCGCTACACAGAGGCAGAGAATAGGCCTTGAAAACCCTATGGGAGCACCATAGGTTGGCTGTTACTTGATGGCACTTTCCACCACCGCCAGCTAGGCAAGTCTTGTGGCAGCCTGAACACGCTCCTAAGGGGCCATGGTATGGGGGTGGCTGGCTGTATGAGCTTGGCACATCTTTTGAAAGATACTGATTCCTCAGTTTCTTTGCAACATTATCCTGGCGCAAGATGTTTTGGTCTGATACTGTGCTGCTTAGTAAGCATTTAGTGAATGTAAGTATAATATTCTATTACCCAGTGCAAAATTAAGTAAAACATATCATATATAGACCACATTTAGGGTTAGCTACAAAACAACGTTTCCGAAATTCCCAGTTTTCTCATAGAAGCCTGAATAATTGAAAATTCTTACCACTGCTTACCATTGCTGTTATCTATTGCTGGTATATTTTTTGCTGTTGATGGTACATATTGTATTTTTGGCTTTAGACCTAATTCCTAGATTGTTTTAGACTTCATTTTTGGATTGTTTTATTTTTGAACGTATCCCAGCCCATGATTCCTTTAAGGGGAAGGGCATGCTAGACATTTTATTAATAATTTCAATGTTATTTAGGAATAAGTTTTTAAATATCAGTATCACCCCCTATTTTGCACCCATCTCAATATGATTTAGGATGAACAACCCAGACAGGTACCACTAGAGCCAAACTGTGGCCTTTTAAAATCTATACCCCCTCCATAGATTTGCATACTTGTCTTCAGCAACAAAGAAAGCTTTGCACATTCTGTTTAATACAAGAGGTGGGACCCGCGGGATCCACGGGGGGAGAGAAGGCTTGCTCCGGTGAGGCCCATGCAGTGCAGAGCCGTGGGCCTCACCATCCCTTCTCCCCCCTGTCAGCTCCCCCCCGCCCCCACCAGCCCACCATTGACGGTGACCAGCCCACCATTGACGGTGACCAGCTCCCCCCCGCCCCCACCAGCCCACCATTGACGGTGACCAGCCCACCATTGACGGTGACCAGCTCCCCCCCCGCCAGCTCCCCCCACTGCCAACTCTCCCCCCACCGCCAACTCTCCCTCCCGCCCCCACCAGCCCGCCCGTGACGGCGAGGCCTGGCTGCTTCCAGCTGGGCCTTGCCAGCTCCCCCCCCCCCGTGATGGTGAAGCCCAGCAAGGGCTTCCCCACCGCTGCCACCAGCAGCAGCCACACAGGTAAGTTCGTTCCCTGTGCATGCGCAGGGAATGCTTTTTTACTTTGGGGGGGGATTTAAATATCCCCCCAAAAGTTTTTTTTATTTTTGGGATTTTTCTGCACATTGGGGGAGTGCCCCTGTGTGTAGAAAACTCTCCCTGCCCCCAAGTGCCCCTCCACGTGGATTTAGATATCCGCACCGGGGGGGGGGCACTTGGCTATTAATATATAGATAGGACAAATATAAAGAACAAATTTCTCTCTAAATATCTTAACAGGAAGGAAAAAAACCCTCACAAACATATAAACTTTTCCACTTACAAAGTTTAATTCATTCTCTAAAATCTGCTCTGCAGCATTATGAAATCTCCCCAATAAGCTATTGTGGAAACACACCAAGTAGGAAGTTATTAACTTGTCTTCTCTGTACAATTAAATTACAGTTCTATTATCTACAATTGAACATGTCATTTCCAAAATAAACAGTCCTTATCTTTTAACATTTCCTCTTATGTTAAAAAAACCTCCAGCCCTTTTCAACACCATTCCTTTCATAAAAGCTACTGCCTTTGTCAGAGGGCTTGTTTATATACCAAAGACTTCAAAATAAGGACTTGTGCAGGTCTACATTGTCACAATTGTTACTCGGATTAAAGCTTCAATTGCTTCTAAACCTGTGTCCAGAACCAACAGAGCATTTCTCTTTGCTCTAAATTGAGCTGTTAGGGTCTTTTTAAAAAATTCACAATAAGCATTTGGACTTAAAAGAAGCTGCATGGATCTTCTGTCTCACCATTCTGACTGCTCTCTAAATTCTTTCCTAAATTTGACAGTGATGCACCATACAGGTGGATTAAGCAAGACTCTCAAAAACAAGGAAGAAGGTGAAATTTCACATTTCATCCCACATAATGCAGTTGTCTAATTTCAAATTATACTCCCATGACAAGAAAAACACTCCAGAGAAATAATTCAGAATGGCAGTCCAAACTTCTTTTCCATCATTGAGCAGCCATCAAGTAAGAGTGCATTAATAGTGGGATGAGATACAAAGATCTTGAATTAGGATGTCAAGCCTACATTTACCTGAACTTCACTACTTTGGTTTTATGGTAGTGGTAATTTTTTTTCCTTTTCTTGTGCGTGAGATTATCTGGGTCTCCGTATGGACAAAATAATACATTTGGAGGTATATAAATAAATATAAATTCAAATGTGCTTCTAAAGAGGAAGGTATGTAAGGAGATTTAAACACAAAATTTACCTTGAATCACATGAGAGTTGTCTTTTAAAAAGAAGTTATACAGGTATTTAGGAATAAATGCAGACATGCAGGCATAGGCCAGGGCTGGAAGAGAATCAACAAGAGAAACATTAGATCCTTCTTGCATTTCTTTCTTGTATATGCCAGTTTGCTGTAGAAATTAAGATTGGCAGACTCTAATCTGGAGAACCGGGTTTGATTCTACACTCCTTCACATGCAACCAGCTGGGTGACCTTGGGTCAGTCACAGTTCTCTCAGAGGTGTTCTCTCAAGAGCAGTTCTCTCTGAGCTCTCTCAGCCCCACCTACCTCACAGGGTGTCTGTTGTGAGGAGAGGCAGGGAAAGAGATTGTAAACTGCTCCGAGACTCTGAGTGAAGGATGGGATATAAATCCAACTTTTCTTCTTCATATAAGGCTTTTCTTTGTGCTTTTCCTCATTTTTTGTCAGTTCTGCCTTATACTGCTTTGGTTTATGCCGATTCCTGAATGTATTTTTGTGCCTTAGTTCTTGCTTCATTTTTATTGTCCCACAGGGTTTTTTTTGGTTCTTCTTTTACCCCCATCTTTTTCTAAGGGCTGAACTGAATGGCCTTTTTCCTGATGCATGATGTTTCTGTCAGTTTTCTTTGGTCTACCCACTCCTACCCACTTCCAGTCCACTTCACAATGATTGGACTGTCAATGTCATTAAACCCCTCCCTCTCCTCTCTCCCAGCTCCAAAAATAAGTGGCTTAGGGTTCCCCCCCCATTTTTTAAAAAAGCAGTAAAATATCACTATACTTTTGTAATGACAGGTCAAACACGTTCTCTGAATTCCAACTTTCATTTTTTAAAAACGTCTCCATGCCCTTCCCTTATGGAGATATAAGGAAAATGGCTAATCTCTGCAAAGGGAAAAGATAAGAGACTTACTTTTTAAAAAAGCTGAGTGTTCAGATAGCCTGCTTGACCTATCATTACAATGGTATATTAATATATTGATATTTTAATGCCTTTACAAAATGTAACAATGATGCTGACATATCAGTATAAGCATATGCAAAAAATAAAAAGGGTGTGTGTGCTGTGGCACCACTGATAATGAAAGCACCCTCCCTTGAAAGTCCTGATTATTTGGCATGTGCGGAAGAAAATAACGTGACTCCACAACTGAAAATGCAGAAGGAGTTATTATATCACTAGCATCAATCCAGCACAGATAGACAGACCTAAATAGGTTGGCTTGCATTCAATCTATGTACTCAATAGTTTCACCTTGGAGGGTAAAAATGCTCACCTTCGTTGTTAAAATTCAAGTATAAGAATGGTGCACAGAGAGAATCAAGGCCTACAGGGAACAAAATGTGCATTTAGTACATACCTCAGACATATTTATCAGGTAGTACAAACAGAATTTGGAAGATTAAAAAAAAGCTGATGATCTACAAAGTGAGACACTCTCCATATGATAAAACACTGTATGCCATTATGAGAGAAGAAAGAGCAGATGTTAACTGACTGCAATTTTGTGTGCCAAAACGCTGGTATGTACAGCAGCTCCTTGATAGGTACAAAAGGAAAATACTTTTCCATTCAACTACTATGGTATATACATTTCCTTTCAGTGCAGGAAAAGTGTCATGTGTGAATCATGAGACGAATTTAGAGAAATTCAATTTCTTCCCACTTCAGTGGTGTCTACCGTCTTCAGGAAAGACCCAGGTATATTACACTCAGCGCTGTAATAAGTTTGCTCAGGACTGCACTGCTTAGCCTTCTAAAAAAACAGCATAAAATTGATAGGGTTGGTTTCAGATTAAAATGCAAGACATTTTCATCGGAGGAACAGAATGTTCCTGCCTCCCCTGTCCCCCAGTGCAATCCACCAATATTCCTGCAGTGCTGCTCCTGGGGGATGGGGGACTCCCAGAAACAGCACAGCCTGCAGCTGGAAGAGGGAACTAGTAGAAATCACCCTACCCCTTCTGTTAGTGAAAAATTTAGCCTGGATCGAAGCAACTGATACTATTGCAGGGTTATTTTAAATTTTTTATCGCATATAAAGAAAAAATGAGAAAGACCATGCATTTCTGATTGCTTAAGAAACATGAAGTTAAAGTCTTGGCCAGCTAAACTAACCTTGCCAATATACAAGATCGGGATGGGAAACTACCCAAGCTTTCAATACCCGTCTAAATTTTGCATGACCTTCTGGCGATGACAGCAACTCATCATACTGATGACATCGAGGAATGTCAACTTCAATCTACAAAACAGCCAAGCACAGAAAGTTAATTCGAAGTAGGCTCCACCATCAATCTAAAGAAGCAAAAAGGAGTTTTGGAAGAACTCAAATGAGGCCTTCAGAAAGGCCATCTGTTCTGATATCACTATACCACCTGTGGGATGGGATGGGACGGGACTCTTAAGGAAAGTGTTACAACAGAGGTCAATCAGCTATGAACACATTGCCCCTCATGCTTCTTTTCCACTCCACATTATATGCATATAGTTATATTCTGGAACATTTTATTTGTCTCCCACAAATTGGGGAACACCAGATTGTTGAGCTACTCTCACATTAGCTTAGAGCATGGATGCTCTACATTGTACCCAGAGGCACCATGGCCCCCAAGTGATACCCTTTCAGGCTCCCACCAAGTGTTTTTAGAAAGTGGGTGGGGCCTGGAGGGGCTTTTGCCCAGCAGGGCTTCTGATTGGCCACTGGAGATCTGACTGGCTGTGTAGGTTGGAAAAATAAACACTGCTTTGGCAGTGGCTGCCGCCACAGCACAAGGACCTTCACTGTGTGACTGAAGGTAAGCCCTGTGTAAGCAGGAAAATATTTTCAACAATATGGTCATTTTAGAAGGCCTCCTGTTAAGAATAGCTTCTGCCTGAAACGTTGAAGAGTTACAATTAGAATTATGCATACCTTCATTCGCTGACTTTTTGCAGCTGGCTCTGTCTCCTGTGGCAGTCATTTTTTCATATCACCCTGTGGCAGAATTTCAAAGAGCCTGCAAAGCACCCCACTGTAGGGAAAGGGGGGGAGGAATTGCCCCTTTGCCCGTTGGGATTTAAATGTGACAAGTGGGATATAACTGTAAGCACATATGGAATTAAATGGAGGTATTGTGGTTCCTGGATTCACATTATAAGCCAAATCTCTAAAAGAGTTAATAACTGTGACTTGACACACAGGTTTATCACTTGAAATACAATCACTGTGAAGCATTTTGCACACTCAAAGTGCAATTTTATCATCTCTCCAAAGAGCTTGGAAGAATTTTCAGGATTTCATAGGTGATTACTCAAAACCAAAGAGTCTTACTTGTCTATCTGTAGGAATTGGAGTGTCCTTGTCAATGGCATCATACTTTACTTGAATGGCACCCTAAAATGCATTAAAATGATCAAAATCTTAAGCAAGGTTGTATAAACAGCACAGAATAACTGAAGTTTGACTACAATGGCAAACACAGCATTTTTTCAACTATACATTGTAAAAATACTTTGGACAAATGTTTACATATTAACTGTCATTAAACCTAATCCTTTATGTTCTAGACTTTGGTCCTCAAATAGAAAATGCTTTTAGTTAGACTTACATTTATGACCTCTCCCCAATGGGGGAAACCCCCCCCCCACTTTTGGAATGTTACTGTTCTGAGGAACTAAATAATTCTAGACAAGTTTGTGACAATGCCTGTCAAACATCCATGTTGATACTTTGCAAGGATTTCATGTTGTTATTTGGTCCAGACAGAGTCATAAATGATGCCAGTGTAATGTTCCTAGATCTCACATGCCTGCTACCTTAAATGCAGCAGATGAACTGACAAAGATAACAGCCTTGTTGTCCTTAACCTGACACTTCACCCCAGGCCCTTCTCTTCTCCAATTTATTCTGTACTCATGGACAGAAAGTGTACTACTATATCAAAACAGGTTGCCCATCCTGTGAAGCACAGAATAAAGGAGAGATGGGCCTGTTCATGGCCATACTCATTACTCAGCAATGACACAATGTCCTCACTAAACGATACCTGGGCAAGGAAAAGAGGAATCTTTGCCATAACTGTGTGAATGGGCAATGCCTGGCTTGCTTCTTTAGAACAAGCTCTGCCGCAAACATGATGAAGTGACGTTTCACTTCCTTGTCTTCCTGTCTCATACTAGACTATGTGCGAGTCTTCACACACAGAAAATCACTCAGAAGAAACACAATACATCAAAAATTAAAACCTAATTACGGGTGGGTGGGGGAATGAAGAAAGAATAAGGGCAGTGAGTTTATGAAGGGAGAGGGAAAGTTCTCTTCTGCCTCTTCCCACACAGCTAGCTTCTGCATTAGAGCAGAAGCACTAAGAACACGTCATCCATATACACAGACAACTGGTTTCATATGCATCACATCACTCTCCTTGATCCAAGCCTACTTCATGACGTGTAGGGGTGTGTGTGTGTGTGTGTAAAGCACATGGAGAAGCAAAAGAGGCTGAAGAGGTTGCTTCAGGAAATTCAGGGGAAAGATCTGGTTCTGGGGAAGCAGGCCTGATCTTGCCTTTTACTCTTCCCAGAGGAATTCCTTTTCTTGTTGCCCTCCCATACATCAATTAAGCCATTGCCCTGGGCAGAGAAAGACAAGGGCCAACCACACTTCTCCCTACCTAGTTCTTCCCAAGCCTTTGCTACCCAGGATGAAGATACTGAATGCAGGTAGAGGAACTTGGGGACAGGTGAACAGAAGCAAGGAAGATCAAAAGATGGAAGTACAGTGTGGTAACAAAAGGAGGAAAAGACCATACCCTCCCCCCCAATCAAATTTCATGGACCTTTTTCTAAGTTGAAAAGAATGTGTTAAATGATTCCAGTTTCTTTTACTCTTACCTCTACTCCAAGCAAGGCAGCCCAAACTAAACCTCTCATTAATGGAGGAATATCGATTCTGGCTTCCTTCCAAATTTGGTTTTTTTTGTACGGATAGGCCTGAAAATAACAATTTAGAGAACTGGAATTATGTTCAATGTAGACTAAACAACAGCCCCCACTCCACCCCGAGCTTGCAAAACAAATCAAAACTGAATTACAATGAAACTGAGAATTCAATCAAATCTTACTAAAAGCTTGGGGAAACGAAACAGTTTTCAAGCTGTGCCTAAAATATGGTGAAGTGGGTGTCCTATGGAATGTATTTGGGGAGGGTATTCCACAAACAGGGTGCTACCCTGGTCAGGACCCTTACTTCTGAAGCAGCGGGGAGAAAATGGAGCAAGGAATCTTGAGATGATCTTAACCATCAGGAAAGTTCATATGGCAATAGGGTCTCCTTGAACTAGCCAAATCTTGGATTGTTCATAGCTCTCCAATTCTGAATTATGCTCAGAAACAACTTGGCAAGCCATAAAAATTTGTAAGCATGGACATATTTCTATAGTTCATATTTCCCCCCTTATAAAATAGTTATAAGTACATTAGATCTTTTTTAAAAAATCGTCTGCTGTTGATATCTAAAGAAGAGGGAATGAAGCCTATATTCCTTTCTAGTTCAGAACCGATCAGGGATAAAGTGAATGCATAAATAGAAAGAAACTTCCTGCATGCTAAGGAAAGCCGAAACTCTCCCAAGCTTTACTAATCCATACCTTTAGCAACCTGTCAAACAGGACTATCCTGTTGAGTTGGTATTCTGTATCCCGTTCTCGTATAATAAGAGGAAGATTAGCAGCAGCAGATAATTCGTTATTGCTGTTTGAATGGGGTATATTTGACTGGCTGAAAGTGAATGATATAATGATATAATTGTGAACAAAAATTCCAATTAAATGAATAAAGTATAAAAGGAAATTTAGAAAATTGAGCAATTGAGATGATTAACAAGTTATTCAATGAAGGGTAAAATCTAATTAAAAACAAAACACCCCCCCCCAGGCCAATTTCAGAAAAAGTAGATATTGTAGCTACCACTATTTTCTACATGAATAAAACTATTGGTATGAATTAAAAAAATTAAATTAAAAAAATGTCTTAGCACTGTTTTCCAAACTTCATACCAACACTCTCAAGTCCTTTCTATAAATACTGGAGCTAACTTATGGAATAATAAAACATGTATTCAATAAACTTCTACGATCTCATTCAGACCCTGAACGAAGTACAGATCAACGACCATTCAAAGACAAAGAAGACTTTTATTACTTTTCTAATATGAAGGAGCATAACTGGCCGAGTAGGTCTTGTTGATCCAATCTCTGTTTGTAAGCAGTTTCAGTTGGGTGCCCATGTTGGTCTTGAGCAGAAGAGCAAGATCCGAGTACATGAGCACTCAAAAGACCAGCAAGATTTCCAGGATGTAAGCTTTTGACAACCAAAGCCCCCTTGGCCTGATACATTTGATGAAGTGAGCTTTGAATCTCAGAAGCTTATACCCTGGAAATCTCGCTGCTCTTTAAGGTGCTAATGGACACAAATCTTGTTTGGAACTAGGGCAGTCATCCCGTTTACCAAGGAGAAGGACAGAGTCAACAGTGGGTGCCCGAACTGTCCAAAAGTAGAGGGATAATACTTACTCATCTTCAAGCAATGGATAAAATGCTTCCCCACCAACATCTTTCAGCCTCTGTTAACGTTATAAAAATATGCAGGATTAGAGAAAGTTTTGGTATTTTAAGTGACTAGTAGAAAAATACTATCATTATCTGCTTGTCTCCTTTAATTTACTTTGGAAAGAATCTCTTGCTTCTTTGAGCTTTCAGTGGTGATACATTCTCATGTAGCTCTTTTACAAACCAAAGGAAAGCTCAACCAAGGGCTTCTCCTGAATCTTAAGGCTGCTGCAGATGCTATAGTGGCTGCTCCTCAATCACTTTTATGGGATTGGGTCAAAAGATCATACACTGTCATGTATCCTCATGTATTCTGCAATGTTGCATGTGCACAGACTACCTATGGTTAACCCTAACACAGAAATGCTCTTAAAGTAGTGTTTGAAACCAGGAACTTTATTTGAAGTGCTGGGTTACAAATACTTCAGTGATTAAGGGACAATTTGCATGCAACAGGGAACACACTATCCAACAGCCTTTTCAGTTCCCTTAAACAATTACCATTACATCTCTACCAGCCCTAAGTTGATACCAACTTCGTAAACATGTATTTGTTTCTATGATTCCTGAATCTAATACCTGTCCACTCAGGTGCTTTCTATAAGCTGGAGCTAACCTATGGCAAGTAAAAGATGCATTCAGTAAATCCCACTGATCTTCTGAGTCAAATTCACCAGACTTTGAAACTAGGACAGATCACAAAAGACATATTTTTTCAGTATCACTTTATTAAACAGAGCCCCTTTTTTGTGATAGAATCTTACTATTAAAATGATCACACTGAAGCCTTGCACATTTTTCTCAAGTAAATACAAATTAAGATTTATATTACAAGAAATACAAGCTACCGAAGTCTGCTACTGCTATTCTTTTTGAGTATAAAAAAATGACATATTCAAATACTGCTTGAGAAACTTTCATTAGTGCATATGCATCTGGACTATGTTATAATTGCACATTGCTATTCAAAGGATTTTACCTTGGTAATTCATCACTAGGCATGAATGCATTCTCTTTTTCCAGCAAATATTCCTATGACTTTTCCTACTTACTTGAGACCTCAATGATAATTTATGTTTTCGTCTGGTTTTATGCTTAAATAAAATGGTGGGGGGGAGAGACTTAATGAAAATATTTTAGAAATCACAGCTTGTATCCTCTGAAGCACCAATGTAAGGTGTACGGATTTTCTCAGAGGTCCCTTTCCTCTGTCTATTTAGCTGATGGAAGAGAGAGAGGAGGGGATGACTTCATCCCCTTCCTCCTCATTGCAGTTGCCCAACCTGCACAACTATTTGTCCACAGGGATTCCATAACTACAGGAGCAATCTTTCAGGGGAGGCGGGGAGAGGAACACTAAGGGGGGCGGGAATCATTGTTCCATTGGCATTCTGAAGGATAGAAGCCAACATGTTGGTCCTATTCACTGTCATTGGTTACAACTTCAACAATCAGATGCTAAATTAACCAGAGTCTCTAATGCAGACTGATTAAGATTTAATACTGCTTTTTTCTCATGTAAGTCAGGCCCTCCTCTGAAGGTGGAGGACTATCTTTTCCGTGGATTTGAAACTCTTTTCTGCATGTAACACTGATCCTCTTTTGATTACAGCCACAAAACTGTGTTCTAGGAGCAGCATGTGGAGGATTCTGAAAGCTGAGGAAAAATCCTTTTCATTAATACTGGACGGTTGGCTAGATTAGTGAGGCTCAAAACAGTTTTTCTCAAAAAAGAAAGATCAATGCTGAGCGTATTCATCCTTTTCTACTGTTAAGGGCTGATATTTCAATTACACAGTTCTGAAAAAATCTTACCATAGTGACCAAGGCTTTTATTTATTAAGAACGTTTATGCACTAAAAAATGGCTTCGGATTGAACAGGTGGCCTCAAGGTTTCTTTTGTTGTTGTTTTTTTTTTAAAAAAATGACTTTAAAAATATGTCATTTGGACAAGCTCCATATGCAGAGATCACCATTTCATGCCATGAGGTATGAAATTTCTAGGCTTTTGGGGGCTTTTTTGAACAGCAGACCCTTCTCGGCAGTGTGGAAAACCTCTTTTTAAAGCTTTTGCTTTTGCTTTCAAAAGCAAAGGGGGTTTCAAATAGAATTTATACTATGGCATGGGAGAAGAGGCTGAAAGGGAACAATAAAATCCCACTGAGGATGCCAGAATCCTGCAAAACACCCAAAGCTGCTCTTTGGACCACAATATTAATATTTTTATTAAGGTTTACATGTTTCTTCATGCCATTCATTTATGATTTGTTGAACTAGATCATAACAATTTGGATTTGGTGCTACCAAAGGCATTACAAAATAAGTAGATACAAGCGGGAGACATGAGATTTGTGGGGAGGGGGAATCCCATCCTTTCCCACCCCCACTACCTCCTCTCACTTTCTTGTGCCCTCCCAACATGCACTTCCCCACATTTATCCCCCACTGTTTCTTCCCATTCTTCCAAAGCCTCCTTGCCTCACCAAGCTGTTACACCTCTGTTGCCTACTCGGTCAACTCTCTCACGCTCCCCACCAGCTTGCCTGCACACCTGCTTTCTCAACAGGCTACTCACTCTCCAGGCCCCCAACTCTGCTTGCTGGCCAGCCTTCCCACCTTCAGCACCACCGCCTTCACCTGCCTGGCTCATGTGGTGGTGGGTGTGGCTCCAGCAGTGGCAGCTCCTCCTCCACCTTTCCTCCCTTCTTTTCCTCCTACCAGTTAATAGCTGCATTTTCAAATTACTTTGGTTGGTTTTCACTGTTTAAAATGGTGCTCACGATCTTGCTCTGTTAAGTGGTGAGTTCTGTGCAAATTTTGATGCCTGCACCAGCACAGACTTCACTTCTCTGGTTTGAGGGCTTCCTGAAGCCCCCAATTTGTCTTCTAAAGTTTTTGTATTTTTCTGCAAGCCTAGATGGCCACCCGAGCTTGTAGAAATTTTTTTTAAAAACTGTATAAAGATACTTAAAAAAAACATTTAGGGTAATTGTTTAAAATCAGTTCTCCAGTTTCCTAATTCCAGTTTAATTATTGAGAACAAAACAAATGGCACACCCAATGAAAATCACCCCTACCCCATCCCCATACACATACTTGGCAAATTCCATTGTTAAAAAAAGGTGATAAATCTACCCTCATTATCACCTCAAGACAGCCATATCAGAATATCATATCTGAACACAAACATATTCTGCAATGGTGGCATCCTAACAGATAGAGAATACACAAATACAAATGCATTATTATAGACAAGGCATTAGCACTGCAATCCTAAGCAGAGTTATATCTTTCTAAGTCCATTTGAAATCAGTGGGCTTAAACCTGACTTCAGCAGAGCCAGAAAAGCACAACTCTGCTTAGGATTGCATGGTTAGTATTTAGCTCTGTATTGGCTATTCTCACTAGCAGAGGCTCCCCAGGATCTTAGGTAAAAAAAAAAAAGCCTTTTCTTCCTATCCCTGTTATCTGAACAATCAGACCACTGATCCATCTAGCTCACTCTAGTCTTCTCTGACTGGCTGCGGCAGAGAATGGCTAGAGATTCCAGAACCTGACCTGAGAACCTTCCTAAGCAAGGTTTCACTCAACCATGGCTCCTTTTACTACATTCAAATAAGAATATCAAACAGTATATTCTTTGCCATGAACAGTAGTGGAAGGAGCATCTAAGGCTTATGGAGAGAATATTTTACATCACTCTCTAGTGATTTCCCTGATCACGGCTGACTTTTTATTCACTAACACTCTACCCCAAAACCTCCTTTATGTTTATTTGAATTTCAGTTGAAACACATTGTGAACTGCCCGCAGAAGTGTGTTGACAGGCAGAAAAGGTGGCATATAAATAAAATAAACAAATGAGGTTCACTCAGTAGCATGTAATTAAACATCTAATGGGAAAGAAAACAAGGATAAGAAGCTCAAAATTTGAGGTTTGACAAGACAAGTACCTAAGCAACATGACAGAAAAATTATAACATCTCCTGTCAGAAAAGATACTTTAAAAATATGCCAGCACAGAGAAATGTATTTCTTCTTACGTTTCTGAGCTGGCACAGTGAAAGCGTCACCGTTGTGTCATCCAAAAGGAAGCTTCTATCTCGTCCCTGGCCAAAGCTCTCTCCATCCTCCAACAAAAAACTGGAGACAGAAGTGACAGTTTAAAATTATTTTCAACAGACAAGGCACAAGACAGGGAATCATGAACTTCTGTAGCATTACTGCTGGGGCTTAACGTAGATTGTATTTGGTTTTTCTACAAGCATAGGGAAGTGAACTCATGTCTTCCTAGAAAATTATTCAGCAGCCAATACAATTTATACACCATTTCTTTTTATTTGAAAATAAGCAGGGCACTGTAAAGCAAAATATTAGAAAGATCGAAAGTTTGCAAACTAAGGATCACAAGGCACTGACAGCAACTCAACTAGATGGAACGTTTTTTAAAAATACGATAGGGTCACTGAGCACCAGGTTTTGGTAACTTAGATACCCTCGAGGGAAGGCAGGTGTTCCCAATATCATTTCCCCCCCTTTCAAGTGCTAAAACATGGTCAAAAGACTTTAAACTGTTGTCGGGGCTCTGTCTCCTCCCCCTGTGGTGTTTCCAAGAGCTGCACCATTTTGGCTCTTGAATACAGTGTGGAGTGAGAGACAGGATCCTAACACCTCTTGCGCCACAGTCCCCAGCAGAATCAGCCCCCACGGCATTTTGAGAAACCAAAAAACAAGCTCTAAATAAGCACCATATTATCCCTGTGGTGGACTCAGTATCATCTACTTTGGCCTTGAGCTGATCTCACTTGCAGAAGGTAATAAGGAAAATGTCTACTATAAAGTATTTAATGTATAGAGGTAAGTGCGTATTCAGGTCTTATTACATGATGTACACTGCGTACAGATTTGCAAACTGGGAATGCAGGTTTTGAAATAAGAAATTAGTATAGTACTGAACATGTAGGAGGGATTCGTGACAATGCAACAATTTTTCAGCCTATGACTTCAAACTTCCCTTGCAAACTAGTTTGATGATGCTATTTCTTTGCACATCCATCCCCAAAACCAGTACTTCATTTCTTACATTGGGAGGGTGCAGATGGGTGGTTTTGAACGAATGATTTCCTTGTTGACAAGCTCTTTCTCCAAGTCTCCTCCAGCCAAGCACCAAAGATAATAAACCTCTTCAATTGATCTCTCTGCTAGATAATCAGCATTTTCATCTATTAACAGAAGCCAACAAAGACAGCATTATAACTTCTCAGCAATATGGGAGATTCTCCCAGCATTCCAAACACACTTTTCACCCCCTCTAGAAACAGAAGACTAGGTCTGAGGGAGAATTCTTCCTACCACATTATTAAAGACAAATGATCTTCCTTTTGGAAGGACTAGAAGTAAAATCCCTGGGAAGACAAAGGCCACAGGGGTCGATCTATAGTGTGGGAAAGAAATTCAGGCGAGAATGTCTCCATCTTGATTTGATACAAGAAAAAAATGCAATTAAAATATTAGAAAAATGTTATTAAATACTTTATTCATAATTTAGCATGTAGGTCTCCAGCATAGTTTAATCAAATGCAGTGATACTAAAATAATAAAATACATGTGCTCAAGGATCCTCCAAAATCTAATACTTACTCTACTTCTAACAATCAGCTTTACCAGTCGGACCTTTGGCTATATCAAATTTGTGGGGGGGGGGGGGAACTTGTTTTAAAATCTGTTATTCTAAAAGTCAACTTGCCCATCACAGTGTTGAAGACATATCCTATACAGATGAAACTTTTTTAAATTGTTCAACTCTTGGTCCATCTAGGCCTGCATAATCTATGCCAATTTACAGCAGTTCTCCAAAATCTTAAGAGTCCCTTCTCATCCTGCAAAGAGTATGGAGTAGCCCAACTGCTTCTACTGAGCATGTCACAGTAAAAGTCTCATGTATGGAACTTACAATTGTTGCCAGTCTTACAAATTTTACTGAACCTTCTGATAAAGTAATCCTTTCCAAATAATCAGCTGAACTCCCTCTTAAAACACTGCAAAGGAATAGACTTTTTAAATTCAGAAGTATAACACAGGTTTAAAATCTGCAGAGCAACCGGCAGGGTGTTCAAGAGAAAATGCAAAGGACATAAACTACGCAGGACAATGGATAGAAGGCTGTATCCAACCACAGGCTTTGAGTCCCCAATGGAGAGAAAATAAATATCTAAACAAATGCATAAATAAAAGACTTAAAGGCACTGAAAAATTATGCCGATTCCGTCTTCCTGCTGCAGACCCCTGAAATTTTGGGGAAGGGAGCAAGTAGGTGCAAAATATGGGGAATCTGCAATGAGGGGGGGAATGTAATGTGATTGGATACAGGCTGTAGATAAATCCCATGCAAGCATGCAAGAAGATGCCATTCTAGAGCCAGTGTGGTTGTAGTGGTTAAGAGTGGAGGACTCTAATCTGGAGAACTGGGTTTGATTCCCCACTCCTCCACAGGAAGCCAGCTGGGTGATCTTGCTCACAGCCATAGTTCTCTCAGAGCTCTCTCAGCCCCACCTACCTCACAGGGTGCCTGTTGTGGGGAGAGTTAGGGAAGGCGATTGTAAGCCACTTTGAGACTCCTTTGGGTAGTAGTAAAGTAGAGTACAAAACCCAACTTTTCTTCTTCTTTTAAAATATTATTCCACACTTCCATCACAGTATCCATTAATGTGGCTTACAAATCCAGTTAAAATCATATAAAATGACAACAGTAAATAATTTAAAATAAACAGCCTGAGAACAAAAGGAAAAGGATGTGCCAATCCAAGAAGAAATTATAGCTGGTCAACAATCAATTGGGATATTCCACCAAAGCAAGAAAACTCAAAACAGTAACTGTCTATGGCAAAAATAAATTTAGAATTTTGCTCCTAGACTTCGGTTCTGGTGTCCTGTTTACCTTCACACAACTGGTTAATATCTTCAGGAAGAGTTAAGTCAGCACATCTCAGAGTGGATGAAAAAAGGCTAGCAGGTTTGCGGAAAGGTGGGTATAAAGAAGAGATTTCACTGAACACGGAGTCTTTGAGTAACTGGTCTGGAGTAGGCCTTGAGTAACAGGGACAAAAAAGGGAAGAAAGAAGTTATACTAAATCTTTTCAAAAATGAACTTCAAAGCAAAACAACTGAAAATCCAAAATATAAAAAAACCTTCATTGTGATGCAATGTGAACATTTTCATTATTAGGGCACTCTCTAAACTTGTATATAGTTCTTATAATTTTTTTCTTTGTTCAGCAATCAGCTTCTGCTACTATTACATATTTTACCTAGGTCAATAAAAAGCATATTATTTCGAGTCTGAGGAGATAAGATAGGATATAAATTATTTAAGTAAATACATAATCTGGTAGCTTTGTAGCTGTGTTACATTTCTCTTTTAAAGTCCTATGGCTGATTCATGTTCATATATATGCATGTGAGTGGTCTGCTTATATAGGCAAAGTAGGAGAGGGAACTCGTGAAACACTGCAGCATTCATTTCAGTGTACAGGTATTACTGTGTCTTCTCTTTTTAGAAGTTGGAACTATGATGTCACACAAGTTTTACCACTCTACATTACTCAAGATGAAACTACTCTTAGACCAGACTTGACTGAACCTTGATAGAGAAACAATTCAACATGCTAGATAAATTTGTGATGGAAATCTACATCCCAAGTTTTTGCCAGCGCTATCCTATGCAGTCACACTCTTGATAAGCCTCTAGACTTCATTGGGCATAGAAGGGTGCAACTCTATTAAGGGCCGCATTGTGCACTGCATTCGTGCTCCCATCCGATTATTGCCTTAAGCACAAAGAAACAAGCTTTCACATGCATATTCCCAGGTGCTTCAGCCATCATGCCGGCTAGTAGCTGCTGCACACATGCTTCTCAACCGGAAACCATACATGCATAGTCTAACTTGGATTATTAGTAATTGTGTGAAGAGAAGTGCTAAGAGAAAGTGGAGGAGATGTTCTTCTTATCATATCCTGGACAGATGATAAATGCTATCATGGTCTGCAGACCACTTTTCACATAACTTTTTTTTTTACATCTAAGCGTTCAAGTGTACGTCCAAATGAATGTACCATGTACCATGAGTATACCATGAATGCACATTCCCCAGGAATTTGTGACAGGCTCCAGCTCCCAGTTCAGCGTACACTTCTGGGAAACCTAGGTTTGCCTCTGTGTAACGTGGGTTACAACTTGCCGGCCTCCAAAGGAAGCACAAGTGACTGCAGACTACAGACATTAGTCTTCCTGGAGAAAATGGCTTGGAGGGTGGCTCTGTGACATTATACCCCACTGAGGTCTCTCACATCCCCAGACTTTGCCTTTCCCAGGCTCTACCCCCAAATCTCCATCGATTTCTCAACCCAGAGTTGGCAACCCTATATTACACCCATGTTGTCTAACTGGTGGCTGATGCTCTTTAGTATTAGGAGCCATGCGCGCAGCATCACACAACTATAGAATCCCATAGTTGGACGGGTACTGCAAAATTTTTGAAAAGAGATTTAAACAAGTTGCCCCAGGTGGCTGCCATTTTAAGCATACGATAGCAACCCATGGCTACAGCGCAAGTACTGTATTCTCCTTGCTTCAAAGGGGATCTAGCCCATTCATTTATCTGTGTGCTCACCTCTTAGAAGGATGGAATGTAAGGCATTTCCTCAGCAGAGCTAAAATATTTTCTGGCATTTCCTGGTAAGCCAAAGCAGAAATGTCAATGGACATGGCACCGAATAAAACGCTTCAAGAAATGTGCAGCTTGAATGCAGGACAAACTATAAGGACCTGTGCTTATGTTTGAACACAAGACTGCAAGGGCATAAATCAGATTATGAAAACTATAATTTCCGGGGAGGTTAGAAAACTATGGACCATCTTCTCCCATATTGACCAGCTTGCCAGGTAAAACCTTCTGTTCTTTTCGCACCCACCTGCAGAGATCAGTGTGGAGAGCCAGTGCAGTGTAGTAGTTAAAAGTATTGGACTAGCATCTGGGAGAACTGGGAATGAATCACAATTCATGACATGGAAGCTCACTGGGTGACCTTGGGCCGGTCACACTTTCTCAGCCTAGCCTACTTCACAGGAGAGTTGTGAGGATAAAATGGAGGAGAGGAGAACAATGTAAGATGCTTTGGGTCCTCATACGGGGAGAAAGGTGAGGTGCAAATGAATTAAATACTTCAGAAGTCAGGTGGGTGGTGAACAGAGACAGGATATTTTCAGTGGTAGCAGCTCATCTGTGGAATGCCCTACACTTTTTGTGGTTAAGTGCGCAGACTCTAATCTGGGAGAACCAGGTTTGATTCCCAATGCCTCCACTTGCAGCTGCTGGATGACCTTGGGCAAGCCATAGTTGTCAGAGCTGTTCTCTCAAGGACAGTTCTCGAGAGAGCTCTCTCAGCCCCACCTACCTCGCAGGGTGTCCGTTGTGGGGAAGGGAAGGAAAAGGAGTTTGTAAGCCACTCTGAGACTTCAAGTGAAGGGCAGGGTATGAGTCCAATATCTTTTCTTCTTCATCTTTTTTTAGGCACCAGGCCAAAACATTTCTAGTTAGTTAGGGTTTTAACTAAGGGATTACCATCCCAAATAAGGAGAACTTTCAGTACTATGGGGAAAGTTTTGAGCATGTAATCTAAAAATGTGACACAGTATAGGAGAAACAGAAATAAGTTTTGTTCTAAAACACATCCTCATTTTGTTTCAAGAAAAGTTGAATGCTGTGATAATTAACACAGCTATAACTAAGCAACACATTCTTCTGGTCTGACCTTGATAATGTGCAGACAACCATGTTCTTCAGCCAGTACTGTTATGATATCATCCACACATCCTACGAAGTCAAAACAGGAAGAGGAACATTATCAACATGAAATGACTAGGTGTAAAAAAAATAAAAGACCTAGAAATTTTTCCTTCCGTATGAGGTCCTGTCACCAAACTACATGTTAACAAGTCGATCATTTTCTAAAAGCCCAGTTTTTCCAGATCCAGAAATATGCATGCCTATATGGAAGAAGAGTAATCTAGTCACACATTTTTGTAAGACTCAAACTTGACATTTTGTAATTGGAAGGATTTTACTTTTCCTTTAAAGCAAGTGAATCATTGAAGCTTCAAAAGGAAAAAAAACCCATTTTAGGCTGCCTGTAAACAGAGCTGGCAGTAATAACTTGTGTTTTTAGCTTTCAGTGATGTCACTTTAAATTGTAAGTGGAGTGCTTTGAACACTGAACACTCTACAGAAATGCTAATCATTATTATTTATTTTGGGGTCAGTCATCTGTTGTGCCCTGATAGCAACTGGGAACAGTGACTTGATATCGGCATTCTTGGCATTCATACCAATCAAAATCACTCTGATGAGAGAAGCAGTTATTACTTTGGCTGGTTTATTCTCCTATATGGTTAAGAGTTCTCTTTTAACACCATTACTTACTAAGATTCTTTGCTGGGTATAGGTAATACTGCTTTGACATATCCTCAAACTTTCCAACATTCAGATGCACTGAAAACCTGGTGTCCCTGCATCAGTAGTATGACCTTGATTCATCTGGGCCATTATGAAGGCGTTGTGCCCTGCAGTTATTTTCACATTACTTACCGAGATTAAGCAGAAGTTTTAATCTTTCTGCTACATCCAAACTCTGGAACAGCTTTTTGCCCTAAAGACAACAGTAAGGCATGAGATTACCTAAACATTATTATGAAATACATGACATGAAAGATGATAAAATACATGATCACTGTATGCTCTCAAGGCCTCCATTACAGTTTATGAATTACATCCATCAGAAGCTGTTGTGCCAACTTCAAGACTGATATGAAGAATGTAACCTACTATTTAGCCATAGTTTCAGGAGGATAGCTGTATCAGTCTGCCATAGAATAGCTAGATTAGAGTCCAGTAGCACCTTCGAGATCAACAAGGTTTTCTGGGTATAAGCTTTTAAGAGTCAAGTGGGAATGGAGGCCCTGAACTCTTATATGCTATTTAGGTCCCGGTCACACGAGCGAGATAATCCGGGGGCAAGTGAGGTTATTTTCTCTGGAGTAATTTGACCCACAGTTGTGCGATCACACAGTTCTGTGAAGCTGCGGGCACAGCCCACCACTGCGTGATCAGACGCAATTGCGGGTGAGTCTGGGTTTTTTCCGATGCGCTTAAAAGAGGGATTGATGAATCACATCTCTGCCCTGAGGGCTTCCTATGGCAGTATGCGATGATGCACATTCTGAGAAGGGGAAAAAAACAACGCCACGGTGTCGGGAGAGCCTGATCAGACTGTCCCCTTACGCCATGAGTGCTCGCTGGAGCGATCACATGGGGAAAGTCCATCTGTGGCCCGTAGCAAACCTGTTTGATACCAGACTTTCCCTAGTACCTTTTAACTCTGCTTCTTCGGCAGAGAGAAACGGGTTACCGACGGGTGTGGGATGCTTGCCAGATGTTCTGGTGTGATCGTGCCCTTAAAATCTGCATGGCATTCGTGCCTATCGCACGGCTAATTCTGCATGTGATTGGGGCCTTAACCATATATAATGTTAATAACATGAAATCAGATCCAGTGAACATAATCGTAAAATCACAGACTGGATCTCTTCCCCTTCCCTTGGTGGTTCTCGTCAGCTTCCAATGTTCCTTGAACAGCTGCTCCTGCATGGCTAGTGAAGCTGGGCTGAGTCTGTGTGTACAGGAAGGACAGACAGACACACAACCATACATGCTCTTGCACAACCAATGGCCAACTTCCCCACAAGTTGTACTGCCCTGCACTGTCTCTAGCTCAATGCTCTAGAGGCATAAGAGGAGCGTTTCAAGAAGTGTAGGGGAAGGGAGGAACGGGAGAGAACTTTCCTGTCAACTTGTTCCACAGGCTCCATGCTGCAGAAAAATAACAAAATGCATGAACAAGAATGCAGTTAATTGGTAAAGGCATTACATACTGTATAATTTTCAAAGCCTTTTTTAGCATCCAAACTGCCACAGTCACTGCATTTGGGACAGGAATCAGCAGATTCACTCATACCCTGCCCAACTGGGATTTGTTCAGTTTTTAATCCCTGGGTTCTTATTTCAGTGGTATTCCATAGAATTTTCATTCAACTTTAAGCAGCACAACTCAAAGAATATTGATGCTCCTCCTTCTCTCCACAAAGAGAAAGGAGACAACAGAAACACCTTTGAAAATTAGCCTTTTGTGTGTTGAAAAGCCTAATACATTTTTAAAATGTATTTCAGTAGGTGAAAGAAAATTTTGAAAACACTTCTATTTATTTTTCTGTGTTTATCAGGAAAAAAAAATCCATTTAACTTTTCACTGCATATATTTCACACCCCCCCCCCCTAAATGAATCCAATGACTCTTCTGTTAAGGCTTTCTCCGACAGAAAAAGACTCAGAGAAAGGAGTAGTAAGACCCACCTTAGTGAAAGGGAGCCATTAGATCATTCCAATATTTACCTGAAATCTTAAAGCTAAGCAAAATCTTTCCAATGTATCACAACAGTTTAACATCCCAGACATTTTTTTTCCTGCCTGATACTCTCATAAAATTATTTTTAGGCTATGGTCAACTTGGCACTGTTTTTTTACTTGAATAAGACTTGAAAATATGACTCATGTGGAGCAAAAAACACTTTTGTCCAAAGCTGCTTGCTCTTAAGTCACCCGATCCCCCATTGATGTGTAATAGTTTAAATTTTCCATACCACGCAAAGCTCGAATAATATAATACCAAGGGACCATACATCGGATTTCGGTCCAGAAGGCAGAGGCTTTTCACTTTGAGTGTGATCGCTGGACTTCATAATTCCCTGTGCAATTACTTCTGGAGCTAGGTATGAAGGATATCTACAGTAGTGAAACAACAATTTAAGCAACAAAATACAGCAAAGAACTTGGACAAATCATTCAAACGAAGCAATTCCTTCCTCATGAATACCACTCTCATTAAATGTGACTGTTGTCATGTGGCTGAGCATGTCTGCCTGTGCGGTACTGAAGAAGTGGATACGATCACACATATTCTGCTTTGTTTTGAGTATTACAATCAAATACAAGCTAGATTATTCAGCCTATACAGGAAAGATTTTCAGGTTTCTCAAATACTATAATAAGCAATACGCTTCTATCAGATTCTAACCCAGAGATCACGTTGGTGTGTGCAAAATTTTTAGCAGCAGCCTACAGAATTCATAAACAGTATGCAAAGGTGCGATATATAGATGGTATAATGTTGCATTCTAATTACTTGTAAATGCTTCAGTTTTGTTCTGTCTCTACATTAGAAGCTAAATTTCATATTATTATAGTTATATTTTGATATGCAGTTTTTGACATATCTGGACTGTTCTGCGCTGGTTACGAACTGTAATAAAGCAATGATGATGATGACTGTTGTCACATTTTATAGCTGGACAAAATACCATATCCAATGTTATCTTGGAAAAATAAATGCTGACATGGGAAGAGGAACAGAAAATCTATCACACTGCACTTTTTATTTTGGAAAACTGTTGTAACAGTTTGCCTTGTTTATCCTTACGGGACAGGCTGCTGCTGTTTGATCTGCATTTCAAAAACTCGGGGTTCTATGGAAATTCACCAGATTTCCAGGACATAAAGATGTGGTGATAAGCTTTTTGAGGCAGTTTTATCAGCTATTCCTGATCTCCCCTCACCATGCACAGCCAAAGAGCATAGTTTACATTCCACAAAGGTTGCTGGTATGTACAACAGATTTTGGCAATGCATCAGGCAACCTGATAGTGCACCTCAACTACAATGTATGAAGTTGTGCAGTACACAGGTCCCTCAAAACTATTCCTCCTCCAGGCACGGTTCTCATTCCTGGACCACTCAAACTATACTGAAGGGCAATAACAGTATCGCACCAATTAGCATGATGGGACTATAGGACTTTCCTTTCTCGGCTGTAACCAAGTGCCCACACTGAAGAACACTGGGGTTGTCACAGTTGCAACCTATGCATCAATCCAGCTTTAAACTCTGGCTTCAAGTACTAATTAAAGAGGTAACCTCAAGCATTGTTAGTGATTCAGCAGACATAATGCTTAACTATGCAGCTTCACACACAGCTTGCAACCTCTTAATCATGCTTCAACAGCACGAGTACCTGGCCCCCAAAAGGCAAGGTTCCCTTTATAAACAATAAATGAGATTTTCATACTTCTAGCCGTACCATTCCCTATGGCAGTTAAACAACTGGGCTTTTCAGTTCAGTAAACAGCTGAAGATTCTGGAATATTACCTCAGATCCTTCATCTTTGAAAGTTACAAACAGTATTCTAAAAAGTTAATATATTGGAGTAACTCAGCAGCAGGGTATGCACTTTGCTTGCAGAAGGATACTGGGTCCAATCCTTGGCATCCCTGCTTAAAGGACCTTAGGACTGCCCATCAGCATAAACAATATTGAATTAGATAGGCTAATTATTGGCAACTTTATTACTGATTGACTGACTGATACATTCAATACCTGGTAAGTTCATAAAGTGTACATCTATTCTTACCCTATGGGAAAATCAACATCAGCACCATAAGCTGTCATATGGTAAAAGCCAAATTTAGCCAACTTGGTATGTCCCTGTTACAAAGAGAAAAATGTATCAACCTACAGAACAGCAATTTTATTTGATAATTTATGGTTTGTAAAAAAAAGTTAATCCTGTTCATGGCCCCAAACATCTGAAGGCAGATGGATCCATTAGTGAACATTGGTCTGAATTTACTGCTACCAAAAAACTTAAAACATTTTTATATAAATAATTGAAGTCTTGCATGGAACATTTTAGAAAAACTATCACCCTGTTATGAAAAACCATTCTGATCTTCAAAGTTTCCAGACTTCGTAATTGAAGATCTTTTGTTACATATGTGAACTTCTCCTTCAAATGTTGTGAAATCAAAATCCTTTCCATGAAATCTGAAGATTTGTATTTCCATTGTAAAAGCCCATTTTATAGTTTTATTATAAATTTAATAAAGATACTCCAAATAAAAACACTGTCGATCATGTTTCTATTAAAATTTAATATTCTGGATTACAGTCTCACAAAAAAAAGCTGTGTCATATGTTTTGAGCACTTAAAAAAAGCAAAGAAATTAAGGAAAAAATGAACTCTTTAAAAGCTTGTGCACACCTTCCATTTTCAATCTTATTTCCCCATATTTAAGTTTGAAAGCAGCTCCTGTATTCTTGCTCTTAAGAAGAAAGCAAAATTCCAATATCAAACAAAAGAGAGAGAAGGAATATATTCCATCTCTTTATTTGTTACCATTCTTCTATAGAGAAACAACTAGCACCACTTTACAAAATGAGTTCTAAACAACACATCATTCACATTTAAGAACAAATATAAATTCTCTAAGTACAAGAACAATTAACACACTTTTCATGGAAAATTAGGAATTAGGTTTAAACAGACAAAACACACACATTTGTCGTGTGTTCTAAATATGCTGTAAGAACCCTATCCCTCATTAAGTGTTCAGTATTTCTTTCTGAAACTTGCAAACCACAACTGGTAGAGAGACTATCAGAATTCACAATGCTGGCTCATATTCTCAGTTGAGGCAAATATTATGGTATTTGATAAATGCTTTCATACCAAGATCTGTAGATTAAAAGCCAAGAAAGAAGTGGGATGGCAGTGAAGGGGGTCAAGGTTCCTTAGGCTAGAAAATATCGGCTCAGATCAAAGGTACAGGTGTAGAATACACCTTAGAGGATGTATACTCAAAGTGCAACATGAACGATTATTTTTGTTGTTTAAAAAACAAACCATGGTAACAGCAAAATCAACCCTGGTTACAATCAGATTACAATTTATTTATCAGTGTACTAAAAAAAGAACCTCATTAAATGTTATGGTGCCACGGGTTCTTAAAGCATGGTGTTGACCTGTGTAATCCTATACTTCACCATGCAGATAATAGGAAAAACCAAGGGAGTGAAGCACTTCAGCAGGCTGAATTACACAAAGGGACTTCTGCAGGAATTGGTGGTAGAAAGTGCCGTCACCGCCAATGTACGGTGACCCCATAGGGTTTTCAAGGCAAGAGACCTTCAGAGGTGGCTTGCCATTGCCTGACTCTGGACTTGCATTCAAGTACTAGCCAGGTTTGACCCTGCTTAGTTTCTGACCAACGAGGTCAGAGCCTGCAGGTTAATACATGGCCAAAGCACTGGTGGGAGTCAACAACAGGTAGGAAGCATTATAGTCAGCATCATTACAGTGGAAGAAATAGGGAGATGGAGCAGGATCAAAGAGCCACCTGTTTCTCATACCATGCTCAATTTTAATTTAGAAGACAGTCAGTACTGTGTATGTGTTTACAGAGTAAGTGGTGATATGACAAAGGAACTCCCATGCCATTGGAATCCCTGATCACCATTTCTGAAGGCCTTTGCAGTACTTTTAAAAATCACTTTGATCAGAGACAAAAGCAATTGGTGTGTGGAGCAAGTGGAGGCAGGAGAGAAGTTCCTCTAACAAACCATGCTTCAGCTCTGGGGGAAAATGATTTTTTTGTCTCCCTAGTAGGTCAAAAATTCAAAATTATCTCATAACACCCACTAAAGCTACTACACCCCCCCCGGTGTGTATGTGTATATAGTAAATATAAATATTGCTAGCCTTTCTTAAGATTAGTACCATGAAGGGTGGGGGACTAGGAAATTCTGTCATTAAGATCAAATTGAACAGTGCTGCAAACCTGTCAAATGCCGCATTAAAGATTAAGGAAATGCATCTGGAAATGGAAATACTTTGGAAAAGGTAGATTCAGAGAAAGCCTTTCTGTGTCAATCTATTTGCCCCCCTCAATATCTTTAGGGTTTTTTTCCTTTATGAACACACATGCATCTTCTATTTACATAGGTCATGCAAAAACTTGCAGATGTGAGGGTGGACTCTACATTTAAATTTCAAGAGATTTTTAGCAAGCATTTTGCACTCAGAAAGCAGATATCCCCCCTCAGTTACGTCACTCTTATTGTGTGGATGATGGCTAAGAATGCAGATGGACAGCCTAAAGATAAAACTCTGTAGCCTCACCTCTTGATCCATCATGATATTGTGAAGTGAAAGGGCCCGGTGGACAATTCCATGTTTGTTCATGTACTGCAACCCTTCCAATACTTCATAAGCTATACACAAAATCCTAAAAGAGCTGAAAAATAAATTATGACAATAGTAAACAGTCTGTTTTAGTACTTTTGGGTTGAAATAGTACTTTCTACTGGAAGAGGATACAGCTTCTATGTTCAATCAAAATACAGTAAGTTTAATAAATATCAATAACTGAGCTGTAATGTTCAGTTAGCATAAATGGTGTTATAAGAACATAAACAGAGCCTCCCAGGTTTGGGTATTCAGAGGTTTGGTGCCTCTGTATATGGAGGTTCCCTTTACTCACCAGGGTTACTATTGACATGACAGATGATTCAATGCAATTTTACTACCTTCCCTCCTAATGTTACAGCAACATAGTGAATAGTTTGCAAGGCTGCTACATAATCCTCTCCCTCCTGTCCTGCTCCCACATCAAAATGTTAGTCTGTGACTACTTAGCTACACAGACAATCCAGTAGATGTAAACGCTGAGATTCAGATTGAAGGTACATCGCATACTTGCATTCTAGGCTTCAGAATACGAGAGAAGCAGCTATATTTTATTTAGACACTAGAGGGCCTCCCCTGCATATCCATAAAAGCAGAATATCCAGGCAGATAACACGTTCAGGATTCAATTTGTCTGCTATACACAGTCCATGTTACCCAGTTGATAACCATTACATGAAATGTTAATAGATTCAGGTGGGGTAGCCATGTTGGTCTGAAGCAGCAGAACAAAGTTTGAGTCCAATGGTACCTTTAAGACCAACAAAGTTTTATTCACATAATAAGTTTTATGTGCAAGCACACTTCCTCAGATACAGTGGAACAGAACCTCCTCAACCATTACTTATGGGGCGTGGGATGAGGTGTTGTTGTCACGAAGGGGCCACTGGATTCAAACTATGAAATGTTAAATTGGAGTAAGATATGTGTTCAACAGATTGTGATAATGTCCTTATGCTACAGGAAGGGTGACATTAGTGGCTCTGGTAGGTGAGCCCACCTTAGGTTTTGGATAGCTATCTTCCGTTTTCTTAGTACTCTTCCACTTCATGTGAATGCTGTAAGTTTAGACTCTATTGGTAATTACTGAGAGGAAAATATGGGATGACATAAGCAGACACAATGACTCTGAAGTTTCCTTTTTTAAAAATGTGTCTAGCTATTCTGTTTTCACAAGACTTCAAAAACATGAAACAACTCTAATTGAATGCAGAGATGTCTGCACAGTTTGCAAGAAAGCCTAAAAAAATTCATACTACTTGTGGTATGAACTGCCCCATCCTCTTCATCGAGTGTATAATTGGATGCTAGTGCTTAAATGTGGACGTTTTTAATTATCTGCCTCAGAGTTGACAAATATATTTGTTGTATAATAAGCATCAAGGAAAAGGTTACCCCCCCCTTATGAGGAAATGCGCCTTTATAGTATCAGATATGCAAGAGGAAAACCAACCTGTATATGGAATCTACGGGGGGGGGGAATTTAAAAAGATAAACCACCATTTAAAACACCTCAAAATCTGTACAGTGAAGAAGCAGGAAGATCCATCTGTTTTCATCTTCTTTAATGAGAAACCTCAAAGATCTGGAAAATCTGGGCTACCTAATGAAGCCATTTAAGTTGAAAATGCTATGTGAATCCATAATGACTCTGACCATTTCAAATTATTTTTAAAAATTAGCCCACATTTCCTCCCCTCAAAGCTTATGCAGAGGTTCAAGACATAAGAAAGGATTAATAGGAGCTCTCAATATTGAAAAAATGGCAGGATAAATATCCATCCCTCAGCAAAAAGCAAGTTGAGCAGAGAATAAGAAAAAAGGTAAGGCGGAGATCACATCCAGTCCTTTAGATAACGGAGGTCCATGGAGATGCAGTAAGTAATGAGAAACAGGAATTATAGAATGGATACATATATCAGGCACTTTATATTCTGCAGTGATATTATAGCTGTCACCTGATTAAAGAAGCCTTAGCCAATTAATATTAGACGTTTCAATTGATCAAAGCTGCATATGAAAAAATAGAAGCATTCTGAAGGGGGAGAACCCTTGTTTTCAGATGATGCACACGTTTCAGGAGGCATCATGTTAGAAGAAGCATTCTCTCACACAAGTGAAAGAAGGGAATATTTCTTCTATGATGGTGTAAGTATTCTTTAAATTTTATGGAGTTTTATGCTTCTATTTGTAAGCTGCCTTGAGCAAGTTCTCCAGAGATACAGCCAGTGTTCTCTATAAGCTGTGTTAGTGTGAGCTAACTCACAGCTTTTCAGCTTCCGGCTCACACATTTTCGTCTCAGCTCAGGAAGGATGGCTCCAGAGCAAACTAATTTATGCGGTAGCCAAATCGCTTGCTCACAACTTTAATGCCAGTAGCTAACAAAGTAGAATTTTTGCTCACAAGACTCCACCGCTTAAAGGGAGCACTACAACATATAAAATTTTCTAAATACAGAAACAGTACATCTGTAATCCAAAGAGCAAATTCTCTACTGGTTTCTCAGTCGGTGCAAGGCTAGACCATGGCAAATAAATACACTCAAATGGTGAAGAAACTTGAAGCTACAAATAACAATTTTGTCCAACTGTTGTACACAAAGTCTTTGTTAAAGTTTAACTTTTTTTTACTGCTCACCACCTCAGGTATCCTAAATCTGGTGGAAAGGTGGCATAGAATTCTTTAAACAAACAAACAAACAATTGAGAAAGCATGCCTTGCAAAATGATCCTTGGTGTGCAGAAGGGCAAGCATGTCTCTATTTCTATCTACGAAATGTTAGCATTTACTTTTAAAGCAGCAAGAATACTTGCTTAGCTTCAGGGCTGATGAAAGCTATCCCAGGCTTCCAAACACCTATTTCCTCTAGCACACAAACACCCGCCGCTATATACACCAAATACAAGTATTACATAAAAGCAAGTTGCATGACTTGCACCCCAAAAGTGACCAGGGCCCCAAGAAGTTTGTCCAATCAGTCCCCTCCATTTTGGTGGTACTACTGAACCTGGAAGTGAGACAATATTTCACAAATTTCAACTGGCAGCTGGCACCAAAAAAATATTGCACAAAACAAGATCTCAGAGTTGGAGTGGCCATTTGACCAGTCAAAAAGGATCCGGTCTTTTAACTGCTCAAATACTTGTCATCTATTTTTAAACCAATAAATTCATTAGGGAAAAAAACAGATATGCTTTAATCGGCAACACATTTACTACATATGCTAAATATATTTAAAAAAACAAATCCAGCAACTCTTATTGTGAAACAATGAAATAAATTTTTAAAAAACACTCTAATGAATTACTGTAACAACGACAGTTTCTATAAATGTGAATGATTTGCTGAACAGCTCTCTTTGGCTTTATACCTAGAACACCAGAATTAGCCTACCCTACAGTTTCTAGTGTTAAAAAATGGAAAGGGGGGGGGCAGGGAACACCTGAATCAGAAAGTACTACAACAGTCAGACATGAGAGGAAGTTGTACAAGGCAGAAAGCAGGCCTGTTCTCCACTTCCGTCCTGCCCTTCCTTCAAAAAGCTCAGACAAGCACCTTGTTCTCTCATTCTCAAATTCTTCATCAAAACAACCCCATGAAGTAAATTAGGCTGAGAGACAGAGAGAATAACTGGCCCAATACCCCTGCAATGAGCTTTGTGGCAAATCTGAACTTTCTTTTTCCTAACCCTAGCCCAGTATGCCAACTCCTACACCAAACAGGGCAGTATGAGAAGAACTGCTATGCTGCTGGGTCTGTCCCTGACTTCTACTGGGCTAGGGAAAGAAGCAGCCCTCTTCCTCCTCTTAACTATATAATACAGGGGTGGCCAACCTTGCTTAACGTAAGAGCCACATAGAATAAACGTCAGATGTCTGAGAGCCGCAAGACAGGAACAAATATAACACACACATTTTTATTTTTAAAAATATGCAAATTTGCTTTTTATTAACATTAAATGGGACTGCCAAAAATAAAAACAAACGAGGAAAACCAGTTATTGATAATGATATTACTTGTTTGCTAATGATATTGAGAGAGAGAGAGAGAGAGATGGAAAGAAAGAATTAAAGAAGTGGAAAGAGAGAGAGAGAAACTAGGAAAGCAAATAGATGGGAGGGAGGAGGGAAGGAAGGAAGGAAGGAAGGAAGGAAGGAAGGAAGGAAGGAAGGAAGGAAGGGAGAAAAAGCATGCCTCCCCTTTGCTTCCCCAGCCGCCCTGCCAGGAGCCGCACAATATGTGTGAAAGAGCCGCATGTGGCTCCCGAGCCACAGGTTGGCCACCCCTGATATAATACAATAATGAAATAAAAATCAGCAAGCTGCCTCTTGTACAGTGGCATTTCATGGCTCCAAGGAAAATTTAGCCACGGTCAAATACTAGCCAGACAACCAACATGTGACTAGTCAACTGACTGATGTCACCCTGATTTCTGAGTCTGCAACAAAAATTCCTCCTTTCACAAAGCCTGAACTGATACAGCTTTACTCAGCAATAAATCCTGCTGGGTTCACTGGGTCTTACTCCAAATGTACAGAGGAGGTCAGCCTTACATTGCAAGAAGTGTAAGACTCAAGCTGGAACTGAGATGTAGTATTCAGGAAACAAACCTCAAAGTGATAAAAGGACAACAATAAATATTCAGAAAACAAATTGGTAGAATTTTGTTTTAAATCTGGAATCATATATTAGTGATGTCAAACACTCATGAGGATTAAATACATTTATGGATTTAAATACTCCTTAAAAAAATAAAACTTCTGGACTACTATACTAGTAAGTCAAGAAGGAATTACTGCCCCCAAACATCTGACAGAAGTACATTTACATCATCCTGCCTTTCACTTCTCTCTACTTTTGTGGATATCTTTCTACAACACTTCCTCCTCCATTTTCTTTTTGCCTTTCTCACTCCACTCAAGATACCTCCTGGACAAGAGAAAACTTTCTGTGTACTTATCCTTCACCAAGAGCTGCTTTCAGGAAAGCACTCACAGAGCCTCTGCTATTTGAACATAATGCTGATACCTTTACTGCTTTGCCTGAATGGGTTGTGGGCCCTTCAGGAGACAACTGCTTTGTAGAAAGGAGAAAAGACGTATGTAAAGCTCATACTGAAACTGAACTGAAAATAATGTCTAACAAGAAGAAGAAGAAGAAGAAGAAGAAGAAGAGATTGGATTTATACCCCGCCCTCCACTCCCCAAGGGAGTCTCAGAGCGGCTTACAAACTCCTTTTCCCTTCCCCTCCCCACAACAGACACCCTGTGAGGTAGGTGGGGCTGAGAGAGCTCTTTCCCAAGCTGTCCTTGAGGGAACAGCTGGTACAGAGCTATGGCTTGCCCAAGGTCATCCAGCCAGGTGCAAGTGGAGGAGTGGGGAATCAAACCCGGTTCTCCCAGATTAGAGTCCGCGCACTTAACCAATACACCAAACTGGCTCTCCACCAAGGCTAACCACCAAGTTATTAGCACTCTTATCATTTTCTACATAAGCAGCAGGTTGTCTCAAAAGCATTAGAACACAGTATTCTCACAATTATACACACTACATCTGGCATTCTGAGAAATGCTACCTGCTCTGGACAGGTAGGCAGAGTTACAGAAAACCAATGTTAGTGATGTCAGGAGGATCAATTTACATTTGTCAGCAATTGGGACAACATTTTGGGGACAGCTGAGCCTATACAAGAGAAATGGGTGTCACATGAACTGAAATGGAACTGAATTGTTAGTGTTTAGCATCAAAAAGGTTGCAAAGCAGTTTAAAAATTCCTCCATGTTAATAACAGCCCTGAAAAGTATTTGGAGTGCTCAGCTGCACCCTGACCAAAACTTTTGATGTGTTCAGAGGAACAAATCAGAGAGGCTGATAAAGGAAACAGTGTTGTAACAGTAGGGGACTTGCCATCACACTGACTGGGCAAATAGCTGCACAAATCATGACAGAGAGGAAATTTCTAAACATGATAAGTGACTATGCGCTAGAACAGTTAATCGTGCAGCCAATTAGAGGGTAAGCGACCAAGGATTTGTCCTGAGTGACACCAGGGATCTAGTATTTGAGGTAAAAATGACTGAACATCATAGGGCTTTCTAATTCAAAAACACAAGAGCAATAAGACTTACAAGAGGCAGGACCCATGGGGGAGGGGGAAGAGAGAAGGAGCACCAGTGGAGCAGCAGCCCAAAGTAAGGCTTCCTCTCCCCTCCCCCCTGCCTCCGGTTGCCCAGGCGAGGACCGTGCAGCGCAGAGCAGCGGGCCTCGCCAACCTATCTCTGCCCCCCACCCCAGCTTGCTGCAGGCCTCACTAATCTCTCTCCCCCCACCCCCACTTGCCCTGGCAGTTCCCAGAGCATTCTCTGCACATGTGTAGGGAACATTCTTTCACTTTTCGGGGGATTTAAATATCCCCCGAATATTTTTTGAAACTTTAGATTTTTCTGCACATGTGGGGACTCCCCCACGTGTGCAGAATAATCTCCCTGCCCCCTCCACGTGGATTTAGATATCTGCATGGAGGGGGCAATTTGGCTATTAGATATATAGATAGAACCATGTTCAAAAGAAAAAAGTTTCTCAAAGATAAGGGGATTAGTTAAACAAAGAGTGGGTCATTTACAGAATTTGTTAACACAAAGGCATTTTATATTCACATTAGACAGCACACAATTAACATAACAGAATTTGCCCTCAGAAGTAGGAAGTCCATCCATCAACAGCTATCAGCAACGACAGCTGAATGGAACCTCCATGTTCAAAGACAGTACACATCTCAGTCCCAGATACTTAAAGACAAAAGAACGAAGAAGCACTCGTGAAATCATTCTCTACTCCTGGCTTTCTAAGAGACATCTGGCCGGCAGATGTTAGCAATGTAATGGACTGGATGGCCCTTTGGTCATACCTAGCAGGGCTCTTATGTGGTCAGGTGTTAACGCTGTTTTAATCCAAGGCTGCTAAATGACAAAGGCTGGATTAAATGGCAGAGCTGTTCAGAAGAAGTTTTCACAATATGCGCATGTTCATCTTAAACTCTTAAAATATGGGCATGCCATCTAAACCTAAAATTACATTTGACTTCATGCAAACACACTTACAAATTACTGACAGGATTTTTCCAGTGAAGTCAATTGATTTCTTTTCTTTCTTACCCTGTCCCCTTTCCTCTCCCCTCTGCCCTGTTTAAAGCTAGGGAAGACGATGGGGTATATTGGAGGGAAAGGATTGTTTGCAGTAAGTGTAATTAAACTTTTACTTGATAAATCTCAGAACACACAAAAAACCCCCACAAAGGTATCAAAAAGATTCTGTGAACTTTTGGTACTTTCTCTCACCGAAAGAAAAATGAAATACTATCATACTGCCCTTTAGGCTTCTCACTGCTTAGCGAAGTGAAGAGGAGAACATTTTAAATCTAGTAATGAAATAATATACTATTTGATTATTTACAATATTTGAAGAATTTGCTAACATCCCGGCATATAGCACCAAGTAAATACCAGTGAACAATATTCTCTACCTCATTAAGAACAATGGATTCCACTTCCTGAAGTCTAAAATATAAAAGAAAAAGCAATTAAAGGAGCTGTTCAGATAATATGGATGGAAGTTATAGCCTGCAATCCAAAGAATCAGTGAGTAACTAAGAAATCAAGTGGAGCTTTGTTTGCCGTTGTCACCAAAGCAGTTTCTACTGCCAAAGAGACAAATTCTTTTGACAACTAAAGTATGGTGTATCTTTTCAGCACAGCTTTGAACTCTTCAGTGAAAACAGTATTGAATGGTCAAGCCATGTGAAGGATTACCTCCTATGCATGAGTGTGACTTTTTAGAATAGTAGCCAATGGGATCTACAGGTCTTTCAACCAAAATTGTTATCTACTGCTCAAGGTAGAACCCTGTATACCTCAAACAACTTGGTGTATAATCTGACACAAAAGTACCATTTTAGCTAGAATAGTGTTCCATATGCAAAAGCTTTTCCTCACTGAAAGCCCAGTTATGGCTCCCAGTACTCCATATATGGGTCAATTTCTGGCACCAGATCTTGCATATCAACACATGGAATGGCACGAGATGTCCTTTCTCTTCTGCCTGCAGCCCTTTGGATTCTGATCACAGTCTACACAAAACTAACAGTCACAGAAGTAATAAATATAATCTTCCAATTATAAGTAACAGCAAGATTTATCAGGAACGGTTATAAAAAAACACCCTTTGCAAGATTAAAGACCTTCTGAGAATAAAAAATTGCTTCTCTAGAGTCACTTTTAGATATTTAAAATATTTGGAAGTGAGTCCTTTGAGTTTTCTTCTGCTTTTTCAGCTGCAATTATTTTAAAATCGCAAGCCATTCATATTATTAGCATTATCCTCACACTGAATTTTTCTCCCCAAGAGTCCTTGACAGGAAATTACTAATTAATTTCATCATTATTTTTCTTTCCTTAAAAATATACATAATATTGCACAGAATGACCCTGTGTAGAATTTTTCCAACTTAAGCTTGTGCAAATCACAAAATCCGTCTTTGTGGTGCCCCGGACAACCCACCACAGCTTCCCTCTTTATAGCGAGGCCAAAATGAATACATTGATTTAATAAAATGTAAAGCCACAAGTAAATGAAAATGTGCTGACATAGCTGGCTGCCAGGCCTATATGCCTGAGGTATCGTTTCAACAGAACTTCGTTTTAACAGATGAAAATAACTGAGTTGAAACTTACTAAAATATTCTCAAATCCTTACCCTCCATACACACACAGAGACGCACTTCCCACTCAAATACTAAGATACACATAGTAAAATGAAAAGCAGAGTATGAATATTTAGGATACAACTTAACTAGATGGAAAAAATGAGTTCAAAGACAAGATGACAGATTTTTCTTACCATTTCCAAGCCTAGTTGAAAACCATTTCTATAGGCCAAAAGTTGTCTCGGCCCTTTGCCCACCTGACTTTTTACAACTTCACAATTATATTAGTTAATCTGGGGTCTCCGCTCTCTTTTCAGTTCCTTTTCCACAGGTCTCATAAATCAAAAGCCTAGAACTGCGGTGGGGTCAGTATACCAGTGAAGGGTTTTTGTTTTCATTTGCTGAATGCATTTCTTGCTGAACAGAGACTCCCCACAACAGTGCAATTCTTCCAAACGGATCTTGCTAACCTAATTTCAGAAAATGCTGTGAGTGAAGCGAAAAAAGCTAATTATTCCTCGATGAAAGCAGAATGGCAAACAGGGATC
The DNA here is from genome assembly GCA_029233225.1 of Lepidodactylus listeri. NCBI lineage: Eukaryota > Metazoa > Chordata > Lepidosauria > Squamata > Gekkonidae > Lepidodactylus > Lepidodactylus listeri. The sequence goes on from JARCFY010000009.1 coordinate 31,077,641, forward strand.
TGTCCCACCACATAATACCCCAAATTCTGAGCTGCAGAGTTTTTCTCATCAAGTTCCCAAATAGGCTAGTTTATCCCAAGCCCGTCACAGAATACACGTACATTCCTATATGAGCATACAGTAAAGTCCCCCACGACAAACAATCTAGCCTATACTCACAAACAACAGAGACCAGGAAATGACTCATGTGCTTCAGAGTTGGCAGTTGAGGCGTAAAGAGACAGGTGATAAACAACTGAAGAGGGACACATCCCTTGGGAATGTTGGAGTGAAGGGAAAAGGTCAGGAAATACGGAAGGAGCCTAAGCAACTAGGGGATAATGGAGATAGGACTGGCTTTGATTTGTCCTTTAAACTGTCCACCAACGGTCCAAAAACTTGAGGTGTTTTAGCTTCAGACGTGAGTTAAAGAAAGCCTCCTTTTCTCAACATGTGATATATGCCATGCATCCTTAGCTTTCTCTAATGACACCTGATTCCAGGGTTGTCAGCTTTGGGCTGGGAAATTCCTGGAGATTTGGGGGCAGAGCCTGGCAGGAGGGGGGGAGGTCAGCAGGGATGTGATGCCACAGAATTAGGGATGCCATTACCCATGTGGGGCAGGGGATATTACACTTTCACGGGCTCCTACCCACCATCGGCCAGCTGGCCAGCAGGAGGAACACCCCCCCCCGATGCCGTGCATGATGCCCAGAAGTTATGTCAGTGTGTTGGTGACATCTGGGGGGGAAGACACACACTGCTTTTGGGACAAAACTATGGTTTGAGGCCATTTTTACCATAGAGTTTCCCCCAAAAAGCAGAGTGACGGCCCCGACATTGCTGACGTACTTCCAGGTGATGTCAGCCCATCGTGCAACATCCTCAGAATGCCCCCAAACCCCCTGCTGAAGAGACAAAGGGACCTGGCAACCCTATAGGGATTCTACCCTCTGAAGCTGCCATTTTCTCTAGGGGAACTGATTTCTGCCATCTGGAGTGCCACTGTAATTCCAGGAGAACTCTAGGCCACACCTGGAGATTAGCAGCCCTACTTGGCAAGGCAACACCAGCATTTTTTTAAAAAAATCTTATCCTACAGCCATTTTTATGTTTATCTTGTTTTGATTACTGTGAAGTATTACAACCATATTGTTTTCCTCCATTTCTCATTATAAATATACAATATTTCATTATGTTTTAATTACATTATGTTTTAAATAGACTTGTATGGGCTAACCTGGGAACCTAAACACCATCTATTACAGGTAACTCTATGAGTTCACAACATCTGACTCACAAATTAACTACTGAAACACAAGCAAGTTCAGGACTTTCTGTATGGACAAATGAGAATACAATATGCCTTTGCCGATTGAGGCACAAAAAATAAATTCTGTTCAAAAGCTGGATGTTTTTGCTGCAGGTTTCCAAAAATTGTTGTTATTTCCCTCAACAGTTACAGAATAGTGTAACTTTATAATGCTGATTGCAGCTTGACATCCCCTATAGAAAAACCTTATGCCAGATTCTGCAACACAGGTCAATGGATTCTACTTTTTTTTCTTATACTTTGTTTTGGATTTGCTAGCAATACTAATCATCGTAGTATCTCCATGACAATTGTAAAAATGTAGAATTTATAATTGTCATGGAAATACTAAGATCATTCTACATTTTGCAAAGATAGGTCATCTGAAAAATGGACAAAATAACTGTACAACTTTTCTGAATTTCCGGAGGGCTTTCCAAAAGTTGTAGATTTGTCTTCAAGCCAGACATTTACATTAAACCTTTTAAAAATGTCTCTTGTCCCAATATAAGCATAGAAAGGTCACCAGTCTCTCCTGTGAATTCTCCACCCACCCCCACTCCAAACGTGATTTGGGGACACGCTAAACTGGCTCTCAACCTTCATGCACAAACATCTTCAGGTTGCTAAACTCAAGAAAAAAGAAAGGATCTGTGTGCATGCAGTGCAAAGGGGACACATAATTCCACAGACCAGTCCTGGCCTCTTAACACTGGTTATGTTCGCATAGGGCCCATTTCTTTTAAGAGTGACCAAAAGAGCAGCAAAGCCAATGCAGAAACAAAACAAAACATAAAATTATTATTTTTCTAAGGACAGCCAGCTTGTATTGTTATTCTTCCCTGAATACTTGTATTAGGCCAAATTCACATGTGATACCTAAAGAACTTTTCAAACACTCTCTCAGTTTTGGTGAGCATGTGCAGAATGCAAAAGACAACTTTTAAAACACCCTTATATCAGTCTTCTGAATCAAATGATTGCCATGCAGGAAGGTTAATTTATAGCTGTGTTTCTACCTTCTTCACTTTAGAGCTGACAACTCCATCTTGGGAAATTCCTGAAGACTGAGGGGCGGTACTGGAGGAGCGTTAGGGTTTAGAGAGGGCAGGGAACTCAGCAGAGAGGTAAGCTGCCCCCCCCCCCCCCCGGCTGGAATTTGGAACTGACTGCTGTAGTTTGGAGATCAGCTGTCATTCCTGGGAGAACTCCAGGCTCCACCTGAGAGTTGGTGAACCCACCTTACTTCACTACACACATGTGATTTCAGTCACAGTTTCTTTTCTGTCTAAAGAGAAAAAAATGAACCAAAAGTTTTTGTAAACAAAAGAGCAGATGCCATTAGCATATGTTATCTGAATGCATACATGGTAAAAGCACTAGGCTCAGAATGTTACAGAAAAATGTCTTGCATACAGATCGTTTGGATCGATGTACGGTTAGCCGTGCCATAAATGATTCTTCACTAGGAAGAAATTACAGATATTTTGACTTTTGAGATTAATAACCCATGCCTAAAGACTTGGAGCAGGTGGTAACATTTATTTATGAAAGGACACCTCCTGCTTCAAGTTTTAATTATTTTGCAATCCAGATTCAGTGCCAATTTTATATTTACTAAAAAAAGTCAAACTAATTAAGAAAAGCAGTATTGGATGGTACATAAACAAATCCTGACTAATGGATTTTCTTGCATAATGACTTCACTACTATAAATGCTGGATGGAAATGAATTTCTGGAAGAAGATTAAAACAAAAATAAACTTTGAAGCTATTACATGCCCCAAACATACTTTCTGTCATGGCTGGTCAGAAAACAGGTTTTTAAATCATTTCTTTTTCTTGTTGCATGCTGGTAAACAGTTATACCTTTTTCACTGCCTGATTGCAGCCTTGTCTATTGATTATGGATTCTCATCACAGCTCCTATAACTCCAGGTTATCACCAAATTTCACTCAGGGGAACATCACAGTTCCATTTACAGGGTGAAAAGGTAGGGATTTGTTACAAAGCTGTTACATAAAATATTGGTGCATTCTGAGCTATGAAGCTCTTTCTCGGGGTTATGGTATTTTTTCCTCTCAGAAGAAAGTAATCTTAGTTTTTTTCTTACTTGCTTTCTTTAACAAGGAAAATGAAGGCAACTGAGCCAACCGTTCTGCCATGCTTTCAAAAAAAAAAAAGTGATTCACCTTTACAGACAGGACAATCTCCCAATCCAATCTGAAAATCACATAAAAAGATCCCTTGGATTTGGGGCTCCTAAGGAAAGTACTGCATATACAACCCTCAAAGCTCTATTGACTGCTACCTCTGTACTGAAAACAAATGAGGAATCAGCCGCTGAAAACCATGTGCCTGACTTTTACTCCCTTCCTAGTTAAATTTTTTATAGCCAACGTGTTTTGCTTATAAAGCTCGAAGAAACTTCTTCACATAAATTCTGCCTCAAACGTTTGATGCTGTAGCACAATGCAGCACAACAGTAATGTATTTAAGGGAGGATGAGACAAAGACACCTAATCCAGAGAGTAGACAATAGTTTAATAACTGTGAATAAAACTTACTCATCCGAGTCAGATCATGCTTTCCACCAAGCTAGTAAACAGCTGCAGACATAGTCTGCTTCCGATCAAAGACTCCGTGTATAACATATTATACCTCTGTATCTCTCTGATGGTTCGCTGGTAATTTTTCAAAACCATAACCTCCAAAACATATGACAACTATATTTTATTGAAGACATATTATATGACCACTTGACTCACAAATTCAGAATATGTAATGCAGGTGCCAAAATCATGCATATATCTGCATACTACATTTGCAAGCTTCCACTATAAAACAGCGAAAAGCTTCTAAGAAAAAGAATTTTAAGTGCAGTATATATATAAACAGTAACAGAACAGTGCATGTAACTATTTTAAAGTTACTGGGAAAAAATCCAACCTGACCACCCTAAACCAGAGATTTCACATCTGCGGGTAAGACTACTGCAACCAATAAAAAGGTAATCTATAACACTTAAATAATAGCCAAGAGAATAGTTGGGAGCTCGGTGAATTCTAATATGATTTCTTCTAATTTGAATTTAAAAATCCATTGAACGTATTTAGAAAGCCAGTGTGGTGCAGTGTGGTTGGAGTGCTAAATTAGGATTGAGGAAGCCCGGTTTCAAGTCTCTACTCCCCCATGAAGCTTCCTGGGTGATGCTGGGTCCAGCATTCTTTCAGTCTGTCCTACCTCACAGAACTGTTGTCAGGATAAAATGGAGAAGAACAGAACAACACCCACTGACTTCAGCTCCTAGGAGGAAAGGTGAGATGTAAAATGTAGCAAATGATTACATTTGCTTATACCTTTGAAAGGCAATATTAACATCAAGTTTTTGTTATACAAACAACACGTTTACTTTAAAGAGACTCACAGGGAAAAAATTAGGTCACTGTTCTATTGCCAGGTGACACACTACATGCAGGCTCTTAGCTAAATAAAGTCTTGTCAGTTGCATCTTGCCCAGTCTTAAACATGCTTACTCAGAAATAAATGCTATTAAATTAAATGTGTCTTGGTATAGTGCACTCTTATTTAGAGGTACTCCAGTCTAAACCTGCTGAAATACACAGGCTTAGGCTGGAGTAACCCTGTATGCTATTGCACTGGTAGAACTTTAGCTTTAATTCTAACTCATGTTTCATCAAAGACTTGCAATGTCTTGACCCTACACAAAATTAATGAAATCTGTCTCCAGAGGTTAGATGGCATGTTCTGAATTGATTAAGAGTAACAGCTAAAACTGAACCCAACATTTTCCCTCAAGGTTCTGTGAAATATTCTCTGAATGTCCGGCAGTTGTTTGATACTCAGAACAAGCATTTTATTTCTAATAATTCTGCTGCACGTCCAACACTTCCAGTGAAGCTGGCATCTGCTATATGCCAGCTATCTGGTACGACCAAAGGTTTGCTGCTGCTGCTGCTAAATTTTGTGACATAACTTTAAAAAGAATTAAATTCCCTTTACAACAACATCCAAACTATTGAATTTTGATATCAAGATGCTAGTCCAAAATTCAAAAGAGAAATTTAATTTCAGCTTTAGAAGCCAGATTGCAAACTTTGAAAATCCATTAAATTTAATTTCATTTGCTTGTAGAGTTCCTTCTGAAGAAACCAAACTGTTTTAGATTTGATTTAATTCAGATACAGATTGATTTGGTCTATGACCATTACAAATCAAAAGATCAAAGATTTACAATAAAGTAAATAGAAGAATACAAAAGGTCAGTCCTGCAAACACAACAGATGGAATTAACTGAAATTTAAAATCCATACATAAAATTTCCCAACAATTTTTTTCAAGCCGCTGAAAAATGCTTTGCACAACTAATAGTGATCTGTTGATTAACACCAAATAAAAGCTTCTTTGAAATATCAACATCAGAACAGCCTGAAAATCTTTTAAGGAATTTCCTGACAAAAACAGCAATAAAACAAAACATGCTCAACTGATTTCACCTCTTCAATACCACAGGGACAGATTCTCTTCTTCATTCTTTTTGTATCTCCCCCCCAAAACTGCAGAGGGGAGAGCTCACCATCTTGCCAACATCAAAGCTCTCCGTTGGCTGGGTACTTCCAAAAAGGAGAGATAGGGTGCCAGAGTGACAATATATCTAAGTTTCTCTGAAATAATAAAATTTGGGTGTTGTCATTGTCTCTTTGTTGCGCCATATTAAACAGCCTTTGTTTGACCATTGCTTTGGCTCAGTCATAACCCATTTTCAGAACATTTTCTAAAGAAAAGCCTAAATTCTGCAATTTGCAATGGATGACCTTTACCCAGGGAGGCTGGTAATTATCTTGGAGAACTTGTCAGGCCCTGTGGGTTATATGCCAACTTTAGCCCAAAATTATTGGGGTCTTTGGTTCAATACCAAAAATTACAGATCTCAGGACCAACTGAATGGTTGCAATATTGGTTCCCAAATACTGCTGCTCACTGAATGCTATGTGGTATATCAAACACTACACCAGGATTTGCTAGCACTCCATCATCTATGGTTCATCTTGTACAACTATACCTATATCATCACCCCTGTTATTTTAATGTGTTATTTTAACAAGGTAAAACAAAAGGATGGAAGATGTAATAATAGGCTCCCAAGAGGCTTTAAATATCGTTGTGTTTAAGAAAGGTTTTCCATTACCTATAATGGATTAATCTGGGAATACATCAAAATCGTGACAGAAAAGTGTGCTGGAATGTTTCAGTGGAACATTTAACTTCCTGATGAGTTATGATAAACCAGAGCAATTTAGTCAGAACTATTCAGCCAAACTTGCTTAAGGCTGTAACCACTTCAAGATATCCATCTTTGTAGTTTAAAATTTTGATAAGCTCTTCTAATAGGACCCTCGTGACAAAGTGAGCCATCAACTCAGAATAAAACCCAAGGATGTTCTTGTGGACTTAAAACAGAAATGTGCAGAAACACCTATGTAAACGTTACCTCATATGTAATTTGTATCATAATGATGCATGACGTTATAAGATTAACTGCAAATAACTATCAGACAGCTGGGCGGCCTGCTGTTTTGCAATATGCATGGAAAGATGGACTGTCCACTATGGTATACCTTCAATTTCAGCAACAGTCTAATAGAAGATTTCCTGCTGACTTGACATCAGCTTTCAGTACAGGTGCAAAGGACTTATTTCCTGGCAAGTGTAAGAAGAATTAATCTATAAACCATGAGGGCAGATTCTCCCATTCCATAACAGTTTGCAAAATTAATTACAATAACACACACGTCAACTTTGGGTATAAGACCAGTACTGCTATCATGAACTAATGCAAGAGAAATAATGTATGTGTATTAGTTCCCTACAAAGCTAATTGACAAAGATGGATTGAATAGCATAACTGGGAATTGCTCTTTCTTAAATTATATCAGGCTATTGAAAGGTCTCCGTGCACGAAACCAAAAAATGTCTGTTTTAATTAACTGAAAAGCAATGGGAAATATTTTAGTTGGTCTCACTGGAATGGAAACTGTGTCTCTTTTAACCGCTATGAAGCCGAGACTGTGCTTCACATGCTGGCTGAAGATGGCACATGCCATTTCTCAAGCACAGCTCAACCTTCACTGATAAGAAACAGTTGGACATGACCATTTCCATATGAGTTGCTTTGGCACGGCACATTTCATAACACCCCTGAAGTATGCCTTCAACCTTTCGCCTTCAAGTGTGAGGAAGGAATTGTTTCCTTAACCAAATATTATCAATAACTCTGTTACAAAAAAGGATAAAAAATGCAAACCCATGTTTTAGGAGACAATCAGTACAATAATGTGATACTAATTCAAACCACCAAGTCGGAACTTTGGAGTTATCAGAATTTTGCCTTTGGACAACTGTTACAACTTTTGATTCCTCCACCCCACCCCCTTTAAAGTGCAGCCAAGATACACATTACATCTAAAAGTGTTTAGCTGTTTCTTAGTAGCATATCTTCAAAAGCTGGTGTGGCATAGAGGCTAACAGTAGAATGCTAAGCAGATATGCACCCTCCTAAGTCTTCAGAAATCAATGTGTTATAGAAGGGCATAACTACTCAGAACTGCACTGCAAGAAACTGAGAAACAGATACAGAAGTTCCTAATTCAAACTGTAGCTATGCTATGAATTCATTAATTTGGTGAAACTACCTTCCTCCTTCCTCAGCCCTCTTTCTGCATTAAGGGGATTATATCACTAACCTACCTGACTTAGCTGTTGTAAGTATGACAATGCATGCTGAATATGTGAAAGAACTGATTAATAATATTTTACAAACTGTACTGAACTATCTAAAGGTACAGTTTTCAAAATTCTGTGGCTACTGAAACTGTTAAAGATGCTGAAAAAGAAGGCTGGGGAAAGAAAGACTAAGTGGAATAAGACTGTGGTCAGAACGCTAACTGGAGTGGGTCATAGGGAGCCTATCACTCCAGCCTCGTTTCACCTACACTGGCTTCAAACTAAAGATGCTGATATTGACCTTTAAAGCCCTGCATGGCTTGGGACCAGCATACCTTAAGGACCGCCTACTTCCATGTGAACCTACCCAAACGGTTATCTTCAGGGGTCCTGTTTCGGGTGCCCCCACCATCTGAGGCTATATGGGTGGCAATCAAAAAAAAGGGCCTTCTCAATTATGGCGCCCAAAGTATGGAATTCCTTCCACAGGGAGATTCACCTGCCCCCCTGTTTCACTGTATTCTGCCAGCAGGTAAAGGCTTATGTTTTGTTTGGCATTCTCTTACTGATGCTCCTTCCTGCTTACATGTAATTGTTTTATTTCTATATACCTGGTAAGTATATTTTAAAGCTTGCTTTAGTTGTTCCGGTTGTTAATGGTTCTTGTTGCACACCACTATGGAAACACTAAGTGGGTGGGAAAATGTATTAAATAATAAATAAATAAGCAGACTGGGATCTCCATTACCTTGTGGTAATGGAGGATGATTTCTGGGGTTGATAAACTACCTAATGGTCTTACTTGACAAAAGCATCAAGGAAAAAGTACTGATTGTGCATCTTCTAATTCAGTGGTATACTAGCCTGTGTGTTCCCTGTGTCTATAGTAATAATATGAAGATCAGTTATGAATATGGTCTATGTTCATAAAGCAGGAGCACATGTCAAAGCGTTGTAGATACCTTATCCTAATTAAGAGCATTGATGTTCTGGGGATTGACCAATATGTAAATCTGAGCATATTCTGCTTAAGCCTTCTGTAGGCACCGGTATTTAGTAAGCAGGAGTTTACAGTTACGTGATTTTTACTTCATTTTTTTAAACACAAACAACAACAAAAATGAAAATGTTCTACCTGCCTCAGGACAAACCCAGTTTAATACATTAGAAAGAAGGATTAAGAACTCAGTAGAAAAGAAGGGTTATTATCAGTAGGAGGTAGTGAAAGCCTAGAGAACTGGATTGCAGACGAGTTTTTAAATATAGTCTAGAAACATCGGTTAGGGGATTGTGCTATCTGTATCATCCACAAGAACAGCCAAGTATTTAACAACTTTTATAAAGACTTGTTTTTGAAAACACTGTAACATCCCAATCCTATGCTTTACCCCACAGCAACAGCAAATAAAACTAGGTTCTAAGGTCCCAGCACTGGCTCAAGGGAACCCTCTCTGCTCCGGTGGAGAGAGCGGGCTCCGTTTCCAGCACCGCACCAAAAGTTAGTGCACAGCTGTGTTACACAAGTCACATTCTAAAGACAGAATCAGGCAGAGTCGCTGTGCCCTGTTTGCAGACCACAACTGCATAATACTCCATTGTGGATGAGGCTTCCTTCCCCTGGACAGAAAGTCTCTTTCTGTGAATTGGCAGGGGGAGATTTTGCAATCTCCATGCAGCATTAGCATTTCTACCACACACCAAAAATGTTAAAATTATGGGCAAACGTCTGCTTTCTCTTCATATCAGCCCCCACCCCCAACTTGCTATTTCATCATTGGCAACCTTATATACTCAGACAACTAACGCACACAAGCAACGCACTATGCTTCAATTCTACAGTGAACTTCAGATTTTTTAAGAACTTTATTTGAAACATAACTTGAAACACAGAACAAAATATATGGGGAGAAACGTTTGGCAAGTTCTAGTACTTTCACCATAAATCTTAGAACTTTTTGTGCAGAAGTAAATATACACTTCAACCGAAGCATGTGTTTATCTGGCTGCCAGAAGGGTGAAGCACTGCAAAATGTCAGTGTTGAATCTGCCTGGACCTGTAAGGGTAGTTAACTTTTTAAAAGAAAAAGTGTATCTGGGTTTTGTCATTTAAAGTAGATAAACCTTTCAGTTAGCATGCTTCCTTGCAATTTTTTTTTTTGGGGGGGGGGGGGATACTGTACCTCACTGGTTTCCTGTCTCGAAGCAAATCTTCCAGACTCTGTTCGCAGTGTTCAGCAACAACCACCAGCCTCTCTGATTAAAAATACACACACACACAAAGACAGATTTAGTATCTCAATACACACAGGCACCAAACACTTTCACTCACACATCCAATCGAAATTAAAACCATATTATCACAACATCTTCATTCGATAATAGAAAAAGAATGTCTACTTCTTTCAGTGGAACATAAACTCCCGCTGGGCACATAGTTCACAGAAGATAACTGAACACATAGATACACACACAGATAAATCTGAATAGCCTCAGCATGTGTGGGGAAAGTGCCGTTGAGTCGCAGCCGCCTTACGGCGACCCTGTAGGGTTTTCAAGTAAAATTTAGATTGTTCAACATTTTCAAAACGTATTTTACTTTAGTATTACCATTTAGTATTACGTTTAGCCCTGGCTACTGCAAAAGTAAGTTATATTCATGCAAGAAAAGGCAAAAGATTAACATAAAAAAAGAAATATTTATGTTTTTGGTACAAACTGAGGACAGAAATGGTACATATATAAATCATTTTAGGTTGCTATGAATACACCAATTGATTTCTTTCCTAGTTACTTTCTCAATCTCTTTTATTTGCCTACTTCATTAACTTGGGGGCTGACTATGAGAAGAAGCACTTGTACAGTATCTTGAAGGAAACAGGTTCCAAAACGCAGTTCACATCCAACAACCCAACCATGGTTTGTTATTATAGAAAGAAACCCTGGAAATTATGAGGCTCACATGATTTTGCTCACATATAGCTAGAAAACGAAATGTGTCTGTTTTCACAGCAAACCATATGAATCAAAACTCTGGCCTGTCCTTCAAACTACAATTCTAAACCATGGTTTAGAGAGCCAAAAGGGGGTGGGGAGAGAAACCCCAGAGTTTGTGACTTGGACACAAGGGAGTGCATGAACCCAGGTTTGCAGGAACAAACCAGGGCTGTAATGACAAACCATTGTATGTCATTATGTGTGAAGCCTCAAGTTCTACTTGTTTTTAAAATATCACACCTTTTTTGCCTGAAGGGGGAAATCCTGGTAGCTTATATATTTTTAAAACATGTTGCAAAAATATTTTTTTTTAAAATTAAACAATGCTACTTTTGACCAGATCACAGGTAACAAACAGCAGTTCACAGCTGAAATGCACTACAAGCACCACAATCCTGTGCTTCTCTCTCCTACCTCTCTCATGCAAATGCATCACCTCCCCCACCACTTGTGTGTGTGAAAGCATACAAAGTAGAGTTATTGAGCTTATTCTACTGAATACTCACGGGAGCACACCATTAGTCCAATTATACAATGACAGAATTTTAAAGCAGTCTACAAGGGAAACTAGGTATGTGGACAGCGAATGGGTTCTTCGGCAGAAAAAGTTGCCTGAAGGTACAATGTGAGGAAGCTATTGATGTAGGGTACTTAAAAATTATTAATCTGGCTACACACAGCAACAACAGTTACACAAAGATTTCAACAATTTTAAACAATGGCTGCGGTTTTGAACTATTAATCAACGGTCACCTACGAGTTACGCAAGTTACGCAGCAGCAGCACTGAAAGCCCTCCAAGCCAGAAGTAAAAATTAAGATATAAAAACATCACTCTAGGCAAGACAACTTTATTTATATTCACGATTGGAGGAGTATTTTTATTTGTTGCAGGGGACTGCCCCAAGGAAAGGGGATACATTCCTGCATTCTGGTTTTTTACAGGTCTGAGTCTGAATAATCAAGGATTTTATATTACTCACCCCACACTTGGGATAAAAAGCTCTTCTCTGCTGAATGTCAGAAGGCATTGCTGCCTAAAAACCCAGTGCCTGCATTTGCCCACCAAAGCTCTAAACATCCTACAAAATCTTAAGAACAAGTGAACTATATATTTCACTAGGAAATCCCATCTTAAGGAGAAGAATGTTTTTAAAACAAGCTTGACATGAGACGGGCCCTTAAAATGCATCATAGTTTTGCTATACAGATATCTGCTCTCTTGAATTTCTCAAGTGAGGCATCTGCTCAGTGAAGTGATAGAAAGACAGCTGGGTGTGGTCACAGGTGCTAATGTACCAGCATTGCCACAGGAGTCTGGGAAGTTGTGATGGACAGGAGGCCGTCCTGCCCCTGAGAGGTGAAACACTCTGCTATTTCACACCTGAGCCTTTGAGAGTGCTGCTTGAACATTCAATCATGGGAGGGGGGGGAGATGGAAAGTTGGAGGGAAACATAGTAGCAGTCATAATTTTGGAGTTTGCCTCAGCAAAAGAGTCGAGAGTTTGGAAGGCAGCTAGTACCACGGCAGAGTGGTTTAACTCTACCTCTGGGAGAGGACAAGTACCTAGTTGTGAAGTCTGTTTCTGGTGATGAGCAGACTTTGCCATTCATTCTTATTCTTGGGAAAAGGCAGGCTGGTGTGGGTGGAATTTTGTATGTTTGTGAAAGGCTCCGACCTGGTGGCTAATCACTAAAAGCCTGTTTGTAACTGCAAGCATTAAAGAGAATTCAACACATAATCTGTACAAAAATATATCTTTGTTGTTTTGTTGATCCTCGTGCTTTGTTGATCTCTGTACTCCTCATGCTAAATACTAAACTCACCTTACAGCAGTGACCCAAAGCAATTATTTTTGCTACCATAAGAGCATCTTGTAACTGAGGTGAAGGTTTGTATCTCAAAACCAACCCGGGTTTTCCAAAATCATGAGAGGCTGTGCTGATCCCTTCACTTCAAAGAAAGGACCCGTCATAGAAGCATTCAGGGTCCAGCAATAAAAAAGGCAGCTGCAGCTCTTAAGAAAGGGAGCCAGAGAGATTTTAATCTAGCTCTGGTAACAGACCAAGATGCTAGTCAGACATTAGTATTCTGGGAGCCACCTTGAGAAGGGGTTAAAATGGGGCAGGCCAGGTATAATATCCAACCCCATCTTCTAAATCCATTGCCTGCAAGTCTACTGCTTTAGACAGCAATCTCTCTGAGCAAACCTCTTGCCACTGTATTGGCAACTGAGGGACAAGCTGGAGCTCACAGGATCAGACTTGACATTGAGGCCTCTGCTTGCTGACTCTGGCTAAGGAATGGCCAGGGTACATCCACAGAAACTTTTTGGGGAATGGCTGCGTTGACTGGTTTATAAGGACCTCAGCATTTGATTATCTATTTTATTGATTTTTTTATTGAGCTTTTTGGAAAGGAAGTAACTAAATTTAAGAAAAATAAATCAAGAAAAGGTCTCTAGAGTATTACAACTTCTTACGCTATTTTTGCTGTAAAATGCTTTGCTAGCCAAGACACTGTGTTTTCAGCTTAACTTCTTTCTGTTACATCATAATACATTATCCTTGTATTGTTGCAAGGGTAAGTGTTGCCATTTTTCATACAACCCTTGCTCCTTCAGAAAAAAAAATCAGATTTACAACGTGAAGGACATCTGCTACGCTGTCCTTTGCCAGACATTGTGTTTAGCTACACAACTAAGGCTAGTTTAACAAAATTTACCAAAGGTTTTTAGGGGTTTTTTTTAAACTTCACTTAAAAGGAACCAAACTGATCCCAGGTGTAATGGTCATTTTCCCTCTCAACGGCACATGTGGAATTTCCAAGAAAGCACAGTCATCTTGAACGAGTTTTGAATGGTGTATAGAAAACAAAGGCAAACCCTGACTCCTGAGCTAACTTTACATGTGAAAGCATAATGCTTATAAAAAACAAACAAACACACACATCCAATACCTAACATTAGTACCAAAGGAATAACAGCATGTAGAGAACAAGTAAAGTTTGGGGACAAAACCAGGCTACTAAAAGTATAATGCAACTAGGTATATGTAAGGCATTATGATAGATGGGGTGTATATTGAAAGAGGATTTCTATATTTTGAAACCTCTCCATGTAAGGTGGAAAAGCATACTGCACCCCTGCAGGACCTCTGTCAAGGAGGCCAAGCCACCCAGCATCAGTTGAACAAAGTATTTTCCCCCCCTTCACTGCAACCAGCACAGTTGCTCATTTTTCCCCAAAGGGCACCCACTTACTTATTTGTAATATTAGATAATTTCAGAGCAGAAGTCATGGCTGTTATCAGCTTAAAGAACAACAAAGTTTCCTAGCATATAAGCTTTTGTGAGTCAAACCTCACTTCATCAGATACAAATAAAATGAAGGCCCATCAGCCTTTATATCCAGGTCAGAAGGTGGCTGTTGCAAAGAACAGCCAGTTGGAGTCAGGATACAGTGGTACAATGCAACAGGTAACCAGCTAATTAGAGCCAGGAGATATGATTCACAAGTGTTTATACCTAGGAAATGCTGCTGGTCTTTAAAGTGCCATAAGACTCTAATTTTGTTCCACTTGTACGGACTTACATACCAATGTAAAGGTAGACCATTTTAGTGGATCTGTGTCACCATTTGAATCATAACTGCCTCTATTTGTACAGACTAGGGGTAAGCAACCTTTTTGGCCTGAGTACCATAAACCCCACTTTTTCCTGTGAAGATTTTGGTGTTGCAGCAAATAAAGCAGCAAGAAACTGAGGTCCACACTAAGCATGGAGCAAAAAAAAAAGAGACAGATAACTGGTTCAGCTAAAGGATTAATTTTAATTCACCTCTAAGACCACTACATGTTTTTCACATACACTTCATCAGGGGGATCTGTAAACTATCATCAGGGGGATCTGTAAACTATCATAGCCTGAACAGTTCCCACAGCAACACAGTTTCAGCAAAAATTCTTCCACTGCACCAATTGTCTCTTGTTTTTTCACTTGAGCAAGTAAAGTGGCGGAAGGAAGACACAGGGTGGTTGAAGTTGGTCAGAATCTCTGCCAGAATCTCGTGGGCTTGCCTCAGACCTTCCTAGTAGTTGGCTAGGTTATGTGGTACACAAACTATGCCCATTAGTTCTCTCATGCAACTGACCCCAGAGGCAGTGACACTACTAGCACTTCAGCGCTGCCGCTGGTTGCTTGGGCAGAGGTCAGCCTCAGCATGAAGAGCACCTATGCTGGAGGGTTGCCTATTCTTTATACTGAGTCAGGCCAACATTATGTCAGTACTGTTTACTCCAAAAGGCAGTGACTCTTCATGGTCTCAAGTAGAGGTCTTTCACATTACCTAAAACCTTGGGATGCTGGGAGCTTAACCTAGGACTCTCTGCATGCAAAGCAGATGCTCTACTACTGAGCTATGGTCCCAGCCCATCCTAAGTGCTGCTTTTTAGCCACAATGAAATCTTACAAAATACTTTATTTACTCAAATTCAAGATTCGGTTTTCTTCCAGGTATGCCATCAAAAAGTAAATGTATAAAAAAAGGAAAAGAAGTAAAAGAAGTAAAAGAAGTAAAAAAGAAAAAACAAAATGGAAAGAAATCATAAAATGGAAAGAAAACATAAAAGCAGTAAAAGTAAAAGGAGATTGTCCTAAATTTACATACAAATTACAGTTATTTCCAATAATAATTTTTGTGTGTGTATAACACTTACAGGGTCTGTTGTCTTACATTCAGGGTTTTCTTCCTTTGGGTTACTACAGTATCAAGGATTGGCTTTGTATAAAGATAATCCAAGGGAAAGAGAAAGACCCTACTAGTAACAATGAAATAAGGCTATGTAACTAGCTAATGATGGCAGCTAACAAACAACATGCAGAATTTTTATTTATTTAAAACATTTATATCCTGCCTTTCCATCTAAAAAGGAGTCTGAAGTAGTGTCTTGGATATGCATGGTCTCTCCTATATTATCATCTAATTTCCACATATTGTTTGTTACAAATATTTACATGTAAATGGGTAAGAGGATACTGTATCTTTCAGGCAAGTACACAATGAAGTCGTTCATGACACTTTACTACCTCATATGAAAACATCTGTGGAGTGAGGGGGAGAAAGAACAAACTTACCTGTCATCCCCAATTCCGAACACCTTGTTAGGCTGAAGGGAAAATTCTGATCTCCATCTAGATTGTTTTCCCAATTCCCCTTTTTGCTTTATCCCAAAAAAGTTCAGTGGTGAGGGAACTTTTAAGCCCAAAGTAAGTCTCTTCTCACTTCCTTCCCTCAGCCATAGCAACTAATCTTTACAGCTTAGTTAACATTAAAAAGCACTCATTCTTAGAAACATTCTAACCTCTAGCTATATCCAGAATTTAAAATATCACAAATCTGCTATTACTTTCATTTAGCAGAGAACACATATTAACATTTCATAAAGATGAAACTTTTTTCCAGCTACACATCTGATAGGGACAGGGAAAGCAAGAACTCTGTTCAACTACAGACATTCTAAAAAATTATTCACCCTTCCTCACAGTCAGGCAAGCAACAAAAATACAGGCAGTGCATAATTTTACTTGTTCCTTTGAACTTTCTACGGCTACTTCGCCTTGGCTCATTCAAACTGGAGTACTGCTTTTTGGTGCCTTCCACGTATTTCCTGTCCTCAGTATACTGTTTCCCAAACAGGCTTCAGCAGAATTTTTATAGAAAGAGTGTAGTCCAAGTGCATTAACACGCTGTCTAGAAGTTATCGGTGTGCATTTACCTGATTTTCAAAGGTCCCTTCCACAGCACCACTATTTTCCTGCCATCAAGCGCTTCACTGGAGCCATTTCCCCAGCTCTATCAAAATTTGAAATAGGTAAGTGGCATTGTGTTATAGCACATGTTCAACTTTTAATGGAACCACTATAGTGTGCATGTGTGAAGGGAAGAACAACCATAAGGGAGGGGTGGCAAGTTGCCATGGCAGCCATGACAACCATGCCCCAAGCCAATGCAGAGCATGTATGGAAGGGAAAAGTCAGGGAAAAAAGTACAGAAGTGCACAGAGAACTTCCATGTACAGAAGCTCAGTTGCTGTCAGATATGTCTCTGTATTTGCAGCAGTAATGAAAGCAACACAGAGCCTGGGGAAGGATCAGCCTGCTTTCCTAGAGAAAGTATATAAACAGCAAGTAAATATTTGCTGCAAAAAATTCAAGACATTCAATGATGTTAAACAGATGCAGACAAACCTTAAGTTGTTCTGCAATTGGCAGCATTCAGTGGCCTACAAGAAACCTACTATGAAGTGCGAATTACCATTTATACTTAATCTTCACCATGCCTTGAAAGATTTATACCTCAGCGATAAGTTCCAAAAATGTAAGGACCAAGAGAGAATGGCTGAGACCTCCTTCTGTGAAGCACATTTCTTTTCAACTTCAAACATCAAAAGAGAGGCTTACGGAATTAAAGCAAAAATGAGACAGATTGATGAATTACAGGGAAAAAATGGATTCAGGTGGGGTAGCCGTGTTGGTCTGAAGCAGCAGAACAAAGTTTGAGTCTAAAGACACTTTTAAGACCAACAAAGTTTTAGCCACACAGTATAAGCTAAGTGTGCGTGCACACAAAAGCTTATACCATGAATAAAACTTTGTTGGTTCTAAAGGTGCCACTGGACTCAAACTTTGTTCAGGAACAAATGGACTAAAAGAAGACCATTGTTTGTTTTGTTTTTTAAAAAAGAAAGTAGGAGAGGGAAATAGAATGAGGATGGAGTAAAGAATGAGGGAAGCAGAGTGTGAAAAAGAAAAGGAAATACCTAAAAATTATCAGGATAGCAAAGGCCTGCAGTTTAGCAGCTCCTACATCTGCCTCTGTTATGTGTTACTATTATACGGACTAGACTGAAAAATGTTGCTCCAAAGTCAGTCTGGAGAAAAGCAAACTGCTGTCTTCGAGCAAAAAATGCTCCAGGCTTCTTTGAAGTCTACTACTTTGAAAGACCCAAACAAAATAATTACTGTAACACTCAGACATGCACACGCAACAACTGGGGGAGGAGCAGATTTACCATGTTTTCCACGAGAAATATCCACATACTGGCAAAGTCTGGGATGTGTAATTGTCTTGAGGATTTGAAAACGCCCCAGGATTTTTATGGAGTTTGGTGTCAGAGGCAAACCGTTGCTCCCACATACATCGTTTGGAAGAGCAGAAGCAAAGAAAGTGAACGCGCCTAATTCGGCATCCTTTAAGGGAAACATTGTGGACTCCCAAGAGGCACTCTCTCAAACAGTATGTCCCTGAAAGAGAAATGGAAAGATGAAGAAATATTTGTTAAAGGTTGGAGACTTGAAATCTGTACATGGGATGCCTCCAGAATAAGCGATTTAAGGCTTGCAGCTTTAACTGCAATCCTAAACTAGAGTTATACCCTTCTAAGGCCAATCTATTGAGCTGGCCCATAGAATTGCCAAGTTGGACATGACTGAATGGCTAACAACAACAAGCCCATTTACTTCAATGGGCTTAGAATGTTGTAACTCTGCTTTGGATAACATTGTGAGTCAAGGAATGAGGACATATTGTTATTACACTGGGTATAATAGAGCAATAAAAAGTCTTTTCATTAGCTGAAAATACATGCAGCAGTTCATCACATGTTCACAGAATATGCATCTAATTCTGCCCAGGACTGGACTGTTAAATGAACTCTGAAAATTAAGACCACAATAGAGAGCCTGAGAAGCCTAGTATGGATAGATGTTAGCAGTGTGCAGGGCTGCTCCCTAGG
This sequence comes from Lepidodactylus listeri, assembly GCA_029233225.1. Taxonomy (NCBI): domain Eukaryota; kingdom Metazoa; phylum Chordata; class Lepidosauria; order Squamata; family Gekkonidae; genus Lepidodactylus; species Lepidodactylus listeri. Next base: position 31,096,464 of record JARCFY010000009.1, read on the forward strand.
AGAAATCCATTAGAAAACCCCAGCTGTAGGCTCATTTATACAGGCCAATAGATCTGCTGCCTGTATCAAAATAAAACAGAGATCAATCCAAGAATGTTAGCCCCTGAACAATTTCAGCCCCAGAACAACTGGAAGCTGCCTGAGGCCTTGAAAATGTCCTCTTCCAGACAGCTCCAGAACACAAATTTAAAGAGCTTGTTTCTTTGGCCTCCCCCCACACTCCCACACAACCCCCACTCCGATCAAAGTCCAAACATGCTTTCCCCCCCCAGTCCCAACCAGGAGTGTGAAAAATCTCAAGTCCCCTTTTTGCAGATATACGGCCACTAGCTTAAAAAGTAGCCCATTTTCCTACTAATCTGGAAATGCTAATTCTAAGTAAGGAATCATTTTGCATTACATAAAAGTGAATCTGAAACAATGTACTTATAAATACAGTCGGCATACTCTAATATGCCTACACACTACTGCATGCTAAGAGAGATTTTCCCAGCCTCATTCCAAGCTGATTTAACTTCCATAGCCCCAAACACTGTCCTATATATCAGTTGCCTTTCTCTATCCGACACTGCTAGGAGCTCCTACAAGATAAAGTGCATACACCAAGCTTTCACGCTTAAGGCAAATGTTCCATCTGCAGACTTCTCTAGAAACTGTAGTTTTGTCCACTGCTCATATGGCAAACTTACAACTATCTGGGAGTAGGTGTCATGTCTCTCATTTTGAGGGAGACATGTAAAAATTCTCTATTTTTCCTCCGTTTCTTTCTTTTGTGTAATAAAAGTGTCAGGTCTTGACCAGGCCTGGATTACTCCAGGCACAAACGCTTCTACAAAACACGAGAGGCTAGGCTACTATGATCAACAATTCTTCATCTCCTTCCGCCTGCTTTCTGTGGCAGCAGCAGCGACAGAGCTATTCAGCTCTACTGATTGAGCCTGGCAAGAGAGAAACGACAGCTTGCCCAGGCAGGTCTTACCTCCCTTCCTACGGCTAGCTCATAAATGGATCACAAGGATGGCCTTAAACATGGCCAGCTCCGGGATGCAGCCAGATGCTGCCACATCTGGATTGCAGTAGCGAGCAAACCCCGATCCCCTAATCCACTTTCCCAGTTGCTCAGCATAGCCGAATCCTTCCGTACCGACGACTGTCTCTCGCCCGCTTCCTCTCTAGGCTCCATTCCCATCTCTATGGTCTTAACCCTTCAGTATCCCCTTAAATTGCAAGGAGATGGGCGAGCGCTCCAGTTCCAGCTCGGGATTAGATTGAGAGCTGCTATCCCAATCTGCTCTTGCCCTATTTTTTCACGCACTCCAGTTCCACGCATTCCTCTGTTGTAATGCACTACCCTACAGCCAGGAAAAGGTACAGAAGCCGTAGGGTTGCCAACTCCGGCTTGAGAAATTCCTGGAGATTTTGGGAATAAAGCTTGGAGAGGGAGGGGAGCTCAGCAAGGTATAACGCCATACACTCCGGCCTCCAAAGCAGTAATTTCTTCCCAAGGAATTGATTGATATAGCCTACAGATTAGTCACAATTCCAGGATATCTCCAGGCCCCATCTGGAGGTTGGCAACCGTAGATGGGAAGCAAGGAATTTCGGGGGGGCCGGGACTTGAAGTGTGTCAAGTAACGCGTGCAACATGAAAAGAGCCATTTTGATCTCCGATATAACTCTGAGTATAGCTACTATTACTACACTCACACAAACTCAATACACAACAGGACCCAGAAGCAGGCAGGAAATGATACCATAAAACTAGGTTTACCATATTTTGAAAAGCAAAAGTGGACATATTTCCCAACTGACTACTTCAAACAAGTGATCACTATGAAAAATCTCATTATAAATACCCCTGCTACTTCAGCTGTGATAATTGCTAATAACTAGGAATATTCCTAACCCAATCCAACCCCAAAAGAGGACATTTTCATCAGTTTTTTTTATAAGAGCTCAAAAGAGGGCAGGCACAAAAGAAAAGAAAAGAGGAAACCCTAATAGGACCGAAAGTGCTTTCTCGCAGAATCCAGCCAGAATCAGGAAGGGTGACTCTGAATCATCATAATTGCTTTAGCAACTGTACAGTCCCCATTCTATCTCTGCTACAGTATCCAGTCCCTGCATCTCTAACCTCTGACTACAGTTTGTCTTTCAGTTTCTATCGCATTTTTACCCTGCCCTTCCACCAAGGAGCTCAAGGCCAGCATAGTTTGCTTTCTATTTCAGTTCTCCATGTTATCCTCACAATGAACCTGTGAAATAGATTATGCTGAAAAAAACAAATGGCTGGGTCAAGCCCCACCAGTGTACTTCATGGCAGAAAAGGGATGTGAACCAGAGCTCCCAAATCCATGACACCACATCAGTTCTCTTGTTTCTTGCAGTATAAATCTTGGCACATTTGCTTAGGAGTACACAAGAACATAAGAAAAGCCAATGTTGGATCAGGCCAATGGCCCATCCAGTCCAACACGCTGTCACACAGTGGCCAAAAACACCAGGTGCCCTCAGAAGGCCCAGCAGCGGGGGCAGGAAGCCCTCCCACTGTTGCTCCCAACACCAAGATTACAGAGCTTCACTTGCCCCAGAGTGAGAGTTCCTATCTATATTTTGGGGCTAATAGCCACTGATGGACTTCTGCCACTTTATCCAGTGAAGATAGTTTCAGAGGGTTAGCTGTGTTAGTTTGTAACAGAAGAGCAAGACTCGAGAGTCAATACCCCTTTAGCCAGATATCTAACAAAGGGAGCTCTGACTTTCCAAAGATTATGCCCTGGAAGTCTTGATGGTCTTGAAGTTGCTGCTACTGGATTCAGATTTTATTCAGTGGATTCAGGTAAGTAGCCGTGTTGGTCTGAAACAGTAGAACAAACAGTAGAGCAGTTGGTCTGAAACAGCCCAGTGGTTCCTTTCCAAAGGTTGCCAACTTCCAGAAAGGGCCTAGAGATCTACTGCTTTTACAACTGATCTCCAGGATACACAGATCAGTCTTCCTAGAGAAAATGGCTGCTTTAGGAGGTGGACTGCATGGCACTGCATCATAGGGAAATCTCTTGTCTCCCAAAGCCCCGCCCTCTCCAGGTTTCAACCCCATAATTTCCAGGTATTTGCCAATACAGGGCTAGCAACCCTATTTAAGACCAACCAAATGTGATTCTGGGTATAAGCTTTCCTGTACAAGCTTTAGATACATTGAAACAAGACTTCCTCAACCATTACATATAGGGGAGAGGGTTAGTTGCCAGGGAAGGGGTAAGCCAATATGTAATCAGTTGAGGAAATTCACCACATCTGAAGTGTAAATGCACACACAAGCTTATACCCAGAATTACATTTGGTTGGTCTTAAGGGTGCCACTGCACTCAACTTTTTTTTTTTATTCAACGCAGTAAGATTACAGTCCTAGACTCCTAATGTCCTCATTTTGCTCCTCCCCTAAATCAACTGCCACTTCATTGCTCTGCCTTATTTAATCCATTGCCACCATTTAACTGATTTCCCCCAATGAATCTTTGCTTTAGCTTTGGTCCTCCCTCTCTTCATTTCTTCCGCTTCAGTTTACTTCACTTTCTTTTTAAATGTAATCTCAACGTACAAGCAACCCCCCCCATCGGCTACGGTCACAAACGCTAAATAATCCACTTTCAATGCCCTTTCCAACTGGATTTTGCCACTATAGTAAAACTCAGCTGGAAAGTGGATTGAAAGTGGATTATTTAGCGTGCGCGACTGCAACCTAAATTCAATGCAACTCCGTCCCAGCCAGCATACCCACAACTGCACCCCCCCCCCCCTTACCGACGCTCACACCTAGACCCATCCGTCCGGGCCCCGCCCACATCTCCTTTCCTACTCGCCCTTTTGGAGGGCGCCGGACCGCTTGACAGAGCGCGCATGCGCTGCGCACACACGTTTGGAATCTCAGATTCAGGCCGCAAAGCGAGCGCATGCGTATCGCTATCGTCTTGCTCTGCTGCGGCCTGTGAGGAGAGGTGGGTGAGTTGGGGGGCGGTTACGGGTTATGGGGCAGCTAGCGAAGGGACGAGAGGAAGGGCATCTCCGCGGGTTGTGTTCCATTTCACCAGAACGTTGGCCGCCAATGGCGACCGCTGGGGGTGAAAGAGATGGTGGATCTTTCCCCCGAGGGGCGCCTGGAGAGACGTCCTGGGCAGGCCGGCTAGGCGGAGTGCATTGCATGGGGCTTAAATGGTGCTTTTAAAGGGAGGGAGGCTGTATTACGAGTGAAGCCCCTGCAGCAACCGAGAGGGTCTTTGGCCGTACTGGAGGAAGGCGGCCGTTTTCTGGGAAGGGACTGTGGTGAAGCCTGGACTGTTAACAGTTCACTTTAAAACATTTCTTTGTTGCTGTTGCTCTGCCGTTCCCCATGTATTGTGCATTGGGGAAGGGGGCTGTTGTACGAAGAAGCGAATCGGGTCTTACCAATGATTACTGGGTTTCAGGGTTCAATGTGGAGCCTCCATCTTAAGAGGCAGTGTATCTGTGAATGCCAGTAGTTGAGAAGAAGCAGCCCGAGGAGGTGTGGTTTCCGAGCTGTGTTTCTAGGCTTCTCAGGAGCATGTGGGGAGGGGGGGACGACGACGATAAGATGTGGAGTTTAGGTAACCCTTTGGTCTGATCCAACGGGGCTGTGATGTTGTACTGGGGTAGGAGTGATTGTGACACTGAATATGTTTAGTGATAGTGAACTCTGGGGTGGGGGGGATGCTCATACTGCTGTCTGTCCTCCCTTGCTTGCTGTCATTTCTCTTAACCATGTGGGGTAGGCTTGTAGTCTGAGGAATGCTGGGGCTAGGAAGCCCACACACCCCGTCTTGTTAAGTATGTGGAGACTGTCGATGGTGGAAAAAAGATACTTGGTGCATGCTAAAAGGCCAGACTGAGCCCCAGAGCTAGTTAGTCTCCGGGATTAAGCTCTGGTGATCTCTGGTTCCAGTTTCTGTGACTGCCTTAGAGGCACCGTCAAGCAATTCTTTCTTGGTATAGCAACAAATAGAACAGCATGCGAGTGTAAAGATCAGATTCTTGAGATATCTGTCAATGAGATAAGATTGTGAAGGGGATGAGGGATGCAAGCAGAGAGAAGCTGCTGGCATTGAGTGAGTTTTAACTACATGCCAGGTGGCAAATGTCTTCTGCATCTGTGAACTGAGAGAGAGGGTAAATAAGTCTGCTGACTTTCCCAGTCAATGGGTGTGATCCCTTTGTCAGTCTGTTGCTCATGATCTTGGCTAACACTGTCTTTCCTTATGCTGTTCAACATGTGTACTGTCACTGTCATAATCATAATTGGCTCCTTTTCACTGTTCTGAAAAAAACTGAAACTCCTTGTGTCATTGTGCATGTGCAAAATGGCTGATTCTGTTTGTGGACTATTTAAGGAGTCTGTTCATGCTGTGTCCTGACAGTGCAGTCCTTTTTCAGATTCACACATAAACACACATGAAGCCACCTCATACTGAAGCAGATCTTTGGTCCATCAAAGTCAGTCTACTGGCAGCAGCTTTTCAAATTCTCAAGCAGAGGTCTTTCACATTAGTTACTACCTTATTCTTAACCAGAAATGCTGGAAATTGAACCTGGGACCTTCTGCGTGCAAAGCAGAAGCTCTTTCATGGAGCCACCCCCCCTCCTTTATTCACAAGACTTATTTCTCAGCTGTAATTGAAGTAAGTTGTGTGCTGAACATTGCCCCCTTCTGCTATCAGGTGTTCACAAAGGACATGCTTGACAGGAAGAGGAAGCAGCTTTGGGGTCCTGTCTTCTGCTGAATCTTGCAGTGAGGATCTCTGCTCTGGCAGTATCTGGTAAATGTGAGTCTTTTTAATGCATTTTGGAGTAACGCTTCCCTCTGAGTCAGGTAAAGTTGATTGGAAGCATCACCATGAGCAGGACAATGCTCCCAGCCTTGTGTTTATTGTATCATCTAATGTGGGCAGTCAGGGAAGAATTGCCAGACAAGATAAGGTCCTTCACTCCTCTAGTACTGACTGACTCTTGCAGGCTGGCTGCTTTTCATTTGTTTGTTTAGCAGTTTGTGTTCTCCTGACACTGGTGGAAGCTGCAGAGAAAATCATCTGGCATCCACAGGGGAAAATTGCTGGCTTTCCCCTGCAAACATCCCTGCCTCATGCACATATTAACTCTGTTTGTTTGTATTGTATCTGTTCCCTTTTCCCCCCTCTCCCCAAAAATTAATACGCTCTAGTCAAGCTGTTTCTATTCAGCACATGCCTCCTCACAGTAATGTGCCTGGGAATGAAGTAGGGTTAGATACAGTCTTTCTCTATAGAAAACTCTTAATGTAGCCACTTTCATGTCATAAGAGGTTAACTGTTCCATAGCACTTCTGCCTTATAGATGTTACCAAAACTCAGTGACCTCCAATCAGCTGTGTGGACCATTTTGTGGTGGCAGCTGGTTCATAGTTGACAGGTTGAACAGTTGGCAAATCACTTTCCTAGCAGCTGGAATTGAAATAAAACTCCATTCCTATCTTGGGCTTGAATTTTGAGAAGGGAAGAGAATTTTGCTGTCTATGGCCCAGGTTCTTGCTCTTTCCTTAGTCAGTTCAAGAAGCAGCTGTTGAGGAATGCCCAGTTGGATCATTCAAGTAAATTAAATACTGGTTGAAGTCAGGGAACATAAGTAGTTTTTGGAATTGGTGTGTGGGAGACAGAATGGAAATTATAAAGTCAGTATTTGAAAAAGAAGCCCAGTTCTCACCGTGACGTCTTAAACATCATGCTGCTACCTGGGCAGCAAATCCCTGAAGCAGGGGCAGAGTGTTTTTCTGATTTCAGGGACTCCAGGAACGCTTTTGCTTCAGTTCTTTTGCCAGTAAAATGTTGCCAAACTCACTGGCAAGCTACCCTGGAACACACAATGAAAAATGTGGTATGCAGGAGTAAAGACAGAGAGGAGAGAAAGGAACTGTACCAAACAGAAGGCAAAATACATGGGTATGGGTGTGAAATGAGAACGCTGAATTTGTTGACCTGTTGTATCTGCTTTTAAGAGGAGAAATAGCAACAGAAAAGGGCAGAACTCTTTTTTCCTCCCTCTCTTTCTCCCTCTCTTATCCTCCCTTTCTTTCTCACAACTTCTTTCTTTTTAGCTTTCTTCTTTATTAAGACAAATAACTTCTGCAGTGGGTTTTCCTGTGCCATGACCAGTGTTCCCTCTAAGGTGATTTAGTGTGAGCTAGCTCACAGTGTTTTAGCCTCCAGCTCACAGATTTTGTCTTAGCTCATGAAGGATGGCTCCAGAGCAAACTTAATTTATGCAGTAGCCAAATCGCTCACTCACAACTTAAATGCCAGTAGCTCACAAAGTAGAATTTTTGCTCACAAGACTCCACAGTTTAAAGGGAGCATTGGCCATGCATGATTCACCAGGAGTTTCCCTTGATGCTTTCAGTGCCAGGGCAGAGCCCTTGTCTATTACTGTAGGCATAGTAATGAAGAAACCCCTGAGATATACAAAGTCCCTTCACCTCATCACTTTGCAATTTTAGCCTGCTCTAAGCCCCAGCGTCTAGGCTTGCTCCATGGTTCACCCAGGAAATTTGGCTAATGAAACGGGGGCTGAGACGGATGCGCCTTTCCCTGTATGTGCCCCAGAGACAGAGCTATTTTGGGCAGGAATGGAGTTCCGGCTGGCTTCTGGGCTGGCCATGCCTATAGCCTCCCCCCCCCAGGTTTCCCACGCACCTCGCAAGCCACGGGGGCCCTGGGGAAGCCAAGCGGATCCAGGGAGTTTAAACTGCCTTCCCTCTTCGGGTTCCCCATGCGCCCCACAATCCACGGGGCACCTGGGGAAGCTGATCGTGGGAGGGAGCTGAGCTGTCAGGGGTAGGGCCTAATATGCTAATGAGTTTCTGCTGTTGGGTGTGGCCTATTATGCTAATGAGTTCCTGCTGGGCTTTTTCTACAAAAAAAGCCCTGCCCAGAGAGCACTGCGTTTAGGGGTCCAGAAATGGGTGGTCCTCCCGATTATAAAGGAGGCCGGACTGGCAACGACTAGGGCCAGGGCTTTTTTGGTGGTGGCTCCACTCTGGTGGAATGAGCTCCCAGTGGAGATCAGGGCCCTGCGGGACATTTTACAGTTCTGCAGGGCCTGTAAAACGGAGCTCTTCCACCAGGCTTTTGGAGCTGCCGCCAGCACCACCAGGACTACCATTGCTAGCAATGATAGCAATTGACATCTTATAATGGAAGAACCCTGGTCTTCAGGACCCTCAATTACTGCCCGAGCTGAGCCCTTTTTGTAAGACATCTGAAGCACTTTATGATAGCTGAAGTTGACTGGACCTATGATAGCTTGAAGGCGGATGGAGTCGGCATCACAGTGATTAGTACTGTAGTTGAAGAAAGCTGATGTTCTGACAACTAGCACTTTATCACCTTACTGTGGTTTTAGTATTGTATTTTAATACTGTATTTATAATGATTTGAATTTTATATTGTATTAATACTGATTGTTCTGAGTGTCAGATTTTTTTTAATTGTGAGCTGGCCTTGGCCGGGAGAGTGGGATAAAAGTTCAAATAAATAAATAAATAAATAAGGATTGTTCTCATTTCAGAAATCTAGCCGTTACCCCACACTTCTTTGCCCTCACTGCTTACTATCTCCACCCCCCTCCTGCCTTTAGGTCAGTAACTGAAGCAAGGTACATTCCACAGAGAATCTTAGGTCTGAGTCTGATTGAAATGTGAGGCTGGCAAGTCACAAAAAGCCACCTGCGAAGCCTCATGCTAACACACTTGCCACCCGCGCCAAGCAATTATATGCACTTAGTATATATACCAGTGCAGTACCTGCCCAGGCTACCAGTTTCTGGCATGGGTAGCTGCTTTACATGGGTGGCAGCCCAGTTTAAACTAATGAATACGTGACTGCTAAGTGCCAAGGGGGAGTATTTTCAGCACATCATGTTTACATAAACCTTAGTCTGTCTGATGTAGTCCTACCAATTGAAAAGAAACCTCTCCTTCCATCTATCTTCAGCTGTTCTCCTTATCTTCATCTTACATTTTCAGGGCTTTTACTTATTCTTCCTGCCTTATGTGCACTGTTCTGTTTCTCAGATTTGAAATTGTAATGAGCAGTTTGTCTTTTGGGTAGAGAAGGCGAAAAGGGGATTGGTTTGCATTAAGAATGTGGCAACTTTCTAAAATCTCTGCAAAAGCTGAATGGTGGTTCATTGTGTCCTTTAATGTTAAGAATTTTTTTTTTTTTTTTACTGAATACTCAGTAACTGAATACTCAGTATTCTGAATACTCAGTTACTGAATACTCAGTAACAGTGCAAATCAAATTGTTGCTGCTTAGTTGTCTGGAATGTTTTCACGCTACCCATGTGTTATTCTTCCTGGCTCAAATTAGTCTGAGACTTCAGGCAAATTGCTTCTCAGTGAGGGTTCCCTTTTTTAGGGTTGCCCATTACCTATTGTTAACTTACTGCTTGTTACTTGACCACAATGAAATATTGTCATGTATTCCCTGAAGCCAAGGATGCCACCACGTAAACTTTTATAAAATCATTAAGTTTTGTTTGCTAGCAACAACAGTCCTTTAAATTATTTTTTTAAATGCTTTTTCTTTTAAATAAAATTTAGTGTAGGATTGTGTTCCCAGATAAAAATCAAAGAACATTCACATTTATATCATTTACATTTATAGAATCTGTGTCTAGTTCTTGACAATTTTAAAAAAATTAATTTCATTGTTTCACAATAACAATTAACTAATTTGGTGATTAGCACAAGCATAAAATCCAATCGAAGGTTTTGATGAGAAGAGGTCATACATGGTGCTATCATTGTTGGCCTACATTTCATTGGTTAACTGGCCAAACTTTGACTAGGGTATCTTGCAAACATTAAAGATGAAGGAAGCAACATTTGTTTAAAGACACCCTTGTATTTCTTTTCTCTTGTTTTGTAACCAAATCCAAAAAAAGTCCTGGAGAGAACTGGGCATTTAGCAGGAACCATTTTCTCTTTAGTTTTTCACATTTTCAGGGAGACAGGCTATTGTTTTTTTTTCCAAAAGTGACTTGTCTCTGCAGTTAAGAGGCAGCAGAGTTCTGCATCCCTGTTTTGAGCTATTTTGTCACTGCACAGAGGAATTTGTGTATTAACAGTAGCTTGGTGTGAGCAGATGTTAGGGCACTAACTGGTATAGTTAAAGATTGCCTAATATTGTGAGCTGGGTTAGGCTTCATGGATCAGGACACTGGAAAAGCCTGCAAGTGATTTGTGCTGTTGTACAGTATGCTAGAGTGTTTTTTATTACTTTGCCAAATTATCCATAAAGAAATTTTTGGATTATAATATGGGTGATTTCATTGGATGTGCACCATCTCTCATTTTATTCATACTACTTATTTGTGTCCTTGTAGTCTTTAATTTTAAGAGCCTTCCCCTCTAGCATTTCTTACTGTTAATAACATTGCTTCCTTGGAGTTATGAAACAGCTGTCCTAAATTGCTAGGATGCCAGTTGATCTAGTACTGTAGTATTTGAATATGCTGTAGGGGTGGTTTTCCATTTTACTGACAAAGCTCTTCTCAACCCTGGCAGCCTCTGTACTACTGCACCTATTGAATAGTAATGTTTTTGACAATTATTTGTCCAGCACAGGTTACAGTTCTCATTATAATTTCCTTAGTAACATAAGGCAATGATTAGCATGAAAAAATTACTTCAAATCTATATCAACAGTGGGTGTTTCTGCATAATCAGGTTATAATGCTGCTTGCACGTATATACATTTTACACGTATATACATTTTACAAAATAAAATGTATATACGTTCTCAACTGAAAATTCTTACATGTTGTTTCTAGTTTTAATGAGATATGCTTAAACGTCTACCTTCCAAAAGTGTGTGTGAATATATATCTAAATCTATACATGAAAACTAAGGTCTTCAAAATCTTTTTGTAGCAGTGCTGAACACTGAATACTTGAATTCAGTATCTTATAGACCATACAGTTTCAGTCTTGTAGCACGAGCAATGCAAGAGCCCAATCTGACTTAGTGGGATGACTGCAAGGTTGAGGAAACTGAGGGAATTCATGTGTGTGGCTGCAGAAAAAGGATGGTTTTAGCCTGAGTCCACCTTAAGAGTCTAGAGGCAAAGGGTACATCAAAGCTACATGCTTGCTTTTTCAAGTAAAGTATAACTCTTCAATGGTGAGAAATTCTGGAATCATCTTGCTAAATATCAGAACTTCTGTCTTGGTGGGATTCAGATAATTGTGTGTAGTATCTTCCTTGCAAGCCCAGCTCTCTCTTCCCCACCTCTAGAGGTGAAGTGGGTGGTGACCAGAGACAGGGCATTTTCATTGGTGGCACCTGGCCTGGTCTTCCTTGAGGCTCACCTGGCACCTATCCTATGCTTTTTTAGGTGCTGAATCCAAATATTTCTCTTTAAAAAATAAAAACCCTTATTAAAATTGTTTGACTGTATTTTCAGTCTGCTTCTAGCCTGTGGACTATTTTAGGGTGCTAGGCAATGCTCCCTCTAAGCCAGGGCTGTTGAACTCATTTGTTATGAGGGCCGGATCTGACATAAATGAGACCTTGTTGGGCCGGACCATGTGTGTCATAAAATGTAATGCCAGGTAGCAGAGATATAAACTTTATAAAGGACACAAACACAAAGATTATTTTTTACTTAAAATAAAAACATGCTTAAAACATTAGCGTTCTTGTAATATTTTGTTTATTCAACAGTATCTGATAACTGACATGTTTTGCTCTGAATTATTGCATCAAAATGTCTGTGCTGTTGCAGTCTGTAAGCTGTGTACCTAAGCTGTGTTCAGGTGTATATCTAAGCTGCAAACCTACTTTTGATTTATTGACATTCACCACAGAAATCTCATGCTCAGAGTTCTGAGTCTAGGACTCGGGGAAATGTGAAATGGCTGAGCAATTGAGAGAGTCTGGTGAAACAAGCTATGATGCAGCAGCAGCAACAAAACTGGAAGCAGGAGATGGCCAGTTCCAGTTTGGGTCTGATAGAAGCCTTCCAGGGGCCTGATCCAGTCCCCGGGCCACATGTTTGACACCCGTGCTCTAAGCTGTGGAGTCTTGTGAGCAAAAATTCTACTTTGTGAGATGTTAGTATTAAAGTTGTGAGCAAGCGATTTGGCTACTGCATAAATTAGTTTGCTCTGGAGCCATCCTTCCTGAGTTAAGACAAAAATGTGTGAGCCGGAGGCTAAAAAACTGAACTAGCTCACACTAACTCAGCTTAGAGGGAACACTGGTTCTAGGTATCTTATGATCTGAGTTTTTAATGGCTGGGCTTTAAATTATTTGCTTTTGTGTTTTTCTAAATTTTGTTTTTAATTTTGTGAGTCACCTGAAGTAGGTCTCTGTACAGGTGACGTATAAGTGTTTTAAATATATATAAAAAACTCATTGACAGTGAGAAGCCTGAAAACAGATTTCTTTCTCCTTAAAGTAGTAATGTTTTGTTGGAGTCATACATTTATGTTATGAAACTTATGGCAGGCACGTACATTTCTTTCTCACCTTCAAATATTGTTTCTGTAGCATTTCATAGCACAAAATAATGTAAGCTTTTGTATATATTATTAGTTTATTCAAGATCTAAAATCCGTTTGTAGGGAATGATCTATTTAAAGCCATGCATGAAAACAATTTAAACTGTAAATTGACTGTGCTTGGCAAGCAGGTTTTGTCTCCCTCCTGAGGCTGGATGCTGATGATCTTAAAACCGACTCAGCCCCAACAGTTTGTCTTTCATACTGTCTGTTGCCTTCCAGTGAGCTTTGGCTGAGGAGGAAGCTTGCCCATGTGAACATCCAGTACTTTATTCAACTGGCCAGTGATTGATTTGCGAGCCAGTGGTGCAGTATTTGGAAGACTAGCAGCAAAAAAAATTCTGCTTGTGCCAGAGCCATGTAAAGTTTAAAGATGTGCTATGCAAATATGGATTCTGGTTGGAATACCAGAATATCTTTCATCAGGAAGATTACTGCTGGTTGTATAAAGCACTTTAAGCCCTTCAGAGATAAGTTGTTTCGAAATGGCAAACACTGGCATGTCTGTATCAGATTATCAACTTGTTTATTTTTTATAGACAAGTATCAGACACCACAGAAGATTTCCATGCACAGCAGTCCTTAAGGAAGTGCTGACATTATTTCACAGTGTCTGCTTGTGCTAAGGGAAAGCAATTCTATCCCTACAACCTTTTTTGCATGCGTAAGGTATAATTCAACACATTTCTGATCCAGTCATGCAGATCATCTGTTGTACTTTCTATTATTCTATGTGCACACTATATATGTTTTATTAAAAAAATTAATTGACGCTCTGCTGCCGTCTTTGTGCTGTTGCTTATGCCAGTAGAACTACGCTACATGCATTTTCCTTTCCGCTCGTATATTGCTGAATCGAAGCCCAGCTCTCCAGGCTTTTCTGCACACGGTCTCCATTCTAAAAGAAGTGAATTATACTTAATATCTAGTCCGGTGATGATCTGCAGCTTTATCTGGAAATACTTCTCTTTCTCCCCTCGTGAAGTCATTCATGATTTAATCCTTAACTGTCTTTGGAGAAAGTTTCATGAAATTTGCTTCTGAATAAACATGCATGTGTTTAGCCTGTGTTCAGCATCTGTGTCATGGGTATGGGAATTTGCATGGTACGTCCTGTAAATGGTCTCCCTCATCATGCTTCCTAACACTCTGGGGTTTTTTGTTGTTGTGGGATAGAAGGAGATAGGTCAAAAAAATAAGCAGGCTTTGTATACCCATTGTCTTGGCTCTGAGCTTGGCTAAGAATAATTGTGCTAACTTTTGGGAGTGAGATTTGAGGCCTACTTCAGGCCAAGATTGCTTTGAGATAATCTACATTCAGCACCTGGAGGGAGAAAAGACCTGCTTGCCAAGCAGAACCAATTTGCAGTTTAAATTGTTTTCATGTGTGACTTTAATTTTAAGACAGCATTCTATCCAAGCAGTTCCTAAGTCCCACTAAAAAGGTTAGACAAATAATACAGCCCAGCTGTAGTGATTTACCCAAACAGAGCTATAGAATTAACTAAATGATTATGTGACAGTAGCTCCACAGTGGTTGTAAAATTGATCTATTAAGGCTTTTGAATATTAATGCAAAGCGTATTTTTCTTCCACTTCCAAAGATACAGCTCCTATATGCATTCATATTCAGGATGTTGTGTTTTATTCCAGCATCATGATGATAAATGTGTCTTTTGCAAAGCCAGTATTTTCTGCACAAACAATTTCATGCCTTGTAAATGGTCTGAAATTGTCTTAACATTCTAAACAATATAAAGCAATGTCAAATTTATTTTCCTACTTCTGAGAAACTAGCTGACAAATTCCCAGAGGTAGCATGTGACAGAGAGAGGAATAATAGCTCTCTTCCACTGTGTGATCACTTGGGGATAATTCTTATTTTCTGTGGATGATCTGATTAATGGTTCCTTAGTCTGGTCTGAGCAAGTCCTCCGCAGCAGTGGCATGTTTCAGGTTATGCACAGAGTCATGTTATTCTTAAAAGAAAGGCTGCACCAGACCAATCACTTTCTTATAGCCTAACCTACTTCACAGGGTTGTTAGGATATGTATGCAACTCTGGGCTCCTTGGAGGAAGTTCTTCTGAAGTCTTATTGATGACTGCTGATTTTCTAGCTATAAATTTTCTACTGCAAAAAAAAAAAGGCCAGGAATAATCCTGACATTATAGCAGTAGAGCGTCGTTTCATGTTTAACAGTATTTAAAATCTTGGTTCATTTAGGAAGATAGTATCAGCAATCGTTGCTGCATGACTGGGTCACTTTTTACCTTATATGGAAATTTCATATCTATTAGATCACTAGCATTTAATAATGGCATCTGTCAACTGAGGAATCTGCTTCATCCATCTGACAAGGAGGGCTCTGGTCCATGAAAACTTATGTCAGAACAAAATCTTTTAGCCTTTTAGGTTCCACAGAGCTCTTTGTAGCTTTTAGAAGCAGAGGGTTTTTTAAATCTCAGAGTTTCTCCGTTGCATTTGAACACACAGCTTTGTTATGGAATTCTGTTTCAGAATCAGGAGATAGGTAGCTAGATCATGCTGTATGTCTCAAATGTATGGCTAAAAATGATTGCTAGTTCTGCAAGTAGAATCATAACTAAACATAGTACTTTGTTATATTTAGTAATATCTGTTCAAGGGTTGATGGTTAAAAGTGTGCATACCTGTTGAAACGATACCTTCAAAGTGTACTCAGGATGATTTCACAGCAGGCAAAGTTGTTCTGCAGGAGGAAAAGCTTGATAGTAAACCAAGAGTTAGTGATTGGGGCTGCAATCGTAGGCAGCTATACTGAGGACGGAGCATGTAGCCGGAAATGTTTTCAGGACTCTTTATTATTTCACTGCAGCTGTTCGCTCTGCTAAGCAGGCAAGCCAGTTTTACGTATAAAAGTAGGTTGCCAGTTGAGTCGGATGATTGACAGCAGTAATACTTGTGTTATTTCCCTCAGCATTCTCCCTTCTTCCCCACCCACACGATGGCTATCTAGAATTGCAGTCCAGAATCGTAGCTGTTTAAAAGTTGTGTTCTTTCACAGGTTAGCTTGTTGCTTCACTTGGTATATGTGTTTGTGAACACTTACATTTTCTTTCACATTTTAGTCCTTCACAAGGTCGGCAAATGAACCTGAGCATTGTGCACATTGTGTTTTGAGTGATATACCTCTGCATAGGATTGTTCTGTAAAGCATGCAGGAATTTTCTGAATTTTACAGTGCAACCCTGTGTGGAATTGCTCCACACTGAGCCTGCTTATTTCAGTGGCCTTAGACTACAGTGACTGTACAGAATCACGGTTACCTAGTCCTTTAAATTCTTGCCTAATTATTAGAAAACGTTTTGATGGAGTAAAATGTTGTGTTTGTTTTTTTAAAAAAAGAATTGTACATTTCATTCTGGAAGAGGATTTCCCCCCGATTTCTTCTCTTTCTCTTGAGAGGGAAGGCTGAATTAATAGAAAACCTGGGAGGGTGGAATTTTTCCAGGCCTTCACATCTGCAATGCAGTATTTTATGCCTATTGTGGGAGTGTAGTTTTATGTTGAATTCTAGTTACTTTCTAGGCTAGATATTAAAGCTTAGAATCTTGGTAGTTCAAACCAGTGTAGTTTTTCAGCAAACGGCCAAAGGCACTTGTTTCAGCTTCACATCTAAAAATAGATCACTAGGGAATCTATTTTTTTACATATAGTACAACCTAGTAATGCTTGCATCTTTAAATAGATGCCCTATCAATTAATAAACAAAGTTTAATGCAAGTAGTTCAGAGATTACATTAGTTTTCCAGGTTCCTTAGAAGTTGATTCCTGAATTGATTTATACCAAAAATACTCGTGGTTTGTTTAGTGCATGGTACCACATGTAAAAGTTACTGAAATTGAAGCCTTTGGATTAGGTGTACTTGGGCCTGAAATACATGAAATACTTGAAAAGCTCAAAGCTACTTTATGTGTTCAGCTTAATCTGTGGATCTGTTATTTTCACTGTTGAGTGTAAATGGTTGTGTAGTTTTATTAATGCTGTAGTAGAAATAACTACAAGATCTCTGCCTCTCCTTCAGGGGTACAGGATGAGTGGGAAGGATTTTATCCAGGTGGATTTCTTGTTACCTGCCAGAGTATATGTTGTGAGCTGGTGTGATGTAGTGGTTAATGAGTCAGACTAGAATCTGGGAGACCCAGGCTGCAATCACACACACTAAATAATCCACTTTCAATAATCCACTGGATTTTGCCAGTTCACACA
Source organism: Lepidodactylus listeri (assembly GCA_029233225.1). Taxonomy (NCBI): domain Eukaryota; kingdom Metazoa; phylum Chordata; class Lepidosauria; order Squamata; family Gekkonidae; genus Lepidodactylus; species Lepidodactylus listeri. Next base: position 31,113,322 of record JARCFY010000009.1, read on the forward strand.
TGGAGAATCCAGTTTAAAAGTGCACTGAAAGTGGATTGGCAGTGGATTATTTAGAGTGTGTGATTGCAGCCCCAGGTTCAAATCCCAACTTTTCCATGGAAACTTGCTGAGCTACCTTGAGGACAGGCACACATTCTCAGCTTAATGTATTTCACAGGGTGTTTGTGAGGATGAAAGAGAGGGAGAGGAAGATAACATAAACTGCTTCTGGCCACATTGTGGAGAAAAGCAAAGTATAAATGAAATAAATAAAATTAGAAGACTATCCCCTACCTTTACAGAGTTGGGGCAGAAGGTCATGCATGTGAATCAAGATAAGGAAGAGCTGAAACAGGATGTGGTAACAGAGTATGGTTGACAGAAGAGGCAAGAACTGTTGCTGTAACAACTCAGCCTCCATTTTGTTGGCGTTAGTCTTTACTCCTTTGGTCTGTGACTACCCCAAGTATCTTGTTTTGAAGAAAGCCTGACAAGTCCTTGTGTGGGTGTTGTTCCAAGGAAAAGAAGATGAGTAAGGCAGGAGGATAGGCTGCAGCAGGCTACTTTACATGATTAAATTTCAGTCACGAAGTACCGACTACTTGCTTAGTTGTGGAATGGTGTGGTCCTCGTACAAAGGAAAAGTGCAGGAAGATGCGGCCCAATTGAGCACTATTAGTTATTATTATTGTAAGCATTCTAACTCAGTTGAAATACCTTTGGCTAGAATGTTCTGCTGTCTGATCTTACAGAACAAAACAACCCCTGATGAAATCAGCATTGGATTTAGGGAATTTTATTCATCTCTGACCACCACCATTGTCCTGAGGTCCTTATCCTTCTGCTGTAAAAGCCCCTCCCTGGGCTGTCTCTCCCTGCCCCAGTTAGAAGACTCCCTCCTCCTCTTTCTCTAAAATTAAGCAGTTCCTCCTGGAATTGCCAACATGTGAGTTTGTTTAGGTCCAAGTTATGCTTTGGTTATCAGCTACATGAACACTCATAAGCCACCTCAAATGACATCCCCATGTAAAAAAAGGATAGGTAATACCTTTCTCCTGCTGTCTGCTAGAGGAGTCTGCCTCTTCCTTCCTCCAACTGCAACCCTCCATTCTCTGAAGTTCATGTTGCGCATGGATGTTGCACATGGATAGACAAGAAAATACTCGATTGGCTTTGTGTCTGGAGAAAAAAAATCTAAGGACTCCTTATCCTCTATACTAGGTCAACTTTTATCCTGTGTTCTGTTAATTACTGTACTTGTGATTTCTTCTAATGAAAATGTAACAGTTAACCATAGTCTGGGGAATATGCTGGAGAATCACTCTCTTCTTCCTAAACTTTTATGTCTGCATCATCCTTCAGTTTTAGTCTATGGCATAAAATGCTGGTCTATATCATTACAGTGACCTGAATAACAGAGGCACAATATTTGTAAAGTATTCTATGTCAGTTTTGCATTGTTGTAGCTGTGAAAGAAATGTGTTGATTCCTTTTAAAAATATATATTTTGCCTTTAATTCCTATTTTATACTGAAAGTCCATTATCTACAAAATGCTTTGAGAGGATTCCGAGGGGATGGTAGGGAGGGAGGGCAGGTGGTGTGAGGTTCTGTTTCATCATAGGTGCAACAAGAAAGATGGTCCCTTCCTTAACCATTTCTGATGCAAGGCAATAATCAAACCCATTGTTTCGTGAATTACTGCAACCGGTTGAAAACAACCTATTTGGTATTCCTGTAGAAACATTTTGAAAGCAGTACATTTTTAAAAGAAGATTAACGACAGAATACATTTTAAACTTAAAATACAGCTCCAGATATATAAGCCAGAAATCCTACTCTTAAGATCTTGTGGAACTGACATGTAAATACAAGGCTAGTTACCGCCAGATAGCATGACACCTTGCTGGTGTATGTGCTTAACGTCAAAATAGAACTGATAATCCAGGTAATATAAAAGTTGTTTAGATATTAAGAGGTTTCTTTTATTTTTGAAACATTTTAATGGTTTATTACTTGAGATGTTAAATATCTCTAGTTGATTTTGAAAGTGTATTGGTGAATTGGACCTATAAAGTATAATGGTGCAGGGGTTGGTTTCTATCACATTTTACTCTGGTATGTTTTGTCCTTAATTACTGTCCGAACTTGTAATATGTACCACTGTTACAAGCTTAAATTATTAGTGATCATGGTTCAAGAAAAGGATTTACACATATTTTTGGATTTGTATCTACACACACGTTGCTACATGGTTTCTTAAATTGTCAGTGTATGTTTTGGACACTTAGTGTCTTAGCTCAGTAATGAGTAAATTTTTTATTTAAATGAATCACTAATTAAAACTTTAATGGTATTTACATGCTTTAAAAGTGTTCAAATAATGTTTTAGTAATAGACCAAAATTATAATGTCTGAATAACACATTTAAGATATGAGAAACCTTGAGTCTTAAAAATATTTAATCAGCTGATTTAAAAAAAAAAGTAGGAAGAGCTTGTGTTCTTCTGCAGTGAGGAATCTTCAGGAAAAAGTGGGTTACTGAAACGACGTTTACCATCTAGCAACCTGTAAAGAAGCATACATATTGGAAAACCATAGAGTTTCCAATGATTCCTAGAGATAACTTTTGTCACTTCCGGGAAAAATCCAAAAGTGAGATAACGGCATTGTTTTTCCCCATTCTCCCTGCACTCCCAATGGTGGTGTCCAACTGGAGCTGCCAGCAGGAGACCTGACAGGTCTCGGCCAGTCAGAATAGAACCTTAATAGACCATTGGTGTAGTATAACACAGCTTCATGTGTCCAACAGTGTACATTTTCTCTTTTAATAATTTGCTGGTGTTTTTCGAAAAAGAGAAGTTCTAGAGTTTTACTCTTTGTGGGAGATATGCAATACTTCTGTAAATCCTACTTTTTAAATTTTTACAATTTGTGTGGGTAGAGGCAGCATTTCTTTGTGGTGGAAGGGACTCTGTGTATGCTCAGAGGTACCTTCTTTTTACTTCTACTTCTGCTTAAGAACTTTGTGGCACTGTACTGGCTTGGACAATCTTTGCCCAATCTCAATGCAACTTAGCTGTAAAATGGAACCAATGTCTACTCAATACTATAGATGGAGATCATATACATACACACGTGTTTCATAGATTTGATTTGCTGCTTTTGTCACCTAAAGCCATTTCCTTGCATACAGTTTTATTTTACGTTTGACACATTTGAGTCTGTTGTGTTGACCCTTTCATTTTCCAACAGATTGGGCTGCTAGGCTGTAACTGTAGCCTGCCCATTCTACACAGAAGCATGTTGGAGGGTATAACTACAGTGATGAAGTGTTGATATTTTCCTATTCCCTTTCAAATGTTCATGTTTTCTTGTTCTCTTTTATTTAGGATTTTAGCCCGTTCCTTGATCAAAATGGCAGGCAACAATGCAGTTTTGAACAGACTGGAGCAGAAGGGAGCAGAAGCAGATCAAGTTATTGAATACCTTAAGCAACAAGTTGCTCTTCTGAAGGAAAAAGCCAGTAAGAAATCATTAATCCTTAACTATGTCATTACCTTAACTATGTCTTTATCAGATTGTGCTTAAAGTGAATAAGATGTTCTCTTTCTTCCCTTTCTTCTGCCTGACCTGGCTTAACCACCCCCATCACATGCTGCTTTCTAGTGGTTAAAGGTGGGTCCCAGGTTTGGAAAGATTGAAGATGTGAGCAGCAGTGGCATAAAAAATTTGCTTTTGATAGAGTGAATTCCATGACACAAGCTTGTACCACAAGACTTCTTTTTGGGTTAACCTTCACTTAGTAAATATTTACTTTAAAAGGGGGAAAAGGAGGAAAAAGGTCTAGAACCAGGATTATTGTTTGAGACTGTTCATTTCTTTGATCTATCAGCTTCACTTGTGTGCTTATAGGAAGAGCATTCATTTCAGGGTTAATTGATGTAGGGGCTATAGCACAGAGCAAGTAACGTGCACTGGCCATCACCGTGATAATTCTTCAGACAGTCTTCAGGTTGAAAAGTTTTTTAGCCGATTATTTAACTAACTTTTCTGAAGTAAAGCTTTACCTTTTCTAAGTCCCAAGGAGGATTTTTGGCCAAGAACTGACTGACAGATGTTTAGCTTATAAATGAAAGACATCAGACTTTTCAGCGCCCTTTCTACATAGCCCCAAGGTAGTGTCTCAATAGTTCATCTTGTTACAGTTTACAGTAAAATGCTTTGTCATCTTTCTTTCTCTCTTGAGGGGAGGAGGACACTATGATATACTTGGGTTCCTCTCTTTGCAATCCCTGGAGGCAGGAAAAAGGCACCAAAAGAGTCAGCAATTATATAAATAAAGTGTATTAGGGTGTTTGGGGAAAACCCTGGAACAAAAGCCTCTCATCATAAAGATCTAAGTAACTGTGAATAATTTAAGTACCTCTCATTTGCCTGATATATAAGAACAAAAGCCTGTGCTTGTAATAGTTTTATCTCAGTGATTTCAACCCCTGATTTCACCTGACCTTTCCCTTTGGTGTTAAAATAAAACCTTTTGTTATTTTTGAATTTTAAAAGCGTCTCAAGCACAGTTTTCAAGGGTTTAAGTTAAAAGGGTGATCCTATCCCTTCTCTCAAGTTCCTGGGCTGAGCAAATTGCCAAAATATACCTTACTGACAGGGTGGGACAAAATGTTTCTTTGAGGGAAGAATAAACATGTTACCAGGGCTGCTTAGTCAGTGAAGGGAAATAGAAACAGAAGGAAGATCTCGCCTCTGAAAGAGGGAAATAAACGGGGTACGTCATAGAAGGTTTTTTTTAAATAAACCTTTTGGCTATAAGTTCCATTCTAATAGGCATGAAATACAGTTCGAAATTGTATTCCCAGAAGAAGCTTATAGAACAGTTGACTTCTTAGAACAGGTGCCAAGTAAAAGCAAAACAAAGCATGTGAGAGAGGGACAGAGAATGTGATAAAGTAATCTCATTTTAAATACTAATACCCCACTTGTGAACTTTAAGAGAAGTTTCAGAAACAAGTTTTATGAAATTATTTGCTATGTGTCTTAACATAAGAACATAAGAAAAGCCAATGCTGGATCAGGCCAATGGCCCATCCAGTCCAACACTCTGTCATACAGTGGCCAAAAATACCAGGTGCCACCACGGGGTCCACCAGTGGAGCCAGGACACTAGAAGCCCTCCCACTGTTGCCCCCCCAAAGCACCAAGAATACAGTGCATCACTTTCCCCAGACTGAGAGATCCTATCTATACCTTGTGGCTAATAGCCACTGATGGACTTCTGCTCCATATGTTTATCTAACTCCCTCTTGAAGCCGTCCATGCTTGTAGCTGCCACCACCTCCTGTGGCAGTGAATTCCATGTGTTAATCACTCTTTCGGTGAAGAAGTACTTCCTTTTATTTGTCCTAACCCGACTGTTCAGCAATTTCATGGAGTGCCCACAAGTTCTTATATTATGAGAAAGGGAGAAAAGTACTTCTTTCTCTACCTGCTCTATCCCATGCATAATCTTGTAAACCTTGATCATGTCACCCCTCAGTCATTGTTTCTCCAACCTAAAAAGCCCCAAGTACTTTGACCTTTCTTCTTAGGGAAAGTGTTCCAACCCTTTTATCATTCTAGTTGCCCTTTTCTGCACTTTTTCTGCATTTGGGTCACCAGTTACTCTTCTGGTGTTTGAGCAGTAGTGCAGAAATTGTAAAGTATATTAATTTTGATAATTACAGATAATTTGTTTTTTGTCCTAGATTGTCTTTGAAGACAGAGTTTAAATATATGAAGAACAGTTTAGAATTGTGATTCCTCTTCTGAAGTGTAGACGTTTTTAGAAACAAAGTTCTATGAAAATAAAGCTCATAGTTGTTTATGGGTCAATATAGAGTCAAGCTTGTATAAAACGTGAACTTCAGTTTATCCCCCCCCCTTCTGTACTTGTAACTCTTAGTGGGAATTCTGTCTTCTACAGTCTTGCAGGCATCTTTGAGGGAGGAAAAGAAACTTCGTGTAGAAAATGCTAAGCTGAAGAAAGAAATTGAAGTACTGAAGCAGCAACTGATCCAGGCAGAAATTCGGAATGGAGGTGACTGGACTAGGATTAAGGGAGAAGTGTTGCCTAATGCAATCACAGCTTCGTTCACTTTTCTGTAATTCTTATTTTGAGCATGTTTTGCACAGCATATAACAACAAAGGTGTAGCAACAAATATTAAGAGCTTAATGGGTGAATGAATGTTGAGTCAGAAGCTTTGTGCTCTCGTATAAAACTAGAACAGTTGTATTCATTTGCAAGAGAGCTCACACTTGGAGTCAAAAACCAAAGTGTATCTTTGATGCTACATTCTACTCCCAGCTAATATTTTACAACCCACTTGGTTTGAATAGCAGACCCAGATTTAAAATTGACTGGATTTTAAAGTAAAGTTATACATTTAGTTAAAAATTTAAACTATTTCTGTTTTGCATGTATCATAATTTTGTAAAAATTAATCTTATTGTGTGATTTTGTGTTTAAATTTAGTGAAACAGATCCCCATAGCACACAGCCACACAGCTTCATTTTCAGAAGGTGTCTCCCAGCCTACATCTACAGAAGTTGCACCACCGGCTCCTAAAGACCAATCTAAAGGAGCTGGTGAAGAAAAGAAGAAAAAAGAGAAAACAGAAAAGAAAGGTAATTCTATAGATATAATTTGAAAATGTTCAGTTAACAATTTCATTTGCTAGCCCTGAAAAGGAAAACTAAAAGTAACCAATGTAGAATTGTTTCAAGAAAATTACTAGTGTAAAACTTCAGCATACATTTGAGTCCATTGTATGTTACCATAAAACTTTTAAGACAGGCTTATTGTATGTGCATTTAATGCTAACACACACTGTAGTCTAATGTAATATCTATTAGACACTTTTAAAATTAGTAATGATATTTTTATTGATAAGTCCTTGGATTGTCTTCTGTTAAAGCAAATTTATTGGCATGGCATTTTAATAATGGGTCTGCGATTTGAGATTGTGGCGATTGTTCAGAAATATGTAATAATATATTTCTACGCTCGATCTTAGCCAAAAAGGCCGAGACGCAATCAAAGGAGAACATCAACTGGAGGGCTGTCCTCTGACCTCCCTTTTCACCAATATTGACTTAACTGGGGAAATCCCTGACGATTGAAGAAGGCAATCATGATTCTGTTTTTTTTAAGACCAAGAGGAGAGATGATTCAGCAAACTGATCAGTTTGCTAAGTATAACTGGCAAGCTCTGTGCTAGTCATCTCCTCAAGAAATTCAAGAGTTGGTTAGACCAGGAGAATCTTTTAGCGGATGAACAGGCAGGGTTTAGGGAGGGCGATAAGATTAGAGGCCAATGTCATCCTCACTTCTATAAATATATGTCTTAACTAAACTATCCCCCTTTTGATATTATATAGTTGATTCTTAGGGATGGCTTCTGTTCTACCTGACTTAAAGCAGTCTATCAGAAGCTGAATTTGCTCAGCTTTCCCCCTGAGTTTCTTCTAACGATGTCCTTAGAGCAAGCAAGGACCCCAGTTAAACAAAGGACACTGGATACTGAACAGCAGAGAGATATTGACAGCGTTCCAAACTTCTTGGCCCCTATGAAAACGAGACATATTGTAACCCCAGCAGCCTGTTTATCATCATAGAGATTCTGTCCCATTGCAGGGCTTTCTCCATGGCCAAATGGTATCTCTTCCCCTCTGTGGTTGTTGAGGAATGTTACAAAAAGATTCCAATGGCAGAGAGGGTCTGCCCTTGCAAAGCAGGCAAGGCTGAGACAATTGAGCATATTCTGCTTCACTACTGTTTTTATCAGAAAGTTTGTGTGAAGATATTACAACTTTTGCTTGGGAGGTTTCCCACATGCCCTGCATTAGAAATTACTAAGAAGTTTTTATCCGACATAATTCCTCCACTTAACATTTGCTTGCACCAGATTCCTTGCTGCAATCTATAGAACTTGCAAGGAACAATTAAAAAAGGTATTTGATGCATGAAATAAGTGTTCCCTGCGGTCTACATTTCATGCATCAATCTTGATTTTTGTTTTTAAATTTATAACATTTTTTTCATTTCTGTAAATTTTACGATGGTGTATTTTTTAAAACCTTTATGATTCAGGTATAATTAGTTTAAATTGATATGTGCTGGTCATGAACCATAACAATAAAATTGATTGATGGTAATATATTGGGGTGCTTGCTTGAATTAGGAATTCTGTGTGTAGTTCAGGGTGTTAATATGCTTTCTGATTTCTTTAGTAGGAGAGAAGAAGGAGAAAAAGCAGCAGCCTGCAAGTGATGACTCGAAACCTGTGGATGTTTCTCGGCTTGATCTTCGTATTGGTTGCATCACAACAGTAAAGAAGCATCCAGATGCTGATTCTCTGTATGTTGAGGAGGTTGATGTTGGAGAACCAAATCTTAGAACAGTTGTCAGCGGTTTAGTGAAACATGTTCCGTTAGAAGAGGTACAGATAGAATTCTTTTCAAACATTATTTGGCTAAATGACATTTACTTCATTTTTGTATACTTTTATTAGGTATTTATCATAGTACAACATTTGCTAGTGGCAGTTGCAGTATAAGTATTATGCACATGTGTATTAAGATACCTTTGACATCCTGAATTTATTACAAATTAATCCAAGGGAGCGAACCAATGTAGAGTCTGATTGTGGCGTCACAAGACCCCGATTCTGTCACAAGGATTGATGTTGGTCCTCTTCCAGATCACAGCACAGAGGGAATAGCCAATAACAGGCTTTTACACTGCATCTTCTAGGCACTTATCATTGCAGTCTGACATATTTTTTCATGTTAACATTGGATGTTATGGCAAATGTGGTGTCTTTTCCTCATTAACCAGGTAACAGTGCTAAACTGTCTCTGCCCATCAGTCAAGCATATCCCTATTGAGCATGTGCACCACTTTGAAATAGAAATGTGTGGAGTTTATTTTTCCTGAAGGCAGATAGAGAATACAATACCGATCTGTAACTTTTAGTGTAGTTTACAATATTACCAACTCCTAATTTTGCGATCCAGTTATACTGAATACGCTTTATGGTAATCAAAGTAATTTTGAGTATAGCTTCAGATAACTTATTTTAACACACATGCATCATATGGTATTCAGAAATAAACATTCGTTTCATGTTTACCTTACTACCAATGCTCCCTCTAAGCTGTGGAGTCTTGTGAGCAAAAATTCTACTTTGTGAGCTACTGGCATTAAAACTGTGAGCAAGTGATTTGGCTGCTGCATAGATTAGTTTGCTCTGGAGCCACCCTTCCTGAGCTAAGACAAAAATGTGTGAGCCGGAGGCTTAAATACTGTGAGCTACCTCACACTAGCTCCGCTTAGAGGGAACACTGCTTATTACTGTATGTTTTCCATGGATGAGTGCATTTAGCCTAAGCAGCAATTTTTGGCTCTTCTCTCCATAATCCAATGTAGCAAAACATTGACTATTAAAAAAACAACCCTGTCTCCTTCCGAATGGATCAGGTGGGAACCAGATTGATTGTGATAAGACACAGGTAGGGGGCTTAAAACAATGTTTGAAATCCTTTTCACAGTAGGTTTGCCACCAGGAAAGGGAGAGGAGGAAGCAACTGCTGTTCACGAAATACAAATCCCAAGCTCCTCTGGTCATGTAGAACTAGTTTCATGGTTCTTTGGGTCCACTCTATTGAGCTTAGTCTATCATAGCATCAGTCTTCCACTTTTGGTTGTACTGCTCATTTTTTCTGTGCCAGGAAATAAAAGACACATTTTGTATAGTCAGCGCTGTGGTTTGTGTTTTGGCATTTTTTATAATGCCAGCAAGTGCATAAAAATATGAGAGGCCTTCAGTTGTTGGCTTCCATCTGTAGTCCAGCATGCTTTAAAGCGACCAGTGTATTGTTTGTCTCTTACATAAAATACGGTGGAACCCCCACAGTCCAGACAGTTTGGAGGACACCCAAGTGCTCCAGACTTGTGTTCAAGGAAAATTTCTTCCTGGCTTGAAATTACTGTAGCGTCGGATCCTAACTTGTTAAGAAAGACAGTCCAAAACAATATTCCAGGCTTCTTAGTTGGCTGTTTCTTCTTGTGAAAATTCTTGGTGCTCCAAAAGATGGGAAATGTTTCTTCCTGGTTTCAGTTGGTCTGCAGATGGGACAGCACAATAAAAATGCCCTGTAAAATTTTCCACTAATTTTCTGAAGCCACTGAAGCAGCTTCATTCTTAACAGTTTCCTTAAAACCGTTCCATAACTTTGTACTTCAGATTGTGAGAAATAATGGGCTGAATCCTCCCCATTAACACTCCTTAGTGTGAGCATTCATCTGGCACAAGATGCTGTGTGCTGGATGAAGACTCTGCACTTGGCTGAACAAAGTAGTGGAAGCCAACCCGCTATTCTGGTTTCCTGTTAAAAACGTATTAATTTTCACTTGTTGCTTCCACATGACAGAGACGTTAATCCAAAAAGTGCTTCTAAAGTTGCATATGTGTAAAGATCTGAACTGTAGAAGTAGTGTAGGGTAGGAGTTCTGAAAGACCTAGGTCACAGTGAAACAAATCAGGGTTTTTTTTTTTGAAAAAATGGAGTCCCATTTATCAAAAAAGTTACTCATTTCCAAGGGTAAACTCTTGATTGCAGTACTCTCCAATGGAGTCTAGTTGCTCTGTTCATTAGTGGTATTCTTCCCTAGAGAAAAAACAGAAGCATTTATAGTTTTAAATTAATGAGTTGTAGTGCATATTGTGTAACCATTTTAATTTAATTTGTTCCAAAACTTCGTCCCGTCTCTGGGAATTGGGTTCAGTAAGTGTACATACCATAATTGCATCCTGAATGGTAAACCACCTGGTCATGGAAAGGATAATTAGCTTAGAAGAGTTTTTAAAAAAATAAAACTCCTAATATAAGAATGTTAAGAGTGGAAACCCGGGACCACAAAAGCATAGATGCCAGTAAAGCATTGTTTCATCCATTATCCCAGCACATCAGGACACAATGTGAATTTCTTTATTGCACCCTGTTGTGTCTGTATTAGAAGACAGTGATTTGTAATTGGTTATTTCCTGGCTTTTACGGCTGAATTACAGTCTTGGAAGAATGTAAATTGTTACTAACCCAGTGGTATCTGCATACTTTCTGGTGTTTTACTGTGTGTTGCATGCATTACTTTTTTTTCTCGCTTGTGCGCTGTGGAAGAGACTCAAATCTTATTTTTAAAAAAAATTCTTTGTGCATGTACAGATGCAGAACCGCATGGGAATATTTCTTTGTAACCTGAAACCAGCCAAAATGAGAGGAGTGGTGTCTCAAGCTATGTTGATGTGTGCCAGCTCACCAGAGAAGGTGGAGATTCTGGCTCCTCCCAATGGGGCTGTTCCTGGAGAGAGAGTCACATTTGAAGGTTTTCCAGGTAAGAAAAAGTATTGGAAACGTATTGTGTGTGGGGGGGGGGGGGAAATCAGTGAGTGAATTTAATATGAACTGTAAAATGAGTGTAAATCAGCTGATGAAATATGTAATTTCCGTAAAATATACAGCATGCACAGGAATTTCAGAAATATTTAGTAGTAAATGATTGCTAAGGATGAAGATGACGGTTTGTCCTCATGCCTTGATACAACCCCAAGTTATGCAGAAGTTACAGAACTTAGTGTAAAAGAGCAAGGCTATTTTTGGGAAGGAACGCACAGGAACGGAGTTCCGGCTAGCTTCTGAGTTGGCCACACCTACAGCCTCCCCCCCTCGGGTTCCCCAGGTGCCTCACAAGCTGCGGGGTGCCTGGGGAAGCCAAGCCGATCCAGGGAGGGAAGGCAGTTTAAACTGCCTCGCCTCCTCGGGTTCTCCAGGCCCCACACCGAAGCCGATCCTGGAAGGGAGCTGTGCTTTTGGGGGTGTGGCCTAATATGCTAATGAGTTTCTCCTGTTGGGTGTGGCTATTATGCTAATGAGTCCCTGCTGGGCTTTTTCTACAAAAAAAAGCCCTGTAAAAGAGTATGCTTTGTTTCCTCTCTTGCCCCTCACCAACCTTTCCTTTGATTTCATTTGTTTGTCTCCCACTACCTCAGTAATGGAAAAATCTCAATTATTTGCTTCCTTTCCTTAGGATAATAGGCTTGCTTCCTTTAAAACAAAACAATAAGACTTGAATCTTAACCTCTTTTTCGCTGATGGAAGGTACTCCTGTTCACAAGGGAGGGGGGTGCTTTTTGCCAATAAACCCCCCCCCCCCCCGGTCCCCCAACAGCTATGTACTCAGACACTCAGGATGATCCTAGAGGCCCGCGGGGTACAATTTCAGTAAGCATAAAGAATGGAAAGGGGCATGAAAGTCGCAGTTTATATAGTGCACCTCTACTCATGCTACATAGGAATCAGGTATGAATTTGTAACACCTATGCACTTTTTATTTTTTATGTACCACTGCATATATGCAAGTCCAGTTCTGAAGATCTGTGCTCACTGAGCTAGGCAGACTGATGGTATGGCTTAGTATAAGGCAAATTCATGTATATCTTATACACAAATCCTTGATGGGATTGCATGTGAAGTAGCTAGAGCGGCATACTATCAGAAACCTATCCTTCATGTTCAACCCTTAGAAACTGGTGGACAAAATTTGCCAAGGAAAAATCGTGGAAACTGCACAAGTTAAGATTTAATTTTTTAAAAAGCAGGTAAAGCTTCTATATTGAAATAATAGATTGATGGTTCATAGCTTTTAATCTACTACTATAATTGGAAACCCCTCTCATTTATTTATAAAAATATTTATACTCTTATCTTTCCCAACTATGACTGATCTAGGCAGCTTACAAAAGAAGCCTGCCCTGCAAGTAACACATAAATAATAATTATTATTCTTTTAAATGGCACAAACAGCATAGTTATACTACCTTCCTCAAGTGATATCCTCCTTATGATGCCTACCTAGAAAGAGCAGTTTTATATTTCTTGCAGGAGAGCAGGTAGAGGTCATCTGCACTATATTAGGGTGGGCATTCAGTAATGTTGCGGCCAAATGGACTCTTTGAAGAGAGAACTCAACCAGGGAGATCTTGACAATCTGATGTGGTAAACAGGCTCATAACAAGTAAAACATGAGGACCTAAAAGCAGTGCTGCAGGCAAAGCAACTATATGCATAAAATATGCAAATATCAGGCATACATTCATTCAGTGAGACCCTTGTGCCTGGTAGCCATCAGCCAACTGCTTAATGTTAACATTTGATTCCTGTTTTCTCTATTAGTTTTTAACAGCCTGGGATTCTATTTTCAGTGCTGGGTGACCATAATAAAACAACTCTCCTTCACTTGCTGTCAGAAATCATTTCAAGTGGAGAGTAGAGGCTGCCTAAAATCCCAAATACTCCCTGAGTTCTGAATGCCGAGCCTTGTAGATCATGTCCCAGGAGACTGTTTGGCCCCCTTTTAAAAATTGCTAGAATAGAGATGGGGCAATAGCCAGTGTCATGGATATCTGCCCACATGAATGAGGGAAGGGTTGCATTTCTTTAATGAAGTACAAGCTTTCATGTAAGATGCTCCACATCAAGTGGAACAGCAATCAGAAACTTGTGCGTGTACCAGCTATATGCGATATTTTCTGTGGGAGGTTACAAATGAATGAGTTAGTCCATAGGGAAAAAGTGAAAACTGCTCTGGTTCAAATTTTGTCATTATAGCATTAGAGCTAAGATTTCTTCGTTTCTAATCACTCACCTAATTAGTAGCATACAGTCTGCTGGAACTTTTTTCCTTCTCCTGTGAACTTCTAAGCATAATTTTAAAAGAAAGTTCTGAATGTTTCTTAATTAGAATTCTTCATTTGGACATATGCAAATATAGTAGGTTTTTTTTAGTATTTCCATTTTTTCAGATTAAGAGACAGCTATTTATATTCTAGGAAGGGGAGCTATTTTGTTTCTCACAGAAGAAAAATGGAACAAGGGCTTAATATTTTTTTAATCATTGATTTGGCAGTAGACTATATTGTAGTTCTGTATCATACTCATGCTCAAGCATTGCTCATTACAATACAAATAAGCTAATCAGACAAAGCTGATTTTTTAAAAAAGAAACCTGAGTATCGTGTTGCTGCATTAGACCAAAATTCTGTTTCCCAAGAGCAGCCAGACAGATTTCAGAGGCGCTTAAAGACAAGCATAATGTGGATGGTCAAAGCGCTTGCTAATCATAGGTGCCTTTTAAACTTGTATATTCCACTCAGTGTTGCAGTAACTTTTCCAAAAAGCTCTTATTCTGATATAGTAGCAGGGCTGAAAAGGCTAGTGGAAATTAATAACCTCACTACAAATAGCACTAGTGCATTGTTACAGTGTGTTATACTGGCCATTTCAATATTAGAAGCCTAGAAGAATGACAGATGGTATCTAATTACATTATCAGTTTGAAAATAAAACTGTCTGAGGCAAGCAAACCTGCATTTTTTTCTTTTCTCTTCTCCTTGCAATTCTTTTCCCTTTGTTCCTATCATGCCTGAACTTTACCTATACAAATGCTCTTGATCCCAGATGTTAAAATCTAAAAAATTTGACTGACGATTTGAATTTTGTGCATTAAATTAGATTTATGTTTAGAAGTATTTGTATATTAATTCCTGCCACTTATCACGGGGATGTTCTACCAGGCTTTTGGCTGAGGACAGCAACGGTTTCCACTCCAGCTGGCACCCTTTAATGCTCTCCAGAGCTTTTTGTCCCCCCTCCTTCTCTGCCCACAAGGTGGCTGGGCAGTCGGGAAAGGGAGGGCAGAATTTACTTCGCCATCTGGAGCTTTAATTTATCTAATAGTATTAATGTATTTTATTTTTATAGTGATGTTTTTCTTAATTGTACATCGCCCAGAGCCCTGTGGTAGCAGGGATGGACGATTCAGAAATCTTAATAATAATAATAATAATAATAATAATAATAATAATAATAATAGTAATGACTAGCACACTGATCCTTTGTAGTTGGTCCCTTTGCTAAAGTTTCAAAGACTGTTTTATTTCATTTTTTAAAAGGTGAGATAATGTCATCCGTCCCAGTTTGCTTTTTTAGTTTTTCTAAGGTATCTGATGTAGCAGGAAAGTTTAAACTTCTTTATCTGTCATTTCAAAAACAAAAACATGATCGATAAACAAATGCTTTTAAAGAATGAAATGGGAATGCTCAAGACTGTCCACTCTGACTTGTATGTCACAATATATCCAGCGGATAATTCTTGAGAACGCTGCTGTATGCATCCATGAGGGATACATTTTATGAACCTTGCCGCTTTATGAACCTTAAATTTGTTTGCCTCATCTTTGCACCCAATCCATGTAGCCAGTCATTCAAAAAACTATTTAGGTGATCTTCATTGTCATCGACTTCCTGTTACAGCATTTTATTAGTATAAGTCAGTTCTAGAAATATCATTGTTTTTTATCACAAGACCAAAACTTTTTGGTAGTCAAAATCAGCAGTGCCCACGCTTTGCAAAAAAAATTGCTCAGTGATATGCTGTACAAAACAGACTCTTTAGGAAAGGCATAAGCAAGCTGATGTTGATTGAGTATGGCTTTCTTTGGGGGCTGATTATAGTTTTGCTATAATTGGATTTGTCTTTATTGTGGCTTTAGGATGATGGACTGCAGCTTATTTTTATTAGATTTCTTTGTTGTAGTTTTATTGGAGTGATGGAATAAAATTATTATACAAAACTACATACACACACTTCCCCCTCCACCCCTCCAAACTGTATTTCACACACACTTAAGTAGAATTAACCTATGTTGGGAGAGAGGAGACTTTCTGAACATTACCGCTGCTGCTTTCTGATAGGAAACCAGAGATAACTGCAGCTTTAATAGTTCCACATGAAGGATTTATACCTCCTTTTAAAATAAGGTTGGCCTTCTGAGGCTCTTAGCTGCAGAATAAGGCAAACATTCCCTAAAGCACCAAAGGGAAGAACTGCTCACAGAAACTAGTAGCTGTGAAATAAACGCATGTCCTGCACATTGCTTAACCAGGCAAGAGATGCATCAAGAACATATTTTTAAAAGTCTGTTTCTCTGTTCGATAGGGCTTCTACTAAAGAAATATGCAAACATACATACAGTGTTTCCGATGACCACAGTGGATTGGATCTAGCAGTAATTTCTGCTGACAGAGGAATTTCTGTCAGTAGAATGGGACCTTTTTGTCTCTCCTTTCTGAAATGCTGCTCCTGGTCAACTGAGGGCCCAAAGGAGTAGCATGATGGGTGAATTGACCATCCACAGAGGGAGAGGGGAATCAGTGAAAATCATCCTCTTTCCATTAATGGAAATTTATTTTTGGATAGTTCACAACAGAAACTGCTAAAAACAGTTTAAGAAGAATGATAGAACTTTTTGCGATTATCTTGGCTTTGTTGAATCTACAAGTAGTTTTAAAGGTTGTATACAAAACTTAGTATCCATAATAAGTGGGCACAGGTTGAAATCTTTCAAAGATTGTCCACTCTGTTTAACTCATTCCAGTAGATCTTTCACAGATCTTTAAACTGGGCAATTAAAACAATAGTTATTACTAACCAGTTTGGTGTAGTGGTTGAGTGTGGACTCTAATCTGGGAGAACCAGGTTTGATTCCCCAGTTCTCCACATGCAGCTGCTGGTGTGACCTTGGGTCAGTCATACGTTCTTTCAGAGGTGTTCTCTCAAGGGCAGTTCTCAGGAGAGCTCTCTCAGCCCCACCTACCTCACAGGGTGTCTGTTGTGGGGAAGGGAAAGGGATTGTAAGCCGCTCTGAGACTCATTTGGGTAGTGAAAGCAGGGTATAAATCCAGTCTCTTCCTTTCCTTCTTCTTCCCTGAATGAGATGTATAACTTGCTGTGTCTGTTAACTGTGGGTAGGCACATAATGCATGCTAGAATACATAGTAAAACAGCTAAAATACATACAAAAACAGCCTACTAGGGCAGATAGGAGAGAAGATTCTGGCCAGTGGAGATTTACACTTGCATTGGATTTTTTTTTTTAAGTAGATGCCATTTTAAATTCCTGATGCTGTACACTCTAAAAGAGCTATGCTTCCTGGTAGCTGCCAGGAGACAGGCTTTTAAAGTGTGGCATTTATATTTATAACCTTTAATGTAGGATTCATGTAATTGGTTAGCTTTCATAGTATTGATTTTAATAAAATGTTTGTTGCATCACATTTTTTCCAAGTTATACACATAAGAGCAGAAAGGCCATAATTTCCAGGGGCCCCAGATTTCTCAAACAAGTTTGTCTTTTGCTTATTTGTCACAAAGTGGTAAATGTCTGATGCCTTTCATAGGGTAATGAGTTGTTCAGCTATGTCCATGTAGCTTCACAATTTTCATGGGTCTCAGCTTAATGTTGGTCACACAGGGTGTTCTGAAAGATGAGTTTTTTGGAAACATGTTTCATGGCATTCCTCAGCACTAATGTAAGCAGGATGACCTTTACCTGGCTGTGGAAAATTTATGAGGAGCTAGCGTTGTGGCTGTGATAAATATCCTTAATAGTAGTGTAGATACAGTTTGAGCGTCTCCTCACTATGAACATGTATCTGATGTAAGCTGCCAGCAATGAACCAGTTTCTCTGAAACTCTACCTTGCTTTGCATTGGGGAGAAAAATCCATTGGTCCTTTTCTCTGTGTTATATTGCCTGTTCAGCTACGTTCTGAATTCTGGTATGTTTTCAATGTATAAGTTAACCAGAACAGTACAATGTGGAGCCGGTCTGTTACTTTATGATTCAGAAAATATAACTTCTATCCCAGAAGAGTAAGAACAATGGGTTTGCTCCAGTTTTATTTTTAGACGTCCTTCAAAATAGTTGTTTCTCTTAAAAGGAAGGGATGCAATGGGAAGGTTACTATAGCATGCTCAGCTTATTGCTCTGGTAATGTTTAAAAGTGGTGCCTGTGCTAATCTAATAAAAGCCTACCACAGATCTCAAGGGAGCTTGCCTGGGTATTCCAAAGCAAGTTTTAATAAGATCCAGAAGGTGTTTGCATAATAAAAGCCAGATTTTAATTTATTCTTGAAAACTAAATTTGCTTTTATAATGTTTGCATTTTAAAGGATTGCCTTCACCTTTGAGGTGATTTGATTGTTTTGCAACTGTTTTTACTCTGATTCCGTTAAATACCCAACTTGCTATATACATTGAAATGATTCTTTTGTCTGTGAAGAATATGTCTAGTCTAATACAAATCATAATATTCCTCTGTAAGTGGTACTAATTTGCTGATAGCCAATGTGCTGCTTTTTTGTCTCAGCCTAGCCTATCCCATTGAAATCTGACAGGCTGTTTTACCTGCTGTTACAGGCGGCCATCTTAGGGAGATATGACGAGACTGTTGACTTTGGGCAACTATGTTAGCAGCCCAGTTACAAGAACTAACCAGTCTTTTGTCCATCTGTAACGGGGGAGAATAAAGTTTTTATTCTTTAAAAATCAAACAAAATAAAATGGCAGGATAAGGAACAAACATGAACAAGCATAATTAAGTTGGAGCAGTCTCTTTGGCATCATTTCAGGCTCTTGGTGTTATTTAGAAAAGAGGCCTGCGGAGGGATACACTCCAAAAAACAGTCCTTTTTACTAAGTAAGAGCAAGAGTTGTCTTGGCTTCCTAACTTGCAAAACAATTCCAAGCTGCAAGGTAGGTTCTCACAAAAAAAGAAGAGACGAGATTGGATTTATACTCTGCCCTTCATTACCTGAAGGAGTCTCAGAGCAGTTTACAATCCCTTCCCCCTCCCCTCCCCACAACAGACACCCTTTGAGGTAGGTGAGGCTGAGAGAGCTCTCTTGAGAACTGCCCTTGAGAGAACACCTCTGAAAGAACTTATAACTGACCCAAGGTCACACCAGCAGTTGTGTGTGGAGGAGTGGGGAGCTGAACCTGGTTCTCCCAGATTAGAGTCCACGCTTTTAACCACTACACCAAACTGGCTGTCAGTTTGAGCATCCAGACACTACAGACTACACAGGCATAGTTCACCAGGCCAAAGAC
This sequence comes from Lepidodactylus listeri, assembly GCA_029233225.1. Taxonomy (NCBI): domain Eukaryota; kingdom Metazoa; phylum Chordata; class Lepidosauria; order Squamata; family Gekkonidae; genus Lepidodactylus; species Lepidodactylus listeri. The sequence goes on from JARCFY010000009.1 coordinate 31,132,363, forward strand.
TGATGTGAGTCTGTCAGAGATTGATCTGGCAATCTTTGGAGGCCTAGAAAGACTAAGACAGCCCAACTGTCACACTACTTACGACTGAAACTTGTCACCAAAGATAGAACACTGAGAGCTTGAATTAGGTCTGTAGGAACTATAAGATTGACGGCATCACCTTTTCTGTTCGTGAATAAGTCTTTAAGTCTGCAAATAGGTGAACAAGCTAAAATTAAATCCTGACAAAAAGAAGACTATGTTGGTCAGTTAATGTTGACATCTTGAAGATGTTGTGCTTCCCCACATTTGATGAGTCCAACTGACCGTTGCTGACTTGATTAGGAATCTGCTGGATCAGGTGTAGCTCCCATTGTTGTTGGATATATAATGTATCCAACTGGAAAAAAATACCACCTTTCACATTTATTGGCCAATCTAGCCATGCTGATCTATGCCACCGTGACCATGAGAAGACTATTGTATGGGACTGCCCTTGAAGAAAATGTGGAAACTTCAGCTGCTACAAAACTCTTCTGCTTGTTTAATAATTCTTCTTCTTTTTCTTAATAATTATTACATTTGGGTAAGATTAGCATATTACCTGATTCTTTAATCACATCACTGTTAGCTTTTAGGTCCAGTTCAGGGTGTTTGCTATTTCTACCAGGTCCTTCAAGGTCTTCGGAGACTGCCATCCTGTAAACTTTTGCATGGAATGGAGAAAGTGGATAGAGGGAGCTTTTTCTCCTCCTCACATAATACTAGAACTGAGGGGCACCCAATAAAGTTGATGGGCGATACACTCCCACACTGCTGCTGTTTCAAAGGCTATGCAAGATTGAATTATTTAATTATTTGTGTCGGTAGGAAATTGCTACTCCTGTTGTGGTATTTAAGATATTTTAGTTAATGTCATGAGATGGGATCCAGTAGGTATGCACCTAGTACTGTGCATTGGGTTTGTGCTTCTTGAAATGATCTTTCCCTTCCACAATATGCAGCATGGCAACAGTTTTGAAACTGAGGGGCATTCAAGAGCAGTTTGTGATCCGGCTTAGATCTGCCATTCCTTTTTCTTTTTATATGTTAAGGCAACTGGATAATATTTGGATTATGTGTTTGGTTAATAAATCAGAAGTAACGTAACTGTTTGCCCTGACTTTGATAGCCCAGGCTAGCCTGATCTCATTAGATGTCAGAAGCTAAGCAAAAACCGTACAAACAATAAAATTAGAAGTGTCTGAAAAAGTGTGCAGGCACACAAAAGCTTATACCCAGTATTAAACTTTGTTGGTCTTAAAGGTGCCACTGGACTCAGACTTTGCTCATATGTAGCCCACCCATACCCCAAGATCTTGTTTACAGACACTGCTACCCAGAAATCTGTATGCTGCACCTGTATTTGATAGTGCACATGTAATTCTAGCTAAAACAGTATTAAATTTTTAAATGGCCCACTTCTGCTTTGAGGTCCAGACTGTACACATTTAAAAAACAGTGGGATGGATCCAGCCACTTAATCTCACTTTATTCCCTTCTGTGATGCAGCCCCCGTTTCAAATGGTTTTTGTACACATGCGTCCTATCATTCTCAGCGTAGCCTTTTTTTAATGGTGGTCGAAAGACCCCCTCCTCCTTTTTTCACCAGCAGAAAAGCTTGTGGTTGCAACCCAGCATGAGGAGGTGTCTTTAGTGTTGTATACGACAATATCCGTGTATTATTCTTGTATCCAAGTCTTGTTCCACGGAAAAACATAGAAGAATTTAAAGGTTGTTACTGCGGAAGTTGTCATGTGACAACAGCTGTTAGAAATTTTGCCACATGAAGAGTAGTTTGTTTTCAGACACTTCTGAAGAACAGAAGTGCACATGAAAGCTTATGCTTAACTTAACAGTTTGCCCTGACTTCGATAGCCAGGCTAGCCTGATCTCATTAGATAATCTCATTAGATGTTAGAATGTTGGTCTTAAAGGTGCCACTGGACTCAAACTTTGTTCTGTTGTTTCAGACCAACATGGCTACCCACTTGAATCTAAATATGAGCAGTTAGCATGATGCAATAGCTAGATGGGAGACAGCCAAGGAAATCCAGGGTTGCAACACAGAGGCAGGTGATGGCAAATCTCCTTCCCCACATCTTCCCAGCGATGACATAATATAAGCCTCAGCGGTATCTTCCCTTTTCACTCTGGAAGAAATACCTGTCAGAGCAGCAGGGACATTGCTTCTGCTTTACACCTGGATAGCTTTAAGGGATCTTGATGGACCAAGGGACTGATTCAGTATTAGGCAACTTTGTATGTTCATGAGTAGAAGATCTAGAAACTATATTTTGAGGAGGGGCCATGGCTCAGTGGTAGAGCATCTGCTTGGCATGCAGAAGGTCCCAAGCAATTCCAGTTGAAAGGATCTGGTAGTAGGTGACAGGGGCGTAGACTTTTTAAATCCCCGGGGGGGGGGGGCTCTCTCGTGCGCGCGCGCGCACACACACACACGGGACCATATCCCCCCTGCTCCTCCCCCCCGCCCCAGGGAGGCAGGCGCAGTCTCGGCGGCGGCAGCCAGCTGGCCGGCTGACTGCCGTGCGCGCGAGCGGGACCATGTCCCCACCTCTCTCCCCCCCCCCGCCCCAGGGCCTGGTCCGCTTCTTCTGCTCCTACACCGTCCCCGAGAGAGAACGAGCAGGCGGGCAGGCGGCTGAACAGGGATTTGAACCCCGGGCAAGTGCAGTCCTGCTGGGGAAGGCAACGCGAGGCGCCGCAGCGTGCCGGGGCCTCTAGGCCCTTCCTCAGCCGCCGGGTCCTGTCGCACACTTAGGCCAATCCCGCGCCTTTGGCCTCCCTTCCTCACCTGGAGCAGGCTGTCGCCACCTTCCCGGGAGGACAGAAGTGAGGCGGGGGAGACGACACCTGCCTGACCCAGCTGCTTTCCTGGGCACTGGAGTCCCGTGAAGCTGCCCAGCGAGCCTTGCCCGCCTTCCGCCCCCTTCCGCCGGGGCACGCAGGCTGACCAGAGGCCCGGCCCCGATCGGACCCTGTACGGAGAAACCATGCTCAGGTGTGACACTGGCGGGCGAGGGCAGAGCCTGCAGCCCACTCCGTATTGCGTTCCGTCGCCCTTCCGTTCTCTCCCCCAGGGGACTGCCTGCCAAGGGGGCCCGTTCCGTCATGCCTCCTTTCCCTCTGCGGCCACCGGCCCAAGGTCGCCGAGCAAGCTTCCGCGGCGGAGTCAGGATCCGAACCTAGGCCTGCCACTATCCCCTCTGCAGTGCAGGAGAGCCGCCCCGGCTCTTCCGCTCCGCCCGGGACGGCCGCTTTCCACGCACGGTGGTGGATGCATCTGAATCTGCGCCCGAGGGAGGGAGGGCGCCCGTCCGGCTGCAGGGACCGGGGCGGCGGCAGGGGGCTTTGCGCTTCTCTCCGCGCTCTCCCCCGTCGGGGATGACATCATTGCCAGGCGTGCCTCCTCCGCTGAGTGGCCGCACGGTTGTCACTGGGCAAACTCACCTTGCGCGGCTGCAGCCGCCAGCGCGGTGGCCTCCCTCGTGACCATGTCCCTGCCGCTCCTCCCCCCCGCCCCAGGGAGGCAGGAGGGCAGGCTGGGGGTGGGGGGGAAGGAGAAGCGGCGACGACCAGCTGGCCAGCTGACTGGCCACCGGCGGGCGCTCCATTTTGCCGGGGGTGGCTGAGCCCCCCCCGGGAAATTTCGGGGGAGGCTCGAGCCCCCCCGTAGTTGACGCCCATGGTAGGTGATGTGAAAGACCTCTGCAGGACAGAGCAGACAATACTGTCTTTGAAGGAACAAGAGACCGATTCAGTATAAGGCAGCTAGATATGTACATACAAGATATATTGTACATACACGATCCCCTTCCAGAGTGTCTCCTGTACTGAAAACCCTATGGGGTTGCCATTAGTCAACTGTGACTTGATGTCAAAAAAAGTGAACTGTTTGGGTGAAGACACCATTCCGGGTAGAATTTACACCATCATCGCCCATGGTTTCTGCTTGGTTTTTGTCAGGACATTTCCTAAGATTGGTGAATGTGAAGGGCAGTGACAATGCTCATGAAGAAAATCTGCAACAGAAATGGTTGCAATTCTTTTTCTCAGAATTAAGAAGTCATCAGATAGTTGAAGGCTCAGAGTTTTATTTCTCCCATGTAAACGTCATATATGCATAGATTCTGAAACACATCAAAAGTCATGGGCAGTTGGACCAAGTTCTTTGAACCCATTTTGTGTCCTGTTAGAACTCCTAAGCCACTGTATGTCCTGTTAGTATAGATTAAGACTTGTAGAATGAAGTTAAGTGAAATTTTCAAAATAGGAATACTGATAGTGAGAGTGTTGTAACTCTGTGTCAGAACGTACTATACTTGATAGACGTTCCTATGCAAAAGGAATAAGGTAACAACAGAAATTCTTTCTGTTGATCCTAAATGGCTAGAAATACCAACTGAAATGTATCGAATTTATAAAGAGAAACTGCTGTAGTAGATCACACTACAAGTATCGTGAAAGAGGCAGAGAAGATGATTAGTTGCTTGTTGTAATTATTTTCAAATGGGCTATAAATGTAAACCTAAATAATATGTCTTTCATTTAGAGGTAGGTGCTGAGAAACAGCTAATACAGGAGCTGTAGCAGCCTGCTGAGAAAATTCTTGGTTTCAGAAAGCGTGTCCTTATAGTGAATGTATTAATGTAGACACTAATTGCTATATGAATCTTTTGCTAAGGGAATAAGGAATAAAGCATTTCTGCTGCTCGGCATGGTCTCGCACATTTGTGATAGGAAGCAGAACACCTTGCTCACTTAAATGGTTTTGATAATCTTACTCGTGGGCTTTGTAGTATTCCACTACTGTGACCCTCTTAACTATTCACAGCAGTTTCACCAAGTAGCAGCAGGAAAGGGGCATAATTCTTCCTTTCCCCTAGCTCTAGGTTTCATGGAAAAGAATTTGTATACCGTAAATTACATATGTCTGTACTTTTTCTGCCTAACCATTTTGAACCTGTTTGGTAACAATATTTTAAAAAGTTAATCATTTTGTTGTTTTTGTCTTCTGTTCCAGATGCTGCCAGAGGATTGGTTCAGATGTAGCCTGCTGATTTTAACCATGTTTAGTCCTTACATCTGCACAGAGGATAGGAACCCACTTCAAACTGAAACCCTAGGTTGAAGCTGGTTCCAAATTCTGGTTAGCCTTAGTGCAGATCTTAGGACAAAACATGGTTAAGGTCAGCAGGCTTGGGTCAAGCAGTAATTTCTGTGGATTGAAGGGATTTCTTCTGTCCATAGAGTGCTACTCCCCCCCCCCCCCAAATGCTGCTCCAAGGGGGCAGGAAGATGGAGAATTAAAGGGCTGTAGTGCGTTGTGGGAAATTGGCAGCAATAAGTGCCCCTTCTGTTTGCAGAAATCCTCCATTGGATCCAAGCATTAACTTTAATTATGGCTAACAGTAATAGAGATGTAACTATTAGTAAGGGGGCTTGCCTATAGCAAGAAAGGGACAGATGGGAAGGAATGTCCAATCCCACAGCCTAACTTAATGTTGTTTCTGTACAAAACCTCCTTCTGGCAGTTAGTTCTTGGTTTTCCTGTAGAAGTTCTTACACTGTCATGTGGATCAGAAAGAATACTTGCCTCCCAATGCCCACTAAAATGTGGCATATTAAAAATTCCCAGGGCATTTTCAAAGCAAAGGAGATCTTGCGTGCACAAGCTTGGATAATGTATAGAATTCTCCCTACCATATTTGTCTGCTTGATTTTATAGGTGAACCTGAAAAAGAACTTAATCCCAAGAAGAAAATGTGGGAGCAAATCCAGCCTGATCTTCATACTGATGACCAGTGTGTTGCTACATACAAAGGAGTACCATTTGAAGTGAAAGGAAAAGGTGTATGCAAGGCTGCTACAATGGCCAACAGTGGAATCAAATGAATATAATCAGTTCTGGAAAAGCTTGAGGTCATTTCAAATGGAAACAATTGTGAACACAATTAAAAACAAAAATTGCCTCACCAGATTATAACAGATTTTGTTTTTGTTGCATCTATTACTAAAAGTATGAATGTGTGTTGATTACCGGTTTTAAGTATCTCTTTCATTATTTCTTGCTTAATGAATCTGAATATAAGCATTACTCAAGAGAAGAACCATGCCTTTTCACAATGAATGAGCATGGGACCATTTGGAGTGTAATATTAGGTAGTTTGAACAAGTCATATAGCTTTAGCGAGCTGGCATCTGTATCCAGCTGACATTCACTGGTGATCATGCCTGAGAGTTGGGGGGGGGGGACGGGACAGTTCAGAGTATGCACTGATTTTCTGGTGGGTGGTATGCAACTATTTGACTCTTGTGTCAAAGCTAAGAGTAATGAGACTTTGTTGTTTTTGTTTCAGGAAGTCCATGCGAGTAAAATGTCATGCAGATTTCCAAAATATTCTCTTTCTGTGTCGTACATTCAGAACAAAGTTGGAATACTCCTGTCATTAGTCACACCTAAACTAAAATTGCCAATTATGTTTTGATAATTTGGCTACTTAAGTGTGGGTTCTATCCTATCTCAGAGACAAGAAATATGTCCCTTTTGGGCATCGGAAAGGAACAAAAATTGTAGAAATAGTGAAATAACATTTAAATTTCACAGTAAGCTGTAAGTAGAACAGTTCTGCAGAAGTTAGAGCAATTTAGTGTCTTCAGCAGTAAGGTGGTACACTTGAATATCTTCAGTGGCATTGAAAAGGTCTGTGACCTTTGGTATCAGTATCCAGCTCTTGCCTACAGGCTCATACATACGTTGGGATTTGGGGACCTTGAGATGGGGGGCTAGAATAAAAGTTGGGGTACATGGAGCATTGCTGAAAAATCCAACAGAAATCAGATGGACTTCTTCCCAGTTTCTATGTGACCTTAATGACTGAATTTTTACCCAAAGGTCTTTTCTTTAGTTTTCAGCTTTAATTAAATTTTTATACCACATATAGTAAAATCATCTTTATAATATACCATGACTTAGAAACTTAACCCACGCTATTTCCAAGGGCCCACTCAGCTCAGGGGGCATAATAGACTGCAATGGGAGGGGGAGGCAAGCTGTCCGTCTAGCTCAGCTCAGTGTGTGTTGGCTTGGCTAATGCCTAATGGGACCTTTGAAAAATTGATTAAAATTTAAGCTAATGAGATACAGGTTTGTCTACTGACCCAGATGCTTTTCTCTTTACTGAAAGAAATGTATGGGTTGGATACAGCCACCTGTTTTACTCAGTGCATCATCAATCTTCTGTGCAATCCCACATAGGGACTGTGCATGAGCAGACCGGCCATCGGATAGGTCTTTACAGATAAAATCCTCCAGGGGGTGCCAGAAGTTTATTCCTGCCAAGGGACCACATTCTCCTGCATATCAGCACCCCCTACCCTCAGTTCCTCTTTTGCCGCCAAAGGAGAAGGTCATGTTTTTGCAGTCTCCAGCTATAGTTGAGAGAGTTTCATCCAGATTTGTTGAAGCTATGTTGGCTTCTGAGTTCCTTCCATGGCTCAAAAGGGCCTTTTCAAGAAGTGCTCCCATTGTGGAATGAACATGACCCAAACTGATGAACATGACCTTTGTCTGTTCTGTTTGAGTGAAGGGCATAGTGTCTCCACATGCCATTCATCCAGTGCTTCATACCTAAAGCTTGGGGAGGATAGGGTGTCGAAATATAAGGCAGTGTTGTGGGAGAAATCCCTTAAAGCCTCAGAGCCCTCACCCAAGTAGGCCCTGGAGAAAGCTCCCATTCCGCCTCTTCAGAATCAGCGCATTCAGCTCCACCTCCCGGATCTATGTCTCAACAGATCCGATCTTGGACTTGCTCTCCTCAGGCTCATCACGCCTCTGCTGAGCCTCCAGCTAAGAAAACTAAAGGCAAGACAAAGGAAAAGCATAACATCAGCTCCCCAGAAGAACACTCCCATCTGCACTCCCAAGCCAATGCCAACCTTGCAGGAAAAGCCCAGGATTCCATCTCTGGGTTCGAGATCTCCACCTGTTTCTACCTGTATTAGGGATGGGGATACTGGTTTACCACATGGCCAGATTCCATGTGAGTCTAATCCAGAGCAAATGGCCATGGTTCTGTGGTCTCATCCCCAACTGCCTATGCGGTGGTCTTCACATCCCTACATGATGTCTCCTGGATATAGGGAGGAATGGGGTGACAGCTGCTCAAGCCCCAGGCATGTGAGTTTGTATCATTACCCTCATCGGGTGTCATCATATCTGCCTTCAGCAACTATCAAGCATAGGCCATGTTCTCCTATTCTTGCACTGAGAGGAGAACAGTGGATCCAACAGAACATCAGTCCCGAGCCCAGACAAGAGGGTAGGCGAGCCATCTCTGGCATCTCCCACAGAGGATCTCCGAATGTTTGGAGAACAGATTATTTGTATGGCTCAGTCTCTCGAGATAGAAGTTATTACCTCGGAGCACAAACCCAAAGATAAGATTGAGTCGCCTCTATTCAGAGTCTCCTGGGATTATAGCTTTCCCAGTGTTGGAGAGCCTTGAGGACCTCACGCAGGAACTGCGGCAAAAACTTGCATCTCTCCAGCCTACCTCCAGAAGGGTAGAGCATTTTTATAAGATCAAGAAGGAGCCATTTAACAACTCATCTTCCACCATTCTCCTTGGCTACAGAGGAGATGCAGCCAAAGGGCTTTCAGGCCTACCACAGAAAGGAAAGGGAGAAAACTGGATGTCCTGGGTCAAAAATTATATTCTTCAGCAGCATTAGGTTTCAAAATTGCTAACTGTGAAACCATTATGGCTGGTTATCAGCTCTTCTTATGGGAGAGGATTCTTCTTCTTCTGTTCCTAGAACTCCTGCCAGAACACAAGCATCCCCTTGCTAAAGTTCTGCATATGGAGGCCATTAACTTTTGAAGCAGCAAACTAATACGGGGCAGCATTCTGTGGATTTGGCTGCACAGGCCATAGTGAGCTCCATTGTACACAGGTGTCATGCATGATTAAGATCAAAGGCCTTGCCTATGGAGACCAGGCTTAAAGTTGAGGATTTACCTTTTGAAGGTTCATCTTCCAAGACAGATGAAATGCTTTCCCTGCTAAAGAAGAACAAGCAGACAGCTAAGTCCCTTGGCGTCTCACAATCGTCCACATGCCAATTTAAGCATAGGTCCTTTGTGAAACAGCCCTGGCATCTGTATCAAAGGGGCTACTGCTTTTCTGGCCCCTCAAGATCTTGGTATCCTAACCTAAGCCATTTACCCCCATAACAAGGTTACCATAAACATAAGGGTTCCAATCAACCTAGGCTGAACCAGCAACCACCCTCTTCCAGAGAGAAGATTTCATACCAGAAGTCATCCTTCTAACTAGGATTGTTGCCAGCCTCTGTTATGTTTGGGGACGGGCTACCTTCTTTATCTTTAAGGGGATCCAACCAAGCAGCTTTGTGTCTTGCCAGGCTTTGGGCTCCTTAATTGACAAGGGCGCCATAGAGAAGGTTACAGTGTCTCAGGCATTGAAGGGTTTCTTCTCTCATATGTTCCTAGTAGATAAGAAAGATGGGGGAGTTAGACCCATTTTAGGCCTCAGAAAATTAATTTTTTTTTCATGTTTCTAAGTTACGTATGGTGTTCCTTCCTTCGATTTTGCAATTATTAAAATTTAATTGTTGGTTCATTATTATTGATTTGAAGGATGCCTATTTTAATATGTCAGTCCACCCTCAACATTAACAAGTTCTTAAGTTTTTCATGTGGGGAATGAGTTTTCAGTACACTGTCCTACCCTTTGGTCCAACCACTGCGCCCAGGGTATTCTCTAAGTGTTTAGTCTTGGTTATTACTTATCTCCATATACGGAGCTGCCATATATTCCCTTACTTAAATGATTGATTACTGGTGGTGGATTTCTTTGGTGAGTCATTGTGCTCTTGTCCTGGAGACTTGTCAAGGACTGGGACTCCTGGTAAATTGGGATAAATCATAATTAGTTCTATCTCAGAGGGCACAATTTATTGGAGCTATGCTAGATTCCTAGTGGGGAAGGGTCTTCTACCTCACAAAAGGGTACAGGCTGTCTTTGCCTTGATGAGACAGTTCCGATCTCACTGGTTCCAATCGGTTCAGAAAATTCTGCACCTTTTGGGCTATATGGCTTCTACCACTGCTGTCCTGCCTATGTCTGGGTTGCATATGTGACCGCTACAGCGCTGGTTTCTGTCTTGTTATACAGCTGGGGTTTAAGCCTTATGGCACAGATTTTCTATCCCCAGACCTGTTATATGTTCTTTATTGTGATGCTCTTCTATGGATAATTTATCCCAGGGAATTTCCTTCAGACTTTCTGAACACGAGGTAGTCCTTACTATGGACACTTTGCTCTTGGGTTGGGGCGCCCACTGTGAGGGATTGTCAGCTAGGGGTACTTGTTAGAAGATGAGAAGCCACTGCACATTAATATTTTAGAATTATGAGCAGTTCAGTATGCCTTTAGTCGTTTCTCAGATAACCTTTGGAACTGATCCATTCTTGTCCAGACGAACAATACAGTTGTGATGTTTTATTTAAACAAGCAAGGGGGTACAGGGAACAGAAGTGTCAGGAAGCTACCATTGCATGGGACATAGCAGTGAATTTCAATGCTTCCATTCAAGCTATCCACATTCCTGGGAATTTAAACACGGAAGCCAACAGATTGAGCAGGGCTGGCACACTCTCCCACAAGTGGTCCATAAAGACCGCTTACCTGGAACCGATTTTTACCTTCTGGGGGGTTATGGATGTCAATCTTTTTGCAATGTGAAAAAACAAGATGGCTGTAACGTTCTGTTCCTGAGCAGGAGTAGGAATTGGTTCCCATGGGGATGTGTTTCAGCTGTGCTGGCAGTTACCCCTGTTCTATGCAATCCCTCCCACTTCTTATCAGGGTAATAGAGAAAGGCAGGAGGGAGAGATTGAACATGATCCTGGTAGCACCTTTTGGCCTCATTAAATATGGTTTCCGATCCTGACAGGTATTTCCTGGGGCCAGTACCTTCCCCTACCAAATTGACCAGATTTAATCAGCATCAACCAGGTGCTTCATCATGATCTCATTTGCTTCAACCTGATGGCCTGGAGGCTTCAGACAGAGACCTAATATTTTTTAAGGAGGTTAATGACGTTCTCCTGCAGTCACACAAGCCTTAACACTAGGAAATCCTATATGTATTTGTGGAGGCAATTTTCCCTCTGGTGTAGTGGGAAGGATGTGTCATTGGGTGGTGCCCCATTGCAGGTCATATTTGATTATAACACCTAAAAACTAAGGACCTGGTGTTTTCTTCTTTGAAGGTTCACTTGGCTGCTATCACAGAGGAACTGAGGAAGGATCAGTTTTCTAAGAGTTTCCTTAAGGGGTTAGGTAATCTCTGCCTGCCCTGAGATCCTTTAGTGCCCCAGTAGTCTCTGTCTGTTGTGTTAGCACAGTTAATGCTCAGGCCTTTTGAACCTCTTGCTGCCTGTTCTTTGGCAGACCTTTCTATGAAGGTGTGTTTCTTAGGAGTTGTCACCTCAGCCAGGAGGGTGAGTGAGCTAGCAGCTCTTCAGATGGATCCCCTATTTTTGAAGTTCTTTCCTGAAAGGGTAATCCTTAGCCCTAGTCTTAGGTTTCTTTCTAAGGTAGTTTCTAGGTTCCATATATCCCAAGATATTGTTTTGCATGTATTTTTTTCCTGCACTGAGCTCTGAGAATGAGTGCTCATTGCATTCTTTAGATGTTAGGCAGGTATTATTAGGCAGGAGCCTGGATTATGGTGTAGGTGACCATTCAAACACAGAGAATGTTGCCATCGTCGCCTGTTTGTGAGGAGAGCATGCCCCACCGCCTGGTTGAGTAGCTTGCTAGAATCCCCAGGTGGGACTGCACAGAAGATTGATGATGAAAACAAAGTGGCACGTACTGTAACTATTGTTCATTGAGCAACTTCTGTGCAGGCACACATACCCTCCCTCCTGCCCCGCTGCACGCTCTGGCTTCGATGGTGCTAGGGGTACTGAGGGTAGGGGCTGCTGCTGCACAGAAGCATGTTGTCCCTGGGCAGGAACAAGCTTCTGGCTCCGGTGCACAACGTCCCCCTGGAAGCTTTTAGCTGTGAAGACCTATCTGATGGGAAGGTCTGCTCATGCACAGTCCCCATGTATGCCTGCACAGAAGATATTCAATGAACAAGTTACAGGTAAGTGCAACTTTGTTTTCATCTCCTATATTACATCCCTGTCCCACATGGCTTATGTCCATGGTTCCTGGTATAGCCTTTTTGTTGCTCAGAAGGAACACCTTCCTTTTTCACCAGTGGAAAAGCTGGTTAGATCCAATCCTCCAAGAGATAATTGACTGGAGATCTTGTTTACTGGTGTAGTAGTAACAAAAGACAAAGTTGGAGTGCAACTTTTCTGTGTATTCTGCTCAAAGAAAGTGCAACTGGTGGTTGTTTTTCCCTTGGCTATTTCCAAAGTCAAACTTTGGTTTCAAGCCTGCACATCTTTTTAAAATGTCAGTATACTTTTATGTATGGTTGGAAGTTTGAAATAAAATGTGGAGGCACCAGAATAAGGTATGCCTATAAACCTGGGCAGAAAAAGTTTTAGAGGGTTAGCTGTGTTGGTCTACAGTACAACTAAATTCAGTAGCACCTAAGAGACCAACAAGATTTTCAGGGTATAAGCTTTTGAGAGTCAAAACTCCCTGAAGGGACTCAAATCTGGATAGAAAAAGTACATCTTTAAGATGGATTTAAAATAGTTAACGATTTCTGCCAACTATTTCCTCTGCCACTAATTTGTGGGGATCTTGTAAATCATGATATAAAATACTTCCATAGACAAAAGCGTGTGCATGTGTGTATACACACACACACACACACACACACACACACACACGGGTGATAATGGAGGAGAAGTCTTTCACAATTCCGGTGTTTCTAAGAACACAGGATTAGAAGATATAGAATTTCACATCAATCCTCAGTTCTGCTGAATCTTAGAACTATAAAACAGTGTGCCTTAACAAGATTAATGTTAATTAACCTAGTGTTAAAGCAATGCAAGTTACCCTTTATTTAGTCAGTTTTGTACAGCAGACATGAGGCAATAAGTAGAAACATCTAGCAAAGGTTTGAAAAAACCCTAGAAAGGGCATGCCGTGGAAAGAAGTGGATTCTTTCTCTCGCCTCTGCAGTCAGGGAGGCAAATATACCAGTAACAATGGCAAGGCTGAAGAAAACAGATGTATTCCCTGGTTCTGAATATACAATATGGAAACAAGTCTGATTTCTTTCAACAGAATTCATAGGCTATTTTGTACGGAAGGAGATTCTTAATATGATGCCCATGGGTACCATGGTGCCTGCTGCCACCTTTCCTGGCACATGCCAAGTGTATTTTAGAAAGTGAGTAAGGCCAGGTGGGGCTTTTCTCAGCAGGATTGGCCACTGAAGAACTGATTGGGCAGATTTAAAAAAAAATTGCTTTGGCAACAGCTGACACCACATCACAGTGATCTTCACTGTGTGACTAAAGGTGTATGCAAGAAAATATTTTTTTTAAAACAACCTCTTCATGTTAAAAGGCATCCTGTTAATCAAAGTGTCTGTCTGAAAGAGTTGAAGAGTTACCGTTGGAGTCATGCATAACCTCACTCACACTGTTGACTGGCTCCACCTCCTGTGGCAGCCATTTTGTGGTTGCACCCACCACCAATAAACCAATTTAATTTAGATTAGTGCAGTTGGTAGATAAGGGCAATAGAAGACTGAGTTGCTCATTGAGTGGCACTGCATTCCCCCTTAAGGAGCATGTACAGAGCAGGGCTGGGGTCCCAAGTTACCAGTAGAGGTACAGATCTATCCATTTTTTGTCCTGCCCTTTCCCCAAGGAGCTAGGGTGACATACAAGATCATCTTCCTCCATTTTATCCTGAGGAAAAAATGGAGGGAGCATAGGTTAACAAACTGGCTCAAGATCACACAGTGAGTTTCATGGCTTATTGGACATTTGAAGTGGAATCTTCCAGGTCACAGCTTGCGTCACACTGTAGCCTCTACAAAACAGTGGTGTTCATTGTAGTATACGACACCTTTAGCCCATTTTGTCAGCTGCAGGCCTTCCTTGAGAGGTGTTACGTGACCACAGTTATCTATGTTCTGATTATAACTAAGCTGGACTACTGCAATGGCCTCTACCTAGTGTTGCCTTTGTTTTGAAGCTGTTTAGCTGATCCCAAGTGTAATGACTAGGCTGCTATCAGGTAAAAGTTACAGAGACCATATTAGTTTGAAAGCTCATTGCTAGTTGCCAGTTCAGTTCTGGGCATAATTCAAATTATTGGTTGTTACTTCACCTCTTCATGGTCTGGGAGGGACCAGAGTACCTGAAGAAGAAGAGAAGAGATTGGATCTGTACTCCGCCTTCCCAAAGGAGTCTCAAAGTGGCTTACAATCTCCTTTCCCTTCCCCTCCCCACAACAGACACCCTGTGAGGTAGGTGGGGCTGAGAGAGCTCTCCCAAGAACTGCTCGTGAGAGAACAGCTCTGAAAGAACTTGTGACTGACCCAAGGTCACACCAGCAGCTGCATGTGGAAGAGTGGGGACTCAAACCCGGTTCTCCCAGATCAGAGTCCACGCTTCTAACCACTACACCAAACTGAAGCAGTATTGTCCCGTATTGGCCTACCAGCCAATTAAGATCAGTACACCCCCACTTTCACAGACTGGGTGGTAAGCACCAGAGATGGGGGCCTATTCCCTAGTGATAGGGTTGCCAGACCCCCTGGTAGAGAGAGGCATCCCCTGCCACCAGGCCCCATTGTCTCACCATCGATCAGCTGGCTGGTGGGGGGGACTTACCTGGAAAAGGAGCGAGGCCCAGTTGACATCCAAAAGTGATGATGGCAATATCAGATGGCAATAAGCATCAGATGCTTTAGTATCTGGTAAAAACTATGGTGGAAGCCAAATTTACCATACAGTTTTAGCCCAAATACCAGAGCAGCACCTCAACATTGGTGTATGATGATGTCACTTCCAGGTGACGCAGCCATGTGTCTATGTCACTTCTGACAACATTTGCTGGGTGTCTCTCCTGCTCCCAGTAAGTTCCCGTTCCCTCCCCGGCTAGTTGCCAGGAGGTACCTGGCAATCCTACCTAGCGAACTTTGGAATTTCCCATAGGTATTCACCTGGCACTGAATTTACAAGATCTTAGGTGCCAGGCAAATACCTTTTTATTCTTTTAGCCCATTAAATTCCTTTTCCAAAGCTCAGGTGCCACTACAGAAAAGTCTCCCATCTCCGGTGCTCACCCACCAAGCCTGTGAAGTTTCACAGTCTTATCAGATTGTCCTGTATGTATCCCATGGTTCATTTATACTGGCTGCATTTCCCAATTTTATATCCAATAATGTGTTACATTTTATTGCATTTTTCTTGTTTGCTGCTCTGTTTATCTTGTTCTCTAACATTCTTTCTCTTTTAAGACATCTTAGAGATACCTTGTATGGAAAGGGGGCATAGATACTTTAAATAAATAAGCATTTGCTTAACAGTCTGGCCAGTTGTTCACTAATAACTAAATATGCCTGTGCTCTGGCCAATAAGCACAAATGTTCTCGAATAACTGGAAAGCAGCAGGCACTTTTTAAAAAGTGGTAAGATTTACGTTGCATTAATATCTAACACAACTTTATGTTTAACATAAAGCTATGTAGATATTCAGCCTCTGGCAGTTCTGCATTGATTTCCATGGTCCTGTTTTTAAACCCCCTTTTTTACACAGATACTGGCTACAGGCCTGCTTTCTCAGATGTAAGAGTCATTAAATCCAGTGGTTTCTGGGTATTGGCTGGTGTCTCACTATAATTTTTACTGCCTACTATTTACTGTATGCAGAATTTTTGTGGTATTAGGTTAGAAAATGATCACTAGATTATCTGGGCATCCTTTTGCATCACAGTTTCTTCTTTTCTATGTCTTTCATTCCTAGCAAAATGCACAGTTTTAATCCAGGGGTCCCACAACCTTCTGAGTGACGGAAAATATCCCAGTGTACCCTGGCATGTTAAATTTTTTGTCCTAGATTCAGAACCTGGACTAGAGAGGGCACCAGAAATGAAACAATCAGCTAAACTGCAAAGACAAAAATCCAGTGAAATGTATTTAATTTAATAAATTTGTGTGCTGATTCTTCAGACCTGCTTGAGGCAAGTACCAACAAATAAAAACAATCAGAACAGTAAAGTCAGTAGAAAAAAATAACACCATAAAACAGCCACATCAGTAGAATAAATAAACAGTCCAATAAAAACAATACAAGCCAATTAAAAGTGCCAGGGTATAAAAGCACATAAAACAAAAAGCTGTAAAATTATATTCATAAAATAGCTCAGGCTAAAAAAGAAACCTCTTAATTAAAATTCTTGGTAAAGTTTTAGCCTGGCACCTAAAAGAAAGGTAGGTACCAGGTGAGTCACAAGGAGGGCAGCATTCCAAAGGTGAGATGGCGCCACTACAGTGGCTGGGGAAGGAAGGGAGGAAAGTAAAAAACAAAGAATTGGGAATGTGTGAGTGGTTGATTGCTTAACTGCAACATTTAGATCAGGACCTCTTTATCTGAATACAATTGTTTGGTAATTGTTTTGTCTTAGAAATGCCATAATTTTTCTCAGAGCTCTTAGGTTTTCCTCTTTCAGTATGGTTGCATGGTTATCTATAAAAATGTATTTTTGCTGTACTGACTCTATGAGTTTTAGTAGTGTATCCGAGGCAGTGTCCAAGTATTCTTCTGTGTTGAACTTAGCCTTTTCAACCCGATCTGCATGAGTAAATAAGATAGCTGTATAATCCTTCCACTTAGGACCCAGAAGTTCCTGGGGGGGGGGGGGGGAGAAATACACAAAAATCTTTAATAATAGTTGTCATATATCTAATATTTTCTCCAACAAATGAGCATCTTCTACAGTTTTCAGCTGTGCTCATAGCAGAAATATAAGCCATAAAAACAATCCTGCCTGGGTAAAAGATGAATCTGCAGTGGTATGTTGATGCAGGCAACTAGTTAATAACAAGGAAAAAGAAAGGGACCACATATAACAATGTAGGCTCCATAGGAAAAAAAAGATGAAGCCATAACAAAACAATGACTTGATTAGTATGTGCTGAAGTTTGTGGAAAGTCACCAGTCATGTTGCAGGTAAGTTATAATAACTCAGAAGTAATAAAAGGTAGACATGGAAATTACAGTGTACTATTTGAAATTCAGCAGTTACTTTGAAGGTTGCAGGATGAACATCTCAACAAGTGCCTTGTTTATACTAGTTCTATAACCATATCCCAGTGTTAGAATTTTCATTCACAGGAGTATTTTCTTCCACGTCACTCTTACTGCTAAATTACAAAGTGGAAAGAATCCTTGGAACAAAGAATATACTAACTTGACCTGGAATTCTTGGCATAGTCCATGTGGTGTGATCACATATACATTTTTTCCCTTGCTGCTGCTCATTAAAATCATAACATGAAAAGGCCCATGGAATGAAAATCATAGTGTTGTAGAATGGGGCGTTGGAGGGAAGAGATAAAGGAAGGGTAATGGAATAAAGTCCATTAGGATATATGGCATCTAAATCTTAACCAGAGAAACTGTTTTGTCCCACTCAAGAAACTGTTTTGTCCCACCGCTTCTTCTTCCAAAACTGGAAGTGACATCAGCAACTCGAGCAAAGTTGTTACATCACACCTGTTTTTTTTTTCCAGCATGCCATCATGCTGCTGAATGCCCCTCGTCCCTTCCCATTTCCACTCTGGTGACCCACTAAACACCAAATGGCTTCTTCCTATAATAAACACAGTCAAATGTTGGTGGAAAATGATTTCATCACTGAGCCTACCACCATGCCTGACACAAAGGTTAAAGGATGGCAGGGCTAATAGAAATGACTTGGACAACTGTCCAACCAACCTCGTTCCATAGATAACCTCCGTTATCTAAAACAAATTGGGTGTCTTGTAGTTGTGTTTGACTTAGTAGTGGAAAGAGATGGAAAAATAACTTCTTGCATTAAAAATAGTAAAAACTAGTTACATTTTGTTGAGGACTGCTTCTCAATAGTATAATTTTCCCCATAGTCATTGTTCTTCCCACACAACTTTAAACTAACTGTGGAGCTGTTGGCTACCTGGCTGCAGACCAGTGTCCATCTCAAGGGAACAGGTGGACTCATGGAAACTATTTCCTGGCTTAATGAGGGATGGGAACCTTCTACCCTAAAAGTAGAGATTGTGGAACTGGCTGAGGAGGAGGGAAAGCTCCAGCTAAAGGCTGTTCAAGATGTGGGTGCCAGTGCAATGACAACTTCCCTCTCACTTGAAGCCATTTTTGCATTTTGAGGATGAGTGGGATAAGAAGGGAAGCTTGAAACCCTCACATTACCAGGATCAATATAACTAATGTAAACAACTTGTATATGATACAGAAAAACAAGCAATTCATCAAGATCTTGTCCTTAAGCGACAGTCATGGTGTGATATAAAGCTTCTGGATGATACACTTCTCTAGAACAATATTGGCTCTCTTACACCATCTGTTGTGTAGTTAATGAAATCATAGCATCTGAACTAACAGGGAAATGAATAGTTAGACAACTATTGCATCAACTTGGAGGCACTATTATAATTCTTGAAAAGAACTAGTAGACATTGGGTGCGTTCAGACAGGCAGCTAATCCCGCCATTAGACCAGCTGTAATTTGATATAGATCTTTTTAATCCAGCATTGCACAACCAGACAGCTCCCCTGTGAATTGCTTTACCGCACATGACTCTGTGGTAAATTGTCTAAACGGCCCTTAAAAAAAAAAAAACCCTGGCTGCGCATGCACATATGTGCATATCTGCATGTGTGCTTATGTGCATATGTGTCTCACCGTCTGTGGACGTCGCATGTTTAAGCGGTTATGTGCACATCACTAAGAGTTTTTTAAAATGATGGCTGTTTGGGATGGTCTGGAGACCATTCCTACGGGCTGATTGCGCGCTGGTGGAATGACCTGATGGTGGAAAGTCCGGCACTGGCCCGTCAGCCAGCTTTAGACTGGACTTTAAGCACTATCTTTTAAGTACGGATCCTCGACGGGGATCGACAGGCTACTAATGAAAGTGGCATGATTCCCAGATGTTGATGTCTGGATGTGCACTTTAAATCTACCAGGCACTCGTGCCTGGCATGGCTCAAAAGAGCCATCTGAACGCACCTATTGTTTCCCTCCTACTTTATCTTCCCAGTTTTTCCCCTTAACATTCATCTCTAAGTGGAGATTAGACTCTATATTCATTCACGTATATGAAGTACGCTTTTGTGCAGCTGGAGTCCACCCAAGATGGGGCTGTCCTATTGTCTCATAATGTGTGTTCAGAGAACATAGAGGAAGAAGATGGACAGGCAATAAAAGTTTGTTCCAGGTTTATGTCTTCGTTTATATCCCTCCTTTCTCCCCAGTGGGGATCCAAACAGGCTTATGTAATTTTCCTTTCCTCCATTTATCCTTACAACAACTCTATGATACCTGAGTGTGTGTGACTGGCCCAAGGTCATCCTGTAAGCTTTCGTCATAGAGTGGGGAACTGAACCTAGTTCCTAGTCTGACACTCTTGCCACTACACACTTTCTCTGGTATTTGTGATCACCTATCAGTAATAGTATTGTGCTATTATATCCCATGGTTTAGAAAGATATCATGTGCTAATGCTTGGTACCTTGAGAACACGGTCACTATACATTAAATCATTATGGTTAAATAAAAGCAATACCAGTATTCTATTTATTCAGAAAATGTATATGCTGTCTCTCTGCAGAACTTGCTCAGTACTGAAACTAGCTTATTTGGCTTGTAATTATCATCACTATCCCTTTGGTAGCCACCCCGTTATACTAATAAACACTATCATTAAAAGAAATCTTTTCCACGTATCATACCAAAAAGTTCACATCCACCATTAAGTGTTTAACCCTGGATTAAGCAAAAGATAGGCCTAATAATCTAGACCACTGGCCAGTTACAGGTGGACCACTTAGTGTTTGCTGCCTGCTGGAATTCTAGGTTCAAATTTCCACAGTGCTACAGAAGGTTACTGTATGACTTCTGGCTAGTCACATACTCAGCCAAATCTACCTCACAGGGATGTTGTGTGGATTAAATTTTGGTGAAGAGAGCAATGCTGCAAACTGCTTTGGGTCCCCTCTCCCACTGGGGAGAAAGTTGGAGTATAAGTTTAGTGAATAAATAAATAAAACAGTGTTGGCCTGGGATGACCGTGGACTGATCCAGCGAAGTACTTCTCATGTTCTTGAACAAAATACAGTCCTAGATAAACACTACTGTTTTTTAAACTTAAAAGGAAAAATGTTGGCACCTTGGAACATTTGGTTAAATGCTAGTTCACTCCAAGTTTAACACATTAATAATTTGGCTAGTTCTGATTTTTAACCACATTTTAACATGCAAACTGTCATCATCATTTGCTTGTCATGGTATTTGAGTGTAGAGAATTTAGGAATGCATGTATATAAAAATATAGCCTCTTCAGGTAACCAATACCATTTTGTATGATACTTGGTAGTGCAGGCTTCCAGTTCAGAAAGCAACAGGCTTGTCAATAGGTAGGATAGGTGTTTACCTGGACTAACTGGGTTGTATGGTCATCTTCCTCATCACAAAGTGGGACATCAGCTCTGAGGACCAAAAGTGCCAAGTGCAGGCCTTTCTCTCCAAAGTGCTGAGCTAAAGCACTTTTTACCTCTTGACCCACCTGCCCTTTGCTCAAGCTACTGTGAGGATATCCAGGCGTGTCCAGTACCTGCACCTGCACTGTTAGTTGACTACCACTCCGGCGTGCAAGACCTGAAATGTGACAGCTGCGGCCTAGACGGCAAGATGTGGTCACCGAACGGAGAGACAGGCAACTGGCAAAGTCGATGCTGCCTAAAAGGGTATTTCCTGAGGCACTTTTCCCACTCTGTGTTCTTCCAAGCAAGAGAAGGTTGAGGGTCATCTTGCTATCATTGGACATGGTGCTTTCTCCTACAATGTGTGAAAAATAAATGTTAACGTTTGGAAAGGGCATGTCATGCACTACTACCATAAGTGTAGGGAAGGCATGGTTAGAGTATTTAGGTAAAGCTAGGGCTGAACTACTTGTGAAAGGAATTCCTAATTTAGTAACGCTCCCCTCTCTCTCACACTGAGGAATGCAGTTATTATGTATTCCTGTTGGAATAACTTGTTCCACATTTTAGTCTGCCCAACCCTGAAAAGATAGCAAGGATCATTTTGAGCAGGGACACACAGGAATGCTGTTCCAGAAGTAACAAGCCCAGGAGCAGGCACATATGGTGATGTGCTGTGGAAAAAAGCAAAAACATACTAACTTGATCTGTATTTTCATGCTTGTTGTAGGGTAGCTTCACTGCAAGAGCAAAGGAAACCTAAAAGTGTTTTTAGCCAAAGTGTAAAGCTGGCTCACCAGCTCTGAGTTGGGAAATACCTGGAGATTTTTGGGGTGAAGCCTGAGCAGTGGGTGTTGCCTTCCAACACACTTCCGACGATGTCAGGGGGTGTGGCATATGTAAATAAGTTATGCTAATGAACTCCTGCACTTCTTTTTTTATGAAATGACCCCTGGATAGGTGTAATGTTTTGCTATAAAAGAAGAATTCTAGATAAAGGCTATAGGTGACAATCCATCTAAACTACCCTGAATAAAGTTGCTTTACTGTGGACAATAGGCAAAACTCCCAAATATACCCAGATGTATGAGGCAATGGGGTAGGAGAAACAAAGTAAACTGAAAAGCTCTAGATGATCACTGGAGGCTAGGGATCCTCAGACATGGGGTTTCAGAGACCCAAGAAACTACCACAAATGTTGAAACAAAAATTAGGGCTGGCAACTTTTCTGAACTTGAAAAATGGAGCAAGTAAACAGTTATTGGTGATAAATGAAGAAAACATTTGCTACTGACAGTCTAAGAACTTAGTATGTCATCCTTAGAAGTTCATAACTCTGCTTAGAATTGGGCCATACAACTAGCAAGTACAACTTTAAGTCAGGTAGGACTGACTGTGAAAAATATTTAACTGTCAATCACTAACTGTAGTGATGGAGGTTAAAAATAAGTTGGCTGAGTAGTTTGGGACCTAGCACAATACACAACATGGTAATACAATCATCTCAACTTTTGCTGGTGCATCAGAGCCTGAATGCTAAGCAATTCCTGTAGCTGCATAAAGGAAGACAGTGATGAGAGATTGCTACAGTTCAAAGATAGCAAACGATCTAATGCGAAAGTTCAGTCATTAGCATAATTGGATTCAACACAGCTACTTATATACAAAATAAGCATGCCTGTATCACACATATACATTTTAAGTATGCCGTAACTAAGTAAGCATAAGAATGCTTTGGAGGTCAAGAGCCTGTTCACTTACTATATTGTATTCTCAATGCCTTTGTCCTATCATGTATTTTCAAAGCTTGTCTGTGCCAGGTTCTTGCTTGAACTTTGAAGTGGACACTGCTACCGTACCACAATGAGACTGATACATATTCTTTGCTCAAGTTAATCAGTTACAGAGTTAACCTCATTTATAGCTGATGATCATACTCTGATAATCTGCTGTTGTTCTTAACTTCCTTCTGGTTGCCTTAATGAGCTTGTGGTTTTGAATTTACCTTTGTATCTCATTTTAAACATGATCATGGAAATATTTCTAAATTAGGGTTGCCAGCATCCATAGATGTAGAGTACCGGGGGGGGGGGGGCTCAAGGGCTTGAGCCACCCTCAAAATTTCCCAGGGGGTGTCAGCCACCCTCGGGAAAACGGAGTGCCTGCCGCCGCGCCTCCCCTGGCTGCTGCTGCTGGAGAGGGAGAGGGAAGGGGTGGCGGGGGGGGAGAGAGGCACCGGCAGTAGCGGCTGGCGGGCCTCGGAAGGGCCCGGGGAGGTGGGGCGGTTTTCGGGGGGGAGAACATTGCTCCAGTGAGCGTGCACACTAAAGAGCCCCCCACCCCCCTGGGATTTCCAAAAGTCTACGCCCCTGCCAGCATCCAACTTGGGCCTGGACAGGGCTCCGTTGGGGCCGGGGCGCGCCGGAGCGCCGCTCCGGGAGAGAGGAGGGCGGGGGGCGGGGACTTAACAAAGCCCTGCCCCCCGCTCACTCCTCCCGTCAACGGCAGGCCGCTGCTGCCCGGGGAGTACCCCCTTCCCTCCTCCCCCCCCACTCACACTCTGACAAGCCTCCTCCTTCCCTTCCCCCGCCCTCAAACTCCCCGGGCCGCGGCGAGCGCCGCCGGCCCCGGCACCAGCCTCCTCCCGCCCTCCCCGGCCCCCCGCCCTCCAACTCCCGGGGCCACGGCGAGCGCCGCCGGCCCTGGCACCAGCCTCCTTCCCTCCGCCCTCCAACTCCCGGGGCCGCGAGAATCCTTTCCCACCCCCCACCCCGTGCAAAGAAACTCCCTCCCACCCACCCCACTCCATGTCCCCATGCCGGCGGCAAGCCGGCAGCCAGGGAAAAAATCCTTTTCCACCCCCCCCCACGCAAAGAAACTCCCACGCACCCCACCCACCCCACCCACCCCACTCCATGTCCCTGCGCCGGCGGCAAGCCGCCGGCCGGGGAAAGGATCGTTTCCCACCCCCCACCCCCCGCAAAAAGAATCTCCCTCCCACCCACCCCACTCCATGTCCCCGTGCCGGCAGCAAGCCGCCAGCCAGGGGAAAAAATCCTTTCCCCCACCCCCCGCGCAAAGAAACTCCCTCCCTCCCACCCCCCACCCCACCCCACTCCATGTCCCCGTGCCGGCAGCAAGCTGGCGGCTGGGGAAAGAATCCTTTCCCACCCCCACCCCCCGCGCAAAGAAACTCCCACCCACCCCACTCCACGTCCCCGTGCCAGCGGCAAGCCGCCAGCCAGGGAAAAAAATCCTTTCCCCCCCACGCAAAGAAACTCCCTCCCACCCACCCCACCCCACTCCACTCCACTCCATGTCCCCGCGCCGGCGGCAAGCCACTGGCCGGGGAAAGGATCCTTTCCCACCCCCCGCGCAAAGAAACTCCCTCCCACCCACCCCACTTCATGTCCCCGTGCCGGAGGGCAAGCCGCCAGCCAGGGGAAAAATTCCTCCCCCCCCCACGCAAAGAAATTCCCCCCCACCCCACCCACCCACCCACCCACCCACCCCACTCCATGTCCCCGCGCCGGTGGCTTGGGAAAGAATCCTTTCCCACCCCCCACCCCCCGCGCAAAGAAACTCCCTCCCACCCACCCCACTCCATGTCCCCGTGCCGGCGGCAAGCCGCCAGCCAGGGAAAAAAATCCTTTTCCACCCCCCCCCCCCCGCAAAGAAACTCCCTCCCACCCACCCCACTCCATGTCCCCGTGCCGGCGGCAAGCCGCCAGCCAGGGAAAAAAATCCTTCCTCCCCCCCACGCAAAGAAACTCCCTCCCACCCACCCCACTCAATGTCAGGCATATTTATGTGTATTTTATGCTTATTCTGCTGGGGGGGGGGGAATTCCCAGGTAAGAAAAGCATATAGATGAACGGCCCTCCATCAATAACAACATAATTATCCATTGGTATTCCAGATACCCAGGTAAAGAAACCCTCCCCCCCCCCGCGCAAAGAAACCTCCTCCCTCCCTCCCTCCCTCCCACCCCCCCCTACCCCGCTCGCTCAGTCCCCGAGCCGGCGGCAGCTGCCGGCCGGGGAAAAAACCCTGCAGGTGAGGACAACCCTGCTTATCTTGCAGAGGACATCAGAAGTGAACGGTAAGAAACTCATGACTCTTGCTCAGACAGAATCACTGATTTAAAATGAGATAATTGCCTAAAGACTGCAGTGGCCCCAGATGGTTCACAGGAAACTGTTGTTCCAATTCATTAGTGAACAGAGAACACATTTTAAATCTTCAAAATGTTGCTGTATTTCTCAATCTACACTACCATCTTCCCCATTAATTTTTCATCTTTGTTATCCCTGATTTGAAGTTACACTAATGTTGTCAATGCTGCATTGGGAATGGATTCAAGTAGATACTTTCCTTTAGAGCCAGAACTTTGAATGAGTGTGGTGTAGTAGGAAGAGGCTCAGATCAGGATCTTCACTTTGCCATGGAAACTCACTGGGTAACTTCAGGATAGTCATTCTCATCCTAATCTCCCTCACAGGGTTGTGGTGAGGATAAAATGGAGAAGGGGAAATAATATTGTAAGCTACTTTGGGTCACTGTCGTGGAGGCAAATAAGTTATAAATGGAGGAACTAAATAAGCTTTTCAAGTTTTTGCTCCAGAATTTTTTAAAATGTCAAGATCATGTGTACTGTAGTGGCCAGAGTGCTGGAGTTGGATCTGGGAGACCTAGGTTTGAGTCCCCATTCTGCCATGGGAAATTACTAGGTGACCTTGGGCCAGTCATACATCCACAGCCTAATCTACCTCACAGGGTTGCTGTTGTGAGGATAAAATGGAGGAGAATGATGTAAGCTGCTTTGTTTCCCCACTGGGGAGAAAGACAGGGTACAAGTGAAATCACTAGATTAATAAAATGAATGGTAAAGAAGAGAGAGATTCTGACTGTGTTCCAGTTGACTTCCTGTAATATTGGGAAGTCACATCCAGGCATGAGCATGTATCTGCTGTTAGGGCTAAGTCAAAAATATGACTTCTTGTAGAGTACAGGTGTCACAACAAAAATGTTGCATACGTTAGTGGCATTATTTGGGTCAGGTCAACAAAAAATGTCTACCTATAAAAAGTGCCTAATGCACAGTAGCATTTGCTATTGCCATGTTTATCATAAATATGTACTTGCCAGACTTCCCTATTAGTGGAATGTCAGGCAGTTCTTTTCTTTTGCACACATTGTCACCCTTTCTTAAAAGAATACAACGGATTTGGAAAGTGCGTAGAAAAGGGAAACCAGAATTATCATGGCTATCTTACAGCTCTGCACTCAATGTAGTATAAAGCACAACATGTCCATACTGGAGGACTGAGTACCAACAGAACATAATTTGCAGTAGTGAATGGCTGCTCAGGTGAAACCCAGTGCAAGGCATTAGCCACTGTTCAACAATCCAAGAAGCAGACAACCCAAAGAGTTTTCATTTTTGCAAAATGCCTATTATTGTGATCCATAAGTGCAAAGAATACCAATGAACACAGGATATCTGCAAGGGGACATGGCTCTGGAATTACAATTTGAAACTGGGGTGGAGTGTATGTTTCCCAATTGTATTGCCAGTATGTGTGACTGATGATGCAGGTATGGCAGTCTGAAGACTGGGTGCACATTAGCTTCTGCCCTGCCTACAGGCTTTAGGGCTGCTGGGTCCTCTTTGGCCACCAGTGGGGAAGGGATGGGGTGGGTTACCAGTTCCAAGTTGGGAAACTCCTGGAGATTTGGGAACGGAGCCTACCTACCTACCTACCTTCCTGTTCCTTCCCTCCTTCATTCCTTCCTTTTCTTCTCTCTCTCTGTCCCCCACCTACTTACCTACCTTCCTCTTCCTTCCTTCCTTCCTTTCTTTTTCTTTCTTTCTTTCTTTCTTCTCTCTCCCCCACCTACCTACCTTCCTTCCTGTTCCTTTCGTTCCTTCCCCCCTTTCTCCCTCCCTTCCTCCCTCCCTTCCTTTCTTCCTTCTAACACACTTCCAGTGATGTCAGGGGTGTGTGGCCTTCTGACACTTCCGGTGACATCAGGGGGTGTGGCATATGCAAACAAGTTATGCTAATGAGCTCCTGCACCTCTTTTTTTACGAAAGGACCCCTGGGCCTGGAGATCCCTTCCTGAATTACAACTGATCTCCAGACTACAGAGATCAGTCCCTTTGGAGAAAATGGTTGCTTTGGAGAGCAGACTTTATGGTATTATACACTGCTGAAGTTCCTCCTGTCTCCAGACCCTACCCTTCTCAGGCTCTACTTCTAAATCTTCAAGAATTTCCCAACTTGGAGTCAGAAACCCTATTCTAAGTACTTCATTGTTTGAAAACTATTGAGTATGGATAGAAGTGTGTATGGGGCTTGTTTTCGCCTTCCTTTCCATCTTCTGCTACCTTTAATGTCTAAGTCCATAAGTACCAGGAACATGCAGCGTCAAAATCTCATATTTTGTCTGTGTAAAATAAGTCAGTAGTCAATATTAAGGGACTCTGATCCACAGTCCCAACATCCTGTTAGAGAATCCAAGATTGGTGTGATGGTGAAATCACAAAAGCCAAGCAACATTACCATCATTGTACTGGTATCACTGAACACAACCTCTGAAGTTTTTCTCTTGCATAAATGGTGCCTGTCTCCAATTCCTATATATAAAAGCAAAAATAAAGCATATTCCTTCTTCCCACTAACAATGGGTGTCCTATCCATAAGTGACAAGGAAACTGTGGGCTATGCACCCCTCTCTTTCCACTCTTTACCCCCACAAACACTCATGTCATAATGACGAGTATTAACACCAGTGACTATTAATGCCTGAATTTTTGGTTATATTCCTGAGAGCCTTCTGCAAAGCTAGGATGTTGTTCTGTGAGGTTATCATAGCAGGTGCATGGTGTTTGTCTTGGATATAAAGAGCTTAGAAGTGACCTGTTAGAGAACTTGATTGGGAAGAATAGCTGCTCAAAACTAATGTTATGCAGTAATTTATATATATATATATATAAAATTTAAATTATCAGTGAAGGTTTGGAAACATTTGGTTGTCCCTTGTGGAGGACAGAGTAGACACTTGAGCTGCTCACATTACTGGCTGGCCATGCCTGGTGATATTAAGTTAAAGCAGGCATTGTGGAATTGCACATTAAACTTTACTTCTCCTACTCAGAACAATGGCAGTTCTCCACAATGAAGATCGTAACGTGAAAGATGCTGGGAGACATCTGGAAGATCTTATGACTATATGAGTAGAGAGATTTAAGAAACATTTCTTCCTGTGGGGATATGACAGGCAAAACATGAAATTGATTTATGTGACAACACTCAAGACTCCTTCAGCTACAGGGAAAGAGTCTTCCCCAAGGTGGCAGCATATGCCTGTTTCTCAGGTACTGATGCAACGAGCCAGGAATTTCTTTTGTCTACATATCACCCATTCCTATTAAATTCTGGAGTATTAAGCGTTCTATCAAAAAAATGGATGTAAGCCGCTTTGGGTCCCCACTGGGTTGAAAGGCGGCATATAAATAAAGTAAATAAATAATATGTTTTAGCTCATAGGCTATATACCTTAGCTTCACATATAGGCTGTCATTTCAAAAACAAAGTAGCTAAAAGACAGAATAAGCTCTTTAACCTAACAATTTTTTGCATATAGAATGATGAAAGCTACTTTGGATCTCAACTGGGGAGAAAGGTGGGGTATAAATGAAGTAAGTAAATAAATAGCTAAATGCAATGTTTGGCTACTACAGTGTTTCATAGGATCAGGAAAGCAACACTGAAAGCAATACTGGTACAACATATTGGTATATTGCTTGACCAGCTCCATTGTTAATGGAAAGGAAACAAAGTGCAATTTGCCTAGCCCCCTACACTCATATGTCACCACACACGGGAGTTTGGCTTGAGGTTTCCCAAGCCTGGAAGCCTTCATTTCTTCTCTGAGTGCAAGGGAAGGAGAGAAGTAGATGCAGAACGAAGCACACAAGCATGGTTTGAGTCTGCACACATGCCTTTCGTGGACAAGAAGTGGTTTGTTGTATGATGTCTACATTTGGGCTTTATGAAAACTGAACATTTGTAATGCTTGTGATTTTCAAAACTTTCTACCTGTTTGTCCTCTTTTGTTGCCATCTTCTGCCAAGAGGTGAAGACTTTCTTGTTTTGTTTGGCATTCCCTCAATGATCCCTCTTTTCTAACTAATGTTTTGTATGTATTTTTAACTGTTTTTTTTTTAAACTCTCTTAAAATTGTTTTAATGATATGTTTGGGAGGAGGTTGATTTTAGTAGTTTTATAAGGTAATGTTATTATATATATTTTATTGTTAGTTGCCTTGGTGGCCCTTGAAAGGGCAGGAAGGTGGGATATAAATGTTGATGATGATGATAGTAATAATAATATCAACAACAACATTAACAAAACAGCATTCAAAAGTTAAAGAGCCTGTTCACAATTTCACTCAAAATATTATGAATCCCTAATTTTTTTTACATGTTATAAATAATCTCATTTTATATTAAGTAATACTTGGTTAAAATCTGGAAAGTGTTTTTTCCCTACATACTTCTAGTACTAACAATCCATTCTGCTGGCTGTATGACTTTCATTGGGAAAATGCATTTGTCTTGAGGAACAAAACCTTTCTGAATGTGTTTGATATGTTTTCTAGTTGCACTTTGATTCTGTTTTCCCATGCATTCCAACTCTTTACAACTTCATTGCATACAGGCACTCTGATTTAGCCAGCCATTGTGCCATAATAAATAATTTAAGATGTGCTCTTATGAGCTTCACATTCTCTGATAGAGAAATCAAGTGACATCAATTGATATATTACAGCTTGCAGATGCTTACTCTACCCCTTTTGAATACCATGGGAAATTCTGCTAACATCCTACAGTAGAAACAGGAGCTAGCCTAGATGGTATGTTCAGTTCTTTGGAAATAAAAGTTCTAACACATAATATGATTCAAAGTTTGCTAGAGGGAATAGACCAAGAAGCATTTATCTCAGAGTAAGTAGAGTAAAAGAAACATTTCATGCCCTGGGTGGTCTTAGGGTTGACCTTTCACTCAAGTTTCCAGTGGGGTTGCCAGATCCAAGTTGGGAAACTTCTGGAAATTTGGGGATGGAGCCTGGGGAGGACAGGGATTTCAGTAGGGTTCAATGCCATAGAGTCCACCTCCAAAACATCCATTTTCTCCAAAAGAACTGATCCCTGTAGTTTGGAGATGAGTTGTAATTCCAGGAGATCCCCAGGTCCCACTTGGAGGGTAGCACCCCTAGTTTCCAGTGCTAGAAGAAGCAATAGTAAGCAGAGCTGGGAATACAGGACAGAATAAATATGTGCTTAAAGAAGGACAGAAAAAAGTGACCAAGTAATATCCTGTTTAGTCTCTTCTTTCCACAGACTTAACTGGGCCTTCTCAGAATATTAGCCCTTACAGATAAAAGGCCCAAAATGTTTCTTCAGTTCCAAGTATCCATATAGTCTTCCTTTGAGCAATATAGGATGAAACTGGATCTCTGTTCATGTCTGTTGAATGTCTTTTTGTGCCTCTCACTTCCTTTTCATTCACCTTAATTCTAGCAAAGGAACTTGAAGTTTCCTGGTGAATAGTCACCCTGGCAATACACAAACACACTTGCCCATTGCAGGAATCTCCAAATCCTCATTAGAGGTTTTGGGGAGAATATCAATGCCCAAAGAAAAAGGAAGCGAAAAAGTCCTGTTGTATGATGAGAAGTCTCCCTAGGATTCTTGGGATCCAAACCTATGTCAGTATATGAGGCCACTGACACTTCCATTTGTGAAATAAGACTCAGCTGATGTTGAAAGAATATAGCAGGGTATATTTTACAGAATGGTTAAATCTCTAGCATCACCTTTAGGATTCATATTTTTATGGATCTCACGCCTTTCATTTCTTGATAACATATAGTCATTAGGATAAACAAGACAATATCCACTATGAATTTTTTGTAGTTCCTATGTTCAAATGGTCACTGGAGACTTAGGATATCAAATTTGACCGAGATCCTTTAAAATACTTTTTTTACATTTTAAAACTTTCTAATGACCTAAGTACAAGGATGTTTTCCCTATGCATTTTACAGTTCCAAGCCATTGCAAACATAATGTGAAAAAAATACAATATGGAAATTACTTTGCAAACCAATGTGGATTTCTTTGGCAATGAAATTGTTTTGAAGGCCTGAAATTACTATAACTGGAATGTACAAATCCTGTGCGATACATGTAAATTGGAGTGGGTGGATTAGTGGTCCAAGTGTAAGTCTTGGAGTTCAAGTCTTCTTGCAACATATGTCTAAATCCCAGTATGTTCAATCTAATCTTCTATGTTTGGGTAGGCTGATAAATCGAGCAGCAAGTTATTTGTTGAGATAGCTGTTTCCTTGCAGACAGAACAAGTTTTATTCTTAGACTTAACTATAAGTATGGGCAGGCTTACAATCCAAGCCTGCAACCTTAGAACTGCTTAACTGGAAATAGTCCATTGTGGTACGGTGTACTTGACAGAGGCTGGGACAGTTTCTAATTCCCTGTTCTGCCACAGAGTTAAATGAGATGGCTTTTGAAGGCCCATGGGATAGAGAGGAGCACAGCTTAAGAATGAAACCATAAACCACTAGATATTTTGGAGAAATAAAGAGGCCACGGTTTTATTGAATACACTGCAGGAGCATTGGCACATCATAGGGATGGATCCTGAACTGGGTGACCCACCTGCTGCCTGATAACACCCACACCTCAGTCCACCTGCTGGGGGTGAAACTGAGCAGTAAGCATTGGCTGCTGCATGGTTCCCTTGCCACCTGGTGGTGTGAGCCCTGCTGACAGCCCCTGAGCTGGGCATGTGGCTGAATTGGCTCTCCCCCAAGACCCCTTAAGGGAGTCCCCAGAATGCAGGATGTGAGCACACAGGCACCGCCTCCCCAGCCAAAAGGATCCATCCCAGTGCCCAAACCACCCAAAGCTGTGACAATAAAACACAACAACAAAAAGTAACATGACCTGTAACAACTGAAACACAGGGAGGGTAGGAGGGAAAAAAATCTGGGAAGAGCTCCTGCTGGTGGCAATGAACTAAATAGGAGGCGGTGGGCTGGTAAAGCCCCCTGGAACTGACCACAGCCCTACACAGCCTGATGAAGCCTTACATGCTGGGGTTCCTCCCCCTGCTGCTCTGGGAGCCCGGCCACACACCAGACCATGCAGCCAGCAGAGAATCACATAATTCCTTCTTTGCACTTCCCCATCCCAGAGCCTGCAAAGGCAGCATCGGGGTAAGTCCTGGCCACAGCTAAGCAAGAGGTAGGAATCTATTGTAGTTCAACCCTATGTTCTTGGGTTATGATGGAAAAAATCAAAATAAAGGGGAAAAAAACTGGTTATAAATACAGCATCAGAATGCTCCTTTTACTTCATACCAGCAGAGCTACAGTCCATATGTGCCTGAAGCCTGATTCATGGGTTTCATGAGTAAAAATTATGCACTTCATTGGCTGCGATCACACATGTTAAATAATCCACTTTCAATGCTCTTTCCGACTGGATTATGCCAATTCACACAGTAAAAATCCAGTTGAAAGTGCACTGAAAGTGGATTAAAAGTGGATTATTTAGTGCGTGTGACCGCAGCACTGTGTCACTTTTTCACAGAGTATCTTTGAGTATTCTTAAAGGTAAAGCAAAGTGGTATCTGACATGCCAAAGTAAATCCATGAATGAGGCAGAGAACTATTGGCTATTTAACTATTAACATTTTAGGAGGTACAGCTCACAGTACTGGTCTGCACAACCAGCAGATAATGATCCCAAGTATCCATAGAGTCAGTATCCATTACTGTAAATAAAATAACCTTGCTTTCTGCACTGATGCAAAAGTCATGAAAATGAAACTCCACTGCCAAAACTACTGTGCAGCTGCAAAGCTGTTTGGCAGCCATTCAAGTTAGACTGCTCACAAATGACTGTGGCTGTCAAACATAGCTACCGAAAATGTTCATTGCAAAGTTCATGGCACCCCTACCTTGATTGTACATCTCTACTGTTAACTTACCTGACCATACATTGATCATGGCACATTGCACCACACTACGCCTTTGTTGTATAGACTGACCAAGGCCGGGAAATAACAGGAGGTGGTATGGTTTGTAAAGTTAGGCTTTTGACTTTCTCCAGAAACACTGAAATGGGAGCCTGGCTGTGTAAAATAACAACAATTCCAAAAAGAGCAAGCAGCACTTATTAACCCATGTGCCATCAAGTATGCATGTGTCATCAAGTTGCAACCAATTTATGGCAAACCAAGTAAGGCACTTTCAAGGCCAGTGAGAAGCAGAGGTGGTTTGCCATTGCCTCCTTGCCAGAGTCTTCCTTGGTGGGTTCCCATCCAAGTACCAATGCTACTTAGCTAGCAAGGTCTGGCGAGATAAGGCTACACATGCCACTTGAAGTGCAACACAGAAATGTTTCATAGATCTTCCCGGTGTGGGAGTTTGATAGTAATGCTTACAAACAAATTAACTCCTATAGTCTGTTAAATACTGTGTCTATTTCACGTTGATAGAGTGGAAATTTTAAGGCATCCTGTTCACCTTTCAACCAGTAACCTCTCTAGTAAAGAACCATCAACTTCTTCACCTTATCTAAACATAGATAATTTATTTTAATAGCTAGTCTTCACATGGGGAAATCAAACCAAGTACATGAGATAGATTTTATAAACAAAATCATCAGCCAATCTACTTTTGGCAACAGCACCTTGAAACAATAAGATGGATTTCTGATGATTTATTAGACAGATGATGAGCATGACAGGTTATTCCCCTTGACATTTGAAGCATTCAGTTCCTTTTCTCCCCTGAAAAATTATGGAGTACTGTTCAGCACAGACATTTACAGTAAAGTGGGGAAAGACTCAGGGCTTTTGAGATATCATCATAAGCCAAGGCCTGGACCCACTCAGGTCCTGTATGCAGTGCCTCAGGGAGGGGTGAGCAGGAGTGACCATGGACCCTTGCCAGGTGGAAGGGGTGGGCCAGGGGCAAACGCGAGAAGCTTGGGTCTGCCCAGCTCAACACTGGCCCTGCTGGTCCTGGGTATCTGGAGGGGCAGGGGTGCCCGGGAAACTACTTAGGGTGCTGCACTGCACCTGCTCACCATCTTTCAGCATTGGATGGCTCAGGAAACGCCCATGCTGCTCAGCACTCTGCGCCATGTGGCCTGGAGGAACAAAAGCCGGAATTAGAGCCTGCAGTGATGCCACAGCGGCAGGGACTTCCTCATGGGCCAGGCAAAGTCAGTGGGAATGAAGACAGAGCCCAAGAGAGGGAACAGGCAGTGGCTTGGCTCAGATAAACCCAGGTCTCTAAGTGCCCCCCCCACCCCCACCTTGAGCTTCGGCCACAACATCAGCTGTGGCTGGGGTTAGGGAGCCCTGTTGGTTTGGCACCAGGGACAGCTGGCTGCACTGCCATGCAAGTAGTGGTGGTGGTGGTGGGGTTTTGTTCAATCCATGAGAGATCGTTTCACAGACAACTTTGCCTTGATGCCCTGTATTACCCTGATGGGGTTCTTTTGTCTGATTGGGGTATGAATATCTGGCTGCATAGCATTAGGAGTGCCCTAAGCACTTGGCTACAGCTGTAGGACCTTGATGGGAGTCGGGTTTTGGAGGCTTGGCTCTTGCAGCGGTGTCAGCATAGGGCTGAATCCATTCTCAGGAAAGTTGGCCTGTGTGCCCATTTTTCTGAGTGTGGGGATCCCTTTAAGGGATCTTGGTGTGAGGGGCAAGTGGTATGCCCAGCCCAGGGGATTACCCTCATGCTTAGATGGCAGGGGAGACCACCACTGGGCATCTGCACTTGTGGGATCCAGACATCTGCCATCCCAAGGCAACCATTGAATGACATACACCATGTATGTCATTGATCATTGATCATTGAATGACATACACCATGCTGTACAAAAGGCTTACTACAGCTGTAACCAATAAAGTTATGACCGATTTTATATCACTTTTCCAAAAACATTCTATGTTTGTGTATGTGTGTGTGTCATTTTAACTGAAACTGTAAACTGGGGCTAATATTCATTTAAGCATAAAGAAGTATAGGCCTTGGGTGCCTGCCTCGCCCCCTCCCCTTGGTGCTGGGGCCGCAAGCAGTGATGGTAGCACAATACAGGAAGTGCAACTTAGAAATACTTCATAAATTTTCATGTTGTGGTAATTTGATATTCATGCTTATAAATTAATGAGGCTGCTTTATTGAGTTGGACCATTTGGTCAGGGAGAAGGAGCTATTTCCTAACAAAGTAACAGGAGATCCTTTCACTGGAGATGCCAAGACTGAATATGGAAACTTCTGCATACTTCTTCCCACATTTATATGATATGCTATAATTTTTAAAAAATGTGTAAGATACATCCCAGTAAACCTTACAGCACAATTTTCAAATCACACATATACAAAAAGTGCTAACAAAATGCAATCCAAAGTATACAAATAAGAGCTCAAAATCTGAAAATGGAAAAGTCCATATATCAGAGGGGCTTAATAGCCAGTCACTTGATCTGCTTTACAAGATCTTCATCAAAAGCTATAATAAAGTCTGGCAGCTTCCAAGGCTGGTGAAGCCAAATTAGTTCTCAAGAGATTGAGGAACATTTTGCTATTGAAAACAATAAAATAGGGCTTCTTCCAGTGATGATCTTCACGGATTCCCATGCAGAGTTTTTTAGATATGAGCCACCATTTCCTATAGGAACTAATTTTTAAGAGGAAACCCTCTGTTATGGTTCACAGCTTTACAAAAAAAGCTTGGTCACAGAATACATCTTTGAGTCTCTGAGTAGTAATTCCACTGCAAAGTGGCAAGAGATACTGTACTTGTATCACATATGAATTGCTAAAGTAATGAATTCAAATTGTCTCCTGATGAGGACTGCATGCAATGAATGTAGCCAGCACCTGAATAGCAAAGTGGCTTGCTGAATATGGCTATAGCTAGGAAAGTGCTTGGAGGAAGAAGCATTCTCTCATGGGAATGGACCTTTGCCTAGAAGGTCCCCCAAAGAAAACTTCAGTATCAAGAATTTTTGCAGCAACAAGAATTTTGTTCAGAGAAAATGTTCTTATTAAACATATCCTCACACAAAGTATATTTTTTCTTGACCACAGTTTCATCAGGAATGTTATGAGGGCCTCAAGAGAAGGCATTTACTGTTGTCTTACACAACAGTGAGTGACTGACTGTTCGTGACTTAGCAGAAGTGAGCACTCCAGCTTTAAGAAACTCACTCTTCAGCATTTTGCTTTGTAAATCTATGCTGCTTTTGCTTTATAGCCTCACGAATCTATGCCCCGTCTTAACTCCATGGAGGGAGATGTACAGATTTTTACATTTCCTGCAAGTCACGTTTTCATTTCTCCCACTCTCATGAGGGATTTTACCTCAGATACACCAAATAGAAAACATGTGGCCAGGTCTAACAGTACGGCTGTTCAAAACGATAAGTTCCAAAGATTTGGTATAAAGGCACTGCTAACGTAAAGTGAAACAAAAGCAGCTGTTTGAAGAATGTGAGGTATAAGCTCCCACTGCAAATTGTTTTTCATTTCACATATTTTTGATAAATTAAATTGAGTAAGATGGACATTAAGTTATCGATAGACTAAAACACAACT
Source organism: Lepidodactylus listeri (assembly GCA_029233225.1). NCBI lineage: Eukaryota > Metazoa > Chordata > Lepidosauria > Squamata > Gekkonidae > Lepidodactylus > Lepidodactylus listeri. The sequence continues at coordinate 31,168,839 of JARCFY010000009.1, forward strand.
TTTTCCCTATCAAGAGAACAAATCTGGACTGGGGGAGGGTATGTCACTTTGCTCTTCTGTTTACCTTAGAATTCCATCTTTTTAATCTTAACATATGAATTAACATATCATAAAGCATTCCCTTTATTTTCATAAAGAACAGTATGTTCCATACAGGATGAAACAAACATCTCCCATGTAAACTGTACTGTTTCCTTAAATCAACCGACTTAAGCAGTAAAGCTTCTCATAAATAGCTCTTGATTTAAACCTGAACACTATCCAGGCCCTGGGTTTTCATGCAGCATTTGCTTGGGTAAGAAATCATATAAAGTCAATTGATCACCCATGCTCTCACTTTAGAGCACATCACACCTATTCACCCCAATTTTTTTGGTATTCTACCTCCAAAATCTCTTCCCTCCTATACCTATCTATTCTCTTCCCAAAGCCTGTTAAGGGTGTTCATTCAGGGCAGACTGAATACACACTCCTCAGCAGTTATGAGGGGTTGGTTCATGTGTTTACCTTATTCAGAACGAATCTGTCCCTGTCCCTTAGATAAGTTCGACATGATAGCCTGATAGTGACCTTTGTATCCTAATCTCAGGAAGCATTATATTTAACCATGTTTGCAAGTTCATTTGGACATATATTCCTATGACTTAGTTATCTTTTTACTTTCTGACAGGGATCCAAAAAGAACTCTAGCAGTTGCAAAAAAATTATTACTCCTTTTATCTATTGAGCAGGGGTCATTAGGGGCTGGAGCGAGGCAGAGTGGTGCTCCGCCAGCCCAGGAGTGGGCACCAGGGCAGCCATGGGCCAAATCCGATTATCTGATCTGATTCGGCCCGCCGCTGAATTGCCACTGAAATTCAGCAGCATCTTAAAAAAGCAGCTGGAGGGAAGGGGGTTTGAGGGAGTGTCACGGGCTGGGTGCCAACAGGCCAGGAGTCAAGCAGAAGTCCGGGACAGTCCGAGGTCAAACCAAAGCGGGAACCAATTGCCAAGTCCAAAACACTGAGCCAGAAGCAGAGTCAGTCCAAGCCAGGGTCAAAGCGGGAAAACTCACAAGTAAACCAGTCCAAGGAGTCAACAGAGCTGAAGTCAAGCAGGTCCATAGTCAAAAGCCAGAGGTTCCAGAAACAGATCAAGTCACAAGCCGAATGGGTGCAGAGCTTAGCCAAGAAGACTTGTTGCTAGCACAAGTTTGTTTGTTTGTTTATTTATTTATGTATCTTTATTTTTATACCCTGCCCTCCCCGCAAGCGGGCTCAGGGTGGCTTACAAGGGCACAAATGCCAGTCAAACATCATAAAACAGATTTAAAATCAACAATAACAGTACAATTCCAAAGTTACAGATATATAACTACAGTTTCCAATAAAGTGCTTCCAGTCTTACTAATCAGATGGCTTCCTATTGGGTTTGGGTCCTACCAACCATAACCATCAGGCATGGACTGCATTCAGGGCTGGCTCATATTATAGATGTTATTACAGAAGATGTTGCTGCTGTGGTAGTCTCTGTGCTGTGCCTAAATACCCAGCCACTTCCTGTGCTAGTTAGCAGCTGGCAGTGAGGTCCCGGCTCCTACTAAAACTCAGGGCTTAGTGATCTGTGACCACGCAGGCGTGCCTCTTTCCTTCTCACAGCTAAGTCTTGCCTGCATTGGGATCTTAGATGTTCCACCTGAGGAGGTGAATCAGGTGGGCTTGAACTTAGCTGTGGCTCAGCTGCTGCTGCTGCTGCTGCTGCTGGGGCAAAAGCCTGGGAGGTGCTTGCTTGAGCCTTATCTGGCTCAGGTGGAGGCTCCTCTGGAGTTGGGAGCTGATCCTTCACCTCACTTAGATCCACAGAAGGCAGATGCCCAGAGGCACTCATGGCAGGGAGAGGCTCCAAACATACAGGGTAGCTGCTGGAGCCTGTCCCCCAAATACCCACCAAGTTTCAAGAAGATTGGACCAAGGGGTCCAATTCTACAGGCCCCAAACAGGTTGAACAGATGAGGCCTGATGTGGCCCGATCTGAATAGGGCCAAAAAAAAATTATTTTCACACCCCTAGTGGGCACAAATGGCAGTGGTGGCAAGCCCCTCCCCCAGCTCCCAGCAGGCCTGTGGAGGAAGTGAAGCAAGAAGTTAGAGTTTAGAATTGCACGGCAGCGGCAGCACGATCTTTTCATTTTATTCTATGGGGCCCTTCTTGCTTTGCTCCTCCCCCCTGCCTGCCTTGACAGGCCAGCTGGGGAAGGGAAGCAGAGGTTTTTGAAGATGCCCCCCCCCTTTGTTTTTGTTTCTGACACACTTCTGGTGAAGTCAGGGGGCATGGCGTATGCTAAAGAGTTATGCTAATAGGTATGCTAATGAACTCCTGCATCTCTTTTTCTACGAAATGACCCTTGCTATTGAGTGATAAGTGATTAACAACTAGGGTTGCCAGATCCCCTCACCATCATGGCAGGGGTGGGTGGGGGATGTTCTGGGGGTGGGTGGGACATCACATGTGATTTTCCCAATGCAGTGACATCACCCGGAAGTGACATCATCATGGCAACATTGTTGCACATGACGCTCTGGTTTGGGGGCAAAACTCTATGGGTTTTTGGCTTCAAAACCATAGAGTTTGCCCCAAAACCAGAGCGTTGCTGTGCAACATCCCCAGTGTGATGATGTCACCGGGAAGTGATGTCATCACACTGGGGACGATGCATGATGATGTCCCTTTCTGGGGCTGGGGTTTCACCTGCTGGCAGAGGTGGATTAAAGCCCCCCAAAGTGGGAAACCCCTGCTGGGACCTGGGACCTGGTAACCCTATTAACAACAGCTATCCACTGCTCAAGACCGATGTATTATAGAGCTTTAATTGGATAAAAAGAAAAGGAATAGAACCATTCAGGACACATATTGGGCCTAGATGTACAGGTTCGAGGGCTCTGTCTGGAAAAATTTTTTTCTTGAAACTGGAAAATTATCATATCAAGGAGAGTCTATCCTTCTCTCTGATATACGCCTTGAGCCAGTTCGCTGGAAAGGTGGGATAGAAATGCAATAAATAATAATAATAATAATAATAATAATAATAATAATAATAATAATATACTCACATTTTAGAAGCATGGATCTGGTTCAAATTTAACTTATTCTTTCCAGCCTAAATTGATCAGGTACAATAAATCTAGTGTTGGTAAAGAAGAAAAATGGAGGACCAAAGCTTGGATTTAGGAGTACAAGACAGGCTGAAATACTTAGGAGTTCTGGTGAAAAATGTTTCTCATTTTATAGCATAGATGTTATTTCTCATTAGTTCAACTATGGGTTTAAGTACAGTTCTTACATTAGAATGAGACACTCCTATGTATGCAATCACTTCTTTCTATTTCATACTAGTCTCAATGGATATTAAGGAAAACAAACTTGTTCTTCCTAGTGAGATTCCTTTTTGTCAAAAATGATGAATACTGACACTTTTCTGGCTACATACCAGACTGTTTCCCCTCCTTTGAAAGTTCGTTATGATCTTCTTTTCTCACCACCCCTGCAGTTCCCATTAAAGCTAATGGACTTGATGGATGCTGTCAGAACACTGTTAAATTGTATATCCTTGAAGCTTACAAAGAAGATTGCTCACATATAGCAAAAGCCATGCTGCATATGAACTGGAGAAAGTCCTAGTCCAATATTAGCAGAGGACACCCATTGCTGGCTTAAAACAAAAATAACCTCAGCATCATAAATTCCACATGGCATAAAGTGGTTACCACAAGACCAAAGTAACCCTGTTGCCTTTTTATTGATCATCTGGCACCTCAGTTCAATGCTTAGCATTCAAAATATTGCAATAACCCACAGGGTTCCATAATAAAGAGGGTTTTTTAATCAATAAAAAGTCCCAGTTCAGTTGAGATGTATACATTAGATAATATTCCCTTTGAAAAGAGGTCTATGAGAGCTATGAAAACTAAACATATTCTCTAAAAACAACTGCATGATTGTTTATAATAAGTCTGTGGTTTTTATTTAAAAACTGGAATTATTCTACATTTTTTTTAAATTGACAGTGAAGAGGAAAGAGTGCCCTGATTTTATCTGTAATAATGTAACTCCAAGGTGCAGGTATTTATATAGGTTCCTTTCTTGCCTTATTTTTAGTTATTTCAGTTTATTAGTGCAGCTCTCTTATGTTATCCTTCCAACTAGCCTGTGAAATTAGTTAGCCTGAAAGGCAGTGATGTAGCCAAGGCTGTACAGGACTAATTAGATATCTGAATTTGGCAGTCCATAAAACCCAACACTTATATCACACAGGCTTTTATACCATGTTTACTTTAAGCTCAGTCAATCTGAGGTCTATCCTCTTAGTAAATATGCTTTGGATTGTACCTTATACACTGTAATATTGTGTAATATAAGTGTATACACAATAGATTACCTGAAAAGCTATTTATATTACCATGATCCTATTGTCCAGAAGGATATGTAAATATAAGGGCATATCCCACTGCAATGGCTTCTGGTTAATTTTCAAGAGAATTCAAATTTCTGCTTTTATTTCTAGACTCTTAAACAACTTGTGTTGTAGATTTTGTATATATTAAAAAGATTCTTTCCTGGGTTGCCAACCTCCAGGTGGTGGCTGGAGAACTCCCACTATTACAAATGATCCCCAGGTGACAGAGATCAGTTCACCAGGAGAAAATAGCTGCTTTGGAAGGTAGACTATATGGCATTATACCCCACTGAAGTTCCTCCCCTCCCTCCCCATCCCACTCCCCAAATCTCCGGGTATTTCCCAACTGGAACTGGCAACCCTCTTCTTTCCCTATATCACATAATTCCTTATGATGGTCTAGAATTGAGAAAAATTCATCTCAGTACTTATGAGGGTTTAATTTATGAGCATTTGGGGAGAAAGCTTACCACTTTTTAAGGAGTCCTCTCCTAGCCTGCAGTATTAGTGTATGTGTTGAAACATATGCATCCTATAGTTTTGCCCCCCTATTGTTGTAGGTTCCAGCACTAGCCATGGCTGCTTGGGAATTCAGCTGTACCTGTTCACACAGAATAAGGCCAAGAGAGGGCTATGGATATGGATGAAAAACAAGCAATCTGGTAAATTGTTTGCAAGTAACTGTCAAAAGAACTGAGTAATATAAAGAGAAAATGTTTACTAAGCAAAGATTGCTTGGTTAGATTTATCCGGTCATATAGTTCACAGCAATCAAAGACAATTTCATCAAGGGGAAAGATTAACATATATAACTTCTGTGCATTCATCTATAAAGCAAACTAGCTTTGTAGTTACACAGCTTTATGGGAATCAATGAGATTTTCAACAAAAAGTTATCATTGTTAATATAGGAATGTGTTAAGGAATTGTTTCACGTATCTGTAAAGCTGTTTGGGGAACCTAAATAACTGAATGGATATGAGCAGCATCTCATTTATGTTCTGAGTTTAGCTTATTATGATGTTTGATTCAGAATGCCATTGAGTGTAACAAGCTGGACAAATTAATGTTGTTTGAAGACATGGCTAGGAATTCCCATGGAAGTAACTTCTTAAATTGACATACGAGCATATGAAAAGTTAACAGCACAATTATAACATTCTTTTCCCGGCAGAACTCCAGGTTCTTCAGCAAGCACTGCAAGAACTTTTGTCTGGGTCAGTATTCGGTTTTTGGCATTAGGCAGGCATTGGCTGTGCTTTCAATTGCTATATTTTATTTTAATTAAAGAACATGTTAATACTTATGCTGTGTTTCCACATTTTTACTAATTTTCATCTCTGCCTCCTAATCCTATTACATTGCTTATTGGCTGCCCCATCCTATTGACTGCATTGACTTTCACTGTGTAAGCCACCTTGAATCTCAATGGGAAAGGCAAACTATAAATAATATACAATAAAAATAAATAAAGATTTTCTACTTTCTGTGAGGAGCTGGGATTGAATAGAAAAGCAATATTAAGGACCTGTGGTGGCAGTTAATATATGTGGCAAATCAGATGCTGAATGTGGGTTTTGTCTGTGCAATATTCAAAACTGTTTTGCTTCCTGGCTAGAAAACGAGTTTAGAATGTACAATTGTGTTTTTGCCCCATATGAACACTATCTTCCCATCCCCTGAATTTCTTCTGGTACTGACTTCCTGTTTGGAACAACTGAAAAATACTCTGTAGGCAGGGGAGCAAGGGCCCTAAGCATTCTTCTTTGAATAGGGGGCCTCGGCATAGCTGGAAGAGCATCCATTTTGTTTTATGAGGAGTGTGAGTTTTACAACTTTGCTGCAGAGAGTAAACTCCCACTCCAAGGTAAAACACTGCCCTAAGTGTAGACTGCAGCCCCGTCATGTACATTTACACTGTTGCGGTGCCTGATTATAAACCTTGAATATACACATATTACTCATCATATATTAAAAAGCCAGATTTTGCCTACTCTGAATGCCCTCTGTAGTCAGTCAACACTTGAAAAAGTTTGGTGAAGGGTTGCACGGGGAGAGAAGGAATTGCAAGCTTTTGTCTCATCATATGCTGCCAAATTTCTTAATCACTGGGAGAAATTAGCAGAGTTATCCTGAAACTATCCTCTTTCTCTCAGGCATCATATCTGCTGCTCCTCACAATGAACGTAGTTTAAATAGGAATAAAGCCAGGGAGAGCCACACTGAGAGCCAGTGTGGTGTAGTACCTAGACTGTCTGACTAGGATCTAGGAGACTCTGGATTTGATCCTCACTCTACCACAGAAACTTCCTGGGTAACCTTAAGCCAGTCACATCCCTTCAACCTAACCTGAGGGTTATTATGAGGATACAATGGGGAGAGGAGAATTATGTCAGTTTGTTTGGGTCCCCCCACTTGGAGAAAAATGCAGATGTAAATTAATAAATAGGGGTTTCCCCTTATCTTCCTTCTACTCCCCATATGCTGAGTTGGAAAAACTCACCTCTTTCCATTCCACTCCTACAGTAGCTGTTTCCAGAATCCATCAACTCGGAGGAGAGAAACTGAAGAAATCCCCCCTCAACATATGCACATGCATGCACACACATGCACACACTCTCTCTCTGTTATAATAGATGCTGCTCTTTGATGAGGAAAGGGATACTCAAGCAGAATATTCCTTCACTCAACAACAGTGAAACACAAAACCATTCCATTCTCTGCTCTCACTCTAACTTCAGACTTGCTGGAATTGCTACAGCGCTCCCCTCAGTAGTTCAAGGTTGAGTAATGCTGGGTTCTCATATATTCATGGTACAAGAAAATTGTCACACGTCTGGCCACGCTGGGTTAAGTGCTGAACAGTATTGGCAGTGATGTGGGAACAAAATGTTGCTCCACAGAGGATCCTGAGATGCTGCTATGGCAACTAGTTGTCAAGATGGAGTCTGATGGGGGAGCCAGGGAGACAAGGTGGAGAACTTTCCACTGTGGCAGGGGCCTTCGAGGGAAACCCTGGCTGCTGCTCTCTCCATAAAAGAGGACACCTGTGTTTTTGTTCTGTCAGAAATTTCTTGAAGGACAGCTCCCATGCCACTCCCAAAAAGGAACTGGGAGCTGTCCTAGGCTCTGTCACCTTTCACTCCAAGTGCAAGGTGAAATGTCTTTGGCCTCCCATTGCTCATGTGAACTCTTAGCAGCATGTACATTCCTATCAAAAGCCAACCAAAACAAACAAACCCACACCTCCTAAACAAAGGCCTCCCCATTGGGAACATAATTCTCTCCTGGAGAAAGAATGAGTCACACATGACAGATGTTAGTCACATCACTTAAGGCAGTATTAGAAGGCATTTGTATACTCTGAAAAGCAGACTTGGAGTGGGTTGTGGATAGAACAGAATGAAATCCAGCACAAAGTGAAGAATGGCATTTGTTTGGGTTTGTGAACAACACAGTTATCAATTTCAATTGCATTTAATGATTTCCTGTTGGCAAATTCAGTCACTCTCGAAATGAGCTTCTCTTCTCTCCATCATCCTTTCCCCCTTGCTGGATGCTGTTTCTCTGAGTACCACATGAACAAGATTAGCCCAAGGTTAAAGCCCCTCAAGCCTCCAAGATTCATCTGCAGATAATTTTCATTCAAGTGTGATTTTATGACTATATAAAACCTCCCTTTTTAAGTGTTAGATTCTAACTCCTTTGAGTGGAGGCTATATCAGTTTTATAAGACACATCTTGAGAGATGCTCAAAATGGGGGTTGAAGCTATTGGTGGACTGAAATTATAGTACTGAACTCAACTCTCTTTTTATAACTCTTCTGGATAATCTCTAGATAATTGTAGTTTCTTTTCTGTAGTCTTTGAGACTGCAGAAACCTTGTTAAAAACTGTCAAAATGGGAAAAATGTGTTGTAATCAAGTGAATGTAGCCTATTCCTTCACCATACATGGTCTGAGATTAAATAGGCAGTAACAGTTGACAGACAAAAAGAAATTTATATCCTAGAAATTACACTAAAGGCATGATTTTCTCCTATGACCTCATTGTCCACAAATATAAGATTCTTTTTTGACTTTGATCTTACAGGTTTGGCTTCTATTCAGTCTTTTGTCAAGAAAATTTGGTAGACTTTTTCACATGTGGTGGAATTGTCCAAAGCTTTAAAAGGGGTTGGAGAGTTGTTATTAAAAGAATAACTGGTATTATGTTTTTATTAGGGTATTTGAGAGAATCGGTCCCATAGCTGAGAACTTATCAGGAGTTTTTGGGTTGCTGTAGAATTGATCACAGAAAGGTATGCCTCTCAATCATCATTCACTTAAGTTCATATAAAAACCTGAAGTTCAGTTATTTTTGAAGCTACACACAAAAACATTTATTAATTCTGGAATGAATGAGAAAGTATACAGCTTTAGTTTATTACATTAATTTTTCTGTGGAACATCGGGCACCACTTAGTTTTTTGATGATGACAAATTCTCTTGTATTAGTATGTATAATCCTCTTTTGGCAATGTGCTGCTGTGGTCATAAACACAATGACTTGTATCCAGCTGGGCTAGTTTGCCTCTCCCACAGCAGTTCAGTGAGTGCCAAAAGTGTAGTGTTCCATGCATGTGCAGTAGCAAAAAGGGGGAAATAACTCTGCCTATGCCATTTCAGCTCAGAAAAATTTCGCGAGTGGGGAAGGTAAGAGCCTCTCTTCCCCCCATGCCACAGTTCCAAGCCAAACTGGGAAGCTTGTCATTTGTAAAGAGACATCCTTTAAGTAGCTTTGGGGAAAGTTAGTCAGGCCCAGAGAATCTAGATTTAACTCTTACTGAAAAATGTAATTTCTAATTTGACCCTCATTCCCATGGATTTTTGTTCTTGGGCTCAGCAGATGCTTATCAACAGTATGGGGGCAAAGTGTGTGTGTGGGGGTCAGGAGTTGGCGGGAGAAGTGGTGGAAATCAGGGGTCCTTTCGTAAAAAAAGAGGTGCAGGAGCTCATTAGCATAACTTATTTGCATATGCCACACCCCCTGATGTCACCGGAAGTGTCAGAAGGCCACACACCCCTGACGTCACTGGAAGTGTGTTAGAAGGAAGAAAGAAAGGAAGGAAGGAAGGAAAGGAGGGGGGAAGGAACGAAAGGAACAGGAAGGAAGGTAGGTAGGTGGGGGAGAGAGAGAAGAAAGAAAGAAAGAAAAAGGAAGGAAGGAAGAAACAGGAAGGTAGGTAGGTAGGTGGGGGAGAAAGAGAGAGAGAAGAAAAGGAAGGAAGGAACAGGAAGGTAGGTAGGTAGGTGGGGGAGAAAGATAGATAGAAAGATAGATAGAAAGAACGAAAGAAAGAAAGGCTCCAGTCTTGTTTTAAAAGTTTCTTGATAATCAGCACTCTTTCCTTCTCTACCAAGGAGGCCAGAGACCTCAGAGGAGCCAGTTGTGAAATTCTGAAATCTAGTTTTATTCCACCAAGACCCAGCAGTGCTTATGAGCCACCAATCGAGTAAGCACTGGAAGGTTCTGAGCATATAGCCCTGGCATAGGTTGGCTGCCCAGGTTTATGCTGCCCAGAAACAGCACGACTGAAGTGAGCCTGGAACCTGGGTCTCCCTAATCTGCAGCTCATCTCCTCAGCCAGTGCGCCTTCTCCACCCCGCTGCGTACACTTTCCAGCCACTCAGTGCCTGGAGACTGGAGGCACCTGGGCTTCCCGGCTAGCCTCAGAGCCTCTAGGGGGGATGGGTCGGGGCACAGGGATGGGGGGGGGACGGGGGGTTGTCGAAATCTGCGGACCTCCATCTAGGGAGCGGCTACCCACCTGCACACCCGTCACTTCGGCTCCCGCAGGCTCCACAACGGGGGCGGCCGGACGTTCTGGCTGAGGCCCTTCGGCGCCTGTCACGTGTGCAGAAGAACACCGCCACCCCCAGGTCCTGGAGGCCGAATGCCGCCGGGGGGCGCTGTGCTGCGCTGCCCTTCGAGGCACACCCCCCCCCGCACACAGCAGCAGCGATGGCCACGGGATGCCTCCGAGCCGGGAGCCCCGAATCCCTCCCGGGGGGGGGGCGGGAGGGCAGGCGCCTCCGTTTGGGAGTGGGAGAGGGTTTTCCCCCCAGCCACCGGCTACCGCCGGCTCGGGGACTGAGCGGGGTGGGTGGGTGGGAGGAGGTTTTTTAGCGTGGGGGGGAGAGGTTTTTTTGAGTGGGGTGGGTGGGAGGGAGTTTCTTTGCGCGGGGCGGTGGGAAAGGATTTTTTCCCCGCCGGCGGCTTGCCGCCGGCTTGGGGACATCGAGTGGGGTGGCTGGGAGGGAGGGAGTTTCTTTGCTTGAGAGAGTGGGTGGGAAAGGATTTTTTCCCGAACCGGCGGCCTGCTGCCGGCTCGGGGACATTGAGTGGGGTGGGTGGGACGGGAGGGAGTTTCTTTGTGCGTGGGGGGGGGGGGGGAAAGGATTTTTTCCCGAGCTGGCGGCCTGCCGCCAGCTTGGGGACATTGAGTGGGGTGGGTGGGACGGGAGGGAGTTTCTTTGCGCTTGGGGGGGGAAAGGATTTTTTCCCGAGACATTGAGTGGGGTGGGTGGGACGGGAGGGAGTTTCTTTGTGCTTGGGGGGGGGGAAAGGATTTTTTCCCAAGCTGGCGGCCTGCTTGGGGACATTGAGTGGGGTGGGTGGGACGGGAGGGAGTTTCTTTGCGCTTGGGGGGGGGAAGGATTTTTTCCCGAGCTGGCGGCCTGCCGCCAGCTTGGGGACATTGAGTGGGGTGGGTGGGACGGGAGGGAGTTTCTTTGCGCTTGGGGGGGGAAAGGATTTTTTCCCGAGCTGGCGGCCTGCCGCCAGCTTGGGGACATTGAGTGGGGTGGGTGGGACGGGAGGGAGTTTCTTTGCGCTTGGGGGGGGAAAGGATTTTTTCCCGAGACATTGAGTGGGGTGGGTGGGACGGGAGGGAGTTTCTTTGTGCTTGGGGGGGGGGGAAAGGATTTTTTCCCAAGCTGGCGGCCTGCTTGGGGACATTGAGTGGGGTGGGTGGGACGGGAGGGAGTTTCTTTGCGCTTGGGGGGGGGAAGGATTTTTTCCCGAGCTGGCGGCCTGCCGCCAGCTTGGGGACATTGAGTGGGGTGGGTGGGATGGGAGGGAGTTTCTTTGCGCTTGGGGGGGGAAGGATTTTTTCCCGAGCTGGCGGCCTGCCGCCAGCTTGGGGACATTGAGTGGGGTGGGTGGGACGGGAGGGAGTTTCTTTGCGCTTGGGGGGGGGGAAGGATTTCTTCCTGAGCCAGCGGCAGGCCGGCGACATTGAATGGGGGTGGGTGGGAGGGAGGGAGTTTCTTTGGGGGGGGAAGGATTTTTTTACCCGGCCAGCGGCAAGCGGGGGTGGGTCAGAGCGGGGTCCAGAGGACCCTTCCTGGGTGGTTCCACCTCTTCCTTTCCTTCCAGCCGGGCTCCTCTTTGAGCGAATCAATTCCCAGCCAGCAATTAGGCGGAGAGGATCCTGAGGCGGCAGGCGGAGCAGTGGAGGATCCTGAGGCAGCACTGGGAGAGGGTTTTCACCCCGGTTTTTTCCCCGACCCAGCGGCGGCCCTCCTGGGGGCGGGGCTTTGTAATGTGCCCGCCCCCCCAGCGTCTTCACTGGCGGAGCGGTGCTCCACCTCGCTCCGGCCCCAACGGAGCCCTGGTGGAAATCATCAGTAACACATAAGACATAATAGAATACAAGCCAATAAGTTGAATCCGGGGGAAAGGCAGATGCTGCGGTCCTAAGAACAGTTTCCTGAGGGTAAGCCCCAGTGAATAAAATGAAGACTAGTGAATAAAATGGAGACTAGTCTTAGGATTTCTTTAAGAATATGTTCAATAGCTTAAATGACAGTCTCATTCTAGAGATAAATAATTATTTCAGCCTCAGTACATAGTCAATCTGTTACAATCTTGTGTGGTAAAATGACATATGTTCCCTTTGGGCCACTCCAAAGGGGGAAAAACAGTAAAATTGAGGACATTTTAAAATCTGCAGGACTGGATCATGTTCCAAATGAAAGAATATGAAAATGCAGTGATGTCACAGCAGAAAACTTACAGCCTTGTATGTCATAAAGAACATGAATGTATAGAAGAGACAGATACCCCTGTCATTTCATACTGTTTGTGAACTGCAAAACTATGACTCTTATTTTTATGTACCTTTTTAAAAACCCAGTATTTTCTTTATATATTACTATATCACATAGCAATAGATTCTGGTATAGTGGACATGCAAGCAGTTATTTAACAAGGGAAATTATATTAGTTTTCCCTAACAGGAAAGATATGTTTTTAATACCTTTTGGAACAGACCCAGTTCCCAGAATATCTGCATCTGTAACTTTAACATTTTAAATTGTTACATGCTTTCTAGTGCTATTCTTTGTTATATTGATCTTTTTTATATCTAAAAGAATAAAACTTTTCAAATCAGTTACTTATGAAGTCACTAAGAGTAAAATAAAAAAGTAAAATTGAATATACTTTAAAGTGCAATTTTCATTTCATCGGTTCATGATAATTGTGGAATTGAGAGCTCTAAATTAGAAAAATAAACTCAACTTGCCTGGATGAATAGGCAATAATCCATACAGTTTGACTATAATATGTATATGTATATGTATATTATTTCTCAATTTTTTTGGTTTTGTTTTTAATACCTTTTGAGAAAGAACCACTTCTCAGAATATCTGCATCTCTAACTTAAAAAAATTATTCAGATGGGTAGTTATGTTGGTCTGAAGCAACAGATCAAAGTTTCACTTCAGTGGCACCTTTAAGACCAACAAAGTTTTATTCAAGGTATAAGCTTTCGTGTGCAAGCACACTTCTTTAGATACAGTGGTTTCTGAATTTTAAAATAACATTTTAGTCAGTTACATGCTTTCTAATGTAATCCTTTGTCTAAATGTTTTATGGCCGAGGACAGACTCCATGGTGCGGCAGACTAAGGCGGGGGGAATTGCCCCCACTGCGCAGCGTTCGCACAGCGCTGGAAGGAAGCCGCCCGCAGCGTTCAGACTGCGGGCGGCTTCCTACGGCGGCGTGTGAACGCCGCGCGGCTCCCCCTCCTGGTGCATGTTCACACCCGCTGGAGGCGGGTGGAACGCGCGCCGCAGCAGCCGGGGCACCTCTTTTAAGTGGTGCCCAGCTGCTGCGGGAGGAGTGCAGCGCCGGACGCAATGCATCCGGGCCGCCTCTTCCGGGCAGATGAGGCTGTCTGAACAGCCGCTCTGCCTCCGCTTCTGAAGCAGAGGCAGAGTGGCCGAGACTGCCAGTCTGTCCTCGGCTAATCTTACCCTTATGTAAAAGTATCCCACACTTCAAATCAGTTCCTTATGAAGTCACTGAGAGTAAAATTTCAACTTGAATAACCTTTAACACTCAATTTTGTTGCATTGTTAGTTGTATGTATTGTTATATTTCTTAGCATATTGTTTTTAATTGTGTAAGCCTCAGCAAGAAAAGTGGGCTACAAATGAAGTAAAGAAAATGAATTGCTGACAAATGTGATACACAACGATGCAGATAATCAGCCTACAAGGGTCAAAGGCACACACAGGTCAAGAAACATCGAACCAAGTAAATGTAAGTCTCCAGTAACCCAGATAGCTACCTATCTTTTCTCCACCTGGTTCTAAATGTATCTTCAGTGCAATATAATTTATATTAAGGAGATAGCATGGGTGGAAAAAGGTTAAACAGATCTTCAAAGCAGCTACTTATCTTTAAAACATATATAGGCCTTAGATTTCCCAGGTCATATCCAGTATAACACTGTGCTACAAAAGTGTAAGTCCTTTGTCTTAATGTACAACATTTAGAATTTACATAAAGTCCAGTTCAGCTTCTCTTCCTAGTTGCTATTCTTGTCCTGTCCTCTAAGTCCACATTTCTCAGCTCTCCAAGCCCACTATAGGATCACAGGGACAATTCATTAATAACCCTTTACCCCACTTTGAAACCCCACATGCGCTACGTACCCAGTGATAGGTACATTGACAGTGCTGTCAAGGTGAAAACCAATAAAGAACCAGCTTCCTTGTCAGGAAAGTTCTCAAAAGTTGCATCAGCTTAAAAGCCTGGCACTCAATAATCTTTTAAAATCCACACTACAAAGGCACCAGTTAAATAAAACTAGTCAAAGTGTCTCTCAGTAGCTCCATTCCATGATAAAAAATTTCATACATGCTTAGTACTATAGTGCCCTATTATGACTTGCTGGGACACTGACACATATATGGCAATAATCTAGGGCATTTTAATCCTATATTTCCTCCAAGGAATTTAGGGTGACACGCATGGTTCTATATTCCCCATTTATCTACACAGCAGCTGGTCACCCAGTGAGTTTAGTGTCTGACTGGGGATTTGAATCCAATCCTCGTCCAATACTTTGTCATGTAGTGGAGCAGATAATGTTCAGACATGTGCATTTCACAAACACGTATAAAGCTGCAGTTTTGTATCTCACCTTGGTGCCATGAGACATACGGCTGGTCCCCACAAATATCCTTCTCAGTGGATGGTGACAGGTGTCACAGGCCAGGCAGCACAGACATATTGCCTAATCTTACCTCAGACTCAGCACTTTTCAACAGAGTCAGTTCACACTTCAGTTGTGAGTCCCAAGTGGTAACTAATCATGCAAAGTGCGCACATATGTGTGAAGCTGCTCATACAGCCACGAAAGTGAAGAAAGCAAGTGTGTGTGAGGGAATATTTGGGGTTATAGCCCAAGCTAGGAGTAAGGACATAGGCATTTTTAAAAATTAAAATCCTCTCTTAAAGCATTGGCCCTTTGTGGTGGCTATGGGGTGAGAGAAAGAGGGGTGGGGAAGGCTCTGAGGCACCTGCCTTGTGGACCAAAGAATGCCCAGTTCCCCTCTGTGGCCTCTCCTACAGATTCTTTATACCCCAACATCCCACAACCAAACGGAAAGGGGGACACAAGCTTTAAATTAAAGATTGGTAGCGCACACACTATGTGCTCCCTAAATGTCTCTTGTTTGGAAACCTGCTAGACCAAGGCTGCACTTATTTGTGGGGTAAACAGAGATAATGTTTTCTTTGATAATTGACATGACAGACAAGACACAAATAGAGATGAAAAACAAAGGTTTATTTAACAGAAAATAAAGTATTTAATAAGGTAAATATGATATGTGGATAACTTATAAATATAGAAAGCTGGCTCTCAAGGTAAATAACCTCTGAGGGGAAATCTGATTCCCCCCTTTCTCTGGTCAGGCTACCTCAGCAGATTCAAAGCTGCTCTTTTCTCTCACAGAGAACCCACAGAGACCAGTTAGGAATCACGGCTCTTAACAGGATGCTTATTTGTCACACTAAAATAAACTTTTTTCCCTCAACTGACCCTGAAACCATAACTAAAAACCAAATAAAAGTCTGGCTAAGATGATGTTCCTTCCCAGAGGCACAAAATCCTTACCCAATAGGGAAAAAAGAGTTTTTCTTCACCCTTCTTAAGTTGAGGCTGGTTCACCCCCTCCATGGGCTCTGATAGGCTGACAATCACTTGGATTTGCATAAGGCCTAAATCACAAAGTTTGGTTCAGAGCCCTGGAAAAGAGACGGGATTCTTCATTCTTAAAGATGATTGCCACACACTTGCTTTCCCAAATCCACCCACCATCCATGTATACATAGAATTATACTCTGGTCGTAGTTACTCACATGTACCAGTACTGGCTTCCACATGCCATTAATCAGTCATACGTAGCTTACTCTCTCATCACCCCAGAACCTCAATCTTGTCTATCCGATCCTGTTCTGATTGGCCAGTGATCTAAATTTTTCCACAGTAACTTGAGAATATAACAAATACCTCTCTCACAAGGAGGAAGTTGGTATGTTTTAAACCAGGCACTGTCAAAACTACACTAGAGAGACCATTTGCTCAGGGGCAGCAGGCAAACTCCCACTCCCAGCCTCCAAGCCCAGCTAGAGCTCTTTACTCCAGTCGGAGCCAAAATGGGCGGTGGGTGAGAACGATGTCACAAAGCTCTAGGAATCCCCCAAATTTCTACGGTTTTTACAATAGACATCAGGGAATTCCTAGCACATTATGATGTAACTTCTGAGTTCAACTGGAAGTGTTATCACAACATTGCATGATGTTGTTTCCCCCAGTTTGCTACTGTTGGAGGAAATATAGGTCCTGGACACCCAGCCGACACTGTGGGAAAGTAGGAAACCAAAGGTGCTTGGAAAGCAGCAGGAGACTGGTGCTGCTGTATAGCAGGAAATACAAACTACTGTGTTCACCAGGTAAGGGCAAAAGGCCTGGTAGTTGCCCTTTTAACTCAAATGTACCGGTACTGCCTGACTAAGATTGCCAATTTTGGGCTGGGAAATTCCCAGAGGTTTGGGGGGATGTGGAGGATGCAGTTTCAGAAGGAAAGGGAGCTCAGTGGGAACAAAGGCAGTTCTAGGAGCATTTGGGGGTTGGGGGATGCAGAAGGGGAACATTGCACATCATGTTGAAGTCACTTCTGGGTCACCACTATGTGGCATGACACTCTATGAATTCTTCCTAGTCTCTGTGATAAAGAATGTATGGTAAAGAGCACTGCAGAAGTGGTGATGGGAAGCAACACCGCTGCATCAGTGATGCCATCCACCTTCATATTCTCCTGCTGCAAGAATGGACACAGCAGGAGAGAGCCAGTGGGGATGGCAAGCCTAGTGGCAATCTGTTTCCACCATAGACTCTGCCTTCTGAAGCTGCCATTTTGTTGAGGACACTGATTGCTGTAGCCTGTAGGGCAGTTGTAATTCGAGCAGAACTCCAAGTCCCACCTTGAGGTTGGTGACCCTAGGACTTGACAAAAACTTAGCTCACACATGCAAGAGAATAATGTGGTAGAACAGATGCAGTGGACAATCTTAGACTTCTTGGAATTCATTCCTGCAAAAATAAAGCCAGCACAGCAAGCAAAAAGGACAGACACACCCCCCCCACCACTGCACCAGATTTTTTTTTATTTGAACGAAGTTTTAAAAAAATAAATAAAGAGAAACATTTAAAACTAGAATCCACCACCACCAGTGGTCTGTATTGCAGTCCATTCTGCTATCTCTTTCTTTTACATGTGTGGACAAGAAATTAAAAGGCTTTCCACCAGTCCTGAGGACTGCTATTTTATGTCCCCGCTGCCTTCTGAGCAAATATATCCCTGTATATTTGGGCAGGGGAGACTATGAATTTCTTATTCAATTGCCTGAAAACAACCTACAAGAAGGGCAACATGCTTTCCAGTGAGAAAATGTCAGGCAATTATTTTGTAATAGTACCTGCACTGTATGGCTCTGTAGCACATTGGGTCTCTACAGTGAAATTCACTGCCACAGGAGGTGGTGGTGGCTACAAGCATGGATGGCTTCAAGAGGGGATTAGGTAAACATATGGAGCAGAGGTCCATCAGTGGCTATTAGCCACAAGGTATAGATAGGAACTCTCAGTCTGGGGCAAGTGATGCTCTGTACTCTTGGTGCTTGAGGGGAGCAACAGTGGGAGGGCTTCTAGTGTCCTGGTCCCACTGGCGGACCTCCTGGTGGCACCTGGTATGACACCTGGTGACACCTGGTGGCACCTGTGTGACAGAGTGTTGGACTGGATTGGCCATTGGCCTGATCCAACATTGGTTTCTCTTGTGTTCTTATGTTCTTATGACACACATTTGAGACCCTCTTCATTAAAGCATTCTGATACAGGTTTTTAAAAAACGCATTGTGAATTCACACCAGTTTTGGAAGGCAGAACATCAGTTTATAATATTTAGTAGTCAAAATCTTTGTCTCCAGCTGGCTTTCTGCCTCCCACACGGATGTTCAGTAACAAGAGTTAGACAGGACGTGCACAGTGCTTGACTCAGAAGTATGTCAGCAAAACCAGGGATGAAACGATTTTTTAAAGGTAAGTTTAAATTACAAAGTTATTTTCCCATGCATTTCTATCTACAGTCTCATTCTATAAATAAGAATTCCCTGTGATAATGTTTTAGGAGTATTTATGTACTAGTTTTGTGGAGGATTTTTTTTTAAAATTACCAGGCCAAAATATTAATGCATAGGTTGCTAAAATGTTTATTACATTCACAGTGTTTCTGGAAGTTAAGGTAACCTTTCCAGGAGAAGGAGTTCTTCAAGTTGAAGAAGAAGAAGAAGAAGAGATTGGATTTATACACCGCCCTCCACTCCCCAAGGGAGTCTCAGAGCGGCTTACAAACTCCTTTCCCTTCCCCACCTCACAACAGACACCCTGTGAGGTAGGTGGGGCTGAGAGAGCTCTTTCCCAAGCTGTCCTTGAGGGAACAGCTGGTACAGAGCTATGGCTTGCTCAAGGTCATCCAGCCAGGTGCAAGTGGAGGAGTGGGGAATCAAACCCGGTTCTCCCAGATTAGAGTCCACGCACTTAACCACTACACCAAACTGGCTTATTTGATTAAAATAAACCTTTCAGAACCTGAACTGTTAGATCATATTTGAGACACTGCTGAGATTCTGTACAGCTTATATCTAAACACTTACAAAATTTGAAAATACAGTGAAATAATAAAAGTCAGTCTTGAAAACATGGCATCGCAGAGCATTGCAATTTTTAAAAACTTTTATTTAGGAATGTGGATTGAACTGGATACTCGCATGAAAGTAGCAAACATGAAGTAGAGGTTTTTGTTTGTTTGTCTCGTTGGGGTTTTTTTGTGCCATGAGGTTGCCAAGATTAGGACAAGAAGCTAAAAGGCACATCTGGACAGGGACTGTATGTGCTGCTTCAGTATTTCTTATTCCTACAATACATGTGCATGGAGTGATTTGACATGCACTGGTCAATCCACACAGTTCTTGGAATGGTTTAGCGGGTTAAGGCTACATGGCTAGCTTCAGTTTGGTTGTGTCCTGGCACATGTTTTCCGTTCTTGGGGGCAGCTACAAGCCTTCCTCTGAATCCAGACTTATAACAAATTAATCCCTGGCAAATAATGCCATAAATTAATGAAAATCGATCAAATCTTCTTTGGGTTGCCAAAATAATGAGCACATTATCTGATTGCAGGGAAGGTTAGGAAGAAGTATTTTCTTTTTCTGCCAAGATAGGATGCCTGCATCTGTAGAAATACTATTTTGTGTTCTTTGATCCTCAGCTTCTCCCTCAGTCATCTGCACAGGGATTTAATTTTATTATTTATTTATTTATTTATTTAGATTTATATCCCGCCTAGCCAGCACAAAGCGGCTCTAGGCGGCTCACAACGTTAAAACCACATACAAAATTCAATTAACCATTAAAATTACAATAAAATCACAGAACCCACTAAAATGGCGGCAATTACAGAAACCAACACCAAGACAATAACTGCATCTGCTACTGCATCCCCTAATTCATAAATAGTATGGAAATTGTAAGTGACACAGAGCTGCATTTGGATCACAGAATGTTGAGAATTTTTTTCTTTCAATTCACTTTTTAGCATGATTTTGATCTGGTCAGTGCACAATCAATGACAGGGCATAAACATGTAGATAGGAGGGCCAAATTTCCTGTTAATCAGATGCCAAAGGTTAACCACTATAACTTTTGTCTAAAATTATTGATTCTCCTTGTGTTAAACACTAAAACGTCCCTTTCATACTGACTAGTCACTGAAATGTGGAAAAATTATCCATTGTTACTGTTAATAAGCAAATACAATGTGAATGTAGTAAGACAACTAGTTAGATGCTTTTAATGGGTGGTGGAATGTGCCATTGGCAACCAGTGGAAAGTGGGGAGTAGGGTTGCCAGCTCCAGGTTGGGATGGAGTTATGGAGGTGGAGCCTGGGGAGGACAGGGACCTCAGTGAAGTACAATACCATAGAATCCACCCTCCAAAGTATCCATTTTCTCCAGGGCAATTTATCTCTGTAGAGTTGCCAGGTCTGGGTTAGAAAATACCTGGAGACTTTGGGGGTGGATCCAGGAAAGGGTGGGATTTGAGGAGGGGAGGGGCCTCAGCATGGTACAAAGTCATAGGGTCCACCCTTCAAAGCAGCCATTTTCTCCAGGGGAGATCCCCAGGCCCCACCTGGAGGCTGGCAACCCTAGATCTCTGTAGTCTGGAGATGAGCTTTAATTCTAGGGGATACCCAGGTCCCATCTGGAGCCTGGCACCTCTAGCTGAGTTACAATGACCCCACAAGTTTTCAAGGCAAAAACTAACAGGTAGTTTAGCCATTGCTTGCCTCTGCATAGCAACCCTAGACTTCTTTGGTGGTCTCCCATCCAAGTACTGACTAGGGCTGACCCTGCTTAGCTTCCAAAATCGAACAAGACTGAGTTAGCCTGGACCATCCATGTTAGGGCAGATGTTCTCAGTAGAGCTGTTTTGTCTACTACTGCATCAGCCTTGTTCACCTCGCTAAATTAGATGTTCTAGGATCCAGCAAGCCATAATAATAGGACAATTGATATAGAATGGGGTACTATGGGCCAAATATAGGGCGATTTAAAAGGCCTTAAAGATGGCTGTGCCATATGTTTGATATTGCTGATCTATAGTGTTGGTAAATATGGTGTTCTCAAAGCTGTTGAAGCAAAAACATTTTCTTACAACTGTGCCTTTTTCTGTTCAATAGCATCGAGAGATTTAAAAACAGCAGTCTTGTATGTCTCTTATATTATATTAAGTGTCAGTGTTTGGCTTAGTGATAATTGAAAAGGCCATAGTGTGAAACAATGAAAGTTTAAACAAAAGGAATAAGTTACTGGCATGGTCCCAGAAATAACACTGAGGTATTATGATCTGTAGCTATTTTCCAGTATAAATATCACAGTAATTTTCTAAAAAATGAATAATGTGTATTTTTACAATGTCTTATATATGCCAATATTAATGTTGACACGCTGGTTAATTTGATGTCTGTGGCAGATTCCATATTGTGCTTGGATTCTGTCACAGCTCACAAAATGCATGAGTTGGTTTGACATGCTGAGCTGGTTCTGGTAAATTCTCTTCACAAAGTGAGTACAAGGAGACTGAGTGGTCTCTGCTCCCTCAAGGTAATTCAGAGCTTTAAAACTGTGGTAAAGCACCTTTCAGACTCGGCCTGGATCTGTGGCCTAGGTATCGCAGTGTGGAATGTAATGGAGGCAGGGTTGCCAACCTTCAGGTTGTGGCTGCAGATCTCCTGGGATTGCAACTGACCTCCAGCCAAAAGAGGTCAGTTCACCAGGAGAAAGTGGCCATTTCAGAAGGTGGACTCTATGATACTATACCCCACTGAAGTCCTTCCCCTCTCTAAGCCCCGCCCTCCTTAGGCTCCCCCCCCCATGTCTCCTAGGTAGAGTTATATTATTGTTCCAAGCTGTGAGAAACACTTGAGGATAGATTGTGTTTGGACATTCTAGTGTCTTCCTTTATTCACTTGCAATGTTCTGGACCCATGGCTGTGAAATAAACATGTCTCTGGAGTACAGGCAAAGGTAAGAGTGGCCTGGTGTATGTGTGGGGGAAGGGGATAACTCAAAGGAAAGATGAAGGATTAATCAGCTCTTTCTCTCCCCCCCCCCAATCCAGTGTAATGTGCCCCTCCACTAACTTAATATGAATCTGGGTTCACAGAGCAGCAATTTTCTGTGTTATCACTGAGCCCTGAAATATGTAGGTTATCAACAGTATACAGTATATTTTTGCCTCACCAAGTAACCACTGTCAATTGACAAACATCTGGGATTAGAGCTAACAGCTCCTGGGCCAGCAAGTACAGTTTTCATGGGCTTAAATTAAATACCCTGTCCCCTGAAGCTTGCTTGGCACCTATGGGTACACCTATATATGATGGTGTCCACAAGTTGGACCCAGGGATGGTGACACCATTTTATTGCCTAATGGGAGATTTTTAAAGGATGCAAGGGCCCAAACATGATCAGGCCGATAGCGTGATGGGACCAGGCACCTTTATTTCTCCCCATGCCTTTTCAAGTGCTAAACTTGGATCCAGGTGTTGTGTCTAGTTTTGGTCACAGAGAAGAAAGAACAAGGGCCACAGAATGTATGCCATTCGCTAGAAGTTACAGTACTCCCCATCTATTTCCGCAACACCAAAGGCATGTTTAGAAGTAAATTTCATCTTGCGTTAGTCTAATCAGCGCTAAAGGTTTCCACAGTGCTGTTAGTTTGGAAGTAGGTGGAACTTAATGACTTCCTGAAACATGTCCAAAAGTGAACTCTTTCATTTCTGTTTGTTCTGTTCTTTTGAACAAGGAACAGATAATAATAATGAGCACAAGAATATTGGGAAGGAAAAATTTGGGGAATGAGAAACTGTCATCCAAGCCAATCAAAGTGCAGAAATAATCTTGAGCAGAATCAAAACAAACATATTTTAATAATATTATATGTAATACTATAACCATTCTTATTTCTAGCACAGCTTCCTTCATCTGCTGAGATCTGAATGATGTGAACATAGTTTCAATGGACAAGATTTACAGCTGTTTGGTCCCCCCCCCCCCCCCCCCCGGTATCTGGAGAAAAGAACAGCAAAATGGCCGGGGTTATTCTCAGCTATTTTCCACTTGATTCCATTGTGATAAACCTCATGGAAGACTGCATTGAGTGAAGATCACATACAACATAGGTGGGTATGAAATACATATTGCATGCTGCTTTGGCTGTTTTTTGTGCATCTTTGGAAAATCAGTTATGTAGCACAAAGAAAGAAGCCATTCTCCAATGTCTGTTTAAAATATTATTTTGCACTCCCCACTTTTGCAAGTGGCAGGAAGTTCCAGAAGCAGCCTTTCATAAAGGCAGTCCCCTGGGGCAAAGGTTATGGAGCTTTTGTAGCATCGGTTTATTTACAAATACACACGTGAGCATGACAGGTGTACTGGTGAGTCCACAGATCACATCAATAGGTTGGGTAGTGTTTTCTCGATTTTATATAAACCACCCCTTCAAGTTCTGTTCACATTTATGCTAGTGTGGCTCTCTTATATATTTCCGAGGGTACCCATGTTGGTCTGCAGCTAGATTTGAGTCCAGTTATCACCACAGAGACCAACAAAATTTTGGGGATATGAGCTTTTGAGAGTCAATGTTCCCTTCATTAGATACAGGTAGGAGTGGGTCCTTAATCCCCTAAGCATTTCCCCGCTGCTGTCAGGGGTCATTTCATAGAAAAAGAGGTGCAGGAGCTCATTAGCATAACTTATTTGCATATGCCACACCCCCTGACATCACAGGAAGTGTGTCAGAAGGCAACACCCACTGCTCAGGCTCCACCCCAAAAATCTCCAGGTATTTCCCAACTCAGAGCTGGTGAGCCAGCTTTACACTCTGACTAAAGACGCTTTAGGTTTCCCTTGCTCTTGCAGGGAAGCTACCCTACAACAAGCATGAAAATACAGATCAAGTTAGTATGTTTTTGCTTTTTTCCACAGCACATCATCATATGTGCGCGCTCCTGGGCTTGTTACTCCCGGAATGGCATTCCTGCTCAAAATGACCCCTGCTGTAATCAAGCTGATTCCTGTGCACATTGTATTCAGCATCCTGAGTTCTTTCTTTACAATACCCCTCTGACCTTCTAACTGGAATATAAGGACTCAGGGACCTCCACTCCTACCTCTATCTGATGAAGAGAATTTTGACTCTTGAAAGCTCATACCTCCAAATCTTGTTGGTCTCTTAGATGCTACTGGACACGAATCTAGTGTCTCTTATATGTTTTCATGGTTTTTTGTCATTATCATTCAGGTACTGACAGATTCTATGTTGTAACTAATGCGTTAAAATCAAAAAGTGGGGGACAAATGGACAAATCATTAATTTACTGAAAGTAATGTTTTTGAAATGGAAAAAAAAAATTGAACAACCCTAGCCAACTCTGGCCTGGATCCTCTTTTTTGAGCAATGAGTGCTCGGTTGCAGACTGATCTGCTCTTGCTTTGCTTTGCCTTGCTTTGTTCCGCACCCTGACATAGAACTAACTAGGGATAGGGGAAGGATAAAATGGTCCTTATTTATTTACAGGAATTGCCCTCCATTGAATCGGTGACTGAATGAGTCTTTTGACGTATGGTTTCAATTGTTCTTTGAAACAAGAATCAAAGTTTCTGGTTGCCAAAACACATTTTTCTCTGTCAGACATTTCCCTCTGCAGTTTAGATCCTGAGGGTTGCTTATGAGTTTTGTCCTCTGTTGGTGGATCTACAGCAAGACTTTTCGTATATGTTTGTTTTTAAAAGGATTTTTTTTAACCTTTCCCTCAAGAGAGGTAGATGTTCCAAAATGCAGCAGTGCCTATGATATGAACCATTGTCTATAACTGAATCCCTCAGGCGCATATTCAAATGAAAAGATAAAAGGCTGTGTTAAATTGCCTGGCCTCGTGGCTTTAGAAAAGGCACAGGTATCATAAAATCACAAGCCCTGCAATTTCCTGGTTCTTCATTGCTTATTTGATGACGTTTTATCAAAGCTGCACACATGGAATTGGTTCTTTTCATAAGCTCAATCTCTGCACAGATCTTCATCTCCATGTATGCATGCTGCAGTGTTAAAAACACACTGGGTGTGTATCCGTTTCCTTGCAAATGGGTTGCATCCTTCACTGAATATTAATTTGGTACAGTTCCTAAGGTTAGGGAATGAGGAGCCTTGGCTCTTGAGAAGGGATGAAGGATGGAGGATGAAGTCACCTTAACATTTCTTGAGACATACAACTGTGTAACTGCAAGAAACGACAGGATGTGCCTAGAGATCAATAATGACTAAAGTGAAGAATGGAATCCTGACTCCAGAATGAGTGGGAGGATGACTAACCATGATCAAGTCAAAGATCCTGTTGCAGGAGTTTAAGACTGCAAATATGATGAAATTATGTTTCTTTTAATGAAAGAGCTTGTGGGACACAGTTCAGAATTTCTGGCACTTTAATGATAAATTACTGGGTTCTGTAAGAGATCTGCCTTGGGGTGCTGCCCAGCATTCATGGAACTGGATTCTACAAAGCATGGGTAAAAGGTGCTCCTGGCTGTGCATCTTTCCTCTCTCCACCAGGTGCCTCCCAAGTCTTCCACAAACTGATAGTAAGAGTTACGTGAACCCTATGCCATGGGCCATGGTAGGTAGGGGGGGATTTTGTGAAGAAACAGAATCAGGCATCATTTCCCCCACTTCTGTCTGGTGCTGATGGACATTCAGGACAAGACAACAATGATGAAGTAAGTGGTCTGTGGCTCAGTGGCAGAGCATCTGCTTGGCATGCAGAAGGTTCTGGGTTCAATCTCCAGCATCTCCACCTAAAAGGATTGGATGATAGGTGATGTGAAAGACCTGAGATGCTGGACAGCAGCTGCCACTCTGAGTAGACAATACTGACCTTGATGGATCAGTATTTTGATTCAGTATAAGGCAGCCTCATACATTCATATGTTTATGAGAAAGAGTGTCTGGGCCAAAGTCATCCAGTGAGCTTCACAGCTAAGTTGAATCTCACTCCTAGTCTGACTCTAACTACTATGCCTATATGATCCAGTAATATCCTGTTACCTTAAGAAAAGTATTATCAGTATGTGATGTTTTATGTGATTGTACCACATTTAGGATGTGTAGTGTTATATTGCAGAATTAATGGTTTTCATCAGGTGTGAAAAAAGCTGATAGAACTTCCTTTGGAACTGAAACCTAGAATTTGGTCTTCAGTGATAAACAATCACTGTTTCAGTCACCATTTTGCTGATTGGCAAGGCACAGTTAGGCCTTACAAGTTGTTTCCTTCAAGCAAATCCATTTGGCCTTCGTACTGACAGGCATGTCAATAAAAGAGGACACCAAGTCTTAACTTATTTTGATTTTGCTTGTTTTATTTAATGAAAACAGGATGAAATCACAAATGGAAAACTGGCAAACACAAACAGTGTTTGAGATGATCAAGTTGCAATAAGGTATGCTGGAAACATAAAAGGATGAGCAGGGATGATTCAATTAATGGACATGTGACATATTTATCCTGGCTGCCAGGCCTGCAGGGGCACTGAGCAACATGTTTCTTGGAAACAGAGAGGATAGAGAATGACTGCATAGTTCTAAAACCGGAAGGGTGAAATAGGTAGTTGTTTGAGGCCTGGAATAATGCGAAAAAATGTGTCATAGTAAAAGAACATACTGAACTCAGGAGTCATGGGCTAAGAAGACAGGTTCTCTTATGGATTAAAAATTGGTTAAATGACGGGAAGCAAAGAGTAGGAATAAATAGACAGTTCTCATAATGGAGGGAAGTAAGCACTGGGGTCTCACAAGGTTTGGTATTGGGGCCAGTTCTATTTAATTTATTCATCAGTGATCTGGAATTAGGGGTGAGTAGACCAGAGGCCAAGTTTGCAGATGACACAAAATTATTCAGGATCGTGAAGCCAAGGCTGATAAGAACATAAAAGAAGCCAATGTTGGATCAGGCTAATGGCTCAACCAGTCCAACACTCTCTCATACAGTGGCCAAAAATAGCAGATGCCATCAGGAGGATCTCCACAAACTGGGTGAGTGGGCAATAACATGACAGATGAAGTTCAGTGTTGGATGCACACTGGAACAAAACTTCCAAGTTCAAGTATCGACCAATAGGGTCTGAACTTGCTGAAACTGAGAAGGAAAAAGATCTTGGGGTCATGGTAGATAGTTCAATGAAAGTGTGCTGCAGTGGTGAAAAAGGCAAACTCTGGGTTTCTTCAGTTTAGAAAAGAGACAACTAAGGGGGCATGATAGAGGTTTATAAAATTACACATAGAGTGGATAGTAGGGATGGGCACAACCAGAAATGTGTGGTTTGTGTAGGTTCATGGCTGATGAACCAAACTGAACCAGGAGGTTCATTCATGAACCAAACCAAATGAAGTGGCCCCATCAGTCCCATTAAATGGGGTTTGCAGAAAGCCTGAAAAACAGCTGTGGCAGGGAGCAGGCTGCTCCCCACCACTCAACTGTTTTTGCAGCTTTTGTGGGGAACAGAAAGCAGGGGTTTAAAGGGACATGGAGTCCCTTTAAACCCCTGTGTTCTACTAAGTCCATGAACTGCCATGAACTACCACAAACTACTTTAAAAGTTTATGGAAGTTTGTGACGGTAGACCTGTCACAAACGTCAGTTCCTGAACCACAAACGGGGCAGAATTCATGATGAATTTTGCTTCGTGGTTCAGTTTGTGCCCATCGCTGATGGAGAGAGTTGACTCCAAAATACTAGAACTCGAGGGCATCCAATGAAGCTGATGGGCAGTAGATTCAGGACAGACAAAAGGAAATACTTCTTTACACAACAAAGTGATCAATATGTGGAATTCACTTCTACAGGATGTAGTGATGACCACAGGCATACACAGATTTAAAAGGGGATTAGACAAATTCATAGAAGAGAGATCTACCAGTGGCTACTAGGCATGGTGACTAAAGGGAACCTCCATGTTTGGTGGTAGTCAGCCTCTGTATCCCAGTGTAAGGAGACAACATCACAGGAAGGCAATAGCCTCTGTGTCCTGTTGTTGGCTGTCCAGAGGAACTGGCTGGCCACTGTGTAAGACAGGATGCTGGACTAGATGGGCTTCTGGTCTGATCCAGCATGGCTCTTCTTATGTTCTTATACTAGGCCACTTTCTCAATATCAAAATAACATCAAACATTGGCTATGAGTACCTGTCTTTTTTATTTCTGGAAACAAAATATTTCTGTAATTTAGCTGATTTGTAGTGCAAGCTTAAAAACACCTTTTCCAGGAGTAAACCTCATTATGTAGACTAGGGGTGTCGAACTCATTTGGTATGAGGGCTGGATCTGACATAAATGAGACCTTGTTGGGCTGGACCATGTGTGTCATAAAATGTAATACCAGGTTGTGGGGATATAAACTTTATAAAGGACACAGACAAACACAATTAAAGATTTTTAAAACTTTAAATAAAACATGCTTAAAACACTAACAATCTTGCAATATTTTCTCTATTTAACAGTCTCTGATAACTGACACCTCTGCTCTGAATTATTGCAGCAAAATGTCTGTGCTGTAGCAATCTTGAGTATGCTTGTTCAGGTGTGTATCTGTAAGCTGCAAACCTACTTTTGATTTATTTACATTTATTACACAAATCTCATGCTCAGTGTTCCTAGCCTAGGACCCAGGGTAAAACATGAAATGACTGGGCATTGCAACCTTTTGTACATAAGTAGCTTCATGTGCTGGCCAAGAACATGAGAAGGCATCCTAACATAGACAGAGGGCCATGTGTTTGTCTACAAAACTATACTCTTCCCCAGAGAAAAAACTACGATTTGCTACAAAAGGGCTGAACTTGGTCTGGACACACACTCTCACTCTAATTCACTTCACTGCCTTGTTGTTATTTCTCCTCTAAAATAATTCATATTGTTTTCTTACTGAGAAAGACTGGATTATGAGGGCATGAATACAGTGAAAGGGGGGAGGGAACCCTGTTGCACCCAAGATACCTGGGGATTAAGGGAAGGGCTGCTGGGTATTCCACTTCCTAGGTGGTGGCAGCAGTCATGGGTGATGCTTACTTTTTATTTATACCCCCTTTCTCCCTGACTGAGGATCCAAAGCAATGCTAAGAGGTGGAGGCAGCCTCATGTGACATCTCTCATCAAATTGCCACTGCACAGAAGCATCCAGACTTGGTCTTCCTTATTGTCCTTTTAATTCCCCTTCCACAGCAAAACAGTATGCAGGTCACTCCCAGTTTCTACAGTGCACTAAGAGATGTGTTTCTGTGAAATCAACTGTTCCGGAGATCTTGATTAAACAAACATATATTCACAAGCTTGTTACTTCTGTATGATAATAGACTGTCCAGGCAGAATAGGCTATTGCAATTAATAACTGAAGGAATTTGATGTGTAGAAAGTGTTGTGATTAAAATGTCTTTTCTATGTAATCTGACCAAAGGCCAATTCATATGTTGCCAAGAATAAATGCAATGGTAAGGTTACAAACAAGTTGGCTTTTAGAGAATTACAAGGTGGGGACCCGTGATACTCGCGGGGGGGGAGAGAAGGAGCTCGCCCCCTTCCCCCCCCACAAAGAGTCCTGGCGGGCCTCGCCGGGCCCGCCGCTCGCCCCCTCCCCCTGCCAAAAAGACCCGGCAGGCCTCGCCGGGCCCGCCCCCTTCCCCCCCAAGGGTCCCGGCGGGCCTCGCCGGGCCCGCCGCTCGCCCCCTCCCCCCCGTCGTGGCAGTTAGTAGAGCGTTCCCTGCGTATGCGCAGGGGACGCTCTTTTACTTTTCAGGGGATTTAAATATCCCCCGAAAAGTTTTTGTTAGTTTTGCCATTTTTCTGCAAACGTGGGGACTGCCCCACGTCTGCAGAACCCCCCCTCTGCCCTCCAAGGCCCCCCCCCCCGCGCGGATTTAGGTATCCGCACGGGGGTGGGCCACTTGGCTATTAGATATATAGATTAATCTAAGGCTGTGGTACTCTGTGACTAGTGGAGAGCCAAATTCTCAAGTACCATCAACCAAAACACCCCACATTGACTTCCATCCCTGGCATGAGGTCTGCACCTCAGGGATGCTCACAGTTTCCCTATTTCTCTGGTAGTGGCTGTTTCAAGATGAAAATCATTTGCCAACCATAAGCCTCACCAGGGAAAATCCTTCCCCACTTTCCTGAAATATGGGGCAGGTGCCACATTGGGAACAGTGCTCCGAAGAGCCATAAATGGCATACAAAAGAGCCACATGTGGCTTATGAGCCACTGATCTAAGGTCACTCAGTGAGTTTTATGTAGAGCATCAGCTGAACCTGGACTTCTCCACTTACAGTCTAGCCATCACGCTGCATCTAGCAACTGACTAGCAAATGCTCACAGGATGAATCTGTATGCCATGTGAACATTTCTAACCATTGTGTTATTTTGTATTTCTCATCTGGCTGCACGAAACTTGATTAAGTTTACCATATATGAAGTTTTATATAAATTGTAAGCAAGAGCCAAAGATTGTTTACTTTACAAATGAAACCAGGGATCAGTTCCTGGATAAAATGTGGGGTTTCAATGCCACATTCAGCTGTACATGCATTGACTGTAACATGGGAATTGCTCAATGCATGTATAAAGAAAAATCAAGTGTACTCTGTACATAGATTGAACATGCATTCTCTGTAATTGTGAACAGGGCTTTTGGTAGATGATAAAAGATGGCAGCTAATTGACAGTGGTTTATCTGTATGCATATAGCTAAATCTCTATGTTCAGAAGTATTTGACATTTCTAAAATGAATCAGGCCACAGTCCACAGAGCCAAGAGAGATTTTCACAGCACCACATAGTTAATGTTCTGTTTGTATTTCTTGAAAGGATGTGATCCCAGTTAAGTGGAACAAATTCTACCTACCCAATGATGCGGTATTTGTATCAAATACCATACTGATGAGCATAATGAAACAAAGAAGAAGATCTGCATCGTGTTAACTAGAATACGGCCATGGAATGGGAAAATGGCATGATTAACATGAGCCCACCATTGATGCACATGGTTGCAAACTGGCCATCAAGGATGTGGGAGAAAGGAAAAAGAAAGCGCCAATCTTGTAAACTGAAGCAACAGTAATGCCTTGGTTATTAATTTTAAAAGAAATTCTAAAATCAGGGTGTTTTATTTTTTACAAAGTCAATTAAAATTTGAACAATAAACCTACGAATTGGCTGAATAGTGAAAGCTAAAGAAGTTAAAAGGTGGGTTTTTATATTGCCCACACACAACTTTTTCTCATAATAATGACTATTATTTCCTGCATTGTGCATGAGGTAAAGTGCCCTTGCGATGCCAGAAACTTGAAAGACACATTATAAAGTTAGCACTCATTAGATTCCTTTACATATAAGATGTCACAGGGTATGTATTTCTAACTGCAATTTTGTGCATGTGGCATCAGAGTCAATATGCTGCTTCCCTGTAATTGGGAAGTCTGCAAAAAGCAGTATTCCTGATCACAGAGATGAAGTCTATAGAATTCTACACACAAAGATGGAGTCTGTTTGATTCTACATACAATTCTAAAAACTATTCTGTGCCCAGGTTATCACAAATGTGCATAAGTGGGGACCGGACAGGGCTGTTGCTTGCTTGATTCTGCTCACTTTTGCTATATGTTAGTGGCCCAGTGGTTAAGATGCTGAACTGCAGACTGGAAGGCGTTTGGTAGTTTGAGACCTGAGTGCCGCATGACGGAGTGAGCTCCCATCTCTGGTCCTAGCTGCTTCCAACCTAGCAGTTTGAAAGCAAGAAATTTCAATTAGATAAATAGGTACCGCTTCGGTGGGAAGGTATCAGCATTCCGTACGCCTCGGCATTTAGCCATGCTGGCCACATGACCACGGAAACATCTTCAGACAGTGCTGGCTCTTTGACTTGGAAATGGAGATGAGCACTGCCCCCTAGAGTCAGATTTGACTGGCTTTCGAGTAAGGGAAACCTTTACCTTTATCTAGATATTTAGAGCAGGAATATTTAATTTAGATAATCTGAATTGGATTTTTTAAAATTTATAGCCCCACCTTCCATTTTCAAAAGAAAAACTCAAGACAAATACAAAAAACAAGTGCTAAGTGGTGATCCTTCCTTTTCTTCCCATTCCTGTGGAGTGGGTAATGAGGTCTGACTGGGGGTGGGGGCATGTGATAGTCAGCTAAGCAGTCCCTCTCCTTCTGTTTTCTCTACTATCTTCCCATATGTATTTATTTATTTGATTTATATCCAGCCCTCCCCCACAAGCAGGCTCAGGGTGGTCAATAAATGAACAACTCAGTCAGGCTAGGCACAAGTCCCAGTTAATTACATACAATAGGAAACAGAAGGATGTTTCTAGTAATATTTTAATGTGTGGCCTAAATCCTGGATTCTGTTAACAAAATGGGGTTTTATTTGAAAATTCGCCTTCATGACTTAAAGACAACATGATTAATGAAAGAGGATGTATTCTGGATTAGTCATCAATGGATGAGTAATAAACTAATTAATTGTAGCGCCCTGTTCTGTCTTGAAGGGAAAAAGTTAGGTTGCAGGCCAAAGACGTCAGTTTGGTTAGAGAAATCTCTATTACTCATACACGTGCAGGAAAAAATTCGAAATGTCTTTCTGATTCCAAAATACACAAAATGGGTGAATAGCAAGGTCCTCCTCAGACACAGGAGCCTAGAGCAGAAGTAACATGAAAGAGTCCCCTTTTGACAAATGAGTGGCGCATGATAGGTTTCGAAAGGTCAGGTTCTCTTCTGACACAGCTCTGTCAATTTCAATGGGATTGTATTGTCGATCAATTCTGTTCAAAGAGCAACCCCCTGGAATCAAGCAATATGCAGTGATCACTGTTAACCCCAAACCGGAGACATGATGTCATGGATCCCTTTCTACAGTTGCAGCATGAAGGGTTTATAATCTGCCTCTAGTGAAAGATTAAGATATCGTCTGTTACCTCTTACAGCAGAGCTTACAACTTTATTTCCGCCCTTTGGGCTCTAATGTTCGGAAAAGTCAGTGCTTCAGACTTCCATCCAGTGGTTCCAGCCAAGTATCTATTGTTGAAAGCACTCATGAGTGAGAAGAGGCAGCAGATCAAGGATGGCTGCCAAAGGAACAATAAATAAGTGAGATAACATCCACACATATTATGACTTCAGCCCCAAACCAAAAACCAAAAAATCAGAGTATTAAAAACAGGTTAGGGTAGAATGCAGAAGCACTTTGAAATCCAGAAATGCCAAAGCTCAGGTTGCCAACTTGGGTCCAATAATATGTGCAGTGTGATATGTTAAAATTATCTGATTCCTCAATAATCTAGATGTGTTTGTTAAAAAGAAATTCTGCCAGTGTTAGTCATTGTTCTTTTGAATACACTTACTTCTGAGTTAAGATATTGAGAACCAAACTGTAAGAAACTCACATGCTGTCCATCAGTCCATAATGATTCAAGCCCCCTGTATATGTTACAGTGTGGTTTTGTGTGTGCAAAGGAGCCTGCTAGCTGCACATATTAGGACCACATGGGCCCCTCCAGTGTGTTTGGTATGTAATGTAATGTGTGAAATGGCAACATACATTGAGTTTCCGTACTACCCTGAATTTCCAGGGTTCTGGTTTGCATGAATGGAGACCGTACTCACATCTGGAACACTGCCCAATTCATACATAATGTGATTGCATGAATCATAATCCCGAAATGCATAAATGATAGGCTCCCCCTTTGCATGCATGGAATACCAATGTAACCTCTGCAAATTTGAATAAATCTTTATTGGTCTTAAAGGTGCCACTGGACTTGAACTTTGTTCTACTGCTTCAGACCAACACAGCTGCCCACCTGGATCTACCAGATATTTACTCTTAGCATTTCACAATTAAGAAGGATACATCCAGGTGGGCCCCTGTGTTGGTAAGAAGCAGGAGAACAAATTTTGAGTCCAGTGGTGCCTTTAAGAACAACAGAGGTTTATTCAAGGTATGCGCTTTTGTGTGCATGCACACTTCCTCAGACACATTTACATATTAGTCTCCTATTTTGCTCCACTGTTGTTTCCCTCTGTAATTAAATCCAAACAAATGGTGACCGTATAAACTTAGTTTGTTAATCCTGTTTGGTCTTTGTATCTGTTAAAACATCTTCATTATGTATGCTAATTTGCTGTTCACCATCTGCTTATATGTATGGACTGTTAACTTCCATTTCAATGCATACCGGATCCGGTTCAAGGTGCTGGTTTTAACCTTTAAAGCCCTTTATGGCCAGGGGCCTGCCTACCTAAGGGACCACCTTTCCTCATACATACCCCAGAGAGCACTACGGTCAGGCACGCAACTTCACCTGACCCTTCCTGGCCCGAGAGAGGCCAGGCTGGCTACCACCCGGAATAGAGCCTTCTCAGTGGTGGCCCCCTACTGGTGGAACGAGCTCCCGGAAGACATCAGGGCCCTGTGGGACCTTTTGCAGTTCCGCAGGGCCTGCAAGACGGAGCTCTTCCACCAGGCTTTTGGGGCCGCCGCTGGGGGAAATGGCCACCGATAGGTGGCCAGAGAAGTACACAGGCCTGGTATAACAGTTGGTGGTAGCCTCCTAGCTGTGGGGAGTTGTTGTTGCCCTGGTGTTGGTATTTGAAATTGCCACCAACTATATTTGTAATTTGCCGCCAATTGAAATTGTACTGTATTTTAGTGTATTAATTTATATTGTTTGTATTGATTTTAATGTTGTGAGCCGCCTAGAGCCGCTTATGTTGGTCAGGCGGGATAGAAATCTAAATAAATAAATAAATAAATGTATCTGAGGAAGTGTGCGTGCACCCGAAAGCTCATACCTTGAATAAAACTTTGTTGGTCTTAAAGGCACCATTGGACTCAAAATTTGTTCTACTGCTTCTTACCAACACAGGTGCCCACCTGGATGTATCCTTCTTAATTGGGAAATGCTAAGAGTAAGCATCTGCCACTGGACTCAAACTCTGTCCTATTGATTTCCTGTACATATATATATAGGGTTATAACAACTTGGCATAGCAATGGACTGAAACTGGAAGGATGTCTATGTATTTTTTAAATTTTTTTTAAAAGAGAGTCTTTCCATCTAGAACCTTCATACTGTAATTTCCTGAGTTTTCGTTATGGGAACAATACATTGCAAAAAGAATTACCCTAAGGACACACACAAGGACCCTTAGGACAATTACCCTAAGAACTCTCTTTATCCCCTAGGTCCCACATTGGTGGAGGCTTTGAATCCGGATGTCTATTGTTCCTCCAGATTCAAGCTCCCCTCTCTGCCTGACCATGTGCTCTGGCCATGCGGCGGGTGCCATTACCTGGGAGCACATGGCAGGCTGGTTAGAACACAGAACATACTACATTACATCCCCCATCCCAAGCACATGTTCTGAACCACTAAGGAGAACTGGAAATATGTGTACACTTCCTTAAACCTCATTATGGCCTCCTTATCATTTGAGCTTCAAGTTACTAGATCGCTGAGCTGAGGTATCTTGCAGCACATGGACTGAGAGTGGGAGCTCAGGAGGTGTGCATAGCAATACTCCCTCTAAGCTGCGGGGTCTTGTGAGCAGAAATTCTACTTTGTGAGCTACTGGCATTAAACCTGTGAGTGAGCGATTTGGCTGCTGCATCAATTAGTTTGCTCTGGAGCCCTCCTTCCTGAGCTGAGACAAAAACATGTGAGCCGGAAGCTAGCTCACACTAACTCAGCTTAGAGTAGGGCTGCTAGGGCTGCCAACCTCCAGGTGGGGCCTGGGGATCCCCTGCTTTTACAACTGATCTCCAGCTGACAGAGATCAGCTCCCCTGGAGAAAATGGCTGCTTTGAAGGGTGGACTCTATGGCACTGTACCATGCTGAGGCCCCTCCCCTCCCCAAATCCCGCCCTCTCCCGGCTCCACCCCCAAAGTCCCCAGGTATTTTCCAACCCAGACTTGGCAACCCTAAGGGCTGCCAAGTCCAACTTGGGAAATATCTGGGGACTTTGGGGGTGGAGGACTCTGGGGACTCTGGGGGTGGAGCCAGGAGACTTTGGGGGTGGAGCCAGGAGAAAGGAAGTGACATCATTTTGTGATGTCACATCCTGTGATGTTGCTTTCACATGCTGACACATGAACTCATGAAGTTTCCTAATACTGAATCAGACCATTGGTCCATCAAGGTCAGTATTGACTACTCAGACTGGTAGTGGCTCTCCAGGGTCTCAGGCTGAGATCTTTAATGTCACCTATTACCTGATCCTTTTTTAGCTGAAGAAGCTGATACCTCCTGCATGTGAAGCAGATGCTCTATCACTGAGCAACAGCCCTACTGAATCCTTCCTCATCTCGGCAGAATATGAAGCACTAAGTGCTACACAAGTGCTAAATATGATTTTCATATCATAAGAACAGGAGAGAAGCCACAGTGGATCGGCCCATCCAGTACAGCCCATCCAGTACAACACTCTGTGTCACAACAGTGGCCAAAAATACCAGGTACCCTCAGGAGGTCCAGCAACGGGGCCAGAACTCCAGAAGCCCTCCCACTGTTGCCCCCCAAGCACCAAGAATGCAGAGCCTCACTGCCCCAGACAAAGGGTTCCATTTAGACCTTGTGGCTAATAATAGCCACTGATAGACCTCTGCTGGATGGGG
Source organism: Lepidodactylus listeri (assembly GCA_029233225.1). Classification (NCBI taxonomy): domain Eukaryota; kingdom Metazoa; phylum Chordata; class Lepidosauria; order Squamata; family Gekkonidae; genus Lepidodactylus; species Lepidodactylus listeri. Next base: position 31,205,463 of record JARCFY010000009.1, read on the forward strand.
ACAGAGAGAGAGAGAGACAGACAGACAGAAAAAAGAAAGAGGGAGAGAGAGAAGGAAAAAAAACTGGCAGAGGCACTTACTTCCATTTAGACCTTGTGGCTATAATAGCCACTGATAGACCTCTGCTGGATGGGGACAGAGAGAGAGACAGACAGACAGACAGACAGACAGAAAAAAGAAAGAGGGAGAGAGAATGAAAAGAGCTGGAAGAGAAACTTACCTTGCCAGCCACATGCAAAAGCAGCTCCTTCAGTTCCTCCTTAATCTCTGGGTGGACCTCTCTTGCTGTGGAAGCTCTCTTGCTGACTTCTTAAAGGGGAAATGTCTGGTGAGGCTTTTTACTGCAGGGCAGGCTCTCTGCAGACATTTCCCTTTTAAGGCAGCCATTTTGTCCCCCCGGTGGCCAACTTTGAAAAAGCAGGGGGAAGGACTAAAAATCGGTGTTTCCCCCGCCCTACCGGGGGACTTGGCAGCCCTAGCTTAGAGGGAACACTGGTGCATAGCTATGTCATTTGCCATTACACCTTAAAACATGCACTGAGGATAGCAGACACAAGGAAGGAAAACTCTGCTGCTGTCATGTCTAATTTCGCTCAGATTCTTAGTTGTGATTTGCTGCCTCAGTTCTGTGCAATGCTACTGTATCTGGCAATAATACCGGTTGCCAGTGTGGCAGCACTGGTCCGTGTGACAGTGCTGGAGGTAGATCCTAGGTTAGCTTGCAACACCAACACATGATGGTGCTGATCTGGACCTTCCACTGGCTCAGCAGTTGTTTCCCTTTTGAAGCCCATCTTTTACCGATACAGAGGCTCGTACAATTAGGCTATTGTTTCTGACTGTGTTCTTTACCAAATGTTATACATATTTCTCCAGGAATGAGCTCAGGGTAACCCTCATCACAAACAGCAGCATTTTCTACTTTTCTGCAAGTAGAAATTGTGCCAGGATCCTGCCCCTTGCACACCCCTGTCATTTTTCATTAAGACAATTTAATGGCACACACACTTAGCATAGCTTAGTTGTGCACTTACAGTCTTCGTAAGAAAAAAAATTCCATACAATTGATGTTATGAGTGAGCCAAGTTTAAGTCGGCAGACCACATTTAAATTGAAAGCCATTTCCCCTGGAACACAAAAGCATTCCCACCACCACTGAAACCTCTTTCCACTTTTCAGCCACAATAATTTGGGCTTAAAGGTTCACCTCAGCATTTTTATAGGGGCATTTGGGTGTTTAAAATGCCTCAACCCTAGGCCACTTAATGCAGTGGTCAAGTGTGGGCTTCGAAACCAATCTCGTTTTACTATTTTTATGGCTTTGTTTGTAAGCAATATGCAAGAATGATACAGCAACTTGAGTTTTGGCATAATATAACTTTGTATAAACTTTGTGCTATATGTTTATACTTACAATGCTGTTAGTTTATACCACATGAGTAAGGGGGATTAAAAGCTATATCCTCACAGAGAATGGCCTCTTCATTGGCCCTCGATGGCCAGAGCTTGATCCAAGGAATTTTGCTCTGCCAAGTGGCATCCACCAGGATCTCTTAAAATGCTGGAAATGGGACGCAAGTTTACAATCACACATGTAGCTGTACAATAAGGATGATTCAATTTCCCATATTTTGTTCATTTGTCATTGTACGGGTTCACCAAACCTTGTGTTACATTCTTCCAGCATTCTGTTTGAACTTGGAGAATTTTTGAATTAATTTCAGAAGTGGTGCACCTGTAATTAGAAGCAGCTTTCACGCCCTTCCATTGATCAGCAACTCCCCATTCCTGTACATTATCAAAGAGCATGGGTGCATTAATAGCACTCTGCACAAAAGCAGTCTTAAAGTGAAAGTACCTAGGACTGAATCAACTTTTCTTCATGTGCAGTATTATGTTCCTGGGTACTGGGAACACACTGCACTAAAATGCCTATTCGTGGATATATGTCTGCATGTATGAATGTATGTGGCTCAAGTGGTTAAGATGCTGAACTGAAGACCAGAAGTTGGGTGGTTCGGCAGTTCGAGACCCAAGTGCTGCATGATGGAGTGAGCTCCTGTCTCTGGTCCCAGCTCCTGCCAACCTAGCAGTTCGAAAGCAAGAAATTGCAAGTAGGTAAACAGGTACCACTTCAGTGGGAAGGTAACAGTGTTCCGTGTGCCTTGGCATTTAGCCATGCTGGCCACATGACCACGGGAACATCTTCGGACAGTGCTGGCACTTCAGCTTGGAAACGGAGATAAGCACCGCATCCCTAGAGTCGTATTCAACTGGCTTTTGAGCAAGGGAAACCTTTACCTTTACTATGTATGTATGTATGTATGTATGTATGTTTGTATGTTGTTAACCATTCAGTCATGTGTGTATTATATACTGCTTTTTTGCAGCGTTCCATCATACACTGAGAGCCAGTTTGGTGTAGTGGTTAAGTGTGTGGACTCTAATCTGGGAGAACCGGTTTGATTCCCCACTCCTCCACTTGCACCTGCTGGATGACCTTGGGTAAGCCATAGCTCTGTACCAGCTGTTCTCTCAAGGATAGCTTGGGAAAGAGCTCCCTCAGCCCCACCTACCTCACAGGGTGCCTGTTGTGGGGAGGGGAAGGGAAAGAAGTTTGTAAGCCACTCTGAGACTCCAAGTGAGACTCCAAGTGAGTGAAGGGTGGGATATAAATCCAATCTCTTCTTCACAGATGTACATCATTACTGTTAAGAGATGGAAAGATCTGCATAAACTGAAAGACAAAATGCTGTAGCTAACTGTATATATATAGCACACTATGGGGAAAAACTGGCAGTGAAAAACAGAACAAAGAAGTAGTCCTAATGCATGGACTCAGCTTTAGAAATAATGCCAGGTAATTTGGAACTAAAAAATCTAGGAGAGAATTTAATTGAAATACAAATTCTAAAGCATCTAAAGTAAAGGATAGCTGAATGGGCATCCTTAAAAACAAGAGACTTATGGTATTCCTACAGTTGTCCCTCAGCCACCAGTGAGATTGTTTGACAGCATAGTTCAAATGTGGCAAAGATAATCGGATGGTAAAACTGTAAAAAAAAAAAAGCATAACTGGAAGATCAGTTACTAGAATCATCTTACTTGTTTCTGGGAGGTTGTGTGCATCTTATAATTTTTTTCCACTGCTTTTGGCACCTAGACATTTTTAAATTGGAAATAGCTGGACTTTGTTTATCATATTGAAGATTAGTTACCCAAATGCATTCACCATGAATCCTAATAAAACATTTTTAGTGCTCAAGCTTGTATCCTCTGTATGCTTCAAATTATTCCGTATTCCATTTACTAGCTTTGGAGTGTTGTAGAGGAAACAATTGCTCCATTAATGAACTATTTGATACAAGCAGTCTTTGGAAAAAGCAGAGTACTTGTTGCATGGAAAATGGAATTTTCTTTTTCTGAAATATCCAGTATAGTATTTTGGTTTAAATGGATAAATGGTTAATAAATCCAGTCCACTAATACAGACCTTTATTAACATAGTAATAAGAGGTTTTTTAACCCCCCCCCCCCAACAAATACTTTTTAGGCTGTGATGCTGCTGTGTATAAGCTATGATTGATTTATGTATATAATTTGCCTAATATGACTAATTGTAAAAGTACCTCAAGGATCTGTCCTGTTTTGTTCAACATCTTTATCAATGATTTGGATGAAGGAATAGAGGAAATGCTTATTAAATTTGCAGATGATACTAAATTGGGAGGGGTAGCAAATATGGTAGAAGACAGAGTCAGGATACAGGATGATCTTGACAGGCTGGAAAACTGGGCTAAAACAAAAAATATTTCATTGGGGATAAGTGTAAAGTTCTGCATTTACATTTTATGCATAATTATAGGATGGGAGAGACTTGTCTTGGCAGTATTATGTGCGAAAAGGCTCTAAGGTTTTGAACATAAGTCAGCAGTGTGATGTGGTAGTTAAAAAGGCAAATGCGATTTTGGGCTGTATCAGCAGAAGTATAGCATCCAGATCACGCAAAGTGATGGTATCGTTTTACTCTGTTCTGGTTAGACCTCACCTAAACTACTGTGTTCAGTTTTGGGCACCACAATTTAAGAAGGATATAGACAAGCTGGAATGTGTCCAGAGGAGGGCAACAAAGATGGTGAGGGGTCTGGAGATGAGGTCCTATGAGGAAAGGTTGAAGGAGCTGGGTGTGTTTAGCTTGGAGAGGAGATGACTGAGAAGTGATATGATAACCAAGTACTTGAAGGGCTATCATATAGAGGATGGTATGGAGTTGTTTTCTGCTACCCCAGAAGGTCGGACCAGAACTGGTGGTTTGAAATTAAATCAGAAGAGTTTTTGGCTAAACATTAGGAAGAACTTCTTGACAGTCAGAGTGGTTCCTCAGTGTGTTCCATGGGCTTCCACGGGAGGCGGTGGGCTCTCCTTCTTTGGAGGTTTTCAAACAGAGGCTAGATAGCCATCTGACAGCAATGCTGATTGTGTGAACTTAGGCAGATCATGAGAGGGAAGGTAGGAAGGGTTGCATCAGGGCTTAGTTCTTGTGACCCTTTTTTTTTACACACCCAGGAAAATGCTGACTGCCACTTTGAGGTCAGGAAGCAATTTTTCTCCAGGCCAGTTTGGCTGGAGATTTTTTTGTCATCTTCCAGGTGTGATGCAGCGGTCACAGGGGCTGTGTGTGTAGGGAGGTGAATATGTGAATTTCCTGCATTGTGCAGTGGGTTGGACTAGATGACCCTGGAAGTCCCTTCCAACTCTGTGATTCTATGATTCTACCAAATTCCTTTTTGAAAGGAAGAGTGGCTTGCAAAATTAGTTTGTTGGCTGCTGCCAACAAACTAATTTTTGTATTTGTTTCATTTTTCTAAATATTCATTTTCATTATTGGCTTCATTTGTTTTTATTTTTCCATTGCTTTTAAATAAGAAACACATTTCAGTGGGAAACATATACAATTAGGCTGTATTCTTTGTTTTTCATCCAATTTGGATGATAGTTTCAGGGACTGTCCCCCCACTCCCCAAAGGATTCTTGTTGCCAAATTTCAGAGAGATAAAAGAAAGGGTCCTGAGTTTTAGGCAGTTTAAGGCAAAACACAGTCATGACTGCAGTGTCTTTGGTCTCCATCCAATTGGCAGATGATTATCAAGTACTGTAGCCCTCACCCAAGGGATCCTCCCTCCCAGACAGAGAGGTACTAGTTTTAAAGACAATGAAATTTGCTCCTTGCAGAGCTGGCCAAGGCAGACATTTGGCATCTCAAGGGACACAAGAAAGTTTAGCCTCCATCAGAGAGGCATATAGTACCCCAAGAAACTTTGCAGGGTTGCCAGAATGAGGTGTTTTGAGTCCTAAAGGTAGGTAGCAGCAAAGCAGGCAGTATGGGCATATGGGTGCCCCCCCCCCGAACTTGTATAAAAGTAAGGCTTTTTTTGTAGAAAAAGCCCAGCAGGAACTTATTAGCATAATAGGCCACACCTAACCACAGAAACTCATTAGCATATCAGGCCACACCCCTGACAGCACAGCTCATTAGCATATTAGGCAGGGGGCTGGGAAAGCAGAGGGCAGGCATGGAAGCCTCTCCCCCTCCCGAGCTTCTCTACCCCACTTCAGCATCGCCTTTCTAGTCTACTCCCCCCACCCCCGAGACAGCCAGCCAGGGAAAGGCGCTGCTGAAGTGATCACTTCACCATCACTTTTCTAGTCTCCTCCCCCCCCCCCAGACAGCCAGGGAAAGGCCAGATAGGGGAGGGAAAGAAAGGCATTTTCATTGTGCCTGGGTTCCCTGCCTGCCCTTTTCCAGCTGGGACATGTCAGCTAGAGAAGGGGAGGCAGAGAGAGGCTTTTCCTTGTCAATTTCACTCTCAGCTGACTCTCCAGGAGTGAAATTGACAAGGCAATCCAGAGGGGCTCCCCAGAGGGAAAGAGGGCATTTTAACATGCCACCTTTCCCTCTTGTGTGTAATGTGGGGAGGGCAGCATGCTCTGTAGCCACTCATGCCAGAGGTTTTGGTTGTCGGTGTGGCCAACTCAGGAGCCAACCAGAACTCTGTTCCTGTGCGTTCCTGCCCAAAAATAGCCCTGTAAAAACCGGACAAGTGCTTGGTGCACTAGTTTACCTGACAAAGTTTTTGTGCCCTCAGCTCCTTGGGGGAAGGACAGAATAAAAATGTATTTTTGTGCACCACAAGTAATCACAGGCTCGCACAAGGCAGGTACAATAACAGACTTGCAGAGTAAAGATTTAAAAGATTTACACTGGAACCAATACTAAAGGAAATTGGGGGAATTGGGGGCAGGGAAAGCATTTAAATGCCTCTTTGAAAAGATGGTGTACTCTGCTATCTTCTGATTGCGTTATTATTCTATCCTTTCTTCACGGAGTGGCTCAGAATCGCATGCACTGTTCCTCTCTCTTCTGTTTAATGCTCTCAACAACTTTGTGAGGTAGTTTAGGCTGTGTGAGAGTGACTGGCCAAAGGTTACCCAGACAGAGTCAGCATGGTTTAATGGTTAAAGTGTCAGATCAGAATTTGGGAAACCCAGGTTCGAATCCCCACTCTGCCATGGAAGCTCGCTGGGTGACCTTGGACCAGTCATACACTCTCAGTCTAACGCACCTCACAGGGTTGTTGTGCGGATAAAGCAGAAAACAGGAGAACAATGTCAGCAGCTTTGGGTCCCCACTGGGGATAGGGGTGGGATATAAATTAATACAGAAATAAATGAGCAATCCTAAACAACAGAGTTCAACAGAGCTTAATCCCAGGAAAGTATTCTTAGCATGACATTGCCCATGAACTTGATAAGTTGATAGGGACTTGAACTCAGACCTCTGCACTTGCAGTACAGCACACCAGCCCTACACCACACCGGCTTTCTTAATCCATAGTAACACTGAGACAGGGGGAAAATGTTAGTTTACTCTAAATTTTCTTTGTATTTTTAATACGTTTGTTATTTTGTTCTCATAGTTATAATATCTGTAAATTTAGAAAAACAGTAATGAAATCATTTAAAGGTGCCCTGACGTGGGTGACCTACTCTAGCCCAATCTCATCAGATCTCAGAAGCTAAGCAGGGTCGGCCCTGATTAGTACTTGTGATGGGAGACCACCAAGGAAGTCCAGGGTCATCATGCAGAGGCAGGCATTGGCAAACCACCTCCATTTATCTCTTGCCCTAAGTCGGCTGTGACTTGAAGGGACTTCACACATAGTGACAGTTTAGGGGCAAATAAATTCCCACAGATCCTTCCTGAGAATTATTTTTTAAAAATTAGATCTGGCAACCTTAGATTTAGCATAGTTTTATTTTTTATTTTTTTTGCATAAGGATAACTATTGCAACTATTGCAAATAACATTATGTTCTGCCACATACTGGAATTTTAAAAGCCAAACTGGTCATCCCCACTCCCTTCATAAGGACTGATGTCTAAGAATCACACAATCACACAAAAATATAAAAATTAAGGACAGCTTAAGGTTATTTAAAAAGTTTTTAGACAAGCAAATGAACAAGGATCCATGTCTTTACGATCGATGGTTTAGTCCTGCTGGTAATGGGGGTTATGCTCCAGATGACTCTCCCAAGTGACAGGGAGGGGCCCAGCCAAATGTGTCTCTTGCTGAAAGGTTTACGAAGGAGAAACAGATTGCATTCAGCAGGCTGATAAATGGCTTCACTTCCACAGCCAGAAGGAAGAGCATTAATATAAAGCTATTTGTTTGGTTTGTTTTCTTTAGAGAAACAGAAAAGGCTGTGTCCTCCCCGTTACCTCTCAACTGGGAGTCCCTGGGGAGAGCTATTTTCCCATCAGTTCTGAAAGGTAACGCACAAACTTTCAACACGGACCTCTGGATTCCATTATGGAGATTTTAAAGATTTCTTTCAATAATTATTTGACCCAAATGAAGTTAGCAGTTTTAACATGATGAAAGCACTGAGGATGCTGATGAAAAGAGCAGGCTTGTGACGACAGTCAGACTGGCATTTGTTGCCATAGTCCTTAATCTCGTTTTAATGACTTCACCACAGATGATGGCACCTCAACATCTAACACATTTGTGGGATAGCCTTTCATATGTTATATATGTCAAAATGGGGAGGAGAGATCTATGTACGCCACCATTACTCGTTAGATGAAGGGCAAGATAAACTATACCAGAGAGACAGTCACATAGAAAGAAAAATTGTTTTTAAACTTTGTAAGCTGCCTTGGCACTTTTGCTAAAGGCAGGAAACAGTTATTTTAACATTGAAAATACTAAACCGCCAAGAGTCCTGTTAACAATAAATTTGCCAGTCTGTAAGGTGCCACTGCACCTGGCTGGTTTTCTAAAGCATACAAAACCCAGTCTAAGCCGATAGGGTAGTAAATTGTTCCTGGACTGTATCATTTTGGGATGGAAATGGCAGTTGTGTGGCTGTCTTGTTTGAAGACTGATCCCATGAAAAAAAATCAATACTCCTAGAAAATAAGCAGGGAAGATAGAAAAGGTAGACACTAACCCCCCCCCCCCCGATTTCTCATTTGATATGTGCAAGGAAATTAATGGTTTTAAGGGGTGGGGGACAAAACAGGCAAGCTACATGGCACCTCCATCATACCTCCAGATGTTTCAAGTCAAGCATGGACTCAGTTTGTCACTGAAGGAAAGCCATACAAGCATATAAATATTTAAAAATTAGCAATGCAATTTAAAACCACTTTAAATTGGGGAAAAAGTGAACGTTTCTTGAGGATGCTGCTTGAACTTACAATCAGATTTTGATTTGGACATGTCAGTGTTTGCGCCTCCTCAAAATGAAGTGAATTGTTGAAACAAACCGATGAAACAAATCAAGCCACCAAAGACACAAAACAAACAAAAAGATGCAATTTCTTTTGCATGTTCCAAATTATACTACTTCCTTATCTGAAATGCTTATATTCTATAGTCTATGTATATTGGATCAATCAAACAAACACTTTTTACTATAAACTGAGGCTTTAAACATAAAGTGATGCTCCTTATGAAGACAAGTTGAGATTCAGAACTACAAAGTTGCATATGCTGATTCCCACTGGTAATTTTTAGCATGAGAGCTGAGCTAAGAGATTAATAACCTCTATCAGCATGTATGTTTTACAAAACTTCACTCACAGAAAAAGCAATACCTGGCAAAGAAAATATTTAAAGGTGCCGAATAATTTTAAGTAACAATGTATTCAAGATGAGCCTGGGTAGATAGCATAATGCTCTGAAGAGAGAGAGGCTTTATAGCAGCATAAAGGCAGGATGGGAAGGAAATTCAGAGACATTTCGTATTATTTTGTTTTTTTTTTGCTGTTTTGTATTAAACAGGGCTCTCGATAGAAATTCTTCACATTGGAAATATGTGTCTCATGGGGATCTATCTTATTATTGCATTTTTCTCTTTTGAATGAAAAAAATTGGTAATGATATAAAGTGGAAAATGTCAAGAAAAATTAGTCTAAATGATTGACATTGTAAACTGAAATAGAAAACATGTTTAGCCGAGTGTCACTGCTCTTCGCCAAGGGCTTATTGTACAGGTGAGCCAAAAATATTGGAATATGATGGATCGCTCTTCTTGTGCGAGTAATTATTTGATTTTTTTTGGCTCTTCCTCTTCCTTCCGGCCTTCATTCAGAAAAGCCATAAGGCAGCTGCTTAAATACATGCATTTGTATTCCAAACGTCACCTTGATTGAATCTATTCAATGTAGTGCATTTGTGGCCTTTATTGTGAATTGACTGAACTGGTCCAAGCATTGCAGCTCACACTAAAAAATGGCCTGGAAGCAATAATGTCAGAAAGGTGCTGAGGATATCAAGCACTGAAGCAAGAAGGGGCTCTCAACTTGTGTAACAGTCTCCCCAAGGATATGAGGGGAGGACCATCTTTGGAAACACTTAGGAGATGCTGTAAAGTTCTTCCCCAATTCCTACCAGAACTTTTAATGGAGTGTAAGTTGCTGGCATTTTATTGTGACTTCATTAGATTTTTAAAAAGGTTTTCATTGGTTTGGCAGGGAAGAGGAGGAAGAAGAGGAGGAGGAAGAAGAAATTGTATTTATACCCCGCCCTTCACTCGGAGTCTCAGAGCAGCAGACAATCTCCTTCCCTTCCTCTCCCCACAACAGACACCCTGTGAGGTAGGTGGGGCTGAGAGAATAGCTCTGAGAGAACTGTGACTGTGACCAAGATCACCCAGCTGGCTTCATGTGGAGGAGTGGAGAATCAAACTTGGTTTTCCAGATTAGAGTCTGCCGCTCTTAACCTCTATACCAATTTGGTGTTTTATTGTTGTTCGATGCTTTAATTATATATTGTAGGCCACCTTAAGCAATGGGGAAAGAAAGAATGTAAATGTTCTAATAAAATAAATCTTGGAATATGTGAGGCCAGGAGGGGTGGCATGTAGGGTCGCCAGCTCCAGGTTGGGGAGTACCTGGACATTTTGGGGATGGAGCCTGAGAATGGCGGTGTTTGGGGAGGGAAGGGCAGGGACTTCAATGGGTTATTATGCCATAGAGTCCACCTTCCAAAATATTAATTTTCTCAAGGGGAACTGATTGTTGTCGCCTGGAGATCAGTTGTAATCCCAGGAGAACTCCAGTCACCACATGGAAGTTGGCAATGCTAGCCAGGCAAGGAGGACTGGAGTCCTAGGTGGCATGACCAAAAGAGAAGCTTACTAAAATGTAGTGGATAGTATTACTAGCCTTCTCAGATTGTCTGGAAGCCTACCAAAGTTGGCATCTATTTTCCTAGTGATTACTGAAAGCAATCAGAAAGCAAACTGTCCCCTGCCCCATGCCTCCCCTGCTTACTCCTCTCCTCAGACCAGAGGTGGAGCACCCAGGGCTCCTGCCCTCCCATTCTCAGATATCTTGAACAGCAGCATGGCCAGGCATGAGCCTGGGGATGGAGGGCTCCACTACCATCACACTTACCTACTTCTGAGGATCCCAGCAAGTTTGCCTGTGGTGCTGCTGGGAGGCCTCCTGCAGGCTCTACTGCTACCCATTGGCTGTCCCCACCTGGCCGTTGGGGGCCTCAGATGATCATCCCTGGCTACCATCAGACAAGCAGGGGAGGGAACATGAGGTGATGCCAGCAGGGTGCAGCTGGGTGGTGGTGAAGGGCCAAGATAAGGGAGGGTGGCCTCAGGGGACACCCTGGAGTTAGGATTGCCAAGTCTTCAAAACTCACCGGCAGGGGGGAGTCCTCCTCTGGCCTGGAGTTTCTCCTGGCGCATGCGCACCCAGCGACATCACCAGAAGTGACGTTAGCATGTTGGGGGCGTTGCCAGGGCGACGCTCTGGCAATCGCCCCAAAACTCTATGGTATCATAAGAGTTTTGGGGCGATTGCCAGAGCGTCGCCCTGGCAAGACCCCCAACGTGCTGACGTCACTTCTGGTGACGTCATTACGTCGTCCTCGCTGGACGACGTCTGGGGTGGGGTTCCCCCCACCGGCCAAATGCTGGCCGGCGGATCGGGAACCCCTTTAGCGGGGGATCCCCCGCCCCCCGGGCTGACTTGGCAGCCCTACCTGGAGTACGTGGAAAGCTCAGCAGACCAAAAACAGTCCCAAAAATATGGGATGGGCCTTAGCCCTGGGGAGGAAGGGCTAGGAGAGGCTCTTAAAGACCTGGAGAGGAAATAGCAGGTTGGAGAGGACAGAGAGATGACAGTCCATTGGCTGGGAAACCAGTCACTGAAGGGGCTTAGGATGCATTGGTGGGAGCCTAGGGAAGTCCTGCCTCAGGTACTCCTTTATAAGGAATCAAACCAAGGAAAAAAGAGGCCAGGCCTTGTCCTCAAAGCCAGAGGGTAGACAGAGGCTGGGGAGAGAGGGAACCAGGGTGAGGGAGTGCTCCCCTCCTCTCAATTGGTGAGGCAGCATGCCAGAAATGGAGATACTGGAAGATGAACCCTTCCCCCCTCCAGGACTTTGACTCCCAACTGGTCTGACAGTATGCTGCATAAAGCTTTGGATACTGTTGTGAGAGTTCAGGAATAACTTATTTATTGGGTTGCTCTGCTGAGGAATGAGGAGGGTAGATGTGCTGGCTGCTGCAGTTCTTGAGAGAAGGAAGGGAGATGGAGATGGGACTTTTCATGGTGATGGTGGCAGAAAAAACATTACTCAGAAAAGCTTAATTCAGAGTTAGTGGGGAAGAAGAAGAGGAGGAGGAGGAGGAGATTGGAGTTACATCCTGCCCTTTACTCAGAATCTCAGAGCAGCTTACAAACTCCTTTCCCTTCCCCTCCCCACAACAGATGCTCTGTGAGGTAGATGGGGCTGAGAGAGCTCTGAGACAACTGTCCTTGAGAGAACAGCTGGTACAGAGCTATGGCTTGGCCAAGGTCATCCTGCAGCTGCAAGTGGAGGAGTGGGGAATCAAACCCAGTTCTCCCAAATTAGAGTATGTGCACTTAACCACTACACCAAACTGGAGAGAGACACTAAGGGAACCTTTGGTGGAGAAGAATGGAGAAGAATGTCATCCTGTGGAAACTATTGATGAGAGAGACAAAGTATAAGAAAGGAGTCAAGGACAAAACAGAACCAGCCCAAGGAACAGAAGAGGCAAAATACTATTGATAGAAAATAAGCAGACAGGCAAAGGAGGATTGAAGGACTGGGGGAATGTGGGCTAGGGACTCAGGGAGAAACGTGAGATTGATAGAATCTTTTTTCTTGAACAGATCTGTTTCTTTAGCAGATGACAGTGATGTGGAGTTTGGTAAGTTGTGGCTTTAGTGTCACTACAAATTTGTGGCTGCTTGACCCTAAGGGGCCAGTGAGAGCTGGGAAGAAGCAGGATGGGGATGGGGATGGAATTTGGCATCCTTCTTGAACTAATCAGTTGAATCCAGGCGTTTTATAGGAAATGTTATGCTTCAAAGACAAGGACTGATAAAAGTTATATTATGAAGAGATTGAAGGGTAAATGGTGGTATTCAAGTTTTTCCATGCACAAGTCCAAAATGAATCTTTATAGATTCTAATTTGCAAGTTGAGAATGTTGTGTTTTCAGCAAAGCTGGCTGACATTTCAAATTCTCATTGTAAAAAAATATTATTGGGAATTTATACTTTTTCTGTTATTGAGAGCTATGGCTTTGGCAAGTGGTGACTCATTTAGCTATGGAGAAATGCACAGTTCCCATTTGAGCGATCCTTTCTCTCTTTATATAGACTATGGTAAAACCGGACAGTTTCTTAGAGCTGCTGTCGCTTCGACCTACCTGCTGTCGCTTCTTTGTTTTCCCTGGAAATGACATCGTGGCACACATGACCCTGGTGTTTTTGTAAAAAAACTTTCCCCCACCACCACTCAGAGTGGCAGCAGGCAATGACGGCTGGCTACAGAAACTTCCTGCCCTGTATATAGGCAAACTTGCCAGAGGTCAGGCAGCCGCAGTACCCCACAAAAAGTTGCAAATGTACACTGTAAATCTTGGATATAGCCAAAAGCAAGGCCAGTGCTATTTGGTGGCTTGGGAGTTACATGTGGCTCTTTGACATGCCACCTGTGGCTCTGCTGTAACTCAGTGTGGCACCAATCCCATGTTCCAGGAAAATGGTCAAGGCAATTGCCTGATAGGGCTTGTGATTGGCCGCCTTGAGCCGCCTTGAGCCAGTTCACTGGAAAGGTGGGATAGAAATGCGAACAAATAAATAAATAAATAAATCTTGAAACAGCTGCTACTGAAAGGACTGGAGGAGGGGTAAACTGTCAGTCTCCCTGAACTGCAGGCTTCATACCTGGGAGGCAAGTAAAGGCCCCGTCCTCTCCAGCACCCCCCTCACCGTCTACAAAGCTTCTGCACTCTCACCCCAGCACTGAGGAGTAGTGGGTAACACTTTGCCATATAAGAACTCTGTGCATTTATCAGAGTACATACAGATTTTTGGACCAGGCAAATATGCCAGATGTCACGAGCTGGATGCCAGTAGGACAGGAGTCAAGCAGAAGTCTGGGACAGTCTGAGGTTAAGCCAAATCAGGAATGAGTTGCCAAGTCCAAAACACTAAGCCAAAAGCAGAGTCAATCCAAACCAGGGTCAAAGAGGGAAACTCAGAGCCGAAGTCAAACAAAGCCGGAATCACAAGCCAGAGGGTCCAGAATCAAGTTAGCTATCACGAGCCGAACGGGTGCAGAGCTTAGCCAAGAAGACTTGTTGCTAGCACAAGTTGGTAGTCTCTGTGCTGTGCCTAAATACCCAGCCACTTCCTGTGATTGTTAGCAGCTGGCAGAGAGGTCCTGGCTCCTTCTAGAACTCAGGACTTAGTGATCTGCGACCACGCATGCATGCCTCTTTCCTTCTTGCAGCTAAGTCTTGCCTGCATTGGGACCTTAGACGTTCCACCCGAGGAGGTGAATACTTCTGTGTCCTCTGCCTGGCAATGAATTTCCGGCTGTGCTACTGGGTATGGTAGATTGGGGCTTCTGCAAAGTATGTGCTTTGCTGCTCAACGATGAATCTGCCTTAAGTACCAAAGATAGCTATTATTCCATAATACAGTCGGTACTGAGTCTTGTGCTAATGATGAAATAGAACTCCCCAGGGCCTTTGCAGTGCATCACTTGCAAGTAATTACAGAAGCTTAATTTATCTAAATCGATCATTATGGCTTATGTTTCTAATAAAATTCAAACCTTTCAGCCCTTCGCTTTTATAAAGGGCAATCTCCCCTTGAAGTCACGACCACCATCACGTTCAGTGCTGCTAAAGTTGGAAAATAGTCCGAAATCTTAAATCTGAGCAAAATATCAAAAGCAAAAGATGTTATTTGAACCTGGCAATGTCACTTTGAATTAAAATCTCTTTTATGTTCAGATAACAATCTTACTTTTCAGCAAGATAGAAAGTAAGAAAACATTGAATAATCTACACAACTGAAAATCACGTTTGCTCGTATTTACCGTATTGGAAGATATTTTAAAGACCATATGGGAAACAGCTGATTAATTTCATAAATTATTTTTTAATGTGGTTCACATTAAGGTCTTAGGGTTCCCTTCTGAAAATGTGTATGCACCCTCTAAGCCTAAAATAAGGTATTTCCTGTCTATTTCACTTTAAATTAGAGGCAGAGAGACCAATTTTCCTCTATTTCCTAGCGTGAAATATTCCTGCAATTACTATATGCAAGCATCAGTGAACTGAAATTGTTAAATATATTCTCCATGTGAACTTAAGAGAGGCCACCGCAGGGAAAGTCAAATTGGTATAGTGAGAGATGGAAATGAATTTGCCATCATAAACTGGCCAGTGGGCTGCATCGAACTATTGGTGTGAATGCTTGCACTCCTATTCATGTAGCCCTGCTCACATGTTACAGTGAACACCATACGTGTATGTGCATACATCTTTATGTAAGAAAGAACCAACACATGTTCACTTTACAAACAAAACTGGGGGCTGGTACCTGGATAAACGTGGGGTTTCAACTACCTGTTCAGCTGTATGTATGTTGAATGTAACATGAGTATCACCAAGTGTACATTGCATATGGGTTGTATCTTCATTGGGTCTTGTCAACAGAACTTCTGTCTTGGACTCTCTTGATCTCTCTCTTATATGTATATAGAGTAGTAATAAGAAAAGATACATAAGAGAACATAAGAGAAGCCAATGTTGGATCAGGCCATTGGCCCATCCAGTCGAACACTGGATAAACCCTTTTGTACATCTGTGTCCTTTCAGAAGCAATCCCAAAACCATAAAAATAGCAGTAGAAAAAAGAGCCAACACAGCAGCCACTGTGGTCACTACCACAAAGTCCTTAGTAGGATTGCCAACCTCCAGGTGGGGTCTGGGGAATCACCTGGAATTACGCCTTCAGATGTCAGACTTCAGTTCCAATGGAGAAAACAGCTGCTTTGAAGGGTGAACTGAATGGTATTATAACCCACTGATGTCCTTCCCCGCCCCAAACCCTGCCCTCCCCAGGATCCATCCTTAAATCTCCAGGAATCCCCCAGCCCAGAACTGTCAACCCTAATTCATAGCAAATTTATCACCATCAGGCTATGGAGTCACTTCTGACAATGTCTTCCCTGGTGAAAGGCCGGTTCTCTAGTCCTTCCTCCCAGCACTGTGGGAGTTGGCTCTGAGCTTGCTGGCTCTGTCCTGGGCGCCACCACCACCAACTACCCCTGATTATCTTCCGTGCCTGCTTCATCCTCAGCAGTTCCGGCCTGACTGCAGGGAGCAACAGATGGGCTACTCTCAGGTCCCATCGGTTCCCTGCTGCTGGGGCCACCTCCTCTACTGCTGCCACTGTCTTGTTCTTGGAGCTGGGCTCTACCTCAGCCTGCCATGGTGCCACTGGCTGCAGTGCCGCAGTCCAGCTCTCTGCTGCCCACTTGCTCCACCTCCCAGATGTTGCTGCTGCCCAATGGCACCTGGGCTTGCCATCACCCTGGGTGAGTGTCTCTGGTGTTTCTGCTCCAGACCTGACAGAGGTGGACTCCTAGGAAGTCTGAGTGTCTGGGCTGTCTGCAGCTCTGGGGTGGCACCACCTGCTTGGGTTGCTCCATTGCTCACCCCTACTCTGGATGGGGCAGCCCTTAAAGACAACCTGGAAACTGCAGCTGGTTCAGAAAATGTCAACCCAATTATTGTCAAATGCTACCAAATGAGAACCAGTCTTGCCTATTTTAAAATGGCGACATTGGCCACCGTTTTTTTTCTGAACCCACTTCAAGGTACTGGTCATGAATCCTAGCTCACCTTTGTGGCCTAGGATCCTCATATCTGAAGGACCATTTCTTCCCATATATCTTCATGAACCAGTTATGGCTCTGATTGCCATACCTGTTCAAGGCTAGCCACTTGGTATCTACCAGAATCTAGTTAATAGTCTTCCACCTTGTGGAATAGGCTCCCTGAGAAGGGGTGTGTGTGTGGGGGGGCATTGTCATTAGAAGTTTTAAGGAGGCACCATAAGGCTGTTTGATTTGCTAGGACTCCTAATTGGATTTCAGCTGCAGGCTGGGCTGTGGGGGGGGGGGGGCTGCCAAGGTTTTATTGTATTACTAGAGGTATGCCCTCTTGCTCTGTTCACCAATGGCAGTTTGAATACTGGATAAACATTTCTGTCTCCTGCAAAAAGAGTGGCTGCAATACAGGATGAAACAACAGCAAGACTTCTTATCCTTTTTGTGTGAATTGAAGCCAAAATTAAATTTATAACAAATATCATACCCCACTCCCCCCCCCAAGGGGCTTTAATTGTTCTCTGTTTTATCCTAGCCCAAGGTAACCTAGCAGCTATCCATGGTAGAGTGGGGTTCAAAACTTTTATAGATCCATTGGCAAATCAGGGACTCATAGCGAGATATAAGCATGGCTCCCTGCTAAATGAATTAGTGTAGTGGTGTGGATAGGCCTGGTTTAAAGGGGACATGGGAATCAATGCTCCCTCTAAGCTGTGGAGTCTTGTGAGCAAAAATTCTACTTAGTGAGCTACTGGCATTAAAGTTGTGAGCGAGGGATTTGGCTACTGCATAAATGAGTTTGCTCTGGAGCCATCTTTCCTGAACTCAGACAAAAATATGTGAGCTGGAGGCTAAAAAACTGTGAGCTAGCTCACACTAACTCAGCTTAGAGGGAACACTGGTGGGAATCTGTGGAGAGGGAGTTTCCCAACCTGGAGCAGATAACCCTGGGTGGGCACAGGTGCATTTGTTCTAATGTACCAGCCTCCACTGACAAGACGTAAGCAAAAAAGTGAGTGAGGGAATACCTAGCTATCTTAATTTTGTTCAGATCTTCTCAGTCAAATGAATTACATCATTGGGAACTTGCTGATATTCTCAGAGCCTTTTAGAAAACCTGGAAAACTGGTAAGGTGTGCCATAAGACTGAAGATGGGCAATGTCGTCTAGTATTCAAATGGGAGAGAAGAAGGATCTGGAAAATGACAGACCAATCAGTGTTTCTGTGATAGCAGAGAAGATACTAGAACAGATTATAACTTGGTTAATTTACAAAACTATTGAAAACAATGATTTGTAGAAGCCAGCATGGATTTTCCAAGAATAAATCCTGCCAGACTAAGTTTAGTATTTTTAAAATCATTTTGCTAGCTTATTGGGTCATGGAAATGATTTCAACAAGTGTTTGACAAGTCCCTCATAATATTTTGGTTAAAAATGGTTAAGCCAGGGCTAGATGATTGTGCTATGAGGTGGACTTATACCAAGTTGGAAAATTGTACTTCAAGAGTACTTAACAATGCCATTTCATCTGTTTTTCAGGGAGGGTACTGCAGGATTCTGTTGGGCCCAGTACTGTTTCAACATTTTATCAGTGACTTAGATTAAAGGACAAAGGGAATTCTTGCATTGTCTGCACATGATGCAAACCTGGAGGGAAAAGCTAATATCTTAAAAGGCAGACATTCAAAATGACCCTGAGAGATTAGAAAGTTACAAGATGAAATTAAATGCAAACACAAATTTCTGCAATTAGGCAAAAAAAAAAAAATCAAATGCACAGGTTAGCTTAGTGGAGCCTGGTCCAGCAGTAGTACATGGGCAAAGGATCTTCACATTGCAGGTTATCAACTAGAAGCTGAATGTGAGTTAGTAGTGTGATGTAGATTCCACCCCAAAAAGGGGGCTAATATAATTTTCTAAGTATCTTTCTGTAGTTGTCACTCTGTTCCTACACACTATGGTTTGGCTTATGAAGGCTGACTCTATGACTCTGCCAGAACAGACAGATCACCATCTAGCAAGTTCTGTCATAATTCAGCAACACAATGCATGCACAGTAGCCTTCAGCATCAAGTGGGACTGGAGGCATCACACTGGACCTGCAGAGAGACCTCCTGAAATATATGACAAAGCCATGTCAGTGAAGCATCCACTATGGTATAGCTGAAGCTGTCAGACTCAGAACCCATATGATTCTGATAACGTCACTACTGAAACTGCAGATTCTGTGATTTTGAAGCCTGACCTGATCTGTTCCATTTCCCACGGCATGCAGGATGACATCCAAACATTTTTAAGGGAAAAAAAGAGAAAAGTATCCATTTAAAATAATTTCTCACAAAGTGGACTATTTTGACTTTTGTGCTTTTGCCTTAATACTGAGTGATTTTACATACTTGATCCACGTTCTTCCAGTCCCATCGAGATGTGGTCAGCAGCAAGGAGAACAGTATCCTCATTCAAAAAAATGTTGCCAAACAAATCTAAAGCACTGGGGTGGGGGGTGGAAGGGACACTTTTGATGGATAATCACATTCAGGTGACCTTTTGCCAAGATCTGGAAGATAATGTTTACGTTGACAAGCATCTGCCCATTTGTGGAGATTGTGCAAGCCAACAGTTGTTTTGTTTAAAAAGGCAAAATGGAAGAATGAAAGCAGATTTTATGCTATAAAATGATCGCAGCCTTAATGCATTCCATGAACTATTTTCACCAGAAATGCCCTGACGTTGGAGCCAGAGAACTGTTTCCCCCACCCCCAGGGACTTTCATTCGGTATTATACAGGCATCACCATTTATTTTCTGTGCTCATCTGAGGCTCTTCAGGTTCTGTGGGCAGCTGTTAAGACTGCTTGAAAACTCTGCTTGATTGAAGAGGACAGGGGGATTAAAGAAATCTGTGTGCAGTCTATATAGGGAATGTCACTGTGCCTTCAACTTCTTTAAAAAGAACCAGTGAGCCATGTGACTAGGGTTGCCAACCTCAATGTAGGGGTGGGGAATCTCCTGGAATTACAACTGGTCTCCAGATGACAGAAATCAGTTCTCTTGGGAAAAGCAGTTGCTTTGAACGAGGGACTCTAGTGGCATTATACGTTGCTGAGGTCCCTCCCAAGGTTCCATCCCCAAACCAAAGGAAATTCCCAGCTCTAGATTTATGTTTCTCCAACAGGAGACCTCCATGCCATCTGCCAAGCTGTTTTTGAACTTGTTGAGAACTTCGAGCACAGCCCGCGATATTGTGTGGAGACCTGGAAAAGAACTCTAAAATCTCAAGTAGCCTTTTGAAGCCCTGCCACAATTTTATACCTAAGTGAAATCTGAAGGACTACTTTCCAGATAGGTAACTTGCTTTTGTGTCTTGAATTAATGCCACCAGAGGCTAGCCAGCAGTAAAAGTGAGTGGCCATTACTTTCATAGTCATGCTTTCTGGGGGCATCTGGCTGGTCACTGTGCAGTTCTGTAGCATGTGGGTTCTTCAACCTACCGGAGGTTCAAAACCCGCTAAAGACAGCTAAACTGATAAGTGAACTTGCATGGAATATAGATTCAAAATCTTCCCAGGTCATTAATATATAGTTTAATATTTACAATAACTAAAAGTCATAGGGTTTTTTTTCTAGATATCACTATGATTAGTGATCTCTGAAGTAAGCATTAAAACTGACCTCTTAGCTTATAGTGTGAGGAAGAAGGCCCTTGTTGCTCTGTAACAGAGCATATAAGAGATACCGTGAGACAACAAAGACCTTTAGGAGCCACACAGAAATACACATGTAGCTGTTAATGTTGCTTTTTATTATCTCCTTTCGGTGGTAAATTGTGCATTGGACAACTCTCCAGGAAGACCTAGATACTGGCTTATAGCTATAACTTCCCAGCAATGACACTTAGCTTCCATACATAATGACCTCAAAATATCTTTGCAAAGCTTCAGCAAATAATGTACCTCAAGAAAACAAAGCATAACTTGTCTTAAACCCCCACAGAGAAGCTGCATAGCATGGTAACGGTTATATGGACTGTGAGTTAAGCTAGTTCCATAAATGCAATGTATCCTGTGTATTGGCTCCAGACGCTCCAGGAACAACATTAGGGATTTCCAGGAAATGCAAAGTCATGCAAGCAGGTGTTGCTACTCTTTCCCAGGAAATTCCATTGAGCAGAAAGTGACTTTTTGCTTTCTCTGACAACAATTTGTTATACACAAGTAATTCTCTATCCCCCACCAAGTAAATCCAAATGACCAGCAAGAACTACAAGTATAGCCCAAATGTATGCAATTCCATGACTCTCTTAATGAGTAACGAAGCTGCTGGCAAAACATCTGGGCTGTATGTTTCATTCTTGTTGTGCATCATCCACAGAGGATTTACTGGAAAGGTGAGAAACATGAGAAAACAGCTACCCCAAAAGGTTAAGGGTGTAAGGCTAATGGCAGTCCAAATGCAGGGCGAAATTCAGAATGCCTGGAGAGTGGACAATTGTGGACAATTGTCACCTACTAACTTTATGTTGGGTTGGATCTCAATGAAAATTACTGATAATGGATGGGGTGACTCCTCTTTTCATACTGTTCCTAGGTTCCCTTTTTCTCCAGATGCAGTACTTGGGGGGGGGGGGTCATTTTGGACTGACATGTGAAACCAGTGAATATGTCCAATTTTGCTGAAGGAAGTGCCTTCTATTAACACAGCGTTACTACAGAATCCAACCCCCGGAGCTTTTCCAGCTTTGGTAATTTTGTCTGACGCAACATACCTTTTCAAATGTTAGTGAAAGCACCCGCCTTTTACTGTAAAATTGCTCCCAACATGGTGACCCCATAGGGTTTTCTAAAGGCAAGAAATGTTCAAAGGCGGTTTAGCATTGTCTGTCTCTGCATAGAAATGCTGGACTTTTTTGGTGATCTCTGTCAGACCTCGCCTTTACTTGGCTTGGTTGCCATGGAGAGGGAAGCAGTCTGGAATGTTTGGTTTTGGTTCTCAGCTGCCCCGTTATCTACATTGGCCTGCTCCGGCAACCTTGACTGTATTTCCTGCCTAGTATCAGTTTTCTCCTGTGAACCAGTGTCCGTTATTCTGGTGGGCTCCTACCTGCTCCTGATTGGCCCAGGGCTATTAGTATGATGTATGCTTTGAGTATAATTGCTTACTTCGCACCTTTTCTCATCAGTTCTAACAAAGATTACATTATGCACCTGAATCCTATCACTGTCTCAATAAACTGCATTCTTTGAATGACTGGTATTGGGAACTGATTTGCTCAGGGGTCTGACAGTCTCCCATCCAAGTATTAACCAGGGCTGACCCTGCTTAGCTTCCAAAATTTGAAAAAAACTGGGCTAACCTGGGCTATCCAGGTCAACACTTCATATCAGGGTCCTTAATGTGTTGCCCGTGGGCACCATGTCACCCACTGACATCTTTCTTGATGCCCGCTGTGAGAAATAATATTAATTAAGATTTTGATAGAAAAATAAGTTTGCTTTCAGACCTTGCTTTGGGACTTTTAGAACACTTTGTAGCTCTTAGCTAAAGGTGAAAGCAGAAACGCCAATGGTGATCTAAATTTGGTACTTTCTGGAAACAACAGGATGTTGGTACCAAGCAGTTACTAAAAAAGCAGAAGTCTGGGAAACTGAGAAAGTCCCAGGCTTTTTTTTGCACATCTCATAAGATATACATATATAGATAGCTTGACTGAGTATGAGAGAAGAGCAATAAAGGTGATGAGTGAATGCTTGATTCATATATGTAATCAATTTTTTTTTACTATGATTAAAAATAATAGTGTTTGTCTGCTCTGACTAGAACATAGTTAGACTTGCATATGGGGCATAGGGTCAATAAGTCATAACAAGGAGAAGTGTCTCATAAAGCTGGCTTTTTGAAACCAGACAAATGGTTATGCATATGGGGCATAAGTTCAATGAGCTAAAAATTACACGTGAAACCAAGAACTAAGAAGATGCTTACATTAGGAGATTGTCAAAATGCTTAATGTGTGAAACTTGGGGTAATTGGGAGGGGGAATCACAGGGAGGTGGGGGGCAGGTGAGTTCTTTAGGTGTACGGTCATAGGCTGTGAACTTCAAGACGTAACGTCTTGAAGGAAGGTCTTTATTTTTTTCTATACTTCGAGTAAGGTATAAATTGCTTAATTTTTGGATACATGGGTGTGCCTTTTATATTGGGAGACACCAGGGCTATTTTTGGGCAGGAATGCACAGGAATGGAGTTCCGGCTGGCTTCCAAATTGGCCATGCCTACAGCCTCCCCCCACCCCCGGGTTCCCCAGGTGCCTCGCAAGCTGTGGGGTGCCTGGTGAAGCCAAGCCAATCCAGGAAGGGAAGGCAGTTTAAACTGCCTCCCCTGCTTGGGTTTCCCAGGCACCCCACAGCTTGTGATCCAGAAACTGCCTTCCTTCCTTCAGGTTCCCCATGTGCTCTGCAAGCTGTGGGGTACCTGGGGAAGCCAATCCTGGGAGGGAGCTGCACTGTCAGGGGTGTGGCCTAATACGCTAATGAGTTTCTGCTGTTGGGTGTGGCCTATTATGCAAATGAGTTCCTGCTGGGCTTTTTCTACAAAAAAAAGCCCTGGGAGACACCCATTCCTACAAGAATGTATGAATAAAATTCTTCTGCTTCATCTGATGGGTCTGCTGCAGTCTTCTTGGTAAGAACAAAAATAGCTCTTTTGAGCATTTCTCTCATCGACAAGTATTTTTAGAAAGTCTGTGGGACTGTGGGTCTTTTGCCCAGCAAGGCCTCTGATTATCTATTCTGATTCTTTAAAATATTGTATTGGCAGCAGCTGCCATGACAGCACAAGAATTTTCATTGTGTGACTGAAGTAGCCATGGCAGCCATTTTGTGGCTGGCTCTGCCTCCTGAGGCAGCCATTTTTGTGGCTGGCTCTGCCTCCCGAGGCAGCCATTTTGTGGCTGTGTCCACCATGCTGTGTCAGAATTCTAAAGGTACTCACAGGCTCAAAAGAGGTTGGGGCCCCTTGCTTTATATCAAAAAAAGTACCGCTTTGTATGAGTCAGTGTATAATGATGACACCTAATTCTTCTTGAGGTGAGATTGGCAAGCCTTGTGTGATACATACATCCATTAAGCCAGTGTGGTTCAGTGATCTGTGTCAGATTAGGACTTGGCAGACCTTGGCTCAGATCCCATTTGGGAAAGAATGATGCATGTCACCCTGAACACCTTGGAGGAGGGATGGGATAATAATATGTTAGATAGATAGATCCTATTTTTTAAAAAAGTTGAATGGAAAAATTTGTACTATGACTTTTAAAAAAGCTGCCCTCCTTTTATCTTAAAACATGAAGAAGCAATTTGCAAATTATAAATCCATTGTTTTTCGAAGAAAACTTCAATCGGTGTTAATTGGACTGTTTTGGTGCCTGAAGAACATAGTGTTGCTGCTGATAAGCTCTGCCTCTTTTTGGAAATTGAGGAGAAAGGATCAAGGAATGCCTGTCATAGCTTCACAGCTTGCTAGATTGCCCAGCTGGCATTCTTGATTTTCCATTCTTGTTTTAAATGTCAGAATTGGCCTCAGCCTTCCAGGTCCTAGAGTAGCCTGGCAGTCTTCTCTGCATGTAAATTTCAAACTCTTGCATTACTATACATATATCTGCATCTACTAAAGCCCATTCTTTTTCAGTGGTATCTCCTACCTTGCGAAACAGGCTCCCTGAGCAGAGTAGAGGGTGCTTTCCTTGAAACTTTTAGGTGACACTGTAAGGCTGCTTTAATTGCTAGATATTTTAATGGGGTTTGTGCTTTGGGCATTTTCTTGTTAATTGGGAGGTATTAATGGGGATTTCTTAATAGCTGCCCCGAGCCCACCACAAGGCGGGGAGAGTGGGATAAAAATCTTTTTTTAAAAATAAAAAAAATAATATTATTGCCAATGTGATATAGTGGTTAGAATGTTGGATTAGGATCTGGGGGACCCAGGTTCAAATCCCTGCTTTGCCATGGAAGCTTGCTGGGTGACCTTGGGCCAGTCACACCCTCTCAGCCTAGCCTGTCTCACAGGGTTGTTGTGAAGGTAAAATGGAGGTGAGGAGAACAATGCAAGCCGCTTTGGGTCCCCATTGGGGAGGAAAACAGGGTATAAATGAAGTAAATAAATTTAGAATTATTAACTGGCTTGAGCAACAGGGGAAAACTAGGGGATGAATATTTAATTAATAAGTAAATAGGATGGTACTAGTTAACTTAACTTTGCCCCCATTATCATTGGATCCATTATCACATCTCTGCTGCTATAAGCAATTTGGCATATCTTGGACTTTGCTGAAACTTGTATGGTTTCTTCTTGGACGTAGCCCTCCAGGACCTTAGGTCTACCAGTTTTGTCACTACCGCTATTAGCTATAGCCATTATAGCATAGTGGGGGTAATCTCTTGTACTTTGGAAATTCATATTTTTTTTTTTTGTAAAAAAATTTTTATTTTTCAAAAAAAAACAAACATCGAAAATAATACATTTAACCTTATACAAATCCCTTTTTCCATATTAGATAACATTTTGTTCTATTTGTACATTCTATTTTTATCTTGTTTTGGTGGTTTCCCACCACATCTGAAGCATAACACATTTTCCATTTTATTCAAAATAGTAATACTTATATCTATGTTTCGTTTCTGGTAACGGTTATATAGCTTTAAAAAACTTATACTTATACACCAATTCTTATTTTTTATACTCTTATGTATTTCTAAATAAAAACAGTTTCATTGTCTAATTTTAACTAAAACATTCATATAATATATTTCTATTCCTTTATGCTATTATAACCATGTATAGATATAGTTTTTCATATCCCAATACTTTTCAACATATTCTTTCAAATCTTTCCAGTCTTCCAGAAAGGTCTCTGAGTAGAGATTATTCAATTTTCTAGTCCACTTATCCATTTCAGCCATATATAACAGTTTTTTCAACCATTCCCACACCTCTGGTATTTTTTCATTTTTCCAGTTTTGTGCATACACCATTCTTGCTGTTGTAATCATATACCATATTATTGTCCTTTTCTTTACATTTATCTCTTCTAGTTTAAGTCCTAGCAATAACATTTCAGGCAACTTCTTAAATGTACATTTCAAGATTTTTTCCATTTCTGCATGTATTTTTGACCAATAAGTCTTTGCTTTATCACAAGTCCACCACATATGATAAAAAGATCCTTCTTTCTTTTTACACTTCCAACATTTGTTAGACATATTTTGACCAATATTTGCAATTTTTTTTGGTGTCATATACCATCTATACATCATTTTAAAACAATTTTCTTTTAAGTTATAACACGTAGATATACTCATAGCATTTTTCCATAAAAATTCCCAAGATTCCATTTCAATGTCTTTGTTAAAGTTTATCGCCCATTTTACCATTTGTTCTTTTACCATTTCATCAGCATTAAACCATTTTAGCAAGACTTTATACATTTTAGAAATCATTTTTTTCCCACCTTCCTCCCAAACTTGTTCTATTTCATTATTTTTTTCCCTGAAACCGTGTTTTTTATCACTTCTATACAAGTCATATATTTGTCTATATCTTAACCAACCATAATCAAAATCAATCTGATGCTGCTCCTTCAGTTTGAAATCCTTGCCATGTCTTATTAATAAGTCTCTATACTTCAGCCAATCTTGTCCTTTATATCTTGATATTGGATGTAAGACTTCTGCGGGTACAATCCACATGGGTATCTCTTCTGAAAAAAAGTTTTTATATCTTGTCCACGTATCCATTAGTGTTCTTCTCAAATAATGATGTTTAAACATATTGTCCATTTTTGTTTTACCATAATACAAATATGCATGCCACCCAAATCTACAATCATGGCCTTCCAGGGACAATAACATTCTATCTTGTAACATAGTCCATGCCCCTACCCAGGTCAAACATATTGCATCATGGTATAACCTTAGATTTGGTAGTTGAAACCCTCCTCTTTCTTTGGCATCACACATTATTTTCATCTTAATTCTTGGTTTTTTCCCTCCCCACACAAATTTAGACAGCTCCTTCTGCCAACATTTGAATGTTTTTACATCTTTCACAATTGGAATAGTTTGAAACAAAAACATTAATCGCGGTAACACATTCATCTTGACCACCGCAATTCTACCCAGCAATGACAAATTCAATACATTCCACTTTTTAATATCCTGCATAATTTGCAACCATAATTTTTCATAATTATTTTTATAAAGATCAATATTTTTCATAGTTAGGTTTACACCCAGATATTTTGTCTTTTTCACCACCTCACATTCTGTAAGTTTTTGTAACTCGTTTTGTTTCTTATTTGACATATTTTTGCACATTACTTTCGATTTGTTTTTATTTACATAAAATCCTGCTAAGTCACCAAACTCTTTTACTCTCTGTAACAAATGTGGTAATGTGGATAAGGGGTCTTCCACTATAAACATCACATCATCTGCAAAGGCCCTATATTTGAAAGAAAAACCTTTAGTTGTTAAGCCTTTAATATCTTTGTCTTCCTTCACATTTAACAGTAGAACTTCTAGAATCCAAATAAATAGCAGCGGCGAAAGCGGGCATCCTTGTCTTGTTCCTTTTTCAACTTTAAAATCGTCTGTCTTTTCAGTATTAATTATTATTGAGGATTTCTGTTCTTTATATATTGCTTTAATGAAGTTAAGCATATATTCACCGATCTCAAGATGTTCTAAAACTTCAAACATAAAATCCCAGTTTAAATTATCAAACGCTTTCTCCGCATCTAAAAAGAAAAAGCCCACTTCCTTTTCAGGATGTTTGTCGTAATATTCTATAGCGTCCACTACTACTCTTAGATTGTCCCTTATTTGTCGATTAGGTAAGAACCCTGCTTGTTCTGTTTGTATAGTCTCTTTAAGGTGCTCTTTTAGTCTATCCGCTATAATCTTAGCAAAAATCTTATAATCATTATTCAGTAAAGAGATCGGTCTATAGTTCTTAACATTGGTCAAATCCTGATTTTCTTTCGGGATCAGTGAGATGGATGCATCTTTCCAGGTTTCTGGTACCTCTCCAGTAACTCTTATATTGTTCATCAATAGCAGTAACACCGGTGAAACTGACTCCTGTAACGTTTTGTAGAACTTCGCTGTAAATCCATCCGGTCCAGGTGCTTTACCTAATTTTGAGTCATTTATTGCATTTTTGATCTCTTGTAATGATACTGGATTATTAAATAGTTCTTTAATTTTCTCTGTTGGTTTTGGTAGCTTTAATGTTTGCAGGTATTCTTTAATCTTTCTTCTGTCTTTGTTTTCCTTCTTAAAAAGTTTTGCGTAGTATTTAAAAAATTCTCTTTTTATTCCTTTGTTATCTATTATCTCAATATTATCTCTTATCACTTTAGTGATAAATTTATTTTCACGTTTTTTCTTTAATTGCCATGCTAAGTATTTTCCGGGTTTATTTGCACCTTCAAATGCTTTTTGTTGAAGTTTTTTTAAGTTCCAGTACATCTCCTGGTTCAAAATGGCTTTTGCTTGGTCTTGTAGCATCCAAATTTCCTTTTGCAGTTTCTTTTTCCCTGGTTTCTTCTTCAGTTCTTCTTCCTTTGTTTTAATGGCTTGTAAAATATTTTCATATTGCTCTTTTTTCTTTTTATTATCTTTAGCATTTAACGATATCAATAGTCCTCTTATCACTGCTTTATATGCATCCCATACGGTTTGAATTTTAACTTCTTTCTGCATGTTTACTTGGAAGTATAGGTCTGTTTCTTCAAGTAATTTTTTAATTATTTCTTGATTATCTAATAAGTCCTCGTTTATTCTCCATCTCTTTTGTTTTTTAATCTGCCCAGCTGTCCATAAACACGGATTGTGATCTGAGATTATTCTGGGTAAAATTTCCACTTTTCTTGTCTTAAAGGTTAGGTTAGTAGTCATCCAAATCATGTCAATTCTTGAATGTGAGTCATGTCTGTTAGAGTAAAAGGTAAAGTCTTTTCCTTGTGGGTTAGCTTTCCTCCAAATATCTTCCAACTTTTCTTGTTTTATCAGTTCAAAAAAGTTTTTTGGAAGCTTCCCTAACGTCTCATCCTTTCTTTTAGAGCGCCTGTCTAGTTTATTATCTACAGTTCCGTTGAAATCTCCTAACATCATAATTTGATCATAGTTTACATTGTCCAATTCCATTTGAAGCTCTTTAAAAAAAATTTCTTTAGCTCCATTCGGAGCATAAATGTTCACAATCAAAGTTTTCACTCCTTGCAGTAAAATTTCAATAGCTAAATATCTTCCATCTTTGTCTTTGAATATTACTTTGGGTTCCAAATCTTTTTTGACATATGTTACAACACCATTTTTTTTATTGCTTGCTAAAGAATAAAATTCTTCTCCCAATTTTTTTCTTATTAAATATTTATGGTCTTGGTTTTTAAGATGAGCTTCTTGCAAGCAAATTATATTACATTTTTGTTTTTCCAACCAGTGACCTACCATTCTACGTTTTTGGGGTGAATTTAGTCCATTTACATTCCATGTAAGTATTTTGTAATCCATTTTGATATATTCTTAAATATCTCCAAAATCGTCTTTATTCTCTCCCAGGAATGCATACATTTCTTCTGTGCTTTTAATCACCACTCTGGAGCTGCCATAATAAAAACTTAGTCCTTGAGGTATTTCCCAACGAAATCTGATTTTTTTCTCCTTCAGTTTATCCGTCAGACGCTTGAATTTTTTCCTTTCTTGCAGTATTGCTCTAGGCAATTCTTTCATTACTATGATTTTCTTTCCATCTATTACAAAGGGGTCAATAAAGCACTTCCTGTAGATTTGTTCTTTTGTTCTTTTCATTGTAAATTGGACAACCACGTCTCTTGGTATGTTTTTGTCTCTTGCATATGTAGAATTAACTCTATAAACAAGATCCATGTGTTCTTTAACAACTTCTTCCTGTTCTTGTAAAAAATCTCCTATTGCTTCTTGCATTCTTGTAAAAATATCCTCATTCAATTTTTCCTCAATCCCTCGAAATCTCAAGTGGTTTTGCATATCTTTATAATGCATCATCTTTTCCATCCTCTCGTTCTCTCTCATTGTCTTATGGGTGTTTTCTTCCAGTTCTTTTACTTTAGTTTCTATATCTTGTGTTCTTGTGGATAATTTTTGAAATTCTGCTTTTAATTCCATGCAATTTTTATCTGCTTGAGCCGCTATATTATTCATTTTAACATTTACCTCTCCTATAGCGTCTAACATTTTCTTTTCCATTGCTTCCATAACAGCTAGTAGCTCTTTTTCTTTTTTTGCTGCCATTGTAGGAGAGGACCATGTGGCTGCTCTCGATCTTAGTCCTCGGTCCGTTTTGCCTCTTTAAAAAGATCGATTTTATCTTGTCTTCCAAATCAAACACCAATTAGTGCATTCAAACAAGCTAATCTTGCCAAGTCAAATTATGTTGGTTTCAGCCTTCTACGTTATATAATCTTTGAGATATTGCAGTTTAAAAATTTTATAAATCCAAAATGGCGGCCGCGACTTCTCTATGGTTAATGTCAAAGGTTATAGTCTTTTTACCTTGCTTCTGGCTTGCCGTAGTTTCCTTTTGTCCCTTCCTTTTCTTTACTTGTCTGCTCTCTGCACGTCACTTCCTGTTATGGTCTTTCTGGTCCGGCAGTATTTAGAGTCCCCTTTCTGGTCCGGCAGTATTTAGAGTCCCCTTTCTGGTCCGGCAGTATTTAGAGTCCCCTTTACCTTCTTCCGGTTCTTCTCCTTTTTCCTTCTTGTCTGCTCTTCTAGCCGTCACTTCCTGATTCAGTCCTCACGTCTTAATCTCGCGATGCTTGGTTCCCTTCTCCCTCTTTGTCTCGCGATGCTTGGCTTCCCCTCCCAACTCCTTTTAACCGCAGGAATGTTAAACAACTTGTTTTTTTGGCTTTTTAAGTTCAAATTCGGTTTTTTAGCACTTCAAAACTGCTCTCATCCAATCAACATCAGTCTATTGCTTCACCCGATCTGTTTTTCATCTTTCAAAACGCGGCAATGGTAAGGCAAAAAACTTTTTTCCGTTACCTTTTGTTGTTACTTCGCTTCAGATGTGGTCCCAACGTTTAAACTTTGTCTTCTTTGTTAAGGAATCAGGGGAATTGGAGGTTTTATGCTGAATTTTTCAGCTCAGCTCGGCTCCTTAGAGATACTCGCAAGAATCCTCTTCGGCTGCAGTGCTCAAGGTGTCGGAAAAGTCTCCTCCGAGACTTTCCCTTCACCGAGGTTGCTCAAACCTGGATTATATTGCTTGCTGGTCCTCACACTACCTGTGTGAGGTTGCGTCGGGTGGATTAACCCACCCAAGCTGTCAGGAAGAGCCGCTGTCCGCCTTGCGCATTTGCAAAGCGTGTCAGACCTCCATTCTCCCAACTGGAAACCTCTGGACTTTGCTGAAACTTGTATGGTTTCTTCTTGGACGTAGCCCTCCAGGACCTTAGGTCTACCAGTTTTGTCACTACCGCTATTAGCTATAGCCATTATAGCATAGTGGGGGTAATCTCTTGTACTTTGGAAATTCATATTTTAACCAATATCAGTTACCACATTATTTCTATAGTATTATGTACCATGCTATCAGAGATTATTTTTTCTTGCAAGAATGAATTCACTTCCACTTGTTATCATACATGGACGATTTACAGGCCAAGAAAGGGGATCTAGAGTTTGTATCTGTGATAGGTCTTTGGTAGAAACTATTGAGCATTTCTTCTTTTTCTGTGTAATTTATTTGGATCTGAGAAAATTTCTGGATCCTCACCTGAATAAGAAGCCTGTTCACTCTTCTGACTATCATTTAATGACTCTGTTAACAGACCTGGACTTTAACATAGTATTAGTTTTTAATGAATATTGAACAGCAATAACTTTTTTGTTATATTGCTATCTTTTTCTGGTCAAACAGCTTGAAGCAAACCTGGTATACTATTGGCAGCTAGTGCAATGCTTTCAGCACAGGCTAGATGTGCTCCCACATAGGGAGACCCATCAACAGCCTGGGTGCAGCATTTTTCACCAGCTGCAGCTTCCAGATTTGGGACAACGGCAGCCCCATATAGAGTGCATTACAGTAGTCTAATCTTGAGGTGACCATCACGTGGATTACTGTTGCCAATGTGTTGGGTTTCCCTGTTAGAGATGGTGTCTCAGCTGATCTTTTGCCATGGCCCACCTGATGCTTTAGTTATTCAGCTAGGGGGGAATGATCTATCGGTCTGAGTAACGTATGGCCATAACATCAGATCTCAGATTCTCACAACGTGCCTTCGTTACACTGTGTTATGCTGGTCAGAGCTGTTGGAGCATTGGGAATAGAAAGCCGCTATCAACCCAGAGAAAGTGGATTTAGCAAGAAGGAAGGTCTGCAAATGGGCAGGAAAGGTCACTACAGCTTTGAGTGGCGCCATCACTGCACAGTCAAACATTTCTTGTAGACAGGAGTTAGGAGCAGTGGAGGAGTTCCACTCTCCCTCCCTCCCTCTGTGGTGGTTTTGCACATCTGGGTGGATCCTTTTGGGAAGACAGGCCTGCATGCCACCTTCCCCATTTGGGGACTCCTTATGGGATTTAGGGTTTTTTCTGAGCCACCATGCAGTATGCCAAGCTTGAAGGCTATGTGCAGGCTCACCCCAGGTGACACATGGTACCAGCCAGTGGCTGCCCCCCTTGTGATACCACATCGATTTGTTATTCCCAGGCATTTACCCCAGCTGGCAGACTGAGGGGCATGTTATTGAGCAGAAGGTGGGTTGCTCAATGTTCGGATCTGTCCCCATGCTTCGTCAATGCTCCATGGTCTGTAATCAATAAAAGCTGTGGCCTGTTTTATTCCAAAGTTGGTGTCGTGTAATTTGTTGCTTTCCGCAAGACCTCCCCTCATTAAGCCCTGAGCTCACAAATGTGGCTGAGACTTATCTAAAATGGCTGGATTGTGGCCTTGGGCTTTGGAGTAGTCTGGAGGAAGTTTTCCTGCCCTTAGACGAATGGCCAGCAAGGGTGAGAGCCTCAGGCTACTGCACTGGCTGGCCCATGTCATCCCAGGGCCAGCTCTGTTTGGCAGATGTTGCTTCTGGTGGGCACTACATAGGGATTGCATAGAGTCTGCTCAGTTCTATTTAACTGTGCTGTTGATTGGATCCAGCAGCATGATTTTTGTTGATTCCCACCCCTCCCCCATTTTCAATATTTGTGTGTGTATCTGGGCAGATCCTTTGGGGGCGAGGGGGAGAGGCATGCCCACCTCCCCCATTTGGGGACTCCCTTATGGTGTCTGGGGTTTTTGTGCCACTATGAGGTATGCCCAGCTTGGGGGCTGTGTGCGGGCTCACACCAGGTGACAAATGGTATCACTCAGTGGCTGCCACCCTTGTGATACCAAATATATTTGTTACTCCTGGGTTTTTCCCCAGCAGGCAGGCTGAGGCATGTGTTATTGAGCGGCAGGCAGGTCACTCGATGTTTGAATCTGGCCCCATGCTTTGCCAGTGCACCGTGGTCTGTAATCAATAAAAGCTGTGGCCTGTTTTAATCCAAAATTCATGTCATCTGAATTATTGCTTCCCACAAGACCTCTCCTCATTAAGCCCTGAGCCCGCAACTGTCTCAGCTATGAAGTTTATTAGACTGACCTACCTCACAGGTTTATTATGAGGATAAAAGGGGGGAACGGGACCATGCAGTGGCTTCTCTGGAGAAAGAGCACAGAAGTGTTCTAAATAGATGTACATTGACCTGAGTTTCTTACGGGAAGAGTGGGTTCAAAGTGAAATACTTAAAGTAACACTTTGTTGAGTTGCCTAGAGCTTTCCAACCTCTTTACAAAGCTATTCCAATCCCAAAATAAACTCTTGCAGTTAGATCACAATCATTCCTTTTTAATATATGGGATGAGGACCAGGGCCTTGGCCATTAGTCTCTATTCACTGGAACCAATTTTATAAATGGCTTGCTCAAGCTAGGAGATTTCCATTACTTCCACTGGGAGAATATACTACAGTAAAAGGACTGTATTCTTGAGTCTCTTTCTCTAAATAATTTCATGGCAGTCAGCCTAAAGTCATTGCTGTGTTCCATCCCTATCTGTCCTAATTACATCCCTTGGACCACCAGAAACTATCCTTCTTCCTCCTTGTTTCTTTAAACACTTCAAATGCTCACAATTTGTCATTATTTAGCCATGCTATGCACATTTCCTTCCTTTCATCTTTCTTCATAAATCAGGAAAGCCTATGGAGCCGCTATAGAGATGTAAAGCTTGATGAATGAATCCCATAGTGAGTGTGACTGATATGGCGAGATTGTGGTGGCTCAGAAGAAGCTGCCAAAAAGCCAAGAGAAGAAAAGAAAAGGGACATTAAAGGGTATTTGCTTACATTTTGCTTTTCTCTTTACCATCCAATTATGCTTCCCAGTTGTTTATGTTTTGAAAATGTTGACTTGGGACTGCCTGTGGATAGCTCACAGTTTGAAAGAGGAAGTCGTTTCCAATATTGTAAGCAGTTTAAAGATGGGATAATTCTTCCGCATGCATGGCTTAGAAGGAGAGCCAATCCTTTGCATAAAGAAATAAAAACCCAATACACACCAAATGAAGTTAACCACATCACATTTTAATAGTGTTTTTGTTAATGTAGATTATTGGATGGGGATTTTCTTCACTCAAATTATTAGGTGTTCCTTTTTTTTTTCTTTTGGAAACTATCCTAGAACAGACTTGCATGCACAAATGATGCCATGTAATAAAGTAGAAAAGCAGAGTTGGCCCCTTGTTTCAAAGATGGCTGGTTCAGAAATAATCATTCTGGCAGCAGCAGTGACAAATTTCATAGACTACATGTAATATATTGTGATTTATGTATTAGTGCTTTATATAGCATGGTGACAGCCACCTTTATGTCCCTGCCTAATTCTCTGCCAGTTTCTCTACTCAGTCAGCCATATTGTTAAAGTGCTCACAGTTCTGTTAAAAACAAGAGGGCCAACTGTTGATACACCTTGTGTGACTGTCTAATAATTGCCATGGAGGCTATCTCACAAGTATGGCTGCTTCCTGAACTTGTAACAGCCTGGAAGGTCAGCCATAAGTTAAAAATGTTATTCATGCTTTACAGATATTATGAGACAATCTTATATAACTTTCCCGCCAAACAAACATGCTAACAACCTTTTGGAAAAAATGTCTGTAGTTTCCTGTTTTACAACAGCAGTTTGTCATGGAGGGTTTATGTAGAATTCCTCAGATTTCTTTTGTCAGTTATTGTTGTGTTGTATTTACATGTGTCTCATGTCAGGAAGCAATTTTTGTGTTTTGCTTGATGCTGACAGGAACAAAAGGTATTTTGCCAGAAGGGCCACTGGGAATGTTGATCATCATGATTGTCCCAGTTAGGAGAACAATCTGTATCTGACAGACAAGATTTATAACTTTTACTGCTTGTAAATCTTCAAAAAAGTGGTGGTGGTGGTGGTGGTGGTGGTGAGGGGAAGTAAGAGACTATTTTAAAAATCTGAGAAGAAAACTTTTGAGAGCAGAAATGAGACAAAGAGAGGGTGAAACTATATAAAGACACTAAGCACACATTGTGGCTAATTTAACTATTTTGCTTTTGCTATGATTTGTCTGTTTTTTGTTGATACACAGAGCATGAAAGCTCAATATGTTGCTACATGGGCATTGTTACAGCAGCATCCTATATGCTGTGAGATGGTGCTTTGGGTATTGACATTGGCTAGAGTCAGTGTGAGATATTGGCTAGAGTGCTGTACTTTGACCAGAAATACTTGAGTTCAAATCTCAGCTCAGTCATGAAGCT
Organism: Lepidodactylus listeri; assembly: GCA_029233225.1. Classification (NCBI taxonomy): domain Eukaryota; kingdom Metazoa; phylum Chordata; class Lepidosauria; order Squamata; family Gekkonidae; genus Lepidodactylus; species Lepidodactylus listeri. Next base: position 31,241,083 of record JARCFY010000009.1, read on the forward strand.
CACTGGATGACCTTCAGCTGGTCACCGAAGCCTGATCTAAATGATATACTAACCATGTTCCAGGTGGTGACGTGATGTCTGGCAAGAGTACTTGCCATGAGTGTTGATTGTTGCAAACATTAATCTGCATTGCATGGTTTAAAGTTGTTGTTGTTTTAAATTCCCAGGAACTAAAGAGGTTCCATATTCCATAAATCATTGCTCGCTTTTATACAGAATATTTGCAGAAGTACCAGTGTTTCAAGAAGAATCATAGACACAGATGGCTAGATAATGTCTGTTCTTTTGGACAGTTTGGAATTAGAAATCACTGGTGGAAGATCCCAAAAGCCTCATTTCCCAGGTGCACAATACTGACCTTCTAGCTGCTACAGGCTAAAAAGACCATGTGAACTCATTATGGGATACTTGAGGTGGATTCCTAAGGTGGCAAGCTAATAGGGTTGACTGGCAACCAGAAGGCCACAGATGGTGGCCATCAGTGATGGTGTGACATCACTTCTGACACCAGTCCTCTCTAGGAATCACTGAAAACTTTGTGGTATTACTATAGAGTTTTTGGCAATTCCTAGGAAGCATAATGTCACTTCTGGATTTTTCCAGGAAATGACATCACACTACTGGCCTACCAGCCATTAAAAATTATCTTGCCACTGCTTTGTGCACCAGTGAGAAACAAGAGGTAGGGCAGGGGATTCCACACTTCTGCCATGGGAATGGCAACCCTACAAGCTAATAATAAATCATGTCAAATATGAATGTTTATGTTTCTGAGACCTGGCCAACATATATTATTTGATGGGGGTGGTGTTAGTTGCCTGGTTGCTGGGCTGCACACTCAGCTATTAGTGTATATTCAAAAAGCATTCACCCCCAGGTCTGTTTTGACTCAGGAGATCAGCTGGGGGCAAAGTTAAGGAGGACCCTCCAACCTCCATACTGTGGTCCTTATCCTCTGTGGTCCTCATATATCTGCTGATGGGCGACTGACCAGACTCTGCCCTGAAAAATCTGGCTGAGGGTTTGGAAGCCATTGGGGGAATGGTTGAAGCAAAGCCGGTTGAAGCTGAATCCAGCTAAGACAGAGGTTCTGTGGCTGGGGGGGGGGATGATTTGGGACTGGGGAGCCAACCCCCAGCCTTTGATAGGGTGCCTCTGACACTGGCACCTACAGCCAGGAGTCTGGGGGAGATCTTGGACCCCTCTGTATCCATGGAGGCCCAGATAGCCAATGTTGTCCAGCAGGCATTTTTCCAACTGCACCAAGTCAGACAACTGGCTCCCTGTATATCTCACCCTGACCTTGCCACAGTAATCCACACAACAGTCACCTCCAGGCTAGATTATTGTAACTCGCTTTACATAGGGCTACCCCTGAAACTGACCCAGAAGCTCCAACTGGTACAAAATGCAGATGTGCAGGTCCTTACGGGGACCCCTGGAGGGTGCATATCCATCCAGTGCTGCGTGAGCTGCATTGATTGCTGGTGGAGCACTGAATCAGATTCAAAGTTTTGGTGCTTACCTTTAAAACCCTTAATGGTCAGAAACCTATGTACCTTCGGGACTGCCTCTCTTGATATGTCCCCTGAAGGCTATAACTGGATCAACAGATAAGAATCTTCTGGTGGTCCCTGGCCCCAAAGATATTTAGCTGGCCTTGACCAGCCTGGTGGAACTCTCTGCCGAATGACATCCATGCCCTGTCTGACTGATTAAAGTTTCGCAGGTCATGTAAGGCAGAGATGTTCCGCCATGCCTTTGGCTGAGGCCAGTGACAGTTCCTTACATCTGCCTGGCACCCCCCCCCCCCCAAATAACTGAATGCTAGATACGCCATCTTGTTCTTAAAATGTTTTCAAATGTTTATGTTTGAATGTCTTTTAATACTGAATTTTTATGGCTTTAATTGGTTTTATAACGTATTGAATTCTTCTGTTGTAGACCACCTTGAGGCCTGCATACACGGGGAAGGGCATTCAAGAAATCTAATGAAATTAATTCATTGAGCCCTGTGGTATTCGAGGAAACAGGTTCCCCACAGCTGTCATCTAACTGCAGGGAAAGAGATCTGTGTTGGGGGAGCCTCGACTCAGTTTGTTAAAAAATGTATTATTTAGTTCAGCTCTAAATGAAGAATGAAAACATACAACTCCCAGTGATGGCTGTGTAGTCTAGACTAAGCCTAGCTCACAGATTAAACTACCTCATAGAGTTACTATGCTAATAATAATAAGACAATGTGTACACTACCCTGAATTACAATGTGTACACTACCCTTGGCTCAGATCCGGAAGCTACAGCTAGAGCAAAATGCAGTGACTAGGCTTTTGATGGGTCTCCCTATGCAGGAGCACATCCAACCTGTGCTGAAAGCACTGCACTGGCTACTGATAGCATACCAAATCTACTTCAAGGTGCTGGTTCTTATCTTTAAAGCCCTTAATGGTCAGGGACTGATGTACCTGAGGGACTGCATTTCCCCACATGTTCCCCAGAGAGCACTGTGCTCAGGGTCCCAAAATCGACTGACCTTCCCGGGTCCTAAAGATGCCAGGCTGACCATAACCAGGGCCAGGTGATGGCTCCATACTGGTGGAATGAGCTTTCGGAAGAGATCAGGGCCCTGCGGGACCTTATCCAGTTCTGCAGGGCCAAACAGAGCTCTTCCACTAGGCCTTCAACTAAGGAGCGGCCCCAATAATTGTAAGCCCTCTCCTTTGGAGTCACCAACAACAGCCTGTGCCAGCCACATAAGAAACAGAACAAGGAGGGGATCAATAGGATTGGTCATTGACTTGCTGTTGCCGTCGCCGTATAACTTCATTATTATTGTCAGACTTAATATGTACTAGCACTTTATGATATGATATTTGGATTGTTTTAGAAGATTTTATGTTTGTTTAAACTGTTATCCATGTGTTTTAATCTTTGTAAGCCACCTTGAGCCTGCTACAATGGGGAGGGTGGGGTATAAATTCGATAAAAAATAAATAAATTTGACAGAAAACAGTGTGTGTGAGTACGTGTGTGTGTGTGAGAGATTTAAATGCTATCATATCACAAATCATGAGAGCCAGTGTGATTTAGAGGTCTGAATGTTGATCTAGGACCTAGAAGATCTCTGCTCAATTCCATAGTCTGCTACAATGTCCCTTGGACTAGTCAGACTAGCTCATAGGGTTGTTATGAGGATATAATAGGAAAGGGTCCTATTTGCCACCCTGAGATCCTTGGAGGAATGGCAGGATAAAAGTATACTTAAATAGATGTATGGGAACTGATTTCTTGTGGTCTGAACCCATGCTATTTCAGTAATGTCTTTAAGAAGGAATCAGGAGGCTGGCCCAATTATTTGGGTCTTTCTTATTGCCAGTGTATCCTAACACTCAGGAAGATGCAAAGATAATATGAGAAGGAATGATGCTTTAGATTGGGGCTACAATTTGGAAGTAAAGATCTGGCAATAGGAGGGGTCCTGGCTCAATGGTAGGGCATCTGCTTGGCATGCAGAAGGTTAAATCCTTGACATCTCCAGTTAAGAGGATTAAGTCGTAAGTGATATGAAAACTTTGTACCTAACACCATGGAAAGTAGCTGCCAGAGTAAACAGTGCGGGCCTTGATGGACCAGTAGTGTGATTCAGGGTAAGCCAGTTTCATGTGTGTTCAAGTTAGAATAATCTTACATTATTTATAGTCTGCCTTTCTCACTTGGATTCAAGGCAGATTACACTGAAATCTCTGCTTCTTGAACTTGGCAACAAGAAGAAGCTTTCACGTGAGAGCAAGTCTCTGTGTATATTAGTGTACTCCAGAATAAACTGAGCCCTCACCTTCCTCAACTGTTTGCCTTGTGCAGCACATCACTTACTTTCTAGTGGTTGCAGTTGTTCTGATGTGTAATAGGCCATGCAATTCTGTATAAAGGTACACCCTTTGCTGAAATTATGTAGCAAGGTGTTGACGTATACTTCCTCGTGCAGTCCACTTACAAGGTACACTTGATGACATGGGAGTTAAAGCACAGGAAGGAATAATGATGATTGAATAAGGGCTGATTCAGTGAATTTGTATTGCTAGCTGAATTGTCTTCTCCTCATATGCTTAGAGCAGTCCTGGTGGTGAGCACCTTTCAGCCATTTCAGCTCTTGTTTGGAGCTCCTTGGTTTGTATTTGGATGTCCAAATGCTCTAAAACAAACATAAAGAGTACTGGGAATACAAAACAAATGCACATATGTGCCCCAGTATTCAAATTTTTCTTCGTATACTGCTATTGAGATGGAGTGGGGGAAAATAAACAAGCATCCAGCCTAAAGGCTTGAAACAAAATGTTCACTGTCAGCACAGTTCTCCTGTTGGCATAACCTCCATTAACTTTAATGCTGATGGAACTGCTTGGTGAACACAGGCCAGAACATTTAATTGTTCTGATCTTCTTTAATTTGAGGGAGCCCTAGATTTAAATTCTTTACATATCTACTTTATTTGCCTTGTGCATGTGTTTACATTTAATCCTTCTTGAAGTGGAAGAAGTCCCATTCCTTTCCCATGGAGTGTTTAAAACCTTCCTTTCTTCAGCCCCTGTTAGCTGCCTTGAACTAACATTTAGCATGTATCTCTTATGGGATGTCCTTACCATTTTTAAACGGCCCATGTACATGTCTTCTTGTTTTTTAAAACCACTTTGAATGCAGTACTTTCAAAGAAAAATGCAATCTGCATTTAGTGCACTGAATTTTAGGGTTGCCAGTTCTGGGTTAGGAAATACCTGGAAATTTTGGGAGTGGCACCTGAGGAGGGCATGTTTACTACACCCCAGGTTGTCAGAACATACATACTCACTGAAAGGAAAATTTAACAAATCTCCTTAAACAAATTTTCCAAATCACTGACATGTTTTCTTTCTGCCCATCAGGCTTCTGCAATCATGGCGGTGGCTAATAGTCAGGATTGACATAGTGGCTAGTAGTGGATATGACATTGAAGTATATTTTTAGTTTCACAGCCAGAGAGTACCAGCCATCTGAAGAAGCCGAAGATGAACACGGCATTGAAGCCAGCCATGCATAGCTGCTGCTCCTGCAGGCGTGGAACTTTTCTCCTAAAGCTTTTCATACAAAGGATTGGTGGACTTTCTTTAGGATTTTTCGTTTGTATCAAGTAATTTTTGATACTAGCCTTTTAAGAGTATATAAGGGTGTTTGTTGAATTTGATAGGAATTTGAATTGAGTTAATTTGTACAATATAATCCTTCTGCTTTTGTTCGTAATTCATTCATGGAGTGTTTTTGCATTGATACAACTACCTGGATGTTGGCAACCCATATAAAATCTACCTTAGGGATCAGATGCACAGACACATGTGCAGTGCTGATTGTTGCCTTCACAGACATTGTTGGTTTCCAAGATGTGAAACACTCTTGATATTGGAGTAGGTGTAGAGGAGAGTGACAAGGATGATTGGGGGCCTGGAGACCAAGCCCTGTGAGGAAAGGATGAGGGACTTGGGAATGTTTAATCTGGAGAGGAGGAGGTTGAGGGGGGACATGATTGCTTTCTTGAAGTATTTGAAGGGTGGTCACTTAGAGGAGAGCAGGGAGCTGTTCCTATTGGCAGCAGATGATAGGATTTGCAATAATGGGATTAAATAATGATTTTATATGTTGTTAGCCGCCTTGAGTCGGTTGTATAACTGACAAGGCGGGATATAAATGAAACAAATAAATAAATAATAAAGGGTGGGAAGGCACTGGCTGGATATTAGGAAAAAATATTTTACAGTAAGAGTTATGCAACAGTGGAATCAGCTGCCTATGGAGGGAGGGAGCTCCCCCCCACTGGCAGCCTTTAAGCAGCGGCTGGACAAACGTGCCAGGGATGCTCTAGGCTGATCCTGCATTGAGCAGGGGGTTGGACTAGATGGCCTGTATGGCCACTTGCAACTCTGTGATTCTAAGATTCTGTGAGGATCATACTGGTACTACCAGTTGGCCAAAGTTTTTCCCATTGGTCTGCTCTGAGACAACTTACTATATTCATGTAGACTTTTATAGCAGTTTCCAACACTCCTTCTGGAAACATCTCCTTTCAGTTATCCTAGCCATACACAGTTGGGTGTGTCAACCCAAGTGATTTTTCTTTACTGGCATCAGGGCATATCTGATGGAGATTCTTGCTGGAAAGCAAGATTCAGCTCTTTTCCATTTAATGAACACTTCCCTTGCTCTTCTGTGACAGTTTTGCTCACTTGATCTTGCCCTTTTGAAGGTGCTGCTCTGCATAGGGGTATGACCTGTAGTGGAACTTGCTGTTTGGGAGAGGAGGTCAAGAAAGCTCTCACACGATTGCCATTTGCGGAATGTGCAAGACGGAACTTTTTAGGAAGGTGTTTTTATAAAGGAGGGAGACTGTTGTGGTTTTAAGATTTGCTGCAACTTTGCTAATGTTTCTTATTGTGTTTATTGTTCACTTTTAGTTTTGTAATTCCCTAGATGAGAAAGGCCAGCTAGAAAGAAAAAGAAAATAAAGAAATGGTGCTTTCAGGCAAAGCTTGCTTGCCACTTGGGAACTATACATGTCATTCTTTACCAACCTGGGATAAACAACTAGTTTGTATACATTTGTTCAGTGCCAGGATACTTCTGATTCCTTTATATGCCTATTTGTGACTAGTTTGTCCCACCCCCCATTATTTAGAAATCTCTTAAGCCATATAGTGGCCTGGGAAATATATTTTATGCTATTTGTGGCTTGTATTTTATTTTAATAAGAGTGTGAGAAGCTTGGAATGCTTTTTAAACTCTCTGAATTCTGCTTGAAAGATAACTTATAACAGATGACAGAACTGATCTGCATTTGATAACCTTTTTAAAAATAGTTTTGGTGGTGGCCAGTGAGGCGGGGAGAACAGCACATGCATATTAATGTTGCAAGGCTTGCAAGTGCTATTACTGTTTTAAAAGCAGCTGGCCAGATGTTTTGATCAAGTGGAGGGTAGTGGTGCCATGCCAAGTAGTACATTTTGTGGGAACAGAGGCAGTACTTTCATTGTTAAAACTCTTTGGAAGCATGAGAATACAAGAAGAGTCCAGTGTCCTGTAGCATGGAGTGGCCAACCAGTTTGGTATAGAGGTCAAGTCCTTCCCTTGATGTTGCCTACTAGCCCTGATATTCAGAACTTTGCTGCCTCCAACTATGGAAGTTCCCTTTAGACAATGTGGCTAGTAACCACTGATGGACCTAATCTTCATAAATCTGTCTACCTCCCTTGTGCAGCCACTTGTGGTCATCAGTGGTCATCACTATATTCACTGGCAGCGGATTCCACAATTTTGATACTCATTGAATAAATCTTTCCTTTTGTCTGTCCTGTACCCATTGCTTCATTGCATGGCCACCAAGATCTACTGTTATGGGAGAAGGATAAAAAGTCTTTTCTATCCAATATTTCTCCACCCCATGTCTAATTTTATAAACTTCTAGCATGTCCCCTGTTATGGTTAATTTTCCTGTTACAAAATTCTTGTGTTTACTGAACAACAAGAAGAGGACTTTGAATCAGGCATTCAATTGGAGTTTTGCATCTCCTGGTCTCATGCATCCTCCATTTACCACATGGCCAGAATACCTAGGAAGAAGTGACTGCATTCTTCCTTTTTGTATTGTTTTCAACCCTTTAACTCCCCACCCCACTATAGCCACTATTGGTTCCACTTGTGAAGTTACATTACTTCCCTGGCTGTATGCAAGTTTCACGGTAGAGACAATAGCAGCTTTATGGGGCAATTTAAGAAGGGGAAAATAACATGGAAGAGAAGGCAGACATCTCTTCTGCCCCAGCATCCTGGTTCCAAAGTATGCCTAATCCCCTTTAAAATCAAAAGCTGACTAGGATGGTTGCAAATTTTGGTTGGCTGGCATACCGAACTAGGAAAGAGATAAAGAAGTACAGATAGGCCTAGATTTATTTTTAAATTTTGATCTTAATATTAATCTTACCATTTCTGTATTTTAAATTTTTGGATTCCTATTTATAATATTAGATGCTATTAGATTTTTATAATTTTACTGTTCTTTTATCTGTTATTTATTTGCCTCCTATTGTATTGATTGCTGGTCTGTGACCGTAATAATTATGACCTTTAAAATGTCTGATTTAAAGGTCCCGTGTCATTGCTCAACAAACACAAGGTCTTTGCAATGTCAAAACTGGCCCACTGTTGTCTTTTTCCAAAGTGAAAAGCCCTGGATTCTCCATCTTACTGACTCTAAGCAGAAATGATCTCATTGTTACTGTTTACTTCACATGACTCAGTACTGAATCCTCCCATTAATAGTAGCCAACCTGTGTTTCAGATATGAGCTGTAGAACACTAATATCTTTTAGGAGATCACCAAACATACAATGATATTCTCTTGCATATGTTCTCCTCTGATCCCACTTCTGTTCTGTCTCTTTAAGCACTTTCTGAGAGCATTCCAGGAAACAGCTTGAAATGGAATGGAAAGACAATAGTGCTACATCTGGAAGTTGAGAAATTCATGATGATTAGAGATAATGATCACTATAGGCAAGGGGGAAACAGGAAATGTTAGTTACAGGATAGAAAGAAGAAAGGACTCTGCAGGAGTCTGCACACAGACTTATCTTCTGAGATTTGATCACCACACATAGGAAAGTGTAACCATGAGGGCTAGAGACTAGCACTTTTTGGAAATCAAAAGCGGGAGGGAACTAATAGTAACTGCATCCTCCATAACGGAATGTGCCACCCCTTCTTTACTCACACAGAGTGCCTGCCACCCTCTACAACATCTCTTCTTCAGGTTATGGGTTATACGTGGGTCAGGACATCACACTTGCCACCCTTTTTGTCTCTTTCAAAATCTACAGAGAGCCATGACCATCTCATACCTCAGGTCCTCTCTCTTACTCCCAGAGACATCACAGACAGGGTAGCCCAGACCCCTTTAATACTCAGCCCTCACTCACACAGGTTGGGGCTCAGACGTTGTTCCAATCATTCGCTGCCACCATTCATTTATATCATATAACATATTTGCATAGACAGAGATATTAAATTCTGTGTGACTTTCTTTCCCTTAGACACACAGCCCACAGGGTTAATCACAACAAGAAACTTTATAAGAACAAAACTTTGAGGAAAGTAATGTCTAAGAAACTTCCACTGAACTTTTGAACTAAAGGTCCTATACCCACAACTGGGATCCTTTCCTTACAAATTTACTAGTTTCAGCTGTTCTGAGCAGCTCTTCTGTACAGTTCCCCTCAGTCAGAAAACCTTCTTTTCACCTCAGCACTTAAGCAGTCTACTTGTCTGCTGTTAACCCCTAACTATCCTTTATATATTCGTTTTTGAAGTTAGATATTGGTACTTTCTGGTAAGAATTTATATATATATATATATATATATATATATATATATATATATATATATATATATATATATTCCCAACTGTCCTTTTTCCAGGTCTTCTTCTCTCAGCATTCCAGCACCTCTCATTGGCTGCTCTTAGGGAGAGGTTGAACCTAGCCTGTCCGTCACACTGAGCCATATTTCCTCTGAGATAAACATGTTTTTATTATCTGTTCCTAAGCTGTGCATTTTAACACTGTCTGTCTTTCCAGTTTCCATTTAAAAACCTTTCTCCAGTGGCCACACCCATTGACAGGTATACTAAGTACATTGGCACCACAGCTTCCTATTGTATAAATGCAGAGCTGTCTGCTTGGTTTCCTTCAGCAGCTTTATTGCAAAGTTTGTTGTATGTTATGCATTTGCCCATTTCAGATTTTCTGTTCGGCGTGTGAAGATTAAAGCTGCCAATTCTGGTGAACATCAATCTTTTCAGCCCAGTTTATCCATCGTTTTGAATTCTTCTCCTCGTTTATGATGTGTTTGCAATCACAAGTAGGCTGTTTCTGATTTAGCTCAAAGAAGAGAATTTCCTTGGTGTCCTAAATACCAAAAGCCTGAATGATACTTGGAAAGGGCACAGAGGAGAGCCTGTACAGTTGTGAAATGCTGGGGGCAGTTGGATCCCCATTCCTTTAGAAAGCACATAGCTGGTAACCAAATCTATCTCTTAGTTTTTGTGCCCCAGTAAATATTTCACTCAAGTGGGAAGCCATAACACATTCTTGTGGACTGTTCTCGGCTTGCTCCTTAACTCCTCTCTAACCTCGGCCCTACAAGACGTTCTCCCATGTGACTGATAGAGTTGTTAAAAAACCAGCAACGCCAAAACCAGAGCCAGTGCTTTGAAAGTATGCTTAGAATTATTATTTTTTAAATATTAAAGGTTTTCCAGAATAAAAGGGGGAAAAACAAGCAAACAATTTTTTTTTTTAAAAATGGAGCTATTACGACAGTATCTCACAGAGAAGCTATGCATATAAACATTGCTATTAAACTATTGCTGAGTAACTTTGATTGCAAGCATGTGGAAAGCATCTTTCTTCCATTCAGTCCATCAATGGGCTGACTGAGAACTGCAACACACACTGAGTTCCCGGTCTGTTTTTTTTGGGGGGGGGGGCTTCCCTATTAAGGGTGCTTAGGGGGAATCATATATTTCTGCAGACCTGGAGGTCCCTCTAGGTGTGTGGCAACCTCCCTCTTTCTTGTGCCTAGTCCTATTGGGCTTTTAAAATTTTCCCCACAGGGGCAAGGCTCATTACCTTTAGAGGATATAAGCTGAGGGCCCACAGGCAATTGTGGGTGCAGGACAATTTGGAAAATTTCCCCCACCTGCCAAAACATCCCCTCCAGGATTCTGCAAACTCTCAGGGCAGAAACAGGCTGATTTCTCCTCCCATCCTTTTTGAAAACTGTAACTGATACTTTGACTAGGTCTACATGTTGTCATGTTCTGTGCTTTGTAATCAAAGGAGAATCCAGGAGGACAATATCCAGCCTACCTCAGCTGCCCTCTACATTTTGGGCATTCTGTAACACACTGTCTTGGGTCCCATTGTAAATTTTCAGTAACGGGAGGGAGGCAATTTGCCAATTCCACCTTCTCAGAAGACCTTCCCCCAAATCACTCCTCAAGATCCATTGCCATGCAGGAACAACATTTCCGGGAACATTTGGGACTGCAACAGGGCAAAGGACGGAGGCAAGTCAATCCCATTCAGCTTCAGAAATGCTTTCAGTGTACATCTACTGTGGGGTCCAAGCCATTTAATCCATTTAGCCACTTGCTGAGGCTATTCTTCCAGGGCAATGCCTAGGTAGCCCAGAAGAGCCCATGCAAAGGGTTCAGCACAAATACACTGATGGACTTCTACTGTTGTACTGTAGATAAATGACTGAGGTGGATACAGTACTTCAATGTGTGCGGTAGTAACTTTGGGTACATGTCACATGGGTCTATCTTAAACTGAATCAGGCCATTGGTCCATCACAGTTACTATTGTCCACTCAGACTGGCAGTGGCTATCCAGAGTCTCTGGTAGAGGTCTTTCACATCACTTACCAGTTGATCCTTTTAACTGAAGATTCTGGGGATCGACCCTGGGACCCTCTGGATGACAAGCAGAAACTCTACCATGGAGCCATAACCCCTCCAAACATCTTGTATGTCACAAGCATATGTCTATTTAATGAGCAGTGTGCACAGTGCTCACATCTTGCTGTTCTTATTGTTTGCCTTACCTCGGAATAAGTGTCCCATCATTGACCCTTGTATGTTGCATGGGAAAGAACTGTCTTGGCAACAAGTTGGGATCCTTGGGCTCCTAATCAAGTTGATTAAGGCTAAGCCCTTGCGACACTACTGATACCAACAAAACAACTCCAAACAAAAACCAACTCATTCAGGAAAGGAATAGTATACTGCACTGTCTTTAAAGACATGGAGTGCAAAGTCAGTGTTTTTGTAGCATTAGTACATAGCAGTGACAATTTTTCTATAATTACCTGTTTGCATATTTTGTTGAATTGGAAGCAAGACTTTGGGGAGGGGAGAAAGTTATTGAAACTATAAATTACACATTAGCATATAAACCCTTGCACCAGGGAATTCTGTGTGGGTCACAATGCATGATTAGAAATAAATTCCATTCATTTCTTGCTTGCAACTCAGAACTCATTATTTGTCTTTGGCTATGATAGGGTTTCCACATCTGCAGTGCTCAAACACATGGTGCCAAATCCTCCTGAAATGCCTCATTTAAGTAGCCCTACTGACTTCAACTGGATGACTCTTGTGTGCACATTTGAGATGTTTTGGCTTAATGACAGCATGAAAACCAATATCTAGCCCCGTATCTGTGCTTGGGATTATTCTTATGTTGTTGGCTAAAGGTGCTTTGCTTTAGTTTCCAAAGAGAGCCGTCAGTCTAACTTTAAAAAATATTAGGTCAAACACATTCACAATGTGCTTAGAAAATCAATAACTAGTTTCAAAAGATTTTTTAAACCATATCTTATCCAATTTTTTAAATAAAAAGATGATATATTAGACATGGGTGAGCTATTGATCTTGATTCAAAATGTGCTTGGCTAAATCAAATTATTTTGCTCAGTTCAGGTAAACCTGTTGCTTTTCGTACCCATGAGTGTGAGAAACTAACCCCCATGACCCTAACCCAACCCCTTTTGTTCCCCAGTCCTTGTCTGGCAGCACAGCAATGCTTCACAACAGAGAGGTATTTCAGCAGGACCTCTATTATGACCGAAAATGCTTTTTTGGCACTGTCCTGGTCCCAGCATTGTAGCTCTTGCTAGAAGCATAAGAAGCCGGAAGAACATTTTCCAATGTTCTTGGCACACAGATGTAGACAGAACTTTGTTCTAGGGACCCTTGTTCCAGCAAGGCCTGCCTGTAGCTCGTTCAAATTCCTAGTCTTGGATCAGTTTAAAATTACAATACTCAGTGGTATTTTTCAAACACTTATCAGTCTATCCTACAATTTAAAATTTCCTGATGGGCTGTCAAGCTATAAAATATTCTTATGTTGTGTAAAGACTAAAAAGTACAATGCATCTGACCAAAGCACTTTGGTAAAATTCCAATCTGGGGGTTGATTTTAATTTTTGAACCTCCAAGAAAATGTCATTCAAAACATTCTGTACATTTCTCAGAACAGAAAAGAGCCACTGTGGCGTAGTGGTTAAAGTGTCTGATTAGATCTGGGAGACCCAGGCTTGAATCTCCACTCTGCCATGGAAGCTTGCTGGGTGACCTTGGGTCATTAATACACTCACAGCCTAACCTACCTCATAGGACTGTTCTCCTCCCCTCATGGAGGGGAGGAGAACAATGTAAGCTGCTTTGAGCCCCCATTGGGAGAAAGGTGGGGTATAAATGAAGTAAGTAAATAAATAAATATCAAAAACTCTAACTGAATTGAGCAATTTTGACACTATGAATTAGTTGGTGGGTCAAATTGTTTTGTTCTTATTAAAGAAAATATTGGCCAGGTATGAATTACGATTGTTTACGCATAACTAGCAATTTCCATGTCCACAATGGATTGTATGGGAAACCAAACTTAATTTGCCCTAACTGTAAAATATGAGGTCTAGCATCGTTCATGAAGATTAGTTTGCCATACTAGAACTTCTTACAACTTGTTTTATAGTCTCAATGAACTGCTGGGGGAATAAATTGTTTCAGAGCTGTGGTTTTGGTTGTTGGAAGAACACAAGCTTGTTGGAAAAACACAAGCGTAGGCATCAGCATTTTCCACACTTTTTGTTGCTTTTTAACTTTGTATATCCAAGTTCGCATCAACCTTGCCACAAGCATACAGAACCAATTGAGAGGTGATGAAAAGGACTAAAATGTCACCGGAGAAACTTCATATAAACATTTGAAGAGGGACCAAATGTTTATATGTTAGTGCTAAAAGAAAGTGCCCAGTACTGAAAGAGAATGTAGACAGAGGACATATGGTAAAGATGATGGGTTATGGTTACCTTAGGATATAAAATCTACAGTAAAGCAATAGGTTACAGTTACCCCAGATACAAGATCTTTAGAACAGATCATACTGAAGGGGGAACTGCTTGTGTAAAAGTTTCCAATAACTAGACATTTGAACTGAAGCAAGCTTCTCTTGAAGAATCTGAGTAAAATTTGCAATCAAAATTCCAATTCTTGACATACAAAAAGTAACTAAAGTTGTATCCACACACCGAGAGTTCTCCATTTAGTGTTCATTGGTGTGGCTGCAGAAGCATACACACTGGCAACACCACTGAGTAGAAAATGGGATAAATGTAATAATAATATGTAACTGTACATTTGGATTGTAACACAGAAAACTTGTAGATATAATAAATGATTACATCTTTATGTACTCTTTCTTTGGAATTCACTGCCACTCCCAACATCTGTACTTGTTCTTCTTTACAGGTGTTTGAACAATATCTACAATACTTCTTCTACCAAATCTTTAACCTCCTGATTCTTCTCTTCTCCCTTTCTATTGTGAGTGTAACTTTTATTTATTTTTTTAAAAAAACACCTGTAAGCCTATGAAGCAGGGTTTATTTTTTTTGCTTAACTTTTCTACAGAGCATGTTGTTATTGGAAAAGAGTTTGATCAGTGAGGTGATTCTTGATTTAACTTTAAATAATGCTTGGACTGTGTATAAGGTGAGATGCAATCATTGCCAAACCATTTGGAAATAGCAACTAGCTGGCCAGAAATTCTAACAGAGCTATATTTAATTAACAAGGATAAATTCTCAAGGAGGCTTGCAGGCGATTTAAAATCAATACAATAGAAACAAAAGATTTAACAAGAGTCCAGAAGGATCCCTCTCCTGACTTGGATGGCCCAGGCTAGCCCAATCTCATCATATTTTGGAAGCTAAGCAGGGTTGGCCCTGGCTGGTATTTGGATGGGAGATTGCCAAGGAATACCAGGTTTGTGATGTGGAGGCAAGCAATAGCAAACCATCTCTGAAAGTCTCTTGCCTTGAAAACCCTACAGGGTCACCATAAGTCAACTGTGACTTGATGACACTTTGGACTGCCAGTAAAAGAATACCAGTACGGCTAAATCACAGAGCCTATAAAAGAGAATTTAACAGGGGTGTGAACAGGATACATTTTGATAAGTCATTATACTTATCTTAATTTTTTATGTCTTTGATGTCTGTAAGCCTCTTTGAGTCCTGTGTTTCAGGAGAAAAGTGGCATGTGTAAATATACTAAACAAATACATAAATTAGTGTTGAGCACCATAAAAATTGTAGCTGCACAGCATTGTCAACATGCACAACTGGCAAATTAATGCCTAGGTATGGCCAGAGGTGTGAAGGAGTAGGGAAGTTGGACTATTGAAAAGAGTTGAACAGTGGGCTTAGCATTTGCCACTCCTGTTTTTTTGCAGGTAACAAAGCTTGGGCATGACAAAAGCATAAGAGCCAATAGCCTGTGAATTCCAGCTATGTTCCTGTCTGAGCTGTTGTCAGGATCTGACATTTCCCGCTCGGGAGTTGGGATGTAATTGTGTCATGACGTGTTATCTCACCCCTCCCTATGGAATGTGTTCCTTTCCCTCGATTGAGCCTCCACTGCTTTTCCTTGCTTCAGCCCTCTCTTATCTATGGCCTTGGCTAACTCTTCTCACAGACTATGTTGCTAATTGGAAATTTCCTTGCAGGTGCAATCTTTTCTCATCCCGCTTCTTTTCCATGGGAATAAACAGGTCGGGGTTTTGGGCGCCTTTTTCACTGGGTCATGATTGGTAGACAATTACATACTGCATAGTTTGAATACACTATATCTGTTCCACAACCTGCTGCATATGATTATTACTGACTCAACAAGTGTGCACCACTGATCCACCAAATAAAAGAAGTTCTTGTTTAAGATCCTTTGCTTTGGTTTGAAATCTTTGGACTCTCATAGCTGTGATGATAGAACCAGCAATAGCCCTAGAATGATGCTGTGGATTATCACCTTCAGGGCTTTTTTTTCTGGGGGAATGCACCAGAACAGGGTTTTGGAACCTCTTCAGCAAAATTCTTTTTAAAACGTTTAGAAGTTCATGAGCTTTCAGTATATAGATTGAAAACTTTGTTTCACTCTTGAGAGTTCCGGCACCTCTTAAAAAAAAGAAGAAGAAGAAGCCCCGATCAGCTTCTTCAAGAGTGCACAGTGTCTGGTAGGTTTGTATATCTTACTGGAATACTTTCTTTCATTTTGTTTATTTCATTGTACACACTGTTCAGAGTCTGCAGCATGGGAAGAATGTGGGGTTTTGATTGATAGATAGATAGAAAGAAAGAAAGAAAGAGAAAGAAAGAAAGAAAGAAAGAACTACCTTAACTGGAACTGTTATTTTCAGGAAGTAAATATTTGGGGTATTGACAAGGAACTGAGGATACCCAAAGTGAAGCTTTAGATGTAATTGACAAATCGAAAAGCAATGATCACTGAGCCCAGATGACTGGCAACCTTAAATTTCATACAGAAGGAAAGAACTTCTTTTTAAAAAGGTGTTTGCTAGGCCAAAAGACACACAGTCCCAAATCTTTTAAGTACTTCCAGGAAAAAGCAACTCCTCACGTATATACACTGGCACTATGGAATGTGCATTTATTGTATTAAAGTCTGGGCTACTTATGATTAGTCCATGGGGCAGGAAGGGGACAGAAGATAGAAATTAACATAATAAACGAGCTAAGCATCCTGCCCTCTTGATATGGCTCCCCTCGGCATGGGGCTACTGCACTCTGGCTGTCATGTTTGTAAAAACACTCCTCTTGCTTGCTAGCATGTCCTTGGCTGCTTAACACAGAAAATGTTTGGCTCCCCAGCTTGTTAACAGAGAACAAGGATCTGGAACAGGCTTTCTGCATTTTCCTGTAATATGTTTCCAACATGCTGCCCTGTAGCTGACCTTTAAGCCTGGAGGTTTTGAATATGATGTATACTCTCTCTCACTCTGGCAAATATATTGGTAAGAAAGAATGGTCAGATATTGGCCAAAGCCATTATTAATTGGACACACAGGGAGAACTGAAATGAATTTTCATGGTGATTATGTCATTTTGCCCTGTAATCAATCTGTGCCTTTTAATGGGAGTATCAGATCCTATAAGCCAACCAAAAGATTCTTATCAGCACTATGTGGAGATTTTCCATGAGAAGTATTTAGGATCTTGGGTTTTCAGGTGGTAGTTTTGCTGCAATCTAAAGATATATTTACAGCTATGTAGTTTACAAAGAGGTTAATATCAGGTGAGGTAGACCTGTTGCTTTGCTTATTGCCCGGTATAGTTAGATAATGGCTTACTCTTAATTGAGTACTTTTAAAATTTCTGATTATTTAAAATACAACCATTTTTAATTCTTTTATTTTACTTTAATATGTTGCCACTATGGTCAGGGAGATCTGTCTGTCTGTCTATTTATCTATCTTCTATTATCTTCTACTGTTCTCCATGGAACTCAGGGCCCCATACATGATCCCACACACACATTGTTCTTTGTGAGGTAGGTCGAGCTAAGAAAGAGCAACTGGCCCAACATTTCCAGGTGGACCTAATGGCTGAGGGTATGTACATTGAACATGGCTCTTTGAGGTCCTACCCAGGGATCTCAAACTTTGTTGAACCCATGGGCACTTTTGTAACTTTGAGAGCAAGTAGTGGGTGCCACCACAAAATGGGCATTGGGGCACAGTCAACCACAAGTAGTCATAGGGGCTGGGGAAAATTACAAAATGTTGCAAAGTCCAACCCAAGCATTCTACTATGATGGTGCAGCTGTTTCTGAATGGGTGCTCCAAATGTCATGCCTACTGGACACTTCTGAAATATCTTTGGCACCAAGGTGAGAGATGAAAGCCAGGACTGGCTCTTTGCTTTGAAGAATAAGAGATGCTTTGGAAAAGAAGAAAGTAGACTAGGGATGGGCACAAGTCACATTTTTGCAATTCATTTTGGTTCATGGCTCATGGCAGAACCATGAACCAAACCATCAACCATTACGAACTGGGATGCTGGTTTATGAACCAAACCAGTTCATAGTGGTTTGTGACCAATGCTCCCTCTAAGCTGTGGAGTCTTGTGAGCAAAAATTCTGTTTTGTGAGCTACTGGCATTAAAGTTGTGAGCGAGCGATTTGGCTACAGCATAAAGTAGTTTGCTCTGGATCCATCCTTCCTGAGCTAAGACAAAAATGTGTGAACTGGAGGCTAAACAACTGTGAGCTAGCTCACACTAACTCAGCTTAGAGAGAACACTGTTTTTGACCCCTGCTTTCTGCTCCACACAGCTTTTTGCATGGGGCAGAAAGCAGGGGTTTTCCCTGTGAAAGAAGAAGAAGAAGAAGAAGAGATTAGATTTATACCCCGCCCTCCACTCACTTGGAGTCTCAGAGCGGCTTACAGCTGTAGGGAGCAGAAAGCTGTAGGGAGCAGAAAGCAGAAAGCTGTAGGGAGCAGAAAGCAGGGGTTTGCTGCTGGTGAAAAACAGCTGAGCGGCAAGGAGTGCTTTCTGCTCCTCATGAACTGTCACAAACCACTATAAACTGCCTTAAATTCATGGAAGTTCATGGCGGCTCTTCATTTCATCAACTTCAGTTTGCAAATGACAAACTGGCAAAAATTCATCACAAACTTATGTCCATTAGTCAGTTCATGCCCATCCCTAAAGTGGGCACTGGAAAACATATTGGTGGGCACCATGGCTGAGGACAGACTGGCAATCTAAAGCGGGGCAGGCACGCTTCGCAAACGGAGGAAAGGAGCATGTTCAGACATGTGCATCTGTCCGTCGGCTCCGTTGCGTACTTACCCGTCTCCCAGCCGCTTTCCTTCCGCTTTACCCGGACACCGGTTTTTCCCGGTGTTCAGGGGCCTTCCCCCGCATGCCTCCCGCTTCCAAACAGTGTGAACTGGAAGAAGCGGGAGGCATCCGGAGGAAGTGTGAACGCACCGGCAAAAAGTTTTGCGCATATGCGCATATGCGCATGTACACATATGCGCATGTGCGCATATGCGAAAAACATCAAAGGAAAACAAAAAAAAAAGGGCAGCGGCACGCGCGAGCCGCGCGCGCTGGCTATGCGGCAGTCTGAACTCTCCGTGGCAGTCTGAATGCTCCGTATCGCCGCTGATCCGCATTGCTCTGGCCAGTGTGAACGGCCAGCTCCGTGGGTTTTCCCCCCCGCTCCAGTTCCCTCCGCTTTGCCTCCGCTTCAGATTGCCAGTCTGTCCTCAGCCCATGACAACCATGGGAACCTCACTGGAGACCACTACTCTAACTTCTACACCACACAGGCTGTCCTTGCTTTAACAGTGATTGAGAGGCACTGAAAGAAACTAAATGGATAGAATGCAGAACTTGCATATTGTAAAGCAAGGCAGAAAATGTCATAACTCAAAGTGTGCTTTCCAGTGAAATTTGTTTGGAATAATAACAGTTCTATATCTATGTGTCAATAAATGGATCATTTTAAAAGCTTATCTTTTACCCTTCTTTTTTCTCAGAACTATCAAGCGCTATTATGCTTCTTTAATGGGAGATGTTCACAGGAGCTAAGTGCACAGCCTGTGTATTTTCAGTCAAATATCCTGATGGAAAGCTATCTTGATATGTCTTCCAAATCTGACCTCCCTGCAGATGTGCAGTGGACATATTTTTTTATTGCATCCTCAGTTTCATCCTTCCTGGGACACTTGACACATCATTCCCCCCCCCTTAAAGAATACATCTGCTTTCTGACTCATGTTCTCACTGGAAAATAAATATTTGCTCTGTATTCCACAAGTGGTTGTGTACCCAGAAATTATTCTAGATAGAGCTGCTCTATTTAGAAGAAATCTATTGAGCAGATTTGGGCAATACTTGGTATTTCATGCTGTGGAGAGAAGACTGTGAGATCATATCCATCCATGCAGTGGCAAAGCATCTAAATAGAGCCTGATATTATTTATGAAATCACCTATGCAATCTGAGCCTACATGTGAAGGATTTTGCCCCTTTTGATGGAAATTAAGCCACCACATGGACAACCAATGGTGTCAGTGTTAGGACCAAAACACTGGGTGGTTATGGAGGTACACTTAAACTCTCCCCCACATACCATAAGTATGGCCAGGTATCATCCTTTAAATTAGAAGTTGCAAGGGAAGTTAAGCAATATCTTGAAATTAATAACAATGGCGAAGTTCCAATTAACATATGTTGGGATGCAATGAAAGCTGTTCTACGGGGAAAAATAATTTCTTTATCTTCATACTATAAAAAAAGAGAACACTACAGGTTAACCTTGCGGTCCAATAACACATGCTTAGAGCATCTTCATAAACAAACAGGGGTCAAAAAAGATTTATCAACAATTAGAAGCAGAGCGGAAGGCCCTAAATAAGTTAGAAACCACACAAATACAAAAAAATCTAAAATATTTGAAATGCAAAAATTGGTTTAAAAATGCTAAAACACTAATTCTTGGCATGAGAAACCAAACAACAAGCACTATCTAAATATGTACATACTATATGTTCCCGTCAAGATGAAATATTGACAAAATCTTCACCAATACTGGACACATGCACTAAATAGTATAAATCTTTATACCAAACCGACAACCCAAATTTAGATTCTATCAATGAGTTCATGGTATTATGCATTTAAAGGAGGTGTCTACCCCCAACCAGAACCCTTTGTGAAACTATTTTAAAAGAGTAGTGTGTCTAAGTCACATCTATTGTGCTTGTAATGAAATGTGATCTTCCTTATTTCTCCTTACCATAACGCTGACCTGGAAGATGACCATCTCTAGGGGTAGGGGATGGTTTAATTTCCATGCACAGAGTTCTGGTTTCCTTTGGCATCAAGGCAGCAGATAAGTGTCAAATTTTGCAGAATCAGGTGTTCTGTTTTGGGGATGTAGAAAACCTTCCTACTGGGTTGAAATGTAGACCACCAAGGTTAATTTACTTCAGGCCCTCAAATGGGCTTAAAACCACAATTGGAGAAGCTTTATAATGTACATTCTTTGCTGCATAACATTTTCCACTTCCCACTTTTGTTCTGGCTTTTAAGTATTTTTATATTCATGAGAGCATTTGTAAACCAACGCTCTACGGGAGTGGAGGGCACAGTTCAAACATTTGGAGTTGCTCTTTTATAGTCTTCAGCACAAAGGAAATGGTTAAAATCATTCATCTGGAACATGGACATTTTATAACTGGAGTCGGTTAGCAATTCTGCTCTCTTAGGACTTCTGAAAAGCAAGGAATAACCTAAGTTACCTGCTTTTTTCCTTCCTTTTTGTCTCAGTTTACCTTGTGAATCTTTTTTGAATGGCTCGAGAAGTCTTTGGGTTGTATACATTTTTTTAGTCATAAAGAGGCTGTTTCTCCCCAAGTCACCCCCAGTAAGGTACTTACTTTTTGTCACCCCATGTAAGGTACTTCCTAGGCTTTCACCTCTTAGGCCTAAGCCATTGGCAGCCAAATGCCTGCAGCAATGAAATGGAGCAGAGGAGAATGATCAAAGCTGTTTTGGGTCTCCACTGGGGAGAAAGGCTCAAAAGGCTGAGGACCCTGATCTATGGTATGTAGGCTTGACAGCCCCTACATCCAGGAAGGGGGTCCCCCCGATTTCAAGGGCTTCTCCCCACCATGGAACAGCTGTTCAGTGGGGAAAACCCAGCCTTAAATAGGGACATTGCCATGTGATGTCCCCAATGCGATGAGGGAACTTAGTCTGCTCTCTGAAGCAGCCATTTTCTCCAGGGGAACTGATTTCTGTAATCTAGATATAGGGTTGCCACATGACTCTGGCAATTGGTGAGGGGTGGGGAGTACTTACTGGCAGTGGGGAGGCCTGTACCAACATCTCGGCATCATCTCCAGCAACACGGCAAAGTCACTTCTGGTTTGCACCAGAAGTCATCACATGGCTGGCGATGTGGGGGTGCTGTGATATTTGGGCAAAAGCTCCATGATAGAAGCTGTTTTTGCCCTAGAGGTTTTGCCCAAATACCAGAGCATCCCCAGCAATGTGATGAGGTCACTTTCGGTGTGTGCTAGAAGTGACTTTGCTATGTTGCTGGTGACAATACTGCAATACTGGTGTAGGCCTTTCCTGCTGTTGGTAAATCCCCCCACCAGCAAGGGGGCGGGGATCCCCCACTTCCAATGGGGGATGGCAACCCTATGTGGCCTCACTTATATGCTGGCAACCTTACTACTAATAATATTAAACATCTAGTACTAATTGCGGAATAGGGTTGCCAAGTCTGGGTGGGAAAATACCTGGAGACTTTGGGGGTGGAGCCAGGAGAGGGTGGTGTTTGGGGAGGGGAGGGGCCTCTACATGGTAGAATGCCATAGAGTCCACCCTCCAAAGCATCCATTTTCTCCAGGGGAGCTGATCTCTGTCAGCTGGAGATCAGTTGTGAAAGCGGGAGATCCCCAGGCCCCTCCTGGAGGCTGGCAACCCTATTGCGGAATAATGCCTATCTTGTTGTGGTTCTTTCAACAGCTCTGTAAGGAGGGGCAGTATGATTTATTATCCACCTCTTGCAGATGGAAGGCTGCTTGTCTCAGACAGTCTGCTGATTTTGTGCCAAAATTATGTTTTCTTAGCCACTATACTATACCTCCTCACAATGCTGTTACTGACAGCACATTTGTAAATGCCCATTGCTTACAATGATCATCTAGGAAGGCCACTAACAGAGAAATGAAGACTAACGTATGTCACTAACATATGTCACTAACAGAGAAATGAAGACTATTTTTCCAAAGACTGCATTAAGATATTTGGTCCTGTAGTCCTTTCTAGCCCCAGGGGGCTAGCCCCTAATTTATTCCCCTTTTCTCTTGTACTTTACATCCTTCTCTTTATTAAAATTTTTGAATTTTGTGAAAAAGCTGGATTCAGAATGAATAATACAAATAAACAAACACCAAATACCGCATTTGCATGGTTTCATTAGTCCACATTTAGAGCTATTTTTGTACATGTGCTCTCTATGTGATTACAACAAATCTCTCATGTGTTTTTCCCCAAAAAGAGAGTTTAGCTTGTTTTAATATATGTTGCAAATTCGATTACTATGTTAATGAGAAATCACTTCTTTTATGCATATGACTGTGATTCTGACTGTAACCTGTAAGTACAGGGTTGGATCCAGGCTAAAATGGTTTTCACTACTTCTTCCTTCCCACTGCAGACATCACTCTTCCCTAGAAGCAGCATTTGATGGAGATCAGCAGGCTAAAGTTGGAGGAGGAAGGCAGGAAAGTTCCATTCTGCCAATGGGAAGTTTAGTCTGGATTCAGCCCATAATCTGTTATTTGCCTTTTCTGATTATGCATTGCATTTCCCAGGGTCTGTAATAACAGTGTTTACTTATGGAAGAGGCACCGCTTTTGCAGAATGTATTAACGGCAGCAGTGATGATGCCCCATGGATCTCTATGATCAAAACCTGATGACCCACCGGTGCTTCTACATATGCAAGGTCTCAGCAGTAACAAAGCACAGCCTCCTCAGCTGGAGAGATGACATGTTCCTGGAGCAGAGGGAGTCACAGCAAATCGTTTGGGAGTGCAGACACATATCCTCAACAAATGAGCTTTTGGGGGGCACACGTAGGGCACTGTTGGTTGATGGTGTTATACTGGAGAGAACCCTAAAGTGACAGCACTCAGCTATAGGAATCACTAGAAACAATTTGGTTTTACTATAGAGCTTCCAGTGATTCCTAGAGTGGGCTGACATTACAGTGATTTAATTTTTTAAAATCTTGTTGGCTGCCAGAGTGGATGCAGGATCCCTCACCCCTAGTGGGAAGATGGCAACCCTGCTTATGAATGAGCTGCCCAGAATGAGGAAGGGCAGGAAGTCTCCAAAGTATATAGCAGGCAACAGCACAGGACTGGGGAGCTCTGTTTTGTGATGCAGTTCCCTCCCCCAATGATCCAGGTCATAGATGAATCCAGGTTTGCACCCGACAGCACCTGATATAAGGAGCCACTAGATTCTAGCACAAGTCTGGTCAATGGCCAATCATATATATAGTGATTGGCCCAGCAATGGATTCCTGCCTCTTCTCACCCCACTGGTACTTTTCCTGAATGTGAGAAGTTTGTCCCTGATGGGAGAATGTGAAGTATATGCACTAAGCCATGGCTCCAATGGAAAATGCTTCCAACCACTGGGATTAATCATTCTTCTGGCTCCACATGGTGTGTGCAGACGCTTATTAAACTGGATTACTAGGCCAAGGTTCCACTGGCAAGTTTAGGGTTGTAGGCACCCATTTACGACAATGACCCCAAGATACTGGAGTGAGTTCCAAGCACTAGAACAAGAGATGCATGAATATCCTCTGCCACATGAGTCATTTGGCTTTTTTTGTATCCTATTATGAGAATACAGAAGTAGCCAGTCATTAACAGTTATGGAGCAGCTTCCATTAAGGGCATAAAGCCAGTGTCTCTGTTACACTGATTTCTAGAACTGATTGCTGAAGCCTGCAAAAAGAGCCTATGCACCACTGCCAAAGCTGCAGCATTATCCAGGGACAAATATAAAGCCTTTTGAAATGGAATAGGACTCTGTCTTATGCCAATCTTATACTGGAGGTCTCCCGGCACTTTTACATTTTGAGATATTTCCTTGCGTAAATATTTCTGAAGTTCTTTTCCAAAGGGCTGTCAGAGTAAGGACTCATCTGGATGGCATCACCACATACACTCAAATATCAGTGTAGTGCTTGTATCCATGGCTCCTTTACACTGATTGGTTGAGTGGGTGTAAAGTCACAAACATTCTAGTTGCATTGGGTTGTGAGGATGCTTGCATCGATGAAGGAAGGAAATACTGGTGTCTTCCACATGGGTTATCTGTCCCAAGTTTAAAGCTTTCGGGAAGCTGTTTTTTTCCTGCTTCCCCCCAGCATCCTGGTGCACTTGTGTACCTCCCCAGTTTTTCTCCAGTCTTTCTGGAACCTCCTTTGCTCCAAATTTTCAGTCAAGATTGCAGTAAAGCTGGGATGGCTGCTGAGTGTGGGAGGAAATTTGGATTTTCTAGCTCACATGGCAGCCATTTTTCCTGACCTTGTCTCCATGGCAGCCATCCCCCCTCCACCACTGCATTTCATTCCTGCAGCTCTAAAGGTATATAAGGCACAACTGCTTTATGGGACATTTTTAGGACCGCCTATCCCATGCTGTGCCCCACAAGAAAGTCTAAATTTTTGAGAGCTTTTTTTGCAAGTCCCAAATTTTGTATCTAATTCTTGGATACTGCTAGAGTCTGGCATTCTTAGGATTGAAGCTAAAGTATGTATTTTATCCATTTATATGTGGCTGAACAGTCATTTCAATCCACAGGGTTTGTTTCCCTTGATTTTCCAAGATGATTTCCAGCCAAGTTGGCTTAAGGCTGTTTATAGCTATATTAAAAGAAGTGGTTTTCTCCTCAGGTGCTCTTAATTTATAGGCTTGAGCAAGCAAAAGGGCTGATTAAACAAAGAATTGAGGATAGAGAGCAGCAATCTGATATCTCTAGTGCATCAAAACTTGGGGCGCTGCTAAATGTCAAAAGCACTATCAAGCTGGCAACATATCTGGCCTTGGTGGAAGCGAACAGTTTTAGAAGGGTGTTTACTCTGGCTAGGTGTTTTGCTCTTCCCTCCACAGTTATTGAGGGCAGGTATAATAACATCCCCTATCCAGAAAGGTTATGCTCTTGTTCCCTAGGGAAGGTTAAATCTGTAGAGCACATGTTCTTTAACCATCCACTCTATAGGAAGGTACATCTTGGAAATTATTACTCTGTTACTTGATATGATCCCTGGCCATGTAAATACAAATAAAGCAAGACTTTATTGGTTTTTATCTGATAATAATTCTAAGATTACATGTCAAGTTGCTAAATTCTGTGCATTAATTTTCAAATTATGGGAATTGCACCTTAAAAGCTCTTAAATTTGAAAACTTTTTATTATTGTATTTTCTGTTTGACTAAATTGTATGCTGGTCTAAAGACTGTAATAAACAACAACAACAACTACAACCACCACCACCACCTGCCACTGCGGGTTTTAATTTTTTAAAGAACTTGGCACTAGAAGGGGCTTCTGGGTAGCACTGCAGCGAGATCAGACACACACGGGAATCCCTTCCAATGTGGTGCCTGAACTGACAGACTCTTTAGGGATCTGGAGGGCTCTCCAGTGCCTTGGGTTCCCCTGGAGAAGGACCCAATCCTAGCAGCTCGAATCAAGCTCCTCACATGTGGCAGCAGAGAGTTGTAGCTCGGTTTTGCTCTGATGGATGAGATCATCAAGCGCCTCCATGACAGTTCATGGAGGCGAAGCTGTAGCTCTCCTGTAGTGCCAGGGCTACCTTCTTTCTACTTCTCACTCTCAACTAAGGCAAACCTTGTGAGTACTCCTACCTGCAAAGCAACTTGTAGATTCTTTGATCTTTTTTTGAGCTCTTTAAATCTTAAATTACCATCACAAAATTACCATCCACCTCTCCTCAGCGGCTTCTCAAAGACCATTCAGACTCTTAAAAACTATCCGGTGGGCTCCTTAAAGGAACTGTGTCTTGAATTTTGAAATACTTTCCCCTTTACATGCTACACTTGTGGATTTACCTACTTTCTGAACTGACTGAATACACAATTCACTTACCTTGGATACTGGAGTTTTTATGATTCTCTCTTCTTGAAGACTTTGGAATATCTTTAAATACTTTTCCTTCTTTTGTGTGGAATAACCTTCATGATCTGATTCTTTTGGGATCATACTGGACTGAGCTAATCTCTAAACTTTTCTTCTACCTATAGACAGGCTTTATGGGAACAAAAAAGATTGTTTCAGTTGAAATTTCTGAAACTTGGAAACTAAAATGGATTCTCCCTCTCTTCTCCCATAATAACTCTATTGTGAAAGATAAGAGTTTGTTTGGCTTCGCTTTAACTTCGTGTTCTTAAACAACTGATAACTCCTTCTACTGTGTTGTTTCTGTATGACTTTACAACTTGACCTTGAAACAGCAGTCTTGAAAACACTTCAGTAAGCCTCATGTATGAGCAGACTCCTGGAAAATGCATCATTCAGATAAACTGCAGATTTCTTCAGAGGCTTTATTTACAGACCCAATATTTATGGATCCTGATTTTATTCAACTTCCAGTAAAAGATTTTTTGAAGATTTTTCAAATGGCAGTTAGAACAGCAGTCCATGAAAGCTTTCAGTCGGATCAGCTTGGAAATATATATTTCAACCAGCAGACTACTCTTGAGGAAGAGGACCAACAGACAACAATCGATGAGGAAGAAAAGATACTGGACTGTGTTGAGGGAACCTTGGATATTGACAATCAATTTGGCAGATCCTACAGAAATAAATGGTCATTTTTGAAATTGAAGACTTCTTTGAATGAACAACTTAGATCCTACCAAGGAAACACTTTCTATGAGGCCTCTGAAATAAATGCAATCTTTTTGTTTTTGACAATTCCAGAAATTTGACATTTGAAATTGCAACTCAGTTTCATGATGGGCTACAAATCATCACCTTGGGAGAACTTTAACGTATATGCAGATAAAAGACACCGTATCAAGACTTTGAGACATATTGCCAGAAACCAGAAGATTAAAAATAACAAGAAGAGAAAAATTTAAATTAGACAATTAGGGAAACTTTTAAAGGATTTCTTGGGACCCTTACTAGTATTGAGAATGCCCCATACCCTTCGATGATCTAAAAATGGAGGCTTGATTTCTACATAATGTTATATTTTTAAAGGCATTATTAAGTTCTGATGAAGTAGGAACTTGGGACTCAGTCTCTCCTTTAATAAAAATTATAACTGTAGCTGTATAAAAAGAGAGCATATATAAAAGAGTTTCCTTTTCTTTTTATCCTTTATTAACTTTAGATTTCTTAGTTTAACTATTAATAAATTGGTGAAGACTTAACAGAGACTTGATTTTTATTTTATAGTTTATAGTTTAGTCTATGGTTAGCTCAAGAGAGGTACAGTCCATATGCTATTGTTTGACTTTTATGGAACCAGAGACAACATGATTTTGTATTTTTTTCTGCAATCTGATAAATAACATATATTGATCTCAGACAAAAGATTTCTGAGACTTTTGTTGGTACTGAGAGTACCCCTCACTTTTGGATGATTTAAAAATGGAGGGCAGATATATATAATGTTAAGACATTATCAAGTCTTAAAGAAGTCTGAACTTGTGTTGATACCCCATATAACATTAGAGACCATATATAAAAGGTTTTCATTTTATTTTACACAACTTTAGATTTGTTGGCTCAACTACTAATATCAAGGTGAAGATCCAATAGGGACCTGATGTTTACTTTATTGTTTACTAGGAATAAGGCCCGTTGTGGAAATAAATACAATGGGCTCTAGAAAGAGGCTCTGGGAGAGTGCCCCGGCCTTGGGCACTCAGTGTCAATTTGCTGTGGCGACCTCAGCAGGGTATAAAGTACAAAGAACAGAAGAACGCTTGGGAGGAGGTTTCAAGGTAAAGCGGCTCAGGAACGATTCCCCAATGGGAAAGGCACGTTTCTGTGTGAAAGAGCCAGAATGTTCCATTAGGGAACCGGTACTAATACGGTTCTGTGTAAAATGCCTGACAGAAACTGTTACTGAATAGTTCCTGAAATGGAACACAATGGCTGTGTGAAATTCCCCACTATGATGTAGCTCATAGTTTTTAGGCTCTGGCTCACACAGTTTTGTCTTAGCTTGGAAAGGATGGCTCCAGAGCAAACTACTTGATGCAGTAGCCAAATCATTTGCTCACAACTGAAATGCCAGTGGCTCACAAAGCAGAATTTTTGCTCACATGACTCCACAGTTTAGAGGGAGCATTGGTTGAGAGTGTAATGTGAGTAGGCAAAGTTAGGAGTGCGAGGATAGGGCTGTGAGGAAGCCGTCCTCCCCCCTCCTGTCACTACCTGTATGTATAATAGAGTGCCCCCTTTCCCATTCTGCCTTTTGCCCTGATCCACTTATACACTAACATTAATGGCTTGAGTATGCTGCATCATGCAGGAGGCTTGAGGACTTTATGTTTCTTTGCAGTTGGTCTTCCTTGGCAGTAGGCTCACATTGTGGGGAGGCAGGCTCTCACCTTTTCCTCTCTTGCTGCTCCCCCCATCCCCAGCCAGGCCCAGCCATTCCCTCCCCTCCCCTTCTCTTTGCCCCATTTGGAGATGATGGGAAGGCAGAGCGGGAAGAAAATGGATCCCTGGCAGTTCTGTCTGTCAGAGGGAAGGTGCTCTGTTCTCTCTGTCAGGCAGAAGCACCTGGATTCCCTTCCCCCCCTCTCTTTGCTCTGTTTGGAGGTGATGGGAAGGGAAGGCAAATGGCATCCTCTCTCCTGAGGTGAAGCCACATTGTGTGGTGAATTTTGGCGGGCAGTGCTTTGGTGGGCGGGCTGCAGGGAACCCAGCCTGGGGTACCCTTTCTCTTTCCCCCTTCTCTTTGACTGTTTCATAGTGTCTTCTGAGAGGAAATTTGGCAATTTGGCAGTGTGCGGAGGAGGGATTATGCTGATAGTCCATTGTGTTTTCACTGACAGAAGCAGGCCCCTGAGGTAACAGTTAGGGAAGACAGAGAATGGATCCCGGGCAGTTTTGCCTGTCAGAAGGAAGGCGCTCTGGTCTCTCTGTCAGGCAGAAATGCCTGGATTCCCTCCCCCCCCCCCACATTCTCTTTGTTTCGTTTGGACAGTTAGACCCACCTGGCAGTGGACGGAAGAGAAGTGTGGACCCAGCTCCCATTCGGTCCTTCCCCTTCACTGGCTCCCTCCAGACTGAGGCTGAGACGCTGGCCCATGGTTCTGTGGGTGGAACTGAGGCAAAGCAGGGAGAGAATGCAGCCAATGGCCAGGGTTCCCCTTTTGAGAGGCAGTCCGTCCAGCCTACTGATTTTGGTGCCCCATGGAATCTTGCCCTTTGGAATGTTAAAACGGCTTTATATAATAGGAAAGATAGGATAGCCTTTAGTGAGGGAAGATAAAAATAAAACTTACTAAACAGTACAGATAGATGAATTCCTCTTTATTTGTTAAAATATAACAATGTAGAGAACTTATAGATCACAGGGACAAAAGAGAGACACAATTTACATATTATTCTTTGACTTGTAATAAATTAGAGACAACATGATTTTGTATTTTCTTTTGCAGTATGACAAATAACATGTACTGATTTTAGATAAACAAATTATACTAGAGAGTGTTAGAAGTAACAAGCAGATATTGTGATAATGTCAAACTTTCCCCAGTTTTGTTGTCATCTGTGTGTTTATGTGTTTCTTTGTATGTGAAACTTAATAAAACTTACTTTAAAAAAAACTTGGCACTAGAACATCATAATTATAGGCATGGCAGGTTGTCTGAATTTAAAATTAAGCTTTTATTTTTAACAAAGTAAGTCTCTATCTCCTTTCCTTGTGCAAATACAATGAAAAAGCCATAGCTTCACAACCTGCCCTATTCCTATTGACTAGTTATGGCTTAACCTGTCTAAGACCAGGCCTAATTAATCACCTTTAGTAACATTGTGAAGCAGGTGAAAAAGGTCCTCCAAACAGCCAATCTGGGGAAATCCTAAAATTTCTGACTGGCCGTTTACAAATGACCTACAATGACCCCGATATCCCACAGGAGGGTGGATGGGTCAGCAGCACACAGCAAATTCCTGCTTGGGAGAGAAGTAGGCCCTTTAAGTAGCTATGCTGCCAGCCCTCCCCCTTGGCAGGGTCATTTCCATCCCTGACTAATGCCTCATTTGGCAGAAGAAGCCAATGAAAACAAACCCATGGATGCTAATGCTCCGAATGCCTCTTCTCTCGGTTAGGCTTGTGGTATTGGAGCCTGGCTGAGAGGAAAATAATTCTGAGGCCAAATTGTGGGAAAATACAATGGACAAAGGAAGAATTTTGCACCCATGTTTACACGCTCCCTTTGCTCTTAACTTTGGACCACCAAAAGGTTAATATATGATTGGGGCAATTGTGGTTGTGCCCACCATCATGTTTAGTTTGAATCAAGAATGCTTGCTCACCGCTTTGTTTGGGTTGGAGTTTGGCTGTAAATTGCAACCAGCACCCTCTCTCAAAGAAGAGAGAAGTTCTTCCCACATGTGTTAAAAAAATGTCTGAAATCGGAGCATAAATTACTTGTGATTAACTGCCGCCATTTCCTCCCTTAATTTTCCCATATCCATCTACTCAAAGCAGCAAATTCTGAATAAAAACTATTGTCCCCACCAATCATCCTTCAGAGCAGGCTACAGAGTAATTGTGAGCAAATATTCAAGGTGATCAAGACAAAAGCTTGATTCAAACAAAACATGGGCATTTGGAACAGGGCAGGTCTGAATATCAGTTCCATGTTTTTGTGTGAAGTTCACACCATCCATCATTTGTACCTTAAAGAACAAAAGGAAAGTGACTCAAGCAATACTCAAGCCTTTAGAGCTGATTGCATTTGACCTGGCAAACTGCTGAAGCACCGTACATGCATCTTCTACTGCTTGTCAGCAAACCCAAATAATGTGAATATTGATGAATATGATACACACCTAATTGATTAACTTGAGTAGTCAAACCTGTAAATCTGGGATAAGCAACCCTTTTGGGACTAAGTAGCCAGCAAACATAAAGGAGAGAGATGTGGGTTATAATTGACCAGACAAATTGGGAGCAAACTGAGCCCAACATTACTGCTAGTGCCTCAGGGACTCCTTTTGGTACCTTGGACAGAGAACTGGCCCTACATGATGAGCAAAATGGTCCAGCGAAGCACTATTCAGCAAGTGTGCTGTGGGATACCTACCCCTAGTTTAAGACATTATTGGATTGAAAGGCGCCAGATATTGCACTCCTCCTGGGAGAAAAAGAGCTATTGACAGGCATGCTGAAGATACTTTCATTGGCTGGAGTCCAAGGAACCAGTCCCTGAGTACCCAAATGAGCTTTGGGGTTATGTTTCTTGAATAGCCGTCTCTCATGCCACATGGCAAATCACTTTTGAAACTGAGGTGACTTTCAAAAGCAGCTTGTGATGATGTGGGATAGAGGTCTACAATTCAAGGGGGGGGGGGAGCAAGAATCCCAAATTTATCCTTAAAAAAGCTGTTTCAAACTCTTTCTTGTGTATAATAAGCATAATTTCTAGACTTTAGTGTCTCTGATTAAGGGATTCAAGGAAAGCTTCCACTGGTTAAGAGTACTTTGCTTGGTTAATTAAAATCCCAGTCCTTGCTTTTGCTAGTGCAACCTTTTCAGATGTTTTTTTCCTTTGATTTTCTGTTGAATTTAATATATGTATTTTATTTATATAGTTTATATCCCAATTTTGTGTAATGCAGCTGCAGGCAACAAAACATTTTGAAAAATAGAATAAAATTAACAATGAAAGAGCAAGAAACAGTCATAAAACCAGTAATAAATATAGCAGCCAGCAGTAGTTTTTTAAAAAGGCAAACAAACAAAAAACCAAAAATGTTAAAACCAAAGAACAGATTAAAATGACAGCAAAACTGTCAAGGAATAAAACTGGCAAAAGCTCTTTAAAACAAAGAAAGTACCACGGGAGTGGAATTTCTTTCTTCAAAATCCACTTTTTAAGACATAGTCACGGATTCCTCTTATTATCTTTTTTCACTTTGAAAAGAGGAATTTTTCTTTGATTTCCTCTTTACAGTTTTCTCTTAGACCTCTGTGTGCCCTTGTGTAACTTCACCTTGCAGGGTTTTTTTTGATGTTACTGAAATAGGGTTGCTTTAGCAGGAAAATAGGAAGGTTTGGGAAGACATTGCCTGCCTCTGAGCATATGCAGAGTGAAGTTCTGAAATGCTGCAGAACCTCTGTTCCTGCCCTCCTTTCTTTGCAGTTCTCTTTTAATTAAAATGGAATTGATTAGAAACAGATTCATTATTCCTAAAAGGGGGGGGGGAGATTGTTGGTTTTTCAATGAGAAATTGGGTAAAGATGAATTATGAGATTTTCTCTTCACAATGCTAATAAAGGCTTAACCAGTTTCTATAATGCTAAACACTAGAGCTCACGGCAAGCTTCCTCAGGCAAGGAATTTGTAATATCACACCCCCATACTCATTGACAACAGCTACCTTGTGCATTTCTTCTGCTAATTTCCAGTAGCAGAAAATAAATTTAAGATACATACAGGTGACAAAGATCCATGACCCTGTTTCTATGTCTTTTAAATCTGATCTTCATAACTGATATTGTATGTATCTGAGTGCAAAATATCTCGTGAGAAATGGCTATAACATCCCCTCCCTTTCCACCATCGAAGAGGCAAGCCCCCATTTGGCTTAAAACTGCACACACTATTCTCCCTTGTATGTGCTTTTCACATCTTTTGAACAAGTTCCCTTGGCTATGGACACTTAACTTAGTAGAATGCAAATTAATAACTGGAAGCTGATATGCTGATAGCAAAAGCCCTACAGATTTACTTCTTTTCCTTGTCTACATACAGGATTAATGAAAAAATGTAATTTGCAAAAATACTCAAATCTATTTCTTTGGGGAAACACAAGATCCCTCTTCATTACTAAAAAAAACCCTGGCTTCATCTCCCATTAATTAAATTTGATTAGCCATGTTCCTTTAAATAACTTCTCAGTTTGACGTGGCTGTGTTTCACTGTTACTCCTTCAAAGTACTCTGTTGGGATCTGTACAATGAGCTGGGCTATGACATATCTCTGGCTGTGTCCAATTGCTCGAGCATGCATGAAAAGGCATGTGAAAACCCTGAGGACCAATGGGTCAAGTACCATACCTTGTGGACTTTTGATCCAAGAGTACACTTTGGGTTTGACAGTTAATATGCTGCATTCCAAGAGGATTCTTTGCAGATGTTGCCGTGGTGTTTATGACATAATATCTCTTCCCACCGCAGTCAGATAACTGAAAGTGACCATCAATAAAGAAGGAAAGCAAAGTGCTCGCATGTGTTGTTTCATGGGGGAAGAAGTCAAGCATCACATGTTTGAGAAACTTGGCCAAATAACACACATTAAACCTAACTGTGTCTCAGCGCACTCCCTGGAGGGTTTGTGTACAGATGTTACTAGGGCATTTACAATACAAAAGAAAAGAAAAAGGAATCACTTCTCTGTGAACTAAATCGAAGCTGGGCTATGGAGACCCGTGTTCAAGATCTCTGTGGCACAGGTTCCTCAAGCAATTTTTATAAACACTTCCTAAACGCTATATGAGCTATGAAAACAGTTGGGGGAAACTGTGCAGCCACATAAAGGTCACATACTAAGTACATTGCTGGAAAACTAGTGGGAAGGATTGGGAACAGGAGTTTACAATGACAAATGTTGCGGACTTCAAGGCAAGCCCCTACCTTGACGTTTCCTGCTATAGTTCTTAACATCTGTGTTACAATTTGCAATACTCTCCCCCCCCTACATATACATACAGAGCTGCCGAGAGTGCATTTTAGTCACCGAACACATGTCTTAATTCACATTCTTTAAATTCAGTGCCATAAATCATGCAACTTGGGGGAGAAAAACAACAACTACTACCTGGATAATTTGGAGAGTTTAAGTCCATTCCCCCTTGGTCTAGATTAGAGACATGTTGTTGCTAAAACCCAATTCTTTTAGATTAATGCTGTTTGCTGAATAAGCTGATTTACGGCTTTCAATTTCTGTAAATGCCATCAGACGTAACGCTCAGAAACTGATGGGTGTGTGTGTTGCTGCCTCATTTTAAGCTGCACATTAGTCTCATTGACGCAACCATCGGAGAATGATGACATGATGTAACTGTACTGTATAAAGTGTCCCCTATATGACAAATGCTGTTTGAGATCAAGTGTGAACTATAGAATGATTAGATTTAAGAAAGAACCCAATCCTGAAAGGTGTTGAGCTTGTCCAGTGAGGCGTTGAGGGCCTGTGCTCTTACTGAAGTTTGTGAGAGATGAAAGTGCTTAGTGCTTTGTTGGAGGCATTCAGCACAAAAATATTGTGATCTAGATTTATATACACCTAGGGTTGCCAACCTACAGGTGGGATCTGGAGATCTCCCACTCTTACTATTGAACTCCAGGCTACAGAGATCAGTTTCCCTGAAGAAAATGTCTGCTTTGGAGGGTGGATTGCATGGCATCATAGACTGCTGAGGTCCCTCCTCTCCCCAAACACTGTCCTCCCCAGGTTCTTAACACAGTCAGTAAACAATGTCTTCATCTTCAATCTGGTAGCAGGACTCCAAGCAGTTCTTTCCTGCAGTTTCTTCAGTTCCTGCTGGTGTCCTCTCAGCAATCACAGCCCTAGCTCTCATTCAGGCTTCTAGTTTCACTTTTCCCTCCAACTCTCTACTCCCCTCAGTAAAAGGCAACTGTTGCTATATCAGTCTCAGTCTGTTGGGACACGTAGTCCCACGGAAATTCCATTAAATGCTCCCTAAGTTCACTTTGGCTTGCTTTAGGTCTACTCCTGGGCTGTCAGCAGAAAAGTACCTGTTTCTATACACCCTGTGGCAGAACGGGCCTGTTCAGGCCTACAGGTCCTGTTCCACCCTGTCCTCCAAGGTTTTTCTAACATCTGGAGAGGCTTTTCTTTCTCTCTTGGGTAACCCACCGCCACCATCTGGCCTTTGTAAGGAATTGCCCGCTGGGAGGCTCAGGACTCCCAGCTTCCTTTCCAAGTTCTGAGACCTTGCCTCTGTGATCCCACTGCCCAGAGCCTGATGACCACGGGGACAGTTTACTGCCTTTTGCACCCCTGGTGGAATAGCCACTTGCCACTTGCCTGCCTTCCCCCTGCACTCCTTTTAAAATTAGGGTTGCCAGGCTTCACTTCTCCTGTGGTGGGGGCACCTGGCTCCTCACTGGGACTGTGCTGCTGTGCATGCTTTGCGCACATGGCACAATGACATCAGTGGTAGTGACATCATCATGTTTGGGCCATCATGCAGTGGTGCTCTAGTGTTTGGGGCAAAAACTCTATGGTAACCCTGAATGCTAGAGCATCACCCCATGACACCCGCAGCGTGATGATGTTACTACCAGTGAAGTTATTTTGTTGGCAGCATCCCCATGGGACACTGCTATTCAGGAGTGGGGCTTCCCTCACTGGCCAGCTGCCTGGTGGCAGATTGGTGCCTCCAAAATCAGGGGATCCCCTGGCCCCACTGGGCGGATGGCAACCCTATTTAAAATAGCATGTCCAAGACAGTGCAGGTCTGTGTGGTACAAAGAACCATTACCAGCTTCAAAAGTTATAAAGTATTCATTAAAAAGAAAATGTTCACAAGCATATGTAACACTGTAGCTGGGAATAGAATGAGCCCCAAAGGGGTGGAGCTTCTAGATGCAGAAGGGTGCAGAACTTGTGGAAAGCAGAAGGGGTAAGCCAGACTGCACTGCTGGGAGGCTTGAACCTTAATCATAGACTCTTAACACCTTATTAAAGGTTACTATGATTTAGGTATGGAAACTGGTAAGGGAGAGAGATATTTGTTCTTAATTGTAATTTTAGAATTATTGTTTCAGAGCTGTGTCATCTAGTGGGAAGTACAATTTGGACCCAATTTTGGAAGCTGGTGCACAGAGTGTTCAGCTGGAGACTTTTTGACCCACCAACAAGAGGAAAAAGATGGACTTCAGGGGTGGCAAGGCTGTGAAGAAGGGAGAAGCTAATGGTTTGGACTTTAAAAGATCCCTGTTCTGTTGTGTTACATAGTTCTGTGTTTTTTGTAACATGATGTTAAATGAAAAGTAAAAAATGTTTTATTCTTTCTAAATGATTGCAAGATTCATTTCAAGTTCTGCCCCACAGAACCCACAAGCTGAGGGTACACATACTTTTTAGCACAGCACCAGATTGAGCAAGGGATTCAAGATATATGGGGTA
Organism: Lepidodactylus listeri; assembly: GCA_029233225.1. Taxonomy (NCBI): domain Eukaryota; kingdom Metazoa; phylum Chordata; class Lepidosauria; order Squamata; family Gekkonidae; genus Lepidodactylus; species Lepidodactylus listeri. Next base: position 31,278,009 of record JARCFY010000009.1, read on the forward strand.
AACACAATTCCTCTGTCCCTCTTTCTATACATATCCTATCAGATGCTAAAATTTAGGACAAACTCCTTAGCTTAGGAAGTTGCAGATCTCTGCAGAGTTACAGTTACCCTGAAGTTTCCTTCAGCTCCTCAGGACAGCACATGGTCAAATGGTTGCCTCCTCCAGAGTTTTATCTGCTTTGCTTCACACCAAAGAAAGAGAGCTTCCTCCTCACTCCCCTGAGTTTTATCACCTCTCTTCCCCCCACCTACTGATCAGGTCAGACTGGTCAGAGAAACTTTTCCTGAAGCCTCTGGAATTTTCCTTCCTGAAGCCTCTTGAGTATTTAGTTCCTCCAAATCTCTCTTCCCTGCTTGAAGAGGAGGAACTTGACCATCCCATTGTCTAGAGATCTATTAGTATTTGTATGAAGGTGGGCTAAGGTAAGTCTGGAAAGCACTTGAACTTGTTAGAGGTGGAGAAAGTGAATCCAATAGGTTATGGGCCCAGAGGTAAAAGCCTTACATCTGCCTCTCACTGATCATAACAAAAGGTCAGTTGTTAGTGCGAGACAAAAGGGGAAAACGATGTGTGCTTGAAACAGAGCAGTCAGTAGGTAACTAAGAGAGTCAGAAAGGGCCTATTCACTTTACTTAGAAGGGAAACATCATCTTGTAATTTTGAATCCCGACAACTTCTATGAATGGAAAGCAAGACTGATCATGGTGTTAGAGGTGGTGAAAGTGAATCCAACAGAAGTGACATCCCTGTTCTCTGCCCAGAGAGAGTGAGAAAAAAAACTTTTAAAACTCAGAGTGAAGGTTTTGTTCTTTTCAAACCTCCAAAGAAACAAAGCATTTCTTCACACACACTATCACATGTCTTTGCCTCTCTACCTGCTCTGGGAACTATGGTGAGATTTCTGTTCTCTAAAATTCCCCCGTGGAGAACTTATCACCCCTAGTAAGAAATAATAAATTTAAAAAATCCAGAGAACTTACTTAATTAAAAGCACTAAATGAACCATAACAGAAATCTTCCTGCATGTAAGTTTGGCTTGGCTGGGGGGGGGGGGGCTATCTACTGGAAAACAAAAATGGAATGTACAGGCAAGAGAACCTATGTCCTGCCCAATGCTCCCTCTAAGCTGTGGAGTCTCGTGAGCAAAAATTCTACTTTGTGAACTTTTGGCATTAAAGTTGTGAGTGAGTGATTTGGCTACTGCATACATTAGTTTGCTTTGGAGCCATCCTTCCTGAGCTAAGACAAAAATGTGTGAGATGGAGGCTATAAAACTGTGAGCTAGCTCACACTAACTAACACTGGTCCTGCCCTTCTTGGGCTTTTGCTTGCAGTGCTTCAGTTAATTGACATTCTTCAGCCAACCAAGCTATGGTACCTGAACCATCTCAGAGGAAAATGTTGAAAGCATCAGTTCACACAATAGGAAGTGGCCTGTTTAACTCTCATCACCTGTAACTCTGGTTTTATTTAAACATTCATTTGCTAGTCCTGCTGAAGCCATAAAGTCCACAGGAGCATTAATCTGCCTCAGGGCTGCCAAACCCCCATTTGAACAGGGAATTCCCACCCACTGCACTTGGGGATTTTTTAAAAAAAATAAATAAAAGCAACCAGAAAGGATAGCTCTGCCCTTTACCATAGAGTTAGGGTAGGCTGGTTGAGAATTACATCAGTGATTTATGAATAGAACTTTTTTCAGTAGTTTGAGCAACAACAACAACAATGATGATGACAGCACATTTGAAGTAGCTCATGTATTTCACACATGAAAACACATGGATAACATAGCGATATTTGCACTATTTCACAACAGCATGTAAGGTCATATTGCAGGTGGTGGGCTGAAAGGGGAACAAAATGGGAGGTGTGGCCTTGCTCAGAATATTGAAAAAGATAGTACTGAATGTACTGAAAGAGATAGCTGAAGGACATAAGGTTGCCAGGTACCCCCTGGCAACCAGTGGGGGGTGGGGGGGATTTACTGGCAGGAAAACTAGGCCTACGCCTGTGTTGCCAGCAACACAGTGATATCACTTCCTTCTAGCACACACCAGCAGTGATGTGATCATGTTGCCAGCAACACTGAGATACTCTGGTATTTGGGCAAAAACTCTGTGTTAGAAGTAATTTTTATCACAGAGTTTTTGCTCAAATACCACTGGGAGAATGGAACCAAAGTGGAATTGGTGAGAATGGAATCAGAGATACTATTAGTGCTGGGAGCAACTGGGGTAGGCTTCGGCCTCTATGCTCTGCATAGGCTTTCCAAATGCTTCTGGCAGACCCTCGGTAAAAAAGAATGCTGGACTACATAGGCCCCTGGTCTGATCAAGCATGGTCGCATGCTGCTATATTCTCATGAAAAGTTTCCTCCAAAGGAGAAATATTTTTTTTTCTGAAGAGAAAGGCTTCCTCTGGAGGCAGTCTTTCTCCAGTGGATGAAGACTTGTCAGAAGGGAGTCAGAGGAATTAGCTTGTCAAAAAGGGGTCATAAGTTAGAAGCCAATACATGTTATTGTATCATTGTATTATTTGCAAGGTTTTGTCTTCACCAGAACAACATGCATTATAATCTATAGTTTCACTTGAGAAAAGACTACCCCATTAATATAAATAAACAAACAACATAATAATAGAAGTAACAGTAATAGCGACAATATCCCATAAAGCACATAGTGTGTCACAGAGTAACAGAAATTCTGGTTTCTTTTCCAAGGAGCTTGCAATTGAAAGTCTCACTGTCTGAGAGACAATAAAAGCAAAGAGAAGAAAAGTAGATATCCCCATGGAATCTATACTTGTGATTAATTCTATTTTTCTTTATATTGTATAGGGTTTACCCCCTTAATGTGGGTCTCTAGTGGATCCAAGAATGGTGCTGCTCACACTGAATGATCTTTCTTTGAAATTCTGAATATATTATCCCCCCCCCCCATGACATCTGGTAAAATCCAGCATGTTGTAGCATCTATCAGCTTGCTTCAATCATCAATAAAGATGTGGGGGGAGGGGGTTTTCTATGTACTTACAGCTTAGAAGCTATTACACAGGAAATGTCAGATCCAGGCAAGACTGGTTTTCTCAAAGTGCTCCATGTTCAAGTAATGCCAAAAAAAAAGTTGTTATATGATACACCTGTCCAAAAGCAGCCCTCTCTTGCACAGCTGCAGCATCATGAGCCACCACAATGGGCTTTTGATGGTATCAAATGGGAATAGGTTTCATGCACACAAATGGATTCAATTGGATTTGCTTTTCATTGATTTAGCTATGATTCCACACACAAATCCGTCTGTCAGCAAACGATGAGAGATAGTTGATAAATGGTGCTTGCAGGGGCAACGTTGCTTGTTGTATCATGAAGCTGTATTTGTCTTGGCTCCTAAAAATGTAACTTGTGGGATTTAAATGCAGCAAATATAACAGAGAAGGAGAAAACGGCACTGGGTTTGAAGACATCCTAGGGATCTCTCTCAGAACGGCAGTTTATGTGCAACACTCTTTGTTGTTTGAAATATTTTTGCTTAGTTTAAGGAAAGAAGCAAACTAGGATTGGGCTTCGTTCGTGGGAGACTGGCCTATCTTTTCCCATCACTTGATTTGTTTCAAATCTTGCCACGTCCTCTAATCCAGAAGCATGATTCTATAAACCAAGATGTGTGAGGTCTTTGTTACAGAGGGGGAAGGGGATGGGACTGTGCACATGGTCTAAAGGATGCTACCAGGGCTCATTTCGTAGGAGGAGCTCCTCTGCATATTAGGCCACAAACCCCTGATGCAGCCAATCGTCCAAGAGCTTACAGTAGCCCCTGTAAGAAGAGCTCTGCAAACTCTTGAAAGATTGGCTAAATTAGGGGTGTGTGGCCTAATATGCAAAGGAGCTCCTCCTACGAAATGAGCCCTGGATGCTACCAGCCATCAGGTATGAAGGCTCCGAAGTTTTTTCATGAAAATTATTGATATCGTAGATGTCAGCACTCATATTGAAAATACTTCTGGAGCTAAAGCTCCAGTAACATTTAGCCAAGTTAAGAGTGCAACTCAGTGTCAGTTGAAGTGGCAGCAAGTACCACTGAACATAGTAGGTCTTACTTCTGAGTAGATATGCCTAAGATTGTGCTGTAATCCTCCCACATTTCACTCCTTCTACTCGAACAAATTTGGGGGGCAGAGGGGCTGTGGCTCAGTGGAAGAGGCTCTGCTCTGTATGTAGGTGGTCCCAGGTTTAATCCCCAGCATCTCCAGTTAAAGAATAAGTAGTAGCTGATATGAAAGACCTGTGCCTGAGGCCCTGGGGAGCTGCTGCCAGTCTGAGTAGACAATACTGAACTTAATGCAGAAGTTCTCAGGTTCAATAATTGGCATCTCTAGTTAAAAGAGCCACGTAGTAGTTGATGCAAAAGACATCTACCTGAGGCCCTGAAGAGCTCCTATCAGTTTATGTTCCCACACATCTCAGCAGAGGCGCTATCTAAGCAATGCAGTCTAAAGTCAATCACATCAGCCTTGCAGAAGGCTAACGTCCCCAGGTAGTGATCTCTGCATTCAGCATCAAGGAAAGACACTCACTGCCACAGACATAGTGGGCAGGGGATCCTGGTGGTGCTCAGCTTAATAATGGACTCTGAGGATCCAAAAAGACTAGTCAAGACTCAGAACAGCCCACCAACTTCCATGCCATGGTAGAATAGAGTACCAACTGGACACAGTGTTTAGGAGCCATCACTGGATAGAGAGCCTGCATACCTACTGTATAGATGTTATCTTGGAAAGGAAAAGGGGTGGGCGGCCACACTCACTTCAGAAGTCCCCCAAAATCATAAAATAATTGAATAAAATACGCAAGCAAACAACACCAGGATGAAGAATGACGGACAGTAACAGTTATTGGGGGTATGCCACACAAAACCAAAAAGTCCTCACCAGGTGGCGGAAGACACTGATAGAGGGAGACAGAGGAATCTCCTTAGGGATGGAGTTCCAAAGTTTTGGTGCCACAACCGAGAAAGCCCCTTTTCAAGTTGCCTCCTGTCTAGCCTCAGATAGTGGGGGCAACCAAAGGAGGGCCTATGGAGATGTCCAGAGTGAGCAGGTAGGCTCGTATGGGAGAGGGTGGTCCTTAAGTTATATTGGTCCTAGGCCATAGAGGGCTTTAAAGGTCAATACCAGCACCTTGAACTGAGCCCAAAAGCAAATTGGAAGCCAGTATTGATGGAACAAGACTGGTGTGATATGGTCCCTATGACCCACTTCATTCAACAATCTGACCAAAGCATTCTGCACCAACTGTTGCTTCCAGCAGTCTTCCAGGGCAGCCCCCAAGTACAGTGTATTGCCGTAATCTAATCTAGATGTTACCAAGACATGCACCACATTTTCTGCCCAGGGAGTGCCACAGCTGGTCGCTGCTGCTACCTTTTAATCCAACTGGAAGCCTGGCTCCAGGAGCACCCATAAGCTACAAACCTGCTCCTTTAGGGGGAATGTGATCCCATCCAGAATAGGAGATCTCATTTCCCAGGTCAGATCTTCCTCCCACTATAGAGATCAAAGATTGAACCTCATGGTAAATTTCCACTACTGGAAAGGTGACAATTTTGGCCAGTTCCCCCTGTCACTGTAGACCTCTAATCAGGCCTCATGCTGTTCCTGAGGGTCTCCTTCCAGGAGCAATGTCCTGGGACTAGTATTTCAGGGAACATTTCAGAATGCAGTGGGAAAGGGATGCAGGGAGATCCTGACCCACAGACAGATATGCCTTTCCTTAGAAATTTATTGCAGGATTCAAACCACTGATGACATTCACATAATTGCATCTCTCTTGCAACTAGGGCTGCCAGGTCTGTCGGATCAGTGGGCAGGGGATGAAGGTAAACTTACCAGGACTGGGGAGGGAAGAAGCCAGAAATAAATGCGATCTGCCTACATCACACAGAAGTGACGTAGGTGTGTCGGGGACGTGGGGGGAGTGTTCTTGTTTGTAGGCAAAATCTCTATGGCAGAATTAACTTCTAACCATACAATTTTGCCCCAAAACCAGAGCACCCCCCCCCCCCACTTGACATCACCTACATGCCTATATCACTTCCGGGTGATATAGGCATGTTGAGTTTATTTCCGGCTTCTTGTCTGTTTGGTGGAGGGGGTAATTTCCCCTGGTGGCCAGCTGGCTGGTGGCGGAGAGGAGCACCTGAAACCGGGGGACCCCCACCCGCACAGGAGGGGTGGGTCTGGCAACCTTACTTGCAACCCATAATATTGTGGGCTTTATCATCCAAAGGTAAGTACATTGATAGCCCATTAATTTCACTGGGGAAGCTAAACACTTGGCTAGCTTGCTCCCCTTAAAAGCAATGGTTTTCCAAAGTGTTGACTAGATCATGCCTTTTGTATTCCAAATGATTCTTCTGTCTAATGCTACAGCTTTATGAGCTTTGTGTATTGCACTTTTGTTTCAGTATATACATGTGCTTGAATATTGATGTTTACACACAGATCTTTTTTTTTTTTTTTAATTCTCTTGGCCCAGAAGATTTACTGCCATAAATACAAATATATCTGTGCAGCTCCTTTTCAGCTTGTGTCACAGGCTCAGTTTGTTTGGTGGGTTGGACAGCTAATAGTGCTTTGAATAAAGTCCCTTTTTATAAGAAAAAATAATGGCTGTTGCCTCCGCAAGTCATTTTTAAGAGAAGTAAGGAAACATTTTTGGGTGTGATTCTACTGCACAGCAAGCCACCTCCTGGCAAGTGTTAAAGCTAATTTCTCCAGAGTTTGATAAAATTAATACCATTTGTAAGACTTTGCCTCCATCCATAAACATCTCTGGTGTCTAGGTATATACCTATGTTGCAGGAAAGTGACAGATATATGGATGATTTATGAGCAATAAAATTGTTTTGTAAGGGCAAAAAGAAGGAGAAAAGAAGATTGTTTCACAGTTCAGCATTCCTTGCATCTTATGTTTCAGGCCTGATGCTCCTTCCATAAAAGTTGGCAGGCCTTTTACCATCATCAACAGTGGAGTCAAGCAAATATTCTTGAAGTTCCTGCCAGATGGTGGAAACAGTTGTGGGCCTGGATCCAAAGGACTATATGGGGAGTCCCATGCGTGCAATGGTGCTTTTGAGACCTGCTGACCACAACCTCCTCTCCCCACTGAAATTGAAAAGCCTATCCTGAAATATAGAGTCTTCAAGGACAGCTTCCAAAGCAACCCTCTCCTCTCCCAAGGGAAACCTTGATGCACATGTGGAAGCACTTGTGAATGCCTGTGGGGCTGTTTGGACCCTGGCCATGATCTTCTTCATTTATGCTTCAGAGTCTATTACTTTTTTTAGTCCAAGAGGTGCAAGAAGCAGGAAAGGGGGTTGCAGTTCCAAGTCCTATCAGTATGGAGAAATTATTTGTTCTTCTGCTTTGTGGATCCTGATGGAAACTGAAATCCTCCTTTGTTCCACAGCCCTGCATGCATTCCAGTGAATTCGTTGACAGCTTTTGAACATAGTTGGATCATTTAGTTCAATAAAGGAAATGCGCAAAGGAGGGTCACATAACTCTACTGCCCACAGTGAAATGAATGAGTTAGACTTTGTTTGCAGGGAAAGTATATGTACTTATAAGCAGTTGTTAGATTGGGATGCCCTTGGTTTCATTTTTTCCAAAAGTTGTGTTTTTTAAATTAATTTTTTAAATAATCATTTCTGCTACCTTTTGTGGTTCAGAAAGTGATATTTTGTATGGCTGAAAAGAGCCACCTGGAAGCTATAATGCATTTATTTTCTGGCTAAATATAGAACCCAGAATTGCACTCACAATTTTAACATCCAGAGTCATAGATTTTAAAGGGATCAAATAAAAAAAAGCAAGCAAGAAACTCCCAGTTTGATTGTGAAGTCATGTCTGAAGAAACCAAAAAAACACCCCATCTGGTGGCAACAATGACTTCAGAGTCATGTGAGAGACCCCAAATATAGTAAAAAAATTACATTCAGCAGAGAGCAATAACTAGAATTGGCTTGCACATGTTTCATTTCCACGCACTTGTTATTTGTTGTTGATGCAGGCAGTGAAGGAAAGTTCCATTTGAGCTCTCTGCAGTAGTGACCTGTCTTTCTGGGTGAGACAATTTCCCTGTTACATAGAGCAGAAGAACAGACCCACAGCTTTAAAAATGCAGCTCTGCTCCCTTGTTCGTGGCCCCGGAGTAACAAGGGATTCATTCTTCACTCCTCCTCGTATTGTGTCAGCCTGAGGTTTATTCAAAGGCCACTAGGCCTGTGAGAACTTCTAATATATTGAAGGAGTTTGGACCTTATCCTAAAGACCTTCTTTATCCTGTTTCATCAGTTTTGGGGACATAATATTCTAATAGATTTAGCTTAATATCTCTTATGTGGGCAGCAGATCCATCAAAAACTTCTCTCTTCAACTGAAGAGTCTACATTCAGGGACTGCACCTATCACCATCTTTGGGGCAACAATGAAATTCATCCTTAGTCAGAATAATGAATTCTCCTGTTTTCTCTCCTGTGTTTCTTATAGGACCCTGGTTAACAAACAGAATTGCACTAGAAGGCTACTCTCAGCAAGGGGTTGGATGTTGGTGGTGGACAGCTGACTTATGGCAACCCCACTGGTTTTCAAGGCAAGAGACTTCAGAGGTCATTTGCCATTGCCTGCCTCCATGTCACAGCCCTGGTATTCCTTGGTGGTCTCCCATCTAAATACTTTCCAGGGTCGTCTCACTTAACTTTCAAGATCTGACAAGATAGGGCTAGCCTGGGCTATCCAGGTCAGGGCACAGGTTGGAGTAGATCTAGGGGGAAAAAATTCTTGATTAGCCATTGAGACTGTGACAGATGCCACTTCCTTCACTCTGGGTTGCCAGGTCTACTTACCTGGCTGGTGGGTGGTGGGAGGGAGCCTTCTGGGAGTGGGGAGGGTGGGGCAATGTCACTGTGCATGGTGTCAGTGCAATGACATCATGCAGAAGTGGCATCATTACATCAGGCATGTCGCATGGTTATCATAGAGTTTTGACAAAAATGCTAGAGTATCACCACCTGACATGCCCAGCATGATGATGTCACTTTTGCGTGACGTCATTGCGCCAGCTGGCCGGTGGCAGATTGAAGCCCCCGAAATCAGGGGAAACCCTGCCCCAACTGGGGGTCTGGCAACCCTAGATAGATCCTATCACTCTTTTTTTTTTGCTAAGTGTTCTTTCAAGGTAGAAAGACTTCCTTAAATGGAGAATGACTTTTTCCTTTTTTAAATAAATATCTTCATTCAACCCAATACATTACAAAACTCATATACTAAATGTCAGAAGAATGACTTTTTCAGCTGGAGAACATCGTTCCTTCCTGAATGAAGTCTTTCTCTACTGAAGAAGGGCTTTTTGGAAGGGAGTCATAGGCTGCAACTTTGTTTTTACTATTGTGTCAAATACTGAAGTAATTTTGGGGAAACACCTGATCTTGATGACTCTAAAAAATGTTGTTGGAGTAGATACGATCTTTAACAGAAGTTCTAATACTGCATAGTCGGATTACTTGTGCTGACCTCAATGGATTAATACTAGTGTAAAATATTAAGGTTTCAGAATAACACTCTGCATGGTGATGGGGATTGAGATTAAAATATATTTCCAGCTCTTTTGGAAGATGAAATCATAATTCTGGTAAAATATTGAGCAATCCTGATAAGAATCCCCAATGAATGGAAATCCAGTCATTCCAGCTGCTGCTAAAATCTTCTAAATAATGGAAAAAAAGAATTTATCAGTGGGTGGCTGCCTTATGGGTTTGATTCAGGGAGATAAGAGTTGGCTGAGATCAGTTATGGAAACCTATGAGCATTCGGGGGTACAGATGTTCCAGGTACTGTTTCTGTCTTTGAGACTGTCCATCAATAGAGTGAGTCCATTAAAAGCTGTATCCATCACTGCAAACACTCAAGGTATGTCTAAATGAAACAGCAGGAAGGAAATGCTTCAGCTCAATGTTTTGGCGAGATGCCTCATGAAGAAGGCATTTGCTGAAATATTAGTCTATAGGATTTCCTTCCTACAATTGTGCTCAGTACACCGAAGGTCCGCTGCTGAAAAGGCTGGACTATGGTGATGCAGATCGTTGGGCAGGGCACTAATAGGGTCATGTGATGTCAGCAGGCTTGCCAAACTGCAAGGCAGCCAGGCATGGCAGATCACTGTAGGATGTTTGAATTAAATATAATAAACAGCAAGGGGACATTTAATTCATGCCTCTTTGTAGATGGACCCTTAACCTGTGAATTTATGAATGAGGGAGTATAAACCTGGGTCTTCCCTGTCTTGATGCAACACTATAATCACTGTACCACATTTGGAATAGTTGGCAGCTCACCAGTTTTCGCATTTGAAACACACTAAAACAGATCTCCTTAACAAGTCTAAAAAGTTAGAATTTTGAGTTACAATTTCAAACAAAAATTACAATGTTGAAACTGGGAAACATGGATGAATTTCAGATATTGGTGAACACTTGTTTTGACTCTTGTCCTGATACTTTGTGCCGAGTTGATTGCTTCCAAAAGTTACAGAAGTTTCATAAAGGCTGTGTTTGCTTGAAAACAAGAAATGGAACTGTAGCTTCCATTGCCTAAAAAAATCACCAAGAAATTTCTTTCTGGACTTGGGCCATTTAAATATTCAGCTAGAATCAAGGAAAACAACAACTGTTCAGCTGAGCTCGCTTTATGACTTTAGTTTCACTGGCTTCCTTGCCCTGAAATTACTGAAAGCAAGGAGATGAGGCGTGGAAATTTAAAGCTAGCATCAAATGTGGATTGGCAAGCAAGATCCCTGCATCTCGTTGCAGCTGGGATAGATTCCTTACAAGTGTGGAAATAGCAGATGAGGATAATCTTTCAGTGAGCTATTAATTATTTGGGTACTTTCCAATATCATGGACTGCAGCAGCTCATTTGTTCTACCTCACTTAATTTGTTCTTGCCAGGATGCACTTAGGTGATGTATTTGCTAGTTTGCTATATACTGGGTAACATTAGCACTTCCTTAAAATGTGCTAACAGGTGTACAGGTGAAAAGTTGAACAGCTCCAAGGACTCATTGGTGCTAGGAAAGGCGGTGGCTGCTCTAGGCCTGCTCTGGCAAAACATTTGTATGCTCTGTCAGAACAAGACAAATCTGTGAATACTGTACTTGGCCAACGTGAAAGGTCAGACTGTTTCTGAGGCCAAGTATTCTATATAATTTCTTTAGAGTGGGTCAAACTGTAGAGCTGTCCGGAGTACACTATTCTGAATATCCAATTCATTTAGCATTGGTGTCAAAGGACCACTTCTGACCTTCCCAAATCATACAGTCTCTCTGCAAGATCCACATGTGTCCCAGAACAGCTTCATTTTCTCCATACTGGGATCCCTCTGTTAATCAGTCTCTTGCTACTGTCTAGAACTCTGTCTTTTCCAATAAGCTCTTCCTGCTCTGGACATGGAGCTAAACCCAGTCTGTATCAAGTTGTGTAGGAGAGTGTTTATTGCTACCCAGTGTCCCTGACATCCACAACAGAAATTGTGCTGAACTTCTGGAGAGAAAGGACAGGTGAAAGACTTGTAAGCTGGAATGGCCATGGGAAATAACATCCTATCAAACCTCTCTTAAAGGGACAGAGCATCCACCCCACCCCCTTGACAGCTGACAACTCTAAGGCTGTGTTCAGACTGGTAGTTTGGCCCGACATAGGCACATTTCACATACAGATTAAATGGCCTGGTCACACAGCCACATCTGTCAGGCATTCCCTGGGCATACTCACCCCATCAGAGGATGACTTGGAGCCAGGTTAAAAAGCAACCACCTCCGAAGTGGTGTTTTTGTTCCCCTGCACATCCATTGTGCATGGCCAGATGTCTGAACATGGGGGGAGCACACACAAAATGGATTTGGTAGTCTGAACCTACAGATCCATTCTGCCACTGGGAACGTGCACATGTGTGTGCATGGACATGAGTGCATGTGTGCATGATTGCGCACTACATGCACACATGAATTTGGAAAATTTTTGGCAGTGCGCTCCATGGCTGAGGTGCTGCAATAATGTGGATACTTTACCATCGGATGTCTCCGTAGGTAGCCTGCAGCAGGGTGTGCTGTGTGGCTGATATGCCCCACAGTACTTTCAACCGGTTCAATTAGAACCGGTACCGTATTGCGCCAAGCTGCCAGTGTGATCACAGGCTAAATGTTAGCTTTTGTTTGTTCCACACACATCCCATTCTTTTCGACAAGGAACTGGCCCTGCTCCATTTTTTCCCATTTGCTAAAGTTAGGCAGCTCCACACCAAGAACAGAGACTTTTCAGTTGTGGTGCCTTGAATGGGGAATGTTCTTTTATTTAGTGGTGCTGCGGGCAACACTTGAATTGGAGAGTGTTGGAGAGCCCAGACTTTGGCACACCTTATCCATGTGCTCCACTGTTATTTAAATATCGATCCCTGCTTGCCTCTTTCTTTATAAACATATGCCAGATGAATTTATGAATTCCAGCCTTTTAAAATTTGCATGTCTTGTTCTCCTTATGCCAGCCCAGCAATTCTGATCCAAATTTTAATTAAAGATCTCAAATGCTCTTAAAAATGTACTCCTCAGCACTGATCTGTCTTGCTAACAGATCTTAGATTCTTCTTCAGCACTGATCTCTCCCAACTCATTAGGTTTGCCCTTCCCTCTGCATTTATAACAAAGTTAATTTTTACTGAGAGAACCATGTGTGTCTTGTTTACATGCTTCTTATGGCTTTTCTGAGCACTGACCCTCAATGTAGCACCCACCTCATGTTCCAGGAGAGTGAGCAAGATACAGTTTATGTTTGGTAAGATGGTCCCATTTTGACACAGCTGCTGACTCAGGGAATGAAAGATGGGTAAGTTGTGAGCTGCAGGCCTCATGCCAGGGTTAGAAGTAAAGGGTCCATCGTCTCTAACACCACACTACCTTTTCCCACAGCATCTGCATTCTCATCCCAGCACTGGGGTAGTTGCCAGGAGGAGACCAAGCTGGCAACAGAGGAGGGAGATTAGAACCACCACCATAGCAGCCACCCAGAAAAAGACCAAACTGGCCATAGTGAGGTGGTTTTACTCCCTTTTCAAGCAGTCAGTCTTGCTCTCTGTTCTGTGCTGCTGCTCCTCATGCTGAGGGAATAGTGAGAAGGCTTAGAGGGAAGCCCTTCCCCTGACTCTTGATACACAAGGGCTGGATAAGGTTCAGAAGTGCTGGGAAAAGACAACCCTACATGTTCAGAAGTAATCTGGTAATTTAAAAGGTTATAGTTATAGATTTACAAGATGGGCCCCATAAGTAACTTGTGGGAGCGGCTATCCCATTCCCCCCACCTCTGCTTGTTCCCCTCTCCCCCTACTTCTCACACACTTTCTCCTTCCTGCTACCCCTATTCTTACTCTTTCCCCTCCATGCCTGTCACTTCCTTTCTCCCCCACCCCAACACTTTCTGCACTTTTCACTCTCCCAGCCTCCCACCTTCTCTCCCCCCCCCCCCCAGCAACAGTGGCAGCAACTGCTCTCCAGGAATCAAAACAGATTGCCCAAATAGAGAAATCATTTCCTCTTAGGGTTGCAAGCTCCATGTTGGGAAATTCCTTAAGATTTGGGGGTCAGCCTTGGGAGGATGAGATTTGAGCTTGGAAGTGACCTCAGCAGGGTATAATACCATAAACTCTACCCTTCAAAACAGCCATTTTCTCTGGGGCATCTGATCTCTGTCATCTGGAGATCAATTTTAATTCCAGGAGATCTCCAGTCCTCACCTGGAGGCTGGCAACATTAGTTCCCCTGGAGGAAATGACTGCTTTGGAGGGTGGAGTCCATGGCATTATATCTGTCTGAAGTCCCTCCCTGCCTCAATCCTCACCACCCTGAGGCTCCACCCCTCAAATATCCAGGAATTTTCCAACCTGGAGTTGGCATCCCTATTTCCTTCCCACCCAACAACCAACCTACCTTTATCTGCCCCTCTGTCTTTAGCTTTCCATCTCCTTTCCCCCTGCAGCTTCTACTGAGGAAAACTATGGTCTTTCTCCATAGTGGGGACTAAAGCAGTTTACATTATCCTCTCCTCCTTTTTAGCCACACAACAACCCTATGAGGTAGTTTAGGCTGAAAGTATGTGACTAGTCCAAAATCATTCAGTGAGCTTCCACAGCAAGATGGTGATCTAAACCTGGGTCTTGCAAACCCTACTCTGAAGCTCTGGCCATTATACTACACTCACTGACTTTCATAGGGTGGCTGCTGTTGAACAGTAGCAACTAGTCAGGCCTAGTTGAATCATGCAAGTCAGGTGGTCTCAAGTCACCCAGAGGATGCTGCTAGGCCTAGGTTTGCCAGCCTCCAGGTAGGACCTGGAGCAGATCCCCCAGAATTACAACTGAACTCCAGACAACAGAGATCTGTCCCCCTGGAGAAGAAAATTGGTGGACTCTGTGGTATTATATGTGGCATTATATCCAGCTGAGGTCTCTCCCTTCCCCAAACTCTGCACTCCTCATACTTCACCACGGAATCTCCAGGAATTTCCCACCCTGGAGTGGGCAATCCTAGTCCCAGGCCTGGCTCCAAACCCACTGCTATTTAGCTATTCATACTGGAGGAGGAATCCTTCCTAGTTTGAGATCCAGTTCTTCTTTTTGCTTCCTCCTCTCTCTGGCTATCATCAGCCACTCTTATCTCTCACTGTTGATGTGGAGAGTAGATTCCTGCGGCAGCCTGGAGTAGATTCCTGGAGTAGCCTGGAGTAGATTCCTGCGGCAGCCATTTCAGAAGATAAGGGGGCAGGAATTCAGCCCTCACGTTGGTTTTTTAAAACTTTTTGGATTTTTCTGTAGACCCACAGAGTCCCCCGAGTCTGTAGAAAAACCTCTTGGGGGAGACTATGCCCCCTGTCTGTGGAAATGCAGAGGGGACTGTTGAGAATTAGATTTATAGATATTAATACTTATATCTTACACGACTGTATGCATGTTCAGTGAGGTAGCACACAAGGCATGCAATAGTCAAGTGTTATCTTTTAGTTGATAGAAATTGTAAGAAGAAGGTTACAAGATTTCCTGTCAGTTTAGATTATCTGCTTAGTCATTCTCTGTTTTCACTACTCTTCCCATTGTTCTCACCCGGTGCAACCATGAAAAGCAGACAATGAGGCACCAATATACCAGCAGTTTCTGAATATTCCTAGAGATTACTGAGTACTGTTACTTTTAGCAATTGGACTCAGAATATGAAAGAATCCATGATTTAGGTTGGCTTTTAATTAATTTTCAAGTACACATGCCTAAGGATTTATTTCCTTTAAGTCCTATGGAGTTGTTAAACACATCCCATAAAGATGGTTTTTACTGAATCAGCATCAGCAGATATTTCTCTTTTGTGCCCACTAGAGAGAATTGTGTGATGTCCTTATCTTTTAAAAAAGAAACCAAACAGGTGAAATCTGGAAAGTTACTCCTGTCAGAGACCAAGGGTGCTTGACTCCATGAAGAGATCGTCAAGACCAGCTGGCTTAAAGCTTGAGGTAAACACTACCTTTGATTTTTTATATGAAATGATTTTGCAGTCTTAGTGGGGACCATATATTTGACTGACTTGCTTTCTATTACCTCACCTGTAACAAGTGAAAAAAGGAGATATTGCCCTCCTCTACAACTCCATATCAGCAATGCATGTACTTGCCTAACTAGGCAAATTCAAAGTGACATCTTATTTTTCATTTTTATCGTTTACATGTGGTAGTCTCATTTTTGAATCTTAAACTACAACATTTCTGAATTCACATAGGTATCCTGTCCAAGAAGATCTTTTATGGCCACTAAAAAAAAGAAGAAGTTCTGCCCACAAAGTTTGAGTCTTGGGACATTTTCACAATGTATTAATTAACAGTGCACTAGGATGTGACATTCCTGGTATAGATCAATGGTTCACCACACTCCCTAATTTTGTGTAAATCTTGGTGTTTTATAACTGCAGAGAATTAAATCTGCTATCAAAACAGACTTCCCTTTATCCTGGGAGTGTCATAAAAGTTTAATGTCTTTATTATTTAGTGTGCTATATATGTCAGGAGCAATTTTCTGGGTCCGTCCCCCCACACAACATACAGCAAAGGATTTGGTTTTGCAGGATGCATTCCTCTCCCAACTTCACTCCAAGTATCTTTGCATAGGCCAAATAAACTCTAATCGTGTCAAAACTTTTCTTTGTGATGCTGCAAACCATACATTTTTGGGATTCTGTTGTCAGTATTGGCTGATAACTGGCTATTTTTTTATAGCTCGGGCTCTCTGTTCCCTATATCTACCATACTATTCTGTGAACATATACATCTCAGTTTCACCATAGTAATTTTCACAGACACTCTCCAGTTTCTCCCCTTTGGAGCATCAGCCATCTGGGATAGTCTTTCTGTTTCACTCCATTAGTTTGCTCAGCTAATACATGTAGCTCACATATACGGTCTTCTACTATACTTTGGGCAGCCAAAATCTCCTCTCAAATGAATATTCAGTTACTGTAGAAGTTTTTGTAATTTCAAGTGTGCCTCCAGTTCATGTTGTTCAGTCCATGCTGATCCATCTGCAGTCTTCTTGAAATGAATGAAATTATGCTTGCTTTATGTTAAGAAACTAAAAGCATACCCTTTTTGTACAGAAGTCTTTTCTTCTCTATGGACACACTATGTGAGTCTATTACATAAGTCTACAAGTCCTCTTACTTATAGTACGAATTTTACTACTACTACTGCTACTACTACTACTATGAATTGTCTCAGTCCTATATTTTACTGGTAAATGATGTTCTGGTGTTTGAGATTTAGCCAAGTTCTTGGGAACTGCAGATGTATCTTCACAGGATTCTTGCTGCTCCAAGCAACACTGTCTTCTGGAGCTGAGCTGGTGTTATTTGCTCAATGCCCAGAATGTCCAGGTGTTTCTTGAGACATCTAGGCACTGATCCAAAGGCTCCAATGACAACTGGCACAATGGTAACCTTTTTCTCCCAGAGGCACTCTACTGTAGGTCTTGGCATTTCATGATCTTCTCCTGTTCATACAATTGAGATATCAGGGGTGTTATGCTTCAGGAGTTTATCTGTTTGTAATCAGAAGTCCCAAAGAATCTTTGTTTCATCATTCTCCATGATCTTGTCTGGTTTGTGCTCCTGGCTGATGGGAAGTCGTAGTTCTTGCAAAGATTCCAGGGCAACGTATCTGCAACTCTATCATGGTGTTCCTTATAGTTTGAGCAATTTTACTGCAGGCACTGACCATGTGGTTGACTGTGTCATCCTTTGTCTTGCAAAGTTTCCTTTCTTTTAATTCCTTTAAGGCGCTTAAGTCTGGATGGCATTTGTTGATTCTTTTATCCAGTCTCATTTGCCAGTTTAGTTTTGCCTTAAAATCCTTAACTGCCATTTTTAAAATGTCCATTCCCAGTTCTCTTGTTACTAGAACTGCCGCATTATACATCAGCTGATTGGTTTCAGTTACGTTTGTTGTACAAATTGTTTCAACGCTGCTTTGGTATTTTCAGTGAGTCTTGCAAGTTCAGTGAGACAAGCTCTTCCATGTACTTGCACACGTATTTGTTTAGCCCATTGTTGTTGTTTTTTCTGGGCAGCATTTCAGCAAAATTTATGTTAACCTTCTGCAGATACAGGCAGGCATATATTAAAGAGATAATTAGCCACAAGTATTTGAAAAAAAAATAGGGTGGGGGAAATTGAGAAATTTTCTGTTTTACTTCCAATTAGAGAGAGTTCTTGGTCCATTATGGCAGGTTTGGCTTGCCTCTCCCTTTAAGAACTTCTAGCCAGCCTTTCATAAAACAAAATAATGGTTACATTCAGAGAGTTTAAATTTTGAATCAAAATCAAAAAGATATTTTGAAATACTTGGTAGTCATCAGATAAAGTGAGTTACAGTTTGGCTCGAAAGCATTATGAAAATTTACCA
Source organism: Lepidodactylus listeri (assembly GCA_029233225.1). NCBI lineage: Eukaryota > Metazoa > Chordata > Lepidosauria > Squamata > Gekkonidae > Lepidodactylus > Lepidodactylus listeri. Next base: position 31,296,044 of record JARCFY010000009.1, read on the forward strand.
TAAGCACAGAATCATTGCCAGTGCAAGACCTTATATAAAAATATATCACCCATGCACATTAATCTGGAAGAAACTGCTATATGATCAAGAAGTACTTTTCTACTATAGACCAGTGTTCCCTCTAAGCTGAGTTAGTGTGAGCTAGCTCAGTTTTTTAGCCTCCGGCTCACACATTTTTTGTCTTAGCTCAGGAAGGATGGCTCCAGAGTCCAGAGCAAACTAATTTATGCATTAGCCAAATTGCTTGCTCACAACTTTAATGACAGTAGCTCAAAAAGTAGAACTTTTGCTCACAAGCCACCCCCAAAAGAAATATAACAGCTGCCTTTCTAAAAGCTCCTACCCAATACCATCCTCTGCATGTTCGTATACAATCTTATTCTCTATGTATGAGCATCAGATTATGTATCTCAGGGGTCACCAGTCATATGGAAACTGTAGGCAATTTTGGAATTAAGGAAGGGTGGATGGATGCCATCTCAGAATGACAATTTACAAAGTGAAGACAGCACCCTCAAACTTTGAAAAATGTTAAATGTTCAGATGTTTGAAAGTAGACCTTGAATGCTTTGGCCATGCTCATTTTCATACTACTTCCTCTGACCTCCATCAGTTATCTTAGTTATATGTTCAAAAATCAGTAAAATAAAAAGTGGTATTTTGACCCACTGGTGGGGGTGGCAATCTGTGTGGCTTGTCTCTCTATTACAGCCTTTCCTATTCAGCCTGCTTGACTCAATAGTTGTTGGGTCTGGATCACTAATATTCTATGCATGTGTACCTGCTTTCCCTGCTTTCACCACAGCTGCTCCCCTCCTTCATCCATTTCCCTTAACTTACAAAAGAAATGAGTGTCTTGGTTGTTGCTGAGGATGGGATGCAGGAAGCTGTATATTTTGTCTAACTCTCCTGTTTCAACTTTGCCCATTCTGTCTCAAACCCTTGGGTTTGAGCACGTTTGTCTTTACACGTTCTTGCACTGCCGCCTGGGAACTGTAGTTCTATCCAGACAGTTCTGAACATGTGCCAACATGATTAATGCCACCACCTGTGCAGACACAGGAGGAACATATGTCCTTTAATATAGCTGATTTTAAATGGTGCATGAATTACCAGTTATGCCCTGAAATAGATGTAATCTAAGCAAGCCAGTAAATTGCGTGTGCATCCATGGCGGACACACAGCTAGTTTCCAAAGCTACATTCTGTCACTATGCAGATGCAAAACAATTTAGAAATTTAATTGCAGCGCATATATCATATAACTTGATATAAAACAGGTATTGTAAACAAGTTAAGGTTTAGGGATTGTGAGGTTTGTTTTTTTTTTTTGCAAAAATTGCAAAATCTCAGAGCAAGGAGCCATGTTTCTAAAATGGTTACAGAGCACATCCCAGGAGTACATCACCTCATTAGACAGAATTTGAATGCTTGTGCCAGAAATTGCCAGACATGGCTGTAGATGCAGAATTTGCATGCACAATTACTGTTTTTAAAAAAATTAGTTTTGCTGCACTCTTGTATGATCAATTGTAAACCACAAAGACTTCTTGTTGGTAGGCAGGATATAAATATTTTAAATATGCAAGCACTCTCCAGGCCAGGTGTAACAAATCTTGACAGTTTGATTTCTAAAAGCGTTATCAACCACCATTTGAAACCAGGTCATGTACAGGCCATTTCTGGGCGAATGGACTGCATTTACACCCGTTTTAAGGACAGCTGCAAATTGTCTGGTCCCTGGATTAACTTGGTTAATGAAGGAGCAGAAATTCCAGTGAGGTCTAATAACTTAGCCAAGTGTTGCTAACTTAGGGCCAAGGTAGAGGGTCATCCCTGTGGCTGCTGTCATGCCTAGTTTAGCCTTTAGCTCGGTTGCTAGACTGCCTGGCCTCTTGAAGTGGCTTTTCAAAAAGTGTAGCTGGAGGCCAATTACTGCAAGAAATATTGCACTTCTGTGTACAGGGTATAATGTGCAAGGCTCACAAGGATGCTCAACAGCAACATGGAAGGGAATGTAACAAACAGATTATATTTAGTGGCTATAATAAGATCATAAGACGTGCCCTGCTGGATCAGATCAAAGGTCCACCTAGTCCAGCATCCTGCCTCACACAGTAGCCAACAACAAGGCACAGAGGCCAAGGCTTCCCCTGATGTTGTCTCCTGGCACTGGTATTCAGAGGTTTACTGCCCCTGAATGTGGAGGTTCCTCTATGAGGAGTGCTGGTAATAGGCTTTGTTTTTGTTTTAATCACCAGTAGGATTTGCTGGTTTTGTAGCTGCTTACTGACCAAAATTGGAAATCAGTGGAGAGCTGGAAGACATCCACTCAAATAGAGCAGGATTAGATTTTAAAGTGGCTTTAACTGGTGTGGGTTTTCCTGCCTATAAAACCTATCTTATTTTTGACTTCTAAAAAAAAGGTGCCTGTCTTCGTTATTCAACAGCTGTGCAAGGAAATGATTCCTATACACACAGCAGGCCCTTGTTGTTGTGGTGATGCTTAAGAAGTTAACAGGCAGGCATAGGGGTCCCAAATACTCTTTCCCACATACATTCTTGCTTTGAAATCAGTGCCATTACTCATATACAAACCTTTCACACAGAATGATAAATCCTCTCAGGGTGACTGGCAAGGGAGCCTTGGCTTCATCATACTGGAGAGGTAAGAGGGAACAGCGATAAGTAAGGATTTGGCAGGTCTTAAAATGATTTCAATTACATGATATGAAAGTTCATCCTAATTTCCATTATTCTCAGATGGCGAACTTTTTGAGATGGCCATAGGATGATTACAAGTAGAGAAAAGTTAATATAGTTTATATAATGGCCCATTATTTTCTTTGCTGCTTATCATTTAGACAGGGAGTATTCTCTTAACAATACAACCAATAATCCAAATTCAGAGAGCATCACTTGCTCAATATGTTTTTTATTTAGAAAATGAACATCTTTCCAGAGAACTTACTCAAGAAGTCCTACAAAGGGCAATCATAGAATCCCACCTTTCCTCCAAGCATTTCATGGTTCTGCTTTCTTCCCTCTTCTTCTCCAAAGTAGATTAGGCTGAGGAAGAACAATTGTCCAAGGTCTTTGAGTAGAATGGAAATTGGAACTGTTAAGTATTGAGCTAGGAGATGATAAATCAAATGCAGGCTTTTATTCAAAACATCGTTCAGCTCAGGGACAGCTCTAGCAAGAGCGGCACTCAATTTATAATGTTCCAACAAATAACTATATACATTGTAACTAGAAACACACAGTCTCATTGGACCTAAGCAGGGCTCTGTGACTGGTTCCTTGGATTGACTTCAGGACCAATAAGGAGTCTTTATTCGGCAACCAATAGGAATGAGGGAGTTAGGATACCAGAGCCCTGACAAAAAGAACAAAGGAGCCAATTATATGCACATTGGTCATTTAACAAGAGAAGCCATTAGGAGTCATAGCTTCAAACTTTATCCAATTTATCCAACATATCTGGAGGCTTAACCAAAACTATTACTGCATGAAAGAATGAAGGAAATTGAGAACAGGGCTTTGTAGATTGTTAACAAAACATCACCCATGTACACACAATATACAGAATGCCAAATGCCAGTAAGAATTCCTTTTGTGTTTTTTAGTGTCTAATTAACTGTGTCAGGAGTTCAAAAACAATTAGGAATTCAAAAGGACAAGGGGAGAAAGGAAAAATAGGTCATTGCTTAATTCCCCGGTACATAAATATTTCCATGTTGTGTTGCAGGACTTCATCAAACTTAAAAGGGCGCCATCAAGGTAGTTTTCATAACGTTTTAAAATCTCTCCTATTCCCAAGCTCCCTTGTTGTGTTTAATCAGACTCTTGAAGCTTGATGTTGAAACCTGTTTCCTGGTATTTAAAACTGTAGGTTCAATAACTTATGCCTTTACAGTGAGTTTTATATCAGTGCACTGCTGTGGGACCTCTACAGACTCACAGTAGAGATCAACTGGGTTAGCTGGTACAGAATGTTCATAAACATTTCAATTTCTCAAAGAACAAAGTTGTTAGGAACACTATTTTAACAACCTTGTTAAAACCAGCAGTTTAACTAGGATTGAAATATCTCACATATGCTCTGAAAATTAGGAACTGTGTTGGTTAGGAAAAGTGGGGAAATTTCTCTGAGGAAACGGTAGAATGTAATGAACCTGAGAGGAAGAGAGTTTCTCCCTGAAATCCAACACTGTTTATGTTCCTCTTTTTAAGGAATTTTAGTCAGTTTCTAATCAATTCCTCTTTGATCAAATTTTGATCAAAGAGAAATTTGAAGAGAGGAGGGGCAGGAAGGGAGGCTCTGCAGAACTTCAGAATTTCACTCTGTAGATGCTCAGAGGCAGGCAATGTTTTCCCACACCTTTCTATCCTCCTACCAGAACACTACCTTGTTACGTGTGACATAAAACAGCTGCAAGGCCTGGAGTTACAAAAGGGTACATTAATTTCTTTTCAAATAGAAATCAAAGACAACTGAAGGAGAAACTTGATTTTCTCTTTAAAAAGTGAATTTTAGAAAAAAGAAATCCCCTGCCCCATAATAACAGTGCTAAGGGAGGAGAAGTTTGATTTGATTCTACGTAAGTCCACTGGCTCCTGTTTGCTATTCTGTTCTCTGGTGGTCAGCACATATTAGACTCAGGGACAGATGTTTTGCATGTATATGAAGGCACAACTGCAGAGCAGGGAGATGGAAGCATATGCCCCACTTATAACCCACCTCCACATGGCAGGCAACAACTGCTGTGCAGCCCTTCGTAGGAGCACTGGAGCCACAGAGAGAAAGTGAGAAATATTATGGCCAAACCAGACGAAACTCAAGAGTAGTCAGGAGTATGTATCTGAGAATGCTGGACAGATTTAGTGTTCCTTAACAAAAATAGCTATAGGGGGGTATATGTGTTGTATGTAAGGGAGTTACCTAGACAATTTGTTTGTTTGAAATTATTTCCTGCTTCTTTTCAATCTAGGCCAATAGACCACAGCCATTGTGGGCAGCTTTGTTCTTCTCTGAAGAATGTTTGTTTTGAAACAAAAATGGGGTGCATGAGAGCGGGGAGCTGAACCCTGCTTACTCCCACTTCTTGTCTCACTATGCTCTGATTGTTTAAGTATTTGTCTCTCCGCTGATTTGACTTTCAATATTGGAGTCTAGCCAGGGCAAAAACATTTCAAAGTGCTCATTCAGGTGTAGAAGGGGGCAGAATTTAGCTCCTTTCACCCAGGTGCTCTATTTTTGCTTTAAAAACCCTCTACCCCTTGGACTCATACATGAGAATGTGTGTGTTATATATATTATGTTTGGCTCCTACTTTGGGAGGGGGGGGCAGGGAGGTGGTTGCTAAATGCCTCCCCTGTGTTGGCTCTGAATTTTAATTGTCTCTCAAACAGGGATATTTTCTCTTACCTGCTAAAATTTGGTAAGAAGGATGCCCTGAGTGAGTGGCATAATCCCTGAGCATTTTGTGCCAATTCAATGAGGAAGACTCACTGCCAGAAATGAACCCAACAGAAATGAGTAACACATGGAATTAAGAAAAATAATACTTGTCTTAGATCCCTTGTGGAGAAAGGTGGGATAAAAATCTTTTAACTAAGTAATAAGTACAGATCTTTAAGAATAAAACAAGCTGAAAATTTTGTTTATGCATACCCCTTGTGTGCCATGTATAGGTTTAACTAACAATACAGTTCTTTGCCTACAGATTTCTCATACAATGGAATGTGCCAAATTACTTACCTTTAAGATGTTGTTTTAGCTCTCTCTTATGACTTCTAGACAGCAGCATGGCAGAACTTCAATTAAACTTATTTCATGAAGGTGAAGTTGCTCAGAAATGCGTCGAAATGAACTTCCGCATTTCCCCCAACTGAGGCCAATTCACCCCCTTCAAATTTTGTTCAGTTTATAGTGGCTTACTGCTAACTTTGCTTGATTTCATTGACCTGGAGAATACCTAATAAAAAATGGTGCTTCCGCTGCCCCAGCCTGGATACCTCAGGAAAACCTGACCTGATCAGATGTCAGAAGCTTAAGCAGGGTCGATTCTGACAAGTACTTGGATGGGAGACCTTCTTGAAATACCAGAGGTGCTGGCAGGCTTTATTCAGCCACCTCTCTGAATATCCTCCAGGCCCCCAGTAGGGGTTAGTCACCAGAAGTCACCATGACTTCCAAGTACATATACTCACATGCACATATTTAAAGAAATACAAAACAAAAAGGCACTTCCCCCAAGTGTATGTTCTGTTATTTATATTCAGAAGTTTGTATTGTAGAGAGTGAGAAACAACTTAGAAGCCTCCTTTGGCACTGTTGGGGGAAAGATGAGAGAAACTGGTGGGGGAAAGAACCAGAGAGGGTGGGGTGCTCTGGACATGGCATTTTAGGCTTTGTAGAGCTTTCACGGAAAGCCAGAGCTTTTTACTGAGATTTTTCCATTCTGAGAGAGTGATCCAACCTATTCTGAAATGTAAATGGTGGAGTTCTGCTTGCACATAACTACTGTTGTCCCTAAGTAAAACCTATGCAAGAGTTTTCTTCCTTAAAACTTCTGCAGATGGGATGACTAGATTCAGTAGCAATGCATTCCCAATATCTTTTAAAATTTCCATTAAAATGGTTGTGTGCATGTATGACATAATCAGAAATATGCAAAAGAATATAATCTTACAGCATAGCAAAAAGCACCCAGGTCCCATGTCTTTTAATAGTTTAAAAGAGTAAATTGTGTCAAACAGCTTTTTGTGCTGGTATAATGTTAAAAAAATGAAGATATCCCACAGTTCTCTCAGCCTGCCACAGGCTGATCTGATTGACCGCAGATACAGGCACAAATTCCCCTTCTTTTCACTTTCCTTAAAGCTTTAACCATGGCATTTGTGTTTTTTGTTTTGTTCTGCATATTTTTGATTGTTTTCATTTTGCTAATTTTATATTTTGTTTGTTTTGCTTTGACTTTGGTTGCTAATATGTACCAAATCCTTTTCTTTTTTTTTGTATGTGTGTTTCCGTCTCATTTGGTTTGCTGTAGTAACAGTCATGCCAATAGCAGGCAATTTGCCCTGAAATGTGATAAATATGTACAAGTTTTGTCATAGATGTTTCTAAGTTCTATGAACTGACGTTGTATGGTATTACTCAATTCATTGTAAAACCACCTTGGGGAGCACCATGCTGAGAATTGGTCTGCATGTATTTTAAGTAAATAAGTACACAATGATGTATAAAGTGATGGCAAGTTTTGCTCTTAATTGTTGAACTCAGCATGTAGCCCTAATAATAATTTATAAAGTGGATAAAAAACAAGACCCTATAAATGAAAGACAGAAGCTTTAAATGAGAAAGTACAAACCTTGCCTGTAGGCTTAGGAAAACAAGACGAGGGAATGAAGATGTAGTGGATCTTCCCCTAATTTTTAGTTGAATATCAAAATTGGTTGCTGGTTTGTCACTTATGATGTATTTAGGGGGACTGTATTTTGAATTTCCCAATTCAGTTTTCTCAGTTCACACTATGCATGTTTATATGTCGACATTTTTGTCTAAGTACCATTCCTACTGCTTCCCAGTGTAGGGACTTCAGAGAGAAACCTCAACAACAATGCAATAAATAGTGATTCAGGGACTCAAACAAACAAGACAAAGACCATGCAGCTCATTCTGCCTTAAAATGCATATTCCAGGCTTGGTGCAGCCTCATTTTGCCTCAAGGCCATACAGGGAAGGAAGATTATTTAACTATTTAAGGCCAAATCTACACCTCCCCTCTGAAGTAGTTTGACTGCTGTCTTTTCTTACGCTCATTTCACACTGGTTTCAAATTTCACTTTCGTTTTTCCCCTAGGTCTGAAGAGCACTAAGCAACAGGATCTGTTTAAAGCAGTATAATGCTAGCTTGACCACAAGAGGGCAATTAACGAATGTAGACGGTTATTTTTAAACTAGAACAAGTATGGTTTGAAACTAGAAACAGGTATAGATGGTTTTTAAAAAAAAAAATTAGAATGATTCCAGCAGGAAAGTCAGATGTAGATTTGACCTAAGGTACAGTTGATTTTGCTATTGGAAACAGGTTGCCTCACTCTGCTACTTAGTGGAGTTTTGACTCTCCAATCTTATACCCTGGAAATCTTGTTGGTCTCTAGGGTGCTACTGGACTCGAATCTAGCTCTTCTCACTCTGCTGTTAGCATTTTAAAGGGCAAAATGACTCAGTCCCAGTTACTTCAAGAAGCCCTGAGTGTCAGAGAGGCTCCATCCATGAATGCTGACCATTGGCTGCGACTCCCTGTCTGGTCAATTGTTCTTACTGACCGTCCTAGCATTCCACCCATGCCTTTTGTTTTTCAACTATGACTCTCTCTTGGTGAGTCTCTGCCAGTTCGGACCCCATCAACGTGTGTTTATAGTTGGGAGGGAGGGTGGATTATTCTGACAAACACAATGTACATTGAGGAAATTATTTTGGATTATTCTGAAAAGTTATGATTTTTTTAAATGCATTTATCTGTTTCTATTTTCTTTCAAAAAGACCCTGATTAGGAATTAGAACACTTGGATTGGTCCTTCTAACTTGAAGAGTGGAGGGATTTCAGGTGCCAAATGATAACAGCACGCATTGGTAATGACACAGGAAAACTAGGTCTCAATTCAGTCCAGGAGGATACATTGTCTTAACTTCATTATCAATTGCAATTCAGCAGTCTCTCTTTCTAATCTCCCTTTGAAATCCCTTCATAAGAGCATTGCTACTCTTAGGTCAACAACTGAATGTTGTGGTTTCTAATGTCCATTTATTTTTTGCATCCTCCTGGACTGAATCCTCCTGGATGGAACTGAGACCTAGGTTTCTTGTGTCATCACCAATGCTGGTATCTCCACGCCTACTACCCCTCTGCATATCACATCTAATCCAATCAAGCCTGCTATTCTCATTCATCCACTATTGCCATTCAACAGCTGAAATCATCTTTATAAAGTTTATATCTCTGGTACTTCGTGCTACACTTTATAGCATTTATTTATTTATTTATTTATTTTTCCATTTATATCCCGCCTTGCCAGTTTTTCACCGGCTCAAGGCATGCATGACACGGCCCAACAAAATGACATTTATGTCAGATCTGGCCCTCATAACAAATGAGTCCAACACCTCTGTTCTTAACTTTTGTTGTGTATCACCCAGAGCCCTGTGCATACAGGGACTGGAGGATTCACAAAAATTAAGTATAAATAAAATGAAATAAAAAATACTGAACACAGATGTCATTTCCAAAAGACTCTGCATAGCATCCATAAGTTTGAAAATGGCTCTTATTTAAAACTGCATGCCATTCTTGTACAAGAAGCCTCAGATCGCACCACCGTGCTGTGCAAAATTCATCTTGCAGCAAGTTCAAAATTTCTCCTGAAAAGTGGTGGAAAAAATGTCACCATTCATAGAAGCAGCAAGGGTTTATTATTTGATGTCTTAGGTTCAAAAAATGAAGAAGACAGAGCAGTTCAAGCAGCTGCTGTTAAGCTATTCCATTTCCTCTATGTATACATTTCTACAAAAAGCACAAATCATTTCTGCTGGGAGGATTTAAATTGCCACTTAATGTCTTTACTGAAGCTGGATAATATGGTATCTTGCCTCTTTGGCAGCCATGCAGTACCCAATTTGACATCTGATTAAAGAACTGGAAGTGCCTCCTAGAGCATTGCTTCCGCTCTGGATAAAATCACTCTTTCTGCAATAATCATCAAGGACCTCATATATTTTCCATTTTGGATTACAGAAAGGTCCTCCTCCTCCTGATGTCGAGGCTCCAATGCCCAGTGGCTTCTCTGGGATCAAAACTAGGCTCAGGGTTCACCATTTACATTTGGTTAGGAAACGTAGATCATTTTTCATGAAAGGAAACTGAAAAACCCAGTAGTATCAGCAGACTATGGATCTGATCTTTGTGATCATTTCAGGAAGTTGAGCAGAGGGAACATAATGCCCTGGGCTCCAAATTATTGAATAGCTTTCATATAAAGGGTAAGATCTGTCAATTCTAGATTTGGCTCAAGGACTGCGGTAGACAATCTGTTCCGCACAGACTGATGACTTATTATGATAGAATTTGTCTACTGGGTTTTGTGAGAGCTTTGTGTTAAGTGATACACCATGTCCAGACTTACTGCAGTCCAAAAGAGACATGATGAAGATCACGGATCTCCATCTAAGGTAAATAACTTGGATAAATAATTTGGATTTGGGTGACTTGGGAAGAGATGGTGGATTTAACCCTTCAAGTTGTGGATGGCTTTGCTCATTGAAACTGCTCCCCACCATGGACCCTTTTAAAAAGCATATCCTTTCTTCTTTAAAGCTCCAGTCACAATGTAAAGGACAAACCCAGTTTGAGTTGGTGTGGCTTGAAGGGTTATACTTTGTTCATCGGTTTGCCTCTAAGCCAGCCTGAAGATAGGCAAAACCTGATCAGCGTTTGTCTGGGGCATTTGCAGGGGAAACCTAGCATTTATGTGAATAAGCACACAGAAGCATACTCCTGCAGGTTCTCCCCTCCTGATCTCTCCCTCCTTCTCCTACATTTGCAAACATATGTTTGCTAGTATAGCATGCAAATCCACTTTTGGAAGTAGTCAACATGACTAAGTCAGGTCATGCTTAATTCCCATTGTTTTCAATTGGATAGAGTCACATCTAACTTGAACTGGTTTGCACCAGTATATGCTGCTTTTTCTCCATCTCTTTGGACATTTCTGTGCCTGAAAGGCAAGATGGTTTGTTTATCCCCATGAAAATTTGAACCCCCCCCCCCCCCCGAATGTCTTTTGAGCTGCTCTGGAAATACAACTAAGTTTCATAATCTTAGAGGTTCCTTCCATTTTCCTTGGCATGGGTGTCTAGACCAGTGTTGCTGCTGGTGGTGTTCTCTTCTTCAACCACCAAGAAGTAGGTTGTGTGCAATTCTTGTCAGCAGAATTGGATGAGGAATTTCCTTTTTGTCCTTCCTCTGCTAGCCAAGAACATAAAATCAGCATTTCAAGATCTATCTACTCCGGCATTCTGTTTTTAACAGTGGATGCTGACTCACCAGATGCTTCTCCTCACAAGTTGGATATGATGTAATATTATGCCTTCCCCTCTGTTGCATATCCTTTGCACCTAGCATTTAGATCTATACTATCTCTGCACATGGAGGGTCAATCTAGCTATTGATGATGTCCACTGATAGACCTGTAAATGTGCCTTGTCAAGCCTCATAGTGCATGCCAATGAAATCCTGCATGACTGCTTGTTTCACTCTTGAACTCTAAACCCGAACAGTTTACATTTCTGTCATTGCTATTGTAAGGTTATATTCCAGCTTGCTCTATCTGGATAATAAAAGGCTTCTTTTAACACCTAGGAAAGTGTTTTTTTTTTCTTGCTCAAGATTTGTTAAATGATATTTTAACTTACTAAACGACAGCTTAAACTAGGGTATATGACTGAATCCTGACAGCCCCTTTTCCCAGAAAACAGTCATCTTGGGACAAAATTCGGAATGGAGAAGTGGTGGGTGGGGGAGGGGATGTTTAATGCTTTCCCTGACCATCATTTCTCCAAATCCTTTTCTGATCAAGTTTTCCACTGCCAGGATTTGAAGCACATTTCCCCTCTCATCGGTGTGAAATAGCTTGGGGAGAGTGATTTGCAGTGAAGTCCTAAGCAGAATCCCACCCTTCTCAGCCTATTTACTTCGAAGGACTTGAAAGCGTGGAGCCCTATGGAGGATGGCAGTGCCAGAAGGGCGAAGTGAGGAGCTACAAAAGGGTTAAGCTCCCATTCCCTCACCATTCCCGACTCGCCCCTTCGGCACATGGTTTTTCCTTGAACTCTCTTCCCCACAATTCTCAGGGCGAGTTATACATCTTTGTGTGTAATGTGTAGTCAGGCCTGATGAGAGCCTTGTGGAAGAGAAGAGAAAGAAATGTCCCATGATGTGGCATTCATTAACATGCATCAGTTTCCAGAAATGTGGAAACTGATTAAATCCATAATCCAATCAAGCAGTTCCCAGATAATGAGCTCTACATGGTATTATGAAGCATTATGTCAGGGATGATTAGATTCAAATGAGATTGTCTTTTTAAAATGTCTCTTGACTATCCTTGGTTGAGCTGGGCCACCTGACGAAAGTTTAATTATACCTTTCCCTACAGCAGAGGAAGTCTCAGCCCTTCCTGACTGTTGTCCAAGTCAGTTGTTTAGCCAAAGGGAACTAATCATTTGCATACTGAAAATTAAATAAAATTAGGAGAGGAAAGGCTTGACTTCATTATTTATGGTCAAAGACATTCCTCATTAAGCAGAATGTTATGTTTATCCTCTAAAACAGTTCTTTCCTAAGAATGGGTTTGGGCGAAAGGAATGAAAGAACAAACACTTGAGGTCCAATCCAGAAAAAAGTCAAGCCTTGGTAAGCCCTGTTGATTGACAGCACCCCACCCCAAGTTCAGCATATGCTTAATGTTGCTGACTGGAGGTTGAAAACTCATCTCCCAAAATCCTACTGTACCATGCTTCCTTCTGTTCTCCAGGAAGCACATTTAACAAAAAAAAGTAATTTGCCAGGCATCATGGGGACTCCAGTCTGGAATTTTGGTGCAATCGTCCCAGAGACTCATGACAGCCGCATGAGTTTTGTGGCTTCTGAGAACTTGGTTAATCTGCTCTGCACCACAGTGCCCTCCTCAGGATGGTCAGCAGCAGAAACATGACATACTGCCTAAAGGATCCAGTAAGAGCTTCTGGGAACAGCTGGCTGAAGTGTTCTATAAAATCTAGCCTGAATTATAAAGCTGTCACATCTAGGCTGGTCTCTTCACACTGAACCACTTGTCTATAGTAGTGTGCATCTTGAAATGCAGGTGAATGCATAATTGGGCATTACGAATTCCCCACATATATCTGTCTGTCTGTCTGTCTGTCTGTCTGTCTATCTCAGCGTTCTTTCTTATGTTCAGGTCTTTGTTGTTTTTTATGTTTGTATTCTTACCATCATCATCATGAGCAGGCATCTTGCTTTTCTTCCATTCTCCTATTTCCCCGGACAGTGGCATGTCCTCCCTCCAACAGCATCCTTCCAAGGGATTGGGAGGATGTGCTCCCAGCCAATCACAATTGGAGACAACCTCCAGAGAAGAGCTTTTAAAGGCCCACCACTTCTTCTCTAAGCTGGCTGACATTTTCAGAAAAATGAGAGCCCCCCCCCCCCACTCACTAGGCCTTCTTTAAATAGTAGTGAAGACATGTCTCATAGTGATTGTATGATTGATGCCTCACATGCAATCACACATGCACACACTATTTCTTTTTTTAAAAAAATCAAATGATTTCCAAAAATTGCAGTGATGGGGGGGGGGGGGTTTCTGCAAAGGAAGCCTTCCTTACTTTGTGAAAGGAGACAATAGACCACACAAAGAAAGGATGCCAAAGGCAGAGTTTTCAGTAGAAAGGTAAATTGTCAGCAGGGGTCATTTGGGGCTCCGCCAGCCCAGGAATGGGCACTAGGGCAGCCATGGGCCAAATCAGATTCTCTGATCTGATTCAGCCCGCCGCCGAAATGCCGCTGAAATTTGGTGGCAACTTAAAAAGCAGCTGGAGGGGAGGAGGTTTGAGGGAGAAGCTCCAAACTTGCAGAGTAGCTGCTGGAGCCTCTCCCCGAAATACCTACCAAGTTTCAAGAAGATTGGACCAGGGGGTCCAATTCTACAGGCCCCCAAACAGGTTGCCCTCATTCCCTCCATTGTTCTCTGTGGTGGGGAAAAAGTAACGTTTTAGGGCGATTGCCAGAGCATCGCCCTGGCAACTTGCCCAGCATTAGGGTGTCACTTCCGGGTGACGTAATCACGCTGGGCATTTCACCCGGAAAAGAAGGAGGGAGAGGGAAGGAGTGGCCAGGCCGGGGGTGGGGGGGGGAGAGAGACGCACCGGCAGCAGTGGCTGGCGGGCCTCGGAAGGGTCCTGGGAGGCGCGGCGGCGAGGTGTGGCAGCAGGCACTACGTTTTCCTGGGGGGAAACATCGCCCCAGCAACCATGTGCACATGCGCCAAAGAGCCCCCGCCTCCCCAGCATTTGCAAAACTCTATGCCCCTGGGCTGGGCTGCCTCTGAGAGCAGGAAGCAAAGGGCGGGGCTGCCAAACTCCCCAGCTAAACTGCTCCTGATCTCTGTGGTCCTCCTTACAGGTAGGAGCTGGGGGGGGTGGGGCATTTCCTTCTGCCGTGATTCTGGTGCTTTTTAAATTTTAAAACTTGCTTTGCAAAATCCCACTATTTCTCCACCTTTCCAATTTAGGCAGGCATGTTTTAAGGGTGTATATGTGGGGGAGGTTTGGGACTAGCCAGGGTTAAAATATAGAGTTCTGTAAACTCAAGGTACTCCAGTTTTATGACACATTTTATGACCTGCGTGGCCCGACCCGACAAGGTACAATTTATGTCAAATCCAGCCCTCATAAGAAATGAGTTTGACATCCCTGGATTATACCATAGTAATGCATTTTGTATGGGCCTGTGCAAGAAGACTGTCTGGAAGTGACAATTTATTTACTTTCATTTATGTTATTTATAGTCAGCCTTTCTCACTGAGCCTCAAGGTGGATTACACAGGATAAGTCAATACGATCAATAGGCTAGGACGTCCATTAGACAATGAAATAAGAACAAAGCCAATGCATGCTATTCACAGCAGTTATAGTCTACAATTCCTATCCTTTTACCAAAGCATTTTGGTGAACTGTTTTGTTTCAATACCCCAGCATTAAGGTAAAGGTAAAGGTTTCCCTTGCTCAAAAGCCAGTTGAATCTGACTTTAGGAGGCGGTGCTCATCTTGGTTTCCAAGCCAGTGCTTTCTGAAGACTTCTCCGCAGTCATGTGGCCGGCATGACTAAATGTTGAGGCACATGGAACACTGTTACCTTCCCACCAAAGGGGTATCTATTTATCTACTTGCAATGTTTTGCTTTTGAACTGCTAGGCTGGCAGGAACTGGGGCCAGAGATGGGAGCTCACTCCGTCATGCGGCACTTGGGTCTCGAACTGCCAAACTACCAATCTTCCAGTCTGCAGTTAAGGTTCTTAACCTCTAAGCCACCGTGCCAGCATTACCTGTGTGTAAAAGCCCTCCTGAATAATTCAATTTTACATAGTTTGTGGAATGCCAGGAGAGTGAGTGCCTTGCTGGCCTCATCAGGCAGACCATCCCATAAGGTGAGAGCTGTAAGAGAGAATGCACACGTAAAGGCACTTGTTGATTTTGCCCCTTTGCAGAAGGTCCTAATCAGATGAGCAAAGATGTCATGGTGGATCATAAGGAGAGAAGTGGTCCTACGGATATTTGGGACCAAGGCCATGAAAGGCTTTGTATGAGACAGCCAATACCTTGAATTGAACCCAGTAACTGATGGGCAGCCAATGGAGTGACTGCAGAATGAGAGTAATATTTACCTGGTTCCTGATAGTAACTAAGCTGTGGCATTTTGAACCAACTGGAGTTTCTGAGATAAAGACTTTGAGGGGTGAACCATATAGAGTGCATTATAGTAATCTAATCTTGATGTGACTGTCGGGTGAATCCATGTGGCAAGATCAGCCAAGAAGGTCCCTGTCCATCTGGACTTGACTTGGTCTAATTCTGCTTCCTGCTAGTTTTCCAGCATAAGCATAAGAGAGCATGTCACACCAGTGCTCTGTCAATTGGGTTGGTTGCTTCCAGGAACAATCCAAGATTCTGGGTTTGATTGTACCACAGGGAGCATCTACTCCCCTTTGAACTTTCCCCCTTCTGCCAGTGAGCTTCTGGGTACTTTCTCATGTTGACCCAAGACTGGTGTCTTCTAGCTGTAGGCCCTTTTGTGTGTTCATGCCAACGTTATGGCTAGGGTTGCCAGCCTCCAGGTGGGACCTGGGGATCTCCTGCTTTTTCAACTGATCTCCAGCTGACAGAGATCAGCTCCCCTGGAGAAAATGGCTGCTTTGAAGGGTGGTCTCTGTGGCACTGTACCATGCAGAGGCCCCTCGCCTCTCCAAACCCCACCCTCTCCTGGCTCCACCCCCAAAGTCTCCAGGTATTTTCCAACCCAGACCTGGCAACCCTAGTTATGGCATTTACTTCCCCAAGAGGTGACCAGCTATGTTTCTCATCTTAGAGGCAAGTGAAAACAGCATCTGAGGATATTCAGACTGTCTTCGGGCTAGATTCTTGTGTTGCTGCCACTTAATTGCTATTGATTTATAGGTTCTTATGCTGGTGTTAGCTATTGTGCTGTTTTGATCATGTACTGTCAGCTGCTTTGAAAGCTTCTTAAGTTATAAAATAAACAAGCATCAGGAGAAGCTGCTGAAAAAAAAAAAGGTTCTTCCTTGGGTGGGATAGAATGAGCTGTATATGCTCAGACTTCTCACGTTAGAGTTTGGAATGGAACCCTTTTCCCATGTGGTAATTTGGGAGGAGGGTTTGACTTGACTCTTCCTTGGTATTGGGTCATATGGCCTGCTCATTTGAAGAAGGTGCACATCTGGCTTGGTATATACCTCCCCTCCCTCCTACTTCCTTGTGACATTCTATAAATCAGATTAATGTGGGTTAATTCTTCTTCAGCACTGGAGTTTAGACTAGATTATCTTGAGGTTCTTTTCAGGCCTAACACCGTATGATTTAAAGGGCCCTTTTCCCAATCCCACACCTTTTGATGGACACCGATATTACAAGTATGACAAACTATACTGAAATGAAATAAAAATCTCGTGGCACATCTGCAACTCCCCCCCCCCCCCCCCGGCAGCAGACCTTTCTTGGCTGCAGCTGCAATCATATGCTTAACCTTGGGGGTTGAAAGGTTCTGCAGAGCTGGAGAAAGTTCACCTCTCTCCTCGCAGGGGATTTTCTGAGACATTTCTTGGCATCCAGCCACCTCCAGGTGACCGGCACTGAAACACAACAGGCAGATAGATCAGTGTGCTTACGCAAATATTACTGACTTCACTATTGGTATATATTTCTTTACACAAACGCAGCTATATTTAAGCCCTTTTCCACCAAGTGTTATTTGGCTATTCTTTTAGTGTGCAGCACAAATTTGTACATAACGTGGGATCTTTTTTCATTCAGATAATAACACAGAAACATTAGTTGGTGTTTTCTCGTCAGATTCTGCAAGTATTAGAGACCAGACTTTTCTCATCCATCCGTTCTTCTTGGGAAGCAATTCTGGATTTTCTAAACAATGACAGGATTGGCAGCAAGTTGTACCTGCCTGAGTATGCTAACTGACAACACCCTGTTCATGCTGTGATACCTCAGGAGTTCGGCTAGAAATAGAACTGAGCTTCTACTTTGGCTCCCACTTACAATTTTCTGGCTGCTGTTCATATGCTTTAAAGTCAATGAATGACAACCAGAACCCAAGAAGTTGACAGAGTCTTTGGCAACCTCCAACTTCCTTCCTTTTCATTCTGCCTTTTTCTGGAAGGAGGTGACAGGATGGGAGAGAGGCTGAGCTCTAATCCTGCTGAGGACGAGGCAGGTGGGACTCTTCTTCTTCCAATTCCCTTCTTCTCTTTCAGAAGAGACAAATCTGGTAGAGAATGAAGGGTTTGAACTTTTGCACTTCCAGTTTGCTTTAGCAATTTTGGCATCTAGGGTTTTGTTTTTTAAATATAAAGTCTATGTAGAATAATAATAATAAGAGATTGGATTTATACCCTGCTCTTTACTACTCGAAGGAGCCTCAAAGCGGCTTACGATCTCCTGTCCCCCCCCCACAACAGACAGCCTGTGAGGTAGGTGGGGCTGAGAGAGCTCTCTTGAGACCTTTCCTTGAGAGAACAGCTCTGAAAGAACTTGTAACTGACCCAAGGTCAAACCAGCAGCTGCATGTAGAGGAGTGGGAAATCAAACCCAGTTCTCCCAGATTAGAGTCTGTGCGCCTAACCACTTCACCAAACTGGACTGAATCTTATAGTTAAACAACAAAGCCGAGGGTGTCTTATATCTGTATCAATTAAATCACTTAAAATTATATGAATTTGTTTATTTGTAATGGAACTTCTTAGATATACACTGCAATGATTATTAATACTGGTAATATTGATTTACCTTGTCTTTTTAATATGTACGTAAGCAGGTCAACAGGGAGGGAAGGCAGCATGGTGCAGATTGATCTTGTCAGCTGTGTCGGAATCTAAGGAGGGCCAGACTTGGTTAGTACTTGGATGGGAGACCTCCAAGGAAGACTGCAGAGGAAGGCACTGGCAAACCACCTCTGCTTCTCACTTGCCTTGAAAGCCCCTTGCTGGGGTCGCCATAAGTCAGCTGCGACTTGATGGCACCTTACACTTTCACAAGCCAGTCAATTTCCTCTAGAACATCAGCATTGCCAGCCATTCAGTTGCAGCTTGTTTCCTGCCATAGGACCAAACCAGGACAGGGTACCTGGTTATCTTCTCCATTTTATCCTCTCATCAACTCTTGGAATTAGCCTGGAAGGCCCCGACCTGGATAGCCCAGGCGAGCCAGATCTTGTCAGATCTTGGAAGCTAAGCAGGGCCGACCCTGGCAAGTAATTGGAAGGGAGACCTCCAAGGAATACCAGGGCTCAGGACACAGAAGCAAGCTATCAAGCCACCTCTCTGGAAAACGTCCAAGCCCCCAGTAGGAGTCACCAGAAGTTGCCATGACTTCCAGGCATGCAAGCGCACACACATACACACACACCCAAAAAAATACCCACCAAAAAGAAAAGAGAAGAATTAGCCTGGAAAAAAGTGGCCACCTAGTAATTTTCATGGCAGAATGAGGATTTAACTCTTTAAGCACCACACAATGCTGTCTATTGTTGAGTGAAATATACAAGTACCTATATCAGTACCTGTATGTTTCCCTCACAGGGGAAGTAGTAGTTCCAAAGGGTCAAGTCAGTTCCACACAGTTCCAGCCCCCCCCCCCCCCGGCCCCCATTTTTTCAGTGGTTGTTATGGAACAGTTTAGTTACAATGTAGGGGACAAACTGTGGACCCATCACCCCGTCTTAAGAAAGCTGAATTGCCCTTGAGTCTTTGGAATGTGTGGTTAGATACAGGTTGGTTAGCTTGGGCAATTAAACTACCAGCTGAAAATTTTCTTTGCTCCCTACAAAAACTGAAATTTTCTGTTTCCCACTTGAACATCTCACTCAGAATGTTACTTAAAAATATGTATGCTGCAAAGTTAGGGTTAGGCCCTAGTGGCAGCCATTTTGTAGTTGTGCCCACATTTTGTGACTTGCTGTGCCCACTTATTCAGAATTCCAAAAGAACCATAGGTTCCAAAAACTGAGAACTTCTGCCTGACAACATGCACACAGAATTCCAACAAATCTCCAAAACCCAACAGTAAGAAGCAGAGAAATGAAACCACGGACAAAAACATAAGAAAAGAAATATGGCAGGGAAATTCCTCTCATCTCTAGCCATACACACTGGTGATAAAGCTCATACCGAGTGACATTTTCCATAGACTGAATCTGTCTTTCTGAGGCTCAGCAAAATATCGGGATGACCTCACAGAAATTGGAGTTGTTAACCTTAAATTAAGTACTAATGCACTGGAATTCTTTTATTGTATTTCATGACTGTTGACATAACTGAGGAACAGAGAGCGACAGCAGCTCCCTTCCCCTGAACAAAGACAATGCCTGTCTTACTCACAACTTGGCAGGGGAAAAGACATTTAAACGATGGAGTATATTTTCTTTGGTTTCATTTGGAGCTGGCTGCATAGAGTCTTAGGATTACATGCCACAGTTATGTGGTCAGTGATACTCAGTATTTCCACCATAACAAACCTTCTGAAACTATCCAGGTACTCTGGCTGCAAGGTTGAGGGTGAGTCTGTTAAGACTTGCTCTGTTAATCTCTTCAAAGATTTTGGCCTTTCCAATGTAAAACGCCATTGCTGTCATTGGAGATCAAGCTTGTTATACACAGTCCTTGTAGTTCTTTCTCCTCCTTTGCCGCTGGGAAATTATTTATATAAAAATGATGCTTCACATGCCCTAAAGTTTGGGACACTGAATTTTTTTTTATATCACTCAGCACATGAAACCAAGCCAGCTGTTTTGAAGCTTCAGCTTCATTCGAATGGATTCAGACCCCCTCATTTAATTAAAATCATCTCTTTGGGCTATCAAAAAAACCCCTTACTTTCCCTTACACATTTAGATTATTCTATCTTTTCCAGTTGCACTATCAGGATATGGTGGCTACACTATGCACTCTGCTCTGAAATCAGTTACCAAGACTTCACTATCCCCAATTAATTCAAATAACCAACTCATCTTCAGCAGGTTTTTCATGAAATTTTCATTCCCTGAGTAAGTGGGGATGACCAGATGCAACAATATCTTGTGGAGGAATTCAGCAGAGGAGTAGACGGTATGTGCCTGTGTGCTGTCAAGTTATAGCCCACTTAGGGCAACCCTGTAAGGTTTTCAAAACAAGAGACATACAGAGGTGGTTTGCCATTGTCTGCCTCTGCACAGCAACCCTGGCCTTCTTTATGGTCTCTCATCCAAGTACAGACCACAGTCGACCCTGCTTAGCTTCCAAGATTTGACAAGATCAAGTGAATGTGTAAACATGTGTGATGGTGGCTCCTTTAGATCAGACCAAATGTTTTGTTAGATCAGACCAAATGTTCATCTAGTCTTGCATCCAGTTTCCACAGGTGTTTATATGATGCTTATAATGTGCAAAACAGCAGCTTCTCAGGAAGGCATTTCTATAAAGAGGATATTGCTTTAGTTTTTATATGTTTTTGATAGTTTAAAGTTCACAGTATTTATTGTTGGCTGTTTGTAACCTGAGTAAATTGTGATTCAAAATCTGGGTTGGAAATACCTGAAGATTTGGGGGCTGGAGTGTGGGGACGGATGGGTAGGGTCTCAATGGTGTATAATGCCATAGAGTCCACCCTCCAAAGCAGCCTCTTTCTCCAGGGGAACTGATCTCTGTTACCTGGAGATCAATTCTAATTCTAGGAGACCTCCAGGCATGAAGGATTTCCTCTAGTTTGGTGTAGTGGTTAAGTGCACAGGCTCTAATCTGGGAGAACCGGGTTTGACTCCCTAAACTCAAGTAGCTTTTGACATACATGACCCCCCTCCATGAAATTAGGTGTATAGCCAGTAAAATCATTTGCAAACACTGATATTAATAAACTTATTCACTCGGAGAAGCCTGAAGTTGAAGCTACTCGAGGAAATGTCCTCAGTTGTGTGTGGTATCTACATATGTTTTCTGTATGTGTTCTCCCTGTAAGTTTACATACAGCTATACCATGGTATAATAGAACTAGTCAAACAATCAATCATTTTTAAGCTCTGTTATGATTTTTAATATTTTCTTCATAAATTTATGGAAACCATTCTCTAATCCTTTTGAATGCATTCCCCATTCATGTTGATTAGCCAGTCAGTGAGATTAAGTTCCAGAATGACTTTTTTGGAGCGGTAATGTTTACTTCAGCCCATTTCTTCATGTTTTGTTTAACAATGTTGCTTCTGCTTCCCTACAGGGTGACTGGCATATTTTAAATAGAAGACTAATGAAGACTTGTTACAAGAATTTTGGGGCAAATGGTTGATATTATTTATTAATCTTAAAAGTGAAATGTTTTCTGTATAGCTGGTAGCTCTCCAAAAACCTCTCAAGGTCACAACTCTGTATACAATTATGTATTAAGTCGATTCTGTCAAGGATAGAAAACACTTTTTGAGCCAAAAGAACAGAGATGCTATCAAGCTGAAGGAATAACCAACATTCTGTAATTTACTTTCAGTTCTGCCCATTTGGAACTACTCAGAAATCCAAAACTTAAAGAAATCCACCGGGCTTTGTTATGGTTCTGGAGGCTTTATCATCGCAGGAAGCCTTCTCATGCAAGAGGCCTATGCCAAGGCTATATGGAAAGCCGCTCTGCATGAACATGTGTATGTGCAGTAATAGAAGAGGTATCCTGAACCTGCCAGGTTCTGGTATATCCAGCAATGACTAGAACCAGGAAAGGAAGAATCTGAGTCAGACTCCAGCTTGAAATCTGGAAGGCTGGTAGAACCTCAGTGACACAAACATACACCAGAGGACTGTGGTCACCCAAAGATTATTTTATAGACTTTGATGTTTCTCCTGCTAACAATTCTGTGATGCAAATTTCTATGCTCTGAGTTGGAGGATTGGGACATTGACCAAGGTCCGCTGGTAATTCCATGACAGTTGTCAACTCCAGGCTGGGAAATTCCTGGACATTTGTGGGTGGACCCCAGGGTGCACAGGGTTTGGGGAGGGAAGGAGCCTCAGTAGGTATAATACCATAGAGTCCACCCTCCAAAGCAGCCTTTTTGTTTCAGGGGAACAGATCTCTGTAGTAGGGCTGCCAGCTTTGGGATGAAAAATACCTGGAGACTTTGGGGTGGGGTCAGGAGAGGGTGGGGTTTGGGGAGGGGAGGGGAAGGGAAGGGCCTCAGCATAGTACAGTTTCATACAATCCACCCTTCAAAGCAGCCATTTTCTTTAGGGGAGCTGATCTTTGTCAGCTGGAGATCAGTTGTAACAGCGGGAGATCCCCAGGTCCCCACCTGGAGGCTGGCAACCCTACTCTGTAGTCTGGACATCAAATGTAATTTCAGAAGATCTCAAGGCCCCACCTGGATGTGGGCAATGCTAGCTGAAATCCAGTTCTCTGAACTACAGATCTAATACACTAGACCACATTGATTTGTGAAACCAAATAACTTCAGAGGTTCTGAGGCCAAGTTGGGCAAAGAGAAATATGGTATTCGGTGACTTTATCAAATGTTTCTGGGCTCTGTAAGAGTTCCCCAAGTTTATAGCTATCTTTCCTTGGTGTCCTTGGCAAAACAGTATGATGCAGAGATTAAATTGTCAAACAGGGATCTGTGGGACCTAGATTCAGATATCCATTCTTATATGCACAATGGGCAATCACAGGGCAATCTGGGGCCCACATTCTTTCAATTTAACCTTTCTCATAGGGTTGTTGTGAGGATGAATTGGAGATGGGGAGAACCATCTATACTGCCCTGAGCTCCTTTGAAGGAGGGAGGATATATAAATGCACTTGATAGAAAGATTTGGGGTGGCTGTTAATAAAGTATTAGTGGAAAGGTAGACTATAAATATGTGTCTTTTGAATTTAAAAAAGACAAATCTTGTTGGTATACTTGGGTATAATGGATTGTCATATTTAGAATATGAAAGGGATTTTTTATGCATTGGCTAGTGAATTTTAAGAGTGATTCATCTTTTTTTGAAAAGAATGATACCTTATAACAAATCTGGAATACTTCCCTTCATTTACAGTATAAAAAGAAGAGAAGAGATTGGATTTATACCAAACCCTTCACTACCCAAAGGAGTCAGAGCGGTTTACAAACTCCTTTCCCTTCCCCTCCCCACAACAGACACCCTGTGAGGTAGGTGGGGCTGAGAGAGCTCCGACAGAAACTGCTCTTTTTCAAGAACAGCTGTGCCAGAACTATGGCTTGCCCAAGGTCGTCCAGTAGTTGCAAGTGGAGGAGTGGGGAATCAAACCCGGTTCTCCCAGATTAGAGTCCACACACTTAACCACTACATCAAAAGGGTAAGAAATGTATATGCATGTCACGGAAGACAGATATATCTCCTCCTTTGAAGCTGGCAAATTCTGGAATATCCCCAATCTTAGACATCTTTACCTGTAGGGTGTGACCTACCTTACTTTTTGGTTTCTGTACATGATATTGGATACACCATGCATGCACCTGTATTCTGTGGCATTTAGATGTGATAAACACTGACAGGTGTTTTTGTAGAATTCCATGCAAGCTACTGATCTATTAATAATTAACAAGAACTCTTATCCAAAGCTAGTTATATGGGGAGTATATAGGGAACTAGAGTGGGTACTTGTATGGTGCGTGGGTGGGAGCCACCTGACAGTGCTTTCTGTACACGTGAATATATATATATATATTTAAAAGTGCAGAGACTACAGAGTTTCTGTCAAAAAGTTAGCCAGATGCCAAGGGTGTACAAATGTACAAAGCACAGAAAACTGTACAGGGTCTGAACAAATACTGAAAGGGTTTTTAGTTAAATGAACATAAAACATGTGCTCCCTGTTAGGCGTTCTAAGATGTACCTTGTTTGCATGAGCTGAGAGTGATATATCTTTATTTAACTCACTGTATGCTTAGATAGCCTTGACAAGCCCGATTGCATCAGAGCTTGGAAGCTAGGGCTGGCCATGGTTAGTACTTGAATGAGAAGGCTGAGGTTGCTATGCAGAGGAAGGCAATGGCAAACCACCTGTTCTCATCGCATGTCTTGAAAATCCCATGGAATTGGGGTTGTCATGAGTTGATTGTGACTTGATGGCACACAATTATGGCC
This sequence comes from Lepidodactylus listeri, assembly GCA_029233225.1. NCBI lineage: Eukaryota > Metazoa > Chordata > Lepidosauria > Squamata > Gekkonidae > Lepidodactylus > Lepidodactylus listeri. Next base: position 31,320,539 of record JARCFY010000009.1, read on the forward strand.
TAGGCTAGTGCAATCTCCATTGATTGTGGCTGCTAAGTAGGGTTTGCCCTGGTTAGTATGTGGATGGGAGACCACCGAGGTTGCTACGCAGAGGCAAGGAACAGCAAACCATCTCTGAATGTCTCTTGCCTTGGAAACCCTATGGGGTCTCCGTAGGTCAGATGCAGTTTGATGGCACTTGCTCCCTCCATGCTTGAAGGCCCTGTATAGTGTTCAATCAAACACCTCCTGTTAGTGATACCCTCCTTTGGGGGTGAGGAGTGATTAGTTTCCATTGTGATAGTTTGACAGTTCTTTATTATTTTGTGCCACTGTTGTATTTTAGGGTTTTTGGAACCCTCTTTATATACAGTAGAAATAAGGTATACATTTTTTAAAACAAATAAGTATAGAAAACAATCATTTAGCCTATCATTAGAGTGTGCCTGATCATGAAGATTAATTAGCTAGAAATTAGTAGCTAGGAAAATAACTGAAAATCTGAAAGGATTTGATAACTTTTCTTCCAAACAGTTATAAATAGATCTTCCACGATCTTTTTCACCACCTGAGCTAGCTGTTAAGAAGAGAACTGGAGTGGATCAGGTATTAGTGTCCATAGGTAAGCCCAAGTATCTTGCCTAAGCTACCTCAGTTGGTTGCTATAAGGATAACGGGATGGTCATGTGCCATCATTATGGAAAATGTAGGATACATAAAAGCAACGAGAAGATTGCTCTTCAAACTCCTTCTCAGTTCAAAAATTCTACATGTACAAATACTGTAAGCTTTCAAGAGCTTTCTTTTTTCTCTCCGAGGAAGACTTTTAGAATCCTGAATAATTACTGGCTTCAGTAACTGAATGGTTTGATTAAGTGCATTTTAAGACATGGTTACTCCTTCTGCTCCTTTTCATGTTTTATGCATTATGTATTCTTGTGGTATTGTTTTCCTGTGATGTTCTTCGGAGAGGATACCATGGTATTCTAGCTGTTTGGCGCTGAACTCATTTTCTCCACAGACGAGCATGGTGTTTGACAAACAGTTCTGGTTTGGGGGAACACATTTCAGCATGTCTTGGATTTCTCCTGCCTCATGCACAGGTGGCCAACAGATCTGGTGAAAAAATGTCCAGCCACAAGGCTGGGTTCAATTAGAAATTGTGGAAAAATGAACAGGTCTCAAGTTGTAGATCAAGTCACCAACCTGACTGTTTTGCAGGCCAAGTTCTGATACGTGCTAACCACAATACCAAAGGTAATCACTGGAAACTACAGCCCTTATTATACCTCTTTCCTTTGTGGTTTAGAAGCCATGACGTGGAGCAGGTCTGCCATTCCCAACCTGTCAAAATCAAGGCAGGCTCTCTGTGGCATCCTTTTGTATTTTCCATGGACTATTTACCACCCAAAGAGATGAAGGAGGATGTGTCCAGTCTTCACTAGAGGACACAACACAGAGAAGAGTGGGGCTATGGCAAAACAAAGACAAAATGCAACACAAAGTCTTTGTAGTTTAGGAAACTGTATTGCCTGTTTTATTTTCCCAGCAGGGCAGACCAAAAAAATAAAACTGAAGAACAAAACAAAAAAGCCCCATATTCTCCAATGTAATTTCCATAACGGGTCATTTTTATTTTCTGAGTTTGTCTTTATTGTTCTTTAAAAACATTTCTCCTCATGTGGCCTGGTGCTGCCGCAGCACTGAGATTCCCTCCATAAGAAAAGAGGGAATTAAGTTAGTTCTGCAGATTTGCAGCCATGTCGGAGTGCCTTTAATTACAGCTGGAAACCTCTTGTCACTGTGTGGAGTCATCACAGCTGTGGATGGTTCAGCACACGCCTTCTCGAATGCTGGCCTCAGAACCTCTCCTCGTGCAAACCCCTGCAGGAAGCTACATCACCCTCTTCTTGCTTCACAAGTCATTTGACAGAGAGCTTTGCAGGCGGGTCCATCCTTATTTCATTCAGGCGCAGCATTTAGGGGCACTGCAGGTGCTTTTATAAAGATGTGGGGCATGTTTTATTCGGCAATTCCGGAAAGGCACATTTTGAGCAGTGCCAAGACATATTGTGCACTGTGAAATAAGGGGTGTGTGTTCTTTTGCACTTAGACACAATAGTATTCCTTTAAAGCAAATGTCTAAGAAAAGGGTGTCTTCTGCTTAGGCCTGCAGCAGAAATTTGCCCTATTAATTAGCATAGTTGATTCTCCCCCCCGCCCCCAGCAGGCAGCTTGACAAATCATAGGCCGGGTACCCAACTTACCTCTAGGCAGCTCTTTGCGCAAACTCCTTGGCCTGCCTTCTCCAGCTCTCCATTTATCTTTCTCCATCATAACAGCATCTGCCGCACAGGACACATTGCTGTTCTTTCAAACTACATTGTCCAGAATTTTGGGGGCGTTGTTCCTATTTGTCCAAATTAACCTTAACTTCTCCTGAAGAATCAAGTCTTGGATGACTCCTCTCCCATGACACAACTTCTGGATAGCGTTGCCAGTCTCCTGGTGGGGGCTGGAGATCTCCCAGAATTAAAATTGATCTCGGGACTATGTATATCACTTATTTATTTTTATTTATTTATTTAAACCATTTATTCTACTTCTCCTGGAGAAAATGGCTGCTTTGGAAAGTGGACTGCAAGCCATTAGACTCTACCAAGGTCCCTCCCCTTCCTAACCCCCTGTCCCATGCTCCTCCCTCAAATCTCCAGGGATTTTTTGAACCTGGAATTAGCAACCCTATTTCTGGAAGGTCCAGTTCAGCTAGAGTTGCCAGCTTCCAGATGGGACCTGACATTCTCCCAGAATTATGGTTGATAGCCAGACCACAGAGATTAGTTCCCCTGGAGGCAATGGTAGCTTTGGAGGGTGGAATCTATGGAATCAAACCCCTCCTGACCTCCCTCTCCGTTCAAAATTTTGCCCTCTACATATTTCACCTCTAGTTCTCCAGAAATTGCTTAGGCTGGCACCCCAATGTTCAGCAACATCTCAGGTTCCCAGATGGAAACCAGGCCCCATACAGTTTCTAGAACATCAGCTGACATTTGATGTCATGTCTGGGGTTTTGCCTGGTTGTGACATTGGCAGACAGGCCAACATCATTTCCACCCCCCAATGTTTCTTCTGTGGGCCCAAGAAGTGAGAATGGGTGGGAGGTAGGTTTACCAGGCTCAGCCTAGCAACCTGTGGGAGACCAGGAGGGATGGGGAGGGGAACAGTTATCAGCAATAGCATGATGTCAGTTTTGGGTTTTTCTTCTCTAGGGAGAGTTTGGGATGATTCCTAAGGAGTACTGACATCACTTCTGCTATTTTCATGGCAGTAACACCATGCTATCTGCCCAACAGCTGAGACCAGCGGTGGGAAATAAGGGGCAGGGGTGGGAATTCTCTGCCCTCACTGGGGGACTGGCGCCAAATATCTCCTTGATGGGATATTATCATTTTGAAGCAGGCACTTGGCATGCCTGCTAGTATTCCATGATTCTAAACAGAAATAGAACCCTCAGTTGATTTTACAGACACAGTAACTTTTAAATCATAGAATGCAAATCGTAGTGGCCAGAATTATAATGGGGGATCAGTTATGCTTTTTAAGAGTGTGTGTGTCTGTGTGTGTGTGAGTGTTTTAAGAGGGAAGAAAGATAATCTCATCCTCAAATAATGGGGGCGATCCCCTTCCCCATTCTTTTCAAGACACCCCTGTTTTCTTGTTCCCTCTCCACTTTTTCCTTTCTTATTTTCCAGACTTTGTCTCTGTCCTCTTTCCTTTATTTTCCCTGCCTGCCTGCTTTTCTCTGTTCATTCTCATTTTCCCTTCCCTCTGTCCTGCCCTTTTTTGAGGGCAGGCAGGCAATGGACACCTGCTTGTTCAACTTGGGGGTGGTGGTGGTTTCAGAATAAACCTAGATAATTAGAAGGCAGATTGTTGGAAGCCATTTGCGAGCATGATCAGTGTAAATGATAAATCAGGGTCAAATGAACAGACACATATACCTTTGGATCCTGTTGTGTCTAGGGTTGCCTAATCTGGATTTATTTATTTATTTTATTTTATTTTTTGAATTTTTTATCCCACCCTCCCCACCTTGCGGCAGGCTCAGGGCAGCTACCAACATACTGTTTAATACAATAAAATTCTGTAAAACCACATTAAAACATCCAGTATAAACTTTAAAACTACAATCCAAGATGGCGCTTCATCGTCTCTGTCCAAGCGGTGTCACCGGGCACTCTTCAGTTCTCTTTTGGTGCGGATGGTCCATTGGCAGACTGCAGTAGTTGGGCCAGGGCTATAAGATCGCGGCGGCCCCTACTTGAAAGCCTGGCGGAAGAGCTCCATCTTGCAGGTCCTGCGGAACTATAAAAGATCCCACAGGGCCCTGATGTCATCCGGGAGCTCGTTCCACCAGTGTGGGGCCACCATTGAGAAAGCCCTGGCCCTTGTAGCCGCCAGTTGGCTTTCTTGGGCCTGGGATAACCAGGCGGTTCTGGGAACCTGATCGAAGTGCTTGCTGGGGTACATACGGGGAGAGGCGGTCCCTTAGGTAACTAGGTCCCTGGCCATATAGGGCTTTATAGGTAAGCACCAGCACCTTGAACCAAATCCAGTATGCTATAGGCAGCCAATGCAGTGCTTTTAGGGTGGGCTGGATGTGCTCCCGCATAGGGAGGCACAACATTAGCCTCGCCGCTGCATTCTGCACTAGCTTGAGGAGGGCATGGTTTGGGGAGGGGAGAGACTTCTCCAGGGCTCTGTTGCCTGGAGATCAATTGCAATAGCAAGAGATCTTCAGCCACATCCTGAAAGTTGGTAGCCCTAGCTGTATCTTTTATTCAGCTTGATTTAAATGTGTTGCCAACAGAAACAAAAGAATTTTCCTTTGGGATTTTGCACTTATGTTGCCAGAGGTGCTGTCTTTACTCTTGGGTAGCCCCAATTGCAAGGGGCACCCCACTTCTAACTTGAACCAGAGACCCACAAAACTCAGGCCAAGGAAGACACTTCTGGTTCTGGAAACAGGGATTTCATATTCAGGTTTCAAAAGGCACCCTCAAAGCAAACCTCCAGTCTTCCCCCTCCACCCAGAAGAGATTATGCTTGTGAGATAACACTGGGTTCCACCAGGTTGCCAGGCCATCTGGCAAATAGTCCTTCTGTCTCCAGAACCTCACTCAGCCCCTTTCTTGTGTCATCTCATGTCTATGTGTGGTACTTGTCCTTCCTTGCTCTTCATCCCTCAGGATACCAAGATAAACCAACCAAACATTCAAATTGTTAATGATCCTTCCTGATGCTAATCAGGGGCCCATTTCCCTCTTTTGTCTGTATCTGGGAACCTATTCAACTGCCTTGGCAGAACCATCAGTGGTCTTAAAATCCGTTCGCGGGGAGGGCGGGGTATAAACTGAAAGAACTGAAAGAATAAATAAATTCAGCTAGCCCCAGCACACCTGGCTCCAGTTGTTAATCCACACTCTGCCCCCTCTGAAAGCTCATTGGCCACATCTAGGCCTTGCCCATCCTGGTGTCATGCACCTCCTGGGACACCTGATTGGCCCAGGTAATCTTTTGTTCTCACCTCAGTCCAGCCCCCAAGACCTTCCATTGGTCTTCCTTTTTTTTTCAGTGCCTTTAACTATCTATGTCCATGACCTCAGACTGGGTGTGTTTTCTGCCCTGATGCCAACTGGCAGGCCACCCCTTTACCCTCTGGGTTTAGGCCATAATCCTTTCCTCATGGACCTCTGCACATCTGGACAGGTAGTATTTATTTATTTATTTAATTCAATTTCTAAGCCGCTCTCCCCGCACAGCAGGTATCACCCCGTAACTCACCCCCTCTATTCCCTATCAATCACCTCTACTTCCTTAGTTCTGTATTGTGTGTCTGAATGTTTGATTATTGTTTATAAAGATGTAAGAATTCTTCAGTAAAGAGATCACTGCTTTAAGAAGGTTCTTTTTATCATATGTGGTGGACTTGTGACAAAGCAAAGATTTATTGGTCAATAATACATGCAGAAATGGAAAAAATATTGAAATGTACATTTAAGAAGTTGCCTGAAATGTTATTGCTTGGACTTAAACTAGAAGAGATAAATGTAAAGAAAAGGACAATAATATGGTATATGATAACAACAGCAAGAATGGTGTATGCACAAAATTGGAAAAATGAAAAAATACCAGAGGTGTGGGAATGGTTGAAAAAATTGTTATATATGGCTGAAATGGATAAATGGACTAGAAAGTTGAATGATCTGTACTCAGAGACCTTTTTAGAAGATTGGAAAGATTTGAAAGAATATGTTGAAAAACACTGGGACATGAAAAATTACATTTATACATGGTTATAATAACATAAAGGAATAGATTTAGAGTATATGAATGTACTAAGGATATTTAGATAATAAAGTTGTGTTTTTTAACTTAAAATGATATAAGAATATAGAAAGTAAGAATTAGTATATAAGTATCTTAAAGAAATATGACCGTTACCAGAAATGTAAACATAGATATAAGTATTACCATTTTGGATAAAGTGGAAAATGTGTTATGCTTCAGATGTGTATATAAGATAAATATAAGATAAAAATAAGATTATACAAATAGAACAAAATGTTAAATAATATGGAAAAGAGGATTTGTATAAGATAATGTATTAATTTTAATGTTATGAAAAATAAAATCTCTTTACAAAAAAAAAAAAAGAGATCACTGCTTTAGTTATCTAGTCTCTGCATCTATTTCTGTGACCTGGATAAAGTGGGACTCTGGTATATACCATATTTTTCGGACTATAAGACGCACCTGGCCATAAGACGCACCTAGTTTTAGAGGAGGAAAACAAGGGAAAAAAATATTCTGAACCAAATAGTAGGTAGTTTGGGGGGGGGGGGAGAGAGAGAGAAGAAAGAAAGAAGGTAGGTAGGTAGGGGGGAGAGAGAGAAGGAAGGAAAGAAGGAAGGAAGAGAAAGAAAGGAAGGAACAGGAAGGGAGGGAGGGAGGGAGGAGAGAGAGAGAAGGAAGGAAGGAAGAAAGACAGAAAGAAAGACAGTCAGAAAGACAGACAGAAAGAAAGAAAGGGTGTTTCCCTCCCCCCCTTGCTTGGGCCCCAGTGGCTTAACGCCACTCAGGCCCAGCTCTTCCCTCCCTACCTCCCCCCCTGCAGCCCAAGAATGGTGAGCGGGGGAGGGAGGGGGGTAGGTAGGGGTGAGAGAGAGAGAAGGTAGGTAGGGGGGAGAGAGAGAGAAGGAAGGAAGGAAGACAGGAAGGAAGGAAGGAAGAAACAGGAAGGTAGGGAGGGAGAGAGAGAGAGAAGGAAGGAAGACAGAAAGAAAGAAAGACAGACAGAAAGAAAGGAACAGGAAGGTAGGTAGGTAGGGGGGAGAGAGAGAGAGAGAGAGAAGGAAGGAAGGTAGGTGGGGAGAGAGAGAGACAGAAGGAAGGGAGGAAGGAAGGAAGGTAGGTAGGTAGGTAGGTAGGTGGGGGGGAGAGAGAATGAAGGAAGACAGAAAGAAAGACAGACAGAAAGAAAGGAAGAAACAGGAAGGTAGGGAGGAGAGAGAGAAGGAAGGAAGGAAGACAGACAGAAAGAGAAAGAAAGAAAGACAAAAAGACAAGGTGTTTCCCTTTGCTTGGGCCCCAGTGGCTTAACGCCACTCAGGCCCAGCTCTTACCTCCCTACCTCCCCACCCAGCCCAAGAATGGTGAGGGGGGAAGGAATGGGGCGGGAAAGGTGAGCAGGGGAGGGAGGGGGCTTCTGAGGGGGGGTGGGAGGGGAGCTTCTGAGGGGGGGTGGGAGGGGGCTTCTGAGGGGGGTGGGTGGGAGGGGGGCTGGGAGGGGAGCTTCTGAAGGGGGTGGGGGCTTCTGAGGGGGGTGAGTGGGAGGGGGGCTTCTGAGGTGGGGGGGCTTCTGAGGGGGGTGGGAGGAAGGGGGGCTGGGAGGGGAGCTTCTGAGGGGGGGTGGGTGGGAGGAGGGCTTTCTTCACTGGGAGGGAGGGATGGGGCTTTCTCCCGGGGCCGCGGCACTCGCCGCAGGCCCGGGATCTTCAATGGGGGGAGGGCGAGGGAGGCGGGGGCTGGCTCCGGGCCCGCGGCGCTCACCGCGGGTCCGGGATCTTCAATGGGGGGAGGGCGAGGGAGGCGGGGGCTGGTTCAGTGGGGGGGAGGGCGAGGGAGGCGGGGGCTGGCTCCGGGCCCACGGCGCTTGCCGCGGGTCCTGGATCTTCAATGGGGGGAGGGCGAGGGAGGCGGGGGCTGGCTCCCGGGCCCGCGGCACTCGCCGCGGGCCCGGGAGCTTGAGCGAATGGGGGGATTCGCACCATAAGACGCAGGCACTTCCCCCCCACTTTTTGGGGGAGAAAAAGTGCGTCTTATGGTGCGAAAAATACGGTAATCCTGTAGTTATGCCAATTGCACATTAATATCATAATTCCCCAACCTTTTATTAAAGCAAACAGAGCAATCTGGCTAACACTTACTGAATACTTTGTTTAAACTGGTGGCCCCTAGTGCAGATGGCTGTGCTTGCATCATAATTGCTCAGCACAGGTTGAAGCCCGGTCTATATGAAATGCCAGGCGAATGCACAGTCCCTAAGGAGAAATCCTTTGCCTCAGCCAATGTCCCGTTTCAATTAGGCCTCTCTGGTCCATCTGAACAGCTATACAGTTATGTCCTGGATAGTCTTCTGTTTATTCAACTTGTTCTGAGGACAATGTAGCCATGCAAATGGCCCCTCCTTCCCCACCCAAAAAAGAGAAAGACCAGATCTTCCTATAAAACCCTTAGGATTCATTTAAATAAATGTTAGAAAAAGAAAATGAACTCACACTTTGACTCCTCCTAGGCCAGCATTATATAATAAAAGCCCCAGACCACATGCACGCTATGTTTCCAACTCTTTATTATGTTCTGCTGCACCGTAACAGGAAAAACACAACACAACATGTCAAGAGAAACTAAGCCTTTCTCCCTCCGTGTAAACACTTTCACACTATCCTGTTACACTTCTACAAGAATGTTATTACATGAATATCAATGATTTCCCTTTTGTTTCCTAAGGTAAACACACAGCTGCCTTAGCAATTTTAAGAGCTCTTGGGAGTTGTTGAGATGAGTCCTCCTGGAGAAAAAAAAGCAGAAGACCAGCTACTCAGCTGTTGGAAATTTGCATCCTTAACACTGATGTCAACAGAGCAATCCTGATGTACACCAGCTAAGGTTCTGGACCAAGTTTTTAAACCTGTGATGATCTTATTCAATTGCAGAGGCCTTCTTAGAAAACTCTCAGATTGCCTGACTTTGCTGCAGAAAGAAATAAGAAAGTTGTTATGTTTTGCTAAGACTTTCACAGCCTTTCCTGTAACTGGTGGAAGAAGCCTGGTGCTTTCAAAGGATTGCCAGAGAGCCCCTGGTGGAGGTGAGGGTCCCCAGCCAGTGATGAGCTGGCTAGTGGGGAGCGAGGGACTTACCTGGAGAAAGAGGAAGGCCCAGTCTTCATGACCATTATCACACAGGAAGTGACCTCATCACACCAACCACTTCTGGATAACAGGTATTTGGGCAAAACCTCTATGGTAGAAGCTGATCTTATCACAGAGTTTTTGCCCAAATACCAGAGTGTTGCCTGAATGTTGCTGGTGTGATGATGTCACTTTCTATGTGACACTGGCAATGAGACCTGGTTCTCATTTTGGTGTAGCGGTTAAGTGCAGAAACTCTAATCTGGGAGAACCGGGTTTGATTTCCCACTCCTCCACATGCAGCTGCTGGTGTGACCTTAGGTCAGTCTTTCAGAGCTGTTCTCTCAAGGGCAGTTCTCAAAAGAGCGCTCTCAGCCCCACCTACCTCCCCACAGGGTGTCTGAGCCTCTCTGAGCCTCCTTCATGTAGTGAAGGGCAGGGTATAAATCCAATCTCCTCTTCTCTTCTTCTTTCTCTTTCTCCAGATAAGTCCCCCCATCCCCCACCAGTTGCCAGGAAGGGCCTGGCAACCCTATTCCAAAGAGTATGCAGGTCCACAACAGGCAATGCTAAAAGTGAGCTGGAAGAAGCTACCCATGTGTTGCTATGGCCAGTGCTAGAAGTGAGAGCTGCCACAGTCACCTGGAGGCTTCCTACGACATTGAGACTGAATTTAGGACTCCTATTTTAACCAGGTCTCACAAAGACCTTCTCTCTTTCATGATTGTCTTTGACTTTTATAGCATTATGAAAAAGTACATCTTGAGTTGCTTCCCTACTAGTATTTGTAAAACATGGCAAGGGAAATGTAATGTCAGAAACAGCCCTGAGTAGCTCCACTGATTCCAATGGGATTTTTCCTAAATAAGTGATTTGAAGATAGGGACCCAAATATATCATTTGGAAAGCAACTTTCTTATAGCCAAATATAGACAAAAATGTTAATGGTTTGTGCAGAAAATGTCCAGCTGATGTGATTGATAGTCGATTCTCCAAGCATTCTGTCCACATCACCTTCAGCAACGGAGAAAGACAAAGTTACCATGTGCAGTGTAAACTTTTATTTGCCGTTTTGCAATGTTTTCTGACACCTCTTGAGATGCAGAAGCCTGACATCTGTTTTGGTTGCTTGATAGAGTGTTGATTTAGTGGACTAACAAAAGATTAAAAGGGGGGAGGGAGAACAAATTGGAAAAGATACTTTGGTTACTGGAAGAAGAGAGGCACTTGCTTATGGGAGCAGGAAATATGATGATATGATTTCCAGACAAATAGGGTTATCAGCCGCAGGTGAGGGAGGGGGGGAATGAATGGAAGGTTGGACTTTGGGGACTGTACAGAATCTTTGGTTTGCATGTGTGTCATGGGGGGGATGCTCTTCTCTGGACAGGTTCTTACCAGATGTGCCTTAGAGCATCATCTGACCAAGAAACCCAACTACATCTGTAATTGTGTGATTTATTTAGAAAGCATGGTCAAAGCTATTGAAAACGGAAGAATTCCAAGTAAATAACTCTGCTAGAATCTCAATAGAGGTACTCACCCGCAAAACTGAAAATTGGACAAAACTGCTGTTGTTTGCTGAAGAAATATTTTTAAGGTCATTATAGTAGAAAGCAACCTTCTATTTACATTCTGCTATTTTGTATTTTCCTTAGAGTCAGGGGATTTAAATAAACCTGCAGTCTCAGTAGGTTACAGTTATGTACTGTTTTATACATACTGGAGAACTCTAAGCCTGCAAGCTGAGATGACTGCACAATAAACATATATTTTATGAAATAATACCTTTAACATATGTTAGGGTTTTTTTAAAGAAAGAGAGAGAAAGAAGTTCTATTTTTCTGTATACCTTCCACCCTAAGGCACTACCTGAATGAAACACTTATGTTAATGCTGTGTTGTCTGGAAGAAAAAGGTTTTACATGAACTTGGGCAAGAAAACTGGGACGTGTGCTGGAATGATCTTAGCATGATCCCTTTTCAATAGGAATGGGTGCAAGTTAACAAGGAGATGTGTTCGTTATCTCTGTGAGCTGTGGAAGAGACTGCGAGGGCTGAACTGAGCAGGATGGGGGGGGAAATTCCACCGATGGAGCTTCCAATGTGCTTGTTTTCTTTCATTTAACTTTCTGGTGTGAAGAGGTCTGGACCTGAGTGGGATATCATTGTGAGAGGGTGGGCATTTAAGCACTGATTGCCCCGGCATGGATTTCTTGAGCTGAAACAGACCTGGGAGCCACTGTTTGCTCTCCTCCTGCTTACAGGAGCCCCATAGCTCGGTGGGTAGAACATATTGATAGCAATGCTAAGCAGAATCCTACTCAAGCCTATTCAATGGTGCTTTCTCCCAAGAAAGTGTTCTTGGGATAGTAGTGTTAGTAGAGAGCATTTATCACCATGCTGTTGGTGATTATCTATCTGAACAGCAAAGCCAGTTTCAAATACAAGCTAACAAACCAAAACCCAGTTTTTCTCCTTTGCTTGGTTATGAGCCACATTGAAAGCTTTCAAAATATTTCTACACATGTGGCTCTTTTCTGAGGTTGTTTACTGTCTGAGGTTGTTTATGGTGGCAATTTAAGGCTGCAACCAGTGTTCCCTCTAAGTTGAGTTAGTGTGAGCTAGCTCACAGTTTTTTAGCCTCCAGCTCACACGTTTTTGTCTTGGCTCAGGAATGATGGCTCCAGAGCAAACTAATTAATGCAGCAGCCAAATCGCTTGCTCACAACTTTAATGCCAGTTGCTCACAAAGTAGAATTGCTGCTCACAAGACTCCACAGCTTAGAGGGAACATTGGCTGCAACCTAGGACCTATTTAATCTAGAGGAGTCGATAACAGTAGGACTACTCTAAAGTAGGTACAGGGACATAGCCAGCTTTTCTTGTTATATGAGGATGGAGAGGAATGAATGGAGAATTGCTGCTCACAAGACTCCACAGCTTAGAGGGAACATTGGCTGCAACCTAGGACCTATTTAATCTAGAGGAGTCGATAACAGTAGGACTACTCTAAAGTAGGTACAGGGACATAGCCAGCTTTTCTTGTTATATGAGGATGGAGAGGAATGAATGGAGAAGCTGTGATAACTCAAAGAAATGGCTTTTACAAAGTATGAGAGCCAGCTTGGGATAGTGGTCAAAAGTGGTGGACTCTAACCTGGAGAACTGGGTTTGATTTCCCACTCCTCCACATCAAGCCTGCTGGGTGACCTTGGGTCAGTCACTGGCCGAAGACAGACTGGCAATCTGAAGCGGAGGCAAAGCGGAGGGAACTGGAGCGGGGGGAAAAACTCACGGAGCTGGCCGTTCACACTGGCCAGAGCAATGCGGATCAGCGGCGATACGGAGCATTCAGACTGCCACGGAGAGTTCAGACTGCCGCATAGCCAGCGCGCGGGGCTCGCGCGTGCCGCTGCACTTTTTTTGTTTTCCTTTGATGTTTTTCGCATATGCGCATATTTGCATATTTGCATATGCGCATATGCGCAAAACTTTTTGCCGTGCGTTCACACTTCCTCCGGATGCCTCCCGCTTCTTCCAGTTCACACTGTTTGGAAGCGGGAGGCATGCGGAGGAAGGCCCCTGAACACTGGTTTTACCCGGTGTCCAGGTAAAGCGGAAGGAAAGCGGCTGGGAGACGGGTAAGTACGCAACGGAGCCGATGGGCAGATGCGCATGTCTGAACGGGCTCCTTTCCTCCGTTTGCGAAGCGTGCCTGCCCCGCTTCAGATTGCCAGTCTGTCCTCGGCCACTGTTCTCTCAGAACTCTCTCAGCCCCACCTACCTCACACAGGATCTGTCGGGGGGAGAGGAAGAGAAGGCAATTGTAAGCCACTCTGAGACAACTTTGGGTAGTGAAGAGCAGGGTAGAAAACCAACTCTTCTTCTGGTCTATGAACTGGCCCAGAAATGTGGATAAAAACAGGTATTTTTAATTTCATAAGCTTTTACTGAATGGATATCTTTAAACAAAACCTTTTAAAAATTCTCCTAGGGACCCTCTTTACACACATTGCATCATAATAGTTAGAGGGGGATTCTTTGCACCTTGCTTGTCATGGTAAGTCTTATGTACTTGGAAAACCCATGCTCAACTTGGAGAAATTTTGAGTGAACACAGCTGCGTGGATCTTGGAGCTTTACCCCTTCTGGGGAATACTAATGACCATTTAGGTCCCCCCCCCCCTCCAATCAGGACATGAAGTGTTCAGTCTTTAAATGTCATATGTCCATATCACAAATTTATCACACTAGCTATTCTTGGATGTATTTATTTTTTTGTGGTGGGACAAAGCCAGATGGGGGGTACGGCACCTACTGACCCTCACAGCTATGACTCCAGTGGATTGTGCACTGTAACCAGAAGTAGCCTTTGTGAGAAAGAATTTTTTCACTGCAGAGTTTTATTGTACACTTAGTTTTGATGCTCTTCAAAGAGCAGGGATCACTATGATGCATGTTGCGCTTTTAGGCAGTTCATTTGTTTCATTTTGTAATAACCTGCTCGTGCCCTTGACGTCTCCAAGTGTGGGGACATTATCAGGGACTAGTTACGATGAAAGGAAATACTTCATGTCAGCTGTGGAGGATTCAGCATCTGTTACATTTTAGCTGTTATCTTTGGCCAGAGACCTATAACTGATCTCACAACTGAGACAGGAACCATATGCATTAAAAATGCTTTAACTCTCTCTTAGCCATCCTGATGACTATACTAACAGATATATGATAGTATATATCACAAATATACATACTTTGAGATGGTTCCTCTCTAGCAGAGGCAGGACTGAACTTTCCTGCCTCCCACTGCAGCCTGCCTGGCCACCTGGAAATCATGCCTCCAGTAGGTTGACAGGGAAGGGTCAGAGCTCAGCGGTAGAGCACGTGATTTACATGCTGGAGTTCCTGGGTTCAATCCCCAGTTAAAAGTCTCAGGTAGTAGGTAGTGTGAAAGATTTTCACTTGAGACTCTGGAGAGCCATTGCCAGCCAGGGTAGACAGTACTGACTGATGGTCCAATGGTCTGATTCCATATAAGGCAGCTTCATATGTTACGTGATGGAACAGCATAGGAGGCAAGGGGGGGGGGTCTGCATTGGGAGGGGGGAATTGACAAATACTGTCCTCCTTTTTCTCCCGGCAGTGTCATCTGTGGAAAATATGGCAAGGACTATATACTTCTTCTATTTCTAAACAGTGAATGGGTTTTCAAGCATGTTATACCATAATAATGTGGCAGGAAAATGTCTTTGTTGTCAACTTAGACACTTAGAAGGCTTAGTTCTAATTTCTCAGATGGTTTCAAAAATATAGTAAGAACCAATTCTATTGTGAAATTTGATGCCTGTGGACTCTTTTTCAAAAAAGAATGCTATATGGTTAATTTGTAGGGATTACATGTAGTAAATCTGAGAGAGAGAGAAAATTCCAAACCAGAAATCACTTGTTCCATGAACATTTGAGCCAGTGTGCTCACCTACAGTGCCAAAATCTGTCCCCTGCAAATCTTGTGTGATATGTGATATAGATCTTCACTTTGCTTAGACACAGCCATCTGTCTACCCTCTACTAGGCGGTTTTGGTTATACTACAAGTCTAATGACTGACTCCTTGGCTACAACAGAAGTATTAAAAAGTGTACTGATTTTTCCCTACCTCATATATGATCTCTTTTTATCTTTAATGAAGTTCTTACACTTCCACGGCATCACAAATGTCACTCATTTTTCAATAAATTGATCTGTTTGTGAACTGATTCTACCTCTTCTGTGAAAAATTACTTTAGACAACAATTTGATGTTCCAGATCCTTTTATATCAATCTGATTTTGGAGGTAGATTAACTGTCTTCCAATAGGAGGCTTTGCATATGCACATTACTTTAATTAGATCCAGAACAATTTCCAATTTCACCTCTTGTACCCCCTTTTAAGATGCCCAGTAAGACTAACTTTGGATCTAGTTGAAGATACTGTGGATTTTAAAAAAACAACTTAAAAGAATATTTTTCATTTCTCTTTTAACTTTCCAATTGTTTCTTGCATGGAAACATCTTATGGATACTTTCAAAAAAGTACTGAGCACTTGACAAGGTAAATGAAATTATCCATAATATAAAATGTTTCCCATATTTGTTCAAGTGCAGATTCTTATAGTATGCTAGAGTAATTCTCTTCGAGCCTGATTCAGTTTGTCAGAGAAATATACAAACAATATTAAAATATGGTGGTGAAAACTACAATCAAGTCACAGTCGACTTGCAGTGTTTTCAAGGCAAGAGACATTCAGAGGTGGTTGGCCATTGCCTGTCTCTGTGTAGCAATCCTGGACTTCCTTGGTGGTCTCCTATCCAAGAGCGAATCAGGGCCAACTCTGCTTAGCTTCCGAGACCTAATGAGTTTTAAATATAGTCCGAAATAAATACTTAAAACTGAAGCTCAAAATGAAGTAACCTCTTTGGGATATACCTGGAACTCTCTTAAGCTATAGATGCTTACTGTAAAAGGTAAAGAGATTTTTTTTCCTTAGTAGAAGGGATGAGAAGCTATAAATCCCCATACCAGGGATTCCCAAATCTCCATATTGGCCCCAGAGGTCACTGAGGTCAGGCATTCAAAATCGCCTGACTTGCCCCAGTCCGAAAGACGCCTGTTTGACTTGTACCAGGGCCAGGGCTTTCTTGGTGGCGGCTCCTTACTGGTGGAACGAGCTCCCGGATAACATCAGGGCCCTGTGGGACTTATTGCAGTTCCGCAGGGCCTGTAAGACGGAGCTCTTCTGCCTGGCTTTCAAATAGGAGCCGCCATCGGGCGGAAAACTGATCTTTATCATTGCCCTGGTCCTGTTGGTGCACCCCTGCAGCCTTGTCTGCCGGGAAACTCTGAAGTCGCCATCTTTTGTAACTCATAATTGTATTTTAATGTTTTAACAGTTTTTATATTGTAAACCTTTATGGTAATTGTGTATGTTAGCTGCCTTGAGCCAGTTTGCTGGCAAGGTGGGATACAAATGAAATGAAATGAAATGAAATGAAATGAATAAATAAATAAATATAAACTAGAAAGTGCAATGAAAATTGAAATTAAAAACTTGCTTTAATTTCCATTATGTGATATTACTTTGAATTATATGACACTTTTCCTTCTTAAGCAACACAGTGGCTTAATTCTTCACTTTCTTTTAGCTGTGTATATATGATTTGCAAGGTGGATGACATTGTTCTGGCAGTACAGAGTCCTTCCTAGATATGAAAGCTCCAGAGAAAAAGAACAAAACGTAATCGTGAGGAGTGATCTTGCCTTCCCTTGGACATCAATGTGCACCTTTCCAAATATAGTTCTAGACCATTAGCAATTTTTCTGGCACTGAAATTTAAGACTCTAAACTTCTTTCCCATTTACTCATTGTGGGTGTCTCACATGTTTTCATCATGCTCTGAAAAGAAAAGGAAAACAGATATGCCACATATTGAAAGTACTGCATTCTTTCTGTTAGAAGAGTTAATTGTCAGCATATTTAATTTGTTAGACAGAGTTTATTAAGCCCTGTGTGACTCTGGGAGCTGGTTACCTCGCACATCACCTCTCTCCCAATAGATCTTCACAAGTATGAAGGCCAGAGAAAGCACTCTTGTTAATAATCTGGAATTTCATCTTCAGGGGGTCGGTAGGAGGTCGCTTTGCACTGGAGAGTCATATTTAACTCTTTGCTCCCCCTAAGCTATGAGACTTCTGGTTTCATTCTGTCAACTCTTCATAGCCAAAATTAGACAGAGAATAATGAAACAGATTAGATTTCATCGTGTACCCTGATTGTATGAGCTGTTGTATGTTCTTGGAGGTAAAGGTCCTGTCTAATCATTTCCCTTTCTGAAAGCTCAGAGGTCATAGCTATACCTGTGTCACCTCTCTTCCTGACCCCTGGACACATGGGGGAAAACCTGTCATACAAAAGATGCTGGGGTGGAGTTTGACGAGAACATCTATTTAAATGACATTTCATGGACTATGATGCTCTAGGTTAATTCTGCATTGAGCAGGGGGTTGGACTAGATGGCCTGTGTGGCCCCTTCCAAGTCTGTGACTCTATGGACTAGTGCTGCTCATTCTTTGGTAGAGCAGGACCGGAATAGCCCTTGGCCTTTTAAGGAAGAATACTCATATCTGGTCTAGAGAACAACATAAAATGTTCCTCTGTTAATTATGGTAGTTGAAAGACAGTTGAATGTCACCCACTTCCCCAAATCCCAGGGTCCCTAACGATACAATTTTAAGATGAAATAGGAAAATTATAGCACTTTTATTTCAACAATGCACCAGTCATTATATAAACAAAGAGATCACAGTAGCAAACGATACAAAATGAGCACAGAAGCAAATGATCAAAATCATTTAAGATAATCAGAAAAACTACATCCATCCTGATTGACCTTAATGTGGAATCAAAGACATACAGTAATTTATCGAATACTCAGTTTAATCTGTTTTGTAAGGGCCAGGCTATACATTATGGTATTCCAGAGTCTTGTGAATCTTCACCTTCTGAATTAAGACAGGCAGTTACCAGAAGCAGGACCTTTTCTGTGGTGGTGCCTCAAAAGAGGAATGCCCTCTCCGCAGTGGTACTCCTGGGGCTTACCTTAAGTCTTAAGCACCAGGTACAGAATGTATTTTCCCAATTATTTGAGGATGTATTTGAAATTGAGTATTGCTTGTTTTGATTTGTTTAAAAGAAAACAAAATATCTATGGGTCTGATTAGGCGAATCATGGAGCAGGCAATAAGACACACACACATGTATACAATGGCAGTGACACTTCAGCTGACCCTGGTTAGTACTGTGCAGAAGAAAGCAATGGTAAACTATTTCTTATCATCTCTTACCTTGATAACCCTATGATGAGACAATCCAAAATGGAAAAAAGGTAGTGTTGGAAGACAAGATCCCCAGGTCAGATAGCACTCAATCAGCTACTGTAGAAGATCTGAGGACAAGTATGAGTAGCGCTATTCTTAATGACATAAGTGGACTAAAGCCAAAAGGATATTTGGTTGTTGACATGAATAGATATGAAAGGAAAGTCCAAAGCTTTTTGATAAATATAATAGGGAATATGGATTGTGAGAAGTATGAATCAAGGTAAACTTAACAAAATTTGAGTCCAGTGGCACCTTTAAGACGAACAAAGTTTTATCTACAGTATAAGCTTTCATGTGCAAGCACACTTCCTCAGATACAGTGGAACAAGGTAAACTTGAAATCATAAAAATGAAAAATGGAACGTTGAAACACTGCAAACCTGGGAGTGAGCTAACTAAAGTGGACTGTATTAGGATATTATAAAATGTTTTACTCTGGAAATGACAAAAGACAGAAAAAATGGAGTTCTTCTAATAGTGAGGTAAGATGTAGCACAAACAATCAAAAGATATAATGCAAATGATCAAATAATATCAGACTTCATGGAAAGCCTATCAACATAACCATAATTCAAGTGTACAACCCAACTACAGCTGTTGCAGAAGAAGAAGAAATTGAAAGCTTTTATGCAAGTGTCCAGGAAGAAACTGATCACACATCTAAACAAGGTGTGCTGGTAAGCATAGATGACTAGAATGCAAAAGTAGGAAACAAAGCAGAATCAATTATTGTTGGAAGATTTGGGCTAGGAAGACAAAATGAAGGAGGAGAACAACTAATAAAAAATCTGTGAGGAAAATAATTTGTTCATTGTGAACATGTTTCAGGTAACCAAACAGACAATTGTATACATGGACATCACTGGATGGCTAATATAGGAATCAAATAGATTATATAATCAGAAGTAGAAGATGGAGAAGCTCTGTTCTCTCTGCTAAAACCAGGAGCTTCCTGTATAACAGACCATGAATTCGAAAACTGAAATAAAGCAGAAGAAACACATCAAAACATTCATGGGGCCAAAATACAGTCTAAACAATATTCCTGAAAAGGTTAAAGGCCATGTAAAGAACATTTTTGTATTACTGAGTTCAAGTGAATGTGAACTGAAAAAAATATGGGTTGAAACCAGAAATATTATTAAGGAAGAATACACAATGAGTATTCCTATAGCCAAAAGAAATGAAAAGCCTTGATAAAGCCTTGATATATATTTTATTGCTTTTCTATAAAACTACAAGAGAAAAGTGGAGTGGAGAATTACAAATATGGGAGAAAGAAAAGAAGGCCACTAAAAGCCCAAGTGGCAGGGGTCATTTTCAATGTTACATAGTTTGGTTGAGATTTCACTTACATTTTAGTAAGACGAAGCATAAGAGTTATGTTTATATACTATTTAGTAATACAGAAGGCTTTTTTAAAGGCTGAAATAGGCACGTCAGACAATTCATAGTTCCAAAAATACACCTGGATTCATGTTTCTTATTTTTTGGGTTTCTTTCCTGTAGGCTTATTTTTTTTTTATCAAAGTCCCATCTGACTAGGGGCAGCAGCTCCTAACTCAGATTCAGAGTCCTCCTCAGAGGAGCTGCTCAATGTGTCTCCATGTTTTCCCAAATCATAGTCGCTGTGATCTGACATTTTGTTGTCCTGTGCTATTCCTTTCGGTTTGTCCATTGTTTGACACTGCTCCAAGAAGGCTATGGCTTTTGTAACAGAGTGCACTCTTTCTTTTTTGTCCTTAAATTTAAAAGTGAGCCCTTCAGGAAAGAGGCATTTGTAGGACGTGGAATTTTTCTGTAGAAAGGTTGTCAGATTTTTATATTGCTTCCTCTTTTTCCTGATTTCAAATGGAATGTCTTTTAATACTTTTATGTCTGTACCTTGGATTTTTAGGTTAGTCCCATTGGTCTGTTTGATTTTTTGGAGAATCTCACAAAAACCTCTCCAGGCAGATTATTTTTCTTGATGTAATCTGGATAGGTCTGATAAACCATATCCATATCTTCCACTGAAGTATCTGCAACCAGTGCCAAGGCATTGCTTAAAAGCTTCTTCAGATCTTCTCCATTGCGTTCTGGGACTCCCTGGAATCTCAGTACATAATTTGCTCTTTCCATTTGCAATTGTAACAATCAATGTTCATCTGAGGTTCTCTTTTTTCCCACTGCCTCCAGTTGCTGTTTAAGCTTTTTAGTCTTGGCATTCACTTTTTTAAATGATTTGGCAGTTTCCTCTGATCTCAGATTGGTTTCTTCAAGCCGTTTTTGAAGAGTATCAGATTTCATGTTGAGAGTTGTCATCTGGTCCAGCAGAGGTCGCAATGCAGCATTTAACATATTTGGAAAGTCTATGGTTGCTTCTGCTTTAGATGATGACATATTTGAACTCGCAGTTCCAGGAGAAGGTCTGACTTTAGGAGCCATGGTTTTTGTAGTCAGAGATGGGTTGTTTACATTTGGGGAAAGTTCTTAAAAAGTCTCTGGAGCAAGTTAGAGAAAACACTTTAGGCTTATCTGGCTCCTATTTCAGCTGAGAATGCTTTGGTTGCACCCTCCTCCTCTCTGATTAATTTTAAAGAGTTCTTATCTTTGTGGGGTGGAGTTAACTACCTCTCCCACTGCTTTAAAATTGAGAATCAGGGGCTTAAATGCTTATCTGGCCCTCTGGATTAGCATATGAAAGACTCACGCTTCATCAGACATCTTCCACCAGACATCTTCCACCAGGTAAGAGAAACTCTTTTGACTGCCTGCTCGCTTGTCCTGGTGTGTGTCTCTGTCGCCATTTCTGGTCGCAGCGCGGTGGGACCTATCAGAGCAAGGAGGAGCCTCAACCCCTCGGCATTCGCCTTGGGAGAGGCACCTCTCATGCCTCAGGCTGAGAGCCCCCTACAAGGGCTCAAGGGGGGACAGGGTCCAGCCGATACCCCTCCCTGCTGCCGTGGGCACAGGCCGCTTTCACCGGAGCTCCAATGAAAGTGTACTCATGCAGTAAGTGCCAAAACCAGAAATCAGAAGCCTTGATAAATGACTGATGAAACTCTTAAAATTGCTAAAGATAGACAAGAAGCAAAGGTAAAAAGTGACAAAAATAGAATCAGAAGTCTAAATGCAGGGAGACTGCAACCAAGAAATCTGAAGGACATTGAACATGGGGAGGTCAGCCATGAAAGAGCTAGAAAAGATTATTGAATGTAAGGATTTGTCTCTGGCAACCAAGATAAAGTTAATTCATACCATAGTATTCCCTCATTACTATGTATGGGTATTAAAGTTGGACAATGAAAAAAGCTGATAGGAAGAAAGTTGGTTCGTTTCAAATGTGGTGTTGGAGGAGAGTTTTATGGACACCATGGACCACCAAAAAGACAAATAAGTGGGTTCTAGATCGAATGAAGCCTGGACTCTCTAGAAGCTAAAATGACTAAATAGTCATTCATCGGGTTGCCATAAGTCAGAAGCAACTTGATGACACTTAGCAGACAGACACTCCAAATCACTAAGTAATTTGAAAAAAGATGGAAAACAAGTAACCCACTAACTGAAGGAAGCCAGAAAAGCCAACAAACCAAGGGAAAAAATACAACAAAAACTCTTCAGAGGCACAAAACCCCCCCCTAGAAGATTAAAACAAACCCAATATTTAACTGTATAGAATCCAAAAACAAATATAATTATACCTCTCTAGAACTTCCCCTGCAACCAAATATGTCCCCACTAACCATCATCAGGGGAAAAGGAGGGAGGGAAGGCTAGCTAATAGTAATAATAAATTAACCAGACCAGTCTATGGAGAAGCACTGTCCTGGCAGGATCTGGTTTGCTGGGATCTAGTATAATACAAGCAAGGCGTCTTTCCCAAGGAGCAATGAGTAGGGATGTACCTGCTGAAATTTCTGAACCAAAAATATACACAAAATTGCTGTTTGGGTCATTATCATGATTTCTGGAATGGTGAGCACAAATTCAGCATTCTTAGGCATGACAAAAATCACTCCCTGAAAAAAAATACCCATGTTGTTTTTCATTTTTGGGTGCTAACTGTCATCAGCAGCAGGCACCTGGTTTTGCCCCACATTTGGTCTTGGGATAAACGGATGCTGTTGGTCCTTTCTGCACTTAGATCTCATCCCTGGGTTTATCAGAGTTCCTTGCAATATAATACCTTGCATTTATTCCTGGTTATAACAGCATCTGTTTATCCCGGGATGAGTGTGGGGCAAAACTGGGGTGACCTTAGTGCAGGGGTGGCCAACCTTGCTTAACGTAAGAGCCACATAGAATAAACGTCAGATGTCTGAGAGTCGCAAGACAGGAACAAATATCACACACACTTTTTTATTTTTAAAAATATGCAAATTTGCTTTTTATTAACATTAAATGGGACTGCCAAAAATAAAAACAAATGAGGAAAACCGGTTATTGATAATGATATTACTTGTTTGCTAATGATATTGAGAGAGAGAGAGAAAGAGAGAGAGATGGAAAGAAAGAATTAAAGAAGTGGAAAGAAAGAGAGAGAGAGAAACTAGGAAAGCAAATAGATGGGAGGGAGGAGGGAAGGAAGGAAGGAAGGAAGGGAGAAAGAGAGAAAAAGCATGCCTCCCCTTTGCTTCCCCAGCCGCCCTGCCAGGAGCCGCACAATATGTGTGAAAGAGCCACATGTGGCTCCCGAGCCACAGTTTGGCCACCCCTGCCTTAGTGTAATGTGGAAACAAAAAATACCCTGAGATAATTACAGGGGTGAACTCAAGTGTAGTGTAGAATGTAACCACCCCCCAGATAATTACAGGGGTGAACTCACATGTAGTGTAGAATGTAAGTTCGGGGACAGGGCTGAATCAGGATTTAAGGCCTATTGCAGAAAGTACTGTTATAACCAGGGATAAATGCAAGGTATTGTGTCATGAGTTGAACTCTGATAAAACCAGGGATGAGATCCAAGTGCGGAAAGGACCACAGGGAAATGTCCTGATGGGATGCTGTCCCAAGTGGCTGGATAAGAGCAATCAGAACAAAGTCCCAGCAATTCTTCCAGCAGCTCAGAGGCTGCTTGGCTTAAACTCTTCAGCGGCAATGATGATTACTGTCAGCAAACTGGTTGCCTCTCCTACAGTGCTACCAGACTGTGGGAGAGAGCAATGGGTGAATTGAATGAGTTTACTGCCCCTGCAGTGTTGGCTTGTACCATAGTAGGAACCACTTAGTTTGGCTTGCTTCAGGGACATTTTCCAGTCCACATTAGATCTGACCCTAACTCTACATGGTCCCAAGCCTATCTGCCACTGGCCTTCAGCCTTCTTGCTGACAAGTTTTGAAATTCCATTTTGTTTCTTGATACTTCCATTAGAACAATAAACTACACTGTGACTGTCTTCTTCATATGTGTGTACATTATTGTGTGGAGACCTAAAAACCCCCAAAACAAGTCTAATTGTAGCTTTTTGTGTTTGGGTTAGAAGAATGAAACAGATTTCTGCCACCCACATTGTTTTAATTGGTCCTCTTCTCAGTTCTGATGAACTGAAGAGCTGTCTAAGCACTATATGTTTATGTTCATGCTGATTTCTTTGTTGTGAGTGGAATAACTCTGAGAAATGTTGAATATCTAATCCCAGATTAATCTCGAGCAAAAGAAAAGGTTACCATTGGTATGTTTGGAATGGTGTTTGTTTTACGTGCCTGGCAATCTCATATGTATTTGTGTGTGTGTGTGTTTATGTACAGATAAAAGGTTCTGCTAAAGAAAACAAGGCAAATAAAGCTTCTTAGTAATGATTGCCAGAATTTTCTGTTGTATTTTGTGGAGGCTCTGTCTAAAATTGTCCTTGAATGGCTCTATAGGCCTTATGCACAGATAGACATTTATATATGAATTTTGTTCACCCAAAAGATTCTACGCACTTCTGTGATTGCTGGGATGTGACAGGAGGAGTGTTTTGGAGTACCACAGTCCTTTTACTTCTGCTTTACAGTTCTAACTTGCTCTCTTTTCTGCTGGCCACAGATGGTACATCTTAGCCCTGTCAAGCTGGTAAGTGTTTCCTAGCCCCAAGTTTAAGGATTCATTTTGGATACATCAACTGATCATTAGCAAACAAGTTCATTTGACAGCTGTAATAATACATTTTATTTATTTAGTGCATATTTATCTTTCCCTTTCTCCAGGGAGTTCAGGCTGCTATACGTAGCTCTCTTCTTCCTTCTTACAACAACTCAGTGAGGTAGGTTAAGCTGAGAGAGAGCGTGACTGGCCTCAGTTCACCCAATAACTGCTGTGGTAAGTGAGGATTTGAACCTGGGTCAGCTCAGTTATCATTTGACCACTGTACTAGGGTTTCCAGTTCCCAGTTGGAGGCAGGGTATTCCCCAGTTTGTAGCCCCTCCCCCACTTTAGAGCTATCAGAAAGCAGGGGGGAATGGCCGCTGGGTGCTCCATTATACCTTATGAAGACTGGTCCCCTTAGAATATAATGGAGAATCAATCTGTGGGTATCTGGGGCTCAGTGGGGGGCTGTTTTTTGAAGAAGAGGAACCAAATTTTCAGCATAGCTGCTGGTTCCTCTCCTAAAAAACCACCCAAGTTTCAAAAAGATTGGTCCAGGGGGTCCAATTTTATGAACCCCAAAAGAAGGTGCCCCCATCCTCCATTATTTCCAGTGGAGGCAAGGCATTTAAAAGAAATGCAGTCCCATTAAATGTGACAGCCAGCTCACTTGGAACTTGCTTTGAGGTTCAATCACGCTTCTTCCCTCTCCTCTCCTGGAATCTTCTGGTAAGTCCCCCACCAGCTTGTCAGCCTCACCTGATAACCCTACACTGTACCACTCTGAAATATTTATTTGTGTCACTTTTAGGGTACAGGGCAAGTTAGGTAACCTTTATTTATTTAAGGCATTTTATAGAAGAAGAATGGTTGTCAAGGCAGCTAACAATAGTAGCTAAACAGCCACTTATGCCAATTTTGAAACAATAAAATGTTTTATTGTATGTACAACAGATTAAAAATTCTCTCTCTCTCTCTCTGCCTTTGTCTCTCTCTTTCACAATCTATGTATGTGTCTATGTTTTCAAATATATGGCTAAAATCTATTTTTTTCATATGTCAGTTTAAACTGATTGGGATCATGTCAATGAGGCAGAAGTTCTTACTTCTTCTTACTTGCCTGTAGGTGGGAAAGTCTAGAGAGAGAGCCTTATCAACTTTAACTCTCCTAAATGCAGAAAACATTCCAATAGGGATCAGGAGGGCAACTGCTATTCCTAGATAGTGCCATTTACAACAATAGCTGTTCACATTTTAATGTCCCAGGTTCAAATGTCACCTCAGCCCTGCTCTTGCTATGTCACCTTTGGAATGCCACAATGCCTTAGCCCATCACCTCCAATATACAGATAATGATAACAGCCCCAGGAAACTGGAAGCATGGACTGTCAGTGTCTGGAATAAACAAAAGTGATTTACTTCACTGGGTAGCTGTAAAGATTCCTGGGATAATATATAGGAAGTGCTTTGAATGCTCTAAAAATACTCAGACAGATGGTGTGATGTAATGGTTAGAAGAACATAGGACTGGGTTGAAATCTACCCTCAGCCAGGAAGCTCACATTGGGTGACCTTGGCCTAGTTGTAGAGTTGCCAGCCTCCAGGTGGGGGCCTGGAGACCTCCTGCTTTTACAATTGATTCCCAGCTGATAGCAATCAGCTTCCCTGAGGAAAATGGCTGCTTTGAAGGGTGAACTCTATGGCATTCTCCATGATAAGGCCCCTTCCCTCCAAAAACCCCACCCTTTCCAGACTCCACCCCCAAAATGGCCAGGTATTTTCCAACCCAGACCTGGCAACCCTACCCAGTTTATATATCAGCCAGACCTTCCTCCTAGAGTTATTGTGGGAAGAAAATGAGTAAGGGAAGAGCCTGTGTGCTTCCAGTTTGGATTTTCTCCTCTTTTATTTGAACATATGTATTGGCCCCACTGCAATACAGTGAATGAGTTTGTCCTGATCATTCTCTCGGTAGTTATTTGCTGTTTAAGAAACCCAGTCATAAGGACTTCCGGAAGACTTGCGATTAATGGCGGACGCTTCTCACCGCACCAGCGGGGGAAGCGATGCGTGCCTGATGGGAAGAAGGGGCTCCGGACTGGTGCCGAGCCCCCAGAGACCCCAGTGAGGGGGCTCTGCC
This sequence comes from Lepidodactylus listeri, assembly GCA_029233225.1. Taxonomy (NCBI): domain Eukaryota; kingdom Metazoa; phylum Chordata; class Lepidosauria; order Squamata; family Gekkonidae; genus Lepidodactylus; species Lepidodactylus listeri. Next base: position 31,347,100 of record JARCFY010000009.1, read on the forward strand.
TGGGGTGGCACGAGAGGGGATCTCTCCCTGCGGTGGCGACTGCGGGATCAAGATCCCCCTCATCACCCCCATAGGTTCCCCCATTGTGGAAGCCGTAATGGCTGCAGCGCAATCCGTGAGGCAGCAGAGAATATGAAGCAATGAAGCATAAGCTCCCTGATACGCAAGGTGAAAATGTGAGTCTCGAAGTAGAAATAAGCAGAACTTAGCAGGGAACGCGGCGGGTGGAGTGAATCCCCCCCCTTCCATTATCGGCGTACTTATGAGGCTCTTTTTCACAGCGTTACTGAAGGAAGAAAAGCTAGTATGAATTGCTAGATGGCGGTATCGCATACTTGAAGATCCAACATTCAAAACGATACGAGTGCCGTTAAGAAAATCGCTTCTTTTGTCCACCTTATCTAACTGTAAACAATAGCGCAATCTCAACAATGGCGGTGAAACCGAAACCTTCCCCAAAACTAGGAAGTACAGCCCCGAGTTCAAAGGTTGATACCACAGAGATGAGCGCTATGTTCTCCTCGTTATTGCGACCTCTAGTGGATCAAATGACGTCTCTCAACACGAAGATGGATAAAATGCAGCTGGAGCTGAAGGAGTCAAATAAAACTACGGAGAAGCTGCAGCGGGACCTTATGGAGGTCAAAACGTCAGTCAAAAATCAGGACTCAAGGCTACAAAAAGCAGAAAAAGAAAAGGCTCTTCATCATGATTCACTTTTGAAATTGCAGATGGAACGCTCAAATTTCTTCTTACCACTTCAGAACGTACCAGAAAAAAAAGGAGAAGACCTTAAAAAACTGATAAGTGAAGCACTGGAGCCATTAACAGGCTTGAAAGCAGAAGAATTAAAAAGCGACATGGATATGGTCTACAGGACCTATCCAGAGTATATTAAAAAAAAAAGCCTGCCGGGCGAAATCATGATAATATTCTCCAAAAAATCTACAAGTGATGTGGTGTTAAAAGCCACAAATAAAGCGGTTCTGAAGATACAAGAAGAAGAGGTTAAAGTTTTGAAGAACATACCATTTGAAATACGGAAAAGAAGAAAAGCCTACAGGAAGTTAACGACATGGCTTCAGTCTGAGTCAATTATATATCATTGGAATACTCCAGAGGGACTAAGCTTCAGCATTAAAGACAAGAAATATAAGATTGACTCTGTTGATCAAGCGAAAAGATTCCTTGAAAAAGGCAAAGAAAAAAAAGCAGAGAGAGACTCAGATGACTCACTGGCCTCGCAAGAAAGCATGTATGGTTTTGATAGCTCTAAGAGTGAAGAAGAGATTTCAGACTCGGAAAAAGGAGCAGCAGCTCCAAAAGCACAAGTTGAGACTAGAAAGACAAGAAGAGGACAAAAGAAGAAATGATTGTTAAACCGCTATATTAAGCATATGCACTAATATGATTTATAAGATGTAGTATTAAGTGTTTTCTTCAAGGTTATGCATACTTGCCAAATAGCTTTTTGATTGGAAACAGTAACAAAGTAATTTGGTGTTAACCATGGTTCTATTAAATGCTCTATAATTTTTTGTAACCTGATATAAGTAAGCATTTTACATAGTATTCTCTGTATAAGGTAAATTTAGCATCATGAGTAGCATGTAATGGTAGAAAATAGATAAAATCAATAAAATCTTTTTTTAAAAAAAAAGAAACCCAGTCATAAGGACTATTACTCACGTGGTCAACTCATTAATGTTAAATAAACTGCAGAAGTCATGTGCAGGTCTGACATGATTTCATTGAACTGTAACTGTCAGTACAAGCAAAAAGAATTTTACATGTACTGTCATGAAAACAGTTTGAGCCCATAATCGACACCAGTGTTCCCTCTAAGCTGAGTTAGTGTGAGCTAGCTCACAGTTTTTTAGCCTCCAGCTCACAGATTTTTGTCTTAGCTCAGGAAGGATGGCCCCAGAGCAAACTAATTTATTCAGTAGCCAAATCACTAGCTCACAACTTTAATGCCAGTAGCTCACAAAGTAGAATTTTTGCTCACAAGACTCCACAGCTTAGAGGGCACATTATGCCAATCGACACTAGTTTGGTATGCCTGGAATCATCTAAGGATTTGAGGACTCATGTCTGATATCTCTAAGTTCAGTATTTGTTCATTTGTTTTTAAAATACTCATCTTGCAAAACAATTCTCCTCCCTAAAACATATTTATTTAAATACTTCTTTCTCACTTTTCTCCTACACTAGGGATTCAAAGAGGCTTGCAGAGTACAACCCACATAAACAACACAAAATATACATAAGATATATAGCCCACCATGTCCCATCCCCAGTCAAACATAAATCAGGTGATGAATCATAAGGGTGTTTGTTCCAGGTAGAGTGGCCAGGCCTCTGCTCTCAAACCCCAGGAGGCAGAGGGCAGGGAGGGAAAGAATCAGTGTGATGATATCACTTCCAAGCAGGGGTCATTTTGTAGAAAAAGAGTTGCAGGAGCTCATTAACATAGCTCATTAGCATAACTTATTTGCATATGCCACACCCCCTGACATCACCAGGAGTGTGTCAGAAGGCAACACCCACCACTCAGGCTCCACCCCAAAAATCTCCAGATATTTCCTAACTCAGAGGTGGCGAGCCAGCTTTACACTTTGACTATAGACACTTTAGGTTTCCTTTGTTCTTGCAGGGAAGCTACCCTACAACAAGCATGAAAATACAGATCAAGTTAGTATGCTTTTGCTTTTTTCCACAGCACATCGCCATATGAGCCCGCTCCTGGGCTTGTTAGTCCTGGAATGGTGTTCCTGCACGTTCCTGCTTGAAATGACCCCTGCTTCCAAGTCTTACCCAGAAGTGATGTCATGATACTCTAGGAATTCCCCCAAACTATATGGGAAAATCACATTGTTTTGAGGACTCCCTAGAGCATTGTGACATCAATGGCTGACCCTTCTGGTCAAGCTTACAAAATAGGGTGGGAAAATACTGAGCCCCCCTTCTTATTTGGCTGGCTTAGATCTTACCAGTTTCCTTCCTTGTGCATCTGGCCAAGCCAAGCTTTAAAATACCTATAACCAAAATGAATCCATGTGTTTATCAGATCGACAATGTTTTCAGTGACCACTTCATTGATCTGATAAACTTTGCTTTTACTTAAGAAAGCTTATGCTGAAATCAAGGCATTCATTATTAAATTTCCAGCCACTAATTTCTTCCCACAAGATATTAACTTGGCAGCTCTTGTAGAATTTCCTTCTGAAAAGAGTAGAATATCACATTCACGACTAGGGAGAGCTAGCTGCAGTGGTGTCCCCCTTAACTAAACTTATGCAACACAATTAATATTAACCTGCCATGTCAGTTAAGAATATGATGCTGTAAAAAAGTAAGTGGAAAACATCTTTGTTGTACTTCCAAATCTTTCCCTCTCTTCCCCACCTAAAGTTGGCCTGGTGCTACGCACTGCCTTGCATTCTTGAGAATAGCTTTTGGTCTCAAACCAAAGACCTGGGTAACAAGCACTCTGGGACATCTGGTGTCCACTGCCCTTTTGGTCCTGTAGCCATTTAAAATTTCTAGAGACTTGGGTGGTGGAATTCTTTTGGGCCAAATTCTTTTTTTTTTAAAGTTTCATCTTCATTGTGAGCCTCATGGGTGGTAGATTGTCCAGCCAGAATGTGTGAATGAAAGAGAGATGGAAGAGGAAAGTGGGATGGGGGGGAGGTTGGGAGGGGGTGGGCCGGCAGTGCCGTTTTTACAATAGATGTCTATTATTCAAAATAAGGGAGGCAGTTTTATAAGGCCTGCGAGTGCACATTTCCCAGCCTGCTTCTTCTTAAATTACCAGGAATGCAACAAAAAATAACCAATAGTTTGACCTCTTAAATCACAAATTGGATAGGTTTACTACTAAAGTGCATTGTAAATATGTTTCCTATTATTTAGCTCATTTAGCATGTTCAGCAGTGAACACTTGGATGTTTTGTGTATTATTTTTTCAGAGAAGGCATCTGATGATTTTCGAAGCCATGGGGATGTTTAAAAAAAGACTGGAATACAACTGGCACAATGCTAATAGGTCATCATAAGCCATCTGGATGCAGACTGAGGAAGATGAAAGATGTAATGCACTCAGATCAGGTTGTTTATATTGGAGGCCTGGATGCTCAGATACTTGTAACATACTCAGCATTGTACCCAAAAAAATTGAATCCTTTATATGTTTTTTCAAATCTTATGGAAATAACATCTCAGAGTATGATCGTGATGCTAATTATGCACAGATAAATAGTATAGAAAGTTGGCAGAGTTTAAACATGCAGAGGAATGGAGCACCAACTGTTTAAAGAAAATAACTTGGTTTATTAAAGAAGAAATAAACTCTGATAGAACAGAGGAGAGGGAGAGAGGCTTAACTGACTGCTGTGAGAGACAGGAACAAAGGGGGGGGGGTGCTCATTTGGAGCAGGAAGTCTCCAGAAGAAGCAATCAGGAGACAAGAAGGACACAATTTGATATTGTGGGAAGTCTGTAGTCTAGCTATGCTAATTAGCAGCCCTTCAGCTGTCCCCTATAGGCTGTGCTTCTAATCTTCTTCAAGTAGATGCACTATAGACCTTGTACAAGTAGAGACCCACAAGAAACTTGCTGGATGGTTATCCCATTCCTCACACTTTTGCTTCCTCCCCTCTCCCCCTACCTCTCTCACACTCCTTCTCCCTTCTGCCCCCCTTTTCTTATTCTCTCTCTCTCTCCTCCATGCATGTTACTTCCTCTCTCTATCTGACCCATCATCATTCTTTGTTTTTCTGCCTCCCTACCTCATCACTTTCTCTCTCTTTCTGCTCCCCCTCTCTTTCTGCCCCCATCTCTCTCCCAACCTCCTGCCTGCTTTCTCTCCCACCCTTGCACAGCAGCAGCAGCAGCAGCGGTGTTGGTGGTTGTACTCCCAGCCACCCACCTGCTTCCTCTCCCCTACAGCAGCAGTGGCAGCACTCTGGGAATCACAACGGATCTCCCAGCTACAGAGATCAATTCTGGGGGGGGGGGGACCTGGCAACCCTAGAGTGCTGCCAGGCCTAGGGTTGTCAACCTTCAAGTGGGGCCTTGAGACACCCCCACCCCCCCAAATTACAACTGGAGTCTAGACAGCAGAGGTCTGTCTCCCTGGGTAAAATGGCTGCTTTGGAGGGCAGACTCTGTGGCATTATACCCAGCTGAGGCCTCTCCCTTCCCCAAACTCAAACCTCCTTAGAGTCCATGACAAAACCTCTAGGAATTCCCCAGCCTGGCAACCTTTGTCAGGCCTGGCCCCAAGGCTCCCTCCCTCAAAGGCCAAAAGAGGGCTGGAAAGGGCCCTTCCCCCTCCCTTTTATTGACAGAGCCAGTTAGAAGCCTCCCCCACCCCCAACGTACTAATCTCTCACTGTTGATGCCTGAAGTAGATTCCTGCAGAGGCCATTTCAAAAGGTATCAGGGGGAATTCAATGGTCCCTGAAGGGATTCTTTGATTTTTTGGGGGGTTTTGTGCAGACCCAGAAAGGCCCCTGACTATGTAGGAAAAGCTGTTGGGGGGAAGTGAGCCCTCTGTTGGCAGAAATAAGTATCTGCACCCCCCTCCTTTGGGAACTTGAATATAGATATTCCAACATAGAATACTATGGGCAGAATAGAAACTAGGGCTTGGTTCCAGAAGTCATTGTGGAACATCCTGAAATTGTTATTTATAGTGTTGGACTAGAATCCAGGAGATCTGGATTCAGATCCCCACTGCTGTGAAGCTGGCTGAGTGGCCTTCGGTCAGTCCTTCTCTCAGCCGAATCTACCTCACAGGCTCATTGTTCTGAGGGATAAAAAGGAGGAGGAAGAACAGTGTTGTAAATTGCTGTGTGTGTGTGTTTTGCCATCATGGCAAGAGACATTCAGAGGTTGTTTGCTGTGGCCTGCCTGTGAGTAGTGAACCTGGTATGCCTTCGTGGTCTCCCTGCCAAATACTGACCAGGGCTGACTCTGCTAAGCTTCTGAGACCTGATGACATCCAGCTAGTCTGGTGGGAAATATTGTATTGATAATTTAGTAAAACCATTCCTTGCTTCTGGGACTCTAGAGGGCTTTCAGCATTCCCTATTTCCCAAATGGGGTGTTTTTCTACACATTAAAATATATAGTTGCCATCTGCATTTTAGGTGGTTGTTTCTCAGTGCCCCCTCCCCCAATGTGTGGCTTATGGGGATTACCGGATCACACTTCACAGGCACAGCCCAAGAGGCAGCCATGACATTTCCTGCTGTTTCCTTCTTTGCTCTCATTGCCCATGAACTCTGTTCTCTGTGCAGTACACCTGCTGATTTGTTCATTACAGCAGGAAGGGAAGAGTGGATGACAGGACCACCAGACAGAGGAACTGATAAGAAAAGCCATGGCTGCCTCTTCTCCCCAATGTATTGGGGAATTTAAACCTCCCTCCCCCCCCAGCTGTGTATAGATAATCTCAGGGCAATTGTTTTCCTCTGGCTAATGACCATGGGAGATGATCTAAGATTTCCAAGTGTACCTTTCCAAGACACTCAGAAGGTGGACTATAATGCTAAAAAACAAATTAGGGGCATATAGTTTGTTTCATTTTGGTGGTTTCCAGAATTTTATTCCCTTCCCTTCATCATTGCATTATTTTTTTTCATTGGTTTCCATGGGAAACACCTTTCCACCTATAACTTCCGAGCTGGAAGACATTGCTGGAGATCATGTTACCCACCTAGGAGACCAGGTCTGCCAAGTTTCAAATGGACTGGAGAACAGCTCCCAGCTTTATATGCAATTAAAGGCAAAACTCAATTCTGCTTGTAATGTGTTTATCCAATTTGGGATTACATTCTCAGAAATTGTACCCTTTACCCAAGAGATCCTCCCTGCAAAATTTCAGGATAACTGAGGAAAAGGGTACCAGTTTATAATTCAGATTCTCACTTGCAGAACAGGCAGAGGCATGCTCAGAAGCACAGCAGCATTATATAGTGGGCACAGGAAGAATGGCAGGCAGAGTAACACAGTGGACCCAACATCTTGCATTTGGCTCCCCAAGTAATCAGGTAGAGTTACAAAAGGGTTGGAACACTTTCCCTATGAAGAAAGGTTAAAGCGCTTGGGGTTCTTTAGCTTGGAGAAACGATGACTGAGGGGTGACATGATTGAGGTTTACAAGACTATGCATGGGAAAGAGCAGGAAGTACTTTTCTCCCTTTCTCGCAATACAAGAACTCGTGGGCATGCCATGAAATTGCCGAGCAGTTGGGTTAGAACAGATAAAAGGAAGTACTTCTTCACCCAAAGAGTGACTAACACGTGGAATTCACTGCCACAGGAGGTGATGGTGGCTACAAGCATGGATGGCTTCAAGAGGGAATTGGATAAACATACGGAGCAGAGGTCCATCAGTGGCTATTAGCCACAAGGTATAGATAGGAACTCTCAGTCTGGGGTGAGTGATGCACTGTATTCTTGGTGCTTGTGTGTGTGTGTGTGGGGAGTAACAGTGGGAGAGCTTCTAGTGTCCTGGCCTGTCCTGGCCCCACTGGTGGACCTCCTGATGGCACCTGGTATTTTTGGCCACTGTATGACAGAGTGTTGGACTGGATGGGCCATTGATCTGCTCCAAGATTGGCTTCTCTTATGTTCTTAACTTTGTGGATATAAAAGGGCCAAGGGAGATGAGGGTTGCTGGAGAGGGAAATACATTATAGGTGTTTGTATGCCAGTGCTGGAAGTCTCTAAGCCAAGATGGGGGAGCTGGAGTTCTTGGTGCTGAATGACAGTTTAGGTATTGTGGGTATCTCAGAAACATGATCCAATGGGGAAAAAAATCTATGGGATCTAGTCATCCCTGGGAATAAGCTCTGTGGTATGGTGCAGTGATTAAAAGTGTTGAACTAATATCTGGGAGATCTGGTTCTGAATCCCCACGTGCCATGGAAGCTTGCTGGGTGACCTTGAGCTAGTCATTCTCTCACCCTAACCTACCTCACAGGGTTATTGTGAGGATAAAATGGAGGAGAGGAGAATGATGTTAGCTGCTTTGGGTCCTCACTGGGGAGAATGGTAGGGTATATGATAGAAGTTTATACAATTATGCACAGGGTAGAGAAACTTGACAGAGAACTTTTTCCCTCTCTCCCAAAATACTAGGACTTGAGGGCATCCAAAGAAGCAGTAGATTCGGAATGGACAAAAGGAAATGCTTCTTTATACAGTGAGTGGTTAATATGTGGATTTTGCTGCCAGAGGATGGCCACAGGCATAGACAGCTTTAAAGGGGGATTAGACAGATTCATGGAGGTTAAGTCTATCAGTGGCTACTAGCCATGGTGACTAAGGGGAACTGCCATGTTCAGAGGCAGTCAGCCTTGGAATCCCAGTGCTAGGAGGCAAAATCAAGGGAAGGCCTCAGCCTCTGTGCCCTGTTGTTGGACTTCCAGAGGAACTGTGTGAGACAAGATGCTGGACTAGATGGACCACTAGTTTGATTCAGCTGGGCTCTGCTTATGTTCTTAACTCTAAACAGTTAGGCAGGTGCCAGAGTAATAGGCGTTAAGTAATATTAGTGTTATGTCTGGTGTTTGACTCTTTGTCTTTAGCCAGGGAACATGTCTGGGCATGTTAGCCTGTAATGGGATGTGATAACAACAGAGCTTCCTTCCCCAGAGAACAATGCACCTAGGGATCCTGCTGGTCCCCCTATCAGAGGCTGAGGATATTTGAACGGACCTATGATAGGCCCTGGCGGGAGACTAATCCCTGTTGGACCAATCCCCCATTAGTTTGCCTTTTAATTTTGTTATAATAAGGATCATAATGATGTGTAGGAGTTTTTGTTTCATTTTCATTAGTTCAGTAATGAATGTTTTGATGGACATAAGGCTGTCCTGCCCCTGAAGGGAAAAACAGCATCTCCGTTGTTTCATCCCTGAGTTTTTGGGAATGCTGCTCCAGCATCCTATCACCTTTCAGAGGGGGAGAGGGAGTGTTGGAGGGAAGCACACTTAGGAGGCAGTTCAGATGTGCTTCAGGGGAAGAGCAGTCAAAGGCTGATCCTACATTGGCTTTTCCTTCCATAGTTTTACAAAACCCACATTGGAACAGAAAATCCCCTCTGCATTGCATGCTGGTTTCACTTCCTTTGATTATTGAGTTCTATGGAAGCTTCCACACTCCATGTCACTTTCAAATTCTTTGATCATTGGACTTCATTGTACCTTCTGCATAGATTTATAGCCATTTTATGGCCATTCAGGGGTGACTTTGTGGTCAGTGCAATGTTGCCCCAAGGTATTTGGATGTGGTTTTGAGCTGCACTTTCCCCTCCCTGTTGAGAAAATGTGGAGCAAATGCTAGATGCAGAATCGCCCATAGTTTGCATCTGTCCCAGTGAGAGAGCAGTCTGAAGGGTTGCTCTGCCTGGTAGTGTGGCAGGGTGATTTAGCTCTGTCTATGGGAGAGGACAAGAGTACCTGGTTGTGAGGCCCATCTCTGGTGATGAGCAGATCTTATGCCATTTAGTTAGACTCTTGGTAAAGAGCAGGGTGGTGTGGGTGGAATCCTATGTATGTGAAAGGTCCAACATAGTGGTTAGCAAGTAAAAGCTTATATGTACCTGAAAACATTAAAGAGAATTCAAAGCACATTCTGAAGCCACAGCTAGCTTAAATTTATGTGCCTCAGCCAAGCTTCTCCTTTGGCTCTCTGGAAACCTGTGCTGCTGATCTGTTCTTTAAAACCATTCTGTAAAAAAAAAATCTTCTTCGTTATCTGCATACAACTTCTGTCTCAGTGATTTCCAGGGGTCATTTCGTAGAAAAAGAGGTGCAGGAGCCAGGGGCGTAGACTTTCTAAATCCCCGGGGGGGCAGGGGCTCTCTCGTGCGCGCGTGCGTGCACTGGACCATGTCCCCGCCGCTCCTCCCCCCCCCCCGGCCCCAGGGAGGCAGACCCGCGCAGTCTCGGTGGCGGCAGCGGCAGCCAGCTGGCCGGCTGACTGCCGCCCGCACAAAGCGCGGGACCATGTCCCCGCCGCCTCTCTCCCCCCCCCGCCCCAGGGAGGCAGGAGGGCAGGCCGGGGGTGGGGGGGAAGGAGAGACGGCGATGGCCAGCTGGCCGGCTGACTGGCCACCGGTGAGCTCTCCATTTTGCCGGGGGTGGCTGAGCTCCCCCGGGAAATTTCGGGGGAGGCTCGAGCCCTCGAGCCCCCCCGTAGTTGACGCCCATGGCAGGAGCTCATTAGCATACCTATTCGCATAACTCATTAGCATAACTGGCCGAATGTCAGTTTCAGCCCTATTATACCCTATGGGCCATTGAAGTTAATGGCAAAAACTCATAGGGTATATGAGGGGCTGGAAGAGAGATGGTTTGCGAGAGAGGCTCCAAACTTGCAGGGTATCTTCTGGGACCTCTCCCCCAAATACCCACCAAGTTTCAAGAAGATTGAACCAGGGGGTCCAATTCTATGGGCCCCCAAACAGGTTGCCCCATCTCTTCCATTGTTCTCTATGGTGGGGAAAAATGTTACTTTTTCCCACCATAGAGAACAATGGAGGGAATGGGGGCAACCTGTTTGGAGGCCCGTAGAACTGGACCCCCTGGTCCAATCTTCTTGAAACTTGGTGGTTATTTTGGGGAGAGGCCCCAGCAGCTGCAAGTTTGGAGCCTCTCCCTCAAACCCCTTCCCCTACAGCTGCTTTTAAAGCCGCTGCTGAATTTCGGAAGCAATTCGGCGGTCGGCTGAATCAGATTAGAGAATCTGATTCAGCTTGTGGCTGCCCTAGTGCCCACTCCTGAGCTGGCGGAATGACGCGCCACCTCACTCTGGCTCACTCACACCTCACTCACCCAAAGGACCCCTGGTGATCTCCATGTTCTTGTTCACCAAAAAATTTACCTCATGGCAGTGAATCCAAAGCCTTTAACATCATGGTCCTGGCCCTAACATCAGTGTTTCCAACCACCTGATGATCAACAGCCTGGCAGGAGCCTGGATTGGAGTGTAGGAGACATTCAAATGCTGAGAGAATGTCGCCATCTTTTATTATAGTTATGGGTTATATACTGTGATTTTAAATTTTAACTTAATTTTGTTCTTAGCATATTTTGGAATTTTAATATTATGGAATTTTAATTTTATACTTTGGAAATTTAATTCGGAATTTTAATCTATATATATGTTCTGTAAGCTGCCCTGAGGCTGCTACGGCGGGGAGGATGGGATAACAAATTTAATAAATAATAAGTAATTATAATAATAGACTTGCTACCCTAAGAACATCTTGTAACTGAGGGGAAGGTTTACAATTCTAAACAAACGTGCTTCCCTGCAATCATAAGAGGCTGTGTGCCCCCCCCCCTCAGCCATTAGATATGCTCTTATCACAAATGTACATCCCTGAAACTTACTAGACCTTGAAATCTTTAGAAAGACAGACATTTCCGTGGTCCCTCCACCAAACCCCACTATAAACTAGTTTTTCAAAAGCATTTTCAGATTTTACTACTATTAGTCAATGAGTCCCATTGTGTGCTTAATTTTGTTTTAAAGGCTGATGTGTATAGGCCTAATATCATTAAAAGATACTGTTTTCCTCTGTTGCTGTATCACCAGTTAAATATTCTTTTGTTTTAGCATCATTTAAAAAAAAATTAGGAAATGAATGTTTAATTTTTTCCTTTTTGCAGAAGACAAGAGTCAATAGAGCAATGGTGGCAGTCCTGTTCTTAGGCTGAGGACAGACTGGCAGTATAAAGCGCAAGGAAGGCGGGGCAAAAAGACCTGGGCCAAGTTGTGGTGGGGATTCCTGGTTGCACTGCACCGACTGATGCAGCAGCATGTTGGGGAGGAGGCGGAATGGAGCAGTTGCACTGTGGGGTCACATAGATGCAGCAGCACTGGGCGGTTGAACGTGCATAGGCAGTTATGTGCATTCCTGCTGGATCAGCAGGGTCACATTACCAGCGCCACCTGATTGCAGCTTTTTTTACATCCACACTTCCGGGAAGTGGGATCAACGTGCCCTCCGCAGCTTGTCCCGGCTTTCACCTGGTACTTTTTAGAAGTGCAAGCGAATCGTTAAAGGACGGGGTGAGTATGGCAGGGGAACGCTGTGCGGACCAGCCCACTTAATCTGCTTGAAAAAGGTGCCTATATCGGGCCAAACTGCCAGTTTGAACTCGGCCTTACAGAATGGAAATCAGGGCCGCCTCTCCAATCGTACAAGTCAGACTGCAACATAAGGTTGTATTGTTCAGGCCTTTCCCTGAATTGTTGTAATGGTGTTTGATTGTGGTTTGTTTTTTAAAATATAAGGGTGCAATATTGTACTCGTATGATTGTAAACCCTTTTGAGCAGTGAGGAAAGGCAGTATAGAAATTCAGGAAGTAAATCGTGCCATGATAACAGACTCTGTTGTTTTGGTTAAATCAATACTTAAACTTCCTTTTCCTTTTTTATACTGTATATCCTGTAAATATATTTCCAGATTTCTCAGCCTGCATTTTATTGTTCTTCAGGCTTAGTTTTCCATCATCCTTTTTACATATTTTTTAAATGGAAGAAAATATGCACTGGAACGGCAAGGATAATAGAGCGAGGAACAAGGATTCCCAAATGCTGCGTTAAGGGAACAGGCAGCCTTTCAATACAAAAGCCAGAAGTTGCAATCCTGCCCCATTAAAATTAATGAGAGTTTTGCTTTGATTTCTACAGGTTTAGGATTGCACCCTGAATAAACTAGCTCAACACAGCCTACAAACCATGTAAAATCTTGCATTTAAATTGTCTTTATTCCCTCTGGTTTCTGTACAATTGTACTGGCTTATGTGGTCTGCAGGTCCCAGGCTCAGATCTTGAATGGGAAGAGAATTAAAAGATCTTGGGCTAATGATCCATGGATGTTTCAACAGTTTACAAACTAATAGAGCATCCTTAGCCAGCTGTATCCATATCTGAAGAGCGCATATGTTAAGCAAGTTCGTGCACTTTCCTGAATTAGGCCCTGTGCCTTAAAATTTATGAACATATTTAATGGGTAGCTTGGGAGCAGGCTCTATGAATGCAGTAAAATTACCTCCATGCTGAAAGTGGAGGATAGACTTAATCTAAGTGTCCATGCACTGATTCACTCTTCTAATTGTGCATGAACTTGAAGAATCCATTTATAAAACAATTCCATTAGCCATATGGCAGAGGTTGGGGGCATTCTCTATAACTCTAGGTTCTGGTGGAGAGAACAGTGGGCATTTTGCTTCTGATAAAATTTACTAAGCCCCATTATTGACTCAAACAGTGTACAATGCTGTCCTACAAGAAGGCTCAAGCAAAATATCTAGGGGTTACGACTGCCAACTTTGGCTTGAGAAATTCAGGGCTGGAGCCTGCAGAAGGAGGAGTGTGGGGAGAGAGGAGGGAGCTTAATGGAGAAATGATGCCATAAAGTCTACCCGCCAAAGCTGCCATTTCCTCGAAGGCAACTGATTTCTGGAGTCTGGAGATCATTTCTAATTCTGGGAGAACTCCAGGCCCATCAACTAGGGGTCTGACCACTGTATACTTTATGTAGCAGGAGTCCACCTCAGTGACCAGCAGAACAAAGAAAAGCAGGACAAACTTACCAGTGTACTAGAATGTCATCCATTCAAGCAAACCAAGGAATCAAGCATGTTTAAAAAAAAAAAAAACCCAGCTAAAGCAACCTGGGGCTGTTCTGATTATTTGCTAATTTTCAATAATTCTTTTGGTCTATGATGACCATAGGACCAGAGTTTGATGCAGTCCAGTAAATGCTGAATGATACAGTAAGCAATCACATAATTTTGATGCTGCTCAGCACCCTTTTGGTCTCTCGGCTATTGCTTACCGTTCTTCTTCTTTCCCCTGCATTGGCCTCAGCACCATTTGCCTGCTCTATGGCTTCATCTAAGTGACTGTGGCAAGTAATGTAGCTTTTACAAGTATGCGCAACATCACCACACCAGATATAGCATCAAGATTTTATTGAAAAAATGATAAAAGGTCTATGATGACCATAGGACCAGAGTTGGAAGGGACCAAGGTGGTCATCTAGTCCACCCTCTGCCCCATGCAGGAATACACAACCATAGAATCACTGCTCTGCTTAAAAATCTCCAGTAAAAGAAATTCCACCACCTTCCTAAGACAGTCCATTGCACCACTGAACACCTCTTACTATTAGAAAGAATATCTTGCTTCAGGAGGTAGTGGACTCTCTCTCTCTCTTCCTTGACGTGGGCATTAGCTCATCCCTGAAAGCTATGAAAAAGAGATTCATGTCAATAACTCTGCTCTGAATTTGACATTAGAGGTGCAAAGGGATTTTAGCAAGTGTGAAATGTCTTTAAATTCCTTTATCCTCACACTGCTCAACAGCTACCAATATTAGCTAGAAGAGCAATGGTGTGAAACTATTCGTGGTCGCTGACAATCCAGGGTCTAATGCTGTATTTAAAATTAAGCTCTGATTGCAAAGGATAAGGATTGTTTCCTTTAATTTTCCATCTGGGGAGACATAAAGTGACCTATGGTTAGCCAGAGGAAATGAAAGAGGGATGAGACCTACAATTAGAAGAAGTCCAGGTGGTTTTACTGCTTCCTTATATTTCTTCTTACATTTCTCTTTCTGTTTCGTCTCTCTCTCTCTGTATGTGTGTATGATGAAAAACTTGTGATACCGTGAAGGGAAGAATGTAACCCTGCCATTTTATTTCATTGTATATAAAGGCACAACGTGTTTCATTAAAATGAGATTCCAGACGTGTTTCATTAAAACAAGATTGTTGAAAAATACTCCACTGATGACTAGATCTTAGGCAGAAGATTAATGGAATGCTTGTCGTGGTCTGCGAACAGATAACATTTTATCTGTAATTCCTGGGATATATTACATTCAATACACAGGATGATTATCCTTTCAAGTTTCCCCAATAAAGAATATAGTTTAATGTAGTTATTGGTTATAGAAAAGCATTCTTGGGGAATTTTGCTATACACATGAAAAGATGATAAAAAAAAATCACCAGCGAGTTATGTTTAAAAGAGCGATGTGGTGAGCCACAGCCAATAGAATATTTTAAAAATGTTATATTTTGTAAATTAGGATATATATTTATCCACAAGAACTTCCTTGATCTCCTGTTTTGATATTTTAGCATAAGGAATGTTATCCATAACTATGTGGGATAGGATAATCCCACATGGCGTGTACACACCCACCACATACAGGTGGGAACTGATGAGGAATTCATTGGAGGTGAGGGAAGATTGGGGCTAAGAGAGGATGAAGAGCCTTGTTGTCATCCTGTGTCTATGAACATCCCATCAGAGATCCATTCCATGTTTTGAGAACTGGGCTTCTGCTGATTAGTTAATGGAATCCAGGTGAGATGACTTGGAGGAACTCAGCACTATGGGTGAAGATTCTTTCTAGCTCTACCCTTACCTTTGGCCCCTCACCTACTGTGTGTACGTATCTGGTGGATGTTTACATGTAAAGTGATGACACACAAACACCAAGATGGTGGGAAGGAACCAGTGAACTACTTAGGCAAGCTCAAAATGTTCATGTGACCAGTGTAATAATTTATTATTTTGCTTTGTGTCAAAAGTGGTTTTTAAAATGCCTTTGAATTGGAAAATAGTTTTTATGAGGTATTGTTACCAACCTCCAGGTGGGCCCTGGAAATTCCCTGGAATCCCTGCTAATCTCCAGATGACAGAGATCAGTTCTTCCAGAGAAAATGGCTGCCTTGGAGAATGGACTCTATGACATTGTATTCTGCTGAGCTCCCTTCCCTCCCCAAGCCCCACCCTCACTAGGCTGTGCCCCAAAATCTCCAAGAATTTTCCAACCCACATTTGACAACCCTATTTTGGGGGGCAGGGTTTGCTAGCTGTGTGTTGGAAGTTGGAAGTGTAGGCTATCTCAGAAGTATTGGATGATTGAAAATAGTTTTATATATAAACTGGAAACCAACATTTCATTTCTGTCAAGTTACGTCATGGACCATAAAGGACCCTGCATGACAAAAATGAAAGTCTGACCGTGGGGTGTGTGTGTAGGAAGGAGAGACAGACAGTGTATCAAAGACAAATTGTCTTGCATCCCCTTGGAAGTTACCTCCCACTGTCCACCATTCCTCCGGTGTATCCTTGCCCTACCTTGTGGTTTGATACCATCTTTCCAATACCCTTTTAAGCTGAGAAAAAGGGGCACACAACATAGCTGGTTCATGAATATAGTCCAATTTCCCATGCCCTTTTTACACCATGAAGTGGAGAGGCATGATGACTGTGATGGTACTGGGCCCTGCAGTGGATTTTTCCTGCTGGGAGTGGAATAGGGAAGGTTATGCAAGAGAGACCGCATTGCCAGTGAGGCCTGGAGTCCCCCTGGATCTCCAGACTACATATATGAGTTTTCTTGGAGGAAATGGCACTTTTCTTGGACGAAAGGGTGGCCCTTTGTCACACCCATGAAACCTCCTGTGCCTTTCACTAGTATAAGAAACTTTTGATATCATTGCTGATCTTTCTGGGATCAGATACAATGCAAATTTAGACAAATACAAAATTAAACCCCTCTAGTCCTCAAATCAGTTTTCACTGGACAAGGAGGGAAACTGGCAGGTTGTGTGTGTGTGTGTTTTGTGATCTCTGCCTCCAACCAGAGTCTTCTGCCACTCATAGAAATAATGTTCAATCATCAGTCCAAACCTTCTCATGATCTTTTTACCATTCAGTGCTTTGAGAGTGATGACAGCTGCCTGCCCTTTCAGGGTTACTAATGGACTTAGATATAAAGTGGTTTACAAAGCGCTCCTAATGATAAGAGCAAGATGGGCTCCAGAGCTGCATCTTGAACAGCCCAGTCTATATTATGCAAATATCCTTAAAAGAAGGGAAGGGACAACAGAAGGTCAGATCCATCTGTAGTTGAAGAATGTGAATTTACTTTCAGCTTTTTAGTAAACTGGCAAATAGTAAACTTGGGGGGGACAACCTTATGTTTTGTAATTAAAGGATCTTGACAGTCTCTCAGTGGAACTGTAGGATGTTCCTTTTAAGTACAAATTTACAAATAGTAAATTTAGGTGGATTGTGATTGAGGAACAGAAGTCCAGATCACTTTCATCCATGCCTCCATGGGTGTCCATCACTTTTACAAGAGCATAGTTTCTGGAGGCACTCCTGCTTCTGGCTGAGAGTTGGCCTGGTGATTCATAAGTTGTTTTGATTTTGTGTTTATGGGTTGTTTCTACGTTTTTTTCCTTTAACTGAAAAGTTCCACTGGCGTTTGGTTCACACATCCACATACTTTACAGAGAGCCAGTTTGCTGCAGTGGTTAAGTGCATGGACTCTAATCTGGGAGAACCGGGTTTGGTTCCCCACTCCTCCACTTGCACCTGCTGGATGACCTTGGGCAAGCCATAGCTCTGTACCAGCTGTTCTCCCAAGGATAATTGTCTCAGAGCTCTCTCCGCCCCACCTGCCTCACAGGGTGTCTGTTGTGGGGAGGGGAAGGGAAAGGAGTTTGTAAGCTGCTCTGAGACTCCAAGTGAGTGAAGGGCGGGATATAAATCCAATCTCTTCTTCTTCTTCTTCTACTTAGTGACCACAATGACAAGTGTTGGCTTGCATATATGAATGGGTTATCACAGATGCTGTGCCACAGATAAACCTCAAACATGATGACCCTCATCCAATGATGTGTGCACAAAAAATAGGAGTTACACATGCGGAGCAATTTTATTCATGAGTTGTTTGGCAGGGAGATTAAATTCAGCTGTTTAGTTTTATCTTTGTTTAACAGCTGAGATTCTGGTTGCATACCCCAAGATGCTGGACTGGGTCAAAAATCTCCATGCATTTGGAGAAGGTCCCAGGGTTCAATCTGTGTCACTTGGGTTTTGCTAATGTATTTTGATTTTAACTGAAAAAGTTTTTAATTATTATTGTAATCTGCTTTGGAACCATGAAGAAAGGTTGGACATTAACTAACTAACTAACTAACTAACTAACTAACTAACTAACTAAATCTTCAGTGAATGGATCAGTAGTACATGATGTGAAAGAACACTATTGCTAGTACCTGAGACCAGATGAGATCTTCTATGTATAAATGCTCCCAGGTAGCCAAGTTCTTTCAATGTCCCATGGCCTTGAAACTCATGTCATAGTAAAGTTGCTCACTACTAGAGGTATCAGCTAATGATTCTGGATGGGGATGCTTACCCCATTTGTATTAAGAGGCACATTCAGCCAGTTGTACAGGGCTTGGATACAGATGTGGATGCAGACCCAGATGTGCACCTGCACCTGAATTGGCTGCAAACACAGGAAGTTACCCCACCTTTTCCAGATGTCATATTTTTGCAATACAATCAATACTTTAAAAAAACCCAACACAAGCCCCAGTGGGGACTTGGAGAGAAATTTAGAAAAAGCCCTTGGAAACAATGAAAGGGCCTTGCTCCTGAGTCTGTTCATTGGGAAAGTGGCTGAAAGCACAAGACAGCAGCACCTGAAATGACTAAATGGTCAGAGATTACCAGCATGCTGAAAAGTTGAAACACTGAATTTAAATGAATGTTAATTTTTCCCCCAGCAGAAAGCCCAAGAAGAAATAAAGTGTATATAGTGAACTTCCTTGTATAACAGCACCTTGAATCAGGAGGACAAGGTGGAAGTTACACTTCCATCAACAAAAGTTAATTGTTTGTTGACACTAATGTTGGCTGATTTGTTTGTCCTTATAGGTAAGAACTAATAATTGCCCTTCATGTAGTCAAGGAATGCCATCAGGGTTTTAAAAGGAACTTGTCTGCAATTCCCTTTATAGCCAAATAGCACATTAATGCATAGAGTAATAGTGTAATCAAATCCTGCTATGAGACAGAGGAAAGAAATTTTTCCCCTTCCTTTTTTTTTAACTGTAGGAATTTAGCAACTTCCAGTAATCACATTGATATACGCTAGGCTCATACTTTCTCCCAGAGACATTATCAAGGGAATAACAACAGATGCTAGACTGGGTATCAGTCTCTTGTGAAATTAAAAACAACATTGACAGCTTTGAGTGGGGAAGGTTTACATTCAGAAAGTGTTGGAAGATCTAGCTGAAGATTAGTATTAAAACTCATGTGGGGGGAAAGGAGGTGAAGTCTTTTCCATAAATCATCCAGATACTTAATTTGATATCAAACATGAACCTTCGCATGTGTCATATAATCTGGTTTAATACTCCAGGGGCTTATTAAAATGGTGTGAGCCAAAGAGTGCAGCTATTTAGACAAGTCTGAACAACTCCTTGCAAAGGAGGGGGAGGGAAACCTACCTTAATTTATATTTGTTTTGAAATTAAAGATAGTTTCTACTAGTTCAACCACCACAAATATGATCCAGCAAGAAATAATGCTCAGACTGGAAAGTTGGCTGCGAGTACAATTGGTAAGGAAAGAGCTGGTCTAGGAAATACGTACAAGGTTGTACCAATTGTCAGAGCTGAACAAAATGGATAGGCTTCATAACCCCAGTGAAATAAACAGCATCCGGAAGCTTCATAAGCCAACCCATTTGATTAAATAACTGTAAATGCTAGAAGAATAGGCCTGTTGGTCTGCTGCAGCCAACATAATAATGAGTCTCATGGCACCTTTAAGAAACTGATTGTAGGATAAACCTTTGTGGGCCAGTGCAAGGTGATGAGGTCTGGTCAGGCAGGAGGGCAGAGTTCAAAGTTGAGCTGGGGTCACAGTGCTGGAGGGTCCGAGCCCAACTGCAGAATCAAAGTCAGGATTAGACTATATATGGGCACAGGTCAAAAGCCCGCTAACCAGAATGGTTCATACTGAAGGACCCAGCTTGGTGGCAGCAGCTTTATATCTCCAGGGCAGCTTTTATTGGATACTTCAGTCAGCTGATCCTAGCGGCTCTCCTTGGATGCCTCCTGCCTTGGGGTGCTCCCTCAGCCACCCATCTTGAGGAGGGCCCTGGGGAGACTAGGTCAGCAATTCTCTCTGAGCACAGGCAGCTTGAGTAGTAAACTGGGCAAGGATCAAGAGCTGCTGGCCACAGGTTCTGGATCTGAGTTTCCAAGGCACTCACTCGACAGCCCAAGCCACTTCATCACATTCATGAAGTGGTACATTCAGTTGGCACATATATAAATGTAAAAAGAAAGGGGTCTTTTTTTTTTTAACAAAGAGAGGCCAGAGGGCCCAGTTTCCTGGATTGCAGTTGTGTTGTGTACACTGATAATGCAATTCTTACCATCTGTGATTAAATCAAGGACATGAGAGACCCAGTTCAAGCAGCAACTCCATCTGATCACACACATTCAAAATATGATTGTTTTAATAACCATGCTTCCACATAGAAAAACCCATATTTCTTGTTATGGGTAGCCATGTTGTAAACTGTACAGTGAACTAGGTAGAACACTGTTGATTCAGACAGTGCTGGAGCAGCAGTCCCAGTTTGGCTGGAGATTAACGCTATTGTATGTTAGCATATTGATCGGTAGTAGGGCATATGTTTTCCATGACAGAGAAGGTCTCAGGATCAATGATCTCAGGGAACAAGGGTTAGGAAAGAACTCTGCCCAACTTCCTGGGAAATCACGTCTTGCCAGAGAAGACAGCATTTGCCTCAGATGGTTCCATATTCTGACTCGGTGTGGAATTTTGCATCTGTCGGACCTTAGTCTAGTCCTCCTGACCTGGATAGCCTGGGCTAGCCTGATTTTTCAGGTCTTGGAAAGTAAGCAGGATTGGCCCTGGGCCTGGTTAGTACTTGGATGGGAGACCATCAGGGAAGTCTAGGGTTGCTATGCAGAGACAGGCAATGGCAAACCAACTCTAAATTAGGGCTGCCAAGTCCCCCGGTAGAGCGGGGGAAACACCGATTTTTAAAGCTTTCCCCCGCTTTTCCAAGATTGGCCACCGGGGGGACAAAATGGCTGCCAGCAGGGGAACCTCGGAGCCTGCCCTGGCCAGCCTCTTGAACTTCTTAAAAGGGAAATTTCCCCTTTAAGAGCTGAGCCAGCAAGAGAGCCCCGCCCAGAGATTAAGGCGGGACTAAGCTCTTTCTACTGCGTGCAAGGTTGCTGCTGAGTAAACTGCTTGGGTAAGCTGGGGTCTGCGAGCTCTTTTCCTTCTCTGTCTCTCCCCCTCCCCCTCTTTCTTTTTTCTGTCTGTCTGTCCACTGTGGTTTTGTCAAAGGAATAAACTGTCACTTCCAAAGAGGTAAACATCACAAGGAGAGGTTGCCTGTAGAAGGTCTGGGAGTGGGATTGTTTAAAATGTCTTGTCGTGGCTGTTTGGGTCCCCCCAATCCTCATTTCCCTTCTGCAAATAAAAGTTGGGATTCCTCATTTTTATGCCAATTTTCTGTTTCTTTCAACCGTGTCCCCCCCTCCGGCAGTAAAAATCTGCATTTTTAAAAGCATTTGTACAGGGGAGGACAAAGGTCCTCTTTAGCCACCAAAAAGCCTATGCTGGGTGGGGGGGGAGAAGTTATGGGACTTACATGGACAACAGCTGGGTGAAACAAGGGCCAGAAATAAAGCCTGGGAATTGGGCAAGAGTAAGTGAAAAAGCTGTCTGTCTGTCTGTCTGTCTGTCTGTCTCTCTCTCTCTCTCTCTGTCCCCATCCAGCAGAGGTCTGTCAGTGGCTATTATTAGCCACAAGGTCTAAATGGAACCCTTTGTCTGGGGCAGTGAGGCTCTGCATTCTTGGTGCTTGGGGGGCAACAGTGGGAGGGCTTCTGGAGTTCTGGCCCCGCTGCTGGACCTCCTGAGGGCACCTGGTATTTTTGGCCACTGTTGTGACACAGAGTGTTGTACTGGATGGGCTGTACTGGATGGGCCGATCCACTGTGGCTTCTCTCCTGTTCTTATGATATGAAAATCATATTTAGCACTTGTGTAGCACTTAGGGCTTCATATTCTGCCGAGATGAGGAAGGATTCAGTAGGCCCATTGCTCAGTGATAGAGCATCTGCTTGACATGCAGGAGGTATCAGCCTCTTCAGCTAAAAAAGGATCAGGTAATAGGTGACATTAAAGATCTCAGCCTGAGACCCTGGAGAGCCACTACCAGTCTGAGTAGTCAATACTGACCTTGATGGACCAATGGCCTGATTCAGTATTAGGAAACTTCATGAGTTCATGTGTCAGCATGTGGAAGCAACATCACAGGATGTGACATCACAAAATGATGTCACTTCCTTTCTCCTGGCTCCACCCCCAAAGTCTCCTGGCTCCACCCCCAAAGTCCCCAGATATTTCCCAAGTTGGACTTGGCAGCCCTACTCTAAATGTCTCTGGCCTTGAAAATGCTATGGGTCATCATTAAGTCAGCAGCAACATCACAGCAAAACAAGATAGCTTTAGTCTAAGCTTTAATAAAACAACAATATTTCAATCCACACTTTCTTAAGAATCTCATGAGAAAAAAACCCCTTTTTCTAGTACTGAGCTAGAAAAATGGAGAAGTGTTTGCTGAAAGCATGGTCAGGGAACATGATCTGTGTTTTCACACAGCTGCAATCAGCACTTGTCTTGGACAATGCTCTGGGGTTTGCCTCCGGCCTAATTTAATGCCACAAAGAAACATGGCAACATGACAATTGAATGGTAAGTGGGTGGGTGGTTGTAGGAAAGCTTGCTTCAGATTATGATCAATAAATGTTACTCCTTGTTAGCAATCAGATCCCTCCTCCTGAAGAGGGGCAGTTTTTGGGAAGAGAGAGAAATACCCAAAAAATCTTAAGTACAGGAGTCACTTCCTGGTACAAAACGAAACAAAATTGATGTCAATCAGAAACAAGCCTGGGCAAGTATTTTGGAAGGTGAGTCAGAGCAGTTGACTGTCTATGGTCTCCTCCATGCCCTGGAGAGATGCATAATTGATGGGACAATAGGTCCATCAGGATCTATTAAGTCACCTTGGACTAATTTCATCAAATCCAACCTTACTTCCTCCGCACCCACTTACCCTAATTAAGAGTCATTGAATCAACTCTCAGTTCTCTTCACCAAACCCATTAGCTTTCTCATCCAGTACTTGCAGGGTCATCAAGCTCCTTTCACACTTTTTGTCCACTTTAGGAAAGCCCAATCAAGTTATCTTTTTTTTCCGGCAAACATGCCATACCCACCAGAGCACATGTTTTACCCTATATCAGAAGCATTCTGCTTCCCAGCAGTGTGTGTGTGTGTGTGCACGCACCTTGGATTCTCCACATACACCCTCACTTTGTCGGGCTGTCTTCGGCCATGGTCACACGGCCCTTTAAATCTGGGACTCCTCCCGGATTTAAAGGAGCCGCTTCTCTTAATTTCAGGTTGGGATGTTTATACATCCCAACCCCCGGTGGCGGTGGCCACGGTGGGGAGCTGCAGTGGGTGGCTGCGACAGCAGAGAAGGAGGTGGGCGGTGGGGGGGCAGCCAAGAAGGAGGCTGGCGGCGTTGGAGGCTCTCGGTGGAGGCTGCAGCGTTGGAGGAAGTGGGCAGTGGTGGCTGTGGCAGAAGAGGAGGTGGCCGGCGGCAGCCAGGGGAGGAACCCTTCCCCGAGCCCCACCGGCCGCCTGGTAAGTTTTGGGTTTTTTTTTTCTCCTTTTACACTTGGGTGCTTGAGTGCCCAAGTGCCCAAGTGTAAAAGGGGGAAAAAATGGTGGACAGGACCAACTGGCCAGCCCTGCTCTCACAATGATTGCGAGAGAGGGCTGTCCAAATGGCTCAAATGCGGGTTCCTCATGCAACTCCCAGGAAAACAGTTTATTTTCCCGGGGTCGGAAAATGCGGGAGGAACCTGCATTTGAGCCCGCTTCGGCATGGGACTAGACGCGACTGTTGTAGACGGTCCCTTTAAATGCGGGAGGAAACAGCCCTTCCTCCCACATTAAAGGGCCGTGTGACCGCAACCTTCTTCTCAAGAGACACTGGTCATTCTGCTGCTTCCATGGACCTTTCCTCAAGACTGGTAATTATCCCACTTCCCTAAGATCTCTGCCCCCTCTCTTCCCAGTGTTTCTCATAGCTAGCTCTGTATTTTATTGGGTGCATTTTGTTTTATTCTTTTTCTTTTTAATAAAAACCTTTCTGGTTGAACATCTGCCTGGTTTGTTTTGAGAGTTCTCCTAAGAGGGGGGGGGGGGGAAATCCCCATATACATTATTAAAGAATCCCAGTTATCCCTCTTGCTCTGTCTCCTTACAGCTAATTCCCCCAACTTAATTAGGAGACCATCTATTTGGGTAACATGCCCCATCCAGTTACTGTTTTATTGTATGTTTGCTACACTTAGTTTCAAACTAGACTCCTAGGATCCTTAGAGCTCCCTGATGAGAAGATCGCTCATGCTTCAAGTAGGTCTCCAGAAAGGTGGCACATACATTTTCTAAATAACTAAACTATGGAGAACAACTCTCCCTGAAAGACAGCTTAAAGAATGACCTACCACCACAAATCTTCCTGCAATGGGTAGATAGAGGAAAATTTGGGGTACATTTTGTGGAGTCATCTCAATCAATGTGGGGCAATGCTGAAATCTATTAGTCAAAGCAGACTTATTTCTGAGAGTTTCATGTTCAAACATTTTTTCTTTCTAAATAGCAGACATGCAGGACCCAATTTCCTCTTAGAAAAAGCTATTGTAGAGCCAGAGTGACATATATCAGCAGAAATCAACAAAAACAAAGTGTATGGTATCCTTATGACGTTACCCTGAGCTGATCAAGATATGATTAACAGCCTTATGGTGGAATTATGTATTATTCTTGGGGAACAAGTGGAATTTCAGACTGCATTAAGTATTCACTAAACAGAGGTAAGGCAATCAAGCTTAATCACATTTCCAGAAACTCGCACATTCTTTCCCTTTCCTTTTTGGAAAGAGAATTCTATCAGCAGCACTGCATTGTTCTTAAATCTATACGGGGACACCAGCAGTTCTACAGTTTCACCATCACTTCCTTCAGACTATAGGAACAGACATTTAACATAACCTTTGCAATGACAGAGCAAGGTTGAAAATTCAACCCAACTCGTGAGATTTAAGTGCATATTGATAGGGGAAAGCGGAGGATGAAGGTCTATCATGAAGTCTGTGCTGATGGACATGAAAAGTAAATGAAGAAAGCAGAATCAAAGCTGAGCTTATTTTTTTTGCTTCCACAAATATTCTCTGTGAATTTTAAATATATTGTGTAAATTTTTAGTACAAGTTGTCAGGATGCGTGTTACTAGAGGAACTGTGCTAGATTTGAACTGTGATTCCTGGTCATGTAGTGTTGTCATGTGGTTTAAACCATTATTTTTTTGATACACAGTGGATGTATTTTGCATTATGACATAATAGGTTTATGTTGCTATGGAAGCACACAAAATGTTGTCTTAGTTGTCATTGGTAACCCAGAAACAGTTTCTGATAATGCCTGTCACACCATAGCTCAATCTAGACAATTCTGTTTCCTGTGTTCTAAAAACCAGGGTGCTATGCTGAACATTCAGCTGCTCAAGAAAATGAACGCTGAAGTCGAAATAATTTTGCAGGAAACACGGGGCTCCTCCATTTGACTCTTATTCAGAAAGGTTGTCGTTCCATTTTAGTGCATCAAATCTCTGCAGCCTACTCTTCTATCCTATCCATAGGAATGAGAAAAGATATTGGATGACTGATGATGTGAACTGGGCAGTATCCATGGCTGGCTTCATCTTTCAGCACAATGGAAAGTGTACTAAAGAGTATTTAGTGGCACATCTAGAGGAAGAGCTGTGGCTCAATAGCAGGCATGCAGAAGGCCCCATGTCCAATCCCTGGCATCTCCAGTTGAATGGATCAGGTAGTAGATGATGTCAGCGGCTTCCACCTGAGACCCTGAAAAGCCGCTACCAGTCAGAGCAGACAATACTGACTTTGCTGGTCAATGGTCTGACTTGGTGTAAAGCAGCTTCATTTTCAGCTGCTTTTAACCCACAAACTTGCTAATGATCCTGGCCTGGATATGAACACTTTCCCAGTGTTGTGAATGGTTCAACATGTCACAAAGTTACTTTAAGCATGGGGAGCCTTTGTCTAGAAATACTGGCTTTTCTGGGTGTGGTACCTGTTCCTGGCTGCAATTCTCTATGGACTCAGCATCAGGAGTTAACAGCACACAGCCCAGCAGCACATCTGTGTTTTCTGGCCTGGGATGGTTTATTTCATTACTACATCCATTTGGGGGTGGAATAGGGACTCTGCTACTTAGGGGAGAAAAGCCAGTGAAGTGATTGTGCCAGACTGAATCATCCAATCAACAGCACATTTAAACAATTGTGACAATACCAGTTCCTTTCTGTACCGGACATGTACCGTGTTATCCTAAACATAGTTACACCCTCCTAACTTCATTGAAGCCAACAAGTTTAGAAGGGTAACTTTTTAGGATTGCACTGTGAGAATATAACTAAGGCTGCAGTTTATGCGTATTTACCTGGGAGTATTTCCAACTGTATTAAGTGTGACATTTCTGAGGATACATGTGCTAACGGAAACTAAACAATGCATTTGTTTCTCTCACATTTTGCCAATGGGGTAGGGCTGCAATAAAGAATCACAGACGACATTTCTGAGGATACATTTCTGAGAGATATTTCTGA
Organism: Lepidodactylus listeri; assembly: GCA_029233225.1. Lineage (NCBI taxonomy): Eukaryota > Metazoa > Chordata > Lepidosauria > Squamata > Gekkonidae > Lepidodactylus > Lepidodactylus listeri. Next base: position 31,373,772 of record JARCFY010000009.1, read on the forward strand.
GGCTACGTGCGCTAACTGAAACTAAACAGTACATTTGTTTCTATTATACATTTTGCCAACGTGGGTAGGACTGCCATAAAAAATCACAGATGACAATAAAGAGCACTGAATAACTAATTGGGGATAATGGATGGGAAGTATTAACTATATGTGTGATTTGTTACCATGCTTAGTCAAAAGGGCATGTTCGACTGTACATACACATATCTATGTGAATGTGGCTTATATAGTGTGAGTATAAGTATTGTTACCTTTCTTCCACCACTTCTCATTCCCATACAAAAGGAGGAGGAAGGAAGATATTAGATTTATACTCCACCCTTCACTACTCAAAGGAGTCTCAAAGCAGTTTCCTCTCCCCACAACAGACACCCTGTGAAGTAGGTGGGGCTGAGAGAGCTCTCCTGGGAACTATCCCTGGGAGAACAACTCTGAAAGAGCTTATGAGTGACCCAAGGTCACACCAGCAGTTGGATGTGGAGGAGTGGGAACTCGAACCTGGTTTTCCCAAATTAGAGTCGCACTCTTAACCGCTACACCCAACTGGCTGCTGCTGCTTAAGGTGCTACACCAAAATAAGGGAAGGAGCTCAATCTGTGCAATGACCCACACAGACATGATAAATGGACCTGCTGGCAGAGTGGTGAACCTCCTTTTGTAAGAGAATCTAGTACAATCAGAAACAGTGTATTGAGAGGAATCGTCAGCAGACTCAGGCAGTCAAAATAATATCCAGCATGCAAAATAATAAAACAATATTAGAATGTCCACATTAAAGTACAAACAGTACGTATCCCCCCTACACACACTGTGCAATGTGTTTTACCCAAAAGGAGGAGACAGCGGATGCAATAGGTATAGCAAGAGAAAAAGCTTGGCCGATCCAGCAATGATCCATTTCCCAGACAGGGGTCCAAACATTCAGTAAGAGAAAATTCCCAAAGGAAGAGCAGAGGGATCAAGTCTTATGATATTTCCAAAGAGAGTAGAGTAGAGTAGAGTAGGTGGTAGATAACAGTGTAAAGGCAGGCCTGGGTATGACAGGGCACTGGATCTCATACAACACTAGCAAAGCGTACCAAAGTACTTCACAATATGTTGACAGATTCTGACTTCAATTATAGAACTAGAGCCTTGAGTTAAAAGCAAACCATTCTTCTCTTTCGAGACTTGGAAAGCCAAGAGGGGCCCAAATGAGCTAGCAGGAGAGACATTAGATTTGGAGAAGAGAGTACTTCTAAATCTTGGGAATGTTTCCAAATAATGAAAGAAAGCCCAGACTCAGGGGGAGCAGGATGTATGTGGAAGGCAGTCTTGACTAGATCACTGAATGAAAGTTTAGATACAAAATTCCACCCCCCCCCCCCAAAGAAAACCCGGATTAATGACTAATATATGTATCATTTTATTAATCTTATGAACTCACATACAAGGATGTACAATTACCAATTTAAGTCTGATTTTGAATTTCATAGGGATTGACTGATTGAAAGGCTCCCATTGGTAGTAATTGACTTTAGTGATTTTAATAGAAGAGATTTAAATACATTTGTTGTTATGGTGACTTATGGTGGCCCCATGCAGATTCCAAGGCAAGGGATGTTCAGAGGTGGTTTGCCATTGCCTGCCTCCACATCACAGCCCTGGTATTCCTTGGAGGTCTCCCATCCAAACACTAGCCAAAGCTGACTCTGCTTAGTTTCTAAGATCTGATGAGATCAGGCTAGCCTGGGCTATCCAGGCCAGGTCATACTTTAACTCAGTTCAGTGAAGCTTAAAAGTATTTAATTTTGACTGCAACTGGCCCATTCTTACCATTATAGATCAAGATGGGCAGCTGTGTTAGTCTGTCTGTAGCAGTAGAAAATGGTAAGAGCCCAGAAGTACCTTAAAGGCTAACAAAATTTGTGGCAGGGGATGAGTTGTCATGAGCCACAGCTCACTTCTTCAGATACCATTACAGACTGTCAATATACTTTCAAGTCCATTCTTTCTTGACTTGCTGAAAATGGGTCGGCATCCTTACAGGCCTGCCCTTTCCCACTGCCTTTTCCTCCTATCGATATCTTTCTAAAGTAAGCTTCTTTCATATACTCTTCTAGTGCAGATTTCACACACATACCAAAATTGACAAATTACACTTATGACTTTTTAAGTTGCTAGATTCATTGCAGAAAATGTCTTTCTGCTTCCACTGAAAGAATCAAGCTTCAGTTCAACAGGGATCTCAATATACTTCAGTCCCTCTGAAATCAGTTAAGGGATCCAAACTCTGCATTGGGCTGTGGCTTCAATAAACGAAATGGATTGATGTATATGAATGAACAGATCATGAAAGGGTGTCAGAGGTCAAAGTGGAACATGGGTGTCATAGCTGGATCCGCAGAGTGGGAGCTTAGGGAAAACAGGCTTAAAACATGGCAGGTAGATAGACTGACAGGCAGGAAGCCAGCAACAGACTGGGCAGGATTCAGCTGGAATAGGGCAGAGCTAGGAAAAGTCAACCAAGAAAGGCAGGCAGATTAGAATTGGAGACAATACATTCTTATTGGAATCTTTTACCTGCCTGCAAGCAGCCTCTTACTGCATCCTTTGAAAGGGGCTGCTGGAAAGCCAAAACTGTGGAAAGCAGTGACACTTAAGGTGCTTCCAGAGAGCTCACATTCCTGGTCCAGCTAGGGCCAAGGAGCTGTTTCTGAGAAGGAGATATACAGAAGTGTTTACAGGGCTTCTTGACCGCTGCCCAGTGAATGCAGCTGTTTTTGATCACGCCAATTCAATAAAAACAAGTTTCATTGTAAATTTTGTTACAAGGAGAATTGGTTTCCACTGGTTTCAATGAAAATTAGATTCATCATAAAGCTGCAGAACTGGAAGGGGCAGGAAAAGCTATGCAGGCTAATCCCTCTGCTGTACAGCAGGGCCCTGTACCTTGTGCTCCCTTCCGGATCGACCGATCCAGACCGCAAACAAGGAGCAGGTGCAGTGAAGCTTGTGGAGTGGAGTGTTTCCAGTGATTTCATGGGAGTGAGCTCAGCTCCGTGATGGATGGGAGAATGTGAATGTGCATGGGAACCCAGGTGGGTGATTGTCACAGGTAATGGCCTGCAACACAATTTCCATGTTATTTCTCACAGAGAACCTGATTCTCTGAAGGAACACCTGAAGAAGCTCCAGGGATGTAAATTGCTGGTGTATATGCAGCCCTGCTTCAGAGGTTGGGGGTATATTTATGAAACTATCTCCCACATTATAATGTTAACATTCCAGGTCAGTTTAGGTGCTTTACAGAAAGTGCATCGCTTAGTAACTGGGAGCATTTCACTTCACTCTGGGCTGAAGAAACTCCAGAAGTATAATTTGGTCTTCAAAAGAAGCCACCAGTCTCTACGTTTTTTGAGTTAGGGCCATGGTGCTGGGGAAAGCGTTTTAACTCCTCCTTAGCCCATTCCTGGTGAAATGCCACCCTAAGTCACTTTAAGTTTCAATAGAGAGAAAACCCAACCTGATACCTGCATTGTGCCGACTGTGGATTAAAACAACCCAGTGAAAACAGAGCAGGGCAGAGAATCCCCTTTTCCAGTGCAGTGGCCCCAGTCCAGATAAGCTACTCCCCCCCTTCCCAATTGCTTTTTTATGGCCATACTGCATGCCATACTTTCAGATCGGTAGCCACGTTGGGCTGCAGTGGAAGAGCTAGATCTGAGTCCAGTATAGCACCTTAAAGACCAACACGATTTCTAGCGTTTAAGTTTTTGAGAGTCAAAGCATCAGACAAAGGGAAGTCTTTAAGATGCCACTGGAATCAAATCTAGCTCTTAGTTCCAGTTATTATTTATTTATTTATTTAATTCATTCATTTATACCCTGCCTTCCTTCTTAATGAGGAACCTAGAGTTGCTTATATCCTTCTCCTCTCCTCTGTGTTTATCCTCACAACAACCCTATTAGGTAGGTTAGGCTGAGAGAGTGTGCCTGACCCAAGGTCACCCAGAGAGCTTGCATCATAGGCATCAACTATGGGGGGGCGGGGGGGGGCTTGATCCACCCCTGAAATTTCCCGCAGGGGGCTGAGCCCCCCCAGGAAAACGGAGTGCCCTCCGCTGCGCCTCCCTGGACCCTTCCTAGGGCCACTCCGTCCTCTATCCAGGGGCCAGCTAAGCAAATGCCCTGGAAGGACAGAAGCAGGAGTGCTCAGGCCAGGGGGGGGTGTGGGAGGCAGCAGCGGTGGCAGGGACATGGTCCCGGCAGGCGGGCGCACTTTGCACGCATGCACAGAAGAGCCCCCGCCCCCCCCGGATTTTTAAAACTTGACGCCCCTGGCTTGCATGGCACAAGAGGGTATTCGAACCTGGGTGTCCCAGATATTAGTCTGACACTGTTAACCACTATACCACACTGGTACTGCAGCATCCCATATAGGCTGCTTCCACACATTGGGAGATATTACGCTGTTTTGTTTTTGTTTTTTTAGCACTGTAACAATAACTAACAAGTGGATTTTCCTGTGTGGATAAGACAATCCAGTTGTGAATTACTGGACAGCACAGAATCCACATGGTGTGGATGCAGCCATAATTTTGCCCCATGCCTGCGAGTGATGCTGTATCAAAGCTATACTACATGATATGAACCATCCTGAAGGCAAAGGGTACATGTTTAAGAAGGGACAAAGTGGCATGGGACAACAACGTTATACCTGAGACACATCAGAAAGTGGCAATGCATGCACACCAGGAATCGCACTCATTGCAGCAGTGCACTTGGCATGGAAAAACAAACGCTGGATTTGTGACAGCAAAAGAGCTTAAATGTTATCAGTGAGATATTTTCATTGGTTTTTCTTATCACTGTTCAGAAAAGACTAATTAGCCTTTAAGTTCTTTTACAACATTGATAAGAAGTTACAAACATTTCATTTTCTGAACTGGAGAATATATTCAGTTTTGGATTTCAAATGTATTTCTTTAAAATTATTGAACATATGCATGAAACTAAATGGGTGCCCCCTAGTGGCTAACTCTGAATTCTCAAGTTGATCAAAGCTAGAATCAATTAGTCAGAATTTCAAAATGGGTCATTAAACTGTCAAGTCTCACCCCAGGGTGATTTTTCAAATGCTTTTCACCCTTTCTGTTTTTCTTTGTCCATTATTGTCTATTTGTAGATCTGATTCTTTCTTCTTTCTCAGCAAAGTGCCACAAGCAATCCTTTGGCAACTTTTTCTTTCATCCCAGGTAAATGATCACATGCGTTTACAAATTTGCCTTCTCCGGTGTCAGACTATGATCCATCTAACCAAGTTCAGTATACTTTGACTGATGGTTAATTCCACTGCCATCAGAAGAAAACGGGTGTTTACTAAACAATGCTACTTGAGAGCATTCAACAAGAGACACCAGGGATCGAAATTCCAGAATGCAATGTGCATGCAAAGCACATGGTCATCCACAAAGCTATGTATTCTCTATGAATAGTGGACCTCATAGTTCCACAGAGAAAACACCTACATTAGCTACTGGTCCTGTTAGTAGGAGAATAGGTGCTGTGGGCACCGACCTAGATAGCTCAGCGTAGCCCAGTCTCATCAGATCTCAGAAACTAAGCAGGGTCAGCCCAAGCTAGTATTTGGATGGAAGACGTCCAAGGAATACCAGGGTTGTGACGCAGAGGCAGGCAATGGCAAACTACTTCTGAACATCTCTTGCCTTGAAAACCCTACAGGGTCGCAATAAATCTGCTGTGACTTGATGGCACTTTCCACCACAGGCTGTGCCTCAATGGAAGAAGGTCCCAGGTTCAGTCCCCACCATCTTCAGCCAAAAGGACCAAGCAGTAGATGATGTGAAAGGCCTTTTCCTGAGACCCTAGAGAGCTGTTGCTAGTCTGAGTAGACAATACTGACTCTGATGGACCAAGGGTCTGATTCAGTATAAGGCAGTTTTGTGTGTTCGTGCTTTCTGCATTAGGTTCATAACATAACATGTGATGCAAATATTTCATGTGGATGTTCCTTTGCTGTAAGGTTTAGTGAGCATCCTATTTCCCAGTTGCAAACAGGTAGCCAATTTTTTGCAGCTTGTTCATCTCTTTTTGTGAAGCTAGGTTGCTTCACCGTATCCCTTTCAAACAGTTAAGTACACAACAATTAGCTTTTCACACTTGCATGTTCTCACACAGTCCAGTTGAGTTTGCTGCCTTACTGCTCTGTTCAGCAGGCAATTGTTTAAATAAACAATTCACACTTTCACACACACTAAATAACTCACTTTCAATCCACTTTGCAGTAGAATTTTACTGTGTGAAATGGCAAAATCCACTTGCAAACAATCGCTGAAGTGGATTGAAACTGCATTATTTAGCATGTGTGAAAGTGCCCACAACTAGTAATAAATAATATAAATCAGTTATAAATAAACACTGTGTTTAAAAGAAATGCTACCATTTAGTGTTTATCTAAGTAGACCTTAGTCTACTTAGTTAATGTCTGCAAATCAGTTTGGATTGACAACATTCTCACACGTGTATTTTTTAAAAAAATCTGTTCATTTGAGGGTTTTGGCACTATCAAACAGAGTCTATAATTGGATCATATCTGATCATCACAGTCCAACAAAGTAAATCTGACTGTTAAAACACATTAACTACAAACTTTGTGGCATCCCTAGCTCTTTTCCTCCTTTTTTTCTGGGAGAAGAAGGTGTGTCAGCATGGACTGCTATGTCAATTGCTTTTTTATTAGCATGATAGAGCAGTGTTTTTCAACCACTGTGCCGTGGCACACTGGTGTGCCGCGAGATATTGTCAGGTGTGTGAAAGAAATGTGCCTTCCGGGCTGACCTTCCGGGACGCGTTTGCACATGCGAGAAAGAACAGTGGCGCGGTCTCGCTGATTCCGCTCGCACGATCTGTGGCCGGCCTGAGGTAGGATGATTTGCACCAAGACATTCCAGTAAACATGAATATGTTTGATGGTAACAGCTAGCTGTTTCTGTCAGGGTGGGGTTCAAATCAGTAACTGTCCCTCAGCGAAGAATGGGTGTACTGTGCTTCTCTTCAAATCACTTATGGTCAGCGGAATGCCGTTCACATAAGAGTAAGAGTTTAAACTCTCTATTTGAAAAACTTTAGCAGAATCGCAGTATTACAATACATCCACATTATATTTCTTCTGAAACTCAGGTCAATGTTATGGGAAGGAGCCATTACACTTTGGATCTGTAACTTACGATTTCAAGTGGAGTGGCTATTATGTGTATTTGTAATACTGTCATAGTTAATACTTGAGCTGAGGCAACTAATGACCCATTTATCTTGTATTTCAGTGTTTTTCAACCACTGTGCCGTGAGATATTGTCAGGTGTGCCGCGGGATTTTTTCAATGAAAGAAATGTGCCTTAGCTCGAAAAAGGTTGAAAAACACTGTGATAGAGAATGAACAGTCCCTCTCCATCACCATAGGACGGAAGACTTGGCCCAGATGTATGAAGTGATAACTTATAAGGGAAGTGCCACTGGAAAAAAAGACCTTGGAATTCCTTTGTTTGTGTAGTCAGAACATGCTGTCTTTAGATAACAGCACCCAACTGTGTTGGACTAATCCTAAAACAAAAACACAGGTTTCTGTGGTGTTTGTGGTTTTTCTAGCGTCATTGCTTCAGAAAGGATTTATTGGTTTTCTACTTGGGTTACTGTTTCAATATAGTGAGTTAAAGAAGAAAGGATTAGCCATAGAACACACATAAACTGTGGATTGTCAGATTGGTCCATTAAAAAAATCCAAAACGATCAAGGTTTACTTATTGGGTAAACTAAAATTCCACTAAGTAGTGAACAACTAGCCTGAAGAACAATTCCTTTTTTTAAAATAAATTTTCTTTTTTAAAATAAATTTTTATTGCATTTTCTACAACTATAAAAAATCTATCCCTAAACCTACAAAACTATCCCTCCTTAAAGCAAAGAATGTAAAAAACGCTTTTCAAATACATATATAAATGAAATTCCCCTTAAACCGAGTTAAACAGGAACATGATAGTAAATTTAAAGCAAAGTTGGCTATGCGTGTGTAAATTCAAGCAAGTGGTATATATGTCTAAAACTTTAAGCTTAAAATAACAGAGAAAAAACTATTTTCCCCTTCCTCTCTCTTCTTGGTTTAACCGGTTCTCTTTGGACTGCCAGTTGTTTAGGAGCTGCTGCCCCCTTTGCTGAATCAGAGTCCTCTGAAGAGCTAATCAATGAGCACGAACTTCCCAAATCACGTATAATGTTTTCCTCTTCTTCGTCCTCTTCCTCTGCTGTCTTCTTCTCTTTTGGAGGCTTTTGATGGAATTCCAAGAAAGTCTCTGCACTTCTTTCTTGTTGTAATTGAAAGCCAAACCTTCTGGTAAAATCCATCTATGAGGGGTGACATTCTTTTGTAAGAATTTTATCAGTTTTTTGTATTGCTTTCTTCTTTTTCTTATCTCAAATGGAATATCTTTTAGTACCTTGATTTCCACTTCTTTGATTTTTAGAATTGCCCCATTAGTGGCCTTGAGCATCACATCTCTTGTTGTTCTCTTAGAGAATTTCACCACAATTTTTCTAGGCAGGTTATTCTTCTTCACAAAATCTGAATATGTCCTATAGACGATATCCATGTCACTTTGTAAATAATCCGCTTGCAAACCTGTTATTGGAGCCAAAGCTTCACTTAAGATTTCTTTTAAATTCTCCATTTTTTGTTCTGGGATACCTTGAAATCGCAGAATATAAGCTGCTTGTTCCATTTGCAGCTTCAGAAGTTGATCCTTGTCAGATGCTCATTCTTTCTCCACCACTTGTAGTCTTTGATTCAATATTTTTGTTTTGTCTTCAGTAGATTTAGTTGATTTGATCCCTTCTTCTATTTTAACATTGGTTTCTTTAATATATGAAGAGCATCAGTGCTTTGATTCATTGTAGTCATCTGGTCCAGCTGAGGGCGCAATGCTGCTGACAATGTTTGGGAAGTCTATAGTAGCTTTCTGTTTAGGAACAGGAAGAGAAGGTATTGTAGCTTTTGGAGAGGGTTTTCCCCTGGACACCTTTTTCTCTCCCCTGCCAGCCATCCATCCTTCCTTCCTTCATGTGTGTTTGTGTGTGTGTGTCTTGGTTTCAGAAAAAGTTCGGTAAGGCACTTTAAGCAAACTTCCAGATCACTTGAAGTACAGATGCAGTGCCAGTGAACCCAGCCTTCCGCTTTGCAGATTTTTAAAAGTATGGGGGGGGGGGGCTTTTTCCTTCCCCCTCCCTCATTTTCTTCCAGGCTGGGAAACACTTAAATGTCCAGTTGAGTGAACCACTGACTCATGCTTCTGCTGCTCTGCACCACAGGAAGGTGTCTTTCATTTAATATTCATTCTTTGCTTGCTGACCGGTGTGCTGCTTTGCATGCTTGAAGGCTCCCCCGGTGGTGGGACCGCTCGGGACAAAGAGGCACCTCAATCTCTCGGCTGATGCCTCGAGAGAGGCCTCTTGTGTCCCAGGCTGGGAGCCCCCTACAAGGGCTCCAGGGGGACCAGAATCCAGCCAGTACCCCTCCCAATCGCTGGGTTTGCGGGCCACTCCATACGGAGCTCCATTGGAGTGCATCCGCCATCAAGCTGCCAAAAACCAGAAGTGCCTGAAGAACAATTCTGAGGTACTTGAAAGCTTGTTCTATGATACTATTATTTATCTCAAGATATTCCATGGTCCATGTGTATTTTTGATCCTTACCTGAGATACAATCATTATACTTGTATTTTATCCTACACTTTCTATAAGAATCTTGAAGTGGTGTGTATGGTTTTGCCCCCCCCCCCATGCCCTTTTATCCTCATAACAGCCTTGTGAGGTAAATTAGGTTACAGTGACAGGGCTAGTGACTTTCATGGCAAAATGGGAATTTGAAATTAATCTATCCCTGGTCCTAATCTATTATCATCATCACATTATTAGAAAAGTTTTGGATTTATCAGTGTAGTAAACCAACTGAACTGCTCTCACAGAGATGTAGCCATTTTCATCTGCTGTAAATGAAATTAAACAGGAGTCTGGCAGTATCATAAAGAATAAATTTTGTCAGCCTTTAAGGTGCTATGGGCTCTTGATTAATTTTCTGGTGTTCAGATTTTTCAAGAATGTACTGTACTGGTGTTTGAATAGTGCCAAAATAAGATGGAGAAAAACATGTCTGTAAGCAGATGAAGAGTATATTCAGTCAGTAATGAATATATTTTATAGAAGATTTTAATTTCTGAAACCTGTTTGTGTCCTGAGAGTGGAATCATGATAAATTTCGTCACAACTAAGACAAATTTCATGGAGGGGAAGATGTTTAAAATGAAAGAACATGTTATGACTTGAATGTATATACGGCAATCTCACATGATGGACGGCCTGAGAATGTGAAAGAAGCTTTTGGAAAGGTCTGCTGCTGAGAGAATGTTAAACAAACATGTCGACCAAGACAACAATATCTCAAGGCTGCTACTGACAGGATAAGAAGCCACAGATTGGCTAGAAGTTTTTGCTGGCTGTCTTCGTGCTTTTGACAAGCTATGGTCTTCTCCTATCCTCCCTAGTAATGGGGAGTTAGAGAGGTAAGTGTTATGTCTCTCTTGGGAGAAGAAACTTGAGATAATCTGAAATGAAGAAGAGATGGACTCTGGTGAATTAACAGTGAAGAGCTGAAGGCAGAGTGCACCTACAGATGAGTTTAACAGTTGGGCTCCTCAGGAGTGCAAGAGTCTTATTTATGGCGATACAGCTGGAGGCTTGAAAACCTAGGGATTTAGTAGGCTTTAGTAATGGAAGTTTGCACTGACAAAAAGTTGGCCAGCGATTACCTTACAGGTAATTCAGACTGTCATGGAACTGACTTATTGAACCAGAGCTGGTCAAAGCTATTAATTGGAAAGAAAAGGCAAGGTGTGGTGAAAGAGCTTGGCAACCCTAATTTGACTATCTGACCAGCCTCAGGACTTGCCACCCAGAAGCCATTTTGTGGTCACTGAATAGCTCACAAGGTCCTTCATAGTTAAGCGCCCCACAATGAGCCAATGAATCCCATTCAGCTCTCTTCAGCTCACTAGCCAGAAAAAAAAAAAAAGCTATTAGTTTAACCTCAGAACTGAAATTAATATAGGGTAAGGAGAAACAAGATGCTGGGGGAGTTATTATCTGTCTTCCAGATGCAGAGGGTGAGGAAAATATGGGAGGAACCATACATTTTGAAAAATTCATATTCCGATGGCCACGATCCAGGACCTGACTAATGAGTTTGAAATGCTGCAGACAGAAGTTAAACAGGCATCTAGTTCCAGATTCACAAGGGAGCCCTTGATCAAGGGCAGAAGAGGGCCAAAAGAAAGGGAAAGCTCTGGAAGCTGGAGCCAAATCAAGAAGGGGGGGGGATGAGATCTGTAACTGTTACAGGTATTAATGAAAGGAACGTGTCCTTCCCAGATTAGGAGATATCTACTGCTTCTATATAAAAGTATTATATATATATATATATATATAGAGAGAGAGAGAGAGAGAGATAAATGGTTTAGGGTGAAAGATTCCATTGAGGATAAAGTAATTAAATAAAATCCTGGGAGGTTGAACACAAGACCAAATGATCTTATTGAAGGATCTAGTGCATATTTTGACTGTAATTGAGAATACCTTCATACAGATGGGTGAGTGCCATACCCAGACTGTGCAAGGAGCAGAAGAGTCCAGCGGTGAAGAGGGCGGGTCATCAAAACAGGTCCTGAGCTTCATAACGAGTTTCCTCAGAACATGGCTGAGCTATTTTCAAAGTGCATTTTACTGCAGCTGATTCAAGAGAGTCCACAATCGGCAGTTTGCACTAGTTTGTTTGGGGAAGTGATATCTGACTATATCATTTAAGCATACATAGATATAGAGGTTTGCTTGAGAAAAAGAGATTTGAAGAGAAGTCCTGCCTCATCAACCTTTTTGGGGCTCTTTGAGAAAGTGAATAAGCCTGTAGACCGTGGTGCTCCAGCAGATACTATATACTTGGACTTTTAAAAAGGCTTTTGACAAGGTCCCTGACTAAAGACTCCTGAGTAGACTCAGAAGTCATGGGATAAGAAGATGGATTCTCTTAAAATTGGTTAAATGACAAGAAGCAAACAGTAGGAATAAATGGAGAGTTCTCACAATGGAGGGCAGTAAGCAGTGAGGTCCCACAAGGACTGGTATTGGGGCCATACTATTTAATTTGTTCATAAATTATTTGGAACTAGGGGTGAGTAGTGTAGTGGCCAGGTTTGCAGATGACATAAAGTTATTCCGGATGGTAAAAACCAAGAATGACTGTGAAGAGATCTAGGAGGTTCTCCACAAATTGGATAAGTAGACAACAATGTGGCAAGTAAAGGATCCATTATTCTATATCCATTACACTCTATATCCATTATATATACTCTGTATCCATTACACTTATGTAGTAAGTGTAAGGGGATGTACATGGAGGGGAATCCCAGTTTCAGGTATATGCTAATAGGGCCTGAACTTGTTGAGACTGCGAGAGAAAAATGATGACTGATCTCCAGCCTACAGAGATCAGTTCTCCTGGGGAAAACAGCAGCTTCAGAGAACAGGCAGTTTGGTATATCATACACTATAGGTGAAATCCCTTTCCAGTTTCCCCTTCAACTGATACTGCCCCAAAATCTCCAGGAATTTCCCAGCCTGGTGTTGGCAACCCTACTTGAGACACTTAGCCTAGGTTACGTATGAATCAGTAATTTGAAATCTTCACTGAAAACATTTTTAATTAATGAAATTCTGTGGGATAACAAGTAACAAGTGCTTGCAAAATATTGTAAGAACCAGAAGGTAACAAGAATATTTGCAGTAAATGGCAAAATCAAAGAGGAGGTATTATGTACAAGTCATAGAATTTCACTATCTGACTAAAATGTGCAGGTGTACAATTTCTAATAAGCATTGCAATGTTTCAGTGTTCCCTACAAGGCACAGTTAACGGGTCTGCAGAACAGAACCTCTCAGCTTATACATCACATTTCCTTGCGGACTGTGTTGTACTGGCTATAAATGAAATCATTCTGTTCTACAGAGTGACAAATGTTGTGTTCCTTGAGAGGTCTTTTGTAGACTTTGATAAGCCTGGGAGGCAAGGAACTCCCTCTTTCCCCAAGTGCGGCTCAAACTGCAAAAGGGGGGTTGGATCCTGCCAGTCCCACTACTAGAGGTGCTTTCCTGTGGTGGAAAAAGACTTCCACTGATGCCTTTCCCTGTGGGTTTTGGCATTATCAAACAGAGTCCATAGCCCCTTGCCATAGGGGAAGGCTTCTTCTACTGAAGGAAAGTTGCTCTGTTAATGGAATGGATCCATGGGATCCAACCCAACACTATGGACATTTTTTTCACACTGGGTCACTAATGCGTCACTAATATTCATATCATATTCCCATGGTAGTCATGTATTATGCGCCATCAAGTTCCTACGGTATGACCCTATGAAATAATGACCTCCAAAAGGTCCTATCACTGACAACCTTGCTCAGGTCTTGCAAACTGGGGGGCTGTAGCTTCTTTTATCTAGTCAATCTTATATCATGTTGGGTGTTCCTTTTTTCTTTCTGCCTTCAACTTTTCCTAGAATGTTTGTCTTTTCCAGTGAGTCCTACTGCTCTTTAATGTCTGGTGAAATATTATCAGGAAACTCTGGGTTCTTGAATGAGATGTCCACCAGAGCTTTGAGAAGGTATCACTCCTCCAGCTGAAGGGAGATGTCTGTAGGAAGAAATATCATGTAGCAGTTTGAAAGAGTCAGCAAGAGACAGAGATTGCCGAGAGTGGGATTGGCATGATGTATCTTGGGATACAGAGTCTCTTTCTCTGGGATGTAGAGTAGTGGATGTGTTGCCTTGTATAAATGCATCCATGTCTCTACTTGTGCCTTATTTGTATATTTGTAAATGAAGCTGTATAAATGAACACCCAGCAAACCTTCAACACTCTGTTATTCAAAGGAATGCAAACCTGGTACATCTGGAACTTCTTTACTGCTCAGAGAAGTAGAGATACATAAAGATGGGTTCTGCTCCATTAACTGTGCTGCTTTCCTCCAACCTGAGGAGCCTCCTGTTGATGCAAGAGGCTCTTCTGCCAGCAGGATTGGTCTACCCGTGTATAATATAGAGTAATGGATCCTTCATCTAGAATGTTATGTAGTCTTGGCTCTGGAAAATCATCTGTCAACAGGGGAAAAAAGTGTATCCCTCTGGTCTTGCCATTTGAACCAGTGTTGTGATGGGAACTCTACCTTTTCTGGAAGACAAACTCAGACCACCGACCATATAGTGTGTGAGGGATATTTTACCATCACATCATCAGAATACATTCTAGTCCTTTTGTCTGAGGCTGGCTTCCAACCAGAATGATCTGAGCAGAAAGCCACCCAACCTTTTTTATTAACCACCCCATTACTTTTCTTTCCTTAATGGATCATAATGTGGTCTGGGCTTCTTCTTTTGCCAGTGTAGCACTTCCTTTGCGCACAGCTGGCAGGTCAAGATCGCACCTGTCTGCACCATTTTGCAACTGACAGCCACTTAATTCACAGCCTCTTGGTCTTCATTCAGCAGGGCTTGCAGTGGATTTTCCAGACAATGGTTTAAAAAGTGATACTCCAAATCATCTTTAGCATATGACTGTCATGCATCATTTCTTTTAAAATATGTGGGCTGGAAGTCCCATCCACAGCACATCCACCTTGGCTGCCTGACAAATGGAATTTAAATTACAGCAGCACTTCAGGAGCATTTTGGAATCCCAGCTATATTAAATGCACCTGGTGTCATGTGGTGGGGATGGAGGTTGCTAAGAATTCGACAACAGCTCGATCCTCAAAGCACTTGTGCCAGACCTTTTAAAGGGAGCCTGATATACAGCAAGCAAGCCCAAATGGCACCACTGGAGGCAATGGAGACATGACCTACAGCTTTGTTCATCTTCATCGCTGTGAGATCACAACTGTTTGCTGTCCTGGGTAGTGAGATGATCCACTTTCCCCTGGAGCCCTAGGGTTCCCTTTCTCAACTAATGGCCCATCATGGATGCTTCTTCCCTACCACTTGTCCAAATCAGCTCTCTCCTGTCCAGAATGACTATGAATGCATGAGAGAGAAGATGACCATTCCTTTCCTGGACAGCACTTTCTATTGATCTTCTGTTTGCACTGTTGCAGCAAGTGCCACCTTGAAAACGGCACTGAATATTGCTTCTAAAAGCTCAGTGTAAAGTTGTTCAAATAAATTAAGGCAGTTAAATAACAATAAATGAAAATCTGCCACCTATTGCTAACTGCTACCTAGGGGAGCTTGTTTTGCCTTACTTGGAGTGTACTGTATTTCATTTCATTACACGTACTCCTCCTCCAGGATTAAAAACATGAGTCCCCCCCACAAGTACCTTATTGTCAATCAGTTTCAGTGTTTAATACTTTAAAAAGCCTAGAATACAAAGTTTTCCAACCTAGCTCTATGTATAACATCTAATTTGTCCCAGAACCCACCTGTAACCCTGTAAATTCTGCACTGATTTCACTCTGGCCACATGTGGGTCTGCCCCTTTCCCACCAGGTTTTGCATTGTTCTCCTGCCCTGTCTCCATTTCCATCCCACATAAAATGTGCACTAATTCTGAAATCAAAAGTTGGCTGTCCTAAAACTGGGGGATTTTTGGTTAGTCATTTGAATTTATTGAAATTAAAAAGAAAATCCTAAAGGAACTCCCATTCCCAAATCCATATTTCAAAAGCATGTCCTGCTGAATATCAGTCCCTGAATATGTGGAGTTGAGTGTTCCCTCTAAGCTGAGTTAGTGTGAGCTAGCTCAGTTTTTTAGCCTTTGGCTCACACATTTTTGTCTTAGCTCAGGAAGGATGGCTCCAGAGCAAACGAATTTATGCAGTAGCCAAATCACCTGCTCACAACTTTAATGCCGGTAGCTCACAAAGTAGAATTTTTGTTCACAGGACTCCACAGCTTAGAGAGAGCATTGGTGGAGTTACCTTATTTTGCAGGCCAAAGTAGTTGTGTCGGGACTATCTCTTTATCTCTTCATGAACAAAGCAGTGGGTGGGGTGAGTATGTAAGTACATATACATACCTTTTCCCCGCAAATACCTTGTAAAGTAGGTTGGTCTATGAGAGAATGACTGGTCCAAGGTCACCTGATGACCTTCATAGCAGAGTTGGGAATTTAAACCTGGTTCCTCTCATTCTTATTTTAACACTCTAACCTATACATCACATTTGCTCTCGTACTTTGTATCCCTTTTGATTTCTTCCAGCAAGGGTGGACACACTTCAAACAATGGAGTGCACAAAGGAAAATTCTTCAAATGATGCTGTGCATGGATGAATGATGAAAGAAAGAGCTCTCCTCATGCTCATGCTCTGTTTATTTATTTATTTAAATTAGTTAGGCCACCCTTCCCTGCAAGCAAGGTTCAGGGCAGCTTGCAACAGACCAAGTACAATATATAATTTAAGTTAAAAACGTTAAAATACCTATAACATATTAGCAAATAAAACAATACACTTCCCAAAATGGTGGAAGAGAGATTTTAATTTCCACAGGCCGCCAGGGTGTGTGTGTGTGTGCAGAGGGTGGGAAGGTGAGAATATCAGATATTATACTGTCCCATCGCTGTCCTCAACCAAATGCCTGGTGGAACGTCTCTGCCTTGCATGCCATGTGGAAAGGTCGTAAAGCCCACAGGGCATGGATATTTTCTGGCAGAGAGTTCCACCAGGTGGGGGCCAGGGCCAAAAAAGCCCTGGCCCTAGTTGAGGACAATCAGATCTCTCTTGGGCCAGGGGCCACCAGAAAGTTCTTATTCCTGGAGCGTAATGCTCTTTCAGGTCATTAATTAAATCAATTAAACAAGACTTTCTTGCTGCTTTTTACTCATAAATGGAAGAACATATTAATAAACACAGATGATGTCTAGTTTGGCCCTATGCCAAACCACTGATCTATCTAGACCGACACTATCTGCTACTACTGACACTGGCCCTTCATAGCCAGGCTCTCTTTCCCACCTCCAACCTGAGAACTTTTAAGGGGTGATGGCAGAAATAACACTGGGCATCTTCTGTATGCAAAGCACATGTTCTGTCACTGATCTATGGCCATCCAACCAGGCAGTGTTTGTGGTGTCCTTTCCTGTGCTGAGTAAATAATCAGTGAGAGGAAGAAGAAGGCACTACTACTGATTCACCTCTCCCCCCAACAAGTGTCCCCTCTCTGTTCCATTGTTGTAGCAATTGGTGGAATCTCTAGATTGGAGGTCCTATCTTGCAGGGAGCTGCATATGTTAATGTAGCAATGGTATAGTGGCATAGCTAAGTGATTCCCCATTTTGAAACTCTCTTTCACCATGAGCTCATTAGGTGGCCTTCTGCAAACCACTCTTTTTCCCCCACCCCCAGTTTCTCCCTTCTGCCATATGGGGATAATAATACTGACCTTACAGCTTAAGGATTCCAACAAGATAAAGTATGCGAGTGATTTATAGGAGAGATCTGAACACAGAAGCCTGCACTGATCGCTTCTCCCTGGACCGCTGCCAGTGTGTTTAGGCCAGAGAACATTAGAAGTTTAGGCCAAACTGTCTGCACTCAGTAATGCATGAGAGCATCAAGCGAACAGCGTTCTCTCTGCTGAGTTTGTTTCAATGGATTTGAAGCAGCACTTGTCGATTTCTTGCTTGGAGAGATTGTGTCACAATCCTGCTGTTGCTAGGAGAATCTCATGAAGCAATGCCCCTGAAACCTGAATTCAAGCCTAAGAAATGTGTCTTTGATTTGGACCATTGTTTGGAAGCCTCTTCCTTGCATAGCTTCCTTGCCATGTAGCATTAGGATGATGACATTTGAATTTTCCAACCCAGGATCTTAGTAAACACAAGATCAGTCAAATGTGAACTCCAATTCCAAAATGCTGCAAAGAATGGATTTGTTAAAAAATAAAAGAGAGAGGAGAGTGACATTTTAACTAGGAAGATGAGTGTAAAGAACAAAAATGATTCTGGGACATTTTCTTTCCTTTTTGCAGAAGAGATATAAAATCTCAAGTCACATCCATTTCCTTCTGCTCGGGGGCTGCTTGAAAATCTCTTGCTACTATAGTGTGGATGGTTGCTGGAGGCTTGAGAAAACTAGAGGAGCGCTACAGTGGGTGAGCTGGAAAGCCAGTAGAGCCCTAGCATGCACACTTACCACTGCTTCCAGTCCTCTCCACCTTGTACAGTGAGGCCAATTCATCTTCTTTTCCCAGCATGTGCATCTGACTCCTAAGATTCATCTTCATGCTAAATATTTTTACCTTCATGTCCGGCTGGAAATACTATGAAGAGACAACATTCCCTGCACTGTTTTGGCACTCCTACAAACTTGGCTCAAACAGGAAAGTCCAGAGGTGCAGTGAAATGAAAAGCAATGTAGCAAAGGATATATCATAACTGTCAGTGTGATGCACACAGTGGCCAGACAATAACTCCATAGAAGCAGCAGAATCATGATTCCCTTGCTCTGTCTTTTTTTTTAACCCCTATCTTATAATAGAAAATACCAATAATTAATAGAAAATACCAATAATTAATGCATGTATAAGCCTGGCTGGATCAAATGACAGCTGCAGAGTGACTTGATTGAGGTTTATAAGATTATGCATGGGACAGAGCAGGTAGAGAAAGAGTTACTTTTCTCCCTTTCTCACATACAAGAACTCGGGGGCACTCATTGAAATTGCTGAGCAGTCGGGTTAGAATAGATAAAAGAAAGTCCTTCTTCACCCAAAGAGTGATTAACACATGGAATTCACTGCCACTGGAGGTGGTGGCGGCTACAAGCATGGAAGGCTTCAAGAGGGAATTAGGTAAACATATGGAGCAGGCGTCCATCAGTGGCTATTAGCCACAAGGTATTGATAGGAACTCTCAGTCTGGGGTGAGTGATGCACTGTATTCTTGGTGCTGGGGGGGGGGCAACAGTGGGAGGGCTTCTAGTGTCCTGGCCTCACTGCTGGACCTTCTGAGGGCACCTGGTATTTTTGGCCACTGTGTGACAGAGTGTTGGACTGGATGAGCCACTGGTCTGATCCAACATTGGCTTTTCTTATGTTCTTATATCAAAAAGTCCACTTATTCTGACACTCTGTTGCCCACAAAAGCCGATTGGATACCTCCTGGAATGTCTACAAGTACAGCATGAAGGCCAAAGTTGTTGCCTAGCAACTGCGACTCAAAGGAAAGCTTCCTTTGAACATGGAGGCTCCTTTCAGCCATTAGCCCCAATGACCTGTCTTCCATGAATTTGTCTAACCATCTTTGAAAATTATGTAAGCTATTGCCCACAATCCCATCTTTTAGTAGCAAATTCTGAACACTAATTCTTTAGTTTACCAACCTCCAGGGGGTGGTTGGAGATCTCCTGGGATTACAGCTGATCTCCAGGCGACCTAGAGAAAATGGCCATTTTGGAAGGTGGAGTCTATGGCATTATGCCCCACTGAAGTCCCTCCCCTCCCCACCCCCCTCAGGCTCCACTCCTCAAATCTCCAGGTATTTCCCAACTCGGAGGTGGCAACGCTACTAATTCTGCACTGTGTGGAATTTTGCCTTCTTCCTTGAACTTCTGGGGTCTTTTTTTGGTGGGGAGGGTCTGATGTTGTTTTTAAGTAGGAAAGGTGAGGCACAACTAATTTAAAGAAACAAATGAATTTGAGATGCCCTGTATCTAATGCCAATCAATTTGTATTAAGTGAGACAAAGAAAAAGAAGTCTCAATCCACTTTTATTTATTTTACTTATTTACAGCAGTTGTACCTTGCCCCTCTCTCCCATGGGGACCCAAAGCAGCTTACATGATTCTCCTCTCCTCCATTTTTATCCTCACAACAACAGCCCTGTGAGGTAGGTGAGGCTGAGAGTGTATGACTGGTTCAAGGTCATCCAGCCAGCTTCCATGGCACGAGTGGGGATTCGAACCTGGATTTCCCATATCCTGGTCCGACACTGTAACCACTGCACCATCTTGGCTCATGCTTTTTCCTCCCCATGTGTAATTTTATAAACCTACATTGTATCTTGTTATTTTGTCATTTCGCGCCCCCCCTACTAAAAAGCCTTCAAGGCTTTAGTCCTTCTTGCCTGTCAGATTTTATATTCAAACTGACAAAGCAGGGCAAAATACAGATTTTGAACAATTAAAATAAACTAATGTGCATACGTAGCACTTACCTGCATATGGCTGCCCAGGGCCGGTGCTACCATTAGATCAAGTTAGCTGACCACCTAGGGAGCAGACCTGAGGGGCACAGGGCAGACAAATCAAAACCCCTCCATCAGGCACTGGCCCTGCACAATCAGGACCCCTTGCTTTCTTCAGGTTTCCTAATTGTGTGGCTAGACTCCCGCATGCACACACATGTACATGTATAACTTCTATGTGGATGTTTGAATGAATGCAGGGATGGAGCATGCTGCTGCTATCTTAAACCGTCCCCTGCATGCACTGATTCTACCCACACTAGCCCTGTGTGAGCCATATGTTGACTGAATGCATGGGAAGGGAGAGGGGGCACAAGGGTTACTGCCTCCATGCGATCATTGAAGAAGAAAAGATTGGATTTATACCCCACCCTGCACTACCTGAAGGAGTCTCAGAGCAGTTTACAATCTCCTTTACCTCCCCTCTCCCACAACAGACACCCTGTGAGGTAGGTGGGGCTGAGAAAGTTCTGAGAGAACCGTGACTGACCCAAGGCCACCCAGCTGGCTTCATGTGGAGGCGTGGGGAATCAGACTTGGTTTTCTAGATTAGAGTCCACACTCCTAACCACTACACCAAACTGCCTCTCAACTGAGTGGTCTGAATGGGGCAAACAAGCAGAGGAAGAACCTGTACACTCTCCCCGTGATCATCAACTCTGCTATCTGAATGTTGCTGATCATGGGAGGGAAATGTCTGTGCAAATATTCTGCGCATGTACACTGTATACATGACCCAGAGATTGTGTGGTGGTGGGGAGGTGGGGCCAGCACATTTGTGTCTGCACTGTCTCTCCCTGCACATTCAATGACTGCATGGGGAAGTCATCTGTATGGGGCTACTGAAAAAAGCTAATGGGTGTGCAGCACAGCTCCCTAAGCATCTTTCATCATCTCCTGGAATATGACAAATTCAGCACACAGACATAGAATAACCTGATCAGTTCTAATTTCTTGACAGCTGATGCACAAGAAAGGAACCCCCCCAAGTATTTCTCTATCACAGAAATATTACGTGACCTTTTGGTGAAAAAATTTAACTACTACTACTTTATGTTCTCTGGTATGTTGATTTCCCTTCCAGAGAGAGGTGGGATACAAACATTTAAATAAATAGAATAAGATCTTGTAAAGCCGAGATAATACTTTGCTGGTCTCTTTCACCAGCTCCATGACAGCTCCTTTCCTTTGTTTCATACCACTTTGAAGGTATATTTGATGGGAGATGTGTACAGTGGTGCTATCCAGAAGGAAAAGGAAGAATTTTTCTGACTGCATATTGTTCCATTTTGTGGCAGTGGTTTCCCCCCAATTCTTAAAAATTCTCTGATGCAAGGTGCTTGTTTGTGAAGAAAGTCTTTACGCAGCATCTGATTCAGTGCAATCAAATGGCTGTAAAATAAGCATTTATTTCTGACAGGCAATTGTAAATAAGTAATTGATGTTCACGCAGTGACAGATCCAAAACCAACAAGGAACTGCCAGAACAAACAGATCTGCAGTGCACTCCATCCGATGGCGTACTTATTTTCCATCAGACTACAGTGATGATGTTCCAAGCTGTACCCAGATTTGTTGACATTTCCAGGGTAAAATGCATTGCCTGCTTTCTATTCTTTCTTTCCTGGCTGCTGCCTTTCAGCAGGGGGAGAGGGGCTTTCCCCCCTAAATGGCACAGCTGTAATTGCAGGAACTCTGAAAGTCTGAGGGAGTTGATTACAGCAGCTAGGTCCTATTCCCTTCTTTTGGCACTCTCTACCCACAAACAGGTTTCTTGTTACGTTCTTTGTCCAACCACCTTAAAGGAATCTCATTGTATATTTTTCTTTATACCACACTTTTCTCTACAGCGGGGGACCCAAAGTAGCCTACATCATTCCCCCATCTTCCATTTTATTCTCACAACAACCCTGAGAAGCTGAGATTGTGTAACTGGCTGGCCCAAGGTGACCCAGCAAGCTTCCACACCAGAGGGGTATTCAAATATGGGTTGCCTAGATCTTAGTTAGACACTGTAAATTATATATCATACTGGCTTTTCAGTAGCAT
Source organism: Lepidodactylus listeri (assembly GCA_029233225.1). Taxonomy (NCBI): domain Eukaryota; kingdom Metazoa; phylum Chordata; class Lepidosauria; order Squamata; family Gekkonidae; genus Lepidodactylus; species Lepidodactylus listeri. The sequence continues at coordinate 31,396,153 of JARCFY010000009.1, forward strand.
GTAGTGTTGCACTGGGAGGGAGGGTGGCATGGCATAGCCTGAGCTTGTCAGATCCTGGAAACTAAGCAGGGCCATTACTCGGATGGGAGACCAACTAGGCAGATTCTGCAGGGAAGGCACTGGCAGACCACCTCTGCTCCTCATTTCCCTTGAAAGCCATAAGTTGGTTGCAACTCAGCAGCTCGTACATATGTATATCTGTAATGTTGCATTTGGATGTTGGAGCTCCATGAGCTTAGTCTGCGCAGGATAGTATTGTTAATCTGGTATGTGCCAGAGAGCACTGCATTTGCTAACAAGAGCATTAAGCTTGTCTGCAAAGTGAAAATGAACGGTGTGTTTGTGGACTAAGAGAGCACTGGAGGACCATCTGTCTATCCACAGCAATGGGAGACAGGGTATGTAGGACAAAAAGAATTGTTATGGTAATGGGCACTGGTAAGGGGTCTGGGGAAAGGGATAAGGGAAGGAACTGAAGAATGGAATCTGGCTGAGGGCTGTGATACTCAAAAGTGCCTCTGCAGGGAAGAACGGTTCACTTTAATTAGGCCTTGGCAGTAGAAGACTTTGATCACCAGGCTTACATTCTTTCCAAGGGGTCGAAGAAACAGTAATCCTAAATTACAAATAGAAGATGATTTTCTAAAGTCTACAGTATGTATGTATGTATGTTGCACTGTATTGTCTAAGCTTATTACAATATTACAGAGAAAGGCAATAAAGGGCATTTTTAAAGACTCCTTATGTTTCCTTTGGTTTATTAATGGAAAAAAACGTTAAGGATGTACATCACTAGAGTACTATTAATAGGGCATCTGTCTCTGGAACCAGGACTGAAAAAAATTAAAGTAGGATGTGTCAGTCAGGTATGCCAGAAGTTGCTCTGCCAGTATATATGTTCAATTATATTTCCCAAGTAAAGGAGATGTCAAACTAGTCTATACTTAGCCAGGATCTCTTTATCCAAGAAGGCCTCTTTAGTAAAGGTAGTAAAGCTCCTCTTGGTGTTTTTAGAAAACTTCCCTCACCTTAGGGATCTGTTAAAAATTCTGATCAAAGGAACTCTCACCTTATTTTGGGAGGATATAATCAGCTGGGTGGAACATGGATCTAAGTGACACAGTGGTTGTCTTCACACCGCCAAGAATCCTGTCCACATCAGATAGGGGGACCATGCTGAAATGACCCAGGCAACTTGGACGAGCAAGTGCATCTGACACCTCTGGAATTTGGAAATGGATCAGTTGTCATCTGGCATCTGTCAGAATAGATAAGAAAAGCTTTCTTTGCAAAAAAAATCTACCAGAATGTCACAGTGGCCACAGTGGGATCCTCTCCAAAGGAGCTAGCATTAAGTGTTAACAAGACCAACCATTTAAAAAAGCTTTGGGGCATGAGAATTGTCAGAAGCAACTCTTTCCCTTCATCTGCACTGGCCCTTCATAGATTCACTTTTTTTGTCACAGCAGAATAGAATTACGGGGAGTGATTTTATTCCAGTCCTTCCTTGTCCAGTGGCTGAGTCTCTCTAGGAACAAAATTGTTTATTGAACTCCATACATTACTCCTGGAAATGTAGGGCTGCTTTGATTTTTTTGCTTTGTAAAGTCCTTGAAACCTGCAGCACATGTCTGCTTTGGGAAAATTTTTGCTTGTTTGCTTTAAACCTAAAATGTTGAGGTATATATTTGTCCACTTTTGCATATATGTGCCAGTTCCCTTCCTCTTTCTCATCCTTCTCTGGAGCACAGTCCATAGGAAAGTGGCACACAATGACCTTTGGGTGCTTTGCAGATTGGGCAAGATCCAGCACAAGTGAGTTATTTCTCTAAAAGCAGTGGAATGGGATAGTCATATATAGCCTGATCCTTTCCTTGTTTATTCAGTACATTCCAGTTATATCAGTGGGACTTTCTTCTAAGTGTATATGATTGTATCCCAGTCAGGATCTGTTTATGTTCAATAGGTTTCGATGGGACTGATAATGCAATCCTTTGTACCCTTATTTAGGAGCAGTGCCTTTATTATTTATTTGCTTACATTGTTTATACCATTCTTTTCTCCCCAATGGGGGCCCAAAAAAAGCTTATATCATTTTCCTCTTCTCCATTTCATCCTTATGTGCACAGGGCTGAGCTATCCAACACAGATATATAGCAAAGCAAGATTGGTTGTCGTAAGTGATTAAAAGCATGTTTTTCAGGTAGTGGCTTAGGGCCAGTTCACACATTACAAAAATAATCTAGGAAGTTGCACTAATCCCCCATGTATATCATCATGTTTTACATGTTTGTAAATCACAGTGTGTACATGAAGCAATTTACATGTGTGTATGATTGTCACATGTGTTGATCTACATGGGGGAATTTGTGCAATTTCCGACATGGAAATGACTTTTCACATAGGACTTTTGTAATGTGTGGGGTGGCTGTTATTCACAAAGCACTTAGTGTTTGGATAGAAAATATATTAATCACCAGGGGGTTAACAGTCTGTTGTAATGATTGAGGGAACCCAAAGCCTCTATTTTCTCTGCAGTAGGGTTATAAGTTCAAATGTTGAAGTTAAACTAAATTCATTTTAAAGGTGTTTTATGGGTTAACTTTTAGGACAAGAGCAAAGAGATGTATGCGAGGTACCTGATCTGATATAGATTGATGCAAAACCCGTTTTATGACACAAACACAAATGTCACAGTCATAAAACTAATGGAAACAAGTGGTTGAAAAAAATGTGGACAGACTCATCTTGAAATCCTGAACACAGTTGTACCAGTCTAAGTCTACTGAAGTCAAAGTGGTATAAATCTGCTTAGGATGGTGCTTAGGATGGCACTGCCCTTGAAGACTGTCCAGAAGCTACAGCTGGTACAAAATGAACACTAAGTGGAGTGGGTCATAGGGACCATACCATTCCAGTCTTGTTCCATCAACACTGGCTCCCAGTTTACTTCTGGGGCCAATTCAAGGTGCTGATATTGATCTTTAAAGCCCTATATGGCTCTGGGTCAGTGTTCCTAAAGGATTGCCTATTCCCATATGAACCTATCCAACCGTTCGAGTCAGCTTTGGAGGCCCTGCTTCAGGTGCCCCTGCCATCCGAATCAAGACATGTGGCAACCAGAGAAAGGATCTTCTTGGTCCTAGCACCAAAACTTTAGACCTCCTACCCTCTACAGGGACATTCACCTGTCTCCCTGTATTGTTGTCTTCCCCCAATGGGCGGAGCTTTTTTTGTTTTGTCTGACGTTCCTTCACTAACTCTTATTAATCCCTCCCTCCTCCCTGTTTGTGAGTTCTTATGTGTCTCTGTGTTTATATTTTATGAGTTAACGGCCTTACATTATGTTTTATTTAATTGTTTTAAATATTGCATACATATTTATATTTTAAATGGTTTTTAAAGTTTGGAATGTTGTAATGTTTGCCACCTTGGGTACCCTGACTTGTGTAGAAAGGTTGCATAGAAGTGTTTTAAATAAAAATAATACATGTGAGATGGCTCTGCGACTTCTGTCTATGATACATTTGCAAGCGCAGTATTCCCTTGCGCACATTATAATGCCTGCCGTGGAGATGTGGTGAGGAAGTGAGAACTCATCTCTCACATAACATGTGAACCAACCATCAGATAACCAATTTCTAAATACTACTGAAGCTATCAGCAGGACAGGAATGTGCTAAGAAAGTCAAGTCCCCTGTTTCCTGTCACTGCTCCCCATATAGAAGTCAGCATGCAGCAGAGGTATTTGTTTGTTTATTTAAAACATTTATAAGCCCACCTTTCTTCAAGATAACCGGGATCCAGCATGGAGTGCAACAATAAAACCAGCACAAAATAATACAGTTCCAAAACCAATGGAATTAAAACAGGGAGCTCTGTTTGTTAAGACATCTACAGACCAATTCTCTTAAGAGGCCAAAGGGTTTTCTAAGCGGGCAAATACCACCTTCCATTTTTTTATTCCTGCTGGTGCCAGTATGATCTTTTAAAACTGGTAGTGCACAAAAGAAAGGCCAAATTCCATCTTCCATATTTTCAGCAAGAATCGTCTTTCATTTGATGACTAATATATTGGAATATTATATATAAGTTGGAAGTAAGATGTTTTACCCAAATTGAATAAATGGCCCTGAAAGGCACGGTATATTATGTTATTGCCCACTACAACCTGCAGCAAGTATTAGTGGCAAATGTGGACAAAGTTGAATCAGAAGTTTATGGTACAATCGGGGGGGGGGGGAGTCTTGTGAGGTAAACATGAGGGGGAATCCGACTCTCCCTAGTCCCTATTCATATCCATTTTGTCTCATCTTGCTCGCTCCCACTTTTCCTTTTGCTGCCTACTCCTCCTTCCCTCACCTACCTGTTACTGCCATCTTCTTTCCTCAACCCTCCCATTGCTGTAATCTCTTCCATCCTCCATTGGAGGAAATCTTCCTTCATAACAGGTCATCTTTATCTGTTGAAGGAAGTTTGTTTTTCCCATAGGAAGTGGAAGAGACTTACAGATCCAGCCCAGTGACTGTTGCTTGCTGAGTCCATTGTTCACTACTTTGTGGTAGGGCCAAACTATATGTGATGGAGGCTTCCACATGTATTTGTGGATTTGCCCATTCATGTGTAAAGATGGAGGGACTTTTGTTCTTTTACAGAAAATAGAGTGTGCAGATCTCTGCCCCATCTTATTATCTTGTTGCACTCCACAGCATTTTCACTTTTCTTCTTGCACATTACCAATACCAGAAGCAAGGCAGCATAGAAAAAGAATGCTTAAAATAATAGGAAGTGTTTATAGACATCGCTATAAAAAAGAGAAGAGATTCCCTCCCCCACCCCAATCCCATGCACATGAATGGCCAGAGAGATGAATGAATCCAGATGGAGACTGCTCATTGTGTCTAGAATGGCCCTTATGTACACTTTGTTCCCATCTCTTAGTGACTGAAGAAAAACCAAAATCAACATTTGTTGGGGAAAACAACTCTAGTACTCCGGTGCTTTTTGCCCAGGATGCCTTACAGGAGCTTTTGAAGAATCTGCTTCTACTTGGGCTCAGTAGAAGAGGAAGAAACTTATTTATTGAAACATTTGTTTGAAGCTCTATTCTAGAATTTCTGTGTTGCTTTTCTCCCCACTGGGAGCTTCCAGCAGCTTACAAAGAGTATACAAATACAAGATAGTCACACAAAGGGAAAAATTCAGTGCAGCTCCTAGGCTGGCCCAGAATCCCCTGGACTGGTTCACTAATGGCAATGGGCTAGGAGGCAAGACCTAAGAATCAAGGGCAAAGACCCCTTTGACTCTTGCCCTTCAGCTCATACCTCTGGCTGTGCCCAGCCTTTCAAAACCTGCAAGAAGGCAGGAAACAGAAGCATAACCCAGATCTCAGCTGGCAGAAGTGTTTCCAGGATCCCGCGAACCTGCTATTTGACATAGGTCCAAGAGTCAAGACATAGGCCTAAGACTCACAAATTGTTCCACTTGTGGACAAAACCCTACAGTAGTTTCACTGGGGCTTGTCCACATGGCATAAAGCCAGAAAGAAATGAGTCTTCTTATTCCAGAATCAGATATGATCCACCACATGCTGTACTTGGAAGTATAAAAATAGGGTTGCCAGGTCCCCCCTGACCATTGGTGGGGACGGGGGGGGGGGGGTAGAATTGCCCAGATCCAGGTTGGAAAACTCCTGGAGATTTGGGGATGGAGCCTGAGGAGGACAGGGACCTCAGCAGGGTGCAATACCACAAAGTCTACCCTCCAAAGTATCCATTTTCTCCAAGGGAACTGATGAACGGTCCCACCTGGAGGTGGGGATCCCTATATACAAATGCGAAGAGTTATACCAATATTATGTGCAAATATTTTCCTGTGAATGCTCCAAGAGGAATGCATGTGCATAGAGTAAATAAAATAAGCAAGCTCTTGCGAAAGGAATGGAATCTCTCCCTTCCACCCCCTGCACAAACTGTGCAATTCACTGTGTAAACTTGACTCTTACTACTTTTGAGCTATTGTAAAGCCCACTATTGCCCCTCTCCCCTGATTGGCATGTACTCACTGTTGGGGTCAGATTGGTAATCTTCTTCAAGAGAAATGCAATTTTCCTGTTTCCAGCCAAGAGCTGATGCAAAGTGCTGATTGGCTGACCTTCCTAACAATCACAGCACTGCCTCCCATCCCTCTCCAAAGTGATTTCCCAAGTTTTAAAATGGATTAAAATATTTAAATTGGGTAAATATGCAAAGAGCTTGATGTTTTTTAAATGAAGGCACCTGCTGGAACAAATAGGACGGAGCACAGAAGAGGAAATCAGTCTTGGATTCAGATCAAATAGGCATGTTATTTGAGCAGCAAAATCAAAGGGAGACCAGGTTTAAACAAATAGAAAGACTGTCTTGCTTCTTGATAGTATTGTATGTACACTTCAATGTTTTATTATTATTATTATTATTATTTATTGAATTTGTATCCCGCCCTCCCCGCCTCTCTTATTTCTTATTGTATTCATTTATTTTGTTTTTTAAGGGGCAGTATCTATAAACAGTAGAAAATGAGCAGGAGTCCAGTAGCACTTTAAAGACTAACAAAATTTGTGGTAGGGTATGAGTTTTCATGAGTCACTGCTCACTTCTTCAGATATCTATATATCAATAAAGTTATCAAGTTAATGATTATCAAGTCAAAGTGTGTGATGAAAAAATTGATGTGATGGAAGTGGATTTACTCCGTGATTATTTACATACATACTCAGAGATTCAGAAAACAAAATGGGGATGGACAATTGTTAGGGCATGAAGTTTCAGGGATGAGCATCTGCAGTTTTGCAAAACAGGCATATGGGATGATCCAGGCACCATCATGTCTCATGTCCAGGTCTCATAGTTCTTGCTGAATAGTAAGTAAACAAGGATTCAGATGGGTGAGTGAGTCAGATACATCTGGCCTGGAATCGCTTTAAAAACCTTATCTACCATGAGCCCATTAATGGTCTCTGTCATGTTGTGGGACAAGACTAGCCTCTGCTTTGCACCCTACTTTACTGCCGCCACCACTACTTTGCGTAAAATCCAACCCCCCCTCTCTCACTTGTGTTGATTGAGGCCAACCTCACAGAGGTGTTGCTCAGTAGTGTCCCAAGTGGCCAGACAGGTAGGTAAGGACTTGTGCAGACCCTCTCATGTTAAACAAACTTTATTTCTACAAGGCACAAACTTGGGATATAACAAAGGACAGAATCTAGGTGCACTAAGGAAAATAGACAAAAAGTCACTTGCTAACTGAGTTATCCCCACCCCTGGTGCATCTACAACTCTCTTTAGCATCATTTTCCTCTGTAATTCTTCATGGTAAAACACACAGTCCCAAAGAGTTTCCAAAATGAAGAGCCCCCAAACAGCTCCCCTTTTCAGACCCCACCCCATGTGTGTTCTGGGGCCTTCAGCCAATCTGGGTATAAGCCTTGGGGATCATCCCCACCAGGTCTTGTCCCTCTAATCAAGTGGTGTTGGCACATCAAAAGACTATTGTGTTATCCTTCCCAGTTGGAAAAGGATGCTTCCCCTCTTCTTCCTAGCCACAGAGACACCTGGACTATTTCCCATCACCGTAACTGTCAAGAAATCTCCTGCCCCTTTGCCCCATATCTCACTACAAACCCTTTTAGAATAAGTCGGGTTAAAAATGTAGAAAGGTAGAAAAATAAATGAAATGGAGGGATGTCTTCAAATTGAGATGAACCCAAGCACATTGATAGTACAACTGCAGTACGTTTTTGTATGATGAAGGTCTCTGTTACAGCATGAGATGTGAAGAAGTAGGGTTAGGAAAATCCTCCAGATGAATTTAGAACAGATGAAAGGAAGTACTTCTTCACCCAAAGAGTGATTAACACATGGAATTCACTGCCACAGGAGGTGGTGGCAGCTACAAGCATGGATGGCTTCAAGAGGGAATTAGATAAACATATGGAGCAGAGTTCCATCAGTGGCTATTAGCCACAAAGTACAGATAGTTACTCTCTGTCTGGGGCAAGTGATGCTCTGTATTCTTGGTACTTGATGGGGGGGCAACAGTGGGAGGGCTTCTAGTGTCCTGCCCCCACTGCTGGACCTTCTGAGGGCACATAGTGTTTTTGGCCACTGAGTGACAGTGTTGGACTGGATGGGCCACTGGCCTGATCCAACATTGGCTTCTCTTATGTTCTTAGAAGAAAAACTTTAGGTGAAATAGCATTAGCATTCCACCCCCTGCCCCCGGCCAAGGGTGTCATCCATCTCTGAAACCTCATCAGTTCTCACTCAGCTTGTGGTGTTTCCAATGGACTGCGGATGCCTATAGAGCAATTTTTGGTGTTCCCAAAGGACTTTGGATATCAATAAGGTCCATAGAGGAAACTCTTGGGTGTTTCTAAAGGGGTTGTGATGAGAATAAGGGTTCTCTTTATGTAGCTCACTTACTGCTCACTATTTTTGACCTGTACCCCAAACTGGATGTTCCAAGGTAGCCTGATATTGTCAAATATCAGAAGCTAAGCAGGGTCAGCCTTGGTTAGTACTTGGATGGGAGACCACCAAAAAAGTCTAGTCTTGCTATGAAGAGGCAGGCAATGGTAAACTGGCTCTGTTCATCTTTTGCCTCGAAAACGTTATGTGGTTGCCATAAGTGGGCTGCAAATTGACAGCACTTTCCATCACCACCTTTCATCTATAAGGAATCAGGCAAACATACCAAGACAAATATGAAAAGGGTCACTTCATATATTTAATCTTATTATACATTTCTTTCTAAATTACAAAGTCAACAAGTTGCAAGTATAGTTTGCTACAAAGCTTTCTGTACGAAATATCTTCTATAAGAAAATACATCTCATTAAACATTTCCTGTAAATAAATTATTTCAAATACTAGATCTTGCAGGAAAATAAGGGAAGGGCATGCAGAAGCCATCTGACAACCTTTAAACAAGAGGGAGTTCTGACTCTGCAACTGCTGGGCGTGCCATCCCACAAAGGCAAAAGGCTTAGGGGTGTGTGAATACCATCTAGTTCAGCAAAAGGGGAAATGTCTCATTGAAATGATGCCCCTGATGACCTTGTTCCTGCTTTCATTGCACTTGCATAAACCAGGCACAGCTCCTACATCAATCCAAAACAAGGCCCAGTGGGATGCAGTATTGAACCTTTGCTGTTTAAAGTTTAAATAATCGGTGTAATTTTAAAAAAAGAAATCATGAGAAAGAGGTAGGGTTGCCAAGTCCGGGTTGGAAAATACATGGGGACTTTGGGGGTGGAGCCAGGAGAAGGTGGGGTTTGGGGAGGGGAGGGGCCTCAGCAGGGTACAATGCTATAGAGTTCATCCTTCAGAGCAGCCATTTTCTCCAGGGGAGCTGCTGTCTGTCAGCTGGAGATCAGTTGTAAAAGTGGGAGATCCCCAGGCCCCACCTGGAGGCTGGCAACCCTAAAAAGAGGCCTAAACTCTAGACGGTGTTGCAGGCAGATGCTCATAAATGGAGCTCTCCCAGCTTTAAACTGGATGAAAAACAACTTTGAGAGGCTGCTGTTTTGAATGGAAGAGCTGTGTGGCTAAAAGGAGCATTTATCCCTTCCTACATCGGCCATTTCCTGTTCAAAATCCCCTCCGCAGCTACTTTTCCCTCCCAATAGGTTTCCATTTGTATATGTTCAAGGGTAGCTTCACCTCTGGACCTCTGCTGGAGAAAAGGAGTTTGGGGGAGGGGGGAGGGAGATTCTGAGTGGAAGAAAGAGCCAACAGAGAAAGGGCCAAGTGATTCCTTCCCCCATTCCTCTGCTACATTTTTCAGCCTCCTGAAGGTGGCTTTCATTTCCACAATAACTCTTTGGGCTTTGTTACAAACATTTGTATATGTCCTTTATTTCTGGGTCCCACAAGCTATTTGAAACTTTAAGAATGATGTAGGTGAGTGGGGATTGGTATGTAGGTCAAAGTGTGGCCCTAATTGTGTTCATGCCCTCTTCCCTTAAATCTATTTACCTTTTCTGGCTTCTTTTACATTCCATTAAGGAGTGCTAAGGCAGGAAGAGGAGAACTCTGAAAACTGTCGGTATCCTCATGAAACCAGTTTCTAGGATTCTTGGAGCCATGGCAATTGGAGCTTCTTAGCCATGGCAATTGAGCTGACGCAGAACCAATTTCATTTGTAGCATAGAAATGTCCCTAAATAATTTTAAACTCTGTGGATCCTTAATGGCATGATAACATATTTTTGTTAATCCAAAATATGGATATATATATTGAGCTATTTTGATTTCCAAGTCTGAGTTACAAACAAGCCATAACTTGCAGAACACAAGGACATAAAGTAGAAACAGAAAGCTTCGAAGAAAGGGTTGTGGGAAGCATAGTGGCCACAGATCCCATTTTACTTTAGACTCTTTTAAGATGGCTCATTTCAACATGGATTTAATCACCCAGGGTGGCAGGAAAAATGATGATCTAAAGGCCCCCTAGGAGTGGCACAAAGTAAAACAAAGAAAGGAACAGATACACACGTTCTTTCAGCCAATCAACCATATTGCCTGGGGTAATTCTACCCCTCCATTTCCCCACTCCCAGTTTCTTCTGCTTACACAAATAACACATTTGAAAAGTAAGTGAGTATAGCAATAGAAAATGCAAGTGTGACAGGAAGGAAATCAAGCAGATAGTGGAAATCATCGTTCATTTGTATCATTCCATTAATACAGCTGCGGTGATTGAGAAATCATTGTTGTCCACTACAAATCAGTGGAAGCATTTGATTCTATCCACACAGTTAACATGCATTTGAAACAAGAATGCGTTCTTCTGCCAGTCTGAGCTGTTATATTTCATCATGTGATGTCATTTATGAATAACTGGTCTTGTGTCCATGTTCACGGTAGCTTTCATTGTATGGGTTTTCATGACACTGGCACACAGATGCTTCCGTTTTTAGTGTCTCCCAAGCGGATGTGTGCTGAACAGTCCTCTTGGCATTGTCACTAAGCAGTTCACAGCCAACCAACAGGGCTGTCTCCCTTTGAGGCAAAAGTCCACAAGAGTTTGCCAGGCAATTCCCAGCATCCTGGCATTCACAACTAGCAGCTCAATGTCCCATTCCACTCTGGAAGCATACAGGAACAGCTCAGTTTCTCTCTCAGCCCTGAATTTGCCAGCATATAGACATACAGAAAGCGTATGCTGTGTTATATGAAGATGACACCCTTCTGATAAAGATGCTCAGTAAATCTGTGAAACTGTACCACACAGACTACCATCTCTGCTCAATACCGACCTTCAAGGTTAACATCGTTCTTGAGAAATATTGACTGTTTATTTCCCCCACCATCTACTGAGCAGCCTGTTTGGCAGGAAGTTCTTTCTGATTCACTTGACAGCCTTGAACTGTTAAACAAGTTAAGTTAACAGGTTACAACATTCACCATAACTTTTTCCCCTCCAGATATCTTTTGTTTGCTACGGGGTCCTCATTTAGCATCCAAGAATGCGTTGATCAAAATGTCCATCAGCAAAGCACTGCTTTGTGTTGTACACACATAGTATAGCATTTATTTTACAATCATATTGGGGAAAACTAAGCCACCACGAATGCAGCCAACTTGCTGAAAAGTCACAGGTCGTGCATATAGCACAGTCAGTTTCCAACATCATTGGCCTTGTGCTTTTCCATATGGAATATTTGGCACTATGGGCAGAATGACACTGTAACGAAGACATTCCAGCTGCCTTGGCATTCCTCTCCAGGGCAGAAATGTCGTTTAGTCTATGGTGATGTTTATTCCTGCCACAGTTGTCACTTTGGTCATTCTGCTCTTATTTGCAATCCTTACGTTCTACCACGCAGCAATGCACTCAGTACATAGGGTCTGTGGCCTGCTGTTTACAGGCTCTGTGTCATCAGATCTTCTGGCACATGTGAAGTCTTGCTTTTGAAGAGTAGGTGGCATCTTTCCAGATTTTGCATGACAGCCCTTTAGCACAGTCACATCGCTGGAAAATCTCCAAGCCATGGGACCCTTTCTTGCGCTGCTTGGTACACACCTCCCCTTGGTGCAAGACAGGCTTACAAATTTTCGTCCAGAAATGACGTGCACAGCAGAACCCCTCGGTACAGTCAGAGGATCTTAAACAGGGGTCTCCTTCATGACCTAGAAATAAAAGAGGAAACGATAACACTCAGTACACAAGGGAAAGAAAAAGGAATGGATTAAACAGCCCTACCAAAAAAGTGCAACAGTACAAATGGGGGGAAAGTACCCCACTACCAATGAAAAATAAATTAAAAATCTATTTTGAAAAACATCTACAATTTCATAGAAGAAGTGTAGATATTAGGAACAGGAAAATCCAGTGGCTACTTGCAAACAAACATGGAAGAAGAAGAAGAAGAAGAAGAAGAAGAAGAAGAAGAAGAAGAAGAGATTAGATTTATACCCTACTCTTCACTTGGAATCTCAGAGTGGCTTACAATTGCATTTCCCTTGCCCTCCCCGCAACAGACACCCTGTGAGTTAGGTGGGGCTGAGAGAGCTCTTTTGAGGACTGCTCTTGAGAGAATAGCTCTGAGAGAACTTGTGACTGACCCAAGGTCACACCAGCAGGTGCACATGGAGGAGTGGGGAATCAAACCTGGTTCTCCCAGATAATAGTCCACACTCTTAACCACTATACCAAACTGGCTCATCAAACTGAGTAACATCATTATACTGCCAGAGAAGACAAGGTTGGGACCCTCATCATCAGCTTTCTGTTTCAAGCCAGCTCCATTTATTTGTGTTATAGTTTCATATTTATGCAACATAAGAGGCATTACTTTAAATGATGGCAAGCCACCCCATTTTTAAAAAGTTCACATGAACTTGCCAAATACTGAATCAGACCACTGGTCTTTGAACAAAAGCCATGTAGGACGAGTGCTGGCTAAGGAGGGGGACTGGGTGAGACTAAACGAAAACAAAACAATGTTACAGAAAATTCAGGAAAGACTTGGTGAATCTTTAGGCAAGAAAAAGATCAAGTTCCCAAAGTGGCACAAGAACCACCAGGTAGTCACAGGATTTTTGGCATAATTTCCACCAGACATGAGACTTTCATAAATGTGAGAATTCTTCCTTATAATTTGGTGGCCTCAAAGAAATTTGGTATGTCTGTATCTCTGCTTCTTTCTTGTATCCTTTTGCCTTTCCTCCTCCTTCAGGTTTCCCTACATCACCTTTATCTGGCTTTGCATAGATTGCCTTAGAAGTAAAGGCTTAAGAAATTCTCTCCATCTGAGCTAGACTCTGAATTTGGGGGGTTCCGAATTGTTTCTGATGTAATCAGCTTGCATTCAGTCATAGGTGCACTCAGGGCTATTTTGGGGCAGGAACGAAGTTCCGGCTGGCTTCTGAGTTGGCCGTGCCTACCGCCTTCCCCCCTCTGGGTTCCCCAGGGCGCCTGGGGAAGCCAATCCGATCCAGGGAAAGAAGGCAGTTTAAACTGCCTCCCCTCCTTGGGTTCCCCAGGCACCCCGCAGCTGCAGTGCACCTGGGGAAGCCGATCCTGGGAGAGAGCAGTGCTGTCAGGGGTGTGGCCTAATATGCTAATATGTTTCTGCTGTTGGGTGTAGCCTAGGGTTTCCAGCCTCCAGGTGGGGCCTGGGGACCCCTGCTTTTACAACTGATCTCCAGCTGACAGAGATCAGCTCCCCTGGAGAAAATGGCTGCTTTGAAGGGTGGCCTCTATAGCATTCTACCATGCTGAGGCCTCTCCCCTCCCCAAACCCCGCCCTCTCCTGGCTCCACCCCCAAAGTCCCCATGTATTTTCCAACCTGGACTTGGCAACCCTAGTGTGGCCTAATATGCTAATGAGTTCCTGCTGGGCTTTTTCTACAAAAAACGCCCTGGGTGCACTGATCAACTATAGTACAAAAATCATCTTTACATGATTGCATTAGTTCAGGGTAACTTTTGAACTATGCTTTGATTAAACACATGCACGCACTAATTGAGTCCCAGACCCCAAAAGAAAATTGATGAACCTGTTTGCACTGATTAAATCAGAGCGCAAAAATGAAACGAGTTCAATGAGAGCTGGACCTGATTCTGAGATTTTATGGCATGGTCCACCATGTCTTTTTACTTTCTCTGCTACTTTACTGCATTTTAAGGGTTTACGGCAAGCTGATTTTATATATTCAGGTTTATTTGGAGTTTTTGACTATTTTAGACTGCTGTTGCTATTTTCTAAAAATGCTTATGCCTGGTTTATACTGTTGTCTTTATGTCACCCTGAGTACTTTGTAGAAGAGTGGGACACAAATAAAATGAAGGAATGAATAAACTGACTTTCTAAAAGTGTCATTGCGTACTTTACAGAGAAAGGCAGTCCTTCTCAGAATACAATGATAGTCCAAGAGATTGATGATCCAGTCCTACCTTTTACATGCGTTAACTTGGACTGCCCTTTCCCTAGATTCTGCCAGCCCAAGTCCTTGCTGGGATAGTGATTATTTTTCTTGTTGCGGGGTACTTCCAGGGCTGGGATATGTGGCGTGAGAATGCTTTCAGTCACTGGTATGCAGATACCTAGGGTGAGATAAGTAAAACAAGAAAAGTCAGAATGGTCTTATGAGAACAGTGTGGCAGTGGGCTTATTGCTCACTAAGGAAGAGTCTGCTAAAAGAAAATGAACATTTAGGAGACCATTCCGTATTTGGTTTCAATAAATCAAAATGGTAGGTTTCAGTTGGGCCAATACTACTATTCCCACATTGTAAAGGGGAGGGGAGACTGAGAAAGTTGTCTACAGTCACCTATTGGATATGTGGCTGAAAGGAAGTTTGAACTGGGTACTTGCTGGCTCATTGCTCATATTTATAGTACCATTCTAAGCTTAGTTGTCTCAAGAGGGTGTAACTCTGCAGAGGACTCCCACCCTCACAGAGAACTAAAAAGAATCCTAGGCTTCTCTTTGACACGTAGTCAATGCATATAAAGAATTGATTTGAGTGGTGAAGCATTAGGTTTGATCCAGCCATTCTTTTTTCTCTCTGTCCCATGGAATTCTCCTCCATACTACAGCTCCTGTACCACATAGTTTTTGTCTATGCAGATCCTTTAATTCCCAAATGTAGCCCTCTAAGGGGACCTTCCTTCCTTTTTTTCTCACAAGCAGAAAAGCTGGTTGGATCCAACTGACTGAATCATGTGGCAAATCAGCCAGTGAAGTCCAGATTCAGATTTCTCACCTCAATAAGAAATATGCATTTGTCACTGTGCAATATCAGTTAGGGTTGCCAACTCCATCTTGGGAAATTACTGAAAATTTTGGAGTGGAGCCTGAGGAGGGTGCAGTTTGGTGTGAGCATAGGGATGCCAGCCTCCAGGTGGGGCCTGGGGATTCCCCAGAATTATAGCTCATCACCAGGCGACAGAGATCAGTACACCTGGAAAAAATGGCTGTTTCGGAGGGTGGACTCAGTGGCATTGTACCCCACTGAAGTCCCTCCCCTCCCTGAACCTCCCCTTCTTTAGGCTCCATCCCCAAAATCTCCAGATATTTCCCAGCATAGATTTGGCAACCCTATGTGAGCAGTAGCTGGTGTGACATCATTTCTGGAGGAAACCCAGAAGTGATGTCAGTCTCCTCTAGATTTTACCATAGAGTTTCTGGTGATTCCTAGAAAGGCTCAAAAGTGATGTCATGCCATCACCAACAGCTGCCCCCCCTCCCCGTCTCCTGGCAACCCTTGAGCACAGTGGGGATGTGATACAATTCCAGGAGATATTCAGGCCCTACTTGGAGTCTGGCAACCCTAACAGCAGCTTTATGGCACACCAGATGTTATTGGCTAGCTGAACATGAAATCCAGAATGGGAAGGTCTTAATTTTCACTTGCTCATTTTGTAACCCAGCAGTCAGTCACTGTTAAAATCTATTCATTAAATTAAGGAAAAGAAACAATTTTTGCTCTGTGCCGCAGCAGCCTGAGTGTTGAACCATTACATGTAAAATAAATGACCCTTTTCAGATGTTTCTGGTAATTAGGGCTGCTACTCATATATCAGATTTCAGCTTTCTAGGCAGTGTGAAAATAGCCTAACCATTCACAAGTATGCATCATGTCCTCCCTCTCAACTGGTGACAGAGATGTATAAATGCTTCCACTTGAGACTTTTTAAAAAAAGTAACCAGGATGTCTGGGGCTAAATGCATATCCATTTTAGCTTTCTGAGTAGTGAGCAAGTATTGTGGTGTATGCTTTATGCTCTCCTTTTGAGCAAATGATATAACACTGTCTCATCAGACTACAGCTTGGATCCCTGAAATATTTTCCCCAGTTCTCCCCTCCTGCAGCAGACCGACAACTCAGCTATTTTTGCCCCCTCCCACATTCCCAGGATCCTCATTTCGGATTGCAGTGGGAGAGAAAAAAATGGGAAGTTGCCCTTTGCAGACAGAACTCCTTCTGTTTCTGGAACATTTAGGTTGGATAATCCAACCCTATAGGTGCACCAGGTTTCAATTTTCTGGGTTGTGTGAAAATACTGTAATCATTTCAGAATACATCTTGAATTCCCTGTTTTTGAGGGATGGACGTGCAAAGTTCCTATCCTGTTTGGAGGCAAAGATGTACAACTGTCCTATTTCCTCATTTATGCAGTGAGCAGAATGTCTTAGTCTTTCTAAGTGTTGGGACTATTGCATGAGTCCCCTGAATGAACCAATCAATAGTTGGAGCCAAAATGATCTTTAAAAATGGCATAACAAAATGCCTCTCCTCTTCTGATCTAGGTTTGATTAAGCTGATGTCTTGAGTCTTCATATTCTTCTGCTGCTGCTGCTGCATTTTCTTGACTGGGCAAGTAAGAATAACTACTTAGAGGAAGCGTTCCCTCTAAGCTGAGTTAGTGTGAGCTAGCTCACAGTTTTTTTAGCCTCCAGCTCACATATTTTTGTCTTTGCTCAGGAAGGATGGCTCCAGAACAAGCTAATTTTTACAGTAGCCAAATTGCTCACTCACAACTTTAATGCCAGTAGCTCACAATGTAGAATTTTTGCTCATAAGACTCCACAGCTTAGAGGGAACATTGCTTGGAGGACCAACTGAAATGCAGATACAGTTTCCCATTTACATTTTTAAAAAGCCTGACAGTGACCTACATACCATTGTTGCAGCGGTTTCCAGGACAGCACATGCCATCTCTGTGACAACGCCTCTTTTTCCTCCTACAAATCATGCAGGCAGAAGTAGCTTGATGGGGACTATGGCAATATTTACCAACCTCACATTCCTTGTCATTGGTACAAGGGTAAACCTAAGGGAACAGAAGAGGGGGAAAACTATTATTAGTTAATACCTTGCCGATTACAAAACAAACAAAGGAAAGGGAAAGGAAAGGAACTGTTAGACTTGAATAATTTTCAGACACTCCAAATCCTGGATTTATTGTTCTGTAATCATAATTATTCATAGCTAATATCAGAGGAGCTTTCCATTTTTTGTTTTTCTTTCAGCTATTACATTCAAACAGACTGGGAACATTCTAACTTTGTGTATCAGGGGTACATGGCCCCCATAATGTACCTGATATTGTATTTGTTTGTTTGTTTATATTCTGCCTTTCTGCCCAGTCAGGGCTACTGAGACATAGGGTTGCCAGTCCCCAAGTCCTAGAGGGGTTTTCCCCGGTTTTCGAGGCTTCTGCCCTCCGCTGGGTAGCTGGCCAGTGGGCAAAACCCCACCCCCAAACAGCCATGTCCCCCATGACATCTCCGATGTGATGACATCACCCAGAAGTGATGTCATCATATCAGCAATGTCACCAAGGATGCTCTGGTTTGAGGGCAAAACTCTATGGTAAATTTGCCTCAAGTCATTGAATTTTGCTTGATTTATATGATATGTGATTTCACATATCAAGCATATCACAGCTACCCTGCAGTTTTGATCTGAGCAGCTGGCAGACTCTTAGATCACATAAAAATGCAAGTCATAATGAATGACAGTGTTTATTGGAGCAGGAATGCAAGACTAGATGGGCCATTGTTTGTCTTGGTAACCATACTAGCCCTCAAGTTAGTTCTGATGGATAAAGGAAAGTAAAATATTTCTTGTCAAGTGGCTTTCAAACCAACTCTTCATTTAATAAATAAGTGAAAACTAAAGATAGAGATTGTATCTATAATCTGAAGGCCTCAGCCTCTATGCTGTTGGCTATCCACAGGAACTGGTTGGCCACTGTGTGAGACAGGATGCTGGACTAGGTGGACCACTAGTCTGATCCAGCAGGGCTCTTCTTATATTCTTATGTTCTTATGCATTTGAATACATTTGTATCTCTTTACACTTGTTAGACTTTGAGTAGATTGGATGCAGAAAGTATCATAGTATCATGGTCCTGGAAAATGGGCACATTGTATGTGTAAAATCTTGGCTAGATTCATAACCCCAATAATGAATATTCACAAATGCATGTTATTGAATAGTCATATAATTTAATCATTTATGCACTAAAAAATACAACAAAGCATCTCAGTCATTCAGAATAACTGGGACATATAATGTGATGATGGTCTCTCAGTTGTCATGCCCAGAACTCTGTGGCTCAGAAAGTCCAGCTAGACCCCTCCTTCCTCTCTTTCAGATAACAGGTGGAAAACCTGACTGTTTTCATTTGGGCAGCTGCTTAACTTGTTCAGCATTTGTTGTGAGATGGCTTCTTATCACTGCCTGGTGTTCTTTATGAAATTTTTATGGCCGTCCAGTAGTAACTGACATGTTTCCCTTTGGCAGGTTTGGTGGGTGGACTCCCTGGCGTCACATCCTCACTGAGCTCTGTCTCCATTGCACGAAAAAACAATTATTTTCAAGAAAAAAAATGTTGACATTTTGAAGCTATTTCCCCCAAAAGCCTATATTTGGTTGCCATTTTTAAGTTTGCTTTTTGAAAGATTTTTTTGTTCACTAATAGCCTTAGGTTCAATAAATATAAAATAAACTTCAAAATATTATGCTGGCCCTATCTCAAAGAACATGTACATTTTTACATGCTGAATAGCAAGAAGCTTATATAAGAGCATTGTATGAGGCAAAAACAACTGTTTCAATGAATCTTTGCTTTAGATACAAACTGATTTGCATAACTAATTGTTCCCCTACATACTTCACAATTCACAGCTGCTCATGTAAAAATCTGTACATCTGTGTGGATAACAGGTCACAACCAACTTATGGGGACACCAGCAAGGGGCTTTTCAAGAGAAGTGAGGAACAGACATGGTTGGCCATGGCCTGCCTAATCTGCAGAGTCTTTGTTGGTGGGCTCCCATCCAAGTACCAAACTTCCTCAAGTACCAAGATCTGACAAGATGGGACTATGCCATGCTGCCTTCCCTCCCAAGAACTGTTATAGGCATTTTAAAAATTACACTCACAGAGGTCTGGATCATGGCCTTAGACTACCTTTCATAAAGCACATTTTTGGCCATATTTTTATTTGTCTCATGGGTTTCCAACAGGTGACTTATGAACTGCTGGCAGCTCCTCTGCTGTTGTCGTACATCCCCTAAAAAGACTAAGGAAGAGATCTGCTCAGGGCCTTTGAAAAACAAACAGTGTTTCTTTCCTAGTGTTATTCTCTGTGCAGCTTAGCTGATCATTTTATTTCTGGGGCTCTTCCCGATCCATGCTCTGTTGCTGTGATCCAGCTACGCCACGGCTTCATGTTCACTCCACTGATCATCTGAACACCTTGAATGACTTGTGGGAGCCTTCCAGGGAAGCAAATTCAGAACAGGGAAAACAAATGTTTCCTATGACAATTAAAAATGATGTTTTCATCCATAGCTGGGGTTTTAAAACAATGCTAGACTTCTCTGCTAATGATCAGTTAAACTCCAGCATTTCTGCTCCTCAGAATCTGGAGATAGCGATGTCTTCTGCCTTCCTCTAAAAAAGAAAACCCTCTCAATATTCTCACATAAATCTTTCCCCCTACCAAAGACCCATGGTTTGGCAAAACATTATAAAGTTGAAACACTTCTCTGAATTTATAGCAGCCCCTTTGATCTCACAGACTTGGCACAGGAGAACCCTCAAGCTTGTGAGAATCCCAGTGGGGCGCTGCTTCGTTTTAGTAGAGCAGGAAACACTACTGGGGTGTGTAGACAACACTCAGAACAATAATCTCAAAATGTACACAGTGAAGGGCTTTTATGTGTTATCTAAACATTGCTGCTTTTTCCACTTTAATATCTGCAGTGTCTTTAAGACGCTCATTTTTGAGAGAAAGAGAGGGAAAGAAAGACTTTAACTTTCCATTCCAGGCTTTTATCTGTATGTGATGTTCTGTGACCTTATCATTTCTTTTTACTCAGTCAATATTCCAACAATCTGCCTGTAGAGACTGAATTTAAGGGAACCAGCTGTTCTCTGGACTGGCCTCGAACTACTGGGAATAACTTCATTTCTGAGATACAGTTTTCCTGTGTCTTATGAAGCGTCTTGGTATTAGCATTCAGCAGAAGAAACCAGCCTGTAAATCACAGTTAAGCCACCCAAATCTATAAATCATACAAAAGTGATTCTTTCCCCCCACATAGCTATAAATTAGCAAGCTGCCCTGTTGTCCTCTACTGATCACGTAATCAATATTAATCTGTGTAAGCACAGGAAAGAGGCTCTTCTCGAAACAAATCACAATTTGAATTAACAGCTGGATTTTGTACAAAGGTATCCTGCTCAGAGCCTGGAAAATGGCAGCACCTGCCCAACAATACTCTGATCCAGTGGTTTCTTTAGGCTCCAGAGTCACAGAGAGAAGGATTACAAGGTGTGTACATTCCTGTGCACAAGTGGAATTGCTCCACCAGGTAAGGAGGTGTTTTCAGTACCTGGCCACACATTATAAAATCTTGCACCTTGAAGATAATTTTAGAAGGTAGCCATGTTGGTCTTTAGTAGAACAGTTAGATTCGAGTCCAGTTATAGCTTTTAGAGATTTGGTTGGATGTGAGCTTTCAAGAATCAAAGTTCCCTTCATCAGTTGTCCCTTCATGGTATGGCAAAGGGATCTTCTTTGACTCTCAAAAGCTCATACCCTGGGCCAAAAATCTTGTTGGGCTCTGAGGTGCTACTGAACTTGAATCTAGTTGTTACACCCTGGAAAAACCCCTCAAGTCTAAGCAAAATTTCCCACTGTGTATTATTTACCACATGGTTTCAATAGGTGGGGATAAACTAATGTGATGTTTGTCTGCGATTATTCAATTTTATTTATAAGTTTAGTGTAATTGTATTTCACTGTCCTGAAGTCTCATACTGAGGAGCCATTAAAAATGGAACTTATTAAATAATACTAGTGTCATATGCATAGAAAGGTGTCATGGCGTAGTGGTTAGAATGCAGGAATACAGCCTGGGACAATTGGGTTCAAATTTCTACTTAGTCATGCAGGGGAGGGGAAATTGGCCCTGGAAAAGGGACCATCCCAGTTGTGGTCCCCCAAAGGAGTCTTCCAGCCCCACTCCCTCAAAGGAAGGAGAGAGAGGCAACTTCCCTGCCCAGCAGGCTGGGAGCAGACTCCCCGCTCACTATGTGAGGCCAGGCCAGGCTGGACACTGCCCTTCCCTTTTGCATGTTCACTGGTCTGGTCTGGTCCAAGAAGGGATGGAGGCCTTTAGCCTAACCTCTCTCTCAGAGTTGTTGTTGTGGAGGAAGGGAGAACTACATGATAACTAAGTCACTTTGGGTCTTCATTAGGGAAAAAGCAGAATACAAATTAAAATAATACATACATACAACAAGCATAGAATCTCCCCCCCCCCCCCCTTGCACCGTCCAGCTAACCATGGTTATACTATGTGATGATGAAAACTGAGCCTTTTCAAGGAATTTCTTGAGCACAAAAGTGGTACTTACTCACTGTGATTTTGATTCCTCATGATTTTGGCCAGCCTCGGATCTCAAGTTTGCCTAAGCAGAGATGATCAAAATTCGATCCATGAAAAGCCTTTCCTCCAGCTAACATGTATGTACTGCATTGACTTTCTGGCTAGAGGAATAAAATGTAGTATGACGTATGAATTCACCCTGAATCCACTTTTATGTGAATATATCTTGTTTCACTAAAACTATTTATGGTTTGAGCCATGTTACAAGCACTGTGTGTGTTAGAGCAAGGAAGAGAAGACTTCAACATCTGATGGTTTTAAAATAGAGAGAGATACAGAGTAAAAGCTTTTAAGGAGTCTCTGGGGAGTGTTTCTCTCATTCTGTGCCATGGCATATGGAGTTCTTGGATCTTTCTGTGAGGAACACACAGTGTGCCAGCCAAGTCATAAAGAAGCCTGGATGTTAGACACACAATGGGGCCTCCCAAAATAGTCCCTCCATTGTAATACGAAGGGCTCTGAATGAATCATATGGATAGGATACTCAAGGGAAATTATAAAGTCATAAGGAAAATCCAGAAGTCCTGAATGCAAACAACATTCCATCTGCAGTAAAATGAACCAACCTATTTCCTATTTTCAGATACTAACATCACTGGGATTTGTTGGAGAAGATCTCCGTACAGCTCAAAAGCTTATATGTTCCCACTACCCGAACTTGTAACCCTCAGCTATGAAACTGGTGTTCCATCTCACAAATATCTTTTTACCCCAAGAATGTGATCTTCCATAGATATTTTCAAAATGTGCATGCGACATGACCTGAACAGAAAAGGAAGAACAGCCGTGAACAGCATTTTTGTAATGTCAAGTACACCCTGGCTGCAGTCCTAAGGGCAGTATCCAGAGAGTAAGCTCCACTGAATAACATGAGACTTTCTTCTGAGTAGACCTGCTTAAGATTGCTCCTCTTGCCATCTAATTCTGAGATTACTCCATCACTCTCTTGCCATACCTCAGCACCCTTTCACTACCATTGTCAGTTTCATTTATGGAAGGTTACCCTTTTCAAAGAAGCAAAATGGATGGTAGGGCAGGACTGACCCTGAAGACTGTATTTCACTTCCGGCTCTACAGCATATTTACTCTCTTTGTAGTGCTTTAAACATGCCTGTGGAGATTCAGCATGGTGCATGGCTAGAATGTTGGACTAAGGTTTTAATCGCCAGTCTGCCATGGATGCTTGCTGGGTGAACTTGGCCAGTTAATACTGTCAGTCCAAATTGAGAGCTAGTTTGGTGTAGTGGTTAGGAATGCAGACTCTAATCTGGTAGATCCCCCCACTCCTCCACTTGCAGCTGCTGGTGTGACCTTGGGTCAGTCATAAATTCTTTCAGAGCTGTTCTCTCAAGGGCAGTCCTTGAGAGAGCTCTCTCAGCCCCACCTATCTCACAGGGTGTCTGTTGTGGGGAGGGGGAGGGAAAGGAGATTGTAAGCCGCTCTGAGACTCCTTCAGGTAGTGAAGGGTGGGATATAAATCCAATCTCCTCTTCTTCTTCTTACCTCACAGGGTTGTTGTGAGGATAAAATGGAGGAGAGGCGAATGATATAAGCAGCTTTATGTCTCCATTGGGGAGAAAGATTGGGTATGAATGAAGTAAATGGGATTTTGTTTGTTGTGACATCAGGATGTTGAGAATATACAGTTAGAGGGAAGGCAGGAGAAAACAGTTTATGGTTGAATGGAAAGGAAAGTCATCCACATTTCAAAACTAGTATTTTCATTTTGTGAGTCTTTGTAAGAGTTGGATATGGGGCCCAGCCATGTATTCTTAAAGAGGAGATTAACAGAGAGTTAACATGTTTAACATAAACCAAGCCTGTGATCTGATTTTTTTTAAAATTTACAACATATGTTTCATTTACAATAATATAGGGTTTAAGTAGCTTATATGTAAACATTGGTTAAAAAAATTAAGTTCACTTAAGTTGTGGCTAAAAGTTGTACGTATATGCAGCAATGCTCCCTCTAAGCTATAGAGTCTTGTGAGCAAAAAATCTACTTTGTGAGCTACTGGCATTAAAGTTGTGAGTGAGCAATTTGGCTACGGCATAAGTTAGCTTCCTCTGGAGCCATCCTTCCTGAGCTACAACAAAAAATGTCTAAGCTGGAAGCTAAAAAACTGTGCTAGCTCACCCTAACTCAGCTTAGAGGGAACACTGATCTGCAGTCCTCTTTCTAGAGAATGAATGGTTCTATGAAGAGCCATTGGGTGTTGTTTACAGTGGCATTCAAAATAAACCAGTCTTTTGTGTGCCACTCTGGGAGGCTATAACCATGCATTATCCCAATGTCAATAATGTCTCTGCTTCAAAGTTCATCTAAACCAATCATACAAAATATTGGCCTATTTCAGAGTACTTAATTTGCTTGAGGGAGAGAAGGCAGTGTGGTGTAGCCTGAACTTGTCAGATCTCGGAAGCTTAGGAGGGTCGGTACTTGAATGGGTGACCACCAAGGAAGACTCTACAGAGGAAGGCAATTGCAAACTACCTCTGCTTCTCATTTGCCTTGAAAGCCCCTTGCTGGGATCTCCATAGGTTGGTTGCAACTTGATGGCACATACATATATAACCTGAGGTGGGTACCATGCATACTTTGCTTCCATCAGACAACCCAGTGAATGAGCATACTGGTCTTACAGAGTTTGGAGGGGACAGCGCAGAACTGGCAATGGTGATTCTTCAAGTTTCTAAAGCACTGCATAGTTCCTTATCACTCCCCAAGTCCCCATGTCTAGTGGCAGCAAAATTAAGTATGTTGAGTACATGCAAATGTTCATGATAGTCATCATTTATACACACTGCAGAACTGAGCCTCCAAATGCTCTTGTAGCTCATGTTGTACATCTTTGGGTAGTTCCACTATTTGTTTAGTCTGTGAGTTTATTCTTTCTGCATATGTTTAGTGGGATCTGAATCCCATTGTGTTGATTTCAACATAATAGTCTGCCTAAAGTGATAAAAGAAAAGTAATACTGAATTAGCATTTTTTTTTTAAAGGAGAGCAGGTGGTGCTTAAGGGACTCTGGAGACCTGAGTTAAAATGTTGATTAAGTAACAGGCGAGAATGAGTTTGATGATCTCAGTGTTGTCCCTAGTGGACATTTATTCCCCCCATAAGACAACGCTGTTTTTGATATACTGCAGTTATTTCCTCTTTTAGATATAGGGAAATAGCATACTTCTGTTGTGGGTCAGTAACTGAAAGAAAACCACTGTGGTTAGTTTAACTTTTATTAGCATTGTGCGATAATTACTTGAATGCCTCTATCTATCATTGTGACCTAATTCCAAAGGACAAGAAGAAAAGCCAAATGGAGATGGATTTATTCAGCAGGTGGCTGGAAATTAACAAACCCCTTTGAACACTAAAGCTTGCATTATGCATATTATAAAAATGAATACTCGGTGTTAGGTTGTCAACTTGCTTCTACCTCTAATAGAAGAAAATAAAGGTCTATTAACAGCCTTATGATGCAGTGAAGTTGAGGACTTGGTTCCAGTCATTGTCAGTAAGACTAAGAGACTACCTTTGCCCAATGATAAGGACCACATGCTTACTTTAAGGGGGAATGGAGATATATGGATACAGTGAGAATATCACCTCTCAACTATTTGATCCCTTCTAAGCTACGTAGCACACTATTCTTGGGTTCATCCCTGGGACCAGTAGATAGACATGGCCTGGAAATTCCATGCATCCCAGGTATGCATGGGTACAATTTGGATTATGTACAAGTTCCCCAACTCAAAAGCAGTCTTGAGAAGGTGCAGTGTGGCCCAATGGGGGAAGCTTAACAAGTACTGATAGGCCTACACATAGGCTTCCCCAACAGGGCAAACAGAGGGTCAAGAGTACCATTTCAGATAAGGGAAACAGACACAGGCTTAAGTTCTTTCTCCCTGCATGCCATGGTCCCAATAAAATTGGACCCAGACATTCCTGGGAAGCAGAGAAGTCTCAAACCATTTTTGTCAAGTGGACCAGGAGATGGGCCTGGGAATATTATGTAGTTAGGACCTCACAAGACATCATCAAAGGGCTCTTTAAGGCTCTCTTCCCTAGAATGGGGTATTGTTAGGTTGCTCTCCTTTGATATCCTAGCTGATCACTCATGGGTTACGATCAGATGGGCAGTTCAATCTGCTGTTGCCCCGCCTCTAATAGAGCCAGATTATTTTGTTACAGAGAATCCTGACCAGACTCACCCCTTTTAGCACTCTTCAAAGTGATTTAAGTGGCTGTGGGGACAGGACCAAGCATGGAGTCAACCTGTCAGCCATTTTTTTAGAACTTTGTCCTAGGAGCATGCCCACAAGCAGGAATTAACCTGTTGGGATATATAGTTCACGGGGCTGTCAGCCATTACTTTAAAAAGTTTTCCCTCTCAGCATGCGCACAAGCGCTTGCTGAGAATGCTGGGATATGGAGTTCACTGCCGTCCTCCCTGTAATCTTTTCAATTTACCCCTTCCCCAAACAATATTAAAAAGCTGCAGAACAGGGGTGTCTTTCTTTGAGAGTTTTTCAAAAGAAAACAAGGTTTTGAACAGAGAGGTGCATATATACAGTCATGCGATCCTTGCTAACTGGGGGGGGGGTGGCTGGAAAACAAGAGATCAGTGAGACCTGCCTGGTGCCTTGGGTGCACAACAGAGTGAACAGACAATAGGAAATCAATTTTGGAAGTGGCTCAGACCAACAGGACTGGACTTTCTCAGGTATCAAAGAAACACGGGGCAAGGGGTGGGGGAATGGAACTCAGATGACTGGAGCATGACAGACAGATGCTGCTATCTGATCGTGCACTTTCAATCCATAAGGGAACAGCAACAGCAACAAATCAAATTGCCCGTGTGAACACAACCTGCATTTGCCTCCTTCTTGGGCTGCGGTCACACAAACAGTTTGTCCAAATATAGTAGCATTACCTTTGTGGATTTAAAGAGTACAATCAGACAGCAACATCTACCTTTCATGACCCAGTTGCTGGCACCCTGTGTTGCCCAACTTTGGAAGCGGGGAAAGCCTGATGTTTATGGATGCCAGCACTTCCACTCCACTTTCTTGGATGTCAGAACTCTCCTGTCGTGAAAGGAGCCTGGAAGGGAAGTCTGAATCCACAGATACATTTCCACCACAGTTTTTTTTGAAGTTGCTGCCTGCAGGCTCATGAGAACATATGTGCACGCACCCAACTGCATTAACCACCAGGCAGTGCACTCTGTGGTTGAGGCACTGCAGTAATGTCAATGCCCGACCACCAGACAAGCATATGGGGAATCCACCCCAGGGTGTACTGCCTGGTTGGTCTGCCTGGTGCAATTAGAGGCATGCACAGACCATGGCAAGCCTCCAGTGTGACCGCAGCCTTGGAGAGGGCAGCTAAACCATGAGACAAAGGGTTCAAAGCTTCATCACTTTTCACACTGGAGAAGGAAGAGATGTCTCTGTTTTGCTTTGCTCAGAATAATATCAGAATTGCTGGATGCTTCTGTCCTTTACACTCCAATTAAAAATTAACCGTTGACTAGGAAAGTACATGATATTCATAATCAAATGATATAGCTTTCATTTAAAAACAAAGACCTTCTGTGAACCAGGGATGTGTAGTGGTCAGAGGCTCACAGGATGACCTTAGGCCAGATACTCACTTAGCTTAACCCATCTCTCAGGGTTGCTGTGAAGACAAAATGAGGAAGATAAAACAATGGCTGCACTCTGAGCTTCTTGTGAAAGGTTGAAATAAATACATATAGCTATATAGATCTGTCAAACAAGATACTCCACACAGGTGAGATCTTAGGCTTAAAAGCAACCCCAGTTTGGGAAAAGGGATTTCAGAGGGGTCCGTTGTGCAGGAGTGAGGTATTCTCTGTCCCACTGTCCTGATGCAGATTACCCCCTCTCCTTTCCAGGAATGATTGTTCGCTCATGTGGTAAGCAAAAGCAGGCCCCTGTACGTTTTCCACAATGGGTCAAATAGCAGCTGAGGGGAGTGAACTGAGGTTATGAAAATGACAGAGGGAAAGGGTTAAATGCCACAGCCTCGATTCAGATCTCCCCAGCTGCTTTGCAGGGAACTGACAGGCAGACCCATTCACAGGCTCACAGTTGGTCCTGATCTGTGACTGTTGAAGTGATTCATACTGGCAGAAGAATTACCACACTGGCACTGTCACAGGGGTCTAGACAGCAACAGTACGCAATGTTTTGACAGCTATGACAAACGTCCCTGTGACAAGAAGACTTTATCACTTGATTTGATGTCCCCTCTGAGTGCCTCACCAAAGACCCCTTGACAGACCAAGATTGTTAATGCACTTTGTTCCCCGTCCAGCTTTTTCAAAAGGATGTTTCTTGGCTTTCATGTTTGCTCTCTCCTTCCCACCCTCTGTCTGCTAGCTTGCCTTTTAGTTTCATCTCTGCCTAGTCATTTATCATCTGTCCCAGACTTAGATCCTTCTGGCTTTTTCAGCAGTCTGTTTACTGCGATGGAGAACAGTGGCTTTCCAAAAAATACAATAATAACGAAACCACAAAATACTTCTGGTAGGTCTTTATCTCTTTTGGGAAAGCTGAGTGAATTCCCGATGCTGATATAATGTAGGTGACAGTCTGAATCCCATATGTAGCTCATCACATGTGAGAAACATGCAAGCAACTGGAAGACACTGCTTATAGGCCCCATGCCAGACTAGGAGGAGGACTTATCCATCTAAGACGTGGAGGAATACTTCTCAGTCATGCTAAATGCCTACCGGGCAAGATCCCAGCCAAACTGGGACATCTGTTGTGTTCTGTTCTCTAAAAAATTATTGATCTACAGGATGTACCTGTCATGTGTCCAGTACTTCAAACACTTGTCACATGGAAGAGGGCAAATACTATTGGAGGACTACATCGAATGACTTTAAGTTACAGGAGGGCAGATTTTGGAAGAACATTAGGTGAAACCTCCGAATGGTAACAGTGGCTTGACAGTCTGTCAGGAATAGGGCTGCCAACAAGCCTGGAGAAGAATTCCTGTCCCTTTGAAAGAGGCTTAATGAATGGAGATAGGTAGCTGAAGCTCTTCATGGGATGGAGATAATAACATCACCTGGTAAATAACATCTGATTAAGCCTTTATTAAAGGAAAGGGTATTTCTTTCTCTAGGCAGCTGGCAAGCCCTAGTGCCTCCCTTTCTAACAAAATGCATACAAAGATAAGAAAGTGTGACATGGATAACCAAATATGTGTCTTAGTGTACTTTGCTCTGAGTGCTTTAATCTGACTCTTAAAGTGCCTGCACAGGCAGATGAGTAAATTTAGCAGTCGTGGGATAAGAGGATGGGTTCTCTTATGGATTAAAAACTGGTTAAATGACAGGAAGCAAAAAAGGAGGAATCAATGGACAGTTCTCACAGTGGAGGGAAGTAAGCAGGGGGGGTCCCAGAAGGCTTGGTATTGGGGCTGCTACTATGTAATTTATTCATAAATGATCAGGAACTAGGGGGTGAGTAGTGTAGTGGCCAAGTTTGCAGATGATACAAAACTATTCAGGATGGTGAAAACTAAGGCTGGCTGTGGTGAGCTCCAAGAGGAGCTCCACAAACTGAAGTTCAGTGTTAAGTGTAAGATGATGCACATTGGGACAAAAAAATCCCAATTTCCAGTGTAGGCTAATAGAATCTGAACTTGCTGAGACTGAGAGGGAAAAAGATCTTGGGGTCGTAGTGAATAGCTCAATGAAAGTGTCAACCCAGTGTGCTGCAGCAGTGAAAAAGGTAAACTCTATGTTAGGGATTATTAGGAAAGGGATTGACAGTAAAACAACCAATATTGTAATGCTCCTGTATAGATCTATGGTGCTGCCTCATTTGGAATACTGTGTACAGTTCTGGTCACTGTATCTCCAAAAGGACATTGCAGAGTTGGAAAAAGTACAGAGGATGGCAACCAAGATGATGAGGGGGTTGGAGCACCTTCCCTATGAGGAAAGGCTGAAGGTCCTGGGACTTTTCAGTTTAGAAAAGAGAAAACTAAGGATATGATAGAGGTTTATACAATTATGTATGGAGTGGAGAAAGGTGACAAAGAGAAAATTTTCTCCCGCTCCCAAAATACTAGAACTGATGGGCAGTAGGTTCAGGATGGAGAAAAGGAAATACTACACAGAGAGTGATTAAAATGTGGCATTTGCTGCCAGAGGGTGTGGCAATGGCCACAGACGTAGACAGTTTTAAAAGGAGATTATTGATGGAGGATAAGTCTATCAATGGCTACTAGCCATGGTGACTGAGACCAATTCCCCACAAGCAGCTGTGCTGTCCTCACACTTCCATTTTCCCGGGTTGCACTGGTCAATTTCACACTCTTTGCTGTGTAATCTCCCTCCGATTTCCCCCGCATCTTCTCAATCTAAAAAAACAAGGATTGAGCAGACACAGAGGAAACTAGGGGGAGATGTGGGTCAAAATGCCACTGCACAGCAAAGTGTGTGAAATTGACCAATGCAACCATGGGAAACAAAAGAGTGAGGGCAGCACAGCTGCTTGTGGGGAATAGGTCTGAGTGTAACCTCCACATTCAAAGGGAGTAAGCCTCTGACTCCCAGAGTCAGGAGGCAACATCAGGGGAAGGCCTTGGCCTCTATGCTTTGTTGTTGGCCATCCAGAGGAGCTGAGTTGGCTACTGTGTGAAACCGGATGCTAGACTAGATGGACCACTGATCTGATCCAGCAGGGGTCTTCTTAGGTACTCCTTTTAAATGTGTGGAATAATCCTTAAATGGCCCCTTCCTGAAGAGGTGAAGACCCAGGGTATATCAAAATTGGCTTGACCATTTTCTTTTCCCTAATTTTATAGAAGTAACTGACTTTCTTTTTAAAACATCTGTTCATAGAATTCTATTTAAACCTGATCCATACTTTACGTTCCAAAGTACATTTATAATGGAAAATGCTTAATGCCATTTTGTTATTCAACCCCAGGTTGTTTTTTCACCTCAGTTTACAAAATCACGTGTGAATTAGCTGTATCAATACCGTAGAGCAGTGGTCTTCCACCTATGGGTCAGGACTAGAGTTGCCAGGTCCTTGACTCTCGCTGCCATGTGGTGGGAGGGAGCTTTCTGGGAGTGGGTGGGGTGATGTTGCCATGCACGACATCCCCAGCATGATGATGTCACACGGAAGTGATGTCATCCTGCTGGGGATGTCATGCTGGGGGTGTCATGTTGGGGGTGGGGCTTGCAGTTCAGCAGGTCCCATGCTATCTGAGAGTTAAAGGTTGATCCCAGGGCTGGTAAAGTCAGGCTACTGCTGTAGAGACTTCTTAATCTGTATACAAAGAGGTATAGGCTGCCTTTGCAAAGTACTCAGAAACTCAGTTACTACAAATTACATTCACTTGAATCATATTATACCTACTCTGATCCACCCACATTGGCTACCAGTCCTTTTTCACAAGCAATTTAAAGTGTTGATTTTAAAGGCCTAAATTGTTTGGGCCAAGATAACTGACAAACTGGCTTCCCCAAGTTAGGGTGGCCAGCTCTGGGTTGGAAAATACCTGGAGACTTTGGGGACGAATTTGAGAGAGGGTGGGATTTGAGGAGAGGAGGAGGGACCATAGAGTCCACCCTTCAAAGCAGCCATTTTCTCCAGGGGAGCTGAGCTCTGTCAGCTGGATATCAGTTGTAAAAGTGGAGATCTCCAGGCTGCATCTGGAGGCTGGCAATCTTACCCCAAGGTGTTGAGACTGGCAGGTAAAGCCCTTATTTACATACCGCTCTTTCCTCAATAGGCAACATGTAACATTATTTCTTGCATCTCTCTTACCAGAACTCTTTGGCTTGTATGAGAACAAAAGGATGCTATTAAGTTCAGGACTGGTTAATGAAGAATGAATCACACCCAACCAACAATCTACCTATTATACTTTTATTCGTAGGGACTGGGTACTATAATGAGACTTATCTCCATTCTATGGTACTGTTGGACATTCATACCTATGTCTATTCTGTTATTATAATACTTACCTGTTACATTTATTGTTATTGTTCATGTTATTTGAAAAAAGTTAATAAAAATTGTTTAAAAAAAGAAAAGAAAAACAAAATACAAAGCCAAAGGAAAAAAAATAAAAAAGAGAAAAAATAAAGAATTATAAAGAAAGAAAAAAAAGAACGAATAAGTGGAAAAATGAGCCTTTGGCCACAATGATTTACTGACCCACCAGACTCTGTGGCTGAGTACATTTAGCCCTCTTGGTAATGAAATCCATGTCATTCATTAAGAAACACGCCAATTATCTCCATTAGTGAGGAGGCCAAGCTCTCAACAAAGTTTTTTTTACAGAAATATGGAGGACCACAAGGATGCTTTATAGGATCCTGTTGGTACTGCTTGTACTGTCCCAGACTGTTGTTAACCATCTAATACTTCTTTTTTCAAAACTTTGACAGCTTTTCTCTGACACTTCTCTTTACTTTGGAAGAGTTGATCTGGCAAGCAAACAGAAGAATGGAAGCATAATTATACAATACACTGTGGCCCTGCAGTGTTCCCTCTAAGCTGTTAGTGTGAGCTAGCTTACAGTTTTTTAGCCTCTGGCTCATAGATTTTTGTCTTCGCACAGGAAGGATGGCTCAAGAGCAAACTAATCTATGCATTAGCCAAATCGCTCGCTTACAACTTTAATGCCAGTAGCTCACAAAGTAGAATTTTTGCTCACAAGACTCCACAGCTTAAAGGGAACACTTAGGAGCTCTCAAAATGAATTCCAAATAAGAGTGTCAATCTGATGAGTGTGTGTGTGTGGAGTATCAGGGCCTGCAAAGCGGAGCTCTTCTGCCAGGCCTTTAATTAGGAGCCGCCACCGGGAGAAA
The DNA here is from genome assembly GCA_029233225.1 of Lepidodactylus listeri. Lineage (NCBI taxonomy): Eukaryota > Metazoa > Chordata > Lepidosauria > Squamata > Gekkonidae > Lepidodactylus > Lepidodactylus listeri. Next base: position 31,428,990 of record JARCFY010000009.1, read on the forward strand.
TGGCCACGGGATAAGGCCACTGGTTGGAATCACTGGCCTGATACATCTGCTGGTGGAAGCCTCCTGGCTGAAGATACTTAGGCTGCTGCTCCTGGTGTTAGATTACTGTATTGCCGCCATCTTTTGTGGTTTTATACTGTCTATTTATGTATATGGATCAAATTTTTAACTTCTGTATTCTGTTGATTTTAAGTGTTGTTAGCCGCCTTGAGCCGGCTATGCCAGTTAGGCGGGATACAAATCTAACTAAATAAATAAATAAATATGGAGAGAGAGAGAATAGTGTATATATATAGAGAGAGAAAAACACCCCCCACACACACTCCCCCTCCCCCACATATACATACACATATATATAGTAGGCTGAACCATCTTCCTCACAGGAAGAGGACCATAGAATGAAGGAATTTGTTATGGTCAAGGTTGGAAAAGTCCTGCAGGGACTGAACACACACCTATTAGCCATACTTCTTCATTACATAATTGAGAAACAATGCGCAATTCAGCATCACCAAAAATAATTGGGTAAATAAGATGAACAGCGAATTAAGCAATGCAGGGACTCTAGTTGATTGCATCATATATACACAACAGCACAGGGCTGGATTTATGGATGAGCAAAGTAAACTCCAGTTTCAGGAGGCAGTGATTTCTTGTTTCAGGATAATTTATCTCAAGTGAATGCCATCAACTCAGTCTTCTCTTATAGTCAGTAACTTCACCCAACTGTTTAGGATATTTCCCCAAGATTCTGGTTTTTGATATAAAGTTCTAAACTGCCTAGGGTAGCCTGAAGCTCTTTGAGCCAGATTTCCTCCTATATTCTAGGAGAATCAGCCAAAATGCTCAATTTTCTGTAAAATAATCTTGTGGCACCTGAAAAGACTAACAGATTGTAGAAAACTCTCGACATTGGAACGGTTATATTTACCAGTGGCTGGCACAGGAAGAACCTCAGAGACTTAATATGTGATTGTGCTGAGCAATATAATATTCCAGATATTATGGTCAGAAGTAGGGCTTTTTTGTTGGGGGGGGAGAGTGGTGCCGGAACTCTCAATTGGAAAATGAAGTTTTCAATCTGTGTACTGAAAACACATGAACTTTTTTTTTTTTTTTTTAAGAATTTTGTCGAAGAGGTTCCGGAACGCTGTTCCTGCATATTGCCCCACCAAAAAAGCCCTGGTCAGAAGACATGAACATTTTTGAGAGCACTTCAACACCTTCTTCTTAGGTTTGCTTTTAGTAGTCAGTACAGCCATACTTGCAACCAGTGTGAAATACAATGCAATACTAGATAGCCTTAGACTAGAGGGACCTGAGTTCAAATGCCTGCTCAACAATTATGCTTGCTGGATTACCTCGAGCAAGTCACCCACTGACAGACTAACCTATTGCACAGGGTTGTTGTGAACAGTCTATATGTATACCACTCTGAACATCTCAGAGGAAGGCTGAGATATATGTACATAAGTGCTGTCGAGAGCTGGCTTAAGGTGACTCAAGCAAGGGGCTTTCAAGACAAGTGAGAAGCAGAGGTGGTTTGCCAGTGTCTTCCTCTGCAGAGCCTTCCTTGGTGGTTTCCCATCCAAGTACTGACTCTGCTTAGCTTCAAAGTTCTGATGAGATGTACTGTTTCAATATTTTTAAACGAATACTGACACAAACATGATCTCCAGATGAACGTATCTTGCTCAGAACTCCGTCAGTTACACCAGGTATGTTCCACACTGGATCACCATAGTGAAGTTTCATGGCAAAACTCCTCTGGTGCACAACACCATGCTGAACAGCTTTGTTCTTCTTACATGGTAGCTGTTGGGCTTCAGGCCAAGGACACTGCAGCTTCTATCTGCTTTTGAGAGAATACAGTAATCTGCTTTGCTGGAGGAGAAACTGTTTCCCCTGAAGTCATGGTAGTGTCATTAAACTGACCAATTTGTATCATAAAGTCTAACAAAATTAAATTTTGTTAGTCTTTAAGGCTCTACTGGACTCTTACTCTTTTCTACTGCTACAGACAAACATGGCTACCCATCTTGTAGTGTAAAGTATGGAATCACTGCAGTTGATTCCTTCTTTGTGCCTTTGGTGCATCATTTAAATGACCGACATTGGACAGAAAGCATTGCCTGCTTTTGTGCCTTTATAGTAAGAAGCACCTGTTTGACAAGTGATTGTAAGAAGTGATCTCAAGATAAGCTGGAATCATGGGCAGACACGAAAGGCATGTAGAGACACCTAAACAATAACTCAAAAATCTCAAGCTATCCCACCCCGCTTTTTACCATGTGCCAGGTGACTGCAGTGGTACCGTGAAAAAGCCATCTAATCATGCAAGAAAGCACAAAGGAAATGCATACAAATTTGCATCTGAACATCACACTGAAGAATTAGCTCCTTAATCATGAACAGCAAGCTGGATATGAACCTAACTAGTATGCACTGTAGTGTAACCATCTTTAATGGCCATTTTCTTGATTTTATTACATGAGTTGTTTTTAAAGTATTATTGCCCATCCTTAGGCTTCTGAGGTTTAGACATGTAACAAAATGAAATATAATAAAACATGCAAATGCAGAAATGTTTGCCTGTAGCAACTTTATAAGACAATATGACCCCACAGCAATGGTTTCCCCCACATCATGGTTTGCTCCTGACATTAGTCTTTCCCCCCACTCTGTTTCACAATAGCCCTTTGATCTGTTTTAACATTCTGGCTTTCTTGAAGCAATATTGTTTGAATGTTTCATTCAGGAGCCTCATCTTTCCTCTTGGATGTCTTGGAAACCAATCAACACTAAGTCATTTTTAAAACAAAACAAAACAAAAAAATGCCAAATCCTCTGGGCTTGGCACAACATCTGACTAGTCTGTTTCTTTGTAGAATAAATATCCATTACGGATTTGCTCCTTTTTCACACTGGTCACCCTTATTGTCAAGTGGGTGGCCCAATTGTCATTTATCCCATTGTACACATTTTCCAGTCCTGTTTGTCCGAACTCAGCTATGCCACTGTTGTATTTTAAACAACGGAAATGTAATACAGGCTAAAGCTGTGGAGAAACAATAACTGTGGTCATATTGTACCAACTCCCTTAATTTCTTTCTTAGTTTGCCTGCAACAATTTTTTAGGTCTGAATTTTAGGACTGAGTGTGAGCACCTTAGATTATTAAATTGTATTCTTAAATGGTTTTAAATAATGTTTATACTGTTTTAATGTTTTAGTATGGTTGAACCCTGGTGTACCAGGCCTTGTATGTCACTCTGAGCCTGCAATTGCAGGGAGAGCGGCTTAGAAATCAAATAAATAAATCAAATAAATAAATCATGTCCCCCCTTGATCTCTTCTTCTCCAAGCTAAACATTCCCAAGGCCCTTAGCCTTTCAGATCTTCCTCTGAAGTGGAGACCTGGCCTCCATAACACAACTGTATGCTGATCCTAACTGAAAATATATTCTGGTGGGGTAGCTGTGTTGGTCTGAAGCAGCAGAAAAAAGTTTGAGTCCAGGGGCACCTGGACTCCTATTTAAGGTATAAGCTTTCATGTGCACGCACAGGTATCTAAAGAAGTGTGTGTGCACACAAAAGCTTATATCTTGAATAAAACTTTGTCGGTCTTAAAGGTGCCCCTGGACTCAAACTTTTTCCTGAAAATATATTGTTTGAAAGGGGAAAGTACCCTTCAAATCAGTCTAGATCAAAAGAGTTCTTTTCAGACATTACAATTGCACATTCTGGCAGCCACTAATGGGGGCATGCACAATCTGTGATATTTCCATTACCCCCTGTCACCTTTTCATATGAAAAAGGCAATATGCAGATCATGTTGTATGCCCTTACAGCTTCATACATACTACATGGCTTCATTATGCTTCTTCATACTGTGCACACCACAATCTACAGGATAATCAGATACTTCTGATAATGGTGGCCACAGTGAATACAGATTATGAATAATAATATTAATCAAAGAGATTATACATGTCAGGGAATTCCACGGGGTGGAGGGTGAGGAGTGGAAAGCCACAATGAGGTTAATGCAGTGCTAATGTATATGTGGTCCATGGGGTCGCGAAGAGTCAGACTTGACTGTGCGACTGAACAACAACAATGTACATTAAAATGTGCCCCTCCATTGTTCACTAATAGGCAAACATATTCACACCCTCTGGAACTAGACAGTGAAGAAGAAGAATAGTGATCATTACTGAAACTATTTCAATGAATAGGATCAGCAAAATTACTGACCTGAAAGCCATGAGGCTTATTTAGAATTGTACATGAAAACACTGTTGGTGGAGTTGCTCGCATATTCAAACCTTTTCGGCACAAATAATACAAACTGTATACGAGATTACATCAATTCGGTTACCTATGTCCCCAGAGGTAATCTTGTTAGAACATTGGAAGTCCCCAAACATTTTGCAAGGAAATATAGAAGAAATTTCTATATTATTATCGGTAGCTAAAAATCTTATAGCTTTAAAATGGATAGACAAGTCACCTCCATCTAAACAAGCTTGGTTTGAGAAATTATGGGAATATTTTATATTGTCTAAATTGTTTCATACTGTATGTAATAGCTCTCTGTCTCAATATCAGAAAAAAATAGTATATACTTGGTTTCCAATCATAAGTTATCTTAAAGAAAAAAGTATTCTGCCAACGAACCCTGTTTATCAAGAAATGATTTTCTTTTAAAATACCTATGTTACTTATATTAGAAGAAAGCAAAAGTATAATTGTAAGTTTTGTTCTTTGTATTTTATGTAAGTTTTGTATAATGAAAATAAATTAATTATTTTTTAAAAAAAGAACATTACTTCAATGTAATTGCAATCCTAACTGATGCCATCTTGGAGGTGGAGAAGAGTTAGTACCAAATTCCAGCCTTCTTTCCAAGCCTGCCTCCAATGCCTAATTGCCCTGTATTATCGAAGGTCATAAAAGTTGATGCAACTGATTATAAACTTCTTGCCAATCCTGAATATTGCCAAGGAACGTAAATCCCAGAGAAACACACACTTCTCACTTGCGGTGCCCCAGGTGTAAGTGCACTTGATAGCTTCCTTCCCAACTCTGCTAATTCCAAATCTTACACCCCTGGGATGGTGGAATGAAAGGGGAAGGCTGCTACGAAGTCAGACTTCCTAATACAGGAAGCTGCTGCTGCTGGGAAACCCAACCATAAATCCTTCTGCAGCACTGAGTGTCAGATATCATGATTCATTAGCAACCATTTGCTTCATTCTAAAACATCTGTCTCACTTTGTACATGTTACGCACTAAGTGAAACACCGATCGCTTTCAGGTCAGTGGCAGAATTCACGTCAACTTTTTTAATTCATTTATTAATTCGTTTAAAGGGTGTTTTTGCCTAACTCTCCTGTCCATTAAAACATTCTGGGCAGCTGACAGTCACAAAATATAACACAATAAAAAAATACATCTCACAAAACCTTAAGCAAAGACAGAAGCAGGCTTATAAATAAACCATAAACTAAAACAGTAATCAAAACACTGTAATAAAACACAGCAAACCCTCAATAGAAATACAACAAAATGGCAGGAGTTGCAAAAGTGTATCAACCTTCTTAGCACCTCCTGTCCCCTCAGGGCAACAGCAGACCATAAATAATCGAATGCAGCATAAAAATATTAACCCAAAATGTCTGGAATGAGAATGTTGACATCTAGCACTAAAATGATAGCAAAGTTTGCTGCTAGTGCTCTTGGGGAAGGCTATTGCAGCACTGTGGCACTACCATGGCCACCAAGAAAGCCCTTTCCTGGGTGGACCACCCACCTCCACTGAGCAGGCAGGAGTAGCCAGTGTAAAGCCTCTGATGAGGACATTTATAAAGAAGCAGTACTATATCGGAGCAGGTGGTCTTCAGCCACCTTTGCACCAAAGTTTAGGGGTTTCAAGGTTAAAACCAGTGCCTTGAATTGTGCCTGGAAACCAAGTGGAAGCAAATTATGATATGTTGTTGTTACTTATGAATCATTCAGTCCCTGCTACTGCAGGGCTCTGGGCGATATACAGCACATAGTAAAAACATCAAAACCATAAGATAAGTACATTATGCTAATCCAGCAATCTAAAAAGATCAAGTGGTGAAATCACAGTTTCTTCCCAATTCTGGACTGCAGCCACCTCATGGGTATGGGGAGGAGGAATAAAACAATCGGATGGAAAGAGAGTAGGAGGAGGGTGCCAACCAAGATGGAAGCTGTCCCTGTCCTCAGCCAAAGACAGTTAAACTTACAGGGCATACTTGTCAACACCCTGGCTAGATTTTGGACCAGCTGAAATTTCTGAGAAAGTCATTTGGTTAACTTTGGATGCCAAATATGGTAGTGTCACTTCCAGTTACAAAGCCAGAAGTGACAAACTTGTAGCACTGATGGATGCCATTTCCTCCCCCCCCCCCTCAGTATTGGCAGGAGGTGGCATGTCAAAGTGGGGCTCAGGTACACAGACAGGAGGTGGACAGTCCGACTAAAGTGAGCAACCTGGCCTGCCTATGCCAGACTAAGATCTGGAAGGCCCAGGTTCAAATCTCCACCCTACCATGAAGCTTGCTGGCTGAACTTGGGCCAGTCATTCTTTCTTAGCTGAACTACCTTGCCTTGTTGTCAGGATAAACAGAGGAGGAAAGAAAGACTTACATTAGCCTGTGCTGCTTACAGGAACAGCAGGATAAAATGTGTTCAATAACTGATTTCCACAAGGGCCAAAAACAACCTGCACTGCAAGGCCTGCCCCCAACAGATCTGCAGCTCACTCCACAGGTAAGCCGCTGAGACAAAGCTGTAGCAAAGAGGCAGCTGCCCCAGCTATTGCTGGATTTTTTCAAGATCATGCTTATGGGGTCCTGAAAATTCTCCTTCAGCTACAGTGACTGCTCATGGGCATGCCCCTTCCTCTGTTGGGTGAAGCTGCTGTGAAGTGCAGGCAAATCCCCTACCATGAAATCTGGCATACTTTGCTGGATCGTGGAACTCATGAGCTACGTGAGGCCTTTTCAGATGATAAAATAACATCTCCCAGGAGCCTAGCAAACCTAACATATAACAGCAAGGCACATTTTCCATGATCCTCCTGATATGGGCAGTCACTGATATGGGCAGTCACTGTGTTGAATAGGGCCTAGGGATACCAGCATCCAGGTGAGACCTAGGGATCACCCAGAATTACAGCTCATCTCCAGAATACAGAGATCAGTTTCCCTGGAGAAAATGGATGCTTTGCAGGGTAGACTCTCTAGCATTGTACCCCACTGGGGTCCCTGTCCTCCTCAGGCTCCACCCCCAAATCTCCAGGAATTTCCTAACCTGGATCTGGCAACCCTATGCCCCATCCCCTGCTGGTGGCCAGGGGGAACAACACATAAATGTACATCTTCAGTACGCACAAATGCACACCTTGAAAAATCCAGAGATCAGTTTCTGCATACCAAAACTGTACACACATTGTGACCATGCACATCAAGAGGACTGCGGGCAATGCCTGCTCCCACTCTGTACAGTTGGTAGGCTACAGGATGGTTGGAAAGGTCTATGCATTTCAGGGAAAGTTATGCTTTCCCCTCTATAAAAGTGTGTCCCTAGCAGTGTCCCCTCTAAGCTGAGTTAGTGTGAGCCAGCTCACAGTTTTTTAGCCTCCAGCTCACACACTTTTGTCTTAGCTCAGGAAGGATGGCTCCAGAGCAAACTAATTTATGCAGCAGCCAAATCGCTCGCTCACAACTTTAATGCCACTAGCTCACAAAGTAAAAGTTTTGCTCACAAGACCCCACGGCTTAGAGAGAGCACTGGTCCCTAGTGGAAGATTGCAACCCTACATTTGGATCTTGATCCATTCCAACAAATAAATGCCTGCTTGGCATTTCCACTTTAGCTGCATAGTGTTCATTCACATGTACACACTGAAATACCTGCATATTACACATTAATAGAGGAATGCACAGTGATTTATTTCTCAGTTACATCCAAATGTAGTTTAAGAATGGCTTTAGCCATTCAAAACAAAAGCAGCGAACAATGATTTTTAATGGGAATCCATTAGGCTCAGTTTTCTTTTTACTTGTTTCTGAATGACAAGTAATGCTATTCAGTTATTGAATGCAGAAACTCTGGGAAATAACATAGTGATGGGTCCAGTTAGGAAGAAAGTGATGTCAATGAATGGAAATGACCAACAAAGGACCTCCCCATGCCAAAAAGTAAACTATGATATTCACTTACTTCGAACTAGATAAGGCTAAGAAGTCACGATCCATTCCTAATGAGACCAGTCCCATTGGCTTCCACAGGATAGTTAATGGGTTTGCAGTGATTCACAGTAAAGGCTGTTCACATGAATAACAGATTACTCAGTGGGCCCTGAAACTGTTGCCTAATGCTAATGTCAAATACAGCAGGGCTGACTTGCTTGAAAGTGACAGATAACAATGACTCGAGGAAAAATCTGGAAAATGTGCCATTTAGAAGCTGTGGTGCTCATTGTGGGCTTGATTCAAATAAATCAATTTTAATAATGTTAAATATTTTTTACTGGGTGGATAGGTTACATTTCTATTCTGCTTTTCAGCCAACAATTTGCTCATGGGGATAAAAAAAAATCAATATACATTATAATTAAATTTGAGCACATGAAGCTACCTTATAGCGAATCAAATTAAAGCCATTGCTTATAAAGGCTCACACGATAGGTGATGTAAAAGATCTCTCCCTGATACCTTTGAAGAGCTGCTGCCAATCAGGGAAGACAATACTGACCTTGATAGAGATCTGTTACATCACCTTTCATGTGAGCACTTTAAATGGAGATGTCAGAGACTGAATCTGGGACCATCTGCTTACAAAGCAACTTTGTTTTATCAGCGAACCATAGTTCCTCTCCTAAAGTTCACTATATGTGGTCCTTGAAGAGGGGATTTTCCAGCACCTATGCAGGAAAACCATTAAATCCTTTAGAACTGCATATCACACAAGCAGTCTTACGCAGACTGATGACTGAAAGTATGAACTAGGATAATAGTTGCTGGTAGATGCAGAGGGGGAGGGAGCTATTGACTTCATGCCCTGTTTGTAGGCTTATTAGAAGCATCTGGCTGGCCATTATGAGAGACAGGATGCTGGACTGGATGGACCTTTGACTTACGTAAGTACTAAAGTGAAAGAAATGACAATTGCATTGTGGTTTGGATACAGAGACTGCCTTGCATTGCATCACAGCAAGAGTTTATCCAAGCCATTATCATCTACTCTGCCTGGCAGTTGACTCTGGGGCCGATTTCGCACTAGCGTTTGCCCCAGGTTTGCCCTCATGCTTGCACCGGAGCTTCTGGTCGATTTCACACCAGTTGCTCCGGGCTCACATTTTGCTCTGGAGTATTGCCCTGCTGCACCAGAGTTTCCCTGGAGCAAACAAATCCTGTTTTTAGAGGATTTTCCTGTTTGCTCCGGGGGAGAACCCAAAATGAAAACACGCCCACTCACCCGCCTTTCATCAGGGCCACCCCATTGTGGGAGTTTCTAAATTTTTTGGGAGAAAACCCTTCGGCATGCTATATTGAAAGGGCTGAGGTTTCCAGTGGGAAAATGAAGAAAATACTCCGGAAGAAACTGGGAGGGGAAATTCCGGAGAGAACGAGAGGCAACTGGCCAGTGTGAAATCGGCCTGGGTTCTTTCAAGTCCTCTGCTTAGGACCTCTGTAAGTGGTGATGTTAAGGACTGGACAGTTGCAAAGTATGTTTTAGGAGCCACTGAGCTACAGCCCTTCCCCCTCATATTCTATATTAGCTTGAATGGAGCCGTGCAATGTTTTCTTCTGCTCTGAAGTTCTCTTATAGACAGCTTGTAGGGGAGCTCTACTTTTCATCTTACTTAAGGCTAATATCTGCTGGCCCTGTGACCCAAGAACAGTTTTAGATAAGAAAGTTTTCCAGGAAATATAAGCACTTCATACCACAAGGAAAACCAGGAAGAATGTTCTTTATCCAGCAGCTTCTTCTCTGGGATCGCTCTGCACAGATCCAGAATTGGTGTGTGCTGACTGGCATACAAACGAACAGGAGAACTCTTATCCATGTGTGTAAATGTGTATTTTAGACTTTGCAATCCTATCCATATTTACTCAGATGGAAGTCTCACTGAGTTAAATGGGATTTACTCCCAGAGAAGAGTGTCGAGGACTGCATCTGAAACCAGCAATGGAGCCTTGCAGCGAATACATTCTTCTCTCTCTGCTCTACATAATTATTTGATTTCACTGTAGTCCATAGACTGCATTCTTCTCAGTTATCTCCCGGGGACTCCAATAGGACTTACTTCCAAGTAAACTGTGACGAGGATCACAGCCTTAGAAGAATTTTCGTTTCATTTCCTCTCCTCCGTTCCAAGCCATTTTCTATGTATTTTTCTTTTTACGAGCTACCAAATTACATATGACCAAATGTACCTATTTAGTGAAAATGGGTTCCATTAGTTTGTAACTTTAGCCAAACATTGTTTTCTTTTGAAGGAAGATAATGGAGAACAGGTGGGGATGTTTAGCATCAGGCTGCTGTTTCTAGAATTACATATCTTCTGGGACTCACCAGCAATCTCTGAAAGCTGTCAGGAGTGCTCAAGAACAAGTATGATCCAGAGCACATTTTGTACATAAAAAGCCTCTCTCCTTTTTTTGAAAATTTAAGTAGGTGAGACAGGAGAAAACTAGTTGGCTGGCAAAAGGATTTTAAAGTGTCCTTGTTAAAGGTCAGGACTTCCTTCTGTACCCCACATTAACTGAAACTGGCCCCCGTTCCCCCAAGAGAAGTGTCGCGTTCCTAACATCCTTTCAAAGGCACACTCAGAGCGATTCCCAGCTGAAATTTCAAACATTAGCAACATTCATACAACTCAGTGTCTGTGTGGCCAGATTCATTCACGAGGAACAGGGAAGCTTCTTCATGTATGAGTTACCAGGTAAAATGTCTGCCCAGTTGAAAAGTAGCTGCTCACAAGACGATCTCCCTGAATGCAGGCACAAAACTAACTTAGTCATTGGATTAAAATGAATAGGTTAAAAAGCTATGAAGAGCCTCCGTGCCACCTGGGCTGCAAAATCCTCTTTTCCAGGATGTAAAAAAAGCATCCATTCTAACAAAACTTGTAGCATGATTCAGTACGATCTGACAGATGTATTGCTATGGCCTACAATCCAAACACGTAGCTGTTTATTTCAAATCAGGGTGGGAGCAGCTATCCACATAACTGTAGTTCCAGCGCACATCTCCTGTCCCTTTTAATTCTTTGTTGTTTCTTCAGATTCCTCCCTCTGATCTTCTCTTTCCTTCATGCCAGAAGACTACCAATTCTTCCACCATTTCCCCCTAGTCCCTGCTCATTTTCCTTGCCTGGATACATTCTGGGGTTGCCCTCCCCTTCGGTCCTCTTGCTCTTCTACAGTTTCTTGCCCTTCTATTTTTCCGGTGGCTCTCTAGGACCTGAGCAACTCAGCCAATGGCAGCCAGCACCCATTTTGATTGCCTCTCTCTTCTATGCCATCAGGGCAACTCAGCCAGTTGCTACCAGAACCACTGGTACCAGCATGCTTTAATACATTTCATTTATATATTTTTAAAAATCTTTTTAAAATCAAGGTTCTTATAGGCATGTACAACATAAGTTGTTTGCACCAGCAGTTCATACCACAATAATGCTAGGAAAAATTGAAGGCAGCAGGAAGAGAGGAAGACCCAACATGAGATGGATTGATTCAGTCAAGGAAGCCACAGGGGCCCTCAGTTTGCATGACCTGAGAATGGCTGTTAATGATAAGACATTTTAGGGGACATTAATTCAAAAGGGTCGCCATAAATTGGAAGCGAGTGGATAGCACTTAACACACACATACACAGTCAGGACTGAGGCTTGTTTTACCAATGAGGAAATGCACATTGTTTCCTTCCTTTCACCATCATTATAATCCTTTTAATACTTATCTTTTCTTTTTTAGAAAAAAATAGTTTTATGCATCTGGATTACATGGTCTTATCAATCAGCATCTATCTCAGCAGGTATTGACAGATTCCAGAGGAGAAATGGACAGTACGCAGATACACAGTTCCACTGACAATTCCATTTTTTAAGCTTTAAGGAACAGATTTCTGAGATTCAGTGATTTCTCCCATTTTTGTGCCCTGCCCTTTCCCCCCTCAATTGATCAGTTTAATTTAGGCTTGAAATGTTGTGCATAAACACAATTCGCACTGTATCATGGGGTTAAGAGTAGTAAAGTCATTTTCTTCCAACTTACAATGGAACAGAAAAGAACAGCAGTGTCAACATTCAAACTATGAAATGGCTCTCCTAGGTGTGAAAACATGATGTTACAGGATGTAAGATTACAACGGTTATCTGATGTAAGAGTTATAGCATCAGGAAAATCCAGATACTAAAAGAATGCAGAATTCTTGTTGCTGCGGCAATGATAAAACATGAACCCAACAAATACCGTATTTTTTGCTCCATAAGACTCACTTTTTCTCCCAAAAAAAGTGGGGGGAAAAGTGTGTGCATCTTAAACCCCCCCCCCCCTCACCTTTCCCAAGCCATGACACTGAGCAGAGCTAGGTGCGTCTTATGGTCAGGTGCGTCTTATGGAGCGAAAAATACGGCACTTCTTGAATACAGCAACTTGGAAAAGTGCTGAATCTATCTAGTAAAGCTTCTTAAAATTTGAGAATATTAAAAACTGATAAAACTGCAACATCTACCCTGCTGGTACATCTAGGTGGCTATTGTACCTCCAAATCTTCTTTGAATAGAAGTCACCATTTTATCAGAGAAAACAACTGCCAAATTGTTGTCAGTTCTGAAATACACATTTCAATGATAATTGTCTACCTTCCCACTGAGTCTCCCTCTGATACCTGCCTTGTTCCTTTGCTATTGTCACAGCTGATTTATGGCAACCCCATAGGGTTTTCGAGGCACGCGATGTTCAGAGGTGGCTTGCCATTGCCTGCCTCTGAGTAGTGTCCCTGGACTTCCTTGGTTGCCTCCCATCCAAATACTAACCCAGGCTGACCCTGCTTAGCTTCCAAGATCTGACAAAATTGGGCTAATCTGGGCCATCCAAGTCAGGGTATGCTCTAATACAAAATATGGTGACCAACATTCCAGAGCTAGCAGGAATAGAAGAAGCAGAACAGACAATGTCCTCTGGATGCTTTTCATTGATATAACAACAGTTCCCCTCCATGCAATGCAAGTGGTGCAGCTTGCAATGCAATGGTGAAAGACTGCTATCAGGCTGCAAAGATGTATGTATACCACTGGAACGTGTAGTTTCATAATGCATTGAAAGCAGCTTCCCAGGAAGAGGGTTAGGGGTGAATCAGCTGAGGCCTGAAGTACTGCACTTGAGATAAAGAGGGTTGTTCTAATATAGTTGACCCTATGGCACCCCCACACTTGCCTCATCATCACTACCTGTATCTTTCCCAGTTCTATCCACACAACACTTGTACAGAGCACCACAATGCCACATTTAGCTGTGATGGCTGTTGCTATTATAGGAGTTTTATGCCAGTAAGACATCCTGGGTCAGACTGTAAAGTCAGCCAGTGCAAAACCAAATATTGTGATGTGCTGATGTACTAGTTCTTGTACCCCATTATAAAAACTGCAGTTCTGGTTCAGCATCCCACCAGATGTACCCATTTTCATGAAAAGTCATACCAAGGCCTTTCAGTAATGGAAAGAACTAACACCTGATATTTTCTAGAATGTCGATGAGTTTTTTAAATGTTATTTTTAAAACAAAGCACCCACTAAGGCCATTCTCTCCCCCCCCCCCCAATTTATAGCTCCACATCCTTTTATGAGGACATTTTTCTGTGTTGGTGTTATAAACTGCAAAGCCACAATTGGAACAAATGTTTGAAGGTTGGTAAACAAGAATCCACAAGTTTAAGATGCAGACTATCCATCATTCCCAGTGGATCATGAATATATACATGCCTAGAGTGTTTATAGCACTTTGGCCTACATCATCTATAAAGTTTTAGTTTTATTGGCTAGTTTTATTAAACATCCCACATGATCAATGAAAAAGAGAAGAGGAGATTGGATTTATACCCCACCCTTCACTTAAAGTCTCAGAGCAGCTTACAATCTTCTTCCCTTCTTCTCCCCACAACAGATACCTTGTGGGGTAGGTGGGACTGAGAAAGCTCTGAAGGAACAGCTCTTGAGAGAACTGTGACTGACCCAAGATCACCCAGCAGCTGCATGTGGAAGAGTGGGGAATCAAAACCAATTCTCCCATATTCCTAACCACTACACCAAATTGGCTCTTTTAGAAAATGATTTTTTTAATCCAAAAGACTAGCATAAAGATTACTTTTCTTTTCTCATGTTGCCCACAGCTCAGCAAGTACTAGCCATAGGTAGGCAAGTTTAGAAACCAACAGAAATATGTGCCTAAATAGGTCTAATTACAAGGACATCAATAATTCTCCAGCTGTCTTCTGGGGCATACCTAACATGCTACCAGATGGAATGAAATGCGCCTTTTGAAACCGTTGCCATTTTGGATGCTCTATATCTCCTTCAATATTTCACAGAGGAAAATGGATCCATGTTTGTTGCACCCTCTAACACAGCAAAGGCTCTGTTTTCCCTGCATAGGGTTGCAAACTCCAACCTAGGAAATTCCTGGAGACTTGGGAGCAGAACCTGTGGAAGAGAGTATATGCGAATGGTTTTACCTAAAATCTGCAGCATACCATAAAGTCTGCCCTTGAGAGCAGTCATTTGCTCCAGGGAAACTGAACTCTATAGACTGGAGATCAATTGTCATTCTGGGCGAAATCCAGCCTCTGCCTGGAGATTGGCAGCCATAGCCCTGTGCTATACTGTATTCATGTAATCAGCAGTGGCTTTACTGATTTGGGAGGATCATTGTCCTAACACAGGTTATCAGCATGTCAAGGTAGACTTAGGATGGGGAAAACCTTGCCCAGTGCTTATGGCCACACTCTAACAATACACCATCCCTGGGGACACCTAGGGGATGTTGCCGCCATTTTACCACTGGAATCCCCTCACTTTACAAATGCTACAGAGAACCAATCCTGCTTGGGACTGCTGTACAGGGGGAAGAGAGGGTCCTGTCTCTCCCTACACTGTTTTCAGGAGCCCAAACCCCCATACTGTGGGCCCAAGCAGGATCAGGCCCCATGATATTTGTAAAGTGAGGGAATTCCAGTGGTGAAATGGCAATGGCATCCTCAGGGGACTAGTTTGGCCTTTCTAAACATATACATTCATTTATATGCATACAGAGATGCATCCACTCCTTATTCTTACATTTAACTTCTGCTAAAGACTTTGGAAAGACAGCTCTACCCTCAAAAAGGAGAATTCTAGCATACTAAAACTTCTGAGAAGGCATACCCAACAGGCAAATATAGGGGCAGTGATTTACCAGGAACAGAACCAGACAATAGAGGGGATGGTTGTGTAGCACGGAAACCCATGCAGCTTTGCATCTTCCCTCCACTCTGGATTGCCCAGGAGTCTACAATATCTACAGCTGAAAAAAAGGGGTGGGATTCCTTGACAGATTCTCAAACAGTGGGATTATCTGATGCAGCTGTTGTTACAGTTATCAGATGTGGGGAGATCTCATAAGGATCACCATGGTCCAGAAACCACCTAAGCCCTGAATGACTGGGCAACCTTAGGGGAGGGTGAAGATGCCAAGGATTAGGGACTTTCATGACCATTCACAGGAGAGTTTCCCAGATGTTACATCTGGGTATTTGGGGGGCTCAATTTTGGGATTCATGTATCCCAAAAATGCCCAGATGCAACATCTGGGAAACACTCCTGTGAGTGATCATGAAAGTCCCTAATCCTTGACATCTTCACCTAAAGGATGTCAGTCTGGGTTAAAGGTAAGACAGGCCAGGTGAAAGGCATCCTCAGGTGATAAACTGTGCTACAACCCATGCAGAACAGCTATGTGGTCTTAGCTGGTGTGTCAGTGTGATTATCTTCCAAGGACTATGGAACTCTGGTGTCTGCATAGCAGATTTTCCCAGGCTGCAGGAGTTTAAACCAAGACCACAAACCTTGTGCAAAGTCGCATGAGGATATCTCTCCAGCCTTGCATTTCAATCAAGCCTCAGCATGCTGAAGAATGCCTTTTTCTGTCTGGAACCCTGAAGAGCCCCGGACTATCAGAGTAGACAATACCATGCTAAATGGACCAATAGCTGGCCTTAGACAATGGGAAGTTCATATATTCATATTTAGTATCATATTTTGAGGTGCAAGAGCAATGATGTCCCTGGGATGTTTGGCTATAGTAAAGTCTGGTGTATTTCACCAATAGGTATATTCCACCGACTGCTAGATCTACCGTACAAGCCTTTCCAGGAAAACTTCCTGAGGAGTGGGGTGTTTTAAAAATCCAAAGTTCCAAAATACAGTGAATTTGGCCGGCCGGCCTTCCTTCCTTCCTTCCTTCCTTCCTTCCTTCCTTCCTTCCTTCCTTTAAAAAAAACCTCCCCTCCCTTTGTTTCTGCTCCTTTAGTCATGGTTCTACTCCTAGTTTCAAAATGTGTTTGCATGCTCAGGGGAGTTAATACCAAAGGGACTGGTCCAGCCCTATGCTATGTATGCAGAGCCACACACATGAGGGAAGAGCACACTGACCATCTGTTCAGAATGGTAAATCCAGGGTTCAGAACCACGTGTACAATGTCCAGATGTTGGAGGCAGCAATCCAAGCACCTGAATCCCATAGCACCCTCCGTGCCTGCATTTACCAATCCAGCAGGGAAATCTGTCTGCATAAACTAGTCAGGCCGGCCAGCTACTTAAGTCACTTCTTACAGCCCTTTGATTTTAGTCAATAATTTCTGAAATGTAAACTCCACAAACAAAATCCAGGTAACACTGTCTGTTAAGACCGACAGAAATAGCACAAGATAGACTGCAATCAGACGAGCTGTTTGATCCAGTGTTGTTGCTGTTCCCTTCTGGATTTAAAATGCATGACCAGATAGCAACCCCCAGTCATTGGCACCCTGTCCTCACCAGTCTTCGAGATGGAGTTTTGACACTGGGGAAAGTCCAGTCCTTCCTGGTGTCAGCAGTCTCACCCCGCATTTCCAGAAGTCTGATTAATCCATCACACTCTCAAGCCATTTGGGAAGTCTGAACATTCCCTTCCAGTTTGGAGCTTCTTTCTGGGGGGGCAGTTAGCAAGGTGTGCATAATTGCCCTCTCTCTCTCTCTCTCTCCCTCAGGAGCTTCAACTGTTTTCTTTAAAAAAAAAAACATCCAAAGAAAGATACCTGTGTATTTCAGTTTTTGTCTGTGGTTTGTGGCACACAGGGTGGGGAAGAGGTTAATTGAAAAGATGAGTTTTTTTCAGAGAGGGAGGGAAGGAGGCAGTCTGAGAACAGTGCCCATGACTCCAGCTTTGCTCCAAGCTTTTAAATAAAAATGCCAGCAGCATACAGGAGACAGGATGAGGCTTCTCTATTCTCTCCCCCCAGCTCTGAAACACCTGAAATGCTGAATTTTTCAAAAAGCAGTTTCAAAAACACTTCCCCCACACTGCACTACGTATTCCAGCAGCTTCTTCTAGAAATCCCATTGGCCAACAGCTGCCGCCATCCTGCCTGGATTTTGAAGTGCTACTTCCAATGAGTGTTTATGCATATGCTCAAAAAACAAATAATTTTTTTAAAAGCTACCCAATCACCCCACTCCATGGCTGCCGTGTCTGATTGATCAATAGCGGGGTGAAATTGTGGTGAGATGGGTTGGGAGGGGATGTCTGATCAAAACTCTCAGTTACAACCCCCCTGTTTGTGGTGCCAGACTGCGCTAAGCTTGTTGTCTGACCACAGCCATATTGTGCAAACATCTGAATCCTCCTGAACTTTTCATCAGGCTGGTTTTTTTAAAAAAAGAAAAGAAAAGGTGGTGGGAGAGAAACACAACTTTCAGGTTGTGATGCTGAGGTTCTGTTGATAGCATCGTAGGCAGGATGCTTAGCTAATTTCAATGGGAACATGGTCAGTTTACCTAGTATCAGATCACACTTGCCACACCATGCGACCATTGAAATCAGCTAAGTATCCTACACATGATGCCACAAAGGGGCCTCGACATCATGTCCTGAAAGTTGTGTTTCTCTTTCTCCAACTAATGAAGAGGTCTGGAAAAGTCAAAAGGCATCACAATGTGTTGTGTTATTTTGAGCAAAAGCTGCTACATGGATTTTGTTTTTGGACTTCACAATGGATCAACTTTTTTGTCTACTTCAAAAAGTAATTTCACAACGACACTCTTCAGAGAAATGTTAGTCTATTCCTGATATATTTTAATCTAACCTGGTTCTTCATGACAAGAATGCCAAACAGTTATTAGAGATGTTACTGATATGAATAGGATTTCGAACAAACTTGGAGGGGGAAACGTCCTGTCCCTCAGAAGCTTAATGAGATGTTATTTAACAGGTGACATTTTCAACAAAAAGCTTCAAGTGCCAATTTCCACACATTAAGCCTCTATTAAAGGGACAGGACAGTTTCCTCCAGGTTGGCTGGTAACCCTAGATATGAACAGCTGAGGTCACAATTCAGCCAAAGTTAAGAACTCTTGAGTCCAGTTGACCAATAGGCAAGAACATACTTAAATCTCCCACTTATACTTGGTGGGATTTGGAAGTTTTGTCTTTAGAGCACCCAATATAGAGGTACCAGCTCCAGAATGGGAAATACCTGGAGATTTGGTGGGTGGAGCCTGAGGAGAGCAGGGTTTGGGGAGGGAACTCAATAGGGTACAATGCCATGGAGTCCCTCCTCCAAAGCAGCCATTTACTCCAGGGGAAGTAATCTGGGACCAATTTCCCAAAAGCAGCTGTGCTGTCCTCACTCTTCCATCCCCCCCGTTGCATTGGTCAATTTCACAGTATTCGGTGCATGGCTGCACTTTGACCCACATCTCCCCTCAATTTCCCCTGCATCTTCTCGATCTCAAAAAACAAGAATCGAGAAGACATGGGGTAAATCGAGGGGAGATGCAGGTCAAAATGCAGCTGTGCAGCAAAGAGTGTGAAATTGACCAATGCAACCAGGGCAAATAGAAGAGCAAGGGTGGCACAGCTGCTTGTGAAGAATCGGTCTTGGTCATCTGAAAATCAGTTGTAATAGCAGGAGACCTGGAGGTTGGCAGCCCTAGTCATCAATCACTTTTACAATGGCAAATAAATAGACACTGTTTTTATTTCTTGCAGCTATGTCTAGAAGTCAGACAGAATCACACTGGGAACAAACACTTTTTATCATAAAAGTGGGATTCATTTTCCATTAAAAGAGGAAAGGATAGGCACATAGGGAGAACGGAATGCTTGATTTGAAGAATACTGCAATCTGTGCCGAATATTTTGCAATCAGAGCTTGATTTGCTTTTCAAAGGAACAAAATCTTCAATTTCAAAAACATGTCTTTCCAGATAAATCTGTGCTGAATTATATCATTCACAACCAGCTGACAGATCTTCCCCCCACCCTTGCACCACAATTTTGCCAAGGCTCCAACACACACTCACAAATCAATTAGGCTTGGGTTTGGGGGGGGGGGGGGGGGTTGGAGCATTTTCTCCAGCTCTTTTTTTGTCCATGTGGTATACCAAATATCACCTTGGGGCGACTGCTCATTGCGAAGCCTAGCCTGGAATTTGACATAGCACAACTAGGCCTCTCGGCAAGCAAAAATCTGGATCTAATTTTCAAATGAAAGACCATCTCATTAAACATTTTTTTAAAAACTGTGGAATGGCTTTGTCAATGTTGGGGGTACAGACTTTTCAACCTTGGGAATTATTATTTATTTAGATGTTGGTTTTAGATCAAAATTGTTGATGGAAAATGTTTACAGGGCTGGAGGGGATCATTTCTAACTTCAAACCTGACTGATCTCTACAGACAAGGAAAACAACTGGTCAGCAAGTAACAAAATTTTCAGCTTACATAAATACTGTTTGCAATTTCAAGAATCATGAAGCCTTAAGAATCATGAAACCTTAAACAGAGGCGGCACTAAATGACAGGAGATACTCTACCTTTTAAACTATATTGTACTTGTAGCTTCATTGGATAGCTGAGGCTAACCTGATCTCATCAGATCTTGGAAGCTAAGTGTTGGCAGAGTAATTAAACACAGCAAAGGTGCACAACCTGATTAAAGTGCAGATAAAGGCTTATTTAGGAACTAATAAACTTGATAGAAAAGAAGAGAAACAGAGATAATGTCCTAACTACATCTCCAGCTGAGAGAAAAGTGAGGAACTAAGTGGGGAGACTAAGTGGGGAACTTCTGAGAAGAAGCAGGATGTTGCCCTAAGAGTAGCAATCTGGAGACAGACAAGGAATGACACTTAAGGAGAAGAAGAAGAGATAGGATTTATACCCTGCCCTTCACTCAGAGTGGCTTACAATCTCTTTCCATCCCCCACCCCACAACAGACACCCTGTGAGGTAGGTGGGGCTGAGAGAGCTCTGAGAGAACTGTTCTTGAGAGAACAGCTCTGAGAGAATGGTGACTGACTGAAGGTTACCCAGCTGGCTGCATGTGGAGGTGTGGGGAATCAAACCCAGTTCTCCCTGATTAGAGTCCATGCTCCTAACCACTACACCAAACTGGTTCTCAACAGGAGAGAAGGTGCTGACCTCACTGTCCTATCTAATTGTCCTCTTGCTACCCCCTGCAGGGTCTTCTTCTCTTCTTTGTACACCAGACATTGCCTGTTCCAACACTAAGCAGGGTTGGCCATGGCTAGTATTTGTATGGGAGACCTTCAAGGAATACCAGGGTCATTATGCAGAAACAGGCAATGGCAAACCACCTCTAAACATCTCTCACCTTGGAAACTCCACAGGGTTGCCATAGGTCAGCTGTGACTTGACAGCAAAAAATGACAAAGCTTCACTGAGGCTGATTAACACATTTCCTTTTTGTGTAACAAAACCGGCAAGAGCTAAGTTTAAATGAATGTGTGATGTATCTACACAATTTAGGATGCTTCTGGACATTAGGCATTTGACAGAGTTGAGTCTGAGTTCATCATGAAGATTTATATATTTTAGATTTGACAAGGAAAACTCACAGAGATTTCTGCTTGGGGGGGTGTCTGTGGAAAACTATATATGCAAATTTCACATGCATATACCTGTGCATTGAAAAACCAGCTTGGACAAACACATGCTATGCCTTCTTCCCCTGTCTCACCACAGACTGTGGATATTTCGATCCAAATGGCAATGCTCCCTCTCCCACTGCTTTCTCTGTTAAGGGCTCAATCCCACACATCTGCCCCACTGACAGCAACGCCTACTTCTGGCACAAGGCTCCCCCCCCCCCCCCGATGCAAGAGGCCTTCACCGTCCGTGTAATACCTTTTCTTAGTACCACCCCAATGACACACAACAGTGTGCAGGCTTTTGAGTTCACTAGAACTCTTCATCAGGCCAGAAGTTATAAAACAAGAGGGGGGAAAGCAGATTTGTCAGGTCCCAGTTTTACTTCTGGAACAACGTAGCTGTAAACAACTTGCCTACTCTGAGTAAAAGAGCCTCTTGTCTCAAGAAAAAGCAACTTGCATTGAAGGAAGGCGTCACCGTTCGTGGAAAATATCTGTGGGAACCAACTTTATATTGTCTATAGTAACAAGTTCTGCCATTTCGGAGTCTTTGTTGGAGGCAGACAAGATTCACGATAAATGTGGAACTGCACACAACCCCAGGCAGTGTCAAGTCTTTGCTATAAATACTCCATTTTGCAAATGCATGCAGGCTGAAGGAAAACAACATTCATTTATTAGCAAGGAGATACAAGGACGGGAGCAACTAATTTCAAGACAAGGAAATTCATGCAGTCTGTAACTCTATAACTCAACAGTACTGATTCTATCTAGGGATGCCAGCCTCCAGGTGGGGCCTGGGGATCTCCTGGAATTACAGCTCTTCTTCAGACTACAGCCCCTGGAGAACATGGATGCTTTGGAAGGTGCACTTTATGGCACTGTATTCCCCCCCACACACACACGAGGTCCCTCTCCTTCTCAGGATCCACCCCCAAATATCCATAAATTTTCCAACAAGGAATTGACAAGCAGTGTTCCCTCTAAGCTGAATTAGTGTGAGCTAGCTCACAGTTTTTTAGCCTCCGGTTCACACATTTTTGTCTTAGCTCGGGAGGGATGGTTCCAGAGCAAACTCAGTTATGCAGCAGCCAAATCGCTTGCTCACAACGTTAATGCCGGTAGTTCACAAAGCAGAATTTTTGCTCACAAGACTCCACAGCTTAGAGGGAGCATTGCTAACAACCCAACCTCTCACCGGTTGCACCCAAGAGACTAAACTAATGCATGCAGACATCACAGGAGGGGAGCAGATTGTTCCATTATAAGGCATACAATAAATACACCACAGGAGAGTTGCAAGATCTAATCTAAAGTGAAACTTTCCATAGCCTAAACAGCCACAAATGCTGGCACTAGGTAACTAATATGCAAGTAAACAATGTATGGTTCAGAGTTCCTTCTTTTTTCTTTGTTTTGTTACTGCAACTGTAGTATGTCTAAAGGGTGACATTTTGGTGGGGGAGGGGAAGAAGAAGAAGAGTTGGTTTTATACCCCCACCTTCACTACCCAAAGGAGTCTTCGAACAGCCTACAATCACCTTCCCTTCCTCTCCCCACATCAGACATTCTGTGAGGTAGGTGGGGCTGAGAAAGCTCTGAGAGACCTGTGACTGTGCTAGCAGTGTCATCTCATTTTTTCTGGAAGAGGAGGGGGAGGAGGAGGAGGAGGAGGAAGAGGAGATTGGATTTATACCCTGCCCTTCACTACCCAAAGGAGTCTCAGAGGAGCTTACAAACTCCTTTCCCTTCCCCTCCCCACAACAGACACCCTGTGAAGTAGGTGGGGCTGAGAGCGCTCTGACAGAAACTGCTCTTTTTCAAGGACAGCTCTGACAGAGCTATGGCTTGCCCAAGGTCATCTTGCAGCTGCAAGTGGAGGAGTGGGGAACCAAACCCAGCTCTCCCAGATTAGATTCTGTGCACTTAACCACTATAACAAACTGGTATTTAGGTTGTGTATGTATAATGTGAAGGGCATCAAGGCAGCTACTGGGATTGGATTTACAGGGACCAAGTTACAGCCCCCCAAAGAAGGTGCCCCCATCCTCCATTGTTTGCAATGGAGGGGGAGAAATGGCAAAAAAAGCAAGAGCCATAGAAGCCTGGCAGAACAGAACCAAAGTCCCTGAGAATCTCTGCAGTAGAAACTGAAAACAGAGGGGGGCATTTTTGCAAGCCCAGCAGAACCAATGCAATATGCCCAGTAGAAACACTGCCACTGTGGCACTGCAAACCCAACAGGACTGTGGTCAAGCCAGGAAAGTGCTTTTGGAGGAAATGTCAGGTACAGATTCAAAAGTGTATAGAATGGACCTCCTGCAAGCTACACACACCAAATGCAGAGGGAACCTCACCCTGCCCTCATTCCTCTACAAACTCTCTAGGTTGCAAGTGCTTCCTCTGGAAAAGAGCTGCAGTTACAGGAATCTATGGAACCACTCAGGAATAAGTCAGTAACACCAAACTCACAGGGAAACTTCACCTGGGCAGAACCCCCTCCCCCAGCCAGACACTGGAAGCAAGGCAAACATCCCCCTTATGCTTGCAGCTTCCCCCAAGTCTCCAGAGGCAGGTTCCTGAAGGACAGAAAGGCAGACATAACGACAGAGTTCCATCGGGTGTCCCCAAAGTTACCCCATGAGGACAGCTTGGCGGGCACCTCAGGCCCACCAGACCAGTGGAAATTAGAGGTTTCCATTTTAAGTGATTAGTGATGCAATGACTGAAAGGCAGATATGACAAGACTTCCAACACTGGCTTCCCAAAGTTACCCCACGACAGCTTTGCAGGCACCCCAGCCCCACCAGACAAGCAAGGGAGGCGTACCCAGTGCCTACGACTCCCACAGCCCTCCTAAGGGCTGAAACAATCCACAGAGAATTCTTCAACTCTGCAGAGGAAAAGAAATACCTGTCAGGCTGGCTGGGCCACCCACAATTCTCTGAAGACAGATTGGAAGGACAGAAAGGCAGACATGACAAGACTTCTCACAGGTGCCCCCCCAAAGTAACCCCACAACACTTTGGCAGGCACCCTAGCTCCACCAGACTAGTGGAAATCAGAGTTTTCCATTTAAAGTAATTAGTGGTGCAAACTGTCTTGCATAATGAGCTGTCTTGCCCACCCATGGATTGAAGTGCTGACATATCTTCATACACTGAGGCCGAGTTCAGACTGGCAGTTTGGCCCGATATAGGCCCATTTTGCAAGTGGATTAAGAGAGCCCATTCACACAGCCACAGCTGCCTGGCATTGCCATGCCGCACTCATCCTGTCCTGAAGTACTTTCATCCCACATTAAAAAGGTACCTGGTGAAACTGGTATCAAGCCATCTGGGTGCACATTCATCCCGCTTCCTGGCAGTATGGACACAAATAAGCCACACATCAAGTGGTGCCAGTAATGTGAACCCGCTGATCCGGCTGCTGTGCTCATGTGCCTATGCGCAAGTCGGCAAAATGGACCAAAGCTGCGCACCACTGTGGTGCCGCCGCCAGGGGCTGCCCCACAGTGTGAGCGCTCCATTCCACCTCCTCCCCGGTATGGTCCCTCATCAGTCCATGCAGTGTGAATGGAAAGCCCCGCGACAACTCGGCCCGGGTCTTTTTGCCCCGCTTCCCTTGCGCTTCATTTTGCCAGTCTGTCCTCAGCCTGAAATAATGCACAGGGACTATTTCAACTATGTTACTAGGCCTCTAGGGTTGTTTCCATATTGGATGTTAGGACTGGCTCCTCTATAATCTCTCCAAATTGGGGGCAGATTACATTTCTGGGGTCTCCCCCAAGGTCTCATAAGAGCATAACAAAAGCCAATGTTGGATCAGGCCAATGGCTCATCCAGTCCAACACTCCGTCACACAGTGGCCAAAAACACCAGGTGCCCTCAGAAGGTCCAACAGCGGAGGCAGGAAGCCCTCCCTCTGTTGCCCTCCCCAAACACACCAAGAATACAGAGCATCACTTGCCCCAGACTGAGAGTTCCTAGCTATACTTTGTGGCTAATAGCCACTGATGGACTTCTGCTCCATATGTTTATCTAATTCCCTCTTGAAGCTGTCCATGCTTGTAGCCACCACCACCTCTTGTGGCAGTGAATTCCATGT
Source organism: Lepidodactylus listeri (assembly GCA_029233225.1). Taxonomy (NCBI): domain Eukaryota; kingdom Metazoa; phylum Chordata; class Lepidosauria; order Squamata; family Gekkonidae; genus Lepidodactylus; species Lepidodactylus listeri. The sequence continues at coordinate 31,454,328 of JARCFY010000009.1, forward strand.
GTTAATCACTCTTTGGGTGAAGAAGTACTTCCTTTTATCTGTTCTAATCTGACTGCTCAGCAATTTCATGGAGTGCCCACGAGTTCTTATATTGTGAGAAAGGGAGAAAAGGACTTCTTTCTCTACCTGCTCTATCCCATGCATAATCTTATAAACCTCAATCATGTCACCCCTCAGCCATCGTTTCCCCAAGCTAAAGAGCCCCAAGCGCTTCAACCTTTCTTCATAGGAAAAGTGTTCCAACCCTTTTATCATTTTAGTTGTCCTTTTCTGCACTTTTTCCAATGCTATAATATCTTTCTTGAGGTGTGGCGACCAGAACTGTACACAGTACTCCAAATGAGGTCGCACCATCGATTTATACAGGGGCATTAGGATACTGGCTGATTTGTTCTTTATTCCCTTCCTAATAACCCCCAGCATAGCACTGGCCTTTTTCATTGCAGTCGCACACTGTCTCAACATTTTCATTGAGTTATCTACTACGACTCCAAGATCTCTCTCTTGGTCAGTCTCTGCCAGTTCGGACCCCATCAACATGTATTTATAGTTAGGATTTTTGGCTCCAATGTGCATCACTTTGCACTTGGCCACATTAAACCCCATTTGCCATGCTGATGCCCACTCGCCCATCCTCGACAGATCCCTTTGGAGTGCCTCACAATCCTCCCTGGTTCTCACCACCCTGAACAACTTCATGTCATCTGCAAATTTAGCCCCTTCACTGCTTACTCCCAACTCCAAATCATTAATAAACAATTTAAAAAGCATCGGACCGAGTACTGATCCCTGTGGTACCCCACTGCTTACCTCCCTCCACTGAGAAAATTGCCCATTTATACTCACTTTCTGTTTCTTTTTAATTAGCCAGTTTTTGATCCACAGTTTTGTCCTTTTATCCCATGACTATTGAGCTTACTTAGGAGCCTTTGATGAGGAACTTTATCAAAAGCTTTCTGGAAGTCAAGGTAAACAACATCTATTGGGTCCTCCTTGTCCACATGTTTGCTTACTCCCTCAAAGAACACTCCCACATTTATACCCTCCCATCCCTCCAAAGTGTGTGCTGTGAGCATGAAAGTGGGTGCAAAGGGTGCTCATCATGGAGGAAAGAAGTCCTCCACCTCCTGTCTACTACAGGCCCCTGTCCCCAGGCATCAAACCCATCCTGCCAGGACACTGGAGTCTGGTCCTAGAAGAGCATCACCAGGGGTTTCAGGATCTCCTCTCCCTGATCTGTTCCTGGGGCTCTTCACAGAAGCAAAAGAGTTATCAGCAGGGCCCAGAGGCACCAGCAGCTGCTAACACTCTCTGAAGAGGAGGACTCTGAATGACCATTTTAAGAACCCTAGGAACAAAGTTTTTAAAAAGCCAAAAAATAAAAAGGGAAAAAGTGGAATAAAGTTTTATTGGGGATGTATAATAGGAACTGTGCCTGGTAAATAGGGACAGCTGGAGAAAAGTCAGTCTGCAAATTCAATAGCTACTTCAGTTTAAAAAGACAGCAAAAAAAAGCCAGAGAAAGGGGGAACAGATGAGGTGGTAAAAATGAGATGGAAATAGCCATTTGTCCCAGTGAAGAGACAGAAGCATCCACAAGTGGAAACAGATTCCCACTCATGAATCTCTCCCCTGTCAAAACAGAAAGATCCTGCATTGGTGGGAAAATGTGGCATTCTGCTCTATTCAGTACTAATGGGACTCTTCTGAGATTGGTGAAATAACACAGTAAGAAAAGATCTGTATTTAGAAACAAACACAATTGTCACCACAGTGCAAAATTACTTAGAACTGGTTCTCACATGTGCACTCATCACTTGACAACCGCAATACTGAGTAATGATTTGCATGTGCAAATGGTCTCAGGTCTAATACCGGGCAAACAAAAGTTTCCTATCACATTGTTGGAAGCACAGTGCTTTTCAATGGAGTTCAGTAATCAAGCCTCAAGAAAGCAAGTGAGCATACATGCATTCACCATCTAGCTTTTAGTTACTCAAAAGACAATTGTTCAGTCATTTTTCCATACAAAGATGGATAGCGAAGGGTGTACCAAATCTGTTGTCAATGTAACTTTCACTGGGACAAATTCATAAACTGAACATTAATATCCAGCCTTCGGCATGACTTTGCCAAGATAAGTTAGAGTGATAAAAATAATTTAATTTTCATGTTTCCTTGAGAAGACGTAAACTCATAGGTTAATTCTCAAACCTGATTCTTTCAATGCCAAATGTCATAACCGAGCTGACCCCTTCCAATATTTGGATGCCTCAGAATTTTTGCCTGGAAGACTAAAACATTTAGCTACCAAAGACTTGATACTTCTTTCGGATTCTATAGGAACAAGCATGGTGTATGTTGAGGAAAATGTAAAAGGAGTGTTGTGGCACCTTAAAGCTTCATGTATTGATTGTCACATAAGTATTCATGGACGAATGGAGCAAGTGTAAAATTATCTTTTGACCAGCAAAATCATGTCTCCCCCCCCCAATATTTATAACAATAAAACAATTATAAAGAAACAAAAATCTCTACAAACTACTTTGTCACTACATAAATGTTTACAATATTTTTCCTGTCATCTAATTAACACATTCACAATGCGTACATTCCATAATACATAAACATAGAGCAAAACAGATGCAATATCAGCAAAATGTACCCTTATAAAGTGAGGTGAGTGGTAAAATTGAAATCATGTCTACTATGGACTTTGTGGCTGTACCCATCCTGACAACATAACTAGAACATGCAGCATCAGTTGGTACACAAAGCAACCATGTAGTGTTGGAATGGGAATGGGAAGATCTGGGCTGAAATCTCCACTCAGCCATGAAGTTTGCTGGGTGATCTTAAGCCAGTCACTGATATGAACCCTAACCCCACCCGAACGATTGTTTTATGCCTCTACTATCCCGCCCCAGTGCCACCTTTGCACGCTCCTGCTTGAAAGGATTGCTTTGCCTTTCTACGTAGGCTTGCCAGCCTCCAGGTGGGGCCTGGAGACCTCCCGCTTTTCCAGCTGATAGAGATCAGCTCCCCTGAAGAAAATGGCTGCTTTGAAGGGTGGACTCTGTGACAAGTACCATGCTGAGGCCCCTCCCCAAACCCCACCTTCTCCTGGATCCACCCCCAAAGTCTCCAGGTATTTTCCAACCCAATTCTATTTCTATGCCAGGTCACATTTATCTTGATATTCTTCAGTGCTGAAATGTTCTTTGAACAGACATTACCTTGCTAACTCACGTATTACAAAGTAAACAGGATGGGTCAAAGCTCTACACCCTGTGTAAAACATGGGTTTTCACAATGGGCCTAACTGGTAGAGTTGCCAACTCCAGGCTGGGAATTTCCTGGATATTTGGGAGTGGAGCCTAGGGAAGGGTGAGACCTCAGTGGGGTATAGAGTCCATCATCAAAAGCAGCTGTTTTCTCTGGGGGAAGGGATGCCTGGGGTCTAAAGATCAGTTGTAATTCCAGGAGATGTCCAGGTCCCACCTGGAGGTTGGCCACATTACTTCCAAGAGTCTTTTAGATCAGAAAAATGACACAAGGGAAAGCTGAAGCCCCTTCTCCATGCACACTGTAGTCCTAATCTGAACTGAGTATCCCACATGCAGGAGCTAAGAAATACCTGGAAACTAGCTCACATTTGACTGGTGGGGACCCCAGACCCAACCTGTGTACTCCGTAATATATGGATGTGTGAATCAGCAAATTTGTGGTGGCTGCACCACAGCTCTCTCATTAGAGACCAGGTTGTAATGAATAATAATAATAAATCATTTTTGTTAATCAGATGGCAGTTTATCAATTTGAAGATTAAACCAATCATGTTGAGTTCATTACTAGGATTATTCTCCCTCTCCTGCTCTGTACTTATTTGTAAATATCTGCTGCCTTGTTTCATACAGGGTGGATTTTCTATTTTCTATTTTCAACATAGCAGCCGTATGGTAGAGGGGCAATTCAGATCAGAACCACAAAGCTGGGGTGGGCTTTAAACCATTCCTGTATTGCACCATTATTTCTTCCTCCACAGGGCAACAGGGGAGGGAGTGATTTGCCTTAGGAAAACAGCAGCAAGGGAGGGTTCAAAGCCCCCTTTCCCAGCTGCATTGATGTACATAAAATAAATAAATACATACATCAGCACATTATTGTGGTTGCTTATATAGAGATATAAGGAGCTGCAGTGGCTCAGTGGTTAAGACGCTGAACTACAGACTGGAAGATCGGTAGTTCAACAGTTCAAGACCCGAGTGCTGTGTGATGGAGTGCGCTCCCACCTCTGGTCCCAGCTCCTGTCAACCTAGTTCAAAAGCAAGAAATTGCAAGTAGATAAATAGGTACTGCTTCGGTGGGAAGGTAACAGCATACTGTGTGCCTCAGCGTCTAGTCATGACCACAGAAATGTCTTTGGATAGCGCTGGCTCTTCAGCTTGGAAATGAAGATGAGCACCGCCCCCTAGAGTCGTATTCAACTGGCTTTCGAGCAAGGGAAACCTTTACCTTTTACACACACACCTTTTACACACACACACACACACACACACACACACACACACACACACTCTTAATGTGGGAAATCAAATAATGAATACCCTGGTATCTTGTCCAGTATGGCCTTTAGGCAGAAAATTCAAATGGTTCTCAGAAAATGTAGAAAGATAAATCAACTGTTATTTTGCTACAGTTTAACAGTATTTTAAAATCTGTCTTCTGAGACAATAACCTAAATCTGCCTAATAGTATGTCTCGGCCTGTTTTGTGAAACTGGTCTTAAGCCAGTAGAGAACAGAGTTTAAGATTTATTATGCTTTAGAAGTTTAATTGGATAATAAGTGGATTTTAATGAGTATTTTATGTTTTCTCCTTAATTCATTGTTACCACAAGCCCTGGGGATATGGATTTTGATATATAAATACATTTGACCTCCCTTTCCTGACATGAATATTTATCTTTGGGCCCAAAAAGATAATTATGAAGCAACTCTTAGTGATTATCCATGGAAAACATTTAATAGTGATCATGCTACCTTTCAAGTCACAGAGCCCTGGACATGCTCAAGGCAATATAGAAGACCTTCACAAACAGAGGAAGGTCAGTCAGTGAGCTAAACCAGCTAACCCGTTCTGCTTTATATTCTTGGGAAGAGACCCTAATTGGTTCAGCATTTTCAGAAGACTGGAATAAAAGATTCAGGGGGTAGAGCCTGGGAAGAGCAGGGTTTGGAGAGAGGAGGACAAGGCTGTGATGGCATAGAGTCCGACCTCTGAAGCCGCCCTTTTCTCCAAATGGAACTGATCACTCCAGACCTCACCTGGATGTTGGCTACCCTTGTATACATGCATGTAAGTGAAACCTTGTGTTAAACTCATCAAAAGGGTGTGTGAGAGTATTTTGTGTGTGTGTGCGCATGCGCTTGTGAGCCCCGAAGTCATGAGGTGCGGTCACACGTGCCAGATAACGGGGGGGGGGGGGGAAGCGAGGCTATTTGCTCCTCAGTAATTTGATCTGCCACTGTGTGAACAGATGCAATGACAGGGGAATCGGGGTTTTTTTCTTCGCTGTGTGTTTTCGGTGCACTTCAACAAGGGATCACTGACGCAATGGGAGCACTCTGGAGGGATCACATGGGAAATTCCGTCTGCAGCCCATCGCAAACCCATTTGATACTGTAGTTTCCCAGCTATTTTTTTAACTCCACTTCTTCAGCAGAGTGCAACGGGTTGGCGACAGATGCAGGACGCTTGCCAGATATTCTCGTGTGATCGTGCCATTAAAATCCGCCCAGAATTTGTGGCTATTGCGCGGCTGCTTCTGTGTGTGACTGCACCCATGGTGACTTCTGGTGACCCCTAGTGGGGCTAGGACATTTCAGAGAGGTGGTTTGATATTGCTTGCCTTGCGTCCTGGCCCTGGTATTCCATAAAGGTCACCCTTCCAAGTACTTGCCAAGGGCAGCCCTGCTTAGTTTCTGAGATCTGACAAGATCAGGCTTGCCTGGGTTATCCAGGTCAGGACAAAGGGGTTTTGATCATCTCTGTTAAATTTGTGACACTGCTATTGTCCACCATGCCAGAGGACTGTTCCTCCCACTTGAGCCCATTCTCTCAACTTCTTCTCCTTCAAGGGATCTCCTTGAGCAACTGTTACTATAAGACCTCTCAGGACCTGTCCCTTTTGGAAACCCTTTGAAGCAGATTTCAGAAGGCAACCTCAGGAGAGATGCTTGGAGAGTTTTGGTTTCTCAGTGAGGTATTTGTGCAAATAAATGCTTCAAGGGGAAAAGCCAAGGGGCTGGAACTCTGCAGCTGGGAAGCTGAGGAGGTGGAGAGAGATTCTAGTGGGAATGGCGATTACTTCCCCCCCTCCAAGGAAAAAATTAACATAAGAATTAATCACGGCTCCAGCTGGAAGGGGCAGGGTAGAAGAGAAAACGGTTTCTTAAATTATTAAATATGTTTATTCAATCATAACTTGTAACAGGAAGCTGCAGCTGTGGGAGGGAATGAAGGGAATGAGTATTTTTCAAGACCATATGCAAGCAGTTGCTTTCACCCAGCACAGAAAGCCAGACCTTTCTGCTTCAACATCAAAGTGGACAAAGGTCTACTTCAAATCCATAGTAACCTTTTATTAGCATTCTTCAACTTCCTGTGCACTTGCTCTAGCAGCTTTAACTCAGAAAACGTGAAATAATAGTCCTGGGAGGGGAGATCTGAACCACTGAGGCCAGTATCCTTGCTCAAGGAAGGAGCTAGGGTTGCCAAGTCCACCCTGGCCACTGGCAGGGCATGGTGGGGAGGGCTGCCAGATCCAGGTTGGAAAACTCCTGGAGATTTAGTGGTTGAGCCTGGGGAGGGCAAGTACTTCAGTAGGGTACAATGCCATAGAGTCCACCCTCCAAAGCATCCATTTCCTCCAGGGGAACTGACCTCTGTAGTCTGGAAATAAGCCGTAATTCTGGGGAATCTCCAGGTCCCACCTGGAGGCTGGCATCCCTAGCTAGAGCCCAGCTTCATCCTCCTGCCTCCCCCAAACAACTCTGGACCATAATCTGGACCATAGTGAAACATGAGCAAAACCAGGACTGAACTTGATGTGGCACATCAAATGCCCACAAAGAAGGTCTGGAGGAATCAAACCAGAGTGTCAGATGTGGGATGTGGCAAAAACAACAACAGCAACCCAGGATCACTAACTATTGTAACATGGGTAGAAATTCCTTACTAGCTTCACATGTGCAGGGTGAGTTCTCAGCCCACCTTCCATAGCAGCCATTTTATCCAGGAGAAGTAGAATAAATCTTTTAAATAGATAAATAATAAATAAGTGATGTATGTAGTCTGGAGTTCAGTTATAATTCCAGGAGATCTTTAGTCTCCCCTGGAGGTTGACAAGCCTACTCTGTCCACACTGTGCCTTCAAAGGGCTTGCTACAAAATGCAGGTATGACTCAGGCTCTAATCCTGTAATATGACTTTTCAAATCTCTGCAAGAATAAATCTGAGCGCCATCTGTTCCATCTAACATTCTGGTTCTGATGGCCACTTCAGACCTGACTCCCCAAACGACACAGACCCCCTATATGAGATCACGTTGCCAATGAACAGGCTGCACTCTTGCAAAAAGCAGAGCCCCCAGCTGCATCCCAACAGCTGTATACATGCATACTTCATGCATATCTTCCAACGAACATGCATCGGTTAGGGACGGAGTGCTACTACAATCTCATTCTACTCAGAATAGCTAGAAAGAGCTTTTATCTCTTATGTCAAGTTAAGGTTACCAGCTCCAGCTGGGAAAATTTCTGGAGCTTTGGGGGCAGTGCCTGGAGAGGGTAGATTTTTGGGAGGGTGAGAACTCTGTGGGTTTGTGATGCCGTAGAATACCCCCCCCCCCCAAAGTGACATTTCCTTCATGGGAACTAATCTTTTTTGGCTGGAAATCATTTGTAATTTTAGGAGAACTCCACCACCACCACCCCCGATTGGTAACCCTAGCGTGACTTTATATTGTTCGGTGCTTATGATACAATGTTGCTTGAGAATGGTCTCTCCCATACCCCGGATATTCAATCTTACCAAAGTTTCCTGTAAAAGTTCCTCAGGTCTTCTGCCTAAGGAGGAACCTCCAAATTCATTTCATATTTTGCTTTAGTTAATTTTGTGGTGACAGCTCTAACTAAACCCTTTCAAAGCAGAGCATCATGTTTCCAAAATAAATACTGCTCTGTTGTGTGCTCCCCTGTCCTCTGAGCAGTGAGGAGTTCCGGGGTAGCACTACTGGGCTGAGTTTCTTTGCAAGAGACAGCAGTGCAACTTATGGCATTTGTGTGATATTTGTTTTATGTACATGTATACAAAAAGGCATTCCTGCAAGACAACAGATCTACTATCCTCTCTCAGGTCTCCAGAGAAAGAACCTGGCCTTCACCCAAGACCTTTAACCAAATCACAGCTTGCTGGCTTGCTCTGTTTTTCTCTTTCTCTCTCTGTCTGTTCCAAAACTGGGAACTGCTGTTTCTTCAAACACACGTGCATACACACCTGGCTCCCCTTCAGCTGGTGGGGAGTTATCTTCTCTGAACTCGGATGAGGAAATCATTCCAGCACGGAGAGGTATTGCTCATCAATCAGGAAACCATCTCTAACAATTAGATCCCATTAATGAAAGTTTGGCCAAGCAACCCAGGCTATTAGCCTACCAAGAGAATAGTCAGCCAAGCAACCATTACAGTTTAGAGAACAACCTCTGTGCACTCCTAATATTTATTCCTGTGTGTTGCCAGTTCTGCTCAAGGGCCTGAATTTTCAGCCGTTATATATGCAGGTCTCAAAGATATATAGATATACTTAAGAGCAGAAGGAAAGAATGGGATTTTCCCCCCTTTAGTTCCCCCTCTTCCCTCTTTTAAAAATAAGTCTAAATCAATAATCTCTAAGCAGCAATGCAGAGTGGCCAGGTACCCTCTGATAACCAGTGGAGGGCAAGGAGGACTTAACAGCAACAGGGAGGCCTAACCTGGCAAAAAAGGCAAATTCAGTCTTGGGTTGTATTAAAAGGGCCATAGCGAAATTGCAGGAGGTCATAGCCCCTGTGAATATTGCCTTGGTCAGGCCACACCTTGAGTACTGTGTGCAGTTCTGGAGGCCTCACTTCAAAAAGGATGTGGACAAAATTGATAGGGTGCAGAGGAGAGCGACGAGGATGATCAGGGGTCTGGAGACTCAGACCTACGAGTAAAGGCTAAGGGCCTTTGGTTTGTTTAGTTTGGAGAAGAAGAGACTGAGGGGGGACATGATTGCTCTCTTTAAATATTTGAAAGGCTGTCATTTGGAGAAGGGCAAGGAGCTCTTCCAGTTGGCAGCAGAGGATAGGACCCGAAGCAACAGGTTTAAATCACATGCAGAAAGGTATCGGCTGGATATTAGGAAAAACTTTTTCATGGTCAGAGTGCTTGAAAGGTGGAATCAGCTGTGTAGGGAGGTGGTTAGCTCTCCTGCACTGGCAGCTTTCAAGAAGAGGCTGGACAAATATTTGTCAGAGATGCTTTAGGCTGGTCACAGGAGGGGCAGGGACTGGGGATCCCACAGAAGGATCCCCTTCCCCCAGTGGGGACCTGGTAACCCTGCAGCAATGATACTGCTTTATAGCTACATCTGTTGGGAAATTATGAAAGGAACCAGCTTTATCATTTGATCTTGCCCAAGTCTCCTTATAGCTACAGGCCCTGTTCCAAATGGTTTTCCTCCATACATGTCCCATGATCTCCAACAAAGCCTTTTGGAGTGATCAAAAGGATCCCTCCTCCCTTTATCACCACAGGAAAAGCTGGTTGGATCGAACCCATTAGGCTTTAGCTCCAGTAGAGGGGAATAATAGTTCAATGTGTAGGATCTTTTCTCACAAAGACAGAATAAGGTCCAGAACTGTATGTGACCTTATCATCACGAACACATTACTTGAGATCCCTGGTTCTCAGTGTCAGGTTTGGGTGGCGGGGCTGTACTTCTCCTTCACCTTTCCCATCTCCCGTTGTAAACTATTTTAAAAGAACTAACAATGGCCACTTCATATTGCCTCTGGAAATCCTCATCCCACCAATATGATGATTGTTTAAGTAAATAAAGAAAGCATTTAATAGCCCGAAGGTGGAGCCGGTGCTGTGTAGGGGTTAGAGTGCGGGACTAGGATCTGGGAGATACAGGTTTGAATCCCCACTTACTATGAAGCTCACGAGTTGACTTTGGACCACTTATTCTTCCTAAGCCTTGCCTGCCTCAGAGGGTTATCGTGAAGACTTAATAATGGGAGAGTGGAGAACCACGTACACTTGCTGCAGGAAGAGTGAGACAACGTGTGTCAATAAACATATTCTTCCATTCTGGCACAAGTGAGACCTATCGTGTTCCTGCTGCAAGTTCCCCTCCCAAAACTAATTGCAGTGGATGAAGGTGAGAGTCCCACCACCCTTCCATTCCATCTCACACAATTCTTGGTTTGCTGTCTTGTGGGAGAGACTTGACGTTGCACCTCTTCACTGTTGGATGCAAAAATGCTCCATGCTCATACTTTTCTAATCATGACAGTGCCTTGAAGTACATGTGTACCGAATTTCAGCTGTCTGACAGTTGGGAAAGTGCTCTAAAATTGTCGATACCCGCTGAGTCAGTCAGTAAGTGAGGCCCAAATATCTTTCTACAGATGATATTCCTCTGACAACTTCCCATGGAAATGATATCTCTGAACGCTACATTTCACTGCTAGCATCCTGCCCTTCCTACCCTGCTGAAAGGTGAGCCAAGAAGATGCAATGTGACAAAAGAAAAGAAATCAAAACCAGATATTTGGCCACAGGCTGCGTCTTGTATTCAAATGACCTGACTCATCCTGAATTACGGAGTCCCACCTCACACACGGCTTCCACCATGAGCACCATATTCCTGTTCAATGGGAAACCACTTAGATACTTCTCTGGAGAACAATATGGTGCCAGAGCTTCTGGAAGGCTAAAATCAAAACAGACGCGCCAAGCTGCCTGTCTGAATTGGCACTGCCGTTCCAGCTGCAGAACACATGAGGCACCAGTTTGTCTTTTTTTAACATCAGCAAGGCCAGGAAGGGATTCATTAAAGGGAAAGGGGGGGAGGAAGCCACAACTCTGCTTGTAACATCCTTGCATCCCTGTCCAGTTTTATATAGAAAGCATTAGATCAGGGTAAGAATAAAGGATTATGGGTTGCCGGTGAAAGGAAAGTTTCACACAGATGAAACTCATCCTACACAGCAGTTGTCTTTCAGGCCAGCAATGCACCATTGATCCACACAGCTACCGAACTATGGCTACGGTTCTCGAACCAGCAGTTGGCAGTTGGCAACTATCCAGAGTGAGCAGATAAAGGGCTGAAGTTTCTGTATAAAAGCGATAGGGGATATTTTGATCATTCTGCAATATGTTAGACGAAGAGGAGAAGGATGGCTGGAATGAGTTCCATCGCTAGCTGCAGACAGGCAAGGGTGAAAAATACTTAGCTGTTTTATACTAACAGCCATTCTTCCCAGGCATTTGGTGAAGATGGAACAGTCCCAGCAAAGCTGCTGCAAGGTCAGATGGTTTTGTGAAAGTTCCCCCCAACCCAGGTGACATGGTAAACTTATGGCAACAAGCATCACAGGACATTGGCAGGATTTTTGTAGCAGGATTTTTGTAAGCTGCCTTCAGTTGCCATTTTACAGTGAGAATTACAAGGGGGGGGGAGACAAGATGAGGAAAGAAAAGATGGACAGATGTTAGACTACACTACTCTTGAATGTTGCACATACAGCCAATACACCACTTTTCAGACATACTTACAGAGTAGTGTTCTTCCAGTGTGTTTTATTTAAAAAAATACACAGCATAGCTAAAAACAACAAAAGTCAATACAATTAAAGTTAAATGTCAAAAAGGAAATGAAATCCAAAAAACTGAGACACCACCCTCAGACAATTTCTTTACAGACAAATATGACCAGGCTTGGTGATGGTGGAAAGTGCCATTAAGTCACAACCCTAGGGTTTTCAAGCCAAGAGACTGTCAGGTAATTTGCCATTGCCTGCCTCTGTGTAGCAACCCTGGACTTCCTTGGTGGTCTCCAGTTCAAGTATGGAGGCCAACCCTCCTTAGCTTGTGAGACCTGATGAGACTGGGCGAGCCTGGGCTATCCAGGTCTGGCATCCTTTCCCCTTCATATGGTCCTGCTATCTATTTGATGGTGCTATCCTGGTATCCCTTTTGAAGTAAGAGCCCAACAGTACCACCCTAAGCAGAGCTATACCTTTCCAAATCTGTTGGAGTCAGTGGGTCTAGAAGAGCATAACTCTACTTCGGACAGCGCTGCAAGTGACTCAGGCAGTCTAACCCTTCATTCAGTGATGCTAAGCTCCTATAAGACGCTTATCCTTAAAATACCCATGTTGATGAAACAAAGATACTAAACAGATATCAGTCTGACTTTTCCTTCCTTAGAATTACTGGAATTCCCCTACAAATACCTATGCTTAAAAATGCTACTACTATAATCTTCAATTTAACTTTAAAAGGGGTAACTTCTCTGATATGAGGAGACATGTGAGGAGAAAACTGAAAGGAAAAGTAGAAAGGGTCAAAACCATTGGGGAAGCTCGGAGACTATTTAAAATCACAATCCTAGAGGCTCAGAGAAAATATATACCGTGGGTTAGGAAAGGCACAAATAGGTATAGAAAAAAGCCTGCATGGTTAACAAACAAAGTAATGGAAGCTGTAAAAGGTAAGACGGATTCCTTTAAGTGGTGGAAAACTAGTCCCAGTGAGGCTGATAAAAGGGAACACAGGCTGTGACAAATAAAATGCAAGTCTGTGATCAGGCAGGCAAAAAGGGAATATGAGGAGCATATTGCAAAAATCATAAAGACCAATAATAAAACTTTCTTCAAATACATTAGAAGTAGGAAACCAGCCAGGGAAGCAGTGGGGCCCTTGGATGACCATGGGGTAAAAGGTGTACTGAAGGATGATAGTAGGGCTGCCAAGTCCAACTTGGGAAATATCTGGGGACTTTGGGGGTGGAGCCAGGAGACTTTGGGGGTGGAGCCAGGAGAAAGGAAGTGACATCATTTTGTGAAGTCACATCCTGTGATGTTGCTTCCACATGAACTCATGAAGTTTCCTAATACTGAATCAGGCCATTGGTCCATCAAGGTCAGTATTGACTACTCAGACTGGTAGTGGCTCTCCAGGGTCTCAGGCTGAGATCTTTAATATCACCTATTACCTGATCCTTTTTTAGCTGAAGAGGCTGATACCTCCTGCATGTCAAGCAGATGCTCTATCACTGAGCAACGGCCCTACTGAATCCTTCCTCATCTCGGCAGAATATGAAGCACTAAGTGCTACACAAGTGCTAAATATGATTTTCATATCATAAGAACAGGAGAGAAGCCACAGTGGATCGGGCCAACAGCCCATCCAGTACAACACTCTGTGTCACACAGTGGCCAAAAATACCAGGTGCCCTCAGGAGGTCTAGCAGTGGGGCCAGGACACTAGAAGCCCTCCCACTGTTGCCCCCCAAGCACCAAGAATTCAGAGCATCACTGCCCCAGACAAAGGGTTCCATTTAGACCTTGTGGCTGATAATAGCCACTGATAGACCTCTGCTGGATGGGGACAGAGAGAGAGAGAGAGAGAGACACAGACAGACAGACAGACAGACAGACAGAAAAAAGAAAGAAAGGGGGAGGGGGAGAGAGAGAGAAGGGAAAGAGCTGGCAGATGCACTTACCCTAGGCCCAGCAGCAACCTTTCAATCTTACTCCAGCCGCATGCAAAAGCAGGCCCTTCAGTAAGAGCCTAGTCTCTCGTTAATCTCTGGGCGGGGCTCTCTTGCTAACTCTTAAAGGGGAAATGTCTGGTGAGGCTTTTCACTGCAGGCTCTTCAGACATTTCCCTTTTAAGAGGCCTGGAAGGGAGAGGGCCCAGCAGGCTCCGACGTTCCTCTCCTGTTGGCAGCCATTGCCTCCCCCCGGTGGCCAGTTTTGAAAAGGCGGGGGTAAGCATGAAAAATCGGTGTTTCCCCTGCCCTACCGGGGGACTTGGCAGCCCTAGATGATAGGGAAATGGCTGAGAAGATGAATGCATTTTTTGCCTCTGTCCTCACTATGGAAGATGAGAAGTGCCTGCCCACTCCAGAACCACTGATTTCAGGAGGGGTGTTGAAAGGCCTGAGTCAGATTGAGGTGACCAGAGAGTCCTACGACTGATATAGGGTTGCCAAGTACTCACCACGGGCCGGTAGGGGGGAGTCGTCTTCTCACCGGGAGTCACGCTGGGGAAGTCGTCCTAACTGGAAAGGCAGTTGTGGACTTTGAACCCTCATTTAATGAGAAGCCTCAACTGGTGTCTGAAGTGATACTGTCTAGCACCACATCTACGCCTCACAAGCCGCAGGGCACCTGGGGAAGCCAAACCGATCCAGGGAGGGAAGGCAGTTTAAACTGTGGATGACCCTAGTAACCATGACTCACCTCTGTTTACTGCAGAGTAGCTTTGCTGTCAGTGAGCCAAAACAAACAATATCCATCTAAACAAAGTTCGAGTCCAGTGGCACCTTTAAGGCCATTTTATTTAGGTATAAGCTTTCGTGTGCATGCACACTTCTTCAGATATATTGAAAGGGAAGTTGCCAGTCCATACATATAGGCAGAAGGTGAGCAGCAAATTAGCAGAACACCTGGGGAAGCCGATCCAGAAACTGCCTTCCCTCCCTCTGCTTCCCCATGCGCCCCGCAAGCCGCGGGGCACCTGGGGAAGCCAATACAGGGAGGGAGCTGCGCTGTCAGGGGTGTGGCCTAATATGCTAATGAGTTTCTACTGTTGGGTGCGGCCTATTATGCTAATAAGTTCCTGCTGGGCTTTTTCTACCACAATAAGCCCTGGCTATTACTATAAACATTTAAATGGCTTTGTGGGCCTGGCATGCATGCCAAAAGCACAGCAAATCCTTTGACTTAAAAAAGGATGACCAACCTGTATGCCAGGGGTGGCCAAACTGGCTTAACATAAGAGCCACAATAGAATAAACATCAGATGTTTGAGAGCCTCATGACATGAGCAAGTATTACACCTGTTTTTATTAGGAAATATGCAGATTTGCTTTTTTTTAACATTAAATGAGACTGCCAAAAATAAAAACTAAAGGAGTAATATATATATATATATATATATATATATATATATATATATATATATATATATATATATATATATATATATAAATGATATTTATTTGTCCAGTGATATTTATAGGGGGAGGGCCTTTGAGAATGCATTTAAAGTTAAAGTTGCTTTCTTTCTCTGCTCTCCCCTGCCTCAAGTCTACCCAGGAAGGGGAACACTGGCTGGGGAAGGGAAGACCGATTGGGGAGGCATGCCTCCCCTTTGCTTCCCTGGCTGCCCTGCTGGGAGCAACACAATATGTGTGAAAGAGCCATATGTGGCTCCTGAGCCACAGTCTGGCCTCCCCTGCTGTATGCTAACACTGCTGTGTTGCTGTGAGGTATAAAAAAATAATGACTCAAAGTGCCCTAAAAACACACCGAGGGGGTAATATTTTAGCCTTGAATATACATAAGCAAACACTTTAAAACCATGTAGGGAATCTTGCTCTGTCAACCTTCCCACCTAATCTACAAAATAGATTTACTCTTTGGTTCTGTACTTTTTGTTCAAAGGGGAATGGGAGCATTTGAGGCAGAAATATAACTCCAGGCAAGCCTTACAGGAGAGGTTCAAAAGAGAAGCTGAAATAAAACAGAATTCAGCTGAGGGAGGCAGTTCCTTCAATCTCCTGACATCAGAGAGCCTAGTGATAAATATATGTATATAATGCTTATTGTTCTGTTTTGCTGGTAGAACTCCATGCTGTTAAGCCAATTCCAGTTGTCCTATAAGTAATATTTACTTGGTCACTTGTACTTTTAAATCTGAGGATCCGACTGAGACTAAAGTTCATTTGCAATTTGTTGCAGCTGCTGTGGTAGGAACCCCCCTGGAAAAATATAATATAATTTCAAGAGGATTTCTTTTGGTTAAAGAGCCATTTCCTTATAAGGGAAGTTCTGGAAGATAGCAAAAGGGGGGGAGGAGAACAAGCCCCAAATTTTTACAAGTGCTCCTAAGAAGCATTTTGGAAGCACTGTATTCATTCAAACAATAGCAAAAACATTTTTTTTACTGAGTTAAGAAGCATAGTCCTTCCAATGAAACTTTTAATATAGAGTGAATTTTTAGCCTATCTTTTGACAGACAGCTGTTCTACTTCAGTGAACACATTACCCTTAACAAGATGCATATGAGGTAAAAAAAAAATCACTAGGTTTTGCTTTGGGAACTGTAGGAAGTGGGCGGATGGCCAGTTTTACTTTGTTGCTCCTTCTGGAGACAATGGGAGCCACTTCAGGGGAAACAATGTCACAGATTCGGCACAAATACATACCCTAAATATCATACAGCATGGACTCTCTCAGAATAGTACTTGTCTGGTGAAATTATTTCTTTGTGAATAATATTGTTGCAAATGGAGACCCTGGATTCTTCATGAAAAGATCCCAATCGTCATTATTTTATTTGCTATTGGCATGAGTGTCTCAAAAACCTTGGATGAAAAAGTGTCCAGCCATAAGTGGATCATAAACTATTATATGTCATCATTTGTGATTCAGAACTGGGGGTTTCCTGTTGGTTGCATAAGTCATGTGATAGGACATTTGCTTGCTGACTAGCTAAAGATTTTCCAGCACACTAAATAAACATGTGTACTGAAACGGGGAGGGGTATTGCAAGACATCTGGGATTTCTATATACCTGAAGGCTTCCCTCCATATGTTCACACCTGACAACTAATATTATCCTACAAATAGTAATATAATGAAATCAGTCAGTTTACTTGTGGATATATTTTTGAACTGATATTTCAATATTTGCAGGCTAGATTTGGCATCTACCTGCCTTGCCATCCCAATATCTTGCACCAAATCCTCATCTCAAGTCTGCGCGTTCTCCTCCCGTTAAAGGTTTGTTAACATCTCCCTTTTTTTGCAGACTTTCTTTATGCAAAAGACAATCTTCTTTCCTTGCCATCATTACCCCTGTAAAATATTGGTAGATATCCTGCATGTTTAAAAAATTATGTGAGATGTGTGTCTTCTGGAACCCAGCTCCCTACATGAGTGAATTCTCAAACTCCCATCATTGTACTAATTTTCTAAAGAACAGGTGGCAAGAGTGAATTTTCCTTAGGCTGGAAAATGCAGTTTTAAACAGAAGGGAAGGTAGTTTTAATAGAGCCTCCACAAACTGTGGGGGTGCATTATTGTTGTTGTTGTTGAGTGTTCATATAATCAAGTTTTTGAAGTACCATAAAAACATATAAAACCCATAAAGAGATAAAATAGTGGGACATGTGTAAACAATGGACACTAATGCTACACAGTGGACAATGGTCCTGTTTCACATCCAGTAGCAGCTTAAGAACCAACAGAATTCTTGGGGTTATAAGCTTTTGATAGTCAAAGCTCCCTTTATCAGATATTTAGCACATTTATCATTGACTAGGATGCAACAATCACCACTGTGGGTGCAGTTTCCCATTATTTTTAAACATTTATTTTCTTTATGAAAGCAGGCTATGCAAAAGCTTTGCACGTGGGAAATCAAATGGCATCTCATAAATTTCTCTCTCATGCTAAAGTAGTCAAATGGGTGCACAGCAGAAACTGAAAACTTTACTATCAGGCAAGATTTAAAAAGTGCACATGTGATCTAGCCATATTTATCTATGCAGTTGCACATTATCTATAAAATAGTTTGATGTATGGCTTGTAGGCTGTTAAGTTACAAGGAAAGGGAAGGGAAGGAATCTCTTTCTCATGCTAAAGTAGTCAAACATGTGCATAGTTGAACGGGGACTTTTTCATGCATATACTAGCCTGATACCTGTGCTTCGCTATGGTGTTTTAAGTTCCGTAAATCCAGTTATAATACTGATGATGTAAAGTTTGAAATGTAACATTTATTGTAGGAATTCTAATGGAGAAGACTGTAGAGTAAAAAATGAAGTGAGACATATGTACTGTTTTTTTTCCTCTCTACTGAAGGACCTCTCTGTAGACCACATTCGTGGTTCTGCCCTCAAGTGCTAGGATCACCAGGCTGCTTGGTGAGCTCACTCTGGAGCAGGCAACATAGAACTGTCCATTTAAGAAGCAGTTGTCTGTTAAGTCAGCTCCTGCCACCTTCCATGAAAGTGATGGCCTTTCTACTGGTGTTCCTGGACTGTTTTGCTGTTATGGAGACTGTGTTGTTCTGAGCACCTCAGGGTGATCTTACTGGTACTTGGCCTGCACAGCTCAGTGCCCCGCCGGAGTACTATATGCAAATGTCTTTGCTGCATTCCTAAGTTGCCTCCTCCTTATAGCGTTAAAGTACCCTGGCCACTGACACCTGACAAACACCCGCCTGTCTGGTGTGTGTATAGGGATTATGTTTAAAGGCATCTGGGAGGCTGGGCCAGCAGCAGGACTAAAGCATTCCTGATGAGCAAACCTCCCAGGCATCTGTAAGCATCCCACCTCCTGTCCTCCACCTCACAGGCAGCTGCCTGTCCAGTGTAGGAGGGGGAGGGGGAGTATTAGAAGCCATTGTGGAGGTGGGGCCAGCAGGATCACTAAGGTGTTACTGCTGGGGCCAGCTGCCTCATGGCTTTAAGCACCCTGCAACCACTGCTGCACCTGACACACAACTGCCTGTTAGGTGTAGGAGGTGAGGGAGAGTGTGTTGGAAGCCATTGGAGAGGTTAGGCCAGCAGCATCACTGCACCTCACAGGTGGTTGTTGGCCAGTCCTGATTTCCTCAACTGTCATTAGCTCTCTGCAGTCTCCTGTTACTGTTTTTTTTAAAAAAAACTCAGAATGCTGAGCTCTGCAGCTGACCAATCAGAGAGTGGGGGGTGCAAGGTGGCAGCCACATAGGAATCAATGGGGGAGCACATTTTTTCCCTTTTGACCCACTTAGGGGTCAAATTTCTAAAAAAAAATTCCTTTCTTAGAGAGCACCTACGCCATGGTAGGAGCGCTCTCCCCAAATTTGGTGCTTCTAGGTCCAGCGGTTTGGCCTGGGCATTGATTTTACGGTGAGGGGACTACCCCAAGGGGAACCCAAAGTGGCTTACATCAATTCTCCTCTTCTCCATTTTATCTTCACAGCAACTCTGTGAAGTAGGCTAGGCCAAAAGTGTGTGACTGGCCCAAGGTCACCTAACAAGCTTCTGTGGCAGTGTGGGGATTCAAACCCAGATCTCCCAGATCCAAGTCCAACACTCTAACCACTACGCCACACTAACTCCCTTTTGCACCAGTGGCAGTGCAAATATTACAATGTGGAACTGCAAGTAGATTTTTAGTCCGCTTTTCACCATCTTGTTCTTAGCAATTGTGTATGTAACTTTTTTATTCCACAGGCATGATGATGACCAGACAGTTTGGTGTAGTGGTTAGGAGTGTGAACTCTAATCTGGGAGAACTGGGTTTGATTCCCCAGTCCTCCACATGCACCTGCTGGTGTGACCTTGGGTCAGTCATAAGTTCTTTCAGAGCTGTTCTCTCAGCCCCACCTACCCCACAGGGTGTCTGTTGTGGGGAGGGGAAGGGATTGTAAGCTGCTGCTCTGAGACTCCTTTGGGAAGTGAAGGGTTGGGTATAAATCCAATCTCAATTACTGGGACCTTTCATTCTTAAAATGGAGTTCCGTTTTAAAGGGGGACTCATTATCCTGCCGATCCTTCTCTCTTCCCCCTGCATTACTGGTTTGAATTACACAACCATCCAATCAGACATCATTCCATCTTAGTCGCTTTTATTCATGGCTCAGCCAAGTAAGAAAGGCTCTGATCATGACTACAGGCTGGTGCCTATTACCGAAGAGATAATAAAAGACATCGTGGCATTTTCCCCTTTCAAGTTAACATATTAAAAATGCAATAAATCAAAGGTGGCTCCATATGAGAAGGTGCAATCACCGGTGCCTGGTTTCTCTAACTGAGAGAGAGGGGAAAAGGAAAAGGCAATGGGAGACCCAAAAAGTAAGCTATATATAGGCTTATTCTAAAGGGGAACATGAAGGCTAACGACCCCCACTGTTCACTGAAAATGGCAGTTTCTTCTGGCCTGCAAAATTAGGTTTCGCTTACGTTCCGGGGTGACCTTTCCAGTATTCTCGGGGTGGCTAATTATTTGAGATGCTGCGGTCAACACATCTGGTATTCAAGAAGGCTTATTACTACCAGAGGCATGGGATACCGTGGTCAATTATTCAACGTCGAGCACTTTTATTTGCTTGCTGGTATGAAATACCATCTAGCGATGCTTCTGAGAACGTCACCGTACGGGTAACGTCCATTTCACAAATTGCCAGTTCAGACTTGAGAAACAAAACATCTTGGGCTTAAATTCACCAACCACACAGTTTCCTTAGAATACTGCAGTCCAAGTGAAAGGATAATTATTTGACATGAATAGAGTAAGAACACGGATTCAATAGCTCCTCAAAGGTTTGTGTCATGTCCTTCCCCCCTCCTAATGCTTTCTGTAGCATCCTGAATAGCCCCGACTAGCCCAAGCTTGTCAGAGCTTGAAAGCTAAACAGGATTGACCACATTAGTATTAGCATGGGAGACCACCAAGGGAGCCAAAAATTACTATGCTAGAGGAAGGCAATGGCAAACCACCTGTGTTCACCTGTTGCCTTGAAAATCCTATCAGGGGTCACCAAACATCAGTTGTGAGTGACTTGACAGCACTTAATTATTAATACTTTCTATGCCATCTTGCAGTTTTCCATAGTTCCCCCACCGGAGTTCCCACCACCACACTAGCTCTTCTGGTGTATATGCATTGGCAATACTCTCTGAATGCATTTCTTAAGTACATTTTTATCCCACTGTTCATCCAGGGAACACGTTAGCTTCTAGCCTAAAAACTGTTTTATGAGACTTGTCTCAAACAACTCGGTGTTGAATGCTGTTTTTGCTCTCTGGCTGGGTTTAATGCTAGGTATTTAACTGTTTGTTAATTGTTACAAACTTTTTACAGTTGTTGTTGTTGTTGTTCTGTTTTAGTTGTAAGCCATCTTGAGCAGGTTATCTGAGAGATGGCATGGACATTTTCTAAATAAACACATAAAGCCACTGTGCATCATTCTCCTCCACTGTATCTTCACGACAACCTTCTGTGGTAAGCTGGGCAAAAGAGAATGACTTGTCTGGTCCAAGGTCACCCCAAGCAAGCTTAGTGGCAGAGTATTCTCCTTACTTTGAGCCAATTTTGCCAAAGCATTTCATACCCACTGGGTGGATCCTGAACTGATTCTCACTTGTGTCCCAAAATGTAGTTTTACACACACACAAAGGGGCAGGTTCAGGGGCATAGCCATGTTGGTCTGAAGCAGCAGAACAAAGTTTGAGTCCAATGACACCTTTAAGACCAAAAAAGTTTTATTCAAGGTATGAGCTTTCTTCAGATACAGTGAAACAAGAGATTGGCTGTGATCACATGCACAATTAGCCCCGACATAGGCACGAATGCTGGGCAGATTTAGCATGCGCGATCAGACATGAACATCTGGGAAGTGTTCTGCAGCCGGCAGCAACATATTGCTCTGCCGCAGAAGCGGAGTAAACAAGCACCGGGGAAAGTCTGGTAGCAAACGAATTGCTACGAGCCACAGGCAGACTTTCCCCTGTCTGATCGCTCCAGCACGTTCTCATGGCGTCGGAATGGTCTGATCAGGCCATCCCGACTCATGCCATTGTTTCCCCCCTTCTCAGTATGCACATCATCATACACTACATGTGGAGCCCTCAGGGCGGAGGTGCGAATCATCGACCCCCATTTAAGCACCTCGGAAACAAAGGGCAACCCCCCCAACTCACCCGCAGTTGCATCTGATCACACAGTAGCGGGCTGTGCCCACTGCTTCAAAAGACTGTGTGATCACGCAACTGCTGGTCAACTTTCACTGGAGGAAATAGCCTCTTCTCCCCCGCTTTATCTTGCACGTGTGACTTCATCCATTACTTGTAGGTGTGTGTGTATGAGGGGGTGAGTTTCCAGGAAGGGCTAGTTTTGGCCAAGATGCATAAGTAACTGGGCAGTTATAGATGAGATCGGATTAAAGTGGTTGGTAAGATCTGTGAATAGCCGTAAATTAGCATACAGATACAAGAGTTAACAAACAGATGTGAGAACGGAGTTTGAGTCCAGTGGCACCTCCAAAACCAACAAAGTTTAATTCTGGGTTTAAGCAAGAACTGAGACACTTTGCATGTGTAGAGGCATCAACCTACTAGGAAGCCAAGCTCCACAAAAAAAAGTCATCCTTTCCTTGGCCTGATACTGTACACATGAACATGGGGACATGATTAGATTACCCCTGAAGTCATACCAAAGACCACTGCCTGAGCTCTCTCCATCACAAGTGACTAAATGACAGACTACCCCTACATTCTTGAAATGCTATGGAGATGTTTCTTCTAGTTGATTAAATATAAACTAGAAAAATACAATTGTCTCATGTTCTGTTATCAACTGTCCAAAATGAGCCTTGGTGATGGAAAGTACCACCAAGTTGCAGCCAACTTATGGTGACCACTTAGGGCTTTCAAGGCAAGAGATGTTCAGAGGTGGCTTGCCATTGCTTGCCTTTGCCTAGCAACCTTGGACTTCCTTAGTGATCTCCCATCCAAATACTAACCAGGGCTGACCCTGTTTAACTTCTGAGATCAGAGGAGATCAGGCTAGCCTGGGCCATCCAGGTCGGGTTGTAGAATAAGCTTTGCATGTTTGTAAAATGGCAGGCTTTGCATGATGCAGGTGGCAGGCCTATGCACACTTAGCTGAGAATAAATCCTATTTAACTCAATAGTAGTTGCTTCCCAGTAGACCAACTTAAGATTCATCTCATAGCAGCTTAAAATTCATACATGTGCAATTACGTATATGTGCATCAAAGACTATATATATCTCTCCCCCAAACACAAAAATAGGCACAGGGAGACAACCCAGGCAGACAGGAGGCAGTTGGAACTTGGAGCATTTGCAAACTGAGATTGCCTCACTCTAGTAAAGAATCTCATGCCATGAAATCCTTGGCACAGTTACACCCTTCTCAGCCCATTGACTTCAATGGACACTCATGCAGACTGCTCATGAAGGTCAGAAGCAGCAGGAGATAAGCGTGCATTGCTTCCAGACCTGGAGACCCTCTATGAAATGAGAATGGTTCTGTACTTAGTTATGTGGACCTCCCTAAGCCATGCTATCTGCCCAGCTCTGCTGGTTTCCCTAGACCCATGGGTTGCCACTTCAAAGATTTGTCTTTAGTTGGCAAGAGTTTACTTTACTTTACAGTTCAATGGATGATAGATGAAACCTCCGAACTAAGTGATCAAAGAGCGAGCTACTTTTTAAGTGACCATCTGTCTCAGTGGGAATCCATCATCTCTTCAGTACAATGAACTTACTACTTGAAGTCTCTGTGAAGGAAGGCACTATAGCTCAGTAGCATATCACAGTGTTTCCAGGCAGAAAGTGATCCCCCCCCCCCTTCCATTAGCAGAAATTTACAGCTGGAAAAACTTTGCATAGAATTTGCTGACATAGTACTGCTTCTCAGTTAGAATAGAGTACACTGAGCTAGATGCACCAATGAGCTTCAGCCTCAGATATTCAGTATTAAACTTCTCACCTTGCATGCTCTGAGTTCCCAGCTTTCTTCTCTGTTAGAGGCTCTCTGAGATTGTAATAGCTGCCTGACTACCAGAAATTCAGCCAGTGAAGCTGGGGAGGGAACATCTGGTCAGTTTCGTAGCAACCCTGAGGACCAGACTACAGGATATGCCCAACACATGTTGGATCACAAATGCATGACCAGACTTGCAGTCAGATGTACCTTTAAAAAGTGTTTGTTCACTCGGTGCTACAACAGTGAAGAAGGAGCTTTTGGTTTCCCTCCCACCCTGCTTTTGCTTCTTGCCTGTGACAGACAGTAAATGATTAATGCTGAAATCCAGTCTAGCACCTTGAGTGACAGAAGATTCAAAGAGATTCAAGTGGGTAGCCAGGTTGGTTTGAAGCAGCAGAACAAAGTTTGAGTCCAGTAGCACCTTTAAGACCAATAAGATTTCATTCATAAACAAAGTTCATAAAACTTTGTTGGTCTTAAAGGTGCCACTGGTTTCAGACTTTGTTCAGGGGATTCAAATGGAATTCTTCAGTTGAGAGTGTCAGCTGAGAGTTGGGAATTGTCAGTTAAGTGTGAGGGTGCGAAGCAAGATTGTGAGAGGACCAAGAAGGACCCTAAGTCAGGGAAGTGGGACACGTAGCCCATTCCTATAAGGGAAATAGCTCCTAGAAGACAGGCTGATCCCTAGCCACTGGATAAAGATGGAAACTGGAACTTGTGTGAATGTTCTTGCCTTCACCAACTTTACTATCTGTGAGACTCAAGAAGTTTATGTCAGCAGAGACTGCCTAGAAATCTCTCTCAAGTTTAAATTAGAGAAACAGTTACTTGTTTGTAGCAAATTATCTGTTGTTTATTTTATACAAAGTTACCTAATTTCTGTTGCTTGTTCACCTCATAAGTCCTAAACCTGATTCCTACCTGACCATTTTCCCTCAAAGTGAAATAAAACAGTTTGTTAGTATGCCATTATATAACAAGGACAGAAGAAGGATTTTAGTTTCTCTCTTCAGTTCCCTAGGCTGGGTCAGCATTTACCAATATACATTCAAACAACTGGGTGGGACAGCCAGAGAAAAACAAAGAAGAAAGAAAGAGAGGGGCTGCTCAGCCAAGAACAGTATAAAGGGAAGTCCTGTGAGGAAGGGCAAAATCACCATATCTCCCCTCTGAATGCTGAAAATAATTTCCTCCAATGTACATGCATCTGTGACCCAACACGTATTGGGCTTATCGTGTAGTTATGCTCTAAATCAATAACAGAAATGAGGTACACAGTATATTAGCTGGTCCAGCAGCCCAGGTGAACCTCTGTGCCCAGGGTTTAGTTGTAGATACTTACACATTTAGAGCTGTACATTTAGATCCTTTGTGTCCTCTATATGTAAGCACACATTAACAGACTTAAATTACAGGTGCCCACTCACTGGAAGAAACTGGGTGGCTATGAAAAACAGAAATGTGAATCACTGTCACCATCTGTATCTGACAAAAGAGGGCTTTGACTCTTAAAATCTTGTTGGTCTCTAAGGTGCTAATGGACTCAAACTGAGCTGCACTACCACCATAGGAATCTTCAGGATCTAGTTCACAAGGGCTAAGTCTCAGAAACTTGTTGGAGTACCATAACAGGAACAAATAAACATATTCCCCATATTTCTGGAGAAGTACAAGCTGCTACAGCAAATCTTGAGTTAGGAGCAGAGCTTTGGACAAAGTGTGTGGTTTCTACATAGCCCTGAAGCCTGGGTTCTCACAAAGGCCCTTTCTGCACTCTCCTTTTAATCCATGTTCACCGTGGTGTCCTCCAAGCAATTCTGCACTAAAATCTAATTCAACCTTCTTTTTAATCCAGGTTTTCCCCACATTGTGCATTAAAACTGAATTCAACCTTCTTTTTATTCCGGGTATTTTTCCCATTCTGCTTTACCTTACCTCCCTGTGGTCAGCCCAGTTTCAGCTTGCTATTGCCCCAGGCTGTTTGGATGCTGTTTTGCCATGGACTTAAATTCCCTCGACTGGAACACTGAGAAAATCTGGAGTGGCAGGCAAATGCGGAAAGGACAACAGTGTAGGCAATCACTGACAACAACAGGATAAGCTAAGAATCTCTTCCTGTTCTGGTATCACTGAAGGCATCTCAGTGTTCCCTGATTCAGCACCACTCTGCACTCGTAACAGCTGTATGACAACCAGAAATTTTGACAGTGAATCTTTTCCCAGTATTTAAATAGTGAGATGAGAAAAATACAGTCAGTTTCATGGTTGTGGACAATATAGTTGCAGTGGTGACCCCCCTAGGGCTTTCATGGCAAGAGGCATTCAGATGGGGTTTGCCACTGCCTGTCTCTGCATAATAACCCTGATGGACTCTCATCCAAGTACTAACCAGAGCTGACCCTGCTTAGCTTCTGAGATCTGAAAAGACTGGACTAGCTTGCAGCAACTCTAAATCAGTATCAGAGATGAGGTTGCACAATAAACTGGCTGGTTCAGTAGGCCAGTACAGGAAGAAGCAGAAGGTGGGAGAGTTTATAGAAAATGCAGGACAGTAAGAATTATCTGTAGCTAGGGCTGCCACTTTTAGCTTGGTCCTTCTAGATGTCCCTTTAATATCAGTCTGATCTACAGTAAATAACAAATAATGTGATTCACCTCCATAAAAAGCATCAACTGCCCATTTCTACGCATTAAACATCTATAAAAGGGACAGGGGAATTTTTCTTCATCCTGGCCAGCTCACATCCCAACCCTTAGCCAAAACATCAATGTTAACTTTAAATGAGGGTGTCCTGGGTTCAAATTCTGCCTCAGTAGGGTAGCCAGAGGGCCTGGTTTTACTTTTTAAGGTTAATGAAGCAGGAGATTTCAGAGGCTAAGCAGGGTCACCCTTGGTTAGTACTTGGATGGGAGACCACCAAGAAAGTCTAGGATTGCTATGCAGAGGCAGGCAATGGCAAACCATCAGTGAATGTCTCTTGCCTCAGAAATCCCACAGGGTTGCAGTAAGTTGACAGCAACTTGATGGCACTTTCCACCACCAGGAGATTGTACTCCTGCTGAATCTCCCACCAGGCCCTTCTTTAGTCTTTTACTAACCTACCTCCTCCTCCTGATGGGCAATAATATTAGAAACCTGGATGAATTGAAGGAACGGGCAGCAGTTATTAGAGCAACTCAGGCTGCTGCAGAATCATTCCAATCCCCATTTTTATGAGGCTGTTTAACACTGCAAAACTCACAATTAAAAATGGCTGCATGCCTTGTTGACGAGGGCGTCGAGTACAAACTCAGTGGGAAGCCTGGGTTTCTTGTGGCAGAATGTGTAGAACGGCCCACCCACAGACATGTAAGAGGAGCACAAACTATGAGATCATGGAATGCAGTACGGATGGTGCCTCGTCCTTGCTTTATCAATAGCAGATCACACACACAAAATTGCACACAAGCGACATCTACTAAAGAAGGGTTTGGCAAGCACACTGATTCACCAGCCTAACCCAATATGCACTGTATAATATTATTTTGATGTTTAATCATATGAACCAGAATCAATTGCCGGGGGGGGGTATCCCTCTTTGGAGATCTTCAAGCAGGACAGCCATCAGCCAGGGGTGCTCTAGCTTCGGATTTTTGGTGTTGAGTGTGAAGTTGGACTAGTTGGGCTCTAAGACCCCTTTCCATTCTTGTTGATTCTGTGAAATGTAGCCCATTCACCTTTAATAGGCTACCTTTTGTAGCGTTCTAACAGCCAGCCAGACTCCAATCAATCTGTTTTCTGCTGTTAGGCTCTCATCTGTATCCCAAGTCATTCTCTCTCATGGTGAAGGAAGCAATCTTTCACATCGTAATTCAACCAAATAAAAAACTCTCCTAAATCCTGAAGAAACCCAAAAAGAAAGGAGGAGAAGAAAGACCTGCTCTTTTAGCAAACAAGTTCTTGTATTCCCCAAACAATGTCTTATAGTCTAAACAAGCTGAGGAAGGCTACTAATCTAATAAAGGTCCCTTTAAAACAAAAATTATTAAAATGTCATGTACTGAGTGTTCAGGAGGTTTGAAGCCCTGATGCTTAAACTCAGCCATTTCCCAGCTTTGAAGCCACAAAAATCAGCAGGAGAGGGCCACAGCTGCAGAGAAATATTAAAGTTGCACTAATTTCAAGGAGGATCAACTCGAGTAACTGAAGGCTAATCACTTCACTTGTCCTAAATATGCCAGCTGTAATATAAGATGGCAAGCTCAGGGGCTTCCCATGGATGGTGATGTGTTTCCTCTGGGCATGTGTCCCCCAGGATTTCCTATTGCCACGAGCAACTTCTTTTGCTTCTGATCCTTTGAGCTGTCATTTCCTGGCAATAAACCCCCACTGACTTCAGAGGAGTTACCTATTTTCATGTAAGCAGTGCAGATAAAGTGATTAAAATGTGGAGTTCTCTGTCAGAGGCTGTAGTGATGGCCACAGATATGGACAGCTTTAAAGAGGGATTAGATAGATTCATGGAGGATAAGTCTATCAGTGGTTATTGGTCATGGTGCTTGAGGGGAACCTTCACATTCAGAGGCACTAATCCTCTGAATCCCAGAGCCAGGAGGCAACATCAGGGAAAGGTCTCAGCCTCTGTGCCCTGTCGTTGGCCCTCCAGAGGAACTGGTTGCCCACTGTGTGAGACAGGATGCTGGACTAGATGGACCACTGGCCTGATCCAGCAGGACTCTTCTTATGTTCCTAGGTAAGTTGTCTTAGCAAGAGATAATGAAACTGAAATTGTCAAGATCGTTATAGTAAAGTGTCTGTACCAATCACAAAATACAGATAGCAATTAATATACAGCAAAAGAATGGTTCTGTAAACTAAAACCACCACCACCATCCAGGCCTGATGAGGACTAAGTATGCCTCAAATGGCATGGAATATTGAGGGAAGTTAGAAATCAGTTACTGGGGGGGGGGGGGGGGGGGATGGGAAAACTGGCCTGTTCAGCCCCTCAGATCTTATAGAACCATGTAAGGGAGGTTTTTGTGAGGGAGAGGGGAGAATTTACAGATTGTTAATCCTCCTGCATGCAGTTTGTGGCCTCTAATCCCAAATTTATTGATTAAATTCCTGTCAGTAAGAAACAGAAATAGAGCCATCTATAGACAAGGAAGGAGTTTCTGCATTCTCAGAGCACTCCCCAGGTATACAGCAAATATGGCCTTGTAAGTTAAAAGAAAACTCCAAGGAACCATCTGATGAAGACTGAACATGCTCTAGGAAGCACTGAGGGCAACTGAGCATCAGCCGAAGTGGGAATGGAAACACAAGAATGGGGAAATTGGCTTAATTAACCCTTCTAAGAGGTTACAGTATGTTGAAAAGGGAGGTTTGGGTTGGGGAAAATGGAATTTCCTAATTAACATTGGCTCCTCCAACTCCTCATGGGTCCCCATCTGGTAAAGACCTCTTATTGAACCTTGTTCTACATTCCACATTGGAAGAACTTTAAACTGCCACAACATTTTGCTAAGGGTCATTGTACAAATGGGGTGTGTGTGTGAGGGGGGGGGCTGTTCAGTTTCAGACTGCAGGTTAATGACAAGCACTTTTGCTCTGCAGAGAAAAAAACCCCTCTTCTATGAGGAAAAAAAGGAATGCCTGAGCAGAGGCAAGACTGAGCCCTTTGTCCTTGTCATGCTGGTATTATAAGACCAGGGACTTTGAGAGATGGGAGGGGGAGATTGATGCAGGTGGTTACCCTACCTGAAAATGGTAGAGGTATTTCTCCAGGACAACCTCACTGTATGATTGAGCGGAATGAAGAAATGGTCATTATTCATAGCCGCTACAGTGAGATCCAATCCCAGTTCATAAAGTTCACTGGGTAAAATCCCAGTTCTAAAACACTACTGACTTCAGTAGTGTTTCTCTGACCAGACCCACTGATTCAATAGATAGAAGCTATTTTTGACTTTATTGCAAGCATCACAACGCAATGCATCACATTTAGCAATTCTATACATTAAGGTTGTTTTACAAGAATGGTTATTCCTCCTACAGGAAAAACCCAAGTATCAAATGAGTTTTCAAGTGTTGTGCCAGAAACCCACGAAATCATTCATAGCATGCAATTTGTCTCTTTACCAGACCCTTCTGCAGTTGTAGTCAATGATACCCTGGCTATTGATTTAGGAAAACAGAAATGTGGGTAAGCATACAGGAGGGAAAGCAGCACTGGGAAATACTTCTCCTATCACATCTTCTGCCGCCACAGGCTAATTATGTGATTTCAACATTATATAGGCCATCTATCAAGCATACATGTGATGTGCCTCATAATCACTCTCCATAAAGTACAGAGAACAGAGATGAGAGAAGATTAGAGATGGACATGTCCAGTGGTCTTGAAACAACAGTATTAGATGAATACATGAATATATGAGGCTGAGTCAGACCATTGGTCTGTCAGGGGCAGTATTACCTACTCTGACCAGCTGTACCTCTCCAGGAACTCAGCTACAGATCTTTCACATAGGTCTACTAGCTGACCCAATGGAAGCAGAAGTAAGGTGCAGCTAGAATGGAATGTCAAGAAAGGCTTGGCTGCAGACTGATTATGGTGCAAGAGACGCAAGGAACGACAGAAAGGAAGCATTCTTGGATAGAGGAATCTCAGGCAGTTGCCAGTCAGAGTAGACAATCCCAGACAAGACGGACCACTCAGTTCAGTAAAACACAGCTTCCTATGTTTGTAAGTCATTAGATGAATATAAAGGTGATCATTCCAACCACATGGGGCAGCATGGTGTAAGGCATGGAGATGGAAATGGGAGAAGCAGGGAGAGGATAGACTAGCCAATGATATTACACTAGCCCAAGCCTGATCTCCTTCTACTTTACAATCTGCTTAAGCCTTTGAGGTGCCACAGAAATCTCCCTTCAATATTCCATGTTTTCATTAGGATAGCACCAAGTCACCAAAACATATCTTTCACTGCCTTCGCATCAGAGAATCACTGTAAAGAATCACAATCGATGGCGGCACTTCTATTGACTGGTGCATGTTAGTTGCACATTGCTCTGGACCACATTCTAGCGTTACCTTTCCTCACTTGTTTGGGGAATGGGATACACAATATTGATCTCCCCCATCCCGTACTCATCCCTGTGGTCCCCAAACGAGTGTTGCTCACCTTCACAGAATAACAATTTTTTTAAATACAAGGTTTCTGAAACTTTTCCTGCTCAAGAATATTAACCGTGTCATTTCTGTTACCAATGAAATCAGCTAAGTTTTGGATGACTGCAGATTTCATAGCATCAACTTCAAATGCCATCTGTTATTAAATCTATTCAGAAAGTTCCCAGTTCTCCAATTGATGGATTTAAGAAGCAGAAAGTTGTTAATGTCAAGCAATTGTTATATGGTTTTTACATTTGAAACAGTACAGGGTCTCCCCCTCCCTTGCTTCCTTAGGGCAGTGTGTCCATCATAGCAAATGGCTACATGCATCCTTTTATTAAGAAGTTGCTATGAAGTAGGTCAACAAGCCCTAGGCCAGTGGTTTTAAAGACTCCTTCTATCTTGTGAAAGATGCCTGTTAATAATCAGCTTCCATATTAGTTGCCCTTTCAACATGGAACCTTTTGCTTCACCCACTGCCAGAACGTTGCCTTCGGTGTTGAGTTGCATCCCACCGATCTGTTCTGCTAACAGCGTCTTGCAGTATAGGACGGCTCCTCACGCTTGGAGAAAGGTGCCACTGTTAATGGAACAGATATGCAGGATCCAACCCAAAGTGTGATGGAGTCTGACTATCAGTGAGGTGGAAATATTCCTGGGGGGGAGGGATTCATACCTTCCTGTACTAACGTTTAGAATACAGTACACCTCTGTCACTCCAGCAGAGAACACAAGACTATATAAACAGTCTAGGTAGAAGAAGAACAGTTGCTTTTTATCCCCCACTTTTCTGTACCCTAAGGAGTCACAAAGTGGCTTATTATCACCTTCCCTCCCTCTCCTCACAAGTGTCACCTCTTGAGGTAGGTGGGGCTGAGAGAGTTCTGAGAAAACTATGACTGTTCGAAGGTCACCCAGCAGGCTTCATGTATTAGAGTGGGGAATCAAACCTGGTTCTCCAGCTGAGAGTCCTCAGTCCACCACTTTTAACCGCTACACCACACAAGCTCTCAACTGAATCTGACCCACCTGTCTGTTCCAGAGGGGTAGTCGTGCCGGTCTGTAGTACCAAAATTAAACAGGAGCCCAGCAGTGCCTGAAAGACTAACAGAATTCTTTCCTGCAGGTAGAATGCTGGAATAAATTCTGTCCCCTTCAAGTTTTCTACTTAAACTAGAAGGGAGAGAAAGCCAGCCGGAAACAGTATTGACAAACCAGCTGCAACGCTTCCCTCGTTCCCCTTCCCTGACCTTAATCTGGGTCAGAGCAGCAGGGAGAGCAGGATTTGGGCTCCAAGCCTTCAGTTTGTTGCTCCCCGAGTGCAGAGCTAGCATCGCTGCTCTCATTATCCTCCACTGGGACAGCAACAACAGCCTCCCTAATCTGAAACACAAATCTTGCACATCTGTTTGGAAGGCAGTCCCATTGATTTCCAGTGAGCTTACTTCCAAGTAAGTGTGCTTGGAAGTCAGTCTTAGCTTTTAATGGACTGCCAATATTGTGGTTTTACTCTGAACTTTTGCATTTTGGCACCTTCTCGTCAAACTGGAAGGGCTTCCGCCACACAGCGTATATAGCAAGATGATTCGACATGATCATCCAACCCCTTATAACAGCCACCCACCTCTGTGTTACTGCCACTATGCCCAGTGGTTGTGTGTCCAGAGAGGGAGAGAGTGCCAGTGCTGTGTAGTGGTTACAGTATCAGATTAGGATCTGAAAGACCCGGGTTCAGATTCCCACCAGTGTTCCCTCTAAGCTGAGTTAGTGTGAGCCAGCTCACAGTTTTTTAGCCTCCGGCTCACCCGTATTTGTCCGAGCTCAGGAAGGATGGCTCCAGGGCAAACTAATTTATGGAGTATCCAAATTGCTCACTCACAACTTTAGTGCTAGTAGCTCACAAAGTAGAATTTTTGCTCACAAGACTCCACGGCTTAGAGGGAGCCTCCATTCCCACTGTGCCAAGGTCACTGGGCGCCCTGGGGCCACTCCCTTAGCATAGCCTGCCTCCCAGGCATCTTGTTGCGAGAAAAAAAAGGAGGAAGCAATGATGCTGTAAACTCCTTTGGGTCCCCCGCTGAGATGGGGGAAAACCAGAGTATTAAATCTATTCATGCCCTTTGCTAAGGGGAGGTCTGAGGACGGAACAGCAGGCCTCACTATTACAATTGATGCCAACTTTATTACCATTTAGAGATTCCAGAATGAAAGAACTCCCATGTTCAGAAGCAGTGTATCTGAGCGCAAGATGCTGGGGTCAACAGCAGGCAGCGGGATGGGTTTCCCAGGAGAAGCACCTGGCTTGCGGCTGCTGGGAAGAGAATCCTGACTAGGTGGGTCTTAGTCTGATCCTGCAATTCCCACATGCTCCGAAGACCGGCGGTTATGGGTTCCCTTACAGAGACAGCGGTGGTTCCCTCTGCCTATGGTCTATAACGCAGCATTTCAGGGGGAAGCGGGGAAGTGGGGGAGAGACCGCGGGAGAGTTTTGCGCCGCCGCGCGTCCTACCTCGCCTTGCCGGTGGTAGTGCTTCAGCGGCTTGCCCCCCGGTCCCAGGGTCTTGCCCTTCTTGCTGCTCCCCAGAGCCAGTCCGAGGTGGAGCGGCGCCGTCCGGTTGGTCGCCTGCGTCGGCGCCTCGCCCATGAGGGTGGCCTTGATGGAGTTCACCTTGGTGCCGTCTAGCTGGGAGCTCTCCGCCACCAGGAGCGCGGCGAGGAAGAGGAGCGGGCGGGTGGCGAAGGCGCGCCAGCAGCTCCGCATGATCATCTCCCCTCTCCCCCCGAGCCGAAGGGCTGCTGCTGCGGGGAGGTCGTCTGGGCGGGAGAGAGCGGCGCTTCCCTCGGCTGGCCGCGGAGACGGGAAAGCCGGGAAGGGCGGCGGGAGCGAGGGAGGCGAGGCGCAGAAGTCTCCAGGATGGCGCGCTGGAAGCCTCCCGGGCGCAAGGCGCTTGGCCGCGGAGCCGGTCCCCGGGGAAAGGGAGACGGCCGGGCCAGCGGCTCCGTCCGGGAAGCGGCTTGCCTCCCCACCCGCGGAGCTCTCCTGGGGCTTGAGAGCCTGGCAGTCCCGGACCGAACCCTGCCTCCTCCTCGGAGCCGGAGGGGCAAACGCCACCAAATTCCCTTTCTTTCTTTTCTTTCTTTCTTTCTTCGATCACCTCTTTCTGCCCCCCTTCAGTTAGCTGATTTGGGACATCCCGCCGGTAGGCAAGCCCCGGTCCAGCCCCAGGCGAGCGAGCCAGCAGCACCCCCTCCGCCCCTCGCTCCTCCTGTCAGTCGCCGGTCCGCGGCGGGTTCGCTCGACTTCGCTCTCCTCCGGCCCCCTTCGCTTTTATAGCTTCCCCCGGTGGAGCTCGCTTGCCTCCGCCCCCCAGCGCTGCGGAGTGACAGGGAGGGAGGCTGACTCATTCCCTCGCCCACTCCCGACTTCCCCTCCCAGCTCCCACCCCCCACCCGACGGCCTCTCCAGCTGGGAGGCAAGTGGCGGGAGCCCCGGCGTCCGCTCCGGAACCGGGTTCCGTCCTGGGAGTGGGGGATTCTGAGCATGCCCAGAGTGCCTCTCCAGCTCTTCACGTCGGTCTGGGGGCGCCATGACGGTTATTAATAACGGTGGTGATGACGACGAATGGTCCCTGTCAGCCATCTGACTGGTAGACGGTGCTCTGCCATGCGAGATCTAGCCAACTTCTTGGGATTGCAGATGTATCTTCGCAGTTGCTCTTCCAAGCAGCACAGCCGTCTTCTGGAGCTGAGCTGGTGTTATTTGCTCAGTGCCCAGAATGTCCAGGTGTTCCTTGAGACTTCTAGGCCTCGCTCCAAAGGATCCAAGGACAACTCGCTTTCTTCTCCCAGAGGCGCTGTCACTCTGCTCCTAGAGTGCAGGCAGGAAGAGGGGGAGATACAGCAAGACAGTCGTCAAACCCATTTTAGCCGAAAGAAACCAGGTCCCGACCAGCCATCAGTAAGATTTGCCTTCCTGGTCTTCCCCACCTTGGTCAGGCATGCCCTGGACTCCCCTTTCTGGCTCCTTACAGTTCCGGAGATTTCACGCTCAAGAATCCAGCGTGCTGGTGATAAAATTTAGACACTGAAGTCCAGAGACAAAGGAGGGAGAGAGGCGGGGGAAGGTCTCCTCTGGACGATTGGATTTGTGCACACAGAGACATCCCCCTAAGTGGTTTTTCCAGCCTGCAGCCAGAGCTCTGTGTGACTCTGAAAGCTTGCCACTGTTTTGCACGGTACGATGGTCAGTGCAGGGCGGTCGGTTTCGCCTGCTGCAGGGCGCCCGGAAGCGCTCGCTTCTCTCTCACGCACACTTGCAGGCTCGCCCTCAGCCCCGTAGCTAGCAACTTTTTGCTGGGGGGGGGGGGGGTCCTAGTTTCTGCTCAGGGGGCCAGAAATTATATGTCTGCGAGATTGGACCTCTGATCCTATGCAGCCTGTTTCACCGACAGGCAAGTAGCTGCTGCGGAGCTCAGGGGGAGGAGACGCTCGGGTTGGGGCCCTGGAAGAAACGTTAGGGGCTCGGGCCCGTGGGCCCGCCGTAGTTACTGGCCTGCTAGCCCTCCTTCGGTTGGCGCCGAGATGCGAAACACAAAACGGGCTTTGTGGCCACCGGCTGCCCGGAAGATCGTTCCCGAGGGTAGCCGGGTTGGTCTGCAGCGGAACATCCAGATTCGAGCCCAGGAGCCCCTTCGGGACCCAGAAGAGATCCGGGGCATACGCTTAGGAGAGCGCCTCTCCTAAGTTTAGGCACGACCGGCCTGGACTCTAGCCGGGCTTCTTCCGGAACAAAGTCTGAGTCCAGAGGCACCTCCAAGGCCAACAAAATTGTATTCAAGGCATAAGCTTTCGTGTGCAGGCACACTTGCGCACGAAAGCTCATGCCTTGAAGAAAACGTCGTTGGTCTTCAAAGTGCCCCTGGACCCAGACTTCGTCCTGCTGCTTCGGACCAACCCGGCTGAGCCCACCTGGCTCGGGCTTCTTCCCGGCGTCTCGTCTGAGCAGCCTTCCTCCGCCTCCGCCTCGCTCTGCTGCTTCCCGTTCGCCGGTGCTGACTCGCAGACGGGCGTTCAGGCTCGACCGGAGAGCCTGCTGGCTCTCACCTGAAAGTGCCCCGCTGGATCCAGCCGCTCTTCCCCACTTCGCTGGGAAGACGCAGGGAGGGACATCGGCGGAGGGGAACCTCCGCCCTGTTCGGAAATGAAGCCACGGCCCGCTTGAGCGTGGATCTGTGAGAGGATCAGGTCGTCGGTGGCTGCCTAGAGGCGGGCTCTTGTTCACAGGGGTGCGGGGGGGGGGGGGGGGGGCGCTGGCAAAAGCTATGAGGCTCCAGGCAAGGAACCTCCAGAGGAGTCCCAGTGAGCGCACCTTGCTCCTTTTGTTCCTGCTCCTTCTGGCTAAAACGACCACCCATGACCTCGATCTGCATGCAGCCCAGTCCTTTGCACCTTTCCCTGAGCAACGGAGCAACTCCAAGTGGCGGTCCCTGGTCCCCTCCTTTGCAAAGTGGAAGCGGCTTGGCTGCTTCTTATTTGGCCTATTCTGCATCTAGCCTTCGCTCCGCTGTTTTACCAAACCCACCTGGGAACAGAAATTCCCCCCTGCCGCTTTCACTCTGATTGACTGTCGGGTTTTATGGCAGTGCTTTCCACTGCATACCGCTTTCCACTTCCTTCGATCTCTCGGGTTTATGGAACTGTCTGCATAGCTTTATGGGATGACTCTGCAGTCAGTATGGCGCTGGCCCGTGATATTTGAATGTGGTTTTGAGCCGCATCGTTTTCTGTCCCAGTGTGGGTTTGGTAAAACAGAGCAAATTCTAGATGCAGATTGGGCCACCGACAGATGTGCATGCGGGTTGGAGGTGCTTTCAGTGTCATGTGTGAACAGGGCTACCAATAAAGTCAGTATTGTCTGACTGGCAGCAGCTCCCCAGGATCCCAGGTACCCACTTACGGGATCCTTTAAACTAGAGGTGCCTGGAACTGAATCCGGGAGGTCAGAAAGACTGAGCCACAGCCCTCCCCCTAAAAAGCTGCCTCACTGAGCATAACAGGGACTTATTCATTATCGCTACTATAGACTGACAGTGCAGATCTGAGCATAGATGCACATTGCAATCAATAGACTTGCTGGAGCGACTCTCCATACGGCATTACCGTAGCACGGCTAAAGCCATTGTCCTCCATTAGAGGTCTGCGGACACACCGGTTTGGCGCCGCCCGCAGGCACACGGATCGGATCGTCTCCCCTATCCTCCGGATCTGGCTTCGATTGTACGACGCCTAATGGGACAGTCTGGGCGGACTGTAGTCGCAGCTCCACCTCACCCCCCCCCCCCCCCCCCGCTCTTAGCAATTACGGGAGAGTCTGGCCCGCAGTGCCATCCTATGCAGAGCTGCTCCAGCCTAAGCCCCTGCGCATCAACAGACGTCTTTATGCTGGAGTAGTTTTGCTTGGCGTTGAACTCCGGAGGATCGGGGTCTTCCCCCAGGAACTGACTGTGTTCTCGTTTCCAACCCTGGCGCGTCCAGCGCAGCCCAGCGCAGCCCAGCCCAGCCCTTGGTGTTCGCTGTTTCTGCTTCAGATGTTGTCGTCCTTCGAAGCTGGGGGGGGGGGGGGGGGGGGGGGCGAACACGCTGCTATTCCTTCGTCCTGCGCGCCGGCCGCGGTCCTCTGCTCAATTTCTTGTCTTCGCCTCTCCAGAGTCTCTTCGGGGTCGCTCCCTGGAGTCGATCGCTGGGCTTTGATGATGGCGCAAGAGCATCCCGAGCCCCCTTCGCCCAGACCTCGCCCACCCCTTCCCAATTCCTTCTCTTGCAAAAGTTGCGCCGCCACCGCCGCGTCCGAGCAGCTGCTGAGGACGAAAGGAATGGGGGGGGGGGGGGGGAAGCAGGCGACTTCCGTGGCCCCCTGGCCGAAGGACAGTCCCCTGAGCATCCTTCCCGAGGGCTAGTTGGGGTGAGCACAGGCGGGGGGGGGGGGGGGATGCTGCCACAGGCATACTTCCACTCGCCTGGGAAAACCCCAGACCGGCTGCTCACAGAGGAGGGAGAGGCCGCAGATTGCAAAATAGCGAGCTGAGGCTCAGGGGAGGCAAAGGTTGGCCCCAGGATATCTCTGGCCTCTGCTGCTGGCAGGGTGACTCAGCCCTAGAGAATCCGTTTTGTATGCAGAAGGCCCCGGCTAGCCCCCAGCCAGCGCCCCCTCATCTGCATTCAAAAAGATCAGGCACTGGGGAGCAGCCTTCAGTTAGAACAGACCATGGCTATGGGCACAGCACAGAGACCTCATTGGGGATAAGGTGCCTTTATGAGCCCTCTGGCTTGGGGAATAGATTCCTATTAATCCCAACTGGAACTTCTGAGGAGGGGTATTATCCCACTTCAGCACATTAACTGGTTTCATTTTTCATCTCAAATTCCCCCTCAATAGTGGGTTCCCAAGGGGTCAGAGGAATAAGAAAATGACCTGAAAAGGCGATAAAAATATTGGGGGAGGGAGTCCCACTAATCTGGATCAAAGCCCCTGGAAGAGGACCTGGGTACTTCCCGGGATGGCTTTACTGAGGGATGGGGAATGAGCCAATGTGGTCTAGTGGTTACAGTGTCAGCCTAGGATCTGGGAGAGCCCAGGTTCCAAGCCCTGCTATGCCATGGAAGCTTGCCACACTCTAATCTCAGCCTAACCTAACTCAGAAGAACAGAAGAAGAGCCCTGCTGGATGAGACTGATGGCTCTTCTAATCCAGCATCCTGCCTCACACAGTGGCCAACCAGTTCCTCTGGAGGGCCAACAACAGGACATAGAAGTTGCCCAGATGTTGCCCCCTGGCTCTGGATTTAGAGTTTTAGTGCCTCTGAATGTGGAGATTCCCCTCAGTCACCATGGCTAGTAGGCACTGATAGACCTAGCCTCCATGAATCTGTCTAATCCCCTTTTAAAGATGTTCATTCCTGTGGCCATCACCACATCCTCTGGCAGCGAGTTCCACATTTTAATCACTCTCTGTGTAAAGTAGTATTTTCTTTCATTTGTCCTGAATCTATTGCCCATCAGATTCATTGGATGCCCTCGAGTTCTAGTATTCGGGGAGAGGGAGAAAAATGTCTCTTTGTCAACTCTCTCCACCGGATGCATACTTTTATAAACCTCTATCATCCCGCCCCCCAGTCGTCTCTTTTCTAAACTGAAAAGTCCCAGGCTCTTCAACCTCACAGGGTTGTTGTGCGGATAAAAAGGAGGAGAGGAGAACCATGGGTGCTGCTTTTGGTTCCCATTAGAAAGAAAGCAAATAAATAAAATTGATAGCAGAGCAAAGTCAGCTCCACTGAAGTCACTGGAAAGGTAAGGATGGGATGTGAGCAGAAATTCACTTGGCAGTAAATTCTGTTGAAATCTAATGGAATTTCCAAGGAAATAGGTTTAAGAACTGCTGCTAATCTCCATCTGATTAGCAGAGAGCCAGTTTGGTGTAGTGGTTAAGAGTGGCAGACTCTAATCTGGAGAACTGGTTTGAGTCCCCATTTCTCCACTTGAAACTAGCCAGGTGACCTTACGCAAGTCACAGCCTACAAATAAGCATAGCTCGCAACTTATGTGGTACTAAAAAAGAGCTGCAGCATCAACAGCCAAACTGTTCCCCCCACACATAACGCCATATGATAATTTCAATTTTTGATTAGCATTCCATTGAAGAGAGTGACATAACTGGGAAAGAAACCATGCTGATTTATAGTTCATTTCCTCATAGGTTGTTTACACCTGGATTACCCAATGGTGTGGAATGAAAATGAGAAGAGCACATGGCCATCCCTTGTCCCGAATCAATAGGGACATGTGTAAATGTGTTCCCCATTAGTCATTGTGAATTAGCCAAAAATGTAAACCCCTGTACGCTTAATAGGTTCATTAAACCAGTCAAAGAAAATGAAATGTAGCCATAAGCCAACGGAGTGCAAAGTACCTTGATGCTCATTGACTGAAGAATGCTTACTTCTTACTCAGAAAGTAAGCTGCTTACTCAGCCGGACCTGTTTCCCCCATATGGGAATGAACTAAAAGAGGGACACGGTAATCCTGAGCATGCTTATGAAGAAAGATACCACTGAATTCAATGGGGTTTACTTCCAAGTAAGAATTGCAGCCAAGTTACAGCTGCTAGGTGGACCAATGGGTTGACCCAGTATAAGGCAGTCACATATGATTATGGGGCAGGGGCCTAGAATAGGGAGCCAGACCCCTGCCTGGAAGGGCTACAGACCGCACCCTAGAGGAAGGCAGGAAGCAAACTAGAGAAATTCGTAACGGTTTGGTCTTGGGGAAATTCTTTTTTAAATCTAACATTTGCTTCTTGTCCATAATCTTATCAAGCTGCTGTATACTAGATTAGACCATTTAGCCCATCTGTGACTGGAAGCAACACTCAGGGGTCACAGGCAGAAAGGAGGAAGTGCAGTGTAGTGGTTAGAGCACTGGGCTAGGACCAGGAAGAACTAGGATCATATCCCTGCTTGCCATGAAACTGATACGATGACCTTGGGCAAGTCGTTCTCTCTTTCTTGAAAACCACTCCTGTACTTGTATGGATGATACTCCCTCAAAACAATATGCATATCACAGTTTCGAAAGTCAACATTTGCATGTAATCACATTTGCCCTTCATTCAACAGCAGTCTAGTCCATTCAGCCATTATCAAATTGTGTTTTAAACAAAAGTCAAAGATATCTGAACTCTCCAGGATATAAACCATTCCAAAAAGTTGTATCTCTAATCAGACCGTTGAGTAGAAAACCTCAGCAGGATCCAGCCAGTCCTCTAGGTGTAACCACATCCTCCGAAGATTTGATCACTATCTGAATCAATCTTCACTAGCTGCAAAAGAATCTACCTTTTGTTTACAGTATTTTTTCAAGGCCAACATCCAGTAGCATCCCCTGGGAGAACCGAATTGCAATTGCTGTTTAAGACAAGGATCCATTAGGTTTATCCCTGAAGTGTTAATACCAGAATTATCAACTGATCATCAGACCGAGTAATGAGACAATATATATATATATATGAACTTTTGGAAGGAATCAGGTTGCCATGTCATATCTCCCAGGGTTTGGAGCTGTAGTCTGGCCTGCCTCTTCTTGACAGGTTGTCTTCTCCTGAAGGAGTAAAGATACAAGCCTGTCTTTTCACTTTGCAATCTGAAGAAGTATGTTTAGTACATGTGAATTTAATCCTGTTTTACAATATGTCCTGAGGATTTTCTTGATTGTCTGACATGTCCTGCCATTACAGTTATACAGCGTAGTGCTTTTCAGTACTTTTTTCTTTCTATATGTAAAATTTAATTTAATGAAATGCTAGCTTATCAGTACCAGTAATTCAGTTATCAAGATCAAGACAGTGCTTTCCACTACACCATACCTGACTCATTATTTTGTACACATGGGATCTACAGGTCCTCTTGTACAGTGGTCACCAAACTCCAGGTGGGACCTGAGATCACCTGTAATTATAACTGATCTCCAGAATACAGAGCTCAGTTCACCTGGAACAAATGCCTACTTTGGAGCGTGAACTCTATGGTATTATATCCTGCTGAAGGCCCTCCCCTCCCCTCCCCAGATCCCTTGGCTCTACCCACAAATATCTAGCAATTTCCCATCCTGGAGAAGAAGAAGAAGAAGAGATTGGATTTATACCCCGCCCTTCACTCACTTGGAGTCTCAGAGCGGCTTACAAACTCCTTTCCCTTCCCCTCCCCACAACAGACACCCTGTGAGGTAGGTGGGGCTGAGAGAGCTCTTTTCCAAGCTGTCCTTGAGGGAACAGCTGGTACAGAGCTATGGCTTGCCCAAGGTCATCCAGCCAGGTGCACATGGAGGAGTGGGGAATCAAACCCGGTTCTTTCAGATTGGAGTTCGCGCACTTAACCACTACACCAAACTGGCTCTCCAGTTGGAAACCATATACATATGAGGTGTACACATTTCCTCTACCAATCCATATGTGATTATTTGGTTACTGGATTCCATGCAAATTTCCAAGCACTGAAAAAAGAGCACATCTGCTCTTGCTTTCTATACCTTCTGGATCTTCTAAGAAATTATTTCACATCAATGTATATGAGAACAAGAAGCCACCTTACCCTGAATTAGACATGATAGCAAAATATTGAGTTCTCTGACTGACAGCAGCTCTCCAAGAGCATAGAGGAAAGATTTTCTGCTTTCACTATCTGACGTTGTAGAGAAGTAAACCTTTTGCATGAACTCCATCAATGAGGTCTGGCCCTTCCTTCATGCGAAATACCCCTGGTCAAACGTGAGAAGAATCACTGGATTGGGGGCCCATTGTGCATGGAACTATTGGTGCAGTTGATAGTAACAACTCTCAGATGCAGGCAACCTCTGCAGTCTACAGCTGAAGAATAACCTTCCTTCTTGTCTTGACAATGCCACATAATGACATTGAATTGCACTTTCAACCAGCATCTGCTATATGGTACAATGTTCAATGTAGCACTAATTTGGCACCACCTTACAAGCAGATGTTCAAACGGTACCCGCTGATCACCTTTGGTCAAATGTTAAAGCAGTTATGGTGTAGCTACTCAAAATACTCTAGCTTCACTGGTTTATGGAGAGGACTGAGTAACATTTTAGTAACATTATTTACTGAAATAGTAAACAAAAGATAGGTATTCTCAAGAGTACTAAAGTACTCTGGCAAGTACTAAAGAATATTGTTGACCAATAAATATCTTTAAATACATGATTAAGACCAAGTCAAGACTGCATAAACATTTTTAGGACATTTTTTTCTAGTTTTTTAATTTACTTGTCAGACTGAACTGGCTCCCAGCATTGATCCTCCAAAATTTCTTGTTCAAGTTGCTTGTATTAGAATAACTTTCATTTGTATCTTTACAGGGACAAATTAAAACAATATGAAATGAAGCAGTTTCGCCCAAACAGAAATATAACCCAGGGTGAGGGGAACTCACTTTTATAATACTAATTTTATAATACTAATAAGGTGAGAGATTCATCAAATATTTGGAAAGCAGAGTGATAACATACCAGTACAATACATGATGAAAAGCAGACCAGTGAATATTTATGAATACATTTTTATATGAGAGTTACTACATTGGGTTGGATGTTATAAACTCATTGCAGAATGGAGTGTTGGGACAGAATGGAACTTTTCTGCCTCCCTCCTCTCACTGCAGCCTGTTCATCACCATGAAATGCCACTCC
This sequence comes from Lepidodactylus listeri, assembly GCA_029233225.1. Classification (NCBI taxonomy): domain Eukaryota; kingdom Metazoa; phylum Chordata; class Lepidosauria; order Squamata; family Gekkonidae; genus Lepidodactylus; species Lepidodactylus listeri. The sequence goes on from JARCFY010000009.1 coordinate 31,497,577, forward strand.
TGGAGGACAGGGGACCCTGAGGGATAACAAAAGGGGTGGGGGGAGTCTGCAACTGGAAGGGAGAATCAGCAGAAATTGCCAAAGTCTGGATCCAACACATTTTTTCCTGGTTCTATCCTTGAAGGGAATTACTTCTGAGAAACATCAAGCTACCTGTGATGGATAAGGGGTGGTCATGAACACTGACCAAACACTGCAGCTGCAGGGCTTGGGATAGATAAAAAAGAAAAATAAGAAATGGTCGTTGTCATGGCCCCATGTCTAAGCTTGATCTCAGCTAGTGGCCTCAGAGATGTTAAGTGAGAGGTTGTATCAACCTTGTGGGGCTCTTGCAAGAAAGACCCTGTTGAGATAATGATCAACCATTAATGATCAAGCAAAGAAGCTTCCCCATTTTTTTTTAAAAAACCTAGAGATTAAATATGCTATTTTAAAGGAAAGGGACTTGGCCAAATTATCCTGGATTCTTTATATCCCACTCAGTGAATGCTTTTAGGACAAAGACCCTCACCTCTGAGAAGCATGAGGAGTATAATACATTGACCACTTCTGGTCACCTGCCTTGGTGCATCCAATAGGTATGTAAATTCTTCTGCAACCGGATATAAATTATACAGTGGATTAAGTGTAGTCCTTGAGCCTTAAAATTCTTTTTCCTCTAGAAACGATTTCCTGCCCTGGAGGGTGAAATCCTCTGAATAACACTGGACCATCTGTAAAAAATGACTTTTCAAAGTATTGCTTTCTGAAGGAGGGATGGCATTCTAAATTTCCAGGACTGTAGAGAGATTAGATCAGAATGAACGCTGACAATATTGCCTTCTACCCAGAAACAGCTGAAAACATTACCAGTAAATCTCAGCCAGATGCAAACTGCAGCAGGGAGAAGCAAAGACAGAAAAAGAAAAGCACAGAGGGGAGCCTGGGAATGCACTGTGTACTCCACACGGCAATACTGAGAGCCATTGATAGAAAGCTGGACTTGGATCAGGAACACCAAACTTCCAGTTCCTGCTCAACGTTGAAGATCATGGTGTGACCTTAAGTCAGTCCCCTATCTCTTAGCTAGGGATGGGCATGAACCAGTTCACGAGCCAAAACAAGGCCAGACTGGTACCAGGGACAAACTGGACAGGCCACAAAGGGATACTGATAGAACAGAACTTGTTATTACCAGCACTGCCCCGGGCAAAACCACTCCAGAACATCATCAGTGAATGGATCATTCTGGACAGTGATACCATATTTACTTGAAAGGGAGATGACCCTGGATGTAAGATGACCCCTTTAAAAATAGTTATTGGACATAACTATAACTTTTATGCAAATATAAGATGACCCCCTCTTTTTTGATGGCTTACTTATGAAAATACACCTAGTCATGTATTTGAGCAAATACTGTACTTGTCTCACACAAAGGAGGAGGAAGAGGAGGAGATTGGATTTATACTCCACCCAAGGTCATCCAGCAGCTGCAAGTGGAAGAGTGGGGAATCAAACCTGGTTCCCCCAGATTAGAGTCCATGCACTTAACCACTACACCAAACTGGCTCTCACAGTACAGGCGTTGGGTGGTAAGAGACAGTAGCCAAGGGACTAGGCCCTGCATCAAGCCAAATGCCAAGTCTGCTCCTATATCCACTCAGGCAACACTTCTGCAGGGCCTAATAGTGCCATCCATACCATATTCCATGGGTTCATATACCTGTTCTTTCTTCAACACGATGTATACACTCATCTGTTAACATGTCCTTCAGTTGTCTGTGTACACAATAGGTCAGCAATTACTCTAAAGAATAAATGTATTTAGCACAAAAAAAAAGTTTTCAGAAACATGTGGGGAGAACATTTCAAATCTACCAGAGACTGTTGACTTGCTCTACTTGTTGTTGACCTGAAAATCACCTACAAAGGAACTTAAAGGAGATTCAGTAAAAATATTGTTGGATTAGAAGTTATTGATAGGTTTAATTGTATTAGCTAGACTTCTCAGCCCTTACAAGTATTAAGCTGGTTTTTCCTTGAGAAAATTTTGCATTACATTCAGTGCATGTAGAGATGAACGCATGATTTAAGCCACACATTTATCCAGATTCCGGACTCCGGTTTTATTTTTAAAATGAACATGTTTTGGCTTTTCTTACAGCTAGATTCTATCCCCCCAGCATGGTGACCCCATCCAGGACATTACCAGTTTTGAGGCTGTGTACCTAGAGTGGCCAGCCCCCCCCCCCTCCGGCCACTAGCTGGAGATGGGAGGTAGGTTACCAGATCCAGGCTGGGAAACTCCTGGAGAATTGGGGGTGGAGCTTGGGGAGGACAGGAACCTCAGTGGGGGGCAATGCCATAGATTCCACCCTCCAGAGCATTCACTTTCTCTAGGGAAGTTGATCTCTATAGTTTGGAGATGAGCTGTAATCCTGGGGAATCCCCAGATCCCACCTAGAGGTTGGCACCCCTATGTGTACCTAATGTTGTGACTGAGTGACAGGTTTGGGAGTCTGTTAGTGTACCATCCATCCAGCTGCCTAACAGTCTCCCTGACTGAGCTGACAGAGGTGGTCTCAGGGGTGGTGTTGAGGACCCCTTGGCTGTCTGTCAGGAGGAGTGACACTGTGACACCCATGGGGCCATCCCAGGTAATAACTTGTCATACACATTATACAGGCCACATGATCAGGTATTTCATTCGGGGCAGGAGGAATGTGATCTGAGGATGGAGGAACTGACAATGGTTCCTTTGTCACTATTTACTTGGATTTAGACACTCACATGGATATCAAGGCATTGCAGGGGTAGGGGACCTATGATCTGCCCCAGAGGCAGATGAAGTTGAACTGCTTTCTGATGCCTCTGGGTGAGTCTCCTGTTGATATGGTTAGTGCACTGGTCAATACCCTGGAATGAGGAAATGACCCTATTGCTCCCAGGCACCCTCTCTAGCCCCTTGGTTCACTGAGGGCCTGTGGGTGATGAAAAGACCAGGAAGAGGGCTAGAGCAACAGTGAAGGAAGACTTGGGATGAATCCAATAAGACACAGGCAAAAGCTAATTTTAAAGCATAAGCCATGGCAGTGATGGCGGCAAAGAAACAACACTTTTCTACCACTGTTGTTTCTGCACTGTGTATTCCCGCAAAACTGTTCTGGGTAGTGAGAGACCTGCAATATGGACTACTCAATGGCCTGCTGTGATCGTTTTGCTTAACACTCTGCAGATAAAATCTCTCATGCCCATTCTGACTCGGGACTCTACATTAGCAGTGACATGGTCAGATGATGCCAGAGTGCCAACTTGTCCAACTGTTGGGGATACTTTTCAGTTTTCTCAGACGAGGATATGGACAGGATCCTTGGAAGTCTGAGGTCTACTACCTTCTTGTATGGCCTTTGCCCTTGGTTTCTTAAATCTGCCCGGGGGGGGAGCTGGCAGTCTGGGTCCAAGAGGCAGTTGGCAGTTAACATTTCCTTAAGACAGAGGGTGGTTGCTCCAGCCTTGAAACACGCTGTGGTGCATACACTTATGAAGAAGCCTACCTTAGATGTGTAGGAGATCTCAGTCATTATTGACCAGTCTCAAATGTTTCGTTCTTGAGCAAGGTGATTGAATAGGTGGTGGCTGGACAATTCCAAGCTTTCCTGGATTGTTTAGATCCTTTCCAATATGGTTTTAGGCTTTCCAATATGGGATTGAAACAGCCTTGATTGCCTGGTGGATGACCTGTTCCAGGAGATGGACAGATGGACTGTGACTCTATTGATTTTCCTGGACCTCTCAGCAGCTTTCGATACCTTTGATCATGGTATTCTTTGGAATTGCCTATCTGGGCTGGGACTGGGGGGCACTGTACTGCAGTGGTTCTCATCCTACCTGGAGGGTAAGTTTCAGAAGGTGGTGCTGGTGGACTGCAGCTAAGCCCCTTGACTTTTGGTCTATGGTGTCCCACAGTGTTCCATCTTATTCCTTGTGCTTTTCAACATCTAAATAATACTGCTGGGTGAGGTCAATCGGAGATTTGGGCTTGGTTATCACCAATCTGCAGATAACACTCAGCTCTATCTTGCACTTTCAGGCGTCCCCAGGGAGGCTGTATAAACCCTGAACTGATGCCTGGAAGCCATTTTGGAGTGGATGCAGGCTAATAAATTAAACTTAATCCCAGCAAGGCCAAGTGCTGCTGGTGGGCAGAAGGTCTGACCTGGGATTTAAGGTGTCAGCTGTTCTGGATGGGGCTGTACTCCCCTTGAAAGAAAAGACCCATAGCCTGGGGGTGCTACAGGCCTACTGCTGCATAAGCAATTGGCAGCTGTGGCCAAGAGAGTCTTTTACCAGCTTTGATAGATCTGGCCACTGTGGTACATACCCTGGTTACATCTAATTCAGATTACTGCAATGTGCTCTACATGGAGTTGCCCTTGAGAAGTGTTTGGAAACTTCAGTTGGTGCAGAATGCTGCAGCCAGGATGTTGGCTGGAGTGGGTCATAATGACCATATCACTCCAGTCTTGGCCCATCTATGCTGGCTACCAGTTTGTTTCCAGGCACAATTAATGGTGCTGGCCTTGACCTTCAAAACCCTGTACAATTGGGTACCAACATATCTGAAGGACTGCCTACTCCCTTATGAACCCGCCCAACCACTACAGCCTGCCTTCTGAGATTAGGTGGGTGGAATCCCAGGAGAGGACCTTCTCCATCACGGCATCAAAACTCTGGAATTCTCTCCCCAGGAATTTGCCTGTCCCCTTTCCTCACCACCTTCCACTACCAAGTGATAACTTCTTGTTCATTTGTAATTCCTTCAGTGATCCTTCCTTCCTGCCCAATGTTTTAATTGTTGCTTTTATGTCTGTGTATGTATTTTAGCTCTTTTTAACATTGTTTTAATGATGTGTGTGGTTTTTTGTGGGAGGGTTGGTTTAAAATGGTTGTAAAATGTGGTTTTAGTATGTATGCTTTAATTTGAGCCACCTTGGTGGTCCTTGTGGAGGCAGGAAGTTGGGGTATAAATTTGTAAGTAACTAAAAAATAAAGTGTACACACAGGATTCACTGTAATCTGTGTACAAGCTATCACTACTAACAGCTGTTTTGAACAGTCACTGTGTTTATCTCACATTTTGTGGCCTTTTAACTTAATGTTCACATTTTTCTCTCTCTTTATCTTTCACCTGACTGAGAATTCATTTTATACATTTGATTAAGCATGCTGTGGCCCCAAAGTTTATACTGCAATGAATCTCTATTTTTTTATAGTGCCACAATGCTCGTCTTTGTTTTTTCTGCATGTAGAAAACTAGTCTTAGAGATATTTATTTATTTGCTCAATTTATATCCTGCTCTCCCTGCCTCTCGGCGGGCTTAGGGCAGCTGCCAACATACATTAAAATATACAATATCATTAAAACATTAAAACACAGAAACAAACAGCTAACAAACCCCACTAGAGATGGCGTTTCTTCTTTATCAGGGTAGCGTCTTAGATGTTGAACAGTATAGACAGTGGGGGGACATTCAGGCTGGCGGATTCTCAATCGGACCAGGGCCAAGATGTAACTATTGGGCAGCCCCAAAAGCCTGGCGGAAGTGCTCCGTCTTGCAGGCCCTACGGAACTGTAGTAAGTCCCGCAGGGCCCTGATGTCATCTGGGAGCTCATTCCACCAGTGTGGGGCCACCACTGAAAAAGCCCTGGCCCTAGTAGCCGCCAGCCGGGCCTCCTTCAGCCCTGGCAGAACCAGGCGATTCAGGGATCCCGATCGTAGCGCTCGCTGGGGAACATATGGAGAGAGGCGATCCCTCAGGTAGATAGGTCCCAGGCCATATAGGGCTTTATAGGTAAGCACCAGCACCTTGAACCATATCTGGTATGCTATAGGCAGCCAGTGCAGTGCTTTTAAGGCGGGCTGGATGTGCTCCCGTACAGGGAGACCCAACAACAGGCCCGCCACCGCATTCTGCACCAGCTGCAGCTTCTGGGTTTGGGACAAGGGCAGCCCCATGTAGAGAGCATTACAGTAGTCCAATCTTGAGGTGACCAAAGCATGGATCACCATAGCCAGTTCGTTGCATTCAAGGAAGGGAACCAACTGCTTGATCAACCAAAGATGATAAAAGGCTGACCTTGCAGCGGCTGCTACCTGAGCCTCCATCGTTAATGAGGGGTCCAGGAGCACTCCCAAACCCCTGACCTCCAACGCCGGTACCAGCGGCACCCTGTTGAAGGCCAGGAGAGGGATCCCTACCCCTGGTCCACTCCAACTCAGGCACAGGACCTCCGGTTTCATCGGATTCAATTTCAGTCGGCTCTGCCTGAGCCAATCAGCCATGGCTTGCAATGCCAGGTCCAGATCACCCAGACTGGAGTCTGACTGGCTGCCCAGCAACAGGTAGAGCTGGGTATCATCAGCATACTGATGGCAACCCAGCCCATGCCTCTGGGCAATCTGGGCAAGGGGGCACATGTAGATATTGAACAACATTGGGGAAAGCACTGCTCTCTGTGGCACTCCACAAACCAGTGGGTGCCTTTGGGAGAGTTGCTCCCCAACTGCCACCCTCTGTCCTCAATCTTGGAGAAATGAGGAGAGCTACTGTAAGGCCAAACCCTGGATCCCCATATCGGCGAGGCGGTGGGCTAGTAGCTGATGGTTGACCGTGCTGAATGCTGCCAACAGGTCCAACAACTTCAGCACCACCGTCCCGCCTCAATCCAGATGCCTCCGGAGGTCATCTGTGAGGGCGACCAGCACCATCTCTGTCCCATGGCCTGGTTGGAAACCAGACTGGAATGGATCTAATACAGAGGTGTTATCCCAAAAGCCCTGCAACTGGTCCGCCACAGCTTTCTCGATTAACTTACCCAAATAGGGCAAGTTAGATACTGGCTGATAGTTGGCCAATTCAGCTGAATCTAATGATGGCTTTTTTAGGAGGGGATGTACCACGGCCTCCTTCAGGCCACTAGGGAACACCCCCTTTGCAAGGGATGTATTGATGATCTCTCTAAGTGCCCCTCAGACCCCTTCATGGCTCGCTTTAACCAGCCATGATGAGCATGGATCGAGTCTACAGGTGGTTGGGTGGACCAGTGAGAGCAAATTGTTAACCTCCTCCAGGCAGAGTGGATTGAAATAATCCAAAATGTGACCAGAAGATGCGCTCAGAGCCTCAAGTTCCGCTACTGTATCAACTGTGGCAGAGAGGTCACGGCAGAGCGACAAGGCTTTATCTGCGAAAAAGTCCCCTAAGGCCTCACAGCCAATATCCAATTCTCTATCATTTAATCTGCTCATTGACAGAGTCATTAATGACTGAATTGTCCTAAATAATTGGGCTGGGCGGGAACTCGTAGATGCTATCTTGGCTGCATAGAAAACTTTTTTTCGCAGCCTTGACAGCCATCTCATAGGCTTTCATAAATGTCCTATAAGATGCTCTTGTTGCCTCATCAGGAGCACAACGCCACTGTCTCTCTAGTCATCTGGGTCCCGCTTCATTTCCCTCAACTCGCCTGTATATCATGGGGCGAGTCGGGAGCGGGGGTGCAGAGGGCGCCGGGGAGTGATCTCGTCAACAGCTGCTGAGAGACGATGTTGCCAGTCCTTGACTTGCTCATCCAACGAGCCGTCAGGGGGCCTTGGATCCCGTAGAGCTTCTTGGAACCTAATGGGGTCCATTTGGCTCTGCGGGCGAGCTAAAATTTGCTCACCACCTAAACAGGGTTGAAGTGGCATGTTCACCCAGGCCTTCAGAGTCTGGTGGTCCAACCATGGTACAGCCGTGGCCGTAATCTGGTCCACCAAAAATCAAGTCAAGTGTGTGGCCAGCTCTGTGCATGGGGGCCGTAACAAACTGGGAAAGTCTTAGTGCTGCCATGGATGACACCAGATCCATTGCCTGCATGGAGGTCGCGTCCTCGGCATGGATGTTGAAGTCACCCAAGACTAATAGCCAAGGGTGATCCAGCACCCAGCCTGATACGGCCTCCAGCAGGGATGGCAGGTTGTTTGATGGTGCGTTGGGTGGTCGGTACACCAGCCAAACAGCCAAACTTTCCCTGGCCTCCCAGACAAAGCCGACACACTCTATGCCTACAAAATTCCGTGATGGTAGTGCCCTGAAGGTGTAACCCTCCCGGATGAACACTGCCACTCCTCCCCCCCACCCCTGAGTCCAAGATTGGTGGAGGACCGAGAACCCGAGTGGAGCCATTTGGGAGAGAGAAACGGTCTCTCCCTCTCGCACCCAGGTCTCGGTCACGCATGCCAGGTCCACATCCTGCTTTGACAGAAAGTCATGGAGGATCCTGGTCTTATTATTTATGGACCTGGCATTGCACATCACCAATGTTGGAGTGGGGTTCTGATTCCTAGCCCCACAACCTACTACCCTTGGGATGGGACATAGATTGGAAGGAGACCGAGCTCGCACATGTCTCCGTCTCCTTCCCTCTTCCATCTGGCCCCACCGCCATACCTTCCCTTCCCCAGGAGCACCGGGATCCCTTGACTGGCCATGCACCCGATGGTGGCCTTTGCCCGCAGGCCTTGGCCCCTGTTGGACCACCGATCTGTCAGATGGAAACAATGCCTTGGTTCTCCCACCCCCAACCCTCAGTAGTAGTCGCTACCCTGTATCCCTTCTAATTCGGCTACACAATTTAGCTAAGAAAAGCCCAACCAGCAAAGTTACACGCTATGCTGTCCAGTAACAATCATATTTCTCACCTAAATCCCCCAACCCACCTAAACTACCTATCTAACCTAATCTAATCACAATCAAGGGTGGGAATTAAACAACTAGCTCCTAGGGCTACTATGCTAACTATTAAACTAATCTATCCTAGCTACCATAAATTAAAAGAGATAGGGCAAAGGAGAGAAGGGGATGTCCCTGCTCCTACCTCCACCTCCTAATTGCACAGTTGTTACCAGGCCTACTTTGATGGTACTTATCAGGGCATAGGTGTAGAGTACGGGGGGGCTTGAGGGCTTGAGCCACCCCCGAAATTTCTGGGGAGGGGGGCTCAGCCACCTCCGGAAAATGGAGCGCCTGCCGCCATGCCTCCCCAGGTCCATCCGAGGCCCGGCCGCCACTGCTGGAGAGGGAGAGGGAAGGGGTGGCGGGGGGGAGAGAAAGTCAGCAGTGGCTGGCGGGCCTCGGAAGGGCCCGGGGAGGCATGGCGATTTCTGGGGGGGAAGACCATTGCTCCAGCGAGCGTGTGCACAAAGCGCATGCACTAAGGAGCCCCCCCCCCGGATTTCCAAAAGTCTACGCCCCTGCATCAGGGGTCCCAAGACAAAAGCAGATCTAAACTTGGCCAGCCGTATTGTGGCCTCATCAAAAGCCTCCCTCGTCTCCCTAATCCACCAGCTTGCCCTGATCAGAGTTCAGTGTAGCTCTCTCCTTGGCATGCTAGTTTTCTACTTTATGAAAAGGTTTTTTTAGTAATTGGGGACATTCAGAAATATTATTCTCTATATGCAGTATGAATTGGTACAGTCCATTCTACCAGTTTAAGACTCTAACATCTTGTACTGATTTATGCATCGTGACGTTCCAGTCTAATTTCACCTGCCTTATCCTTATAAACTCAAATCATTCAAATGTAGCTGTTCCTTGTTCACACAGGTAGAAGATGTTCAGATCTTATGCTGTTATTCCCCTTTAAATAAACGAAATCTGTTTTTAATTCTGGAGGAAGTTTGGAGACACTGATGGAATGAAAGACATTATAGAAAATAAAGGTCTATTGTTTGATAATACTGAGGGTTTTTGCCCCCAGTTCACCTATCCAGCTGCAATGAATTTCTGCCACCCTATGCAGCAACTCTTATAAACAAAAGATAGTAAAAGCATCCTTTTTAGTATTCTCTTGCAGAGATTTTTTTTGGCAGTTTATTTAATTACTCACTGAAAAATACTGGTATCATTAAGCCATTCCCTGGTTGTCCATAATAATAATGGACCAAGCAAAGGATACGGATAGAGAACAGAAATGAATATAAGCACGTAGGAACAGCCCTGCTGAATCAGAGCAATAGTCTACCTAGTCTAGCATCCTGTTTCCCACAGTGGTCAACCAGATGCTCTTGGAAGGCCTCTGAAAAATCAGAGCTGGATTTTATGTACAAGCTAAGTAAACTACAATTTAGGACCTCAAACAATGAAGGGGCCTGTAAATATAGGAAAATTACTGCAAATGACTAAATTACCACTTCTGGTATTGCTATGGGGCCTCTTAAATTTGATATAGTTTAGGGTCTCAGCATGTCTTAATCCAGCCCTGGGTTTTATCTAACCATAATGGCTAGTAGCCATTGATGGACATCTCTCTCCATATGTTCATTGGTGGATGTGTCTCCCTGCTTTATCTAATGCTTTCACAATGGTGGCTTGTCTATAGATGACATTCAGATACTAGATATAATGAAAGACATGTCTTCATAGTGTCCTTCTACTGTTCATCATAAATTATCAGCACAATCCACAAACTATGTACATTGACATACTAGCACAGAGGATGGCTTACAAACCAGTTCAGTAGGAAGTCACTTCAATCCTAACATGTAAACTTGGAAGCATTTATTTCAGTGAGACTTACCTGCAAGTGGATGAACTTCCTGTATTTGTCCTGCTGAAGAGAGTAGGAATGAGCTAGCCTATATAATGAAGCAACCAAACAAGAAAGTGGATTTAGTAACTTTTAGATTACATGATGCAGCTATTGACTGAAGTAACGCACACTGGATCTCCTGCCCAGGGCCTTAAAGAGTCAGGCAGTGATTTGGGTCCTCAGAGGACAATATTATTGCAATATCTCAACCCCCTTCCCATACTCATGCATTTCTGCACACCTACTTCAGCTTTCCATGTTTTCTTGCTTATTGTTCCTCACCGTTTTCTCCAAAAGTAATATGAATGATACTTGAGGCCGGGAAGCTGACTGAGTTGCTGGTTTAGGGAAATGACCCATTTGAGTAGGGAGAAAGGGACCAATTAACAATGAGTCTAGAAAGATGTGGTTTAGAAGCAAATTGAAGTGTTACCAGAAGTTTTGGGAGCGATTATTTTAAAGTCCAAATGAGGAAAACAGAAGGGAGCATAAACTTTGAAAAGTTAAATAATTTTTTAAAACCCTAACAATAATGTAGGTCAAGAGGGAATTTCAGTATAACCAGCTATAAACATAAGAATGAACAATAAGAACATTTTAAAACAATGTGGAACTAGGAAAGCTTCCAGACAGCCAGTAGTATCAGTAGGTCACTACAAGGAGATTATGAACAGCTTCCCTCTAGCTGAAGCATGGTTTACTTGGCATAGGATTGCACTGCAAAATGAGTTAGCTGTGTCTGAATTTATGCAGGACACCCATATTTATGGGACTGGTAGCTTCTCTAATTATGTGCTAATTACTGTGCTGATTTCAGAGATAATAAGGAGACTTGGTGCCCAAATTTTAAATCAACATTTTGTGATTTCATTCATTCAGAATCGTGATTTCAGCAGTCATAGAAAAGTCTGTGTTTGATGGATTCACTCCACCACAAGGTAAGACTAATGTTCAAGCGAGGAAGGCTGGTGAGACTGGAGATCCTACAGCTTTCTAAGAGAGTCCCTCGGGGCCTCAGATCCAGAGTCAGACAACAACCATAGATGTGGGGGGGGGGGGGGGAGAGACACTGCTGTAAAAGGACACATTTCAGCTGTTCAGATGCAGATGTTGGCTCTTGAGATTGGACTGTGGATGGAGGATGTGAGCCAAACTGATGGATTATCCCTGGCAGTACACTGAAAACATGAGGAAAATGTGACAAAAAGTCTAGTTTCTTTCTTTTATTTAATTTACTTGTAGTCCATCTTTCTTGTTGAGACTCAAGGGCTGAGGACAGACTGGCAGTATAAAGCGGAAGAGAGGCAGGGCAAATAGACCCGGGCCAAGTTGTGGCGGGGATTGATGCCAGGGAGGAGGCAGAGTGGAGCGGTCGCACTGCGGAGCATTTCCTGGCGGCGGTGCAGTTGTGCACGACTTTGGTCCACTCCACCGACCTGCACATAGGCACAGCAGCAATTGGGGCGGTATCCTGTGGCTGGGAGCTTTAACTCTGCAAGCCAGAAGCATCCCCATGGGCAGTTGTGCACTCAAGTGTACAGCATGCATGGGCAGTTATGCGCATTCCTGCCAGATCAGTGGGTTCACATTAGCAGCACAGCTTGATTGCAGCTTTTTTACAACCACACTTCCGGGAAGCGCGATCAACGCTCCCTCCACGGCTTGCCCCAGCTTTCACCTGGTACTTTTAAAAAGCAGGATCGAATCGTTAAAGGACAGTGTGAGTACGGCAGGGGAATGCCAGACAGCTGTGGCTGTGTGAACCGGCCCACTTAATCCGCTTGAGAAAGATGCCTATATCGGGCCAAACTGCCAGTCTGAACTCAGCCAAGGCAGATTACATCATTTGAAATAGTTTTGAGACATGCCATTAAATACTGCAGCAACTGGATCACAAAATTTAGAAAATAATGTAGTACAAACAAAATAATACATACAATAGAGAGTGGAGTGCAACCATCTACCACCTCATCTCTTTACTTTAAAAAAAAGTCCCCTTGAACAATTCCATTGGCTATAATCTCCAGGTGTAGCACTATTGCCTTTTATACAAAAGTCTTCCTGAACAATTCATTCTTGCACATTCTGCTGAACAACAGGAGTATGAGTGACTTCCTACCCTCTGCGAGATAATTCCAGCAGTTGGGAGCCACAACAGAGAATGCCTGGGTACAGGCAACTATTTTTTTTTTTAATTGAACATTTTTAACAAACAAAGAGATGAAGTGTACAGTTTTTTCATGGTTCACTACTTTTCAGTTTTCAGTTGGTCAGGATACATGTTATGCTACATCATGTTAATAAAAGAAATAGAAAACATTTTAGCCTTACAGTTGTAACATGTCTATAGGGTAGACAACTTTGGGGACAATTTCATTGGTTGTCATATATTCTAATAATGGGTACCAAATTGCTGGAAATTTAGCTTTTTGCTTTGCATTGTCATTTAGTACATTCTTATAAGCAATCTTTCCCATTATATAGAATTGCCAGATCTTGTCATACCAAAGCATGGTTGTTGATCTTACCTACTTGCATGGTGGCGCCTTCAGAAAGCTTTGCTCTAGAGTTGCCAGGCAGTTCTTGCAAACTGGCTTGAGAGTTGTGGGTTGGGAGATGGGGGGCACAATGATGGCTGTGCACAGCCCTGTACCCAGAAATTTTTGTTGGGGGTGCACCAAGGTGCCACCTGGGGAGGGTGGAGTTTGGGGATGGGAGGGGCTCTGCCCCTGGAGACCATCTAGCTTCCTCTGCAGTGTGCGGGCGGATGTGTGTCATTCTGGGCGCCACTCTCTTTGCCCCCCCCCAGAGCAGGTTATGTGATGTGGGCTTGGCACTGGCCTTTCTCCCCTGCCCTTCAGAGCCCAGTGCTTGTAGGGTCTGTGCTGCAGTGGGTCATCCTCTCTGAGCCTCTTCTCCTGTGGCAGCAGCAGCCTGGATGGTCACCTTGCCTTGCCAGCATCTTGCACTGGCTGGCCGGCCCCTTCTTAGCCCCCCTTTCCCTCACTGTGTCACCTCCCCCGATCGAAGAGGAATGGGCAGTCGCCTGACTGAAGCCAGCTGGAGTTCAGAAGCAGCAAGCATCCGGTCTGCCTGGCTGGCTGAGGGAGCCTTTCTCTCTCTTGCCCCGCCCCGCCCCGCCCCGCCCCTCCCTGACCTTTCCCCTCCTTCCCCTCCTACCCTCTTAGTTATCCCACCAGCCAAGGGAGCCTGGCTGAGATAGCAGCACCGGCATTATGTGTGCATGCGGGTGGGGGGGGGAAGCAAAGAAGGAGAAGGCAAGCATGGCTGTTTGGGGAGGGTGCTGGGTTGTTTGGGGGTGGTGCTGAGCACTTGTGCCCTCTCTCTGTGTATATGGGCATGGCTGTGCGCTATGTCATTTCTGGTAAAAACCCAGAAGTGACATTGGGTAACTTAAGGAATCACCAGAAGCTCTATGGTAAAACTATATCACTTCCAGGGCTCTACCAGACATGGAGTAGCTGTGCATGTGGTACCACCATTAAAAAAAACAACACCTTCCCCTATGGCTTGGAGAGGTGGTGATGCCATTTTCCAGGACTCTGGCCCTGGAAAGCTCTTGGGGTTTTGTCAGCAACGGACTGGCAACCCTAAGGAAGCTGTCATATCAGGAAAGGCAAGCTGGTGAATATTCACTTGACCTTCTGAGAACAGGAGGAGGAGCAACTTCATGGGTCTTGCTACGGAAAGTCTCTCCTAACAGGAGACCTGCTGGCAAAGACCTGTTCTTTTGATATACAGAAAGGAACAGAATTAAATAGGCAGCTCCAAGTCACTAAGGTAGAGAACCTAAGGGAGGATTTGAGCAGCTATCCAGAAAACAGTGAACCAAATAAACATCTGGATAATTTTAGCAAGTGTCTTCCCAAACAGTGAATGCTCCTTGAATGTTTGGTAGACAGGCAGAAAACAGGGCAGAACAAAGCAAGGAGACAGAATGGGGGGGGGGGTCCTTGAAAGATGGGGAAATGGGGAACTCCCCAATTTCATATCCCCCCCAAGTATATGTTCTATTGTTTCTTACTGCACTTTTCTTCAGGCTGCTTTATAGCAGGCTGCTTTACGCCAACACTACTGACTGCAAGCAGCTTTACTGCAGCTGATTTGGGAGCAAAGTGCATGCTGTTTCTCAGCAGTAGCTGGTTGCTGTTTTCCTCTCAAGGACTCAGTTGTTAGCTAGCCACAAAGACAGGCTGGATGAAGAGAAGTGTATGTTTTTAACCTGATTGCCCCCGTATAACTTTTACCCTGAAACCTCCAGTATCCAGTTGTCAGAGCTCAGAAGCTAGGCAGAGTCAGTACTTGAATGGGAGACCACCAAGGAAGACTGGGGTCGCTACGTATAGGCAGGCAATGGCAAACCACCTCTGCTCACCTCTTGCCTCGGAAACCCAACAAGGTGGAACTTCATGGGATTGCCATGAATTGGTTGTAACTCAACAGCACACTTTACCATAACCCTTTGACCACCAAAATGGTGGTCTACATGGGGCCTACATGGGGCCTACATGGATAATTTAGGCACTGAAGTGAGATGGGAAGAAAAAGCTGTCTGGATTCAACCCGATACTTTCTGTTCACAAAGACAAGCATCTTCCTATTTTCATCTTGCCGTTTGAAATCGCATCCGATGGAAATTCACTGTCTTGTGCTTTTAATTTAATTTCAGAGTTTCTAAACTCTAAATTTACTTTCAAAGGTTTAATTAGCCAGCTCCTCTCTATTGTACGCATGCACCAGCTCCAAAAGGCTGGGAAACAAAAATAAAGAATGTGTGGGTTTTGGCGTCGAGATTAGCCATGCTTTAGTAATCGACAGTGCCAAACTGTTTCTTATTAATGGATCATGCAAGCCCGCTGCAGTCACTCGCCCAACCCCCCCAGTCTGCCACTTTCCCAACATATCAATAGCAAATGTTCTGTGAAATGTGACTTTTTCTGATGGAGCCCACCCTGACTTTTATTATGTGATCTTAAGCCACCATCAAACGTTAGTTTCAGATGGAGTAGAGCCTTTTTGTTGTTGCTAAAGGAGCCTTTTTGTTGTTGCTTTCTCTTAAAAAACAAACACACACCTTAGAATATGCAACTTAAGAAACGTATTCTGCAGAAGGCCATCTGCATCTGCATGCCCTTTTCAGACCAAATTAATGGTGAGTGAGTCACAAACAAACACAGAATGACATGGTGAGGAGCTTGGTGACCCATTCCTCCATCCATGCAGCTTTTTGCCATAGATGGGGCATTGTTCCCACACAGGGGCAAATTGATAATGAAGCAAAGTGAGGGAATAGACTTAGGTAGATGATTGTAAAGAGGGTGGCAGCCTCTGCCACTTACCCTTGTATTGCACCCTGGTCCCCACCCTTGAGCGGCAGCAGCGGGGGATCTTTCCGTCCTCATCCCCCCTCAGGTGTCTTTAAACATAGTTTAAACATAGTGCTCCCTCTAAGCTATGAAGTCTGGTGAGCAAAAATTTTACTTTGTTGAACTGCTGGCATTAAAGTTTTGAGTGAGCGATTTGGCTACTGCATCAATTAGCTTGCTCTGCAATCAGCATCCTTCCTGAGCTAAGACAAAAATGTGTGAGCTGGAAGCTAAAAAACTGTGAGCTGGCTCACACTAACTCAGCTTAGAGGGATCCCTGGTGGTAAGGTAAACTGCATATGCTCAGCTGGGTTTTCTCAACTTTCTTAGGGGAGGGTCTGTGGCTCACTGGTAGAGCGTCTGCATGGCATGCAGAAAATTCCTGGCTCAGTCCCTGACATCTCCAGTTAAAAGGATCAGGTAGTAAGCGATGAGAAAGGCCTCTTCCTGATACTGTGGAGAGCTGCTGCCAGTACTGAACCAGATGGACTGATGGTCTGATTCACAATAAGGCAGTTTCATGCATTTGTATGTGAGTATGTACGTTCAACTTTGTGGATTTTGGCATCGAAATTAGCCATACTGTTCTCTCTCTCCTTGCACCAGCAAATACGTATATATCATAAGACAATTGTTGTTTCAATTTTAGTTTCATCAAGGCCAGATTCTAGCATAAATATGAAAGCCCTAACACAACAATGGCATCATAGCAAAGAATAATTCCATGCACTGGACAGAAATTAAATGTTTGTTTTTGCATTCAGCCCTCCCTCCAGCATCTCAGAGTGGCATAACTTGTTGTTGTCCCCCTTTTTGTCTTCACAACAACAACCCTTTGAGGTACAATAGGCCAAGAATATCTAGCCAAAAATCACACAGTAAACTTCTTGGTTGAGATGGGACTGGGACCCGACTCTCCTCAATCTTCATCTGACCCTCTACCCAGTACACAACAGTGGTTTTATAGCAGCAAAAGGATCTTCTAGAACTGAGAGCCAGTTTGGTTTAGTGGTTAAGAGTGACAGACTCTGATCTGAAGAACTGGGTTTGATTCCCCACTCCCCCACAGGCAGCTGCTGGTGTGACCTTGGGTCAGTCACAGTTCTCTGAGAGCTGATCTCTCAAGAGCAGTTCTCTCAGAGCTCTCTCAACCCCACCTACTTCACAGGGTGTCTGTTGTGGGGCAGGGAAGGGAAAGAGATTGTAAGCTACTCTGAGACTCCGAGTGAAGGGCAGGGTATAAATCCAATCTCTTCTTCCTCTAGAAAGTGTGTAAACCTTAGTCATTTCATTTCACTTGAGCAGACAACTAGGTAATACACCCCGGGTGGGATTAGCTGCTGACATCCAACTGAAAAACAAATTAGGAATGCCTGCCTTCTATGAAAGATGCAAACTACTTCCTTGAAATATGTTCCTCGAAATGTTTATGACAAGTGAGGAAAAACGGGTTCCAAGGTATAGCATCCAAGTGGTTGTCAAATACCGTGGTTAATCATACTGGCAGCTTTAAACAGTGAATCAGTAAAAAAATATCTGATTAGTCAAGGCTAATGATTTTGTTAGGGGTAATCTCAAAGAAATGTTGTACCCTGACATTTTCAATCAGAGACTTGCATAGTGAAACAGCCCTTCTTCAGAGAACCTCCTCCAACTTCCCTCTGCATAGTAAAGTGATGTTGAATATCTTCATTAACGATTTGGCCAATTTCTGCAGGCTCGAGGAAGATATAATTTAATACGACTGCTTAGGATGAGTTCATTCAGGCATCCTTTGAGGAAGACTTTTGTGGTGGCCAGAAGTGTCAAGACCATTTTGTTTAATAGTCTAAAGGAGGTAGTCTAAGTAGGTCTACCCAGAAGTAAGTTCCAGGTTACTGCTCTAGAAAGAGAAGTGGCTTCCCCATAATAGGGTTCCAAGTAGAACTTCCCAGGCACAAAACCATCTTGTTAGCCATAGCTTACATGGATGAAGGGCTGTATACTACATTGTTAAAATGCACCTGTTTATTTACTTCTAATATAACTTTATCTTCAGGAGCTCAAAGTGGTTCACACAGACAAAGTGGTGGTGGAAAGTGCTGTCAAGTCACAGCTGAATTGTAGCAACCCTGTAGGACTTTCAAGGCGAGAGAAAAACAGAGGTGGTTTGCCATTGCCCGCCTCTGTGTTGCAACCCTGGCATTCTCCTATCCAAGAACCAACCAGGGCTGACCCTGCTTAGCTTCTGAGATCTGACAAGGTTGGGCGAGCCTGGGCCAAGGACAAAATAGCATAGTAAAATATAGCAGGAAATTACAGTAACAATTAATTAGATTTTTTTTAAAAAGCCCCAATGATCCTTATAGAATTATCAGACTCCTTTCCAAAATGTCAGGGTCTCGTTAAATGAGATATTTGAGACAGTCTGTGAGAAATGTTGCTACTTTTCATAAATTTTTAAGTCTCCCTCAAAATTCCTCATAACTTCCAAATTCACATAGGGATACCAGCCTCCAGATGAGACCTGGGGATCCCCCGGAATTACAGCTCATCTCCAGACTGCAGAGATCAGTTCCCTGGAGAAAATGCATGCTTTAGAGGGTGGACACTACGACACTGAACCCCACTGAAGTCCCTGTCCTCCCCTGGTTCCATCCCCAAACTGCCAGAAGTTTCCCAACCTGAATCTGGCCACCCTACCCCCCATCCCACCATCGGTGGCCAGGGGGGAATATGGCAACCCTAACTGACTTGCTCGCATGACAGTTGTTTCAGATAGTGTCTTGATCACCAGTCATGATCTGGTGGCTGATTTTTTGATGACCAGTTCAACTGCTTGCAACTTGTTTGTGGCTGGTCAAAGGGTACTCTTTCCATCACAGCACAATAAAGCATGACTGGTTTTCATGCATGCACATTGTTATGCAGCCTAACAGAGTTCTCCCTGCCCCCCAGCACTGTATACCACTTTGCTCCACAGCCGAAACACTGCATTAAATCAGTCACCAAGCATGTACACTGCAGGAAAAAATAATGCTGCTGCTGCTGCAGTTGTCAAAGCCTTTTCATTTGCTTTTACTTTCTGTAATCCTTAGTGAGGGCAATGGCTGCTAATCTGTCCGGATCAGGAGGGTTTCACACATATGCACCATGGCCAAAGCATCACGGCAGCTGTAGTCCCCCCCATCTTAAAAAATAAAGTTAAAAGAGTCAAAATAGCACCTAAGAGTGGGGGGGGGGGGGGGAGGACATTTTGAAAGCAAATGCATCCTAAACGTGCTGGGTAAAAAAAAAATTGCTGGACAACCCCTGTAATGTAATGCAGAGTATTTTAGAAAAGCCCTTCCTTCCATTTTCTATGAGACAGCCAGTTGTCTTGTGAACAAGGACTGCTCTGACTGGCTGCCATCATGTGTTCAAGCAGCTGAATGGGAGCAAGCACTTCTTATATGCCGCTGAACACCGGCCTGCAAGTTGTTCAAGGCGCTTGCTGCTGAACTGAACAAATCTGGGAATCAGCTTCCCTTGATTGCAGATGTTGAACCAGGCACACTTGACTGTCAAATGAGTTTGCTGCAAAAGCCACGGCATCCCTGAGTTGCACTTGAAGTGGCTATGGTAGACACCCTTGAGAGGCGCAGCACACAATATACCCTCAGATACATTTTGCTTTTTTTGTTTCCCTCAAAATTTCTCATTTGTCTCGCCAGAGGAAGAACCTTCAAATGCAATCTGGATATAGCTCTTGGTAAAATCTTGGTGGTAATTCTGCATAGAACATTTTCCCCCAACATTAGCAGTGTCCAGTAGTGTCTCTTTTAACTGGTTATTACACAATGATGTAGGCATTTCGGGTTATCAGCTTCAAGAGCCTGCACTTTTCAGAGTTACAACTAATCTCCAGACTACAGGGATCAGTTCCCCTGAAGGAAATGACAACCTTGGAGAGCACAGTACAGAGTAGATACCATATATACAGTATACCAATGAATCTAGGAGAAACAAAAGTCCTAGAGTGATATCACATTCCCACTGACATAATATCTTCCTCTCTTTCCTCCAAATTCCACCCTCCCCACTACCTCCAGGAATTTTAAAGCTGAAGTAAGCAACCATAATTAAAAACCTGGGCGGTGTTACAAACTTTTGAAAGCTAGGTAAAATATTAAAGGCAATCCCGATCATGTGGCTAGCTAAACAAATAGCTGCCACATGAAACAGAATGATGAATATGAATAGGAAAGATAAACCAAAAAAGCAAGTAGAAGAGGAAGAAAGCAGTATCTTTTTAAAATGTTACATGTTCTATTTGCCTTTTTGGTTTATCGTTTCTCCTCCTCCTCCTAATACCCACTGTGGCCCCCCCCAAGCACCAAGAATACAGAGCATCACTTGCCCCAGACATAGTGTTCCATCTATACCTTGTGGCTAATAGCCACTGATGGACCTCTGCTCCATATGTTTATCCAATCCCCTCTTGAATCTGTCTATGCTTGTAGCCCCCACCACTTCCTATGGCAGTGAATTCCATGTGTTAATTGCTCTTTGGGTGAAGAAGTACTTCCTTTTATCTGTTCTAACCTGGCTGCTCAGCAATTTCATTGAGTGCCCACAAGCTCTTGTATTGTGAGAAAGGGAGAAAAGGACTTCTTTCTCCGCTTTCTCTATCTCATGCATAATTTTGTAAACCTCTGTCATGTCACCCCTCAGCCATCATTTCTCCAAGCTCAAGAGCCCTAAACTCTTTAACCTGTCTTCACAGGAAAAGTGTTCCATCCCCATAATCATTTTAGTTGCTCTTTTAGTAGCGGCAGCGCCTGATATCCTGTGGTGACAGAGAGACAGAGCTATGATTGAGGGGGGCTGCAGTTCAAAGCTTATTTCTACCGAGTTCAACAGGAGGCCTTAGGCAAATCATTCTCTCTCCGTTTCAGGTCCTCCCCTCATCTGCAATATGGGGACACCAGTACCAGTGTACTTCACAGGGCTGTTGTCAGGACTAGATTGTGTGCATAGAGTTCTGAAAGAGCTACGCGGAGTATTATTGTGCCATCAGAGTGTGTTCATGAAAAAAAACACAATTCTATTGTGCAAAGAAATTTTTTGTCAACAGTCAAGCGGTCATTCATGAAGTCATCATTTGTACTCTCCACAAAATAATTTTTTCTGCTGTGCCTGATTTGCTCAAGATGTTCCATTCTACCATGTTAATTACCTGCTAGTATATCACAACATTTCCTAAGAGGCAACTATCAACAACATATGCTTGGACTGCTAGGGAAAGTTTTTAGCCGAAGCCAAATTCCAAACACTCCTGTCTGTAAAGTTAGGAAGAGGATACAACCTGATACTATTTAGATCATGTTCAGGCAACTCATTCATCACTACCGGCTGCCTCGCAAATGCACTGTGGTCCAGGGAGCCATCAAAGATGCATGCATAATTAATATGAACTTTTAAACAAGCTGGGGAGAGTCTACCTGGCAGATAATCAGCCATCAATCTCTGACTGAAATACATTATCTTCTGTGAGTTTGAAGTCTACTGTTATTGCTACACACACACACACACACACACACAAAGCATTTGCACCAGAAAAAGTAAAATCAGTACCCTAAAATATCACACAAGGGATTCCATGGGTCACAGTAGTTCTAATAACAGGGTTGCCAGTTCCAGGTAGGAAAATTCCTGGGGATTTGGGGCAAAGCCAGGGGAGGACAGAGTTTGGGGCGGGGAGGGATGTGAGGCCACAGAGTCCAAACTTCAAAGTTACTGGGGGGTTTTTCCCAGGGGAGCTGATCTCTGTGGTCCAGAGATCAGTCATAATTCTGGGAGAACCCGATCTGACAAACCTATCTCTGGATATAGCACTTGTATTTAAACACAGAAGGGCCCAAGCCATATGGGAAAAGGAAGATGGAGCACAAATGTTGACAGAAAAAGGGATTTGGAGATAAGGAATTACGAATCCTTCCCCATTCCTGTGGCTTACCTCCCCAGAGCCCCTCTCCCTGAGTGCCAGTTCCACAGCCAAAAGCACTTCAGTTTCATCGCTTAGCTGAGGAGAAAAGGGTTTGGTGGGAAAGTATGTGGTGAGTGAGTTCTGCTCCATCATGCAGGTGGTAGAATTCAGAGGTGGCACGAGAGCCATACCGTGGCAGGTTGATGTTCCCTGCAAATAAAACTAAGCTATGAGAAAGCAAGCTTCTAGCCTTAGCCCATTTTGCAAGATATGCTATGTGCTTACATGCAGAGACGCTTCATATTGGACTAGGAACTGGGACCCAGGTTCAAAACCAAACTCTGCCATGGAACCTTGCTTGGTGACCTTCAGCCAGTCACACACACTCAGCCAGTTTAGTTTAGTTGTTGAGTGGCAGACTATAATCTGGAGAACCAGGTTTGATTCCCCACTCCTCCATATGCAGCCCACTGGGTGACTTTGGATCAGTCACAGTTCCCTCAGAGCTGTTCTCTCAAGAGCAGTTCTCTCAGAGCTCTCTCAGCCCCACGTACCTCACAGGGTATCTGTTGTGGGGAGAGGAAGGGAAGGAGATTGTAAGGTGGTCTGAGACTCAGAGTGAAGGGCGGGGTATCAATCTTCCTCCTCCTCCTCCTCCTCCTCGTCTTCTTCTTCTTCCATACCTCACAGAGTTGTTCTGAGAAAATATTGAAGAAAAGAGGGTGCCTAGTGGGGGGAAAGGTGGGATATAAAGAAACAAATAAATAAATCCTTTCCCTGCAGCTCATTATAACACTTCAGCACTCTGCCCCTTCATTACCTCCTCATTCTGCAGCATTCCTAAACCAAAGTCACATGTGAATTGGATGTGGCCAGAATAGGAGACACTAACTGTGCTCAGGAGATCAAAGTTTGTGCCTCAGAATTATGAATGTCTTTCAGAACCATAGCAGATAGATAATGTTTCAGCTTTTCTCAGGACACATGAGGACTAGAAGCTTGGTTTTGCAGTGGGAGCTGAGGGTTGTTGTTGTTTTTTTAGTTGAAGCAGAGGCAAACCAAAGTCCTGGACAATACTCAGAACAGCCTCTTGAACCAACACAGGCACATTAAGTGTATTATATCCTCTATATCAAATGTTACATATACATACAGTCTACTTCTGGAGAAAATAAAGATTTCTGTCTTCCAGTTGAGATCCATTTTGTCCATAACTTTGGGGAATCGTTATTACGGCACCTCCCTAAAGTACTTGGTTGCACTGTTCTGCTGTCCCAAATCAATTGTAATTCTTTTCTGCTGTTATTGCTGGCCAGTGCGGCTTTCAGTCAGTTTTAGACACATTGAATTTATTCTGCTCTGGCTTCAGTGTGCAACAACAGCATATGACTAAATCTCTGTACCTTCCCCCTAAAATAAACAATCTGTAGATGAGTCGTCCAATATGATAATAATCACCATGGCGTGTGGCTGTGTGTTGAGTATTTGTTTTCCATGTACGTTGCCTTTAAATGTCAAATATTACATTTCCAGTAGAAAACATTATTTCCCAGGCTTCAGATTCCCATGATAACCTGGACTAACTTGTCATGGAAGACACCATATCAGCAACTTTAAGTACATTTCCTTTTTGTCCTCTGTTATCAACAAGGGACTGGAATCTAAAGCTACGGACTTCTGGTACAGCCTGCAGAAGATCCCAGGTTCATTCCTCAGCATTTCCAGTTCAAGGTCCTTGGGTAACAAGTGTTGAGAAAGACCTTGTTTTGGCTAAGACTTCTCAGAGACAGTACTGAAGTGGATGAACCAATGGTCTCATTTGGTATAAGGGGGTCTTATAAATGTATACATTCGTCTGTTCTTTGTATCACAGACTCATTCGTTTCAAGTATATAATCAAGAAGAAGAAGAGTGTCATTGTGATTTGAACTGGCAAATATGGAATGAGACTCTACTGCCCCCCTGAGACCACAAATGACGTGGTGCTGGGGGCTACAAAAAGACTGGAAAGCTGCCGAGGCTTTACCCATCAATTCAGTGGAAGCAGAAAACAGCTATGAAGTGCCATAGAAAGCTGGAAATCCCTGGATATACTGGTATCCAACAATCCCTACTAAATTCTTACTCATTTCCTTGTGACTTATTCTTTGACATTTTTTCAGCTTCTGCCCTTTCCAGCACTCTGACGTGTAGACTTCCTTGTGATCTCAGTTCTTGGTTTATGATCTGGCATGATCTCAGCTTTCTGATGTTCTAGCAACTGACACCCAGACTTTCCTGTGAGCTCGGCTCCAGGTTTATGATTTCACATAGTCTCAGCTTCTGATCATCTGTTTGTTTATCCTTGCCCATTGCTCCCAGTTTCGGATGCGGGCCTCTGCCTAGCTGCTGCTCATAACCTCATCTTTGACAGATGCCCAACTTGTGACCTTTACCCAGATTTCCTCAGGTCCCTTCTGTCCCTCAGTACATGTGATCATATGCACATGGTGCTGGCGCTGCCAACCTATAAAGAACTACTTTCTTTGAGAAATGAGGCTACTACCAGTGGTGTATTATTAGGGATGGGCATGAACCAGCTCATGAACTAAAGTTTGTGATGAATTTTGACCAGTTCATGGTTCATAAAGTGAATTTCATAGCAGGTCAACTGGCACAAACTTTCTTCAAACTTTCCAGCTGTTTGTGGTAGTTTGTGAATGGATACATTTCCAGATTGACTGTCTCTACACAATCTAAATGTTTACCAAACTTCAAAACAATGGGGGAGTGGAAGTTGGGCAGCATGTAGAGGAGCATCCAAGGGAGGTCCCCTGTGATTTTGATGTGTCTAGCTTGCACAGGATCCATTCTGTACACTCCTGAACCTCCTGAATCTGTGCCTGTCAACATGACTACCTGTCAATGACAGGTTCATTGACAGGCAGTCATTTTGACAGGTGCAAGTTCAGGAGATTCAAGAGTGTATAGAACGAATCCTGTGATAGAGGCATCAAACTTGCAGGGGATCTCTGGCTGACTCCTCTACCTGCCCTCCAAGTTTGGTGAGATTTAATTTACAGGGTCCAAGTTATGGCCCCCTAAGGACTGTGCCCCCAGGAAAGTGCTTTCTGGGGGAATCATAGGCAGTCATTTCCCCAGGCACTTTCCTGGGGGTACCTTCTTTGGGCGGCCATAACTCAGACCCCATAAATGAAATCTCACAAAACTTGTAGGTAGACAGAGGAAAGCCAGCTGGAGATCCCTGCATGTTTGGTATCTCTAGCATGCCATGGGGCTGTTCTACTGGGTCATGAACCCCATGAACTGAACCGGTTTGTTTAGCCGCTAAAAGTTCATGATGGTTTGTGGTTCATGATCCAGGCATGCCACACACCATGAACCAAACCGTATTTTTCCAGTTCATGCCCATTGCTATGTATCATACAAAAACAGCTCCAATATGCATGAGAAGAACCCCACTTATACACTGTAAAATATTCCTACTGTGTTTCAAGCCAACATCCCCTTTTTCAAGAAAAGTCCTAAAATATTTTTAAAGTGTTTCTACTGTTTTTCCCTTTCTTCTGTATGTCATTGGGATGACCTCTTATTTCTTAGTCTGGGGAGCTCCTGTAAGAGATTCAGCTTGACAAAATGGAGAGAGAATGAACAAGGGAGTTCTCTCTCTCTCTGCTTTCCTGCTAGAAGTATATGGGAACTGATATCTAAATGCACTGAAATCTCCCTTAAGCCATATTACTCATTTATACTCTAAGTAGGCCATTTTAAATAGAAAGGGCTGACTTAATGGTTCAACACTCTCCATTTCTAACGAAGTTAATTCCTTCTCCTCCTACGGCTGCCTGTCTCCACAGTGAATGCAATCAGAGATATATTTATTGTTAAGGGAGAGACAGTGAATCCATTACAGAACAGATGAAGTCCCTTCACTGAACATTACCCCTACAGATCACAGCCAAGGGAGAAAAACACAGGAATCTTTATTTGTTTACTTGAAGCCAGATTAATTGTACATACACATACATGCTCCCTTTATGGGCCAATATGCACACATGTGTGAATGAAGAGCCATAAATATGTCAGCAGTGTGGGGATCACAGTCCCACTTTTGTGCAGAAATTAGTGAATGCCTCCAGAAATATGCACAAATTTCCCATTCAACTGAGGGTTTTTTTCTGACTGGAGAAACCAAGCTTGAATAGCCCTTGTGTCAAAACCTCTTACCGTCATTCGCTCTGTTGACTGTGTGATTTTGGCACTCTCTCCTTCTAGTTGTTAGAACATCTTTTTGCAATTTCCTTATTTAAGGTTGCTTTTAAGATTTGCATTGAGTGACACAGGCAGGGTATAATAAGAACTCCCAGACTCCTACTCTGCCCCAACCGCTTAGAAACTGGACTCATGGAAGGACATGTCCAGCAATGTCAGATCCCAGTTGATATTGCTGTTGTTAAGCCAGTATTTCCCAGTCCCACCATTGTTTGCCACTCTGTGCTTGATGGGACTCAGGAGTCATAAAATGTGGTGCAAAGCCATTGTTAAGTGTATTGGAGAATAAGAGAGGGGATAAGAGTCCTTCAGGGAACAGAATCTCAAGGATGGATTTAACTATGGAATCACACTGTGCCCTTGCAGCTTTCCCATATCTATACTGTTAGGGTGGTGGCAAACAAATTATCATCTGGTAGTAGCATTTCAAATGAATATACCATAGCAGCAATTTTATGCACTACTATAGCTCTTTTATCCACATGGATTTTCCTTCCAGACACCAGGGATATCTTCTGAGATTACATTTGTTTTGTAACAAATGGAAGTGAAGCTTTTTATAGTAATGCAAAAATGTCATTTGGCAATGGTAGGCGAAGCTTTTGGGACATCTTTACAATCCTGTTGTAGCATCTGGCACCCACACATGATCCCAGCATACCCTCTGAGACAACAACAAAAGTAGGTCCACGTTCTTACAATTATGCTTTCTATTAAATGGCTGAAAAGGGTGGTCCAGAAGTATTAATGACTGATGTTTGATCCTAATGCGAAGGCTGCACTAGATGAACTCCAAGATCCCACAGTTTGTACTCCATGATCTATCCATGAGTTAATACAGTTGTGGCTCAATGGCCCTGTCCACCATCAGTCTCTCAGCTAATTAGATAAGGTAGACATTTCTAAGAAAGACCAACAATCCCAAGGATATACTCTGATGCTACACTGTAGAATTCTTCCACTGCCAAACACTTATTGACCCCAGAGTGGTCCACAGCATTATGCTATATCTAACCCGTCTGGCATCCAGATATTGTCATACATGATATGGGCACTCCTCATGGACACTTGAGCTCATGGATGCCTTCATACTTCTTCCTTTAAATTTTTTTTTAATAATCATAACAATTCCACCTTCCCTTCTCCTCTCATGGGCTTCTGGGATTAGGAAGCCTTAAATCAAGCTCCAGTTTACTGCTATCTGAATTATGAGCTGAATGCAAACATACAGGAAAATCAGATTTGAAATTTTTAAAGTTCCCAAACTTTCACCAGAAATTAGTGGTAGAGGTCAGACCCATGAATAGTGACAGAAGTCAAACCCACTACCCACTAAACTTGAACCTGGTGAGGTTTCAGTAAATTGAAACATCTGGTTGTAAATTTACAGTAAACAGGTCTGCTGTATGGGCTTGGCCTAAAGTGGCAGGCCTTGGAGGCAACCACAGTTTATGAAAAAAGAAAGGTAATGTTTCTTAATAACAATTGTAGATATCCTCTAAATGGGCCTTAAGTGCCAAGAAATTTCTCTGGCCCATCAGGCACTGGAGGAGGTGACCCCCCCCCAGCTGAAGGGAAGGGGCTTCAAGCTTATAGACGTTTGTGTAAAAGGAAAGCACAGTTTAGCTGCAGAAAAGACAGAAGGAGAAGCAGACCTCCTTCTGGGATTTGGCTGAAGAACCTCATGGATATAGGATATCTCTGAGGGATTTGGCATGGGTTAGTACATCTGCTGCCCTATAGAAAGGCTTAACTACCTCCACCTCTCATCTACTTGTGAATTTCTAAATAAACAAAATCAGGGGCGTAGACTTTTGAAAATTCCGGGGGGGGGGGCTCCTTAGTGTGTGCACTTCGCGCGCGCGCTTGCTGGGGCGATGTTCTCCCCCCTGGGAAACCGCTGTGCCTCCCCGGGCCCTTCCGCGGCCCACTAGCTGCTGCTGCCGGTGCCTCTCCCCCCCCCGGCCACCCCTTCCCTCTTCCTCTCCAGCAGCAGCAACTGGGCCTTGGAAGGACCCGGGGAGGCATGGTGGCAGGCACTCCACTTTGCCGGGGTTGGCTGAGTCCCCCCCCGGGAAATTTTGGGGGTGGCTCGAGCCCCCCCATACTCCACGCCTATGGACCAAATAATACAAAGATGCCATAAGTCTCCAATGCTCTCTCCAATGCTCTCTCCAATGCTCTCTCTCCAATGCTACCTCTGGAACTTCTCACCACTTAAGAAATAAGAGTGCACTTATAATATATTTAGTTAAAACAGTAAGAAAATGTGGCTTTGTGTTGAGAGATTCCTGCAGCTACGCCTTCCCTAATTATCAATTTTTAAAATATTTTCTCTCCCTCCAACCTTCTGCCTCCTTCTAGGACTTTTGTGTACAATCTGAAAAAAATGTTCTAACAAATAATCACACACGACATTTATCACTTCCACTCCACCCTGATTCAATTAATATTTCTGGACTTGAGGATTCCATTTAAAGCCACGTCTGTGCTCTGTGCTGTCATGAATCTAGCAAAAAATATCAGGAAGCAAATGCTGGCTGTGACTGGTAGCATCACTGAGGATATTTTTGCAGGCCACAGCCAGGGAATAATCAGAGGATAAACCAAAGCAGTGTGGGGCCATACTCGATGGGAAGAAAAATGTGAAAAAGTCCAACAAACAGTGGGGAAGATTGGTGAGGTCAGACGGCTTCTTAACTATTTTTCCTGCAGTGTTTTTGATTTCTTTTTTATAATTACTGCAGTAGATTCCCCCACCCCCCGCTAAAATCTTCCCAAGTTGTTTCCCTTCTCCATCATGGACAAAAACAGAAAAGAATCTGGGTGTGGTTTCTTAGCATAACCCCCCCACACACACACATCGCTCACCCTACCTGTTCAATGGCACTGAGGGAGGGGGCACCCCTCAGCACAATTCTGTGAAGAAAATACAGTGCCTGCAAAAAAAAAAATTGTTCAGGCCACTTTAATTTGCTAGGGGACTTTTAAAATAATTTACCTCAAAATGTAGGTGGGAAAGAAAAAAATAAACTGCCCCATGCCTGTCTACTTCTGCAGACTGTTGCCCCTGCAGCTCCATTTTGTAAAGAAAAAACAAACCTTTCATTTGGGGGATGGTGAATGACATGCAACCCTGTCGTATGTAGTTTGACTCTCAAGGGTCTGGGTTTCTTCACAATGGATTTCATGCAGTTGTATTCCATGACAGGAGGACTATTTGGAAAAAAATTCCTCTGTTTTTCTTAAAAGCTCTAACCACATCCACACATGCTTGAGTTCTGAAGAGAGAACATAAACTCCTGAAGCTTGTGCAATGGATATAGCTCTGTGGCTTTGATCTTTCGGCGTCTTTATTTGCATTAAATTGTCTGGAGTCCTTTTCAAAAGCACTCGCCCTTTGTTTCTCCTTACTGACTTGTCAAACATCATTTCAGCAAAGGGAGCTACTAATGTCTCTTGAACAATTATATATTTAGGGGGAGGGGGTTAACAATCCCCCATTGGGCTTGCTTTGGGCTTGCTTGTTATGGGTTTGGTAGTGCCTTTTATCTGATGCCACATATGGGACAGTGAACAGCCATTCTACAGTAGGATGCATTACTTGTTCTTCTTTTTTTACATGGAAGTCTTCTTCCTACCCTCCAACAATCTGGAAAAGAACTTCAAAACATGTGGTAAATGAAATTCAGACCTCACATGAGCACTGGACAATACACTGGGCTAAACCATGGAACAGAAGTTTCACTACTGAATCCTGAAGTGGTTCCCTTAAAAACTTAGAAGTCACACTCTTGACAATGTCATCCTGAAAGTTACACACCCTTCAAAGCTCATCAACTTGAACAGACTTAGAAGGTTTGCACTGTATATACCACAAGCCTCTCCTGCAGCAGCCATTTTGTGTACATCAGCCATCTGTCTCAAGAATAAGTGAGCATCCTACTGAGATCTCAGTTCTATTTTTTGTGCTTTTGTAGGCTGGGAACAGATTAAGTCTCACAAAGGATGGCATTTTAATTTGCACCACACCCACCAAAACTTGGTGTATATGTTTCTCATTTGACTGCCGTCTTAAATCAGGGTTCTATTGATAAATGAAATGCAAAGAATAAGCTATACAATACATTGCTATGTAATGTGGCTTGTCAACCTTCAGTCTCTGCCCCTCATAGAAAAAGATGATTCCACAATGGTTTTTGTCAAATACTTTTGTACTAGGTTGGACATTCTTTTTAATTATTATTTATTTACTTTTTCTGGAGGGAAGCAGGAAATTCTGAACCTCTGCTGGACTGATAAAGACCATCAGTAAGGCCAAAGGTTTGAAAGAAGGAATGAAAAATTCACACATTTTCTTCCATCCCACACTTGAATCTTGTCAAATAACATTTTCAGGCTTTTGAGACAATACAAGAATCTGTTTATCTGAGGCAAAAGTGGTACAAGTGAGCGCACTTCAAGCAGTTATATCTTTTTCTAACTTCAGCTTTTTGGCAAAAGATAGTTATGACTAAAGTACAGATTAAACTGAAAGAGCTATGATAAGATTTTACAAATGTTTTATAAAAGGAAATAGCAGCAGTGCAGGGCCCTGATTCAGATCAGGGCAGCATTGTAGAGGCAGATGAGGAATTTTGTTGTAGAATTCTGAAATAGGACATGGAATTTTCCTAAATATTAAACTGTTCTCCTCCAAAGTGGATTTACCATCACCACTCACATGATGTTATTAGCCTAGAATTGGGTTACCAGTTCTGGGTTGGGAAATTCCTGGACATTTGGAGGTGGCACCTTGGAAGGTCAGGGTTCAGGTAGGGGAGGGACATCCATGGGGTATAATGCCATAGAGTCCACCCTCCAAAGCAACTATTTCCTTTGGGGAACTGTCTGGAGATCAGTTGTAATTCTAGGACATTTCCACCTGGAGATCCCCACCTGGAGGCTCGAAACCCTAGCCACAAAAGGGGGGGAAGGCAGGTATTTTCTATTTTCTTTTTTCCTTTCCAGGATTAATAACAGCATCGTAGAGTTTTTCTTCTGGCCAAGGTTAACACATTTCCCTCTAGAATACTCTGTGCCAGATACCATCAAATCCCAAGACAAGAATGGCTGGTCCCCTGTGGTCTTAACTCCCAGGACACAATTGAGCACATAATTGTCAAATGCCCCCTGCATGAGCTACCTTGCGGAAAATTCCTTCTAACTTGGTTTCATACTAAAAGTTATTTGAGTAATAAGTCAAAATGTCAACTTCCCTTGAATGTTTCAATCCCTGAGATCACTGATGATGTTGCCAGATTTCTTACAGAAGTTCTTAAGGTTCAAAATTTTAAATAGTACTACTTTGATTGTACTTAAGTTATATGAAATCTTAGATTTTAATTTTACAGTGCAAAGTTTTATACACCTTACGACTGATGATATGCCAATAAAGGTCTGTGAATGAATGAATGAACAGCATGGAGAGCACACAGTCTGTTAGTAAAACTGCAAGGGACCCCTGCATTATGTCCCAGCACAAATTAGAGTTCCCATAGCTACAATTAATCTTTTTTAAAATATGGGGTGATCCATTCATGAATCTCCCAGTGTCCTGTATCATTCGACCAGCTTAAGGTAAAACCATATCAACATGAAATATTCACTCAACAAATGCTTAATTGGGATATTAATGGGTTGACCCTATTGGCATAGTTTAAATATGCATAGGAAGTGGAGCACTGACAGTTTAGAGAAAAATAAGTAGGTTTATTAAAGAAGAATGAACTGCTATAGAACACTGAAGAGAGACAGCCTTAACTATCTAGTCTTAACTGCTGAAAAAAGAACAAAGAGCAACAGGAAGCTCTACAGGAGCAGGAAGTCTTCAGAAGAGCCAATCAGGAGACAGCAAGGACAAAGTTTGAAAAAGTGGGAAGTCCCTAGTCAAGCCATGCTAACTATAAATCCTTCAGTTGACCCCCTGTATGATGATCTTCAGATCTTCTTCATATGGCTGCACTCAGGGGTCCTTTCATAGAAAAAGAGGTGCAGGAGCTCATTAGCATAGTTCATTAGCATACCTCATTAGCATATGCCACGCCCCAGAAGTGTGTCAGAAAGTGTGTCAGAAAGGGAATTTCAGTTTCAGCCCCATTATACCCTATGGGCCATTAAAATCAATGGCAAAAACTCATAGGGTATATGAGGGGCTGGAGGAAAGGGAGTTTGAGGGAGAGGCTCCAAACTTGCAGGGTAGCTGCTGGGGCCTCTCCTCGAAATACCCACCAAGTTTCAAAAAGATTGGACCAGGGGGTCAAATTCTATGGGCCCCCAAACAGGTTGTCTCATCCCCTCCATTGTTCTCTATGGCGGGAAAAAATGTTAACTTTTTTTCTACCATAGAGAACAATGGAGGGAATGGGGGCAACCTGTTTGGGGGCCCGTAGAATTGGACCCCCTGGTCCAGTCTTCTTGAAACTTGGTGGGTATTTGGGGAACAGGTCCCAGCAGCTACCCTGCAAGTTTGGAGCCTCTCCCTCAAACCCCTCCCCTCCAGTTGCTTTTAAAGTTGCCACCGAATTTCGGTGGCAATTCGGCAGCAGGCTGAATCAAATTAGAGAATCTGATTCGGCCCGTGGCTGCCCTAGTGGCCACTCCTGAGCTGGCGGAGCTTCGCTCCACCTCGCTCCGGCCCCAACGGACCCCTGGCTGCACTATAGATCTTGCATATTCCAGACCCAATATTTAGAGAAGTAGATGGAGCTGCATATTCTGATGAAGATGGACAATCAGAGTTAAATCAATAAAGTGCTGGTTCAGCACCATGCAGGCATTTGGTTGCCAAAAAGATTACCCAGTTTGGTGTTTGCATTGCCCCACTTATCCAGGTGCTGGATCCCATGGCAGAAGTGTATAGACCACCAGCAAAAAGCTGCACAGTCTCTTGCTGCTGATGTTGGTTTTTACCCACTGTTAGCCAAATTCATTTTTATGGGAAAGATTTAGCTTGCTGTATGCATTCCATGTTCCAAGCTGTCTGGCATGTTTCTCTGGGTGGCAAAAGCACCAGTTGCCTCTCAAAACCTTCTGCTTTCATCCAACCTTTTGGAGTGGGGCCAACACAAGCAATAAAACAAAACAAAAAGAAAATGTGGGAAGAGCAGCAAATGTATAGAAGTGACTCCTCAGATCTCAGGTTTAATGTAATAAACTTGGCTCATAAACTGGGTTTTATCATTTAGTTGAAACTATCTTTTCCCACTCCCCTTCACCAGAAACAAGAACTTCACCATAAGAATTTATAGCTAACTTGATGTGAGGTTTTTGGCGGAACTTGGTGTGGAACTCATTTCTGCAGGAGCTGAGAATGACCATGGATTTTACTATCCATAAATTTAACTACTCCAAATAAAAGTTTAAAATATTTGCAGTCCTAGCCCCTCACACATAATTTGCAAATGAAGAAAAAAAAAGTTTGTCCTTGATTATTTTATGTAATATATTGGAGGATTGCAAGACACCATTACGATAGAGGGGGATTCTATAACATAGAAACACTGATGCCTATGTGATGTGAGCCAATTCCCCCATCCACACCTCCATTTTGCCCCTTATCCTGTTTGTGAGGGCCACTGAACATCTCCAAGAAGCATTTCAGTGGGCTGCAGACAGAAGGAGAAAGGAAGAGTGTTGGTTCTTTGACTTTGCATCACTTGTACTTTGTGGCTAGATCCAATGGTTGTTTCGGTGGAATGTGGTACAACGAATACTTGCTTTGCCTACTGGAATACTTAATGTGAATTTCTTAATTGCCTCAGATATAGTACCCATCACAGATATATTCTCTCTCTCTCTCTCTCTCTCTCTCTCTCCCCCTCTCCTTGACTTGTTGAAATATGGACTCCATTTTTTAATTGAAATAACAATTGCACTTGTACTGCGGTCTTTTTTTAAAAAAAATTTTAATGAGTAAAAATGTTCATTTCAACCATTTTACTTTTTGATGTGATGATACTTGTTAATTTTTGGCTATCAGGGACCTTTTACAACAGATTATAATAATTTCCAGTCAAATGGAGTGTACGCATACAGCTGAACTTTTCATGATATACAATATATTTTTACTAAACCTACAACAACCAAATCCACATAGTATGTTTCAACAAGCTAAGATCACCCCAGGGAGAATTTATCATGTGAATTTCATGTACTGAATAATTCCTTTGAATATGAGAGCTTGGATCTTTACATATCAGAAAGAATTACTGAAAACACAGCTTCAGTGTTGCCTGTTAAGTTTTAGATTGCCCCATGCTAAGGTGCATGGAAATGATATATGTATCAAGTTTAAAACCAAAAGGGATAGATTCACTTGTGGTGACTCTGGGCTGACTGACACGTGATTGGTCCTGTGTGGAAGAGACTTTAAATCACTTTGTTAGACAGCTGTTACTGCAACATGAGCCACCCATGAATGGCTTCACCATATTTAGTTAGTTAGTTTTAATAGTTTAATCCTTCTATGGAAGCAGAACCCTCAGCTGCATTAAGTCCCATATATGAGGGTGTATACAGACAGGCAGCTAATCCTGCCATTGGCCCAGCTCTAATTTGATCTGGATCTTTTTTATCCAGTGTTGCACGACCAGACAGCTCCACCGTGAATCACTTTACCATGCATGACTCCACATCTAGACGGCATCAAACTTAGGAAGCCATGCAGTTGGCTGGGTTTTTTAAAAAATCCTGTTTGCGCATGCACATATGTGCCTCATTGTGTACTTGTTTTTCCGTGCATGCACGAACTTAAATGGTAAAAGCACTGCCAGTGGTACCTTCCTCTAGGTACCATTTCAGTTAACAAAGTTCATAAATATCACGGTACCTTCAAAAACATTAAATTGTCCGGATCGTTTGAGCGGAGCTTTACGGATGTCACATGTTTAAGCGGTTATGCACGCATTGCTAAGACTTTTTAAAAATGGCAGCTATTCGGGATGGTCTGGAGACAATCCCTATGGGCTGATTGAGTGCTGGTGAAATGACCAGAAGGGGGAAAGTCCGCTATTGGCCCATAAGCAAGCTTAGGACTGGACTTTCACCACTATCTTTTAATATGGCTTGCCGATGGGGATCGATGGGCTGATAACAGAAGCAGCACATTTCTCAGATGTTGCTGTCTGGATGTGCCCTTTAAATCCACCAGGCACTTGTGCCTGGCATGGCTCAAAAGAGCCATCTGAATGTGACCTGAGGCAGTTTCATCACTGGTGTGCCTATTCAGCAAGTGTCTTAGGTACATGGAAAGATGGTTGTACGTCTGGAAGACCTGTTCCCATGTGTACATATTGTACAGGACTGTACTGTACATTGGAAAATATTGACTCCATAGATCTACCATCACTAGACTTAAGACATTTACAAAATGCCACACCACAAGGGGAAAGCTGGTTGACACACAGATATAAGATCAAATTAATGGGACTGAAGGCGAGAGCTACCTACCTGGAATAAGGCTCAGTTTATGTGCAGTCATACATTCCCTCTGTCTCTCTTGGCTGAAAGCAATGCATATCTTAGTAAGCAATGTGAATACAACCCTCCTTGGATAAGGAGACAGTTAAGCTGATTGACAGTCTTGTTTGATCACACACCAAGCTATTAAACGAAATAATTATTCTACGAAAGCACTCTCTTTTTCAGCAATTTAAACAGAACTGCTCAGGACACTAATTGCAACCACCATTCTCCATTCTTCCAACACTTCATATTTGGCTGACTTCTTTTTTTGGGCTACTAATAAAACCTATTTTTTGAAAAAAATATATGCTGTGGTTTAGCATTTGTACATCTAATGCTTCTTTGGGGGCTTTGGTATTTGAAATATATAGGTTTTTTTTTTTTTTTTTTGTAAATCTGGTCCTGAAGAGCAAAACATTTGTGGAGCTGTTTTTAATTAGAACATTCAACGCAACAGCTTAAAGCCAAAGCTTCTAATTTATGACACTGCTTATTAATTTGCAACACTGAGCTTGTTGTGTTTAAGTAAACACTGCACTTCTGGTTGACAG
Organism: Lepidodactylus listeri; assembly: GCA_029233225.1. Classification (NCBI taxonomy): domain Eukaryota; kingdom Metazoa; phylum Chordata; class Lepidosauria; order Squamata; family Gekkonidae; genus Lepidodactylus; species Lepidodactylus listeri. Next base: position 31,533,853 of record JARCFY010000009.1, read on the forward strand.
ATAGCTAAACACTGAAATAAAACCAGAAATCTCACTACTTCTAGAGCTTCTCAAGCTGCAAACACAGACAACATTCAGATGGCCAGCCATTATCAGAATGAGGAAAGAGAGACCTCATCATTGTCATACAGAATTTTTTTCTCCAGCTTTGAACAGTCAAATAATTTGGAGTGAAAGCAAATTAGGGCTGAGAGAAGCATGAAAATTCATTCACGTTCATTATTCAAAATATTAGTTTGGAGAAGTGCATCAAACAGCAGAGAAGCATACACCACTGGCTTAGTGAACCATTTGATACCACTGGAATTGTGGGTGTAAATTTGCCTTGTAGAAAGACAAATACAGCTGATCAGGCCTCTAGCTAGAAATGTTATGTGAGGGGGCATACATACACTGAGGGGGTGGACCTAGGGTGACCAAATCCTCATCATTCTAAATTTTGAGACTCATTGGATGAGACTTGATGATGTCATGGGTGGCGGTCCACACAGTCATGGAGTAGAGCCTCATGGTGCAAACTGAACAGTATTTATAGTAGTATTTCCACTAAATATGTACCACATGGTATGAGTGTATGGTCGCAACCATGTGCTTTGAAGAGATGGGCTGTTTACCATGCTGAAAAATAAAAACCTGAAAAATAACCATGTGCTAAATTTAAAAAGATGGTGAGCTTTTAATGCTAATTATTGCCTTCTACCTCCAAGTTACACAGTTTACACAATCCATCTCCAGTTTACACAAGCAGGCAGGCACAGAAGTCTTTGAAAAAGCTGTATATTTGTAAAATGGCACTTAATAAACTAACCAGGGGAAGTGATTTGCTTATGAACACTCTGAATCCTTTGTTGGTTTCATTAATATATCACCTACATTTTTTTTCAAGAGATATTACAGGTCATAAAGCTACAGGTTAGGATTCAGTACTGTGTTGGAAAAGCTGACAGCGGGTGATAAGACACCAGTCGTGCCTTCATTACTAAAATGGGAAAATCATAAATTACACCTCCATGCAAATCACTTCCTCATACCTAGAAATTATTCCTTCACATTTGTTAGACAGTTTTTTGTGGTTCCAGTGTAGTAAGGAGAAAGCTCTATAACATACAGGCCGTGGTCACACGGCCCCTTTAAATCCGGGAGGGCTCCCGGATTTAAAGGGGCCGCATTTTTCTGCCGCGGGTTGGGATGTCTATACATCCCAACCCCTGCGGCAGTGTTGGCAGCCGCGCTGGCGGTAAAAGCGGTGGCCGCGGCCGCGAAGAGCCGGCCGCGGCAGGAACGACGGCTGCGGCCGCGGTGGCAGTGGCGGAAGTGTCGGCCGTGGCCGCAGCGGAAACGGCGGCAGCGCCCGCGGCCGCAGCTGCCTCTGAAGAGGCGGCGCCCGCGGCGATAATGGCACCCGCGGCCACGGCGGAGGCAGCCCCAGCATCGGGAGAGGCGGCGGTGGCGGCCAAGGACCGCCAGCCACCTGGGTGAGTTGGGTTTTTTTCCCCCTTTTACACTTGGGCGCATGAGTGGCCATGCGCCCAAGTGTAAAAAGGGGGGGGAATGGCGGGGGGAGGCCATCTGGACAGCCCTACTCTCGCAATGCTTGCGAGAGAGGGCTGTCCAGATAACCTCCGATGCGGGTTCCTCCCGCGACTCCCGGGAAAACACTAGTTTTTCCCGGGGTCGGTAAAAGCTGGAGCAACCTGCATTGGAGCCTGCTTCGCTGTGGGACTCAATGCGGGCCTATGTAGATGGCCCCTTTAAATGCGGGAGGAAGCAGGACTTCCTCCCGCATTAAGGGGCCGTGTGACCGCGGCCACAGAGTACTTCGGTCTTGGCACTGAGATAATTGATTATTCTTGGCACAGATTTATCTAGATCCTCAAAAGACCTTATTTTTCTGTTGAGAGAGGGGATAGTGATAAGATTGCCTAGATATTTTGCCCCCTCAGTTCTCTAGTTTGCTGTACTATTGTAGTTCTTCTGGAGTTTAAACCTGTCTCTTCAGTCCTTAAACCCTAATCCCAGATTTTTTGGGTGAAACAGGAAAATAAAAAATTAAGACAATGGTGATTCATTGATGAATGAATGGTATTAGGACTATACTCAGAGGCAAGCGTGCCTTTACACAGACAAGTTAGAGCATGGTCGGTTGCGGTTACTGATTAAAAACAAATATTAGTCTGAGTGAAACTGGGCACTTACTGCTGTGGCAGATTTGCCTCTGATGCAGAGGAAGCAAACCCAACATAATATAAATTTCACTCCAGTTTTCTGAAGGTGACAGCCCCATGTGTTCACTGGATGCTCAGGAGGGAGAGTGGGGGGGGGGGGCGTGCTGGCCCTGCCCTTTGCCTCCATGTGATTGCCTGGTTGTCTGCGGGGGTGACCACCACTCAGAGGAAGTGGCCCTCAAACTCTCCGCCCCAGTGATCATCAATGCTGGTTTTGGAACACTGCTAATCCTGGGCAGGAAGAGTTTGTGTGGTTACTTTCTCCATGTGGTCACTCCTGGAGATGACCAGGTGACTGCATGAAGGCAAGGAGCAGGGCCGCACACAGACACTAAATAACACACTCTCAATTCACTTTCAATGCACTTTGCATCTGGATTTTACTGTATGAAATGGCAAAATCCCCTTGCAAAAGGTTGCTGAAGTGGATTGGAACTACATGATTTAGTATATGTGAAAGTGCCCCCAGTGTGTTCATTCCCACTCCTCTCACCCATGTGCTTAATGAACCTGCGGGCCAGTCAAGGGCATCGGGTTCTTGTCTACACACCATGCTTCCTTCTTCCCTTTTCCACTGTGTCACAACTGTTCCTCACAGCTATAGGGTCTTCCAGAGTGAATTGGCTAAAGGGTCCCAAAAGCTGAAGCAGCTTTCTTCAGCTACCCAGTGAAGACTTTCCATTCCAGTGATTTACCCCAGAGCACAACCTGAACATAAAAGGGCTACCTGCCCTTACAGATCTGCCTGTTATACAAACACCATCTTCACGAACATTGACACAAAAATGACAACATGCCTGATGCTTTGTTTTTTTCTCTTTTTTCCCAAAAGAAAGGGGAAAAATAGCTCATTGACGTAATAGCAATTTGCCTCAAGAAGAAATCTGAAAAGGAGTTTAGGAGCTGGCTCATTATAACTAGGAAAGGTGCCACTGACATTCACAAAGGAACAGGGACCGGCTCCGGCAAATAAAACACAGCCTTTGGTGTTCTGGATCTGTTTTGTTTTATTCATGCTTTGAAACTATTATTACCCAACTACAGAGATCTACTGCAGTGAATTCCCAGGTCTGGTTTAACAAGGAGCTTATGTGCATGTTGTGGTGATACTATGACTGCCACCAGGCCTGTGAGAGCAATCTCAAGTCCAGCATTTCCTGGCTAGGATGTACCTCCCATTATCCTCTTACAGCACTGCTGTACTTACTGAGATGATTGTGTTTTTGTTCGTATTCTTGGGGGAAGGGGGAAACTCAGCTTCTAGCTTACTGCAAGTTGTATTGCTTTTGCAAAATTTTCTAAATCAAATTACATGGAGGCTCCCTGTAAAAACTTTACCTACAGCCCAACAATTACACTTTGCACCCTTTCTGTTATTATTACCATTCTCTGTGTCCAGTTTAGAAAGGCTGTTTGGCATGTTTAAGTGTGTTCAAAACCAGTGGTGGAGAGTGCTGTTGAGTTGCAGGTGATTTACAGTGACCCTGTAGGAGGTTTTTCAAAGCAAGAGACATTCAGAGGTGGTTTGCCATTCCCTGCCTCTGTAAAGCAGCCCTGGGCTTCCTTGGTGGTCTCTCATTCAAACACTAACCAGAGCCAACCTGCTTAGCTTCCAAGATATGATAGGACTGGGCTAGACTGGACCATCCAGGTCAATGGCTCTTCAGAACTACCATAACACAAAATTGAACCTTTCCAATGACGAAGGTGATTTTAATTTTTTTTCCCTCAGGAGAAAAAGGGTTACCTGCAAGAAAGGGGCAGAGTAAAGGTCTTCAGGGTCTTATGGTAGCTGGCCAGCATTCCAAATTCCTCCCCTCCAAGCGTGGCAGCTGGGGACCTGTGAACAATAAAGAACAGCAGCAGTGGCAGGTTAGGGGTGAGTGGTAGGCCTTCAACTTTCTGCGAATGACAGTTTCTGACTTCAGCATGCTGATAAAAAAACAAGCATAAAATGAAAAGAAAGTTCACAGCATATAGCTTAGCTGAAGTCAGAACCCGGCGTTGCAACTGAAATACTAAAAATGCTTGCAAGAGAGAGCCACTTAGCCGTCAGTCTTGATGGCTTCTATCCATGCTTCAGAGGGACAGAGTGATGTTCTAAGAGCAGGAGGGACCTGAGTTCCAATATCCCCTCTGCCATGACACTCACTTGGTAATCTCATCCTTGGTGATTCTAACCTACTTTGCAAGGTTGTTGTGAGGATAAAATGGAGGAGGGATAACCCATAAATGCTGCCCTAAACTGCTGGGTAGAAGGGTCAGACAAAACAAAATGAATAAGGGTCAAAGAAGATGAAACAAACTGCCGCTATAAAGAGTGAGTTCCTACCCAGAACTCTTTCAAACTGCACCAGGGGCCCCTGAATCTGGTTAGGACCACAGAAGCAGGGGTCCAAGATGATATCGGGCCTTTCCCGACATCATTTTCCAACCCAAAATGGAGCTGGGAAGCATGTGGACAAATAATGCCTCCAGTCCTATTCCAGGCCAGAAACACAGCATGCGGGGAGGTAGGAGTTCCTTCCTCACTCTGTACTGGTCCTGATCAGAATCAGTCCTCCATGGTCCTCAGAATCAGTCCTCCTACAGGAGTTCCTAGGTGGGAGCTCACTCTTTAAAATGATGGCACATCAATGGGAAGAAGTTGAACAGCATCTCATCTCATCCCCTCCCTGCAGGGCTGCCTGTCCAGTGCACTGGCTCCAGGTGGCTTCACAAGTCTTTGCCAACCTTCACAAGTCTCCACAAGCCTCCACAAGTCTCTGGAAGTGTCCGAAGCCACATGAAGCCTCATTTACATTAATTTAAAATTTGGGGGATGAATTTTTCATGGTGATGCATTAAAAATGTAACTTTCCCTATTACTGTCTGAAGTGGTACAGTCCATTTGGTCGCCTCAGAACTTTCCTACCTCATTCTGCTCCAGGTTCTGTGTCTAAGTCACAGCAGCCCAGGGTTATGGATCCCACTTCCTACCTTCAGTGGGGTGCCTTGGTGCCATGCCAAAGGCTGGGAGTTTGGGAGTGCTCTTGGATGCCTCCTTAATGATGGAGGCCCAGGTAGCAGCCACTGCCAAGTCAGTAGAGCAGCCATTCCCCCAACGGGGGCAGAGGTTTGCCCACTTTCAGGCCCCCAGATCCACTGACCCCGATCTGGCCGGTGGGGGAACCCCACCACCAAAGTGCTGGCGACATCATCATGCTGGGCACATTGCAGGAGGGGGGAAGAACAATCATTTAAAGAAAAACCATAGAGTTTTTTCCTTAAATGATAGAGTATCCCCTGCAACATGCCTTGTGTGATGACATCAATTCCAGGTGATGTCATCACAGCACACGTGCTTTGTGTGCGCACCAAAGAACTTCAGGAAGAGGACCAAGACCACCCCGCTGGCAGCCAGGTAAGACCTGGCAACCCTACAAGTCAGCCTTTTACCATCTTCGGCTGATTAGGCCGAAGGGCTCCCTCCCCCTTCTAATGCCACACTGGGGACTCCTGGGGCAGGCAGAACCAGGAGCTCTGCGCTGAATGTGTGCTTGAACATTTAAATATAGAATTTATTCATCATGGGATTGCTCATGTGCTCAAAGGTGGAAGCTGGGAGGGGGACACCTCATTGCGCAAAGAACGGTCAGACGACCCTAATCCCAATCATTGCAAGAAATGGCTGTCAAGATCAGTGAAATAGCAGATTTAAAGCACAAGTACCCGGAAAGTTCTTGATTTTCCCAGTGCAGGAAAATGCGGTAGAGAACTGGGAGGATTGCACGAGTGAGCCAGCTTTGGCGTGGGAGGCGGATCAGCTTGTCTGATCAGCAAATTAAAATGCGAGAGGGAACAGCAGTGAAATCTGATCAAAACAACTGTGTGACCGCAGCCTCAGTCTCAGCAAGTTCAGACCCCATTAGTCTATACTTAAAGTTGGGTTTTTTTGTCCCAATGGGCATCACATTATATTTACCAACATTGAACTTCATTTGCCACATTGTTGCTCACTCACCTAGTCTGTGGAGATCCTCTTAGGGCTCTTCACAGTCAGCCTTGATTTTCACTATCCGTTTCCAGTTACATATATCATCATCCCAAGTGTCATTTCCACAATACATGTAAAAACTTGGCAAAAAGTAACAAAATCCTGTTCTTCTGAATTTTCGTCCTATTTATTTGATTAGGAATATATACACATACCTTCTTTAGAACCCATTAAGAAAAGGTGTGATTAATTTCATCAGTAATTACACCAAATAAAATAGTAAACATTTACACATATTAAACATTTTGAAACAATTCTCATTTGCACTAACCTATATGCACCCCCTATCCACTTCCCAGGAAGAGAGAAGAAAGCTTAGTGCATTTTCCCTGTAATTGTCCCAAGGTCATTCAGAAGATATCCATGCTGGCCTGTGGTTAGGAACAAATGATTTAATTTTGGGATACAATACCCTGGCAGAAGTGGTAGGAATCACAGAATGAAAGTGTGGTACAAACGAAATTCCATTCCTGTCTCCTGGAGGGAACAGAGATTCCATCCTCCTGGAATCTGCTCCCGTTTTATATTCCCCCCACCTAGCTGAGAAAATCCCATTAGAATGTGCATTCCACATTCCATGGAGATATCAAAGCGATATTAATAAATTCTTTGCATGGCTTGGGGAGGGATGAATAGATTAGAGAGGGACGGTCTTATTTATTGCCCTTCAAAAAGGAAAGAGAAGGTAACAGTGGAGATAGAACATGAGGGATTTATCTCAAAATATGGATACCCTGCTGGAAGAGACTGTGGGTCCAGCCAGCAAGCTTTTCATTGGATCTCTGAGCAGCTTGCATCAAGTAAAAAATTGTTGGTGCACCAGGGGTCACAGTGGAGGATGTAAGAAGGATGCATATTTCCAAAGCACAGAGAAGAATAATGAAAAAGGCAAAAGGAGAACCTCCAAAACAAGAGTGAAAACTATTGGTACTCTACTCCTCTCTATCTCCTAACCCATGCAAAGAGATATAATTCCTCAGAGCTTCTCTGTCCAGCTATTCAACCCAGATGGTAATGTGACTATCACTAGTTTGCAAGGGTCTTGTCCCCAGCTGAGAGAGACAAGGATGAGGCTTCCTTAGCTTGTCCCTGGAGACATCATTTTAGCTAAAGCTTAAGAGGTAACTTCAAAATACTTGCCCCTCCGATTCCACAAAAGATTGTGGCTGAGTTGGGGGGGCGGGGTCTGTTTTATTTCACAAATGACTCAACTAGACCTTTGGGGAGAAAGGGAGCATATAAATGAAGCAAATAAAGTCTTTTCACACATCATACCTTATCAATGGATTCCCAGATGCTGAATATAATTCTAGAAACAAAGTACCTTAAGAGGAATAAGACCTCTTTCTAATTTACTCATGCACCAACAAGAAGTATGGAAATTGTAGGAAAACTCATGTTATGAAAGCTGCAAGGATATTCTAGGATCTCATGTATTTTGTGGATTTGTAATCTAAACATGCACCTTTCCCTTTGGTCTTTTAGCCCCAATCCTCTTCCTCTACAGTTTGGGACCATCACAACTGCATTGTGACAACTGTGCCACCATGTCGTCCAATATTAGCATTCTCCTTGGACTCCCCTTTGAAGGGTTACCCTTTAGCCATAAGGTCTTTATATCAGTCTCTGGGAAAGCGGTAGGGTGACATAGGCTGATTCCACATAGAGGTTGTTCTCTGTTTTTGCACCTCTGGTTGCCATCGTTCATTTTTTTTTTTTTTTGTTTACACACAACTTCATCCTTGATTGTGAGCAGCCTGTCTTTTTCCTTTAAAAAGCCTGCTTCTTAAAAATCAGGGTGGGGGAAGATCTCTCTTGGCATGTTATTGTTGGGGATGGGTGATCTTTTGTGTGTGTCTGGAAGAGAAGGTACATCTTGATTTGAGTAAAAAGAAATGTCCCCTTCACACTGTTCTTCAGCATTTTCACGTTTGTTTGTTTTTTGCTTTGGGGGAGGGTCAGGGAAAAGTCATAGTGCTGTTATGACAACCTATGGGTGTTTCTTTTAATGATTATGCATATGTATTTTTTTCAAATATTTTTAATGTGAGGGGGGAAATGGATGGACCACTGCAGTCTTTGGCAACGTGTATTGATTAAGGGGATTTTTCTCACCCATGCAATGGTTTTGAGGGGAAGGGGATGGTGAGGGGAAAAGCTGGTAAGTGGAAATTTGTTTCTAATTAATTAGGAACAAACTGCTTAACCCAACACTGAATTGAGAGTACTTCTTCTGGAAATGGAGGGTTCCTCACTTAAGTCTTAATTTGCATTCATAAATGACAGTTGGAGGCCCATGAGTCATTTGAGTCTCCTTGACCACAATTTGGTGTAGCCAGTCTGGTATAGTGGTTAAAAGTGGTGAACTCTAATCTGGAGAACCGGGTTTGATTCCCCACTCCTCCACATGCAGCCAGCTGGGTAACCTTTGGTCAGTCACAGTTCTCTCAGAGCTATTCTCTCAAGAGCAGTTCTCTCAGAGCTCTCTCAGCCCCACTTACCTCACAGGGTGTCTGTTGTGGGGAGAGGAAGGGTAGGAGATTGTAAGCCACTCTGAGACTCCAAGTGAAGGGAGGAGTATAAATACAACCTTTTCTTCTTCACAGTTCTTCTTCACAATGGAACATCCTCCCTTACAACAGTTAGCTTAACCAAACAGAATTGCTTGTACTTCCATTGTGACTTGAGTTATCTCCCTGGAAATGCAAAGAAATTCTATAATATAATTATTGTGGTCTAGACCATAAAAACCTGAGCCTCCCTTTAAGACATATGATGGGGTTGATGAGATTGTTCCCAGTGTCTTCCCCACTGCTGAAATATAGGCCCAAAATAAGTTGTAACACTGGTAAGGTTTTCAAGAAAACAGACAAACAGAGGTGATTCACTATTGCTTGTCTCTGCATAGCAGCCCTGGGCTTCCTTCGTGGTCTCCTATCCAAATGCTAACCAGGACTGACCCTGCTTAGCCCCCGAGTTCTGACTAGGCCAGGCTAGCCTGGACCATCCAAGCTCAAAATAAGGAATAATAAATGAATTATCAGGTAATTCCCAGTGTCCTGCCCTAAAATATAGACAGGAACAAATTAATCAACAATTAAAGATAAGAGGAGGGTTGCAGTATTACACTATTGCTAGGCAGCCCTATGTATGTTCCCCCAAATGTTAAAAGGTTGTGTCTCTGTGTGTAGAATCATGACAGTGAAATGACAACCACAGAGGAGGAGGTGTGAAAGATGCAATGTGCACCTGGTGTGAAAGGCAAAAGACAGCTAATACTGGTGAGTGTGCCCAGATTACGGTATGCTGTGTGGAATTTTGTTGTATGAGAGAATTCAGGAACAGTTGCAGCAGCAATACAACCACGATGGAAAACCTTCCTAATGTGGAATCTGCCATGGTCTGCATTCATTCGAGTATAAAGCAATTAAATTCTGCCAGAAACGCCATTAACCAGTGGTTAGAATTCTGCAACCCAAAATTATTTTTAATATGCATTTAAATGTCTTCAGACATTTTAATAGAGTGGTGTATAGCAATGCTTTTATCCTTCCAGGAGTGAGAATGTTGAACATAATTGTAAAAACAGAAGAGCAATTAGTGACTGTAGCGGGTTGTGTTGGGGAGAACTGGTGGCTAGAAAAGTATCTTGTCCTTTTGTTCTGAATATCTTTCATTAGTCCATCACTCCAGCAATGTGTCTTCTGTTAAGAAAGAACTCTATTCAAGAATGCTGTGAATGATTTTTCCCTTCTAAGCAAAAAGGTATGTATAGCTTAAGTGACATTTACCCCTTGTTCTGGATTTCTTCATTTTATGAAGCAATTGCCTTGAAATTTAATTCAAATATCTGTCAGTCAGGCAAAAAATAGCCATTAAAATATGTGCACCCATTTAATCTAATTATTCCTCCTTGGTGGAACTAAAATCCCTCTCTCTAATTTATTTTTTTAAAATTTAAACAACATGTTGATTCTGAGTGAACTAACATAGAATAAGGCATGTATGTTCATACATTTTTACGTTGCCCTACCATTTTTTAAAATGTGCCACATCAACAAATTTGATGCTTTGAGTAACAAGGTAGGATTCATTTTGAGGGTATAGTTGGAGAACATACAATAGAGGAAACTTGCTGAAGTTAAATAAATCTGGGACCAGCAAGGATAGGATAGGTATGCCAGGAGCCCACCTGGGTACCCCAGGTATGCTGGATTGAATTTCATGGTAGACGGAAAGTGGTACTGGTAAGTGTCATCAAGTCATAGCTGACTTATGGCTACCCCATAGAGGTTTCATGGCAAGAGACATACAGAGGTTGTTTGCCATAACTTGGCTCTGCATAGCAACCCTGGACTTCCTTGCTGGTCTCCCATCCAAACACTAACCAAGGCTGATCTTGTTTAGCTTCCAAGATCTGACAAGATCAGGCTAGCCTGGGCTATCCAGGTCATGGCAGGAAGAAGTAGGCTGTATCAAGTTTACTTTCTGTTCCGTTCACATCCTTCAGATGCCTTGGTTAAGTTAGCCTTATTCAGATATGTCACAATCCAGAGAGCCTCTTCTCCTGTTCTGAGGCACTGAACTACCGCTACCCGAGAACTTAGAAGCTTTACAGGGTTCTGGACCTTTCCTTGAGGCTTTTCAGCCTTTGGGTTCATTTCTGAGGGTATATGCAAGCATTCAGCAAGCAACTCCTGACACGAGAAAGTAAAATGTATTTAAGTTTATTAAATTACTCAAGTTAGAAAGAGTGCATGCTAAGCAGGACAGGAACCACCCTATAAGGACAAGCAAATGGCAATACAAAAGAACTCCACACACTTAACTATTACTAGCGAAAGGCTAACTTACTAAAATAATAAAAGCTTGCTAACTTGCCTCTTTGATGTAGCTCCGTGGCATGATCTTATGCACAGGCTCAAGAAAGAGAAGTTCATTCCATGCCAGACCATTTTGGTCATCTAGGCATAAAGGCTTGGAAACAGCAACCACGCTCACGAGCTGGTAGCCTCATACCAAACAACGAGCCCCATCTGATCAGCCATCCTTGCATCAGACCATGAGCCCATTAGCCAGTCAGAGCACACTTAGCTCATTGGCAGCATTAGCATGAGTAGATTAGGGAGGCTCCCAAGGACGGTTCTCTTGAAAGCCAAAAGGTGGGTGTCATTAAAAAGCGAGCACATTGCTTCTGGTAATTTTTGACTGCTGAAAAAAATAGAGTTGAATCCAACCCGTTTTTCCATTGGCAAAAAAAGGGAGTAAAGGGTACCCTTTGACCATCAAAGGTTATGCTTGGGATCATAAGACCTGTATGGGCTAAAGCCATCTACAACAGGAGCTATCTAGGAAGGTAAATTCGGTCAAACTGAGTGAAAATGCCAGCTGGATCCAACTAGGGATGCCAGGTTCCCTTGTTGCCCCAGCAGGGAGGTTTGAGGGGTGTTTAGAGGTGGGTGGGGACATCGTGCAACGTCCCCAATGTGATGATGTCTCCCTGATGTGACATCATCGCATCGTGTGGGGACACTCTGGTATTTGGGTGAAACATTATGGTTTTTTTCACTCTCAAACCATAGAGTTTGCTCAAATACCAGGGCATCTCTGCATGATGTCTCCAATGTGATGACATCACTTCCAGGACCTGGGGGCTGGCAAGCCTAGATCCAACCCATAGTCAGTCACGCAGAATGTTTTTGTTTTTAAGTACATATGTGACAAGATATGGCTTACTACCAATGTTAAATGTGACATTAATTGTGTAATAAGCCCAGTTTAAATATGATGTTGGCTGAGGGTTTAAAAGAAAACTCACCTGTTGCACTTGTGCTAAGACAATGTCTTGTTTAAACTGGGCTATTACTCATATAAAGGAGCTACACATGCCATGCAGCTGCTTTGCACAGGCAGTGGTGTGGTTTACAAAATATTGTCTATGTGCAAAGTTCTTCAGGAAGGCATGTTTGCTACCCCAGCATCACATTTAAATCGTGCCTAAGAAACATACACTAGTAAAGTAGCAGCTTCTTAGACTTATATCACATGTAAATCTGGTGGTCAATATAAGCATTAGAACCAGGGATGCTGCAGACTTTTCGGCAAACAAGTTTGATGAGTGAAGGTACCATGTTAGTCAGTTACAATCACCTATCAGCCAAGCCTCTCTTCTATTTGCCTGTCCACCATCTGCCTTGAAGAGCTGTCAAACAGCTTTTTGGCTGCACAGTATCTATGGTGGTAGAATTGGTTTGCTTGAGGTGATGGAGTTTTGTATCCTTGCCTTGTGGGGGTTTTGCATGTGTATGGTAAATGAAATGATTTTACTAAGGGTCATGGATGGTTGAGTCAGGTAATTAAATGATGCAAGGGTGGAACTATGTATCCCATAAGGCCATGCCCAAATGTGTGTGCGCTATTACTAAACTAGACTTAAATGTGTATGGCTAACCTAGACTTAAATGAACACCAAGCAAAAATACATTGTGTTTATGTATAATGACTTGCTGACTCATTTACCTACTATTCATCTCTACAATAGGCTGTGAAGTGGCATGCAGTGCCAGTAGGTCTGTAGGGAAGGAGAACTTGTATTTCCATTGGGCTACGTGAGAATATGTATAGAAGCAACTCTGCTTATTGCACTGTACTATACTGTTGGAATACATAACAAATAATCCAACAAACTGGCTCAAACTGTCACGAGCTACTGAACGGAATGATGAAAAATCAGCTCCCTGTTTGCAGTGGGTAAGCAGGCCTTAACCAGTGGCTATTATAGCACCCAGCTCATGAAACCCTGATGTGCTAATGCTGCATGCGCAAGGCCTGTTGGTCCCTATTATATTTAATCAGTGTGATGTCAGCCATGTAGAACCTGCCAAGAGTATTCTTCTGTTATCTAGATGGGTATTCATGTTAGTCTGTCTGTAGCAGTAGAAAAGATCAAGACTCCAATAGCACCTTAAAGACTAACAAAATGATTTGAGGGTGAAGTGAGCTGTGACTCAAGCAATTAGGGCTGCCAAGTCCCCGGGTAGGGCGGGGGAAGCACCGATTTTTAAAGCTTTCCCCCGCTTTTTCAGAATTGGCCACCGGGGGAGGCAATGGCTGCCAGCAGGGAAACGTCGGAGCCTGCCCTGGCCTCTTAAAAGGGAAATGTCTGCAGAGAGCCTGCCCTGCAGTAAAAAGCCTCAACAGACATTTCCCCTTTAAGAAAGAGCAAGAGAGTCCCGCCCAGAGAGGCTCTTTCTGCTGAAGGGCCTGCTTTTGCATGTGGCCTACTGCTGGAGTAAGCTGCTTGGGGTAAGCTGCTGGGGTCTGCCAGCTCTTTTCCTTCTCTCTCTCTCCCCCTCCCCCTTTCTTTCTTTTTCCTGTCTGTCTGTCTCTCTCTCTCTCTCTCTCTCTGTCCCCATCCAGCAGAGGTCTATCAGTGGCTATTATTAGCCACAAGGTCTAAATGGAGCCCTTTGTCTGGGGCAGTGATGCTCTGCATTCTTGGTGCTTGGGGGGCAACAGTGGGAGGGCTTCTGGAGTTCTGGCCCCGCTGCTGGACCTCCTGAGGGCACCTGGTATTTTTGGCCACTGTGTGACACAGAGTGTTGTACTGGATGGGCTGTTGGCCCGATCCACTGTGGCTTCTCTCCTGTTCTTATGATATGAAAATCATATTTAGCACTTGTGTAGCACTTAGTGCTTCATATTCTGCCGAGATGAGGAAGGATTCAGTAGGGTCGTTGCTCAGTGATAGAGCATCTGCTTGACATGCAGGAGGTATCAGCCTCTTCAGCTAAAAAAGGATCAGGTCATAGGTGACATTAAAGATCTCAGCCTGAGACCCTGGAGAGCCACTACCAGTCTGAGTAGTCAATACTGACCTTGATGGACCAATGGCCTGATTCAGTATTAAATAAAATGATTCCATGGCACTGCAGGGTTTTGAGCCAGGCTCTCCCAGATCCCAGCCAAACAAACTGACTGCTACATAACACTGACTCTTGTTCAGCGACAAAAAACAGTGGCATAAAAGTCACAGTCTGGGTAATGCTGCTTGCAAGCCTATAAAGCTCAAGGCAGCAGCAGAAGCTCAGTATTAGGAAACTTCATGAGTTCATGTGTCAGCATGTGGAAGCAACATCACAGGATATGACATCACAAAATGATGTCACTTCCTTTCTCCTGGCTCCACCCCCAAAGTCTCCTGGCTCCACCCCCAAAGTCCTCAGATATTTCCCAAGTTGGACTTGGCAGCCCTACAAGCAAGCTCATACCCTGCCACATATTTTGTTAATCTTCAAGGTGTTACTGGACTCTTGCTCTTTTCTACTTCTTTTATCTGCTTAGCATCACTTGTAACCTGGCCCTAATATATACGGATCAACATTTTTTTTTTTAGCATATTTAAATGCCACATCTCCAGAAGAGCTGTTTGAGGAGGCTCATAACAATTTCAGTAAAAGCAAAGACATTTAAACAGTAACTGATAATAAAACAAACCCAATCAGTAATAAAAAGTAATTAAACCCAGAAGCTGCCCAACAACCAATATTAAAATTGCACAAGGACTTGACTGCAAAAGAAGTACAGTTCATAAAAGCCAAGTTAAAGTTATCATAGGCAGGCCAGGCAGGAAATGTAAAATAAAACCATAAGCCCATAATGAAATGTTAAAATGGCCAACTAAATGATGGGAGAGACTCAGTTAAATTAACAGTTACAGCAGTCTACATCTGCTGTCACAAAAAACCCCACAGTAGTCTCTCCAATTTTCTTTTAATATGATGAGTTGGATCCAACCAGCTTTTCTGCTGATGGAAAAGGAAAGAAGGGTCCCAAAAATTCTATGCTGAGGATCACGGGAACTAAATAGACAAAAGCCTTTTGGGATAGGGAACTCAGGAGGGGAACTATGTAAATTTGCACAAAAAAAGCTGGCTGGATGTGATTGATTCATTAGTACTTGAATGGTAGCCCTGGGGAAATGTGACATTTTCCTACGAATCATCAGGTAGATAATTTGCTATTCTGTTCCTGTGAATAGGCATTTCACTGATAGTAGGTTTGCCAACCTCCAGGTAGTGGCTAGAGATCTCCCATTATTACAACTGATCTCCAGGCATCAGAGATCACCTGGAGAAAATGGCCACTTTGGAAGGTGGACTCTATGACATTATATCACATTGAAGTCCCTCCCCTCCCCAATCCCTGCCCTCCTCAGGGAATTTTGAGACTGGAGCCTGAGGAGGGAAGTTTATTGAGTTGCTTGGACTGCTGATATCAAATGTAATCATTTGAAAAACAGTGACATGAAATGTATGTGTTGCTTCCACACTTGCACAGTTAGTGGCATTCATTATATTGGAATCATGTGCTGAGAATTTACTGGACTGAATTAGTTTCCAGGCAGCTGTGTGAGAACATGAAAAGTATTAGCGAGCCAAATTCAAAAACCTTCCAGTTTTTACTCATGGCTCGTAATAGTTCATCCCAAAGCCAGCACATTCTACCACAGATAATCTACCACAGGTTATTCTCCCTGCTGTCTACCCAATCCTTTCCCAGAACTATTTGGAGAGCATTTTAACTCTGACTGGTCCTTCCTGATGCTTCCCCCCATAATCTTTCTATATGTAAGGCTTGAAGAAATTTTGTTTTAGTGGGTCTGAAGAAGTGTGCTTGCACACGAAAGCTTGCACACAAAAGCTTGCACCTTAGATAAAAGTTTGTTGGTCTTAAAGGTGCCATTGGACTTAAACTTTATTTGGAAAGCAGTAATGAAGCTTTAGCAGTGGTGAAGTCCTCATCCTTAAGGCCTGGACACCCAACCACTGCTAGAGGGAAGCCTGGGAAACAGGGTTTTTGATATTTCTCTAGCTGAGCCAGGGGCAGGCCTGTAGCTACAGTGGGGCATTTTGGGGCTAGCCCCCCTAACTTACTGGCAAGGCCCCCCACTCCCCATCGAGCTCAGGGCCCCAAGTGGTGGCAGATGCAGGGAAGGAGCCGGGTATTCCTTTAATTTGATTTGAACACTTTTCCTATGAAGAAAGGTTGAAGCACTTGGGGCTCTTTAGCTTGGTGAAATGACGGCTGAGGGGTGACATGATCGAAGTTTATAAGATTATGCATGGGATAGAGCAGGTAGAGAAAGAAGTCCTTTTCTCCCTTTCTCACAATACAAGAACTCGTGGGCACTCCATGAAATTGCTGAGTAGTCGGGTTAGAACAGATCAAAGGAAGTACTTCTTCACCCAAAGAGTGATTAACATGTGGAATTCACTGCCACAGGAGGTGGTGGCAGCTACAAGCATGGATGGCTTCAAGAAGGAATTAGATAAACATATGGAGCAGAAGTCCATCAGTGGCTATTAGCCACAAAGTATAGATAGGAACTCTCAGTCTGGGGCAAGTGATGCTCTGTATTCTTGGTGTTTTTTTGGGGGGGGCAACAGTGGGATGGCGTCCTGACTCCACTGGTGGACCTCCTGAGGGCACCTGGTGTTTTTGGCCACTGTGTGACAGAGTGTTGGACTGGATGGGCCATTGGCCTGATCCAACATTGGCTTTTCTTATGTTCTTGTGATTAGCAAGTGCCCCCTAAGAAATTTAAATGCCCCCCTGTGATTAAAAAAATCCTGGCTACAGGCCTGGCCAGGGGGCATTGATAATTCCACAGAAGCTACATTTAAAGATTGTTCTGCTGCTGCTGAAATCTTACACAACAGCAATATCTGCTACCACTCAGTTCACCGGGGTAAGTTTTTGGAAATGGGACAGCAGTAGGAGGGCTGGAGCCAATCACTCTTGGAGGAGTCTCAGGAAGTCCCCAAACTTTCTCTTAAGGGTTCTCAGGGGGAAAGTTCAGAAAATATGAAGTACTCATGAGGCAAGCCAGGGAAAGGAGAAAAAGGATTTCAGATGATTAATACATTGGAGGAAATTGCCAAGATATTTTCTAGATGCAAGCTCCATGGAAAACGTACATAAACCTGTATAAGGGCAGTACTATAATCAATAGGAATTCATACAATTATTTGGACTAGTTAAGCAGATGCTCCTTTCTTAAATTCAGTGGGGTTATACAGATGCCCAAATTTACTGGAAAAAAAACTGAAAAAAAGGATCCACAACGTTATTAGATATGACATTCCATATCTCATATTAGGTTATTTAAATATGTTTGTAAAAAGGGAGCCATAGATATTTGATGGTAATTTAGCTAGGTGATGCATGACTCTATCTAGCAAAATACTAGAGACAAAAATAGCTACCAGGAGTAGAAGATTAGACATATAAACTATGGCACATTATGCTGATGAGAAAATGGACATCTTTCAAAATTTTAACTCGTGACACTTTCATGGACAAATGGCAGCCATTTGTTTTGTTTTGGAATAGTATTAAACCAGAAAAAAATATTTGGTAAAAGTGCTGGTTGGTTCAGTATGTGGGTGTGATACTGAGGACTGTTTTCCTTTTGCTTTGTTTGATTAGATCTTTTTTCTATTAAAATTCAATAAATATAGAAATTAAAAACATCATTTACTTTAGCCACAGGGGAGCTGCATTTCTGTGAGCTGCTCTGCCGCAGCTGGGATACTGTTTAATTGATCAAACTATGTGGCCTGTGCTGATCCCAGCTATGAAGTCAGCAGCTAGGGATACTGAGTCTGTGTACGAAACCACAGGATCACCCAATGTGGTTGGATTAGATACACGTTATCCCAGCCACATGGAAGCTGCTCATGGAGAAGCACATCCCATTGGATTAGGTGAACATTTAACTTGATGAGAAATGTGTCAGAAATTTAAAAGTTCTTCCTTTACTCATTAGTTTTCATCAGATGACTTAAACAACTCGAACCAAATGTTGGCAGGATTCATTTGTTAAGTAATTCAAGGGATTTCCAAAGACCTCCTTCCCACAAGTTTTTTTTTAAAAAAAAGTTAATTAGAATAGATACAATGTGGTATTCAGGGATGGAAAGAAGTTGCCCATGTGTGGATGTAGAGATGTATAAACGGCGATGGCCTTCAAGAGGATGGCCAGAAGTTTTGATGAATAGGATAGGAGTTGTGAGCAGGGAAAATTTGATCTTGCCCTTCTTGCCTTGTTTGCCCTCTCTGTTACTGTCAATGCACTCAGTCTTCTGTGTCCTACTTACATCGAACACCAAATGTGATGACATGAATTCCAGATCTAGAAATGAGGGACTTAAATTTCAAATCCTACACACTATATATACAGTAACAAAGTCACTGGAGAGCTGGGGGCTTCAGAAAGTGTAACCGTCACAAAGCAAGTTTCTTGTTTGACGGATTCAGGCTCATGACATGGAACAGAAAGGCTTTTTAACTTTTAACAGTTTCTGACAGGAGCAGCAACCAAACCATGCCTATCTACAAAATATCTCAAGTCCCCAGTGGACCCTCTGCCTAACCAGCAGACCTAACCCTTCTACCAATATCCAATCACCCTCAACTCTGTCAGCTGGACAGCAGTAAAATTGTCAAACTCCTTCTTTTTAACATTCCAGTCAATTATTTGAAAGTGATTGACTGAGGCTCTTGGAGGGAGGAATTTGAAACCGTCCATCATACCCCCACCCCTGGAAGTAAGACAGGTTCACCACAGAAACCTTACCATTTCCTCTCCTACTACTCTTTCTTCAGAGTATTTGGAGTCCAAGGACATGGAGGATTAAAAAGGGAAGGTGCAGAGATACAGCTCATTTCTTTCAGTTCATTATTTCCATCACACTGATGATCAAATCATGGTATAATGACAGCTGACTTGAGGAACAGGTCTCTCTATAAGTTTTAAGAAAATGTGTGCTCCAATAAATGTGCAAAAATTGGTTGATTTCAATATTTGTAAATACTTAATATTTTGAATTGCAAAATAAATTTTTGGGTTCCATTCCAACAGCTTTTCCACTAGTGGAAAAAGGAGGAAAGGGGCTCAAAAAGGCTAAATTGGGGATTATGTGACCCACATAGATAAAAGCCATGTGGAACAGGAGAGGGTAACTGAGACTGAGCAAAAAAGTTGACTGGATCCAACCCTTCATTTTCCCAAGTAAATGCTGATAATTTCATTTACCAGCTTATATCTCAATTTTCAGACATTCACAAAGTTTGTCCTGGATTGTCAATATGATTTTCACAGATTGGGGGTGGGGGGTGGGGGAGAGAACTCCATATATATGCCTGCGATAAAATAGGAGGTGTCAAACATAAATTGAGTAAATTCACAAGATATTTGAAGTCAGGGTAACTTGATCATGTTTTTACTTTATTGAAATGTGTTGTGCCTGGTAGAGCAACTGTTTATTAGAACTTGGTATTGCACTTGTATCCTTCTGCGATGGTCTTTTTCTGGAAAAACATATGTGAACAAGATGAGAATAACTGAGGGCATAAATGGAAAGCTCTTACCTTTTCATTGGCTTCCAGTTGTTTTTAACCATAAGTAATAGCCAGACTGTGGTAAAGACACTGATGTTGCAATTCTGGGAACAGAAACCAGCAGCAACGGCTGGTGAATGTGTGCGCTGCTGTGTGTGATGTAAATTTTAGGGACACAAAACCCATATGTTAACTGTATTGAGCATCCTTCTCTGAAATTACTGGAAGATATAGAAGACAGACTGAGGCTGCAGTCACATACACTAAATTATTCACTTTCAATCCACTTTCCAAGTGGATTTTGCCAGTTCACACAGTAAAAATCCAGTTGGAAAGTGCACTGAAAGTGGATTGAAAGTGGATTATTTAGCATGTGTGACTGCAGCCTGAGTAAGGTTTCTAGATATATTGAGAGCCAGTTTGGTGTAGTGGTTAAGTGCGCGGACTCTAATCTGGGAGAACCGGGTTTGATTCCCCACTCCTCCACTTGCACCTGGCTGGATGACCTTGGGCAAGCCATAGCTCTGTACCAGCTGTTCTCTCAAGGACAGCTTGGGAAGCAGCTCTCTCAGCCCCACCTACCTCACAGGGTGCCTGTTGTGGGGAGGGGAAGGGAAAGGAGTTTGTAAGCGGCTCTGAGACTCCAAGTGAGTGAAGGGTGGGGTATAAATCCAATCTCTTCTTCTTAGGCAAGTTATAATTGTGTTATTAAGACCATGTATGGCTGTGGTCATACACACAAAATAATCCATTTTCAGTGCAGTTTCCAACTGGATTTTGCCATTTCACATAGTCAAAACCCAGTTGGAAAATGCACTGATAGTGGATTGAAAGTGGATTATTTTGTGTGTGTGACTGCAGCCTATGAAAACATTTCTACATAATAGAGGTGTTTAGTGGTTTGATTGAGTGCTATAGAAATACCACCATGTCTTGTATTTCCTTCATTCAGAAAATGAGCCTCACCTCTTCATGGTGCTCAGCTTCAAATAAAGTTGAACACTGAAACACAGACACACCCTGCCTATTTTTTTCTGGCTCTCAGTTCCCAAAGTGAAAGCGGGAAAGATACATGGCTAGACCTGAAATGAAACAGCAGCTGGTATACAGACTCCCAAGGTCAGAGACACAGGCTAGGTGATAAGCATGCCATGAAAACAGGGCGGGTAAGACATTCCACAAACATGAGGCCAACCAGGGTCAGGAACCACCTCCCACCTGGAATATGGCAGCATTAGCTGACAATACTGTGTCTTCCACTCTTTCCTTCACCTTCCCCAAACCCAGCTAACCTGCTGCAAAGGAAGCAATCAGCAATGACATTAGTAGTAGCAAGAAGCAATCAGCCAATAGATAAGAGGAGGGAAGAGTCTTCCTGCCCCTTCCTTCTTCTTCCTGTCCTCTTCCAGAGAGCCAGTTTGGTGTAGTGGTTAAGTGTGCGGACTCTAATCTGGGAGAACTGGGTTTGATTCCCCACTCCTCCTCCACTTGCACCTGGCTGGATGACCTTGGGCAAGCCATAGCTCTGTATCAGCTGTTCTCTCAAGGACAGCTTGGGAAAGAGCTCTCTCCGCCCCACCTACCTCCCAGGGTGTCTGTTGTGGGGAGGGGAAGGGAAAAGGAGTTTGTAAGCCGCTCTGAGACTCCCTTGGGGAGTGGAGGGCGGGGTATAAATCCAATCTCTTCTTCTTCTTCCTATTCTTCCCTTCCTCATTTTGCTACTTTGGGAGTGTCCAAGGGGCCCAGTATACCTTTGGAAATGAAAACTAGAGAGAATTGGATACAAATTTCTGCTTAACCATAAAGGTAAGATTGTTGAGCTTGGCCCAGCCATGTTTTTTCTGCTTCACCTATCCCGCAGGATTGTATGAACATAAATCCAATGTACATCATCCTGAGCTCCTTGGCAAGTTACAAATGGTAATAAATCGATTACATTGAGTTTTCTGTTCTTCACAAAGAGCTATGCCCTGATCTGGATAGCCCAGGTCAGATCTTCTCTGCTAAGTAGGGTCTGCCTTGGTTAGTACTTGGATGGGAGACCACCAAGGAATTCAAGAGTCACTATGCAGAGGCAGGCAATGGCAAACCACCAGTGAATGTCTCTTGCCTTGAAAACCCTGTGGGGTTGCCATAAACTGGCTGTGATTGATGGTAAACAAAGGTATATTTTAATGAGGCAATATTGGGTTGTTGGAATAAAGTCAATCTTAAAAGTAAAATTTAAAAAGATAAAGTTTTCAATACAGTGTCTGCCAGCCTTTTGAAACCACTGATTTTAGTAGTGAGTTTACAAGTGTGTTCCAAAATGCTTTAGGAAATATTATAGTCAGCCCAACACAAAGCTGAGACTTTCATGCTTAGGACATCTGCTCTGAGTGGCTCTCCTCCACCCCCACCCCCCGAGCTATTTATGTTACTAGAAAGAATATTAGTTGGTGAAGAAATACATAGGGCACATAGGAATTCTGTGATTTTATTACCCTTGATGCAGCAAAGTGAATACAGCTGGGACAGCGTCAGCGTCTGTCCCTTCCTTTAAAAATAAAATTGTCCATTAAGTGCAGACCTTGGAAGGATGCACTTTCTGAAAGAGAGCCCCTTGGATCCCATGCACAAATACCTATGCATATTCACACCTCTGTTGGCATGCTCCTTTTCCGAGACTGCAGCTGCAACACTGACTCCTACAAATGGTTTTCCAGCTGATGTTGATTTGTAGTCTATAGTAATGAAACACAAAAAGCTAAGTTTGGACAATGGCATGTAGCTTCAGAAATCTTTTTTGTTAAAGGGGGGGGGGGACTGGCAAAGTCAAAGAACTTTGATTTGAACCATTTGAAATAAATTTGATTTGTACCGATATAAAATTTAGTAAGGGGGATGTATGTGGTGTCAAAAGTTAGTTTTACACAGCATTTTTGTGCACAGAAACATACTTGCACAAAAATCCACATTCCAGCAGTTTCTAACGGGTATGAGAAGTCTTTCCTTTCCTTCCCTGCCTTCCTCTTCACTGAAGAGAAAAAGGATTTATACCCCGCCCTTCACTACCTGAAGGAGTCTCCGGGTGGCTTACAATCTCCTGTCCCTTCTTCTTCCCACAACAGATACCCTGTGAGGTAGGCGGGGCTGAGAGAGCTCTGACAGAAACTGCTCTTTTTCAAGAACAGCTGTGCCAGAACTACAGCTTGAAATAAAGGGAGCTCATCTCCACATACATTTCTTTGTGTGTTTCTGACAGTGCCCCTTTAAGCAAAGTCAGTGGGCTTGTGTGTGTAAAGTGCCATCAAGTCACAACTGATGTATGGTGACTCCAGCAAAGGGGCTTTCAAGGCAAGTGAGAAGCAGAGGTGGCTTGCCTGTGCCTTCCTCTGCAGAGTCTTCCTTGGTGGTCTTCCTTCCAAGTACCGACACTACTTGGCATCTGAGATCTGATGAGACTGGGCTATAGCATGCTACCTTCCCTCTCAGTTTGGTGTAGTGGTTAGGAGCGCAGACTCTAATCTGGGAGAACCGGGTTTGAGTCCCCAATCCTTCACATGCAGCTGCTGGGTGACCTTGGACAAGCCACAGTCCTCTCAGAGCTGCTCTCTCAAGAGCAATTCTTTCAGAACTCTCTCAGCCCCACCTATCTCACAGGGTATCTGCTGTGGGGAGAGGAAGGGAAGAAGACTGAAAGCTGCTCTGAGACTCTGAGTGAAGAGCAGGGTATAAATCCAATCTCTCCCTCTCCCCCCCCCCCAATCAATGGATTTAGAAGGGTGTCAATCTGTTTAGAGCTGTACTGTTAGTCACTTTGAAGAACACAATTTCAGCAATGCAGCATGCAGTCATTATCAAAGGGCTCTTCAGCACAAACTAGGCAAACCCAACACACTGCATGGGACCACACTGGCAGGGACCCAGCAACGCAGGTGTTACAGCTTACATGGGTCAGGACCCGAGTGACAGTCCCAGTTTGCTGCCACAAAGAGGAACAGGGTATCTTACTTTTACAATGCTCTGTTGCTCCATTAGGAATGCTGCAAAGGAGAAAGAGAGGCTTCCGGCTTCCCTTCACCACTGTTTTTGCCAATGGCAACAGCTGGCGAGGGGGGGCTGTTTGCCCATTTCTCTGGTTCCACATGTCCTGTTTAAATAAATATTTATTTATTTAAAATATTTCTATGGCTCCATTCTACTCAAATAGGTACCCTAGGCTGCAAACATCAAAGCATTAAACATTTAAAATGTTAAAACCGCATTTAAAATGTATATGTAAAATATTTAACGATACAATAAAATCATAGAGATGTACAAGCACAACACAGTCAGGAGGGAGGGCCAATAAGAGTTTGTTGGGGCGATACCAATGAAATAAAAAAAAAGGCTTCCCCTGCTGGCGGAAGACAATGACAGAGGGAGGCGGACGAGTCTCCCAGGGGAGGGAATTCCAAAGTTTCAGCACCGTGACCTGGAAGGCCCTTACAATTCCTTCCCCTTCCCCTCCCCACAATAGCGGCTTACAATTGCTTTCCCTTCCCCTCCCCACAACAGACACCCTGTGAGGTAGGTGAGACTGAGAGAGCTTTCTCAAGAACTGCCCTATATATATACTGGGTCTGGATTGCGGTTTACTGAGACAGGATTTGAGTATTGAACCCATTCACAAGTCTAATCCCCATGGCAATTTCAAAAACCACCTTATAGCAAAAAGAAAGTGGCCAAATGAAGATGGTCATATAAACAGTGTACTCTAGCCTGGCGATCTTTGATGATGATTGTGAAATATTTAAAATTCAGACTGTCACCAGTGTTAACGTTAACCCTTCTCTGAAATCCCCATTGCGGTTGAAAAGAATTTTGGACGGTCCCCCCCCCCCCTTGTAACACTCTAGACTTTAATTCACTTTCATTTGTGTGCAGCAAATACTGACACCCAGTGGGAGGTTGGTTAAATGACTGCATACCCTCCAACAGTTTGCAGACGAAAACAGGGACACCTAACACCCCTATTCTCATTGCCCAACCCCCCTTTCATGGCACATTGCTAGTGTCACTACTCCATCAGCTGACTCTTTACCATTTTGCTTCAGACTCACCTGTCCTCTAGTGATCTAAAGGCAAGATGGTTTTCTTTTTCTTTTTTAAATGTATTGTTAAAACATGTTTTTCTGTTAATAGGGTATCACAACTCAAAACATGTGCCAGCATCTCTAGTGTATGAAATTGCAGAATGTACATTGCAAACTGCCATGATGTTACACATTGGCAGGCTGCGCACTGCGTAGCGTGTAGTGCCACAAATGCATGCTGTGGCCGCACCTCTAAGTGGATGCATCCATCCCCGTTCAGAGATATAATTTCAGGGGATGGAGCAGATCAACAACATGAGCAATTCATGCTAACAACATTTTCACAAGCCATCCCCAAAGGCAAAAACAAAGACAAAACAGAGAATGTGACTAAAAAACAAAGACAAAATAGGGAATGTGACTAATCACAGACAGGAAACAAAAGGAGGGCAGCTAATTCAGGGAACAGGTTAAAAGTGGATTCTCATTTGATCCTACCATGCCAAAGGGCCAGTTCAGACATCTGGCCTGCCTAGTATTTCTATGTATGGTGCGGCCGGGCAGGCCCTTCCTTGGAGATGATCACACGCAACACCATCTGACTTTCACGGCATGTGAGCATTTGCATTCTGTTTGCATGATTCCCCAAATCTTTCACCCTCCCTAAAATGGGCACAGGAGCCCAGAAAATGTGTATATGCATATTGGGAACATGCATCCCTGAGAACTGGAACAGCATCCAAAAGGATCCAGCTGTATACATGGATTCCAGCATCAAACTTAATGTCTGAACAGGCCTGTTGTGTGCATGTTTCCCTTTTTGTTTTCTCTAGGCAAATTATTCCTCATCTCACATACCGATATACAAAGGAAGTTATTTGAAGTATCACACATAGAAGAACAGTAGTGGTTACTATTCATCAGCCAGACAGCTTTTGCATTCTATTAGTGAACGACCCTTTGTGCTCTGGGATGGCTCTCATGTTGTGTAAAATCCCACCTGAGGAGGTTAGGAAGGCCCCTGCAGAAGGTACAAAACAGAGATTTATAGTAGGTAGGGTTGCCGCTCTCCAGAAGAGATTACAAGTGATCTCTGGGCTACAGAGATCAGTTCCCCTGGAGAAAATGGCCACTTTGGAGGTGGGCTGTACAGCATGATACCCTAGTGAGGTCCCTCCCCCCTCCAAACCCTGTCCTCCCAAGTCTCCCTCCCCAAATCTCCAGGAATTCCCCAACACAGAGTTAGCAACTCCTACCAGAAGGGCATTTTTATAAAGGGATTAAGGGAAACTTAATCCTGACAGGGCTGCAGTTTTACTGGTGAGTGGAAGGTCTTAAGGATTTAAGATGTCACCTGTTCTGGATACTGTTGTGTTCCCAGTAAAGGAATTGGTCTGTAGTCTGGGATTGCTCCTGGATCCAGGCATACTGCTGGATAAGCAGGTGGTAGCTGTGGCCAGGAATGTCTTTTACCAGCTTTGACTGGTTAGCCAGCTATGGCCTTTTCTGGGCAGGAAAGCTCTGGCCACCGTGGTACATCCTTGGTTATATCCTTGGTTATATAGATTACTGTAATGCAATGGATTGTAGTCCATTGCAGTGTTTGCAACCTAGCTTTTATGGCATTGACTTCTACCTTTATAACTCACTTTCTACTTTATGGTATTTATTCTATTTATTTAAAACATATTATTCTGCCTTTGTACCCAAACAGGGCCCCCATGGTCATGACCATAAAAATATAATAACATGCTAGTTTAGATCCAGGTTCTCTGTGGGTGGCTTGGAGCTTTGCAGGAACTTGCCCAGATGCCCAACCAGGAAAGTAGGTGGGGCCATTGTGAAGGCAGAACCTGTGACTGGCTGCCTTCATTCAAGTAATGGGGCTCTTCACTTGGGGCCCCACTACTCTGTAGAAATAGTCAGGCCTCTGTAAACAAGACCCAAGAAACAGCTTTGAAGGTGATGGGGGCTAGGAAGCTCAAGAGCAGCAGGGGTCCGTTGGGGCCAGAGCGAGGCGGAGCAAAGCTCCGCCAGCTCAGGAGTGGCCACTAGGGCAGCCACGGGCTGGGGAAAGGGGAGGGGGTTTGAGGTAGAGGCTCCAAACTTGCAGGGTAGCTGCTGGAGCCTCTTCTCAAAATACCTACCAAGTTTCAAGAAGATTTGACCAGGGGGTCCAATTCTACGGGCCCCCAAACAGGTTGCCCCCATTCCCTCCATTCTTCTCTATGGGAGGAAAAAAGTTAACATTTTTTCCCACCATAGAGAACAATGGAGGGAATGAGACAACCTGGCAATCCCTAGAACTACTCATTGGCACTTCTGGGTTGTATTCGGAAGTGATGTAGTGATGTCAGTGATTTCATACACCTGCTGCCCCCCCCCCCCAACAGATTGCCAGGCTCAGCTTGGTATCCCTAATCCTGGTCCTACTGCATGTTTTTACTGGATGTCTCATGCTGTCTGATGGGATTGTTTTTATATTTTGTAATCTGCCTTAAGTCTCAGCAAGAAAGGTGGGTTCTTATAAAGTACATAGAACTTGAAGGGGAATTAGAACATGAGGTTGCCGAATTTGTGTTCAGAACAGTGGAGCCCCCCCCCCCCCGGCTGAATAGGGACATAGGATCCTTACCTCACTATGGATGCTGATTTTCTGCCTGCAGGGATTTCCCCTCTGCCCTAATCAAGCTGATTACAGTAGGCGTTGTACCTTTGCATCCTTTACAAGCATTCTTTACAACACCCTTCCCATCTTTTGACTGGGATTTAAACCCTCAGAGATCTCCATTCCTGCTCATATCTGACAAAGGGAGCTTTGACTCTTGAAATCTTATACCCCGAAAATCTTGTTGGTCTCTAAGGTACTAGTGGACTTGCATATAACTGTTTTACTGCAGACCAACACTGAAACTAAATGAATTTATGGTGCACTAAAGAAAAGCTGAAGACATGGGCAAGGGAAGTGAAGATGAAAATGTACTTTGTTCTTCTGCCTCAGACCAACACAGCTACCCACCTGGATCTGTGCAAATGTACCCTAAAGTCACTTCCTATTTAAACACAGAAGCTACCTTTTAAAATCATTGTCAGCTGCCTAACTGAGCAGCTCTTTATTTATGTCCATTGGCTTAGGATGCTAGCAATGATATATTTATGCATCTGATTCAGCTAAGCTAACTCAAATTGCCCACGTTTTTGGGATGGTAGTAGACTTGAGCAGCCTGGAAAACAGCCTCCAAAGATAGTAAGGATGGACTGGATTTTGGCAGTAGTGTGTGAACAGGGCCAGCTTAGTTAGCCCAGGGTCAACTCTGTTTCCTCTCTATCTATGTGTGGGCTCCTCAATCAATAGACGGTGTCAACCTAAATAATGTAGTTCATTCATAGGAAAAGAATCAGGTTTGGAAAAAGCTTTCTCCTTAATTCTTAATGCAATTCATACCCTTTAAGATCTTTTGCTGTTTGGGGGTAATCAAGCAGTGTGGAAGCTGGAGGATTGGATTACTGATTTTGTTTCAACAAATTTCTGAGCATATAATTATTGACAATCAAACAGAAGCCTCTACATTCTGGCAATCCACACAATACATGATGCCTAAAAATTGTGTTTTGTATTAGTTAATCTTAATATTTATTTTGTATTAGAAACTTCTATCCTTTTCCCTACTTCATACGAAGTGCCTTCCTACTTCATATGAAGTGACTTACAAGCATAATGGAACCCAGCAACAACAGAGAATAAAACCACCACAATCAAAACAGTCACCATAAAATAATAAATTACAGCCCAGTTCGAAACCTCAGCCCCCCACAAACACACAGTTTAGCACAATAAAAGTAAACTCATTAGTCCTACAAAGACTAAGAAACAACTGAAGCCCCATACTGACAAATTGCACTGAAAGTCTTGTTCTAGAAACCCGGGCTCAGCATCAGTCAGGATTAACTTCCAAAAGCATTTCAGAAGAGGAAAGCCTTACAGAGTCTTCTAAACTTTGTCAGAGAGGGCACCCCATGTACCTAATATGGCTGGCCACTGTACACAGTTGTCAAAGTGACCAAATCTTTTCTCCCCTTCCCCTCCTCCAAAAGAAAAGATCTGGGCTGATTTAAGTTGGCAAGTGGGTGTGTATGGAGAGATGGAGCCCTTCAAATACAAGGTTTGCAAAGGGCTTTACTGGCTGAGAATAAAACCACAAATTGCCCTCAGAAACAAACCGGAAGCTGGTATAAGACTTGTGCTATACACTCAAAGTGCCTTACCACAACCAACAGTTGAGCTGTGGCATTCTGCACAAGCTAAAACTGAATTAATTTCAGGACAGCCGTATCTAAAGAACGCTGCAGTAATACTATCTGGATGTCATAACATTTGCACAGGTTGGGGCATTCAAGAAGGGTAGGAAGCTTTTGAATCAGCTATAAACAATAGAAAGTGCTTCTGGCAGCAACACCAACTCCTTTCTCAGAAAGGTATCTGAGCAGCTCAGAGCTTGAGGACCTAGTTGTAGAAGTCTCCTGGGATATGAAGAATCTTTCCCCAGTCTGGGATGTAGTTGTCCATTGTGGGACAAAAATAGATTCATCTCCCCAGACCTGGCCACAGTTTGGAGAAGACCCACAACCTAACACATTTGCTGCTCAGTCCTTTTCTCCTGGGCATCTCTACACAAGGTTCTCAGCCCTCTTCACTGAACCAATAATGAGATGAACAAATCTTCTTACAGTCTATCTAAGTAGGATCTCCCTAGTGGGGGACCAGAATACTCTCTTCTAAGGTCTCTCTTCTACTCCCTAGCATTATTTTATTATTTATTTATTTCATTTATATCCTGCCTTTCTCTCCAATTAGGGTTGCCAGGTCCCTACCTTTTGCCGGCGGGAGGTGGGGGGACAAAATCATCTCCCAGGATCTTCTGGCAGCATCCAGAAGTGACATCATTGTGCTATGCACTTTGCAAGGGGGCACCCTAGCATTTGGCTAGAAACTCTATGATGTCATGTTTCTAGATGATACCATAGAGTTTTCAGGCCGAATGCTAGAGCATCCCCCTGGTGACGTATCCAGTGCAGTGATGTCACCTCCAGGTGACATCATCGTGGTGGGCATGTTGGCCCAATCTAGGCACTTTGGGGGCTGGGTTCCCCCCACCAGCCAGATCTGGGCCAGTGGATCGGGGGGCTCTAAAAAAGGACAAACCCTCACCCCGGGGGGGGGTCTGAAAACCCTATCTCCAATAGAGACCCAAAGTGGCTTACATTGTTCTCCTTTTCTCCATTTTATCCTCACAACAACTCTTGTGAGGTAGAGTGGGTGGGTGGCCCAAAGTCACCCAGCAAGCCTCCATAGCAGAGTGGGGATTCAAACCAGAGGGTCCCAGATCCTAGTATGACAGTCTAATGGTCACACCCCTGTACCATTACAGGTAAAAACATTGGTATAGTAAATTTGCTGGGGTAACAGTGAGGATATTGGCAGGGGAGGGACTAACATAAATTCAGGCTTACCTTTTCCCCATCTTTCTCTGAAGCAAATTGCCTTTCCCAAGGGCAAGGCAAAAGAGGCTACATGACCAGCAATGTAACAAGTAGATTGCTCCTAAGTAAGGTTATAAATTTAAGCTAAGATCTTCCTCACAAGCCCTGCAGAAGTAAGGCAGGAGGCAACCGAGACACAGATTTCTAAGTGATGGCTCCTCACTTGTGGAATGCTCTTTCATTTGAGGCTCATTTGACACCTACCAAGTATTTTTAGGCCTCAAGTCAAAAATGTCACCCAAGCTTTTATCGTCTACCATTTTTTCTAATTTACTGGTATCCTAAGAATTGTTTGAAACTCATTTTAAGATGCCCAATGTTTGATGTTGTTTTTAGAGCTCTAACATTGTGTTTTTAATGTTGGGTTTTTAATTGTTAATGACTTTAATGGCATTTTAAGTTTTTATCATGTTATACTTTGTCAGCCCATTGGAGCAGCCTCTCCAGAGAGGAGGCATTGAACTTTTCAAAATAACAACCACAAAAACTTCTTCCCAGCTATGGTTCTCATCCATTTTGTATGGGAGCTCCAGCTTGGCATCACAGTAGAGAGGGAAAATGGAAGGCAAGGCAGCAACAGCAGCGCCATGCAGGGAGAGAAAGAGATGGTCCTTCCCTGTAAACATTTCCAGTGACCAGAGCCCAGCCTTAGTTCTAAACTGTGCATCCAAACTGTATCATATTCCAATCAGCATGACACAGATTGTATGAAATGGTTTTTTGGTAACATGAAACAGGGAGCCTACAAACAGCTTGCCGTACATCACCACATCTGGAGAGTCGGTATTTTCCAACACCACAAAAGACACATTACACAACATGTTTATTTTCCATATTGAGACTCAGACACCCACCACTGTGGCTTTTTTAAAAAAAGCAAAACCCACATTTGTGCTCTTAATATCGCCTCTGAACATATCTGTGTACACATTAAAATAGTGGGATGGAATGGCAGTCAGTGTGGAAAAAGGCAGCAACCCAACTTAAAACTGGATGGCTTCAGCTGGAAAAAAAAATGTGTTCGTTTTCTTACATGTATCACATTCTCTGATTTTTGCTGCTAATCTAATTATAGTAATTCCTTGAGCTCTTTCATGTTCCACAACATGAAATTCAAATTGCTTAAATTTGCATTTCAAGTGATCCTAACATTTAGTTTGTCAAAGACAAATGTTCCCAGCACTTCCAGTGAATTATGTCGATTAATGATGTCTGTTTAAAGTTAACTATCGCCATAGTCTAGGAACATCCCTACTATTTCACAAGATAGTTCTTAGAGCCAATTCACATGATATAAAAT
Source organism: Lepidodactylus listeri (assembly GCA_029233225.1). NCBI lineage: Eukaryota > Metazoa > Chordata > Lepidosauria > Squamata > Gekkonidae > Lepidodactylus > Lepidodactylus listeri. Next base: position 31,565,416 of record JARCFY010000009.1, read on the forward strand.
GCATACCCACGCTTTCCCTGGGTATGTGTAACAATGAAGAAATATAATGAATGAACTTGACAACAAAGGGTTTGGGTAGCAACAACTGCCATGATTGTAGTGTCTGGAGGAGAAATCTTCTGCAAAGATTATTGGCAGATCCATGATTGTATTTTCCCATACTGGGAAAGGCTGGAGTCAGGTGCTGTGGGGGCTCATACTGAGAGCATGAGACCAGCAGCTGGAGAGCCTTGTTCCATGTGCCTTCTTCTTCCAGAGAATCAGACACCCATGTTTAAAAAACCTGAAACCCATATTTGTTGCCCAGACTCCTCTGCACCACAATGCTCTCATCAATAGCTATGCATTTATTAAGTTATTGATACCTTGCTTTTCCCTTCATTGGGGACCCAAAAGGGTTTGCAATTTTCCTCTCCCCTCCTCCATTTTATTCTCCCAATAAAAGTCTTGTGTTGTTAGGCTGGAGTAGTGACTGGCCCAAAGTCAACCAGTGAGCTTCCATAACAGATTAGAGATTTGAACCTGGATCTCATAGATCCTACTCCAACACTCTAATTAGCATGCCATGATGGCCAAGGAAACACACCTGCCAGGAAGGATCCAGTGAGAGCTGCCCATAGGGCTGCCAACTCCAGGTTGGGAAATACTTGGAGATTTGGGCATGGAGCCTGGGATAGATCGGGTTTCAGAGTCCACTGTCCAAAGCAGCCATTTTCTCTACAGGGACTGATCTCTGCAGTCTGGCTATCAGTTGTAATTCCAGATGATATCCAGGCCCCACCTAGAAGTTGGCAAGCCTAGCTGCAGGGAATAGCTGACTGATTTAGCCTGGAGGTTATAAAAGTTGCTGCCTCCCAACGGGAGCCTTCAGTCTAAGCAATTTGTGGTGAGTGTAAAGACTGGGTTATTGCTGTTGAATTTGAAGACCTAGCAGGATCTGCCTATGTTTGGCTTCATGCTAAGACATCTTGGACTACCATGTTGCTTTTGATGCCTTGCTTGATCTTACAAATCCTGACCTGCAAATTCATCAAGATTTACTTGGAAACCTGATGTAACCAGCAGAGTTATTGACAGCCACCACCTCCTTCCCACCTCAACACCTAGACCCCACCCAATATTATATTAAAATAAGTCATATAATTTGCCCAGTCCTTTGATTCCACTGTGATGGCTCAGAAGTTAAGATGCTCCTGCCAACCTAGCAGTTCAAAAGCAAGAAATTGCAAGTAGATAAATAGGTACCGCTTCGGTGGGAAGGTAACAGCATTCTGTGTGCCTCGGCATTTAGTCATGCCAGCCACATGACTATGGAAAAAGTCTTCGGACAGCACTGCCTCTTCAGCTTGGAAACGGAGATAAGCATCGCCCTCTAGGGTCGGATTCGACTGGTTTTCGAGCAAGGGAAACTTTTACCTTTACCTTTTTGATTCCACAGTATGATAGTGCTAGAATTCTGTTCCTCTGATTCCCTCCCCTTTGGTAGCCCTGATTAATAGGTGTTATCAGCAAAGTGTGGAACTCAAGATACAGTCATCCAAGATACTTTAACCCAACCAGCTGAAGCTGAATCAAGACCAGATGGAGGAGATGCTGGTTTGAAAGCCTGAGGGATCTGAATGATACAGTGTTACATGCATTATGTTGGGGTATCTTTAGGCTTATCAGAGATAGTTATGAGTATCAGCATCATGAGAGACCTAGCACTCATGTTTGAAAAGCAGATGGGTATAGCAGTGAGAAATGCAGTTTACCAGTTCAATCTGGTGTGGCTGAGGACTAGACTCACGAGATTGCCTTTGAAAATTACTCTGAAAATTTAATTTGTGCATAATGTGACTGCCAGGTTGCTATTTTGTGCAAGCTGCTTTGGAAGCATTGCACTGGTTGCCTATTTGTTTTTGGAACTAATTCCAAATGTGAGTTATTACTCTTAAAGGTTTTCTTGGTCTGGGACGTACCCAGTTGGAGGATCATCCCTGTCACCATGAGCCCATGTGGCAACTTCATTCTTCAGACCCCCTTCTCCTTATGTTTCCTTCTTGGAGGATGACAGGTCATCCTGTCCTCATAACTATGTATCATGTGTTTGAAAACAGAACTAAAAGGGAGAGCCAGCCCTGGAGAGCTTTTTCTTTTATTTCCCCATCTTCCTCCACAGGGAACATCTCAACAATTAAATAAGGACTACTGAAATCATGGCTTGAACATGGGTAGTCTAATATTGTACTAAATTACTTCTACTCTATTTAGCTACATTTTAGAGTCAACAACATAACGGGCTGGACCCAACCAACATTTTTGCTGATTAAAAAAGGGAAGAACACACACATACAAAAAGGCTATGCTGGAAATTATGGGAGCCGCAGGTTCAAAAGCCCTGTGGACAGTGGCTATGATAAGAATTTTATCTTTGTGAATTCTGTAGAATTGAGTGAAAAACTGACTGGGTCCAGTGCAATAGGTACTGTACGTACAGTGTTTATGTCCATAGCTTTCTCTCCTAAGCTTTATGTTACTATTTGTCTTTCTATGCTTTCTCAAAAGCCATTCCAGATTGCTGAGGACATTGTGTTTTGATTAGCCCTATTTATGTTCCTTCTTTTTGAATCCTAGACTTGTCTGTATGGGTCTTTCATCACCAGTTGAACAAAAATGCTTGAATCTACTGAATTTCCAAGCACTAATAACTGATCTATTGTGTTCCCCATAGCAACCTATGGCTGCAAAAGTTAGAACATGAAGAAGCAAAACAGGAGGAAAATCGATTCATTTGAGCTGTGGTGCTGGAGAAGGTTCCTGCACATTCCTTGGAGAGCAAAACTGACAAACTAGCAAGTATTGGAGCTCATAAAACCAGACATGTCACTGGAAGGAAAAATCATAAAACTGCGACTGACTTATTTTGGCCATGTCATGCGGAATTATGCTTGGATTGGTTAGTGGCAAAAGGAAACTGGGCCACTAAAGAACACGGTGGCTAGACAGCATAAAAGTCAACACCAGCCTGAGCATGGAACAACTCAAAGAAACAGTACACAATCAGAAAATATGGAGAGAGCTGGCCCATAGAATTGCCAAGAGTCAGACATGACTGAATGGCTAACAACAACAAATAACTAATCAGATTATAGTCCTTGGGAGTAAGTCCCATAGATGAGATTAGATTTATTGTGGTAGGATGACTAGCAACCATTTTGGAAAATGACATCCATGACAAACCCTCTTATGATGCCTGCCCAAGTATTTTTTTTCATTCAAAACTATGTCTTATACATTATATAGGAGGAGATCAATGCAGGCCCTACAGTGTAGGGCATGACATTCCTGCAGAGGTCTATTGTGGTCTATTTTTACATGCCCAGGGAAATGCTGATCACCACTTTGGGGTCAGGAAGCAATTTTCTCCACGCCAGTTTGGCCAGGGATCCTGGAGGGTTTTTTGCCATCTTCTGGGCATGGAACAGGGGTCACTGGGTGTGTGTGTGGGGGGGGGAGGTATTTGTAAACTTCCTGCATTGTGGAGGGGTTGGACTAGATGACCATGGAGGTCCCTTCCAACTCTATGACTCTATTGGGTTATGTTAAGATACCTTTAAGAATAAACCCATCATAAATTGCTACAGTGTTTCTAACAATTTGAACAATATGTTGTATATTAGGTATAGTAACTCAGAATTAGCCTCCAGCAGCCTTGTGGTTAAGAACTGGTTCAAATAAGTATCTGCGGCATCGAAATAACATTCATGTGAAGATTGCTGTCCATGGTGACTCATTAATGTGCAGTCACTAAATGCTTCACAAGACAAGGGGCTGTGCATGCACACACACTCTTGCTAGTAAAGTTGGGTGATTTTACGTGCTGTACTTAATAGCTTCCTTGTAGTAGTAATTCATACTTTCTCAAGAAGGAACATTCAGAAAGTTTCCATGGCTTATCTATTGTCTCTACAGATAAACACTTATAGTGCAATCTGATCTATGTATATTTACTCAGAAGAAAGTCCCACTGCATTCAATAGGGCTTCTTCCAATGTACATAAGCAAACAGAAATACAAGCAACCAAAGAAACCCCAGCCTTCATAGATAAAAAGCATGAGAGATGAGAGACAAGACACACAAAGAAAGGAAGGCAGTCCATGCCTGCCTCCACCAATCTGTAGCCATTGGCAGAAGCTATTCACTCTTCTACCATGGAGGTATGGTGTGCATTCCCTAATAGAAACAAGGGAGGAAGGCGGCATGGTATAGCTTAATCTCATCAAATCTTGGTAATTAAGCAGGGTCAGTACTTGCATGGGAAACCACCAAGGAAAGGTCTCTAGAGGAATGCAATGGCAAACCACCTCTGATTCTCACTTCCCTTGAAAGTCCCTTGCTGGAGTAGCTACTCTGTTCCTACTAGACAGCAAACAATACCACAAACAGAGGTTTGCTTGCAAACAGTTATCCAATTCTTTACCTAAATATTGCAGAGTCTTGGAAGTTTCCACACATTTTTCTGAAAGTGGGAGACAAATCACTGTATGGTGATTATCTCCCACTTATCAATAGCCTTTGCAATCCATGCAAATTTTTCTCTCAGTGAGTCCTTAACCAGGCAAACCACTGGCAGGCGCACACAGCTTGAGCTCTGCAACGGCAGTACTTCGAGTGGGTTCCAAGAAGTTGGAAAAGAGAAAACAAATGTTTGAAAGTGGAGAAAGCCTTCTGAAACTTTTTTAAAGAAGTGGGGGAGCTTTGAACTTCCATTAAATGGTGGTCTGTTTAATGTTTGTGCATGAGGGGTGCGGGAGGCTTGGTTGCTTAATATGACCTGGCTCTGACACCTCGTTGAGGCTGCCATAATATCCTAGAGCACCAAAGGAGATGATTAGAAAATCCAAAGAGCTGGCTGATAGAGAAATGATGCAAATGAAGATAAGATTGTCTTCCTCCAGGCAACAGGAACTGTTCTGTCATGAAGCAGAAATAATTCTATAGTGTTAAGTAGAGTGCTACTGTAAATGGGAAACTCTTCCAGGAAGATTTTTCAAAATCATGCCCTGACACTTCTTTGGAGCTGACTGCTACAGAAAAAAAAAAGTATCTGCATTTTAAAAAAAAAAATCTATAACAAAACACGAGCACCCTAGATCGGTATAACCTGCCACTTTCATTTGGTAACAATAGAGCAGACATTGATTTCTCATTTTATCAAAGGCCTCTGGTCCATAAGGATTACTGGCGCCTACCAAATTTTCTCCAGAGAAATAATGGGAAACATCTGTCCTGTTACTTAACAGCAAATCAATAAATTAAATCCAAGATTTCATTCCTTCTTTCTTCTTGCCTTTAAGGGCATCATTGCCAATTGTGTTTTTGTCGGTTTCTTTTTGCATGCAAGCCCGCTCTTTCTGCCTTCCTTCTTGCCATACCTCCCTCCCTCACTTCAGTGAGAGTGCTCACTAGGGGCCAGACTGCATTATCTGTGATCAAAACTCCAAAAAGTTTTCTTTACTATTAAAATGTAGCCACCAGTTGGAAGGAGGGCATTTTGATTTAGACTGTGCTGCTCAGGGAAGAGGCCCTTAACCCCGTGCTCCATGCCATTTCCCCAATAAAGCCACGCCTAGGGTTGGGCATGAACCAGCTCACAGACTAAAGTTCATCATGAATTTTGGCTGGTCTGTGGTTTGCAAAGCAATGTTTGTGGAAGGGTGCATGGCATGAGCATTCCACAAACTTTAGTGCTGTTTGTGGCAGTTCATGAATGGATAAACTTCCAGACAGACAGTCTCTGCTCAATTAAACTGTTTACAAAACTCCAAGGTGACGGGGGAACAGAATTCTACAGCCTTGGAAACGCCAATAGGAGCCCTCCAAAATTTAACAGGCACTGCTGGCTGCCAATAACAGAGTTCCCATTCTGCTCTATGGGATCAGAAAGCTCTATATATGCTCTGCTCTGTTCCACACCCTTTTGTCTGTCGGCTGTTCGCACCACAGTTACACAGAGAGGCAGGGGACTTGTTAAAAACAGACTAGCAGAGCACATTCCTTTATTCCCTCCTGATTGTTAACTCCTCTTTCCTAATGGGGTTTGGTGGGCTCAGGGCTCTGAGCAACACTGTCTCTGCTCACGCTGCATGGTAGGGCTTAGCTACGGGGTGCCTTAGCTGAGTGAGGACCCATATTTTATACCCTTCTGACTGTGCACTGGTCCTTCTGCTGGGGTTTGGGTATTAGGTGGACTCAGGGCTCTGAGCCATCCTGTCTCTCTGCTCATGCTGAATGCCTCAGCTAAGGACCCACATTTCATACCCTACTGATTATGAACTTCTCTCCCCTACTGAGGTTTGAGTGTTAGGTGGACTCAGGGCCCATGGCCACACAAGAGAGGTCGGGCCAGATGACAGCCTTGCATGACCAGTACTCCAGGGGATTGGCGTTGGTTGTCTCAGGGGACTAGGCGATGTACTTCCTCACCATCACCTCTACCAAATCCTCAGCCATTGCACGCCTGGCATCCCTGCTGCTGCTGACCTCCTGGTTCACTACTGTAGTGAGGCTTCTCCCTGGTTGGGCTCTTTGAGGCAGAGGTGCTGGGCTGCGGATCCACCTTCTCCCTAGCCTCTTCCACCCACTGTTCCCTTTGGCCACATGTTGACCTATGGCCTCCACAGTCTTTGCAGAGCTCATGCTTCCATTACAAGAACTCTGCATTCAGGAGAGCAATGCTGCCTTTTATCCAGCAGTCACAGTCTATACAGGCCAGCTCGTACTTCCCTTTATTACAGAGAGGATACCACTTGGTGAAGCTACCCTGAGCCTGCTTTGGCGGGGAGGGTGGGGTATAATTAAATAAATAAATAAATAGAATAAAATAAAATAAACCTCTCTGCCAAGGCTCTGCCCTGTGGGAGAACAACCAGCTCCAGTGTGGAGGCCAGCACCTGGTCCAGCCCTTGAATCAGGGGGATGACTTGCCCCAGGCTGGCTATGGCACACAGCCCATTGGTGGTGTCCTGGAAGGGTTTGAGAACATGCACCATTTAGGAGAGGGTCAACTAATCATTGCAGCTGATGATGAGTGCCTCTTCCCCATGCAGGATGGTCATGGAGATATGACATCCTGCGTGGGACCCTTGGGCCCCACCAAATGAGCAATCGGCACACATGTAGTTCTTCATCTCCCTCCCCCTGCCATCCACAGCAATCATCTTGATGATGTCGAGACAAGTGACTGCTTCCTGAGCCCTCCACAAAGCCCTTTTGACCTCTTGGATGGTGGCCCACCTTGATGTCCCACCCACAGCAGCCTGAGTGCCAAGAGCCTTTCTTGGGGAGTCCTCTTGCTTCCCCTCCACATCTCTCTGCTCACAGGGGGTGGAACTCTTCTTCCTCCCCCTGGCTGCCACTCATTCCTCCAGAGGCAACATACTGGAGTGAACCCTTTGCAGGTACCTGCGGAGGACGGAGGAAGACAATTGTTGGGGTGGGTTTGCACCCCTCCAGACATGGGACTCTGCCACACAGGGGTCACTAGGGAGGGTGCGGAAATGTTTCCAAACTGTGGCCCCAGGATTGGAGAAGGTGGGAGGCACAGCTACTTTCTGGCGCTGGGTCAGGAGGGGCCACAGAGGGGTGTACTCGAGGTGGGAGCAGCAACAGGGAGTTGGGATGTGGAAGGGGAGGATGCTTACCCCCACCCTCTGAATCACTGCTGTCAGAGTCCTCTTCTCCAGAGAATGTTAGCAATTGCTGGTGTCTCTGGGCAGTGCTAATAACTCTTTTGTCTCTGTGAAGAGCCCCAGGATCAGATCAGGGGAAGGAGGCTCCGAGACCCCTGGTGATGCCCTGCTAGGACCAGACTTCAGTGACCTTGGAGGATGGGTTTGATGCCTGGGGATGGGGGTTTGTGATACACAGGGGCTTGAGGACTTCTTTTCCCCATGACGAGCACCCTTTGTACCCACTTTCACCCTCACGACACACAGAGGTGTTCACACTCTGGATGGGTGGGAGGGTATAAATGTGGGAGACCTTGGGGGAGACCCCAGAAATGTAATCTGCCCCCAACTTGGAGAGATTGTAGAGGAGCTAGTCCTAACATCCAATATGGAAGCAACCCTAGAGGCACAACTATTACTTAGGAACATACTTGAAATAGCCCCCATGCAATATTTCAGTGCATGAACATAGGGCAACACTTCAATCCATAAACACTTGGTTGGGCAAGAAACTGTGCAGTCTTTATTACGCAAGACAGTTTGCATCATTAATCACTGTAAATGGAAAATTTTGACTAGTCTGGTAGGGCTTGGGTACCCGCCAAGCTGTCATTGTGGGGTAACTTTTGGGGCTCCCCTGTTGGAAGTTTTGTCATGTCTGCCTTTCTGGTCTTCTAAATCTACCTTTGGAGAATTGTGGTCATACCCCGACAGCACAGCTCATTAGCATATCAGACCACACCCCATGTTACCAGAAGTGTGGTCATCCAGCCACACCCACCTTTTGCTTCTTATTCTGTTTACCTTGTTTGTTGTCAAAACCCTTTTGGGGGGCTTTTTTGTAGAAGGAACTACTTTGCATGTTAGGCCACACACCCCTAATGTAGCCAATCCTAATGAGTTTCTGCCGTGGGGTGTGGCCTATTATGAGTGTGGCTAATGAGTTCCTGCTGGGTGTGGCCACCTTGGGAGCCAGCTGGAATTCCATTCCTGTGCGTTCCTGCCCAAAAATAGCCCTGAAGTATGTCTCTCTAAATGGCTACAATCCCCACTACTCCCTTAATTTTGCTCTGTATGTTTCATGTATATTTTATGATTCAAGAAAATTTTAATCATAAAGACTCTTATTTAAAGAAACCTTCAAGTCACTTAGAAGTTGTATTATCATAAGCATAAACACTAGAAGCAAAACGAAAGCCAACAGGTGTTATTAGCTTGGTAGGCTAGTACTACAGAGACGTATGTTCAAATCCCCATTCATGAGGGCCCAGCTTGGAGTTTGGATCAGGATTATGGTGCAGAGAAAGAGGGATAGCGCTATACGGTAGGAAACCCCCCAGTTCCAGGAAGCCATTTTAGGCTGGGTAAAAGGTACAGATTAATCCACTTTTCCCTCAGGTACATATTCTATTTAGGGTTGCCAGTCTCCAGGTGGTGGCTGGGGACCTCCTGGGATTCCAAGCAAACTCCAGGCAACAGAGATCAGTTCACCTGGAGAAAATGGCCACTTTGGAAGGTGGACTCTGTTCATACTCTCCGAGTAGTGCTATCCTGGTACTAATACAACAGTACTGTATAATCACTGTATAAATGCAATGCAGTAAAGGAGACTTATAACAAAGGGAATAAAGGGAAGGACCTTCTAAAATGGAACAGAAGAATAATCAAGGAAAAATACAAACAAAATACATTTTCCATGTCAAAAGGGAGGAAAAGGAAAGAAAGAGAAGAAAAGATAAGGAACATGTTTGTTTTGTTAGATGACCAGATGTTTCTCCATTGCTCTGGAGAAAAATGTGCTTTTTAACTATTTATTTTCTTCACAAAAATTTGCCCACTGGCCTCCTTTATCCTCACCTGCACATAAAACACGGCTGAGAGCGGTTAAATTTTGCCTTCCTTCCCCAACATGCCATTCCATCAACTAAAGACTGAGTTTATGCAGTTCAGCCAACGAAGGATGTTTCCACCCCAGCCCATGCAGTCACTTGAGTCAACGATGGGCTAGCTTAGGAAGAGCCTTCTACTCTTAGGTGACTCAGGTTGCTTCCCAATGAGTTGTACCTCCTCAAGCAACTCACACTCTCCATTGCCTAAGCTAGCTGTGGCCTAACCAGCTAGAAGATCAGCCTGCTGTAGCAAACTCCCTTTCCAGGATAATGTGAAACAGGCCAAGGCGGCGGCGGCGGGGGGGGGGGGGGAATCCTGTCTGTGCCAATTTGATGGAGACCCAACAAATTCTGCTCGGCTCCAAACAACAAGCAGCTAATCCTGCCTTATCCACTGGGAGGGACAGTTGGTCAACTTGCAGGGAAAGTGTGCTGCCAAGAGCAGAACTAAGCTTATATGGCTTCTCAGCCCTTCACTGATTGGCTTAGAAGCCTCACTTCATTTGATTAAGCCAATAACTCTCCTGTGCCTTATGTTAAAAAAATAGAGCCTGTCACAAATCTACATCCCAGCCTAATTAGCTGGGAACTAAAACTTTTCCATGATTTACTCTTGTTGTAGAAACTGCATATGGGACACTGATATTTCCCACAACAATTGTAAGATGTAGTACTGTCCACCGTCTCCCAAAAAAATAATCATCTCTTTCATGGTAATGCTGACTTCATTTGGGGTGGGGGATGTTAATGTTTTAGCCTGTATCCTTCCAAAATGAAAAAAGCCAAGAAAAAATGGTTTTCATTAGTGCAAAAGAAAAACAAATAACTGTATCACAGAAAGAGGAAGAAGACAAGAGTCTTTCCATTGTGCAACGTACCATTGTGCAAATCCCAAAAGAAAAATCAAGTGGTGATATCCTGAATGAACTAGGTTACCCACAGAAGATGAGTGGGTGACCTTTCCACTGCTCCACAGCCAACAAGCAGTGAAAGAGTGTACATAAGCTCTGTACAGAGGACAGCCCACAAGCCTAGAAGAAATTTATCTGAAACCAGTGGCTCAAAATATGAGACACAGAATTGTTCAATCAGTGTGAGGGCATGTTTTTATTATGTTCTGTGTCATTTCCCATGAAAAAGCATGCCTTTTCAGTTAAGGCATCTCCCTTTGTTCGCTGTTAAATCAATGACACTTTGCTTTTTACTGGAAAAAACAACAGGAAGAAGCACTGTGACATATAAACAGAACCTAATCACAGACCACCACACACAGAAACACAAACCTGTATCCCTAGACTAACCCAAACACTGACATCAATTAGGTTCATTCATTTTTTGAGTGTCACATAATGGGAAACAAAAATATAGATAAATATCTGAGTTCATAGTAAATGATATTGTGCATAAATTCACATGGAAGTGCTATAATCTATCCAGCTCAGGCCATCTTGCCCTGGTACATTGAGGAATCCTAGCGTTAGATGGACATCTATGGGACAAAAAGGTTAAAGCTACATGTGTTTTGAAAGCCAAGTCCTATACAAGCATTCCAATCCAGCAGCTGGCTGATGTAGATAACTTCAACAAATACTAACTTATCTTGACATATACGCAACCATTGGCAAACTAATTATGATAAGTCAGTAATTATTTGACAAGTGGTAATGAGAATCCTTAAATTTTAAAACATTGACTTACACAAAATTAGAAAGCCATAATTATTTTGCACATCTGCAGATACTCAACATAAATATTTTGGGTTGGTTCCAGCCAATTTTTCACTCAATGTTACCCAATTCCTCTCCTTACTATAGTCCCTGTCCCACAAAGCTTTTGTATGTGCAGATCCCATGAGCCTCATCATAGCCATTTTTAGAAGGGATATCCCCCCCCCCCCCCGTTTCCTTTTATACAAGCTGAAAAGCTGGTTGGAGCCAACTGACCAAGTTGTAATTATACATTTTAAATTACACCAATCCTAGTATGATACCATACTATAGCATTTACAATCATTTCCTTTCATTCAGTATAAGATCCAAACATATCGAAGTAGTGTCTGTGCTTAAAACCCCACAAATAGAATCAAGTACATTTCAATACTTCATCATTAACTTAATTTAAAGGCCCTGATCAAGATAGTGCCAGCTTGTCCAATTTTGTCAGAACTTGGAAGCTAAGCAGGGTTAGCCCTGGTTAGTATTTGAATAGGAGATCACCAAGAAAGTCCAGAGTTGCTATACAGAGGCAGGCAAGAGCACACCACCTCTGAATATCTCTCACCTGAAAACCCTACAGGGTTGCCATAAGTCTGCTGTGATTTGAGGGCTCTTTCCACCACCAAAAGGTTATACTTAGTCCAAAAAATAATAAAAAAGACCAAGTGACCAAGGAATAGATTCTTTCTTTCCAACACAGGCTTACAAGTCATGAGGTTTTCCATTAGTGTTGCCTGTCACACTTAACATAGCCAATCTCTTTTTTTAGCACTACTTGTTTTTTTCATGTCTGAGCTATTAATATTCTTGCTGCTTTCTTTTATTTATTTCTTTGGAAAAACAGAAAAAAAGTATTCTTACTGCATTTATCAAGTTTTTAATTAAGCTGTTATTTAGAATTTTGTCACACGCCAAGTATACATGTGTGACAAGATGTGTGGTTAAGTGGGGTACAATGGCACAATCTGAAAGAAGAAAAGGGCAGTGAGGGAGCTAACAAGGCTGAAACAGTAAGAGAAAGACTTGGATAACCAAGTCCATTTAAGAGGGTGATGAGAAAGAAGACAGAACTGTATGGATGGCAACTGAAAAGGAACAGATTCTTCCTACTGCCTCGATGATTCCTCTTGGGTCCCCTGATTGTAGCCCTCTAATTTGTAGCCTTCAAGATTATGTGCAACTTCCCTCCCTCTCTCCTTTTATCATTGTGGGTCACATAAGTGAGTCATGGAGACATGCAAAGAAACATTCACAAAATAAATATTTTAAATTAAATATGCCGACTTTTAATGCTATGAATTTCCCTCCCAGAGCCCTTGTTCATATCCGGGCCACATGGGGAGAAGAGGGAGCTGGGCTTTGCTCACTGAAACCAATGGCTCCCGCTGTTGTTGTGTTTGTGTATGTGTGTTTTGTTTGTTAGATACAAAAGACCAATCCAGATGCAGTTCAAAAATGAAACAAGAAAAACATATCAATGATTGTTATTTTGTATATTAAAACACTACCATATGTATTATGTAAAACATAATCAAATGACATTATGTTCATTTCCTTATTTTGAACCCAGTTTCAAATGAACACAAAGCAATTATAGCTGTTTACACCTAGCCTCCTTTGCAAAATCCAAGAAAGGGTTTCCAGTGAACTCCAAAAGTTGGTCCTGTAATTTATGATTTCTTAACAATTTCAATTAATTTTGAAACTCTGGCAACTTTGCAAATCTTGTTAACTCATATTTTAATGGATAGACTTTAAAATCCTGAGAGCTGCTGACCATGGTTATTTTTTTTTTTGCATCTGACCACAGATCTGACACCATGTTATAATATTTATAAACAGCATAATGATTAGCAAGCCTCAATAAAATGACTTTAGGATCCACTAGTAGCTTGGCGCCTACCATTCACGTCATCTGTGTCATGATTTTCCTCATTCTTGAACATTGCCTCTACATATGTAAATATTTTGCTGAGCCTTGTCCATATTTCCAACATTTGTTAGAATCACTCATAAATGTAAAAAAAAAATCAGGCACTTTCATGTATTTTTTTTTACAGATTGCATTAACTGATCTCAAAGTAAATATCTTTTCCCACTCAGAATAATGAATTCTTGTGCTTAACATTTTTCCCATCTGAGTCCAGACTTGGACTTATACTACAAAGCTACCAAATTAGCATCAACACTCAGACAATATTCAGCAAAAGGTAAAACAGATTGGATGGAAATTGAAAAAGGATGCACAAACTACGCAACATACGAAGACTTATTATGGCAAAATAATATTCCAAAGATTAGTAACCCATACTTGGCAATTAAAACATGGTACTCTATGAAAAGCGAATGGCTGTCTACTTTATCACCTCTGAAAATATTTACAGGACAGTCCTGGTTTCTACCAGCTAAAGATCCTCAGTCATACTCCATCTGGAAACAGGCAGGAATAACTCAATTAAGAGAAATAATTAGAAATGGGGAAGGCCTTACAAAACAGGAAATAGAAAAAAAGCATAAGACCAAACTGCCTTGGTTCGAGTACATGCAAGTCCAACAAATGATAGACTCATTAAAAACACAACACACCCTAGAATTTCAATATACAGAAATGGAAAAAATAATGTCCAATAGAAATTTAACTAAAAAAGGACTAATTTCAAAAATATACCACATTCTTCTTGATAAAAAGAACAAGAAAAAACAAAACTATCAAAAAACATGGATAAAAGATCTAGGGAGGGATCTGACAGAAGAGCAATGGTCAGCAATATGGAAAAGAAATAGCAAGATTTCAAAATCAAATATCATAAAAGCAACAGCTTATAATGTGATGTTTAGGTGGTACCTAACACCAGAAAGAATAGCACATATGTCATCAGCTACCCCTGCACTATGCTGGAAGTTAATATGGTACAAAAGGGACTTTCATACACACTTGGTGGGAATGTGGGTGCATAGCAGACTTTTAGAAGCAAATTTTAAGAGAAATTAAAGAAATTACATGTCACACACTAGAACTGAATCCATCAACGATTCTATTGAATTGTTGGCAAAAGGAGAGCCTCACCACAAGTGAAAGGGACTTGATCATTTTAATGCTAACTGCTGCAAAAGCAGTCATAGCACAACACTGGAAAGACAAATCTCCCCAAAGCTTAGCACACTGGTACAGCAAGATATGGGACTATTTTATGTTCGAAAAATATTCAATATATAAGGAAGGTGGGGAAGCAGAAAGGGAATTGTTTAGCCCAATAGATAAATGGTATCCTTTCCTCAATAAGATGGCAAAAAACAGAGAAAAATGTGAAAGTTGGTCACATTACAAATACTGGACTATTATTACTGGCTAACTTATAGAGTGGTAAAGAGAAGAAGTTATATAAAGTTAATATTATGACTGAGTAGCACTTGTTCTGTTATACCTTGTCAAATGTTATAATGGATAGTATAGTATTTTTAATTTTTTTCCTCCTTTTTGTAACAATAAGAAACTTGAGTGTATAAGTGTCACATTATTCAGTGTATTGTACAAGATTAGATTCAAGTTTGTATTGAAAAACAATAAAATTTTCTTTAAAAAAAAGTTTAAAATTAAGTTTTGCAGCACACTGTATTTCCAAATGAAACGGGTAATGCTTGTATCTTTTGATCTGAATATTAGTTGTTCCATCCTGGCCAATGTAATTCTCAACTGTTGCCATAGGTTTGTGTTTAAACACGGCAATAGTAGAAAATATTGAAACTATACAGGACTATTATTATGCATTTTGTTTTGTATTTGTTCTAAAGAACTACATTGTCCATCTGTTATAACATCAGTAAAATCTGTAGGGTTGTATTTTGACCAGACAGAAGACTAAACTGAAATTTTAAAATGAACATTTTCAATAGAACATGTCAACAGAAAGATATTGGGCTCAACTCGCTTTTTCAGTATAATCCACACCTGCATTGTAGCATCAACGAAAAAATTAGGATAGTTCATATTATTCTATCATATTTTCTTGCAATACCAAGCAAAGTGAAAAAATTGTACTAACAGAGCAAACCGGGGGGGGGGGGGTGTATCACAACAGGGAGCTGGCTGACCCCTATGCTGGCATAACTTGGATTTATGCTGGTGTAAGGGGCATTTACTCCAATGCAGGGCACAAGCAGGGCTTCATTACAAACTTCCACCAGCACAGCTACACCACAGCTGCATGCCGGAGGAGTTACAGCATGAACCCCTGCACTGGTGGAATGTGGGCATGTCAAGGGGCATGGCACCAGTTGGTCAGCTCTCACTGACGGCCATAGTAATTCCTAATTCACTCCCCCCACTCAGCTGTGGCCAGACCCTAGGGAACTCAAACAGCTCAGGATACTGACCAAGAGTGCACCCAATCAGTGCACACATCCACACACACTGGTCATGGCCCTCTCTGGCACCCAATGACGGCTCGCCCCACTCTACCGATTGTTTCAGGAGGTCACCCCACAATTCCAGAGGTAGGGCACA
This sequence comes from Lepidodactylus listeri, assembly GCA_029233225.1. Taxonomy (NCBI): domain Eukaryota; kingdom Metazoa; phylum Chordata; class Lepidosauria; order Squamata; family Gekkonidae; genus Lepidodactylus; species Lepidodactylus listeri. The sequence continues at coordinate 31,581,237 of JARCFY010000009.1, forward strand.
TGGCACGGTATGCTGTCTGACAGCTCTCTGCTATGCAGACTTAGAGGAAGCAGCGAGGCACTTTGGTGATGGGGAAAGCACAGAGAGGGTACTTAGCACTGTAAGACAAGCACTTGGTTTCTAGGAGCCTTCCAGGGTACCAGGAGAGTGGGAGCCTTCCTGATGTCATCAGGCAGGCCGTTCCATAAGGTGGAGGCTGCCTACAACAGAGAAGGGACATATACAGGCAGTTGCTGATTTTTCTCATTTGCAAGGTGGTACCCTCTTTGGATGAGCAAAGTTGTTGTGGCAGAGCATGTGGGAGAGACAGCACAGTGGAAACCTTTTGAGTCTGGTCCATGAGGAATTATCTGAACCAGTCCAAAGCACATCCCCTGAAACCTACTTCTGCTTCCAAATGCTTCAACAAGATGGTGAGGTCCGCTATATCAAATGTTGAAGGAAAACCCAGTAGGAGCAACAAAGAGGCAAGGCCTTTGTCTACCTTCAGATGGAGGGCATCAGCAAAAACTGCCAGAGCTGTCTCTATTCCATGGCCTGGCCTGAAGCCAAACTGAAAAGGGTCCTGCGCAAGTTGCTTGCAGATGATGGAACAAGTCTTCAACCACAGCAGCTCTGTCATCTTTAAATCCCAATGACAGAACACAAACCTGCAGACCAGAGAATGCTCATTGTAACTTGCTGGACTTGCAACTCTTTCCCATTCTGCAATGGGTCATTTGGTCTAACACAACAAATGCATTGTAAATAATAAAAACAGGAAAGCTGGGACTTTCTACGGAACTCATCTCTTAAAGAAGAGAAATAAATAGCCTTAGAAAACAATTAAAAAGTAAAGACATTTGACTGAGTTATTTATTTCATGCAAATGTATTTAGAAAGGCATTGTTTTATTTATCTCATGGGGTAAGACCCATTTTCATTGATCCAGGTCAGAGTTACTGCCACATCACAGCATATCTTGCCATTTTCACAGGCATAAACCCTATTTCATAGGCCCTATTTCAGTTAGCCCCTTGATTATAATCTCACTTTCAGACCCTGATACCACCCAGCCTAGGCAGCACAACACAGGATCAGGGATCCCAGGTCCTGCCATGGTGGGGTATCTGTGGCATACATCTGTTCCAGGGATGCCATGAATTTACAGCAAAATGTACCATGGTCAACAGCCACAATTGCCTATGAGCTGAATCTCCAGTTCATTTTACCTGCTGACTTTTAAAGAGTTGTTGAAAAGCTTTGCAGCTGCACAGTAGCTGTGACAGCATTAACTTACTTTGTTGGGGCTTTTGCATGTGCACAGTAGCTGTGATTGGTTTTACCCATTCGTCGTGGATACTCAGGTCAGGAAATTAAATGACATGGGTGGGGGGAGACTAGGGCCGCGGTCACACGGCCCCTTTAAATCCGGGAGGGCTCCCGGATTTAAAGGGGCCGCATTATTCAACCGCGGGTTGGGATGTCCATACATCCCAACCCCTGCGGCAGCACCAGCGGAAAAAGCAGCAGCCGCGGCCGCTGAAGAGGCGGCTGCGGTGGGAACGACTGCCGCGGCGGCTGTGGCCGCGGCGGAAGCAGTGGTGGCGGCTGCTGAAAAGGCGGCGGAAGTGGCGGCGGCTGCGGAGCGAACGGCGGCCGCGGCGGAGGTGGCCCCAGCAGCAGGAGAGGCGGCTGTGGCGGCCAAGGACCGCCAGCCGCCTGGGTAAGTTTGGGGGGGGGGGTTTCCCCTCTTACACTTGGGCGCATGAATAGCCATGGGCCCAAGTGTAAAAAGGGGGGGGAAATGGAGGGGGGAGGCCATCTGGACAGCCCTGCTCTCGCAATGCTTGCGAGAGAGGGCTGTCCAGATAACCTCCAATGCGGGTTCCTCCCGCGACTCCCGGGAAAACACTAGTTTTTCCCAGGGTCGGTAAAAGCGGGAGCAACCCGCATTGGAGCCCGCTTCGCTGCGGGACTCGCTGCGGGACTCGCTGCGGGGCTATGTAGACGGCCCCTTTAAATGCGGGAGGAAGCAGCCCTTCCTCCCGCATTAAGGGGCCATGTGACCGCGGCCTATGTCTCCCATAAGCCTACATGAAAATAACACTTGTGAAATTAAGTTGGCAACATAAACTTAAATGAACACCAAACAGTAAGACTTGCAGCTTACTGTTTATGGTCACTCGTAGGGTTGCCAGGTCCCCCCTGGCCATCAGCGGGGGATGATGGAGTAGGTTTGCCAGATCCAAGTTGGGGAAGTCCTGGAGATTTGGGGATGGAGCCTGAGGAGGACAGGGACCTCAGTGGGGTTCAATGACACAGAGTCTACCATTCAAAACAGCCATTTTCTCCAGGTGAACTGATCTCTGCAGTCTGGAGATGAGCTGTAATTCCAGGGGATCCCCAGGCCCCACCTGGAAGCTAGTATCCCTAGGTCACTGACTGATTTGTCCACTGTATATAGCTGTCTGTCTAGTGGTGTTCAGCAACAACAGGTCAGGGGGGAAAGCAGGACTCCCATCCAGACTGAGAATGCACGTGCTTGAAACACTGTTAATTGCACTCGAACAAATTTGGAATCCAGTGGCACCTTTAAGACCCACAAAGTCTGTGCATGCACACTTTTTCAAATACTGCACTGCACTGTATTGCTCTCTTTCAGTGCATGAAAAGTAGCCTCATGAGCAGGATCAAACTGTTCATGAACTAGGGTTGCCAACCCTGGGTTTGGAAATACCTGGAGATTTGAGGGTAGAGCCTGGGTGAGTAGAGTTTAGGGAGGGGAGGGACTTCAGTAGGGCATAATGCCATGCAGCCCACCTTCCAAAGCAGCTATTTTTTGCACGAGAAGTGGAGTAACTTTTTAAAATAAATAAATAATGTAGTCTGGAGATTGGTTGTAATTCCAGAAGATCTCCAGTCTTCACCTGGAGGTTGGCAACCCTATAATGAGCAGCCAAATTGATTTATGAAAATAAATAAATAATTTAAAAATGACTCCCTGTTTATGACCAGTAAACAGACTGTGAGATCCACGCATACAAAAAACATGCGCTGTAGAAATGAAGGATATAAGGTTGCTCCATTAAAGCATGCTCATCCATAAGAAGTTTTGGTGGGATGGGTTCCAAAAACCACCTTGAAGTAGGGAGTTGTAAATCATGTCGCTGACATTAGAAAAATATCCGCATAACATTTACATGGAGATTTATGGTCCTAATGGTTTTTCTAAGTAAGCATACCGTTGATACTTTACTTGTTGAACCACTTCATGCTAGAACAAAAGATTTAACAGAGACTGGAAGTTCCCTTTGCTTTTTACCACTCGCTCAGCATTGTCTGAAACTAGATTTGCAAATGTTTTACTTGCGAGCAGTCTCACACTTACTGTCTGCAGCTGTTCTTCTTTACCTGCCTTATCTGTCCAATTCACCTAAAAATAATAATAACTTACAGAAGAGGTGGTTTGTTTGGCTGTCTCAATCCTAGAATGGGAGAGGGCATCTGTGGGGCTTTACTTCTCTGACATTCCAGCCTTGTGCATCTGCCTGGCCTATTACCTGATTCTTTTAGGTGGAGATGCGAAGGACTGAGCCTGGACTTCTTGCACGCAAAGCGGATGCTTTACCACTGAGCAAGGGCCTCTCCCCTGTTTCAAAGTGCAATATTTAAAAGTAACCTAATGAAACTGTATGGAAGCCACATCACATGACAGTCTTACCACATAAAGCAGCTGGCAGAAGTATCCAGGAGTGCCTTTTACCAGCTTCAACTAGTTAGCTAGCTTCATTTTTTCATGTGTAGAAAAGATCTGGCCACTGTGGCACATGCCCTGATTACATCAGGATTAGATTACCGCTATGCGCTCTATGAGGGGTACCCTTGAAAAGTGTTCAGAAGCTTCAGTTAGTACAGAATGATGCAGCTAGGGCTGCCAGGTCCCCCCAGGGGGATTGCCCATTCAAAGAGCTCCCAACCCGCCAGTCCAGATCTGGCAGATGGGGGTAACCCCGCCCCCAAAGTGCCCAGATCTGGCCGACATGCCAGGCGCAATGATGTCACCTGGAGATGATGTCATCATGCTGGGCACATCACCGAGAGGATGCTCTAGCAATCAGCCTGAAAACTCTATGGACCGGGAGCTACTCCCCCCCCACTACAACACATAAGTAACCTGGCAACCCTAGATGCAGCCAGGATGTTGCCTGGAGTGGGTCGTAGAGATCATATCACTCCAGTTTTGGACCATCTCCACTGGCTCCCAATTCGTTTTCGAGCACAGTTCCATGTGATGATCTTGACCTTCAAAACCCTGTACAGTTTGGGACCAACATACCTGAAGGACTGCCTGCTCCCTTATAAATGTGCCCAACCACTGTGGTCATCTTTGGAGGCCTTGCTTTGGCTGCCCCTGCACCCAAAGGTGGGTGGGTGGCAACCTGGGATAGGGCCTTCTTGATCGTGGCAGTCTCCCTTGTAGCCAATGTTTTAATTACTGTTTTTATGTTTTGTGTGTGTGTTTTTTAATGATCTGTGCTGGGGGGTGTTGATTTTAATGGTTTATAAAGTGTGGTCTACACTACTGTGGTTTCAAGTCTCAACTATACCACTAAGTATATTTGTGACTTCATCCTACGAGTGGAATTAAAGTTATGAATTCATCCATGTTTACCCAGAAATCTTAAACATGGGGGGAAGGTCATTAAAATCTGCCCCTCCACATTTCTTATAGATTGCTCACAAACTTTTTAGGATATTTGTCTTTATTGTATTAATCTTCGACATTTTTGTTCCCTTGGTCTTTCCTCTCAAAAAGCAGGTGGTACTCATGATTAAACACTTCTTTGTTTCCGAAATAGTGACTGACTGTGTTCATCTCTTGGGTGGGCTGTCTGTCTGCTTCTGACACAGAAAATCCCAAAGACCAGTTTCATGTGGGTCAACACTTGCCCGGACAGCAACTCAGCGGAAATTAGTGATGCGGCGCTTGAACTGAGAGCCCCCACCGCCCCCACTGCCTTTGTAGGCATCTGTTTCACACGTGTTTGACAGATTCCTTTTGTCTCTCTCTTGTCCTCTAACATGTGTGTGAACTCAGCTTCCCTTAGAGAGAGGAGGGTTCAGCAGAAAGACTTGTGGGAGGAAAAGAAAAGATTGCATCTTCTCATATTCTAGTCTGTTCTGTCATTGAAATGTTGCTTCAGGAGGATAGTTGCAGCAGAATTAGATGACTGCAACTCTCCAGTTGTAGGTTTATTATTCCTGGTTGCATTTTAGCAGATGTAATAACTGAGAAGTATCATTGCTCCCCATTTGCAAGTTGTCTGGTAGAGAAGCTGTTCAGCACATTGACATCGCAAAGGACTAAACAACTTTCAGTTGTGGGAGTCGGGCAAATTGGAGTGTCCTTGGTCCCAGGTCCCAGCACCGAACTTGGATGCTTGGGTCAGATCAATCTATAACACCATAAAATCAGGGAACCATTCACTTGGACTCCTAACTTGTACTTCATCCTAACTGCATGCAGCTTTATCTGCACTCAGCATCCATGGACCTGTCATGACTTCCTCACCTAAAAAGGGATTAACACATGGATTTCACTGCCACAGGAGGTGGTGGTGGCTACAAACATGGACAGCTTCAAGAGGGAATTAGATAAACATATGGAGCAGAGGTTCATCAGTGGCTATTAGCCACAAAGTATAGATAGGAACTCTCAGTCTGGGGCAAGTGATGCTCTGTATTCTTGGTGCGGGGGGGCAACAGTGGGAGGGCTTCTAGTGTCCTGGCCCCACTGCTGGACCTTCTGAGGACACCTGGTGTTTTTGGCCACTGTGTGACAGAGTGTTGGACTGGATGGGCCACTGGCCTGATCCAGCATTGGCTTCTCTTATGTTCTTATGACTTGTTAATACTTAGCATTTGCATTTTCCAGTTGTTTCACATACATTGGCTTGGATCCTGCAGTGCACAAGTGGAAACATAACTGGACTTAGCACAGTTCCACTTGTGCAAGATCTTGTGCAACATGTAGGGCTTTTTTCCCTGTGTACTATAGTGCCCAGAAATTAGTTGCACTAGATCTTATGCAAGCTGAAACACAATAAGTTTGACTTAGTACAAGCAGCCACTGTGATCTTTTTCTTTTCTTTTTGATTTTTTCCCCTTTATTTAATTTATATTCTGCCCTACCCTGCACAAGGGCTCAGGACAGCTCACAGCAGTCAATAAGAACAATAAAATGTTACATAAAACATCAATCACAACTAGATTGAAAAAGAGGTGCAGGAGCTCATTAGCATAACTCATTAGTATAACCTATTTGCATACGCTACACCACCTGACATCACTGGAAGTATGTCAGAAGGAAGGAAGGAAGGAAGGAAGGAAGGAAGGAAGGAAGGAAGGAAGGAAGGAAAGAAAGAAAGAAAGAAAGAAAGAAAGAAAGAAAGAAAGAAAGAAAGAAAGAAAGAAAGAGCTGGCAGAGAGGGGACAGCTACTAATCCAAGCCTCAGAAATACCACTATTCTGGGAGGATAGCTTCAGTGGTGGCTGAAGCCTTCAGAAGCCTGGTCGGAGGAACAAGGACCTTTCCAGAGGATGGGGTCATTTTGCTGCAGCCATGACACAAGCAGGCATTCCCCCGTGGGAGGGGGGGGGGCTGGCACCAACTCCTGGAGCTGAGCTCTCCCGAGCTCCTGCTCGAAATGACCCCGGTCACAACTCTCAATAATCCCTGATGGCAGCAGAATGATACCAACTACAGTGACTGCTGCAACAGTGTCAGGGAGGGCACAGAACAGCTGGTATTGGAGCCAAGTTGATCTAGGTCGTGCCCTAAGGCAATGGTGCATAACTGCATTTCCACCAAAGGCCTAAAGCAAGCAATATTTTTGAATTAACTTGTTTTGGTTCTCACAACAACCCTCTGTTTTATTATCCCTCTGTTGTGGGGGGAAGATAACTGATGCTGAGAAAGGGGCTTGCCTGAAGCCACCAAATGAATTCATGACAAAGGTGAGATCAGTTAGCTGATTCATAGCTCTAAGTGCAAGCCACAGTGGTTGCATTCATACAGCAAGGATTCTCCTTTTCCCTGTCATGGCCTCCATGAGTGCAGAGGCATCCACACTGCCAATGGGGCATCCATGAGGGATTTTTGTGCACACATTCTTTAGTCAGCTGCCATTTCCCCTGCCGTTTCCATTTTTCTCCTAACAGCTTTGCAATGCAAAGTGCTAGTTTTACTTAAAAATATAGGAAACTAATAGGTCATGGTAGTAGATCATTATGACAGTATTGTGCTATAGCACAAGAGCAATAGCAATTAGTGATTTTAAAGCCCTCCCCAAAGCCCACACCCCTGCCATTTATATAGTGCTTGAGTTTCAAGGCCTTCACATGTATTTCCTCAGTAATTTGAACTTGTAGAAGTCCTGATTCTGCTGCATTTCTCTCCTTTCCTTAGTGAAGACATTGTATTTAATTATTTGAGATTATAATATGACAAGAGGCGGGACCTGCAGTACTCACGGGGGGGGGGAGAGAAGGAGCTCCATGTGGAGGAGGATGCAGCCACAGGTAAGCCTCCCCCCCCCCGGCAATGACAGTAAGGCCCCGGCCACCAATCCTTCCCTCCCTCGCACCAATGGTGAGGCCCGCATGGCTCTAAGCCGCCGTGCCTGCCGATCTTCCCCCACCCGGTTCCAACAGAGAGGTCTGCACAGCTCTGAGCCGCCAGTTCCACCAATCTCTCCCCCCCCCCCCCGGCACCAGCGGCAAAGCCTCAGAGGCTCCCAGCCACCGGCCCACTGCAGGGAACACTCTTTTACTTTGGGGGGGATTAAAATATCCCCTGTATCATTTTTTAAACTTTTAGGGTTTTCCTGCACACCTGGGGAATCCTTCAAGTGTGCAGGAAAATCTCTCTGCTCCCCAAGTGCCCCCGATGTGTAGATTTAGATATTTGCATGCACGGGGGCACTTGGCTATTACATATTTAATTGTTATTTGATTTTAGCTTTGTAAATCATTTTGCTAGAAGTGTGGGCTAGCCATTTCTTAAATAAATGCATACATGGTGGAGACTGCTGAAACAGGTCTGGTATGTGTGGGGGGGGGGGGCGGGGGGCAGTCCTGGAGACTGAGGCAATGAAAATGCTGCCTATGTGTGTGGGGCCTTTTAAGATCCTCACCTTCTCAGAGCTATGCTCACTAATGCACATGGACTATGTTCTTTCTGAAAAGATCATATCAAACCAGTTTGAGAAAGAACATATCAAGGGTAGGGAAAGCCTGAAAAGTGGACAATTAGACAAGACAGTGGACAATTAGAAGACATTGGACAATTGGACAAAAGTGGACAATTAGAAGACACCCCACCCCAAGCTGTTGCAGTCTGGAAGCTGAGATGGAGAGAAATCTCTGTGTGGATACAGCCTATGCTACACCAGCTCTCATCAAGAAATGTCCCCATGGCCCTGACCTGGATAGCCCAGGCAAGCCCAATCTTGTCAGATCTCAGAAGTTAAGTAGGGTTGACTCTGGCAAGTACTTGGATGGGAGACCTCCTTGAAATAGCAGCAGTCAGGAGTCGGGGCAGGCTTTATTCAGCCACCTCTCTGAATATCCTCCAGTAGGGGTCAGTCACCAGAGCTCAACATGACTTCCAGGTGCACACACACTCACACACGCATATAAAAAAAGAAAGAAATGTCACCACAAACTGAATAGTGCAATGTGAACCAGGAATGGGTAGTCAATGAACACTGGAGGTGGTGGAAAGTGCTGTCAGGTCTCAGCCAACTTATGGTGACCTCATAGATTTTTTTCAAGGCAACAGACAAACGGAGGGAGTTTGCCATTGCCTGTCTCTGCATAGGCTGCTGGTGAGGTGGTTAAAGTGTCAGGCTAGCATCTGGGAGACCCACGTTTGAATCCCTACTCTGCCATGGAAGCTTGCTGGGTGACCTTGGGCCAGTCACACATTCTCACCCTAACCTACCTCACAGGATTTTGGGGGCTAAAATGGAGGAGGGAAGAATGATATAAACCACTTTGGGTCCCGACTCCCCATTAGGGGAGGAAGGCAGGCTATAAATAAAGTAATTTAAAAAAAAAAAACTTTCCACAACCAATGGCAGGGTTTTGTTCATTTTTTTTCCAGCTGCCATTGCTGCTGTGTACTGCAGTCTGTATGACCCAGCTGAAAGCCACAAAATAGGTTGAAGATGCAAGAAAGACTGTAAAGACCATGCAGATTTACTGAGCCAAGAATCCCAAAAGATTTAGGACCATATAGCCCTTCTTCAGGAAAATATCATATGCCAAAATTAGGATTTTTAAAAGGATGTTTCACTAGCCATTGCTCTTCTGATGGGATGAATTCCAGGATTAAGGGAAGGGGAGTAGTTTCACATCATGGATCCCTGTTTGGAAATTCACACAGACAGCCACGTGCACATTCTCCAAGGTAAGCTAGGCTTGCCCGGTGGGAATGCCACATTTTCAGATGAGACTTCAAATAAATGAATGGGAAAATCTGTGAGTTCATCATAAGCAGCAGAAACGTCTATAATTCTATCTGTATCCCAAATGCCTGCATATTTTAGTGTCAATGAATCATTACTGCCAGAAATATTCTAACTGAGAAAGCAGTTCTTTTTAAGTATTTATCTACCTTAAAAGAATGGGTTCCTCAAATAATAATAACAACTTCCTTTTACCCTTTTAAGCTCTTGCTGTGCTCACAAACATAATAGCTAAAGATTTCTTTTTTTGGATCACTTAAGTATGAGAGAAATGGTAGCAATCTTGACAAATCCACCCTAAACAAGAGGGAATCTTGGACTGAGAAAGTTCAGTGGCTGACACTTGGAACAATATTACTTGGGAATGCCCCAGAAAATCCTTTTTTGAACCAGAAATGTTTCTATTTTAAAAATAAGATTTCTTCCTTTAAATGAAAATCACCATTTCATTTTTTAAAAATTGTACTTGGAAAAAGAACTAAAGATCATTCATAAGTGTTTATATGGGCAAAACGCCACTTCATCTTAATTTCACCACAGATGTAATTGCACAAATCAGCCTTTTGTCCTCCAGAGTGAAGATCTCTTTTATTATTATTGAAGATATTCTTAATATGGTCACAATCACAAAAACATTAATAATCAAATGATGTTCACTACTTCTATTTGCTCTCCAGTACATCAGTTTTTAGACTGCAAGATTATTATCCTTTGCACATGGATGGATGGATGGATGGATGGATGGATGGATGGATGGATGGAAGGAAGGAAGGAAGGAAGGAAGGAAGGAAGGAAGGAAGGAAGGAAGGAAGGAAGGAAATTTTGAATGATTTGTCTGACATATATTTCAGATTCATATCCAACTCCTTCAACATTTCAAAGACATTCGTTTTTCTGTTACTGTTCTACAGATATTTTTAAAAGTTTAATTGGTAACAGTAACATTATAATCAGCACAAAGTGAGTCTTACAGACAAAGCAAATAATTCAGGCTAAATTTAGAATGTATGCCCTAACATAAAACAGAAACCACAGACCCATTGAACATGTTGTGATACTACACTGAAATTTCAACGCAAGAGACACAATTGAGAACTTTCTATAATTTAGCAGTTTATTTCATTTGGAGCCATGGGTTCATCATGCACAAGGGTTCATCATGCACAAGTGGCTCTCCCTATTCATATCCCAACATCATTCTCACCTTGAATCTGATGCTCAGTCTGCAGACTCGGTTTGTTACTGATTACCTGATTCAGCCATGCATAAGAACTAGGTTATTCCATGATCAACCAAGGCTTTGCAGAGCAGACCCCTGCAGAATCAGTTAGACAACATGGGATCTTGACCATGTGGAAACAGTCCTATCTTAGCACTGTATGTATGTATATATGTATGTATGTATGTATGAATGAATGTATTTATTTATTTATTTAAATACTTATACCCTACCATTCATTTTGGCCCTAGTTTGAAGCCTTCATCCAATCTAAAGAGCCTTTCTCCAAAGTGGTTCTTCCATTGGATGAAGAGCCACAAATTGGAGGAAGGCTTCCTAGGCTGGCGGAAGTCTACTTGGAGGATGGCTGGATCTGTTCCAGTAGCTACACCACAGGGGTGTCTGTAAGAGCCATTACTACTTGAAACATGCTTATAGTTTTTGGCAGCTACTCAACACAGTCTAGTTTCTGCACAATCAGGACTTATGCAGGTACCTTTTTAGTAACTGGATAATAAATGAAATTGAATGCTAGATTTTCATACCATTGACTATACAAGGATAAATCTGTATAAATCATGGTTTAACTGGTTCATGGATCATACTTTAACATATTAATATTTTTTTGCTTCATCTGCATTATGGGAATAATAGTATCTCTACCTCACAGGACGTTTCATCAATACGAATATTAAAGAATGTTAGGGGTCGAGACAGTGCTGTCCTGGCAGCTGTGCAAATACTTTCACTGGACCCTACGTACTTCAGCAAAGACCACCCAACAGAATTGTAAGGATAACCTCGGTAGGTCACCACTCACCTGGACTAGATTTTGAAAAGGCAAGCTAAGCCTTACTTTTCGATCCCACTACGAATCTCCTGAGTTATCCATTTTTCCTGCCACCCCCTTCCATAACTGTTACTTTTGTATTTTCTTGTTGAGCACAAATCCCCATTTTGATATTGTGCATAATGGAAAGTCTTTTTGCTTTCTGGAACTCATTATGGATTTGATACTTTCCTACCATATCAAAAGGCCTGAAACGAAAGGGGGGGGGGGCGCCTTCCAGCTGTCGCCTTGAGTTTGCAATTCAGTGTTGAATGTTAGGAAGGAATTGCATTTGGTGAATATCACTTTCCAAGTCTGCAAAGCAACACTTCATCATCCTTAGGTCAACTCTCGGGTGTCTCCCTATGCCATTGAGTTGTCCCTCATGTAATGTTAGCATCAGTAACCCTGTCAGAAATATATTAAGCTTTATTGAGGTCAGAAACCGCACAAATGAAAACTCTGACCATTTTTGATATCTTTACAGGGTGATACAAATGTGTTTGGGTGGAAAGAACCTTATTGGCCAAGAACACACTAAAAAGCTAGCCTGCAGCGAAGCTAGCAAGATGCATTAGTGTGGACAGAAGCCAGGTAGCTCAGCTAACAAGCAGCACCAGTTCAATGTTGGGATAAGACCTTGTTGCAGGCCATTAATCAGGCTGGTATGCTGGAATCTCTCAAACACAATGATATGATGGATGCAGGAACAGAATATATTTCCACTACAGTCATCTTAGATTGGCTCCGCAACCAAAGCTTGAAAGGTAGCCGTCCCCTTCAACTCTCAAGTAAATTGCTGCCTAGCTCACGTTTATGTTGCAGCGTGTTTGTTTAAATACTTTCTTGTGGATTTTTTAAAAAGTATAGATGGATTTGCAGAAACTCAGCCTGAGTTTTGCCTTTGAATGATCTTTTACAGCTGCTGGAACAGCTTTCAACTTTACCTGCCAGATCAGTAGGATGTTCTTTGGAAGAAAGTAGCTGTAAAAACATTCCAAGAAGATTTAGCAAGCACTTCTAATTGGCAGCTGGATTATCTACAATTCTGATTTTATGGGGTATTAAAGAGAGGCTTCACCCAGACAGGGGCACCCATCCCCAGACAGCACCGTTGCTCATTTTACTGCTGCTGTGGGGGCAAGAAGAAAAGCAACAATGATCGAGTCCTCTCCAACACTTTTGCGCATGATAGACTCTTGGTCTGTAGTAATGATGGAAGTGGAAATTAAAGCTTTGCCATGACCTATAATGGCTCAGGCTAGCCTGGTCTCATTAAATCTTGGAAGCTAGGTGGGGTTGGCCTAGTTAATACTTGGATGGGAGACCACCAAGGAAGTCCAGGGTTGCTATCCAAAGGCAGGCAATGGCAAAACTCCTCTGTTCATCTCTTGCTTTGAAAACCCTAAGGGGTTGCTATGTCGGCTGTGATTAATGGTATTTTCCACCAAATAAAAGGTTTAACTGTCAACTGTAATCATGAGTGGCAGATTTTTAAACAGGATAATGTGATTACCCCCTTCCATGTAACACATGTAACTCCCCTGTCTTTTATGTGACCCCTTCCATGTAACACCTCCAAAGGCACCTCTCTCTCAAGTTCTCAGGTGACGTGTGTTATGCTGCATCCTTCCCTTCCTACTTATGGTCACTGCCACCAAAAGCTCTTGCCTTATATTTGGTAGAATGATAGAATGGTCAGTGAGTGGGGGTGGCTCTGAGGTAAAGGGGCTCCATTACTCTAAATAAAATGGCTGTGTTTACTTAAACATAAATAGAATTTATTTAGAAGTAACCTTTCTCTCTCTTCCACCAAAGAACACTGGTTTCTGGACAGCTAGTACATAAATAGTCTAAATAAATTCATTTAAATGATTGGGGGGGGGGGTTGTATAATCGATGGTGTGACCTCATTTGGAATACTGTGTACAGTTCTGGTTACCACACCTCAGAAAGGATATTATAGCATTGGGAAAAGTGCAGAAAAGAGCAACTAGAATGATAAATGGGTTGGAACACTTTCCCTACGAAGAAAGGTTAAAGCTCTTGGCGCTCTTTAGCTTGGAGAAATGACGACTGAGGGGTGACAGGATCGAGGTTTACAAGATTATGCATGGGATAGAGCAGGTGGAGAAAGAAGTACTTTTCTCCCTTTCTCACAATACAAGAACTTGGGGGCACTCAATGAAATTGCTGAGCAGTCACATTAGAACAGATAAAAGGAAGTACTTCTTCACCCACAGAATGATTAACATATGGAATTCACTGCCACAGGAGGTGGTGGCAGCTACAAGCATGGATGGCTTCAAGCAGGAATTAGATAAACATATGGAGCAGAGATCCATCAGTGGCTATTAGCCACAAGGTATAGATTGGAACTCTCAGTCTGGGGCAAGTGATGCTCCGTATTCTTGGTGTTTTTTTTGGGGGGGGGGGCAACAGTGAGATGGCTTCCTGCCCCCACTGCTGGACCTTCTGATGACACCTGGTGTTTTTGGCCACTTTGTGACACAGTGTTGGACTAGATGGGCCATTGGCCTTATCCAACATTAGCTTCTCTTATGTTCTTATGGTACATTGGGAAGATGAGATATTTTTCTCAGACTCAATAAGGATTACTCCCAGGAAAGCATTTCTAGGCTAGCACTGTACATTTCCCCTTCCCAAAGCAACTAGAGTGTGGCAACAAGTTGCAATGTGATAATCAACAGCTACCACCACCACTCTCCTCTCTGAATCTCTGATAGAGGCTAATATCAAAATGTTGGTGCTGTGAATAAAATAAGTGTTGGGATAGCAATAGCAAGGGATCACACACTACAAAAGTGGTGAGGTATTTCAAGGGTTAATTCAGTTGCAAAGCATTAAAAAGACAAATGGGGAGATGTTGCTTAGTAACTAATCAGGGCCCAGACATTTCTTCTCCTAGTTTCTGTTTTGCTTGTTCCTTCCTTTGGTGCTTCTTGGATCTGCTGCAGACCAGGAGAGAGATCTGCAGCATTTCTATTTAGTTATGTGTTCCATGTGTCTGACAGTTAAGTAAAAGTTTTACTTCTTGAAAGACTCTTGAGCCTGAACTCATTGTTTAATTGCAAAACTGCAACATCTATCAGTGAGAAGATACACACTGATAAAACAAATGATTGGCCAACAAAATCTGCATTAGCCATCTGACAGTCCCAAAATTGCCTGTGTCTGGACATTATATTAAACAAGCGACATAAAGGATGTGTGTATCTGATGCACATGAAGTAAACGACATAAATCATTAAACTGCAACTTAACTATTAAATTGTTCTATTATGCAGTCGGGGGGATCTTAATGCAAAACTCAGCCAGCTAGATTTAGTTTTTGATATTGCTGGATCAAATAGGGTTGCCAAGTCCAGGTTGGAAAATACCTGGGGACTTTGGGGGTGGAACCAGGAGAGGGTGGGGTTTGGGGAGGGGAGGGGCCACAGCAGGGTACAATGTCATGCAATCCACCCTTCAAAGCAGCCGTTTTCTCCAGGGGAGCTGATCTCTGTCAGCTGGAGATCAGTTGTAAAAGCGGGAGATCCCCAAGCCCCACCTGGAGGCTGGGAATGTACATACACAGGCATGGTCTGAAATGGCTGAGACAGAGATTGAAAGAAATATTGGGCTTGTAGTTTGATGTAAAGGTACACAGCAGCAGTGAAAAAGGCAAACACAATGCTAGGAATTGTTAGGAGAGGAACTGAAAATAAAACAGCCAATATTGTAATGCCCTTGTATAAAGCTATAGGGTGACCTTATTTGGAATACCGTGTGCAGTTCTGGTTGCCATATCTCAAAAAAGCTACTACAGAGATACAGAGTACAAAGGAGAGCAGCCATGATGACTAGGGAGTTGGAACACCTTTCCTATGAGGAAATGCTGGAGAGTCTGGGACTTTTCAGTCTAGAAAAACGATGTTATGAGAAGAGGTTTATAAAATTATGCATGAGGTGGAGGAAGTGGATAGAGAGAGCTTTTTCTTTCTCTCCCATAATGCTAGAACTCAGGGGCACCCAAGGACATTGTTGGGAAATAGGTTCAGGACAGACAAAACAAAATGAGCAATGAGTTAACTACTCGATGAGTAATAAAACTGTGGAATTGACTGCCAGGGGAGGTAGTGATGGTCATGAATATAGGCTTTGGTCAAACACACTAAATAATCCACTTTCAATCCACTTTCAGTGCACTTTCTAACTGGAATTATACTGTGTGAACTGGCAAAACCCAGTTGGAAAGTACACTGAAAGTGGATTATTTAGTGTGTGTGACCGCAGCCATAGATAACTTTAAAAGAGGATTAGTCAGATTCATAGAAGAGAGGTCCACTCATGGTTACCAGTCATAGTGACTGAAGGGAGCTTCCATATACAGAGGCAGCAAACTTCTGAATGCCAGTACTGGGAAACATGAGCAGTGGAAGGCCTTGACCTCTGTGCTCTGTTTGTTCAGTGCACCAGTGCAACTGGTTGGACACTGTGTGAAACAGTATGCAGAACAGATGGACCACTGGTATGATCTAGCAGTCTCTTCTTGTGATCTTAACATTTGTACCATTTGTGTCTTTATAAAAAATAAATGCATATTTTCACCGCATGATCAGCGAGTCTCTGACTGCAATCATATGAGCTGTTTGCTCCGGTGTTGTTGCTGTTCCCTTCCTGATTTAAAATGCACTGTCAGACAGCAACATCTGTCACAAGTTCCCCAGTCATCAGCACCCCATTTGCACCAGTCTTCAAACTGGAGTTATTTGGTACCAGGGAAAGTCCAGTCCTTCCTAGGGTCAGCAGTCTTACCCCGCATCTCCAGAAGTCTGATCAATCCATCATGGTCTCAAGCCATTCAGGGAGTCCCTTCCAGTTTGGGGCTTTTTTTTTTTAGGCAGTTAGCAAGGTGCACATAACTGCATGTTCACACTATGGTTATGAAGCACCACATGTGAACTTATCTTTTTACAGACATTTTACAGACATCTCTCTCATACAGGAGCTTCTCAAAACTGTGTTTTTCTTTTCTTCTTCCAAAGCATGGTTTCAAAAACACTTCCCCCACACTGCACTACATATCCCAGCAGCCTCTTCCAGCAATCCTATTGGCCACCAGCCACCATCCTGCCAGGAGTCTGAAGCACTGTTTCCAATACATGCTTAAGTGCATGCTCAAAAGACAAATAATTTTTAAAAACAGCCCATTCCGTGGCTGCCACAGTTGATCAATCAGCTAAGGGGTGAGCACATGGTGAAACAGGTTAAGGGTAAGATATCTGATTAAAACTCTCTGTTACAATCCCCCCCCCCCCCCCCGATTAATTAGAGATGGGGCCAGACCATGCTAAGCCAGTCATCTTATCACAGCCTCTATTACTAAAGTTTATAGTTACTCATTTAGGCTGTGATCCTACATACAAATATTTGGAGATCTTTTCCTTACTAACTTATTTAAATTATACTGTTCATTTAACCTGTAAGTTTTGAGTAGTGCCACATTAGAATCTGCATAAACCTGGCTAAAAAATCATCTTAAAATCATTTTCTACTCTGTATGGCATATGCAAGCCAGAGTAACCTCCAAATCCACCCCAGCCCCATGATCAGGAAGTCTCTTATTACTAATGTTTATATTTACTCATTTAGACTGTGATCCTAGATACAAATACTTGGAGATCTAGTCCAATGAAATACATAGGATGGAGGAACACTTCCCACAACCTGGCTAAGTAGTGAGTTCAGTGCATATTTCAGATAGCCACAGACTAATGCCTGAGGCATTTCATAATGGAGCCAGATTTGATTTTCTGCCCACAATTATATTTTTTCCATGCGCCTCAGCATGGCTTGAAATCAATCTAGCAACATGACTGAGCAATCAAAGACTGCTTCTTCAATGTACACCCAATTTAATTAGCATTCTACTCGCCATGCTGCCAGGGTTAATTTTCAATCACGTGAATCAAGCCAGGAGTCCAAATGTGTGTACTTAGGATTGCAGTCTGGCTTTCAAAAAAAAAAAAGTAATCTACTTCATCTGCATTTACATTAATGAGCCACATGTGGTAGTTGTGTTGTACAATCCTACTTTGATTTCTGGTTTCTACCAGAAAATAATACACACAAGAGGATCTGTGGCAGGAAACGTAGTAATGAACGTATGCTTGCCTTCTGCACATGCATATTATGGCAAGAGAATATTATTCCACAACACGCTGCCTGGAAAGTAGCTATTTATAATGCAAGAGACAAACCAGGCTCACCTTTTGCATTCAGGAAAAGACAGAGATTCCCATGGATTGTCTGATGAAAGGGGTTGAATGTGGAAACTAAGGCCAGATGGAATACTGTCCTTATCCTGCTCAGATCCGGGTGGAAAATGGTCTTTTGCCAAGCAAATAAAAGAAAGCAAGAAAGACTAATTATACCGGCATCCATAGGAAACTTTGCCAAAATTACACATTGGCCTTGACCTTATCTGGCATGGAAAGTTTCAGAAGAAGCACCAGAGCAGTTTTATTTAAGCTTGGCACAAGCAGTAAAGATCATAGGAATGGCTGCTAAGTCTAGCAAATGCAGCTGCTGCAAAAAGACACAATTTAAGTGTCCCACATAAAGCCCTTGAAATCCCAGGGAGACTTGTTAAGAGCTGGCACCATTTCACCTGGATCTGAGAACAGAGCCTTTTTGGAGGTAGCCGGATTCTGTTGTCATAGAGATCAAGTCTAAAGGTTAAAATCAATGCTGAGATACCACCAATAAATCACTTGTAGTAATCAGGACATTCAAGAGTAGGCTGGCTAACATTCTCGTTAAGCAACACTAATCGGCATATTTCACATCTTGAGCTGAGAATGTTTTAATATTTCCAGGATGCTCTCTGGACGTGAAAAGGCAGAGTGTTTCGGGGGGGGGGGGGGGGACTATTTAAAATTCACAAGGAAAGCTAACAAAGCATATTCATGACTAATCTCATTGTATAGATTTCAAGCACAGATGCACAGGCTCGACTGAAATCCTGTTCCCACCCAATGCATCTCATAGAGAACATCAGTGCCTGTGCCTCTTGCTGCTGCACAACCTACCAGGACACAGGACTGGAGAGACAGGAAAAAGTAAACACTTCTTTGCTCAATGAGTAATTAAATTGTGGGATTTAGTGTCCATGGGCATAGCGATGACCACAAGCAAGATGGATTCGTAAATAAAATGTCCACCAATGAATCCTCAGCATGGTGACTAAAAGGAACCTCGGTATACTAGTTGTTGGGGTCAAAATCAGGGGAAGGCTTGACCTCTCTGCCTTCTTTGGTGCCACTCCAGGGCAACTGGTTGTCCAGTGTGTGCAATTGGTTGCTTGCTGGGCTAGATGGTCTAATCCAGCAGGGCCCTTCTTATTTCTTATGACACCTATCTGTAGTCCAGCACAATCGTTCATTAGTGGGAGGCAGGAGCATTTTCTTGTATTTGCCCCAGGAACGTGTCACCACTCAGAGAACACTGCACTAAAGTTTACCTTCCTCGCCATGATATTTATTTACTCCATTTATAGTCCGTCTCTGTGAGACTCAGAGCAGTGTGTACTACAGGCACACACAGGAAACAGAAACAACTGTGTTCTGGAAGCACATTTATGGCAGGCGTACTTATTCTCTTCCACCACTGAGCAGGCACAAAACAGAGCTGCCTTGTGCAGGACAGATGTAGTCCTTCCTTCCTCATCACTGTAGTGATTTATAGCATCTTATAATTACCAAGGCATTGTACATTTGAAAAGGAATAAAAAATAAGGTGACCATTCATGAAGCACTATAAAAAAAATCCATCTGTAAAATTTCATAAACTGCTCTGGGTAGGCGTCCCTTTACCCACCTGCAGTGGAGAATTACCAGTCTCCAGCCCATTACATCCCAAATAAATAATAAATACTTCATTTGACAGCACAACAGCCCATACACCTGGGCCTTAGGAAAATGCTGTCTGGTCATAAATATGTTCAGGAGCAGTCCTACCTTCTGGAACTGGCTTTCTTTGTCTTAAATTGCCTTTAGAGATATTTATTTATTTAAAACACTTAGGTTGCATGCTTTTATCAAAAAGCAGTTGGTGCAAGTAACATCAATCCTAAATAATAAAAGAAGAAGAAGAGAAGAGATTGGATTTATACCCCACTCAAGGGAGTCTCAGAGTGGCTTACAATCTCCTGTCCCTTCCCCTCCCCACAGAAGACACCCTGTGAGGTAGGTGGGGCTGAGAGAGCTCTGACAGAAACTGCTCTTTTTCAAGAATAGCTGTGCCAGAACTTTGGCTTGCCCAAAGTCGTTCAGCAGCTGTAAGTGGAGGAGTGAGGAATCAAACCCAGTTTTCCCAGATTAGAGTCTGCGCACTTAACCACTCCAGGCGATAGCAAACTGTAAAATAATAGGTAAAACAGCAGCAGCCAGTTTTCTAAACCCCTTTATTCAGTATTAGCATAGGCTGCCAGCTAATCATTGGACAAAATGCATTGAAGTAAGATATACATAGAAAACTGCATGATTTCCTTGGGGACACAATACCTCCCCAAACACACATATGGGAGCTCCCAAGTGGCAGTGCAGGGATATGGAAAATATTTGCATCCCAATATCCTACTTAGCATTAATAGCTGGCTTTCAGAATTGGATGTGCTTCACATATTTTACTGTAATCCTGACAACAGGATATAGGCTAGCACATCTGAGACTATGGTTTCCTAAGCATTCTGGGGCAGAAATCAGATATGATTCCATTAGCTAGCTACTGTGACACCAGCTACAGCTGAGGAGAACTCCCTATCCTTGGTAACTGGTTCCTTTGCCTTAGCCTACCCTTGCAAATAGTTAATTATGTAAAACACTTATGCTGTACCATCCTTTCCATCAAAAAGTGCCCTGTGCAGGTAATAATCAGAAATAGTTTTCCAGTCCTTCCCAAGAGCAATCCTATGTAGAAAACATTGCAATGGAGTAATCTGGAAGTTACCAAACATTTTCCTTCACAGGAGATAATGTGTGTGTGTGTGTGTGTGTGTGTGTATTTGACATAACAGACTTCATCTGTGATTCAGTGTGGTAACAAAATGGGTGAACGAGCAACACAATAATAAAATTTCATCACATTAAAACCATATTAAAAATCCATGTGTTTGCTGACAATTGTTATTGTTTGTTAAAGGTTGGTTTTAAATTGTTGAATGTTGCAAGAATGCTTGTTCTGTTGATAGACTATATTTCATGAGATTTTGCAGGCATTTTGTAGCTCTTAAAATCTTAGATGGATAGACAAAAAATAAAGGAATGACACTTCTTCCTCCCACACATACAGCTGTGAACATAGGAGGATGGATCATGCCCTATCAGATCTAAATAGACTAGACAGAGTTAGCCTATTGCGCTTAATCCATACTTTAAGAAGAAACAATGAAAGAGCTTTTGAAACAGTGCAGTTGGTAGCAGGTGCTCTTTAATGCACATAGATGGATTTTGACCAGCTGTTTGAATTTTTTTCTCCGACTGCTTTTGGTGGGGAAAAAATGGTAGCTAATAAAAACAAAAACAGTAGAATCTTCATAGCTGAGTATTTTATAGAAAGCATGAAATATGGTTTATCTAGAATATCTTGACAAACCAAATCCTAGTTGGGTTACCTCTGTAAGGAACTGGTAATTTTTCAGCCTGCTATAGAGGACTTATGCACTGTATATTTTCACTAGGGATAGCTGAATATATTGTTTTGGACGCCAACCAACTCATACATTAGCCCAAAAACAAACCAATTCTTTCCAGAATATTTTCAGCCAGTTTCCTTCTGTGATCCCATCCCACTTCATTTCGCACATTTTCACAGTGGGTCTTTTGGGGGGGGGGGGGGGATTAAAAAATACTCTGATGTGTTACTCCAAAATCCAGAACCAATATTTACCATAGGTGCTTACCGAAGAAGCCAGTGTGGTGGACTGGTTGGAGTGTCAGACTGGAGTCTAGGAGACCCAGTTTCAAATTCCCATTCTGCCACTGAAGTTCACAGGTCTAGTCACTCTGCCTCAGCTTAAGCTACCTCATTGGGCTGTTGCTGTGAAGACAAAATGGAGGAGAGAAGGACATTGCAAACCACTTGAAGTCCCTGTTGGGGAGAACAGTGGGGTAATATATACCAACATAAACAGTCCTGACCTGGATAGCCCAGGTAAGCCCTATCTTGTCAGATCCCAGAAGCTAAGCAGGGTCAACCCTGGTAAATACTTGGAAGGGCAACCCCCAAGGAATACCAGGGCTCAGGACACAGAGGCAGGCAATTAAGCCACCTCTCTGAAAAATGTCCAAACCCCACTAGGGGTTGCCAGAAGTTACCATGACTTCCAGGCATGCAAGCACACAAACACACATTAAAAAAAACCCACATTAAGAAACTGACAACATAAACAAACAAACCTGTCTTGGATCAGCTTAGTACTGGATCAGTTCACAGCATGAATGAAATACACAAGATCAGTTTATTAAAAAGTCATGGGCTGCCTTAGAGATGTTCAAGGGATATCACCACGTTTATATGAAAATTCCCTCTTCCTACTTCAGGATCCCATTCTGCACAACAGAAATGTAATTGTTTCTACAGTGGGGTTAGTGTATCAATGGTACTGAAATGTGGGGTGCAGAACCTTTTTGGCCAAAGGATACAATCCGTGAAAATTTACTTCTGTGGAAGCAGGAATTACACCTAGAAATGTGGTGTAGGGGTTAGTGCAATATATTAGAGCTGGGGAGACCAGGGCTCAAGTCTCCACTCAGATATGAAACTTAGTGACTTTCTCAGCCTAACCTACCTCACAGGGTTCTAATCAGGATAAAACCGCAGAAAGGTGAGCCATGTCAGCAGCCATGAGCTCCATGGAGATTAAAAATATGATAGACAGAAGTGTGTTTCCCATTTAAAATAATGGCTTGATCATCAGATTTATTTTTTATGGCTAACATGAATTTTGATATTTAAAAAATCTAAGTTTATAAATGAAAGAGGAGAATGCGTATCTATCTCTGACACAGGAGACCAAATCCAGACCCAGAGAATATGTTCTGTAGTGCAGGGTCCCTGAAGTAAATTGCTTAAGATGGTGCTTGTACTGGAAAAGCTGAGGAACCTGGAGAAGGTACTTTTCTATGAACCAGTCAAGAGCAGGAAGCTAAGCCTGCACAATCCAGATACTTCCTTCCTCCTACCAGTTGCAAAGACTGATGTTACACACATAAACTCTCTTTTATCCTTGAAGGCTGATTTCAACTGTGAGTCAGATGTTGCAATATAAAAGGAAGAAAAAAAAATATTGAAAGTTTGAACGATTGAAAATCTTAGATCTGTATTTACTTGACTTAAATCCTTAAATTCCAGTCTGTAACTAGTAACCTTGAGAAGTTTGATTCCATTAATCTTACTGAGAAGAAATCCTTGCTTAAGCAAAATAGTAACCAGATGTATGACCCTTGTGTAGCTTATGTTTTAGTTTAGTGTTTTAGTGTTTGTAGTGTTTAGTGTTTGTAGTGTCATTAGTGTTTGTAGTGGAAAAAGAATAAAAAAAATTTCCCTTTCCCCGCTCATCTGGTAATATTATCTTCCTCTGATATATTCTTACAATTTAGAGGAATTCAAAGCAAAGTCGTTGATATGAAAACAGCCCACTTTTAATTATCACTGTCACTGGAATTTATATGTAACTGTAAATTTGAAGGGCTAAGCACAAATTCTTTTGGCACCTTGAAGACCATGGCTTAGATCCGGGGGGGGGGGGGGGGCTGTGTGCACACGGGAAGGTTCAGTTCCCTGCACCACCAGCAGCTCTCCAATGCCACTCTCATAGTGGTCTTTAGCCCCACTCCCCACACTCAGGAGCAGAATTTGGGGGGGGGGGGCATTTCAGGTTGTTCAGCAGTGGGGAAGCGGAGATGTCAGACTTTCATGTCATGGCCATTTTAGACATGATCCAACCTCACTTCTAGAATCAGCAATCAGCATGGTTGAGCCCTCTGGAACTCCTTAATTTGTGGCTCTTGGCTAACATTTTGCTTTTCCTTCTGCACATGCTTCAGTGTAAGACCACCACAAACACCTGAAGCAAAGTTCTTGCTGTTCTTTCTTACCTATGGCTACTACTTTCTCCCTAACCTCCTGCCCATCTTGCAGAAGCAACTTGCATTGAAATTCAGGTAGAGACTCATATAGGATTGCCAGCCTCCAGGTCCAGACAGACCTCAATCTGCCCCCAGCAAGCTGGCCAGTGGGGGAAGACCTACCCCCAAGCCCCACCCCCAAAAGTGACCATCTGCCTGGCCTACCCCAAAAGTGACCATCTCCCTCCCCTCCTGCCTGATTTAAAGGGCTTCAGCTGATAAGCAGAGACCACATGGCCCACTGACCAGTTGGAGGGCCCTATAAATCTAGTAGAAGGAAAGGAGAGGAGTGGTCATGGGCTGCATTCTCCACTTGCAAAATGACCCTTTAGAGGGTTTTTTTGTGAGCCAAGCATATGGCCCATGACCACCCCTTCCCTTCCTCCTGCTGGATTTAAAGAGCCATCCAGCTGGTTGGCAGGCCACGTGATCCCTGCCGATCAGCTAAAGCCCTTTAAATTGGGCGGAAGAGGAGGGAGAGGGGTGGCCAGGCAGGTGGTCACTTTTGGGGGAGGCCAGGTGGATAGTCACTCTTGGGGGTGGGGCTTGGGGCATCCCCGCCTACCCTTGGAATGCCCCCCCAGTCCCCTTGCCAGAGTGATGAGGGAATTTGGCAACCCTAGAGTTGTAGTAGCCATGGCAGAGGCTGCTGCGCCTTTTCCTCCCATTTGTAGCAGTCAGCAGAGCTCTGGACATTTCTTCCAGCCTTGTTTAGCTAGAAGGCCACTATCTTATTGCCCTCCCTTATTATGACCATTGCTGCTACTGGCCTCTTTCTAACATCTCTCCATCCAAACCAGCTCTGTATATAAGAATAGGAGACAGAGGCTGAGCAGAGGAGGCCAGCAGGGGCTCTCCTGACTGGGGCCCTAAGCATCCTAGGCCAGGCCTTGCTGAAGGCCAGTGAATTTATTGTGGCCTGAGCTTTCAAATATATCAAAATGACTTAGTTCAGAATATATTCTGTTTCCTTTTTCTTAATAATTAATAGGAAGCAATCCAAGGCCCAGTACTCTAATACAAATGCCAGACCCACTGTTCGAGAAAGCATATGTTACAGTTCCTGTGAGAACTGTTGCCAAATGAGTGTTCAAATTCTGAACCAGCTGTTATCTGTGTTAGCTCTATTTTAGGCCAAAGCATCTTTAGGCTACTTCTAGTTGGCCCATAATAGCTACTGCCTTGCCACTCAGCTGATTCACACATGAGCTTCTTGATGCACCTGGTCTCAGGAACAAATCCTCAGGATCAATCAAGTATGTTTCCCATGTTTATAGAGAGCAAGTTCTTCAAAAATTGTTTAAATATGACTGACCGTCGCAGCAACATGGAAGTCCTCTTTCCCCCCGCCCCCCCGGGACATAATGATGTGGAGAAACAAAATGCTGGGACTACTTCATGATGGATAAGATAGCGGATACCACTGAAGACAGATTGTGCAAGAAGGTGAACTCAAACTCAACATTTGTCCATACATGGTTCCCTCTAATCCAATATTTGGCAGAAAGCAATATTATACCCTCCAACCCACATTACATAGAATGGCTTTATTTTTAGGCTTCCTCAATGGTTTGAGCACTAATTACAATCATACATATTTTTGTCAATAAACACTACAGACATAAACAAGGTGATATATGGTTAAGTAACATACATTGGCCGAGGACAGACTCATATTCTGCCGTGCCTCCGCGGCGCAGCAGAATAAGGCAGGGGGAATTGCCCCCGCCGCGCAGCGTTCGCACGCCGCCGGAAGGAAACCGCCCGCAGCGTTCAGACTGTGGGCTGCTTCCTACGGCGGCGTGCGAACACCGCACGGCTACCCCTCCCGGCGCGCATTCACACCCGCCAGAGGTGGGTGGAACGCGCGCCGCAGCAGCCGGAGCACCACTTTTAAGTGGTGCTCAGCTGCTGCGGGAGGAGCAGACAGAGCGGCCCAGACTGCCAGTCTGTCCTCGGCCACTGAATGTACATGAAAAAATGTTGAAATTCAATGTAACAAGTATTTTACATATTATGTTTATACTGTTTAAACGTCCTTCAATTAAAAAAAGAAAACAGTTATTTAAATATGCACAGATAATTAATATAATCACTGGTAAGAAAAGAGATGATGTACTGTTTTGAGACGTGGTTCTGTTGTAATTTACACTATTTGTTCTGTTTAAGTCTGCATTTGTATTGCTTTGAAAAACAATAACAATTGTTCATAAAAAAAATAATATAATCACTGGTACCAACTCCTTTAGGAGCACTTGTTTCACGTCCAGTGCTTCTCATTACCAGTGATAGATCCCTGGAATATAGAAACACAACTAGTGTCTCTGATCAGTACTGGTGACATATCACTGGTAACAATTTAATACACTGTTACCACAGAGTATTTAATTGTTCAATTAAATATTTTGATCTTTGAAAGGAAGAGGTCAGGGAAAGATGCAAAGTGCTGTGGCATAAGTCTTGGTCAAAGTTCCATTCAAGTTATGTAAAGATTTTATCTTGTCTTCATTCACACTCTGTGGGGGGAAAATATGGTGTTATTTGTGGGAAACCCAGTAAACCATTATATTTATGTATCAAAGGGATATAATGGAAGAAGCTGTAGTCATTTGAAACACAGTCTAATCTTTTGCCTTATTTGTGTCCAATTTATATTTTCATTCTATTTACAACAAGTAGGACACTTGTAAAAACAGTACCCTTTATTATTTTTACGAATGCTGCTTCCATTTCACAGCAATGTAACTGTTGGATGGTGAACAGGTATGGTAAGTCCTGGAATTGTTTTGCATATATGCAGGGAGCCACCTATTTCTTTATAAAAGGCAGGGAATTTCCCTTTAATTATTTAAATCACTCCACTTTTTCTCAGATTCTCACCTTAACTTTTTCTTCATATACTAATGGTTATCATATAGGTACTTCTCAAAGAGGCATCTTCCATTTTTCAGTCTTTGTGAACTGAAAGATGTCCACAACTTCCTCTTACAGGTCCATTTTCTCCAGCTGCTTTCTTTCTCCTCCCCTGTCTTTTCAAAGTATCAGAATCAGCTTTCCTTGCTGCTTTGTTTTGGCTCTTGGTCCTTTGCCAAGATTCATCATTTCCTGCTTACACAGCGATCTAAACCAGACCTTCTAATCAGTTTTTCTGCCATGGATCCTTCTCCTCTGCACTTTTACCTATAGCTCACAAGCCCCAAGGGCTAGAAAACCACGGGTCTCTTTCCATTTTCCCCCTCTCATTTCTCCATCTCCTCGAATGCAGTCACAGATGGATAAACATGGGAGAGACGTATGCATGATGCATGAGACATAGCAACATTTTAAAAAGCACCTAAGTGACTTATAAACATGCCTTCTGGTGGGAGTGTCCCACTGAAGTCAACAGGAATTACTCAAAGTACTTCAGTTTAGGACTTGAGGATCCTCATTCTGTCTTCTAATTGTCCTAGATCATAACCCTGAATACACTTGCACCAGATGGCAACATGCAATAGATCACTGACACGAACTATGCAAAATATCCACCTTGTTGCTGTGCTGCAAGGAACATTTTGTATAAAGCATTTCCACATAATTTTAGTCAAGGCAGAACTTGATAGAACAAAGGAAGAAAACCTTTGGCTGATAGACACACAACACACTTTGGTGGCTTATTTTCAAATCAATTTGTGTTTTCTCCCCTTTGTCAATACAATCTAGACTTGCTCATGATTACTTTCGGTGGAGTGGGTCCACTATGAGCCTATTGTACTGCTTTACCCATGATGGGATATATGGCTGTCTGAACAAAACCCATCTTTGATTCACCATTGTTTTTGAGGGAAAGCAAACTCATTCAAATGGCTTGCTAGCAGGTGGCACTTCAAACCAGCAGTGGAATACTCAGCCTAGAGTGGTCGGGTGTTTGGTTTTTTAAACTAATCCTATGACCAATGGTTAGGAAAATTCAGTATTGCAATCTTTTTGTAATTTACAAACACTCAGACACCATACACATATGTTGTTCAGCTAAAATGATCACCGTTTAGTCTGACTTGTGCATTTATCTTTCTCTAGCTTATATCCTACACCTATTGATGAAACTACCAGTTGTGAGAAACTCAGGGTGAAACTGTAATCCATAGCAAAAGCTACCCTGTGCCCTGATATCATCATGCTGAGCATTGCCCTGACTTTGGGCAATGGTAGCCAATGATATGGAATGGGAGGAAAGACATCAGGACAAGAGGTAAATCTGACTACACAGAAAGAAGCAAACAGAGAGCTGTCATTTTGGGGTGGCAGTCCAGTGTGTCCAATAATGTGAAATGCCACCCTATAAGGCATGAATAATTGCTGGAATGAACAGGGCTCTTCGGAAGTAAATATTGCTTAGTCTGTGATTTAATAAAAGCTTCATCGCATCAATGTTCCAGTGGTTTTTACGACATGGGACTTAGTGCTAAGCTTGTCCTAGAACACTACAGCCTTATTTATCCAGACCTCCCATGCCAGCATCTTCTATAAAAACTCCTTGTTTTGAACAAGAACCATCCCAATGTATATTCTGGTTATTCAAATAATCCCTCTCTTTCACTGGAGGTGGGCCTGCCTCATGGAAAAGATTAACACATTCAGATAAAGGATCAGTGTACTATTAATACTTTTTTTGTTAACACAACACAAAGGAGATTCATAGATCCTTTGGCAAAACAACAAGCAAAGTCCCTTCGCAATCACATTCCTCTATGGCTTTGATCAGTGTGGTGGTAATCATAGATTCCAAAAAAAATGGCTAATGATAGTATGTTAGCCCACCAATTTGTAATCTTTATACTCAGCATGATGACTAATGTGGAATTAAATAAATTGTACCCAAACATAATTCACACCCTTCAACTTTTAATGCTTTATGACACCAGACACCAGATTTAAGTGTACTAAAACCCAAAATATTATTAGCAAGTTCTGTCAAATACCTATTTTAGATTTTCAAGAGTATATAGGAGACTTGACCCAATAAAGAAAAAGTCCCCCAAAGTTAGAGGAGGTAGAGGGAAAAAATGCCCCTTACTTTCTTGACTGGTAAGCAAAAAGCAGGATTTTTAAAATCCATGTAAAAAAAAACATATTATATAATTTAATGCTACATCTTTCATGGGGTTGTACAAAATATCTTAGGAAGGATGGAGCAACGTGGAACGTGACATTCCTACTGCTAGAGATTTATTGTACCTTTTTATTTAACATTTTATAAATAACACAGTTAATGCAATATACTTAATACTGTTCCACAAACATAACATTCCACAAATGAAAATTAAAAGAAATAAGCAATACCAGAATCCATAGGTGCATAGATGACATTATAATACAGTTAAATACTCCATGATTTTGGGAACCACTTTCACCTGGAACAAATAATTTAATGTAACAGACCACACTTCACAAAATCAGACTGAGATGAGTTAAAGTTAAGCTGGTTCACCTTATAGGTAGTTCTTTCCATTACAGTCCACCTTCCTCCCAGATAACTGGGACCCAAAGTGAGTATCAACAATACAATTGTTGTAAAATAATCGAATCCTAAAACAAACTGAATTAAGGTATTTTCCTAGGCACAGTCAGTGTTTTCAGTCATAGCTCTGAATTAAAACAATTGGGGGGGGGGGCTTTAAAAATAAAGTTCAACATAGTTTACTAATACTAATTCCTTCAAGGAGAAGCCACAGAAAAAGCCCACAACAAGGCAGCAACATAATATACACTCACAGTTGTCATAAAAACTAAAATGAGCTGAGCAAAGCCACCAAATGGGCTCATACCATGAGAGAGGGTTCTTCAGAAGGGTTTTAAATTTATACTACATTGCATATATTAATTATATTGCATTGCAAATCATTGTTCCCTGGAATCAGAGGAATTGGTTTAGGAAGTACTCATCTATGATAGTCAAGACAAAAACCATGGATGTAGCAAGCTGAGTTATTTTCTTTAGAATAATATGCTCAGTAGGAGAGAATGCAGCATGGTATATCCTGATCCTATCAGATCTCAGAAGCTAAGCAGGGCCAGTAGTTGGAAGGGAGACCACCAAGGAAGACTCTGCAGAGGAAGGCAATGGCAAATCACCTCTGCTTCTCATTCGCCTTGCTAGGGTTGTCAAAAGTCTGCTGCAGTTGACACACACAATATGGTCAGCATCTACCTCTTACCAAAGCAAAACTCATAAGAAAAATTCCAAATAAATAAATCACTGGGCTTCTCACACATTTACACAATAACTTTATTCAGCTCTCCCAAAGAAAATTGCTGGTGAGTTGTCCAAACCCACTTTATTGAATTCCTTCATTGTCTGCCTATGAATAAAGTTCACCTCTGATGCCTACATTTGAACCCTATTCAGTGATGGCTGAACCGGAGCTTTCTTTTGCTCAAATAGTTTTGTCAAAAAGAAGTGCGTGGAATATTAACCTCAAGGTCATTTGTTGCTCTTTTCCCACAGTTTAATAGAATAAAATATTTGAAAAACGTTCACATTTTACGATTTATTATGGTAAACATGGTCCAGCTTCTGTCATTGCTATGTTTGGCAGAATTTAATTTTCTCAATAATTTTGACTGTTAATCTCAATATTTATATGAACACTGTAATCCTGAAGTTTTTGTCACTTGTGGATAATTAAGGGACCATCATGTAGTGATTGAAATTACAATGGATGTCAATGTTTTAAAGGTTTAGATCATTGTAATAAGATATTATCTTATAATATGTCAGTGCTACATATAACACTAGTAAAATGTTCTTATATTACAAATCATACCTGTTTTTACTATTCATCCTCCTTTAGCAGAACTGAAATATATATGATTAATGTAACATGTACATATTTTAGGCATCAATTCACAAGACCATTTATGACCTACCACAACAATCATTTTACAATGAAATCCACATGAATTTGGATCTGTGGCGATGGTCCAACATGGATTGGGTTCAAAAATAAACATGAGTTGGGCCAGAGTAATTTGAAAGACTTTTTGAACTTATATTGTTCTGTTATCTCAAGACTCACATTCGATCCTTTCCTGGAGGTTATTGAATACAGATCTTACCACAACTTAATTCATTTTGTTGTCGATTTATGTATGAGCATGTGGGTGCGTTCTGGGACTACAAACCCTGCCTGGTCAATGTATTTTATCAGCCCTTCCCCGTAAGCCAAAGTGCTAACAAATAAGTTACAGACAAGAAATGCTGTGCCAACAGAATGACACCATTTTGTTACATTGTGCAGACATTGTAGGATAGAGACATGGCACATCTTCTTGCATTGGCATCATTTACCACCAGCAGCTGTCACAAATAGTTCTGAAGAGACCCTGAAACAGGAAACAGGGTACAAAAGTTGAGGTGAAACAGGGCTGCGGACAAATTTAAATACTACTACTAGTAGTATTTTTATACCCTTGTACAGAGCCCAGAGTGGCATGCGTGTACACTCATTTTATCCTTAGAACAGCCTCTTGGGGTAGGTTAGGCTGAGAGACAATAATTTAGATCCCATGGTAAGTCTCTGCTGATATATGGCTTTTCTGTCAGCAAAACAGGTCTTCCTCAGCTCTTTCTTCCCAAAGCTGTGTGAAATGTTCCCTGAAATGCTGCTGGTGGGGGCATGACCTCAGACACAGTGTGAGAGGACAATGAGGGGGTGTCTGCAACAGGAAGGAGGAATAGTTAGTAAAAATGTACTGTGGGCACCAGATCACTCAGTGAACATTGTATTTTAATTTGTAATCCTCCTTGAGTCTACATTCTTGTACAAAAGGCAGGCAATAAATGAAATAAATTATTAAGTAATAAGAAATAAGCATTCTAGAGAAACAGAAATGTGAACTCTGGCCTCACCAGTCCAGTGAGCTTTCCCCACTAAACCTGATGGGCTGTTGGCTATAGGTTGGCTACCACAGACGTCGTAATATACTGTAATGATATTAGAGTGTGTTTGCAAACAACAGAAAGCCTAGAAGGAACACTGCTGCTGTATCAGCTCAAGCTATTATCTATACCACTCCAGTTATACGTGCCAAGGGCAGAAGGATACATGACACATGATGTAAAGTATATGGCTGCACTGGTAACTTTTTGACAGGAGTAATGTATGCATTGTATTGCCAGACATGGTATTATAGCTATTAACACTTACTGGTAGTCCAGGATAGCTAGTAGGTAGTTCTTTAGCAAGAGCTAATGACTATAGATTTTACAATCTTTGCAAATTGACTGTTCAAAAAGCAGATTTACCCTGCTCATAAAATTCACTTCTTTTGTATTTTTTCCCTTAAACTTCTGCACTGTCATTTTTGTCACTTGTTTGTCTCTATTGTTTTGGGTCCCCCCCTTCCACATGTGTTTTGCTCCCTCTGGAACTACTAGAGAGAGCAAAACACACTGGGGTGGGGGAAAGAACCCTGAAGCAATAGGGACAAATGAGTGACTACAGTTACCGTGCGGAAGTGGCCTAAGGCCACTCCTAGGTAGGTTCAGTGGGGAATAGAATAGAAGGAGTAGGAAATTGCCCAGATTCATTCTGTACTGATACTGTGCACCACATACAAAAGTATAATTCCCAAACTACAGTGCCAGATGTGGGTTTGTTCTTATAAGGGAATGAATTAGTTGGGGGGATTGTTTATTATTTATCTGTTGTTGCCCTCATGATTATGACTTGGATTTTGGTCAAAATACATGCTTAATTCACCCTTCATAAACATTCATGACCTGTTTGTTGTATCAAATATTCTTCCATATCACTAACAAATTTGCAATTACAAGGGATAAAAAGCTTGATTTTTAAGATAAAACAAAAATAATCTAAACTACATAATACAATGGTTAGAGAAAGGAAGAAAGATAGTACAATATATGGGGATAGCAAAAAAAAATCCAAGCAAATATTGTTAGAATTATCAAGCTATCTGTATTTTAGTAAACAGGATAATATTATTGTCCACAAAGTCTGAAGGAGGGAACAGAAAGTGCTCAGAGAGCAGATCAGCCACTATCTGGCATATCTCAGATATGTGAGTTGAAACACCTTGGGTGATATTTATTGGACAGAGGTGTCTTCTGCGACTGAATAAAATGGGAATATTTGAACATTGTTTAAAAATTGCCTATATTTGTAAGAGTTTTTGTTTTGTTTTGTTTCAACTGTATGTTTATATATGGGTGTTATATTAAAGCTAGCTGATTAATCTGAATTTGTTTTGTGACCTTGTGACCAACAAGACCTATACCATTGCAGTATATTACTATAATAATGCTGCAAAGATGATGAGTTGGAAATGGAAAAGCCAAAATGCAGAACGTGACCAGAAACTGCAGCGTACCTTTGTCTACTGTTTAAATCAGTTGAATTAGAGATACCTGGCTCGCAGGTAACACTGCATCATACCCTAGGAGTATATTGGCTGGGATAAAAAGATTACAAGAAAGGGAATGCTCAGCATGGGACATGATTTAACAGAAACAGAATGTATTCGTTATTATGGCTTTTCTTCATTCCATAAAGCTTAAAGTAGGGAAAGCAAACTTCCTTTTGCCTTTTTTAAACAGCTTTTTTCATACAAAATAAAATTTAAATTAAAAAATTATAACCCAATCATGACCCAGAGCAATACATTCTGATGTAACAAAGAGAAAGATTCTAATTTCTATGAAGAAATAAAGAACTGCCAACACACAGGGGTCTACTTGGCTCATCAAAGTTTGAAGCGTTCCTCCAGCCTAAGGAGTTAGCCAGTTGGTGGGAAGGTCCTTAGGCTGAAAGAAGGCTTCAAACATTGTTGAGCAGGATCCACCCCACTGTCTTTCACTGAAACATTTACTAGTAAATTAAATAAAAAGAAAGCCAGAAAAAGAGAAACGGGGGAGGGGGGGCACACAAACTAGTTTTTAAGTTATATTTGAGTATTTGTTTCACACTGAATGTTTTCGAACATTTCTCAGTAGGTGACAGAGGACCACTGAGGTGTTCTGATTTTTTTTCTTATACTCTTCCTTGTGAATCTGTGTTGTCATGGATACAATATGCTGTTTTCTTAAACAGAAAAATAAGTCAATGTAACCAGTATATCTTATTGACATGATTAAAAATAGTTCTGTGGTCTTTCTTGCTTTCTTTGTCAAGGATTGGAAATAGATTCCTCGCAGGATATTTTCATTCAAAGTCACAAAATATGAGACAAATATGAATAAACCTATTTCCTGTTGGGGCATACACAGAGGAACACCAAAGGAATTGTCTTTTGGCTGTAAGATTTACCAGCTGTTCTTACCCAGTAGGTCACCTTAACAACAGATGTTGATTTTTGCCTGCTATGGCAGAGTTGGTTCTTGGTTCCAACCCGGGCCACAGCCATTTCTCACCCTCACCCTGGGTCCATGTGCTGGTATATGCAACTCAGTCCCAAGCATTGCAGCAGATGTGGGGGAGGAAAAATTAAAGTAATAAAAAATATGACAGTTAAAAGGTTCCTAGAAGTGGGTGGAAATCCTAGAATTCCTACTGGAGTTTCACTGTAGAGGTAGAATAGTCTTTACCCTGGTGTAGACACTGGTCTGTAAGGCCCAAGGTAAACTGGGAATCCCCATCGGGCTAAAATGTAATATGTTGGAGATCTGTCTAGGAAAAGAAACAGAAATCTTTTGCACACTGAGACAAGGCCAGCTTCAGAGACAGATCAGATGGAGAATGAGCCTTAATAAGTGGATGGCTGTCTATGTGTCTTGCAAAATACTGCTGATGGATCACAGTTGTTTAATTTCCAAGCAGCTTGCACTTTGGAGGAAATAACTGTACCACTGAAATAAGGGAATGTTCTCAAAATCCAAGCTAGGTCCCCATCAGGCATGCATATTTGTCAGAAAAGTGAAAAAGTTTTCCTGTGGCCTTCTCCTTGAACTTGTATATTGTGGCTGCATAATTTTGATTGATGAAGCAGAAGGCAACCCATGAGACATCCTAGGTTTTTTTTTTCTGAATCTGTGAAGGTCAGTCATGACTTGGAGGCTGAGAAACTATTGTCATCCAACATTTCCAGGGTGGGGTGGGAAGTAAAAACGAAAAAAGACAAGAGAAGGAAAGCAGGGTGAAGGAACCAGCCACGCAAGTGCATCACATGTTGATATCCACAGTGGTTGCCAGTGCTGTCTTAGTTTTGATCACAGCACTCGAAAAAATTGTTCCATATTTACCCCTTGTTCCATATGTACCCCAAAAATGTACCCCTTCTATGTAATTCATACATGTATTTTTAATATAGAAGCGATACCCAGGTTAGTTCCTGAGAAGAAACATGGAGCCAGCTTACAGTTGGATATGTTCAGGCGGAAAAGAAAGTTCAGATGAAGAAACCACTAGCAATTCTGTTTGAAACTCACACACCCTTGCATGAACTATGATTTTTCCACAAAAACGACTCTCCCTGCTCTTGCATTTCTATTCCTTTGCCTCTTCAGCTGGCTTCTGCAACAGTATTTGCAGTCCAAGATGCAAAAACAAGGTTTATCTTCCCTTGCGGCACAGTATCAGACTTCCCTGTTTCCAGAAATTCCGTTGCTGCACCACAAGAGGGAGCAAACCTTGTTTTTACATCTTGGACTGCAAATACCACTGTGGAAGCCAGCTGAAGAGGCAAAGGAATAGAAATGCAAAAGTGGGGAGGGCCATTTGTGCGGAAAACATCTGTGCGCCTTAAAATATTTTCCTAAATCCAACACAACATGCATGGATTCACAGACCTTGGTAGCCAAGTTGACATGGAAGGTGTTCCCTGAGTGTGAAAGATCTGAAAACAATGTCTCATGATTTAAATTGATCTGGTCCAATACAATGGATTGGATCCAGTGTGGTGGATCCAATCAGGTTTTCTGCTGATGAAAAAGGAAAGAGGGGTTCTCTTTGACTGGCAAACAAAGGGTAGGCAGGGATCATAAGAAGCGCAAGTACAAAAGCTACATTGAATGGGAGCTGTAGTAAGAAGGGTTGTTGGGCGAGACTGAGTAAAAAAGCTCACTGAATCCAGCTGACTGATTCCTTCATCTAAGCAAGGATTCTTCTTTTGGAGGAAGACTTCTTTGTCCGGTAGAAGGAGCTTCTCCAACTGATGGTTCTTCATTTAGTAGGAATGAGAACCATTCAATTCAATCCCCTGAAAAGGAAAAAATAAAACTGATCTCTGATAATAAGTAACCAGCAGTATCCATAAAATTAATAAATGCATGGAACAAAAGTATAAATAGATTAAATTTATTGCATATTAAGTGCTGTTATTAAACAAGGGTGTTTTATAAAGCTGACTGGAAACATACTGCAAGTGCCAAAAACAACAATTTCCATATAGAAAACATGGGCAGGGTGACTCTGATCCCCAAAGCTTAGATTCAGATTGTTCCAGATACTGAGCAAAAGAGGCCATTTTCAGTCATCCTGTACAATGAAGTGTGAGACAGATGAGATACTTTATATGCAACGTAGGAAAAATAAGCACTCAGAAACACACATTTATAGGTAAAACACTGCATCTGACAAATAAAACTGAAGCATCTGGGAACTAAACATAGCAAAGCATGAATTTCAAACAGGCAAAAATCACCAGGGCTATAGGACTCTTACTATGGGGCAATGATACCCAAATCAGTTCTCAGGCATTGGCAGGCACCTGTAGAGCATTCTCTACAGCATACACACGAGGAACTAGAACACAAGTTCCAGGGTAAAAGATTGTTTGATTCTATTGTATACACAGTTCCTATTCTGCCACAATAATTCCTCTGAGGAATAGGAAAGAATGGAAGGGAGACTGATAATTAACAAGCAAGTAACTTTATTGCTGTATCCAGAAGAGAAAGAAGAGAAGTAAAATGATGCTAGTCCAGACAGCAAGACCGAATTATTCAAATGGCAAAAATACAGAGCAATGTGCTCGTGGCAGTCTAATCCCAATTTACATCTGTACAATCCTTAGTTGCATTACTTTAACCTTGTGACCAATTGAAATGACAATTTAACTCAAATTATGGTTCCCCCATGTGGGTAGTCCAGAGAAACCAACTGCAGAGAAAAGATTCATGAAGGGTTGCCCAAAAGGGGATCAAAAGTTACAGAGGGAAAGGTTTTGGAAGGAAAGAAGTCCTGAGCCAGATGTAGTGCTATGTTGGCTGTGAGGCTGACTGGTCAAGATCTGAGAAGAGAAAATCTAAGAGTAGATGGGAGAGCATAGAGGGTCGGTTCAGGAAGACAAGTAGAATGGGAAAGTGTCAAATTGCCTTTTGCCTAACAAGGAAGTCCAGTGATTTCAGGGTCAGCAAAGATGGAAGAAGGTTTGATAACAGAACCAACTACCAAAGGGGTGGAGCTTGTTGTTCAGCTGTGGAAGAAGGTTCAGCAGTAGAACCAAATATGAGAATGGTGGCTTGCATGCCCTTGTTACCTGGGCACAAATAGAAGAAGCAAGTGCAGAACTAGGATCCGTGATGGCATTGGACCAAAACTTCGGGATCCAGCTATCCATCTGTGAAATTTCGGTTGTGCCATGATTATTGCAACTTTAAGATGCAGATCCCATTAGCTCAAGGGCCAGGATCCAAACTGTGATAGGACAGTTCAAACTTCCTGTTATAGACTGGTACAAGGGCAGAATACCTGGGTGATGTAATGGCGAAGAGAGATGTGTCCAGTCACAGGTGAGTGATTAATCTGGGCAGCTGGCATGACTTGGCCCTTGACACGATGGCCAGAATATGGGCTCAGGGCCCTTGCTGGGCATTGGATGGAATTTCCAGAGCAGTCTCCATTGTGAAGAAGATTTCAAGAGCCTTGGTTATTGTCCTGCAAACTTGGTCATTGTTCATAGCCAAGGGAGCTTTGGAGGGTCACAAAAACAGATCCTTGATTAATGTGGCCCTGGAGTTTCCCAGCAATTAAGCGACTTCTTCCTGAAAGTGCCTGGAGAAATGCATGTTTTAATGTAGAGACCCTGTCTTGGTATCAAAAGGAATGCTTCACCTGCACCTCTGACTTCAGAAGGCCAGAGGACCATGGAGTGCAAAAAGACATCTGTCTCAGGGAGAGCGCGGGAGGCAATATTCAGTTAAAAATCAGTTGGGAAGATTTATGAAACATTCATGTGCTACATGCTGATGAAACCTGGGTTGTGCTTGACTGCAGTGTATCACTTGATCTCTCAGGAGCACAGATTCAAGGCACCATTCCACAAGCCAAAAGTTCTAAAGCAAAACAATTCTAAGGCAAGCAATACGTACAATCTGAATGGGACTATTACATAGGGCTGGTTCAGAGAGCCCTTCACAACACAGCAAGGTTTGAGTCATCATCCTGGGATCACTGCCATTACGCAAACATCTGTGGTCAGTGTTTCATCTATTGCCAGCAGGGAACAAGCTAAAAAGTACATCAGCAATCAAGGAGAAGGTAACGGGAAGGGAGTGCTGTGATCGGTGGCAGGAGGGACAGATTATATTGGTATAGCCTGAAATACGATGGCATATTCATGTACATATACAATTACATAATACATTCTTAACGAAAGATGCTGTCACTCACAAATATGCTTAGGATCATTTTCAACCTGGCGTTAGACCCAGGTTTGAGTCAGGAACTTGCTCACATTAGTGCACAATCTTCACCAGGTGACAGACTGTGTAAATATCCCTCTTAGAAGAAGAAGGGATTGGATTTGTACCCGACCCTTCACTACCCAAGGGAGTCTCAGAGCAGCTTAAACTCTCCTTTCCCTTCCCCTCCCCACAACAGACACCCCATGAGGTAGGTGGGGCTGAGAGAGCTCTTTCGAGGACTGCTCTTTTGAGAACAGCTCTGAAAGACCTTGTAACTGACCCAAGGTCACACCAGCAGCTGCATGTGGAGGAGTAGGGAATCAAACACGGTTCTCCCAAATTAGAGTCCGTGCTCCTAACCACTACATCAAACCACTACACACTTCCACTACCTGTCTGTGAGTGTTTTGTCACCTGTGCTTCCAGCTGCATGTGCTGCCTAACACTGTTGGAGAAGGGGATGTGAGTGTTGCACAAAACATTAGTGTCCCTGGTGGCCATGACAGTGGCACTGCTGGCTGTACCCACCAGCCAGAACCATCAGGGAAAGGGAGTACAGGCAGTGTGGACAGCTGCAGCTGCAGGTGGTGGGAGAGGTCGGCATCCCAGTGATACTGGAGGCTGGGAGGTATGGCGGTGGGAGGAGAACTTTCCATAGAAGAGCTCAAAGACACAAGCATGCCCGGAGCTCTTCTAATCTCCAACCCAACCCTCCAGGTTTGATGACTGTAACACACTAAGAAAGGCTGCCTTTGAAATATATTCAAAAGAGTTTGAGATTTTTGAGTTGAGATTTACTACTTAGGTACCTCTGTGTGCCTTCACTGTCTACCTATGAACCAAGCTAATCTTGAAGTCATTTCTGGTAAACAGTTCCCAATTAGATGCCACTGACCATTCAAGTACAAAATGCAAACAATACAGTCTCTCTGATATCAATCATTTATAAAATGTATTCATCTGCTCAAGCATGAAGAGGCGATGAACTACAGAATAAATAAGCCATTTTATTGACCCCTGCCCCCAGGACTCCAGAAGATACATACCTCTTCTCTGGTAAGTCAGATCATTTAGTTCCCAAACGCAAGCTATAATAATGTGGCCTTTATTACAACTAAATATTGTAAATGTGCAAAGCTGCTCAGCAACATACTATGTTCAAGATAAACTTCACCAGAGACCATTGAGGTGATCCAATCAGGAGCTTGGTTCCTACTTAATCAAGGGGAAATTTAAGGAAATTACATTCACCGATCAATTGTGTCAATGTCAAAGTGATCCCTCACTGATCCCTGCTTCCTGCCATTTTAAAATGTTGTTTTTATGTGTGTGTATTTTATGGTATTTATGTATATTTTAACTTGGTTCTTAATTGTTTAAATTGTTTAAAACTTGGTTTTTAATTGTTTAAATGTTTCATGGTTTTAGCAGCATGATTTAGTAGATTTTTAATCTGTTTTGGCAATTCTGATAAGGGAAGAAAAGCAGGGTATAAATTTTTTAATCTAGTAAACAAACAAATAACTTTCTCAGAATGCCAAAACAAAAACAGGTTGGATCTGATGAAAAATTAACAAAACACAAACTAGTTTGAGAGTTTCAGGGTATAAGCTTTCAAGAGTCAAAACTCTCTTCATCAGATATGAGTAGGAATGGAGATCTCTGAATCCTTTTATTACACTCAGAAGGGGTGTGTGTTGTAAAGAATACCTGTAAATGATGCAAAGGTATAATGTTATATATTGTAATCAGCTTGAGTAGGGCACAGGGGAAATTATTGGGGGCAGAAAATTTAGCATCTGTAGTCATCAGTTGAACCAAAACAAAATTTCTGTCCACATCACTTGCAGATTTTCAGTACAATCCTAAACCAAGTTCTAAACCAATGGGCTTAGAAAGATGTACAATGAGCATACATTGTTATGCAGTTCAATAGTACAATGAAACTGGCAAATCAAGGCAGCCATCACAGTTCCTCATTTCCCAAGCAAGAACAAAGCCCAGAGAGTCCACTAATGATAGTGGTCTGCATCGTAAAGTTCCACACCCTGCAAGTGGACCTTGAAGTTATACACAAAGTGATGGGTACCCGAGTGCTATTAAACAAATATAACACTGTGCATGTTTTGTTGTTTTGAAAAATCATTTTTTTAAAGGCAAAACTTATTAAATTGGAACTTATTAAAAAAAGGAAATAAGATTGTGTCATAACTATAAAAATGTCCACTCGCCACTGCCACCAATCACTTGGCTTCTCCAGGTGTTCCCCCTTTTCTGTTGAGACAGAAAAATGTCACAGAGTGTCAGACACCTGACTTAACTGTGCTATGCTCCACAGA
Source organism: Lepidodactylus listeri (assembly GCA_029233225.1). NCBI lineage: Eukaryota > Metazoa > Chordata > Lepidosauria > Squamata > Gekkonidae > Lepidodactylus > Lepidodactylus listeri. Next base: position 31,621,953 of record JARCFY010000009.1, read on the forward strand.
GCTCCCTGTGGCCAAGCATGCATCTATGTCCATCTGTTTTCAATTTATTGGGCTATTTCTCTCAGGATACCTTTCAAATAGCTAAAGAAATGTATAGCTGTCTGTGACCCAGCTCCAGTGCTGTTTTTTTTTAAAAAATGATTGTCTGGACAAAACAATAGAACCAGTGAATATTCTGGAATGTTCCAGCTTTCCCAATTACCTTAAGCACCTCCAATAACATAATGTTAGTATTTTGTTATGTAGCACCTGGGAAGCCATTTGTTTCATTAATATATTAACACCATCAGAATCATGTTGACATGTACCACTGAACTTAAAGTTGAGGCAAAGTTTACTGTTTAGTCATAGCTGAGTACTACTGGAAGGTCAGAATCTGGATCCTGCTATGCTGGGTAATGTGGAGACCATCATGCAAACATTTTTAAAAGCCCTGCTCAATCAGACTGAAGGTTTAAAAAGTCTAGCATCCTGTGGCCAATCAGATGCCAATCAGAGGCCTCAGGGCTTGTCTGTGACAATATTTGAACCTTTTCTCCAGGCTCTCTAAAGTCCTGAGGTGGGAACTGATAGAAATCGATGCAATCCTATATATGAGTAGTGGCACCAGCAACTGCATTTCAACTGGCATTCAGATATTTTGAACAAATATTCTGAACACATGGACTACCAAGAATTTACTGAATTCATCTTCAGACAGAGCCAGAGGCCAAAGGGTTCCCTCCTCTCTCAGATAGATTTTTCCCACCGGGGGGGGGGGGGGGGCTTGACTTCTTGTCCAACACCACAATATATTTTTCCTCAGGATTTCCCTCCCAAGTGATCTGTAAAGGTGAGTGTAAACTGATTTGATATTATTATTCCAATATAGCAGGTGGAGAAGATGATGCAGTGAAAGAGAGACGAGAACTGCATAACGCCATCTACTGAGGGCTCAACTGGGCATGGCAGACATGGTAACACTGCTGCCATTTTAAGGTTTTTCAGGATCAGGCCATGGGGGCCTGATACTGAAAGCCAACTTGCTGGTGCCAAGGCTGGCCCAAAACCCAAATGGTATTCCCCCAGCTGAGGAGGGGATTGGGGGTGACAGAGTGCTTGCTGGGTGATGGAGACACCCCCTGGCTGCTCCCTCATTGCCCAGTAAGTACCATCCCTCACCTCTCCTCTCCTCCTGCTGGGGTTCCTGTCTCTCCTAGTGCATTGTTTTCAAGCCTCGTCAGCCAGGGAAGATCACCTGGGTCTCCACCTAGCTGGATCACCATCAGTTAGCTTTCAGGATTGGCCCTCTACAACATTCTTTAAATATGACAATCCCGGCATTAAAATGGTGGCAGCATCTAGTGTCAGACGCAGGGATGTTGTCACATCTAGTTGACATCTGAGTTTGTGGTTGAGATGAGACTCAAACAAGCAGCCATCCAGATAACATATCATCTTCTTAGACACTGTGCTTCACCAGCTCCTGTCAAGAAAGGTGAGCTATAATATAGTAAATAAATTGATGTAAGCTGCCCAGTTCTATCCTTCCTTCTGTTTCTGTAGAGTGGGTAATGGGGTCTGACTGGGGGGAAAAGGGCAAGTGACACTTGGGCAGGCAGGCAGATAGAAGGTGGTCTGTTTTCTCTTCCTCTGCTATTTTGTCTAGTGTCTTCTGTTCTTCTCATATTTAATAAATAAAACATTTAGCTAGGCACAAATCTGTGTTAATTATATAAAACAGGAGACAGAGAAAAGTTACTCTGTGGCAAAAATTCTAGATTCTGTTCATAAAGTGGGCTTTTATGTTAAAAATTTTCCATCATGACTTAGAGATATTATGATTAATGAAAGAGGATTTTCCTAGATTATTCATCAATGGATGAGTAATTGGCTAATTAATTATAATGCTATGTTCTGACTTCAATGAAGAAGGTGGGTTGCAGCCAAATAAGCTAATTTGGTCTGATGAACCTCTCTAGTACTCCTCTCAAATATAGCTACAGCATGTATGGTTTCTTTTGGGTCATACAAGCCTTATTATTACTTAAGGACAGCCTTACCACTTGTTGCTCCTGTGCATTTAAAGGGGGAACGGGAAGCAATTCACAAGTATACTCCTTTCATAATTGGATAATATTGTTTGGTACTTGGTTCCCAAATAGTAAACAGCTGGAAACCACAACAGTGTTATCGATGTTCTGAACTGGTGCTTGGAGTCAGTAATGGGCTGGATGAGGGTGAACAAGCTGAAACTTAATCCTGACAAAACAGAGGTTCTCTGGGTTAGTAGAAAGACAGACCAGGGACTTCAGATCTCCCCACTCTTGGATGGGATTATACTCCCCTTGAAAAGTCAGGTCACAGCTTGGGAGTGCTGCTTGACACAGCAGTCACTTTAGAAAACTAGGTGGCTTCTGTGCCTGGGAGTGCATTTGCTCAGCTCCAGCTGATACCATCAGCTGTATCCATTCATTGGTCAGTCAGATCTAGCCACAGTAATCCATGCCCTAGTTACATCTAGACTGGACTGTTGCAATGAGCTCTACTTGGGGCTACCTTTCAAGAGTGTTTGGAAGCTGCAGCAAGTACAGACTGCTGTAGAAAGACTGCTGGCCAGCTACCCAGAGCATATGTCCCCAATACTACAGCAATGGCTACCAATCTGCTCTTCAGCCCAATTCATGGCTTTGTCCTTTAAAACCCCACATGGCATGCGACCGAGGTATCTGAAAGACCATCTTTTCCCATATGTCCCTGCTCCGGAAGAAAAATCACAGGGAGATGTCCTCCTGACTGTCCCACCAATTAAGGAGGCTCAGCTGGTGAGCACACAAGAAAGGGCCTTTTCCTTGGCAGCCCCACACTTACGGAACAACCTCCCCAGAGAGAAATGGGGTATGAACTGACTTTGCACCAATGCCATGACATCACCCAGTGCAAACCATGATGCCATCACAACAGCACAGCAGGGTGATATCACTTCCAGTTCATGCCAGAAGTGATGCCACAGCACTGGCATGACACTAATCAGGTAGGTCCCCATCCTCCTCTGTCTCCTGCCAGATGCCAGATCTGGGCTAGCAGCCTTAGTTACACCATTCAAAATTCACTGAAGTCAAAATGGTCAGAAAGGTATAACTCTTCTTAGGATGGCACCATAATAGTGCAATGCTATGCAGAGAGAGTTATATCTGTATATCTGCTGATGGTCTTAGAAAGATAAAACTCTGTTTGGGATTGCACTCAGGTTGCAATCCTAGACACAATTACTAGGGAGTTAACTCCATTGACATCACTGGGGCTTAATTCTGAGCATACTTGTTTATGATTGTCTTGTAAAGCTGTCATACTACACCCCTCTTCCTGAAGAGTGAGCCCCACTGAACACAGTAGGGGTTACTTCTGCGCACATAATAATACTTGCTGTAATCTTTACACTAACCCTGCAAGTCTGGCCACCAGTACTGCTGTCAACACATTGCACATGGTGGCAAGGAGGACTTCTAAGAAACACAGTTGTGCCTTAGACCATTCCCTAGTGACTTCATGTCAGAGACAAGATTTCAGCTGGGGACTTGCAAATCTGTATCTGTTTCTTTGTCAGCACCCTTCTGCAGCTCTCTCTCTCTCTCTCTCTCTCTCTGCATAGGATGGAGATGTAAGGAAGATAATAAATGCCCATCCATCTAGCAATGCAAAGCTAAATAAATTATTTTAAAATAAAACTAATTTAAAAAATTACATACAATTTTATTTATTTATTTATTTATTTATTTATTTTTCGTATTTATATCCCGCCCTCCCCGCATGCGGGCTCAGGGCGGCTTACATGGGCCAAAGGCCTATTTGGTACATTGACCTATAAAATTGATTAAAACATTACAATAAAACAATAAATAACATACAGCAATAAATACTCTTAAAAGCTTCCTTAAAACAGCATTCGATGGCGACCAAGTGGCAGATCTACCTCCCCCCTCGGCCGCCGCTGAGACCATGTTGGACCGTGTTAGACCAGGGCACATCGAGATGGTTACCTAGTGTCGTCGGTGGCGGCTCCTATTCAAAAGCCTGGCGGAAGAGCTCCGTCTTGCAGGCCCTGCGGAACTGCATCAGGTCCCGCAGGGCCCTGATCCCTTCCGGGAGCTCATTCCACCAGATAGGAGCCGCCACCGAGAAAGCCCTGGTCCTCGTTCTGGCCAGCCTGGCGTCTCTGGGGCCAGGAACACGTAGCCTGTGTTCAGACCCCGACCGTAGTGCTCTCTGGGGTTGATATGGAGAAAGGCGGTCCCTAAGGTATGTTGGACCCTGGCCATATAGGGCTTTATAGGTAAGAACCAGCACTTTGAAGCGCACTCGGTATGCTATAGGCAGCCAGTGCAGCGCCGCCAGCACAGGCCCGATGTGGTCCCGCCTTGCGAGGCCCATCAGCAGCCTGGCCGCGGCGTTCTGCACCAGCTGCAGCTTCCGGGTTTGCACCAAAGGCAGCCCCATGTAGAGAGCGTTACAGTAGTCTAACCTCGAGGTGACCGTTGCATGGATCACTGTGGCAAGGCCATCGCGGTCCAGGTAGGGAACCAGCTGCCTCGCCAGCCGTAGGTGATAAAAGGCTGACTTGGCAGTGGCTGCTACCTGGGCCTCCATTGACAAGGAAGGCTCCAGGAGCACTCCCAGACTCCTCGCCCTCGGCGCTGGCACCAACGGCGCCCCGTCGAAGATCGGGAGTGGGACCCCCCACTCCGGACCGCAGCGACCCAGGCACAGGACCTCTGTCTTCGCCGGGTTCAATTTCAACCTGCTAGATCTGAGCCAGTCAGCCACGGCGTGCAGTGCCCGGTCAAGATCGTCCGGGCCGGAGTCCGACCGGCCGCCCAACATCAGATAGAGCTGGGTGTCATCCGCATACTGATGACATCCCAGCCCAAACCTCCGGACAATCTGGGCAAGGGGGCGCATATAGATATTAAAGAGCATTGGGGAGAGCACTGCCCCTTGCGGCACACCGCATTCAAGCGGGTGCCTCGAGGACTGCTGCTCCCCTAGCACCACCCTTTGTCCCCGACCCTGGAGAAATGAGACGAGCCATTGTAAGGCTCGCCCCCTGATTCCCACGTCGGCAAGGCGGCGGGACAGCAGCCGATGATCGACTGTGTCGAACGCTGCCGACAAGTCGAGCAACAGCAATACCGCCCCACCGCCCTGATCCAGATGTCGTCGGAGGTCGTCCGTTAGAGCGACCAGAGCGGTCTCCGTCCCATAACCCGGGCGAAAGCCGGACTGAAAGGGGTCAAGAACCGAAGCGTCATCCAGATACCTCTGTAACTGTAACGCCACCGCCCTCTCTATTAATTTGCCCAAATAATCAGGGTCCCCAGGGCAGAACACATTAAAACATTTAAACATGAAAAATAACATTTAAATCATAAAATAATGCAGTAAAAACAGACAAACAAACAAACACCAGAACCAGGGAGGAGGGCCAATAAGTGTTATTGGGTGTCTGGCAAATGAAATTAAAAAGTTTCAGAAGTGATGTTTGTAAACAGAGTTTGATCCAATTGTTCAAAGGCTCTTCAGATTTTTAAACAACAATAATTTGTCCAACTTTGATTATGTGTTTTTCACATCACTTTGTGTGAAAATAGAGCAGGCAAAGGAACAAAGGCCAAGCCGCTCCAACTCAAACAAGGTTTCCGGAGTTCAGCCACAACTTCCATCTCACTAGAGATATCATCAGTCCCTCTAAATATAAGTATTAACCAAATGCAAGTCCAGTTTTTTTCGAGGTATGCCATCAAAAAAGGAGGGGGTTGTCCTATATTGGCATACGAGTTGTGTCCAATAACAAATTGTGTCTGTATATCATTTTGGGGGGGGGGGGGGGGTCATCTTATATTCAGGGTCACCTTCCTTTCAAGTAAATACTGCTGTAGCACATGCTGTGTGAAATTTGTGGGTCAGGCATACATTAACATAGTACACTCAAAGCCACAATAATGGACATGTTTCCAAGATACGATATCATATGTTCATACACTTTAGTTGTTTTCAGTTTTTAGCATGTGGCTGGCTGTGGGGAAGGCAGAACAGAGAAACATTGCCTAGTAATGAGACTAGAATTGTAGCCAAAATATAGTTTTTCAAACTGAAATCCAGAAAGAAAAAAAATCTGTGGATGGGACCTAACAAGAGTGGGCACTTTTCTGGCTGAAGTCATGAATACCTGACTGGAAATGAACAAAATAGTTATCATTTTCAGTGTGGCTTGATGGGGAGACTTCAGTTTCAGTTGATGATAAAATTACATCTCAGAGTCTGCATTTCAGTGTGGAAGTCCACATCTCGAAACTCAGCTTCATATTCTGAAAATTCATCTACTCAGTCTCTACAGATAAACGCATCTTCTCTTATTTGGGGGTAATTTTGTCCTTAGCAGTGAGACTAAAAGCATGCCCTGCCCAACTGAACCCATCCTTCCACCATGCACTTTTAATATCTTCCCATTCTTTCCCTTTCAACTTGGTCAGAATGATAATTCTTTGAAATCAGTGCTATTCCATACTTCCACGGACTGATTCCTGTGATCCACTGAAAAATGGACAGTATTCATGATGCACTGACAGGATATGTCTGCAATCCTAAACATGCTTACAAGGAAATAAGGCTTATTGAACTCAATGGGACTTATTTCTGAGTAAGCATGTTCATGACTGTACTGTAAATCTCTGAGCAAAATTATTTTGACAACATGAGAATGATGGGCTCCCTTTTAAAATTAAACTCTTATGTGAGAAAACAGATACTGTTAGATCAAAGACACATATAATGAGTATTGGCAAGAAATGTTTCAAACTCTTCTCTCAATGAAGACATGCAATAATGATTATTGTCAGTGTGACATGCCTGAATGTCTAGGATTCTGTTTGGAACTGAAACGAATTCCCAAGTTTTGGATTTAGCACGGAAATCCACATCTTTGGGTTCTGAAAATCACTAGATGCAAAGTTTAAATGCAAGGTTTTCAGTTCTTGTCTACTAACTGATTAGGCAATTTTATGATATCTATGGTGATAAGAAAGTTCTAAAAAAATTGATGAGCTCTGTATTTTAGGAGGGTATGCAATAACAATGTATTGTGATTTTTCAGTAATACTGTAATGGGTGATAGATCTATACTGAGACAGATTCAAGCCTAGTAGCACCTTAAAACCAGAAAGATTTCTATGGTATAAGCTTCCAAGAATCAAAGTTATGTTCATCAGTCACCTTCATCAAATTCCTTCATCTTTGATAAAGTGAGCTTTGACTCTCAAAGCTTATACCCTGGAAATCATAAGAACATAAGAAGAGCCCTGCCATATCAGGCCAGTGGTCCATCTAGTCCAGCATCCTTTTTCACACAGTGGCCAACCAGTTCCTCTGGAGGGTCCACAACAGGGCATAGAGGCTAAACCTTTCCCTAATGTTGCCTCCTGGCTCTGAGATTCAGAGGATTATTTATTTGTTTGTTGGTTGGTTGCTTCGATTTATACCCCGCCCTCCCCACAGGGCAGCTTACAGAGTCAGTACATGGGTACTATTAAGGCACATTAAAAGTATTTAAATGATGCTTTTCATATATTTATATTTTAAAATATATTTTTATATATTTTTATATTTATATCCTGCCCTCCCCGCCGAAGCAGGCTCCGGGTGGATTAATGCCTCTAAATGTGAAGGTTCCCCTCAGTCACCATGACTAGTAAGGAATGATAGACTTATCCTCCATGAATCTTATCTAATCCCTTTTTAAAGTTGTTTATTCCTGTGGCCATCACTACATTTGCTGGCAGTAAATTCCACATTTCAATCACTCTCTGTGTCAAGTAGTATTTCCTTTTGTCTGTCCTGAACTTTTTGCCCATCAGCTTCATTGGATACCCTCCAATTCTAGTATTTTGGGAGAAAAATTATCTTTGTCAGCTCTCTCCACCCCATGCAAAATTTTATAAACCTCTATTATATCCCCCCCTTAGTTGTCTCTTTTCTAAACAGAAAAGTCCCAGACTTCAGGCTTTCCTCATAGGGAAGGTGCTTCAACCTTGATTGCCCTCCTCTGTACTTTCTCCAGCTCTGCAATGTCCTTTTGGAGATATGGTGACCAGAACTTACCCGATATTCCAAATGAGGCCTCACCATAGATCTATATAAGGCATTACAATATTGGCTGTTTTACTCTCAATTCCTTTCCTAATAATCCCTAACACAGAGTTTGCCTTTTTCATTGCTGCTTCACACTGGGTTGATACTTTCATTGAGGTATTAGCTACGACCCAAAATCTTTTTCCTTCTCAGTCACAGCAAGTGCATACCCCACTAGCCTGTACTTAAAATTGGGATTTTGTCCCAATGTGCATCTCACTGGCCCACTCACCCAGTTTGTGGAGGTCCTGTTGGAGCTCTTCACAGTCAGCCTTGATGTAGGTCTTCATGGTGCTACTGGATTCTTCTACTGCAGACCAACAGGGCCACCTACCTGAAACTATATTGAGACAGATTATCAATAATTGGTTGCCACAGGGGTAAGAGAGAATTGAAAGGATTTTTTCCCTTTCTCCAAGCCTAGTGCAAAGGGATTGTTTCACCTTACAGAAAGAGATCGAACATGCAAAAAAACTGGGCATCTGGAGCCCATTTGCAGGAGTATTCCCAGAACCATGACGCCACTAAGAAACCCACCATGCTTTCAACACTCTCCTCGGAGGAATGACAAACAGCCCCAGCCGTTTATGAGATAAACAAGACACAGTTTATTATCCACTGATGAGCAATTACTATTGTAATAACGAACTGAATTTTTTTTAAAAAGAAAAATAATTGCCAGCAATATTGCTGCCGTCCCCTGAGCAAAGGAAAAGATCAAACAAGTGCATCAGACCATTTCTTTACTCCACAATCCATCCACAGTTGATTTCTTCCTTTCTTCATCTCTACAGTGTAAGTGTCTTCATGCTCAGGATGTAACATGTATTGGACAGATTTTTGCTCTGAATATCTAAGAACTAGGTAGCATTTAAAATGGAACCAGATACAGTATGTTGGTGGCGGGGGGGGGGGGGGATATGATCGACATCCTTAAATGTGTTGTTCAAATGCCCATTCTCCATTTGAGAGAAAGGTCTTGCTGCAGCTGTGCAGTGCAGTGGTTTAATAACTACACTTCCAGTGAGATAGCCTGGAGTTAGTCCATTGCTATCTGCATTGATTCACTCAACAGCCTTTTGAGTTGTTGTCACTAACTGTGGAAGTGGTACAGCTTTCTGACTCACAAAACCTGTGGTATGTCACCCAAGGTAAGGCATGGCTTGTTCTGCATGCTGTCTGCTTGTTCCCTTTGCATGATGCTGAAACAAACAAGAATGCACACTGATATAACTATGGCAAGCATACAAAAAAAACCCTGCATGCAAGTAAACATCTCGACATAAAAGAATATGGGCCCAGGGCATTCAGATGCAGATGCTCAGGACTGGTCATTACATACATTGCACAGAGGAATCTGCTTTTTAACATCCAGGACTCTTAGATCAACCCCCTGCCGCACTCTTGACTGGGGTCATATCATCTTAATGAATTCTTCATGACAAACATTCCTGTGGGTTGGATCCAGCCAGCCTTTTTATTCAGTCTCACCCAATTCCCCTCCTTATTACACCCCTCATTGATCCTCAGTCTAACATTTTTGGTGGTCAAAGGGCCTTTTTTCAGCAATGGAAAAGCTAGTTGGATCCGTGGGAGGTGGAGACAATCCACTCCTTCCATTGAGTTTAAATAATAACCTTGTCACAGATGCAATAGGGCTTTACAGCAATGGCTCAAGAACAGGAACTAGAAGTTATATTCTACTCTGGGTATCAAAAGGTGACGCCAGGCAGTACAAAATGGAGTGGAATATCTACTGCACAGTTCACAATTCCGGCAACATTGTTTTTTGTGTGTGTGCATTCTTAGAAGTTTTCCAGACAATGACCACTTCTGTGGTTTCCCTGCTGCTGCTGAATGCAGCAACAACAAAGCTTCCACAAGGCAAGTTTTCCTGCATTTTGCATGCCTCGGTCCCCAGGCAGCAATCACCACCCCCCAGAGATTTTGCATGGTTTTTTTAAATACATCTACACAATTTTTTATATGTCCATAGTGAAAGGCTAGAGACTTTAAAAAAAAAACCCGAATATTCAGAAAACCTAATTATATATAGACTGTAGTGGTGTTCTAACAATATAATGTTATTCAATTGCTGATTTAAAACAAACAAACAAAAAGCCTTCTAATGATGGTGAGAGGAAATGGCTACCACAGGAACAAGGGCAGGGGAAAATGGCTGTCCTGTAGGATGTATCAGGAACATCCAAACTTTCCTGCCCCTACAGTAGCCATCTAGGCTTTGTCGAACTCCTCCTCCAACCTTCACAGCAAAGTGGGTTTGGGAAAGCCTGGAGAAAAGCTGGAGAAAATCCAGGAGGTCCATAAATACACCACAGATTTGTAGAGAAATGGTGGGGGAACTGACTTCCCAACAGTCACAAAGACAGAGGAAATAACCCATGTGGGAAACAATCCCAGTATGACAACAGTTTGCAGTGTGATCAGTCCAAGAGTGGGGAATCAAAGCCGGTTCTCCAGATTAGAATCCACCGCTCTTAACCACTGCACTATAGTGGCTCTTCTGCACTCAAAGCAGAGGCTCTTCCACTGAGCTCTTCCAAAAACCAAACAGGTCCCAGGTTCAGTTCTCAGCATCTCAGGTTTGGATGCGTAGGTATCAAATGATATGAAGGTCTTGACCTGAGACTTTGGAGAGTTGCTGCCAGCCAGAGAAGACAATAACAACTTTGACAGCCCAAAGGTTTGATGCAGTATAAGGCACCATCATATTTTCATTTTACAGTGCAATCCTAAACAGAGTCACACCCATCTAAATCCATTAAGACTGATGCACTTAAGGGGTATAGTGCTGCTTCCAATGGCACTGTTAACTACCTGAACAGTTAGTACAAAATACAGAGTTTCATGTATGCGTGTTTTAATTTATGGCATTCTGCAGGAGCAGCAGTTGATACATCTCCTCCTAATTATGAATTATCTAGTTGAGGAATCGTTATAACACCATTTAAGAAAACTTAGCCTCGGTTGCATTTCATCATCTAATGGATCAGCCATTGCAGTGATGAAACACAACAAAGTGCAGCTATACCCATTTAAGTGCCACAAACTGTAAACTTTGTTTAGTTGATTTAACCCAGTAAGAAACAAAATACATTAATTGAGTGCTCTGGGTCATTTTGACCATAAATGAACAGCATATCTGGCTCCTCTTTCTGCTGCAGAAGCAGTAGAATTGGTCTCATAAAAGCACATATGGATTCTCAGAATCCCGAGGGATGATGTAATCTTATTAGAATTCAAACTTCTTAAAATATATAAGAGTAAGTTCATAAATCAACCTATAAAACAAAGGCATTTTGTATCACTTATGTAAGTTACGAAAGGAGACTCTTGTTCCTGTTCATGCTGCTGGGATTTCTCCTAGCAATTTCAGATGTAAAGTTTAACATGCAAAAATGGACATCAGTTAAGGAATTGTCACTGTGTTTTATTCAAACTGAGTAAAGAAAAATGCAGACAAACAGTTAAATAACCATACAGGATCAACCCTTCTAGAAGACCTATTTGTCTGCCATTGTCATCCACCAGTCGCCTTGTAAGCAGTGCTAAATGGAATCTCTAGAATCAAGGCATAGCCCACTGCAAAGTTCTCCCACTCAAGCCTCTTTGAAATGAATGGGAGCCATTAAAAAACACGAGTGTAACACCACACACGGAGTACTATTATTGAGTTCATAACTGCCATTCACTTTCAGTGAGCCCAGTGGATTGTGTTCTGATTGGAGTCCAGTGCATTTCTAAACACGTTTGCTCAGAAGTAAGTTCCACTGAGCTGAATGGGACTTACTCCCCAGTAAGTGTATTTAGGATTGGTACCTTAATTGCTGTGACCCCAGGATTTCTGCATAACTCCAGCTGTAAAATATCAGAGATGTATTTGTTGACCATTAACCTTGGACAGCATTTACTAAACTTAAAATTTAACAGTAAATAAAGTGAAACCTCACTTGATTCAGTATGATATTTAAAAGCCGGCTAACAGAACTATTGAACAGGACAACTGCAGTGGGGATCACATGTAGGAAATGTAAATTGACTACGAATTTTGGGTCATTCCAGTGCAATCCCAAGAGCACTTTTCTGAGAAAAAGCTCCACTGAGTAGATTTCATTCTGAGTAGACCTGTTTAGGATTGTACTGTGAATGTGATTTTACTATATACTCAAAAACATGCTGCAAACATGAAAAGTAGAAACTTAGGACTGGGGGTAATCTTCTTAGTGCCATTATAAATATGTACTTTTGGTTATATTGTACCCTAAGACCACAAATCAGAACTGATGGAGTTCCCAGGCATTTTTAGACCTACTTAGTTTCATGGATGAACTAAAGGGCCTTCAAACTATTCTATACGTATACCTATTTAAGCATTCTTCAAACTATACAAATTTAAACCAATATAATTTGTTATTTTATTACTGTAGCACTTCTCCAAGAAAAAAAAACCCTATGTTGTTTACAGTCATACAATGATAAGAAAGCACAATAACAATTTTCCGGGTGGGGGCTCCCCTGCTTCTGGGGGCTTCAATCTGCCTCCGCTGAGCTGGTGGGTGGAGGAATGCCATGCCCCCAGCCATTCCCCCTGAAAGTGGCCAGCCACCCTCCCGGCCACCCCTCTCCCTCTCCTCTTGCCTGATTTAAAATGTTTCAGTTCGTCATCAGGGACCACATGCCCCCCCACCCCCGACCAGCTGGACAGTCCTTTAAATCCAGTGGGAGGGAGGGAGGGGGAGGGAGGGGGTGCAGGCTACACTCATAAAAAGACCCTTTTAAAGGGTCTTTTTTCAAGTGGGGCGGGGGCCATAGCATGCAGGGCTCATTTCCCCTAGCTCCATGTGCCACAGCCCCCATCCCACTGTGAGCAGAAATTCTACCTCATGAGTGAAAAAAGCTAGTAGCATTAAAGTTGTGAGTGAGTCTACATTTCTCTTTAGCCAGATGCAATGCCATGCCATTCTATATGGCAGATTCAATAAGACAGCATATGTGGCTAGATGGTGCCCCTATAATTCTAGATGTATTGAGATGAATTTACATGTTTTGTTGTATGGTCACATTTATTATTCAATCATTCATTCATTCATTCAATTTGTACCCCGCCCTCCCTGCAAGCAGGCTCAGGGCTCAGGTAGATATACGCTCTGAATAAGCCCTATATTGGCCAACATGATGGGTTTTTCAGATTCCCACAAAGTTTACAAACTTTTGAATGATTCCTCCACTGAAGTAACTGAGAAGGTGGCTAAATTCCTTCAATCTGCCATGCTGTTGCACCAAGAAAAAGTACAGTTGTAGCACATGATTTTATTTAGTATATTTGTCATACAGTGTCTCTCTACTTGTATATTTTTATAATGATTTTGATCTACTGATATATGCCAATAAAGGCTGACTTGACTTGACTTATCATGTAAATTAGTTTTTTAGAAGATTACTTCCATAACCTTGTCAAAATCTCAGAATAAATTCTTTAAATTATATTTAAACTATATTTTAAAAATAATTTAAACGTTATAAGAGAAAACAATCAAGTCAAATTTCACTCACCCCTTTCCACTATATTGGTAGACCTGTCCTCCAGAGAATGGGTCTAACCACCCTTTTCCACTACATTGGTAGACCTGCCCTCTGGAGAACAGGTCTACCCACCCTGTTCCACTATATTGGTAGGCCTGGCCTCAGACTGTCACCCTGTGCTGAGCCTTAGAAAACATCAGCACTTATGGGGGGGGGGGGGAACCTTTTGCAGTCTAATTTGTGTTTTTTAGTGAAATATATTACAACCAGCATTACAGGTCAAGTATAACAGAGGTGGATCAATCACTGTCACAACCCTGTGTAACCTAACAAACAGGAAATTGCTTAAACGTTATCAACCTGCCCAAACTACTTATTTATTCAAATATTTATACCCTACTTTCCCCTGTGACTCAAGGCAGCTTACAAATCACACTGAAAAGCATAATAGGGGTGTGCAACCAAAAAAAAAATTCATTTTTCCAGCTCCACTGTAGTCTATGGGGACCATTATAGTCAATGGGCCCCACAGACTATAATGGAGAATTGATCTGGGGGAATCTGGGGCTCTGGGGGCCTGTTTTTTGAGGTAGATAAACCAAATCTGCAGCATAGCTGCAGGTGCCTCTCCTCAACACCCCTCCGCCAAGTTTCAAAAAGACTGGACAAGGGGTTCAATTCTGTGGGGCCCAGAAGGAGGTGCTCCCATCCTCCACTGTTGCCAGTGGAGGGAAAATACCTTGTGGGCTGAAAGCCAAAATCTCTGCCCTGCCTGTTACAGTTTTGTGCACCAGCACCCTTAGTGCAACTTAGAGGGAACTATGAGTCTGTAGGTGGGGAGAAATCCTTTGAAGAGAGCCAGAAGAGAGAGGATTAACTAGTCTTAGTTACTAGAACCAGAATGTGACTGGGGAATCCTGCCAGTTATGACTTATGCTGGCACTGCATCAGATATGTGACCTGGCTAGGTTTGCCTCCTGGCAGGGTCCCCCCCCCCCCGGCCACCAGCGGGGGCAGGGTAGGGTTGCCAGCTCCAGGATGACTAGGGGTGTGCTGCCCATTAAGAACTACCACATTATTATGTAGCATGGTTGGAAGATGCATGGTCAGAAAAAAATAGTTTTAGAACCATAAAGATTGAAAGCCATAGTTTGTTGTTAATGCTGATGCCTCCCACAAAGTCCTCAACTTCCTATCCAGTGCATTTTATATTCCAAAAGAGAAAACAAATCAGTAGTAAAAACAGCATATTCAGTACTGGAATATGATGAAAGACAATCAAAGTCCACACAAGCTAGTAGCTCAGTGGTTGGATATAGCAGTTTCACAACACAGGTTCCCCTTTCCTTCACTCCATTAAACTCCACCCCTTCCCAAAATTGTCCTTTTCCTTTTAAAATATGCATGTTATCACCATGGAGTGTTTTTTCTCTAGGTCAAGATTTTCGGAGGCTCTTCCTTTAAAATGGCCAATTGTTTTTTAATCAGACTTTGGCAATTTGAACACAGCAGTTGCACTGAATATACTACAATATCAGTTTTCTGAAGTACACTTAATTTGTACAAATCCCCACGCACCCACAACTGTTTGACATTTTCTTTGCCTTTGGGAACCACTTTGCTACCACTTCTCTCTCTGACTGTAGTTGCTGCTTCTTCCATAGATTAGTCACATGGCTGAACCCACCATATCAGTTAAGTGAATAATATCATAATGCTACATAGTCACTTAGAATGGATTATATTTATAATAATGTCACCAAAAGCAAGTGAGGACATTTGAGAGTTAGGAGAAAGTGTGTGTGTGTGTGTGTGTGTGTGTGTGTGTGTGTGTGAGAGAGAGAGAGAGAGAGAGAGAGAGAGAGAAGTGCTGTCAAGTCACAGCCTCCTTATAGTGACCCCAGCAAGGGGTTTTCAAGGAACATAAGAAGCAGAGGTGGTTGGCCATTGCCTTCCCCTGCAGAATCTTCCTTGGTGTTCTCCCAAGTACCAACCCAGCTTAGCTTCTGAGATCTGATGAGATTGAGCGATACCATACCAGCTTCCCTCTCACAAAAGGGAGATTAAGGCAATGCAAATAAACGTGAACATTTTCACAAGAATCACTGAGGAAGGTTGTCAGAGCTACCAAAATTGTGCGCAATAGCTGTGGTTTGTTTTGGCTCTACTCTAATGTTCTTTACCTATGTAGAGTTTGAAACAAACATCACTGATATCCAGGGGTCATTTCAAATAGGAACGCACAGGAACACCGTTCCGGGAGTAACAAGCACATATGGTGATGCTCTGTGGGAAAAAGCAAAAGCATATTAACTTGATCTGTGTTTTCATGCTTGTTGTAGGGTAGCTTCCCTGCAAGAGCAAAGGAAACCTCAAGTGTCTGTAGTCAAAGTATAAAGCTGGCTCACCAGCTCTGAGTTGGGAAATGCCTGGAGATTTTTGGGGTGGAGCCTGAGTGGTGGGTGTTGCCTTCTGACACACTCCTGGCAATGTCAGGGGATGTGCCATATGCAAATAAATTATGCTAATGAGCTATGCTAATGAGCTCCTGCACCTCTTTTTTTACGAAATGACCCTTGCTGATATCAATAACAATGGGGCAGATCCAACCATCCAGCATGTAGTGTTCCTCCAGTGTAAGGAGGCTTTCTCCAATTTAACAGGGTCTTTCTCCAATGGAAGAGCCAATAATTTGGGGTGGGGAGGCTTCTTAGATTAATGTAAATCTTCACATTTGAGCCAGAAAGAAAGTTGGGGTATCGATATTTTAAAACAATAATAGATACATAAATAAACTCTGCTCAGTGGTGTGGTAGGATCGGGTTAAGATCCACCTCAATCTTTCTATTTTACTGTTTGAACCAGAGTTCATCAGGGTTTAACTTTGGATGTTTATTCAATGGTAAACCAATCTGTGAATTGTGTGAAGGTAGGTACAATGGCACATACCTCTGAGCATGTCCAGAGTGCCTTCTTCTCACCACTACAACCAGCCCCTACCACCTGGTACAGTAGGAGCCTCTCCAAGTCAAAGGGCAGGAGAGTCAACATTTATTTCTTGAAGAATTAAGGATCCTGTATCTTTTCACTGTCCTAGATGAACACTTTAGATCAAGTAAGAAGGCCATTCCATCTTAGGTGAAGGCACAGTTGGCTTCTATCAGAAACAGAGTTTTTTGTGTTGCAGCTCCAGGGGCTCTTCCTTTACTTTCTTTTTGGAGGCAAGCCATTGCTTTTCTTTTCTTTTTGGTTGTGCCATGAGTGTTACTGCATTGCTAAAGATGCTTCTGTTTTTGCTAGTTATGCCTAGTGGATGTTATGTGACTGCACACTTTATAATTATATACTTTAAACTGTTACACCACTTTAGAATTGTCCTAGAAGTCTTTTAAGTAAATCAAATATACCATTTTATTTAACTTGAATTCCCTAACAAAAGACTTCTCAACCAAAGACTGAGAATCAGTTTTTCCATTTGGATATAATAATTAGTGCACTCACATAAACAACATATATTTAGCATTTGGAAAGTGTTTCCATTGCCAAGATAGTGGGATGATCATATATTTTATGTCCACTGGGAAAGTGAGGGGTGAAAGTGAAAACAGGAGGCCAGGCTTCTTCCCATGGTGAACTAGGGAGGAACTTGTACAACACCACATTTTTCAAACTACTTAACCCCTTGACAAAGACGGAAGATTGATGGGATTTTAACATGTCAGGGAAGTTGACTCCTCCTGCTTGGTCTGGAAGTGGTCCCATTTGAGGCCTTCTGCATGCAAAGGGCAACACCTCACTGTAACTGCAAAGCATTAAACACACTGGAAAGTCTTTAACAGGAGCTGAGAAGGAAATTCTGCTCCATAGTAACAAGACATTTGCTCACCATAAGGTGGTGTTTCATGCTGTTTCCCCACAAATTTGCTTACTGCTGTGCAATGTGTCAGAAGATTAGCCCACAGTCTATAGTATTGTGCCAATCCATGGGTTTTACAAATTTTCTGCCTTCAAGGAAAACTTGCTACATTGACTTGACTGCCTAGGAACCTCTAAGCACCGGCCACAGCTCCTGCATGCTGCAGATAATTCTGGTGGGTGGGAAAGTGAAAAGGAAGCCAAAAAAGGGGAAAGGCTATGGGGGCTTCCAGGAAAGGGAAAGAGGAAATAGTGGGGGAGGGGAAATAAGATGCCCCATGCAAATCTTTGGAGGCCATCCACTTGTATTTCTTATTTATTTTCTTCATTTCTACCCTTAGTGGCTTACATCATTTCCTTCTCTTCCATTTCATCCTCACAACAACCCTGTGAGGACGGTTAGGCTGAGAATGTGTAACTAGCTCAGCATTACCCAGTGAGCTTTCACAGCAGAATGGAGTCTGAAACTCTAATCGCTACACCACACTGGTTTTGATGGGGTGCCTGCTATTGAACAGTACCAGGCAGCCAGTTCTGGGTGAATCACACAAGTCATTGTTGCCATAGAAGCTGCCAGGCCTGGCCCCAATAAATTGTCCCTCAAAGGCCAAAACAAACCTGAGAAAAGCCCTGCCCCCTCCCCTTCGCTTTTACTGGCAGAAACCAAGTATTGGAGACTGACAATACTGTTGTGGTTGCCTAGCTACCCTTACAATGTCCACTGAGAGGGTGTTCATTTCTTAAAGCTACAGGAGTCACTTCTATTATTTGGGGGAGTAGGTTTATCCTCCCAATGTGTTGTTGTTTTGTGGGGGGGGATTACATTTCAGATTTTCCTGTAAACCGAGGACATTGAATTTGTAGTAAGGAATGTCTTGTCTGTTCATGGCTTAAGCATGCACAGGTTTGGCCATACTGAAATATATTGATGTTCTGTTCACCCAGGGAACTAAGTCTATTGTGCATCACATTCTATTTTACTGGATGAGAAAAGGCTCCCCTTCACCCTCTAACAGCTGCACATTACAAAGGAAGTTTGGTAGTGCGTGGACAAGCTGTCATTCGGACTTGTTTGCCCGTATTGGTCATTCCATTGATGAACCTCAAATAAGAGGTTGTAGAGTTCTTAACCTTGCAATCCATTTTAATTGTATTGTACATTGTCTGTATAATATTGCCCTTATTTTCATTGTTTTTAATTATGTGCTACATCTTGAGTCTCTGAGAGAAAGGCAGATTATAAATGGGGGGAAATTCTGTAACAACCCACACATTAAAATGTGTTAGCGCTGGTTCTTGTTTTAATTCTCCCTTTTTAGGTAAATAATAAATAAATTGGGAATTATTTGAAACTGAGACATTTATAATAGCAATTAACTAAAATAAAATCTAAGCATTTACTCTTGAAAGTTTACACCCTGGAAAATTTTGTTGGTCTTAAGGTGCTACTGGACTCAAATTTTGTTCTAAGATAAATCTTTAAACTCTTGTTAATAGTGAAATATTTGTAAACTGTGGGATTATTTTATAATGGAGAAGATAGCAGATCAGGTTTCATTGTCAGAGACTATTCATTTATAACTCCAAATCTTTGGAACAATGGTTTCCAGTGTTAGAATACTTGATGTGCAATGATACATTAAAAGAAGTGGTGCACTCAAAGCAAAATTATAGTATATTAGCATATTTTTGAGCCTGTCAGTATTATCAGATTAATTATTTCTGCTTTTCTTTCCTTTGTTCAGTTCTTGGTAATTGTAAATTCATAGGTTTATCTATAGAATGTACAATATCTGTTTGTTGTATGCTTGCTAAAGTAGAATAAAAATTTTAAGTTAAGAAAAACAGTGAAAGATTATTTCAAGCTATGTAATGAGAAGGTAAAGTATTGTGCGCTAGTTCCTCAGCCGGGATCAAACATCAGCACAGGGAAGAAATGGATACACTATATTCAACTAGGGTTACCAACCCCTAGTGGGTCTTGAAGTTCTACTGGAATTACAACTGATCTCCAGATTACAAAAATCAATTACTCTGGAGGTAGAGAAAGCTTCCAAGGGTGGACTATGGTACACTAAAGAATCTAGGAGAAATTGAAGTCCTAGTGACATCAAATCCTCTGTTGAGCTCCCTCCGCTCCCCACACTCCACCTTCCAGACACCACCTCCATATCTCCAGGAACTTACCAAGGTAAAGTTGGCAACCTTATACTCAACTCAGCATGCTCTATATATGTCATTTTGCAAGTCAGAGAGACTTCTTTCTTTCCTAACTCATGAGTTTGTGTTATAAATGGAATCTGGGAAGAGGGGCATGTTACAAGTTTGTCCCGGGGCCTGAGGAAAGATGTTTGGCCCTAAGGACTTTGGCCTTTTGTCTCATATGAGCAGCCTCCCTAAACTCTTAATATTTGGAGCCATTGTAAAAGCAGTTGTGATATAACTTTGTTTTTCAATTCCACTGAGTACCTTCAGGAGTTTAACTTGCCTTTGGATCCCAGATAATAGTCTCAAAGGTGCTAAACAGTTAAACACCTTAAATCTCTTTTCTCTGCAAGATTTTTCACCCTAACATAAAAAAAGAATACTGAGATTCTTTTGCCTAGTTTATCCTCCTGCTTCTGTGCACTAAGGCACTTAAATAGTTCTCTTCTTTCCCTGAAGTTTATGTCCTCAAAATATGGAGTTCTTACATGCTTCATTCCACCTCTGGCAGGGACAGTTATTGGCCAAGTTACATACGCATTGAGCTCTTTTTATCTTTCCTCCTTAGTCTGTTCCTCTAACCCCTCCAAGCACACTTAATTCCTGGTGGGCTCCATATGAAAGAAACAGATTTAGAAAGTGCTGGGAAGGAGAGATTATTCATTAAAATATAACGTCAGATTTGTTCCAGTTCACTTTGTTAACAAGAAGTTAGTGAGAAACTCAGGCTAAGGGCAATATGTCATGAAATGACAAAGAAAGTTTACTTACAAAGAAGGAAACTCAGAAACCAGGAAGCTGTGAAAGGTAAAACACAATTATAATCTGCCAGGCCATGTATCGATGCAAAATCTCAGTGAAGCATGAAAGCCAGCAGGGATAGTAGTTAGAGTGTCAGACTGGGACCTAGAACTAAGCTGTAATCCCTGTACTGCCATGGAAGCTTGCCAAATGATCTTGAGTGCATCATACTCTCTGAATTTACCCTACTTTACAAGGTTGTTGTGATGATAAGGTGAAGGAGGCAAAAATGATGTGATAAGCTGCTTTGAGTCCCTATTGGACCGAACAGTAGAATATAAATAGAGAAATAAGCATGAAGACATTTAAAATTGACCCTCTGTTTTTCACATTTGCATTCCAACAATGAGAGTACAGTACTTTGCAAAGCGTGTGTAAATTCTATCAGAGAAACTCAAACTCAAGTCATAGTGAATCTCAACAACTGAAGAAAGCAGATACTTAATCTTCTCAAAAAGTCAAGAAAATGATTAAAAAACAAAACACATTTGAAAAACAATAGATTGAAATGAATTGTCAGCACTCAAGGATTCCATGCCTGAAAAGTGTCTTACCAATACATCATCATATTCTTGTACATGGAAATTTGGCTGACAGAGTCTTACAAGCTGATCCATAGGACCAGCACAGTCTTCCCAGATCACTCTTGAAGCTTCCTGCCATTGGCATTTGGCAGGTGGGTTGTCTTCCATGTGCTCCTCAAGAACATATTGCCAACTTGGCACAATGCCACAGGCCTCTTCAATGAAAACTTGTGATCACGTGCAAAACTGGTACCTCACAATGGGTGAATCTGATGACCAGGGAAACCCAATACTCTGTGGGAGGGGGGAGAGTCAAGCACTACACATGAACCCGCTAACACATGAACTGGGCCCAGGTCGGGTTAACAGAAAATAATACTGGGAAATTGCTGTCTGATCAATGTGAATGGGTTCTGCCTGAAGTGATGCACCTGTTGGGAGCCCAAGGCTTAGGACAAAAGAAAATCAATCAACTATAATCTGGTTCATTCCTGAATGGGAGCAAATTGATAGACGATGGCTATGTTCAAAGACCTCATTAAACTTAAAGATAACCCCCTTCCCAGCTAAAGGGATAAAGCAGGTGTGAAGAGGGACTAATAGAGATGGAAGCAGACAGAGTGCTATGAGGTGCAGGATCTTCCACTTCAGGGGTGTGGGGTAGAAGATTTGCCGTCCTGTACACCACTGCTCAACTTCCATATTTGTAAATAGAACAAATATTCTTTAAAAGCCTCAAGATTCCAGGTTTTCTCTCTTGCCCCAAAAGGACATGCGGAACACATAATTGTAATAAAATAAAATAATGGAGGCCAAGCTCCATCCAGTCCCACATGTGCAAAGCTGTATGCATGGGAGGGAATCCCTAAAGACACTGACTGGGCAGTTATTTCTTTCTCTAGTCTGTGGGGCCAGATTAAGACATGTTTATGCCCTAAATTATGTCAAATTTAAGAGGTCTCACAGCATTACGGGGCGGGGGGATGGGTACTATATTAACATTGAAATTTGGTTTTAAAAGCTTGTAGTTAGAGGCCACTCATCATGATTAGATTACTGCAATGCACATACATGGGGTTGCCCTTGAAAAGTATCCAGAAGCCTCAAGTGGTGCAGAATGCGGCAGCCAGGATGCTGACTGGAGTGAGTTGTAGGGACCATATCACTTCCATCTTGGCCCATCTACCCAATGAGTTTCTGGGCACAATTCAAGATGCTGGCGTTGAGCTTTAAAGCCCTGTATTGCTTGGCAACAGCATACCCAAAAGAAGACCTACTTCCTACACAAACTTACTCTCCTGAGTCCCTGCTTTGGGTGCCCCCATCTTCCAAGATTAGGCAAGCAGCAACCTGGGAGTGGTCCTTCTTGGTTGTGGTACCAAAACTCCGGCACTCTCTCCCCACAGAGAGGCTTGTCTGTCCCCTTCTGTTGCCATCTGCTGCCAGGAAGACTTTTTTTTTGCTTTGCCTGGCATTTCCTCAGAGATCCCTCCTTCTTGACTTCTGTTTTAATTGCTATTTATTTATTTAATTTTTATTTATTTAATTCCATTTATACCCTGCTCTCCCCGAAACCAGCTTAGAGCGGGTGACAACATCTTATAAATATATGATTAAAAACTTTCTAAATACAATATATAATTAATAAAAACAGAAAAATCAATAGCACGATTTCTGTAAAAATCAAAATGGTGTAAAATTCATATGGGGGTAGTATACAGATGACTGAGAAAGAAAGAAGGGGGGAAAGCAGGGAGGAAGGGAAGGAGAGAGAAAGTTACAGTAATCCAGCCTGGAGGTGACCATTCCATGGATCACTGTGAAGGTGGTAAAACACCAGCTTTGTGACCTGAGCCTCCACTGAAAGGGAGGCATCCAGGATCACCCCCATGCTCTTGACGAACAGTTCTGCTGTTAATGGCACCCTGTCAAAAGAGGGGAGTTGGCAAGCCACCCCAGCCACACACACACCCCAGCCCAGCCAGAGGACCTCCATCTTTGCTGGATTTAAGAAGAAGAAGAAGAAGAAGAGGTCAGATTTATACCCCACCCTTCACTACCCAAAGGAGTCTCAGAGTGGCTTACAATCCCTTTCCTTTCTCCTCCCCACAAGAGACACCCTGTGAGCAATGCTCCCTCTAAGCTGTAGGGTCTTGTGAGCAAAAATTCTACTTTGTGAGCTACTGGCATTAAAGTTGTGAGTGAGTGATGTGGCTACTGTACAATTTACTTTGCTCTGGAGCCATACTTTCTGAGCGAAGACAAAAATGTGTGAGCCAGAGGCTAAAAAACTGTGAGCTAGCGCACTCTAACTCAGCTTAGAGAGAACACTGCCTGTGAGGTAGGTGGGGCTGAAAGAGCTCTCCCAAGAACTGCCCTTGAGAGAACAGCTCTGAAAGAACTTTTTACTGACCCAAGGTCACACCAGCAGCTGCATATGGAGGAGTGGGGAATCAAACTCAGTTCTCCCAGATTAGAGTCCACACTGCTAACCATTACACTATACTGGCTCCTAACCACTACACCAAACTAGTTTCAGCCTGCTCTGTTTTAACCAACCAACCACAGTTGTATGTGTCTTTTAGCTTTGGAGTTATTTGTTTTAATAATGTGTTTTTGTTTGGTTTTAATGGTTTTGAGACTATTTTTATTATGCATGTTTTCAGCCGGTTAGCCACCTACATGGCCCTGAGGAAGGCAGAAATGTAGGATATAAATTTTATCAATAAGTAAAACCAGAGCTTTTTTTCTGGGGGAACATGGCAGAACAGAGTTCTGGAACCTCTTCGACAAAATTATTTTAAAAATGTTTAAAAGTTCATGAGTTTTCAGTATACAGGTTGAAAACTTCATTTCCCTCTTGAGAGTTCCGCCACCTCTTTTTCCAAAAGAAAAAGAAAAAAGCCCTGAGTAAAACAAATAAATAAACTGTAGCTTATATAGAGAAGACAAGACTCTCTGGAAAAGACAATAATGCTAGGAAAAGTTGAAGGCAGCAGGAACAGAAAAAGAGCCAACATGAGATGGATTGACTCCATCAAGGAAGCTATGAGCCTCAGGTTGCAAGACCTGAGCAAGGCTGCCGACAATCGGACATTTTAGAGGCCATTAATTAGAAAGTCACCATGACAGCACTTGACAGCACTTAACAACTTGACAGCACTTAACACACACGTACAGTTTAGTTAGTTTGGACTTAGCTTGACTATAACTAAGCACACTGCAAGATCATGCCCAGTTTTTTTCTAATAACCATGTGGCATATCTGTTTATATAGTGGTCCACTCTTATTCCACACACAGTGTGATCCTGCTGCTAGTGGGGATAGACTATTGGGCCTGTGAACCATTGGATAACTGTCAGTGAGTCACAAGGGGGCCTCCTATTATCACGGATGGCCAGGCCTACGGCAGTATACCCAGAAAAGCAGCTGCACACCTGGCTGAGGGCCAGCAGGGGAGAGAGAAGGCTCAGCAGAATGCCTGTGGCAATCCCATCTGTGCATCCAGAGCCAAGTTCCTGGAAGTTCAGCTTTTTCTCAGTCCCTGTTTAAGCAGGGAATGGCTAAGATTGTGTCACAATTAAATGTTAAAAGCTCTTGAATATCATAATTTCTCTATTAATGAGATGCAGCTCCAGATAGTAAAAAGGGGGCCTTTCATGAGCAGCCTTTGAATCAAAGCCACAAGAACAAGCGCTGCGGTTTCTGGAGCCGTTTGATTTAAGGAAATACAGATCATCCCCACTGATAAAGCAACTGAATCACCAAACATAGTTATGTAATCAACATAAAATAGTCTCTGCTTACCAAATGCAAACGAAGGAGCTTTTTTTTTTCAGATGAAGCCGCTTGCCACAATGCACTTAAATGTTGTCAAGCTATCACCATTTCCTATACATCGGTTTAAGAGCAAAGTTGGTTTCTGAGAATGAAAAAATCTGTACCGTCTGCACTATTCTCAGCCTGCTTTTGCTGTCAGATATTAGTAAACGTATATGAGGGGAGTTAGTCTGTGGCATTCGGTGGCAAAGTCCACTGCCACGGCTCCCAGGCCCCAGACCATGGCTGTCAGGCAGCAGGCTCCAACCTAGATGAAGCACCTTTCCTTGGCCTCAAAGTGTTCCTCCTCAGCCTCTCCGCTCAAGCATTTTAAAGGACCTACACAGGCCTGGGACGTGCCCAGTGGCCTCTCTCTACCCAAGTAGAGAGGCCAAGTCCATGAAAAACAAATAACATCCTCAGAGCAAGTTCTCCCCTTCCTTACCTTGAGAGTGGAAACTCTAGACTGCTGTTAAAAAGTCAGCTGCAGGGTTGCCAGATGGTTTCAACAAAAATACTGAACATGCTTGATAAAAACTTGTCCCCCAAATACATGCATGCGCAGATACACATGGGAACAGAGTTGCTAACTCTGGGTTGGAAAATTCCTGGAGACTTTGGGGATAGAACCTTGGAATAGTGAGGTTTAGAAAGGGGACGGACCTCAGCGGGGTATAACTGCCACAGAGTCTACACTACAAAGCAGCCATTTTCTCTGGAGGAACTCATCTCTGTAGTCTGGAGATCAGTTTTAACTCCATGAGATCTCCAGGCCCCTTATGGAGGTTGGCAACCCTAACTGGAAGATTATTAATTACAATCCATATTGCAATTTATATTTTACCTTACATTGTCTGATTTTGTCAGGTTTTTATTTTGCAAAACCTTGTCTATAGCAGTTTTTTTCACAGTTGTCAAACTTGGCCAAATATTCAAACAAGGATCCAAACCAGAAATACCTACCCAACAGGTAGGAAAGGGGCAGGATATTAATGTAGCACGGGGAAATAGTATACCTTGATAGTATTCATGATCCCAGACCTGTTTAATAACAGTTTCTACTAATTTGCCTGGAGCAGATGTTAGGCTAACTGACCAGTAATTTCCTGAACTCTTCTTTAAAAATTGGGGTGACATTTGCTGTTTTCCAGTCATCCAGCATGGAGGCCAATTTTAGTGACAAGTTACATATAGAAGAAGAAGAGAAGAGATTGGATTTATACCCTGCCCTTCACTTGGAATCTCAGAGTGGCTTACAAACTCCTTTCCCTTCCCCTCCCCACAACAGACACCCTGTGAGGTAGGTGGGGCTGAGAGCTCTTTACAGAACTGTACTTGAGAGAACAGCTCTGACAGAACTATGGCTTGCCCAAGGTCATCCAGCAGCTACAAGTGGAGGAGTGGGGAACCAAACCTGATTCTCCCAGATTAGAGTCCGTGCACTTAAACACTATATATTTGTTAGTATATCAACAGTTTCATATTTGAGTTCTTCAAGAACCCTTGGGTGTAGGCCATCTGGACCGCCAGACTTATCAGTTTTCAGTTTGCCTAGTTGTTCTAGAATTTCATCTCTTTTCACCTCAATTTGACTGAGTTCTTCAGATACCCTTCCCCCCAAACAGTGGTTCTGGTGTGAGTATGAGTATATGCCCAGATTTTCCACTGTGAAAACAGATACAAAGAATTCAGTTTGTCTGCCATCTTCCTTAAGCAGTCCTTTTATTCCTTTGTCAGCCAAAAGGTACACCCCACCTCTGTAGCCAGTTTCCTGCACTTGATGTATTTGAAGAAATGCTTATAGTTTTCGTAATGTTTTTGGCCATCTGGTCCTCAAATTCTTTTTTTGCTAGTCTTATTCTCTTACATTTGTTTTGCCAGAACTTTCTAAAAAAAACCTCCCCCACCCCTTTTGTGGCTTCATTGACTGGAGCTGTTAACCATTTTAACTATGTAGGCATCCTTTTAGACTTGTCGGTACCTTTTCTGATTTGAGCTATGGATTCTAACTAGGCCTTGATCAGCATAGTTTTAAATAGTTTCCAGGCATTCTGGAGTGATTTGACTTTCTGAATTCTCTCTTTTAATTTTCTTCTTGTTGGCAAAGTGTAGATATGCAGTAAAGCGGAACACAAGCTGTTTAAAGAATAAAGTCAGTTTATTAAGAAGAGAACAAACTTTGTAAGAAAGAGGAGGGAGAAATAGAACTGGTTAAGAGAGAGTCTAACTGTCTAACTGGTTAAGAGAGAGTCAGTAGCGAACAGTACTCATCAAAAGTGGGAAAACCCCTAACTGAGCCAATCAGGAGACAGGAAGAAGACTATATGAAAATAGCAAAAAAGTCCCTAATCTTATTATGCTAACTAGTTGCCCCCTCTGCTGTCCGCTGCAGGGTGTTCTTGTCATTTTCTTTATCTATGCATGATAGATGTTGTGTATTCCAACGCTTCTAAGTCTGACTAGCCTCCTCGTTTTAGCAAAGTTCCCTCTTTTAAAATCAAAAGTGATTGTTTTGTACTGTGGGTGCAAACTTCTGTTGACATGAATGCTTACTGGCATTTTGGTCCCTGTTCCCAATCAGTGCGATGACATTTATATCTCATATCAGGTCTCAAGCCCCGCTCATAATTAAGTTCAGAGTTACTACACCTCTAACTGGCTTTGTGATCAACTGATCTAGTGCACAGTCATTTATATCTAGAAAGCTTGACTTGAGCACCTATTTATCCAGTTAATGTGAGGAGTAGTTGAAGTCACCCATTACAACAACATTACCCATTGCTACCCTTTAGTCAACCCCTCATTTCCCTCTCTATATTGAGGTCTGCCTCCTGGTTTTAATTAGGGGGATGATAGTATACCCCCACTTTTACATAACCCTTAAGGCTTGATATTGCCACCCATAGTGATTCCACTGGGGAGTTTCTTCCCCTAATGTTTTCTAGCTTACTTGACTCTAAGCTTTCTTTGATACACAAAGCAACATCACCCCCAACATATCCCTCCCTGTCCTGTCTATAGAGTTTGTATCCAGGGATAACTGCTCCATAGATTTGGCCCATTCCACCAAGTTTCTGAAATGCCCACTGTATCTACACTGTACATCTATGCTCATCATATTTATACACCAAAAGCAAGTATAATGGCTTCATGTGCCTTTCATTGATATGAAGTTTACTGAGATAGTTTTCCCTTTGCACCAAAGCATCATCTAAAGGCATTTAAATAGGGCCCCAGTGAAAGGAATTAAATGAGATTTCATTATGTATAGGGAAGAAATATTGCCTAGTGGGGGCCTTTGCAGTGAATCATTTCAGTTTTCTTGGCAATTCCTTGAATTTGCATTCTGATCATTCAGCATTTACCTAAGATGATTAAGTTGCTTAGTTTGCTTGAGTGAGGAGGGGAACTGGGCAAGATCAAGCAGATAACCTGATAGGCTCCAAGACAACACATGTACATTGGATTGGATCCAAAGAACTATAAGCAGATCTCCATTCATGGGATGGACCTTTGCATTTCCCCCACCCCTTTCAGACTGCAACCCTTTGAGCTCCCAAAAAACCACACAGGATTAGGCAATGCTTGAAAACAGCATGGAACAGAAACATAGGAGACTACGGGAAGACAAGGAATTACCTTCTGGTGTGAGTACACTTTTGGTAACGCAATGCAGGCTTGTATCCAACTCCATTTTTTATTCTATTTAAGTATTTAATTTTTTTACAGTATTATAGCATTCTTCAGGCTTAGTATCCTTCACAATACGTGGAATATTTGTTTAATTTCAAAGAGAAAAATAACTAAGCAAATGCAGAGAGGGTAAATAGGATACAAACACTTAGCTTTGAGTTTAACTTGTGCATTTCAATAGGACTTAAGTGTGCTTAAAGCCACTTTGGAATCCACAAGGCCATAGCCAGCGGTTGGTTATTTTCTCTTGATTTCAGTGTGAATAAAAATTTCCTAAATAATATTTGGAATACGCCCAATGTGCTTGCACCTTGCATGTAGATAAAATGCTCCTATAAGTCTGAAACTCACAAGACCAAAATTGACATTAGAATTAACCAAAATTGTGAACATAGTCCTTCTATGGTTTTCATTTTGCTGAAAACAACAAGGTGTGTAGGTACCTCTGCACAGAACACAAGGGCCAATATGCTGGCCCTCAGTATGAAGAACAGGGGGTGGAAGAAGCCACTGTGTCCAAGAAACTGAAGGAACTTTTGCAGATCAGAGGCATATCACTAGTCACCTCTACTATCCACTGTGAATGGGTGTCTGCCTTTAGGTCCAGGTGCAAATGCATATCTATATCAAATTGCCGTGGGACCTCTGGATCAAGTCCAGGGCCATTTTTTTTGTCTATGTGTGTTTTTGCTTTCATTCACAAGAGAATAAACAACAGACAGTGAGCACTGCTATATGAATTACAGATTTTTTAATCGTTGTTTCAGGATATTTAACTTACACATAATTCACTACCCTCAACATTTACAATTTTCTTTTCCTGTTTGAGATATTTTTATTATTACAGTTAGCAACCATTTCGTATTCTGAATTTTCCATGTTTGATCTTTTCATTTGGGGTCATTTAGCAAGCTAGTTGCACTCTGTGTCCATCTGGTATGCCAAACGTCAGATGATCTCATTCACATCTTCCCCAACCACTACAATCTGTTTGGAGATTCTGTGTGTATCATATGCCACATATATAATAAATACATAGTGAAACATAACGGAGCCACGGCAGTTCCTTACGGTGTTTGGAAATTTCACAGATTGTATAACTTTATGGCCAGTTGTTTTTGTGATTGTGTGCACATGGACCTAGTGGTTTAACTAGGAGCAGGGGCTGTCTCATTTGCAAGTGGTGACACTGTATACTTGTAGGAGCAGGTTTTTTAAAAAGCAAGCAGAAGAATGCTTCTTCAGTTGACAATGGGCCTTTACACTTAGCTATCTAACCACATGATACTTGACCACATGTAATTTAGAAATAAGTTCTATAGAGTTCAAGTAAGCATAAAAAGCACAAACACAATCCAGCTTCTGCATCAGGGCCTGATGCTTGATGTCAAAGAACACTGCCTAAGGAGCACATCTGCTCAGGGGGATTTTGCTGTTTTCTTAAGCTTCTCCCCATTTTGTGTTAATTTGAATAAAAACACTGCATCAAAAGAACTGTCTTAATGTTTGGGGAGCTGACACGAGGCATGTTTTGAACTTTGAAATGAAAGCAATTGCCAGGTGAACTCAGCTTGATTAAATGAGAAGAGAGCTCCTAACTGAATCGCCTTCGTGGCTGCTGTCAAAGTTCATCTTAAACAATGTTCCACCTTTGCAGTAGGTATTTGTTCTACAGAGCCAGGTTGTACTAGCCTGTGGCTTTTGCTCAGGTTGAGAACTAAATTTTTGATATTAACAATTGGAGTGTGTATCCTTAGGTATCATCGTCAGTTCAGTGAAGTGACATACTTGCATTGGTCCCTTCTTCTCTCCTGGATGCATCCTTTAAATGACCAATATGAGCTAGATCGCATTGCCTGCTTTTTTGCCTTTGCATGGTCAACACTGAGCCTATTTGAAGAGGGATGGAAAGAATTGACTGCAAGTTTAGGTGGGTTCATGTGGAGACACTGAAGGCACACAGAGACACTAATAATAAGTCTTGATCTCAAATAAGGGATAATCTAAGAGTAGTAGTAGACGCTATAGAATACTACGACAAACACCCTGAAAAGGAAGTGGGCTTTTTCTTTTTAGATGCGGAAAAAGCGTTCGATAATTTAAACTGGGATTTTATGTTTGAAGTTTTAGAACATCTTGAGATTGGTGAATATATGCTTAACCTCATTAAAGCAATATATAAAGAGCAGAAATCCTCTTTAATAATTAATACTGAAAAGACTGACGATTTTAAAGTTGAAAAAGGAACAAGACAAGGATGCCTACTTTCGCCGCTGTTATTTATTTGGATTTTAGAAGTTTTACTGTTAAATGTGAAGGAAGACAAAGACATTAAAGGCTTAACAACTAAAGGTTTTTCTTTTAAATATAGGGCCTTTGCAGATGATGTGATGTTTATAGTGGAAGACCCCTTGTCCACACTACCATATTTGCTACAGAGAGTAAAAGAGTTTGGTGACTTAGCAGGATTTTATGTAAATAAGAACAAGTCGAAAGTGATGTGCAAAAATATGTCAAATAAGAAACAAAATGAGTTACAAAACCTTATAGAATGTGAGGTGGTGAAAAAGACAAAATATTTAGGTGTAAACTTAACAATGAAAAACATTGATCTTTATAAAAATAATTATGAAAAATTATAGTTGCAAATTATGCAGGATATTAAAAAGTGGAATGTATTAAATTTGTCATTGCTGGGTAGAATTGCGGTGGTTAAGATGAACGTGTTACCACGATTAATGTTTTTGTTTCAAACTATTCCAATTGTGAAAGATGTAAAAACATTCAAATGCTGGCAGAAGGAATTGTCTAAGTTTGTGTGGGGAGGGAAAAAACCAAGAACCAAGATGAAAATAATGTGTGATGCTAAAGAAAGAGGAGGGTTTCAATGAACAAACTTAAGGTTATACCATGATGCAATATGTTTGACCTGGGTAGGGACATGGACTATGTTACAAGATAGAAAGTTATTGTCCCTGGAAGGTCATGATTGTAGATTTGGGTGGCATGCATATTTGTATTATGGTAAAATAAAAATGGACAATATGTTTAAACATCACTATTTGAGAAGAACACTAATGGATACATGGACAAGATATAAAAACTTTTTTTCAGAAGAGATACCTATGTGGATTGTACCCGCAGAAGTCTTGCATCCAGCATCAAGGTACAAAGGACAAGATTAGTTGAAGTATAGAGACTTATTAACAAGACATGGTAAAGACTTCAAATTGAAGGAGCAGCATCAGATGGACTTTGATTATGGTTGGCTAAGATATAGACAAATATATGACATGTATAGAAGTGATAAAAAACACGGCTTTAGGGAAAAAAACAATGAAATAGAACAAGTTTGGGAGGAAGGTGGGAAAAAAATGATTTCTAAAATGTATAAAGTTTTGCTAAAATGGTTTAATGCTGATGAAATGGT
Source organism: Lepidodactylus listeri (assembly GCA_029233225.1). Taxonomy (NCBI): domain Eukaryota; kingdom Metazoa; phylum Chordata; class Lepidosauria; order Squamata; family Gekkonidae; genus Lepidodactylus; species Lepidodactylus listeri. Next base: position 31,654,048 of record JARCFY010000009.1, read on the forward strand.
AAAAGAACAAATGGTAAAATGGGCGATAAACTTTAACAAAGACATTGAAATGGAATCTTGGGAATTTTTATGGAAAAATGCTATGAGTATATCTACGTGTTATAACTTAAAAGAAAATTGTTTTAAGATGATGTATAGATGGTATATGACACCAAAAAAAATTGCAAATATTGGTCAGAATATGTCTAACAAATGTTGGAAATGTAAAAAGAAAGAAGGTTCTTTTTATCATATGTGGTGGACTTGTGATAAAGCAAAGATTTATTGGTCAAAAATACATGCAGAAATGGAAAAAATCTTGAAATGCACATTTAAGAAGTTGCCTGAAATGTTATTGCTTGGACTTAAATTAGAAGAGATAAATGTAAAGAAAAGGACAATTATATGGTATATGATAACAACAGCAAGAATGGTGTATGCACAAAATTGGAAAAATGAAAAAATACCAGAGGTGTGGGAATGGTTGAAAAAATTGTTATATATGGCTGAAATGGATAAATGGACTAGAAAATTGAATGATCTGTACTCAGAGACCTTTTTAGAAGATTGGAAGGACTTGAAAGAATATGTTGAAAAGTACTGGGACATGAAAAATTGCATTTATACATGGTTATAATAACATAAAGTAATAGAATTAGAGTATATGAATGTATTAAGGATAATTAAATAATGAAGTTGTCTTTTATTTTAGAATTATATAAGAATATAGAAAGTAAGAATTAGTGTATAAGTATTGTTAAGAAATATGACCGTTACCAGATATGTAAACATAGATATAAGTGTTACTATTTTAGGTAGAGGGGAAAATATGTTATGCTTCAGATGTGGTGGGAAACCGCTAATACAAGATAAAAACAAAATTATACAAACAGAACAAAATGTTATATAATATGGAAAAATGGAAAAATGGATTTGTATAAGATAAATGTATGATTTTTTAATGTTTTGAAAAATAAAATTTTTTACAAAAAAAAAAATCTTGATCTGTTTTTCTTTAAACTATATTCATTTTAAAATGGCAGGCTGCAGCTGATGAATAGAGGAGTAGCTTGCATGAAAACAGACACATTCAAATGTGTCACAGCAGGCAAGCAGGATGGGTGCTCAAGTATGCTTAGCAGGATGATAGAGAAGGATGGGCTTATTGGAACACAGCTCATAAGACTGGACAAGTTAGAACAGTGTAGCAGGGATACCTTTGACTTTCCATATTTACGGAAATGTTGCAGGGGCTACACTCCCATCTTGGATTTATAACTGAGCTCTTAGATCCAAATGTTGATCATAGGTACACTGAAAAAGAAAAATGCAGGTAAGAACAGAAGTAGTGTCATGCTGGATCGGACCAGTGGTCCATCTGGTCTAGCACCCTGTTTCACACAGTAGCCCTAGACAGCCAAGGAATGGCCACAGAGACCAAGGGCCATCCCTCTTGTCATCACATTACACTGGTATCCATAGGTTTATTCCCTTTGTGGAGGTTCCTTTTAGCTAATATAGCCAGCAGTCACTAATGAATCTGTCAAAACCCCTTTTAAAGCCATCCATGCTTGTGGCCATTGGTACTGGTAGTGCATTCCACAGTTTAATTACTCAACGAATAAAGAAGTGCATCCTTTTGACCTTCTGGCCTGAATACATTGGATGCCCATGGCTATTGTGACAAAGGGAGGAAAAGTTCTCTCTAGCCGCTTTCTTGACACCATGCATGATTTTATAAATCTCTAGTAGCATGTCCCGCCATTAGTAATCTTTTTTCTAAATGGAAAAGTCTCAGAGTCTGTTCCCAACCTTTTGCTTGTCCGGCAAGGCAGGATGTAAATCAAAATAATAAAATAAAATTAATAAAAATAAAATTAATCATCACCTCATATGCACTTTTTTCAGATCCACAATATCTGTTTTGTGATACAGTTACTAGAACTGTACAAAGTATTTCAAATAAGGCTGTGCCAGAGACGTCTACAAGGGTATTAACAAAAGTCACCAAGCCATTTTACTTTCAGTCCCTTCCGTAATGATGCTGCCTTGTACTGAATCAGACCAATGGTCCATCAAGGTCCATATTGTCTACTCAGACTGGCAGTGGCCCTCCAGAGTCTCAGTTAGGACTTTCACATCACCTACTACCTGATTCTTTTAACTGGAGATGCTGGGGATTGAACCTGGGACCTTCTGCATGCCAAGCAGATGCTTTACCACTGAGCTATAGCCCCTCTCCAGCATGGATCCTCCTTGTTGGATCAGGGTGAAGTCACTTAATTATACTGCAGTTAATTTCTTTGCACACATTGGGTTATAACCTACCACTCTGTTCAACCAGGTTTGGAACCTTCCTCTGACCTAAGGAGTCTTTTTCTGATGGAAAAGTCTTTTCATTAGGAGAAGAATCCTTGGGCTGAAGGAAGGCTTCAGACTCAGCTAAGCAGAGTGATAGGATGCAAGCCATCATTATGATAGATAGTAGCAGGAATTTGTACTTTTGTTGTGGCTAATGGTTGTCATGTTAAGTAGATGTGTGTAAGCTCTTCATCACTGAAGCAAAGCAAGTTCCAAGAAATTAGTGACATGTTAGCATAAAATGGCTTTGCAAAGATTAACGTTGTATGAATCAAGCCATCTGATTCATTCAGCAGTTCTGTTACCAATGACTGGCCTTTTGCAATAAGTAGAACATCTGGACGAGCCTACAGCCTTCAGCTGCTGTTAAGGGGAATTATTTTTTAAAAAGTAATAAAAGCTGGAACCCGTAAGGCTGACTTTTTGTAATCTGGTTTGGTTCCGCATTTAAATCCCCAACCCTATACATCACAAGACTCTTTAGTTTTCTAGACCTTAGAAACAGAAAGCCTGCTTTTATGTTCTCAAGACTTTACCCGTGGTTATAACAGAGAGGTGGGTTCTGTCTGGTTTTTATTATAGAGTAACTATAATAGCTTGACAAACACAACTTTATAGTCTGACAAAAGCAAAGAATCTCTTCCAACAGGCACTCCATCAAACATGGGGAATCAATTGTCTGTTTCAGTCTATAGCTACTGTACAGGCGTCAGTCATCCACAACCGGAAAACTATAGGGCCAGTAAGATCAAATGGAGAACACTGAACAGAAAATTAACCATCTCCACAATACCGGGCTGTATCCAACCAGCTTTTCTGCTGATGCAAAAGAAATGAGATGTCACCTTTGACCACCCAAAAAGCTATGCTGACAATCATGAGATCTGCATGTGCAAAAACCATGTGGGATGGGGGGGTGTAGTATGGAGGGGAATTAGGTGAGACTGAGCGAAAAAGCTGGCTGGATCCAATCCACTGGAAATTCTTTTCACACACACCCCTCAACTTTTTTGCTTAATGGTATGGTATAAACAAAGATAATGTCCCTGTTTAACTTTCATTTTGTTACCTGGCAATTCCTGTGCATTGTTAGCAAAATTTATGGTGGGTGCATGGACCTGAACCTCATGCAAAATAGTTCTTAACCTTGGAAGATGTTGATGTCACCACCATGGAATTCAAAGCAGCTTTAGATTTTGAGCTTAAATGCTTGACTATACAATCATCAATTGGTTTCATTCACAATTTATCTACCTTATTGTGTTGTCTTCTATGGCGATCTCATCCTCTTCCCTCACTCTCACACAGGATTTTTCCTTCTTTCTTCTTCTTTCTTGCTGAGCAGCCCCTATATCTATTTTCTTATTTACTTAGAGGAGAAAAGGTCAGGTAGAATCAGGGGTAGGATGTATGAGGTGAACTTTGTAATCACACTAACTCCACATAATTTGTTGCCAACAAGTAAGTGTTTCTGCTATTCAAAAAGATTTGAGGAGAGAGGCTTTCTTTTCAGTTTCTGCTTAAACGCTTAAGCATAGGTTTCTGAGTTTCACTGACTCTTAAAGTCTAGAAGACAGGAACATACAACCAAGTTCCCAAAATCATTCTATAAACACAGACCAGGGATCACTCCTCTTTTAAGAGCTATCTTCTTTTTCACTGGGCAGGGATTACTTCTCTTAACTAGAAGAAATTTCCCTTTTCGGTTTGAATGGGGAGCCTCTCTGATCTTCTCACTCTTTTTGCCTCCTTCACAGTCCACAGTCAGTGCTTAACTGTCCCTTCTTCAACTGTCAGTTCCCAACTGTCATTTCTTAACTGACTCTCTCCACAGAATTCCGTCTGAACAGCCCATCACTCATAGGTTCTCAAACTCTGTTAGGCATTAACCCTTGACAGTCTGTCACATCTTCACTGAAGAGATGGTGTCAGTGGACATGGAAAAATGAGAGTGGCATGACACGGTTAGCAGAAATGCTAAGGAAGCAGGCACAAAAGGGGCAGACAGTCTGGGACACTTTGAATTACAGTCTTGGGATCTTCCAAGGTTGGTGACAAATATGAAAGAAGTGGCTAAAATGTAGGAAAGTAGAGGACCCATGAAGGCTTGCAGGAGGAAAGAATTTAATCCCCCTGTTTCCTGTCTGCCTCTTGCTTTTTCCTCTTTACCTCCCCCAGCAGTGCCTACAGACAGCCCATTTCATTTTGTCTCCACCACCTACCTACCCATCTTTTTTTTGTTTCTGTTTCCCATCTTCAGCCTCAGCAATCTTGTTTGGGGGTGGCCTAGCAATCCCTGAATGATTCCTGAAGTCTTATTACATCTTAGTGGCATTCTTTTCTTAAAGAAGGATATATTGCTTCTATGATTTTAGAGTTTGTTAACCCAAACTGTATTTTTTTTACATTTCATATTTTTCTGCAAACCTGAGATTCTCCCACTGCATGCAGAAAAATACTCCCTTTCTATCCATAGTCCCATTCTCCAGATTTTTTACTCCATACTCTGAGGTCATTGTTCAGAATTAGATATAATTACTAGTATCTTAACAATAATACTAATTGTGGGAAATTGCCAGTTCAGCCAAAGTCAAGCAGAGTGAACTTTCACTTGGCTTTTAGAATTCTGTTGATTTCAATGCACTTAGAAGAGTTTAGGTCTGCACTGTTGGACTTCAAATAAGCTTTTGACAAAGTCCCTCATCAACAGTAAATTTAGCAGTCATAGGATGGGATGGTGAGTTCTGTCCTCTTATGACTCAATAACTAGTTTTTTAAAAAATGGGAAATGAAGGGATTTTCACAATGGAAAGGAATTATGTCAAGGACACTGCTGTTGAACTTATTAGCAAATTATCTGGAGTCAAGGGTTAGCAGTGAGGAAGCCATGTTTGTACATGGCAACAAAATATTTAGTATGTTGATAATTCAACCAAACAGTGAAAACCTGCTATTCTCTACACTGGTTAAATAGATGACAAAAGACCAAATAAAATTCTATACCAGTTACTGTGTTAGCAAAAAAAACAATAACACTCAGTTTAACATATCCACTGATGAAATCTGAACTGACCATAATTAATGTCTCAATAAAAACATCAACAATAAACATGTACTGTAGTGAACAATGGCAAATTCCACATTAGGGATTATTAGGGAAGGGAATTTTAAGACAGTATTAAGAGAATTTTGTTAGGACCTTTAGAAGCTGCATTTGGAATATTGTACATAGTTCTAATCAACATATGGCAAAAAAAGAATATCTTTAAAAGATGCAGCAATGGGAAATTAAAAAAAATGTCTAGATCACATGATGGCCTGTCCTGAGGGTTGCCAGCTTCAGGTTGGAAAATACCTTTGAGATTTGGGGGCTGGAGCCTGAGGATGGTGTGGTTTGGGGAGGCGTGGGACTTCAGTGAAGAATAATGGCATATCCACCTTCCAAAGTGGCCATTTCTCCTGGAGATCAGGAAAGTTCCAGCCAGCACCTGGAGGTTAGCAGCCCTACCTGGACTACCAAGCTATCTGTTACCCACTTTCTGTCCCTTCATTGGCCTTCTCTCTTCAAGAACTCCATCAGACAAAAGAGACAGGCCCCAGTGAGTCTGGAACAGCAAACTTGGACAACTGCTGATTCACTGGAAGGTAGACAACACAACACTAATTTTTAAAAATGGATCAGGGCAGAAAGTTATAGACCCATTAGCCTAACATCTGTTTCAGGTAAATTGGTAAAAAGCATTATTAAAGCCAGAATTATTAAACATATAAGATACTCAGCCTTACCAAGAAGGAATCAGCAAGGCTTTTGCAAAGGAAAGTCCTCCATCGCCAATCTTTTAGAACATTAATTATTAACTATGGAAAATCACTCTATAATTTGGTACTACTGGAGCAGGATAAGATATAGGCCGAGGACAGACTGGCAATCTGCCCCGGGAAAGCTCCGCTTGGGAAGTGGGGGAAGGGAGCCCGTTCAGACATCCGCAGCTGTCCCTCAACTCCCTTCCACACTTACATGCTTTGGAGCCAGTTTCCTCTCGCTGTAGAAGGACACCGGGAGAAACCAGTGTCCAGGGGCCGTCTTCCGCATGCCTCTCACTTTCAGGCAGTGTGAACCAGAAGAAATCGGGATTCAAGCGGAGGCGGCTGTGTGAACGTGCCGTTTCAGCAATTTGCGCATGAGCACTCATGCACTCATGCGCACATTGCTGAAACAGCCCTGCCACAAGCCGAGGAGGCCGGCCCACCTGGGGCCATTCCGCAGCAGTCTGAATGCTCCATAACAGCATCCTTGTGCAATACACTGGCCAGTGTGAACAATCAGCCCCGGGAAATTTTTTCCCCGCAGCTTTTGCCTCCGGATTCCTCCCGCTCCAGATTGCCAGTCTGTCCTCGGCCATAATTGTCATCTATAAAAACCTCTCCAAAATACAGTGCTGTTTACACCTATTGAATTCACTCAGTCTGGAGATACGCTCGCCAAAGTTTGATTTGTTACTACAGTTCTAATGTATTGGTTGTTCATCTGTTTGGCTGTTGCCAGTGCCGTTTCTTGCTAACTTTAGAAAGGCATGTAAGGCAGTCCCCTTCCAGAGAGCATGTTGTGGAGACTGAATTTTTCCAGCAGATTTGGCTGTGAATTTACTGATCCTGTGCATTTTAACTCTTGTGTGTTTTTCAGTCAGAATTTGTAAACTGTTCATTTTAATCTGGATTTTTAAAATTTGCTTATTATTTATGGTCTTTGCAACTTGGTTTCTACCCTGTTTGCCACCTTGAATCCAAAGAAAAGGAAGCAGCAAATAAATGTTTTAAATTAATTAATAAATTAATCAGGATATTTAAAATCAGGAGATATTAGTTGAGAAGCAAAGTGTGTCATACATGGTCAGGGCCACCATTTTAACCATTCTTCTTTGTTCAGATTTACAGCCACTGTGAACAGAAAGTTATTTTGATCAAAAGAGGCCGCAGCAGCAGCTGTAAGGGAGAGCTGTTCATTTTTGATTGTCTCATCTGGCCTGGAAAGGGAGGGAGAGCATAAGTTTAAAACTCCAGATGCACTGGAGGATTTGATTTCATTTAATCTGGAGAGGAAAGGAATTTGTCACCTAAGGAAGATGAAATCCTCTTCAATCTTCTTGCCGCCATCCATGCATGAGGGTTGTTGGCGGAATCCATGGAAGAAGCTGACGTTATGATGAACTATTTAGTAACTTTCTCCAGCTTCATTGTCCTCAGAGATCTGGTATTTTGCTAGGCCCGAGTGACTACTTCCGTTGCAAATCTATTTTTGTTTTTAGTATTTGCTGGAATGCTTTTGTGTGGGGAATGTGTGCTTCTGGGACTTATGGAGGCCTTAAAATTTTGTGTATTAAAATTTACCATTTTTTAATTCAGCTAAGTTAGCTTTAAGATTTATTAAGTCTTAATTTCAAAAACCTTCCACATGCTAAAATGTTTCTCAGCTGTGGATGTAAATAGACATTTGCTGAAGAAAAAAATAGGGTGTGTCAAACTATTTTCAATCATCATAAATTCATACTAAGAGTCTAGAAATGCTGTGCCCGTATTTGACAACAGTCACAAACAAAACCAATTTTCATTAGCCATAAAATCATGATGAATTATTATCGTTATAATTATCGAATTAGGGCATGATGAATTATTATCGTTATAATTCATACATTGTTCCATTTAACATCAATAGTATAATGATGAGAATTAATTATTATTTCTCACTTCCATGACTTTTAGTTAAGGCTTGGGATTTTGGAATAAGGGATTGTTATATGCAGAATACCCATGCGCCAAACAGATGCAATCCTAAATCTTGAAAAGAAGACAGAAAAACAAGGAATCACAGCTATACATATATTTGTTCAGTTGCAATGTAATTATTCCTAGTTTGCACTTCTCTATTTAGTGTCAGAAGAGAACCTTATTTTTGCTCCTGTCTTATCCTATCAGTGCAGGTGATTTAAAAAGCGTTACTACAGACCTCCAGAGACAATTTCACTTGAAGAAGCTACAGGAAGTAAGGTAATCCATGGAGGTGGAAGGGCAAAAATCCATTGATGGGCCTTGTCTCCTTTCTGGAACAAGCTGCCCTTTGGGAGTAGAGCATATGGCAAGACGAAGTATCTGCTTCCTTTCAAGTCATTATTGTCTCAGCATTTTAAGAGCTTTATTCTGCTCAATGGTTGTGAATATTAGTTTAGCTGCTGTATTGATATTTGTTAATTTTAAGTTTTACATGCTGAGGGCAAATCTTATTTTCCTGAGTATTCCTTAGAGATGAAGTGTGTTCATCTCTTACACCAATAAACAGACTGGTGCACTCGTATCATTTAGCATCATGCGCTCACAGTACATAGAGCATCCTTTAGAGAATAGGAAGTGTGGGGGCTTCAGCCAGCTCAGATCCTATTTCCTGTACCTTGAAAGTTCTTCTCCTTAGTCCCAGACAACTGGGAAATTGTTGAGATCAGTCACTTGTGAGATAAAGGCAATCGGTTTTTGCTCAGAAAATTATTAGTGTCATAGTCATAACTACTATTACTGGAACTTTGATACAGTTTCTGGCAGCGGTTTAGAGTTATTCCTGGTTTTCGTGAAGGCTTAATGCAAAGGTGCACTACAGAGGGTGGACAAGAATGGAAAAATGGGTGCATACCTTAATGTCTTCCTGACCCTTCCCCATGGCAGTTCCAATCATGTTGCTTGACAGCTGAAACACAGGTCTGAGGAAGAATGGTTTTATCAGCAAGTGGTCTCTCCTTTTGCTGATACATTACTTTTTGCATCCTGCCTCAGTTACAACCGGTCAAGATGGCTTTCTGAAGGACCTAGAGACTTCCGTGATTCAGGTAAAAATTAATGATCTGACCATAGGCAAAACATTTCCATGTCTTTTGCTTAGTACATTCTGCTTGAGGAAAGAGGGGGAGGAAGCTGCATTGATGAGAGACTGAGCAAAAGAAAACAGAGGCACACATGAAGCTGAGCCAAACCATTCGTCTATCAGACTGACAATAGTTCTCTGAGTCTCAGGCAATAGGTCTTTCTACTATCTGATCCCTTTAGTGGGACATGTTGTAGCAAGAGATTCCATCCCACATCCAATCAGAGAACCTGAACTTAACACTTTTAATTACTCTACCTTTGCAAAAAATATTTAGCAACAGAGTTCTCTGGATTTATTTTACTGAAGGGTGATTTACAACCTTCAGTTCTGATAATACAAAAGAATAAGGGGGTGAGTATGGTTATTTGAATGTAACCAGCAAACCAGACAGAACAACTTTAGAAACTTTTATCTTTTATTGAGATAAGAACTTATTTTCTTTAATGAGCTAGATAGAACAAAATACAAGCATGAAAAAGTTAACTCTACAATTCATGTGAAAATAAATGCTAAATTATCAAAGTACCTAACATGGCTTTTTTTCTTATTTCTTTACCCCCTGTTTGTAGCTAACATTGCTTAGTTTAACAGTTTTAAAAGGAATAGTCAAAAAGCCCCAGTGACCCACCAAGAAATCTCTCCTATTCTTCTTCTGAGACTTCCATCCAGAAAAATCTGATTTGCTTGCTGCAGGAGTGTATATTTATAGAGAAATATCAGTTCTTATCACTAAATCTTGTCTATCATAATCATGTGTTATTATTTAGATAACTAGTTCATAATTCAGTAAGAAATAAACAACATAAGTGCCGATTAGCTAACATAATCATGTGATATTATTTAGATGACTGATTGGTTCGTAACTAAATAAGAGATAAGCGACAAGTGCTGATTAGCTAACATAATCATGTGATATTATCTAGACAACTGATTGGTTTTTAACTAAATAAGAGATAAGCAACATATGAGCTAATCTGCAGGTGCATATGAGATAATCTGGAAAAGCAAGATAAGAAAACCAATCTCAACTTTTAGCCTCTGTTAAAAGCAATTAATCTACTTTTTTCTGTAACTAGTTCAACTAACTGTCCAAGATGAAAGACACTTGAAGCAGAGTTCATTGGCAGTTAAAAAGCGTTTAAGCTCTCGACTAGTTTGCAGACTCAGCAAGAAAAGGATTACTGTTATCATAGCAATGATAACACAGGATTGAACCCTGTTCTGTTGAGCCAAAGTCTTTCACTGCTCACCTCAGGTAGAAGATGACATCTCAGCTTTTGCCACAGTAATAATACCTCAAACCAGTGTGCCAGAAAGGATCTTCATTGTTTCAGCTGCAGTTCAAGATTCTCTCCTCTTACTTCATTTTACTGCCCCCAATATACCAAAATACGAGGAGCTGAATGTGATTGTGGTGCAACCCACCAAACTATTTTCCTTCTATCAAAAGAATGTGAGTGCCGTGCTTTCCAGGGAGATGTGAGCTCTTTGAACTCTCCCCAGACGGGATTGAGTGGGTTGAAAATCTACATATTAGTATTTAGGGGGATTGCCCAATCGGTATGTATACCCATTGTATCAACTTGGTTACATATTTTATATTATTATATACTTCCTGTGTTTAACTCTGCCATATGTTAAATAAATATTGCCTCAAGAGCCTGCCTGGTAAACTGAATGTTCTTGAACTCCCCAAGGTGATTTAAGGTCACCACAGATTAATATCCTTAGGTAGTAATTCTGAATTCTGAATACAAACAGAATGCACTGATCTTGCTTCCTTTTTCTGCATGTTTTAACCATCATCCCATGCTTTTTGCTACATTTTCTCAATAGTACCTCCTTTTCAGCCTTGGCCTCTTGAGTGTGATTGTCTCTCTCACATGAGCCATCTAGATCGCCTTAACTGAACCATGTCTCAAACTCAGCTTGGTCTCCGGTTGCCACTTTGAGGTGGAGCAGAGTCTACAGCAGCATGGACGTCAACCAGCCAAACACTGTCCCATCATTTCCTCTTGAACTTTAGCCATGTGGTTGTTACTAATAAACCTTTCCCTGCAAAAAACCTGCTTCTGTAATCTAGGTCCCGAAAACTTCCACAGATGTTCTCTAATTTGGGGGGGGGGGGGGGAGATGTTCATTTTTGGAGCAGGAAGAAATGACAACTAAATGAAAAAAATTAAATGAGAATATTAAATGAGAAATTTAATTAGGGAATAAATTTACTAATTTAGATACTAATCTGATTGAAATCAACATTTCTCTCTTCTGAGTAATTATGCATTAACATGAAATTAAATGTTTCTGATGGGAAGGTTAAATATGTGTACACTCAAAATTTATTTTTCTTCCTTTCTGCGCATCCAAAAATAATTTTGTGATGCCACCACTGGCTGGCCAGATAGTATAAGCAGTAGTTCTATGAATGAAAGTAATAAATGCTCTTCCTGTTGCAGTTCACATTCATCAAGTGCTACTCTTTTATTATTTATTTATATATGTCATTTATGGTCTGCCATTCTCACTTGGACTCAAAGTGGGTTACACAGAGTGAGTCAATACAATCAACAGGATGGGATATTCAATAAACAATGCAATAGGATTAGGGATTGAAGAACCAACCAGAAGTCTAAAAACAGGATTGAAGCAAAGCATAATATTAACATGACACATTAAATGATGCAAAAAATACATAGTAGGATCCTATTTTTCTCATAAACAATTTTGATTTCCATTTGAACAATAAATAAATAATAAAATGATTATAAACAGCAACAACATCTATATAGTTCCAAGTTGTAGGGTAGAATAAAAAATATTATAGAACAAATGCACATTATATCAATATGATATCACTTTAACAGTTACAACAAGAACTACATTAAGACACTGTATGTTGGAACTAAACAATATGAAATATGCTAAATTTCTATTGTCAATTACTTATGTTTTTAATGAACAAAACCATTGATCTTAAAAGTATAAGGCTGTAACTATTGTGGCTGAGGACAGACTGGAGCGAGATGAATGCGGAGGAAACTGCTGCGGGGGAAAAACTCCCCTGGGCTGGCCGTTCACACCGGCTGGTGTATTGCGCAACGGTGCCGATATGGAGCGTTCAGACTGCTGCGGAGTGGCCCCACGCAAGCCGGCCTCCGCAGCTCGTGATAGGGCTGTTTCGGCAATTTGTGCATGTGCGCATGTGCGCTCATGTGCAAACTGGCAAAACGCTGCATTCACACTGCCGCCTCCACTTGCCTCCCGCCTTCTTCCGGTTCACACTGCCTGGAAGCGAGAGGCAAGCGCAAGACGGCCCCTGAACACCGGTTTCTCCCAGTGTCCTGTTAAAGCGGATGGAAAGCGAGTGGGAGACGGGTAAGTGTGAAACCGAGATGATGGACAGATGCGCATGTTTGAACGCGCTCCCTTCTTCCACTTCCAACGCAGGGCTGTCCCACTTTACATTGCCAGTCTGTCCTCAGCCTGTGTGTTTCAAAGGAGGTTTTACTAATTGGGTTTTGGTCCATTCTTTCAAGTATAGGAAACCATTTAACAATAAAGTACTGGTAAGCATAAAAAGGGTCTGATTATGCTATTCCAGCTGTAATCTTGTCCATTATAAAGTGGTCCCATATCTTGGCATACCACTGGTTAATTGATGGGAGACTTGCATCTTTCCTCTTCAGTGCAATTAATTATTTAGTTGCAGATAAGAGCAGAGTTATCAAAGCTTTTCTAGATAGTGGAAGATTGTATTTATTTATTTGTTTGTTTGTTTATTGGATTTAGATCTCACCCTCCTCGCCAAGGCAGGCTCAGGGCGGTTTACATAAAAATTTAAAAAACAATTTTAAAACACATAAAATCTAAAGTGCAGTACATACATTTTACCAATAATTTATCAGGACTACCTCCAGTTTTTCTGGAACTGAATTACGAATAAGGGTTCTTATTTGGTTTAGAACTTGTCGCTAGAAAGGTTTAATTATATCACATTCCAACAACCATGTTTAAATGTTCCTCTTTCTCCACAATTTTTCCAACACAATGGGGAGTAGCTTTTATGTATATGATTAAGTTGTCAAGGCATTGTGTACCATCTGGTCATGAGTTTATAATTCTGTTGTAGGATATTAATGGATTTTGTGGAGAAGGCCTGTGATGACCAGATGGATTCCCAGTTTTGTTTAGATAATGACAACCCACAGTCAGGATTCCAATACTTCTTATATGAAGGTAGGTATAATTTTTATGGATTCATTAATGTCTTACAGATTTTAGAGATGAGACCAGCTTTACTTTGGTCATAATTTATGAGGATGATGTGTTCCTGCCAGACTTTGTTTATACTCCACCTTTCCCTTATTGTTCAAGGCAGCTTATGCTTCCAAATTTATTTACTTATTTATTTATCTAATTCATTTGTACCCCACTTCTCTCCACAGTGGATGTGCAAAGTGGCTTACATCATTCTCTGCTCCTCCATGTTTATCCTCACAACAACCCCATGAGGTAGGTTAGGCTGGCAAAGTGTGACTGGCCCAAGCTCAACCAGTGAGCTTCCATGGCACGAGTGGGGATTCAAACCTGGGTTTCCTAGATACTAGACATTCTTAACCACCACACCACACTACCTCTCAAATTTAAACCATACTTAATACAACAAAATCTCATTAACCCCACTCTAAGAAAATGCCCAGAGTTTAACCCACATTAAAAGCCCTAGAAAACAAAATGACCTCAGTGCATTCTACAAACTTCTAAGGACAGCATTCCCCTCACCTTCTCCAGGAGCCAGTTCCACAAGGTGGGATCCACTGTTCAAAAGGAATGGACTCAAGTGGATGCTACACAGCCAGTCTTAAGCAGGGAAACAAACAGAATGTGGGAACTGAAAGACCATGACTGGCACAAATGGACATATGGAATAAAGATGGACCTTCAGATATGTACATTGAATTGAACTCACAAACAAACTGGAAGCCAGTGTAGCTTTTTAAAGATGCAAGATACAGAGTGTAGAGTGCACTTATAGTAATCCAACTGCAAGGTTTCAAAAGTATGGATTAGCATAGCCAGGTCAGCTGGGTCTAAGAAAGGAGAGAGCTGGTGTACCAGATGCAGCTGATGAAAGCAAACAGCAAGGTCCTGAGCAACCCCAGACTCTTAACCTTATATGGCATTGCCAACTCTTGGCCATCCAAGACAAGTGGATCCAGTCCCTCCAAAGCCTCTGCCTTCCTGCACAGCATTATCTTTGCCTTGTCTAGATTTAGATTCAGCTTCATCTAGTAGAGGTTATAAAGAAGTAAGCACCACACTGAGCACCGATCCTCCAGCATCCGAGCAACGCCCGGCTCCAATGCCACCCAGCACTGCCAACCGCCCCACAGGACAACGCATCACTTAAGAGCTGTGCCTGCCGCTCTGGGACAATTCACTGCTTTTGACCCCAAACACCCCAAGCATTGGGAGGCATGGGTCAAACAGCTGAAATATTTCTTCCTGGTCCAGGACATGGCCGACACAGGAAAGAAGAAAGCTTGGCTCATCAACTCCTGCAGTGTTTCCACCATCCGCCTGGTGCAAAGCCTAATTGCACCCAAGATGCTGGACGACTCATCCTATGATGAGCTGATCAACACGCTCACCACATACTTCGCATCGAAACTATCCAAAATGGCACTAAGAATGGACTTCTGTGCTCGCTCCCAGAAGACCGGTGAACCTGCAGCGGACTTCATGGCCGACCTCCAGTGCCTGGCAGTGGGGTGCGAGTTCCCATCCATCAATGACACTCTCCTGACCTACTTTGTCTGGGGGAGTCCGTGAGCCGAAGCTCCGCCGAAAGCTCATGGCCATCGAGGATCTAAAGCTTGACTTTACTTGCAAAGCAGCAGCAGCCTTTGAGAAAGTGCAAAAGAATCGCCAAGGATCCACAATGCACCATCTGGCAACCACCAGCAGCCCTGTGACATCGGATGAGGAAGAGGAAGTCCTTCAGCTCCGCAGACCAGACTGGCGAAGACCGCCATGCCCAGCTGCCGCATCAGCACAAGCCAGCCTGCACACCAATGCGCCCACATCTTGTGCCAGCTGTGGGGATCCACACAACCGCCGGAGCTGCCGTTTCCGAGAGGCAACCTGCCAATCCTGTGGCAAGACAGGGCACATTGATCTGGTTTGTCGCTCCCAGCCCTCCTGACGCACACAAGCCATGCACCTGGAATCATCAGACCTGCACTCCATGACATCCTCCCAACACCAGGTAATGAACTTGCCCCAGGACACCCCTAACAAAATCCTTGTCCCCATAATGATAGAAGGGTCCCCTTGTGAAATGGAACTGGACACAAGGTCTGCGTTCTCTATCATTTCAGTGGATACCTTTCATAGACTCTGTCCATGGGGGGGGGCCATTACGGAGGCCCATGGGACTTAAGCTACAAGGTTTCCAAAAGAACCCGGTGGCAATCAAGGGATGGGGCAAGTTCTGAGTCCAATACAAGGACTTTGATGGACAATTGGACCTCCTGGTGGTGGAGGGCATGCTTCCCAGCTTACTGGGGCTGTCTTGGTTTGGGCCCCTGGGACTGGGGGTAATGGGAGTGAACCACCTCCGCAGCACAGACTTCCAGTCAGTCTGTGATGAGTTCCTGGCTGTTTTTGATGGTGCACTGTGAAAATATACGTGACCCCCCAGTATCCTTGGACCTAGACCCCACAATCTGACCAATCTGCATGATGGCCAGATGACCCCCCCAGTGGTCCGTCCCAAGACTGACAGAGTTAGACTGGCTGGTCAACCAAGGCCTAGCCATTCTTTGATGATGTTCTGATAGCAGCCCCAGACATCAAGACCTACACGGCCCAGCTATGATCTGTCCTGCAGCACTTTAACAGTGCAGGCCTGAAGGTAAAGAGAGAGAAATGCCTGCTGGCAGTCCTATCAGTTGAGTTCCTCGGTTTTGCCATAGACAAGCAGGGCATCCATCTGACCCCCGACAAGATCCACGCCATTACCGAGGCCCCCACATCGACTTTGAAAGTGGAGCTCCAAGCATTTTTGGAGCTCCTCAACTTCTACCACTCCTTCCTCCCCCACAAGGCAGCCATGGTGGAACCCCTCCATTGGCTCCTTGACAAGCATGCCCCGTGGGCCTGGGGTCCATGCCATGCAGTGGCTTTTCAGGCCATCAAGGGACTTTTGATGTCAAATACAGTCCTGACCCATTTTGACGAGTCACTCCTGGTGGTTCTCGCATGTGATGCATCACTGTACAGGGTGGGGGCAGTCCTGGGGCACCACCTGGCAGACAGAAGGGAGGTCCCTGTCACATACTACTCCCGCACCCTGTCGGCGGTGGAGCACAACTACACGTAGATCGACAAGGAGGCTCTGGCAATCGAGGCAGGAATTAAGAAATTCAACGATTATCTATATGGCTGCCCCTTCATGATTGCGATGGACCACAAGCCTCTCCTGGGTCTTCTTGCACCAGACCACCAAAGCCCCCAGATGCTCTCCCCCAGGGTGTTGCACTGGTCTATCTTCCTGGCCAGCTACCAGTATGAGCTGTTCCACCACCCAGGGAAAGCCATGGGCCACGGGGACGCCCTCAGCCACCTGTCACTCCTATCCTGTGACCCGGACCCGGCTCCTGCCCATCACGTTGCCCTTCTGGAGGACCTACCGGACCAGCCCATCTAGGTGAAGGATGTCTCCCGCCACATCACCCACAATCGCACCTTGTCTCGGGTCTTGGACTGGCTGGGAAGAGGGTGGCTCAGAAGCCTGGGGTCCGAATTTGCCACCTTTTCTGCCCGGCACAATGAACTATCAGTGCACAAAGGGTGTGTGCTCTGGGGTGCTCAGGTGGTTATCCCCGAGCCGCTTCGCAAACAAGTGCTTGCTACACTACATGAAATGCATCCAGGCGTCTTAAGGATGAAACCCCTGGCCTGAAGCTGTTTGGTGGCCGGGGCTAGACAGAAATATCAAGGAGCAAGTCCGATGGTGTGAAAAGTGCCAGGAATCGCAGCTTGACCCACCCCAGGCACTGGTACAACCCTGGGAGTCATCCCACAAGCTGTGGGCCCAGCTCCACCTGGACTTTGCAGGTCTGTTCCAGGGTCAACTGTTTTTTATTCTAGTGGACAGTTACAGTATCCTCCATGTTCTCACAAGCGGCCATTCGAGCTATGTGGTGTATCTTTAGCTCCCATGGCATTCTGGACACACTGGTGACGGACAACGACTCGGCCGTCACCTCGGGAGAATTCTAGCAGTTCGTGGACTACTACGGAATCCAGCATGTACGATCAGCCCCATTCCACCCAGCTACCAACGGCCAGGCTGAGTGCATGGTGCACACCACCAAGGAAGCCCTGCACCGCATGGACAAAGATGACTGGAACTATAAGCTGGCAGTGTTCCTGTTTGGCCAATGGACAACTCCACATACCACGACCGGGCGCAGTCCTGCAGAACTACTGATGGGTAGGCAGCTCACAACCAGGTTGAACTGCCTACACCCAGACTGTGTCCCAGAACATAGCGCAGGCCCAAAACAGCAGAAGGTTCCACACGGGTTCTTCCCGGGGGACCCAGTCTATTTAAAGAACTTTGCAGTGGTCCCACCTGGCTGCTGGGCAGGATAGTTCGGGTGACAGGGCCTCTATCCTACGAGGTCTCAGGAGAAGACAGGCAACTATGGAGAAAGCACATTGACCAGCTGCACCGCCAGCTCCTGACCACCATACTCGACGCACCCGAGGAGAGCGAGGATGAAACCCTCGCTCCTGAGCAAGATGGAGAAGGCAAACACGAGTCATCTGCACCAGAGCTTCCCCAGCCAAGCACATCGGCCGATACACACATCGACATTCCTCCAGCACCACCCCCCACCAACAAACTGGTATTCCCCCCCCCCCCGGACCAGCCAAGGCAGTCCCCGAGCAGTCCGCTGCAGAACCAGTATTACACCACTCATCCAGGGAACGGCGAAGGCCCACCTACTTAAGGGAATTTGTGTGCTAGGGAAGGTCCAAACTATGGAGGGAGGGGTGTTATATCCCAATGGCAACCGTGCACGTGGTCAGGTAAATGTATGTGGCCAGGCTGGCTACCAGAACTTTGCTTCAGGAGACAATAGCCTGGCCGGATTGTAAATGAGACCAATCAGCCACCCAGATTACACTAGGGAACCTATGGTGTAAAGTCACCCGTAATTAACCCTATCAGGGAGATTGGGCGAGGCTGGGGGTGTGGTTTAGACAGACATTTAAGCAGACCCCCAAGCCCCATTCAGCAGTCGTGTTTTGTACCATCAAATAAACTCATGAGCTGATTTCACTGCTACGCGTCTCTGGACCCAGTACTTTATATTTACACAATCTAACATGCTTACAATAATTGTTTATAACTTGTAGGATTCAGTTCTATGAAACAGAGTAAAATGCCCCCCCCCAACCTCCCGGCAGACTCACAAGGGCCATTGCAGTCAGATTCTAGACCTTCACCTTTGGACCAGCATTCTGTTGATGGGGTTATCTGATTACCAAGTGCCACTTGCTGTTTTCTGGTGAGGCTGATGTTTGGATGCTCTTTGCTTTTTTATCTTACCATAACCTGCTTTGTGGACAGGAACAAATGGAGTAAAAGCTTTACATAGATCAATAAGCAAGTTACAGTCTCTCTAATAATTCAGAATGGCCCAGTTTATAATCTACAAGAAATCTATTTTTTTTCTGATTTTAATTCCGTTGTTAATCTAGCTGTGGGTTTTGTTGGGTTGTGGAGGCAGTGACTTGGACAGCCAACCTCACTGATACAGTTTCTATACAATGAACATTAGATGGTCTGAGACTTACATTCTAGGTTCTCAAGTGCCACCTGCTGGAAATAAGATGTGAAGAATCACTGGCAAAATACATAGCCTGTGAATTTTTTTCACATTTGTGTAATCCCTGGATAAATTAAAAACACAGACCTATAACAGTCCATTAATGTGGGTTAATTGGACTAACATGTCAATCCTAAACCTGTTTATTCAGATGTAAATTCCATTTATTTCCAACCAAATGCAATTCCAAAATAATGGGTCTTGTTGAAGTAGTCACAATGCTGGCAAACACATACTTTGGTATATTAGTTACTGTAATTATAAAGTTCAAATTAACCTGAATCACATCACCTTTACTTTTGTTGATAGAGATTAATGGTAACCTCTGATGTTATCAAAATGGTTGATATAACTATTAAGTGGTGTGAAATTTACATATAATGGTATAAGCCATAATACTAATAATGTATTTTGATATAAATTAGAATAACTGTTAGGATATAAATAATTATTATATTTAACATTTATATAGTATAAAAGTAAAGGTAAAGGTTTCCCTTGCTTGAAAGCCAGTCAAATCCGACTCTAGGGGGTGGTGCTCATCTCTGTTTCCAAGTCAAAGAGCCAGCGCTGTCCAAAGACTGTCCAACAGTGAGAGAGGGCGAAATGAGATGCCTCCTGCAAGTCACCCAAAGTCTTTTCACCCAAAGAGTAATTAACACGTGGAATTTACTGCCACAGGAAGTGGTGGCAGCTACAAGCACAGACAGCTTTAAAAGGGGAGTAGATAAACATATGGAGCAGAGGGCTTCTGGAGTCTGGCCCTACTGGTGGACCTCTTGATGACACCTGGGTTTTGGCCACTGTGTGACACAGATTGTTGGACTAGATGAGCCATTAGCCTGATCCAACATGGCTTCTCTTATATTAAGTCCTTGTGGGTTCCTACTTGTATAATTACAGACTCAAAATATATGCACAAGCCAGCATCTACTTGGTTGTCAGCAGGGCTTTCTTTGTAGTAAAAGCCCAGCAGGAACTCATTAGCATAACAGGCCACAGCCAACAGCAGAAACTTATTAGCATATTAGGCCACACCACTGACAGCACAGCTTAATAGCATATTAGGCCACACACCCCATGTTACCAGAAGTGTGGTCATCCAGCCACACCCACCTTTTACTTCTTCTGTTTACCTTGTTTGTTGACAAAACCTGGGCTTTTTTTGTAGCAGGAATTAGTTTGCATGTTAGGCCACATACCCCTAATGTAGCCAATCCTAATGAGTTTCTGCTGTTGGGTGTGGCCTATTATGCTAATGAGTTCCTGCTGGGTGTGGCCAACTCAGGATTTATTACTATGTCTGTATTTTAACTGTTGTGACCCACCCTGAGCCTGCTTGCAGGGAGGGTGGGATATAAATCCAGTAAAACAAACAAACAAATAAATAAGATCAGCAACTTTATTTCTATTAAAGCGTACACAAATACAGTTAGTATGGGTCTCCTTACTGACTTTGCTTTTTTTCATCCCTCCCTCCAGCTCCCAGCCATACTTGGGCCACAAAATGTTCAAAAGAAGGAAATGGAGCTTCTTATCTCAGAAACTTGTTTAGTAAACAATACAAATTTCTGGGTTTGCCTGTTAAAACAGTGTGACTATAGCCAAAGACATCCAAAGGATTTTCTTCTCTCTCTGTGAACTTGCTCCATCCTTCCAGAGGGGTCCTTCTCTGGGGCGACCCCATTTTTGGAGGTGAGAAGAGTGATGATTCAATCTATTACCTTCTCAGTGGTGACACCATATTTGTGAAACTCTCCACCTTCCTTGCTTCAAAGTTAACCCAGGAACTTCTTTGTTCTCTTTTTCTTTTGACTTAGTTAGTATTTTTCCTAATCATCATATTGTTGTGTTACTGTACACATGAAAAAAGGAAGCTGCCATATACAGAATCAGACCACTGATCTGTCAAGGTTAGTATGGTCTACTCTGACTGGTGGTCTCTCTCTAGAGTCTTTCACATCATCTACTACCTGATCCATTTAACTGGAGATGCTGGAGATTGAACTTGGGGCCTTCTGCATGCAAAACAGATTATGAAAACCTGGGGCTTCTCAGGTTTGTAGAAAGACCTGTCTTGTTTGTTCATGGCTCCAGTTTCCAGCTTTATTTAATTATTGAATTGTTGAACCTTATAAATACTGAATTCAGAATATTTATTTATTTTTGAAATCCTGATATAAACAAGTCCATTGAAATGCTTAGAGCAGGTATATTTTTCCTTAAAACCTTTTTGCTAAGAATTTAGGCTCCATCCTTAAAAAGGCTAAAATGTGTTCAAGCCAATGAAAGTCTACTGATATCTATTAATTTTTCTGTGAATGTCTATTGTCTTACTGAACTTTCAGTTAAACAACATCAGAACAAAGGTTTATGAATGAGCTTCATGCCAAGATATTTCTATTTTTTAAAAAAACAAATCCTCATAGCAGAATCAATCTGGAGGATTAGATTTTAAATAAAAAGGATATTGAAGAAAATGCTGTCTTTAACTAGACAATTGGCAACACAAAGATACACCAAATAAATAACTCCATATGAATTACTCCTCCACATCTTCACTGTAGGTTCTTTGAGGCTGACTCACTTTGCATGACACTGATTTATTTAGTTCATAAATGTTCCTCCATATATTAAACAACCAGTGGAGAGCAAGGGGAAGGGAAATCAAAGAGCCTCTCTAGTATAGTAATTTTTTTTTCATGGACTAGTAAATCAAATCAGGTATTTTAGTACTTCAAATGGTGAAATGGTTCCAGTTAGACCGTTTCCATGGTGCATTTTTAAGAAGGCCAGTTTCATCTTCAAATTATTCTTGTTAAATAATGAGAGATAGAAATATAATATGCAACAGCTGGGCAAAAGGGGCAAATCATGTATGTTCTCCATACTGGAAGAAGTGGGCGCCTGCAGAGCTTTTGCTCTGATACAGACCATTCTATATGTAAGGTAAGCTAAGCACAATACAGAAGTTGAGTCATAAATCCAAGGCAACAGGACATTTTAGCATCTTAGGCACACCTTGCATTGTTTCCAAATGCGGCCTAAGCAAAGCCCACAATTGTATTCTGGAAACTCTCTCTTTTATGTTCAAGTGCCCCCTTTTTTAAAATTAGCCTGGACACAATAGATCAGATAAACAAAGATGCTGTCATTCTTAAACCAAAACATATTCAAGGGGGAGAAAGACTTAAAGAGTAACTCATTTACTACATATGTTTTCTACATACTGTACATAAGGGGGTTTCTGCAGCAACATATGGAAAGAATCTGAACGAGCAAGACAATGACAATCATAAATCACTCTCGGCTCCAGCTCCAAATTATGTCTTGTTCCCTCCACTCATGGGATACTCGCTAGATCTCATACAAACTTCTTGTTTTGTGCATTTGATAATTCTTTTGTACTGTGAGGAGAAATGATATCATAAAAAACACAAAGGTAAGTAAAGCAAAAGGGGGGGAAGCAAGAGTCTATGTAACTTCCTAATGAATGACTATCAAGCCTTTACTCCTGCACAAATGCCTTCTTATTACCAGGAGGTTGGTTCCTCTTTCTAAATTTGATGGCAGCAGCCAAGGATTGGTCCATACAAACTTAGCTTGAGTCTGTCCTTCATAGACAAGCTTCAAGCACACACACAGAAGGAAGGAGAGATGGAGAGAGAACTACTTATCTGTTCAATGTGACTGGGGCTGTCACTTTTGCAATGCAATCCTATGCAGAATTCTCCATTCTAAGCCCATTCATTTTAATAGGGTTAAAATGGAGTAACTCGGCACTCAGTCAATTTACTAAAAAGTATCCATGATTTACCAGGCAACACATCTTAAGCTATTATTTTTATTTATTGTTTGTTTGTTTGTCAAATTTGTATTCTGCTCCCTCTCCCCCCAAACGGGACTCAGGGTGGCAAACATCATATAAAATACACCAATAAAAACAATAGAAAGATATGATAAATAATCTTTAAAATATTGTTAAAAATCTATCCCCATTAAAATCTATCCACTATCAAGCAGGGTAGGATATGTGGATGGTGAAGACACAGCTGAAGCATACCAGCTGCCTGGTGGACCACAATCATCCAAAGGCCACCCAAAAAAGAGCAGGATTCCAAGAAGCAGGTAGTAGGTGAACAGCCAATAGGACCCTGTCAACACCCACCTGGGTTGGAGAAGTTCAAAAATGGACCCAATTGTGCGGACAGGGCCCTGAGTTTCCTACTGACTCCAAATCTAGCAGCCAAGCCTTGGTGAAGGAGCAAGACTATCCAAAAAGAATGTTCCAGATGTGTCACAGCTAATAGCCAATTTTTAAATCTACTTTAGAAGCCACCAAAGGGGTAGTCAATTGCCTAATCACTCTATACAACTGAACTGGATGCAGCAGATGCAATGGAGGCAGAGAAGTAAGAGCGCTTTGCTGCCTTCACTGGCACTTCATAGGCCTTCAGGCAGGCTCTATCTATTGCTTCATCACAAGTTCATCACCAGCACCATTCTAACTGTCTAAACCCTCTTTTTACCATCCTTAGTTCATCCATATACCAGGGAGCCAAGGTAGTATGAAGGCAAAGAGGGTGCCAGGGGGCAGCGTGGTCAATGGCCTCCTGAAGCCCCAGATTCCAGGCATCAGTGAGTTCATCACGAGAGCTGCTGGCAGAGCCAGACAAATCCTGCAGTGCACTCTGGAATCTGATTGGATCCATGAGACTCTGTGGGCAAGCATAAACAAGTTCCCCTCCCCCCCACACTCCCCACAGAGTGAGGAGGCAAATCTCAAATCTCACAAGATAATGATCAGTCCATGGCACCAGTTCACAAAGCATTGCTGAATCCAGATCAATTCCTGCACAAAAGATCAGATCCAGTGTGTGGCCCAGGGTTGTCAGCCTCCAGGTGGGGCCTGGGGTTCTCCTGCTTTTACAACTGATCTCCAGGTGACAGAGATCAGCTCCTCTGGAGAAAATGGCTGTTTTGAAGGGTGGGCTCTATGGCATTTTACCATCTTGAGGTCTCCCTCTAGTGGCAGTAGATTGGTCCCCACCATTTCCCCATCAACTTCCTGTAAGAGCAGTGGACTCTAATCTGAAGAACCAGGTTTGATTCCCCGCTTCTCCTCCAGATGATGCCTGCTGGTTGACCTTGGACCAGTCACAGTTCTCTCAGAACTCTCTCAGCCCCACCTACCTCACAGAGGTGACTGTTGTGGGAAGAGGAAGGGAAGGCGATTGTAAGCCTCTTTGAGACTCCTTAAGGTAGCTCAGTGGTTAAGCTGCTGAACTGCAGACCAGAAGATCAGTAGTTTGGCAGTTCGAGACCCGAGTGCTGCGTGACTAAATGAGCTCCTGTTTCTTGGCCCAGCTCCTGCGAACCTAGCAGTTTGAAAGCAAGAAATTGCAAATAGGTAAATAAGTACTGCTTCGGTGGGAAGATAACAGTATTCCGTGTGCCTCGGCATCTAGTCATGCCAGCCACATGACCATGGAAACATCTTTGGAGAGTGCTGGCTCTTCAGCTTGGAAATGAGCACCACCCTCTAGAGTTGAATTCAACTGACTTTCGAGCAAGGGAAACATTTACTTTTTACCTAAGGTAGAGAAAAGCAGGGTATAAAAGCCAACTCTTCTTCTTTTTCTTCTTCTTCTTCTTCTTCTTCCACTGATACTCAGGAGTAACAGACAAAAAGCTATAGAGTGTAGGTGGGGAAGGCTGTATTGGGGAGAATCTGTCCAGTTACTCCTCTCCCCTCCTCCATCAGCTGGATACAACCGTCTTTTCACTCATAGGCAGATTTAATCAATTACAACTCATGCATTAACTAAGATTTCTTTATTTAATATATTAAATATGTGCATATTTAATATGTGCAAAGCAAAAGGGAACCCCAAGTCCTTTATCACTACATACTGAACACATTTTCTTCTCTGAAGATGGGAGCCAGATAAGCTCCTGCAGCAGCATCTTAGAATTGATTATTCATTCCTGTTCTAATTAAAGAGAACATACTCAAAGCTACTTACAAGTATAATCAATAGTTGATTTAAAAATACAAGTTTAAAAAACCATTAGCAACAATAAGAAACAACTCTACAGCATTCATTAAAATTCTACCCCATAAATCAATAGTCAGGGAAAGCCTTCCAAAATTAACTCATCCATATCTGCTGGCAGAAGCCAAACGGGGAGGGTGATCTATAGATTTCCCCATGCATGAAATTCTAGAATGTGGAATGCACAAGAGCGTAGGTACCCTTGGAGGAACAGTGCAAGTGCTGACTTGGTGAATAGTTGCTTTTTGAACTATTAATTATGTTTGTAGTGCTAGAAATATGTGATTTTCCTACAACAGATATTGTGCAAAGAACTCCCCATCTGAAGATACCATAAGACAGCTATTCAAAGGGGGGGAAATACTATTTTGCCTAATTTCCTGAAATATTTTGATTCACTTCTGATGTATATCAACATGTAAAGCAGAAAAACCACATAAGTCTGATTTTTTTGGGGGGGGGGGGATAGTGATTTCCATGCAGACTGCAAATCTGCACACCTATTGGGTAAGGAAATCAGAATCTACTTTTGACCCAATTGAACTCCAATCAGGTAAAATAATTTCAGGTGGGCAGCCAGTCTGCTGTAGAAGAGAAAGATCCAAGTCCAATAGCACCTCAGCAACCAACAAGATTTCCAGGGTTTAAGCTTTTGAGAGTCAAAGATATCTGACAAAGGGAGCTCTGACTCTCAACAGCTCATTCTCTGAGAATCTTGTTGGTCTTTCAGGCGATAGTGGACTCTAATCAGGTGAGAAAGACCTCTGCAACTGGCTTCACTCACAAGGCTGGAAATCTTACTGACTTCTGTGAGAGAGTTTAGTACATGCTTAAATCTTTCCAGTCAGTGGTATTCTTAACTTTGCTTGGACTATGCTCCATGTAGCTCCCTCCCCACTATTTTAGATCACAACATAACTTCCTTCATGTTGTACCTGGACTGGGCAGTCACATTGTGTTCCACCTTTGACAATATAGCTCTTGTCTATGATCACAAGGAAGCATTCACACACACACACACACACACACACAAACATTCCAAAGCACAATTAAATGAATGACTCAAATTGTATAGAAGTTTCACATGAGCTCTCCACTGAATTTAGAAAAATGCATACATCCTGATTGCCCAGCATAATACGCAAAGAGCAAGCCCCAGCATGGAAGGATCTGGTAGAGCTTCTACTTGTGCTTATTGGAGCCCTATAGAGTTTTGGATCACAGCCATGGATTTTCATTCGGGCATATAGAATGTTATGTGAGGGGAAAACAAATACCAGTGGATAACATTACGTCAGAATCAGCATTTTTAAAGCCCATTGTGATACTCTGAGAATTCCAGAGGGAAAGTTCTACACACAGATTGACTCCATTTAATGAAATACTGTAACATCACCTTGAATCAGAGAAGGAATTTTTATCAGCACCTAATAAAACACAAGCAACAGAACCTTTGTTTTATTAGTTGTCTAGCTTCACCCATGAGAAATGCCTCTGCAATGTAATAGAAGAGCATCGTTAGCTACAGCTTCTCGACAACCTTATCTGCATTGATTAGTTGTAGCTCTGCCATTTAGCTTTGTTTGCGGCAAACGGACTAAAGGTTATCAACTCTACAGTGTGCTATGGACTGTTGGGAACAATTTACAATGGTCTCTGAGAAGTCTCTCGAGTCATCTTTGTTTAATCTCCATTAGATATTTCTTATAAGACACTATTGACTGTTCTGTTTAATAACTTGTGTTGACTTTAAAAGATGAAGAAGCCAGGCAGAATTGGGTCATCCTTGGAATGAAATTTTGTCGGGACTGCCAGTAAGAGAGCATATAGAATATTATGGGAAGGTTGCAATCTTTTTGCTTATAAATTGAAATCCTGGGCCAGAGGAGTCAGTAGGATAAAGTTAACAATGGTATCTGAGAGCACCACTGTTTTTCTTTAGTCCTAACAAAATTCTCAAAAGCAATTATGAGGTACTCATCCACTTCTTACTATTTGAGTATGAGGTCTTACACCTTTTTCCTGAATATATATAAATCTACAGTGACTTACACCAGTTTCCTAATCAGACATAGCTACTCAAAGTGTAAATAAGGAAATAAATGGAAAGGCCAGTTCAAACAACTTTTTGGTCAGGATATAAAAGAACTTGGAAATGAGATCTACGTGCCCAAGAGAGTTTTTACTCTGCAATCCTATGTGGAGCTACTGTAGTCTAAATCCACTGAAATCCATGAGTTTAGGCAAATTATTCTGAACAGGATTGTGCTGTTGGGTTTGCATTGTTCTTGCATAGCAGCTTTCCCTATGCCATACTCCAAAACACTTCAGAAGCTATCGGGGCTTTCCAAAGCAGTTTGTAATATAGGATGAGTAAGCATCAGCTGCTCAAAGAAAAAAGAGAACAATCCACTGGATGTGCCCAGACCCTAGGAAACACTTGTTTGATCCTGTTAGAGACCAACAAGTTTTTCAGGGCATGAGCTTTTGAGAGTCAAAGCAACCTTCATCAAATATTTGGTATCTGACAAAGGGAGCTTTGACTCTCAAAAGCTCATACTGTGAAAATCTTGCTCATCTCATCTGGACTCTACTGCAGACTAAAATGGCTACCTCTGAAACTATTTGATTCTGGATGGAATACATACCAATAACAGCAGCAGTTCCTCAGTAAGCCAGGCTAATCTTTTCTTTCACTTCCAAGGAACGAGCCAGTCAAATGGCTACTTACAACACTATCTTAAATCAGGACTTCTGGCACTTGTACTTTTTTAACAGTTGTAACCATGTGCCAAATGACAGATTATCTGTGCTGACCCTGGAGTATTCTCTGATTACACATGACTTGTAGCAATGTTGCTACAAGTCAGCTCTGTCTGATGTCAGTATGTGGCCATTATGAGTTCAGGGGGTTGGGTGGACAGGCCTTCTCTTGAATCAAATTCAGTGAGGATTACTGATTTAACTATTGTAGAGTTCCAAAATGTCTTTAGCTTCAACACATGCATGTATTTTAGTGGAAACAATGTGGTTCTGATTCCATGAGCACAAACTACCCACAAAGAGGTCGGCATAAATCCCATTGGGTTGGATCCAGCCAGCTTTTTAACTGATAAAAAACAAAGGAGGAGGTTTCCCTGGGACCCATGGCTACAAAAGTTTTATGGGACAGGAGGTGAAAAAAGGAGAGGAAATTGGGTGAGACTGAGTGAAAAACTGGCTGTACTCAACCCATATAGACTTTCGTAGAATGTATGCAATATTGCAGTCTAGAGAAAGATTATATCTTTAAGGAAAATTGAGTTCATGCTTTTGATTTATTTCAGTGAGATGCATGCACACTTATCTTTCCTGGGTGGTTCCCAATGGGCACAGACCATGGAGCCTTGACCACAACCAGATCAAGGTCTTTATGTCTCATTGGTTTCACTAAGTTCATACTCCCAAGTAAATGTGGGTAGGATTTGCAGCCACAACCACTTAACTTAGCAGTACAGTTCCACTGATTTCAGTGGGACCTAGATGAAAATTACTCTCACTGGACTGTGTCCAATGTCTTGAAATATCTCCCACCAGTGCACAAACAGGCCTAAATAAAAGCCTTCCACATCTTAAGAACATAGCAAAAGCAGAAATTACTGAGAACAATAAAAAAATTCTCTCGAGGATTTTTTTTGCTCAATAGATGTAGTAATAAAATACTAGATATTTGTCAGAAGTTCTGGTTATTCTTCTTTTAGTCGTCCTTTTCAGTTCTGGCATCAGTATAAGATAGATTTCTAAATTTGTTATAGTTTATCAAAATTAGATCGTTTGAAAGAGTCGACTGGAGGTCAAGAAGCAGCTCTGGTTTCTGATTTAAGACAAACTTTTCATATAAACTAGCATGTGCAACTGCTAAATCCTACCAAACTACAGTTTTAAGAACTACAGACATAAACTGAAAACCTATTCTGAAATAGTCTGTGTATTAATTGAGGAAAGGAAAGAGGGAGGCTATTAAAAATTGCTACTACTGTCACGCCTGTGAGCGCCCCCTGGGCCTGGTGGGCGTTCTGCCGCAATCTCGTTGGAGCCCCTGAGGGGTGGGCTAGGGATGTGGGAGGATAGGTGTGGCCTCAGAATGGGGCGACTCCTGGTTAACGTCACCAGGCCTCAACCCCTGCGCGGTCAGTGATTTGTGAGAGCGCTAGGCCTCATTTCGCTCCCTCTCTCTCTGGGTCTCACAGCCTTTTGCAACTCTCCTGTCTCTCTTCCCGCGCCGCTTCCTCCCCAGCCATCCCATATCCGTCTCCTTTTATCCCCTTTCTCTCCCCTCGGTGCTCCACCTTCACTCTCCTTCCTTCCACCCTTTCGTGTGCTCCCCGTCACTCTCCCCTCCTCCTTTCCCCATTGGCTTCTCCGTCCCCTCTTGGCTCCGTTTGTTCCCGCCCCTCAGTCGACCCTGGGCGTCCCTGCTGGCCCCACCCTTCTCCGTCTCCATCTCTGTGTGCAGGGTTTCCCTGAGGTGTCTCCCGTCTGCCTTCTCCCCTGGCGTCCCTCCCTGCGCCGGCTCCTCCGAGCCCCTCTGGGGTCCTATCTCCTTCTCTTTTACCGGCACGCCCTGGCCAGCCTCGGGTCCTCACGGCTCCCATGGCCGCGACCGGGCGTGTCCTGGCGGCCCCGTCCTCTGCCCAGTCTCTTGGACTGCCTCCCGGCCAGGTCCGGACAGCCCCGCCGGCAGATCCCCCCCCCCCCCCGATGACTCCTGGTCGCTGCCGGAGGGACCCCCGTCGCTGGAGAAGGGCCCCGGTGAGTCTGGCGAGCTCCCGCCACAGCGGGAACCAAGGTTCCTGGGGCTCCCGGGAGCCCCGTGGCAGGACAACTACTTAGAACAGAAGAAAATGTTATTTTGGTCACAAAAACATTGCTGCCATTGTCTCCCCAATTTTAAAAGAAAATGTCAGTCCACATAAATGCTGACAAAAGTCTTGATATGTGTCAAAAAGATTATTTTTTAATAACAGCTGTCGTTCAAAATAACCTAGCCTTTTTCAATGGAACAATTTGGAGATTTCCCAAAGCATGAAAATAATTGAGACTTAATCCCTCATGCAAAGTTTTTTAAAGGAGCAATATTTTGGCATTTCCTGTAGTTTATGAAAAACAAATGCAACACAACTAGACAATTTATCTTCAAATCATCAAAAATGGCCACGAGAAAACTGACATCTTTATTTTTTCTCATGCTGTTTAGATATTCCCATTTCTTTCTCTGAAATTCAGATGTGTTTTGACTATGCAGAATAAAGTATTAAAGCTTTTCAAAACTGCACCTCTTCTCCATATGAGGCAGTTTGCACATTTGAATGCTCCACTGAAGAAACATTTTGTATTCAGAAAAGTACCATCTCAGGGGAAGGAATTCAAGCTGCCCTTCATTGTGACCTGCTAATTTTTTTTTTTAAAAAAAACCAATAGGAAAATTTACACCTGAACCCTGAACTAGTACAATTCAGGAAACATTTTACTATTTCATTCCAGTGAATTTGCCAAACTTGTGTACTTGAATTTACCAAGATTTTTAAAATCCAATTCTGTTGGTCCAGGAGATTGCTTTGAAGGGGGCGGGGGGCAGGTTTGAGCATGTTTTAACCCTTTCTTCTAGTGCTTTTTCATACTTTAAAATGCATCTCCAAAGCTGCAGTTGACTTTTGTAGGAAAAAAAGACATGCATTTAGGTATCTATTTCCCCACAAGAGCAGCTTTGGAGATTCTTGCAAATCATGGAACAGGACTGAGCAGAAAGGTTCAAATCCCCTTTCCCCCAGAAACCCTTCTCTGACCTTCAAAGCAGCCACCAGCACAAAGCCCAGTATGCTGGTCTTGCCCATGATTGGGAGGAACAAGAATAAAGCAACCACCAGTCTGCAATTTATTATTATACAATTTAATACATTTAATTGAGTTCTGGACAGATCAGCAAGGAGGGGACCCCCCAGATGAGGAAGGCTTTTCTTTGATGACACCCTCCACCTGAAACAATTCTTGGGTTCTGTAAATGTCCAAAAGATGCTGACTAGAAATTGCTACACATGAGAATGGGAGGCTCTTTCCAGCTGCCTGCTGACTTTTAAACTGGTAGCAAATCAACACAGTGGCAAACCGCGTTAATCTTGTCTGCACCCTGCTGCCTGTTGCTTCAGTGCCTTTCTTCTTCTTCCATCACCCAACAAGGCCAAGAACGAGTGATTCTGAAACTACCCAAGGTTTAGGCAAGACCTAGTGTTCCACAGTGGTCACTGGGGTAGCATTCTTTCTGATCCCATAATTTAGTATATAGCAATGGTGTAAATAAAGCACTAGTAACAGTGATACAACCTGGGCTCCTCGCACTACCTTGTGGAACAAACCAATGTAGCTTTAGATTCCGTGATACAGTGCAAGGGGCACAAATTTGATCTGATCCGGCAAGGGGAAATTGGCGCATGGAAGTAAATCCCTTCCTGAATCAAGAACCACATGGGAAGATCAGATACAGATGCACATCCAAAGAAGAGCTATCCAATGTGATTCACATCTACTGTCTCAGCCACAAGTTATGAACAACGAGGATCTCTCAGATCTGCACCCATTAATTTTTTCAGTGTTGTATAAGTAAGTTGAACAGCAAACCCTCTGAACTGGAAATGAAATTCCTAATGGATTAAATAAAGCCGCCCTTGGTTTACTGGTGTCTGTTTCCCTTCAATGAGTCTCATAGCATGAGCATTACAAAAATTATGACTTATTTTTAAGGATGTCTTGTTTGCATCCTTCACCACTCAGACACATGTCAGCACAATGACGGGGGGGCCTCCTCTGCCCATGTTTATATCCTTGTCTCCAGCATTTCAGCATATGACTCTGCTGTCTGACTACATGAAAAACAAAATAATTCCCAACTCCCTTTTATGTAGAATTTACTTGGGTGCCATGTTAGTAATTCCATTAGTTAGGGAACTGCCACAACATCCTGATTATGTGGATCCTTTTTTATGTGAATATCTTTCCAACTGGAGCCATGCAGTTTTTCCAGACTGTTGAAAATTGTAAGGCTCACAGTTTACTCATACAACCCAGCTGGGGAGGGGGCGGGGGTTGCTGCCAAGTCGCAGCCAACTTATGGTGACCCTGTAGCATTTTCAAGGCAAGAAAGATTCAAAGGTGGTTTGCCATTGCCTGCCTCAGCAAAGTAACCCCGGACTTCCTTGGTGGTCTCCCATCCAAGTACTAATGACCCTGTTTAGCTTCCAAGATCTGATGAGACTGAGCTAGTCAGGGCTACAACCTGCTACTGCCACCAAAAACCTGCATTTCAGATTTTTATATTGATTCAAATGCCAGTTTTACTAACAATTACAGTGGGAAAGGAAATGTGTATGTGTTTGTGGATACCAAGAGCGACAGTGCACCTGGTACTGCTTTCCACTCTCTTAAAAATATTTCCAGATAGACATGTTACAGTGGGATCCTAAGCAGAGTTACATCCTTTAAAGCAGAGGTGTCACGCTCATTTATTACAAGGACCAGATCTGACATAAATGTCACTTTGCTGGACCGGGCCTCGTGTGCCATAGGTATATGAGACATAAACTTTATAAAGGACACAGACAAACTCAATGAACAATATTATTTTTTACTCAAAACACAAACCTGCTTAAAACATTGACACTCTTTACAGTATTTCTTTAAAGTATCTCCCTGATGCCCACCCTCCCCCTTCCACTGCCCATTACCCATTAGCACTGGGACAGTATACAGGGACATAATGCTCAGCCTCCATCATCTGGCAGTAAAGGTAATCAGTTGCTCGCGGGCCAGATAAAAGCCCTGGATGGGCCTGTTCCAGTCCACGGGCCATATGTTTGACAACCTTGTTTTAAAGTCTGGGGAAGTCAAGGGACTTAGAAGGATGAACAGTCACCACAACATCATAACAAAGAATCTTGTGCACTTGAATAACAAATTTATTGCAGGATAAGCTTCAATGAGCCACAGCCCACCTATCCAACTGGACTCTTGCTATTTGCTAAAACAAGTTAACTTTTAAGAGTCAAAGCTCCCTCAGAAAGCTCATACCCCCAAAAATCTTGTTGGTCTCTCTCCTGGACTTGAATCTAGCTGCTCTACTACAGACCAACATAGCTATCCTCTGAAACTTTGTATATAAATGTCTCTCTCAACTGAATGTAGCTCTTCATGCATCTGCTGAAGTGAGCTCTGGCTCACGTAAGTTTATGACACAATATTTTTATTAGACTTGAAGGCCCCACAAGACTTTGTTTTATCTGGTCTTATTTATTTATTTATCCATCAAATTTATACCCCGCCCTCCCTGCTGGAGCTGTCCTATGTGGCTAAGAGTGATGGACTCTAATCTGGAGAACCGGTTTTGATTCCACAGTCCTCCACATGCAGCCAGCTGGGTGACCTTGGGTCAGTCAAAGTCAGAGCTGTTTTCTCAAGAGCAGCTCTCTCAGAGTTCTCTCAGTCCCATCTACTTCACACAGTGTCTGTTGTGGGGAGAGGAAGAGAAGGAGATTATAAGCCGCTCTGAGACTTTGAGTGAAGGGTGGGATATAAATCCAACTCTTCTTCTTCGTCTTCTTCCTCCTCCTAGATGTCACAGAAAAAATATTTTAAAAATTTTAATTGCAATAATTTTTTTAGGAACTGTACCTAAAAGCACTCCTCAAATGGCCTCTAATGTGAGAACTAGAAATATTTTTTACAAAGGTCATATCTTGTGAAGTTATTTCAAGACCCCTTTTTTCCCTCAGGGTCTATGGAAAAGCAGCCCAGTGCAGCTAATAAACAGCAGCCCCTCTGCGTGCCCCCCTCCAGTCATCTGTGTTGCAGCATAAGGAGCAACAGTGGGGGTGGGAACTGGGTGAAATCATCCTCTCTCTCTTGGCTGATGGCTTGCTCCACCACTGTCAGAAAAGGCACATGGGGCCTATTGTGCCCAGTTGTTTTTCCTCAGTGCATTTCAGCAGATGTTTTTCAGGTCACTCATGGGGGGAAAGGTAGGGAAGATCCTCTATGGTAGCTCAATCCTGAGGGATTGAAATAGACTGAGGTACTGAAGGCCAGGGTGATGTCTGGGTTAGAAAGTTGTATTTCAACCACAAAGACCCAGATCAAAATCTCTACTTTAACCATGAAATTTATGGGTGGCCTTGCACCAGTCAGTGTTGCCAAGAGCCTCTATGGCAACTAGACTTTCTCTGGTGGGAAAAGAAGGAGGGTGTCCCTTCCATCACCAAAAAGACTGTGCTGGAGATAATGAAACATGTAGGAAAGGGGCTATAATAAAGAGGGAAAGTTGGCTGGATCCAACCCTCCATCTAGACCCCTTTCATGCATTTAAGCAATATTTAAAGAAACACAAAATGAAGAGGAAAAGGGAGAAACAGAGACAAGAACAACAGGCCATGGTGATCTCCTGATTGCTCCCTCTCAACGAGGTCTCACTCATTCACATAAAGAGACTCACCAGTCCGTAAGGAAAAGAACAAGGAAAGCCACTTTGGGAACTCATATTTTTTCACTTTAACTCTATGTAATTGGAGAAACTAACAAGTGAGATGTAAATTAAGCAAAGGGAGATTATGGATTTCTAGAGAGGCATTTTGCTCCCCCTGTCACTCCAGGACTGGTCCAGGGCGTTATGCTGGCTCTTTCCAGAGAGCATTTTGCTGTCTTAGATGAACAAAATGAAGCAGATGGCCTACCTGGCTTCTTGGGCCCATAGTCCTCATTGTCCCACACACATACAATCCATGACCTGGACCCATCATAATTTCTCAGCTCTCTGTCTCAGAAGGTGGATGTATGGGAGAAATCATCCTATCTATGCATGCCATCCTGAGTCCCTTGAGAGAAAAGTGGGATATAAATGTGAAGAATGAATTAATGATTTTCAGTGCTTCAGGGTGGTGAGATCATAACCAGTGTTCCCTCTAAGCTGAGTTAGTGTGAGCTAGCTCACAGTTTTTTAGCCTCTGGCTCACACATTTTTATCTTTGCTCAGGAAGGATGGCTCCAGTAGCCAAATCACCTGCTTACAACTTTAATGCCAATAGCTCAAAAAATGGAATGTTTGCTCACAGCACTCCATAGCTTAGAAGGAGCGTTGATCATAACTTACCATTATTTGGAAGTTCTTTGAAAAGTGGAATTGACTGAGTAGTGGCTGAAGAAAGGCACTAAATGCAAACATAACCAGACCAAAAATAGTGATATGAAGTCACAACAGAAGTCTATTACTGAAGCTAAGCAGGGCTAGCTCTGTAAAGTGCCTGGTTTATTTCCTGAGAACCTCAGAGGGAAAATAGGAGCTTAGGGATTCACCAGTTACCTCTGAACAGAGAAACATCTTAGACCTTGGAGCCTGATTATTATTAATGTGCTAGTTGATACACTTAATAGCTTCATAGATGTCAAGGATTCCTTAATTCCATTGGTTTTAATGGTCTCAAAATTGTGCTCATGAGGTTTAGCATAAAATACACATATATTTGCAAATCAAAGAAAGATGTTATTCCGGAGATGTCTCAGCTCAGTGGTTGGAAAACGCATGCCATTCTCAAAGCTTTTTCTAAGAATCCTGCTATACAAATTGTACATTTTGTCATCCATCCATTTCCCACTACACTATTCTTTAGTCTATTAACATCATTATTCTGAAGCATTTGTGTGAACCACATGGACTCAGGTCATCACTATACAGAGATAGATGTGCAGTGTGCTAAAACATGCAGCACAATAAAACTATCACAGCTGTGCTTACTTTGGAGCTATGTGCCTGACAAATCAGGTGGCAGCTAGAAACTTGCTTTTTCTCTCTTTTATAGACCAACATCTGCCATGCACAGACTTCTCTGCACCATTTTGTACCTCAGGGACTCTAGCTGGATAACAGCATCTCCTAATAATCTGTTGTACATCCCAACTGCCAAACAATAGTCAATGCTCTCTCTCTCTCTCTCTCTCTCTCTTACCGGTTTTATGAGAACAAGGTGACTTTTGAGTCTAGTAATGGATCATACACCTCAGTCTTTTCTACTCGTAAGTATGAAAAGCTGAAAAGAACAACAGCTATAGGTAGATAGCCTTTCAAAAACTGGATTTAATCATCTTCAGCAACCCACTGTTGGAATGGTCTGAAAACTGAAAAGACATCCTAAAAGGACCTAAAGCAGTCTGAAAAGGAAAAACAAGCCAATATGAATCAGAACATTCTAGTAGTTCCCTCTCTTACCACAGCCTGTTCCTTCTCTACAGTGGCTCCAACCTTGTGAAAGGGGCTCTCAAGAAGGTGAGGTGGTTTTATTGTGAAGGCTTTTAATGGAGTTTAAACTGCAAGCTTTTTTGTGGGGATGGGAGTTGGACGTCCCTTTTCCATTCACACAGAGTGCTGCCTACCACCCTCAGCAACCCCTCTTTCTAAGGTTCAGGGTTATCAGTAGGTCAGGACATCACAAGCTACCCTTCATCTCTTTTAAAATATACAGAGAGCCTCGACTATTTCACACTTCAGGTCCTCTCTCTCACCCCCAGAGAGATCCACAGACAGGGTAACCCAGACCTCTTTAATAATAAGTCCTCACTCACACAAGGCTATTGGGGTTGGGGCTCAAACACCGTTCCAATCACTCACTACCACCATTTATTCATATCTTGTAGAGAGAGAGACCAAGATATTAAATTGTGTGTGTGCTTCTTTCCCTTAGCTTCACAGCCCACAGTGTTAATCAAAACAAGAAAACTATTATTTATGATATGAACTTAACACTGAGGAAGTAAGGTGCAAGTAACATTTCACTTCCATTGAACTTTTGAACTGAGGCCCTATTTCTACAACTGGGATCTTTTTGTTACAATTTTACTATTTTCATCCTGCTCTAAGCAGTTCTGCATATTCTACTGTGGAGATAGATCAAGAAGGGTAGCTGCGCTAGTCTGTCTGTAGCAGAAGAAAAGAATAAGAGTCCAGTAGGGTATAAGCTTTCAGGAAATCTCTCCACTGTCCAATATATAGGACAGATGGACTCACATTCTAGCTGTATCTGAAGAAGTGAGCAGTTTCTCATGAAAGCCTATAACCTACCACAGATTTTTGTTAGTCTTTAAGGTGCTACTGGACTCTTATTCTTTTCTACTGCTACAGTTCTACTCTGTCAGACATCTTCCTTTCCCCACTAAAATCCTAAGCTGTCAACTTCTCTGCCACTAACTCCTAACTGCCATCTTTAGCTGCTGTTTTCCAAGTCGCCCTTGCTCAACATTCTGTCAGCTCTCATTGGTTGCTCTTAGAGAAAGGTGGGACCTAGCCTGTCTGTTGCAGGGAGTTAATGGCCCTTTTACTGTATTTTGTGTGATTTTAATCTTGGAATTGTAAACCACTTTGGACCACAAGGGAAAGGTGTGGTAGAGATACTTAAATAAGTAAATAAATAAGCATTCTTGCAATAAGATACATGAAGCCAAAACACTCAACAATATGGATTACATACATACATATCAATTCATTAGATATTTTAACTTCCACATTATATAAGGCAGTCATCAAGCAAAATTATTTCTAAAATTTATATCTTTCCCAAAACATAATTAAAGCACAATTAAACAGGTAAAAATACAATCTATATATCTAATAGCCAAGTGCCCCCCTCCGTGCGGAGATCTAAATCCACACGGGGGGCACTTGGGGGGCAGGGAGATTTTCCTGCACACTTGGGGGACTCCCCACGTGTGTGGAAAAATCCTAAAAGTAAAAAAAAACTTTGGGGGGATATTTAAATCCCCCCAAAAGTTAAAGAGCATTCCCTGTGCATGCATGCACAGGGAATGCTCTTGGAACTGTGCAACGGGCACGGCCGGGCAGTTGGGAGGCATCCAAGCCTCACTGCCAGAGTCATGGGGGGCAGAATCGGTGGGCTGGGTGAGAGCCGCTCAGGCCTCACCGGTGCCCGTGAGGGGGAGAAGCGGCAGGCCCAAGCAGCTCTTGGGCGTTTGGGCCTCACTGCGGTAACCGGGGGTGGGTGGGGGAGAAGTGGCGAGCCTGAGCAGCTCTTGGGTGCTTGGGCCTTGCCGCAGTAGCCAGGGGGTGGGGGGAGAGAAGCAGCAGGCCCGAGCAGTTCATGGGCACTCGGGCCTTGCCATGGGAGCCGGGAGGTGGGGGGGGAGAAGCAGCGGGCCCAAGCCCACTCTTGGGCACTTGGGCCTCACCGTGGGAGCCAGGGGATGGGGGCTAGAGAAGACTCACCTATGGTTCCTTCCTCCACTCAGTGGAGCTCCTTCTCCCCCCACCGAGTATCGCAGGTCCCCCGCTTCATGTGAATGTTATAATTTTAAAACAATGGCTGCAGGGTTGATAACTTACATCTAATGAAGTATGAATGCACACAAAAGCTTATACCCAGAATTGAATTTGGTTGGTCTTAAAAGTGCCACTGGACTCAAACTTTGTTCACATAACAAATTCTCTGTGTCCTTTGCCTCATTCTGTCTAGATATTCTCATTTGAGAAGGACGATTGATATCTTTTAGCAAAAATAAGTTTCTTACAGGTACCTCAAAAATTTTCCTTTTAGAGTTAATATTTTAAAGAATTCCCATGCAACAATGCTAAATG
Source organism: Lepidodactylus listeri (assembly GCA_029233225.1). Taxonomy (NCBI): domain Eukaryota; kingdom Metazoa; phylum Chordata; class Lepidosauria; order Squamata; family Gekkonidae; genus Lepidodactylus; species Lepidodactylus listeri. The sequence goes on from JARCFY010000009.1 coordinate 31,692,919, forward strand.
ACATAAAAGAAAACTATTTCTGAAATTTCTGGCCCACAATAGAACTGGATTCGGCAGCTGTTTATGACTTTCTTCTCTTTTAGTTATTAATCAGTACTTGTGAGTTCTGGGCTTTTTAAAAAAACTATTTTTCCTTGAATGTGCTTCTTGGCACTCCATACCTCAAAAGACCTGAAAAGATCATTAAATAGTCTAGTAACAATGTCATGTGTTAAAAGGAACATGCATGAGGATTCTAGCTACGGCCACTAGCTAACAATAGTCGATTTCACATTACCTTTTTAAACCACATGGTTTCTATTATTGGCCTGTCATGGAGGAAACCAGTACAGAAATGGCTGTTTCACACAACATTTCCCTTCCAGTAAGGAGCCGTCTCTGAAGTGCTGTGGCCATTTCAAACTGTGGCACTTTCTTTTCCCACCATTTTCCTCCGCTCACACGATCTCCCTAAGAGGGTTTTTTAAAAAACCTTTTATTGGGAGCGCTATGATGCTGATTTGATGTCCTATTATAGCACATTTTTTTAAATAGAGGAGAGATTATGGGCTGGGGGGAAAGGGTGAAAACCCCCTGTCAGTGGAGGAAGCGCTACGGGGCATTTTACACAGTCCACTGTAGTGATTCAGATCCAGAAGAAGGGATTGAAGACCTGAGGAAAGTCGTTTTTGTCAACAACACCTCAGACAAACTTCCCAAATGGGAGACAACTGGCATTGTATGAACAGGTAAATATATTCTGTTAACAGCCGGTTACTAAAACAGCTCTGTCTGAAATGACGGGGGGGGGGGGGGGGGAGATGTTAGTAACCAGTCTTTCAAGGAGCTCAGAGCAATTTACAGAGTTCACGTGTCCTCATTTTATACTCACAACAACCCTATCAGATAGGTTAGGCTGAGAAAGAGTGAAAACAGCCAACAGATATCCAGTGAACCTTCATGGCACAATGGGGATTAAAACCCAGGTATCCAAGATCCTAGTCCAACACAGTGTGGTGCAGCAGTTAAGAGCAGAGGACTCTAATCTGGAGGACCAGGTTTGATTCCCCACTCTTTCACATGAAGAGTGACCCTGAGCCAGCAACAGTACTCTCACAACTCTCTCAGCCCCACCTGCCTATTGTGGGGAGAGAAAGGGGAAAGGGATTCTAAGCCACTGTGAAACTCCTTAAGGTAGAGAACTCTCTTCTTCTTCTTTTTCTTCTTCTAACTAAAACACCACTCTGACTTGAGTTGCTAAATGTTCACAGACATTCTGACAATGGAGGGAGAAAAGCTAATGACAGGATGGTAATGACTTGTGCAACTTCTGTGAGGAAAGTAAAACTTGAGTTTGGATAGAAAAGGCGTTCATGGGTGTTGGGGTCAGGAAGGAAAGTACATTTGGGGCATTAAGGGTGGAGAATGTTGTCAGATACTGAACTCTCATTGCACTACAGAAATCATTTGCAACTGGGGTTTTTTGTCCTGTGTGGACAAGACAATCCAATTGCAAACTAACAGACAAAAGACATAAGAGGCAGGAACTGAGAGTGTGCTAAAAAGCAGGGACCCAGAGGAAGGGTGCATGAAATGAGTCTTGGGAATTGGTCTTGTGCTCTGTGAATCTGAGTGGGCACAATATTTATCACTACGATCACTCCAGTTCTTTGAACCAATTTGGTTGCTGTTTCACTGATCATTTTCATCAACCACCCCATGATGATCTCAGCTCTCAGAGGGAAAGCATAACCAAACAACAGTGAAGCAGAAGCTTCTTTCTTGTTTCAAGTGTTCATGGCTCAGAAGTTGACATACTTTATGGGCTGGCTTATGGAATCAGAGATGAATGCATTTTTTAGAGGCAAGTGGAAGCAGATTGTGGGAAAGAATGTCATAAGTGCAGATGTCGAAACAGACATTTCTCTCTCACCTAAGAGTGCAGTTGAGTCAAAGGTGTTACATCTACAGTAAAACTGGGCCTCCAGCAGCCAAGATTCTAGTTTAGGATCTGTGAAGCAGACAACTTTCACTCTTTTATGAAAGACAGACGATGATTAAAAACAAAGCTCCCAGGCAAAAGATTTGACAAGTCTACTGATCCCTGTGTAGCTTCATGGAGATCAGATTAAAATGATCAAAAACATTAAATAAAATCTCCAAAGCATTTCCACTACATCTCCTGCAATATTTAGCATGCTTTGCTTTTCTTCATGTGGTTTGTTTATTGTTTATTGCAAGGCTCCCTTTAAAAAAACACCAGCTATAGGAAATCTCAGAACTCATTTCACACCCTTCAAGCAAAAGTCAATGATTCCCAGGCCTGTGTGTTTTTGCCCTTGCTTGTCAAAGGAGCCTATTGCAAAGAAATCTTCCCAACCCAACCCGCCCCTTCCCCTGAAAAAAAGTGAAAGCTGAACATTAGCTTCCCTTGAACTCAGTGGCTGGTGAGAAACCCCAGGAGAACTCGCACAACCTTCTTTCCACGAGGGGAATGGTGAATCCACAGCACTATTGTGGTTGCCATAAATTATTTTTGTTTGGAAAAAAAGCTTTCACAGGGATAGGTCTCCTTCCAAGCTTATTGTGGTTAGTGTAAAGAAATAAAAAAGAATTCATCATTCTTCAATACTGAGTTGGTTTTAATGAAGAAACATGAGGCCCAGTAAAGAACTGAAGAGCTGCTTCTTTCCCAAGCAACTTTTTTGGCATTGTATTTCAATGCAAAAAGACTGGAACACTTCCTTCCAGTATCGTGGAGGAAATTTCACTCCATGAAGATGTGCCCTGATTCCCGAAGCATGAAGCTGAGGCACCAAAGTGAGGGGAACAAAGTTTCATCTCTGTGACCCATGTCCTGCTGATACATTTGGCCCAGAAGCACCACTAGTGCTCAAAGAAGGCATCAAAAAACTGCAGGCTATCCATGTTTTCTGAGCCAAATTTTGGGTATTGTTCGAACTCTACTTGAAAATGGAATCTTGTGTCCCTTTTAAGTCATACGTTTCCCATTCTTCATAGATGTTTCTCATTCTGGCTCAGGATACGGTATGCCAGAATGTAATGTTAGTAAACCTCCATCAGAGTCACTCGTGATCCATAATCTCTGAAGGGAATCCCAGCTATTTATTTATTTATTATTTATCATATGGCAGAGTTACACACAGGAAGCACATAACAATATAAAATACATAACCAAGTTGATACAACGGGCATGCAGACAGACTGGGCAATCTTTCTAAATACTAACATCTAAATTGTCAGTCCACTCAACTGCAGCTGGGAAGAGTTCAAAGAGCTCCATCACATCTCCCTGGAAAGCATGACAGTCACATTCCTGTGACAGATGGAAAATAGTTTGGCGGACTGCACCACAATCGCATTTGGGTCCTGGTATTTTGCCCCATTTAAATAACAGGTCTGCACAACTGCCAAAGCCTGTTCGTATTCTATTAGCTTTCATATTTTATGTGGCAAGTCAAATCACTGAAAACAGAGATCACTGAAAACAGAGAGTTGCCTAGCCACAAAGACATAGCTGTCATAGGCCAGACTAAGATCCCGACATCCAGCAATAAGATCTGCACAAATCCTTCAATCACAAAATTTCAATCTAGGGAATGAATGGTTGCGAATATGGATGCAATCAGTTCCACGTGATATCCATAACCTGATAAACAACAACGAGAGGCCCACGGGATTTGACTTGCCATGTAGCGTATGAAAGACAGCTAATAGAATACTAACAGGGAATCCCTATAATAAGCCTTTCCTAGAAGCCAATTTTACAATCTGTAACACTAAATATTAGCTTTAGTGTTAGCTCAGGCTTTGTGATTTATTTGGTCTAAAAGCACTTGAGATCACATTTCTGGAAACTATCAAAGATTACATTGTTATCAGGCAACCACAATTTCTAAACACTGTCAATCTATATAATCATTGCAAAATTTATTTTCCATATCTTCTATCTACAGTTCCAGATTTCCTCATACTCTCTGCCTCAGTCTCAATCATACACTTGCCTTCCTTTTCATATCTATCACCTTTTAATCCCACCCTCCCTCCATTTTATCATGACTGGCCCAAAGATCACTCAGCAAGCTTCATGACTGAATGGGGATGTATGAATCTGGCCCTCCCCAATCCTAGTTCAGTGTTTTAACCACACTGAGACCACACTGGCTGGCTGAAGCTATATCTTACTGGCTCCTTGGCCTTAGCTGTGGACACTCAAAAATGCTAAATGGGGGAGGGGTAGGAAATAAAGCAAGGCAGGGAAAGAATCCTACCACCCTCCCTAGATCCCCCATCTCTAGATCCAACACGGTTAAACTATTCACCCCTGTTCTCTTCATTTTATTTTAATTACAGGTTAAATGCTGTCACATTCCCAAACCAAAAGGCAGGCAACTAGAGAGAGAGAAGCCACAGAAGGCAAGCAGACAGACTGGCTACCAGTTAGGCTGCAGCTGGTTGGGTAGGCCAGCCCAGTGTTTGCAGTTTGCTGGCTTTGGTGAGGGAATCATGGTTTCTTCTCTCACCAATAAATTGCTTAGGTTAAGGGAAAGTAGCATATCTAAATGATTGGTTTCAAATGATGTCACCAGATTCTCCAGGTTCCAGAAAATTCTGGATGGTTGTATGATCTTGAATTGCCCCTATTTTCCTCCCCTGACAAGCAGTTCAGATATGCAGGGAACAAGTGCCTGTCAAAATTTTGGGTTGGGGGGATTTTGGTCAGGACTTCACTTCAGTCCTGAGACTGAATTCCCACATTTGAGTTTTCTGAAACCTTGGCAGTATTTTACACAGAGAGTGATCATTACTTCTTTACACAGAGAGTGATTAAAATGTGTTTGATGCCAGAGGATGTAGTGATGTCCACAGAAATAAACACCTTTTTAGATAGATTCATGGAGGATAAATCCATCAATGGCTACTAGCCGTGGTGACTGAAGGGGACCTCCACATTCAGAGGCAGTCAACCTCTGAATCCCAGAGCCAGGAGACAACATCAGGGGAAGGCCTTGGCCTCTATGCTCCACTGTTGGCTCTCCAGAGGAACTGATTGGCTACTGTGTGAGACGGGATGCCGGACTAGATGGACCACTTCTCTGATCCCACATGGCTCTTATGTTCTTAGATATGGAGGGAAGGAGAGACCTGTAGCATTCAAGAATGCCATTTCAGCTTCTATTACTTTGTTGGACTGTCCAAACACTGCCAACATTTCCTCCTGTTATTCAGTAAAGAAATGGGTGTCTGCCTATTGTAACTGCTCTTGAACCAAAAAGGGAAATTAATATAAATGCACAGGGCTTCTATCCAGATAACCGGATTCTTAGATAAAATGCAGAACAGTTATTAGTTGGCTTCCTCTGGACAAAAGGTCACGTGAAATGGGAGCTGAAACTTATGTTATCTTTGCCATTCAAAAAATACCTCTGGCTTCCTGACAGAAGCTGAAATGAAATGAGAAGCTAAAACAAATGGGTTATTTTGCCAAATTTATCACATAATGCAGTATTTTTAGTCATGCTCCCTTGAGCTCTCACTTTCTCTGCCTTTAATCCTCTTCTGACTGGGATCTGGAGACCTGCTGACCCTCATGGAGACTTTGGTGACCCATGGCTACTCCTTTCACTGGGATTCACAAATTTCATTTTTGCAAAGAAAATAAGAGATTTGCCTGCACTGAAAAACTTTCCACATAATGTTAATATTTATTTAAAGTATGTATTTGTTTGTTTGTTTCTTTGCCATATTTTCCTACTGCTTTTCAACCCTAAGGGCTCTTGAAGTGTTCACAATAATAATCACACCATTAAAATTAGTTAAAATAACAAACTGATGCTTTGCTGCTCACTTCTTCAGTGACTCATGAAAGCTCATACCCTATCACAAATTTTGTTAGTCTTTCAGGAGCTACTGGATTGTTTTCTGCTACTACAGACAGACAGACTAACATGGTTACCCATCTTCATGATTAAGTGAACACTTAAGCAATAAAAAGCAGAAAAACAGCAGATTATAAAAACGAATCACACAATGACAAAGCTCCAAAATTAACCAACCAGATCCCATAGAAGGGTCCAACTTTGGCCAAGGACAGACTGGGAAAATGAAATGCAATGGAAGCAGGGCAAAAAGACCTGGGCCGAATTGTCGTGGGGCTTTCCATTCACACTGCGTAGACTGATGCAGGACCATTTTGGGGAGGAGGTGGAGTGGAGCGTTCACATTGTGGGGCAGCTCCTGGCAGCAGTGCTGTGGCGATGCATGCTTTGGTCCGTTTTACCAACCTGCGCATAGGCACATAGGCACAGCAGCCAGATCAGCGGGTTCACATTACCGGTGGCGCTCGATGTGCAGCTTATTTGCATCCACACTGCCAGGAAGTGGGATGAACGTGCACCCAGACGGCTTGACACCGGTTTCACCAGGTACCTGTTTAAAGCAGGATGAAAGCGCTTCAGGACTGAGTGAGTGCAGCATGGCAATGCCAGGCAGCTGCAGCTGTCTGAACAGGCTCTCTTAATCCGCTTGCAAAGCGGACCTATATCGGGTCAAACTGCCAGTCTGTCCTCGGCCATAATATATGTTTCTTTACTTCACTTGTAAAGGGAGGGAGGGAATGTGTCAATTTCCCTTCAAGGGTGACAGAATTCCTTTGTTTAAGGGTCATCTCAACATTTCTGGAAAAAAGAGACAAGGTTTTCAAAAATGTTGGGGGGGGGGTGTTTGCCAATATACATCTTTACATCAATATTTAGACATACTGTATACATTCAACTGTGTTGAACCTGCATTAGACTTGCATCTTTCAAATCCAAAATTGCAAACTTGAGTACTGTTTCTAGAACTAATTTATTTGGGAATAAATCCTGTTGATGGAAATGGAATTTGTTTCCCAAGACTACTACTCTAGGGACAGCCTAAACATCTTTTTCAAGGTTGTTTCTCTTTATTGCATTCATAACATGTGTAAGATCTTGCCTCACATGGACAGCTAACAAGTCCCATCAGTAGCTACCAGGAAACTCCAGCATCAAGCAATAAAACAGCTCTACACATTATACCAGTGTACAGGGGGAGCTCAATGTAGATGCCATTTGTTATGGTCTCTGTATGGGGGCTTTAATGTGTGGGTCAGCCTTTCAATCATTGTCTACATACCATCTCCTGGACTACAATAGCTTCCAAGAAACAAATGACTTAGCCACCCCAGGCCCATTGAGATCCATGAACTCAAGTCTTTAGATATTACATTCATATGAATAATTTTATTTTAGATAATAGCCTCTGATATGACCCAGCCATCCCAGGCCTAAATCCACAAACTCAAGACTTTATATATTATATCCACATGAATAGTTTTATTTTGTGGCTCAGAGCAAAGAGATCTTAGAGACGTAGTGGTACCAGCTCTGAAAATTGTGTATATAAACAAATAGTGCAGTCTCTTTTAAAATTATTGTTCATAAACTGTTGTTCTTAACTGTTTTTAAACTGTTAATTTATTTATATTATGATGCTGAATGGCTTTTTGATCCACCCTGAGCCCACTTGTGGGGAGGGAGGAGTATAAGATGATGGATGGATGGATGGATGGATGGATGGATGGATGGATGGATGGGTAGGTAGGTAGGTAGGTAGGTAGGTAGGTAGGTAGGTAGATGATAGATAGATAGACAGACAGACAGACAGACCGATAGATAAATAGATATTAAATTATAGAAGCACTGAAATAATATTAAACTATTGGAAAGTGTCATGTATCAATCCAGTGTTCTTCTTCTGCAGCTCTCTGCATTACGTTCAGACAGTTCTGCTAGCAAACCAATTTTATAAAGAAAGAAGGCCATGCTAACAAAAGTCTATTCAAACCCTTTAGTTGGACCAGTTTCCACTAGTACACAAATCCTTAGGTTCATGCTATACTTATCAAAATAAAATGTGTCTGAATCCAATGACTGCCTTATACTACTTCTTCCTCTTGTGCTAACAGTGCCATCCTAAGAAAGTCTACTCAGGTCTATTCAATGGGGCTTTCTCCCATTGGGATTGCAGTGTAAATCTCTCTCCAGTGGAGAGAAACTTAGCATAAGCAGGTCACTGAATCCAGCTTGACAGAAAGGCATAACTGGATCCAACTTGGCAGAAGAGATCAACATTTCTTGGGTTTCTCCTCACTAAAAATGATTCCACCTAAAAATGCTTCTTGAGAAAAATATGAAAAAAGATTAATATTTCCAAGACAAGAATGGGTTTTGGATGGTGGGGCATAAATATTTTCATAAATAAAGGAAAATAAATGGAGATGGGGTGGTCAAGTCTGTCGCTGCTGTGCCATTGTAATGAGACAAAAGGAGTGCTGCTTCAAACAACAAGATTTGTCCTTTCAACTACGGTCTGACTTTGGTTCATGCACAGCTGTTGACATGTGGGTGGGTTGCTTCTAAGATTAAATGGAAGATGGTCCTGCAAGAAGTTGAAGAGAGAAACAACCCCCAGGCTCACTGAAATTGGATTAACATTCTGAGTTACTCATTGCTTCCTAGAAGTGAGATCTTGCTACACAAGCTTTGTTTGAGATGACGAGTGGGAGCCAAGCCATTCCATGCGCCAATGCCTGGAGCGCTCTAACACTTAGAAGGCTTCAGAGGACCCTCCCCTGATTTTCTGCCATCTGGTTTTGTTCTCAAAAGTAGCCAGAAAATTCCACAATCAAAAATAAAAGTAATTCAAATAGCCTGTTTTTTTCATCTGTGTTTGTGATCTTTCTTTGCAGCATGTGTCCTACGCATGTGAGGGAGATCTTACCACCCACCCACTATGCAAAACATTATTTTGTAGAATAGAGTACGGGTTGGGGTGGACACACTGGCCCCCTGAGGCACCCATAGGAACTGAAAAACAGACACAAGCTATTGGTTGTGATGTCGTTCAGAATATTAGGGAGGCTATGTTTCTTGGGAACAGTTCAGGAAGCCCTGCAGGCACACTCTTACATCTAGTGGGTACACAGATGTACTAACATCTCTTTTTGCATTGATGGAATGCAGAGATAGAACAACATCATGCTTTTGGATGCTCTGGGGGCTGAGTGTTATACATAACTACATGTTAATAATGTAGATGGCCCAGACTAGCGAGATCTCATCAGATCTCAGAAGCTAAGCAGGGTTGGCCTTGGTTAGTACTTGGATGGGAGACAACTAAGAAAGTCCAGGGTCACTATGCAGAGACAGGCAATGGAAACCACCTCTGTCTCTTACCTTGAAAGCCCTATGTGGTCATTATATGTTAGCTGCAGCTTGACAGCACTTTACACACACAGAGAGAGAGAGAGAGAGAGAGAGAATAGGACATCCATTGGGGGAAAATTAATACAAATATTTGCATAAGGCTTCCCACTTAGAGATCATGCAAAACTTTTTTAGGTTTTTGTACTTCTGCAGTATATAGGTTTGATTTCAAAAAGCAACATGGAAGAAAATATGAAGCACATATCCAGATCAGAAAGAGGGAGCTTCCTTTCCACTGTTACAAATTCGGAAAGATGTAGTTGGAGCAATTAGCTCATGTGACGTAGTCTACCATGTGTGCAGAAGCTTCCTGTGTGGATCCGGCAATTTTTCCCATGTTATTTCAAACAGCTTTTCAGAAAGCAGAGAAAATCATTGTCTCTGTATAAAGTTCCTGCAGCTGCAACACAGACAGTTTCTGTCCACTGAGCAAACCACTCCAATCTAAGGGGACATCTTCCAGTTGGTCGTAACAGTGCTCTAAATATGGAGGGGGCCTCATGGACCTAAGATGGAAGGACCTTCTTCTTGTTGTGATTCACCCTTTTCAACTTGAACAGAGAAACTTCAGCAGATGTCTGCAGAGCTGGTTCTGTGAAATCAAAAAGAAATGAGGAAAGGGAGAAGGACACTAAAAAGAAGTGGAAATATCTGTATCCCACTTATCTTGTCTCTTTGCTACAAATTAGGAATAAGGGATATCATTACATTCTGTGGGTGTTTACTCTGAATCAAATCTCACTGACATCAGTGAGGCTTACTCCCAAGTAAGCATACAGAGAGTTGTGGCATTTCTCTCTCAGGTGTGTAGCAGATTGACTAGGATACTGAGCAGAAGAACAGATTCAAACAATAAAAAATCAAATTGGATTGTGATCAAAAGTTCTTTCACATTCAGCAACATTGAGACCCATTGTAATAGTTTAGACCCACCTGTGATTTTAAGCAGAATGACTTGGACTATGGAACAATGTTGCACCTGTTTCATTCACAAAGTGTTTGCTTCTCTAGCAACCTATAGAGATGGACTATAAAAGTCTAGTGATTTGTGAGATATACTTGGCTTGACTTGAAAGTGGAAAAAGAAGGTGAGCAGGAAGTGAAAAACGACATTGCAGAAATTCACTAATAAAAACACTTCAGTCATCTGAACCTGCACCTCTCATATGGTTCCCATTTTGCCCTCCAAACATGGCCACGTCAGAAAATGAAGCCATAAAAAGAATTGCCTTTTGTCTCGAATGCATTATATCTGCTTAGCTCATCAGGTGAAGCTAGACTTTTAAGGCAACAGTGTAGCAATCCCTTCTATCTTATGTCTGTGAAGTCTTATCCAGAAATATTCCAGGTATCTGTAAGCAGAACCTTATTTGCACAAGTACTTTGTTTGATCATGCTTTGGTCACCTGCTGACTCAGTGCACATTCTGCAGTGAACTGATCGTATGGCTCAGATTTGCTCTGAGCAAATTCAAATGTGCCTGAGTAACACGATTACAGTGCTTTCTTGCATGGGTATATTGCTTTCTTGCAACAACTGGTTCCGATTTTTAAATCTGTGAAAAGAAAAATAAATCCAGTTTGAGATTTTTGAGGTGGGACTTACTATTTAGGTTTCTGCACACCTGCAGTGTCTGCTTATTAATTTAGCTAATCTTGCCATCAATTCTTGTAGTCAGTTCTCAAATACATGCCACTAAGTGTGTACTTTAAAAGAAAACAGTGTAGTCTAGGTGATTTTGTTCATTTAAAGAATGCATTTCAACACAAGTTGAATAGGCAGTTGATCCCATGCTTTACACACAAGTTGGTCAGTTTAGTGACCCGACCACAATCTCAGGGGGATACATACCTGTTCTCTGGTAACTGAGGTCATTTAGTTCTTGGAATGCCTGGGGAAAAGGATTTCCCAGGGTTCTTGTGAGTTGAAATTGAAGAAAAGAGAAGACTGAAATTTGCCTAACATTATGATCCTGGGATATTTCAAACTCTGATATATTAATATCAAAGGGGGGAGCATTTGGATATGTTTATATGAGTTTTCCCCTCTATACTCAGATTAAATTCTGGCAAGATATTTAGGAGGAATTTGTGAGACAGAAAGTGAGAACTACAGGCATTTATTTCAAAATGTATTTGGGAATAATTTGCACAGAAGTGGTAGCAGAAGCTACAAGAAATTAATGACATCATCTATAGACAAAATGCAGAGAAAGTAAATCAAGCACCAGGGATTCAATATTTAGGTGGAATGTGAGAGATCAGGGTTCAGAAAAGCAAGCCTAATGGCCAAACACTACTATAATGTGACCTTTCTGACAGTATTTATTACATTCCTTCCCTTCCTCCAAGGATCTCAGGATGGTGTAATATTTCTTTCCTTTTCCATTTTATCCACCTCTGAGATAGGTTAAGCCGGGGGGGTGGGGGGGGGATGACCGGTTCAAGGTCACCCGGTGAATTGCATAGCCATGTCCAGGCCTACTCAGATACGTAATCACTACATCACACTCATTCTCCACCACTTACAATTAAAAACAATTGCAAGAAGAAGACCACAGCAGGCCACTTCCCGCCCCAAATGGCTCTCCCTCATCTGCCACTCTTTCAGTGAAAGAAAACAGTGAATCGATGAGGTGGCATCACTTCCAATCATCACATCTGCAACATGTCTAAGAATTTCTCCACTCTCTATGGTTTCATCATAGAGATTGGAGGGGGGATACTTAGACTGTTGCACAACATGGGGATGTCACTTCCAGGTAGGGATACCAGGTCTCCTGTTACATCGGGGTCTTCAAGAATTCTGTTTCAGAGGCTCTAAAAGCGAAGAAGAAATATCAGACTCGGAGATAGGAGCAGCAGCTCCAAAAGTACATGTTGAGACTAAGAAAACAAGAAGAGGACAAAAGAAGAAATGATTGTTAAATGTTTATTAAGCATATGCACTAGTATGAATTATAAGCTTTGTTATTAAGTGTTGTCTCCAAACTATGCATACTGACAAATAGCTTTTTGAATGGAAAAAGTAACAAAGTAATCTGTGTTAACCATGCTTTTTTAAAATGCTATAATAATTTTCTTAAAACTGATAGATTAAGCATTTTATAAAGTATTCTCTGTATAAGATAAATTTAGCATAGTAAGTAGCGTAGAAATGTAGTTTATAGATAAAATCAATAAAAAAAATTAAAAAAAAGAATTCTGTTTCAGAGGAAACAGGGCAGGGAAAGGAAAGCATACTGGCATCTCGCTGGGGTGCTTACATCACTTCTGGTAAAAACAGGAAGTGACATGGCAGACACTCTAGAATTTTGAAAAAAAAACTCTTTATGATAATTTTTTTTGCAAAGTGCTGGAGCCTCTACCATGTGTCATTTCTGTGTTTTACCAGTAGTGACATTAGTGAGCCAGCACAACACCAGTGTGCCAGGCCCCACCCCCATTTCCTTCTGGGGACTGTCAGCCTGGAAACCCTGCAGCCTGGAAACCCTACTTTCAGATCATCACCCAGAAGTGACTGGTCAGCGTGTCCTGAGCCCTAAGAAAAGCTGGTCTGGAACTACTTCAGACTCTACTAACCTGCAAGTATAATAAACATTAAATAGACTTCTCAGTATTACAATGGAGAGAGCAGAGTTAAACTTCCACTTTCCAGTGATGAAGCCCCTCCCATCTATATTTATACACTCACCTAATTTGTGTTGGGTTTTAATGGCCAGAGTACATATCTCAAATTACAGTGAGAGAACTCCATAATCATGGGTATTTGGATTCAAAACAAAGCAGTTAGACTTTAGAAGAAAGACAGAAATGAGCTAAGGAATACAGTACAAGTGACAGGACAGGACAGTACAAGACAACAACTAGAGAGAGATCATAAAGAATGAGAACTAGTGAGAAGATTCTTGTAGAGGAAGAGGCAAACATCTCCATTCTCATTATGGAAAGGAAGCTGACAAAATGAATAATAGGTACTGTGAAATTGAACAAGGATCTTTGAAGGCTGTTAATAGAGACCATGGAAGTGCAGGGGAAGATGTGATGGAAGAGGACTGAAATGGAATGGAAAAATGAAAGATACATAAAGAGGAGAGGATGGCTAGAAATTTACAGCATTGTCCTTGAAACAGATTCCTATGATGAATACCACTTCCTATGAATGTCAGAGTTAGGGCATCTACTCAGCATTGGGATATAATAAACAACTTAATTTGGACATGAACTGTATTAGATTATCCATATAATGATAGAAATAACTGATGAACCATATAAAAGAAAGGCTTTAGTTGATTATGAAGGTTTTAGGTGCACATTTGGTAGAGCTGGCTTCGATACAACTATGGAATGAGAATATGCTTAAGGATTACAACTGAATGGTAATGATTAACAGCCATTTGACATGGTGGTTGAAATATTTAATAGGGTGTTGGGTATGTAAATATTAGATCTTCTTTTTATGAAGACAAGAAACAATGTAGTGTGCAGAAGATAGATAGTACATCAGCATACGCAGCAGAGTCTAATGAGAATTAGACAAAACAATCCAAAAAATGTGTAGGTTTGATTGATCATATGTGTTTTGTGAAGAAAAATGTGCCTACTCATCCATAACAATAGAAACACTGTCTGATCACAAAGATTTCTGATACAGATCTTGCCTTGTGGCTAGGAGTTCTAGTAATCCTTGGTGGCCAGAAGGTAGGGCAGGAATGTCAAACATATAGTCCAGGGGCTAGAACTGGTCTATCCAGGGCTCTTACTAGGCCCACGAGCAACTGGTGCGAGGCTGGGAAGGCAAGAGGCTGCTTGGTGGGTGAGTGGGTGAGTGGGCGAGTGAGTGCAAGTGAGTGGGCGAGCGGGTGCAGGCAAAGAGGTGTATATGTGGTTGATGCTGTCAAGAAATAGAAAGGAAATGATTAGGGGGCAGGGCTAAGAGGCTGAGGTAAAATAGCGAGGGGAGAATGGAAACAAAGGTGGAGAAAGAGGAGGTGTGGTGTTTTTCCCCTCCTGCCTTCGCTACAATGTGGTCAGCGCTGCCACCGCCACACCAACTGGCTTTGCATTTTTTCTAACAGCGACCATGAGGGGGGTTGGTGAGAGCGGGCGTGTGGAGTGGCGGTTTGCCAACAAAGGGATGGGGCCAGTGAGGAAGAGAGGAGGAGGAGGGCTGGTGTGTGGATTGGGAGGCAACTGAGCTGTCTTGTGCACACTACCCTGAGGAGAAAGACCTCCCAGTCTCAGAAAAGAGTGGAAGTGTGAACAGAAAAACAGGTCTTGATATTGCCACTACATGTCTGAACAGCTGCAGAGCTGGGAGGCAGAGTGTTGGGGTGGGTGAGGGACAGCAACCGCCCTTCTCCCTCCCATCTGTCCTCAGCCCGTAAGGGAAAAGGGGACATGGGAAGGCATAAAGCACCCCCTGGAGGTTTCAGAACCAGCCTCTCTATCAGGCCTTTCCCTCATACCCGCCGCTTCTGTGGGAAATGCAGATGGGTCGAGAACTTAGGGTTGGGGGTTCTGGGAGAGCCAGGTTCAGAAACCCCCTCCTCCTGAGCCAGGACCTTGTCATCTGGGTCACCTGGGGCCAGTTACTCAACCTGGCCCACCTTACAGGGTTGTTGTTGGTGGTGGATATGGGGTGGTGGAGGAGGGAGTCTGGTGTACCTCCTCAAGACCCTCAGAGGTAGGATGGGGGAAGAGGTGAAACAAAGAACGAGAGACAGATAGTAGCCATACTTGGCTGCTGTGGCTGGGTGAATGGGGTGTGTGTTGAAAAATTACCTTACTTACTTGTAATGACTGGTGTGGGTGTTTAGTATAGCAAGCCACAAGGCCTACAAGTCAGTTTACTGGCCTATAATAAATAGATTAGCCTCCACAAACCTGCTGCTGCTGCTGCTTTAGAACTTGGGAACACTTGACATTTTTGAATGATCCATTCTTAGCCTACAGCTGCCGCCAAATAGAACATGAAAAATGAGGTACAAATTCCTTGTGTTCCTAATAATTTACTCTTACTGATTTTGTTAATTATTCATAAGCCTACAGGATTTATTTATTTAAAACATTTCTATGTACCCCTCTTGATAAACCTTCTGGAGTTGTCTTAAAGCCACTCAAAAAAATCCTTAAAACCCCAGCCGATAAAAACCAAGAACCATAAAAGCACCTAAAAGACCACAAACATAAAACTTTCGGCAGTTTAAACTTGTGTCTTAACAATGGCCCATTCTGCATCTAGCATTTGCTCCGTTGTTTTACCAAACCACTGGAACAGAAAAAGATGCAGCTCAAAACCACATTCAAATACCCCAGGCCAATGCCTACTGACTGCAGAGTCACCCCTGATCGGCCATAAAACGACCATAAATCTATGCAGACAGTACCATAAAACAAAGAGATCAAATGAAGTGAAAACTGCATGCAGTCTGGGCACTGCCATAAAATCTGACAATCAATCAAAGGGAAGTGGCATGCAATGTAGATGGGAATTTCTGTTCCAGCGTGGGTTTGGTAAAACAGCTGAGCGAATGCTAGATGCAGAATGGGCCAGAGTTTGAGTCCAGTGGCACCTTTAAGACCAACAATGTTTTATTCAAGGTATAAGCTTTTGTGTGCAAGCACACTTTTTCAGATACAGTGAAACAGAATCTCCTCAACCATTACCTATAGAAAGAGAGTGGGTGGCAGGGGGGTTAGTTGACAGGAAGGGCCAGTTAGAGTCAAGACAGAGACAGAAACAAAATTGGCAAGTAGTCCATACATATAGGTAGACGGTGAGCAGTAAATCATCATACAGCATAATGAAGATGTTTAACAGATACAACGATTGAACAGGAATAATAAGCTTAGTTTATATGGTAACTATTTGTTTGGGTTCAGTTCTGGGGCAAAAACAGTGAAGGAAATAAATATGCCTTACCAGTCCTCAAGCTGAGGGACAACAATGCGGTAATTTTACAGTGTTATGTTGAATGATAATTATATGTATGTTTGCAGACTTTTTCATGAATTTATTTTGTCCTCTGTGTGTGTGTGTGTGTGTGTGTGTGTGTGTGTGTGTGTGTGTGATGGTATAGATAGTGGCACGGTATAGAGCAATCTTGTCGGATCTCAGAACCTGAGCAAGGTCGGTCCTTGGGTGGGAGACTGCCAAAGAAGACTCTCCAGAGGAGGGCAATGGCAAACCACCTCTTCTTCTCACTTGTCTGAAATGTCCTTGCTGGGGTCACCGTACATCAGTTGTGACTTGATAATCACACACATACATATGATGTATTATGTGGGTATATAAGTATTTGTTGAGGGATTTTTTGTATTGTTCATATATGGGAATAAGAAAACGAAATTTCAATTTAAAATGAATAAAATAATGAGGTAGTTTACTAATCACTGAGTTTTTAAAAGTGACCACAGTTGTGCGATAATTTTATGATACTGGAGCCAGAAGTGCTTTGCAATTAAAACAACAACAACCCTCACATCTTCATAAAAAACAATTCACACAGGCCTTTTTCCCACTCACATTGTGCCGGCGTTCTGCCTCCGTTTGTCCCGGTGCTGGGTGTCAATTTCACACCCTTTGCTGCGGCACGTGTGTTAATACGGGGCTTCGCACCATTTTCTCCGTGCCTTCGGTAAACCTTTTTTTTTTAGGTTTACTGAAGGTGCAGAGAAAATGGCGCAAAGCCCCGTATTAACACACGCGCCGCAGCAAAGGGTGTGAAATTGACACCCAGCACCGGGACAAACGGAGGCAGAATGCCGGCACAATGTGAGTGGGAAAAAGGTCACTGTGAAACAGACTAGTTTCTTCTTCCATATTTAGAGAGGTTACACAGCAGATAATCTTGATGAAGTCTTTAGTACTAATGTACTTGATTTTACATGCTCGATAGAGCATAACGCTATGTAAGATAACGATACTTCACTACTTATTAGCTTTAGCAAGGTTCATAAAGTGAAATGTTTTACTGACTAAGCTTCCACCAGTAGCTAGACTAGATACTTTGCCGTGGGCTGTTCTCATGGCGGTCGTCTCTCTCCCTCTCTCTTTTTTTAAAGGGGTCCCTATTTCCTCTATTGAAAGGTGTGTCTCCTTGATAACTAGCAGAACCAGCCTTAAATTTGTATCATTGACATGGACTTCCCAAGTGGCTCCCACAAATAGGCACTGGAGTGTAATTAAACTGACAAAACTGCAGTGAGTGGAAAAGTTGCTTATCTTGTACTTGTCAGCATGTATATATACAGCTTTCCTTTTCTGCCAGGAGACCCTAAAGCTCCACAAAATTGGAACCTCCTGCTCCTGCTAATAGCTTGGCAAATCGTTCTCCTTCTCTAGCATGACTTTTTTCTGGCAGTCCTTTTTAATGTGTTCTCCAAGAGGATGTCCTGAATTGCAAAATGTTTTAGGGAAATGAAGTGCTTCTACATTGGTTAATGAGCGCCTTTCTCCTTCATTCTGGGCTGCCAGAATAAAACTTTGCCAGCATGTACAGTGGTTAGGGTGTCATACTAGGATCTGGGAGGCCCATTCTGCCATCAAATCACACCAGATGACCTTGGGCCAGTCACTCTTCCAGCCTCACCTACCTCACAGGATTGTCACAATGATAAAATGGAGACGGGTAGACTGATATACACTGCCCCAAGCTTCTTGGAGGAAGGGGTGGGTAAAAATGTACATAATAAACAAGGAAAGGAGAACCAGAGATGTTTATGAAATCAAGACAAACTATTATATTGTGGTCAATCACCAGAGGCAACTATTATGCTAGAACAAAGGGTGGATCCTACACTTACCCTACAACTCACCTGCACTAAGTTTGTTTGAAGTTGTTAAATATTTATATTCTATGTTACCTTTTGGCTCAAGTTTGAACCCTTTCTCCCATCTAAGGAGACATCATCTAACTTAAGCGGCATTTCCATTGGAAGAAGAACCACTTAAATTGGAAAGCATCTTAGGCAGAAGGCTAGTGGTTGGATCCACCCCATGTTAATGTTCTTATAGCATGATCCTGAGCAGAGTTATATCCTTTGCTAGAAGGGTATAGGAATGTTGATGACTATAGGTGCTTCAGTGGAAGCTAGCTGTCAGGAAATGGTCTCCTGGCTTGTTCTCACATTCTCTTCTTCACGACCCATCAGTTTGGAAAAGGTGACACCATCCCCCATGCTGAAGTGAGAGTGCAGGTGAGTATGTAAAAAAAAGTAATTTGAGTTTGGAAACAGAGACAAGCAGACGGAGTTATGAGTTGGTTGAAGTTCAAGAGCATTGTGATGCAAGTGCTCTTTCTGTCTAGGGATGGATCTCTGGCCCTGTAAGAATGCCTCTTTGTTTCCACCTATGGCTTTACTTGTGTATATGTAAATAAAACAAATAGCACACAGATGTCAGAAGGCTCTAATGCTTTCTTCCACAGAGAACCAACACAAATAGCACTGCCCTATAATTTCCCACTACTTGTGGAAGTGAGGCAAACATAACAGTATTTTTCAAAAGTCTCATATTCTGAAGAAAGAGACATCCATAAAGTCCACTGTACTGTTGTATTTTGGAATCAGAGAAACAGTTCTTAAAGTTGGACCCTGTGGAATTTCTAGGCTTAAGCACAGGCAATCATTGCTAGCATTGTTGCACTTTCATGGTCGCTTTGGTTTTATGCACATTCATTAATATTTAAACCCCAGCTTAAGAGTGACTAAAGGTGAATAGAAACAAAACATTCATTGTTCCTCTGCCTGAAGGTGTGTGCATGTAAAGTGTCATCAAGTTTCAGCCTACATATGGCGATCCCATGGGCTTTTCAGGGCAAGTGAAAAGCACCTCCTGAAGATACGTGCTCTAAATTATGGAAAGAGGCTGAAAAGGGCTGTGGTTTGGCTCTGAAAACAAGCTCTAATGGAGCAGAACTATTCTTTTTGGACAATACACCCCAATATTCCCACTGCAGCCACTCTTGAGAGTCAGTTCCCTCAGAAATGACATAGGATTGGACATGAGGATCTGCAAGCAGAAGAGGTATTTGCAACCCTCCTCCATCTTGCACAAGTTCCCCACAAAGAGGACAATTTCTCCCAACTCCCCTTCCAAATGCAGTTCACCCCACACTGACTACATCCAACACCTTCTCTGGACATTTAGGGGCACAGACAACTGCAGTAGGAAGACAGAACCAGAAAATCTCTCTCCCATGACTTGCATTCCACTTGTAGTAGTTTGGATCCAAGCCTAGGTCCATCAGAAATAAAAATATCAAGCAATAGTATAAAGAAATAGCATACCCTGTAGGAAAATTATTTGGTTGGGGGTTTTTTGCTCTGTGTAAGCACATTTTAAAGTTCTGAGCCCCAAAGAAACAACAGCACATGTATATCTTTACCAGACTCTTGCACATATGCAGTAAAGTTTATTAAAGGAGACAACTAAGATTTTTTTTAAAAGAAGATGATTGGAGCACTGTGCACTGTGTTATCAAATGTGCAGACCAATAGGCAGGACTACACATTATGTATGTATAGTTCTATGATTAGTTTTCCTGATGACGTTGGGTTTGGGTTTTTTTTAAAAAAGCAGCCACAGAGATTGTGATAGAAAGCAGAAGTTGCATCTGGGAGAAGGGAGGGGCTATTTAATACCTTCCCTCTGAGCCAGTGTGCTGCCAAAAATGCCATCCCTAAGCTGCTGTTACCAGAGATGTGAAAAAGGTACTTGTACGTTTCCCCCAGCAGGGAGAAAGGCAGCTTGGAGGCAGCAACTTTCACCACATGAGAAGGGAGAGATTAAATAGACCTTCTTTCCTGTGTTTTAGTCTCCCCATTTAAATCACAACTTCTTCAGCTATATTCTGTGGGGAAAGCTGTCAGGATAATATTCACAGATCTACAAAGAACATACAGTTCTCCTCTAAAGTTGCTTTGCGCTCTGTGGTTCCTTTTTTTCAAACAGGAACATTTCACAGCACTGCAAATCCTTCTGAATAAAGGTGGCCAGCCAATAGCTGGAAAATAGTGAGAGTCTGAGGGGACAGGGGCATGCCCCTCCCCAAGAAGTGACATCATGCCTAACTAGGAATTGCCAGAAACTCTATGGTAAAACCACAGAGTTTCCAGTGATTCCTAGAGTAGAATGTTGTCACTTCCAGGTTTTCCCTAGAAATTATGTAACAGTATCATACCAACAGTGATTTTTTAAAAGTGTTTTTAAAAAATCTGCTGGCAAACAAAGTGGTAGCAGCCAGTGACGGTTGTGTGTAGGAAGCCTCACTCCTGCCAT
The DNA here is from genome assembly GCA_029233225.1 of Lepidodactylus listeri. Taxonomy (NCBI): domain Eukaryota; kingdom Metazoa; phylum Chordata; class Lepidosauria; order Squamata; family Gekkonidae; genus Lepidodactylus; species Lepidodactylus listeri. The sequence continues at coordinate 31,713,492 of JARCFY010000009.1, forward strand.
AGCAGAAGACCTGGCAACCCTATTCTGGTTACAACCTAAGGAACTTGTTTATGGTCACGTAAGGAAAGTCACAAGAAGAATGAAATGATCTCTTTCCTTGCTTCATAATCTAGCTATTATAACAAGGAAGGTTCATATTTACAACATAACAAATACTCTTGTGGCAACTTAAAGTCACTAAGAAAGGTATTGTGGCATAAGGTTTTGTAAGCCAGATCGCTTTGTCGGATGCTCATCAGTCTACAAGGTACATTCAGCTCTCTTTAATTTCTTACCTCATGTCCACATCCAAATGCATTTTAACCTTCTTAATTATTAGTATTTACCAAAATATTTATGCATAGGATCGTTTTCGCTTTAATTCCCACCTTAAAATGCTGGATCCAGGGGTAATTTCTACTGACAGAAGATATTTCTTTCAGCAGAAGGGGGCTTTCTCACCTCCCTCGTCCTCTTACTGCAAGTTGAAATGCTCCCCTAAATGCTCCCCTAGGGGGAGGGATGAGTTGGGAGGTTACGATGAGAGGGGGAAACCACAAAAATCCATCTCCTCCATCACTGGATCCAACCCATGGCCATTAGATTTTTAAAAGTGCTAGAAAGAAAGGTGGGAAAGTATGCAACTGTTACATTACAGTCATGGTTATTACTATGCAAACACATTTTTCCTGAGCCAGTATCTGCTGAAAATTATTTACTAATTTGGATAGTTTCCATTGCTTTAAAGAAACAGGACACCAAGTAAGAAGCACAATCATTGCACTGCCTATATTTTGCAGCCCTGTATCCACATAACAAAGTGAAGTCTTTTTTACTCCTTTCCACTTAATCCTGGAAATAAACTGGGCAATAAATTTAAATCAGGAACTTGTACCCTATGCAGATTTCCATGATAATCCCCATAAGGACCATCCATAAAGTATACCACTCTTTTAAAGCCTTTTTCACCAGTTCCCTTTCCCCTTGTCACAATTCATCACCCTAGTAAAAACATCCCCTACCCTTTACCCTAAAATACATCACACAAGTAATGATCTAGGTCCACCGTATGAATGCTGGTAATGTATATCCCCAATTTATTACATGCAAGATGTATCTTATTTGTCCAACACACAGGCCCCATTGAAAAGAAAGGTTTAGTTAGTTTTATTGCCTCTTACACTCCATCTCAGAATTAGCTTTCCTATTAATAATAATATACATAACTGAATCATATTACCCACAGTCAGATTAGGCTGACTAGCTGTGGCATGCATGAATTGGCTCAGATTTGTGTGGCCTTTCAGAGACAGCTTTGGTGGGTGAGGCCATGAAAAATTATTAAACAGATGAAGGGCCAGATGAAAAATTCTTAGGGGCCAGATGGGGCTCCCCCGGCTGCAATTTGTCCACCTCCGTTCCAAACAAAAGGCAAATTCTCACAATACAAGAACTCATGGGCACTCAATGAAATTTCTGAGCAGTCGGGTTAGAATGGATAAAAGGAAGTACTTCTTCACCCAAAGAGTGATTAACACATGGAATTCACTGCCACAGGAGATGGTGGCAGCTACAAGCATGGATGGCTTCAAGAGGGAATTGGATAAATATATGGAACAGAGGTCCATCAGTGGCTATTAGCCACAAGGTATAGATAGGAACTCTTGGTCTGGGGCAAGTGATACTCTGTATTCTTGGTGTTTGGGGGGGGAGGGGGAAACAGTGGGAGGGCTTCTAGTGTCCTGGCCCCACTGCTGGACCTCCTGATGGCACCTGCTATTTTTGGCCACTGTGTGACAGTATTGGACTGGATGGGCCACTGGCCTGATCCAACATTGGCTTCTCTTATGTTCTTATGTTCTTAAGTGCTAATTTGGGAGCAAACTAAGTGGTAAAAGGGAGCGAAAACAATACATGAACATACATGAGGTTGCTTTATATGAATCAAACCATTGGTCCATCAAGGTCAGTTTCATCTACTCAGGCTGGCAGCAGTTCTCCAAAGTCTCAGGACAAAGTCTTTCACACCACCTACTACCTGGTCTCTTTAACTGGAGATGCCAGGGATTGAACCTGGGACCTTCTGCATACAAACAGAGCTACAGCCCCTCCTCATAATCAGAGCAGTGGGGACAACCAGGTTGTTTGCTGTTCGAACTGGCATCTAATAACAACGTTCTGAATGATTGTGCAAGGAAGAGGAGGGGGCATCACATTTCAAGTTGCTACACATACCACTTCTATCTAATGTCCTAAGTTGTTTTCTTACAAGGGACCAGCATTTTTCATCAAGTCTGCCTTCCTGCTGAGCCCCCCAAATTTTATTCCTGGAGAATCAGTGGACCATCAGGAAAAGCATGGGGGGGGGGCAAAGTGGGGGGTCTGCTGCGGAAGGAAAGATTGGCAGAAATTGATTCCGGTTCTTAAGACAATTTAAGTTCCTGATACTGGTCACTAATTCCAGCAGAACTGAGCCTAGTTGTTTCCTGTATGTGTTAATTTTCTCTGTGCAGCAAGTGTTTATGTGCAGTATATAACATAGGATAATATGCAGCATGAAATGGGACAGAACTTCAGCAGATGCTTCCAGGTAACAAGAGCCACTTCAGCCCCTCTTTCCCTTCTATCCCCATCACGAGTTTAACCTTCCTGAGTCTTCCTGTTCATTCTAATGCTCCAGCTCTCCCAAGCTCTCCCACCTGTTTTGTAATTAAAAATCCCCCCTCCAGTCTCCAAGCAGCAGCAGCAGTAAATAGTAGGCTGGGTCAACTCGCCTTGCCTAACCCTTTCTTCTTGCTACAAGGAGTGGAATACCGCTCCATCCCTGCCCTGGCAAGGGTGAAGTTAGGGTGGGGTTTGTGCAGGCCCATAGCCAGGGTTTTGTGGCTTGTGAGACAAAAAAATTTTCTGGTAGGGCTGAAGTTCTCAGTTCAGAAAGAAAAACCATTTAGCCACTAGAAAGTGGTTACCAGGATAGATCTATAAATTGCAAGCTGTCAACCACTTTAGATGACAGTTCTCAGCTGCTGGAAGTTAATCACTTCTCCCAGTCTGAGCAACCATTCTGATAACACAACAGCAGATGGGGGTGATAACTTCTGTAGTCAAGAAAGCTAACAGTTAGGCAGAAAAACTCTCTTAAAGGAGGCCAGTTTCTTAACACAGAGTTAGATGGGATCCTAGGTCACCTACTCCAGCCCCTGGCTCAGTGCACGAATTAGTCAATTATAGCACCCCACTCTGCTTAAAGGAATGCATGCCTTTTTTAAAAAAAGTTTTAAAATGATTGAAAAAAGCATTTACAGGAGAAATTTTTGTGGGGGTGTGCTTTTAAGAAAGGGGGCAGAGCCCCCCAAAGCCCCACTGTAACTACAGACCTGTGTTTGTGGTAGCCTATGGGCAGAGCCAGACAACACTGGAGCATCCAGAGTGCCAGCTCATTGCAGAAGGGATGACAATGAAGCTGATAGGCAGCAGATTCAGGAAATACAAAAAGAAATACTTCTTTATAGAGAGAGTGATTCAAATGTGGAATTTACTGCCACAGTATGTAGTGAGGGCAACACAAATAAATAGCTTTAAATGGGAGTTGGATAGATTCATGAAAGACAGGTCTATCAGGGGCTACTAGCCATTGTGACTAAAGGGAATCTCCACATTCTGAGGCGGTCAGTTTCTGAATCCCAGAGCTAGGCCTTGGAAGCACCATCAGGGGAAGGCCTTCCTTGACCTCTGTGCCCTGTTGTTGGAACTCCAGAGGAACTGGAGTGTGTGAGAGATGATGCTGGACTAGATGAACCATTGGTCTGAACCAGCAGGGCTCTTCCTATGTTCTTATGATGCATACACTAGGGCTGCCATGTCTATGGCGGGAGACCTCTTGCTGCCGCTTGGTAGAGTGAGGGAGGAAATATGGGGAATAGATGTCATTCTGATATCAAGACATCACTTCTGGAGCGGCCCTTGAAGTGACATCATTGTGTGAGTGTGATGCTTTAGGACTCACCCGAGGCTATATGGGGCCGTGATGGATGTGGCATTGTGGCGTCAAAATAATGCCTATTTGCATGTCCCCATCACCTCAACCTCCCACCCACTACCATTGCTGGACTGGCAATCCTAGCATATACAGAGGAGCCGTGACTCTTCTGCATCAGTTACCCCCACTGTGACTAAGTTGCTGGATTCCTGCCATTGTCAAATAAAAAACAAAGCCCTTTTATTATCTCAGTAAATTATCCTCATTCTGTGTCTGCCTATGAGGGAGTGTTCTCTTTTTTTAAGTGCATGTCCACATCAGCCTTGATACACCTGCGAATTCCTTACTTTTAAAAACAATCCAACAAGGCATAACTTGACAGCCTGTCTCCCCAGTTTCAATGAACGGCAGAAAGAAAGGATGGTGAAGGCAATCAGCCCAATGCAGAAAGATTGGATTATGCCTTATCACTTCCAGTGGAACTCACTGCTACAAGGCAGACAACAAAATGCATAATGCATGCTTCCACAGCACATTAATCATTCCAGTTAGATACTGCTGTATAAAATCTTTGAATTTTTAAAAGCAGCTTGTTGGCATCAATCGATGCATGCCTCTCAGGAATTTTTTTACTTCTTTAACTTCCTTTCCACTAAACCTTCCTTTCCTTTAAGCTATAACGGAAGGGTTATTAGCATAAGTCAGCTGCATAAATCCTTCCCTCTTTAGTCCCAAGAAAATCATATGGCCTGCCACCAGCTGCACATTTTCAGACTCTGTAATTTCCTTTCCGTAAAAGAATTACTAAGATAGCTTGCAATAATGTATTCACATCAATGACTTATTGAAGGCCAGAATAACTGAACACTGCTGTGCCACATTCTTTATGGAAGAACCTCACTTGCTTTCTTTTGCTGCCTAGTTATCTGCAGACAGATCCAATGCTTTATGCACAGACTCCCCTACAATTGTTTGGTCTGTTGTTAGCATCATGCTCAATCAATATTAAGTGACTGTGAAACCCAGGGACGGACTCATGAAGAGAGTCGATATGGACCCTGAGCTTTGCAGAGAAGCTTTTTAGTTCCTTACCCAACCATACATCACCACACCAACTGATCCACTGAAGGGAACCTTTTTGTAATTTTACAGCATATTGTCTCTAGAGTTGGTTCACAGTGCTAAGTTCCTTCACGCAACTGAGTATACAGTTTAACAACCACAAAGATTAATGTTAGTGTGTGAACAAGACTGGATTCACAGTGAAACTGCACCACAGCTGCTGTCCAAGGGGCAAGCAGATTTTAGGGATAGGAGCCTCCACTACTGCCTTGCCTCTGCAGCTGCTCCATTGTCCTGCACCCACCCACCTATGCAGTGTGGCCAGCCCCATTCCAGAAATTCGAGGGGTGGCCATGGGCAGTACTTTTGCACCCAGCATTGCCAACCTGTTTATGCATGCGTATGAGACTAGATGGATTACTTGTGAAGCAATTAACCCTTTCTTTAAACATTTACGTTTTTACAAATATTATATTGATGATGTTTTCTTAATTTTGGATGACATCACATGTGTCCAACCTTTTTTGGACTGGCTCAATTTGCAACACGGGTCTATTAAATTTACCTCTCATTGTGATCCACATCAGATTGACTTTTTGGATATCACAGTCTACATACACGATGCACGTCTAGCAGTAAAACCTTTTAGCAAGAGTATGGACAAGAACTCGTACTTACACTACCATTCGTTTCATGCCAGACACTTGAGAAATAATATACCCTATGGGCAGTTTTTATGCCTAAAAAGGAACTCTACTTATATGGAAGATTTTCAGGATGGATGCCAGATCATGAGTGATCATTGTGTAGGTAGAGGTTATTCACTTGGGATTGTCTCTCAAGCCCTTTTGTAAGCACAGTATAAAAATTGTGTGGATTTATTAAAAGAGACCTATGACATTTCCCCTTCTAGAATATATTGGGCCCTGGATTTTACACCTTTGGCTTATGCCATACGTAATTTGGTATTCAAGCATTGGCATATTGTCAACGATATTCCGGGATGTGGGAATAAGCCCTTTGTGGGCTTTCACAAGACATCGAGCATTAGGAATTGGTTGATCAGAGCATATGTTACACCTATTACTGATCCCATTCCTATGTGTACAGGGTTCTTTAAGTATAATAGATGTGTGGTCTGCCCGCAGATGTGGGAGACGCGGGTCTTAGACTTTCCAGGGGCAGACTTTAGAAAGAGATGAGTTTTCTGGCCAATTGTTCCACAAAGAGATTAATTTACTTTATAGAATGTCCATGTGGGCTTCATTATGTGGGACAATCCACACGTGCTATTAGGACACGTGTCTCTGAACATCGTTCCCATATTAAACAGGGATATATTGAAGCTCCGCTGGTACAACATTAGTAGAGAGCATGGTCATACTGACTTCAGATTCCTTGTATTAGAGGTTATCCATCACAAAAGATTTTGTAAACTTGATATACGCAAATGTCTTTTGCAAAGTGAGGCGTTCTGTATCTACAGTCTGAAAACTTAACATCCCTGGGGTTTGAATTCCTCTTTAGATCTAGCATGTTTTTATAATAGTTTTGTAGATACTGTTAGGTATGTCCCTTTAACTGGTGTTAGGCTTAGGGTGTGAATGGAGTATATAGTTGTATAGTGAGAACACCTGGTAAGGCTTCCGACTTAAAATTGGGTGAATCTGGCTTTGATGTGTGTGTGTGTGTGTGTGTGTGTGTGTGTGTATATATATATATATACACACACACATATGTACGCTTATAGGAATCTCAGTCTGAATATTGGTTTTATAACGCCTTATAACAGTTTGTATTTTTAGATAAAAATTATTGTGGAGGCTTGCTCTGTTTGCCCCGTGACTGGCTCATGATCAATTTGTAATCTTATTTCTGGTATAGAATGAAAGCTTTTAGTCTTAGAATATTTTGTATAGGTATTGGGTACAATTCTTCTGTTAGACTAACTGTACACTGTTTTGTAAGGTCACTAATGTTCCGATTTCGGATGAATCGAAACAAGACGACATTCTGGAGATTCTCATCAAATACCAGCATATTAGTAGTAGTGAACCTATGTATAGAGTTTAGGATTGTTTGTTAGTAACCTTAAGTTTTCTTGACATTTTGTATAAATTTCTTCAGTAGCATATGCACAGCTTCTACTGTCTCTTATTTATTCATACCACAACAAAGGCAGATGAGTGGACAGATACACAGGGGGATGCCTAATCTCATCACTTTTATTGAGGAAAACGGCCACTGCCAAGAATCTAAACTTTGCTCAGTACCAGATTGTCAGAGGCATCTAAGCGATTAATCAGTGTGCCTTTAGCCACACACATACACACACACACACACACACATCCAAAAAACCTGCTGCACTAACAATGGCCAAGAAATTATTCTTTCTTACATAATTGTTTTCCATCAAAGGAATTATGATCCAATGTAGATTATCTGGAATTATCTTCCAAAACCATGCATTTATCCGCAATATACCCTCCCTCTACATGGAAACTTTCCCTTTGTATCTTGAGAATTTTCCAAGGACTGTGAACTTCCCTTTTCTTCTCCTAGTCAAGGTACATATACAGTAACACGATGGGCACTATTCTTTCCAATAGTGGGGGAAAAAAACATTTTAAATCAAGCATTTAGCCCTATAAGTGAAGCCTGGATCTGTACAAATTTGTTCTTTGTCTTGGTCAAAATACTTAGGTGTATAAATAGCACAGCTCAACAATAACAAGGGATTCATTCAACCGCCCTGCCAGTATTATGTAGATTATCAGGAAGGGGGGGGGGGGTTGGTATTTTATTTTGGTTTTAACTTGTAATGTTTTAATTATTATTGCTGTAAACTGCCATGAGCCAAGAGGAAAGGCAGGCATAAATATGTTATAAACATAAATAATTATGTAGAACATTGGTACAATAACAATAACTTTATTACCATTTTCTCGCCTGCTACTATACAGCAATGGCTTTGGAACCACACAGCCTAAGAAAGTTTGGCTGGAACATCAAGAATGATTCCAGAATATGAAAATCCATCCACTCCATAAAAGTGTATGGAGATCAACTGACAAATATGAGCTGCATCTTCTGCTTCAGAACACTCTGGTTCTGGATGGTGTCTCAAATACCAGTCGGATAAATGCTAGAAATGAAAACCAGCAAACTCTAAAGGGCCCTAAACTATTTATATTGGGATGGTAATAAAATTATTGTTCATGTTGATCATTTAACGCATATTTCTAAAGCTTTGCTTATAAAGCCCTCTGATGTGTTCGGATTCATTATTTATCCATTTCCTGAACAAGTCCCTTTGAAGTGATCCTCGGTTTAATTTTGTTATTTGTAATGTCTAGATTTTCTGAGGAGAGTATAATGTTGCTTGACTTTTCTTTTGATCCTTACTTACCTACTTGAGGGCATAGCTGTGTGTCATATTCCTTGATCCAAGTACCAATTTATTACGCAGAGGGGAAAATAAACATAAATAAAGATGAGTAGAAAGAAGAACACAGTATGAGCAGCATCCAATGAATGCACCACATTAATTATTGTCATGCCTACTGGAAGAAAAATTGTGCATAAAGTCATTTGCTCAGTACACAAAACAGCAGGCTTCCAAATCTTAACAGAAGCTTTACTACAATATTTCCAAGTGCCTCAACCATATTTGAAAAGATTGTTGCACTTGTTGTTATGCATCATGTATGTATGGAGGCATTGGCAGCATCTGATAAGGATGCTGAAACAGCATGAGACAGGAGACTTTGGTGCTGTTTCAGCATACCATCTCAGTCCTGGTACACACTCCATTCTGATGAGGCACAAGCAGAAGGACAGTTACCCTGCCCTGGATGGCCCAGGCTAGCCTGATCTTGCCAGATCTTGGAAGCCAAGCAGGGTCAGCCCTGATTCCTGCTTGGATGGGAGACTACCAAGGGAGTCCAGGATGGCTACGCAGAGGCAGGCAATGGAAAACCACCTCCGTTCATCCCTTCCCTTAAAAGCCCTATGGGATCACCATAAGTCAGCTGCAACTTGACCACACTTTCCACTACAAATCGTTGAATGTTCCTCATTTCCTTGAGCAGGGTTAGTGCTAACCAGGTTGGGTTTCCTTGGACTGAAAGTGTATTGGATAGTTATAGCATCTTTGTGATATTTGGTTCCCTTATAAATGCAGAAACAAATAATATGTAGAGGCACTTTTACAGGAAAGCAGGAATTCAACTATGGTTAGCGTTATCATCTAAATGCAGGCCACTCCACTAACTATGATTGGTTGGGATACATCAAACAAGAATCTGAAACTGTGGGGAAGGGCCGTGGCTCAGTGGTAAGCATCTGCTTTGCATGCAGAAGTTCTCAGGTTCAATTTCCAGCATCTCCAGTTAAAAGGATTAAGTAGTAGGTGACAAGAAAGATCTCTGCTTGAGATTCTGGAAAGCTCCAAATAGACAATACTGACCTTGATCGACTAACAGTCTAACTCAGTAGAAAGCAGCTTAATGAGTTCATGTGGCCGGAATTTGGTCTGTTGACCACATTTAGATCATGTATGGTTTTGTATGCTGTACAAAAACAGATATAATAGCTTTAATGTAGCTTGTTCCCTGGTGCTGACCTCAGGGATTCCTCCACTACAGAGATGCCTACCCAGAGCAAAAGTGAAGAAAGCGCTTATAAGGGATTAACCAGGATCTGAAGCTGGATATGAAAGCTGAATCCTGATTTCACAAGCTCGCCATAGTTAAAATATACCATGGTTTTGTGTGCTGTCTGAAGTTAACCTGTCGCTCCAAAGCTGAAACTGCATTTTCTTCATGCAGCTGCAGCTGCCTGTCCCCTTCAGCTTGGGGGAGGGGTCACCTTCCTTAAAACTCTGGTGGATTCTTTAACTGAACAATCAGCAGATCATGTCCTAAAAATTGCCACCCACTGGTGATCTGTTAAGGAGCATTAACACACTTTTCACAGGCCTTTTCACCTAATAGGCCAAGGAAGTACAGTAATCAGACAACAAAGCCCCAACATTGTATATCAAGAAAAATCTAGTGGTTTTGAACCCATTAAGACAAGCAGTTCATAATATAGCATGGAGTCTCCAAGACAAAAAAAAGGAAAATCTAACTGGGCTACCTGGATCACCTATACGGTTGCCAGATATGGGTTGGAAAATACCTGGAGACTTTGGGGGTGGAATTGGGAGAGGGTGGGTTTTGGGGAGGGGAGGGGAGGGGCCTCAGCATGGCACAATGCGATAGAGTCCACCCTTCAAAGCAGCCATTTTCTCCAGGGGAGCAAATCTCTTTCAGCTGGAGATCGGTTGCAAAAGCAGGAGATCTCCAGGCCCCACCTGGAAGCTGGCAACCCTATTCACCTATGGTTGGCCTTTGGGTTTCAGATTCTATATAGAAATCAGCGTACTTTCTTTTCATGGCAACAAAGTGGAATTGAGCTTTTGTGGTTCGGCAGGGTGCACCATTGTGACAGGGTGGAAAGTAACAGTGGTTAATAAGTATAGTAAGGGGGAAATGTCTGGTGTAGATGAAGAGGGAACCAGCTGTAATACAACCTGGTGGGTATTCCACTACAGAACACTGGAATGATCATCTTGCAAATACTACCTGCATATTTTCAATAAGAAGTGTTACCAATTCTAACTCTGATTCAATAGAGTATGTGTGGAACAGCCGAGGCTGGATACACTTACCTCTTTTCTAAAACTGTCCACCTATCAGCCATTTGGCCAGGAAAGGGAAGCCAGGGAACTGAATCCATGCCCTACTCCTCCATCTGATTAATCAGTTGGCAGGATGACAGGTCTTTAGATGAACTGTGGGCCAGCGGCTCCTGGCCTTGGAGTGGACAAGCGAACAGTGTGTCTTCAGCACCTGCTGTGTGCATAATATTCCTTGATCCAGCTAGGGATTCACATGCAGAGGCTTGCTTTTGTACTATTATACTCCTAGCCAGATCAGGATATTTGTTTATAAGGGATTGCTTTGTTGTGGAACTTCTCCATTACCATGGGCTGGAAGCTGCTTATTTATTTACATTATTTACAGCCCATCTTTCTCACTGGGATTCAAGGCAGATTACAATGAGTGAGACCATATAACCAACAGGCCGGGACATTCAGTAAACAATGCAATAGGGTTAGGGCTGTAGAACCAACCAGAAATCTATAAACAGAGATGAAGCAATGTGTAAGTATTAACATGGCACATTAAATGGTGTAAAGTTACATAGTAGGATCCTACTTAGAGCAAACTACACATACTAGTGTACACCACAGTCCCCAATCATTTATCCAAGTAACTCTATGGATCATTTGTACAGTACTACCCCACTGGCCACGCAGAAAAGCCTTTACCATATGGCTGGAAGCTGCTTATGATACCAAAATGTTCATAAGTCATCTACTCTCTTGGAGCTGAGAGAGTGGCTAAACCCATTTTGCTCAGAAGTCTAACAAACTAGATTAGAGATGCCCTTCATATTAGGTTTCCCAAAGCATGTAAGTCAATTGAACCCAAAGGGGCATTTGCTATTCCAGTAAAAACCAATGAACCATCATGAACAGATGTACCAACACTAATGGTATACCATCTCAGTTAGAGTCAGGGTCAGTTTATCAGCAGTTATTCTGTTACTCCAGACACTCATTATGAACTTCTACTGCTCTATCTAAATGAATTCGAGTAAAAGGAGAAATAGAAAAGAACGGAGAAGAGAAAAAATTGGATTCATACCCTGCCCTTCAGTTGGAGTCTCAGAGCAGTTTACAAACTCTTTTCCCTTCCCCTCCACACAACAGACACCCTGTGAGGTAGGTGGGGCTGAGAGAGCTCTTTCCAGTACTGTCCTTGAGAGAACAGCTCTGACAGAACTATGGCTTGCCCAGCAGCTGCGAGTGGAGAAGTGGGGAAGCAAACCCGGCACTCCCAGATTAGAGTCTGCACACTTAACCACGACACCAAACTTGTTAGATGTTATAAGCATATTGGTGACACCACAAAATCCCCTGTGGTTTCATACTGAGGTTTATTTTTCTTGTTTATTGGCTTTTCTGGTTGTCATCAATTAGTGTGTTACCTGTTTCCCACTTTTTTTATTAGTGAATCTCAGTCATATTTTTGATTGCTTAGGTTTGGACAGGTAAGCTCCCAGTGAACCGACTGCAATGCAACATGGGCTTGTCTCGGTTTAACCTTAAATTAAAAAATGGTCCTATTTCTCCACAACACAGCTGGCAGGGTAGGTGAGTGCTTCATTAGACAGGCACTCTGGAAGGATTACTTTTACTTGGAGTTATTATGTTTGGGGCGGGGGGCAGAATTACTGGTCCAGAAAATCAGTAGCCATTTCCATGATTTTTTCCACTATACAGAGAGGATGGCTGAAGGGCATCTTATTCCAGAGGATGTAAAATTGGACCCCTTAGTCTGATTCAATTGAAACTTGGGGAATCTTTAGAACAAAGGATGAATTAGGTTCCCTAGTATAACTCTATGGAGTCATCATAAGTTGGCTGTGACCTGAGGGGTGCTTTTCAACACCACCAATATTTTGATGCCATTTAGTGAAAAAAAATCCACTCATGATATCTGCCATTTCTCCCCCATGGAAAACAGTGGGCAGCACCCAGTCCAGGCTTAATGAAACTTGACCAGTCTTCACAATATGATAATATTTCTGAGAATTCTTAAAACTGAAGCACTTTGCTTTTCCTAAATTACAGTGTGGAATTAAAATGACCATTTTTCCAGGGCACATCCCAAGTTTAAATTATAACAATGTCAGCTTCTGGGTAGTATCCCTGGAGAAGATATTCTAGAGACATGGCCCCAGTCACTATCTGTCTCACCACCCAAACCGGGGGATTGGGAGAAGGGCTTGCAGTGACAAACTAAGCCATAAATTGTGAGAGGCCCCAGGTCACGCTGGGACCATGGCATGGAAGAAGGTTAACCATTCACTGCTGCATCATTTTCTTGACTTCAGTAGAGCAGTTTTTCTGCACAATACACACACCGAGACAACCGTAAGGTGCCTGTGTATTTGCCACACATGGCAAGCAGCAACTTTGGGGGCCTACTGGAAAGTGTGCGGGGGGAGAGACAATTAGAGCCTCCCAACTCTGATGGGAATTGGCCTTGTCAGCGGCTGTTTACCAGTTTTTAAAAATCCTAACAAAAAAGGCATGCTGTCTTCGTAACATGCCATTCCTTTTGAACATTTTTGCACAATGGATTCAACCATGTGACCAAAGGAGATAATCTCAAAGTCAGTGCTACTTCAGGTACCACCAAGCGGGCTCCAAAAAGTGACAATGCAACAGCCACGCACTCAATTTGAGCTTGTCATGCGACTTGCGCACATTTCACTGCCACCCTTTTGGCTTCTTGACTTTCTTATTGGAAACATACTTGGTTAATAATGAACTCAATTTCCAGCTTGAATTTAAGACAGAAGGGACAGACATAAACAGCTGGAAAGTGAATCTTCTCACATTGTCAGGGATCCTATATTATGTTCCCAATGTTTACAATGCTTTCATGTAATAATGTTTACTGCAATTGATTAGATTGAGATCCCGCTTCCAAGGTTTTTAGTGTGTAGTCAAAAGGATACATAGAGACTTCAGTGCTGGGCTAAAGAGGATCAGCCATTAAGGATCCAAAAGTATTTTTTTAATTAAGCTTTTTTAATTCAGCTTTTAAAAAGACATGAGTGGGGGAAGAGGAAGGGTATCATTCATTACCGGAAACATCACAAGTGCTAGCCAACAGGGGACTGTGTGATTCTTATACAACTGCACTTTATGCAATAAGACATGCCAACTGTGGGGGGAATTCTATTTTTTCTTGGGTGTAAACTGATCTTCAGCTGCTCTGAGAACAATCCTAAACAGGTCTATTTGGAAGTAAGTCCCATTTTATTTAAAGGGGTTTCCTGCAACCTGCAACCTCTATGGTCTTTTCTGCAAACAAGCAATACATTGCAGTTGGAAACTGAAAAAAATTACAATATCCCTGCAACAACGATGATGACGGAGATTAAGGGGAAATGTTTTGATTTACTGATCACTACTTTAATAATTAATTACTAAGTAATCTTATCATTTTGTTGGTTGATATGGAGTAGGGGACAGAGAATAAGGTAACATTGTTTAGAACACTTATCAACCCACAAAATAGGTCCCACAGATAGTTTACAACATTACAAAAATCCTGCTAAGATCAAGTACAGAATGGTACGACTATCAGAAATAAAATATATTCTCGGTGAGGATGTTCCAAGAAACCAATGCACCAGATTTTTCTTTCATGCTGTGCTGTTTGTCCTGACAACCTTCCAAAAACATGTCATGTTCACAGAAAGGCATTTGCAGATTAAAACGCTTTTAAAGAGCAGTTAGAGCTGGCAACCTGGCAGGTCAAAGCTCAGCTGTATACCATCAAAAGTGACTGAAGGCTAAGAGGCTCAATTAATGAATATCTAGTTCTCACTCCCCCTCCCCCCTCCATATCAACAGTGAAATGGTGCATTCCAAGACTTCTGTAGTAACAGTTTTGAAAGTCTCAGGCTACCACATGTGCCAATGTTTTCTTTTGAGTTGCATAAATCCATCCTGTTTCAGACTGTATATTTCACTGTACAAGCGCTGATGAGTTCCTTGCAAACAGACTGTTCAAAACTCTGCAAATACAGGTCCCTTTCTTCTCCAGGGACAGATTGGCCATTCAGTTTACAGAGAAGGATCCTGCTGGCCTGTTCTTGTAGAGGACCTATGGTTGCTAACCTCAAGGTGGTGGCTGGATAACTAGGATTACAACTGATTTCCAGACTACAGAAATCAACTCACTTGGAGAACATGGCCGCTTTACCCCACTAAAGTCCCTCCCCTCCCCAAACCCTGAACTTCTCAGGCTCCACCCCCAAAATCTCCAGGTATTTCCCAACCCAGAGCTGGCAACCCTGAGAGGACTTCTAGCTTCCAGGAGCAAGCATAGCCAAGACCCAGCACGTGTGCAAGCTCTACAGGGGCTGCTTAGCTTGGACACTTCCATGCCAATAATAACTCGTATCTCACCAGTTGTCTCCTCTTCTGCCACTATTGTAGGGCATCGTTGGCATGTTTGGCAGCTGAGTGACTTTTGTAGCACAGCAGGAGACACTCATCTTGACTTGTTCCTGGCCATTTTAACCCCTCAGCCTGTCCCTGTTCTTCTCTCTTCCTCATCAGACAGTAAGAGCCTGGAGAAAGGTGAACTTACTTTATCCTTGGGGTCATTTCATAGAAAAAGAGGTGCAGGAGCTCATTAGCACATCTCATTAGCATAACTTATTTGCATATGCCACACCCCCTGACATCACCGGAAGTGTGTCAGAAGGCAACACCCACCCCTCCAGCTCCACCCCGAAAAATCTCCAGGTATTTCCCAACTCAGAGCTGGTGAGCCAACTTTACACCTTGACTAAAGACACTTTAGGTTTCCTTTGCTCTTGCAGGGAAGCTACCCTACAATAAGCATGAAAATAGAGATCAAGTTAGTATGCTTTTGCTTTTTCCACAGCACATCACCATATGTCCCCTCTCCTGGGCTTTTTACTCCCGCAACGGCATTCCTGCGCGTTCCTGCTTGAAATGACCCCTGTGGAACCTACAATAAAATGATAAATCCACGCCTTTGTGTCATATACAAGAAGGACAAAACTGTTTAGGCAAAACTCTTTATCACAAAGAAGACTGTCTCCAGCGCATGCTGGAGTTACTCTTGATTACTCTGGAGAGTCAACCTTCTCTGTGCGTTTTCCAGTCATGGGGTCAGTTTATTTTCTTCCACACATGGCTCCAGTAATGAGGATTTTCAAGGGAGGGTGTGGTCATCACTGGTGTTGTTATCAGCAGCATCACAACACACTCACCTATATTTTTTTAAAGACCATAAAACCTGCAGGCCCCATTCCGTCCTGCCCATCTAGGGGTTGCCAACTCCCTGGAGGGGCTTTTCTTTTACTCTCAAGTAGCTGCCACTGAAGGGCTCAGGACCCTCAGCTCCCCTTCCAAGCTCCAAGACCTCACCTCAGTGTCTCCCACTTGCCCAGCGGTTGGCTACCATGGAGACACATTAATGCCTTGTACACCTCTGGGGGAATAGCCAGTTGCCAAATGCTTGCCTTCCCCCCTCCTGGGACTCCCCTTTAAAATAGCATGTCCAAATCTTTAGGGGTCTATGTGGTACAGAGAACCACTTGCAGAATCAAAAGTTTTAAGTATTTATTAAAAAGAAAATGTTTACAAGCATATTTTTAGCACCATGCCAAACTGAAGCAAGGAAGAACAAAAGAAATTGGTAGAGTGCAAATCCTCTGTCCCTCTCTCTAAAACATGCCCTAACTAGGTGTTAAAATTAAGACAGTCTCTTTATTTTAGGTGTCCTAGTTCTCTAAATATCTTCTATTACCTTAACTATTGAACCCAGCTCTTTGGGTCACCTGCATGGTCCAAAATGGCTGCCTGCTACCCGCCTCTAACAAGAGGTCTGTTTAGCTCAGCATCCCGAGGAAAAGAGAGACTGCCTTCCCACTGCAAGGCAGTTTGAACAAATCTGTGTCTCCTCCCCCTTGATCCAGGTCAGCCCAGGACAAGGCTTCTTTTCCTGTTGTCTTGAAAGAGTTGCTTCCTCAAGCCTCTCTAGAATTTTGATAACCCCAACTCTATGTTTCCTGCTAGCAGGGTTTGTGTGTGTGTGTGAACTGGCCCATCCCATTGTCTCTCCTGCTAGATTAATTAGCATTCCTTAAGAGATACATCTTGAAGGCCTTGGGCTAACTTCCTCCCCCCTCTTGTTTGTTCTTAGTTCAGAAGAAAAAGGGTTAAAATGCACAGTCAAGCCCTGCTCGTTGCCAGCCTCCCAGGAGACAAGGCATTTCTCCACCAGCTGCAGTGTTCCAATGATAGCTTAAGCAGTTTCTCTGAATTCCTGCTGTCTTTATTTTTTAAAGTAAGTCTCTAGTGCCCTCTCTCATGGAGATACAAAAAAGGCACATCTCTGCAAGGGAAGAAGCTAGAGAACCCGCAGCAAGATACTTTAGAGGTTTGTAAACAGGAAGACTGGAATCCTGAGATGACAGTCCCCTCAAGCACAATTTCTTTGTGAAAACAGTCACATTGCTTTCAAGTACTGAACAACTGTTTTTATGACAGCCTTTTTTTGGTCCAAAGATATCCTTGTCACTGAGTCAATATGAGTCCCAAAACATCAATTCTGCAAGAGACTGGCTAGAAAAAGGAGAGGAGGAGACATTTTTCACAGAGCTGCCAAAAACATCAAGGTTATGTGGCCAAGAAAAATGTACACGTTGTAAAAGACTTCTCTCTTTCCTTACTAATGCTACTCACTGACTACTCAGAGAGGAAGAAGAAAAGGCCTAGCAACCAATTCCTTTCCCAGAAGTTCAAGTGCCAAGATGCACCTTTAAAGGTAGGAACCTTCATTTGTGATTTTAATATTGGTTCTGACTACTCAGTGGTGAAGGAAAGGTATGCTGCATCCTTCTGATTTTTTAATATTGCTTCGGGGCCTTTGAATTAGATAATTAATCTCTGGATTTAATTAACCCATGTGTTCCTATTGTAGTGATATTAGGATCTTGGTTTACACTTCTGACAATCCTCAGCTTCCACTTTTCAGTTCTGTATAAGGTATCCATATTGACAAGAAGGACTGGGCCAGTGCTTTGTAGCTTTAATTGTTGTGCAGAAGTCTCACAGGTGCAGCTTTTCACACAAGAGTGAGGAAAGCTGCACTTGCTGAATATTTTTCTTCTTCTTTTTCTATGCAGATATTAAAAATACAGCCACCTCATTCTCCTTTGTAGCTGATCACCCCAGGCTATTGCGCTGCTCCTTCCTGAACCATTGTTATCCCGTTGACTCTCCAAACTATTTATTTGGTTAGGTAATTTATTGCCATACCTCTTGAGCAGTGAAAGGTGGAACTGTACTATACTGCAAGGTGTGAAAATATCACCCAGGGCTATTATGCTGCCCTGTTAATGGGTTTTGGTACTTTTGTGTTCCGTCCTTAAGTCATATAACAGTCACCTTGAGCAGTTTGCCTCAGGGTTAAGTCTGGGTTATTGGTCGGATAGGTACTGAATAGGACAGGAAAATCAACTTCCCTTCTATTTGCCAAGTGTGAATGACATCATGCTACAGGTGATTAGAAGATGGATGGCAATAATGAGGCTTTTAAAAAGAAAGTCCAGCAGATCTCAACTAGTCCATTTTAGTTTCCCAGTTCCCATGGTCATCGGCGCAAGAATGAGAATTAATACTTGCTAATCAATCCAGCATTCCATTGCCTTGAGCATTACAGGTGCCCGAGCTTTACATGAAAAGCAGAAACAGTGCATGCTTTCTGAGGCTGATCACTCTCCCCTTGTCCCCCTCCCCTGCCTAGTAATCTATAATACTGCTGGCTATAAATTCTTCCTTCCCAGTAACCACATGCCATGATTTCACTGGCTATTTTTATTCATTAAGACCAGCTGCTTAGTAGTGCCTGGAGGTAAAGGTAAATAAATACACACACGGATGCTTTAACCATATGGTTCATTAAAAACTGATGAAGATCTTCAATATAGCAGAGGAGCTGATGGCTCATACTTGGTGGATTTTACCCACAAAGCAAACACGGAGATATATAAAGAGCAACTTCAGCTATTGCTCTATCAACACTAATTACACAGCATTTTATTAGAGAAAAATCCATCGATTTGTGGGACCTACCTCTTTTTTGTTGCCACAGAAGTATAAGATAGATTGTTTTTTCCACCACAATTATTCATGATTAGAGTCCAATGGCACCTTTAAGACCAACAAGTTTTATTCAAGGTGCGAACATTCATGTGCACACACACACTTCATCATCATCTGACAAAGTGTGCATGCACACAAAAGCTCAGATCTTGAATAAAACGTTGGTCTTAAAGGTGCCAGTGGACTCTAACTTTGTTCTATTGCTTCAGATCAACACGGCTGCCCACCTTGATCAATTTTTCATTATGAATTTCAAAAACAGTATTCCTATGGGAAAAGAACCACCATCAAATCATTGTCACTCTCCATCCTTATCCTCCCACTACAAGGGTTACATTGTCCCAGGTTCTAAAACCCAGGGCCTCAATAGCATTCATTTATGTTTCTTATAATGGCTTGGATCCCATGAAGGATTTCTGCAGATGGGTGCAGGGCTTTTTTTGTAGTAAAAGCCCAGCAGGAGCTCATTAGCATAATAGGCCACACCCCTGACAGCACAGCTCTCTCCCAGGATTGGTTTCCCCAGGTGCCCTGTGTCTTGTGGGGCGCATGGGGAACCCGAGGGAAGGAAGGCAGTTTCTGGATCAGCTTCCCCAGGCACCCCACAATTGCGGGGCACCTGGGGAACCTGAGAAGGGGAGGCAGTTTAAACTGTCTTCCCTCCCTGGATCAGTTTGGCTTCCCTAGGCACCCCA
The DNA here is from genome assembly GCA_029233225.1 of Lepidodactylus listeri. NCBI lineage: Eukaryota > Metazoa > Chordata > Lepidosauria > Squamata > Gekkonidae > Lepidodactylus > Lepidodactylus listeri. Next base: position 31,733,041 of record JARCFY010000009.1, read on the forward strand.
CGGCTTGTGAGGTGCCTGGGGAACCGGGGGGGGGGGGGAGGTGGTAGGCGTGGCCAACTCAGAAGCCAGCCAGAACTCGGTTCCTGTGCATTCCTGCCCAAAAATAGCCCTGGATGGGTGTGTGTGTGTGTTATAGTCATTGATTTCCTCCTGCTGCTACAGGACTCTAGCTTGCCCCAGATGTTGTTGCCAAGAAATTCATGCTTCACAAAAGGAAAGGCATTCCATCTAAAGAACCTCTTCATAGGACTGAATCCAATGAGTACATTTTAAGGGCCAGTTTGCACATCATAATTTTAAAGGTGTACATTTAAGTTTAAGGCATATGCGTGTGTATCATATAGGCATATCTATCCAGACTCATAACTGATTGCAGCTCCCTGTTGTATGTACTTGTGGTGGTAAACCCTGGTTTGCTTCTAATTAATATACGGAATAGACTATATCATTTGATATAAACTTTATTTATAATTTACATTCATACCTTAGAGACCATCTCTATCCCTGGGTCAAAATCTCACCACACCTACCTGTTACTAGCACAGTCTTTTGGAGGTAAGTCAAGGTCAAAATCAAAATCAATTCAACATATGTGACTTCCCATCACTCATCTCCCCCACCCCCCACTCCTGTCTTTCAGACAGGGGTGAACATTGGGATACCCAGTTGGGATGCTAGTGCTGTGCAGCAATAAGCATATACGCCGCATCATGGTGCCACTTCTGCCAAACAGGTTAAAGTTAGTGATGTTGTGCAGCAATTATAAGGAATCATATAGCCAAATATCTTACTGTACAATGGTCAGTCAAATCCAGTACTGTGTGTCCTGAGAGGCAATTAGTTCTTCAAGATCTCAGTCCACTTTTCCAATCCAGTTACCCCCAATCCCTTAACAAAATGTTAAACCTGCAACGTTATACGTGCTGTACCACTGAACTATGACTTTTCTGCCAGACTCTCTGTCACACCCCTCTGTTCCCTCCCGGGGGTCGTGGCCTGTCGCCTTGGTCTCAAGGCTGAGTGGGAGGTGCCGCCCCATGGGCGGTGGGAATGGGGGTGCCGGCGGGCCTCAGAATGGCGGGGGTGCGGGTTAACAGCACCCGTAGGCACCCTCCCGTCACCGGGAGTCAAGCTTGCCCTGCAGACTCCCTTCTATCTCTCTCTCAGCCTGCCGTCTGCTTTCACACTCTTTCTCTCTCGCTCCTTGTTGACTCCCGGCTTCTCCTCCCTGGCCCAGCTGTGGCATTTCCTTTTATTCCCCTCTCCCACGTGCAGCGCCTCCCACTCTCCAGCCCCGCCCCCCTTCAAAAGCCTGGATGCGCAGCCCTTCCTCCTCCTTCCGTCTGCTGCATGCTACCCTGGGCCGCGGCTCTTCTTACGCCGGCCGGCCCGTCCTCCATGCCAGCTGAGGGCCCCGCCTCTGAGGTGCCCGCTGCACTGGCTGCTCCTGGGGGAAGAGGTGGGTGTGCGGCAGCATCAGCGCAGGGTCCCCGAGCCCGGGACCATGCATGACCCATTTCTGCTGGGGGAAGGGGCCGAGGGGGCTGCCGAGCTTTGTCGCGCTGCCGGGTCACGGCGTTGGCCTTTGTTGCTCCTGGGGACTGCAGCCGGTGGGCTGTAGGTGCCGACTCCGGGAGGCTCTGGACAGGGGCTATGGCCCCGGGGGGGTGAGGGCGTCCGGGGGCGAACGGCTCGGGATGGGACACTCTCCACAAAGATGCATCCCAAAATGCACCAGATATCGTGCTCATCGTCAACCCTTTATTTTCTCAATGAGCCAAATGGGAAAATATGAGCGAATTGAATGACGGTCTGCTTGACAACTGATTCATCAATGTGCAGTCTAGTTTCCATAGACTTAGGCAACAGTGCTGAAGCAGATCTGTGGAAGTTCTTGCCACGTTTGAAGCAACTACGTAGTTCAGCCAAACGCTTTCATTGTCTTTTGATAAATGGAACCCTACTGGAATGCTTTCTGCAGAGCATAGTTTTTTGGAATCAAAGTCCTGAGTTCTGGCCAAAAGAAACTGGAGTAGGACAAAAGGGATGCCACATGATCATGACTTCCAGCAATCGAAGGGGCTCCAAACAGGAGATGCAGTCACAATAGAAGAGGACTCATAAAACACTACAGCTAACCCAGATTAGCCAAGATGGCGAGAAAAAATTAGCATTGGTGGGTAGAAGGCAGCATGAAGCAAGATGAAATTATTATTGCTGCTAATAGTCCTTACCATACTTTTCATTCTCATTTTCTTCTCCAACATTGTTTTCTTTGAGAAGGAATGCATGTACTTCCCTCACAGTTCATCTCAACATCACCATTCCCATGGGGAAAGAACCACAATTACATCTTCATTATCTCCACTTCCTTGTTGCATCTCAAACCTAAAATGCCAAAATGCACGTGTGTACATATATGCATTGGGATGCACATAGGAATCACAATCCATTTCCCCCCCTCCCACATTCTTTCCTTCAGGGATGGCACAAGAGTTCCATTTAATAAGATGTTTATCTTGAGCTTTGCCAGGAGAACATACACTATCTAAAAGGAAAGAAGGGTTAACAATAGATCATTGCAAAGTATATTCTGCATATATTCAAAAGCTAATTCAAACCATGACTGTGCTGTAATACACATTACTCAAAGAAAAGAAAAGAAAAACCATCTTTGAATTCAAAACAGGCCTCGAGAAAGTCTGAAGAGTAATGAAAGCCTAAAGTGATTAAAATTTATTTATCATCCCAAGCCTAACCGGAAAGCATTTGTCAATCACAGAACTCCAGCAAGAAGGGCTGCGTCCTTGTTGCTGTATTCACACAAAGCTTTTCCAAGGACATCCACTTCAAGTGAGGTCTTACACTGTGTTCTTTTCTAATTGGAGGTGACACTTTGCAAGGTACATCAAAAGCATTGTTATCTGGTATCTGTATGGTTACCAACCTCCAGACAGTGGCTGGAGATCTCCTGGAATTACAACTCGTCTCCAATTAACAGTGATCAGTTCTGCTGGAGAAATAGCTGCTTTGGAGGCTGGTCGCTATGGTATTATGCTATGCTGAGGTCCCTCCTCTTCACAAACCCCACCCTCCCCAGGCTCTACCCCCCCCCCCCCAAATCTCCAGGAATTTCCCAACTTGGAGCTGGCAACCAGAACACACCATTAACTAGCATCACCCAGAGGGTAAACTCCTCCCCTTCAGCCACCATACCCATGCACCAGTCCTACCTCTCCAGCCAACCGGTTTGATCCATCAGGGCTTCTGAGCAGCTGACTCACTGGTCTGCCCGCTACATAGAATGGCTTTGGGGGAAGGGTCCTTTTGCCATGGTGCTTCCTCTGGGTGCAGAGTGGAGCAGAACAATAAACATGAGTATTCGTCCCATTTAATTTACCAGCAACCATCATTTATCATGAGTGCTGCTGGATAACAAAGCTTTTACTGTACTAGACAGTATCTTCCTGACAGTAAGGCAAATCAGCTAGAAGAGGGGACAAAATAGATTTGTCCGTGGAAATCTGTGATATTTTTCTAAACCCTATACCCATTAAGGAAGCCCTCCATAAGAGTTAAAAAGCCATGTATATGGTAGATAATCATTCCTTTTCCCATACTAAATTTAGCTCTGTCATCATCTGCTGCTGCAGTGAGCAAAGGTATTCATTCATTCATTCATTCATTCATTCATTCATTCATTTACTTTATTTATATCCCGCTTTTCTTGCTAATGGGAACCCAAGGTGGTTGACAGCACTCTCTTGTCCTCCATTTTATTCTCACAACCACCGTGAGGTAGGTTAGACCAGTGTTTTTCAACCTTTTTCGAGCTAAGGCACATTTCTTTCATTGAAAAAATCCCGCGGCACACCTGACAATATCTCACGGCACAGTGGTTGAAAAACACTGAAATACAAGATAAATGGGTCATTAGTTGCCTCAGCTCAACTATTAACTATGACAGTATTACAAATACACGTAATAGCCACTCAACTTGAAATCATAAGTTACAGATCCAAAGTGTAATGGCTTCTTCCCATAACATTGACCTGAGTTTCAGAAGAAATATAATGTGGATGTATTTTAATACTGCGATTCTGCTAAAGTTTTTCAAATAGAGAGTTTAAACTCTTACTCTTATGTGAACGGCATTCCGCTGACCATAAGTGATTTGAAGAGAAACACAGTACACCCATTCTTCGCTGAGGGACAGTTACTGATTTGAACCCCACCCTGACAGAAACAGCTAGCTGTTACCATCAAACATATTCATGTTTACTGGAATGTCTTGGTGCAAATCACCCCCCACACACACACACAACCCAGGAGCCAGGCACTGGAAGAAACCAGCTTACTCTGCTGGAGGAGTGAATGCCCTTGGTACCGAATGTTCCTGTCCTCTGTATTAACATCCACAGGTCTAGCATGACTCTGATTCAGCACATGAGTCCTCCTCATTCATTTAAAACCATCTGCCGTGTGCGAGCCTGCCTCTGGCCCCCACGAACTGGATGCCGCTCGAGTCCGCCGCCTCGCCCTGCTCATTCTCCAACACGCAGGCGGGCATCACCCGACTGCCGCTGCTGACACACGGCTTGGAGGCGGCCAACATCAGTGCCAGGGCCAGAGACGGAAAAAGAGCAGCCGTGAAGCGGGACCCGCGGAGGCCTACTTCCACCTTCCGGGCTGAGAGGCCACACAGAAGAAGACAGCCCTCACCTGGAAAGGCTCAGCTGCCCCCTCCAAGGCTTGTGGGGGGGCGGTGCAGACAAGCCAGGGCGTTGGTTCCATCGCGGCCAAGCAGAGACTGCGACGGTGGGGCCCGTGGGGGGCACCGTGCGTCTCCTGAGGAGGACCCCCCCTTCTCCTCCTCCTCCTCCCCCCAGCCACTCACCGCTTTCATGGCTGCGGCCATGTCATCGTATCTCTCCGCCTACTCGGCCAGGCAGGCTCACTGCAGCAGCTGCTCCTGGTCGCTCATGGCTGCTGCCTCTGTTGTGGCGCTGGCCGGTCGGGTGGGTGAACAGACAGAGCCCCTCGGCACTCTCCCTCCCTCCCTCGAGTCCTCGCAAGGCCAAGGGGAGCTGTGCCTCAACGGCGGCTCCCTCCTACCTCAGGCCGGCCACAGAGTGTGCGAGCGGAAACAGCGAGAGCGCGCCACTGTTCTTCCTCGCATGCGCAAACGCGTCCCGGAAGGTCAGCCCGGAAGGCACATTTCTTTCATTGAAAAAATCCCGCGGCACCCCTGACAATGTCTCGCGGCACACCAGTGTGCCGCGGCACAGTGGTTGAAAAACACTGGGTTAGACTGAGGCTGAGGACAGACTGGCAGTCTGGCCCGCTCTGCCTCCACTTTAAAAGCGGAGGCAGAGTGGGCATCCAGACTGCCGCATCTGCCCCTCAGAGGCACCCCGGACTTACATTGTCCGGTGGCGCGCTCCTCCTGCAGCAGCCGGGCACCACTTCCAAGTGGTGTCCCGGTGGCTGCATGCGCGTTCCACCCACTTCCGGTGGGTGTGAACACACGTGGGTGGGCGGAGCCATGTGGCATTCTGCCGCCGCCCCCGGAAGCCGCCCGCAGTGTGGACGCTGCAGGCAACTTCCTTGCGGCGGCATCTGAACACCGCGCTTCAGGGCAGTTCCCCCCGGCCTTGTTCTGCCGCACTCCTGTAGCGCAGCAGAACAATAGTCTGTCCTCAGCCTGAGAATGTGTGACTGACCCAAAGTCACCCAGCAAGCTTCCGCGGCAGAATGGGGATTTGAATCTGAGTTTCCCAGAGCCTAGTCCAACGCTTTAACCACTACACCACACTGGCTCTCAAAGGTACAATGATATAAGTCAGGGGTGCCAAATCTTATGGGAAAGCAAGAAAGAAAATGCCACTGTAGTAATCAAACTACTAGTACTAATATTCACATGGTGACACCTTGCCCAAGGTATCTTAATCCCAGGCTAATGCTTTAAACTGGAAATACAGGAAAAGTTAACTCCTAAAGAAGAGCAGTCATGTTGAAAAATATCCATTGGATTATACAGTCAGGAGAGTTCCTCAGACCACTGGTCAAGGGTCAAGTGGACATTAAAGTTTCAGATCAGAACATGTGCAAATGGAGAGTCCTAAATGAGTACCTTTTAGACAGCCAATAAGGCCTTTTTGCTTCACTCTTCAAAATATTATTGATTTTTGGATGTATATAAAAATACTGCCAGGAAAATGGCAGTTTTCAGTGCATCATTTTAAAAGTGCTTTTTCTTCCATTCCTTAAAAAAAGGAATCACTTCTGCATTGTGGAAATCTCCTATTGGTTAGAGTCGAGGTATGTTATCATGAAACAATTTCCCTTGCTTTCCATAAAACTTTTTACAATTCTTAATGTTTGCAGGCCATGCATTTTCATGATGCCAAGAACAAATGGGTAAATTGATTAATGTACATGCAGTGCTGTAAAAGTAAAAATAAAAGGCAGATAAACTTCCTGCAATGTGATTATGGCTGAGCTAGTGTTTGATTGGCTGGCAGGTCTGCCATCCCATTTACAAACCCCGGGGGGGGGGGGGGGAACAGACTCAGACTGGGTGAAAAAAACTACTCTGTGATTTCTCTTTTTATGTTATACATGTCTTATAGATAAGCATCACACAATCCTACTCAATAAAGCCTGCAGATGTTTTCACACTGCAAATCTATTAACGGTTCATTAAGAGTATATGTCATTATGTTCAATGCACTGAAACTTCAGCTATTAAGAAATCCAAGAGCTCAAATTGGGTTTGTCACTGGAATTTGGCACAGGGTTGCCATCTCTGGGTTGTGGAAGGGGGTGGAGCCTGGGGAGGTTGGGGTTTAAGGAGGGACCTCAGCAAGGTATAATGCCATACAATCCACCTTTTGAAGCATCCATTTTCTCAGGTGGAACTGATCTCTGTAATCTGGAGGCCAGTTGTAATTATGGGAGCTCTCCAGCCATCACTTGGAGGTTGGCAGCCCTACTTTGGCAAGACATCAAATGTGGCAAGACGTCAACTGTTATCCACAAACCCTGCATTTCCAACACCTGCCCCATGGGTTCAATTCAAGGTATTAGTCATCATCTACAAAGCTGGTGATGGTCTTGGACCACGAACTTGCAGGACTGCCTCTCCTGGTATGCTTTGTTGGGGAGCTGTGAATACTTGAGCAAGACTTTCTAAAGATGCCCCTCTGCAAAGAGGTAACATTGGAAACTTCCTGAACATAGGCATTCTCTCTGGAATGACCTGCCTGGAGATCCGGAATGCTTCCATACATCTGTAACTCAATAGAATGTACTGGAATTTGTAAATGTTATATATCATTTTAGACCTTTTAGATATTGTGCAAATGAATTTAGTTCTCACTGAATTTAATAACTGAATGTGTATTTTAAGATATTAGGGATCTAGTTTTATTTAAAATTGTGATGGAAAATGGCCATATACAATAAACTTTAGATTCAATGATTCAATAGAATGTACAAACCAGAAATGTTCAGGATGACCCTTTTTCTAAGGGGGCTAGAACTGCAATCTACTGGAACAGTCTAGGAGGGTAGTTTTATGAGGGAATAGGATTGTAGTCTGTTACAGTTGTTGACTGTATGAATAACCTTGCGTTTACTGCACAGTCTTCTATCTTTTAATCCACACTCTACATTGTTTATTGGAGGTCATGCCTAAAACAGTTTTTTTTTTGGTTGTTTGCATTGTTTTCTAATTCTGTAATACTAGGACATTGTTTATTTGGATGGCTTATGCTGTAGGACTGAATGCTTGTTTCTATTGTGTAATCTGCCTTGAGTCTCAGGGTGAAGGGTGGGTGACCAATGAAGTAAATAAATACATATTTAATGATTGATCAGCAGAAGGTTTTCAGTCTTTAAACAGCTATTATTAAACTGTTATGAACAAGCTGGGGTTTTTTAGAACTGTTTTTCTTTGCTGAGGATGGAATGGTTGGGAAGTGTTGTTTCGACCCATTTTTCAGCCTTGGTGTCTAGGAAACGGAACTATTTAATCCTCAAATCCTTTTTCCAATTGGAAAAGGCTTGCTTTGGCCCTAACAAAAGGGCCGTGGAATGGAGTCCAGCTGGTTTTGCATACTGCTCCATTGATCTACAGTGCCAACAGAAGTAAACACTTGATTTTTGACAAAAGAAAACAGATGAGATTCAGAGACCCCATGAGAAGATGCCGCCTTCACATCATTTCTGGTTAAGCCCTCTGTTGCACTTTGAATTTCAAAATGAGAAACGACAAACTATCGGCTTGCCTCCTCGCTGTTTTGTTATGATTCAGCCTCCAGCCATTTCACATAGTCTGTGGTCCAAAAGCCACATTTTAACACTTCTACCAGCACACTGGTGGGTAGAAGAGGCTGATTCTCCTAGGAAGAAATAAGCTTGTCCATGGCATTCCTGAAAGAGCAGTTGGTGTATAGCAGGCTCTAGAAACTGGAAGGTTTGGTATCCAACACAGAGACCTCAAAAGTGGGCAGAGACCCAGATATGGAACCCTCTCCCCTTCCATAGCTTTTGGGTCTTTCCTGGGTTTATGTGGAATTTTTGTCTTTGAAACTTTGATTCATTGTCATTTCCTTGCTGTGCTATTGTAATTTGAACATGTTGTTTAGCATCATCTGCTTTGAACAAATTTGGAAAGGTTAAATATATATGTATTTTTTTAAAGAAACAAAAGATGTGGTTCCCTGATCTCATGTAGGATAGCTTTCCACAATCAGAACCAACTTTCCTTTGCAACTTTCCTGATTCCTCCACCACTTTTCTACAAGCTGAGTAATGTTTACAATTAACTTTTTAACAATTTGTAGTATGTTGTATTATTCCAGTATCTTGTTATATTTATTATTATTTATATAATATTTATAATTAAATAAAATTTAACACTAGATAATTTACAAAACCACTACGGTTAGATTAACTACTGATTCTTGCATACAGACTCACTTCTAACAAAGATGATTGTTCCCATTGGGCTCAGCTGACTTAAGGCGACTCTGTAGGGTTTTCAAGCCAAAAAACATTCAGAGGTGCTCTGCTATTACCTGCTTCTGAGTAGCACCCCTGGCACTCCTTGGTGGTCTCCCACCGGATTGCCAGGCCCCCCTGACCACCAGCAGGGGGTAGGGGACTCCCAACCAAATACTAACCAGGGCTGACCCTGCTGGTGATGGCTGATTCTGCACTGGCTTTTCCCTCCGTTGTTTTATGAAACGCACGTTGGAACAGAAATTCCCTTCTGCATTGCATGCTACTTTCACTTCCTTTGATTATCAGGTTTTATGGTAGCTTCCATACTCCATGTCATTTTCAAGTTCTATGGCTACTTTATGGCCACTTGGGGGTGACTTTGCAGTCAGTACAGAATTGCCCCAAGGTATTTGAATGTGGTTTTGAACTGCACTTTTCCCTCCCAGTTGAGAAAATGTGGAGTGAATGCTAGATGCAGAATCGTCCAATATCCGGCTATCCTGGGCCATCCAAGTCAAAGGGTGATTCTGCATCTAACATTTGCTACGACTGGGAGGAAAAGATCTGTGCTTGCTCCTGAGCACCCGCCGGCTTTTGCCCCCCCCCCCCCCCCCGCCACACATCCTTGAAGGAAGACAAAGGGGGAAGTGGCAAAGCTTCAGAAGCTAAGCAGGTCTGGGTTTGATCAATGCCTGGATGAGAGACTACCTAAGGCCACTATGTACGCTGCCCTGAGTTCTGCAACAGAAAAAAGATAGGTAAATAAATCTGCATAGGATTGCAGGCTTGGAGTGAACATATTGTTGCCCCCATTTGAGGACACTGGTCTTTTTAAAATGCCCTGTACATTTCATTTAAATCAATCACACCAAAGAATATCCGTGTAAAAAAACCCACAATGGATGTCCCTTTTTTCAGGAGTGGTACTAAAAAGAAGCTATTTTAGCCAAATATAGTACCAAGCAGTTGGTAGACTAAGGTATGATTGGGCTTAACTTGCATTTGGGCATAAACTGGGAACAGGTGAAAAAAGTAAAGAAAAAAGAGCAGATAGGAGGAGAGACCCCTGTAAGAAACCACAAAAGGCATTCCATATACCAGTTTTCACAAAAGGGGGGGGGGGGGGAAGCAATCATCCTTAATTGTATTAAAAACTAATTGTTATTATATACAGTGCAAACAATCCCAGTAAACCACTTCTGAATGTCCTGATAACAAATGAATTGATGGCTTGCTTGCTTTAAGTCACCATTTCGATATCTTCTTCAGCAACAGATAATACATTTAAATAATGAATCTGTGATCCAGCTTTTCATGTACAGCTGTGACAACAAATTTCTTTCTTCTTCCATGACTGGCTGATAAAAGCAACAGTTTACAGCAACTGCACAAGGCCAGACTCCAACAGGAATGCAACAGAAAACATCATTCTGAAGATATCAAAACCATGACTCAGTAAGCCGGCAGACCATCAATTCAATTGTTATCAGGACATTCGGAAATTGTTATACTTTACTCATTCAAACATTGTTATATTTTATTGGGGCTGTTTGCAATGTATGTGTTATCAGGACATTGAGAAACTGTTACATTTTACTGGGAGTGTTGCACTGTATATAAAAAAAATAAAGGGCCTTTGAGTAGGAGTTCAATATGCAAGATGTTGCAATCATTCAGGAAGATGTTGATGGTCTAAATAAATATAGAGGAACTTCATTCAGGATAAAGTAATGAAGGAACCCAAGGCCTACCAGAGTCCTTCATAGCAGTTCTTCTTGCAGCGTATCACCAGACATGAGTAAAAGCTAGACTAGAAGTCCTACAGATTCTATAGTATCCTGGAACTAATATAAAGTATGGAGTGGAGTCTTGAACATTACAGCATACATTCCTGTTCCATACATTCCTGTTTCTTGCAGCTCTGCATCTTATTGACCCTCCTCCCTGGCTATGTTCCGTTTGTGTGTCTGTGTTTTTATTGTCTTGTTTAATATTTTACATATACATTTTTAAAATGCTGTTTTAATATTTTAAATGTTTTAATGTTTCGATGTTCACTGGATGGAAAGGTGGGAAAGAAATGTTTTAAATAAATAAATGATAGAGTCATGTCCTCACAAATCCAGGAATAAGAAGGAGGATATCCAAGGGTGTTAGCTCTGAACCTTAGTACTGCTTTTATTTATTTCCTTTCTTCGCTTATCTTAATTTATGTTACTTATAATCTGCCTTTCTGTCTGAGGCTTAAAGCCCATTACATAATGTAAGTCAGTACAATCAGTAGGAAGAGGAGGCATCTAATAAATAGCGTAATAGGACTAGTATTGCAAAAATCTGAAACAAAGCATCAGTATTAAATATGACATAAGCTGAGATACAATGCAGTGGGAGCAAGATAAAAACATACAGTGACACATAATATATATATATATAGAAAAGTCCACGGTTCCATTGTCTCTACTGAAACATCCTCCTGAATCAATCTGTCATAACGCAGCCCTATTCCTTATAAAACTGTATTCCTGAACAGTTCCATTTTACATAGTTTGCAAAAAAGCCAAAAGTGTGGGAGCCTTTCAGGCCTCCACAAACAGGCCATAAACAGGCCATGGGTGGGGACCATTGCAGAGAAAGCATATGGACTGGAAGCTGTTGATCTTGCCCATCTGCAGGGTGCTATCTGTAGAGGGCCCTGTTCAGACGAGCAAAGCTGTGCTGGTGGGGCATAGGAGGAGAGGCAGTCCTGCAGATATGAAAGTCCAAGGACATGAAGGGCTTTGTATCAGATGGCCAGTACCCTGAATTGAACTGGAGTTTCAGAGTTGATTTTGACAAGAAACCTATACAGAGTACATTATAGTAGATTAGACTCAATAATACCCTGGAACGTATCCAGGTGTCCAGGCACCTGAGTCAAAGTAACAGCCACTCTTCCAGGCTAAATGAAGTTGGACGAAAGCATTTTTTCAGCTGCATTCATTTACTTCTGCAGAAGTTGTGCTGGTTCCAATATAACCCTTGCCCTGGTCAGCAAGGGTCAGCTGAACCACATCAAAAGTGAAAAGCACAATGGCCGCCAAGACCTCAGCCTTCCCAACCAGCGTTACTGCTATCTTGTTATGGTTCAGTTTCTTCCCAATAGGAACCCAAAGCAGTTTACATTGTTCTCTTTCTTTCCATGTTATCCTCACAACAGCCCTGTAAGGTAAAGTAGGATGAGAGCATGTGATTGGCCTAAGGTCACCAAGCAAGCTTCTATGCTAAAATGGAGATTCACACCTGGGTCTTTCAGATCATAGTCTGACACACTAACCACTATACCATACTAGCTCTCTCTTTGTAGATTCAAGCAGAGGGTATGATTATATTCTGTTACCTTCCTCACTAATCACTACCAGGTTTAGTTACAATAAGTGGCAATGAAAACAGAGGTAGATTCCACATTTGCCTCTTGGGTTTTCCCATCCACACAGGAGGTTCTGTTCCATTACAACCATGTATCCACTCCCTTCTCTATTTACCAACATCAGTGGAAGTTATACTTCCATTAGCCCCCCCCCCCCCCATTTCAGCTGATTAGAGCTCTTTGCTTTATAACACCATGAATGTCACCTAACAGCCCCATAGCTAGAGATTCCCCACTTCTCCACATGCAGGTGCTGGTGTGACCTTGGGGCTGTCATAAGTTCTTTCAGAGCTGTTCTCTCAGTTCTCGAGAGAGCTCTCTCAGCCCCCCCCCCCCTACGTCACAGACAATGCTCTCTCCAAGCTGTGGAGGCTTGTGAGCAAAAATTCTACTTTGTGGGCTGCTGGTATAACAGTTGTGAGCGAGCCATTTGGCTACTGCATCAATCAGTTTGCTCTGGAGCCATCCTTCCTGAGCTAAGACAAAAATGTGTGAGATGTAGGCTAGAAAACTGAGCTAGCTCACACTCACTCAGCTTAGAGGGAACACTGCTCAGTATCTGTTGTGGGGAGGGGAAGGGAAAGGAGACTGTAAGCCACTCTGAGACTCCTTTGGGTAGTGAAGTGCAGGGTATAAGCCCAATCTCCTCCTCCTCCTCCTCCTTCCACGGGGGCCAAAAGGAGGCACAGTGGTTAATTTAATTAAATTAATTAAATCAAAGGCCAAATGAGGCTGGAGGAAGGCTTTAGTCAGACTCTCCCAGGCACACCCTGAAATTGCCCCCCTCCCTCCACGGGTCAAGTGGAAATGTTGGTAGCTCTTTGGAGGAAGATGGGAAGGACATGCTTGGGAGGGAGAGAAGTTTGGCAGTGCCTTCATGGCATCCTCCTCTTGGCCCAGCCTCTCCTGTTGCTCCTTTCCCTGCTGACATTCAGACTCAACTCTTTGGGGGCAGGGCTCAGAGTCTGAGAAACACCCCCTCCCCCACTCTGTGTCTAAATGGTGCAACCCCAGAATACAGCCCAAAGAGCAAATTTGCTCCCAGGGCCCCGGAGCCAAAGTTTCAGCAGTGCAAAGACTTTTGTGCCGGCTTGGGGTGCTCCGAGCTCCCACCTCGCAGGTCACAAAGAGCCATGCCAGGGCAGGACAGAGGCCACCATGCAGCCAAGTGTGCCTCCCCAGGCCCTAATCAAGGGCGTAGACTTTCCAATTTTCCGGGGGGGAGGCTGGGGCTGGGCCAGAGACATGACAGGCCATTGTCTCCGGGGGAGGCTCAGCACTTCCTGGAAAAGTTCGGGGGGGGGGGCTCCAGCTCCCCAGCCCCCCTGAAGTTGACTTCTATGCTAAGAGTGGTGCAATTGATTAGGAGGCATCCCCAATGGGCACCCACCTTGTAAGCGCACAACTGAGCTCTGGTGTCTGAGCCATTTGCAGCTCCTTTTCCAAGTCTCCCAGGAAGAAGCTGAGACGCACAGGGCTGGCACTCTTGGAGAAGGGTCAACACCAAGCTGAGGGCTGGGAGTCAGAGCCGGCCAGTCCAGTTGGCTATTTTTAGGAGGGGGAGGAGTGATGGCAGTGAGGAAAGGGAAGGTAGGCAGGCAGCAGGGCGGGCAGGCAAGTGGCGAAGGTCACAGCCTTCTGCCACAACATGGCTCTGGTGGGCTGTGGAGGAGGCTCCTCCCACCAAAATTCAAAAGGTCAGGGAAGATTCGGGGGCCGGGCAGATTTAGGAGGGGGCATCGCCCCAAGGGCCCTGCACTAGCTATGGGCCTGTCACCTAATGTTAGTAAAAGAAAGGGCAGAAGTTCACAACAATGTACCGTATTTTTCACTCCATAAGACGCACCTGACCATAAGACACACCTAGCTCTGCTCGGTGCCGTGGCTTGGGAAAGGTGAGGGGGGTTTAAGACGCACACACTCCCCCCCCCACACTTTTTTGGGGAGAAAAAGTGAGTCTTATGGAGCAAAAAATATGGTAATTTCAAAAATCTTTTTTATGAGCAAAAAGCAACTGGAGCGCTGGCAACTGCAACCGTGCTTTCCAACATATACCCAAATCCACGCTGTTATTGTGAAATAATACAGGAACGATCTTCAACCCATCTAGGGTTGCCAGACCCCCCCCAGTGGAGACGTGGGTCCCCCCTGCCAGGCCCCACTACCCCTCCGCCAATCAGCTGGCTGGAGGGAGGACCCACCTGGAAAAAGAGTGAGGCTCAGTCAACATTGCAGCAATGAGTCTACATCACTTCCAAGGTGACTCAGAAGTGACATCATCACAGCAATGTCAGGGTGACGCTCTGGTATTTGGGCAAAAGCTATACGGTAGAAGCCAAATTTACCATAGAGTTCTTGCCCAAATATCAGAGGGTCGCCTAGACATCACTGCAGGATGACATCACTTCCAGGTCATGTAAGATGTAGATACATAGCTGCATCATCAGTTGTGCCTCCCTCCCTCTCTCAGTAAGTCCCCCCCATCCCCCACCAGTTGCCAGGAGGGACCTGACAACCCTACACCCATCACAGATTGTGTGCCTGTTTTAAACACACAAAAAACGCCCAAAAAATTCAGCTCCTGGGGGGAAGGGAAATCAGGACTGTAATAAGGAAAGAATCAGAGGACAGCAGCCTTGAACCACAAAGAAACACAGGATATCTTTCCTGTTATATAAAGCCGTTTGCAAGATTCCATGGAGCAAGATTTCATGGGGCGCCAAAATCAGTTGTCTGGACGGACTGCCACTCAAAAGGGAGTCCCTGGCCACTGGCTGCATTCTCTCCCTGCTTTGCCTCAGTCCCGCCCACAGAGCCACCGGCCAGTGTCTCAGCCTCAGTCTGGAGGGAGCCAGCAAAGGGGAAGGACCGACTGGGTGCTGGGTCCACTCTTCTCCTCCGCCCACTGCCAGGTGGGTCTAACTATCCCCTCGGTGGCCTGTTTCTGTCAGTGAAAAGACAATGGACTATCAGCATAACCCCCTCCCCCCCGCACACTGCTAGTGTGCCCAGAATAAACTGTCAGAATAAACTGTCAGAATAAACTGTCAGAAACAGGGGTCCTTTCATACAGCACCCCATAGCACTTCAGGACCGGTACAAAGAACTGAAGAATGCTTGGGAGGAGGTTTCAAGGTAAAGTGGCTCAGGAACTCTTCCCCAATGGGAGAGGCACGTTTCTGTGTGAAAGGGCCAATATGTTCCATTAGGGAACCGGTACTAATATGGTTCTGTGTAAAATGCCTGACAGAAACCGTTACTGAAGAGCTCCTGAAACGGAACATATTGGCTGTGTGAAATTCCTCAGGCTCTTTCTCCTGCTTAGCTCCACCATGGCTGGCTGGCTAATGAGGTGGGCCAGCAACCATCAAACCATTCCCTTCAACCCCCTGCTGTGTGGCTGACTTTCCCCCAGGGTTGCCAATCTCCAGGTGGGACCTGGAGATCTCCCGCTGTTACATTTGATCTCCAGATGACAGAGATCAGTGCCCCTGGAGAAAATGGCTGCTTTGGAGGGTAGACCTTATGGCATTATAGCTTGCTGAGTTCTTCCATCCCCCCCCCCCAAAAAAATGCTGCCCTCCACAGGATCCACCCCCCAAATCTTCAGGTATTTCCATCATAGGGTTGCCAGGTCTGGGTTGGAAAATCCCTGGAGACTTTGGGGGTGGATCCAGGAGAGGGCAGGGTTTGGGGAGGGGAGGGCCTCAGCATGGTACAATGCCATAGAGTCCACCCTCCAAAGCAGCCATTTTTTCCAGGGGAACTGATCTCTGTCAGCTGGAGATCCATTGTAAAAGCGGGAGATCCCCAGGCCCCACCTGGAGGTTGGAAACCCTATTCCATCATCAGAGCCAGCGACTTTCCCCTCAGTGCCCGTTGCTAGGCAACCAAGCTTGCTTCTCTGAAAGCCCCTTTCTATGCTGGCCTTTGGGAGAAAACTCATTGGGGCCAGCTGAACAGAATGCCATAGAGGCCACCCTCCAAAGCAGTCATTTTCTCCAAGGGAGGGGGGAAGATCTGTTGTCTGGAGTTCAATTGTAATACCTGGTGATCTTCAGACTCCACCTGGAGGTTGGCTACCCTAGGCATAGCAGTCAGTGCTTCAGAGCAGAATCTGCTAGACCCAGGTTCTTACTGAGTGGGTGATTTCGGGCCAGTCACAGACTTTAAGCCTAACCTACCTCACAGGGTTGTTGTTCAAGTCAAAAAGGGGGAGAGGGGAATGATGTCAGTTGCTTCAGTCCCCATTGCAGAGAAAGACTACTTTTCCTCCAGGGGAAGTATGGTTGCCAATCTCCAGGTGAGGGCTGGAAATCACTCAGAATTACAAGTGTTCTCCAGATGGCAGAGATCAGTTCCTCTGGAGAAAATGGTGCTTCCTTATACTCTGCTGAGATGGACCCTTTATAACAACCAGTGTGACATAGCAGTCAGGGCTTCAGAGCATGGTGGAGGCTGCTGGGGGGGATGGAAACTTGAAGAGTGAGGTTGATGATTGGCTGGGAAGGAGATAGGGTTGCCAACTCCAGGTGGAAAATTCCTGGAGACTTGAGGGATGGAGCCTGGGGACAGTGAGGTTTGAGGAGGAGTGGGACCTCAGACAGGTACAATGCCATAGACTCCAACCTCCAAGCCAGCGAGTCCCTAATGGGGAACCATTGTTGCCAATCTCCAGGTGGGGGCTGGAGATCACTCAGAATTACAACTGCTCTCTAGGGGGGAGGGGGGAGGAGATGGAAAGCTGAAGACAGGGGGCAGATAACAATACATTGACGGTTGGCTGGGAGGTAGGGTTGCCAACTCCAAATGGGGACATTCCTGGAGATTTGAGGGGTGGACCCTGGAGAGGGTGAGGTATCAGCAGGGGTGGGACCTAAGACAAGTTCAGTGCCGTCGACTCCACCCTTCAAACCACCTGTTCCCTCATGGGGAACCATTATTGCCAATCTCCAGGGGAGAAATGGATATCACGCTGAATTACAACTGCTCTTCAGATGGCAGAGAACTTCCCCTGGAGAAAATGGTGGACTCTGTGTCATTATACCCTGCTGAGGTCGCCACAGCAAATTGACATTGAGTGCCCAAGGCCGGGGCACTCTCCCAGAGCCTCTTTCTAGAGCCCGTTGTATTTATTTCCACAACGGGCCTTATTCCTAGTAATTATTTAAATAAAATTAATAAATGGATAACAGCGACATTTGGAACCCCCATTGTACCCATGTGTTCAAATGATGGTGACTGGGCTGTGGGGAACCACCCCCAGCGAAAGTCTATGTTTGCTTGTTAATTTTATTTCACCTTTCAAAAAAAACAGAAAATGACCAAAAATCCCACTAAAATACTAATCTGAAATAGGGATTTGCTTTAGTATTACGGTTTAATTTGCAATGTGCTTACTCTAAATAGAGACTCATGGAGTTCAATGGAATTCACCTTATAGCAACTTATTTAAGATTACAGCAGGAGAGTTCTATTTTAAAATGGGTTTGTCTTTCCCATCTCCTCAAAAACTTTTCCAACCCTCTGTACGGTTGCATTTGAAACATGTATCCTCATCCCTGTCTTCAGTGGAAAAAGTCAGAAAACACAAATTGCCCTTTTATCTTGATGAAAGTGAAGCCACACAAATTTCCTGGCCAGCTCACTTCTCACAATGTCTGTGGAGCTGTTTAATACTCATGAGATGTAAAACTAAATTCCCCCCCCCCCAAAAAAAAACCCTCTCTGATCATTTCTACCAAAAGAACAACAAAAGAATCCCTCTCTTTTGCATATGACCCCCACAGACACCCAAAGTTTTCAAGACAAAAAAATATGTGTTTTCTTCAAATAATCAAGCCAGATGTTTTAGGCAGCCTTAAAGAGGGAAGGAGGGTAAGAATAGGAAGCACACATTTCCCAGTCTGGGCCTGAGGGAAAATCTGGCAAACAGGTTAGCAGGCAGGCAGGCAAAATAGGGTTTGCCTTGACACTCACAGAGTTGGGTAAGGGAACAAACCTGACAAAGAAGCCTTATATTGGGTTGGAAGAAACCAATAGTGAGCAGAGAGGAAGGATTGTGATCAGCACAGCACAGCAGCTTATCACACAGGGAAGCACTGGACAGACTCAAAAGTTTCCTGTCATTCTGGACACAAGTTAAAACCAAAGCATGAGAGAAATGTCTAAAGTCCCAAGAAGCCATCTAAAGTAATGTTAAATTTTCATGAAGCTTGATTTTTAACACAGAAGTTGCCAAGAGAGGGAGGAAATGAAATTTAAATATATATATATTGCATTTTTTGCACTGATTTGCAGTAATTGTTTCCCCTATATGCTATTGTTTTGAAGCTTGTCTTGAAAGACTACGGACAACAGAAAGCTGTATGCATATGCTTGATACAATTTATGAACTAACAGCTCAGTACAAAATCAACATTTTACATAAAGTGCAAAGGGGTCCAAAAGTAGGTAGAGGTTGACGAAGTTCTCCGGAATATCAATTCGTTTCAAAAAGTTTCATCTGAACAGGACCATATAATGTAATGTGTCTTCTAATCTTAGTTTATAGTACAATGAATAGACCATTTAGGTCCTTCACTTTAGAAATGTCTTGTAGATGTTTGAATCATTAATATCTGTGTATGAAGCAGCCCTAAATGGTCTATTTTTTCTGCTATGATTAGAAGACACATTACGTTATACGGTCCTGTTCAGATGAAGCTTTTTGAAACAAATTGATATTCCGGAGAACTTCATCAACCTCTACCTACTTTTGGACCCCTTTGCACTTTATGTAAAATGTTGATTTTGTACTGAGCTGTTAGTTCATAAATTGTATCAAGCACATGCATACAGCTTTCTGTTGTCCGTAGTCTTTCATGTCATGAAACTGTAATTCTCTAATTTGGTTTTGAAGCTAGTCTTGCCAACTCCAGGTTGGGAAATTCCTGGAGATTTGAGGGTGGGAAATGATGCCATAGAGTCCATCCTCCAAATCAGCCATTTTCTTTAGGTGAACTAATCTGGTGATCAGTTGTGATTCTGGAAGCACTCCAGGCCCCACCTGGAGTTTGGCAACCCTATATTTGAAGCCCTTTGTACTAGGAGAAACCTCCTTCAGTGCAGAATACCACCCATTCAGTGACCATGCAGTGCATATGATGACATCACAGTATTGTGCAGCTAAGCAGACAAGACTACATTATGATGTCACTGAAGCTTTCCCCTGCCCTCCATCTGAATATGAGGAGGAAAGTGAGAATAAATCACCATTGCCAAGCAACTGGTCTGGAAGGTACAAGAAACCACTCCACACCCCAATGTGCTAATAACTATGCTTTCCCTCCCTACAATTTGAAAAATAAGCCACATTAGCCCTGTACACATGTTACAATGAAGACACACTCCACGTGTACGTATATGTCTATTTGTAAGAAAGACACATGTTCATTTTAAAAATAATTTATTTATTTTATTTATTTATTTTTGGGATTTATATCCCGCCCTCCTCGCCGTACGGCGGGCTCAGGGCGGCTAACAACAGCCATGATGGCAACGATACATTCCTTAAAACAGTTAAAAATTTAAACAGGCATAATATTTGAGGCTAGTACATGGGGGGTACAAATGGGCACAAATCATGTGCTGAGCCTTATAAATATTGAGTGTAAGGTGAGAACTACTCAATGCACAAAGAAAAATCATGTGTACACTGGTTCATTGTAATGTAGTAAAGGTAAAGGTTTCCCTTGCTCGAAAGCCAGTTGAATCCAGCTCTAAGGGGTGGTGCTCATCTCTGTTTCCAGGGTGAAGAGCCAGCGCTGTCCAAAGACATTTCTGTAGTCATGTTGCTGGCATGACTAGACGCTAAGGTGCATGGAATGCTGTTACCTTCCCATCTAAAAGATACCTATTTACCTACTTGCAATTTCTTGCTTTCGAACTGCTAGGCTGGCAGGAGCTGGGACCGGAGACGAGAGCTCACTTCATCACGTGGCACTCCGGTCTCGAACTGCCGAACTATTGATCTTCCAGTCTGCTGTTCAGCGTCTTAACCACTGAGCCACTGTGGTCCCCATTGTAATGTAGAAAGGGTTATTAATAATATACACATTCAAAATATAGCACACTAGGCTGGATTCTACCAGCTCTTCTGCCAGTGAAAGAGGTGGGCATTTTGTGTGTGTGTGTGTGTGTGTGTGTGTGCGCGCGCGCACGTTTGTGCTTGCATGCCTGGAAGTCATGAAACTGAACATGTATTAAGATGGTTCTTTCACTGTATATCTTCATTCACATTCGGTACCATCTAGTCAACTACATATGGATGACTGAAAGAAAAATCAACTGTTTCCTCTTCCTCCAGTACGTGCCCCCTCGAACAAGAGTGCACTGGGAAGGGGTGCAAAAAATACCTTTCAGAGTGTATATTTCATACACACACACTCCATTTCAGCTCAGCACTAGTGATCAAGCATCATCGACCTGCTGTCCTGAATGATGATATGAAATGGTTATTGTTCACCTTTTGAGAGCCTGTTATTTATATACCCAATCTTAGAAACAGCGCCATTATTTTAATCGTTACAAATAGGAGCATTCTAATAGCTGTACGGAGCCTTTTTTTGTTCCCACAGAACAATTTGTGATAGCAGCTGGCTATCTTTCACGAAGCAAACAAGAGGGCTGTAAAATAAAAAGTAAGAATACACATTAACAAATGTTATAGAGCACTGAGAATGCACTCTTGAGCTGCCTTCTTAAAAGAAATCTCTGATCGCCGGGTAATTAGACGCTCTTTAGCCCCTGCTTTCCAACTTGGGCAAGAGATCAGAGCGAAAGGAACGAAGTGTGTTGCATATGAATAGCAGGTCTGGTTGGAGTTTGATTATTGGGGGTGGAGAAGTATTACAATCCTGCTTGTTCAGCACAAATCCATATGGAAGCGGGGGTGGGGTGGAGCGAGGTAGTTCTTCATGTTTATAGTATTTATTGAGAATTTTATAGCTTCAACACACACACAAATCAAAAGCAGTATTTTTTTTAAAAAAATCATCAAACCAAAAGATATTTTCTTAAGACATTTGGGCAATATTCCAGTCACCTAATCAAAAAAAAGAGTTAAAGCTGAAATAGATGGGGGGGAGGATTTGTGTGCGTTTCGACATGTCCAGTGATTAGCATCTAAGTAGGTGGGTGCCCTTTTTAAAAACAAAAATAGAATATGTGAGTGATGGGGGAGAAACACTAGTAGTGTCGTTCCATTTTAAGGATTCCTCCTCCCCCCAACCTACTGCCAATATCACAAGGGGACAAGATTCGGGGGGGGGGGGGGGGAGACATAGAGATGCTAAGAAGTAAAGAAGGCCACAGCTGGTCCTCTTGTATAGTGTAGTGGTTGGCATGTTGGACTAGTATCTGGGAAACCCAGGTTCAAATCCCTGCGGGTGCCACAGAAGTTCACAGGGTGACCTTGGACCAGTTACACCCTTTCAGCCTAACCTACTTTACAGGGTTGTGAAGATAAAATGGAGGGAAGCACTTACTGAGCAGAACAGAGCTTTTTTTTCTGGGGGGACGCGCCAGAATGGAGTTCTGGAACCCCTTCAACAAAATTCTTTTTAAAATGTTTAAAAGTTCATGAATTTTCAAAACACAGACTGAAAACTTCATTTCCCTCTTGAGAGTTCCAGCACCTCTTTTTTTTTTTTAAAGGCCCTGAGAATCAGTAAGCTTTAAAATCACAAAACCACCTCAGTTTCTGAGACCTTTATAACATGATATACTTGAAAAACAAAAATTAACAAATTAATGTAGTATCATTCACAAAAAATGTGAAACAATTATTGTTGTTAAAAGTTGCAGGCAAAGCATGGATTTTGTTTACAGTTTTGTTTTGGCGCTTGTATGTATGTCATGCAGAAATGAAAACAGCTATTTTAAAGTTGTATAACTTTTAAAAAGGAAAAAAAATATACGTTTCCCAGTTTCATATGCTTTCTCTGCCACAGCCCCCACCCTTCTCATAATTGGAAAATGGTGTCAACTGGGGGGGGGGGGACCCTAAATTCTGTGTGAGTCTAAAGTTTTAGAAAAACAAAGTTGTGACATTTGTGGCAGGGGGAAAAGAAACGAACCGCAGCAGCCAAGGGTTCATATATGTACAAAGCTGTCCCTGAACCCCATCGTTTTCATCAAGAATCAGAATTAATGCTCATTCAGCCATTTTCATTTCATTATTATTTAATTTTCACTTTAAATTGTTTCAAGTAGATTCTTAAGAAGTTGCTGCCAAAATGCAGTATTTATATAGCCCCATCAGTGTACTTTGCAGAATGACAAAGAAAAAGGGCCCCAGTGTTGCCAAGACCTCAGGGAGGAAGAGGGAGGGTCACACGGGGAGGGTGATGTAACTTGGTGACAGACGCAAAGGAGGAGGAGGAGGAAGCTGACAGAGCCAAGGTGGTGGTGGTGACATCATCGGTTAGGTTTGCCAGCCTCCACTCCTGGAATTACAACTGCTCCCCAGATCATGGAGATCAGTCCCCCTGAAGAAAATGGCTGCTTTAGAAGGTGGACTGTATGACATTATACCCAGCAGAGGTCCCTCCCCTTCCCAGGCTTCATCCTTAAGTCGTCAAGATCTCTCAACCCAGAATTGGTAACTCTACTGTCAATAGATATGGAAAGTATGTGAGAAGATGAAGACTTGGAAGGAAGAAGTTCATTTTGACGTGTTGAGATGGTAATGAAATACAGGACAGGCAGTGGAAGATGTGGGATTTGGATGGAAGAGAATATTGGATGGAAGAGGATCAGTGTGGTGGAATTGTTAGAGAGTTGGACTAGGATCTGGGAGACCCAGGTTCAAATCCCCACTCTGCCATAGAAGCTTGCTGGGTGACCTTGGGACAGTGACATACTTTTAGGCTAACCTACATCATAGGGTTGTTGTGAGGGTAATATGGAAGAGTTGATAATGATGTAAGCCATTATGGGATCCCATTAAGGTTGTCCAGTGAAGCCCCACCCCTAAACAGCCCCCTCCCTCATTGACATCAGCACAATGACATCACGTGGAGGTGACGTCATCACGCTGGAAACGTCACACGGCAATGCTCTAGCGTTTTGGCCAAATGTTAGAACATCACTGCACGATGTGCCTGGCATGATGACATCACTTCCATGTGATGTCTTTGCGCAGATGACGCTGCAAGCAGCAACGTCACCCAACACTCCCCACTCCTGGAAGGCTCCCTCGTACCCCCCACCAGCCAGGTGAGTAGACCTGCCAAAGACAGTAGGGAACCTTTAGCGTACTAGTATAGCCACAAATAACACTCACCAAGGGAAGACCATCAACAATTCACAACTATATATGATCAAAATTGTATATCACATTCATTAAAGTACAAGGATGGGTTAGTGGTCATAACCCAATAGAATGCAGAAACACATATCTAACAGATTGCTCATAATTAGGCATTATTTGCAAAAAGAATGTGTTCAAAAATCCAGCAGTAGGCTCCTCTGTAATTCCATACATGAATAGTCTCCATAGACGTCAAAACTAGGGTTGCCAGGTCTTACCTGGCTTACAGTGGGCGGGGGGGCGGTTTTTTGGTTTCTTCCTGGGGTTTCTTCGGCGTGCGCACAATGTGCACATGCCACAATGACGTCACCTGGAAGTGACGACATCACATCAGGCACGTTGGGGGGCAGGACACTGACATTTGAGGGAAAACCATAGAGTTTTCCCTCAAATGCTAGAGTGTCCCACACAAAGTGCCATGGCATGATGCTGTCACCTCCAGGTGACATCATCATGCTGGGGCACGTTGCTGTGATACTGGCACTTTGGGGGTGGAGTTCCCCCTCAGCAGCCGGTTCTGGGCCTGCCTGTAAACGGCCCATTGGGCAGGCAAACCCCCGCCCGCCTGGGGGACCTGGCAGCCCTAGTCAAAACAGAAAATAACCATGGCAGAAGAAACCCACTGTGGAAAGGAAAACAGCCATACGTCTCTCCCAGGTAAATATCAAGACGTTTCAATTATCTTCAACAGTGGCTAGTAAAATGGAACCTGATTTCTAGGGTTGCCAGGTCTGGGTCGGAAAAATACCAGGAGACTTTGGCGGTGGATCCAGGAGAGGACAGGGTTTGGAAAAGGGAGAGGCTTCCGCATGGTACAATGACATAGAGTCCACCCTTCAAAGTAGCCATTTTCTCCAGGGGAGCTGACCTCTATTAGCTGGAGATCAGTTGTAGAAGTGGGAGATCCCCAGCCCCCCCCCCGATTTCCCTACTGATTTCCAAAATAACATAGGCACAGCTCAAATATTGGGACCTGGGGAGGGTGCAGTTTGGAGAGGGGAGGGACCTAATCAGGGTATAAATGCCACAGATTCCACCCTCCAAAGCAGCTATTTTTTCCAAGAGGACTGACCTCTGTCGTCTTTAGATCAGTTGTAAGTCTGGGAAGACTCCACCTCTGTTGTGTTTGTCTTTTGGATTACTGAAGCTCTGGTATCCTAAAGCTCCATTTCTTATTGGCTGATGAATAAAGACTCCCATTGGTCCTGAAGCCAATCTGGATACCCTATCACTGAGCCCTGCTTGGGTCCAATAGTAGTGCTTGTATATAGTTACATTGTTGAAAGTTATGTGTTGGAACAGTATAAATTAAGGTGCCGCTCTCATAGAGCTGTCTTTGCAGTGGAGCAATGTCACTGAATAAAAGCCTGTTGTTTGAATTCATCGACTCCCGCTCAATATTTAAAAACCTCCACCTGAGTTTAGCAATCCTAGTCACGTAGATCACCACACTAACAGAACGCATTTCCATCAGCAGAATCGGACTTCCTTCCATCCACCTTCCTGCTATAGCCTGAAACCCCCCAAATCCCCAGGGACAGCATGGGTGAAGTGGGAGATCTGCAGTGGGAGGGAGAGATCCAAGAAAATCACCTCCACATCTACTAGCAAAACATTGCCACAGGATCCAGCCCAACAAATATTTTCTTTCAAGAAAGAAAAAGGCAACATTCCAGTATATTACAGTGGAAACAGAAAGGAAATTGTTACTTGTCCCCTCGCCCAGGCCTATGTATACAAAAAATAAATCTATGGATATTCTTTAAATATTTTTAAATGATGGAAAATGAGTACATAACTCTAATCACCCTCCAGAGAGGGTCTCCTCCAAGGTCTCTTGCAGGCTTCAGTCCAGAGAGCAGGAGTGAACACCACCTGTTTCTTCTTGCTCCATGCTCTAGGCTCCCTTCTCTCTCTCAGGCATCCCAGAAAGCCCATCCCCTGAGTCTCCTTTCTCAGCCTTTATGAGGAGAGATCTCTGGTAGGCACCCATCCCCATCCTCTTGCCCTCTCCTGACTTCTCACAGGAGTTGGCCCCTCCCTAGGAGGCTAAAGGGGGCAGGGCTCTGGCTGGCCTGTCCAGGTGGCATTGGGCTCCCCACAGGCCTTGATTGTGGCTCTGCCATTCTGGCCAGGTTCTAGTCTCGAGCTGGCCTGTGAGACCTCCTGGGAGCTTTCCAACATCTGGTTGTGCTGCTGATGGCCAGGATTCAAAGCAGTCTAGCATCCAACCCACCCCCAAGATCCCACTGGTAAGGCCAAGGCTGCCACCGCCTCCTCAGGGTAGAGGGAAAGAGGGGGAAATAGAAAGATGGGATTCAAGAAATACTCCCTAATTTACTCCCACTGGGATTTATTTGTGTTGGGTAAGCCATACTGGGGGCTGCAGTGGCTCAAGTGGTTAAGACACTGAACTGCAGACTGGAAGTTTGGTAGTTCAGCAGTTCGAGACCTGAGTGCTGCATGATAGAGTGAACTCCCGTCTCTGGTCCCAGCTCCTGCCAACCTAGCAGTTCGAAAGCAAGAAATTGCAAGTAAGTAAATAGGTACCACTTCAGTGGGAAGGTAACAGTGTCTCATGCACCTTGGTGTCTAGTCATGCCAGCCACATGACCAGAGAAACGTCTTTGGACAGTACTGGCTCTTCAGCTTGGAAAGGGAGATGAGCACCCTAGAGTACTCATATTATACCAGCTTTCGAACCTTTACCTTTACCTCAGCCATACTGCATGTTCACCAGAACAGGCTGTGCATAAGGAAGCAGGATTTTGATTGCATTCAAGGCTGATTGAATTTTATGAGATGGGGTGATTCAGAGATTTAAACTTGGATCCCTTTATTGTCTTTTAGGAGTTGCAGATGTTAAGTTTAAACCTAAATGATCATTCGCAAAAGAATGGCATTTGCCACCTTCTTCTCCTTTCCCATATCAGATTTCAAGCAATATAAATATGGCATGAGCAGAACAATTAGTTGTGACATTATAGGAAAGCACTTGGCTCACCTGTCCCCTTTCATTTCTCCACCTCTCCCAGAACATGGAGGCAGAAGAGAACAAAAAAGATGTTTCTGTGGAACACTGTAGAAACATCCAGGTGAAATCTCTATTCCCTCGGTCATCAACAACTCTTTTGGCAAAGGACCTCTTTAAGGAAGGAGATGAAGCAGCAAGCCAACAGCAAGCTGCCTCATGTCCCTCTGTCCCACTCTCCTTTTGCCTCCAAGTTGTCACTGGGGCTGGGCAACAACACCCCACAGCCTAATTTTCTCCTGAGACCTCAAATTGCTGACCATTATTGTAATCCCTATAACAACATACATGCCATTAGCAGAAATATTTGTCTTGATTTTTAACCTCCTATAGGAATCCATATCAGCCTATGAATAAGAACAAAATGAAAGTAATTTCATGGTTTAGTAATTTCCTTCACCTTTAAGATAAAATGCCTCAATGTTTTGTTTTTAGAGAGATTCTGGAGCAGTCCCTGAGGGGGAGAGGGGGTACTGTCAATGTGCTTGTCCCCCACTCCAGTGGAGAGAGAAACCCCCAGCATGTCCCAGACCAACCTTGTGGCCTCAGCTCAAAAAAGCAGGGGGGTTATAGCACCCAGTTCCTTCTGCTTCTGCCAACTCCCCTTCAAAACAACCCAGAGGGAGCAGCTGAGCCTTCTAATCCATCTTGTAGGGTACCCCAATCGCTCACAACTGGAGACATGGAATTGGGTTTTATAAGCCATCCTTTCCAAGGTGATTGCCCACTCTGAATTGAGGCTGCCACCACTCAAAGGTAAGTCTACATCCCCTGACCATTATATATCATTGCCCAGTTGCCTCATATTGGGTCTGTTATAACTGAAGAGTACTACTCAGAGCTAGTTCCCAGTTGGACAGCCCTAAATCTATTTCTCTCAATAATTTGGATGTTATTGCACAACAAGTCTAGGTTGGTAAAGGAGAGCAAGCCTTTTTATTATTTCTTTTCTTTTGTTCAATTTATATTCTGCTCTCCCCACAAGCAGGCTCTGGGCCGATCACAGTAGGAATCTAAAACACATAAATAGAATTTACAGAATAATTAAAAACAATTTAACTATTTTATTATATATATATTATTTTCAAGCTGGCGCCACTGGGATCTTATTGGTCTGGGCCGTGTTGAGGTGGTAGGCTTCAGTTTCAGCAGTGGAGGCCAAGTGTCCCTTCCAGAGACGAGTTATGAAGTCTGCTCAAGCTGTTGCCTTGGGGACCATGTACTGGGCACAAGGATAGGCCTTCCACACTTCTTTTCTAATAGAAGAAACTGCATTCCCAGTAAAGTCCAACAAGGAAGGGACACTTGGTGGATGATACTGCGGCAGCTGCGGATTTCCAGTGTGCAGGGTTTTGGGTAAGACCCCCGAAGCGCCATCCAGTAGGATCACAAGTCACAGAGATAAGTCATGGCAGCAGGATCCGTGCTACAGACCAAACAGTTGCGCTCTGGACAGCAAGCACTTTTCATGTGCATTGTGAGCATTCTGATTGGTTATGACATCATTTAACAGGACTTATAGCATAGCCATTACTATGGTAACAATGGAGGCCCTGATTCACAACCAAGGATTATTGGGTTTGAGACAGGGGAAACAGCTGGCTCTCAGTTGGGTATATTTTTATTTTTAAAAATTATCACAATGTAATACAAATATCATTATTAGTGCAGCCATCATACAGCATACAGAACATCCAAGCTTATCAAACTATCATACAAAATTTCATCCTTCCTTCCATATTTATCTCATATAATGTTGTCCCAATACAATAAAAAGAATATCATTCTTAACTAATTATCTTGGGCAAACTGTTTACCACCCCAAGTTTGTTTATAATAAAGATGTCATTTTTAAAGATGACTTTGTAAACACGTAAAGAATAAAAAAAGGAAGCCAGAGGAAGTGGGGGGGGAGAGAAAAAAAACATTAATAAAAAGGGAGAGAGAAAAAAACAAAAAAGGGAGGAAAAGGAAGAAAGGAAAAAGGAAGGGGAAAACAAGAGCTATTGCTTCAGTTTGCTATTATATCTATCCTCAAGTGTACTTAATCGATACCGAAGCTCTTGTTCCATAAATTCCTTGGTTTAACAACGATAATGACTGCTCCTTCTGTAGACAGAAACATGATTGCAGATTCTCAGTCAAATCCAAGCAAAGCATCTATTCTGTTAGGTTTTTATATTTCAGAAATCTGTATTTAATAACATATTTAATATAAACAAACAGTAAAACTTTACTAATATACATCAATAGTTGTAAAACCAGATTAATCATTCACTCTCATCTTCCTCTTCATCCTCCTCATCCCCCTCCCCACTTTCTGCTGCTTCACTAGTAGCCTCTGCTGTAGGACTCTCAGATTTTTCGGCAGAGTCCTCTTCATCTTCATCATCTCCTCCTTCATCTGCTCCTGAAGATGCTGTTTTTGAACTGGTGGCCTCGGAAGTCTTCCCTGTTGCATCTGAACTCTTTTCCGCTTTGGCCTTTTGAGAAGGAGTAGAAGATGGGGGAGGAGGGGAAGGGGGAAGAGAAGGAGAAGGTGGTGGAGAAACAGGGGGTTTCGGTTGTTCCAGTGTTGCTACAGATAATGATTTTTTAGGAGTGGGTTCTGGTAAGGATGGCCTCGCCTCGCCCCAGCTGAGCGTTTCCTCTGCCTCTGAGGAATCTTCATAGTGCAATTTGTCCACCATGTCCTCCTGCGTTTCATCCAAAGGCTGGTCTTTGAGTTCAAGAGGCTTATCCATCAACAAAGAGCCTGTTCTGGAAAGCTCTTCATCTGGGACAGGTTTTTTTATTCTGCCCAGAAAGGTCCTATCTTTGGCAGCAGAACGCTGAGAGCAGATCTCAATCACGCAGATAACAACAATGATAACCATTAATACAGCAGTCACTGAAAGAGCCAGCACCATTTTTTTCCTGTACCCATGTTCTGGAATTCCCTGGTTTGCTGTCATATCCAAAGGCTTCTCCAGGTTTCTTGAACTTGCTGTGGTCATATTGGATACATTCTTGGAAGGCCAGAAATACGACTTCCACAGGGACGAGGTCTCGTTGACATTTTCACTGAAGAGTTTCATGAGAAGTCCTGTTTTGGAGAGGAGCCTTGCGCAAGCCATCTGGGTCATGGGCGCTGTGCAATCCATTTGCAGAATACGGATCAGGTGGGACATTAGTTTTCTCACTGGTGTATTTGGGATGAGGGAAGCCAACTTCTTGTTCAGGTCAGCTTCAAAGATATCTCTCAGATGGAAGAAGTCATCCTGAGTTGCCAAGCTCCCTGGGGGAGAAACAGAGGTCCTCTGATATTCCCAGTCTGTCCCATGGGACAACATAGTGTCAGGTGAAAGCTCATTTACAGAGGGTTCTGAGCTGATGGCTGAGATTTTAGATTTGTCATCTCCTGCAGGGGGGTTACTTCTGTGTAGCAGCTGGTTCAGCAACTCTTCCTTAGTCAGAATCTGTATTCCATGTCCATTCCCCAACACTACCACAGAGTTTCCATCACTAGAGAGGCTAGTCAAATCATTGCTGTTTTGGTCCACTATGATGGAGCCTGTCGGGTTGAGAGCATTAGTCAGGGAGTCTGAAATAGACCGTTTCCAAGAAGACTGAAGTGCTTCTTGGCGAGACTTGAGAAAGGAAAGTGCATGCCGAGAGTCTAGGCCTTCCACTAGTTTTCTCTGGCTTTCAGCCTCGTTGTGCAACTCAAAGTCACTGGGCTGATCTGCAGATTGCATAGCAGCCTTTGCAAACTCTTGTCCATCCCTGTCAAGCCTGGAAAGTGTGGCCTCGCTTCTTTGGTTTGTTCGAAGCCAGTTTTCTCTCATTGCTTTCCTCACATGCCTTTCCTTCTTGAGGGAAGTATCTATGGACTTATCTGTGGCCTCCCCTGTGGACTTCTCTAAACCTTGGGCAGAGAGCTCATTTTGGGCAGTTGTCTCTAGAGTGTCCTTGACAAGTTCCATGATTTTTTCTTTGTGTGCTGCCTCCAGCAGACTGGCCAGCAGATAGAGCCTTTTCAGCTCATTTTTGTCAGTCCAGTTCATGTCCAAGGGCTCATCTCCCTTCATCTGAATTACCCGCTTAACTGATTTTAACAAGTTAAAATTGGTAGTAAAGCTGGAGTAGTTTGGGGCTGGTGCCACCATGGCACCATTGGGTTCAGAACTCTCCGGCAAGATGCTAAGCAGGCTGCTACCATTCAGTTTCCTGGTTTCTAATGTTTTCATGATTTCTCCTTGCATGCTCTTCAAAGGCTCTTCCTTTTCACACAGACTGGCATTTATGGCACATGACTCTGTGCAACCCAACTTGATAGTCTCACATGAAACTTCAATGTCCTCCTTAATACGGCAAAGACAGCAGGACATCTTTTTGGGCAAGATGAGTGTTCTCAACTTCAGGGAGGTCTGCAGCAGGTCCTCCAATATCTTCGGCGTCACTTCAGTGGCACCAAGGTCTAGGAGCTTCAACGAAGGCAGCCTGTAAAAAAAGGAATCCTGAATGACTGCCAGGGGATTGTGGCTGAGATCCACCTTGAACAAAAACTGCATGCCGTGCCAGGCCCGGAACGTACCCTCAGTGATCTGTTCAATTATATTGCCACTGAGGTTTATAATCTGAAGGAATGGGACAGCCTCAAATGCATTCCTGTCAATAATTTGGATTTTATTGCAGGACAAGTCCAGGTAGGTAAGAGAAAGCAAGCCTTCCAGAGATGAGTTATGAAGTCTGCTCAAGCTGTTGTCCTTGAGGACCAAGTATTCGGCCCAGGGATAGCCATTCCACACTTCTTTTCCAATAGAGGAAATAGCATTTCCAGTAAAGTCCAAGTAAGTGAAAGGATGACGATGAACTGCTGGGTTGGGAAGGGGAACTTGGTGGAATCCAGGAGGGTTGGTGATCCTGCTGCAGTTGAGGATTTCCCAGCTGCAGCGGCAGGGGGTTGGGCAAGGCCCTAGAGCTCCATCCAGCCCCATAAGGGGCACCAATAGGATCCCTAGGAAGAGGTGAGTAGAAGCCATATCAACCAGATCCATACCACAAAGCAGACCTTTGCAGACTGCAGAGCAAGCACTGTATCCAAGCTTTACGTGCGCCTGATTGGTTGTGACATCATTTAGCAGGACATCCGGCATTATAGCATGGCCATCCCCATGGCAACAATGTAGGCCTTGATTCAGAGGCAAGGACGGATGGGCTTGAGACACTGGAAGCAGCTGGGTTTCTGTTATGGGGCATCTTTTGGAATTTTTAAAATATACTGTCATAAAAGTATAATACAAATATTGTTATAAGTGTACTCATCCTACAAAGTACACCAAGTGTATTTAAATATTATACATTTTCCTCTTCCTTACAGATTTATCCCATTTAATGCGTCTTTCAAACTCCTTTCCCTTCCCCTCCCCACAATAGACACCCTGTGAAGTAGGTGGGGCTGAGAGAGCTCTGAGACAACAGAGCTATGGCTTGCCCAAGGTCATCCAGCAGGTGCAAGGGGGGAGTGGGGAATCAAACCCGGTTCTCCCAGATTAGAGTCCGCACACTTAACCACTACACCAAACTGGCTCCTAGCATTGTTCTGCCAGTGAACTAGGGTGGCCAACTCCAGGTTGAGGAAATCCCTGGAGATTTGGGAGTGGAGGGTGGGGTTTAGGGGAAGGAGGGACCTAAGCAAGGCATAATGCCATGGACTCTTCTTTCCAAAGCAGCCATTGACCTGATCCCTGTAGTTTGGAGCTCAGTTGTAATTCCAGGAGATCTCCAGACCCCACCTATAGGTTGGCAACCCTAAAAAATCATATTCAGCGTACTAGTTCTGCAGGAAGGCAACCTGATTTCCATTGGGACCTAATCCTTAGGAATTGATTCCAATCCAGTGTGGGAATAATTGTTGGACATAAGATATTGGTTCAGGCAAGGTTTTGTATAGATGGGACAGAAAATAATGTTTTTATTGGTTTTGTCAAAACTGTTTTGGCAACAAGGTAAACAGAATAAGAAGCAAAAGGTGGATGTGGCTGGATGACCACACTTCTGGGAACATTGGGTGTGGCCTAATATGTTAATGAGTTCCTGCTGGGCTTTTTCTACAAGAAGAGCCTGACGTAAAGTATTATTTTGAGGAACTGTAAAAATAAGAAAAACAGATGGGTAGTCAAACATCAGCCTGGGGAGACTGGCCCCCATTAGACTAGCATTCCAAGGTAGACTAGCATTACCAGACCCACACTTCAAATGATATGGCCTGAAGAGCAAAATCTGGCTACATGTATCACTATAAGAAAAAAAGAGGGAACAAGGTGCAAGGGAGAGTAATTTATTTGACCTTTTAGATCCCATGATCTTGATTCAAACTGGACCTTGCATGCCTGATAAATTGAAGTTCACTATGACAGAGAGGTCATGACATTGGAGGGATGTCACAATGCTCGTGTATGAGCTTATACAGAGGAGGAGGAAAAGAAGAATTTATACCCCACCCTTCACTCGGAATCTCAGAGAGGCTTACAATCTCCTTCCCTTCCTCTCTCCACAACAGACACCCTGTGAGGTAGGTGGGTCTGAGAGAGCTCTGGCTGAGAACTGCTCTTGTAAGAAAAGCTCTGAGAGAACTGTGACTGACCCAAGGTCACCCAGCTGGTTGCATGTGGAGGAGTGGGGAATCAAACCTGGTTCTCCAGATTAGAGAATTACCTGCTGTTCTTAACCACAACACTAAACTGGCTCTCTTAGAAACCACAGGCTGATACATGCTGAAAGTTGCTTGTTATTTACCCAGCCGAATCCACCCTTCAGGCTCACATCAAAAGGTGCGCTCCCTTTAGCTCCAGTGTTTCTATTAGAGACAAAGCTACTATATAAGATATTTGCTTACCATGGTGCCATAATACTCATTTTGTGACTTTTTAAAAAAAACCCAGGAAGATTTACCTTGATGCTTTGCAAGCCATCTCTTACGACAATCAAGGAACATAAAACTGGAGCCCACAAAACGACATGTATTGTGGTTTCTTAGTAGTGATTTTTAGTGGTGGTACTTTGGGAGGACTCCAGGCTTGTGCTTTAAGAGCTTTATACAACAGTTTCACGTCTGCTAGTATTTACTGAGTGAGCCGAGGTTTAAGTTCTCTTTGTGGCTGTCCCAGATCCAAGCCAGCATCCTTAATCTTCATTAGAAGTGCAGCTTCTCCATCCAAGTTCAGTACCTCAGATTGTGAACATGAATTTATATCGCCTTATAAATAAACCACTTGGAGCCTCCATTCTGCAAAGGGGCATATACCTAGCCTATGCTCCCTTTTTTTTGATCCCACAGGAATGATTGATGTCAGTTAAAGCAAGTTAGAGAAGAAAGCATCATCTGGAATAGATCTCCCATTGATGAACTGTAATGGTTTTATAGCACTTATTCAACTCCTCACCCCCAAGATCTACTAAACTCCATCCACCTCATTAACTCTAGTTTTGGGAGAGGGGGGCATTATCTTCAAAATCAGCAGGATGTTCTTTTATTACTCCCTTTTCCTCTATGGAAAAAAAGTAATGTTCTATTTGTCAGAATGATTTCTGCTAGGGACAAAGAAAAGTACCGAGGTTTCAGTAAGTTTAGAACAAGCATCAGGTTCTCCTGTCTTAACATTAAGAGGCATTCTCCCTGTGTTGGTAAAAGGCATGGTCAGACTGGGGGGTGGGGTGGGGGAATGCTATAAGGGAGAATTTTTTGTAGGCTAGATTACAGGTAAAATTATGGTGGAGGGAGAGCTTGTCCCTGGTGTGTGTGGCAGGAGAGGGGGGGATAAGGATTTCTGACCACACCTGGACATCAGTGGTTGAAAAGTACAGTGGATTTCTGCTATCTTCATACCTGAGTTTCATCATAATGATTTGGATGTAGAACGGAGCTAGGCGCAGCTGGTATCTTTGAAGATTTGAAGATTTGCATCTGATATAATCACCCCTCCAGAGTTAAAAGCAAATGACAAGCAGCTGCTAGTTAATGACAACTGACTCGTTTGCCATTTAAAGTTTCTAATAATGTATGACAAAAAAGCCAAACTTAGGTTTTTGAAAAATAGCCATGTTTTACTATCAGCTACAAGCATGGGAGTATGAAATCAACACAAAGAAATTAATGCTTGAGCATCTAGTAATTACAAGATCTCCACTCAACATTGTGCCAAAATTCAGAACAGGGAAAGGAATGTTTCCAGACTACATTGTCCTACTTCAAAAAATGAAAACAATTGTGATATGGAAAAAGAGGTCCCAGGTGCCTTTTAGCATCATGAATTTAACTGGAAGATGCTGGAACTCCATTTCATATACCTCCCAGCAGCCATGAACACTTGATACGCCAAACCTTCTGAAGGTTCCTCCCTGCAGATTGGTAAGATTGGGAACTGTCCACTCACATGCATTCTCTGTGATGGCTCCCACCTTGTGGAACAGCCTGCCAGAGGTCAGGAAGGTTCCCACCATACAATGAATCACTCCATAAAATATGCAAAACAGAACTCTTCAGGAAGGCATTCTTACAATGGAATTCAGACTGTAGAGGGACAGAGTGGTCCAGAAGGGTACTTCCATTTGAGAACGGACCAGTGGTTGCTTACCGTGAGGGGTCCTTCTCCTCTGAGATAAGGAGGACATCTTCATGGGTGTTTCCCATCCTACTCATAGGGAGGCAGGAACTAATTCTTTGCTTCCTGTCCCCCTGGATGGGACACGCCCCCTTTGAGCCAGTTCGGGGACTCCCGGAAGCAGTAGTAGCTGTAACAATAAGAACTAAACATAACTGTATAACATGATAACTAATTAACCAACCAGGTCAAGGAAACAGCTCGAAGCAGAAAAGTGAAAAGTGAACAGGAATAATCATACCAGAAAAAGGGATAAAGTTCAGAAGACGATGGTCTGTCGGGAGGGCGAAGATGTCCTCCTTATCTCAGAGGAGAAGGACCCCTCACGGTAAGTAACCACTGGTCCGTTCTCCCTCTGAGAGGAGGACATCTTCATGGGACCTCCCATAGCAGTGTCCCTTTTTTAGCCGGGTGGGACATCGTCTTCATTATTAAGCACCTGTTGCAGGAGGTGCGGTGGAGGAATGCCTTCAAGGCTCTTCTGACATCCAGGCAATGTAGCAGTTTCTCTTTTTGGTGTGTCGGATTAGGGCAAAATGATGGTAAGCATATTTCCTGCGACCGATGAAATTTGGAGTTCACTTTAGGTAGAAAAGAAGGGTCAGTGAATAGGGTAACGTTATCCTTATGGAATGTACAAAATCTCGGGTTGACTGAAAGCGCTCCTAACTCCGACACTCTTCTGGCCGAAGTGATCGCCACTAAAAATAGCGTCTTCATTCGAAGCCACTTGAGAGGTATCTCCTGAATAGGTTCGAAGGGCGGAGTGGATAAAGCAGATAGCACTATGTTCAGCTTCCAGGTGGGGAAGCGATGAAGAACCGGTGGGTCCTTGAGGGCCGCTCCCTTCAAGAACCTTCTAATGTGGGGGTGCGTTGATAGAACCCCACCGTCTAGCCGTGGGATGACTGTTGTTAAGGCCGCTACCTGGCGTCGGAGCGTGGATGCTTTCAACCCCGTCTCATGACCGTCCTGGAGGAAGGACAGGATATTAGACACGCTGGGTCTTTGGGGGTCGATTTTCTTTCTTCTAGACCACCTAACGAAAGCTTTCCAAGTAGTGTTGTAAATCCTAATGGTGGATGCCCTACGGGATGCAAGAATGGTAGCCGTCACTGTTTCCGAATATCCTTGTTCTATTAGGTTTTGCCGCTCAACTTCCAGGCGGTTAAGTGTAGCCAAGCTGGGTCTGGGTGCCAGATTGGGCCCTGGTGTAACATGTCCGGGGAGAACGGTAGTCTTAGCGGAGGTAGGGATGCCAGGTTTTGCAATTCGGAGAGCCACGGTCTCCTGGGCCAGAAGGGAGCCACTACTACGATCTCCGCTTGTTGTTGTCTGATCTTCCTGAGAAGTCTCGGTATGACCGGAGTTGGCGGGTAAGCATACATCAGACCCTGGGGCCAAGGAGACGTCAGGGCGTCCGTCCCCTCCGCCGAGTGGTGAAAAAATCGTGTGAAGAATCTGCGAGTTTTGTGGTTGTCCGGGGAGGCGAAGAGATCTACCACGGGGCTCCCGAACCTGTTTTTGATCAGCTTCGGATAAGAAGCCGTCGGCCCCTTCCATCCTGGACTCTCGGAGCAGGGGGGGGCGAAGTGGGGGGGGGGAAGATGAAGTGAAGACAGGCGGCAGGAGAGAAAAGCGGGGAGGGAGGCTTTGAGCGGAGGTGAGAGTAAAAGGTTAGAAATAGGAAGTACTGAAGAAAGGTTTGAAGATAAGGTCAGGATCAGCTAAAAAATAAACCTAAAGGCACAAGTGGCCTAGACTCGCTGCTCTCCCTACCGAGGCAGGAACCGAACTGGCTCAAAGGGGGCGTGTCCCATCCAGGGGGACAGGAAGCAAAGAATTAGTTCCTGCCTCCCTACGAGTAGGATGGGAAACACCCATGAAGATGTCCTCCTCTCAGAGGGAGAACAGAGAGTGAGGGCATTGTGTTGCACCTTTGCAATCCCACGTTCCACATTTCTTGCACTATACCAGCCTGGGCAGTTTGCTGTTCACTTTGTCATTTAATTTTTTATTTATTGTTCATTGGATGTCCTATACTGTATGATTACCTTTTTCTGTACTTGGTAATCCACCTTGAGTCTTACTAAGAAAGGCAGGCTATAAATAAGCTAAATAAACAGATAAATGATGAGACACGGATGTTGCTGCAATGTTTTACACCAGCCTTCTGTGACACTTGGCCTTCAATGTTACAAGGTTGTATTCTGGGGGGAGTAGCAATAAGCAACAGCTAGTAGGAGACTTGCTTCCACTTGGTCTGCTCAAACTTTCCCCAAGAACTTTGCAGAAACTTGTGGGAGGGGGGATTATGTGTCATGTTAAAACAAATACTATTTTCCACAGCTCTTGTCACACTTGATTGCAAAGAAAGTATGTAAGCACAACACAGATTCAATACAGAAAGTTTAATTTGCAATATAGTGAAGTCCATTCTGAGATTCTATGCAAGATTTTCAAAAGACCACTGACAGAAAAGTTTGATTTCATTATCTTTTTTTTAAAAAAATCTTTTGATTGAATTTAGCACCTAATTTTTTAAAATCCAAGTGCTATATTCATCCTGTAAACTATAAAAAGCAAAAATGTAAAACTACATTAAATAATGTGAAAAGAGTAAAAGAAAGCTGCAGCAGCAGTTAGAAATGCTGGACAGGGAGGGGCCTAAAAATATAAAGAAAGCAAGATTTAAAAATCTTACTGCAAGAATAGTAACTGTAATAAAAAGAGAAGATATTAAAACCAGCAATTTATTAGGTGCCAATATGTAATAGAATCCATAAGACAAGCAAAAAAATGATGTTAAGGAGAAAAGATTTGTTTTTAGGAAAGAACTTACTGACCAACACTACAAAGCAGTGCAAACAGTCACTGTGTGGTCCCCCTTCTTGCTAATAAATCAACTGTCAAAGGTTGATCTGCAATTAATAAGCAGCCAAAGCTTTTTCCAAGGATTTGTAATACTCTGTCAGTACAGTCCATGCTTTAGGAGCCATGAAACCTTCCGGAGGATTTTGCCCTTCCCTAGCCAGTTTGCGCATGCGGGTTCCCGAAATAAATTCAAAATCTTCATGGCTGAAAAGAAAAAAGACAGACTATATTAGGAAAAGGATTTAACAATCAACTTCATGCATGTCTTTGTCCTAGATGTGCTCCTGGAGTGAGTCACAAGTCAGAACACAGATATTTGAAGAAGGGGATCACCCCCAACTCCCATGCAGTGAGAAAGCACTTTTCCAACTACACCCAGTGAAATATGTTATCAACCATCACCACCACATGAAGGTGCCTTATACTGAATCAGACCCTTGGTCCATCAAGTTCAGCACTTGCTATGCAGACAGGCAAGGGTTCTTCAGGGTTTTGGACAGAAGTTTTTTTTCCTTACCTGCCACAGTTATATGCTGCATCCAAAAAAGCATCCACAAAACAAGCGTACTGGAAGTTAGCCAATGAAGAGTCAGTCAATCTGTCTGTCTGTCTATCTATCTATCTGAATTTTGGAAGGACAAGGAACTAACAAATACATATTTCATTTGTGCATTTGAAACAAAGTTTCTGAAAGTCTAAATGTAAAATGTATGTTATTGTCAACCTATGTAAATGTTTGAGATTCTTAATTCTAACACATTGATGAGGCAGAACTTCTCTTTACAGAATGTATGCTGATTCTTTCTTAGCGAGGCTTGTTCTGTAATAATTCTACTTTTTAATAAAGCTTTCAGACAATTTTCCTGAAGCAGACATTGGGATTATTGGCCAGTTATATTATATAGTGTTTATATACACCATTGATTGGGGCAAAAATACTAAACCACAACACCAACAAAGGGAACGCCCAACTGTCCTACACTTATATAGATCTGAGTCCCACTGCGACAAATGGGAACTTTATTATTGGCAGGCAGCAGTGCCTGTCAAGCTTTGGAGGACCCCTATTTGTGTTTCCAAGACTGGAAAAATCACCCCTACTATTGTCTAGCATTTTCACACTAGAGTTTCTGGGTGGGTTTCATTTTCCAAGCCACGTCCAAAAGCTCGCAGATTTCTTTGGAGACCACAAGCGTGTTGAATGTCGCCTCCTGAGCCCTGATCCAGCCAAAATTTGGCACAAATTCTGGATCGTCATGCAGTTCGTGCCCATCCCGACATACAAGCACTGGGGTTTGTCCATGTTTCATATCCCACATTTAGCCCATCTTTATTTATTTATTTATTTGCATTTCTACCCCCCGCCCTCCCCGCTAACGGGCATTTAACATGATTCATTTGCAGCACAACAACACTGATAACTAAAGCTGTATTTCCATATGTAGAGTGGAATATTTTCCACAGAAAAAATCATCACAATTCCCCCCCCCACATCACTTCTACCTGTGCTTGGTATACATAAGAGTTCACATGCCCTACTTGTTTTTCAGAAGCCACCTTTAGCAACA
Organism: Lepidodactylus listeri; assembly: GCA_029233225.1. Classification (NCBI taxonomy): domain Eukaryota; kingdom Metazoa; phylum Chordata; class Lepidosauria; order Squamata; family Gekkonidae; genus Lepidodactylus; species Lepidodactylus listeri. The sequence continues at coordinate 31,772,927 of JARCFY010000009.1, forward strand.
GTAGGGGACTAGACAGACATTTGGTTTTTTGTGATTTTAAAGTAATGCTTAGAGCCAAACATGATAGCTGCTAATGCCACTCTAGAAGCAGTTGTAGTTCTTTAAAAATTGCTGTGGGGCCCCAATCCAGATCAGGCCTGTTGTGTAGAGGCCTTTGGAGCTCTTGCTCCCCCATGGTGCCTTTTCAAATGCTGAAACAGACACGGGGGGGGGGGCTGTTTCTGTACCTGAAAAGGCACACCAAGGGGGAGAGACAAGAGCTCCTGGGGCCCCCAATGCACCCAAATCCAGATTGGGGCCTCATGACAATTTTTTTAAAGAACTACAACTGCTTTGAAAATGGCATCAGCAGCCATGGGATAAGCCTATGGGTGCCACAATGTTTAGTTAGGCTCTTAGTCTTACACATATTAAGGGTAGTTTTTCCTCAGCAAGGAAAACTTCTTCGTGCACTTATGAAAGCACCCAAGTGGTGAGACAGAAGGGACACAACCGGAAATCCAGCCACTTACTGAAAGGTAACCATGAGGTAGAACAATGTACCTACCTTGAATTTTATTAAACATTAAGCATGGCACTTTTTCCAAAAAGGTGTTAAAAGTGCAGCAACATAAAGACAAGAATTACTAAAAACTCTGAAGAAATTAGTGATTTATTGTTTTATTAAATACAGCATTTTCACTTAGTTTAATCAATTCATTACATCTATTTGTTACTCGTTGCCTGCTGGATTGTTTGAACAGTAAGCCAAAGGCTGACCTCAGTTGGATACAACTCGGGAGAGGAGGGGGGGAAATGGAAGACAAATGTAGGCAAGGCATCTTTTCTTCTTTTGCATTATTGTTATGCTCTTAGCAAATAAATAACTATAATTATAAATAAATAAATAACTAGAACTATAAATAAATAACTATGACACCCTATTTAGAGAGCCAGTGTGGTATAGTGGTTAAGAGTGGCATTCTCTAATCTGGAGAACCATGTTTGATTCCCCACTCCTCCTCCACATGAAACCAGCGGGGTGACCTTGGGCCAGTCACAGTTCTCTCAGAACTCTCTCAGCCCCACCTACCTCACAAGGTGCCTGTTGTGGAGAGAGGAAGGGGATTGAAAGCCTCTTTGAGACTCCATAAGGTACAGAAAAGCAAGGTACAAAGCCTAGCTCTTCTTCCAGTTGGGTATATCATTTCACTGCCGAGTATAATTACCTTATATACAATTCTAATTTGGATTATTCCCCCCTTTTTTGGCATGTTGGCTTGTCATAATCTTGTTTTAGCCTCTTCTTTCATTTCTCTGCTTGTTTTATTTTTTCAGCCATAAATTTAACCATGTTACTTCTTTTTTGCTTTTTTATTGGTTACATCAACCCTTCTGTGTTCAGTCCCAAGATTTATTTCAAGTGCATCCATTCCCAAGGTTCCATCATATCTTCCTTTGTTTTTCCTTTTTTCTCCTTCATTCTCTCTCTCTCTCTCTCTCTCTCTCTCTCTGCTCCTGAGGTCCTTTTTTGTAGATTTCCATCTCATTCTCTTTACAACCTAGTTATATCAAGGGCGGACTGGCCCCTTAGCTTACGGGGAAAGCACCCAGAACACCCTCTGCCCTAGAGGGTCTCTGAAGGTCAGGAACAAGCTAAGCCAAGCGGCTATTATGGTGCTGAAAGCCCTTCAGGGGCCACTCAGATAAGACCTAGACTGTGGCAATGATGTCAGTGATGGTCAAACTTATACTTGTTGTTATTGTTGGGCTGAGCCAAGCAGCTCCTGCCACACAGCCAGCAGCACAGCCAGCAGCACAGGGGCCACTTGATTCAGCTCATTCCTGGCCTTCAGTACTCCTCTAGGACAGAGGGTATTCTGGGAACTTTCCTAGAAAGTTAGGGGGCTATTCTGCTCCTGCTGTCTATGGACATCCAGTCCATTCAGTTCCTTCCAACTGTTATCAGACATCTAAAATGCATTTGTTTCAGTTAGCCTACAGTCAATTTTACATTTGGTCTCCTCCCCACTGCTTTTATTTAATATTATTTACTAGATTGTAAGCTCTTGGGCAGGGCTGTCATGTCTAACATTGTTCTGTGCAATGGTAAGTTGTTATGGTGGTGGTGGAAAGTGCCATCAAATCATAGCTGACTTAAGGTGACCCTTTGGAGTTTTCAAGGCAAGAGATGTTAAGAGGTGGTTTGCTATTGCCAGCCTTTGTTGTTGCCTGCCTCGGTGCAGTGACTCTGCTGGTCTCCCATCCAACAACTTACGAGAACTGACCCTGCTTAGCTTCCAAGAGCTGACAAGATTGGGCTAGAGCCATCCAGGTCACGGCTGGCAAGTTGTTATAGGTGATTTATATCAGTAAATCTTACAGCTGTGTCAGTATTAAAACCTGCCTGGAAAAACAACAAAGGATGCATTTCTTTTTGACACCATGAATACCACAACTGAAATAGGAACACTACTCACTTTGTTATTTTTAACAAAACTACTGTAATCTGAACATAAGCCGTTTTATTCAGTGAGTCTAGAAAAGCAGCTTATGTATGAATTATTAATCTGTTGTATGGCAGAATCACACATGGCCTGTTTCAGTCAATTAAAACACAGAAAATGGCCCTGGGAAGAATAAAAATTACTGTATCTGTTCAGAAATAGCCAAAATGTAATCTAATAATTTGTAGTAATAGGGGAGTTTGGTTTCCACTTACTCTGTGATTTCTGATGTACTTTAATTTTTAGCAGAGACCATGCTAAGTGAAGGACAGAAGGACATTGTCCATTCAGTCAGAACTAGGATTAAACAGCACTTTTTAAAAACCCCACACACCAGAAATTAATTAAGCTGCACAAACTACTGCCAAACTACTACTTTTCTCAAATATTTCTTTACACTATGGAAGGACAACTGTATATAGTTCAGTAGTTCCCATTAGCACTAAATCTGAATCACAGGAGCATCAGCAGATGGATCAGTATCATGTTTTACAGCACAAACTACCTTCAGATATCCCAGTCTACAATTGGATACACGTAGCCATAATGTAAATTCACAAGTCATGAACAAGCTGGTGTAAGTTAGGAGAGCTTGTTATGGTGGGTATCTCTGGTGTTGGATCCGACGAGCTTTCTGTTGGCAAGAGAGGGCAGGGGTCTTTTTGATTACCTGAAAAGGCAATGCCATGTGGACAATAAGCCAAGGAGAACAGATGCAATGCAAACTGGAACTGGGAAGGCCACTTCCCTCATGCACATGGACAAAGTGGTAGGATCTGATCAGCTGTTACTTCACAACAGAAATAAAAGTACTGGATAACCCTTGTTTTTCAGCTTTATTCAGGGCAGTTTATTAAAAAGGCAGTTCAGATATCAACATGTCAGATAAAGGCTACGTTATAAGGTGAGGGGAAACTCTACCACCCTGACCAGAATATGCAGCTTGTCCTATTCCATTCAGTTTCTGGACCTATGTAGAGACTATTCTTTCTCAGTGGGCATGTGAAGAGGCTTGATGATGGTGACTCACGGGCTAACTAATGGCTGCTTTGGGTTTTGATCCTGGCTTTAAATACAGTCGTTTTTCTTGGTGTTGCTTTTTACTTTCAGCTGTTTTTTTCTCCTGAAGGTTTGCTTGTTGGGTTTAGGGGAAGGGGGGTTAAAACATGTTTGTTATAAATTGTTGGCTTATGATGAAGTCCTTAAAATATCTTGACAGTATCCTTAAAAGGCAGAGTTTAAAAAAAATGAAAGTGAAATTTTTTGAATTACAAATCAATCAAATCAATTGACTGAAGACTTGATTCTAAGGTGATTTCAACAATCTATGACCTTATGCTGGTCGATGGTACTGTGTGCTAAGTGTTTTTGTGACTACACCACTAATTCACTAAAATATATATATTTGTAGCTGGCTTGGTCTCTTTCTCCTGAGAAAATAGTTTTTCATCCTACTTGATGAAGAGTTCTATGGAACTCAAAAATCCTGAACTCTAACTGGACTGGAGTCAATAAAAAGCAATAAAAAGCAATTTCTAACAGATGACACATACGAGTTCACTACTTGATCTCTCACAGCTGAACATGTGAAATGCCTCCATCAAACTGTACTGTGTTTGAGGTGATATGAAAGTTCTGACCAGGTTACATAATCAGTGATGGCTGACTCACACGTGCAAGTCATTACTTCTTATCACAGCCATCATGTATAGAGCATGCATATGCTAACCAGCTTTATTCTCTGGTACCAACAAGACAACAATTGTCCATACTTCAGATGAACATACAGCAGAGAAGTACTTGCTAGTACCAGATAGACATTGTGTGGTATGAAAATACATCAGATTCTTTCAAGATGCAGAATTATTAGCTTTCACAAAGACTTTTCTAGTCTTTTACAAGACATATTTCCTTTCTTAACAATGTTCATTTTCAGAAAGCACCCTTTGGCTAAGTGTTACAGTAGCCTTCCAATAAAGACTTATGAATGTGTACAATTCCAAAATAACACGGCAATACTACGTGCCAAGTCCTGCCTTGCAGCACTGCACACCCCCACATGGCTCAATATACGTATTTTTTTCCTTCTTTTTTAAAGGCTAAATGAAACAGATGGTCTTCTGCCGTAACCAGTGTGGATGAGTGGCCAAGCTCCATGCATTTGCTGGCAGATTTTCATTACAATTAACATCTCAAGACTTCTATACCCACCCCACTGTGTTTTTTTTAAAGTTCAGTTGTCTGGCATATTAGGCTAGAGTACTTTTTGCAAAAAAAGAAGAACAGGGAAAAAGAAAAAACAATAATTGACATATAAAATCTAGGAAGATGCTGGCCAGCGCTTTGAATGGCATCCCAGGACTGGGACAGAAGACATATTTTATCTTTATATTATTCATCAAAATACAATGCTATTCATAAACATATAACAGGAGGATCCACTGAGGACCCTCAGAACAGGAAAAATCCCATCCCTTCCATCAGTCCACACTTCCCTATCCCCTGGCTCACCCCAACCTTCCCACTGCCACTTCCATTCCCTCCTAACTCTGCTTTCTCATTCTTCTCCCTCACTCTCAACTGTCAGAATCTATACAATAACCTCCTCAAGACAAGGATCCCTTATATGTACCTTTTATAACCCTGCAAGCACCATTTATCCATTATATAACTTTTCAAATAGATCTTCCCTTCCATTTTATCCTTGCATTAATCCTGTAAGATTAGGGTGAGAGGATGGAAGATTTGTTTCACTTACTGTGAGTCTTCCTTCTTGGTGGTCCAGGGGTGGGGCAGTCTTTACTTCTGGGATCGTAGCGCCTTCTCTCCACAGGCAGGGTCACCTGTCTTTGTGATTCCCGGAGGGGAGGGGCTTGTCCCAGAAATCTCAAGTCTGTTTCCAAGCCTTAACCCTCTCTCTTTGTAACAACCCGCAACTCAGAAAAAGAACACCTTGAGGAAAATGTTCCTAAACAACACTTGGAACTAACCAAAAAAGAAAAAGCTCTCATGGTCCAAGAAAATTCTAGTGGAGATAGAACCAACCTCTCCCTAGCTAACAGGACACCTGGATGGATAGTGATGGTGGCTAGTCAGGAACTTAAGTTCCAACAACAGACACACCACCACCACCACCACCCAACACTAGGAAGTGGTTCCAGGCAAGGAAAATTCCTCGGGTGGGAAAGACCGCCCTACCCCTGGACCACCAAGAAGAAAGATTCACAGTAAATGAAACAAATCTTCCATTCTCCGGTGATCCAGGGTGGGGCAATCTTCACTTCTGGGACATGAAAAAGCAGTGTGCCCTAGGGAGGGAAGAACTCGGCTCCTAAGCCAGAAGGGTATGCTGTAGGACCCTCCTTTCAAAGGCCACTTCAGCTGACACCACTTTGTCTATCCTATAGTGCCTGGTGAAGGAATGCACTGACCTCCAGGTAGCAGCCTTGCATATGATCTCAAGAGATGGAAAGGAACTGCAGGCTGCTGAGGTACCCACCCATCTCAAGAAATGAACCATGATACCTCAGGGCAGATCCTGACCTGTGGTCATATAGGCCAGAGTGATACTTCCTCTGCCCCACCTACTTATGGTGGAGGTGAATACTCTGTCCCATGGAAGCATTCCTGAAAGAGAAACATAGAATCAATCTTACAAAAAGGTTTTGTCCTATCAATGTAGAAACTCAAAGCCCTCTTTACATCCAGATAATGATGAGCCATCTGAGATCTCCGCCCAACTTATTAAGGCCTTTGCCTCCTCATGAAGGGCTCTGTACCTGGTACCACCTTATCTGTTCACACATGCTTTGGCTGTCATGTTGTCTGTGTGCACTAGGACATTTCGTCCTGATAGAAGATCTTGGAAAGCCAGAATCCCTAACCTGATCGCTCTGAGCTCCAATAGGTTGATACTGAATGATGACTCCTTCTTGGACAAGGTGCCCTATGCCATTCTCCCCTGTGCAGGGCCCCCCCACCCAGGAAGACTCGCATCCATAGTCACAGTAATTCTCCTTGTAGTGGCATCCCCTCTAGAAACTTGGAAGGCTCTATCCACTACCTGAGTTCCTGGAGTAGAGGTCCTGGCAACCAAAGTAGCTTGAACCTCCTGTTGTCAAAAGCATCCTGAAAAGAAAGCAGGAACCTCTGGAGCAGATGGGTGTCAAACCAAGACCATTAAAGCATGTCCTTGTGCAACATCTTGGCATGATACCATCATCCCTAATAGCCACTTCCACCTTAGAACTCTGGAGGACCTCATGAATAGTGTTTTGAGTCTTCTCCTGTCCTTCCTGTGACAGGAAACCTTGTCCCAAGCAGTGTTTATTAGAACTCTCAAATGAAGAACTGTCTGTGATGGATGTAGACTGCTCTTCTCCCAGCTGACCACGAATCCGTGTTCCCCCCAACTTCCTTTCCTTGCTGTAGGTATGTTGCCTTGATTAAGATGTCATCCAAGTAAGGAAACATGAATCCTCAGATGTGCCACTAGTGAGACAAAAACCTTGGTAAATACCCTTGGTACTAGTTTTAGACCGAATGGAATTGCTCAGTACTGAAAATGCATCCTAGCATATGCAAACTGTAGGAATCTTTGATGAGCTGCCCAGATTGGGATATGTAGATAGGCCTATGATAGTCTCCTCTCTGGATTGATGCCACAATGAGGGTCCTGAGGGTCTCCATTCTGAATCTCTTTCTTCTTATGTGCCTGTTCAGCCATTTAAGATCTAGAATAGCCCGAACATCCCCATTCTTCTTTGGGACTATGAAAGAACTGAGTAGAACCCCAATGTCCTATGCGCCCCTGGCACCAGTTCTATCATCCCAATGTCCAGCAGGCGCTGAATGGCCTTCACAAGAAGGAGATGCTTCTGGTTGGAGCAGTTTCTTGGTACCTGAAGAAAATAGGTGATTGGTATCAAACTGAATTCCAGAGAATAGCCATTTGTCACTGTGTCTAAGACCCACTTGTCATTTACGGAGTGTTCTCAATGTATTGCAAACTGTTGCAGACGATTTTTAACTCTTGGGCATCTAATGTCTTGGTATAGTAATGCTGAAGAGCCCTTTTTGTTATAGGTGGCTATTCTATTGCTGCTTTGCTGCTTGGACTGCCATCTCCCCTTGAAGGACCTGGAAGAACTAGACCATGAAACTCACTTGGAATCTCAAAAGGAAGGAAAGCATTTCTTGATCTTGCTGTCTTTCTTCTTGGAAGACAAAAAGAGATTTCTTTTTGTCTTTATCTTCCACAAGGTACTTTGTCCCTGTTGCTGCTGTTGTTGTTGTTCAGTCACACAGTCGAGTCCGACTCTTTGCAACCCCATGGACCACATCACGCCAGGCCCTCCTGTCTTCCATCATCCTCACTCATGGATCACTGCCTTGACGTGGCAAGGGGGCTTGCGTGGTTCGATGAGGCCATGGGCTATGCCATGGAGGGCCACCCAGGACGGACAGGCCACAGCAGAGAACTCAGACAAAGGGTGATCCACTGGAGAAGGAAATGGAAACCCACTCCAGTATTTTTGCCAAGAAAACCCCATGGACAATAACTTGTGCATACCTTTTCCAAATAAGTTGATGTGCTTGAAGGGAACGTTGGCTATCCTTGCTGGGCTGAGGGATCCACCTCCCAGCTTCAGATCCAGGTGTGACATCTGGCTGCGATGCTAATGGCTCTGGCTGACAACTGGATGGCATCTTACACAAAGGCTGATGCAAGGGCAATCTTTTTTAGTTCATCCTTGAGATCCTTACGGACATCACTGTCTGCTGCTGAAAGATCAGCTGCTCAGGAATAAGCTACTCTGGCAAACAGAGAGCAGGCAGTGGAAGCTCTCAGTGCTGTTGAGGAAGTGTTGAAGTCCTTGCATAGAGCCTGTTCTATTCATCTATTACAAGGGTCCCTGGGGAAACTGTTTACCTCCACTGAAAGTGCTGGGTTGCAACACAGGCTTGCCACAGGATCATCCACTAGTGGAAGGTTGAACCTCTTTGCTGCCTTTGGTACCAAAGAAGAGAACTTGGAGATAATAGGATGGTTAGACTTTGGTCTGGCAGGTGCTTCCCATTCTGTTTTGACTACACTGTTAAAGACTGCGGAGAAAGGAATCCCAGTGAGGGCCAACCCTACATTAGGGAGGGCTCTGTCTGAGCCTTCTGGTAAGTCTGGGTCTGAGTCTTCCTTTTCTTTGGTGCTGTGTAGAATCTCTAGTATACGCCCATACCTTGGGGAGGATTTTGGTGCACACTTCTTGGGGGAAGAGGCACATCTGCATAGTGGTGACCTTAGGCTCCTCCTCCTCCCACAGCTCCCCTTCTCCCTTAAAGGATGAGGAATCTGAAACTTCAGATTCCTCATAGTGACGGGCTGAAGTGTTCCAGTATAGCTGCCACTGCCACTCTGTGTCCCTTTAAGAGCAACTGAGGAAGCTCCCAGCCATAGGTCTGGAGACCTTGTTGCAGTGCCAGTTCAGGAGATAAAGAGCCGAGGGGGAAGTCCCTGCCACCGCAGGCTCCCAGTTCTTCGCCGCCACAGACCGGCAGCGCACGGCAGGGGGGAGCAGCCCTTCCTGGTCCCTGAGAGTCTCCTCAAAGTTGGAGGCTCGCTGTTAAAGACGTCCGGCTGCTAAGGCAGGGCCGAAAAACTGAAGAGCTCTGGGACAAGCCCCTCCCCTCCGGGAATCACAAAGATAGGCAACCCTGCCAGCACAAAGGAGGAGCTACGATCCCATAAGTGAAGACTGCCCCACCCTGGATCACTAGCGAATATAAGGTCACCATGTGAAGTTCATGGCTCAGAGGGGATTTGAACTTGAACTGCCCAATCCTAGTCCTGTATTCTAAGCCACTACAGCACACTGGTTCATTTAGACTAAGGGTGCTGTATAATTCAGTGCTACTTTGGCTGTCAATAGTGCAACTGATCTGCATTCAGATGTAGAAACTGAGTATTAGAACTTGTAAAAGGTTTTTTTAACAACTTTGGGGTATAAAAGTAGAGTGAGCTTTGCCATGATGATGCTTTAGCTGTACCTCCTAAAGTATTCCCTGCCACCACCACCACACAAGAGTCCTTCTTCTATTACATTACTCAAACTGTACTATGTCAAAAACCTCTCGTGTGACAAAGTTCAAATTTTCTGCCCTGACCTGGATAGCCCAGGCCAAGTCCAATCTCGTCAGTTCTTGGAAGCTAAGCAGGGCTGACCCTCACAAATATTTGGATGGGAGACTTCCAGAGAATACCAGGGTCAGGAGGCAGCAGCAAGCTATCAAGCCACTTCTCTTAATGTCCTCCATGCCCCAGTAGGAGTAGCCAGAGATCACCATGTCTTCCAGGCATGGGCACAAACATTTGCACGCACAAGTGCAAAGTTCAAATTTTCTATAGAAACATAGGCATAACCTGCTTTCTGCAGAGAGAAATGGAATAATAAAAAGCCTACAAATTTGTGCTGTCCTGACTTTTCACTAAGTGGGAAAAGGGGACAGACCAATTAAAACCTCATATCCTGACGAAGCGCCAAGTTGAGTGAAGCTCAGATGGGCTGGTGCGCAGTCCCTTTGAAGGGTGGATTTAAAGCGTGGTTCCCTAGGCACCTTTTTTCCCTGAGAACGTTTCACCCGACATCTGTGCTGCATGCTGCAGACGCCACACCAAATGGGAGTTCTGCTTTCACATGCAGCCAACCATCTTCCTTCCACTCCAGCAGCAGTAAACACGTCTCTACAGAATAATTAAGAATTGCCTGCTTTCCCACCACTGTCTCAGTGACAAATTCCAGAGTGCAAGCAAAATAATAATACCACTCTGCTGAGCTGACAAATCAGGCTAGACAGACTTGTACGGTTACAAACCAGAGAAGGGTTGCCGGGTCCCCGTGGCCATCAGTGGGGGATGGAAAGCATAGGGTTGCCAGATCCAGGTTGGGAAAGTCTTGGAGATCTGGGAACAGAGCCTGGAGAGGACAGGGACCACAGTGGGGTGCAGTGCCATGGTGGGGTAAAATGCCAGAGAGTCCAAAGCATTCATTTTCTCCAGGGGAACAGATCTCTGCAGTCTGGGGATGAGCTGTAATTCCAGGGGATCCTCAGGTCCCACCTGGAGGCTGGCATCCCTGAGTTACCAAAGAGCCATTCCACTGGCCCCAGCAGGAGCTTAAAGTCTTTAACAGCAGCACTCTGTTTAACTCAGCAAGCAGCTTTTGAACCTGAATCTTCAGTGAATCAAAAATAAAAGCTTGCTGTATAAAAGCTCCTGAGCGTGACTCAAAGGCTTTCTGATATGCTAATCTTCACAGGTGACCAGCCCCTTTCATTAGGAGCACGTGCTACTGCCACATCCCATACATTCAGGGGGCTGATCCCTGTTCCAAAGACTGCTTTTTATTAAGCTAGCTGTTGAGCAAGAGTAGTAGAGCTGCACAATAGCTAAACCCTAGAAGTTGCTTTCTGACATGGTGGCTAACAGAAGTTGACAGGGTTCATCTCCCAAAAGGGATGTGAAATGTGCTGGCCTAGCCATGACCTGGATGGCCCAAGCTAGCCCGATTTCAGCAGGACTCCGAAGTTAAGCAGAGTTGGCCCTGGTTAATACTCGGATGGGAAATTTCCAAGGAGTCCAGGACTGCTATGCAGAACCAGGTAATTGCAAACCAACTCTGAACGTCTCTCGCCTTGAAAGCCCTGCAGTCTTTTGTTACCTGCTGCTGGAGAACAAAGAATAGTTGAGGCTAGGAAGTGTTCAAAAGAGATCCATGCCTTCAGGGTGCACTCCTTCCGTATCACTATGCACTTACCTAGGAACAGAACCATAAGCAGTATTGTGTCTATTCTGTGACCCCCACCCCTCATTTTCTTATGTGGCATAAATTACTTTTTTTAGTATAGCTGTTGCCACCATGAAAGCTAGAAAACTGTTTGCTTGAAAGGGAAAAATAGAAGACAAGATTCTCAAAAAGATGAATTCTATGCCCAGTATAGTGTTCTGTGATGTTTTTGAACATTCACAGAAACCTGGCATATAAACAGCCCAACTGCAGCTTTAATGCAGCGGACTGCAGAATTCTGTTAACTTCCCGGGCAACCTGAAGCAGTTGGCCAACTCTTTCAACACTCTTTCTGACCTCACCGGAATAGCCAATCTAAATCAGTTCTACTTTGTGCTCTTTCCCTGGATGCTAGTAAGTTTTCCCCCCTATTTTATCACAGCCTTCTGTTTATAACACTTTCCCTACATTTTAGGCTTATTTTCCTGAACTAAGCATCTTGGGTACTTCCTGTCCATGTTATCTGGCTTTCCTAAATGTCATAAGACCTTCCTTCCTTAAGCATAATTGCCTCGGAATGGTATTTTCAGTAGGGGTTTCAGAACTTCACCTACCTATCAGAGACTACCTGAGCTGCTTGACATTTTTAGAAGGGCCTTAAGAGGCTCAGTTTACTTCTGAATCAAAGATGGAATAGAAATCCCAGGCCATCAATAGGCTCCAGTAAACACCCCCCCACCCCCCGCATCTCTTTCATGTTTCCAAGGTGATTGACTAGGCAGGAAAAAGCTTTTAATGATGACAGCATATCCTTCAAATTAACTACTCAACTGAAATCTTAACAGTGGTCTGAATTATGGACATCACTCTAAAGAACTATCTTCTGACTGTACCAATTTTTTTTAGCAAAGCAAGGTTATGAAAATCAGTTCTCTAAAATGTGTCTATTACGATCTCCATCACATTGTGGGGCAAGACTAACCACTGTCTTGCTCCCAGTTTCACTGTCACCACTACCACCTCAAATAATGCCTCATGGGTTGCTCGAGACCAAATCTACACAGGTATATCACTGTAACATGCCAAGGACTCAAGGCTGGTGAGTAAGGACTTGTGCAGACTACAAGAAACAGATATATCAGCACCAGGTAAAATAAACTAAAGGAAAATTACTAACTAGGTACTTGCAACCCATGGCATATCTGGCCTTTGTTAGCTGCAGGATGCCCCTGTACCTGGTGCACCTGCAACCCTCTTTAGCATCATTCCCCTCTGTCATCCTTCATGGCAAACACAAACCAACGTGCACTCCAAACACAGACTACTAAAACATACTCAACAACGGACTCTCAGACAAAGGAACAGTTCCCTTTTTCAGACCCCATCCTACATGTGCTCTAGAGCCTTCAATCAATCTGGGTTGTCTTGGGCTCAAGCCCACCAGACTTGGCCCTTCCAATCAAAAGGTGTTAACACATCAAAGGGTTAGAGTGTTTCCCTCTCAGTTGGGAAAGGATGTTTTCTATCCAGCTGCAAAAAGCCCCTTCTTCCCTTCTTTCCAGCCACAGAGACACCAGGGTCCCTTTCTACCGCCATAACTGCTACAATCTCTACCCCCACCCGCCACTTAATCCATCACAGTGTCAAATCATGCAATGTGATTTAGTATTCCAGAAGTCCTATCCTAGCAGCTTTAAACTGCTAGTCAAACTAACCTTCCTCCACAACCTCCATAAAAAGTGAGAGTATACAACCACCCATAAGAGTGGCCAACTGTCTGTTCTGCAGATTTTGAAACTGTGTTGTATCATATAGACCTTGGGTGGGTCAAATGAACAACATCTCCACTCCCATGATACATGGAAGCTGTGCTCCACTTACAAATTCCATACAGAAACATTAAACTCTCTTTCAGCACTCTAGACGAGAAGATCAGTTATACCAGGTCATAAAGTAGGATATTTTTATGGAAGGCCTACAGAAAGGTATGCATTTGTTACAGATGGAAAAATCTCTGTAATCGAAGCACACTAAGTATTCAGAAACTTGTCAGACCACATGATGGTATCAAATGTAGCCTGTCAAACTGAATCTTCATATAAACAAGTTGAAAACAAAAACTGCAAAACGATCTGCATTAACATGGCAAGCCGTGCAGTAATAATTTTGTATTAGGGATGCAGGAACACTCTTTGGTGCCATTCCAAGGCCACCCAAGTTGGCAAAACAACTCAGAGCAGTAGAGATCTAAGTTGACTTTGGGAATTTTTAATTTAAGATGCAAAAGGCACACTTAAAAAAAAAAACACCCAACTAAATCAGGCACTGCAGGTTCCCAGATTAGAATTCACCATGGGCCCTGAGAAGTAGGAACATACTTGAAAGTGAAGTAATAACTGCAGAGACATACTGGCATAGAAATCCAAATCCCGTACCCAAAATATTATGTCAGATAGTCATCCGTTTTTAAAACCGAAAAATAACTTACTGTTCCGAGTCATAGTAATCCATGCATTTCTTCTTCTTGTTATAAGCTGCCACTCTGAAGGGTACAATTTCCAATGTTATCAGGCCTGGCGCCATAGTCAGTACTTTGGCACCATGGCTTGGATCATAGAGATCTTTTCCAGTCTCGGGATGCGGCATGCCGGCAGGATCTCGGCCCACAATGTAGAAGTTTGCTCCGGCTACCATTCGTGACCTACAATGCCACTGAACCTAGAATGAGATATGAGAAGCACGGTTAGCAGAAGAGAGGAAGGAGCAGTCAGGGGAAAAGGCAGAATCTCATTGCTCCTGGTAGACAAACTGCAAATTTTCTACAACTCAGGATCATATATCCATCAGAAGCAGAGCTACCATGGTCATCATATTGTTTACCAGTATGTGTATAGTAGTTCAGTAAATCCATGACCCAGACACATGTGGCTTCGGCCTGCAGTTGCACAAAGATAATTTTGCATGACAGTTGGAAGAGCAAGCTCACCAAAACAACAGGGTGCCAGTTAACATTCAGATAGTTCTTGCCAGCAGTCTAGGGTTGAAAAATACCTGGGGACTTTGGGGGTGGAGCCAGGAGAAGGTGGGGTTTGGGGAGGGGAGGGGCCTCGGCATGGTACAATGCCATAGAGTCCACCCTTCAAAGCAGCCATTTTCTCCAGGGGAGCTGATCTCTGTCAGCTGGGGATCAGTTGTAAAAGCAGGAGATCCCCAGGCCCCACCTGGAGGCTGGCAACCCTACAGCAGTCTGAAGGCCTTCAGTCACCTTCAGAACCATGATCCCCAATATGGTACCCATGAGAACCATGAAGCCCACTTGCTTCTTTCCCAAAGGAAAGAGCCAGTCCTGGCTTTCATCCACTTCACTGGAGCGTTAGGAAGAGCTTCAGAAACCCCATCATTGTGACTGAATTCAGCCCTGTGTGGTAGCCATTTTGTTGTGATGCCCATTAGGTGTTCTCAAAATTCCAAAAGTTCCTATAAGCTGAACAATGTTGAAGACCCCTGCCTTAGTGGAAACTCTAAGCTCATGTAAATGAACCCACCCTCTAAACATGAAGACATTGCCCCAGACAAGATGGGGACTTCAAGATACAAGCAGCACACAATACAAACCCTGTGGTGCTTTCAGTCTACTTAGGTTAAATGTCAAGCAACATGATAAAGGGGGAAACATAACTCAGAGTAAAATAGATATAGCAGGGCAAAAGAGCAGGAGATAAGAAATGTGTGAACTGGCTTAAATATCACTAGACTGAAATCTCTTGGCTAGGGATTCAGGAGGCAGCTTTTCCTGGGAAGGGGTTTTGGAAAACATTCCTCCCCTCTGTGGTGGTAGGAAAGTCTTAGCAATTAGAAGCAAATAAAAGATCTTGATTTTATTTAATCCCATGTCCCGAGTGCATTTAAAAAAAAAAATATAGAATTTGTACTTTAAAGGTAATTTGTAATGAGAATATCTATCAGATCTATGCAAAACCAACTGCTCTCCTCTCTCCATTGGCTTGCAAGCAGCATTCAAAGACCACAGAAATTCCAGTAAGTGACAGCACAAAGCAAAAATAAAAGCACTAGCCAACAAACCTTGAAGAGATGGCCTATTTATTAAGTACTGAACACCCACAAATAGGGTTACATCATATTTTTCCTGCCCAGAACTGCTGTGGCTTCATCTGGCATATAACACTGTCTACCCAAATGGCAAACATCCTGCACTGCTTGATTTAGTCTAAACCAGGAAAGCTAAAAGCAGTATTCTAGAACACTAAAAAGGTACACACAGAATCCTGTGCAACACTTCTTCTCAACTGGGCATCTCACACTGGCCTCTACTACAGACCTCCACTCTGATACTTGGTCATCACAGTCCTTACAGGGCTTGTTGGGTACTAATATACCAACATACCAAATCAGTATGTTTAAGACCCCAACGCCCTACTTTTTCAAAGCATCCTATTTATTTTATTTATTTGTTTGTTTATTTGTTTATTTATTTATTTTAGTTTTTATATCCCGCCCTCCCCGCAAGCGGGCTCAGGGTGGCTAACAAAGGCTCAAAGCCGTGCATATCATAACAATTTAAAATCATTTAAAATACAACAATAATAAAACTCCATTACACAGGAGCATAAACTGCTACAATAAAACTAAAATATCCACTAATATGCTTCCAGTCTCTTTAAAATGGCATCCTCTCTAGTGAGGGACCCTCCAGTTATAGCCATCAGTCTGGGCTGCATTGGACCAATTTCCATTGTAGATGTTCTTACAGTGCTGTTACGAGGTCGGTGGCGGCTCCTAGCCAAAGGCCTGGCGGAAGAGCTCCGTCTTGCAGGCCCTGCGGAACTGCATCAGGTCCCGCAGGGCCCTGGTCTCTTCCGGGAGCTCATTCCACCAGGTTGGAGCCGCCACCGAAAACGCTCTGGCCCTGGTGCCAGTGAGCCTGGCCTCTCTGGGGCCCGGGACACGAAGCCGATGACACGACCCTGACCGAAGTGCTCGCTGGGGTATATGCGGAGAAAGGCGGTCCCTCAGGTATGTGCGGAGAAAGGCGGTCCCTTAGGTATCCTAAGTGTGAACTGTACTTTCCCCTTACAGTGACCGAGTAATACATTTTCACCCAGGCAAAGTCCAGTTCTGCTGATCTATCCTCTATGAATTCCTTGGTCAGAGGTGACTATCAAGGTCTGTATCATGTGCAAATAATCTAACTCTTTTTGAGATGGAGTGACAAGAAATGCATACAGTAGTCAAAATGCAGCTGTATCCAGATCTATACAAGGACATAATAATGGTAATGATACTTTCAAGACTTTTCCAGTAATCCAAATTTAAATTTAAAACATGCAAACAGAAAATTATCTAAAGCACGACAGACCAGAACCAACACAATGCAAGATTACAAAGGTAGGAGACAATGCAATAAAGGCAAGATGATACATACACATTGCAACAGACTAGCATTCCATTCTTCTTATCAGAACACCATTCTGGACCTGCTCCATTATACTGCAATTCTGATCCCTTTATAAAAATGCCCCCCTGAACACTTCTGTTTTGCAACATTCTGAGGAACTGGCAGCCTTCCTGACAGAGTTGCCAGGTCCCTTACCTCTGCTGGCAGGGGGCTTTGGGGGACTTTCCAGGTGGGGGTATGTCATGCAACATCCCCAATGTGATGACATCACCCGGAAGTGACATTTTGCAGGGACACTCTGGTATTTGGGCAAAACTCTATGGTTTTTTCGCCCTCAAAACCATAGAGATTGCCCAAATACCAGAGCATTCCACACACAATGTTTGCAGCGTGATGATGTCACTTCCAGTTTTACCAGAAGTGGCCCAAAAACGTCATTTGGGGGTGAGATTTTCCCCCGCCAGCTGGCAGCAGAGAAGCCCACTCTAAATCGGGGGGTTCCCCCTCCCTACTTCCCAAGCAAGTCAGGCAGGCCATTCTACAAGGTAGGAGCCAGGATAAGGAATGTTATGTGTATGGGTAGCTGGACCAAAGCCGCCAAGGACGTTGTAGCTGATAACTGTGATGCCCTGATAAGACTCCAAAAGTTTACAAGCTTCACCAGGTTGTTGGTCAGGCCCCCAGAAAATGAACTGAAAAGAGAAATAACCTACTCCCCCCTCCTTTCTTTCTTTCCTTCTTTTTAAATGTTATTGTTTTATTACTACAACATACTACGTAAAAAAATGGAAGTGATCTGATACTAATACGCTGATACTAATACGCTAACAGTGAAACATAAGACCTACAAATACCTTAATAATCATTTCTACAATTATCATTTCTACAATTATAATATGAAAAAAGAAACAAATAAAGGAATAGGTTGCCTTATTTCAAGATCAATAAAGCTAAATCAAGCCCATTTAGCCAAATTGGGAATATCATAGCTTCAAATACAAAATGGTCTTTCAGAGTGTCATTACATTACATTGATTATCTCCTGTGTTTTTTCTTATCAAATTTCTATTGGACATGGTACGTTCTATTGGAACGTATCCAGATTTTATCAAGAAAAATAATCTGCCTGGTGAAGTATTTGTTAAATTCTCCAAAAGATCAACTAGAGATACAAGCTTGAAAGCGACTAATGGGAAATCTCTGAAATTCAAAGGCGAAGAAGTGAAGATTTTAAAAGACATTCCATTTGAGATACATAAGACAAGAGGACAATATAAAATCTTAACCTCTTATCTACATAACCATTCCATTCCCTTCAGGTGGACATATCCAGAAGGACTTATATTCAGCTATAATGGTAAAAAGGAGAAGATTGATTCTGCTCAAAAAGCAAAGATATTCTTGGAACAGCAGCAAACAGCGCCTAAGGACAAAGGGAAAACAGAAGGCCGTATACATATACAAGCAGATGAAAAAAGTGATCATAAGTCTAAAGACAGTATAATTATTTCTGACAGCTTCTCAGAAGGTTCCGATTCCAAAAAAGGAGCAACTGCTCTTAAAACCCTTAAAGTCCACATTTATTTCTTTAAACAACTGCAAATCACATACTTATGCCATTCAGTCCCTCATTAAAGTAGTGTAGTCAAGATGAGGTTCTAACATTCACTCTCCCTATTAAAATAAGACCAGATTTTCCTGTTCCATCACACCAGCCAATACTTTATAGGCTTAGTGCTGGATAATGTCCTGATTGGCCTCTCAGCTTCCTATTGATGCTGGAACAGGGCTGCCTCAGGCTACTTTGCGGTTTTTGCTCTGGTCCTGCTGAGGTACTCTTCCCTTCTCATCAAGCAGACTCAGCCACAGACCTAGCCTCTTCCAAGGCTTATATGCACTTTTTCTCTCCTCCTCAACAGCAAATCCTCCTTGCCTTCAGCCTCTAACTCATCCAGCTTATTAGGAGGCCCTGGCTGGTAACTTTCTTCTTGGAGATCCTCGGCCTTTCAACCACCTTCCCACTGCTTCTCTGCTGTCTTTCACTCACCTGCTCTCAACTGCCACTTCTGTACCTCCTCCCAAAGGTTCCATCCAATCAGCTGCCACCTCTTGGTCAAACCTTGTTCATATTGAGGAATTTCACACAGCCAATATGTTCCGTTTCAGGAACTCTTCAATAACAGTTTCTGTCAGGCATTTCACACAGAACCATATTAGTACCGGTTCCCTAATGGAACATATTGGCCCTTTCACACAGAAACGTGCCTCTCCCGTTGGGGAAGCATTCCTGAACCGGTTTACCTGGAAACCTCCTCCCAAGTGTTCTTCAGTTCTTGTACCGGTCCTGCAGCGCTACGGGGTGCTGTGTGAAATGCCCCTCTGATGACTAATGTTTTTGCGCCTCTTTTCGCCCGCGCGGGTGATCTCCATCATTTTTTAAAGAGCCGATTTAGAGCACTTTAATGCTACAGCGTTATAGCGACCCCATTGGAATGCCTGGGCTCCACTGAGAGCCAACTGGAGCCCAGGCATTCCAATGGGGTCGCTATGACGCTATTTTGGTGTTCTGTCATAGCCCTCTAAATCAGCTCCTTTTTAAAAAAAATAATGGAGATCACCCACGCGGACGAAAAGAAAGCAGCAGTCTGAAATGGCAAACTGCTTCGAAGACGGCTCCAAAACGGTAGGGGAAGGGCTGTCTGAAACGGCCATCACTGTACCGGTTTATTCCAAGTCGGTTCAGTAATGTTTTTAAAGGTGTAGTGTGAAATTCCCCATTGGCTCTGGAGCCTGAACTTTAGGAGCCCCCTCAAAAGCATCCCTCCTCAAGATCCTATTCTGAGCCCAAAAGCTCATCTTTAGTGAGCTTTTAACCTCCCCTGAGCAACAGTCACTTGCTTCACCACTGGAAAATACACTGTAACAATTTGAAACCCTCCTGCTATCCCTTCACAGGCCCTCTATGCCTGGGGTCCCCAATTTTTAGAGCCTGTGGACACCTTTGGAATACTGACATAACAGGGGGGCACAGCCACAAAACAGCCGCCACAGCCACACAGTGAAGATCCTTGTGTTGTGGTGGCAGCTGTTGCCAAAGCAACCTTTTAAAAAGTCTAGACAGTAAATCAAATCTCCATTGGCCAAAAGTCCCACCTGGCCCTGCCCACTTTCTAAAAATATTTGACAAGCACCAGGAAAGGTGTTGGCAGGAGCTATGGCATCAATAGGCACTACATTGGGGACACCCCCCTTCAAAAACTAAACAGCAATAATATCATATTTTTCCAAAGTTATTACAAAGTATTTGTTGTTTGGGGAGGGTGGATAACTCCAAAATAACCAGTACCTTGAATTGAATCATGTAGCTGACCAATGGAGTGCCTGCAGAATCAGTGTGATTACGCATGATCTGCAAGCTCCAGATAGCAATCGAGCTGCACCATGGAACTCTGCACCCTTCCCTTCACTTTTCACTATCCTGGATTATTTGGTTTACATTGTCAAGTTGGCCACTTCAACATTTGCCCCAATTTCAGAACAAATTAAGCACCATCAGTCCTAATCCATATTCTTAGGGGATCCAATGCTTACTTCCTTTCATTGTGAGAACAGACCATTTACTCCAGCCCTTGGTGTCCTGTTTGACCACTTACTAATCCACAAGAGAATCCCATTCTCTTAACTTATGCCTCACTGAAAATAGCAGTTCCAGCACGTTGCACTGGGAAGACTGATGCATTCGCCACATCCTCTTCAACAATCTTTTCATTCCTTTGTCATGTGTTTTTCCGCTGAGTTATTTCCTGGATAGAGGTCTCCCCCTTCCCACTGCTATTAGCCCCAGTAAGGAATTTACAATTAATGAGTCTTTATGTACTGTATAATACCCTATAATAGCCACTGGTGGAAAAGCAATTTCTAACCAAGAAAAGCTAAAGCTACAGAGGACAGGGTTAACTGCCGCAATGTGACCCCCCCCCCCCCCACCAGACAGGGAGCTTCCATGGTTTTTGAATGAAAAACACTGGATATTACGATTGTGTATCTCTTGCATTTCATCTAGTTAGGGTCTGAGGGCTAACGCATCAGTTGTGTATGCAGCCATCACTGTCTCAAAAATGGATACAACAGCAACAATGCACCACAGATTTGTCATATAAGTATTGTCTGGTGTATAAGAAAGCCTCTGCAATTAACAACAGCAATACTGAAGTTTCTAAAGCCCGTGGTGCCCGTGGTGTTCACTGACTTTTCCTGGAGCCTGCCAAGTGTTTTAAGAAAGCGGGCATGGCCAGGTGGGGCTTTTATCCACCAAGGCTTCTAATCGGCTGCTGAGATTTTTAAAAATGTCGCTTTAGCAGCAGCTGCCACCACAGTACAAGGATCTTTCCTGTGTGACTGAAAGTAACCTGCAGCAGCCATTTTCTGGTAGGCTTTGCCTCTTGCAACAATTATTTGGTGGTCTCTGGCCCAAGAGATATCTGGCTATCCTCAACCAGAGCCAGGGCATTTTCTGCCCTGGCTCTGACCTGGTGGAACTCTCTGCCAAACAACATCCATGCCGTGCCGGGACCTGATGCAGTTCTGCAGGGCCTGTAAGTCAGAGATGTTCCGCCAGGTGTTTGATTGATGACAGTGATCATCTCATCTTTCTGGCACTCCCAGCCCCCCACCTCCTTGTGAGACAGTGGTGCCATTAGAACTTTAGCGCCATCTTTGGGTTATTTACTGTGTTGCTGGTTTTATCTGGTTTTACTGATGTACTTATGATGTATTTATGTATTGTGTTGTACACTGCCCTGAGCCCTGTTCTTTCAGGGAGGTTGGTTTAAAAATAAAATGTAATACATAAATAAATATTGTGCGGCAGCCATTTTGTGGCTGTGCCCCTGGCGCTGTGTCAGAATTCCAAAGGTGCACATAGGCTCAAAAAGATTGCAGACCCCTGCTCTAAAATTATGGGGGGGGGGGGGGAAGGAAAGCGAGATAAAATGGGGTGGGTGGGAAATGTGGCCTCTTCCACTACTTCCAAAGTACCCAACAAAGGCCCCGATCACATGCAGAATTAGCCACGCGATAGACACAACTCCAAGCTGGATTTTAAGTGTGCGATCACAAGAGCACATCTGTCAAGCGTCCCACACCCGTCAGCAAGCCGTTTTGCTCCGCCAGAGAAGCGGAGTAAAAAAACAGAAGGGAAACTCCAGGATCAAATGGGTTGCTGTGGGCCACAGATGGACTATCCTCCATGTGATCACTACAGAGCAGACTCATGTCGCCAGGGATAGTCTGATCAGGCTATCCCGACACCATGCCATTGTTTTTTCCCCCTTCTCAGTATGCGCATCATCGCATACTGCCATTGAAGCCCTCAGGGTGGAGATGCAATTCATCGATCCCCTATTTAAGCAAATTGGTAACGAACAAAAAAAAAACCCCAAACCAACTCACCTGCGGTTGCGTCTGATCACGCAGTGGCGCCTTGCACCTGCAGCTTCACAGAACTGTGTGATCACGCAACAGTGGGTCAAATTGCTCTGGAGCAAATAGCCTTGCTTCCCCCCCGCTTTATCTCACGCATGTGGCCACAGCCTATAGTTTGCAGCCAGGGTTAAATGTGGTTTGGGCTAACTTCAGATAGCACTGTGAGTGGTGCATACCTAATGCTAACTTCAGTTTTCAAACAGATGGGAAGACAGAATTTCTGCCTGTACAAGAGGAGCACAAGATTGCTATCCACTTCTGGATTAGGCAAGCTGGGCAGAGGCACATCAGTAGCAGGCCGCAGAAATAGGAGTCAGACCCCTACAGCCAGGTCCTTTAAAGGGAAAGTGGCAATGTATATGTGTGCACCCTGCTCAACGGATAGCATACATTGTAAAAGAAGGTTTTTATCCAAGGTTATAAAAAACACAGCATGAAAAGCTGTCTTCATTTTCTGCCTGCTACAGACTTCTTTAGAGGACTGATTTTCAGCTGAGTTGCAGCATCATCCATAAAAGAAAAAAAAAACATTTCAAAAGGCAATTACTATCTGCAAAATAGCCAGCTATGTTTTAAAACTCCAAGTCAAATTCCTGCATGCTCTTAGTGAACAGCAGGGTTGCTGCGGACATAGCTATGTCCTCCTTTTTTTAATATTCACTTAACAAGTCAGATAGAGAGCATGATATTCCACATCTGAAACCCTCAAAGTATATTTTTTACTCTTTAAAGATTATAACTTCCTTCCTAATAACTGCAAAAGAAAGGTTCAACAAAAAAAAAAAACTCCTCTGTACACCAGCTTTTGGATTTTGCAGCCAGGAGCTAACTGAACAGTTGCCAGAGTGAACAAGTGGTAAACATTTTCACCTTGACCACAGAGAGAAATGACATGCACCAGATTATGGAGAGAGGTGTGTTGCAGACACATGTGGTTTCCCACTTAGTACTGCAAGTTCACAGATGTTTGCACCACAGTCGTATAAACCCATTTAAACAGGGATCAACAGCTCTGCCACTCCAGCTCCGGGTATTTTACTTAGTGTGGGTATATATATATGTTCTATATAGAGAACATATATGAATAATATATGTTCTAAGTTGCCACAAAGCAAACAATTCTACAACTATTATGAAGAATTTTTTGAGAATAGTTCCCAGAAGCTTGAGGACAGTTAATAAATTTGATACACACAATTATATTACTCATCTTTCCCAGGGATTTCAGAAATCAGGATGTTTACTTCCCCCCTCTCCCCAACAAAAGTTATCTACTCTTTTTAGGGACACCTTTTGCCATCATATAGGTAACAGCCTGGCTGAAAATATCGTATCCTATCATGTTAGGCAACACCCCATAAAAATTGTATTTTTGAAAAACTGATTTTGCTTTTTAAAAGTTACTGAGATCTACAAAACATGCCCATTAAATATTTACTGACTGGAAAACCATGTTCAGACCGCTGATAACCATAATGGCTTAGCAGCTGTCTATTGTTCTGCAAGTCATTTGCGCTACAGAAACAAATCTGGTACCAATGTCTTCTAAATGACCTACTGAAAATGATTAAAGGGAAGAGTTGCCTTTTATTAGTCGGCTAAAACACACAATTGGCGAGCAGTTTTCTGAGGTCATTGGAAAACACAGCATAAATTAAGGGATGTTTCTTATTTTATTTTTATTCACAGATGAAGACTGCAGACAGAGTTTCTTTCAGAAACTTTCAGTCTCCACATTCTCCAAATCCCAAGGACATAAGGGGAAAGCGTGTCCATATATTCAGCTTCATTTATTCACACATAATATTCAGAGACTGCATTAATGGCTTCAAGTAGCCAATGGATGCAATTCGACACATGGTTCAGCTGCTTAATATAAAGACAACAGAAATGGAGCAGGCTGGTGTTCTGGACGGCACCCAAAGTGTTTCTTAGGAGGACCATTTAAATGTGCATTTTTGCACGCCATGCTTGCTGTCTTCATACCTTGTGGAGTCTTGCGGCATGGAGTCAGTTTTAAATATCAATGAGTTTTTTGGCACTTGCTGTCTGTTTCTTTGAGCTCTCCTCTCACTTTGTCCATCATTCCCAGATGGAGAAAGCTCACCCACCCCCCCAACAATACTTGGCATCAGAGAAGGATAAAAACTTCACCACTGTTTATGCTTCAGGCATTAGCCCTTTGGCAGACAGAAAATTAACCATTCCTAATAAACTGACCCATCCCCCTTAAAGGAATGAGCAAAAGGAGAAACAAAGGCATTTCCTTTTAAAATGCTCCTTATCTTGGGTTTGCTTTGAATTGCTGATATGTATCAAACTGGACTGAGAGAAACTTAACTGACTGCAGCATGTAAGTGCAAGTGAGGTACTTGAATTGTGCTGCTTTAAGGATTGTGATCTGTTCTAAAGGCATAAAATTATGTCACGTATCTTTAAAGACACAAAAGCAAATGAAATTATTTCAGATCAAACCCTCTGTCCCTCAGTGTCAATGGAACTGTGATCACTCCTGATAATTCCAGCAGGCAAACCCTGGCCTGTATCCCACCACAAACTTCCAAAGGCCTTCAGCTTCTCCTAATAGGGAGCCATGATTTCTGTCTTTCCTCTCCTTGCACTACAGCTCCCTGGGTTGGATCCAGCCAGCTAGATTGCTGAGTCTCACTCAGTTCCATCCCCTCTTCACTATAGTCCCAATCCAACATGGCTTTTGTACATACAGGCCCCATGATCCCCAGCATAACCAAAAAATGGTTAGATCCAAACCACTGAATCCCCCTGAAATTTTGTCCCTGTGTGTTCGTGGGGAATCAGGAACATGAAATGGGGCAAAGCAAGGGCTTGCAGTGGGAGATGGAACCAATGGAAATCTTATGAAAACTTCAGTACCATTAAGTCTTTAGAATGTGTGCCTGAATACCAACAAAGAGGGAAAGACAGTCTGCCAATGGGATTCATTTGCTAAGAGAACTCTATAGACCACGTTCCTGCATTGTGCCTCACATCTTCTATTCATATGCAAAAATAGGTATGTTGGATGGGTAGCATGCTAGAAAGGTCTGAGAGAATTCATGTACCAGAGTTCATGTGGAACCTGGGGTTTTTAAACATGTAACTTCTTTCCATGTAAGAAATGTAACCTTTTAAATCAGTCTGAAAATATTAAATGTTCTGTTAACAGTAAAATTTACAGTTTTGCAGATATAAATGTAACTGGATTCAGGAAAGTGCTGATGAATACTGAAGACCCAAAAGACAACATTCTCCACATTTATACAACTCTAATAGCCCAATAAAGCACTATTGAAATTCTTAAGGTGACAGTTTCCATAAAGTTCTTCACGGCTGTTCAAAGCAGAATTTTTTTAAAGTAAAAGCTGAAATTGTCTGGACTCTTGAGATATACAAGATTTCCCATTAGATATCTCATTCTGCCCCAGGTACATCCTCAGAGCTTCTCATCACAGGTCAGAGCGCCAGTCTTCCCAATAACATTGGCTAGCTTACTTCAGTCAGCAGTTGCCATCTCTGTACACAAATGGGTGTTTTGATTTCCTTTACCAGCTTAGTTTGCAAGAGAATGAAACATCTGTCTTCACTTGCCATGAAGCTTTCCTTCTCGGTTGTCCAGGACTGGGGCAGTCCTTTACTTCCAGGATATGGCTCCTCCTCCACTAGCAGGGTCGATCTCTCAATCGATCCAGGCGGGGGGGGGGGGGGGGGGGGCTGCCCCCTAGGATCTCCCCAGTCGTCTCCAAGCCATACTTCCCTCAATATAAACTGAGAATAAAACTTAATTCCGCCCAGGTGAGAAAACAAACCTCAAAAAACTGTCAGAATTCAAGCTTGGGACCAAACTGGTTTTTAAAAGGGAAGAAGGACTAACCCATTTCTACCGTTTGCTTCCCTGGGTCCCCACCTGGAAAGAAAAGGAGAATATCATACTGGTTTAGTCCTACTGCAACACCCCCTCTAATCCAGAAGCCGTGCTTCCAAAATCTGGGTAGGTAGGACTGCCCCATTCCCAGACCACCAAGAAGACCATACCCAGTCCACACCCAGACTACTTACCTTCATGGTAAGTGAAGACAAATCTTCCATTCTCTGGTGGTCCTGGGAGTGGGAC
Source organism: Lepidodactylus listeri (assembly GCA_029233225.1). Taxonomy (NCBI): domain Eukaryota; kingdom Metazoa; phylum Chordata; class Lepidosauria; order Squamata; family Gekkonidae; genus Lepidodactylus; species Lepidodactylus listeri. The sequence continues at coordinate 31,799,222 of JARCFY010000009.1, forward strand.
AGTCCTTTACTTCCGGGACATTAAAATGCAGTGTGCCCTGGGGTGGGACTCCTGACTTTGTGAATTACAGGGGATGTAGCAGTAATCTTCGCCCAAATGCCACCTCAGCCGAGGCCAGCTTATCTATATGGTAGTGCTTAGTAAAAGAATGTGCTAACTTCCAGGTGGCTGCACAATGTCCTCTGACCAATGAAATAAAGAATTTACCTTGGAGATAAAAGCTGGATCTGGGCACAGAACCACCTTGCCATTGTGGAAAATACAAAGTTCCTTATCTACAGATAGGGCCCTTAGTTCCAACACAAGCCTAGCTGATGTAATCCCTACTAAAAAAGCCAATGCCTGCCTCTTTAAGGTACTCATGCTAAGGTTCTTGTCTAACCTGTCTTGAAGAAAGGATAAAATCCCTCTGACTGATACTTTTAGTGGATCCATGCTACGCTCTAAGCACATGTGAAAAACCCGCCAGGTAGTGTTGTACTACTGTGAAAGGTAGACCCTTTCCTAGAGGCCAGCATGGTTTCTAGAACCCTGAGTATCCCATCTTCCCATCTTCGCTAGTTGTTTCCACTCAACCTTCAAGCTGTGAGGTTTGGGAGGGCCGGACAAGGATGTCTCATTGACCTCTGAGTAAGAAGACCCTCCATTGGGACAGACACCAGGGCTCTGTTACCGGCAGCCATTTCAGATCCTTCTTGGCCAGAACAATTTCCGCCCTCTGTTCTATCAGCTTTAGAGTTACTCTGTGCATCAGCTTTATCGAAGGATAAGCGTATAGTGCACCTTGCGGCCAGTCACAATTGAGTGTGTCAATGCCAATTCCTTGTCTGAGACATGAAACATTGCACTTGGCGATTCAGTTCTAGGGCAAACAGATCCATCTCCACCCTCCTGAACCTGTCACAGATTTGATGAAAAACTGCCGGGCAGAGCATCCATTCCGACTGGTCTATTGCCCTTCTGCTTAACTAGTCCGCCAAAACATTGTTCTTGCCCACCATGTGCACTGGCTTCAGAGACTGGAGATGGATCTCTGCCCATCTGATCAGACCGCCTGTTTCCTCACACAAGGTTCGTAATCTGGTCCCCCCCCCTTGTCTGTTCACGTACGCTTTCACCATTGTAATGTAATGTGCATCTGGACCAAAGCGTGGTAGCCTGAGAGAAATCCACTGAATTCTAAAAGGCCTAGCTTGATGGCTCTGAGCTCCAGGAAATTTATACTCAGGATTGCTTCCTTCTGTGACCAGAGGCCTTGTGTCACCTTGCCCTGGGAGTGGGCTCCCCAACCTGAAAGGCTTGTATCCACAGCCATCACTATCCTCTTTGGCTCCTGCAGTGCAAGGTCCTGGAAAAATTAAGAGGGCTCCAACCATCACTGCAATTGATGTTTCAACTCCCCTAGAAGTTGCACTAGTGTGAACTGTTTGTTTGCAATTATGTCTTAGTAAGGCAGTAGAAACTGCTGTAAAGGCCAAGCGTGAAATTGTGACCACTGAAGAACCACCTGACAAGATACCATCATGCCCAGCAGTTTGGCTAGCACCATCACCTCTACCTTGTGCTTCCATAGTGAGAGCTTGTATTTTTTGTTGTCTCTCTTGTGATATAAACACTCTGTCCCTTCTCATGTCTATTTGCACTCCCTAGTGCAAAAGAGTTTGTGTTGGGTGAAAGTTGCTCTTTTCCAGGTTTACCATAAAGCCATGTTTCCTGAGGGTGTTCACTGTCAAATTCGAAGCTTCCACAGTCTTCTGAAAAGATGGTGCTTTGACCAGGATGTCATCCAACTACGGAAACAGGGATACTCCCTGTAACCTCAGATGTGCCACTATGGCCACCATGACTTTGGTGAACACCCTGGAAGCCAACTTCAAACCAAATGGGAGAGACTGGTACTGGAAGTGCTTTTCTGTTGAATACAAATCTGAGGAACCTACAGTGGGACTCTCAAATGGGTACATGTAAATAGGCTTTGGATAGATCAATGAATGTCAGGAAATCCTCTTTCTGAATGGCCAGTAGAATGGATTTTAGGGTTTCCATCCTGAACATTCTTGTTCTTAAACACCGGTTCAGCCACTTCAGATCCAGAATAGCTCTGACATCCCTGTTCTTCAGTACTATGAAAAAAACTGAATAGACCCCCTGAGTCTTTTGGGACTTTCAGCAAAACTTTTATCCCTCCCACAAAGCTAGATGGACAGAAGAAAATTGTACACATCTCTAGAAAGGGCAGGAATGAAAAGACCACAAAGTTCTGGGGAAACACACGCTTGCATAGTATAAAAGTTATAGTCTGAACTACACAGCCCATCCAGAACTGATCACTTAATTCTTTTCCAGTTCCCACCAATGTTCCAAGCAAAAATTTGTATGTGTGGTGGGAGACATTTTATGGTACTATGTCATGCTTTGAAACAACTTGCCCAGACAGAGGGACTGCCAAAAGCATGTTTTCTTTTCAGTTGTTTGCTCACGCTTGTCTCAAATCCGAGAACACCAAAAGACACACTGAAACAAGAAAACTAAAAAGATCCCAAATCTTTCACATATTGAAATATACCAAAGCTATAAAAGCACCCTGTAAATCAAAAGACAGAGATGGTGCAACAAGTCTCTTGAACTGTAAACAAGAAGCATCTGAGATACGTCTTTTAAGACCTCTACAACTAAGTGTAAATAGCTCATGGTAGGAGCCTCAGATGCCCATGAGTCCTGCAGAGAAGCTCTTTACTCCCAAGATGGCCATATGGTCTACTACAGAAATTCAATAAGACAAAGCAAGATCAGAGACAATCACAGCAATTGTAATGAACTTCCTACCTCAGTTGGCCCAGCATACATCATGGGAGAGGGAAATATGGCCACCACAGTGGTTTCTGGATTCAATATTCCTTCCTCCAGCACGGCCGCATGTTGCTTCATCCGCCACATTAGAGGAACATCATCATCCTTTGTCCAACCACCCAGTGGATGCAAGAGCAGAACTGGCCTCCTGTAGCCCCGTCCCAGCAGCTGCTTATGAGTATCCTGCATTAACAGGGCATGCCCATTGTGCACAGGGTTGCGCAACTGGAAAGCGAAGACAGCATCTAAGGAACAATGAGAGATTTTTACAAATATTAGCACAGGCAGAAGCAGTCAATGATGAACCGCCTGTGCTTTCCACAACCCACTATCTTATAATTCGCAGAAAGGCTTTGCCTACAATAGAGCTCTATGGGGGAGATGGGGAGAGGATTTCAGGCAGTTGCAGGAAAATGTAGATGTTAATGGACTGTCTGCCCAGTGCTAAGAGCAGAGAATAATGCAATGCAGACAGCACTATTACACCGAGCTGCGCTGGGAATATTTAATGTATGGGTGTATGCTGGTTGCTTGATGTCATTTTCCACAAGCATCAGCCAAGGTTCCTTCCAACTGCAGGCCATCCACTAGTGCTGCCATCTTCTCTTACATCACTGTTTCCCAACCTATGGCCTGGGACCCAAAAATGGGTTGTGAAGCTTCTGCAAGTGGTTCACGGGCTAGCCCTTTCTAATGGCCATGGCCACCCCTGCTCTTTCCATTGCTCCCTTTTGTATTTTGGAAACCAGAATCTGACCCTGGAAATAGTATCTCCCATGTCACAGATTAGCTGGTACTTTTTTCTTCACTGAATATACATGTTGATCAAGTAAAACATGTCCTGATGGTTACTAGAGTAAGTTTCTTAGAATGTTAGGGAGGGTTAGAGGGGGTAATGGAAAAGGACAAAGGTTGGAACGTAGCCTCCATATGTGAAGGCTGCATATGTCAGCATGCCACCTGTTTCAGGTTCATAATAGGGTGAGCTGTGCCCTTTGAGCGATGTTTGTTAGTTTCTCAAAAACATCTGGTTGGGCACTGCAGAACACAGAATGCTGAACTAGATGGGTGCCAAGGTCATAGTCTGCCCAGGGTGCCAAAAAACCTTGGCCCAGCCTTGGATAGGTCACCATTGCAAGTAAGTTTGGACTTGTGGGTCACCATACCAAAAAAGTTTGGAACACCATGCAATGTCTTAATATTGCCTGTTTAGATTGCTCTAAATTAGGAAATGGCTGTAAACACCATGCCCTGTAAAGACAGCATCACAAAAGGTGAGCGTCCATAGAGGCACAAGAATTAAAATGTACAGATTCTGAAACTGATAACCCGCTTCAGTTCAACCAGTCAGCTCTCCATCAGGGGACAACAAAAAAGAGTAACATAGATCTAGAGTAATTTTGATAATGATCCCCAAAAGGTTCAACTAGACTAACTCCTGTGGTATTCATTTCGTATTTTTGAATTAAAAAAATCTATCCTCTGCATCTGCAGGAATTTTCACCTCTTCCTATTATGAATGCAACAAATAAACCAACATCAAGTGTACAAAAGACCCCTTGGCCATTCAGTGCATTTGTTGTAATCAAGCGAACTTCCATATACAGCCATTTATTTATTTAAAAAAATAAATGGAGTGTGCACACGCACCCACCCTGACCCGTTTCGCAAGAACTCCAAAAAAGCTTCAATTAATTGTTAACAGGGAAGTTTATGGGATTTCACAGTAAATTTTTGCTAATGGAAAGAGAGGAAACAAACGTTCCCTATTCCTGCCTCCTGGAACGGACTTCCAATTCACCCATGCTCTCCCTGAAGTCTCCTGTCCCCTAGGAACAGTATTTTGGGCTTGCAGCAGAGAGGCAAGAGGCAAGGAGTCTTGTTCCACTGACCGAAATGTCTTTTGTGGCAGGAATCAAACTCATTCCCCCCACCCCCATTACAGGAGCACAAGAGCCAAAACTGGTCTAGAAACAAAGTGCCCCCTTTGATCTCAAAGTGCCCCCTTTGATCTTGGCCTATCAATCAAGATTCGCAACTCCCTGATCCAACAAGCTAAAGCAAATGGCAGGCCTACTAACTCCAAAAAACTCCACCTCTGCTTTGAACTTCCTCCCCCACACCTCTTAGTGTTAAGTGGCAGGGCTGCTCTTGCTGTCCCAGCTAGAAGGGCACAGAACACACACACACACACACACACAGCCAGACTGTTGCCTGCTTGGTCTGTTACTTATTGTTTTAACATGAAAACATTAAAATGGAAAACAAATAAACTAACACATCAATGGCTTTCTCTACTCTGCTGTGAAGCTCACAAAACAACTGGTTTTTTTCAGACGAAATGGACACATTTTTAAGCACAGTAAAAATTCTTTGGAAGGCTGATGTGTTTTTTTCCAATTCTGGAGAATTCACGGTGTGTATGTACTAAAAGACTTGTCGGGCAGTGAAACAGAGAAAATACCAATAGTTATGGACCAGGCTGGCTTAAAGAAGACAGGTCAGAATCCGGTACCGTGGCAGCAGGGAAGGGCAAAAGCTCTCTTGCAGCCAAAGGTATTTTGCAAGCTTTCACTGTAGCTAACCACACCTTCAAAAGACACAAATGTCTTTCCTGATTGGGTGAATGACCACTATGGCTTCCCGTACATGCTTCTTCCCTATGGAACATTACTATTATTTAGGACTGCAGCTACCGCAATTTCACTTTGATAGAAAATGAGCATCTGTTTCCACTGGTGGTTTCTCTTTAGTGATTTGAGGCAACAGTGACGAGGTTTTGGTTAGAATGGAGCTGGATTCTTCTCTTGCCTACCAGCAGGTGTCATCCAGTCAGCCCCCAAGCAAGAACTCACCAGCATTCATGTCTTTGAACTTCTGCTTGAGCTCAGCAGGCGTGAGACGGTACTGGTCAAGGCCGTCGTTCCAGTAAATTCGATCAAGCACTTGCAGATCACCACCCACAAGCCAGTCCCCTTGTTCCATGACCATCTAGGAAATGTCAAATGAAAGAACTGATTCAGCAGCAGAAGAAGAATATCAAGTAAGGCATTATTTTATTTTATTTATTTTCTGCTCAAGGCCATAGCTGTATGAGCAGTGAGACAGACATAGAGAAGACAGAGAAAAGATAGAGAGAGAGAAGATAGATAGATCTCAAAAGTATCACATTTAAGAGTTCTTGCCTTGCATACACTTGGAAACTGAATCACTAAGGGCCTCTCCATGCATTACAGACTACAAAGGTTAAGTCTAGGTACCCATCCTGCATTGGAAATAACAGTTATGTATAGGTTGTGGGTTCTCCTAAATTATTAAATATGCAGATCCCAATTAGGATTACTCTAAGGGAATGCTATTTGCGGTAACCTATGAGCTTCCTGGGATATACATGGGTTTCCCCAACAGGCCCGGGTTCTGTTAGAAAGAAAGAAAGAAAGAAAGAAAGAAAGAAAGAAAGAAAGAAAGAAAGAAAGAAAGAAAGAAAGACTGGGGGGGGGGGGTAAATCTTACACAGTCCTACCTTCAGACAAATTCATTGCAGCATATATGTTTATGGACTAGATGAAAATAATATAAAATATAAGATGAAAACTCAGTCTCTCTCTCTCTCTCTCTCTCTCTCTCTCTCTCTCTCTATATATATATATATATATATTTATATGTATATCTACACTGCTGGAAACTGCCAACAGTAGATTGCCATTTCATGTGTCAACGTAGCCAGTGCCATGGCTCCCAAGCCCTGCCTTTCCTGACTTACCCCTAACAAAAGTCCTTCTTGCCCCTCTAACCCTTGACATCTCACCAGACAGAACATGTCAGGAGCAGAAGCCAGAATTCAACGTAGAACCTGAAGTCTGATAAGCAGGCTCTTCGTGGCAATTAAGAAGTTGCACCAACACAGCATTAAAAATTGTTTGTTGGAATGAAAGGAGGATGAACTGAAGACTGGACACAAATACTCTGATCAGACCAAGCCAAGCCCTACGGCAGAAAGGCCAGCTGCTTTCCTGTCATCGCTTTTGAATAATTCATTTCGCTGTGTTCCCCTCTAGGTCTCTTGCACACAATGCTGTTTTTATAAACCACAGGAGAGGCCAAACTTCTCTCTGATCTTCACTGGCAGGCTACATGACTTGTCCTGAGCCTCTCTTTCACATCCATGCAACAAAACGGTCATGGAAATCAGTTCCACAGCCTGAACAACAACAGTACATGAACACGAGAAATCGATAAAACAAATCTGCAAAAGGAAATTATCAAGGAAATCTGGATCAGGGTTTTCATTGGTTCTTCACCAACATGGAAAGAAAGGGGTTGTATTAAGAGAGGATCAAACCAACTTGTAAAGACTACCTTGATGTAAGGATGCTCCTTGCACGTTGTCCCCCACTGTCTGGCACAACGCTCTTCTTTGCGATGCTCGTAAAATTCTGGATTTCGGAGAATAGCCACACGCCGACCTTCATACACAAGAGCGAAAGCTGTGCAGCCATCTAGTCTCTCCTTGTCTTCTTTTGTAGCTGTCAACACTATAGGCACTGAGAGATTAATAACTCCCCCTGTAGGGCAAAAGGAAATAACAAAATTGGTACCAGTCGTCCTGGAGCAACTAATCTCCTCCTAAGTCTTCCAGATGCCTTGAAGGGGGGAAAAACTGCTCTAAAACCCCTATGTTAGAGCACAGTCTTTCCATAAGGTTCTCTGCATTTCATTTTCTTGGGACACAAATATACTTTGGCAGATCTTTCAGCTTTGCACTTTTCCCCACTGCCACCTAGGCAAACACCATGAACCTGCCTATCCTTCCCTGTGGGCCAAACTACAAGGGATTCCTCTCCATGGCTGTTTCAGCACTTGAAAAAGACAACCGGGGGGGGGGGGGGGGACGAGCTCCTGGAGCTGTAGTGTGCAGACCCAGTCTGGATCAGGGCCTTGCGGCTATTTTAAAGAAACTATAAACATTTTTTAAATTGTGTCACATTTTTGTAGCAGCACACAGGAACTACCTTGCCTCCAAGCTGGAAGACTAACAGTGCTGTATGCAAATTGCTCACGTGGGGAACACGTGAAAGTAAGCACCTCCACACTAAAGAAATGTTAGGTATTAACATTTCAAGGTTTAGTGGTTGCTGAATTTGATTTGATGCATACAGAACACTTGAACCGAGAGCACTTGGAATGATTTTCATTCAAAAGAGACACACTGTAATCCAAAGGTTTTAGGCATTTATGGAAAAGACGTGTTCTGGATGTGGCCCCCACTTCTGACATAGCCTCGGTTTCCTTACAGCTTTACGTCCTTCCCAGATGTAACCGTGACTTGCTGGGCTCCCCATGAGCTTCAAAAAGGATGCTGAGCTGCATGCAAGGAAGTAACATCCAGGTACTCATTTAGGTGGTAGCTTCCTTGTGAAAGAAGTGGGCACTTGGCTCACACCCCTCTCCGTGACAGCTTTCTAAGTAAGTCCAGAAACTTCCAAGTGCATAAAAGAATGTTACTGGCTTGACTGCCCATATAAAAACCCCAGCTATCCTTCCTAAATATCAATATTAATGCTTAGAAACATGAAGAGAAATGCTATATAAAATATACTGGAAAACTGCCATTCGTTTTTCAATATATTTGATATTGTTTCCTCTGCTTGAGATTGATTCCAGTCTATGCAAAATGCATTTTCAAGTCTGTAACTCTGAAATTAAATGGAACGTTTTAAAAAAGAAAAGGGGGGGGAGCAGAATACGAGCATTGAGCTTGAAACAATTCCGAAGCAGCAATCCTCTTTTCCACCACAAAAAAAGGGAGAGGAGAAGCAGGGTTCAATTTGGAACCAGGTTTAGCGCCCCCAGTTTTTCCAGCCAGAATGTAAGGCTCAGTTCGGAACATGAGAAAGAAGGAAGATGTGAACAGGCTTCCATTTGAGTACACCCAGTGTGCCTTACAGGAAGAAAAAGAATAACTGGCATACACCCACTGGGGTAAGGAGTGAAGCAGATACAACCATACAACACAGCGCAGGGAAGCAGATGGTAAATGTGCAGTGTGATACTCAATAGCTAAGCACAGTTTATCATTTAAAAAGTCAATTCAGAACTGTCCACAGGCTTTTTAAAAGCAGGAACTTTTTAAAATGGCAGAAAAGATATCAAACCTAGAACGTTGCATTTTTCTGCCACTTGGCACGAGAGAGGGTTCATCACTACTTATAAATAGTTCTTTGTTTTCTAGTCATGGCTACACCATGTTTTTTCCAAGTCAGAACAAAAGCTGGGGGCACAGCCGTGCATACTGTGCCCCAAAGGAAGAACTGCCCTTTAAAATTCCACTGGGACAACCATGCGCCACCATCTTTCTTGCACGGCCAGTAAAATTAGGTGCCCACTATATTTAAAGTGTCTTACCATCCAGCAGACAGTCAAAATGAAGGCACTGCAAGTATTCTCTCTCTCTCATGAAGCCATTAAGTGGCGTTGCCCAGCCCTCGGCCAGAACCTGCACCCACTGCATCTCCACCTGAGAACAGAAATATGTTTAATGTTCCATCAGTTCTTAAGTTTTCACTACGTTATGTCTTCACTATAACAGAGGCAAATCTTCCAAAACAAGACTATTTTTCCCCAAGCGTGGCTTTTATGCAACACTGACAGTTAAGGTACTGTAGCATTTTGAGCTTAAGACTGAGGAAACCCAGGTTCAAATCCCTGCTCAACCTTTTAAAACCTTTCAAAACCTTGCTCACTTTTACTGGGGTAACCTTGAACCATCTCTCAAGAGTAACCAACTTCACAGAACTGTTGCTGGAGTATACATGCTGGTCGGGGGACAGCACCATGTAGGCCTGAATCCATCCACATTCCGAAGACTTAAGGACATTTGTTTTTCTAAGGGAGGGTGGTGATTTGCACTGATTCTGTCCTCCCACTGCAGCCCCCCCTCCCCACAATGCTGTTCTTGACAATCCCTTAACCTTCAGGTTAAAAATTTTAGTTGGCTGAGTAGGCTGCAGCAAGAGGAGGGAAATGGGCAAAAATTGCCATCTTTTAAAAAGAAAGGTTAAGGGCATTTAATTATTTGGTTGGATGGGTTGACTGGGGCTGCCATGTCATACCCAGAAGATCTTAAAGAACAGACTGCGGTAGAGGCAAGCCACCATTTTTTTCTTGTCAATGTCCTTCAGTACATTGCAAGTAAGAGACAAAAGTGATAGGAAAATGTGGACTGGCATGCCAGGAAAACCAATCTAGATCTTACTATAGAACATCCAGGAACTGTAAATGTTATTGTTTAAATACAAATTTATAAATTATAACAATTCCAAATATCACAGAAGATTTACAGTTTATACAGCCACGAAAAACCAATATAATGGCAATAACACAACAAGCTCATGTACCAAAGAGAGAAAGCCAGTCTGAAAGGAAGACACTTCACATCCATCCTCCATTTGCATACAGTTGGATACCACAACACACCCACTTACTTGATCAACATCTATATTTTTTTTCGTAAGACAGTAAGCCTAATTAAGACAAAAATCTTCCTTACCTTATCAAACCAATGCTGTACCTTGTGAGAACTTTCCTACTTCCAATGTCTAGCAAAAATCTAGCTGCCATAATCAAGTTCAGAACAAGAAACTGGTTATTTGCCAGGGATCACTGGGACAGCAGCAAAATTTTCTAGCCTAAGTGGAACTGGCTTCCCAGTTTAGCAATTTTACTATTGTTCTTCAGAATTTGCTAGCTCATTCACATGTCTTCCACTCACATGTTATAAAAATCAGCCCGAGATTTACAAAATCAACATGCATCCGCAGACGTATTGTACCTTAGCCAACCTCCCCAGTGTTAAATGCCACTGATTAACCAGCTCCATAATGTTCTCTTTAAAAAGAAGACACCAGTGAACTATAACTAATTGATAGCACATAGTACCAATTCTGTGAATAGGTTAAAAGCTCCTTCAAGGACACGAACATGTAACATTTGTCACTTCTTTTCCAGGGACAATAAACTTCAGCATAGGATCAAGCTTAATATTGTTTGCAGACAGACTATTAAACTCTGAATTTTTTTTCTACCCACACTTTGTGTTATTCATTTCCTTAGCATTTAGCAATTGATGAACAAGTCTTCTGGAATCTGTCACAGATCTTTAGAAAGGTGTATGAAAGAAACCCAGCAATTTACAATTAGAGGCTTTAATTCAGCAAAGCAATGGACAAATTATAGAAAGGCAACCACATAAAAGGGAAAAATCAAGACAACTGGTGAATTAAAGAGCACTTGACAAGTTCTTCATTACTGCAATAGGACAACCTCAAAACATCCAAAGAGGGCAATAGTTATGGCATCTATTTAATTTAAACTCTGTGTTCGTCTTTGAGTTTGTAAGAAAAGGTGAGCTATATTCTTCAGAAGCTTTTACTGGAGGTAGGCCCAACACGAAAAAACAAAAGAGAGGAACACACACACATATCCATATTAAGTAACTGGCAAGGTTACTCAAGTGCCACCATCTTACCGTCAAGTACAGGACAAGAAAAAAAAAATATTATTTAATTAAGGTGGAGGCAAAGGCCCCAAAAGGTGTGAATGAATTAAAAAGCAAGAACTAATGCTACCCGATATGAAAAAGGAGACTGCAGAAAGGCACTAAGCACTTCATGAAAACTAAACAGGATAAAATCAAAATACCATCTACCCAAGTGCAGTAAAGATACTATAGAAAAGTTGCTGGGGAAAGTGTATCAGTCTTCACAAAAAAGAAAAACGTCATTTCAACAATGTCAGCAGTGATATAATTCCTTGATCGCTAGCAAGGCAAATCTCCTGAAAGTACTGGCCCTTAAGAAATGAAATCATGCCTAGGGATGGGCACAAACTGGTTCACGAGCCAAATTCGGCGCTTTTGTTCGGTTCAGCTACAAGTCATTTCACCCGTCGGTTTCGCGCCCCTGCGCTTCCAAGCAGGGGGCAGCGAAACAGACTGGTGAAACAGCTGCCTGCCATTCCAGACTAAGAGCTGACAGGTGCACCCACCTCACTGTTAGGCTGAAATGGCTGTGAGCCATTTCAGCCTAATAGTGTTGTGGGTCCGCCCATCAGCTTTTAAATTTAAATGGCTGTGAGCTATTAAACCTGCTAGTTTCGCTCCCCCCCACTTCGAGGTGGGCAACCCTCCCTATCCCCCAGCCATGGCTCTGAACAGGGCAGTTCGGGGCAGTTTTGGCTCAACTCAATGCAGGCTTCAGTTCAGGGGCCACCCTGAACGCCAAACCAAATCGGAATTTTTAGTTTTGTGCCCATTCCTAATCATGCCCTTAGGATGGGAAAGTAGAAGAACTGTGTCATTCTTTATCCTTAGAAAAGGAATCATGCAAGCATTACCCAGCTGCTTTGGTACCCGAGACCAGTGAATTGCTGCTCACTCAGTCAAGGCAGGCAAGTAAGAAGAACCCGGCCAAAAAGCTCCTACAAATCTGATGACCTATCATCTTTTTCTTTGAATCCAGGGGACCCCAATGTAGATCTTTTGGGCACCATGGCAACCCGACACCTTTCCTAGCCCCAGCCACAAGTTTTTAGAAAGTGGGTGAGACCAGGCGGGGCTGTTGCCCAGTGAGGTTTCTAATTGACCACTGGAGATCTGAATGGCTGTGCAGGTTTTGTAAAATTGTTGCTGTGGCAGCAGCTGTCCCCAGAGCACAAGGATCTTCACTGCATAACTGGTTTCTCTGGCTGACTCTGCCTCCCACAGTAGCCATTTGGTGGCTGCACCCAGCATACTGTGTCAGAATTCCAAAGGTCCCCTCAGATTTCAAAAGGCTGGGGACCAGTACTCCCTCTAAGCTGAGTTAGTATGAGCTAGCTCACAGTTCTTTAGCCTCCGGCTCACCCATTTTTGTCTTAGCCCAGGAAGGATGGCTCCAGAGCAAACAAATTTATGCAGTAGCCAAATCGCTTGCTCACAACTTTAATGCCAGTAGCTCACAAAGTAGAATTTTTGCTCACAAGACTTCACAGCTTAGAGGGAGCATTGTTGGAGACCCCTGCTCTTGTCCTATCAGTGACTCAACATAAGCCCCTGCACTCTAGTGTAAATTAGTAACTTTTGTGGATTAATATGCAAGTCAGTATTACCTTATTTATTTCCAGGGCTGGCAAAGTTTCAGCATCCGTTTTGGCCAATTTAAGCTTGTTTTCAGGAACATACAGTTCTTTAACCTCATAAGAGGCATCCACCGGCACAATGTCCTATGAAAACGACAAACGTCAGGAACAGTTAAAACAATTATTCTAGCAGTCTGTAGTTGGGTTGCATGTTGCTTTTAAAAAATTTTAAAAAGCCACCCCAATTAAGATTTAGCCCGTATTACAATTCTCAACAGAAACAATCCTAACTGCTCAAGGTTATTACCTCCAGTGGTAACTAAGATATATGAAGAAATAATTCAGTCTCTCTTGACGCTGTGAGCTGAGGTGACCTTTCATCAACACTGCACTAGATAATGAGCAGCTCATGCTTCCTTTGTTAGTGCCCCTGAGTCTCACATGCAGGAATATATGTGGATGCATATTATGTTTTCCTGAACATACATCTCAGCTGTGGAAGGTACAGGTTATCGCCATGCCTCCATTTCCATCAGAAACTCTGCAGTGACTCCGGAGCAAGTGTGAATCACCCATGCTTCCTCCCATCTGCCCGGACTCTGTCACCACCGCTTTGCCCTCATCTCTGTTACAATATGGTGCCCAACGGCGTGGCACCAAGCAGTACAACTGCACCGCCTGCTTTGGAAGGAACATTTTGAACAGTCTAATGCAGCACTTGCCAAACAGTACAAGCAGTACACAGACAATCCGATCAACATTCAAGTGGGAAAAGAATGTGACGGAGTCACCACAAAGTTAATTTTTTGCCAATTATGCGTCCAAACATTATCACTGACTAAAAACAGTTTGTATGTTTGGTGCCTAAGCAGGCTAATTTTTCTTTCTTTCTTTGGGGGGCAATGTCGATCACAGTTTTGATTGTGAAACTGGAAAAACATACTGCAGGCATTCTTCAAATAAGCCAGTCATCCAGAAATCATAACATAAACCGAAGTTCTTCCATTCCGTGCAAGTAATTTGCAGACTGGAACATCTGCAACGTGATAAAAAGCTCCTAAGAGGTACAGAAATCGGATGTACTTGGAACCTCTTGCCAAACATAATTAGTGTATTTTGGGTAAACAGATGAATAGGATACAATGGGCACACCACACCAAAATTAGTGTGGAAAAGAACTGACCAAGGAAATAGCAACTACTGCCATGTGAAGATACGCCTAGCCAGTCAAAACACTAAAAACCAGTTCAGCAAAGATTTTGCCCCATTCTGAATATCTGATGTTCTAAAGAAAAATATACACGTTCATGATTGGCAGGTACAAAGGCCAGTCATCCATCTTTCCATCTTGTTGCAAAAAGAATTCTTTAGCATTTATAATCAGAATCACCGGCCGGGGCCGTTTGGGAAATAAGCAGAGCTGAGGCTGTTTGTTGTTGCTGTTCAGTCGCGCAGTCAAGTCCGACTCCATAGTCAGCAACTAAGGGCTCAACTTCAATAACATTTGGTCAAATGTAATCTTGTTAACTAAGCATGCCCCCACTGTTTTCAAAAGGCCTTCCACTCAAATAACTATGGATTCTAAGGGTTTGTAACGTCACTGCATTAAGAAAGGCCACCGCACTTCTATTATTCTGCAAACTGTGTAAAACGAAATTGTCCAGGAAGGTATTTCTATAAAGGGAATAAGGCTGTAGTACAATGGAATGGAAAGTGCTTTTATGTCCATGATACTATTTTCTGTTTCTGAAATCCACGTTTTGCACTGTTTATAATGTATCATGTCTGATACTTTTTAGTGTTTCTAAATTTGTGGTCCTAATTCTATTGCATTGTTTGTTGGATGGGTTATGCTATTTGACTGCATTGTCTTACACTGTGTCATCTGCCATGGAGACAGATCAAGTTGAGTAGCTGTGTTAGTCTGTCTGTAGCAGAAGAAAAGAAAGTCCAGTAACACCTTAAAGACTAACAACATTTGTGGTAGGGCATGAGCTTCCGTGAGTCACTCCCTCACTTCTTCAGATACCTGGTGCTACTGGACTCTTACTCTTTTCTAACGTGTCGTCTGCCTTGAGTCTCAGTGAGAACGGAGACGAAGTAAGTTGAATTATGCTAGCTTTAAGGAAGCGAGTGCAATTTAGGGTCATCTTACACAAAAATATTAAGCTTAACTATTAATCCAAAGGTCGCTTCAGGCAACTAAAGTTTCTACACACCTGCAAAAATGAAACATGAACGCCTCTAACAAAGGTCAAAGCAACTACTAGTTCTACATCATAACAGCCAAGATCATGTATTAGTATTTCAAACATTACACAATGACTGCATGCAACGGTAAGTGGTTCTTCCTTCTACTAAACCAGCTCCAAAAAGAAAAAAGTCACACGAGGTTTGGAAGAAGAGAAACTGATCCAATTCAAGAGTTACATTTTAGAGACTAGTGATGGTTTCCATTAATCGCCAAAAGCTCTTGTACTCCTGTGTAGTTTAAAATCTTATTTCAGAATTTTACTGCAACTTTCTTTGCTCCTTAGTTTCCAATTGCAGAAACCTATAAGCAAGTTCTTTCTTATACAACACTCACTAGGAAAGTTTTTTTTCAAAAATAGAAGTATTTGGGGAAACAGCTTTAGAAAAAGTGACATTTTAACTGCATCTTTTATATAAAAAGGTTTCACTGGAATAATTCTCAGTGGGTAACAGGTCTGGTTAAGAATTACAACCAAAGATAAGTGGCTTATTCTTATTTATTAACAGCTCTGTTTTAAGCTTATATTTTAAAGTACAGGCAGAAGAATTTTTGGCAAGATTGATACAGAGGCAGTTTTTAATACGCCGTGATCTTTCTTCCAAAAAGGAAATAAAATAGCTTCAGCTAAGGAATTTTTCTCATCACACTTGCAGGAATAAATTTCTTCTCAAACAATAAAGAGAGATAGAGAATATATAACACTCTTTCTTCCAGTATTCTGCTTTGAAAGTAAAAGCAAGTGGAAGTGGACAAGTCATTTTATTATATGAAAGACGCATTTTAAATATTTTATTAAAGCATTCTGCTTTCACAAATCATGAGGCACGTTTCTCTATTTCAGTCTTGTTTTTTATTCAGGCAAAGTTCACTCCAAGTGTAAACATTCCCTGCCCGACTCACAATCCACGTACATACCTGTATTCAACCACCACCCCAAACGTGCAAACACAAAAGACATCTCAAGGGTGCTTTAAAATTGGACAAAGATGCCCAACTCATGCACAGTATGCAATTAATTTTAGAACATTAAACTATGGCTTCATGAAAAGAAGAAACATTTGAATAAATTTATAGGGCTAGTAAATCTAGCATTCCTGGTACATATAAAAGACAACTTTTAAAAGCATCGCTTTAGATTAAAAACAGAGGCAAGAAAAATCTTGGTTCTTTGAGACACATGAGACTGAACGAAAAGGCTGTGTTAGCAGGCCATCTAGTGACCACCTGAAGGTTGTGCTTCAGTTGAGGATCCATGACGTTATCTTAACACTTTCCTTACTCTCCATATTGCTACAGTTCCCTAAGATACAAATCGTGAATTTATTAAACCATTAGAATTTACTAACCATTAGATATTCAATAAATCTCAAAATTATACAATATTAGGGGGGAGTGAAAATTTAATTTACACAGTTGCAATGTCTTGCACAATGTCATTCTAATAAGATGTAAAGATGAATATTAAATGATTGAGTACTTACAGCAACAATTTAAGGGCAGAATTTACAATTCTTGCCTATATTAAAATTTAACTACACTGTTAACATGGGAACATTTGCAAGTACATTTTAATTACTCACGTAATTTGCAGGGCATGTTACATGAGTCATGTTACGTGAGTCATGTAGAAAGGACACAACTAAACCAACTGCACAGATCTCTAGCTTACAATGTATCATGTCATCTGAGCATGCAATGACGTTTTTGATGGAAACACAATTTGAACATCATTAGGATCCGGAGAATATTCTAGTGATGACACAGATCACCAATTTCAATGGCAGAGGCCCAATCATAGTTAAGCTAACGTAAGGATGTATTCCCAAACCAAAAGAATAGGCATTCATCCCTTACAAACAGCCATGCACACGTTACATATGCAAGTCAACAAACCGTGAAAACAGTCAGAGGACACAAGTCAACATTCTGTTAGGTGCATTTAAGGCTATTGATTTTAGTAAGCTTAAGCATGGACTTGCTTGACAGTAACTAGAACAATCTGGTTCTGATTTATCATATGAGTGAATAAATTTAAATAAAATTCAACCCTTTCTGCACACTGATGCTTTGAAGAAAGATCATATAAACGCAAGTGAAAAAGTGAATGTGAAAAAGATGCTATGCAAGGTGTAGGTTTCGACTTACAGAAGTGCGTTCCTTTACCAACACATTTGGGAAACAAGATACCAGGAGGACATCTGCAAAGCTTCCACATGCTGGCTCCTTCCCAGAAGCATACATAATGCATCACAGTCAATCAACCTGTGAAACAGCTTGACTGAATGGAAAGTCTCCACAGCACTGTCAAACAGTAGTACAGAGAAGGGCGACAGGGTTGGTGAGGGGTCCGGAGACCAAGTCTTATTTATTTAAAATATTTCTGTACAAATTTTCCTGCCAAACAACATGAGAAAAGGTGGGAAAAGCTGGACATGTCCACCCTGGAAAAGAGAAAACTAAGGAGAGACATGATTGCAGTCTTGAAATACCTAAAGGGGACTGCCAGAAGAAGATGAAGACGACTTGTTTGCTCTTGCTTCAGAAGTCAAGACTAGAACTAACAGGTGAAAATTACGAGGAAATAGATTTCAACCAAGTATCACGAGGAACTTCCCAACAGTAAGAACTGTTCAGCAGAGGAACAGACTGCCACTGGAAACTATGAACTGTCCTTCACTGGAGTCCTTTAAACAAAGGCTGAACAGCCATCTGTCAAGGAGGCTGCGGCTGCATAAGCATAGGCAGGGGGGAGTCACCTAGACAACCTCCACCTCTAACGTTCTATTTTAAATTTTAACCTTTGGAATTTTTATATGTCATTTGAATTTGATTCTGTTATTGTCATGATTTTTATGCGACCTTGTAACCTGCCCTGAGCCTGCTTCCGGGGAGGGCAGGATAGAAATCAAAGTAAGTAAATAAATAAATATGACTCTATGATTCCGCTAATCTTCTGTGACCCTGCTCATGTACTGTGCCACTGCATGGAGCACCTGCTCTACATAATCCTTTGTCTAAACACTAATAGAGTTAGACCTGACCAGTGTTGCCTTGATTAACAACTGTAACAGTGACATAGAACATGCATAAAGCCATTCATGCACATCCAAAATCTAGCACTGCTTCCTCTTAGCTTTTCCTCTGACCATACTGGAATGAAGGAACTGAGGCTGAGGACAGACTGGCAATGTGGGCCGCTATGTCTCCGCTTTAAAAGAGGAGGAAGAGAGCAGTCCACATAGCCGCAGCTGTTCTCCATCGGCCGCACGCACTCACCTGACCCCGAGGCGCTGTCCTCCCGCTTCAGCCAGAGACCCCTTGAAACTGGTCTCCAGCCATCTGGCCGCGCGTCCCTGCTGCTTCCTGATGGTGTGGACGTGTCCACGGTGTGGGAAATGTGAATGGGCTGTTCCGGCTGCTGCGGCTATACAAAAAGCCTCCACTTCACCGGCAGCAGTGGAGGCACCAGGAGCCGCCGCAGAGTGTGGACGCCACGGTCTGCCTCCTCCCCGGTACTCTCCCGCAGCGCTGCAGCCAGTGCGAATGGGAAGCCCCGGGACGAGTTGTCCCCACGGCGTTTTCCCCCTCCTCGCACTGCGCTGCGGATATCCGGTCTGTCCTCAGCCTGAGGTTTTCATTCCGAGAGGATTATTTTGACTTAGCTTTCTTCTAGTCACAATAAAAGCCAGTGGGTTGGTTCCTGTGATCCACAGACGTAAATTTAGCAGATTTTTATGTGTTCCCCTCTAACCCCTGGAAAGTTGTTTCCAACCCCTGGAAAGTTCATACCCAGGGTTGTGGAACGTGCAGGGTCTAATAGCACATGTGGGTCAGAAGGAGGGGTACATCTCTGATAACAAAAGATATTTCTGTCAACAGAACAGAACTTCCACTGCATGATTGGCTCACTTATGCATGTGCTTCTTTATCGGCCTGTGACGGTTCCGTTCCCATGGAGACAGGGCTAGCCAAATGAAGTCCTAGGCAGTGTGTCTTTAGCACTTCCAACATTTGTTCAATTTGTGACCATCTTATTTTTATAACTGCATAAGCCCATGCTAGAGTATGATGTACAATTCACCTGTACAATTTATGCCTGTCAACTTTCATGCTAGGATTTGTACTTATTCATGTCACAAATGAGAAATTAAAAACAAATTCGTTTTCTTCAAGTTTACAGAAGATTTTTTTTGAAGTCTAAAACGTACTAACACAAAGAAATCAGGCTGCTTATCAAAACTGGGCACAAATGATGCTGTATATTTTCCCACCCATTGAAAAATAATTGCCAAAAGTCAACAAAGTCCTGAACATGTATGCAAGACAGTGCTGTCAGTTTCACAAGGAAAAATTATCCATTTATACTATTCAATTCAGCTGCTAAGTGGATGGCAGAGTAAATAATCTGTGAAAGTACATTCTGGGCCTTGCACCAGCCAAGTATAATGCCCCAAGGAGATATAATATCCCTATTTTACATTAATGGTAAAAAGAAGGACAAGAGTATGCAGTTTTGCACACCAATGCTTGACCCACATTTGGTCTTAAAACCTATGTACAAAAAGGAATTTTTGCTCATGATTATTTGGATCATGAAGATGATGCAGGAAGGCATCAATAGCAGGTCATGCGTATTGTCCTTATTCTATTTTGCAAGTTGGCTAACATTTTTAGTATTTATGCAAGTAGTATGTAACTGTATATCCAAGTAGTCTGCAATTTATGCAAGTAGTATGTAACTGTTGGATCCAAAGAACCATAAGCAAAGATGACAGAATGGAACCTTCCTGCCTCCCTTTCCATTTAACCCCCCTCCCACTTTGATTCCAGACACCACAGGACCCCACATCAACATCATGGGAGGCAATGTGGGGGTGCACCGTGGGAAGAGAAGGTGGCAAATGTTACCCTCATCCATCATCAACAGAACTGCCACCACAGTAGCATAGGCATCATTCTAGTGGCAGAAGAACCCCTTTGGATCCAACCCTATATTTCTAATATTGTCTTCACTCAATATATGAAAAGTCATCTATATATCTAATTCCCAAGTACCCTCCCCCATGCGGATACCTAAATCCACGCGGGGGGGCACTTGGGGGGTGGGGTTTCTACACACGGGGGGCACTCCTCCCATGTGCAGAAAAATCCTAAATGTTTAAAAAACTTTTCGGGGGATCTTTAAATCCCCCGAAAAGTTAAAGCGTTCTCCGCGCGTGCGCAGAGAACGCTGTGGCCGCTGTAGGGGAGGGGGTGGGAAGCAGCGTGACAAGGACTCGCCGCCGCCGTTTGCGGGGGGGAGGGAGGGAAGAGCCTCGGCGGGCGGCAGGT
This sequence comes from Lepidodactylus listeri, assembly GCA_029233225.1. Classification (NCBI taxonomy): domain Eukaryota; kingdom Metazoa; phylum Chordata; class Lepidosauria; order Squamata; family Gekkonidae; genus Lepidodactylus; species Lepidodactylus listeri. The sequence goes on from JARCFY010000009.1 coordinate 31,819,773, forward strand.
CTCTATGCCTCCGCTGCCGTTTTGAAAGCAGGGAGGGAGGGGGGAAACCTCAGTGGACGGCGGGTGTCCCTGCCGCCACCGCCGCCGTTTTGAAGGTGGGGGGAAACCTCGGCAGGCAGCGGTCTCCCTGCTGCCACCACCTTACAGAGGGGGAGCCTCAGCGGGCGGCTGTCTCCCTGCCGCCGCCGTCGTTTTGAAGGCGGGGGGGGAAGCTGCCTGGAAGGGGGACAGGGTAGAGGCTCGGCACGCGGGGCCAGAAGAGGGGGAAGAGGGGGGTGGAGGAAGGATCAGGCTGGAACGCAGGGGGAAGGGGGGATGGAGGAAGGAGGAGCAGCTGTCAGCTTCTCCCCCCCGCAAATATCGCGGGGGCCCCCTTGTACATTTCTAAAGGTTGTAAATAAATTACAGGGTTTGTCATTGAGCCACAGGTGAGTAGAGATTGTGTTTTTGCAGATTTACATATTCTGCAGTTAATTATATTATGCTGAACAAATTTAAGTTCATTCAGAAAAGAGATTTCTGTTGAGCATACAACACTCTTCTGCGTATAATCTCACTTGCTATATAAACTGCATTTTGATCCCTGTTGGGAAACACAACACAAACACATGAAGAAATCTACCCAAAAGGATTTCTCAGAGTAAGCCTGTACATAACTGTTGCCATCTTTTTCTCTTTTCTGCTAAGTTTTATGTTATTTTGATATCCTGAGATTCTATGGAGAGTTGAGGGAGAGGAGAGATTTTTTTTTATTAAACCCTTGTAGTAGCAGAGAATAAACCTGATGAGAAACACAGGCTGTTCTCATAACAGCCAAGTATGGAGCTGCAATAGCCCTCTCAGCCCTATTTGTTTCCTGCCTCCTTTCTCTCTTTCCATCGCTACTTTTTACTTCTTGCAAAAACACACACTTGAAAAATGTAAATAACGATGAGTGACATACAGCAGCTGAATGCACTGAGTCACATAAGCAAGGATTAGTGGAGTCTGAAAAATAATCATCATAACCACCACTAACAAAACTTAGACTCTGCCATCTCTATGAACCACGCTAAGCTACATAGGCATTTTTGTTTTGTAAAATGGTTCCTTGACTTCTCCTGCTGATCCCCAAATGGAAGCAAACATTTCATAGGAGAAAAGATACACGGGCTAATCTAGTTTTGTTTTAAATAGTAACATGATTTGTTTATTAAGCTTTCAGCAAGGCTCAAAGATCATTTTCTGAACATGTTTTACATGAACAAATTTACAATTTTTTTGGACTCTAGCTGTGTTAAGAATATTCTAAAAGCTAACAATGGATGGAGCCAGGTGGACAATACTCATCTGATCCTGCATCCTAACAGGTGCACTGGCTAAACAAAGATGATATTTCTGAAGACTGAGGGTATGTGTGACTCAAAACAAAATGCTGCAAAAAAACTTTACCCAGCCATTTATTCTGAGCAATTGGGGGGGGGGGGGGGGTGAGCACAGCTGCAGTCAACATTTGATGCCAGACAGGTCCAACATTCACCATTTCCTTTCCTTCAGGTCTGAACTGCAATCTTTGTCCCTGCTCTTTTTTTAAGTCCACCTTCTTATTTATTATTTATTTATTAAATTCCATTTGCTACGCCACCCTTCCCTAGCAGCTTACAACAGAATAAATATACAATCGCAATTTAAAACGCAAACTTCCCATTACAATAAGGGGAAACAGAATAAGATTGTGCATAATCTGTGGACTGAAACAGTGGCATAGGATAACTATTTAGATAGCAAACAGTAGAACAAAAAGTCTTTTTATACTGGTACGTAGCTTCCCAGGCTAATGACACACAACAGAGAACAGTGGTCTCTGCAGAGAAGCCTGACTCAGCAGCTGTCATTTAAGATGTTTCTAAGCCAGTGGTTCTAACCCTTTTGGAGGCGCAGACCACTTTGAGAATCTGATGAAAGCTATGGACTCCACCCCAGAAAAAATGTTGTAGCATGATTATACGTTACCTGAACATGTATAGTAACATCCTATGCCCACCTACATTTGTTTGGAGTGAAACATTACTGAAATAACTTAACTAAGAATGTTTTTTCACAAAGACAGTTTTCAAAGTAACAGAAAGGAAATGAGAGAAAAAATAATATTTGTGCCTGGTTCAGGAACCCCAAGGCCCATCCATGGACCTCATAAAGGTCCATGGACCGTGGGTTAAGAATCCTTGTTTTAAGCCCACCTTTCTCTCAAATAGGGAGCCAAGATAGACAGCAATGTAAGCCTTTTATTTCTGCAGACGCAACAAATCACAAATACACTATAAAACATCAATTTCCAATGCTTATTTTATTTATACCCCACCCTCCCCGCTATGCTTGCACTACAAAACTTTGTCCCCAGAAAAGTTCATAAAATCAAATGGCACCAAAAGGATTTTTAGAAGCTTCATTTTGCAAGGATTTTCCCTGAGAATCTCTCTCACACTTTCCACTAAGTTATTCCATAAGAACAGAAAAACAAATAGGGCAGAGAGGCCAATGCCTTCCCCACTGTTGCTTCTTAGCACTGGTATTCAAAGGTTTGCTGCCCTGAATATGAACATTCCTTTTAGTCAGCATGGCTAGTAGCCACTGATGGGCCACTCCTCCATGAAACCTGTCTAGCCTCGCTTTTTAAAGTGATCCGTGCTCAGGGCCATCCAAGTGTAGCAGCTACAATGAACATTAATGTGCCACCACTGTCCACACCCACATATAGGAAGGATGGACAGCAGATAATATTCAGAAGGTCAGACAGGTTCACATAAGGACAAAGTCCTTCATATACATGGCACCTGGGTTGTAAAGGGGATTAAAAAGCAAGGCCAAGCGCCATGAATTGAGCTTGGAAAGAGAAAGGCAGCCAGTGCAAAGATCACAATGTTGGCATAATACAGACAGAGAGCCTCACTCCTGATAGTAATACGGCTGCTGCGTTCTAAACTAATTAACATTTGTGGGTCTTCTACTAGCGCAACCCCACATACACCTTAGTACGTTAGTCAAGGCTCAAGGTTACCAAAGCATGGATCAGAATTGGAGACAAAATAAAAGCCAGCAGCATTCATTCATCTGTTTCATTCATTCTGAGTGTATCAAACAAGTATCCACTTTTCACTCAAGAAAGGGCTATCTATTGTAGAAGCTGTCCAAATACTAAAGAGGATCACCACAGAATTTCTTCCTTGGTGATACCCCCACCATTCAGTTACTCCAGATCCACAAAGTACACATCTTCTCTACAAGTACACACTCCTCCCAGCACAGGAATTCACATTAGGACTCCCTCTGGGAGATGCAGTTTTGGGACACAATTAACTTTTCCTATTATAAAGTCATTTACTATGCAAGTATTTCAAAGATTTCAATACACATTCTTTCCCCCTCAACCATAAGTTGTTCAAGTTGTTTCAAGGATGGCAGCCAGAGTTATAAACAACAACATCAATACACTGTGTACAGTTCATCTACTATTTGATTCATAAAGCAATGGCAGTTTTCTTTCCATCATCCAAATACGTAAGACCATAACGTCATGTCATGGCAGCCTAACAATGGCTTTTTGTGCCTCAATATATTAAAAGAAAACTCAATTCATCTTATTTATGATCCATTTTCCTGTCAGATTTTGAATGCTGAAACACTGACATGCTGTGGGGGAACATTCAACAATTGCAGCTTTTAAAATTGCATTTTTAAGAAGGATTGTCACCCAGTTAAAAATAATCTTAGTTGAACAATGGTGTGAGTTTTAACCAGTTCAATGATTCAATTTACTTAAGTCTGTACATGAATAAACTATTATTTTTAAAAGAGAATACTGTCCGTACTTTTAGAGGAAGCATGCATACAACTGTAGCAGGCACCTTCTTGGAAGAGGCAGTCCCACAGGTTTCAGACAACAGAGACAATGGTAAAAATGTAGCCAATATTCTGATCCTCCACGTGAAGAAAAAAATTGCCCTTGTCAGGTATGTAATGAAGACCTCTGCCATCATAAAAAGTGCTTGCTAGTTTTTGCAAGGGCTTGCATTTAAAAAAAAAGCTGCCAGTTAACTGGGCATGTAAACAGTGCAGCCCTAACCTAAATAAGCCATTATTCATCCATCCACATCCCACCAAAGACTTTACAAGCTGCACAGAAGTCACCACCACATGACTCCATACCCTCTCTTGCAGAAGTTCCACAACTTGCTGGATGCAATCGTTGACATCACAGGAATCTGTTTTCAGTACCAGCTCAGGGGCTTCGGGCTTTTCATACTCTGAGTCAATGCCAGTAAAACCTGCATGAAAGAGAGAACTTAAAATACTACTGCTGTTCAGACCAGATTCTTCAACTGGGACCAATAGAATGCTAAGCTCTCTATGTAAAATGAAAGCTTGCTGATGCATCTAATATTGCATCTAATATTGCTAGCCTTATTGGTCCATCCAGGAATAAAATCCAACCAGTCAATTAAAATCCTTATGGCAAGCTCTGCTCTCGTGGTACCCTGCCTACAGAGGCAAGTGGCAACAGCCATGATTTTTTACTGATGGCATGTTCTCTATAGAATATCCTCCCCTTCGAGAATCATCCAGTGCCTACACTACTTAGTTTTAGGCACTAGACCAAAATACCAGCCACTGTATTATGGACAAATGCTTCTGGACAGCTGATCATGTAATATCTCCCCTGCTGCCAAGGGAAAAGGTCTTTGCTGCTGCAAGTTACTGTAAACTAGAGATGGGAAGGCTTGGGAGGGGGAGAAACGGGAAAATGGGAGGCAATTTTTTTTTTTGCCACTTTTCTCCAGAAAAATTGAAAAAAGGGGATTATGGAATTTTTTTACAATATAAATAAAATGTTTATGACAAAATGTTTATATACATAAGTCTCCAATATTACTTCTAAACTATGTTAACATGAAGACTTTTAAGTAAGATTATGTAAAGTATCAAGTCATTGCAGTTCCTGTACACTGAGGATAAGCAAATGCTGGAATACAAATCAAATATTGAGGATACAATTCTCAAACACAAGAGAAAGAGGCATTTCTGTCTCTAGGCAGCATTGCAGTTGTCACAAGAAAAGAAAAAAAGATTTCAGTGTCCCTTTTGCTTGGGGGCTTCATCAAGTCAATATAGTTGGTGGATCTGTTTCTGTCCTGTCAGCTGTGTATACTATGGCGGAGTAGGAGGACTAGAGGGCATAAAGTTCTTACTTTTATTATGTTGATGGTTTCTTTGGGGTTTGGGGGGGGGGGGGGTTGCCTGCTCTCATAAACTGGCAAAAGAGGTTCCTTATAGTTCAGGTGCTCTTTCCATTTCAGGACATTGTAGATCCATTTGTAACAAAAATTAAAACTTCAAAAAGCAAATTCAATTTTGTTATTGTTTTCTGAATAAGCTGTACTTTTACTATATCAAACATGATACTTCTATGCTAAGCCAAATTATGCATACTGCATTTTATGTTCCCAAAGTAACAAAGTGACTTTCAGTCTTTCAGTCTGTGAAGAGACTGCATTTTTTGCATTTTTTCCTAAAGTTTCCATTTTTTTCTGGGGGGGAAACAGGTTTTGTCCATGGCTTCAAAATTTCCAGAAGTTTACATCACTACACTGAAACGAAAGTGTGAACCAGGGAGGGGACCCAAGCACTCAATTAATTTTGCCATTCAATTGTATGACAAGTTGCTCTTTGCAACAACATATGGAATCCAAAGCTATTTTAATATCTATATGAAGCCACTGGGAGCAGTCAGCAGGAGGTATGGGCTCTGGCGTCCCCAATATGTATGTAACACCCTGCGCTACCTTTCTTTCCCATCTAATTCCAAGGATGCTATCTATATACTATTACCCATGTGTAGTCATGATCTGCAAAGATCTAAATCCACAGCTCAGGGCCTCATGGAGGCTAAAGAGATTTTTCTGCACACTTGGGGGACTCCCCAGGAGTGTAGGAAAATCTTAAATAAAAAAAAATTCATAGGTTCCCCCCCCCCCCAATACAACTGCCTTGTCTGTGCATGTGCAGACAATGCACTTGGGGAAAGCAGTTACAGCCAGGCACCATTGCAGAGCGGGACACCAGCTGCTGCTCCAGGCCTAGGGGCAGCTGACACCGGCAACCACTGAGGGCTTGGTGATGAAGGACACTGGCACCCACTGCAGGTCGATCCACAGGAGAGGTTGCTGGCAGCCCCTGCGGGCCCAGGCACCATGGCGGCAGACACCAGCAGCCTCTGCAGGCCTGGCCGCTGCCACAGTGGACACCAGCAGCTGCTGTGGGCCCAGGACTGACAAGTGAGGATGCCAGCAGCTGCACCAGATGCCAGCTGAAACACCAAATGAATTCTTTTCCACTGACGTTTTGTTTCAGTCATGTAATCCATTCACTCTGAAAGGATTCTGACTGCACCAGACTCACCTTTAATTTCTCCAGCACGAGCCTTTTTGTAAAGGCCTTTCACATCTCTCTGCTCACAGACATGCAGTGGAGCATCAACAAATACTTCAAAGAAAGGCAGACTTGATGCTTCATGAATTTGCCGGGCATTATTACGATCCTGAGAAGCGACAGGAGGGGAAACAACAGCTCTGTTACTTAACATATTCAGACAGCTACACGTGTACCTATGCAATCAGTGGCTGAATCAAACCAGAGTTTTTTACAAACCAGAAACCAGAAGCATGATTTGAAGCGGGTTTGCTAGGTATGGTTACAAAGGAACCAGGTTTGCATTTAATCACGCTTTTTGTTAGTTCACATGTCAACTGAAACTACTGGTTAATACCACACAGGGAAAGGAAGAAAGAAACAGATCCATGGAAAGACTGGCTCTTGACCAACAAACCACAATTCACAGGGACGTTTAGGTCAGATGCATGGGGAGGGGAGTAAAGAATTAAATTCAGGAACCACCAATGTTATCAATCTACAGCTAAATTTTGTCACTGAAAATCTAAGTGGATACTAACATCTGCTTGTTCATTTTAAGTAAACATAATACATTCAAGTTATTAGTTTATACTTTCACTGCAATGCTGAGGCATGCATATAATACATTCCAAGTAGCCTGAAACACCCATGACATAGACATTAAAAATATTCAGTTTTCAGAAACAGATTGTCACTATTATGAAGGCAATTCAAGCTCTTGCTGAGCCATTACAGGCGATGGTTTGTAAAGCAGCCAAGACATTTTAAAACTCTATTTGAACAGATGCTTGATCTTATCTTATGTCACAAAGGTAGGAAAAGTTCTTCAGTATGCATTTCAGTGCATACCACTATTGCTAACATATGTGAATTTTCATACAGGCATACGAATTAAGGATCTCTATAACAGGTCTTTTTGCACTCTTGCAAAGAAAATTCGGGACTGCCCAGTGAAGGAACTATTTGGGGCATCACTGTAATCACTCCTAGAGTGTCCAGCCAAGCCTCATGAGTATAAATGGCAAAAAGATTTCCGGCTTTACCGACGGTTTTGCTGCAGCCACAAAAAAGCAGTGTGGTTATGTAGTGAACTGAAAGAGCCCTTTGAACTGTTTCTTCTTTTCTGGGGAGGAGACACTGAACTCCTTTTTATTTTATTGGGTGTTAGACATGGCTAATGTATCTGGGATTGCAGCTGCCTGAGCAAAAGTGGAGATGTTCCCCTATACACCTACTCATTAATCACCTTATTATAACCCTTGTCACTACACAACAGAAGTAAGATTGTCTTCTCCTCCAGCAGGGGTCCCCAAGGAAACCATGATACCCACCGGCACCTTTCCTAGCACTTTCCCAAGTTTTTTTGGAAAGTGGGCAGGACCAGGTGGGGCTTTCGCCAGTCTTCTAATTGGCAACTGGTGATTTGATTGGCTGTGCAGATTTTTTAAAATGTTGCTTTGGCAGCAGCTGATATCATAGCATAAGGTTCTTCACTGTGCGACTGAAAGGAAGCTGAACCAGCCATTTTGTGGCTGGCTCCACCTTCAGCAGCAGCCATTCTGTGGCAGCCATTTTGCGGCTGCACCCAACATGCTGCATCAGAATTCCAAAGGGGCCTCACGGGGAACCCTGTCCTACAGAGTATTTCTCCTGTTCCAGAAACAGAATATCCATACTGAATGATCTCTAGCCAACATGGCTGTAGACTGCAGCAATACCTGACTGTACGGAGACGGAAGGATTACAGCATCTACAGCGAGGCACTTCCATTTATTGCGGACACAGATATGTCACTCTGAGTAGCCCCATCATGTCTGGACACCAAGTTACTTATAAAATTTGTTCTCCTTGAAGAGGAAGCATTTGAAATCAGTCGGCAGCAGACTAGCTTTCCCTTGGTGTTCAGACACATATCTTTGGAGCAGCAGAAAATTACATTCAGAGAGATTTTGGACTTAAAAAACAACAACTGAATATCTGGTCATCGCATCTTTTGTTGTTGTTGTTTTTAAAGAAACTTTCAGCTTTTTCTTGTGTTCTGAACCAGAAATATTACAAATTTTGAAACCAATGTTTCATATATTAATGGCGCTAAATACGTGATTGTGTAATGTATTTTATTTATTTATTTTATTAGAAATATTTCAATGCCACCTCTTTGGAGTCCTGGTCGAGGCAGCTTACAATTAAAAACCACAGTATCAAACAAACCATTAAAAATATACAATTTTACTTTTTCCCCCTTTAACCACTATCATTGTGGGTGCACACTGGCTTACTGTTCTATCCTCTGTACAGCTCACCCCTCTTCACCTTGCTCATGCTCTTTAGAAACTTTTATAAACCTCTCTCTAATTTCCATTAACATGGTATTTTACCTCAACCTTTAAAAGTTGGCTTTTTACAGTATTATCAATGAACACTTCCTCCAGATGTAGCCACTCCCAAGCGTATCAATGAACACTTCCTCCAGATGTAGCCACTCCCAGCTCATGCAAGGCTTTGTTGACTATTATTTCCATCTACAAGGACAAATACCTGTTTAGCCTTGGGTGGCTATAAACCCATCCACGCCTAGTATAGACAGAAACATGCCAAAGAGCATGTTATTAATCACTTGGCTGCAAGCCATTTAAGATAGCTGCACAAAGCAGCAAGTGATTCTCATTCTCATACACATACATACGTTGCTCGCTCGCTCTCCCTCCCTATTTCTGCTTTAAAGGTAGACTAATGAACTTTCACATCTGAATAACACTTCTAGCCCCATACTCATGCACTCCCTGTATTAGGACCTCTAATGCAGACATGCTGTTCTGATAAGCGACAAAGAGAGAGCCTTTCTGTCAGCCTTGGTACAGCCTAATACTTTATGGTTAAGAACAGGGTCACTGGTTCAGTGAGCAACTTAGCTACTATTTATATTAAGTTACCATCAAATGTGCCTTCAGTTGTACCTATCTGGCAATATGGGAGCAGAAACAATCTTTACCCAAGAAGAATAAGATAAAAAGTTGGAGAAGTTGCTGGTTTGGCTGTGCTAAATGCGGGCCGAAGCGATCTTGCTTTTAACCTGGTACTGTCTGTTTCCTTTCAGCTGCACCCACACGTGCTCAAGCAAGCAGATTACAACACCACACTATAAAGGTCATCAGGGAGGAGGTGTCCCTTTGTTTCATCAACCCCAAAATTTGCATCAAACCTGTTTGTTTTTTTTACTTCGCCTAACGGTTAATTTGCTCTATTTCAATCGAAACATACACCCAAAGGTCTGAGCTGAGTTTACAGGGTTCACCTCTTTCCACTACGGGACTTCCTACACCTCTCGAAAGCTGCTTCTAAACACAGGGGACCATCAAAAGCAGCATCGCATGCAATGAAAATCAACTGCCTGACACACGCAAGAGGCTCTTTAGTTCCTGCTGCAAGCATCCCGCTTTGCCTGAACACTTAATGTTTATTCTACTGCTTGTATTAACCAAAGTGATTAATTATGACCGCACTTTCTGAAACTGCCACATTTCAGTACAATTACAGTACCGCAAAATGAGGTCCTCGGGTGCTCACCTGGGTATAAGGAGAAATAAAGCTAGTGATGCACACTAGGCCAGCATCTGCAAACAGCTTGGCAACCTCAGCAATCCGGCGGACGTTTTCCTCCCTGTCTTCTGGTGAGAAACTCAAGTTCTTATTGAGGCCTTGCCTGATGTTGTCACCATCCAAAGTATAGCATGGGATGCCATGACACACCAGATACTCTTCCAATGCCATGCTAACTGTGGTCTTCCCAGCTCCGGACAGTCCTACATTATTACAGGGTTTTTTTTAACAAAAAAGAGGGACATCCATTCAGCATCAGTAATTAACTCCTTTTTTGCAAGCCTATAGATGTAACAAGTGGGGACACGCAAGAAACTTGCAGGAACGGCTATCTCATCCCCCCCACCTCTGCTTCTTCCCCTCTCTCCATACTTCTCTCAGACTTCTTCCTTCCTGCCACCTCTTTTCTTATTCTCTCTCTCTCCTCTCCATGTCTGTCACTTCCTCTCTGCCCCCACTGCATCACTCTTTCTGCCCGTCACTCTCCCAGCCTCCCACCTACCCCCCCCCACAGGCGCAATGGCAGCAGCCGCTCTCCAGGAATCACAACAGATTGCCCAAATACAGGGTTGCGAGCTCCATGTTGGGAAATTCCTGGAAATTTGGGGGTGGCATCTTGGAAGGATGAGGTTTGAGGTTGGAAGTGACCTCAGAAGGATATATCATAGACTCCACCCTTCAGAGCAGTCATTTTCTCCAGGTGAACTGATCTCGATCATCTAGGGATCAGTTGTAATTCCAAGAGATCTCCAGCCCTCACCTGAAGGTTGGCAACATTAGTTCCCTTGGAGGAAATGACTGCTTTGGAGGGTGGAGTCTATGGCATTATATCTGTCTGAAGTCCGTCCCTGCCTCAATCAACACCGTCCCCAGGCTCCACCCCTCAAATATCCAGGAATTTCCCAACCTGGAGTTGGCATCCCTATCTCCTTCCCACCCATTAGCCAGCCTACCTTTATCTGCCCTTCGGTCTTCAGCTTTCCATTTCCTTTCACCCTGCAACTTCTACTGAGGAAAACTATGGTCTTTCTCCACTGTGGGGAGTAAAGCGACATGATTCTCTCTTCCTTTTTATCCACACAACAACCCTATGAGGTAGGTTAGGCTGAAAGTATGTGACTGGCCCAAAATCACCCAGTGAGCTTCCACAGCAAGATGGGGATCTAAACCTGGGTCTCGCAAACCCTACTCTGAAGATCTGACCATTATACTACACTGATTTTCACAGGGTGGCTGCTGTTGAACAGTAGCAAGCAACCAGGCCTAGTTGAATCATGCAAGTCTCCCTGGAATAGATTCATAGAATCCTGCCCATAGGATATCGGTATCCCACCTTTCCATTAAGTTAGGTTACAAATATATAGATTTAAAAATGCACACGACTCATCAAAATGCATACAAGTTCAAGGCAACCTCAAAACATCAGTTAAAAAAGGACGAAATCAGGAATGTCTTAACCTGATGTCTGAAAGTGAGGATGCCAAACTAGTTTACTGATGAAGGGTACTTCATAGCCTAGACTCAACCCCTGAGAAGTCTCTAACCTTAGGCCCATTTTCCAGGCTCCAGTTACACAGTATGGCACCAGCTAAGTATTCAAAGTCCTTAGGTGTCCTGATGCTCAACTATTTTATCCTTTGCAGATCCACAGGCACCTTGAACTCTGACTGGAAGCTGATCTGCAGTCACTGGAACTGACCCAGTATAAACACAACACTTCCAGTTCCCCTTAGGGCTCTCACCACTATACAGCACTGGAGGATATTAGGAGCCATAACGTTAACTGAATACACATTTTCATTTTGCAAGTCATTCTGAAAACATTTTAGTTTGATCATAGCAAAAAAAAAAAAACAACCCACAACATTTAATCCGTTCACATCCAGAAATTCATCCACTCCAGATTTGGCTAAAGGTTTCATGTGCTTCCCTGGAACCTGATGGAAAGGCTGAGTGGAGTGTCATTTGCACACTTATGGCACCAAATCCCAAATTTCTGGCCTGTCTCACCTGCCATTTTCCTGTACATGTTAAATAGTATGATGGACACCTGCCGAACTCCACAAGCCTGCAGTTTTCTAGTATGTGTACATGTAACTGGATTGTTTTTCCCTTCTGCAGAGTGCTCCCTGTATAGCAAATCCATAATGTTTAAAGTGATCTTGTTTCACTAAGTTCCTATTTCTTGCTTAGCAGACAGCAAAGTGATTAACCTCCCAGCCTTTCCTAAGGTTCATATTTCGTAATTCAGGGACAGATGTACTGCAAGAGTAGAAGAGTGACATTAGGAGAAACAGTCAGTTGGAAAAGATAGTTTTGGCTCCTAAGAACAGCCAGGAAAATCTTCAGCTGGTGCCTCCGGCTTTTGCCATCATTCTAAAATGGCCAACAGCAAAACAAATAGAGAGTACATGTAGGCAGCAATACTGTACCTGTTAACCAGACTGTGCAGCCCCGAAAACCACTTCTGGTCCCTACCACCTGCCCCCTCTTATTCCGACTGACATGGTGAGCTTGATAGGTGACATTGGTAGCTCTCTGCATTCCCTGAAAAATTTAAAAAAACACGCCGTTTACTTAGGAGGAATATTTTCAGAAGGTAGCTGTGTTGAGCTGCAGTAGAACAATTAGATTCAAGTCCAGCAGCACCTTAGAGACAACAAGAATTTCAGGGTATAAGAAATCATTAAACACTGATTAACTGCAAGCCGGGAAAGCAAGCAAGTACACAAAAACACTGTTAATACGAACACTCTGCTAATGAAGGTTTATCATTTGCCTCAAGGACATGAAACAATGCAGAAATGTGCAAGGTATGGTTTTGTGTTATATTCTTATTTCGTATCGGACCCAGGTCACTTACTGTTGCCAGGCAATGGGTTTAATTGCTTCAGTATTCAAATGGCCACCCAGAGTCTGAAGACACGGCATAAACCATGCTTGAACATTCCAGGAGTTAAGGAAGTGAGAATTCCTAATAGTAGCAATCGATGCTTGCATAAAACTGCTATTGTCTGTTTAGACCAAGAACGGCACCCATGGCAATTTATCCCACCCATAGAAAGGTATGCAGTTATTTCCTCTTGCAACCCAGTGAGGCAGGTTAGGCTAAGAGAAATCAACTAGTCTGAAATTTATTGAGATTCAGGAGTAAGCAGCAATTAGTCGTGTTTGAAATCCAATATTCTATCCATTATACCCCTAACAGACTCCTGAACGCTTTCACATTCAGAAATTCAGAGACTGCAGGTAGCTGTGCTGGTCTGTTGAGGTTTTTTTTTTTAACACCTTTTATTAGGAACAATCAAAATATCACAAAATAGCATGCAATTTTTTAGATTGGTCTGATGTCTATAGAAGGAAGCACAAGACACGTGGTAGATGTAACTAGATTAGGTAGTCTGGACATAACTCATTTCAGACTGTACCCTGACCTCCTGGGATAAGGAAAAAAATGCAGACACAATCATCAGCTGCTGATTAAATGCATACCACCCAAAGAGACCACACAAGTCTATTACACAGCCAAAAGAATTCCAGAAATACCAAGTTCCCAAACAGACAATCCCAAACCAAGTCAGCCACTGAATAAAATTCAGCTTAAAAAATTCATTTAAATGGTAGAGGCTGTGAAGTACTTCTGCATTACATAGTTTTCAGACAGCATTTTCAGTCTTGAGAAATTAATTTCAATTTCAAAACCAAATCTCTGATGATTTTTTAAAAAACCTTCAAAGTATGGCGACATTTAATAAGAGTGTAAACACTAGAGCAGAGTGGGGGGGGGGCTTCAGTTTAGATATTTTGCAGGATTTCTCAAGACTCTGAAGTGTTGGCCTTTAATAATGCCAAAGTTTTACACTTCCTCAAATGCCAGTATTTAAGTCTTGAATTTCATTTTCAGAAGCTGCAGTCAAACGTAAAATGTAAATGAACTATAGGTGAAGGCTCGGATCTCCACTATAAGTTCCATGGATGGAAGGTTTTCTGGTCTATGTCCTGATTAACAGTTTTCTCGGTCCTGATATTTGGGGCCCAGGTGGGAGAGGCAATCTGGAAAAGCAGCATATCCCACTCTCCTGCCCCCATCTCCATGGTTCAGGCAGAACTTCTGCCAACTAGGGAACAGGCAACCAGACATGCGCAGGAAACATCAATTTTCCGAGAAATCACAAGCCTCTTTTTGAATGTGAACACTGCCAACTTTGGTAACAGAACCACTCCTCTTTGTTTCATTGAAACTAATATAAGTATTGTAATCATGTTCACTCTGGAATCTCATGCCAGGATTTTGAGTGTTTGAGCAAAGTCACAAGGTTATCACCTGCACTTAAAATGGCTCAATGACAAACTTCTGCTTTGATCACTTAAGAGCGCTCAAACCTGGCCAACCAATCCAAAGATAAGGAGGCCACATATAATGCAGTATCATGAATTTGCTTAGGGCCAAGCTACCCTTTCTCTTCCTCACCACGTCTGAAACTCAGTGAGGAAGAACAGTGAGCAGAGAGATTCTAACCAACACTCGGGCACTGCTTCACTGCTCCAATCGCCCCTTTCCAATGAAAACGGAAGCAGAGGCCTTCAAGGTTTGCTGTGTCTCCTCAGAAAAAGTCATCAGAGGTAATAAAATAATAATGCAAATACATCGATCACTCACCAAATCACTCACACTTGCTGGACAAATGGCAATTACCAAAGTCATCAACAACGAAACATCCAGTAGATACATTCATTTTTGGACCCCCATCACTTATTATATTAAATTAATTATATTTTGCAATAATTTTTGTATGTTTTTGAAATTTTTGATGTATATGCCTTCATGGGAGAGTGTGTTGTTACAGCTGTATGATTCTCTGGTCTTAACTTATTCCATAGCTGTTGTTCTCATAGATATGGCCACTGCGTCAGACAGGATGCTAGATAAGGCAGACCACTGGTCTGATCCAGAAGGGCTCTTCTTACGTTCTTAATTTTTGTTGCTCAAACACTTGCTGAATTGGCACTGTCGTTACTTCCTTGTCTCTTACTTCCCCAGCACTTAAGGGAGGAAAGTTCATTGTATTCTAGCTTTAGGAAGTATTAGGCTACTGTGGTTATGCAGTTACACAAGGTGTTGCTAGCAGCAACTTTTAAGATCTATTGGTCAGTCTCTCTGTCTCTCTCTACCTCCTCCTTCACAATGCCTGGAGGCGGTGGATACAAGTTTCTAGCTATGAGAGACCGGTTTTTTCCACCTTCTCTAAATATAAATTATCTTCTGTTCAAGATTGTATCAGCTCTAGCTAGCGCTCACATTATCAGTATTAGAGTGCTGCACCACTGCACAGCTTGAATGCCTTACAGCCTTCATTATTCATCTACGGAAGCTTTACCTTTCTAGCACCAAGAGTTACTGAAATGCCACTTACCCCTTACCATATCAGTCTGACCAACCAGACATAGGCACGGAGGATATTACCACAATACACTTCAATGAGCTCTCTAATTTTAAGCCCTTTCAACTGGTCCGCTCAGAATATGCAGAATACCTTACACGTTTCATCATGGACCCTTCACAAAGAAATGTATGCCATACTGGTTTATTAAAAATTAAAAAGAAAGCAGAGGTATGCAATGTCCATGCAGTACCATGAAAAAAAATGTTACTGTGGCAACTACTGAAATATCCCTTCTTGAGATATAAACTTCTAATGGTTTCTAAGAACCCTGTATCTTTAAACAAGGTCACTCTGGGTAGCGGAGCAGAAAATATGCCAGCCATTACTCTGCAGTACATCATTACAGGGAAACATGGGATGTACTCCAAAGAAAACACTCTATTTGAACAAGGGTGACAAGCCAGTCACTGACATCATTGGCTAGACCAGGGGTGGCCAACCTGTGGCTCGGGAGCCACATGCGGCTCTTTCACACATATTGTGCGGCTCCTGGCAGGGCGGCTGGGGAAGCAAAGGGGAGGCATGCTTTTTCTCTCTTTCTCCCTTCCTTCCTTCCTTCCCTCCTCCCTCCCATCTATTTGCTTTCCTAGTTTCTCTCTCTCTCTTTCTTATAACTGGTTTTCCTCGTTTGTTTTTATTTTTGGCAGTCCCATTTAACGTTAATAAAAAGCAAATTTGCATATTTTTAAAAATAAAAACGTGTGTGTGATATTTGTTTCTGTCTTGCGGCTCTCAGACATCTCTATGTGGCTCTTACGTTTATTCTATGTGGCTCTTACGTTAAGCAAGGTTGGCCACCCCTGGGCTAGACAGCTGCTTTGTGGGGGGGGGGGGTTGTTTGTTTGTTTGTTTGATATATGTGTTGAGCTGGAGGTAAACCCATCCTGAGGCCATATTTAATTAACATTGCTTATTGGCTCCATTTGTATCCCACCTTTCTCCCCAAAGCAGTAGTGTTCTCCACTACATCCTCACAATAACCCCACAAGGTAGATCAGGCTGAGAGTGTGTGGCTGGACCAAAGCCACCCAGCAAGCTTCCATGGCAGAGTGGGGATTCAAATTGGCATCTCGTAATCCAACATAATCCAATAAACATTATGTCACACAGGCTCTCTTTGTCGAGTATTCTCTGGGAGAGAAACTTTGAGTCACCTCGGAGGCCTAACCTAGAGCAATCTTAGTTCTGGGGAAATATGCTTCAAACAACCCAACGTTTTTTTTCAAATATGGGGATGGTTATCAAGAGTCAGCCCAATTCCCTTCAAACACCATGTGCTAATGTATTCTTAATAATCCAGAGCCCACAGCTCAGCATCTATAGGCAGATCAATATGAGTTTAATTCATTTTAAATATAGACACTGGGTTTATCTTATGTTGTTGCTGTCAGGCCCTGCCAGTCTCTCTTGGGGCTCGCTTCCCTCAGCCATTTTCTTGCCCGCCCTGGGGAGCAGTGAGAGCTCTCAGAATGGGAGGGAAGGGGAAGTTAAAACACCCTTCTCCTCCTCACCCCCCCCCCGCCAGTTTGCCTCCTCAATAACCTCTGGAGCCTGGCGCTCTCTCCTCCTCTGTCTCTTGGCTCCCTTTCACCCTTCTCCCTCTACGCCCCGCCTCCTGTGCTTCCCCTCCCCTGGATACTTGGCCCCCTCCCTCTGGAATCATCAGCCTTTCCCCATTCAGGCTGGCTATATCTGGCCTCTTGCCTCATCCCTGACTTCTGGCTCTCCCCAATAGGGGGTGGGGCAGCTGAAGGAGTCCAAGCCCCAGGCCAGAAGTACTTGACACAATCGACTAACTGTGCCAATCACTGGCTGCTGCCGGGATGTGGGCCACACTGCTGTGACACTGGTCCCAGCTGTCTTCAGCCCACAACTGGCCTTGTTGGGTGGGTGCCCCCCTGCCCCTTCCCAATCTGACGCTGCCAATGGTGGCCTCTGAATGGGGCATATCAGCTCTGTGGCACTCCTCTCTGCCCTGAGACCCAGGACTGGGTAGTGATGGGGGTGGGTAGTCCTTCTGCTGTCGAGGTCCAAGCTCGGACCTGAGGGGGCCCTGGCAGTGCTTTCCAGAGTCTCGGGGAGGCCGGGTGCCCCCGAGCCCAGATAGCTGCATACTAACACAAGAATTTCCTACAGCTATAATCTATTAGAATTTATTCACTAAGGCCGCGATCACACACATGAAATAATCCACTTTCAATGCACTTTCCAACTGTGTGAGCTGGCAAAATCCAAATCAAAAGTACATTGAAAGTGGATTATTTAGTGTGTGTGATCGCAGCCTCAGATAATCAAGATTGTATTTAAAAAGGAGTTAAAGCACAAAGCACCAAAGGATTATTACAGCTGAACATTAAGAAGAGAAAAGTAACTACTGAGGAATTATGCAACTTTAAGACCAATAATAAAGAAATTGAAATGGTTCAACATTTTCTATTCTTTGGAGACTCCAACCAAGAAATCAGAAGGAGACTGAGACTGGGAGGCGAAGCCATGAAGGAGCTAGAGAAGATTCTTCAGTGTAAGGATGTGTTGGTGGCAAACAAGATCAAAATCACTCATGCCACAGTATTCCCCATTACTATGCATGGATGTGAAAGCTGGACAATGAAGAAAGCTGACAAGAAAGTTGAATCATTTGAAATGTGGTATTGGACGAGAGCTTTATAGATACTGTGGACTGCCAAAAAGACCAATGAGAAGGTTCTAGATAAAATCAAGCCTGAATAGTCCCTAGAAGCTAAAATGACTAAATAGAAGTTATTGTGCTTTGGTCACATTACGAGAAGACAAGAGTCACCGGAAAAGACAATAATGTTTGGAAAAGTGCAGGAAAGGGGAAGACCCAAGATGAGATGAATTGACTCAGTCAAGGAAGCCATGGCCCTCAGTTTGCAAGACCTGGGCAACGCTGTCACCGATAGAACATTCTGGAGGTCATTAATTCACAGGGTTGCCATAGGTCAGAAGTGATTTGATGGCACTTAACACACACATTTAAAAAGGAAAACAGTATAATTATTTCCTAATTCTTCAAAGTTGCTTAACTCCATATGTTACCTTTACTGATCTTTGTAACCTGTGTTTTCAGCCACCATGTCTATTCACATTTCAGAATGGTTTTATATGACCCAGTCTTGTAGGCTAAAAACTTCCAAGGCTGTCGGCAATGAACAGGGAGGAAATTAAACCAGATTACAGAAGGAACATTTGTGCCAGAATCCTATCACTACCAGGTAAAACAGGAGATTTTAACTACTGGGGGAAGGAATTTTGTTTTGAGCTGTATAAATTCACTAGAAGTATTAGCCAAAAACATTTCATTTTCAGTAAAGTGAAGCTTTAAAAAAAAATCAGACAAATCATGGAACTTCACAAGGAACCCCAAACAGCACTAATATGGTGTGCCAGAGGCACAATGTAAATTATTTTACCTCATCAAGCCATCTCAACTTGCCCTGAACAACATGACTAGACTTGCTGTGCTTTATACTGAATACAGTGCCATGTGACAAGATTAATACATGGCATTTTTAAAGAAACAGAAAAGCAGAAACATTTTGGCCTTTTTTATCTCACTAACAGAGAAGTAATAATGTACTTTGCTGGCTGAGTTTGCACTTTGTTTCTAACACTCAGATGATATTTTTTTCTACCTGATCTACCTCAGAACGAAATGATTTGCTCACCAATATGCATTTGTTTTCAGCTATCAGGAACTCTTCATTATTCTATTCAAATTCACTTGATCATAAGACTAGCCCCCCTGGATCAGAACAAAACCATCCAGGTAGGCCAGCATCCCACCTGCCAACACAGGCCAAGCTTCATTTCTGGTAAAGGCCTCCCCCCCCCCCCCCCCGCACCCAAATCTGGCCATTTCCTAGTCTTTGGCCGGTGCTGTAAATCGACCTGTTGGCACCTTGGCAAGGGAAAAAAACCAACTGTGTTCATTCCTGATTCAACAGTGCTCTCATTCAAGGAGCCGTCCACAAAGAACCTCAGTCTCTCACCACCCAAGATTTATGAATGGTGACATTGTACACTTGAGACTTGAGATTCCAGCCCTTTCCTCCGCCAATGGACACCAAGAAAAGCCATAGCGTGCCTCTGCATTGTCTTTTACTTACCACCCACAACTTTTAAAGCAGATGATAATCAGAGATGTAACATTAAGCAGCGCAGAATCACATGAAAAAAACCAAACTTTCTTTATATATATATATGTATAAAAGTTCTAAAGGGAAATGACAGAAAAATGGATTACACTCTTTTTAGTTTTATTATTTTCCGCTCAAAGCAAGGGCGTCAGGGGCACCTACTTAAATGTGCTCCCCCTGCAGAGCAAGGGAAAGCCTTGGGCATCCCAAGAAGCCCTGCATTCCTCACCAGACACCGCCCCTTCCTTCCAAAACTCGGCGTATTTTGTGCGACTGAGGGACCGCAAACGGGGCACTCGGCTTGCTGTTCCAGCTGAGCTTCCCGCCCCCTCAGGCACGAAGCCTTTTCTCAAGGTCCTTCGAGCAAAAGCGCATCAGTCCACCAGCGAGGTCGGGCAGGCTTCCCCCGCTTTTCTCTCCACCCCCCACCCCCCACCCCACCCCCCCGATCCCCATCCTCGGTTTGCAGCTACAAACTCGGACTTACCCAGTTCTGCACTTTGTTGCTCAGCTTGACTTTTTTGCACTGGCTGGCAGGCAACTCCATTTGCGGAGGGGGGAAGAAAAGACGGAAAAGCTAAAAGGCAGGCAGGCAGGAAGGAAGGACGGACTGCAGGCGAGGAGGCGCTCGGGGAGTAGAGGACTCGCTGTCACGGGGAAGGCGGAAAGATGCTCTTGCAAGAGAAGATGCTGGCGGTGTGGCCGCGCGCGAGACCGGCTCGGCAGGAGGAGGCAGATAAGAGGAAAGTGGGAGGGGAGGGAGGGAGCGAGGCCGAGAAGGGACCGAAAGGGAGGGGCAAGAGTGAGGCGGGGACGGAGGGCAGGCGGCCGATTCCCCCCTCCCGTCCCTTCGCAGGACGCGCATGCGCGCGGCTCCCACTGCCACGCAACCTGGGTAGGCTTGCGGCAGAAAATGACGTTGCCCAGGGAGGAGAGCGGAGAAAAGAGGGGGTGAGCAGCACTTCCGGGTTTGCCGCTCTAGCCGTCTTCTTTTTTTAGCCGGCGTGGGAAGATGTGAGATTTGCCGGGTTTAGGTCGGTGGGGGAAGAACCGGCGCTTTATTGGATTAAGCTAAAAATAACCAGCTAGGCGCTTGCAGAAGCGCGGGGGTGGAAAGGGTCGCCTTCCCTGTACCGTTGTTTCTTCGCGCCTGGCAAATGAAACCCAGGGGTTTCGGGAGGTTCTGTTTCCTCCCCGGATTCCAGGAGCTAGCCCGGTCTCGACGGATCTCGGAAACTAAACCAGGGTCGGCTTGGCTAGGAAACCACCAAGAAAGTCTAGGGTCGCTACGCAGAGGCAGGCAATGACAGACCACCTCTGAATGTCTCTTGCTCCGAAAACCCTACGGGTGGGATGGCAAAGATCAGTTACGACTTGGGGGCACTTTCCACCACCAGCAGCTGTGCGGGCGCTTAATGTACATTTCTTATTACACCAGCCACAAAATGGTTCCCCGCCCCCTTGAAATTTTATTTCTTTAAGGGGAGTTGGTTGCTTTGCAGTAAGGGCTCGCGTACACAACTCAGAGAATGCAGAGGTAGAAGGTTGAGATGGTAGGATGGAATGCACTCCTCTGGACTGTGTAGGACAAGAAACCTGCGCTGTAATTTTCGGTATCCTACAACCAAAATCATTAGGCACAGGAATTGCTTTCAGAGGCTCACAGTACCAAACTACTAAACAGTATCTACCACTTCTGTGATCTCTTGGCTGCTGTAACTTGTCCACAGTGTGCCTACTAACAGAATAGGTTGTTGATCAATCACCTGGGATGGATGAGAGAAACCATTTTTTTAGGGGATGCTGAAGGGATCCCCCAACACAAGTCCTTGCAGTCAGTGTTGATATGATTGGCATTCAGGCTAGACGTTACTTACAGAGAAAGGTAAGTTTATACCTTGGCTGTGGTCGTGACAGTGGGTGGAGGCCTAATATGGATCTTCCAAGGTTTTTTCATGCTCCAGATCAAATTTGGTGGTGATTTCAGTGGTATCAAGGATCTCCTGCTTAACTGGGATACTTCATTTTACAAATACAATATCTGAAGCAGTATCATGAGTTTTTAAATCTTGCATGATATCTGGAAATTGTTAATCCAATGGAGAGAGATTAGTTCAATTACTTACAGGTGCTTTCACCTGGATTATTTCCTGACCAGTACCCCACTCTCTTCTTAATGACTTGCATACCTGCTCAGCTAAACCAATCATCGTGCACTGATATGTTTAGCTATCCTCTTTGTCATCATTGTTCCCAAACTGCAGCAGTGGAGACTAAACATATTTTTGCTGCAAGGCAAGACCTTCATTCATTCTTTGTGATAACTACATCAAGGAATTCCTGAAAAAATCAGCGGTAACAGCAAGACCTGTCTGAGGAAAGAAAGAACTTGTAAAGTTGAAAGCACAATTGTTGGCCTGTTGTAAAGACAATGTCCTTGCCTAGTATCAATAGTTGACTAAATTAAGATGTAAGATTATTAAACCTCAGACAATAATTCTGGGAAACAGGTGAAGAGACCAGAAAATTTTTAACCTACTACCTATGAAGAATAGGAATGCCATCCCTGGAATTAACTAACAGGGTAGTGAACGTACGCATGAAGCTGCCTTATACTGAAGCAGACAATGAGTTCATCAAGTTCAAGCTTGTCTACTCAGACTGGCAGCCACTCTCCAAGGTCTCAGGTCTTTCACATCACCTAGTGCCCGGCCTTTCTAACTGGAGATTGAACCCAGGTCCTTCTGCATGCTAAGCAGAGGTTCTTCCACTGCCACAGCCCCTCACCTGGCACAAAAAAAGATGCCAGTCATGAATAAGTATTTCATCATTTTTATCTGAACTTGTTAAAAGGAAGTAAGTATTCAGCTAGAAAATTTCAGTCCCTTCCTAAATAAAATGCAGCTTCCAACAGTCTTTGCAAGTAAAAAACTTCATTTAGTAACTCCTGCATCAGTCCCTAAAGTTAAACAACAAAACCATAATGAGAGCATCCAGGATTGATGCCTTTGCCTCAGGGAACTGCAAGCCCCACCAAAGGCAGGCTATGCCAGCAAGCCCTGAGGCCGGGGAAGTTGTGTCAGGTTGCCACAGAGCATGGCCTTGTTGGAGTCTACTCCAACAAGCTTGAAGGAGCTTAGCTGGCTCTCAGCAGCATGCTCAGTAGCAGAAGCTGACCCACCCGAGTTCTTGCTGGAGATGACCAAGGGGCAGCCCGGACAAATGGGTGAGGAGAACAGGCAGCACTGACCTTCTTAGAGGTGGTAGGGTAGGGCAGCCAGCTCTTTAAAGAAGTCCAGGGGGAATGGACAGTGAGCTCACCAATCCAAGGCAAGGATCCATTGGCCCAGGGGCTTGTCAGTCCCCAGCACTGGGTTGGGGAGAGAGGTTTGGCTGAGCCCAAGGTTGGCCTACCCTTGGGGAAACATTTAAATGGTGCGCTTAGGAGCAGCTGGGGAGGAACAGCCAAATGTATTCGCCGGTGGGTGGGAACAGGTAATTGTCAGAGCAGAGTATGGGAACTGGGTAAAGAGAAACCCCCTTCTTTTGCTGTATTCTATCTACCCTGGGACACTTGCCCAACTAAAGCAACCCTGGAGGCTGAGACAGCCCTAGACTGACGTCTGACCGTAGTGGAACCTGACAGTAAGGCAAGACCTGTAAACTCTGGGTTCAGTAAGATAATCTTACCCCGGAGTTTATATATGAGGCTTGCATCTCTTAAATTCTATAACTGAGCACAGACCAACATCACTGTGGCAGCTATAGGCTACTCCCATATTAATACCGGTTATCACGAATATTAGTGTTTGCCCCAGTTTTAGACTGCAGTTAAGATGTACAAGCACCATCTCGAACCTGTATCAGAGAGACTTTATTCTTGGAAGGCAAGATGCAAATCATCTTGGCCTGTTAATTCATATAATGGTTCTTAGCCAGGCCGTGCCCCTTGGCCATATAAATTATTTTCCTTACTAAGCAACATTTTTATGTTTTATATGTATTTTAAATTGGTTTTTTAACTCTTTTAAAAAATTGTTTTAAGGATGTGTGCTTCTTTTTAAGTAGTTGTTTTGTTGTCAAGTTGCAGCTGACTTATAGTGACCCTGTAGAGTTTTCAAGGCAAGAGACATTCAGGGGTGATTTGCTGTGGCCTGCCTCTGTATAGCAACCCTGGTATTCATTGGTGGTCTCCCATCCAAATACTGGCCAGGGCCCACCTTGCTTAACTTCTGAGATCTGACAAAATCAGGCTAACCCAGGGGGGTGGCCAAATTGCAGCTCAGGAGCTGCATGCAGCTCTTTCACACAGTCTAATTTAATGTTAATAAAAAGCAGATTTGCATATTTTTCAATAAAAACATGTGTAATATTTGTTCATGTCTTGTGGCTCTCAAACATCTGTGTGGCTGTTACGTTAAGCAAGTTTGGCCACCACTGGGTGAGCCATTTGTCCTGACTTGGATAGCCCAGGCTAGCCCTGGGAAGCCAAGCAGGGCTAGGTATCTTGTGTTATCTTGAAAGCAGTAGAGATATTAGCAAAAACACAAATATGTCTCTGCTTATCTCATTCTAGACCCATGACTCATTCAGCGTTAGAGTTCCCAGCTCCACCTTGGGAAATTTCTGGCAATTTTTGGGAAGCGTTGGTAGCTCAGCTGGGATACTAGCACTTTAATATGTTTTTAGTATGAATAGTTAGAATTATTTTATTACTAATATTGTTAATGTATCTTATTGAAATTTTATTGTAATTTTATGCTGCTTTTGTAAGCTGCTCTGAGCTGGCCCTGGCCAGGAGAGCGGGGTACAAATTTAATAAATCAATCCCATCCTGTGATAGCATATCCAGGTCTAAGACTAGCTCCTTCAGAGAGAGCCAGTTTGGTGTAGTGGTTAAGTGTGTGGACTCTAATCTGGGAGAACCAGGTTTGATTCCCCACTCCTCCACTTGCAGCTGCTGGATGACCTTGGGCAAGCCATAGTTCTGTCACAGCTGTTCTCTCAAGGACAGCTCTGGAAAGAGCTCTCTCAGCCCCACCTACCTCACAGGGTGTCTGTTGTGGGGAGGGGAAGGGAAAGGAGTTTGTAAGCCGCTCTGAGACTCCAAGTGAAGGGCGGGATATAAATCCAATCTCCTCCTCCTTCTCCTCCTCCTCCTCCTTCAGCCCTTCTTCCTGGGAGGCCATTTCCTCCCACTGAAATTCAAATTGACTCGCATGGGCTTCACTGAAATGCATTACAGTACAGAAAAGTTGGAATGAAAATGCAGAATAGATATTGAGAAACCTGCTCTGGACCTGGAATAATAGCCCCCAGAGTGGAATGACGGTCTCTGGGTTTAGAATGAGGGCTCTGCGACTGGAATGACAACCCCCTGGAGTGGAATGACATATGCCCTACATTTGAATTAATGTTTCTGGAGGTTGTGCAGTGGTCCCCAAATTTGCTCTGCCTTATTAGTTAACCTGCTTTTCAGCTGCTCGCTTTTCTTCTAGGGTCATGAAGCTTGCATCAGCCGCCCCATTCTGCATTATCGATACATATAAATCTTGCTCTCTTTCCCCATCACTTTTCTTAGAGCTCCACTGTGTCTAGGTGCGCTTCCTTCTTGTCTTCCATGTTCCTGTTATGTATCACACCCTGCCTGAGCTCCCCGGGCATTTTTGCCCACTGTGTTGACCTCTAGCCCACAGTACCCATGCCCCTCCCATCTTTCTGTTAAAAAAAGCCCCAATCCCATATTCTAGGCGATGTGTACTTTCATATGTGAAGATTTTGGTATAGAAATTTGTTTATGGCAAATTTGTCCTTCTTGACCTGTACTGTGACTGCCTATAGCTCTCTAGTATCTCCGACACAGGCCTACAGGTCTCTGCTTGCTTGCTTCTTTCCCATCAACACCCCGACCTCCTCCTGTAGACACATTGTCTTACCTGCCATTCGCTTTGGCAGTGACAGGAAGAATTCATAAATGAAAAATTTACCCATACTGTTGAGCAAAGATAGCTCAATATTATCGTTAACGTGCACAGTGTTTCCAAACAAAATGTGCTCTGGAAGTTTCATAGTGACTGATAGCAGGCAAGCTGCAGCAGAACACCATGCACTGCCCTGGCGTGAATCTTATGGGCATGTTGACCATTTGCTGGTATCTTTATCAGCTGATGATGAAAAGTACTGTAGCAGAGGTGGTTTCTGTAATCTGTGCATCGGCAGCCATGCAAAAATGTTACTGGTGCGGCGTATGGAACCGTGGAATTTTTGTGTTTTGCTTCCCTCCTGCATTTACAAATCCTGCCCAAACTAACATTTACTCTTGTCCAGCTTCTAGTATGCTCACTATGAGTTGTACCGTACTTGTTCTCCTGAAATCATGCAACGTTGTGTACACTCCCCAGCCATATAAGATTTTGTTCTATTGAACTGTATCTGTACATAACATTATCTTTCACTCTGCAATCCTAAAAAATAATATCAGCTCTTTGAAAACACGCTGCAGCAGTTGACAACAAGATATTACCATGTTGTTGTGATCAGTTTCTTGCTCCCAGGGACTGTGATTCCACTCTGGGGGCTGTCATTTTTGCTGTTCCCAGGGATCAGAATTCCAGGCCAAGTAGAGTTTCCAGGCCTCCCATTACAGCAGGAAGCCTCCCACTGACAGCCCTCATCATTCACCACAATTATAAAGCAAAAACAGTGGCATTGCATAGAGAATGGCAATATTTGTAGGGAAACCGCAGAAGTCAGTGGGTAACATATTGCAGTTTGACCTTTGGCCACCAGAGGCCTCTACAATATCAGTGGGTGCACTCAGCTCCTTGCCTCTTTATCCAGTTTCTCTGACCATCCTAACTGATTTACGAAAGGGCAACCTAAACAATGTTACAAGGCAAGGCTTGCCATGACTTATAATTTGTATGTCATCTCTTTAGGTCAAATTGCCCTGGGCCTTCCAGTAGCCATTAAAACTTCATGGTGTAGTGGACAGAAAGATGGACTAGCAGTGGTGAGACCTGGGTACAACTCTTAAGTACATAATCCCATCAGATAGGTATAGCTCTATACCGAGGCAACACTGTCACACACTGTTTAGTGGCTCCAAATATTACACTCCACATAAATACAGCAGAGCCGCCTTATATCACATAATATGCCACCATTATTAATTCATTCCAGAGGAGGTCAAAACTAGTCTGAAATCCCATCTTGGGGAAAAATCTAGGCATTCAAAATTATAAACCAAAAATTTGCTGGGGGCAGTGCAATGGCAAAGCATTGGTGTGAGAGTAAGACAATTAAGGAGGCGAAAACAAGGGGATACAAAATGTGTGTCCTCAGAGCTTAAATCTTCTGCGGAGGCAATAGTTAGTGAATAATTATAGTGACCTCTATATACCATTTGTTAATTAGGCACCATATTTAGGGGCTCAAGGTAAATTTTAATTTCAGAAGTATAAATGGTTCAAAACGTAACGTTTCCTTTCCAGTCCTTTTAATCCACAAAATATAGTGTGCAAGAAATTCAGCAGCTTTACATATACTTGTACCATTGATGTGTTTCTTATGGTTGTTGGGCAGATATATTTTAAAGTAGTCTTTAAACTAACCTTGGAGCAGAACAGATTCCATCAATTTGAGATCTGTAATGACATTCTTTCTCCACTAGAGAGCACACATTCAGTTGAAACAGTGCTGACTTCTTGGGTCTATCATCATCAAGATCTTACAAATTTTGCTAGTGCAGAACATGAATGGAGCACAGTACTAAATTACTAGGGTTAACAACCTCCAGGAGTTTCTCCAGAATTACAAGTAATCTCCAGATCAGTTCCTCTGGAGAAAATTGCAGGGCAGACTCTATGGGCAGACTCTATGGTATACCATACAGTCATGGAAGTCATTCCCTAGGTACCACCCCCAAATTTGCAAGAATTTCCTAAGTCAGAGTTGACAGGCCTACAGTCTACCTACATTACAGCTGCCAAATCCCAAGAAAATTTAAAAACAGCTGCTAGACCAACGGCATGACATCGCTTCCAGAGAAATCCCAGAAGTGACAACAGTCCTCTCTAGGAATCACTGGAAACTCTGTTGTTTTATCCTGGAAGTAACACCACACCATTACTGATGGTGCCCCAATGTCCCTGCCCCCAGTCTCCCATGCCCAATAACCCAGTGCAGAAGTATGGGCTTCTGCATAAAAGATCCCCCCCCCCCCCAGACACAAAAAATGGTCTAAAGGGGGCTGGACGTGCTTTAGAAGGCATGAAATGCTGAGAGCAATTTACAGTCAGGTTTGCTGTTCACAACTGGCAGCCCCCTAGGAGGAACTGGGGGTGGGAACAGGTGCACCAGCATTGTGTCAGCATACAATGTCACTTACTGCAACAAACTGGAAGTACAAAAGTACAAAAAGTTTATTGCCTATAGCCATTGGCCATCACAATATGAATTATAAAAACAGTACCAGGGTTGGTGACACAATATAAAATATATAAATGAAGTAAAAGTATAAGATCAAGTTACTCAATAATGCATTTCGAGCAGGAGCTCGGGGGAGCTCAGCTCCGGGAGTTGGTGTCCCCCCCCCCCACCGGGGAATGCCTGCTTGTGTCATGGCTGCAGCAAAATGACCCCGCCCCCTGGAAAGGTCCTTGTTCCTCCGACCAGCCTTCTGAAGGCTTCAGCCACATCTGAAGTTATCCTCCCAGAATAGTGGGATTTCTGAGGCTTGGATTAGTAGCTGTCCCCTCTCTACCAGCTCTCTCTCTCTCTCTCTCTCTCTCTCTCTCTCTCTCTCTCTCTCTCTCTCAGATGGTGTAGCATATGCAAATAAGTGATGCTAATGAGTTATGCTAATGAGCTCCTGCACCTCTTTTTCTACGAAATGACACCTGCAATAATGTATTCTAAAAGTGCAGTCAATCCGTAGTCCTATCTCTAATTTTCCTTGCAGCATGGGCATATAGTTCCATTCTATAAGAAATGGTGGGATTGCCGTCTGAAAGTTAAAAAGTTACTATATCGGTACCAGGTATGAATTGTAGGGTTGTAAGGATTGGGTTAAGGAATTTGATTCTAAGGCCAGTATACAGAGGGCATTCTAAGAACAAACTGGAAGTGACATCATTACATTGGGGGCAACTTGCTAGAATTTGCTGAAAACTCTATAGTTAACCCATAGAGTTTTGAGGTGAAATCTAGAGCATCAAGTCAACTTAATGACATTTTTTTTTCATTGGAACTGACACTGCATGTTGGCATGACACCGGCGCACCCCCTCATTTTCCACCATTTTTTTCTTGCCGGCCTTGGAAGCCTAGTGGGAAACAGTGGTAAGTGGCAAGAGGTCTCTCACTATAGCAGGAGACCTGGCCTGCCCGCAGTCAGTTAATGGAGAAGAAGATGGAGAAACTGGCGTGCTCAAAATTTTATAGAATCTTGGAAGGGAGATTTGGATACTGAGGGGGAGATTTCCAAGTAATTTATTTCCCCCAGGACGATCACCAGAAAAATTGTATGGCGAGGTATGCCTGGCAACCACTGGGAGGTCAACAATGGAGATATGGAGGGGCAGTTGTTGGTGCTGGTGTGACATCATTTTCAGGGAAAAAAAGCTGGAAGTGACCTTTCTTCCTTTCTAGGAATCACCAAAAACTCTGTGGTTTTACTGTAGAGTTTCCAGTGATTCTTCGAGAGATGTGATGTCACTTCAGGGTTTGTCCTGAAGCACAGAATGTTATGCTATTGCTGATGGCGTTTTTTCTCCTTCCAGCTGCTGATGTGCTGGTGGGCAACTCTTATTCCCAGTGAGAACATGGCAATCCTAACAATACAGGTGAAAAGGTTATCAGATATCTATTATCCCAAACCCCGATGGTTTTTATGTTACAGATGGGAGAAATTATGTTACAAACTCACTTGATGGTTTTTATGTTACAGATGGGAGAAATCGCCAGGTTTGGGGGCGGGGTATGAAAAATGTGGGGGTTAAAAAAGGAGAACTGTTTAAAAAAGCTGATATCAGATATCAGAAAACCATGTTCAGCATTGTGTGATGCTTAGCACCTGTGGCACTGCAGGAAAAATATCCTAACAATCTGTTGAGAACAGGTCAAGATAAGAAAATGACAGGAGCGGATGGAGAAAGTGGCAGTGGTTGGGATCCCTCTCTGGTTGGCTCTGGGAGTGTTCAGTTCAATTGTATGTCACCTTTTCCCCCCACTGTAGAACATGGTATTGGTTTCAGAATACTATGACACAATCCTATGAACAGCCACCAACCCTCAGTTTTTGCTGTCCCTTGCCACACTGTTAACACACACACCCCACACACTCCAACCATCACCATTTCCTTCACTCCTTCCTGTTGCCTCTTTCTCTAACCCCCCACCACCACCTCTGGTGCCATTTTCTCCGTCACCTCTTTTTTTTCTTTGGGATATTTGGTTAATGTAGCAGATTTTCCCAGTACTAGAAACATGATGTTGCATGCAGTAAAATAAAACTCCCACAAAGTATATTGCAAAAATAAAACTTATATTTATTCAAGTAGATTCAGTCCACATTCAGGTTACAGGAGAGAGAGACAGAAGCCTAATCTGAAGAATACTATCCCTGTCACAAATGGCCAGATAATCCAGTGTCACATTATCATATGTGGGAGTATGAGGGCATTGTTTCTGCAGGAGAGACCTGTAGAGACATGTGATTCCATGAAGAGTCATGAGGTAAGTGGTGTAGTGGCCAGAAAAAGAGGAGGGGTCAGAGAGCAGCTCCCAGGTTAAGAACAAAAGAGAGATATCCCATTCAAGGAGATAACTCTTATACACATTTAGAGTGATTTAGTGCTCCCCCCCCTCGGCTGTCCAGACATGCTGAGTCACTTACTCCAACACTCCTTGGCTGATCATTAGGGGCATTTTGCACAATGCCTCAGATTATGTGTGTGCAGAGAAAGCAATTGCTGGAGTAAGTGTGGAGAATCCAGTGACAGAGAGGTGAGCGAGACAGGAAAAACGGGAGGCCAGCAGGTAGAAGATGGTATTTTTATCCACTGAAAGCACTTGCAGGTCCCCCACTTGTAAGTATATAATTGCAAAGTACATGAAATGTCTACGCTGGTTTTTTAAAGTATTACAATATTTTACAAAATATTACAATTCTACAGGGCCTGCAAAATGGAGCTCTTCCACCAGGCCTTCAACTAGGCTACCAACAACACCTGAATTAGGGTAAGGCTCTTTATGTCAACAGCAACTGCCTATGAAGTCAACAGCAACAGCCGCTGGCCATACGTTTTGTCATATTGGTTACATCATGGCCTAGAGGGATTAGGATATATCGCCACCACCACTAGCACTTAAATTGTTTTTACTGTTACGTTTATGAGTTATAATGTATATTGTGTTTAATGAATTTGTTTTAATGTATTTTAATGGAATACATTGTTTTAATGTATTGTAATGGAAGCCGCCCTGAGCCTGCTTTGGCGGGGAAGGCGGGATACAAATTGAAATAAATAAATAAATATATTCTTGCAGAAATGCAACAGTGTCCAGTGTCTTCCTCTTCCATGACCACCAAATACCCTCAGTATTTTACCGATGAACAGACAGGTAGCAATCCAGCCAAAGTGAAGTACTTTAATGTCCCACTGACTGAACTTGACTATAAAGTTCCATTGATTTCTCCTAAAAAATAATTAAACTTTGATGGATTCAAATGATGCCAACAGTAATAACAAGTAACTTTCTACGTCTATGTGCAGATATGGAAGTCTGTGAACCAAGGAGATGAAAAAAGTGAGAAAGATTCTCTTACTCATGGTGGGGGAGGCCCCCATTCACTTGCAGGAAACTAAGGGCTTTTCCACATTGTTATTTTCCTCACAAGTAAGCTCCTGTTGTTGTTGTTTTGGGGGGGGTGTCTGTTCCACATATGTTTTTCTCCCAGTGGTTAATTCAGTATTACAATTACAGTATCATTTCCAGCACAAAACCTTGCAGTTTAAATCTGTGGGGAGATATGCTGGAAATAAACCAGTGTAATGTCATATCAATTACTAGAGGGAGAAAAACACAAGTTAGACAGACACCCCCCCCCCCCCCCAAGAAACAGAAACTTACAAGCAAGGAAAATGAGAATGCGGAAAAGCCCTAAAACAGGATCCATAACTGCCCCCAGAATATTTCCCATTAGCCTTGTCTTCAGGCAGAAATTGCAGTGGTTCAGGCTAAGCAAGTGTAATTTTTTACCCTCGGCCACTTTACCCAGCTGTCCCTTTTCCCACTGGCTCCACAGAGGGACTGGGCAAGAAATTTCTCTGCTAGACAGCAGTTATATCCTAAACTCTCAAGGCATGAATGCCTCCTCCTGAGATTTCTTGCTTGCCAAATCAGTAGAGCCAACCAAAAGAATAGATTAGGGAAAGGGAAGGAGGTAGAATTAAGGGACACTGTGGAAAGGAAGTTTGGAAGTCGGGGTGGTGAGATCAAGGGGCGGGAGATTAAGTGGGAATAAGAACAAATGGTTGGCAGGTTGTGTGTAAGGGGTGGAGGTAAGGAAAGTGGCAGGGGGTGTTGTGGAATGTAATGTCCGTCAGGTATGCTATACAGAATGTCTTTCTAAAAGTACCAACATATCTAGCACACACGATAGGCACAATTTTATTTAGTTAGCATAAGCAGGCCTGAAACTGCAGTGATTAATCAAATCTGTTTATGAAACTCTGAAAAGTTATGGTCAGTGTCCTGGTACATAGTTATTCATTGAGAGAGAGTTACTCAGCCAATGGGGACGTGGGTTTTTTTTGTTTGTTGAAGTTTCTTATGAACTGCTGATCATCTGCCAACATAAATCCCCAGACAAAGAACAATGATGCCGCAAATAGTTACTTGTGCTGATTTTGTATGCACAGAGGAAGATCATGTTTTAGATGGGGATAATCAGGCAATTCATTATGCAAGCACACCCTATATAAACTGTCAGCACAATACAACCTACACATTTTTCAGATCTGAATTTCAGGCTGTGGTCACACACACTAAATAATCCAGTTTCAGTGCACTTTCCAACTGGATTTTTACTGGATGAACTGGCAAAATCCAGTTGGAAAGTGCACTGAAGGTGGGTTATTTAATGTGTGTGACCGCAGTCAAAGTGAGGCTATTCCTTTTTCTTTCTGTATATGCTTTGGGTAAGGAACTTAATTTTTAAAAAATGCATTCTTAAATTCAGTTTCGGTAGAACAGGAACATCATATATGCTCAGTTGTTCTTAATCGCTTCTTTGTATGCCAGTGCAGTTTGTGAATCTTTAATAAAGTTTTATCTAATTTCAGAAAATATTAGATTACTTTTAAATAAAGTTTTTAACCAAACTACAAGTGATTGCTGGTTTTCACACTGAACCTGAAACAAATAAATAAACTTCTGATCTTCCCTTCAAGTCAGAAAGCAGAGCTTTGTAAATGATGAATGTCAGAGGAAACATCTGCTCATGACAATGAACTATAGTTAGTGGGTAATGTATTGCTTTAGTTCAGATAAAGAACCTTTTGGTTTCCATTGGTTGTTTAAGACTGACGTGGGTTCTCTAAGTGGTCTCTAAGACCACCTCAGGGAAGAGGGCTCTTCCTCCCCTTATTTCACTTTCCTCACTCCCACAAATTGTTGAGGGAGCCCACCTGTTAATACATAAACCTCTCACTCCAATACTTACAGAATCCATTCACAATTTATTCCTGTCTCCTTGCCAACTTTGTTAAAAAGTCATTTTTTAAATATTATTCTGTCAATTTTATTCTGCAAAGGTGTAGATTATACATAAGAACTTTTGAATATAGTTATTCCTACAAAGAGCTGAAAAATGAGAGTACTGGTACAATGATAGCCAAAGGAATGCTGTTTGCTCTAATTTTCACTCCCATGTCAAGATCTAATGTCAGCAGCTTCGATGGTATTTTCCATTTTAGAGAGACATAAATAAATGTGCAGAGCTTTTCAAGATTAGGCTGTTTAACTGAATAAGTACAACATTTGCTGCTAGATGAGATGTAGAAAAAATATCTTTAAATTCCTTAAGGAGTTGAACATTTGGGTTTGTCAGCGCATGGATCCTGATGTTTGAAAATGAAATGGAACGGGAAGGGGAAAATCCAGGTTCAATGCTTCTGAACACTGCCAGTGCAACAGATTGCAGTGCACAAATTACTACAATGCAGCACGAAGGATAAACTGCAGTAATAGCATGAATTGCAGTGAATCACCCCATTCAATTCTGCCACTCACAGCCCTTGTGATAGCTGTTTCTATAGCTGTAGTCGAAACTGCAATAAAATCAGGAAATGTCACCATAATTCAACACAGAACTAAGCATGCATCAGCCTGTTGAAATCAATGAATTTAAGGATGCTTAACTCTGTTGGATTGTGGCCTACGTATTTGAAAGGTCAAGTAATAGAAGGAAAAAAGAAAGAAGTTACTGACATTTGTCCTATGATCTGTGGGTGTTCTAGGCTGTGCTCATGTTGCCTTTCAATGGCGGAAGTAGAGTTGCCATCCTCTAGATGGGACCTGGAGATCTCCTGGAATTACAGCTGATCTCCAGATGACAGAGATCAGTTCCTATAGGAAAAAATGGCTCCTTTGGAGGGTGGAGTCTAAGGCATTATACCCTGCTGAAGTCCCTCACCAAACCACACCCTATCCCAGGCTCCACCATCCCCATATCTCCAGAAATTTCCCAACCTGGAGTTGACAAACCTAGGCATAAGCAGATCAGCAACCACATAGGCATGCAAAGTTCCCACACGGTAAAATTAAAATTATTGATAATTGACTTGTTGGTTAGCAATCCATAAAGCTTCAGTGGCCCAAGCAGTGGTTGTATTGTTTCTTTTACTAGGAACTGGTGCACGCAAGTTCTCACAATAAATAACAAACATGCACAGGAGCAACCTGCATGATTGTTTTAGTGCACAGGCATAGATATGTTCATGGTTCATATTTTAACTACTGGCAACTGCTCATCTCTACCGTCTCCCATTCTGTAAAGCATCTCTAGGAAGCCCTTTATTTGCATTAAAATATTTCCCTGCCATTCCCCTTCTCCTGCTGATTATTTAAGGTTGCTGGCCCTTGTTCTAGCTATCTATTTTTTAGGGACACAGCCTATTTTCTGGACCCTGTACCTGACACATCATTATCCCTGTCTTGTCCCAATTGTTGCCTTTAAGGAGTCAGTTACTAGAGTTGTCATTTTTCAGAGTCTAGGATCGCTCTCATGCTGCATCCAGATATCATTGGATGCTATTGCACTATTGTGCTATTACTATCATTTGCAACTGCATTTTCCTGCATGTACAAGCCAATCCAGTTGCTAATGATTGTTATAATGCAACGATGTATGCTACCTTGGTAAGTTAAATTTCTGAGAAGTGTAGATACATCTTATCTGTAACTGACGCATATGGGAATGCATGACCATCCAAGCACAATGTAATGAATATTTTGCCATTTTGAACTATTGATAACATATGTAGGACAGTTATGTTTTTCTGGAATATCTTTAATTTGAAGTGTAAACACTTTCTTGCCTTTTAGACAAAACATTACAGGCTATTGCAAATGAAATATAGCATACCAAGTAGGGCCTTCAGAAAGGTTTAGTGGGAAAACTTGAGTAATAATCCTTGGAATGAGAATAAGGGCTTTACAAGCATGGATCTACTTTTTTCTTGGAGAATACAGAGGCCTATGCTGGTGCTCTCTGCAGAAATTGCTGGACTGGATTAAAGGACCTGAGTAAGTCAATGAGTTGGATCTAGTCAGCCTTTTCACTCAGTCTCACCCATTCTCTCCATACGATGGCTGTGGCTCTTGTGCCCTGGAGCCTCATCCTGAGGACCAGCCACATCTTACTCTCTCTCTGGGGGCACAGG
The DNA here is from genome assembly GCA_029233225.1 of Lepidodactylus listeri. Taxonomy (NCBI): domain Eukaryota; kingdom Metazoa; phylum Chordata; class Lepidosauria; order Squamata; family Gekkonidae; genus Lepidodactylus; species Lepidodactylus listeri. The sequence goes on from JARCFY010000009.1 coordinate 31,855,373, forward strand.
TGAGCCTTTATGGTGTAGTGTTTAAGAGTGGTGAACTGTAATCTGAAGAACCAAATTTGATTCCCCACTCCTCCAGATGAAACCTGCTGGATGACCTTGGGCTAGTCACAGTTCTCTCAGAACTTTCTCAGCCCCACCTACTTCACAAGGTGACTGTTGTGGGGAGAGGAAGGAAAGGTGATTATAATGTCTTCAGAGTTTGTAGTGCTGTAAAGACTCATATTTATTGATAAACTGCGAATCAATTCATTTTTAATGTGTCACAAGACCCCTGTTTGTTTTTGCTGCAAATATCATGGCTACCCAGTGTTCCTTCTAAGCTGTGCATGTGAGTGGCTGCTCATTAACACAGGAAGCCCCGCTCAGCAGCAATCTGCACTGCCCATTGCCTGTTTTAAGATTACAGTAGTTATATTCCGCTCAGGATGTGAACTGCTCTGCTGGGGGGGGGGTTAGAGGGAACATAGCAAGATGGTAGTTCTGTATAAGCCCCATTTAAATAAATGAGAGCTGCCCCAGAGTAGGGTTCCCATCCTCCAGGTGGGGCCTGGGGATCTCCCGCTTTTACAACTGATCCCCAGCTGACAGAGATCAGCTCCCCTGGAGAAAATGGCTGCTTTGAAGGGTAGACTCTATGAAATTGTACCATGCTGAGGCCCCTCCCCTCCCCAAACCCCACCCTCTCCTGGATCCACCCCCAAAGTCCCCAGGTATTTTCCAACCCGGACTTGGCAACCCTACCCCAGAGTACCCTCGTGTCTTATGCGAATCCCATTCAATTTGAAAGGGGAGAATGCCAGGTGAATTGAGGCCTACAACTAAATAGTCTCAGATACTTCATAAACTTTTGGAATCTGTGTAAGATAATAATAATTTGGGGGCCCTCAATGAAATGTGATGGAGGGGAAGTTGAAAGGCATGGCAAAAAGAGGAGTTTTTCTTTCTTCGACCCAGCCTCTCTGCCCCCCCCCCTTCTTTCCAGTTAGATGACATTCTGTGAGGAGAATTACATTCTTATTCAGTCACCTCTCTGTTTGACTGCCAAACTGCCAGGTCTAGGCAGAAAAGCTGCAGCGACCACTAGCCAGTTTCTAGGAGTGAGCTAAGTCGTGGTTTTGACATTTTTCCTTCCCTTTGTCTCCCAAACTTTTGTGGGGTCTTTGGTTCAGGAAATGAACACAGCAGGAGCTTTCCAGGGTCATGCTACAACAAACGATAAAGAACTGCTAGAGGGATCCATTGGTTCCTTCATTGAGTTTCTGAGTGGCATTGGGATGCATTAAAGGAAAGGTGATGGATTGCTTACAAGATGATATTTAGGGACTGTCTCCAAATTGCAGACAAAAATGGCTCAGCAGACCATAATGTTTCCAAACATTAATAAAAATTCCAGAGGGAGTAGACATACACATAACATTCAAAACAAGCACTGTCACAGAACTTTAAAATAACAATAAATAAGACATGGCAAAATTTTATTATCCAGTTCAGGTTCTCATATTTATTGAATTATTGCTCTCCAAACAAGATCCACATTCTGTAATGTAAACAAAGTGTTTTTGAAGGGTATTCATTTAACTAATTTTGTTATCTCCCAAACCATTCCTTTTTATAGAATGTTTGGAATAAAATTACAATAAATAAGATCATTGAAACATTTGGTATCCAGTTCATATTCTCTTACATTAATTAGCATCACTGTTGTTTAAGGCAGGGTAGAAAGGTGGGGAAGGGATGGAAAACAGATGGGAAGTGACATGAACAGGGTGGGGACTGTAGAAAAGAGGAATTGGAGGGTCAGGGAAGAACAGAAGGGACGAGAGGAGAATGGGAAAGGTGGGGAAGAAGGATAAGGGGGAACACAGGCAAGAGTGGAGCAGGATGGGGGAAGAGACGGGAAAAGGAGAGAGGGGAGCATAAGTCTCTCCATGCAGTTTGTGCTGTCTGACAAAATTATAGTGTTTTCAGAAAGTAGCATCACCCATCAGAGGGTGGGAGTGTACATGCATATACCTCCTTAGTACCTCAGCACCAAATTTTGAGACAGTGTGACTACAACAAAAAAGGTCAATGCTATCCTGGGGATTATTAGGGAGGGAATTGAAAACAGATCAGCCAGCATCATAATAAGTAAATGTAAAGGTGTCCCTTGCTCGAAAGCCAGTCGAATACAACACTAGGGATGCAGTGCTCATCTCCGTTTCCAAGCCTAAGAGCCAGCGCTGTCCAAAGACATTTCTGTGGTCATGTGGCCGGCATGGCTAGATGCTGAGGCGCATGGTACACTGTTACCTTCCCACCAAAATGGTACCTATGTATCTAATTGCAATTTCTTGCTTTTGAACTGCTAGGTTGGCAGGAGCTGGGGCCAGAGACAGGAGCTCTCTCTGTCATGCAGCACTCGGGTCTCGAACTGCTGAGCTACCAACCTTCCAGTCTGCAGTTCAGCATCTTAACCACTTGAAGCACAGCAGCCCCTGTATATATCAGTGGTGTGACCACATTTGGAATACTGTGTACAGTTCTGGTCACCACACATCAAAAAGGATATTATAGCATTGGAAAAAGTGCAGAAAAGGGCAACTAGAATGATAAAAGGGTTGGAACACTTTCCCTATGAAGAAAGGTTAAAGCACTTGGGGCTCTTTAACTTGGAGAAACAACAGCTGAGGGGTGACATAATCGAGGTTTACAAAATTATGTATGGGATTGAGCAGGTAGAGAAAGAGGTACTTTTCTCCCTTTCTCATAATACAAGAACTCGTGGGCACTCCATGAAATCACTGAGCAGTCAGGTTAGAACAGATAAAAGGAAGTACTTCTTCACCCAAAGAGTGATTAACACGTGGAATTCACTGTCACAGGAGGTGGTGGCAGCTACAAGCATGGATGGCTTCAAGAGGGAATTGGATAAACATATAAAGCAGAGGTCCATCAGTGGCTATTAGCCACAAGGTACAGATAGGAACTCTCAGTCTGGAGCAAGTGATGCTATGTATTCTTAGTGCTGGTGTGTGTGTGTGGGGGGGGTAACAGTGGGAGAGCTTCTAGTGTCCTGGACCCACTGATGGACCTCCTGAGGGCACCTGGTATTTTTGGCCACTGTGTGACAGAGTGTTGGACTGGATAGGCTACTGGCCTGATCCAACATTGGCTTCTCTTACGTTCTTATGTTCATACTCATTACCTGACCTGACGATCACAAGGAAGGAGAGTAGAGCCAGTTCATTCATGTCTGCTCTCCCTCTCTTCAGGTAGAATGGATGCAGGGGAGAGGTCATGGGCAGAGAGCTTCTTCTGTCTTCTAGATGACCTGCCACTGTGCTTCTGTAAACTGAACTCAGCAGCTGATCTCCTCTGCCAAATGTTTGTTGGCCTCAAACTCAAAACTAATGCAGAAGAATAATCCATTCCTGGCTGAGCTTTAATTGTTCCACCAATACATCTCCAAGAGATGCCTGTTTTGATCTTCTGTGAAGAGCTCCTTAAATCAAAAACTGTGCCATTCCTTTACTAATGTTAAAGATTTATACTCTGCCTTTCAGTCAGATGATCCTCAGGGTAGCTTACAAACAACAGGCCTGTGTTTGAAAAGAACAACTCAGCAGCTTTGGACTTCTGGCTGGTGGTGAAGGTGAGAGCATATTTTTTCCCCTCACATCTACCATCCCAGGGGAAATGCAGTTGAACTGAGAATCCTTTCGCAACAGAAGGGGAGAAAATAATAGGAAAAATTCTGGAATGCAGTTGTTTGGCAATGATATAATTTAAATTTGCGACTATAGGGTTCCCCCAATGTACTGAGTCTGTGGGCACTTTTGAAATTTTCAGAAAGGAAAATGGGTATCATCACAAAATGGCTGCCAAAGAGAAGCAATGACAAAAGTTCAGGTGGTTCCAAAATAATCATCCTGCTATGATGTGAGGCAGACCTGCAGACCCAAAGGTGATACATCCTGGGGTCTTCTGCTCCAGTGAGGTGAAAGGAAAGGCAGGACTGGCCCTTCTCTTTAAGGAAAGAACAAACAAGTGGGTGTCAGGAAGAATGCTGACGGACACCACATTGGGGATGACTGCTATATTAAAACTGAGCAGATCTGTATTCTATGCTAAATCTTTTTATTTTATTTTATTGGCCTTGTATCCTGCCCTCCCCACAAGCAAGCTCAGGGCGGGTTCCATCAATGTTCATACAATATACCAATAACAATTTTAAAACAATAAAACAATACAATACAATAATTATAAAACTATAAAATACCATGTGGATCTAATCAATAACACAGTAGCAAAGGTGGAAACTATGGAGTAGATCCCAGTTGACTGTTCAAAATCCAGGACACTGATGGGAGGTCAATTAAAGGAGGGGATGCCTGCTGCCTCAACTAAAAGCCCAGCAGAAGAGTACTATCTTACAGGCCCTGCGGAATCCCACAAGGCCCTGATATCATATTCCATCAGGCTCATTCCACCAGGCAGGGGCCAGGGTGCTAAAGACACCTCACATGTTGAACCTCCCTTGTAATCCAGGGCAGGAAAGTCTACTGAACACAAGAGTGATTGAGTAATTTACAGTACAATCCTAAAGAGAGTTACTCCAGTGTAAGCCTGTTGTGTATTGACGCTGCGGTCGCCATGTGCTCCCGCAATGACGACCGCCATGTGGCATTTCGCACGTGGTCTGAATTTACCTGAGCTTCAGCCAGGTAGGACAATAGACGGTTGGATCCTGAATGGCCACCAATCCTGTGCCTAGATTTCCTCCTAGGAACCTATAAACTGCAACTGTGAACTTAAGGTCCTATCCAGACAATTGGGCGAGGTCAGGGGATTATCTCCGACCAGCATAAAAGCGGGCGTGAAGCCCGGGGTTTCTATGTACCATCTGAACCTGCAATAAACTACCATGCTGTTTTCACCGTTACCGGCCTCCCGACTCCAGTACTTTTCAAAGCCCATTCATTTCATTTGGCTTAGACTGGAGTAACTCGCTTTAGGATTGCACTTTAGTCTTTTAAAGGGGAGCCTTTCTAAAAATATACCGTACTCACCAATTTAGACTGTTGAAGTGTGAAGGGGTAATTTCATGTCCCCATCATTCCTGCTCAGTCCTGACAGAAAGACATCAAGAACTAAAACTCCATTAATCATTTCTTAATTTCTTCATGTTCAATGTTCAGTTAATGAACCTGGGGCTTTGGCACCCACACATACACTTCCAGTTAGGTTGCCAACTCTTTTTTTAATTTTTTAATTTTTTTTTTAAGAAAAGGTGGGATACAGAAGGGAAGAAAGGGTAGGGAGAAAGTATAGATTCTCAGGTTTGTCAGATATTATGAGTTGCTACGTACAACAAGTAAAATCAGATGTACTACCAAATGTATTGCATATTTCAGATATAGAAGCAGACCATAAAACATCCATATTATAGAATTTTGGGATAGATTCTCTCTTTGAAGAATAAACAAGAACTTTCCAAAAGTTAGCAGAAATCTATTAACATTAAAAGAGATCATATCTTTAACAATTGATCAAACTTCTATGCTAAAATTAAATCATTATAAAAACTTTAATATTGTCTTAATTGTTTATCTTAATCTAAATTTATTCATTGTAATTATTTCATTCCTAGTGGAGTACAAAATAAAGTATTGAAACTGTAATCGATATCTTCATCACCTTTAATATGATATTCAGGTAATTCCAGAAGTTAATTATTCCTATAGTATGAGTAATAAGCTTGCCATTTCTGCTAAAAAAATTTCAATTGTCTTTTGTTTATATAATTGGTTAGTTTTGCCAATGTTGCATACTCAGCTAGTGTTTCTTTCCAGATCTCTATTGTAGGACAGTCTTCTGTCTTTCATTTCATTGCAAATATTACTCTGGCAGCTGTCAACATACATCTAAGTAGGTCTTGTGAGGTTCTGTCTATATTATCTGGTAAAATTCCCAGTAACATAGTCTCTGGTTTCATTGGGAATTTAGTTTTTAAAATATTTTGAATTTCTTCATGTATGTTTTTCCAGTATCTTTTCATCTTGTTGCAAGTCCACCACATGTGATAAAAGGTGCTATCTTCTTTTTTACATTTCCAGCAAGCCCTGAGAGCTTGGAAACAGAGATGAGCACTGCCCCCTAGAGTCGAATTTGGCTGGCTTTCGAGCAAGGGAAACTTTTACCTTTTTACCATCAGTAAAACATCTTGTACCAGTTTTCTCTTAATGTTTGGCTAGCAGTGAATCTAATACCTTTAGTCCATAGATCTTCCCAACATTGAAACTGTATTTCCTCACCACAATTTTGCATCTATATAATCATGCAAGATTTGACCTGTTCTCCTTTGGCATCATATTGAAGGAATAACTTGTAAATTCATCCTAATAAATGGTTTTTAGATTGTGAGACAATCTTTTCAAAATCAGTTCATGAATAACTCCTCTCATTGTACAGATATCATTTTTCAGTCTAGAAGCAATCTAAAAGTATACCCACCATTGTATCTCCTTTCCTTTTTCTTTAATCTCTTGCCACATCTTGATGCAACCTTGCAAGTTTATCATTTCACCATGAGTTATAAGATCTCCTTGTGTAATTTCCTCACTGGTTCCTATGACAGCTCAATATGGCCTCAGATGGATGGAATGGAATTGTCAACCCCAGTGTCACTTCCTCCTTGGCCCTGACTCCCCTCCTCTCAGCAGAGCTGCAGGGTGGCTCCCCCTCAGCCTCTCCCTTCTTTGCAGACCCCAAGCCATGCCTACTTCCCATTTAATTTACTTGCTTGTGAGGATCTGTAGATTCTTGGGATGGGAAGGCATCCGTGCATTCCCATCTCCTTTGCAACTGAGGTTGTCTCCTGCTGTCACTTTCTGACTGCCTGAGCCAGTGGCACAGCCTCCCGTAGGCTTTTCTGCTCCTATTCCACTTCTAGTGCCTCTCTGTCATCTCCTCTTCTCCCCATATATTTAAAATATTTTTTAAAATAACAAAAACGAAGAAAATAAAAGATAATTCACTGCATTTCTGAGTGCACATCTCATTTTTCTAAGACTTTACTAAGACACATTGGAGTGAATGCTTAACACCCTTTATTTCCCAAATATTTTCTCTGGCTATTGTAAGAAATGCGTATCGAACCACCACTAATTACAGTTTCTGAAATATACACATCTCTGTCTGGCTTTGTAGATGCTTTCATGAAACCACTGGAGCCCTGGTGCACAGAAGTACACTGAGTCCCAGAGAAGATATTTGTAACTTTTCCTGAAGACAAAATGATCTCTTGGGTATGTTCTTTAGTGAGCAGAAGACCTGGAATTACCTCCTCAACAAGCTATTGCATTCCAGTTAGCAAATACAACACTTGTATATTCGTTATTGAGGTTTGACAAATAATCTCCCCACACAGAGAGAGAATATTTTACTGTCCTACAGCCTATACTCTCAATATTGTTTCATGCTCCCAAGCTCCAAACAGAGATAAGTTCCAGAGGCAAGGCTAACAGGTTTCATCCTTTTGACGAGAGAACTCTGGAGATTTATCAGCATATTAACAGCCATGTAGTTCTTCCAGGGGAATGGGATTCCCATTAGCAGGCCAGCAATTTCTGCTGATTCCCTCTTCTACTGCAGACCCCACTGTACCCCATGCGGTTCCTGAGGGTCATCGGACCACTTAGGAACAAAATGGGTGGTTCTGTGGGCTGGAGCAGGAGGGGAAAGTGAGAAAGTCCCACTCTGCAAAGTCCATGGAAGTATAGGTGCCTGACATTATGTCTTTGCAGTTCACAAACCTATAAGCAGAACATATTGGAAGCAGACAGACACAGCTACCTCTGTCCATGTCATTGCAAAAAACAACAACCCATATTTTGCCATAATATCCGAACAACAAACTATGGTTTGTGCTTGCCCTTTAAACCAGAACTGCAAACCAGGAGGATCAAATTTGACCTGGAAACCTGGCTGGGAGAACAAGAACAAATCACAGCTAGCAGTTTGGAATGTAAGGGGAAAGTATAGTTTAATGCCAAAAAAAGGGAATTGCTCCATGAGAAGGGAGGAAGAAGTGAGACAATTTAGCCCACAAGCCCAAGAGTCACTCACGTAGCACCAAATTTGAACCCAACCTCATGTCTCTCCAAATTTAAACTGAGCCTTCTTATTTATTATTTATAGTCTGCCTTTCTCACTGAGACTCAAGGTGGATTGTTTTTATTTATTTTGTTTTACATTATTTGCAGTCTGTCTTTCTCGCTTGGACTCATGGCAGATTACACAGCGTGAGTCAACACAATCGACAGGATTAGGCATTCGATAAATAATACAATAGGATTAGAACCTGAAATTAGAAATCTGAAAATAGAATTGAATAGAATAGAACTGAAGCAAAGTATAAGTCTTAACATGACACATTAAATGATACTGAAATGACATCATAGGATCCTTGTTTCTGGAAGCTAAACACTGTGGTGTAGTCTACAGTCCCTAATAATTTATCTGTAATTCTGTGAGTTATTAAGTACACCAAGTACGAGATCCCCCAAATTTAGCAATGCAATAGGAACAGACAGGGCTATTTTTGGGCAGGAACGCACAGGAATGGAGTTCCAGCTGGCTTCCGAGTTGGCCACGCCTATAGCCTCCCCCCCTCAACTTCCCCAGGCGCCTTGCAAGCCGCAGGGCGGCTGGGGAAGCCAAGCCAATCCAGCGAGGGAAGGCAGTTTAAACTGCCTCCCCCCTTCAGGTTCCCCAGGGGCCTCGCAAGCCGCGGGGCACCTGGGGAAGCAAAGCCAATTCAGTTTAAACTGCCTCCCCTCCTCGGGTTCCCCAGGCACCCCGCAGTTGCAGGGCGACTAGGGAAGCTGATCCAGAAACTGCCTTCCTTCCCTTGGGTTTAGGGCTGCCAGCCTCCAGGTGGGGCCTGGGGATCTCCCGCTTTTACAACTGATCTCCAGCTGACAGAGATCAGCTCCCCTGGAGAAAATGGCTGCTTTGAAGGGTGGACTCTATGGCATTGTACCATGCTGAAGCCCCTCCCCTCCCCAAACTCCACCTTCTCCTGGCTCCACCCCCAAAGTCCCCAGGTATTTTCCAACCCTGACTTGGCAGCCCTACTTGGGTTCCCCATGCGCCCTGCAAGCTGCGGGGCACCTGGGGAAGCCAATCCTGGGAGGAACCTGCGCTGTCAGGGGTGTGGCCTAATATGCTAATGAGGTTCTGCTGTTGGGTGCAGTCTATGGCCAGTTTGGTGTAGTGGTTAAATGCGCGGACTCTGATCTGGGAGAACCGGGTTTGATTCCCCACTCCTCCACTTGCACCTGCTGGATGACCTTGGGCAAGCCATAGCTCTGTACCAGCTGTTCTCTCAAGGACAGTTGTCTCAGAACTCTCTCAGCCCCACCTACCACACAGGGTGTCTGTTGTGGGGAGGGGAAGGGAAAAGAGTTTGTAAGCCGCTCTGAGACTCCCTTGGGTAGTGAAGGGCGGGGTATAAATCCAGTCTCTTCTTCTTCTTCTCCATTATGCTAATGAGTTCCTGCTGGGCTTTTTCTACAAAAAAAGCCCTGGGAACAGCATAAGACATACAATAAACAGGGCAATAAGACTGGAATACAAAATTAGAACATAATGCACTAGAAACAGTATAAGACATTATTTATTTAGAACATTTCTATGATGCCTCGCGAGGAACCAGCCCATGGTGGTGGTGGTGGAAAGTGCCATCAAGTAGCAGTTGACTTATGGTGACCCCATCGGGTTTTCAAGGCAAGAGATGGTTTGGCATTTCCTGCCTCTGTTTAGCAACCCTGAGATTCCTTGGTGATCTCCCATCCAAATACTAACCAAGGCCGACCCTGGTAGTTTACAGAACAAAAATAATAAAAACGAAACATTAAAAGATAAAGCCCAAAACAACAGGAACTTAACAGCGAGTAAAATGAGAATGCGGGAAAGCCCATTAATTAAAACCCAGCATTTGAAAAGCCCCAGCCCAACATAACAATATAGATGATAAAAACAGATCACGGACAGCTTAAAACAGCAGGCTAAAATGATGTTTTAAAAAATCAACCCCTTAATTAAAATCCTGGGTGAACCAAAACATTTTGGCCTGGCACCTAAAAGAAAGCAACATAGCCACCATGCAAGCCTCAAGGGGAAGGGCATTCTATAAGCAAGATACCACTACTGAAAAGTCCTGTCTCTGATTGCCACCTACCTCTCCCCTGAAGGTGGGCACACAGAGAGAAGGGTTTGTGAGGCAGATTTTAACCTGGGCAATATGGGGAGTGGTCCTTCAGGTACCCTGGCCCCAAGATGTTATGGGGCGGGCTTTAAAGGTAAGACCATGCCATAAAGACTGCAAAAACTGGATTACAGGCAACAAAACCAAGAGAAGCATACAGTGAACAGCATCGTAAGCCACAGCTGTTATCCCTTTCTTAAAGCATCTTCCTGAACAATTCTAATTTCACTACTGCCCTCTAAGAATTCCATTTTACACATTCTGTTGGGTGATCAAAGTGTGGGAGCCTTTCTGACCTCCTCAGGCAGGCCGGTCCACAAAGTGGGAGCCAGCAAGCTCGAGACTCAGGCAGCTCCTGATCTTATTTGTTTGCAGGATGGGACCTTCAAGAGACTTGTGAGGTGTCCCACAGACAGCAGCTAATCCTGGAGCAGTGCCAGGAAGAATTCAGGAGAGTCATATCTCACAAGACTGGAGGGAAAACACAAATGTTGAGTATCTGCAGCTGCTCATCTATTGCCATTCTCAGATGGCTGCTTTCAGAAACGGATGTAACTTGTGAGAGTGAGTCTGTGCCTTTCAGATTTATTATGATTAAAAGCTGCCCTGTGGCTAAGGAAACTGGGCTTGGCATAAAGAAAGCTCCACATGGGACACAAAATTAAACAAAAGAAGACAATTTGCGTGCAATATCACAGAAACAAACAGAGGTGGCTCCTACGTGGGCATATTTTACTTTGTGTGGGTTTGCTAATGATACAACTTCGTGTAAATTGTTTTGTGTAAATTATGAGGAGCATGTTAGTATTTCCATGTGGGGCAGAATAAAGGGCTGGCCGTGAATCCAGGCATTAAAAAAAAGCTGGTGGCAGCCATGGCCTTCCCTAGTGTAAAGCTGACACGAGTGAACACAGCTGTACTTTAATTCAGCCTTTTGAAGGGCTGTCAGAATTGATCCATTGACAGGAAATGGGCTCTGATATCAGGATGAATGCCAGGCTGAGACCCAGGTCTTTGCAGTCAGGAATTTCCAGAGCCTGGCATACTGGGATCGTGCAAGGTATTTAAACAAAGGGTGTCTGCCATAAAATCTGTCATTGCCTGGAACAATGCTTTTGTTAGTCCCCAAATATGTGCTCCTTACATTATGTCAGGGGCATGGAGTTTTAAAATCTTGGGGGGGGGGGGGCTCTTGCGTGCGCGTGCGCAAAGTGCGCATGCCGGGACCATGTCCCCACCGCCTCTCCCCCCCAGGCCTGGCCACTCCTGCCTCTGTCCCTCCCTCCCTCCGTCTGTCCAGGGGCCAGCTGGGCAAATGCCCAGCATGCTGGCGTCACCCGGAAGTGACACTATCACACTGGGCATGTTGCCGGGGCGACGCTCTGGCAATAGCCCTGAAACTCTATGGTGCCATAGAGTTTTGGGGCGATTGCTAGAGCGTCGCCCCGGCAACGTGCCCAGCATGATGGCGTCACTTCTGGGTGATGCCAGCATGCTGGGCATTGGCCCCTGGATGGACAGATGGAGGCAGGAGTGGCCAGGCCGGAGGGGGGAGGTGGCGGCAGCGGCAGCCAGCTGGCAGGTGGGCCTAGGAAGGGCCCGGTGGGTGCTCCGTTTTGCCAGAGGTGGCTGAGCCCCCCCGGGAAATTTCGGGGGTGGCTCGAGCCCCCCTCATAGTCGATGCTTATGCATTATGTGCTGTTCTGGTTCGTCTGTTGTCACTTCTGGGGTCTGTGAAGTTTTCCATTTTTCTCCCACCACCTGCAAATACTCCTTTATCATTTTAATCAGAGAAGAAAATTTCGACAGTCCTTAAACTACAGAGACCATAACATGTTTGGGTTTGGACTTTTAAGTACCAACTCTCAGGGGTAAATGCCTGGCTGCAGAGCAGGAACTGCCTGGTGGACAAGACCCTGGAGAGAGAGCCTGTTTGTTTGTTTTCAGAGTTGCTCTGCAGCCAATTGTCGGCAGGTGTTGGCCTATAACTGGTCCCCACAGAATCAGGTGGCAGGAGATGGTGGCTGAATTCCCTGTACCTTCAAAAACACAACTTATCCACAACACGTTTATGAATTTGTGACTTGGTTATTTATGGTGCACAAATGCCTTCTTTAAAATACTTTTCCATCTCTTTCTTTTTTCCATTCTCCATTCTGAAGATCTGAAACATAGGAATATTTCCTTCTTCCAGTCAGGATCCCCGCCCCCCCCCCCCCATACACCTTCATTTTCCCTCTGTGCTCTTCAGGTTGTTTTCCCCTTTCCATCTGTCTTCACTCTTTGGAACATCTTGTGTCTGGCTTCACGCCTGTTTACATAACACAGAACCCTTCTGGAACACTCGGTTATCTCAGAAGGATGAACAGTTTATTTCATATCCCCTTTTTAAAAAGACTGCACACATCCATATCTCTTAAGAACAGAGATAACAGTGAGGGCAGGAGAATAGATGCAGACACACCTTGAATTCTAGGAAGATGAAACTGGAAAAGGTCTGAATGTCACTCAGGAGAGATCCATCATGCCTACATATTCCTATAATACACTTTGGCTCCTGAGCCATTCACAGCTAAAAGCCACTGTATTCAAAACCAAACATCATTTTTCCAGGACCAGGACAAACGTGCAACCCAGCTCCTGCACACACACACTCAAAAAGGGTTACCAACCTCTAGGTGGTAGCTGGAGATCTCTTGTTATTACAACTGGTCTCCAGGCCACAGAGGACATTTCATCTGGAGAAAATGGCCACTTTGGAAGGTGGGCTCTATGGCATTATACCCCACTGAAGTCCCTCCCCTCGCCAAACCCTGCCCTCCTCAGGCTTCACCCCCCAAACCTCCAGGTATTTCCCAACCCGGAGTGGGCAACCCTCACACACACACACACACACACACACACACACACACCTGTTTTTCTGCAGCAGCACTAGGAAATCATCTTCCAAAAGAGGTGTGAAAACTCGAATTGTATCTGGCAGTTGGTCGACGTGGCTGTTTCATTTGGTTGACATTAGGCTTTGACATATACTGATATTATTGTATTGGTTGTTTCTGGAGTGTTTTGTGGATTTTGTAAAACCAGAATGGACTTTGCAGAAAATAATACATACATTGTAAAATAATCACATACATACAATTTCATGAGCCAGTCTGGTGTAGTGGTTAAGTGCGCAGACTCTAATCTGGGAGAACTGGGTTTGATTCCCCACTCCTCCACTTGCACCTGCTGGGTGACCTTGGGCAAGCCATAGCTCTGTACCAGCTATTCCCTCAAGGACAGTTGTCTCAAAGCTCTCTCAGCCCCACCTACCTCACAGGGTGTCTGTTGTGGGGAGGGGAAGGGAAAGGAGTTTGTAAGCCACTCTGAGACTCCAAGTGAGTGAAGGGCGGGATATAAATCCAATCTATTCTTTTTCTTCTGAGTCATAAAAGAAACATTTCTGAAGTTCTATAGGAAAAACTTACCATGATAATGGGCTTCCACGGTCTCTCAACCTCTGAGAAGTATACCTATTTCTCTTCCATGCTTGGGCTATGAACATATTCCAAGGGCAACTGTTACCCTGGCCATGCTGCCTACACATTTTTATTATTTCTCCTTTCTGCGTTTTCTTGTGTCTACTTTGGGAATCCTCTCCAGCATTCGTATTCCCTGGTCTGGATGCTTTATATGGGGCAGCATAATGCCACTCCAGGGGGCATTCAGAACTTGGGGGGGAAATGGGGGACATTTGGGGTCTTAGGCAGCCCTTGCAACGGCTTCTGACAGCAAGTAAAAGGGAGCTGTTTTTATCCAGCTCCCCCCCCCCCCCAACAGTGAGGCTAAAATTCCCAATCCAAGATTTCTCCCAAGCATCCTTATAAATATGACACACAGCTAACAGGAAACAAGGGTAATCAAAGTGTTGAGTGATGGCCATCACACTGTCACTGAATGTATGGCTCAGATCTCTGTACTGTAGGCATATATCATAAATACTTATGCAAATAAAGTTGTCTTGTTGTAAAGTTGCCTTTGTTGTAAAGTTGCTTTTATGTCTTAAGTTTTTACTGGACTACTTGTTTTAATTCCTATTTGAACCTTGAGATCTTCCCAAGCCTTATCCTGGTTGCACTCTCCCTTCAAGCTGTCCATTCATCCACAATATGATCCTGCTGTTATTTGGTGGTGGCCCCCATGTTATGGAACTCCCTTCTCAGGGAGGCATAGAGAGCCCTTATGCCAACTATCTGCCTTCCATACAAAATGCAAGGCCATTCATTTTAGGTATGTAAATTGCAGTTTATTTCGTAAGAAGTGAAAAGTACTGGAACCGGAGTCCAGTTGTGGTGAAATCAGCAAAAATTTTATTGCTCAGGATCAGATGAGGCATGAGGACGGTGGTCAGGGGTCCTGCTTTTATTTACAGTCAAGCCACACCCTCGACCTCGCCCAAACAAGGTAATGGGGTTAGGTTCCCACCAGAGGCTATCATAGGACCATTTGAATATCCTAAGCCTCTGATAGGGTAACAATCGGGATCCTGGTGGCCCATTGTTTCCTGACCCCAAGCTCAGGTCCAACCTGGCCATGTGCTCGGTGGTGGCCATGCGGCTGCCACCATTATGTGCATTGCATACATTACAAGAAGGATATTGTTTTGAGGGACACTTGTATAGCCAAGTTTTTCTTATTATTATTTAAATTGCTTCTTACCCGCAGGTCAAGTTTTTCGGTGAGCTGCCTTGAGACACTGTGGTCAGAGGGAGAAGTGTCACATAAACCTTCAAATAAATAAATAGAGGAGCATTCGATGATAATGTTGTGTACTTGAGGAGAGATGTTAAGAACCGCTGTTTTAGATAGTTCTTGCAGTTGCTAATACAAGTGTATACATCAGAAGTTTGTACATTATAGAAATTATTCTCTCACACACAAACGTGTATGCGTGTGTGTGTTTCTGTGTGTATGCCAAGACTGCAGTCCTGCACTATAAGTGAAATTCTGTAAAGGAACATTTTAATAGAGAGCTTTTGTTCTCCAGGAAGTTATAATGTGTTCTTGCATTTCAAAATGCTAGGGCAGCATGAAAAATAATTCTGCCAGTAGTTTGTAAGAAGAGAGGGCAAAGAGGTATTAAAGAAGCTGGTAAAAAAAATGAAAGAACAAAGCAAGCTTTGAATCTGAAAGCCAAATGTTATTCTGGCAGAATCTCTGGCATGAGTGTACCCAAACATTTGCCCTCAATTCCCCTTCTGCCTCAACCTGTTGTTGATCAGCACACACGAGGAGAGCTCATCTGGTGGCTGCTGCTGAAACCCCCCCCCCCCATAAACTGGCCTTTCCTATTCATTTTAAACATTGGCCATTCATCTTGATGCATGATTTATTTGAGCTGTTTGTAATATGCATGAAACGTATACAGCCCAAACCTTAACATCATTGGGCTGCAATCCAGCTATGCAGTTCTGCAAGGGGATCTGATGCTTCTTCATTACCAGCTGTGGAAATTTCATATGGAGCTCCATTTTTCTTGCCTATAAAAGCCTCATGCTTTCTCAAAGATGCAGAAGACAGCCTGGGCATGAGTCTGTGCACATTGATAACCTACAGAAATCAGTGTAGTTCCACACTGATATGCTGTGTTACATTGAAGTGAGGTAAATTTTCCCACATCTGCTGTGGTGCCATAACAGCAAACCTATGAATCAAAGTTATCATCTTTGCCCCCATCACCTGTCTCCAGTGGTAAGGTTGTGTGAGTACATTTTTTCATGATGCTTTATGCAATTTTATTTTATTTTTCCTATCCTTGATATGTAGTAGTTCTATTTCTTCTTTCATAATATTAGAGCTTTAAGGCACTCAATGAGGTTGATGAACAATAGATCCAGGATGGACAAAAGGAAGTACTTCTTGATTCAACAAATGATTAAACTGTAGAATTCACCACCAATAATAGTGATTCCCAGTTGTATATATGGTTTTAAAGTGGAATTCAATAGATTCCTGCAAGATAGGTCCAGCAGTGACTACTAACCACAAGCTAGGAGGAACCTCCATATTCAGAGGCAGTAGACCTTGAAGCCAACATCAAGTGAAAGTCTTGGCCTCCATGCCCCGTTTGTTCGCCCTTCAAGGCAACTGGTTGGTCACTGTATGAAAGAGAATACTGGATTGGATGAACCACTAGCCTGATCCATCAGGGCTCTTTTTATGTTCTTACAGTACTGTAAAACATTTTATTATTGATTTCCTGGGCAAGCTCCATTTCCATTTGATTTCTGCTAATAATTACTGCTAAGTTTGTAAGTTACCTTCGAGATGATTTCAATAGAAAGGTAGGGGTTAAATGTGTTAGATTAATAGAGAAAACACTGATGATGAAGATGCTCAGTGGTAGAGCATCTGCTTGGCATGCAGAAAGTCCCAGGTTCAATCCCTGGTCTCTCCAATTTAAAAAAGATCTGGCAATAGGTGATGTGAGACCTCTGCCTGAGACCCTGGAGAGCCGCTGCTGGTCTTTGTAAACAATATTAACTTTGAAGGACCAAGGGTCTGATTCAGTTTAAGGCAGTTTCATGTGTTCATGAATCCCATAGCAATTTTCATTGCACAGACTACTTGAAAATATTTATATTCTCCTTCACAGCAAGTGAAAAAATGCTGACCAGTTTCATGTGTTCATTGCATATGATTCATATGAGGTTCTCTTTCCCGGGCTACCATCCTCTGAATCACACTTTGTAAGAGTACAGATGGGTTGTATATAATATATCTGCGCAGCCAAGATTCAATTGCTAGTTTTACTGCTTTTAGTAGGTTTACCGTGGGCAAGAAATAGGACTCTTGACACGAGGTGACCTTATGAAACAGTTCTTCATACTGGATTAAACAACCCTTGTTAAAATTAGAACTTTGCTTAAATATTTGTATAGCCCACAATGAAACAAATTCTGAGAGCTGAGTGCAATGTTGACTTTTACCATCAAGAGTGCATGTAACTTGCAAACTGGGTGTCTGTTCCACTGCCTGGACACCTACATGACATTTTCATCCTACACCCACTCACCCCAGGGCCCAATACATGAGATGATCCTATTACCCTTCACAGAAACTTGTTAGGTGGGTTAGAATGAAAGATAATGACTCACAACCCTCTGAGCTTCATGGCTGGGCAGATATTTGAGACCAGATCTCCCCAGTCCCTTTTATGCTGAAAATATCCGCTACTCAAGAGCTACTGAATGGCTGTTACACAGCAAATGAGCAGTGGTACTGCAAAACTCCCATTCATTTCAATGGGACTCTATGGAAATTGAGAACACATGAAGTATGCTACTAGATCAGATCAGTGGTTCATCTAGTTCAGCATACTGTCTCACATGGTGGCCAACCAGTTACTATGCAGGGCCAACAACAGGGCATAGAAGCCCAGGCCTTCCTCCCCCCCACCCCCCCAGTGTTGCCTACTGGCAACTGGGATTCAGAAGTTTACTGCCTGTGAATGTGGAGTTTCCCTTTAATCACCATGGCTAGTGGCCACTGATAGCCCAGCTGATTTTCCCTTTAAAGCTGTCTAGATTTCTCCCTTTCCCTACACAAGGGTAACAATTCATATGTCATTAGACATTGTTCTGTTACTGTCAGGAAACCTAGTAGGGTAATAATTAGTCATGCAACATCTAACAGTCGTGTGGATCCAGTGTACATAACAGACTCAAGTTCTGTGACAGCCAGAGTATTACAACTGCCAGAGTGTTGGCTTTGGTTGTAGGAAACTCAGATTCAAATATCTGTTCAGCTCTGAGCCTCATTAGGTGGCCTCAGGCAAATCAGTATCACTCGGACTAATTCATTTCATAGGTTGCAAGGTTAAGATATCCTTTGGAGGAGGTAGAGTGCAAATGTAGTAGTGATAGTGAATTCATGCCTGCAAACAACATGTTCCTCTCTACCAGCACACAGAAAAACACTGTTGCAGGCTTGGCCTCCAATCACTGTGGCTCATTATAGTCTATGTGACAAAAGGAATGGTAATGCATCTTAATTACAATTGATATCCCCTTAATAAGCCTTGATTGTTGGGGGAAAGTTTTGTTTAAGAGCTCATCAGGGTTTGAAAGAAGTGAGCATCCCTCCTAGCTGAAGGAAGGAGCAGCGGGGTACCTGTATGAAAAGGAAGTACAGGTTTTAGACCCTGGAAGATACACAGAGGGGCAGACATACTCAGCTCGGAGTTGTATTATGAAACAAGGTCTAGGTGACAAGTCATATTTAGGGACGGGCATGAATGGGAAAAATGCAGTTTGTTTCAGTTAATGATTTGTGGCATGGGAGTTCATGAGCCACAAACTGTCACATACTATAGACACCAAAAGAACCAGTTCAGTTTGTGAGGTTTGTGACAAAGGAAAATGGCCTCTCCGGCATGCTACGGACACCAAACTCACCGGGGATCTCTGGCTGACTCTCCTCTACCTGCCCTCCAAGTTTGGTGAGGATTGGATTTAAGTTTGGTAAAGATTTTGATTGAGTGGAGACAATTTGTGTGAAAATGTATACATTCACAAACTGCCATGAACTGCTTGAAAGTTCATGTAAAGTTTGTGCTGGTTGACCTGCCACAAACTTCAGGTTGTGAACCGCGAACCACCCAACATTTGTCATGAACTGCCCAAAATTTGTGAGCTGGTTCATGCCCATTCCTTGTCATTTTCTACTGAAGAATTTCTGCTTTCAAGAGTCTTCACTTCATGTGTTCCACATAAGACTGTGTGAGAATAACCCATGGGAAATAGAACAAAAGATGGAAGACTAAATATAAGGGCAGTGACGTGTAAATCGGTCCTCAGTCATGGCAGCCTTGTACTTAAGATTGCCAGACCTCAAATGGAGGCATGGGTCCCCCACTGCCAGGCCCTGCCACCTAGCTGTCGATCAGCTGGCTGGCAGAGGGACTTACCAGGAAGAGGAAGGCTCAGGCCACATTGCCACTGTCACACAGGAAGTGAAATCATCACACCAGTGACATCTGGGCAATGCTCTAGTATTTGGGGGAAAACTCTGTGGTAGAAGCCATTTTTACCATAGAGTTTTTGCCCAAATACCAAAGCATCACAGCAGCAGCACAGCATGATGAGTCACTTCCTTGGCCTGGCCCTTCTGTTTCTCCTGGTAAGTCCCTCCCCCCCACCAGGAGGGACCTGAGAACCCTGCTCGCATTCAAAGGCGGTATGCAGATCTCAGAATAGGGTTACCATATGTAGAAACAAGCAACTGATGAATACTTTGAAGACAGCTGGTGGCCAGTTTGTTTTCCTTCATCCTTCCCCTCAAATAACAACAGTCACCACATCTTGAGGATCCCTTTCATTGCAAATATATTATACAGCATGGCTCCCTTTTCTGTTATGACCAAACGAGATTTTTAAACATAGCAATGTGTTCCTACAGTTTCTCAAGAATTTATTTAACCCACATACAGATAATGATGTGGAACACCAACACCATTCATTATATTGCAGGGTTTTAAAGTGAACGCTCAAGTCTTGCAAATTTCAGCCCTACTTTTTTAAAAGGAAAAACATATTATATTTCAAAGAAAGCCCAAGCCATGTGCCTTTAATTTTAGTACAGTCTCCAAAGGCTTTTTCTTACAAAATAAATAGCAAAACTATAACATTTGATTATCCATCCAGCTGTGCCCTAGGAAAGAAAGAAAGAAAGAAAGAAAGAAAGAAAGAAAGAAAGAAAGAAAGAAAGAAAGAAAGAACCCCAAATACTCATTGCTTTCAAACAACACATTTAATTTAAGTTACGTGCTCATGAGGGAAATCTTTCAGTTCAAGGGTAGCCCTCTGGTTTTTAAATTCAGTTTCTTGGACTGAAATAGTATTAGGATAACTCTTCAGATTTAGAAGAATACTTTGGAGTTTATTCTGCAACAAAAAAAGATGCTCTGACTGCATCCTTTTGAACTGTGGCTGAATTATAAATCAAGCCTTTGTTTTATCTCCCTAGATAAAGGAAACTTGACAATAATGTTTTACTATCCCACTATGTAGACAAACCCATGGTGGTTTATTTATTTAGCTGTTTTGCTTATTTAGAAGTTTCTATCCATCAGATTAAACCCTGCTAGATTCATGAGGCAGCTCCACAGTCACATAAAAGAGAAAAGAATAGGGCTGCTAAATGCATGCTGGGCTTGACCTCCCACCCCCAGTGGTCACTGCCCACCAGCACTCCAGCCGCCTTTGAGTGGGGGGAAATTAATTGCCAATAGCGATGGTGTGATGTCGATTCATGGTAAAACCACCGTTTCTGGCAATTCCTGGAGAGGATGGCACTTCTGGGTTTCTTGATCACCAACAGCAGCCCTATGTCCCCTCCTCCAGACTCTTGCCACCCTGGAAAAATAAACTATCAAGACTAAACAAAATAAATCTAAAACTATAATGGCAGAAAACCAGTAAAAAGCCCTCATGTAAAAAGACTTTAACTCAACACCTAAAATTAGCAAGACTAAACACCAAGGAAAATCTCTGCTGGAAGGAGTCCTCTTTTATATTCGATTTCCATATTTCAAAAAGGAATATCAACAATAAGATTAATAAAATGGGTTATTTTAAGAAGTAAAGAAAAAAAACTGCTCAAAACCTCAAAGGGATACATCTGGTTGCTGCTATTTAGAATATTTTATAATAATTCCAAGCAAGCATCATCAACAAGTGATACTTAACAGTTTTACTAAGCCAGTATGTTTGAATGGCCTTCAAAAGGGCCCATGGTTTCATACCATTAAACCCAAAAATGGATCTAAGGGGCCTTTCTGGGCAACATGGGTTGTGCTTAGGTAGGGTAGTCTTTATACCCGTGACTGTATTACAACTGGACCTGGTAGATAGCATTACTCTATTACTTATTTCCTTCTTTAAAAAGAAAGAAAGAAAACAGCCATCAGTGGCTATGCACTCATCTTTTCCTGTGCTTAAGCACATATATCCTACAATTTAAAAAATACTGTCAAATTTAATATATACATACAGGTGTGATTTTTAAGAAATGTAATAGCTGAACTGCAACTGGTAAAAGCTTTAGCACTCCAGTTAATGGGAACACCAATTGGGTTTGCCTACACATGGGCAATCTCTGTGGTTCCAAGCACAGAGCAATAACCAAGCTGTGCTCCACTTGTCTCTGTCCACACACCAAGTTATGCTAAGAGATTCATCCCATCAAACAAAGCCATTCGCCTGAGCCAGACAGTGAAAAGGTTCCGGCATTGATGAACAGGACCAAGAGACAGATCAAGATGGGTAGCCATGTTAGTCTGTCTGTAGCAGTAGAAAAGAGAGTCCAGTAGCACTTTAACACTTGTGACTGGGTGTGAGCTTTCATGAGTCATTTTTGAGCAGTGACTCATACCCAGCCACAAATCTTGTTAGTCTTTAAGGTGCTACTGGACTCTTGCTCTTTTCTAGGACCAAGAAACTCCACTCCAGAAATTTGGGCATCCCAAAAGTGTCTAGTTTCATTACCTTTTTTATCACAAGATACCATGGGGTGCTTGCCAATTAAACTAACTTAACCACCAACCTGCACGAGACCTGCCACTTTAGTTAAAGCCTTGCCAATATCCTTTAACCTGATCTATTTAAACAAGTTTGTGCTCCCTAATACAGTGTGAAGCGGGCAAAAAGAGGAATCTCTCATGACCAATTAGAGACATATTTTATGTGTCAGAAACCAGCAAGAAAACAAATCACTGGAATTTGATATGCAACAAGGTTACTTGATAAAAGACGTGCAAAACTAATTATGCATAATTCTGAACATCCGTGCAGTCCATAGCTGCAGTCCACTGTCCATCCCTTAACACCTTTCCCTACCTTATTCTTCTTTGTTGTTTCCTTCATAGTTGAATTTTAGATTGCACATTTCCTTCTTCCCTTGGCCTCTGAGTGGCAACAATAGTGTGCTCTTCTGCTTAACAGAAGATATTGACCTGCAGTGTACATTTGGCCTCAGCCCTGGGAGGATTGGCCAGTGGTTGTACTATTGCTGCCAAGTGAGGCCCAGGGCACAGAGATAAGTCATGTTCCATTCTCTTGCCAAAGCATAAGCCTCCAGACGCAGCCGTCTCTGAGTTAGGCCAGTGTCTATAAGTTGTGGTCAAGCTCAAGAAGAAGAACATGTTAAAGCTTAATCCTGGGGGTGCTACTTTGAAAGACTGAGGTTCTGGAGGGAGTTGTGCTGTCCATCTTAGATGATGGGGCTTTAATGTTAGCAGACTCAGTTGAGCTCAGGATTTTTATTCGAGCAGTCCCTCCTGCTAGAAAAGTAGGTGAGTTGGGTGGCAAAAAAATGCCTTTTTCAGTAGCATTTGGCATGGAAATTGTCCCCTCTTGTAGACACAGCTCACCTAGCAACACTAATCCACACTACAAAACTGGACTCAAAACTAGACTGTTGTAATGCATTCTATGTGGGGCTGCCCTTGAAGACTATGCAGAAGCTTCAGTTGATGCAGAATGCAGCAGTATGCCTGTTAACAAGAGGTAAATGCATTATGCATATTACTCCAAATTTGAAATCCTTACACTGGCTGTCAATTTGCCTCTGGGTTCAAGTCAAGGTACCAGAATTTATCTGTAAAGCCTTTCACAACCTAGGATCCTCGTGCCTGAAGGATCATTTTGCACCCATATCAGCCCATATGGCAACTCCATTTTTCATTCCATGCTTTGTTTTTATTTTCATCCAAGAGGGCAATGAGGACTGTTTTGGCTTGGACTTGGTGTTTTCCATTTATGGAATGGACTCCTGGAAGTGGCTAGGAATCCAAACTGTGCTTCTGGTGTTCCCTAATTACGTGACAACTTTGCTATCATGTAACAGAGGAGCTGAATTGTATGAAGCTCTGTGTGTTTTTATGCATTGTAGCTTTAAACCTGTGGGTTTGATTTTTATATAAGCTGCTTTTCTCCGCAGTGCAGGAGAAAAGTAGAGTGCACTTTAAAAAAAAACTAAGTGGATTTAAATAAATGAATAAATGTCCTGAGTCAGGAAAGTGTCACTAAAGTCCCTCCCCTAAACCTATGGGAACAGATCCTGGAAGCCAGTGCCAGAAACCACCACCACCCCTTTCAGATTTCAGCAGTATCCTGACAAGGAAAAGAATAGCATTCCATCCCTTAGTATTGTAGGCAAGGGCTTTATGTCATCTTGCAAGAAAAATGTCCCATTTAAATAATTTGAGCTTGCAAAAGGTCCCTTCTCCCCAGAAGAGATGACGACCCTGGCAAGGGGCAGTAGATTCTGTCAAAAGTTTACAACACAGCAATAGCTCTATTCAAATTGCATGGCGTGTACAGTAAACACACGCAAGGGTAGGTGGGGTGAGCTGGTGCCTTCCAGACGGGCCCCCTTCCCATACATTTATTGCGTGTGTCTGGTCATCAGCATAGGGTTAATGTTTAGTATTAACTGCATCTCAGAATAGACTGATTATATCCTATGAAAATAAACTCATTAGGAGAAATGGATGGTTAAGTGATTATTCCTCAGACTGAGATACATTAAGTTATTCTTTCAAAGACAGTAAAACCAAAAGAGCAAATTTTATTGGTTTCTTCTAGCCTGATGGGTTAGAACTGTGAGTAAGCAGATAAATATTTGGATTTGGTACAAGGTGACTACATTTCAACTGAAAGTACGGCCCACTTGGGTGCGTCGCTGATGCTGGCACAGCATAAGTGCCACTAGTTGGTATCCTATGCCCTCTCTGCACAGGGGAAATCGGTTATAGAAACACCCCACAACAAAGTACATACCAATCACTGCAGAACCCATATCAACTAGGCCCGTAGCTACAGTGGGGCATTTTGGGGCTCCACCCCCTCAAATGTGAGGCATGCCCCACAACATCTGCTGCCCTTCTCCCCCTCCTCCCGTGACATTAAAAGGGCCCTCCAGCTGATTGGTGGAAGCACATGGTGGGCCCTTGAAATCTTGCAGCCACCCCTCTCCCTCCCCTCCTCCAAGATTTAAAGGGCCCACCAGCTGATCAGCGAGCACTATAAATTTTGCAGGTGAGCAAGAGGGGTGGCTGCCAGCCTTACGCCTTCCCTGAACTCCAAGCAGCAATTTCGCGGCTTGGAGATCAGGCATGGGCAGCCCCTGCTAGAAAAAGAGCACTGAAAAAGGAACCCTTTAATTGCTGTTTTTCTAGCGGGAGCTGCCCCTGCCTGATCTCCAAGCGCGAAATCACCACTTGGAGTTCAGAAGAGGTGTGTGGCCACCCCTCTCCCTCCCCCCTTCCTGCTGCCCCACAAAATTTCCCCATGCCCCACCAACCCAGAATTTCTGGCTACGAGGCTGATATCAACCCCACTGCAAGTCACCAATCGCAGAGCAGCATGCCATCCATGCTCCCAGGGCAGGCAGATAGAGAGAGCTACCTAGCAGATGCCAAGGCCCCGAGGCCCCCCTACATCAGGGCACCACCACCAGTATGTGGAGCACAGCAAGGAAGGAAACCAAGGGATCACAGCACCTTCTGCACTGGAATGGGAACTGCGGCATGCCTTATCTCTGCAGTGAAAATATTTCTGGAAGCTTTATTGGTGGGGCTTTGAGTTCCAGCCTATAACCCAGCTTCTTTTTTTGCCAGGAGCAAGGCCAGGATCAGCATACCCTGAGGTGGGGCAGCTGCTGAGGCCCAGGTCTTCCAGTAGGGGCTGCTGCACCTCACTTACTCGCCTCCCCTCTGTCCTCCTGCTTGCTTGCGAGCCCTCTCACAACCCACACTCCCATGTGCACAGGCTGCCCAGTCCTGCTGGGGAAGGGAATGCAGGAAGTGAAGGGCAGTGATACTCGCAGCTGCATACACTGCCCAATACAGTCAGGGAGGGATATGTGAGCACTGAAAGGGCTGGAAAACGAGTAACTTGGGGAAGGATGCAGGGGTGGACAGGGAAACAGTGGGGGACACAGTGGCAGGGTGGAGAGGGGTCCCCCAGAAATTCTCTGCCCAGGGCCCACTAAAACCTGGAACCAACCTTGGCCAGGAAAAAAAAAACACAGGGAATGACACATGGCTTTCACAAGTTTCTGTAGTGCACTCAGCAGAGGTGACCCTGATAAATCACTTAAGAAATCTTCTGCATTGGTGAGGCCACACCTGGAGTTCTGGAGGCCTTACTTCAAAAAGGATGTGGACAGAATGGAGCGAGTGCAGAGAAGAGCAATAAGGATGATTGGTGGCCAGGAGACCAAGCGCTATGAAGAAAGGCTGAGGAACTTGGGAATGTTTAGTCTGGAGAAGAGGAGGTTGAGGAGGGACAAGATTGCTCTCTTGAAGTATTTGAAGAAAGGGCTGTCACTTAGAGGAGGACAGGGAGCTGTTCCTGTTGGCCGCAGAGGATAGGACTCACAGTGGGTTTAAATTAAGGGTGGGAAGGTACCGGCCATAGGCATCGAGTACGGGGGGGCTCGAGGGCTTGAGCCACCCCCAAAATTTCCCGGGGGGGGCTCAGCCGCCCCCGGAAAAACAGGGCACCTACCGCCATGCCTCCCTGGGTCCTTCCGAGGCTCAGCGGCCGCTGCTGGAGAGGGAGAGGGAAGGGGTGGCGGGGGGGAAGAGAGGCACCAGCAGCAGCAGCTGGCAGGCCTCGGAAGAGCCCAGGGAGGCTGGGCGGTTTCCCGGAGGGGGGGAAGAACATCGTCCCAGCGCGCGAGCTAAGGAGCCCCCCCCCCTCGGATTCCCAAAACTCTACGCCCCTGGTACTGGCTGGATATTAGGGGGAAAAATTTACAGTCAGAGTTGTGCAACAGTGGAATCAGCTGCCTAGGGAGGTGGTGAGCTCCCCCTCACTGGCAGTCTTTAAGCAGAGTCTGGACAAACACTTGTCAGGGATGCTCTAGGCTGATCCTGCATTGAACAGGGGGTTGGACTAGATGGCCTGTATGGCCCCTTCCAACTCTGTGATTCTATGCTCAGGGTAAGGGGCACTTGCTTTGTTGCTTCCATGGGCCTCAACGAGATGTCTCAGAGAACCTCCGAGGATTTTGGTGGCATGATATTATGCCACCACTGGGGGCCTGAGAGGCTTAGGAATTCAACTATGCTCAGCTGGTGCTTATGCAAAACCCCCAGAGTTGCCCAATTCTATGCTAGTGCCAGGGTTACACCAGCACAGTGTCAGCAGGACTTGCCATCAACCTATCTTCAGATCTGACGGCGTATCTGAGATATGCTGGCACAGAGTTTAATTGCCATCCTCAACTCTTTGGAGATAGGTTTTAGGATTGTAGTGTTAGTCTCAGAGAGAAACAGAACTGTGGTCGACATAAATCAACAACCTAGCAATATCAGCACCCAGAACAAATGAGGGGTCTTTCTTTATGTCACTTATTCTGTGATGTCTAAATCCTGGTTGTGATCTAGAACCATATTTGGATGCAATACCTAATTTTAAACAAAATGGAGTTATTACAAAATTGAGATTTACTCAGAGGGGGGTAGCTATTCCGAATGGAGAATGGTTTCAAATACCATGTAAAAATGGAAACTGCTCACATGTGCTTAATTAAATGGAAGACATTGAACGCAAGTTATGGGTTTGTACCTATATTTACTGAAATGAGAGAAATGATTGTTCCCAAAGGCAACTAAAATAAACATTTGGCCAGTAGTCATAGAATTATTGGTATACCACAGGTGTTACCTTCTGTTAAGAATGTTTCCATGGCAAAGACCACAGCAGTGACTGGGAATGTTCAGCAATGACTGTGGTTCATGGGAGAGTCTTTTCCATGACCAAAGGTGCACAAATACCATAGGAGGTAAGAAATAGAAATGTACAAAGTCAGCAGAGCTTGACTATAAGCAGTAACTATATCAAAATACTCATTTTCCGTGAGGCTTGGACATTTACAGGGAAAGGAGCGCATGAAGGTACTTTCTAGCAGCACTTTGCCGCCACAGAGATACATACCCTTCTTCCCATCCTCTGCATGATCTCTGTCAGTGATCCGTGAGCCACTGATGCCATGACTATACAGTAGAGCTTTCCCATGGCTATTTAAAACAAGTTGTTTTCTTTAAAAAAAAGAATTGAGCCCCAAGCATTGTGCAGCAGAGGGCATGATCTACCCTTACCCCCACAGTGAACAATCAATTCAGATCCAAATTTTATTCCACCAAAACATATTCTTTTAAAATATCAACAGTGTATTTTTATTTCAACACTGACTACCAAAAAATACAAGAAAAAATAGAGCACCATATTAAACAGACATCAAAAACTTTCAAAGAGAGGAAAAGAGCAAAAAACAAGAATTATCCTAAATGCTGCCCAGTATCTGCTGCTTTACCCCCACAGAATACTCACTTCTTTAAAACTCATATTTGCCTACCAGAATAATTGTGTATATTTGAATATAGATACTGATGTAAAAAAAAAAAAGCAACATTGTCATAAAAGCTCAGGCACCCTGTATTGTTTGTTTAGTTGTACGGAATGGGCACAATACCGATTTTGTAGTGTCACCTTTTAGTAGATGGGGTCTGTGGCTGGCAGAACAGGTCTGCTCTGGCCTTCAGGTCCTATTCCACCCTCCCCTCCAAAATTTTCCCCAAGCCTGGAGAGGCTTTTCTTTTGCATGCTCTTGGGCAACCCGCTGCGACCACCTGACCCTTGTAGGAATTGACAGCTGGGAGGGTCAGGACTCCCAGCTTCCCTTCCAAGTTCTAAGGCCTTGCCTCTGTGCCTCCCGCTGCCCAGCATCGGGTCACCACAGGGACAATTTACTGCCTTGTGCACCCCTGAAGGAATAGTTGCTTGCCAACTGCCGGTCTCCCCCCCTGGCACTCCTTTTAAAATAGCGTGTCCCAAACAGTGGAGGTCTATGAGAACCACTGCCAGCATCAAAAGTTCTAGAGTATTTACTAAAAAGGAAAATGTTCACAAGCATAATTTTAGCACCTCACCAAACAGAGAAAGGGATTCAAAAGAAATTGGTAAAATGTTATTCCTCTGCCCCTCTCTCCATACATGCCCATTCAGATGTTAAAATATAGGGCAGGCTTCTTAGCTTGGGAAGTTACTGATCTTCACAGAGTCTCCAATACCTTAAAGTTTCCTTCAGCTCTTCAGGACAGCACAGGATTACATGGCTGCCTCCTCTAGATCTCAGTTAACTTCCTCCTTGCTCCCCTGAGTTTTATCACCTCTATTTTCCCCACCCACTGACCAGGTCAGGCCGATCAGAAAAACTTTTCCTGAGGATTCTAGAAATTTTCTTCCTGAAGTCTCTCTAGCATTTAATTCCTCCAAATCTATGTTCCCTGCTTAGGAGGGCTGGACCCTCCTATTGTCTCTAGCAAGACCTATTAAGATTTCTTAAGAGGTAGCTGAGGTGAGCCTGGAGAGTCATTGGCTGAGGACAGACTGGCAATCTGAAGCGGAGGCAAAGCGGAGGGAACTGGAGCGGGGGGAAAAACCCACAGAGCTGGCCGTTCACACTGGCCAGAGCAATGCGGATCAGCGGCGATACGGAGCGTTCAGACTGCCGCATAGCCAGCGCGCGCAGCTCGCACGCGCCGCTGCACTTTTTTTTGTTTTTCTTTGATGTTTTTCGCACATGCACAAAACTTTTTGCCGGTGCGTTCACACTTCCTCCGGATGCCTCCCGCTTCTTCCAGTTCACACTGTTTGGAAGCGGGAGGCATGCAGAGGAAGGCCCCTGAACACCGGGAAAAACCGGTGTCCGGGTAAAGCGGAAGGAAAGCGACTGGGAGACAGGTAAGTACGCAACGGAGCCGACGGACAGATGCGCATGTCTGAACGTGCTCCTTTCCTCCGTTTGCGAAGCGTGCCTGCCCCGCTTTAGATTGCCAGTCTGTCCTCAGCCATTGACTGACTTCCTCCGCCCTGCTTGTTCTCTGCCCAGAGAGGGAAAAAAACCCCTTTTAAAACTCAGAGTGAAGGTTTTGCTCAGTTCAAACCTCCAAAGAAAAAATGCATTCCTTCACAGGGTCAAAAGGATGATCTGAATCACTGGGTAGTTCTACATAACGCCATAGTCTATGCAGTTTTGGTACTTATGATTCCAACAAGTGCCTTTTCTGTAGTGTTATTTATCTTGATCATTCAAGGTTGATGGACTTCTTAGGCCAAACACCATTCAAAATCAATAGAGATTTAAAAAAAGGTAAGAAACTATTGCGGCAGAATGCAATACTAGCCTGTACACACATAATCAGTGGGCATCAGTGTGCTTTTAATACAGCGTATGTTCTTTAAGGGATGAGTGCATCTCCTGCTGCTAGTGTTTCAACAGAACAGGAAGAGAAAGAAGAAGGAACCTGATACCAATCAAGATCATGTCTCCTAGGATATCGTGTGGCACACAGAGCTTCCAACAACAGCAATCAAACTCCACTGACATCTGGATTCTGTGCTGTGACGTTGGCTCATGGCTGTGATACCCACTGGGGCAGCGGAGAAATCAATGTTCAGCCTAGGGGAAAGCATCTGCCCAGAGGCACGCTGATGCCCAGCTTTTAATAGCTGAAACCAGAGGAAGTTGCTGGAGCAGGGATGTCTGAAACCTTCCTTTTTCCTCCTTTTGTATATACAATTTTTTGTCATCCTTCTTTCAGACAAACTAGTGAGCACACTTGAAACCTCACAGGAGAAAAAGCTGCTTGGGGCAGCAATTAAAAACAACAAAATAGTGAGCATGGAAAGAGTTAAGCATCCTCCCCCCCATCCTTTCCCTGATCTCAATCAACCCCTCCAGATATAACTTTTCCTGTTGAAATGGGCTGTTGGGCTATTGATACACATTTTGGATGTGACAAATGTGTTGGCTCTAAGAACACTTGCTAGGTGTGCCTGTTTGTTGATGACCAGTACAGCCCATTTGTTTTTGCTAGGGGGTTGGATCCAGTCAGCTTTTTAGCCAGTGAAAAAGGGTGGAGAGACTCCCCACTGAGCAACAATAAATGCCTTGCTGGAGACCATGGGTCCTGCATGGACAAAAGCCATGTGGGATGGGGGCTACTCTGAGGAGAAGAATTGGATGAGATCGAGCTAAAAAAAACCTGGCTGGCTGGTTTTTCTGTGTTCCACTGAGACATGAAAAGATGCTCTGGAGGATCCACATGGACTGATTTACTTACTCACTCTTAAAAGGAATAAGAAATGCTAAAATCTCAGCTAAAAATCCAACTAAGTCCAATTATGTTGAAAAATCATGAAGTGCCAGATCCCCCTTGTTCTAATCTAGAATATTTTGCTTGGGTCAACTGAAAATGCAAATAGAGGAACTATACAAGTATACCAGAACCCCTGATTTGGACGGCGTTGCAAATCTCCAGTGAAATCGGTGGCATGTGAAAGTGCTTTTAACTTTGACAGAATCATGCCTGATGGTTTATATACTCTGAAGGGTTTATACTGGCATTGCCAGAATTCCTATGAGAAGTTCATAAAAGGGGGGGATCCACTTTTCAGAAAATCTATGGTCAAATTGAAAACCAGAAGAAGAATCTGAATTTTCAGTGGGAGACTGAAGAGCACCAATGTGAAAGGAAACACTCAGACTGAATATATTAAATAAATAGTATGTAAATATTTAATAGCAAAATATAGTAAGGATGGCAGACAAACTATCAGTGTCCATAAATATTGTGAAAATATATTAGGTGTATCCTACACCCAATATTTATGGTTTAAAGAGAAACTCATAAACATAAATTCTAAGAACATAAGACGAAGCTTGCTGGATCGGACCAGTGGTTCACCTAGTCCAGCATTCTATCTCACATACTGGCCAACCAGTTCCTCCAGAGGACCAACAACAGGGCATAGAGGCCGAGGGCTTCCCCTGATGTTGCCTCCCGGCTCTGGGATTCAGAGATTTAGTGCCTCTGAAAACTCTGGATGGCACTACTGTATACATATGCCACCCACAAGTATGCTGCCCACAAGCAGCTCTTTAATTTTGTAGCTACGATTTACTCAGTTAAAAAAAGAACAGAAGAATGCAGAAAGCCCTTTCCACTTTGGAGGGGGCAAATGTTTGATCTTGCCACCTTCTTGTTTGCAACAAACCAGCAAACCACCAGCCACATCTGATTTTTGCTAAAAACATGCAAATAGTTCCAGAAGTTAGAGAACTACCACACCCTTTCTACATTATGTATATATATCATCATTTGGATTGGAACTGGTGGTATGGGAAGTCTTTTGCCCCAAACTGCTCCTTCCAATATGGCCTGGCAATTCATTTTTATTTAAGTTACATATTTACTACTGCTGCCACTGCCACTCATCTCAATTATACATAGGTTGATGTTACACAGAGCACAGAAGCATCGGGATCCTTTATAATCTAATGTTCCCATATTAAACTTCAAAGTACTGGCTGCTGACATCAGCAAATGTTGCAATTTGCAATTTTTGTGCCACTTTGCAGACACACTCCACCCTTAGAATTTTAGTACTTAAGAATGCTTTACAGCAGTAAATCTTATTTATTTATTCAGAATACTTATATACCTGCCTTTCTCCAGAGTTTCTCAGGACCCAAGGCAGGTAACAGCAGTGTAAAAAACAATTTTATAGAACAAACATTAAAAAGAACAGATAGCAAAGCATTAAAATCTGTCTGAAAACACCTTATTCCTTCCCCTCTCCCCCAGTGGATTGTTCCATTCTGCTTAGGCTCAGGTTGCCCCATAAAATCTCTGGAACAACTGTGTTCTTCAGCCTCAGGGGAAAACCTAACACCACACTCCTCTTCCAGGAAGAAGGAGGAGGAGGAAGAGTGTGGAGTCTCAGAGTGGCTTACAATCTCCTTCCCTTCCTCGCCCCACAACAGACACCCTGTGAGGTAGGTGGGGCTAAGAGAGCTCTGACTGAGAACTGCTCTTGAGAGAACAGCTCTGAGAGAATCTTACAATCTCCTTCCCTTCCTCTCCCTACAACAGACACCCTGTGGGGTAGGTGGGACTGAGAGAGCTCCGAGAGAACTGTTCTTGAGAGAACAGCTCTGAGAGAACTATGACTGACCCAAGGTCACCCAGCTGGCTGCATGTGGAGGCATGGGGAATCGATCCTGGTTCTCCGGATTAGAGTCCGCCGCTCTTAACCACCACACCAAACTGGCTCTTTTTTAAACTGAGCATTGGGCATCCACTGCTCCTGAAGGTGCCTTGGGCAAGTGGGGTTTACTTATAGTAGATTCTGCTGGGAATAACGAAGCTGCTGCAAGGGAACATGTAGAGAGAGGCAGTCCTTCAGTCCCAATGGGCTTAACTCACTGAATCTTAATAACTATGCCCTTAGCCAGGTAGATGAGGCAAAGTTTTCATAGAAATTTTTTCCCCATTAACATCTCATTTTTTTCTGCCCAAAGAACATCTTCTGATTCCGATTATATCTTATATGGTTTCCTGATGATATTGAAGCTAATAATAACTTCTTGCCAGCATGAGTAATCAGAATTAAAGGCTCTGTTACACAGCACGGTAGGATGATTCAGCTGCAGTCTCATATTGCAAGCACAGGCACTTGGAACTGACCTGGATTTCACAGGCCAGGGTACTTCCACGGGATATCCAAATCACATGATTTATAATTTACTTACAAGCTCCTTCCAGGCACTTCCATGAATCAATTTAATATGCAGAAAACAAACTGTAACTCATTGATGGAGGCGTGTCTTTCGGGAACTTTCATAACAGCTGGCCAACACTTCTAACTTAGTGATGAGGATAAAACATTTTTCTGTCGTTCCATACTGTTTCCTTCCTGTTGATCTCTGGCCCAGTTTCACCAAGGTTGCAATTTACATCATCTATTGATATTATTATTCTGCCCACAAAAAAAGTAAACAGTCTGGGGATCAGTGGATTGGTTTGCTTTTACAGTAAATGGGCTAGTAGAGTTTACTCAGCTCTTCAGGGTATTACTTCAGAGTGTTGTTACAGGATTTTAATATCGCACATGGAGGTATCTGTCTGCATACACAAGTGTAACCTGAAAAGCATGCTCATTCCCCTCCCCCCGGTTTCTTCTTTATATTAAGTTTGTAAAAAAAAAAAGAACACCCCTTAATCATGATTCAGCAATTAAGCTGAATTAATTGCTTCCAGTCTCCATTAGTAGTTGATTTAATGACAAGCATCTTAATCAGGGTTACCAGTTGTTCTCTTTTAAGAGGTGTGTCCATTTTTGGTGGTGTGTCCATCCAGCCAGTCTGGTGTAGTGGTTAAGAGCACGGACTCTAATCTGGGAGAACTGGGTTTGATTCCCCACTCCTCCACATGCAGCTGCTGGTGTGACCTTGGATCAACAAAGGGAGAGTCACTGTTTAACGCAGAATAAATCACAAACAATATAATAGCCCAACAGGGTCTATATGTATAATAAACAACCCACCAGGGTCTACAAGCAAAACATATAAGTCTCTCTTGTACAGAATACAATTAAAAAAAAGACACATAATCTTCAGACGAAGGATGAAGATGCCGGCTTTGA
Source organism: Lepidodactylus listeri (assembly GCA_029233225.1). Taxonomy (NCBI): domain Eukaryota; kingdom Metazoa; phylum Chordata; class Lepidosauria; order Squamata; family Gekkonidae; genus Lepidodactylus; species Lepidodactylus listeri. The sequence continues at coordinate 31,889,168 of JARCFY010000009.1, forward strand.
CCCTTCGTTTCGTCAGGAGCTTCTTCAGCTTGCTCTTCAGAACAAGAAATCCAATTTCTATTCTATTCAAAGATGATTATTCCAAAAGTAAGAGCATTGATGGGCAACCGATCCAGAAAGGGACACAGCCTCACATAGTCGGCACGCCTATGATATTTATTTGATATTTATTTGTCCAATGATATTTATTTGTTTGCTAATGATATTAATGTGTTCAAGAGAGAGAGAGGAAGAGAGAAAGAGAGAGAGAAACAAAGAAAGTGAATAGATGGGGGAGGGGGGAGGGATGAAGGAAGAGAGAGAGAGAGAGCAAATAGATGGGGAGCATCCCGGGAGCCACTGAAGCGGTACCTATTACCTACTTGCAATTTCTTGCTTTCGGTCTGCTAGGCTGGCAGGAACCAGGACTAGAGACAGGAGCTCACTCCGTTATGCAGCACTCGGGTCTTGAACTGCTGAACTACCGACCTTCCGGTCTGCAGTTCAGCGTCTTAGCCACTTGAGCCACTGCAGTCCCAACATGTAGGTTGGGGGAGTTAGTTACCAGGAAGGGCTAATTAGAGTCAAGATGCATAAGTAACTGAGTGATAAGTATAGCTAAGATTGGATTAAAGCAGTTGGTAAGACCTGTGAAAAGCAGCAAATTGGCATACAGATAATAAAAGAGTTAACAGATATGAGAACTAAGTTTGAGTCCAGTGGCACCTTTAAGACCAGCAAAGTTTATACAAGTGAGAACTGAGTACTAAGTGCTAGATCTCCAGCTGCTGGCTCAGACTTTGGGTTTCCAGGGAATGATGAAAGCAATCTCACAAAAAGAATGGGTATGTAGCAATTGTTGCCCTGCAAGGCACTTATGCGCTCTTATAGACATAAAGTCTACAAGTGTTAACAATAGACTGTGTTGCTGAATGTGTAAAAGGGACTAAGATGCAATATGACCAGATCGCGATACCAGCTGTACACACACACCAGCCGATGCCTGAGACGATGTGCCAGTGGTTCCTGAGGTCGCCAGCTCCCAGAGATTTCCCTTAACACAGATACCCACACAGAACCAGTCACTCACCATTGTGGTTTGAACATGTGCTTCCAGACGCCATTAGCAAAGCTCTTCTTTATCACACAGGCAACCCCCCCTCAACCTTCCTTGCCACAAAGGGACAAAAGACTCTTTCCCGCCTTCCATAGACAATGGACTTGGCTAGCCAGAAACCAGTCCTGCAGCTCTGAGACATTAAGAGCTATCAGCAAAACAAAGGGTTTGGCCGATGAGTCACATCGGCCCTCCAAGTATCTCTGTCACAATTCAGGTAGCATTGCCCAACCCCTAAAGCCCACTCCCCACTGTAAAGGTGATGTTCGGGTCAGACCAGCAAGAGGTGGCCTCAAGGGAGGTGGCCAGCAAAGCCCTCCCCCAAAGCCCACCTAATAAAAAGAGCTACACAGCCATGTGGTCTCTCTCTCTCCTTGCCTTTAGACTAACCCTGCCATATCTTGCAGACTCTGGCATAGCTAACCAAGAGTCTTTCCACATGTTCTGCTGGTTCAGTTCACGATCCCCAATTCCCTGTATACTCCATTATTTTTCCAGCTGGGATTGCATCATCTCTCCAGACAGGTAATTATTGCCCTCGACGATAATCCTGCTAATGTGAATGTCTTTGCTCTCTCTATATTTCTTAGGCTCTGTATAAGTGTGTGTGTGTGAATCTGTATTGTTTGTCTGAATAAGAACATCTCAGTAAAGAGAGTACTTTATTACTGAAGCCAGCCTCCTTGTTTATTTCTGGTGCTTCTGGAAGAGGTGGGACCTCTGTATATATTGGTGGTGATCCCTTTTGCCTATCGCCAATTAATTAATAAGCTCTAATTCCCCAATACTGATGAGAAATCAAGGCAGTTTGGCTAACACAATGCTCCCTCAAAGCTGGGGAGTCATGTGAGCAAAAATTCCACTTTGTGAGCTACTGGCATTAAAGTTGTGAGCAAGCAATTTGGCTGCTGCATGAATTAGTTTGCTCTGAAGCCATCCTTCCTGAGCTAAGACAAAAATGTGTGAGCCAGAAGCAAAAAACTGTGAGCTAGCTCACACTAACTCAGCTTAGAGGGAACACCCATTTTATCCTTATTGAAAAACATCAACTAGATAATTATTCTGATTGCTGAAGGCTTATTTTAAAAGTAATGTATATCATCACTTAAACACTCATCCTCTTCCACCAGTGCAGTATTTTAGAAGTACAAGCAAATACTACTCTGATAAAGCTTCCCCCCCCATCCCCATACAGACTCGTATAGTAAGAATGTTGGACTAGGATCCAGGAGACTCAAGTTCAAATCTCTCACTCTACCATGGAATGTCACTGAGTAACCTTGTGCCAGTTACTCTCTCACCCCCTAACCTACCAGGGCTTTCGTGAGGAAAAAATGGAGGGGAGAAAGATGTTGTTAAGTCACTCTGGGTCCCCAGAAGGGAGATAACTGGGGTATAAATATTTAAAATACTTTCTCTTATCTTTAGCTTTTCAGGTGCATGCTTATAAGAAGTTGAATTTTTCATAATATGCCTCTGACAAAGTAGGCAATAGCCTGCAAAATTTTGTACTCCAATACTTTTGTTGGTTTTAAGTTGCCATAAGATTCTTGGCAGGGTTTTTTTTTTCCTGCAACAGATTAACACAGCTACCTTCCTGGCACTTAGCAGCTACAGAAGTCCTGGAAGTTTGTCCTGTTTGTGTTTGTATCGAGTGTGTATCACTAAAGAATTCCAAAACGGATTAACAGATTTCCCCCTTTCTGCCTTTGAAAGGATGGAGACAGCTGGAAGGTCACACCCTTCATCGTTTTGTCTGACACATCCATCCAGTTGGGGTAATTATAGTCATATTTGTTCACTGCTTGTGTGTGCTTAATTATTCAATTTCAGGGTACAGTGCTTTCAAAGGTATTGTATCCCCCCATTTGACTTGGGTGGGGGGAGAGCTGCAGGAAATCAAGGTTTATAAATGTTGGGTTGCGCATATAAAAACACAGGACAATTATAGCAGATCACAAAGCAAGCGCATTCTGGGAACAAAACCTAGTCTCCAGACAAACACTGCCATAATAAATGCTAATGGATTAGGGAAGCACAGAAATTTCATTCTGGCAGGCTTTCAAAGTTTAGCTCAGCATCCTAGGCTTATATGGCACAACCTATTTCACTTTGTAGCTGCTTCAACATGTGATTACATAAAACAGATCTCCAGCGCTTTCAGATTTTCAAGCCCTAGAACAGGTTCCAATTGACTTTAGGATTTGAAAGAAATTGCATTTTGTTTTTAAAGAAACAAAGGCTGTATCCAAAGAATGACAAGCTCCCATGTTCCTTCCAGTGCCACTGTGAACGGCAGCAGAGCATTTGCAAGTAGTTTTTCCGCTCTTTTTTTGTCCAAGTTTCCCAATATGGCTGCCATTCCTTTACCACCACACGTGAATACAGCTGCCTTATCCTGAATCAGATCCTTGGCCCATCAAGGTCAATCCTGTCCACTCAGACTGGCAGCAGCTCTCCAGGATCTCAGGTAGAGCTCTTTCATACCACCTCCTGCCTGGTCCTTTTAACTGGAAATGCCCAGGATTGAACCTGGGACCTTCTTTATGCAAAGCAGAGCTCTTCCACTAAGCCACAGCCCATCCTCCCATGACCCGAGAGGGTTCTTTTTACAAAGAACAAATTAGTAATTGATGTATTGTTATAGCTGTGTGCCCACTGGGGGGCGGAACATCCCCTGCTCCAGTTCTCAGTGCCTGCTGGTACTCTGGTGGCCAGCAGGAGGGGAGACAAATAAAAAATTGCCATTACGTGACAGTATTATGTCACTTCCAGGGAAAACTCACTCTCTCCTTCTCTGGCTCAGTGGGATGGAATGGTGCACAAGAATCAGGACTTGGGAGATCCCTGAAAGTGATGCTGGTACTCAATACCAGTGAGTGCCATCACAAAAAAAGTCCTGACTGAATAAGACCTCCAGGTACTAGAGTACCATGGGTGGTGGCTTTGGACTCTGTGCCTTTGCTTGTAGGCTGTTTGGGGCCTGTGGTTGGCTACCGTGAACCAGGATGCTGGACTAGACAAACTGTTGGTCTGATCCAGCAGGATGTGTCTTAGGTTCTGATGTTCTTCATGCGGGGGCTACATGTAAGAACAAAAAGCAACCATTACCATGGCCTCTTTAAAAGATGGGGTAAGGGAAAGAGAGAGCGTTCAGGGACATCTAAGTATTGTTTGCCAGCCCAGCTTTTACAAAGGCTAACAGTGGGAATAAGCAAAAGTTCACCTAGCAGCAAAATAAGGAGGTAGGACTAGACCAGGGGTGGCCAAACTTGCTTAACGTTAAGAGCCACACAGAATAAACATCAGATGTTTGAGAGCCACAAGACATGAAAAATATTACACACATGTTTTTATTGAAAAATATGCAAATTTGATTTTACTAACATTAAATGAGACTACCAAAAATAAAAAGAAAAGGGGTAAAAACTGATATTGATAGTGATATTTGTTTGCTAATGATATTTATTTATCTAAGAGAGAGGTGGAAATAGAGAGAGAGAGAGAAACAAAGAAAGCAAATAGATGGGGAAGGGAGGGAGGGAGAGAGAAACAAAAAAAGCACATAGATTGGGGAGGGAGGAAGAGGGGAAGGAAGGGAGGGAGGGAGGGAGGGAGGGAGGGAGTGGGGAGGGAGGAAAATAGAGAAAGATGGAAAGAATGAAAGAGATGGAAAGAAAGGAGAGAGAGAGAGAAACAAAGAAAGCAAATGGGGGAGGAGGGAGAGAGGGAGGGGGAGGAAGGAAGGAAGGAAGAGCTAGAGAGAAAGGTGGAAAGAAAGAAAGTGGAAAGAAAGCAAATAGATGCAGAGAAGCGGGAGAGGTGGAAAGAAAGCAACTTTAACTTTAAATGCATCTTCCAACACACACCACTTGCCCCTGACCTCCACTGGCTGGCTTGGATTGGAGAAAGGATTTAAAGAGACAAATGCCTTCTTCAAGCCAGCTGGTGGTGGGGCTTTGAAAATGCAGTTAAAGTAGCTTTCTTTCTCTACCTCCCCTCCCACACACACACACCTCAAGCCTACCCAAAGTGGGGAACACTGGCTGGGGAAGGGAAGACCTATCAGGGAAATCTGCCTCCCCTTCATTTCCCCAGCTGCCCTGCTGGGAGCCATGGAATATGTGTGAAAGAGCTGCATGTGGCTCCCAAACCACAGTATGGCCACCCCTGGACTAGACCTTGTACCTCGTGCATGGCACGGTATTCCCAAGAACATACACATAAAGTTGCCAGCTGTCTGAAACAAAAGTCCTGACCCTTTAAATAGAGACTTAATGGGATGTTAGTCACCATGGTGGTGGAAAGTGCCATCACGTCACAGGCGACTTCTAGTGACCCTGAAGAATTTCTAGGCAGAGATGAACAGAGGTGGTTTCCCACTGCCTGCTTATGCATCGTGAACCTAGAGTTTTCTTTGTGGGCTCCCATCCAAACACTAGCCAAGGCTGACCATGCTTAGCTTCTGAGATATGATGAGATCAGGCTACACTGGGACATCCAGGTCAGGGCTGTTAATTATTAGAAGATATAATTTATTTCCATGTCATGCAAAGCTTCAGCTGTGCATTTCCGCACTGTGTCTGTCAGAGGGACAGGACATTATTGTCCAGGCCTGCTTGTGACTCGACACTCAGCCATCAGGCCACATGGGCAAAAGGGACACCTTGGGGTATTTAGAATCCTCAATAAGCTCTGGTGCTGACCCAGCCATAAATACCAGGGCAGGAAAGAAAGTAGAGAAAGGAATACTTATTTATTTACAAACTCTGTACCCCACATTTCTGCTCTCATCAGGGCTACCAAGGCAGCTAACAGTTTTTTTTAAAAGCATTATAAAAATCACATCATAAAATCAATTAAAACCAGAACTAAAATACATATATTAAAGCAGGGAACAGCAATTAAATAGGGTAGGAAGGATGGATGACAGAGGGAATGCCAAACAAAACAAAAAAGTAATCCCTAGTGAAATAGCACAGGCGCTAACACACCCAAGGCCCAATGCTGGCAACCAGCAAGAGACTTATGGGGGGGGGGGGGCTTGCTAGTGACATCATGACATTGCTGGCGATGCAGTGATGTCACTTCTGGCACAACCTGCTTTAACCACAGAGTTTGGGATGGATCCTAGAGCATCACCTGACATGATTATGTTACTTCCAGGTTGTGCCAGAAATGACATTATGACATCACTGCAATACTGATTACCTTCCAATTTCCCCAACCATTTCCCCCCTGCTGCCCAGCTGTCTGGTGATGAGCAGCATCAGCAAGGGATAGGAGGTCTCCCGTCAAAGTAATAGACTTGGACTCCCTAAATTCAATCCATGCAGGTGTGTAGGTACCAGAGAGACTTGGAAGAAATTCCATAGGCAAAGTTGAGGTCCTGCACTGTCTTTAGGGATTATCCCTTTATGCTGACTGGCTGTCACAGACTACATTCATTTTCCTTAGCATCATTCCATCTAGCCATAACTCCCCATATTTATGAAGTTAATTCCTGCTGCTAATCATCCCAGCAACCCTTGATCTGCATCTCCCATCCCTGACCTGTAGCAGTGAGGAAGGGGGGTGTGATCCTGAAAGAGCCTGCCCTTCCCTATTGACGAAGCTTCAGTATCCAGGCAACGGAGTATCCTCAGAGTCCCCTCCCAATGGCAGTCCCATTCTGAAGAAAACCAAGGTTAGCAATGAGCTGGGAGTGGAGGCATGTTCCTGTCAACCAAACCCTATTGTGAAACTATGCAAACATTCACTGAATAACTTTCAGGCAAGTCAGATCCTTGTGTCTGTCAACTCTGGGAGACGTTGCTAGGAACTGGTAAGCCAGCACACAGTAACTGCATTTTGCAAGGGGCAGACAGGAGAAACATCTGCAGAAATCATATTTTGAAACATTAGCAGTGGGGCAGACAAGCGTAGCCATGGTATAGTGTTGAAACACGGTGTAGTGCTAGCATCACAATGGCTTATATCCAAGCGACTCCAGCATGGGATCATAACTCCTGTACATAAGACCCCCTCTGTGTTGACTGAGTGTGCAGAGAGGGAGAGCGGGAACTCTTGTGCTGGCCCCACTCCCACCTCCTCTAGGGTTGCCAGTCTCCAGGTGGGGCCTGGAGATCTCCCAGAATTACAACTGACCTCCAGGCAACAGGGACCAGTTTCCCTTGATAAAATAGCTGCTTTGGAGGTTGGACTCTATGGCATTATACCCCACTGAGCTCTCTCCACCACCAAATCTTCAGGAATTTCCCAACCCAGAGTTGGCAACCCTTGCCTCATCACACAGAGAGAGAGAGAGAGAGAGAGAGAGAGAGAATATGTGTAGATACTGCTTTTGCACATAGGAGCCATGCTTACAAGCTGGCAATCATGTTGTGGAGGGGCCATTGGCCTAATCCAGCATTGGCTTCTCTTATGTACTGGTGTCCGCTCTCCCCCTCTATGCATTCAGTAAACATCTATATATTTTAATTTATTTATTTCATCACATTTATATTCTGCCCTCCCTGTGAACGGGCTCAGGGCGGATCACAAATAAAATAGTAATAATTAATTAAAACCAGTAAAACAACATTAAAACAATAAACATCAGTTTCTATTTATTTCTAGACGGGTTGTGTGTACAGTCTTGCCATCCTGAGCCCTTGTACACAGCATGCTGAAGAAATACTTTATGCAGAATATACTGCTTACTTGGGGGAGTTCTTACAAGCAGTGCAGCCTAATGGTTCCAGTTTCTTTGATCTGTCAGCTGCAGCTTTGCAAAAAGCTAAGAGAGAACACAAAGGGAGCAGTTCTAATGCTGATTCCACTGAGGTTTATGAAGTTCTATGTAATTCAGGATTTTAAAAAACAGACTTATTAGGAACAACACTTCTTACAATGGGAGAGAATTTGTAGGTGAGTTATGAAGACAGCCAACTGATCACCATCCTGTCAGCCACAGTGGGCCTGCAAATATTATAGTTTAAATAAATCATGAATTCACTTCAGGAGAACCAAGTGAAGAAAGCCAAGTCTCAAATTATTTATCTTATGAGAAGAATAAGAATTTCAATTTCTCTTCCCTGCCCCCAGCTCAATTGGTTATTGCATCACAGTTATCATGTCTTGCTGAAACCTAGATTTCACCCCTGTAAAACAGGACAATAGTAGGACTCAGAATGGGGTGGGGGGGAATACAGGACTTGTGAAAACAGTTGATAACGGGAGCTCTGAAGGCCTTGAAGATATGCTTTAAGAAAACAGTAATGCCAAAAATCTTTGGGGGGATTATCAACATTACACTGCAGTGCAGGTGAGCCAGCTGCAGGGAATTAAAAAAGCTGAGCACAGATGGGAGGTCTGACCTCCAACGGAAGTGTGGGAGGAGAGAGAGGTAATTCCATTTGGGTGGGGATAATCCAGGGTTTAGATGGGAGACAGGGTAAAGCCGATTGGGGCAACAGAATACAAGATGAGCTAATCTGACGCTTTGGAACAATTTTCTGAGAACTAGTTTGCGGCTGGGTAGTATTTTTGTAATTTAAATGTAGTTTCTAAAGTGTACTGGTTGAGACCTCGACAGTTACCAATTGCTGCTAGATGTTTTAAAAGTGCGACTTTTCCAGACTGTTTTAAGTACTTCTTCCAGACTTTTAAAGAGTCAGTTAAATTTTTGTGTCCTTGTAATGATGTCTGCTCATAAACACATGAAATGAAAAATGGATGAGCAGGCAAGTGCCCAGATGTTGTAGTCTGCAGAGCAGCATCAGTTTCCCAACCAAGGAGTATGTCCTAAAAGCCCAAAGGCACCTACAAAACTCACATTTCTCTTTCAAAAACTACATTTTAAAAAAAACAAACACCCCAGCTGTTACTCTTCTGTCCCACCCTGGTTCAAGGAACATCAACTAGCCATTCAGTATGCACTAAAACCTAAGGATAGTCATTTTGAAGACCAAAGAGCAAGCATTATATTAAATGCATTGCACGAACCCTCAGCAGCATGCTTTTCAGCAGGTTCACAGCAGTTTTGCAGCAATGTGCTTCAGGAAGAGACTAGCTGGCTAAATACTATATACATCAAAAGGCAAGCAGGAAGCAAGGTTTGAAAAAGGACAATCAGGAAATATATCAGTGTTTTGTAATTTGTTTGCACAATCTTAAGGTTTTGTATAGACCTTGTGGTTAGTTTTGGCATATAATTAGGTCTTTGTTAAGTACACAAGTGTCTTTTTTTGTTGTCCTGTTCTCATGATACAATATAAACTGTTCTGTAATGCCTAGTTTTCCAAATGGTCAGGTTTGGTATCACAATTGCTACTGCTAGGGTTGCCGGGATTGCGGGGGGGGGGGGGGGGAGACTTACCTGGAGAAAGAGAGAGACCCAGGCCTTGTCACACAGGAAGTGACATCATCACACCAGCAGCATCCAGGCAATGCTCTGGTATTTGGGCAAAAACTCTATGGTAAAACCAGGGTCTATCATAGAGTTTTTGCCCAAATACCAGAGCGTCGCCTGGATGTCGCTGGTGTGATGACTTCCTGTGTGATGCCAGCCATAAGGCCTGGGTCTTTTTCTTTCTCCAACTGATCAGCAGCCGGCAGGGCAGGGCCCGGCGTCAGAGGAACCCACCTCCACTGGGAAGGAGTCTGGCAGTGGCAACCCTACTACTGCCTCATGAGGTTGCCAACTCCAGGTAGAGAAATTCTTAGAAATTTGCGGGGGGTGAAGCCTGGAAAGCAGGGTTTGGTAAAATAAGGGCCTTCAGAAGGGTATAATGCCACAAACTCCATTCCACCCTCCAAAGCAGCCAGTTTCTCCAAGGGAACTGTTCTCTGTTGTCTGGAGATAAGTTGTAATTCCAGATCTCCAGGCCCCACCAGGAGGCTGGCAACAGCAACCCTAGGGGGGAAAGGTGCAAGCTTGGGGGTTAATGATGGCAGTGATGTTTCAGACAGGACAAAGATCTTTAAATCCCCTCCCCTGACTCAACCTCTCCTCCCTATCCCAGCTGAAGTTTGGTGTTGAAGCTACTTGTGGTTTGTAGAGACTTGATGCCCATAGGTGCAGAGGGTGCTGTCGATCATGTGTTCACCTAAAGACTAAACTGCTGGTGCTGGATTGAGGGGTCCCAGACAATAAGGTTAATAAGGTTAGAAGTAGGTTTATTGCTAGCATGGGAAATTCTAAAAGTTTGAGAAAAGTTTGAGCTGAGTCATGAAGAAAGGTTCTGTAGATTTTTGTACCAATTTCGATTAGTATTGGAACAGACTAATTTGTTTAACTGTTTAATTATTCACTGAGTTGGAACATTTACACAGTGGTTAAAAAGACACAGATTTCTGCTTATCCTGTGGCCTACTGATGCTCCATCCATACCATGACATTTTCTGAAGGCCACTACATCAAGTATACTTTGTTAAGTTCAAGAAAAATGGTTGTACAAATCTGCAGCTCCCTCTGCTTCTGAGTCAGATTGACACATGGATGTAGCCAGTTATTCTGTTCACTGAAGGTGAAACCAATATTCTGAATTCTAACAAAGCTTTCATAAACTCAAGATCTATGTATTTTTGTTATGATTTAAGGAAACTCCAGCTGTAAGTTACACCGGCACTAAGCTCTGTTCTTCACTTCTCTCACTACCGTTTATTTGATCGTAGCTTTCAACAAGGCTTTTTTTGTAGAAAAAGCCCAGCAGGAACTCATTAGCATAATATGCCACACCCAACAGCAGAAACTCATTCGCATATTAGGCCACACCCCTGACAGCACAGCTTATTAGCATATTAGGTGGGGGCTGGGAAAGCACAGGGCAGGCATGGAAGCCCCCCCCCCCGAGCTTCTCCACCCCACTTCAGCATCGCCTTTCTAGTCTACACCCCCCTTCCAAACCAGACCATCGGGGAAAGGCACTGCTGAAGTGCCTGGGATCAGGTTGGGGAGAGAAAGAAAGGCATTTTCAACCTGCCTGGGTTCCCTGCCTGCCCTTTTCTAGCTGTGACATGTCAGCTAGAGAAGGGGAGGCAGAGAGAGGCTTTTCCTTGTCAATTTCACTCCCTGCTAAGGGGCAGGGAGTGAAATTGACAAGGAAATCAGGAGGATCTCCTCAGAGGGAAAGACCGCATTTTAACTGTGGGGAGGGCAGCATGCTCTATAGCCACGCATGCCAGAGGTTTTGATTGTAGGCGTGGCCAACTCAGGAGTCAGCCGGAACTCCGTTCCTGTGCGTTCCTGCTCAAAAATAGCTCTGGCTTTCAATAATTCTCCAAAAAACTTGTTTCCTTCTTTTTCTGCTATTGCTACATAACTAAGTAGTGCTAATTTATCACAGAAATAAATGACACAATCAGCCTATTTGCCTTAGATTTTATCCCACCCTTTCTCCAAGGAGCTCAAAGCTGTATAAGTGACTTGTCCTTCCTCTATTTTTGGTCTTCAGATTAAGCTGAGATAGTGTCCAAGGACAACCACAGTGCAATCCTATACATATTTACTTGGATGTAGGTCCCATTTTATTCAATGGGACTGACTCACAGATAAATGTTCTATGGACTGCAGCTGCAGTGGGCTTCATGGTCAAGCGGGGACCTGAAACCACAACTCCCAAATCCTAGGGCTTTTCCACATTCTTATTTTCTTTACTTGTAATTCCCTGTTTCTTCAGGCTTCTTTTTTTTCTGTTACACATGAGTTCTGCTTCCTCTAGTGGTCGATTTGATATTACACCAGTTTATGTCCAGCATATATCCCTGCAGATTTAAACTTCAGGTTTTTATGCTGGGCATAACCTGATATAATATCAAATCGACCACTAGAGGAAGTATAATACATGCAGAAAGGGGGGAGGGATAGAAGAAGCAAGGAAAATGGAATGCAGGAAAGCCCTTAGTCTTGATATTCCATATAGAGCAGCGAAATCGGGGCAATAACTCCCCCACAGCACAATTTTCTCATGGGGAAAATGGCTGGGGGGCAGGTGGGAGCCCTCCCTCATCCTAGAGTCCCCTCCTGAGCCTGTTTGGGCTCCCCCCCCCCCGCTTTTTAGACGCTGTTCCCTGCAGCAGCTCTGTGGCTACAAGAGAACACAAGTTGAGTCCTGAGCCCAGCTCTATAAAAATCTTAATCCGTAGTTTGGCTCACAGTGACACTCAGTCATGGTCTAGAATGCTTACAATTTCAGGGCACATCTGTCTAGTAATCGGAAGATACTTCAAATTATCAGAGAGACCATGACATTCATGAAGCGATGTGGCCACCTGCCACATAAGATAAAACTCAAATCATTTAGTTGTCAACAGATGTACTGCCTTCAGGATAGCCCAATATACCATTAATTTTCCTCTTGCTGACAATATACCTAAAGGAGCTGCTCTTCACAGATACTTTATTGTCAAGCCACAGCCGACTTATGGTGACCCCTCATAGGTTTTCAAGGCAAGAGATGTTCAGAGGTGTTTTGCTATTGCCTGCCTCTGCATAATGGCCCTTGTATTCCTTGGTAGTCTCCCATCCAAATGCTAACCAGGGCCAGCTCTGCTTAGCTTCTGAGGTCTGAGAAGACTGGGCTAGCCTGGGCTATGTAGGTCAGGGCACTGCTGGCATAATACTATATATTTGAAACAACTGGATAATCCTTACATGCAAAGAGGGGAACAGAGACCGAGTGAGGAGGTAGCTGTATTGAGAAATCCTGCATTCGTTTAGTGACTTCGCTGAAGGAAAGGTGTCATTTCTAGTATATATCCTGGGATCAAAGTTAAAGAATTCAGCTTCTTAACCAGCTATGGCTCCCATTCACTTCCAGCCTAAAGTGTTTAAAATCCACAGACCTCAGCTGAACAGCCTATTCAAAATAAAGACCACGTTGTTATCTCTTTACATTTCTGGGTTTCTCTGTAATGAACAGTATACTATGAGCAATGCTATTTAGATATGGGGATCTGGACTGTGACTTACTGTTCTGATCAGTGTGTGATGTAATGTTTACTTAGCTGTGACCTGTGTCCAACTAGTAGGAATGGAGCTGAGCAGGAAACATCTGACCAAGCAAGACACGTGAGTATTAGTTCTGGGAATTTCTCTTCAACTTTAAACTGACCTTTCCTACTATAGAACTGCAGCAATGTGGAATGCTAGGCCTTATAATTTCTCCCTACCATGTAGCTGTAAAGGTACAAGAACTTTAACAGCAAGGGAGCTGATAGACCATTTCTGAGAATTATCCTATCACATACCTGTGTGGTTGTAGGCATGGTGAAAGGCATCCAGCATACAGAACGCACCAGCTTTCATGTACTTAGTGAATGTGGGGGAAATAGCCAGCTTCAGTGTACTAAATGAAAAGTGAATGAGAGACTTTGAAGATCAAGAGCTACACTGGCTCCCAGTGGAGTACTGAGTCAGGTTCAAGGTTTTGGTATTGACCTTCAAGGCCTCGAGTGGTCTGGGACCAGCGTATCTTCGGGACTGCCTCCTTTGGTAGGTCCCCAGGAGAGCAGTAGGCTCTGTGGAAAACAGCCTACTGGTGATCTCTGGCCCCAAAGATATCCGGCTGACCTCAACCAGAGCCAGGGCTTTTTCAGCTCTGGCTCCGACCTGGTGGAACTCTTTGCCGAATACCAGCAGGGCCCTGCGGGAATTAATGCAATTCCACAGGGCCTGTAAGGCAGAGGTGTTCCACAAGGCCTTTGATTGAGGATAGCAATGGTTCCATCGTAGCTGGCACCCTTCTCCTTTCTCCCACCTTTTCGCTTTGGCCCCCTCCTCGCCCTACCCACGAAACGACAATATAGTCCGGACTGGGTCAAGAAGAAATATTGATGCCATCTGAGATTCTGAACAGATATAAAGATTTTATTGAACTTAACATTGTTTTTAACTGCTGTGCATTGCCCAGAGCCTTGTGCTTGCAAGGATTGGGTGATTAATAAATCCAATATAATATATATATAAAAAAAGCTGCAAATAATCACAAACCCATAATTTCAATACTGCATAATACTATTTTATCAAAAGTCTTCACAGACAGCATTATTATGTCCATACTGCCAGTCTAGAGTAGTGGTCATAGGGTTTCCAGGTCCTCCCGACCGCCAATGGGGGATAGGGGGGTAGGGTTGCCACATCCAGGTTGGGAAGCTCTTGAAGACTTGTGGTTGGAGTCTGGGGAGGACAGGGACCTCAGTGGGGTACAATGCCCTAGAGTCCATCCTCCAAAGCAACCATTTTCTCCAGGGGAGGTAATCTTTATAGTCTGGAGATGATCTGTAATTCCAGGGGATCCCCAGGTCCCATCTGGAAGCTGATTTCCCTAAATTGTCAGATTAGGATCTGGAAGACCCAGGTCTGAATCCTCAATCTGTCATGGAACCTCAGTGGGTGATCGCAGACCAGGGACATACTCTCAGCCTAACCTACCTCACAGGAGTGGAGAACAATGTTGTAAGCTGTTTTGAGTCCCCAATGGGGAGATAAATAAATAAAAATATTACAGATGACTGAAGAAGAGGGGAGGGGAAGATCTGAAACTCAGACACACCACCAGATAAAATTGTGAATTAGTTGTAGATTTTAACCAGAGACATCAGTTTATGCATTTAATCTTTAACCAGACATCAGTTTATGCATTTTTATTTATTTATTTATTTATTACATTTTTATCCCGCCTATCCAGCAAGCTTTAATCAACACTATTTAATCAACACTAGCTCTCACTGTGCCATGCAGTACAGAATTTTTCCCTGTGGCCCCCTTGTGTGGACTATACCACACATGCACAGAGTTTACCTCTTTCTTTCTAGCAGCAGTCCCATACCTTAGCAGCTCTATCACAGCAGGATCAGCTTAAGGTGTTTTGTTAGTTTTTTTGCCATACAAAGATGAGCATCTTCATTCAAGATGAGTATGTACCACAGATCCCATGCATTACGCCACAGGTTTTTAGGGCAGAGTACATTCATAGATCAGGTAGACAGTTGGCCATGCAAAAAGTAACATGACAGGATGGACTCTCATGCTGCTTCAACAATAATCAGCTCCTCAGGTGAAGTGTAATTTCCATCCAGAACTGTTATGCTTTCACACACACTAAATAACACACTTTCAATGCACTTTGCAACAAAATTTTACTGTGACCGATTTCCCACAGCCGCTGCTCTGCCCCTGCTCCTCCCTTTGCCCAGATCGTGTCAATTTCCCACTATTTGCCACGCAGCTGCATTTTGCCCCAGAGCTTCGCCCAATTTCCGCCACATCTACTTGATCCTCAAAAAACAGGATCAAGTAGACGTGGCAAAAATCGGGCAAAACTCCAGGACAAAATGCAGCTGCATGGCAAATGGTGGGAAATTGACACTTACGATCGGGGCAAAGGTAAGAGCAGGGGCGGAGCAGCGGCTGTGGGAAATCAGTCTGTCTGAAATGGCAAAACCACTTGCAAACGATTGCTGAAGGGGATTGAAACAGTATTATTTAGCATATGTGAAAGTGCCACCAACATCACAAAGAATTGGAGGCTAAGTTGACTGCTTGTTCATGGAGCCTGTCAAACTGAAAATATAGTAAGAATAATGAACTGTGTTGTCCAGTTTGCTGGTATGATTACATTCAGTCTTGACAACAGGCAGAAACCTACTAGGGACAGTATTTTCCAGAACAGAAATGCAGTGATGAGGGAGCTTCACAAACCTCTGAATGGTAGAAACCCTAATCATGTTCATAGCATGATTCTGCAGTGCAGACTGCAAGAACATAAGCAAGGCACCGTGAATTAGTGTTGTTGTATGCTTTACAGGAATTATTGGATTACTGAACTGCAGACTTCCGGTGTGGTCTTGAGCAACACTCTTTATCTATGTTTGCTGACTCATTTTCCAATCTGCAAATGAAGATGTAGTACCACCACAGAATATCATGACAAAGTCTGCTGATGACTTTTAATTGTTCAATAGAAATGGTAGAGGTGCAGCAGAGGTTGTGCTCAGAGGTCACACTCCACTGCTAAATACTGAAAATGACCAACGTTAGTACACAAAAGAAATGTATGCTCTATGCTCTAATACTGTTTCAAACTGCTGAGTTTTTAACAGTAGAGGAAAAAAATGCTGGTTTTAGCCCCCCCCCCCCCCCCCAAAAAAAAAAAAACCTTGGTGCTTTGGCTTCATTCTAGCCACAGTCCTCCTTACTCAAAGACTGCCCGACATCTTTCTGGAAATCATCATAGCTTTAATGTACAAGCATGGCTGTGTCCATTTATAGTAATGCAATCTCCAATATCATCATTACTGGTGTCATGAAAGAAACACCACAGTGGAAAAAAAATAAATTGGGTTTGCTTCAGCTCAGATGAACAGAAAGTTCTCTCTGGAATACCTCGTTGTAAAAAAAGAAAAATACTGAGGTTAACGAAGAGACTGTCCTTGAATCTGCCCCCTTACAAGCCCAGCACTGTATTGATATGTTTCTACTAAGAATAGAAATTTTCCATAAATTATGAAACTTTTGAAGGAACTATTATAGTACAACTCTTTAGAAAGAACAACACTTGTTATATAGAGTGTGTTACTCTTAATTTATTGCAAGAGTGGGATATTGTGTCAGTAGCTGTAATAACATGAAAGTGTTATTAGATGCAGACCAGTAGTGCTATGATTCCTGAGGGTGAACAGTTTAAGAGCAATGTGCTCTTCCTCTCTTGTTGAATCGATGCATAGAACATGGAGGCTTTCTAGGAGAACTTCTCTGGAATTTGTAAGAATAAAATTAAACGATGAACGGTGCCCGCTATCTAAGGGAAAGCTTCCTAATCACTTTGGAATGTTTGTGCTGGTTACGAACTGTAATAAAGATTTCTGTACTCTTAGGGCTCCCAAGGTCCAGGTGGCAATCTCATGGAATTATAACTGATCTCCAGACCACAGAGATCAGTTCCCCTGAACAAAATGGACGTTTTGGAGAGTGGACTGTATGGCATTGTGTGCGGATATCTAAATCTGCACATTGGGGGCACTTGGGGGGTAGAGAGATTTTCCAGCACACTTGGGGCAATCCCCAGGTGTGCAGAAAAATCCGAAAAATAAAAAAAAAATATTCAGGGGATACTTAACTCCCCCCCCCCCCGGTGCATGCCCAGGGAACGCAGTTGGAACAATGCCTCACATCCATTGCGGGGAGAGGGAGAGAGCTTGATGGGCCCAGTGGCTGGGAGCTGCACAGGCCTCGCTGTCGCTGCCAAGGGGTGGGGGGAAGGAGCTTGGCGGGGGACAGGCAGGGAAGAAGGCTCACCTGCCGCAGCTTCCTCCTTTGCGTGAAACACTGCCCCCCGCGAGTATCAAGGGTCCCCACTTCTTGTACCTTTTTGATGGGTCTCCCCTCTTGAAATAGGGTTGCCAACCTCCAGGTGGCACCTGGAGATCTACTATCACAACTGATCACCAGATAACTAAGATCAGTTCCCTTGGAGAAAATGGCTGCTTTGGAGGGTGGGCTGTATGGTATTATTTATTTGATTTTTATCCAGCTTTCCCCCACTATTGTGGGGCTCAGTGTGGGTCACATTACAACAAACAAAATTATAAATACAATTGAAACATACCAGTTTAAAACGATTCCAAACATTTACAGTTTATCAGATGGCACATAATAACTCTATGATACTGTCCGAGGGAAAGAAAAGGGGGAAGAGGCAGGAGAAACTATAGGTGGAAATTCTCCTGACCTCACCCTTATGTGTGGTGCTACATCTCTGTTTTACAGGCCCTGTGAAACTTTACCAAGTACCGCAGGCCCAGATCTCACTTGGAAACACATTCCACCAAGTGGGAGCCACAGCCGAAAAGGCTCTGGCTCTAGTTGAACTCATAAATACTCCTCAGTCCCAGGATCGTCAGTGTGTTGTTGTTCAAAGAGCGTAGGGGGATATGCCAGGAGAGGCGGCCCCATAGGTATGTTGGTCCCAGACTGTACCCTGCTGAGGTTCCTTCCCCAGGTGCCATCCCCCAAATCCTCATGTATTTGCCAACCCAGAGCTGGCAACACTATTCTCAAAACCCACACTTCTCAGGCTCCATTCCCAAATATACAGGAATCTCCCAGCCTGAAGTTGGCAACCCTACTCCAGCTACTAAAAACCATGTACTGCTTGCTAATTGTGGGATAAAATGCACAACAGACAATTGAACTTGCTAATACACAGGGCTCCATTGGGGCCAGGGCGCACCAGGGCGCCGCTCCGGGAGAGAGGAGGCCGGGGGGTGGGCACATAACAAAGTCCTGCCCCCCAGCTCGCTTTCCTGGCCCGCGCTTTGGCACGGAGCCGGAAGAAAGCCTCCCCCCCGCTCACCCTTCCCGGGCCACAGCAGGCCGCCGCCGGCCTGGGGAGAAGCTCATCCCTCCCCCTCCCCCTCCCCCTTCCTGGGCCGTGGCAGACCGCCACCAGCCCGGGGAGAACCCCCTTCCCTCCCCCCCTGCTCACCCTTCCTGGGCCGTGGCAAGCGTCGCCCGGGAAGAAGCTCCCGTCCCTCTCCCCGGCTTTCCCTCCCCGGGCCGCGGGGAGGGAGGGAGGGAGGGAAAAGCTGGGCCTGAGTGGCGTTAAGCCACTCAGGCCCAAGCAAGAGCAAGGGGGGGGGAGGGAAACGCTGGCTGAGTGGCTGACAGCCACTAGGCCTGAAGGAGGGGGGGGAGAAGCACCTAGTCTGTCTCTCTGTCTTCCTTCCTTCCTTTCTTTCTTCTCTCTCTCTCCCCCCCACCTACCTACCTACCTTCCTTCATGTTCCTTTCCTTCCTGTTACTTTCCCTCCTTCCTTCCTTCCTTCCTTCCTCCCTTCCTTCCTTCCTTCCTCCCTCCCTCTTCCTTCCTTCCTTCTTTTGCCATCAGATAGGCTTGCCAGCTCTGAGTTGGGAAATACCTTGGAGATTTTTGGGGTGGAGCATGAGCGGTGGGTATTGCCTTCTGACACACCTTCTTCTATATGAGACACCTGAATTTTATGTTGGGGAAGAAAAAAGTAGCAAGAAGTTACTTTATAGTCCCCAAAATTGCATATGGTTAGAAAAAGGTCCTGAATGTTTAGAAGTGCATTTAGAAGTGTGTTTAGAAGTGAGTCCCACTTCAGAAAATCTGAAAACCACTGTCCTACAGAGCTGTGCTGTACCCCATCTCTTTTGGGTTCAGGTGATTAATCAAAATATATTTCAGCAGTTATTTGTGGCAAACTGATTTTGAATTCTTTCTAGTTTACAGTCCGCTAGTATTGTCAATATGTTTTAATTATTTGGGACTGTTATTAGCTGCTTTGATGATTTATAGCTTATGCTTTTTATGTTGTTGGTTGCTTACGGGCCTAGATAGGTCAAAAACTGAGTTTTTAAAAAAGACAATTTCTCTTAAATAAGAATAAAAAGTGGAGTGTAAGGAAAGTCTAAGAGCAGAATATAATTAGTTTGCACATATATTAATATTTAAAAACATTTCAACAAAATATTGCCGGGGTCTAATACTGAGAAGGAACTTTTTTAAAAAAGCCTTTTTGCGGGGAATAACAAGACCACGACGCTGTCTAAGTTATACTGTTGTAATCTGCCCTGAGCCTTCTATGCAGGGGAGGGCGGGCTAGAAATCAAGCAAATAAATAAATAAATAAATTACATATGTGAGGAACACGAAGTAGTAATCCACGGGACCTACTGGGACTTGTTTTCAAAAACACAGTGACCTATGTATTTACATTTCTTTCCCAACTAGTCCCCAGATTTGAGGATGGAATACACATTGTCTTGATGATCTCATGCAGCCTCACAAAGAGCTTTGTGAGGTAAGGTAGGCTGAGTTCACAAAGTGCTCTGGGCAAGCCAGTGAACTTCACGGTGCAACAGGCACTTGAATCTCTGCCTTTTCTGCCTCCTTACACTGTTCATTACGCAACTCTGCCCTACGGGTGTATTCAAAACCAAGGCTCTCCTCAACCTGTTTTCTTCCTTTTCTGCCACTGCCCCCAGGACTAGATCCAAGTGTTCAGCAGCTACCACAGACAAAAATGGCTAAACTGGAGATAAGTTAAATTACCACAGCTTAAATTACTCCCAGTTGCTAAGCAACCACAAGACTGACTTCCTAAAGCCCCCTCAGGCTGCTGGTTCAAGGTCAGGCCTACCAACCAGGCAACTGTTGGGCCCTTCACGGAAGAGGACGCCATACATTCATTTTAGCATACTTTAAAGGTAAAATTTACCTCATGGCCAAGAAGATATTCCGCTGACTAAGAGCTTACAGCCTAGGTACTATACCTTTTTCAGGTTTAGGCCCCTAATTTTAACTACATTAATGGTTACATTGATGACAGAGGAAGTACTTTATAAGTGTAAACTAGGTAGAACTGCTGAGTCAAGGAAGCTTTCTGTTCAGTTTTGTGATCTGAGCGGTTTTTCATTTCTGCTGCATTGTTTTTAGCATCTTTTAATACGTCTTGGTAACCAGCTACAGTTGGTCCTTGAGTCTACAATTTCTGCTCAACTCACCCTCCATATTAACCCTACCTTCATGTTTCTAGGGTGCAGTCACATACCCCTCTCAGTGTACAGATGCCATTTTTTTTTAATAATCAGCTGTGGACTTGTGCTTTTAATGACATACTGACATAGACACATATGAGGTGAAGCTTTTTCCTCTTGTGAAAATAAAGCAATGGGAGTAGTATGATTTGCCAAAATGCCTGTATCAGACTATGACTAAAGACACAGGAACAGGGCCACAATTTGTTTTACTTAGTTATTCATTTAAAACATTTCAGTCCCATCTCCTCAGGCTCAAGTTGTGGTGTTTTGTTTTTTTTTAATGGCAGCCATAATTATGCCTGCATCATTCTCACAACAGCTACATTTCTGGGTATCACAGGGCTGCCAGATCCAGGTTGGGAAATATCTGGAGATTTGGGGGGGGGGGGGCTTAGAAGAGGTTTCAATGGGGTATAATGCCATAGAGTCCAACTTTCAAAGTGGCCATTTTTTCCAGGTGAACTGATCTCTGTAGCCTGGAGATAAGTTGTAATAGCAGGAGATCTCCAGCCACCACCCAGAGGTTGGCAACCCTACGACACTACTGTTGACAGCACAAGAGCAGGACCAGTTTTAAAAGTTGGCATCCCTGTTATTTCTCATGCTGTATCTTCAAGGTATAGTGTTGTCTCACAAGCTGCTTACATGACAGAAAACTTATCATAGAGCTTAATGCACACAATGCAGCTGACCTTTTGCCAGTTTATTTTGAAGTAAGAACTCCTGTGTTCAGTGATGCTAGCAGGTTAGTGCGCATAGGAGTGCAGTCCTAACTGTTCCTAAAAAGTCCAAAAGCAGTAGTAGAATAATACCTTTATCAGGTTCACCTAAAAGATCACCAAGAAGTGAGCAAGTTTTTGAGTTCCTCATGTAGAGTGTTTGTTTCCACACTTTTTCATCAATCAGTGCAAAAGATAAGAAAATGATTACCCAGCAAAATAAATAAACAAACTGCAGTCTACCATATCCAACAACAATTTGTATAACCCCCACTTTTTAGATTTGTTTAACATCCAGCCTGATCAAGGTCCAAATATGTGTGTGTGTGTGTGTGTGTATGGCTGGTACAAAATTGTGACATGTCCCCCTCCACCCACACACATCCAATCCAATCCCACACATCCAATCCCACATCCAATCCCATCCAATCCCACACATCCAATCCTACACATACAGTCTCACAACACATAAAAGCAAAATAAAGTATTTTATTTATGAAATTATATAAATAATAATAATAATAATTGTTGTTATATAAATAAATACCACAGACTTGCAGCTCAAGCAGAGCCTCCATTCACCCCGGATCCTTGTAAACTGCACCTATTTTCCTTTTCATGCTTCAGCTGTAAATCTGCTGGAGAAATCTAGAGAACTCAAAACTTTGCTTACAGTTTGCTCTGGAGAGGTAGCATATAAATGTTCTACATAAATAATGCAATATAGTCTTTGAGACACAGTATGGTATAGAGCAGTGATGGTGGACCTTTTAGAGACCGAGTGCCCAAACTGCAACCCAAAACCCACTTATTTATCGCAAAGTGCCAACATGGCAATTTAACCTGAATACTGAGGTTTTCGTTTTAGAAAAAACAACTCATACATTAACATCTTTTGTCTTAAAAGAAAAACACAATAACAGAGCTTTCAATGATACAAACAGCTTTTTATTGAAAGGTAAAAGTTTGCATTTGGCATGCTTTTGAACAATTAATGTGATTTTTGCTATCCAGTCTTGTGAACTCTGTGCTGGGGCGATGCCATGCGTGCCCACAGAGAGGGCTCTGAGTGCCACCTCTGGCACGCGTGCCATAGGTTTGCCACCACTGGTATAGAGGTTAGTCCCGAATTTGAATCCCCACAGCCATGGTGAAAGCTTGCAGGGTGACTTTGGGCTAATTACTCTCTTGGACTAATCTACCTCACAGTATTGTTGTGAGGAGGGAGAACAATGTTGTAAGCCATTTTGCCCCCCAGATGGGAAAGAAATATATAAATACCTTTTAATTAGTTCCAATACATGCATTTTTCTACAGTTGCTTTTTGGGTTTCTTCTTATGGACCATCACCATTGCCGTTTCGGTTTCTATTAAACTGAAGATTTGTGCCCTCTGGCCATCTCTATTGCAAGCACCTTGTACTCTGATGACACACGTTGGGAGACATAAACTAATTTAGTAGGGATGTTTAAGTTAATTGTTTTCTTGCAGCAGGCACGAGCTCGATTGCCTTTCAGAATCCTCTTTGACAGCTCAGCCTTGAGTTTCATCTCACAAACACACTTCCTGAAACAGTATAGATTTAAATGAATGCAGATTATCTAAACCAGGGTTTCCCAGCACCTTTCTTGGCACCCCCCCAGTGTTTTTGGAAAGTAGGTGGGGCCAGGTGAGACTCTTACCCAACAGGAATTTTGACTGGCCACTGATTGTTTATGCAAATTAAAATATTGTTTTAGTGACAGCTGCAACCATAGTGTTAATTTTATTCTCTCTCACCCCTCTTTCCCAGCATATTTTAATTACCCCTCTTCTCCCTGCACTTGGGTTTCCTCCACCTCTTGTGGCACGATTTTGTGGTTGGCTCTACCTCCCGTGGCAGCCATTTTGTAGTTGCACCCTCCACCCTATCTCAGAATTCCAAAGGCGCCCACAGGCTGAAAAAGGTTGGGGCCCCCAATCTAGGGTTGCCAACCTCCAGGTAGTAGCTTGAGATCTTCCACTATTACAATTCATCTCCAGGCAAGAGAAATCAGTTTGCCTGGAGAAAATGGCTGCTTTGGAGTGTAGACTCTATGGCATTATACCCCGTTGAAGTCCCTCGCCTCCCCTAACCCTGCCTTCCTCAAGCTCCACCCCTCAAATCTCCAGGTGTTTTTCAATCCAGACCTGGCAACTCGACCCCAATCTAAACTATGCATATAAGGAGCAAAATAAAAACACCCCCAGCCCATACACACATACAAAAAGGAAGACAGTCTAGAAAATACCAGGAAGCAGTGTTCCCTCTAAGCTGAGTTAGTGTGAGCTAGCTCACAGTTTTTTAGCCTCCAGCTCACAGATTTTTGTTTTAGCTCAGGGATGATGGCTCCAGAGCAAACTAATTTATGCAGAAGCCAAATCGCTCACTCACAACTTTAATGCCGATAGCTCACAAAGTAGATTTTTTGCTCACAAGACTCCACAACTTAGAGGGAACATTGCCAGGAAGAGGCATTAGAACTACTGGACTTTGCCAATATTTCACCCTGTAATGAGTTTCGTTTCTTTTCCTTTCTTTTCTGGCTAATATTTTAAAGTAGCCTTAAAAGGGACATACTAAAACTAAGGAAAGCGATTGTCCACAGACGTACAGGATTGCCAGTAGAGAATGCATGATTAGTTTTAGTATGTCCCGCCTTAAAAGCTTCCACAGCGTTTTCTAACTAGGTTCTCCCCCATTCCCTTCAATATCTGCGTTTAGTTTTGTAACTCGAACTGTTGGTTGAAATGTAATTTAAGGTCTATATTGCAAGGACCCTGGCTTAATGCCTAGTCTGTTTTTCATCTCCCACCTTTAGTTTCTGGACCCGGGCTTTCCACTCCTCGGATTTATTTTTATTAATTTTTTTTTTGGTAATGTTCCTTCCTCTAGAGGTCTTAACCGGTTTTTCGAGCCCAGCCTTTGAATAGCAGCAGGGCTAGGGTGAGTCACTGTTTGGAAATGGAGTGGGCGTGTGTGTGTGAATGTAAGAGAATGAATGATGTCAGGGAAGGCTGTGGCAGACAGGGGGAGGGAGGGGACAAGCAAAGAGCATGAAACTGGCTGTAAACACAGCGGCGGCTCCAGAAACAGCGGCCCGGGCAGCCAAGAGAGGCTGCCTCTCGGTCTCCCAGGAGCCGCCCTCCCGCTGAGGAAGCCTCTCCAGCTGTTGCAGTGCCGAGGTAACGGTGCATCTGGCAGGCACTTAAAGAGGTGCGAGGCGGAGAGCGAGGCAAGCCGTCTACGAGGGAGAGGCGCGAGCAAACTTTCTTCTAGCTGTTTCTCCTTGCGGCTGCGAGCCTCGGGGCGGGAGTGCCTCTGTTTCTGGCCAGAAGGAGCTGCAAGTGCCAAAGAGCCTGGACGCTATAAAGGAGACGCTGCCCTGCTGGGCGCTGGAAGACAGACCTCGCTTTTGAGGCTTCTCCCCCTCTCAAAATAAGTGGGCAAGAAAATGATCTGTCAGTAGCTCTGCGGGAGAAGATCAAGTTTCAGGTACTCAAAATGCGTTGCTTTTTACACTTTTCTGGAAGGACAGTCTGACCTGTGCTGAAGTCAGTACTTGGCAAAAGATTCTTATGCTACGAAGTGTGAATTAATTGAGTTAACATAATAATCCTCTTTCTTGGTTTGTGTTTCTCAGTTTGTTTTTTACAAAAAAAAGTGTGTCCCCCCCCCTAATTTTAGTTTTAAAGCTGGTAAAAACTGTTCATTGATTCGGTTAGGTGAAGACTGCCAAGGATCTGCATAAAAGTTACAGCATGGAAAGGTATTGTAATTGCTCAGATAAGTTCTCAAACATTGCTATAAAATGGCATTGGTATCTCTAGTCCAATGTTGCTGGTATAATATATTATCAGAACTTAACTGTAAACAAACTTTCCTTTTAGAAGTCCCTATAATAACAACTCTTGTCCTTCGAGGAGTCCCTCTTGGTTTCCAATAGATCTTCATTAGAGCTGTTGAAGCATAAGAACTCTGTAATTGAGTTTTCAGAAAATCTATTTGGAGATTGTATAATAGCTTAAAAGTACTCAGAGGCACTTGATTGGCACCCATCATCCTTACACTGGACACTTGGCTAACCAATATTGACTTTCATATAGTCTATGGAATGAACAGGTCTGTTTTAAAAGACAAAGTCATGTAAATGTTCAGACTTTTAGAAGGTACTGTGCTATGTTCCTGTTCTTTTGCATGTGAAAACTCTATATGAGATGCTTACTTTATGGAAGTCATTACGTCTTAGTGAATTTCTTGAGGCTTGTGCAAGGCTTCTTAATGGAAAGCAAGGGTCCTTAAAATACCAAGAAAGGTGACTTTATATTGATTATAATTATTTAGTGTGTAGTGGTTACACACTGGCATTTGCCACTATAGTTTACTAGATACTTCCATTCTTGAATGTTTCAGTTTATGAACATCTAGAGATAGTAGATTTTACTCAGAAGCTTGGGATCCAGTCTAGTTTCTTGGAAATAAACAGTTCTGAAATAGATTGAGGAGGGTGGCTGTGTTGGTTTGAAACAGCGGAACAAATTTGAGTCCAGTGGCACCATTGAGACCAACAAAGTTTTACTCAAGGTATAAGCTTTTGTGTGCATGCACACTTCTTTAGGTGCAGTGGAAATGGAAATTACCAGTCCATATATGTAGATAGAGGGTGAGCAGTAAATTAGCATACAGCATAAATGAAGATGTTTAACAGAATCAAGGACCGAACAGGAATAACAAGCTTAGTTTATATGATTACCATTTTGACATATTTATTTCCTTCACTGAGTTTTCCACTGGAATTAAACCCTCAGAAGGGTTGACCTTGACTAAAAATTTGGTGGGAGACCTCCAAGGAATACTAGGGTTGTGATGCAGAGGCAGGCAAGAACAAACCACCTCTGAATGTCTTTTGTCTTGAAAACCCGGTGGGCTCTCCCAAAGTCAGTTGTAACGTGAGGGCAAATAAATAAATATAAAATTTGCCCTCAGGTTTAAAAAAATGATCATTCAATAGATTCAACTAATTTTGCTGTTAATCAAACACTCTTTCATATGGCAAGGGTGGGCAGATCTTTTGGCCTGAAGCAGGTAAGTCCCTGCCTGCTTTTGAATGCTCCAAGTGGGATGCTACTTTTTCCTGTTTCTGGAGCAAGCAACCTGTCATCACTTTTAGATCGACCATGTTTATGCTTGGTGGAGCCCTTGTTGCAGAAAGAGACTGCTGCTTAGATCTTCTCTCCCATTCTACTATTCTTAATGATGCTGTACCTTTGCTGCTCAGTAGATGTTCAGAAGGATTGGTCTGCTACTCCTAAGAGACTGTTAAATGGTTCATGGGCTTGGATGAAAAGCTCCCACAAACCAGATGGTGCCCTTAGGCTCTAATTTGTCCACCCTGGTCTACAATAAATTTTATAAACCATGCTACAGTTCATATAATTCTTTAAGCAAATAGCATCAAACACTTGAAAATCTTTTGCACATCTATAACCATGAACCATTTCCTAGTTCATTGTGGCTGCAATCAATAGCAACTGGGTTTGAGGCCTCTCATTCTGTAAATCGTCACTATAAGTGCCCACTTTTAGTTTATAAAACGATGTACATTTTGTAATATAAGAATTGCTGTGCAAGTGTATTTCCACTGTCTGCCTGATGATGATATTATGGAATGCTGATCCACATTCTAATGTTCCCTGTTGTTGTTGTTGTTATTATTATATGGTATTGTGTATAGAGTAGTCAGGAGATCGTAAGATTGTCTGGCAGTGAGAAGTTCTAGCTCTTAAGTGTTATGTACCACTAGGTAGTGAGCTAGACTTGTTTTGAAGAAGAAGAAGAGATTGGATTTATAGCTTGCCCTTCACTACCCGAAGGAGTTTCAGAGCGGCTTACAAACTCCTTTCCCTTCCCCTCCCCACAACAGACACCCTGTGAGGTAGGTGGGGCTGAGAGGGCTCTGACAGAAACTGCTCTTTTTCAAGAATAGCTGTGCCAGAATTATGGCTTGCCCAAGGTCACCCAGCAGGTGCAGGTGGAGGCATGGGGTATCAAACCCAGTTCTCCCAGATTAGAGTCTGCGCACTTAACCACTACACCAAAAGCAAGAGATGTTTCAGAGGAGGTTTGCCATTGCCTGTCTCTACATCACAACCCTGGTATTCCTTGGAGGCCGCCCTTCCAAATACTAGCCAAGGCCGACCCTGCTTGGCTTCCGAGATCAGGCCAGCAAAGGACATGCATACATTCATTTCCAAAAAGAAAAGAAATGGTGTGTATTTTGTAATGCTTGGGTTTGGGTATGAAATTGTAACATGAGAAGTAGCCCTTAATGGCTGCAAGCTCTGAGAGTATTTGTAGTACAAAAATGAGAGTACTTGGAATAAGTGGTTTGAAAACTGCAGCCAAGCAGACACTTTAATGTTCTAGGGCTGCCAGCACCAACTGCTCAATAAGAATTGAAGTTTAAAGTTACCCCCTCTGACCTTATGTGCATGCCTGTTTTCATTTGGAAATACACATAAAGCAGGGAGGGGAGGAGAAGTTGTCTAAGGGCTTACCACCCTGTCTAGTATCAGTGCTGACAAAGGAAGAAACAAAATCAGTCAGCCCACCCATGGGATTGCTTCCTTTGAAATATTTTATTGGGATTCCTCAAAACCTATTTAAAGAAAAGACTATTGAGATCAAGGTGATAATGATATTTAGAAATATTCTTTGTTTTTATAGACATTTTAAAAGGTCTCATATCAGTAGTTTACTATGAACTGGTGGGCAGCATTCATAAATTACTGAGGGCAGTGAGTGTATTAAGTCGGAATTAGCTGAGATTCATGGACCTGTTGGAGCTAAGGCATGTGTGCCAAAATATCATAATTCGTGATTTATTCAGATACAGAGATAACTTCATCCCTTTTTTGGTTATAGCCACTAATAAATAACAGTAATATTAAGACTTGAAATATAGCTTCCGCTGGTTAAAGTTCAGTTAATTTGGCTGGTAGACTGGCCTGAATGTTTCTTTTCTTTTTTTCTAAATGATCGACTTTAGTTTCCACACCGGCTTTCTCAAGAGTGCTTTTCATTTAATGGATTTTACACAAGTCTGTCTTTATAGATAACGTGGTACTCTACCTAATCTGGGTTCAGGTAGTCTTCAATAATATTTTTTATCAGTTCATAATTGTGGGAACCATGACACTTCATTTTAATATGGATACAGTCCTGCTGTATGCCAAGCAGATGCTGGGAAGCTGACTCTTAACAGAGGCGCTGCTGTCTTTTCAGAGCTCTGCCTGTTAGGAGAGTTATTGTACCATGGATACTACTGTCCCAGTCTATTCCAAAGGGCATTAAGAATCACCGACAGTACTGTCCCAGCTGATGCTGTGAGATTTATTTAGGAGCTAAAACAGGCAATTCATAGGAGAGTTTCTACGAGACAGACGACTACTGTTTCCTCAGATCTGCATCTGTTCAGAGAACTCCTTAGCTGTACTGGCTATTGTGGTCAGATATGAGCTGAGGCTTAGGCTGATATGGCTTGGGAGATCCATTTAATTCAGTGGCATTTTAGCTTATATGTATTTAAAGGAGAAAGTAGCATACAGATGTTTCTAATTATTTCTACACAGTATGAATAAGCTTGACCTGAATTGATGAAATCCAAAGCAAACTTACTCAAAAGAAAACTCCATTGAAATCAGCTGGATTTATTTCAGAGTAAACTGGGTTGGTGATGGTGGAAAGTGTTGTCAAGTCACAGCTGACTTATGGTGACCCTGTGGGGTTTTCAAGGCTAGAGATGTTCAGAGGTGGTTTGCCATTGCCTTCCTCTGTGTCACGACCCTGGTATTCCTTGGAGGTCGCCCTTCCAAATACTAGTCAGGGCCGACCCTGCTTAGCTTCTGAGATCTGATGAGATCAGGTTAGTCTGGGCTATCGAGGTGGGGTTTATATTATTCAAAATACAAACTCCTAGGGTTGGTCCACCAGTCAGATATCTTCAGTTGACTGCCTATTCCTTAACTGCAGTGATATATATAGACAGATGTCCCCATGAAATCAGCTATGCTGCTATGTTGGAATCTTAATTTTTTTGCTTAATCATAGTGTCAATTGTTGCTTGCTGCCCCAGCTGGAAAGTAGCCAGCATTGCAAAGCTGCCTCTTTTTGGCCACCTGCTACAAATACCGGCACCTCCAAACAAGAACACAAGCAACTAGCAAGGGCAAAGCCACCCATGGCATCATCCTGCTTTCTGGAAAAACCAAGGAACACTTTTGTTTATTGTTATTGTTTTTATAAAACTGTAGACTGGCCTGGCATTCCAGGATGAAAACAAAAGAGAACAGTTTGATTAATCTTACACATCTACAACCCCACCCCCCTTCTTTGCCATCAAGTCAAGCTGGCTTATAGCAATCCTGTAGGGTTTTTAAGGCAAAAGACATTCAGAGGTTTGCCATTGCCTTCCTCTGCATCATGACCCTGGTATTCCTTGGAAGTCTTCTATCCAAATACTAGTCTGGGCAGACCCTGCTTAGCTTCCAAGATCTGGGTCGATCAGGCTAGCCTGGGCTATGATGTTAAAATTTATGTTTCATTATAATGTTTCCTTGTTTCCTGAGTGTGAACTAATGCCAGTAACTAATTACTGTGTGTATGAATGCATGGTGTCTCAGTATACAATTTATCTTGCTAGAGGGAATGAATTGGGAAGTTAGAGAGATGGGAAGGGTGTATATGGTAGCAAATTATTGTTTGGGGGGGGGGGGGTTGCTTCCAAGCTCAGCTTCTTCCTCTTGGGAATATTTTCAAACACACACTGTTTATACCGCAAGTTCAGTCAAGACCCTTATGGTTAAATTGCCCTTTCTGGTTTAATTCACTTAATAGGATATTGCTTCTTTAAGATGCTGTCTTAAAATATACTAGCAATAATACCGTTGCTAGTTAATATATGGTATGGTATTTATTTTGGGACTTCTCAGTGTAAGACTGCATATTCAAGAAGGACAATCTATTGGGAATCTCAGCTGCTAACACCTTTCAGTTTGCCACTGAGGATAGTTAAATAGCTTGAACTCTTTAAGTGTTTACTTATAGGCCTATTTTTATTTCCAATGCATGTAAAAGCAAATATAAAATTCTTGCCCTCCAGTAAATGATGTGATGCACACACAGAACAGTAACAGGGCATTGCAAAAGTTGGCATTTGGGTCCCATTCCATGGCTGTTCTTTTTTGAGCTATCTTTCAAGCGAATCCAGCACCTGCAACCCATAAACTTTCAAGGGAAGTATACAGGACCTACTGTTTGATCATTTTCATTGTGGAATGGCTTCCAAATAAGAACCTTCTGCCCCTAAAGTTAATGACGACACTGAGAACCTTTTGAGAGTCAAAGCTCCCTTTGTCAGATATCAAGAGCTTTGACTGTTGAAAGCTTACACCCTGAAAGTCTTGTCGGTCTTTAAGGTACTGCTGGACTCAAATCTTATTCTTCTTCTACTGCAGACCAACATGGATACAGTCAGAAAAGACTATAGTATGGGGAGGGGGGCAGGAAAGAATGTGGGAGGGACGTAATCTGGATTTCTTGAAGTCAGGACATATAATACAATGGAAAATTTTAAAAAATCTGAAATTAAAAAAATTGCTGTCCTCTCCTGCCTGCCCCAGGTAACAAAATCTTGGATGGCAAAATGCCTTCTGGAAGCTACAGCTGTTAGGTATGGTTTTTTCCCCACTTGCATAAAGTCAGTATTACTCAACTTGTGGGATGCGTTATTGAGGAAGTGGTTCTGATAAGGCTATAACGTAAAACTCATGTCTTTATTCTTAGTTGCTGTTCTTTTATGTCAGCTGTGGTCATAAAAATAGGCCTAATCAGTACTGAACTGCAATTTATGTAATCCCTTGCTTTTAGACTAAAGAACAGCAAGCCTTATTGGCTGAAGGAAGAATACATTGATTTCTCCTGCTGTTTCTCTGTATTACTAAAATCATTAACTCTGCTCTCCAGGAATGTCATCAGTAAGCGACAATATCTCATCCTTCTGTTGCAGCTCTTTCCACCATGTATAGCTGTTAGCTATTTGAAATATTTTATTGTAATAAAGTTCATATAGTTAACATTCCTTCAGTGCTGCTGGTTGGAACAGAGCTGGGTCTATTGGTCGTACAAAGCATTTAGAATTCTTTATTGCTGGAGGGTTTCCAGAGGGAAATAGTCCATTGCTTTAAGTTCCATCAAGGAGCATTACTCAGTAAATATATGTATTTCCCACCCAGAATACTACTGAGGTTGGAGACGCATCGAGTGAAAACAGGTCATACTTTATTAAGAGGTCAGAACAAGACTGGTTAGCTGGACTCGCAGGTCTGCTTTTTATCCCCATTCTCGACCACACCCATGCACACACCCAACACCCGTGATTCGCTATTTACAGTGTCCCCGCACCCTATTTGTCTATGATGCAAACTTGCTCTTTGGTCCCTTTTAGGATCCGGGGGATCTATTGTCTCTGGAAGCCAAGCTCAACGGCTTCGCCTGGCCACGTGTTTGGCCGACTGCGTGTGCGGCTCCTCGGCCAGACCATAACACCCCCCTTCCTGAGCGACATAATATATAGGAACTATATGCATTTGACAGACTATTTCAGTACACTGTTTTCCTTCCTATAGGCAACAGCCTCTTGAATTAATTCCAGGAAGGCTACTAGATCAGAGTATGTGTTGGTCTTGGAGAGTAAGACAGATCAGAACTAGCTGGCCCAATAAAATCACTTCCTGTCTGACTTTTTGGAAATCTGCTAAAAACAGTTAAATAGGAATGAGAAATTAAGTTTTTATCTGAATAGTGGTATCTTCACCATAATGTGATTTCCACATTGGACAGGCTTGTGTGCTTTCCTCATTATTGCTGCAGCAACAGAGCTTTCCATGTGGCAGGTTTTCCTGCCCCAGTCCCCCAGGCCACTGGGGCTTTTTCAGGTTTTTTTTTTAAAAAATCAGCAATAACATAGCCATCTATGTATCAAGTTCATAATG
This sequence comes from Lepidodactylus listeri, assembly GCA_029233225.1. Lineage (NCBI taxonomy): Eukaryota > Metazoa > Chordata > Lepidosauria > Squamata > Gekkonidae > Lepidodactylus > Lepidodactylus listeri. The sequence goes on from JARCFY010000009.1 coordinate 31,921,599, forward strand.
AAAGGGGCTAAAGACTTGCTTTTCTTTTTTAAAACAAAAGCTGGTAATTCAGAGGGCCTGATACAGAGATGGTAATAATGTTATAATTTATATCATTATAATATTCAGTGCCCATTTAAAAAGGAAAAAATATCGAAAGCACCCCCCTGGTGGTGGGAGGAGGAAACAGCCACCAAGGACACAGAGGCAAGAAAAATGGTCGCCACGTAGCTGTGGAAATCCAAACATTCCCACCCACAGCAGCCATCCAGATTTGAATGTGTCCCCCCCCCCCCCCAATTCACATCAAAGCAGATTTGATCAGAGAAAAGCTGGGGGAAGTGCATCATAATGCTGTGGGGCAGCGAGGACCATCACGACACTTCCCAGCACCAGTGGATTCCAGCAAATAACTTATGTGGAAATGGCCTAAGAATATACCTCCAAGAGTGTATGCAACCAAGAGATTCACAGCCCCTCAAGTTGTATGCATAAAAGAAACAAACATTTTATTAATCCTTTGCTAGAGAATGCAGTAAGAAGTTGTTATGGTAAAATGTTTTTGGACTAGAACCAATTTGATCAGATGTACCTGGAAAATTAGGCCCTAATCCACAAAAGCTTGTACCATAATAAATCTTCACATGATTAAATCTTTAAGGTTCCACCAGGTTGTTTTTCTTTTGCTACCATGTGGAATTTCTAAAGTTTGCAGTGTTGTCAGATCCCACAGTGAAGTGGGTTTATTGTGTTAAATGCTACTTAGTAATCATTGTATAGGTCCTTTTATGTGGAAGAAATAACATTTGGATTTAACATGGCTAACTTGTCTTTCATTTAATCTGTGAAACTCTTTATGAGACAAAGAGAGGCATACTCTTGTAAGGGAAGGATGAGCACATGAGTCCGAGACACTCTTGATCTTCTAATAATGGCAGGAGACTGGACGGTATTAAATTTGCACTGAGCCTTAGAGTAGTGCCAGAACTTCCCCTTAGAGAATAAAGTTTTCAGCCAATTGCGTTAGTAAATTCTTTTTGTATTCATAAAATCCAGAATCAATTACAAACTCTGTTAGTAGAAGGTCTGGAAAAGTTATGCATTCATGCTCATTGACTATCTCTGTAGAAAATGTAATAGTTTTGCTAATATACTAGATACGGTACTATTTGATATAGCCTTTTATGTCATTGAAGAAATTGGTGTTTACTGTATTTTACAGCTGTAGATGGTAAATCTTGGAAAGTGCCAAATTGCAGTTATCTGTATTTTTATCAAGCAACTAATGGTGATTTTCAATTTAGAAAACAACTGTTTTAGTTTATCCTAATGTTGCTTCTGAGTAATGGGAAGTTCACTGATTTGTGACACAATTAGATTACCACTGAGTAATTGGGTTCCTTTGCAGGTTGCTAAGATGCGTAATATAATAACATATCTCTTTGAGAGAGTTTGTAAATGTGTAAATGGAAACTCTAAATCTAGACACTTTGTTGACGGTAGGTTATCAAAGGAACAGTATGCACATCTTATTTGTACTGGTATTTTCAGGGCTTTGGCCACAGAAGCCCAAAGTACCATGATGGTATATATAAAAGTGGTCTCTACCTCCTCACTCAGAATCTTTCTGCAGACCCAGGGTTATCTTAAGTTTGCAAAGCCCTATTGTAGCTTCAAAATTAATGTGAATTAATGCTTCTTGGATTTCTTCTCTATCATATTCGGGTGTTATTGTTTTTAAGGCTGCTTCTGTAATATGCTATTAGTGAGAACCATAACGTGAAACTTAAGCTGCTTCCACATGGAGATTTTTCCCCACATGGAACATAGGAAGGCCTTGGGGGTATCCTCTTGACTTCAGTCATACTGAGTATGACTTATAGTGTTCCTGGAGCTTAGTTATTTAATTCCAGGAAACTGCAGGGTGACTGAAGGAGAAGCAACCTTCTGAATGCTCCACCCATAGCACTGTGAGGAGGAAGGGCAGAGAAGAAGCGTAGGTTTTTATACCCCACTTTTATCTACCATAAGGAGTCTCAAAGTGGCTTACAATCGCCTTCCCTTCCTCTCCTCACAACAGACACCTTGTGAGGTAGGTGGGGCTGAGAGAGTTCTGAGAGAACTGTGACTGGCCTAAGGTCACCCAGCAGGTTTCATGTGGAAGAGTGGGGAATGAAACTCATTTCTCCAGATTAGAGTCCGCTGCTCTTAACCACTACAGCTTGCTGGCTCTCCACTTGCATTAGGCAACAATTTCCTACGCTTTTTAGCTCCTAAGCTTTACAGTGCAGCTTAGGAGGAAAAGTGAAATGGGGTTCCAGGCCAGGGAGCACCCCCCTCCAATGCAATTGGTTCCAAGCCTGCACAGACATAAGTTGGGGAAAGGAAAGGAGTGAGGATTGGTGGTGGCAGCAGTGAGCAGAGCCCATGGAGCAGGAGTGTCAAATACATGGTCCGTGGGCTGGATCCAGCCCCTGCAACTCTCCAGTCCAGACCAAGAGCAACTGACTCTGGGTTGCTTCCTGCTTCTAACATCACAGTTCCTTTTGGCCAGTCTCTCATAATTCGTCCTTCAGAGGAGAGAAAGAAAGCCTTCCCTTGATTGGCTGAGGGCTCCTCCCCCCCTTCTTTGGGGAGGGAGGGGGTAGGAAAGAGCCAGAGGGAGCAGACCAGAAAGAGAGAGAGGGAGGGAGAGATTGTCTCCTGTGTTTAAGTCCAAAAACGTTTTCTTTCAGGTATAAGCATTTGTGGTCAAGCACACTTCTTTAGGGAGGGAGGGAGGGGGAGGGAAAGACCCAGAGACAACATGCCATAGTGGAGGGAGTCCCATGGCACTTGGAGAGATCCCCGTTTCCATTTCTAACGGATTGGGGGGGGGGGACCTAACAGCATAGCTTGCATTCCTTATTCGTGAAAGGGAGCAAGAGTACAGCAGCACCTTGATGACTAACAACATTTGTGGCAGGGCATGAGCTTTCATGAATCATTGCTCACTTCTTCAGATACAGCTAGTGAAGTGATTTCAGACGCCAAAGGACATTAGCAGACACTGGTAATGAGAGAAAAAACCTAGGTCTCAATTCAGTCCAGGAGTTTGCATTGTCTTGATTTTCATGATCAGTTCCAATTCAGCAGTTTTTTTTTCTAATCTCCCTTTGAAATTCCTTTGTAAGAGAACTGCTACTCTTAGGTCAGCAACTGTGAATGCCCTGGAAGGTTAAAATGTTCCCCCACTGTTTTTTGAATGTTATCGTTTCTAATATTAGTAGAAAGAGTCCAGTAGCGCCTTTCAAGACTAACAAAATTGTGGTAGGGTATGTGCTTTTGTGAGTCACTGCTCACTTCTTCAGACTTATTTCAATTTATTATTTGCATCTTCCTGGACTGAATCTTCCTGTACCAAATTAAGACCTAGGTTTCCTGTCTCATTACCAACTGATTATATCTCTGTGCCTCTGTATATCACACCAATGCTGATATCTCCACCCGTCTGCATATCACACCTAATCCAATCACACCTGCTATTGCCATCCAGCATCTGAAATCATCTTTATAAAGTTTATATCGCTGATACCTTGTGTTACATTTTATGGCTCACATGGCCCGGCCTGACAAAGTGATATTTATGTCAGATCCGGCCCCTGTAACAAATGAGTTTGACTTTGCCATAGAGGGCAGTGGATGCCAGTCCTACCTTACCCATTCCCATTTGCTGCTGCTGCCATAGTGGAGCCTGTTCTCACACCCCCACCAAGAAGTGGCCTCAAGAAGAGATATACCGTGCATGTTGTGATAATCTTTCAGTGATTTTTCTCCACCAAGTGAATTTACTGTTTAAGGCAAAGAATAATTAAGTTGTTCACCACTGTAAAATTTGCAAGTGAAAGGAAGAGTTGGAGATACTGTATATTTTAAAAAGTGCAAACATGAGACTTTTTAAAAGCACTATCAAGTAGAAATCCAGAAAAAATCTCTCTCCAAAAGTACATCCAATTCAATTGCATGTACAGAATTTCCTAAAAGGTTTCTTGCTAATGCCTATAGTAAAAGCATTTTGAAAACTTTCACAAGAAGCTATCATCAGTTTAATGGATATCTGGATGACTCTGGAGTGAGTGGAATTACTGCACAATCATCACTAACCAGATTTTAAATTGCAAAAAGTTTCTGACTATGGAAGTTTTCCTTCTCCTTCCCCATTCGATTTTACTAAAAGTATGTTAAGTAAATGTATTGAGACTTGGGGATAAAACAAAATGGTCAACAGAGAAATAGTGGGAGATATTTTCATTGAAGAACATATTGATAATATACTACATTGCATGTCATCAGTCCTCTAAGAAACTAAGTGGAGTTTTAGCCTTGTAGTTGCATCAGTTTATGAAATAAGTTTAGCTGACAAATAGTGACTACTTACAGCAGTGCAGGATTAAAGCTCAGTTTAACTCATTTTACTATTTCCCCACTATGCTGATGGTAACAAAGACGGGAAGTTTTAAGGATTTGTTTTTGTGTGTATGTAGACGTTGTGACTTAACAATTCAAGGTAAAAGTGAAAGGGAGGGAATCAGTGGAAATGAATTTTTTCAGAAGAAAATGCGTATTCATGGAAAATGTCCCATCTGGATATTATTAAATGTAAATGCTAATCTTGAAGAGTACTTAGAAGTTGTAATTTTTTTCCTATCAAGTGTTATAAACTGCCATCCACTAGATTTATGCAATTCAGTGCACTGCCATTGCCTGAATAGGGCTTGTGGTGGTGGTGTGTAGAATCCTTTTTGTATTTCTGAGTTCTGATTACGTCATAAATAGTTACACCTCTGTACTCAGGGTTACCTGGCAATCCTTGTGCGTGCATGTTCTACACAGTTGCTGTGTAGACTCTTCAGATAGATTCACATAAGTAGCCGTATTGGTCTGAAGCAGCAGAACAAAGTTTGAGTCCAGTGGCACCTTTATGACCAACAAAGTTTTATTCAGGGTACAGTCTTTCTTGTGCATGCACACTTCTTCAGATACAATGAAGTGGAAGTTACCAGTCCATACATATAGGTAGATGGTGAACATTAAATTAGCATACAACATAATGAAGGTGTTTAAGATTTAAAGACCAAACAGGAATAACAAGATTAGTTTATATGGTTACCATTTGTTCGGGTTTCATTCTGTGGGGAAACATAGTGAAGGAAATAAATATGTCAAAATTAGAAATTGATGGACAGATGTATTCTTAATTGTGGAATGCTGAGAATAACTAACTGAGACCCTGCTATTATGCTCCATCCATCTCCTCTCAAGCAAGGAGCCAAGCTTACAGCATCTTCTTCTTTGAAGAAGAGGAAGAGGAGACTGGATTTATACCCCACCCATCACTGGAAGTCTCAGAGTGGCTTACAAACTCCTTTCCCTTCCTCTCCCCACAACAGACACCCTGTGAGGTAGGCGGGGCTGAGAAAGCTCTTTTGAGAACTGCTCTTTCAAAAACAGCTCTGACAAAACTGTGGCTTGCTCAAGGTCATCCAGCACCTGCAAGTGGAGAAGTGAGGAATCAAACCTGGTTCTCCCAGATTAGAGTCTGTGCATGTAACCACTACACCAAACTGAAGAAGTGGGGTGATTGGCTGTGTAGAGTATCTCCCCTGTCCCCAGACCAGAGAAATACATTCCAGTCATCTACCATTCCAAATTACATTACATTCTACGATTCATTACATTACAATCTACTGTTCTAATCTACTATTCCAAATAAAAAATATTCTCACCTTCTGAAGGATTGGTGAAAATACAGATATAAGGACTGGATGAGGTTAGCATATGTAGTGATATAAGGCACCAATATCCCGGTTGTCCTGAGGATTCCATTGTTCTGAGTGTTGTAATAACTTGTAACTCAGCAATTTCCTTTCTAGTCTTTTCTTGAAGTTCCTTTGCAGTTAAAACAATTTCTTTGAGGTCATCCATTGAATGTCCCAGAACGCTGAAGTGTTCTCCAACAGGTTTCTCAGTTTTGTGATTCTTGATGTCAGATTTGTGTCCATTTATCCTTTGGTGTAAAGTTTGACTTGTTTGCCCCATGCAGAGAATCTGAAGCCACTGTTGACATTATTGCTCTTTTATCCCTCACAAACTCTGAAGAAAAATATTGCTCTTTGAGGAGAATCCATATCTAAATGATCCCTCCTGCTCTTTGAGTTCTTCTGAAATTGTAGAGAAACCAGTACCTGGATTGGTGACTTAGACTCCAAGTCCTGGTAGCTAACACCAGAGCCAGAGGTGTATATTTTACTCAAAAGTCCACTCATGACAGTTTCTGAAAACCAATTCTATATTTTTATCAAAGCAAAATCAAGTAATGCACTCTGTGTTGTTTCCCAACTCCGGCAACTGCTTCCCACCCACATGAACCACCTATGATACATTCGCAGCCTCACTGTCGGAAAGATTTCAGAGTGGTGAACTCTCCTGGCTTTAGTTCTATGGTTCAAGGTGCTGACAAATACTGTAGTGTTCAGAGTTAAAATCATTGCTTTGTAAGCATTAATTTCTGTCTGAACCAATTAGTCCTCCTTGTGGTATTATTCACAATGGCTTCTTAGAGCTGAAGTCTGTTGTAGGGAGCAGGAAGCTATTCAATAGTACTTAAAACACTACAGTTAAAGCATCGAAAATATTTTTGAGAAAATTGGATATGTGTCTTCTATTCAGCATATGTGAACGTTGCAAGTTTTTCTGTGCAATAAAAAACTCATCGACACGGTATAAAATGATCAGTTGATAGAATGATTAGTTAGGAAATAAAACCAATACCTGGGTATTTGTCTGTATTATATACAGCAAACAGAGGACAGAAGGAACTTATTTGCCTTTCTGTGCTCCTTGAAGGAAGAGTGCGCTAAGCTACACTATCATCTTCAGTGGTTTGGTGCCAATGTCCATAAATCAGAGATGCAGTACTATGGATTTTAAAGGAAATATTCAGTAGTAGATTCAACTGGTGATGATAGTATAAAGTGCCATCAAATCACCCCTGACTTATGGCAACCCCATAGGGTTTTCAAGGCAAGAGACATTCAGAGGTGTTTTTTCATTGCCTGCTTCTGCACAGCAACTCCGGACATCCTTTTCTAACATTAACCAGGGCCAACTTTGCTCAGCTTCTGAGATCTGACAAGATCAGAATAGCTTGGGCCATCCAGGTCAGGGCACTTGATTCAACTACTTAATCCGAATTAATAATGAGAATTTCTTAGTTTAGTTTGTAGTTATTCCGTGTCAAATAGGAGTAGTGAATCTTGTGGCAGAAGTAGCGTGAATAAGCCTAGCCATCCTTTACTGAATTTGATTTTTTTAGCTAGTTGTGTTTTGCCATACCTTGAGTGCACATGCAACTTGGGTTGTACATGACAACTTTTAGAGCTCAAGCTAACCTTGGATACAGGTCTGCATTGTCACTTTGGAGAGCTATTATAATATATGAAATGGATGAAATAGCTGAATCTGAAATTGAATTGTTTTGTTTTGTACTTCATATTTGAGATGATCTGTAATATAACATTTTTCATAAAGGAATGATCTTACAGTTGGATATCAGCTGTGACATAACAGTTGTAAATGGTCACATGTGCCAGTTTGCCATGTCACTTGACAGTTTCTTATGACAATAATAATAAATATAAATAACACATCCTAAAAATAGTTGTCACTTCTAATAGGGTGAGCATGTGACTAATGACTCCTTTTTCGTTTGCTTGCTGGCTGACTCATACTTTCTGAGGTAAATGAAAGCAAGGATTACTCAGCACTCCTCCCTTTTAGTTAATATTATGTGATTAAACTTTTCCCATTTTTGAATTGGGTGCAGTTGCAACCCCTTACTGCAGCTGTGTCTCTCTTAATCTATGAAGTACACATTTCTATGATGTGTAGGAAAGCCTTTTAATGGGTAGAAAGCCATGTTGAGTCCAGAAAGTATTTTTCAGAATCTTTAAGCTTTACTGAATTTATCTAAAGGTCCTGGGTACGTTTTAAATAGATAGGATATGCCTGAATATATTTTACATGTGCTTTTTCCCAAAATAGGAGGCAGTATGGGGAAAGTCTTGCACATGCACTTGTTCTTCTAGCTTGTTCAGGTACTTAGAGGCATCTCTTAAAAAACTGCTGTTATGCCATAGTCCTTACTTTTAAGAGAAATTAAAATACTAAAACTTGTTCAAATGTGATAGATACTATGTCTTTCTGTATAAACTTAAGAAAACAGCCAAACTATAACTGCAAATGAACATCTGAATTGAACATAATTTAAGAACCTTAAGTTCTTAGCCAGCTATCTGATTCCAGATAATTGCTTTCTTCATTTCTTTTATATTCCTCAGTCCTACCCATGTAATCTGACCCTGTAGTTCCCCTGTGTATGACACCAGGAAACTTTGTTTGCTGACTTCTCACAGTCGCATCAGTCCCTTCCTTGAACTTCACCCCACTCTGCCTGTAGCTGGGTGATGGTGACAGAGCAAGCAATGTACCTATATCCCCCTTGGAATAAGATGTGTTCCGTATTTTATTTAGTGACTGCAGTGTTTTGGCATGTAGTTATTTTCTGTGTTTTATTTCTGTGATTTAATGTAGAGTTTTATGTGTATGTTGCTGTGGTTTAAAATTGCAGGCAAGAAAGAGGGGATGGGCACTAAAGTTCGTCATGAATTTTAGCCGGCTTGCAGTTCGTGAACTGAAGAACTGCCACTGAACTTTCACAAATTTTGATGCAGTTGCTGGCAGTTTGTAAAAAGCAGAAAGCGGGGGTTTAAAAGCAGAAAGCAGGGAGCTCCCCACCACAGCTATATTTCATGAAGATCAGAAAGCAGGGGTTTAAAGCAGCCCTGAGCCTGGGGCTGGCTGCCTCCAAAATCCCCTTTAAACAGACTGCCCCTGCGGCTCAGCTGTTTCCAATCTAAACAGCTGAGCCACAGAGGCCGCCTGCTTCTGTGGCTCAGTTGTTTAGATCGGAAACAGCTGAGCCGCAGGAGCAGGTTGCCCCCATGGCTCAGTTGTTTCAGGCATGAACCTGGTTCAGTTGTTTGTAAATTGACTGGGTTCGTGCTTCGGTTTGTGGTTTGCCCACAAATCACAATCCGGACCACATTTTTGTGGTTTGTGCCCATCCCTAGTTATGATTGGATGGTAGTTGTACCCTGTAGGGCAGGACTGACTTTTCTGGAGCGTGTGTGTGTGGGAAGAGAGTGAGGTGCTGTGGAGAGAGTGAGAGGAATCTGTGTTCTTTGTGGAAGTCATTAGCCTGTGTGGCAAGTTAGGAAATTAAGCTTTATGGAAGCTAATAGCCTAAGTGAGAACTGAGAAAATAAGCCCTTGTGGCTAGGTCTGTTTAAGTAACTTTAGAGGAAGAAGAACTGTATCTATCTGAAACCATTAAGTGTATGAACTTTACTGAAACTGTTACACTGTTATACTTAAACATAAACTCTGTTTAAGAGCACTTTTAGTTAAAGGCTCCCCTTTTACTTCAGAGCCACCCCCACATGCTGATGGTTCTGTCATTCTACCAAATACAACTAAGCCATTGTGTTATATGGGTCCAATTAAGAATCCTAAGGTAAGAGCCCTAGTGGCAGCAAAAATAAGTGGGGAATGCTAAGGAAGGCAAGGAGGCAGCATAACACTTGCCACTTCAGAATACTACAGACAGGTGCCTTTTTGGGTGTTACATATAAGGGCTGTCAGAAAAGAGTGAAAACTTTACAGTCACCTTGGCACTTACCACTACGGTTGCTAACTCCAGGTTTGGACATCTCAGGGAATTTGGGCATAGAGCCTGGGGAGGGCAGAGGCTATGAAGGGGAGAGTTTTTGATGGGATCTAATGCTTTGAGTTCCCCCTTCAAAGCAGCCATTTTATCCAGGGTAACTGACCTCTGTTGTCTGGAGATCCATTGTAATTTGGGAGATTTCCAGGTGACAACTGGAAGTTGGCAGCTCTAAACTTAACACAGTTGCTCCCAGAACAAAGTTTGAGTCCAGTGGCGCCTTTAAGACCAACAAAGTTTAATTCTGGATAAAAGCTTTTGTGTGCATGCACATTCTATTTCATTTTGTAAAGCGATGGGGCAATGAAACAAGCCAACAGGTGGCTTGAATAGGAGATGGAAAAGTTATTCTGAATACAACCAAACATATGTTAGAATTTATTTGTCCTGACTGCGTGGCAGCGATGGAAAAGCATGCTCACTTCGCCTCTGCCAGTGCATCTGCATTGAATTATCCAGCTGAGTTTTTCCAAGTCGTGAGACAGCATCTTCATCTTGCCCCTGATAATGTACTCAGAACATCAGAGCACTGTATTTAACGACAGTTGCTTATATGAACTTCAGTGATTGTGGCTTGAGGGAATAGATGAGTTGCTTGGAGGAGCTGAGCCTATCGCATCAGTGTCATGACCAGGGGTTTTTTTGTAGAAAAAGCCCAGCAGGAACTCATTTGCATAATAGGCCACACCCAACAGCAGTAACTCACTAGCATATTAGGCCACTCCACTGACAGCACAGCTTATTAGCATATTAGGCCACAAACCCCCATGTTACCAGAAGAGTGGTCATCCTGCCACACTTACCTTTTGCTTCTTATTCTGTTTACCTTGTTTGTTGTCAAAACCCAGGGCTCTTTTTGTAGCAGTAATTAATTTGTACGTTAGGCCACATACCCCTAATGTAGCCAATCCTAATGAGTTTCTGCTGTTGGGTGTGGCCTGTTATGTTAATGAGTTCCAGCTGGGTGTGGCCAACTCAGGAGCCAGCTGGAACTCTGTTCCTGTGCGTTCCTGCCCAAAAATAGCCCTGGTCATGACCCTTGCCTTTTGTGGCTGATTACATCTGGCAAGACGGGATCATCTGGCTCAGTTCAGAAAGTAGTAAATCCTTCAATGAAAGAATGGGTTGCACCATCTCCTTTGAAGGCAGGAGTAATGAATTCTTCCTGAAGCCTTCCCTGGGCCTAAACTGTTGTAATTGACATTGCAGAGCTGGAAAAAGGTACAGAAGAGGGTAACCAAGATGATGAGGGGGTTGCAGCACCTTCCCTGTGAGGAAATGCTGAAGGTTCTGGGACTTTTCATTTTAGAAAAGAGACCATAAAGGGGGGGGAATGATAGAGATTTATAAAATTATGCATGGGGTGGAGAGAGTTGACAAAGATAAATTTTTCTCCCTCTCCCAAAACCTAGAAACTCGAGGGCCCTTCAGGCAGAAGCCCTGTCTTAACAGGTTGCCTTTTAAAAAGAACACATTGTTTAAAAATATTTTCTTACATACATTTTCACTCATTTAATGAAGATCCTTGTGCTGTGGAAGCAGCTGCTGCCGATGTACATTTTAAGAAATCTGCGCAGCCACCTGGCCCCAACCACTTTTAAAAGCATTTGGCAGGCACTAGGAAAGGCATTGGTGGGTGCCACATTGAGGACTCTGTAGCTTCCCATGCTGTAATCTGTAAAGTACTATGAAACTGGGCAATATTTTTTCCCAAACAGAGGCTGCTAGGACAAGGAAACAAGGCGAAGAGGAGGGCAGATAAAGTTAGGTTGGCGGGGGGGGGGGTGAATGGGAAGGAGAGAAGGAAGCAAGGAAAGGAGAAAGTATGGGGGCTTTCAGGGAAAGGAAAAAGGAAATAGTGGGGAAGGGGAAAATAAGATTCCCGGCCTCACCACGAGTCCTTAAGGTGCCCATATTTGTACTACTTAACTGGATGGGGTTTTTTGGCATATGTCTGGAGTTTATTGCTACTTAAATACATTGCTAGCCAGTCTTGCTGCTTCTTGTTCCAATGGTAATATTGAAGATGAGTGATGGGGTTTTGTTCCCTGAGCAGTCATGCCCAGGAATGAGGGCTAGCTTGCATTGGTAATGCTGGCAGCGTTCTTGCCTGGAAGTATTAGAGGGCTGTTGTCCAGAGGTATTAGAGGGCTGTTGTCACTGATGTCCAGTGAGATATCCAGATCCTACTTCAGCACGACACTTCTGCTGCTCCTCAGGCTGCCACTATGAAGCAGGTGTCTGATAGGGGCCATTCTTTCCAGCAAAAGCATCTTTCCCTTTATTAGCAAAACTAGAGAAACCGTGCATTAAAGAGCAGTCTCCTTGTGCGAATCACTGTGTGCAGGGATTAATGAAATTTGTATAGCAAATTAAAATCAAGTTATAGGACATGGAAAAATAAGTGATCACTATAGTGTTCCACTTAGAATAATCTTAGAATAACCATTTTTGGTTTAAGTAGCATATATTAATAATTATTGCCATAGCAGACTTTCTCCAAGCATGAAATGTCGAATTTATTCATACCTTTACATAGTTGGCATCTTTAATCAGCATCTCTCAAGTGGTCAACTGATACATGTAAACATACTATTTCTAGCAAAAATAGGGGGGAACTATTTACAAAACAAATAGGCAGGCATGTCTCATACATATCTGCCTGTTGCAGTCTAACGCACCACTTTCCCTCACCAATGCAGCTATGTAGCCCAAGCAGTGAAACTGTTGCCCACATGTTGTGAGGGGAAATGGGTTTCTCCACTCTGATAGGCATAGGCTGGCAGATGGATTTGATATGGAGGCTTCATTTGATATGAGAGTCAGTTTGGTGTAGTGGTTAAGTGCGCGGACGCTATAGTCTGGGAGAACCAGGTTTGATTCCCCACTCCTCCACTTGCACCTGGCTGGATGACCTTGGGCAAGCCGTAGCTCTGTACCAGCTGTTCGCTCAAGGACAGCTTGGGAAAGAGCTCTCTCAGCCCCACCTACCTCAAAGGCTGTCTGTTGTGGGGAGGGGAAGGGAAAGGAGTTTGTAAGCTTCTCTGAGACTCCAAGTGAGTGAAGGGTGGGGTATAAATCCAATCTCCTCTTCTCTTCTCTTCTTCATTTTTCAAGATATACTTTAAGCCCCTTTTCTTGTACACAACTCCTGGAAATTAGTAGTCTGTGCCCAGTTCGCTGCACTTTTTAAATATAACATTAGATATTCTGGACCATTAAAAAATACAGTAACCAAGAGTTTTAGGTTTTGGTTCAGTAGAGATAAGAATCTAAAAATTTGTTCATTTCAGTTACATATGCTGGTGTTTAATATAGACTAGTTAGCATAATGCCTTGTTTCACTTTTAGTTACTGGCTTTGTTTCATTTAGATTTACAGTCATACTTACTACACTTTTCCTATATGAGTGATATCCTGTTGGCATATGCTGTTGTGTACACTGGTGTGTGTGAAAACAAAGGTGAACCGGAACAAATAAACTGCAATGATTAAAACATTCCAGTTGTATTCCTTTGACTACTGGCTGAGTCATGTACTGGTCCTGGTGATCTTGACCTGAGTACTTCTTATTGTTTGAGGGATCTTATGGCTGCAGATGATTTGGTGCCACTTCTAGAGATCAAACAAATGCCAACTGTGCTTGGCAATGGATATATAAGGAGAGTTTGGATTAAAAATAACTTTATAGTAGACACAGTGATATTAATGGCATAACTGCTTATTACAAGAGAAACCTCAGCTGTCTCCACACAGATGCTTCACTGTTTGCTGGATTTTGGGGAGCATCCATGTGACAACATTCTCTATTCAGCTTGTTCTTGTGTTTTCCCCTGCTTTGTTGTAATGTTTTCCGAACCTGGCTTGGTATACTCTTTTTTGGGAAGATTGCAGACAAAGCTCTTTTGAATGCTTTGTGAACAGAAGGAATCTCATTTTTGCAAGTCTCACTCATATGGATGCCATTTTCCTTACCTCAGTTTCTGTTGGTGGCCATTCCTTCACATGAAGCTGCCTTACACTGAACTCAGACCATTGATCCATCAAAGTCAGTATTGTCTACTCAGACTGGCAGTGGCTTTCCAGGGCCTCAGGCTGAGCTCTTTCACATCATCTCCTGCCTGGTCTTACAACTGGAGATGCCAGGGACTGAACCTGCAACCTTCTGCATGCAAAGCAGAGATTCTTCCACTGAGCCACAGCTTCTAAGGGGTGTGTGTCTCTCATTTAAAAGTAATCACTTTATCAATATAGTAGTACAACCATCTATTGCAACAATATACTAGTTCCCAGATTTCATTTTAAAAAGTAAGTCTCTAGCCCTTTTTGTTGCAGAGTTATAAGGAGAAAGGTACGGGCTGTTCATTTCTCCATATAACTCCGCAAAGGAAAGTCCTGTAGACTTTTTTTTTTTAAGTCGGGAACTAGTGTACTGCAGTAGTTCCTTATTATGCTGTAACAATCTAGCCACTACATTATTTTTCAAACCCTCCACTGGTGGTGGGGCAGCTATGGAGGGCCCAGGCAAGTGTAGGAGAAGCTGCCATGTCAATGTTCCATTGCCACTGCAAATGCCCTTGTCAGGGCTGGATGGACTCTACCAAGGGGATATTATAAATTCTGTGGATGCAAAGAAACAGCTCTCTTCCATCTTGCTGTTCTTCTGGGATGGGTGCAAGCCATGAAGAACTACTAAGGCAAGGGACAATGGGGAGGAGGCCCAGACATAGAACCAAGGTAATACTGAACTTTAAACTACTGCAACTGCAAGAAATCCTATCCTAATTAAGTACCAAGGATAAGTACCAAGTGTAGGGAAAGGGTGCTGCATGTTTTCACCTTTTCATTGTACCCGTGCTCAGCCTGAATGCTTCAACTGACCATACATACTGTTTTATACATTTTTAAAACTTTCTTATATTTTGAATAAGCCTGACCTCTGAAAACATACCATACTGTTTAGTCTTGCTGTCTGAAACACAGTAACAGGTAGGGGCAGGGGGTAAACTTGCTGTCCCCAGAGCATGAAACTGCAACTTTGCAATCTCAAGCTAGGAGCAAAGCAGGAGATGCAGAAACTAGATTGAACTGCTAAACAGGAACACAGGGTCAGAGTGCTAGATGTGCAACCTCATGTAGCAGGAGGTACTCCCAGCTTGCTGATGGCAGTGATTGATAGTTTGGTTTTGGTACCCTGGGTTGTGAGGGGAGGGGGTGGTGTTGCCAGAACAGGGACTTTGGTACAGCTGTGGTGTTTTGTTTTGTTTTTTTAATTTTACTTTGCAAAGACCAACCCAAAGGAATAGGGAGGACTTTTGAGTCTTTCCCTTCATAGTGCAGTTCAGCCTTTTAGCTACAGCATACTGAGTAATCCTTTGCTGAACAGCTCACTGCACAAAGTTATCTTACCTTTTTCATGTAACTATTATAAAGTACAGCGTATTCCCTTCTGTCGTGTTTCTCAGAATGACATTATAAGCTGGGCATAGAAACAGGCACACATTTTTATTTCCATCTTTTTTACTGGGGACATTCTGTACCTCCTTGTAAATGGACTTACTTAAAAGGCTGAAGCCCCATCTTGTCCATCTGAAAGTGAGAGATTAATGTAGCTGAAGGTACCCATGAATTGAGTGACCTGCAACAATAACAAAGAATTTTGAATTTCACACACCTATTGGATTTGCATAACCTCCAACATTACAGTGTTGAAAATAGGGACCATTTTCCAAAATTTATATTCTCTCTGGGAGGCAGAATATGCCCTGATCGATGGCTGATTCCTCTCATTGTATTTGGAGGCAGGACCAGCTTCCTGTCTTATAGTGGAAGAAACCCCACTCAGTCAGCTTGCTTCCTACTTCTGTTAATGCTCCTACTGGGCATTGCTGTCCTGTCTTAACCAAGGCTCCTAATCTTTCTTTTGAAACTGTTTATTCTTTCTTTTAATTGTTTACCCATAGTAAAGGTTTCCCTTGCTCGAAAGCCAGTCGAATATGACTCTAGGGATGCGGTGCTCATCTCCGTTTCCAAGCTGAAAAGCCAGCACTGTCCAAAGACATTTCCATGGTCATGTGGCCGGCATGACTAGACATCGAGGTGCACGGAACGCTGTTACCTTCCCACTGAAGTGGTACCTATTTATCTACTTGCAATTTCTTGCTTTCAAACTGCTAGGTTGGCAGGAGCTGGGGACAGAGACAGGCGCTCACTCCGTCATGCAGCATTTGGGTCTCGAATTGCTGAACTACCGACTTTCTGGTCTGCAGTTCAGCGTCTTAACCACTTGAGCCACTGCAGCCCCTGTTTACCCATATGGGTGCTCAAAATGAAGATGAGCAAGCCCCTTTTATGTTTTTACTGCTTGCCTTGCATTGGCTGAGACAGTGGAGGCATGACAGGCTGGGCCAGAGTTTTCAACATGAGTCCTCTACCTGGACCACCAGGATCTCAGCATCTGTCTCTCTCTTTTCAAGAAATTCTTTCTTATGGTAAGATCCAGAAGCTGTTTGAATCTGTTCCTGAGGGGGATGGGAAGCTTGGAGATGGGTGGCAAAGACAGACTAAAGTTGCTGCATTCACAGCAGATGCCAGGCTTTTCTTAAAAGTCAATCGCTGCAGTGATGCTGGCCAGTTGGAATTTAAGATTGAAGTCATGGACTGTAGACTCACTTTGAAGGCAAATTTGGTTTCTTCCCTCTTTTCAATGGAATAACTTTAGTATCAATAGAAAAAATAGAGGAACAAAGAGCTTTGTCTTCCAACATCAGACAAGAGGATAATAGGCAGAAGGAGTGTGCAGCCCTTTCACTGAGACAGACTTTTTGCTGTTCTTGTGCCCCCAAGAAACCAGTGTTGAAGGGTTTTAATAAGCCTACTTTTCTGTACCACAAACCAATAACCAACAAACCAATAAACTTTCATTCCGAAGAAGGATGCCAAAATGAAACTGATGCCAGATCTGTCCCGGTGAGGTGACATCCACTTCACTGTTTTTAAACCTTTCACCATTCCTGTAGCTCTGACAAACCACACTGAATCCTGAACACTGAGTAGAATAGAGTGAGACTTTTAACATGCTTAGCTGAAAAACTCTGGGTCTAGGAAGTGCAATGGAACCCCCAGACCCTGAGAAAAGGGGGGGGGGGAAATGTAAAGATAAAGTTATATGTCTTTGCTGAGTAACCAAAATGCATCTGTACATTTCTGGTACACAGGAACACACACATGAACATATGAAGCTACCTTATACTGAATCTGACCCTTAGTCCATCAGAGTCAGTATTGTCTACTCAAACCAGCAGCGGCCCTTCAGAGTCTGAAACTGAAGTCTTTCACATCACCTCCTATCTGATCTTTTTTTAAAACACACACACACACACAAAACCCTGAAGATGCTGGGGACTGAACCTGGGGCCTTCTGCATGCCAAGCAGATGCTCTGCCTGTGAGCCACACACTAGTTAATAACTGTCTATAGTGGCTATATCTTTAAGGGGGGGGGGGGGAATCATGCCTCTGTCAAGTCACAATGCATGACTGGCAGGGTGTGCTCAGTGTGGGAAATCAAACATTCTATGTCATGATTAGAAGCAATGGTTCCTCAGAGTTGGAGGGGGTTTTGCGGGGGGCTTGAAAAATGTGCTAGAAATTACATGTTGAAGGTAGCTACTGAGAGAATTAGTTTAATATACGTTTCTTTGAGAGGCTGTTGAACCACAAGTTGATTTGCAAAAAGAGAATGGTTCCTGATACCCTTCATGTTGCCTCTCATTTTTATCACTAAAACATGAAAGGGGGGAAAGTGCCAGTTGTTGTTTAATAATTATTATTGTTAATGGGCCTTTCTCAGATGCTTCTCTAAAAGGATATGCAGACCATGGTGACTAACATGTATACAGGAATACAGTATCTGCTTTCTGTCACTGCCTTGTTTAGCTGAAAGCTAACTCTTGCATGAGTTTGTTTAATTTACTGAAGAGGATTTACATGCTTTGTTAAACAGTTGGCTTTCTGTTAGCAAGCTGTTGTGCCGCTCCCAGAATAGGTGATGTTCTGTGTTGTATCCGTAGCAGTGTTTTAAAAGGTGCCCTTTCAAATGATCCTTATTTGAGAAAAACATTATTCATCTGCTGTATATATGACCCAAAGGTTAAAAATGTTCACAGATATATTCTGTAAGTTCTTTCCTGTGGTTGAAAGAGCCATAATGTTTTAATTAGGTAGAATTTTTTTGTTCACCCACTTTTATAAGAAAATCACCACTGCAACTTTAAAAAAAGCATTACAATCAATCAATCTTTATTTGTCACAGCATCAGTCCAGCAAATCAGTGACATCATACATAACCGATAGAAACAAGTTGTTAAAATATAGATATAAAAACCATGGTCTAAAAGATTTAAGAGGTTAAATAATCTTTGTGAATATAGTAACAAGCTGCACAGAATTTAGCCACAAATATCAGTATTTCATAACACTATTGCAGTTTGTGGTGCTATGGCATATTTCTTGGAAGTTCCTCTGGTATAGCATGATAATTATTTGGGGTAGATCTGTTATCAAGCAGGGTGCCTGCTTGAAATAGCAGGTTTTGGTGGTGGAAAGTGCTGTCAAGTCACAGCTGACTTACAGCAACCCCATGGGGTTTTCCAGGCAAGAGACGTTCAGAAGTGGTTTTGCCATTGCCTGCCTCCGCATCACAACCCTGGTATTCCTGGAGGTCTCCCATCCAAACACTAGCCAAGGCTGACCCTGCTTGGCTCCCGTGATCTGATGAGATCTGGCTAGCTGGGCCATCCAGGTCAGGTTTTAGAATGCTGAGGAAGATCAGCACATCAACAGTTTGTTTTAGCTTATTTTAATACAACTTAAGAGAATGTTGCCACAGCTCTGTAAAGCCTTCATTGTGGTGAAGCCTGAAACCTTCTGATACAGGGTATTGGTAGGTGTTCTCAATGTACCATGTGGTTTCTTATGTGAACTATGCATTTCTGAAGACCCAGCAGGTAACTAAGGTTAAGTTCTGATAGTAACTTTTCAGGTAGACCTGGTATAGCAAACAACTTATTGGACAGCAAGTACTGTTTGGCCAAATGCATAGTGACCCAGAAAGTCTCCTTTGCATAACATAGTTTTTATTGCAGTCCTAGCATTTCATTTTCCGTAAATTTATTCAGTAAAATTCAGTAGATTTCAGTAAAATTTATTTACTGCTCTTCTAGGTAGTTAGAAATGCTTATTTTGTGACAGCAGTCCTGCAATTTTAAAAGAGCTATTCTCAGCACAATTGTAAGAGTTCTCCTGACTCAAAAACCTGACTTGCCACCAAATTAGTTTTCTTCCTGTGGTTACTGCTGTTGCTACATAACAAATTGCATATCCACCATCTTGGAATATGGAAGCTACAGACATAATGCCACAGAGCAAGCTTTGCCTACCCATAAAAATGTTGGGTTTTTTTGTAAGCCTAATAAACACTCATGCTAGAATATGTGAGGTATTCATCCTTCATAGGCATATTTTTGAGTGGGTGCTATTCAAGCTGATGAAACTTGTTTCTGAGTAAACATGTACAGGATTGTGCTGTACATATATTGCACTGTATGTTTCTAGAAGGTCTGACCTGCACAACTACTGATTGTTTAACAATAAAAGCAATGTGATATCAGTACTTTATAAGAAAGATGAGAATGACTCATACTTATAAGCAGGGGTCCATTGGGGCTGGAGCGAGGCGGAGTGAAGCTCTGCCAGCTCAGGAGTGGCCACTAGGGCAGCCACGGGCCGAATCAGATTCTCTGATCTGATTCGGCCCGCTGCTGAATTGCCGCCAAAATTTGGCAGCAACTTTAAAAGCAACTGGAGGGGAGGGGGTCTGAGGGAGAGGCTCCAAACTTGCAGGGTAGTTGCTTGGGCCTCTCCTCGAAATACCCACCAAGTTTCAAGAAGATTGGACCAGGGGGTCCAATTCTACGGGCCCCCAAACAGGTTGCCCCATTCCCTCCAGTAACATTTTCCCACCATAGAGAACAATGGAGGGGATGGGACAACCTGTTTGGGGGCCCGTAGAATTGGACCCCCTGGTCCAATCTTCTTGAAACTTGGTGGGTATTTCGAGGAGAGGCCCCAGCAGCTACCCTGCAAGTTTGGAGCCTCTCCCTCAAACCCCCTTTCCTACAGCCCCTCATATACCCTATGAGTTTTTGCCATTGATTTCAATGGCCCATAGGGTATAATGGGGCTGAAACTGACATTCCCTTTCTGACACACTTCTGGTGATGTCAGGGGATGTGGCATATGCTAATGAGTTATGCTAATGAGCTCCTGCACCTCTTTTTCTACGAAAGGACCCCTGCTTATAAGTTCCCTGTATTATTGAT
This sequence comes from Lepidodactylus listeri, assembly GCA_029233225.1. Taxonomy (NCBI): domain Eukaryota; kingdom Metazoa; phylum Chordata; class Lepidosauria; order Squamata; family Gekkonidae; genus Lepidodactylus; species Lepidodactylus listeri. The sequence continues at coordinate 31,941,782 of JARCFY010000009.1, forward strand.
AGTTAGTCCAATGTGACTAGTGACTCTCTTGCTATCTTCCATGGAGATAGATCAAGATGGGCAGCTGTGTTAGTTTGTCTGTAGCAGAGAACAGTGACTCACAAAAGCTGGGGCCCAAACTCAGCCAGGGTCTTATTTGCGGCACCATGGGGAGGAGGGAGCAAGGGTGGCCATGGCGGTTCTTGCTGGGCGGAGGGGGCAGGCCAGCAGCGAGCACGGGAATCTTGGGCTCTCCAGTAACTGTCCTGCTGTCTTCCATGGGGATAGATCAACATGGGTAGCCATGTTAGTCTGTCTGTAGCAGTGAGCAGTGACTTACGAAAACTCATGCCCTTCCACTAATTTTGTTAGTCTTTAAGGTGCTACTGGACTCTTGCTGTTTTCTACCGCTACAGACAAACTAACATGGTACCCCATCTTGATCTATCTCTTGCTACATAACACTTTCCACTGTTGGCAGCATACATCTTGTATGTTTATTTAAAATCTTTGGGGACAGCACTTTCCAAAAGATGTTCAAAATGTTTAAGTTGGTTTACATGTTAAAAACATAAAATACTATATTCATAATACATGTGGAATGCATGCCTACAAATGCCTACAAAATCCAGTCCTCATTTTCCACCTATCTCCATTCTCCACTAAAAAAGCTACTTTTCCACAATGCTTTCCCTCTCTCTTGTTCCCCTGCTTCTCCTAATATATTTTGTGCTAAGATTTCACCAGGATGTAGCCTAGGATGGTTTTCAATAGCCAGGATGAGGCATAAAGTACCAGGAGGAGAGGTGGGCCCCTAGTCATAACCAAAGTACATCTAAATACAGTTTTAGGAGATGTTGTGTTTTGTGACGCCTTTCTTGGGCCTCTGCTTTAGTTGCCCTATCAAGCATAGTGCATGAAAAAAGAGAGAAGCAGCAGCTGTTGCTTTAAAGTTAAGATAGGTTGAAGTAGGGTTGCCAGCCTCCAGGAGGTGCCTGGAGATCTCCCACTTTGAGAACTGATCTCCAGCTGAATGGGATCAGCTCCCCTGGAGTTATTGCTGCTTTGAAGGGGGGCCTCTATGGCATTGTACCATGCTGAGACCCCTCCCTCTCCTGGCTCCACCCCCAAAGTCTCCAGGTATTTTCCAATCCAGAGCTGGCAACCCTAGTTTGAAGATGGGGGCTTTTCCCTGGGACAGAACTCTTTCCCCCCACAGAGCAGAACTCTTAAAAGGGGGGGGGGGGCTGAGTCCTGATTTTTAAACAGGACAGTTGGAGGGTTTACCACTATGTGAACTTTTGTGAATTTTATGTTTTTCTTCACTTTGACTACAGAGAACATGTTGCTGATACTTGGAAGGAAAATATGTGAGACATATTAGAAAAAATTGAAAGAGAAAGTTGGAATCACCAGTTTCAGCAGATTTTATTCAAAGACCCAAATTGGCTGTGAAGAGCCAGAAGATATTTTTAGACGTGAGGCAGGAATTAATTGGTTTTGCCACACTTGCTAGGCCTGATGGATACCATAGAGACAGCAAAGCTTGAAGAGCACATGGAAGTCCAGAACAATGAAACGTCAAATGGTTATGCTCGACCTGCTCTCACAGTCAGTGAGGAGAGCAAAAATGGCAGCAGCAAACCAAAGGGATTACCTAATGGCTTGCGGAAAGGCACCAAGAAGTACCCAGACTATATTCAGATTTCTATGCCTGCTGAATCTAGGAACAAATTTCCTTTGGAGTGGTGGAAAACCGGCATTGCCTTTGTGTACGCTCTCTTCAATTTAATTCTAACGACTGTTATGATCACAGTGGTACATGAGAGGGTACCTCCCAAAGAGCTTAGTCCTCCATTGCCAGATAAGTTTTTTGATTACATTGATCGTGTGGAGTGGGCATTTTCTGTATCAGAAATAAATGGAATGATCCTAGTTGGATTATGGATAATCCAGTGGCTGTTTCTTCGGTACAGGTAAGTATTCCTGCTTATTTTCTTCTTTTTACTAAGACTCAGAATTGAGAGCCAGTATTGTATAGTGGTTGGAGTGCCTGATAAGGCTATGGGAGATTCCAGGTTCAGATTCCAGCTTCACTCTGCCATGGAAGCTTGTTGGGTGACCTTGGGAAAATCACGCACTCTCAGCCTAACCTATCTCACCTTTCATCCTCACCCCGCTATGATGATAAAATGGAGAAGAAAACAGTGTATGCTGCTTTGGGTTACCTCATTGGTAAGAAAGGCAGGGTATAAACAAAGTAAATAAATAGTATGGCATATCAATCAGTGATGTGTGAACAAGCAAAACCATAAAGGCTTTTGTGATGCCCTTCTGAGGAGTTCAGGGTGGTACATTTGGTTCTCCCTTTCTCTATGTTGCCCTCACAACAGCCCTGTGTGGTAGGTTAGGCTGAGAGAGCGACTGGCCCAAGGCCACCCAGCAACGTTCCCTGGTACAGTGGGGATTTGAACCCAGGTTGTGCAGGTCCTAGTCCAAAACTTGAATTGTAACACACTGCCTCGAAGTTACTGTGGAAATTTCTTCAACCATTAGCTATAGAAAGAGCTATTCAGGGGGGTAGCCATGTTGGTCTGAAGCAGCAGAACAAAGTTTGAGTCCAGTGGCACCTTTAAGACCAACAAAGTTTTATTCATAGTGTAAGAGCTATTGATAATCTTGCAGGATGATCAAATTTCCCCTTCCTTCTAGCAGTAATAGAAGTAGTTGGGGTGGTTATATTCAAAAAGGCTTGTAACTTGGGGGGGGGGGATCAAATTCATGTTTTTAAATATTGAGCGAAACTGTTTCAACCTGAAAAAGCGATTAGTGAGGGGCTGTAGCTCAGTAGTAGACCACATGCTGTAAACAGAGATGATCCCTTGCACTTCTGTTGGGGAATACCTTTTCCTGCCTAAGGCTCTGGAGAATTGTTGCCAGTCAGTGTAGATAAGATGTGAATGAGGCAGGCAACAGCATGTTTTGGTGTTGCTATTACCCATGACCTGATTTGCACATGCTAAAACCCCCATGCAGAGAGAAATCTGTCATAGATGCATAGAAACTGACTTAGGGGACCATGAAGCTCCTCCGCAGTAATTTGCACATTCATCGTTTGATTTCCCTGCACTGCAGGAATTGCAGCTGAGAAGCTGCATGATCCCCTTCCACACATGCACATAACAGCTACTGTAGAATTGCTCCATGTGGAGGTTTTAGCATATGTAGACTGGACCTATGATGGAGATGGAGCCAGTTTGGAGTAGTGGTTAAGTGTGCAGACTGTAATCTGGGAGAACCGGACTTGATTCCCCACTCCTCCACTTGCAGCTGCTGGATGATTTGGGGCAAGCCATAGTTCTGTCAGAGCTGTTCTTGAAAGAGCAGTTCTCGAAAGACCTCTCTCAGCCCCACCTACCTTATAGGGTTGTTGGGGAGGGGAAGGGAAAGGAGTTTGTAGGCCACTCTGAGACTCCAAGTGAAGGGCAGTGTGTAAATCCAATCTCTTTTTCTTCTTCAAACTTCAGAAGATTCAGAGTTCCTCCATAAAGGACCAGTCTGCCCTGTTGTATCCCTGCTGATAGGAATATCCAAATGTTTGACTCATACTTGCTTTTTTGGAGCAGGAACTGCTGTTTCAGCTCCTTAATAAGATTATAATTACTTTAAGCTTATCATTGTTGCATGCATACGGAATACAAATTAAGACCATGCAAGAGTAAATGTGGAGTTTTCCAAGAACGTTATGGCTATTACTGAAACAGCCTTTTCTATTAACATACTTGTAGCAAAATGTTAAGAATGATCTCTATTATTCACAGATCAATAGTGGGACGAAGGTTCTTTTTTATACTGGGAACTTTGTACCTCTACCGCTGTATTACTATGTATGTCACCACCCTGCCAGTGCCTGGGATGCATTTTCAGTGTGCTCCAAAGGTAAAAAGAGAATACTTAAATTATTTTTGTTTTTAAGTGTGAGAGCTTGAAATACTTTGTGTAATCAGCTGCCTTCCTCAGCTTGTATTTTCTCTCTCTCTCCTGGCTTTTCTTGTAGCTAAATGGAGATTCACAAGCTAAGATTCAGCGGATCCTGCGACTAATTTCCGGTGGTGGACTGTCTATAACAGGCTCACACATCTTATGCGGAGACTTCCTGTTCAGTGGTCACACCGTAGTGCTAACACTCACTTATCTATTTATCAAGGAATGTAAGTCTATAATATCTACAAGTTAACAGCTGATAAAAGTACTTTGGGGCGCTTCTCTAGTGATTTTTTTATTCCAGTGTAAGTGTTCCTGAATATGCTGTAGGGCTGTAAGCAGATGCTTCTGATTTTTGTAGTAACAGGAACAAATCCAGGTATTATGAAACACCATGTGAAAGCTTTTTGAAACTGCTCCATATGGAAGAATTCTTAATACATGAAGTGTCATTTGTGTGGAGCATCATACCACTCTGAGCAGTTTTTCTCCACGGTAGTGTGTGCAGCTCAAAGAAGTTTGGTGGCAGATCCAAAGGTGGCAGATCCAAAGGAATGATCTATCAAACGATAACCGCCACAACATGGACATAGTACACAACACAGGGATGAAGTACATTCTGCAGGCAGAAGCTCAGGTTCACCTACTCTGGCATGTTTTTTTAAAAGATGTCATAAACCGAGATTAGAAGAGACCTTTGCCTAGGACCTTGGTGAGTTGTTGCCAATGGACTTAGATCAGGAATTCCCACACTACATACTAGGGCTCTGAGGCTTGCAGTATCCATCCACAGATGAGACTGTCCACTCTTGTCTTCCACACTGTCTTCACAGTTGTGGCCTTGTCCTGCTTTCTTCCACTCTGTGTCTCCTTTGTGCCAGGTAATTGGGCCATGTGTCTGTGTCTGTATAATTAGTCCTGAGGCAGAGACCTTGTAGAATTGCCCACTGTCAAGGAGAGTGCCTGCTGTGTCTGTTCTGGGCTCCCCAGGTCAGCGGGGTGCACAAGTAACAGGTAACTTTTACCCTCAGACCTTTTACCATGTAATGCAGGCTTCAGGTGGAGTAGAGAACACGGGGGTGCTTAAACCTTGCTTTCCCAAATGCTGCCTGTTCAAAATCACACACATTCATACATACCATGCTGCTCCTCCCCAAACACACACACACACAGAGGCAGATGATGATATATATGGGTTATCTCAAGAATAAACCTTTGGGTTGCAAGACTTAAACCTGACTTGCCTCTGTAGACCTGTAGACTTGCCTCTGTAGACCTGTCTGCATAAGGCAACTTCATATATCTGTGATCTCATGAATGGCCTCTATAAGACAACTGTCATGTATAAACTGGCACCTAGGGGTTATAGATTACTTTCGGCCACAGTCTTGAATGTTGTTGACCCTATTTTTTTGCAACTTTTTCTCTAAGTCCAACTTGATGTCCATGAATTGGCTCATCTCACTGTTCAGAACTATATTAATTGCTTGGCTCCCTGAATCCTGTAAAAGGTTTATATATAAAAAAGTACTTGTGGCATGGATCCCTAAAGTCAGAGGTGCTAGAAGAAGGGATGATGTTCCCTGACTAGTTTGGCAAGTGGTATTCCAGTGTCTGCAATATTTTATGGGGGTGTGATCACAGATTGTCCACAGATATTTTTATGATGACACTAATGGTTATTGATTTTCCTACTTAGTATATGCCACTGGCGAAATGTCTCTATTTGGTTTTTTTAAAGGAGGGAAATATATAGCTGTGATGTCTTTCATATCAAGAGCAGTATTAAAGTCTTATTTAGATGATCCTACACAACTGGTCAGATAATGTGAAAATAGTTCCTCACTGAAACACTTCTCCTTTGTAATCAGAGAGCGGCTGTATATCAGGAGGATGTCTACCAATTTCTGTTTCCTGTATAGTTGGAAAAAATGCAATTTCTGAAGCAGGAGCAAGTTCTGTTTCTTGATTCTGAAGCTGAGTGCAATATGCTCCAGTGATCTCTTCGAACAGGCATTTTGCCAGTATAAAAATGCTTCCTGTGTTCTCAGCCCTGTTTATCAATATATTTAATTCCCCTGGCAAGAGATGCTGTACAAGCTTCCTTTTCCCCTCCTTGCCCTTTATTTTTGGATTAAGCAGTACAAGACAGGAGTGCAGTGCACTGCTTAATGTTGGAGTTAATTGTACAAACTAGATGAAATAACTTTAAATTGCCGGTGGTTCTGATATCTTTCAAAAAGGCAGAGGAAATTAATTATTATCTGATTTAATTTTGCTGTTCCTTTCCTTCCTCAAACATGGTTCCAATTTGTATTCTTCCATGCCTAAAGGAGTGGCTTTTAAGACATGGATTGTGGTGGAAAGCCAGTAGTATGAAATGTTGGTTATCATAAATTGCCTTTTGGTGAGCATGCTCACTATTTGGATACATTTCTTTGAATTTGCACTTAGGAGTGCCAAACTGTTGCAGAGCAAACTGCTTGTTTTCTGAGAGATTCAAATATAAGACTAAGGCCCCTTCTGCATACACAGTTTACTGCAGTTTACTGCAGGTAATCCAAGCAGTCAAGCCGTTAAGCTTCACTTTGGATTTCTTTGCCTGATGTCTGCATATTCTTTTATTCTCCAATGGATTCATTCTGCAGCTACAACAGAAAAGCGCAGTTTTTCTTAATTGGCGTGAACGTCGCTTGTGCCATCTGGGAGTGATTCAGTTGCCACCTACTTGGCCAAGTGCGTGAGCAAGGGATGGGGCACACTACACCCTCCCCTTTCTCTCCTCTCCTTCCCGCTCTCCCACCCCCTGTGGCTAGTTGCTGTTGGGCTACTCCAGGCATGTACAACCCATAGAGAGACACCAGCTTAGTGGCTGGCTGGCTGGTCTGTTGGGAAGGGTGGTGTCCCAAGGGCTCTAAATTTTTTAAAAAAGCAAATGGGCCCTCAAGCCTCTCCCATTGCTTCCAATGGGCAATCCTGTCATTCCTTTTAATACATCCCCCTCCAAGTTATATACAGATTGGCTTTGGGGAAGGGGGAAAAGATCCCTCCCTAGGGTCCAATGTGCAAAGGTGGGAAGGAGTGTGTCAGACACATACCCCCAAGCTAGAAGCATCAAACTTCTGGAGGACTTCCCTTGGCTGCCCCTCTACCTGCCCTCCAAGTTGTGTGCAGACTGGCCTTGGAGAAGGGGGAAAAGATCCCTAGGGTCCAGTGTGCAAAGGGGGGGTAAGAGTGTGTCAAATGGCCCCCCTTGCAAGCTAGAGGCATCCGACTCATAGCAGACCCCCCCCAGGCTGCCACTCTACCTACCCTCCATGTTGTGGGCAGACTGGCTTAGGGGAAGGGGAAAAAATCTCTAGGGTCCAATGTGCAAAAAGTGGAAGAAGCCCGGCCTTTTGTTTTCGCTCTCTGCCGCCAGCCAAGAGGGAGCAGAATGGGAGAAATCAAACCCAGGGGAGGCATGACAAAAGAAAGGAGGGGTGGGAAAGGGGGTGGTAATGGCCAGAGACATGGGTAGTATCACACAGTCCGAGGTAAGATGTCTGCTTAGCATTACCTCCAACTCAAAAGCAGATCAGTCTTTAAGTCCACCACAGAAGCACTCTTGGATACCCCAGGGCAACACCATACCAATTCCAAAGTCACCACTGAACAGCCATAAAAGTATGCAGAAATTCCAAAAAGACCCGAAGCGCACAGAAAGTGATAGCGCGATGCAATGCAGAGGGTGATTAACAGCTCCAGAGGAACAACAGGGAAACAGACGGGTGCAGAAAAGCCCTAAGGCCTTAAATGAGAGAAATTGTTCTGAGTACAGTATGCTCTAGTGATCTCTTGGCACAGTTATTTTGCCAGTATAAAAGATGCTTCCTGTGCTCTCATCCTTGCACACTTCTCACTTTTTCCTGGCAAGCCAAGGAGGAAGGAAATTATGGTAGATGAGGGAGAAGAGCTGAGTGGAACAGAAACAACAATATAGGGAAATGGTGGTAGCTGGTAACTGCTCTAGTTAGGAGGCTGAGTCACTTAGAGGTGGTAATCCCCATCATAAAGATATCAGGCTGCATGGTCATTTAATGCTGATGATGAAAACTGCACATGAACTGAGGAAACTGCTTTATGCTGTCAGGTGAGTACTCCATTTAGCCCAGTGCTATCTACTTCAACTGGCCATTGTTTTCCAAGATCTTTCCCTACAGGAAATTTTTTTACTTGCAGATGCCAGAGATTGAACCTGTGACATTCTGCACACAGAAGATGTATTTTGCCTCTATATGCTATGGGTACCCAGGTCTGCTGTGTATCTGTTGTGCAATCAACTGGCAACATGGTGCAAAATGTGCTGTTCAGCAGTATGAGCCTATTTACTCCCATACAGAGCCAGGAAAGATCTCTCCTTGCTTTGCCTATAATTAGGCCTCTAGGCATTGTGTTGTAGTGACCAACACATTGAATTTGGAGACTTTATGTGTTTGCATATGGCGATGATCTCAAAATAAGCTGTATCAGTTTTGCTGTTACAAATACTGTTCTCTTTCTTATACATATATTCTTTTTTTGATAGATTCTCCTCGACACTTTTGGTGGTATCACTTGATCTGCTGGTTGATGAGCGCTGCTGGGATAGTCTGCATTCTAGTTGGACACGAACACTACACTGTGGATGTCATCATAGCTTACTATATCACCACAAGGCTCTTCTGGTGGTACCACTCAATGGCTAATGAAAAGGTGAGTGGTTGTGAGATGTCATAGTTATGATAGGCTTTGGGACACTTCTTGCTTTCCTTTTGAAAGACATAAATCTACTTGACAGTGCTAAGTTTCAACATCTGGTAAACTGTAGGACATAATTTAGAAAAATAAGTCACGACTAATTGAACTTAAAATCAGAGGGACCAACAGCCTGACCCCTTGCATGTGTATTGAGGAGTAAGTATCACTGAGTTCAGTGGGCCGTCGTTGCAAGTAAGTACGCACAGGAGAGCAACCTTAGGCACGTAAAGCTTACACTTTAACAGCATTGTCTTGAAAGGGTCTTAATAGCAATTAACATTTATTTTATTGTATCCACATCGTCTCTATATGCTATGTTGATAGAAATAGGCTTGGAAGGGCAAAATGCCATAAAACATCTCCGAGATATATTATTTTGTTTTTATCTTAGATCATTGCTAGGGTATGTTCGGAAGTGATAAAAGCTTCAATATATAATCCTATATGTTGGATTGGGCTCATGATGTCTACCTAACTTCCCTCAGTTGTCTCTGCTAAATTTGACTTTCTGGCTTTCCTCTACCAAAGGCAAAAAGACAGGCATTTTTCCAAACATGTGGAATGTCTTTTTCAAATGGTAGCATTGCAATAAGCATTGCAATATGGTGCAGAAAACCATTTGAAAGTGCTCCACATGGTTCTATGTATTTGTTTGTTGTATTAACATCCTGCCTCTCCTCTTGCGGGGAGAGCGGGGTATAAATACAATAAATAAATAAATAAACTCATGGTAGTCTGCACGGGGTTGCCAGGGATGTACTTAACTGCAATATGGATGTGCTTAACTGCAGTAAGGTGGCTCTATTGTGTGCCTTCCAACTATTCCCTGGGGTCCAAAGGGGTAAAACAACCTAAACATGCCTAAATCTAGCCATTTCCAGAATGAGACAGTGCCTGGAACCATATGTGCACCATGTGAAGTTCTTTGGAGGTTGGGTGGGCTTCTATTTTGCCAGTTTTTATTTTATTGTATTGCCCTCTATTACCAATGGGAGCAGCTTCTGAGTTTTCATTAAAATGTTGTGCAGAAACCAATTTTGGAATAGGAACGCGTAAGGTAAATGCATGCAGATTGTCTGTTTGACTGATTATATCTGTGGCTTTCATGTTTCTGGCTACGTGGAAGTAGTTTCTGTTAAAAATACTCTAGTATTTCTAGTGGCCCCAGATATGATTTTGTTAAAGAATGTAAACATGATATTATGTATGTTTCTTCCCTCTCCATACAGAACTTGAAGGTCTCTTCACAAACAAACTTTCTGTCTCGAGCATGGTGGTATCCAGTATTCAGTTTTTTTGAGAAGAATGTACAAGGCTCGATTCCTTGCTGTTTCTCATGGCCAGTATCTTGGCCCCCTAGCTGCTTCAAGTCTTCATGCAAGAAATACTCCCGGGTTCAGAAGACGGGAGAGGACAATGAAAAATCCACCTGAAGGAAATGAAGAAGGCAAAAAAACCCAAAAGAAATGGATCTGCGTTTATTTGGGCTATAACCAAAGTTCTAAGGGGACTATATTGTTAACTGAAGAAGTGGACCAAATGCTGTGCAATTTGATTTGAGAAAGAGACAACGGTAGATTTTAAAAAGAGTACCCTTGGTATGTTTTTCTAGTCATATTGTACAGTTCCATCCCACTCTTCAGTGCTAGTAGACACTGGCACTATGTAGCACTTTGGTGCCAACAGAATACTTCCTGAGAAGAAAAAGAGCCAGGACTTTGGTTTCTTAATGAGATTAAGAGGTGCCAAAGAACACATCACGCCATCTGTTGTTAAATATCACTTATCCACAGAAGCATCGAAACAAAATAACAGCTTCGGGGTCCTGAAGTTTGATGGGCAAAACCATAGTGAATGCTAAAGGTATAATACTGGTCTCTCTCTATCTGTATAGGGAGAGAAACCAAAACTGGCAGGCAACGGTTTTTACTGTTTTCACTAGTGAAGGCAAGACTTTTGCACATGTGACTGATGGAAACCAGAAGTGATCCTTTATATTTTTATATTGTTTATGGGAATGAATATATTATGACCCTGTTAATAGCACCACAACTTCCAATTATTTTGTCTATCCTCAACTGACTTTTACATTTTTTTTTAAATAACCAGTAATTTTATATATTGAAAATTTAAAAAAGCTATTTTACCCAATAATACTGCAAGTTAGAAATAATGTCTACTAACATCATCTGGCTTCTACAAGAAGAGAAATAACTTATTTTTAAAATACGTAGATGTCAGACGAGATAATCGTTGAAGTTTCTGCTGGTCATTTCACTTGCATGAGTGTGCATCACACGTTGGCGTGTGTGTCTGTGTTTGTGTATATGTGACAGTGAATGCACAAAACCAGACTGCGGCTGCAAAAGAATGTTGGCGATCCCTTTGCATAGTGACTGAAACAACCAATACACTGCTCAGTGTGGGCAGTGGCCTACTGACCATTTTCTGCATTTACAAGTGTAATTCTGTAATTTTGAAATTTTCACCGGATCCCTGTGGGATTGCCTACATCTTTTTGTGATTGTCACTGCAACATATATGCCCATGACCATGAATTTACATGTTGTGAGGACCTAGCTCATTCTTTCGACATCCATCCTTGCAGAACCTCTAGTAGCTCTCCTGTCTAGGGAATCCCTGCCAGGCCTTAGACAAAAATACGGAGGAGGTTCTTCCTCATCCCTGGCTTCCTCTACCTTCCTCCTAACAAGCCACTTGTGCAGAGACTTGCCTCCAGGCCTCTCTTCCCCAGTTGTTACTTTTGGGGTCTGCCTTAAATACACTGGAGCAGCCTTCACATTCTCAAGATCCCACAGACATTTGAACGTCTTGCTTCTGACTCATGAGATCCTGGGGCTCCTTCCTTTCCAGCTGTGCCATGGTGGTAGCCTTGGCCTCTCTGGTTCCTTACTAGCCCTGCCCAGAACTCACCACCATGGATGGTGAGTTTCCCATCTCTAAATGTTGGTCTTGTTGCCACTCTGATACACTGCAGGTGTATGTCTGCCACACATATAACCATTAGAAAATTATTTTAGCTCATATACCACGTAATGGCTGCGGGAGGCCAAATTCCCACTGATTCCTATTCACTGGCTCTGGTTATGCATAGACAGCCTTCCAAAAAGGATTTTTTTGAATGCTTTAGTAAGATTGTTGCCATTTTTGCAAAAACTATGTAATGTTGAGCTTGAGAACCGGATGTGATATATTTACAGATGAGCCTCACTTTGTTTTCTGTTGGCATGAATTCAAGTTGTTCAGATACAAGTGCCAAGGCTGTTCACTGCAATTGGTGTGTTTATTTCACTATTATTAAATGGTCAGATTGCCAGTCTGCTACTTTCTTGCTGTCAGGGTTTCTTTGATGTATCTATGTAATGTAGTGTCTTTGTAGAACCACCCTAGCTTTGATTAGGCAAGTGCAAAGGACAGCTAACATGGCCCACTTCATTTAGTTTCTGTTTTGTATAGCAGTCCAACAGTGCCACCAGCATGACAATATCCAGAGGATCTTCGACGTGGTCTCTGTGCTTCACACTGATGGGTTTCTGCACCTGCGCAGGAATCCTTCGGTATTGTAGAAAGCTCTTAACGGATTTTCGCGCCCAGCGCCTCCGGGCATGCGCGGAGCCCCCACCGCGCATGCCCGGAGGAGCGGGCGCGGACATCCCGCCAGTTCTCTTCTGACCACTGTGCTGCTAACAGCTTCTGCGATTAGCTGAGTCCGTTCAGGAAAGCTCTCCTTCGCTTCGCTTTCTTTGTCTCCTCACTCTTTCTCTTTAACTTTCAACACTTTCTTTCTATATTCTTCGGTCAAAAACATCCAAAAAATTTTTTCTCCTCGGTGGTGGGGTTTTTCCCTTTCTGCCTTCGGGTCCCTCTCCCCCCCCCCCCCCCGGTTCTCATCTCTGTTTTTCCTACTTTATGGCTACAAAGTGGGGCTGCTTCAAACGTTGCTCGGCTTGCGGCAGCAAATTAGCGGCTCTTGACGGCCACTCCTTGTGCATTCTCTGCCTTGGAGAAAGTCACTGGCCAGATTCCTGCCCTCATTGCGCCAAGTTTAGCAACCAAACTTGGAAAAATAGGGCAGCCCGCCTGAAGGTCGCTTTACTGGAGCCGGCATTGCTTCCCGCATCGACCTTGACCGCGATGACCTCCTTCCCATTGACATCGACAATATCTACAGCCGACTTCACGGCCCCGTCGACTTTGAGGCCGTCATCCGATATAACTCGACCAGTATTGAAACACCAGGCTCCAATGCAGTCTACAGCTTCAACGCCAATCAAAAAGAAGGATAAGTCGGAAAAACGCCACAAGGTTCTATCCGCAGCCACTGGCAAGCCGTCAAGTAAGACCCCTACTTCAGTTTCCGACCCAGTAGCACCCCCATTAGATGCTACCTCGGTACCGATAACTCCCTTGATCGTGCCTCCACCACCTACTGAAGTGACCACTATCACTCTTCTGGATTTTCCCATCTGGCAACCTCACGAGGCACTACCAGACCACATTCTGGAGGCACAGGAGTTCCTCAAGACCGACCAAAAACAGCTTTATGCTCTGTCACCACGACGCCCGAGCTCTCGTTCTCGGTCCCGATTGCCATCTGAGGGATCCCTCTCCTATGTCGAGACCGATCCTCTTCATCCAGACAGGGACGATAGACATGACTATCGGCCTCTGCCACCCCGATATCGCTCTCCAAGGCACAGGTCTCCTCGGTATGGATCACCTAGACACCGATCCCCCATTTCGACGTGCTGGGGATATGCTCCTCCAATGGCACCTTGGGATCAGCACCGTCCTCCCTATCAGTACGGAGGCTACCCACCATCGACATCGATGCCCTGGATCCCTCCCAGTCACCCACTCTGGCTGGGTTAGATATTCCCATCGGGCTCGATCGCCAGCAAGATCACATCTGCTTCCCCACTGCAGCACAGTCTAGACCCCCTACCCAGACTACGAACCAGCAACGTCCTACTCCTCTGCCATCGGCACCGAGCGCCACTTAACCACCAACAGCCACAGCATCGAAACATTCCGTGTGGGACCCGCGGTCGACACAGATGACCCTCATCCGTGTGACCCCACCCCCGGCTCAGTTGATTCAAACGGAAGCAGCCCGTCTCTTCCTTGTCCGAACGGGATTCCGATGGCAATCAGTCTGACCATAGTTCCTCTCTCGACCCTTCCCCAAAACCTGACGTGGCGGAAAATTTACCTATCTCCCCGTCAGAGGATCTCACCTCTTATGGAGACCTGATTAAACGAATGGCCCTTTCCCTTGGTGTCCCTATTGTACAACAAAAGCCTGCTATAACTGATCTGGTGTTCGACATCGTACAAATGGACATCTCCACTTCCATTGTGCTGCCGATGTCCGCTGTCCTCCTCCAAGCCGCCAAATTGGTATAGGACAAACCCTCATCGACACCGATCTCTACCAGATGCCTGGATCATATGTACAGGGTCCAGGAGACTGATGCTGGGTTCCTGACAAACCATCCTCACCCCAATTCGATGGTCATCACCTCGGCTTCCAGATCCAGGAGGACACACTCTACCCCTGCGGATAAGGAAGGGCACAAGCTTGATGCTTTCGGATGCTGTTTCTACTCGGCTGGACGTCTGGGACTGAAAGTCACCAATTACTCCGCCTGCATGGGAAGGTATCACTACGCCCTGTGGGAACAGCTTTCAGAAGCCATCAGTTTGCTCCCTGAGGACCAAAGACTGGCTGCCAGAAGGATACAAAAGGAAGGCCTCACCCTTGCTAAACAGCAAGTGAACACTTCCAAACATGCTTTAGACACCTTCTCTAAAACCATGATGTCCGCCATAGCCCTGAGGCGTCACTTGCCTATGAACTCGCCAAAACTCCACTTCCCGGGCCCATCTGGGCACGCTCCATCAGGTCTATAGTAGCCTCTATGGCATTTCTCAAAGGTGCCTCCTTGACGGACATTTGCACGGCTGCAACTTGGGCTACTCCGAACACCTTTATCAGGCACTATGCACTGGACACTCAAGTAGCTGCCTGCTCTGCGATGGGTCACCTTATCCGCTGCTTCTCAGTGACAGCCTGCCTGCTCCCTCCTCCAGGTAGGATACTGCTCGCTACTCTCCCATCAGTGTGAAGCACAGAGACCACATCGAAGATAAACAGGTTGCCTACCTGTAACTGATGATCTTCGAGTGGTCATCTGTGCATTCACACTACCCGCCCTTCCTTCCCCTCTGCTGCCAGGCTTTCTACTCATTAACACGCTTGGTTGTAGCGGTCAGAAGGAACTGGCAGGATGTCCGCACCCACTCCTCTGGGCATGTGCAGTGGGGGCTCCGTGCATGCCCAGAGACGCTGGGCACAAAAATCCATTAAGAGCTTTCTACAATACCGAAGGATTCCTGCGCAGGCGCAGAAACCCATCAGTGTGAATGCACAGATGACCACTCCAAGATCATCAGTTACAGGTAGGCAACCTGTTTTTACTGACGCTATAATTTTTCCTGGTCGCCAATTATTTATTTTTTTTAAAAAAAAACTCAGTGAAAGCGACATCCAAACTATTGAATTCACCTGTAATCCAACTGAATGTAAAAGAATATGTAATTTCATGTCAAAGGGGGAAAAAGAGAGCTCTATTTGAAAATTTTGCTCCAGTTTATAATTCAGAAGGTAAGTCCAAATGCCTTGGGGCCATTCATATTAAATAACAATGAAAAGAGCAAGAGTCCAGTTGGACCTTAAAGACTAACAAAATTTGTGGCAGGGGAGGAGCTCTTGCTGTTTGCTGCTGCTAGAGACAGACTTAACACGGCGACCCATCTTGATCTAAATAACAAAGTTAATTGTAGTTTTCAGGTCAGAAGATTATTTTGGCAGTGACAAATACTAATACAGTAAATAATTCAACTTTATCATAGAAGGAAGAACAATAAGGCCATCTAGCTGCTTGCTTTACTTTTACCTTCCCCCCCACCTCTGCATACACAAAAAATCACACTCATTTGCTCTCAAAACAATCTTTACATAAACACGGTTATTTTGTGTATTTGTGTGTTGATAAGTAGCCAGACTTGTTAGTACATAATGAGAAGTGTCTGATACAATTCAGATTTAGAAAAGAAGGCTGTTTCAAAAAGGAGGGAGGGCTTATGTTTATCTCCATAGGGAACATGGACTTCATGCCATGAACGGAGGATTGTGCATACGGTTGGACTCCTTTCCATACAGTAACTTTCCCACAGTACATCCTGGGGCAGCTTGAATCATGACAAAACTCACACAGAGAAAGTATCCCATGTTCAATACAGCATGCCACATGTGTTTGTTGTTGAAACACAATCTATACCTCGGTTGTTGTAGGCAGATAGCATACAAAGCATTTCCTGTTTAGGAATGTTGCCATATTTGAAAGAGTCCTCAAGCTGAGGTGAATTTTTAGAAGCGATAAGCAATGTGGTAGTGAACTTCTGTTTACAGGAGGAAATCCTGCCATGTGCTTGCACTTCACTGCATGTGTGTGAATGGGCTGCAATATAGAGGTCTGCATCTCTAAACAAGGCCCCAATCTGATTTTTTTTAATCTGCTCTGGGGTTCAAGAGTTGTAGAGATACTTGGCACATGAGTACTGGGA
Organism: Lepidodactylus listeri; assembly: GCA_029233225.1. NCBI lineage: Eukaryota > Metazoa > Chordata > Lepidosauria > Squamata > Gekkonidae > Lepidodactylus > Lepidodactylus listeri. Next base: position 31,958,174 of record JARCFY010000009.1, read on the forward strand.
AAGTAACCTTGAGATGTACAAGAAGTATGAACAGGGTGGATATTTGGCTGCAATCATGTGAGCTGAAACAATCTATATAAAGCTGCACTCACATCACATTGAAATCCGTGACACTTCAGCTCACATTTCATCTCCTAAAATCTTGTTGATTTCAGAGTGATTTAAACCTGTCTGACTTTTTTTCTAGGTTGCACTCACATCTAGAACACAGACACCATGTCCAAGTGGCATACAGTATTTAACTAAACTCAATACCTTAGAGGAACAGGAGTGAACTTGATCGGGCCAACCTCTTTTTCAAGGACCAGTACTCTCAGATTTGAGCTATGGGCACCTTAGGCAGGATCAGAAACTAGATGTTTACTGCTAAACTTGAGAGTAGATACAGATGAATATGTAGGTGGCAAATATTACTGAGTCTTAAAGATGACTTGCTGTGAGAATGTGTCAAAATCATACTGTCATACTTGAACATTCTGATTCTTAGCAGGCTTTATTTTCCTGTAATGGAACATACAGTGTAACAAAGAATCTACCATACTGGATGCTCCCAACTTGTGACCCAACAACCAGAATGCAATCCATCAGCCATGTATGATGTACCACCAGGAGTTTATGGATCCCGCTGTATTTGCTGCTTGCCTGGATTTGCACAAATGGGGAATTTGTAAGCACTTACATGGCCGATTAATTGGCTTCTGCCTTTGGAGGTCACAAATCTTGCAGGCCTGGCCTATACTCTTTCCTGCTAAATATCAGAGAACTTTCCAAGAAAGCTTGACAGCATAAAGATCCTGACTGAAAATGATTAGGAAAAAAGATGTACACTGTAAGAGTTTGAGTGTAAGCTTTGGTAATGTAAATATAAGCTTATCTGTATTAATGCCACCTTTAGCTATCACACTGTATGCAGGCTGTAAACACAGCTTAAAAGGAAATTAATCTCTTACCTGTATAAATACATGATGTGCTAGAGACCAGTCAGCAACCAGTATAGCCAGCTGGATAGTGTATATCTGAAAGAAGAACACTTAAAGCCCACCCAGGAGGACTATCCTTGTGGTCACACTCCATTATCCTTTACAAATGGGGTTTTGTGCGTCTAGATCCAGTTTTACAGAATTTTTATAATATTACTCTTTAAACACGTTTAGTTCTTTCAGACGACCATCGTAATTTCTTGACCTGTTTTGTTGTCGTGTATGTGTGTTAATCTTCGATGTCATTGAAGTGCCTCTGACAACTCTTCAGAAACAAGAGGTACTGTTTTTAGGTGCTTATTTATTCAGGTGCTTGAAAGTGGGTTTAGCAGTCCTAACTTCAGGAAGCCTGTTTACAGCTTAATCCTAAACAGAGTTGGGTTTAGGGGTATGTTTCTCTCTCTCTCTGCATAGGACTGAGCTGTAGCTGTAGCTTCAAGGGGGGGGGGGTAATTTGTAACTACACATGACATGCAACAAACAGATCTCTTGGATAAATCGGTTCCCTAAACAAATGTCAGGTAGGATCTCTATGCAATGTGCCTCTTAGCCCCCTAATGGCTACAAGTAGTATTGCCAATGAGTTCTGAGCATATTTTGTGGCTTAATTGTCAAGGGTTGGTGAGTTTAAAGTAAAATGCAAACCATTTTTATACTTTTGCCCATGTATATTTTGCATTAATGAGAAATTTAATGAATCTTTTGCCTACACTGTCGCTGCTTTTCATATGGCTTTCTGGTTTGGCCCAGGAAGCAGAAATAAAGAAATACTATATATTATGAAAACTATATACCATTTTCAGTATTTTTATGGGTATGATTGTGGGGAAGTGGGTGTCGGGAGGCACTATTTGGGCGCTATCTGCAAGCTCGTCTCAATAAAGTTCTCTTTAAAAAAAAAAAGCAGCTCTGGGTTTGTTTTTACTTTTAGCTCTGAAATGTTTTGCTAAGCATCCTGAATGGAATAAATATTTCAGACATGAGCTTTCACCTTTAACTTATTATGTTATAGCAACACAGCTTGTGCTAAAGCAATCTTCGTATCACTGCATGCAGTCATTGGTGCCATACTGTCTGTGTACCTCTTTTGAAGTCAAACAGGAAGAGGTCTATTACTGCTTCAGAGCTGGTGCTTCCATTAAAAATCAAGAGTGGAAGAATTTTGTATGAGAGGCAGGAGGGCAGCACACCCATATGCTACTTTTAAAAAATTAAATTTTTATCTTAGTACAGTTTAGTACATAATTTCAAAACAGGACTAGAAAAGCAATGAACAATAAAATTAAATAACAATGGGAATTACAACAAGGAACGTGCAAAGTTAAGCTAAAAACAATGGGCGGGGTGGGGGGGGGAATCTAATAGGCCAGGAGCCATACAATAACCTTGAGTTACAATTTGAGTTTACATTTAGAAACCCAGGCAGTTCAGCTCAGGGAGGGCAGAGGAAGACAGGCAGGTCACAGGGAAGGTTCTGCTATGAAATGGACTGACCCTAAAGATGCCTTACGACGGTTCCAAAGTTCATATGGGAACAACAGAGCCTCAGCATTGTTAACCATGAAGTTATCTCTTATGGTGTAGGAATCACACAGTTCAGGGTCTCCTTTCCCCTGACGTTCAGCTCCTGCAGGCACATCCAGGTGAGCAAACAGGAACAATGATTGGCATTCCAGAGGCCATCAGGAAAAATATGGATACAGTCCTCTCCTCCTTCAAGGCCATGGCTGTACCGTGGTCTGACTGACCTTCACCCCAGTCCTCTGAACATATAGCGTAACCCAGGGGTCATTTTGTAGAAAAAGAGGTTCAGGATCTCATTAGCATAACTCATTAGCATAACTTATTCACATATGCTACACCACCTGACATCACTGGAAGTATGTCAGAAGGCAAGAAAGAAAGAAGAGAGAGGGAGGGAGGGAGGAAGGGAGGAAGGAAGGAAGAGCTGGCTGAGACGGGACAGCTACTAATCCAAGCCTCAGAAATACCACTATTCTGGGAGGATAGCTTCAGTGGTGGCTGAAGCCTTCAGAAGGCTGGTTGGAGGAACAAGGACCTTTCCAGGGGACGGGGTCATTTTGCTACAGCCATGACACAAGCAGGCATTCCCTGCCGGGGGGAGGGCTGACACCAACTCCCGGAGCTGAGCTCCCCCGAGCTCCTGCTCAAAATGACTCTTGGTGTAACCATTCCCAACCAACCACTTCCAGTGCCACTGGAATCTAATAGGCCAGCCCACATATAAATGACCTCCTGAGCTGATTCCCTCTCAGCGGAATGATAATAGCCAGGCAGGAATCTACATCCACTTTCCAGTTTTGCCTCTGTCCATGACAGCTATGAATGGGACATCTAATAGCAACTTCCGTAATAGAACAGCCCCCCTTAAGACAGTAGCTGGACTTTCTACTAAACTGTTTCCAGGGCCCCTTCAACTCATGTTTGATCATTAATAAATTCATCTTGGCCCCCCTCAGGTTCTAATTCCTGTGATGTTTCCACATATGTGTTATTTCGGTATGTCTGCCCCCCCCCCCCCCCGCCCTAAAAAAAATCTCCATAAGAGTCTCCTTCAGAGTCTGTGTCAAGTTCTTTCTCTGTTATGGCAGTGCTTTCGGCATTTAGCTGTTGCTTTAGATCTGTAGAGGTCCCCTTCAGAATCTGTGCTGATTCCTTGGCCTCTAAGCTGCTTCCCCTCCCTATTGTGATAGAACTTTCAGAATTCAACGCTCTGGAATTCCCAGGCTACAATGGCTATCATTGGGATTAGCAGTTCTGTAATTGTGTAAAATCTTAGCCTTCACAGGAGAGGGTGAATGTGGGGAGCCAAGAAATTCAGTCAGCTTCAGAGAGTCAAATGTACCTTCAGCTCTCCCTCTTTCCTGTTTGGTTTCAATTTTGCAGAGATCTGGATTCGCTGGCTGGGGGCTCACATGTATTAATTTCTGGACTTGAGAGTTCTTGAAGTACCTTTTAGACCTAATACCAAACTCAGCGTGGTAAAAACAATGTACAAGCACATAAGTTGCAAGCACATAAGTTCAACATACTTCAGCATTGTCATTTTTGTCACTCATTTGTCCCTATTGCTTTGGGTCCCCCTCCCCTTTTCCACATATATTTTGCTCCCTCTGGGACTAGCAGAGGGAGCAAAATACATTTTTTGGTGGGGGGACCCTGAAGCAAAAGGAACACACAAGTGATGAAAATCAGAATGCAGAAAGGCCCATATTTATAAATGATTTGGATGAAGGAATAGAGGGAATACTTATTAAGTTTGCAGAGGGGTAGCAAATACAGTGGAAGACAGATTCAGGATACAGGATGATCTTGACAGTCTGGAAAACTGGGTTAAAACAAATAAAATGAATTCCAGTGGAGATAAATGTAAAGTTCTGCATTTAGGTAGAAAAAAAAATCAAATGCGTAATTCTAGGATGGGGGAGAATGTCTTGGCAGTAGTATGTGCAAAAAGGATCTAGGGGTCTTAGTAGACAGCATACACTGAACATGAGTCAGCAGTGTGATGTGGTAGTTAAAAGGCAAATGTGAGTCTGGGCTGTGTCAACAGAAGTATAGTGTCCAGATTATGCAAAGTGGTGATACTGCTTTACTCTGCTCTGGTTAGACCTCACCTAGAACATTGTGTTCAGTTTTGGACACCACAATTTAAGAAGGATATAGACAAGCTGTAATGCATCCAGAGGAGGGCAACAAAGATGGTGAGGGGTCTAGAGACCAAGTCCTGTGAGGAAAGGTTGAAGGAGCTCAGTATGTTTAGCCTGGAGAGGAGATGACTGAGAGGTGATATGATAGCCATCTTCAAGTACTTGAAGAACTGTCGTATGGAGAATGGTGCAGAGTTGTTTTCTGTTGCCCTAGAAGGTCGGACCAGAACCAATGGGGTGAAATTAAATCAAAATTGTTTTCGGCTAAACATTAGGAGGAACTTCCTGACAGAGTGGTTCCTCAGGGGAACTGACTTCCTTGGAAGGTGGTGGGTTCTCCTTTAGAGGTTTTTAAGCAGAGGCTAGATGGCCATCTGACAGCAATGTGGATTCTGTGTACTTAGGCAGGTCATGAGAAGGAGGACGGGAAAGGTTGTCTCAGTGCTTAGTTCTCATAGTGCTTTCTTACATGTCCAGGGAAATGCTGGTCGCCACTTTGGGGTCAGGAAGCAAATTTCTCCAGGCCAGTTTGGCCAGGGATCCTGGAGGTTTTTTGTTTTGCTTTGTTTGCCATCTTCTGGGTAACAGCAGGAGTCACTGGGGGTGTTGAGGGGAAGGTAGTTGTGAATTCCCTGCATTGTGCAGAGGGTTGGACTAGATGACCCTAGTGATCCCTTCCAACTCTATGATTCTACAGCTCTTCTCTCACTTCATTGTTTCTCTAAAGTTCCTCATCAAAGGCTTCTAAGTAAGCTCAATAGTCATGGGATAAAAGGACAAGCCCTTTTGTGGATCAAAAACTGGCTAATTAAAAGGAAACAGAAAGGGAGTATAAATGGACAATTTTCTCAGTGGAGGGAGGTAAGCAGTGGGGTACCGTAGGGATCAGTACTTGGTCCAATGCTTTTTAACTTGTTTATTAATGATTTGGAGTTGGGACTAAGCAGTGAAGTGGCTAAATTTGCAGTTGACGCAAAGTTGTTCAGGGTGGTGAGAACCAGGGAGGATTGTGAGGCACTCCAAAGGGATCTATTGAGGATGGGCGAGTGAGCATCAACGTGGCAAATGGGGTTCAATGTGGCCAAGTGCAAAGTGATGCACATTGGAGCCAAAAATCCTAACTATAAATACCCATTGATGGGGTCCAAACTGGCGGAGACTGACCAAGAGAGAGATCTTGGAGTCATAGTAGATAACTCAATGAATGTTGAGACAGTGTGCGACTGCAGTGAAAAAGGCCAACACTATCCTGGGGGTTATTTGGAAGGAAATTGAAAACAAATCAGCCAGTGTTATAATGCCCCTGTATAAATAGATGGTGTGACCCCATTTGGAGTACCATGTACAGTTGTGGTTGTCACACCTCACAAAAGATATTATAGCATTGGAAAAAGTGCAGAAAAGGGCAACTAGAATGATAAAAAGGGTTGGAACACTTTCCCTGTGAAGAAAGGTTGAAGCGATTGGGGCTCTTTAGCTTGGAGAAATGATGGCTGAGAGGTGACATGATTGATTAAGCATGGGACAGAGCAGGTAGAGAAAGAAGTACTTTTCTCCCTTTCTCACAATACAAGAACTCGTGGGCACTCCATGAAATTGCTGAGCCGTCAGGTTAGAACAGATAAAAGGAAGTACTTCTTCACCCAAAGAGGGATTAACACATGGAATTCACTGCCACAGGAGGTGGTGGCGGCTACAAGCATGGACGGCTTCAAGAGGGAATTGGATAAACATCTGGAGCAGAGGTCCATCAGTGGGTGTTAGCCACAAAGTATAGATAGGAACTCTCAGTCTGGGGCAAGTGATGCTCTGTATTCTTGGTGCTTGACAGGGGGGCAACAGTGGGAGGGCTTCTAGTTGTCCTGCCCCCACTGCTGGACCTCCTGAGGGCACCTGGTGTTTTTGGCCACTGTGTGACAGAGTGTTGGACTGGATGGGCCACTGGCCTGATCCAACATTGGCTTCTCTGATGTTCTTATGTTCTCTATTCTATCTAAAACAGAATTATCAATCTCTTACTGAACTGTAGTTCCCTCAAGACTAGGGGTGACTGTTAGATTTCTGACATGTGAAATATTCCCCTGGGCTCAATCCCTAGCATTTCCAGTAAAAGCACATCACATGCAGCTGGGTAGACAGTGACCTCTGCCTGTGAGCCTGGAGAGTTGCTGTTATTTGGTGCTCAAAATACTGTGGATCACTGGTTGAACTCTTGTCTTTTATAACAACCCCGTGCCTGGAGTGGATACAGACACAGTGGGGCCTGGAATGGATACTGTGGTGGCTACTGTGAGAACAGTGTTAGAGTTTTGTGGAACATGGTATAAACTAATGCATATTTTTAAAAAATAAAAGATAAATTCAGGGGTCTGTACATTTGCTGGATGCAAATTAAAATTGATTTAAAAAAAACACAAAGTACCAAAGATATAAAGGAATTTGTATGCTTGCACGTATCTTACACATATACAGGAAGTATACTGTGGGGATGTGGTTGGACCATGCCCCAAAACTTGGCTTCCTATGCAAATGTTAGGATTCAGTAGAAAAAGTATGATATGTTGTTAGCTCTTGCACAGTTACAGCATCAATAGTGCATGCATGGTGGTATCTTTGCACTACAAAGTTTACAATGTGTACATCAAATCACATCCTGCCTCTTCTTGTTATGCTGCAGCTACTGAGTCCAGGGCTGACCTCAACCAATAATCAGACCAGGCAGAGATCAATGGATTTCCCAAACCAGAGGGGAAAGCTGCGGGTTGGCAGATATCTAGCACGTCTGTTGCTGTGCTTATTCCTCCACACTGCAAACCCTGCAGCCTTAACCTGGTGTCCTTCCAAGTTAGTAGGCACGGTCACCAATACTTCCAAGAAAAATTATTCTCTTTGAACCACAATGCAGCAGAAAGCTTTTCTGGTACACCACCCAACAGCCACTTACTTCACACCCAGGAGTCCTTGTGCCTTGATTCCAAGGGTTCATGTGCATTTCTGTGTTCAAAGCCCAATTCAGTAGAGCAGGTAAGAAAATGCAAAACTCAGCCACTTTGAATGGTGCATGTTATACTGTAGTTAAAGACGGTCAGAGAGAGTTAGGAGGCAGGTCATTCGCTTTTTATAGTTCCTTTAAGCTGAATATATGTAAACAATAAAATCTGGAAAAGGGACTAGAAGAATATAAGTAATGTACTGAGTTACATCTGGGTCCCCTAACAGTCAGATGGCTTCGGAAGCAACATATGAAAGTGATAGTCATTCCCCGTTGGATATCCCAGTACATGGTTATTCTTTCCAGTACATGGAATCTGTGCACATGAAGACAGAATGCTTTGGAATTAATTTGGTTTTTCCTGAATGTCAACAGGTTAAAGAAAGCTGGTGGCATTGGAAATGCTTTGCAGAAAAGCGACAGTGGCGTGAAGTCACTAGAATCTTTCAAATAACTAGATTTAAAATTTCCCTGTGCAGTGCTTGTGCAGTGTTTCGTAGTCACGGCAAACAGGAAACTGTTTGGGGAACTCTTTAAAGTTTTTTTTAAATTAAGATTAAAAAAAAAAAAAAACCCCACAGCCTTTATTTATTTATTTTTGCTAACAAACAAAATCTGTTTATTCTCATGAATATCTTGCTGCTTGTAAAACGTGGGCCCTTTGTATCTTCTTATTTTTGCAAAACACTAGAAGGATGGAACCAGGGTCTATGTGGGTATAACTGTGTGTGGTGAGAGCGGCATCTTCTAATCTGGAGAACTGGGTTCAATTCCCCACTCTTCCACTTCAAGCTAGCTGGGTGACCTTGGGCCAGTCACAGTTCTCTCAGCCCCCCAAAAAACAAACCTAGCTCGCCACAAAAAGAGCTAGAGTTTCAGGCTGCCAGACAATCTTTAGATCTCCTGCCTATACTACACCCACTGCCACAGGATAATCAATTAATTACTGTGTGTGGTGCTGTAATCTTATATTAAGAAGACTTTGCTATCATCATAAAAGCCTACTCAGGAGCTCCTCTGCATATTAGGCCACACACCTCTGATGTAGCCAATCCTCCAAGAGCTTACAGTACCCCCTGTGAGAAGAGCTCTCTAAGCTCTTGGAGGATTGGCTACATTAGGGGGTGTGTGGCCTAATATGCAAAGGAGCTCCTGCTAGGAAATGAGCCTGAGTCTACTTACCAGTACTTGTACTTTGCAAGTACAAAATCCACCAGAGGAGGAAATCAGTTGATTTATTGCTCTTCTAAAAAAGAGGATATTAACATGCCACTTTCCCCCATCTTACTGTCAATTCACAGCTTGCTTAAGGTGACTCCACAAGTTTTTCAAGGCAAGAGATGTTCAGAGTTGGTTTGCCTTGTCTGCTTCTGTGTAGAGTGGAGACCCTGGTATTTCTTAGTGCTGTCCCATTTAAATACTGACCAGGGCTGACCCTGCTGAGCGTCTGAGATCTGATGAGACTGAAGTAGCCTGGGCTACCCAGGTCAAGGCAAGATGCAACTATGCTAGCAATTACACATATTTCAGAAGGTTTCCAAGATAAATGTCTTGGGGGGGTGGATATTTCTTGGATGTGAGTTTTTTGTAAGCAAGTGCTTTGGGGGGGGAGTAATTTACATTTATTCATATACACACTTAATTTGGGAATGAGTCTTACTGAACTGGGTGGACCTTAGTTCTAAGTGCTTTTCTCTTGGTAAATACCTGGCTTCACTGACAACGCACACATTTGCATGATATATTTAAGCCAACCTCAAACCTATTAACATTATGCACGTCCAGGAGTCCTGGGAATTTATAGTTATAATCTAGGATTTCCAAGAGCACATTCAGCACCTGTACAAAATTAAATTTCCCACAAGTCTTCAAAATGGTTTCAGACAAGTTGTACGGCTGTCTTGGTGTGAGCCTAACAATACTTATATGGTCATTCTTGTTGGTCACCATGGTGTACAAAATGGGAGGTGAGCTGCCAACCTCCAGTTGGGGACTGGAGATCTGGAATTACAACTGGTATCTAGACTGCAGAGATCAGTTCCCCTGCTTTGCGGACTCTATGGCATTACACCCTGCTGAGCTCCCTCCCTTTCCTGAACCCTCCCCTTCTACAGGATCAATCCCCCAAAGCTCCAGGAATTCCCTGAGCCAAAGCTGGCAACCCTAAATGGGATCCAGGAATGCACTGCAGCAAAAGGTTTCCCCAAAACAATCCCTTCATTTGATGCATGAATATATCACCTCCCAGTCCTACCGTTGGTTCGGTGTAAGTCAAATGCAGTAAACCTGCACAGCCGGTGCCCTGATTTAGCCTTATATAAGACTGGAATCTAAAATTACCTACCTGCACTCCTCTTTTAGTCTGCCCTGAAGCTACGGCCAATCAGTTTCATTGAAGAAACTAGAGCTTTCAGAATACATCTGTTTCTATAAGCCTCTATCATATCTCAACATAGACTTCTTTTGGTTTCCCTAAACTAAAAAGTGATGAGTCTTTTTTCTCCCTGGAGAAGTGCTTCAGCCTTCAGGTGCACGCTTACTCATCAGTAAGTCCCAAACTCTGGTTTACCCTTTTTATGGCAACCAGGACAATATACAATAAATGTGGCCACATGCATATTTATGTAAAGGTATTGCCCTGACCTGGGTAGCCCAGGCTAGCTTGATCTCATCAGATATCGGAAGCTACTTAGGGTTGGCCCTGGCTAGTATTTGGATGGGAGACTTGTCAAAGATTACCAGTGTTGTGATGTGGAGCCCGGCAGGCAATGGCAATCCCCGTCTGAATGTCTCTTGCCTTGAAAACCCTAGGCAGTCACCCTAAGTCATCTGTGATTTGACAGGGGAAAAAAGGGGGGGGGGGAGAAATGATTTTAAGTCCCTTTTCTAATGATACTTGGCATGGAAACTAACCCTTTCACTACTGCTGCCAATTGTGTATCAACATTTTCACTGAGTTATTCTAGATCTCTTCCCTGATAGTCACAGCACTAGTTCAGATCAGGCATAAGAACATAAAGAGAAGCCAATGTTGGATCAGGCCAGTGGCCCATCCAGTCCAACACTCTGTCACACAGTGGCCAAAAACACCAGGTGCCCTCAGGAGGTCCACCAGAGTGACCAGGACACTAGAAGCCCTCCCACTGTTGCCCCCCCCCCCAGCACCAAGAACACAGAGCATCACTTGCCCCAGACTGAGAGTTCCTATATATTTTTTTTCATTTTTTACAAACTTTATTGACATTGTGTTGGTCAATCCCACAGTAGAATTAGACCTTCAGGGACTTCTTGCAATTCGCCTGGGTTTCCCCATCCTGAATAATTTGGTACCATATGCTTTTTCCCTTTCCCTCTCTCTTTCTAGCACAATGTTATCCTACCCTTGGCTTGGGATGGCGTATGTGTGGTTCTCAGTTCCCCATTTAATCCCCACAACAGCCCTGTGAGGTATGCTCGGCAAAGTGAGTGTGACTGACCAAACATCACTCTGCAAACTTTTGGGCCATCTGGGGATTTGAGTCAGGGTCTCCCAGATCCAAGGGTAACGTTCCAGTCGCAGCACAGCACTGGCTCCTTCTACATCATTCTGATAATGTGCTGCTAGTTAACTCGAGCAGAACACCCACTATCCTTTTGTTGACACATAATTCCTGCATCTTTTGCAGGCTGCTTGACAGTTTGAACCTTACATGCTGCTGAGTTCAGCAAATTAAACTCTGAGAACGTCAATAAAATCCAAAGGGGAAGGCCTAGCTCAGTTGGTTTCTTAACTCTCTGGCTTCCTTTCCCTCACAGTATTTCTCTCTGCCCCATCCCATGCCACCAGCCTAACCAACCTCTCAAGGCTGCTGTGGGGATAAAATGGAGGAGAGGAAAACGATGTAAACCGCTTTGGGGGCACATCGGGAGAGAAAGGCAGGGTGCAAACGAAGCAAATAAATCAATGCCAATTACTACTGTTCCTTCCAATGAGGTAGCCGTCTTACAATATTGTGCATGTTGACGCAGAAGCAAATCCCATTTACTCAGCGGGAGCTTACTCCCAGTCCCAGGAAAGTGTGTCTATAAGACTGCGGAGTTGGTGCACTGCAGCAGAAATAAGAGAGGCGGTGTTTTAAAGACGGACACATGTATTGCAGCCGAAGCCTGCATTTTACGAAAACGGATCTAACAGTTCGGCTACGTGGGCCGGTATCACCGAGCTCTTGTGCGGTGCCTGTCCTGGGTGGTGCGGCCACAGCGGAGAAACTCCCTTGGGCGCCCCGAAGAGAGGCAGACGGAAGAGCCAGGCCAGCGCGAGCAAATCAGGGGAGCCCCCTTGGCCTGGCGACGTCCGGCGGCGACACGGGGAGGGGAGGGGAGGGGGGAGGGGAGGTGGCCGCCGCCACGCCTTCCTGGAGCTCCTCCGAGGTCAGCGTTCCCGTTGCTCCGCCCTTCCCGCCGGTAACCAACCAAGCAAGTAAGCCGGGGAGGAGGCGCTGGCAGCGGGGGATGCTTATTTGTCCCCGGGCAGGGCGCCGCCGGGCAGGGGAAGCGCCGGAGAGCCGTGAAGCCGGGCGCGGTGGCGGCGGCGGGAGGAGTGAGCAGGATGGCCACGATGGCCAGCGTGGAGGAGCAGGCGGCGCCGCCCGCTCTCTTGCGGGATCCCGTTAGCTCGGCCCTGCTGGCCGCCGCGGGGCTGCTGCTGGCGCTGCTCTGGCTGCTGAGCCGCCGGCCGCCGCAGAAGCTCCCGCCCGGCCCGAAGCCCTGGCCCCTCCTGGGCAACTTCGCCTTCGCCATCCTGCCCCACTGGCTGGGGCGCTACAGCCTGAATGGCTCCGGCAAGTCGTTCCCGTACGAGAAGACGGGGCCCGGCAGCGGCCCCCCGCGGGAGATCTCGCCGCACCTGCTGCTCGCCGGCCTGGCCAAGATGTACGGCAACATCTTCTGCTTCTTCGTGGGCAGCCGGCCCATCATCATGCTCAGCGACTTCGGGGCCGTGCGCGACGCCCTGGTCAACCAGGCCGACGTCTTCAGCGACCGGCCCAGCATCCCCCTGGTGACCCTCCTCACCAAGAAGAAGGGTAAGGGAGCCTGCGGCGGCAACAACGCCCCCCCGTGCCTCCCCCCCCCTCCCCGGGAGCGCAACCTGCCGGGGCTGCAGGTACCGCGGAGGAGGCCGTGGCTCTTGGGCGCCCGAGGCGCGATAGGCCCTGCTGCAAAGATAGCAGGGGTCGAGCAGAGCAGGCTGATCCGCACTGCGCCCGATGGTCCGAATAGACACTGGGGCAAGCGGTGTTGTTCCCTAGCTCGGAGTGCTTGGCCTGTGCTCCTCGCCACAGGCTGCCAAAAATAAAAGGTGCTTTACGTCCAAAGAGAGAAGGCAACGTTATTTTATGCTTGGAATGGTGCCACCAAAAGCTCTTGCGTGCTGTGGTGCCATACCAATTCCGGTGTGCATGCATAGCACTTTTGTTTTGTTTTGTTTTGTTTGAGAACCTGGCTATCTAGGAAGAGGTCTGTTTTGTGTGACCTAATACACTTCTGGCCTGGGCCTGGTCTTGGAGCACTGTCTGGGGAATGGAGTGACCCCTATAGCAGGGTGAAATGAAATTCTGTTACTTACCGGCATTGCCTTTTGTAGAATTTGGGGGGGGGGGGTGTTTCTAGCAGAATATAGGAAAAACACCCATTTCCTAAATGTATTTCTCCCCCCCCCCCCCCCAGCTCTGATCTCTAGATGAGAGCAAAGCAGGTTGTTTCATTAATGTTGGGGAGGCGTGCTGTAGTATCTGGGGGCTGAAATGGGCACACTGCTAACTTTCTCTCTGCCAGCCTCAGCTGAGTTTGTATACAAAGCAGGAAATGGGTTTAGCTGTGTTCTCTTACTTATATGCAAAATTACAGGTTTTAACCAACTGTAAAAGGAACCATTTAGTGTGTGCTTGTTAAATACTAAGTATGCCATGTCTGTTCTGAAACAAACTTGTGTGCTCTGGCTAAAGCTGAGGTGAAAGTTCTCTTATTGTTCAGGTTTCTTTTTTAAATGGTTGGTTGCTAGTGTGATGCTTTGCTTGTTTTAGAAGCATCCTGAGCATTTTAAAATAGCAGGCAGGAAGAGCCCTGGATATCTGGGAACTCAACCAGTTCTGACAGGGGAATTAACCCTGGGATGTGAAGAAGTGCTGCAGATATGTGAAGCTCTGGTAGGGCAGTGGCAGTTTTTTATTTTAGTATATTGCACTACCACGATATCTGCAATATGATCCAGGAATATAATTTTTTTTTGCTTCAAGTTTTTAGCTATCATGGTTGAGGATATTTGCAAGATTTATTAAAAGCAGAAATCCCAGAGATGAGGGTCCACAACAGAAATGGCCCTGTCTGTAGTGAGAGAGATGCAGAACATTTACCTTTAGAGCGTTTGGTGGTTTTGACCCCAACTATTGTCAGTGGTAATGGTATTTTTTTTTTAAGTCAAGTTCCTCCTGTTCGTGCACGTAGTTCCTGTGCAGAATTGATAGATGAGAAGACGGTTGTGTCTTATCGCTTGTTCAGGGTTTATATACCCTTCTACAAACATGAACACCACTAGACGGTATCGACACAGCCTGGAGGCAACTGTATCATGTTGCAAAACACTGAGAGGGAAAACGGAGATGCTCAGCTTCCCAGCACATCAACACTAACTAATTTGAATGGGATCTGGTGGTTGGTGCACATTCTGGTGAAGGGTGCTCACCAGTTGGGGAGTCTCCATTCACCACCACCACCCCCCCCCCACCCCCACCCCCGGTAATCATACTGCAATCCAGTTTGGCCAGACCTGAATTGAGAAGAATGTGATATACAACAAGTCATTCAGTTCTCAATGATAAAACTGTTTATCATGTTCAACTGGAGTACTGACTTCGGTGCTCCAACTTTGAATTGTGTCTTTTGGCATAGCTACCTGCATCTTTGTTAACTTGTCATTGCTGGTTGGTGCATGTACTTTTTTTTTTCAGGTTGGCAGAGATGTTTGTGTCTGCCTTACCATCAAAGCTACTTTATTGCTAGCACATTGATGTTTCATCTACAAATCGCTTTAAAGTTAGAACATTTTCTGCAGATTTTTTTCCACAAGCACCCATGAAATAACAAGTTATTTTTAAAAAGGGAATATGAGGAGCATATCGCAAAAAACATAAAGACCAATAATAAAACTTTCTTCAAATACATTAGTAGTAGGAAACCAGCCAGGGAAGCAGTGGGGCCCTTGGATGACCAAGGGGTAAGAGGTCTACTGAAGGATGATAGGGAAATGGCTGAGAAGCTCGATGTGTTTTTTGCCTCTGTCTTCACTGTGGAAGATGAAAAGTGCTTGTCCGCTCCAGAACCACTGATTTCGGGAGGGGTGTTGAAAGACCTGAGTCAGATTGAGGTGACCAGAGAGGGGTCCTACAACTGATAGGCAATATAAAAATAAACAAATCACCGGGCCCAGATGGCATACATCCGAGAGTTCTGAAAGAACTCAAAATGTGAACTTGTGGATCTCCTGACAAAAATATGTAATCTTTCCTTAAAATCTGTCTCCATTCCTGAGGACTGGAAGGTAGCGAATGTCACTTCTGTCTTTAAAAAGGGTTCCAGAGGAGATCTGGGAAATTACAGGCCAGGCAGTCTGATGTCAATACTGGGTAAGTGGGTGGAAATGGTTATTAAGGAAAAATTAGTAGGCACATTGATGAACAAAATCTACTAAGGAATACTCAGCATGGGTTCTATAAGGGAAGATCTTGTCTCACTAACCAGTTAGTGTTCTTTGAGGGAGTGAACAAACATGAGGATAAGGGGGACCCAATAGATGTTGTTTACTTTGACTTCCAGAAAGCTTTTGATAAAGTTCCTCATCAAAGGCTCCTAAGTAAGCTCAATAGTCATGGGATAAAAGGACAAGTCCTTTTGTGGATCAAAAACTGGCTAATTAAAAGGAAACAGAGAGTGAGTATAAATGGGAAATTTTCTCAGTAGAGAGAGGTAAGCAGTGGGGCAGCGCAGGGATCAGTACTCAGTCTGATGCTTTTTAACTTGTTTATTAGTGATTTGGAGTTGGGAGTAAGTAGTGAAGTGGCTAAATTTGCAGATGACACAAAGTTGTCCAGGGTGGTGAGAACCAGGGAGGACTGTGAGGCACTCCAAAGGGATCTATCGAGGATGAGCAAGTGGGCATCAGCGTGGCAAATGGGATTTAATGTGACCAAGTGCAAAGTGATGCACATTGGAGCCAAAAATCCTAACTATAAATACACGTTGTTGGGGTCTGAACTGGTGGAGACTGACCAAGAGAGAGATCTTGGAGTCATAGTAGTTAATAAAAATGTCGAGACAGCGTGCTACTGCAATGAAAAAGGCCAACACTATGCTGGGGGTTATTAGGAAGGGAATTGAAAACAAATCAGCCAGTATCACAATGCCCCTGTATAAATCGATGGTGCGACCTCATTTGGAGTACTGTGTACAGTTCTGGTGGCCACACCTCAAAAAAGATATTATAGCAATGGAAAAAGTGCAGAAAAGGGCAACTAGAACGATAAAAGGGTTGGAACACTTTCCCTATGAAGAAAGGTTGAAGCGATTGGGGCTCTTTAGCTTGGAGAAACGATGGCTGAGGGGTGACATGATCGAGGTTTATAAGATTATGCACAGGATAGAGCAGGTACAGAAAGAAGTCCTTTTCTCCCTTTCTCACAATACAAGAACTCGTGGACGCTCCATGAAATTGCTGAGCAGTCGGGTTAGAACAGATAAAAGGAAGTACTTCTTCACCCAAAGATTGATTAACACATGGAATTCACGGCCACAGGAGGTGGTGGCGACTACAAGCATGGACGGCTTCAAGAGGGAATTGGATAAACATCTGGAGCAGAGGTCCATCAGTGGCTATTAGCCACAAAGTATAGATAGGAACTCTCAGTCTGGGGCAAGTGATGCTCTGTATTCTTGGTGCTTGACAGCGGGGCAACAAGTGGGAGGGCTTCTAGTGTCCTGGCCCCACTGTTGGACCTTCTGAGGGCACCTGGTGTTTTTGGCCACTGTGTGACAGAGTGTTGGACTGGATGGGCCACTGGCCTGATCCAACATTGGCTTCTCTTATGTTCTTATGTTTATCTCCTCTGTATTATGAAATTGCTTCTTATACAAACTAGCCTTAAAGCTATATGATAAACAAGGTAATTAAGATTATTTTCTGTAGTGTAGGGTTTATGAACCCTTAGCTATCACATTTGCAAACTAATCTATACTGCCTATGTAAAGCATTGATGGATGTTGCTGTAAACTTAGATTCAGCTCCTTGCTTTGCTTTCTGAGTGGCCCTGGGCAATTCACTCCTTTTCATGGCCTAACTGTATGTTACATTCTTCTTGGACTCCCTGCATCTGCCCTGACTCTATTGACTCTACATGAATTGGGAGTTCTGTTCTTGGAAATTAATTCCCAGGTGTGCTGGGACCCAATTAGGACTGGGACCATAGGGAGAGGTGGCCTTCCCCCTGTGCCATTTTCTTAACATGAAACAGCCCCAGGGTAGGCCGCTATCTGGCATGTTAAGGAAATGTATTTGTACTGTTGGGCTATCAAGAAGTCTCCCCCAAAGGGCAAATAGCAGCTCCCCAGAGCTGTTTCAGGTTGGGGAAATAGTGCAGGTGGAAATCTTAAACTCACCATCCTCTGTGGTGCTGATCCAGATTGGGCACACAAATTAAGTCCCAAGCTTGATCAGTACCGAGTAGTGCTGTTCTTTCTCATTTGGCTCTGTCCTTCAGTAGTCTGTTGCTGAGTACAAGTCGGCTGTTGTCAGTTAGTTTCACCATATCATTGATTGGGTGTTTTTGTTTAAAGAATCATCAGTATATCGCAGTATGGCAAAACCTGTGGATTCTTAAATCCGTAGGCTGGAGTCGTGAACAGACAAGACAGACCTTTCTACAAACCTGAGAAAAGTCCCAGATTTGCACAAAAATCTGAAATAATAATTTTTAAAAATACATTGGCAGCTATGCCTCCCAAAATAATATAGGCAGTACCTGTAGCTTTAAGAAATGGAGTTCCCTCAGTGGCCATTGGTAGGCAACCAAAACAGTATTGCCAGCCTTTGCAAGGTGGCGGCGGGGGGGGGGGGGGGGCAATTTCCAGGACTATTTTAGCCTTTAAAGGAGGATTCATGGGGCCAGGCCCACCAATAATAATTAGGCAATTAGATACTTCATGACAAGCATGATTCAACCACGCCTAGCTGCTGGCTACTGTTCAACAGCAGCCACCTCATGAAAGCCACAGGGATTCACTGGTTAAAATTTGAGACAAGAATTCTGGGAGACCCGGGTGCGTGATTTTGGGCCAGTTAAACATTCTCAGCTTAAGCTACCTCACAAGGTTGTTGTGTGGGTAAAGTGGAGGAGAGGAGAATTATGTAAGCTGCTTTGGTTCCCCACTGTGGAGAAAGGTGGGGTATAAATGAAGTAAATAAAGCAGATAAAAGGTGGGTGGGAAGGAGAAAAGGAAGCAGGGAAAGGTGAGGATATGGGAGTTGCTAGAGAAGGAAAAGAGGAAACAGTATGGGGAGGGGGATGCAGGGGAAAGTCTAGTGCAATCCCCCAGCACTACACCAAGTTTTGCCAGGGAGAGGCTATCATGAGGAGGGAAGGAGGGGAAGCTGAAGACGCAGGGGGCAGATAAAAGTAGGTTGGCTGGTGAGTGGGAAGGAGAGAAGGAAGCAGGAAAATGGAAGAGAGTCTATGGGGCTTTCAGGGGAGGGAAAGAGGAAATAATGTGAGGGACAAATGAGATGCCTTCTTGCAAGGCCTTGTGGGTCCCCCACTTGTACTTTATATAAATCCTTTAGGATTTAAGAGTGGGTAAGGAATTACAACAAATGCATGTGTATCGTAGGGCTTGGCTGTAGATAGTGGATTGTGTGATGTGCTGTACATAGTACATAGATTCATGTGTATAGTGTCCAGATTTTCTCACAGCCCAATGCTGCCATTATGTAATAACTTGCTGCACAAGCACACAATTTATTAAAGTTTCTGGGATGAATACATAGCAATCAGTTCTCTGTTCAATCCAGTTCTAATTCTTGGGCTTTGGAGGCAAAAATATTGGTGTATTTGACTGTTAGTGTTATCCGCCTGATTATTTGAAGTTAGATGTTTCTTGGAATTATGCACTGCACCATGTGCACATGTTCTTGATCTGCACTGAGATTACATTTCAGTGATATTTTCATGAAGTTAGCCACCCACCAAGACTACTTAGGATTTATATATTAGATTTTTTTTATCCCACCCCTTTCCCAGATTGGGACTTACAGCGGCTAACAACATAACAGTACAGTAGCAATAATAAAACCATAATTTCAATAAAATCTAATTAAAACTCAGCATGCAGCTTTTGGCACAAGGATTGCATTCAGACAGCACAATAGAACAGAAATGTCTCAACAGCTATGATTTATTGTGGTGGTTGGCATTCTAGACATAGATGTGAACACTAAGGGGGGGACACAGAAATTTAGCAAAGAAATATCTTTTTTGAGGATTCCTCCCCCCACCCTGTTTATCTGACGGAAAGATTGGGCAATGTTATGGAGCACTGGGGGAAAAAAAACTTTTCCTATGCTAACTAAATGATAAATGATGGATTTTATACTGTTAAAGTAGCAAAATAAGTTTGGGTTTGATAGGAAAGTAAATATTGCACTTTTTTCAAATTGCTCCAAATGTCTATTTTTTTAAAAAAGGGGGTAGATTTTTTTTTCTGCGGGTTCAGAATTTTCAGAAATTTTACATCAGTAATCCTGCTGAGATGAGCAAAACAGATCCCTCCTACTGTGCTGTGTTTCATCAACTGTACCATCCTGGAGTTCTTATTGACAGATGGAGCTTCAGTCTGAGTAATGTACAGTGTGTTTGATTTCCATATAGACTTAAGTAGTATTGAAACCCCTGCTTTGTCATGAAGACCATTGGGTGGCCTTGGATAAATTGCCATATTGACCAGTAGCATATAACTGTAATGAAAGTACTGAAAAACACTCTGTGCATTGAAAGCATATTGGTAATATGTGTGTTGATAGAGATGGGACAGTGGTAAACTGTTATGAGGGATGTCAGTTTGGTAATTTAGAATTTTGGCTACTGGTACTTTTTAAGCCCAAGTTTTTTATTCTTGAGATCAGCAGCAGCATCTTTGAGTGAGTGGCAATTGTTATCCAAGAACTTTCACCATTATTCTAATCCATACAGGGATTGAATTTATAATTTTTTCCATTCAAAGCCTGGTTCTGCCATTGACTCCCCAAAGATTAACTTGAGCATGTGGCTAGTACTTGGAAAAATCCAAGTACCTCTTGAGGTGACAGTATTGTGGAGCTCCCGCTATTTGCATTTCCTGTTCAACATGCAAAACTGCTATGTCACATGGACAATGGGGTGGGTCTAAGCCTGATTTACAGTGGACAAGAGGTTAAATGAAGCTTTTCCAGAGCACATGAGCAACTCTGTTCAGGATCTCAGTCTTTCTCCTCCCCCCCTTTCATTCAGGTGTGGTGTTTGCACCTTATGGCCCAGTATGGAAAAAACAGCGGAAGTTTTCCCATTCCACTCTTCGCCACTTTGGATTAGGAAAGCACACCCTGGAGTCAAAAATCATTGAGGAATTCAGGTTTGGGAAGGATGAGATTCTGAAACATGGGGAGAAGCCATTTAACCCCTTCCCCATTATCAGCAACACGGTGTCCAACATCATCTGCTCCATGGCCTTTGGCAGGCGCTTTGACTATGACAATGTTGAGTTTAAGACCCTGCTGAGCCTCATGTCACGGGGTCTGGAGATCTGTTTGAACATCCACATCATTCTGGTGAACATCTTCCCCTGGCTCTACTACCTCCCTTTTGGTCCCTTCCGAGAACTTCGGCAGATTGAGTCTGACACCATGGCTTTCCTGAGGAAAATAATTGCACAGCACAGGGAAAACCTGGATGCCCAGAATCCCCAGGACTTCATAGATATGTACCTTCTTCAAGTGGATGAGGAAAAAAAAACCAACAGCGAAAGCAGCTTTGTTGACGACTACCTGTTGTATATCATCGCGGACCTTTTTTTTGCAGGCACAGACACCACAACTAACACAGTCCTCTGGTGTCTGCTGTACTTGTCACTTCACCTGCGAGTACAAGGTAAATGGTGTCTTTTCAAACCCACATTATTTATTTATTTATCTGGATGCTTTTAACCTGGGTTTTTCCCCCACTGGAAGGTAGACCCGAAGCAACTTATAACATCAGAACATATGCACACAACAAATATCACTTGCCATCAGTAGACTTAAGTCACAAAGCAAATGGGTAGTGGGCAGAGCAGGTGGCAACAGTTCTGCTGTTGCTATACCACCCCTCCCAGCCCTTCCCTGCCACTGGGGTTGCCCTTCAGCCAGTAATTCTCTTCAGTGTGGGTTTGTCTGCCAGGGAATCCTGTTGAGTAGCTGAGGACTCCAGAGCATGTTCTAACTCAAGGAGCTTCCTCAGGTCAAGTGGGGGCACTGGCCAGGCTTTGGTGGGCCTGGTCATTGCCTCACATGAACTGAGAGTTTACCCAGCATTCCTTTACTGCTGCATATTACAGGAAAATTTGGTAATGGTGGGTAAAGCTAATTCTCAGGGCTCAGCAAAACACAACGATTTCTTCTATTTGAAACGACGTTTTTTTTCCTTGTGCAAATGCAGCCTCTAGAGTTGCTTTATTAAAGAGAAGGTGGGAGTGGAGTGAGAGGGGGAGACGCTAATCTTTCCTCCTCTACTATTTTAACATCAGAAAAAAGTTACCCTGAGCTGCTGTTATTCCTATTGGGAGAGGGAAAAATATGGATACCTAAAGATTTCCCCTCAGGAATAAAAATAGCTCAGGAGTGACTTTTCCGTAGGATTGCCAACTCCCAGAAATCCAACTGATCTCCAGGCTATAGAGACCAGTTCCCCTGAAAAAAAGTGTCAGCTTTGGAAGGTGGACTCTGTGGCTGAGGTCCCTCCTCTTCCTAAATGCCGCCCACCCCAGGCTCTGCCCAAAAAATCTCCAGGAATTTCCCAATCCACAGCTGGCAACTCTACGTTTCCAGGAAGGAAATGGCATAAGAAAGTTTCTGTTCTGTCCACATCTTTTCCTCCACTTGATAAAGCAATCCTGGAGGCTTCATTTGCACAAGGAAAAAAAAGTTGTTTAAAAATACACAGAAGAAACCTTGACATGTAACTGAGCCCTCAGACAGCCTTGTCTGCCATTACTGATCTGTTAATTGAGAAGCCCTTGATAAGCTTTCAAGGAACTCTAGGTTTACTTGGAATACGGTTGGAAAACCACAGCCTTCGTCAGTTCTTACTCGGTAAGACTTCATTATTGCCATGTCTTTGTTGAGTATATACCCATTTGAATAGCCAAGGCTTAAATATTATCCTTCCACAGTCTCTGTCCACACTTCACATCACGTGACTATGTCATCTCACATGATCACTCTCTAAAACGGTGCCAGCGCCGGGGGTTCGGAGTTTGGGAGTGCTCCTGGATGCCTCCTTAACCATGGAGGCCCAGGTAGCAGCCACTGCCAAGGCAGCCTTCTATCATCTGAGGCTGATTAGGCAGCTGGTTGCCTTCCTTGAACGCAATGACCTGGCAACAGTGATCCACGCTATGGTCACCTCGAGACTTGACTACTGTAATGCTCTCTACATGGGGCTGCCCTTGTCCCAGCTCCGGCGGCTGCAGCTAGTGCAGAATGCCACGGCCAGGCTGTTGATGGGTCTCTCTGCGAGGGACCACGTCCAGCCTGTGCTGAAGGCACTGCACTGGCTGCCTATAGCGTACCGGATCTGGTTCAAGGTGCTGGTTTTAACCTTCAAAGCCCTATATGGTCAGGGGCCTGTTTACCTAAGGGACCGCCTTTCCCCGTATATACCCCAGAGAGCACTGCGGTCAGGCACACAACATCGCCTGGCCCTCCCCGGCCTGAGAGAAGCTAGGTTGGCGACCACCAGGAACAGAGCCTTCTCAGTGGCGGCCCCCCACTCGTGGAGTGAGCTCCCGGAAAACATCAGGGCCCTGTGGGACTTTTTGCAGTTCCGCAGGGACTGCAAGATGGAGCTCTTCCGCCAGGCTTTTGGGGCTGCAACTGGGGGAAATAGCCACGGACAACTGGCCAGTTAAGTACTGGTATATCTGTAGGTGGTTGCCTCCTGGCTGTGGGGGATGAAGTTGCTGCTCTGGCACTGGATTTGTAATTTGCTGCCATTTTTAGAGGTTTGTGGTTTTATTGTAATTTATTATATTCTGTATGTACTGATTTTAACTGTTGTGAGCTGCCTAGAGCTGCCTGTGCTGGCTAGATGGGATATAAATCCAAATAAATACATAAATACATACATACATACATTACAAAATTATTAGAAACCATCAAAATTGAATAAAATACATACATAATAAAATCATATTTAAAAGTCATTAAAACCAACCAGAAAGAGCAACACATTAAAACAATTAAAAGCAGAATTAAAATACATAAAAAGACTTAAAACAACAATTAAAACATTGGGCAGGAAGGAAGGATTGCTGAGGGAATGCCAAACAAAACAAGAAAGTATTTACCCTGTGGTGGCAGATGGCTGCAGTAGGTGACAGATGAATCCTCCTGGGGAGAGAGTTCCAGAATTTTGGTGCCATGACCAAGAAGGCCCTCTCCCGGATTGCCATCCCCAAATTTCAGAAGGTGGGGGGCACCTGAAGGAAGCCTCAGAAGATGACCACCGTGATTGAGTAGGTTCTTATGGATACAGGTGGTCCTTCATATATATGGACTAAAATCCTGTCCCTCATTAAGGTAGTGGCTGAAGTGTAAACTTATACACTCCCCCAGCTTTTCCTTTGTGAAAAAGAAGCAACTGTAGACATAGTTTATGTTGGGGGGGGACCTGCCCTGCCCTTTGGTGACAGATTTACTTCAAGGTTATGGAAACGTTAGTAGAAATAGAAGACCAAAGAAAATGTAAAAAACCAAACCACTGAGCATGCCTGATGTTTAGTTGTTGTTCCTCACAATTGCCTGTACCCGCTGAGGTTATTCTGATGCAGTATTTAACAGGTATTGAGATAGATAAGCTTGTGAATTTTGTATATCTTATGTATGCTAGCACTTGGGAGGATATGATCAAGATTACTAAAATTGAGAGTGGAATGGGGATGGAATATTCCCTCCTGTCACTGAACAGGGACTTGAGTCTATTCGTTTTGAATCGCTGTACCACAATGTTCCAATTTATTTGGGATTTGAATAAACTGACGACGTGTCATCCCTTCTGCCCTTTCAAAAAGGGAAGGGTTGGATGGAGGTTGGAGACTGTCCTCAGCATAAGGACATGTTCAGCTTCCTGAGTGGGAGGTACATTCTCATGGGGCAATTGCCAGCCACATTGCGTGTCTGTGTAGTGTGTGTGTGTGTGGGGGGGGGTGTCTTTGCCATCCTCCACACCTGCCAATTCATCTTAAGTATCTCCTGAATATCCATGCTTGAATCAGCATCCCCCTCTTTTGACCAGCTGAAGTAAGAGGTCAGCCTCCTCCTCCCCCACCAGCATCCCATTGTGGCTTACAGTATTTGCTGTACGCAACATCATTCCTACAACTTAGGCAGGAGTGGAAGAAGCAGGTAATAGAGAGAGGTGGCAGCACTGTTGCTACATTATGAAGGGGTCTGAATCCCCTGAAGTATCCTTCCAAACTGCCTATTGGATAAAGTAGCCCAGACCCGAATTTCTATAACCTGTTGGTTCCCTTGGCTGGATTCCTGAACTCATGCATATATCAAGCATTTCAGTAAGAGAAGAAGAGAAGAAGAGATTGGATTTATACCCCGCCCTTCACTCACTTGGAGTCTCAGAGCGGCTTACAAACTCCTTTCCCTTCCCCTCCCCACAACAGACACCCTGTGAGGTAGGTGGGGCTGAGAGAGCTCTTTCCCAAGCTGTCCTTGAGGGAACAGCTGGTAGAGAGCTATGGCTTGCTCAAGGTCATCCAGCAGGTGCAAGTGGAGGAGTGGGGAATCAAGCCCAGTTCTCCCAGATTAGAGTCCACACACTTAACCACTACACCAAACTGGCTCTTTGTGAAACATTGTAAACTGTGAAACATTGTAAAGTTGCTGAATTCTGCACCCGATGGCAAGATTCAAAGAACCTTGGAGTTCTCCGGAACATTCTTGACCAAGCAAAGTAGCTGTTTGCATGTTTTTGCCTGTGTGCTGCAGTTATGCATTGCACAAGCCAGGACATAGGAAGGCCAGTTAATGGGAGGGTTAAAAAAAAAAGAAGCAGTCAGGAACATGTGAGTCTCGCGACAGACGAAGGAGACAAAACATGAAATGAGAGCTGTGTGGTCATTTCTGTATGAGGAAGAGGCAGAATAGACCTCTCTGCTGGGGTTGCCAGCCCTTTCTGGCAGTGCTGCTGTGCCCTTAGCAACTGCTCAGCTGGCAGAAATTCAGCAATCCAGTCACTGTCTCCACAGTTTAAAAAATACATTCTTTCCAGTTGCTGTGTCTCTGTGCCCTGCAAGGCATGGTGCTAAAGTCAATGAGTGGCATGACCACCAAAGTTACTCCATTTCCTGCACCATCATAAATTGGGCCTAAGGCTTGGATCTCTGGGGAAACATCCAGAAACATTGAAAGATGACTGTATAGTGGAGTCGGATACAGTGGATGATCCACAGCCAGATTTCCATTGTCTCATCTTAACGGAAGCACCTATTCTTCTTTTGCAAGAGCAGCAAAATGGCCCTAGCCATAAACTCTTTAATACGCAGATCGCCAGTCTTAATAATGTCGAACAACAAGTAAGACTTGTTTGTTTGGAAGACTTGTTTGGAAGACTTGTTTGGAAGGAATTTTCTTCCAAGAGTTTTTAGGACTGCATCTTTATTTCCAACTGCCACAGGAGGGCAGTGCTTTGCATTTAGCTTGTCCTTAATTTGTCCAAAAAAGAAAGAGGCCTGGTGCTCAAGATTTCCGTAGGAGAAGTCTCCTGAGTCCAGGTGCAAGTGACAAATAATAATACTAAATTACAAAAGGCTGTTCTTTGCTTTAACTTTTAAAACTTGGGTTGTTGCACAAGAGAAGAAACCTTTGCTAATTAATCATATGAGGATTACCTGTCATAGATTGACGTTTAAATAAAGCAGTAGTTTTGAAAATAGACGTATTTTTTGGTCTTAAAAGAGTCATCCCTTCCATGTGGTACCTCCCATCTATAGTTCTTAGAAGTTGTGCTTCATTATTGTTAATTAACTTCATTCATTCAACTTTTCTACTCAATGGTGACTCAAGTGGCTTACAACATTCTGTCCTTCCTCATTTTATCTCCTCAACAACCCTGTGAGGTAGGTTAGGCTGGCCCAAGGTCACCCAGCAAGCTTCCATGGTGGAGTGGAGATCTGAACCTGGGTACCCCAGCTCCTAGTCTGACGGGCTAGTGTAGTCTGACATTCTAGCAGTACTCTACTGACCCAGTTTTTAAAATTCAATAAAATCAACTAGCAGTGAAATCCCATGCAGAGTTAATCCCAACTATTTACATTTTTTAAAGTATGGCAACCAAGACTTTTTTTTTAAAATGTCACCTAATTCCAGAATTCAAAGGATTTAGATTGGAATAGCTTTGCATAGAATTGTACTGTAAACACTGAAGTCCTGTTTCTAATATGAATGTTGTTATTAAATGGGCAAGGACAGATTGTCAACAGAAGAAGAAAAGGGGAAAAATCAAATAGAAAAGGTTCCAGATTCCTCTCCCATGACCTGCAGCAAGAAAAATCTTATGTCGTCTCAGTAGAGCTGCAAGTGAATCAACACCCCCACTCCCCGACTTGCACCCTACTTTATTTATGGTAGAAAATGTATAATGCTGCCTTTCCAGATAATCTGCTCAAGGTGGCTCACAAAGTTAAAAGTTATAAAGTGGAAGATAAATCATTAAAATTAACAAACTGTTAAAAATCCAGCCAATAAATATCTAGCCAGAACATAAAAACTTGTATTAAACACTTGGCAGCTTAAAATGATCCTTGTGAAACTATTCTCAGGCGCTGAGTTTTTAATGTTAAAAGAACAAACCAACTAGTTAGCAGTTTGGATAAAAAACTTCTGTTTTGGCCTGATATTGAAGAGACATCTAGGGAATGTGCCAGGCAAACCTCAAGGGTAAGGGCTTTCCACGGGTAGGGCTCCTCCACTGGAAAAAGCCCCATTTCTGGTCACCACCTGCCCTCACCTCTGCAGTTGGGGCACTCAGAGAAGGGCTTGTGAGCAGGATATTTACTGGTGGGCTGGACTGAATGGCAGGATATGGTTCTTCAGGGAGGTGGCGCTACTGTCTCCCTCACCATCTTTGTTTCCAACAGAAAAAGTCCAAGAAGAAATTGAATCAGTCATTGGCCGGGATAGATGTCCTTCCCTTGCTGACAAGGCACGCATGCCCTTCACGGAAGCCACCATCATGGAAGTTCAGAGAATGACAGTGGTTGTCCCTCTTTCTATTCCTCGGATGGCATCGGAAACTACCGGTAGGTCTTCTGGTGGCTGTTTCTTTTATCTCTGAAAGCTGGTTTTATAAATTAGGTAAAGGCAGGGGTCATTTGGGGACGGAGTTAGGCAGAGCAGCGCTTTGCCAGCCCAGGAGTGGGCACTAGGGCAGCCATGGGCTGAATCAGATTCTCTGATCTAATTCGGCCCGCTGCCGAATTGCCGCCGAAATTTGACGGCAGTTTAAAAAGCAGCTGGAGGGGAGGGGGTTTGAGGGAGAGGCGCCAAACTTACAGGGTAGCTGCTGGAGCCTCTCCCTCAAATACCCACCAAGTTTCAAGAAGATTAGACCAGGGGGTCCAATTCTACAGACCCCCAAACAGGTTGCCCCTATTCCCTCCATTGTTCTCTATGGTAAGAAAAAAGTAACGTTTTTTCCCACCATAGAGAACAATGGAGGGGATGGGGCAACCTGTTTGAGGGCCCATAGAATTGGACCCCGTGGTCCAATCTTCTTGAAACTTGGTGGGTATTTTGGGGAAAGGCCCCAGCAGCTACCCTGCCAGTTTGGAGCCTCTCCCTCAAACTCCCTCTCCTGCAGCCCCTCATATACCCTATGAGTTTTTGCCATTGCAAGTAGATGGCCCATAGGGTATAATGGGGCTGAAACTGACATTCAGGGAGCCGAATGGGCTTGCGTTGCCAAAACTGACATGTGGAGGTCATTTGGCAGCTGGAACAGATGCAGCCTGATTTGGCCCGATCTGAACCGGGCCAATGTTTTTTTATTTGCACACCCCTAGTGGGCACAAATGGCAGTGGTGGCAAGCCCCTCCCCCAGCTCCCAGCGGGTCTGCGGAGGAAGCGAAGCAAGAAGGGGTTTAAAGTTTAAACCCTGTTTAGAGTTGCGGGGCAGTGGCAGCACGATCTTTCCATTGTATTCTATGGGGCCCTTCTTGCTCCCCCCCCCCGCCTGCCTTGGCAGGCCAGCTGGGGGAGGGAAGGGGAGGCTTTTGAAGATGCCCCCCCTTTGCTTCCGTTTCTGACACACTTCCGGTGATGTCAGGGGGCTTGGGATATGCTAATGAATTATGCTAATAGGTATGCTAATGAGCTCCTGCACCTCTTTTTCTACGAAATGATCCCTGGGTAAAGGTTTCCCTTGCTTGAAAGCCAGCTGAATACGACTCTAGGGATGCAGTGCTCATCTCCGTTTCCAAGCCAAAGAGCCAGCGCTGTCCAAAGATGTTTCCGTGGTCATGTGGCTGGCATGACTAGATGCGTAGGAACACGGAATGCTGTTACCTTCCCACCGAAGTGGTACCTATTTATCTACTTGCAATTTCTTGCTTTCGAACTGCTAGGTTGGCAGGAACTGGAGCCAGAGACAGAAGCTCACTCCATCATGCAGCACTCGGGTCTCGAACTGCTGAACTGCCGACCTTCCAGTCTGCTGTTCAGCATCTTAACCATACATTACAGAGACTCAAAGAAAGCCAAAGCTTGATAGGCGTACACTGTGCCTCCCTTGTTTCTGTTGTAACTTGTGAAGTGCATGCTCTGTTCAGCATCTTGCCTGCAGTGAGATCTGAAACAAACTTGGAAGATAGGTATTCTGCTGCAGGAAGGGTTGCCAATTCTAACCTGGGAGATTCCTGGAGATTTGGAGGTAGTGCTATAGAGGGAGAGATTTCACCTAGAATCTATGGTATACCATAGATTCTGCTATCTAAAACTGTCACTTTCTTCAAGGAAACTGATCTCTGTTGTCTGGAGAGCAGGTGCAATTCTGAGAGAGCTCCAGGTCCTACCTGGAGGTTGCCAACCTAAGCCACAGGTGAAGTGTACACACAAATTGCCCACTGTAGACCAACTGACAGTGGGAACAGCTTATCATCTGTTTCAAAGATCGATAAGAGAACGAAGGGCAAGGACTGTGATCAGGCCAGAGTTCTTGGACTAGTACAAACTGCATCCAGCCCTGACACTTTTTGTGCATCGGCTGGTGATCAGTCATTTCAGTAACCCAGATAATCTGCTCAGGATTTGCCTGTGCTGCAGTTATGCTGCAGCTCAAAACTCTGCAGGATTGCTTCCCAGAGCTTGCTTGCATCACCTTTGGCTCTGATAAACTTTTATCTGCTGACGAGGTGAACTTGACCCCATGTTTACTCAGAAGGGGTCCAAGGGCTGCCTTTGGGCCCTGCCAGCATGTTTTTCTTTTCCAGGGGTTTTACTTGAACTGTACTTGGGAAGGATCACCTGCACTCCTGGGGTGGACCAGCCACATCGGCTATGGGACACTGGCTTAGAGATATCTGAAGAAGGGAGGTTTGACTCTCAAAAGCTTATACCTTGCGAATCTTGCTGGTCTCTAAGGTGCTCCTGGACTCAATTCTAGCTGCCTTAAGAGGGCTCCTGGTGACCCATACGAAGCTAAGCCGAGTAACCCCCTGTAGTGGTGGCAGCGCTGCAGGGGCTACTCAGCTGGGACCCGGGCTGCAGCACTGGTAACAACAGAGTAGATTTGTCTGCTGTTACCACTGCCATGGCTCAAATCTGAGCTAAGCAGCCCCTACAGTGCTGCCACCATCACAGGGACCACTTGGCTTAGCTTACTCCAAGACTGTTTTAACATCCCAGTGTGCCTTGGCACATTCGCACAATACTAAAAGAGAACATTTGCACAAACTCATGCCAGCAGATTTGTGCAACAGGATCAGATAAAAAAGCAAGCCAGCTGAACTCGTGCCCTTTGAAGTGCCTTTAATTTCAGCTGGATGAAGATCTGAGCAATGCTCGTTTGGTAAACATATGATCTTTTTTGTTTTTAAAGTGCTCCAGGGCTACACTATCCCAAAGGGAAGCGTAGTCTTCTCTAACTTGTGGTCGGTGCACAGAGATCCCAGCATATGGAAGAACCCCGATGATTTCCACCCTGAAAGGTTTCTGGATGAAAATGGCCAGCTCCTCAAAAAAGAAACGTTCATCCCTTTTGGAATTGGTAATGGAACTGTGTTTAGAGGGGCGGTATACAAAGATAGGTTAAATCTTAAAAGTGTTTGTGAAATATTTTTAAAACTCTTTGCTTTATTTATTTGTTTGTTTATTTATTTATTCCCTTATCCCTGCTGGGCAGGATTCTGGGTGATACACAACAAAAGGCATATAGCCAAATGACAAACGTAGAGACTGCTAAAATTCTAATCATAAACAGAATTATGTTAAAAACAAGATTTAAAAGGTCCAAGATGGCATCTCTAAAATCTACGTCCCAGTTCTGGACTATCTGGCCACTTTTGACAGGGGAGAGGAAGCACAAGCTCAGAATTGGAGTGGGGAAGAGAGAAGAGGGTGCCAGCCACAACAGAGAACCGTTGCTGTCCTCAGCCAAAAGACTGGCGGAACATCCCCTGCCTTGGTTGTTAGAAAAATATGTGGACAAACATGGTCTTGCTGGTGTGAGATTTTAAAAATGGTGTGCATTAAGTATTCCTGGGGAATGCATACAACCGAGCATCCATTTTGCTCTGGTCCAGCTGAGTAACAGAATAAGTTCTAATTCCCCACTCTCTAGGTATATCAAATCATGTTGCGAAATAATTCTTTAAAACTTTATTGGGAATATATATCCATATGTGTGTATACATACATACACGAAACGTTGTAAGAGGATATTATTCTTATTCTTAATGGCCTTTTGATACTTTGTACAGAAGATGATTGACCATGATCCTCCAAATACAGTGGGCTGGATCCAACTGTCTTTTCTGCTGCTGTAAAAGGAAGGTGGCGTCCTCTCTGACCACTCAAAAAGGCTGTCTAGAAAACCTGCATGTGGAAAGGCCTGGTGGGGAGGGGCTTGGGAGCAATTCTAAGTAGCTCTGCACAGAAGTAAGTCCCATGTTATTCAGTGGGGTTTACTCCTAGAAAAGTGTCCTTAGGATTGCATTCCTTGCCACCACCTGTGCTGTTCCTGAGGGTTCACTGACCCTTCTCCTGGGAACAGAATTTGGAGCCCGGCTCTGTGGGTTGTCGTGGAAGAAGGGAATTGGCAGAAATCACTACCCCCCCCCCCCCAAAATCATTTGGGAGGTAACCATTAGTAGTATGACTTTTTTATATCTATTATTCTTTTTAAAGATCTCATCCCGGTAATATTTCATATAATAACAGTCCTGTGCATCACATCAGCCCATCATACCGGCCCTTCGTGTTGCAAGTTATCAACAGTTGAATGGTTTGGAATTTGTTTGTCAGGCTTTTTGTCCTCCAGACTGCCTTGTTACAAGTTTTCTGAATAACGGAAAGCCTGGAGAAGACCTTTTAAAGATATATTTCCAAACTGATTTGAGCTTCTGTATCCTTAGAGCTTTGTCAGTGAGGAAGAGTACTGTGTACTCCACTTCTCTTGTACAAATATGGCGCTATACCAAGTAGACGTGATGGGTTAAAAGGTCGCTTATAATAAGATCTGTGATATCCCTTGTAAACATGAATTGCCACATGCTAACGGTATTATTGGTGTTCATTTAGAGATGTTTCACTGTTCTCAACTGCATTTTTTAAAAGGAAAACGTGTGTGCATGGGAGAACAGCTAGCCAAGATGGAGCTCTTCTTGCTGGTGACAAGCCTCCTGCAACATTTTACTTTCCTGTATCCAGAGGACTTGAAGAAGCCACCAATGCAAGGAAGATTTGGTCTGACCTTGGCTCCGTTTCCATTCAACTTGATTGCTTTAAAGAGATGAAGGCACACACCCGCAGGAGAATGCTGCATGAAGTTTGCGTTACTCTTATGAAATTTCAGGGCTGTCTATTAAAATGCACTTCACTAGCAAAATCACCAACCTTGAGCAGGGATGGGGAAACCTGTTGCCCACAGGCTGCCCCCAAACTCATCAAGCACTTCCCCCTTGTCATGGGGACTGATGAGTAAGGATTGTTAGCCTCTTTGATAGACAGAGGGGTGGGAACCGAGATTTTTTAAAATCGTACTTGTTGCAGAATGATGCATTTTTAAAAAATGGTGCAGAAAAATTTCACCGGTAAGTAGCTTTTTATATTTAATTCTAATATGTAATTTAACACTGGATTCAAAATGAAAAAAGCAAAATAGCAGTATATTTGGATATCTTTTTTCATATAAGAATCATGAACATCCTTTTCAGAGGACACATGGAGGGTGCCTGCAGACCTCCTTTAAAAAGAGGATTCGCTGCAGTTTTTCATCATCCAGGTTGAGCCTGGCTTCTGCCCACCTTCACTGTGAAAAGAGCTGAGGTGCAGGACGCTGACTCAGTCCTCAGTCTGGCTCTTCCCGCCGTACCTCAGGCAGGCTGTCTGCTTCGTTCAAACTGTACCATGTACATTTATTCCGTTAAATGTATATTTGTGACTCTCTGTCCCCCCCCCCCCCCCTTTTAAATCAGAAATCATTTTTAAGATGCTGGGATGCAACTGGGTTATTGGAAGCATTGGTTTCAGCCAGTCAGACCTGTGCAGAGTTGGCTTCCGGTGCAATCATACAGGACCAGTTTTTCTTCAGCTCAGTTTGGGAGAAGAGGCCAAAACATAAGTTCCAGTGCAGGAATACCAGTCGTATTATGTACATCTTTACACACCTAAAATTTGTCTTAAAAGTTGATACTTCGGAGTAGTAACACTTGTCGTCGTTCCCCCCCCCCCATACACTTTGGACTTGCCAGCATTATAAATTCACTGCAGATCTGTGCTGAACTGAGGCTGATGTAGCTAGCAACTGACCTCCAGCACCTACACTGAAAATATTTGAGAATCTGTGTGGATGCTCTGGGAAACAGTGTTTACATGGTCCAAACTGTGCTACTGTGAAGACAGGCAACTTCTCACTTAGTGCAGTACAAAACGCACAGAAAGAGAAACCTCACACTTGCTCGTTTTGCTGTGCATGGGATGAATCCTGTCCACATATTCTTCCTTGCCTGCCTTTCTTCTGCCTTCAGTGAGAATAAGCATTACAAAGGTGAATGCGTGTATCTAGCTAGCTTATTTTCCATGTTGCTCATGGATTTTGTTGGCAAGCTTGCAGCCTGAGTTTGTGCTACTCGCTGAGGCGGCAGTGTGCAATCACCCATTCTTGCAGACGGTGAGACAACTGCATCAGGGCCATCTAGGCATATGGGAGGGCAAGTTGCCATTTGTGTGCACTCATATCATAAACACACATCTCCTAGGAAGGAAAAAACACTGCCAAAACCTTGGGCTGGCCTCCTTGGCAGGGAAGAACCCACTGCGATGTAAATACAGCACACCATTTCTAATTCACTGCTAGTTAAAGGAACTGGCAAGCTGATGCAAAGGTGATACAAATCTATGAACTGACACTGTGCAGCTTTGAGGGTGGGGAAGGCGGGTTGGAAGTTCTGGGACAGTTCCTAAAAGACTGGAATCTTCAATAGGAAAGTTAAAAATTGCACTGCTAATTTTCAACTGAATACTGTTAAAACAACCAGACCAAGAAGCAAACTGCACTGCAAAGCTGGCAGTGCAACTTGGTACAGCATGTACGCCTCCTCTTATAATGAGGCCCCCTTTTAATGATGCACTTTATCATTTTTGTCCAAGATCCAAAGACCTGTATTTCTACCTTAGGAGGCATGAAAGGTCTCGTTAATGATGTATGTAGGTTGCCTGTATTGTGCTGATGTTTATTCTGCCTGCACTTTCCCCCCACCCAACGAATGCCTTGTTTAGAATTTTATGATGCAAGAGATCATTACTATTTGAAATGGCCACTTGAGACGATTGCTTTTTTGAAAATGTGCCTCTACTTCTACATACAACCTGAGATCCTGTTCCTCAGTGTGAATCCCTTTGTCTAAATAAACTTTTGATTTTAAAAGCTTTATGGTCTGGAAGCAGAATTTTTGCTTTCCTGTGAAATATGTTTTCGGTATGTCTTATTATGTCCTGACTTTGGTAACCAAGGCTAGCCCAATCTCCCCTGATCTCAGAAACTGAAGCAGGGTTGGCCCTGCTCAGTACTTGAATGGGAGTCTGCCAAAGAAGTCCAGGGCTGCCACACAGAGGCAGGCAATGGCAAACCAGCTCTGTTCACCTCTTGCCTTGAAAGCCCTACAGGGTTGCTTGTGACTTGACAGCAATATATATATATGTATCTTATCACAGACACTGGTTTTGGTGTCATTTCTTACATATCACTCCAGACCAAGTACATCTGGGCTGCTGTTTCATCTACAGTGGGGACTTCTTGACTTTCTTACTCTTATATTGGACTGCTTCCACACTGCAATGATTCCTTATTGTGCAACCATATCTAGTATGACCCCTCAAAAAAGAGGGAGGGGAAGATTGGTGGGTGTAAAAGGTGAAATGGCTCTGATGTGGAAGAGGACGTTTGAAAATTCACAGGTTCCTGCCCACCTAGGGAAACCTGCTTTGACTGATCCTTTGGGAAAGATCATACCACAATAAGTCTGGGAAGCATCAGAGCAAACCAGGAGAAACCACAGAATACCATGGGAGGATGACATTGAATGGATGTCCCAGAAAAAACACATTTCATTTTGAGAGCCAGGGTGGAGCAAAACTATTGTGTGGAAGCAGCCTTGGTGCATCCCCCATAGTTTTCTCAGTGCCTGCCTCCCATCTCTCTGAGTCTACCCACACTAATCTTCCAGTTTTTCTAAGCTCATTCAGGGAGACTCAAGGTACTGTGAAAAACCCCTTCATAAATAAAACCAAGGAAGAAGAAAATAGTTCAAACAGGCTCCCGCCTACCCACACTAAGAACATAAATTAGTTTAAATAGACATTTTCCAAGGACTCCTGGGATTTTTGTGTAAGTGTGCTGGATAAGGAGGTGATGTATTGTGTGTCTCTGAGAAAATTTTCTGGTCCCGTATTTTTTTGGGAGGAAACCAGACTGGTTCTAGTGAAATAAAACCAATATTATATTTTACATCCCAAACTAGTATTTTAGAAGAAGATTTGGTTTCTATACCCTGCTTTTCTCTTCCTTAAAGAAACTCAAAGCGGCTTACAATAATTGCCTTCCCTTCCTCTCTCAACAGGCATTTTGTGAGGTAGGTGGGGCTGAGAGAACTGTGACTGGCCTACGGTCACCCAGCAGGCTTCATGTGATGGAGTGAGGAATCAGACCACTCTTATCCACTGCCACCATGCTGGCTCTCAATTTTAAATGCTTGTGATTTAGCTGTTCAAACATTGACTGCAATAGACCTACTGGCTGGGGGCTTAACCCATTCATCTAGAATGTATGAATATGAAAGTAAATGGAATCTACCTATCACCTGCCATTCAGTAGACTGGATTATCTGGTGAAGCCCATCCTATCCATTCCCTACTGGGAATAAACTGGTGCCTTCATGCATTGCTTATAAGCTTCAAAAGTGATCTGGTTGGCCACTGTCAGAGATGGAACTATTTCATGGAACTTTTTTGTTACGATCTGGCAGGGCTCTTGCATGCTATATTAGTAACATATTTTAATTGATAGAGTTTTAAAAACTATATAAACTAACGTTTCAACTGACTTATGCTTTAGTTCTTGACCATCCAAAAATTGCCTCTTTTACTGTCTGATTTATTTGGTATCAAAGCAGCCTTTGATTGCACTGTACCTCACTTTCAAGTGTGTTCATTTAGAATAAGGATATTAGGTTCATGCTAGAAATTGCAAAAATGACATCATAAGAGTGCAACGTGTCTCTTTGAACTGTCTGGGAATTCATTATGTTCATGTTAATTTTATGCCAGTTACATAAATATGCTGTCCTCTGGCTTATGGTTCACTTTCCTCCTTCCCAAGAATTTACTTAACTTTTCCACTGAAAATTTGCACAGTTGATCCAGCAAAGGTTTAACTCATTGTATAACTGGAATAAACCTCTTGTCTCCTTTGGTGTTGCATCTGTTGTTACACTTCTAAAATTAGGTCTCAAGAGCTAAAGAGGGAAGGATCCAAGTCTATCAGAACAATCCTGTGTGGAGTTACTTCAGTTCAAATCCACTGATATCAGTGGGTTGAGGCTGGAGTAACTCCTCATAGGAATGCACCGTGGTACTCACTCTGTGGCACAGAGAGCCACATTCAGGATTACCATCAACTAAAAGGGTCACATGACTACTATGTGCCACACCAAGCAAATGCATACCTAATATAAGATAGTTATTAAATATATAATGTCAACTTTTAAAATTATCTGAGTACCTCTGCACATGTAGGGTTGTCTTGCCCCACCAGTGTCAAAGTCCTTGTCTGTCTGGAGTGAGAGGAAGTGTCCCCTCGCTGTCTTTCTGCTTTCTTCAGCATGAGGGTCACAGTGTTAGGAGAAAATACCAAAAAAATATATCACTGTGTACAATAAATATATGTGTATAGTAAAACAATTTTATGCTTTATTCTTTTTCTTTACAGCTCTCTAAATGTTAGTATTAAATATTATCAAAAATATATTTCACCCAAACAATACAACCAGTGCAGGTTTACATTCAGATAGCACCTGATCACTAGTCCCACGGGATTCTAGTAATATACCCATTTCAAATGAATCTTTTTCAAGGACCGTGATTCTTATATAAATGGCATAAGGTACAATAATTTTTCTTAAGCTCTTAAGATACCGGCTACCTGATAGATTTTGAAAGACATGATGTCTTAGATAGGTTATTACGTTTGCCGCAAGGGTTCTGATGGGACCCTAGACAATGCTGGTATCTTAAGAGCTTTTATGCTCACAAAAAAAAGAAAGAAAAAAAAGAAAAGAAAAATTATTGTACCTTATGCCATGAATGTAAACCTGCACAGGTTGTATTGTTTGGGTAAAATATATATTTTTCAACGTATTTTTTGGTGTTTCTTTCTTCAGCATGAGGCATGGCAGGTTGGGCAAGATGACCAAGGTGCACAGAGATGAGAAAGCTGGTTATGGGGAAAGGGGAGTACAACCACCACCCCTGGCCACTCTTTTCTCGGGAGGTGGCTTTATTCTCCTCTGTGGGCAGCTTGTTCTTCTGGTAGCTGCCCAGGTGCTGGGATGAGGCAGTGGAGAAGGGTGGGGGAATGTTAGAGAGGATGCATCCTTTACATCCAGTGCCGGCATGACAACCCTACCTCTGGAAGGCTCACAGCTGACAGCTTACCCATCCTCCACTCCCCCTGGCGAGGGCTGTTTCAAGGTATGAACCATCTGCCAAGCAAAAGATCTGCTGGGCTGTGGCCTTGCCCAGTTTCCTGGAACATGGGGGTGAGTGGGAAACTGTGCTCAGAAAAGCCACAATTGGCTCTCAAGCCAGTGAGTGAACATCATTGTTATAAAGGTATGTGAGGGGCATTCTGAAGCATGAAATGGCAAGAGAAAGGGAAGGCAGATTATTGGCCTTGCCAAGAGGTTGCTGAATGTGTTACAAATAAATGTACTGGTAGAAAGTTGTTTTTTTAAAAAAATAATTCTAATCTGCCATTGCAAGGTTTGTACTTTTGGAAGACTCATGCCTTGTGTTTAGATAGTCCTGTGTGAACATGCAGATGTTTGGTGCACGTATTCTGCTAATGCCTGAAACAGACAGCCCAGGCCAGCCCAATCTTGTCAGATCTCGGAAGCTAAGCAGGTGTCAGTCCTGACTAGTATTTGGATGGACAGCACCAAGGAATACCAGAATTGTTATGCAGAGGTAGGCAATGGCAAACCACCTCTGAATGTCTCTCGCTATGAAAACCTTAGAGTCACCATAAGTCAGCTGTG
Organism: Lepidodactylus listeri; assembly: GCA_029233225.1. NCBI lineage: Eukaryota > Metazoa > Chordata > Lepidosauria > Squamata > Gekkonidae > Lepidodactylus > Lepidodactylus listeri. Next base: position 31,996,171 of record JARCFY010000009.1, read on the forward strand.
ACTTGACAGCAAAAATAAAAAAATTCTGCTGAGAAGTGCTGCTATGCGCATGTTCTGAACATGGGCTACATACTGTTTTTGCCACATAACGCATACTTTGTGGTCTAAATCATGTACAGGGCATCTGATCATAAAAAAATAGGATCTTGTCTGCAAAAGCTTATGTTGCAGAACATTATTTATGGATTAATAGAATGGATTTTTAAAAATAAAATGCAAAGCAGCCCTCATTTAACATGGTCAGTGTGGAAAAACACTGAGACCGTGATTCTTTCTAAGAGAGTGAGCTAATGTGTGGGGGGGAGAATGCCATTTCTATCTCCCTCTTATCTGCTTACATTCAGGCAAGATAGCTGTGTTGCCTGTTTGAAGAAACAACGAGGAAAGGTCAAGAGAACATCTCGTATCTAAGGCTAGAACTGGCCTTCATGCCTACTAGGGTTTTAGACTACAAAAGCCAATGTGTGCTGTCATTCTTTTAAAGAGGGGGGTTCTTTATCTGGAGGAAAGTCACCTGGGAAGAGTCAGTGCCAGTGAGGCTTTTTTTGTCCCCTACTATTGGGTAATATAACCCAATCCTGCTTCTCTTTATAGATCGTTTAAAAGGACGGGAAGGTACTGGCTGGATATTCGGAAAAACTTTTTTACAGTCAAGAGTTGTGCAACAATGGAATCAGCTGCCTTGGGAGGTGGTGAGCTCCCCCTCACTGGCAGTCTTTAAGCATCAGCTGGTCAAACACTTGTCAGGGATGCTCTAGGCTGCTCCTGCATGGAGCAGGGGGTTGGACTAGATGGCCTGTATGGCCCCTTCCAACTCTGGGACTCTATGGTTCCATGATTCTAATCTCCAATTTTGTTAGACAAGCACTTTCCCCCTCTACTTCCAGCCTTAAAAGGGGCCTGTGTGGTGTTAGATAGATGCTGGGCATATCTGAATAGACAGTGATGCTGGGTAGATCTGTTCTCCAAGTGCACCTTTAGTCTTCCAGGAAGAAAGGGGGGGGAGTACAAACTTTGAAAAGAAAATATAAAAACCAGCACTTATTCAAACATTTTGCAGAGGATGCAGAGAAGAAGCTTTAAGATGAAAGCCCACAAGACACCCCCCATACCTCTTAATATCCAGCCTGATGAAGAGCTCTGGAGCATCTGAAAGTTTGCACACAGTATTTGATTTGATTTGGGTTGGTTGTAAGCAAAGTATTACTGAGGCTTATTTCTTTTTAAACACCCCCTTCAGAGTTAGCAAGTCTAACACATGGTCCTAATAAGCCAAATGACGGTGTACAGTTCTGGTCACTGTACCTCAAAAGAGATATTCTAGCATTGGAAAAGGTATAGAAAATGGCAACTAAAGTGACTAAGGGGGTGGAACACCTTTCCTATGAAGAAAGGTTAAAGAGGTTATTGCTTTTCAGCTTGGAGGACTGATGACTGAGGGTGATGATGGCAGTTTACAAAGTTATGCATGGGATAGAGAAGGCAGAGAAAGAAGTCCTTTTCTCCCTCTCACAGTACAAGAACTCGGGGCACTCCATGAAATTAATGGGCAGTAGGCTTATAACAGATAAAAGGATTAGGATTGTAGAAATCCGGAACCAACTTGAAATCTAAAAATAGGGCCAAAGCAAATCTATTAACATGATGCGTTAACCAATGCGAAAATCACAATAGCAGTAGGATCCTACCTAGAGCAATAGACAGTACCAACTGCACACAGCAGTATAGACCACAATCTCTAACCCTTTACCCAAGCACCTTTCTGAACCATTTTGTTACATAACAGACCTATTATAAAGGTTTCCCTTGCTGGAAAGCCGGTTGAATATGACTAGGGATGCGGTGCTCATCTCCGTTTCCAAGCTGAAGAGCCAGTGCTGCCCAAAGACATTTCTGTGGTCATGTAGCCAGCATGAGTAGACGCCGAGGCGCACTGAATGCTGTTACCTTCCCACTGAAGTGGTACCTATTTATGTACTTGCAGTTTCTTGCTTTCGAATTGCTAGGTTGGCAGGAGCTGGGACCAGAGACGGGAGCTCACTCCGTCGTGCAGCACTCAGGTCTCGAACTGCTGAACTACCAACCTTCTGGTCTGCAATTCAGCGTCTTAACCACTTGAGCCACTGCTGTGTATAAAAGCCCTCTTGAATCATTGAGTTTTGCACTAGTTTGCAGGAAGCCACCTGTCCGGAGAATGGGACCCTTCCTGACCTCCCCAGGCCGGCCATTCCATAAGCGTCTCTGGCGGATGAGAGTTCATTCGCGACGCTCAAACAATTATACATCCCGCTGGTTTTCTTGTTGGGATACAGGCCGCGGTCACACGGCCCCTTAATGCAGGAGGAAGGGCTGCTTCCTCCCGCATTTAAAGGGGCCGTCCACAACAGCCCGCTGCGAGTCCCGCAGTGAAGCGGGCTCCAATGCGGGTTGTTCCCGCATTTACCGACCCCGGGAAAAACTAGTGTTTTCCCGGGAGTCGCGGGAGCAACCCGCATTTGAGGTTATCTGGACAGCCCTCTCTCGCAAGCATTGCGGAGAGGAGGGCTGTTCAGATGGCCCCCCGCCATTTTTTTTTCACTCTTTTACACTTGGGCGCATGGCTATCCATGCGCCCAAGTGTAAAAGAGTGAAAAAACAACAACCCCGACTTACCCTGGCGGATGGCGGGTCGGAGGCCGCCACCGCCACTTTCAGTTCAGCTGGGGCCGCCTCCGTCGCCTCCATCGGCTCAGCTGAAGCTGCCCTCCGTCGCCTCCATCGGCTCCCTTAGCTGCCCCCACTTCCGCCGCCTCCGCTACTGCCTCCGCCGCGGAGGCTATTCCCGCCCGCCGATCCCGAGGCAGCAGGGGTTGGGATGTTTAGACATCCCAACCCGCTGCTGAAAAAAGCGGCCCCTTTAAATCCGGGAGCCCTCCCGGATTTAAAGGGGCAGTGTGACCGCGGCCACACCAAATGCGCACTAATCGCGCGATCCTATGCCAAGCCTGGAAACCGGGGCGGGGCGGGACGGTTGTTGGAGAAACAATTTCGAAAAGTGAACTGGCGGTGAAAGGAGCCGAGGAGCGGCGGCACTCAAGTTTGGAGAGGCGGGGAAGGCTGGCGCCCTAGCTCCCGCCTCCTCCTCCTCCTCCGCATGGAGACAAATAGGAGGCCTCGGCGCCCGCGGGGCTTCCTGGCTGAGGCCTGGGCGCCGCCTTCTCTCTTCGCGGCCCGCCCTGCGCCTCGCCTTGCCAGTGCCGCGCCGCTCGCCATGGCCTTCGCCACCCGCCAACTCCTGCGCTCGGCCTCCACCGCAGCCGCCAAAAAGCTGGTGGTGAAGCATGTGACGGTGATCGGGGGCGGCCTGATGGGCGCCGGGATTGCCCAGGTGAGCGGGCGAGGAGGGCTGCCAGCCGCCTGGCTTTTTGGCAGGGAAGGGGCGGCAGCTCCCCTTCAAGGCCCCCGGCCGGGGAGTCTTCCTTTGGTGGGGGGGTGGGCGGGACCGAGGCAAGGATGCCCACTCCCTCCACGCGCGTCCTCGGATCTCGGGGAAGGGGACAGGGGAACACCTTTCTTTCTCGGGGAACTAGTTAATCAGTAACTATGGAGGAATGCTGCTCGCCCGCCCCCGTCGCTAGTCCCAGATATGGTCCTCTCTGGGCCCTTTCACCCACCGCAGCCCATGATTCGTGCGCCGTGGAGTCTCTGCCCTTGTGCGACTCTTCCCGGCTCGTGGTCGGTCTATCTTGTTGTCTGAAGAATCCAAGCACAGTATTCTTCGCCGTGGGCAAATGTGGCTCTTTAGCACCGGACGGCGTGATCATAACCTTTCTTTTTCTTCTCTTTTTTTTGGGGGTGGGTGGGTGGCCTTGTGGGATTTGGTTTCACAAAATATCCAGCTCCACTCGACTTACCACCAGTAGGGTGAAGGTTGTAAAACAGCCGTGTTAGCACGTGCAAAACCCAGAAGAAACAAAATCACACACAACCTTTTCCATTGAAGCCAGCCCAGATGATACAAAATATTGTGCAAGATTTCCTTTCTATAGAATCCTTTATCAGCAGGTGTTACAATTTTTTTTTTAAATGAAAGAGCAAACAAGCAAAATGTTCCAGGTCCAAATCTTAAGACCCTGTCACAGCTAGCCTTCGATGCTGGATATTGGCAGGCTCACAGTTTGGCTGCTGCAAATGTTAGATTACAGTGCTTCCATCCTGGAAGGAGAAGCAAATAATGGAGGATCTTCTTGTTTAAAACAAGCAAACAAAACATGGTCCATAAACGTCCAAGTGCCACCCCAAGCCCATGCAAAAATCACAGCTGGGGTGGCAGCCTGCCTAATGTGGCAGATTGAGGATGTAATTCCAGAGCATCATGTTGGTCAGTCATTTGGCTTATTAGACATTGCTTTCACTGCCTAGGATTGTCCTTTGAGATCTGGTTTTCTTTGTTCAGATAAACGGGAGCTTCCTTGCTTATGTATTTTTGCTTTCAAAGGTTCCTCTTATCTCTTGGAATTGCTTAACATTTCTTGGTACAATCTTGGTTGGTGTGCCTATGTTCAGGTTAAACAACTCTTTGCAAGTAGGCCTGGAAATCTGCACACACCTGTATGTCTTGTGCTAACAGGTCAGAGCAATGTGTGGTAACAATTTACCTAAATTGCCCAAGTGGAATTATATAAGTTAGTGTCTTTGCACTTTGAAACATTTTTATCCTGCCCTAGTGTTTTGGATGATTTTTTTTTCAAGGTAGTTAATGAAAAACTAGGGTTTTTTTTTAATCTCCACTGTTGCTTTGCAAGCTTATTTGCAGGAATTCCAATCCACACTGGTAGAGGTAAAAACAAGATAGGAGGTTAACTGAAATGTCATTGGAGAATTGGATTTTCTGAACAGGACCCGTGTCAAGTAGAACTGGAAAGGTGCTTTGTGTGTGTGTGTGCGCGCGCTCTTTCTGATATCAGCTGTCTTACTCAAAATACATGCCACTCATGTTAGTATTAGCAACGGGCTTAGATCCACCTGAACGCAGGACATCTGGTTGTAGTGTGGGGGAAGTGAGAAAGTTGTGCTCTGTGTTTCTCTCTGCAGAAATATCCAAGCATGGCTCCATCCCCACCCCTATATTCTGTGCAGGCTCACTTTAGGCATGTGCTTTGCCAATTGCATTGGTTGCCAGTTAAATACCAGATTCACTTCAAGGTGCTGGTTTTGACCTTCAAAGCCTTATACGGCCTGGGACCAACGTATCTAAGGGACCGCCTCCTCCCATATACGCCTCGAAGAGCATTACGCTCAAAAGATCAACACCTCCTGGTGGTCCCTGGCCCGAAGGACGCCTGTCTTGCCTCAACCAGGGCCAGGGCTTTCTCTGTCTTGGCCCCACCCTGGTGGGACATGCTCCCTATTGAGACCAGGGCCCTGTGGGATCTTCTTCAATTCCGCAGGGCCTGCAAGACGGAGCTGTTTCGACAGGCCTTTGGCTGAGGCAGCGGGTGCTTATATATGGCCTCCCTGAGGTTGCTGTTGCTTGTCTGTCACCTGTCTACTGACCACTGGCCTTTAACTTTTGGGCCAGAACTTTATAGCCAACTGATGCTGTTTTGAGCTGTACCCATTGTTTTAATTGTTGTAATGTTTTATCATGTTTTAATGTTTTAAACTGAAATTGTTTTTATTCTAATGATGTTACCCTAACCCTGAGCCCGCCTGCAGGATGGACGGAATATAAATGCAAATAATAAATAAATAAATAAATGTATTGACTGATTTTTCAGCTATGTTTACATCCACTGTTCCAGTCAGGAAGAGATCTAGAGTGATGTCTGAGTGAGCATTTGTCCTCTCCCCCCTCCCCCCTTATTCTTGCAGGTGCTGTTAAATCAAAGCCATGGTCTTTTATATGCCTTTTGTAACCTTGAGATTTTTGATGTTCTCTGTGTGGGGTGACTTTAAGCTCCTGGCACGGCTGGGTCATCAGAAACATGACCCAGCTCACCAGGGCTCTTATACTCACACTGGCCCTCTGCGGTCCTGTATGTACTTCAAAATTTTCCTGTAAATTGCTGAACAGCCAGAGCTGGACATTCTTAAGAGACCATGTTCCTCTGCCAGGATCTCCTCAGGTCTACTGATATCCCCCCCCCCCCCCACAGACACAGGAAAGACAAGCCTAAAATCCTCGAGGCTCATGTGCTCCCTTCTCCTTTCCCCTCTCTCATATCAAGCTGTGCTGGAAGACTTCCTGGTTTAGGAACCAAAGTAGGTTATTTTATTTCTTTGTGTTACTTATACTCTGCCTTTCTCACTGTGACTCAAGGTGGGGATTACACAGTGTAAATCTTCTGAAACTGAGTGCTGTTAACAAATAAGAGCTTGCTTCTTTTCCACAGGCTGGATTGTAAACCGCAGTTAAAGCTTGGCTTAGAATCCTTGTTTGTAGACAAGAGACAAATACCAGTTTATTAAAGCATATGAATTGGTACATGTCAGCCAACCTTGGTTTAGGGAAGCCTTCACATGAACCAGAAAGTCTCCATTATGCGCAGGCAGGCAGGCAGGCAGGAAGGAAGGAAGGGGAAAAGAGAAAGTGAGGTAGCCTCCAAGGCCAAGGATTTCAGGCTTGTCGGTGTCATGATCTGACTGTGGTTTGTCTGCGGCATCTGAATACATCTGTGCTCCTCTTTATATAAATCATAGTAGATTGGAATAGTGGTTGTAATGTAATGCAAAGAATATAAGAATGTAATATCATTTAGAATGGTAGATTGAAATGTATTTCTCTGGTCTGGTGACAGAGGAGATCGAACACTGCACCTCAAAGAACAGGACACAGATAGTTACCTCTGTGCTTGAGAGAAGATGGATGGAGGATAACAACAGAGTCTTGGTTAATTACTCCTAGCTTCTCACAATTAAGAAGGATACAATTACACATTAGTCTCCAATTTAGACATATTTATTTGCCTCACCATGTCCCCCCCCCCCCCAATTGAATCCAAATAAATGGTGACCATATAAATTTAGCTTGTTATTCCTGTTTGGTTCCCACACCTGTTAAAACATCTTCATTATATCTATATACCAGTGATGGCGAACCTTTTAGAGACCAAGTGCCCAAACTGCAACCCAAAACCCACTTATTTATTGCAAAGTGCCAGCACAACAATTTAACCTGAATACTGAGGTTTTAGTTTAGAAAAAAGAACTCATACATTAACATCTTTTGTCTTAAAAGAAAAACACAACAGAGCTTTCAATTATACAAACAACTTTTTATTGAAAGGTAAAAGTTTGCATTTGGCATGCTTTTAGACAATTAATGTGATTTTTGCTGTTGTATGCATGCTGGTAATTTGTCTAACCTTGGCTCATACTTTGTAAGTTTGAGAGCAGCCCAGCCTCGAGTCTGTGTCGTCTTTTTCCTTTTAGAGACCCAAACTGCATGCATGCCCACAGAGAGGGCTCTGAGTGCCGCCTCTGGCATGCGAGCCATAGGTTTGCCACCACTGCTATATACTAATAGCGAAGGCGCCCCCTGCGTGTGAATATCTAAATCCGTGGGGGGGGGGGCACCTGGAGGCAGGGAGATCGTTCTGCACACTTGGGGAGCTCCCCAGATGTGCAGAAAAATCTTAAAACTTCTAAAAACTTTCAGGGGGGATATTTAAATCCCCAAAGTTAAAGAGCGTTCCCTGCACACGTACAGGGAACACTCTCGAAACTCTGGAGTGGCCCGGTGGCTGAGAGCCGCTCGGGACTCACTGCAGGAGCGGGGGGGGGGGGAATCGGTGGCCCCAGTGGGCGTCGAGAGGGCACCGGGATTACCCAGCACCCGGGGAGGTTGCCTGGCCTGCTGCTTCTCTGTATGTGCCAGATTCCACCCACCCATGCCCAATCTCAGCTCCAGTTGCATGGCAGGGTTCAGGGAGACGCCAGACCAGTCTGCATCCATCCAGCCTTGAGCAAGCTGTAGTTCTGACAAGAACTACAAGGACTACAACTTTCAAGGACAGCTCTGGAAAGAGCTCTCTCACATGGTGTCTGTTGTGGGGAGGGGAAGGGAAAGGAGTTTGTAAGCCACTCTGAGACTCCGAGTGATGGGCGGAGTATAAATCCAATCTCTTAGTAGTCTTCTTTCAAAGTCCATTACAGATTTAACATTAATGGTGCATAGTATAGAGAGGTGGGGATGGAAGAAAAGAAAGAAAAACAGTTGCTTTGTGATCCAGATAAGAGGTTAAGTAATACAAGCTTTAATATATCTACTTGTTGCATCTCAGGCTGCAAGAAACAGAAGCAGAACTAGTGCTTTGTTGAAAGGAGCAGGCCTGATTCTCGGTAGTGGTGGTGGAAAGAACCATCAAATCACAGCTGATTTATGGCGACCCTGTGGGGTTTTCAAGGCAAGAGATGTTCAGAGCTGGTTTGCCAATGCCTGCCTCTGTGTCAAGACCCTGGTATTCCTTGGAGGTATCCCATCCAAATACTAGCCAGGGCCGACCCTACTTAGCTTCCGAGATCTGATGAGTTGGAGCTAGCCTGGGCTGCCCGTTCCCACTAAATTCTCAGCGGCAAGAGACAGGCTGCAGTCTTGGACATGTCTCAGAAGGGGCTAAAGTTACTCTGTGAATCATCATGTTATAGACTGTGACCTTGAGTGTGCTTCTTTACTATCTGTCATAAGGTCAGTTTATTTCTACTCAGTCTAATATAATAGAAATAAAATATTTTTATTGGGGGAATTATGATGAGGTTAAAATCTGTTCTACATTTCTGACAATTGAGGATATAGCCTTTAGTGACAGTGGTCCGATCCCCACATGGGTTCACAGTGTCAGGATGCAGAATTCACAGCTATGCACTGTACGAGGCTAAAATCTTTCCCTGCTCACTCTGCCTATCCTAATGACAGGCAGTTTGCCTGCTAGCATACTATGGAGCATGGATCAACACAATTGAAACATATTGGCTTATTGAAATATTTTGTTCATCCCCCCCTCCCTTTTTATGTAGCATTGTCGTGTTCATTAAGGGTTGCATTGCACCTGAAATGAACCCTTTGCAAGAACCTGGCATTTTGGGAGAATGTATTGTCATCTGAAGGGGCCACAGTGACTCAGTGGTTAAGACGCTGAACTGCAGACCAGAAGATCGGCAGTTTGAGACCCGAGTGCTGCGTGACGGAGTGAGCTCCCATCTCTAGTCCCAGCTCCTGCCAACCTAGCAGTTCGAAAGCAAGACATTGCAAGTAGATAAATACGTACTGCTTCGGTGGGAGGCAACAGCGTTCTGTGCGCCTCGGCATCTAGTCATGCCGGCCACATGACCGCAGAAATGTCTTTGGACAGCACTGGCTCTTCAGCTTGGAAACGGAGATGAGCACCGCCCCCTAGAGTCGGATTCGACTGGCTTTCGAGCAAGAGAAACCTTTACCTTTACTATTGTCATCTGATGCCTTAGGGAAATGGATAAAGCAGAGTTCCGGAAGTCAATCCTGAATTGTGTTGCATGCTTGGTCTTCAGTCCACTGATATTGGCAGCTTTAGTGGAACAAAACAAATGTTCTGCCTGCAGATGAACACTCGTCACAAGCACTCATGCCTATTTTCGCTGCTTACCTCCTACTACAGTGATAAATGTGAGGTCATTCCAGTGTAGGGTTGGCTCAGGCACTTCCTGAGCTGAGCACTTGGTTTTCCATTCACAGTGTGGCTGTCCCTGCTATCTTGGAAAACACTTTGGGCACTTTCACACACACTACATAGTGTTGTTTCAATCCACTTTCAGTGTACTTTGTAACTGGATTTTACTGTGTGAAATGGCAAAATCCACTTGCAAATGGTTGCTGAAGTGGATTGAAACTGCATTATATAGCATGTGTGAAAGCACACTGTGTGTTTTCTCGCTGTTCATTGGTTCCATTTTTCTTCTTCTGTGGGAAAGGAGAGCAGGGTGCCATGACTATCCACTGCCTGGACAAATTGCTTTGATTTGAGTTCATAACATGGATCGTTGAAAATTGTATGGATTGTAGAGGCTTCCTAGCTTCTTTGAACGCAAGCCTGTTTGTGTGGAGGGGCCACAGCTCATGGGCAAAGCCCTTCTTTGCAGGTATAAAATGCCAGGTTTGGTCATGACAGTCTTCCTTACAAGAATGTCAAATAGCAGCATTGGGAGAAAGATCCATCTGAGATGCTGCAGAACCACTGCCGGTTGGAGTAGATGGCACTGGGTTAGAAAAGCTACCAGTAGCTTCTTGTTCTAGGGGTGTTAAACATTAAACAGTAAGGATTTGTTTGCCATTTATGTGAAAGGTGAAATTTACATCCCTACTCTGTTCCATCCTGGCAGGTCCTTGCAGGGTACCAGTTCATTTTTGTGGGGCTGTGTGCAGCAATCTTCAGGGAACCAAGACCATTGGCAATGGGTCACATTCATACTTCAGGTTTTGGTGGCTGTTTCTCCTTTGAAGGACTTTGTCATTGTAGACTAACCTCTTTTATTTTCTGTAGATTGCCGCAGCAACTGGCCACACTGTGATATTGGTGGACCAAACAGATGAAATATTAAATAAATCCAAGAAAGGAATTGAGGAGAGTCTGAAAAAGCTGGCAAAGAAGAAGTTTGCAGACAAACCCGAGGTGACATCTTAGTGTTTATATGGTCGTTAAATGTGACAAACCTATTCTGTGTTCCTTTTGATCTCCACTGTTTAGACAGACAAGTACAGCAGTGTCAAGTTAATAAAATGTTCTTAACAGATTCCTTTCGAGAAGCTGCCATGAATTACAGAATGACACACACTTTCTCCATGTCTGTCAAAGGCAGCCTGCAAGCCTAAGCAGATTTCCATGGGTAAATAACTCTCACCTTTCTGGAGTTATTTATTCATTTACTTACTTCATACCCCACCTTTCTCCCCAGCGGAGGACCCAGAGTGGCTTACCTTGTTCTCCTCTCCTCCATTTTATCCTTGCAACAGCCCTGTGAGGGAAGGTTTGGCTGGGAGACAGTGACTTGCCCAAGATCACTCAGCGAGCTCCCGTGGCAGAGTGGGAATTCACACCTGGATCTCACAGGTCCTAATCTGACACTCTGACCACTACACCACACTGGCTCTCTCTGTCAAAGGCAGCCTGCCACCATAAGCAGACTTCTGTTTGTAACTCACCTTTCTGGGCATTCTTCGTGTATTCGAAAGGGGAGCCGTAAGCAGGGAAACCACCTGGCAACCACCCCTGCACACAGTCTGCACACAGTCATTCTTGCTGAATTGGCTCCGCATATGCAGGAAGGGTAATGGAGGAGTATATCGGTCTACAACTGGGAGGACCAAGGTTTAAATTTCCATTGGCCCTTCAGCTTGCTGGGTGATTTTGGGCTCATGCTTTTCTCTCAGTCTAACATTCCTGGCATGGTTGTTGTAAGGATGAAATGGAAGGAGGAGTTCCTGCGTACCGAGAGGCCCCCCAAATTGTGTCTAGGCTTTGTTGCCATCCTTTGTTTTCTACTACTGTTTTCCAGCCAGTTCGCTGGAAAGGCGGGATAAAAATGCGAAAAATAAATGAATAAAAGTCAGCTGTAAAGCCCAATCCCACTACAGTATTGGTCGTAACAATGCGTTAAGTCCTAGAATAACCAGACCTCATACTAAGTTTGTTAATCATTACAAAAAAAGAATCTTAATTTTTTAGTTATTGTGAGCAGGGGTTTAGACTTATTATACACAGTTGCACATATAAATTATTCCATTTCAAGCTAGGAGTATCCCTTGCCCTCCTGGAATGGACGGACGAACTTCAGTCGATGTAAAAAGAGGGGAAATTGATTATTTGAAGGGCCAGCATGACGCTCAGTTTAAAGGCCTGTCCAAATTAATTTTTCCACAAAAGTGTAGAAGAAGGATACATTTTCCAAGAAGGAGAGGACTGGAAAGCACTAAAGGTTACTGCAGTTTGGGTGGCAAGAATTCGTAGAATACAGTCCACTTTTTCATGCACAACTTTTGCACTTTAGAGGAAGGTCCATAGTTTAGTGGCTAGAGTGCATGCCCTGCATGCAGAAGACCTTTAGCTGCAGGTGCTGGCAGGTAAGAGCATCACAGGCAGCAGGACTGGGGATGATGCAAAATCCACTGGCAGCAGAGTGGGCAATGGAAGGCTATATGGACCAACTGTTGGACTAGAGTACAAGGTGAACTTATATAGTCTTATGTAATGTTCCATGGTAATAAGCTGTATTAAATCTAGTGGGACTTACTTCTGAATAAATAGGCATAGGGTCAAACAACTCATCACTGGAAACTCCCTAATCACTGGCTTTGAAAAAAAAGTTTTAGTAGGAAATCAGTGGCAAACCTTGATTTAAAAAAAAATCTTAAATGAACAATCTCTACTGTAGCCTGCTAGATAGCACAATAGACAGGGCATAATGTGGTTCTTTTTGCAGTGGTGTTGGATGAGGACTGCTGGGATCATTGGCAGCTGTTGGAACCCAAAGAAATAAATCAGTTTGGCACTCTCTGGCTCAGTTTGGGACCGTCTAGAACTGGTTAAGGACACCCACCATCTGCAGCATTGTGTGTGCTGAAATCATTTACCCAAATGCAGTTGCTTTGCAGAATACCCACTTGCAAAATACCCGCATTGGTTTTGTGCCCACTGTACACCCAGATTTTAATCATTCCATTCACTTGGAAGATCAAGACCATTTAATAAAGAATGTGGCAGTTCAGAGAGAGACTATCTTCTGCTGTACCCTCACCTCCCGTACCTGTTGTAGATTCCCTTTCCCTTCTTCCCTTCCTGCCTCCTGATGCTGCATGCCCTGAACTGCACAGTGCTACAAAATGCCCAGCTTTACTGTTCTCTCTCCAGCTTCTGGTGGGGCTGAAATAATAACTCGCCCTTTATCCTGTGGGTTCTGTAAATGAGAGTTACTCCTGTCTCTATTTTCATGTCTTCAGCTGGGTTGTTCCTGGGTTGGGCTAAGCAGGGGGCAGCCTCCCTTTCCTCAGACCCGCATGCATTCATGGACTGGAAGTGGAGCCGCCTGCTCCTATGGTTCAGTGACCACGAGCAAGCCTCATCTTGCAGTCAATCCTAATTCTGCAATTTCCATCACCAGGATGAGAACCCTCCTTGCTCCTTGTATGAGGCCAGAAGACTCTGCAGAATACTGCATTCATGCCCCCGACAGTTTCTTGTAGAAAGAATGCGATAAAAATGATACATTTTGGAGAAATTATATGCACAGTGTTGTATACCAAAACACCAGTTGGATGGGGAGGCGACGAGGCTGCAGATCCCACTGCTCTTGTCTGTTTCACAGGTGTGCACATGGAGAATCTGGCATGCCGCAAGATCTCTGAATCGGGGCCCTTTTTTTGCTGGAGGTGGCAGTGAACAATACTGTTGGCGTCTTCCATGCTTAGTGATTGCTTTTTTAAAACGAAATAATTAGTAAAGTTAATAAAACTGTTCTTTGTTTGAGCCAGTTATAGTTGGAATAGGAATCTTCCTGTGAAAAGAAATGAATAGATCTTCCTTTTTTAAAAAATCTTCACTTGTTCAGGAAGGCACTCAGTACATTGAGAAGGTCTTAAAGAACCTGGCGACAAGCACAGATCCGGTCTCTGTCGTACACAGCACCGACCTTGTTGTGGAGGCCATTGTGGAAAACATCGCAGTGAAAAATGAGCTTTTCAAGACGCTGGATAAGTTTGCACCAGAGTATGTTCTTAAAATCATTTGAAATGAATGCAAAAACCCACTGCCGTTGCCTGTTAGCTCGCTTTGCAATATGCACCTACATATTTGGAGGGAGGGGCAGTAACAAGACAGACTAACTCCTTGTCAGTTTGATGGAATGGTTAGGCATGTGGACTCTAATCTGGGAGAACCGGGTTTGATTCCCTACTCCTCCACATGCAGCTGCTGGTGTGACCTTGGGCCAGTCATAAGTTCTTTCAGAGCTGTTCTCTCAAGAGCAGTTCCTAAAGAGCTCCCTCAGCCCCACCTACCTCACAGGGTGTCTGTTGTGGGGAGGGGAAGGGAAAGGGATTGTAAGCCACTCTGAGACTCCTTGGGGTAGTGAAGGGCAGGGTATAAATTCAATCTTTTCTTCTTCTTCTTCTCCTATCCTGAGGAGTCTTATAGCACTTTAAAGAATAAGTAACACATTTTTATTCCAGCACTAATTTTTGCAGATTAGAGCCTCCTTTGTCATGGGTTCTAGTGTGTGGAAGTTTATGCAGGAATAAAAATACATTGCAAGATTCCTAGATTTGATTTTCCCCTCATAGAAAGATTGCCATGCTCTCATTCTGATAATTATGTGATTAAATTAGCATTTGAAGATCACCTTGTCCTCTGTTCTCCAGGGAAGTCTTGAGGAACTGAGTGAAGGTATTAACTTCTGAGAGAGTGAAAGTAGAGCAAGGCTCTGGCAGCTTGCTTGTGAGCAAAGATTAAAAGATTCCAGAGGACCGCCACTGATGAATTATTTAAGTGAAGTCCCACCTACGTTGTACTGAAAAGGTTCAATATTCATTGCTTCCTTAGGATCTGAAGTCTCGTGCTCTTAAATGAGCAGCGTTGGAACACAATCTCCCCACCCCCCCCACTGGACTAAGAGAATAACCAGCAAAATGGCTGCAGTACAGGGGAAAGGGCATCTTTGAGGTTGTGCCTACGCTCATCTCCGTACTGCACTGAATGTGTGCGTGTCTCCTGGCTACTGGCTTGCGTCCTGTGACATCGTTCCCCCTCACGATCTCTTCAACCATTGTGGAAGCTTTCCTCTGCTCCTTCTGACACTCCTGTGTGCATCAGGGCTTCCTGCCAAACGTTTGTCTTGCGCATTCAAAAGTGTCAGTGACGGCGGAAGTGAGCACCATGGTGGAAGGCAGCCTGTGCAGCCACTGGAGAGAGGAGCAAGGGGAGCGATGTCACCGGATTGATGCACAGATCTGTTCCTGTGTGCTCCTGGGGCCGAATGGGAAACACACAGCCAGAGTCCAGAGAGACTCTTTATTGCAATGAAACAGGAAAATGCAGGACTGGATCCCTCACCACCTAGTGACCCCAAGCTGTATTCTGCCATAACCAGGAAGGGCCGAAGGTCTTAAACCCCAGATGACATATTTTATATTTACACAGAGAAAAATCACTAATTGGTGTCAGGCAGGTAGCATCACCAGCGCATCATTTGATTCTGCACTTTTCCTATTGGCGTACCTCGACACTGGTCAAGAATGTCACTGATTTCATTTGCTTATCTAGTCTTAGAACAGTGATGACCTTTGGAGAACACTGGGTCTTCCTCTGGCCTCGTTCAGGACTTGTTTGCTTATTCTGGGCTTATTAATAAGTCTGCTTATTCAAATCGTTTCCTTCATATAGCTTTGGCCTTGGGGGCCTGTGAGCAGGGAGGCATGTAGCTTTCAAATGCACATTCCATTCTATTGCTGTTTAATTAAATCTAAAGGCTTCTAACACTGAATAATACTTCTCTCTACATATAACTTCTTATACAGAAAAATACAATTATAAAATATCTATGTTTTACTATAGATTTCTTCCATCTGGGCTAAATACCAAATTCTGAATATACATATATATATATATATATATATATGTCAAAGAAAATATCAGAAATCACATCTGCTGGTCCCTTGTCCTACAGGATCTTCTTCCTCCATGGAAGAAAGTAGGTACTGGGCACCAATTGCTTTAGCTTTCCATATGAATCATAGTTTCTGTGGCCTAGCCTTCCCTGATCTCATAAAATAGGCCCACTCTTGAGGGTGCTCAAAGCCCATCTGAACGTAGGCCCTAGACTTGTCACAGTTCCCAGGCAGCGGATCAGGGACTGAGACCCTGGGAAGTCTGTTTATTATTTATTTAATTCATTTATACCCTGCCTTTGTCCCTAATGGAGACCCAAACTGGCATACATTATTCTCCACTTCTCCATTTTGTCTTCACAACAACCCTGTGAGGTAGGTTAGGCTGAAGGACTGTAACTGGCCCAAGGCCACCCAGTGAACTCCCATGGCACGAGGGAGGATTCGAACCTGGGTCTTCCAGACGTTAATCTGACACTCTTAACCACAGTGGCCACTTGGAGCGAGGCAATCAACTAGTGTTCTGATTTGCTATTAAAGCAGCTTCGGGTGATCATGTTTTGATCACTTGACACCAGGCAGCTGAATATGCCAATGTGAGTACTGACTATATTGGTGTGGATGGGTTGTGGCTCAGTGAATGGAGCACATGCTTTGAATGAAGGCTCAGTCCTTGGCAGCTCAAATTAAAGGGGCTGCAGGTGGTGGAGGAATCCTTTTTCTTCCTGGGAACCACTGCCAGACAAAACAGACAATACTCAGCTAGCTGACCTACTGTTCTGTCTCACCAATAAGTTGCAGTTTCATCGCACTCCACATATACTAAGGTTTTGCACAAGGTAGACTTGATCATTTCTCTTACTAGGCGGTGGAAATAAACTAGTGGAGGGGTTAACAGGATTTTGAAATTGCAGTTTACTGTCTAGTTTTTATTTGATATAAAAACATGAGATGAAGCATACTATAAAACACAGAGGTCCTCTCTTCCATATCCTGAAGCCAAAGGAGAGCTGCTCTTAACTGTGAAAATATTATGGCAATAGGGAAAGCGGGCTTTCGTTGCTGTCTGCATCCTGGTGGCCTTTTGAAAAGTCTTGAGTCTGTGCTTTATCAATTAATGAAGAGGTTAACCTCAAGTTCTAGTTCGTTGCACCAAATAATCAGGTAAATCTTTCAGCTCATGTTTACGTGTCTCTGGAGTATGTTCAGGCTTCCTTTTTCACCCAGACTCTCTTCTTTCCGTGTCTTTTGAATTACAGCACTTCCTAGGAGCTGTTGAGTGGTAATAGATTGATGCCTACTTTCTCAGTGCAATCAGATTCAGTTTCTAGGGTTATTCATTTGGCTCATTTTCCCCCCAGGCGGTGTCCTAGTAATATTTTTCATCCACTGCTTGTTTGGTAACCCAGTAAGTGATGCTGAAAATGAGGGGGTTCTTTTGGGGGGGGGGGGTGAGCGATCATTGGATTTTTAAGAAGCCCGAATCTGTCCTTTTAAAAGAGGCTTTTGGCTGCAAACTGTTGAGAAAAATCCAGGAATACTTGGCTGTCACGATCATCACAGAGGTGTCATTAGCATCTCTAACTTCAGTTAACATACAGATTATTTTTATACGCATGTTGCAATCTTTCATGCACACATCCAGAGTGTGAGCTTCCGGTATATGAAGATGCCCTCAGATGAAGTTTTTTGTTTTTAAAAAAGTATCCTCACTGTGACCACAAACTCCACCCTGTAGTAAAATGTGGAGGATTGTCCAAATTTAGAATCTGTATTTGTACATTCCTCCAGTTTTAGTTGCCAACCTAGCAGTTTGGAAGCAAGAAATTGCAAGTAGATAAATAGATACCGCTTCGGTGGGAAGGTAACAGCGTTCTGTGCACCTCGGCGTTTAGTCATGCCAGCCACATGACCACAGAGAAGTCTTCAGATAGCGCTGGCTCTTCAGCTTGGAAACGGAGATGAGCACCTCATCCCTAGAGTTGGATTCGACTGGCTTTCGAGCAAGGGAAACCTTTACATTTACCAGTTTTAGTAATTGGGTTAGATCCAGACTTGCACAAACAAAACAAGTGAATCTCTGCTGCTTCCTTGACATCCTCTTAGGCTTTTGCTGAGGGAATGGATACCTTCTGAAACAAAATGGCAGCACAGTAAGGCAGGAGGAGAGGATTTCAGGAAGAAGGGCAGTCTGGTGAAGTCACTTTCCCTCATAATGTTGTGTTTTGAGAGGAGAATAAAGGGGGGATTTTTTTTTTCTTACAGAGAGTCCTACATAGATTACAAGGGTCGCTCTGTTCATTTTATTATTTTAAATCATAAAGTAGCCTTTCCTTCCTCGAGACGCCTCTAACACCCATTGTATATTGCTTCTCCACAGACACACGATATTTGCTAGTAACACTTCGTCCTTGCCCATTACAGAGATGGCCAATGCTACTACTAGGCAGGACCGTTTTGGGGGCCTACACTTCTTCAATCCTGTGCCTTTGATGAAGCTTGTTGAGGTAAGGGGTCTTTCTCAGATATTCTACGAAAGAAATATCAGTTTAGAAATACACATTGCTACTGTTGTGGTGCTGAGGCTTTTTTTTTTTTTTGGCTTTTGGTTGCTATTCTGATGTAGAAGCTCCCAGGAAGATGAAGACTGCTTTTTTAAAGAGTGTGGTTGGGTGAAGGTGGACAGTTGCTTAAGTAGGGTGGGAGCATGGACCTTCTCACGTTTCCTCATTTATTTATTTTATCTACTTCATCTATATATCTGGCCTTTCGCCATAGTGAGGAGCCCAAATGGCTTCCATGGTTCTCTTCTCCTTCATGTTAACCTTGGAACAATCCTGTGAAGGCAGATTTGGCTGAGAGGGTGTGACTGGCCCAAGTCCACCCAGCAAGCTTCCATGGCTGAGCGGGCATTTGTTTATTTATATTCCTCCCTCCTTGCCATTTAGCGGGCTCAGGGCGGCTAACAACATCTATAACTATACATTAAAATTCCAATTAAAACAATCAAAATCAATATAAAACCACGACTATATAAACATAACTTACATTAAAAGATGGCGATCTTCAGTTGTCAGCTCCCACCTAGATGCATTCACAACTAGATCTACCAGATCCTTTACCCACTACACTGCGCTAGTTCTCAGCCCACGCATGGTCCTAAAATTCTGTTATGGAGGCAAGAGCTGTGGACAGCTACAAAACTGAATCACAGCTAAGCTAGAGGCTGTATTTCTTGCACGTGTCCACACCACTGACTCTTGTCCTAGTCCAAGTGACAAAGAAACCCAAAGTCAGATAATCTCAGATGCACATTCTGCTTCATCTCATCTTAAAAAGATGAAATACCGACTTCATTGTAACGTAATATGTATTCAGCTAAAACCAAAGTATGTGTGATTAGAATTTGCAATAGAACAACAAGAAGAATCACAGTCCAAATAACCACAAGCACAAAAAAAGACTGTGAAGAATAAACACTAATAAAGTTATACAACTGTATTCATGTGTATTGTAATTCTTACATGACAATATAATACTGAAACATATGACCAAATTAATTATATATATCAGCATTCAAAATACATCATTCTAAACTATAAAGACAGTCCAAAAAGATCAAACAATTCACATGGCGAATGCAAGACCTCCAATAGGCCCAAAATTCTCACGAAGACTCCGGATAAGTCCTTCATTTCAGATATCTTCTTCAGAGATGGACAGTTGTTTCCTCAGGAATGAATATTATTATATTAATTCATTTAAATTCTCCAATGTCCATTCTAAAGCACCATCAAAGTGGCCTACCAATGACACTGTCAAAAAGAATCCAATCTAAATCGTTTCAAAGATGGTATGACCTACTGGATGTCTTGCATTTTCCACGTGAATTGTTGGATCTTTTTTGGACCTTTTTCTGGGTGCTTGTAATTAGAATTTGCAAGGCATCCCACACAATAATGTTGATGCAACTGAAAGGTGCAAAATATACCAGCTGCTATAGCTTGTGGCCAGGATGCACCCTGCAGAAGGCTTGCCTTAGCAGTGTGGGGTGGGTCTCTCTGCTGCTGCCTTAGATAAAGAGTGGTGGCATCAGTGAGTTAGCTTTCTAAGCTAGCTTTACACTGGCAAGGCTAGAATATGGCTGATGCTGGATGGAAGGAGAAAAGTTAGGACGGCCAAAGGAGACAGGAGGCGGGTGGAATCACAGGTAGGACTTCTGTGCAGCCGTGCAAGCATTGTTCATTGTTTCTAGATCTCTTGCTGACCAGAAATGTAGAAGAATTGAGGCATAGGTTGCAGGACCCCTTGAACTGCGATGGTAATTTGGGGAGAAGGTAATTTAACTGAATAAAAAAACATATCGGCTCTCACTGATGTTATGTGAGCATTACTAATGCTGCCCGCTATCGTAGCATCCAAGCTTTCTATGGAATTACCCCAGGGAATTAATGCTCTATGTATCATAGCTATTACTGTTGTTCATTTCCCCCCCGTCAAGAGACATTGTGAGGTGGTTTGCCATTGCCTGCCTCCGTAGCACGACCCTGGTATTCTTTGGAGGCCTCCCATCCAAATAGTATCCAGGGCTGACCCTGCTTAGCTTCTGAGATCGGACGAGATCAGGCTAGCCTGGGCTATCCAGGGCAGGGTGATGTTGTTCATACCCTTGTCTGAAAGGAAAATATGGATTCCTTAGATTGGATCCAGCCAGCTTTCCTGATGAAACTCACCAAATTCCTCTCCTCACTACACCCTCCACTCATATGACTTTTGTTCATGCAAGTCCCCTGATCCCCAACGTATCCTTTTTGGTGGCCAAATGGAACCCTCTTCTCACTACTTCACCAGTGGAAAAGCTGGTTGGATTCAACCCCAGTCTGAGGAACGAATGAAGTTATGAGTGACTGTTTTAATTAGGCTATTGCAAAGTGGTTAGTTTTTGGAAGACTGCCTCCTTTTGGCACAAGTGGACAACCCACATTGAGAACAAACTATGTCTTTTTTGCTAGGTTGTCAAGGCACCAATGACCAGCCAGAAGACTTTCGAATCTCTTATGGATTTTACCAGAGCACTAGGGAAAACCCCTGTGTCTTGCAAGGTAAGTAAAACTTAAATTGAGCTGTGAGCAGCTAAAGAGATTAACTTAAAATTTTTTTAGTGTCCATTATGGATTTTCTGCTCTGACCTATAAGACAGTATCGTTTTGTTTGTTTCTAAAAACCACCATTCAAGGGCAACAGCTTGCTCTGTAGTGAATGAGATGAAATTTCCTTGCAAGTAGCAGTACATTCTTTTGCCATACTGGGAGCATGCAGGTATTTGTTTGTTTGTATGTTTTATTTAAAACATTTTTATGCCACCTTTCCACCCGATCAGGGACCCCAAGGCACTGCACATGAAAATATTAAAACGTTTGAACAATTAAAAACAGCATTTAAAATTATAAAATAATTAAATAAAAACACATAGAGAACCAGGGAGGAGGGCCAGTAACAGTTATTGGGGGTATGCCAATCAAAACAAAAGAAGGTCTTCACCTGCAGACAGAAGACACTGACAGAGGAAGACAGATGAACCTCCTAGAAGATGGGAGTTCCAGAGTTTTGGTGCCATGATCAAGAAGGCCCTTTCTTGGGTTGCCACCCATCTAGCTTCAAGTGATGGGAGCAATTGAAGCAGGGCCTCTGAAGGTGACTGGAGCATATATGGGCAGGTTCATAGGGAAGAAGATGGTCCTTAAGGTATGTTGCTCCCAGGCTGTACAAGGCTTTAAAGATCAATACCAGTACCTTGAATTGAGCCTGGAAGTGAACTGGAAGCAAGGGCAGATGAAGCAAGACTGGAGTGATATGGTCCCTATGACCCACAACAGTCAACACTCTGGCCACAACACTGTATACCAACTTCAAGGGCAGAACCATGTAGAACACATTGCAGTAATCTAACAGATGCTACCAGAACATGCACCACAGTGGCAAGAACTTTTCTGCCCAAAAAGGGCCGTAGCTAGCTCACCAGCCAAAGCTGGTGAAAGGTCCCTCTGACCTCGGCCCAGCAGCATCCCCAAGGTATGAACCTTCTCCTTTAGGGAGAGTGCAACCCTATCCCCAGCTGGGAATAAGCCATTTCCTGTTTCAGGCCTTCCCCTACGTGTAGCACCTTTGTTTTGTCAGGATTAAGCTTCAGTTTGTTAGCCCTCATCCATTCCAAAACTACCTCCAGGCAGTTTACAGTTTCCACAGATAAGGCAGCATATCAAATGATTCTGGTTTCTGCTCCAGCAGGTGCTTTGAGGCTCCTTGCAGCTGTGGCTTATGCATCCATTTCTTGGTGCATCCTGAAACGTGCAAAGATGATCACTGTGACCACCTTCAGAGCACAGAATGGCACCCCCCCCCCTCCTTCTGGGTTTTATGGCAAGGGTGAAACTGTGACTTCATTGAGAGGTCAAAATCCTCTCTTAAGGAAGTTTTCCAATTCTGAAGCAGTAGCAGCAGGTGGCCACAAGGGGGCTTCCGCACAACAGTAGACCAACTCCTGTTGGAAGCCTGGGCTGAAGTGCAAAGAGTTGTGAAATGTAGGTAGAAGTGTTTTCTCCTAGTTGCTTACAGCGAGAGGGGGTGAGTGTTCTGGAGAGAACAAGGCGCGTGGAACCTTGCAGCAAGCCGAGGGTGAGAAAACTGGAAGGAATGGGGGCAGCCCAGATTACGTAAGTGGGCTGGAACAGTTTTAAAATCTATTAATTTAGAACTTTTGCCCAACACCACTTCAGAGCCTTGCTCAATGTAAAGTTTTCAGATGTCAAGAGAGATGCAGGCAAACTAGGGCAGAGAGGGCTCCTTAAGAAGCAGGAAGGACTGGGATGGAACACTGTGAATGACCCCCCCCCCCCTTTGCTCTTGTCCTTCATTCTTCTGTTCGATCAGAGTCAGTTGATGACTTCCAGTTTATCACAATCCACGGGTGGGATCCTGCAGATCTGATGCAAAGGGCAGCAGGAGAAAGAAGGCGCCTCCCTTAGCAGAGCAGATTCCATGGGCTCTGACTCCACCATGTCCCCTTCTGTCCACACTTGGCTTGCACTCCCGCCTCCCAGACTGGGACTGTAAACCAAGACGAGCAAACCAGTTTGCAGTCGTGCCTTGAAAAGGAGAGGAAGGCAAAAGCTGTAGCCTGCCAGGCTTTATGCTAAGTGGGAAGTCACTGATTTTCTGCGAGGAAACGAGGTACGTTGCCAGCACAAGGCGACGACATGTAGCTCCACACTGTGGTTTCGGTACTGCATCTGATACCCATCCCAGGATGCTTCAAGTAGTAGGAAATACTGGCATGGAAGAGGTCACTAAATAGAAGCTGTGGCTGCTGTACCTCTCCTAATAGCCTAGATTTACATTTTTGGCCTGTTTGAGAGCATCATGTGAGCCAAAAAGACATTGGAGGGAAGAAGACGGGAAGAAACTGAAACTCTCTGCTGTGCAGAAAGCCATGATCTTTGACCAGAAGCGCATCACTCCTCTTGGTGCATCATACAAACATAAGAGAAGCCAATGTTGGATCAGGCCAGTGGCCCATCCAGTCCAACACTCTGTCACACAGTGGCCAAAAACACCTGGTGCCCTCAGGAGGTCCAGCAGTGGGGCCAGGACACTAGAAGCCCTCCCACTGTTGCTTCCCCCAAGCACCAAGAGTACAGAGCATCACTTGTCCCAGACTGAGAGTTCCTATCTATACCTTGTAGCTAATAGCCACTGATGGACCTCTGCATCCCTCACTGGGTTTCTCTCTTCCTTGCCCCTGTCCTGGGAATCGTATTAGCCCTTCTCAATATTCTGATACATCATTGGATTGGAACATGGATCTATTTCTCAGCCTTGTCTCTCTGTCTCTGTTCACAGGACACTCCTGGTTTTGTTGTCAATAGACTCCTTGTGCCTTACCTGATGGAAGCTGTTCGGCTTTTTGAGAGAGGTAAATAGGAGATACTGGATAGCCCAGGCTAGCCAGATCTCGTCAGATCTCGGAAGCTAAGCAGGGTTGGCCCTGGTTAGTACTTGGATGGGAGACCATCTTAAGTCAGCTGTGCCCTGATGGCCAAAAGAAGGAGGGCATTAGGTAGGGTCTTAATGGCGTATTCTGTAGTTTAGTATTTATGTAAGGGGGAGGGAGGGAGGGAGGGAAGGCATCATGGTATAGCCTAATCTCCTCAGATCTTGAGAGGTAAGTAGGGTTGGTACTTGGAAGGGAGACCATTAAGGAAGACTGTACCGAGGAAGGCAATGGCAAACCACCTTTGCTTTTCACTTGCCTTGATAGCCCCTTGCTGGAGTCACCAGAAGTCGACGGTATTAAACTGCAGTCTGTGGCCATTGTGGACTGGTTCTAGACAACAAAATTCAGTAAAATAGAAAAGAAAGGAATATTGTTATTCCACTTTGTGAGTTGACTTGACCAGTTCAGAGGTGATGCTTATGTGTGTGAGAAGACTGGGAGATGCATCTTAGTTAGGGAAAAGCTTTTGCCTGGACCATGTAGCCGAAATCTGTTCTGACCTACTGGTTCCTCATCTGCTGCTGTTTCTTCTCAAGAGCCTTCCCGGTTAGATTTGCAGCGTCACTCTTTTCTGGCTCCCTGCATTCGGCTGGTTCAACACTAAAGGCGACATTAAAAATAGGACATAAAATGGTTTCCTTTTCAGTGTTCCGCTGGCACTCGGGTGCCATGATCCACGTAGCCATGGTCCAGGAATTTGTTCCGCTGATTAACTGATAGCATGACGTGCTGAATGTTTCTTGCCCCAGCAATTTTGAGTTGGTGTTCAGGTAGGGTTGCCAGTCTCCGGGGGGGGGGGGGGGGGATCTTGTCTGCTTCAGAGACAACAGCCTTGCTGCATGAGAAGCAAAAGAGAAACTTACTTTGGAAAACTGTTCAGGCTTAAGCACTTTTCACAGCTATGTGTTATGTGTTGTTATGGATGTTATTTCAAATGTTTTTTTTAGGGAAAGCAGCCTTTCCTTATAGATGAAAGACTTCCATTATCAGGGACTCTGTAAATCTCCTTTAAATATTAAAAAACTCCCTTTGTAGTTTAAAAAGAGACTTCAGTTTCTGAAAAACAAATTAAGCATACTGCTTCTTACCCATCAACAAATAAGACTAATTACTTCTCAAAGACAGAATAAGAGCAAATTAGAGCAATTTTTTTTAAAGCGAATGAGTGGCAATGTGGAAGTTCCTTTTTGTTCTGTCTCAAATATCACCAAATAAAAGGCCTCAGCTAAACGGTGCCTCCCAGAGCACAGAAAATCAGCAACGATTTTAAATTTACAAGCAGGAAAACTGGAGGTGACTTTTCTGATGCAATGCATTTTTAATTGGATCTCTGTCGTTTGGGGAAGGCAGTGTTCTGATTTCAGCTTTTGTTGTGGCTTTTTAACGAAACAAGAGTAAGGGCTTTCAAATATTTGAGGAGAAAACTATTAAAATTTAAAAGGTAGGTTGACTGAAACATAATCGGAGTTTGGTTTTTATTTTTTTTATTACTATTCTTGTGCCAGGTAAAGGGAAGGTTTGTGGTTAGACAGGCAAGTTAACTGCAGATGGAGTTGGGTTTTTTGGTTTTGCTTTTTAAATGACCCGAGCAAGGAGATGCTCTTCTTCAGGGTGTTTCCAACTTCTCGTACCTCCAAGTATTATTTCCCATGTTGATTCATCTGCCAAGGGAAACCTGAGCATCTGCTGTGGAATCCCTGCCCTTTGCCAAAGATTTGGGCACTATTAGAGGTACACACTGAGTTAATGTGGGTCATTGTGATTCTGTGAACTTGGGCAGATCATGAGAGGGAGGGCAGGAAGGGTCACATCAGTGCTTAGTTAACATGGCCCTTTCTTACACACCCAGGGAAATGCTGATTGCCACTTTGAGGTCAGGAAGCAATTTTTCTCCTGGCCAGTTTGGCTGGAGATCCTGGAGGGTTTTTTTGTCATCTTCTGGGTGTAGAACAGTGGTCACTGGGGGTGTGGGGGGTATTTGTGAATTTCCTGCATTGTGCAGGGGGGTTGGACTAGATGAACCTGGAGTTGGGCTGCCAAGTTGTTCCAGGGGGCAGGGAATCCCCCGCTACAGGGGTCCCCAATCCACCAGCTCGGATTCGGCTGGTGGGGGGAACCCCACCCCCAAAGTCATCCGATCAGGACGACTGCCCCAGCATGATGACGTCACCCAGAAGTGACATCATCACGCTGAGCACGTTGCCGGGGCGACGCTCTAGCAATCACCCCCAAAACTCTAAGGTACCATAGAGTTTTGGAGCGATTGCCGGAGTGTCGCCCTGGCAACATGCCCAGCGTGATGCGCGCGCTGAAATACCAGACCAGGGACAAGAGTACCCCACCGATTGCCAGGTAGGACTTGGCAACCCTAACCTGGAGGTACCTTCTAACTCTATGAATCTATGATTGACCTAGCCTCTTTGAATTATGCTAGGTGACACACCATCATCACTTGGGTTGACAGGGATGCAATGTATTTTTCAGGGCAAGATCAGTTGTGAGGGATGAGCTGTATTTCTGGGGGATTTTGTCTGCCCTTCCTGATCATCATGTTGAATTCAGTAGACCTCTCCATGCTGAGTTTTTCTGTTCTCAGTTAGGGATTTTTGAACTGTAACACTGCCATGGATATAACAAACATGAAATCAGTACAGTGTGGCATTATCTCCTGGTGGTTTGGAGGTTACACCTTTACCTTGTTTTTCAGCCAAAAATTGGCTTCCAGCAATTTAAAAATTGATGCAAATATCCATTAAAATCTAATTTAGAAGTTGTGCAAGGAACTGAGTCTAGGCATGATAGATGGGCGACTGGATGATACTTCCTGATGGAAGTTGGCAGAGAGTTCCAGGTCGGAGCCAGGGCCGGGAAAGCCCCGGCTGTGGTTGAGGACAGCCAGGTACCTTTGGGGCCAGAGATCACTAGCAGAGCGTAATGCTCTCTCGCAGGGTTTTTTTTGTAGAAAAAGCCCAGCAGGAACTCATTAGCATAATAGGCCACACCCACCAGCAGAAACTCATTAGCATATTAGGCCACACCCCTGACAGCGCAGGTTCCTCCTAGTATTGGCTTCCCCAGGTGCCCCACAGCTTGCAGGGCACATGGGGAACTCAAGGGAAGGAAGGCAGTTTCTGGATCAGCTTCCCCAGGCGCCCCGCAGCTGCGAGGCACCTAGGGAACCCGAGGGGGGGAGGCAGTTTAAATGGGGGGAGGCAGCTGTAGGCATGGCCAACTTGGAAGCCAGCTGGAACTTCGTTCCTGTGCGTTCCTGCCCAAAAATAGCCCTGCTCTCTCGGGACATACTGGAGGAGACGGTCCTGAAGATACGCTGGTCCCTGATTGCTCAAGGCCTTAAAGGTCAGTACCAACACCTTGAATCTGACTTGGAAACCAGTGTAGCTGGCACAGCACAGGCTGTATACGTGCCATCCTTGGCGTTCTCGTCAGGACTCGCACTGCCGCATTCTCGATCAGCTGGAGTTCCCGGGTCAGTCTCAAGGGAAGACCAGCATAGAGTGAGTTACAGTAGTCTAATCTGGAGGTGACCATTCCATGGATTACTGTGGCTAGGTCAGGGCGTGACAAGAAAGGGGCTAGTTGCTGCACTTGGCATAGATGTAAAAATGCTAGTTTGGCAATATTGATGACCTGGGCCTCCACAGTTAAGGGGGCATCCAGGACTATGCCCAAACTCCTGACGGATTGTGGTGGTGTTAGTGGTGCCCCGACCAGCGTGGGAAGTTGTGCCCCAGCCCTGATGCCTGCCCCCCCCAAGAACTCCATCTTCATCAGATTCAGCCTCCCCTTTTTTTACCATCCCACCACAGCCTCCAAACCTTCAGCCAAATTATGCAGAGTGGCCGTCCAGTAGCAGATATAGCTGGGTGTCATCAGCATACTGATGACACCCCAAGCCAAAACTCCGCACCAGCTGGGCAAGGGGGCAGATATAGATGTTGAATAACACCGGGGAGAGGATTGCCCCCTGAGAAACCCCACATATTAAGGGGTACCACGGAGAAAGGAGGAAAACCACTTCAGGGCTACCCCCCCCCCCGAACTTCTACGTCATTGAGGCGGTGAGTCAGAAGATCGTAACCAACTGTGTCAAATGCTGCTATGAGATCGAGCAACAGCAGTGGCGCTGACCCCACCTCAATCCAGCTATCTGTGGAGATCGTCTGTCAGGGCGGAAGCCAGACTGGAAGGGATCCAACTGTATTGAGTCTGCTGTGCAAAGCCCTCTGTAATGATCTGCCCTCTTAATTATTGAAAGGGAGAGAATACATGCACAACTATGTTAATCTGGCTGTCGATCTTTGCTTTAGGAGATGCGTCAAAGGAAGATATTGATGTTGCCATGAAGCTGGGGGCAGGTTACCCCATGGGCCCATTTGAACTTTTGGACTATGTTGGCTTGGATACCAGTAAATATATTATAGATGGTATGGCATTTTTCTGTCCTTTTTTCTTTTGTTGAGCCAACTTGCTACCCCTAATGTTGTGCTGATCCTGAGGCTTTCCCCAAGTTCTTGCAAATGATTATTTTGGCTTTGTGTGGTTTGCAGGTAAGCAATGATATCAGAAACAAAGGTTTCCTGCAGAATGGAAAGGTCAGGAGGGAATCCAAAGGTGCAAATGGGAAGGGGGAGCACGAGCTCTCCTAACAGAAGGAACTGTCGTTTGAGCTTCTATCTGAACTGAATTTTTGACCTTTTTAGGAATTGGCTGTCTTAGGACACAGTACAGGCAGCAAGGAATTGAAATGTTAATGAGAAAACACAGTGGCCGAGATCAGAGAAGTCCATATCAGTGCAATCAAAAAAAATGTTTAAGTGTCATCTCACTGATAGTTTTCTTGGTCTTTGTGTTGAAGACTACCGGAAAAATGTGTGTCTAACAAATATTTCCCCAAGTTTGTCATTCTACAGCCTGTTTTGCTTAAGGTATATTCTGCAGGTCACTCTTCATAGAGGACTGCTGTGCAGTTTGATTTCTCGCCTAGGGGGCCATATTGGGTCAAAGGTGCTGTCCCAAGGATTTGTCCATCTACATATGGACCAAGATTGCTTAAGGCCTGCCCCCAAGGTTTGGTTCCCCAAGGGGGGAGAGAATCTACCCCTAAGCAGGATTTTCAGAATCCCAATGCAGATGTAGACCTGTAGTGTTTGGAGTACAGGAGTTCGTTTGAGCTGGCATGGACACCATCTTGGCTTTATATAACAAGAGCCCTGCTGGATCAGAACAATGGTCCATCTGTAGACCAGCATCTTACACGGTAGCCAACCGGTTGCCTTAGTTGGCCAAGAAAAGCCAGGGCATAGAAGCTAAGGCCTTCCCCTGATGCTGTTTCAGAGAGCCAGCATGGTATAGTGGTTAAGAGTAGTGGACTCTAATCTGGAGAACTGGGTTTGATTCCCTACTCCTCCATGTGAAGCCAGCTGGGTGACCTTGGGCCAGTCACAGTTCTCTCAGAACTCTCTCAGCCCCACCTGTCTCACAAGGTGCCTGGTGTGGGGAGAGGCAGGGAAGGCAATTGTTAGCTGCTTTGAGACTCCTTAAGGTAGAGAAAAGCGGGGTTTAAAAACCAGCTCTGCTGCTTCCTGTCACTGGTATTTAGAGATCTGCTGTCTCTCGACAGTGGAGGCTTCCTGTACACACAGTGGCTAGTAGCCATGAAGCTGTTTTAAAGCATCTACATCCACTGGCAGTGAATTCTACAATTTAATTTTTCTCCAACTGGAAAAATCCAAGACTCATTAGCTTTTGTTCATAGGAAAGGTGCTCCAACCCCCTTAACCATCACTCTGTTCTAGAAATACCATTTCATTTATTTCAACTGTGGAAGTGTCGGTAATACTTTTGTCAAACTGAATTTTCATACAAATATTATCTTTTTGTTATGGATATACAGGAGTAGCCTTAGTGTGAATTCAGTGAATGGATATTTTTTTTCTTTTTTCCGCTAGGGTGGCATCAGTTGGAGCCTCACCATCCTCTCTTTGCTCCGAGTCCAATGCTGAATAAACTAGTAGAAGAGAAGAAACTGGGGAAGAAAACTGGAGAAGGATTTTATAAGTACCAATGAACTTCACAATCTGCAGTGTGTGCCAAGCTGATCCAGGGAAGGGAGAGCCACGTTCCACTTCCTGTGTACTCGGAATGCCGCTTAATCATGGCCTTTAAAAAAGAGACAACAGTATCTGCGCTGTACGTTTTGATTGTAGTGTCTGAGGTAATTTCTTGTTTCCTGGAAAACAGCTTATTTCCGGATTTGAGCTTCTTCATACGCCACCGTGCCTTTCTTTATAAGCTGCCTTATTCAGGTTCATGATACTGTCCCAAATGGATTTCACAGATTTGTAACAAACTGTTGAACCAGGAAAAAAAGGCAAATAAAATTGTCCCAAGACCATCTTGATACAGAACCAATGTTATTGCTTTTCAGTTACATTAGATCCTGTCCAGTGGGTGGCAGTGTGACACTGTTGAAACCGTGAGCAGTTTTGTATTTCAGCTAATAACACCTCTTTAATTCTCATACAGACATAGCAGCGAGGGCTGTGTGTATTTCTTTCTGTATGTGTGTGCGCATGCGTTTGTATCCCCATATTCTCACTTGGATTTCTGCAGGTGAAAGGGTTTTTGACTGCAGTGCATTCTTTCTTACCTCTCTCTTCCTGCCATAGCCCAAAATGCCCCCTGAAATGCCGTTCCTATCCTGGGAAGAAGCATTTAAGGTTGTGATAGAATTGCTTTTCTCTCTAGTTTAGTGGCACAGTCAGCGGTTAGTGTTTTTTTTTTTGCTATACATCTTTTTTTTTAAGTATTTACTGGAAAGTGGGATACAGCTCTTTAAAAAAACACAAGTGCAGAGGTATTTAACAACAGTGGTCAATTCTAGCTTATGGTATTTGTTCCACGTAAACCAATGCACATACTTCCATACATGAAAGAACAGATCAAAGTCCTGCATGACCCTCCCCCATGGGCTAAGCAGCTGCTCACTCCCTTCTGCATTTTCAGGATCCTTAACTTGTACAGCCCCGGCAGTGGTTCCCATTAACAAGGGGTTGGGAACAACTTGATGGTGGGTTAGCTAGCCACTGTGTGAAATTCCCTACTGCATTTTACAGCCTTCTAATGGGTAGGAGTGGAGGTTAAGGTAGCAGGATGGGTATGGGGAGGAAAAATGGCTGTAGGCAGCCACAAGGAACTTCAGTTAGACTGAGAACGCCTGGTCCAGTCTCAGGGTTCTGGTGAGCATCAAATGGCGGAGGACAGAGAATCAAGTAAACTACTCTGGGTGTCCTGGAAGGAGGGAGAGATTAAAATGTACTAAAACAAACATATACCTGCTTGCATAATTTGCAGCCAAACCAAAAATAAACAACTCGAGCCTCTGCTATGCAAAGAAAAAGAAAAAAGAGCACCAGCTGGATGTCAAATGTGATGGTCTCACACAAGCGCCCTCTACAGTTTACATGGATTTAGAAGTGACCTGGGAGTCACTTACAAGCAGGTAGTCTAACCCAATACTGGTGATGAACACCGGGACTCAACTTGAAGAGGCAAACTGGCTGGGGAGAAAAGCACCTCCCCACCACCACTGCATAGGGCAGACAAATTTGTAATCCTCTCCTCCCTTTCATGCATGATTCTTGTCTTAACAACAAAGCTGTGTGGTAGGCTGTGCTGAAAGGCACCCAGTGAGATGCATGGCCAGGGAGGAGAGATCTGAACTCATGCTTCTGTTCGAGCACTGCAACCACCATGCCGGCTTGCGTGTCTGTAGCTGCTGTTGTTTCTTAGATCTACGTGAAGGAATTCAGTGAATCTTGATCCAGACTTTCAGCTAGAAACTCACTGAGAAAGGAATAAGGAGAAGTGCCAGTTTCTAAGAGCAACATTTAGGTTTAAATGGAAAGTCACTCCCTAAGTGTTGACAGAATTTGTAATGCACCTAAGCCAGGAAGTATATTAAGACTTTCCCCAACAATGGACCATCTGTGCCAAATAATGTTTTCTTTAAAAAAAAATAATACCCTTCAAAATATTGCCTTTCTGAAATTCTGCTAAGATGTATTTGAATGCGAGTTGACTAATTTCACCTAAAAATCTAGCCACATACAAAGAACTTGCAAGGCAGTTGAATGTTCTGCTAGATTGATTAAATGACAAAAGTAACATTCTTTCACTTTGCTCACCCACAACGGGACCCATAATGCTGGGTATTGTGCAGAAGCATTGCACAGTGTCTTTGAAGTAAAAGGATTCCGGGGCTTGAACCTACACCACACTAGCTCCGGAGAGCTCTAGTGTCCCTCCCACTCGTGGCAAACTGGTATAGAAGAGAGGAAGGTTCAAGTTGACCCTACTCATTGCTGTGTTCATTTACTACTTGCAAGTAGCTTTTAAATGTAAGGGATCGTTTCAAAATGTAACTTCTCCTCTTGTACTTCTGAAGTGGCTGTCTCAGTTCTCCCACAGGATTCTGCTGTGTGCATAAGGCTAAGCCCGGTTTTCAAAGTCAAAGTTTATAGAGTTCAGCTGGTGACACTAGTCCAAGTTGTGCAGAAGTTTGCTGACAGGCGCTGTAGAAAAGACCACTCTGAGAGTGGCAGCCTGACCCGACCCATGTTTATACAGACTTCCACCAATTTTGAGGGGTTTTAATCCCAAGCATGCCGAGTATTGCATTCCTAGTCAAAATTCAGTTCATGTCCATGGCCGCTTTCTTCCCCAATGGCTTGTGCCCAGGGTGGAAAAGCAGAAATGTCTCCACATACTCTTCCACTGGTCCTGTGTGGAACATGTTGAATCAAATGATGACTCATTTTTCAACCCATCAAAAAGTATTTTATAGTTTTATTACAAAGCTTTTATTTAAAAAAAACAAATGCTCAGCACATTAACTCAAACTGGAATGACAAAAATATATATATAACAATTGACCAGGGTTTTTTTGGGGGGGGGGCAAAGGCTGTGCCTTGACTAAAAAATGGATACATCGATGCTCATTTCAACAACTGGCATAAAATCCCACTAAACA
Organism: Lepidodactylus listeri; assembly: GCA_029233225.1. Lineage (NCBI taxonomy): Eukaryota > Metazoa > Chordata > Lepidosauria > Squamata > Gekkonidae > Lepidodactylus > Lepidodactylus listeri. The sequence continues at coordinate 32,028,886 of JARCFY010000009.1, forward strand.
GGCTAACAAAAACAGATACAAATACAGAACAATTGAAGTAATAATAATTCAAGTGCTGGGCCTTTTGTACAAGGAAATTCAGGGCAGGGGAGAAGGAGAGTTCACTGCAGTCAGATCCGATGAGGTGTGTTGGCTACACAGGTGTAGAGGAAATGAACAGGATGGGATGGAATCAACACAGCTACTGACCAGCTGATTGGTGCAATTCTAGGACTCCAAAGCATACACAGAAAATGAGGAATTTATGCTACAAACCAAGGGGGGATGGAGAGCCACATACTTCTCCATAGCAACTGTTCCTCTTTTTAAAGAAAAGATTAGGGATTTCCTTTTATTAAAAAAAACCCGGATTCAAGACTTGATACTTAGTTCAAAACCACAAGGACAATAAAAAATATACACCAAGGAAATAACTAAAATATAAAAGCATTCAAGTTTTCTTTTTAAAAAGCTAAAGACTGATCCGTTTACACCGTTAAATAAAATTGGATTGTGCCTTCCTCAACAAATCGATTCTATTCCTTCTCTGTGAAGGGCCAGAATGGGAGTCGCCGCTGGCTGGTCACACCACTCTGCTGGCTGAAGCAAAAACAACACAGCTGAAGTATTCTGATGCTGACTCAGTACAGACAAACGTATGACAGACAAATGAAGGAGTGTGTAAGGCAGAGGGAAGGCAAGAAGCTTCTCTGCGAACGGGGGTAGTTCTGAAATGCTCATCTTGCTTTTTTTTAGGGTGTCAGTTTTAGGGGTCCGTGGTGGTGAAAAGGACGTGGCAGTGATTGTCTTTATGGTTCAGCGTCTTTAGCAGTGACAGTAGGGCAAGTTTAGAATCCGAGACATACTCCTTAGTGGTGGTCCGTGCAGGTGAAGGACATGCCTGGAAATTTAACAAGCTTCCATTTCAAGAAGGGACCCTGATGTTGCTGCTTTTGCTTTGCACGTCGAAAAAGCATTTCTCTTTCCACCTGCAAGACACAGGAGAATGAAAAAAACACTTAAGACAAAAAAACTCCACCAAAAACATTTTTAATGCATCAGGACATTCCATTACTTGATTGACAGCAATGCTGCGGTACGTATGTGCGGTGCTTTAGAGAGAGAAAAGCTTCAAAGTACATTATTTCTATAATGCCTACAAAACAATGTTGTGAGTTGGGCTCACACTACCAGGAAACTGCAGATGAGGGGGCTGAGCGAATGCAGCTTGTCCACCCAGCTTAGGCTTGCCAGTTGACCAACCCATGGCAACCAAGCCCCCTGCCCTCGGCCCCAGTCCTCTGCCTTCAAAACACTGTGCAGGAGGGAAAAAACAGCTGGGGCCTTCATAGCAATGGTCTAGGAATTCCCGTGTCTCTATGGTCTTCACCCTTCAATCAGAAGTAACATTACCTCCTCCCGAAAACTCCACCCTCAAAATCTCCCAGCATTTGCCAAGGCAGTGCTGGCAACAGCTCTCCAGGAAGTCAAAGATCTTCCCCAGCTGTGCTACCAGATATCCTTTAAATTCAAGAGACGGGACTGAAATTGGGACCTTTTGCATGGAAAGCATGTTCTTTTCCGCAAAGCAGTGGCTCCTTCCTTAACAGTTAAATGCCTTGAACACACATTAATCTGGCTTATATTGAATCAAGACCATTTTAAGCATTTGACTCTCTTAAGAATCCTGATGTTTCAAATCCATGTGCCAGTTCAATGAATTTTTTGTACGTGGGGGGGGGGGGCAATGAATGGGGAAACAAGGTCCTTATGAACCTATTTGTGCAACCACACATTTAAGGATAATGATTACTGTATATTTGTACCCCAAGTTATTTAAACACAGAGACAACAATCTGGCTGTCTTCCTCTGCCCAGCCCTAAGCTGTGTATGTAGGCCAGCCGGAGTACTTCAGGTAAACCACTGCTCAACAAATACATGTCGCAGACGGAAATTACAAGGAGCATGTCTCTATTTCCCCCCCACGTTTATAACAAAGAGAAAACTTACACCTGTTCCTGTGTGGTGGTGGGATTCCTTCCCCCCCCCTTTCCATTTAAATCTCCATGACCTTTCAAAAGACAATGTCAAGTGCCCCCTGGAAAAGGGCTGCTTTCAACCAAGGTGGTCGTCTGTAGCTAACTAATCTAGTTCCTATTTCCTCATAAAGCTGCCCTACCCCCAGGTTTTCTATTTTTTTAAGCATCCCTTGGTTTCCTGCCTTATTTTTTAAAAGCTGGTCCAGGAGACTGGGATCAAAGAGTCATGAAGGGCTTTACTTTTCCAAGGACCATGAAGGAGAGGCCAAGCAAACAGCGAAGGAACACCGGAGAGAGCACCCTGCCAATTTATATTTACTTTGGGCCTTTTCATCCCAGAATTTCAAAGGTTTGGTCCAGGTTGCTCTTCCTGGGAAGGTTTTCCTCTCAGGCCTACATTAAAACATTCTGTTTCCTGTTGAGGAACGGCCTTGAGGCGCCAGGCCAGTGGTTCACAGCGGTCTGACACAAGCCCTGCGATTCAGAACTGTTCTCCGTTTACCAGCCAGGAATGCATTCCTTGCTGAAGGAAATGAAATGCCCTTCTGTTGAGATGGTTCCCAGTTTCTCCACCACCGCCCTCTTCTCTTACCAGCAGCCCGTCTTTGAAGTGAGGAGGTTAAAATAATGTCCACGGCCTTGCTCTGGCCTTCTGTCCCCAAAGTGGACAACTTTTTCCCCTTCTAAAAACAAAAAGTAAGTTTCCCTCAAAGTGCTACTGTAGCACTTTTCTGGACTTTGACGTATACAACATCCTCGTTTTTCCATCGCAGACTGAAAAAAGGCTACAAATATTGCAAATTTGTACAGTGCGAGCTTCTGGATTTGCTTTCAGGGCCGGACAGTCATAGACAAAATTTAGACTGTTGCCTAGGGTGCCGGCTTGATGAGGATCGCTGGCTTGATGAGGGTGCCAGTGGCACCACACGACTCTGACCTGCCTGCCACCCCGCCAGGCTGGCCTTACCTGGCTTTGCCCTGATGTGCTTGATGGCTCCTGGGACTCACCCCCCCCCCCCCGTGCTCCTTGGCCACTTTTGCCTTTTGCGTCCCTCCCCAGAAGGAGTCTGGAGGTAAGGCACGGAAGGGGCGGGGAGAAAAGCCAGGCTGCTACTTTCCCCCCCTTTCCTGGCTCCTGATCACGGTGAGAAGCACGCGGCTCTCGCCTCCCAAGGTGTGGAAACTCCATGAGGCAGGCCGGGTGGCTGGGGCGGACTGCCATTGGGGAAGGGAGGTTGGACCCGCATGGCTTTTAAAGGGCTGCTGCACCCGGGAAGCTTTTTTTCCTGCCTGGGGGGTGTGTGTCCTCTTTGTGCTTGGAAGGCTGTTGGGAGGACTGTTGGGAACCTGGTTCTCTCCCCGCTTGCTCTGCCAGGGTTGGGGACGGTTGGTGGGGAAAAGAAGACGAGCAGCGTGTACTTGCAGGGCCTGGGGGGGCAGTAGCTGACATGCTGCTGTTGGACTTGCCCTCTTTTTTGCAATAGTAACTGACCTGGGCGACTGAACTGCAACAGGCTGCTCCTTGCAGAAGAGCCGAAGGGTGTCTGCTGGGGGGGGGGGGGCGGCAAGGGAGGGAGAAGGAGAACTGACCCTCGGGGCGCCCAGCCTGCCGGGATCTACGTGGGGGTGCCTTGGCGGATGCTGCAGGAGCGCACCAGAAGGCAGCTTCGCCTAGTGTACAAAAAAACCTGGAGCCGGCCCTGTTAACTTTGTACTGCTTTATTTTAGTTTTTGCATTGACTCTGACATATTAGTGAACTGCATTCAAACCTCCTCCCTGCTGGTGATTGAGTGGTGGTAGGCTCCTCCCTGCTGGTGATTCCAGTGGGAGAGGAGAGGGTGGTTTTTTGCTGACACCCCCTCTCCCTGCAGGCCTCCGCCTGACTTTGCCCTCACGTTGCCTCCAGTGACCCTGTTCCCCGGGAGCTCGGAAGGAAGGCATCCAATGCCATGACTTCTGTACTGATGCAGTGGGGTCAGTGAAGTAAAAACCTTCCCCGTTGTAAAAACAGTTTTTTTAAAAAGTCCAAGTCTCTGCAAGCATGAGCTAAAAAACTGGAAGTCGCTTCCACACCCTGCCAATAAGCTGATCAGAGCCTTAAAGGAACAGCTCTGGTGTTGCCTTACAGATATAAAACAGGTCAAGCTCAGATTCTTTTCCAAGAAACCACAGGTATGCGCTTCAGAGACTGAAGACTTCCCACATCTAAGGCTTCACTGGAGGGCTGCAGCTGAAGTCTCGCCAAGCCAGGCATGCCCGAGCAAAGCCCAACCCGCAAGTGAAGTCGGCGCAATCAAAGACGGCAATTACAGCTCCCTGGCTGTGGTTAGGCTTCAAAGCAAAGCGCTGCGAGTCACATTTTACATATGCGAAGCCTTGAGCCCGAGCCACCACAAGATCCGCCGTCTCTGCCGTTTATGCTGTAGTGCAGATCTGCCAGCCGCAAAGAAACGAGGAATTGGTCCACAGAAAGAAAAGCTGAGCATTAAAAAAAATGTTCTCAAGTTATAAGGTAACATTGAAATTTTGGCATTGAGATGACTTTTGACATGCGGAGATCAGAGACTGAGTTGATTCCTTCCACCCCTTCCCCAGAAATGGCTCTTTTCCGCACTCTAAGTTATAAACAGGGGTATGTGAAGCAGGAGCCCGTGCACATTTGCACAGGGCCATATTTTGTAGTTGTTTCACTTGGATTTGCTAATGAATAAATATGTACTGTTCTAAACATGCATGGGTGACTTTGAGCTCAAAGGGGCAAAGGAAAAGTAGGTTCAACCAGCCTTCCCTATAGCAGGAATCTCAGTCTGAACAACCAGCCTCTCTATTCTAAGGACTGCAGATTGCATTCTTTGGTTTTCCCGGGCAACACATCATATTCTACAGTTTTTTTTATAGAAGAAGAGGCTTATCAATAATCAAACATATTCAGGGTTTGGGGGTATTTCCTTAACTATTGCCTACTCTTTTACATATTTAATAACTGCTGCAGACCAACCTTTCCACATCTAAAGGGAATTCTTTCCAACATTTCCTTATTTGTTATGCGTTCTAGAGCAATAATATTTTACTGCCATCCTTTATGCCTTCTCTAACTTGTTTTTTTTATCTTAAAATCTGATGATTTAGTAGTGTCTTGTGGGGGGGACTCCCTTGTTTTGCATATTAAATTTTAGTAAAGTCTGCAATTTTTAAAACTCTAATTAATCAATCTGGCAAGTGCTGAAACTTAACTATATACTTGTTTATTTCAGGCTATTTTGGTTCTGGTGTGTTACTGTAGTAGGGAAAGAAACAGGAAATACTAAAGTTTGCCTTCCCTTTTATCTGTAAGAGGTAGTTTCTAAATTATTGTTATTTTAAAGCAGCAATATTGAGGTTAAAATAGAGCAAGCTTTGAGAGTATGAAGAATTCAGAGTACAATTCAGAAATCTCTGATACTCAAAATTCTCTCTCCCGCCCTGCCCTGGATAGCCCAGCCAAGCCTGATCTCAACAGATCTCAGAAGCTAAGCAGGGCCAACCCTGGCAAGTACTTGGATGGGAGACCCCCAAGGAATTCCAGGGCCAGGACACAGAGGCAGACAATAGCAAGCCACCTCTCTGAAATGTCCAAGCCCCACTAGGGGTCGCCAGAAGTCAACCATGACTTCCAGGTGCACACACACATACATGCACACAAATACTCAAAAAAATCTCCCCAGATTTTTTAAGCTCTCGTGGGAAGACGCTGTCTTTTGATCCTATGGAGACCAAAAGCAGCTTACATCATTCTGTTCTCTTCCATTTTATTCTCACAACCCTGAGAGTTTGGTTAGGCCAAGAGTGGGTGACTGGCACAAGGTAACCCAGCAAGCTTCCATGGCTGAAGGATTTGAACTTGGGTCTCCCAGATTCTTAGGATTACCTGGTGTCCCATTGTGGCAGAAGACCCTCTCTGCCAAGTAACCAGCAGGGGGAAACAGGAATAATCACTTCCAGTATATACCTGGAAGTAAGGTCACTGTGATTATGTAAAAAAAGGTAATGGTAAAGGTTTCCCTTGCACAAAAGCCAGTCAAATCCAACTCTAGGGGGTGGTGCTCATCTCCGTTCCAAGCCAAAGAGCCAGCGCTGTCCAAAGACTTTTCCGTGGTCATGTGACCAACATGACTAAATGCCGAGGCGCACGGAATGCTGTTACCTTCCCATTGCGGTGGTACCTATTTATCTACTTGCAGTTTCTTGGTTTCGAACTACTAGGTTGGCAGGAGCTGGGACCAGAGGCGAGAGCTCACTCCATCACATGGTACTCGGGTCTCGAACTGCCAAGCTACTAATCTTCTGATCTGCAACTCAGCATCTTAACCTCTGAGCCACCACTATGACGAAACAGAGGTTTTAGGGGAAGGACTTACAGCAAAACACCAACATTTCTGGGTTTACACTGGAAGTGACATTGCACTATTAGTGTGACATCAACCCCCCTTCCTGTCCCCACCCCTCCCCCTCCTGTTGGGTTGTAAGCCAACGTGGCCAATGGCTGGCAACCCTACAGTTCCTACCCCAGCACGCTAACCACTGTATAGTATAGGTTTAAAAAAACTTACATATTTGTCCACAAATCTAGCAGGACATTAAAAAATTTAAAGGTTCTGATCGAAACCCAGATATTAAGCTGAAAGCCTATTAGTCAATACATATAATTTTAATGATTCCTATAACGTGGTATCTGAAGGAAGTTAGTTTGAATGGAGCTATTTATATGGCCTCTGGCGGACCCATACTATTTCCAGGTCAGAAATAAGTAACACGATCATGATGGCATTATTACTAGCTGTACCAAAAATAGCCCAGTTTAGTCAAGGCACATTAAACTCAATGGGTCTGGCCTATTTGGAAAGGACTGGGTTTACACAGCTCTCACAGCAACAAGGACAGGTGTGGCAAAACAATGTGTTGGCAAAAGCCCTTTTCCATCAGACGCTTAACCTTCAATCCCTACAAGAAAGACTTCGGCTCTCCCTCAAGCCCCCAGTTTATCACAGTGTACAAGCATATTATTGCTTGTATATGCAGAGGTATCCGTGAATATGTGACATTTCCCCTCCTTTTGGACTCTTGCCACAAAACTCAAAAGTTATATGCTTTTTAATAGTTTTCTCCTGGCATAGCCAGGACTTAAGACAAGTAGCAAAAATAAATATCGGTCAGACGGACGGCCCACATGTACTAAAGTCATTAAAACATAATTAAAATAGATAATTGAGAGCTCACTTCCATAGCCGCCTTGTTACCCTATAAGCTCTCTTAAATAGCTCCATTTTACAACCTCACCCGAAGTTCCCAAGAGTATGTACTTGCCTCACCCCTTACGGGAGGCCATTTCGGAGTGGCAGAGAAACAACAGAAAAATCCGGGGCTTTAATTGTCAATATCCTTCAGAGCAAGGAGACTGCTAGGAGACCCTGCTGTGAAGAGCACAATTGCCACACAGGTTGATCTTGATAGAGACATAAGGGTCTTTAAAGGCTAACATCACTACCTTAAGCTAAATGCAGAAACAAATTGGCAGCCAGCAAAAAGGCCTCAAGACTGGAGTAATGTTGTCTTGATGTACTACCCCAATGATTGACAGACTGCCACATTTCTGTGAATCATCTTCAAGGGCTGCCCCACATATAGTGCATTACAGTAATCCATGCTTACAACAACATAGTTGCATTCTTTTAAAATTATTTAAATTTTTAAAAAAAAAATTAGATGAATTCATGGTGAACAGCTACGGCACATGAAAATTAAGTGGGATTTCTACATTCAGAGGCAATATACACCATAACTTTAAGTACCAAATGCTGGAGACTAAGGACAAGGAAAGACTATTGCCTTCATAACCTGCTTGTGAGCTTCCCTGAGGTATCTGTTTGGTCTCTGATGGCAACAGGGCCATTTCCTTCCATATGTCCTTAAGCTCCAACTACGGTTATCGGACAGCCATCTGTGTGCTATCTCATTACTTAAGGTGGCCCATCTGGCATTGACTAGAGCCCAGGCCTTTTCTCTTGCGGCTCTGACTCTGTGGAATGGGTTCCCTGAAGAGGTGAGGGAGCTCCATCCTTGGAGATCTTCAGTAGGTGCTTATAAGGCCTGCTAGTTTGCCTTAGCTTTTGTGGGTGGGGGGGGGGGGGGTGTTGAATGGCAGGCATCTTTGAAGGGGGAGGAAGAAGGGGGAGATCTGCGGTTTGTTATTTTATTTTTTGGTTTTTACCAAAAATGCTTTTCAACTATCATTAAAACCTGCCTTGAACCACAAGGAATGGCAGAGGTATAAATGTTTTAATAAACAAACAAACAGAAAGCTGGACCAGACAGATTTGGTACGATCCAGCAAATAAATGTAGTATCTTACAGATCAACAACTTTGGGGGGTATGAGCTTTTGAGAATTAAAATTCCTTTTGTCATGTACCAAAGGAAGCTTTGACTCTTGAAAGCTCATACCCCAAAAATCTTGTCCATCTCTTAAGGTGCTACTGAACTCGAATTAGCTGTTCAACTGCAGACTAACATGGCTACCCTCTGAAGCAAAGAAATGGAAGACTGTTTCCATTTTTTGCCTCAGCACTATCATAATGTGTGGGTGGGGGGGGGTGTAGTATGCCTCTCATAGCAATAATAATGGTATTTCCCATTCCCCTTCTTCCCCAGCAGGTGTCAGCCTGCTATACATGAACAAAATACATACCATGTTCTGTGGCATTATACTTTAATAATGGAAGCTAGTTCCTTAGCTTTTATTAAGTGGAACTTCTACAGCATATTTCCTCCTGTGCCTTAGATTTCTTCTCAAAACAAGAATTAATAAAAGCATTACAATTACAGTTCACACTCAACAATCCTGTGCTGAGTCACAATAAGCACCATTTTAATTTACTAATTTTTGTTGTCACAAGTCACCCCAAAACAAGTCACCCAAAAACAAAGCTCTTGTGTACAATGGAAATTAAGAACATCTTTCAGCTGTTCAAAGAAAGATCCCACTCTTCCCTTACTACTTGTATGTCATGGAATAGCTGGCCCTTGAAAAGACAGAAGTATTATGGGACATCCAACTTCTTAGTAGATTCCCCTTCCTACCCGGAGCCAATACACATTATGCTTGTTTAATGTGGTAAAGCTACCAAAAAATGTGATTTTACCACAGTTTTACAAAAGGACTTCTTCCTTTGAACATACCCGTAAATATACCATGCTGTGGTCAATTCCAGGGTCTTGCCATTAGAATCTTTTGATGCACAGTTGTCACAAAGTAAGATGTTACCACAGAAATTTTGTACTAAGAGTATTTGATTGGAATACAAACATATAATCTGGCCTACATTGAAGCGCAACACAGAGGTACAGGCACAGTTCACATGCCATGAACAATCACAATCATGCTTTGCTGTTAGGGAAATGATGCCTAAGAATCCTCAAGCACGCACATATTCCACATGGGTTGGAAATTAATCACTTTTGCTTTCGTAGCAAATCATTTATTTTATTTATTAAAATATTTCCATCTTGCCTTTCCCCATGGCTCATGATGGCTCATAGTATTGGCCTATTCAAACAATGATTTAGATTTCAAACCATGATCTAACCCAGGGGTGTCAAACATAAGGCCCAGGGGGCCAGAAGCAGCCTGTCCAGGGCTCTTATCCAGCTCGTGAGCATACGGTGTGAGGGAGGGAACAGAAGGCTACTGGGGGCAGGGAGTAGGCTGAGCCACTCTGATTGTGGGTTCAGCACAGCGGAACAGCCTCATCTGCAGCAGTCAAGCAGAACCCCTTTGCTTCAACAGCAGCCTCATTGGTAAACAGGGAACCACTGCCACAACATTCATGCCGGCTCAGGGTTTCAAAGAGAGATTGCATGCCGCTGCCCGGCCTGCAGCTCCAGAGATGCTGTCTTGTATGGCCGCGGGGATCGGAATTTGCACATAAGGGGTGCAGACGATCCTCTGCTGGGACCTGGTGGCAGCCAGCACCGCTGCCATATTCATCCCCCCACACACTGGCTGTGCTTTGGCCCATGGGGGGGCATGTTCTTCAGCAGCTTCTTCCACACATCGGGGGCCTTGTCCAGCCACCAAACATGCAACTTGGTGGCTGGGCCTCCCCCCCCATGGACCACCTGGTAGCCTCCAGCTGTAGGTGGTTGCTACCTTGTGGGGTGTGGTGCCAGTGATTTCTAGTTACACTGGTTGTTGGGTGGCCTGCGGCCTCTGCCACATGTGCAGCCTTGTGCACATGGTGCCCACTCCCCCATCAGATGATCTGGTGGGCTTTCGGCAGCTGCCACCTCATGGGAGTGGCACAGCTTGCTTGCGATCTCTGGCTTGAATCCTCAGCATCACCCCACCATGTATTGCCTGGCAGCCTTGGCTGGAGGCAGCCGCCAACACACTGGTGTCTCCAGCTTATTGGGCTTTACTTGGCCTGGGTCCTGCCATACGTGTAACCTCAGACCTGGGCTGCCGCAGCCCCTCTTCCACAGGCTATGGGGTTAGTTCAACTTGTCTTCCCAGTCCTCTTCTGTGGTGGCTCAGGTGCATGGGGGAGCGCACAACACCCAGCTGTTTCGTGTTTTTACCCAGGGGACTGGGCTCACAACATTGGCAGTGGGAACAGGGTGGGGAAGGGATTTGCCCCTCCTTCAGGCAGCGTGGGTGTGTCTGCCCAGTGCTGCACCACTGGCTCTCTAGTCTGCCCATGTGGGTTTTCCTCTGCACCACTCCCAGCCCATGGGGCCTTGAGGTGAGGACACACCAACATGGAGCTTACCAGCTGCTGTCCTTTATAAAGTTTATATCTCCAGTATCTGGCATTATGCTTTATGGCACACACGGCCCAGCCCAACAAAGTCACGTTTATATTAGATCCAGACCTCATAACAAATGAGTTTGACACCTCTGGTCTAACTCTCATTGGACATCCAAGACAAGCTGTAGTCTGTGGTTCAGTTATGTTGAACTTGTTTGCTGTGAAAATGGAAAGGATTACGTTCTGAGCCCAAAGATTTCCAAGGTTTATTCCTGTAATGACAAACCATACTATATCTGTAGTATTGCATATCCACAAAATAGTTTTTATGGGTTTCATTCACCTAATCTCTTATTCGTTTGGTAGTGTTGCTGTCTGACAAATAATATAGTCAAAAGTTTACTAATCAAGATTTGGTCTAACCACACCCATTGTAAAATATAGTAAATGTTCTGAATCCACACAGAATCATCCCAATATTTGGGAATAATTAGAAACATCATGATCTCAGTTATCTTGGTGCCTCACTGTCTAATCAGTCTCCAGGGAAGAGAGACAGTGTGATTTAGCAGATACACACATACCTGACACGATGCTGTCCAACTAGAAATGACAGTCACACTTCCTACTAAACAGGATTGTCCTGAATGACATTTCTAAGCATAGCTTTTTCCTTTTCCAGCTTTTTCCTTTTCCTTCTCAATGGCTTTTGGAGGGATTTCAGATTCTGTACAAGTATGATTCCTATGCTTGTGTAACCTATTCCAGTCTCAGGGCTGCAGCTGCTTTGCAGTTGCAAAAGTTGCTTGTACCTACTGGCAGGTAGACAGGCAGAACAGATTGGAAAGGGGGAATAGAGACAGAAGCTATATCTAGCCTATTTGCCAGTAGGGAACAGGCAGGCAGAAGTGTGGCTTGCACACACAGGCAGGGCTCCACAGGCTAGAGATGTTGTGGGCTCTGGTTACGGAATCCATATTTCTAAAGCTCAGTATGATACTGTGGGGTTATTTCATTCTACATTGTACATCCTCAACACCACATTTCAATATAACAAACTTTAACGGGCTCAAACACAAAAAAGTTTATGCTACAACAATTTTTGTTAGTCTAAAATTTTCCCAGGACTAGAAGTGTGAAGGGCTAGGAGGAAGGGCAATTTTATTCACTTTTTAAAAAAGAGCTTCCCAAAATTTTCATTTTTTTCTTTGGAATGTTTTTAATAATATATTTTCTTCTGGACTGAAATGTTTTTTAAGAAAAGGTAGTACATGATTTTTATGCATTACACTCTATAGCTCTAGAAGAAGAAGAAAAAGAAGAAGAGAAGAGATTGGATTTATACCCTGCCCTTCACTACCCAAGGGAGTCTCAGAGCGGCTTACAAACTCCTTTCCCTGTGAGGTAGGTGGGGCTGAGAGAGCTCTGACAGAAATTGCTCTTTTTTAAGAGCAGCTGTGCCAAAACTACAGCTTGCCCAAGGTCATCGAGCAGGTGCAAGTGGGGGAGTTGGGAATCAAACCCGGTTCTCCCAGATTAGTCCACGCACTTAACCACTACACCAAACATTAGATAACAGTTCCTTCCTAAGTATTCTCCAGACATATAAAGATATTTTCAAAGATATGTGCATTATTTAAATGTGACTAATCTGGTCCACAGTTGCTATAGTGAGAAGCTGTTGATGAGGTCAGTGTTTCCAAGGTTATAAAGTTTAATATGATACCCAAATATATTGCAATTCCTAAGAAACAATTTGCCCAAATAAGAGACATTTTGTCCAAATAATACGTTCTGTCTTGTTTACTACAAAAGTGCTCCATGAGTTACATGAGAAAATAGCAAGAGTCCGGTAGAATCTTAAAGACTAACAGAATATGTGGCAGGGTATGAGCTGTTGTGAGTCACTGCTCACTTCTTCAGCTACAGATGCTCCTACCCTGACACATAATTTTGTTAGTCTTCAAGGTGCTACTGGGCTCTTGCTCTTTTCTGCTGCTACAGACAGACTAACACAGTTACCCATCTTGAAGTCTCTCCATGAGTTACATGAATTAAGGTAGAAGAGTGCAGCAGTTCGTAGCTTTCATTCTTTTTCTTAAATGTTGAGTATATTTATAATTCTACATTTAGTAAATGAAGGCATTTATACAATTTTGTATGTCGTTACATATATTACAGTATTACAGCAGTAAAATAAGTTCAGGGTTGATAAAGAAAGTATCACATATATTTTTATTTTGATGTTTTCTAAAATTTCCATTCCTCTTCCCATAACCCAATGGATTCAAAATTTCCACAAATTTCTCTCTCTAGAGGGGAGTCTTCTGTTGCTGCCAAAACAAAGGAGCACATACAGCTATCCCACCGGATTTCAGAAAAGCAATTTTTTTAGCAGGAAAGAGGAAACTCAAAGACATTCACAACTGTATTGTCTTGCCTCTGCATGACCTAAAAGCTGTCACACCTACAGTCCCATATCATCCCTTCCGCTCTTCTGAGCCATTTAGTTATATTTTAAAAAATTATATGCTGCCTCTCCAGATGCCTATGTGAGGCAGTTTACAAATAAGATTACACTATGATTCTACAGTGTCATGAGCTGTATCAGCTGGATCTAGATTTCAAAGGTTTAGAATGAGAGTAATCCAAGTAATAGTGAGAGAAGGGAACCAGGGAGGGATTCCCCACCACCACCACACACCCACTGGACACCTAGTAGACCTCTTCCATCTGTGTTTACACTGCTAAACGTCCTAGAACCCCCTTTTATACAGGGGGTACTTCTTAGTCTTGTTCTCTGCTCCAGGCCAGCTACAACAGCTGTGTCTGTGCAGTGCCAAGAAAATCTGAACTCTGAACAGGATTATGAAAATCAAGCCAATTTGCATGTATCTCCTTTTTTTGCATAATTTATCCTGTTTCCAAGATTCGGAGGGATTTCAAAACACTGGGATATTTTTTTGGCATGAGAAAGATGGCACTGGGAAACAGAGGAAAGACATGGGAATGGAGGTTGATGTTAGGTTCCCAGCAAGGTCAGAAAGACAAGCAATAGCAGAGTATCAGGGAGCCATCCAGGAAGCTTAATGCTTTCCTCCCTGGCAACTTGATCTGGATCTCATCTGGTTTCTAAACTTAGAGGGCTGTTTAGATTATCTGTGTGGCACATACGCACACACACACACACACACAAACCCCTAACAGTTGTTGCTCATCTGTTGCTGAGATGTTCAGAGAACGGATTCTCCTACAGGATGGTGCATTTTCCCAGAACCCAAATGGCAATAAACTGTAGCTGGAAAAACACATGATCCTTCCCCAAGGTGCTTTTCATAGGTTCCACTATATGAAGCCACATGCAAGGAATATAACATGCATTTATCTAGAAAGAGACATATGACATTTCTGTTTGAAGAAAAGGGGCCACCTTCTTGTGTTATTACATTATGTAGGAAACCTTTGCTAGTTCCGTTCTGACCAAGATTATTCTCACGGCAACTGAAACTATGCAGGTTTCCCATAGTAAATACTGGGAACTGAGGTAAGGTCTGCCTATGAGGAACAGAACAGTAAGCAAGAAGCCTCTCTAGGGATGTTTCTATTTAAAAAACCTGCTTTTCTTTTTAAAAATCTGAAGCTTGATTAGACAGAACACGGATGTCAAAGCATGCTATCCAAGACAGCCAGCAGAGAATCGGGGGGGGGGGGGGGGTAGGCCAAAAGTGGAGACACTTGTACTAATCCCCAACATCAACATATTCAATACTAGCACAATGTTAGAACAATTTTAGAAGATTGTATCTAATATAGACCCCGCACAGCCTGCAATAGCTTTGAACGTTTTGCTTGTAAACTAGGCAGAAGATGAGAATTTGCAAACATAGCAGTTAAGAAGTCTACCATTAAGCTTTGAATGGTGGTATCAAATCTAACAATTCTTGCTTTTAGCAGACATTGAGATTATTTTTTTCTGATAGCTATCTTAGTTTTTGTAGCAAGATCTACACAACCAACACTTAGTACAGTGACAAGAGAAACAAGGTCTTGAGTTGAAATAAAAATCCACTTCCATGAATATGAAATTCAAATGTAAAAATGTACCAGAGAATCAAATTAATCCTCCCCTAGCCCAGAGAGCACTAGGTGAGTAGTAATTAGTGCAAATTAACTCAGATGCTGAGAAGCACTTCTAGCTTCCTTTTAATGATGATTTTTGCATCACGCTGTTGGCCAGAATGGTTTGACTGCTTAGTGAAATCATTCTAGTTCATCACAGGTAGACTTACAGCTACTCAGTGAGGTATGGTCAGATTGTATGGTGTAAATTAAAGGAAAAAAAGTTAGAGGCTAAAAACACAGCCGGTATAAAAACCATCAATCACAAGCGCATTCATTTGAGGAGAAAGCACTTCAAAAACATGTGCTGAAGTCATGTTTTGTTCAAGAGTTTAAAGCAAGAGAGACCTACAAATATCTTATTTTAAAATTTAGCAGAAAGGCTTTTAGAAATATTCTTACCATGCTTCAGATGTAAGCAGCTGTCATTCTTGGGGCTGCACCTGTAGAAGATTGTTGTTCTTTAACAAATTTCCACTAAAGGATTTTTTCCCACACTCCAAATAAAAAGAGATCTTATGCTAGAATAGTGTGCCGATTTCGTTTCCTCTGCCTTTCATGGTTCTTATACCAGCCATTTTGTGTTTAATAAAAATAATAAAAAGTGAAAAAGACCTCACTGATGCTTTGAGCCAACCTACTAGGCAGCTGTTTGAGTGTGCCACCTTTTCTTAAAAAAAGAAGAGTTTACACACTGGTTTACAGGAATGCCAATGAAATATTCCCAACAAACCCATATAGAGTTCACCCACTACACTCACTGTGGGGGTAAATGTATGGATCCAAACTTTCTGCCACCTATTTCAGTGGCCAGAAGCAAATGTTCTCCATTATTCCAGAGGTCAATGGGGCAGAGACTCACTCAAAGCACTTACAAGTGTCAAGAGAAAGACTCCCAGCTGCTACTTGTTGAAGCCCAGGCTAGGGTCAGCAGGACGAATAGAAGAGTTGTCATTTGTTGTGATTGGTACAGCCTATATGTGTAGTCAAGGAGGTGGTGATTCAGCAGCTGCTCAAAACCATCTTTGGTTGCCAGGGCCACTACTGAGCCTGTAAAGGCTGCCCCCCCCCCCCACTCTGAGCACTAGCTCAGCATTGCTTTGCCAAGCAGCAGCTGGGAATTACTCCTACACTCACAGGTACTACCAAGCAGTCTCCAGCCATTGTGACCTCCAAAGGAATGGAGTCTGTTCCCTTCTTCCAGATTCTGAAAACAGGCGGCATGGAGCTTGATTCCACACATTCCCTCACCATGAGAGTAAGACTCATAATTTGACACTCTGCTGGGTATTGGAAAGACAAGGCAATGAAGACAAGCAATAACAGGATTAACATGGGACTCAGTATATCCATCATGAAGCTGTTTCTGTGATGGATTTTATATGTAATGTTAGAATGAAGCACTGACACAAGGCATTGAGTTTTGAGCACACACACAGTATCTAATCCAGCTATGAAACATACCTGATGCTGACTCTTGTAGCTTCTCTCTCTTCCTTTTCTTTTTCTTTCCCTACACAGAGGAAGAAGTAAGAGACATTAAACACCCCTGTATCACCTCTGTGCATGGGTGACAATAAACCAAAAACTATTTTTTGATATTTTGTGACCCTCCAGATCTTTGGACAATTGCCTGCATTCCAATAATCTTCACAGTGTAGAAGATTGTTTACGAGGCTGAATCCTGCAAAGTTTACTCAACTCTAAAGAACAGGAGATGAAACTGAAGATTTCTTTTGGAACAAACTCCAGTACTTCAAAGGATATTAAAAATGTTTCAGGGGACTCTTAACACCCTCTCCCACAGTATCAGAAACTTTGAAGAACTTATGTCAGAAAAACGTAGCAAATCCTAAGTATATTGATTATTAGCCGAACTATAGTAATATTTGAAGCCATGTTCAACTTCTGGACCTGTATTTGAGAGTCCTATTCACTGCAACTATGACCCAGTCTAGACATGCAACAGGCGAGGTTGTAATTAGGTGGCACAGTCCCAAGATGGTAGAACGGATTATACCATTTCAGACTGCAGGTGAAGGATCACATTCTTCAAAGTTCCCCCACCATGATGATTTTTTGCTATAGAAGAAACTAATTATAGCATGTGAAAGGCTGTGCTAGAAATTCTCTCACCAATGGGCTATTTTTTTTATTTGCAAGGAATTTTTACATTAAATGGCATTTTAAACAAATGTGACTCTCCCCTCACTTGCAATCTGAAGTAGTACCACTCATTTAGCAACCTCCAAATTGTACATCATTCTGCTGTCCATGTGGACTAGGCCAGAAAGCCGTGATTAGAGAAGCTGCAAGAAATGACTCATAATGTCCATATCAACTGTAAAGACTACTTGTGTTGGAGGATTAACTGAAGGATCGCTACAAGCCCAAATCCAAGCAGTGGGCTCAGCCGCTAAATAGCCAATGGATAAATTTGTCTAAACTGAACAGATACTTATGTGCCTTTATTTAAAGTCCCTCTTTTTACAAAGATTCCATCCTGATGACTACCAAAGGATTTTGTATGAAAGTTGACCGAGAAATGCAGCATGCAACACCACCAGATGTTTTGAGCACAACTTCTCAGTATTCATATAGCCAGCTGAAAAGACTGCACAAGTGATAAACAGAATACAAGTGAATAGACTACTACCACCTTCCCTTCCATTTTAGAATAATTTATCAGGGTGGAAGAGTATTTTCAAAAGGGACTGAAAAGAATACTCAAAGGGGGGGTTGTTAAATGGTTGTGAGTTTATGCAAAAGAGACTTTTCTTGAAGTTTTGTTTTAGAGGCAAGCTTGTTTACTTGTCATTGTCTAGGCAAACTACTGGTTTATGGATATAGCCAACTACTGAATGAAACTGACATGAGTGTGTGAGACACTCTAGATTCTCTAAGCAAAGAATTGGGGCTGGGATTAGGCTTCTCTATGTATTCTTTATTTAGGAGTAATCATGGCACAGCCTTATCCCCATGCAAACAGTTCTTCAGCAGTCATCGGTATGGCATTCATTTTTTTTTAAGAAGAACTTTTCAAGTGTAAATAGCAACTGAGTAGATTAGATTTTTATGTTAAGAATTCTGCTTTAAGATTTATAATTTAAAACAAAAGCTTATTGTTGAGATAACTGTTACATACTTTGAAGCTCCCACAAATCTTCTTCAAGCTGGATGTCCACTATAAAAAGCAAGTGGGGTGGTGTCGGGGAGGAGACCGAAAGAGATAGAAAGAACACTTTCAGTACATTATGGGAAATGTCCAAGGTCTGCAGTTTGTAGCCATTTGAAATGCGGAGCAGGAGGTATTTCAGATTTAGATTTGATGGCACTGAGGGCAAAAGCAGATTTTGAATGCACTAGAGGCCCACGGGATACAGAAGGAAAAGTGGTCAGTCCCAATTTAAAAGGCTACAATCTGCGAACTTTAGACTTTTCCATAATGACCTGGAATATTTCTGTCCCCCTCCCTATTTTCTTTCTTTTTGTAATAAATATCTAGTCTCATGAAGTGTCCTGTGTGCCTGAAACCTTGTTCATTATTCCATAAGAATGTGGTTTGTTCCAGGGAAAAGGTATTACACTGCTGCTGTTTGGGGAATCATTTTCCTTGACAGATCAACTTGGCTACCTACAATATTTAACAATTTAAACTCATAACCAGCTAATAAAAGCTTGCAAATTAAACTTTTCAATGCTTACTTCATAATGGATCTTAAGACAAAGATTTTATTTCATTCAAATCCAGACATGAAATTCACCCCGCACCCTATTCTAACTGTAATGGATTAAAACAGAGACCATATGAGTTTTAGGGCAACCCAACAGGGCTTCTAGTAGAACAGTAAGAAATGCCATGGACATTTATTAACCATGTGATAAACAGATGTCAGAAGAGTGATCAGATGGAGGACAGATGTGAGGCCAGTGTTCCAGATGTTTCAAAACAATCCAACAATCCAGCATGTTGATGTATTTACAACATGGCACAAAGCTGGATCAGAAATACATCCAGATCCGGCTTGGAATAATGCTTGAGATATGGAAATGTTATTTAAACAGGTGAGAATGAAAGGCAGTTCCTCAATGCAGACACAAGGCTAACAGCCGGATCTCAGATGGTACCTGTTCCCTCATTTCCTTCCTCTTTCAGCTGCAGCAACTGTGAACTTGAATAAAGCATAAGTGAGGTGCTTACGTAATTGTCCCTTGCAGACCAGCCTGGATAGAGCTGCATGTGTAGTTGCCTTTCTTTCCGAGCTAGTTCATAATATTTAGCTTGTTCTTCACGGGACAGTGCATGCCACTGCAAATAAAAGTGAGAGAAAGAGTCAGTGTTGTACTATGCTACACATAAGGCAACTTAATGGGCAGCAAAGGTCTAACTGGTGAGTGGAAAGTCACTCCAATGATTCCAGGAGTTCAACATGTTACCAGCAGTAAGGAAGCAGGACCATTCACAGAATTACTACTGAAGTAAGAAGTGGGATTTATGCCTCTCATCATAGTCGTTGGTATACCCAAGAGGGAATTAGATAAACATCTGGAGCAGAGGTCCATCAGTGGCTATTAGCCACCAAGTATAGATGGGAACTCTCAGTCTGGGGCAAGTGATGCTCTGTATTCTTGGTGCTTGGGAGGGGGCAACAGTGGGAGGGCTTCTAGTGTCCTGGCCCCACTGCTGGACCTCCTGAGGGCACCTGGTGTTTTTGGCCACTGTGTGACAGAGTGTTGGACAGGATGGGCCATTGGCCTGATCCAACATTGGCTTCTCTTATGTTCCTATGTACCCATGATTATCCCATTACTGTGTTCATACTGCTCTATTCAGGTAGTTTATGATCAAAGAAGAATTTCACTCATACAGACACTGTTAGTTCTTTTTCAATGGCATCAGCCATGACCTACATATATGTGTCCATGTGCTTTGAACCCCTGAGACAGCATCCAATTGCCTCCTCACCCTGGCAGTTCTGTTCTGAGCAGTAAGTTGTTACCAAGATTATTATACAGAAGTGGATACAGCACAGCAGAGGTTTTATTCTCTGCAGAGTTCAAACCTTTAAACTCTTCTACTTTTTATAATGCCACAAGATTTGCTCTTGGACTGTAAGGTGAATAAGGTGAGGTTTTCCATATTACATGAGAGGAAGGTCAACCACATTTGCTCAGAATGACAGCACCATCAAATGCATTCCAATTAAAACTAGGTTATGGACTTTTACAAAGTACAAATATTACAGGACCTAGCTGAACATACAAATCTAGACTACCATAGTCACCCTAGGGCTGAGGGAAGGCTGAAATCACAGTATAAGATTCAGAAAAAACAGAGCATCTCATGTACAGTTGCAATACTTAACGTTCAAGAACTGAATGTTACCTGAAATAAGTTGTGGGTTTTCTTCATGCTAGTACTGTTTAGTTCATGTAAATTTCCATTTAGAGTTAGTAAAGTCTCCTATTTAAAAAAATCCCTAAAAGTGTGCTCTATTCACATATAAGCAGGAACAGGGAGTAGCTTCATGAGTGACATAAAAAACAAAACTGAAGAGATGTACAGGTTAGTAGTTCTTAAGTGCCAGGACTGGGTGTTATGGTGTGCTTATGACTAGTTAGTATCAGTAGTTTATCCCATAATTCCACAACACTATAGGACTTAACCTGAAACTTGCTGGTTGCCTAAACAGACTGTTTCATTCTGTGAAGTTTACTCTTTCGATGCAATTGACCATAACATAAAATGAACTAAGGTTACATTTAAATAGATCCAGGTGGGGAAGCCATGTTGGTCTGAAGCAGCAGAACAAAGTTCAAGTCCAGTGGCACCTTTAAGACCAACAAAATTTAATTCAAGGCATAAGCTTTCATATGCACACACATTTTCTTCAGATACTTAAGTCATAAATTCACCTTGATGTAATAATTTATTGCCTCTCACACAACACAAATAGAAAGAAGCTAAAGAGGATGCTAAACATACACTACAGAAACAAAATGGAAATAAACCAAAGCCATAAAGTGTTGGAGGAAAAGACTTGAACGCTAATTTGAAGCTACTGTCACTGATTTGAATCTGTTCCTCCCATGTATGGATCAAGATTTTGGAAGAGATCTTATCTTGCAAGATGGCCATGGCCTTTCCAAAATCCTGATCCACACATGGGAGGAACAAATCCAGAAGGATGCCTTTGCTTTAACAGCAGCTTCAAACTGGCTTTCAAGCTACCTTCCCCTTCTTAAAGAAGCCTTTCCCTCCAAGTCCTCCACAAGCCTGCACCCACGAGATGGGGAACACCTGGGATTATTGAATGTGGCTCTGGTTGGGTGGGTGGGCTGCAACAATGGTAATTTGCAGATTCTTTCTTACCCTTTTCCCACATTCTCACATTAGCTTTCATTCCATTTGCAGAGCTTGTATAACTTCGCCATAAATGGAAGGTATATGAGTGCTCACAAGTGGGTTCAACTCATTGTGGCTGAATGATCCCACCTTGTGGTTTCCAGGAAATGACAGGCTAGTAGTTGAGGACAACAACAAGACCAAGTGGGAAATTTGTGGTGGTGATGGAGAGTGCTGTCAAGTTGCAGGCCACTTATGGCAACCACGTAGAGTTTTCAAGGCAAGAGATGAACAGAGGCGGTTTGCCATTGCCTGACTCTGCGTAGCAACCCTAGACATCCAAGTACTAATCTGGACTGACCCGGCTAAACTTCTGAGAGGCAATCTGTATGCATCTAAAATTATTCTCTTTGCTTATCTTTAAAATGCAGTAAACACAGGGCTCCACCAGTATGAATTCCAAAAGTCCTTTAACTTGATTAGTCAAAGGTCAGAGATTTTCCTCACATCATGACCAAATTAACACTGTACAGTTCTCTCTTTTCTTCTAGCTCTGCTCCTTTCAGGATGATGCCAAAGGTCTGGATTCCTACAGATGTCTTCCACTTTTAAAGCACCCTACAATTATCAGTGTACAGGCTTATAAATAAGGCTCAAGCCAGGATGTCCCTGGAAGGAAAAGTATTCTCGTTCGGATAAGGCACAACATTAGAAATCACAAGTCACTTAAACTTATTCATTGCAAAGATAAGAACATAAAATAAACTATGTCAAAACCCATGAGCCATCAGGAGGTTCACCAGTGGGGCCAGAACTTCAGAAGCCCTCCCACTGTTGCTCCCCAAGCACCAAGAATACAGAGCATCACTGTTCCAGACATAGTGTTTCATCTATGCCTTGTAGCTAATAGCCACTGATGGACTTGATCTCTGCCATGAGCTCATTTGTTGCAGAACAGTTGGATCCAACCCATTGGTAAGAACTTTGAAAAGCTTGACTCTGTCATTGCCTTTGGGGGATTATGTTGGTACAAACTGAACAGACTGATAAACAAGGACAGAACCTCGCTGATTGCTTTTTTGTGCAGAGCTATTATATGGACACTGGAAATGTGTGTCAACTGGTAGATGAGGTACCTGAAAGAGGAGATTTAGGGGATGAGGCCATGGTTCATTGGAGAGCATTTGCTTTGCAAGGGATGGTCCCAAATTTAATCCCTAGGATCTTCAGTGAAAAGAATTGGGTAGGAGGTGATGTGAAAGACCTCTGCCCAAGAACTTGGAGAGCTACTGCCAGTAAGAGCAGGCAATACTGACCTTGATAGATCCATCTAAGACAGCTTCATGTGTGCATGTAAGATAAGGACTTGGAATATGGCACAATACTAGTAGTGAAAAACATTCATAAGTCACCTAGCTCCTTTCGGCACTTGGATCTCATTCCTGGTTTTATCAGAGTTCAACTTGCGACACAATACTTTGCATTTATCCCTGGTTGTAACAGCATCCATTTATCCCAGGACAAGTGTGGGATGAAACCAGGGTGACCTTAATGTAATGTGGAAACAAAAAATACCCTGAGATAATTACAGGGGTGAACTCGAGTGTAGTGTAAGTTTGGGGACAGGGTTGAACCAGGATTTAAGGTCTAGTGCAGAAGCACCCCTAGCCTTATTCATAGGTACATATTTATGTACCCACAAAGCTTATGTAGCCTAGAAATATGGCCTTCATGTTACAGTACAGTACAGCACGAATAGACAGACAGACAGACAGGCAGACAGATAGGTTGGTTACAGGAGTCCAAGTAATTCTGCAGCTTTCAGCCATGCTTCCTCATTAGAATTAAACATGAGTCTTGTGTCATAAGAACATACGAAGAGCCCTGATAGATCAGATCCATGGTTTATCTAGTTCAGAGTCCTGTCTCACATAGTGAGGGCTTGGAGGCTGAGACCTTCCCCCGATGCTGCCTCCTGGCTCTGGGATTCAGAGGTTTTAGTGCCTTTGAACATGGCGTTTCTTTTCAGTCACCACGGCTAGTAGCCACTGATAGACCTATCCTCCATGACTCTAAAGGCTAACAAGTTTATATTCTATAATAAACTCACTGGTCTTGAACCAGAGTTTTATCGTACCTTAATAATGATACAACTTACACAGCTATCCTCTCTAACTATCCCTCTCCATTAGCAATGTGAATTTTCCCTACTCCCAGCCATTTCTATACACACAAAGATATGATGGTTACCAGTACTTTTACTGTTACACTCACATTAACTACATTGTTAGAGAACTGAAACTCACAGTTAACATCCCAACATTTTAAAAATCCATCCTGGGCTGCTCCAACACAAGGCAATTTTAAGAGAAGTGAACTGTGCTTCTCTCCGTCTCTCTCTTACACACCCACTTATATAAACAGGCGCTTCTCTTAGCCACAGAGATTTCTGCCTCTGCTCCCAAGCAGCAGATCATTCTAGCACCATCCCCTGCAGCTGCCTTTCAGCTGCTTCACAGCAGGAAGCAAGGGGAGAAGCTTGCTTCTAAGTGGGGGGGGGGGGGGAGGCAGGCGCTAGATGGAGCACAGAAGGCACGTTGTTTTTTTAACAGGATTTCTGTCTTTTGCAATACAATTAAGAGTCTGCATTTCAGGAGAATCCCTTTCCAAAGGTTAGATTATCTCCTCTGCATTTTAGCACTTTTGAGCTGTATGATTCTGAATAATTTCCCATGATTCTGAATAATTTCCCATGATTGTCCAACATAGGGTTGTGATCTCCCATTTTTGGCACTTCCTGTTTTGTTTTTAAATTGCTCCCTCTCGGATGCTGATAGACAATTTTAAATATGAACAGATTTAAAGTATGATTTAATTAAGCAGAATAGGCCTGTAGTTTTAAAGTTATTTTTTTAAACAGTGCAATGTCAATTCTAACCCAAGGATTTTGAAAACAGGCAGCATGTTTAACACCAGCTTCTATGGTATTGCACAGACGGAGCTTCTATACATTTCTTTGATGAGTTCAGAGTTGAATGGATAGGAGTTGCTGCCACGGGGATTTCAATTATGTCCCTGCCATTCAGCTTGTGGCAAGCCAGTTATGTACCATCTGCCACCATATTCAGGGTTGGGCTTTTACCAGACCATTGCAAATGCTAGAGAAGGGATATTTGACGTGGCATGCCGGCAGCTAAATCCTGTAGTGTTGGCAAATACATGCAGCCAACTGACCTTGAGCTAAAGAGGCAAAAGTTTTTCCTATGACTGCTGTGGACTCAGAAAGTGATGTAAGTGATCCATCCCTACACAGTGTAATTTATACACAAACTACTCTATAAATATTACATCTGCCCAGTGGAGCTAATAAGTGCTTGATCCATGTTACTTGTGCAGACCACGGTCCATGAAGAGGTGTTTATGCCTGAATGTGGCATGGGGGAGATTCCTTCTCACAGTTATCCCCAACAGAATCGTAAAACTACACTCTAAGCTCGCATAATAAAAAATAAAATTAGCAATAAATAAATGCTATTACACTCTCAAAAAAGTTCTTACGTCAAATCCCTAAGCAGTTTTTCAAATACAAAGAGATATTTGGGGTTTCTGCAAGGACAGATCTCAAGAAACAGCAAAACTCAGAAATACATGGGTGAGTGAAATACATGGGTGAACAGCTAAACTCAGAAATACATGGTAATTTGGCTCATGGTTATGCTCTTGATCCACAGCTGTCCCACCCAGACTCTGGCCTATGTTCTATCCTAAGTATTAAATTATGAGACTAATACACTATTCCATGAAGGACATAGGAATTACTTTGGCAGACAAGTGGCAATTGAACTTTTAAATAATGGAGAAAGCTGTCAAAATACAGACAAGCGTTTAAGCTAATTCAATGTTTGTGAAAGTCAGAGCAGGAATTTTCCTTCCTATGGCACACTTGGACAGAAACATAATCAAACACACAGACGGTGCTTTGATGGAGCCAAGCAATAAACTTCGTAGTATTCCTTGCAAATAGCGCCCTAATCACTCTGCCGCCAAACCCCATTTTAAAAGCCAAGGGTTTCGGTAGCTGGAAAGCACAGCAAAAGCGAAAGAGAATGAAAAGCCAGTCTTAAAAAGAAGGTTTCAACTTGTAAATAGAGAAGAAGATTACATGTAATGACAATACTTTGAGACTGATATCCTGCTATGAAAGTCTTGAAGGAATAAAAAGGAAGGATCTACTCTAATTAGTAACTTTAGCATCTGAGACATGATTTAAATCTACCTCTTTCAAAAGCTTTCAAATGCTGGAATGAAGAACAATACATGGCTGGTTATAGATAAATCGATAAAAGAATTAACAACATACCATTTCCAATAACTGACAATTCTGTCCTGGACTGATCACAGCATAAGGTAACAATCATCATATGAGTACACTACAGCAGATGAATATGGACCCAGATTAGTCCCCTCTGTTGAGAACAGTTCCCTGACTTGCTGGAGAATGGCCTGTCTGACACTCTTTTCTCACTCCTGTTTTACACTGGAGTCCAGATAAGCTTGACCTTAACTGCACAAGTCATGCCAGAAAGATCCTTGACTTCACTCTGTACCCTGAAAGTGTGCTCATTATGTTCTACACTATGTTCATCCACTTAAAAAGTGGAATCTGTTCTTCCTTCTTCTAACATTATTGCTGCATATATCACCATAACCATTTGGTTATTCCAAGTGCCAGGTCACCACAGCACCTAGGAATTTCATTATGGCACCTATGATTTTCAGCAATAATTTTATTGTTTGTCTTGGCAATCCTCAGTTTGTACTAAGTACAAAAATTATTTACCATTTCACATTAGAATATGACATGGCTAATATATCTGCATGAATGTGCTGGCACTGGCCTTTAAAGCCCTACATGGCTTAGGACCTGCAGAATTTAAGGACCACCTACTCTTGCATGAACCTACCCAACAACTATGATAATCTTCAGGGGCCCTGCTTCAGGCGTCTCCATCATTTGCTATTAGATGGGTGGCAACTTGAGAGAAAAGGCCTTCTTGGTCATGAAACCAAAATTATGGAATTCCCTCCCCAGACAGGTTCATCCGTCTTTTGCCAGCAGCTGGAGACCTCTCTGTTTTGTCTGGCATACTCTAACTGACCTTCCTTCTTGTTTGCCTTTAATTGTTGATTTTATATATACTGTTGATTCTATATATATTGTGTTCAGGCAATGGCAAACCACCTCTGAACGTCTCTTGCCTTGTAAACCTAAAGAGCCACCTCACCATAAGTCAGCTATGATTTGATGGCAAAAAACAAAGTGTTTAAAAGTTTGTTTGAATACTTGTTTTCAATTGTTTGTCACCTTGAGGGCACTAATTAGATGGGAAAGGCAGTATACAAACGTTTTAAATAAAAATAATGAATGTATGAAACTTAGGGCTGCCAAGTCCCCCTGGGAGGTGGGGATTCCCCTGCTAAATGGGTCCCCAATCCGCCGGCCGAATTGATTCGGCCGGCGAGGGGAACCCCACCCCCAAAATGGCCACATCAGGCCAATGTGCCCGGCGTGATGATGTTGTCCGGAAGTGATGTTATCACGCCAGGCATGTTGCAGGGCGACGCTCTATCAATCGCTCTGAAAACTTTATGGTACCATAGAGTTTTTAGGGCAATTACCAGAGCATCACCCAGTGACGTGCCCGGCATGATGACATCACTTCCAAGCAATGCCATTGCGCCACGCACACGAGGGTCCTGGACCGGGAGCGGGACTCCCCCGCTCGGACATGTAAGTGACTTGGCAACCCTAATGAAACTATCTTATAACATCAGTCCTGCCTCCTCTGACTGGCAATAGGTCCGTAAGGTCTCAGTCTATGGTATTTCCAGGCCATTCTACTTCAGTTGGAGTTGCTGGGGGCAAAGCATGGGCCCTGACACATGCAGAGTGTATGGTCTATCACTTGGCACCAGGCAACTCATTTTTATTTTAAGTTGTCATATCAGACATCAGTTCTACTGCCTAATTAATAACTGTATAGTAAATGCATGAAATAATAGGTTGCCTGGCTGCATTTGAAGGAAAGGGGGTCACATAACATGTGATGAATATTGTACATGCATACACACAAACACACACATTGCTCTGCCATACCCTTCTGCCGAGAATCTGGTTGATAGCTGCACTTTCTTTCAGAGTACACTCTGCTACAACGTTCGCTCTCATCTCTTTCATGTATAACATGAAAGCATTCAGAGGTTTCTTAATGTGAGGTCTTTTGGGCTCTTGTTCTTTCCTCTGTTCATGCTGAGGCTTCCTGAAGGTAGCAGGAGGAAAGAAAACACAGAAAGAGAGTGCTTGTTACCATTACCAGCTTAAGTACAAGGATGCGTATCTGTTTCAGTTGATGTTTTTCCTGTTTCTGAGCTGTATACTTGATTGGCTATTGCAGTGCTGTTGTCTTGAGAGAGAATTACAAGCACACTGAATACCAGACCAGAAGAATTTATTGTGACAGCCTTTGGCTATATACAATAAATTCTTCTGGTACAAGCACACTGTATACCATGCATGGCATCACTCCTCTGTGTCTTATGCCAATAAGCCTCAGGGACACTTCCGACATATGCTATTTTCTCTCACAAACCATTTTCAGGATTCTTGACATACCCATGCCTGATCTGTATACACACAGAGTAGCTCCAGACTTTCCAAGTTTTCTATTTTGATCACAGGAGCAAGGGACTTAGACACACTCCTATAAATAGCTGAGCTAGAAACAGTTTTCAGCAAAGTTGTAGAGGAAGAGAATTTCCTGTAATGTCAGCATCTGCAAAAACCCGATACGGTTCTAGTACCCTTAACAAGATGGGTAAATATGCTTCCACTCAGTCCTATGTGAGCATCAGGGGTCATTTGGGAGTTGGTGCCAGGTGCCAGCCCCCCCGCCCCAACGGGGGAATGCCTGCTTGTGTCATGGCTGTAGCAAAATGACCCCGTCCCCTGGAAAGGTTCCTCCGGCCAGCTTTCTGAAGGCTTCAGCCACCACTGAAGCTATCCTCCCAGAATAGTGGTATTTCTGAGGCTTGGATTAGTTGCTGTCCCCTCTCTGCCAGCTTTCTTTCTTTCTTTCTTTCTTTCTTTCTTTCTTTCTTTCTTTCTTTCTTTCTTTCTTTCTTTCTTTCTTTCTTTCTCCCCTCCCCTCCCCTCCCCTCCCCTCCCCTCCCCTCCCCTCTTACTTTCTGACATACTTCTGGTAAAGTCAGGTGGTGTAGCATATGCAAATGAGTTATGCTAATGAGTTATGCTAATGAGCTCCTGCACCTATTTTTCTACGAAATGACCGCTGGTAAGCGTTATTACCTTTCCACATCATTCTCTCTACCTCTCAAGATAATGGGTACAAGTCCAATAGGTGCATCCATTCATTTAAGAAAGTTGGCAAGTACCATATTGGAAGGGTGATATACTCATCTACATTGCAATCAAACAATACCATAGATTATATTTACATTTAAACACTGACTTATGCCTTACTGTAACATTTTATTCTCATATGTGTTAGAGACTGTGATGTGATGGTCTAAACCCAAAGACAGTTTAGGAATATCATCACTGAAGGCAGTTTTTGTTGGTTTCCGATGTTACTTCTAAAGAGGGAGGAGGGGGGTATGTGCCATCATCTGTCTTGCAGCACACATGCTGCCCTGTGGCAGCACTGTGCACAGTGGGGTCTACATGCACTAATGCAGGCTAGCAGGGTCATAGAAGAAGAACACTACCAGGTGGAGAAGAGTGGCCTCAGCCCAGCTTATATTGTAAAGCTTCAGCTGTCAGTTTCTTATGTTGTTTGGAGTACATCTTTGTTGGGAATGGCAATCACAAATGTCACTTTCCCTAGAAGCAAGCCAGCTCAGATTCCATCACCTCACAGGAAAGGGGATACCACTGAGACGAGGAAAAAGGAGCCCTAAAAGGCTTGTACATAGTTTCAACAATAAGCCTGCTATCACTCATTGCAGTTGCAACACACACAAAATGTACTTGTGGTTTGGATTTAGGAAAGGAACCTTTCTTATTTCATTTGAGTAGACTCTGGTTTGTAGAACATGTGTCAATCAAAAAGCCTTCTGCCCTATCAGATCTCTGCCCTATCAGAACATTTTTGAAAAAGGAAAGAAATTACACACACATAAAATCTGATGTTTGACTGTGTGCACATGAATGCATAAAGCAATAGCCTAGAGTGTGAGGGCAGGAGAACAAATGGAGTAGGGAAAGCAAAGCTTACTCTGTGGTAAATACATCCCACATTCACTCCTGTTTCTATGCACACCCTGTATGCAGCCTCAGTTTGCTTGCCTCCTCTAGACTGAACCTCAAAATTACGCAAGAGAAGGCTACTGTATGCTGCTTAGTAGAGGGATGCAGGGGGGCTGCAGTGGCTCAGTGGTTAAGACGCTGAACTGCAGACTGGAAGGTCGGTAGTTCGGCAGTTCGAGACCTGAGTGCCACGTGACGGAGTGAGCTCCCGTCTCTGGTCCCGGCTCCTGCCAACCTAGCAGTTTGAAAGCAAGAAATTGCAAGTAGATAAATAGGTACCACTTTGGTGGGAAGGTAACAGTGTTCCATGTGCCTCAGTGTCTAGTCATGCTGGCCACATGACCATGGAAACGTCTTTGGACAGTGCTGGCTCTTCAGCTTGGAAACGGAGATGAGCACCACCCCCTTGACTTGGATTCAACTGGCTTTTGAGCAAGGGAAACCTTTACCTTTACCTTAGAGAGATGCAGACATTGTCTCATTTTATATGTAGGCCACTTTCAGCCTGGATCACACTCAAACCAGGCACTAAAGGTTTTCATAAACTAGTACTCAACCCATTGCCCTTTCAAATTAGAGCATCTTAGAACTAGTGAACAGTGTAGTCACACCACATTTGCACAGTAATATGGCACCCCATGTTGCACAATTTTGCCATGTTTATCCAAATCTTCGAACACTAAAGATTAAGTACTGTCCCAGAGAAGACTCACTCACACGTGCATTAAGTCACTGTCTGTGTGCGGATGCTCTTGTTTGACTTGAGGCGTTACAATAGCTGGATGAGGAATTCCAGTTGTGTGAGGTCCCGGGGGTCCAGGAATCATATGATGTGAAAACCTGGAGAAAGAAAACAGAAGAAGGCAGCCGTTTTCATCATGGCAACTTGGACACAGCAGAGAAAACCTGCATAAACTAAGGCATACCCCTTCGAAGTCAATTCATTCATACTGTTCTTACAAGACTGATACTGTGATACACCAAAGTGTGAAACAATTTGGTTAAGACCTTTTAAGTATGGTTCTTATTTTATATAATCTATGTAAAAAATCTTAAGTGGGTTTTTTTGCCATCTTTAGAAACCTCGTCAAAATTCTGGGGGAAGGCACACAGGAATTTAATAGGATCACTAAATTCAAAAGCCAAATAGCCCTTAACCAAAACAAGTTTCCACACAAGTACAGAAGACATTAAAAAGGAATCCACCACCAGCCAAAAGGAGAGACTCACCATGCAGAAAATTAAAAGCTGAACAGCAGTTTCCATATACTGACTTAAGAACCTACTGCTTTTTCAGCGGAACAAGACTCCAAAAGCTAGGCCATTTTATTGGGCAAATAAGCCAATAAACAACATCCAAAAGAAAACCTGTAACTAGATCAGCCGGAAAACCGATGTATCATTACACAAAGACATAACATCCTATTTTCACAATAGGGTGAATAGGCTACACATACCCATGTCTTTGTCAGCATTATTTGACCATATGACAATCTATAAGGTATCCTTAAAAGTCAAAAGAATACCATATGTCTTGTTTTTGTCCTAGGCACAGATGTAGGTGAAATTTGCATCAAGTACTCTTACTGGAATTGAACAATGTTAGCATTACTGATAGAAGGGGAATAGCCAACTCTAAATCTTCTTCAATTTTCTTTCCATTGTCCTTGCCTGCCTGAAGTATGGTGTGGCTTAACCAGTTACACAGTTCACCATGGAACTTTTACCACAGTGAACAGGGGCTGCCGTAGAAGGCATTATACTAAGTTCAGTACTGTCTTGTACAGTTGGGAGTGTGTGGGGTATGCACAGAAAGCAACTAAAAAAACAATTATGTCACAGAAGCCCATGTATACAAAACTGAACCCATACATAGGCAATAAACGTGTATGCTTTTGCTTGTGTATGCATAGGTTTGTTGTTTAAAATAAAGAGGTACAATGCAGACTTCGGATACGGCAAGCACAAGATCTAGAACCCATCTTTCCACAGCGCAGAATCACCACACAGACTGACTTGAAAATGATCTCTATTATCAGGTCCCAGTTAGTGCTGCTTGCCTGCACTAACGGTAACATCCCATTCACACACCAGTACAGATAGAACCATGCGTACACAGCTTTTGCCTTTATCTTAAAGCAGGTTTGGACTTAAAACATTTCCTTGTACTGCCATAATTACATTGGATTTTTTAAAATTCTAAAATGACTGAAGTCACAGCCACAGTGAGTTTTTTTAAGTACTTAAACTATATTAGTGTGATACAAATGACTTTTTAAAAACTGTTCTGTCAATTATAGGCTTCAGGAAACAGATGAAGGCAAGCTGTAGATGCACAGCAACATTATAAGTAAATGCACTTTAGCTAACTGAAAAAAGCAAGCAGAGGCATACACCAGGATGCAAGCAGAAGAGCAAACTGCCCCTCTAGTTCCAGTGGTTACTCCCCAGCCAGCCAGTCATTTAGCTCCTACACCTACCTGGACATGGAAGTGTCGACTGAAAGTGAGGATGGGTAGGGCTGCCTGAATCCACTTGAGATGGGATATACAGGCTGACCTTGCCTGAGGTCACAGAAGAAAGGAACCCATCAATAATACTGTAATAGAAGTGAACCTGCCTTTTACCAACACCAATGAACTAATGAAAAATATGTTGCATTCTAATTCAGTGTCTGGCAGATTCCCTACCTGCTCTTAGGAGAGAAAAAAATAACTGCATAGAATTCTGGGAAGATGTATTAGACGCAAATAACAGAATTCTAGAAGATTGATCAGAACTGAATAACCCAACATCTTCTAAGGAATGGATCCAAATCAGTAGGAATTTCCTCAGTGTTAAGGTTAAATTGTCCCACTGAGAGAGCTGGATATCTGAAATATTAACAGGATGGCCTCTCACTATGGCTCTAACACTGTTATTATGGAAAGGTATCAGCATCCCCTGCTAAACATGAACCTTATGGAGATGAGACCCCTCAGGCGGAACTGTGGGAAAATTCTGTGTCGACGACAGCAGAACACCCTTATAGTGGCCATATCTTCTCCTTTTGAACCAGTTTCCCCCCATAGCCCCAAATGGGGTACAATATTACTTTTTGACTTACCTACCCCTCATCACAAAGCTACTAACATTTCCTCCCCCACACACAAATGTTCCCTTGAGTCTACCTAAAGATACTATCATTGATTCAGGTAATAATGGGGGATGGGCAGGTCAGGGGAGCAAAACACTACCAATGGATTTTGCAATTTTATCTTAGTCCTCTATCATCAGACTGCTCTTTGGATTGAAACTGAATTGATCTGACAAGCAGTCCAAGGTGGGTTTTGCTTTTTAGTCTCTGTAATTTCCCTACCTGACCTGGACAGCCCAGGCTAGTCTAATCTCATTAGATCCTAGAAGTTAAGCAGAGTCAGCACTGCTTAGTTTTTGTATGGGAGATCACCAAGGAATAACAGGATCATTACACAGAGACAGGCAACAGCAAACTACCTCCAGACATCTCTTGCCCTGAAAATCCCACCAGGGGTCACTGTGATGACAACAACAAAAAACCAACAAAACCCCTTGTTTTCCTCCAGTTGACTCACAGTCTGCTAACACAGGGTTTTGGAAGGTTTTTTTTTTTTACATCAAGTCCATAGGTGTGTGCATAGAAATCATGAGATTCAAAGACCCCAGGAAAAACACATTTGTATATTGTAAAATTTAAAACATAGAAAAACCCTTCAAAACTACGCTCTTGCATGCCAAACTATCCCCCCCCCGCCTTTGCAGCAAACAAAGGACTAGTTTTGAAAGGCTATTTTGTTATCCTTCTGTTCCAAAACATGGGTGCCCTTTCCCCAGTATCTTAGAATCTTGGGAGCTACAGAAGTGCCTGCCCATGGGACTTTAGAATGAAATTAATTCTAATCAGGATACAGGTGGATAATTTGTACATCCCAGTATTGCTATCACTGTTCTTCCAGTCCCCTACCTGTCTTTCTTTCACTAAGTACTGAAGACAGGAAGGTTCCCAAGCTAGCACTGAAGTAGCAAAAGAGGAAAGCGGCCGTTTAACCTGGCAGACAAAGGAACACATATGTTTTGATTTCCTAAATACGGTAATTTGAGTGCATCATGATAGCTCAGGTGTTCTAATGAGCTTCATAAGATGCAATTTTGGCTGGCCATTTCCCTATCGACTACCAGAGTAAGCAACTTTCTAGTACAAGCCTCCCCCCTCCATAAAACCTTAAAACATCTACCAATGAAGATGCTGGTGTGCCAGAAAACCAAGGGGGTAAGGGGAGATACACTGGGAGAAAGCTGAGTCCTAAAGGCACTGCCAGCATTTCAGGGCCTGAGCTTGGTCCCTTAAGCAGAAAACCAGCCTGCATGCAGAGCAAAATGGCCTGGAACGTCCTATTTGGAACACATGAATGGGGTTCATTATGGCTGCTGTACAACCTAAAAATATTACATCGATGACAGCATAACTCTGCCAGACACTACTGGAAAAAAAACTCTTCTCAAAATTGTTTGAAAAAAAGAGGGGCATATCGCTTGTCTCCAGGCAAGGGTGATGGCAGTTTAGGAAGGCTAGACATTTAATTTTTATTTACAGGTAGTATCTAAATATCTTGGATACAATATTAAAGGAGCAAAAACGAAAAGGAAAACTCTTCAGTTTGAAGTTTGTCTTGTTCAGAATGCCATAGTTCTGTTGCACAAATTGATTGCTTCAAATACTTTGAACTTTTTCTGCTTAGTTTACATTGTCTTTTCCTCCAGCTTGCATTGATGCAACTTCTGAGCAGGATTTAACACACTTAAGTAACAAACTTCAGAGAGAATAATTGATTGGCCCTTGAAAGACTATGTTCAATTCAATTCAAGCAGAGCTATTGATCGACAGATTTAATGTTTTAAGAAATTGGCATTTCCAAAGCTGCTGGCCCTTTATTATGCTCACCATGACAGTCTCCACACTTAAATAAAGCTCTGTGCATGGGCGAGTAAGGAAGGCCAGTGCTCAGGGGGGGGGGGAGGGGGGGAGTAGAGACCTTAATATTAATCCTGAATTAAATTAAATTTTTAGCTAGAGTAAGCAAAGCACAAAAGCAATGTATCTAAGATTTCTTCATTTTTGTTACCATATTCTTCCCCATTTCTCACAATTCGCAAAAATCTTGGCATTAAGAACACATTTGGAAAAAAGCC
The DNA here is from genome assembly GCA_029233225.1 of Lepidodactylus listeri. Taxonomy (NCBI): domain Eukaryota; kingdom Metazoa; phylum Chordata; class Lepidosauria; order Squamata; family Gekkonidae; genus Lepidodactylus; species Lepidodactylus listeri. The sequence continues at coordinate 32,063,687 of JARCFY010000009.1, forward strand.
AACCTGAAAAGCTGGAATAAAATCCAGCAAAAATCTTCCAATTTATTGAAAAGTAGCATCAAAAAGAGATCACTTTTTTCTTTAAAAAATCCTTTCCCCACGTGTGTTTTGAAAAGTTGCAATTTTTTTCTTTACGTATTGTGTGGGTAGGTACTTTTTAAAACACATGTGTAGTTAATGTTAAAAAATGCAAGCCTAATCCAACTAAGTACTGAAGCCCTGCAGACATGAAATTTTAATTTCTGATGCATTATTCCAGTTCTGACAGTTGGTGGTATGACAAAACCTCTCCCAGAATGACAAAAAGGTGCCATGATCTCCTTCTGGGGTTGCCAACTCCAGTTTGGGAGATTCCTGGAGATTTAGGCACTGTACCACAGGCTCTACCTTGAAGTTGGTAACACTCATTCCCCAAAAAAGTACTGTATGGCCCCCCCCCTGGATAATTTAATTTTAGGAATGGATTTGATAGAAGACAAGATGGGAGATGGTTTACTTAAATTAGACCCACACAGTCATTCCCCAAGCAGCCAACAATCTTTTTAAAGTTCCAGTTGCGCTGCTTAGGGTTGTCAACTTCAGGTTGGGAAATACCTAGAGATTTTGAGGGGTAGAGCCTGAGGAGGGTGGAGTTTGGGGAGGGACTTCAATGAAGTACAATGCCATAGAATCCACCTTCCAAAGCAGCCATTTTCTCCAGGTGAACTGATCTCTGTCACCTGGAGATCAAATTGTTATAACGAGAGATCTCCAGCCACCACCTGCAAGTTGGTAACCCTATTAAATATCTGTAGGCTAACTAATGGCTTGAGAAAATGACAATTCCACTTTTGCAAGCATTTAATGACTACCAATCTGTCACAGAGGCAGTGCAGTCTTGAGTTGACTGCAAATGATGAGTTGGAGTTTGTATTCTGAAATGAGAAGCCAGTGACACAAATCAAGATGTGAGCAAGCTAAGTGCAACGATGAAGTCAAAGTGCTTTACACATGTTGAGTAGAACCGTACCGTTCTTTCTGTGTCCCAGCTAGGGTTGCCAGGTCCCTCCTGGCAACCCGCAGGACATGGGGGGGGGGGAACTTACTGCGAGTGGAAGGGAGGCCCAGTCAATGTAGCAGTGATGCATCTACGTCTCTTCTGACATGACCCGGACATGATGTCAACATGCAGTGATGTCAGGGCAATGCCCTGGTATTTGAGCAAAAAACTCTAGAGTAAATTGACTTCTACCATAGAGATTCCCCCCAAATACCAGACTGTCACCTGATGACATTGCTTCCGGGTCATGTCGAAAGTGACGTAGAAATGCCACTGCAACGTTGACTGGGCCTCATTCTTTTTCCAAGTAAGTCTGCCCCTGGCCAGCTGATCAATGGCGGGGCAGTGGGGCCTGGCGACAGGGGACCCCCACCTTCCACTGGGGGGCTCTGGCAACCCTCGTTCCAGTCCTCAACTTAGTGGAGACTGTATAAACATTCTAGAGGCACTTGAGCATCTTAAAAGGTACAAAAGTTTCCATGTGGACCCCCAAAACCAATGAATCAAGCTGTATAATACATTAATTGCATATTGCTAATCAAAACACCAGATGAACTAGTTTAACACACATTTCCTACCGCAGTCAAACCCCTAGTATCTGAACTTCAAAACTCATTGCAATTGATTGCTATTTTGTGATTTTAAGATTTGAAATACCTTTGCAAGGTCTACTTACCCCCCAAAAACACAGGAAAAAGGCTACGGTTTTATAAAAAGCCATGCAAGCATGAACACATATTTCAAGAGCAGCAGGAGGCTCTTACCAGCCAAGAGGTGGTGTTATCTGTCCAACACCGCCAGGAGACAAAGGATAGAAGGTGGGCATATCAGGACCTGAAGGATGTCTGGACATGCCTGTTAAAAAGGAGAGAATGCAAAACAAAATATCATATGCTATGAGAAAAGAGTCCATTGTGGGAGAGGAACAGAAACAGCTTAATCTTTAAAATTTCAACTGTATTCACTGTTCCTTTTAAATATTCAAAGTTCAAGATTATTTCATCCCACTAAGGTTATAAATGGTTTTTAACCCTTAAACTAACTACTGTGATGCTTTCTATGTGGGACTGCCTTTGGAGACAGTAGAGAAACATTAACTGGTCCAGATTATGAAACCAAGGCTGGCTGGCATATATTATGGGGAACACATTTCACCAGTTCTGAAAGAAACTGGTCACCAGTTTGTTTCTAGGAACAACCCTAAACACTGTTTCTTACCTTTAAAGCTCTAATTAGTTCAGAACCAATTAGTTCAGAACCTTATTTTAGCTCACCCGTGGAGCCAAATGGACCCCATGCGGCTCCAGATGGCATTGAAGGATCCAGTGCCCTATGGTTTTTAATTGCTATATTCTGCTGTTTTTATTAATTTCTGATATTGATTTTCTGGGTGTTAATTATGTTTCTTTTCTTTTTTTAATTGAAATTTTATTAGTTTTTCCAACCAAACACAACTAAAACATAGTACATTTTCTCATACACAATCATTTTGAGCCTCTGTATACTTTCAACCACATATAGAATTTGGACCAAGTATCATTTGGATCTTTACATTTTCCCATATTTAACATATAACTTAATTTCTCCATTTCTGCCAGCGCCAGTAATTTGTCAACCAGTTCTTCTTTGTCGGGTATTATAGACGCTTTCCAGTACTTGGCTCTAATTATTCTTGCTGCTGTCAAAATTGATATTAAAAGTCTCTCGTCTGGTAGTGTTATTCCATTTGGCGTTATATTAAGTAGAAAAATCTCCAGGGTCATAGCTATCTCCATCCCTAATATCTCTTTAATTAAGTCTCTAATAACTAACCAAAACTGACGTATCTGTTTACATTGCCACCACATGTGATAAAAAGATCCTACTTTTGTTTTACAGAGCCAGCATATATTTGAAACATTTGGATAACATTTGCTTAATCTATCCGGTGCCCAATACCATCGATAAAAAACCTTATATATATTTTCTTTAAAGTTCATTGCCTTCAAGCTCTTAATTACTTTCCCAAATTTTTGACCAACGGTCTATTTCTATTTGGTGTCCTAGATCTTTCATCCATGCTACCATTACATTTTTAACCACTTCATCCTGCATTTCTCTATCTATAAGCAAATTATATATTCTTTTAATTAATTTGTTATTATTGTTTAACCAAATTTTATCTAATTCGTTCAATTCTTTATAAAATCCTGTTTTCCTATCCTTAGATTAGATATTTTGAAGTTGTTTCTTGTTTTTTTCATTGTAATAACTTGCAACTCAGTAATTTTCCTTTCTCGTTAAGGAATTCCTTGGTCCCTTAAGAAGAAAACTGGCCTGCATGCAGAGGAAGCCCCTCTTAATCTTTAAGGTGCTACTGGACTCATGCTCATCTGTTCCTGAAGTTCCTTTACTGTAAAACAGCTACTCTGAGGTCACCCATTGAATGTCCTGGAAGGCTGAAGTGTTCTCCTACAGTTTTCTCAGCCTTGTGATTCTTGATGTCAGAGTTGTGTCCATTTATCCTTTGGCCTAGGGTTTGACCTGTTTGCTTTATTTAGAGAACCGAAAGGTACTGTTGTCAGTTAGAAGATAAGCATGTGAATAAACCTGAGATGGTGTAGTTGATGTTGTTAGGTCCCGTGATTGTGCTGTCTGGGTGTATGTGGCAGCAAAGTTGGCATCTGGGTTTATTGCAAGCTCTAGTACCAGGGTCCATGTTCAAATTAGATGTTGGATTATTGTGGGTGAGGAGTAGTTTGAGATTGGGAAGCTGTCTGTGCACAAGAAAAGGTTTGCCCCTCAGTACTTATGAAAGAAAACTGTCATTATCCAGTAGAGTTTGTAAATCACTGATGATGCGTTGAACTGTTTTGAGCTGAGAGCTGTATGTGACCACTACTGGTGTTCTGTTATTGTCTCTTTTGAGCCTGTCTTGCAACAGGTTTTCTCTGGGTACCATTCTGGCTTTGTTAATCTGTTTCTTGACTTCATCAGGTGGATACTTTAGTTCCAAAAAGATTTGTTGTAGATCTTGTAGGATTGGAGCAGATGTGACTGTAGCGTAGGGCCCGGCTGCATACAGTGGATCATTTGGTTATGTTTAAGATGGTAGCTGGAGGCATGTAGGTATGTTTGTTGGTCAGAAGGTTTTCAGTATATGGTGGTGTCTATGTGTCCATTCTGTATTTTACAGCAGTGTCCAGAAAATGTATTTCTTGCATACACTGGTTCATTGTCAGGTTGATGGTGGGGTGAATGTCGTTGAATACCTGGTAGAATATGTCCAGGGCTCCTTTACCATGTATCCAAACAATAAAAATGTCATCAATGTATTGTAGGTATAAGAGAGGTATGAGTGGGTGGGAGTTTACGAAGCATTGCTCCAAGTCAGCCATAAAGATGTTGGCATACTGTGGGCCCATGCGGGTGCCCATGGCTGTACCACTGATCTGAAGGAACAAGTTGTCATCAAATCTGAAGTGGTTATGGGTGAGAACAAAATGACAGTTTGGTGGCAAAGTTAGCTGTGGTGTTGGCAAAAAATCATATTCCTTATGGCTTGTAATCCATCCTTATGTGGGATGTTGGTATACCCCAATTCCACAACTATGGTAGCTAAAATAATATTCTCTGGACGGCTGTTCAAAAATTATATTTTCCTCAGAAAGTCTGTGGCATCGCAAACACAACTAGGAGCACTGATGGCATAGGGTCCAGAACAGAGTCCATATATCCAGGTACCCACATGGCAATAGTGCCTATTGCCTGAGAAAATGGAGCGACTGGGTTGCCAGGTCTGTGTATTTTGGGTAGAAAATAAAAGGTACCTGGGTTGAGGTTCCTGTGGTGTGTCTGAAAGGATTTGTTCCTGAATATGCAGAGGTAATTTCTTTATAATCTTATTTAGGTCTTTTTTGTATTCCTATGTGGGGTCTGAAGGGCCATACATCATCTTTTTTTATTTTATTTCTTATTTGGAATAGTAGATTGCAATGTAACATAATAAATAGTAGAATAATGTAATTTGAAATGGTAGATTGGAGTGTATTTCTCTGGTCTGGGGACAGGGGAGATAACTACACAGCCAGTCACCCCACTTCAAAGAAGATGCTGCTGTAACGTCATCTCCATGCTTGAGAGGAGACGGATGGAGTGTAAGGGCAGGGTCTCAGTGAATTTCTCTCAGCTTTTCATAATTAAGAATACATCTGCCCATCAATTTCCAGTTTTGACATATTTACTTCCTTCACTATGTTTTCTTGGAATTAAACCCCAAAAAACGGTAACCATATAAACTAGGCTTGTTATTTCTATTTGGTCTTTGAATCTGTTCAGCATCTTCATTATGCTCTATGCTAATTTACTGCTCACCCTGTACCTATATATATGGAGTGGTAATTTCCATTTAATTGTACCTGACAGAGTGTGCGTGCATACAAAAGCTTATACCTTGAATAAAACTTTGTTGGTCTTAAAGATGCCACTGGACTCAAACTTTGTTCAGCTACTTCAGACCAACACAGCTACACATCTGAATCTGTAGGCATAGTTCTATTTATCATTTTTAAAACTCTCAGGTTTTGAGAAGACTATCTGAAATAAGCTTTATTTGAAAAGTGCATGTCTTCCAATTTACACACATCAGAAGTCAATGCAAAACGTGCTGTTACAGCAGTGTTTGCAACTCGGTGTCAGGAAGAGGGGGAGGCATAGTTTGTTTGAATTAAGCATATTACGTCAATAACTCCATGCGTGCAAAATACTAACTGCAGGACATCTTGAGGTCAGATTATCCCATATATATTCTAAGTTGACACAACACTGTGATGTCTGTGCCAGGAGCTTTTCTTACACAGTAATTCCCGATGCTCAATTAAGGCAGCCTGGAGGCCTCATAGAAGTCTCTGTTGTACAGTGGACGGATAAGGTGATTTTCAGGGCACATTTTAAACTGAAGTGTGGCTTTCCACCACACCAGTGTAAGTGCCTGCAGTGGAAGCTTCAAAGAATGGAAGAATGATAAATCAAACTGTGCAGATAATCAGGGTCAAACTAAGATCTGTTTTGCGTATGTCCTTCCTCTCTCCAAAGGCCAAATATCTTTAGATGGGAGAATAATTTGTAACAGGGAAACTGTGCAAGAGGAAAAGGTTAAAAGCCTGTTGTGGATCAGAATCACTGTGGCCAAGGTCCAGGCTGGTCCAGATACCCTTTAATTGAAATATATCATCACCACCTCCTTTATCCCCTCCAAGACTGAAGAACCTTTTTAAAGAACAAACTGGGAGGTACATACACAAGACCCTTGTTGGACAGACTACGTTTCCCTCTCTCTAAAATCATGGCAAAGCAGCAAGGCTTCTTGGACATGTCTTCCTGGGATACAAAACAAGAGCTCAAGATAGTCTTTTCCAGCACCCAAATACAAGAGAAAAGAGATAACTTATAGACAAGTTAAAACAGGAAATCACATTTGAGCCATCTTAATAGGCCTGGTGATTTCCCTCATCCCTTCCTGTTGCCCAAGCTATATTTCTGCTTCAGAATAAATATTGGTTTTCTTGAAAGAAAAATGTCTGTTTAGAGAATATTTTGCCACAGACAGATGAGGAAAAGCAAGCACTATATTTTGGGGTGGATTATATTTAAAGAGACCACCTCTGAGGAGCTAGGATTCACACTCTGTAACCTTCTGTTGGGAAAAGCTAGAACTAAGGCAGTTAACAGCATAGAGGGATCTGGAAGGAAAGCGAAGGTGTGAATCACATTATTTTTTTTTGAGGGGAGCTTCAGCCCTCTAACGTCAAACGGGAAGAGTTAGCAGAGTCAAGAGAGAGACCAGGTTTCTCTAATGCTACAGGATGAAACATCTGTTCCTAAATTAAACAATTTCCAATGCTTGGAGTTGTCGAATTGATGCATATTTCCACATATGAAGAGCCAAAACAGGCATGATGATTTTCTGTGAACAGTAAACTGGAAACATGCATGGCCTTGATCCAGGCTATTTGGAAGAGTGAAAGGGAGTTTAATTCTTCTGCTTCACTAAACAAAAAGGAGGAAACCCCACATCATTATTAGCTTTTAATCCCTCCCTTTTAAATCTCTGAAGCACCAACAGGGTGAAGGGGGCAGCTTCAATTACCAGAACCAAGTGAGGATTGAAGGGTTAAAGCCCCTCTGCTCCTACCCCTGCCCCAAATCAAGGTTGTGCACTTCCAGTTTGTTTTGGCCCTCACATATAGCTGTACATAGCTCTAAGCCAGGACTCCTTGAATGGAAGGAACACACTGCAGAAAATCTGATCATGGATCTCGCAACTTGGATGTCATCTAGTGTGACTCTCAGATTCCAAGGCTGTGAAACATATAGGTGCAAGAAGTCTACTGGAGGAGGAAGAATGGGTGTCATGATGAATTGAGCCAAGTGGAGAGAGTTAGGTTCCAGAGCAGAATGCAGTTGTGCAAGGGCCTTTCAAGGTTTCTTCCATATGACACAATAGCGTGTTTAAATACACACATACTAAAAACAAGTAAAATGACTGATTTTCAGTTAAAACATAGTATAAGAATCACCAGTATAAACTCTTAAGCATCAGCTTCTCTGTTTCATGTTCTAGAGGGGATGGGACACGCACAGGACACTGTCTGTGGCATATTAAAGATGTAAAGACTTATTGAGACATAAGCTTTCATCTGCCACAACCCATTTCTTCAAATGTATGAAACAATTAGCTAAGTGGGTAGCATGCATACCCTCAGTTCAGAGAGAGAAGTGACTGGCTGAGCATGGTTACAAAGCAGGTCCAAAATGTTAAGTAAAGCAAGGGACAGCTGTGTACCATAGTGCAAAACAGAGCATAGAGGAATAAATAATGAATCTAATAAAATGAATGCATGAGCCAATCAGAGTGGGTGTGACCATTGCCGCTAGTGGCCATCAGTGATGAATAGGTACAACATAACTTCATAATCTTGCTTTTAAAATGGGATGGATACTTTGTTTATTGACCCATCTAGGATTTTCAAGACCAAATTCCATAGTGTTAAATTTGATAATAAATCACAATAGCTTCAGTAGCTTCACAATAGAACACCCTTTGGCAACCCTTGTTCAGTAACTTCAGTGTTTGCAACAATGTCCTGGGAGCCTAATAAACTCCCCCTCCCAGTTTTTTTTATCCTCATTGTAATTCACAATATGGATCCATTTATCTTCATTCATAAAGACGGGCTACATAAATGGCAAAGCGTCTTGTTCAGTAGTTGGCCCAGTGTTGTTCATGAGCTACATTGGACAGGACAGCTGACTAGAAGCAAGAACAGACCTCCCACAAAAGACCTGTGAGAAGGCATGATCAACTTCCAGGATGGATTGAAGAGACCTTCGTGATGTGCTGCTGTGGGAAATGTTTTATTATACAAAAACAAAATGTGCCTTGTAGATGGTTTGCCCTGTTTTGAGAAGTTCTGGCAAGTGCTCATTTGTGAGGTAGATTACTTTTATACACGACATTATTAATCCTACCCTATTTGCTGATCAGAATGCTAATCAGACTGGAATCTGCATTAATTTGTGCTACTACATCTTTTGGCTCCAGTTTACAAAGCAAACCAATTTTATGTATCCAGATTTAGGGTACATATACAGACTTCCAACTTGAGTGAACTCTTCATGTATAATGGCGTGGGCTCTGGCTCTTGAAAGCTTACGGCACAAGTTTTTTTGGCATTTTAACAACTATGAAATTAATTGTTGTTTTTAACATTTCATTGTTAGTTTTCACAGTGATTTTAACATGTAAAAAGAAAGGGATCTACAATCCATAAATATGAAATATAAGCATCCTGGAAAACTTAACTGAGTTTTACTGAAAGTAAGTCTTGAGAAATTGTTCTGAAATAAATCATATAAAAGGAGAAAAGGGGAAGAGGAGGAGAGCTGCAGCAGTCCAAATAGCAAGCAGCACAGGATTTATTAAATTAGGTAAATTGCTGCTTGTACATTTTCTGTGGTTCCCCCGTGAGTCACAGATTTTGGAAATTTGCTACCACAGAGGATCGGTGGTTAATTAAGAATCGTTTTCAGGCCTGTAATGGTCACACTTGATATGATTCATACAGCTTCTGACTGTCGCTCCAGCTCCAACTAAGCTCCTCATCAAGTTGACTCTTGTGGGCGCCAAGGTCAGTCTTTTGTACTGGGTTAGTATTTTTTTTGCAGTGGGTTAGGAGTCCCACTGGAAATGATCCATCAGCTCTCATTCCCCAAAACACAAAAAATGGTACAAACTCTAAAGCCACCTCAAGGATTAAAACTAATCCAAGTCCCAGATGAGCCCCCGTGGTTTTCATGCTCTACCTAAATCTCATACCCCAAGGAGGCACAGAGAATTATGGTCACAGAGACCACTAAGCCATTGATTTATTTAGAGAACTTACAGATCTTGCTTTTTATGAAAAGCCTGCTATTTTAAATGAGAAGTTGTACAAGTGATCTAGTCATTTTAAAAGACTCACATTACAGAACAGTACAATACCCACACTACACTGTGAACAGAACAGGCCTGAGATTGCTACCCAGCCTGCTTGCTCCTGAGCAATAAACAGTTTGCTCCACCAAATCCTGTTGCTCACTTTTTTAAAAAAGCACCTGAATTCGGACCTACTTTACTTCCCATCTCCTTATCTGCAGCACACAAATGTAATGGTCAACCCTTGTGTATCCTCTGGAATTCAAACTATAAGGTCAAATAAACATGAAGATTTATATACTCTTTGCTTGGCTTTCAATTTATTGGATCAGCCAACATAAAATAGTTGACATCAGTACCTGGGGTCTGCTCCTATTTGCTATTGGGGTTTTCTACGTATTATTCTAGTTTACAGCTAAAAGGAAACTAATGGTTGATTTCTATTTTAGCAATCTTTATTTCTACCTCTGCTTTTTAAAAGGGTTTTAGCTTGATGCTGTCAGCAGTACCTTCCATGTGGTGATGTACCTTGAATGAAAAGAGGTAGATCCATTTCTGTTAACCTACTCTTTTCTGTTAACCTATTTCCTCTTTAGGAGGAACAAAGGAATCTCCCACTGTCTGCCTAATTATGGAATGTCTTGGGTAATAATGGCAAAAGATGGATCTGTTTCATCACATATGATGCCATCTGATCAATATCCACTCAATATCCACTCAATATCCACTCAAAAACCATACAACTTCTTTCACCGCATTAAATTTCCACTGCCATTAGACATCTACAACAAAAGACCTGAAACACATATAACACAATATGCCCATCAAGTACTGGTGTTCTGGTGTACCACCTGTGGTTTCAGCTACCTCTACTACAAAATAAAGAGAAACTCAGGGGAAAGGTCCAGTTTTAGAAAGCTCTTCTCAGTGGGCAATAATGGTAAAATATCTAGTCATTGTCTTCTGATGAATCTGGATTAAAAGCCAAAAGAAATAGACAGATGGTCAGATTTATCATTCAGCAGGGAAAGACTTCTCCTTATTCCCTTCTTAGTTCTCTCAAGTGTGTTATTTGTATTTGTAAGGTGTTTACACAACTATGTCGGATGGACCAATTTCTACTGCCTACTTATGCATACGGCTCATTCTCCTTTTATCTAAAGCTTCCAAAATGAAATGTTTGTTATGAACACTCAAATATCTATGCTGTTTTAGTTAACCCTGCTCTGCACAAATATTTTAAGAATGCAATTCTAAGAACACTTCCAATGGGATTAAGACTCACTGAATTAACATTAGGCTTCTGAGTAGACCTGTTTAGGATTGCTTTCTTGGTGCTGCAAGTTAACAGCTCTCTAGTGCTTCCCTCTGCTCTCTACAGATTTAAGTTCTCAAAACTCGACCCACAGAATCATGCAACAAGCCTGCCATTTCATGGTCTAGAGAGGATCTCTAAGGGTTGCGGTACACTTTAGCAACCACCTGATTTTGCAATGCCTGGCTCCAAACCAGACAAACTGCACTTCTAACACAAGGACCTCAAACTAGCAATAATTCTTTTCCAGCAGACTAAAGACTTGTAGGTATTAAAATATAAATTTTGTAGTCAAAAATCTCGGATTTTACAGTATGTCAGAAAAATCTGTGTTAAATTGTACTTCCAGTTCAAGTCAGGGTAATACATATGCACAAACAGAGCACAGACCATTCATGTCTTTGGCTCAAGCTACAGAATTCCAACAACCTGTGCCCTAACCACTCTATTCCCTGGAGCACAGCTTGATTTAGAATTTCTCATATTTTCCCTAGGCATATTTTATTTAAAATCCTTCTAAAAACAATTTAAAAGCTGATATTATCTGGATTCTGCACATATTCCAGCAGAATCAGTTTTGTTCAGTCATGTTTGGATGGCCTTAGTTGTTTCACCAGGCCTTTTCCAAAAGCATCAAGGAAGAGAAATCAAAGTACAACACTCATGGCTACTGAAAATAAATTATCTTCATGATATTGATTCAGTGAATAAGAATTTGCAAGATTACAAGTTAACTGATTTAGTGAATAAGAATTTGCAAGATTACAAGTTAACTGATTCAGTGAATAAGAATTTGCAAGATTACAAGTTAACAGGCAACAGAAAGCTAAATCAGAGCCAGGGTCACAGAATCTGGTTTTCCCCTCAAACTAGATAACCAGGTTTGCAAACTGACCTAGTGATATTTCCAAGTGGAAGTTGATCTTCCACTGACTGGCCACTGTGTATATAGCAATGCTGCAAAACCCAGGTGATTGTTGATATACTTGTCTCTCATTCTTGGAATTTTAATGGACAGGGATGACTGGCAAAACATACCAGCTCCGAGATCATTTGAGTCCTTTTTGGAGAGTGGTGTACATATTTTGAAATAAAGGTTGTAGATATGCTAACCTACAAATCCTATAAACCAACAGGACTTTAATATGATCTGGTTCCTGTCATCCTATTTGAAGTCAGGAAGTGGTCAAAATTACTTAGCTTGTATTTTCGACATATAGTTAAGACAAGAGGGAACTCACAAAGATTTGCAAGAGTCAGTTTGTTTCCCTCTGTACCACCTTCCACACACTGTTTCTTCTTTCTCTCCTCCTGGCAGCCCCATATCCTTTCCCTTTTTCTGCTTCCTTCTCTTCTCCCACTCCTCAGCCAACCTTTATTTTATCGGCCTTTCCCAGTCTTCAGGTTTGTTTATTATTTCTTTACTTCATTTATACCCCACTTTTCTCCCCAGTGGGAACCTAAAGAAGCTTACATCATTCTCCTCTCCTCCACTTTATCGTACAGCAACCCTAGCAGGTCAATTAGGTTGACAGAGAGAGTGACTGACCCAGACTAAAGATTTCAACCTGGGTCTGCCAGAACTGGCATTCTAACCCCTACACCACTCTGGCAATCATAATTTTTCCCTCCTCCTGTTCACTCTCCCTGGAAAAACCCTGCAAAAGTTATGAAATAGGAAGTCATTACTGTGGTGGCCACTGATGGGCCTAACCAAGTCACTAAAGTTGGCAGGGGCTACTGCTGGGCCCAGGTGCTACTGGGGCAATATGTAACCCAGTAGCCACTGCCTAACCTGGTAAATTGTGCAAATCGCATGATAGCAAGTTGTCTGGCTCTGGCCCCAATGAACTCCTCCTTCTAGGACAGGAGGGAGGGGAGCAGGGATGGACTGAGAGGCCAAAACAACCCTCAGAAGCAAGGGCGTAGACTTTCCAATTTCCCGGGGGTGGGGGGGCTGGGCCAGAAACATCACAGTCCATTGTCTCCGGTGGAGGCTCAGCACCTCCTGGACAAGTTCAGGGGGGGGGGGGGCTCCAGCTCCCCAGTCCCCCTGAAGTTGATGCCTATGCTCAGGCCCCTGGCCTTTTACTTAAAGAACCCAAAGTTTGAAAGCTAATAATATTGTTGTGGTTACCTAGCAACCCCTACTACCCCCACAACAAGAACTCAGTGGACAATCATTTCTTAAAGGTACAAGGACTGTTTCTATTATTTTGGAGTGTTTGACCCTCCCCCCTTTTTGTAGATTTCAGAGTTTTCTGCAAACCTAGTCTCTGAATTTTAAGTATCCACAAATCGAGTCATACTTAGAATTATACTTCTGTGTCAATAATTAACATCAGATTTACTCTTAAACTGAACTTTTTACAATCAGGAGATAAAATTTAACATTTAATATAATACTGAAAATATGAAGTACCGATTAAGACCCTTTTCAAACTGTATTTGTATTCCAGTTTAGTAACTGGTTACTAATAGATTTTTTCCTGTCATTTCAGAAATCAGCTGCTAGCAGAATTGATTTACCTGTTCATACAAACCTGCTTGCATCAAGTTAGCAAAGCGTGGCTGATCTGCTTTTGAGGGAAACTGCTTTTTTTCTGTTTTCAACCCATTCAATTGAGTTTCTGAACCACTGTGGTATGCTATTTAAAATGTCCATAGCGCTTCCTACAATGCTTTTTTCCTGCCCTTTTTCACTGCGCAATCTTCTTCAGACTTTTTTTTACATTCTAAGGTGAGTACTATAGCACTAAACCACTATAGCAGTGAAGTGCTATAGTGGCACCATTGAGATGCATTGACTCAAGGAATACTGTACAGTGAAAAAGGGCAGGAAGAAAGAGGCACTGTTTGAAATGACCATAGTGCTTCAGACAGCTCATTAATGGAAGAAAATTTGCTGTATGAAACCCCTGTCCCTGTATCACTTTACTCAAAATCAAAACATCAAAACATGAATGGCTGTTGTGTTAACATCCTTTCAATTACTGAAATAAATTAAGGTCCCACCTTGTTTTGAGTTGACATCTGAGGGAAGGTGTGAAGGATGCGTCCCTGGAGAAAAGTGCTCATCGCTGTAGGTGATAAGTGGGGTGAGTGGATGAACCGCATGGGAAGGCTGGACCACTGGTACTTTGTTTGACTGCAACCAAAACAAAAGCATTGATAATCACTGTGTATGCGCAAACACAAAGAAAAGCCATCACATTCACTTTGTGTGTAAAATGCCCTCAAGCTGCAGCCAGTTTATAGCAATCCCATGGGGCTTTCAAGGCAAAATACATTCAGAGGTGGTTTGTCATTGCCTGCCTCTGCATAGAGGCCCTGGACTGCCATGGTCGTCTCCCATCCAAATACTAACCAGGACAGACCCTATTTAGTTTCCAAGATCTCATGACAGCAGACTAGTCTGGGTCATCCTGGTCAGGACCAATGTTCCCTCTAAGCTGAGTTATTGTGAGCTAGCTCACAGTTTTTTAGCCTCTGGCTCACACATTTTTGCCTTAGCTCAAGAAGGATGGCTCCAGAACAACCTAACTTATACAGTAGCCAAATGGCTCGCTCACAACTTTAATGCCAGTAGCTCACCAAGTAGAATTTTTGCTCACAAGACTCCACAGCTTAGAGGGAGCATTCACATTAAAAGTATATTCACATTAAAAGTATATCAACTAGGATCTGTTCTTAGTTAACTTATGAGATAATATATACTGTGTAGTGATCCCTCTCTTCAGTTCACTACACTGGGCACTTCTTACATTTTTCACAAGGCGTAACTCACCAAGCCAGACCCACAAGCCACATATAATGTCCCATCAGTGATTTGGAAATGTTTCTGCTTTTGATGACTATTTGGGACTGAAAAAAAAACAACCCAGAGGGAATGCCAAGCACTTTTCAGGCTCCATGACTGATTTACCATGTTGCGGCCTGATAATCACTCTACTTTAGTGTATACAGCTTGGTGTCTCACAAGTTGAACAGCCCTGTCTTGGTGCATAGCAGAAGATTAATAACTTCATTGCCAAGAGTATGAAAGTAAAAAGAAGAAGACGAGATTGGATTTACACCCCACCCTTCACTAGCCAAAGGAGTCTCAGAGCAGTTTACAATATCCTTTCCCTTCCCGTCCCCACAACAGACACCCTCTGAGGTAGGTTGGCCTGAGAGAGCTCTTTCAAGAACTGTTCCCGAGAGAGCAGCTCTGAAACAACTTGTAACTGACCCAAGGTCACACCAGCAGCTGCATGTGGAAGAGTGGGGAATCAAACCTGGTTCTCCCAGATTAGAGTCCAAACTTCTAACCACACTCGTGGGCACTCCATGAAATTACTGAGCAGTCAGGTTAGAACAGATAAAAGGAAGTACTTCTTCACCCAAACAGTGATTAACACGTGGAATTCACTGCCACAGGAGGTGGTGGTGGCTACAAGCATGTACGGCTTCAAGTGGGAATTAGATAAACACAAGTCAGAGGACCTGTGATACTCACGGGGGGGGCAGGTGAGCCTCTCTCCCCTCCCTCCCCCACCACACGTTGAGCCTCTCCCCCCTCCCTCCCCGAAATCGGTGGCAACGGCAGCAGCGGTTTGACCTGCCATGTGCTGAGCCTTTCCCCTCCCTCCCTCCTCCCTCCCCAAAATCGGCGGCAGCTGCAAGACCCGCCGCGAGCTGAGTCTCTCCCCCTCCCTCCTTCCCCGAAATTGGTGGCAACGGCAGCGGTGGCGAGACCCGCAACGCGCCAAGCCTCTTCCCCCTCCCCCCGCTCTCCCCGAAAACAACAGCGGCAGCGTGGCCTCACTGTGCCACCTCCCACCCCTCCCCAACAGTGGCCAAAGTGTTTTCTGTGCATGTGCAGAGAATGCTTTAACTTTTGGGGGGATTTAAAGATCCCCCCCCCAAATTTTATAACTTCTTGGATTTTTCTGCACATGGGGGGAGGGCCCCCCATGTGTAGGGAAATCTCCCTGCCTTTAGGTATCCACACGCGGAGGGCACCTTCAGAATTAGTATATAGATATGGAGCTGAGGTCCATCAATGGCTATTAGCCACAAAGTATAGATAGCAACTCTCTGGGGCAAGTGATGCTCTGTATTCTTGGTGCTTGGGAGGGCAACAGTGGGAGGGCTTCTAGTGTCCTGGCTCTGCTGCTGGACCTCCTGAGGGCACCTGGTGTTTTTGGCCACTGTGTGACAGAGTGTTGGACTGGATGGGCCACTGGTCTGACCCAACACTGGCTTCTCTTATGTTCTTATGTAATCCCTTCACTACAAAAAAAGGGGGGGGGGGTGATGGCTACCAGAACAGTTCAAAGATCAAGTATTTGGCAGGTGCCTCCCAAGCAAAGCATAACTAAAGATCCAGCGTAGAAGATCCAGAGTAGCTTTAAATATACATGATCAGAGAAAAATCTGAGGCCCTTACAGTGTAGTTCAGGGAACCTATTATCTTGAATTCTGAAAACATTATGGCTAGACCCAGATTAACTACAGAACTTATTAAATCTGCAACTGGGGACTGAGCTACACAGTGATTTTATATTAATTACAGTGATTTTCATTACAGTTCTGAAGTACCTAAGAATACTCCACCTGTACATTAGAACACAGGACACTGCCAACCAGTTTATAAGCATAAAAAAAAGTTATGGGAACACATGCATTGTAATTGCTACGAAATGCAGAACACTACCAGCTATTATGCTTGATCAGATTCAGCTAAAATACTGTCTCTACTGTACTTTCAATTAAAATTAATAAGAATAATTTTTCCCATCACAAAAAAGCAGCTAACCACTGTACAAATCAAATTATTGAACCAAGAATAAACCTGTCCTGCCTCACCCAAAGCATCACAAGAGAAAAATCACTGAGAGAAAACTACAATAGGATAAATTTGCCCACCTCCACTGAGAACACAAGGTTTACACTCAATTAAATGTCCACTTACACAATAGGCTTTACTGTTGAAGCTCTTGAGATCATTTAATGGCAGTGCCAAGTAAAGAGTGTTATAGTGGCCTAATATAAAAGTTACCAGGGCATGCATGAACTGTGGGAAGACAATTTACAGTGCACCTGCCATGACACATTTTGGTTGCAGACCCCTGCCCTCCACTTCCCAAGGCAGCTTACCAAGTACTGCCCCATTTCCAAGTGGAGCTTCCAAGAAATGAACTGAAACTCGGTTATTCCTTATAAGTAAGAAACTGCATATCCTGTTAGGGTAAGAAATATGTAAGCTGAATTAAAACCACTTCAAAGTTCAGGTTTTTAAAGTAGCTTTTACCTATTTATAGCCATTGTCTTCCTCAGGGGTCACTTCATAGAAAAAGAGGTGCAGGAGCTCATTAGCATAACTAATTAGCATAACTTATTTGCATGTGCTACACCACCTGACATCACCGGAAGTATGTCAGAAGGCAAGAAAGAAAGGAGAGAGAGAGAGAGAGAGGAAGCAAGCAAGCTAGCAAGCAAGCAAGCTGGCAGAGAGGGGACAGCTACTAATCCAAGCCTCAGAAATACCACTATTCTGGGAGGATAGCTTCAGTGGTGGCTGAAGCCTTCAGAAGGCTGGTTGGAGGAACAAGGACCTTTCCAGGGGACGGGGTCATTTTGCTGCAGCCATGTCACAAGCAGGCATTCTCCGGGGGGGGGGGGGGGGGCTGGCACCAACTCCCGGAGCTGCGCTCCCCTGAGCTCCTGCTCGAAATGATCCCTGGTCTTCCTTAAATCAACCACTGGCTTCTTCAATGATTAAGCTCGGAGTTACTGACTGTATTCAGACCCAGCACTAAGCCTTTGAGGAGTCCTGAAAAATTCCAGCAATTGGTGCATGGTGAAAGTGGGAAAGAGGCATCATGGTAATCAAGCCCAAGACACCTTCAAGGCTAGTTCACTAAAGTGCCAAACAGTGTTCCCTCTAAGCTGAGTTAGTGTGAGCTAGCTCAGTTTTTTAGCCTCCAGCTCACACATTTTTGTCTTTGCTCTGGAAGGATGGCTTCAGAGCAAACTAAGTTATGCAGTAGCCAAATTGTTCACTCACAACTTTAATCCCAGTAACTGACAAAGCAGAATTTTTGCTCACAAGACTCCACAGCTTAAAGGGAGCATTGGTGCCAAAACATGGCTTGGCATTTGTCATGTTACCTAAACGAGGATTTTAACCCAGGAACCCACTCTCTCTAGGGGACCAGTTACCACTTTTAAAAAATGATCCTATTATTACACATCTCAAGCATTTATTAAATGAAAATAGTCATGTCACAAATTAAGAACCCTCTTTTTTAAAAAATATTGTTAATTGGACTGAACCAGAGCTACAGGTGGGATCATGGTAAGGGTAACAGTGATCTTGAAAAATACACACTGAGTTGAGGTAACACAGGGAGAACAGAGCTGGATGGGTCAGGAGATCTTTTGGAATTACAGCAAACCCTATGGCATTATACCTTGCTGAGGTCCCTCCCCTACCAGAACTCCATCTTTCCCAGGCTCCACCCCAAGTCTCCAGGAATTTTTCAAGCTGGTGTTGGTAACCCTAAGTCAAGCACTACCTTTCGATTTGAGTCTCAGTCAGAAAGGCAGACTATAAAGGAATTAAAAAAACCCACTCTCTCTAGGGGACCAGTTACCACTTTTAAAAAATGATCCTATTATTACACATCTCAAGCATTTATTAAATGAAAATAGTCATGTCACAAATTAAGAACCCTCTTTTTTAAAAAATATTGTTAATTGGACTGAACCAGAGCTACAGGTGGGATCTAGGCAGCATGCAGCTCAGAGCACACAGCCTGTATCTTTCATAAACAAAACTGGAATCCTTCTCTTGCCTGATTTTCTAAAAACAACAAAAATGCTCTAAAGAATTGATATGCAACCTCTAACAATTATGACTGGAACATTTTATGAAGCCACAATAACCTGTGTGTATAATTACACCAGCGTATTTTGGTGGAGTCTCCCAGCTATCTGGGTGGTAATTCAGTTCTTATCTCTAAGCACTTACCTTTCCCTCTTCCAAAAGTTAGGGTTACTTGCTTTTGAAAGACAAAATAACTGTTCATGAAAAGCCCAGTATACAACAATATTCATTAATGGTGTGAACATAATATTTTTTAAAAATAATATCCATCTGGGTCATGGCTATTCCTCTGCTGTCCTGTCTATTCTGAAACACAGCTCAAAAAATCAGTACTAAATTGAGTATTTGATAAAATTTGGTACAGCATTACAAAAAAAAAAAAAATCTGCCACGCTACGGCTACATATAGCAGTCCCCTCAAGCTAAAGAAATGCTGGAGTTACCAGAATAATTCCTACTCCTTTTTGCACAGCATAAGTCTATGCAAAAAAGAAATGCTGGAGTCTCATTTGCATTATTACTCCATGTGCCATCATTTAATTCTTTTTCCATGGACGGGCTGCACTATGAAAGAGTGGAGGGGGGAACCCTGCACATATTTTACTTGAGTCCACGCAGACCTACCTCAGCAAAAAAAAGTCACAAATATGACAGTGTATAAAAGAAAAAGATAATTCTGGCCAAAATGCAAAGAACAGCTCTGCAAATATTCAACATACAGAATATTTAAAAAACAGAAACAGAGGAATTTTAACTGTTCCAGGTTTTATTTGAATACCAATGTGGTAATACATTTGTTGGGCTATATTTAATATGATACAAAAATGTCCATATGTAACAAGCCTTTCTTGTTTAGAATGAACAGAAAGAAAGCCGGTGTCATGTTTCTTCCTAGGCCCCATTCCCCCCTCCTTTGCATACTTTCCCTTGTTTTTAGAGCACCACCTTAAGGAACTTGCATTAGCAAGTGGTATCATCTTAGTGTCTGACCTATCCCTCCAGTCATATAGCTCAGAATCTTCTGCCATGAATTTCTGCTAAATTATGCTATCCTTGCTCTCCTCTTAATTTTACGGTTTTCAACACAGATTTGCTTTCCTGTGGGAAGGAGATAAGAACCTGAGGATTTTAATTTAAGCTCTGGCCTTGTCTTATATTTTGCAAGAGGGAGAGAGAGAGAGTATGAGGAGGAGAGGGGGAAAAAGCAGCAGTACTCATAGGTGTTTTAAAGCCAACAAGCATTAGGGCCATTATTTGTGACCAAATACAAGTAGCACGAATTCCCATTAAGATATAGGAGTTGCTTCCGAGAGAGATAGCTCAAACTGCCACACGTCTTTCTTTTACCATGCACAACGATGGATACCAAGCTTCACATTATCTATAGCTATGGGCCTCAGTTTTACATCAGTGAACTGGTACTGAAGTTTTATGCCAGTATTTTAAATGAAACAAAATATGTCACGGGGAAAAACAAAACCTGCAGTGATATCTCAGATTTCTAATTTCCAAAGTGGTAACCATGTTACATTTGTCACAACCAAACAGGAAAAGGAATCTTGTGCCTGAAGACTACTAGATTTATGGCTGTCACACTCAGTTTCACATGGAAGCTATTTCACAAAAACTTTTACCTACATAAAAATCTATTCGTTTTTAAAGTACCACAAAAGTCCTTCTTGTTAAATCGGTGCTAGCCTAGGACTAGACAGCTGGAGGGTATGGGGGTGCATCAGAAACTCAAACAAAGAAAACACGTTATGTACCCTAGCTGCTTTCTTCAACCGAAGCTGAGACATAAAGCAAAGGGTTATTTTATTCTCCTCCCTCTTCTATACGGGCAAGGCTTTCCAGTTACACACTTCTAGATTCTCAAGTCCAGTTTCCCTCACTTGGGTCATGCAGCACTGAGGAGTACAGTAAGACTGCTTGTATTAGGAAGGAAAGTGCTTTAAAGAGCTCTTTGCCCAGGGGTCATTTCGTAGAAAAAGAGGTGCAGGAGCTCATTAGATAACTCATTAGCATAACTTCTTTGCATATGCTACACCACCTGACATCACCAGAAGTATGTCAGAAGGAAGGAAGGAAGGAAGGAAGGAAGGAAGGAAGGAAGGAAGGAAGGAAGGAAGGAAGGAAGGAAAGAAAGAAAGAAAGAAAGAAAGAAAGAAAGAAAGAAAGAAAGAAAGAAAGAAAGAAAGAAAGAAAGAAAAGAAAAGAGCTGGCAGGGAGGGGACAGCAACTAACCCAAGCCTCAGAAACACCACTATTCTGGGAGGATAGCTTCAGTGGTGGCTGAAGCCTTCAGAAGGCTGGTCGGAGGAACAAGGACCTTTCCAGGGGATGGGGTCATTTTGCTGCAGCCATGACACAAGCAGGCATTCCCCCCCCCGGGGGGGGGGGGGGTTGGCACAAACTCCCGGAGCTGCGCTCCCCCGAACTCCTGCTTGAAAAGACCCCTGTCTTTGCCTATGTCTCTGTTCGAGCAGAAACTAGTTAATGGGTACAGCCTGTGTTTCCAAATGTCCAATCCTTGATCAAATCAAAATGACATTTTAAAGGATACTTTTTGAAAAGAAGTAGACATGTTTCATATCACAGTAAATCAAGAATTTTCCCCACACTGGTAACTTACAATTGATCTTCAGGCAACCAAGATCAGATCCCCTGGAGAAAATGGCTGCTTTGGGATGTGGACTCTATGGCATTATACCCTGCTGAGGTCCCTCCTGTCCCCAAACCCCACCATCCACAGGCTCCACCCCTCAAATCTCCAGGTATTTCCCAAACCAGAGGTAGAAACCCTAAGTATGCAGGAATTTATAAATTAAAATATTTATATTCCACCTTTCCTTGTGGCTCAAGAAAAGGTTGGCTAAAGAAGAAGAGAAGAGATTGGATTTACACCCCGCCATTCACTCGGAGTCTCAGAGCAGCTTACAGACTCCTTTCCCTTCCCCTCCCCACAACAGACACCCTGTGAGGTAGGTGGGGCTGAAACAGCTCTTTCCAGAACTTGTCCTTGAGAGATCAGCTCCAATAGAACTATGGCTTGCCCAAGGTCATCCAGCAGCTGCAAGTGGAGGAGTGGGGAATCAAACCTGGTTCTCCCAGATTAGAATCTGTCCACTTAATCACTACACCAAACTGAGTTGCTTGGCTAATACAGAGTTTGGAAGAACTTACCTCTTCTAAGATTTTGTTTATTCATTTAAATTATTTATATTCCAACTTTGGCTTGTAAAGGACCACAACTAACAGGAGCCTGCAAAGGTTTGCAAACTGAATGGAAAGATGGCAACATTTGCTTTACTAAGACAATATGGAAACAGTGACCCAGCACTTCTGGAATATCAGCTGAACTGAACCAAATTTTTGAACATCTGATTCAATTATAGCAAAACTGATTAATGACACCAGGGGTCCTTTCGTAGAAAAAGAGGTGCAGGAGCTCATTAGAATAACTCATTAGCATAACTCATTAGCATATGCCACGTCCCCTGACATCACCAGAAGTATGTCAGAAAGGGAATGTCAGTTTCAGCCCCATTATATCCTATGTGCCATTGAAATCAATGGCAAAAACTCATAGGGTATATGAGGGGCTGGAGGAAAGGGGGTTTGAGGGAGAGGCTCCAAACTTGCAGGGTAGCTGCTGGGACCTGTCCTCGAAATACCCACTAAGTTTCAAGAAGATTGGACCACGGGGTCCAATTCTATGGGCCCCCATACAGGTTGTCTCATCCCCTCCATTGTTCTCTATGGTGGGAAAAAATGTTAACTTTTTCCCCACCATAGAGAACAATGGAGGGAATGGGGGCAACCTGTTTGGGGGTCTGTAGAATTGGACCCCCTGGTCCAATCTTCTTGAAACTTAGTGGGTATTTCGAGGACAGGTCCCAGCAGCTACCCTGCAAGTTTGGAGCCTCTCCCTCAAACCCCCTTTCCTCCAGCCCCTCATATACCCTATGAGTTTTTGCCATTGATTTCAATGGCACATAGGATATAATGGGGCTGAAACTGACATTCCCTTTCTGACATACTTCTGGTGATGTCAGGGGACGTGGCATATGCTAATGAGTTATGCTAATGAGTTATGCTAATGAGCTCCTGCACCTCTTTTTCTACGAAAGGACCCCTGGTGTCATTAATCAGTTTTGCTATAATTGAATCAGATGTTCAAAAATTTGGTTCAGTTCAGCTGATATTCCAGAAGTGCTGGGTCACTGTTTCCATATTGTCTTAGTAAAGCAAATGTTGCCATCTTTCCATTCAGTTTGCAAACCTTTGCAGGCTCCTGTTAGTTGTGGTCCTTTACAAGCCAAAGTTGGAATATAAATAATTTAAATGAATAAACAAAATCTTAGAAGAGGTAAGTTCTTCCAAACTCTGTATTAGCCAAGCAACTCAGTTTGGTGTAGTGATTAAGTGGACAGATTCTAATCTGGGAGAACCAGGTTTGATTCCCCACTCCTCCACTTGCAGCTGCTGGATGACCTTGGGCAAGCCATAGTTCTATTGGAGCTGATCTCTCAAGGACAAGTTCTGGAAAGAGCTGTTTCAGCCCCACCTACCTCACAGGGTGTCTGTTGTTAACTTTTTCCCCACCATAGAGAACAATGGAGGGAATGGGGGCAACCTGTTTGGGGGCCTGTAGAATTGGACCCCCTGGTCCAATCTTCTTGAAACTTGGTGGGCATTTCGAGGAGAGGCCCCAGCAGCTACCCCGCAAGTTTGGAGTCTCTCCCTCAAACCACCTCCCCTCCAGTGGCTTTTAAAGTTGCCGCCGAATTTCGACGGCAAATCAGTGGCGAGCTGAATCAGATTAGAGAACCTGATTCAGCCCGTGGCTGCCCTACTGGCCAGTCCTGAGCTGGCGGAGCTTCGCTACACCTCACTCCGGCCCCAACGGACCCCTGAATAACACTTTATTAATATTGTGGTCTCTTTTGAGTTTTATTTTTATGTGTTGTAAGCCATCTAAGCTTCTCTCAGCTAAGTATGCAGTGTAAATTTCTAATAAGACAAACAGGTATTTGTTTTCCTTCAGCATGAGTCAAGTGCTGGGAAGCTTCCAGGCCAGCCTAAAATATTCCTAAATTTTCAAATGCTGATCTGTTCATTTTAGACACTTCCTCCTACTGTTCTTCCTTCACGCAGCAGTGGGTTTCAACTCTGACCAAGCAAGGTAAGCAGCATAACTAAGTCCTGCAAGAGTAAGGGGTGTTGATTGATTCAGGTTAATTAGAACAGGCAGCTAATGTGCCTGTCCAGTTTTTAGTACAAAGCAGCTGTCAAGAAACTAAACAAAGTGGCAGCTTTCAGATGAAATGGAAAACAATGATGGGTCACTAAGAATGAGTCATAGAAGTCCATGAGCTCCTCCTCTCATGCACAGCTAAGGATTCATGATACACAAAGCTGCCATACACTGCATCAGACCGTGGGTCCATCAAGATCAGTATCATCTACTCGGAGTGGCAGTATCTCTTCAGGGTCTCAGGCAGAAGTCTTTCACATCACCTACTACCTAGTCCATTTAATTAGAGATGCTGGGGATTGAACCTGGGACCTTCGGCATGCCAAGCAGATGCTATACCACTGAGCCACAGCCCCTCCCTCAAAGCCTCCATGGTGTGCAACCACCATAGTTTGTCATTACACTGAAACTATAGTGGCTTAATCACGATTCGAAATCCTGGTTTATGGGTTAAGTATAGTTTGAATATAACAACAAGCCATATTTGTTGTGAACGAGGAAGTCTCTAATTTCCACACAAAAAAGGGAAATAGATGGAAGCACACAGGCACCAGTATTTCCAATCCATCACGACAAACCTTACTGCAGTAGTTCGTTGTCATGTCTAGACAGAGCCAACAAGTCAATTCAACACCACATGTGAAGGAAAGCAAACTGTAGTTCTGCATGTCAAAACAGACACTCCTCAGCTGTGATCAGATGGAGCTATTTGTTCCAGAGAGATGTGACCAGACATGGTACCCTAATCCAGCCTGACTCCGCAACAGACCAATCAGACTGTGCTGCACAGTACCATGGATAGGATGGGCTGGCAGCTTCTTTTTTTAAAAAAAAAATCTTGTGTGCGCATGTGCAGAGCTGCTTGTTTACTGGGAGTGAATACATGGTTATACACATATCACTAAGTATTGCGGGCACTTGGGCAGTAGAGAGATTTTCCTGCACACTTGGGGCACTCCCCAGATGTGCAGAAAAATCTGAAAACTTTAAAAAACTATACGGGGGATATTTAAATCCTCCCAAAAGTAGAAGAGCATTCCCTGCACATGTGCAGAGAACATTCTGGGAACTCTGTGGCAGGCCAGCAGCTCGGAGCCACTGAGGAAGATTGGTGGACCCCGCAGCTGAGAGACCTTACTGCCGGTGTATGGGAGGGGGAGATTGGCAGGCCTGGCGGCCGGGAGCCACATGGGCCTTGCTGTTGGTGCTGGGTGGCTCGGTGGGCCTGGCGGTTGAGATCTGCGTGGGCCTCGCTGTTGGTGTGGAAGGGGTGGGGGAGAAGGACTGGCAGGCCCGGGCCTTGCCATCAGTGCCAGGGGTGGGGGAGAAGGTTCACCTGTGGCTGTTTCCTCCTCCTCCTCCATGTGGAGCTCCTTCTCTCCCCCCCCCCCCAGTGAGTATCACGGGTCCCCGCTTCTTGTCAATATATATTAAACAATACCAACAAAGCCTAAAGACAAATTTAAGCCAGCAGAAGCACAACAGACAGACAATTCAACTCAACTAAACAATTCAAGCATTGGCTGGGGCTCTGACATCAGCAAAGAGGGTACAAGACAAACTTCACAAGAGAAGATATTCCAAAATCATGATGCCACAGTAAGAGTGGTCCTATTTCTGATTGTCATTCACCTGACATCTGGCGGTGAGGTGGCTCAGAAGAGATCCTCTGAGGAAGACCTCTGTCAACAAACTATGATAAAGGTCATTACTTTGCCTCTAGAGGTTGGTTCTACAAAGATGTTGGTTCTACAAAGATACAATTCAGAACAAATAATGACGTATTAGTTGAATTGCTAGGGGATGATCACATAGCTACTGACCATGTTAAAAATACATGCTGTTTTGAGCTTAACTACGTGAGCCCATTCAGTACACATCCATAAGGCAGGAAATTAATATATAACATAGACACTGAATGTTACACGCCCTAAAACTAGGGCTGCCAACTTCCAGATTGGGTCAGAAATTAACATAAACTGTGATAAAATAACTATGCTGCTTTACACAAAATATAATCAGAGTAGAAGAAGAAGAAGAAGAGATTGGATTTATACCCCGCCCTCCACTCCCTAAGGGAGTCTCAGAGCGGCTTACAAATTCCTTTCCCTCCCCCTCCCCACAACAGACACCCTGTGAGGTAGGTGGGGCTGAGAGAGCTCTTTCCCAAGCTGTCCTTGAGTCGTCTGGGGCCGACTGGTCTGGTCGCCGGGAACGGTGCGGCGAGAGTGACGGCGACAGCGGTGGCAGTTCAGGGGCGGCGGTGACAGCGATGACCCGACAGGGCCTGGCGTCGGGGCGCAATAGAGGCGGTGGAGGTGACGACGCTGCAGCGACCCAGCCCTCTGGCCCCTTGAGCTGCGATCTGCGAGGGGGGGGCATACGGCCTAAAGGGGTGAGCAGAGGAAGGCGGAGGCAACATCAAGCTGCCGGATCAATAAGTGACTGCCCCCTGGCTGTGGATTTTCCTGCTGCGGGTCGAGTCAACACCCGGACTGTGAGAGGACTTTGGACAGTGTGCCTCTGCTCTGTGACTTGCCTGTGTGAGCAGAACGCCTGGTTGCTTCGGGTGCTTCGGTTTGTAGGGGCCGGGGTAGCTGAATTGTATCAGGCTTGCTGGCGCACAGGTGATGCACAGCTGTGCCGGGTTTGGCCTAAGAAGATCAATAGCCAAACAGCAGCGGAGAGTGAGATAGGATGGCTTAAGCAGTGAGGTAGGAAAGTGCTAGGCAATAGTTAAGTTTAGTTGTTAGTCAGTTGTATAGTTTATAAATTATTCCTTACCTTGTTTAATTGTTAGTTAGTTAGGATGGTTTTAGTCTTGTGGGATGGGTGGGGCCACAAGTAGAGAGGTTCGGGGTGGGAAATGTTATTGTTTAGCTATTGTTAGTAACTGAAGTGATTTTAGACTATTGCATAGGAGGAGGGACTGTATCCAGCTGTTGGAGGTCTGAGGCTGTGACGCAAAAGACCACCAGGGATGGCTGGCCTACAAATTCCGGTGCTCCTGGGGAGGAGAAAGTGCGGTGGGTCCAGGCAAGTTAAGAAGGGAAGGGCACTGAGAAACAGGAAAGCTCGACGCCCTTCCAGCCTGAGACTCATCCCAACGGTAGTTGGCAGTGGGGCTAGGACGGAAACCCCTTCTCCGACATTGGTGTTGTGTAACGCCAGGTCAATTAACAACAAGGCCAGGGTTCTTCAGGACTTCCTGGTAGAGCAGAAGGCCGACCTGGCGTGTGTGACCGAGACCTGGGTGCGGGCAGGAGAGACAGTAGCTCTCTCCCAAATGGCCCCCCCCGGGATTCTTGGTCCTACACCAATCACGGACCGTGGGGCGGGGGGGAGGAGTGGCAATTTTCATTCGGGAGGCTTACTCCTTCAGGGCGCTCCCGTCGGTGGAGATCACGGGTGTAGAGTGTGTCGGCTTGGTGTGGGAGGCCGAAGAGAGTTTGGCTGTATGGTTGGTGTACCGACCGCCTAATGCACCAGCCAACAGCCTGCTGTCCCTGATGGAGGCTGTGGTGGGCTGGGCGTTGGAGCACCCTAACCTAGTGGTCTTGGGTGACTTCAACGTCCATGTCGATGACGCAGCTTCCATTCAGGCGGCGGATCTGGTGTCGTCCATGGCGGCACTAGGACTCTCCCAGTACATCTCAGCCCCTACGCACCGGGCCGGTCACACGCTCGATTTGATCTTTGCCGCGGGGGTAATCGTGGACCGGATTGCTGTTTTGGCGGTACCATGGTTGGACCACCATGCCCTGGGGGCCCGTTTGAATGTACCACTCCGACCTCTAGGCGGTGAGCGTATTTTAGCTCGCCCGCGGAGTCAGATGGATCCCTTGCGATTCCAGGCAGCTCTGCGGGAGCCGATGCCCCCTGGCGGTTCGTTGGATGAGCTGGTGGAGGACTGGCATAGCCGGCTCTCTACAGCCATTGACGAGATCGCTCCCAGGCGCCCTCTACACCCTCGCACTAGATTGGCCCCCTGGTATACCCAGGGATTACAGCTGATGAAGCGAGAGCTACGACGGTTAGAGAGGCGGTGGCGGCGTGCTCATGATGAAGCTACAAGAACATCCTATAGGACGCTTATGAAGGCCTATGAGATGGCAACCAAGGCAGCGAAGAAAGAATTCTACGCTGCTGAGATTGCGTCTGCTAGCTCACGCCCAGCCCAATTGTTTAGAACAATTCGGTCACTAACAACCCTGCCACAAGGCAGAACAAATGCAAGGGAATTGGAAATTGGCTGTGAGGCATTTGCGAGCTACTTTGCAGATAAAGTCCTGTCGCTCCGCCGCGACCTCCCCGCCACATTAGAAACAGTGAGTGAGCTCGAGGCCCCAAGCACGACTTCGTTTCCGGGTTTCGATGGGTTTGGCCTGCTTGATCTTGAGGAAGTTGACAGACTCCTTATGACTGTGCACCCAACCACATGCATCCTTGATCCGTGCCCGTCCTGGCTGATTAAAGCCGGCCATGATGGGTTACGAGGTGCTGCTTGGGAAATTATTAACACCTCCCTTTCTGAAGGGCGATTCCCAGGGGCACTCAAGGAGGCGATGGTCCGCCCTCTCTTGAAAAAACCACATCTGGACCGGGCCGAATTGGCGAACTATCGGCCGGTGTCCAATTTGCCTTATTGGGGCAAATTGTTGAGAGGGCGGTGGCGTTACAGTTACAGAGTTATCTGGATGACGCTTCGATCTTAGACCCTGCCCAGTCAGGCTTTCGCCCGGGATACGGGACGGAGACGGCTTTGGTTGCCCTTACTGACGACCTTCGGCGGCATCTGGATTGAGGCGGCGGGGCAGTGTTGCTGTTGCTTGACCTGTCGGCGGCGTTCGACATGGTCAATCATCAGCTGCTGACTCGCCGTCTCGCCGACATGGGGATACAGGGGCGGGCCTTGCAATGGCTCGTTTCCTTCCTCCAAGGTCGGGGACAAAGGGTGGTTGTAGGGAAGCAGCGGTCCAGGAGACACCCACTGGAATGTGGTGTGCCTCAGGGGGCAGTGCTCTCCCCGATGCTATTTAACATCTATATGCGCCCCCTTGCCCAGATTGCCCGGAGGTATGGCCTGGGTTGTCACCAGTACGCTGATGACACCCAGCTCTATCTGATGTTGGGTGGCCAGCCGGATTCGGACCTTGAAGATCTCAACCAGGCATTGCACGCCGTGGCTGGGTGGCTCAGACTGAGCAGACTGAAATTGAACCTGGCGAAGACGGAGGTCCTATGTCTGGGGCGGGGTGGACCAGGGCGGGGGCTCCCACTCCTGAGCTTCGACGGGGCGCCGTTGGTGCCTGCGTCGCGGGTAAGGAGTTTGGGAGTGCTCCTGGAACCCTCCTTGTCAATGGAGGCCCAGGTAGCAGCCACTGCCAAGTCGGCCTTCTATCATCTTCGGCTGGCACGGCAGTTGGTCCCCTACCTTGACCGTCCTGACCTAGCCAAAGTGATCCATGCTACGGTCACCTCGAGATTGGACTACTGTAACGCCCTCTACATGGGGCTGCCCTTGGTGCAAACCCGGAAGCTGCAGCTGGTGCAGAATGCCGCGGCCAGGTTAGTGATGGGTCTCTCAAGACGAGACCATATCCGACCTGTGCTAGCGGAGCTGCACTGGCTGCCTATAGCATACCGAGTTCGCTTCAAGGTGCTGGTTCTTACCTTTAAAGCCCTATATGGCCAGGGTCCAATATACCTGAGGGACCGCCTTTCTCCGCATATACCCCAGCGAGCACTTCGGTCAGGGTCGTGTCATCGGCTTCGTGTTCCGGGCCCCAGAGAGGCCAGGCTCACTGGTACCAGGGCCAGAGCGTTTTCGGTGGCGGCTCCAACCTGGTGGAATGAGCTCCTGGAAGAGATCAGGGCCCTGCGGGACCTGATGCAGTTCTGCAGGGCCTGCAAGACAGAGCTCTTCCGCCAGGCCTTTGGCTAGGAGCCGCAACCAACCTCGTAACAGCACTGTAAGAACATCTACAGTAAAATTGGTCCAATGCAGCCCAGACTGATGGCTGTAACTGGAAGGTCCCTCACTAGAGAGGATGCCATTTTAAAGAAACTGGAAGCATTTTAGTGGATATTTAGTTTTATTGTAGTTGTTATACTCCTGTGTAATGGAGTTTCATTATTGTCGTGTTGAAATTATTTTAAATTGTTTTATATGCATGGCTCTGAGCCTTTGTTAGCCGCCCTGAGCCCGCTTGCGGGGAGGGCGGGATATAAAAACTAAAATAAATAAATAAAAAACAGAGCTATGGCTTGCCCAAGGTCATCCAGCCAGGTGCAAGTGGAGGAGTGGGGAATCAAACCCGGTTCTCCCAGATTAGAGTCTGCGCACTTAACCACTACACCAAACTGTAATTTAGATAGTGAAAATACAAATACAGAATATTTAAGGTAAAGCAACTATGAACAACCATCAGGTATGGAACTAAGCTGTTTACAAAGTCAATGTTATAGTCAATATAAGATTAGTCCTTGTTCCAAATTACATTTAAAATGCCAGATGCTTCATATAAGGGTGAAGACAGACTGGAAATCTGCTGGGGGAATTGCCCCCGCCGCGCAGCGTTCACACGCCGCCACAAGGAAGCCGCCCGCAGCGTCCAAACTGCGGGTGGCTTCCACCAGCGGCGGCAGAACGCCACGCAGTGCCACCCGCCTGCGTGCGTTCACACCCGCCAGAAGCGCGTGGAACGCGCGCGCAGCAGCCAAGTCACCACTTGGAAGTGGTGCCCGGCTGCTGTGGGAGGAGCACGGCGCCAGACGCGTTGCGTCCGGGCCTCCTCCTCCAGGCAGATGTGGCAGTCTGAACGGCCGCTCTGCCTCCGCTTTAAAGCGGGCCAGACTGCCAGTCTGTACTCGGCCTAACATTTCTATAGTGAAATATTAAAGTATCTCAAAAAAACCATTCACAAAATCTTCATAGAAAAATTCCTTCAACATAGTTGCCTTTTGAGAGATTTAAAGTGACAAGAACCTTGTTTCTTCTCATTCTGATAATAGAACAAAAATCATTTCCACAACCACCACCAACTTCCAGATTGGGCCTGGAATTCTCCCAGAATTACAACAGATTTCCAGGCTACAGAGGTCAATTTCCCTGGATGAAATGGCATTTTTGGAGGGCGGACTCAACTGAGCTACATCCCTGCCAAGCTCCTTTACCTCTCAAACTCCACTCTTCCAAGCACCACCCATAAATATACAGGTTGCTTACCTGTAATTGGAGATCTTCGAGTGGTCATCTGTGCATTCACACCTCTGGGATAATGTGCGCCTGCGCCGATCCCGATCGGTAAGTTCAAAGCCAACGGATTTTCGCGCCAACTCCCCGATCGCGCGTCGGCTCCACTGCGCATGACCGGGGAGGGGCACGAGGATCCCGCCAGTTCCTTCTGACCACTGCAAGCAGCCTCCAAGAAAGTACAAGGGAGACCGAAAGCAGAGGGGAAGGAGGGCGGGTGGTGTGAATGCACAGATGACCACTCGAAGATCTCCAATTACAGGTAAGCAACCTGTATATCTTCTTCGTGGTCTCTGTGCATCACACCTCTGGGAGAATAGTGAGCAATAATTACACCACATACCTGTAGGTGGGTGCTGAAGGTCTCACATCTGAGCTGTCTGCAGAACTGCACGGCCCACCGCCGATCGCTGATGGGTGCCGACGTCCAAGGCGTAGTGCCTCACAAACGTGTGAGGAGACGTCCATGTAGCAGCATTGCAGATATCTCCCAGGGGGATGCCCTTGAGAAAAGCTGTCGAGGCAGCCACTGCTCGAGTAGAGTGAGCCCGCAGGGACGCCGGTAATGGCCGCTTGGCCAGGAGGTAGGCGAGCTTTATCGTCTCAACAATCCATTTAGACAGTCTCTGAGACGACAGCTTCTGTCCCTGTCTGGGAAGGGCATGAGCGACAAAGAGAGCTGGAGACTTGCGAAAGGATTTAGTCCGATCCAAGTAAAATGACAGGGCCCTCTTAACGTCGAGGGAATGCAGGCAACGTTGTGTCTGGTGAGAGCCACAAGAAACGCTACTTTCCACGAAAGAAGCTGCAGGCTACAAGAAGCCATAGGCTCAAATGGCTTGCCCATTAGCTTATGCAGCACTAGAGGCAGGTCCCATGCTGGAACAGGGGTTTTAACTGTTGGGAAGAGACGGCACATTCCCTTTAGGAATTGCTTCGTAGTGGGATGAGAGAAAACGGAATAGCCATCTATCGTTGGATGGTTAACTGAAACTGCTGAAAGGTAGACACGAAGGGATGCATGGCACAATCCTCTGTCCTTACAAGACAAGAGGAACCCAAAGATGTCATTCAGTGTAGATGGAATGGAAGGTCGTCCTATTGAAGCAAGGAAAGACAGGAACTTATTCCATTTTGCCTCGTAGGAACGACGGGTAGACGGTTTACGGGCATTGAGGAGGTCATTCGCTATGCGAGGGTCCACTTCGGAGGACGAATTCACCAAGCTGTCAGCTTCAGTCTGGGTATGTCGTGATGCAGCACCAGACCCTTGTACATCCATAGGAGGTCTGGGTTCATCGGAAGGTGAGTGTACACCCCGTCGGAGAGACGAAGGAGGGTGGGGAACCAAGGTTGCCTCGGCCACCAGGGTGTCATCAGGATTGCTAGTGGTTGTTCTGCAAGTAGCTTCTGTACTACCCTCAGTATCAGTGGAATTGGAGGGAACAGGTAAAGGTGTAATCCCGACCAGGAGAGGAGAAGGCCGTCCCCCAGGGACGTCGGGTCTGTACCTGCCCTGGAGCAGAAGAGGGGACGCTTCTTGTTGTCTCTGGAAGCAAAGACATCCACAGAAGGCTGACCCCAGAGGCTGAAGATTGGGGTCAAGTACCGCGGATTGAGCTCCCAATCGTGTAGGGATGCACCCCCTCTGCTCAAGAAGTCTGCTTGCGTATTGAGCTGACCGGGAAGATGATTCGCCACCAGATAGATATCCAGCGATTCGCATTCTGTCCAGAGTTCTATCGCTAACCGGCAAAGACTGCGGGAAACCGTACCACCCTGCCTGTTGATGTAGTACATCGTGGTCATGTTGTCTGTGAGGACAGCCACCGTCTTTCCCGACAGAAGGTGTTGGAAGGACCGGATTGCGTAACGGACCGCTAGTAGCTCCAGAAAGTTGATGTGATTGGGGGCTACTGATGGATCCCACTTGTCGCCTACGCACAGATCGCCGAGATGGGCTCCCCAGCCCCATAGGGATGCATCCGTGGTAATAGTGACTGACGGGGGAGGGCGGCGAAAGGGGGCGCCCGTCTGGAGATTCTGTGGCACCTGCCACCACTCCAGGGCTTGAACCACCGAGTCCGAGAGGCGGAATCTCTTGGACAGAAGGTGTAGGCTTGGCCTGAACCGACGGAGGAACCACAGCTGCAAGGGTCTCATGTGTAGCCGTGCGAAGGGAATGACCATGGTGGTTGCCGCCATGAGTCCCAGGAGTCGCAGTATCTGACGAGCTGTCGCCTCCCGGTTCCTTCTCAGATTTTTGAGGAGAGAAACGATGTCCGAGGCTCTGCTGGGAGGTAGGAACGCCCTGCACTGTAGGGAGTCAAGAAGAGCTCCGATGAATTGCACCCGTCTGGAGTGGGTGAGCATGGACTTTTTTGTATTTATTGTCAACCCCAGAGTCTCCAGGATGTGGAGCGTTAGGGAGACGTGGTCTTGCAGGTCTGATGCTGACGGTGCGATCAGAAGCCAGTCATCCAGGTAGGGGTATAGGTGGATGCCCTGCAGGCGGAGGTGGGCCGCTACTGTTGCCATTAGTTTTGTGAAGACACGGGGTGCCGTCGAGAGGCCGAATGGTAGTGCCTTGTACTGGAAGGGACGTGGATCGATCGCAAAGCGTAGAAAGGGTCTGTGAGAAGGATGAATGGTCACATGGAAGTATGCATCCTTCAGGTCCAGCGTCACCATCCAAGAACCCGCTTCCAGCAAAGGTAGAATGATCTGAAGGGTGGTCATTCGGAACTTTTTGTACGTTATGAACGCGTTGAGGTTCCGAAGATCCAGGATGGGTCGAAGGCTCCCGTCTCTCTTTGGCACTGTAAAGTAGTGGGAATAGAATCCCTGTTGGAAATGCTGGGTCGCTACTGGTTCTATTGCATCCTTGCTCAGCAGGGTCTCGACCTCGGATGTTAGAGTGTCGGATGGGGGAGTGACCACGAAGTAGTGTTCCATTGGTATCTCGAAGAATTCTATTCTGTAACCCTCGGAGATGACCGAGAGTGCCCATTTGTCTGAAGTGATGTGTTGCCATGCTGTCAGGTAGGGTGATAGATGGGTGGAGATGTCGGAGCGGGGGTGGGAGTCAAAAGCTCTGCTTGCTCGGTTTGGGGGGGTTTGCCTTAGACGTCGGAGCGGTTGGGAAACGGGGCTTGTTATTGTAAGGTTTATGTTGATAGGTAGATGGCGGCGACCTCTGCCATTGGGGTTCAGAGGGAGGCCTTTGTGGCTGTTTCTTGGACCATGATCTCTGCCATGTTCTCTGTTTCTGTTGCTTAGGCTGAGATACTCCCAGATTGCGGGAAGTCTTCATGCTCTTATCAAGCTCGTGAAGCACTGTGTCCATTGTTGAGCTGAAGAGCCCGTCTCCTTCAAACGGAAGATCTTCCACCAAGGTCTTGGTGTCCTGAGGAAGAGAAGTGGATCTCAGCCAGGCATGTCGTCTGATGGACACTGCTGAAGTGAGCGTCTTGGAGGTTACTTCTGCCGAATGCTTAGAGGCCGAGAGTTGAAGCTTGGCCAAAGACATGCCTTCTTTCTGGATCTTCCTGGCATTGCGTAGCTTGTCCTCTGGGAGATGGGCGATGAGGGCAGTCATCTGCTCCCAAAGCGAGTACTGGTATCTGCTCATGCAGGCAGTGTAATTTGCAATCTTTAGGCCCAATGTGCCCGCTGAATAAATACGTCTGCCAAAGGAATCTATTTTGCGTCCTTCTTTGTCCAATGGGGAGGAGTGACCACTACGACCCTTGGTGGAGGGTGTCACGACCACCGAATTGGGTTTGGGGTGGACAAACAAAAATTCTGCCCCAGGCTCCTGGATCCTATACATGTGGTCTAGGTGTTTGCTGGAGATGGGGGTAGATGAGGGATGAGGCCAGGATTCTTTGGCCGTAGTCATCAGGACTGATATGAGAGGGAGGGCCACCGGTGTGGACGTATCCATCTGTACTATGTCGAAGATGGAGTCTGTGGCCGTCAGAGTCGGTTGGGCCGTGGCCAAAGCCAGTGAATGTGCCATCCTCTTAATCAGTTCTCCGTAGGGTTTCACATCCTCGGAGGGGGAGATTGGGAGGTTTTCGGTGACCTGCGTGTCCGGAGACGGGTGCGGAAGAGATTCGTCTCCCGACACGGACGATGCCGGGGACCCCGGTGCCGAGTGCCCGGATGGTGAAAGAGGGGTCGGGCTTGACAGGTCTTGTGTTGTCGGCAACGGACGAGGATCGATGTCAGGC
Source organism: Lepidodactylus listeri (assembly GCA_029233225.1). NCBI lineage: Eukaryota > Metazoa > Chordata > Lepidosauria > Squamata > Gekkonidae > Lepidodactylus > Lepidodactylus listeri. The sequence goes on from JARCFY010000009.1 coordinate 32,099,116, forward strand.
GTCCGTTTCGGAGGTACCGATGTAGGTGTCGGTGTCGGTACTGATGTAGGTTCTCGGTATCGAGACACTCTGGAAGAGGTGGATTGTCAATCCCATTCGGTGGGGTACCACTGGGGCGGAGGTGGGTAGGAGCCATAGAGGTATCTCCACTGCTGGATGTCCCACGGCACCGGTGGAGCCAGAGAGCAGTAATCCTTATCCCCTCTCGGTGCCGATGGTGGTTTCGCCTCGGCGTCGGGGGTATCCCGAGGGACCTGTGTAAGGTCTATGTCGAGGTCGGAGTCCATCAAGGTGATAGGTCATGGCATCGGGGAGATCGATCTATCCCTGGGTCGCTCGCGATCTTTCGGGTCAAGCTGGTCGAGCCCGGACTGGGCTGAGTCAAGCGCGCCGTGCGCCACGCGTCGACGAAGCACTTGAGGGTTTCTTGTACTTCAGCTTGCCCTTCTCCTCCTTGCCCTCTCTGCGCTTTTTAGCAGGAGTATCGGGCAAGGGGAGTGATCTTTTCGGTGCCGGTCTGTCGGTACCGATGCTCCGGGATGGAGACGGCGTCGGTCCTGTCGGTGAAGACGCCGGAATTTCAGAAGAAGACATCTTCGGGGACAATGCCGACTCGAGGAGGGCAACCCGGAGCCTCGCAGCTTGATTTTTACGAGTTTGCTTCGAGAAAGCCGCACAACTTGCGCAGGAGTCAACTCGGTGGGACTCGCCCAGACAAAGAAGGCACAAGGAGTGCTTGTCCGGTGGGGCTATTTTACTGCTGCACTGCAGGCACCTCTTAAAGAACCCCCACCGCTGGGCCATATGCCGAGCGGTGAAGTAAGGGGTTTTTTTTTTTTCCAAAATCAAGTCCAGTTAACAGTCCGAGTTCAAATAGGGGAGAAAAATCAGTCCGAAGGCTTTTTTCAGATAGGAAAGTAAACTACCGACCGGTGCAGGAGAGAAAGGATCCTCACGACGCGGCGGTCAGAAGAGAACTGGCGGGATCCTCGTGCCCCTCCCCGGTCATGCGCAGTGGAGCCGGCGCGCGATCGGGGAGTTGGCACGAAAATCCGTTGGCTTTGAAGTTACCGATCGGGATCGGCGCAGGCGCACATTATCCCAGAGGTGTGATGCACAGAGACCACGAAGAAGATCTTCAGGAATTTCAAGCCATAGTTGGCAACCCTATCAGTCTTATGTTTTTGAAATACAATATTTTCACTTCTGTAGGAAAACAACACCCAAACAGTAGCACTGTGGATAACATGAATTCACAATGCATTTAGCCTTTTTCTCATCCATCACTTGGGGAGGGGGGAATTCACATAGACAAGGCATTACAGGAAACTCAGTATTTCTGGAACTACTGGGAAAAAATAAGGAACACAGCGGGCCCTCCACATGTGCCTGTCTTAGCACTTGTACATGTTGCTACTGTGTACTAAATTTGGATTGGTACAAGAAGTTACACAGTCTGTATTATGAGCACAGAAACAGTCTTCAAGCCCGGCCACGGCAATACTCAGCCTCTCACCCACCCATATTTAGATCTAACCTGTGAAGAACAGAAGCTGATGAAGGGAGTGCCTTAGGGTTATTAACCTCCAGGTGGTGGCTAGAGATCTCCAGGTGACAGAGATCAGTCTACCTGGAGAAAATAGCCACTTTGGAAGGTGGACTCTGTGGCATTATACCCCACTGAAGTACCTCCCTTCCCCAAACCCACCCTCCTCAGGCTCAACCCCCAAAATCTCCAGATATTTCCAAGCCCAAAGCTGGCAACCTGAGAGTGCCTAGTTATCCAGTCTGACAGACCAACTGTGCTAAGTTCCTTTGCCATATTTTTAGGACTTTGTGAAGGCCAGCCACATACTAGATGTAGGAATTTCCCATTCCTTCCCACCATTTCATGAAAAAGCAATTTCCTAGAAATTTCCTGGAAAAGCAATTTCAGAGGGTCTACTACACAAAGATATTTACCATTTCCATTAAGGTCTGTATTCCCTAGAATTCCGGGGTATCTTCCAGACAAGTTTCATTGTGAGCATTTCCTCAGTAGCAAAATTTCCCACAATGACATTTAAAAAACGGTGTGTTATGTAAAATTTTCTGCAGTAGATTTTTCCTCACCAGGCACAAACCTGCAGTTTTCCCCTTCTTACCCCACGTTTTCTGAGCTTGCTAAAACCGAGGATTCTGAAAATGCAGGGTAGAAAGGAGGAAACTTCGAGTTTGCTGGTGAGGAAAAGTCTACTGCAGAAAATTTTACATAACGCACAGTTTTAAAAATGCCAGTGTGGGGAATTTCACTACTGTGGAAATAGTCACTGTTAGCAAGTGAAAGGGAGAAGTACAAAAAGGAAGGAACAAAACTCAAAATAATTCCAGGCAGGCATCCCTGATTTCAGACATACAGTACTGCAGATCTCAGTGTAAAGGTCAAACATGCATTTTCCATAATTCAGAAAAGAAAAAAGATCGTTCTAAATTTAAGGTGTCTGGTATTTCCAATCTTGTAAATGCACGTTTAAAAAAAAATAATAAAAATCTTGAACATTGTCAGTATTTGGAACAGAAGTTAGCAGCATTAATCAAGTTTAAAATTTGTATTTGAATTCAGATATAAAAATAAGCAATGGTCCCCCTTCCAACCTCACCTTCAAATTCTGACTGATGTGTTTACCGAAGATATGAAAATATCATAACATTTAGCATTGCTCAGAATGCTAAAGTGGCCAGAATCAGCTGAACTGGCATGGATGAAAGTCACAATGGAGATTTATCAGATGAAACACTTTTAATCTTACAGGTACTGCATTACATTCAGGGTCAAATGCTAGGCCAACCCAGCAGGGAACAGCAAAAGCAGCATTGGTTCAGAGTCATGCCATGCCAGGTTGTTCCTGTTTAACCATCTTCTCTGCTGTATTCCACTATAGGTGAAACAGGAGCCTGATTGCGTAACTTCCCCTTAGGAACCAATTCAGAGAGCTCAAATGAATTTCACAGTGGTGTACAAATCAGAGAGCTGCCTTTGCCAGAAATTAACTCTGAGCAAAGACTGCACTTATTTCCTCTACATGTTATCTCCCTTGAATTGAAGCATAGCTTGAGTCACCTGTTCTGGGGAAAGAAGAATGGAGTACGGAACCACCGATAGTCTGACCAACATCTTCCTCAGCTAACACACAGGATAGCATTTCTTCCTCCTAAAAGGCTGAGTTTTGTTTACTAAAGCTCCAGGACTAGAGCAATTTCAGTGTAAAGTTATGAAAATATTTTGTTTTACCTCCCAGGTCTATCAAAAATAAACATTACCCAAGTGCAGTATTTATTTTAGGACCACCAGCAGCAGAAAAGCAGATCCCTCAAACATACATCTAAGAAATACATCTAGCAAATAGATACGGGTTGTTTCCACATAGGTGTTTTGCTCCACATCGGCTTCTTTACAGCAGCATGTAATTAGCATTGCCAACTGCCTGGAGAAAAATGTCCTTTAATGGATTTACATAAGGGTTGCCAAAATTCCAGCTGGGGCCTGGAGATCTCCCACTATTACAACTGGTCTCCAGACAACAGAGGTCAGTTTCCCTGGAGAAAAATGGCTGCTCTGGAGGGTGGACTCTACGGCACTATACCCTGCTGAGGCAACCCTCTCTCCAAACCCTGCCCACCCCAGGCTCCATGAACAAATCTCCAGGTATTTCCCAACCCAGAGGTGGCAACCTGAGATGTATCAGGCAATATTATTCACCTCAGTGCCAGGAAAAGCTTCAGCAACCTATCCACATACATTAAACCTCTGTAAAGGGGACAGGACATTTTTCTCCAGGACTGTTGGTAACCCCAACTGTAACAGAGTCACTGTATTAAAAATTCTAATCATGAGGCTTTGGACATCTAGCCATATAGAAAAACAGGCGCACAACCCTCCATAATAGTAACACAGACACCCTTCCTTTCAAAGAGCACACATTCCATTATGGAATCAAACAATACTCATACCCAACAAAATGATCAGCCCTAAATGTTAATCAGTTATAAGAAATGCAACTGCTTGAATCCCTTCTATGGATTAACCACTGAACTTGCAGGGGGAATGTGGACATTTTTCCGCCCTGCTCTGTCTCAGCAGCCCTGATACTACCCAGATTTTATTTGCATCAAGCCATAGGTTCAAGCCTGCATTCTGGAAGCCATCACAATTATATCTTCCCCCCTTTTTTTGTTTTGCAGTAAACAACTAGCCTTGTGAATTGTTCATGGGAATGTGAAAAGCTTCTGTAGCATTTTGTGATACTTTGCCCCAAATAAAATGTATTGGACAAGTTTTGTTTTTCAGTTATTTTCCCTATACAGAAGTAATGTTGCATGAATTTCAGCTTCCTCAACTCTGGGTGATAGCAAAGGGGTCTGTTAGCTTCCCCACGCTATAGATAGGTTTGAAGGAGGAAAAGGGCAATCTCCACTGCAGGATCTCTGGCTGTAACAGCCCCAGTAGAATGAGAAGTTAGTTGCCCACATGTGCCTTAAATATAGTTAAGAGCTGCAAGGAAGAAGTGTCAGCTTGCCACCCATCTCAGTTATATGGAATACTCAGGGCATTATACAGCCCATTTCAAGCCACTGCAGGTAAACAAAAACTCTTTCCAGCTGGTATCTAGTGGAGTGCAGGCTACAGGTTGCACTGCACATTCAGACCCGAATGAGCAAAGCAGAAGCAGCGGAAATTTGCAAAACTTCACAGGTCGATGAAACTAAATGGCCCCATGTCATGCTTTAAAGCACCTTGTCACACGGATGTCATAATGTATTATGAACATTAAAGGTTAACGGGAAAGGAACACTTAAGGCTGTTAACCTAAAAAAAGTTCCTATAATGTCCCCACTGACCAGGCTAAAAAGGAGGCATTTAGCACATAAAGTAGTAGTGCACTGTAGCACTTTGTGTGTGTGTGTGCGCGCGTGTGTGTGCGCGCGTGTGTGTGAGAGACGTACAATCCCAGGCTCCTGCTCTTCTGAATATAAGAAACTAAAAAAATTATGATCACCCTGCATTTAGATCAAGGCAATACTGCCCTTCACAGCAACAAATCCCCACACCCCCAAATCAGAACTCCTACAAACATTCCTTGGTATATTTAGACATTTTAATTTTTTAAAATGAGGTTTTGTTATCCAAATTTAGTGACCATTTTTAATTAGTTTTTATGATCAAATGGAATTAGAATAAAAGGCTAATTTGAATTCAAAATAGATTTGTTTCACAGCTTTTACTGTATTTGCCTTGATGACAGTCCTATGAGTCTGGTAATTGTTATTTCAGTTTTCCTTAAGGAAAAATATACGGAACAATTCAACATTAAGAAGAGCCTCCAATTTCATCTCCAGTTATCAGCTGAAAAGTACTGATTGCTGTCCTAGGACTTGTTGCCTCCTTCTAAACTTCCAAAAGTGTTTTCATACATTGGGATCCTAGTGCTAAAAGTTTACATGAAAGTACCATCTTACGTGAAAGTACCATCAGTGGCCCCTGAACTTTGAGATAATTTGCCTTGGGACAATTTGCCATCTTTTTGGAGGCAAACAAAGGTTTATCCTTGTTGTTACTTGCACAAGATTGCATAGCCTTGCTGCTGTGCCATTTGCTTTATTTTTAATTTCTTAATCAACAGTTGTGACGGACTGTACTTTTAAGAAGTTTAGAAGTGCTGTACAAACAGCTTAAGGGCTGTGAAGGGTTAAGTCTTCACACGGACAGAGCACCTTGAGTGGCAGGCTGCTCCAAGCAATCTGATTGGTTAGCAACAGCTGAAACGGAGAGAGCTACATGCTGAAGACAGAGTCAGTCAGATTTCTGCCTTGACTGATTTCAGCCCTAGCTGAGAAGAGTCAAGTACTGACAGTTTCAAAATTCAGCCCTGACCTAGAGCAGTTTAACACAGACAGGAGAACTGGTAGAGTGTGGGCAAGAAAATTTGGAAATTAGGCAAAGACTCCTATTTGGGTTAAGGAAAGGGGATAGATTTTCTAGAGACAGAAGAAAATTCCCTACGCAGTCAAACAGGGAGTTAGCTCTGAAGTGTGCAGAGATCCCCAGTCTGGTGTGGTTAGAAACTGCCTTTAGAAGAAAAGAGAAAAAGAAATTGGATTTATACCCCGCCCTTAACTAGGAGTCTCAGAACAGCTTACTAACTCTTTTCCCTTTCCCTGCCCACAACAGACCCCCTGTGAGGTAGGTGGGGCTGAGAGAGTTCTGACAGAAAGTGCTCTTTCAAGAACAGCTCTGACAGAACTATGGCTTGCCCAAGGTCATCCAGCAGCTGCAGTGGAGGAGTGGGGAATCAAACCCAGTTCTCCCAGATTAGAGTCTGCACACTTAACCACTACACCAAACTGGCTCTCAATCTTAAGTCAGTTAAAAACTCAAAATGAGTACTGGTGTTTCAAAAGAAGGGGTTTGGGTACTGGAAAGAGTGTACCAGCCTTCTGGAAACCAAAAGAGTTAGAGAATACTCAACAAAAGTGCACTAGTGTGTTTGGGAAAACACTGGAACAAAAGCCTCTCAACATAAAGATTTAAGTAACTGAACAGCTTAAGAAACTCTCATTAGCTCGAAACATAAGAACTAAAGTCTGTGCATGTACTGGTTTTACCTCAGAAATTTCAACCCCTGATTTCACCTGACCTTTTCCCTCTATGTTAAATAAATTATCTTGTTATTTTTAAATTTCAAAATGCCTCAAGTGCCATTTAAGAGGTTTAAGTTAAGGGTGATCCCCAACCCTTCCCCTCAGGTTCCTGTGCTGAGCCAACAGCCAAAATACCATACAGTGACAGGGTGGGACAGCCAGAGTTCTTCAGCAAAGAAGAAAACACATTACTATGGTGGCTCAGTCACAAAAGGGAAAGAAAACCGGAGGGAAAATCATGCCTCTTGAGGGATGGAAGACGATGGGGCCATCATAACAGTATTACAGTATTCTGATCTAGGAAAAAAAGTTTTAAAATATTGTACAGTTTGTGACACTCCAGAATCATTTATTTAAAAAAAATAGTATTTGGGACCTATATTTGCCCACCTGATCAAAATTCTGAAGAAGGTCCTGAAACTAAAAGAAGTAAGGCAGAACATAAAGTTGTGTATTAATGGGCAACTTCAAGTATTCTCACTCTAAAGACTGATTCAGACAGGTAGCCATGTTGGTCCAGCAGCACCTTTAAGACCAACAAAGTTTTATTCATTTTATTCATTCATCAATCATGCTGGAACACACCGCCAAATCTCTTCATCCAAGAAAATTAATAGAACATTAAATCAAGTTCTGTATAATTTTATACCAACTTTCAAAGAACTAATGAAAGCAACTGAAGGAGGCTTCAGTTGAGAGCATAGGGTAGCTAGGCATGAGGTAAATAACCCTTTCTCTTTCTGTGCTCAAAATCACCACCCCCAAATTGACCTTATCCCTTGCAAGGGAAAACACACAGATTTGTCCATGTATTCCCTCGCAGGAAGAAAATAATCCTTAAGGAGTGATGACAAAAAGGAAAAATGCCCAACAGAGAAAGGGTTAATTGATCCTTCACCACTTATCCCTCCACTATTCCTGATTGAAGTTTCTAGTGGCTGTTTTTGTTTTGTTTTTTATTATTACTATTTTATTTAAAATGATAAGTAAATAACACAACTATTGGCTCATTGCATTGCATATCTAAAACTTACTTAAACATACATTACAGTACACTACAAACCAAAATCTCCAGCCCTCTAAAGAACTTCTGTAACTCCATCACCAAACTCTAAACCTAAATTGATATTTCAAACTGCCATCCATACTTTACCAATCTCTGAAAGCACAAAACCATCCTTCATACAAATTCTAATGTCTGGTGCTGCATATCCTGATAACCTTTACAGTTATTCCAGTACAATGTAAATAATCTTCAAGTCTCAGCAAATTTAGCAACAGACTAACCTTTCAGAGTCCACATATTTTGGATTTTGGATTCTTGCTCTCAATTCATTGCCAATATACAGGTTCACAACCATATCTGAGCTTCCCTGCCTGTTAGGATTGCCAGCCTCCAAGTGGGTCCTAGAAAGCTGCTGGAATTACAACTGATCTCCAGACAACCCCTGGAGGAAATGGCTGCTTTGGTGGATGGTCTATGACATTATACCCCAATGAGGTCCCTCTCGTCATCTAACCCCCCCTGCTTAAGGCTGAATCCCCAAATCTCCAGAAATTTCCCAATCTGCAGTTGGCAATCCTAGTTATTATTAGCCTCCTGAAGGAATCAGAAATAGAAGGGCTGCAGTGGCTCAAGTGGTTAAGACACTGACTGCAGACCGAAAGGTCAGTAGTTCAGCAGTTCAATACCTGAGTGCTGCATGACAGAGTGAGCTCCCCTCTCTGGTCCCAGCTCCTGCCAACCTAGCAGTTTGAAAGCAAGAAATTGCAAGTAGATAAACAGGTACCACTTCAGTGGGAAGGTAATAGCATTCCATGTGCTTCAGTGTCTAGTCATGCCGGCCACATGACCACAGAAATGTCTTTGACAGCGCTGGTTAGGAAATGGAGATGAGCACCGCATCCCTAGAGTTGGATTTGACTGGCTTTTGAGCAAGGGAAACCTTTACCTTTACCTACGGATCAGAAATAGGTATAATACGGCTGTCATTCCAAACCCCCCTCTTCGTAGGGGTGCTTTTAATACATATCCCAAAGAATTTAAATCACAGATCTCCTAATTAATGTGTAGCCCTGTCATGTCCATGCAATTTACAGGAGGTAAAAATACATATGACAAGTCTTAGGAGGCTTAAATGTAAAAAGCAGTATGTATAGATGGTCAAAGAAGGTGGAAAGGAACATTCTACCTACACACCATGCCTTTCCCACACACCTCTTTTCTTCCATTCTGCCCACTTTGGCCTCCTCCTTAACTTGCCCATGAGATAGAAGAACAGCCCAGAGTAGTTTTTTGATTAAAAGGATGCCACCTGGAGACTATTAATTAAGGATAATTGATTTGTTGATTTTAATCTGAAATTTTGTACTGTTTTTAAGGTAAAGGTTTCCCTTGCTCGAAAGCTAGTCAAATCCAACTCTAGGGGGTGGTGCTCATCATTTCCAAGCCAAAGAGCCAGCATTGTCCAAAGACTTCTCCATGGTCATGTGGCCAGCATGACTAAACGCCAAGGCGCACGGAACACTGTTACCTTCTCACCAAAGCGGTACCTAAATTGCCCAGAGCCTTGTATACTCAGGGGTTGGGCAATCCAGAACAACAATAACAACACCACACTGAGCAGAACACATGCCTAGGACCTTGTGCAAAAGTTCAAACTAAGGTGATTGGGGCCAGGAAAAATGGCACAATTTACCCACTATCACACACACAGAGATATTCATTTCTATCCTATGTGTCTGCACAGAGCTAGTGTAAATAGTAAATAGCACAGCATTATCAGGTTTGAAAGTACCATCAACCAAAAACATCACTGCCTTTTTCCAAACTGATCACTAGCATGAGACAAACAAATAGCAACAAACAAAGCCCTCTTACCAGTATGGGACTCTTAACTGATTTCAGCTAAATCCTAAAGCAGCGTTTTCAGGCAACTTCTAAGTAGCAGCTGTCATCTGTACAAAGAGCATGGGGCAACCAACCAACAGAACATTGCTGTATGGTATATCTGGGGCTACTGTATAACAACTGGATCTGTTGGAAAAGACAGTCATTGCTTGCCTTGCTTCACAAGCATACATTGTCATCATACGCATACATTGTAAGCCTTACTGGTAAAGACAGTCATCGTATGCTTTACAAGTAAAACACAACACTATTAAGTGAAAGTATAGAAGCAATGAATCACAAATGCTGAAAGAAATGTTACATACCCCCCCCCCCCCAGTATGGTTCACAGGTTAGCTCATTAACAGTGTTCTAGCCCAGAATCCCTATAGTCACATGATGCCCTAGAACACAAGAAAAGAGCCATGTAAATGCACCCTCCACACACACACACACTGTCTCAGACCCGGAGTGCAGATGCCAAAAGCCAGGGGGAGAAGCAGCCTGAACAGACTCAGAGGAAATAAAACATCAACTAAAAGTAGCTGAAATGCACAATAAGGCACTCTTTGTAAGACAGCTCATCCTAATAATTCAGGAAAACTACTGTGTTAACAAAAGAAGAAAAATGAGGAAGGAAAGGGTATTTCAACTGAAAATTGGAAATTTAGTCATCTGGAAAACTAATAAAAACCCCTAAAGTTTCCTGCCACAATTCAGTGATTGGAAAGAATTACGCAAATTATGTGTACAGTTTATATAGTTTTATACGAGTGCACTTTAATTGCCTGTGAAACAGAATATTTTTGTTCAGTTTCTCCTGCACTGCAAAAACCAGTGATTCAAAGATGGGGGCGGGGAGTTGGGTTGCCATCCTCTGGGTGGGCCCTGTAGCGCTCCCAGAATTACAACTGAGCTCCAGACAACAGTGATTAGTTCCCCTGGAAAACATGGAGGCTTTGGAAGGTGGGTTGAGTGGCATCAAGAACAGCTGTGTCAGAACTACGGCTTGCCCAAGGTCATCCAGCAGGATCAAGTGGAGGAGTGGGGAATCAAACACGGCTCTCCCAGATTAGAGTCTGCGCACTTAACCACTACACCAAACTGGCTCTTAGGAATTTCTCAACCTAGCGTTCACAATCCTAAGAGCCAGGTAGAAATACAGGCCTAGAAGATTGCCATTAACATGCCAAGTACAAGAATCCTATTTCAGGAACAATGCAAAACTTTTGCCCACAACCTTAGTAGTTGTGACCAGCTGGACTGGGGAGTGTTCAGAGTGTATACAGGAACGAAGGCCAATACATTACATGACCTTTCCAATCTCATAACCATGCAGGAAAGATACTGTCTGTGCTGACCATAAACCTGCATCTACTCTGAGCTCAGAGTTGTGCGACTGTTTTGTGATAGTGGAATTTCATGGACCAGCCCACATAGGGGCAAACTCTGGCAATCCTCATGATTCTGAGTATTTGTACACAGAAGCAGGGATAATAAACAGAGCAGCTATGGAAACCGGTCTGACAAATTGTATCAAGGTGATTCAAGACTCCAAGACACATTGCCTGCCCACAGGATTCATGAGGGAATCAGTCCATCCATAGCTACTGAAACAAAAAAAGTAGTTTTTATTAGTATTGTTGGCTAGTAGGACTCTAGAAGGGGCAAGGTACAAAATTTGGAAGGCCAAAACATTCTGAAACTACAGCAGCAGCCACCATACTCTTTAGGAACCACAGTGCCACAAGGGAACTGTCCTCACTTAACTCCTGAAAGAACAGTTCATAGATTAAATCATGTGGACAACAGTTAATATTTTGGCAAGAGTCCTTTAAGTGTTACTGAAGCCAGTAAAATACTCTCATCTATCTCTGCCCATGCTCCAAGCAGAAGCTTCCATTAGCCAAGGACAGTGTGAAAACTTTGTGTCCAGCTCTTGCAGTAATAAAAGCAAACCAACGTTTGGAAGACTGTATCTGAAGAAGTGAGAAGTGACTCACAAAAGCTCATACCCTGCCACTTATTTTGATAGTCTTTAAGCTGCTACTGGACTCTTGCTGTTTTCTACTGCTACAGACTTACATGGCTGCCCAGCTTGATTGATCTTTTCCAACATTTGAAAGTGTCCTTTCATTTGAATGGATGAGTAATTTCTTACATGTGTATAGTCAAATGAATAAGTCACCTCCATGACTTGCTAAAGGAACTGTGAAACACAACTGTGAAAGACAAAAAAGAAACTCCATTTTATGAGAAATGATAACACTTTGAATATCTTGGGATTTTTTTGTCAGTAGAATTCATACTCCACCATTGCTTTGCTGTTCCTTACAGCCATAGCTGACCCATATTTATCTCTCACAGGTTAGCTATAAAAGGGCAGAATTCTGGTTATCTCTGCCTCATTACAGCTTTTCTTTGCAATAATAAAACTGTCTATAAGAGCCTTCATTTAGAAAAAAAGATTACATTTACCATTGAACTCTTGTCAACGTTATACTGGTACCACCAACAAAACAAAGTTACTGATGGTCACTAACTCCATACCAAGTTCAATTCTCCTTCAGATGAAACAAATTCACAAATTTTGGTTTGGTTTAGTAGGTTCACCAAGCGAAAAAGTAGAAGTCTATGATCAGTCTGAACTAACAGAAAAGTCCATGAAATGTATTAAGAGCTTTATCCATCCTTGTGTAAATTGGGTTTCTTAAAAAAAAAAACTTTAAAAATTTAAGCTCCAAGAGATTTGGACTTCTACCCTAATGGAAGTATGTTAATTACTCAAGATTTAGCACATCAGGTCTTAGCATACATCAGTATAAACAATACAGTCACATGCTGAAAAGGTAAAAATCCACCCAAGTTATCAGTGAGTGGCTGTGGGCATAATAGATCAATGGTTTAATGTACAGTATTTTAAAAGTAAATCATCTAAAAAGGTGCAAATTAGAAAAAGTACAGGAGAGTCTATCTGCTAAAAATGCTCCATTAGGATTGGCAAGGGTTTTTTTTTAAAAGCAGCTGTGGAAGAAGAGTTTAAATGACAAGATTCATTTTTTTCTGCACCTAAAAACCTAATGAAGATAAGGTACATTTTCACCCGAGTAGTTGAACCACACACAAGAGTGAACACATGATTATGTGTTTTTTAGTAAACAGTAATTTTGAGACCCTTCAGATCTTGTTCTAACAATATGAAACATGAAGGTGTTTACCTGGAAGCTAATTACCAACTGCTCTCTATTGTACAAGGGGGAAAAGTAAGACCACCAATTTTGGGAGGATCAATTGCCATGCATATAATCAAGCAATGTCATTCATGCAGTGCTTAATTTCTGAAATATCTAGCCTCAGTCCTTGCTTCTGTATCCTGTGCAGGTTTTCAGTTAACCACAGCTGAGGAAAGAGGATTGCAAGGTTGACTATTGGTGCCCCCCTTTGGGACTTTTTGAGCTAGAAAGCAAATGTCCACAGCCAGCCTACACAAGCACAGTCCCAACATGGGGCTGCATGAGAAGAAGAAAGATGAACTGCACAGTTATGGGTCATAAGCACACACAAATGTAGCCTGTGAAGGCAAATTAATTTCTAAAATGTTAAGTAAAACCTTTCCAGTTCGGAGGAATTAGTTACCACTACTGTGTGCGGTGGTCATATGCATAAAAGTTTACAGATAGTGTTGGCTAAAAATGAACAAAGAACTGAATCCCAATGCAGTACTACTAGGAAAATTAGGTCTACATTTCAGTTCACCCCATTAATTAGCCACGTAGCTGGCAAAGGGAAAGCACTTAAACATCCATCACATGCCCATTCATTGTCTACAGCCACCCAATCTCACACAAGCACCTAAAAATCATCTCACTCTCTGCAATTCTCACTTTATTTCTGCTTGCATCAAAGCAATCCTTTGTGTGTGAAGGGATGCCTACAAGTAATTACTCTTAATTCTATGGAGAGGCCCTCATTAATCAAAGAGGATGGAAAATAAGAGTAGTAACCTTTTTTATAGCATGAACACATGAACCTACCAGTGGGGTTTTTTGAAGGCAGTCCCCTCCCCACGCTCAAGCCTGCTGACTCCCCTTTGAGTCCTTTCAGGACATGGTGGAACGCTCTCCAAGACTCCTGGCCGCTGGTTGCTAAGGCTTTGGATCGGGCCAAATCGGATTACAAAAAATATGCTGACAGGGGGAGGGCTCCAGGTTGGGATTTAGCACCAGGGGACTCAGTATATGTCTCTACCAAGAACATACATGGACTGCAGCCTAGCAGAAAACTAGGGTGGAAATATGTGGGTCCGTTGAAAGTGCTGCACAAGATTTCCTCTGTGTCTTTTGAACGTGAGCTGCCAAAGACCCTAAAAGCTGTGCACCCTGTTTTTCATTACAGCCTATTGAAGAAGAGTCCTGGGCCGAATACCTGGAGACCGCATCCTCCTGCTCCACCTCCTCTGATGAAGGGGGGGGACACCTCATTTTGAAATCTCTCGTATTTTAGACTCTAAACTAAAGCGTGGTAGACTGCATCACTTAGTTCAATGGGTGGATTTTGGTCCTGAATGTAATGAATGGGTTGCTATTGAACATGTGCATGCTCCCCGACTGATCCGCGACTTCCACAAGCATTACCCTGCTAAGCCTGGGGGGATACAGCCTTAGGGCGGGCAGGATGTCAGGTTCCCTGTCATTTGTATGTTTTCTCCTGGCTTCCTCTGCGTCACAGTGCTCTCTATCAACCCTCTCCCTGTTGCTTTGCTTCGTTTGCTATGGCTCTGTGAAGTTTAGCCTTGGGTTGTTTATGTAATGGAGAAACTCCAGGTGGCTGAATGGGTGGGAATAATGGGAAAGGAGTTGTGGGAGAGGGAGGCTAGCCGCCAAGTCTAATCATGACAGGCTACGTGCCTTTTTGGTAAGAATGCAACTGCTAGTACCTTTTGCGCCTTTGCTGTAATTGCCCCGATTGGTGACAAGCTTTGATCCTGCTGTTTGAAATGTGTATAATTGCCTCTGGTCACATTCAGGGGTATCACTAACACTGGACGTGCATACTGAAGAAATAAAAAGGACTTTGTTTCACATTAAGGCCTGGCTTATTGGATCTATCAGCTTCTCACAACCATATACTGAACACTGGCCCATCAAATTCAGTATTGTCTACTCAGACTGGCAGCTGATCTCCTGTCTATAACACTTGGAATCCAGGAATTGGGAAAGCCTGTTTATGACTCAGTCAAGGTATTCCCTCCTGTCTTGGTTTACAGATTAGTGCTTTTGCTGTAGAAATTACAGGCACAGTACTCATCTGCTGGAGAAGCATAGAGCTCCTAACAACAAATAGCATAAGAACAAATGCAAAATTTACAGTCTTTTGCCCTTCTAAAACTGATAATCCTAATTGAAAATCTAAGTACACAGAAAACAACATGCATGTTTTCCTTGCTGTTCTCCAACAGAATCCATGTGGGGAACTGGACATTACTGTTTCTGAGCCTGACAACCTTGAGGCACAGGTAATCAATATTTTTATTATATTATTGGTCAATAATGTGGAATGGTTAGTTTGTCTAAAGTATGATTCAAGACCAAATCTCAAAAATTAATGATGAGGAGATAATCATCAACCATAGTTCATCTGAAATATTAATGCCATACTGGCATATAAAATAGATTTCTTAGGGAGGTACAGAGGTTGAAGATACTGTTCAGCCCAAACTGCCCAAAGAATCAGCTGCTGAATAATTTTCTTCCCCAAGGAACTCAGTCTGGTATTTTTTTAAAAAACAGGAGATGCCATAAACATAGCAATAAGGCTAGGGGTGCCTCTCTTCCAGGTGGGGCCTGGAGATCTCCTGGAATTACAACTGATCTCTGGATTACAGAGATCAGTTTCATTCCCCTGGAGAAAATGACTGCTATGGAGAGTGGACACTATGGCATTATATGCCACTGAGGTGCCTCCCCTCCTTAATTCCTGCCCTCATCAGGCTCTACTCCTCAAACCTCCTCAAATTTCCTAGCTGGGAGTTGGCAACTCAAGGCATTTGATTTGCATAGAGAAGCCCCCTCCCTAGTTCAGTCTCTGGAATTTCCTGTTAAAGGATCTATGTCAGCAAGTGTTGGAAAATAACTTTCCCTACTCAAGACCCACCCATACTCAAAGAAAATAATACTGAGCATGCAAGAAGAACTAGCAGTCTGATGATATAACACAGATCCCTATACAACTGTACACAGCAGTCATTTCCACACACATTACAAAGAGAGTGACATACCTGCACATCCAACTGCAAAGTATCCACATAACTGGAAAACTCCATGTCAAAATTTTAAGGTCGGTTTTAATATATGGTGAGACTTTAATACATTTTTTTTGCTATTAAGGTGTGTCAAGATATTATTATCTGTGCTAAAGGATATTCTAAATCCATGGACAGAAATCCCATTCTTCATTATGCCAGCTATCATCCAAAGCATCTTAAAGACAATTTACCTTTCAGTCAATTTTTATGATTGATATGTTTATTTTGATCTATGGAAATTAATTTATGCTCTAAGTAAACTCATTATTCACAAACTCTGGTAACTAGCACAGGACATCGGGTTGTCACGCAATGCTCCCTCTAAGCCAGGAGTGTCAAACATAAAGCCCGGGAGCCAGAACCAGCCTCTCCAGGGAAAGATTAGATTAGATTAGATAAAGACAGACAGACAGACGGACAGACAGACAGACAGACAGATAGATAGATAGATAGACAGACAGACAGATAGACTGGGTTTTAGCCAGCTCTTTCTCAAAAACAGTTATTTCTTTAATTCAGCTCAGAACACAACAACCAACCCAGCAACAAACCTCACTTATATACAGTCAAGAGCAGTCAAAACCACACCTCCTAAAACAGTAATAACCAATCGCAACAAACACTACAGAATACCTTATTTGCATTTCCTACTTCACTCTAGTCTTCCCTGATTGGTCTGCCAACTTAGGCAGCCAATCAGATCAGGTGCTACATAACCCAAGCAAGCAATGTATCTAACACAAGGCTCAGGCATTAGCTGCATGCAATACAAATACCTCTTCATATTGAGAACCAATAACAGTAATTCCCTCCAAAACTGTCATCTCCTGATTGGCCTGCTAAACTCTACATCCAACCAAAAGGACAATAACAGGATCCTTGCAAACTATGAAGCTTGGCACGAAGCTCAGGCACAGTAACAATACATAAAAGACAGACAGACAGACAGATGATAGATAGAAGAGATGATAGACACTCTGTCCACTTTAATGCTCAAGGCATTTACAACAAAGAAAGCTGATAAAACAGCCTATAGCATTATAACTGAAAGGGTAAAATACAACCCACCAAATATACTAGAACTGAATATTAAAGCAGCAGCACAAACGAAGCAGTAACTAATAATAATATGCTCTGAACTATTAAAAATAAAAAACAACATACAGGAAACAGAAGGAGAGGCAAAATATAAGACCCCACTTGTTTATAAGCCAGGTGAAATAAACAAGGTCTGCCACTGGAAAGAATGCCCCCAGGGTCAGGATGAGGGATGGGGAAACAGATGAACTCTTCTCATTTTCTATATGCTTCCTTTCTTACATCCCCAGATCTGACCCATCAGACCCAGTATATGAAATGATCTGGACAATGAAGCAATATTAAATATTTAAAGCGCAATGTTAAATATTTAGCCAATAATACTATTCACCATGTCAAACATTGTCAAAATGATAATGGGCAAATTTCTTCTGGATCTTATTGTACTGCCTTATATATCTCAGTCACGATATACCCCACACTGTTGTCTACCAGGCTACCTGAGCACACCTGAACTGCCAGATCCGTGGTCTGATCTGAAGCACACAAAATTGATTTTCATCCATGAAATATTAGAGGCTATGTCTTAATTTAAGAACTTCTTGTAATGTGGCTCTTTTCCTGGCTACTGGTCTGATATGGGGAAACAGCCTTAATGTCGCTGTGTTCAGTTATTCCTTTTTTTCCAAATACATGTCCCAAGTACATAAGTGGGAAACAGAAGGTGGGAAGAATTAGTAATTACATTTGCTTTCATCTTTGGTAGCAACAAATCATACTAGGCTAACTAATGTACAAGGACTGCAATGTCCTAGACCTGACTATGAAGAAAATTCATAATATTCTAGCACTCCTTCCCCATCATGAATTCAAATTATCACCCTGCTTATTAAAAACAATTAATTTAAACACTGGCAGCTTTATACTAATTTATGTAATTTTATACTAAGTTATGTATAACTTCATATAAGTTGGCATGTTTGACCATTTTAAAGTTGTACAATATCATATAGAATAATTTATTTAGATATTTATAGATCTTTTCCCCAAAGGGCCCCCAAAGCAGCTTATAGAATCATCCTTCACTCCTCTGTTTTATCCTTATCCTGCATGAGTAGGATTGCCAACTTCCAGGAGAGTGCTGGAGTTTTTCCAGAATTACAACAGACTACAAAAATCAGTTCCCCTTGCGAAAATGGCAGCTTCAGAGGGTGAACTCTATGGCACCACATCTCTGCTGAGCTACCTACCCTCTCCAGACTCCATATTCCACAAGGTCTGCCCCCAAATCTTCAGGTATTTCACAACTCTACCTATGTGGTAGGTTAGACTGTGAGTGTATGAATGACCCAAAGTTACCCAGGAGACTTCCATGGCAGAGTGGGGTTTCTAATTTGGGTCTCCCAGATCTTAGTCTAGTACTCTACATCACACTGATAACTGCCTCCATTATTCTGGTGCTAAGTGTAAGGGGGAAGAATAAACTCATCCTTAATGGGTAGCAGCTCTGTTGGTAACATTCCTTTAAAGATTAAATTGGCATTAAGTCCTCACCTCACCCTGGATCAAAACACATACTTCAGTGGGAGAGATGGAACGCACAAACCTCTGGATCTGTCAGGTTAAGCATAAGGATTACCAAGTATTTGGGGTTCCTTTTTATACAAAGGATCTACAGACAGATTTAGAGTACTGTTGAGCTTTATATTTTTAGAGGAAGAGGTATCACTGTATCTTTGTCCCTGTAGTCCACTGCAACCCAAAATCTTTGTTTTTGTTTTTTTCAGCATAGCCTAATTCAATTAAGGCTGCGGTCAGATGTGCATTTTCATCTGTTGTTGTCCCACCTCTAATAGATCCAGGGTATTTTGTAACAGAGAATACTGATCAGACTCGCCCCTTTTAGCACTCTTCAAAGTGCTTTTGCCCCATTCTTGATCAATCAGACACATATCAGACCTGACAGCTAAGGAGTGCTGCTGTTGGCCATTTTTAAAAATAGTTTCTTCATTGAGCATGCTCACAAGCGCTGATATGCCTCCTGGGATATGTAGTTCATGGGGCTGTCAGCCATTTTTAAAAAAGTTTGTCCTCTGGGCATGTACACAAGTGCTGATCAGCCTGTAGTCTCCCTCTCTAAACTTTTCAATTTACCCTTTCCCCAAAGCTGAAGTACAGGGGTGTCTTTCTTTGAAAGTTTTTATGAAGAAAACAAAGTTCAAGCTCCCCTGTGGGACAGGAGGAGAGAGAGAGAGGTGTGAATATGCAGTTATGCGCACTTCGCTAACTAGTAAAAAAAATGGTGGCTGAAAGCTGAGTGCTTGGGTGCACAACAGAGCAATCAAACAACAGGAAATCCAGTTTGAAACCAGATCAGCCCAAAAGGACTGGACTTTCACAGGTATCAAAGAAACACACAGTAAAAGGGGTGAGTGGGACACAGAAGACTGAGGCACGACAGACAGATGTTGCTGTCTGATCATGCATTTTAAATCCATAAGGGAACAGCAACAACAATGGATCAAACTGCACATCTGATCACAGCCTAAGTTGCCCTTTTATTATCTCCTGTGCTTGGTTTTAAAATTTGTGATCTATAGACTTAGGCTTTCCATAAGCCCAGTACCACTTTTTCCTCCTTCCTTTCCCTTTTGTATTTTTGTTTTGCTTAATACCTTCTGCCTGAAGATGCTAAGATATGGA
The DNA here is from genome assembly GCA_029233225.1 of Lepidodactylus listeri. NCBI lineage: Eukaryota > Metazoa > Chordata > Lepidosauria > Squamata > Gekkonidae > Lepidodactylus > Lepidodactylus listeri. The sequence goes on from JARCFY010000009.1 coordinate 32,118,729, forward strand.
GATTTCAAAAACTTGTTCATTACTTTTTAAATAATCAAAACTCTCCATAATAATATGCTTGGAGGTGACTACTTTGTAGTGGTTTAGTTTGTCCTGATAAAAAGTATTAATTTACTGTTCCTTTTAGTTTAGTTATGGCATGGAACAAGCATCCCCCATTGTTAACATCTGAATGTATTCTTATATGGTTAAATATTGTTCTTAACAATTCATCACAATTAGTCACACTGCTGCTGTTCAAATATAAACAGAGAAGAGTGCTTGACATCTAACTGGCAGGGATGTCCTCATTACATTAATCTTGACTAATTTTCTTAAAGTCTAGCTAAAGCCACTTAGCTCAGCCTTTGAAAATGGTTTTTTAAAAACATTTTGCTCATGTACTTTTTGTGACATTAAAAGCCATTTTTTTCACACCTCAATTGCTCAAGCTGTAGGATTTTGTTTGGCAAACAATTACCATCTACAAAAATTGCATACTCTCTAGTTCTAGCAATTTAATAAGATGCTGTAATAGTAGCTGTTTTGCTTTCTACAGGTACCAGTAGGTACCTTCAACCTAATATTGGAATTTCTCTACCAAATACAACTGTTGCGATTCTGCTTTCTTGGTTACAGGGAGAGACTGAGCTCTGAACTTGGAAGCATAATAATACATAGATGATGGAGCTGAGACATGAAAATATGTATTGATGATTCCTAAGCATATATCTGTAGAAAGGAAATTATTTGAAGTTCAGGTCTTGCAGTGCTTTAGCTGTGTATACAGTAGTCACTATAGCTGATAAGAGCAGGTTGTTGTTTTTTCCACTGCATATTCTTCTAACAGTTCATAACATTTTTTTCTGAATCTGTCGTTAGATGGAGTGTAAACATTTTAAAGAGTATTAGCTGCAGTATTGTCCTTTTGTGATTAACTATGTCCTTTTCTGATACAAATGTTAATGTGGGACAAGATTTATGGTAGAAATAATTTCTCTTAACACCTCTGCTCATGCAAGACCAATGTCTTTTCAATAATCCAGAAAGTAAAGGATTGTCTCCTCCCATCCTATCCAACCTGCCTTACAAGCCCTGCTCTCTGTGCCTCCACCTTCAGAGATGAGGTGGGTGGCAACTAGAGACAGAGCGTTCTGTGCCAGCACATCACCTCTAGAAGGCCCTCCCTCTTGAGACTCATATGACATCTGCTTTCCTTTATTTTAGGAGCCAGCACAAAACACATCTTTTTACCCAGGATTTTAATTAGATGTTTCATCTTAACTTTTAACTTTTTTAAAAATAGTCATCTTCTTCTGTTTAAGTTTACACTGCATATGGCCAGTGGCTTCTTTTTGCATTGTTGCATTGATTTAATTGTAAGCTGTCTCAAGCAGGACTCTGAAGAGGCAGCATAAAAATATCCTAAAATAAATAAATATAAATGCTTAGTGCTACAGGACCACAGTCCACAATGCCCTGCCATTTCTGATTGGACAACTCTTAACACTTAATCATTCTTCTCCTGTGTAAAATCATATATATATATATATATATATATATATATATATATATATATATATATATATATATATATATATATATATATAAGCTTACTTGCTAGTACACGTAATAGTTGAGCAAAAGTTCACTAAAAGAAAACCACTGCCAAAGATAGAATATTTCCATAGTTGGATAAGGGGTAGGAAGACAGGTAACACATTCAGATAAAAAACCCCTCAAAGCTGCTTAAAAAAAAGAAAAAGCCACAACCCCCCCCCCCCACACACACACCCTTCCAGATTCTGCAAAGGGCTCATTATCTCAAACTGCGAGCCTGCATGATCAAAGCTCCGCAAAAGGTCAGGCATTCCATGCGGAGTGACACTGATGCCTGCAAGCACTCTTCCATCCTACATTTCTCACAGCAGAAGCTTCAGCCCGGCACCTACTGAAGCCCTTTATCTGGTTACCAGGTGAACCTGCAGATTAGACTTTTGAGTAAAGCCAGGCAAAGCTGCTGTCTCTTCTTGGTTGGTTCTGAAGGAAGAAAAGCGCATATACATTGCACTCCTCTCTTCCACTATTAGGCCTAGTTCTAATTAAATTTAAAATATACTGCAGGTGTGTTTCTGGATGTAAGTCTAATGAATGAATGATCCCACAGTTTATAAAATATCAATGCACACCTTCAGACTTGGAGTGCAAATTCAAGTCCTCCTGTGGGTTATATTCTAAGGCAGGGCGGCCAAACTTGCTTAAAGTAAGAGCCACACAGAATAAATGTCAGAAGTTTGAGAGCCAAAAGACACAAACATATATTACACACATGTTTTTTACTGGAAAATATGCAAATTTGTTTTTTATCAACATTGAATGAGACTCCCAAAAACAAAACAGGTACTGATAATGATTTTATTTGTTCAATAATATTTGTTTGCTAATGATATTTGTCTAAAAGGTAGAGGTGGAAAGAAAGAATGAAAGAGCTGGAAAGAATGAAAGAGAAAGGGGGGAAGGAAAGAAAACAAATAAATGACGAGGGAAGGAGGAGGGAGAGGTGGAAAGAAAGCAACTTTAACTTTAAATGTGTTCTTCAACCCCCCCATACCTCCACACCAGCCAGCTTGGCTTGGAGAACACATTTAAAGATAAAGTTGCTTTCTCTGCTCCCCCCCCCCCCCCCCACGCCTATCCAGGGAGGTAAACATTGGCTGGGGAAGGGAAGACAGATCACAAAATGTGTGAAGCTTCGGAGCCACAGTTTGGCCACCCCTATTCTAAGGGAACTTTAGGGGAAGGCTTTTTCACAACACATTGCATGCAGTTGTTTCAGGTCTGGGTTGGCTTCACAAAGCTCTCTTTGAGATCAATTCAGTGAGACAGTGTAGCCTTTTCAGTTCTTGGTGGTGTCTGTCTTGTGTGTCACACACACGCTTGCTGATCTAAGGCACTGCATGTTAGGAATTTGTTCATGCAGAAGCCATGTGTGCATTTGTGCATCGATTCAGATGGCAGTTTCCAGCCACATAATTTTAGATGTACAATTGTAATGGATGCTTAAATGAAGCAGATGTAGTTGTTGAAAAAGATATGGAAATGGCTGCCCTCTAAGTTATGTTTAGCTTTCTCTATCTTGAGTGGTAGCCAAGATCTTTTGCTGAGATCACTCTTTATTAGAACACAAGAAGAAGAAAGGTATCCTCTTTAAAAAAAATTATTTTAACATATTTGCTAACGTCCTATGACTGAATTCTCTTAGTTGCAGTTTTCCTCACATACATTGTTTAAAGCTGTACTGCTATCTTAAGAATTTTCAAGGTGATTTAGAGCATTAAAGAGTCACAGATTGCAGAAGTACAACAAATAACAACCGTAATAACCAAAAAACCCCAACTACAATACAGTACAGCTTCTTTCCAATCTTTCACACTAAACTGGCTGATTGTATTACTTCTGTGTTTGCTGATGTATTACTTTTATGTACATTTTAAAATATTGCCTTTGTATGAAGTCTTTTTTATTAGAATGGCAAATTGTTTATTTTTAATGAAATGCTAGCAGAGAAAGACGGAGTGGGGAAATGCAGAGGCCTCACACTACAATTCAGTATGTTACATAAATCTGAATGTAGTTTTTTCTTAGTTTAAAATGTCCTTTCCCAGCCACAAGGAACAGTAAACATTATGACAAACATTAAAACGGAACTAAGTGGTGTGTGTGTTTTTATGAAAAGTTTGTTTACCATGCATACATATTTGCTTTCAAGATTTTTTTGCTCTGAGCATCCTCTTTGGAGAGAGAAAACATGTGTGGGTTCCAGTTTCAGCACTTGTTTTTTCTTAGGCCAAGGGACAACATGGAGAGAGAAGTCAGACTCAGCCCTGACATTGTGTATCAGCAGGCTTATCTCCTGATGATGGCTTTGTGGCCAAAATGCTGGATTCTAAGGCAATTGCTCATCATTTGCCTTTAACCAGCTGCCAGAAAAGTGATCAGCAGAGACAGGCATCTGCTCCGGTGGCTACTCCTCTAGCCACAGTACACACATCCAGAAACCCAAACATCACTGTAAGCACACACTTATGCCACTCTGTCTTATGCCTATCAGAAGAACAACATGTCAGTGCTGCCATACCAATATCACAGAATTCTTACTTCTGAAGTCTGTAATGGGGAGGAAAGTTAGTAATTATTATATATCTAGCCTTTTCAATTCAGCACTAGTCATTTTCAGCAAAGCCAGAAAATAAAGGTAGGCACTTTATGTATTTTTCAAATTTATATTCCACCCTCCCCACGAACGGGCTCAGGGCAGATCACAACAAATAATTAGGCCATTCGGCATCACAGAAAACACAATCATAAATAGTTAATTAAAACACATTTTTAAAACCAGATTGTACCCGTTGTTGCACAGTCTCCAATACTAGTGCTGCTGAGCTCTAAGTTTGATTCATCTGAGCCACATGCAAGTGGTGTCTTCAGCAGGAGAAGCCAACTTTTTTATTGGACTCCTGACACCTCGGCCAAAGGCCTGGTGGAACAGTTCCATTTTACAGGCCTTGCAGAATGGTAGGCAGTCCCGCAGGGCCCTGATCTCACACGGGAGCATGTTCCACAAGGCCGGGGCCAGGGCAAAGAAAGCCCTGGTCCGTCCTGGTTGAGGCTAAACGGACATCCCTTGGGCCGGGGACAGCCAGCAGATCTTGATTGGCAACGCTTAAGGCTATCTGGGGCACTTTACCACTCAGCTCTTCCTTTTTCACTACATGGAAATGCCATACAAACTTGAAAGTCTGTTCAAGCAGGATTCCCCCTCCTTTCCCGAAATCATACCATACCAGTGACTCCCAACCTTTTCTAGTATGAGGACCCTTTTAAACATCAAATAATTTCACAGCCCTCATCCTACCCCAATAGTAGTTGTATTATCAGTATCAGTTGATTGAGAAAATGGTGGTGGGAAGTGCCATGAAGTCACAGAGGGGTTATGATGGCCCCCTCGTGCGGTTTTCAAGGTAAGACACAAACAGAGGTGGTTTCCCATTGCATGCCTCTGGGTGGTAATCTTGGAATTCCTTGGTGGTCTCCCATCCAACTACTAACCAGGACCAACACTGTTAGCTTCTGACATCTCATGAGATCAGGCTAGCCTAGGCCACTGAGAAAATACCTAATGACACAGAGATTTGCAGACCCTTTGCAATGACCCTGCAGAACCCAAAGGGTCCCCAGCCCCCCGACTTAGAACTACTTCACTATATCATAAGCAGGTAATATCTACAGGTATCAGCTTTCTCTCTGAAATCCTCATCAACATCCAAGGACATATTGAGCTAGTATGTTCCTTAGGAAATCTACATTTGATTTCTGAGAAAGAAACAGTAAGCATGTTGCAAGACTCTAATAAAGATTTTCTTTGCAAAGTTTAATTTGAGAAGCAGCTACACAAAGCATGGTGATGATAGGCAGTGGTAGCCTGACCATTAGTTGAGTTATCAAGGGCATTCCAGGAAGAAGTTCCATGTTTAACAGGCGCTTCAGAATGGGGCATAATTCAAAGAGGGTCCTACTAGCACAAACAATATTTGGGCTGGCACTACCATTGCTAACTTTACACCTTGGTTTGTGCCACCCCTGCCTCTTCTTGGTAGCCCATTTGGATGGACCAAACTGCAAGTGGCAGACATGCCTATCCCACTCCAGCTGAAAACTGTCTAATTGACCGTGAGAGACTGAAGAAGTTGTGTTTTATATAAATTATTAGGGGAAAGAAAGGCAAAACCTGCACAGAACCTACCCAAGGCCTGCCGGCCTGCCTGCCTGCCTGCCTTCCTTCCTTTCGATTTATACTCCGCCTAGCCAGCATTAGCCGGCTCAAGGCGGCTCACAATGGTTAAAAGACAACAATATAGTTATCATAAAATTATAACCTAACATCAGAACTCACAGAATTCACAAAAATTTCACAGATTTCACCAAAATTTTGCGACCATCATTGCTTCCAGAACAGAGTACAGTGATTTCCAAACCCACGGCCAAGAGCTTGCACCAGTTGATTGAGCTCTATGCTTTCCCAAGGCCCCTTTCCCCTGCCAGTGGCGGCTCCTAGTTGTAGTGCTGGCAGAAGAGCTCTGCTTTGCAGGCCCTGCGGAACTGCAAAAGGTCCCACAGGGCCCTGATGTCATCCGGGAGCTCATTCCACCAGTAAGGAGCTGCCACTGAGAAGGCCCTGGCAGGACCAGGCGGTGTTGAGTGCCTGATCGCAGTGCTCTCTGGGGTATATATGGGGAAAGGCGGTCCCTTAGGTAGGCAGGCCCTTGACCATACAGAGCTTTAAAAGTTAAAACAGCACCTTGAACCGGATCCAGTACGCTATAGGCAGCCAGTGCAGTGTCCTTAGCACAGGCTGGATATGGTCTCACACCGAGAGACCCATCAACAGCCTGGCTGCGGCATTCTGCACTAGCTGCAGCCTCTGGAGCTGAGACAAAGGCAGTCCCAAGCAGAGAGCATTACAGTAGTCCAACCTTGAGGTGACCAGTGCATGGATCACTGTCGCCAGGTCATTGTGTCCGAGGAAGGGAACCAACTGACTAATCAGTCATAGATGGTAAAAGGCTGCTTTGGCAGTGGCTGCTACCTGGGCCTCCATGGTTAAGGAGACATCCAGGAGCACTCCCAAACTCCAAACCCTCGGCGATGGCACCAACGGCGCCCCCCCCCCCCCAAAGGCCAGCAATGGGGTCCCTACCCCCGGTCCACTCTGACCCAGGCACAGGACCTCCGTCTTCATTGGATTCAATTTCAGTTGGCTCAGCCTGAGCCAGCCCGCCACGTCCTGAAGTGCCTGCTCCAGATCATCTGGGGTACCCCCGGACTGGCTGCCCAACAACAGATATAGCTGGGTGTCATCAGCGTACTGATGACAGCCCAGCCTATGCCTCTGGGCAATCTGGGCAAGAGGGCGCATGTAGATGTTAAACAACATCGGGGAAAGCACCGCCCCTTGTGGCACTCCACACACCAGTGGGTGCCTCCGGGACATCTGCTCCCCCAGCGCCACTCTCTGTCCCTGACCTTGGAGGAACGAGGCAAGCCATTGCAAGGTGAGCCCCTGGACCCCTGTGTCAGCAAGGCAGTGGATCAGTAACTGGTGGTCGATCATGTTGAACGCGGCCAACAGATCTAACAACACCAGCATCGCCGTACCGCCCCGATCCAGATGCTGCTGAAGGTCATTCATGAGGGTGACTAGTGCCGTTTCCATCCTATGACCCGGCCAGAAGCCGGACTGAAACGGGTCTAGCATGGAAGTGTCATCCAGAAAGCTCTGCAACTGAATCACCACTGCCCTCTCCAAAATCTTGCCCAAATAGGGCAAGTTGGACACTGGCCGATAGTTGGCCAATTCAGCCAGGTCCAGTGATGGCTTTTTCAGGAGAGGGCGGACCATTGCTTTCTTGAGTGCCCCCGGGAAGAGTCCCTCCTTGAAGGACTCATTGACAATCTCCCGGCCACCTTGCAGCCCCTCGCGGCCCGCTTTGACAAGCCACGAAGGGCACGGATCAAGGCAGCATGTGGTTGGACGTACAATTGAGAGCAGTTTGTCAACTTCCTCCAGACTTAGTGGACTGAAAGAATCCAGAATGGAACTAGAAGATGCGTTTGGAGCCTCGAGTTTGCTAACTGTCTCAACTGTGGCCAGGAGATCGCGGTGGAGCAACAAGATTTTATCTGCAAAATGGTTCGCAAAGGCCTCACAGCCAATATCCAATTCCCTGCCATTTAGTCTGCCCTGCGGCAGTTCTGTTAAAGACAGAATAGTTCTAAATAAATGTGCTGAGCGCGAGCTTGCAGACGCAATCTCATCCGCGTAGAATTGCCTCTTCGCGGCCTTGATTGCCACCTCATAGGACCTCATAAACGCCCTATAAGATGCTCTTGAGGCTTCGTTGTGGCCACGCCGTCACTGTTTCTCTAGCTGTCTGAGTTCTTGTTTCATCTGCCGCAGCTCCCCAGTATACCAGGAAGCCCTCTTAGAACGAGGGTGCAGAGGATGTCAGGGGGTGATCTCATCGATGGCCACCTAGAGCCGGGCCTTGCCAGTCCTCAACCAGCTCATCCAGTGAGCTGCCAGGGGGACTGGGATCCCGTAGAGCCAGCAGGAACCGCTGAAGGGCCATCTGACTCCACGGGTGAGCCAAAATATGCTCACTGCCCACAGAGGGTCTGAGTGGCACCTTCAAACGGGCCTTCAGGGCATGGAATTCCAACCATGGAACTGCCAAGGCAATAATCGAATCCACCATAACCCCTCCCCCCCCGCAAAAATCAGGTTGAGCATATGCCCGGCCTGGTGCATGGATACCGTTACATACAGGGTAAGTCCCAGTGCCACCATAGCCAACACCAGGTCCATCGCCGGCCCAGAGGCCACATCCTCAGCATGGACGTTGAAGTTCCCCACGACTAAAAACCTTGGGTACTCCAATGCCCAGCTGGTCACAGCATCGGTCAGCGATGACAGGCTAGTGGGTGGTGCATTGGGTGGTCGGTACACCACCCAGATAGCCAAACTCTCCCCAGTGTCCCACACCAAGCCAGAGCATTCTATGCCCACCAGTTTCAGCAGCGGGAGCACCCTGTAGGAGCAAGCCTCCCGAATGAAGAGCGCCACCCCACCCCCACCCCTCAGTCCATGATTGGTGAAGCACTGAGAACCCGGGCAGAGCCATCTGGGAGAGTGCCACCATCTCCCCTTCCCGCACCCAGGTCTCAGTCACGCATGCCAGGTCCGCACCCTGCTCAACTAAGAAGTCTTGCAGGGTGGAGGTCTTGTTATTTATGGACCTGACATTGCACAACACCAATGTCGGAGGGGGGTCACTCCCAGCCCCACTGACTGCCACCCTCGGGATGGGACACAGGCTGGAAGGGGGCCGAGCTTCTCTGTTTCTCCACCCTCTTCCCTTTATTATCCGCCTGCTTACAGTTCAAAAGCTTTATCCTAATTGTCTGCTGAAATGATGTTAGCTGTCCCCACAGTAGCAGCAGTGTATGCTACAGAAGTGTTTCCCATCCTGTGAATCGGGACCCAAAAGTGGGTTGCAAAGCCTCTGGAAGTAGGTCACAAGTCAGTCCTTCCTTTTTTTCTTTTTTTTTTAATTTAATTTTTTAATATACTGTACAACTTTCAGTACATCAACATTTGCTAATAAAGAGAGTGAACTGATACATCATCTTATATCATTCAGCTTATCACTTACAAATAATTATTTTCTTTCATACCAATAGTAAAATTTTTCCCACACCGTTTTAAAAGTGTCTTGTTTGTTTTTTAACCTTAAACTTAAATTATCTGTTTCCACCATGTCAAACAGTTTGGCTATTATTTCGTCCTCTCCAGGTGTTTTTTCATTTTTCCAATATTTCGCATAAAATATTCTTACTGCAGTAACAACATGAATAATCAATCTTCTGTCCTTATATTCATAACTCTCCGGGACAATATTAAGCAAAAACATTTCCGGTATCATAGGGATCTCAATTTGTAATATTTCCTGTAGTATCCTCCTTATCTGCTGCCAAAAATTTTTCACTTTTTTACATTGCCACCACATGTGATAGAAGTTACCTATTGCGCTTTTACACTTCCAACATAAATTTGAATTAGTATTTGAAAATTTTGCCAATTTATCTGGTGTGAGATACCAAACATAAAACATTTTATACAAGTTTTCTTTGAATATGGATGCTTTGGTAAGTTTCAAGTTTCTCTTCCAGATCTTCTCCCAGATATCTAAATATATATTATGGCCTATCCAGCGTGCCCATGTTACCATAGTGGGTTTAACCCATTCATCTTGCATCTTGTAATCTATTAATAATTTATATATTTTTTGAATATTTTTCTTTTCTATGTTCAACCAATTTTTATCTAATTCAGTATTTTCCTTGTAAAAGCCAAGTTTCTTATCTATATCATATCTGGACTTCATTTGGAATTGTTCCCACCAGGTTAGATCTATTCCTTGTGTCTTTAAGGTTTGGAAGCTCTTCATGGTTTTATCTTTATTAAGTAAGTCTCCATAGTTGGCACTCTTGTCTTTTGTCATAAGGGTGGGTTTTACGAACGCCTCTATTGGCGATACCCAGTTAGGTATTTTATGATAAAAATTTTCCTTGATTTCTAACCATGTTTTCAGAAGGGGACCTCTTATGGCATGTTGTTTAAATATCTGATTTTTCTGATTATACCACATCACAGTGTGCCAACCTACAAGTAAATCGTGTCCTTCTAACTTTAGTATTCTTGAGTTTGTCAAGTTGGCCCAGTCTTTTAACCACATCATAGCAGCCGCCATATAATAATATTGCCAATCTGGAAGTGCCAAGCCACCTCTTTCTACTCTGTCCTGTAAATATTTCAGTTTTATTCTAGATCTTTTGGACTGCCATATATATCTCGTTATAGTTTTGTCTAGTTCTTGAAATAATGTTTTATTTTTCAAAATGGGCAAAGTTTGGAACAGAAACATCATCCTTGGCAGTATATTCATTTTAACAAGGGCTATACGCCCCATAAACGAAATTTGTAATCTATTCCATTTTTCCAAATCATGTTTTATCTCTCTTAAGATTTTTAAGTAATTATCTTTATAGAGAGAACTGCATCTATTTGATAAATGAATACCTAGATATTTTATATTCTTGACCACTTTATAGTTGGTCATTTCTTGGAGTAATCTTTCTGTTTCTTTAGAACAGTTCTTCGTTAGTATTTTAGTTTTATCTTTGTTTACCCTAAAGCCTGCCACTTTTCCAAATTCTTCCAAAATATTTACAAGCATTACTGATGACTCTAAAGGTTCCTGCAGGATAAAAACCATATCATCTGCGAAGGCCAGTAGCTTAAAGTTTTCTTCTTTTATTTTTAGACCCTTAATTACCTCTTCTTCCCTTACTATATCGCATAGTGTCTCCAATACAAATATAAATAAAAGCGGTGATAGCGGACATCCTTGTCTAACGCCTTTTTGAATTGAGAATAATTCTGTACAGTCACCATTAAACCGTACTTTGGCTTCTTGTTCTTGATAAATTGCTTTCACCATATTAAAAAAATTACTCCCACAATTCCATTTTTTGAGTAGTGCCAACAAAAAATCCCAGGATAATTTGTCAAAGGCCTTCTCCGCGTCAAGAAAATAAAGTGCTAACTGTTTTTCCGAATGTTGCTCAAAATATTCTAAAACATCCAAAATAATTCGGATATTATGCCTCAGTTGTCTGTTTGGCAGAAAGCCTGATTGATCATGATTAATCATTTGACATAGTACCTTCTTAAATCTATTTGATAGTATATATGCATATATCTTGTAGTCAACGTTTAAAAGGGAAATCGGTCTATAATTCCTTATGTCACTTAAATTTGCTTCTGATTTGGGTATTAAGCTAATTTGAGCTTCTCTCCATGAATTTGGGATCTTCCCCCCTTCATAGATCTGTTGTATTGTCATTTTCAAACCTTTAGAAATATTTTCTACAAATATTTTGTAGAATTCTGCACTTATTCCATCAATACCTGGTGATTTATTAGTTTTCTGGTTTTTGATAGCATCTATTACTTCCATCATAGTAATAGGTGCGTTTAAAGTTTTTTTCTGATCTTCTGTGAATTTTTTAACCACATATTTGTCTAGGTACCTATCAATTCCGTCCGGACAATGGTCTTCTTGTTTGTATAATTTTTTATAAAAATTTACAATAATCTTTTTTAATTCCCCCATTGATGTATTATCTTCTTCCCTCTCATTTTTCAATATTCTTATATATCTATCTGCTTTATCTTTCCTAATTTTATATGCTAACCATCGATTAGGCTTATTTGCACTCTCAAACATATATTGTTTAGCGTATCTAATTTTTTTTTCCAATTCTTTAGTTAGCTCACAGTTCAACTTATGTCGCCACATTTTCCATTTTTCTCTACAGGGGTTCAATCCGGGGTTCTTTTTCAAATTTGCCTCTTCTTCTGCTATTCTTGAGATTATTTCTTTGTACCTATTCCTTTGTTTTCTTCGCACCCAAATTTCCTGGGAAATCATCTTCCCCCTAACATATGCTTTAAAAGCATCCCAGACTATGTCTATTTTAACTTCTGGTGTCATATTCTTTATAAAAAATTCATCAAAGTCCTTCTTACAGCTATTAACAAAATTTTTGTCCTGCAGTAATTGTGTTTTCAGAGACCAACTGGCCCCTCTTGGTGTTTCTTTCATCGTTAGTAATGTGGGGTTGTGATCTGCAAAAGTTGCTGGTTTTATTTCCATATCTATTACATCTGGTAACATACCTATTGATATCCACATCATATCGATGCGCGACCACGATTGGTGGACGTGTGAAAAATATGTAAAATCTTTTTGCCTAGCATTTTTAACTCTCCAAATATCTACAACGGCGTACTCTTCTGCAAGGTCTAAAAAAGATTTAGGTAGTTCCTGTCCCTTTGATGTTTTTGGTGGTTCCACTTTTCTGTCAACTAATCTATCAAACACAGCATTAAAATCACCCACAACACAAATATCATCACATTCAATTTTGCTTAGTATATCCCGCAGTTTTGCAAAAAAATTCTCTAGATGTTGGTTTGGGGCATAAATGTTTATTACTAACATAGATCTAGCATTTCTGTGTACTTTCACTATTAAAATCCTTCCATCTTCGCTTTTATACACAAGTTCTGGATGTAACACCTGCTTAACGTAAGTAACCACACCTGATCTTTTTTTTTGTTTTTCTGCTGCCACAAACTTTTCCCCTAATTTTTTAGCTTCCAATAAGTGCTCATCTTTTTGTATAATGTGCGTCTCTTGTAAACATACTATGTCTACGTTTAGTTTTTGGATTTGTAAATAGAATTTTTTTCTTGTGTGGGATGTTTAAGCCATTTACATTAATTGATAACACTTTACTTGTTTTTCTATTCATGATTTTTGTCTTTGTCCTCCTTGCCCTCTTCCTTCCTTGTTTGGAGTCTTGTTGTTACTGTCCGGACAACTTGTTTTCCTATTTTCCTTCCTTTTTCTCGTCTTTCTATTTTTTTCTCTTTTGTTCTTGTTTGCTGTAATTCCTCGTCCAAATCACTATACTCTTCTTCATGTAACCCCAGGTCTCTACCATAATTGCTCACAAAATCTTCCATTTTAAAGATTGAAGTTAAGTTATATTTTGTTCCTTTATAATAAAAGGAGACCCCTTCTGGGGCTAACCATCTGTAATTTATTTCATTCTGACGTAATGCTGTCACCAGTTTTGAATATCCTTGTCTTTTTTGCCTAACACGCCATGGCAAATCTCTTAATATTACTATCTCATGTCCAGCTATTCTAAGTGGTTCAGACTTTGCTTTCTCCAGAATTTTTTCTCTAAAAAGTCTTCTATAAAACCTTACATGTACCTCTCTGGGTATCTTGTTATGTCTGGCGTATGCCGTATTCCTTCTATATATTATTTCCACATCCTGCTTTAAATGATCCACTGATTCCAAATTTAGCCATTCAGATAAGTTTGTAATCACTATTTCTTTTATGTTCTCTTCTTTTACCTCCGGGATATTTTGTAGTCTAATTACTAGCATTGATTTTTCCATTTCCATCTGAATCATTGAATTTTCTAAGGCATCATATTTAGTGTATATATCCTCAACTTGTTGTTCTATCACTTCCACTTTTTCCTCTATCTGTTTGTTTGCGCTACTAAGGTTTGCTATTTCTTTTGTGTTTTCAATTATCTGGGCCTTAAATTCGGCCAGCTGTGTTGTTACTTGTTGGGTATATGATTCCACATTTTTTTGTAATGGGTCTATTGCATTGGCAATCAAGATTGGTAATGTGTTCTGAACCATTTGGTTCATTACCTCTGTCACACTATCTACTATTTGTTGGCTCATGTCTTTGGAAGTTTGGCTTATATTGGGTATGCCCGAGATTGAGCCTTTTCTACCACCGCTTGCCATAATTTTTAAGTATGTTGTATTGTTATTTCTATCTTAATCTATAGTTTCTAAGGCTTGTCCTATTTATCTAGTCTATCTTTGCTTATCTTTGCCTAGCTCTTACTCTTTATTTTATTTACTAAAACTTGTATAGCCCCTACTTTATTATCCTATGCTAAGTTCTATTTTCTATAGTGGCTAACCCTGATTTAATATCTTATCTTATCCTATCTCTTACCTCTAACTATACTATATTACTATTTTCCCATGAAAAGCCTAATGCTTTATCTCTATCTTTTCCTATATTACTATAACTTCTATCTTATCTTATCTTAGTCTATTTTCCTTAGAGGGCTGTGGCAGAGATCACAAGTCTATAATTAATAATCTTATAGCTTCTATTTCTTCATCCCTTCTCTGTATGTAATCAAGAGTGCCTATTCCTCAGTTACACCACCAAGGTTATTATCTACTTAATAGGAAATCCACATAAAGAGAAGAGGGGGACATGAAAAGAAAAGAAAGAAAGAAAGAAAGAAAGAAAGAAAGAAAGAAAGAAAGAAAGAAAGAAAGAGCCCTAAGTTGATTAGTTGATTTTTCCCCCTTTATACCCAGGGGTCACTTTAACAGTTCCCGTTCTCCTAACACATCGATCTGTGTTCAGTCCGTCTTCCTCTGTCTGTGTTTCTTCCCTGTCTTTTCCCCCTTTAACAAAGAAGGGTTTAGTTAGAGTGTCTTAGGATCTTTAGAGCCCAGTCAGCGTTTTATTCCTCGTCTCCTCTTTTCCTCGACGCTCCCCGCCAGATCCTCTGCAATACGCTAGATGCTGGACGCTCCAGACCTTACTAGTCGCACATCCACTCTTCGATCTCTGGTCTCCGCCCTCTCTGGTCGTCTCCCTTGACGTTTTCCACCTCTCTTAATGTTCATAAGTTCTTCCCACAAAGTCTAAATTAATCAGTCCTTCTTTCTACACATCTCCTGGTTTATTTCCCGCATATATATTTTTTTCCTTGGTGAGGCGTCCGGGTTAATTCGCTTCACACACGCCTTCTCCTCTCGATCTAGTTCTGTGTGTGAGCCACCAATCTCCGTCGCCGCTCCTCACTCGTTACTCGGTACTCGGCTCTGTTTGCCTTCTCGACCAACGCCCCGCCACCACCGCAACGGACGTTCCCCGAAAGTCTTTGTGAGTCCGAAATTATGCCTCTTAAAACGGTAAGTGGGATGCAAGCACCAAACAAAGAATAGAAAATACCGCTTGATTTTCCTCCTCCTGTCAGTCCTTCTCTCTCGGCTTCGATAAGGCAGCGAAGGCTTCAATTGAAGCTGTCTTGTCCCTCTCTCCGCTTTCGGCCAGCCGTTTCGGGGAGAGTGGGCCACCGCCCTCTTCCCCCCTCAAACCAGCGATATCCCTGCACACCTGCTTCCTACAGAAGCTTCGTGTGGGGTTTTTTTTACTTTGGAGACCCCCAGAGAAAGGAGAATTCTGCTAAAGGAGTGCAGAGCAACCTCTTGCCCCTCTCGCAGCTGCTGCCGCCGGAACCCACAAGTCAGTCCTTCCTAATGCTGCCCCTGCCCTTTCCATTGCTCTCTTTTGAATTTTGGAAACCAAGATCTGACCTGGAAACAGTATCATCAGTGCCATACATTAGTTGGTTATTTTTTCTTCATTGCATACATATGTTGATGAAGTAAAGTGTGTCCTGATGGTTACCAGAGTGACTCATAGGGGGGTTAGAGGGTGTAATAGAGAAGGTGGTTAAAGTCTGGAATGTATCTTCCATACTTCCCCCCTTTCCTTCGACCCTATACCGACTGGTGCTTTGCGGCTTTGCAACTTTCTGGCCGGCGATCTTCAGACTCCTGGCCTTGTGGCCCTTTGGTCTGTTCGGCATTCTTCGGTCCTCCTGGCCAGCGTTCTTGGGCCCAGCCCGTGGCTTTTTGGCTTTGGGGCATGCCAGCGCTGTGGTCTTGCCTGGCTTAGCTCGAGCTTTTCCGGCTGTCCAGCCTCTCGGCTCCCCGATTTGGTGTGGCTCGGCTTTGCTCGGCCCTGCTCCAGCTTCATTCGGGCTTCTTTAACCTTCAGCCACTCGGCTCGGCGCTGCTCGGCTCCTCAACTTGGCACTGTTGACTTTGCTCGGCCCTGGTCCAGCTCCACGCACATCTTCTGGTCACATACAGTAATGGAACTTGAGGCTCCACGCCCATCTTCTGGTCACATTCTGGATTACTTCGATCCACTCTGCCTAGAGGAGGTCAACAAATTGCTCCTTTTGGTCTGTCCAACCACCTGTAGTCTCGATTTTGCCTACTGTGGCTGGTTAAGGCCTGTTGGGATGGGGTACGAGGGGCTCTAATGGAAGTCACCAGCACATCCCTCACTGAGGGAGTGTTTCCAAGTGCCCTAAAGGAGGCAATTGTACACCCCCTTTTGAAAAAGACATTGCTGGATCCAGCCGAACTGGCCAACTATCAGCCGGTTTCCAATCTACCGTACCTGGGTAAGTTAATCGAGAAGGTGGTGGCAGACTGGGTGCAGGGCTTCTTGGATGACACCTCTATATTAGATCCAATCCAGCTTCCGACCAGGCCATGGGACAGAGACGGTGCTGGTCGCCCTCACAGATGACCTCCAGAGGCATCTGAATCGAGGTGGCACGGCGATGTTGGTGCTGTTGGACCTGTTGGCGGCATTCGACATGGTTGACCACCAACTACTGGCCCACCACCTCGCCGACATTGGGATTCAGGGGCTGGGCTTACAGTGGCTTTCCTCATTTCTCCAAGATCGGGGACAGAGGGCGGCGATTGGGGAGCAACTGTCCCAAAGACACCTGTTAATATGCGGTGTGCCACAGGGTGCAGTGCTCTCCCCAATGCTGTTTAATATCTATATGCGCCCCCTCGCCCAGATTGCTCAGAGGCATGGGCTGGGTTGTCATCAATATGCTGATGATACCCAGCTCTATCTGTTGTTGGGTGGCCTGTCAGACTCTATTCCAGGTGATCTGGACCTGGTGTTGAAAGCTGTGGCTGGTTGGCTTAGACAAAGATGATTGAAATTGAATCCGACGGAGACGGAGGTCCTATGCCTGAGTTGGAGCGGTCAGAGGTTAGGGATCCCTCTCCTGACCTTCGATGGGACACTGTTGGTGCCAGTGCCGGAGGTTAGGAGCTTGGGAGTGCTCCTGGACTCCTCGTTAACGATGGAGGCTCAGGTAGCAGCCACTGCAAGATAGGCCTTTTACCATCTATGGTTGATTAAGCAGTTGGTTCCCTTCCTTGAACACAACGACCTGGCTACAGTGATCCATGCGTTGGTCACCTCAAGACTGGATTACTGTAATGCTTTCTACATAGGGCTGCCCTTGTCTCAGATCCAGAAGCAGCAGTTAGTGCAGAATGCAGCAGCGAGGCTGATGCTGGGTCTCCCTATGCGGGAACACATCTAGCCTGCCCTAAAGGCACTGCACTGGCTACTTATAGCATACCGGATCTGGTTCAAGGTGCTGATGCTTTCCTATAAAGCCCTATATGGCCAGGGACCTGGTTACCTGAGGGACCGTCTCTCCCCGTATGTACCCCAGCAAGCACTTCGATTGGGTTCCCAGAACCACCTGGTCCTCCCAGGGCCAGAGAGGCCTGACTGGCAGCAACGAGGGCCAGAGCTTTTTCGGTGGTGGCCCCGCACTGGTGGAACGAGCTCCTGGAGAACACCAGGATCCTGCGGGACCTCTTACAGTTCCGCAGAGCCTACAAGATGGAGCTCTTCCACCAGGCTTACAAGTAGGGGCCGCCGCAGTCTTATAGCCCTGGCCTGATTATTGAAGATCGCCATCCAGACCATCGGCACCAAATGAGAATTCAGTAGAGTGCCTGCTGACATTGCCCGGATGGGGGTGAGGAAGCGCCATCTTGCACTGGAATTGTATAACTTATAATGTATGCTGTATGTTTTTATATTGTGTTTTTATAGAATTTTATCATGTGTGAAATGTGTTGGTAGCTGCCCTGAGCCTGCTGCGAGGCGGGGAGGGTGGGATAAAAATGTAATAAATAAATATGCAAAGGCTATGTATGTTGGAAGGCCGCTTGCTTGGTTTTTGTAGTGGGGGGAGCTGCACACTTTGTATGATGCTTGTTGGTTTCTCAAAAACATCTGGACAGCAACACTAGAAAATGGAGTGCTGAACTAAATGGGTGCCAAGGTCATAGTTTGCCTAGGTGCCAAAAAACCTTGGGCCAGCCCTGGCTGGGTTGCTGTGCCAACATTTGGACTTGTGGGTCACCATACCAAAAAGGCATGGAACCTCTGTGCTACAGGGAAAGCTTTTACAGGTCCATGGCCTGTTTTGACCTGTTAGATGGTATGTATCCAACATCAGAGGCAAGGATGTTAGCAGGACTGGCTTAGTAAGGCATTGGTCAACACCCTTGGTCCCAGGAGGTGCACGTGAATCCTTGAAGCTCATTGGCCCTGCTGCTACTTTTCTACAGTTGCTCCCCACTTGCGTATCCTCTTGGAGTAAGCAGTGACAGATGAAGGACGGAATAGCTACCAGCTTTCACTTCATCCTCTCCTAGCACTGACAGCCTCCAGGCAGGGCCTGGAATTTTCCCATAATTTTCTCCCAGACTGGAGATCTCCCAGACTGGAGATCAGTTTGCCCAGAGAAAATGGCAGTTGCTGAGAACTGACACTATGAAATCACATTCCTACTGAGCTCCCTCCCCAGGAACTACAACCAAATCTCCAGGAACTTTCCTAGCCAGAGCTGAAAGCCCTATGCTCTCCTATGGGTTGTGGTACAGAAAGCAAGAGCGAGCGAGCAAATTAGTGTTAAGATGATGTACTCACACAAGGAAGAAGTAGGACCTATTGTGCACATCCTGCCCCAAGGTTTCTCAAAACCCAGGACCAGCATTGCATGTATTCTATCTATAGTGGTGCTGCAACACTTTAAAATATTCTCACAGACACCTGGGTGCTCTGTAACTAGGAGTTCCAAATATTGCAAGTACAATTTGGCTTAACAATAGTAACAAAAAAAATCAGTTTCTAATGGGCTTTGGAGACTGCTAAAGATGTGCATATAATAGGATAATGCTGTTGCACACTCCTCTCTTCCTGTTAATAGCAGTATTTTGTAGCCTCCAGGCTCAGTTTCCTGATCAGCCCTCTCTGGGTAGCAGGCTTATAGAATGCTGCCACCAAATGCCATTTCTTTTGCATAGTTTGTGGCTAGGCTGCATTTTTCTTCCCTAGTCTAGTAACTATCTGACCCAGATCAACAGCCAGACACCCAGCAGATAGCTGGCTCCATTTATCAAGTCAGATTTATTATCAGCAGCAGCGGGAGAAACTCTCTCCCCAAGGAAAAACGGACAATGGTAATAAAGGCAACAAGCAACATCTGGCTTAAAAATATGACAACTGTAGCAAAGTCCTAAGGGGAAGAAAATGAAAATGAAATATGAAATCTATCTGCTGACATTCACAACAGTTCTGTCCCTATGCAAAACAATTTTTCAGCACTGGTGACTCATAATTATTTATACTGTGCAATTAATGCATTTTAAAGAGTGCAAGACAATGAGTCTCTGCCACAAGGAGCTTACAATCTAAAATTTTACATGATGGAAACAATAAATGGAGAGAAAGGAGGTGGGGATAAACATGAAAATAATATGCATTCATTCAAGCTAATTAGGCTTCCTTTTTAAGTAAGGGAGCTGTGCCAAAGGTGTAAAATAAATTGTGAAGCAACATTTTCTTGAAACAATAAACTGGTCTTCCTGAAACAATAAACCAAGGCATTAAAGACCCCTTGACAGGATTTTTCCTGCTATTGTTTTTAAAAGGAGGATATGGAGAACCAGTATGGTGTAGTGGTTAGAGCAGGGGTGTCAAACTCATTTGTTATGAAGGCTGGATCTGACATAAATGAGACCTTGTTGGGCCGGGCCATGTGTGTCATAAAATGTAATGCCAGGTAGCAGAGATATAAACTTTATAAAGGACACAAAGTTTTCTTTTTACCTAAAATAAAAACATGCTTAAAACATTAGCACTCTTGCAATATTTTGTTTAACAGTCTCTGATAACTGACACCTCTTGCTCTGAATTATTGCATCAAAATGTCTGTGCTGTTGCAGTCTTGAGTATGCTGTTCACAGAAATCTCATGCTCAGAGTTCTGAGTCTAGGACCCAGGGGGAAAACATGAAATGGCTGAGCAATTGAGAGAGTCTGGCAAAGCAAACTATGATGCAGCAGCAACAGAACTGGAAGCAGGAGATGGCCAGTTCCAGTGCAGGCCTGATAGAAGCCCTCCAGGGGAGTGATCCAGCCCCCGGGCTGCGTGTTTGACACCCCTGGGATAGCGGGTCAGATGTAAGACCCAGTGCCAGCTTAACCAGAAAACCTTTATGAAGATAAAATGAGAACAAGAACTACACATTACTCTGAAGTCATTGGAGGAGGGGCAGTGGACAAAAAAAGATTCCAGTTAGGGAAGCCAACATTTAGATGAAGATGCTGTTCAAACTAAAATGATGTTTTGACTCATGAGAACAAGGTAAAAAAAAGTGGATCACATCAACAAAAAACATCCCATTTTTGTAGGAACATGTTACTACTTAACTAGGTGTATTTCCTTCCAAATTCTGTAATCACTTAAGGCAAAGAATGCTGATTATTAGTAACTTACAGTATTGTAGCTTTGAGTACAGCACCTGTAAGATGTTGCTATCCGTTTGTCATTTTGTAAAGTAACCAGAAACCATTTCTGAATCCTGCAATCCCTTTCGTAAGAAGTGCAGCTAGAAGGTGCAGCACCCATACCAAAACAACAGGCACTGCATCTGTAGTGTATTATTGTCTTACAGCATCCATTCAATGTACAAAGCCATTCACAAGAGAGCAGCTGGCTTTATCTCCATGCAGATAATGAAGTGTATCTCAAGTGTTCCCACCTGGAGTCTGTCTTTATACCTTAGTGCAGAATTGCTTTTACACTTATAGCTGTTCTCTTTACAAAGGAAACTGCAGGGCTCAGATAGGCTCTTTGGATACTTTAACTGGCTTAAAAGTAGCAAGCATAAAACCTAGTAAATGAAAAGCAATTGGTAAATCACTATACAGAATAAAAATGTCCAACCCTCTTCAGTGTTTTTGCCAATGCAACAATTCTGAATTATTTTGCTGTCCCATTCCATTTTATACCCAGTGCCCAAGCATACAGTCATTTGATTATAACAATTAGAATTGTGGCCCGGAGGCTTCTGTAAACAGTTATCACTATTTGATGCTATGGAGCCAGATCGTGGCATGGGTAATGTATGTCAGGTCCTTCTACAAGGAACTTTGATCAGTGCATATAACCCAGCAGACTTTATAGACAAACACTATTCAGAATACAAGATTATCAAAATGATCTGACTGTTGACACTCATAAAAATTGCTTAATGAAGCATATAATATAGATTCACTTTCCAACATATGCTTATACTTCCTCCCCATTATGCAGTTTTGAGCTGTCAGCCATGACGCAGCCATGTCTGTGCTGTGTCTCAGCTTGCAAGCCTGTTCAACCAGAGACTATAGTGGAATAACTCCATCTCCATTAGGATGCATATCACAAAACAGTGATGGCTCCATCATACCATCTTTTAATTCTCTATTAAAATTCTCTATTAAAGCCCTGTTCCTGTCATGGACAATATACTGATAGCTCAGTTATGTTAATGACTAATAATATTTCAAGCTACATTCTTGGCACAGTCAAGTCTAGCACATTCCCACAACACATATACCAAAATGTTAAAAAGTTACAGGCAAGTTACCACTATCAAGTTCACTTCATTTAAGGTCCCTGAAGAATAACTGGTGCACACATGTTGAGAACTATCATGAATGATCACTATTTTATTAATTGTGTTCCTGAAAATTTGCTGCTTCCTGTACCCCAGGTAAGTAGATTAATGACGCATATCAAAAATTCTAGTACCCCAGATCCATATGACCCTGGGAATTAGTCTGAGTAAAGGAAAAATAGCTAGCTTTCACAGTTAAACTTGGAGCTTAAACCTTTTCATAGTGAAGATGGGACCCAAGGGGCGGGAGCTAAAGAAGGGACAACTTAGGCTTTAATTACATTGAAAATATCTACTAAGGAGCTGTATAACGTAACGTTGTAGAATGTCATAGTGCAACCCAATGGTCCCTTTAAAGAACTAGTATAGAACTGATGTCCTGTTTTAGACAAAGCACAGAGACCAAAAATTAGGTGAACAGGTGAAATGTGTTGAAGATCTTCAGGAAGTCAATGGCACCGAATCAGTCTAATTTTTCAGGGATCACAGCAGTTTAGCTTTCAATATTTTAACTACATCATACATTTAAATTTTAAACACAAAAGGTAGGCCTAGGATAGTATTGTTATGTTGGGTCCAGAGACAAAAACACATAAATATATAACTATGGAACTCATTTTTGATTAATTTGTGTTACACAGCAAATTTCCACATACAGAACAGAAATAATATCTAATAGCCAAAGTCTGGCCTGTGTAGACAGGAAAATATGAATAATACAGCCAATCAGGGCTATAATTTCTAGTCCTGCAAACCTTAAAGCCTCATGTTTGCAGGGGGAAATGTGTAAAATACTGTGAAGATTTTTTTAACTAAATGTCTGAATGGCAGGATCTGTGAGAGTTTTTTTTTTAAACCTTACATATGGCATGAATATGCACAGTAATCTTTTTCCTCTAAGTGTACAGAAATTTTTCAATCCAAAATCAAATTAGTAGATCATGTATTTCTGTACTTCTTTCAAATTCAGATTATAACTCTCATATAACTTAAAGGGTTGATTATATGTAGACAAGATGCCACTATGTGCATTTTCAAGCAAGTTTAATGAAACATTTAAAGAATAGCATTATAAAGGCAAAATAATATGGAAACGTTAAGTCCTAGGCTCCAAAAGTGATCCTACAAATATTGAGATGACTTGTAGCAGTTTCAGCAAAGCTCCTCCTATAACATGGCATCTATACTGAACAAATAATGCAGCCATATACTGAATGAGACTGTAGATTCATCAAGGTCAGTCTTGTCCATTCAGACTGGCAGTGACTCTCCAGGGTCTTATGCAGTGGTCTTTCACATCTCCATTTTAATGGATCAAGTAGTAGGGGAGGCCAGGGGATTGAACCTGGGACCTAGAGCTCCAGGGGGAGCCTAGAAATTTTATTTGTATTTATTTAATTAAACATTTATTAGCCAACTTTCTTCCTTATGGAGAATAAGGCGTGTCACAAACTTAGATACGCCACATAGGATAAAATACATTAAAAACATAAGTCAAAATATAAAATCATTATTCAGGACTGCTACTAAGCTTAACCAAAAGCAGCCTAAATAAAACTATCTTCAGCTGCCTCCTAAAGATTAAAAGCAAGGGGGCCAGGTGTACCTCCCTGGGGAGGTTGTTCCATAATTGTGGAACCATCAATGAAA
The DNA here is from genome assembly GCA_029233225.1 of Lepidodactylus listeri. Classification (NCBI taxonomy): domain Eukaryota; kingdom Metazoa; phylum Chordata; class Lepidosauria; order Squamata; family Gekkonidae; genus Lepidodactylus; species Lepidodactylus listeri. The sequence goes on from JARCFY010000009.1 coordinate 32,142,240, forward strand.
AGGCCCTTATGTACCCACCAATTCATCTTCTTTGATGGGATAGCCAGGAGGACCTCTCCCTGTGATCTTTTAATTCCTGCACAGGTACATATGGTCCAACTCAGAGAGATAGTTCCTCTCAAGAGGGTAAACTGTATAGCATTATGCCCTGCTGAGGTCCCTCCCTAAGGCCCATCCTCCCCAGGCTCCACCTCCAAATCTCCAGGAATTTCCCAACATGAAGTTGGCAACCCTACCTCTTCTGCATGCCAAGCAGATGCTCTATGACTGAGGTACATCCCCTCCCAATTATCTGAGAGCATAGACACCATATACTAGAGTTTTTTAAAAAATATTAATACAAACCAACAAACCATTATTTCATATAGAATTAGGAAGAAATCTGAAATATAGCACACTAGGAATAAGGCCCATTGTGGAAATAAATACAACGGGCTCTAGAAAGAGGCTCTGGAAGAGTGCCCCGGCCTTGGGCACTCAGTGTCAATTTGCTGTGGTGTACAATGAAACAGGGTATAATGACACAGAGTCCACCATTTTCTCCAGGGGAAGATCTCTACCATCTGAAGAGCAGTTGTAATTCAGAATGATCCCCATCCCTCCCCTGGAGATGGGCAACAATGGTTCCCCATGAGGGAATGGGTGGTTTGAAGGGTGGAGTCTATGGCATTGAACTTGTCTGAGGTCCCACTCCTGCTGAAACCTCACCCTCTCCAGTGTCCACCCCTCAAATCTCCAGGAATTTCCCAACCTGGAGATGGCAACCCTACCTCCCAGCCAACTGTCAATGTATCGTTATCTGCCCCGGCTTCAGCTTTCTATCTCCTCCCCCCTCCCCCGTAGAGAACAGTTGTAATTCTGAGTGATCTCCAGTCTCCACCTGGAGATTGGCAACAATGGTTCCCCATGAGGGACTTACTAGCTTGGAGGGTAGAGTCTATGGCATTGTACCTGTTTGAGGTCCCACCCCTCCTCAAACCTCACAGTCTCCAGGCTCCATCCCTCAAATCTCCATTTTCCATCTGGAGTTGGCAGCCCTATCTCCTTCCCAGCCAACATCAACCTCACTCTTCAACTTTCCATCTCTCCCCCCCACGCAGCCTCCACTGTGCTCTGAAGCCCTGACTGCTATGTCACATTGGCTGTCATAAAAGGTCCATCTCAGCAGGGTATGAGGACATAGAGTCCACCATTTTCTCCAAGGGAACTGATCTCTGCCATCTGGAGTGCACTTGTAATTCTGAGTGATCTCCAGCCCTCGCCTGGAGATTGACAACCATACTTCCCCTGGTGGAAAAGTAGTCTTTCTCTGCAATAGGGACCAAAGCAGCTGACATCATTCTCCTCTCCCCCTTTTGACTTGCGCAACAACCCTGTGAGGTAGGTTAGGCTTAAAGTCTGTGACTGGCCCCAAATTACCCACTCAGCAGGAACCTGGGTCTAGCAGATCCTGCCCTGAAGTGCTTACTGCTACGCCTAGGGTACCCAACCTCCAGATGGAGCCTGAAGATCACCAGGTATCACAATTGAACTCTAGACAACAGATCCCCCCCCCCCCCCGAGATAATGACTGCTTTGGAGGGTGGCCTCTATGGCATTCTGTTCAGCTGCCCCAATGAGTTTTCTCCCAGAAACCAACATAGGTGTGGAAAGGGACTTTCAGAGAAGCAAGCTCTGTTGCCTAGCAACGGGCACTGAGGGGACCATTTTAGTGCCAGTTCCCTAATGGAACATATTGGCCCTTTCACACAGAAACATGCCTCTCCTGTTGGGGAAGCATTCCTGAGCCAGTTTACCTTGAAACCTCCTCCCAAGCATTCTTCTGTTCTTTGTACCGGTCCTGAAGCACTATGGGGTGCTGTGTGAAATGCCCCCTGTTTCTGACAGTTGATTCTGACAGTTTATTCTGGGCACGCTGGCAGTGTGTGTGTGTGTGGGGGGGGGGGTTATGCTCATAGTCCATTGTCTTTTCACTGACAGAAGCAGGCCACTGAGGGGACAGTTAGACCCACCTGGCAGTGGGAGGAGGAGAAGAGTGGATCCTTCCCCTTCGCTGGCTCCCTCCAGACTGAGTCCAGGTTGCTGGCCGGTGGCTCCGTAGGTGGAACTGAGGCAAAGCAGGGAGAGAATGCAGCCAGTGGCCAGGGTCCCCCTTTTGAGTGGCAGTCTGTCCACCCTACTGATTTTGGCGCCCCATGGAATCTTGCCCCTTGGAATTTTAAAACGGCTTTATATAGTAGGAAAGATTATGATTTGTATTCTACTTGTCAGAGACACAATTAGAAAAGTTTATACAAATGTTAATTTCACTGCTGGAAAGACCCAATGTTCTCCCCTCTCCTGAAATTAAGATGTGCTACTGTGGACAAACATAGGGAAGTCCAAGCCTTTAGATACATGTTTGACCACAGTAGATTTCTTATGAAGCCACAAAAGTTTGACAGTTGTAGCTACTTATAGGCTGGATCCAGTACCACACTTCCTCTTGCACTAGAATTTTTGTGCAAGGGAAAAATAGCATGATAACTACTTGCTCTAGATCACACTTATTCTCTTTTCTGTGTGTGTTTCTGCATGTGCAAGACCTTGTGCAGCCAATTTCTGGGCACTGTAATATACAGGGAAGAAAGTGCTAGATGTTGCACAATGTCCTGTGCAAGTGAAACTATACTAAGTCTGTTTATATGTCTGCTTGGCTGTGGTAATTTTCCTTTTCCTACATGCTGCCCAGCTGGTAAAGTGCACCACTATACATAACAATGCACCACTACACATAACAATTCCATTGCTGGATGAGCTCCATCTAGTCCAGCATACCCCTTCTAACACTGACCAACCAGATGCCTCTGAAAATCATAAGCAGGACATGAACGTGATAAGTAGATTAGAGATCCCCCATATTAAGCCACAAATACCACCACAAACATCCACACACTGTCAGTTATTTCCTGTGTGTACAAAATAATCCATTTGCAAGTGATTGCTATAGTGTAATGACAGCGCATGACTTAATGAAGAAGAGATGATTTTTATACCCCACTTTTCTCTAAAGACTCCCAAAGCGACTTACAACCTCCTTCCCTTCTTCTCCCCACAACACTCACCTTGTGAGGTAGATGGGGCTGAGAGAGCTCTGAGAGAACTGTGACTGGCCCAAGGTCACGCAGCACACTTCATGTGGAGAAGTGTAGAATCAAACCCAGTTCTCCAGATTAGAGTCCGCCAGTCTTAACCACTATACAACATTGGCTCTCTACTGACATGTAGATGCAGCCCAACATCTTCTTCCCCAACTCAAAAATAGCATTTAGGATCTAAATAGAACTATTCTGATACTTTATCATGACAGTCTCTAATATATACTGAAGAAAACTTGATGAATTTTAATTAGCAAAATGTAACAACCTTTAAAATAATGTGTAGTATAGATAAGAGTGATCAGATACTTAAGATAAGTCAGTATGAATCCAGAAAGTTATTAAACTAGTCTGCCTAGAACGGATGGGCACAACCTGGGAAAAATGTGGTTCAGTTTGTGGTGTGCCCAGTTTGCAGACCACGAACCATCATGAACTTTTAGCCACCAAATGAACTGACTTGTTTTGTGATTTTCATAAGGCAGTAGAACGACACAGCCTGGCATGCTAGAGTCACCAATCTACACAGAATCTCTGTCTGACTCTCCTCTATCTGCCCTCCAAGTTTGGTGAGATTGGATTTAGAGGGTCCAAGTTATGCCCACCCCCACAAAGGTGCCCCCAGGAAAGTGTTTTCTGGGGAAATGACAGGTGCAGGTTCAGGAGTGTATAGAACATATCCTGCAGAAGCTAGAGACATCAGAGTTGCAGGAGACCTCCTCCAGATGCTCCTCTACATGCTCACCAAATTCCGCCCTCTGTTGCTTTGAAGTTTGGTATGGTAAACATTTAGATTGGTATCTGTTCATGAACTGCCAGAAACAACTTGAAAGTTCATTGAAAGTTCGTGCTGGTTGACATGCCTCAGACTTCACTTCGTGAACCAAGCAATGTCCAAAATTCATCATGAACTTTAGTTGTGAGACAGTTCATGCCCATCCCTACTGCTTAAGTCTGGACAATTCCAAATACATTCCTTTCCAATAAGCTATGTCCCAAATGTCAACTACCCATAAAACTGAGGTTAGCTCAGCTGAACAGCAGTCATACCTGGGCCTATTCTTCATCCTTTTCAGAAATATCTGCAAAATAGAATGCCCCATTTAAAGTCTACTGCTCCAGAACCTGACTGGACCTATGGTCTCATAGGCACAAGCTTTGACCCTAGGGCTGCCAGTTCCAGGTTGCAAAATAACCTGGAGATTTTGAGGGTAGAGCCTGAAGAAGGTGGGATTTGGGGAAGGGAAGGACTTCAATGGGGTATAATGCCATAGAATCCACCTTCCAAAGCAGCCCATTTTTTTCCAGATGAACTTATCTCTGTTGTCGGGATGCCCCCCAGCTACCGTCTGGAGGCTAACAACCCTACTTGATCCATAAAACCTAAAAACTTTGACTTAACATACTTGTCTGCACTACCACAACCTTTAAGGATTAATTCACCCAGAACTTTCCTCCTACGCACGTGTTGCCTACAGCTATCCTATAATCGCATGTGGGAAACTGAACAGCATTATTTTTTCCTCAGAAAGTGCAATCACAGAAATTACCGTATATGTGTGTATAGCCACCCGGTTCACATAACTCCCCTCCCCCTTGTGAGCACACACTCAGTGACCAGGCTGGTGGCACGGAGGATAGGAGCAAAGAATGTGCTGTTCAGACAAGTGCCAAGCCGATCATTTATACATTTCTTTAGGCATCGTCATGTTGTTATGTAGCAGCAGAAATAAATAGGAGTGTTGTGGAATCAGGGCTGGCCCATTATTGTTAAATTTTAGACTGTCGCCTAGGGTGACGGCTTGATGAGGGTGCCATTCTGGCTGGCCTCGTCCCCTCCTTGCCCCACAGAGGAAGCCTCCCTTGCAAGCTTCTTGCTCCATCCCCTGCAAGAGACTCCTCTCTTTGCAGCCCCCAGACAGAGAAGGAGGGGGGACAGGCAGGGGGACAGCCTGGGATGACGGGAAAGTGTCGCTTGCCCTCTGCTGCCCCTGTGGTCTCTTTGGAGCTCCTCTTGCAGTCTGGCACAGGCTCCCTCCCCCTCCCCTAGAGCGATCCCGCCCCCACATGCATTTGCAGTTCGCCTCCTTGGGCCGCTTGCTGTGGCTCCGGCACCCACCTTCATCCTGCGGGGGGGGGGGGGGGGGCGCCAGAATGTATCCTCGCCTAGTGGGCGCAAAAACCTGGGGCCGTCACTGTGTGGAATCTTTACAACTTAACAAAAATTAATTTGGGTAAGAGCTTTTGTAACCTCAGCTCACTTTATCAGATGCATAAAGTGAATATTTACTTGCAAGCAATGTTTATAGTCAGACTTATACCAGGTGAAGGTGGAGAGAGGGAGAATTGCAATGAAGAAAGATACACTGCAAATCCTGCAAAATTCAGGTGACAGTCCCTATCTGCGGGATTTAAACTAATGTGGTAATTCTGACTATAAAAGTTTCTGCCGAGTAAATGTTCACTCCATGCATCTAGCAAAGTTAACTCAGCTCACAAAAGCTTATGCTGAAACAAAATTATGTTAGTCTTCAAAGTGCCAAAAGACTGCTATTCATCTGATGCTTTCCGATCGCAAATATGCGCACAGCAACGCACTCTTAAGGCTATGCCCCCATAATTGCTCCCTCCTTTTGAAGCCATGCCAATTCTCAGTCTGCGTGGGGTGAGAATTAAGCAGCAGACAATTGGGATTTTTAATTGCATTAGAATGATTGGATGCCATTTTGTTTTGTTCCATTTTGAAAGGAATGTATATGCTCTTTTAATAGTTACAATTTTCAGTCTTCATGATAGGCCAAACAATAAAACTAAACAAAAAATTAAAAACGACTTGAAAAACATACACACACACCAAACAAAACTATAAATTTCTGGACATTTCAGGTCACATGTAGCTTTACACAGTGGGACAATACCAAGAGGCAACTGCAGCTTTTATATCCAGGTAACCACAAGCCTACCTTTAAGCAGCCACAGCAGTACAAACTACAGACTACCATCTCTTTTAATATTGTGTAAATCATCCTAGGACAAAAACTAAACCTAGCCTATGTAAAGTATAAACAAAATTGTACAAGCTCACAATAATGAATAGAGAAAACATTATGATGTCTATTGTCTCTCTGCCCTGACCTGGATAGCCCAGGCTAGCTCAGTCTCATCAAATCTCAGAAACTAAGCAGTGTCAGTCATGGTCATTATTTAGATGCAAGACCACCGAGGAAGTCCAGGGTCACTACCCGGAGGGAGGCAATGGCAAACCATTTCTGTTTGTCTCTTGCCCTGAAGCCCCCATGGGGCCTCTGCAAATCACCTGCAGCAAAAGAAAAAAGTTTTGTCATATATGCATGTGCATCATTTTATACCATGCAGTTCACTCAGTTCTATGCTGCCTGCCACCCTCAAATACTATAAAATGGTATCATATGGATCCTGCTACACCAGTCCTAGAAGTTAAGAGTTCACAGGTGAATAATGCTGCACAGGAAGACTGCAACAGCTACAGCCACAGCACAATCAAGGAATTATTCTACAGTTATGACACTGATGTTGTGTGCATGTAAATCCAAAGGTAACAAAACATGGGTCAATGATAAGTTACTTGAGCAGCACCAGACACATTAACAGAATAAAACAATGAGGTCAAGAACGTTATAGAAGAAAGTCTTTGTTTTTAAAATTCTCAAAGCTGTACTATAAATCTTTCTATACAAGCTTTTAAAAAAGACCGTTTTCCAACCAAGGGGATGAGAATTTTTTTAACTTTTACTTAAAATCCATATATCTATTTGTTCCTGGTTAGCCCACCCTTTTTGCTGAACATTTTAAACTGATCTGCATTTATATTCAGGACAGCCAAGACAGGTTATTCCAATCTCTAATTTACCACTGAACACTATGGCAAAGTTTTATACCTTGAATGAAGTGTAGTTTAATTCCTCTGTGGTTATGTTTAAGAGAGTGGAAGAAAGCGACTTCATTGAAGCCAATGCTCCAGGCTGCCCTGGAGCAGACTGGATCCAGACTGAAAAGAATTGGCAACACTAAAACTTTTTTGATAAGATAAAAATGCATTGAAGTTGGCTCACACTGGGCCCACTTCAACTCTGCACTTGTCCTCTGTGTTTCCTTGGCATATCTGTTCCTTTCCTCTATCTGCTTTAGCATAACTTTATTTTTCTCTTTTATCTTTAGATAACTGCAGCCAGGGACCGGAGGGATTGATTTTTTGTTTTGACTTATTGTTTGAAGATCTGTAACTCAAAGCAGCTCTCACGCCTCTGATGTCTAAAGCATGAGCAGCATAAAAGGTAAACCTAGTCCTGTGTAGCAAACTGAGCTGTGATGCCATTTATAATCAGGCATCTCTTTGCATTTTATTTTCCTTCAAGGAGGGGAGCGAAGGGGGAAGCAAGTATTTTAAGGTGAAGTGACACTTAAAAACCCCTATCCATGAACAGTGCTCTCTTTGCAAATATTCTTTTTTTAAAAAGATTCTGCTATATAGTTCTATCAGTCTTTACCATTTCAAATGCAACTTGTTTTTATTATGCTAAATATGCACACAGTATTTTAAAGTGTCACAGATGAAATATTTTGATAGGAGCTTCAAGTCCTCCCACACATGAAAAAAATGCTCTGTTCTATGCAGTTGTGGTTACGAAGCTCTCTGAATGTCCATCCTGGATGGGAAAGCAGTGGGAGGCACTTAGATGCCATTCAAACACACAGCAATTCATCAGACTACTGCTAGCATTGGGGGGGGGGGGGAGAACAGGAAGTCCATTTTAGGAATTTATTTCAGATAAGATCTCTGTAAAATTACTTAGGATTCCTCTTGTCCCTTCAACTTTTCTAGATCCATTTTCTCCCCCTTTCTCTTCACACCTGTAAACCCAGTTGGGATATTTGCCATTCTAATCCTTCGCCAACACTTTCCAATACATAAAACACGTAGAATAATGGCAGCAAGCATGGTACACTCTCTCCAAGACGAGCATACACACACACTTTAAGTTCAGCCCATCTTGTCTGTTTCCTGAAGTTGCCCAGCTTGATGAAATATGGTTACATATGCAAACATTATCTCCCAGTTGTAACCTCATTTTCTGCTCTGCTGGACAGCGTGACCAGCGTTTGTCATCATGCCTCCCCCACACGCTACATCATTCATGTGTCTATAATTGTCATCAAGATGTGGCATGTCAGCAGGACTCCTGTGTTCAGAGTTCCCTCATCTCTGCGCAGTCACTCAGGTAACAAACCCATAATCTCGTCCTGTTTTCATGATGGTTGAATTACACATAATTGTTTCTGCACAGTGATTGATTTCTGCCTGAATAGAGACCTCTGCCTTTTTTCAATGCAAGCGAGTGGCAGCCAAGTCTCTCCATCTAGGAGGAGGCAGCAGCCTTTGAAGAGATCAAAGCCAAGGCCGCAAGCAGTTGTGCGCCCTGGGAATATGGAAAGCCTTTATGTTCTCAACCCCATTTCCAACATCATGTTGGATTGCAGCTGCATTACATTCTGCCAGCATTCTTAATGCTTTTAGTATTGACTCTGACATCACCGATAGCTGTTTTAAAAGAAACAAAAGCTGAAAGATGACTTATTTTCACAACTCAGTAATTGGAACATGCAAAGTTAGGGGAGGGAAGCATTTGTTTTCAATCTGAAATAATACAGAAGAAAAAGCATGTGAGCACACAACATTTTTATAATTTTACAAAATGAAAAACATATTTTTTTGGATGGAAAAAACAGAAGGGGCATTTTTTATTGCTTGGACCACACAAAATGAACTGCATTTTATACACATGCACTTTGAGGCTTTAAGAGTAAAATGAAGAATGACTGCACAAAGAAAGTCAGACGGGGGGGGGGGGCCCAGTTTTTAGTAAAGTATCAAAGTCCAATGCAAGTCAAACACCTCAACTACGGTAGAACAATATGGATTCCTAGAAGGGCACCTTCCTTGTAGAAACCCCCCCACTCCTTGTTATAAAATAACTGAATTCACATTCTCATAGGACCAAACACTCATTTGCAAATGCAAAACAGAGTTTTTATTTTTAATCCCTTAAATAAGTGCCTCTATGCTCTATACTTTTTTTCCCCAACCAGATAATACCTACAATGGTACTTATATTAAAGCCTGTTTACAGTTACTTCTGAAGCTACAAAACATATCATCTCAAATTTTCCCCACAATTAAGTGATACAATTTCCTTTATGTTTCTTATAGCCTGATTTTCTGCTCAAGGAGAGTTACAAGCAGTGTTCCCTCTAAGCTGAGTTAGTGTGAACTAGCTCACAGCTTTTTGGCCTCTAGCTCACACATTGCTGTATTAGCTCAGGAAGGATGGCTCCAGAGCAAGCTAATTTATGCAGCAGCCAAATCGCTCACTCAGAACTTTAAAGCCAGTAGCACACAAAGTAGAATTTTTGCTCATAAGACTCCACAGCTTAGAGGGAGCATGGGTTACAAGCCTCACCCATGGGACAAAGACTGAAATCCCGTGCATCACTTATCCATAGGTGAAAGTTGGGTATAAGTGTTCTAATAAAAAAAAAAGTCCTTTAAAATCAGCTTTGTTCAGAAAAGGCTTGAAACCTTGAACCCTCAAATTACTTTTGAAGCAAGGTATATCTGAATCAAGTTCAGTGATTCGGTGAAATGTACTTCTCAACATGTTTACACACTGGAGCCATATGACATTCACTGAATTTAAGCATTTATCGTGAATTCAAGCCAATTTATGCCAATAAATACAATGGATAACTAGAGTAGTCAGCATCCAATCCTGTGTGTTTTCCCAGTGATTGTTCTTGCACGTTTATTTGTACCTTATGAAAGGAGAATACTAGCCTCATCAAGCTATCCCTTGGCTGGTGGAAAGTGTCATCAAGTTACTGCTGATCTACGGGGACACCATAGGGTTTTCAAGGCAATAGACTTCAGAAGTGGTTTGCCTATTATTTCTTAGAGGTCTCCCATCCAAATACTAGCTAGGGACAACCCTGCTTAGCTTCTGAGATCTAATGAGACTGGGTTAGCCTGGGCTATCCAGGTCAGGGCCATTTCTTGTGTGCTAAGTTTGAAATATGTTTTATAGGGCTAGCCATGGTTTTCTTCTTCACCATTATCAGGGCTTTGTTCCAACTGTTCATATCTCCTATTCATCAATACTTTAACAGTCCCCCCCCCCCCGAAATTTTTTACTCTCCCTTCAAACTTTGTTCAGTCTCCAGCTACTTTGCATCACGCCAATATATCACAATTCCTGCTTTAATATTTAGGGGCAGACTCCAAAAGCTACTGATATTAGTTAAGCATACAGCTGTCAGTGAACACATTTACTTTCACTAATTAAAAAAAGTAGCAACACCTTGGAGAATAGTTTATAAATTTGTTGCAGTCATGTTATCTTGCATCAGAATATGCAAACTGTAAAACACACGTAACATTCCAATGTGCACTTAACAAAACCACTGTCTGTACGAGACTGAAAATGGATGCGACAGAAGAGGAGCTTACAGAATGCTCTTTCGCTGTATAAGTGAGCTTGGGCCTTGACAATGAAACTGTCAGACAGCCCTGCCCTCTTGGCAGCCTCACTTGCTACAGCTGTTGTTTTCTCCTGTTCCAACACTACTCCCTCCTCCACCTGGGGAAAGAAGACAGAACACCTTGCAGCTCAGTGCTTGAGACAAAACTATGAGGTGTTTTGTTTGTCATTCTTAGATGGAAGACGAAGAAGAGGGGGCAGCGGAGGTGATCAAGTGGGAACAGGCAACAGATGTGGGCTTGTAGTTTCATTGTGAAGGGAGGCTTGTGAAGTGGCCAAGCTATATGCTGTTAACCAGTGCATATGCATTAAGCCAATCAAATGATTTGTCTTTCAGGCAAGACCATTTCTTGGTAAGTCTGAGAGAAGTTAAAGCAACAGCAAGGAATTCTGATTGTATTTATGTTATGGTAGCAATGCAATATTCCTATTTAATAATTTTGCCTGTGTTTTCCATTGTAGAGTAGCTACTTAATACTGCTAAAGAGAGCCAGTTTGCTGTAGTGGTTAAGAGCAACAAACTCTAATCTGGAGAACTGGGTTTGATTCCCCACTCCTGCACATGAAGCCAGCTGGGTGACCTTGGGTCAGTCACAGTTCTCAAAGCTGTTCTCTCAAGAGCAGTTATCTCAGAGCTCTCTCAGCCCCACCTGGCTCAAAGGGTGTCTGTTGTGGGGAGAGGAAGGGATTGTAAACTGCTCTGAGACTCCGAGTGAAGGGCAGGGTATAAATCCATTTTTTTCTTATTCTTTTCTTCTACTAAATAAGCCAAGAAGGTAGAGTAGACCTGGACACAATTGATAATTTATTGTGGAAGAAGCATCTCTAGCTGCATTCCAAGTCTTCTTTGTGCTTTATATCTGTTTGTTTAAAAAATACACTCTACTTTCCCACTAATCAGTTGATTTCCAAGGCAGCTTATAACAGATTAATGCAACACAAGAAAATGGAGCAAGCTAGGAGATACTGTGGGCACATAAGGTTAAAGTCTCCAGCCCTAATCTTTCTGGAGTTCCTCCTTCTGTAACACCAAGGAAAATGTCCAGGGGAAGCAATGCCTTCAAAAAGCATACTACCAAACACCACTTGTGCTAACTACCTCCACATCAGAATCATAGCATATCTGTAAGTATAGTTTGTCATGTCTATCACAACTTACAAAAATTCAGAGCTCAAGACGACTCCATTCACTGAAGTCAGAGGTTTCCTCTATTTTAATGGACAAAAGAGCCAAAACATGTCAAGAACAACCACTTTTGAGAACTTCTACCAGGCATTAATTAATACTTTATCTAATTTAATATCAGGCTGTACCATGTTCTCTGAACTGCATTTTCTTCTCTGCTGTGAAAAATAACCTGTGATCGTTCAATTTAATTATACTAAAAAAATCCTAATTTGGAAGTGACACATCAAATCATCTAGACCAGTCCCCAGCCCAAAGGCCAGACAGCTTATACATAAAATATTCAACATATGCCTGCAAGTATTTCTTCAAGTATCTTCCTTAGGAAAGCAATCAAATAACCTCCATAGATCTCCATAGGCTCTTCTACAAGTGGCTCCTACAGTGCAATCCTATACAAAGTTACCACACATAAATCAATGGGCTTGGTCCGCAGTAACTTTACATAGGGTTTGCGCTGCTAGCATTTTGACTCCTGTGTCCATCTGGAATAAAAAAACTCACATGCTCTTGTCTTATTCTTATGTACATATTTAGGCAGCTGTTTATTCTCTTACATGCAACATTTCCATTCTTTGAAAATTGTCATTACTTCTGCCACTATTCCAAACAGACCTCCTTCTAAATCCACAGTTCAGCCTTTCAGGGAACAGTTTTCCAATGGTGGATGCAGGGGTTCTTTCGTAGAAAAAGAGGTGCAGGAGCTAATTAGCATAACTCATTAGCATAACTCATTAGCATATGCCACATCCCCTGACATCACCAGAAGTATGTCAGAAAGGGAATGTCAGTTTCAGCCCCATTATATCCTATGGGCCATTGAAATCAATGGCAAAAACTCATAGGGTATATGAGGGGCTGGAGAAAAGGGGGTTTGAGGGAGAGGCTCCAAACTTGCAGGGTAGCTGCTGGGGCCTCTCCTCGAAATACCCACTAAGTTTCAAGAAGATTGGACCACAGGGTCCAATTCTGTGGGCCCCCAAACAGATTGTCCCATCCCCTCCATTGTTCTCTATGGAGGGAAAAAATGTTAACTTTTTTCCTACCATAGAGAACAATGGAGGGAATCCCTCAAACCCCCTCCCCTCCAGTGGCTTTTAAAGTTGCCGCCGAATTTCGGCGGCAATTCGGCAGCTAGCTGAATCAGATTAGAGAATCTGGTTCAGCCCGTGGCTGCCCTACTGGCCAGTCCTGAGCTGGCGGATCTTTGCTCCGCCTCGCTCCAGCCCCAACGGACCCCTGGGTGGATGTATGTTCAACAAGTTCTCAGTTTTTCAAAAGATACTACAGATGCACAGTCAGAGATTCACAGGAAATTAGCCGATAACATTAAATAAATGAAAGACTGTGAACCTATTTTCAGTGACTGTAATTTCTCAGTTTAAGTTTCTGTAGTAGATTTGTTTTCAAGTTTTTCGAAAATTATCCAGCTATAACCTTGCTTCTTTATACGAGTACAATTACCAAAACATCAGATTAAAGTTGGAGAGTTCTTGAGCAGTTAATACTTGAGGGATCCATGATGACATTAGGAGATGCATTTGACAAAAATTTTGTACAGATTCATTTTAGCAATCAGTGCATCTGCTTTTAAACAGATAGAAGGTGCAGCTGAGGAGGAAGAAAATTTTAGTCATTCTGGAAGAAGTATGCATAAATACTGAGAAGCAGCGCAAGGGGAGACAGACAAGGAACCTCAACAGGCATTGCTACTGGACCCCCCCCCCCCCACACACACACTTAAACTGGAAAGCTCATGCAACTTCAAGATTTTCTCAGGACATTTGAGGGCTAGACTCTTGGGAGTGCATGGTTTTCAAACAAAGAATAACCCAGGATTCCCCAGGTAAGAAATTTAGTATATATATAAAAATCTTTATTCATAATAATACATTAATAAAATGGCATCATGGAACTGAGGTTATGAATATATATGTTTAATTTGTCATGAATCATTATACCAACACCCCTATACCAGTAATTGACTCGTTTCAGCTCAAACTCACTCACTTATTCTGGGGTAGGGGGTAGAATATCCACTGCTTGATTAGACTAGATAGGCCCTTGACTTTACCATCGAGTTTCCAAAAGTGGCTGACCAGATGCTCCCAAGATGTGTTCACAAACAGGGCATGAAGGGAACTCAGCAGTTTGTCCCACAGCAGGAAGAGAAAACGAGTCCATTTATCCATTTCATGGTTATTGCTTGTACTTCACAAAGCTTTCAGCTACTGATATGGTGATATCTGCTGTTAGTCACAGCCAAGGACTATGATTATTTGAGGGTACTGCCTACTGATGCAAGTCACAGCATTTAAAGAGAAATTTGCATACAAATAAAAGTTTTGGAATGCAGCCTGACACAGGGGGCTTATATGCAAAGATAGGCAGCAACTAACATCTGATTTCAATTTTTCTTGGAAACTAGAGGTCAGGGCTATAAAAACTCACTATCTGAATTCCCATGGTGAGCAACAATCACTTTCTAGCAACTAAATGTTTGTAAATTGAAAAAAAAAGATAATTTTTTAAAAGTCTTTCAGTTAATTGTGATGACTTGAACATAACATAGATATATATGTATGGATGATCAAGAGAGTAACATTTATTAAACAGGCTATGAACTTTTGGGGATTTCCCCCCACTGCAAAGTATTATTTTAGCACTATTTTTTTCATACTTTATTATTGTCCATTTTTTAAAGTGACCCACCCTCCCAAACTGTAGAACTATCAGCTCAGACATAAACCACTCCTGGATTCATACATCTCATGAAGTGAGCTCTGACTCATGAAAGACTATACTGAAATGAACTGTCTGTGGTGGCTCTGAGGACTCGTGTTTTCTTCTGCTCCTGGCCCACTTGTGATATCAAACATAAAACATTTCCTGAAGGCAAAGTAGAACTGTGGAAGCTCTATTGCATTTTTTGGCTATACAGAGTGATCAATACAACACTAACTCTTGCATTAGACTGACACCTGTGCAGAAAAACTTCTTTTGCAACAAATTAATCCCTGTTTAATAGGCACAGGTAAAATGGCTGTCTGCAACACCTGGGGGATGTTAGATGTTAGAACAGTTTTATTCGTGTTGTATTCCAAGGTCTATAGTGCACCAACTTGAAAAAGATCAGAAGAACTGCCTAGAGGGGACAGCGGAAGGACTACTAGTTAGCATAGCTAGATTAAGGACTTCCCACAGTTTCAAATTATGTCCTTCCTGTCTCCTGATTGGCTCTTTGGAGACTTTTTGCTCCAACCGAACCATCTCCTTTCATTCCCATCTCTCACAGCAGTTAGTTAAACCTTTCTTCCCCTCCTCTGTTCTATCAAAGTTTATTTTTTCTTTAATAAACCGGGTTTCTGTCTTTTAACAGTTGATGCTCCTTTCCTCTGCATGTTTAAACTCTGCCAGCAATGCATAGGGTAAATTAGCGTATATTTAAATTGCCCACACTGATAAAATTAATTACTTCCCTCACTAACGCTCATTGTCCCTCTTCCCTTTTTGTGCATTTGTGTGCATATGCTTTATTTAATAGTTTTAAGTATATTATATATATTTATCTGTATTTTAAATGCTCTTTCAATGGTTCAAATGTTTATTACTTTAGTATAAGTAAGTTGGGTAGAAAGGCAGCATACAAATGTTTTAAACAAAAATAAATACATAATAAACAAAAAATATTCAAAACCAAAACCTGGGAATACACATTTTAAAAGCTCATTAAAAAGCCAGTTTTTGATACACAAATTTAGCAAAGAATCTTCAAGCATCCTTCATGTAACAACTGGAAAACTCTAACAGTTTAAGCTAAGTCAGTTTCAGAAGGACAGAATGGACAATTACATATACTACAACCTGTTCCAATAACCATTTTGTATTCTTCCAGGGTCAGTGTGGGGACTGTGTACCTATGGAAAAAAAATCAATATACTTGACCAACTTTTAAAAAGCTATAGTTATCTATATCAAGCACAAAAATGCATGTTATTTTAAAACATGGCTTTTCCTGTCATAATAATGCAGCAAACAGGAAGATAACCAGGAACTTATGCATATTTTGGAGAAACAAAATTATGTTTGTGACTTTCATCAGAACAGATCTGATAGTCAGAATGATGATGATGAGTTAATAATTTCCATACCAGTTTCCACTTTTGACTGGGCCTAAAGCTCTTAAAGTATACTTCTGGTTTGGCAAGAAACCAAGCCCACTCATAGTGATGCGTGCAAATGTAGCAATACATTCATCTTCTGTGTGTGCAACAAAGATCCTGCTCAAGAGTTCCCAGATGATTAACCTTAAGGATATTTATATTGGTTTTCTCTACTTGGAAACCAATTAAGACTAACATTAAAATATTTATATCCCACCTTTCCTAGTGGCTCAAAGCAATATCCACTGTGAGGAAATTGATGCAACTCCATAAATTGGGAGGGCTTGGGGTGATGTGGTCCATCAAAGCAATATCCGACTATTCACATATTACTCCCCAACCACACTGACATTCCTGTGCCTGTTAATAGTATATACAAAACAGTTTCTAAACAGTACAAATAAAACTGTTCCAGGTATGATTGCCTCAGTAAAGATACAGCTCCTTTACAGTTGGCAAATCCCAAAGAAACTGCTAGCTGATCACTCTCCCCCTTTCCCATTTTATTTATAAGCAACAAATCAGAAAGGATAACCTAACTTCAAATCAAGATAAATCTCCAGACCACAGAAACACTTGTGTTTAACTTTGAGCTACAACAACCAACAGCCAAGTGCTACCTAGCCTACAATTTCAACTCACCTGCCATGTGGTCTCCACCTCTTGGCAATCAGGTTACAGCTTCAAAGCTGTTGCACCTGCAAGCATTATCCTTCTACCTCCTCCAATCCTGGATGCCTCTAATCTGCAACCTGTCTTGAGAAGCAAGGGGTTTGCTAGTACTCTGATCATAGCTGTTACGTTGCACAGTGCTGACTTAGATCTATTTGGGTCTCAAATGGTTTGTGATACAATATTCTTGTCCTACGGACTGAGGGCAGTTCAGATACAAGAAAACCATTAAACTAATCACAGTAAGCAAATCACCTGAACATGGACCACTAAACTAACTACAGCTAGTTAGGGTCCATAAAATGAGGATGTGAAGCTAGTTTATTAGCCACAATTAGTCTTCAGCATGGTTTTGCATTATATACAAAAATGCAAACTCCTGGTTTAATCGTGGCTTGGCAGAGAAGGGATTGGGGGAAATTCTGCTAGTTAGCAGCAACTGAACAACATCTCACTGAGTTTGTTCTCCTCTCGATGCACAGGTATCTGAAGCACAGGCATGAACAAAGGTGAGAGGCAGGGGACTCGTCTCAAGGGTTGCCTAGAGCTTGGGGAGAAGATCAGCTAGAGATAGGCGTGCTTTTAATCGGAAGTCATTCCTCCGTTTATTGTTGTAGTCCCCCCCCCCCACACCTGTGTATTGGTAGACACTTTGGGTCACTATTGAGGAGAAAAGTAGGACAAAAATACACTAAATAATTTTTTTCCTGCTGCTGTTCCACAGCCTCACCTGGTAACAGCACTTCAATAGTGAAATCAGTCCTTCCTTTATCCACCTCTCACTAAGAAGCTTCCTCTCCCCATTTCAATTCTGAAACTACCTCACAATGGACTCATCTTCTCACCTCCATCTTCTTAAATTGAATTGAATAAAGTTTATTGTATATGGCCATTGGCCGTCACAATTTTAAATAAAACTAGATCCCTAATATCTTAAAATACACAATTAGTAATTAAATTCAGTGAGAATTAAATTCATTTGTACAGTATCTAAAATGTCTAAAATACCTCAAATTAAAATTATATACATTTACAAATTCCAGTTACAACTGTAATAATGTTAATGCCTTGCATCTCAGTAGGCTGCATTCCTAAGAACCACCTTTGCTCTAGCTTTCCTGGCCGCTAATGCAAAGGTACAAAAGGAGTCACATCTGACAATAGAAAAATTAACTTAACACTATCAGAAAAATTGTGTAGTTAAGTATTTGAGATAAAAATCTACTTCTAAGATCCGAATACAGTGGACAAACCATTACGTAGTGAAACAGATCTTCAATAGAAGTTCCACATAGGCAGATACGTTGTTCTAGGCCAGGGAAATTTTTAGATATCTTCCAGTGGCATGTTCTGAAATCGTAATGCTGTGAATGCCACTCTTAGACTATGTGCAGAAATGTTTATCAGATAAGAGGCTCTTAAATGATCTTTAAGTTTTTATACCAAGGGGTAGATTTAGACTCCATCTTCTTAAAGGTCCAGCAATGTGGCACAGCCCTTTCATGCATAAGTGGGGAGGAGGGAGGCAATGCCGACAAAGCCTTGGTTTTCTTAACAGCCTATGTGCTAGCAATGAAGTTGTGTATACTAGCACCTTATTTACTCATTTGACTCCAGTGAAATTCATTGTGTCTGCAGAATAATTGGGGTGTTTTTTTTTGAGGCATTCAGGATCTTTGGCAAGCATCTTCTGCAACATGGAGTAGAGGCTGGATGTTTGGGGAGGGTGTCTTTCGTGTATTCGTATGATTCTACTAAATAGGGAGCAGAAGTTGTTTTGATTGGATTTTTTGTGAGGAAAAGGCCTGATATCTTCATTTGGTACCCTTCCAGAAGGAATGTATGGCTCAGTGGCAGAAGATTTCCCAGTGTAGTTTCCCCACTCTGACACTGCTGCCAGCTAATAGTAAAGGACCCCTGTGGCAAAGCTTTACGTACTGTTGGATGCCATGAAGCAGTATCTGATGGGGAGGAAGGGGAAGGACAAAGCCGCTGAACCAGGTTTTACCAAACCCGAGATTCATTAGTCAAATGCAAGCCAAACCCTGGTTTCTCAAACATGCCCCAGTCAAAATAAACCATGGTTTCCTGTAGCATGAAACAACTCAGAGTGTTAACCTTTTGATCCATTACTTGCACTACACTTTGGCCACCTGATACGGGACTGCTTGTCCCTCATCAGTTCTAAATGCTAACAAAACAAGTACTAAGATTGTGTGATTTTTTTTAAAAAAAATATTTTTTAAAAGTGTTATAGGACTCTTTTTAAATTTACTGTGATTCCAGAGCACATGGCAATTCTTTTCCTATCATTGTTTATAGTGAGATTCATAGCAGCCAGAGACAAAAAAGAGAGAGACAACACACGAACAAAATCTTTTAACTTCCCAGAAGGAAGTGCTTAGGCAGGTGCTGCATTTCTTCTTCCTGCATAAGAAACCACACCCACCAAAATTTCTTCTACGCTATAACCGTTAAAGACACAGGAGCAGTCTCTGACCTGGCTTCTAGCCATTCATTATTCTGCTAAATCGACCATATCCCCCGTATCTAGAGTGGAACCTTCTGTTCCATCCCTCAACGTATTTAATTAATTTATACCCCACCTTTCTCCCCAGTGGGGACCCAAAGCAGCTCACATCATTCTTGCCTCCTCCATTTTATCTTCACAACAATCCTGTGATGTAGGGCAGGCTGAGAGAGTGTGCGAGGCCCAAGGTCACCCAGTGAGCTTCCACAACACGAGTGAGGATTCAAACTGGGTCACCCAGATCTTAGTCCACCACTCTTAACCATTACACCACACTGGCTCTAAGTGAAAACATGTTCAAAACCAGCTACGTGTCATTTTGAAATATAAGTAAATTCACATATTTGTTTTTAACCGACTTTTCAATAAGTGCCAGTGTGAAGGGTGATATAAAGCTTTGTAGATTTGGGGAAAACTTAAGTGTTGCAGGCTACTGTGGTTAAGTGACCAACCTAGTTCCATAGAAGGAAATGGTTTTCACCACAGGCAAGTGTCTGCCAGTAGACAGTAACAAATAATAACGTAATAGAAGTAACGAAGTAACGAAGGAATACCTTTGCATGCTGGTGGAGCTTTATAAACCTCAGGCAGAAATCAAATACATCAGGCGTGCACATATTTTTGGTTCGGATCCAAGTGAAACCATTACAAGATTAATACTCTCCCAGAAAAATAACTGGAAACTTACATTTGATTGTCTGAAATGGTTAAAACCGCTATCAAAAAACAGGAAAAGCAGCAGCAGCTTGGGCTGTTGTAAGAATGAACATTATAGAAAACAGATCCATCTGAACAACTTCAGGCAAAGTACAAGTGCTCCATGCAAAGGAATTGTTTTGACTTATTTATGCTTTTTCATTAGTACATGCATTTACTTATTCACTAATCACCTATAAGTCTCTTTAATAATTAAACAATGCCTCTTTGCTAAAAACCACATTCATACACAGGGTATTGTGGTGTTCCTTGCTATCTCACACATCTGAATGAAGAGCTACAGAAGACCTACATCACAGGTAGGCAACGTTTTGGCCCAAGTACCCCACAAAAACTGCAATGTCTGGCAGTGAAGATGCTGGCAAACAGAAGATGAGGGTTTCCCTTGGCCATACTCACTAGTAGCAAACCAAGTTTCTGCAGAAAATAGCAATGACTTGAACTCCCTCCATAATATGCCCACCAAGGACTACAGTCAACTAGAAGAAAATTCTGCTACCGGGAGAGAGTCTAAATTTTTTCTTTGGTCATGCAGAGGAAGCACGTCTTATTAACACAGTATAACTAAGTATTTTATCTTCAGCTTTACTATAATATTTTCTTATACCAGTAAAGTTTCATCATAGCAACTAATATTTTTATACCTGCCAAGCTCATGGTTCACTAACTAATAAACCAGGTATTGCAGTATAACGATGCCCATCCCCATGAAAACACCCGTGATTTCTATGCAAACTATGTAGGGTCAGCTCAAATAGCACTTTCCTTGTAATATAAAAGCCACCCAGACCCATCACTGACCAACTTCATGTCCAGTTGCATGAAACAGCAAGCCAAGGAAACCCATTGAACAACACCTGGACATACCACCAAAGTTATAATCCTTTCATTTTTGTTTCTACATTACTGAAAAGAAAGTACTATTATTGCAGACCAGGGATGCACATTTATAGTCAAAATAATACCTATTCCATACAACCAATATATCAAATTAATATGCTAAATATAATGGCTGCTAAAAGTTTTTGGAAATTAGTTGTTCTAGTACCTCACTGATTTTCACAAACTTTCTGAAGTGAGGGGAAAGAAATATCACCTACCAAGACGAACTGAACCAAGGGCATCTCCCAGCCAGAAAACTTAGCAGATATTCCCACAGACCTTCATCCCAGAAGGAGTATCTAAATACAGAATCTGTACTTTCAGCCAGGCCTATTATTCACGGGTGTTTTCCCTTCCGTTCACTATGCATGTCTGTTGGGTTTTCTTTGTTGCTCTGCATTGATTTTCCTCTCTTCAGCACTCAGTTGACTTTCTGGTCTCTGTTTCTCTGGGTTTTCTGAGAGTGCTTTTGTGCTGATTTTTTCCCTTGTTTCACTTCCAAACTGAAAGTAATTCAAAAGCATAAATATTCCCTCAGATTTCCCCCCGCCCTTTTGCTGCCTCTCGAAGGTCACTCCCCCACTCACACTGAGGTTGTTCCACCCACTCTGCACCTTCTGTTATCCTCCACCCTTCATCGATGTACAAGCTCAATTTCCCCCACAGTTTTAATTTTTTTTTAAAAAAAAATTTTTACAAGTGGTGTGAGTCTAGCAATATGAAACTATCACTAGTCTTGGACAGCTGAATAAAAAAAATGATGGAGGAAAGTTTAAAAGGAGCTGCCCAAGATTTAATTCCCTGCTGGCATTGCAAAGGGTAATTGCAGAGGAGGTAATGGCAGCTTCCTCAGTGCAACAGAGAGAGAGAGAGAGAGAGATTTCAGTACTACATGCAAACAAAATAAAGTGGGGATCCTTAGCATGGAATGAAATTGACATGAGATGTAAAGAGAGAGCAACACTGGGATGGGAAGCCTAAAGCTTTGGAAACATTTTTTCCTTAATGCTTTAGTGAACAAAGTTTGAGGGATGAACTGTTTTGGCAGTCTCCAGAAGCCTAACATTAAAATGGCGGCTGAGCCATACTGACCTTCTGCAAACTGCCAAACTTAAGAATCACTTGGGATCAATCCATTTGGAGGACAGAGTGCAATCCACACAGGACAGGCTCTAAAAAACTGCCAAGATCATTCACGACCAGTGTGCAGGATCAAATTAGAGAATCAAAAGAGAAAACCATACAAATTTGTAAGGAAGAGTAGGAAATTAGTGTTACTATGCAGCTCCACTACGACATCGGTGAAAATACCCCCATTTTTTTTTTCAGTTTAACGGCACAAGACTAAAATAGCTATCCAGAGCTTCTGCTAGAGGACTCCTCCCCCATACAAACTGCAGTCCTGTACAAAGCCTGGTGGACTTGTAGCCGTTCACACACACACACTGCCAACAATCACAGCTTGCAATGCCAGTGACAGTGGGTTCCACTGTGCATTCTGTACACTCAACATGTTTCCCCATATTATGAGATTGTGTGACTCTTTCCCATTTTTCACAGTGGCTGATAACACAGTAGAGAGTCCCCTAGTGCTCAGCAATATGGAAAATGGGGCTCCACAGCTGTTTTCAGTTTCAAAAAAAGTCTGGTCAGTTTCAACATCAGTCTCGTCTCCCTTTGTCTGTGTTCCTTTCTGTTCCATTTCATTCAACAAACCATCCCTAATATGCATGGTCAAAAATCCTCATAAACTATGAGGATTTAAATGGAAGGCACTTGCTGGACACTACTGTACAGCTGTAATATGGCTATTGTGTTATTTTTAAAAAACTTTGAACCCCCCACATGTCATAAGTGGGGTTTGAACCCCCCACATGTCCCACCCCAATGTATAAAACTGTATTTTCTTGATTGTAGCAGCAGAATAAATACACCAGAAGAAAAAGAATGGTGCGTAAGACAGACACAGAATCTGAAGTCAAGATTAAAGGTTTGCTGCTCTGAAAATGTAATGGGCCCCAATCAAGGGCAATCTTTGCGAGGGTGGCCAGCTCCAGGTTGGAAAATACCTGAAGATTTGAAGGGTGGTGCCTGAGGAGGGCAGGGTTTGGGGAGGGGAAGGACTTCAATCAGGCATCGCACCATCCAGTCTACCTTCCAAAGCAGGCATTTTCTCCATCTGAACTCATCTCTGTTGTAATCCTAGGAGATCTCTAGTCTCCACCTGGAGGTTTGCGACAGTAGACTTTGCCAATAGGCAATGGGGCAGCTGCCCCCAGGGTCCCATGCTGGGGGGGCACAACTGCCCACACCTCCCTGAGAGTGAGAGAAAGAGCAGACTTCCACCACCGGAACTCACACCTGCCCAGTCTGGGGCTCAGGTTGCACACTTGGATCAACAGCCATTTGTGCCCACTCCATCTGGGGCTCAAGCAACCTTTATGTGAGGCCACTCCTTGCTCAGACCCATCCAGCACTTTTGCCCATGGCTTTAGAATTACTGAGACCACTTCCAGCTGCTAATCATTACACAGTCCCACTATCTTGGCAAAAGGTTTCCTCAGTTTGCATCAGTGGAAATAGATTCTGTATGTTGCTGTTCTGTACTTTCTTAATGAACACAGATCAGACTGTTGGAAGGAGGGATAAGAAAAAAGATGCACAAGTTAGTGTGCTTGCAGGGAAGAAAGGCATTTTTTCCTTTCCTTGGCTACAGATTTTCAAGAAACAAGAGAAGTGAAGACCTCCTAAACAAAATGCACTATGACTTTAAACTCCGACTGAGTTTACATTTGCTACATGAGCGACTATTTTCAGTGGAATGTATAATTAGCATAAAATATGAGATCCCCCTTTTTTAAAAAAATCACAAGTAAAAATATTGGGATATCACTAAAGCTTAAAGCTGTTAAAGCTGTAAGATAAGAAGTGTACTTCAATATCAGTAACAAATTGTGTTTATGTGAGTCAAAACTTGTTTATTTCTACATCTACTTTCTCAGTACTAGAACATAGGAGGGTTCTTTCATTGTTGCTACAATAATCTTTGTTCTGTTCAGTCATTCCAACTGGGAACCTAACCCAAAATGCTTCCAAGCAAAGCAAAACAGATTTTATAAATAATGCTGAATACACAAGCTTATGAAGGGGATATAATAGCCTAATGATCAGCATTAAAGGAAATTTTCCAAAAATTCAGAGGACATAAAATATTCTACGAGAGACTACAATCTGTATAGAAACTCCAAAATTCAGATCACTTTTCCCTGTAGCATTTTTAGTATTAAACACATGCACTATGATGGAAACCACCAATTAAGATGCACATACTACACTTACAAATATCAGTCTTGTTCTCTACATATACTTTATTCTTTAGGTTAGCAAAGATTTTATGAAAAACAGCCATTTTGCCCTTTGCTGTTCTAGATACTCATGTTTTTTTCCATTATTATAGCAGTTTCCCCCACTCTAAGTATGAAGTTTGAAGACAGGGCAAAGCGAGACCGGCATGGGATGTTTCAAAACATACAAGCTATCTTCCAACTGACTCTGTTATTAAGTGTTTGTAATAACATCAAAACCATCAGTTAATTTGCACATCTGTTCTTAATTTTTTTTTAGCGGTCAGTGGGACTGAATATAGGATTGTCCTATGAGAGGAAGTGATCATGCTTTAAATTTTTTGGTACTTAAACAATTTGTATGCATATGAAAAAGCTTATAGATTCATTTATCAGCAATAGATGATGCAATAATGTTCTAATCCGCTTAAATACATGATGGTATTCATCAAAACTGAACAAGAGTCTAGTACAGGGGTGGCCAACCTTGCTTAACGTTAAGAGCCACATAGAATAAACGTCAGATGTCTGAGAGCCGCAAGACAGGAACAAATATCACATACACGTTTTTATTTTTAAAAATACGCAAATTTGCTTTTTATTAACGTTAAATGGGACTGCCAAAAATAAAAACAAACGAGGAAAACCAGTTATTGATAATGATATTACTTGTTTGCTAATGATATTGAGAGAGATGGAAAGAAAGAATTAAAGAAGTGGAAAGAAAGAGAGAGAGAGAAACTAGGAAAGCAAATAGATGGGAAGGAGGAGGGAAGGAAGGAAGGAAGGAAGGAAGGAAGGAAGGAAGGAAGGAAGGAAGGAAGGAAGGAAGGAAGGAAGGAAGGAAGGGAGAAAGAGAGAAAAAGCATGCCTCCCCTTTGCTTCCCCAGCCGCCCTGCCAGGAGCCGCACAATATATGTGAAAGAGCCGCATGTGGCTCCCGAGCCACAGGTTGGCCACCCCTGGTCTAGTATTACTGTAAAGGCTAACAATTTATTCCAGCATAAGCTGCTGTGAGCAAGAACTCAGTTCATAAAATGTAATTTGTGACCTCTGACTCAAAAAATGTTTATGCTGGGATAAATTTTGTCTGGATGCTTGTTTAATTTTGCTACAAGATATTAACATTGCTACTCCTCTGGAACTGAAATCCATCATGTTCCTTGCACAGGAATGCCAGGGAGGGAGAATTCACTGCCCTAAGGTGTTTCAAATCCTGTTTAACACCTTTGGGCTACAAATGTAGCCAAGATGCTTTGTCATGCTAATAAGGAGTTCCACACCTACTTACCATAAAGAAAATCCACAAACAAATGGTCAGTGCAATGCATCACACAAGAACTGCCTGCCTTTAAATCTAGCACTATAGTTATAATGGTTTTTCGTTAAAACTAGTCCAGAGGGTTAGCTGTGCTAGTTGGCTGCAGCAAAAAAAACAAAAAAGCAGCAGCAGTCTTCTGGCACCTTCAATAGTGAAAACATTTTACTACAGCACAAACGTTTGCTGACTAGAGCTTATTTCTTCAGACACTACAAGTGAACCTGCACTGTATATTCATTTGATATAGGTTGTTAAAAAGGGCAGAGTCCATAAAAAAAGCCAACACTCTGCACAGTTTTGCATTTGGTAGGACTTTTCCAAAAGAAGATAAGCCACAATTCTGTATAGAGAACATAGCAGTGAACAGTGCATCAATAATCAGTTGCCACCCTCCCAGAGCTACATGGATCCCTCCTGATGGTCACAAATGCTACACGTATATAGAATGCCTTCATCATCATCATAAAACAGAAATCCAAAGGCACCTTAAAGACTAACCTCACTCATCATGTACTATGTATAACAATCAAATCTCTTCCAGTTCCACACACCTCAATCATGACACCAGGTCCCTCTGTGCCCTCTTCTCCTTTCTCCCCCCCCCCCCCGTCCTGTTAGATTTCTTCTGACTCATGAAAGCTCATACCGAAATAAACATTGTTAGTCTTTAAGGTGCAGCTGGACCTTTGCTTCTTTTTGCTACAATAGACTGACATGGTGGCTACCCTTCTGCTTTCATCATTGTCCAAACTGAAGCATCTTCACAATGCAAAATCTCTGGCATGCAGAAGTACATGCAAAAAGCTCAAAAGCAATTGTGACCTCATAATCAGAGGCCAACAAAGGAACAGACAGTTTTCATTAACAAGTTGGACTATATACAGGAGACAATTCTTCAACAGCACATTTTATAAGCCATTAATGTCCGACTAAATGAAGGAATTACCAGAAAGAAATGTATAGGGACACACTGAATGGACACATCACAGGAACCTGTTTACCACTACCCAAAATACAATAAGGAACTCTACAGTTCCAGGGATCAGCACAATTATTGTAGGGGTCTGCAGCTATATGGACTCTATCCTCGAATCTTATGCTATGAGCACCCCCACTTACTTGCCAGCAGTAAGATTCCCTGCAAAGACAGTTGACACTGCATCAAGGACATTATGCCCTATAACAGCACACTTTGCTGCCAAACTTTGTCATGTCCTTTGAACAGTTAATTACAGCCCATCCTGGGTAATTCTTGTCTTACAGGCCTTGGATGGCACACCTTTCCCAGCTTATAGACAACCCCCTAATCAAAAAGAGCTTCTTCAACAATGGACTATCCACAGAGCAAACCCCGCTCAAACCAAGATGTCAACTTTATCCTCATATATACAGGCAATACTATTATAGGACATAATCCCAAAATAGTGTAGCTGAAGTTATCTTCAACAATGCCATTCTCTCTGCAAATGACATATTAAGAATAAATAGACACATATGTGACAATGAAAGCCGCAATCTTCAGAAACAATAGAACATTTCAGTCTACCAGCACACTATATCTAAACCAGGAGTGACAATTCTTCAACAAAATAACTTCAAAAGAAAACTGTATAGTATGAAAAGGCTGAACTAGGATTTAATCAATGGTTTCACACTACCTTTTTTTTCTGGGTTGAACTGAGACATGGGATTTTTAATCACACTATAATTGTCAGAATCTTAACAAAACCCATTACAAGTGTTAACTAGAGAATAATCTTGATATTTCTTCTTAATTAGATATGAACTTTATAGTGCATTCCACTCTGTATTTCCTCCTTTTCGTGATCCCTTGGCCCTGCTGTCTGCCGCCCCCCCCCCAGCCCTACTACACAAAATGGATTAAAACTGAATAAATTCACCAAATTTTATGTTGAAATAAAATATTATTAGCCTTTAAGGTACCACACGACTCTTGCTTATTTAACTAAAGAGGTGGTGACAATTAAAGCCACCTGAAAAGCCATAGTGCTAAAGGTGGAACTTGCAGTACCTTGGTGAATGTGTGTTCCAAATCCCACTTTTGCCAAGGCAACACAAATGCAAGCATAGAAAATACAGATGTAGGAAAGGAAAGGATTTGTTGGAGGATGGGTACTTAATTGCTAGAGAGCCAGTCTGGTGTAGTGGTTAAGTGCGCGGACTCTAATCTGGGAGAACCGGGTTTGATTCCCCACTCCTCCACTTGCACCTGGCTGGATGACCTTGGGCAAGCCATAGCTCTGTACCAGCTGTTCCCTCAAGGACAGCTTGGGAAAGAGTTCTCTCAGCCCCACCTACCTCACAAGGTGTCTGTTGTGGGGAGGGGAGGGGAGGGGAAAGGAGTTTGTAAGCCACTCTGAGACTCTTGAGTGAAGGGCAGGATATAAATCCAATCTCTTCTTCTTCTTCTAACCAGTTCTCCATCCTAAACATCTCTGCAGACCATTGGAGCTCAGCCGTGCTTACCTCTGGTTGCAGAACAAGCGGGGGCGGGGGCGGGAGGGGGATTGAACACAGGGCTGAAGTTGGTGGGTGCAGTTTGCTGGTCAGAATTAAGCAATAACACATATCTGTATTTATAGGATCACTGTTTTTCTAACACGAGTTACAGGAAGCTGAGCAAGAATAAGCCTCTTTAAATGTTGAGATTTCTAACACAGTGCCTTCATAACCAGACACACAGCACAACCTTTGTAGCCTTGTAGTTAAAAGTCAGAAAACCAAACTGATGTAAACAGGACAGAAATATAAAAAAGTACTGTTGCAAAATTCATTTATGCACTCATTGCTTGTTATGCACAATGCCCCTCAAATATTTAAGAATGCCAAAGCACACCATTTAATCAAATTGTCTGCCTTTTCATTTAAATCACATTTTAAATAAACATTTTATGATTGCAGAAAACCAAAAAAAGGCAGTTCACATCTTGGGACGACTATCTTTGCGAACATTCCTCAGGTATTACCTGTGAGGGTTTCTACCTAGATGTGTGTATTTGTTGATGATGGAAATATATAAATTAATGACATTTGTTTCCTTTTTATGGTGCTAAAGACAACTCTAGATGCTTAGAACACCAAGAAAAATTGGCTGCCCAATATAATTCTGTCAACTGAATACCCAGTAACAGATTTATGCACTAAATCCATCTCTACAATCATTTTCAGTTTACAAACGTGATTCTAGTTTCTCAACTCAAATTCATTCTAATCTCAAACACCAGATACACCTAGCTAAAGCAATGACTGAACTCTAGAGTAAGCCAGTGACAAAAATGAAAAGAAAGAAAAAAACAATCAGCCAAGAAATAACTTCAATACAATGTTGATCCTCAGCTGTTTCACAGACTAAATCAGCATGATATCAAGAATTTACAAACTTTTAGCATTCTAGCTTCACATTAAGAAGCATGCCATGTATAAACAGGGTAAGTGTACAGAGAATCACTGCACAGCCAAGTTTATCTGCCCATATAACTCAAAGTCATAGTGGTGTTTTAAGTCATACCGTAATTCACTCATTATATGGAAAGCAGTACCACTATTTCCATTATCAATAGGAGAGTGCACACAAAGTTCTCAAATATAAGGCCATTTCAAACATTGAGAGGTGACAAAACAAGCTTAACATCAGCTTTACAAATGTCACAGGTCTACCCATTTCCAACTCCCTGTCTGCAAAAAAAAAATTCACTGAGAACAAATTTATCAAGTCCATATTGTCAAGGTACTGGAGATCTCTTACATATATACCTTTAAAAAGAAATGTGTAAACATTGGCCAATGCATATTCAGGACTCTTCTAATGTGATCAGAACACAAAGGCATGTTCTTTGCTTTACAACACTTGCTGTGCATTAATTCATTCCAGAGTTACACAGTAATGCTCTAAAATGTGAGAACGTTCATAAGACAGTCTTCCAGTTCAACCCATATTATTTAAATGAGGAAATAAAAATCCCTACTAATAAGTACTGAACATAGAAATATGATCAAGACCATTTAGGACCTTAAGAACTTGGCAAATATTGGAAAGCAAAATTGATAGCAAAATACTATTCTCATGCATCCAGCTTTTAAAATCACCTCCCATATACAAACCAGAACTTGCTTTCAAGAGTTCAGAGGAAGCAGAAAGTCTAAAGAATTGTCTCAATTGCCTACAGTTGCCTACAAATCAACAACTTTAGAGTACTGATTAGGATTGAATCTCTGTCTCTAACACAGCAACAGTATCCACTGCAAGGAACTCAACCTCCTCTGGCAACTGGTGGCATCTGCTTAGGGAGACCCCACTTTCACAAGAGTCACCCCTTCATCATACCTGCTTTTAAAATCATGCCAAAGATCTATTCCCTGTGATTCAGAACTGCTGCTAATTCAGCCTATTTGCTCTGTTGTTGGGTATTCAAAATTCCTAGAAAGCTTTTACACAGTCAGAAATTAGCTTGAGCAGCAGGAATGCACTGTCAACACCTTAATTAGAGGTAAGCATTCCTCTCAAATCCTGCCAAAATCCAAGGTTTGTTAATCTGTAAACAAAGCTGGTCTTTCCAAAGAGTTCCCCCGCCCTTTCAATATGGATACACAAATCAAAAGACTTACTGTTCTAGGGATGGGTGGAGAAAGAGATCCATTGGACATGTATGGATCATTATTCATATTTGGCATCATAATATACCCAGAATAACTGGAGTAAGAAGGTCCTTTACTGTATAAACCGCCATCTGTGTGTTTCCCTGTGAAAAGCAGAAGGTGTTACTCAAACTGCTAAAGTTTCTAATGTATAAGAAACCTCTAACATAACAAGATTACTATTTAAAGAAGAGGGAATAACTGTTTTTGCTCTCATTGTTTGTGACTTTAATATTCTTAGACATTAAAATAGGTAGACATTTATTTATTTATATGCATAGGACACCTTTTCCCCAGAAACTCAAGATCTATTCTACAATTTGACATGTTCTTCAATACCTGATTTCTGGCATAAAATCTTGGTACACAGTGACAGTTTCTACAAAGGTCATTCTACTGACATCCACCGACACTGACACTTCAAATAAGTTGATATACTCCCACATCTAAAAAACAGAAGTTATTTGTGAAGTGTGGCCAGAATGTTCAGTTTGCTCTTGAGAACATAGAACATCCCTACTGTTTTTGTTTTCAGCTTTCTTCTGGTAATCTATATACATGCAGCATGAACAAGTTCATTCTGGTCATGCCAATTAGAGGCAATTAAGGGGAAAAATCAGTCCAGGCTAATGTACAACAATACCCTGCTGGTAGTGGCAGGCCTATTCAACTCAGGGGGCTCCATTTTAAATCTGTTTAATATCCAATTTAAATAATAATGGCTATTTTGAAAGCATACTAACTGAAGCACTGAGTTTTACACTGAGTTCATGTTACATTTATTGGAAAAGGTTACCTAACCTTTCACTCCCATCGCCAAGTAATTCTCAGCCAATGGAGAATATTTCACATTGAAAATCTAAACTGATACATTCTACATCAATAACTGTGTCAAAAGCATCACTGAAAAATCTCATCCTTAGTAACATTGCCTAACTAAAAAATCTCAGCTATGCAAGCGGTCTGAGGGACATCCAAAACATTTGTATAATTAGCAGTTTGTATAATCGGTGTGCTGTCTGAATGAAGATACCTCCTGCATCACGTTTTGAGACAATGGGAATCACCCCTTTTCTGAACTCAACAGCAGCAGCAACAACACAACCTTAACACAGAGAAGATAAATACCATCCCTGGTGGTCCAGAAGTATACACATTAAACCATATATGCTATATTTAAAACGTTCTGAAGAGGGGAATGAGTTGTGGAAGTATTCTTACATCATAATGACATAACAAAAGGAATACACCCATGGGATTATCTTGGCACAGAGAATCATATTCAGATAAGGGGGGAAAAGTCAAATAGCCAATATTCAGATGGCCACAGTATATAATAATCATGTGTACAACTGTTTTACATATGAATACAGCTGCATGATTATAATCTGAGCATTTAACATGGAAACCCCAGAACCTAGTTCATTTGTATCTATCCATTAGTCAGCACTATAGTTTAATCTCCAAAACAGCAAAATAGCAATAAATAATTTATCCATCTCACCTTCTTCAGGATGGTCTCTGCCCTTCTCATGGTACGTTTCCTGAGCTTGGCCTTGCCTGGATACCTAGTAATAAAACCAATTATGACATATCATTACCATTCAATTTTACTTATTCCATATCCTACGTTTTCCCATAATAAAACGAGCAATGTACTAAACCCAGAAGGCTGGATAGGGTTCCTTAAAAAAAAAACCAGCTTGCAAAAACATCACTGATGTATATTTAATTATCTGCAGACTTCCCCCAAATAAAACTTTAGCACTTCCCCTTCTTATGCAGCCCACTGAGCCCCCCCCCCCAATTTTGTTCCAAGGTCAGCAGACCCTTAGAAACAACATAAGAAGCATATTGGGGGTCTGAAGTAGAAGGAGGGAACTGGTAGAAATTGCCACCCCCTCAACCAAAAATGTTCCTTAACTATGAACTATGTAGCTGGACACATACCACTGAGTAAAACAGGAATAGTGTTTGGTCAAATTGGTATGTTTACACAAGAAACTTTTAAATTTTTTAAAATAAAAATGGCATTGTAAACTTACCCTCCAAAAAAAATCCTCCTTTAACTTGTTTTAATGTTGGTAAATTGCCTAACAGTTTGTGTTAATCCTTTAAAGAGTTTACGACTAATGCTCTGACCTTGCTGATTTTAACCCAGGAAATTTCATGGCTACTCTAGACTAATGCTATTATATGATCCTGTGATTCATACAAACCTGCCTTTTCCTGGGCCATGAAACCTGATTTAGGGAGGAAAGAGCTCTCACACCATATTCTACCATCACAAGAAAAAAAAGTCATGCATTATAGCATTTGTGTATCAAGTTACACCAGGACAAGCACTAGCCAACTGCAGCACACTGATATGCATTCATTAGTAACAGAAACCAAATATGTTCAGCAAATTAATAGTTCCTCATTACGTAATTATATCCTGTTCTTCCTAGATTTCATCACACACACATATATAAAAGCTATATCTATCTAGTGATATCTTCTCAGTAAGGCCTAATAAACACAGCTGCCGAAATGAGTTACATAGGTACTTCATGCTAAAATAAGAATTTGCTAATCTTTAAAGTGCCTCTTTTCATTCTTTTGGCAAGATACAAACTAGAAGTACCCAAATCTGTGAAAACAGAAAACCCTAATCTAGGCACTAGATGTTTAATGAGCAATCGATATACAGGCACCTTTGCAGCCTAATCCTGCAGAATATTGTTCCTAGATTCCTACTGAATTCAGTGGGACTTGTTTGTAAATGCCATCACTTTTTTTAGTGGAACTTCCCTCAGGTATGCTTGCTCAGGACCCTGCTCTGATTACCTTGCTACCAGCAATAGCCACCTTGTCAAGTGTCCCAGAACTTTAGGACCTGAAAGATAGAAACAAAAAAGAGGTCCCCTCTGAACAAGCAGCTACTAGTTCTAATCATCTGAAGCTCCAGGACTAAGAGAGAATAAAACTGCTCCCCAGTTCTCTCTCTTACAACACACCCCAGCAAACTAACCCAGGGCCAAGCTTACTACTGACTTGCAAGTTCTGTAAATGCATGAGTCAGCTCAGCCTGCAGATATTTCTTTTGGCAATCAGGAAGTTTTCCTGCCTGGAGCTAACTTGGCTTCAGCAAGCCCATTTGAGGACTAGTTTTAAAACTTTGCATCCTACCAAAAGACCCTTTTTTCCTTTGGAAAACGATGTTTCCAGCTGTTCTCCCCAGTGCCCTGTTCCAATGCCCTCATTCTATCCATTTCCCCTTCTGGAGTTAGAGAGCTCCCGGGGAGACACACGTGTTGCTGTGTATTATGTTCCTTGCTCACTGTGTACTTCCAGGCAAGGGCACCTCCTAGAGCAACCTTGATAACACTCAGAATAGGGCACTAAAGTTTTAATCTTGGACCAGGCTGGAGGCTGAGTTCCAGCCTTGATAGCAAATGCACAAGAAAACAAGAAGGAGCCCTGTGGAGGTAGGTGGGAGCAGCCGACTTGAATCTCTGCCAAAATATATTTAATCTTGGAAGGGGGAACAGGAAGATGAAAGCCGCGGATAAACAATGCAACCGCTGCTCTTCAGCCTTTGTGCACGCCCGCCTGCATGCCTCCTCTGTCGTCGTTCTCCTCTCCCCACCCCCCCCTTCTTAGCGAAAAAAGAGCAGAGAAGCTGCCGCGAGCAGAGTGCCAGACTCCACTCCCTTCCTCCTCCACACGCCAAGCGCTACTCATTCATGGGGAACTGTGGCATATCGGCTTTCAAAGCGCCGTGGTCAAAACAGTATCCCACTTGGCGGCGTACAGTTTCCCGTTTCCCCCACTGCACACACACCCTTCCTCCAGCTTGCCCGAAAACTCTTTCGGCGGCACTTGAAACAAACACAGAAAGAAATCCCTAAGTGGAACGTTCAGGAGCCAACTCATTTATGGCCTCAGAAATCTGAAAGCCACCCACTGGCGCGCGGCAGAGCTTCCAGAAAAAATACTACACGACAAATCTGATTTATTGTTTGAGATAAGGGGGGGTCTTGCACAGCCACGAGGAAGCACTGGGGATTTTCTCTCCCCCCCCCCCCCTATCCTTCCCACAAGCCCACCCAAAGCGCGCAACCAGGTTCTTCTCTTAGCACAACTTTATTGCGTCGGCGCTCCCCGCTGCTAACACTTGGGCTGTCGCTAATTCTGCAAGTTTGTTCCGCTCCATCAGCTGTTGCCTTCGCCTAAACTCTCGCCAAAGATCTTTCCCCCACCGACACACACCCTATGTCCCCATTCCCCGGTCCTCTCTCACCTCGTGCCCATTGCCATTGGGGATGGTTTCCGACTCGTTCACCAGCGAAGACTTGATGTCGGCCAAGTCCCCTTCTTCCTCCGGGTGGCTGATCTCGGCGAAGATCTTCTCCTTCTGGGGATCGCCTTCGTCCTTGAAAGGGATCATCTCGTCGGTGGCGCAAAGCTCCGGATCGCCGCCGCCGCCTCCGGCCCCCGAGAGCTGAGGCATGGTAGCTGCTCGTTGGAGGCTGCTCCACCCCGGGAAGAAAGAAAGCAGGGCGGGCAAGGAATAAGGGGGGGGGGGGGGAGAGAAGGAGGAATAACAGGAATGATGGAAGTTAAAAGGCTTTTACGATCGGCTCGCTTTGCTCTCAGCCCCACACCTCCCAGCCTGAACACGCTGCCCTCCCCCCCCCCCCCGCGCACGGTCCCATTCACAGGCAAACACCTGGGGGAGGGGAGAGAGGAAAGAGTGGCCGGCTCTGCTGGGGGGGGGGGGGGGGAGAGAAGGCACACACGCGCCACCCCTCCCCTCCCCTGGGTTTCTGTTGTGTCTGCAGCACCGGAGGACAGAAAAGTCTGGGCAACTTTGTGTCCCTTCCACAGTTTTGTTTTGTCTGTGTTCTCTCTTGTTTTGAGAGAGTGTGTGTGTGTGAGGGAGGACCAGTTTCCTCAGCAGCCGGCCAGTTCGTCCTTCACCCATCTGCATCTCTGTCCCTCTCTTTTGTAAAGTTCAGAAAATATCAGTGTCCGGCTTAAAATTAGAACTTTTCACAAGAGTCGAGCGATCCAGCTGGAGAACCTCAGCGTCGACGAGCGCTTTCTGGGAACGAGGAACGGGGGGAGGGGGGGGTGCGTGTGTGGCTGGAGATTGTCTCCACACCTCAGAGATGGAAGGAAAACGCCAGAGCGACACTTCACCGGGGGGGGGGGAGAAGAGGGGGTGTCGTGGGCGGAAGAAGAAAGGAAAGGCGCAGGCACACACACCAGGGCTCTCTGCCTTTGTCCCTTGCCAGGAGTTCTCTTCTTGGCCGGCCTCTGCTCTTCTCGGCTCTCTCCAAGAAGGAGAACAGGATCTGCAGATAGGATAGGACAATCCCTCAGGTGAGGAAGACGCGGGAGGGAAAAAAGAAGTTCTTGGATGACAGGAGGAAGGTGACTTCGCCAAAGCTAACCCAAGTGAGCTCCCCGAAGAAGGCTCCGCCAAGCCGGGTTCCGGCAGCCGCCTGTCAGGCGAACCAGCTGCTCTTCTCGATCCAATTAGCGCGCCATCGCAATCCACAAAGGTGCGCGCGCGCCAGGGCCGCAAAGGCGCCGTCTCCGGCTTGCGCGCCTTCGCGAGGGCCACGAATTCTCTTGTCTCTTGCGCCAATGCCTGTGCGCGGATTGCGCGCGCGTCGGGGAGAGAGGCGGCGGCTCGCGGACCTCGGGCGCAGTCTGGCTGAGCTGAGCTTGCTGCGCGGGCTGGGTGAAGTGGAAAGCCAGCCGAGAGCGTCTGTGCGTCTCTCTCCCGCTCCCCACACCCGCAATGTAACTTTAACATCCCCTCCACCCACTCCTTCTCCTCCCCCCTCTCGCGCTCTCGCTGGCGCTGTTGAAAGGGTGGGGGCGGGAGGAGAGAAGATGAAAGGGAAGCCGACGCTCTGATTGACAGCACATTGATAGACGCTCTTGAGAGAGGGAGAGAAAAGGAAATGTATCCACGCCGAGAAGGAGAAGAAGAAGGGGAGGAAAACAACCCAAACCCAGCTTAGGAAGCAAAATGTACAGCGGCTGGGATGGCAGCGCTCGTATTAAACGCCCCGAAGACCCTGGCGTGAGAATAGCCCTTAAGCCAGAGAAAAAGGGAGTGAAGTTAAAGCAAGCCTCCCCCCACCCCAGACAAGTCCCACCTAAGAGAAAGGCATATGTCAGAGTTATCAAGGGGGAGAGATCGGGGGTGTGTGGCAATAAATAAATAATAAAACCAAGAGTCAGAAAATAGGTCAAAAATGTAATTTTTCCCCGCCCTGCTCAAGAAAGACTGTTCTTGTTTACACTTGAATCCCTTTGATGATTGCCCCTTGCGTCCCCCCCCCCCCACCGTCCAAGTCTCCTGGCATCGCTTATTATTATTATTTGTTATATTTATCATTATTATTCTAGATGACTGAATTAGGGGGGGGGGGACGAGGGAGGGAATTGCCATTCCAAGGGGTGGAGGTTTCTAATTCACTCTCCCCTTCCCCAAGGAGACCTCTCCAGAGAGGGCAAATAATAGTTATCTGAACATCTTCATACAAATCTGGAACAAGGATGTTTTTCTAGGGCTGCTTTGTTCAGACTTCCCCCTTTTCGGAGAGAAGGGAGAGCCAATTACACAGGAAAATTTGTTTTGTTGATCTGAAAAGAGGGATTTTAATGGGGGGGAGGGTGTGCATTGTTTATAGTATTCATACTGTTCCAGCTTGGGGGGGGGGGCTTTTCTTTAAAACAGGGAGGGAACAACAGAAAAATCCTGAACAGAGCGATATAGACTTCTGGTCACTGTGTGGAAGATTTCTTATTAAGGAGGGGCAGAAAACTGAGAACGGCACTCCACCCTCCTCTGTAATTTAACGTCGCAGCCGTGTGCACACCGACTGCGCGGCCCAACCGAATGAAGAGGCCATTGCTCCCGGACAGACATATATAGGATCGGGCTGCGCGAAAAACTTGTTGACCCTGTGCATTCAGCCCAACACTTTCTTACCTGCAAGAAAAAAACATGTTATTTAAATATCCTATTGTAAAAGTGGTATACAACGTGGGTTTTTGGGGGGGGGGTAGCGCTAGGTTTGTGGGTGACGAGCCACAGAATCCATTCTTATCTTATGATCTCCGCATATTTACTCGGGCGTAAGTCTCACTGAGTCCGAGGGGATTTCCCAGGAAGTGATTTTGGAACTGCAGCCTGTTTTGCGTGCATGAATGAACGAGGGGGAAACTAGAGCCATTCACTCGGTGTGACTGGGTTAACGGACCGGCTACTTGTGACAAGATGAAAGTTGGACTGAAATAAGCACCTGTGTCGTTTTCATGACATCATTTCCCTTCTACAACTCAAAAATCAAGTTACCGTGCAACATCCACCTGAAAGGGGAGGGGGGGAGCGATGCCCTAAAATGCCGGCCCCGGATTTCTAAATAGAAAAGGAGGGGGACAAACCGAAGTCTGAGATCCTCTGATCGCACAAATTGCAGGCCGTTCCGCTCTTCGTGTTTACTCAGAAGTAAGTCTTACTGAGAATCTGGGAAGTGTATTCCCAAGTACATGTTGCAGACTCGCTTGGAAATTTCCCCTTGGAATCAGTCACTTTCCGAGTAAGGGCTGAAAACGTGTCGAAAGGAGTAGGACTTAATTTCCACCTGAGTGTGTGTAGGACAGGGTAGTATGTCTGCTGTGTAAAACCAACTGGTTTTTGCTGTGGAAAAGCACTCGGTTTGCTCCTTGGAACAGGGAGACGTTTAAAGGGCGATTTGTTAAGTTTTGATCTTGTTCCGCCTAATTCGAATCCTATTTTCCCCTTCATGTTAATTGTTTAGACTGCCATTCTCATTTGGAGAATCCCTCCCTTTGCCCTGGAGATTACTGGAGTTTAAACTACCTAATGGGAGCCACTTAAGGGAGGGGGGAGAAAATTAGTGCGTAAAGGGGAGGCTTCATTTGATGTCTTCCAGCAGAGATGGAAAACCGAGCAAGCAAGACCCTTTAGATAAGCTCAGGATTTTCTTTAACAGGCGCATGTGATTTTAGTCTCTTTGCTGTTTACATGGACACTACTTTTAGGCATGGCAGAGAGAACAGAAGTAGCTTTTAAAAGGGAGGGGAACGTCTTTTTTGGGGGGGGGGGGTATACGTCTGAAGATCTTTTTATAAAAAATCGAACACCTACAGAAATTATTATTCCCTGGGAAAAGAAAGGCGTCGCAGAACTCTTTAGCTGTCGCAACGATTAGCATTTGGGTCTCCAATTAGCACGTGTCTAATCGATTGGAACTGCCATTAAAAATCGAGGCGGGATGGCAAAATCCTCTCCAGTTCCAACGAGATTTGCGTCAATTCCGGTGGTGTTTACTGCTCCCGGGCCCCGGAGGAGGGTGGGGGGAGCGGCTTTCTCCAGGGAATGCTGTTCACACGGAGGTTTAGTATTAATCTGATCCCTCTAATAAAACAATTAGGGGAAGGATTTGTGCCTGTTTCTGAAGTTTGCCCTGAATCTATGTGGTTTCCCCCTCCTCCTACCTACCCACATCACGTCTTGCAAATGGCACGCTTCAGTTTCCCCCCCAAAAAAGATAAGGAGTCCTTGGAAAAGTGATGCTGAGTTACAGAGATGCCCTTTTTCTCCGTGGACCTAGGAGGGCTACAGTCCCAACAAGAGCTGCACCGGTGTATTGCCCAATTAGTCTCTAACCAAATAAAACTGTGCGTTTAATTAGAGAGAAAAGAGCCGGGCCCCCGCCTAGTTTTGTTTTTTTTCTTTTTAATTGAAGCCAAAAAGGATCCCATCTTTCCTTTCATGTAGGCTGGAGGTTTTCCCAAAACCCTTTTTTAAAAAAAGGAGATGGGAGGGGAGTCTTCTAAAGAGAGAAAGGGAGGTAGTGGCTGGGGGGAAAGAGAAGCTTGAAGATTTATGGCAAGCGGTTAAAGTCAGCAAAACCTCATCTCCAACACCAGATTTGACTGGAGACAAGGCGAAGCTGTCAGGGCTCTGAGTCCATCAGGTGGAATGAAAGAGCAGGAGAGTCTGTTTCCAAGCCCGGACACCCCATAGGATAGGAAGGCTTAGGAGAAAGGGAAAGGCGCTGTTACAAAGCAGAGCGGGTTTCTTTGGGAATAAGCCCCATTGGACTTTGCGGGACTTATTCTCGCACTAATTTCTGAACCTGGACTTATTTATTTAGTTTATTTATAGTCCGCCTTTCTCGCGGAGACTCGAGGCGGATTTCAGAGTACAGAAAGAGGCACAAAAGCTTGTAATCGGCTCCGAATGAACAAGGCAAAGAGGACTAAGAGTAGTAATCACGCCTAGGGCTTGATCTGCCATGGCTTTCTTTGGAGTAAGCATCCTCTAGGCCAGTGGAATTGGGCTGCACAGGGGTTTGAGGTGCTCCGCCGTCTCAACATTGTAACACCCGGAAAGGAAGCATCCCTCCCTTCAATGGACAGACCAATTGAGTTTAGTGGGATTTTTTTTCTCCCCCCCCCCCTCCCCCTCCCCGGAAGAAAGTTTCAGAGGGTAGGGTAAAAGGACTCAAGATCTCCACTTATATTTTTCTGTGTCTGAGGCGCGGAGCTTTGACTCTCGAAAGCTTCCCTCCTGGTGTGGTCTCGAAGGTGCTCCTGGACTCCGATCTAACTGTTCTTCCCAAGAGGCGCACCTCAGGCTTCAGTTTAAAGCGCACTTGCTGGGGAGGGGGGCACTCTCATCAGGGAACTCGGGAGGAAGTGCGCCTAAACCAAGGGACCTGCAGACAACCGGAGAGTGGGCGAGCGGGCTTCCGCACAGGAGCCGAGGACGCGCGTAATCCGACCAGCTAACGAGAAGGGAAGGAGGGGCCAGAATTCTGATGACTGAGTTTTGGGGTCTATTAACATAAATGCATTATCTAGAGAGGTAACCTGCATCTGTCGTCGGGGCACTAAAGCAGGGATGCGAGCTGGGAGGCAGATTGTCGAGGGATGGACCCCTCCTTCACACAAACTCGGCAGACCAGCCACGTCCTTTGCTTCCCATCGAACAGATATTCTTCAGCTAAAAGCTAAGGGAAGACAGCAGCCCCAGTCAAATATTAACAACTCTTGTCGGATGGGAATGCTCGCTGGCAAGAGAAACTGGAGAAGGGGATACATTTGAGAAAATGCCGGTTTGGGCCACTTCAAATTGGGACACGGGGGGGGGGGGGGAAGGGGGAAGGAAGTAATGGGGGGGGGGAGGACCTGCTCCCTGTTCTATAAACGAGGTGAGTCAAAGTCCATAAAATAGACCCAATGGGCAGATTCACTCTAGTGACTGGGCTGGTGCTCATTTCGAAGTTCTTGTCAGGGGATTTTTCCTCGGGGAGAGCGGATCGCAGCCACAGACAGATCTCAGGATGTGACTAAATCTGCTGTAAAACATAAAGGGCGACACCAAGGAGAAAAAAGTTGGGCAGAGTCTGGCTTTTCGCAGGCAAATGGGGGGCGGGGGGGGGGGGGGGGAGAAACGCGCGATCTCTCAAGAGAGAGGTACTGCCGGGAAGCCACGACCAGATGGGGAGGGTGGGCAGTTGTTAGGGACAGAACATTCTGCACATGCCCAGAAGAGGTCCCCTTATCGCTTTACTGGCACCGTGTCGTGGATTGACTACAAGCAGAGGAGGAGGGTGGAAGAACGGTGATCCCAAGCAGGGGCGCCGCGCAGGGTTGCGAGCAGTGTTCCCTCTAAGCTGAGTTAGTGTGAGCTAGCTCACAGTTTTTTGCCCCCCCCCCCGCTCACACATTTTTGTCTTGCCTCAGAAGGATGGCTCCAGAACAAACTGACTGCTGCAGTAGCCAAATTGCTCGCTCACAACTTTAGTGCCACTAACTCAGAGTAGAATTTTAGCTCACAAGACTCAACAGTTTAGAGGGAGCATTGGTTGCGAGGGTGCGTCGGGAGTGGAAATACTCTTGATTTCAATGGACCGTGTAATGCAATCCTAGGCGGAGTTCCTTCATACTAATCCCGGTGATATTAATGGGTTTATACCGGAGGAACTCTGGAAAGGATCGGACTGTTACTCTTTAGGAAGGAAGGGTGCCTAGGAAGCGGTCCATTGTGTGCACATTTAGGTGGAAGTTAAATCCAGCTGCGCTTCGGACGAAGCTACGGTCTACAGACGACTGCCCGGAGGCACAGTCCTTAGTGGAAACAAATGCGGAGCGGGGAGGGGGGGGAAGGGAAGATGGGTGAAGTAAGTTTGTGAAACAGAGAGATATCATGGCCAACGCTCCATCTTCTTCTTGCAGCTGTTTTTTAAAAGAAACACACACCAAACAGCTTTATTTGTTTCTTTTTAATTGGGAAGGCAGAGAAAAGCGGACTTAACTACAACCAAACCGGAAAATCGCAGGCGAGCGGCGCAGGCTTGCGTGAGAAAAGGCCACTGCCGCGAGCTTGCCCTTATATAGGCAGAGGGCGGGGTTCTGGGGCGCGCAGGGGCGGGGCGGCGGCTCACTTTGATGTCCCGCCGGCTGTCTCTTTCATCCTCTTTTCCTTCCCCTTTCTGGCCTCTTTGTATGACTAAATTTGGCAAGATCATGGAGCCGGGCCAGGTTTTCCACGTGTGCTTCGAGCTCCCAGCTGAGCAGGCAAGGGTTCTCTTCCGGGTAAGGAGACAGAAAGGAAGATCAAAGAGTTTGGGGAGTTGGATCTGAAATGTGAATTGGAAAAAAAAGAGAAAAAAGAAACCCCAAGCCTGGACTCTTTCCAGCCCCTGAACAGGCTGACTGGAGGGAGTTTGGAGCACATGGTGCAAAAAATAAAAAGCAATCAGCGGAAACGAGCGAGCTTTCCCCTCCCCCCTCCTTGTCCAGATTTCTGTTTGGCGTTTTTGGCCATTATTTTAGGAGAAGAAGGATGGCTTGTTCCGCAGTTCGCACTTCGTGTAGCTCAGTGTCTTCCTCTGTCAATATTATTTTAGCAACAAACCTATGCCTTGCCCGTCTGTTTTTCTCCAGCTGAGACAATCAGAACAAAGGTGCCGACGAGAGGTTTTATACTCCCCCCCCCCCCCTTTTCCCAGTGACTCACTGCAAAAACCTTCATCATAACAGTACTACGCTGGAAGGAAAACTGCCTCCCGGATTAATCCCTAATTAGGGAGTCTCCTTTCAGACTCAGTAAGCTCCGGCAGATCTGCAACGATTGGGGTGGGGGTGGGGAGTCAGAGAAGACCATCTAGCAATAACCCTTTAAAAAGGGGGGGTGAGAAGCAGGGCAAGTATTTTTAGCAGCCATGCAACCAGGACCAGTGTTGATGTTAATAGTCTCTTCAAGCCCTGGAAGCTAGTTAGCTTTGACCTCTGCTGTGCATGGCAACTGTGGGGAGTATTATTAATAAAAAGGAAATCCATAGAAGGATGTGATTTCTGAATAACATGCTAAAATGGATTTTAAAATGGTAGTAGTGTCTTAATTCATCTGTGACTTCTAATGTCACTGGCCAATTGCATGGGCTAAAAATAACTGAAATAAAGGAACTGGACCACCAGAGATTTGTGATGCAATCCTAAAAATACACTCCTGGAATAAGCCCCATAACCAAGTAGACCTGGATAGGATTCTCTGTAGTTGATTTACCTTAGGGCTGTTTTTTAAGTACCTGGTTAGGACAGAGCGTCTGAATTTATGGTAAAGTGGCATTTTTATGCATGCTTCCTGAGAATAACACCTACTGGAATCAATGGCTGCAGGGTCAGCCCTGGTTAGTATTTGGATGGGAGACCTCCAAGGAATACCAGGGTCATGACATGGAAGCAGGCAATGGCAAACCACCACTGACTGTCTCTGGCCTTGAAAACACTATGAGAGCTCCATAAGTCAGTTGTTGACAGCAACAAAACAAAAAAACACCCTGACCTGGATAGCCCAGGCTAGCCTGATTTGGTCAGATCTTTGGCTGCTTAGCAGGGTTAGCCATGGTCAACATTTGGATGGGAGACCACCAAGGAAGTCCAGCATCTCTATACAGGAAAAAAAAACATAAGTGTACCAAACTGCAGAATTATCTCCCTCCAATAAATGCATACCCCAATCGGAAACTAATATGATCAGAGGCATTGTTGTAAGTTCTCTCTGTATAGTTCTTGTCTAGAGCAATGTAAGTTTTTGTCTGAATGAGGAAATGATTTGTAAATATAATTACTGGAAAGAGAGAGAATGAGATGCTTTTTAACTTGTTTATTAATGATTTAGAGTTGGGAGTAAGCAGTGAAGTGGCTAAATTTGCAGATGACATGAAGTTGTTCAGGGTGGTGAGAACCAGGGAGGATTATGAGGCACTCCAAAGGGATCTGTCAAGGATGGGCAAGTGGGCATCAACATGGCAAATGGGGTTTAATGTGGCCAAGTGCAAAGTGATGCACATTGGAGCCAAAAATCCTAACTATAAATACACGTTGATGGGGTCCGAACTGGCGGAGACTGACCAAAAGAGACAT
Source organism: Lepidodactylus listeri (assembly GCA_029233225.1). Classification (NCBI taxonomy): domain Eukaryota; kingdom Metazoa; phylum Chordata; class Lepidosauria; order Squamata; family Gekkonidae; genus Lepidodactylus; species Lepidodactylus listeri. The sequence goes on from JARCFY010000009.1 coordinate 32,185,889, forward strand.
CTTGGAGTCGTAGTAGATAACTCAATAAAAATGTCGAGACAGTGTGTGATGGCAATGAAAAAGGCCAACGCTATGCTGGGAGTTATTAGGAAGGGAATTGAAAACAAGTCAGCCAGTATCATAATGCCCCTGTATAAATCGATGGTGCAACCTCATTTGGAGTACAGTGTACAGTTCTGGTCGCCACACCTCAAAAAAGATATTATAGCATTGGAAAAAGTGCAGAAAAGGACAACTAGAATGACAAAAGGGTTGGAAGACTTTCCCTATGAAGAAAGGTTGAAGCGCTTGGGGCTCTTTAGCTTGGAGAAATGACGGCTGAGGGGTGACATGATCGAGGTTTATAAAATTATGCATGGGATAGAGCAGGTAGAGAAAGAAGTCCTTTTCTCCCTTTCTCACAATACAAGAATTCGTGGGCACTCCATGAAATTGCTGAACAGTTGGGTTAGAACAGATAAAAGGAAGTACTTCTTCACCCAAAGAGTGATTAACACGTGGAATTCACTGCCACAGGAGGAGGTGGCGGCTACAAGCATGGACGGCTTCAAGAGGGAATTAGATAAACATACGGAGCAGAAGTCCATCAGTGACTATTAGCCACGAAGTATTGATAGGAACTCTCAGTCTGGGGCAAGTGATGCTCTGTATTCTTGGTGTTTGGGTGGGGGCAATAGTGGGAGGGCTTCCTGCCCCCACTACTGGACCCTCTGAGGGCACCTGGTGTTTTTGGCCACTGTGTGACAGAGTGTTGGACTGGATGGGCCACTGGTCTGATCCAGCGTTGGCTTCTCTTATGTTCTTATGAGTACCACATTAATTGAATTAATTTTTCTCAAAATAACTTTCAAATGAATAGAATACTGTGAAATAAATATAACAGTGGTGTGAGGCAAAGCACCCCTGGCCTCCCCTCAAGGGTTAATGTGAAGAGTGACAGGCTTGTTCCATCCTGGGAGTCTTACTAATTAGTCTCTTGGCCTACACAGCCCTTATCATCTTCAAGGCCAGAGGTGGAAGTGTGGTAATTGGCTTCTTGTGAGAGCCTGTGGCCTATAGGATGGGAGGGGGAGAATCCGAGATGATGAGGTAATCCTCTAGAGGCTTCTAGCAAGAATGTGTCCTGATTGGGTGTCATCATCACCTGAGGCTTCTTGACCAGAAACTGTAATTGAGCTAGGAGCCCAGAGGCGAGAGTCTGGCTTAGATTCTGATGGACTAAAGGCCTGGACTATGATATGCTTAAATTGCAATTAGGAGCAATGTAGAGAACGCTTGAGATGTGACCTTTGATTCTTGGATTTAAGGGTTGTGCTGTCTAACACAAGTCTTGGAAAGTGTTAGTTAAGCTACTTTTCCTCTTTTCCTGCTGTATGATTTCAGAGTAATGTGTTGCCTGTGGAATAAATCTTTTTTTTGTTGACAGAAGTTAAATAAAACTCCATAAACTTTTTTAAAAATATAGACTGGTTACTTGTGTACGCCAGCCCTGGGGACCCATGGGGTTCAGCCTTGGATTCCTTGACAAGTCGTAAGTAAAGTGGATAAAAGTTAAGAGCGCGAAACATAAACATGAGTCTAAGTGAAACTTTCATCAAGCTAGGCTAATGCTACAGTGTCCTGACTCGGATGGCCCAGGCTAGCCCAATCTCATTAGGCCTTGGGAGCTAAGCCAGGTTAGCCCTGGTTAGTACTTGGATGGGAAACTGCCAAGGAGGTCCAGGGTTGCTATTGCAGAGGGGGGTAATGGTAAACCACCTCTGCTTGTCGCTTCCTTTGACACCTTTCCAGTAAGCAGGATGAAGCTGCAGGTTATTTTAGTTTCCCTAACCTTAACTTTGGTTAAGGTTTGGTTATCTTATTATATTCACCAAAGTCTTGTATTTGGGTGGCAATTATCTCAGTCTGATAAAGAGGAAGGTGTGGCTTATCTGAACACAATAAAAGCCCGCATGGTGGTGCTGAGGGCTGTGGATTGTTATGCAACGACCATCGTGTGGCAAAATGGCAGTTCCCCTTGTCAACTCTAGCTCAGCGGCAGAGCATCAGTTTAGCATGTAGAATGTGTGTTACGCTGAGTGTGCCTAGAATTACAACCTGGCAATGTAAATCACTCTGTGGCCCTATGCACAGTGGAACAGGCCCCACTGAACAGAGTAACATTTGCTTCTGAGTGAGCTTGAATGGGACTGTGCTGCTTTGTGTGATAAAGGGAGCAATCCTAGGGAGGTCTGCTAAAAAGTCAGTCCCATTTTAGTCAATGGGGCTTACTCACAAGAAACTGCTCTTAGGATGGCCCTGTAAGTCTCTGATTCGAAGAAGTCTTATTGCATTTATTGTGTCATATTTTTTCCTAACCTGCCTTAGAGGTTTGATATCAGGCGGAAGGGCAGCCCCTTAAGAAACGAACAAACAGGATTCCAGTTTAACTTTGGCCCAGTTCACACAACTGCTCTGCATAAAGATTACTTGCTTGATGCTTATCATGGCTTGCACTGATAATGTAAATTGTTCAGTCACAAGTTTGCTTACTACTACTTAACCTGCATTAGGAAGCGGGAGTGGCCTTTCAAGTTAGGAAGGAGGGGGGAGATACAATGATTTCAGTGAGGGGATGGAAGATTAAAAGTAAAGGTTAAAGGCCTGGTTTTGGATATCATCAAGATTTTTTGGTAGCAGTAGTATTTAAGAGCATTTGTTGAGGTTACACTTTATAATCTCAGAATTATCAGAAGCATAGGTGTAAAGGAAGAGCAATGACGTGATCTGAAATATAAGAGATGAGACAGTCTTCCTACCCTCCCTAAATCTTTATTTGGTTTTCTGATGAATAATTTGGACCCACATGCAATGTGCAATATGGGCTGATGAACTGGCCCACTAACAAATGCCAAAGGAATTCAGTACAAACATACTTCGAATTTTTGTTTCTATAGAATAAATTTATCCTGCAGGATCAGACCAGTTGTCCATCTAATCCAGCATCCTGTTTCACACAGAGGCCAACAAACAGGGCACAGACACCAAGGCTTTCTCCTGGCACCGATATTCACAGGTGTACTGTCTCTGGATGTGAAGTTGGCTTGCCAGCCCTTGACTGGCAACCAGGGGGAAAGGGATGGGTTCCGCCCCCCAATATTCTGCTGATAACACAACATTAACTCAGAGTGACTTTATCTCATCAGCATGCATGCTACTTTGCGCTCAGATGCCAGCATGTCATGGTTTAACATAGAGCTGTGGGGGGAATCCTAGAGTATCATGCCAACACAGTGTGACTGCCCTCCTAGTACTCCTTCTCTGGCTCTGTTCCTCTTGCACTCCCTCCAGCCTCAGCAAGGTAGGAGTCTCCCAGGATCTGCTTTCTGGGTTACCTCGCTACCTGCAGGTGTTTTCAGCCACCTGTCCCACTGAACACTATCCTTCTCCTCTTTGGCCAGCCTCATAGGCTCTCCTTTCATCCCACTCTCCTATCCCATCTCCTCCTCTTCCTGCTTTTCCCCATCCAATCCCTTTGAGCCAGAACATATTTCTTCCTTCCTTCCTTGTCCCTTACTCCTAGCCCTTCCCTCTGCTATTCCTTGCTCCTGGGCCTAATCCCCAGCTGGCCTCTGCCTGGATCTCCTGAGTTGGAGAAAGCTCCTGCTCTGTTCTGCCTGCAGGTAAAATTCCTGGCTGCGAGGCTGCCTGAGCTCCAGAGTCTGAGGCACTGGGTGTCTCCAGACACACAATGATGTTATTTCTGGTTATTCACTTGAAGTGGCATCATGCTATAGGCGTAACTTCAAGTTTTGTGCTCATTTCCCCCCTGCCGCCCTGCTGAGCAGGCGGGAGGTCTCTGGCTGTAGTGGGAGACCTGGTGTCTCTAATGTGAAGGTTCTCTTTAGTCTTCTGGACTAGCAGCCATCAGTGGACCTGTCTTCCCTGAATGTTTTTTTCTTTGAGATGTGGATGGAATCAGGGGAATTGTGGCTGAGATTATACGGAATGAACAGTCAATACATCTGACCCAGGTCTTTGTAATTCTGTATTATGAGTCGGCATCTGCCCTCCAAAGGGATGATGACTGCTGGAGACTGCAGGCCACTTAAAGCAAAGACTAATACTCTGCTCACTTACCTGGAAGTAAGTCCTATGGAGTTTGATAGGGTTCATTGCTGAGTAGATTTAGGATTGCTTTCAGCATTGTGGGAGAATGTGGACTACCCTGGTGGCTGTCAGGTCAGTTTGTATGGCAGAGCTGGGCCTTACTTGGTATCCCCTTAAAAATATTTTGACAGCAACCAACAGGACTAGAAACCTACCTGAATATCACTACTAAACTTAGGAGGTAATGATTTCTACCAAGTTTCCATAGCTATATAGGATTGTCTCAGGAACTCCATGAAGGCTGTATATCATGGATGTCAACACTAGCCATCCTATGCATTCTGAGACTAACTACACAGATCTTTATACAATGGGAAACATCATAGCCATTCAGAGAATCTAATCGCCTGTGTGTCTCCTGCTGATGCTGCTGCAACTGGTCAGAGCAGTCACAACTCCTCCGTCAGAAGCTTGCAAGCACAGAGCACCCCACCCCCCGCCCCATCCCTGGAGGAATGAGAACAGTGGCTGCATTGCCAGACCAGGAACTCTTGGAGACTTCTCCAGACAGTTGAAAGATAGCATCAGTGGGGCAGTACAGTGTGCAGATGTGCCTGGATCTTGTCAGGGCAGTTTCAGCCAAGTTTCAGCCAAGTGTAATTCTTTACGTATGGCACCCATCACATTTTTATTTATGTAAACTTTCTTGCATTCAAAGCAGTTCTATAATATATAAGAATCAGCAGTACAGTAACATCAGTGTCCGTCACAAAAACAACTAAGCTGCATTTTACCTTCTTTTGCTTTTTATTCATGTGTTCTTGATTGGTGATGCCTCTCTAAACCCTTCTTTATAACATATCAATCCACACCAGGAGAACAAGCTAGGCCATAATAATCTGGCAAGTCTTGGTGGACCTGACTGACAGTGACTTCCCCATCTGCAGCCATTGGTCACCTTCTGGCATGGCAAGCCAGCGCAGGCAGTAGTACATCCTCCATCAGCCAGTGGCTCACCTGGTTCAGGCTATCAGAAGCACACCCTGGTGAGTGGCCAACCTAAACCTTCATAGAGGGTTAATTAGGAGGAACATTTTTGCCTGCTGTACCATCTAAGTAGTGTTTATGCTTGCTTTTCCTGTTTCCTAGCTGCAGCGATGCATACTTGGGCATGGTCAGAGGCGAGAGGCTTTGGGTGTGAGCTAAAAGGCTCTTAACTCTTGGCTTTGGACAAGCTGGCCCATCAGTCTCAGGACCAGCCCGAGATACAGTCAATTATTTTGTTTACATATTTCACTGTATTATTTAAAATCGAATGTTGGTTGCCTTTTTCTTTGTTGCAAGCCACTTTGGGTCCCTGTGGGTAAAAAAGCAGAGAATAAATATACTAACTAAACATCTAGCATCACTGCAGGGGAGCTGAGCAAGCAGTGGAGTGGCAGGACATGCTTATTAATGGACCACCCCAATACTCCCACCTGCCGGCAACTGTCCAGTTTGGTGTAGTGGTTAAGTGCGTGGACTCTAATCTGGGAGAACCGGGTTTGATTCCCCACTCCTCCACTTGCACCTGGCTGGATGACCTTGGGCAAGCCATAGCTCTGTACCAGCTGTTCCCTCAAGGATAGCTTGGGAAAGAGTTCTCTCAGCCCCACCTACCTCACAGGGTGTCTGTTGTGGGGAGGGGAGGGGAAAGGAGTTTGTAAGCCGCTCTGAGTCTCTTAAGTGAGGGAAGGGCGGGATATAAATCCAATCTCTTCTTCTTCTTCTTCCTCTAGGCTGTGGCTCCCATCTTGGGGGTGGAGGGCATCTTCAGGCACACATCCTTGGAAGACTATATTGTGTGAATCAATGAGCAAAGCTGAGGCAGCGGTTTCTGCAAGTGTGGTGGCTAGTTTTCCAGGTGCTGCGTTCAGGGGAGTCTTATCTGCAAATAGCTGGCTTCTGCATATTATACTTGGCGATGGTTGGAACTGCTGGTGGTGCTGGGGGGAAAACTTGATGCATAAACTAACCCTGCTTTGGGGTTTTAAAAAATATGGTCTGAATGAAGGACCCTATTGAGATATTTACTGCCTTTCATTTCACAGTGAGCCAGGCTTTCTGCTGCAAGGGGTAATAGCAGTGATCAGGAACAAGATCCTTTCTATTAGATCTCCCTCTTTAAACATTGCAGATGTTGCTGTTGTATTTGTAGTGACGATTAAAGAGAAAATCCTTGCACCCAGGACTGATTGTTACTTTTAAAAGTTCCTCTGCCAAGAGCACTCCCAGAAGGGAAGGCTTGGCCTCTCTTGCTCAGTCTAGTGACCAAAAGTACCAACTGGTGTTTCTCAGTGTGATTATTAACACCTCTTTCCTTGCAAAAAAGAAAAAAGAAAAACACCAAACAGCTTCCTCATTCATTTCACACAGATCTCTGAGCTGTCACCAGATGGTAGCAGCTTTCAGGCACCGCAGAGGTGAGCCAGATTTGAACCTGTGACCTGAAGGTGACAGGCAGCATCTGAAGCACGGAAGCTGGCCAACGTGGAACTCTTTGATATGAACTGAAATTGGTCTGAGCTCAGATAAGGAGCAGGAAGCTGTTTTAACACACAGGCTCATCAGCAGGTCAGCTGGCATGAAGAATGGCACCGACCCATTTGTGTCCAGAAGCTGGAAATAGATGGTGGTAGTTGTGGTATGGGAACTTACATCAAATGGGGGATGTCTTAAGAAGTTCAATAAACAATGTTCTAGAAACCCAGGCAAATGCGGAAGATTAATGATGGCTCTTAATACACAAAAAAACACTTAATTTTCCTTAGTTCCCTCCCCCCTTAATACAATCAGTGTGATTCTATACATAGAGTCTTGATTTTCAATGAGTGCACGGAGAGCAAATATTGACTTATGGGTGTGTGTGTGTCAGAGGCTGAATTCTTCCTCTGTAACATGGGAATCCAGAGGTTTGTTACACATGTTATTGACTTCCCTGTCTTTGTAGGAGATTTTGTTGTGCCTGTATGGCAATCTCCCACTTCTTCTGGGGGAGGCACCTAGGGAAACTGTGGGTTGCAGTTTCTTCATACCTTTATTCCAGCCTTGCCTACACCAAAGAAGCTTCAAGAGTGTGAAAGACTCATGCTCCACTCCTTCCTCTTGGAGCATCAGTATTTATTTGTTTGTGTCTGAAGGGACACTGGAAGTCATCTTGTCCCTGGTCCTGCTCCAATTTCTTCAGTTCTGTCTTTCTGCTTTGCACCGTGAGAAACAGCAAGCAGTAACAGCAGAGGATGCAGCTGCCTCCTTGAAGGCATGAAAACTCAGGAATCTTGTGCTTGTTAAGCAAGTCAGCAGTGCAGTACAAAGGAATCTGCATGTTTCCTCTGAATCTGTGACCTCCCCCCCTTGACGTTCCTTGAACTTGTTTCCGATCTAGGCTACTGCACGTGGGCAAAATGCAGAGCTGGTGCATGAGAAAAATGTGCATACCTGAGTAAGCCACAGCTGAGATGCCGATTTTCTTTGGGAGAGGAATTTATTCCTTTCTTCATCCTGATGGAAATAACTTGGCCCTAATTTCTTCAAGCAAGGTCTCAAAGGAACACAAACAAATAGGAAGCCATGGATGCTGGCTGAAAGCAGAACTGCACGCTGCAGAAATGTGCCACAAACAATATTGTTTTCAGGTCTGCGGCATTATTCAGATGGCTTCTTATCTCTGCAGGATCAGGTATTCTACATGAAATCTGGTAACGCTCCAGAGATGGACCAAAGAAAAAATAAAATAAAGTGAAACAAATCAATGCTGCTGTCTGTGGTTAATTCAGCCTTGTTTTGAATAGGCAGGGAGGTTGATGATATGATTAGACAAGAGTGAGGGGGGCTGCCGCAGTTGCCCATGGTTTGAAGAAAGAAAACTCCTGCACCGTTAATAGAGACTTATTGTGTGGAAATGGGGAGCTGAAGCTTTTCATGTCATGGGGGTAAATATCATCCAGGAAGTAATATACCATTAAGCCTCTGTTGAAGGGACAGGACTTTTTTTTTTTTTAATCAAGGCTGTTGGTAATCCTATGGCCAACAGATTTGGGGTTCCATGAAAAGGTGGCAAATTGTCAGTTCTTTATTAAGGATATGATCCAAGCAATATTAAGTAGTTCACTGGTTTCAATGACAGGATCAAACCCAAGCATTGCTTATATACTATTTTTCTTGCATGTGTTTGTGGATGGGGGCAAGGAAATCTAGGTTTTCTGCTTCAGATATCAAAAACATTTGCCCTGGAAAGCATCATATGCAGCAAGTTCAGAGCATTAAAATGTAGGAAGCAAATGAGGATCTGAAATATTTAAGAAGTAGTTAGCTGGATTTTACCCGGCATTCTGACTGGAATATTTCATTCTATAAATTCTGTGCATGTGTGAGCCTCACAAATTAGTAGACATCAGATGTTGCCATTTATGTGTCTATAGAATTGGTGAGCTAAGCTGTGTGGGCTTTCTTTACATGTTCAGTTGTAGAGATTCTGGGAATGGTGAGACAACTGTGAGTAAGTTGATGAGAGCCAGTAGTGGTTAGCAAACTGGATTAGGTCTTTCCTAATCACCCATGATGCTCATTGGGTGAGTTATCCTGTCCCTCATCCGAACCTACCTCATAAGGCTATTTTGTAAGAGTTAAATAAAGTAAAGCAGAAGCATGTGTATGCTGCCCTGAGCTCCTTGGAAGAGAGGTGGGATAAACATGGATGGAACATAAAATAGCTATTGGAGGAAGACAATAGTAATATAACAAATTGGAACCTACAAGGACTTGCGGGAGGCATCTAATTCCCCCTTCCTCTACTGTTTCCTCTTCCCCTTTCCCGAAAGCCCTCAAAGCTTGTCCCCTTTCCCTCCTTCCATCTCCTTTTAGTGTTGTTAACCTCCAGGTGGGAAGCTGGAGACCTCCTGGAATCACAATTGAGCTCCCAACTACAAAGGTCAGTTCCCCCTTAGGGTTGCCGGCACCAGGCTGGGAAATTCTTGAAGATTTGGGGATGAAACCTTGGGAGGGCAAGGTTTGGGGAGGGAAGCAACCTCAGTGGGGTATAATGCCATAGAAACCACCCTCTAAAGCAGCTGTTTTCTCCAGGGAAACTGACCTCTGTTATCTGGGGAACAGTCACAACACTGGGTGATCTCCAATCCCCACCTGGAGGCTGGCAACCCTAGCCCCCTGGAGGAAATGGGTGCTTTGGAGCGTGGGGTCTATGGCATTAAACTCTTCTGAGGTCCCTTCTCTCCTCAACCCACTCCCCTTGGTTCCACCCCCCAAAATCTCTAGGAATGTCCTAACCTAGAGTTGACAAGTTTATCTCCTTCCCACCCAACAGCCAGCCTAAAGAATCCGGTGAAGATGGAGGTCCTGGGTATGAGTCAGAGCGGCCTGGGAGGAGAGACCTCAGTCTCGACCTTCAATGGGGCACCACCAATGCTCCCTCTAAGCTGTGGAGTCTTGTAAGCAGAAATTCTACTTTGTGAGCTACTGGCATTAAAGTTGTGAGCAAGTGATTTGGCTACTGCATAAATTAGTTTGCTCTGGAGCCATCCTTCCTGAGCTAAGACAAAAATGTGTGAGCTGGAGGCTAAAGAACTGTGAGCTAGCTCATTCTAACTCAGCTTAGTGGGAACACTGGGCACCACTGGTGCCAGCACTGGAAGTTAGGAGTTTGGGAGGGCTCCTGGACCCCTCCTTAGCAATGGAGGCCCAGGTAGCAGTCACTGCCAAGTCGGTTCCCTTCCTCAACCGCGATGACCTGGCTACAGTGATCCATGCGATAGTCACCTTGAGACTAGACTAGACTACTGTAATGCTCTCTACATGGGGCTGCCCTTGTTGCAAATTTGGAAGCTGAAGCTAGTGCAGAATGCCACAGCCAGGCTTTTGATGGGCCTCCTCAGATGGGAGCACATCCAGCCTGTGCTGAAGACATTGCACTGGTTGCCAATAGCATACCGAGTTTGCTTCAAGGTGCCAGTACTTACCTTTAAAGCCCTATATGGCTAGGGTACGACATACCTGAGGGACTGCCTTTCCCCATATATACCCCAGAGAGCACTGTGGCTGGGGTCCCAGAATCGTCTGACCCCCTTGGACCCCAAGGATGCCAGGCTCACCACTACTAGGGCCAGGGCTTTTTCAGTGGTGGCTCCATACTGCTGGAATGAGATCCAGGAAGAGATCAGGGCCCTGCGAGATCTCTTACAGCTCTGCAGGGCCTGCAAGACGGAGCTCTTCCACCAGGCTTTCAACTAGGAGCTACCCTCACTACTACCACCAACTAGCCCGGCCCGTAGTTTCAACATCTAGCCTCTACTACTGCATGACTCAGGTAGACCTTCGAGCTGGTAAATCTGTCTGGTTGCAAGTATTTTCAGCACGCCACCCTAAGTAACCAATATACCATCACTTGCACTTTATGATTCTATGATTTTATTGTACATGAATTGTTTTAAATTGTTTTTATGTGGATTTTAATGGTCATTTATGGATCAACTATGTAAGCCACCCTGAGCCTGCTTGCGAAGAGGGCGGGGTATAAATAAAATAAAAGAAATAAAAAATAAAAGGAAGCAAGAAAGATGTGCTCCAGGGTTGGAAATTAGGGTTGCCAGCTCTGAGCTGAGAAATTCGGGCAGGCGGAGCCTGAGGAGGGTGGGGTTTGAAGACGGGAGGGACTTCAGTGGAGTATAACGCCATAGAGCCCGCCTTCCAAAGTGGCCATTTTCTCCAGGTGAAGTGATCTGTGTTGCCTGCAGATCACTTGTAAAAGCAAATGATCTCCAGTCACCACCTGGAGGTTGGCAACCCTAATGGAAATCCTTTTGTCTGTGGAAATGCTCTGGGAGATTTAGGTTCAAATTCTTACTTTGCAATAAAGCCTGCTTGGTGACCTTGGAGCAGTCATACTCTCCAGTCATACCTCTGCTTAGAGGTGCCAGTCTTCAGGTGGGTCATGGAGTCCTTGAAATGAATGAAATGGCAGCTTCGTAGGGTAAATTCTATGCATCACATATCCATTGAGTTCCCTCTCTGCTCCCCAGATTCCAGTGTCTCCAGATCTCCCCCTCTCCCAACCACCTAGGGTTGCCAGGTCCCCCCTGGCAACGGGGGAGGATGACAGTTCCAGGTTGGAAAATTCCTGGAGATCTGAGGGTGGAGCCTGGGGAGGACAGGAGGTCCATGGAGTACAGTGTCATAGAGTCCACCTTCCAAACCATTCCTGTTCTCCAGAGGAACCGACCTCTGTGGTCTGGAGGTAAACTGTAATTTCAGGTGATCCCCAGGTCCCGCCTGGAGTTTGGCATCCCTACTCAAATCCCCAGAAATTTCCCAAGCCAGAATTGGCAACCTCATCTCTACCTCACAGGTTTTCTGTACGGATAAAATGGAAGACAGCCTGGAACTCCCTGGAGGAAGGAAAGGGTTGAATTTATTTATTTAGTGCATTTTTAGGACTGAAAGAAAAATCAGAGGCAGTCTAGCTTTAGGAAGACCAATTAAAACAAAGGGGCTGTAGGCCATCATGCTAGAGCACTAACTATTACTATCCTGGTAGTTTAAGTTACATCTTAATTACTAGACCCTCCACTGGGAGCTATGAATAGTTAATTCATTAATTCATCTTGCATGTCAGTGCAGTTTGAGGTCACTGAAGCCTGCCACAGTGTTTTTGTTACTATCAAAATTTGCACTTTGAGCATCAGTGTTTCAGAGTCAGTCATCTGAATCCCTGGCACTCGTCCCCCATTCCCGCCCCCCAACAGCGTAAAACCAAAGATCAGTTGGTGATAGGATGAGCAAGCCTGGACTGGAAGAGGAACTCTGCAAATCCAGCACTGGGTCGGTATATAGTCTGTCAAGACTGTCAAGTTTTGGGGCGAGTATTATGCATGTGCTACCAAGGATTATGTTACACCCTGGAACAGTGAGTGCTCCTTTTCAAGCCGCAGGTGCTCACAGTGCTGGTTATTCTAACAGGAATTCTTTCTATTCGGGCAACAAACGGGCAGCCTCCAAAGGGTTAAAACTCAGCAGTTACTAGAAAATAAAAGTAAAGGAAAAGAACTGTGGAGGCCAGAATGTGCATTCCATAATGGGCCAGTTGGTTAACCCTTTCTTAACGTTTTACTACAAATCTGATACTGGAGTAGTGATACTCCATCACTCAACAGCCTTATGTGGCTCGTTGACATGTCGCCTGTGGTTCTTAAGAGCACCATTTCTGAATATGGCGCCCATCCCACGTTTCAGAAAAGTGGGCAAGGGCTTGCCCAGTGGGGCTTCTGTCTGGCAAGAGGTTCCTACCCTGAAACAACTGCTCTGGAGGAAAAGGGAAGCTGTGAGTTTGCCCAAGGCACGAGCCTCATGCCAGGGATGGAAAGAAATGCATCTGTTTTGGCGGATAGGAATTAGGGGTATGTATCAAGAGGAATTCCTTCATATCTTTGTATCCAGGCTTTGGGGTGTGTGAAATTTTTACCATGTTTGCTTATTTCCAGGTACAGCATTATCATTTCAGGATTCAAACCTGCCTTGTTTCAGAGTTAGGGACCACTATTTTTAAGGAGGAATGCCTACTGACTTGCATAGGCTCCACTGAAATACATTACAGCACACAAAGTTGCAGTGACAGTGTGGAAATGATTACAGGAAACCTGCTGCTGTTCTGGAATGACAGACTCCAGAGTGGAATGAGGATCCCTGAGAGTAGAATGATGGTGTCAGAACCTAAATTTGGTGTAAGCCAGTTTGGTGTAGTGGTTAAGTGCGTGGACTCTAATCTGGGAGAACTGGGTTTGGTTCCCCACTCCTCCACTTGCAGCTGCTGGATGACCTTGGGCAAGCCATAGCTCTGTCAGAGCTGTCCTTTAAAGAGCAGTTCTCTCAGAGCTCTCTCAGCTCCACCTACCTCACAGGGAGTCTGTTGTGGGGAGGGGAAGGGAAAGGAGTTTGTAAGCCGCTCGGAGACTCTGAGTGAAGGGTGGGGTATAAATCCAATCTCTTCTTCTCAATAAAATACTCCAGGGGCTGTCATTCCAATCCCAGAGTGGGGCCGCTATCCCACACTGGTAACTGTAATTCCAAGGCCAGGGCAGGTGTCTCTAAATCTCTATTTGCAGGGGTCTCTAAATCTGCATTTTTGATGGAACAATTGTGTATTGTAATATATTTCAATACAGCCCGGGCAAATTAATTGGCATTCCTGGCTCCCATTATATAAAGAGGTCTTTTGGGCCTCTCTCATTGTTCCCATTCTTGCAGTTTGTTTTAGAACATCCTGCCCCAGCTTTCTATTTATCGAAACATTAAAGAACAAAAGGGCTCTGCCCCCAAGAAAGGAGGGAGGGAAAGAGAACTGCATCTCTCTGTGGCTTGTCTCCAAAGGTGATTGGCTGGAAGCTCTTTGTGCTCCTCCACTATGGGGATCTGATTGGAAGGGAGAAGTGCCATTGCTCAAGGAGTCAAGGAAGGACATGAGCACATGCTGCTTGCTAGCATCGCAATACCTAAAGTTGAAAACAACAGAGATTTCTTCAGGAAGGTTAATTTTGTTTCACTGAGAATCCTGGATTTCTAACACCATTGTGGAATATCATAGTAATGAGCTGAAGTAGCAATTCCCGTGCATATTTTGCTATGTACACCCCTAATAGTACTTGTAAATGTCTGTGACAGACTACCACTGTAGAGTTCCACTGTGGTGGTAGAAAGTGCCCTTCAAGTTACGGCTGACTTATGGCAACCCTGTAGGGTTTTCAGGGCAAGAGATGAACAGTGGTGGAGCACCATTGCCAGCCTCTGAAGCACCACTGTACTAGCAATTTAACATTGTAATTTGAAAGGTCTTCTCTTCAGAATTTGTATTCTAGAAATTGGGAATGGTGCTAGTGCTCACACTATGTTCCTTTTTAAAAACCTAAGGACGCCTGTCCATCCTGACATGGCCGATCACTGTTGGATCAGCCAAGACCCACAATTGTCTTTCAAAGTGTAGAGTCAGATGCCCCTGAGCTGAGATCCTCAGCAGTGTATCCTGAAGTTAATAACCTTCCTTCTTTTTTTGCCTTGACTTGTGGCGTTCAAAGTGTGTGTGTGTGCACACCTGTGTGTGCACTCTATTTAGCTATTGAAGAGTACTGGACTCAGGAGACCAGGAACGGTGAAATCATGAAGCCTTTATTGAGTGATTCAGCATGTCCAGTAGATAGTCAGAACAAGCATGCTTCCAGGGCTCCAGGGCCCTCATTATATGCTGGCCGGAGCCACACCTCCGGCCACACCCAAAAGACTGATAGGGGCTTAACATATGCGCATGTTTGTCATAGGTTCCCTAGAGGAGCCTTTGATTGCATTGGCTCCTCAGGGAGAACCTAGGTCCCACATTGGTGGAGGCTTTCAATCCGGATGTCTATTGTTCCTCCAGATTCAAGCTCCCCACTCTGCCTGACCATGTGCTCTGGCCATGCGGCAGGCGCCATTACCTGGGAGCACATGGCAGGCTGGTTGCTACACAGAGCATACTACATTACAGCTATCCTGTCTAATAGCTATCAACAGACCCTTCTTCTATGAATTTGACCCATCTGTTCTATTAATCCCATCTTTGATTTCAGTGATGGCCTTATTTCTAAGAAAATGAGTACATGGGTAGGGTTTTAGTTTGCTATGTACTAATGAGATTTTTCTTTTACATTTCACTTCAGCACCACGTTCTTGTCAGAGACCCAGAATTTGTTCTGCCGGCAACATCTCCCTGTAGATTCTGTGCCAAGTTATCTATCCTACAGAGGAATTACAGAGTGCCCAGGGCTTTTACAATGGGTGTGATAGTATTAATTTCAATTTGTTTGATATTGTGTCTTCAATAATTTAAAAATTGATACATGCTAATTAGTTTGCTTTTTAAACCATGATACAGACAGCTTCTGGTGTGTTTCTCTCTCTCCCACTTTACAGGTACTTTAGAAGGAGGTCCATCTAGTCCAGCATTCCATTTCCAACAGAAACCAGCTGGATTCCATTGGGTGTTCCCAGGCAGGACATTTATGCTAAGTGTCGGGCTAAACATTCCTATAAATAAAACTGATGAGAGCTTGTTAGTTATTTCTTTTTTTAACCAGGCTTTCATAATTTTAAGCTATTTTATTGTCTGCTTCTAGCCTTAGGACTATCTTACAAATATTATTTTAGACTGATCAATGTTTCTTTTATATTGTTTTTATACCTTGCCTTGGTTTTATAATCTTGAGTTGTCTTTATTGTCTTGTTTTGTTTTATTGCTTTAGTGCCAAACTGAGCTGGTCTCTGGAGAGGAACTATATACCTTTTCTAAACAGATAAATATGTAATTGTGGCTTTAACACAAGCTGAGCATTCAGTTATAACAGCTGCAAGTGCAACAGGATATCATGACAGACTGATAGCTATGCAGGAGTGCCAGAACCAACTTATTCTTTTGCTTTCCAATTATGACACTGCAATAAAGCTGTCGCCATTCAGCTCTTGAGGAAGAAGGTAACCCCACTGGTGGCAGGCAAGCCAACAGCAGCACAGCAGGAAGATCTGGGCAGCCTCTGTATTAACTCGTTGGGTAGCCAATCCTAGCTGACCTTGCTGCAAGCCAATCAGATTGGTGGTTGTTAGGGGGGTTCTGCTGTCACACACTTTTGTGTCCACATACTGTTGTTATCTGGACCCATGGGCATCAACTATGGGGGGGCTCGAGCCTCCCCCGAAATTTCCCGGCCACTGGTGAGCTCTCCATCTGAGCCCCCCCCCCGGCAAAATGGAGAGCTCACCGGTGGCCAGTCAGCCGGCCAGCTGGCCGTCGCTGCCTCTCCTCCCCCCCCACCCCCAGCCTGCCCTCCTGCCTCCCTGGGGCGGGCGGGGGGAGAGAGGCGGCGGGGACATGGTCCCGCGCTTCATGCGGGTGGCAGTCAGCTGGCCAGCTGGCTGCCGCTGTCACCGAGACTGCGCGGGTCTGCCTCCCTGGGGCCAGGGGCGGGGGGAGGAGCAGCGGGGACATGGTCCCGTGCGCGCGTGCGCGCTTTGCGCGCACGCACGAGAGAGCCCCTGCCCCCCCCCCGGGGATTTAGAAAGTCTACGCCCCTGTCTGGACCCGTACAAGAGAACTAGAAGGCCTTCTGGGCCAGTCTGCTATGTGAGAGATAGTCATTGAAGCGTAGATTATGACAAATGTAAAAATGACCCAAGGTTCCAATAATGGAATCATAAAATCTAGGATTATTATTTGGCTTTTGGGTTTAAGGGGGAAAGTGTTGCTAAAGAAAGCAGTATATTGCTCTCTTGGATTCGGACTGAAACCATGAACATGTGGCATTGGGAAGCCTTTAAAATTATTCCTTCACCTGTGGCAAGTTCCCTCCCCTCGCCTGATTTTTGTGGTATACAAGTGTGAGATTGTTAATTCAGTTTATAGTTTGTATGAACCCTGGAGCCTAAGTTGTTATCTATTATATAAATGCAAAGATACTCTTTGATGTGCAAGTCTTGGTGACTTGGGAGGATAAATATGGAATACTCTGTGGACATTTATAAAAAGAAATCCACACATTACAAGCCTCCTAAAATTTCCTTTTTTAAAATAAATGTTGCACACTGACTTTGACTTACATGGTGGACACACAGTGTACACCGATAAGCAAGCACTTTAGAGAACTGATATGTCTATGTAAAGCATTCTACCAGATCCATTTCAGGCCTCTTGCAGTTGTATGGGGAGTAAGGGGAGTATTAATGAGGAGCATTAATACACTGGTTACTGTTATGTTATAAAAATTGAGAGCCGAAGATCCGGCAGTGCTCAACCTCACACCTGCCACATTGGTGCCCAAATTAAAAAAGGAATGACATCAGTGTTAAGGCCAGTATCTATAGACAACCTCCAGGTGGAGTCTGAAGTTCTCCTGGAATGACAACTAATGTCCAGACTACAGAAATCTGGAGAGAATATTCAGGTTTTGCAGATGGAGTGATGGCTGAGTAGCAGTATAGCCTGCAGTTGGCAATGAGTCTGTTGAATGCACGCTTAGGGCTTCAGTTAACTGGCTGAGGTTGCTGACTGATCCATTTGTCCTGACGTCTGCAGTAAGTTCTTAATTATATTTGTGCTGAGAAACTCCTAAGACTCAATATTACTGCACATTGTTGGGAAAGATTTAAGATGTGTAAGGCTGCCTTACTCTGCGCACTTGTTTGGAAGTTTGTCATGTTTAAAAGAATAAGATGCACTTCTGAGTAAGCTAGGATTAGACTTCTTATTTGAACTCTGTTGGCAGTAAGTTTCAGGAAACTAATGAAAAACCATTAAAATCAATAGCCAGTAGATGTGCAGTCAAGTAGGGTTGCCAGCATCCATGCTGGGGCTCGGGTTCCCCTAGATTATACAGATCCACTCCCCCAGAGAAAATGGAGCAGCTTTGGAGGGTGGACTCTATGGCATCACATCCCTACTGAGCTCCCAACCCAAACTCCCCCCCCCAAAGGCTCTGCCCTGAAATCTCCAGGTATTTCCCAACTAGGAGCTGGCAACTCTAGTGTGTGCGGAACAGCAGCCTAAATTTTACTTCAGCTGACTGTACAGACTTTCAGTTTTTACTAATGAAAGCTAAATGATACAAGGTATGGGCTGTGTGAATGTGGGTGTTAAGCACTGAACTACCAAAGGTTCAGGGCAAACAGGAACATCCAGCATGGGAATTTCTACTTGCAGGTGAACAGAAGAGATGCAGAGCCATCTACCAAAGGAGCAACACCATCGGAGATCGCTGTTGTCTCAGAAGAGAGCAAACCCTGGCATGAGCCAAAAGGTGAGGTAAAGAGATACTTTCTATGACCTTTTTTTGTGGTAGCTGACAAGAGGAGATGCAAAATAACTGGCAGATAAGTGTATTTGGTTTGCAGAAAATCTGAATAATATGCACATTGGGTTACCCAGATCTGGGAAACTTTAATATGGCCACTCTACTTATTACCAGACACTGCTTTGAAATTATATTGGGGAAAAAAATCTTCTACATTCTTCACTGACTGACATTTTAAACACAGAAGCCACCTGAGGGCCACTTTGGGGTTCCAGCCCTGTTTTCTGCATGTGCAGCACAGTGGAGCAACGCCTCCATGTCCTGTTCTTTCTACAATCCCTTCTCTCACCTGCCTTTTAGCTATGGCTGCCAGGAAGAGAGTGAACCCTAGAGGTTACTGTTGCCTTACATCTCCCTTGCAGTAAAGAAGGGGGTGGGCAGGCCAGCTCAATTATTTTCCTTGCCTCCATAAGAGCATAAGAGAAGCCAATGTTGGATCAGGCCAATGGCCCATCCAGTCCAACACTCTGTCACACAGTGGCCAAAAACACCAGGTGCCATCAGGAGGTACACCAGTGGGGCCAGGACACTAGAAGCCAGAGGGGCCAGGACACTGTTTCTCCCTCCCCCCAACACCATTCTGCTCCCCAGCTTCCTGTCCAGGCTTCTCCCCATCAGCAGGGTGCAGAGTTTACTCTTGCTCTCCAGCAAGGAGCAGAGGGCTTGACGTTGCTGTGTGGCAACTGTGTGCCTATGCCTACTGCAGGGATAGTCAAACTAGATTGGAGTCCAATAGTGCCTTAGAGACCAACAAGATTTTGGGGGGTGTAAGCTGTTGATAGCCAGAGCTCCCTTGGTCAGATGTAGGTGTTGTTGACAAGTATAAGTGGAACACGATTTATTTGCCTATTTTATTTACATTTGTATCCCACCTTCCTGCCCTTACGAGGGTCACCAAGACGGCTAGCAATTTAAAATATACACGATAAAACCACATTTTAAAACCATTAAAATCACACACACCGAAAGCACAAGCAACATTAAAACAATTATAAAAAGAGTTGAAATGTATATAAACATAAAAAATAAAACATGTAATTATTACATTAAATTAAAAATAAGATTAAGATCGAAACAATTAGCACATTGGGTGGGAAGGAGGGATCACTGAGGGAATGCCAAATGAAACAGAAAAGTCTTCATACTGCTGGAAGACTGAACAAAAGGGGACAGACGAATCTCCCTGGGGAGAGAGTTCCAGAGCTTTGGTGCCATGACCAAGAAGTCTCCCTTCCAGATTACCATCCACCTGATCTTTGAAGGCGGGGGCACCCAAAGCAGCCATAGTGGTCAGATATGTTCATAATGGAGGCATTTACAATACCGCAGGGGTCCCCAACTTTTTCAGCCCACAGGCACCTGTGGAATTCTGAAGCAGTGTAATGGGTGCAGCCTCAAAATGTCTGCCAAAAAAATGTCTGTCACAGGAGGCAGAGCCAGCCATAAAATGGCTGCTGAAGCTTACCTGCATTCACACAGTGAAGATCCTTGTGTTTTCATGGCAGCTGCTGTCAAAGCAGCATTTAAAAAAATCTGCATAGCCAATCAAATTTCTAATGGCCAACTGAAAACTGTGCTGGGCAAAACCTTCACGTGGCCATGCCTACTTTCTAAAAACACTTGATGGGCACCAGAAAAGACGTTGGCAGGTGATATGGTTCCCGTGGGCAACATGTTAAGACCCCAGTATTACAGTACAGCCAGGGCCGGCCCCAGGGATTTTTGTGCACTAGGTGAGGTTACCTTGTGGTGCCCCTCCAAGTGAGGCTGCCTTGTAGTGCCTCCCCACTGCAGAGCCACCCTCCCCACCACCGGAGACCTGCTGGCAAGGGACACCCCCCACCCCAGTGCCCACCCACCTGCCTGGGCTTATGAGCTCTTCAGCACCACCAACAGCCACCTGCACCAGCTGCCCGTAGCACCTACAAGTCTATCTGCATTGACCCAAGGCTAAGTTTGGTTCTTAGCCTGAATGGAAAGCTGCATTCAGACATAATGGTAAATCATGGTTTGCATAAAGCACACTATCTCCTGGTTTGAGTCTCTCTCAGTCTCTCCATTGCCCCGTTTGCCAGCTGCGCCCCTAGGCCGCTGCCTAGTTGGCTTAGTCATAGAGCTGGCCCTGAGTACAGCTTAATTCCCACCTATTCTGCATAGCCCTAGTTGGGGTTCTACCTTATCAGGAAGATGGATATCAAAATGGCCTAGTGCTCTAGTTGTCTTCCTTTAACAGATAAGGATCACCCCAAGCATTTATTAAAATTTGCATCAACTGTTCCTTTTTCAACACAGGAAGACTGTTTATGTTGGTGGGAAAGCTCACTTGAGCTCTTGAACTAAAAAAAAAAAAAGGAGGGGGTAATTACAGATAGGTGAGTCTACAAAACTGTGCCTAAAGGTATAACACAAAATAAATGCAACTGTGGTATGCTCAGAAGTTTTTATTGGCATGAGGTTGAGATGGCGGCATCACCCAGGTGCAGTGAATTCATGATTGAGTTATAGCAGCCTTGTCAAACGAGTGCCAATATGATACAAATAAGATACAAACTATCATAGTACATGCCACATATTTTACAAGGGGGGACACACATGATTTTAGGCAGTATTTAAAATATTAGTAGGATGAACTTTGATAGCTTTTGCTTGATCAGACAGGTTCTCAGTACAGTCAGTCAAACTCTACAGATCAAAGTAGAGGCAGAAAACACACTTAGCACATTTTGGGGGTGGGGAAACTGAGCAAATGACTCTGTTCAGAATTTGCCTCTTGTATCAGTATATCTAATTCTCAACTCCGTCAAATCTGAGGATATAAATTCAGAGACTGGAGCCATGGTCAGACAAGACAGATCTTTCTACAAATCTGAAAAATGCCTAGGTGTTCAGAAAAAAACTAAGATCTTTTAAAAATATCGACATTTGGGGAGGGGGTGTTAAAAAGCCTGAAATGATAAAAATGAGTGCCTGTTTGGTGCAGTGGTTAAGTGTGCAGACTCTAATCTGGGAGAACCGGGTTTGATTCCCCATTCCTGCACTTCCACCTGTCTGGATGACCTTGGGCAAGCCATAGCTCTGTACCAGCTGTTCTCTCAAGGACAATTGTCTCAGAGCTCTCTCAGCCCCACCCACCTCACAGGGTGTCTGTTGTAGGGAGGGGAGGGGAAAGGAGTTTGTAAGCCGCTCTGAGACTACAAGTGAAAGGCGGGGTATAAACCCAATCTTTTCTTCTTCTTCTTCTGTAGTTTTAAGAAACGGGTGCCCTCAGTGTCTGTTGCTAGGCAACCACAACAGTTTTGCTGAAGTTACAGGCTTGGGCTCTGTCAGCAAAAGGCAAGGGCCTTTTCCAGGGGTGTTTTGACCTTTGAAGGAAGACTCACTGGGGCCAGGCCTGTCAGCAACCACTGAGCGACTTGCCAGTTGCCACTTGACTTACATGACTCATCCAGACCTGACTCCTGGCTACTATTCAACAGCAGCTAGCCCACAAAAACCAGTTTGGTATACAGGTTAAAGTGTCCAGTGAGAATCTGGAAGACCCATATTTGAACCACCACTCTACTGTGGAAGCTTACTGACCATGGGCAAATCACACATTCTCAGCCTAATTTACTTCAGGTTTTTTTGTTGTTGTTGTGAGGATAAAATGGAGAAGAATTTAATGATGCAAACAGCTTGGGTTCCCATTGCAGAGAAGTAGCTGAATAGCCCGGCCTAGCCCTGTATTTTTAGAACTTGGAAACCAAGCAGGGTTGGCCATGATCAGTACTTGGATAGGAAACTACCAAGGAAGATTAGGATTGCTTCTCAGAGGAAGGCCATACCACCTCTGCTCATTTCTTGTCTTGAGAACCCCATTAAGGGTTGCCATAAGTTGGCTGTGACTTCACAGCACTTAATTATTATTCTTTCAACACGCTCCAGCACAGGCATGGAAATTCAAATTTTTGCTTCCTCCTTGTCCATCAAACACAGGTGGGAACTATTGGGTTAACTGGTACTAATGTCCAGTTCCCTCTGACTAGTTTAGCAGAGTTCTTTAAGCTACACACTTAGGAGTGTCTTTGCAGCAGGTATCCAAGCCAATTTACAAAGTTACACAAAGCCACTCTTCAGTTTGAAGACTAATAATAGTCTCTTTATTTAGGAACTACATTCTAGATATGAAATCTTAGAGCTAGGATAGTATTCTAGTCTAACTTACTATGAATGGATGCAGATGGTGAGAGGGCCATCTGCATCATGGTGCCAAGATGGAGACAGCGTGTTCTCCCTCTTGGTGTGCGCAAGGAGAAGTGTGTTGGAGGGGGAATGGAAGGAAGAGAGGCAATATCCCTGAGAGTAGCATTCTACATATCAAAGGGACAATAGCAGAAGAGTAAACCCAGGAAGAAAGCATGGGGACAGTGCCCAGTTCTTCACTTACAACAAAAGAGTTTTTAGATTTGGATGGGGAATATCAATAACATAAAACATTTTGCAAGAAGCAAAGAAAATCACTGATTGGGCAAAACAGTGAAGGTATGATTGGGCAAAACAGTGAAGATATTAGCCAAAGCATATTTGGCCTGATGGCCTTGAAGTTCAGAGTCAACAAGTTCCATTGCCAGTGCTTACTATTATAGAATTCCTATGCGTGTGCCTACATGACAGTTAGCTTTGAATGATTGGTTTTAATATGAGTATACACAAAATCTCGTTTTACTGTCCAAGCCAAAAAAACAACTTCTCATACAAATTGTGCTGGGTTTGGAATAAAGCTAAGCATTATGAGCAGGATGAATTTGGGTGCCTAGCTAGATAATGAAGCATTTCAGGAAAATTGCTATCAATAACCTCTGAAACAATCATGGGTACTTTCTAAAGTCAGTAAATCACAAATGGATACAGGGTTCTGACTTCAAAGTTGGCTAGCCCTTGATTACAATTGCATATGTGTATGAACCACTGCTGAATCATCCATCTTTCCTCCACTGTGGTTAGATGAAAAAAATATTGTGTGTATCGAAGAAATAAAACAGTTGTGCTTTGCCAACACTTTCAGAGCAACGGTGATTAAACAGATTTCTGGTTAGCTCCATCTAATTTGCTACACTAAGTTGATTAACCTTTTTTTCTGAATATATGAGAGTCACCAACACTGACCCCACATCAAACTATGTTATTGCTTCTATGAACTGACCCGAATTGTAATTGTTCAGGTGTTTTTTTTAATTAACACACAGATGTGCTAGAGACGAGGACAGTCAGCCTGAAATATATACAGGTTGCCAGATCTACCCCTTCTCTATATTAGTTAGGCTTCCAGCAGTATTGATACCAAATTATTGCCTCATTAGATGAAAGCATCTCTGATAATGATATTTAGTAGTCAGAGCACATTAAGTGCTCAAAACATAGCACATACATACCTTATACTTCTTTTTCAAATGTTTTTATTGAGATCAATTTTGTCAAAATAACAAACAAACTTTGAGAGGTTACGAAGATTTTGTTGTGTTAACAAATATTAATACTAATAACTGGTACATTGTAAAAACTGAAGAGATGAAAGTTATCAGTGACATTGACAAAGTTATTTACATAATTTGTAATTACCTTAAAGCTGCTACATTATTTATCAAAAATAGTATGATATAATACTGTTATGTCAAGGAATAATTTGCTTACAAAAAAGATGCCTTGCGAAGCCTTACCGTAGCCACAATAGAGACATTTGGAATATTTTGCTGCTTATTAAGGATACCTTATACTTTTTTATTCTTCTTTTTCATAAAGGAGCTCAAGTCGATGTACTTGGTTTTTCCTTCCCAATTTTATCCTCATGATAATCTTGTGAAGTAGGTTATGAAAAAGTGACTGGCCACAGTAACCCAACAAGCTTCATGTTCTTGAGGCTGGATCTTCCAGATCCTAGTATGACTGTTGATCCACCTCACCAAAATCCTCTAATAAACCTAATAAAATATTTATTATTTATTTATTGCATTTATATCCCACCCTATCAGGGCAGCTCACAACAGAGATAAAACAATAAATATACAATTAAAAATCAGTTAAATAAAAACAGATTGGCAGGAGAAAATAACATCAGTCCAGAGCAGCCTAATACACTTCTTGTCACATGTTAGTAGGATAGTAGGCATCTGTAGGCCTCCTAAGGGCAAGGGAGGCCAAGATGGTAGAAAACATCTGCCGCCTCAACCAAAAGCCTGGCTGTGTTATTAGAAATAGGGAAATGAGACTGAGAGAGAGTGGCCTGATCAGATTGCCCAGCAAATTGGTGGCTAAACTGGCATTTGAATCAGGGATTTCCCAGATTACTTCACTTGCTGACAGTGTCATCTTTGTACTAGAATATGTAAACTACTGAGGTTTTCCAATAAGGAAGTATAAATAAATCAACATTAAATAATTTAAGGTTACAAGTATCTGAGGGCTTTCCATAAGGCAAACTCTATCCTGAGAGTCCAACAAAGCTTCTACAAGCAGATGTTTTCTTTTTCTTCAGGATCCTGAGTATGCCACATCTGTTGCTCCAGCCACCGGCAGTGAAGGATTGAGGAAGACTGTTTCACGCTGCTTGTTAAGCAGGAGAACTACTGGAATATAGTTCAAGCTGAGAACTACCATGCCCCTGCTTCATTGCTTTATGGTCTCATAAGGCAACAGGAAGTCACTCTTTTCTTTGAAGAGTTAGAACCTGTGTTTTGTCTCAGATTCTTCCAACTGCTTATTAGTTTGGACTGCATGCTGGTTGAAGCTGTCAGGCCTATGTTCCTCCCTACTCTTTGTGTTAGCTGCCTATAGAGACTTGATTTAAAACCACGCTATTGGGGCTTGTAAATATGTAGGCCATGTCCAGTGAAATCTCAACAGCAGAGGCAGAACAGAGCATCTACTATTCAGGACTGGGGGAACTACAGTACACCAATAATGCTTGTTCCTCTTGCATAGCTTCTGTCCCCTGGACACCATACCAACAGTGAATTTATCCACAACATCCACAGAGTTCCCTCCTAAACAGCTGAAAGCATTCATCAAAGAAGAAATGGAATAAATGATGTAAAACAATAAAATGTATACAAATATTTGTTTGAATGTTAAATTTCCTTGGCATAGAATTTAAGGAGGGGGGTCACAAAGCATGTACAATAATTGCAATAATTATATCTCTGCTATCCCTGCTAGAAGGCATCTGTTGTATGAAGAACTCATGGACTGGATCCAAGTAAGCTTTTCAGCAGGATAAAAAGGGAGAAGGGGATCCCCTGTGACAATCAAAATGGGTCCACTGAGATCATGGGTTCTCTGTCGACAAAAGCCATGTGGGACAGGGACTGTCATAAAGAGCGGAACTGATTGAGAGAAAAAATTGACTGGATCCAACCCAGTGTAATCTTGTCAATTTTCACTGTTGTTTTATGCTCTGTTATTATGCACTTGTATACTCTTGTTGTTATTTCTTGACTAGTTTTTAATAATTCCTTTAATAATTGTATGCTTTTATTATTTTTATCTTGTTTTATGTAGCGAGCTGCCTTGATCAGGTCTCTGAAGAGGCAGCAAATGCATTTTCTTATTATACCTTTGCGGTACTGAAGTCTATGGCCTGTTATGCATGGATGTTTTCCCTCAGTTTCTCCGTGCATGTCTGTTGGGTTTTCTTTTTCATCCTACATGGATTTCCTCCCTACAGCACTCAGTTTGCTTTCCCTGGGTTTTCTGAGAGTGCTTTTGTGCCCATTTCCCCCTTGTTTTGCTTCTAAGCCATAGGTAATTCAAAAGTGTACAGATTCCTGTGGATTTCCTCCTGCCTTTCTGCTGCCCCTCAAAAGTCACTCCCCACGCACATCGAGGTTGTTCTGCACACCTGTACCTTCTGCCATCCTCCCCCCTTCATCAGTGTACAAGCTCCATTGATTACTTTCCCCCTCACTGTTTTATTTAAAAAAAAAATTGGGACAAGCAGCATGAGTCTAGTGATATGAGACTACCACTAGTCTCAGATCATTGAATAATTTTTTTAAAAATGACAGGGGAAATAAAAAAGTTGTGTGAGAGGATGTGGTCCATCTTGGGCTTCTGTTCACAATGCTAGAGATAGATAGGCAGGATAGACTAGTGTTAGATTGCTGAATTTAAAAAAAATTGACTTGGGGAGTTTAAAAGGAGCTGTGCGAAGTTTAGTTCCCTGCTGGTATTGACTTGACAGGGGGATTGGAGAAAAAGCAAAAGGCAGTGTCACCAGTGCAAAAAAAAAAAAGATTTCAGTGCTGCAGGAAAAAAAAATAAAGGGGGGGTTGTTAGTGGGGAATGAAGTTGTCATGAGATGTAAAGAGAGACAGAGACTGGGATAGGAAGCCTAAAGCTTTGAAAACATTTTTTCCTTTAAAACTTTAGTGAACAAAGTGTATTGGGGGTAGCCATTCTGGCAGTCTCTGGAAGCCTAACATTAAAATGGTGGCTTCTGCATGGACCTTCTACAAATCTCCAAACTTAAGAATAGCTTGGGATCAATCCATTTGGAGGAAAGAGTGCAATTGACACAGAAGTGGCTTTTAAAAACTGCCAAGATCAAATCAGAGAAAACAATGCAAATTTGCAATGGAGGGCAGGAAATTAGCATTACTATGCAGCTGCATGAGGGCATCACTGAAAATACCTCCCATTTTTTTTTCAGTTTAGTGTCACAAGACTAAAAAAGCTCTCCAGGACTTCTGCCAGAGGACTCCTCCCCCATACAAATTGCAGCCCTGTGCAAAGCCTGGTGGAGTTGCAGCCAACTTTACATAGGCACACACGCACACACACACAGGTTGTGAATGATCAAAGCTTGCAATGCCAATGTCATTGGGTTCTGCCATTCATACTGTACATTTAATGTGTCCCCCCATATTATGAAACTGTGTGACTCTTTCCTATTTTTCACAGTGGCTGATAGCACAGCGGAGAATCCCCTACTGCTTGGCAATATGGACAACAGGGCTTCACAGCTGCTTGTCAGTTTCAAAAATAGTCTTGGCAGTTTCAACCCAATTTGAACGTCAAGTGACGTTCAATTTAGAAAATTTAGAAAAGTGTGTTTTAAAAATTGTTGCTGCAGAATAAATATACCGGGGGTGGGGGTGGTGTGTAAGGCAGGCACAGAATCTTAAGTCAAGCTTAAAGGTTTACTGCTCAGAAAACCTGCAGTAAGCTGTGTGTGCATAATAGGCCTAAGGGTTAGAATCTAACCACTGCCTCCCCTCCCCCCCTTTTTGCAGTCGTGATGGAATGTGACAGCCTGTTTCTCTGTCTTTCCTTAGCTTTCTTAGTTGTTCTTATGGGGCTTAGTAACCTTGTACTCTCAAGTTCTATACAGTTCAGCACCAACTTGAATCTGGGAATCTATCACCTTAAGATTGGTTTTAAATCTTTTGATTCCCCCCCCCCCCCCCAATATCTACTGGACCCAGGAACACACCTGGGAAAAATGTATTGTGCAGTTTGGCCTTAATTAGTAAATCTAGCCAATATTGCTGGCCCTTTTAGTATCTGCTCAATTAACATTAAAAGATCAAGGCAGCAGAAGGATGTGAGCATGACTGCCCTTAACAGTATGGACAGAACCATGTCTCATCTGTGGATGGACAGAGTGCAGCAGATGGGTTTGTGCATGAGGACAAGGTTGACTCCTTAGCTGTGTGGGTATCTAGTATCTATCTTGTAATGTTTTTGTCTGAAAGAGACTCACTGCTTACCACTGTTGTTTACAGATGTGCTATGTGTTCATGCATCAGCACACACAAACAAGCAACAGGACAAGATCCCTCTGTTCAAGATTCTCCAGTTGATTTATTTAAAATATCTATACCCTGCTTTATCTCCTTAGAATTAAGTTGGCTAACAGCAGGCCCATGGGAGTATCCCAGGAGATGCAGTTATTTCAAATGCTAGGTCATTGGTGAGTTGTGCATCCAAAAAAAGCAAGTTATATAAACTTTTTTTTGCAGTACTCATACATCTAAACTTTTATCCAGGTAACTTATTCTGAAACATTAATGCAAAAATAAAAATAAAAGGTACAAAGTCCTGCCGTTTCTGGAAGTGGATGAATTTGAAAATGAAATATGTAGTTTGAAAAATAGGGGAAAGGATCATTCCAATCAAATTAGAATGAGGAAATGTGAAATTAAGAACTTCAGTACAGAAGTTACCTGGTGAAGAACTCTATAAACAATTCACCGCCATATAACTTCGTGGGAGATGTTTTCGTTTTGATTAAAGTTTGACTATGCTTCTAAAAATATGTACTTTCAAGACAGAATAATCACTTTAAAATTAATATCATTGATTAACAATTAAAAAATTATAACAGAAGTAGAATGAGGTTGGAGGTGAAATATTGAGTTTCCTTTGATAGGTAGAGTAATTATGAAGTGTGCTTTTGAAGTTCAAGAAGACAGCCTTAGGACACAACATTTTTTAAAGTAAAAATTGGCTTGCACTCTGTTAGAATGATTTATTTTGCACTACGAAATGGGTGTGAGACATGATGTGATTTAAAATTTCATCCCTTGATGGAACTGCTTGAGGGTGACATATTCCTTTCTCATTCGAGAGTGGGGGTGAAGGGAAGGTTTTCTGTCACTAAAACCTATTGGATAAAAAGCCAAGGCACTGATTTCTTTTTTGAAAGAATTTTTTGAAAAGCAGGATGTAAACTTCTGCTGTCAGGAAGCTAAAAGCCCTGTTCATAAATTACAGTGATCACATGTACAATCTGTCTACTTTGGTCACTTGGATTGTTCTTTGTATGTGCAATGTCCCCCATATTTATCCAGGTACCAGTCTCTGGTTTCATTTGTAAAGGGAACACATGTTGGCTCTTTCTTACAAACAGCTGTTTGCACATAGAAGAAGAATAAGAAGAGATTGGATTTATATCCCGCCCTTCACTCAGAGTCTCAGAGCGGCTTACAAGCTCCTTTCCCTTCCCCTCCCCTTCCTTCCCCACAACAGACATCCTGTGAAGCAGGTGGGGCTGAGAGAGCTCTTTCCAGAGCTGTCCTTGAGAGAACAGCTGTGCCAGAACTATGGCTTGCCCAAGGTCATCCAGCAGGTACAAGTGGAGGAGTGGGGAGTCAGTTCTCTCAGATTAGAGTCCACGCACTTAACCACTACACCAAACAGGTTGCACATGCATTCACTCTAACTTGTGAACAGAGCTAAAACGACTCTATGGAGAACCATGGGGGTATGAATACAATTTGTGTAGAATTACTGAGCTGTTTTTTTTGCTGTGACCACTGGCTAATTTCTGCTCGATACAGCATTTCATGCATCTACACAATATATGTACCACACTTTTCTGGAAGATTTCTTTTTCAGAATATAACATAGTACATTCATCCAGGTCTTCCAACAGAAGCCAGTTACTATAGTTAGCTATGGATCTAGAAGCAATAGGTGTGATCTTTTGCTAGGCTCAGAGCTGGTCAAGAAGATGCATCTTCAGAAGTTCTTGTGATCCTTACTAGCAGTGGCACAATTGTGGCTAAAGGTATGTTGTTGCCACTGCCAGAAATAGCCACTGTGTTCCACCAGTATTTCACTGCTGCTTCTACTGCCCCCACCCAGGAGCTGGTGAACAGAAACTCTCCTTACCTCTTTGCTGCCTGTGCACTCTATGAAAAGTTACAGGTTGCACATGCCCTATAGGGTGAGTTCTCATGAGATTACTTGCTCTTGTTAAGAATTCAGCCACTGTTTTGTTTTCCCTGGCATCATATAACCAAAAATGCTGGTCCCAAGCAATAAGAAGAAATCTTTCCAGACTTTGGGAACTGGTATGTATAGCTTGCTGTACAGTTTTTAAAGGTGTCCCATGGCAGAGTTGCCATCTTCCTGCTGGGGGGGATACACTGCCCCCAGCTCCTGTTGCTTACCAGTGGCCAGCAAGGGGGGGAGGAATTAAAAATTGTCATCAGGTGACAGTGGAGTAAACCTGGATGTGACATCACATTAGTCTAGGAATTGCTGGAAACTCTATGGTTTACCACAAAGTTTCCTGCGATTCCTACAGAGGCGTGGCATCACTTCTGGGTTTTCCCTAGAAGTGATGTTATTGCCATTGCCCAATGGCTTCCTCCATGGCCCTGCCCCCATGGACTCCTACCGGTTGCCAGCTCTTTACTGGGAACCCTAGCTACTGGAGTGAGGCACTAAGGAGAATTATCTTCTTCAACAGAAGGGGAAATTAGGCAGATGAGACAGGAGGATGCATCCCCCCATACACACATCTAAGATGATTCTCTCATATCGTGTTATTTTATTTTATATTTATTTATTTATTTATTGGGATTTGTATCCCACCCTCCTCGCCGTACGGTGGGCTCAGGGCGACTAACAACAGGCCATTATGGCAACAATAACATTTCTTAAAATAGTTAAGAACATATTTAAACAGACATTAAAACATATCAAAAACACATAGATGGCGTATCTTCAGTTCGAAGTATCAAAGCAGCATCAAGATGTACCATCGTATCTGATCAGACACTGGCAGATGCAAATCGGGCCAGGGCCAAGATGTAAATAAAGCCAGCCTTGAGGGGTCTTATTTTCCTTTCAGTCCTAGTCTGCTCTGCCCATGCCTCTCCTGCAGAGTGACCTTGCTAGGAATGACAGCATTCAGAGTTCAGAACGCCCACCACCACTCTCTGTTTCCTGGCCTTGTTTTAGTGAGTGGCAGGGGGGGAATACAAGGGCTTGAACAGCACTGTGTGATGTTGTGGCATCATTCCTGGTCACTTAAGTGGAAGTGATGTTACCATGTTGCCATCTACCCCAAATGCTATGCTAACTTCCAGTTACGTGGCCAGAAATGACATCATGACATTGAGAGATGCTGTTATGGTGAGTCTGCCCCAAAATTTCTCCTAGCAGCCCACCTGGGCCTAGTGATTAAGCTCTTTGTGGTTTTCTGTCTGCATTGCAAAGTCTCCTGGTTTCAGTCTCATGTTATGAACTCCTCCCCAGTTCATCTTTCCGAGTACAGATTTATTAGGTTTCCTTGCTGCTTTTGGTATCAGTAAAAGTGTGATTAAACCATTTTGACTATAGGTCACAAAGACTGAGTTCAACTGTTCAGCAGCACCCATTACATATAGTGCAATTTGGGGCTTATGTGGAGGTGCCGATACAGTGAACTCTTTGCTCCAGGTGTAAATTGAGCAACAAGATGAGCTGAAAGGCCCTCTGCTACTTCTAAACAACCTGACATTATTTTTAGAACAACAACAACATAGGGCATGTTACGTATGTGGCAGAATAGCAGGCACCGGATAAGGACAAACCTGAAACCTATAGTTATACTCAGGGGTCATTTCGTAGAAAAAGAGGTGCAGGAGCTCATTAGCATAACTCATTTGCATATGCCACACCCCCTAACATACTGGAAGCGTGTCAGAAGGCAACACCCACCCCTCAGGCACCACTCCACAGGTGAGTGAAACTGACCTGCTCTTCCTCCATTCCCTTCCCCATCCAATACTTTGTGCAATAAAAATAAACCTAAAGAACACACCCTCATTTTCTTCCTGCTCTCTTGAATCAACCAGGTTTCAAGTAGACTTGAGATACCCAGGACATGTGCACCACTCATTCCTTTCCCTTCCCCTCACCACAACAAGACACTCTGTGAGGTAGGTGGGGCTGAGAGAGGTCTTTTGAGAACTGCTCATGAAAGAACAGCTCTGAGAGAACTTGTGACTGGCCCAAGGTCACACCAGCAGCTGCATGTGGAGGAGTGGGGAATCAAACCCGGTTCTCCCAGATTAGAGTCCAACTCCTGACCACTAAACCAAACTGATAAGGTGGAAGCTGCTGAAGGGTTGGTGAAATTTCTCCAATACTTATGTGCCATGTGCCCAGATAAAAAATGGTATACTTAGAAAATTTATATGCCACCTTGAGCAAGTCTCTGGAAAAGCAGCACACAGTCATAAAAGGAACAATGCTAAAATTATCAATATTAAAACAAAACATTAAAAACAATAAAGACCCTAGCAGGGCTTTCCCCGGGGCGCTGCGCCTCTGCACTGCTCGGGGAAGACGAGGAGGGGGTGGGGCTTGGTCATGTGCCTGCCCCCTGGGCTCCTCACTCCCAGAGCTGCGCTCCTGTGCGCTCCCGCTCCAACAGATCCCTGGTTATACTCCCTATATTGAAATTAATATGTTGAAGTAGGATTCACCTGGCACAAACATGAATCACCATGCTGAAATTTTGCTTCTGTCCATGATAGGTTCTTGCTAGGTTCAAACATATTAAACTGCCTGATACCAAGTCCAGCCATTGGTCCATCTACCACAGTATTGTCTACATTGACAGACAATTGCTGTTTATTTATTTATTTCATGAGATTTATATCCTGCCCTCCCCGCCGCACGGACTTCAAGTAGAGAAAGGACTTCTCTACACCCATCTGCACCCCTTTAACTGGACATTTAGGGATTAAGGGAAATGAAAGGATGTTCAGGATAAATCTAGGCTGTCCTGCATATAAACCATGTGCTCTGTCACTGAGCCACAGCCCTCATACATATAAGATTTTTTAGGTTCTGATCTACACATCCCTTTCTGTGCAATCTCCTAATTGTTTTTAACACTCTCTTGAGTTTGGGGGAGGGAGAAAGATCAATGCTTGGACTTGCAGATGGTGTCATAACTACTGGCTTTTATTTGAGCAAAAACCTTTGCATTATATAACCATGGTAGTCTCCATATGGTTGATTTGGGTTGAAAGGACCTTGTTGAATGGAATTGCTCGACCTTCCACTCACTCCACTTGTTGTGCTCTACAACTTTCACATCAGCTGGGTCAAGTATTAGCAGTAACTACAACTGGAGGAACAACTGCAAGGTGACCAATGGTAAGTGGGGTGGCAGCGGCAAGATTTTGCATTTCTCATCCGCACACCCCTTCTGCTCTTTAAATTGGACACTTGCTATGTGATTGGGACAGATACAGGGTTCAGGATATTAGTCCACCTTCACTATACTTTGAGCCTAAGATTCTGTAATATAAATGTTTGCTGAATGCTGAAAACATCTTTTATCTCTCACATATATGGGGGGGGGGGGAGAATCTGGATATATGCCTAGTCCATCTATTGATTTATGGATCTTGAAATATTTTTCAAAGGAGTGTCGCAAACGCACGTAATGTCTCCGGATGCTGAATTTTGTATTTGCATCTCTGAATAAAAACGTACCGAGCTAGAGAGAGCTCCCTATTGGCAGTACATCAGAAGATAGAAGAGAGCGTGACTTATTCCAGCAAAGGTCTGGTATATATTACGTCCCAGTAAATTGGCTCCAGAGAGGCCTATTTTAGATGATAAAACAGGGAGAGTTTGATTGGTGTGCTAAAGCCTCCCACTCTTTGCCCAGATCCTGTCCATTTGGGGGGGGGGGGGGAACAGACCTGTCATCATAAATGTAGAATATGGAGGTGGTATAATCCTTGCAGCCGCCCTATTTTGCACAAAGGCTGCTGGAATCTATAAAAGTGTGTTTGTATATCTCTATCTCTATATATCTGTCTATACTGAAGAATAGGTTAAAGGGTAGACTCAAAGCTTTCAATCAAATCAAATGAGAACTCTTTTATCTTTAACAATGGAAAGTATTTGTCCCCCCCTTTGCCTTAGTATTGCTACAGGGAGGGGGCTCATATTGAGAACCAAATGTTCTTGAGCTGAAACCTTGGTTGGTGATGTGGATTCTGCTCTCCAAAGCCTTTTTCTCAGGAGCAGAATAAGAGGGTGTAACATCAGTCTTTGCAATTTGGCAGGCAGCATGAAGCCTTTGGATTGGCCATGAGGAAGAGGATAGCACAGGTGTGAGAGGAGGAGAAGGAGGAGGAGGAGGAGAGTGGTGTTCCTTACCACTTGCTCTCGAGGGGGAGCAAGCAGCCAGGAGCAATGAGTGTGGCTGGCCAATGGAGGTGGTGAATGGTGGCTGAGGCCAACACCCACCCTGAGTGTTGGAAGAGGAGCTGATGCTGCTCAAGACAGGCAGCTGCCCATCTTTCTTCCTTGGGTTGCAGATGGGGAGGCTGAAGAAGACACTGTAGTATGTGAAGGAGAAAGCAGGACCTGTCCTTATTTCAGTTTGTGGGGAATCAACAAACTCCACTTTGCCGAGGCACCTGCATTTGGATGTCACTAGGGATGCCAGGTCTGGGTTGGAAAATACCTGGAGACTTTGGGGGTAGATCCAGGAGAGGGGAGGGTTTGGGGAGAGGAGGGGCCTCAGTATGGTACAATGCTATAGAATCCACTCTTCAAAGCAGCCATTTTCTCCAAGGGAACTGATGTCTGTCAGCTGGAGATCAGTTGTAATAGCGGGAGATCTCCAGGCCCCACCTAGAGGCTGGCAACCCTAGATGTCACCATGAATTGGCAGTTGATTCAAGACTTTCCAGACTCGGTAAATTTCAACTGTGTGCAAGAGCAAAATCAACATGGCCATCAGGGACAACAAGCCTTTGTTTGTTATGTTGAGGGAGTTCAGTCCTTGTGTTTATGTTGTCCAAACTGGGCATGGTTTGAGGCATGCTAAGACATGCACGGCCTTTTTGTCTTATTTCCTTGGTCAAAATAAAGTAGTATATCTACACTAAGAGCACTTTTGTAATACTTGCATCTCTGGAATTATATAATTTGATACCTTTAGTCCGAATGCTGGAGATCTCTCTCTCTGTCCTCCTTATAAAGAGTCATTCTGCTTTATTCCACAGACTTGCATAGTCCAGCATCACATTGTCTACACAGAGTCCCTCAGAAGACTACAGCCAAAACTTTCTCTTGCTATTTTCTCCCCCCACCAGCAACTGGCATTCAGGGATACAACCTCTGAAGATCCAAGGCCATTCTGATACTTTCAGATTCTTTATGAAATGGCCTCCCTTTATCCTTATCATAATCCCCATCGCGCTCTTCAAATTAATCTGGATGGTGTCACTGTATTATTGCCAGCAGGTAGGCACTAATTGTTAAACACAGCACTTCACAGCCCTCTGTGAAAACAAGGGTGTGGCTCCTAAGCTTCCCTTTTTTTGCCCATGGTAGACACCTCTGCTCATGAAGAGGGAGGTGTTTTTTGCTGATGCTCACCACTGACCCTTACGATGTTCCTGGGGGGTCCACTGAATTATGAAGACACAGTTTCAGGGGACACACATAACAGCACCAGGAAGGAAAGTCAGGAAAGTGACCATTTATGCAGCACATCTCAGCTCACCTTGCATAGGATCCACACCAAAATTGCAGGTGTTTATTTCAAGCTTCTTTATCCTGCCCCTCCTCTAAAGTATTGGGGCAACATACTGGGCTCTCCCCATCTCCATTTTATCCTCCCAACAACTCTGTGTATTGTGTTAGCCTGAATGATTGGACCAAGGTCACCCACTAAATAGCAAGCCTAACGAGGGTCTGAGCATGGGCCTCCCTGGTCCTAGTGGAACACTCTAACCACTGTCCCAGTCTCCAAGGTTTCTCAAACACTGCAGTTTTCTGGATAGGCATTTTTGGGAATGTTCTGAATATCAGAAAATTGGGGAAGGGCTGAAGTTCTGTTTTTTCCCTTCTGGAAGAGTCTTTTGAATCTGTGAGTGAAATTAAAATGGAAGTGACATGATTCTACAAGTAACACAACTGGAGTCTGGAATCATAAGCCACAAAAAGACTGATGCTTTTGCCCTGGAGGGAACTTGGAGAGATTAATGACTGCACATCTAGTTACACAAAATTAGAATAAAGCTTTCCAACCCGTTGTGCATGTGTAATAGACACTCCCTCTGTGGTCTGCAGAACTTTGCGGACTCACACAGCTTTCTTGTTCAAATCCATCCACAGTTAGGTTTTTCTTGTCTCTACTTATGGCTAAACTGCATCTGTTCTTCATAGGGAATATAAGGTCTTCACTGCTCAAAGTCAGACTTTCCCATGCAATTTGTGTTGTAGGCTTATTTACAAGGCTCTAGAAGATGTGTAATACCCAACTATAATGGCATAATCTGACCAACCTGCAGAAAAATGGAGCACAATGCCTTTGATGAGATTGCATACTTGGATAGCTGCTATTCCTGCTCCTAAAATGCTCCTAAGCTGCAGTGTAATGGATCAGCTCAGGAGGTGACTTTTATTAGGATAAAGTTTTTCCTACACTGATTATCTTGCTGCCTTAAACAGATACATTTGCTTGTGTCATTCTCCCCCCGCCCAATTCTACAATCCCAGCCCAAGTATATTATTTTGTCTCACTCTTTGCTGCTAGATTCAAGTGTTATCATATCTTATAATCTGTTTACTGCCATACTGAAAAGTTTTTATCATACTTGTAACCAATGCTCCCTCTAAGGTTTGGAGTCTTGTGAGCAAACATTCTACTTTGTGAGCTCCTGGCATTAAAGTTGTGAGCGAGCGATTTGGCTGCTGCAGAAATTAGTTTGCTCTGGAGCCGTCCTTCCTGAGCAAAGATGAAAATCTGTGAGCAGGAGGCTCAAAAACTGTGAGCTAGCTCACACTATTCAGCTTAGAGGGAACACTGCTTGTAACCCACCTTGAATTCCAGCGAGCAAAGGTGGACTGTAGATTAAAATAATAATAATAAATAAAAATAACTATGCATCCAGGTTACCGGTATGTGCCAGATTCACACCCAATTTTCCATGTTGTCTTTATTAAGGACTAGCTTAGACATTTGCCTGTGTTAACATCCTTTGTGTAAAAGAGACTGGATTGCTGCAGTGTGTTTTAAAAAGGTCTAATATTATCAGTAGCCTAGCATGCATGAGATGTAATCCATATGGAGCTGGGTATGTGTGCTCTGGTAACCTAGTCCAAGCAAAAACATTTTTGTACGGTTGTGAATGTCTGACTAAAATACAGCTGGTTCAGCACTACCTTTCTGAGTATGGTGTTGCTTATATTAGCTCAGATAGGATACTGAAATTCTGAGATATATAAGACATAGATTTGGAGTATCTAGTAGCACAAATAAAAGATTACAGTCTGTCACGATGGCCCAAGGAAAAATCTAAAAGCTCCAGGCCATAGAACTGCTTGAACTTGTGCATTTAGTCAAAAAAAGTCACACAAGTAGCAAGCATTTAACATCTTGTGAGATGTTCGTGGTAATATAAGGTCTAGTCTTTGAAATGGGACCCAAACAGTTTTTATTTCTGACAATCCAAGCACAGCGCTTACAATACTGTGTGTGTGTGTATGAACACATAGGGTTGTTTCAGACACAATAGAAAAGCATGGCTTATTTTAACTGTGGTTTCTGAAACCAGGATTTGGCTTGTACAATCACTGACTCTTGCTTTGTCTCAGAAAATCTTGGTTCAGTGCTTTCATTACTTTCCCTGGCTACCAACCAGAGAGACTGCTAGTATCCTAGCCTGCTTCATGGTCTCCATCTGAGGGCAAAATGATGCTGTATCAGTAACAGTAGCATCCATGGCAGTAACACCTTTATAAACCCATTGACTTCAATGGATTTAGAAGAGTGTAACTCTGCTTAAGGTGGCACTATAAGACCTTTACCATTTGTGAGAGGCACAGTTAGGCGGGGCAAACTGTGACTTGGGAGTCTTTAGTTGCTCTTAGCATGGGAAACAGCAGCTGATCCATGGCCCCTTTTCAAAAAGCAGTGAAAGAATTTTCCAGGCATTTACATTAAATCTTTCTTCTCAAAAACAAAGGAAAACAACCTCCTGCGATGGATTTCAGTAGATCCCTCCAAGCAAATTCAACCAAAGCCACATCCCAAGCATCCTGTCTCTGCTCCAGGTTTGCAGCAAATACTGTACGCCTTCACCTTCCCTAGCATTTTTACTGATATGCCCCAGCAGGTTTTTGTCTCCCTGCAAATCCCACCCACCACCATTCATGCTTGGAATCTCAAACCCCACCAAAGCCCTTGGAACAGCCAGACCCACTCCCCACTTATCTAACAAACATGCAGATGAATTTTGTTATATGCACCAAGCAGAACAAGCAAATCTGTCAAACACAACATGGAACCACTGTGAGTGTTAACTTGGATAACTTGCACATAAAAAGAAAGGGAGAGCTGGCTGTAAGAAACACTGGAGTAAGGGGTTTAAAGTAAGTAATGCTGGACTTTTGGGGGCCTCTAGAGATATGCATCTATTGGTCCCAGATAATTGGCTTTGCTGATTGCCTTCACCTCTGATGAGCTATCTGCTTGAAAGGAAAGTCATCAACAGCTTCCCAGGATAGGAATGCTGCCTTCGAAACTGGAAGCTTCTCATGAACCTCAGGTCCACATGGCTAAGGAACTTCTGGGTGCTCACCAAGAAACATGTCCCCTCTTGACTTGTTGTACAGGAGGCAGCACACCATGAAGATATCTGTCCCTAGGACTTCCTCTGCATCCAGCAGCATGTACAGGGAGCGCCAGTGCTGCTTCAGATGGCCAAGCACTTTCTCCACCAGAGTCTGGAATTGACTGTGATAGTAATTGTTGTTCTTTTCAGTGGCGGAATGGGGGGGGGGGGGAGGCTAGCATGAGCCTTGCCTGAATAGTGTAGGTTTCATTTCAGATGAGCACAAGCTTAACCTCCACTTCGTTGATTACTTGTCCAGAATTGCAGAAGAACGTTCCTAAGGCCAAAATACAGGTGCATCATGGTTCCTGCCTTGAAAGTTCCTTAATGTCCACCTACACCTTGGTCGTCATGCTATAGAAGCACTTCCTGTTATAGGACTCTTCCCCAAGAGAATGCTTAGGTGATAAACATTTGATGTGAGTGTGATCCATTGAGGCCATCCACTCTGGGAACCCCAGCTCAAGGAACCCAGCCATCAAGTTTTTTTCAATGTTCATTTTTTGTTCCAAAATGCAGGAAAAGTTCATTATTAACATGTAACATGGCGTCAGGTTCCCTGTCATTTGTATGTTTTCTCCTGGCTGCGGAATGGCGACCCAGCTCCCTCTGCGTCATAGTGCTCTCTATCGACCCCCTCCCTGTTGCTTTGCTTCGTTTGCTATGGCTCTGTGAAGTTTAGCCTTGGGTTGTTTCTGTAATGGAGAAACTCCAGGTGGCTGAATGGGTGGGAATAATGGGGAAGGAGTTGTGGGAGAGGGAGGCTAGCCGCCAAGTCTAATCATGACAGGCTACGCACCTTTTTGGTGAGAATGCAACTGCTAGTACCTTTCGTGCCTTTGCTGTAATTGCCCTGATTGGTGACAAGCTTTGATCCTGCTGTTTGAAATGTGTATAATTGCCTCTGGTCACATTCACGGGTATCACTAACACTGGACGTGCATACTGAAGGACCATTAAGAAATAAAAAGGACTTTGTTTCACATTAAGGCCTGGCTTATTGGATCTATCAGCTTCTCAGACATGGAGGTGATGGCACCTGTCCTAAACTGGATGCTTAGCTCTGAGTATGAAGGGTGATGACAAATCTTTTTGGATTCAGACTACACAATTCATCTCTGTGTCTTGATGAGGTAGGGTAGCTCATAGAGTTTCTGGCAACTCCTAGAGTACACGACATCACTTCCATGTTTTTCCTGGAAGTGACAAAAAAACAGCCATTGTCCCACCCTCAGGTCCCTGCCTTCAATCCTTCTGCTGGTTGCCAGGGTCAAGCTAGGGATGCCAGCTTCCAGGTGGAACTTGAGGATCCCCTGGAATTATACCTCACCTCCAGACTACAGAGATCAGCTCCCCTGGAGAAAGTGGATACTTTGGAGGCTGGACTCTATGGCATTGAACTCCACTGAGGACTCTGTCCTCCCCAGGTTCCATCCCCAAATCTCCAGCAGTTTCCCAACCTGGATCTGGCAACCCTACCCCCCCCCCCCATTACTGTCCCCCTCCCTCTGCTGCTAGTTACCTGTCCTGACTAGAGCCCAAATTCCTTAGAAATGGCTCCATGACTGAAATGGAAGACAAGGCAAGCCATTCTGGGACAAGGCCTCAAGTTTTTCTCTCTGTGTCCTAAACTTGTGGAACTGGTCATGGAGAAAGTGACTACTAAATATGCTCATTCAGATATTAGAACTGTGGTGTATCATTTTCTAAGTTTTTTTTTAAATCCTGCTCATAAAAAGTAAGCAACAAACCTTTGCTCCTAATCCTTGACACGTAATCATTAGCATGTTACATCATACAGTGAAGCCATCTACAAGGCCTCAAAATACCCATTTGAGGCCTTGTACATACTACTGAACTACATACTACTTAACAGATTAAGGTTTAAGCAAGTTGACTGTATTTCATTTAAATAGCTTTTGAAGCTTCTGCTGAGTCAGAGACTTGCCCAACAAATCAGCAAAAGGAGTGGCTTGTTTTAATTAGGTTATATCTATAGCATGTTCATAATGTAAACCATTCAGAAAAGCGCAGAGTATGACAAGAAACTGAGAAGACTTCTGCCGACTGCAGTTTTATATCATGGCACCAGTGAAACTGCTTCAGGCACTGAAGAGTCTGACAGATTTATTCGTGTAGTTTCCTACATTGTAAGTGCTGTCTTGACTCTTGAGCTACCTTCCTTATTCCTGGAGTTCTCCCGGAATTGCACCTGATTCCCCAAACTACAGAGGTCAGTTCCCCTGGAGAAAATGGCAACTTTGGAGGGCAGAATCCATGGCTGTATTCATGGCAGACCA
The DNA here is from genome assembly GCA_029233225.1 of Lepidodactylus listeri. Lineage (NCBI taxonomy): Eukaryota > Metazoa > Chordata > Lepidosauria > Squamata > Gekkonidae > Lepidodactylus > Lepidodactylus listeri. The sequence continues at coordinate 32,226,599 of JARCFY010000009.1, forward strand.
TAGATTCTAGGTGTAGTCTCTCTCCAAAGTCCCCACTTCACAGGCACCATTCCCAGATCTCCAGGAATTTCCCAAGCTGGAGTTTCCACCTTATTTCTTATGCTATGGTTGTCAGCCTCCAGGTGGGGCCTGGAGATCTCTCACTGTTACAACTGATCTCCAGACAACAGAGATAAGTTTCCCTGAAGAAAATGGATGCTTTGGATTGGAGGGTGTACTCAATGGCATTGTACCTTGCTGAGGCTAGGGTTGCCAGGTCTTAACTGGCTGCCAGCGGGGGGGGGGGGTGTCCCTCTCATGGTCTGGGAGTTCTCCAGTGCACCACAATGACATCACCCAGAAGTGATGTCATTGTGCAGGGCATGTTGTGGGCAGGGCCTCTATCATTTGAAGAAAGACCATTGAGTTTTCCCTCAAATGACAGAGCATCCTCCCACACTGTGCCCTGTACAATGATATCACCTCCAAGTGATGTCATCACGCCGGACATGTTGGCATGAATGTGGCATTTTGGGGGCTGGATTCCAACCACCAGCCAGCTGGATCCAGGCCCTGAAAGCAGGCAAACCCCCACCCCCAGTGGGGGAATGGAAAGCTTAGCTGAGGCCCCCTTCCTCAAACCCTGCCCTCCCCAGGCACCCCCCAAATCTCCAGGTATTTCCCAACTGGCATTGCCAGACCCCCCCCCAGTGGAGGTGGGGGTCCCCTGCCCCCCAGCTGCCAATCAGGTAGCCTGTGGGGAAACTTACCTGGAGACAGAGAAAGGTCCAGGTGTTGTTGCTGGCATAACACAGGAAGTGACATCATCACATTAGCAACGTCCAGGTGACACTCTGGTATTTGGCCAAAACCTCTATGGTAGAAGCCAGTTTTACCATAGAATTTCCCTCCAAATACCAGAATGTCATGGCAACATCACAGTGTGATGATGTCACTTCCTGTGTGATGTTGTTGATGATGCCTGGGCATTTCTTTTTCTTCAGGAAGTCCCCCCCCCTTGCTGGTTGTCAGGAGGAGTCTGGCAACCCTATTCCTATCCTAATCCAGAACTGGCAACCCTGCCTTATGTCTGTTTTAGCATTTTCCAGGATGGAAATGACACCTTCTGACCCAGAAGGAGACAGTGCAAAGGGAAAGGCACCCTGCACTTGATCAGAGGCAGTTTCTTTTTATGCGTTCCCAGTCTCCACTCTGGAACTAATTGCTTCCAGAACTGCTTAAAACTGTACCTCATCCTCTAAAGTTTTAGGCACAAAATCCAGTACTTCATCTACGGATACGAGATGGCCTGTATTGTGAAGAAATGCATCCCAGAACATCTTCTGTTCCACATGCATAATGTTGGGCATCTACAAAAAAAGCCCAGCAGGAGCTCATTACCATAATAGGCCACACCCAACAGCAGAAACTCATTAGTATATTAGGCCACACCCCTGACAGCACAGCTCATTAGCATATTAGGTAGTAGGGCTGGGAAAGCACAGGGCAGGCATGGAATCTTGCCTCTCCCCCCCCCCCCGAACTTCACCACCCCACTTCAGCATCACTTTTCTAGTCTCCTACCACCACCACCCCCAAACCAGACAACCGGGGAAAGGTGTACAGGCTGGGGAGACGGAGGGCAGCCAAGCAAACATGCCCCGTTCCTTTCCTGAGCCTCTCTGCTTTAGTCACCCTGAAGTGCAGATTGTTTGCCTTTCCCTCATCCTAGCCATGACAGGCTGTGGTTTGGTCTGTATATAGATTGATCAAAAGTCCGGCCTGACTAGTGATCCCATGTTTTGGGGCTGGAGAATCTTTTGGACTTTCCATAGTTTATTATGTTCTATTGCATAAACACTTCCCCCCTTTGTACTGAGCAAAGTTTCATTTTTTTTTTGTAAAAAAAAAATAATAAAAATTTTTTCCCCCAAAACATTAAAATTAATACATTTATCTTATACAAATCCTTTTTTCCATATTATATACCATTTTGTTCTATTTGTATAATCTTGTTTTTATCTTGTATTGGCGGTTTCCCACCACATCTGAAGCATAACACATTTTCCACTTTATCCAAAATAGTAATACTTATATCTATGTTTACATTTCTGGTAACGGTCATATATCTTAAAAATACTTATATACTAATTCTTACTTTCTATATTCTTATATAATTCTAAAATAAAAAACAACTTCATTATCTAATTATCCTTAATACATTCATATACTCTAATTCTATTGCTTTATGTTATTATAACCATGTATAAATGTAATTTTTCATGTCCCAGTATTTTTCAACATATTCTTTCAAATCTTTCCAATCTTCTAAAAAGGTCTCTGAGTACAGGTCATTCAACTTTCTAGTCCATTTATCCATTTCAGCCATATATAACAATTTTTTCAACCATTCCCACACATCTGGTATTTTTTCATTTTTCCAATTTTGTGCATACACCATTCTTGCTGTTGTTATCATATACCATATTATTGTCCTTTTCTTTACATTTATCTCTTCTAGTTTAAGTCCAAGCAATAACATTTCAGGCAACTTCTTAAATGTACATTTCAAAAAATTTTCCATTTCTGCATGTATTATAGACCAATAAGTCTTTGCTTTATCACAAGTCCACCACATATGATAAAAAGAACCTTCTTTCTTTTTACATTTCCAACATTTGTTAGACATATTCTGATTAATATTTGCAATTTTTTTTGGTGTCGTATACCATCTGTACATCATTTTAAAACAATTTTCTTTTAAGTTATAACATGTAGATATACCCATAGCATTTTTCCATAAAAATTCCCAAGATTCCATTTCAATGTCTTTGTTAAAGTTTATCGCCCATTTTACCATTTGTTCTTTTACCATTTCATCAGCGTTAAACCATTTTAACAAAATTTTATACATTTTAGAGATCATTTTTTTCCCACCTTCCTCCCAAACTTGTTCTATTTCATTATTTTTTTCTCTAAAACCGGATTTTTTATCACTTCTATACATGTCATATATTTGTCTATATCTTAACCAACCATAATCAAAGTCCATCTGATGCTGCTCCTTCAATATAAAGTCTTTACCATGTCTTGTTAATAAGTCTCTATACTTCAACCAATCTTGTCCTTTGTGACGTGATACTGGATTTAAAACTTCTGCGGGTACAATCCACATAGGTATCTCTTCTGGAAAAAGGTTTTTATATCTTGTCCACGTATCGATTAATGTTCTTCTCAAATAATGATGCTTAAACATATTGTCCATTTTTGTTTTACCATAATACAAATATGCGTGCCACCCAAACCTACAGTCATGACCTTCCAGGGACAATAACTTTCTATCTTGTAACATAGTCCATGCCCCTACCCAAGTCAAACATACTGCATCATGATATAGCCTTAAGTTTGGTAACTGGAACCCACCTCTCTCTTTAGCATCACACATTATTTTCATCTTAATTCTTGGTTTTTTCCCTCCCCACACAAACTTAGTCAATTCCTTCTGCCAGCATTTGAATGTTTTTACCTCTTTCACAATCGGAATAGTTTGAAACAGAAACATTATTCTTGGTAGCACATTCATTTTAACCACTGCAATTCTACCCAACAGTGACAAATTTAATACATTCCACCTTTTAATATCTTGCATAATTTGCTGCCATAGTTTCTCATAATTATTCTTATACAAATCAATGTTTTTCATTGTTAGGTTTACACCTAGATATTTTGTCTTTTTCACCACTTCACATTCTATAAGATTTTGTAATTCAATTTGCTTATTATTTGACATATTTTTACACATCACTTTCGATTTGTTCTTATTTACATAAAACCCAGCCAAATCACCAAACTCTCTTACTCTCTGCAACAAATATGGTAGTCATAGGGTCTTCGGCTATAAACATCACGTCGTCTGCAAAGGCTCTATATTTAAAAGAAAAACCTTTTATTGTTAAGCTTTAGTCACCCTGAAGTGCAGATTGTTTGCCTTTCCCTCATCCTAGCCATGACAGGCTGTGGTTTGGTCTATATATAGATTGATCAAAAGTCCGGCCTGACTAGTGATCCCATGTTTTGGGGCTGGAGAATCTTTTGGACTTTCCATAGTTTATTATGTTCTATTGCATAAACACTCCCCCCCTTTTTTACTGAGCAAAGTTTCATTTTGATTGGCAAAGAGCCATTGCTTCCTCTCCCTTTTCTGCCGAGCCAGAGAGAGATATCTTTATACTTCTGGTTTTGAGGAATCCTCTTTCATCTCCCAAGTGCTAGAATTCTAAGATTTATGTGGCTTGGCTAACAGATACAAGACCAGTATTAATATTCTTGTCTGTCAAGCTTTGGGGCAGAATTGAAAAGCAGAGTTGTGTCATAGGCATAGATTGAAAATTTAGGAAAGCTAATGTTCAGGTCAGGACAAAACTATAACCACCCCCCCCCCCGGAAAAGGTGGAGAAGAAACCTCCAACCAACAGAATTAACCAGAAAAAAGTTATAGATGGGTTTACATAGATATATACCTCACCTTCTCCTATTTTCAGTTTAAAACTGTTATCAATACTCCTTGGATTTGCATTTTGTTTCCTTAATAATTCTACAAATTCAAACCCATTCTGAAGTTTTCTGTTCTTTTCGTGAGGCTTGCTCTGTTCCTGGTCAAGTGTTTGTTTGTTTGTTTAAGTAGCCTTCATAATAATCATTTTCATCATGGTCATGCAAGGACTTTTCCTATAAATATCAGTTTGAGACAACAACCGATATGGCAATTAGAATTCAAATAAATAAATGAAAACATGTATAGCAAATATTAAGTTAATATTGCATTGCAAAGTAAGCCAGGCCTAACACAGTATAATATCCTACAGTTGGAAACTTAATTTTTTTTTTTAATCACTTGTGGTTAAGTGGTTTTCTTCTGGCAGGATAAGGCTTTTAAGTGGGATCCAGCAACCTTTCTCAGAAGAGCTAAATATCAGATTGAGCCAAAAATCACTTTGAAATTATATTTAGCTAAAGGTTGCCATCTGTGCAGCTCATGCATGAAAGGATAGCATTTCTTCTACCTCCATTTCCAGCTTTTAATGGTACATATTTTAATTACATTATTTATCCATATCTAAACACCGTTTTTTTCTATTTGTTTTTTTTCACCTAGGCTGCAAGGGATGAAGATGCTAGATGCGTCACTCACCGTCTCTTCCATGTACTGATGTACTTCAGGGGTTCTCACCTTCTTGAACTTGTGGAGAATTGCCAATCCCCAGTTGGGGACAGGGGATCCCCTGGTTTGGAGGCCCTCCCCCTGTTTCAGGGTAATCAGAAGGGGGGGGGGGGAGAATGTCCACTGGGTGCTCCATTATACCCTATGGAGACCAGTCCCTATAGGGTATAATGGAGAACTGATCTGTGGATATCTGGGGCTCGGGGAGGGGGTTTGTTTTTTTGAGGGAGAGGCACCAAATTTTCCACATAGCATCTGGTTTCTCTCCTAAACCCCCCCCCATGTTTCAAAACCCCATGGGGGTCCAATTCTATGAGACTCCAAAAAAGGTGCCCCCATCCTCCATTATTTCCAATGGAGGAAAGGCATTTAGAACATGGTCCCTTTAAATGTGACAGCCAGAGCTTCCTTTGGAGTTCAATCATGCTTCTTCTCTCCCTTCTCCTGGAGGCTCCTGGAAAGTCCCCTGCCAGCTTGTCAGCCTCGTCACCTGGCAACCCTAACTTGTGGGCACCTCTATTCTGACACAGGGTAGTGGGCCACTGTGGGAGGTGGAGACACATAGAGACACAGAAAAAGCCTAAATGCAGGGGAAATGTGGAATAATTTTTAAAAATATACTGAGAATGAGTAATGTGAGATAGAGAATAAAACCAACACTGTGGTGGCAGATGTTGCTGAAACAACACTGTTTTAATCTGCACAGCCAGTCAGATCTCCAGTGTAGAATCAGAAGGCCTACTGGGCAGGAGCCCCACCTGGCTAGGCCCTCTTTCTAAAACACTGGGCTGGTGCCAGGGAAAGATACCCATGGGCACCATGTTGGGGACCCTTGATGTACATCATTAGCAGTGCACTGGCACTGTGTCATTCACCACAAGTGCATTGTCAGCTGTATTCTAGTGATAGATGATGATTAAACTGGTTTCTTGTGGCCTTTTCTTACACACCCTGGGAAATACTGATTGCCACTTTGGGGTCAGGAAGCCATTTTTCTCCAGGCCAGTTTGGCTAGGGATCCTGGAGGGTTTTTGGGGGGGCTTGCCCTCTTCTGGGCATGGAGCAGGGGGTCACTGGGAGTGGGAAGGAGGTATTTGTGAATTTCCTGCATTGTACAGGGGGTTGGACTAGATGACCCTGGAGGTACCTTCCAACTCTTCTATTCCAGTGATTCTGTTATTCTATGATTCTGGCAAATGGGTGAGATCAGCAACTTCCTGTTCATGCACATTCTCTCTGGTGGCTCTCATCTTGTGGAATGGCCTGCCTGAGATGGTCAGGAAGGCTCCCGCTTGTCTATCATTCCTCAGCATGTGGAAAACCGAAATATTCAGGAGGGGGTTTTTTTTATAAAGGGATTAGAATTGTAGTGGAATAGAGGAGTTTATGAGGTCACTTTGATAAGATAATAGGATTGCAGTAGACTATTGCAATTTATTATCTGGCTTTTGCTTCATTGCCTTCTACCTTTGTGACCCACTTTCTGCACTATATGTCATGCCTTAGATAAATTTGTTTTCATTGTTTTCCAGTTCTGTAATCCTAGTCTTACGGCATTGTTTATTGGAAATTTTATAAATAAATATTTTATAAATAAAATAAGATGAAATAAAATAAATGCATTTGCAGTAGAAGTGTAAGACATCCTATGCTGCAGCCAAATCTTATGCCTATTCCTGGCGTTCAATATGGCCATTGCGCTCTGTGGCTTTAAAATGGATTTGCCCAATTCATGGAGCATAAGTCTATCAATGGCTACCAGCCATGGTGATCAAACGGAATGTACATACCCAGAGGCAACCTAGGAGACACTAGGGAATTGTCTAGGAGACAACATTAGGGAAAGGCCTTGGCATCTATGCCCTGTCTGGAGTGGGGGACAGAGTAGCTCATTTGTCACTGTCATTAAAACAGGATGCTAGACTAGATGGACTACTGGTATATGGTTCAGCTGGACTCTTCTTATGTTATGTCCTGTGGATCTTACAAGCCACAAAGGCTCAAGTCATGCAAATTAGTCATGAAGATGGATTATGTGTATTGTCAGAATTTTTCCTCTATAAAACATTATGCTCAGTATGAATCTCAATAATATTTTTAATAGAATTTAGTAATGTTTTACCAGCATTCCTATCCATTTTTCACTGCTGGCTGGATTCACTCTGTTCCAAGACAGATTAGTAGAACTGCCCTTGTACAATTCAACTGTATTCTGACACAGTGCTCCACTCGTAGTCATGGTTTATGGGCACCAATGATAACCCTGCCCTCATTCTGAAACCCTAACCTAGGATACTGTGAACTGTGCCCTTCATCTAAAAGGTTATTTGACTGGGCTGATGATTACCTCTGGAAGATCCAGGTTCATAACATTCATGCACTTATAGTTTCCTAGCTTGTGATCAAAGAGGATATCTTCTAAAAGAAGAGCACATACAGAGCACATATTTCTGAAGACACTAATCCACAGGGGTAAATTAACTGATACAAGTAATCAAATAGGATTGTTAAAGTAACTAATTAATTCATGCTTACCTAGTCACACGAATGCCTCTCATTAAAGTAGCTGTAACAGCTATAATCCAGCAGAAAGATCATGGATCTTCCCCACTTTCCCCTTTCCCCAGTATTCCTTTCTGAGCCCAATAAATTTTATTTTTGGATTTATGGGACTTGCCTAGTCACATGGGTCAGGGACTGAAGTGAGGAGGCAAGGGGGGCAAAGTTGCTCCCCTCACTTCCATCAGCAGAGCTCCACAAAGGTCTCATGACCCCAGGGACAAAGTTCCACAAACCAGAAAGGGCTGCTGGGGGGAACGGAAACCACAACCACCAGCTGCTTCTGGTGGTGGATCACTGGATCCAACCCAATGTATGACTTCAGGTTTGTTTGAATTTGTCTTAAGTGGCATAGTAGTATTTTGGTTTAAAGACTTGAACAGGTGATGGTCATGACTAAACTTTTCCCATGTGAATGACAGAGCTACAGCCTTTTTTGTGGGACAGGAGCAATCAGTGAGCTGAAAAAGAAAAGCTAGCTCCACCGAATGCTATTAAATTTACTCCAATGCATCTCTCTCTCCATTAGCTCAACCCAGACACTTCATGAACTTAGCCACAGATGACAAACATAAACCTGATTGTTGGCGATACAAAACAGGATTAAACAAACATATTTTTTTTCTGAGATGTTAACATATATTAGTCCTTCATGAACTTTCTGTGGTAATTACTAGCCAGCTGCTTCAGAGATCCTCTTGCTCTCTTGACCTGCTGAGGCAGAACACATCTGTGTGGCGTTTTCATGAGACATTCAGGGCATAACACTTGAGAATTGTCAACCACAAAGCAGGGACTGTATCAGCATTACCATCAGTATTACTTCTTCTGGCCTCTCGTCTTTCATAATTCAGCTTTGCTGGGTTAAGGCTCTGGTGGCAAGTTTGGGCCAATTGAATAGGACCCATTGTTTCTATCTTCATGTCTTGAAGAGCTATATTCATAATTCCTCCTCTTTAGGCTAGTTGCCTCCCACTCTAAACAGCTGTATTTAAGTGAGACCTCCATTTGAAGATATGAGAAAATGCCATTTCATCTCAAAATGGGGGAGGGGAGTAGATGATGCAATGGGAACTCTTGGTCAACTAAAATTTTTGGAAATATTCTAATTTTTAGTGGACAAATCTGTTCAAGTCTTACTCATCATACATTTCCCCCAAGTAACAGACACCACTTCACCTTCAGCATATGGCTATCCATATTACCTTTCAGTGTCCATTAAGTTAAGATGTGAAGCATAAAACAAACACATACATTTTAGTTCTTGCTCTTGTGGTTAGTAAAACACACACCCCGGAAACCACATTAAACATAAATGCTGAAAACAATGCTTATAAATTTTTTTTAATCCATTGATAAAATTCAATAATTCTAAGTGTCATCAACATCCTCATTTTTATCATTTTTATCATTTTTATCAACATCCTCATTTTCATCCTCATTTTTATCATTTACCAGTTCATGTTAACCTATATAGAGAATATGACAACAGTAACATGGAGGTATTTGTTGTTATAAGGTAAAGGTTTCCCTTGCTTGAAAGCCAGTCGAATCCAACTCTAGGGGGTGGTGCTCATCTCCGTTTCCAAGCCAAAGAGCCAGCACTGACCAAAGACATCTCCGTGGTCATGTGGCCGGCATGACTAAACACCAAGGCGCACAGAACACTGTTACCTTCCCACCAAAGTGGTACTTATTTATTTACTTGCAATTTCTCACTTTCAAACTGCTAGGTTGGCAGGAGCTGGGGCCAGAGATGGGAGCTCACTCTGTCACGCAGCACTAGGGTCTCGAACTGCCAAACTACTGGCCTTCAGGTCTGCAGTTCAGTGTCTTAACCTCTGAGCCACCGCGGCCCTTTTATTTGTTGTTATAACCTCAGTAAATTTGAAACATCAAGTATCTTGGCTCCTCATTCATTCATTCATGTATTAATTCTGGTCTTTTTATTTAAAGTGTTACATAGCCATAGATCTGAGTATCTTACTAATCTGAATGATCTGGTTGATTAGTGTTGGTCATATTTTGATCATGTTGATCAATAATTATGTTTGATGAGCCTCCATGGGGCTGGTGCCTCCAAAACACAAATCCATCCTGCCACCACTATCCCTCTGCTCTGCCTACTCTCAGTTACTCCTCCTTGCTGAATCCAATTCTGTCCACGATCGCCTGTCTTTGAATGTGATGGGCAATAGATTCAGGGTGGATAAAAATAAGTTTATTTATTTATTAAATTTATATGCTGCCTCTTGCTGCCAGGTGGTCTTGAGGTGGCTAACATGTTAGAACATTAAGAAATCTCAGTTTAAAAACATAAACTAGGTAAAACTGAAAAGTAGCCCATATACACCAAACCCAACTAACTAAAAGCCAAGCGGAAGAGCTCTGTTTTGCATGTCCTGTGGAACTAAGAAAGTCCCACAGGGCCCACATGTCATCTGACAGCTGGTTCCACCAGCACAAAAAAGGCTCTCGTCCTGGTGAATGCTAAGTGAATATCCTAGGGGCCAGGCACCACAAGCAGGTTGTGAGATGAAGAACACAAGTTTCTAGAGAGAACATGTTGGAAGAAGCAGCCTGCCAGTATGAAAGTTCACAGAACATTTAGGGCTTTAAAGGTAATCACCAGCACCTTGAATTTGATCCTTCTGGGAGCCTTGGAGGCAGGATGGTAGGCATCAGTGCCTGGTTTCCCCGGAAAAGATACAGCAGCCTTGTGGAGGAGGTACCAAGACAGTGTGTGTGAAGAAGATGAACCCACATAGACCTTGGGGGGGGGGGGGGAGGAGAGAAAGAAGAGGGGGGAGAGAATTGGCACATGTGGCCTGATGGTCAGCATGTCTGCTCATGAGTAAGCCTCATGGCGCTCCTGGGGATTAGCTCCCAAGTCAGTATGTTTTGCCACGGGCAGCTTTGCACCAAGCAAAGGGAACCAAGGATGCACAGGACTCTTGACAGGTTTTTTGCTGGCCACTCCCCTTCGTTCAGAACCCCTAGAACCAGAATGGTGCAGGAGGAGGGGGGCTGGTTGGTTTGACCTGATCAGAAAAGGCATTGGAAACAGGGAAAGAAGTGAGGGTGGAGAAACCCGGCAGGAGAAATTACATTGGCTTGCGGTTTCCTGAATCGTAAATATTGTGCCTCTAAACAGAAGTTACTTTACAAAGTCATACACCTAAAGCCAGGGCCAATTCTTCAAGAAGCTCAAGGGGGTGGTGGAGACCGGAAGGAGAAGGAAAATATTTACCTGAGAAGGGAAAAATGGGGAAGTTTGAGTATTGTATCATAAATGTAATTCAAAATAAATGGGCTAGAAAGGTAGAGACAAACCTATCTGGGGGCTACAAAGCATCCTGGCTGAAGTAGGAGACTTCTCTGCACTTTGAAAGCAGGATGAACAAAAACCTGATTACAACAACAACAACCCTTTATTGTCATTATACATTAAGGAGAATACAAGGCATATGAAGTATTCAATACAGTTAACAAATTTCGCTTTTTAGAAGCCAAGTTTTGCCTTCTGGCTTAAAAAATCAAGTTTGTTTCCCCAAAAAAATGGATAATAAAGGGCTTCTGCAAGTCTTCAGACCACTCTTTCTTTTGGCAAACTCTCAGTAACTTCTCTCCCAGGACCATTTCTCTTTTGAGGTTCCCTTCTATAGCTGTGTTGATGGAAAAGGCATCAAGTCACAGGTGACTTATGGCGAGCCAATGCAACAGACATAGACCCTGTTTCATTTAGGTCACTGAACGAAGTAAGGTGGCTCTCTAGACACTTCGCTGTAAGTGCATTGGTTAAGAATAATGACATTTTAATTGAATACTGCAAAGAACAAACAGAAGAAGATAGTGACCTAGTATACAAATACTGCCTCAAAAAGTTAAGTAAACCAGAATACATGGTGGCATTATTTATCCTTTGTGATGTTCTCTGTGTTTTAGCAGAACTTCACAAAATTCTTCAGAAGAGCTCTTTGGCCATCGTGGAAGCATTTCAGTTATGGTAATAATCTTCTAAAAAACTAATTTAAGCAATAGTCAAATGTAGTCTTATTCGCAACTTTAATGCTAGTAGCTTTTTGGCTCATGAAGTAGATTTTTTTCTCATAACACTCCACAGTTTAGAGGGAACATTGGTCTCCAGAAGTCTACAAGCACCCACTCACTCTCAAATTCTGTCTTTTCACAAAGCAACCTCAGTTAATGCTCCCCAGTAATTTAGCAGTTGAAAAAAGGCCAACCCCCTCCCCCCCATTCACCTTCCCAGCAACTTTTTCCTGGGTCCTGTCTCCCAGCCCAGCTGGCTCAGTTCTAGGATCTAGGGAAGCAATCTTGGGTGATAGATTAATAATCTCTCTCAGGGAACCTCCAATCACTTCAAGGTAGGATTTAACCAGCCATGAGGGGCAGGGATCCAAGGGACAAGTTGTTGGCTTTACAGCTGACAAAATCATGTCAACATTAGCAGACAAGAGCTGGTTGAAGTGGTCCAAAGAAGTGCCTTGATGTAAACATGGAGCTTCCGGCACACTACTGGGAACGATAATACTAAATAAAAATATAATAATGCTCAATAAAAAAGTACTTCTTGACTAAATTGTGGGATTCAGTGCCAGTGAATGTAGTGATAGCCACCAGCACAGATGTTCTTAAAAGGAGTTTTTGACAGACGCTTGGGTGTTAGGTCCATCAGCGGCTACCATCCATGGTGACTAAAAGGAACCTCCACATTCAGAGGCAGTAAATCTCTGAATTACCAGTGTTAGGAGGCAGCATTGCAGGAAGGCCTTGGCCTCTATGCCCTGTTTGTTGGCCCTCTAGGGTGTCTGGTTGATTAGATGGACCACTGGTCTGATTCAACAGAGATTTCTTATTTGTTTTCAACAGCCATTTTTTTTTTCAATTAACATTTTATTTCCAGTTTTATAATTTAACATCCAAGTAAAATTCAAGTACAGCTTGATTGTTTCATATAATTACAACAAAATATGAACATTCCAACTCTATTTCAAAAATAAATTAACTTTTGGTAGACAGGATTTTCTGGAATAACTTTTTCTTTTTCCAGATAACTTACTATAGGGAACCAAACATACACAATTTTTTTCTGGTATTGATTCAAAGGGGTGTTACATAGAGTATAAGACAATTTTGATAAAATAAAATATTCCCACAGTTTTTCATGCCAGCTTTTAATTGTTGGAGCTTGTTTTTCTATCCATTTTAGGGCTATAAGATTTTTTGCTGCGGATAACAACACCGAAATACTATCTGTATTACTTTGCTGTATGTTGGGAGTCTTCCACAATTCTAGTAATATTATTTCAGGGTTCATAGGTAAGTTTATAAAAGTTATTTCTTGTATATTTTTAATTATTTGGGACCAAAAAAATTGAATCTTTGGACATGACCACCAACAATGTATAAAGCTACCTACCTGACCACATTTAACACAATTTGGGGAATATGAGTTCTTAATCCTATGAGATATTAATGGAGGTATATACCACCTGAGCATTATTTTGGTAGCTTGTATATTAATCAGACCAATTTTTGAGGTTCTGCTTGGGGAGTTCCAAATTATATCCCAATCTTCTGTTGTTAATTTAAGATTTAGGTCCATATTCCATTGTTTTTGATATAATGTTTCTTTCTCTTCATCTGCATTATTCAAAATTCTATATAACTTTGTAATAAGTCCTGAATCTTGTTCCTTAGATTCCAACAATATTTTTTCCAATGGTGTCAGCTGTCTCTGTCGTGTAAGTTTCAACAGTGATGATTCCAATAAATGTTTTATCTGTAAGTATCTGAACCAATGGATTTTTTTATTGAGTTTTTCTTCTATCATGGCTTTATCTATTATTTTGTCTTTAACTAAGAAATGTCCTATTCTAGTAAAACCTGCTTCTACAAAAGTAGAAAATTCAGCTGGTATTTGGCCAGGCTCAAACCAATTTTGGTTTATATATGAGGCTTGTGTTGATATACCTGGAGCTAATATGTTTTTTTGTTGTGCCCAAATTGTTAAAGCCTGTATTAAATTATTGTTTGAGATCTTTTTAATTATTTTGTTCAAATCTGTATTCCACAATGAATAATAAAGTGGGATAGTGGATATTGCATTCATTTCAATATTAAGCCAGGTAGGAGGCATTTTAGCTGTTGCAGCTTGAAAAAGGGCAGCTAATTGTGATGCTTCGTAGTAATTTTTAAGATTTGGAAAGTCTATACCTCCCCGGGTGGCCGACCTGAAAAGAGTTTTGTTATATATCCTTGCTTTTTTGTTATTCCAAAAAAAATTGTTTAATTCTGATTGCCATTTTTTGTTTTCAACAGCCATGATTCCTAAGTGGAATTCCATGTTTGGATCTATTCTGAAACTGTGGACAAAGAACAAGGAAAGGCTTCCTATCTTCAGGGAAAGCTTTCCATAGGCATTTGAAATTAAAAATGGTAGAGTAGGGATTGGAACTCAACTCTCCATGGTTCTAGTCCAGCATTGCAATCTGCAATGCACTGGATATAGATTGATTTCCCACCAGATCTCTTCCCCATTCAATTTCTCACATAGATTCCCCCAAATTAATTTCTCTCCCATATCCATTCACAAAACACATTCCAATATTTCTCTCCTCAGTCATGCCATTTACCTTCCTACCTATAAGAAATGTGAATGAGCACCCATGGGGAGACAAAAGAGTGATTCATGCCCATGGCAGATGTTAGTCACTGCCCCAGATGTTGGGTAAGGTACTAATTCAGTCCACCTTCGGACTCAGCCAAGGTAAGATGTGCAATGCATTGTATTATATTATATTATAATATTATACATTATAATATTATATATTATTATATTAAGGGGTATCTGCTGTCCAAGCAGCTTCCAGTGACCCAGCCTGTCTCCATCCATACCTGTCTTCCAGGAGTAAATGTCCTTGGGCAGTGCTCTGGCATTATCAGTTGGGAAAAGGAAGAATCAAACAGTCACCTTGAATGAACCTTTGTTGATCTTAAAGGTGCCACTGGACTCTAAATTTGTTCTACTGTGGAATAGTTTCTCTTGTACTGGAAAAAAAAGTTGGGGTGAAATATTCCATACTGCAATGGTACATCTCATTCCAGAACATTATGCAATGTCCCAGCTATCCATAAGTGCATATTCCCCGCAAATATGAAGACTTCAGTGCCACCAGCAATAACTTTGACATTTTCCACACAATTTATTTGCCCTAGGTTCAATGCTGTTGGAAGGTGGGTTATTTTCCCACTTCTCCACAGCATTTTGGTGCATTCATGCACCACCAAGATTTTCCACAGCTTTTCTTCTATTTTCCCCAAACTTGCTTTTCTCCCAAGTATGGGGAAAGATTACAGCAAAGTGTGGATGGCTGTTGTGTAGGCAGGGAACCCTGCATTTTCCTAGTTGGATCCGCAAACATCCATTTCCACCTTCCCCTGTCCCCATGGTGGCCATGCTACATGGGACCCTTTAGGACGTTTTTTGTACTAATAATTAACATATTGACATGCTGATGTAGCTGTATATTGCAATGTGACTGGCCAGTAAACAAAAACTTTGAAATACCCTGGTGCAGAGAGTGATGATCACTATAGGGAAGGGAGAAGAAATGTAAGCCTAATCACTGTCTGGAAGCCCTGAAGTTACTGTACTGTATGGACAGTTGCAGCAGCAATGGGGCTTCTACCAGAAAGTGGAGCTGTGTAGAAGTCTTCTTTACAATCAAGTTCAGTCATCTGAAGAATAAAGTAATGACAGCAAAGTACAGAAGTTGGTCGTTTGTGAGCTGAGACGCAAGGTGGGAGCCTATAAGAATGTACAGGAAAGAGGAACAATGGGCAAATTTGCCAGCATTCCAATTTCACCCTTGATGATTCTCCAAATCTCAGGGACTTGGGAAGCCCTATTCTGCCACTCCATAAACCAATTCTCAACATTCTCTGCCTCCTCAAGAATGCTTAGTATTCAGTCCTTTGGGGTTTTTTTTCTTTTTTGTTTGGTTAATTTACAAAATCTATTTTTTCTGCATACCCCTAAGTATGCAGCATCACCTTCCTTTACCTGTGGTTTTGCTGCTTAGACCATTCAGCCTCTCCATTTACAATTAAAAATAATGGATTAGATGGATCTTCATTTAGATGCTGCTCTCTGCTTTACCAGACATATTTACATAGAAGTAAGACTCACTAATGGGACTACTCCCAATAAACTTTCCATAGAATTAATTTGAAAACAGATATTAATATATTGCAGCTCGTTGAATTTTACTCTTGAAAACAAACACCAAAAAGGAGAAAAATTTGTAACATCAATATTTTTGGGGATGTGTAATGGTATTTTATATCTTAAGCTGCCTTGAGTTCTGCAAGGGAGAAGGCGGCTAATAGAATGTTCTGAATAAATAGATATGGTATAGCCTGACCTTGTCAGATCTCAGAAGCTAAGCAAGGCCGGTGCTTGGGTGGGAACTACCAAGGAAGACTCTTCTGCAGAAGGCCATGGCAAACCACCTCTGCTTCTTTCTTGCCTTGAAAGCCCTTTGCTGAGGTTGCCATAAGCCAGTTATGACTTGCCAGCACATACATATGTGTAATATTCTTTGTGCAAGATGAAGGTCTCAGTTTTCACTGCATTACTTTATATGGCAATTGGGGAAAATACATTTTGAGAACAGTCTTGAGTATCTCTTCCAGGAAGAAGAGCCACCTAAACTGGAGATAGACTCCTTAAGCTGAAGAAGGGTTCAAGTTTTGCAGTGTACAGTTGTAAGATCCAGATCAGTGTGTATCTTTATTATTTTAATGTTAACATTTCACGTTTCCGTATGTACAGATTGGTTCTGGGGCTGGTTGGTGGTGCATGAAATAGGGTTGTCAATCTTCAGGTGAGGCCTGGAGATCTCCCAGAATTACAACTAGTCTCCAGATGACAGAGGTCAGTTCCCCTGGAGAAAATGGCTGCTTTGGAAGGTTGACTCTGTGATGACATTGTAGCCTACTGAGGTCCCTCCCCTCCCAGACTCCACCCTCCACAGTCACCCACCCCCCAAATCTCCAGGTGTTTCCTAAACTGGAGATGGCATTCCTAAGTATACGGCAGAGAGAAGACCTTCCCCAAACCCTACTGAAATTATGCTTTGAAAAGCCTTGTGCTTCTTTTAACACTGTTATGAAGATGTATGTAATTAAAAAACTGATTACTGTCAGAATTAGTATAACAAGAGCCAAGCATTTATGTCTAATATCTGATGTTATCTCACAAAGGAACAGCCCAGGAGCTTGAATGCATTTATTGCTCATTTAGTTTCCTCCTATACGTAAATGAGATGGATTGGCTTGAGATAAAGTGTTACTGTTGCCACTCACTCCTCGTGTATATTAGATGGCCTCTGTTTTAATGGTGTTGGAAACAAAAATTTGAGAAAACCATTCTTGGTTCCACAAGAGAGATGGGGATGGACTGCGTTCATAGAGAATGAATGATACCAGAGTTTTCAGCAACTAATATTACATGGCCCCAGAAGAGAAAATAAAACCTAAACAGTGAAGCAAAAATAAAATAAAATGAACCAGCTAAAGCAGAGGTGTCAAACTCATTTGTTATGAGGGTCGGATCCAACATAAATGTCACTCTGGCAGGCTGGGGCATGTATGTCATAAAATGTAATGCCAGGTACCAGAGATATAAACTTTATAAAGGACAGCAACTGGTAATCTCCAAGTTGGTGTGTCCTCACTGCAAGGCCCCATGAGCTGGGAGTGGGGTGCAGAGGAAAACCCATGTGGGCAGACTGGAGACCCAGCACTGCAGTGCTAGGCAGACATTCCCATGCCCCAGCTGAGGGTCATCTGCACCCCACATGTTCAAAAGCTGATTCTTGTAGCCTAGGGCTGCTAGGTCTGGGTTGGAAAATACCTGGAGACTTTGGGGGTGGAGCCAGGAGAGGGCGGTGTTTGGGAATGGGAGGGGCCTCAGCATAGTACAATGCCATCGAGTCCACCCTTCAAGGCAGCCATTTTATCCAGGGGAGCTGATCTCTGTCAGCTGGAGATCACTTGCAAAAGTGGGAGATACCAAGGTCCAACCTGGAGGCTGGCAACCCTATTGCAGCCATCCAAAACAGCATCCCCGGAGCTGCAGGCTGAGTGGAGAGGTATGAATGCAGCCGCAGTGGCTCCCACTTTACCAGTGAGGCTGTCCCTGAAGTGAAGGGGCTCTGCTTGACTGCTGCAGACAAGGGTGTTCTGCTGAAGCTCCCACCCCCACCCCAGCAGCCACCAGTTGTTCACAGGCTGCATAACAGCCCTGGACACCTCTGAGCTAAAGCCTTTAGGAAAGTTTATTATATGAAGGAGATACTACAGAAAAAGAATGTAGAAATGAGAATGTGAGTTGTGTACAGTACTATATCGTAAGTAGATATAAGTAAGAGGACTGTTTCTTCATGAGGCAGGTAAAGAAGCAAGAAAAATATTTAACACTTTTAAAGGTTGCCTAGCCCTAGGGTTACCTAGAGGTCTCCTGGAATTACAAATAATCTCCATATACAGTTGCCAACCTTCAGGTGGCACCTGGAGTTCTCCCACTATTACAATTGATCTCCAGACAATCAAGACCAGATCCCCTGAAGAAAAATGCTTTCTAAGGTATTATACCCCACTGATGTCCCTCCTCTCCCTGTGTTGGAAGTGAAGGACTGTGTGCTGTCTCTTAGTCTCAGATTACAAAGAGAAGACTGCAACTGAGTCAGAGAGCTAGATGGTCAGGACACTGACTATTCTTCCTTTACTACTCTTGGACACTATCCCTTTGAAGTGTAGATTGCCACTCTCAGGGAAAACTTCCTTTCTTCGGGCTTTGACACTCTCTCCACACTACTCTGCCCTTCTCCATCTTGGCAGCATGAGAGCAGGACATACATTGTGCATCTCCATCCATCCTAGTTAGTCAGATAGATTAGGAACCTATCTCTACTCTATTCTATCTAGACATGGAATTCCTATAATGAAGAACTCCTGAAAAGAGGTTCTGTGTGTAACTCTTGTTTTCTTGCTAGCACACACTGAGCAGATGAATTTCGCTTCATTGTAAGCTTTTTGTGCACTCTGCTACCCCACCATAATTCTTAACTCCCCAAACCCTTTTCTCTCCGGGTATTTCCCAACCCAGAGCTGGCAACCCTATCTCCAAAGATCACTTCCCCTGGAGAAAATGGCTGCTTTAGAGGATAGACTCTATGGTCTGAGGTCCCTCCCCTCCCCAAACCTTGCCATCCCCTGGTTCTGCCCTCAGATATTCTGGAATTTCCCAACCTGCAGCCAGCAACCCTAGAGTGTCAAATTAGGTATGTGTGTGTGTGTCACATTTTGATTAATAAATCTGAAATCATATAAAAACACAATTTTTTCAGCAGTGCTCAGGA
The DNA here is from genome assembly GCA_029233225.1 of Lepidodactylus listeri. NCBI lineage: Eukaryota > Metazoa > Chordata > Lepidosauria > Squamata > Gekkonidae > Lepidodactylus > Lepidodactylus listeri. The sequence goes on from JARCFY010000009.1 coordinate 32,245,805, forward strand.
TAAAATGAAAAGCAACATACGACAGATTCAAAACTGGCTCATGAACTTATGAATCTGGGGAGCTATTGCATTATTTATAAACATTGCTTAAAGTCAGTGAAACTGAGAGCCATGCTACTGAGTAAAGACGGATTTAATCCTGGAATATACAATAGATATATGCAAGGTATAGGAGATAACTATAAAACTGCTGGGACAAGAGAAAAAGAAGTGGATGCCCTACGGTCCAAACATACTTTCCAAAAGCTGAAGGACAGCCAGCCTTGGAGGAAATGAAGTTCTTGGCTCAAACAGAAACAAGAGCCTTACAGACTGCAGGAGTGGCAAAGACCTCCTCTGTGTTGTATATATCATAGCATAAATTCCTGCCCAGCCTTTAGAAAAGAGTCCAGAAAACATAGCAAACTAAATCATTTGTAAAAACTAGAGAATCTCAAGGCAAAGAAACAGGTGGAAATCCACAGGATCATTTCAGGAGCACATTACATTCTTCAGATTTGGGGATTGAGTGCAATGTAGATCTTCTCACAAATGATTATTACTCAGGGAATCTTAAATTAACAGAGGGGGAGCAAACAATATCTTTCTAAAATATGTAAAGCTTTGCAGGCTGAACCACCTCAACCTCCAAAGATAAGATCAGTAATATTCTGGAAAGAAGTGCAAGCATTTAGTAAATACAATATGAGTTCAAGTTGTGAAGACAAAGCAGATCCACTAGAATTCAGGGAGAAGATAATAATGCATAAACTGTACTGGGTCAAAGACCATGATTCATTTAAATAAGGAATGAAAAAATATTATACTAGAAATGGTCCTTCAAGGTTAACAAACAAAGCACTCCTAATAGAATATCTTTTAGCATGAGTGTGTGTGTTACATGCCATCAAGTTTCTTCTGATTTATGGCAACCCTATGATTTAATGATCTCCAAAATGTCCTCTCATTCTAGGGTTGCCAGACCTCCTGGTGGAGGCCAGGGTCTCCCACTGCCAGGCCCTGCCCCCCAGCTGCTGATCAGCTGGCAGGTGGGAGATTTACTAGTAGAAAGAAGAAGGCCTAGGCCATGTTGCCAGCATTGCATCAGAAGTGATGTCATCACAACAGTAACTTCCAGGTGATGCTGTGGTATTTGGGCAAAAACTCTATGGTAGAAGCCAGTTTTACCATAGAGTTTTTGCCCAAATATTAGAATGCCACTCATAAGTTGCTGGTGTGATGATGTCACTTCCTGTGTCACATGGCATATAAATTTTTAAAAGGTCAGCATCATAGCACCAAAAAAGATAAAGCAATGAAGACCATACACATAAGCAATCTGAGGTTGCTAAGAACTGAAGTCATTGCTTATTGATCAGGTATGTGTCTTTCAGCAACAGGCTTGGTGTAGTAGTCACATGCCGGATATCAAAGCTTCAGCATTTCAAAAAATCCAGTTACCAAAATGACAACCTTGAGTAGTGAATAAAAGCCAAGATTATATTTGGTTTAAACCAAGGATACAGCTGTTTCCTAGAGGAGGAGGAAAAATCTGTAAAGTATTAAAGTCTTGAGCCAATGGCATACGAGACACCAGATACAGACAGGCTAGGTTCTCCAGACAGAATATAACAAAAAGAAGCAGAAAGTGCCAGTGATTTCTTAAGAGAAACTTTTGGACCATAATTACATCAGGAAGTCAAAGAATAAGAATATATACAAAATACAGCAAATTATATTTTCTAAGCAAGGGAGGAGGAGAATTGGAGTTATACCCCACCCTGCACTTGGAGTCTTACAGGCTTCTTCCCTTCCACCCTATGAGATAGGTGGGGCTGAGAGAGCTCAGAGAGAACTGCTGTTGAGAGAACAGCTCAGAGAGGACTGTGACTGACCCACGGTCACCCAGCTGGCTGCATGTGGAGGACTGGGGAATCAAAACCAGTTCTCCAGATCAGAGTCCGCTGCTCTTAACTACTACACTAATGTGTTCTGTGAATGGGCACCCAGAGGGTGAATACCAGCAAAAAATTGACAAAAAAGGGCAGCATCCATGTTGAGATGTTATAGTTGTGTGGAGTTAAAGTTTGATACATATTTCAGCTTTCTATGGCATCAGTTTACAAGACTTGTAACAATAAAAAGGACAACTAACTTGTGTTCATTTAATTTGTTCAAGGGCAGGAGGGATAATATGACTCTAGCAATGCTACAGCAAACTAATCCATGTAACCCACAGATGCATCTTGGAATTTTAAAAATAATCATATAGAAGGGCACAGAAAGTCAACTTCCAGCACTTTTATAATGGAAATCTGTGCAAGTACTGGGGGGCATTAAGTTGCCTCAAGGTAAACACATGTGGCTTATAGACACCATACTTAAAGAGAAATTAGTATTACCATGATTTTGAAGATATATCCATCACCTTCCGTTACTTTTAGACTTCATTCATCTTCTGCTTATCCCAAGGGCATTAGGCAAAGAGCTTTTTAAATTTATGAGAAAGACATCTAAAGAGAGAGAAAGGAGATTCATGCTGTGGGGGGAAACTGAATCCACAGCTATAGTCATAAAAAAAAATAGCTTACCAATCCCATGCAAACTGTTGAAGACAAATTTTGATTTAGGTTCTGTGGACTGTTTTTTGTTAGGTACAGGATGAGGTCAATCAATCCAACAGCCTATAGCTTAAATTATCTTCTAGTTTAAGTATACTAGGTAAAGGTTTCCCTTGCTTGAAAGCCAGTTGAATACAACTCTAGGGATACTGTGCTCATCTCCATTTCCAAGCTGAAGAGCCAGCGCTGTCCAAAGACATCTCTGTGGTCATGTGGCCAGCATGACTAGACACCAAGGCGCATGAAACACTGTTACCTTCCCACCGAAGTGGTACCTATTTATCTACTTGCAATTTCTTGCTTTCGAACTGCTAGGCTGGCAGGAGGTGGGAAAAGAGATGGGAGCTCACTCCATCATGCAGCACTCGGGTCTCAAGCTGTTGAACTACTGGTCTGCCCAATCCAATTCTACCCAATCCTAAAAACAAATGCTCTGATTTAGTTATATTTGCACAACAAGGAATACACAAAGATGCATTTTGTGAATGTATGTAGTCACTGCAGTTCTTTGAATGAGATGCATATTTGAATACTCATTCAAATGTGCATCACCATCTATATTCCTGTGCAACTAGTGGCCCATTAGGTAGAATTGCATTGGGTCAAAAGTTATTAGTGGTCATTCTCTTCCATGACAAGCAGTTTGTAAAATTATGGACTGTGTATGAACAGTAAGAACAAATAAATTATTCTCGTTGTACTGTCCAAGGAATCAAGATTACCCAGTGCAGCTGCTTGCAGACAAAGTCGAGAGAAACAAAATAAAGAACTTATGTATACAAGATGTGGAGAACCCCACCCCCAGAATCCAGCTCAATCTTTTTTAAATTGTTACCACCTTCTACATGGGCTCCAGAGGCTACAATGCTAGTAAAAGAGGAAAACTTCAGAAGATGAGTTATATATCTCTTCCAAGCATTAAGTTCTGTGCCTCTTAGTTATGCTAATAGTTCTGGCCTAAGTAAGAACAAATGGTTTATATCTCCATCTTGCTGGTATGTAACAGCTAAAGGAGACTGACACTGGGACAGCCAAAATGCCAGATAATCATTTGTTCTTCTTGAGGCAGGAAGACCAGGACTGACCATTCAGGGGGATGGACTCTCAAAAGAGAGATTATAAATTAACGGGACATGATGAAGAAGCTGTCTCTTATCTTTGGGCTTGTGTCCAGGGAGGTAAAAGCCATGAAGGACTAAACCTTTACCTAGGGACTTGAACTTGTCCATGTGGCAAGGGACAAGGGGAGAAATCCCAGCTCTGAGAATTAAGGAAATGAAGGTATTTTTAATGCTGAAACTTTAAGATTTAGTAGCCTATCCTAATTAAACATTGTTTAGGATAAGTATGGGGCTTAAGATTTGGAGGACTGCATATTTTCACTTTTTCTTTGTATCTCTGCTCAACTTGATGTTTGAGAAGACCATGTGTACCCCTTTTATTTTTGTTCATTAAACGTTCTTACATTTTGAATGCTCTAAGCTGTCACTGTGCCTTCATAAGAGTTTAACCATAGTATATTCAGATTTTGGTATTTAGCTCAGATGGAAGAAATCTATAGTAGAAAATGATAGAATGAAATGTACATATTGAAGTTGCAAGGATGATTAACTCTGGAAGTGTTCTCAAAACATCTGGTACCGGGAAACCTGCCAAGAGCTAAGTTTAATGTGAATCACAACCCTTATCAGCTACCTCTCCTACAGCGAAGCAGGAGGCTGACTTCAGCAAGGCCAGAAAGGGTCCCGGTGTTCTTCAGTGTTTTGCATTGTTCTGAAGACCAGACAAGGAAGTGTAATTACTGACACCAATGAGAGATACACTGAGTCAAGTGATGCTTCTATGATGTTAACTGCTGGGCTCCAGTTAGAGATTCTTAATGTGTAAACTATATGTGATGTAATTTGGGGTATAAGACCTTCTGCCCTTTCTGGTTATGCCAGAATACAGCTTGGTGGTATTGGGTGCCAAGGCACCCAGTTCTGTATTCCTGTTTCTTACAATAAACAGATATTCATCTAACATGTTGGACTCTGACTGTGTGATTCCAATCCGGCCACGGGATCACACAGGGCACAGATTGGTGGATCAATACCATGCCTGTTCAGTCCTACCATCAAGAGAACAATAATGGGGAGGGACAATGGGTAAGCTTGCTATCTCTTGAGCATGATACCTTGAAATTCTGGAGGTGCAATACACTGTCCCCATGCTAGTGAGCATGAGTGAAGCAGGAGAAGTGGCAACTAGGTGAAGCCTCTAAATGGCAACACAGACACAAAATGTTAGATGTGCAAATCCCTCTAGCAGAAGACATTCTCAGATCTGCTGGTGGCAGTGGTTACTCCCCAGTGAAAGTTTGCTTCTCCCTGGGAGTAAGGGGAAGGGGAAGTGTTGGCCAGCAGAGACTTGGAACAGCTGCAGGTTTTTTCCCAACTTCGTAGAACCACAAAGGAACAGGGTGTAACCATTCCTTTAGATTAGACATAGTTAACTTACAGAAAGAACGGCCACAAAATAATAGAGATGGTGTCCAATTTTAACAGCTATTTAAGAACAAGTGGATAAATTCATTGAGCTGGTTTTTTCAAACTTTGAGGAAACACTCTCTGCACTGAGTTTCTTTCAAAAATCCACATTTTGAGACTCATTCCTGCACTTCCTTTACCTTTCTTTAAAGCACTTAACTGGTCTCTATGCAGGCTACTTGCTTTACTAATAAGGGGGTGTAATGGCCCGTGCCCTGTGTCATGAATATCTTTGGGTTTGTGACATGCAATACATACAAGCCACAAGAAGGAAATGAACCACTTCTTATTCATGCTATTAGGAATCATGACCCAGATACAACTTTGACAGGTTGGTATCTTTTACAAAAGATTCTGAAAATTTGGATTCAGAGCCTGAATTGGGTATCCAAAATATATGTCCAGCGTTCTGTTATTCCAGGCATTTGCAGCAGTTCCCCCCCCCCACACGTACTGCAGAGTTTATGATGTCTTGTTGTGTGTTCAACCCCTATCACTGTAAGAATACACAGAATTTTTCAGCAGGCATGATAAGTATGAAGAATTTTGTGCACCTCAAAAGCTTGTGTGCTTATATAATTAGGAATTAGTTTCATAAATATTTTATTTACTTATTTTAGACAATCAGGTTTCACCTTTCACATCTGCTCCATCACAGAATGAAAATCTAAATGTTGCATAGGGTGTCCCATGGAGCTACGGTTCAAGCATTCTTTGAAAGAGTGCATTATTCCAAAATGAGTAGATATTTTCCCTGACATGAAGATCAATCAGGTCAAAATGCAGGCAAAACCACTCCTGGAGCCAGCTGAAAACATTTAGAAACAGTTGTTACGAAGGTTAGCCTATTTTGAGAGCCATTGCCATGTACTGGTTAGAGTGGACAGACCTGGTTCAAATCCCCACCAAGCCACAAAGTTCAGTAGGTGAACTTGGGCACTTACTCTCCCTCATTCAAACTTACCACTCAGGATTACTGTGAGCATACCATGCAAGAGGAGAAAACCACATATGCCAGCCTGCAATCCGATGGGAAAGATAGGTATTTGGTGGTGGTGAGAGGGAGTGGTGATTGTGGCTTGGGAAATGTGGTACTATGAAGGATGGGCCGATAGCTTTGAAGTTTCCATTCAGAGGGTCACCATATTGATTTCCTTTTTAATATGTTTACTCATAGTTAGAGAGGCGCCAGTTTGTCCCACCTCCCTTGAGACTGTGCCAGCATTTTCACAATAAACCTTCATTTCTTAGTTTTATATCTGCCCATAAAACATTGCTTCAAGCAGATCCATGGCTGTGGCCTACTTGGTCCGCATATGGAAGATGAAAGATGAGCAATAATTATGTAGAAAATACTGAGACCGCAAACAAATTCGTAATGAGAGTGTTTCTGTCTGGACAGCAGCAATGGGTCTGGGGAAAGGTCTGAGCACATATTTCATGAATCCCAACAGTTTGTCCTGTCACTGCACCCTTTCGTGGGAATGACACCTGCTGAATTTTCTCTCTGCCACTGTTATCAGACTTTATCAGGGATTGCGGCCGAACCACAAAAAGCCTCTTCTTGTGGACTAAGGTTTTCAGCACCAGGTGAATAGTTCCAGCAGTATCAATCAATTCCTGATACCAAGAGAGTACTACGTCACTGGGGACTGATGTGGGCATGGAATCAGGCAAAGAATGGTTCAGTGTGGCACATCCAAGCATGCTTAAGTGATACATCTGGGAACCTTTGGTTCTGGAGTAACACTCTTTCTTCTTACAGTTATCAGACCCACTTTTCTTTCTTCTTTGTTTCTTACGTTGGCAAGAAATTCCATGCTATACCCTGCCACTGCAGAATTCAGATATGTACTCTGAGACAGCTGTATACTGTTGCTGGCGGAAAGTGCTCAAGTCCTGGCTGATGACCCCATGGGGTTTTCAAGGCAAGAGACTTCTGTATAGCAACCCTGGGGTGGCTTGGTGATGGGGTGGATGGATCTCCCATCCAAGTACTAGCCAGGGTTGTCCCTGCTTAGCTTCCAAGATTCAATGAAATCAGGTTGGCCTGGGCCATCTAGGCCAGGGCAGTCTAGTTACCTAGTAGTAAGGCTGATTCTGCGCAGAATTAGACTGTGGGCTTACCTACAAATTTAAATTTTTATATACTTACTATTTTTAAATTTTATTTCATATCATTGCTTAATTGACATGGCTGCCAACTTTTTGATGTATTTAATCTATCAACAGTCAAGAAAAACTGGAGGTTTTATGTACAGCTTAAGAGGTATGTAGAGCAATAAAAACTGTATAACCTTTGGGGGGAGGGTTGTGTAACATTCAGGGTCATCTTTTGGGGGTAAATATGGTAGACTGGAGTTGTGTGGGATATATCTGGGTGCTGAATGATGGCACCCCTTTTAAGAACGTGTGTCTTTAGATCTTCAGACTGCATGATTGGATACAGGTCATAATCTTGTGGCAAACCAACCTTGGGGTTTTTTTGGGGAAGGGGGGGAGTTATGTTCCCTATGTTACCAGTTCATCTTTCTCTGCATATATGTGGTTGCCACATTCTCTGATCTGTTGATAAATAAGATTTAACAAGGCAAACACAAACATTAGTTCAAAAGGATTTCATTCCAACTACTTAATTAAAGGGCACAAATCCATTAAAAAGTAAATGCCTGCCACTTCAGGGCCAGAAGAGAAGGTTATCCATCTTACTACATTAGCTGCTGTAGATTTTCCAGGCTGTCTTGGCATTGTAGTACCTGATGTTTCACCAGCAGCTGTGACTGGCATCCTCAGGGGTATAACACAGGGGTATAACTCTCTGTGTCAATGTGAGAAGAAAAATGGTAGGCAGGTAATTTATATCTACTCAGGAAGGAGGTGTACAGCTGGTTGTCACCCATCCATTTTGCTTCTCTTCACAGAAACAGAGCTTGCATCACTGTGTGTCTTCCATACAAGGCTGGCACATACATGAACAGGTGTTAGGGGTAGTATAAGCCTCTTGGTGACACCTACATAGCCAAGTCTTCAAGCCTGTCTCAATACCAGTTCACTTTAGCCCTGTTCAGATGTTATGCTTTTGGTTCTCCTACCCTGGGTACCGGGAGAGCACACTACACATGATCCTCTTTATCTGCAGTCACCATTTCATGAGAACAGGGCAGCATGTATATTTCAAGCTTCAGTATGTGCAAATCTGTACGTGCAACAAACTTGGGTTTCCAAACATGTATACCAAAGCTGCAAAATCCCACTATTCTCCGAGAAGCTCAGGGTATATGGGTCTTTCCCCCCTCCATTTTATCATGCCAGCGTCGCTGTCAGGTAGGTTACAGAGAGAATGATTGGCCCAGGGTCATCCAGCTAGTATCATGGTAAATGGGGATTTGAACCCAGATCTTCGTGATCCTAGCTCAGCCCTCTATCCACTATGCAGTACTGGCTCTCTCGTAGCACAAGCCTTCAGTACTGTTGCTTCCAAGAGGCTCATCATTAAAGGGAGAAGGAAAAAGAAGAGTTTCACTTAGGTGTAATTTGTAAAAATTAAAATTAGAAAAGTGTGTTTTCTCTTTGTCAGACAACAAATCCTTCTGCTATGTATGTGGTTATGAGTTAGTTGGCATGGTTCCAGCCAAGGAAAGAGTAAGTTAGGGATAGGCACTCGGGCCTCAAGCTATAATATAATTTAGACATAATCATTGTGTAGCATATTTTCTAAGACAGTCCTATTAGCTGAGCTTTTATGCCTCGCTTTGACTTCTGGAAAGATGCTTTGGTAGGACCAATTGCCCCTATCTTTGAAACGGAGCTACTACTGTTAATATCAGAAAGAAACAGGAGGACAGGTAACAGGAAGAGCCTACTTCTGGGAATAAAACATGGGAATCAATGGCCTAGGCATGGCCACATCACTCTTTTTCGGGGATGAACCACACAGTCCACGTGGGCGTCTTTGGAATGGTTCTGCCTGTGGTGGTCCCAGACCTATCAATCACTAAGAAAAATAAATATGGCAGAACTATTTCATTTATCTCGTTTTCATCCCACCTTCCATTAGAGGAGCTATGGGAAGTCTTAGTCCCAGGGGAACCAAGGCAGCTGCCCTAGGCCCTGTGCTGGGAGGGAAGGGCCCCGACCACTCAGCTGCTATGGCACTGCTGCTGGTAACCTTTCTGGAGTTGTCGCAGCCAGTGGCTGCTTCAGGTCAGTGCTGGCCCCATCACCTAGGGTTTGCAGCATTTTGTTCAAACTTTGTGCTGTCCTCCTGGTTGTGGTGCAGGTTGATGCCCAGAGGTGGTGCCATCTTTCTGCAGGAGCTGGGGTGGGTAGCACAGGAGGGAGGGTGCTGTGCCATCTGCAGGAGCTGCATAAGGATGTGCTGCTACAGATCAAGGCAGCCGTGAATGATTGGCTGAACCACCTCAAGGTAGGGGAAGCGGGCAGGCATCACCCATAAGAGCTGCTCACTTCTACCTGCTTGCCATGACAGTGGCTGAGTGGCGACCACCATATCCCAGGGCTCAGGCTGCCTGCTCACCATGGCAGCTGAGTCGTGCCCACTCCCTTCTGGGTTTCAGGCTAGTTGCTTGCTGCCAAGTTGGTAAGTCCCTCCCACATCATCTGGGGCTCAGGCCGCCCCCTTGCCATGGTGGCTGATTCATGCCCAGGAGTCAGTCCACCCAGTCACCATGACAGCAGCTCATTTGTCCCTCACAACTTGGGGGCTCAGGCCACAATACGCTTTGGGCCAGAGTGGCCCCAGGGGAGACGAGAATTGCCTGTGCTTCCCCAATCCATTTGATCCCCCAGCAGCCCATTGATGTAGGTGAGCTTGAGAAACTGGTTCATGGTCACTCAGTGAACTTCATGGCAGCATAGGAGTTTCTCTACTCTTAGCTCAACACTCAAACTTTTACACCACCCTACCTACAAGGTTGTGGTGGATGTGGTGGCTCAGACGTTAAGATGCTGAACTGCAGACTGGAGCTCCTGCCAACCTAGCAGTTCGAAAGCAAGAAATTGTAAGTACATAAATAGGTACCACTTTGGTTGGAAGTTAACAGTGTTCCGTGTGCCCCAGCATCTAGTCATGCCAGCCATATGACCACAGAGATGTTTTCAGACAACGCTGGCTCTTCGGCTTGGAAACAGAGAGGAGTTCTGCCCCCTAGAGTCAGATTCGACTGGTTTTCGAGGAAGGGAAACCTTTACCTTTATCCTACCTACAAGGTCAGCTTCCTGTTATTGGTGCTTGACTCTCTAGGGGGGGGGAAGACTACCTGCCTTTATCCACTTTTACTCAAGTACTACATCAACCATCTGTATGTGCCCTGAATAACTGGGCCATTCTTCAGAAGACCAAGAAAGGAGTATGTAGGATTGAAAAGCAATCCAGGTGTGTAGGAAATTCAGGTATAATTATGGAGTGGCTCACAATTCCAGTCATTCAGTATCAAATAACCAGATGCTGCTATAGTCTGAAGGATCAAAGGCCATTAAACAGCCCTTGTAAGTTTAGACACTAGTTCAACACAGAGGCTGATGTATGAGGAATAGCCCGAGAAAGAGCCCAAAGGGCAGAAAGGTTTTGCAAAATCCAGAAAGCAAATGACACTTTCATAGCATTTGGAAATACCATGGTATCCAGTGGTCTGATGGGGAATAGCAGATCTTAGGGGGCAGGGTTTATGCCAGCTAGAGGCTTATGAGAGTTCCCATTGAGAAACAGAAAGCCAAACTGAGCCCTTTCTTCAGTGGCATTCTTTTATTTAAATGACGATGGTGGAGCCCAATGGATATTTCGCCAGACCATTACAAAATTATTCTCTTTGGGGATTGTACGGTTCATTCATGAACATGTCCGTATTCATGAGGAAGCTCTCTTTCCAGAGACTGATGCGCTGTAGAAGGCCAGAGAGTTATAAAAATAAAACCCAGCTAGTGCTCTTTGAGATTTTCAACTCCTAGTGACAGGCAGATACGTAGCACTGCTAATCCTCTTTCAGTATCTTCCCTAGAGCTTTCTGACAAGGGTGTGTATGCAGGACAGGAAGTGCCTGTCAGGATTCAGCTGCAGCTTAAATCTTTCAACCATAAATGAAGGAAAGCAAGACCATCGTCTTCATTCTGAAGGCCAGATGAGCAGGGCAGCCACCTGGCTTGTCAAGCACAGAATATTTTTCCCCCTTCCCTGTGATCTCATGAGAGTCTCAGGCATCTGGCAGGAAGCATACAGGATATAAATGCAGGATTTGTATAACTTAAAGTGTTTTCACTAGGAGAAGAGACTTGGCTACTTGTATGGAGATGTAGGGTCCTGAACACTGATGGACAATCGTCCGCGGAGCCTCCATCTGGCAACAAAATCCCTTCATTGGTTTGTAAAACAAAAGGTTAGTTCACTGGAAATGTGGTTATCAGTTTCATAGTGGGGCCTTGAGCCCCTCTTGGAATTACAGTTGATCTCCAGACTACTGAAATCAGTTCTCCTTGGAAAAAATGGCAGTTTTGGAGGACTGACTGCATTGTATATTATACAATACAATACTATGTATTTTATTATAATGCATTATATATTATATTAGACAATACAATATATTGTACAATAGAGTCTGTGAGAAACAGTAGTCCTAGACTGGGTACAGGAGGTAGGTGCTTTAGCACTTCTTTCTCCTATGGTATTAGAGATTCTATGGATACCATAGAGACCAGTGGAAACTGGGTAGGGTTGCCAGCTCTGGATTAGGAAATACCTGGAGATTTTGGGGGTGAGACCCAGGGAGGGGAGAGTTTAGGGAAGGGAGGGAACTCTGCAGTGTATAATGTAATGCAATCCACCCTCCAAAACAGCCATTTTCTCCAGCGGAACTGATCTTGGTCACCTGGAGATCAACTGCAACTGTGGGAGATCTCCAGGTGCTACCTGGAAGATTTGACAACCCTAAAACAAGGTGTTGCTGGTTGAATACTGAGAGAAAGAGAGATGGATTGACTGTTGGCTGGCATCCAGGGCCGGTGCTACCATTAGGCCAAGTTAGGCAACCGCCTAGGGCGCAGACCTCAGAGAAGTGCAGAAACGGACAATTCAACTGGCCACAGGCTCTCACACTCACTCACTCATTCACCAGCCCTGGCTCTCCCATGCTTTTCCTCCTTCAGAAAGTCATGGCAACTGCAGCAGCAGCAGCTCCCTTCAGCTTTGCATTGCACCCTGCCTGCCCAAGCCCACACAATTTTTTAAAAAATTAGCAGGGTCAAGTTTTGTGCTTTTAATTTTCCCTAGAATTCATCTGTTTTTGATAATTGGTTAGCAGTTGGGGGGGGGGCACAAGTAGTTAGCTTTGCCTAGGGTGCAAAAAAGCCTGGCACCAGCCCTGCTGGCATCCTCCTGTGGGCATTGGTTGAATGGAACATAACTGGCCAGTTATACCAGTGCAAATGTTTAGGATCAAGGATGACACAGAGAACAACTATATGCAAATGCCTATGAGTAATATAAGGTGGGACGAAAATGCAGAGGGAAGCGATATGATGTGGGAAACTTAAATTTAAAACTTGAATTTTGGTGGGAGGAAGTGATCTCTCAGGAAAGGGAGAAGTTGGAGGAACTGACCTTTGATCTGGGTATGTCATGACCGGGTGTGACATCACATTCCCACTGAGTTCCCTCCCCAAATGCTGTTCTCCAGGAATTTCTGAAGCCAGAATTGGAATCCCTAATTGTAAAGGACTTTGCAAGGGCGAGTGAAGTATTTAGATGCTAAGGGGATGATCATTACTTTCTGTGGTGATACTCCCTTTTTTGCATTTTTTTAACGTTTAACAAGGGTGAAATAGTGACTTACAAATAAGGATGACTTCTAATGTTCCTTGGGTACAAATCCTCTTTCCTGAAATAGGCAAAAAGCCATGCATGTTATCTTGCTTTCCAGTAAAGTATACTCAGCTTCTGAAATGTGATTTCTAAACACTGCTTCAAATGTTACTTAGACTTCATCAGTGTTTACTTTTCTAATAGTAGATGGCGGTGCAAGTGGTTATTTATTTACCTGAGTTGCCAGTACCCTACCTTTCCACTATTTTCATGTACTCAGTGCTGCTCATAAGATAAAAAGATATCCAGCTGGCCTCAATGCCAAATAACATCAGCGCCTTGCCTGACTTATTAAAGTTTTGTAGTGCATGTAAGGCAGAGATGTTCCGCCAGGCCTTTGGCTGAGGCCAGCAGTGGTTTTTTACATCTGCCCGGCACCTCCCCCTTCTCCCCCATGACTGAACGCTAGCTATGTGATCTTGTTTTTAAAATGGTTTCTAATACTTAAATGCTGAATGTTTTATTATTGAATTTTATGTTTTTAACGGGTTTTATTGTATTGAATTTTGTTGTTGTTGTTCAGTTGCACAGTCGAGTCTGACTATTCGCGACCCCCATGGACCACATCATGCCAGGCCCTCCTGTCTTCTGTCGTGTTCCAGAGTTTGCTTAATTTCATGTTTGTTGCATCGATGACACTGTCTAACCATCTCATCCTTTGCCGTCCCCTTCTTCTTTGACCTTCAGTCTTTCCCAGCATCAGAGTCTTCTCCAGTGAGTGCTCCCTTCTCATTTGGTGGCCAAAGTATTTGAGCTTCAGCTTCAGTATCTGGCTTTCCAGGGAACAGTCAGGGTTGATTTCTTTTAGGATTCACTGATTTGATCTTGCAGTCCAAGGGACTCTCAAGAGTCTTCTCCAGCACATAATTCAAAAGAATCTATTGTTCAGTGCTCGGCCTTCCTTACTATGTAAGGAACTCTTGTAGCCATATATCACTACTGGGAATACCATGGCTTTGACTATATGGACTTTTGTTGGCAGGGTGATGTTTCTACTTTTTGTTATACTGTCTAGGTTTGCCATCACTTTTCTTTCAAGGAGCAGGAGTCTTTTAATTTCATGGCTTCAGTCACCATCGACCATTGGATCCCAGGAAGGTGAAGTCTGTCACTGCTTCCACAACTTCCCTTCTATTTGCCAAGGAGTGATGGGGCTGGATGCCATGATCCGAGGTTTTTTTGATGTTGAGTTTCAAGCAAACTTTTGTGCTCTCATCTTTCACTCTTAACAAGAGGGTCTTTAGGTCCTCTTCACTTTCTGCCATTAGAGTGGTATCGTCTGCATATTTGAGGTTGTTGATGTTTTTCCCAGCAATCTTAATTCCGGTTTGTGATTCATCCAGGCTGGCATTTTGCATGATATACGCTGCATATAAATTAAATAAGCAAGGTGGCAATATACATCCTTGTCGTACTCCTTTTCCTATGCTAAACCAATCAGTTGTTCCATATCTGGTTCTAACTGTCGCTTCTTGACCCTTATACAGGTTTCTCAAGAGACATGTGAGGTGGTCTGGTACTCCCATCTCTTTAAAGACTTGCCATAGTTTGTTGTGATCCACAGAATCAAAGGCTTTACATAGTCAGTGAAGCAGAAGTAGATGTTTTTCTGATACTCTCTTGCTTTCTCCATAATCCAGCAAATGTTGGCAATATGATCTCTAGTTCCTCTACCTCTTTGAAACCCAGCTTGCACTTCTGGGTTTTGACTTCTTCTTCTGTATTGAATTAGTCTGTTGTAAATCGCCCTGAGCCTCAAGCAAGCAGGGAAGGGCGGTCAAAAAATCTAATGAAACAAACAAACATAAATTACAATATTGTGCCAAATACCACATACCAACATAAATCTCAGTCTGCAGCCTTAAAAAGAGGGAAAATCAGTGTAAGGTAGTGTAAAATAAGTAACATTTATTATATTCCAACAGCCACCTAGACCAGTTATAACATTATGCCTGGAGGTGAATAATGGGAGCCTGCAGAATCTCAGGGAAAAGGGTGCCATAAATTTTGGGGCAAGGGCTGAAAAGGAGACCAAGCTCTTGAAACATTTGAAGAGCTGTTACCTAGAGGAGGGCAGGGAGCTGTTCCTGTTGGCAGCAGAGGATAGGACTTGCAATAATGGGTTTAAATTAAGGGTGGGAATATACCAGCTGGATATTAGGAAAAACTTTTTTACAGTATGTGTTGTGCAATAGTAGAATCAGCTGCCTGGGGAGGTGTGGTGAGTTCCCCCTTACCAGGAGTCTTTAGGCAGTGGCTGGACAAACACTTATCAGGGGTGTTCTAGGCCAGGGGTGGCTAAACTTGCTTAATGTAACAGCCATACAGAATAAACGTCAGATGTTTGAGAGCTGCAAGACATCAACAAATATTACATACACATTTTTTATTGAAAAGTATGCAAATTTGCTTTTTTATTAACATTAAATTAGAGTGTGTTAAAGACCTGCAGTTTGGCCACCCCTGCTCTAGGCTGATTCTGCATTGAGCAGAGGGTTAAACTAGATGGCCTGTATGGCTCCTTCCAACTCCATGACTCTGTGATTCTATGACCCCATCCCGTGTATCTGCTAATTTTACAACCACAACAAAATGACCTTTCAAAGCACAGAAATACCTGCTAGTCTCAGGTCTTGGAAAGATTGGAGTGTTTTGCTTTGTGTATGCGTGCACCGAACAGTTATTCCATATAATGTTAGTGAACTTCCCCCATCTGGATAAAGGAGCCAGTTTTCAATTGTGCTGCTGGCAGGCAGTGTGGAGATCTCAGAACTAGAAGAAAAACAGGTGGGAGAAGTAGCAACTGTCTCGGTTGCTGTTGCCTCCGGAAATTTACAGGTTTTATCTCTGAGGTGCATTCCTCCCCTCTCCTGGATAGAAGTCCAGGACAGGCCTCCTTTTGCAGCAATCACAGTACAGTCCTAAGCAGAATGATATTTTTCCAAGTCCACTGAAAACCAGCATGGAGTAGACTTGGACTAGGATCTGGGAGACCCAGGTTCAAGTCCCCATTCTGTCATGGGAGTTCGCAGGGTGACCTTGGGCCAGTGAAATATTATCTGCCTAACCTCCCAGCCATGTTGTGAGGATGCACTGCCATTCAATTACAATGATGAAGGCTGAGTGGTTCCATATAAACAGTTCAGCCACAAAACATTGGCCAGAGATTTGAAAAGCCAAAGAATATACTTGCAGAGCCAAAAATGCCTCTGGATCAGCCCTGTGCATGTGTTTTGCTTCTCTGGATACCTGTGAAACAATTTGTTTAATTTACTGAATAAGCAAGCAATATACTGCATCATTTATAAAACAAGCTGGATGAATTATACATTCATACACTACAGTTTCACAGGAATCCAGAGAGGCAAAACACTGGCTATGCGAACTGAAAATGGTAGAATGCTTTGATACTGGTTTTGATGTCATGATGACTTTAACCTCCTCTTTATTAGTTTCACTAAACAATAGTCAAGGCCTCTTTCTAGTTTTACATTCAAGTTAAATACAGAGATGTCATTTGAACCAGAATGTTACCAATTTCCCACGATCAATAAACTGGCATTATCCTCCTAATACAAGGGCATTCCAGAAACAGTTCTGTTCTGCTTATATTCATGGCCTAAATGCTAAACATATTTCAGAATGGGAATTGAGTTGTATGGGTCTCTGCTCTGGGACAACGAGGAGTGATGCCACATTTGCTGAGCATTTGGGTGCTGTTTCTGGATGCTAGGTCACTGAATCTATCTCACAAAATTGCTTACAGGGCAACCCTGCACAGGGCTGATCCAGAGGCATTTTTGGCTCCACGAGTACATTCCTTGGCTCCTCAAGTCTGTGGCCAATGTTTTGTGGCTGAATCGCTTATAAGGAACCACCCAGACTTCATCATAGTAATCTCCTCTGCCTAAACCAATCAGCTTCTGGTTAAGAGATAATTTGTTTTATTTACTGAATAAGCATGTCATGGAGGTTTTTTGGGTCAACCCTAGGGGAAAAGGGAGAAGTTGCCAAAGTGCATTTCTCATTAACCTCCTGTATGAAACTGATGACAGTAGTGCTAATTGTGTAGTGTGTTGTTCCTGCTTTAGCACCAACACAATATATCACAGGGATAGTCTAGAACATATAATACCTAATACTATGTTCTTGCTATTAATATTTAGAGTTAGACATGTTTGGATCAGTTCAACAAATATTTGAAGGTGGTGTGGGAACTTCATTTACCTGCTTTTGCTGGTGAATAATTATTTTAGATATTTACTCAAGACTACCCTTATTATCTCCTAAGGACAACACATAAAAGAAAAATACAGTCATTAGTACATTCTTAAATTAATAATATATGATTAAAGTGAAAATGGAACAACAAGCCATCCAAGGTAGCAAAGGCTACACATTTATTTAATTCATTTATAACCCACCTTTCTCACCAGTGAGAACAAAGGGGCTTGTGCCATTCTCCTCTCCTCCATTTTATCATTACAACAATCCTGTGAGGTAGGTTAGGCTGAAAGTGTGTGCCAAAGGTCCCAGGTTCAGTCCTTAGCATTTGCAGCTAAAAAAGTCATGCAATAGTTGATGTGAAAGACTTCTACCTGGGATCTTGGGAGGACTACAGTCAGTCAGAACAGACAATACAAACAAGATAATATTGAACTTCATAGACTGACCTTGATAATCTGACTCAGTATAATCCAGCTTCATGGGCATTGTACACTGATGATCAATGAGGAAAGCCAGCACAGGGAACCAGTTTTGCAAAACTGTTCTACCATGCTACTGGAAATGGCCCAGATTGATCACACTCCTTACCATGATAACCAGAAAACAGAATGGTCAATGAAATCCAGTGCAAACATCTTCAATCTGACCAGGTTCAGCAGTAGGATGCCTTCTCCAAGATATTTATGAAGATGCTTTAATTCTGATTTTCTTACACATTAAAATCTTGGGAACTAGCCAGGGCGTTATGAAGGACCATCATATGGGTAATAACTGCTTGAATATGTCGGCAGTTATTGGTGCTTAAAATCCATTTTCCTTTTTTTGTTGTTTCATCTAATTTTAAGCACTATAACTGCTGACATATTTGATAAAAATTAAGCCCCTTCATAATGTCCTGACCTACCCTTCAAGATTTTAATGCACTGGTATAAAAGAATCAGAAGTTAGAAACCTTTATTGAATCACTTGTCCCCTTTAGAACTTACAGCAGTGGCATGGAGACCTGGGCTGTGATCACATGCACAATCAGCCCCAACATAGGCGCAAATGCTGGGTGGATTTAAAGTGCGCGGTCAGACATGAACATCTGGGAAGCATCCTGCAGCCGGCAGCAACAGGAAGCAGGGAAAAACCAGTAGCAAATGGGTTGCAACGGGCCACGGATGGACTTTCCCATGTCTGATCGCTCCAGAATGCTCTCATGGCATTGGGATGGTCTGATCAGGTCATCCCAACTCTGTGCTGTTGTTTTTTGCCCTTCTCAGTATGCGCATCATCACACACTCCATAGTCGGCCTTCAGGGCTGAGGTGCAAATCATCAATCCCTCGTTTAAGCACATTGGAAACAAACGGCAACCCCCCTCCCACTCACCTGCGGTTGCATCTGATCATGCAGTGGCGGGCTGCGCCTGCAGCTTCAAAAGATTGTGATCGTGCAAGTGCGGGGCAACTTCCTCCAGAGAAGATAGCCTCCCCCCCACTTTATCTCATGCATGTGACCGCAACCCTGGTCTCTGAGGCTTTCTCCCATGCAGCTGCAGTGACATTTGGAAACCAAGTAGGTGGAACAACAGATCCCAAAAGTTCCCACCTGATTGTCACTACCACTAAAATCTTGAGCTCCAGTGTCTGCCATACTACAGGTATTTCCCAATTGCTATAACTATGGGAGCTTATTATTGCTCAGGATCCATTGCATGAGCCAAAGTCTCTGCTATCTTCCTTGTAGATGGCGTTAAGCAATGGAAGATAAACAACAGTTTACTTTTTCTCTTGGAATCCATGCCAGCATTCTCTGATTGAGTGGGCTTAACTGGGTTTAAGCTTTCGTGTGCATGAACACTTCTGAAGAATTAAACTTTGCTGATCTTAAAGGTACCACTGGATTCAAATGTCATTCTATTGCTTCAGACCAACATGGCTACTTACCTGAATCATTATGTGAGTATATACCTTTCTATGAAAGGTATGAAACATGCTTTATATTAATAGTGAATAGTGTAAGTGACAAAATTTGCCCCAGGCAAAATACACGGAGGGCGGTGGAGGATAGGAGGGCCTGGTGTGATGTGGTCCATGGGGTCATGAAGAGTTGGACTTGACTGTGCGACTGAACAACAAAAATACTTGGTGTGCTTTCTCCTTTGTTCACTCCTCATTGATAATCCCAGTTCTTAAATTATCTGAAAAGAATCATACTATACTCAAATGTATGTAGCCCAGCTTTAAAACTGGGAAACTCCTTGGCTTCTTGTGTCTGCTGACCACCATGTGGTGCCAGCAAGAGTAGCCTGAGCTTGGCCCAGAGAACAATAGGGGCCAAGGATACTAAGAGTCACGCAGCCCACCAATAAGATCTAGGCGAGAAAGTCAAACCCCCCAATAGGACTATAGGTGGGACTAGGGGTGTGTCCAGGGGTGTGTACATAGGTTGGCCTTTTGGCCAGTTAAGCCATTCTTGTTCAGACTTAATAAACTTGAGCTAATCACTACACCAACTTCATCCTCATCAATGCCACCGAGAACTCAGTACTTTTCACTTCTGTAGCTTCTTCAAGAAAGCTATTCTAGTTTTCAAAATGTTACATCCATTTATACCTTGGATGTTCACATAGCTATTAATGATTTTCCCTCTCATATAAACATGTGATACGTTTTATTGCTGCCATTTTAAAGTAGAACACAAAGTACAAAAACTGATAAAACAGGCTGCTTACACAAAACTTATATAACATATACAACTGGCTGCTAATATGATTGTTCTTATGGTCATCTTCCAGAATAATTGTAGCTTAACTTTTTAATTTCATTTCAGCTGACTAGCATTAACTCAAAAACATTTTCCCAACTTCATTTTTTTATAGTCCGTGAATTAAATCACAATGAAAAGAAGCCGAAGAATACACCCTCGTTTTTTGGCAACTAAATGTTGAAAACTAGAAGCCTCGAGCATATTATAAGCTTTGCAGGAAATTCCCAGACTTTTATACTAAGACAGTCAGGCACCATACAAACTAATCTGAGGAGATAAAAATCTACTCTGTTTACAGAGCAGGCGTAAAGAAAAATTAAATGGTTGTAGTTACATTTCCCATAAATCAAACAATCTTCTAGATTTCTTCAGAAGATTAATACTGTTGTTAACTTGGACAATACGCTAGAGGCATTATTGTGATAGGAAATAATATCATCCTGCCAAAAGTGATTTGCAGTTTGAAAAAACACTATTGGCCCGTCCAGTCCAAGGGACCACACACAGAACTACAGGAACTGCCGTAGTCCCTGTTCCATCAGCTGTTTGGCTGGAAACAGGAACAAGGAGAACTGAATCTACTTCTCCTCCACTCCAGTAGATGGACATCATCAGATCTGCTGTATTTTTAAAAGGGGTATGTGTGTTTTCATTACCCTATTTTTTTAAATAGAGAGGACTCCATGCACACAGGACATATTTGCACACACAAATCTTCATCAAGCTGAGATACACTTCTAGAAACCTGCTTTGGCTCCTCTAGTGTTCCTAACTAGTTCTCAGTAGTAATGCAAGGATTTCAGCAGGTGAGTCTCTTGATGACTGCCTGGACATACTGGGGTAAGCTTCCTATGCTAGATCAGCAAATACAAACAAGGAGAAGGCGAGGAAATGCCTATTCTGATGTATTTTACAGTCCACATCACCTACTAGTGTTCATCTTCTGACAAAAAAATGATGCACACTCCAAATTGTCCAGATAAAGGTCTTGCTGAACTTTTGAGTAATGCAGTGACATTATCAAGTATGGCTGACCAGACAGGCTCCCCTTCCCTTCTTTGGGAGTGATGCCACAGTGGGCTGGAGGTGGGGGCTCTTTTCCAGGGCTGGTCCGCCCACAACGGTAGGCCCCTGTATCAGCATCAAAATATGCCAGTGTTGTGCTGGTGGTACTCTAGCAGTGGCACAGAAGTGGATGGTGTCAAGAGCAAGCCAGGGCAGAATGGGTCTTAGTTGGCTCCCTAAGTTTCCCTGGCCTCGGTCATGCCCCCAGCAGCACAATGATGTTACATTGGTACAGCTCTTTTATAACTTTAAAATCCCTGTACAGCATAGGCAGCGGGAAAATTCAATGACCCCCAATAACTTCCCACTACTTCCCACCATGCCCCAAATCCTGAGGAGCTTAGAATTCTAAGGGCTGAATTTAGGGTTGCCAACTTCTACGTGGCACCTGGAGATCTCTTGCTATTATAGTTAATCTCCAGATGACCAAGATCAGTTTCCCCTGGTGAAAATGGCTGCTTTGGAAGGTGGACTGTATGGCATTATACCCTGCTGTGGTCCCTGCCCACTCCTAACCCAGAACTCCACAGGATCCACTCTGCCCAAATCTCCCAGTATTTCCCAACCTAGAGCTGGCAACCCTAGCTGAACTAGATGTGACAGTGTTCCCAGGTCCAAACTGGACACCACCATCATTTTAAAGACTAATTTGGGCAATTTAAAAATGCCATGCAGTGTGGCAAGATGAGGTACTTCACTCTTGTTTCCCCCCCCCCCCATGCCTTTTCATGTCCCTAAACTGCTGGGGGTGGGGGAAGCAAAGCCCAGTCAGACAGGTCTTTCTGGGCCAATCAGGTGGAAAGACTTCTGTGATTGACCTATGTAGATTTTTTACTTCATATGCATTATAAGGGTTGCCAGCCTCCAAGTGGGTCCTGGAGATCACCTACTTTTACAATTAGAACCATACAATCATAGAGTCGAAAGGGATCTCCAGGGTCATCTAGTCCAACCCCTTGCACAATGCTGGAAATTCACAAATACCTTCCCCCACACCCCAGTGACCCCTGTTCTATGCTCAGAAGATGACAGAAAACCTCCAGAATCCCTGGGCAAACTGGTCTGGAGAAAAATTGCTTCCTGGCCCTGAAGTGGCGATCGGCATTTCCCTGGATGTGTGAGAAAGGGCCACAAGAATTAAGCACTGATGCAACCCTTCCTGTCTTCCCTCCCATGATCTGCCTAAGTTTACAGGATCAGCATTGCTGTCAGATGGCCATCAAGTCTCTGTTTAAAAACCTCCAAAGAAGGAGAACCTACCACCTCCCAAGGAAGCCTATTCCACTGAGGAACCACTCTAACTGTCAGCAAGTTCTTCCTAATGTTTAACTGAAAACTCTTTTGATTTAATTTCAACCTGCTGGTTCTAGTCTGACCTTCTGGGGCAACAGAACAACTACTCCGCACCATCCTCTATATGACAGCCCTTCAAGTACCTGAAGATAGTTATCCTATCACCTTTCACTTATCTCCTCTCCAGGCTAAACATATCCAACTCCTTCAACCTTTCCTCACAGGACTTGATCTTCAGACTACAGAGATCAGTTCCTCTGGAGAAATTGGCTGCTATAGCATTATACCCTGCTGAGGTCCTTCCCCAGGCTCCATTCCCCAAATCTCCTGTGTTTCCCAAGCATGAGCTGGCAACCCTATGCATTAAGCAATGGGTTGGAATTATACTGTGGAGAAATCACTCCATATTACCGTATATGTGCATGTGTATGGCAGAAGATCACACTGATCGGAAATAATAAGGCAGATCTTTAGCTGCAGGCCTCTACTGTAGATGTACTCTGTGTCCTCCAAGAAATCTTCTAGATGCAGGAGGAACTGGTGATCTTGAGGTATGAAATCGGAAAGAGTCTTCCAGCATGTCCTAGTTGATGGAGCGGCGCTCTTTGTTGTTTTTTGCTATAAGAATTTTGAAAAATACATGCAGAAGATACTTTTTTCCTGGCACAATTGCCAATGTTGCTTTTCTATTAACACAGGCGAGTGACTCCTAATTAGAAAGAGCAAGCACGCTCGCTGGCTCTGTAGTGGTTACTCTGAAACTCATTAAGGGTTGCTGCATCCGAGGGCCGTGTTTTATGTAAACAAGACCTCTGAGGAAGGTATAGATGTGTAATGAAGATGAAAAGGAAAGCAACAGACGTATGTTAGGACAAATTAATAATACCCATGTCAAGTTTTGAAAGAAAAATAATTTGCTGTGCCATAATTACACATTTCAAAGTAGACCAGGAGAGAAGTTGCTAGCAGGCGGTTCGTCTGGAGGTAAAACACATGCCGAGAAGGTTAACTACTAATGTAAAAAAACCAAAACCAAATGGGTCAGCCATAGGTCTGAAAGTCTGAAAAACCACAAATGAAATGAAAGAAGTTTCACTACACTTAACTGATAAATTAATGCACAGAGTACATTTACTCCCATAAAATCTGTGGCAGAATCTGGATATGTTTTAGCAGGGCTACAAACTTATACATGATTTCCAGGGATGCCATTTCATACCATACTTCTGTAGTGCACAATTTATGGAAGGCCTTCATCATTACAGTCAGTTATATTGCTGTTCTAGAGAGAGAAGAAGAGATTGAGTCTCAGAGTGGCTTACAAACTCCTTTCCCTTCCCCTCCACACAACAGACACACTGTGAAGTAGATAAGGCCGTGAGAGTTCTTTCAAGAACTGCTCTTTTAAGAACAGCTCTGACAGAACTATGGCTTGCCCAAGGTCATTCAGCAGCTGCAAGTGGATGAGTGGGGAATCAAACCCGGTTCTCCCAGATTAGAGCCCGCGCATTTAACCACTACACCAAACTTGCTCACTTCTATGACTTTGTTCCATGGCAGCATCAGCCATGGAGTCCCACCTTCTGGGCTGTGAGCCACTCCAGAGCTGTTATTTGTTTGTGCTTTGTAGAAGGGACTGCTACCAGTGTATATGTGCAGAGCTTAGAGAGCAAGGGTTCCATGCGCTCTGCCTCTCCTTTGACCCAGGATGATGAAGTCACTCAGCAGAGGAGAGGATGCCTTTATGTCACAGGCTCACACCATGGAACCTACTTCCCAACTGGTGAGGCTGGAATTCTCTTCCTGTCACATGACTTGAATGTCAAATGTTTGCAGTTCAGCAGGTCCCATGCTGCCACATAGGTGTCAGAGGTGGATCTGACTCTGGAATGGCTGAAGCCTTCTGAAGGGCGGGGAGGGCAGAATGATGATGATGATGATGATGATGATGATCAAGGCTCTTTTTCTAGCAGGCACTCCTTTGCATATTAGGCGACACACCTTTAATATAGCCAATCCTCCAAGAGCTTACAGAGCTCTTCTTACAGGGGCTACTGTAGCTCTTGGAGGATTGGCTACATTAGGGGTGTGTTGCCTAATATGCAAAGGAGTTACTGCTAGAAAAAGAGCCCTGATAATAATGATGATGATGTCTGCAATTTGATTTTTTAAAAGATCAGCATTTCTACATTGCATTTTCCATAATACCTGTAAATCTTCCCAATATATGCATGCTAAAGTGTACAGGAAGGACATAGGGTAGTATTCTGAAAATCGTTGAGAGATTATGGGAGATTAAGTCAGCGTCAGTAGTTTCATTCCATTCTAATTATACTAGACTGGATGTATTCTCAGACTTTTAGTTGAGGGGGAGGCCTGTGTTTTTATGTGTTGTCATTTTCTGGCTTAATTCTGTTTGGATTTTGGCACTGAATATTTTTCAGCTAGTTTGGTGTGCCAGTTTGGTGTAGTGGTTAAGTGTGTGGACTCTAATCTGGGAGAACCGGGTTTGCTTCCTTACTCCTCCACTTGCAGCTCCTGGATGACCTTGGGCAAGCGATAGTTGTTCTGAAAAGAGCTCTCTCAGCCCCGCCTACCTCACAGGTTATCTGTTGTGGGAAAGGCAAAGGAGTTTGTAAACCACTCTGAGACTCCAAGGCTGTGGTCACATGGCCCCTTTAAATCCGGGAGGGCTCCCGGATTGAAAGGGGCCACATTTTTCTACCGCGGGTTGGGATGTGTAGACATCCCAACCCCTGTGGCAGCATCAATGGCGTCGGCGGCCGCTGAAGAGGCGACCACGGTGGAAGCGTCGGCGGCGCAAACAGCCGTGGCGGCGGGAACAGCGGTGGCGGCCGCTGAAGAGGCGGCTGCTGAAGAGGCGGCGGCAGTGGAAGAGGCGGCCGCAGCAGCGGCAGAAGCGGTGGTGGTGGCCAAGGACCCGCCAGCCGCCTGGTGAATTTGGGTTCCCCCCCCCCTTTTACACTTGGGCGCTTGAGTGGCCAAGCACCCAAGTGTAATGGGGGGGGGGGAAATGGCCGGTGGGACTATCTGGACAGCCCTGCTCTCGCAATGCTTGCGAGAGAGGGCTGTCCAGATACCTCAAATGCGGGTTCCTCCCGCAACACCCGGGAAAACACTTGATTTTCCCGGGGTCAGAAAATGCGGAAGGAACGCGCATTTGAGCCTGCTTCAGCGCGGGACTTGGGGCGACCCATGTGGCCGCAGCCCAAGTGAAGGGCGGGGTATAAATCCAATATCTTCTTCTTCTTCTCTTCTTCTTCTTCTATTGGTTTTATTATCAGTGTTTCACACAGATTGTTACTTTATTATTGCAATGCTGCTGTAACAATGATTTTTAAACTGTTTCAAGACTCAATTTGGGAAGCTACCTTGGGAGCCTGAGATCTGCAAGGTAAAAAAAATCTGTTAAATAAAAATTTTCAGATATGGAGATGAACAGAACTAAAGATCCCACTGACGTGCCATTTGTCTTGCTTTTGCACCATAGTTGATTTTGGTGGTCACAAATAGGTGGTTTGGCAGATTGAGACGTCCAAAAGGATGTGTCAGAAATAACTCACCTGGGAAAGCTGTAAACAATACACGACAGAGCCCACTACTATTTCCAGTGAGCATTCTCCAGTGAAGCCAATGTATTTGCATTCAGTGGCATTGAAACCTGAAAACTGTTACTGGTCTGGTAGATATATGTTGCTGTGAACTATATAAGCTTTGCAAATGATGCCAGTCTTTTCCAGGCTGAAATCTAGTGCATGCAATCAGTACTCCTTGAACACAAAACTCCCAATAAATAAACTGAGAAAGCCACAGGCACTTGGATTTGTAAAAAAAATTATTTTATTTTATTTTTGCCCGGTAGGGTTTTCTTCCCCCTTAACAAAGCCCAGGCCTTAATGAGTTCCAGGGGGACAGGGGGCTGTCAATCACAATATATTTTTCAAGTATAGTCATCTTTGCTCCTATCACAGAACCACAAGGCATGAAATAATTAGAAAGCCCAAAGTAACTGCTCTGCTTTACAAGAGCAAAATCCTTGTGTGGATCATTTACATAAACTTGTCACTTCCCATTATAGCTCAAATGCAAGCTGGGTAATAACCATGGCACTCAGAGAAGGAAGGTATGCTCTTCCTCCATCTTTGAAGTACAAGGTACGCATGTGTCCAGCTTTCCGTTCCTCCCCTCCCCCCTGCCCGTTTGCTGAATTAATGTAAAGTATCTTTGATTTTCCATTAAATAGGAACTATTCATGCTGCTATGGCAGCAGACCATGCGCAGCCTCTTCTTCTTAAGAGAGGAAAAAAGGCTTTTGCGTCAAGCCATTGTTAGGAGAGAATTCACTTTGAGGAGCATTTCAAAGCTGATCCGATTGGGGGAAAGAATAATGTTAAATATTGGGCATGAAATATTTATAAGACGGGCGCATAGGAGCAGATGACAAAGTAGCCGAGAAAATAAACACTCTCTTGCTTGACGGTTTTTCTCTTTAGGTTTGTGTACGTGCAAGTTTGTGTGCATGTGCATGAATGGAAGAACATGTATGCATGCGTAAAACAGATGTATATAAGTATAAACGTGTGTGCGTGTGTGCGTGTGTGTTTGGACATAAGGAGATACTTATACCCAGTGGTCAAATGGCTTAATGGGATTTAGGGCAATCTGCATTTGAATTCTCCTTCTCTGGAATGGTTGCTGAAGACAGAGATGAAGTGTGTGTGGGGGGATTGTAAGGAGCACCTTTTTTTAAAAAAATGGTTTGATGTTGATGTAGTTTCTATTTTGTGGCAACCATTTTTTTCTCTAGTTGCTTTTGGGACACCTGGCCAGTTGGTATCTCTGCAGGAATAATGCTGCCAGTGTGCCATTTGAAAAGGCCAGACATTCTGTGACATGGCCTATATGTTACAAGGAATTCACAAGTTAATACTATTAATAGTGTTTGCCAGGTCCCCTCTGGCCACCAGCAGGGGATGAGGGTGTAGGGTTGCCAGATCCAGGTTGGGAAACTCCTGGAGATTGGGAGATGGAGCCTGGAAAGGACAGGGACCTCAGTGGGGTACAATGCCATAGAGTCCACCCTCCAAAGCATCCATTTCCTCCAGTGAAACAGATCTCTGTAGTTTGGAGATGCACTATAATTCTGGGGGATCCCCAGGTCCCACCTGAGGGCTAGCATCCCTAAATCTCAGATTAATATTATGACTAATTTGAAGCCTGATACTTGTTTCCCCACTTTTTAGGTGTACTTAAGTGAATGTTGATTAGGGTTGCCAACTGGCAGATGGTGCCCACAATTACAACTGATGCCCAGACTACAATTGCTTTGAAGGGTAGATTGTATGGCATTGTAACCCAATGAGTTTTCTTGCTTCCCGAAACCCAATTCCTCCAAGGCTTCACCCCCAAATCACTAGAAATTTCCCAGCCTCGAACTGGCATTGTAACCCTATGATGACTGAATGTCAATATTCATGAGTATATCTGTGAGGTTTTCTGACACTGGCTCTTTGTGTGGACTTATCTAAATTTACACATGAAACTCATCAAATTTAGGACAGTCACTGTAAGTTGAACAAAAGCCAAACAGACCAAAATAAAAGAATGTTTTGATATATTTTAAATGACCAGTACTATGTAGAAGTGGATTTCGGCAAATAAAAATGTGGAAAGCGCTGAAATAAAACAGTAATTAAGTAGCACCTTTAAGATAAAAGGGAGCCATGCTAGTTTGACTTTACTTTTACTTCCATGGGGTTTCCCCACCATACTGATTTTTGCACCATAACTCAGAAAAGCAAATTCCAAGCAGGGAATTTGTACAGAAGGGGAAAAAATACCATACCCTTTGCTGCCCCCTTCCCCGTGCTTTCTCTGCTTCCCTCTTTGCTGGAACCTGCTTTTCTGACTCTGCCCTCTGCCTCTTTTCTGCTTGCTCCAGTTTCCACTTTTCCTCTTCCTTGCTGGTCCCTGCTTTCTGCCCTTCCTCTCCTTTCTTACTGGCTGCCCTTCTCCCTTCATATCTACTCCTGGCTCTCCGCACCCCAGTCCCTCTGCGCTCCTCTACTCTCCCCCCCCCCAATTGTCCAAAGGGCATTTGATAAAATAAAAATAGTTTAAAAGTGATGAGATCCTTTGAGACTACTTTGCAAGATTTCAGCTGCCATTGCATAGGTAACCAAAAATGGCAGCTTAGATCTTACAAGGAGGTCTTGAAAGATTTTGGTACTTTTTAAACTGTTCTGTGTTTTATTTAAGCCCCCCTTTTAAGCGTAAGATTTTTCTGCAAATCAGGGTGTTCCTTTGGGTTTATAGATAGCAACATCTACCTTCCTTTCCCAGAGTGGCCTCATTTTTTTTGATATTTTGATCTTCAAGAATGGGATTTAAATGGCTACTAGATATATGATGAAAGCTGAGACATTCAAAAACCATTTAAACTAAAACATGTTGCAATGTTCTTGCTTATAACCTGACTCTCCAATAAAGAAATTAAATAGATTTGAGCCTTTCTAACAGATAGAGCAGTAAAACTTTAAACGATTGACTTTTCCATCTTATTGCCGAAGTAGATATGAGAGCAGCAAATCTATGTTTGGAAATGGCTGTCACTGCAACTGAAGGGTGTTTGTGTGAGCTGCAGGATCATGCATCCTTTCCCTGCTGCATGGACTTGAAGGCTTGAATGCATTTTACAGGCATGCAGCTGACATGCGCATGGTGGAGAAATTTGGGGGATTCTGGAGTGATGGGATTTCAGTATAGGAGCTTTTATTTTAAAGGAGCTTGCCTCCCACAACTGCTGTTCCTTTGGTTGTGGTGCTCCTGCTCCAGCTGAAATGAATGCAGGCTGCTTATGTCTGTCATTTCAGAAGACAGGGAAAATTATGCTCACCAGAATCATGAACAGGAGGTTAGCAAGGATTTGAATCTAAAATGTAGTTCTTCACACAGACTTACTTGATCTGGACCACCAGAGTGGAACCTTTTTATTCTTTTATAACAAACAGTGTTGTATAATGCTGGCAGTTTGCTCCAAAATGTATATTGCATTCCAGTCATTTAATTTCTGTTGTCTGTATAAGAGAGCCAATGTAGGCTACAGTGAACAGCTAGGTTAGGAGAGGAAGGAGCTTGATGGATGTTGGCCACAGCCTGGGAAAGGCCTGTTTGGCCATGCAACCTGGTCATTCGACATATCAGGTACACTAGCATTTAAATCCCTGGAATTATTTAGTAATTCTTTTGTGGCCATAATCCAGTTGATGTGGTATGCATTCAAGGCTCCAATGAAGATCTGGTTTTCCTGTTCTGGGACAGATAGAACTTGACCAATGGAAAAACTGCAGTTTTCACTGATCCAAAAGCAGCCCCTATTGACAGTGGTGATTGCTAATCTGTCTGTTTACCTGACCTTGGGATTTCTCACATAATCCCTAAAATTATAGACGTTTAGAGAGAAATCCTAAATAGGTCTATTCAGAATCCTACTAAAGCCTATATAATGGGACTTACTCACAGGAAAGTGTTCCTTCGATTGCACTTGAAGAGTACTGGACTCGGGAGGCCAGGAATGGTGAAATCATGAAGCCTTTATTGAGTGATTCAGCATGTCCAGTAGATGGTCAGAACATGCTTCCAGGGCTCCAGGGCCCTCATTATATGCTGGCCGGAGCCACACCTCCGGCCACACCCAAAAGACCTGATAGGGGCTTAACATATGTGTATGTTTGTCATAGGTTCCCTGGAGTAGCCTTTGAGTGCATTGGCTCTCCAGGGAGAACCTAGGTCCCACATTGGTGGAGGCTTTGAATCCGGATGTCTATTGTTCCTCCAGATTCAAGCTCCCTTCTCTGCCTGACCATGTGCTCTGGCCATGCAGCGGGTGCCATTACCTGGGAGCACATGGCAGGCTGGTTAGGACACAGAGCATACTACATTACAGCACTGTTACTCCTTCTCACATCATTTGGTACTACTCCAGCAATTGTGGCCACTAGAGCTGACACCAGGCAGGGTCCTTGGCTCAGCAGAGGACCCACCACACATCAAATCTGTTGAAATTGCTGTGAGAATCAAGAAGAGAGGGGAAAGCATCATTCGCTTCTCTTCTTTCTCTGGAATTTTTGTGTTCATGGAATTGTTTGCACTTCACATGGGATCCATGAAGTCTTCCATGAAAACCAACACAGAAGATAAGCTGGTGAGCAAGATTCAAACCAGATGTGAGCCTGGGAGATCCACAACTGGATCTTCCTGGGGGTTTTTAAACAAAGAAATAGCAGCCATGCTGTGCATGCTGGTGTATGGTGCATCCCTTCTAAAGCTACCCTCTCCCTAAATTCTCTGCTATTGGCCTTGGAAGTGGAAAAATAGTGGACACTCTCACTTTGTCTGTATTTCTTCACCTTCAGGCCTAATAACAGCAGGGGGAGGAGTTTGGTTTCAGTCAGCAAAAAAACCCTTTCCTCCTGCACCACAGACGTAATCCAAATCAGGACTCTGCATGGTTATTATTTGCCTTAAAAATACAAGGGGAAATTGGTTGAAGGTCATGTGAGAGGCTTAGTTTCAGCTTTAAGTTTGTCTTCGTGGGGCCATGTTGGGTGCCAGCATCCACCACTTCACTATCTTGGCCGTTTGCTGTATGCATGACGAAAATGGTCCGGGAAAGAACCTTCCTTTTTCAGTGGAAAATAAATGGTGATTGTTGGCAACAATGACAGTCTTCCTTGGAAGTGGGTTTGCCTTTCCCTTCCTTAAGATACCAGCTACTGAAGAAGTAAATTGGAGATGGAAATTATCCTACAAATAGGTTTCCTTTTTCTGTGGAAGAAAGCAAACAATATCTACCCAAAATGTGGATATGTCTGTCAATAAGAGTTAACTATGAAAAAAAATACAAGGGAAGATCCATCCACTGGTGTCCTGGTGTTACAAGAAGTTTGGGTCTGAATATGCATCACCACCAGCTGCCGTTTCTGCTCCTTTACAGCCAATCCATAGTATCTTCTGGTGGTGAAGGAGGAGCCATAATTTATTGGCAGAACATGAGTTTTGCAGGCCACAGGCCCTGATTTCAATTTGTGGTTTAAATAGTTAAAGGGATAGACAAAGAGTCTAAATCTGTGAACCATTCCATGAAAATAAAAAAATTGTAAAGCTTGTCCTACCCTACCACAAGTCTATCCACTTCACAGATGCGCTTAGTCCATCTAGTATCCAGCAGAGGTCTTTTGTAGCCCTATTATATAATATTCTTTTAATTATATATATATATATATATATATATATATATATATATATATATATATATATATATATATATATATAAAATATATATATACCTATGAAGTTTCCTTGTGTCAAGTGAGACCAGTAGTCCACCCAACTGATGTCTGATTGACATGTTAGCCACTTGTCTCTCACATCAAGCTTTTTACAGACATGTTACAAATGGACCGCAATGTTGTGAGCCATCCCAAGCCCCACACTGCAGAAGAGGGGTGGGATATAAATCTCAAAAACAAAAATAAAATAAAATAAAAATAAACATGTTGCTGGAAGTTCCCAGCAGGGAACTTGCCTCCTAGGGATGTGTGGCCTTGATTTGGCTCAGGAGAGGGCCACGTGAGGAGAAAAGGCGTCACCTTTGCCACCCATGTTGTTGCCTCAACCTGCAACAGCCCCGGGGAGAGCCACATTTTGCCCTCTGGAGAAACTTACACATACTGATGGTTACACATAAGTTTCCCCAAGAGGGGGAAAGGATGAAACTCCTCCTCACATGTTGTCCTCCTCATCCAAACTGAGTCCCTATCAGCTGGGAATTGAGTTCCTGGCACAGAACTCCAGGTAGAAATCTGGCCCAAAGTCCTTGCCATGTGGACTTTAAAATGCAAGTTACTTTGAGTGGTGGCGGCTCTTCAGATCCCTGGTAGAGAAAGTCTTTCCCAGTATGCCTAGGATCCTTCCGCAGGAAGGTTTGGTCTTGGACCTTCTGCATGCAAAGCCCATTTCACTAAGGAGGAGAAGGAGCTTTGCCTTGAGCCAGTGCTGATGTGGTCCATGAAATCGTTCTTGAGGCATATTGAGAGTAAAGGAAAATGGGAGTGGAGGGCAAGAGAAAGGAGAGGAGCTGCAAGTAAACCAATTTCTGTAGACTGGCCTGCATGCTTAATTTAAAAAACAAATCCAGCGAATTTAATTAAATCAATTTCCTTGCAGACCGGGACTTCATATGATAAGACTCAGCCAAGGACCCCCCCGCCCTCCCCAGCAGCTATATTTAAATATAAACCCATAATACATAATGTTTCCATATCACAACACAACATAGCTCAGTCATGTGTCATCTGTCTACTGATTCTATTGACTGATCAGTTTGCCAAAGGAACAAGCACAAGCATGACCACAGATCATCGTGCTAGCCATGCAATCCTATGCACCCACTTGGTGCCCAGAGCCACATCGTGGCTCAGAATACATGGGCGTCTATGTCAGTGGCCAGCTGGAATAGGTAACAGGACACTAGTTTTGCACACAGGAGGTCTCAGGTGCAGTCCTTGCCGTCTCCGGGTAAAAGAATCCTGAGTACAGAGCTGGGAAGGAGTTCCCCCCTCCCCATTTCCTGAAAAGTTGTGGTCTATCAGAGTATACAACATTGTAGTGATTGTCTGATTCAGGCTGCTCCTTCATGGACGTTTTTTACTAGTACAGTTGGCAGCATTTGGGAGAATCATATAGCTCCCAAGTTTTTCCCTTTTGAGCTGGCTCAAAAACAAACCTTTTTGGGGGTCCTGGTCAAAGAGGAACTTATGGGGTGGCTGTGAGCAGAGGTGATTTGTGCTTTCAGAATGGTGGGGCTAAACTCTGCATTTCTCACAGACCTCTTCAGCCCTTAAAAGGGCCTTTCCCCCTTTTTCAACTGAGCCATGCTGTAGTGTTACAGCATAGCATGGCTGGAAAAGAAAATGGAATGGTAAAGGGGGATTCTGGGCCATTGTAAGGGGTGAAGTTGTCATATCTATGCCTTTTCACAGAAACAACAGAGGAAAGGGGGTGGGGGAGGGTGGTGCCAGCAGGAAGTTCAACAGGGATGGGTACGTGTGGAGGCAGTTGCCACATTTCCTCACCCTGCCTGCTTCTGCTGCCAGGGCAGGTGTGTGTTTTTGCACCCCCATATAGAGGCAGACTTAGGATAAGGAAGCTTCCTATATCACTAGGAACAAAGTTTTACTCAGGGTTTTTTTTGTAGAAAAAGCCCAGCAGGAACTTGTTAGCATAATAGGCCACACCCAACAGCAGAAACTCATTAGCATAGTAGGCCACACCACTGACCGCACAGCTTATTAGCATATCAGGGCACACCCCCATGTTACCAGAAGAGTGGTCATCCAGCCACACCCACCTTTTGCTTCTTATTCTGTTTACTTCGTTTGTTGTCAAAACCCAGGGCTTTTTTTGTAGCAGGAATTAATTTGCATGTTAGGCCACATAACCCAAATGTTGCCAATCCTAATGAATTTCTGCTGTTGGGTGTGGCCTATTATACTAATGAGTTCCTGCTGGGTGTGGCCAACTCAGGAGCCAGCCGGAAGTCCGTTCCTCTGTGTTCCTGCCCAAAAATAGCCCTGATTTTACTCATTTCAATTCCATTTCTCTCCAAGTATGCATAGGATTCTACAAAAGTATATGTATGAAGAAGTGAATTTATGAGGATTTGAACTTGATTTTCTCCTAGCTCTTGTGTTGAAAATATACGAAGGCTCTAATGGTAAGAAAAGTATAATACATGTTGAATCACAGGTCCAATATATATGTTCTTCAAAGTTTAAGGAAGTAAGTTATAAAAAAGTGGAATCACTATTACTTTCAACTAGCATGTGTAAGGTTGTAGCAGAATTTAAACTGCTTTTAAACTCAGTTTAAAAGCTCAGAATTTAAACTCAGAATTTAAGTTTGCTGATCCCTTAGGATTCCCTGATAGATGCTTGGCTCCCTCACAGACTACAGTTCCCAGGATTCCCTAGGAAACATGAATTACTCTCAGTTTGACTATCTTTCAGGTCTGTAGTGTAGATACACTTGAAGCATCCTTGTGGTTTATGTTCACAATGCTCCATCAGTCATCTTTCCAGGAATCCAAACTGCTTGTTATTTTAATATTCCAAATGTCTCCTGGATCATGAAATTAAAAAGAAAGATCTTTTGTGTGTGTGTGTATGTCTATTTACACTATATCCAAAGGCACAGATGGCTAGAACAATAACAGTCAAGTGACTATAGATCTTTATTCACAAAATCAATTTTTGTGCAATAAATGCACCTTTTTCATAGAATAGTTTTATTGCACACACTTTGCACACCTTCACTCAAATGTTATTAACTAACACATTTGCCCAATAATATATTGCACCTAAGAAAGTGTGAAAGTTTTCTGTACTAGTACATACTAATAGCAGGTGTCGGGGAAAGTCTCAATACATCTGCATAATGATCCATTCAGTGTATAATATTCAACATCTTACTCTAGGGTTGCCAGCCTCCAGGTGAGGCCTGGGGATCTCCTGCTTTTACAACTGATCTCCAGCTTACAGAGATCAGCTCCCCTGGAGAAAATGGCTGCTTTGAAGGGTGGACTCCTATGGCATTGTACCATGCTGAGGCCCCTCCCCTCCCCAAACCCCACCTTCTCCTGGCTCCACCCCCAAAGTCCCTAGGTATTTTCCAACCCGGACTTGGCAACCCTATCTTACACTCCATCTCTGTACTCTGTGTCACAGGAGCACAACAAAAGTTTGCACCTCTGTCCCATTACTATTACAGGGGACTTGCCAGAAGTGCTTAGGCTATACCTTTACTTCTAAAACTTCATGTTGCAATGAAAAAATCAGGCTGATTGTGGCGGAGTCCCATATGGGGTGCGTTAACTACATGAACAGTCATCTTAATTCTCTACCACACAACTGGCTCAGTCTTCAGCCTGTACTGTGGACACTAGCATGAAAAGTGAACTAATGGAACAATGATGTGACTTGATCTTGAATGAAAGATAATTGTTTCCTAAGGAAGAATTACTTATCGCTACATTTTTCCAGGCAGGAAGTTCAGAATATTTGGCATCTCACTGAAAGCAATGGAGACAGAAAAGCAATTTACAAACCTGTATGCTATATAAACCAAACAGAAGTATTACTTTATAAAAGGAAATCTACAATATAAACTTGGCAACAAAACCTTTCTTCATCCTGGTGCTTTAAATCCTTTGAGAAGTGCCATCCAGGATGAGTACCGAGCATGTTGCAATAGTTTCCTTTTCAAATTTCATTTTTGGGGAAAAGAAAATTCGCTACCTGGATGGCACTGTAATTTAATTTGTTGCCACTGCCTTAGGACAATCTTGTCAACAAAGCATTTAACCGAAGGACAGTTATTCTTAGGATTAAAAGGAAGAATTAAAATATTTTGATAGCCAAGCCAACAAATGAGCAAGAAATTGATCTTTGAGAAGAACGCCAGAAAAAGGCACGTCATCCCGTCTTGTTTGGTTTGGCAGAGGGAATGTCAGCATAAGGCTGATGCTGCTATAACATGTCTTGCCTTTACCTGAAGACATGATGTCTCCTTTGCCATGAGAAATGTTCCAGCGTATCACACAGTGTATAGATGTGTCTGCCAGATGACACAGACACACACACTAACTGCCGAGCAAGTATGGAGGAGCAGGGTGGGGATTCCAAACGCAGACAAATCTCTGTCCCTCGGGGAATTTGCATTGGGTTGATCTGTGTAAGAGATATTTCTGTGCTAATGAAGTCTTGATCCTTTGGCTCCACTTGAAAGAGATCAGAAGTGTATCGAGTGTTTTGAGCAGGTGGCAACTAGCTCAAAAGCACTGGTCCATCAAACCAGGTATGGAGTTTAACTACAGTAGCAGTCTTGAAAGGGAGAGAGAGCCTCCGCCTAAGTGATCCATTGTATGGAACACACTTTCAACTATAATAATAATACACTACTAACATTGTTCAGGTGACTTTAATTTGGGTTTGCCCCAGAGAAAATTTTCAAAATTCCCCAAGTGTCAGGATCTGCCCCAGCCCAATATTAGGGTTGAGATGGAAACTCTTCAAAAGAGGAAGATTCCTCTCCAGTCCATCTCCTGCACACCAGGATCCCCACAGGAAAGCCCTCAACTCACCACTCAGCAGGAGACTGAGCAGTAGCCAACCTACCTTGTGTGCTCTGAATCATTTACTCACTCACTACCCATCTGCCCCTTCTTGGCCAGCTTCCCCTAAATATGAAGGGGTTGTGGACAACCCAGTCCCACTCTGCCTTACCCGCCCTCTTCCTCTGAAAAAAGAAAAAAGATGGAGTTAATCTTCCTGGGCTTTCTCCACCCCACTTTTACATATCTGGCAACATGCAGCACACACTATCTTCCTTTTCCCATCCTTCTGACAGGCATCTTCTACTATCCAATAACCTCACAGCAGTTTCCCTAGCAACCAAGTCATGCCCTGATGGCTGGCAAACTTCTTGTTCTTGGCTGCCAGGCCTCTGTTTCTCCTTCTAGTGCAAAAGGCTCCTTCCCCTTCACTGCTGTGGTCTATAATGACTCTGACCTGGGTAGCCCAGGCTAGCCCGATCTTGTCAAATCCTGGAAGCTAAGCAGGGTCAGCCTTGGCTAGTATTTGGAAGGGCAACCTCCAAGGAATACCAGGGTCATGATGCAGAAGTAGGCAATGGCAAACCACCTCTGAACTGTCTCTTGCCTTAAAAACAAGTCTCGCTTGCCACCTAGTGGTGCATAACACTAAAGAGCTAGAACTTCTGGCTGCCAGACATTCTTAGGATCTCCTGGCTATAGTACACACAATGCCATATGATAACAATAACAATAATAATAATGATATAATGAGCTAAATAATAATAATGATATAATGAGCTATAGTACTCGCTGGGTAAGGTACTTATATTGCTTGTACTTTGTTTCATGTGTGTGCCCTTATGAAAAGGGTAGCTGTCTGCATACTTTGTGGCATAAGGAGAGACAAATCTAGCTCTGTATGGATCTCTGGAGCATCTTAATTGTATGGCTCTTTTGGTCTCTACCTGGTTGTGCTTGCATCTTCCATGATCTGTGTGTGAGGTGGGCCACAGTAACATCATGAATATGTGTGATCGGTATGACTTCTGTGGATTAGTTCCTTACCTTTATTGGTAAGATGTGGAATGGTATAGTACAGTCCAAACCTGTCAGATCTCAGAAGCTAAGCAGGGTCAGTACTTGGATGGGAAGCCGCCAAGGAAAACTTGCAAAAGAAGGCAATGACAAAACTTGCAAAGGAAGGCAAACCTCCGCTCAATCACTTGCCTTGAAAACCTAATGGGGTCACCATAAATTGGCTGCAATCTGATGACACTTTACACACACACATATATAACAGCCCTGACCTAAATGGACCAGGCTAGCTCAATATCATCAGATCTCAGAAAGATCAGCCCTGGTTAGTATTTGGATGGGAAACCACCAAGGAAGTTTGGGATTGCTACACAGAGGGTGCAATCATACACACCTATTTGCCACGCAAGAGGAACAATTCATTGACAGATCAAACTGGCACGATCACACCAGCACATCTGGGAGGCGTCCCAGAACCATCGGCAAGCCGGGGCAAACAGATTTGATCCGGCAGAGAATCAGGGTAAAAAGCTACTGATGAAAGTCCGGTATCAAACGGTTTGCGCGGCCCACAGCTGGACTTGCCCCATGTGATCGCACCAGTGCAGAAGTGTGGTGTCACGGATAGCATGATCACACGGTATCCCGATGCCACACTGCTTTTTGGTCCCCCTTCCATGTGCGCATCATCAAAAACTCATTGGGAGGGAGAAGTGAGTCATCAATTCCCCCTCCTTCCTTCCAACGAGGCATCGATCCCCCATTTAAGTGCCTCAGAAACCCACCACAAAAAAAAAAACCCACTCACCCGCGGTTGCGTCTGATCACGCAGTGGCAGTTTGCCCTGGCAGGTCCACGGAGCTGTGTGATCGTGCAACTGCAGGGCAAATTGCTCCGGGGCAAAAAAGCCTCGATTCCCCTCTGGATTATCTTGCTCGTGTGGAAGGGACGAAAGGCAGGCAATGACAAACCATCTCAGTTTCTCTCTTGCCTTGAAAATCCAATGGGGTCGCCATAAATCAGCTGCAACTTGATGGCACTTTACACACTTGTACACGCATTTGAAACAGGAGGGGGACTGTCAGCATGCTGCTGTAATATTGGCTTTAGCAATGTTTCCATGGTCTCTGTGTTGCAATGCTTTCTGCTTTTTTTCTTTTTAATTATTTGTGCCACCATTATGCCCATGTTTGCAGGCTGATTTGGCAGTGTAGAGAGATGATAGGAGGAGGGTTAGTAGATTTATTGACAAATGTCTAAATGATGACCACACAGGATTTATTAGTTGGGTAGTATTATCTGATAACATAAGGGGAATAATAAATTTAATTAATAATTGAAATATAACTAAAAAAATAATCATTTGTATTTCTTGAGATAGTATTTGACTGTGTGGAATGGTGATTTTTATTTAGCATTTTAGATGTTTTTTACTTTGGAACTTTCTAAGTCTATCAAAGTAATATATTCCAAAATAAGAGGTATCTTAATAATTAATAATCAACACTCCAGGTGATTATATCTCTGCTTCCTCCATTACTATTTACCTGTTTTATACAGCCTTTCACAAATAGACCAACTATTAAAAAGGAACAGAAAGGATTTATTGTTTCTAAGTATTCCTTTATACCAGAAATACAATATTGACATTGATTAATCCACTAATTAACTCAGGAAGCATTTAAATGTATTGTCATTTGTGGGGAAATGGCATGTTAGAAGATAAATGTAGAGAAACTGATTATTTGAATATTATTATTAATTTGTAAATTGTAAAAGAACAACTTCCCAAGGTGACTATGAGTAATGGCAATTTTTAATCCCAATTTCTCTCTCCTTATTTATGGTAGAAAATATTGCATTTTTTCAAAGATTACAGTTACAGTGTTAGAAAAGACATGTGAAAGAAAGCTAATTAATATTATATTATTACAACTCTCTGAAATCAGTTGCTTGATGACTAATACAGACTCTGATCAATGTTTATATGGTTTGATGCAAACTTGTACAAATAGACTGTTATGAATTTTTACTGCATTTTAATATTATCTATTAAAAAGATAGCTGTTTCCAATCTTAATCCTTGTGACCAATTATTCCAAATTCCTACCACTTAAATAACTTGCTCTAGAGTTCACATATTCATTCATTTAGAAAATATTTGGCATTTGTTCCTTGCAGATACACCTCAGGGCTTACCTTGCAGTATATTATATAAAGAAGGAGCTAATGCACCATATCACAATTTTTAAATTTAATATTTAAGACTTGTGTTTATATTTGTTATAAATAATAAAATATGAAGACAGAAAAAGAATAACCATTTGTCTTAATGACCATTTATTGCTGATCAAGACATCTGTTGGTTTGCTCTTATAAAAAAGGTCAAGCACCTTCACCCATTTTCTTAAAATCAAAGTGTTTATCATTTATTTCATTTACACCCCTCTGATAATGGATAGAAGACTTTGTTGAGGTTTAAATCTCACATGCAAAGGCTGGGTTTGGACATTCTACAGGCAAAAATGGCTGGTGTTGCACTCATGAATTGTAAGAGCATTTCTCTACATGGTCGCCTGGTGATGGTGGAGCTTGTTGTTGTTTGTTTTTAAGGAGTGCAGTTGTAATTAATCTAGCATGTTCCTCAGGAGTACTTTGCAGTTGGCCCACACAAAACTGACAGAAATTCCATGACAGTTGGCTCTGTTCTAACTGTCGTCTTCCAGTCACTGCCCTTCCCCCAGATTAATACATAGCATCTCGAAGATCTGGAGAATTTCCAAATACTTGGGAGCTCAGACTCCACACTTGAGCTTGGAGTAACCAACTGGCAGTGGCATCAGAAACCCTTTGCCTTCAGGATGGTCACAATCAGGTTCTTTGAAGTCCAAAGCATCATTTTATCTCTTGTTGCACATGGCCTGTGATATGCCGGTCCGTTCCGCACAGCTGTCACTGGGTAAGTCGGCAGGCATTTGAAGAAGTGTCAGCTATCCTTGTGAAAAAGACAAGAGTTTAACAAAGTGTCCCTCTTCAATGAAATTATTTGGATGCCTGATGAGAATATGATTCCTTATATTTTGTCTCATATAGCTAAAGATATGACAAATATCTTCAATTTTTAAAAACCCAGAGACAGCTGCCAAAAAATCTTTGGTAGTCGGAATGGTAGACAAAAAAAAATTCAGGCTAGAGGAGATTTGAGCAGAACTGCATTACCTTAAAAGGTGCCATCAAAACAGTATCCGTTGTGAAATTTCTATTAGATTTGTATGCAATTCTCATTCCACTTGTTCTTTTTGAACTTTCTGCATTTCTAGGATGAGATTGTATTGATTATGCACCCACAGAGCCAACAGAAATATCCACCCCCATGTATGTGTGTGCCCATGCACAGACCATTTCCTAGTGTGGCCACTTCCCAGCACTTCAGATGCTGTTTTCGTCTGTGACACACATGGCCATCAATAATCAGTAACAGGTGTTTTAAACATCACGTCCATTCTCAGGAATAACAAAATACACAGCAACCACATCATGCAAATTAAATAACCAGACTTTTCAAACATATCATTTGAGTAGTAGTTAGAATGATAATGATGATAACGTAATCACATTTTCTCAAACAGCACACATGCCTGCAATCCTAAGAACTCCTGGGAGTAAGCCTTATTAAACAGAATAGTACTTACTTCCAAATGCTTACTTCCATTTGAACCCACCTGCCCACTCCAGTCATCATCACAAGCCCAGTTTTGGATGCTGTTGCCATCTGTGGCTAGATTAGAGTTGCCAGCCTCCATGTGGGGCCTGGGGATCTCCTGCTTTTACAACTGATCCCCAGCTGACACAGATCAGCTCCCCTGGAGAAAATAGTTGTTCTGAAGGGTGGACTCTATGGCATGGTACCATGCTGAGGCCACTCCCCTCCCCAAACCCCGCCCTCTCCTGGATCCACCCCAAAGTCTCCAGGTATTTTCCAACCCAGATTTGGCAACCCTAGGCTAGATAGGTGGCAACCTGAGAAAGTCCTTTGGAACTCCAACCCCAGGGAGATCCGTCTGTCTCCCCCTATCATCTTCTACCAGCAGGTAAGGATTGTTTTGTTTCGCATTGCCTCACTATCTCTTATTAGCCCCTCCTTCATGTTTATGTGCTTCTGTGTATGTGTGTATATCGTATCATATCTGTAGGGTTGCCAGCCTCCAGGTGGGGCCTGGGGATCTCCCGCTTTTACAACTGATCTCCAGCTGACAGAGATCAGCTCCCCTGGAGAAAATGGCTGCTTCGAAGGGTGGACTCTATGGCATTGTACCCTGCTGAGGCCCCTCCCCTCCCCAAACCCCACCCTCTCCTGGATCCACCCCCAAAGTCCCCAGGTATTTTCCAACCTGGACTTGGCAACCCTACATATCTGTATATCTAATAGTGATGTGTAGCCCCTATCTGCGGATCTAAATCAGCGGATCAGGGCAACGCTGACATTAAAAAGATACTTCTGCAAACTTGGTGACCCCCCCACCCAGGTTTGCAGAAAAATCTGAAATCTTAAAAAATACATTTAAATCCCCACCCCCCAAATAAAAGAAAGTTGTCTGCCCCATGCACAGATGATGCACTTACCTTGTTTCTGCAGAGCTGGTGATGGCAGATTCTGGGAGCTGCTCTGGGCCTGGCCACAGCGGACACTGGGAGCCACTTTGGGCCTGGCCATGATTGTGGTGGGGGATGATGGGAGCTGTTCTGAGCCCAGCCTGGCTGCAGCAGTGTTGAACTCCAGGAGCTGCTCTGGGCCTGAACTAGGGCTGCCAAGTCCAACTTGGGAAATATCTGGGGACTTTGGGGGTGGAGCCAGGAGACTTTGGGGGTGGAGCCAGGAGAAAGGAAGTGACATCATTTTGTGAAGTCACATCCTGTGATGTTGCTTCCACATGCTTCCACATGAACTCATGAAGTTTCCTAATACTGAATCAGGCCATTGGTCCATCAAGGTCAGTATTGACTACTCAGACTGGTAGTGGCTCTCCAGGGTCTCAGGCTGAGATCTTTAATGTCACCTATTACCTGATCCTTTTTTAGCTGAAGAGGCTGATACCTCCTGCATGTCAAGCAGATGCTCTATCACTGAGCAACGGCCCTACTGAATCCTTCCTCATCTCGGCAGAATATGAAGCCCTAAGTGCTACACAAGTGCTAAATATGATTTTCATATCATAAGAACAGGAGAGAAGCCACAGTGGATCGACCCATCCAGTACAGCCCATCCAGTACAACACTCTGTGTCACAACAGTGGCCAAAAATACCAGGTGCCCTCAGGAGGTCCAGCAGCGGGGCCAGAACTCCAGAAGCCCTCCCACTGTTGCCCCCCAAGCACCAAGAATTCAGAGCATCACTGCCCCAGACAAAGGGTTCCATTTAGACCTTGTGGCTCATAATAGCCACTGATAGACCTCTGCTGGATGGGGACAGAGAGAGAGAGAGAGACAGACAGACAGCTTTTTCACTTACTCTTGCCCAATTCCCAGGTTTTATTTCTGGCCCTTGTTTCACCCAGCTGTTGTCCATGTAAGTCCCATAACTTCTCCCCCCCCACCCCCAGCATAGGCTTTTTGGTGGCTAAAGAGGACCTTTGTCCTCCCCTTTTCGCCAGCAGAAAAGCTAGTTGGATCCATCCCTAATTTAAAATACCGGTTACTTGATGTACAAATGCTTTTAAAAATGCAGATTTTTACTGCTGGAGGGGGGGACACGGTTGAAAGAAACAGAAAATTGGCATAAAAATGAGGAATCCCAACTTTTATTTGCAGAAGGGAAATGAGGATTGGTGGGACCCAAGCAGCCACGACAAGACATTTTAAACAATCCCACTCCCAGACCTTCTACAGGCAA
This sequence comes from Lepidodactylus listeri, assembly GCA_029233225.1. NCBI lineage: Eukaryota > Metazoa > Chordata > Lepidosauria > Squamata > Gekkonidae > Lepidodactylus > Lepidodactylus listeri. The sequence continues at coordinate 32,289,242 of JARCFY010000009.1, forward strand.
CCTCTCCTTGAGATGTTTACCTCTTTGGAAGTGACAGTTTATTCCTTTGACAAAACCACAGTGGACAGACAGACAGCAAAAAGAAAGAGGGGGAGGGGGAGAGACAGAGAAGGAAAAGAGCTCGCAGACCCCAGCTTACCGGAGCAGTTTACTTAGCAGCAACCTTGCACGCAGTAGAAAGAGCTTAGTCCCTCCTTAATCTCTGGGCGGGGCTCTCTAGCTGGCTCAGCTCTTAAAGGGGAAATTTCCCTTTTAAGAAGTTCAGGAGGCTGGCCAGGGCAGGCTCCGAGGTTCCCCTGCTGGCAGCCATTTTGTCCCCCCGGTGGCCAATCTTGGAAAAGCGGGGGAAAGCTTTCAAAATCGGTGTTTCCCCCACTCTTCCGGGGGACTTGGCAGCCCTAGCCTGAACTGGCCGCGGCCGTGGTGGATGCCAAGAGCCACTCTGGGCCCGGCTGTGGTTTCAGTATTTGAAGCCAGGAGATGTTCCAGGCCTGACCGCGGCAGTAGCAGGTACTGGGAGTTGCTCCAGGCTCAGAGCAGCTCCTAGACATTGCTGTTGCTGTGGTTGGGCTCAAAAGTGGGGGGTGGGGGGGTGAGCTGGAGCCAAATTGGCCTCAGTGATGGGGGGAGACGGGATTCCCCACCTGAGTTTTGTGGCTCCCTTGTCATATCTAATACTTAAGTATGGCCTAATCTCCAAATCTGACACAAACCAGATAATTCTGCAAATTTGGTGGACCCCCCCTCCCAAGTTTGCAGAAAAAGCTGAAATGTTAAAACATTATGGGAGGGGGGTGTTAAATCCCCCCCAGGCAATGCACCTACCTCCTCCTCCTCTGTCGGTGGGCCTGGCAGCACAGGTTGGAAGCAGTGGTGATGGCAAGAGTGGGGGGGCAGGGAGCATCGGTGAGTCTGGCAGCCGGGGCCAGGGGCCACACCAAATTTGCTGCCAGCAGTTGCGATGGTGGAGGGTGGCTGGGAGACACACTAGGCCCAGCAGCAAAGTCTGTGAGCCACAGCAGGCCTGGCAGTGAAGAGCAGGAGCCACATTGGGTCTGGTGGCACCAACAATGGTGTGTGGAGGAGGAAGCCACAGTCATCCCAGCAGCAGAGGTCAGGAGCTGCCCTGGGCTCACTGGCGGCAGCACTGTCAGTGGGGGGTGGTTGGGAACACAGTGGGCACAGCCAGTTTGGTGTAGTGGTTAAGTGTGCAGACTCTAATCTGGGAGAACTGGGTTTGATTCCCCGCTCCTCCACTTGCACCTGCTGGATGACCTTGGGCAAGCCATAGTTCTGTCAGAGCTGTTCTTAAAAGAACAGTTCTCGAAAGAGCTCTCTCAGCCCCACCTACCTCACAGGGTGTCTGTTGTGGGGAGGGGAAGGGAAAGGAGTTTGTAAGCCACTCTGAGACTCCTAGTGAGTGAAGGGCGGGATATAAATCCAATCTCTTCCTCTTCTTCTTCACAGCTGTAGAGGCTAGGAGCCACACCATGCCAGAAAGTAGTGGTGATTTGTGGGGAGTTATTTATTTATTTATTTATTTATTTGTATCCTTCCTTTCTGTACAAAAGAACAGAGGTTATATGAACTGCCCTGAGCCTGCTTCAATGGGGAGGGCGGGGAATAAATCAAATAAATAAATAAATAAATACACATTCAAAGCGACTGACAATTATGAAATGTACTATAGTACAGGCATAAATATAAGCTATTAACTTTTAAAAGTACCATCTTACAAGTTAGTTCATGTTACAGGCCAGTAGTGAGGTGGTGGGGCTGGTAAAGCACAAAAGCTCACCTGAGATGGCAGGGTCTCCCCAGGCAGGGAAAAGCAGCAGAGGGCAGAATGGCCGAGGGTGGGAGCCCCCTCAGTTGTTGTGAGGGTGGGGAATGCTGGCTGGGAGCTGCAGCAGGCAGCAATGAGGGGGAAAAGGATAAGAGGGGGATATATTCAAGTAATCAACGGTGTCCTCATCTCTGGATACTTATATCCACAATTTGGGGCAACATTGACAGAAGGCAGATTTTTTAATAGCAAACTTGGGGGACCCCTCCCCCCCCTTCAGGCTGAAGAAAAATCTGGAAAGTTTTTAAAGAGGGGGGCTTTAACCACCACCACCCACAACAGAGGAACATGATCTGTGCGGGTGCACATGACAACTTTCCCTCAGGGGGGGAAAGAGGACCCAGATGATCCTGCATGCCCTGATGCAGCTCACCACTACCTGGCCAGCCTGTGAGTGGGAAGGAAGAGTGAGATCCCGCCACCTCCAATGAAGTGGTAGTGCTGTGGTGGAGGGGATGCAGAGGAGTAGGGACTGCTTCTGCCCCCTCCCACTTTAGGTGGGTAAGCAAGGGAATACAGGATCAGCTGCCACTGAGATGGCAGTGCTGGAGGCAGACAGGTGGGCAAGATAAGGGGAAGCCCTTGCAGCTTGCCCTGGAGAAGAAGAAAGGTAGGCAGAGAGAATGGGAAGAGAAGGGGAGAGGGCATGAATGACAGAGAAGGGATGGGGGAAGAAAGAGGGGGGGGGCATGAGGTGGGCAGGGAAGTTACTGTTGCCACCACCATTGAGATAGCAAAGCATCAAGTTGGGTGGCTGGGTAGAGTAGCTGCTGCTGTTGAAGTGCTGATATGGCTGGGCAGGAGAGTCACCACCATTGAATTATTAAGTAAGGTGGGAATAGAAAGAGACAGTGAGAAAAGAGGTGGAAAGAGGGAGGATGCAAAGGTGGGGGAAATGGAATGGCTGCTCCTGCAAGTTTCTTGCGGGTCCCTACTTTATATTCTAATAGTCAATCCATCGAAATCTGAGGATACTTAAATCTGGAGACTGGAGCAATAAGTGGACAAGATGGATATTTTTGACAAACCTGAAAAATTCCTCAGGTCTGCGGGAAAATCTGAAGTTTAACATACACACCTCCAAAAAACCCAAATAGATAAAAGGAATACCTGTATGTTTAAGAAACAGATACCTTCAGGGCCTGTTGTTAGGCAACCACAACAGTTCGGCTAGCATTCTAAGCCTGGTTTTTGCTTGGTTTCTGTCAGTAAAAGACAGTCCACCACTTGGGGTAGCCCATTTAGCACCAACCAAAGTCCATGCCTTTTCCATGCCTTGAAATATTATACTGTGACAGGGAGAGACTGCCAGAGTTCTTCAGCAAAGAAGAAAACACAATACTAGGGCAGCTCAGTCAGTAAAGGAGAGGGAAAATCTTGCATCTGAGGGAAGTGGATGGGGTAGTCATAGCAGCAAATATATGTTTTTTAAAAAAATAAATAAAATAGACTTGCATAGGATTAGTAGCCCTGTATTAATTATTTTAGCAACATTTTTTTAGAAGTGGCTCTGTGCTCCTCTGCACTATTACTTGGGAGTAAGTTCAACTGAATTCAGTGATACTTGCATCTGAGTAAACATGCATAGGTTTGGGCTCTAAAAAACAAAAATGAATTATGCCCATGGTTTCTAAAAATGTCCTTCAGTCTTGCATTTCATTATGTTGCTAAATGTTGCTAAAATTATGCTGGATAATGGATTGCCTCTCAGTACCCAGGGACCACCATGGTTTGCAAAATCCCTGTCACTGAACCAGATTCAGACGTGTACTGGCATTGTTTGAGCTGACAGAGCCCATGAGAGGTTGGAGAGCAGATGGGAATTATGCTCAGTTACTACCTCTACAAGCTAACCAGCAATGGACCATACCAATTGTTATGTATTGACCATGCGGTCGCCATGTGCTCTCTTCATTGCGACCGCATGGCCAGAGCACATGGCCAGAGCATGGCCAGAGCACATGGCCAAGAAACTACCTGAGCTTCAGCCAGGTAGAACAAAGGCCAGGTGGATTCAAACCGGCCACCAATCCTGTACCTAGGTTTCTCCCAGGGAACCTATGAAATGTAAATAGACTTCTAATAGCCTATCAGGCCAGTTGGGTGAGGTCAGGGGATTGTCCCTGACCAGCATAAAAGGAGGGCTTGGAGCCCTGGGTTGTATGCTTCATCCGGACCAGCAATAAAGATCTAGCTGTTTCACTATTCCATGGACTCCCGACTCCAATACTTATCAGTGGCGACGAAGGTGGGATCCCGATGAGCGACTCTCCAGCAGACCACAGCAGCACAGCGAGCTCCGTCCCGCCGGCCGCAGGCATCTCCGAGCTCCAGCGCTCCAACGCCTCGCCGCAAGCCGCTCTGAGCCCAATCCTCCGGCACTAGCCAGCGCCAAGCCTCAGCGCTCCCCGGCACCGCCGCAAGACACGAGGACATCGCTCAAACAGCCGCCGCCGCTCCTGCTCTGGTAAATATGGCAAACGCTCCGGGACCAATTACCCCTTTCAATACGTCTCACCCCGAGACGTGGGAGTCCTGGCTCAAGATGCTGGGTTGTGCCTTTAAGGTCCGCGGAATCACAGATGCGGACCTGAAGAGTGCCTGGCTCTTGAGTTCCGGAGGGGTGGAGGTCATGCGGGTGGCCCAGAACCTACTAGCCCCGCAAGACCCCACCGAGGTGTCTTACGACGTGCTCACCAAGACCCTCGGCGATTACTTCGCCCCGAAGCCATCAAAACTGGCCAGGCGCTGGGAGTTCATACAGCGCCAGCAGCAGCCGGGGGAGTCAGCCGCCACTTTCCTGGCTGAACTCCGTCGACTAGCCGTGGGCTGCGAATTCCGCCACATGGATGACCACGTGGAGACCGCCTTCATGGGAGGGGTCCGGGAAGCCAAGCTCCGCCGGCGCCTCATTGCAATGCCGGAGCCAACCTTGGAGAAGATGCTCGAAACTGCGGCAGCCTTCGAGACAACGCAAAAGGACAAGGCAGCCACCAAAGTCCACCAGGCGGCTCCTCCCGAACCCGACTCAAGCGAAGAAGAGGACGTCCACCGGATGCAACCACGCTCGAAGAAGGGTGAGCCCGGCGTCCCCAGGCCCAAGGGCCGGCGCCCAGCATCTGTCTCTGTTCCCTCTCCTGCTTCCCTCAACAGGCAGGCCCCAACGTGCGCCAGCTGTGGGGACCCCCACGACAGACGGACATGCCGCTTCCGTGATGCCATCTGCCGCGCCTGCGGGAAAGCAGGACATCTCGCCCGGGCCTGCCGCCTGAGGAACAGCCACCGTGCCCCAGCAGCGAACTTTGAAGAAGTGGGTAGTGTCGTTCCCACGGCCACGGTAATGAACTTGCCTCAGCCCATCCCGGGCGCAATTTCCGTGTCTCTCCGAATAGAGGGAGTTCCTTGCTCCATGGAACTGGACTCAGGGTCAGCATATTCAATTGTGTCCGCAGCTACGTTCCGCCGCCTCTGCCCGAAGGGGGCACGCTGGCTGCGGCTGCCGGCTGGGTTGGTCCTCCGGGACTTCCAGAAAAACCCAGTGGCTATTAAGGGGCTAGCCAGGGTCCGGGTCCAGTACCATGCCTTTAATGGCCTGCTGGACCTTCTCGTGGTGGAGCGCAATCTAACCAGTCTCCTAGGTCGCGCCTGGTTCAAGCCGCTCGGAGTGCAGTGGACCGGAATACACCGCATGGGCTCTACTGACTTCTCATCCATCTGCGAGGAATTTCCCGCCGTTTTCGATGGCTCATTGGGCTGCTACAAAGGACCCCCGGTTTCCTTCGACCTGGACCCGGCAGTCCGGCCCATCCGCGTGGCCGTCCGCCGGCCACCACTCGCCTTCCAGCCCAAAGTGGAGGCAGAGTTGGAAAAGCTCGTGGCACAAGGGGTGCTCGAGCCGGTCTCCCACGCCAAGTGGGAGACTCCCATTGTGACCCCCCTCAAAGCTAACGGGGAAGTCCGCATCTGCGCGGATTACAAATGTACAATTAATAAGGCATTACAGGACCACGCGTACCCGGTACCGGTGGTCAGCCATGTTCTGGCCTCCCTCGCGGGTGCCAAAATATTTGGAAAATTAGACTTGGCCCAAGCCTATCAGCAGCTTCCCGTAGACGAAGCAACGGCCGAGGCACAAACGATTGTGACTCACAAGGGAGCGTTCAAGGTAAAACGCCTCCAATTTGGGGTCAGCGTAGCACCCGGAATCTTTCAAAATCTAATGGATTCTCTCCTAAAAGATGTTCCAGGAGTGAAGCCGTTCTTCGACGACGTCCTCATCCCCGCCCCGGACGCCGACACGTTCGCAGCTCGCCTCCGGATGGTGCTGCAAAGGTTCCAGGACGCGGGTCTCAAGGTTCGAAAAGACAAGTGCACCCTGGGAGTCTCCTCAGTGACCTTCTTGGGGTTCCAAGTCACCGCAGACAGCATTCACCCTACAAAGGAGAAGGTAGTGGCAATTACAGGTGCACCCCGCCCGTCCTCAAAGGCGGAACTCCAGGCGTTCTTGGGACTTGTGAACTTCTACCATGCCTTCCTTCCGCACAAGGCGGCGGTCGCTGAACCCCTACATCGTCTCCTGGACAAGGGAGCGGCTTGGGCCTGGGGTCCCAAGCATGATGCAGCCTTCCAGGCCGTCAAAGACCTATTAATTTCAAATGCGGTCTTAGCGCATTTCGATGAGAGGCTCCCTGTCATCCTGGCCTGCGACGCATCCCCCTACGGCGTTGGGGCGGTCTTGGGACACCGGCTACCCAACGGAAAGGAGGTACCGGTTGCCTACTACTCCAGGACCCTGTCGTCGGCAGAACGGAACTACGCCCAGATCGACAAGGAGGCCCTAGCAATCGTAGCTGGCGTCAGGAAATTTCACGACTATCTCTACGGACGGTCGTTCACCGTGGCCACAGATCACAAGCCGCTGCTGGGTCTCCTTGCCCCCCACAGGCAGACCCCTCACATGCTGTCCCCGCGGGTCCTGCGGTGGTCAATTTTTTTGTCAGGCTACTCCTACGAATTGGTACATCGCCCGGGGAAGGCGACGGGTCATGCAGATGCCCTCAGCCGTCTTCCCCTCCCGTCCTGCGACCCTGATCCGGCTCCCGCTTTCCACGTCGCGCTCCTAGAGGATCTACCGGAGCGCCCCGTACAGGTATCAGATGTGGCCCGTCGCACGCGGCGGGACCGCATCCTTTCCCGTGTCTCGGACTGGGTGGGAAGGGGGTGGCCGGAAAAACCGGGACCAGATTTTGCCGCTTTCACGGCACGCAGGCACGAACTATCGGCCCACAAGGGATGCCTGCTATGGGGATCTCGAGTGGTGATCCCCGGGCCCCTGCGGCCCCGAGTGCTAGAGGCCCTCCACGAGGCTCACCCGGGAATTGTGCGCATGAAAGCTCTGGCCCGGAGTTACGTATGGTGGCCAGGCCTGGACAAAGACATTGAGGGGCGGGTCCAGAAGTGTACCAAATGCCAGGAGTCACGGCCAGATCCGCCACACGCTCCTGTCCGATCCTGGGAATCTACTAACAAGCCCTGGTCCCGCCTGCACCTAGACTTCGCGGGACCGGTCCAGGGCCGGTTGTTTCTTATCGTTGTTGACAGCTACAGCAAGTGGCTTGAGGTAGTGCCGGTAGCTTCGACCTCCACCAACGCTGCCTTAAGAAGTCTCTGGCCGATCTTCGCGACACACGGAATGCCAGAAACTCTCGTGACCGACAACGGGACCGCCTTCACCTCCGGCGAGTTTCAACGGTTTGTGGAAGCCTGCGGTCTGCACCACATCCGCTCCGCTCCGTTCCACCCCGCAACCAATGGCCAGGCCGAGCGCATGGTGAGGACAACAAAGGACGCGTTAAAGAAGATGGAGCATGGCGACTGGGAAGAGCAGCTGTACAAGTTCCTGTTCTGCCAACGGAACACACCCCACTCAGGGACCGGGCACCGGCCAGCCGAACTTCTGATGGGAAGACGACTGGGAACCGTCTTGGATCGCCTACATCCCGACCGAGCAATCGAGGGGAACCCGACAATGGAGGACCGGCCAGCTGCCCGAGGATTTGCTCCCGAAGACCCCGTATATGCAAAGAACTTCGCGCGGGGTCCAACATGGCTCCCCGCGAGGATCGTCCGAGTCACAGGGCCTTATTCCTATGAGGTCCTTACGGAAGATGGCGTAGTCTGGAAACGGCACATTGACCAGATTCGACGCCGTACCCAGAACCACGATGATACCCAGGCCCCCGAACTCCCTGCACCAACAGACCGTGACATCGACACGACTCCAGAAGCAGCGCCAGACCCTGATCCGGAGACTGCGGAGATGCCGCTCCTGCCCGCGGACGAAGCAGTCGCACCATCCACACCTGAACAACCCCCGAGCAGACAGGCCCCGCCAGCAGAACAACTACCCACACCGCAACCTGCCGACACTAGCAACACACCCCGCCTTACAACCCCCCGGCGCTCTGGACGTGAGCGCAGACGCCCGGACTATCTCAAAGACTATGTGTGCAGAGGGGTTCTGGACTATGGGGGGAGGGGTGTTATGTATTGACCATGCGGTCGCCATGTGCTCTCTTCATTGCGACCGCATGGCCAGAGCACATGGCCAGAGCATGGCCAGAGCACATGGCCAAGAAACTACCTGAGCTTCAGCCAGGTAGAACAAAGGCCAGGTGGATTCAAACCGGCCACCAATCCTGTACCTAGGTTTCTCCCAGGGAACCTATGAAATGTAAATAGACTTCTAATAGCCTATCAGGCCAGTTGGGTGAGGTCAGGGGATTGTCCCTGACCAGCATAAAAGGAGGGCTTGGAGCCCTGGGTTGTATGCTTCATCCGGACCAGCAATAAAGATCTAGCTGTTTCACTATTCCATGGACTCCCGACTCCAATACTTATCACCAATGGACCAGCAATGGACTACATCATCTTCCTTCATCTACAGAGTAGTATGAGATCACACACAGTTCACATATTCCTTGGGGCTCAAAATTCCTCTCAAGTGTCCTGGACAGTTTAGGACATGGAGGTATCCTGGCTTGAACCCCAATGTTTCCATTTTGCACTCTCTCCTGTTCTTCACTATTGCTTCTCCTTCCACATACTGTTCAACACACACACATTTTTGTCACCTCAGTGTTGTGGGGAGTAGAGAATAATAATGCTCCCTGCAGTATTTTTCACTGAAAACACAAAGATATACATGTATTACACCTGTCTCACACATTACTGGGTACAGATGCTAATGCTAACAAATATCTGCGAAGAACAGTGGCACCCACCTGAGCATATCTGCTAAAAATGTATCAGAGTGTCCAAGTTGTATCTATCTCTCATAACAGAATTATGTGCAGGGCATGTATTCCTTGAATAAATCCATGCTTGCAGCTTTAAGCATGCTTTTGGACACTGCAGTGACCAGTGCTAACAGCAGCCTCCTCTAACAAACAAAATGATTCAAAGATCTTTTCTTTAAAACAAGCAGTTGAGGGGAGAAACCCCCCTACACACAACAGTTAAGGTACAGATCTGTGTGCAACAAGGATGATGACCTTGCCAAATAAAGTGGACCCCACAACAACCTTTCCCTTTCTTTCTTTTTGCAGTTGAACTGAACAGAATGTGCTCTTGTCTTTCATTGCTGGAGAGAGCTAGAGGAATCTGTGGTATGGAAGCTGTCTGCCTCATACTCTATCTGCATATACCATGTGCTAGCCCGTCTGACAGACCAGATTACATTTAAAATATTTCGGAAGGCCTGCAGCCTTTGTTTAATACAGATGCTCTCTTCCCTTCCATGGCTACAGCAGCTACTTTGTTTATTGGAGATTTGAAGCTTAAGAAAGTCTTGTCCACAGACAGAACCAATGACAGCCCTGTCTCTGGACAAAAAGTGTATCTGTCAGTATGTAGTTATTTATGAGCCTGATCAGATGGCTCTTTAGATCCACACGAGGCACGAGTGCCTCATGGATTTAAATGTAATGCCCAGACATCAACATCTGGCAAATGTCCCTCTTCCACGAGCATTCCGTTTTGCCGCGCTTCGGAGTCGTCATAAAAAGTTACTAGTTTAAATCTAGAGTTTTCAGTTATGACGGGCTTCCAAGTAGCCAATTGCAGACATTCCCCTGATTGTTTGCTCCAATGCGCAATCCTCTCATCGGGGTGGTGATGTCACAGCCAGTATCAAACAGGTGCATGTGTGGATCAACAAGGGCACGGATCAACAAGGGTGCAATGTCATGCCTATGCGCATGCCCAAACGGACTGATTTCCCAAAAGGCACCACTCCGCCATTGCGTCAATTTCCCACTGTTTGCATTTTGCCCTACGGCTTCGCCCCATTTCCCCCAGGGCTTTGTGATCCTCAAAACGCACGCAATCAGAGGAAAGGGAAGAGCGACGGCGGAGCAGCACCTCATGGGAAATCGGTCACAGTTTTTTTTAAACCTCTCCATGCGCCTCCTGCAGTGGGTCAAAATGTGACATGGGGCAAACAGTGGGAAACTGAAGGAGGCAGTTCGTGGTAAGATGATTCACTGCGGGGGGGGGGCTGTCTGGTCATGCAACAACAGCTTGAAAAGATTGGGCTCAAATTAGAAGAAGAGGAGATTGGATTTATACCCCGCCCTTCACTCACTTGGAGTCTCAGAGTGGCTTACAAACTCCTTTCCCTTCCCCTCCCCACAACAGACACCCTGTGAGGTAGGTGGGGCTGAGTGAGCTCTTTCCCAAGCTGTCCTTGAGAGAACAGCTGGCACAGAGCTATGGCTTGCCCATTAGAGCTGCGCTAATGGCGGGATCAGCTGCCCGTCTGAATGCACCCTATGTCATTTATTTATCCTGTCCGTATTTCAAGAAGCTGGAGCTGGCACATTTTATCCTCACAGGCAGGTTATGTGCTGTGTTTGTGATGAGTACAAGCCAGGTCCCAGGTTCAGTTCCTGGCATCTCCAGTTAAAAGATCTGGTGGTAGATGATGCGAAAGACCTCTGACCCTGGAGAGCTGCTGCCAGTCTGAGTAGAAGACAATAGTGACTTTGATGAACCAAGGGTCTGGTTCATATAAGCCAGCTTCTTGTGTTCATGTGTTCAGAAAATCTTTGGGCTTACTTTGACAGAAAAACAAACAGAAGTCTAATGGCATTTTAAAGACCAACAAATTTTATTCCAGCATTAATTTTGCATGTTATGAAGTGAGCTCTAATCCACAAAATTTTATGCTGGAATAAAATCTTGCTAATATTTACAGAGCTGGTTTATTTTTATTCCTGTTTATTTTTTTCCCTTCTGAACCTGTTTAACATGACTAATTGGCAGTATCTTGCAAAATTTAGCTGAGTCCTCATCTGGGTACACAGTAGTTAGGTGTATAATACCAAATCAAATGCTAAATATGTTCCCAAATGCAAGGAACACCCTTGTTATTTTGGGGGGAGGTCACACATATGTGAGAGATATCTTTACGTGCAGCAGAGCTTTTAAACTTGTGACTGGTCTCCAACACAGCCTGAAAGTATAGTTCAAGGGGGGAAAGAACACAATTTAGTTGGGAGTACATGTACCTGCTTTACAATGTAAATAACTTTACCCTCTTGATGCATTGAGCTGAATGGGACTGGAAGGTTGCAACTCTGTTTAGGGCAGTACGATAAGAGACCCTTTGAATCCTGACCTTTTTGAGCAGTTGTGGGGGGGGGATATTGTTTAACACAAACATCTCTCCAAGTGGTCACATTCTGGAGCAATTTAACAGCAGTCTGGCAGAAGAGGGAAGCAATAGAAAATTCACAGGGCCACAAACACTTCCCCATTTTAAATCATGATAATCTCTATCATATCTCTCTAAATCTGACTGGTTTTTACTGGACAGATGCTTTGGAAGCTTTGTATTTGCCTTAGGGTCTATGTCACAAGGACCGGCACCTCCTGAATCTTCTCAGAATTAGCACAACACATTTTCACATGCGGGGGGGTGGAGGGAAATGTTGTGGTCTCACTCCCTTGTGTCATAGATGTTTCATACAAGCCCCTTTTGTGGCTTATGGGAGTTTTCCCATGACCACAATTTAATGTGCTGTAAATCTTTGAAATCCCAGACACCCCCTGCACAATGAACGCATGTTTTCCCATATGAAAGAAAAACAAACTGCAATGTTCCTCAGCTCATAAGCAGCCCAATCTTTTGTGAGGATATTCACTTCAACAGCATGCCATAATGCATAACATGTATTTGTTTTTATTTACTTGCTTCTTTTATACCCTATTGTTCTCCCCTACAGGGACTGACCCAAGTCAGCTTACATTGTTCACATGATCTCCATTTTGTCCTCACAGACAACCCTGAGAGTGTGTGACTGGTGCAAGGCCAGCCGCCAAGACTTCATGGCAGAGTGGAGATTTGAATTTGAGTCTCAAAGATCCCAATCTGACACTGCAATCACTATGCTGTACTTCATGATGAAACAGAACGATGTTTGAGTCCAGTAGCACCTTTAAGACCAACAAAGTTTTATTCTGGGTATAAGGTTTCTTGTGCATGCACATGAAAGTTTATATCCAGAATTAAAGTTTGTTGGTCTTAAAGGTACCACTGGACTCAGATTTTGTTTTATTGCTTCAGACCAACATGGCTACTCACCTGAATCTATTTTTTTATTTTAAAATGTTACTATGACGGACTACTGCAATCAGTATGGATCCTTCTGACCTTGACTTCAAGCAGTAAAAATTGGACAGCCATGTCATGCAATAAACTATTGCTTCACCATGTGTTTAATTTTTACATGTAGTTTGGCAACACTGAGCCAAAAACTCTGCTGGGTTGGAGCCAGTCAGGTTTTTTACTCAATCTCATCCAATTTCCGTTCTTTCTATAGCACATGGCCCTTGTAGCTTTTGTCCGTGCAGGTCCCATGATCCCTAGGATAGCCTTTTTGGTGGTCAAAGGGCCCTTTCACCCTTTTTCACCAAGGAAAAGCTGTTTGGGTACAACCCATTATCTCACATTTAACTATAGGAATGAATTATTTCTCTTTACCAAGAAAACTGTAAGGTATCTCAGCCACACATATGACAATTTAGAAAAGCTGCCACTCTTCCCTGGAGCATTCAACCACAAATGTAACATGATGCATAAAGAACCTGAGGTATTAATTCCCTCTCCTCTTCCCTTATCACAAATTATGTTTTTCCCCATTTGCTGCATGGAATGATCCATATGTCCCTGGATCATGTGCAGGAATTGTAGGGCTAACTCTCTCCAAAGAATTGCAGTTATGGAGGGGGGCCGGGTCTAGGGATCTCTAGCTGAGAAATCTCAAAGCCGTCATCAAATGCACAGCAACTTGCAGGGTTTTTCAGGAAAGTCAAGTAGGCAAAATTCAAGCTAAATAAAGTTTGCAGTGTAAACTTTTGACTTTAGGATTTGCAAAACCTACTGTAAAAGAAAAAGGTTATACCAATCATGGTGATCAAGAATTCTGTTTTAAATGAGGGGTGCCAGATAGGAAGCTCTCCCTGGAAAGCAATGCTCTGGAGATCCTTTGTATTAACCCTAATTGTGTGCTGTGGATATTCATTTAGCATAATAGGACACACCCAACAGCAGAAACTCATTAGCATATTAGGCCACACCCCTGACAGTACAGCTCCTTCCCAGGATTGGCTTCCCTGGGTGCCCCGCAGTTTGCAGGGCACATAGGGAACCTGAGAGAAGGAAGGCAGTTTCTGGATCAGCTTCCCCAGGTACCCCGCAGCTGCAGAGCGCCTGAGGAACCCAAGGAGGGGAGGCAGTTTAAACTGCCTTCTCTCCCTGGATTGGCTTGGCTTCCCCAGGCGCCCCATGGCTTGCGAGGTGCCTGGGGAATCCGAGGGGGAGGGAGGCTGCAGGCATGACCAACTCGGAGGCCAGCCGGAACTCTGTTCCTGTGCATTCCTGTCCCAAAATAGCCCTGTTCGTTGTGAAGGAAAGGCATTGTGAAGGAAAGGCGTTGTGAAGGAAAGGCATAGGTCTATGCCCAAATCTCCTCCTATTTAGCAGTGTTTCACAGATTCCAGGACTGAGTTCTAGTTAGGACTGACAACCACCAGGTGGGGCCTGGAGTACTCCCCAAAGTACAACTGTTCTCCAGGCAGGATTGCCAACCCCCAGGTGCTGCCTGGAGATCTACTATTACAACTGATCCCCAGATGACAGAGATCAGTTCCTCTGGAGAAATGGCTGCTTTGGATGGTGGACTTTATGGCGTTATATACCAGAAAGGTCCCTCCTCTCCCCAGGTCCCCCCCCCCCAAATTCTCCAGGTATTTTCCAACCCAGAGTTGAAAGTTCTTTCTCCAGGCTACAGGGATCAGTTCTCCTCGATGAAATGGCAGCTTTGGGGGGTGAACTATATGGCATCAGATCACTGTTGTGATCCCTTCCCTCCCCAAACACTATCCTCCTCATGGACCTAGGGATGCCAGCCTCCAGGTGGGGCCTGGGGATCCCCCAAAATTACAGCTCCAGACTACAGAGATCAGTTCCCCTCAAGAAAACATGTCTTGGAGGGTGGACTCTATGGCATTGTATCCCACTGAGGACCCTTTCCTGCCCAGGTTCCACCCCCAAATCTCCAGGAGTTTCCCAACATCCCCTCATTCCCTACCAGTGGCCAGGAGGGACCTGGCAACCCTTCATGCACCACCCCCAAATCTCCAGGAATTTCCTAAAGTTGACAGCCATAGCTCTAGTAGGTTCTGGAGCTAAGTACTGCCTCAGATTCACCCTGTGGTAAATGAACACCAGCTATAAAGCCTTCACTGATCACTTTGCTGTGAGACTGAAAATATGGAGACTGTGTAGCCCTTGAGGATTCAGGGCTAGGTGGACATGGTTGTTGGGACCTTCAGGCATGTATGTGTGTTATGTGTTGGTTTGGATCCCAAAGCATATTCATTTTGAACCCCTCACTGAGCCCAGTTTTGCATGGCTTTCAAAGACTGAATCAGAAGTCAAACCAAGTTGAGTCAACAACCCATTTAAAGATAAAGCCTCAGATAACAGCCTAGGTGTGCCAACTTTGGGCTGGGGAATTCCTGGAAATTTGGGGAGCATGGCCAGGTTAGGAGAGAGACCTCAGAAGAGTATAATGCCATAGAATCCACCTTCCAAAACATTTTTTCCAGGGAAACTGGTAGTCTGGAGGTCAGTTGTAATTCCAGGACATCTCCAGGCCCCACCTGGAGGTTGGCAACCTTGCCTGTGGGTACCCTTAATGATGCTTTTACAGCAGTCTTTTATCCCAGCATGCATTGCATAGTCTGCCTAGCCTTAGCTCTTAACTCCCGGAACTCATGGAAGGGTTGCATAAAGGCACCATGCACACAGCTCTGCTATCTCTTGCTCCTTCAGACTGTGAAACTCATTTTAATTGAATTCTGTTTTAACTTTGGTCTGAAATTTGAGTGAGAGAAGAGATAACATTCACAGGAAGGCAAAACATTCTTTTAATGCCAGCTTCATTAACTACTGGGCTGCTGAAATGAGGGTCACTTTGCCCACACTGAAGGAAATGCAGACCCTTAATTGCATTTTATTTAAATTATTGCTTTATTTCAAACATGTTATGCTTGTTACCAATTTAATATGGCCATGAGCACAAATTAATTACACCTGGCAGCTTACTGAAGAGAAGTTATAGGAATTCATGTTTATGCTGTTTCGGTAATAATGCGTACCTTTAGTTTATACATTTAAATAAATTCCTCCCAAATCGTGCATAAATGTTAACAGCATCTATGTTTCCATGCAAATTGGATTACTCTTGGCATATTCATCACAGAGACTCACAAGTGCATCTCTTCAGCATTCAATAATTTCACTTTCTGTCATTTTTACTTGTGCATATGCCAGAGGACAAAAAAATAAATATTGCTAGATTTTTAAGTCTATACAGAAATCTTGCTTTGTTGTATACATGTTTGTGATATGTTCTGTATATTATTTTTGGTATTGTTTTGTCCATAGTGCAGTCATGCTGTCTATCTAAAATAATATTTTATTGGGAACTCGGGTCTTTACCTTTCATGGTGTGAGAGCCACTGCTTCTGAAATGACTCATACACCAGTCTTGGCATGTTTTGTCCATTCTCTCTCTCCCTCCCTCCCTCCCCCCCCCTCTCATGGCACTCTATCTACATATCTTGAAAATGATGTCCCACCCTTCTGGAGGTTCATCATTCCTATTGTATGTAAACCACAGGTGGACCACCATTACATCTATAAATCTGAAGTGGCAACAGCATTAGCTGCATATTAAATTCATCTGGAAGAGAATGAAAGCAAAGGCATGCATCATACCCAAGACATTTCATACATGTCTTCAAAAGTTCATGGATAAGTTCATGGAGTGGACAATGATTCTGCATTCACCTCAGTCAGATGTGATAGTTCCTTATTCAGGGAAGGACTTGTAGTTCAGTGAAAGGTTACATACTTTGCTTGCAAAAGGTCCCAGCCCAGTCGCTGGCAGCATCCAGGTATCAACAGGGCTGCTAAGAATCACCTGCAAACAAAGGTTCTCTCTGAGTCCCCCAAAACATCCAACCATAATTCATATGAAAATAAATCACATGTCAAAGTCAAACATTTTTATTACAGTCCATGACCAGAATAATAAAATTAATGATAAAAACAATCAAAATATGAGATATAACAAATCTTGTCACTAGTACCTGGCAACAAGGGTGAACACTAACTTACAATATTAAAGTAAAACCTCCCGGTCCAGTCAGGTCAAGGGGTATCATGGTACAGTGCTTAATCAGGCCAATATATGTCTTCTAACATTTATAACTAACTAACAGCAAATGTAGAAGAAAGGCTGCCCAATCCCCAATAAAATAAGTCTGGATTAAGGTATTAGATATCACAATCGGTATTTCCATCTTCATTGTCTGGCGAAATCTGAATAGAACCAAGTTTAATCACTTGAGAGCAAAACTTGGCTACTTACCGAGTCGTCTCAGTACGCACGTCGGACAGAAGCGAATTAATGCTAGCTGAGTCAGAAGTATCTGTAGATCGTCGAAGTAATGAGAAAATATATATAGAACAAATCCCATTGTAAAAAGAGGCAAGAAATGAACACATGCACTGTCATCTATATCTCTCCGCTATTGCAGTAGCAGAGTCTCTCTGTCCAAGGGATCCTACGGTATCTGCCCTTGATAACTGTCAATGGTAAAGTGGAAAATCTGGCAAGAGTGAAAGCTCTTCTTTGGTTACCATTTTCCAGAGTGCATAAATAAGTAGCCAGAGTTGAGAGGTAGCATCTACCAGGTGCTGCAATATAGTTAGGAGATCTTGCAATGTCAGACTGGCGTCCGGTATCTTCAACTTTCTGCCTCAAAACCTGTCTGGCTATATCTCCACCCAACTGAAGGAGAACTGAAGAGGAAAATCCAAGTTGAGCAATTTTTACTTGGGTAGCCTTGAGCCAGCTGGATTGAAAGTCATCTTGCAGGATAAGCGGGAGAAGACCAGGAGGGTTAGAGTTTATCTTAAGCCATAAAAAAAGCAAAGTCAGTGACATTCTGGCAGTTACCTTTAGCGACCCTGTCTCCAGACGGACCATAGAATTTGAGATACATCTGGGAACTTGCAAGACTGCTCTCCGAAACTTTGCTTGCACCCATTCAAGATGAGTGAAATACGAAATGGGAGGACCTCGAAATGCCCCATATAATAACTGAGAGAGTGTCTTTGCTTGAAAGAGTTTAAGGGCAACTGGAGAAAAATAGCCCCCCTTAGTGTGGAGAAATTTAATGCTATTAAGAGCTGATCTTTCTCCCTTGGCTGCGACATAATCACTAAAGAGTGCTCTAGAGAATCACGTGTCTTGTAACTAGCAAGAATAGGCTAATATTTAGTTATTAAGCTGGCCGGCAGCTTCAGTGCATACCAGATATTTGTCCAGAGATGCTTTTGCTGTTATACAAAGGGAACTTAAAGCAGGCATGAGTTAAGGAGGACTCAACTGTCCTCCATGATATTCCTCCTTGACACAGGACTTGGGAAAGAGGAGGACAAGGAGGCAGATCCAAACGAGCAACTTGCTGCCAAATTTCTAACTGTACACAAGAGGTCCATCTTTCCATTCCAGGGCCTCTGGGATTTTGTCTCCTTGCAGTTTCCTTAGATGTTGTAAAAGATCCTTTTCTTGCTGAGGCCCTAGAGGGCCAAAGTAGATGAACCAGATGGACTGATAATAGATGGACCAAACTGGAGGGGTCGGTGGTCTGACTTGGTATAAAACAGCTTCATATGGTGTATCTCTGTCATTTGGATGCAATCTAAGCAGACTCACCCCTTCTAAGCCTACTGAAGTCAGTGGCTTATGATGGCACTGTGAAGGTCATAACCAGCATCTAGGACCTACATTTGTCTCCCTAACTTTACATTCAGTTCAGTAGCAGCTGTTAGCAGAAGATGAAAAGCAATGGGGGGGGGGGAACCCTCTACCAGATGCAGCATATATTAACAGCGATCTGTGGTCTGCGTATCGGCACCACAGCATCTGAGTCTCTTAGATGTGGCTACTGTACATTTCACTGCCAAGGATCATTTCTTTTAATTGTCTGCAATCATACAAACTACAAAGGACATCTTTCTCAAGCATTCACCCCCCTCACCAAATGAGCGTTTAAATTTATTCTTAGCACCTGAATGCATAACAAGCAGTGAAATTAAAATTTTAAAATATGCCACCGGATTTGCATGAATGCAGGGAAAACAGAACAAAACAAACAAATGAAAATAAATGAACTATCAAAGAGGAAGCACTCAAAGTCCAGACGTACATGATGTTTCAAAGCATGCCTCTAAAATGGGATTGATCCTTTGTTCTCAGGGAAGGATTATGTTTTGCAGAGAGGAGGAAAATGTAGCTATTTCCACCAACCCTGCATCCTTAACAAATTATTTTTAAAATGCAGCTCTTCTGTGAGACAGTTTTAAGCTGCTATAGGAAAAAAAAACATGCATTATTAACAGACAGCCATACATAATACACTACTGAGCCATACAAGTAATAATCATTCTTTTAACTCATTCATGATACAGTTTTGAATTTTACAGCTTTAAACAATTTTTTTTTAAAAAACCCAAAACCCTAGATCAGATTCCAGACTGTCACTGAAGATCAGCCACTCAAAGCCCAAGGCGGCAGTCCTGTTACCAAGCTACACAGGCTTAAACCCATTGACTTCAAGCCTGAATAACTGGATGCACTGGGGGAATTAGTTTGGCCGTAGCTCAACTCTGGGCAGCCCGTGGTGTTTTACAGAAGGCAGGTGATTGCTGCAGGGAGATCTACACTGCAGGGCAGATCGTGCAGCTGTTCGATGTGGAATTCCTTTGAAAAACATCACCAGCATGGCTTGGGAAATGATTCAGATAAAAGGGACCGCTGAACCGGCAAAAGACAGGAATGAAGATAATACCATTCTCCTGTTGACTGCCCTCACATCTGGTACTCAGAGACAGACTGCCTCTGCACAAGGAGGATTCATTTAATCTGTCATGGCGTTTCCAAGAATTTGTACAACCCTTTTAATCTCAGTGACATTGCATCTAAGTTACTTCTTCCATTCCCCGTGTGGTGCTGATGCAGACCCTGACACGATGGGGCATAGACCATGGGGCAACTACTTCATTGCATTTGCCATTTGTACGTGATAACGTTTTTCAGCCTAAATTTCTGGAGCAAAACCTTCAAAAATACCAATTAATTTGGGCTTCTGAAATACCCCCCAAAACATCCAGGCTGCCAAGTAAAGAGCAGCTAATTAGCAGACGACAACAGACAGCACAAAGCCGGTGGAAGCAAAAGTGGGACTCAGCAAGGGAGCCAGGCCATCCTAATCCATGAACAGCCTGCTATAATTATTATTTTTTAACTCTGGCATTAAAGTGGTATAAACATAAAGAAGATATTATTAAACTTTTAATCTCTAGCAAAAGGAACCTCATTTTGCATAACAGCAAGCAGTGAGCATAGAAATGCTACTTCAATTAACACCACTGTAAATTCTCATTTAACACTTGGTAGGAACACCCCAGACTATTTAAAAAAAACTTAAACCCCAAATGAGATGATGTTCCTTTCAGGACTTTCCATGCTATTATGCTATTAATGCACTGATATCTATTAATCATGTTCTTAGAAAGGCATTGATGAACACTACGAACAAGAAAGGCAGTCATTTCCCCCCTCAAAGGTATTAAATGCCACATTTTCCTTCATTGACTGAAATTTAACTTTAATGAGAGCTTGTGTCACCCCTGTGGAACGACAAGTCTGAAGCAATGTTGATGTCACACAGGGCATAAAGAAAAGACCTCCATAGCCAAATCTGGATCGTAGATGAAAAGAATAGAACCAAGACCCAAAGTCTGGAGCTCAGAATTAGATAAGCAAGGGAAAGAATGGACCAGATTCACTGGACAGGTCTAGAATGAAGGCTGAATCTAGAAAGTAAGGTAATCAGGTTGGGTGAATGTAGCTCCATCATTGGTACATGATGGGATGGATCCAGTATGCTTAACTTTTATTTTATTTATTTGTAAATCAAACTTTTAGATGGCTCCCCTCTGTGCATACAAGGCTCAGGGTGATGAATAACAATAAAACAATTGATAAATTAGTAAAACAGTTTAAAACTGAAATAATACATAATTAAAACATTTTCAGATGGCGCTAAAAACTTCAGATTGTGCCATTGCCTTGTGGGGCAGGCAGGAAATGTGGGGGGACAGACAAGGTGGAACCCATTGCTGTCCTCAACCAAAAGCCTGGTGGAACACCTCTGCCTTACAAACCCTGCAGAACTGCATTAAATTCTGCAGGGCACAGATGCCATTCAGCAGAGTTCCACCAGGTCAGGGCCAGGGCTGAAAAGGCCCTGTCTCTGGTTGAGGACAGCTGGATGTCTTTTGAGCTGGGGATCATGAGTACGTTCTTTTCTGCAGAGTGTAATGTTCTTCGGAGGGTATATCAGGAGAGGCGGTCCCAGAAATATGTAGGACCCAGACCGTTTAGGGCCTTAAAGACTAATACCAGAACCTTGAACCTGATCCAGGAGTCCCCCTGGAGCCAGTGCGGCTCACACAGCTCTGGTTGGATATGTGCTGTCTATGGGGTTTTGGTAATGATCCGCACAGCTGCATTCTGGACCAACTGCAGTTTCCAGGTCAGTCTCAAGGGTAGCCCTGCATAGAGCAAGTTACAGTAGTCCAGCCTGGAGGTGACTGTGGCTAGGTCATGGCAAGACAGGAAGGAGGCCAGTTACCTGACCTGGTATAGCTGGAAAAATGCCAGTCTGGCAACATTTTTTATCTGGGCCTCCATTGATAAGGAGGCATCCAGAACCGCACCCAAGCTCTTGACAGTAAGTGCTGGTATTAGGGACACACCATAAAGAGCAGAGAGTTGGCACCCCAGTCCTGAGTCCCCCATATCCAGCCACAGAACCTCTGTCTTAGCAGGTTTTAGTCTCAGCCAGCTCTGTTTCAGCCATCCCACTACAGCCTCCAGCCTCTCAGCCAAGTTTACTGGGGCAGTATCTGGCTGGCTGCCCATCTACACATACAGCAGGGTGTCATCAGCATACTGGTGACATCCCAGCCTGAAACTCCACACCAGTTGGGTGAGGGGGTACATACAGATGTTAAACAACAATGGAGAGAGGATTGCCCCCTGAGGGACTCCACACACTAAGGGGCATCTAGTTAATACCCTCTCTCCTAGCACTACCCATGCCTGATTCCATTCCTTACTACAAGCCTTATTCTACATGGCTTTTGTCCAGGTGGATCCCATGATCCTAGGGCTGACAACCTCCAGGTACTGGGGAAACTCCCAGAATTACAAACTGGTCTCCAGACTACAGAGATCAGTGCTCCTGGAGAAAATGGCTGCTGTGGAGGGTGAACTCTATGGCATTGTACTTTGCTGAGGTTGCTCCCTCCCCTAAACCCTGCCCTCTCCAGGCTCCATCCCCAAACCTCCAGGAATTTCCCAACTCAGAACCAGCAACCCTGCATGATCCTCAGAGTAGCCTTTTGGGTTGTCAAAGGCTATGTTTCTTTTTTCACCAACAGAAAATCCAATTGGATCTAACTCAAGAACAGTGTTGGTTCATTTCTTAGTTCTGTCTTTAATAGCCATCATTGTCCAGGAGCTGCGAGCAGTAAATGCCTCAGTTCCTTTCCTTTATTAATAAGTTCCTTAAACCAAAGGTCTTAAGCAAAATGATACCTTAATTCTAACCCAAAGGCTGCTTCAAGTATTGCAGCATTTCTCCTGTAGTTCACTACTTTTTGGTAATGTTGACAGGCAACTCTCAAACGTCCGGTTAATCACAGCTCCCAGGAGTATGTTTATCTCATATTTGCAGTCTCTCAAATGATCTTCCAATTGTTACATAAAACACATCATTGAACTTCAGTGGGAAAGAATCTCTTTAATACCGATAAATGAAGTGTCTTCAATTTAGGCAAGATTCTAGCATCCCTTAAATAAAGCAGGAACTCCACTTCCCTGCCAGCTTTTGATCAAGTCATGGCCTTATTCTGGAAGAATGAAAGTGTGCTGAAAGCCAAGTTTTTGTGATTTGGGAGTACTTGAGGGGAATGTAGTGGTAAGAATTCTGCTATCAAATGGAAAAGTTATGTATTATGCTGTTCAAACCTGAAATCCCATCATTCACAAAAAAGAGATCAGCTATAGTACTTATTATGGAGACACTGAGACTATTTATGACTGTGAACTTGTTCAGTTAGAATCAACCTTGAAGTCTAGCTGAATAGGTTGAATCAATATATGTAATTCTGTACAGGTTTGGGTTTTATTGATTCTCACTATTCTTTTAGGATCGTCATGACACAGAATTCTATCCTCCATTCAGATGGGGGAAGATGCCCCCTTGTCTCCCTAGCTGCTAATCACCAAGCTATCTACTCAAGTCTTTGTCTTTGGCACTTGCTCTTTCTTCATTTTACTATACCTAATTCCACTGTCTACTTTGTACCTTTCCTTCACCACCCTACCTCTACACTGTCAGGTCCTGGACCCTGGCCATCAAATACCAGGGTCTGACTTGGATGAAGCATCTTGCCTTGGCGTCATACGGGGATGCACACCATCCTATTCCACCTCCTCTCCCCTAGCTCTCCTCCCAGCAGTGTAGCAAGCCAGCATTGGTGAGCCCTCCTCAGCCTTCTCCTTCAGATCTTTTAAAGGTCCTAGCCCAATGGCTTTTCTCTACCCAGAAGGGGGTATGGCCAAGCTCTCAAAGGTAAAAAAAACAGCCTCTCAGTAATCTCTCTCCTACCACTCCCTTTTCCTGCCCCAAAGCTAGAGTTGCCAGCCAGCTGACTCTCAGGTGGCTTTTGTTAAAAAGACAGTTGTCACTAATCAAATAGCCAGTGGCAAATCTTTAAGAAGTTTGTCTGTGGACTTACTAGGCCTGTTGGCAGGGGTCCTTTGGGGCCGGAGTGAGGTGGAGTGCTGCTCCGCCAGCCCAGGAGTGGGCAGTAGGGCAGCCACAGGCCGAATCAGATTCTCTGATCTGATTCAGCCCGCCACCAAATTGCCGCCGAAATTCAGCAGCAGCTTTAAAAGCGACTGGAGGGGAGGGGGTTTGAGGGAGAGGCTCCAAACTTGCAGGGTAGCTTCTGGGACCTCTCCCCCAAATACCCACCAAGTTTCAAGAAGATTGGACCAGGAGGTCCAATTCTACGGGCCTCCAAACAGGTTGCCCCCATTCCCTCCATTGTTCTCTATGGTGGGGAAAAAAGTAATGTTTTTTCCCACCATAGAGAACAATGGAGGGGATGGGGCAGCCTGTTTGAGGCCCCATAGAATTGGACCCCATGGTCCAATCTTCTTGAAACTTGGTGGGTATTTCGAGGAGAGGCCCCAGAAGGTACCCTGCAAGTTTGGAGCCTCTCCCTCAAACCCCCTCTCCTCCAGCCCCTCATATACCCTATGAGTTTTTGCCTTTGACTTCAATGGCCCATAGGGTATAATAGGACTGAAACTGACATTCGGCCGGTTATGCTAATGAGTTATGCTAATGAGCTCCTGCACCTCTTTTTCTACGAAAGGACCCCTGCCTGTTAGACACCAAGTTTGGCACTTTTGGGAGGCAAAGAGGGTGGGTCTGGCAGCATCACCACTGTTCCCCCACACTACCCTTATGGTGAAAATGTATGGAAGACACACAAAAGAGTCTCCCCATTTTTTAGGATGAAAAGCAGCCGTAGGAGGCCACCACTTGGAGGAATGGTTGGTAGGGGGGATGCTTAACCCCTCCTGCTCAAAACCACCTCCCCAAACTGCCTTTCCATTTACCAGGAAAAAATACAGGATGATTGCATTTTCCATCCCAAAGAACTGTTAGATAATTGAGGATTATTGGCCCAGATCACACACAGAATTAGCTGCACGACAGGCATGAATGCCATGTGGATTTTAAGGGCGCGATCACACCAGAACATCTGGCAAGTGTCCCACACCCATTGGCAACCCATATCTCTCTGCAGAATAAGCGGAGTTAAAAGATACTAGGAAAAGTCCAGAATCAAACAGGTTTGCTACAGGCCACAGATGGACTTTCCCCGTGTGATTGCTCCAGCGTGCACTCATGGTGTCAGGGATAGTCTGGTCAGGCTATCCTGATGCCATGCCATTCCCCCCCCCCCCTTCTCAGTATGCACATCATTGCATTCTGCCATAGGAAGCCCTCAGGGTGGAGATGCAATTCATTGATCCCCTGTTTAATCACATCGGAAAAAAATGGCAACCCCCCCCCCGACTCACCTGCAATTGCGTCTGATCATGCAATGGTGGGCTGTGCCCACAGCTTCACAGAACTGTGTGATCATGCAATTGTGGGTCAAATTACTCTGGGGCAAATAGCCTCACTTCCCTCCCAACCACCCCCGATTATCTTGCGCGTGTGACTGGGAACATTTTATGGCATACATGCCATAATAGTTAAGCAAGACTTGGTTTTATCACCTTCCTTTCATAGACTGCGTTACTTTACTTTCCAAAGTATTAATGTTATGTTGTATCCACTTGGATTAGCTCATTTACTGTGCAATTGTAAGCATGTTTATTCTGAAGAAAGTCCCTTTAAGCTCAATGGGTAATAAGTGTACTTAGGACTGCAGCCCTAATTACTATTTTTGAGTCTGTTTAAAACTATTCCCTGTTGACTCAGATTTTGGTTTTTGCTTAAAACAAAGACACCCTTATTGCTATAGTTTAATTTTGTACAATGTCACTATTATTATTTGTTTAACAATTATGTAAGATTTATCGCATGGTTTCCTATAGTTTAGTGCATAGCCTGGTGTTATTATTTTAGCAATGATATTAAATCAGGTCTCTTCCCTCCCTTCCCTCCCTTTTGCTGTTTGTTCTTCTCTTTAATTTTATTCATACCAGCTACTTTGAAGTTAATTAGACTGTTGGGATATGTAAAAGAGAGCCCTTTATTGATTCACTCCTAATGCCTTATCTTTGGAATCTGTTTCCTGCATGTAAAATTATTGACTGAGTCACACTTACTAACATGTTGTGATTGGTATAAAAATGTTTCGCATGGCACAATGCTTTATCATATCAACACCAATGGC
Organism: Lepidodactylus listeri; assembly: GCA_029233225.1. Taxonomy (NCBI): domain Eukaryota; kingdom Metazoa; phylum Chordata; class Lepidosauria; order Squamata; family Gekkonidae; genus Lepidodactylus; species Lepidodactylus listeri. The sequence goes on from JARCFY010000009.1 coordinate 32,314,783, forward strand.
ATTATGTATTACATTTTGATTGGCTGCTTATATCTTGAACAAACTTTTAGAGCCCATGGGCACCTTTCGAATTCTGAGACAAGGTGGGGGGCACACCCACAAAATGGCTGCCACAGGAGGCAGAACCACAGATACACACAGAGATTATCTTGAAACTTGGTGCAAAGTGCAGGGGAGAAGAAGGGTAATTAAACAAAACATTGAGAAAGAGAAGAGAATGGGAGAATAAAGTCAACAGTACTGATTCAATTTATAGACCGCCCTCCCGCAGAGGGCTCAGGGCAGTGTACATCATATACTCATATATCAAATAAATAAAACAATACAACAAGTTCGCTAAAAACTAGTAAAACAATATAATATTATAGTGTGATCTTCTAATGGTGTCTAATGTCAATGTATGCCCTCCCCATGGGGGGGGGGGTGAGAGGCGGAGGCCAGGCTTGATCGTACACTGTTGCTGTCCTCAACCATAGGCCCACCGGGACACCTCTGTCTTGCAGGCCCTGCGGAACTGTCCCAGGTCCCACAGGGCATGGATGTCACCAGGCAGAGAGTTCCACCAGGCCAGGGCCGTGACTGAAAAGCAAACAAATAATAACTCAATTTTGTAATTGTAGTGTTTGGGTCGTTTTACATGGGACCTCAGAGTGTAATAAGATTTGCATGTAGCTGCATATTATTAAAACCTGTATGATCTCAGGAGGACAACATGTGATGGGGGAGGCAAATCATGCATTTCTGGACTCTCCCAATTCAGCGGAAGTGGTCATGCAAGCATTTTCTATTGCATTGACAGGAAGATCAGTAATGGGTATAGTTTATGCTGACTAGCAAAGACACATGGACACACTATTTGGAGAATGGGTCAATGACTTATTGAGATGCCCATACATTCATTCCTGCAGTATTTGCATCTCTCATCTTGACAGTAATCATTTGCACCAGAGGGAAACCATGAGCGGGACCTCAAGGAATATTGTTCTCAGTCATTAGTCCTGTTGATGAATAAATTAATTAGAACCTTAAAGAGAGAGAGAGTTTTAAAAAAACCAAACAAACCTCCCCTCTGGCTTCCACCCACAAGTCCCCTGAAGTGTCAACATTTTGGATTTATTTATGAACTTCAAAACTTTAGGTGTGATGTGGTGTGTCTCTGAGCAGCAAGGCAGCTGGCATTTTGCCAAGTTCTCCCTCCCTTCTCTTTCTTTCATGTGGGGAGGAGATTACGCTTTTGTTGCTGTTTGTACTCTTTACCTGAAGGGTGACACTTGGGTGGGGGGAGGGAATGTGGCTTCTGTATGCCCTATTTTGGCAGCCTTTCAAACCACATGTAAGAGATGTATCTGTCTGTAGCCTTTCTCCCAAGACTCTTTCCTGAGGATATGGAAATTAATATATCAAATCAATGGCCCTTCTATTGCAGCGGTCTGAGTCTATGTGTGACTTCAGTCAAAGATACTGACAACACCCTCTCTATAGGTGCTCACAAACTTATATTCCATTGAGAAAAGTGTGTTTTTAAATCAAAGCTTCTTCTGTAAGAAATCTTTGCAGGTATGTTGGATCATGAAAAATGGCAGATTTATACATTTAAAATATTTATATACGGACATATTATACACATGCACATACACATATTCATGTGCATACAGATATACATATTCCACTCCAAGCTACAGTGGATCTTAAGGATTTCAACCAGAGGTCTTTTCCATTCTGATTACCTGGGATCAGTGTTTCTTCTAAGCTGAGTTAGTGTGAACTAGCTCACAGTTTTTTTAGCCCCCAGCACACACATTTTGGTCTTAGGAAGGATAGTTCCAGAGCAAACTAATTTATGCAGTAGCCAAATCACTCACTCACAACTTTAATGCCAGTAGCTCACAAAGTAGAATGTTTGCTCACAGGACTCCATAGCTAAGAGGGAACATTGCCTGGGATCCCATTAACAAGATACCAAGAAATGAACCTGTGACCTTACACAAGCAAAACATGTGCAAACATGAGCTGTGTCCCTTCTTTGACTGAAACAAAGTAGGGTAGCCCTACCTTTTCAGTCCTATGGCTTAGCTCAGCTCAGATGTGTGCTGTATGGGCCCTGTAACATTTCTTTTGTGTTCTCAATTCTTTTGAATTATAGGCAAATCCTATGTTTGGGGTTATTCCATTCCAAAAAGACGGCCTCTAAATAAGTATCCTGAAGATGTGCCCTTGAATGAGAAAATATCATGTCAATAGTTACTAGTTTGAATAACTTAAAGAGAACACTGTTACAGTTGTGTATTTATTTAAATATTTATACTGCATTTTCCTCCCACACTGGACTCAAAAAAGCTTCTATGTGAGTATGTGCTGTCAAGTCACAACTGACTTATGGCAACCCCAGCAAGGGGCTTTCAAGGCAAGTGAGAAGTAAATGTGGCTTACCATTGCCTTCCTCTGCAGACTCATCCTTGGTGGTCCCCCATCCAAGTACCAACCCTGCTTAGTTTCTGTGGTCTGACAAGATTGGGCTGTACCATACCATTCTACATCCCCTTCAAAAACTTACTCACATAATTTAAACAGGGATATATAAACAGGCACTTAGGATGCTTTTCCAACTGGTGATGGGAAATAAACTCTTCCCAGGCTGATGTGGGTTCTGGCAGCATAGCTCATGCAGGGTCTCAAACTGCAAAGCACAGGCCAAGAGCCATGGCCAAGAGCCCTTTGACTATTGTCCTTTGGACAAACCCAGGCTAAAATTATCTATAAAACGGGTGACAGGCAAATTGTCAGCCACAGGACTTATTCAGCTGGCTCAGATTGCTCCTCTCCCTTTTCTCTAAGGAGATTTTTGACACCTCACACCACAAACATGGGGGGCATTTCAGATTTTTGTAAAGATAGGTTTCAGTGAAGGGAACAGGATTCTCAGCAAGTCTTAAAAGACCTGCTGTTGGGTATATTCAACAATGAACTGAAAAGCACCAAGTTTTTAGAATATTAGAATTAATATAGCAATTTAATCAACACAAGCCAAACATTACAATATTCTTCAAGTAGGGATGCCAGCCTCCAGGTGGGACCTGTGGATCCCCCAGAGAAACAGCTCATCTCCAGGCTACAGAGATCAGTTCCCCTGGAGAAAATGGCTGCTTCAGATGGTGGACTCAATGGCATTGTACCCTACTGAGATGGCAGTCCTCCCTCAGCTCCATTCCCAAATATCCAGGAGTTTCCCAACCTGGATCTGGCATCTCCCACTGGTCTACAAGGGGGACCCGGTAACCCCATCGTTAAGCAAAGGGATTTGTGTCAGTAGTTAGCATATTTGATTTTGTAACAAAATTAACCCTACATGAGCTGTCAAGAAATCAAGGTGCTCCTGAAAAATAACCAGATGTGGTCTTAAACATGGTGGAATGGAGAAACAGCCCTCCTTCCTTCCCTAAATGCCATCACTTATTATAAATAAAGTGGTAGTGGCTTCAATATTCCTTGAACTCTTATGAGTCGCCTGGTCTTTCCAGTGCAAGCAGACTTTGTGACACTCTGAGTAGAAGGCTATGCTGTTGATTAATTATTTTTGTGGCTTCCCCTAAATAGCAGCAGGGTCTAGATTTGTCTGTTTCCTAAGGGTACTTCCTATGAGCCTCCACCAAAGATTCAAGGAATGAATGGGGCAAGTAGAATAGGAAACTCAGTGGATGTTTTTTTCTTGTGAGATTCTGAAATTAATAACGCCTTCTCCCATACCTCTGATTGGAATGAAAGGATCCATTCATTTCAACAGGATATGGGAGATGAAATCACAAAGGGCCTGGCTTATATTAACAAAGTCTCCATACAATGATCTATTTATACATCTATTTCTTGTCTTTAAAAATGCTTACTGGTTTAGCTCAAGACAAGGAAAATACTGTGCAGCCAAGAAAACAGTTTCAGCCACAACTAGCAAGACTGAGCCAGTCCCAGGTGGCCAGCAGAGAGCAAAGCTGGACCAAATGTTCAAGAGGGCAGGCATGTTCCTTTGTTAATTTGTTTTTCCATCCCACCCCATCCTTAGGGTTTAGAAAGGTAAGAGTAACTACAACAGTGCAATTTTAAAAATAATAAAATATCAATCTACAAGATATTACATTAAAACTTGCTAAAACTACCCTTTTCACCTGTCCACTTGCCTGCCTGCTGGCTGCTGCAAGCCACAGCTAGGGTTAAATGCAAATGAAGTTATTTTAAGCAGTTAAACAAGCGCTGCTAGAAAGTCATGAGAATCAGGCCCACAGTACAGAAAAGTTCCACAGCCATGGGGCTAACAACTCTTCTGTAAGGGAATTTACTGAGAAAGTTGTAAGATGTTTTTATCATTTTGGAAGAAGTATCTAGTTTGCTCTTCCATTGTCTAAGTATACCCTTCCCCCTTCAGCCAAAATAACAATTTTGTTTCCCACACTGGTGTTCTCTTCAGCTATTTAACCTCTTCTTCTGTCTTTCAACCCCTAATTTAACCTTCAACCTCCCGTCACCTCTCTCACTCACCAAAACTGCTTTTCACTTTTCTGCTAGAGGGTTATTCTTGTTCATCCTCAAATTCATCCTGCCTGGAACCATTTCCTTTTCCTCATCACAACACTATGACCTTCCACCCTTCCCTCTGGTCCTGTCAAGCCCTCCACACAGTTGTCGTCTATCAGTCTCTCAGCACCTTCTCTGCAGGTTTCCTCACTTTCCCTCAGCTGCTTCTTACTGCCATTTTCTCAACCATCATGAAGTTTGTAACTTTAGCTCACTGCCTTATGTGCCCAGTGGCGCAAGACTACAGCAGTCCAGTCTGTGGTATGTGTTTTAATGTTTTTTAAAAAATATATAACTTCTTCCTTTCATCTCTTATGCCAAGTCTTAAACAAGGAATACTTTCACTGTAACAAATGATACCCTTTAAAGCAAATGCTATGTTAAATTAATTTCATGGATTTTCATGGCATAGATTCAAATTTGAATGTTTGCCAAGGAAAAACAGCAAATTTAGAAAGTGTAACTTTTCAGCCCTCTACTAGTTCCATCTATTTATTTATTTATTTTTATTTATGTACACCATTTATAGTGTCCACCTTTCTGACTGAGTCTCAAGATGGGAGACTGCCTGACCTGCTCAGCCAGGCCAGTCCACAGTGGAGAAAGCATGTGTTGATTTTGCCCATTTTGCCCAATTAACGAAGCTTTCATGGTGAACACAGAGGGAAGGCAGTCCTGCAGATATGAGGGACCCAGACCATGAAGAGCTTTGTATGTGATGGCCAGTCTACCCCATTATCTTCATGTATCAAATGCCGAACCTAGACCATTAGATCTTGACTGCCATTTTGTGGGTTGCTTAGCAACCCAATAAACAATTCAAAACCAGCCAAAGCTGTTAGAAGACACTGCTGTAGCTGGCAAGAGGGAAGAGGAGGGAGGAAAGAGGAGCAGCAACCTGCTACCGTCTGTTCCATTAGCTATGCAGATAGAGGGGGTGGTGCTGCAGGCAGGCAGGTGGGCAGGTGAAAAGGTGAAGGGATGGGGGAGATGGGGAGATACCACTACTGCCCCCTGCTGCTGTGCTTACCATCACCATGTGAGGCAGGCAGGTAGAGGCAGTGATGCAGTCAGGGGAGAAGGAGTGGAAGCTATCATCTGAGCTAGGCAGCTGGAGGCAGTTGTGCTGCACATGAGCATGGATGGGCAGGGGAGGGGGGAGCAGGATCTGCTGCCTCCTCATTGCCATGAGAGCCAGGCAGGGAGAGGCAGGGGCACAGATGGTGGGCAGGCTGACCAGTTGGTGGGTGGCTCAGCAACTTGGGGAGGAAGGAAAGAGATGGGATTCCCCACTCTGCAAATCTCGCAGATTGCTCTATCTAATTCAGAACTAAGCCATAGAGTATGGATCAAAGCATCCACACAATGGGGCCAGGGACAGATGGGTCATGTTTACCTACAAATTCAGGGGCAGCTCTAGTTTACAGGAAAATATGAAATGTAAAAAACCCAAAACATTGGGATTAGAAAAATTCCTAAATCATGGACACATTTCAAGCCTCAGTTCGTGTCAGTGTGGGGGATGGGGAAAAGAGACAGACTGAGTAGGATAAAAAGGAGGAAGTAAATCCAATGGGAAAGACCAAAGATGAAAGTGAGGCAGAGGTAAAGAAAAAGATGGGTTGTTGAGTCAGTGGCTGAGTTCAGACTGGCAGTTTGGCCCGATATAGGCACGTTTCTCAAGCGGATTAAATGGGCCAGTTCACACAGCCACAGCTGTCTGGCATTCCTGTGCCGTACTCACCCCGTTCTGAAGCGTTTTGATCCTGCTTTTAAAAAGTCCCAGATGAAAGCTGTGGCAAGCCATTTGGGTGTGCATTGATCATGCTTACTGGAAGCGTGGATGCAAATAAGCCGCAATCAAGCGGCGCCGGTAATGTGAACCTGCTGATCTGGCACAACTGCCCATGCGTGCTGTGTGCTTGAGCACAAAACCGCCTGCGGGGACACTTCTGGCTCGCGGAGTTAAAGCTCCCAGCTATGGGATCCTGTCCCAATTACTGCTGCTTCTATGCTTCTATGCGCCCATGCGCCTACGCACAGGTTGGATAAACAGACCAAAGCCGCACACAATTGGGGCGCCACCACCAGGGGCCACTCCACAGTGCAAATGCTCCATTCCACCTCTTCCCCAGTATGGTCCTGCATCAGTCCACACAGTGTGACCAGAAAGCCCCGCAACAACTTGGCCCGGGTCTTTTTGCCCCGCTTCTCTTGTGCTTCATTCTGCCAGTCTGTCCTCCACCAGTGAGTAAGGAGAGACAGAAACGGCTGGGGGAAAAACAGAAAAAGATAAACATGGGTGGATGAGGCAGAAGCAAAGAGATGATCCTGTAGGCACTGTTGAGGGAGCAAAGAAGAAAAGCAAAGTGGAGAGAGGGAGTGGGAAGTGATATCCCCTCACATAGTCCTCCCGGGTCCCCAGAGTGTCTGTTCTAAGGGTAATGTGGCATTGTCAAAGTCATGAAATGACCCCTTCTTCAGATCTTCCCATGACAGTAACCATACTTTGTAACCATGTGCTGATTGTACTACTGCTTTCTCTGAGAAAGGGTTTGATGCAATTAAACCTAATAATATTTACTTTTTCATATTACTGAAATGTTATATTGTAGTCTGGAATATAACTATGAAGTTTACATTTTGAAAAGTATAACTACATTAGGAAATGGGGAGGGGGGAAGGTAGGATTGTTTCCCAATGTTCCTTGTTGAGAACTCCTAATTCTTTGCTATATAAAGTGAATGGTTTGATTCCTACCTCTGTCATAAAAACAGGTGCAGATTTCTGGACTCAGAAAACATGATAAGGTTTTTTGAAAAGACAATCCAGAAGGCTATGTAGATTTGGAGTAAATCTTCAATTATCACAGGCTCTTCCAACTGCCACAAAATGAATCCACCCCTTGTTTCTTTAACATTAAAACACTGAGACTGGAGTCTGGATACCAATTAAATTAACAAATTAGTTCAAGGAATTTCCCAAACTAGAGACACTCCTTTTCTGAAATCCAAAATAATTTTAAAATTAATATGCAAGATTTGCATCATTTGTCAATCTGCCATCCCACCCAGAAGAGTATCTTCACAATGCTTCCAAAGCCACCAGAGTACTGGCTGTTGACATATCTACATCTCTTTCTGGTTTCAGTATTATACTTGGGAATTGTGCTTTTTGTTCAGTGAAGCTATTTCTGTTGCTGGAGTGGGGAAAAGCATGGTTTTGCTCTTGGTTTGCTATGTTGAATTTGTCATGCCTTAAATCTTTCTGCCTCATTGACTCTGAGAACTGCCTGGGCTCTGTTGATTATTGACTTAAGATCAGCTGCACTGTATCTAATTTGCTCTAGTCTGATCCTTGATTTTTGAGTCTGGTTGATTAAAATAGCTCCATTTTCTTTGGCCTTGGATAAGCTCATTTCTGCTTCAGTGTCTGGATCTTTATTTGGATTTGTTATTCCTGTACTCATTAGATATTGTGAAGTCTGTCTAAGCATCAACATTACTCTAGCTGCTGTTCGACTACTGGCAAAATATCTTACTAGTCTTCAATCAATAGGAAAACTAGACCTAAACAGAGTGTTTTCCCTGATGCATTACATTGCTTAGCATCTGAACACAGTCCTTAAGTTTAAGAATACATTAAAAAGTTATTCTTTATGTCAAGCTGGACAGGCAAAATTAGTAGTATATAGGGAGATTTTTTTACTTGTTTCAATGCCTCTTTTTCTGACGCATGGATATTAAACCTCTAAAAAGTGATAATAAAATGTAAGCTAGTCAGATACTATGAGTTTTATTTTTAATTCTTCAACTTTTTAATGATTTCTTTATGGAAAATAATCTTTCCAAGCCATGGGGTACATGGCTTTCAAATGTCCAGAACTGAAACAGTCTAACAACTGTTGCTTTAACCTATAGTTAGCAAGCATACAGAGAAAAGTAGGAAGTGAATGCATGACTTCAGAATGTATAGCACCTGTCATAAGATGTATACATGCTCAAGCATCACAACTATTATTATAAGTGTTCGCAACAGCTGTAGAGTAAAGAAGAGCATTTCCATAACCAAAAATATTTTTGTGCCATCAGTGTTAAGGGAATGACCTCATAAAATATTATACATACAAACTTTGGAACTCCCTCCCTGGGAGATTCCTCTGTCTCCTTCTATCCGTGTCTTTCGCCGGCAGGTAAAGCCTTTTTTTGTTTCGTCTGGCATAGCCCCAATAATGTATCAGACAATGAAGAGGCAAAAGACTGCTTTGGTTTCTAATATCAAATCACATAGATCAACTAGTTTTGTCAATATTACTAACTTCCCCACTCACTGAAAAATCGTATTTTGTCAAGACACATGAATACAAGAAGGTGCCTTAGACTGAGTCAGACCATTCATCTATCAAGATCAGCATTGCCTACTCGGACTGGCAGCAGCTGTCCAGGGCCTCAGGCTGAGGTCCTACACATCACTTACTATCTGAATCTGTTAACTGTAGATGCGTTTGTATTAAGTGTTGTCAAATCGCTTCCAACTTACGTGACCCTATGAGTTAATGACCTCTAAAACATCCTGTTGTTAACAGCTTAGTTCAGGTCTTGCAAACTGAAGGCTTCCTTTCTTGAGTCAATCTATTTTATGTTGGGTCTTCCTCTTTTCTGCTGTCTTCAACTATTCCTAGCATTATTGTCTTTTCCAGTGAGCCTTTTCTCATGTTGTGAACAAAGTATGATAGTTTCAGTATGGTCATTTTAGCTTTTAGAGAGAGTTGAGGCTCGATTTGATCTAGAACCCTATAGAAACCAGGGATTGAATCTGGGTTCTTCTCTGCCACTGAACCATGAACCCACTCCAAGACACATAACAAGTATGACAGAGGCAATTTAGTGCCACGCTTTCCTGAACTGAGGGCCAAAATTGGTAATATTTGGCAAACGTCAACAGTTTCCCAAATTATTATTTTTTTAAAAACCTGCTCTGTGGGAACCAAATGGTTCTAGGATCAACATGCTTAAGGTCCACTTACTTCCATATAAGTCTATTCTGGTTTTAAGATGCCTACTGAGGCTTCCATTGGTCCCACTTCCACCAGTGAAACAGCCTTCTCGATTGTGATGCTCAGACTTTGGAATGCCAGCTCCAAGCATAGTTGCCAGGAACCTACTTAAATTGGGCATAAAAACCTATTTGTTTTCTCAATCCTTTGGTAAATTCAGAATTTCTTTGGTTTGTAGATGTTTGTTGGAAACAACTGGATTGATTAATTGTTGCCATTTGCTTTTTAGTTAGATTTGTTTTGTTGTTCTTATTTTTTCATAAGTTTTAAATGTTACCATAAACTAGGGTTGCCAGCCTCCAGGTGGGGCCTGGGGATCTCCCACTTTTACAACTGATCTCCAGCTGATAGAGAGCAGCTCCCCTGGAGAAAATGGCTGCTTTGAAGGGTGGACTCAATGGCATTGTACTATGCTGAGGCCCCTCCTCTCTCCAAACCCCACCCTCTCCTGGATCCACCCCCAAAGTCTCCAGGTATTTTCCTACCCAGACCTGGCAACACTACCATATGCTAATGGAGGAATTTTAAAAGGCGGAAATGTGGGTTAAGATGTTATAGTTAAATAAATAAAATCCTTCCCTATCATGCTCTTTGTCTGCTACAATTGCCTTACCCAAAGTGCTTGTATGGATAAAGATACGGAAATGTAGAACGCTGTTTGGGCAAGGTATTTTAAAAACTGTTTGAAAGAGGAAGGGTTAAACAACTTCTCTTCCTGTCCGTCTTTTTCCATTGTCTTCAAAGAGTCATCAGAAACTTTGCAGTGAGGCCATCTTGGCAGAATGTTTTTGCCAGTGGTCCTTCGTACTAGCAGTGCTGTTTCAAACTGAATGTTTTTCATATATCTCAGTGTGTGCAACTTAATTTGTTTCTTTATTGAGTTTTTTAACCTTCCGGGACCGGATTAACAGCTCTGTCAGTAAGGCCTTGGTTCAAGAGAACATATTGAACCATCACAACTATCTTAATTGTAAAAATATCATAATGTGTGATATCAAAATGAGGAAAACATTGGGGGATTTCCCCCATATCACAAATTCAGGAGTTCAGAGCTTCAAGAAGAACTATGTCATTCACAAGAGAACACTGAGATAACAGAGTGAAATTAAGTTAGCAGGATCAGTATTAAAGTTGCAAGGTCCCCAGCATCCCAGGCCCTGAGACTCATGGGGGAGGGCCTAGTGATGTCATGGAGCTGAGCCTGGTGATGTCACTAATGCAATACTAATGGCAGTACTTTCACACAGCATTACCAATGTAGTACTTCCACACACCTCAAAAATTGTACTGTATGGTGTTTGTGGATCTCATAGGGATGCCAGCCTCCAGGTGGGACCTGGGGACCCCCTGAAATTACAGCTCATCTCCAGACTACAGAGATTAGTCCCACTGGAGAAAATGGATTCTTTGGAGGGATCATCTCCTCTGGTATGTCCCTGGGAGAGCTTTACACTCTGGAGATAACAACCTGCTGCTGATCCCTGGCCCCAAAGATGTCTGGCTGTCCTCGACCAGGGTCAGGACCTTTTAAGTCCTAGCCCCAACCTGGTGGAACTCTCTACCTAATACCACCAGGGCCCAGTGGGATCTTATGCAATTCTGCTGGGCCAGTAAGGCAGAGATGTTCCTCCAGGCTTTTGGCTGAGGACAGTAACGGTTTTCTGTGGTGGCTGGCACCCTCTCCTTTTCTCCCTCCCCCTAATTCTGATCTTGTGTTTACTCTTCCCCTGCCCAGAAAGTGGCCAGGCAGTCCAGAATTGGGATGTAATTTCTAGGGATGCCATCTTGGACATCTTTTTGACCCGGTCTTCTTTTAACTTTCTTATCTTAATTTTGTTACGATTGGAATTTTAATGTTTTATATATTTGTTTTATGGCTCTATGCCTTTTTGTTGTACATCACACAGAGCCCTGCACAAGCAGGGATAGGGTGATTAACAAATCAAATCAAATCAATCAATCAATAATAACTCTGACTCATGAAAGGTTTACACTGGAATGAATGCTGTTGATCTCTAAAAATTGCCCGACTAAACTCTTACATAATTAATGTTAGAAACTCTAAGGTTATGAATACTTGGGATAAGAATTCTTTAGTCCATTGGAAATCCATGATTTCATGAATATACAAAATGCTCACAAAAATTACTTTGGATGTACAGATTGAAACGAAAGTATTCAGGAAGCTAAAACAAAGTCTTTTGATCAGCTATCTTTTTGTTCTGACAAGAAATTTCAAGGGAGGGGATTCTGACAGGAAACTATTTTCCATTCAGAAGAGATTCACTGGGAATTTTCTAACTAAATCTCCTTCATCAAGACCTCTGGCTTCTCTTCTCTAAAGGGGACTCTCTCTCTCTTCTTCAGTTTTAGAATGCCACCCTGGAAACCATAAATTCATACTTTCCAACATTCACCAAAAGTAAAATAAGTATTCTTTTAGGTTTTGGGAACAAATGGAGCTAGCCAGGTGAGTGAACTGTTTCCATGAGGCCTGAAGACAGAGCCTGCCAATGAACTACTGAAAGATTAGCTTTAAAATATTTATTTCTCTCCAGCTGTGAAGGTACTTTCAGTAGCAGAAATATATACATTTTTGTCACATAACACATATTAATATATGTTATTCATGTTTTCTGACTTTCAAAATACAGAACTGTCATGGGGCCCAGACAAGCCTTCAATAAAAATTCTTGTTTGCTATGATGTCTAAATGCTTGACCTGGATAGGCTGGGCTAGCCTGATCTGGTCAGATCTTAGTCGCTAAGTAGGGTTGGCCCTGTTTAGTACTTGGATGGGAGACCACCAAGGAAGTCCAGGGCTGTTACACAGAGCACCTCTGCTCATCTCTTGCCTTGAAAACCTTGAAGAGTCACCAGAAGTCACCTGTGACTTTATGGCACTTCACACACACACATGATGTCCAAATACTGGTTTTCTTCCCACAAGTATGGATCTCAGTTTAGACTCCAGTTTGCCCAGGTGCCTGCATTCAGACATCAAAGCAAATCTGAGTCTGACTGAAAGCTTCCCAGACCAGGAAACTTTCCATCACACTCTGCCTGTGAGGGGAGGAGGGAGAGGACACATGACCACAGCAAACAAGCCATGTTTATGCTCATCATGAACAAACAGAGGCTTGCTGAGATGTCTGAATTTGCCATGGATTCCAGAGCATGTTCTGGGTGGCCCATTTGCTTGTCACTTTTGAGCTGCTCTGGAGTGACTTTTATCTTTCAAAATAAGAGTAGGCCAACTAGATTGCAGGGATCGTTCTTCAAGCTACTGTTAAAAAATGTCAACCAGAGTGGCTGTGGGAACAGTCTGGGTGGAGGCACTATTTTATAAAAGTAGTGGATCAGGATAGGCCAAGAACCTGGTGGTGGGTCTGCATGCTCATACTGGCAAATACTGTAAGGAGAAGTCTTCATATATGTTGCAGCACAAACAATTGCCCTCCTTTGGACTTGCTCTCTTACCAGTTGGTAATGCACATAATCACACTCCCTGTCCCCACTCTTTTAGGGTTGTCAGCTTCTAGATGGGGTGCAGAGATCACCTAGAATTATAGCTGATCTTCAAACAGAGATCCGTTCCCACAGAGAAAATGGCAGCTGTGGAGGATGGACTGTATGGCATTACACCTCCCAGAGGTCCCTTCCCTACCCAACTCCTTCTCTTCCTAGGTGCCACCTCCAAATATCCAGGAACTTCCTAACCCCTGCCCTTCTCAGATGCCCCCCCCCCCCAAATCCAGGAATTTCCCAAGCCAGAGTTGATAACCCTAACTTTACATCACTGGCTGTTGCTTGTGAGGGGAGATTTGGATCATGATTATAGCAAGTCACACTTTTTAGTGCTAAACTTTGCCAGGGGGTGAAGAATGAAACATACATAAAATAGGTGAAGGCACAGACAGACTCTCTGGCTGTAATTGAGTAACAGGTTCTGGATATGCCTTTGCCTGACCCTGGGGTCCAAAAATGAATGGTTTAACACTTTCACTGCTCTGTGTTAAAACACCAGTTATCTGAAGAATGCTTCAGAGGTGCAAAGTGAGGTGAAAATACGAAACACTACTTAATATGTTCCGATGAATCCTAAATAGGTTTTACATTTGCACATGAGGAACCCTGTAACACACAGTTATTTGGAAACCTTGATAACTATCAAGTCAAACCACAGCAATTAGCGCTCTGAGGCCTGAGTGTCAATGCTCTTCTCCTCTGATAGCTCATTTAAAATGCCAACCCTGTAATTTATTAGCAATGTTTAATACCTCAGTGACCATAAACCTTAGCATTTTATTGCCACTGATTTACATAGCTTTGATGTTCTGCCCAACATTGCACAATCCAAAACAAATTACTTTCAGGAAACTGAATTTTATATAAATACAGGAAAGCAATAAATAATGCATAGGTGGAACATTTCTTCAGTGCATTCTGACATGCCACAGTCTCTTTGTATGGGGTTGACTGCAGCCCTTCTCAGTCCTCCAGGGGGGAGTTTTCACCTAGGAGTGCACTACCCACTCTGGTTACTGCAGCGGTTTTTCTTGAGCAGGGTTTCTGCCACAATGAAGACTATTTTTTAGATCTTTACCGGAGGAAGCCTGAAGTTGCCTAGTCAAAGTGCCTTCAGTTGCAGTCTTCTTGCTAATGAGCCCCAGATGTACAAGAAACAGAAACTTTCATTCATTTTTTAGTATGTTGTTTCTCCCCTTCTCTTCCCCCACTCCACCCCAGTGCTGACAAGAGGTTGAAGAGAAAGGGGAAACTGTTTATAAAGGAACAAATGCAGCACAGTGGATTAGTGACGAACTTACTTTACTGATGATCCATACTGAGCTGTCCTGGGCATAACTGACCAGAGACAGGATCAAAGAGCTTTGAACTTGTTCAGTCCTACGGCAAAGGTTTTCAAAAGAGCCCCAGGGAATAAGATATCCAGCGTCCAATGAAACATACTCATGTTTGTATTGATTCTTTCAAAGATCACCTCCCCATTCTGCAAATATAGTCCTGAAGCTGGGAAATGAAGTCATGCTAACAAAGATTCCGAGCACACAGTCCAGTCTTATGCATGCTTTTCCTACATCAGCGGGCACAGGACTGATGCCTTCAGTTATATTCTTCTGATTGCTGAGTTGTGCCATTAGTATGTGCAAGTGACCCACAAAGATTTCATTTTTAAAAAATGATTATCGCTTTCCCCCATTTCCTCCCAGACTTCTTTGCTTCCCTTAGTCCCATTACCCTGCAGCAGTGTTTTCTGGAAAAGGTTAAATAAATCTTACTCAAGAGCAAAGTCTCATGTGAGCGCCTGTCAGTGCCTGTTGTTTGAGTCTACATCTGGCTTAAGCCACATGGGATGAATTATTTGATCCCCCTCCCTTCCTTTTCCTTGCCTTTGTACTCATCGATGTAGTTTAAGGTTCATGTTTGAAGTCTTCTATCCATGGCACCCAATACTAATTTTGATCTCCACATGGAATACTAATGAAATTCTATGATGTGGTTACAAACCAGAAAACTATTGCCACTAATGGTAATAACTGCTATTGATTGTCTCCTATTTTGGACGCGTGCACATGGCAGCTGGCAAAAGTTTTGCTACTGTTATATCATCATTGGCCCACTGCATTTATCTCTCGTCTCATCTTCTAAGTTCAGTCCCTAATGAGGAATAGTTCTCTTACATGTGTAAGAGAAATCTACAGATTTTTGTACAAAGACTTCCATGAAAGCACACACAGCCCATTTTCGTGGCAGCCACTTTAAGAATAGAAGTGCCAGAGAGAAGGAGCTTGGTGTAGTAGTTAAGAGCGGTGGACTCTAATCTGGAGAACCGGGTTTCATTCCCCACTCCTACATATGACACCAGCTGAGTAACATTGGGTCAGTCACACTTCTCTCAGCTCCATCTACCTCACAGGGTTGTGGGGAACATAAGAACATAAGAGAAGCCAGTGTTGGATCAGGCCAGTGGCCCATCCAGTCCAACACTCTGTCACACAGTGGCCCAAAACACCAGGTGCCCTCAGAAGGTCCAGCAGTGGGGGCAGGAAGCCCTCCCACTGTTGCCCCCGCCCAAACACCAAGACTACAGAGCATCACTTGCCCCAGACTGAGAGTTCCTAACTATACTTTGTGGCTAATAGCCACTGATGGACCTCTGCTCCATATGTTTATCTAATTCCCTCTTGAAGCCGTCCATGCTTGTAGCCGCCACCACCTCCTGTGGCAGTGAATTCCATGTGTTAATCACTCTTTGGGTGAAGAAGTACTTCTTTTTATCTGTTCTAACCCGACGGCTCAGCAATTTCATGGAGTGCCCACGAGTTCTTGTATTGTGAGAAAGGGAGAAAAGGACTTCTTTCTCTACCTGCTCTATCCCATGCATAATCTTATAAACTTCGATCGTGTCACCCCTCAGCCATCGTTTCTCCAAGCTAAAGAGCCCCAAGGGCTTCAACGTTTCTTCATAGGGAAAGTGTTCCAACCCTTTTATCATTCTAGTTGCCCTTTTCTGCACTTTTTCCAATGCTATAATATCTTTTTTGAGGTGTGGCAACCAGAACTGTACACAGTACTCCAAATGAGGTCGCACCATCGATTTATACAGGGGCATTATGATACTGGCTGATTTGTTTTCAATTCCCTTCCTAATAACCCCCAGCAAAGTGTTGGACTTTTTCATTGCAGTCACACACTGTCTCGACATTTTCATTGAATTATCTACTACGACTCCAAGATCTCTCTCTTGGTCAGTCTCCACCAATTCGGACCCCATCAACATGTATTTATAGTTAGGATTTTTGGCTCCAATGTACATCACTTTGCACTTGGCCACATTAAACCCCATTTGCCATGTTGATGCCCACTCACCCATCCTTGACATGGGGGAGGAAGGGAAGGTGATTGTAAGCCGCTCTGAGACTCCTTCAGGTAGTGAACAGCAGGGTATAAAACCAACTCTTCCTTCTCCTCAAGATATGGCTAAACTAGTATGACTGGTGACATTAATTTATAATAAGGGATGCCCTGCTGGCCAACTTCTATGAAACTGTAATGACACATTTAACAGATATTTTCAGGTATTGTGTTTTATAAAGAGCAGTACATGAGACAGTCTAGGTGTAAATATAGAATTTCTACCATCCTTAATTGTCATTATAAAGTACTACAAATCTAGTACCAGTTCTTTTAGAGGAGGCTTTGGTGGCATTCTGTTCATGTATGACAAATATTAACCTCTCTTTGGCCTGGTAAATGGATCAATACTAGTTGGATTATCCTTGTCTGTCACCTTCATTACCTCTAGTTTCTACAGAACTAAAATTTATACCAACCTTTTATGCACCCTCTGTAGAGAGGCACAAGGCAACCCTGCCTTGGTATTAGAGCAACAACATTATTCTTGCAAAGCATAGCTACGTTGGATACAGGGCCAGTTCTCCTGCCATTGTATTTCGAGCGGCACAATGAGAAGGGCATTGATGCACCACAAGGGCTCAGATGGCTCCTGGCCATTGGCAGAGAGGAAGGTGACACCACTGTCAGCCAGGTCCAAGCCAATGGCAGTGTGGAAAGAGACAGTTGGTATACCTTGCTCAGGGACACAAAATACCTTGATATGACTATAATTGCATATGGACTTTGAGGAGCAACTGGCTGCCTAGAAACAGACGGGTGATACCGGATCACACAAAGTGATAGTATCACTTTACTCTGCTCTGGTTAGACCTCACCTGGAGTATTGTGTTCAGTTTTGGGCACCAAAATTTAAGAAGGATGTAGACAAGCAGGAACATGTCCAGAGGAGTGCAACAAAGATAGTGAGGGGTTTTTGAGACCAAATCCTATGAGGAAAGGTTGAAGGAGCTTGGTATGTTTAGCCTGGAGAGGAGACGACTGAGAGGTGATATGATAAACATTTTCAAGTACTTGAAGGGCTGTCATATAGAGGATGGTGCAGAGTTGTTCTCTGTTGCCCCAGAAGGTCAGACCAGAACCAAAGGGTTACAATTACAAGATTATGCATGGGATAGAGCAGGTAGAGAAAGAAGTACTTTTCTCCCTTTCTCACAATACAAGAACTCATGGGCACTCAATGAAATTGTTGAGCAGTCAGGCTAGAACGGATAAAAGAAAGTACTTCTTCACCCAAAGAGTGATTAACACATGGAATTCACTGCCACAGGAGGAGGTGGCTACAAGCATGGATGGCTTCAAGAGGGAATTGGATAAACACATGGAGCAGAGGTCCATCAGTGGCTATTAGCCACAAGGTATAGATGGGAACCCTAAGTCTGGGGCAAATGATGCTCTGTATTCTTGGTGCTTGAGGGGGGCAACACTGGGAGGGCATCTAGTGTCCTGGCCCCACTGGTGGACCTCCTGATGGCGCCTGGTGTTTTTGGCCACTGTGTGACAGAGTGTTGGACTGGATGGGCCATTGGCCTTATCCAACATTGGCTTCTCTTATGTTCTTATGTTAATTAAATCAAAAGAGTTTTCGGCTAAACATTAGGAAGAACTTCCTGGCAGTTAGAGTGGTTCCTCAGTGGAACAGGCTTCCTCAGGAGGAGGTGGGCTCTCCTTCTTTGGAGGTTTTTAAACAGAGGCTAGATGGCCATCTGACTGCTATGCTGATTCTGTGAACTTAGGCAGGTAATGACAGCGAGGGCAGGAAGGGTTGTAAAGCCCTAAATGGCCAGGGTCTGACATACCTGAGGGACCACCTTTCCCCATACGTACTCCAGAGGGCACTACGGTCTGGGGCACAACATCGTCTGGTTATTCCAGGCCCCAGAGAAGCCAGGCTCGTTGCTACCAGGGCAAGGGCATTTTCGGTGGCGGCTCCTTACTGGTGAAATGTGCTCCCAGAGGAGATCAGGGCCCTGCGGGACCTTATGCAGTTCTGCAGGGCCTGTAAGACGGAGCTCTTCTGCCAGGCTTACAACTAGGAGCCACCACCCCTTTTGCCACTACCACCAACGGCCACAACCCATACTGTGGGCTGTGACTGGCCGTGGTTATGAACAAGCCATGACATCTAGAGAGCTGGAGAATGCCAGGTATATACATTACACCATCTGGTATGGTTACATCACTGAGCACTTTATTTGTAAGTGTCATGTCAACAGTATAATCAAACATTTATTCAGTTCACTTGGAGAATATCCAAAGCATTTGGTTGATTTCAAGTCAGATAAATAGTAGTGTCATCAATAGCATCTGATGGATGTGAGAGAGCATGGATGGAGGAACACAATGAATTCATATAACTATTCAAAGGATTCAAATAAAGGAGCTTCTTGATACAGCCTTTATTCTTAATTAAATGACATGTCAACTTAAGTGGAGCCTATAGTTTAGTTATTTTCTTTAGGCTTTGTTGTACTCCCTTGTTTTGTGTCTCTACACAAATGTTACTGAGTACAAATAAAAGACCAGCACCTGGTTTAAATCTGACTCATTTCAGTAGCTTCCCATGTGATTCATTGGGTGAAGAATGGCAAGGGATCGGCAATAAGATTCCAGTAAACACAGATGAGAATGGACATAGATCTGCTGTGCTAGGATGTCTCAGGATACTTCGCTTCAAAATCTGTAATGGAGATTTGACTTGACTTGCAGACCATTGGGTAGAAATGCCCTAATTCATCCCCACCAGACCACCAACACCTCATAGAATCATAGAACCATAGAGTTGGAAGGGACTTTCAGGGTCATCTAGTCCAACCCCCTGCACAATGCAGAAAGTTCACAAATACCTCCCCCCCCCCATGCCCAAAAGATGGCAAGAAAAAACCCTTCCAGGATCCCTGGCCAAACTGGCCTGGAGAAATTGCTTCCAGGCCCCACATTGCTGGTCAGCATTTCCCTGGGCGTGTAGAAAAGTGCCACGAGAACTAAGCACTGATACAATGTTTATTTATTTATTTATCAAACTTATAGGCCGCTTTCCCCACACGCAGGCTCAGAGCAGCTTACATGGCTTGGCTAAATATTCCAAGGTACATATAAACGTTAAAATCAGTTAAAACACAATTAAAACTCCAAAAGTCATAATAACAAATAAAGTGCTCAGTGATGTAACCATACCAGATGGATTCCTCACAGAAATACATACTCTGAAATTTCAGAGCGATTTCTGGCCCACTTTCCCTGCTCATCCTCATCACTCACAAATGTCTGAGAACTGTGTGCAGTTCAAAGGCCACCTTGTGTGACAAGCATGTTGTCACGCAATGCTTAAGCAAAAAGTAGTGTAAGTTAAAAGGATATCAGCCTCTCTCCTGAATTAACAGCCTAAGTGCAAGTTTTAATGCAGACACGGATAAGAAGATTTTCCTGACTTAAATATCTTATAAATGGTACTTACCATTTCTCTCCCTTTTGCTCCTCATTTTGAAGCAGTTTCTTAGCAATATGCTTAGAGCAAAAATCATGGTCTGCTCTATCAAAAGAAAGGGGGAAAGAGAGATGAAATGGTGCTAGTAAATAGAAGCGTTATTATTATTGCCAAAAATGTGCTATTGCCACAATATTTCACTTTTTCTGGTTGTTACTGCATGGCAGAGATGAAATTATCATCATCATCATTACTTGTATTCTATTCTTTTTCCAAAGACCTTAACAAAGTTTGAGTGTAGTGGCACCTTTAAGACCAATGAAGTTTTTTTCAAGGTACAAGCTTTCATGTGCCTCAGATACAATGAAATGGAAATTACCAGTCCATTCAGTCCTAAAAGAAATCAACCCTGACTGTTCCCAGGAAGGTCAGATACTGAAACTGAAGCTCAAATACTTTGGCCACCAAATGAGAAGGGAGCACTCACTGGAGAAAACCCTGATGCTGGGAAAGATTGAAGGTCAAAGAAGAAGGGGACGGCAAAGGATGAGATGGTTAGACAGTGTTATCGATGCAACAAACACGAAATTAAGCAAACTCCAGAGCATGACGGAAGATGGAGGGCCTGGCATGATGTGGTCCATAGGGTTGCAAAGAGTCCAACTCGACTGTGTGACTGAACAACAACAACAACAACATATAAGTAGAGGTTGATAACAGTGAATTAGCATACAATATAACGAAGATGTTTAACAGATGCAAGGACCAAACAGGAATAACAATCTTAGTTTATATGGTTACCTTACCATTTCTTTGGGTTTAATTCTTGGGGGAAAACATTGTGAAGGAAATAAATGTGTCAGAATTGGAGATTGATGAGTAGATGTATCATTAACTGTGGAATACTGAGGATAATTCACTGAGACCCTGCCATTACACTCCATCCATCTCCTCTCAAGCATGGAGGCGATCTGACAGCATCTTCTTCTTTGACTGGCTGTGTAGAGTTATCTCCCCTGTCCCCAGACCAAAGAAATACATTCCGATCATTCTAATGTACATTACATTCTACTATTCATTATGTTACATTACAATCTACTATTCTAATCTATTATTCCAAATAAGAAATAAAATAAAAGGGATATATGGCCCTTCTGGGATGCAAGGGCTGAATGGTGTTAGCACATGTAGTGAGATAAAAAATCAATATCCCTGGTAAGTCTTGGGGATTCCATTGTTCTGAATATTGTAGTAACTTGCAACATCAATTTCCCTTTCTAGTCTATTCCTGAAGTTCCTTTTCAATAAAACAGCTACTTTGAAGGCACCCACTGAATATCCTGGAAGGCTGAAGTGTTCTCCAACAAGTTTCTCAGTCTTGAGGTTCTTGATGTCAGATTTGAGTACATCTATCCTTTGGCATAGGGATTGACCTGTTTTTCCAAAGAGCTTAGTGTATGAACATCAAATTATACAGTTTTAGTCTCGCAACATCTTTTAAGAGGTAAAATTAGGCTTAGAAGTGTACAACTCATGTCTGCCCGTGTACAAGCATCGCATGGAGGGAAGGATGGGATCACAGTGTTAGGATCCTTTCCTGCATTCAGCATGTTGGTTATGCTTCTCATGCAGACCATAAGTCATAGGACCACAGGCTCTGTCCATGCAATCTCTAATCCCCCTCCCATAAAGTTGGGTAAAGATCATGGGAAGAAACCCTAAGATGGGTACATGTCATGCTTCACACAGATTTAAGTTGTCTACATGGGGATATGATGAGTCACCCAGAGTGCTTCCAGGGTGAGTAGAGCTAGTCAAAGTCTAGTACTCCATCTACTCCATCTATCGGATTTCTCCAGGTTGCATCCAGCAGCATGATACTGAATCGTTTGTAATACAATTGTTCCTTTTCTTTTTGGGGCCTCTGGTACTCAGTGCCCTTTGTGTTTTTCTTTCAGAGGTGTCTCTGGTGTCTCTCCTCTTTTTTGCTCTGCATCCAGAATAATACTGCTTGGGTAACCTTTGTGCACATCCAGGAGACCACAAATTTTCCTGGGAGCAAATGGGTTACTTTCCCGCTCAAAATACCGTTGTGCTGCCCTGACCTGGATATCCCAGGCAAGCCCAATCTCATCAGTTCTCAAAAGCTAAGCAGGGCCGGCCCTGGCAAGTACTTGGAAGGGAGACCTCCAAGGAATACCAGGGCTGGGACGCAGCGGCAGGCTAAAGTAAGCCACCTCTCTGAAATGTCCAAGCTCCACTAGGGGTTGTTGGAAGTCAACCATGACTTCTAGGCATACACACACATACACACAATACCAAAAATACCCTTGTGTTCACAGCAAAGAATACACTGTGCAGATTGCTCCTCCTTGTTAGCTGTATGGAACAACAGAGAATCACGACAAAATGGAGGTGTGTGCTTAATTTTGCCATTAAAAGTCTTGGGTTAAAAATACTTACCTTGGACTGGGGGGTGCATAAAGCATTGTTTATACATTCTGGACACCTTGATCTTCCTTGCCATCCCCTTCTCCTTATGCTCTTACAAACTGCATTGCTGGCAAGCAGGTTACATTTTTTGGGGGGGGTAAACTTAAAAGTCAATTCACTTCATTTTCTTATGTGTTTTCAGAGGGCAGCCATGTTGGTCTGCAGTAGAACCAACTAGATTTGAGTCTAGTATCAGCTTAGTCTCTACGGTCTCTAAGGTGTGACTGGACTCAAATAGAGCTGTGTGCAACTGAGAACACTTAAGTATCAAACTTCTAAAAATCTAGAACATGCCATGCACAAATCCCTACAGGCTGTTAGATTTCATATGCGGGAGGTCTCTGTTTCATATTCCAGTTGCACAGAATTGAGAAATTTAGCAGGACCAGAGTACTGGGGGAAAGAGAACACACCAAAATTATGTCTTCTCTGCAGCTATTGAAAGGTACAAGAGCTTCATCCTGTATGGTATTGCTCCTCATTACACCACCCATTCTGTTCAACTGCCCAGTAGAATGAAGGGGGTATCTGACTTAGTTGAAGAGTAACTTAGCAGCCATGCTGAAGCCACAGAGCTGAATGTTTCCTGAGTGGCTGCCTTGCTGCCACTTTCCAGCTGGGCTGATTTGATGCAAACTTTTGCAGTAGGTCAGGCGTCTCCCCCTTGCATCTGGACAGAGTTGTGTGTAAGCTTGCCAGTGCTGAATTAGATTATTCATGGCCTGGAGCTGGTTAGCAGACATCTTTCTGGAGACGCTCCAGAAGCATGTTTGTTTCTGGCCGTGACTTTTTGTGACTGACTGCAGGCATCATCGTAGACCTTTAAATATGTGTTTTTTATTCAGTGCCCCAAGTAAGACCCCCTTGATCTACCACTCTTTGGGTCTATGCATACTGGAAGCTTTCCAAGCATGCAAAGACCCTCCTGATATGTGAGGTTGCCATTTTATCTGAACAGGGGAAAGGCACATATTTTATATGCATGTGAACCAACTACTGGACTTTTTAAGGTTCTGGTTTGCATGTATTGAAGCAGTACACACATGCAAAACATACATGTTCCCCTGTTCATACAGCATGGTGACAGCATATATTGGGAGCATCATGGGTAATGAGTGTACCAGATACATGTAGTTGCCAGACTTCTGGTCCCTTATGTCTCCTCCCATGACCTAGCCACAGTGCTCCATGCAATGGTCACCTCCAGGCTGGATTACTGTAACTCGCTCTATGTGGGGCTGCCCTTGAATTTGACCCGGAGACTTCAGCTGCTGCAAAATGCAGTGGCATGCCTCCTGGCTGGGATGCCCTTGCAGGTACATATATAGCCAGCACTTTGCTAGCTGCATTGGCTTCCAGTTGAGTACCGGGTCAATTTCAAGGTGATGGTACTAACGTTTAAAGCCCTCTGTGGTCTGAGGCCAACATATCTGTGGGACTGCCTCTCCCAATATGTTCCCAGAGAGCCTTACATTTGGCTGACCAACACCTGCTGGTAATCCCCGGCCCAAAATACATATGTTTGGTCTCAGCCAGAGCCAGAGCCTTCTCAGCTATGGTATTGGCCTGGTGGAACACAGTTCCTAGAGAGATCAGGGCCCTGTGGGACTTAGTACAGTTTTGCAGGGCCTGTAAAATTTTCCAGCAGGCCTTTGTTTGAGGCTACAGATGTCAAATTACATCAGCTTCCCCTGCCCTACTCCACCTCAGCCTGCCTTGCGCTATTCACTTTATTAAATTGTTCTATCAGAGGATGTTTTAACCATCTTCTGATAGGCCAGCCCTTGGGCACATATACAGCATACACCATAGAGCTTGTTTATTCATCTGCCATAATGTACTGTGTTATGGGTTTTACTAGGAATAAGGCCCGTTGTGAAAACAAATACAACGGGCTCTAGAAAGAGGCTCTGGGTGGATGCCCTGGCCTTGGGCACTCAGCATCAATCTGCTGTGGTGACCTCAGCAGGGTATAATGACACAGAGGCCACCATTTTCTCCAGGGGAACTGATCTCCTCTATCTGAAGAGCAGCTGTAGTTCTGAGTGATCGCCAGCCCTCACCTGGAGGTTGGCAACCTTGGTCTTCAGGAGGAAATAGCTGATTTGGAGGGTGGAGTCTATGGCAGTGTACCTGTCTGAGGTCCCACCCCTCCTCAAACCCCACCCTCTCCAGGCTCCACCCATTAAATTTCCAGGAATTTCTCAACCTGGAGTCGGCAACCCTAGTCAGGACTGGCCCCAATGAGTTCCCCACAAATACCAAAGTAGGCCTGGAAAGGGCCTCCTGCCCCTGCCTTTTTACTGACAGAATCAAACTTGGTTGCCTAGCAACAGCCACTGAGGGTAAAGTGAGCAGGAAGAGAAGAGAATGGTTTGATGGCCGGTGGCTCCACTCAGTAGCCAGCCAGCTGCAGAGGAGCCAAGCAGGAGAAGCAGCAACAGTAGAAGCCTCTTCCTGAGCAGGGAACAGCCATTTCAGTAGCCAGCCAGATGCGGAGGAGCAAAACAGCGGCAGTAGAAGTGTCTTCGTTAGGAGGGACAGCCATTTTGGCAGTTTATTCAGACAGGGAAGAGTGGCCAAGCTGGCAGTGTGTGGGGGAGAGAAGCACCCAGCCAATGGCACGCAAGTACTCTTGAGTGGTGCCAGGTCAATGACTGATGGAGTGCACAGCCAATGGGAGAGCTGGAAAGTGCCAATATGCTAGGGCTTTTATATACATAGGATATTTTTTAAATTGAATGTATTGTGTATTCTAACTATTTACCCACTTGTTGTGACCTACCCTGAGCCCACTCACAGGGGAGGGTGGGATAGAAATCTCAAAAATAAATAAATAAATAAATAAGCAAGTAAGCAAGGACAGAACGCCTGAAAAGGACTTGTGGCTTCAGTGTACAATCATGTTACTTTTTCAGTTCAGGAGACTAGAAAAGAAGGGCAGATTTCATATGTATAACAGTGTCTACCCCCTCTAATCACAGTTGCAACTATGTGTCAGTAACTGAAGTTCTTCCCTGCAACTCCTGTCATTTAAAATAGGGTTCCGCCTCTACACTTGTTTTCAGTATTAGGACTCGGTCCTAGAGCAAGTGAATGAATACAAAAAATTAGTTCTGAGCCAGTGAGTCCAGTGCCACTGGGTAGCTTGTCCCCACATAAGAGGAATGAGCAACAAGACATAAGTTACAGGATGGTCCCACATCTGGAAAAGTTGATAATAATTCCCCTAAATCTTTTGTCTGTGTATTTCACAAGTTGTGCTGATGTCAGCAAGGTTACAGGAAAGAAAATCAGTTTATTGACTCACGGTTGCACCTAAGTAGTTGTGGTTAGAAGAGGGGGAGGGAGAGAAACCTCTTCAAGAAAGGCTGCCAAAAGACAACTTCTGCATTTTGAGATGGAATTTGCCCCAAACCCACTCCTAACTCTATCAAATTAAAGTTTACAGCCATTGTAAAATATATATTTCTGTGCTATATATCATTCTGTTTATGAGTAGCCTGGAGGACAGAAATGCTATAGGAATCCCTTTCTAGCTTTCTTGAGTTACCTAAATATCATGATACGTAATAACAAAATTATCTTGGATTAAATATAAAAGGGATTTTTTAACAGTTGGACTCAAGACAATTATAATATAACTCAAAAGTTTTATTGCCTGTTTATGAGTTTTTTTAAAGTTCATGATCACGATTCTTCCAAGAGAAGAAAACATTTTACACATTATTGGGTTTTTAAAAAATAGTTTCTGTATAAAGTTAAATTTAGAAGTCCTTATCTAACAAGGGGGGAGCTGCAGATTGCAGTAGTGTTCTGCAGATGGATCACCTGACAGATTCTACATACAGAAAGGGATGCCATGTGGAGAAAAAGCTGATAGCATTGTCTTCTTTCCGGGGTTTCCTCGTTGTTCCTCTTTGCATTCTCAAAACTAGATGGAGGCTTGTTTGAGAAAGCATGGAGAAACTATGAGAAAAACCACAGAAAGACCACAAATGGACAACAATGCCAGGAGCAAGCTTGGAGAATAAATGCTAATTTGGTACCCAAGCTTCAGGAAAATCTCTGTGTGAAGGACCAGAATCATCTCATCAGAAACAGGGAGTGCTACAGCATACCCCAAACACGCCCCTGAGACAGGGGTCTATAAGCTCACAAGCAGATTTTCCCTTTAGAAAAATTATTTGAAAACATTTTTTACACAGACTTTCCATAGTTTTGTTGTCACAGAATGATAAAAGAACAATCAATCAATGCCCTAAATAATGTCAAAAAGTCACAGACGTGGCACTTCTTGCCAGCATGGAGCCACCTATCGAAATTCCTTTTTTTAAAGCTACCTTAAGGACTGAAAGCTGTTGATAGTGGCATTTGCAAAAGTACCTCAAGGGTTGAGTCCTGATTTTTGTATCCAGTAACTACTGATCCTCCTACATTTCAGGAACCTTCCTGGTTCCTTTTTGAACAGCATTTACATTTTAAGGGGAGAGCATGGTACATTTTCTAGGAGAAACTGGGGATTAAATTACATTTTGGGCACTGAAATCACTGCATATATGGTAATGTAGATTTCTACATGAGTGTGTTGGGCAGCAAACACATGGTGCACATGCAACTTCATACGGTTTTTTTTAAAGGAAAGCTCTGCAAGAAAATACATGCCAGTTTGATCCAGTGAATTGACTCAGTGTCCAGTGCTACTTTGCTTACTGGAAACACAACTACTTTCATCTTTTCAGAGGACAGAATAAAGCCATTATAATTGTTTTTGGCACTGTGCACGAGACTTGATTAACTCTTGGCAGACAACACAACCAATTCCTGCTCCTTTCCTCCTCCTTCCTTCTCCACACCAGAGTGATATTAAATCACTAAAGCCACAAGAAAAAAACACTCAAATTACTTAAGTAAGACGGTACTTTCCATTTCAGCTCACCCCAGGCAAATTGAACAGGCCCCCTTGAAACAGTGACAAGAAGAGTTATAGGAGCTTAAGAGCACCAGACACCAATTACATCTTGAGAACTAAATGCCATAATTAACAAGGCATATACTTTAATCTAAAGCAACTCAAATATGTGGCTGGATAAAGAAAAAAGGTATAGATAAACTCTGTAATTATAATAAATCAGTGCACGGGGGAAATGTATACCTTTGAGGGATATTTCTTTATTCCGCAATTAACTTTCAGATGTCTCACTAAGCATTCTTCCTTCCACCATCTGTGTATGCCACCATCACTTCGACTCTCCTCTGCACTCTTACCCATCTATCACTCCTGTAAATAACCCCAGTGTTGTAGCTCAGTTATTGGTATTAAGGGATCACAGGGCATGCCATTTTGATAGTGAGGTTGAGTCTGGGTGGAAATGTTCGTCAGGGAATAATTCATGAGTACTAGCAAATCCACAAGAATTTGTGAAAGTGTTTGAAATAGGGTTGAGGGTGGGGTTGAGCAAAGATCAGTTAACACAAGGTTGGGCATGTGGTAGTCCAGCCATGTTAAAACCCCTGTACTCTCCAGCTTTCTGTTCACAACCAGTTACCTATAACCTATATATATTATATATAGTTATATATATATAACTGGTTATATATATAGGTATATATATATACCTATATATATAGCTTTCAGTGTCAGGTGAATTTGAAATATATATATATATATAACTGGTTATATATATAGGTATATGTATATACCTATATATATAGCTTTCAGTGTCAGGTGAATTTGAAAACATACTGAAGGGTGATTGCTTTTCTGCATGGCCGAATCCTAGATCTGTTCCAACAGCAGCATTTCTCCTGGGTTTCCTGTTGTTGCTGCACTGCAACAGCATTGGGGCTTCCACATGGTAGGTTCCCCGCATTTTATCTGCTACAATCCTTGCAGCAGCAGCCGCCACCACCCCGCTACCAGGAAGCCTTTTTACCAGGCCCGTAGCCATGGTGGGGCTCTCTGGGGCTAAGCCCCACCCTGAATCTGCCCCACCCCACCGGCCCTCCACCCCAACTCCATCCTCACCTTGTTGTTTTTTTGCCCGGCAAGCCTGCCACACTGCAGCCACACAAGCCCACATTGTGAATCCATGCGATGCTGCACCACCACCTGCCACTGCTGCACCCTGGCTCCTTCTTCTGATGATTCCCTGAGAGTTTCTCATTGTCACTGGTGCATTTGTAGCTGGAAGCCACAGAAGCCTGAGTAACCTACTGCAGGCTGTATTACTGCATGCAGTTAAGAATTGGGGGGGGGGGGGCTCAGAGTCTCTCACACCCTCCTAACCTGTTGGTGCTGTGGCAGCTGCTGAGACTCCAACCATCACACTGTTAGCTGCTGTTGTGTTTGTTTAGAATATGAAGCAATAATAGCTTGAAAAGGGCTCTGGTATCCTAAAGCTCCAATTCCTATTGGCTGATTAATAAAGACTCCCATTGGTCCTGAAGCCAATCTAGATACCCAATCACTGAGCCCTGCTTGGGTCCAATAGTATTGCTTGTATATAGTCACATTGTTGAAAGTTATGTGTTGGAACAGTATAAATGAAAGTGCTGCTCTCATAGAGCTGTCTTTGGAGCTGAACAGTGTCACTGAATAAAAGCCTGTTTGTTTGAATTCATCACCTCCTGCTCAATACTTAAAAGCTGCCTTCACGGTGCTCATGCCCAGCTGCCCAGCCACCCTGTGAGGGGAAACAGAGCTATGAGCCTGACTGCCTGGTTTGGCTGACTGACCAGCGTGGCGGTGGTATTGGCAACAGCAGTGAAGGAAGAGGCCTGAGGGAGCCTGGCAGCACCCAGCACAGTGGCTGCTGGTCGAGGCATCGCAATGCAGAGGGACACTGAGCACAGTTTGGCTGAGGCTGTTGCATGAGGTTTCTAGTGAGGGGAGGGGAGCTATCCAAGTCAGGCAAGGCGGGGAGAGGGAAAGGAGGAGGGAGGGGGCCCTTTCTCCAACTCTTCTCATCCTCTAGCTCTTCTATTTGATTTATTTTTTATTTTGGCTCAGAGTTGCAGCAGAGGGGGAGGAGGGGCTCCTGCCTTCTCCGAGAACAATTTTCCTGAGCCAAAGCAGCCCCAACAGGGAGCTACGTGCACAACTTTGGACCTGCCTCCCTGCCAGGGCCATTTTGGCTAAAAACAAACAGAGCAGGGATAGGCAAGAGACCCTCTTTGCCCCACATTGCAGTTCCAAGCCGAACAGGGCTCCTGCCCATTTTTAAAATGATGTTCCCTTCAGCAGCTGTGTAGCTGCAGAGAAAGTAAGCTGGATCTGGGAAACCTGGACCTGACTCACCAACAAACATATTATGTAATTTGGCCCTAAGAAGAGCATCTCACACACTCACCCTTCATGACTGGGGCCCATGCACTTGAAGGCCAGACCAACTCTTCCCTGCATATTCCCATGTGCCAGCTTCATTCCTGTTAGCAGGACCTATTGTCAGTTCCCCTGTCACCTAAGGTGTATTCTGCAAATATGTGGGCTTCCACCATCCCTATGAAAGAGCCACCCAGAAGAAATTGGGGTGCTTCTACCCTTCAGGCTTTCTGTAAAAGAGTCATCCCAGAGACCTTTGTGGGCAGCCTAACCCAGGCAATAGAGGAATGTTCTGCTGGTTGGGGGCACAGGGTGTTTTTCAACTGGTTTCTAATGTATTTGTATATACATTCCTATAATGTTTTATTGCTTTATCAAACGGTTTTTATATCACTGTTACCCACATTGGTCCAAGATGCTGAGGAGAAATGCATGTGGACTTGTGGGCAGATTTCAGATTTTTCTGCAAACCTGGGGCATTTTTCAAATTTGTAGAACAATCTGTCTTTTTAGTTCACAGCTCCTATCACCAGATTTAGGTATCCTCAGGTTTGGCCAACTTTGCTATTAGAAAGTAGAAGCAGGAATCCTCAAGGACTTATGGGGAGCATGTCATTTCCCCTCCCCCACTATTTCTTCTTTCCTTCCCTGAAAGCCCCCATACTTTCTCCTTTCCTTGCTTCCTTCTCTCCTTCCCACCGAACAGGCAACCTAACTTCATCTCTCTCTCTCTCTCTCTCTCTCTCTGTAGTTTAATATAAGTATATAAAGGCATATAGCCTCTGTTTTAAGCTATTTAACTTTTTTAAATCATGGAGCTAAAAATTAGCCACAAATCAGAGCGTGCTGCCAAGGTAGCCCCAGCAACACAGCAATTTTTCTAGGCTGTCACAGTGAGGATCAGAAGGTATGAAAGCAGCAGGTGAGCCTGGACAGGGGAGCAATGGCTCCTGGAGCCTGGGTAGGTTAAGGCAGGGCATGGCTATGGAGCACAGGAACTGATTAAGAAGAAAAGTGGAGCTTAGCACAAGGCCATCTCTCCGGGGCACATATGGGAAGAGGCAGTCCCCTAGATATATTGGTCCCAGGCTGAATAGGGCTTTAAAGGTGAGGCAGAAGGCAAAGAGGAAATGGGAAATGGGAGTTAGATGGTGGGGCGTGGGGGTGGGTACCAGAGCACAGGCAGAAAAAGGAAAGCAAGGGGGGAGGGGGAAGAAAAAGCCAAAGAGAGGAAGAGGAGTTGTCTCAAGAGGAGTTCCTAGGCAAGGAGGCAGGTTACAGTGTCATGGCTTTTCGTCCTTGTAATACATTGGAACCCTGAGGTGGGTGAAGCTAACAACATCTTTAGGTGCTTGGATTGGTCACAAGCTGTACAGGAAAGTAGTGACTAAGCATCTACAGTTGATTCTGATCGCATAAAGTACCCTTATATAATGTGTATTCATTCACTGCAAGCATGTTCTGCAAAATCATTGCATTGGTTTTTAGGAAGAGACTACAGAAATCAATGGAGGATAGTTCTAACAATGGCGACTAGCCATGATCGCTAAATAGAACATTCATGTTCAGATGCAGTATATCATTAAACTAGGAATAAGGCCTGTTGTGGAAATAAATACAATGGGCTCTAGAAAGTGGCTCTAGGAGAGTTCCCTGGCCTTGGGCACTCAGTGTCAATTTGCTGTGGTGACCTCAGCAGGGTGTCATGCTTGCTCCTGACCCAGCCCCTGCTGACCAGGACCAGGCTCCTTTAACCGGCTTGGACGTAAGTCCTGAGGAGTCAAGCCAGCAGCAGGATCCACCTACGGTTGATCAAGCTCTGCCTGGCCCACGCTCATCCCCTCCTGAATCTCCCCCACCTGTTAGTCGGCTCCGTGAAAGACGCCAACAGGAATTAAAGGAGAGACGGAGTACGGCACGTCAACGAAGAATGAGAGATATCAGCCCAGAGTTTTAGCAGCAGCAGGGCTACATCCTGTATGCTGCTAATTGCTGACAGCCAGCACAGGTTAAAAACAGAGGGCTTGTTCAGAGCCAATTGTGCTGGCAAAGATTTATTGTCTTTGACAGACCCCCTCGCTGGACACCTTTCTGATTCAGTGCGTTTTTCTGGACTTTGAACCCGGCTCTGGACCTTGGACCGTTGACCCTGGACTTTGGACTCTGGATTGTGGATTTTGGATTTGGCGTTCCGGTTCTATCCGTGTTTGTTCCTCGGCTATTCGACCCTCAGCATTCCTTGAGACGACGTCTCCCTGCTCCGTCCTTTGGCTATAAAGGTGATTTATGGTTTGACCACTGGACTGTTTGAGATAACACGCTGCGCTACGAACTGTTAACTCCCTGCCTGCTGTGAACTTCTGACTGTCAACTTGGGCTGGTGTTTATTCTGCCTCGACCCAGAGGCTCTGTCGTGACACAGGGTATAATGACACAGAGGCCACCATTTTCTCCAGGGGAACTGATCTCCTCTATCTGAAGAGCAGTTGTAATTCGACATGATCTCCATCCCTCCCACGGAGATTGACAACAATGGTTCCCCATGAGGGAATGGGTGGTTTGGAGGGTGGAGTCTATGGCATTGAACCTGTCTGAGGTCCTACCCCTGCTAAAACCTCACCTTCTCCAGGGTCCACCTGTCAAATCTCTAGGAATTTCCAAACCTGGAGATGGCAACCCTATCTCTCTCCCAGCCAACCATCAATGTATCATTATCTGCCTGCCCCCTGGCTTCAGCTTTCCATCTCCTCCCCCTCCCTCCTAGAGAGCAGTTGTAATTCTGAGTTATATCCAGCCCCCATTTGGAGATTAGCAACAATGGTTCCCCATGAGGATCTGGCTGGCTTGGAGGGTGGAGTCTATGGCATTGTACCTGTCTGAGGTCCCACCACTCCTCAAACCTCACCATCTCCAGGCTCCATCCCTCAAATCTCCAGGAATTTTCCACCTGGAGTTGGCAACCCTATCAGGACTGGCCCCAATGAGTTTTCTCCCAAAGGCCAACATAGGTGTGGAAAGGGCCTTTTACTGACAGAAGGAAACTTGGTTGCCTAGCAACAGGCACTGAGGAGAAAGGAAAGTTGACAGCTCTGATTAGGGAAATACCTGGAGATTTGGGGGGTGGATACTGTGGAGGGCAGCATTTGGGGTGGTGGTGGAAGGACTCAGCAGGGTATAATGCCATAGGGTCTACCCTCCAAAGCAGCCATTTTCTCCCGGGGAACTGATCTCTGTCGTCTGGAGATCAATTGTAACAGTGGAACAGCTCCAGGTCCCACCTGGAGATTGGCAACCCTAGGGGGAAAGTCAGCTGCACAGCAGGGGGTTGAAGACAATGGTTTGATGGGCACTGGCCCACCTCATTAGACAGCCAGCCATGGTGGAGCTAAGCAGGCAAAAGAGCCATTTCCGGTTTATTCTGACAGGAAAGTGGGCAAGCTGGCAGTGGGCGGGGGAGGGGGTTATGCTGAAAGTCCTTTTTTTTTTACTGACAGCAGCAAGTCTAGTTGCCTACCAATGGCCACTGAGGGAACAGTTAGACCCACCTGGCAGTGGGCAGAGGAGAAGAGTGGACCCAGCACCCAGTCTGTCCCCTGGCTCTTTCCAGACTGGCTCCCTCCAGACTGAGGCCAAAACACTGGCCAGTGGCTCTGTGGGTGGGACTGAGGCAATGCAGCAAGGGAATGCAGCCAGTGGCCAGGGACCCCTTTTGAGTGGCAGTTCTTGCAGCCAACTGATTTTTGCGATGCATAGAATGTTGCCACCCCAAATTGCTTTTATATAATAAGGAAAGGATGCCAGTTGCTAGATATTAACAACAGGAGAGGGCATCTTGTTGGCCACTGTAGGATACAGGATATTTGGAACAACCAGGCTTTTTTTTTTTGCTTTTGGAAAGATATGTTGAAAATTAATTTGAATCCCTGATGCACTTACTGACAAAGATAAGCAAGAGATTTCTTCTATTTTCCTTTCTCCTTTAACTTCCAAGTAAGGGACATGACAGGATCCTCTTTTAATTTAAAAAGGCATGTGCCAGAACCAGACAACTATGAAGAGGGAAGGAGACAAGACCGTTAGAAGTGAAGCTTTGTGGATATAAAATGAATGTGTCAAGGTTAAAGTATTCCACTAATCCCAGGGTCAGGAAAGAAAACTGCAGCTAATAAAGTCCTTCTGTGGCATTTTATTCACTCCACCAAAGGAAGAAGGGCAGCCAGGAGACCAATTACAAATCACTCGTCTGATGCCTTTAATCCCTTTATTTCCATTTCTCATCAAAATAAGAGATTTCCCTTTCCCCCCAAATGAATACAAACTCCAGATTTTGTGTGCAATGTGTTGTGTTTGGTTACAGGAAAAGTTGAACAGATATACATACAGCCTCCAATTACTTTCTAAAACCCTTCTTGCTATCAGCTGCTCCCAGAACATACAGAGGAGATGGATTTTGACACACTCAGCAAAAGATCCCTTCACTCCATTCCTATGACAAGGCACTGAACCAACATATAATCAAACAATCATGAATGTTAATTCATGCAAGGAACACAGCTCTAATCAAACTTGATTGCAACCAAGCATAACTCTTTGAGCCAAGCTGCCCGTAATGCAGGGAATCCATGATTAATCCTAAAAAAACCACGTTGTTACCCAAATTGGTATATGTGTTGGGCCTGTAATGTGCAAAGCTAGAGTGTCACCCAGCATGATGATGGCACTTCCAGGTCATGCCAGAAGCAGTGTCATCACACAGAAGATGCCAATTGTGCCCTCCCCTTTATCTGGGCATTTCCTCCAGCCACTCAGCTGAGTGGTGGCAGGCAATGGGAGCAGCTGATGGGAGATCTCAGCAGGAAGCTGGTGACAGCAACATTTTCTGTCTAGACCGTGTAGGAGAGCAGTGTACTGGCCTTTTGTGTGCGTTGCCATGCATGGAGATTAATGCATATCTGGTATCTCAGTTGTGTATGTTACAATGGAACAGTCTGCTCTACCACTCCATATTTGTGTGAACTGGTTTAGTCTCATGGAGTGGAGTCCTTTCTAAATTCTGTTTGCTAGCTGGAAGGGTAGACTGCACAAGCTTCTTTGTTCCCAAATTGCTTGCTCCGGTTCTGGTATCTCCTTGTCAATGGAGCACACCCACGTCTGCTGTACAGACCTGAGAGCAGGAACCTGTGTGAGTACCTTAATCCCGACCTACAAGTCAAAAAGAACATGACACACACATCTCCCATACTAATATTTTTAGAAACAGCAAGATTCAAGCCCAGTAGCACTTTAAAGACCAACAAAATTTTTGAGAGTCAAAGCTCCCTTCATCAGATATGTATTTTTTAAAAAGTCAACTCCAATTCCTCCCCCAAAGGTAAAACAAGAAGGGGAGCCAGAGACCTGTGAACAGGACAGGTAGATGCATGCTCAAGTGACACACAGATCCTCTGTTTTGAGAGGCTAGGGCACGGCCCCCCCAACGTGGTGCCCAGGAGTGCTATGGTGCCCACCAGCACCTTTTTGGTTCTCCCACCCCACCCCCGTGTTGACTTTATTACCTCTCTTTCCCAGTGTATTTTTAATTACCCCCCTTCTCCCCCGCACTTAGCCTTCCTCAGTGTGTGTGGCTCCACCTCCCGTGGCAGTCATTTTGTGGTTGGGGCCACCACCCTGTGTCTTAATTCCAAATGTGCCCACAGGCTCAGAAAGGTTGGGGACCCCTGAGCTAAGGGTTATCTTCATGAAGGGTTCTCAGTGTTACCTTTAGACATGAGTGCATCTCACGGTGGCTACGATGGCAGCGTTTGGAAGGATTACTTTTCCTGTTGGCTAATGTACAGGGTCACATTTT
Source organism: Lepidodactylus listeri (assembly GCA_029233225.1). Lineage (NCBI taxonomy): Eukaryota > Metazoa > Chordata > Lepidosauria > Squamata > Gekkonidae > Lepidodactylus > Lepidodactylus listeri. The sequence goes on from JARCFY010000009.1 coordinate 32,350,430, forward strand.
TTGCATAGTTAGAGTCCTTCAAACAGGTAAGGATATATATGCCACCTCCCCAGAGCCCGCACTGTTTATGGATGGCCTGCTTGTGTTAGTTTGTTCGTAGAGGACACATCTCAGAAGAGGCATTTCCCTTGCACACACAGGAGGGAACACCTTTCCTAAGAGGGTGTTTGCTGCTGGCAGTTTTTATCAGTATTTATACTATTAATAATGATGATGATGATGATATATTTAAAAATTGAATGCCTGATGAAAAAGATACCTCTGATGAATCAATTAAAATATTTGCAACAAATCTAACAGACTAACCATCACATCCTTAATATGTTTGCCATTATAATGGCTGCTAATTTTGTAAAATGTGGTGGCTTGTTTATGGCAAAATGGTGTAAACAATTTGCTTGGGTATGAATTTTAATTTAATTTTTAGGGCCTCTGGGTAAGGCAATGACTGATGATGATGATGAGCACACCGCCTTCCCTGCTGAGCACCCATAATCAACTCGTACACATGGGGGCTTCCAGGCTAAAATATGCAGCTTCCAGGGAGTCTTGAGACTCAGCAGGTCTCATCGGAGAACTTAAACAGTCAGTCTGTTGCTGTGTTAATTTTCCTCATATTTCTTCCTCACAAGTGGGAACTCACAAGGACTTGCAGTGTGATTTTCCCTTTCTCCCACTATTTCTTCTTTCCCTTTTTGAAACCCCTCCAGCCTCTCCCTCTTTCCTGCCTCCTCTCTTTCCCATCTACCAGCCAGCCTACCTTTATCTTCTCCCCGTCTTCAGTTTTCTACCCTTCTGTACTCCCAGCATCCTTTACCCAGGAAAACTGTGATCCAGTTGTGTGGTGCTGGTTGCCAGGGTGGGCCCAGTTGCACAGTAGGGAAGCAGAAAGGACTTGCAAAGGACATCCATTTTCCCATCTCAGCTTCACCACACTATTTCCTCTTTCTCTCCAGCTGACTACTCCCATATCCTCAACCTTCTCTGCTTCCTCCTCTATTCCCCATCCACCCATCCATCTTTTGTCTGCTTCTTCATCTTCAGCCATATTCATTTCTTTACCTCACTTATAGCCAGGGGTCATTTTGTAGAAAAAGAGGTGCAGGAGCTCATTAGCATCACTCATTAGCATACCTTATTTGCATATGCTACACCACCTGACATCACTGGAAGTATGTCAGAAGGCAAGAAAGAAAGAAGAGAGGAGGAGAGGGAGAAAAAGGAAGGAAGAAAGGAAGGAAGGAAAGAAAGGAAGGAAGGAAGGAAGGAAGGAAGGAAGGAAGGAAGGAAGGAAGGAAGGAAGGAAGGAAGGAAGGAAGGAAGGAAGGAAGGAAGGAAGGAAGGAAGGAAGAAAGAAAGAAAGAAAGAAAGAAAGAAAGAAAGAAAGAAAGAAAGAAAGAAAGAAAGAAAGAAAGAAAGAAAGAAAGAAAGAAAGAAAGAAAGAAAGAGTTGGCAGAGAGGGAACAGCTACTGATCCAAGCCTCAGAAATACCACTATTCTGGGAAGATAGCTTCAGTGGTGGCTGAAGCCTTCAGAAGGCTGGTTGGAGGAACAAGGACCTTTCCAGGGGACGGGGTCATTTTGCTGCAGCCATCACACAAGCAGGCATTCCCCCGTGGGGGGGGGGGGGCTGGCACCAACTCCCGGAGCTGCGCTCCCCCGAGCTCCTGCTCGAAATGACCCCTGCTTATAGCTCACCTTTCTCCACAATGGGGACTCAAAGCACCACACTTCATTCTCCTCTCCTCCATTTTATCCTCCGAATGGGATTGCACTGGGAGAGAAAACCCTGCAAAAGAGCCCCTCCCCTGGCCAGCATCCCAGCACTGCCTCCAAAGGAGGGAGGGAGAGGGGAAGAGACTGCCTGCCTGACCCTGACCTTCCCTCCCAGATCTGGGACAGAAGAAAGGAGGAAGAGGCAGCCTGCCTAACCAATCAACCAGGTGCTGCTTTTGTCACCTCAAATGGGCCAAGTGTGGCTTCCCTTGTCTTGCATGGGCTGGGCACTGCCTCCCTCATCTTGACTGGCTGCATCCCCCACCTCACGTGGGGCTCAGCTGGGCAAAGTTAGGCAGCACCCTCTTCCTGACGTGGGGCTTGGCCAGCTGCTCCCCTCTGCCTTGACTCGCCTTTCGTGGGGCTCCGCCTGGCCAGCCACCACACATTGCCTTGCTTCACGGGGGGCTCTGCCAGATGGGGCACCATCCATTACCTCGACTTGCACAGGGTTTGGCCAGGTTGTGCCCTCTGCCTCACCTTGTGAGGGGATTCACCAGCCCAGGCACTGCTGTGTGCTTCGCCTCTCCTCGTGCAGGGCTCAGGGAGGCGGAGTGCCACTCTCTGCCTTGTCTCACCTTGTGCAGAGCCCAGACTGGTGCAACTATCTGCTTCACCTCACTTGTGCAGAGCACAGATAGGCACTGTTGTCTGCCTCGCTTTGCTGTGTGTGGAGCTCAGCCAGGCCAGGTGCCACACGTCCACTTCCCCTCGTGTGGGGCTCGGCTGGGTGCCAAGGTCTGCCTCGTCTTGCCTTGCCCGAGGCTTAGCCAGCCTGGGTGCCACTGTCTGCCTTGTCTCACATGGGGATGGGCCAATTGACATTGTCTGCCTGCCTTGCCTTGCACAGGGCTCAGTCAGACCAGGCGTTGCCATCTGCTTTGTCTCACGCAGGGCTCAGCCAGCTGCCACCAGCTGCCTTCCCTCGTCTCAAGTGGGACTCGCCCAAGCCAGGCACCACCATTTCCCTTGTCTCATGCAAGCTCGGCTTAGGTGCCACCGTCTCCTTCACCTTGCTCAGGGCTTGGCCAGACTGGGCACCAATGTCTGCCTTGCCTGAAGAGACTGGTGGGAAGGCTGTAGGCAGGGAGGCAGGGATAGAGGGGGGGGTGACTCCAGCTGCAGCACTATGTCTCTTCCTATTAAAAAAAACCCATAGAGTTTCCAGCAATTCCTAGAACTACTATGTCACTTACAGGTTTTTATACCGAAAGTGTCATAGCTCTGCACGCAACGCTGCACTTCGTTTTCTTTTTAAGTCTCTCGTTGCCCCTTGAAGGGCGATAGGAGTGGGGGGTGGGCATTTCTTCACCCCCACTGGGGGAATGGGACCTCCCTAACTCTAACCATTACACCACACTGGCTCTCATTAATATCCTATTCTTCCTCCCCCCAAAAATAAGGGCAGCATCTATGAGGCTATCTTATTGGATCCTCACAATGACCTTGCAAACGTGATGTGAACCCTGGTCTCCTCCAGTCCAAGTCCAGCACACTAACCACATAGGGTTGCCAATCTTCAGGTGGTGGCTGGAGACCTCCTGGAATTACAACTGATCTCCAGGCAACAGAGAGCAGTTCGCCTGGAGAAAATGGCGGCTTTAGAAGGTGGACTCTGTGGCATTATCCCCCACTGAAGTCCTTTCCCTCCCCAAACCCTGCCCTCCTCAGGCTCTACCCCCAGAATCTCCAGTATTTCCCAATCTGGAGCTGGCAACCCTATAAAAACCACAGTGCACACTGCCTATCAAATATCTGTGTTGGAAAGTGTTCTGAAGTATTTGTTTGAAGCCAATAATGCATCCATCTGTTAAAAGCAAAGCAGCAAATTGCCTGCAAACCTCTTATGCTGCTGATAGCTAGACGATCTGAGCAGCTTGAACTGGCTTAGAATGGTTTGTGCACATATCCAGCACAAAGCAACACAGTTTTTTCCCTCTCATGTGCCAGATTGTAAGGATTGCCCCACATCAGTGAGAAGAGAGCCTTCCATGGGCCCTCCGTGGAGAGGCACTAACTAGGGAAGGCTTTTGCTGCTTATCACTCGTTCCCCCCTCAGTCATTCTTTCACTCTTAAGACTGCGTGTCGAATGCTTCTCTCCGTCAGCATGGATCACTGGGTGCCTGCGAGACAATAAACATCCAAATCTGACTGTTATGCTCGGGACGATAAGATGTAAGCAAAGATTTCGACGCTGGTCTAGCAGTATTTCTGGCTGTGAGTGGAATATTCCAAACAAAGCCCACGGAGCTTGATTCTGTCTTCAGATAGGCCTGGCCCTGGCAACGGTTTTTATCCGGGGAGATCAGCCACTGCACTTGCTGATTTGACAAGATGTGTGCAGAGACATAGCCAGTGGCTAAGGGAAGCAGTGAGCATTAGCTATGTATTTCACTGATTTTTAGTGTGCTTATTTATACTCTAGTGCCTTGAATACAGTTGCATAGCTGGAATGGATGTATGCTTACCTGGAAGTAAACCCTATTGAACAGAGTGAGATTAACTCCTGAATAAACGTGTTTAGGATTATATTGTAAAGCTGCAATTCTGCAGATGGTTACCTGGAAGTAAGTGCCACTCAACACAGTAGCACTTTCTTTGCTGTGTAAGCCAGGGCTGTGAGTCTGTGCTGGACACAATCAAGTTTGTACATGGCTACAGACAACAGGAGGCTGTCCAGGAGAGAAAACAGCTGTGTCTCCTTCTGAGTCTTTAAGGACAACCTGATCAGAAGATTTTGACTGATAAAGTTTAACACAGCATGACGATGAACATTATTAGCCACTAGCGTCTGAACGTCATGCTGCTGTTAGAAACAGCTAGGCTTTGTTTACAAGTTTTAATTCAGTGTTGATCATTAGGCCCTGTGGACTTTTCTACAAAGTTACTAGTTATCAAGTTGCTCTCATTAGAAATCTGCTCTCATTGCTCTCATTGGGCTGCTGAGAGGTGAATGTTCCTGTGCTCAAGCGGAGCCTACTCGCTTTATCATGAGCACACTGGAACACTTGAAAATGGTCAATGGGCATTTGTGAGTATTTGCCAGGCATGCGTACAAATTGCGTGCTTGCACATGTGCATAACACAGGTGGCCTGCTTTTGGACTCGACATGGCTTGATGTTCAATAATACAATTTTGTTGTCCATTTGAAAACACATGAAACTGGTCACACCACTGGTCTACCAAGATCAACACTGTCTTCTCTAATGGGCAATAACTGCCCAGGGTAGGGTCTTAGGTGGCTGTCTTTCACATCACTTGCTGCCTGATACTATTTAAACTGGAGATGTCAGGGACTGAACCTGGAACCTCCTGCATGGAAAGCACACGCTCTGCCACTGAGCCTTGACCCCACCACAGATGGGATGTGTATCCAAATAAAACTGGCTAACTGTAGTAGGACAGAAATCATTTGGCACAAAAGATCAGACCATGGGAGGAAATAAAGACAAGCTACTGTCTACTGACCAGCAACTTTCATCTCACAGCTAGCTGCAGGACAGTACATTTAGAAGGAACCAGTGCATATTTTATTTATTTAAAATATTTCGGTGCTGCCTTTCCACCCAAATAGGGTCCCCAAAGTGGCAAACATAAAAAAAACATTTCAACATTAAAACAGTGTTTACAATAAAGTACATATAAAATAAATAATACAGTAAAAACATATAGAAATGCAGACACAACACGAACAGGGAGAAGGGCCAATAGGAGTTTATTGAGGGCAGGGCTCATTTTGTAGCAGGAGCTCCTTTGCATATTAGGCCACACACCTCTGATGTAGCCAATCCTCCAAGAGCTTACAGTAGCCCCTGTAAGAAGAGCTCTGTAAGCTCTTTAGGGTTGCCAAGTCCAGGTTGGAAAATACCTGGGGACTTTGGGGGTGGAGCCAGGAGAAGGTGGGGTTTGGGGAGGGGAAGGGCCTCAGCATGGTACAGTGCCATAGAGTCCACCCTTCAAAGCAGCCATTTTCTCCAGGGGAGCTGATCTCTATCAGCTGGAGATCAGTTGTAAAAGCGGGAGATCCCCAGGCCCCACCTGGAGGATGGCAACCCTAAAGCTCTTGGAGGATTGGCTACATCAGGGGTGTGTGGCCTAATATGCAAAGGAGCTCCTGCTACGAAATGAGCCCTGACTGAGGGTATGCCAAATAAAACAAAAAGGTCTTCATTCACAGGCAGGAGACAGTGATAGAGGGAGACAGACCAATCTCCCTGGGGAGAGAGTTCCAAAGTTTTGGCACCATAACTGAAAGGCCCTTTCTTGGACGGCCACCCATATAGCCTTAGATGGTGGGGGCACCTGAAGCAGAGCCTCTGAAGACCATTATATTGGATGCGTAGTTTCATGTGAAAGAAGGGTAGTCCTTAAAATATGCTGGCCCCAAGCTATATAAAGCTTTAAAGCACCTTGAATTGGTCATGGAAGCAAACTGGAAGCCATTGTAGATGGAACAAGACTGGAGTAATATGGTTCCTGTGAACCACTCCAGTCAACATTCTGGCTGCAACATTCTGTACCAGCTTCAAGGGCAGCTCCTTTTAGAGCATACTGCAATAATCTAATCCAGATGGTAGCAGGGCAAGCACCACAGCATATCAATCACTGTCTATAACAGAGAAACACCGCTGAATCAAACTACCTTTTAAAAAAAAAATCACACCCTTTAGTTAATATCTTAAATCAGTTAAAAGTCACAGTGCTATTTTTAGTCAACAAGGGAAGGTCAGAGTGGGTCCTGGAGAGCTCCCACTTTTACTACTGATCTCCAGACTACAGAGATCAACTCCCCTGAAGAAAATGGCTGTTTTGGAGGGTGAACTCTATGGCATTGTACCATGCTGAGGCCCCTCCCCTCCCCAAACCCTACTCTCTTCAGGCTCCACCCCCAAAATCTCCAGGTATTTCCCAACCCAGAGCTGGCAGCCTTGTGTATTTGTAGGATCTCAACTAACTCATATGGTCCAAAGTGTTCCTGGACTCACCATTCAAAAACAGCAACCCCTCCCCCCGTTTTCCTATCTTTTCCTGCGTTTTTGTTGTTTCCAGGTTTGCATCAGGACTGGCAACTCCGTCATTCATTACATCTTAACACACAGTTCCCATATAAAGCTTTTTAAAAAAGCTGAGACACCAGTGAAATAATGTCCCACAGGTTCACCATTTTTAAGCCACTGATGTGAGTTTAGAGGTTAAGGAAGGTTTGGGGCATTGTTTAAAAGGAAATCTTTGTACCACGCAGCAGAGGCAAGCTTGTTTCACAAGCATGTTGTCAGTGGTTTTCCAAGTGATGCTTTGTCCCAGGTGATTGGTCCCTTTATACAGGATTTGGGTTGCAAACAGCACAGAGCTGCCAAAATGGAATTCTTTTATGGGATTGAGAGGAAGCCTGAAACTGCAGCTAATATGTCATGAAAATACAACAGACCAGATGATAGCAAGGAACAAAGTATCTGTAATGTACCGTGCTTTATTATAAAATGTCGCCTGCCATGTAGCCTGAGCACATGGTCAGGCAGCTACCTGAACTTCAGTCTGGGGAAACAATAGACACCTGGATCCTAAGTGGCCACCAGTAAGGAACCTAGGTTCTCCCCGGGGAACCTATGACGATTCATGTAAATGTAAGACCCTATCAAGTCATTTGGGTGCGGCCGGAGGTGTGGTTCTGGCCAGCACAAAAGCAGGGCTTGAAGCCCCATTTGGCATGCCTCATCTGACCACGAAATAAACCTTGCTATGCTGAAATCACTACCACCAGTCTCCCGACTCCAGTACTTTCCAGTATCCCAAACCTGTTTTACTGCAACCGTGTTAATATCAGGGAGACTGCAAGAGAGATTGTTATTCCTGGATAGCTTGATACAGTGTCATCTAGTTTTGCCTCCAGAGTTTAGGCTTGGGAGTGGTGTGGCTGGTGGTGACACTTTTCAGGGCCTGGTGAGGGCTGCAAGCTGATTACCCTGATGTGGCCTATTTATGTCACTTCAGAAATAAAATAAGACTTTCCACCTTATGGCTCATGAGATGTTATATATAGAGTTGGAGAGGGAAACCAAATTCCAAGTTTGAGGAATAATACTTAAATCCTGAGTGCTTCAACCCATTTGCATCTTCTTCTGCCTCCCTCTGTTCAGGGATTACTTCACTGGACGATGGGAATGGACAGTGGTGGGATTATTTCAGTCCTTCTGGATAGTACATCTCTGTCCACAAAGGGTCATGCTACATATTACACTGCATGTAATATACTCCGAAGGTCTTTTCTCCATTGCAAAGGACCCTTCAGAGGAGGTGATTTACAGCAGAGGAGAAACAGGAGAAGAGCTCTGAACCCTTCCTGTAATGATTACTTTCCCACTGAAATTTCCTCCTTCCCCAATAGCTGCCTGTTAGCAAACTTAGGTCCAGAATACTGGCTGGGGTAAAAGCAGCTGGGGCCAGGTTATGAAGAAACTATCTGGCAAGGGGAGGGGGGCATGGGCGTCAACTACGGGGGGGCTCGAGGGCTCGAGCCTCCCCCGAAATTTCCCGGGGGGGGGCTCAGCCACCCCCGGCAAAATGGAGTGCTCGCTGGTGGCGGCGCTGCTGCTCCTGCTCCTCATTCTGCTGCTGCTGCTGCTGCTGCTGCTACCACCACCGGGCTCGAGGCGGCCAGCCAGCCAGCCGGCGAATCGTCGTCGTCGTCGTCCCTCTTCCACCTCACTCACGCTCGCCGGGGGCCGGCCTGCCCGCCGCTTGCCTGCTCGTCCAGTCGTCCTCTCAGCGCCGGCGCCGCCACAGCAGCCGCACCGCCTCGGAGTCCCTCTGCTGGGGGGGGGAGGGGGGATTTCTGAGGGAGAGTTTTTTTATTTGATTTTTTTTTTAAGCAGCCACTCCTCACGAGGCGGCGGAGGGAGAAGGGGTGGTGTCGGGGACACCGCCTCAGGCGCACGTCTCTCTCTCGCTCGTTCTCCCTCGTCCCGGTGGCCAGTCAGCCGGCCAGCTGGCCGTCGCCGCCGCTCCTTCCCCCCCACTCCCGGCCTGCCCTCCTGCCTCCTTGGGGCCGGGGGGGGGGGAGCGGCGGGGACATGGTCCCGTGCGCGTGCGCGCGCTTCGCATGCGCGCACAAGAAAGCCCCCGCCCCCCCCCCGGAGATTTGGAAACTCTACGCCCCTGGAGGGGGGAGCAAGTCTGGCACTTCCACATCATCCTCCATATAGCTCTCCTTATTGCTGTGAATGCAGAGGAATCATTTGTAGTGACAAGGGAGCATCCAGTTATCATCTCACTTTCCTTATCTCAGCCCTGCGTGGCTGCCATTAAAACTGGTAATAGCTGGATTTCTGTAGTATTATAACGTTACAATGATCTGTTGCAGCAGTGTGTTCATTTCTCTGACTTTCCAGGTTTCAATTTTAAAAAGAAGGATATCCATACCCCCTTTTTGTTGCAGGAGTACAAGGGGAAAGATGTACCTCTGCAACAAGAAATGGCAGCAGACTTGCCTGTTTGAAATTAAAGCTGGGAGTTCAAAGGAGCGCGTACGTTGTTGCGATAGGTCTTTGTAATGTTATATGTCAGTCTAGGAATTACAAAAAAAAACCCATTAAAGCCTGAAAAAGGCTCTCTGGTGGTGTAGTGGGGGAAATGGCAGCCCCAAGAGACTGAACGAAGAAATATGGCACCATTATGGGCAACACCTTGGATAATATGCACCTTCCCATCCAGACCATGCTTGGATGGTGCTGTTCTCAAACAGATCAGAGAAAAGCAGGTTGGGGGGGACATATCAAGGAAAAGGCAACTGGAGCACAATTAAATCACAATGTTATATGGATCCCCCCCCCCCCCCAGGTGTGCTATTTTGGTGTGTGGAGAAAAATGCCTGTGTGGAAGCAGCTTCTCTTTTTTTTATCTGATGCAAATTGCTCCCTTTTAAGGTAATTTTATGATGGAAAATAGATGGGTCAAGTTTTGTTAAATGTGGCTGCTGTATGACTTTGTGGGAATCTACAGGTCACAGTAGTTGAGAGCACAAACATATCAACAGGGTTCCGAATGACCTATTTTCACAAATTTGATTATGTTTTGGGGGCGGTTGAAAAAGGGTTTGGGTGACTCACTATTAAAAATAATCACTCCTCCATTTAGCTAGGGATCACAGCTGCCCCGTGATGAATTCTTGAGCTTTCAGGGTTTGTTTTGTCTTCCCAGTAACTTTGGTGTTCATTTGGTTTAGCCTCCAGTACCACTTCCTGTGCCTAGACATACCATCTCAGTCATGTGACCAAAGCTGGATGTTGCCAAAGAAAGTTCATAACATAATAACTTAATCTCTAATAACTTAATCTCTTAATCTCTGTAATATTTTCTTGCCTCCTTGCAGCTAAAGACTAAAATGGCTACTCTTCTGGATTTTCTGGTGAGCTGCTGAACTCATTTTAGAAGCCAGATTGACATACAACATCTGTACTCAATTTGCTCAAGTGAATCATTTCAAACCACTTCAAGAAATAACATCCTCATCTACTCTCGCTGATATTTACCATTCCAGTGACATCAGTACAAGAATTGCTCTGGTTCATCAGACCATCTAGCTCAAGGCCCTGTTTTGAATTCTGGCTAGTCAGATGCTTCTGGGCACTTACAAGCAGGCTGCAAAGGGGAAGGCCTTTCCTTGTTGTGTGTCCCAAGCAAGAGTATTATGATGGTACAAGACTCCCATCCCCTTGCTCACCAGACCACCCACCCTCTGGGCTAGGGATGCCAGCCTCCAGGTGGGACCTGGAGATCCCCTGGAATTAGAGCTCATTTCCAGACTACAGAGATCAGTCCTCCTGGAGAAAATGGATGCTTTAGAGGGTGGACTCTATGGCATTGTACCCCACTGAGGTCTCTGTCCTCCCCAGGCTCCATTTCAAAATCTCCAGGAGTTTCCCAATTTGGATCTGGCAACCCTACACCCCCTATGCCATGGGGGACCTGGCAATCCTGGGCTGCCCACTTGCTGGCCAGCCCACCTGCCAGCAGAGCTGCTGCCTCTGCCTGATTGGCTCATCTGGTGGCAGCAGATCTCCCATTCCTCTGGCTCTGCATACCACTGCCACCTTATGCAGTGGAGAGGACAGGTGGGGTTAGTGAGGAAGGCAGTCCCAGAAAAGCTACTGTCTCCACCAGATAGCTGGCGGAGGCACCCAGCCCTTCTGGGGAACAGGCAGGGGTGAGGGAAAGAGGCCACTCTAACCATTTGATGCCTCTCATGAGGGACAGTTGCCTCCATGAGAGGAGAAAGAGAGCTACTCAAAATGGCAGCCATTTCCTTCAACACGGTAACTTATTAACATTTCTATATTTATTTATCTTTTGGGGGGATTTTTGTGCAAACCCAGTGGAGACTGACCAAGGTTCATGTGAACGTCTCCCTACTCTGTATCTGACCACAATGTATGGATGTAATGACCTGCACATCAAGGCCCCAGTTCAGAATTAAATATCTGATATATGATAAGCAGCACCTCCAACTAGGGTTGCCAAGTTCGGGTTGAAAAATACCTGGGGACTTTGGGGGTGGAGCCAGGAGAGGGCAGGGTTTGGGGAGGGGAGGGGCCTCAGCATGGTACAATGCCATAGAGTCCACCCTTCAAAGCAGCCATTTTCTCCAGAGGAGCTGATCTCTGCCAGGGGGAGATCAGTTGTAAAAGCGGGAGATCCCCAGGCTCCACCTGGAGGCTGGCAACCCTACCTCCAACAGTTAGTGTGTGCAGTTCCTTACTGCTTAGCTAAGCTTCAGAGACTTGTCTTGTGGTCTGATTGTTGTTATTGTTGTCTTTGTGTCCTGCAGGGCAATGTGCAATGACTCTATACGTGGAAATTTCATCTCAATCTCATGGTCATTCTTTTTAAAGACAGCCAAGCTGGTAAAAATCCCCACTTCTTAAATCAGTGAATTCCATAAGTCTCATGGCACAAAAGACTCACTTTGGCTGGGTGAAACATCCCTGTCAGTTCTGGTTGCTCACATCGTGGCAATTCATAAAGAAATCTATGTCTGTCAAAATAGTTTACACATTACAAATTTGCTACAGGGAAGGTACCTCCATGTAAGCAATACCTTGCCGCTACAAAGAAGGGTCCAACTCAGTGGTGCAGCATACATTTTGAATGTAGAAAACCACAATTCAATATATACAGTTAAAGAATTTCAGGCAATAGATGCTGGAAATGATCCGTCTCTTCCAACACCCTGTATATCTAACTGTTAAAGCAGACAATAATAGATTTATTTAGATAATACTCAGCTTAAGGTAACTTCAGATGAAACATATGGTTTTTTCCCCCTTGTGTTGCACGCATAACTACAGATGATCATTAGGGTAACCAGTGCAAAAAAATCTATATGGCAGCACCATGATTCTAAAAATCAAATACTAAACTAAAAAACTGTCAGTGTGCCAACTTTCAATGCTACTCCTGTGCACAGGTAAAATTCCTTGTATAACCATCCCAACACAGTCAACATGCAGGTTCCATATTATTTCCTACAGTGAGTGAACTGCCTTCTGTGCAGGAAATTGGTAATGCATGAATGGTTCCTCTGTAGCTAACATGGTCTTGCAGACAGAAAACATGAAACAAAAGAAACAATACTTTTGTTGGGCCAATTTATTTTTTGAAATATTGAATAACTGCAATGGTATTTACTCAGCTGAGGCTGATTGTTCTTACAAAAGAAACAGGGTGTTGGTTGGTAGACACTGTGAGATGGTAGGGCCCTGAGAAGTTAACAAAGCCCCTACAGAGACAAAGATGTCAGTGAAAATGTATTGCTTTTGGGAATGTAACACCAGAAGAAAGGCAGTTTCAGAAGGCAGCCATGTTGGTCTGGAGTAGAAGAGCTAGATTCGAGTCTAGAGACCAACAAGATTTAGGGGTTTAACTTAGCAGAGTCAAAGCTCCCCTTGCCAGGAGTAAGACATGGTAACAATTATGAGTTCTATTCACATCTTGTGGAATCTCATCTCTCATCGAATAAGATTAGAACAGATATTGTAACATACCACTTGGCACAGCAGTATTTGAAACATTCCTCCAAGCTGAAGAGACTTCCTTTAACAGAACTGGCTCTTCCTCCAGAGGAGGTTGGAGTAAGGCTTGAAACGCTGCTGAGCAGAATGGTAGGTTCAGAGCCAAAAGTAATTATACCATACTAACAAAGCTGAATTAATTTTATTTATTTAAAAAAATTATACCCCACCTTTCTGCCTGTCATGGCCCCTTCTGAGCTGCCCGGCAGGTCCGATGCAGAGGCCTCAGGGGAGGAGCCTGGGGAGCAAAGGTCAGTGACTGAGGAGGACCTGAAGGACCAGGAAGGGTAGAGGTGCCCACCAGGAATGTGCCAGCACCTGCCAAGGACCTACCAGCAGCACAGAAACCACATTGCCAGACCCTGCAAGGGAGCCTCACCACTGGTTTGAGTCAGCTGCTAGGCCTCCTTCAGGCAGGACTTGAACTTTAGCCTGCATCCCCTCAGGACCCTCTCCTGCTCTGCAGGAATGGCAGTGGTGGAAGACCCAGGCTGAGTTGGCACAAAGGAAGCAAAGTGGCTTCACATAACTTCGCTGTAAATATGGAGCAGTGTGCTGAGGACAGTACTTCCTCACAGGATCCTGGCCAAACCACAGAACAGCCTCAGGAGTTCAGCACCTTCTAGCAGTGCAGCTGAAACGGATTACTTCCTAGTCAATTTGGGCTGACTCCTGGGAAGACTACCTTGCTGGATCAACTGGCCCACTAGGTACAAGTCTATGCGCTAGATCCAGTGCCTTGCCTCCAGCTCCTAGCTGCCAGTACCTGTGGACATTCCCAAGCCTTGCTATCTAGACCTGAAGGCATTCCTCCAGAGAAGACTTGACTGGGCCTGCCTACAGAGTGCAGGACATAAAGAACACCTCAAAAAGGACAAGATAGCTAATAATTTAAAGCATAGTTAGTAAAATCACATCTTAAAACCATCAAGAAACACATCATTAAAACAGTTAAAACCAGAGCTAAAATCCATACAGAAACATAAAAACAAAATTAAATTATTAAACAATTAAAACGTTGGGCAAGAAGGAAAGATCACTTCGGGACCATCTCTCCTGGTACACCCCCCCCCCCCCGCCCCGAGAGCATTGTGCTTTATGAATAACAGCCTTTTGGTGGTCTGCAACCCCAAAAGTATTCGCCTTGCATGAAATTAGGCCACAGCCTTCTTCTTCTGAGGCAGCAAAGTTTCTATCTGATTTGACCTCCCCTAGCCCCCTCCCCACCATTCATTATATTATTGTACCAGTTTTCATAAACTCACAGATGACACAACCTCACTGAGACAAACTATACTATTAATGCCTAAGCTGCCATCTGATTTTACCTTTATTATTATGTTAATTTTTTATAATAATTAATTATGTTATTGTTTTTAACTTCTTGTTACCCACCCTGAGCCTTGAGGTGCAGGGAAGGGTGGGCTAAAAGTCTAATAAAATAAACACCACACCAAACAAAAAAGTCCCACTAGCTGAAGATGGCAACAGAAGGGAACAGATGAGTTTCCCTGGGGTGAAAGTGCCAGAATTTTGGTGCTACAACTGAGAAGGCCCTCTTCCAGGTTGCCACCTTCCTCATTTCAGAAGGGGGGGGCGCTCGAAGCAGGGACTCCGAAGATTACCATAGTGGTTGGCTAAATTCATAATTTGCAGTCCTTCAGATGTGTTGGTCTAAAGCCAGATAAGGCTTTGAAGGTCAACACCAGCACTTTGAATTGTGCCCATGCTGGGAAACTGGTGTAGATGAGCCAAGACTGGAGTGATCAGTCCCTATAAGCCACTCCAGTAAACATCCTGGAGGCAGCATTCTGCACCATCTGAAACTTTCTAAACACTTGCCAAGGACAGCCCCATGTAGAGCTCATTACAATAATCTAATCTAGATGTAACCAGGGCATGCACCACATTGGCCAGATGTGTTCTGCTCAAAAAAGGCCACAGCTGGCTGGAACTGGTGCTGCCAACCCTGCACATACCCCTGACAAAGATGAAGGAATCTCCTGGTCCTGCTGGGGGAGTAGATGGGAGAAGGCTGTTGGAGCCTGAACAAACACCAGAGGCACAGCCTCCTGCCTCACTGCTAGGGATGCCAGCCTCCAGGTGAGGCCAGGAGATCTCCTGCTATTACAACTGATCTCCAGACAACAGAAAGCAGTTCCCCTGGAGAAAATGGAAGTACTAGGATATCTAAATCACAATCCTTATCCTATTCTGTTTAGTCTTTGGGGGAGGCTCCAACCAGATTTTCCAGTAACTCTTGACCAACTTGCCTCCTCAGGACAGTCTCTGTCTCAGCTGGCTTTTGTCCTGGTAGGTCCAATGATCTCCAGCAGAACCTTTGTGTCTGGTCAAGTGGGACCTTTCCTCACTTTTTTTGTCCGCAGTAAAGCTGAGTGGACCCACACCACTGTGTGCTTTAAATATTTTTGTAGCTATGATTTTCATTGGGTTGTGTGATATTTTTTAAAGAATTTGTTTGTTTGGATTAGTGGTTTTAGATGTAGGTTTTTTAAATGGCAGTGATTTTTAAACTACAATAGACTGACACCACTTCTGGGTTTTCCTTAGAACTGACATCACACCATCACCTAGTGGTGACTCCCCCCCCCATTATTTTTCTCCTGCCAGCCTTAGGAGGAGGGGGGGAAGAGGAGGAGGAGGAGGAGATTGGATTTATACCCTGCCCTTCACTACCTGAAGGAGACACAGAGTGGCTTACAATCTCCTTCCCTTCCCCATAACAGATACCCTGTGAGGTAGGTGGGGCTGAGAGAGCTCTTTTGAGAACTGCTCATGAGAGAACAGCTCTGAGTGAACTTATGACTGACCCAAAGTCACATCAGCACTTGCATGTGGAGGAATGGGGAATTAAATCCGGTTCTCCCAGATTAGAGTCCACGCTCCTAACCACTACACCAGTGGGAAACAGGAGCTGGGTGCAGAGAATCCCTTGCCCCTGCTGTGAAAATGGCAAGCCTGATTGTCACCTAGGCTTCCAAATCTCAACCAGATGATCCCATACAATGTCCACATTTTGTTGGCCAGAGGCCTAGTGATTGACAGATACTCCCAACACAACACACCAAACAAAACCCTTCACAGTTTCTGCATGCCCAAAATAGCTTTGGAGTTGTGTTTTTGCACCAGTAGTTCCCCCATGCTGCATGGGAAGCCTAGATTGAAAAAAGAATTTTACAAGCACCATGTAATATGTGGGGAGGGTAGGTGTCTGGAGTTGAAAGAGGAAAAAAGCCAAAAAATTCCACAGGGCACACCCAAAGACCTTCAGTGAGCCTAAAATAGCTAATTGGCTCCATGCCACGATGTCCTAAAGGATCTACTGTTCACAGAAGGGTTAACAAGAGGCCACTGTTTCAATAACAACTTGTTCGAATTGAGGAAATCCCAGGCTCAAGAAACAATCACGAAGGAGGATACCCCACTAGGCAGCAGAGGCTTGGCTAAATAATAATGATGCTATTAAAACATATTCAACCTTTTTATCCTGTTAAAATGGTGATTGTAGATTATTTCAACATGTAGAATTCACTAAGTCTTCAAGGCTGCCCCCCTTAGTTCCCAGTCTATAAAAGGACCAATTCATCCTTCTGTGAGGTCTTGGAAACTAGGGCTGCCAACATTCAGAAGGTACAAATTCTGCAAGGGGCTGGGCCCACCAAGACAGAACCCAGCCTACGACCCACCCAACATGTGCTAGCTGCAAAGCTGAGAGCAGAGGCAGGGGGAAGGGTATAGGAAAGGCTGAGCAGGCTTTTGAAAGCCTACCTGCTGTGCCATCCTTCAGGGAACACCTCAGATGTGAGGAGGCTCCCTGATCTCACCTTTGTGATCTGAGTTGGTCCAATGAGGTGGGAAATGAGCAAGGAAAGCACAGTGGGCAGGCTTTTTAAAGCCTTTATTCCTCATGATGGCTCTACCTTTCCTGATCCCCTTCCCACAACCCCCCTCAGTAATGACCAAGCTGGATGACCAAGGATACAGGAAAAGCCAGTCCAGCAGTGGGGATGACAGCTTTGTCAATCTCCCTTGCCATCTCCACTCAGAGTCTGGAGCTAGGGTTGTCAGCACCAGGTGGGGAAATTCCCAGGGAGGGGGTGGAACCTGGGGAAGGTGGGGTTTGGGGGAGGAGGGACCTTACCATGGTATAATGTCATAAAGCCCACCCTCCAGAGTAGCCATTTTTTCCCAGGGGAACTATTTTCTGTAGCCTGGGAGCTCTCCAGGCCCCACCTAGAGGTTGGCAACCCTTGGTGTAACCAAAGCCATCCAAGTTGATTGAGCCCTGAGGGTAACAATAAGTAATAAAGAGAGAGAATTTTAAAACAGTGTCTCCTATACTTCCTACATTATAAGTAACACAGCAACTGGCCAGAAAGCAACAGAACACAGCAACTGGTCATGTTCATGGAAAACTGGCTACCTTGTTGAAAATTGTGGTGGATACTACATAAAACGGTTATTCTAGTCGAGTTTTCCATTCTTTTTCCATATCAACTATATTGAAACAGGAAATGGATGCTTAGTGTCTTTTTTCAGCCTAACTGAATATAATTTTTTTTAAATGGGATCTTTTGTGCTGTCTCGAGAGCCCTTGTGAAATGAAATAAACTAAAAAGCAGAATGGAAACTTAATTTAATATTGTGATGCACCCTTGGATTGGATCCAAGCTAAACTGGCAATTTCCACTAATTCTAGGTTGCCAATTCTGGCTTAAGGAATATCTGTAGATTTGGGGGTGGAGCCTGTGGAGGGCAAGGAATGGGAAGGGAAGGAACCTCGGCAGGTATAGAGCCATAGAGTCTGCTCACCAAAGCAGCCATTTTCTTCAGGAGAACTGGCCTTTGTAGTCTGGAAATCAGTTGTCATTCTGGGAGATCTCCAGACCCCACCTGGAGGCTGGCAACCCTGACCAGTTCCTACTGCTCACAGCAGACCCCCCCCCCCCCCTTGACATCCCCTAGGGTCCCATATTCCCCAAGAGCAGTATTTCATGAAGATCAGTTAGCTGCAGTCAAAGGGAGGAGGCAAGAAAGTTCTATCCTACCACGGGAAAATTTAGTCTGTATCCAACATCTTATTTGCACAATTATTTCTACAAGGTGTTTGAAATTTCTCAAGTTTTGAGAAAGATATAGAACTGTTTTCTTTTTACCTATGCAAATACCCAAGTTAATACGCTACTAAGGAAACTGGTAATCCCTGGTAATTGTGATGTTAAAGGGACAACTCAAATGTTTTTGATGTAACTGTTTCAAAGACTGATAACTAGGAAGGTGGAAAAAACCCATGCCTTGTCATATTGAGAGGCTTATCCCTTCTTAGTAGGAGACAATTAGGATGAATCCACTAATGACCTTACTTTCTCCTTACTCTCTCTTATTGTTAGACATTCCAAGGGGACAACTTTGGTACAAACTATCGAACTGCAGAGAACAACTAAAGCAAGAGTGTGCCATTGGCTCTCATATTCTTTATAGTACGGTGTATTTCCCCCATAGCTGCTGACTGATTCAGTAGGCCTATTTATTGAGTGCCATCTAGCGGTAAATGCCAGTAGAAAAGGTATAATATTTACTGCAATCTGCAAGATTTCCTAGTTAATTTTGAGAGCAAACCTAAACAGGTCCGCTCAGAATCCCGCTCAGGTCTATTCACTGGGGTTAGTCCTACGAAACTGTTCTTAGGATTGTACCCACCTGCATTTAGGATTGTACTGTTAGTAGATTTTTAGTCAAAGGGCATGGATTACTTTGGTGAATCTTAAGGAGCCACATCACAGCTCTTTGGTGAACTGTTTTCACATTGATAAACTCCTAAAATCATAAGATTGGATGCAACCAGCGTTTCCAGAGCTGAAAAAGGGAGAAAAAGTCCATGAAAAAGTCTGTGCTGGGGATATGGGATCCCTATGGACAAAACCCATGGGGGATAGAGAATGTGATAAGTAGGGCAGCTGGCTGGGACAGAGCAAAAAAAGGTAGTCTGGGCATGCAATTCCAAAATAACATGATTTTGATTAAGTGGAACATTCTATGAATGTTTATGTACAACATTTTTTTAAGGTGCCACATGACTTTGTTTTTGCGGCAAAACTAACATAGATGGCCCCTTTGATAAATATGGGATGTGTGACTGCTCAGTTTTCTGAAAGACCAAGTTCCTACTGATTCAGCTTTATATGTGTGTTCAACAAGAACCACCCCTTTTCTAGTGACAATTGCTACCCAGAACTGCTTCTCCCTTTGAGGAAGCTTCAGACATGTGTTTTTGTGAGTAAACTCATAACTGAAATGTTTGGGATAAAACAGCAAAGGGTGGCTTTGCAGGAAGACTTGGTAGATGTAAAAATTATGCATGAACAAGCAGGAAACATGGAAGAATTTACAGGGGATCTAATTTTCTCCTGAATCCCCTCCTCCACTATTTCCTTTTCCTGGTAGCCTCCATAGCTTTTCCCTTTCCCCTATTTCCTTCTCTCCTTCCAGCCCACCAGCTAACCTTCCTTTATCTGCCTCCCTATCTTCAGCTTTCCCTCCTTCTCTTTCCCTGATAGCCTCTCCCTAGAAAAGTCAGACAGAAGTTGTTTGGTGGCCAGTTGTTTGACTAGTTAGTCTCTGGTGGTTACCGCTGGACTTATCCCTGGTGTGTCATCCTTCATCAGAGGACATGACAGTGGAGGAGGATGGGATATCTTCCAGTGCTGTCTGGCCTCCAAGGGCTCCCCCTCCATTGATGTGCTTTACAGAAACCAAGAACGCTCAACAATATTGTTGGTTCCAAAATGGCCACTTTCCTTTCCTTAAAGCTACAAGTGTTGTTTCTATTATGTTGAGGGACTTTTAATCCCCTGATTAGGATTGCCAAGTATGGATTGGAAAATTCATAAACTTTGGATTCCTCAGGACACTTCAGAATAAACATCACCAAGCCCCCCACAGATCTGGGATCTACGGTTATAAGGCACCCGAAGTCCTTACAAGCTCTTGTTCAAAACTTACAATTTTATTTGTGCACCCTCAGACCTAAGCAGCAGTTCTCCCAGTTTTTACTTCTGGAATTCAATTTCCCTCTCCTCTAATTCTTTTTCTCATAAAGCAGCCTCTCCCTCTGAATAATTTTCCTTTCTTTTTCTTTTTGAGCTAATTTGTCCAGCTCAGTCTCTCAGATTTCCAGATTTCTAGCTGATTCAGATTGAAATTCCTCAGCTGTAGCTCCATCCCCTTCTCCTTTAACTGTCTCAACCAGGGGTCATTTCATAGAAAATGAGGTCCAGGAGCTCATTAGCATACATATTAGCATAACTCATTAGCATATGCCACACCCCCTGACATCACCGGCCGAATGTCAGTTTCAGCCCCATTATACCCTATGGGCCATTGAAGTCAATGGCAAAAACTCATAGGGTATATGAGGGGCTGGAGGGGAGGGGGTTTGAGGGAGAGGCTCCAAATTTGCAGGGTAGCTGCTGGGGCCTCTCCCTGAAATACCCACCAAGTTTCAAGAAGATTGGACCACAGGGTCCAATTCCACGGGGCCCTAAACAGGTTGCCCCATCCCCCTCATTGTTCTCTATGGTGGGAAAAAAACGTTATTTCTTTCCCACCATAGAGAACAATGAAGGGAATGGGGACAACCTGTTTGGGGGCCCGTACAATTGGACCCTGTGGTCCAATCTTCTTGAACCTTAGTGGGTATTTCAAGGAGAGGCCCCAGCAGCTACCCTGTAAGTTTGGAGCCTCTCCCTCAAACCCCCTCCCTTGCAGCCGCTTTTAAAGCTGCCAACGAATTTCGACGGCAATTCGGCGGCGGGCCGAATCAGATCAGAGAATCTGATTCGGCCCGTGGCTGCTCTAGTGTGCACTCCTGGGCTGGCAGAAGCACCGCTCCACCTCGCTCTGGCCCCAAATGACCCCTGGTCTCAACCACTCTTTCTGTGGAGGCATCCTGACAGGCTCATTAAGGGTATTAATTTCTCTCAGAAAAATGTTCCCTTCTGTGTAATCACAAAATAAAATTTTACTTCAGTAGTACTAGCAACAATTGTGGTCTGGATTTTTATTACCAAACCCCAAATCCGGAATGTTAGCGCTTATATCTTACTAGAAATAAGGCCTGTTGTGGGAATAAATAAACAGGCTCTAGAAAGAGGCTCTTGGAGCGTGCCAAGGCCTTGGGCACTCAGCAGGGTGTAATGACACAGAGTCCACCATATTCTCCAGGGGAACTGATCTCTGCTACCAGGAGAGCAGTTGTAATTCTGTGTGATCTCCTGCCCTCACCTGGTGGTTGGCAGCAGTGGTTCCCCAAGAGGGAATAGCTGGTTTGGAGGGCAGAGTCTATGACATTGTACCTGTCTGAGCCCCCACTTCTCCTCAAACCTCACCCTCTCCAGGCTTCACCCCTCAAATCTCCAGGAATTCCCCATCTGGAGTTGGCAACCCCATCTCCTTCCCAGCCAAGCATCAACCTACCTTGCTCTGAAGCCCCTCTTATAAACACAGGTAACTGCCATTTTGTTTCACCTACTAACAGCCACTGAAGTAACAGTTGAACCTTACGGGGGAACATTTTAAACAAACCACAGGCAGCAGCCATTTTATAAACACAGGTAACTGACATTTCATTTCGCCTACCAACAGCCACTGTAATCCCCCCACAGGAAGGAAGCAGAAGTGTCTTCATCAAGAGAGAAAGCTGTCTGTCAGAGATTTTGACAGGGCACAGAGGCTGAAGGAGAGGGCGGGGAAGAGGAGCAGCACCCAGCCAATGGCATGCGAGTATTCACAGCCAATGGATAGGGACAGCTTCTGATTGACAGGCCAGGGGACCAAAGGCTGGGGAGGCATGTGGAATGTTCAGGAGCGTGCCACCACCAACAGAGAATTATGTATAAGAGAGATATCCTTCCCATCACATAGGCACAAACCCGGTTATATGTGACAGCCAGGTGCTTTCTCAGGTCCCCACCCTTCCTATCACATCTTCCAGTAGTAGAGTTAAACAGTTACACTTTCACACGTCCACAGGTTTACTGCACTGACACAGTATTTTTGTCAGAGGGAGAGGAAGAATGATTTTATTTGGAACTCTTCCTTAAACCAAAGAATCTCAGCCTATTGAAATAGGGTCAACTTTTTTCTTAGGATATTTCCTTCAGTCCCCTCACAAGTCTCTAACCTACTATATCCCTAAGGTAATACAGGATGCCTGCTCTGTTCTTGCCTCTTTCTTGGCATCTGAGCTCTATGTACCTCTACCGGGGTCCTTTTGTAGAAAAAGAGGTACAGGAGCTCATTAGCATAACTCATTAGCATACTTATTTGCATATGCCACATTCCCTGACATCACCGGAAGTGTGTCAGAAGGCAACACTCACTGCTCAGGCTCCACCCCAAAAATCTCCAGGTATTTCTGGTTCAGACCAATTGCCTATAGCCCAGTTTCCTGTTTTCAACAGTGGCTAGTCAGATGCCACAGGGAAGCATGAAAACAGGGCCATCAGATGGCCTCACCAGCTGACCACTCATCAGCAGCTGTCAATCAATGGAATGCTGCCTCTGAATTGGCTATTGCGATGACAGACCTACCCTCTATAAATCTGTCCAACCCCCCATTCAAATCTATCTAAACCAGCAGCCATCACTGCACTTTGTGGCACTGAGTTCCATGAGTCAGCTATCCATCACAAGAGAAAGCTCTCTGCTCATATCACCATCATGCTTAAATATGAACATAAGAGGAGCCATGTTGGATGAGACCAGTGGCCCATTCAGTCCAACACTCTGTGTCACACAGTGGCCAAAACCCAGGTGCCATCAGGAGGGCCACCAGGAGGGCCAGAACTCTAGAAGCCCACCCACTGCTTCCCCCCAAGCACCAAGAATTCAGAGCATCACTGCCTCAGACATAAGAATGTAAGAGAAGCCATGTTGGATCAGGCCAATGGCCCATCCAGTCTAACACTCTGTGTCACACAGTGGCCAAAATCCAGGTATGATCAGCAGGTCCACCAGCAGGGCCAAAACTCTAGAAGACCTCCCACTGTTGGCCCCCCCCATCACTGTTGGCCATCACTGCCCCAGACAGTGGGGCAGACATCACTGCCCCAGACACTGCATCACTGCCCCAGACAGAGTGCTCCATCTATACCTTGCGGCTAATAGCCACTGATGGACCTCTGCTCCATATGTTTATCCAATCCTCTCCTGAAGCTATCTACGCTTGTAGCCACCACCACTTCCTGCAGCAGCAGAAGGAAGCTTTGATTCTTAAAAGCTTATAGCCCCAAAAAACTTGTTGGTCTCTAACACATTACGGGGCTCAAGTCTAACAAGTTTCATCATGATATGACAAAATTAAAACCTGGTACTGCTCTCCCCCCCCCAAAAAATTAGATAACAATCTCAGGCCAGCTGCACCCCAGATTCAAGCAGGGCTGCATCAAGCAAGGGGAGGCAAGATGGAACCAAGTCTCTTGGAGTCTCAGCCACCACTGAGGTGTTCATGCCAGTGTTCCCTCTAAGCTGAGTTAGTGTGAGCTACCTCACAGTTTTTTACCCTTTGGCTCACACATTTTTGTCTCAGCTCAGGAAGGATGCCTCCAGAGCAAACTAATTTATGCAGCAGCCAAATTGCTCACTCACAACTTTAATGCCAGTAACTCACAAAGTGAATTTTTGCTCACAAGACTCCACAGCTTAGAGGGAGCACAGGCCGGGAAAAGTGAGCGGTGGGGGGGGGAGGCTTTTCTCCAGCTCTGCGCCTAAGCGCGGGCTGGGGAAAGTGAGCCGGGGGGGAGGCTTTTCTCCGGCTGTGCGCCTAAGCGCGGGCCGGGGAAAGCAAGTGGGGGGGGGGTGCCCAACCTCGGCAGGCCTCTCTGAGGCTCAGCGCTGGGTCAGAAACTTACCTTCTACCTCCTCGTGGCTCATTGAGGACTGCTGGTAGCAGGGGGCATGGCTTGGTTATGTGCCCGCCCCCCGGGCTTCTCTCTCCTGGAGCGGCGCCCCGGCCCCAACGGACCTCTGACCTCTACTATGGATATTTGAGTTCTTTTTCTTCACCAGGTGATGCCTAACTACCTAACTATTCTCCTGGTAGTTTCCCCTGTTTTTCTGTTGCTTTCCCAAACCCTACCTAAAGCAATGACAGACTTTCCCTCCACTTCACTCTCTTTCCTCTTTGTCAGAGCTTCCACAGCCTCTTATTGGCTGATGTCTTTTAGTGTCTCCCTACTCCCCCTGTAGGCAATGGTTTTCTGGGATAGCTAGAGGAGAGAACTAGAGGCCCTCCTTCACGGGGGAACCAAATGCAGAGCAGGTCTCTCCCTGCCACCTCTGGACTATGACCTCAGGCCAAGAGCCCTTTGGCTTGCTGCCCTGGCCATACCTAGGCCTTAAGAACCTGTGAGATGAGGATGAATCATGTCATCCAAATCGTCCTCAGTTGCTGCCAGCCAGCCATCAGGATCTTCCTGACTTTTTCCTCTGCCACTTTTGAAGGTTTTCGTGAAAGATGCTCTGGAGATTTTTCCTTTTGCCAATTGGGAAGAGCCAGGGAAGATATGTCCATGCCAGAATTATGTCAGTCAAAAATAAAATAATGGTGATTCAGTGAATAGTTGTCAACCAGCCAGTAGTAATAAAAGATCTTAACTGAGAAGAAGCTTTATGTCAGTTGCTTGTTTCTTTCCACCTTTTCCCAGAGATGGTTCAGGCCCCATTTATATTCCCCCCCCCATGACTCCTTGCTGTAATCTAGTTAGAGTTCTTCCTTTTTCAAGACAGAAACAAATTTGCTCCTTCCACCATTTGCAGTCAGGGTGAGAAGAACTAGCTTGTGCTACTACAGTGGTATAGTAGTGCAGCCACAGCCACAAATGCTAACATTTTAGCTGTATCTCTTACACATACATTGCATTAAAGCAAATAATCCCCAATATGCAAATTAGATAACTTTGCTATAGCAATGTCATGTTGCACTTAGCCTGCATTGTCATTTTCTGCCACTAGATGGTTTCTCTCTCTTCCTCCCCTACATCATATTTAATATGTTTGCATTACTTGTTTATAAAGTGTTACACATTTGTGTGTGTACAGGGAAGCAGACTTTATAGAATTATTTTTTGCCAAGGTCAGTAAGGAAATACATGATACCATGGAATCATTTACAGCTGATCCTCTAGCAGGGGCGTCAAGTTTTAAAAATCCTGGAGGGCGGGGGCTCTTGTGTGCATGCACATGAAGTGTGCACGCCCCCCGGGACCATGTCCCCGCCACCGCCTCCCCCCCCCCAGCCTGACCACTCCTGCTTCCGTCCCTCCCTCCATCCATCCAGGGGCCAGCTGGGTGTTTGCTTAGCCGGCCCCTGGACAAACAGAGGGAGGGATAGAGTGGCCAGACCGGGGGGGGAGAGAGAGACGGCGGCAGTGGCCCTAGGAAGGGCCCGGGGAGGCGCGGCGGAGGGCACTCCATTTTCCGAGGGGGCTCAGTCCCCCCCGGGAAATTTCGGGGGTGGCTCAAGCCCCCCCGTAGTTGATGCCTATGTCCTCTAGATGACCACAGACAGCTGCCAAAGACTAGTAATTTCTAACCACATTACATCTCCGATCCAGAGAAAGTCATGCTTATGGCCCATTGAAATGAAATGTATCAAAGAGACCCATTAAGTATAAAAAATAAACACACACAAGACCCTAGATATATTGCATCAGCTGCTTCTAACTCTCTAGATTACTGGGGCACTTGTTACAGTAGTTTAATACGTGACCTTTTTTGGCTCCTTTTTCTTTTTTTTTCAAGCCTTCCAAGCATTTGGCACCTTGCAACATATCATTATCTAACCATAGTATAGTAGCTCTTCCATTTGTGAACTTGCCAGTTCACTGTTACATTCTACAGTTTTTTAACACCACCAGTAAACATTGAATAAAGGCCAAAAATATTAAGGATAGGTCAGAGATAATTACTCCAGAAATGTGTGCATGTCTCCATTTGTAACATGGCTTTAAAAGTTACGTTGGCTATGGGCTTAACCCAAATTCCCTCAGCCTGCCTCAGGTACCAGCTTGAAATGCTTCGCTCTAATCCTAGATTATCTCAATACAGGGATTTCCCTTGTTACTTTCAAATGCCAGAAGCACTTGTCAAATTAAAATGGGACGGCCTTTTTAAAGAAAAAGCACCACCTGGGATTGCTCGTTTCTGCCTATGGCCAACTTTTTATTTTATCATGCCGAGAAAATCCAGAGCCAGCAGAATGGGTAGACTCCTGGAAAAAGGCACTCACTCAGCTTAGTATCTTATGGTCTTATTGTGCTGATGACCTGAAAAATTGAGGTGAAATTCTCATCTCCTTTTCACAGTTATTTCCCTCTTGCTCCTTGAATGGCCAAGTGTAAACTTGGCCATACACATAGGAGCAAATTACTTGAGGTGTTTAGCCACAAGTCAAGTCAGATATTCAGTGCATATGCAGCCCTGCCATGGGGCAAATAAGCTTTCTCTCCCCTGGGGTGTTTTGGCTCAAGAAAATGGTGTGGGAGAAGTCCGAGGCCCCTCCTTCTTCCACACTGTAGTCCTGAGCTGAACTGGGTCCTGGCATACTCACAAAATTGTTCCTTCAACTAATATTTGGCCATGACATGATCCTGAATCATGGCCAGACACCTTGTCTAGTATGGCACATAGCCATTAACAACCAGTGGCTGGTTGGCTGAGAAGGGTCAGTGACAGGAGGCTAAACCTTTTCTATACTGAAAGACTAAGACTGCAAAGGATACCAGAAAAAGGTTGTAGGTAGCAGTCTCGGTCTCATAGGAATTAAAATAAAAGCAGTGTAGTTCTTTTTATTAGGCTGACCCAGTTGTCTCAAAAAAGTAAGCAAGCTTTTGAGTTCCTTAGAATGCTTCATCAGATTAGATGTTCAGTATAAAAGAAGAATGAGAAGAGAGGGAAGGGAGGTAGAAGAGGAAATAGCGGGGGAGGGGGGGAGCATGTTTCAGAGTATGCTGGAAAAGTCCAAAGACTGCAGTTTGTAGCCTTCTTGAAATGGAAACCTGGAGGTGTTGTCTACTTAATTAGATCAGATGATTCAAGGATGTGCCAGAGACAAAAAGCAAGCAGCGCTAATCAGAAACAACCCCCCCACAAAAAAAACCCTAGTGGTACCCTTTGTAATAACAAAGCTGGTGTTTAATTAAGGTAATGTGTTTAGGGAATTTAAAATGAGTTACATTTAGATGGTTTACTTAGTGGAACACAGCTTTCTGGATCTCTCGTAGCTTCTTTCATTCAAAATCCTCATTTGTGGAGATACTGAACAACTGTTTTCAAATTAAAAAATTGATATAGGCCTATCATGCACAGGTGTTTTCCCTTGCTTTCACCGTGCATGTCCGTTGGGTTTTCTTTGTCATTCTGCATTGATTTTCCTCCCTTCAGCACTCAGTTCGCTTTCTGGTCACTGTTTTCCCAGGTTTTCTGAGAGTGCTTTTGTGCTGATTTCCCCCCTTGTTTTGCTTCCAAGCCAAAGGTAATTCAAAAGTGTACAGATTCCCTCGGATTCCCCCTCGCCCTTTTGCCACTCCTTGATGGTCACTCCCCACTGACATAGAGGTCATTCTACCCACTCTGCACCTCCTGCCATCCTCTCCCCTTCATTGGTGTACAAGCTCCATTTTTCCCTCATTTTTTTTTTTTGTACAAGTGGCAGGAGTTTAGCAATATGAGACTCATGCCTCTCCAGCAATAATGTTGGGTCCGGTATAACCTTGAGGCTTTTAACTGAGTCAGAAAGGGTCAGTTAAACCCTATCAAAAGTGGGAAGCATACTGCCCTTCAAGACCTCTGCCTTTCCAACTATCATCACTTCTGTCTTTCCAGGGTTTCCTTTCAATTTGTTCACTATTAGCCATGTAACCACAGCAGCCAGGCAGGGGTTTAGGACCTTTACCACACCAGGAGATTTGCATAAGGATATATATAGCTGTGTATCATCTGCATATTGATGACAGCCAACCACAAAACTATGAATCATTTGGCCTAAGAGCTTTCCAGAAAGGTTGAGAAGCATGGGGGATAGGATAGCACCCTGTGGGACCCCCCAGAATAGGTCCCACACTAATAATAACTGGTCTCTCATGGCAATTCTTTGGCTCCAATCTGTGATGAATAATTTGAACCAGTCCAATGCACAATCTCTGATGCCTACTTCTACCTCCCAGGTGCCTCAACAAGATGGCATGGTCCACTGCAGGTAAATCCAGCAAGAGCAACAGGGAAATCTAACCCTTGCCTACATTTAAACAGAGGTCACCAACTAAAGCCAGCAGAGCCATCTCCATCCCATAGCCCAGTCTGAAACCAAACTGGAAAGGGTCTAGAGCAGATGAGTTATCAAAGAAGACCTGGAGCTAATTTGCTACTGCTCTCTCAATCAGGGCAAATTATTGGCTACATCATTTTTCTGTAGCGATTAAAAGGACTGATCTCAAAGCAGAGTCACAAATCCAAGCAAGGGAGTAGGATTTTGCAAGCTCTGTGCAAGAAAGCAGGGCGGGGGGAACCCTCTTGAAATTGGCATGCCTAGTTTGAAGCTGACAACAGTGGAGAATCCCCCCCCCCAATGCTTTGAAGTTTGGTAAACATTTTGTTTGAGCAGAGAAAGCCTGTCTGAAAACCATTCACAAACTGGCATGAACCTTCATGAACAGCTTGAAACTTTGTGGAAAGTTCTTGCTGGTTGACCTGCCATGAACTTTGCTTCACAAAGCACAAACTGGCCAAAATTCATCAGGAACTTTAGTTCGGTTTGTACCCAACCCTAGTCCTCCCTCCTTGGAGGTGTTTAAGCAGAGGTTGAATGTTCATTCGTCAAGGATGCTTTAGGTCATCCTGTATGGTGCAAGGGGGTTCAACTGCATGGTCTTTAGGGCCTTTCCAACATATAACTCTATGTTTATATGATTCTATGAATGCTGTAGTTGTTGTTAAAATAGGATATATTTGTATAAAATGGCAGCTCTTCCCTTCTGTGCTAAAATTAATAAACTTCCAGAAAGGAAGAGAGATAGTTACTGTGATAACGCCTGGTATTCATTAGTAGTTTGCACATGAAATCCACATGCACCATAATTCAGTAACTCCATGTATATATGCAGTGGACTCTTATGTCCTACACAGATCTCTCCATGAATAGGAACTGCCCTTACTTTCACCAGGAATACTTGCTCAAAGCAGTATGAAAGGGGAACTCTCTCGCTCACATCACTTCAGCTAAGGAACTGCAGCAGCAGTTGCTTCAGGAATCTGTTCCAGCTACCACAAAGGCTGCTTTGCTGAGGAATGAGAGCTGGGGATGTAGGAATAGACTCCTGTCAACATCAACAGGGTTCAGTTTACAGCCAGTACCATGGAGCTAGCATGGCTGAAGTTTGGTTTAGATATTTTACTAATCATCTTCTGCAGAATAGCCACTACTGATTATTCAACTAAAAACAATACTCATAAGAGGCTTTGGATATCAAAGTCAGATATTTGATATCCACAGAAATGACATTCTCCTCCTAGTAGTCCACTGGTGCAAAAAAAAAAAAAGAAAACCCCAACCCAACAAACAAAAACCTGTAAAACCATTTAAACAAACGTCTTCGTCACATTCTTAGTTCATGATATCATTCCTTCAAGTTGCTTTTTGATGCTGCTTCCGGAAGTGTCCTCCTGCTAGTATAGGAGCTGAGGGTGCCAATAAGAATAAAGCAAACTGTACACCCTCTAAAATTTCTGTCTCCTGTTTCCTGCCCAATAGATTCTGAACATTTGGTCTTCTTCTTACCCTCAGAACTTAAACCTTCTGATTTCCCATTTGGCACTGCTTCCCAGAATCAATAATAAGAATGAGTAACAACCCATTGTGTGGGAATGGGGTGTGTGGGGCTCTCAAGAATTTAATGAATGGTTTTCACTGATTATCTAAACAAGGCTGTCTTAAGATCATTTACCTTGAGTTATTTCACTGGTCATTTTATGGTGAAATTATTTTTTAAAGATATTTTGCTTCTCTGAAGACTCTGCTTTGCCTTAAGTATTGCACACAGGAAAGGCTAAGCATTTTCCCCATTTGGGCCTTAATTTTTAAACCTGGGAGAACAGTTTGAGATTTGGCACACCTGCTGCTGATAAATGTTTAGCTTCTATCTAAACAGAAAACCCAGGAGTGCCCAAAAATTATTATGCTTTATTTGGAGACAAATAGATCAGAAGGCTCTGTGCTATGGAAAAAAGACCTTTGTGACATTCAAAGATGCCTTTCTTCATGTAGCTGCCAAATGTCTTCCTGTCCCTCTCCCCCTTCTCACAATGTGACAGACACGACCAAAAGGTTGCTGACACTTGGGAAACAAAACGTGTTAGATTTGAAGCCATTGTAGGTCTTAACCGTACATTTGGGAATCAAAAGATGGTTAGAAAGTTTCAATAAGAGCTTGCATTGACAGAGAGGACTAGAAATCTTTATCAGTAAATTAACAGTGCAGCCTTAAGCAGGGTTGCACCCTTCTAAGCCTATTGACTTCAATAGACTTAGAAAGATGCAACTGTACTTAGTATTGTATTCTAAGTGTTGAATTCTACATTAGAGAGAATCTAAATGTGTCTGGCTCGATATGCTTTCACTTCCAGATGGCATGAAAAGTCTTGCCTATCCATTAACCAATCAATGTGGTTCTTAGGACTCATATGCCTTCATTCTTCTGCACAACTCACTCACTCCTTTATGTACATAAAACAAGACAAATCAGCCCTTCTACACCCAACCCAATTTTATCTTATTACAGAAGTCAAACCATTGATTCCAAAGGGCCTTCTCGAAACAGAACGTAGTACAAGGGGACATGAGCTTCAAAAGTGATGCTGAACAGCACAGTCTTGTTCTGAAGAACACAAATGGCAATCCAGACCCTGACCATTTGAAAATAATATTTAAATAGATGGTTCTTTTATTTTCTTAAGAAGAAATTTTTAAAAGATCCTTCCTTTAAAGAGGCCTCTTTCAGTCAACCAATCATATACAAATAAGTATGGCCTTAATAAACAGCAGATCCAGTTGACCTTATACATATTTCATTGGAGTTTCATTATGGGAAGTTGTCAACAGTAATCAAAATTTATCTTTCATAAACTACAGTGAATGCTTTGGGTTGATTCAGATCTTATGGTCATGCATAATGTTTCAGAAAAGCAGCTTTTGAACTGATGCATCATTTGATTAAAATACAGGCTTGATGTTTCGTCACACTATGAAGACCAACTCCATGTTTCCCACATGGAATATGTTAACTAAATGGTTCTGTGTGGTGACAGCTTCATGTGAGACCTATAATGTTTGATGGCCATTTACCACATGGATAGGCTCTGCTGAATGGGGAACCTCCATGCCCATACACCTGAGGCCACCAGGAGAGTTTCTTGTTAGCTTCTCTTTTGCATCATCAAGTAATCCACAAGTAAGAATCTTAAGCAATCATTATGACTCCAGATGAGCTGCTGAAGCAGCCTCCATGAGGGAGCCACAATGGTTGAAGTGGCTGTATGCTGAAACTTGGAAGCAGCCTTTTAAGGCATAATTAAGGTATATAAAAATCACAATTTCGGCCAGCTTTCGAACTACATGATCAAAACCATTGTTGCATAAACAGTACAAAAGTAGTAGGAAGGAAAGAGGGATAGAGTATTCTGATTTCATAATCAAGCACCATTACTTTTTGTCCTTGAAGCAACCTGGCTATTTGCAGTATTTGTCATTTTGAACATTATGAAGTCCACTGCAGTTCCCCAGACTGGGAGATGGAGAGATGGTGTGGCTATCATTCTTCAAGAGTGTTTCTTTTTCCAAAAGTTCCCAGTGCAAACAAGGGCCAATTATGATTGTGTGTGCCTTGTGATAAGATCCAGGGATAGGTTAGTGTCAGGAACTGGCCTTCTCTAGCTGTTTCTTTGTCTTTCAAAATCTTTGGTTCATGCTTTTGGGCCTAGTTAAGTTGCTGAAGGCCCCTCTCTGGAAAATGAATGTCATGATGACTTGCAGTTAAGAGAAAGAGAGAAGGGGTGACATGGACACAGGTGCAAATGAGATCATGGGAGCCTCAAGGCTGAGACCAGGAGGGAGTTTTGCACTTACATTCCATCTCATTAGAGCAAGGAACTCTGAGCAGGGGGTGAGTTCTCGCTTGACAGTGGGCATGTCACTGTGCTAGCTGCAGAAGTGTATTGTCATGTGTCTTAGCAACATGCCTGATTAGTCAGAGAGGAATCATGTCCCCCCTCAATCTCCTCCAGACTGAACATTCCCGAATCCCTCAGCCTTTCCTTGTAGGGCTTGGTCTCCAGGCCTTGATCATCTTTGTCACTCTCTTTGACACCCACTCCATTCTGTCCACATCCTTTTTGAAGTGAAGCCTCCAGAACTGTATACAGTACTCCTGTGGAATTAACTCTGGCTTTTTACATCATTGCTACCCATGGAGTTGCAATCAAATATTCAAATCAAAACTGAAATTTTGAAGTGTAAATATCACATCAGATAAGAATGTAAGAAGAGTCAGCTGTATCCCCTGTATTTTATGGCCATATTTACTTTGGTGGCTGTAGGAGCAATCCTAGGAAGGTCTACTCAGAAGTCAGTCTCATGCTATACAAAGGGGCTTATGCTTAACAAAATTTCCATAGGATTGCCGCCTGTGTCCTTAAACTCATGTTGCTGCCTTTTAAAACTGCTGTGGAATCATGGTGTTAGTTCAACACTAGTTTGAAGTGTTTGATACTAAGTTAGGTCAAAGGTAATTTTGTGATATATTGGAATATTTTATGGGTTTTTTTCATTTATCACAATTTTTGTATGCAATCCCCTAAATCCCATGTTGGTGTATATGGGCTGGGTCCAGGATCCCCACCCTTTGTCCTGGTGCAATGTCATGTGAATAGTAAGTTCTCTTCAGTTTTCTCATGCCCTGAAATTGTTGGGGTGGGGGTAATTAAAAAGATGGAAATGATGTAGTGGTCAAGAGCAGCAGACTCTAATATGGAGAGCCAGGTTTGATTTGCCACTCCTCTGCATGAAGCATGCTGGGCAGGCTGGTAGCCATGGTGGTGCACAAAGGGGCATGGCCCCACCAATCATTTGTCATGTCCCTCCAATCAGCACTAGGGGTTGTGAAATCTGTCACAAGTCTTCTGCCAATGAGAGAGGGTGTTTCCTTCCCTCCTCCTGCCTCCCTCGCAGGCTTTGCCAATGAGGGAGAGATTCTCCTTCCTTTCTCCCACCTCCCTCCCAGGCTTTGCCAATGAGGGAGAGATTCTCCTTCCTTTCTCCCACCTCCCTCCCAGGCTTTGCCAATGAGGGAGACATTCTCCTTCTCTCCTCCTGCCTCTCTCCCAGGCTTTGCCAATGAGGGAGAGAGTCTCTTTCCCTCCTCTGGCTTCCCTCCCAGGCTTTCCCTTTGCACTTTGCTTCCTGCACAAAGTAGTTGATCCAGCTGTGCTCTGAAGCATGCGACACAGTCCTTTCCCTGCCTTAGGTAGCTAGCTCATGCGAATCATAGATTCCGCTGAGCTGCAGCACTGTAGCACATTACAGTAGAAGCTTTTAAAAACTCTATTTTAGCTCAGCTAGGGAGTGTTCAAAGGTGGCTGGAATCATAGGGGTGGGTGGCAGCATCCTCCTCTATATTCTGCCTTTCAAAAGTGGACTCATGACCATTTTGCAGTGTGTGCTGGTGCCCATGTAGCTGTCTTGAAAACCACCCGGGGGGGGGGGGGTGGAAGAGTTCTGCACCACAAGCCCACAAGATGATTTCCGCCTTGACTGCATCTCTGTAGATGGATATTTAGCAAATCAAGATGAAGGTTAGGTTAAAACCATTCTCTGATTCCAGCTTTTAAAAAAGACTTTTATTGATTCCAATTTTGAGCCATAAGGGACATCAAAACATGTTTATGGAGCTAAGACTGATAACATTGATCTGGGTTTCTTGAAACTAGCTGCATCCCTCAAGATGAACAGCTGTGTCAAAGAAAGCTGAATCATCACTTCAGGTATGTAGCCCAGACATAAAATCTGACTTCTTTTTTTTTGCTTTGACAAATGTTCGAGTGTCGAGGGCCTCTTATCACAGCAAATGGACTTGCAGAAGGAAACCACCCAGACAGTCCAAGTGATGACGGAGAAAGGATAAATGAACCCTCCTCTCTGGCCATGTTTTTTCCTGCTTCTGGGAGTCCCTCCTGTTTCCACAGTGGTTTTTACATCCGGTACTTCCCCAGGATCCTCTTTCACATCAAAGCGTTTCTTCCCAGTCTGCACATCTAGGAGCGCAACCTTTTGTTTTGTTGGGAACAATTCCTGTGTGAAAGGACGGGGAACAGAGTGTTTGGCGTAAAGCTGTTTTTGCCCTTGTCTACCGCATCAAGCTCTCAGGGTTTCCGCCCACTTTCTAGTCTAAATGCTTCTTGGGAAACTGGGCACTTGGATTTTCAAACTAAACAGGAGCTTTGTGGCACTTTAAAGACTAACCAAGTTTATTCCAGCATCAGCTTTCATGGGACACACTTACTTATTCACTTCCTGCCTTTCTCCCCAGTGCAGTCCCAAAGCAGCTTACACCATTCTCCTTTCCTCCATTTTATTCACAACAGCCCTGTGAGGTAGGTTAGGCTGAGAGTGTGTGACTGACCCAAATTCATCCAGAAGCTTCCATAGTAGTGGGGACTTGGACTTGGGTCTCCCAGATCTTAGTCAGACACTGTAACCATTACACCATCCTGGCTCTTGTCCCATGTTGGGGCTTAGATTGATTTGCACATGAAACTGGATGGAAGCATGGAGGCTGTTAATCACACACCAAAAGTACCCAAGATGTAGATTTTAAATAAACTGACCTCCAACCAGCCTATTATAGTTGGAGCTATTTACATTGCCTAGTATATTAAGGGCTGTGGTAGCTCAGAGGTTAAGATGCTGAACTGCAGACCGGAAGGTCAGTAGCTCGGCAGTTCGAGACCGAAGTGTCACATGACGGAGTGAGCTCCTGTCTCTGGCCCTGGCTCCTGTCATCCTAGCAGTTTGAAAGCAAGAAATTGCAGGTAGATAAATAGGTACAGCTTCAGTGGGAAGGTAACAGCATTCCGTGGGCCTCAGGGTTTAGACATGCTGGCCACATGTCCATGGAGAAGTCTTCAGACAGCACTGGCTCTTCGGCTTGGAAATGGGGATGAGCACCACCCCCTAGAGTTGGATTTGACTGGCTTTCGAGCAAGGGAAACCTTTACCCTTACATTTATAATATATTGCTATAAAGATACTTGCACTACTTTGATACATAGGATAGAGATCCAACTGTATTCAGGGACCAAGGCTAATAATGTTGATTTGGTTTTCTTGAAATTTTGTGTCACTCCAAATGAACAGCTATGTAAAAAGAAAGGTGAATTGTCAGTCTCATATGTTTGACTAGGCTTTGAACATACCATTGTGTGTATGATATCAAAGAGAAACAAATACAGAAAAAGAGAGAAGATGTCATGGTAAAATGAATTGATTTCAGTTTGTCTGTGTAATAAAACAAGTCTTGCGGATTCCTCCATTCTACAAGAAGAAGCGGAATTTACTCAGATGGATCAGGTCCCAAGTTTCTAAATCCTACTGAGGAGTCCATTTCGCCAGCCTCATTCCACTATCCCCAACAAAAATAAGATCTTTCACCACTTGCCACTGGCTCTGCTGCTAACCACCAAGCACTCTTGACATATTTTCATTCATTTAAGATCACAGGCATTTCTTTGTTTCCGTAGTACAGTTTACCCAAATAGCAGAGACAGGTGTTAGGAGACCAGGTGTTATTAACTAGGTGTTATTTGCCTCCATGGAAAATTTCAGCTTCCCAGTTCTAAACAATACGCCTCTTTTAAAGAGATAGGACATTTTTCTCCAGGCCTGTTGGCAACCCTAGCAAGCCTGCTTTAACAATTGAAATCCAGACAGATTTCCTGCCGAGTTTAAGCTTTATGCATGAGACAGAATGACAATAATGAAACAACAATTTTATTGAAAGGATAATGTAAGTATTTGTGTGTGTAAAGTGCAATCAAGTTGCAGCAAATTTATGGGGACCCCTCAGGGTTTTTAGAGCAAGTGATTAGGAAGAGGTGGTTTGCCATTGCCTGCCTCTGCAAAGTCTGCCTTGTTGGTCTCCCATCCAAGTACCAACCCAGTTTAGATTCCGAGAGCTGATGAGGTCTGGCTATACTATACTTTTCCACATCCCAGTGTAAGTATACTTGTAATGAAACCTAGTGATTGGAAAAGAAGAGATTGGATTTATACCCCGCCCTTCAATCAGAGTCTCAGAGCAGTTTACAAACTCCTTTCCCTTCCCCTACCCACAACAGACACCCTGTGAGGTAGGCGGGGCTGAGAGAGCTCTTTTGAGAACTGCTCTTTCAAGAACAGCTCTGATAGAACTATGGCTTGCCCAAGGTCATCCAGCAGCTGCATGCGGAGGCGTGGGAAATCAAACCTGGTTCTCCCAGATTAGAGTCCATGCACTTAACCACTACACCAAAGTGGCTCTACACCAAAAGAAAATAGTAATAAACAAAAAGAGTGGTAAATATAACCCCCTCCCCCCAGATCTAAACATCTCTTTCTATGCTATTATACTAAGAAATATACAGAATGAATGTAAGATGACCAGAGTTCAGGTTCTATCTTTTGTAAGCTTTGCGGTGTGTGTCTGGGGGGGTGGGGGGGCTCTGTGGTAGAACATCTGCTTGGCACACAGAAGTTCCCAGGTTCAGTCCCTGACATCTCCAGTTAAAAGGAACATGTCTTAGGTAATGTGAAAGACCCTGGAGAGCAGCTGCCAGTCTGAATAGATAATACTGAATCTGATGGGCCAATGGTCTGGTTCTGTAATGCCCCCCTTTGACTGTGGGATGCAGTTTCATGTGTTCAGGTCACATTTTCAAAGACATGTTCCCTATCCAGAAGAGACAACCTTCTCTCTCTGTTTCCCTCCAGGAATTCATCATGAGCCTAGCCCTCTTCAAAAAAAGGAACTTTCCTCTTTTCTGTGCACCAGACTCCACAGTTCCTGTCTGTTGGAAAGTCCTTGCCCCCTAGCTCCAGAAGATGCTGATGGTTATGTGATTCTTCAAGAAGTCTGCTTGCCATTAACTTTGTAGCTTTTCCTGACCAGGATAGCCCAGGCAAGCCAGATCTCGCCAGATCATGGAAGGTAAGCAGAGCCAACCCTGACAAGTACTTGGATGGGAAACCTCCAAGGAATACCAGGGCTCAGGACACAGAGGCAGGCAATAGCAAGCCACCTCTCTGAAACATCCAAACCCCACTAGGGGTTACCAGAAGTCAACCATGACTTCCAGGTGCACGCACACACACAGTAAAAAAAAATTGTAGCTCGGAGCCAGTCTGGTGCAGTGGTTAAGTGCGTGGATTCTAATCTGGGAGAACCGGGTTTGATTCCCCACTCCTCCACTTGCACCTGGCTGGATGACCTTGGGCAAGCCATAGCTCTGTACCAGCTGTTCTCTCAAGGACAGTTGTCTCAGAGCTCTCTCAGGGTATCTGTTGTGGGGAGGGGAAAGGAGTTTGTAAGCCGCTCTGAGACTCTTAAGTGAATGAAGGGTGGGATATAAATCCAATCTCTTCTTCTTCTTCTTCCTAGTCTGGCAGAGTGAAGGCTATCTAGAACAACTAGAGCTATCTAGAAACCCTGAATGCAAATTAAATACTCTACAGATTTTGACACAACATACCTGTGGGGTGAGATGTCATTTGCTCAGTCTTGACCAAACCAGTTGGTATGGGGGCCAAGCGGTGATTTCAGGGCTCCATTCAGATTGGCCTGGAAAGAGATCTTGTTTAACCTGCCCTATACTGTACAACAGGGTAAAGTAAGGCCTGTTCCTTAGGGAGTGGTGAGGCTCTCACTAGGGATGGCAGGATGTGGCATAGGCAGGGATAACTGGCCAGCACCTTAAGGATAAACAGAGGCTTAACCAGTCCAAGAGCTAGGGAGGGAGAGGCTGAAGCTCATCATCAGGACCCCGACTGTTGTAACACATGGAGGGGAGGGGATCTGGCTTGGTACTTCTCAGCACTGGGTACTTCTGCAGACCAGAATATACAAAGCTCAGCAGTGATAGTGGTGGAGTTTGGAGCCAGGGTGGGATTGCCCAAGTGCAAGCAGCTATTAGCAGTTGCCCATAAAAGGCAACCGACACTAAAGCGAAGGAGGGGAGTATTTTTATAATGATGCAGATGAGTCATTAGCAGAAACTCTTAGTTTTGTCCATAAATAGCTTGGAACTGTGAAGGGAGGAAGGGCTTTTGCCTTTCCCCATGCAAGGCTTGGGGAAACAAGTGCAGGGGGGACGGTAGGGGTCCCTCCTCTCCCATGCCACAAAGCGATGGTGTCATTTTTTAAGTTGCACCAAAAGTGATGTCATGACGTCAGTGCAACACCAATTGACACCCCCCCCCCATTCCCCTGATATTCCCCTCACCCACCTACTGACTGGCACAGGGGTGGGAGGAAGGGAGGTCATCCACTTCAGCAGGATCTCCCCACTCATAGGTGTCAACTTCAGGGGGGCTAAGGAGCTGGAGCCCCTCCCCCTGAACTTTTCCAGGAAATGCTGAGCCTCCCCCAGAGACAATGGCCTGTGATGTCTCGGCCCAGCACCAGCCCCCCCCCCCCCCGGAAATGGGAAAGTCTACGCCCTTGTCCCCACTAGTTACAGAGAGGATGTTTTAAATACAGGGATCCTTCAAATGCCACCCCTCACCTGCCACCTGAAATGGTACATCCACTCAACCACCTCAGTATTCTACCATCTCATTCTGTGAGGACCACCAAAGGCAAAGAAACAAACTACCCTCTTCTGTAGACAAGTGGCTTACATGCAGGCCTGAAGGATGCTATAGGGAACTGGGGCTGCTTCAGAGAGAATCTTAAAAGCTGTCAACACGATACCTTTCACCAGCATTTAATTTTAAAAGAGTTAAGGCAAACTTTTAGAAATATACTGGAAAATCTGCCAAACACGAATTTCTGTATTTATAACCAACTCAAGTCTAGCTCCCTAAGAGGAAATTGCCTCGGGTGGTAACTGTTAATTGATAGACCCAGGACTGAAACTCCTTCCTTTTATGCTCCGTTCCCCCTTTATTGTGGCCCCTCCCCCCAGCCCTGAATTCTGAGCCACTTACCCCGGGTCAGCTTTTTTTTTTTTTGCACCTTAAATATTTTTTCCCCACCTGTTTGTCAAGCTGCTGTAGGGCTCGTTCTCCCTCCAGGAGCAAAGGTTTGCGAGTTGGCTTGAGGAAAGCAAACAGAAACTTCTTCAATCGCTTGCTGCACTTAAAAATTCATAATCATTCCTGTAGCCATCGGCAGCAAAGCTAATTATTTGCTGTCCCAACCCAGCCTCGTCTCCTCCTGGGAGAACGTGCTGTGGCGCTGGCTGAGGTGATGATATGACTGCGAGAGGCAGAACGCTCATAGCTGGGACCTGAGCACGCACACCAGGCAGCATCACCGGTGGGCCGATCTGTAGCTTTGAAGAAAAGTGACAGGGTGACTTAACTATAAATTGGGCATGCTCGGCTGTGAGAGAAATGGAGGCGGCTTGTCTTGCTCTCTCGTTACCCCCCTCTGATCATTCTAAGGCTGGAAATGAAGTCTGAGGGAAGTTTAGGGGAAAGGAGTTATGGTTAAAGAATCATCTCTGTGGCGACAAAGTCTCTGTGTGGCCAGTGTGGTGTCGTGGTTAAGAGCAGTAGACTCTAATCTGGAGAACTGGGTTTGATTCCCCACTTCTCCACATGAAGCCTGCTGGGTGACCTTGGGCCAGTCACAGTTCTCTTTGAACCCTCTCAGCCCCACCCACCCCACAAGGTGACTGTTGTGAGGAGAGGAAAAGAAAGTAAGCCACTTTGAGACTCATTAAGGTAGAGAAAAGTGGGGTATGGTTGCGGTCACACACACCAGATAAAGCGGGGGGGGGGGGGGAAGCGAGGCTATTTCCTCTGGAGGAATTTGACCTGCAGTTGTGAGATCACACCTCTCTGTGAAGCTGTGAACACAGCCCGTCAGTGTGTGATCAGACACAACTGCGGGTGAGTTGGGGGTTTTTTTTGTCATTTGTTTCCCATGTGCTTAAATGAGGAATCAATGAATTGCACCTCCACACTGAGGACTCCCTGTGGGGTTTGTGATGATGCGCATACTGAGAAGGGGGGGAAAACAGCAGCACAGAGTTGGGATCAGACCACGGAGCGTGATCAGACCATCCCAACTGCATGAGAGCATGCTGGAGTGATCAGAAAGGGGAAAGTCCATTTGTGGCCTGTCGCAATCCATTTACTACGGATTTTCCCTGGTGTCTTTTAACTCTGCTTCTGTGGTGGAGCAGAATGGGTTGCTGCTGGCTGCAGAATGCTTCCCAGATGTTGCTGTTTGATCGCACCCTTTAAATCCGCCTGGCATTCGCACCTATGTCGGGTCTAATTGTATGTATGATCGTAGCAGCCTATAAGAACCTATTCTTTTTCAAATCTAGAGCAGCCCTGGCTGATCCAGTGACACATTCTGCTTTCAAAAGGGCATGTTGCTCTGCTTGTTTGGGTGCGTTCTTGACTATCAACATCTAATATTAATACCTCTCCACCACTACTTACCCACTGTGTCTTCTCCATTTTCCTTCAAGGACTACAGCACTGGGGAAGGACAAAAAAGCTGCATGGCCCACATACAAAGTAGGGTTAGCAACCTCCCTATCAGGTCTGGAGTTCTTCTCAATTACAAATGATTTCCAGACTACAAAAATCCCTGAAAAGGCAGCTTTAGAGAATGAACTCTATACAATACCATTCAGCTTAGGGGAAACCAAAGTTCTAGAGCAGATGCAGGAGGAGGAGGCTCTAGGACTTCTGCTTCAACTATTGTGTATCATAGAGACTAGAAGAAGTTGATTGATTGTCACACGTAAAAACAAAGGAAGTACATTAAAATGTTCCACATATGTGAGGGGATTACCCTACCCATGACAAGCCTCTGACTTCCAGCAGACCCCGCACCTGGGGTGTCCTCTATCCCTGAGCAGCGGTATTTCAGGGAGCATTTTAGGGCACACCAGGAAGGGGAGGCAAGGAAGTTACTCAGTGGAAGAGATGTTTCCTCTGTGATTTTGACCTCTGGTTTGGTCCTTAATATGGTACCCCTCCTCGTATCTGGCTTGTCTTCCTTGTCCCTTGGTTCTTTTGGTCTACTGCCCATGGTCTTGGTCTTGATGCTCGTGAAATCATAGCTCAACTTCCCCACTTCCTGTCAAAGGTTTCTAATGTCCCATGAATTCTTATCATGGGCATGAAGCTGAGTGAAAAGCTGATGATCACTGTATTAAAAGATTTGGATTACTCATGATCAACAAGGGGATGTTCATTGTTGACAACTGGCTTGCAAGTGTCTGCCTTGCTGAAACATCAGACAAAATCACTGCAGTCAGTGGGGAAAGTGATCGTCTGCAAGCGCCATACTTCAGTCCCTAGAGTTCCTCCTGCATATGCTTTTCCATCTCTGATCTTATACACCTGCATGCCATTAGATCAATTTAAAAAATCTTCCTCGTTTGCATTTATAGAAGTATGACACCTGGACAGCTCTGGAATGTTGCACAAATGGTGAGTATGTAGTCAATACCTTGTCTTACAGGATGAAAGAGCCTTTTTGAAGCACGTTAAAAGAAAATTGGTGCATAGTAACTGAAAGCAGATATGTTTTCATCCTCTGCTGCCCTCTGTTGACATAAAATCCCATTGGTAAGATATGGATTTCACAGTTTCATCTGTAATTGAAACCAGTACTTCAGATATGGTGGTACCTTTCAGGGAGGAACTCTAGTGAAGGGGTTCTTGCTAACAGAATTTTCTAGTGATGACAGCTTTTTTTTTTTTTTGGCAGACTGCTGTACCTTGTTTCATGTGATTCCAATCCTTTAAGATATTTCTTGTCTTAACATACATTACACAGTTCGTGTTACCAGGAAACATATATATATATATATATATATATATAAATTAGTCCAGATCCAGAATTTTAAAAAAAAATTAAATTGTTTAAAAATTAGCACAGATCCAGAAGAGTTGGCCATGGTAGTCTGTTCCTGCAAAATAGTAAGGATGCATCTGACAAAGAGAGCTGTGTTTCTCGAAAGCTTATGCTACAATAAAGCTTGTTAGTCTTAAAGGTGCTACTGGGCTCCTTACTATTTTAAAATGAGCATTAGCTTTAATTTTGAAACTTCCTTTGCACACAAAACACTTTTGGTAGTTTAGCCATCTGACAATAAATATTCCCTCTGTGTTACAGACAGCTTTGAATACTGTGGTAGGAACACAGAGCTGCCGTTTGTCACTGCTTTGTTTGGATCCCAATTTGTTTGCAAATTGTAACAGGACACTTAAGCCTTGAAAAAGTGTCATAATTTTTTCAAACATTCAGAATTGGATCAAAAATTTTCTGACCTGTGTGCATTTTCACACTGCTTTCCCCATCTCTACCCTCACCCATCATCTTTCTTATAAGGTTTTTAAAAAATTTAAATGATTTTTTTAAAAAGATATTTTGAGTGTGCTTGTGGCGGGTGTGTGCACGTGTGACTGTGACTTTTCTCTCTGTTCTAGTTTTGCCTTTTTGCCTTATAATTCAATAGTTGTTAGAT
Source organism: Lepidodactylus listeri (assembly GCA_029233225.1). NCBI lineage: Eukaryota > Metazoa > Chordata > Lepidosauria > Squamata > Gekkonidae > Lepidodactylus > Lepidodactylus listeri. The sequence continues at coordinate 32,393,095 of JARCFY010000009.1, forward strand.
CTGGACAGCACATAGATTACAGTGGCTGTTCCCTTCCTCCATCCATTTGCCCATTGCACATTTCCTCTCCCCAAGGGGGGGGGGCTCCTAAAACGAGGTGTTTTCCTTAGTTGTCTCAACCCTGCTAGGGTGGGCAGTGGGGGGAAGCTGCATGGCTTATCTGTCTAATGTTTCAGCATAACTCATTTAGCCTCCATGCATGACTCCCAAAGACCAGCATGCTCATGTTAAGTTTGTATTCACTGGATTTTTACGTTACTGTACACCTGCCTGACACCTGTAGTTCAATACATTCTGAGCATGTGCCAGCATGATGAATGCACCCACTTGTAAATGCTGCTGACTGTAGAGTGGCACTTGCACTCTACATAGTTAATGTTGGAAGTTGCATGACTGCCCAAAATGAATCTGGAGCATATGCAGTCCAAGCAACCTTGCACATTGTGTGTGTCAGCAGTGGCTACCTGGCCAGCTGCTATGCTGAACTCTGCCCTTATATGCTTTCCAAACTGCTCAAACTTCTGAGCAAATCGTGGAAGCAATCATACACAGTGAAATAAATGTAACAGGTGATGGTGGTAGAAAGTGCTGTCAAGTCACAGCTGACTTATGGTAACCCCATAGGATTTTCAAGGCAAGAGATGTTCAGAAGTGGTTTGCCATTGGCTGCTTCCCCTTCACAGCCCTGGAGGGGTCCCATCCAAATACTAGCCAGGGCCGACCCCTGCTTAGCTTTTAAGGTCAGATAAGGTAAGGCAAGGCAAGGCTGGGGTATCCAGGTCAGGGCAAATGTAATGTGTAGTTCTGCCCTAGAATGATTTTCCTTAGCATTACACCCAGCCTGCAAATCCAGTAGCTCATGCTTCGGTATCCATAAGGTGCTTAATTGAAAGGGAAGGTAAGCTCAACCATGAATGGATAGCAGGAGGGGGAAGATATGGCAGTGGGAGAAAAGGGTATACTGATGCTGGTGTTGGAAAAAAAAACCCTTATTAACAGTCTAGATGAACACTCCCAAACTGCAGTGCCACAACAGGGTGCTCTCAGCCTCATCACCCACGTTGTCATGGGCTCTGCTGAACCAGTCCCCAAGACTAGCACCCCACATTCCAGACAGCAGTAACAATCGGAGTAGCCATATGAGTCACACCAGGAAGGAATCACATTGTATTACTGGAGGAACATGACATTTCTCTGCAATAGAAGTAGTACATGTGTGGCTTGTAACTCACCAGTGAATAACAAGTAGATATGAGTCAGTAGCACCTTAGAGACCAAAAAGATTTTCAGGGGATGAGCTTTCAAGAGTCAAAGCTCCCTTTGGATAACCACTGAATAATAGTTATGGTCCTCCTTAGTGGAAAGAAATGAAGGGGAAATGTCATCCATAATATCTTGGGGAAATAGCCCAAGAGAAGTTATTTTTAACTTGACACGATTTTTGCTTGTGGACCTAAGAGTCCGTTAATGCTTTATGAATAATCTTAAGATTTAGCACACCAGTAAATAAAATGGAATATATGATAATGAAGCCAGCATCGCAGGGTGTCTCAGTTGCAGAATATATATTTTCTGCATGCAGAAAATCCCAGGTTTAATCCCCAGTATTTCCATGTTGAAGGATTTCAGACTACCTCTCACAATATCGCCACCATGTGGAGGCCACATTGAAGTGTTTCTGTTTGGAAGCTCCTTCTCCGTCCCCCTGTATTAGGACTATATAGTGTTGCGTGCTGCAGTTGGGCATTCTCTGCACCACGGCCCAACATTCCTGGCAGCATTTTGTAGCAGTATGGAAGCAAGAGAAACCACCCTGTAGGTACGTTCACAAATGACCATAAATCAAATCTATCTGGCAACTTCTAGGGCTGATTTCATGGCACAACCACCCAACTTGAAGCAAGAAAGCTGTTTAACTATTAGGCAAGAGGGAATTTTTGCCCACCATCCAGTGAGTATCTTGCTTAGCATCTTTAGAGCCAGTTCGGTGCAACAGCCACAGTGCTGAAGCAGGGCTCAAACTTCTGTTCAGCTATGGGGTGCCATCTACAGGAGAAAATAGTGGCATGCCTATGGCAATGAGATTACTTTACATAAAAGGGAAGAGTGAATGGTCATAGACAGGCATACTGCAATAGTACTGGACTGACTTCTAGCGAAAAAGGAATTTTCTCTGCTCCATAAAGCCAAGAGGACCATAATACTTGTGGATCTCTGTTACTTTTGCTTTGTGAAATAAATGGATCAAATGGAGGAACAAGGGGTTACCTGGATCTCATTTCCTCTCTCCGGTGGGGGATGTCTCCAAAAACACTGCAGTGGGTGTTGAACCACAGAGCTGCTGGGCACAGGAGATGATGCTGGATCCACAGCATTTTCTTGTATGTACAGATTAACTGATCCCCACATGGAAGCTTGGTGTAGTAGTTAGGAGCACGAACTCTAATCTGGGAGAACCTGGTTTGATTCCCCATTCCTCCACATACAGTTGCTGGTGTAACCTTGGATCAGTCATAAATTCTTTCAGAGCTATTCTCTTAAGGGCAGTTCTCAGAGAGCCGCACCTACCTCATAGGGTGTCTGTTGTGGGCAGGGGAAGGGAAGGAGATTGTAAGCCACTCTATTCCTTCAGGTAGAGAAGGGTGAGGTATAGATCCAATCTCCTCTTCTTCTTCTTAACATGTACAAATCTCTCCAGCTGAGGAATTTGAGGTACCATGATACCAAGTGAGTGTGTAAATGATTTTTCTTTTTAAACCCACCACCTTGAATTTAAATGTTTCTCAGCCTCAGATTTCTACCTGGAACATGGGGATATAAACAACTGCTTTTGTCTGGCAGTAGTTCCATGTGACACATTGCTTATGTATTATGGCAAAATATATCTGCAGTGGGGTCTAAAATGATTTCACAAGGATGTGAGGTTGAATGATATGAGACTTGTAAGGCATTTTGCACCAGAAAACACATTGTTCTGAAAATAACCTCTGGAGTAGGATCTTTACTTTACTTTAGTAAAGGTAAAGGTTTCCCTTGTTCGAAAGCCAGTCAAATATGATTTTAGGGATGCGGAGCTCATCTCCGTTTCCAAGCCGAAGAGATAGCGCTGTCCAAAGACATTTCCATGGTCATGTGGCCAGCATGACTAGACACCGAGGTGCACGGAACGCTGTTACCTTCCCACTGAAGTGGTACCTATTTATCTACTTGCAATGTCTTGCTTTCAAACTGCTAGGTTGGCAGGAGCTGGGACCAGAGACGGGAGCTCACTCTGTCATGCAGCACTTGGGTCTCGAACTGCTGAACTACCGACCTTTCGATCTACAGTTCAGCGTACTTTCCTTTACTTTATTTACAGTCCATGACCTGAAAACAAGTAAATCAAAAAATAACCATAACCTGATATAATGTAAAAATTAAGGCATACAAATATGAAAGCGTATAAAAATAAATTATAACTAGTGCTAATACGAATACAGCAATTTTTAACCTAACTACATAAAAATGTAGATATAAAATGCAAAACTACTAACTTCCACATTATCTTGGGAAATATATATAGAACAGTTTAATCACTTGGGAACAGAATTTAGCAACTTTCCAGGAGATCTCTATACTCACATCAGAGAGAAGCATGTTAATAATCCCAGAGTCGGAGGTGTCAGGATAGAGCTCAAGTAATGGGGAGATAAAAGCAGTATGAATGTCATTGTAGAAAGAACAGTGAAGAGTAGAATTGCTAACTCCAGACTGTGAGATTCCTGGGAATTGGGGGGGGGGGGGGGGGGGCGGAATTTGGGGATAAGAGACAACTCAGCAGCCATAGAGTCCACTGTTTAAAGCTGCCATTTTTTTCCAGGGGAACTGATCCCTGTAGTTTCGAGATCAAGAGAGCTCCAGACATCACCTGGAGGCTGGCAACCTGACATGTGGAGATATCTCTCCTAGGGTGAACCTCTTTACCTAAAGCCTTCCATCAATTCAAAGAGGCAGCTCAAACACACCATTTCATCTGCAGAACATGGTCCAGTTAAACATAAATTATTTTCACTTTCCTCACCTATTGATCACTAATAAAACACCCCAAATTCAGCTACATTTACAAAAATATAGAGAACAATGATCCCTGTGATTAAACCAGGAAGCCCATTTATGAATACAATGCAAATAGAGGTCCTTTTGGAGAAGTTATGGGGACCTGGGTCTGGGAGAATTGTGTGTATGTTTTCCAAAGTGCAAGGGAATAGAATGCCTGCTGTTTCTGTCCAAAATGATGAAAGCACAGAAGAGCGAATAGCAAACTAGAGGGGAAAAAGTTCAGACCCGATCAGTGGTGATGAGAGGACTCCAGCTGAGTTCTGTAGGGATCAATGATAAAGTATTAAAGTGCATTTCTTTAAGCTAACAAATTAAGCTTCTTTATTTTATATAAAATGGGGGCCCTGTTACGGAGCGCTGATGCTAATAGTAGCCTTCAGTAACAGGCACTGCTGCCTCCAACAGGTGGAAAACGGAGACTGCAAAACCAATATAAAAACAAGAGGAGATGAAGATAGGGATTACTCTGAGACAACTTTGCTACAGTTGAAATGAAGCACCTCATTATTACAAACTTGGATATTTGCAAGGTAAATCACCTTCTCACAGAGGCAACCAGTGTTCACAGTGCCGGATGAGAGTCTGGGAGTCATACAGAACTCTTCCTCATGTTGGATGTTAAAGGAAACAAAAGTCCTCCCAAAGAAGCCAGTCAGTCCTACTGAATTCACTCCAAAGTAATGAAGGATAGGCTCAGGCTGTAAGACCAACTTTTAAAGACAATTTTAAGGAGAGTCAACATGGCCTAGTGGTTAGAGTACTGGACTATGACCTGGGAGACTCCAGGTCTGAATGCCTTCTCTGCCATGGATGATTGCTGGGTGACCTTGGGCCAGCCATACACTCTCAGCTCAACATACCTTACAGGGTTGTTGTGGGTATAAAATAGAGGAGATAAAATGGATGTAAGCTTCTTTGGGTCCCCATTGGGCAGAAAGGTGGGAATAAATGAAGTAAATAAATAAAGTAAGTTTGATAAAACATTGTGCACGGACTGACACTGGTCTCTTTGAGCTCGTAATCAAAAATCATTTTTAAGCTCAAACTGATATTTGGTCTGCAAAAGACCTTTTATACTTACTAGTGACACACAATATTTGTATTGTATGTTTTGCATCACCCCCCTCCTCCCCATAAAAACCATGAAATCTTTTAAGGATGTGATGTCCTTTATGCATATATTGCACCAAGACAGACATTATGGGTGGGATTATTCACTTGTGTTAATACAGTTTCCCTATTGTCAGGTTCCCTGTCATATTAAGAATTGCTATTGTTTGCATCTACAGGTCCTCCAGTCGGGAGACCGGCAACCGGATTCGTTCCCCCATGCTCCTTCCCCCTCCCATCCCGTCTTGCCGTTTTCCTTTGCAGGCTCTGCTTATCGCTGTTGTTGCCGGTTAACCTTGAGCTGTCTCACTCTCTGCTCTTCCAGGTGTCTTTGTGTGGGAATGCTAGTAGATTGTACGCAGGGGCATAGGGGGGGATTATAATTTGCTCGCGCACCTTTTTCCATGGGAATGCAACGGTTTGGGGATTTTCGCGCTTCATGATTTTACACTGATTGGTGCCTGTCATTTCTATTCTGTCTGAATACTGTATAATAAGTCCCAACCCCAGTCCCCTGGTATCCCTAACAAAGTACATGTTCCTGAAAGACCATTAAGACAATAAAGGACTCTGTTTTCACACAAGGCCTGACTTATTGGTTCTCATCAGAAGTCTCACACCTATCATGCATGTGGGGGGGGCAGGTTTTTTAAAAAGAAAAGAAAGAATCTGCCGGGGGGGGTACACTGTACTCTCCTTGCCTCTCCTCCCTTTGCTTTCAGCACTCTTCTAGGATCAGAGCCAGTTTGGAAGAAAATTATTCAGCCAAAGACAGCAGGGCAAGGGGAAAGGGGCCAGATCCAGTTCTTCTTGTTTTGGCACATTGCTTTGGATATAAGACACAAATATACTCATGGATATGTGGATTCCCCCTTGCCACATCTACTTTGACCTCAAGAAAGCCAGTGAACAAAACAGACTGATGTATTCTTGACTTTTCCAGACAATAGTTAAAGGTGCTGTACAGGGAAAGCATGACTCAGTAAACACATATTGAAAAGATCCTCTCACTGTGAAAATATACACAGTAGGAAGCAAATCTTTCCAACTGATGTTTCAGTCAAATAATTAGGGATGAGCATGAACCGAACCACAAAGCAAAATTTATCACAAATTTTGCCCTGTTTGGGGTTTGCAAACTAAAGTTTGTTACAGGTCTACTGTCACGAACTTCCACAAACTTTTAAAGCAGTTTGTGGCAGTTCATGGATAAAGCAGAAAGAAGGGGGTTAAAGGGACTCTAAGTCCCTTTAACCCCGCTTTCTGTTCCCCATGAAAGCTGCAAAAACAGCTGAGCAGCAGGGCTGCCTATCCACCACTCAGCTGTTTCTCAGGGTTTCTGCAAACCCCATTTAAAGGGACTGTGGTCCCTTTCAACAGGGTTTGTGGGGCCAGAAACCATGGACTGGTTCAGTTCATGAATGAACCTTCCAGTTCAGTTTGGTTCGTGGTTTAGTTCATGCACATTCCTACAAATAATACTGAGAACTGCCCTTTCAAACCTGATGTCAGAAATTGCTCAAGTGGATAAAGAATCTGAAAGCTTAATATGACACCAGTAGGTTCAAATCTCATCTCAGTTTCCTGGGTATCCCTAAGTGGAGTATACTGCCTTGCCACACTAGGAACTCCAGGAATTCAGACTCTTAGCAAAAGCCAATTTAATTCCCAGTTGCTCTATCCTGCAGGTCCTACTGGTGAGCTTCCCTGTGGCATACGCTTGATGGGTCTGACCCAACACAACTGTTCTGTATTCTCATGGTCCAGTTTAGATTGCCTCTTGCTAGCAGCTAGTTCAGTTCAAAATTTCCTCTTGATATACCTCTAGGGTTGTCAGCACTGCCTTAGCAAATGCCAGTAGATGTTAAGGGCAGTGTCTGGAGAGGGTTGAATTTAGGAAGAAGGTAACATCACTTCCAGATGATGTTCTAGGAAATTCCCCTAATCTCTATAGTAAACATGACAGAGACATGGGGAAATTCCTAGAGCTCCACTATGGAGGCTATTTTCTGGTCATTTTTTTTTTCCTCCCCTCAATTTCTTGAGGGTGGGGGACTGGGGCCAAGAGCAAGAGTTTTGTCAAGTCTACCATACGGCAATAGTAACAATAAAGGTCCTGTTGGTTTTGTACTTTCTGTGTGGTCTCCTTGTTATGATATGTAACTAGTGTTCCCAATCTCCAGGTGGGGCCTGGAGTTCTCCTGGAAATACAACCAATCTCCAGGCTATAGAAATTAGTCCCCCTGGAGAAAATGGGAGCTCCAAAGAATGGACTCTGTGGCATCATGTCCCAGCTGAGCTCCTTCTCCTCCCCAAATCCCACCTTCCCCAGGCACCACCTTCAAATCCTCAGGAATTTCCCAAGGAGTTGGCACCCATGTACATAACACACATCACTGTCTGGGGCTGTTTCTGATCTGTAAAATAGGAATAATGATGATACTACCAAGAAGGAGAAACAAGATACACGAGTCAAGAATTTTGTGTATTTGGGGAGCTATTGTGAGCAGGTCTACTTTGACGTAAACCCCACTTTAGTCAACTAGATTGCAGCCTGGATTGTTCTTCACATTGCAACCTGTAACTGTTAAAATGTTTAATATAGTAGTAATGTGTCATCTATTAGCGCTGGTCTTATGCATAATATGTTTATATTAATGTTATGCAAATAAATCTTGAGGATTGTTTTTTGTTTTCTTTTGCAGCTCAATGCAGCCTTCAAGTTTATACTGAATCTACTGAATAATCCTCTGCCTCACCTCATTCCCCCATCTATGCATCATTTGAGGGATTGCATTTAAGTAATACAGAAGCTCAATTGACATGTAAAAGTCTCTTAATAATCTGGTTTTGAACTTACTTTACAATACTTTTACTATATCATGCTGTGCTATTTTGTAACTTCAATTTTCAGCTAACGAGGAGTTCCTCTAATGAAAATAATGATTTTTTCATGCCGTACCAGATGGTAATTTAAAGCATTTCAATTAAACAAACCATCTCATTAGAGTGCCTTGATAATGCAGCTGAGTTTTCTTTGATATGGTCAGAAATATCTCACATGCTTTTGGGATGCAATCAAAACTCAGCAATAAACTTGTTGCTAAAAGCCGGCTGCCTTGTACATGTATTTTCATAGCACTCAAATGACCTAGTTTAGAACTGTTTGAAGCCATTTCATATAGTGAAATAGGAACAAATTAACCTTGTTTAACAAGTAGTGTTCAATTTGTGTTCCAATGCTCTTCTGAGTTCTGTCATTGCCTATGTGTTATAGCTTTTTTCCCTCCTGTTATGTAAAGCTTGCTTCTTCAATTATTGGGGTTGCTAACCTCTAGATGGGGCCTGGAGTTCTCCCAGGGTTACAACTGGTCTCCAGACCACAGAGAGTGGTGTCTGTGACACTGTACTCCACTGAGGTCCATCCCATCCCCAAAGCCCACACTCGCTAGACTCCAACCCCAAACTTCCAGGAATTTCCTAAGCCAGAGTTAGCAACTCTGTCTAGGGGTTATGCATTAAGGGAAGCACCCCTTATGTGATAGATATAAAAATTACCAACCAGAAGTGCTATTTGTTCTCTGAATGACTCATTACAGGGTTCTTCTTAGCCTTCTTGTGCTCTTTTCTCTTTCTAACCTTATGGCAGGTGTCCTGACCAGCCCCAGCTGGGCCTTGCAGCAACCCTGCCTGAACTCCCAGGACGGAAGGCACCCCAACGACCATCTGCCTAACCAAGCCCCCAGGTCACCCACCTTGGTGAAGAGAGGAGCAAAGGTGGTGTTGCAGGCACCACCTGTGAAGTGTCCCTAATTTACATGGGTGTGCCAGGGGGCTGAAGAAAAGGCGGCAATGCAGGCAGGTGAGCCGTAAGAGCAGGGGCTGCCACAGCCTGGCGGTAGGATCCCTTTCTGCTTTAACCTTCATCAGTAGTCATTTCAGGTCTACACTTTTGTTGTTGTTCAGTCGCACAGTCGAGTCCGACTCTTCGCAGCCCCATGAACAACATCATGCCAGGCCCTCCTGTCTTTCGCTGTTCTCTGGAGCTTGCTCAATTTCATGTCCATTGCATCAATAACACTGTCTAACCATCTCATCCTTTGCCGTCCCCTTCTTCTTTGACCTTCAATCTCTCCCAGCATCAGGGTCTTCTCCAGTGAGTGCTCCCTTCTCATTTGGTGGCCAAAGTATTTGAGCTTCAGCTTCGGTATCTGGCCTTCCAGGGAACAGACAGGGTTGATTTCTTTTAGGATTGACTGATTTGATCTCCTTGCAGTCCAAGGGACTCTCAAGAGTCTTCTCCAGCACCATAATTCAAAAGCATCTATCCTTCGGCGCTGGGCCTTCCTTATAGTCCAGCTCTCGCAGCCATACATTACTACTGGGAATACCATTGCTTTGATCATACGGACTTTTGTTGACAGGGTCAAAAGTCATATTGAGTGGGGGTTGTAGTATGGAGGTTAACTGGGCATGCATTTTCATAGCAGCTGTTAGCTGTAGACAAGATTTGCTTGTTTATCTCTAGCAAGTATGCCGGGCATGAATCACTCAAGAACACAGTGGTTCCCATCCACATGCAAAAGTGGCAAGGTTAAATTTGTAGGACAGTCATCCAAATACATATCTTTTAATGGAGCATATGAGGGCAATTAGCACTGTTCCAAAAGGTAGTATTTAAATAGGTAATGCACTGGAATCCAAAGCTCTGATCTATACATGAAGCTCCATGAAAGCTGGATGCTTGTCAGTCTGGAAGAATAGTCTTCATTTACAGTATTGGAGGTCACTTTCCTAAGCAAAGTTCCATCTGCACATTCAAGTCCCCTCTGCATGCACTAAAGCTACTGGATTGCTAAACCCTGCAGAAATTGGGGAGAAAAGAGACAAAAATACAGCATTTCTTGTGACAATTTAGGAACAACGAGAAGCAGAAACAGCAAGAACTGGGAAATTTCCCTAATTCAGCCAAAACTTGGGCTCAGTTTTCAGCCAGCTTCATCCACAGGATAACTGCTAGCTTGCAATGGAGCCAGTGTACTTATTTCACTGAAAAGCTTTATGGGTGAGGTAATATCACAGAGCGATTCTGTTGGTGATGTTATTATCTGTATTTCATCCACACATGAAAGTCATCAAATGATGAACATAATGTCTTGGACAACCAGATTCACATAATGGCTTGGTTCCAACTTAGATTTCTGTGGGCGATTTCTCCGTTCCTTCCTCCCTAAACTATTCCCGGGGGTTCCCCATCACTCAACAGCAGCATTTTGGAGTGTGTTGTAGGAGGGAGGAATCCTCAAAAAATGCTACCCCTTTCCTTGCACCTGTGGAAATTTAGGCAGGATGCAAGCCAATATATGCCTCAGGTTGTGCAGCCAGACCCTACATTACTCATAAGTAATTCCCACTTAGCTCGATGAACCTTACCTCCAAGTAGGTGTGCAAAGAACTGCAGCCCATTGCACTAGTCACAAATTTGCAGAGAATCTGAAGGAGTTCACAACATGCAGAAAGAGCACCATTCATTATTTCACCACACCTTCTGTATATAAACGATGCATACAGGATATACAACTACATTTTCTATCCTGCACCTCCTCCTTTCCTTTTATTTATTAGTTCATTTGGCCAAAGGTCTCTAACCACAGCAATCTGCACCTCCTTATTAGGGTTAAGGGTGGTGCACATGTCCCCTCTCCCCCACCTTTCACAACAGCCCCATAACACAGGTTAGTTTGATAGTGGCTGTTCCAGTGAACTTCATAGCTGAGGATGCAAACCCAAGTCCAACATGCAAAGTAAGTTCTCTGTCAAGTTTATTGCCTGTTAAGCAAATGAAGTCAAGCACTAACAAGGCTGTTTAGTGAGTGACATATAACCAGTGTGCAGTCTTGGGGTGCGGTCAGACAAGCTTTCTGATCCGGTGTGGCCACTCCTCCCCACTGGTTTAAAAAAGTGCACCCAGACATCACAACAGGCATCCCACACTGCAGTTATCAGCCTCCCGGTGTCACCGCTGAGTTTCCTGACACCAGAGAAAGTCCATATTTTGTGGAGGCTACTGTTGTCACCGCGCAATTCCAGGTGTCTGATCACTCCAGCGCGAAGTGAACTCCCTTGCCAGGTTTACTTATGGCACCATTTTTAAAAAGCAGTTAGCAATATGCATGCATGCACAGGCACATAAGCGCATAGAGGCACAAATGCATTCACCCATCACATCAGTGTGCAGACATGGAAGTCAATGAATAAACATGCACATGCACAAGTGAGGATTTTTTTAAAAAAAAACTCGTGCACTGGCGAGTGTCTGGAGGCCTGACCATGGGGTGTCTGATTGTGTTACTGCGGGATAAATAAACCCAGGTAATATTTGAGGCATGTCAACAGCGCAATAATCACGCCGTCTGACCACAACCTTGATCGACAGTGTTCCCTCTAGTGTGAGCTAGCTCAGCTTTTTAGCCTCTGGCTCGCACATTTTTGTCTTAGCTCAGGAAGGATGGCTCCAGAGCAAACTAATTTATGCAGTAGCCAAATCGCTCACTCACAGCTTTAATGCCTGTTGTTCACATAGTAGAATTTTTGCTCACAAGACTCCACAGCTTAGAGGGAGCATTCATTCCCTATAAAGGGTATTCAAGGATATGTACCACCCATACATGAGCAGTGGACATCATTATTCACACGTGGTAGTGAAAAGTGCTGTCAAGTTGCAGCCAACTTATGGCGACCCTATAGGGCTTTCGAGGCAAGAGATGTTCAGAAGTGTTTTGCTGTTATCAGCCTCTGCAGAGCCTTCCTTGGTGGCCTTCCTTCCAAGTAGCAACCCTGATTATTGGGCTATACCATGGATTTCCTTGGTGGTCTCCTATCCAAATGCTAACCAGGGCTGACCGTGCTGAGCTTCCAAGATCCAATGAGATTTGTGCATATATTCCTTAAAGAAAACATGGGTTAACTTGCACACAAAATGCAGAACTCATGTAGCAGCCACCAGAACTGAACAACATGTACACACATGGCCAGAAAGTGAGCAAAAACTAGTTCACGGGAAGGTTCTCGTGATGCAGAATGGTGATTTGTGTGGATTACCTCAATGCAAAGAAGTACCATATTTGCATCCACTGCAAACTCACACCCTTTCTTTTTCAAGAAATATTCTACATCCAAACTGGCAATGTCCCTTTAATTAAAAATAATAATACTTTTCCTTCCATCTCCTCCAAGCATTTAGAAACTCAAGACACTTGACCAAAAAGAGTCATTAGTGCTGTAGGGTTGCCAAATCCGGGTTGGAAAATACCTGGGGACTTTGGGGGTGGAGCCAGGAGGTGGGGTTTGGGGAGGGGAGGGGCCTCAGCATGGTACAATGCCATAGAGTGCACCCTTCAAAGCAGCCATTTTCTCCAGGGGAGCTGATCTCTGTCAGCTGGAGATCAGTTGTAAAAGCGGGAGATCCCCAGGCCCCACCTGGAGGCTGGCAACCCTATAGTGCTGCCACTTATATTTTGATTTCCTGCAGGGGAACAGTTTGATCCTGAGATGGCACGTTAATTTGTTTCTTGTTTTCTTTTCTGGATATGTCCCTTCCAGGCTTTCTTATTTGTAGTAGTTTGTTTTGAGCTTGGGGGGTGGGGTGGGATAGGTTTAAACCTGCTTGTACAGGCAGCCTGGTCACACAAGGAGGCAACCAAAGAAGGTGCTTAGGGTGCGAAGGTGCTTAAAAGCAGCAACAATGTATATCATATCCAGGATACGATCCAGGAATTTTTGCATTGTTACAGAGGATGCTTGTGCACAGCTCTTGTAAGAACACAACCTGACCATATTCTCCAACAAAGTGCACCTCTCAAATTTTACAGAATAGCTGCTTCAGACATCAGTGTGCATTCAGCTGGCTATGATGAAATAGTCTTTTCCAGAAGATCAAGACAAATGTGACATGAAAAGTCCATGGACAGGATCTTCCACAGCTTTTAAAACATTAGATCCATGATGAGGGTTAAACTGAACCAGGGAAGAAATACTGGAGAAAGTACTTAACTCTTTCCTCCACGCTGTTTTCCTGATCTAAATTTCTGCGCGCGCACACCTATAAATGCTATTTGTCCAGTGGGGAAAACAAACTTGATTGATTTAAACCAGAAAAACATGGGGGAGGGCGTTAAATACTTTCTTTGTCAGTGCCAGTTCTCTGGCATGATTTGGGTCTTTTTGTGGCTACTTTTAAGGGTGTGTGTGTTTGTGTGAGAGAGAGACAGACAGACAGATAGAAAGAGACCCTGATCACAGATTGCCCATATCACTTCTAGCTTGGAAACCACCACCCCTGGGTTTTAGTCTACAGTATCAATGTACACTGTGAATACTCAGGGGCAGAAGAATCCCCCCACCATGGTAAAATAAGTTTAATTATACAGAGTCCGTTACATACTGTTCTCAGAGGCATTTTTCAGTCTATGCCTTCCAAATACTTTTAATGTTTACAAGTGGGGTTGCTAATCCCCCAGATGAAGACTGGAGATCCCCCAGAATTACAACTGATTACCAGACTTCAGAGATCAGTTCCCCTGGAGGAAATGGCTGCTTTGGAGGATGGATGCTATGGCATTTGATCCCACTGAGGACCCTCCCCAAACCCCACTGTCTCCAGGTTCCACTCCAAAATCTCCAGAAATTTCTCAAACTGGATTTGGTAACCCTATTTTCAAGTTAGACATAAGCATTAAAGCATTAAAAAAGCATAAGCATTAAAAATACTATTATACCATTTTCTTCAATAAAGGCACAGGCACAGAGAGGAGAGAAAGGGATAAATCAGCAATCTACTTCATATTATTAATCCAGTAACATAAATTTACAGGGGTTAGAAAGAGACACTCTTCTCTGTTTAAATGATGAAAATATGAAGTGATCAATATATATATATATATATATATATATATATATATATATATATATATATATATATATATATATAATCCTCAAGGCATTAAGAGCTTAAATACGAAACACATGATTCATTATATCAAGCCAACTCTTAGGGATAAATATTCCATGTGGGGAATTAGTTGCTCTTAATTGGAGCTTAATTCCCAGAACACGACACAGTACAGAAAAGTTACCCTTTGTTTTAATATTGAAACAGGAGGAAGACCACATCATGGGTGATGCAAGTGTGCAATTAGTCCACTGTGTAAACTAAAAGGCAGGATGCTTTCTCTTTCTAAAAAATAAAAGCCTTCAGCAACTCCCCAGTCATCAACTATAGTTTTAAAATATATGCTCCAAGGTTTTAGCTGCCTGCTTTAAATCAATAGGCCTTCATCACTTGCTCGTGCTCCTTCTGTCCTGCATTTCTTAGCCTGTCAGCTTCTTTATTTCCAACAACAGTACACAGCACCTCCCATGCTCCGGCCCTGTGAGAAGTTTTCTTCAGACCCTCCTTCTACAAGGCCCCACAATTTCTCCAATTCCACATTTTCTACACTGGTTTCCCTCAGGGCTTTTACTGCTCCACATCCCACTTGACCCAACTCAATTTCTCAAGCTTCAGCTACCAGACTAATTTGTCATTTCTGTCCATGATTGCACTGTTTGTTAGCAGTCTATCATTGCTCACACATTCGTCCACAGTAGCAGGAATGCTCGTGACATCACAGCTGCTCAGTTAGTGCGCCCAGTGAATAGTCTGGAAAATTTGATACTGAAACTAAACATGGAAGGATCTGATATCTCACAATGCTCTTAGCAAAGAAGCAGAAATGTACATCTTTAAAGGATCTATTCCTCATGAGTCATTATAGCTTAGATGAGACACAGCAGGGAAGTATGACCATAGTAGCCTAAAACCCTGTGAACAAGGACATGCTAACCTCTATAATGGTGGGACAGAAGGAATACATAGGTGATCAGAAGGGTCGTTGTTTATTCCTGAAATGCCCCTGTGCTTCTATGCAAAGTAGATCATACTGCAAAGATGTTTTACTCTAGGACTATCCTCTTGAAGACATAGTACAACAAGGTTACAAGGGTGACTACAAGATTCTTTTGCCCATTCAGAGGCAATAATATGATAGCTGTAATTAGGTAAGTATGGTCAGGTAAAACACACAGATGAATTAGGAAGACACATGTATGAGATCCTTATGTTCCATTTTTGTACTTTTCCACTGTCTCTGGTTACCATTGCCTGCCCCTAGGTCAGTCCCTATTTCTGTTGCCTGTCCCAGATAAATCAGCGGTCTTTTCCTTTTTTTCTTTGGAGAAGATTGGTTAAAATTTTGTCAGTATGAGTGGCTAGAATTAGTTCTCTCCTCAGCCATTACATTTCTGAGTGGGCACACCATGTGTTTGAGTGTGTAGAGCGGAGTCCCCAATTTTTTTGAAATTGCAGGCATCTTTGGAATTCTGACACAACATGGTGGGTGCAGACACAAAATGGCTGCCACAGCTTACCATCAGTCACACAGTGAAGAACCTTGTGCTGTGGTGGCAGCTGCTGCTACAGCAACCTTTTAAAAAATCTGCACAGCCAACCAGATCTTCAATGGCCAATCAGGAGTCTTGCTGGGCGAAAGCCCCATCCACCTGGCCCAGTCCACTTTCTAAAAACACTCAGAGGATGTCAGGGAAGGTGTTGGCAGGCATCATGGGCATCACAGTGGGGACCCTGGGTCTAAGATATCTTTCTCCTTCTTGCTTCCAGGAAACTTTGGGTCTTATTTACATATTTCATTGTTGCCTTCCACTCACACACTGTTACATAGTGGGTTCCATGGAGCAGCAAATTTGCTACTAGTGATTAGGTCAACTTTATTAGTGATTTCAGCAAGCACAAGACAAGACTCCAGAGCCTCAGCTCTGTTTAAATAGCATGCAATTGCCACACCCAGACACACCTCACTCCCAGCTATAGGCTATTTACATAACATTACTTCTTGATAGGTTACTGCCAGAGTCCTGGTGGGCTACTGTTATTCGGCTCCAAGTTTAACCAGTCTGGAAGCCCAGTCCTGCAATGTTTCAGTCCCAATACATAACAGAAACAAATATATTTAATTAAATAAAAGATATAACAAGAACAGGGCCAGATACTGGCTGTTTGCTATTCCTGAGACTCAAGGCCTTATCCAATATTCTTCAATGTCACATTTGGGTGAAACACCCACTAGCCCTATGGCCATGAAGCTAATATCCCTCTAACCCCAATGGAACTAATGACAGTTGCGCGGGCATAACTACAGATGGAATTCGGGATTTCCCCTGTAATATTACACTTGGCATTGTGGAAATTAGTGTGAAGGTTTTGATGTAACCTGGTCTGACTGAGGGTTTCATGCGCACATTAATGTTTTAGCTTCCTTGGAACCATGGCTTTTCTCTGTAGGTCTTAAGATCACTAGCCCAAAGAAGAGACTGCAAGCACACCCTGAATCTGTCAGACAGTGATAGCACAGCAATCCCTGAAGTATAGGCCACGCAGGTCAACCATCTCACATAACTCTTTCTATTAGCTGATCCTCCTTGCTTCCTTAATTGCCACTGGTATAATCCACAAAGTAATAGCTAAACCCAGACTAGCCTTGCATGTTCTTGTCAGTAAAAGGAACATTCTCAGCGCTCATGAACTGCTCAGAGAAATAAGCTCAAGGGATGTGCTTAAATGACTTTTAAACCCCTTAGAGCAAAATCTTTCTGTTCCTCCGCAATTACTTCTGTGTGGAGAGAGGAAAATATACTATTTTATATATACCATATTTACTCAAAATGAATATAAAATAATTCCCCCTACATTTTTTATGCACAGAAAGACTTTTATTATTGGATATAATTGTATTTTGCATGCAAATTTAACATGAACCCTTCTCTTCCTCCTCCTCCTTTTGATGACATACCAGGAAAAAACAACTAGTCTTCATTTGAGTAAATGCTGTAGCATTTCCCCCTCTGTTTATGAAAAATATTCCCCATTTGGGTGGATCCAGTCTTCCAGTTCCCCTTATTACCACAATTCCTGTCCCTCATGGATTTTGTCCATGTAGGTCCACTGATCCCCTGCATAACCTTTTTGAGTGGTCAAAGGAGGCCCTTCCACACATTTTCACCAGCAGAAAAGCTAGTGGACCCATCCCACTGTCTCCTAGACTCAGGACACTTGATAATGTTGCATAAGACTCAGACTCCAGAGAAGGCTACCATCTCTTCCAGTCCTACAGTGGACTCTGTTCATTCTGCTCAGAGTGTAGCTAAGCACCTGCTGAAGCTAAGGCAAGCAGTAACACAACTAAGTCTGTAAACCAAATGAATGGCTTCTTAACAGTTACTGAATACTGCTCAATATTCCTATTGTGTTTATGGTGCATTTACTGGAATGTTTAGATCCCTATTTAATCCAAGTCTACCAGTAATCCATGCTGTAGAAGAACAAAGAAAGACGTAAAATTCTTCAAAGGGACGCACATATGTCACAATTTCTAAAATTCCTTGAAGGAAACTATGCCCATTTAGCCAATTTAAAACTATGTTAATTGTGAAGCTATGTCCTGTATATTTGTGTTTTCTGTCTCAGCTCCTGTTTGTCTACACTAAGTCCATGATTTTAATACCCAACCAGTTTGTGGACTATGCTGATATTTTATGCATGAATTGATTCTAAAAAGAAGTCAGGTAGGCCAGTGCAAACAAGGACAAAAAGTGATGGCAAAGATTCTGCCTTGATTACTGGAATCCATTCCACACAAACGATCCTGAAATTACCACACATAGACTAGTTCACCTGTGTTTTCCCGCCGTCTTTCTCATACACATGCTGTCTCCCCCCATCCTCTTTCTTACACAGAGAGTATTTTGAGCTAACCAGTCAAGAACTTGAAACACAGCTGTGCAGTGTAGCACAATTGTGTTTCAACCTGGATTCTTGCCCTTGAGATAGGAGTTGGATTCCATCCAACATGACTCCTGGGGGGGGGGAACCATGAAAAGTGTGTATAATTGGGCATTGTCATGAGGAGAGGCGGAATTCATTTGAACTGATGAGAAAGATTACAAATCTTCTCAGGACAGCATGAATTTTTTTTTACTTGTGTGAAAGAATGCACAAGCAGGTGAACAAACAGAGTCTGCACCTGTGTTGGTTTTAATCAGCAACTTTAAGCAAACTCATTGCTGTCTTCAGAATGTGTGGGGGGGAGAGAAAACAAACAGCTGAGCATTGTGATTCATTTACACTTCAAATATATATTTTTTTGTTGGTTATTCCTCAATTAATAAAATAGCTGGTGTATCCTAAAGTAGTATGAAGTGACACGCTGCGTGAAATCAATTTTCCTTTCCAAAATCATTAAATCCGGTAGCCCACGACTGCATCCCTGCTCATTCTGGTTGTGGTCCTTTCATCCTCCATTAACTTAGGCGCTCCTAACAGGCTGTCAGAAATAATTTCCCAGGATGTAAATAATTCAGAAATTAAAAATTAATAAATAATAACAAGAGAGCAACTGGGAGCTAGACTGGGTCAATTAGCCGGTTCAGCATTCTGTTTCTTCACAGCAGGAGGGGGGGCACATTCGTTACTAGACTCTTTCCTGCGATTCCGAGGTCTGATTTACAGCTCTTCATTACTGGATCCAGTCAGGCACAATTACCTCCATCACTATCTCCGTTCCTAACTTCAAAGAAACACACATTTTCTTGTCTGTCCCCCCCCTCCTTGCAGCAGCCGCAGCTTGACGTCCCTGGAATTTCTTCCACGCAGACTAATTAATAAGACTTCGACTTATCATATTCACTTCCCTTCTTTGATGTCCTACCTTAGTCAATCATCCTATTTAATTAGAATTTCAACGATAACTTTACTTATCTTGTGGGTAGATGTAAATTAAAATAACAGGGTTTTAATTCTCTTTCTTACAGGGTTATGACATTTTTTTTTGACAGGAAAAAAAGTTTCAGCCCAAATGCACTATTATGTACCTTGCATCTGAGGACTGCATTCCGCTAAACTGTTTTCCTCCTTGCTACAAAATAATTTTGTTTGTCGAACAAGCTGCATTGAAGTGGAAATGAACTCTGGAGCCTTTCAAATAAATAGTCACAGGTCCATGTTGGGAGAGGCTACATTAAATCACACAAACGGAAGCCAACTGACGCAAACATTTAGATCGTTAACAAGGAATGAAAACGTGTATGTAACACTTGCAAAACAGTAATAGGAAAAGTAGTATCTATAGCACTTCAGAATAGTCAAAGTATTTGCTCAACAGCCTTTGTGACAATCTTATTCTAGAGGCTACAAACCTGCCATGTCCTGTCGCTGTTGTGCTTTACCTGCACATGGGGAAACCACAAAATCTCACCCAAGAGTGGAAGCCACCACTAAGGTTTATTTGTTTGTTCCAGGTTCAAAGTGAAACCCTGTATTTCCCAGACAATAAACGGTCACCATAGCAATGATGCACGATTCAATGGTTATAGGATTTGGCTATCTTATATAAAAGCTATTGCAAAAGGCCAACAGATTATTTTAATAAGCCTTTTGCTGCAGGCAGAAAAGGGCTGGGGGGAGTTCCTGTTTGTCTTGCTGCCAGTTCCATGTGTCTCCTGGGCAGACATGTTAACAGCCCACTCCCCTATAGCCCTTTTCTGTCTGTAAAAGCATACTGGGTGGAAGGCAGGGAATTACAAAGACTCTCTGTCCTCTGCTCCTGTGCTCAGGAGCCCATGTCCCCCACACACATTATTTTGAAGGCAAGTGAGTTACACAAGAACACAAAAGCTAACTCTCAGGCCTACTGTGCAAAAACACTGTTTAGGATGTTTTTGTACAGTAGGCCCAAGAATTAGCTTTTATGTTCTTGTGTAAATGGAGGGGGTGCTGTCAGCACAACAGTGTTATGTCACTTCCCACGAAAACTTGGAAGTGACATCAGTTTGCTTCAGTATATTAAACATAGGCCCTTTCTGCACTTGGACCTCACCCCGGGTTTTCTCTGTGTTCAACTCGTGGCCATTTACTTTGCTGTTATCTCTGTGTATCTTTTGTTTTCTGCGTTAGTGTTGTCCCACTCCAATTTTCTTGCCTGCCTCCGCTTATAAAGTTTCTGGCAGGGCTTTTTTTGAAGAAAAAGCCCAGCAGGAACTCATTAGCATAATAGGCCACACCCAAGAGCAGAAACTTATTAGCATGTTGGGCCACACCCCTGGCAGCACAGCCTATTAGCATAAGTGGGGGGCTGGGAAAGCACAGAGCAGCATGGAAGCTTGCCTCTTCTCCCCCCCCCCCCCGAATCTTCTTCGGTCCACTTCACCATCGCCTTTCTTCACTATTGTGGAAAGACTTGGGGAAGGGGGGGGGGCATGGTTAAATGCCTTTCTCTCCCTCCCCCAGATCGGGTAGGGAAAGAAAAGCATTTTCAGAGTGCCTGGGTTCCCTGCCAGCCCTTTTCCAGCTGCAACATGTCAGCTAGAGAAGGGAAGGAAGAGAGGCTTTTCCTTGTCAATTTCACTCTCAGCTGACTGGGGGGGGGGGGGAGGAGTGAAATTGACAAGGAAATCTGGAGGGTCTCACCAGAGGGAAAGAGGACATGCCGCCTTTCCCTCTTGTGTGTAAGGTGGGGAGGGCAGTGTGCTCTGTAGCCACGCATGCCAGAGGTTTGGGTTGTAGGCATGGCCAACTCAGGAGCCAGCCGGAACTCCATTCCTGTGCGTTCCTGCCCAAAAATAGCCCTGGTTTCTGGCTATTTCTAGAACAGACTGACATGTCTGGGTTTTCCTCATAAGTGACATAACACTGTTGCACTGATGGTGATTTAAATTTCCTTTTCTTCTGCCAGCTGCCAGAGCAGTAGCAGAAAAAGGGAGCTGGGGGCAGGAAATCCCCCACCCCCACCTGGAACCTGGCATCCCTACCAAGATCACCATTTCCTAGAGATCAGTTGGCTGCTGTGAAAAGGGGAAGGTGAGAAAATTCTGTTTCACTGATGGACAGTCTTGTCTGGATCCAACCCATGATCCTGCACCTGAAGGACCATCCAAAATAATAGAGGGTGGTCATGGTCATGTAATCTACACCACAAAAATGGAGGCTGGGAATAAGGTCGACCTGGCGTGCGTGACCGAGACATGGGTGCGGGATGGGGAGACAGTAGCGCTCTCCCAATAGGCCCCCCCAGGGTTCTCGGTCCTACACCAATCCCAGACTAAGGGGCGGGGGGGGGGAGGGGTGGCAATTTTCATTCGGGAGGCTTACTCCTTCAGGGCACTCCCGTTGGTAGAGATCGCGGGCTTGGAGTGTGTTGGTCTGGTGTGGGAGGCTGAAGAGAGTTTGGCTGTCTGGCTGGTGTACCAACTGCCTAATGCGCCGGCCAGCAGCCTGCTGTCCCTGATGGAAGCTGTATCAGGCTGGGCGTTGGAGCACCCTAACCTAGTGGTTTTGGGTGACTTTAATGTCCATGCTGATGATGCAGCCTCTACTCAGGCAACGGACCTGGTGTCGTCTATGGCGGCATTGGGGCTCTCTCAGTACATCTCGGCCCCCACACACCGGGCCGGGCACACGCTCGATTTGATCTTTGCCGCGGGGTAACAGTGGATTGATCACTGCGCAGGCAGTGCCATGGTCGGACCACTATGCCCTGGGGGCCCGTCTGAACATGCCATCCCAACCCCTAGGCGGCGAGCTTCTTTTAGCTCGCTCGCGGAGCCAAATGGACCCTATGCGGTTTCAGATGGCTCTGCGGGACCCCATGCCCCCTGTCGGTTCATTGGATGAGCCCATGGAGGACTGGCATAGTCGACTCTCCACGGCCATCGACGAGATCGCTCCCAGGTGCCCTCTACGCCCTCGCAACAGGCCCGCACCCTGGTATACTCAGGAGTTGCACGGCATGAAACGAGAACTTCGACAGCTGGAGAGACGGTGGTGCCGTGCCCGCGACGAAGCTACAAGAACATCTTATAGGACATTACTGAAAGCCTATGAGGTGGCAACCAAAGCAGCAAAGAGGGATTTCTATGCTGCTTCGATTGCATCCGCAAGCTCATGCCCAGCCCAATTATTTAGAACAATTCGGTCGCTAACAGTTCTGCCAGAGGGCAGACCAAATGCTAGGGAATTGGAAATTGGCTGTGAGGCCTTTGCGAGCTATTTTACGGATAAAATCTTGGCGCTCCACTGAGATCTCCCCACCACATTGGAAACAGTGGCTGAACTCAAGGCCCCTTGCACATCTTCGTTTCCGGGCTTAGATGGGTTCGGCAACTCAGCTTTGATGAAGTCGATAGGCTTCTTGTATCTGTGCGTCCAACCACATGCATCCTTGACCCGTGCCCATCCTGGCTGATTAAAGCTAGCCACGATGGGCTGAGAGGTGCTGCCTGGGAAATTATCAACACGTCTCTTGAGGAGGGGCGGTTCCCGGGGGCACTCAAGGAGGCGATGGTCCGCCCTCTCTTGAAAAAGTCACATCTGGACCCGGCCAAATTGGCTAATTACCGACCAGTGTCCAATTTGCCCTATTTGGGCAAATTAATTGAGAGGGCGGTGGTGTTACAGCTACAGGGGTACCTGGATGAAGCTTTGGTCCTTGACCCCTACCAGTCCGGCTTTCGCCCTGGTCATGGGATGGAGACGGCTCTGGTCGCCCTTACTGACGACCTCTGGAGACATCTGGATTGGGGCGGTGTGGCGGTGTTACTGTTACTTCACCTGTCGGCTGCGTTCAACACGGTCGATCATCAGCTGCTGTCCCGCTGCCTTGCCGATGTGGGGATACGGGGACGGGCCTTACAGTGGCTCATTTCCTTTCTCCAAGATTGGGGACAGAGGGTGGTGCTTGGGGAGCACCAATCCAGGAGGCACCCACTTGATTGTGGAGTACCTCAGGGGGCGGTGCTTTCCCCGATGCTGTTTAACATCTATATGCGCCCCCTTGCCCAGATTGTCCAGAGGTATGGGCTGGGGTGTCACCAGTATGCTGATGACACCCAGCTCTATCTGATGTTGGGCGGCTGGTCAGACTCCGACCCGCAAGATCTGGACCAGGCATTGCACGCCGTAGCTGGTTGGCTTAGGCAGAGTTGGCTGAAATTGAATCCGGCAAAGACGGAGGTCCTGTGCTTGGGTCGGGGTGGTTTGGGGCAGGGGGTCCTGCTCCCGAACTTCGACGGGGTGCCATTGGTGCCCGCGGCGGCAGTAAGGAGTTTGGGAGTGCTCCTGGACCCCTCCTTGACAATGGAGGCCCAGGTAGCAGCCACTGCCAAGTCAGCTTTTAATCATCTACGGTTGGCATGGCAGTTGGTTCCCTTCCTTGACCGCAACGATCTGGCCACAGTGATCCATGCGACGGTCACCTCGAGGCTTGATCACTGTAATGCTCTCTACATGGGGCTGCCCTTGGCACAAATCTGGAGGCTTCAGCTGGTGCAGAATGCCGCAGCCAGGCCCCAGGTAGGCTAGGCTTGCTGGAACCAGGGCTAGGGCTTTTTTGGTGGCGGCCCCTGTCTGGTGGAATGAGCTCCCGGGTGAGATCAGGGCCCTGCGGGACCTTATGCAGTTCCGCAGGGCCTGCAAGACGGAGGTCTTCCACCAGGCTTTCAAATAGGAGCCGCCACCGCTGGCCCCACATCACGATTGCTATCTGGTGATGCGGGTTACCCTGGCGGCTGCCCAGGCCTGATGGCCAAGAAAGGCTGTACTTGACCCTAAGCCATCTGTTTTTATATCATAACTGGAAGCATTGGTTAACTGGAATTTTACTGTAAATAGATTGTTTTGGGATTTTATAGTGGATTTTAAATGTTATTGTACTGTATGTTGCACTGTGCCATGTTAGCCACCCTGAGCCCGCTTGCGGGGAGAGTGGGGTATAAAACTAAAGAATAAATAAATAAATAAATAAAATAAGGAAAAAGATGCCTCCTCTGGAATTTGCCTGGTGAAATGACTCATGGTAAGCCTGGCTGAGGGCAACAAAGAGGCACAGCTGCGGCACTGGAGTGGGCAAACATGAAGGCACTGGAGTGGGGCAAACATTTTCAAACATCAGCCAAATTCTTAAAAAGTCATTCATGACAGCCTCATTAACTCTATCAAATACATTGCACATGTTGTGTTTTAAACAACTGGATGCACTTTTTAATGTACATTGGTTTATATCACTTTTCCTGTTTCATATTACTAGGATTTATCTTCCTTCTTTTAATTTCAAGATTTCTGCCTGCTGAACATGTGGCCCAAATCTGTCATGTCCAACTACTATCAGCTCCATTGTGTAAGATGTTAATGCAGTGCCAAAGTGTTGCCTTTATAAAATATTTCCAAACTCCTTTATCAGCAATTTAAGTGTTGTTCTTTAACAATTGGATCCTGTTACATTTCTTTTTCTATTTAGGGCATTATTATTTAATTTAATTTAATTTAATTGGTTTCTTTCCTCCCCTTAGGGTTCTGGATCAGAAAGTTCAAATTAAATACTCTAATTGCTCTGCAACTCACTTGTGGTCTAAAATGTGTTCCTTTTAAAATGGGCCTGCATATCTAGTTCATACATATTTTTTTTCTCATTATTTTGTGAGGCAGAGAGCTCTCCGTGTCTCAAATTTGCATTTGAACCACAGCCAATAATTTACCCAAACAATAATGATGGATATCAGACAATGAAGGCAACGTCACAATAAAACTGCAAGTTACAAATTTATAAATGAGTCCATCAAAGCTTTGGAAAACGAGCTATTGAAGAGACAAATAGGGAGAAAGCTAATGATGGTGTCAGATCCTCATGATGTCTAGAATAATGTCCAGGGAACAGTTTTGTTATTGTTGCTGTCAAGTCACAGCTGATTCATGGTGACCCCTGGCGGGGTTTCAAAAGCATGAGACATTCAGAGGTGGTTTGCCATTGCCTGGCTCTGCCTGGTGACTGTGGTATTCCTTGGTGGTCTCTCCCATCCAAGTACTAACCAAGTACTAACCATGCTTAGCTTCTGAGATCTGATGAGACACTGGGTTAGCCTGGGCTATCCAGGGCAGGATAGGGAACAGCCAGAGTGCTTCAAATATAAGACTTGGGGTCATTGTGTTTTTTAATGAGCTGGGAATCCTTGGATCCCACTCACTTTCCTTGCAACAAGACAGCAGCTGCACTGCAGGAACGTACCATACAGGTTAAGCCCCATTGCTCCAAAGAAATGGGAACATTTCAAGAGTAAGCCCTGCTGTGATGTCACAGTGGTTGTTTCCAGACGGGTTATCTGCCCTCAGTTCAATGCTGTTGGGAAGTGGGTTTTCCCCTTGCTTCTCCACAGCATTGTGGTGTAGTCATGTCTCTCCTAAGGTTTCCCTTGCTTGCCTCCAGTCTCCCCAAATATTATTTTCTGTGAAGTTTTGGGAAAGGTCGTAGCAAAACTTGGATGGCTGCTATGCAGGTAGGAAAGTTTGGATTTTCCTAGCCCCAGCCACATGGCGGCCATTTTCTCTGCCCGACCCTGCCGTGGCCATGGCCATCCCCCTCCCCACTGCGGGCTTTTGTGAGTTTTTTAAAAAAATTGTGACCGATTGGTGACAGCTGGTATATCAGGTTCTCTAAATTCTCACCTAGTTCCTTTTGTTTGTTTGTTTATTTGTTTGTTTGTTTATTGCAGACAAAGGGGAAAGGCATATATCTGTAACAAAAGGAGCTAGAAACTTACTTTTAAAAATGAAAGCTGGGAATTCAGAGAACCTGATACAGAGGTTGCTATAACATTACAACAATATAATGGGGATGGAGATGGCTGATACTAGTGGACCCGGATGGAGAAAAGTTGCCACGTGGAAGCCCCATTACTACTGTACTGCAGCAGCAACATGGAAACTACATAACCTGACCCTGTGTGGAAAACACCAGTGTTTTGATAATATTCATCAATGTAATGGGGAGGGACTATAGCTCAGTGGTACAGCATCTACTTGGTATGCAGAAGGCCCCAGGTTCAATTCCCAGCATTTCCTTTAAGGAGCTCAGGTAGTAAGAAAGGTAGTGAGAGCCTCTCTGTAAGACCTCTACCTAACAAACTAGATGTGACGGCAGTTTTTAAAATGCCATGAGGCCCCTTTCTAGGTTGGGCATGCAGCAGGGCAGGCTGATGTGCTCTTGTCCCTCTCCCCACGTGTGTCTTTTAAAGTGCCAAAATAGCCAAACACACATACCCCTTCCAGTGGTGGTTTCAGCACTTTAAGGGGGGCCATGCCAGGCCTGTAGCTACAGCGGGGCATTTCGGGGCCTGGCCCCCTGACTTCCTGCCAAGACCCCACAATTTCCATCCAGCCCCCAGGCTCTCTGGGCCACCTGGAGGACTCCCCATCACCACCCCTTCCTGAAGTGCAGTTTGCTTCCCCACATAGGCAGGAAGAGTGTGAACACTGCAAAAGTGAGGGTTTTTTAAAAAATATATATTTTTAATTTAAATTTTGTGACATCAGTGCCCCCTGACTTATTTAAAGGCCCCCCAAATTACAAAATCCTGGCTACAGGCCTGGGCTATGCTGCATCATAACATTTTAAAATCTCTTTAAAGTGGCAGTGGCAGCAGCATCCATGGGTCAGATCCACGTTCTAAGGCCCTGGAAAACTGCTGCCAGTCTGAGTAGACAACAGTCATCTTGATGGACCAGAGTTCTGATTCAGTATAAAGCAGCTACCCTAAGTTCAAATCCTGACTCTGCCATGGAAACTTGCTGGAAGACCTTAGGCCAGTCACTCTATCAGCCTAGCCTACTTCACAGAGTTGTTGTGAGGGAGAACAATGTTGTAAGTTGGTTTGAGTCCCTGTTGTGGAGAATAGCTGTCTAAATAACTATAAACAAACAAACCATTATCTCACTCACCAATACGGACTATTGAAAAACACAGGCATTGCTTCAACTTTGTTGCTGTTCACATCAGAGTCTGTCAGTGCCTTCATGTTCAGTTGTGATAGAAAGACTCCAGAAGCTAAAGTTTTGCTGCAGTGCATGTAATTACTTTGCTTCTTTCAGACCCAATAGCTTGCAGCCTTTCTATTCCCCGTGGATGACAACTGCTCTTTGCCTCTATGAGGGCTGCTCCAGCCCGGCTTCCACACTTCCCTCCTGCCGGCTTCATCCAGATTATTTCCCATTTATTAGCCTTCCACATAAGTCCTCAGAGTAGGAATTGCTTTATTTATTTATTTAAAATAAAATCATTTTGTTGAGATATTTATTTAAAATTAATCATTTTGTTTAAATTATGAAATGAATCCCTCTGGACTTCTTATTAACACAGGAGAGAGTAAGAGAGTACAAACCAGATGCTAATACTATTGCAGTGATTCTTATTTTCAGTAATTTGACTAAGGATCTTAACAGAAGATATATATTCCCTGGTTCCTTCAGACTGACTTCAGGAATGGAGGGGGAGATAACAAAGCTATTAAACAGCCACCAAAATATTTAAATGACAAAAAATGAATCCTGTTTGGAGAACAATTCAATAGTGAGAGAATCTGATCGGTTTTTGCAACGATCTTATTTGTTGTAATGTAAAAGTTTTGTAACAATGATTGTGTCAAATGTATGTGTGATTTTTCCTAGTGTTGTAAAAAATCACTATGCTCTGCCAAGGCATTTTGGGCTGCCAGTTGGAAGACATAGACTCTAAAGTTGACCTTTTAAACTATTCATTGCCTTCCTTTTAACACTTTCTAATGACAATGGATAGAGAGACGTTGTACAGCCCAATATTGTCAGATCTCAGAAGCAAAGCAGGGTCAGTATTTAAGATGGGAGACCATCAAAGAAGACTTTGCAGTGGAGGGCAGACCACCTCACAATCTGTCTCTCTTCTGTCTTCCTAGTTTATGATTGGGAAGTTAATTTTAAATAACTGCTATTGAATGCAGTAAGAATCTTACCTACACACACATTTGGACTGGATTAAGAATTTTTTAATGATGGCCCCCCTTAATATTCTATCATATTTCCTGCAGAGTCCTAATGCAGTAGGAGGGAGTGCAATACTAAACAAGTTTATTGGGAAGCAGCAAGTCCCGTTTTATTCAACGGGGCTTACTTCCAGGAAAGTGCTTAGGACGGCACTGCAAGTTTCAGAGATCAGCTGTGTTGGTCTACAACAAAACAGTCGAGAATCCAGTAGCACCTCAAGAGACCAATCCTGAAACTCTTGTTGGTCTCTAAGATGCTACTGGACTCCAATCTAGCTGTTCCACTGAAACATATCTCTATTTAAATTATAAAACATACAGCGGTAAAGATAGGGAGGATAAAGTGAGAGCAGTTATAAACCTCGTGCATCAGTTCCGTGTCTGCTACACCCAAAGAACAACGTTCTTGTCGCACCTCCAACACTTCTTTTTTTATCTTTTGCATCTGCTATAGTAGGTTACAAGTAACGTAACGTTGTCTAAGGCAAGCTACTGCCTCGCAGCGCTTTCTCTCCGCGTTCTGAAAAGCCGCGTCCTAATATTTGCCGTACAAGATGGCAGCGCCCATGTCAACACCTCCTTTCTATCCTAGAAACAGAACGAAAGAGACGAAATTGCACTTCCGGGGCTGAGCCTCGGTGTTTGAACTTTGACCTGTGCGCCGTCTCTTTCTTTCTCTTCCGGTGCCAGCGCTAACTCTAGGTAAGGGCTTTTCCCTCCCTCTCCCGGGTGAAGGGGGTTTGAATCCGTTTCCATCTGGCGGTGTGGAGGGACCGGGAGAGCTCGAGGGTGGGTTGCGTGATGGGCCGGGCTCGCGGAGGACGGCTGTGGGGGGGTCTATAGCTGGACAGCGAGAAGATGCCGAGGCTTTCACCGGTGCCGCCTCAGAGAGGCCTATCCGTCTGGAGCCGGGTTGGGGGGAAGGCCTCGAGAACGGGGCGGCTCTCTTCCTCAAAGAGGCACGTGCGGGTCCCGTTGAGTACGTTTTCCTCTCTGGTACTTAACCAGCACTGGTATTTGAAGTGACGGGATCTGAGGGCAGAAGAATCTTACATTCAAATAGTAGGAAATATCCTTCTCTCAGTGTTACGTCCCAGTTCATTCTGCGGAATGGAGAAAGAGGCGACGATTCTTTAATTGCAGTGTGGATATTTGTTTTGTCTTTTGCTGCTTATTTGGTTGCTAGTTAGGAACACTGGGCATAATTTGGCCTTACGATGTAACCTTTCGGTGTTGCAGTCTTTTAAGCATGTTTGCCTGGAAGTAGATTGAAGTGAATAAAAAGGGATTGGCTTCTGAGAAAACACTCTGTGCTGTAAAATGCTTTGATGGAAAGCTGTGCATCAGCCAGCTCTTTGTGGTTTCTCAGAGAGACAGTGTTATGTACAATGTTAAATCTGGACTGAAGAGGCTTGGGTTCAAATTCCACTTTAGCCAGGAAGTTATTATCTCCCCTGGATATGCATGAGATAGATAAATTGTGTGTCCTGATATAGTTAAAACAAGCGCTTCTTAGAGTGACTTCTGGAGAGAATAGCAAAGCTAATGTTATATTTGTGTAAGTAGAGTGGGGGTTGTAAACCATATTGTCTCAATAGGAATGAAGACGTGTTTTGCAATATGGGCACAGTCTCTAGGTTTTGTTACTGATGCTTCAGAGTTTGTTAAAGCAAGTAAAGAAAACTAGTGCAGTTTACTTGCTACAGACTGGGGAGATGGAGATTGAGATCCACTCACTTCATGGGCCAGTCACACTTTCTTTTAGCTTAGCTTAACTCACAGGTGACCATCTAGATAAAAGGTTGAGGGAGAGACTGTGTGTACTGCTTTCAGCTGTCTGGAAGATTAAAAAATAAAAATCTTGTTAAGGTAATAAATGCAGTTGTTGCATTTGCCTAATCCTATGCTCTTGTATTCTGAAGTTCCTCTCTAACATTACTTTTGTTTTCTTTTAGGAGTGAAACATGGTCCAACGCTTGACATACCGCCGTAGGCTGTCCTACAACACAGCCTCTAACAAGACTAGACTGTAAGTAAGATTTTGAGTATTACTGAATGCCATTTGTTGGAACTGTGGAAGAGTCAATTAATGCTTTTCTCATTCTTGTAGATCTCGAACACCAGGTAACAGGATTGTTTACCTTTACACCAAGAAGGTTGGCAAAGCACCAAAGTCTGCATGCGGTGTGTGCCCAGGAAGACTTCGTGGTGTAAGTGTGTTATGCTCATGCATTTGGGTTAACTGGTTGGCCTGTAAAGATGGAACCTGTTGCAGCATGCTGGGGCCAGTTTTTATATGCTGTGCACTTCCTAGGTAAACTACCTGTCTCTTCTATGGGAAAATCAGAATTCAGAAGCAGTTTATATCCACCTGCTTATGTACTGACAATGTTCCATCACTGACCCATGGTGATGTTTACTGTGCAGTTGCAGCTGTCTGACAGTGCATTTTTCTAATGGAACTGCTGTTAGGGGTAACCGCTGTTCATAAGTTAGTATGGGAGCATCAATAACATTAAATTCAGCCATAGTTTGTATTATGCATTTCAAGAAAATCAGTGCTAGGACACCACCTAGACAATTCTGGAGTACAGAATAATTACTGCTTCCTCCTAACCATAATTAACTGGATATAGAGTTTGTCTTTTTCCGTCAAGCAGCATCTTCCCATACTCAGAAAAAGATGAAAAGTAATTCCTGCTTTGATATGAGTTTGAGATGGAGGATATAAATAGTTTAGGACAGTAAATTAGACACTTTGATGTATTATTTTTTGTACTTTATTGTTAAACGTATTACATTCATAGCTTATAACATAGACATTTTCTGAGAATTTCTTCATGGTATTTTGGTGACTGTACATTTTTTTTTTGACATGGGCAAAGCAACAAAAAACTAATCACAGTGGGAATGGATACAGAAGCAAAACACTCCCCTGTTGATTTACAGGGACTACCTAGTGCTGTTGTGTTCTCCCTGTTATGTAACAAGGACTAGAACAGAAATGTGTTCTGTTTTCAAACTTGGTTTACAATTAAAACTTTAAAAAGGAAATCAGCTATAATCTCCCTGATGGATTGTTCATGCGAAGGAGCAACTTGCAAAGCAATGATGTGGCTAGTGCAGGAGTGGGATCTCAATTAAATGCTAGCAGTGTGGTATTGCCGTATTGAAAAGAGGTTTTCTTAATGTATTTCAATTATATGGTTTTAAAGTAACAATGCCTCTCAGATTAAATAATGTATTTCTAGGTTATTGCATTGCTTTCATGTTTAAAACGGAATTCGCTAAAAGATATGGAGCAACTGGTGCTAAGCCTACAAACTTTACTGTAATTCAAGTAACCTTAGTTTACTAGCCAATCCTATGGGCTGTGGGTTATTGTTTTTTCCATTTACTACAGGTTCGGGCTGTTCGTCCTAAAGTTCTTATGAGACTGTCCAAAACAAAGAAGCATGTTAGCAGAGCCTATGGTGGTTCCATGTGTGCTAAATGTGTTCGTGACAGGTAACTTGCATCTTGCACAGTTATTCTGCTGAAGTTCATAGGTTATAGTTTTTAGGGTGAGGTTGATTTGTAACTTCTTTCTTGTAATTATATAGTGAACATGAGGTTGTTATGACACTGCACTGCAGTTTGTGCTGTACACGTGGCTGTAAGCCTGGTTGTGCTGATTGATGCTGATTCTCTAGGAGCTTCTGAGTACTGCATTTGATAGCAGAAGCATGTCTTAGATGTGCACTCAGTTAGTAGTTTGTTTTAAAATAACAGAATCAATTCCTGTCAGTGGTCTCCACTGCAGACTTACAGCATGCAGAAAAGCTGTTAGTGGAAAGGAGTTAGGTTTTGCTGTGCTATTGCTAAACCAGTTTAGAGATGGAGTGAAGCACCTTCCTTAATCTTGGCCAGGCTGGCACATGTATTTGCCTGCCTCATTGGAGCCTATTGTGGCTGGAACTGGAGGATCTTACTTTCTACTGGAGTTGACAAAACTAGATGTAATGGATCTGAGTTAGCATTCAGCATTCTGATGTACAGTTGAGGAGAGTAATTTCAATAGCCCAAGGTGTGTGGAGTCCAATGTGTTTTCTGGAAAACTTTCAAGAAAAATGGCCAGATGTCCTAATTAGAGTATGAGCTGATTTAACATGTTTACTTTGACTTGTATTTTAGTACCTTATGTTAGTTTTACACAAGCAACCTGAATTTTACTATTTGATTAGAAAAATAATGATGTATGGTTTAACTGTTATATTTTTAAAAAATGCAAAGCTTTATGTAAAGATAATTTTTATTGGAATAGTACTTGTAACAATTTAGCGGCAACATAGTCTGTACTTCCCTTACATTGTTTGAATTTAAGAAAAAACAAAAGGCAGTGAAAACTACAGAGACACTTAACAGAACAGTGCTAAAGTTTGAGAAGTTCTGAATCCTCTGTTGTAATTTGCTGTAAGCATTGCAGAGGAAGCTAAAATACTGTATTTTA
The DNA here is from genome assembly GCA_029233225.1 of Lepidodactylus listeri. Classification (NCBI taxonomy): domain Eukaryota; kingdom Metazoa; phylum Chordata; class Lepidosauria; order Squamata; family Gekkonidae; genus Lepidodactylus; species Lepidodactylus listeri. The sequence continues at coordinate 32,425,742 of JARCFY010000009.1, forward strand.
AAAATGGAAAAGGATAGTCAACAGTCATGGACAGTGCTCAATGTTAATGATTGCTTTGTGGGTTTTTCTCCCCTATAGAATCAAACGGGCATTCCTTATTGAGGAACAGAAGATTGTTGTCAAGGTGTTGAAGGCACAAGCACAGAGTCAGAAATCAAAGTGAATATTTCTGTTTGCCTAATAAATGAAAAATCAACTCTCTCTTGTGTACTGTGATATTATGGAGTCTATTTTGATTTCAAAAACATGTTCAGTGTTGCAGTTGATTTCTGAGGTGCAAGGTGGCGATTGTTTTACTTCTGACTGCTCTTTAACTTGTAAATCGTGAACAATTTGCATGAAGAAAGCTAGGAGCCCTTAAAATAAAAATTTTCAGCTGTTGTGCTGTTTAGCGCTATTTCTAGTCGTCTGTCTGTTATAATACTGTTATGTCATTTGAGTATGGTACTTTGTAGGGTAACAACAAAATGGCAGATCCATGCCATAAGAAAATAAAAGCCTTAGAGGAAGAGAAGGGTCCAGTGATGAATAATATGTATGCAGTTCAATTGTTCATACTTAGGCTCCGTTGCATTAGGGTATAAGAATTAAAAATGTTATGCCAGTGTCTTCACAGAAGGGCGTTTCAGACATAAGGAGCAGCAGGGGAGAAGGATGAAACAACTTATGGAAGTGGGGGATCCAGGACTGTTGAAGGAGAGCGACTGGCTCAAAAGTGAGCTTCATAGCAGAGTGGGAGCTTGTTCCCACCTCTCCTTGTCCCACATTCTAACTGCTACCAAAATAAACCTAGCTCACCACAAAAAGAGCTAGAGTTTCAGGCTGTCAGAAAATCTTGGGATCTCCTGGCTGTACTACACTCACTCACTTCCATTATTATTATTATTATTATTATTATTATTATTACACCCATTGCTTAATGCATTCTTTCCTAAGGTGGATACTGAAATAGTACGAGTGAAGTAACAACAGTACCAATGAAAAGGAAGTGTTCCATTCTGCTTGAACTTAGTTGGTCACCAGTTATTTTAGACTTCCTGATTTTGTGAAATCACTATAGTCACACTCATTTACTAACTTTACTGCTACCGTAACAATGGAGAATTGGTCTATGTTGATTTCTAGTTTAAATTTAATGAACAACAATAGCTGTTGTTGTTAGGGGATGAGAAATATCATTGGCAGTGGTTCCAGAGGATTTAGGTGTATTGGCCAATAATCCATGTAAAGTGAAAATAGATCCTGATTGTGGGGAAACACTGTACTGTGAAGGAGACATGAGGGCCCATGCAGGTCAGGGGTTGCTCGCCTTTTTTTTTAATGAGAGCCACTTTGAGTAATACAAAAAATCCCATATCCCCCTCCAGCATGTTACCATGCTCAGCTCTGTCTTAGAACCAGAACAAAAAAGTTAGATGCACAGTACAGGAGCAACAATAAATTGAAAACAGCAAAACTTGTATCCAAGAATGCTGAATAAAAACTGGACCATAAACCCTCTTGCCCAGTTTTTAGTTGATTTGTCTGTCCGAGAACCAGGGCTAGGGAGTTATGTGAGCCCCTTGGAATAATACTAGGAAATAAAAGCCTAGAGCAGCTCTTTCTCCAAGTTCTGTAGAAGCTGTATGAGCTTTTGTACACTAGTACCTCACCAGCTACTTGTTTTAAGACTCCTGACCTAGGGCAGTCACCTGCTTGAATGGGAAATGCACCACTTTAAACCAACTTAGCCTGATGATTTTTAGAATTCAGGTCCTGGAAAGAGCATTCTTGTGACACCTTACAGCAGGGGTGGTCAGATTGCAGCTCGGGAGCCGCATGCAGCTCTTTCACACAGTCTAATTTAATGTTAATAAAAAGCAAATTTGCATATTTTCCAATAAAAATGTGTGTGTGATACTTGTTTATGACTTGCGGCTCTCAAATATCTGACATTTATTCTGTGGCTGTTAACGAATAAGCAAGTTTGGCCACCCCTGTCTTGCAGTTAACACCTGCCATGGAATATGTTTTTATAGGGTATGGCCTACTTTCAGATGCAGGCATAAGAATCTGGGCAGCTCATTTTATAGTTGTACAATTTATTAACTGATTTCCCAATGCTTTCCTTAAAATGCACCTTTATCGTAATGATTCAGAACTTCCTGCAAGTAGGTCCTCATACAAGAATTCTTAGTGTTACATTTTACATCTGTGGTCAAGCAGCGCACATTCAGTACTTTTTGACTTGTGAAAGCAACTGGCACTTTCCTGAGAGACGAAACAGAAATATTATATAATGTGCTATTTTCCATCTGGAGAAGATCAGTAAAAAGAATATTTGGTTTTTATTAGGATAGACTGTGTGCAGCCTAGTATCACATTACTCTTCGCATCTGTGTTTGCAAATGCAGGAATGAGGAAAGATGGTGTGACGTCCTCACTTATTGGGGAGACTGTTTCTCCTTCAAAACACACTGTGTGCTTGAACTTGGTAGCTTTCTGCTGCCACTAGGAATTACAAATTCCAACTCTCTCTATTTTGGCAGAATGACCCAGTGTCTGGGCGCTTCAAAGGACTATGTGGCCCTGAGGAAGGACTAATCTGACTGCCAGGATAAGTTTAAATAAATAAGGATTTATTTATAAAAGAACAAAATAGGTATTTCTGGGTATTTTGGAACTGTTGTTGAAGAAAGAAAATATAACTGATGAAGCTTGGTGTCACACTAGGTCTCTCAAAAACCAAAACTCAACTCTGACAGGCTTATCTCTCATATAGCCACACAGGCTAAACTCTGTCTTGTTCACATAGAATAGACTCAAACTGTCATAAGTCATACAGACTAAATTCTTTTGTCTTGTTCACACAGAATAGATTCAAACTCCCATAGTCACACAGACTATGCTCTCTCTCCAAACTTCACATACAGAATCACCTCATAGACACCCCTCCTCCTACACTCAGTCATCAGCCGATCACACTTGTCTCCCTCTATCATACTTACATTACTGCAGTCACACTAAACATTTAAAGAAACACCCACACCAAAACATGAAATCATTACAGATGGTATTACAAAAAGTCAGGTATATCGTCAGCTGTAGACTACCAGCTACACACACGTTCTAAAAGCTTTTGAACTGGAGCCTACTTTAAATGTTTGTGAAAAGTCTTGTGATCCTCTATTTTAGGAATGTGCAGCATCTTCAATTCCTGATAACAACCAAGTGTCATAAACTAGAAAATAGCTCATTATAAAACGGCATTTGAATGAACAAAAAAGATTGTGATAAATATTTTAAGTATTTTGAAAAGCTGTGCTAGTGGTAAAAACAAAGCGCAGACATTAGGAAACTTGTCAAATGTTAATGAGGCTTCTGATTTTAACTTTTTAAAAAACCACAAAGCAGATAACTGTAATTCAAACATCAAGGGCAGCCTTTGGGGGTGTGATGTGCTTTTTGAATTATCTTTGCATCTGGAGTGCAGTAAATAATTTAAAGATGTATTCTATCAGAACAAGCCTGTTAAAAGTGAAAAATGAGGATAAGCGAATGAGCTTGAGTGCACAGCTTATAATGTCACTTGCCATCAAATTATCCATCTTTAGTGGTGAACCACCCAAATACCTTGGTCCTACTCATATTTAGTGGAGGTAAGTCCCACAGATTCTAATTAAGACATTTCCAAGTAAGGTTGCCTAGGTTGGAATCTTAGCCTATATGTGACTGTTTTTAACAGGTGATTTTTCAAAAGAGCACAGAGCTCATACCATTTTTCTCTCTCTTTTTTTTGCCCCCTAGAGCTGAATTGGGGCTGCGGTGGCTCAGGTTAAGATGCTGAGTTGCAGATCGGTAGGTCGGCAGTTTGAAACCCTAGTGCCGCATGACGGAGTAAGCTCCCGTCTCTGGCCCCAGCTCCTGCCAACCTGGCAGTTTGAAAGCAAGAAACTGCAAGTAGATAAATAGGTACTACTTCAGTGGGAAGGTAACAGCATACCATACGCCTCCGCATTTAGTCATGCCGGCCACATGACCACGGAGAAGTCTTTGGACAATGCTGGCTCTTTGGCTTGGAAACGGAGATGAGCACCACATGATGAGCAAGTGCAGGAGCTGTTCGCCAGCAGGAATATGCAGTGGCTGACCTCAAGTGCCAGTGCCAAACACTGGGTATTGAAGCAACTGTTGCAGGCAACACTTCAAGTATGTGCAGGAAAGAAGAAATAAATAGGGGAAGGGATGTGGTATAGCTGTAGCAAAAGCGTCTTAAAGGCTAGTCTAGGACTGAAGCAGTAGTCCAGGCAGTGATGGGGGTTTTTTCGTGGAGGAGCTTTCAGGACAGAACAAGGACTTCATACTAAGACTCGAATCTTAAAATGTATGTAATATGAAAGTGAGTTTCACTGATTTCAACAATCTTGCATCAAAGATGCTCAGAAGGAGGAAGTATACATACAAAGATAGAGGAAGTATACTTTAAAAATGCCCTTAATTAACTTCATTTTATTTTGCTCCATCTATACCCCCAAAATGGCTTTTGTCTTTCTTCTCTATATTATCTACAAAACAACCCTGTGAGGTAGGTTAGGCTGAGAGTGACTGGTCGAAGGTCACTCAGCGAGTTTCCATGGCAGAGTGGGGATTTGAACCTGGGTCTCCCAGATCCTAGTCTGGCACTCTTAAGCAGTACATCACATTGACTCTGTTTTTTGTCATGGAAAATATCGGGCATCAATACAACTGAAACTTCAGGATGGTAAAGAACTACTATCTGATGGAACAATCAGTTGCACATAAAGGAGTACAGAAAAAAGGATTGGACCAGAGGAGCAAAGCCTTTTCAGTGGGTGCAAGCGGAATTTGAAAAAGATGTCCTGTTTTAAATGGGGGAATGGTCATTGCAACTGATCAAGGAAAAGCAAGAAGTGTCAAGAAACACCTTTAAAAAAAACCCTGTACCATGTTGCTGATTGGTTGATCGAGTAGTAAATGAAAATGACTGGCTATGAAACAGCAAAGTATATCAAACCATGATTTGGGGGGAGGGTGTGTGTGTGTGTGTGTCTGCGCCTGGAAGTTATTCAGAGAGGTGGCTGAATAAAGTCTGCCTCTGTCCTCCTAACTTGATATTCCAAGGAAGTCTCCTATACAAGTACTAACCACAGTTGACCCTGCTTAGCTTTCAAGATCTGGAGATTGGACTTGCCTGGGCTATCAATGTTAGGGCTCAAACTATGATTCTTTTACCAGCTAAATACCTGCTTCTTGGCGTGCAGAGGAACTTACTTCCAGGTAAGTATCAGTGGAAACTGCAATCCTATGCATGACCTATCCATCCCACTTTTGACAGGCCCTATGCATCAAGTTCCATAGCACTGTTGAAGAGTAATACTGCCCTACTGTGGCTGCTCTGAAGAACTGCAATCGCTATTAGTAATTTTGACAGCTCTCAGAAATTTTCAAGAGTATTTTTCTAGTTAATGACTAAAACTCTGCATACTTAGCTGGGGTAAGCTCCTTTCAACACAGTGGAACTTAATTAAGGGTGAATGTGTATAACATTGTACTGATCCCCTTTCTTAGATCCCTCTTCTATCTATTCAAATACTTTGATAGTGAAAACAAAACAGTCAAATCAGTAATTTGGGTGAACACATATACATATTAGTCCTATGAAGTGAAGATGATTAAGCCTTTAAGGGGAGGTTTTGAAATCAGGTGTTTGACCATTATCCAACTCAAAATAATTATTTGCAAATTGGGACATACTCTAGATTTATGGCTATATTTTACCCAAGAACTGGTTTTACTGACAAATGAAATGGACTTGGAAGAGTGCCTAGATAGTCGACCCTCCCCTTCTGTCCTTGTGAATGGCAGCATGTGAGTTGCAGGTCCCCCCCTGGCCACCAGCAGGGGGATGGGAGGCATAGGGTTGCCAGATCCAGGCTGGGAAACTCCTGGAGATTTAGGGATGGAGCCTGGGGAGGACAGGGAACTCAGTGGAGTACAATGTCATAAAGTCCATCCTCCAAAGCATCGATTTTCTCCAGGGGATCTGATCTCTCTAGTCTGTAGATGAGCTGTAATTCTGAAGGATCCCCAGGTCCCACCTGGAGTCTAGCATCCCTCTTGCCCACTTCCTACAAATTCAGTCTTCAGCACAACACCCTAGGCCTTCCTCCTGCTAAGTAACATATTGGTTAGAGCCAAAAATGCAAAAATATTAATGCCCTGGCAGCAAGAAGTAGAGGTAGCTGTTTAAAATATCAGGGCATGAATGCAAAAATGTTTTGAAGTTTCACAATGCAGCTGCAGAATAAAACGACGGAGAGCAAGGAGGCAGTAAGATACAGAGGCTGAAAAACTAAAACAAATCTGAAGAAGTGAGCAATGACTCACGAAAGCTCATACTCTGCCAGCAATTTTGTTAGTCTTTAAGGTGCCACTGGACTTTTGCTGTTTTCTACAACTTCTAAGAGGAAATTAAGGATGGCGACTGCAAACAGGAGCTTGACAATCGCTTCCAGGCAGTGGAAGTCCCGGGAAGTCCCGCTGGAGAGATGGCTCAGTCGAGTTTAAGGGGAACTACACGGGTTCCGGTACTATCCAGTCCTGTATTAAAGACCACTAAATTGGGGGGGGGGGGGGGGGGCATAATTCGCACTACATACTTCCCTACACCCTCGAAAGCAGACCCTTCTCAGTTCAAGGATCTAATGGCAAAAGAGCATTAGGTTCTAGCCTTATTCAGAAGTCCTGATGAACTCACGACGACTTTTTGAGGTCTGAACTGTATAATCAAAATGTCGTGCAAAGTTGCAAACATCTGAAGACGCGAGCTCTGACTCACGCTGGAAATGTCAAGCGTGAAATGTCAAGCGTTTAAGGAGCCGCCGCTGGTCTTCGGTTTTACATATTTACAAGGCTCATTAAATAAAGTGCGCCTGTTTTCCTCTTGGGACCTGCTGTAGGTTAACAGGGGTCTTCGGCCTGCCTCATTACGTTTACGAGAGGCCCGACCACCGCCTCCTGCGGCCCCGCACAACCGCAAGGCATATGGGCGGGGCCTATTTAAGTGGGCGTGACTACTTTTCTTGCGCCCACGTCTAGCAATTATATGGCCACGTCGAGCGTCCTCAGGACCTGGAAGATCGATATAAACTCATGTGCTCTACTTGTCAGCGATAAAAAAATTACCTTTTAAAACAAGAGATCCTGTATCTTATATTATTCTTATCTTTCATTCTTCTTATTGCATGTTATCAAGCGACCTTTTTTGTACGCTTGTCTTTTCTCTCTTTGCACGTTTTCTTTTGCTCAGCTTCCAGGAGGACTTCGCGTGGCTTCCGTTATCGTGTCTACGGCACCTGCGACGAGACAATCCAGTAACGGGTCGTGGGCTGGGCGAAGGAGGCCGTCGTGGAGAAGTTTTCTCTGTGCTGGGAAAGACAGAGCTGGGGCCCCCGCCGCTGCCGCCATGGAGACGTTGTACCGGCTGCCATTCACGGTGCTGGAGTGCCCCAACATCAAGTTGAAGCGCCCGAGCTGGGTGCACATGCCTTCGGCCATGACGGTCTATGCCCTGGTGGTGGTCTCTTATTTCCTCATCACGGGAGGTAAAGACGCCCAAGCAGCCCCATTGCCTCTCTGGAGTCCGTCTGTCCTCCTCGGCCTTTCTTAAGACCCGTGGAAGGAAGGAAGGAAGGAAGGAAGGAAGGAATGGGTGGGGGCTTCCATCCCATGGGGTTAAGAATAAAATTGTAATGCTCCGGTATAGATCTGTGGTGCGGCCTCATTGGGAATACTGTGTACCGATCTGGTCATCGTATCTCCAAAAGGACATTACAGAGCTGGAGAAAGTACAGAAGGAGGGCGACCAAGATTATTAAGGGATGTTTGTGTTCACATGGTAGGGTTTTTGTTTTTTTTAAAAAAAGAAACACAGGTGCGTCCCAGAGTGTTCTCTTCCATGCACAGTGTGAAGTGGAGCTCTTCGTTGTACCATTTCATTCTCTTGTATGAATAAATCAGTCTGAAACTGAGCCCCCGATAGCCTCGCTGGAGGGTGGTGTGATGCAGGGGTCCCCATCCTCTTTGGGTCTACAGGCACTTTTGGAAGTTTTATACGGAGTGGTGGGTACAAACCACAAAATGGCTACCACAGGAGGCACAGCCACACACAGAGGGAGTGGGGGAGAACAAAACCCTGTGGTGGTACCTGCTGCTGAGACAAGATTTTTCATATCAGCCTAGCCAGTTGAATCTTCAGTGGCCAGTCAGAAGCCCTGCTGGGCAAGTGCCCCACCTGGTCCCACTCACTTTCTAAAAACACTTGGTGGATACTATGGTGCCCGTGGGCACTACACTGGGGACCCCTGGTGTTACGGAATCATTAGCCAAATTAATGGTTGTCTTTGAGCTGTGGGATACAGGGGAAAAGCAGTTAATGGGCAACAGGTTGATTACTTTGGCAGGGCAAGAAGAGAAAATCTTTCCACTGACATCAGAAGCCATGTGACTTGGGCCTTGAAGGTCTGTTTTCATTAACCAGTGTTACTAGCTTAGAAAGAAAAGGGCCCCGTCATTGAAACACAGCATGGTGTGTCAGCATTGCTGACATATTTTTCATGTGTGAGTCTTGGACTGATAGTCCCCTCTTAAAAATAGGTGGCGACCTCTCCACTTCACACCCCAATTTGCCGCAGTCAGTAAACCTGCCCCCCGATTTTTGTGTAGTGTTGGCTTTCTTATCCCAGCTTGCTGTTCTGTATTTGTCATTTTTGTGTTTCACAGTCTTGTGTTGTGTGTGTTTACTCAGAAGTGAGGTTCATTGTATTTAGCAAGGCCTGCTTCCAGATAAGCATACTTAGGGTTGCAGCCTCCGTGATTTAAATTGTACTAATTGGTGTCAGATTTTGGTGTAGTGTTAAGAGTGGTGGACTCTAATTTGGAGAACCGGGTTTGATTCCCCACTCCTCCACATGCAGCCAGCTGGGTGACTTTGGGTCAGTCACAGTTCTCTCAGAGCTGTTCTCTCAAAAGCAGCTCTCACAGCTGTCCCAGCCCCACATATCTCACAGGGTGTCTGTTGTTGGAAGGGGAAGGGAAGATGATTGTAAGCCGCTCTGAGACTCCAAGTGAAGGGCAGGGTATAAATCCAATATTTTCTTTTTTTTTCCAGCTGAAAAGTGGTACAGGGAGGCTCTAGCCTTATGGTAAATAAAACAATCCTAGACCAGTTTGCAAATAAGCTCCCAAGACCTCATACTGGGAGTTCCTCTTTCAGAACGATAGGTAAATGTGATGTTTAAATATCAGCTCAATAGAGAATGTTGGGAGACCTGCTGTGTGCACTTGTATGATTAACTTTCATCTCAAGGTGTGGTCATGGTTGCTAAGTTTAAATGGGTTTTTAAAAGTGTTAGTTGAAATCACAGCGAATCTATTAACTAATATATAGTAGCAAAATGGAGCTTTGTATGCCAGAGGCAGCATACCTCTGATGCTAGATACAAGATAGTGGTGCCTTCTACAACCTGCTTGTGAGATTCTAGAATACTGGCATAATCTATCTTGCAAGGTGGCTTTCATTTTTTTTATGCAGGTGAGAAATGGCACAGAGCTATGCAGCACAAAAACCTGAAGATGGTGTTCTAAAGAATGCCCTTACAAAAATGGATATTCACTAGAACACTGTATCTAAGGTAGTGTGCTTGCACACGAAAGCTTATACTGTGAATAAAACTTTGTTGGTCTTTAAGGTGCCAATGGACTCAAACTTTTTCTCATACAAAATATATTCTCTCTCAGCGAGCAGTGACTCCACCCTGCAAGATACGTATATTTTAAAGCCAGTTTCCCTGCTTCTCTTCTGTACACCTGTTTATTTTTCTGTAGTCACAGGTAAACAAGTTCATGAAGGATAAATCTTAGCCCATTTATTTATTTATTTTATTTCCTGTCCTTCCCAAATGGGCTCAGGGCAGGTAACATGAAAACATATAACAATAAAAACCAGTTAATCTAAAAACAACCAAAACCAAAGAACAGTTAATCGGTTAAAATATGGTGAACAAAATTCAGATCCCCCAGAAATTGCAAACTGTCTAAGCTAGCTGCCATGAATCATTAAAGATTGTAACAGTGAGTTCCTTAAATTAAGTGCTGTGGCTTGGCTTCACTGATCTGGATAGCCTAGACTAGCCCAATCTTGTCAGATCTCGGAAGCTCAGCAGGATTGGCCTTGACTAGTATTTGGAAGTGCACCTTCTAAGGAATACCAGGGTCGTGATGCAGAGGCAGGCAATGGCAAACGCGCCTCTGAATCGTCTCTTGCCTTAAAAACAAATCTAGCTCACCACCTGGTGGTGCATAATGTTAAAAGAGCTAGAATTCTGACTGCCAGACAATCTTAGGATCTCTTGGCTATACTACACAATGTCATATGATGATAGTATTAATAATAATAATCCACTGAAGATGAGGAAATGGGGTGGGATTTTCACCAGCTCTCCTCTCATGGTGTTTTGGGGGTCCCCAGTCCCCCAGGAGCAGGATTTCAGGTCAAGAAAAGTTCTCTTTATCTATGTTCTCCATACCATACATAACTTTATAAACCTATCAGGCTCTGTTCCCTTAATAACTTTTTTTCTAAACTAAAATTAATCAAGTTTTAGCAGTGAAATCCTATGCAGAGTTATGCCAGCCAAGCCATTGAAATCAGTGGGCCTTCCTTGCCTGTAGTAAATGAGGATAGGATTGTTTGGTAATTTTTCCTTGACCAACTCATCTTTGCATGCTTCATTGAAATGTAAGTTGTTGCATAGGAAAATTTTCCTCAGTTTTTATGATACATAGATATGGACAGCTGGCACATTACTTTTCTCACAGATCTTCTGTATTTATGTATTAGGTACATTTAAAAATGAATTATTGCTGTGTCTGGATGTTGCTGACAATGTAATATGAAATACACATACTTTCCTGAGTATATTGGTGTTCTAGAGAAAATGAATCAAAAGCTGCTTGTTTCAGAAACTTTAAAAGGGGCCACAATGGCTCTCTAGTGATGTGCTTTCTCTGTTCACATTCCCACAATCTGACTGTTCATGGGTTTCATATTACATTAGCTCCCTGTTAGCTTTTATTTTCTTAAGGTTTTGTTTTTATTTTCTTATTATTATTTTATTGTTCTTAGGTTTTTGGTTTTGATGAAGAGCTGTTTTTAAGAAGCACTTAGTGATCACTGTGACTAAGAATGGGTTGCTTCCTTCCAAGATAAATTCATAGTTCTTTCCTTTTTAACAGGCATAATTTACGATGTGATTGTGGAACCTCCCAGTGTTGGTTCAATGACTGATGAACATGGACACCAGAGACCCGTGGCCTTCCTGGCATACAGGTAGAAAAGATGTAGTGTATTACCAGGAGTTTCTTGTTCCAGATGCTAGTATGGAATGTATATGAGTGAACTGGAATGTTAGGCTGGCTGGGACACAGCATTAGACAAAAGAAGAAATCCAATCGTCTTGATAGTTGTTCATTTACTAGTGGTTTCCTTTTGACAGTAAAAGAGCCTGAGCTAAGCTCAGTTTAGTCCTTCAGCTGACAAGCACAGTTTTCAGAAGGATTTGCAATATCTATGGCTAAATGGAATAGTCAGGCTGCCCTCTTCAGGGAGCACTGACCTAGAGCACCGTGAAATAGGGTAGCAACAGTTGGCAGATAGTGACTGGCAATGAATACCTGTTGGTGAGGCTGGGTTTTTGATGGTGGATGCTGCCCAAGGTGAACTTTGAACTCTTTGGCTTGGTTCCTGTGCTGCAATAGTATAGCAGCCCTTATGAAACAACAGTGGGAAGGCTTCTAGTGTCCTGGCCCCACTGCTGGACCTCCTGATGGCACCTGGTATTTTTGGCCACTGCATGACACAGAGTGCTGAACTGGATGGGCCATTGGCCTGATCCAGCATTGGCTTCTCTTATGTTCTTATGAAAGGAACATTCCCCCTCCTTGTACATCCTGCCATGCTCCATGAGATCCTGCCCCCAGGTGTCAGCTAATGCTGGGGAACAAAGCGGGGCTATACAGTGGGAGGGGGAAATTGGTAAAATAGCCCCCCACACACACACACACACACTGACAGAAGTGTCTTCCATCAATGGAAAATGTAATTAGGATCCAAATCTTTACTTCTGCAGCCAACTATGGTTTAATAGGGTTGGTTCCCAGTAAACACAGAGAGCTTTGGGGCCACCTCCCCATTCCTTTTGGGGGAGTATGTGTGCATCGTTTGAATGGTGTTAGCTCCCACATGGTTTCAGTCAGGAAGCAAACACCTGGGTATTCTCTTCATGTTCCATCTTTCCTGTGAGTTGTAGGATTGCCGGGTGCTGCAACTGAATTCAGGAAGGTGGGGCAACCAGATAACTTTTATTTATTCATATATTACTTATTGAATTAATTCATTTATACCCTGCCTTTCTCCCCAATGGGGACCCAAAGCAGTTTACATTGTTCTCCTCTCCTCCATTTTGTCTTCACAACAACCCTGTGGGGTAGGATAGGCTGAGAGTGTGAGTAGCCCAAGGTCACTCATGACACGAGTGGGGATTCGAACCTGAGTCTCCTGGACACTAGTCTGATACTCTTAACCACTGCACCACACACTGGTTCTAGTATTGCTGTTCAACTGAAACAATATTTTCTCGTTTTGTATGCAGAGTAAATGGGCAGTATATTATGGAAGGGCTTGCCTCCAGCTTCCTCTTCACCATGGGAGGCCTAGGTTTCATCATACTGGACCGTTCCAATGCACCAAATATCCCAAAACTTAACAGGTTTCTGCTGCTTTTTATTGGATTTGTCAGCGTCCTGTTGAGTTTCTTCATGGCGAGAGTGTTCATGCGGATGAAATTACCGTAAGTGAATACTTGTCATGTCATTTTCTCCCTCGCTCTTAATTTTTAACTTTAATACAGAAATGTAGCTGGGAACACAGTGGGGACTAATGCGACCTGAAATGTCACAACTGGTTTGCAAGTTCTTTATACATAAAAAGGACCTGAAAATATTTAGAAGTGTTACTTGTGCCACCAAAGTTATATGGTAAATGGTAAATGTCCTAGTTTGGCAGTAATTACTTCCTTGTCCAGGAAGATGTCAGGGCTTCAAAATCAAGTGGATCGGTTGGGGAAATATTAGAAAATTTCTAGAATACAGTATTCAAAGTTGAGAGAATCAATAATTTTGGAAAAAGTGCTATGCAAAACCCGAGTGCTCTCAGCTCTTCGCAGACATTCAAGTATTTACAGCAACTGCGTAAAGTTTTATTATTCCAGTATTAAAGCTGAAGCACTTGTGATTAGCAAGAACTTTGCAGAACTGTTGAATAAACATTTGCTCAGAAAAATATAATTTCTGACATCTTAAAAGGAAATTAAATTCTGATTTCATCATGGATCGATAAACACATTCAGTCAGGATATAATAGTCATATTGGATCTTATGTACTAATGTCATCCTAGAGAGTGAAACAGTTTTGTTCATCTTGGCATAGCTTATCCTAAGCAAACTGTGCTCATGCATTGGCCAGTGAACTCCCTGAATCAGAAAGAATTCCTAGGAGAGGATTCCATCAAAAGTGATTTGAACTGCACTCTTTTGAGGGAGCAGTTCTCCAGAATCAGTAATAGAGGATGTGCTTTGCATACAGATAAACTTAGGTAGCATCCTCAGTTAAAAAGGTTCAGCTAGTAGGTGATGTAATAGAGTTCTACCTGAGACCTTGAAGAGTTCTGCAAGCCCAAGTGGACAATACTGACCTTGGTAGACCAATGGTCTGATTCAGCAGAGGCAACTTCATGCGTGTCCAGTATTTTGAAGACTCAACAAACAGTGGAATTCTAGGTTCTTGTTCAGTGTAAATAGGCAGTTGTTAATCTTGGAGGGTAACTGTAAGGCTGCAGAAAACATGATATATCTCTAAACACAAAAAAGTACAGCCAGTGTGAAAACCTCAGTATCCATTTAGAGGCCAAGGGACAAGGGCAGGCCCAGCCTATACACCACCAAGCTTCACCCTGCCTCTTAAGCCACTTCACACATGAAACTTCTAAATAGCAGATGGTCATGTAGTTAATCCTGGCTTTCCAGCTTGTTTACAAGCATTGCAGTACATGTGTGAGGGCACTCATCACTTAAGCAGTCTAGGATCTACAGGTGGGTTTCTTGCTTCCATCCTTTTAAGTTGCTTCTGTTCCATAGGATGTTCCACTTCAGGTTTCTCTCCCATCAAATCTTTCTTTTGTATTTCAGGGGCTATTTAATGGGTTAGTGCCTTCTGTGACTGACTGAGCACAACTTGGATTCTTTTGTTCTCCATGAAGAAAAACAGGCAGCAAAAACTCTGAGGCCCGTCCCTCCTGTCTGAAGAGATAAGAAAAAGAGAAATGGCTAAGGAAAGGACTGCTTTCTCATTTTCTCCTTGTAGAAAAAGAAGCATTTGTTGCTAGCAGTTAGTTTTATTGACAGATGTTTGTGTCTATTTTCCCCCACTTCAAAGAGAACAAAGTATTTGGACGTATTAACATGGCCTAAGCATATGGAGTAGAAAATGTAAAATTGCTGCCCTTTCCACATTCCCCCCCCAAAAAAAAGTGACTAGAAGAAAGTCATGCTACTTTGCTTCACTATACTTGCCCTAGTATTCTCTCTACTTGTGAGAGGCTTCTTTTTTTGTCAATCAGGGCAAAGAAAATATAAATCGATCTTTTCTGTGTCTGTAAATGGAAATGACTGTTGGTGATTAATTGCCATTGTGCAACACGGCAATTGAGCAGATGGAATTCAGCAGATGGCGCTGTATTCTTGTAAAAAGCTACCTATTGGGTAGACTGGAGTTTAGAGTAGAGAAGTTGTCTGGAATTGGATTCCTGATTCTCCACCCAACCCAGTCTCCTGCCACCAGACTGCTGTTTGGTGATGAAAAACATATTTCTTTGTACATGTGGCAGGAACACTTTGTGTAAGCCTGAATGCTAGATCAAAGTCTTTCATGTTTCTCACCAGGCTTTTGCAGGATCAGTGGAGCAGATTCACACATTTCTGAACTGGGGCACATACTTGCTCTCCAACTCTTGACTTGGATACCATTAATATTGACATTCATGCTCTTAACACTAACAGAAACAGACTCAGGCAAAGGGAAACCATTTTTGTGCAAAAGCAGTTCTTCCTTTTGGAAAATGCATTTTAAAAAGGACAAATTAAACACCTTTTCTACTAAACCACCCTGTTCTGTGTTCATCCATAGATTTTAAGCACTTCTGGCATTGATCTTTTATGTAACCTGAGCCCGGTAACTGATCAGTAACCAGTGGAGCGTCTGCAGAATGGTACGAAGATTCCACTTAGCATCCAGTAGTAGCTGGGCTGCAGCATTCTGTACTGACTGTAGTTTCCGAGTTGAGCAGCATTGGTTCTGCATTCTTTGATGCTCACTTCAGAGAAGAGGGAGGAACTAGAACGGAAAGGTTATGTGAAGTAAGGGCTCATCAGTACAATGAGCAGAAGTGTTACTGCACCTCCCTTCTAGCAGCCCTGTGGGGGTTTTTTGTTGAATTTAAGCCAGTTGGTGCTCTTAGAAACAAGTAACCACTTGCTCTTTGGCTGTTTAAGGTTTTCACCACTTGATGTTGATCTCTAATGTTACAAGTATTACTCTTGCACATCCTGCTTAGCTTTTATACGGAACCATGTGCTTTTTTAAGGTACTGAAGAATTATTAACTCAGCTGCTGTGATTTCACAAGCTTTGGCTTATTGTCCAAGTGTCTGTGTGCTTCAAGGGAGAAGCAGAACATTTCAAAGTGCATTTCATTAGTCTCCTTTTGTGCAATAATAAGTGTATACTGTTGTGGGGAGTTTTTTGGTATAAGCATAAAAAGCACTGGTTTAAATCAGAGCCTTTAAGCAACTTCAAAGAATACACTCTATACTTAAACCCTTAGACTTGATCCAGTGGATGAGTTCCATGTGCACGCTAGACCACCTCTGCCATGGAGCACACTTACTCTTTCACTGTAGCACTTCCATTTGCACAAGGGCTCATTGGAAAGATTGATCCTGCACACGCAGAAGTGTTAGCAGAAGAGGAAGAGTGCTCCCCAGCAGAGACTGCCTAGGACACACAGGTCATCCATAGGATTCAGGTCTTAATTTTCTAAAACAGTAAAAATATTTCATTGCTTATGTTTAGGCAGCCAAATGCATATCACCCCAAATAGATTCTCTTACAGATTTCTATAAACATGACTAGAAGGTGCTGGTTCTTTCTTTCCAGTATTCCTCACTGTTTTCATGTGTTTCTTCACCATACAGCTTCACTGCCCTGGCCCTCCCCACAATCTTAACCTGAAGCAGGGACTGGTAGTTGGTTTCATTTCTCCATGGAATCCTGAGTGGGTCTAGCTAAAGGAATATATTTCAGAGCAGCTATCCTAGGGATCTAGGCCCACAGTTAGCTCAAGCAGGGCTATATTGGTAAGGTGGGCACCCATAGATTGTGCAGTCTGTCCATAAATCAAGGAAAAAATAAGTGCTGCTGGGAACCTAAAGTAGAAGGACTCACAGAAGCCCAAGGCAACTCCTCTCCCCAACCCATTCTCCAATTCAACATTAGCACTGCTCTACAAGGCCAGTTGGGGCTGCAGTGGCTCAAGTGGTTAAGACACTGAACTGCAGTCTGGAAGGTCGGTAGTTCACAGTTCGAGACCCAAGTACTGCATGATGGAGTGAGCTCCCATCTCTGGCCCCAGCTCCTGCCAACCTAGCAGTTCGAAAGCAAGAAATTGCAAGTAGATAAATAGGTACCGCTTCGGTGGGAAGGTAACAGCGTTCCATGCGCCTCAGCGTCTAGTCATGCCGGCCACATGACCACGGAAACGTCTTTGGACAGCGCTGGCTCTTTGGCTTGGAAATGGAGGTGAGCACCGTATCCCTAGAGTTGTATTCGACTGGTTTTCGAGCAAGGGAAACCTTTACCTTTACCTTACAAGGCCAACAGAAGTTATTTGTGACAAACAGGTCATATTTGTGTCTTCCATCCATATCCCTGTAACATAGGCCAGATCTATCTTCTCTTGGTAGACAACAAAACAAATGTACCCCTTATTCATCTGGCATGGCACAACACCAAGTTGAAGTGAAAACGGTACTGTTGCACCCACATCTCTCAAGATGGGATGGAGGTTAGATGAAGAGTGAGCCCAAAAATGTCTCCTGATTCATGTCTCACACACACCACTCCTATTGCCTTTGCAGCATAGCAGTATCACCCAAGTTTATATTCCAGTACAGGACTCTCCAGAAATGTACAGTTCCGTAAAGGGAACATGGAGCAACCCTCCAGTCATTCTAATGGCAATAGTATACCAAGAAGACCAGAAATGAGCATCATGCTGAAGGCAGAGGTTCCATGCTAAAGGGACATGGCAGATGGAAGCTTTCTGAGACAGACAGTGGATTAAAGGGTCATCCCAAACTAGTACTGTTTCTTCCATTGTGACTCAAGACAGAGCCACAGGCTGAGAGCTAAAGGCTCTGGCAAGCTTGAGGCTTACAGTAATACCTACAGGAAGAAGAAGGGTAGAAGCAAAAGGAGTGTGACGAGTGACAAACATGTTCCCACAGATTTTTTTCATTAAAAGACCATCCTTTCGTGGGTTTATACGAAGTTTATGAATTGTGCTTGTAGGAAGCTCTTATGTTCGCATTACTCAGAATTCATTTTAAAGCAGGTTATTTGAACCTAGTGGACCATCTTTCTGTACCTCCTAAAATACCATAGGTTGGTCTCTGTGTGTCTTTCAAGTGCCTTAAAATAGCAAGAAGCATTCTTGGTTGCTCCACAGCTGCAGGAGGAGAATTTGTGAAACCACTGAAGGTTCACTTCTATTCCAGTTTGACAATCAATTTATTTGGTCCAAGATCTTCACTGTTTGGAGTAGCCTTTTGTGGCTGGAGGTGAACATATGGGAAATTATTGGGCTGCATTATTTTGAATGTTATCTAGCTGGTCCTTTGGCATCCCAAAGGATGGGGCATGTGACAAATACAGATGTCAAACCACCAAGTAATAAAGTAAATATTTGAACATTTTGGTCTATTTGCCCACAGGAAGCTCTACATGCATATGTTCTATGCATTCAAGTTGTGTGTTTTATAAAGAGATAAAATGTTAATAGGATTCATCCTACTTAAATGTGGATGGAGTCAGATGAAAGGGGAAGAGAGCAATTTTAGAAGAATGCCTATAGATCTTTGCCTTATATAGGGCACAATCATACACACCCATTTGCCGTGGAAGAGGGACGATTCACCACCGGATCAAAGTGGCACGATCACACCAGCACATCTGGGAAGCATCCCACAGCTGTTGTCAAACCCTTTTGATCTGGTGGGGAAGCATGGTAAAAAGCTACTAGTAAAACACCTGTAGCAAATGGTTTGCTTCGGTTCACAACTGGAGTTTCCCTGTTTGATCGTGCCAGTGCAGAAGTGTGGCATCCCAGATAGCATGATCACATGCTATCCCGACGCCACACGGTGTTTTTTTTGTCCCCCTTCTCCGTGTGTACATCATTGAAGGCCCCCTTAGGGGAGACACGATTCATCAATCCCCCATTTAAGCGCCTCAGAAACCCACCACAAAAAAAACCACTCACCCGCAGTTGCGTCTGATCACGCAGCGGCGGTTTGCCCCAGCAGGTCCATGGACCTGTGTGATCACACAACTGCGGTGCAAATTGCTCCGGCACAAATTTGCATCGATTCCTGTCTGGCTTATCTCACTCGTGTGGCCGCGACCACGATGTTCTTTTGTAGTGGCGTCATTTTAGAGTTTAGTTGCTGAGTGTTTCTTGGTTTCCTTGATTATTTTTCCTTTCCTCCTTAAAAATGTCTTTGGTATTCCTCTTTCTTCACTCACTCCCATCTGTAAAGGTGCTTGTATGATTCATCCTGGAAACAACAGAATCTGGCTACAACCTGCAGCAATATTTGCTGGCAGCTTTAATAAAACAGTTGTGGCTAAACAATAGCTTCCCTGTCTTGGTTGTTAAAACACCTGTGACATTCTCAATAAGCAGAAAATTTTAAAGTTTCTTAGAAATGTAACTGTTTTGCTATCATTTTTAATGTTTTGCAGGCATAGCAAATGCCTGTGTGGTAGGCAGAGCTGGCTGTAACCAGAAAGTCATAATACAGAGAGAGGAGTGAGAATATATTCAGATAAAAGATGCAGCTATTTGATGAAAATTAACAATGAGTCCAAAAAACCCCGCTTCTGCATAACCTAACCGCCAAAAGAACTCATATAATGTGTTGTAAATGGTGGATCATTGTTTTCCATGTGCTTGGACAGTGTTCAGGGTACATTTAATTGTTACAGTGCAAGACCTTCTGTCCAAATTCCTGGCTCTCGTAAGCCAAGAGAATGTTCTGGCCTAATCCACACAATCACTCTGCACGTGGCCAGCCCTGTTTTTCATTAGTCCCGGTTTCACTGCGTACTTGAAGACCAAGTCCCAACTCTGCAAGCCATGCAGTAGCAAAACAGTTCACCTTCTCTTCGGAGTCGTGTCATACCAAGTCAGATGGCTAGTCCATCACGCAAGTGTTGCCCACTTCGCATGCTAGGGGCTTTCTAAGGTCTCTAGCAGAAGGCTTTCCCAGGCCTGATGTCAGAGATGGCAAGGACTTGTGCTGGGGTCCTGGGCTGTAGTACTGCTGTCTTTGAAGCTGTACTTTTGGGAAGAAGCCTCACCTGAAGCCAAGAAAGTGATTTTTTTCTCTCTCCTCCATTTGCAAAAAACCAGATTTTGTAAGTAGGGCAGACCTGACCATCTATTCCCATTTGGGATACCTGCCTAGATTGAATAACCAACGGGAAACTAAAAATAAATATATATTTTCCCCGAATGGATAAACATTGCCCTTCAGTCGATCTTAGCTTGGTTCCAGGATAAATCGCATGCCCTTCTGATGTCTGACTTGTTAATTTTCTCCAAGGCCTTAAGGCTCAATTCAGGCCCTCTAGGTCCCATTGCTTACAGTGGTGAATAACATTCCCTCAGATACCCTTCCAGTGCTGTACGGCGATTGTTCAGGATTCTGATGCAACCAGATAACTTCAGATCAGCAGCAGTTGTATAGATGAAGCGAGATTATAATAAAGGTGCCTTTAGGAATGCTTCCCTTTCTCTCCCCACCACCCCTTCTCTGTAAGGACCTTTTTGTAAAAAAAAAAAAAAGAAGGTGCTGATTGGCTTATTGCAATGCTTGTGCTCTTTAACCCCCCAAGGCTTGTCCTCTTGAACAAATTGCTGGTCAGTTACTTTATAACTGATTTGGTTTGGAGTTCTTTTCTGCCTAGGAACCAGACTGAACAGAGGCGCCTTCCACTGGCACTCTGTCAGCTCCCCTGATGATGTTGTGTGTTTATGACTTGTCCTAACCTAACCTTTCCACTCTTACAGGGCTTTCTGCCCAGTTTCCCTTTCCCTGTTTAGAATGAGAAGAGTCCCTTTTTAAAAGCTGCATGTTGTTGACAGCAATAAGGTTTGGTTATAGTCCAGGAGAAATCATTCTTACAGAAAGCTTGTGTTGGCCACACATATACTGGGAATGAAAGATCAGGTTTTGCATTGGGTGTGAGGTTCTCGAAAGCAGTTGCAAGCAAACTTCACTTGTGGTAAGACTACTAGTAGAGCTTTCTTGGTCATTTACAGTTTTCAGGAGATCTCAAGCTTTGTCATGGGGGATTGACCCAGCAGTGCTCACTCTGGGACTTCTTGTGAACAAGCAGATTAGCAGACAACTGAGAAGATGCAACATTATGGGGCTTACAATCATGGGTGACAGCTAATGTCAGTAAAGGGCATATTTTGAATTCTCCAAGGCCTGAAAAAAGCATTGCTTTCTCCCAATTGACGACTGATTGCATAACAAGCGCTGAGGTGCAGGCAGAGAGCTCTTTCATTACTCCCCGGTGAAAGCAGCAAAGGAGGTTTTAGCAGACACTCTCCTTTTTTGGGCCGTGGTGACTTAGAGGTTAAGACGCTGAGCTGCAGACCAGAAGGTCTGTAGTTTGGTAGTTTGAGACCCGAGTGCTGCATGACGGAGTGAGCTCCCGTCCCTGGCCCCAGCTCCTGCCAGTTCGAAAGCAGTTCGAAAGCAAGAAATTGCAAGTAGATAAATAGGTACCAAGTAGATAAATAGGTACCACTTCAGTGGAAAGATAACAGCGTTCCATGTGCCTCAGCGTCTAGTCATGCCGGCCACATGACCATGGAAACGTTTTCAGACAGCGCTGGTTTTTCGGCTTGGAAACGGAGATGAGCACCGCCCCCCAGAGTCGGATTCAACCAGCTTTCGAGCAAGGGAAACTTCATGCCTTTTATTTATGATTTGTTTATTTATTTATTTGTCTTCTATACCGCCCTCCCTGCAAGCAGGCTCAGGGCAGTTCACCACACAACTATAAAAACATATAAATCAGATTAAATCATCTAAAATACAGATCTAATTAAATTTAACCCCGACATGGCACCATAATACAGTTCTACCCCCCCCCCCAATTTGTAATTAAAAATTAACAGTTTACAATGGGGAAGGGGAGCTTGCAAGGCAGATAGCTATTAATACTTTTAGCCAATGCTCCCTCTAAGCTGTGGAGTCTTGTGAGCAAAAATTCTACTTTGTGAGCTACTAGCATTAAAGTTGTGAGCAAGTGATTTGGCTACTGCATAAATTAGTTTGCTCGGGAGCCATCCTTCCTGAGCTAAGACAAAAATGTGTGAGCCAGAGGCTAAAACTGTGAGCTAGCTCACACTAACTCAGCTTAGGGGGAACACTGCTTTTAGCCATTCAAACGGGTAAAAACCATTGCTGTCCTCAACCTAATGCTTGGTGGAAAACCTCTGCCTTGCAGGCCCTGCAGAACTGTAATAGATCCCGCAGAGCCTTTATGTCACTCAGCTGCTCCGATCCACAGATAAGAGTAGCCATGCACAGTCATGCATCATAGGAGAATTCTGCCAAATACTCTCTTGGTGTTCATAGTGGGGAAGGAAGGGGGGGGGGAAGAGTCTTTTGAACGTATTCAGGGAGGGAAGCAGCTGAGGTTCCTATATGGGAGCAGAGCCTGGGAATCGGGAAACAGGTGGGGAGTTCCTGGAAAGCAGACCATTCAGCTAGGTGCACATCCACACTCTTCAGTATAATATCAGGTATCATTGGGGAAAATCTTTGGGAAGTGAAAAAGGTATAGAAAGCAATTGCCCCAATAAGCCTTTGTACTCCCTCTCCCCTGATTAACTCAAGTGGAGGATGCAAACTCCATTACTGTGCTTTAGAGGAGTTTGGGACATCTTGGGATCTGCCAATTCATGCTCTGTTTGGGGGCTGCAAAGAAGTTTGTACCAACTCTTAGCCCTCACTGGCCTTCCTTACTAAGGGTTACTTCACAAAGGAACTTTGAAAATGCAGATATTCTTTGCAACTTAGGATGCAGAAACTTGTATAATAATCAGGGGTCATTTGAGGCTGGAGCAAAGTGGAGCGGTACTCCACCAGCCCAGGAGTGGGCACTGGGGCAGCCACAGGCCAAATCAGATTCTCTGATGCCGAATTGCTGCCGAAATTTGGCTGCGGCTTAAAAAGCAGCTGGAGGGGAGGAGGTTTGAGGGAGAGGATCCAAACTTACAGGGTAGCTACTTGGGCCTCTCCCCCAAATACCCACCGAGTTTCAAGAAGATTGAACCGGGGGTCTGATTCTATGGGTCCCCAAATAGGTTGCCCCCATTCCCTCCATTGTTCTCTATGGAGGGGAAAAAAGTAACGTTTTTTCCCACCATAGAGAACAATGGAGGGGATGGGCAACCTATTTGGGGGCTTGTAGAATTGGACCCCGAGGTCCAATCTTCTTGAAACTTGGTGGGTATTTTGGGGGGAGGTCCCAGCAGCTACCCTGCAAGTTTGGAGCTTCTTCCTCAAACCCCTTCTCCTCCAGCCCCTCATATACCCTATGAGTTTTTGCCATTGACTTCAATGGCCCATAGGGTATAATGGGGCTGAAACTGACATTCAGCCGGTGGGATGACTCTGGAATGGGTTTGCATTGCCGAAACTGACATGCGGGGATCATTTGGCAGCTGGAACAGATGTGGCCTGATTTGGCCTGATCTGAATTGGGCCAAAAAAATTTATTTGCACACCCCTAGTGGGCACAAATGGCAGTGGTGGCAAGCCCCTCCCCCAGCTCCCAGCAGGCCTGTGGAGGAAGCAAAGGGGTTTAAAGTTTAAACCCCTTCTGTTTAGAGTCACGCGGCAGTGGCGACACGATCTTTCCATTGTATTCTATGGGGCCCTTCTCGCTTCGCTCCCCCCCCACTCGCCTTGGCAGGCCAGCTGGGGGAGGGGAGGCTTTTGAAGATACCTCCCCTTTTGCTTCCCTTTCTGACACACTTCTGGTGATGTCAGGGGGCGTGGCATATGCTAATGAGTTGTGCTACTGGGTATGCTAATGAGCTCCTGCACCTCTTTTTCTACGAAATGACCTCTGATAATAATGAAAAAGTCTAGATGTCTTTCTACCTTGTTTGTCATTATTTTCCAGAAATTCTGCCTGGGAATGTATTTTCATCACATATATTTAAACACTAATTTATACTTAAATGCTGGTGAGTTAGTATACTCTGACTCATCTGATTCAAAATTTACAAACATGCTTGCCAAGCAGTGAAAATATCTTTACATCTGGCAAGCATGTTAGTGACACCTGCTTCAGCCCAAAGGGGTTGACAGGCTGTGGCTCACCCCCGACTGCCTGGACTGGGAGACCATCTGAAGCGGAACCTGGGAGTCATAAAGGCCAAGCAAAATTTATGAACTGCTGCTCTGACCTCTCTTATTTCATCTGCAGAGTACCTATTCCCCCACCCACACAGTACCACACAGTAGGGCCATGAGATCATGGGTTAGAGTTCAGGGAAAGGTTCATTGCACAAGCAATTGGACCGTAATCAAACCAAGGTCCTAGGGAAGTATCACCCAGTGGGCTATGTGGGAGCTGAAATCTCATCTCCCTCCCACCACCACCACCAAAAATGAGCTTCTACTTCTCAGATCTCAACATACTAAGCAAATGTTAGACTGAAATTCTACACTGACATAGTTATAATACTGGGATTTAAAAAATACGTGGTTGGTGTTAATGTTTCCATTAGGCTGCTGGATTCCCAAAAAAGCAGCATTCTTTGTTTCATTACTGCATTATGGACCTTGTATACAATGAGGTTCAGAAACAGTATTAAGCAAAATAATTCATACTTTTCTGACAAACAGAGTTGACTCTATGCATAGAGCAGGAAGATGAATCCTGTGCTGTAATCTGGCAATGAGAGCTGATGCGGTATAATGGAAAGAGTGTTGTATGGAGATAAAAATATGGGTTCAATTCCCTCCTCTCTCCTGGACCAGAATCTTCTACTTTCAGGCTAACCTGTCTCATAGAATAGTTGTGAGTATGCCATGGGACACTTATGTATACCACCCTGAGCTCCCAGGAGGAAGGTAGCATATTAATGTAATTAAGAAATTTACCTAAGGAGACCAGTACTTTCATCTACGTCTTTATAGTCTAAGGTTGGGTACAGGGAGAATTCATAGGGGAAAGCTGCCTAGATTTACAGCAACCTAGGCCACAGCTAAATGTCAGGTAAGGGTTTTCCTCCTGTCTTGTGGACACCAAGGTTGCCTTAACTATGGATGCACTATTGGATAGTTCAGAGTTGTTCTCCCAGCTGAATGTCTTTTTACAAGACCTGGTGGATAAGTTTTTTCTCACACAACCTCCATATCTTATTGCCTTTTTAATTGAGGGGTGAGAATGAATTTTCTTCCGTCGCCCAATGCATCAGATTGACCCTGGACCTTGTTAGTTTGTTTTAATTCTCTTGTGTTGTATACCATAGCTCACTGGTTCGCTTCAGCCCTAGGTTATCACATGGAAGTGTGTTTTTTGTGATCATGCTAATCTTTGCTTGGGTCATTATGTGAAAACCAACCTGACTTGACCCCTTTTGGCTTCAGTGTGGAAAAGCACTTGTCCAAGGCTAAGTCCTTTGGAACATACTGAAATTTCCTTCAACAGGTTAGTTATGTGGTAAACTGTTCTAAATGACTTTGGGGATGAAGGAAATCCATGGAGGTGTATCAGTGGCTATTAGCTATGATAGTTAAATGTAACCTCCATGGACATTTACTTTTGTTATTTAGGAATCAAGAGGCAAAACTATAGATACTTATTGCCTTCATACCTCTGTAGGGATTCCTGAAAGTGTTTTGACGCCCATTCTAGGAAACCAAATGCTAGACAAGGAAGCCCTTTTGGTCTGTTCCAGTACGGCTGCTCTTACATTGTTATAATATTTGTAGTTGCTTGTATTTTATCTCCACGTTCACTTTGCTGATTGAAGGCATTACTCCTTTTAATGGCAACGTTATTGTTGTTGTTCAGTTGCACAGTCGAGTCCGACTCTTCGCGACCCCATGGACCACATCATGCCAGGTCCTCCTGTCCTCCGGACTTTGCTCAACTCCATGTTGCTTACTAGTATTTCTTAATCTTACTGGAGTCTCCAGTGTTAAGATGCAGACAAGAAAAAGGAACTCTTCCTTGAGACATGATTTGTCTATTCTGGGTTAAACAGCCTGGTCTAGACCAGTAGCTCATCACATGGTAAAATTACTGCTATGTGTTTAGGGAGAAGAGATATGGCCTAGATTTTTTGCCCAATATGGTAATTTTTATTTTGTTCATGTCATCTTTCTCTGTGTTAAAATATTTTTATTACAAACCATTGACAGCACAGTCCTAAGGTAGCTCAACTTGTAAGTAAGTCCAATTATAGTGAGTGGGTCTTACTCCCTGGAAAATGTTCTTAGGATTGCACGGTTAGTTGACAGTCTGTATTGGTACAGGCCAGGAATGTGATGAACTGTTTGTCTAGATCAGGCTCCTTAACTGTTACATTATTCAAGCACCATGCAAATCTCTAGTGTATTTTCAGCTAGTTTGTTAACACAGGATTCCACTCAGAGATGATAATTAAAATACTGGGTTACTTCGAAAAATGCTGGTTTTATTGATTTCACTATTTTCTCTGCCCACGTCCAGAGACTTGGCTGTGTTGCATTAGTAAACTAGCCAAGATTCATATGTAACACAAAATGATATCTGAGTCTTAGTTCTGGTTAATAAACTATCTTCAAACCGTGGTTTCAGACCCTGGCTTGAGTTAGGGTTGCCAGACTCCAGGCGGTACCTGGAGATCTCTCACTATTACAGTTGATCTCCAGATGACCAGCATCAGTTCCCCTGGATAAAATAGCTGCTTTGGAGGGTTGGACTCTATGCCATTATACCCTACTGAGGTCCTTAACTCCCCAAACCCCGTCCTCCACCCACAGAATCATGTATTTCCCAGTTTAGAGTTGGCAACTCTAGGGTCACACTTACCATAGTTTAGCCATGGTTTCGCATGACAACTAACTGAGCCATTGATTACCCCTCAGGAGGAGCTTTCCAAAGTTTCTATCTGAGTCGGTGTCCTTTTCCCTAACCCTATGCTAAAATCTTAATGTTTCCAATCTAGTTTGGGCATATTTTCCCATTTCCCCCCGTTTCCCTCAGTGTCATGAATCCTTGAATTTTACCTTCTCTCTCTGCCGTGTTCTCCCTTTCAGATGTTTACATAGAATCATTTGCTCCTCGCAGCTTTTCAGTCAGAAGATGAACTATGAATTTAGAATAAACTAAGCTCCTTTGTTGGGTTTTTTAAAAAGTACTTTTACTGCAGTTTAGAGAATTTCTTCTGCTGATCTAATCATTTGTTGTTGCTGGTTTCTTCTGGGCCCCAAAGATTCTGGATTTGATTTGAAAGTACTGATGTTCAGAGTATTCATTTTTTTTCCTAAAGGGAGTTGATTTTTTGGTATTTATGGCTTTGAACCAGCCTGCCTTAAATAGAGGCTAAGAAATATGGTTGTGTTGCGCTGATTAGATGTCAAGAAAATGATGAATGGTGTCACTTTTTCATGGAACTGAAGGGCTTTCTTGTTAAAGGTGTACAGTAAACCACATTGAAATGTATGGATTGCTACTCCCAGGGTGTAACTCTTGGGCTACTGCCTTTCCATCTTATTAATACTGTGACCCATCTCAACTGAAACTTCAGGAATGATCATTGGGGCGTCTGCTCTGTTTATTTTCTCTACTGTTCTTTCCCCCATTTTTCTTACCTTCAGTAACAATTTATGATTTAAAAGTCTGCTGATCAATAGGCTTAAATTTTTGCATTGTAAAATCCCCAGAGGAGCAGGTCAGCAAAAGCTGAGCCTCCGTTTCAAAATAAAAGACATCTACTCAGAATGTATACTCAAGGTAAAGAAAAATGAAGCAATATACTTTCTGAAGTCCCATGGGCCTGCTCCCACTCACATTCAGCGTTGTCCTTCGTGTTGTAAACGTTGTCTGCCAATGCAGCCGTCCCTGGCTCCATACAAAGGACAAGTATGAAGCAGGCCATGGAAATGGTATTAATGGCCCTCCTGCTCAATGGTTTGTGGGTCAGCCAGATTAGTGCTCACTTTCCCCTACCTCCTGTGAGGCATACTGAGTGCTCACTGACAGTGGATAGAGGAGTGACCAGCTTGATGAAAGGACTGACAAAGAAATGAATAAGAAGCTGCAGTTGCTGTGTTTTTCACACTTTTTTTGTTGTTGTTGTTTCGCCATCAACTTGTGGCTGATTTATGACAAAACCATAGGATATTCAAAGCAAAATACATTCGGAGGTGGTTTGCCCTTGCCCGCCTCTATGTAGTAACCCTAGATTTCCTTGGTGGTCTCCATCCAAATGTTAAGCAGGGCTGACCCTGCTTAGTTTTTGAGACCTGGTAAGATCAGCCTAGCTTGGGCTATCCAGTTAAGGTCTTCTCTCACTTATCTGATAATTTTGAAGGGAAAATCTCGAATACCTGGGGTGCAACCTGGCAACCCTCATTCTGCATATCCTTGAGCAGAACCAGGTACATTTTGCCCTGAATGCACCCTCCCCCTTTTGGCTCTTCATAGTGACCAGCAGAGAGGGCTTGTAGTTTATGCACGGAGTGTGTCCCAAACCCTTTAAGGGAATCCATTTCTCCACAACCCCCATTTTGAGGTTTTAAGATTTCTTTTCAGTAGCTTGTCACCAGCAGAGGCCCTATTTTTGCCCTAACCCCCCCCCCCCACACACACACGGTTTATTACACCATGTGTGTGTGTGCGCACACGCGTGTGTGTTAGGAATTTCAGGAAAAAGCAGAGATGATAAATGCAGCAGGACACTTGTATTAGCTTTTAAACAATTTTTTTTACTTCACTAATGAGGGAAGGTTCACTGGGGAAGACTAGAAACAAAACCAGGGGTCATTTGACGCCAGAGCAAGGCGGAGCAACACTCCACCAGCCCAGGAGTGGGCACTAGGGCAGCCACAGGCTGATCAGATTCTCTGATCTGATTTGGCCCGCCGAATTGCCGTCAAAATTCAGCAGCAGCTTTAAAAGTGGCTGTAGGGGAGGGGGTTTGAGGGAGAGGCTCCAAACCTGCAGGGTAGCTCCTGGAGCCTCTCCCCAAAATACCCAAGTTTCAAGAAGATTGGACAAGGGGGTCCAATTCTGTGGGGCCCAAACAGATTGCCCCCATTCCCTCAATTGTTCTCTATGGTGGGAAAAAGTAACGTTTTTCCCCACCATAGAAAACAATGGAAGGGATGGGGCATCCTGTTTGGGGGCCCATAGAATTGGACCACCTGGTCCAATCTTCTTGAAACTTGGTGGATATTTCGGGGAGAGGCTCCAGCAGCTGCCTTGCAAGTTTGGAGCCTCTCCCTCAAACTGCCTCTCCTCCAGCCCCTCATATACCCTATGAGTTTTTGCCATTGACTTCAATAGCCCATAGGGTGTACTGGGGTTGAAACTGTCATTCGGCCGGTGATGTCAGGGGGTGTGGCATATGCTAATGAGTTATGCTAATAGGCATGCTAATGAGCTCCTGCACCTCTTTTTCTACGAAATGACCCCTGAACAAAACAAAGGATTAATATCGTCTCTGACTTCACTAGCCTACATCTTGACTCTCTAAAGTCTAAACCACAAGTGCTAGTGCCAGGCAGCGTTAGAGACAAAGAGCAATAAAAGCTCTAAGCCTCCACACTGGGACATTTGATCTCAATTGGAGAAACCCAAACCTAACTAATTATGCATTTTAACACCTAGCTCTGGCGGCAAATACATGTATGGTGTGCTGTTGGGTCTCTCTCTAAACAACTAGGATATCAGCATGCATTAACAAACATGTAAATTCTTCCATTACTTCAGGAAGAGAACTTGCAAACTCCAACAGTGTGTGTCTGTGTGTGGCATATGTACAGACAAACCTCTTCCTGTTCCCTCAGCCCAAGTTGGCTTTCTAGCACTGCTAGGGCTTAGTATTTCTAAGTGGTGGAGCAACTAGGTGTGTAGGTAAAAGTGAAAACCAGTTAGAGCAGACCAAGGATCTTTAAAACTAAAGAACTTTAACAATGAAGCATAAACGCTTCATAAACCAAGGCACATATTATATGGGAATTAATCAGAACACAACTGGAGATGTGGCCCACTACTAGAAAGAAATAAAAAAGTGAAGAACTGGTAAGTCCTAGACTGATCACTATTTTACCTCAAAATTTCCCACCTGGAAAAGGGTGCATGACAGTAAAAACTTTGACAAATGCTGCTCTCCAGCCTTGGCACACAGGCTTCAGTTTTTGTCTACCTGGTTCCTTTCTCCTAGTGTGCTTTGTCAAACCAGAAGGCAATGTTAGCTCTTTGTCTCCAGCTTGGGAATGTCTAAATGGACCCATTCAGAACCTTCTGAGATCAGTTAAACTCTTCCCACTATGCCACTACTGGTGCAAACTAATCACCTCAATGTTGTTATAAGGAAGAAGAGAAGAAGAGGTTGGGTTTATAACCTGCCCTTCACTACCCAAAGGAGTCTTAGAGCGGCTTACAAACTCCTTTCCCTTCCCCTCCCCACAACAGAAACCCTGTGAGGTAAGTGGGGCTGAGAGAACTCTGACAGAAACTGCTCTTTTTCAAGAACCGCTGTGCCAGAACTATGGCTTGCCCAAGGTCATCCAGCAGGTGCAAGTGGAGGAGTGGGGAGTGGGGAATCAAACCCGGCTCTCCCAGATTAGAGTCCGCACACCAAACTGGCTGATAAGGATGTTTAGGGCACATGGACTGTAAATCACAAACTATCTCTCTTGGCCCTTGAACAGCTTTGACCAAATGGCATTATGGGCTCCCCAGTCCATCCTGTTTCTCAGCTCATCTTCCTCTCCTCTGCTGGGGTAAACTTGAGAATTTTCTACATTGTTCCATATCTCACAGATAAGGTTATGTTATTTCAGGGCTTATTTCCACTACATTCCCTACATATCTAGCTAACATTAAACATGATTGTTGCTATCAGGAACTTGCTCAGCAGAGGAGTCTCATGAACACATGGTCTTACAACTCCTAATTAAAACTCTTCTCTAGGAATCATAAAGTGATTGTGCAGCCATGAAACATATACGAGCTGCCCAACGTCCTTTGCTACAAGTCTTGTAGTACTCTTCTTTTCAGACCAGTTACGTTATTTAAATTTCTAGACTTGTGAAATTATTGCTGAGCTCACTAAGAACAAGGGAGATTATGGCATCAGTAAATATCGGGGGGGGGGGGTATTCTACTGTAGCTGTGCACTGTTAGATGTTTGCTCAGCTTGCTCTAAGATTTACGTTGACTAGTCTAAGATTTGGCATTCTTGCATCCCTGTATGAAATATGAGAGGTGGCCTTTCTCTCCCATGAGGAAGTTCCCTTTGAAGCTGGCCCTGCCAGGCATTTTGTTGGTCAGTGAAGGGCACTACAAGGAGAGAGGTCTTGTGACAGTCACGGGAATATTCTACTAGAGATATGAAAGATGACTTACATCATTAAAAATGTGGAGCTGCTTAGTGCATAAGTATCTTTGGCACCGAGCTCAGTAACAACTAGGAGCAGCTAGTAAAAGTATTTGTCCCTGTTTGTGAGCTTTATGTGCGTTATTCATCCATCACCAGTTGGGAATGGGTCACTCTTTTGACTAGACCTTCTTTTCATGTGGGTGCATTGTACCAACCTCTGGGATGGTTCAGTGTTTGGCCTCGCTTTGGAATATAATTTTCCCCATCACACCCTTCTAGTATCTGCATCTCTGTGTCTGTCTCTCTTGTGTACACACACACACCCTCAGCAGATCTGTGTATAACATCTGCGCATGACACCGTGAGCTCTGGGTCATGCTGCACTGAACATGTTATCCTGTTTTCTCAGGGCAGGATTGTTCCTTCCTTCCTTATTACTGGCATGAGGCAGTCATCTGGGGTCATTTGGGATGTTTCTTCATGATCACTACTTAGCTAAGCATTTATTAGTGCAGCAAGAATGCAAAATGCTAATTGTATTGGGAGAAGCAATAGGAGGCAGCCAGCTGTTTTCTGAATGCAGCAAATCCATTGTATTTTATTTCCTGACTTTATTTATAGTGTGTCTAGATGGGATATCAAGGGGTTTCTCTATGACAGTTATCTCTTTAGATTTGAGGTGCCCCCTGAAAGTAGGCCAGCCTAACCTGCTTTTAGTCTCTTTGAACCATTGCGTCATGACTAAGTATGCCGGAACAAACAGGTAATCTGTGACAGATGTGTATCTAGGATCTATGAGGTACAGTTTTGTGATTATATAGGATTGTTAACCCTTAATTTCTCATTTACACAGAGGTCCTAATACTGATATGTGGCAAGTGATAGAATTTCACCAAGCCCCTTAGGGCTAGGGCCACTTCTTAAACTTAGCCTAAATGTTAGGCATTAAGCACATTTAAAATGTGCAGACATGTAAATGAATTGCCAGAGACATGTGAGCTTCTGGGTTCCTTCCTGGAGAACAAAACTGGGCCATTCTCTGCTGCATTTAACTTTCTCAAAAGCCCTTAAAATGAGCCTGAAGAAAGATATGAGAGATTTAGTTTGGGGGCTTTTCTGATTGGGTTATTATCATCCAGAGGGGAAAGTCCCTTCACATAATTTAACTTTTAGAATACTAAATGGCTCAATTTAAGGGCCATGTTTATCTTTTATATCTTTTCCCCGAAAAGCTAATAAAACCCAAGTGGTGTTGGATTATGTTCCAGCAATGAAAGTCTATCAGTGTAACTGAACTTGAAGCTATCCCAGACAGGATAGAACTGGCACATTTACAGCAGGCAGACGAAAGGTCAAAGAACTGACAACCCAATACTACCAGGAACAGCTTACATTACAAGGTTATAGCACAAGTGAAAGAGGCATGTAAGAACTACCTTAGTGAGCCCTTCATAATGCTCCTAAAATAGGTAGGGACTTCAAGCCTAGTTTTAGAGGAAATCTGATGACAAGAGATGATCATCTGGTTGTTCCTTCACATCCAGCCACCATCAGTTCTTTCATGAAGGTGAAGATTTGGTGATTGATGCTCTCCAGAAACACCTGTTTATGAATCTGGACTTATGGTTCTGTTTAAAGTTCACTGCCCATGGGAATTGTTTGAGTCATAAAGAAGGGAAAGCCCCCTTGCTATTTGGCATCAGCAGCATAAATAATATCTTCCCTGCCTGAATTTTAATGTGACACTAGTTTAAAAAAACAAAAACCCTTCCTCTGGAAAGTTATCGAGTGTGTACTCTTTTGCCTCTGTGTCTACAATGCTAGAAATGCTTTCCGCAAAACAACCCCCCCCACACACACACACACTATTGTTTGTCTTTCTACAGTTTTCCAGACTAGGAAGCACAAAATATAAGAGACATCATTTTAGATGGGGAGGGTAGGCAAAAGTACAAGCTTTCCAGACTTTAGAGGCATTTAAACGAACCATTTAACAACTTCTGTGCAATCACAATATAATGCTGGCTCTCCCGTACTTTTGTCTCTATCACACTCCAGCATGGTCCTCCGTGCAGACCTGTGCCGATTAAGATCAGTGCAGAATCTGAAGTCTAATTGAGGTGACAAGAGATGAAGTTCCAGACCTACTGGGCAATTAAAAACTGATACGTCTCCAGGTCCAGATGTCATATGCCTGAGAGTTCTTCGTGAACTCAGATGTGAGCTTGTTGATCTAGTAACTCATATTTGTAATTTACCACCAAATTCAGCTGCAGAGATAAATTAGCTCAGCCCACTGACTTCTGTGAGACCATAAATGGTCTTGAATCAGGGCACAGTTAAGAAAGGTGAAGCCTGCTTTCCACTCCAAACAGTGGGATCATTTGAAGCAGAGTGTAAGTAACGTTCAGTGGATCTGTTCCTTTTCATGCACCCTTCAGGTTATGGTACATTTTAAAATCTGGGTTTAGCATGGTTGCAAATCCACCAGTAAATTATTTCTTGCATTTAGTGTTGTGACTGTTCCTTTCAGAAGTTCCAAAGATTCAGTGTTGGATTCACAAGCTTATATTGTTTTGCAGAGACTCTCTCAAAAGTTTGTGTTGTTTTGTTTCCTTTTCCCATTATTATTAATCCTTGGACTGTACCCATGGTTGCTAACCTCCAGGTAGGGTCTGGAGAGCTCCCAGAATTACAGCTGAACTCCTGATTACAGGGGTCAGTTCTCCTGAGGAAAATGGCTGCTTTGGAGGGTGGACTCTACAGCATTATACCATGCCAAGGCCCCTCCCCTCCCCAAACCCTGCCTGTCCCAAGCTCCACCCCCAATTTTCCAGATATTCCCCACCATGAATGTTGGCAATTCTAGCTGTACCCTATGCTAGTGGGTTTTCAGCTAAACCATACCTGTTCCACCACCAGAAAAAGGCCCAGCCATTCTGCAGAAGAGATGTATATGTTCTAGTTCCATGTCTTTGTTTTAATCAGGCTCCTTTTCATCATTTAAAAATGTTCTGGTGCTAGTTTATACAACTCATAATCTAACTGAGCTTGCAACTTCCGTGGAGGTTTTGCCTGCAAAGGGACTGGCCATTTGTAGCTCTGAGAAAGTTATAGTCCTCTGTTTGTGTAGGTGCTGTGACTCCATTGAATTTAAGGCTAGACATGGACCTTTGCCCTACTGATAAGGGTTGCATGTTAACTACAGCGACATTCTAGTAATATTGATACTGTAACATGTGCACGTAAGCAATTCTATATATACCTCTGTAACTCTTGTTGATGTATCCTGTAACTTGTTAGTTGACCCATCTGAATTCTAGCCATCTTTCCAGTAAGCTAGGAAGATAAAGATTTTCAAGCATCAGGCAAGAGCAAAAAACTTGAAACTTCAGACTATTTTATTGGTAGGAGAGGCAAACTCCTTTATCCTCTGGTTCATAGCTGTTCTTCAGATTGCCCTACAATAAACTCCATACCATTTTCAACACCATTAAAGTTAGTAAAATAATCTGTATTTGTCAGCCATTGGCGAAACAGCTTTCCAAATATGGAGGCTTTTAAAAAAAAAAATAATTAAAAGTTCACTATATGGCAGAGATTCCTTCACACTGAATATGAATGTTTAAGAACATTTTTGCAGCTTTGTCTAGAACTGAAGGAAGTTTTCTCTTTACTCCAAAAAGGAAGCAATACACATTGAGGGAGTGTCACTCAAATCCAGCAAAATGCTGTGAAAATATTTTAGCTTTGTTTTATGTTGCTGTTTGATTGTAATTTTTTTTAATTTAGTAGTTTGTTTTTACTTATTAACCACCTCAGGGAAATCGTTGAATACGTGGCATATTTGATATACGGGTCCAGTCAGGCATATGTGTCCAGTCAGGAGTCATATTGAAGGATCTGCCCAATTTAAGGACCATTCCTGACTTTCCTTGCACAATGTTCCATGGTCTATTTGCCTGTGTACTATCTTATTTTCAAAAGCACTGATTACAGCACCATGTGCTTGGTAGGAGGATCCTAGAACCTATCCTGAATTCTCTG
Organism: Lepidodactylus listeri; assembly: GCA_029233225.1. Classification (NCBI taxonomy): domain Eukaryota; kingdom Metazoa; phylum Chordata; class Lepidosauria; order Squamata; family Gekkonidae; genus Lepidodactylus; species Lepidodactylus listeri. The sequence goes on from JARCFY010000009.1 coordinate 32,460,876, forward strand.
TAACTTCCACCCTCTCTGAGAAACCAGCCCTGTTGTTTGATTGTATCTTTATAACCTGCACCTTCTTTGACGCCAGTAAAAAGAAAGAAAATAGTTCTTGCAAAATCATGACTGTGCCAAAACAATTGATTTTTTCCCCCTGAGTGAGTTGTGAAAGTTGTCAGCCTACATGTCAGTGGAAGATTTCAGCAACTAATGTAACATTTTCATCAAGTATTTTATCTCAGCAGCCTCAAATGGAAAAGAAGAAACATGGCCTCTGTTTTATGTACCCTGCAATGTGTGATATACTAAATAACTAGAGAATGGCAAACGATCAGAGGAATTAACTGTACTGTCCTAAATGTAGTTACGCTGTTCTATATATGTTCAATTGAATAGGCTTAAGACATATGTGACTCTCTTTAGGGTTGCACTGAAATGCTGCAAACGGATAAGATGGTAGCAAGACCCAACTCACTAATGCTCAGGGAATGGGCTGTAGCATGCATGTCTCTCATTTTTTTCCATCCCAGATCTTTTGCTTTTAATAATTTTTCTTTCAGCCAGAGCTATTTCCAGCCTTACATCCCACCCCATTAAAAGTGGTAGATTTTAAAAGTGGAGAGAGAGTATGGGTGGAGTGATTGAGCTTCCCAATTGTGCCCATCTGTGCTGTGCTTTACGTTCTAGATATGGTGGCAGAAAAATGACATTTTAATTATATATGGGTACGTATATAAATTGTGTGTGTGTGTTTATGTCTCTCTCTCTCTCTGTGTCTTCTCAGTCAAACTGAAAACCTTCCATTTTGTAGTACACGAAGAAAGACATACACAACAAGGTCTATGCACACAATTTTTAAAAACAAAAACAAAAAACCCCTATGGCCACCAATTCTTTCCAGTGTCCATAATAACTATAAAAAGGCTGTAAAGCCAGTTTGGTGTAGTGGTTAAGTGCGCGGACTCTAATCTGGGAGAACCGGGTTTGATTCCCCACTCCTCCACTTGCACCTGGCTGGATGACCTTGGGCAAGCCATAGCTCTGGACTAGCTGTTCCCTCAAGGACAGCTTGGGAAAGAGCTCTCTCAGCCCCACCTACCTCACAGGGTGTCTGTTGTGGGGAGGGGAAGGGAAAAGGAGTTTGTAAGCCGCTCTGAGACTCCCTTGGGGAGTGGAGGGCGGGGTATAAATCCAATCTCCTCTTCTTCTTCTTCTTCTAAATCTGAAATGAATCAAGAGGGCAATTCTGGAGCTATGGCCCAGTTTATTTGACCGTATATAATAGTTTATTCTTTTAAAATAATAGGTGCTATTGCAATTAGGCATTTCTTTGGAAATTTTCTTTCAGTTGTTTTGCTGAACATGTAACTATTTTAATACTAGTAAATTAAAAAAATAGATCTCAGTTGTGGGGGGAAATTACAAGCAATCCATACCAGTCCATTTTATTTATTTCAGTTTGTATCCCACCCTGCCTCTCAAGCTCACAACAGTTAAAATTCTGGATGGCAAATTAATAATTTCTAATTACAGTGCCAGTTGCACTAATGCTAGGAAGGGCACATTTCTCTTACAGAGACCCAAGACAGCTGGTGCTAGTGCCAGGTTGGTACGGGCAGTGCCCTAAAACCGGAAGGCAAAGTGGGCAGATTAACTGAGTGAGGCAGGGAAGGCTGGTATCATTTGGACATCCACTGCCTCAGCCAAAGGCCTAGTGGAATAGCTTCATTTTGCAGGCCCTGCAGAATTGTAATAAATTCTACAGGGCCCTGATCTCAACCAGGAGCATGTTCTACCAGGCAGGGGCCAGAGCTGGAAAGATATGCTGGACCCTGGCTGCATAGGGCCTTGAAGGTTAATACCATAACCTTGAATCTGATCCAGCTGGATCAACTGGCAACCAGTGGAGCTGGCGCAGCACTGGCTGAATGTGCGTCCACATGGATGTCCCAGTCAGCAGGCATACCACTGCATTTTGTACCAGCTGAAGCTTCTAGGTCAGACGCAAGAGTAGGCCTGCATAGAGCAAGTTGCAGTAGTCTAACACGGAAGTGACCATTGCATGGGTCACTGTCATGAGGTCATGGAGGGAGATATAAAGAACCAGCTGCCTGACCAGCCACAGATGATAAAAGGGTGATCTGGTGGTGTTGGTGACCTGGGCTTCCATGGAAAGAGAGGCATCCAGAATCACCCCTGTACTCCTCACCACTGGGGTTGGGGTCAGTGGCATCCCACCAAGGGCTTGGAGTCGGATTCCCGATCCAATCCCTCCACAATTTAGGTACAGGACCTCCATCTTTATTGGATTCAGTTTCAGCCGGCTCTGTTGCCACAGCCGCTAAAGCCCTGGTCAGGCCATCTGTCCATCAGCAGATACAGCTGAGTGTCATCAGCATCAGGGCTTTTTTTGTAGAAAAAGGCCAGCAGAAACTCATTAGCATAATAGGCCACACCCAAAAGCAGAAACTTATTAGCATATTGGGCCACACCCCATGACAGTGCAGCTCCTTCCCAGGATTGGCTTCCCCAGGTGCCTCATGGCTTGCGGGGCGCATGGGGAACCTGAAGGAAGGAAGGCAGTTTCTGGATCAGCTTCCTCAGGTGCCCTGCAGCTGTGGGGCACCTGGGGAACCCGAGGAGGGGAGGCAGTTTAAACTGCCTTCCCTCCCTGGATCAGCTTGGCTTCCCCAGATGCCCCGCGGCTTGTGAGGTGCCTGGGGAACCTGGCGGGGGGGCTGTAGGTGTGGCCAACTTGGAAGCCAGCCGGAACCCCGTTCCTGTGCATTCCTGCCCAAAAATAGACCTGATCAGCATACTCATTACGTCCCAGCCCGAACCCCCAGATTAACTGGGTGAGGGGGCACATATAGATATTGAATAACATCAGGGAGAGGTTATATAAGTTTATATATATCAGGAAGAAGTTATATACTGGCTTTCGAGCAAGGGAAACCTTTACCTTTACCTTATATTTATATCCCTTAAGTATTATGCATGTGACACTGAAATGTTTTCTAGTAGGTGAATATTTGGCTCATTCATAAATCTCTTTGATGAATCTATGGATCACTGACCTGCATGTATAACTCTCTGATTTACTGGAATAAAATTGCTGCGTTGCCATTTTTCTAGTTTCTCCAAGGAAGAGCAATACTCAGTATCTATACACATCATTATATGAATTACATTATTATTTGAATAATAATTTTTGAAGCTTTAGGGTCTTTCCCCTTTTTGTTTTTGCTTGCAGTAGATATCATGAGACCACCTGGTTGGTTGCAGGAGTACTCTTTAGTGCGGGTGTCAGTGACTGCTAAAGATGCATACCCTAATTCTGCATACATTCAACCTGCAGTATAATTCTGCAGATTTCCAAGAACTTGTTCTCAGGATGTTTAGTGTTGCAATCAAGAGCTTTTGTGGTTTTCTGGCTTTAGTTTTATTATTCCCATTCTTTGTTCTTTCCCATAGACCACATTTCCTGAACTTATCTAATAACTTGCATCCTATATTTCATTAGTTGTATTTCTTCTCTGCTATTTTATTATTTATAATTAGCAAGCACGACTAACCTAATCTGTTAACACTTGTCCTTATGTGAAATGGAGACTCTCAGCCCAATCCTTGTGACCTGGAAGTAAGTAAATCTCTTTGGTCTGAGCATAATTTACTTTACAAGCTTAGGAAGTTTCATTTGTTTATTCAAAGCATCAAGAGCGCTTGTTTATTTCGTTTAGCGTTCATTATCCATATTGCACATGGTGGAGATGCAAAATATGCCTTTTCTGTTGCAGAATGTCTGCTTGTTTAAGCAGATCTATCTACAAACATAGTTTAACATCTGTCATTGCTAACTAGCAAGGGTACTTTTGAGCAGGAGCTCAGGGGAGTGCAGCTCCGGGAGTTGGTGCCAGCCCCTCCCCATGCCTGCTTGTGTCATGGCTGCAGCAAAATGACCCCACCCCCTGGAAAGGTCCTTGTTCCTCCGACCAGCCTTCTGAAGGCTTCAGCCACCACTGAAGCTATCCTCCCAGAACAGTGGTATTTCTTAGGCTTGGATTAGTAGCTGTCCCCTCTCTGCCAGCTCTTTCTTTTTCTTTCTTTCTTTCTTTCTTTCTTTCTTTCTTTCTTTCTTTCTTTCTTTCTTTCTTTCTTTCTTTCTTTCTTTCTTTCTTTCTTCTTTCTTTCTGTCTCTGTCTCTGTCTCTTTTCTTTCTTTCTTGCCTTCTGACATACTTTTGGTGATGTCAGGGGGTGTGGCATATGCAAATAAGTTATGCTAATAAGTTATGCTAATGAGCTCCTGCACCTCTTTTTCTACGAAATGACCCCTGCTAACTAGTATTTCTTACTCCTTGAGGTGCAAAAACTCTAGGAACCACCAGCAGCAAAAAAACAAACTGGTCTGTGGATCGGCACATGCATTAGTAAAGGCAGTCCTTCCTTATAAGGCTCAGCCTCAGCATTCAAGCACTGCCTGAAAGAAAGGTAGTGAATGTGGTGTATCAAAAAATGGATACGTGTCCATCATTATCTACTAATATATTTATATGAATAGAAATCTACTTATTATTTTAAGCTGCTGTGGATATTTAAGGTGGCATATATATGCTAAGTAAAATTAAGTGGTGAAGCCCTTACACAGTCCCAGAGCATCTGCTTGGCATGCAGATGGTCCCAGGTGCAGTCCTTGGTATCTCCAGTTAAAAGGATCAGGTAGTAGGTGATGTGAAAGACCTTGACCTGAAACCCTGGAGAGCCATGTCAGTTACGGTAAACAAGGCTGACCTTGCTAGACCAGTGATCTGATTCAGTATAAGGCAGCTTCATGTGTTCGAGAGAGGAAGCTGGAGTAGCGCTGTGGCTAATAGAACAGCTGTGATGCATGGGATTGTTGATTCAAAACTTAATTCAGCTGCAAACTTGCTTGCCTTAGGCACACTATTCTCCCTTTCAGCTTCAGCCTTCCATCTGCAACATGGAAACAATAATACAGGCCTTCCTGACAGAGCTGTTGTAAGGTGTCTGTACATGTAGCTCACTGGGCACGGGAAATTCAGTGTGACTACTTATAAAAGTAAGAATAATAAGGGCAAGTTTGTTTTTCATAACATCATCTTCTTAATATAGTCACTAAAATAAGCATGGGGGAAAAAGATCCCAGCCTGGGCTCCATATGTGGTTGTTCACTGTGTTCCACAGTTGTAATACTTTTAAACAGTAGGATAAGTTTCAAACAGCTTACGAAAACAAATTCAGAAAAATGAGTTTATATCTGCACACCTCAATAAATATCATGGCACGTCTGCAATAAAACAGCTTGATTAATCAGTTGCATTAAAGTAGTGCAACCCTTACAGACAGCACTGAATAGGGGGAGTGGTCATTTTGAAAAGGCCACGCTAGCCCAGTCTTGTCAGATCTTGAAAGCTAAGCAGGGTTGGCCTTGGCTAGCATTTGGATGGGAGACCACCAAGGAATTTCAGGGTTGCTATGCAGAGGCAGGCAGTGGCAAACCACCTCTGAATGTCTCTTGCCTTGAAAACCCCGTGAGGTCACTACGAGTCTGCTGTGACATGATGGCACTTTACACACACATGCACAGAGCTCTTTTTAGTGAGGAGGCTATATTAATGCCTGTAATGAAGCCACTATCTTATGTGGATGCCATTACAGAAATCCCATTCCTCTGCAAACAACATAGGTCTCAGGGTCCAGGAAGGTCCACATAAGAGGAGGTGTGCTCCAGTAAGAGATGAAGGTCCTGCCCTATTCAGGGATTTCCTAGTCATCATCACCAGGATTCAAATTTGGATTGGAAGCAAGACACAGTCAGTACAGGTGACTTAAGATCAAGGTATCATGTTCTCCACAGCTCCCTCCCATTAGGAGATGAGCGCTACTATCCCATGCTAACTACAGCTTCTGAACCATCATGTGCTTTATTACATGCCTGGTATAGCATTAAATGCTTAACACTATAGCCAGTTTATGAGGACAGATGTTCTCTGTTTTACCAGACTATCTCCTGTAAGTCAGTTAAGTGCATCTTATACAGGGCCATCAGCTACAGCATAATTTTTTTCAGCCCTGATGGACTGCTGAGATGAAAAGGTGGATCTCAGCTAAGTTGCTGAAGGGCACTTTCTGCATTGATCATTGGCCAGCTTTTCTTTTAGCAACCTATTTTTTCCCTTTCCTGGCCTGTTGTTCCTTCCCCTCAGGTCCCTTCCAGCATGCTAATAGAAGTACACCTGTGCTTGTCCTTCCCTCTTAAGTGCCCCCGTACACTGATCTCAGCGGTAGACAGGTGAAGCTTACTGCTGTTATGCCAAGTATAAGTGCATGGTCTTATCAATTCTTGTTATGGTATTCCAAGTCAGATGACAGAAGATAACCCCACATGCACATCACAAGGACCAGTTACGTAATCTAGTCTAGAAGGCTAGAATGCCGGGGGATTATCAGAGCTACTACAATGGAATCCTCTCTCCCTGCTAGCTTTGACCAGAAAGTAAGCAGAACCAATGGCATTAGGCTGGACACAAAGTTCAGGGATGGAACACATACTAAGGTTGGTTCCCCTGGAGAAAATGCTTTGGAGTACGGACTCTTATGGCCCCACAGAGGCCCCTTTCCGGGTTCCACCCCAAAATCTCCAAGAATTTCCCATCCGGGAGTTGGCAACCCTACCAGCAGCTATGGAATTTTATATCCCCTTCTTCTCCTTTTTGGTGACTCCTCGTTAGGCATGGTCTCTAGGCTGAAAAGCTTTCAGATAATTGTGCCACAGATGGATCCTGGGGTTCTACTCTGTAGCTTATTTAGTGTAGTGGTTAATCCATCCCTGAAATGCAATAAAATACACAGCATTCAAGGTTCACTGAGCACCATAACTTTTTTTTTGTCTTGTGGCCAGAAAAAACTTTTGCAAGTACATATATAACTGCTTATCCACTAGAGCTTGTTTTCAGCTTGTCATATGTCCTGTATGAAACTGGGACACCATTTGGGAAAACATTTAGGTTCATCTGAGGTTTTAGTTATGAAAGATATCAGGTTCTTGGGAGGAGCTGAGCTGGTTGTTTACTTCATCCCTACGAGCACAGCATAGTTAACATTACATTAAAACAAGCAATGAATGTTATTGCTCTGAGCCATATGATGGCAGAAAGAATGATCAAAGTGCTTATTGCCAAGGTCTTGATGAAAGCCAGATAAGATGTTGTAATAATTACATAAATGGATCCTAGTGAAGATGAGTGAAGCCTGATTAGTGGAATGGATGTAAGCATATTTTAGTGCTTATTTATTTAAAATATTTCTGTGCCCCTTCCCACCCAAATAGGGCCCCCAAGGTAGTAAACATCAAGGCATTAAAACTGCACTTAAAATTTATGTTTAAAATATTTAAGAATGCCATAAAAATGTATAGACATACAAACACAATATGACCATGGAGAAGGGATGATAAGTTTCCTGGGGTATGCCAAATGGGGAAAAAGTACCTGCTGGTGAAAAACAATGATAGAGATATAGAGGAGTCTCCCTGGGGAGGGAGTCCCAAAGTCTAAGCACCACAATCAAGAAAGCCCAACCGGAACTGGTGGAAGGCACCTCTAGCCACCCCTTCTGCCTGTTTATCCCACAGGAAATGTGGGTCCAGCTGCACCCCCCAAAGATCTGAACTCTTTTAAGGAAGAAGGTTGCACAATGCGGAAAGAAGGCCCCCCCTAGCGTCTCCTAATTAGGCAGCTGTGAAGGAAAGATGGCATTGGAAAAGACAGTAAAATTACTTAGGAGTGAATCGGTCATTTTTTGTGCAGCAAAGTAGCGTGTGGGAGCAGGAGTTATCTGTGTCAGTCTCCCTTTGTAGTGGTGGAGGAGCAGGGTGGTGGTGGCTTGGCTTTGGATGACCATAAACTGCCACATGGGGCAGTTCACTGAACTGGGCTAAACCTGAGAGCGTTGCTCATGTTCTGGATCCTACAGTGAGCATCTGTACAGCCTTTACATGGAAAGAACTGATTCTGATGTACTAAAAATGGCACTGTTTTGAAGCTGGGCTACTTATACCACTAAAATGTATGTTAATAGATGGAATGCACAGAACATAAGAAGAGCACTGATGGGTCAGACCAGTAGTCCATCTAGTCCGGCAAACTGGTTCACATAGTGGCTAGCTAGTTGTCGGGGGGGGGGGGGGACAGGGCCAAACTGCCCAGCTGCTGTCACCGAGCTCTGGTATTGCTACCTCTGTATATGACTCCCTTCAGTCACCATGGCTCCCTTCAGCCACGGATGTACCTTTCCTACATGAATCTGTGTACGGCTAAGCCTCTTTTAATGCTATCTGTGCTCATGGCCATCACTACCTTCACTGGCAGTGAATTTCACGTTTAATTACTCATTGAATAAAGAACTATTTCCTTTTGTCAGCCCTGAACCTCTTTCTCCTCTTTCATTGGGTGCCTCTCAAGTTCTAGTATGTTGGAAGAGGGAGAAAAAACTCCCGATATCCACTCTCTCCCCCCATCCCTAACTTTATAAACCTCTATCATATCTCCCCTTAGCCATCTTTTTTCTAGATTGAAAAGGCCCCTATTCTCCAGTGTCCCCTCATAAGAAAGGTGTTCCAACCCACTAATCCATCTTGGTCGCCCTATTTTGTACTTTTTCCAGCTCTGCAATATACTTTTTAAGATGCAGCACCCAGAACTGCACACTACATTCCACATAAGGTCACACCATCACTTTATATAAGGTCATTACCATATTGGCCATTTTTATTTTTAGTCCCTTTCCTAATAATTTCTAGCATGGAGTTTGCCGTTTTCACCACTGCCACATGCTGAGTTGACATTTACATCAAACTTCTTTCCACAACGCCAAGATATTTTTCAGTCTTAGCCAGTTCAAGCCACTCAGCATATGTTTGAAATTTAAGATTTTTTTTGTTTCAGTATGCATCAGCTTACACTTATTTTCACTGAACTTCATTTGCCATGTTGTTGCCCATTTGCTCAATTTAGAGAGATCCTTATGTAGCTCTTCACAATCTGCCTTGGTTTTCACTATCCTGAATAATACACTACTCACCCTAATTCCAAAACTTTTATGAACAAATTAAATAGTAGCAGTCCCAAATAAGTGATCCTTGTGGGATCCCACTGCTTGCTTCCCTCCTTTGCAATTACTGTCCATTTATTCTTATTCTCTGCTTCATGCCATTTAACCAATCTTTAATCCATAAGAGGACCTGTCCCCTTATTCCATGATTGCTAAGCTTACTCAGGAGTAAGGTACCTTGTCAAAGGCTTTATGGAAGTCCAAATATATGATGGCTACTGAATCACCCTTATCCACATGCTTGTTAACCTGCTCAAAGAACAAAAGGTTGGTGAGGCAGGACTTTCATTTGTGGAAGCCATGCTAATTTTCCCTCAGTAGACTTTGTTCCTCAAAAGTGCTTAATAATTATCTCTTTGTTAACAGTTCCTACTAGTTGCTGTATCACTATAGCATTATAACACTACTAGGAATAAGGCCTAGGGTTGCCAAGTCCAACTCTGGAAATATCTGAGGACTTTGGGGGTGGAGCCAGGAGACTTTGGGGGTGGAGCCAGGAGACTTTTGTGACGTCACTTCCTGTGGTGTCACTTCCAGGTCAAATGGCAAGTGATGTCACTTCCCCTTCAGATGATGTCACTCCCAGTACACTGCACCAAAACCCCACCCTCTCCTGGATCCACCCCCAAAATCTCCAGGTATTTTCCAACCCAGACTTGGCAACCATACTCCGGAGCAAACTAATCTCTGCAGCAGCCAAATCCTGCACTTTTATGCCAGCAGCTCACAAGACTCCACAGCTTAGAGGGAGCGCTCCAGCTGGGAAAAGTGAGCGGGGGTGGGGGGCGGAGGCTTTCCTCAGGGTTTGGGGAGGGGAGGGGCCTCAGCATGGTACAATGCCATAGAGTCCGCCCTTCAAAACAGCCATTTTCTCCAGGGGAGCTGATTTCTGTCAGCTGGAGATCTGTCATAAAAGCAGGAGATCCCCAGGCCCCACCTGGAGGCTGGCAACCCTAGAAGATAGCTAGGGCCAAACCACAGGGGACAGTGGAATTGGGGACTGAAATATCTGTCCTGTATTTTGTCCATATAAAATAAGACGAAGACAAAGAAGAAAAGGAGATTGGATTTATACCCTGCCTTTCACTCAGAGTTTCAGAACAGTTTACAAACTCCTTTCCTTTCCCCTCCCCACAACAGACACCCTGCAAGGTAGGTGGAGCTGAGAGAGCTCTGAGAGAACTGCTCTGACAGAATTATGGCTTGCTCAAGGTCATCCAGCAGCTGCAAAATAACTGGGGGGGGGGCCCTATACAGATCCTAGTTACAGTCCTGGGCAGGTGTGTGTGTGAACTTTCCCCCATGTGATGTTTCTCTAATCAGAAATGGTCTTCCTGAGCTGCTTTAAGTCCCAAGAAAGGAAAAAAAGACCCAATAGCAATGCTCCTCTTTCCCTCTTTCTGTGGCTTAAGCAGGGGGTGCGGGGGAGCTTTTTTTTTTTTTGTCAAAAAAACAGTAGTAGGAATAACATGCCCACCCCTGGCACTGTTACCTCAGTCCCTCCCTTTCATGGTTGCTTTTAAGGACAATAGACTTCTGATTACACAGCTCTAGGTTCATGTTTAGCCCCTATATAATACCAGTTCCTGGTCTAAATATTTCACTGACCACAGGTTTGAAAAGGCATATTGTTTTAGTCATTTTTATCAAGGCTTTACATGCTCCATGGGCTGTCTTACACCGGTGTCACCCTACACTCCTCTATCTTGTGAATTCCTGGAACACATTGTGGGGGGCTTTCCTCAGGCAGGAGGGCTCCAGAGCAAACTAATTTCTGCAGCAGCCAGATCCTTCGATCCCAACTTTAATGCCCAGCGACTCACATGTCTCCACAACTTAGAGGGAGCGCGCCGGCTGGGAAGGGGGGGGGGGTTTCTAGACACTCTGAGGCCCAGCGCTGGGTCCCAGACTCTGGTGGCAGAAACTTACCTTCTGCCTCCTCCTCCTGGATGGATGGATTGTTCAGGACTGCTGGTAGCAGGGGCGGGGCTTGGCCCAGCCCCGGCCCCAACAAAGCTCTGCAACAGGAACAGGCACAGCAGGGACTCAGGGAGTCTGTATGGCTTTCGTTGCCTTAGAGACTTGGTTGGAGGACTAGATAGAGCGGCACTTTTTTCTGGCCGCCATTTTGTCCCCCGGGGCAGAATTTTTTTAAAGCAGGGAATGGAGACTTAAAACCGGGGGTCCCCCGGCCCCAGCGGGGGTTGGGAAGCCTAATAAGGCCTGCTGTGGAAATAAATACAATGGGCTCTAAAAAGAGGCTCTGGGCGAGTGCCCCAACCTAGGGCACTCAACATCAATTTGCTGTGGCGACCTCAGCAGGGTATAAGGACACAGAGTCCACCATTTTCTCCAAGGGAACTGATGTCTGCCACCTGAAGAGCAGTTGTAATTCTGAGTGATCTCCAGCCCCCACCTGGAGATTTACAACAATGGTTCCCCAGGAGGAAATGGTTGGTTTGGAGGTTGGAGTCTATGGCATTGTACCTGTCTGAGGTCCCACCCTTCCTCTAACCCCACCCCCTCCCAGCTCCACCCCTCAAATCTCCAGGAATTTCCCAACCTGGAGTTGGGAACCCTATCTCCTTCCCAGCCAACCATCAACCTACTTTTATCTGTCCCTCTGACTTCAGCTTTCCATCTCCCCACCACCACCTGCAGCCTTTCTCTACATAGGAAAAGTACAATCTTTCTCCACAGTGGGGACCCAAACAGAAGGGAAGCAACCTCAGCAGGGTATAATGACATAGAGCCCACTCTGCAAAGCAGCCATTTTCTCTAGGGGAACTGATCTCTGCCATCTGGAGAGCAGCTTTAATTCTGAGTGATCTCCAGCCCTTACCTGGAGATTGGCAGCAATGGTTCCTGAGGAGAAAATAACTGCTTTAGAGGGTGGACTCTATGCCATTCTGTTCAGCTGAGGCCTCTCCCCTCTCCACCAAAAAACCTCCAAGAATTTCCCAACCTGGAGATGGCAACACTAGTCAGGACTGGCCCCAATTAGTTCCCCACCAAGGCCAAAGAAGGCCTGGAATGGGCCTCCTGCCTTTGCCTTTTTACTGACAGAACTACGTTTAGTTGCTGAGCAACAGCCACTGCGGGAAAAGTTAGCCCCACAGGAACCAAGAAGAGAAATGTCTTCATCAGGAGAGACAGCCATTTTGGCAGTTTATTCTGTCAGGGAAGTAATACCTCTGCCCTCACGATCTCACAGCAACGAGTACATTATGAAGAACCCTTGCTGTGTGAAAGTGGCATCATTCTCCAGCTACCTAGTTCAGCACTCTAACCACTAAGCCACAATGGTTTTCATTATTTTGTTTATTTCAGAAATTTCAGAAACTTGCTTGAGTGCAGGGGACACATTCTGTGAATGAATAAACATAGAAAATATTGCAGATAATAAACTAGGGCTGTGTATTTGGTCAATCCATTGGTTAGAATTGTGAAATGAGAAAGTGTTGACTGGTTAAGAAGCTGTCCCTGAGTAACTGGATGATAAAATTGTATTGTAAAAATAACTCTCCAAAATATCGGGTAGCAGGTTCTGTCTTAGAAGATACTTCTCTCTCACATAGGACGGAGTGCCTCTTCTAGAACTACACCAGCTGAAACATGCCCAAGATCTATTCAAAGCAGATTACATTTGTTCCTTCTGAACTTCAGCTGTTATTTGGGTGCAGATTTAGTCAATCAATCAGCATGCCTGTGCTTAACCAGCCAAGATTTCTTCAGTCAGATAAGAGCCCTAGTTAAAATGCAAGCCTACATAATCTTCATTAGATCACATGTTTCAAGGAGAGTCTAGGTCTAGGAGAAACAGAAGGCCTACAGTGGCTACTGAGGGAGTATCCTCTAGGAGTTCTACTTTCCCTCTCCTTTTTTATCCTCACAACAACAATTCTGTGAGGTATGTTAGGCTGAAAAAGAGTGACTGGCCCAAGGGCACCTGGCAAGCTTCCTTGGCAAAGTGGGGATTTGAACCTGTATCTCTCATATCCTAATCTAACACCACACCGTACTGGCTCTCAACACCTCACCCTTACATAGGTATGGGCAAACAATGATGCCATTAGGATCTTCTAAGTCCTCTTCATTAGATGCCCATGGTATTTGTGTAATTACATTTCAGACAAAAATGTTGTTGTTTACAAACTGGGAAAATCCTTGAGGAAGAGGTTTGGACCCCAGGCTGAGAATGAAAAACAGCTACCTACTTGTTTCACTCGAAACTTATCTTCTTGAAATATGGCTCTGTTTTGATATAATATCACATCACTCTTTATCTGCTTGAAGAGCAAGCAGATTCTTACACCATTCTTTACTGTTGGTGCTCTGAGTCTGATCTTGTATGATCATCTGTTCTGTAAGATTACAAATCTCTTTATGTTGTTAACCTGACTCAGCCGTTGCTGCTCCTTTTATAATCTTTGTTTTGACCTTTCCTGGAAGCTGAACAACCCCACCCCACCCCTTTTTTCTTGCTTCCCTTCAAAGTGCTCAAACGATTTATTTCAGATGAAAATTCTAGTCACTTGTAAAACAGCGTTACCTAGAAATCACTGAGAAAGCATTTCAGTCTTCTGAAAAATATGGGCTTGGATCCCTTAGAAAAAATTTACATACATTTTTTGGGGGGGGAGTTCCCACCTTCCGTGGCAGACCTCTTCCTCATGTTGCTCTTGGGAGTCCCCTGTCCCCCAGAGGGCATTTTGGACTGCTTTAAGAGGGGAGAGATGGGGAAGTTGAGCTCCCCTGCATAGTATTTAAATTGGATTCAATCAATTCTCATAGTTTTCAAAGTTAGGATGCTTCAACAAAAAGGCTTCAAAGGGAAACACCACTCTGAAGCTGTTCAGTTGGAATTCATTTGCCGATTTGGGGCTAGTAGTGTCAAGTTTGGTAGAAACAGAGAGTGGTTGGTATGCTACAGAAAGTAGTTTTTCTTTTGATGTTAATATTCACTATTCATCTTGCTTTGCCAGTTCATTATTAGTTGGGCCTGGGTCACAGCCATTTTTATTCAGAGATGCTTGGTCACTTGTCTGTTCAGCTCATATCCTGGCCACAGGTAATGATCGTCTGAGGTGAATATTTATTTATTTATTTATTTGGTTTTTAGACTGCCCTCCCTAGGGCTGCCAAGTCAGCCGGGGGGCGAGGGATCCCCCGCTACAGGGGTTCCCGATCCGCCGGCCAGCATTCGGTTGGCGGGGGAAACCCCACCCCCGAGGTCGTCCAGCCTGGATGACCTCCCTCACGTAATGACGTCACCCAGAAGTGACGCCATCACGTTGGGGGCATTGCCAGGGTGGCGCTCTGGCAACGCCCCCAACGTGCTGACGTCACTTCCGGTGACGCTGCCCGGCGCGTGCATCGGGGAAGCTCCCGGCCAGCAGAGCTCCCCCCCCCCCCCCGCTGGTAAGTTTCATACACTTGGCAACCCTAGCCCTCCCCCATACTCGGGGCTCAGGGCGGTATACAACATCCAAATTACAAACATAATCAAGTTTAAAATAATTAAAAACAGTAAAATAATTTCTGTGACACTTTCAGATGGCGTCTGAATCTATTTACTTTCTCCCAGGGGGGAGTGAACAGGAAAGGAGGCCAGGCTAAACATTGCTATCCTCAACCATAGGCCTGGCAGAACATCTCTGCCTTACAAGCCCTGTGGGACTGAACTAGGCCCCACAGGGCATGGAATTGTTTGGCAAAGAGTTCCACCAGGTCGGAGCCAGGGTCAAAAAAGCCCTGGCTCTGGTCGAGGACAGCCGGATATTTTTCTTAGTTAACATAGTGTTGGGCATCTGAACAGCTCAAAGTTTGATTGTGGAAAAAAGGCAACTGACTATCCACACACAGTTTTTATACTGGTTTGCTACAACTGCTTCTTCCTCCCACCCCTGCATTTGCCCTCTTGCCTCCAATGGATCGAAGGCATTTATTTAAAACAAAAAAGTTTGACATTTTGAGAAAGGACTTACTACTTACTGGGTACCTTTAGACTCGCTGTTTAATCAGGTGTTGTGACTGTTCAACAACGGTTTTTATATGCATGATCACACATGTTCCTTAAGGCCTCACTCGCTGCCCATCAGTGGGTGCTAAACTGTCTGGATCCCTATCAGTTTGCATGGTCATGTCCTCATGGAAATTCTCTCATAGCCTTGTGAAAATTGTAGTTCCATCTTATTTAAAAAAACTTGTTTTTAAAATATTTACACTACTAAAGGAGATGTATCTCAGGCCAATATTTTTTAAACTCTATGGATCTTGCGTTCAGTACTGTTCATGTTCCCACAGAATGATGTTGCCTACTGCACAGGTATAAAACACAGAGAGTATAAGTCATTTAAAAGATGCATCTGATGGGGCAAACTGTGACTAATTCTGTTCTCTGTAAATAGGTCACTTTAATGAGCTAACTGTGATTTTTTTCCTCATGTGACTGAGAATATTTAGTTTGCAAGCACAAAAGAGGCCACAAGTTGTGATAGGAAAGTTACACATGTAATTTATTTACCAGGTCAGGACTAGGCCATGACTCTGGTGGTGCACAAGTAGCTACAGTTCAGACTGAACACCAAACAAGAACATGAAGGCAATCTGGAGAGAGGGCTCCACTCAGGAGTAAATGGTTTGATCCCGGTCAGTTCAGCTAGAAATTGTGTTCATGTCAAAGCACCCAGCATCTCTCCCTGTTCTGACTGGATCTCTGGCAACAGGCAGGGGCTAGTGGAGGACTTACCAGGAGAAAGAGAAAGGCCCAGGCCACGTTGCTAGCATCGCACAGGAAGTGATGTTGTCACGGCCGCGACTTCTGGCTGATACTCTAGTATTTGGGCAAAATTCTGTGGTAGAACCAGCTTCTACCATAGAGCTCTTGCCCAAATACCAGAGCATTGCCCAGAAAGTCGCTGTTGTGATGACATCACTTCTGGTGCAGCACTGGCAACATGGCCTGGGCCTAGGGTTGCCAGCTCTGGGTTGAGAAATACCTGAAGATTTTGGGGGTGGAGTCTGAGTAGGGCGGGGTTTGGGGAGGGGATGGACTTCAAAGGGGTATAATGCTATAGAGTTCACCTTCCAAAGCGGCCATTTTCTCCAGGTGAACTGATCTCCATCACTTGGAAATCAGTTGTAATAATAGATCTCCAGCCACCACCTGGAGGTTGCAACACAGCCTGGGCCTTCCTCTTTCTACTGGTCAGTTCCCCCCATCAGCCAGATGATTGGTGGCTGGGGGACCAGGGCCTGGTGGCAGGGACCCCTGCCTCCACTAAGGGGGGGAGTCTGGCAACCCTACTTTTGACTGTATCTTCCTTTCATTTGTGCTCTAGATTGCATTGCTGGGCTTTCTGGTGCCAGTTGTTAATAACATTGGCCCCACTTTCTGTCTGCTTCTATTTTTTGTATATCTACCAACTAAGGATAACACTTCATGGACCTGATGGAGCGAGCTTGAGCCCATATAAGTTTATGCAGCAATTAATTTGTTAATCTATGTGGTGCCACAAGATTCTCTTGATTTTTCTACAACAGACTAGCATGGGTAAATCCTCATCTGTTTGTAGGGTTGCCAAATCCAGGTTGGAAAATACCTGGGGACTTTGGGGGTGGAGCCAGGAGAAGGTGGGGTTTGGGGAGGGGAGGGGCCTCTGCAGGTTACAATGCCATAGAGTCCACCCTTCAAAGCAGCCATTTTCTCCAGGGGAGTTGATCTCTGTCAGCTGGAGATCAGTTGTAAAAGCGGGAGATCCCCAGGCCCCACCTGGAGGCTGACAACCCTATCTGTTTGTATGTAGGATCTTTATCGAAGGCCATTAGGACCTTATTATCAATCATCAAGTGCTAGGCTGTATAATGAAACTCACAGAAGGAGAGAGATCCATTTTATGTACTCAAGAAGCATTTTTTAACAGTTTCAGGTGGGTAGCCATATTAGTCTGTAGTAGCAGGACAAAATCCAGTAGCGCCTTAGAAACAAACACATTGTTCCAGGGTATAAGCTTTGGTAAATCAAAGCTCTCTAGGTCACTTAAATCATGCCTTTTTCCCCCAACATGGTTTTCAACATGGACTCAAATCCTGTTTTCAATAATATTTTTTTTCAGTTCAGTTCAGTTTATTTCTACAGTCCAGTCATACAAAAAGTACACATTTATAATATTCCAAGATTTTAAAATACACCAGTAAAACATTAAAAGCAGATGAAAATTTAAATTGCAAAGTGCTTCAGATTGAATATGATGGTGGTCTAGAAATGTCCATGACTGGTATACAGCACACTTACACACACAAAAAACATATTTTGCCTTTTATTTTTCTCAGTCTGAACGTAATTGTTTGGACATCAATTGAGTGGGCACTGAACTCTCTTCTAAACAGCTGTTTCAAGCCTGGCAAGCAAGCAATCTTTTTTTCTGCCTGACCTTGCGCTGTGAATACGTTTCTTAAGAAGGCTGGCAAGACTTCAAAAATCAAGTGTTTCATAAAAAGGCAGTCAGGCAGTTTCCAGAACACTGACTAATAGAACTATGTAATCATAGAGTTATTCTAACAGAAAATGAATAGTGACGTTGTGATGTTTAGAACTCTGCTGAGAGAACATCCTGATGCCATGATGGGAAGTTATTTGGAAGTACCAAGATCTGGAGTTCTTCCAGGTGGCATGATCAGTGTCTTCACACAGGTTGGACTGGAAAGCCATGCAAGTTGCTTGAAGAGTTAATCTGCATTTAGTTTTCTCTACAGCATAATAACTCTTTTCCAGTCATTATGTTCCTGGTCCTGAGCCTGCACATACAGAACTGATGTGCTTCATGCCATCCTCCTGATACATCTAATCTTCATTTATTTTGAAAGAAGTAATGCATGGGTTCTCAACCTCAGGACGGGCATTCCAGACTCTTTCCCCTTCTCTGAAGAAATGACAGTCAGGAAGATCATATACACCACATTTGTCCTATATGGGCAGGCAAACATTACACTGTGTTTTCAATAGAGATATCTGTGCAGACTGCTCTGTGCATCTTCACATGTCCATGAAGTATCCTACGGACGCATGGATTATGCACTTCATTCAATGCATTCATTTTACAGATGATAACAAAAAGCTCAAAACATGAATTGTGAATAATACTTTCCATTTAACCAGCTTGCCCTAGGAGACCAGCATTATTTTGCTGCTGAAGGAAGTGATTCTTAAGAAGTAAAAATGCTATATAAGTGGTCTAACTGATACTGTGAACAAATATTTGTGCCAAGAAGCTGGCGTATACTTCTGCTTCATTCTTTGCAAAAGAACTAGAGCTCCCATCTTGTAACTCATGTTCTTCACCTCTGTGCAACAGTTGGGCACATTGTGTGAAAGGTGATTGGAATGGGTCACGAAATTAAATAGGGTGTGGGGTTTCTATGTGAGAAGCACAATAAAATGAGGTTGAGGAGAATGGGCTAATGTAACACAGGTTATATGTATCCTAGGCCTTACAGCAGATTGGATTAGATTCAGGTGGGGTAGCCGTGTCGGTCTAAAGCAGCAGAAAAACGTTGGGAGTCCAGTGGCACCTTTAAGACCTGATGCAGTGTACATGCACATCTAAGCTTATACCCAGAATTAAACTTTGTCAGTCTAGCAGATTGGAGTGTGCACTTAGTATATCGTAGCTGCTTTTCTTCTCTGTCCCAGTAAAGGCAACATGTACCCATCCCAAACATTGATGTACACATCAGAACACATGGATACACTATGCTCAGGAGCATATAACAGCACATGAACAAAACTAGATAAGTCTGCTTTCTGGTGACACAGGATCAGTGCCCAACTACACATTGATGCATGTGGAAATATGCATTAGTGAACCTAAGCAGATATTCTTATTTATCAAGTAAGCTGTGCTTTATATTAGTATTTCATGTCAGAAGCTCTTTAATAGGAATGCTGAAAACCCCACTCTCACCTTGTTCATATTGATTTTTCGAAACTGGAATGAAGCAACTGCTGAAATGAACCCTTATGAAATATTACATGTACAGTTTACCCGTTCAGCCAAATGTTTGTATTATGGAAGTGACACATCGTCCCTTTTATATATTTGACACCAGACTAGCACTGCAATTCTAAACAGAGTTATGCCCTTCAAAGCCCATGGGTTTTGAGGGTGTAAAACTCTGTTTAGAATTGTACTGCTAGTCAACTTCGCTCTGCACAAGGTCAGGCTTTTGCTTCTGTAATTGTTCTTGGAAAAGGAAAGGTTCGTTGCATCACAGTTGCTTGAATAAGCAAAACTTGTGATAGGGCAGTTGCTTCATACCCTGCAAGCTCCTCACGTACTATGTCCCTGCTGATGTTAGCAGCATGAGCATTATTTTTTTTTATAAGCACACATTTTTATTTCAGTCACCTCAAGACAATTAGCAAGCATTAAACCACCATGGGGCTAGCAGAATTTTCTTTAATTAGATACATTTTAAAAGTGTTTATAGAAGAGGAACACAGATAAATTTTGCATGGTAATGTCTACCCTGATCTGGATAGCCCCAGGCTAGCCCAATCTTGTCAGGTCTCAGCAGTTAAGCAGGGTCCACCCTGGTTAGTACTCGGGTGGGAGACATTGAAGAAATACCAGGGTTGCCACTAGGGTTGCCAGATCCCCTCGTCATGCCGGTGGGGGGACTTGGGGGGGCGTTCCAGGATGTCCCTGACGTGATGACGTCTCTCAGAAGTGATGTTATCACATTGGGGATGTCGCACGGCTACGCTTTGGTTTGATGGCAAAACTCTATGGTAAAACTGGCTTCAAACCATACAGCTGTTGGGTGGGGGTTCCCCACTGGCCAGCTGACTAGCAGTGGGCAGAAGCCCCAAAATGCTGGTTTTCAGTATGCTACTTAATGACAGAATGACATATCAAATTAATTGTATGGAATATCTTTCAAGCAGTCTATGTATGTATGTATGGTATTTTTGCCTACCTTTCCCCTCACTGGGACTCAGAGGTGGGATACCATAGCTATTAAAATAATAAACAATACAACTTGATCAGAGTTGAAATAGAAAAATACAAAAAAAGGTATGAGTGGCCTTGGTCTAGAACTACCATTTTAATGCTGTAGGACAAGGGTCCCCAACCTTTTTGGGGCTGCAGGTACAACTGGAATTCCGACATGACATGGTGGGTGCAGCAACAAAATGGCTGCCACAAACAATGCTCCCTCTAAGCTGTGGAGTCTTGTGAGCAAAAATTCTACTTTGAGAGCTACTGGCATTAAAGTTGTGAGTGAGCGATTTGGCTACGGCATAAGTTAGTTAGCTCTGGTGCCATCCTTACTGAGCTAAGACAAAAATGTGTGAGCTGGAGGCTAAAAAACTGAGCTAGCTCACACTAGCTCAGCTTAGAGGAAACACTGGCCACAAAATGTCTTCTGCAAGAGGTGGAGCCAGCCACAGCATGATTGCCACAGCTTAATTCCAGTAACATAGTGCAAATTTTTGTGTGATGTGACAGCTGCTGCCAAACAATGGCAATTGAGCCTTGTTGGCCAAAAGCCCTACATGGCCCCGCCCATTTCCTAGAAACACTTGGCAGACACCAGAAAAGGTATCAGCAGGTGCCATGGTGCCTGTGGGCATCACACTGGAGACCTCTGCTGCAGCATGTTTGTGACAGAACTGCCAAAAAAGCTATCTCTCTGTTGTTCCTTTTTTCCAAATCAGCTTTGGCTGTTGATTTGAAATGATAAAGCAGGCTGCTGAGAATGTTCACAGGAAAAGCTATAAATGATTGCCCCTTGAACAAGCCATATATATATTTTCTTAACAGTTAACTGCACTGGAACAAGATCCAGTGATCAGACTTTCTAGAGACATTACTCCGGGAATTCCGTGGGGGAATGACATATTCCATGAGGTATTTATAGTCTTTATAAATACTTCCTTTTAGGTGTGTAAAGAAGCTTGAAGTTGTACAAGTGAAGCTACAAACGACTATATAATAGACATTGTAGTTACTTCACTAGTGGAGACTAAAAACCGAGCCTCTAAGCATCTTCTGAATGTTATTGTTTAGGACGAAGCTGTCAGCTTTCTCACCAAAATCAATGGGACTTTTTAAGTGCCTGGTGGTGGAAAGTGCCATCAAGTTGCAGCCAACTTCTGGTGACTCTAAAGAGCTTTCAAGGCAAAAGACGTTCAGTGATTTGCCATTGCCTGCCTCTGTGTAGCAACCCTGGACTGCCTTGGTGGTCTCCCATCCAAGTACTAACCAGAGCCAACCCCACTTAGTGTCCAAGATCTGACAAGATCAGGCTAGCCACGGCCATCCCGGGTCAAAGCTTAAAGTGGTTAACTGTAACTAAACCAACCTTCTCATTATATTTTACTACCTACTCACTATATGTAACTGAGAGCAGCAAACGAGGGCATGTGAATACATTGAGAGTCAAGTTCACTTATAAGTCACTGAAACTGTACTATAGCGTAATTTTTTGGGGGGGGGGGGACCACTCCTTTTTAAGTGCTGGGCAATGCAGAACTTTTGCAATGTGGGGGGTTTAGTGTAAAAATAAGCAAGTGGCCTCACACCAAGCATCTAGATTAGAGTGCTGACTCAGCATTATGTTTAAGCTGAATTTGCCTGTGCACAGCAGTAAATGACCTCCGGACTGTGACTCAGCTCCTCAGCTCCTAGAAAGTCATGTCCATAGACAGGAATCATAGCAATTTGTAGCTAAGCCTAGTCTGTTGTGAGTAAGTAGAGGTAAAGGTCAAAGAATGCAACCATACCAAGTAATTATTATATAGAAAGCAGATTATTCATTTGAAAACACAAGGACTCAGAGGTTAAAATAGTCTTTATTCTTTGGAACAATGTCTACTGGTGAATGAAAAACTAGCATGCTACCAAAGTCCATAAAGAAGGCAGATACCATTAAAGTAACAATTCCCAAACATATAAAATTAGAAGGCATGTGGTCTAAACACAAGAGTACATTCCTCATTCACAATATACAGTTAATGTTGCCTAGTCATATTATACAATCAATAATACAAAAATGCTCAGTGGTCAGTTTAAAATGTATCCCAGTAAGTGGCTGTATGTGTGTGCACTGAACTGAACAACTGTTGATAGGAGAAGGAAGACCTGGATTTATTCCCGTCCTGCTAGAAAGCCGATTGGTGGGACTGCAGCATTTCTTTAAAAAGCTAAACACCAATAGACCGGGCCGCTCCACGCACAGTCTGCTGGACTGAAGGCCAATAATTTTTCATTCTCATTCACCTGCCTTAGATCTGAATGTGGTAATTCAGAATACTGCCCATGGGTTTTTTTTCTATTAATACGTTTTCTTTTATTTGAGCCCTGGCATTAATGTTTAATGTCACAATATTTTTATTTATTTATTTATACTTTATATTTATACCCTTGCCCTCCCCACAAGCAGGCTCAGGGTGGCTTACATGGGCATACAATGCCAACTCAACACATCTCAAAACAATTAAAATACAACACAGTACTAAAACCCCCAGTATTGTTTAGTAATATAATAAAATCAGCCATTAAAACATGGGAAATAATTAGTGTCTCAGTATTGCACATTGAGGGTTCAGAGGATGACAGATCACTCAAAATCTCTGTAAGGCATCTCAGGCAAAGAATTAAATAATATTTATACTGCAGCTTCAGAGCATCATCCCTGAAGTTTAGATTCTACATAAGTCAATTTCTATCATGTTAATATGATGAAGTTTCTCTCTATATATACATATAGACATACACCTTAAGTGTGTCAAGTCTGACAGTGAAAGCGGTATATAAATATCCTATTACATGTAACATGTCACTTAATTTTGCCATCCTTTCTGTGTGTAGGATTGCAACCCAGTACCATGCTCCAGCTTTGTGAACTGATGGGTATTTGAATGTACATTCAGTTGAACCCCACGTGGTACAGATAAATGGAATCCTCACTTCACAGCGATCCACATTCCAGTGTATGCCTGGATGCACATTCAATGTTGTCCTCCTTCTCTGAGAGAGGCCCGCACAAACAGTATGGAGATCTCACCAGCTGAACCAGGGTGCAAGAGGCCTATCAGAATACCAAGTTGGCTCTGGCTCTGAATAATCAAGCAGCTGGACACAAGATATGTAAAAAAAAGAAGTACTGCAGACTTCAGTTCATCCATGAAATATCCCCGACCACACATTGCTATTTCTGTCCTTAAAAAAAATAATTTTTCACTCCTCATGTCCTGATCCTTTTGCAAGGCACTGTGTGGCTTTCAGCACAAAACCCATTTTCTTGCCTGCAGGCACTTCCACCGATATGGCTGATGCTCTCGCTGAGACCATCTAGCTGAGAGCTTCCTTCTGTAGGCACCTGCTGCAAATAGAGAAATCAACTGAGTAAGCAAATACTGGCATCAGCAGTTATTGGAAGCAGCATACATATACGTGAAGCTGACTTACACTGAAACAGACTACTGGTCCATCAAGGCCAGTGTTGTCTACTCAGGCTGACAGCAGCTCCCCAGGGTCTCAGGTGGAGGTCTTTTACATCACTTACTATCTGATCCTTAACTGGAGATGACGGGGATTGAACCTGTGAGCTTCTGCATGCCAAGCAGATGCTCTACCACTGAGCCACGGTCCCTCCTGAGTCACTGGGACATGACACAACCCTATCTCACTCCTGTTTTAAAACCTGCAGCAGCTCATTAATTTATGAACTACAATGTATGAACATGACTCTGGACAGGAGGTTTCATCTTTTTGACTCTGCCAGGGCCATTGTGTAGTTTCCCCCCAAAAAATGTTGTCACGGACATAAACCTCAAACTTACTTTTCTTTTATATTGGGTGGTTTTAGGTAGTCTGTTTCTGGTCCTGATTCCAGTTGCTTCTTCTAGATCTATAACAGAAGAAAACAAAATCAAACAGGTTTTCCTCCACTAGATTAGTAGTAGTAGTAGTAGTAGTAGTGCATTGTACTAGCAGTGGTAGATTAAATCTATTAGAACTTCCTTTCAAGCATTCAGTTGAACCCCACGTGGTGCAGATAAATGGAATCCTCACTTCACAGCAATCCACATTCCAGTGTATGCCTGGATGAACATTCAATTATATCCTCATTCTCAGCAAACGAGAGGCACGCACAATTATGCTGATGTAAGCAGCTCTCACTAGCTGAACACATCTATAATGAACCTAAAGAGCTCCTCTGGGAGTTGTAAGTAATGAGAATATAAGAATTGCCTTTTCTAGATCAGTCCAAGGCTGACCTAGTACACTAATATGCCTCAACAGCATCCTGCTAGATGCCACTGGAAACCTACAGGCTTTCCATAAGAATGCTAGCTATGCAGTTGTAGTTGTCCTCCTCACCAGGAGAAGGTGCTTGTCACTTTAAATGTACTTAAGGCCTGAACAGCCACTGAATTTTGTCCCATTCTTTCATCAGTTCTCTGTTTACCTTCCTCTCTCTTGGAGTGTGTGTGGCAGGGGGAGGCAAAATTAGATACCTGCTTTGTAAACGAACTAGTAGGAATGGCTTGGGGTTGAATGCTTTGACTCCCTTCTGCTAAGTTGGATCCTATGATTCCAGCCCACTCAGATTTCCTCTAACAGAGAAAGCCATTTTTTAAAAGAGTCTTCACCCAAAGAAGCCTTTTTCCATCAGAAAAAGCTGGAGGAAGTCTTTCTTGACTGAAGGATGACTGAGAGCCAAACAAGATCCTACTGCATCCTCAAGTCCACCATAGGGATGTGGTGCCATTTTAGATCCTGGGTTTTTAAAAACTTTTAAAAATTGCTGCGAGGCCTGATCCAGCTGGGGATCTCAGGGGAATGAGGTGCTCCTGTCTCTCTCTTCCTCACTGTTTCCACCATTTCAGCTCTTGAACATGGAAATGAGTGGGAAGACAGCAGCCCTTCTTTCCTCTTGTGCTACAATTCCCAGCAGGATCAGGTCCCTGTAGTGATTTTAACGGTTAAAAAAAAGTTCTAAAATGGCATGGGATCCCTGGAGCACAACTTGGGAATGCAGTGTCATTTGGTTGCCCAGCCTGCAGGAGGAGTGTCACAGGAGCCAACCCCTTGAAGTCCAGCAAGTTTGCTTACCTGTGAGGAGCTCATCAATCTGATTGACTACAAACTTTGCATCTTCCTTAGAGAAGCACATGGGTGGCTTAAATTTCAAGATGTTTCTGTAAGGCCCGTCAGCGCTCAAAAGAATATTCCGTTCTTTCAGCCTGGATAGCAGGAAGACAGAAAGGTCAATCTACTTTGGAATGTAGATTGTAGAATACGTACAGATGTGAAGCTATAGGACAGCTTTCTGCATAATGCTGTGTTTTATGAGCAAATTCACACACTTTTCGGTATTTATTTTTTATTTATTTTATTTGTTCTATTTGTATCCCGCCTAGCCAGCGAACCAGCTCAAGGCGGCTAACAGAAACCCAATACCATAAAGGTTTACAATATAAAACCATTAAAAACATTACAATAACATTTCCAAGATGGCGACTTCAGAGTTTCCCGGTAAGCGAAGGCGGCAGGGGTACTCCCCCAGGACCAGGGCGGTGTTAATAGCCAGTTCTCCACCCGATGGCGGCTCCTATTTGAAAGCCTGGCGGAAGAGCTCCGTCTTACAGGCCCTGTGGAATTGCAATAAGTTCCGCAGGGCCCTGATGTCATCCGGGAGCTCGTTCCACCAGTAAGGAGCCGCCACCGAGAAAGCCCTGGCCCTGGTACAAGTCAAACGGTATGGAATTTGGTATGGATTAACTGAGGGTTCTCAGTTTTGAGTTATGGCATGTTCGTAGGGGATTGATACAATTTTTGAATTGAATGGTCAACGTTTTCTTGATTTGATGTTAGATGTTGGAACCATAGCCTAATTACATCAAATAAATTATCCATATTAACGAAACCAAGTACTGCCTACGGTACATAAGACCAAAAAATCAGCAGTGAGCCAGATCCTTCTGGATGCTCATATACTGTATATGAAGATTATCTTTTGCCAATGTGGCTTTTGCATATTCCAAAATGACTGACTACACATGCTGCACTGAGACATCTCATGTAGCCATGGTTAAGGAAAGAGTGCATAAATCCTGGCTTGTTGCCAGAGTCTCTCACTTGTCCTCCCCTCTCACACTACGAATGTCACTTAAAACATTAACTCCAGTTACCTGTGACATACAAATGCGTTTGTCCACACAAATTAGCCAGTTAGCATTCCTCACCACCAGGGCTCATTTCATAGCAGGAGCTCCTTTGCATATTAGGCCACACACCCCTAATGTAGCCAATCCTCCTAAAGCTTACAGAGCTCTTCTTACAGTTGCTACTGTAAGCTTTTGGAGGATTGGCTACATCAGGGGTGTGTGGCCTAATATGCAAAGGAGCTCCTGCTACAAAATGAGACCTGCCCACTAACTGAGATCCTCAACCACAGAGTAATTTAAGATTCCCAGTTGGTGGGGGGCAAACTAACTCTAGTTAACCTGGATGCACACATCTATTATAGTTAACTAGAGATAACTTTTAAGTGTGAAAGTGGAGGAATGAAGAGAGAGCACACTCGTGAGACCAACAACAAACTGGGTTCATTCACATTTTCTTTAACCATGGCTATGTGTGACATCTACATGCAACCATAGCCTGAAAATCAGATTTAAAAGTCTTTGTCAACAATTCCTTGGTAAAGGTAATTAAATGGTAGAGACACGGTGACATCTTAAATGACAGGCCCCTGCTTGGCCACAAATTTAAGTTCATCTCAGAGAGGTACATCTTGGTAGTGGGTAAAGTCTAACCAACAAAAAGGATGTCTAACATAAGGGGCACAAGACATTTACTTGTAGATGATATGTTGAGCCTCAGCAGTGGCAGGTGTTCTCTTCTGCCGATCCTTCACTAGATCCACTCCAACAAACAAACCAACTCCTCTGGAATAAGAAGAAATAGATAGAGGGAATACAGTGAGATCAGCAAGCATCAAACATCACTGTTCTGCAGGTGGCACACTGTTCCAAGTGTCCTGTGACAAAGACTTGTGAACATTTGAAAAAACAGAGAATGCACATTATTATGCTTGTTCAACGTAGTTCAGTACTGTAGAGTGCCTCTACATGCACATCTTGTCTGCTTAAAGGACTGCAGAAAAGGGAGTTGCTAACATAGCTGTGTGGACTGGGCCAGTGTGGTATTGTGGGTTACAGTGTGGGACTAAGACCAGGGAGCCCCAGATTCAAATCCAACCAGCATGATAAAATGCACCAGTTAATGCTGGGTCAGCATTCTCTCAACCTAACAGGGTTCCTATGAGGATAGAACACAGGAACTGTGTGAGCTCCTTTAAACTCCTGGAAAAAGTACTTCCCTGAGCTGGATGGGTCAGCCCTGGTTAGTATTTGGATGGGAAACCACCAAGAAAGTCCAGGACTGCTACGCAGAGCCAGGCAATAGCAAACCACCTCTGAATGTCTCTTGCCTTGAAACACCTCACAGGGTCACAATAAGTCAGTTATGACTTGATGGCACTTTCCACCACCGCTGTTCAAAACATATTTAGAAGTTCTGATGTGCCCCCAGATCAT